>OZ038422.1:38925942-43925942 GCA_964036155.1 Diploscapter coronatus | reverse complement strand
ATAGAGCTCGTCAAATTTTCAGCAACCCGTATGAATATGATCCACTAGAGACCCTTGCCGTCCATTCAATTAACCGAGCAAACCCCGACTTAATTAGGCTAACGTTTCTGCAAACCGAGAGCGTGCGGGGCGTTTATTTTACGTGAAAATGAGAATGTGGATGCTGAAAGATTCATCGAATGAACGTCAATTTATTCATCGCTCAATTCAGCAAATCTAAATAATTCGTTCGGGGAATACTTTTTGTCGAATAAAAAATATAACTTCCTTCACTCATTTTTATTGAACAAAATCAAATTTTATGCAAAACCTTACCAGAGTTAGTGCTTTCTGCAGTGGACTTTTACTTTGAAAATTCTAAAACAAAACATGAGCGAAAAACTAAGTAGAAGTCCACGAAGATCAGCTAATGGCGAATTCGAATTAGGCAATGTCAAAAATGTTGATAGTGACACTTTCAGACCATGTTGGGGTGATGCTTTTCTATCACGCGATTGTAGAAACCGAAGTTTAGCATTAGGGGGTTAGAATCAAAGAAGTGCGAGTTTTGTCGAGTAAATTGAATTTGACGGCGAAACGCAAACCAAAGGGCATTTCGTGCTCCAGAACTCCTCCCCACGCTTCAAAAAAGCTCCGTTTCTCTCACAATTTAGTAATAAAGTCATGTAAAATAATAATTCTATTCGCATTCCATGAAATTAGGATCAAGAATGGAATTTTCTAAGCCTGAACTTAGATTTTTTTTGGATTGAAATGAAATTTTCAAGCTATATTTTTGGAATTGAAAGAAAGTAGGAAAACTAAATTTGGAATTGAAACTTTCGGCAACATATGCTCAGAAATCTCAACAAGACGTGAAGAGCTGAGATCTTTAATGAAGCAATCTTTTGGACCTTTGAGTTTTAGTACGTGGGCAACAAAGTAAACATAAAAATTAGTTATAGTCGATTAGACCCATTCATGCTGTTTTTTCGTCACAACTCCATTAGGTCAAAGGATAGGTAGAATGATTATTGCTGATGATTTGAGGAAAAATCATCTGACTTTTAGACACAAAAATTGAAGTTTCAAAGTCAAATAGAAAATTCAAAGGATAACGAATTTCAGAAAAATCTAATTACCGCAATTGTTTGAAAAAAAAGACTAATTGCATCTTGACAAATTAAAAACAGAAAAACGACAATTAGTTCGACGAAAAAGCGAAAGCTAACACGAATGGCATGTGAAGAAACGAGACGAATTGGCGTGGATGGAAGTGTGTTTTCATGCTTCTGCTTATTTACAAAGTTTGTAGTTCAACCCTTCAGACATACACTAAAATTAAAGAAGCCGAGAGATAACTTATTCAAACATTATTATTCAGGACAAATAAATTTCATTAAAATTAGATCTGATATCATAGTCAAGAGAAAATGTAGAGCGTACACCAAAAGTTAGGACCGTTTAAGATATTTTTCTAAACAAACTCTAAGCGAAGCAAGCAGAAGAAAGTTTTGCAGAAACTTTGAGTCTCTATTCACTAGAATACGACTGTTAGACGTCATAATTTTATTGCACTTGGACCTGAACATTCTATTTTCTATCATCTAAACTTCATATGAAAAAGCAATCCAAGTCTATGGTGAGATAAGAAAAAACGTCTAAAAATTCAAAGTTCCTTTCATAACGGTGCTCGTTTGCTGAGAATGGATTTGCATTCGTCAGGAATATCGAACCAATTGGCATCGCTCGGATAGCCCCACACATTATTCAGGGTCGTCTTGTTTGTTATTGTCTAAATTCATTTTATTACAAAATCATAAATCAATATTTTCTTACATCAATAGAAATTTCTGCATCATCACTAGTGCAGTCATAAGGCTCGGAAACTTGATTCGAATAGTCAAATGGCTGACCGTTTTTCCAGATGCAGTTACCATGTCCTAAACGTTACATAATTTTATCTTTGAAATAGAACATCTAATAGATTTAAAATAGCACTAGTTTTTTTTTTTAAATAAAATATACTAGTTTTAGAAATTCGTACTATTTGAGAAACTTCAAGACCACAAACCATGCGAAATAAGACGAAAAGTCGTAGAGAAAATATTCTCTTTCTACACTATTTCTCATGACCTGAGGAAGGCTTGTGATTTCCGAATTGTTAAAATATTCATAGAGCACATGTAATATTGTAATGGCATATCAACATTTCATTAATTCCGAAATAGTTACCATCACTGATTAGATCTGAAATCCAATATGAATAATAATTCCAATCGGAGAAACATCCCAGGGCTCGTAGATAATTGATAGCGAGATCTAAATCAACTGATTTACTTTGAATTTCTATTATTTTAGTTATTACCACGAACAAACGAATCTTCCTCAAAACTATGAATGGATCCATTGTGATAAGCGACAAATGAGTCATATTCGTCATCAGTGAAATTAGCCAGTTGCATTTGATAACACATTCCTGTCTTGGAGAAGTAAGAATATCCAGCTTGGCAATTGGCGGACGGCGATGTGACTGGCCGATTTGTGCTTGTTTTCGGCAATGAAGGAGTTGTGTTGTTTCTGCAAATGAATATTTCGATAGTCAAACAATCGAAACAAACTGAACGACACATAATTTTGATGATCAATAATTAGCTCAAGGTTATCAGACAACTTTACTACGTTTGAACGATTTTAGTGATTATTTCGATGCCAAACTCAAGGATATTTCATTTGCTCATTTCAAATTGAAACTTTATCATATTTATTTCGTTCAGTCAATTGTGAGATTCTTGGCTAAGCATTCCATAAAAAATATCAATGCTTACTGACCGATTATTTGACGGTCCAACGCATACAAATGGGATTTTAGTAAAGCAAGAAAATGACATCTAAATTATTTTTTTATTTAGTGAAAATATTCTGATATATAATCTTACCCAATATCCATCACTGATTCTTTGAACACTACATTGAGTTGCTCCACTCGGTTCACCTTTAATTTTTCAGAATTTTCACTATTCTCAATTTATGAAAACCCACCCTTGAGCCAATTCGTAAAATCAACGCTAAAATGATCAAATTAGATTTCGTTTGTTCGTTTGTTTCATTATTATTATTATTAGCTTACTTGCTACCATCAGTCCAAACCCAGTTCGAATTCACTTTATTCATTCCTATGAAATAGGAACTGTAAGTTGAATCCAATTCTGCTCCTGCCTCTTCTGAAATAGATTATTTTCACTAGTAATAGTGAATATCTATACTGCAAATATTTGTTTAATAACAATCGGAAATATCGTATGATTTTTAAAACGATTCGTATCACGATAAGATAACAAACTAAAATTTATGCAAAATAATACAGGGATGAAATGAATTTTAAACATAGCTTTCATTTTCGAGAATTGCTTAATAATGAAAATACGATAGAGAATTCACATACTCATCAGGTAGTTATTATCGTATCTACTGTGGATGCTCACTAATGCATAGTTCTGACTAATACAGTAATTGTTAGCAGAAGCAAAATCCATAGGTGTGCTTACGAATTGAAAACACCTTAAATATGCAGAGATATGGTCGAATTGAAATAAATCACTATATAAAGAAAATATAAACCTATTTCCATCATAGACTTCCTTGGGTCCACATTGCGCAAATATCATGGGTAAAATATTCAATATTAATAGCAATAAGCTTGCAATTAGCGTCATTTCTACCTAAATTAAGCAATACTAACTTAAGCTAATTAGTTCTAAACCAATAAAAATAAATGGTCAACATATAATTTATCATTACAAAATATCTATACTTTAACTACTTTTAAAGCAATGTTAAGCCTATTAGAATTTGTTCTTCATTCATATAAGCGCCTTAACATCCCTAGCTTAATCAGTATAATCATAATCTCAACATTGTGATTCGTCATTTTAGTTGCAGCGTTATTTCGATAAGACTGGCATTTAGCCCTCTTCCCTCGTAAAACGATTAAGGCTCCTTGATGAAATATCAAAGATAAGGATTGGTACAGAAAGTTCTGTGCATTCTATTACTTTACAATATTTTGGCAATCTATTAATCAATCTTAAATACGAATTCGGCAATTATAAATTAAAAAAAAAACAGCTTTTATTAAAAATAAATATTTATTTAGGCTAAAATACTAAAATGATCGTGGCTTTTTAGATAAGCCCATTTCAGAAAAGAAGATCAGATTTCATTTAAAACCACAATGAATAAATCGGTTGATTGGAAATCCCGTATAAGGTAGAATTTAGCTTTAAAAATCAGGAAGAGAAATGGTAAAGGTAAAAGAAAATAATGAGATTTACCGGATGCATGGAACCCCCTTGGATTTAGGAGAGGGGCTCTCGGGGCTCATCCGATCCTTCGGAACTGTCGGCTTCAGAGTGGTTCTGGAAAAAATATTGATTTTTTTTTCTTTTTTAAAGATATCACTTGTCAAACTAGTATTGGGTGGCAACTACCATTTTGCGGAATAATTTTTGTCAAATGACGAAATATTTTTCTTGAAGACACGAGCGATACTATCATTTGGCAAAAAACTCCATTGAACAGTAAAAATCACTTCGCCATTGCACACCCCGTTAAATGATAACCACCGTATTGGGTTGGTCCGTAAGTTCGTAACGGCCCTAATAACTTTCTTGGCATTTGACGAATTCACGTGGGATTTTCGGTATTAATATCGCTAACGTAATGTTTTTCTCAAAATATATCTCAACATCTGTGGCTTCATTTAGTACGCACGAAATGAAAAGTTTTCACATAATGGTCCCTCTTAGTGAAAAATCGAATTTTTAAGTGGTCAAACACGATCAAATTGAACAGTACTTTCTTCAAAGGAATTGACAAGGATTATTTTTCTTCACCTTTCTTAGAATTAGCTAAAATTTTCCACGTCTCTAACTTAAAGTATGGTCTATTACCTGTGCAGAGCTGCTCGCGGCCACATTTGGGTGAGCGGGAGAGGAGGGTTGTTGCGCGCTATTTTTCGAGGTGCGGAATGCCTTCATCATCCCGTGCATCATTCGGCCGCGAATCGGCTGATTTTCGTTCGCTAAAAATTTAAATTGTGGAAAATGCTCTAGAAGTGATTAGTAAAGAATGTTACAAAACTTGAAAAATTATACAAATTTTTGAACATTTTCGATAAGTTTGCACCTGTAGAAAAGAAATTATCTAAAAACGTTAACGATTATTTCCAACATATTTACCATCATCACTTGCGGTGTTGGTCTTGCGCTTGTTCCTGGTCTCCCTGTCCATAGTGATGGCGATGTGCGCCTGCTGGATGTGGGTTCGCAGAATGAGGCTCTGGCAGCGGTTCGCCAATTGAGTGTACGTCTCGTTCACACTGAAATACGTCGTTCTTTTCTTCAAAAACAAGTTGCAACGTTTAACATTTGTATGCTTCTTTCGATTTTTAATGCACCAACTATTTTTAGTGTTATTCCAAAATTTGTAAACGCTTTCAACATTTTCTTCCCACTAAATCATGTTTCTTCACAGTCCTTAACTGTATACGTAGGGATGGAAAAATGTCGAGGCGAGGAGAGAGGAAAAGATAAAAGGGGAGAAACAACGCGCTTTTTTCGAGAAGAGAAAAACAACATAAAGAAGTAAGGGATAAATCGCGTTGCTTTTGACTGCTAGTGAACGTGAGTTTGTGTTCCTCATGAAAAAATGTTCGTTAATTTATTTTTCCCTTCAGTATTTCAAATTTTCATTTTCTTTAGATAGCAAAATACTTACTTTTCTAAAGCCTCCTTCTTGTGGTTGTCCGTCGGTTTGGAAACGCATCCATTCAGGGCGTCGATTCTCACATTGATCAGGCCCTTCTCGCACAAACGCAGCAGTTCGTTTTCCAGCTGAAAAGTATCTTTGTCGTAAATGTCGAATGATAAAAGTCGAAAACTGTCTGATATTCAACTTTTCTTATTAGTTTGAAAAGTGAAAACCATCTAGTTTACCTCGGATGAAGTGACCCTGATAGCCTCGGCCATGGGAGCCATGTAGGCGACCGCATAGGGTTGCAGATACTTGATGATAAAACTCTCTCTGATCTGTTTGAACAACTTTTCCGTCACCTGCCACATGAACACGTCCAGGAGCAGCTTAATTGGGACGATTATTTAACTAATTAGGATAATTCTCTACTTAATTAGAGAAGAAAACTGCTAATAAGGATGATTACGTTCAATTTTTGAGCAATTATCTTCAATTGGAAGAGTTAAAATTAGTTAATTAGGATTATTATCATCTAGTTATCGGAGTGAATCACCTTATCCTTGTAGACCTTGAGAAGATCGAGGCACTTGCCCAGTTGACTCGTCACGAACATCTGCAGAGCCTCGAGGAGGGGAGGCTCTGCTTCCAGGAGCTTTCTCGCTGCTGAAAGTTCAGGTGTAAGTTTACTCGAATTTCTCCAAAATCCAAGAGTCGAAATAGTTTTCAAATTTCTGCTAGAAATCCGATTTTACTACACAGGGATAAACGAACTTTCAAACCCTTTATCCAAATTTGCAATGTAGCTCAAAAATCAAAATAACTTCCAAATGCGCTCCTCCTCCTCCTCTACCTGAATTTCCGAGGATCTTAGTCTTGATGTGCTTCCTCGAGTAGGTCGCCAGTGCGCAGAGAGTGATGAACAGAGCAATGTCCGAATGGGAAACCACCCACGACGAGGGGATGAATTCGACTTTTGCCTGCAAAATTTTCGATTCACTTTTTGGCCAAAATTTGATATTCTTCCTGGAAATGATCATGAAAATTCTCAACAACAAAAATAGAGCTAACCGCCAAGAATCTGTCCAGTGCCTGCGAGTACTTATCGTTGTGCAGCCGCACAAGTCCAGTGTAGATCATGGTCTTTGTGTATCCCGACTGAGTGACTTGCCGAACCAGGTTCTGCGTACTCGAGGCGGTGGGCGCTGCAGGGGGATAGCGACGATTCTGCTCCTTCTTAAATTACAAAATTTCAAATATGCCGATTTTTCGTTTTAAATTTGAGGACATCCATTTCTTGGAAGATATCAAAGTTCCTGAAAAATGAAGAACAATTCAAAAGAAAAAAAAACCCACAGATTGCAAAATTAACACAAAATTTCTTTCATTTACGAACACTAGTCCTCCTCAATACGGAATTTTTCAACAAAAAGAATCCGAAAATTCAACCTGTGCAGCCTCGTCAGTGGAATGATCCTCAACGAAGAACTTCTCGGCCTGTGAAGTAACCGAGTCGAGTCGGATCCAGTCCTTTGCTACGAACGACGCCTCCATCCAGTTCAGCCACATCTGGAATTCATCATGTTGTGCTTTTCAGGTAACTTATTTTTCAAAAATCTTTCAGATATTTTCTCCTTCAAAATTTTTCAATTCAACGTTCTTTCGAAATATCATAAAATGCCTACCTCAGCCATATGCTTGAATTGCGTGCAGTGGTCCCTGATCCCCCTCATGTACAGCTTCAGAGCCTCGATCGGGTTGTTGTTTTTCATGTGGAAAGCGAACAAATCTTCCATCGCCCTTCTGGTCGACTCCTGAAATTTCGTTCTGAGATTTTTCGAAAAAAAAACCGTTAATCTGATTTCAAATATTTCAAATCGTGTGAATCAAGAATGTATTTTCCGAAGACATACTTTTAAAAAATATTATCTCGATTTATCGTATAATTCGTTGCTAGAAAACTGAACGAAGTTTCCAAACTTGTTAAATTCATTTGATTGAAGTCTGGTGGCAACAGCTATATGACGAATGACAAGGGGCATTTTATTAAATGGCGGGGGGTTTAGTTAGGAGACATTCCATCATTTTTGAAATACCCGTCATTTAACGGAATGCCCTGTCTCCCGTCATATAGTAACTGCCAAGTCTGGTTATAATCTAGTGAACATGTACCTTGACTCCCTCATCCCTCTGTCTCTTGTACTCAGTCTGCAGAGCATCGAGTCTCTGCGAATTCGCAACTGTCGTCTTCTCCAGCCAGGCCATGTCTTTCACGGGAAGTTGCACCTGCAAATCACTCATTCAATTTATCCATTTCGTGATTCTCACATTTTCGGATCCGTTCTGCTTGACATAGGCCTCCAGCTGGTCGAATAGGTCGCTGTACAGACGAGTGTCGGTGAAATCCTTCTTGACCGTGTGAATCAACGCGATCATGGCCTTGAGTTTCAGGGGATTGCAGAAATGCGATACATGTTGGAGTCTGAAAAAAGAAAAGATGAGATTACTGGATTTATTTTGAAAATGTTTCAAGGTGACTGTGATTTTCTTGACGACTATTCTTCCGATTTTAATTTCCCTCATAAAGTATTGAATTGGAGCTACCATTGGAAGTGCTTTTACCTGGCCCCTGCATATATCACCGGCTCTTTTCCCTATTTCACTTCTTTTCCTGCACACGCTTGCCTCCCTATCCGACGACAGGTACAGCTGATGGCGGTGATTTCATTCGATCACATATACAGGTGACCCTTTTGTTATTTGTTTTTGCGAATCCAGATACAGTAACTTTCGAATAAATTTTCATGGCTCCTTTAGTTTTGCGTGTTAATTATAACAACAACCTCAAGAGCAGAGAAATGCCGTTGTAGTTGTTCTGCATGTGGTCGACGTCCAGAGCGTTCGAGTTCACGTGGAAGCCTTTCTGCTTCACTTCCATCGCTGGCATATCAGCTGCTTCTGGAAAAGGAAACTGAGAGATTATTCGGGGTTCAGAAAATCATCTATATTTAATTTGAAAACTACCATTGTCCTTCAAATTGATGTGGACGGCATCCTCGGGAACGGGAGTGGACTCCCTCTCCACGAACTCGTCGTCCACGTGCGCCAGAATGTCCAGAGCTGAGCCGTCGTCCGGTTGTCGGGCCGCGCGGAACTAAACAAATATGCCAATTTACAACAAAAAAATAAATAAAAAAAAGCAAAAAGTCGAAACAATTTACCAGCTGATAATCAGCCTCCATGGCCTCGTTGCCCAAATCGTTCATGGCTGGAGGATCGAAATGGATTTCGTCCATTCTTTGAAATTACGAAAATTCGAACGAAAAATCAATAACCCCGAAAATAATGACCAATTTTAAAATTGCGAAAATATATAACGGTACTGCGTTTACGCGTCTGATTTTAGTGTGAGAACGAGAGAAAATTAATTCTCGAGTTTGCAGCAGACAGCTATCATTTTGAATTCTCACCAATTTTAAGATAAAATAGTGCTGATAAAGAAGAAAACGGTTAAATTTCCAAACGAGTATGGACAAAACTTTTCAAGAACCCAACAATGAAGAGGCTTGAGACGAATTTGTGGAAAATAAGAACCTGGGCTCGTACTAGTCCCCTCGCGCGAACTTTCATTTCACACGAGACTCACTTCACGTGAGGGGGACTCTAGTGCGAATCCTGCATTCATTTTCCCATCTCTTAAAAAATTCCACGATCGGTAAATCAAGCGTCATTCTGAGTTCTCTCTGAGTCTCGCAAGAAGTTTTGTGATTTGATCAGGAAACTAAGATCTTTTCATACAGTTTAATATCATCTAAATATTTGAGCTTTCAGGTGTATGATTGTGTGGCGGGAAGTGATGTTCATCTACCTCCTCGTGGTACTTCCTGGATATCTCTCAAAGGATAACTGAACGACGAACAACAATCTGAAAATCTCAAAATATTATCTCATTTTATTTTCAATTTGAAATAGATAATAAATCATATATTTAACTAATAAATGAATAGTTTAAAAATAAAAGAAAGAAATTTTCATAAATATGCATGCTCTAACATTTTCGTCTTTGCATTTATTTATCTTTCGGGTAAAACTACGAAGAATCATATCGTTTATGTTCTGCTATTTTCATGATCAGATTCTGTAACCAACAATAAAATTGAATAATCAAACTTCAAGTTTTCAATTTAATCTGGAGTAATTATTGTAGTTTTTATTTGTTTTATTTCAGAAGAAACAACAGACTAATTCCGATAAGAAGCAGCAATAATCAGAATCTATCAACATCGCGTCAAAATAGTATCTTCGAAGTGTAATGACATTTTTCGTATATTAGTCTATTTAAAGCGTCAATTTCATTCGTTTGCTAGTAAAAATTATTTTTAACTTGAATTTCCCTGTTTTACGTCTTTGCACCTGTATAAATGATATTTAGAATATAAAATATCAGCTCATATGGTATGCTGTGAAAAATACTGCTTTTTCATAAATAAATAATAAATATGTCTGTAAATCTAAACACAGTAAAAATGATAGATTTCTCTTTAGTGAATATTTCAAATGTCTACCAAATAACTGCATAACAATTGAAAATCATATCGTATCTTCCACTTATTAAAGATTTTATTGATAAAGAGTAAAATTATTGTTATCTTCAGTTTTTTCTGAAAATTTATTATCAAGTAACATATATTTGATGATGATAATATTAGATGAAAAAGTCTGGTGAGTATTCATTTCTGGAAAACATCGCTTCTCATATAGTGGAGAGCAAGAGTTAGGAACAAAGAGTATACAGTATCTACTTCCTCACAGTCCATAATATAAAATATATCTTTTCATTAAATATTAATGCAATTAAAAAGTCGATGATATTTTATTTTTATCAAGACGAAGGGAATGAAATAAATTGATTTTGTGTTCTAATTCACCTGTCGATTGAAGTATATAACTTGAAGTTTTCTATAACGTATCAAGACAAAGCGCGATAAATTTCGACTATTGGTACTTATAAAATCTTCTAATTTTTAAAATAATGTTAACTGTGGAAATGGGAGGACATAATATTAGTGGTAAGATATATTAATTTAAGGAATAAAAAATCTCCATAATAATATCGCTATATGGAAAATTTTGTAGGGTCTTAATTTTTTTTCCTAGCCTTATTATTCCCCACTAGGTGGGGGTCGGCTACCCTCAGCCCGTAATGGGTACAGTCGGCCTATCCTAGCCACACAGGACTAGTGGCCCGTCCCGGGGATAGACTGTTGTTGTGTAACAGCCGAGGGAGTTTGTAGAGTCTTAATTAAAATAAGATATTTCAGTATTATATGGTATTGAATTCATTGAACGCTACAAAGATATGTTCTTGTATTGGATTATTGACTTCACTATATTTATTTTTCCAATTGTTATACCTAATCTATTGCTAATAATTTCCGACAACGAACTATTGGAATTAAAGGATGTAATTTCTTTTATTTGGCAAATGTTATAAAATTATTGATTATAGGCGCCTTATTATCCAATATATTACCAAATGAGAAGATCGGCAACTTTCTTTCCGGTTGTGTTATCTATACTCTTATTAATGATGTATCCCACACTTCTTATGATTGCATTATTGCCATATTTTAATGGTAATTCTCATTCGTTAAAATTTCTTTATATAGTAGCGATCGAAAGTTTTGAAAAATTATCACTATGATGCAGACTGGTGTGTCTCATAATTGCGGGTTAATTAGAATGAAACTTCGCACGCATATTCTTCTCTGTTGTAATACTTTTTCGTTCGCTGGGATATAGAAATATTTTAACCTCCGAACATTATTAATTCTCCCAGTATAATTGAGATTTTAGAGATTAGGAGATAGTCCATGTTCAACATTCAACATAGAGAGTATGAGGGTTCAATATTATGATGAGAGGGGGGACAGGAGAAAACAAGCTTGCAGTTAGGCGTTGTTCAGTGAGGAAATCCTCTGGTAAGACCTGGGAAAGGACTGTCATGGCAAGGGGAAGAGTATGCAAAGTTAGAGATGAAGAGTTCAGGGATAGAGACAGTGATCGTAATCACAGCTCGATTCCATTACATTGTGTATTGAGACTTCTTGCCAATTTCCACTCAAATTGATCTACAATTATTGGTCCTACCAGGCTACACTCATAATCACAATTGTTCCAAAGTTTTGATCGCCACTGTACACTAATTTTTAGAAAAGTCATTTAGGCTTAGCTGAGAGCAATCCTGATAATACAATTATTTTTTGGGTAAGAAGTTCACAAATGACGAAATGAGTTCTTGAATTGGAAATGTTTGAAGTTCGATTATTGTCTACACTATTTTATAAATACTCTCGATTTAAAACGTCATACTATCATTTTCTCATTTCGTCATAGCGTCATACATACAAAAGTTATTTCATTATTCCATAAATTACAGGTTGCCAGATTGCTAAATTACTATGTCACGGTTCAAGCTATCATATGGACTTGTTATTTCGCCATTTGCCTCCTTTTCTTGATTCCGATAGTGAGTTCAGCCGTAGCATTGCTTAGCATCTGCCTTATTATCCAACGACTTGTGCTCATGTATGAACTACCACGACTAACAAATCTGCTTACCAAACAAGTGAAAAACCATTTGCACTATTATACAATGAAAATTGCAGGGATAATTTGAAAAGGATCATTCGCTGCATTATGCTGTTTGCGATAATTCTAAATTTAGTGTATTTGGTTATAGTCGTGTTTATAATTTTCTATAAAAAAATGAAATATGGATCAATTCTATTTGTAAGTCGAAGACATTACGTTTTCAATACCTTAATCATGCGTAAAGTGTTATGATTAGAGGCCAAGTCTACTTCTTTCAAGAGAGAAAGAATGCATGAATTTTTCGACGTTTCAATTATCGTTAATTATTCTGTTAATTAGTTGATAATTTCATGAAACCACGACATCAATTAGGGTAATAAATGACGCTCGAAATGATGGTGTAGTCAGTGTTTCGAAAAAAAAACCACTTGGCCTCTCTAGTTATGATACAATAGGAGACAAAAGTTTCGAGTCACCTATCCTTTATCTCTGTCAATGTTTAGAAAAGTCGTTTGCACTTCTTCAGATTTGGCTGAGATTTAGCACAATTTCATGTTTTCCACGTACAATGTTTTCAAAAATTCAGTTAAATTCGATTGAAGATTATCCAATAATTTTGTTCGACACTGTGATAACCCTTTCTTACGTTACTTCACTATTTTATTTTTGGTGCATTAGAAATCACGTAATAATTCAACATATTTAGTTTATACCATACTCATCTTTGGATATTCTGGCTCTTTTTGGATCGCTTCTCTACTTTGCTCTATATTTCAAATTTCGTGATTTGGCAAGAATATCGACAAATACGAAACATAAATCTGATAATCGAAGGATATTATATATGATGGTACCTTTACTTATGCAGAATGTAAGCAAATTAAACAGTTTATTTATTTGATCTCTTTGGCTCTTAAACTCGAACATCACAGGAACAGGATGCAAAACCTGATCCGGGATATCCTTTAAGGCCTAACTTTTTAATTGGGCTTTTTACAAATATTAATTCAACTCTAATTCATCGTGTTTATAACATTTTCGAAGAAATGATATTAAGATTGAGATCAGTGAGAAAAACATTTAAGTGACACTTTAATCCGAAGATGATAAACGGGAAACGGTCATTGTGTACCAAACTCTTTGGTGTACAGTGACATACACTCATTTTGTGGATAGGGGTTACTGCCAGTACAACTAAATTGATTTCTCTATTGAGTGATTTGATTTACGACATTTGAAATTATATAATTATTTCACCATACAAAAATAATCATAAAAATTAATTTAGACATTAACGATCAGCTTCTCAGTATTATGCTTATATTATGGTAGTAATTTAAAGCGTGTTCAAAATGAAACAAAACTTTAAGAGTCAAGCATATATAACACTTCCAGCATGTATGGGATTACTTTGATATATTCACGACTATTTGACGCATGCTTATCGTGCATAACTATGCAACTTTCGTTTATAGTTGCCAGTCCGACACGGCGCCAGGCCATTAGACAATATTTCTCGAAAATGTATAAAATTATAATATTAAAAATAACAATTTTCTAGATGTTAATTGCGTAATTCTCAATTCAGCTGACATGAATTTCAGGAGGAACAATAGACCGAGACCTTTGACGCTCATGGTCAGCTGCAATAATCGTAATAATCAGATTCATTTATCATCGAATCACAATCTAACTACAATTGCATAATAAATGTCAAATTTCTAACCTCAAAAAATGATCTTTAAAGAATAAAAATATTATCTCATAACATATTCTTGTGATAAATCTAGTTCATAAATAAATTATTTGTCTGCAAATCTAAGCACAAAACACAAAATAAAATAAAATGCCAGCTCTCTTTCTAGTCAATATGCCAAATTGCTACATATGATTTTATAATCAGTTTTTATATAGTGGTGTAAAAACTCGCTTTTCAATTTCAACTTCGTTGCATCAAATCATAAAAGATAATTACTCTAATTGATTCTTCAATGATACCATGAAAAATGTACGATAGACAACATTTAGAAAATCTAATCTCTCTTAAATTGCAGAAAATTTATTATTGGCGCTTCGTATTAAATGGATCAAATTTTCAAGTTGAATAAGGTTTTTAGTTTATCGATAAATTTTACAGAAGTTCTAACAGTGTTATTTAAATTGTTAAATTTATACGCTGAAAAATGCCTTTTCAATCCTACGCCTTTTAAAAAGTCTAACTAACCACGGAGTTATAAATGTTGAGTTTTTTCCATTATCACCTGTCTATCTAGAATAATTCAAATGGAACTAAAGCAAAGACGAAAAGTTCATCGAAATTTCTTATTTATCGAGTGAAATAAAAGATTTTCACTAGTTACGTACAATTCCACTTATATATCGTAGGATAATGATCCCTATTGTCTGGAATCGATTGACTCGTCGTCGAATTTATGCATTTGTGATCTTTGCATATTTCAACTTTGGTAAGAATCGAGAATTTTCATAAAAGGAATAACTGCAACGAAATTTCAGGTGAAATAGTTCGAGTTGGAGCAGGTATTTAAAAATTCGCATGCATACATTTTTTACAATAGATAAAGAACTGTCACTTGGCTATTTAGACTGTATTCCGGGAAAATGGTTCATGAGCTGGGATTCGTTTGAACTAAAATCACCAAAAGATTACGATAACATCAGTAAATACGAAAAGTACTCATTAAGCTATTTATTGATAGAATTCGACCTTCATGCTACCAATATGAAATTTGTGAAAAACACAAATAACTAGGAATCAGGGATGCACAAAAGTCAAATTCGTGATTTGCGTTAGATAACACGCTGTCTTTGTACACCCCTGGAAGGAATATCGACTTCTATTCTAACCTTTTAAAATATCTGTAACATATTTTTGATACGAAATTGACGAGCACGCGCATAACATTAGCAAAGTTACAATTCTTCGTTCGGATCCTGAAAAAGTAATTTAGACGATGTTTGGACATCAATGCCCCAGTGACTTACACAATTCCGAAAAACTGCAGAAAACTCGATGACTGGGATAAGTTTTTCGGCGACGAACTAAAGCTGATCTACGTGAACTCGACTTTGACAATCAACTCGTCTTGCGAGAACTGGCCCAACTTCTTCAAAAGTGTCGATCACATTCGATTCGAGAAATATCTGGATTATAGGCAGACCATTACCGTAGGTAATCGAGACTCATTCACAACTTTAGGTGTTAAACTTAAAAACGATTTACAGAATGCATTCTTACACTGGACGTCGATCCGAAAGTAGCAGGGAACAAGAATATTTTCGATTACTTTCCCAGCATAGTATATGTTCACATGGCTGGATATATACGAGATGATAGATTGACTAATCACGGAGGGTTGATAGAAAATCAGAGTGTTTGTGGGAATCTTGTTGATGAATCTGTGAGTTGATATTTTGCATCGTTAAAATGCCGAAAATGTTATTCAATATGGTATTGTTGATGCCGAAATCTAGAAGATGCAAAGTGATGCACAGCTACTTTTAATGGTTAGAAAACCGAGAAATAACACGCGAAAAAGAGAAACTAGCCTAAAATCCATTCGTTATCAACTCATTTTCGACCTTCCAGATTTCGGAATCAACAATATATGAGATTTCTTCATTTGCATATATCTTTCATAGAAAAGAAAAGCAACAAGCAACTTTTTCTTTCCAATAATGGATGTTAGCGACTAGAAAACGAACGTCCACTTTTTCCTGCACCATCTTGAGCTATTTATTTCTTTTCCAAAAGTAGCTAATCCAATAATGAAAATTTAATTCTCAGAGATTGGACGAAGATGATGCAGCGAGACTGAATTGCGTGGATGACTACAGGTATCTGCATCCAGAAACTCACGTCGAGGCTGGCAGAGGCAATATTACGGACAAAAATATCACTTATTGCAAACCACCACCTTCTCATACATCAGAACCGTTGCCTGATCCTGTACCTGTCCAAAACCCCGAACCAAGTTACAATGGTAATTAGATAAATTCAAAGAAATATCAATCTACCCTCGAGTTTCAGACGAACACCCCACATTGACGACAACCGCTATAATTTTCACTTTTCTCTTCTTTGCCGCTATTCTAGTCAGCGTTGTTTTCTACTTTCATCTGTTTGTTTAAATTTCAATTATGAAATGTCGAAACCTCATTTTAGGCGTAAGAAGCAGAAATCTCGTCAACGTACACCACTAAGCGTAGAAGTTGAAAAATGAAACACAGGAAGAAAATAATCTGTTAGAAACAATGAACCTGTGCAGACAATAAGTCCAACTCTGTCATAATCAAGGATAGACCTCTATCGTATGGATTAGGCATCTGTAAAACACTTTTCATTTATCTAAATCTGCACTTAATTATTATCTCAAATAATTACTGACATGTCAATAAATCGATTTTCACGAATTTTTATTATAAAGAAAGAAAGGCAGTCCTAAAATGTGAATTATTTCATATTATTCATAGAAAGCTTCTTTCTTTTTGTTCTGCATCTCAAATCATAGCCAGATAGGCTCTGTATATTTTCGCTTCTTTTCAAAAATAAAAGCATATCCTCCTCTGCCTATTCGCTTTGGAAGGGCTGCCTTTTCTGATGACATAGTCGCTTCAATAGGCAGCATTTATATCAGATTCTATTATTCAAAATTCGAAGTTCTATTACAAAACGTTACTCAAATCACCAATAAAGTTCAAGAGACAAAAACCAAAATTAAGTATGATTATCCCAAGGTCCGAATTCGCATTGAAGTCTTACGAAACCTAAACCTATCCGAAGGAAGATCACGAAATCTTTTGGAAATCGAGGTTGTCGACTAGTCTGAAGTCGGAACTTCATGGTTATGCCTATAATCGACAGCCAGAATGGACAGGTATTTAAATGTTTTATTTCATCCAATGATAAGATCTTCTTTTCAACTCATTAAAATATATGGTTGTCCTTTAGAAAAGTAAAATCTAGAATTTTGCTTAAAACTGAAAAAAAATAAAAATAAAAATGACCTTTTAAAATTAACAAAATATTCTAATGAAAATTTCGATATTTCTTTCACGTTTTCAACGTGTTTTGAAGAGTGAATATCAAGAATATTTGCGGTTTATTGAAGATGTCGAAAAAACAAATAATGAAAGGAAAACGATAACTAAAGATGAACAACAAAATCCTTGAACTTTGAAAATTAATATCACTTGGATTTCGAAAGTGTCACAACAAAATAATAACTAGAAAATGACTGAAAAGGATGACGAAAAAAAACAAATGAAAACACAACAACAAATAAAGGAAGACTACTAATAATAGTATCATTGGAGCTTTGAAAGTTAGCATCACTTGGATTTCGAAGCAATATCGCACAAAAATAACTAGAAAATGACCGAAAGAGCAAAACAAAGAAATTTCATTGGTTTTCATCCGTCAAAAATGATGTTTTTAGAAACATTAGAATAAGGCTACTAGAAATAGAAGACGAGTCCGATCGGAGTGATGAGTGATGGAATCAGTGGGCGGCTCTGGTCGGATAGTCTGGCATCATGAGGCCGCCGTGGGGCTCGGAAGGCATGTAGAAGCAGCTCTCGTGCGCGCCATCGTCCGAGATGTCCGGCCTCGTCGTCTGCGTCGAAGATAGGTGCAACTGAAATTGAGAAAATCACGTTTCTTCTAAATAAATGTTAAATTTATACCGATTTGATGTAGTCGTTGAACATTTTGGCAGCCACGTCCCGCACGACGATCCCTCCAGCGTGGCTCTCAATGAAACGAAGGGTCAGAACACCGTCTGAAGGGAAATTCATTTGAATGGCGATGGACAAACGGAGGAAATACCTGGCCCCAAGACCTGATGGCAGAAGTCCCTGACAGCCTGCTTGTACCTGTACTTGTTCTCGTCCTCGACAGTCTGCTTCAGCCACTGACGGGTCGACTTCTCTCTCAGCAGGGCCAGCGACATGTAGAGCACCGTGTAGAAGAAGTTGATCGTCGTCACCACGGCCACGAAGAGGAACCAGAACCTGAAAACAGAAAAATGAGTTGAGTTAAGAAAAGGAAGTGATCAATTGAGACTGACCAGATGAAGAGGTAGATCTTCTCGTTGATCATGTTGATCGAGAGGACGCACTGCACGGTGTAGCGGTGGATGTTGCCGAGTCGACGCACTTGGAAGTCGCAGAGGGTGACTCTCGGGAAGACGCCGGAGTCCATCCATTCGCGGCCGTTGTACAGGTCCACGAATGTCTGCAACAAATTGATAATTTCATTTAAACAAGTCGAGAAATTCAACCTGGATGCCCCAGAAGGAGTAGCTCGAGCCGAGGAACCTGTTGAGGATGTAGAACTGGGTCAGGATGTTGGCGACGTACAGGCCCTTCACGAGCAGGTAGAGCAGCGCCACGTAGGAGCCCAGTCCGCGGCCGAATCGGAAAAGACGAAAGATGAGGAAAATTCAAAATGTTTGTATTTTTAGCGTGCGTGTCAATTAAAAATGCGAATGGGGGAATTGGTTCGATTTAAAAAATGGGGAAAATCGACTCGCACCCTATTTTTACCATCTTTTTCATACCTTGTTTAAAATAAATTTTCGTGAATAAATTGAATGAATACCTGAAGCAGAACAACCGGACTGGGGTGCGCTGCTGCTTGCCGAATTCCAGGCACTCCTCCAAGTAGAGCGACAG
Organism: Diploscapter coronatus; assembly: GCA_964036155.1. Taxonomy (NCBI): domain Eukaryota; kingdom Metazoa; phylum Nematoda; class Chromadorea; order Rhabditida; family Rhabditidae; genus Diploscapter; species Diploscapter coronatus. The sequence continues at coordinate 43,906,925 of OZ038422.1, read as the reverse complement.
CTTACTGAGCGCCTTCTTCCTGTCCTCGCTCGCCGATGGGGCCGCCGCGATCTTCTCCGCATCCGTCATTGCCGTTGTCAGGTCCAATCCTGAAAAAAATTCATTGTTTTGTATTGTAGATTGTCTCAAGTGCACTTTTACTATATCTGAGAGGGAGGGAGGCTCATATGAAATGGGGAAGAGGAAAAGAAGGGAGAAGAACAGCTGGAAACGAGGAAGAATTATGCCATTTGCAAGACAGAACCAACAGGAAATCGATAAACTGACCGCCGCATTTGTGGAGTGTGGCCCACAGCCAACTGGGCATGTGGAACATGATTGCCTGCAGAGTGAGGACAATCGGGACCCACTGGTAGTAGCCGATTTCTGCCTGCAAGTTTGCAATTCTTCTTTGAATCTTTGATTTTTGTCGTTTTCCCCCTCCTACTTTGGTTCTGTCGTCACTGTCCTCGTTGGGGATCTCTTCTTTGAAGGGGACGAAGAAGGTGTTTTGGATGAAGCAGTAGTCTTCGGCATACTGCTCCCAGCCGTCCTTGAACTCTGTCGGCATCCAGCACTGGATGGGCGTCCCGGCGTACCTGAAAAACATTAAAAAAAAAAAAAAAAAAGTTTTTACAAGACAAGATTTTTCGGCTTCTTATAAAAAGTCCGAGTCGCAGAATTGCACAAGCCGCATACCGGTGAAATTTTATGAAGCAATACTAAGAGGTTAGGGGTAAGAGGCAGACAGGGCATATTCTGTTCTCAAAACGATGAGTACACGTTGAAGATTTTTCGAGGAAGATATTCCTCTACCGGCAGCCCTTATCCCTAACCTCGTTCGAATTTTGAAGATTTTACGAGAAACCGACTTTTTACTTTCTTATTTTTTTGAATTTGTCTGTGACGAATGTCGGTTTCTTTCGCGCAACAGAAGGGGAAAAACCGACAAGTACACGTAGCTATTCGAACAGAACAGACTGTTCTGTGCAGAAGTGAAGGAGAAGCAGGCAAAAAATAAATTGGCCTACTGTCGATTTCGAAAAGGGGTGAACATTTTTGCATAGAGAAATTCATGCAAATTTTTCAACGCGTGTGAATTGAATGCAAACAAAGTTGGATAATGAATTTGTAAAAGCGGTCACTTTAAAATAATATGTGGAAGAAATTCTTATTTTACAACTAAAACTATTCCAAGATGGCTACTTTTCGAGACTTACTGTTTGGCTGACACCACGATGGCGAAGAGGTACATGAGCGAGGCCGTGTAGAAGTAGTTGAGCCTGTCGATCGCGTCATCGAAGGCCACCGAGTGGAACCAGTTGACGAACACGTCCTCCACGTACGGCACTACGATCATTGGGCTGGCGCGGACTGAAGGTAAGCAGGGTTAGAGGATTCGAAAGAACCCGTTGAAGATGCAAAATTTAAACAAGTTCTGAGGAAAAGTCGAAATTTCTCGAGCAAATTCTCGAATTCTCAGTGCCAGATCAAAAATATATGCGTACCGTACTAATAAAAATTAGGATGATTTTAGAGGGAACACGGAAAACATACATAAAATACAGAGAAGCAGGGCCTAAAAATGAAAATCGGAAAAAAAAAATCCCAAAAAATCGGCGTTTGAATAAAATTAGTGCGGGAAATGAACGATAGACTAAAGACAGTACTAACCGCGAATGAAAGAGTGAATTACGGTAACTTTGATGCAATGCGAAAATTGAGAAAGTCGTGGTTTAGAAGTGTCAAATACACACAAGAACTGTGCAGATCTGTTCTCTTTCTGTTTTTTTCGAGTAAAAAGATGGCTCTACTAGGGAGTGCAAACGGTTTCCGAGCTTGCACCCGAAACAGTCAAATGTGGTGTCAAAATATTCGCAAAGGTGTTACTAAGATTTTGGCGAATTCAAAAACTTACTCAACCCTAGAGAAAAAATAGGAGACTGAACTTTGAAATGAACACGTTTTTGCAATATAAAAGCCTCGCGGATGCAAAAATTATGAGCTGATTTTTGACACAGATCAGTTCCATAAGATTTATCTCGATTTAGATTAGACAACAAACCAGGAAGGTAGCAATCACAGTCCTAATATTAGTCGGTATCATGAGATCCGTCTCATTGAATTCGTACTCTGCAATCAAAATTCTAATTTTAGGTCGCTATTACATTCCCGCCATTCTCTTTACATTTTGTCTTGATAATTTCAAGTTCTTTATGTTTAATTATTTTCCTTAAAACTAAACACATTTCTTTGTTAAATATCAACTTCAATTTCAAATGATTTAATGAAATAAACTAAAATAAAATTTCAAGACGGCTAAGACCCTGGCGAAACCAGGGCCTAGCCGAGGTGGCCGCTGAAGGCTAGTCTCATAAATAAAATCTGAGTAATCTCGAATTTGCAGCACTTTGTGATTCAGTTATCAGCATTTGCATAGCTAAAAATATTTATTCTTGCAATAAATCCAGACAAAAATACATGTGTTTACAAAATCTAATAGAAATTCGTCTCACTGGCTCTGCTGCTGAGTCAATTTCAAGACTTTGATAAAGTCCATCTGCATCAAAGTGTTGATCAGATTCGATCCACCATCAATTACCAAGGAATGACCGATTATGTACGAAGAAGAGTCTGCAAGAAAAATAACTATATCTATATTTTTCTTGCATTATCGTGATGGCTATCACCTCGTTGCTAGTTTTCACTTATTACTGGTCATATTATCAGATTAAAATGGAGCAAGATAGCAGAGAGCTGATTCAAAAGTTATGAGCTTTTCATTCAGAGTGAAATGACAGCATATCAAGGAATTGAGAAGTTGCTTTTGAATTCCATACTTCTATCGGCCAGGAAGGCAATCGCCTTTGCAACGTCTTCGGGCAATCCAATCGTGCGTGAAGGCAGAAAATCTTTGTCGGATAGGATGAATTGTTCTGCCTGTTCCATCACTTCAGAAGTTACCCCTTGTTTATGTATAATTTTTGTGCGAACTATTCCAGGACTAAATTTCATTTTCACAATTTTGAATTGCACAATTTTCCCTACTTGACTCCATTCACGCGAACACCGTGCTCAATCATTTCAACGGCCAGAGCTCTCATGTACTGATCCAACCCTGCTTTTGAAATCGCGTAATAGGGCATTTTGGAATTCTGCAAATCTTGAATGTTATAATTGTGGAGAAAGATAGTACTAATTCGTCATACCCCATGTGGGAGTCCAGCTATGCTCGAAACAACGACGATCTCTCCTTTCGACTTGATAAGATGTTCTCTTGCCAGATTTGTTAGAGAAACTATGCTGAATATCCGTCTTCTTGAAATTGTTTGTTCAAAAATGGTTTCATACGCTCTCAAATTGAGTTCCATGATGTAATCGTAGTCGTTGATGGTCATCTGGAATCCTTGTCGAGGTGTCATATCAGGCGCTGCACCACCAGCATTGTGGATCCGAAATTTCATCATATCATTTCAAACTGAACTAATTTTTGTTTACCAGAATATCAAGTTTTCCGAACTTCTCAACGGTTCTATCGACGAGTTCCTTCTGCACATTCTCTTCCCTCAGATCTCCAATCACGGTCAGAACATCACTCTCTTTTGCTCCAGCTGCAATAGCTTCGTTCTTTGCTTCCTAAAGATGAATTTCTAGGAAGATTGTATGATGAAACACGAAACATACAGTCAAAGCTGTTTCATTTCTTCCTGTCAATGTGACTTTTGCTCCTTCTCTTGCAAATAAGACAGCGGTAGCTCTTCCGATCCCGTTCGAAGAACCTGCAATTTTCTGGATTAAATTGTGAAAAATGGTGAAATGATGTTGTGCAAGAATATAAAACCAAAAATATAATTGTTATGCTTGATTATATGATCTGCTTCTAATCAAATTTACTAAAATTTAGCAAAACTTAGACTAAATAAATCACGATAATTGATGAGGCGAACATGGCATATCATAATTGGCTAAATACTTTTGCCCGACTTTTCACATGGTATTCAGATTGCATTGAATACATAAAATAATGCGGAATAATATAAAACATAAGACGGCATATTTTATAAAGACATTTTACCAGTGACAATAGCGACTTTGCCCTCGAAACGTTTCGCCATCTCTGCAAACCACGAAATGAATTGAATTGCCAAGTCGCCGTCCTTTTTAAAACCTTTTCTTCTCTCTACTCTACTAGAGATTGGAAAATATTTACTTTCAAACTCTCTCTCTCTCTTTGCCATAAAATCATAATCTCTTTGCTTCTTTGCTCAACGAAATTGGTGAGACTACAGAAGGAACAGTTAGTGCACACACCATGAAAACCACGAAAAATGAACTGCTATTGCAATTTTATTTCGTCAAAATGTCATTTTCATGGATGTTGTGAAGAGGCTATCATCATCAATCAAATTTCTATGATTGCGTCTCCATGAAATATCGATTCTATCAATTTTGCTGGGAAAACAATGCAGTACGGTTCGCATTTTAATTAATCTGAGGGTTCAAAAGCAGAGCTGTTGTGAAATCGAATTAAAATTCGGAACCGGAAATGAAATTTGAATTTTTCGCGAGATCGGATCTGTCAAAACTTTAAGTTACCGTAATCCACTACAATAATCGATTTTCGAAAAACGGTTATTACTATGATAATCAGCGTAAAAAACTGAACAATATATATATATGAAAATCAACCAAATCGACGGACCTCTATTCCATACCACTTTGAATAGCCCTGACATTTACTCTTAAGGTGCAAGTTAGATAGAAAGATAAAACATTAACAAATAAAGAAGAACTACTGGCCACGAACTAATTCAAAATAATAAAGCTGATTCATCGATCTTGAAAGTGGTCTGATATATACAGATTTTACTGATAGAAGCTGTAAAAGTTTCGGTAAGTGGGTCATTTATCGACTTTGAAAGAGTCTCTTGTAGATTTCACCCTCGGAGGGACCACTGAAGTGCATGATTCGTTCCTTGAGATCGTAATTTTTGTCGTATTATCTTCTAATTTTTTTCCTCGTCAACAGAATTAAATATAATTGTTTTATTATCTTCATACTTTACATCGTTGTAGTAGTATTTTTACAAAGGTTTTTCGCTCTTTTTGTGGACGCATTCAGGTTGGTCTTGATGAAATTTCCTTGGAAGCAGCACTTGATTTTGGAATTGAAGCTATTCTGTTCATTGAATAGAACCATTACTATCCTGAATCAGTGAGTATGAAAATGTAAGATTTTCTATGAGATCTACCCATCGACTGTGAATACGTTCTCTCCAACGAATGTCATCGATATGAAATTCCAAAATCTCGAATCGAATAAGCTGCTGAAATTAGTATTCTATCAATTATTTTAGAAGCTGTTCAATATTTACCCAAAATATATGATGAAAGCCATATCGATGATGAACACACTATCCTGTAGGATCGTCTGAAAAGTATAATTTTGCAAGTAAAAAGTCATAATGATTTATGGTTTGAAGATCAAGATATATTAATTATTTTGTTCGCTGATTATTGCAAAGTGTATTTTCAACTAAACTTAGCAGCAACCGAGACGTTGTTATTGAAATGTTGCAACCTTTTCATCAAGCTGATATATTACGGCGTTTCTATTCTTTGCTTCATTTTTAATGGTCTTGTTGATATCGCTAATTCTGCTAATTGGATAACTAACCTGCAGGAATCGACGGGCGTTTTTCATAATTTTCTTGCTTGAAGTTGAATTTCGCTGTGATTGAAATAACTAAAATTGACAAACATCAAACTAGATATGAAATGAATTTTTCCTACCGTAGTAAAATATTCATTATAGATGTGTTTATTTTTATATATGTAAAATAAAATTGTGAAATCTAGACTTACATAATAATGGCATAGTTTTCCAAACGTCAATAGATTTATTAGAATACACATTCCAAAGAATATTGGTGTTACAATTCCTAGCTTCTCGAGTATACTCGAATCGAAATTCTCCTCGGTATTTTTGCTGGATGGGAGTTCAAATGACATGATGTCAGGGTTGTATGTAATACTATTATTGCCAAATGTATCATAATCTAGAATTTCATCTGTTTAAATTTTTTAATTGTTAGTTATTATCAGAAAGCTTTTTGATTAATTTTGCATTCCAAAAAAATTATTTTCTTACCACCAGAGAAGATATTTTCTATCTGGTACTTCATTTCCTCTGCAACACATACGAATTCCAAAATAATTAGAATCGCCTAAATTTTTCAGAATGAAAATGAATTAATTTTAAATAAAAAGATTTACAAGCGTTGGCTTGAATCCGAATAGTCGGTTATATTTCATTGGGAAATACAAGGCCACCAGTCGATTTGTAGCCAGCACAATACAAATGGCTCGATTCGCGTGATACAAGCTCATATTCAAAACCATATAAGTATCTTCTAATTTCAATGAAAGTGGCGTAAATCCCCTTAAAATACGCAGTTTATTTTCATAAATTTGTAAGCTTGTACCATAAAATCAGAGGAACGATATCGATAATGAACATCCCGAGATTGACGATGCTGTTAACGGCCCGAAATAAACAAATCAGATTGAAGGAGGTTTTGTTACTACTCTTGAAAAATGTCCATACTATAAAAGTGTTGCAGAGTATTCCAATTATCCCATCCTAAATTTATTCTTTAGATAAAATTGAAATAACTCATCCTTTTATTATTTTAAATAGTCGTAATAAAAATACTCACAATCAAAGTGACCAGTCCCATGGACAAATTCAGAGGATCGCCGGCATGCTGGTATTCGATATGTCTCATTTCCTAAGACTATGATATGGTAGTAAGTAAGAGCTAACGTGCAACTATGATACTGTCATGTGCAAGATTAAGGTATCAGCGTTTTCAACACGAATTATAATGTGATTACAGAGAAGTAACAAGACACAAGTTAAATTTTCGAAGAATTCTCGCCTGGTGATTAATCTTTTATCGAATCTAATTCTCTCACTTTTTATTATAGCGTTCAGTACATCATGGACAAATTTAGAGCAGACTCATCTAATTTAAATTAGATTATTGAAATTGTTATCAAAATAAAAACATCATTTTCGCAGAATCGTTGATTCAATTTATTATCATGAATGCTGAATGTTGCATGAGAATATTATTATGTAGAATAGACCGTTTTAGTCTAATAACTAGTCAATGAAAAAGATGCTATTAAAAATGATCCTTATAAATTAACATAAATTCTGAAACATTAACATACGGAGTAGTAGAAACGAAAATTTCGCCCAATTCTTATGATAAAATTTTCAGTTCTTGTTCTCGTACGAAAATGTGCTATAATGAAAATTTTCCTGAGGTTCTACTACTTTGGTACAGTTCTAACCATAATTTCTATACTTTATTAAAGCAATTGTTGGTTATTATGTTACGATTAAATCATATATTATGACATAAGAAAGATCACATGCAATTTTAGTTTCATTTGTTGTACGGACAGAATTTCTTATTCCACAAAATTAACATTCCCCAAGTCTCACTTCTCATCGATCCCATTATCATTGTTACCGAATTCAAACTCGACAATTTGCTGTCTAGTTATGAGATTCGAGTAAGAGAGGTTGATTTTTGAGCCCAAGTTTGCTGGGGTTCGGCACGAATAAACTGCTTGAATATTTGTATGAGAGATTTCCTTTGATCTGTGAAGACTAGCATCACCACTCTGAAATAATACCTTGTTAAATATATTTGAATAAAAAATTCAAATACCCGTCTAAAGAGTGCACGTTCTCTGCCACAAATATCCAACTTATGAAGCTCCAGAAACGAGATTTAAAGAGATTGCTGAAATGTACAACTTCTCTTCAAAAACTATTAATTTGTTCAATAATTTTGTGCTGATTTTGTTGGTGGTATTATTAGTTTTCTCTTCTGAAACATTAGAAAAATATGGTATTTCTTTGATTTATCATGCAAACCTAATTAACATTGGTCAGTAAATGTCTGAATCACAAATAGTGTCATTTGGGTATTTAATAAAAGAAGTACAGTAGTATGGCAAAAATTAACGATATTTGGGTTTTAGAAATTCATGAATCATTGCATTAGCTCTCCCAGTACTACTTTTATTAGTGAGCGTACTAGTTTTACTAATTGCCTGCCATTTACAAATCGTCGCGAGTTAACTTTTGAAAAGTTAAATTCTATACGAAAATTGTGACAAATCAAAAATACTGATTACCTGAAGTAAATAATGAAAGCCATATCCACTAGAAACATCCCATCTTGTAGAAGCGTCTGAAAATAAAATATTTGTGTTTATCGTGTAAATTCCTCTCAATAAAATCCCATCTCATGTCTAATTTATAGATATTTTTCGTAAATGTTCACCTGCAGAAATAGTCGAGCATTCTTTTTGATCTTTTCCCTACTGACATTTGTATCAATTTGCTGTTGCAACAACTGAAATTGGTTCTGTAAAATTCGGCTTAGGTAAATGACTAATCAAAGCTACGGCAATGCTCTCTTAAAATTTTAACTTAATTATAGGATCATGTAAGCTACATGATGTAGGGATAAGTTACCGTAGTAGAAATGATGAATTTTACTTCAACCTTTTACTTATTTTGAATCCGTTATTTCCTTTAAAATTAATAAACATTTTTTTAGGAAACTCACATAATAATACGATATCTTCAGCAGAGTCGAAAAATTGATCACAACGCAAATTACAAAGAATATCGGTGTAATTGTGCCAAGTTTGTCAATCAGACTCGTTCCGAAATCTTCCTCGGAATTTTTGCTGATTGGTAGAGCGAATTCCATCAGATCGGGAGAGAATGTTATGCTGTTGTTGACTGTTTTCTCACTTCCTGAAAGTTAAATTTGCCAAAGTTGTAATTTCTAATTATTCATTCGAGTGATAGGAAACGAACTATCATAAATCATGTTCGCAATTTGTGGTTCCATTTCGCGATATACGCATACAAATTGGAGTATTGAGAGCACAATCTAAATTTTAATTCAATTTAAAATTCATTTTATTTTTGCTCACAAGAGTAGCTCGGAATCCACAAAACTGCATGTATTGGACTGGAAAGAATAGGGCAATGAATCTATTTATCGCCAGCACAATGCATATTGCTCTATTAACGTGATAGAGGCTGATATTCAAAACCATGTAGGTATCTTCTACTGGCAGAGGTAAAATTGTCATCCCCCTAAACGTTTTTCGATACTAAAAAATAATCTTTGGAAACTCACCAAACAGTCAGAGGAAACATATTTACTACGAACATGATCAGTTTGATGACATTGTTGACAGCTCGAAACACGCAAATCAAATTGAAGGAAGTCTTATCACTGCTTTTGAAGAAGACGAAAATGATAAACACGTTGCAAAATATTCCAGCTACTCCATCCTAAGACAATAATTTAAAAATTTTGGCAATCTGAATTATTCAACCACTTGAAAACTTCGCCACATAATTAGAATAGGCAAGAGCAAGCTCAGGCACAATCAGCAGTCCAGTATTGAATAGTACTTGTCATGATTCTCAAATGACTGGAGTTACTGGCTACTTGCCTTTGTTTTTGCTTGAGAAGCTGAGAGGAAATTTCCCTGCACTATTTCATAGGAAATTGCGAAATCACGAAGAATCCAAGCTGCCAAAACTTTTGAATTTTAGTTTTTAAGGCCAAACACTTTCAACAATAAAGATTTTGTAAGTATGGTTATCCAGATCTTTATAGATTCATTTAGAAAAGAAAATACTGATTACTTACTATAAATATGAGCGATCCCATGGGCAAATTCAGAGGATCACCAGCATGTTCATAATGAACGTATCGCATCTTCTGAAACTACACTCATAATGAAATATTCGAAATTGGCTAGACTAGATAATTTAAGGTTCTGCATAGAATTGGAGAAAAGATTATGAAGGATAAAGAACGAATTTCACAGTAAATGCATTCATTTTGCAGACGTAATGAAAGGTCTTCTCATCGATGAAAAACATGCTCTAACAAGAATGTCTCGTACATCATAATGAAGTGATAATTTAAATTTATCATCCTTAATTATAAAGATAGATTTAGGATAAACTAAACATTTCTCTTTTTAGATGAACAGTAGGTTATTAACAAAATAAATATCTTGTGAAATGTTCCCGTAAGGATCCATGAGATTTATTATTTGCAAACTGTAGATGGTTAATTTAACGAATTTATGAAGTGCCTGCTTTGAACGACTATACAGGTTTACGATAAGTTACATTCTAATTAAATGAATATCTGATTTTTTTCTCCATCGAAACCGAATTTTCAAAATCGGTAAATAAAACTAAATTTCTAATAATTTTCATAGTTCATCAGTAATATAATTAGTCATTTACGCAACTTTAAATGTAATAAATAATTCGAAGAGTCGATTAGTTCAGATATTATGGCAAAGACAGTATTTGTGAACTTGTGAAGCTTCGCTTCAGGTTGTAGTTATTGCTGTTGATATTTTCTACAAAATAACACAGTATCGTGAGAATTTTCGGAAAAAAATGCGTAGCTTCAATACCCAAGAACCGCGATATGAAATATGATGGGAACGAAAATGAGACATATCAGAAACGTCGTATCTCACAAAATATTGCTCCAGCTTCATTACCGTATATTGGTTCAAGAAATGAGGAAGTAATCAAATCGTTTATTTTTATCACATTAATTAATGATGGTGATCATTTTAGATTGAACAGTAGATTTATGAAGCCTATTTTGTTTATCTTTATTCGATTGATGCTGTTGACAGAAGCAGATGAACGGCTTACTTTGCTCAGTGAACAACATCATCACGACTCCATCAATGGTATGCACATTTTCGCCGATGAATACCCACGAAATGAAATTCCAGAATCGAGAATGGAATAATCCACTGAAACTTCTTTTTCTTTTCAAAACCCCGATACAATTAGTTTCAAGGAAGCCCGTGTTGAAATAAAGACTTGTATTGTTTCGGAAAGCATCAGAAAATGATAAATATCAAAAGAAACCAAATTTCATGGACTCGATTGTAATGACTCACCCAAAATAGGATATAAAAGCCATATCAACTAGGAACACACTATCTTGTAGAATAGTCTGAAAACGTATACTGATTTATTAAAAATTAGAAGGGACAGCATTTTTCAATGCGTTTTCAGTGGATCAGTAATAAAATGTCACAGTATAAAGTGTGGGCAACTATCATTTAGATTGGAACTGATTTAATGTATGGCTAAATTTTGTACTCGATTCAAAATATAGTTTGCTTTTTTGCTTTGTATCAAAATTTTTCATTTATTTATTTCGGATGATTTTAAATTTGATGTAATTTCAAAAGAACAAGACGTTCATTATTCGACTTTTCATCAAATATCACTTAGTTCTATTTTAGACTTAAAATTAGCCGACTTTCGTCATAATTGCATATTAGAAATGACATATGCTCTCAAATGCTTTTGTCATCATCAGATGTGATATTGTTGGTTAATTAATGTGTTAAAATTATTACTCAGAAACGCTAACCTGAAGAAATAATCGAGCATTTTTCTTTATCCTATCTTTACTCGCGTTTGTGTTAAATTTTGGTCGAAGCAGCTGAAGATAATGTTTTAATTTAGTAGTAAAATATAAATCATGTATAAAACGAACATTTTATATCCTCTACAAAGTGATGAATTTTTGAAATTAATGCAGTATTTAATTTATCTAGATTTATGTTTATTTTGCAACCTAGGCATATCATAAATCCAGATATGGATCAGGAAAACAGACTTTAGACATACGAATGAAAAGTGAAAAATAAAATCAACTTACGATATAGTAACAAATCTTGAATAGAATGGCTAGGTTGATCAGAACACAGCTCGCAAAGAATATTGGAGTGAGAATTTCCAACATTTTCACACGGCTCGACTCAGAATTATCCTGAGTGTTTTTGCTACCCGGAAGGATAAATGACATCTCATTTGGATCAAATGTCACACTCGTATTTGAATAATCGTCTGAAATATATTTTTTTAAAATAAAGAACAACAATTCAATTCCTCAGAATATTGTTGTTAGACAGTTCAAGGGAAAACGATCGTCAAAATCCTCTTGCGATTTATCCCTTGAAAATTTGTTTTGCAAATTATCATCTCTAATTTTTCATTAGCCAAGAACTTTGCTTCTACAAAGTGATAGCATAGCTATGATTTCGCTCTTGCGACCAGCTCCCTTTATCTTATTTTTCCCTTATTCGATGAAAGCGATTCCTAGGTCTATTGCTGAGTATTCACCTATAATTAAAGACCGCAATAGTTTTACAAAGTGTATAATTGTCTGAAATTTCCTATCCAAACTTATGACTTTTGATGTAACTAAGATATTCATACAGAAAAACCAAACAAAATGATAATTTGTGACCGAAAAAGCTAACAGAAGCAGCTTACGAAATGAACACATTTTTTCAATATAAAACGCCTGTGAACGTGCACTTCTTGACAAGATTTTCTGATGTATAAGCGCTTTTATGGGTGGTGCATCGATTCTGATGGCGATCTTTCATGAACACCAACTTTGAAAGGTACCTGCTTTCTATTTTTTGAGTCTCATATAACCACTTTTTATTCCCTGTTGCACTTTGCAGAGGGAAGGAGTCTGCGGTCCCTAGCTACAAGAAAGAAACATATTTGTTTGATTATACTCGTTTTTTAAACCTTCAACGAACATATTTTTCAAATATCATTTTTGCATATAAGATGCAAATTTCAATTAAACATGCTCACCAACATATAACAATTCACATAACACCCAAATTTGTATTTGCAATTCCTGTACTTCATTTTCATATTTATGTAGAAAGTCATAGTGACGAAACTATGTATACCGTACCGTAAGTGATTAGGATTTCAATCTGGGACTTCAATTCGTAAACAATAGAGACTGCTTGAAGTAGACATAAAATAACCTGAAGATATAGATATTGAAATTTTTTATAGTTTCAGAAATGAACTAACAAGTGTAGTTTTAAACCCGAAGAATAGTTTGTATCGCACTGGAAAGTAGATAGCAAGTAAGCGATTAACAGCTAGAACAAGACATACGGAACGGTTTATGTGGTACAGGCACATATTAAACTTCATATAGCAATCTTCAACAATCAGCGAATACGGAGTCCAGCCCCTGAAAAGCTATTAATTTATCCTAACTCCGATGACATTGGACAATTTTCAAACATTGAATTGAGATAAAATGCAAATGGAGCTCTGACTAAATTGATTTGAACATCTACGCTTGAATTATCTCAGTTTTGTGAATATGTATTAAAGAACCAACTTGCTAAAGAATGTGCAAATCCACTAAATCTATAAAAACTCACGCGATTGTTAACGGGAAAACATTTGTAATGAAAAATAGCAAATTGATGACGTTGTTGATGGCTCGAAATAGACAAATCAGGTTGAACGAGGTTTTATTCTTTTCTTTGGAGAATATGAAAATAACAAATGTATTGCAGAATAAACCAATTAATCCATCCTGAAATATGGCAATAAAATTTGTCTGGGCTTGAATAAGTAAATGTGGTTGTAAATCAAAATTTACTGTGAGTAATTCTAACTTCAAGATATGAAATGGAAACATACTCAGGATCAAATTATTTCTTTAGCTTCTTATAAAAGCCGTACACCTGAAAATAAGATTATGGGTATAGGTTGAGTAGTCTAAACTGAACAGTATCTAAAAACGCTAATCATGCTGCCCATAATTTTGAGACCTAACATAGACTACCTTTCTATACCCCTATACTCCTTAAACAGACATTTTCAAGCTTGGAAACATTCGCAAAAGTAAAGATAGAGAGCACAAGTGATTTCTCAAATTTGATGCTGATGGGGCTTGAAACTTGTAAAAATATTGCGAGACCCTTCAAATACACATATTCAAAAGAAAGTTCCGATTTGGACCGATCTAAACACTCCCCAATTAACTCGATAATTGCTTTTCAAAATATTCTTGATAATTCCTCTATAGAAACAGACGCTGGTTCATTACTTGTCAAAAATAGAATTTATTCATTCATTTCTCCTCTGTCGCCATCCAAAATCGGCCGAATCCTTGCTAGTTGTAAGTTTGAAAGTGATCGAAACTCGTTCGAACAAATTACAAAATGGCTTTTTACGCATGAAACTTGTTGATTTCCGCAATTTTTGCACAAAACAGATAAAACTTTGAACTGATATCTTATCGTGTCCTATCATCGTAGGGATTTGAAATTTTCAGGATAACCTCCTAATACCAATAGAAATCATCTGTGAAGTGTCAAAGCGTGTCACTTAAGGGATCGGATTTTCGAGATTTTGGCTGACCTTTAAACCACAAAACAGGTGTTTTCGTTTATTTTCCAGGGCTGACCAGACAAAGACTCTTATAGAGCTTGAAACTCCCTGCAAAACCCCCGTTCTCAAATCCTATCGAAATTTCAGCTATTCTTAGGAATCCAAATAAAAAATTCGTTTACGCAAAAAGTAATAACTGGTGCATGTTCAAATTTGAACATTTGCGTTCTATGAGTAAAGAATAGTGAAAATGCAAACGAGGAAATTTAAAAATTGTTTTTTCATTATTATTATTATTAATTAACATTCCTAGAAAATTATCCATGTTTTAAAGAAAACATTAAACTTACAATTAAGATTATAAATGCCATCGTTAAATTGAGTGGATCGCTAATATGCGCACCATAATTGACGTATCGCATGTCTCGATACAGTAATGGTAAATGAAGAAATGCGAGGTATGAAGGTGGCTCTGAAAAGTTAGGATGTTTCATGTGGTTTAAATAAAAAATAGCCTGAGAAATTCTCAGGAACAAGTTGAAACAGTAATGAAAAGGAGTTTGTGTTACATGATGAATGACTTTCTCGCTCGTTGCTATGCTCTTTTCTCTTCTCTCACTGATTAACTACGCATCGCGAAATTAATGTATGTTTATAAAAAATATATCTTATCGTTTTCATGACATTTTCTTGTTATTAGTCAAATCTGGTAAATTGCTGATTGCAACAGCCGTAATTATTTGTCTGAGTTTATTCAACTTGCTCAACAGGGCTAATTTACAGGCCTAATGCGAATTGCGCATCGAGTGACATTATTATTATTCATTCAAACTAAAGTCTAATTCTAACAATTAATTAAAATTTTCTAGACTTGTTTAATTACTAAGAATGTTTCGATAAATCTGAATTCTGTCAAAATGGTCATCTTCGTAAATCGAGGAATTAAAACACAAATACAATTTCATCATAAATTTGAAAAGAATCATCGCACAATGAACGAATTTGTGACAAATTACTAGCGTTTATTTCAGAAATATGGCAGTCAGTATTTGAATTGCTCTAATTATGAAATTTATTTAACTTTTGAGGTGAGGTATTACATTCCTGTAAAATATCGTTTTTATTGTCTACTTGGAATTTAACTTCTCGTAAAACAATTTTATTCTCTGAATTTTATAAAATATAATTGCGAGAATAATATTTAGTTATCTATTAACTTTGACTAAATATCTGCAAAATTAATTCTATCAAATTAAGGCAAACTTTAGTGAATAACGCTACTAGTTTGTGAAAGTTATTTGCATGAAAAGAATTGAAGAGTAATTTGTACGCCGCTCCGTGGCTATTCGACATGTGTTTGTGTAGTTTAAGAGGCGTATTCCGAGTTCGTTCTAGCTAGCCACCTTCGACTAGAGTTTACCCAATAATGCAATGAGAGATGGTACGTGGTTTTCTGGTTTACTCAATGAACAGTGCAACAACATAGATTTCATAATTCATTTATTTGTGAGGACTTATCAGGGTCGTGACTTCTTACTGTTGATGTTTGGAGAGAGGAGATGAGAAGACAGGCGTTTTATGAAGAGGCGAGAGAAGTTACACTCGATAATAGATCGTTCAACCTTTCTGAGTATCCGTTAATTTGAAACCAAAAATTAGATAATCGTATCATTCGAGTATTCATTAAGACTACAGAAAATAATCTATAGATTTTTTCAACAATTTAAAAAATGTTCATGCCTGTAGCCAAACAAAAACTATTCTCGCTTTTCATCATATTTATAAAATTATATTTTGTTCTATGAGTAAATTTGAAACAATATCCCTATCATGCAAAATATGTATGCAGGAGAAATGCGATTTTTCCTAGTGATAAAGGAGATTCGTGTTTCGTCCGTTCGACTCAATTGATCTTTCTGAATTATCTCGACGATTGGACGGTAGATTTCCTTGGCAGCTCGATTTCCCCAGATGAAATCGAGGTGGTTGAAATTACTCAGCTTGTAATTCCCTTTCACATACTAAAATGTTACATACTTTATTAATTATCTAATAATAATCTCAGAAAGACTTGATTTTAAAATAAATATAATATTTTCTCTCTGCTATTTATTTGCTGAGATTGACACTAGAATTGATTGTGAAATTAGAGAATGCTACTTTGTAGACCTTGAGAAACTTATTAAAATACAGCACGAAAATCATTTCACCTACTTTCGGAGGTAGATTTCTGAGCAGATAGTTGCGGATATCCTGTTGATCAGCCAGAAAATCTGCAGGCGACCACCACAAATACATGTCTGTAGTAATGAGAGAAATGTTGTAGAGAGGAGGGGTTTTCTAAAAAAATAATTGAGTAAACTGTTAGGCATTTTATTTGTTCTACCTGTCCATATTTCTGCATATTTTTCTCTTCGGATTCCCAATCGTACATTTGATGTTGACCAGAATGAACCATTTGTATCCAATGCAGTATATTTTGTGTCGATGTGCCTCCTGGCATATCAGAAAGAAACACTTCCAATCGCGACTCAAACATTAGGATCATTAAGGCTATTGTAAATCTTGAAAATTAAAAGACATAACCCTAATTAAGAGCTCTCTTTTGTAGTTCATTATATTATTTTGTGATTTTTCTTTCAGGTTCATATCCCTCTATTTCAACAAATACTCCTACCATATTTATTTGTTGAGTGTTATGGCCGACAATCAAAAATATCAAGTGTTCGCAGAGATAATCAATAGCTCTCTGAATAATGAGAAGTGTCATCATTTTATTATCAATTGTCATTGTGCAATATTGTCACCTACGTCTTTACAATACATTCTTTGGTATTTGTGCACAGTGCCACTTTCCGGTAGAAACTGGTTCTTCCCCATCGCTTCCATGAAGTGCTTAATTATAATCGTTTCATTAGAATGATGATGGTGATTGGGAATGTCTAGAGACAAACTTCAGTTCCCTTGAAATAATTAACAGCGAGATGTCGAAGAAACCCTGTTATGTGAGAGGCAATGCTAACCGGCCCTAAAGCGAACAGTATTCGTACCTGAAAATAAACATTAGCACATCGGATAAACGTATAATTGAAACCTAGCAATTAAATACGAATTTTATACTTGCAGAAATCAGTAAATCTTTCATAAATGATTTGGTTGAAATATCACTAATCCAGAAAGAGTAACTTTTTAGGTGTCAAATGTCGAAACGTTAGAAAATGATTTACACGAATCGGAATGCATTCTAAGGCAATCTTTTTCAATATTCAAACATTCCAAAAATAAATATATAAGCGTGATCAGAAAGTAATTATTATTCAAATGTATAAATTACGAAATTTGCAACGGTTGCCTCTTCATTTTTCGATCATGGATGATAATTATTAAAAAGTGACTCTTAAAACACAGAAAAATTACCTTATCAGCCATGGTAGGATCTTTTGACAGTTTTGCGAACATGATGCTTGTACCTAGAGGAGAAATATTTGGATCGATATTAGTTCGAACTTCGAATGAGGTCTTACCTTGTGAATGTCCAACGTAGTAGAGGCTAGATTTATTTCCAACTTTTAGGGAATAATTTATCGCTGCTTCCAAATCATACTGAGCCATTTCGTCGAAACTAAAATTTCTCTCATTGATTAAGGTTGTTCTCGTAAATAACCTGAACTCCCAAAATTCGTGATCATTTGTGTTCAACTTGGTGTGGCCAATGCTAAAACAGCATGAGCGAATATAGTTCCGAATAGTTTTGACGCTTAAAAATTCATACCTGAAGTGATTTCCCCTCGAATTGCCCATCCACACATCAAATCCAGCATCGGCGAGAATGTAGCCTACAAAAAATTCCCGTTGGAAAACGTACAACGAGAATTTTGAACCCATCGCCAGATGCGGCAGATTTGCTACCCAATTTGAACTTGTTCCCAATAGTCCATGCTGCAGGAATACAATGTCTCTTGAGCTATTCGTACTTCCTAAATAGTTTGTGCCCTAACATTCAAGAAAGAAAAAAAGAAAATAACTACCTGTTTTTCCGAATGGAATTCTATGCATCTGAATGATATATCCGTCCTGAGTGGTCACGTGGTGGATTTCAACCGGATATCCATGGTACCGAATTATCATTGGCTAGAAAAATCTTACCTAATTGAGAACGTACATTTAATAAATGTATCCTACAACTGTCATATTTTGCTCTGGATCATTTAGCTTAAAAAATGCCCAAGACGGTGCAGCATTTATTGTTAGGAATATTAATAGTCTTAAGTAAATCATGAATAACCAGAATTATCTTGAGATGTCAAACTATAAAGATAAAATTCGAATTTAAAATTTATCATCAAGATAGAATTCTTCTGAATTTCATTGTTATGTTTGCATTTCGATGTTCACATCACATGGCTATTAATTGTCCTGATCAAAATAATTGTCCCCTTTAATGTGAAGTCTAGTAAAAGATAATTTTAAAATGTAGAAATGAAAAAGAACTATGTGCTCAAGTGATAATCAGCAAAATAGACATCTTAAAGTATAAACAATCAGGCCGATAATCTAAAGCACTAAATAACTTATCATAATAAAATTGGCAATTTGGAAACCTCATGACATGAAAAATGGCACGGGAAAAGAAAGTCTACTGCCTAAAACCCACCCTATTTCGCATGTCATGAGGTCATGCATGTCGTGCGGTTTTCAGATAGCTGTAAAATTAGGCTTCTCGAAACTTTAGAAGTTTTCTTCTCTATGAGTACTTTTTTTTTTCGAAGAAAAGCTATAAGAACCTCTCAATACACCCAATATTTCATTGCAGATTTTTACATACTTTAGAAATAAATAAAAAAAGATTAATTTATAGATAATTTGGCTGCCATTTTACAGACATAGGCTCTTTGGGTATCATTGCAGAAAATAGAATTTCATTTTTTCTTGTATTTTGGCCAGTTTGCATCATCGGTAAAATAATCATCAGCAATCAACTAAAAATAAGTCTCCTAATAGATTCAGAAGATCGTATATTTTTGTATGTTGCAAAAATTTAATATTTGATATAATAAGTAATTCACTATAGACGATGAAAATTAAGGAAAATGAATATTTAAGAGAATAACAAGGACGCAATGAATCACTTCGAACTTTCTAAGTTACAGTTATTAGTAATTTCCCTCGATTTTCTAATTTTCCTATGAGATAAAATCTGCACACTCACGATGAGAATCATCGATCTGAAAATTGATTAGTAAATGTATGATTTTTCAGAATATTTATTTAGCATTCGCCAGTAGTTTTTTTTTTTCGAAAATTTTACTTATCATTAATGATTAATGACAAGTAAAAATAAATAGAAACGTGATTTATGAGATATTTTTTTACAAATGTATCTTACAAGCAGAGTCTTAGCTTAAAATAAGACAAATATGGAAATTTATTCAATAGTTCAAGTGAATTCAAATTTTCAGAATAATAACTTATTCGGCAAACAATTTATTATACAATTGATCTTCTATTCAATATCACTCAATTTCATAATTTACCCGTATCATGTAATATTTTACACTATTTTATATTTCAAACCAAGACAAGGCGGCAAAATAGTAAAGACTTCTTATCTAGTAGGAAATCATACAACTCCGAATATGCAATTTTTGGGAGCTCATAAAAATGAAGAATGATTGAAAAGTTAATTCAAAGAATTTTAGATATCCCATTATAGACCCTCTCTTGTCTGTGGTTGAATTGGAGCTAATTGATAATTTTGATAATTGTAATCTTCATAGGACGATTTTGTCTGCAGAGAATTTTTCGATCTAATAGACAGTACTCGATTCCGATTTGAATTTGTTGTAATTTTGAAATAAATATCTGCATTGAGTTTGCCGGCACAAATAACGCAGATAATGATTAGAATTATGATCGCCAATACTATGATAAGACATGTTAGAAGGACGAGAATATGAATTGGATAAGCACTTTCTTGAGAATTTGCAGTAGTTGCTTGAGGATTTTCAGTAGTTGTTTGGGGGTTTGTAGTAGTTGCTTGGGGGTTTGCAGTAGTTGCTTCAGAGCTCTAAAATGTTCAAATTAATCAATGCAATTGTTGGAGTAAATATATGAAAGCTTGGCTAAATTGCCTACCTCGTGCTTGTATGGTTCTGCAACGCAAATTGCATACCCCCTCTGCTCGCAGTCGGCCATTCTCCACATTCCGTTTCGAGAGATAATTCTCGAAGAAATTTCTATCTAAAATGATCATTTTTCTCTAAACTTCTATTATTTCATTTCTACCTGCAGACATTTTCCGTGTTTAAAATTAGGCTCATTTTGTGCCCAATTAGAGAAATTTCCCCTAAAAATTCTTTTTAGCCGTATTTTAAATATCATTATCTCACCATGGGATATTCTGGAGATAGCTAGTCGTCAATAACTAAAAGTGAATTCAGATTGGAAAAAGTAAAGTAAATTTATACATAGTCAAATCTGTTTCTGAGCCAAGCGAAGCGCATTGCAGAAATCGATGGATTTGCAGAGTTGAATACTGTAAATTAAGAATCGATCTTCTACAGGTTATTTATAAACTAACGCGTTTCAATGAAATCTTGTTGATGTTTCGTTTGAATCACAGCCAATTCAGAATTTTTTTCCTTGCAAAAATTGAACGCTTCTTTCCAGTTACCCAAAACTGAACTTGAAATCTAAACTTATTTTTGCAATCAAATCATTATCTAAAGGAATTTACAGTGTAGCAATTCTGGGTAACTTCATCGTAGGCAAAATTTAACGCACATCCCTCCTTGGCACGAACTGAAATTATCTACCGTTTCTTAGAGGAATCATAATTCCCATGGAATCATATAAACCAAGCACGCCGAAAAACTGCAATCTCGAATTATTCCTACCCATATGCGGCATACTTGCGTGAGCTGATTATCTTTCGAATTTTTATCGATAAAGTTTTTTTTATGGATTTTCAAAATCAAAAATTTTCATACTAATGGCGATGCTTTAACGAATAAAGAGTTTCAGATTAAATAACGAAAAGTCTATATTCATTCAGTAAAAATTTGAAAATAATCAAGTCATTTTCATTGACACCACGTGCCTTTTTCCTTTAGTGCGTATGGGTTAGAAATGGATAGGTAAAACGAATGCATTTAGATTTAAAACCCGTAAATATGTTAATTACCTGCATTAATTATTAAAATGTACAATACCGCGAATGAATATCTCATTTTTGAAAGAAAATACAGTAGCTGCTTAGAAAGATGTGAATTAGCAAAAATTCTTCGACTAGTTTATAAAATAGATGAATATCATCTATCTGACACATTGACATGAGTCAGCATTTTCTTACCAAAAACAGGATGACTAATTGTATAAATTTGAAAACAGACAATCTATTATCGTTATCTTCAATGAATCAATTTTTTCAAGAAATTGTTCGCATAAAAGTTTGAAAAAAATGCATGATTTATGAAATGTTTTAAATATCGATTTTTACCTAGGAATCTTTTTTGGAATTGCATAGAATTGAAAACGGCAAAGTGATAATTAATTATCCTCAATATTTCAATCCTACTGATTAATGAAAACTCCGGAATCAGTATTTTAACTTCTAGCGTTTCAGACATCATACATTGTTCAAACTTGCGTCACTATATTTCCAACACTGTTGCATTTTGAAAGATAACCTGAATAGTAAAAGGAAAATGCTCAATTAATACTTGAATAATGAAATTATGATATAAAAAAAACATTCTTTAACATATAGATGTAATTGTTTAGAAAGCACAAGTGGAGTCAAGTGTTTGAAGCGAATTTTATAAAGAGATTTTTCGTCACTTAGATTTATCTCAAATATAAAGCAGTTTCAAGGGGATTTTTTTCACAAAAGTGTAACCGACTAATGAGTGAACAACTTTCTTTTCTTGATACCCCGTGAATTCACGACAAAACCAGCCAAATCAGGATTCAAAACTTTAAATGCTAAATAAACGACATTTTGGATTGCCCTCCAAATCCTCCAACAGTTTATGATGGATTAAAATCTCGCGATCATTTTTAGACCGGATTTATGCATGAGAAGGCCCTGTCAAACCGATTTATGTTTTCCGTTGTAAAATGGAAATCTAGATACATTATTCAACCCAAAACGAGCAATTGAATCAGTTTCCACTCATTACTGCTGCTTCTTCAATAAACCCTTACCGCTTCTTTTCACTAATGAAAGAGATGACGGGAGAAATAACGATTTTGAACATTTTTAGTCGTTTGGATGTAATCAAATCTTGATCGTGAATGCAATTGACGAAAAGTATTAGCAAAAATGGCAATTTGAAAGATGTCTTCTCGACGTCATAGCTTTCGACGGGATTATCCATTTCGAAAGCGGAGTAAAGCCTCAGAGTCAATCAAAATTGGTTTTCTTATGGAATAACTTTCATTATTCGTGCTTCACGTTTCAAAACCCATTTGCACCTCTAGTCATGGTTACACTTTGTATTGCCCTCCATACTATTAATTGTCGCAAATGGCGACCCATTTTGCTTATTTTATATAGTTTTGTAGGAAACCAATGTATTGAATTTCTCCAGACGAGATAATTGTTTTTTATTCGATTTCTCTAATTCATGCACTTGCTTGTCTGTTACACATTTATCACTCAGCCTGAATCTGCAAATCCCTCCGGTTTTATCTTTTATTTATGATTTTACATTTTCTTTTTAAAGGTTTACTTACCCAAGTTTGCGATTAATAAATTGATGCGATATTCCAATCTACCGGTTTATTTTTGTTTGACCACCCCCAAGCTTGAAGCAGTCAAACACAATCGATGTAGCCATTTTCATTAGCGGCTTTGAAAATTTGATATGTAATTATTCGAACAAAATGAACTATTACTCATTTCATTACCTTTGTGTATCTAGAGTTTCGGGCGTTTATTTGTCAAAATGATTGTTCAAAGTACGTTACATGCTAGTGCGAAATTGTGTGAGTGGTAGTATTGATTTTTTATCTTTAGTCTGAGTGATTGCTTTTTGCGAAAATGTATCAAGCATCAATAGCAAAGTTTGCATATCAGTCTCTGGATAGTCCCTATTTGTTGAAGCAGTTTTCTATGACAAATGTACAATATATAATTTTATCTATTCAAACTCTCCTTATATAACATAATTAGAAACTATTTCTTCGTCTGAAAAATTAATTTCGCTAAGTTTATCCATCCATAAATAATGAATTTATCAAATACTTGTCTAATCTATCCGCCACATCATATTTCAGCTTCGATTTCGATAAACAATGGAAAGATATCCTGGAAAAGAAGTCAATCCAAGCCCTTTGTTCGAGCCACTGATTTTCAAAAATGGCGTTGTCATGAAAAATCGCTTTGTCAAGGTAGGAATGAACAAGTAGCGTTTAATTTTCTCATGCTATTTCAGGGACCAACGTCCGAAGGAATCTGCAGTTGGGGAGATGATGTAAAAACGCGAGGCTACCCGACAAAAGGAATTTTTAATGTCTATGAAAAATGGTCGAAGGGCGGGTTTGGAATGAGCATCACTGGAAATATCATGATCAATCCAGTAAGATTTTTTATTAAGCCATTCATGAAAGAAATATGAGCTTCAGCACTGTTTGGAAATGCCAGGAAATGGAGTGATATGCAAGGAAAATTGGTCGGATGAGTTGGGAGAATTGCTGAAAAAATGGGCAGACAGTTCGAAACATCATGGATGTCTCGCAGTAGCACAAATTGGACATGTAATACTTATGCACCTTTTTAATCATATATGCACTCGGAAACCAATATGAAATTTGTTGGAAACAGAATTGTATATACATTTCTGTACCGTTTCGAAAGTTCTATATTCGCACATTTTGATCGATTTTCTGTTTGACTATCGTTTTCGAATTTTTGAGTACCTTTTCATTACGTGTTTATTTTTAAAATCCCTAGTGAACTTTCTTTAAAGCACTAGTTGGAAGTTCAAACATCTTAAAATTCGACTAGCAAAACCGCATATTTGGATAGGTCAATCTCGAACTCGATTTGAGTTTTCAAACGAGTTGAGCTTCAAGTTTAACTTCAATGTTCCTGCTAATATAACTTTTTAATACTACGATATCAACGATGAAAATATTCAGTGCGGACGTCAAACTGCCGTCGACTCATCAACCCAACTCAAATTCAACCCAGGATTGGGGATTCCTGAATACGAATACGTGCAGATGTCTCTAGAAGAGGTTCAAACTGACATCATAGATCGATTTGTGTTTGCTGCGATGAAGTGCAAAGAAGCAGGTAAATAGAGGAAAAATGAAATGTTGAACGAGAATAACCGAATTGGCTGGCACGAAAATAGCCAGAGCTGAAAAGTTTGAAGTGGGTTTCTGACAGCCGTCCTCCCTAGGTCTGCTGAATATCTAATCAATCTAATTAGAATTGCTCCTAATTAAATGCCAATATAGGATTTGATGGGATAGAATTGAACAGTGCTTATGGCTTTCTTCTGTCCCAATTCACCAGTGCCAAACACAACAAACGAACTGACAAATACGGAGGCCAGACTGTCTCGACGAGAGTGCAAATCATAGTTGATATTGGTGAAAGAAATTGTGCATCATTGTTTACTAAAATTATTCATTTTTCAGTGAATGCTATTCGTGAACACATTCCGAAAGGCAACACGTTTTTGCTAGGAATAAAGTTGAACGCAACTGAATTTTTATTCGATAGTGGAGCAGAGGGAGTAAATTACGCAGCTGAAATGGCTGAATATTTCGAGGTGGATAAAATTATATAATTTTGGTATAAGAATATTTCAGGAGCTGTTCGATTTTATGGGATTATCTGGAGGTACAACTGAACCTATAGACCGGCCAACTAGTGAAATGCCTACACGGTTTATAGAACGCTTGGAGTTCTTCAATACTCTACATCAGAAAGTAAAATATATATATATATATGGTATTGTCAATGATCGATTATTTGAGATAAAATAAAATGGACGAGAATTTAACGAATGAATATTAGCGCATTGTTTGTAACGCACTCAACGATGTTTAATCGATTCAAAGAATGATTTTGGCGATTATTTGATATTACGCAATGCACACTTTGCATATTCAAACATGTGATTCGTTTATCTTGTCTCAAGCAATTGGTCGTTGACAATAGAAACTCGTAAACTAGTAAATGCTTTAGTTGACGTCGATTTTGATAACCTGCAAACTCTTTCCCTCCGGCTTTCGAACTGTCGGAGGAATGGTTGATGCGCTGAAAGATGGAAAGGCAGATGGAATTCAGATTGCAAGGGCAGCTACTTCAGAACCGGGTATGCGGTGATGTTTTAAACAAACTGGGAAATTCTCAAGGAATTACAAGCAATGATCATTCCATTTCGTCCGCTGAGTTAACAATCTGTAATTTCAGACCTACCCAATAAAATCAAGAGTGGCGAAGTAAAGTCGATATTGTGGATCAAACTTCCGCCATCAGAATTCCGACTGCACGTTGACTGTTCTGGAAGTCAAATTCTAGCCATGTCAAAAAATCCCCTAGTTGACGGCATGAGGTATGGAAAAGAAATCATATGGAGAAATTTTAACGACAAACAAGGCAAAAATTTCCAGCTTATCACATGGGATCCCAATGTTCACATCTGAGAAGGCCTGCAAGAAATATCTCGACCAGCTTTCAGAGTTTCAAAAGACCAAAGATTCAAGAGGAAGTCCCGTTCCTTATTATTTGGAATTCATTGATAACTAGCTTGTTTATTTTTCATATTTGTTTACTTTGATCCGAACCTTTTACATTGCCTACCAGAATGCACTTTCCTGAGCAAAAAATAGCAGCGAAATAAAGTTCTCGTGTAAATTATTTGATCATTTCTATCAGAGAATTTATTCAGCATCGTGAATAAAGTCATGTCGCGAAAGAATGCAATTTTTACATACAATTCTTCAGAAAGGAAATCAGTTTAGTAAAATTGAAATAAAATGAGATAAATGAGCAAAAATGGCAAATGCACACGAATTGAATGGAAGTGCTGTAACCGGGATGAACGATGAAACAATGAAACGAGAATTGATCGTTTGGAAACTAGAAACAATTGACATTGAAAAAGAAATGAGTGATATAATACGAATTGAGAATTCGACTCATTATCTCTAGAGTAGCTATTTTATGATAAGGCAGTGAAATTAATGCGCAACTACTAAAAATTAGCCTTTAAGACTCATTATTCAGTTTACTGTGATTGACTAAATGATATCGGTAATAATTAGAATACAAAATAACAAAAAATTGAGGGCACAACCCCGAAGCTTGAAGTACGAATATTGAACCGAAATTTGTATCTTTTCTTATTTCAAGCAGTTTGAACATTTCGGTTCAATTTATTAGTTATTTAGGAAAAGAAACTACCTTGCATATATGGCAATTCTGAAAGAAAGTAAGAGTTTTGTGTTTGGAGATAACAATTTGTCAGAGATTGAGCATCTAGCGATCGACGATTCTTTCAACAATAATTAAAGCTAAATCATCAGTGACTTGCATTTTAATCAGCTACAAAATCTCAAAAATTTCATTGTGCAAGTCAACTATGTCGATAATAAAAAGAAACCTAGACTTGAAATTACCATAGCAATCGAGTAATTAGGCAGAATAATATGGAAAACACGACTATCCGCTGTTCCGTGCTCGATTCGTGCGACTGCCTGTCCTCCCAGCCCTCTGTCAGCATCGCCTCCACATTCGTCCACGTCCCATTGTTCGGGTTTGGATCGATTGAGAGAATATTCAGTAGCACCTGAAAATAAGAGGAGTCAATGATTGGAAATTTTATCAGATAAGTGTGAGCATCAGGACTGGACGGGAATGATAAATTTGAACACCCGAAAACGGAAATCAAATTCTCCTAAATCCGAAAAAAATGAAAACGAGAATAAAATTGCTCAATACCCGAAAAAGAAAACGGAATTCCGTCTAGTTCTGGTGAGCATACGTGTGAAAATACATTGTGCTGATGTTTCAACGAGAAAAGCAAAGAGTCGCACGAAAAAGTCGTGACTTTGTGTATTCCTACACATAGGTGCCGAAGTTTCGCATGAATTTACTGTTCGTTTATCGATTTCCGAATTATATCATGTGAATTGTACCATGAAGATGCCAATTTTGTAAAATAAAACTAAAAATCCAACCTGATAAACGTCAACCATGTCGACAGGCGGATGTTTCTCGTTGACTTTGAATGCAGGTCCTCTGGCCATAAAGAACCCCTTCATTTCATCTACATCAGGCAGCCATCCTCCCGTGTACTTCGCATCTCGCGCAATGTCTCCCAAATCTGGCACAGAAGGCAGTTCTCTCTACAATTGTCAACTCATTATGGAAAAGTGGATCTAAAATCCGTACCGTGATGATGCTAACTCCAGGCTTCGTCATCAATATGACGCCGCTCATGAATCTCGAATCCTTCCAGTGCAGATCCTCAGGCAATTCGGAGAGCTAAATAAAGTAATGAGAGTAGCTAATTACATCTTTGCAAATAAGTGATACTGAATTTAGGTTCTAGAACGATGTTCGAAAGAGAATCATTAAATAGACTTAATGGAACTACGAATATCGTACTTCATTAGAAATCTCCAAAGATTGATACCAATGACTAAGGATAGAGATTAAAAGGTCGAAGCATAATTAGAAAAATTGCAATCAACGAGTTTGGCAACCAATCCATGATGAGACGATCGGCTTCTGCCTCTTCAATAACAAAATGGACATTACCTTGTAAGCCTTGACCAGGGGAGTATCATTTTCGTCGTAATCAGTGACCATGCCCCACTGCTCACAGACGTGCAACTCGAAGTGAACGTTTCCCTCCTCTTCCGGATCTGTGAACACCATCACCATCGAGTGCATGTTCACCACCTTCTTCACCTTCAATTACATAAATTTAGAAAATGAGCTAAATTTATGTCAAACCCTCGAATAATCAGCCAGACATTCCTCGAGGTAGAATTGCTCCTCTTCATTGATTCCTCTCAGGCCATGATCTCCAATAACGACCAAATTCGTCGAAGATGACAGCTTCTCCTTCTCGAGTTCTTGCTAAATATTATGTAAATGTTTTTCATTTTGTAAAATATGATATGGGATGGCAATGAATTTAAGAATTAACACGAGGAAAGAAGCAGAAATGATCTAATTGCATCTGAAAGGAAGTTCCATCTTATCTATCCTGAAAATTGTGCTCATTTTCATTTTAAAAATTACCTGAAGATTATGAACATGCAGATCGAATCTCTGAAGAGCCTGTTCTGCTTCGTCTGAATTAGGTCCGTGCATTCGGATTGCGTTTCCAACGGAGGAAGATCGAATCAGGAAGAACTAAAGAGACTTTATACTTTTTACCATTCAATTTAAATCAACCTGCTGTTTGTGAGACTGATATTTGGCGATTCTGCTGACCACCTCAGGGATGATCTCTCCCAACCTGTCGGTCTGCTGTGGATTGCCCAGATCTGCCCATCGGTGATTCGGCACTTTCACGACCAAGTCCCAATATGGACGCTGAAACGTTTTTTTTTTTTTTAAGTCGTTGTTGTTGTTGTTGTTGGAAAGAACCATCGTGTCAATTTTGACAAAGGATAAGAGATATTTAAAAGAACAATAGTAACGTTGTTTCGCATTACTGATCATCTCTCGGAATTATGGAGTTTTCGTCGAAAGTACGCATTATGACTGGATTTTTTGTTGAAAATTTGAATTCGCTAATAAATACAAAACGAACAGCAACTTTACAGGCAGTTCTCTTATCCACTCTATCACAACGCTTTTCCTTTGGCAGCTATAATATGAATAGAGTGGGAAAGACCTTTGAGAGAGCTAGCTAATGAATAGAAAGTGTAGAAAACATGAGGGAAAAAAGTTCAATCGCAATGCGCACTTTTACGGAAGACGCACAATGCCGAGAGATTGACAGTACTCTCTATTGTTCCTCAAATGGTAGATTGCAGAGGGAGGAGGAAGAGGAAGAAGTACTTGCGAAATTACCCACTGTGCTCTGCATCGCGTATTTCATGTTGTGCCCTTCGCGGATACGCGTCCCGCCCCTCCCAGCAATCTATCATTTGAGGAATAATAGAGTGGATCTTGTCTTTTATCGTGAAGAATTTCGTAAACATATTGAAAACGACAAATTGGTAGGCAGAAGAACGTAAGTAACAAATGAAATTGTGTTAAGGAGACGAAATAAAGTAAACTCATAAGACATGTGAATAAACCTACATGACAGTGAGCAAACCAATAGCAGTTGATATCAACTCCTTTCTTTCCTGCCGTATACCAAATCGGAGCAGGCCGGCCCTTCCACCAAACATCTTCGGTATCATTTATTCCTAAACAAAGGTTTACTGAATAAGTCAGGTTCAACGCTCTCCATACCATATCCCTTCTCGAAGGCCATTTGTGACTGCTCGTCATACATGTAGTCAGCAGAAAAACCATGACTATCAGGATATAAGCCTGAACATTTCAACGATTCGGATTCAGAAAATTCTTATTGATAGTCAACTTTATCATTATTTTGTCCAAAACATTTTCAGGCCTCATGAATTTGCGTTCTTTCACGTGAAACTTGATACAATTGTTCAACTTCCTTGAAGAAAACACGACTATCTTCAAGGTTTGAAGTGAGAGTTAGATTTCCACTGATTCTTTTAGAAAACTCAAAGATTCAATGATCAAATGACATAGAAGTAAGAGTTATGATAAAATATTAAGAAACGAAATTCAATTGAAAAATTTAGAATAAAAATTTTGGTCTTAACTTTATAAAGTGGCGAGGAACAACTTGGTACCAAACGCCAATTTTTCATTTTTGCGCGAACTTATTTTTATGAACGAATCGTTCTGACATTTCGCGCATATCTACCGGAATAAGATTCCTACAAACTGCCAAATTTCTGCAAAGCAAGATTTTCCTTGATAATAAATAAATGATTCTAAAGTTAATTTTGAAAATGATGCCTGGTTTCAAACTTTTGCTCGCCATTGTATTTGAACGATATCGATTTTAAAAAATCATTAAAATTGGAACCCTATTTTGCCTTTAGTAAAAATGACTTTTTAAAGCAAATATCTTTTAAAAAATCATACCTGTGATTAGACTCATCCAATTTGGCCAGCTGTGAGTTGGAAATGACGGCCTCAGAAATTCTGTCGTTACGCCATTTTCTGCTATGGCTTTTAGACCTAAACCATTCTTACTAGAAAAAATATTTTGAAAACTAGTCCTACCAATATTAACATCATTTTGTGAACTATTCAATAGGCTATTGCCGAACCCGTCTGCCAATATCAAAATAAGGTTTTGTCCGATTGGATCTCGTCCTTGCACGATTGTCACCCAAACAAACAAGAGGAGTCCGTAAAGGGCGGACATCCTGAAAAACAGATCATAGCCGTTTTCGAATAATGCATACATTTTTGAAAAGATGTGATAATGCGAATGAAAGAAGAAAGCTAAATTACCGATGATTTTATTTTCGAAACGTGAATATTTCGAGGTATGATAATGAAGGTCAGGGCAAAACATTTTCCTCCTCATATCACTTTTCAAGGTTCTCAAAATTCGACATCAAAACGTAGTAGAGAATTCAAGCGACAATGACTATAAACTCTCAAGAAAAGTAGTTTGGAAACAACAATTAGAACAAAAACAAAAGAATAGCATTAATATCGATTATCGAAATTTGATCAAATAAAATTTAGCAAAAGCTTAGGGAATGGATGATTCAGAAAGAAAGAAAGAGTCTGAATAGGAAAAGCATATCAGGGAGCAGATGAAAAAAGGCGAAACATTTTGTTCTTTCAAAAATAGAAGAAATGGAGGAAACGTCCTGTGAAAGTTGAAATTTGTATGGAAAGCAGAGGAAGAACTAATCGGATAAAGCATTCACATTCGCCTTTGGACACTAGGACGCTGCTTATCGATGGAATGTTTACTGGCTTATTGTTAGAGTTGGAATGGAAAGGAGGGGATGCATACATATTTTGGAAGGAATCTGTTGTACATTATTATCAATTCAACACTAGTTAGAGCATTAGAATATAACAATGTTATAATAGTTTGATGAAAACCACATTTCATTCTGTTATTCCGGCAAAATTTCTGAACCTAAGCAAGAAAAATATAGCGAACCATATCGTATATCACGATGTTAAATTATTGTGCAGGGAGTTCATAAATTAATTCTCGACAAACTACAAAATTATGATTTCTAATAATACTCCTCTACCAACTTATATTTTCATTTCAGAAGCTATGCGAATAGAACTGGATAGTAGAATGAATTAGTGTAGAATCGCGCAAATTTGATGAAATCTCATATGGTCGAATTGCATTGGATTGGCTCATTGAATCGGAGGGGCAGTGGGAAGTGAATAATTGCTGCTCAAATGGGCAAATGGGCACAGTTAACAGAATTATGGACCGCTTTGTGGACACAAAAAGGGACCCGAACAGAGCCGAATGGCATCTTTGGAAGCGCAAAAAGACATGCAGAGGGACATGAAGATGGAACGCACATGCGAGAAGAGAGAAGCAGATTGAAGGAAAACATGCAAATGAAAAATGAAAAGAATCAATTCTAATGACAAAGAGCACTTGCTTGTGGTTAAAAGAAGTGATATTTGCAGATAAATTTCTATTCTCATCCTAAAATCACAGCAAGATAATTTCTAGGATCAAAATATTCATATTATTTGATTTTTTAAAAAGAATTTTTTAAGAATGATTCATGGGTTACGTCAAATAATTTTTGGCATAAAACAATAAGTAGCGATGAAATAGCGACTTAACACAAAATTCAATTGTAAAATTATTTTTTAAATTGAACTTTCATTCATTCTAAATGATGGATCGTTAGTCTGTTTATCACGTAACTTCATCACTCTATCGTACTGATAGCCAGCAAATCTGAGAGATTTAGAATCGGCTAAATGGTGGCATTTGAAATGTCGTATTTAGTGGGTGAAGAATAATGAAAAAATACTGACTGGCAGAAGGAAGGAAGGAAGGAAGGCAGGCAGGCAGGGAAGGAGGCAATATGAAGAAAGAAGCCTCTTGGCACTCGACACTTGGATAAAATAACGAGCAAATGTGGCAATCGAAGAGCTAGTCAAATCACAGCAGAATGGGGGAGAAGACGAGGAGAGGAATTAAAAATGAAGATCAAACTGAAACTTCATCATAACTGTGTTTTGCTTGATCGGATCGAGATTTTGAGTCATTGAGGTAAACAAAAATCGAAACTTCTATCGATCCGAGAAATGATTTTGGACGGCAAAGTCAAAATTCGCATTGCAAGCCTAGTATTTTCAAACTTGTGGATCATGTAGGTCAAATAATTGATTTTTGATCAATTATCTGAACGAAGTAATATGAACATGCCTTGTTATATTTTCCACGAGATACTGAGCTGAATCATAATATCTAACAAGTATACCTCCGAACTTGTGCGCATAGATTTTCATATAATCGCGAAAGATAGATGAGAACCATCGAAAAGATATGGGATCGAAGCATTAATTTTTATCAGATTATTACTTCATTTTGTTAATTTTTAATGTTTACCAGATAAATTCAAGAAAAATATAAGTAAGAAAAATCGTTACGCTACTAAATGATCAGAAGTTATGCAGAATAAAGACTGAGGAAAATGAAAATACTTGCATATTGTCATTTGCCTACCACGTTGAATTTCTATCTCAGTCTCAATACTCACAAGTGCTTTCTCAAAATATCAACTTCAAAAACAACGTCAATCAGCAATAAATATGAGCGGAAACTCATGAGAACTGACAATGACAAAAATGCCCATCAGATAAGAAGTCGAAGAATCATCGAGCTAGGGCTCTATGCAAAAAGTGAAGAAGTATCGACTTTTCAGCTTTTCCAAACAAAATTCAGACTTCGAGAGTTGCAGTTATCTCTACTCGCAATAACGAAACACATGTGAAATTCAAGCCATTTGCGAAAACATCAACTGACGCATTTCGCGGAAAGTTCCTAATAAATTCGTTACTGTCCTTAGATTCATTCGAATTTGTAAAAAGTAGTGCGAAATTTAGGAAATGGGAAGAAAAAAACCGTAAAAGGCACTAAAGACGAGTGAGAAATTAAAGAAGTGAAGAAAAAGTGCGCAGTTCACTTCGCTTCCAATGTTATTTTTGCAGTTCATAGGAGAAGAAATTACAAATTAGGGGAGTTGCTTTGCAATTTGGCAGAAAGTCAAACATATCGGTAGAATTCTGATTGGTGAATAACGAGAATTCAGGAATGAGTAAATAAAAGTGTCTAGCGTTCAAAATTAGCTATTCCAAAGGCAATGTCAAAGTTATTTTTATAGAAAATGCTGCAGCAATTGAATTATGCGAGAGGGGTTGGAAATTTGATCTGATCAATGCTTTTTCTGTGTCCTTTTCTTTCAACTTTGCATCACTCACGTAAATGTCTATGTCAATTTTATGTTTATGGTGCCTTATTCATGGATGGAAGAGTTGTCTGAATTGGATGCAGAATGCTGGCTGTAAGACAAGAAAAGGAGGCGAAGAGAAGACAGGAAGAGGGTGAAGGGCAGGAAGGGCAAGGAAACACATGCAGTGCTATTCGGGAGAAGAGACAGACAACACTGTTTGTGCACAGGAATCGCCACATAAATGCCAATATGCAAATTGAATTTCAACTATGAGCAGTGAAATCGGGAATGGTAAGAGGTCAAATAGCAATACGCAATTCATAAAAGTTGTCAAATCCAATCCAATGTTTCACCACTTCTATGAGAATGGTCAAGAATTACATAAGTTGAAGCTAAAATTTTGATGATAGCAGGAATATCATTATTTTGCGAGAGCGTGAATGACAAATTATGTAAGCAAATATCGTGTTCACGAAAAAGAAGATGAAAAAATTCTAAAAATGGATAAATTTGTTTTATTCATAGAACCTACAGAAGGAAACAGGAACTATCGAAATTGAAACATTTTATAGCAGAAATGTGGTAAGTAGGCAGTGTTTCGAGATGTAAAGTATGCAGCGATGTGATGATGCAATCGAGTATGATCGCTTGATTGCCATTTGAAATTACAAAATGAGAAGATGCGTTTTTTGTTATTTCAAGCACTTCAAAACTTTCTCATATTCTCGAAATTTTTTAATAAACTCGATAGTTTTTGTTGAGCATGATATAGCTGAAAGAAGAAGATTCTTGATGTTAACCAATTGGCATTTTCGTAATGTTACCTTGGAAAAACATGAAATCACGAAGTTAACCTGTTTCTGTTGACTCATTTTAAAGAGCATAAAATTCTGAGTTTTGATAAATAAAAAGTACTTTTTAAAAATGAAGTGCACAAGTAGGAAAGCGTAAATCCTGGCGAAACCTTTCAAATAGGGGCTACGATAGCGTGGATGGAGATGATGAAACTAAAAAGTGTTGAAAATGCTGATTAGCACTTTGAAGCCAAGTATTTTGTTTGGGAAATAGGTAGTTTCGCTTGCGAAAACATGTATTCAAACTTTGCAAATTTACAATGCAAATGAAGAATTTGGGATCAACTCGAAATTTCAATCTCCACAGTGCTATTTAGCCCTTTTTAGATGATAAAAATGAACAGCAACATCGAAAGCCTCTATTAAGAAAATTTCAATAAGATCTGTGTTTTCCAACTTGCGAACTTAACTTGTAAGTTAAAGATCTACTGAAGAAATGGAACCACAGTTTTCAAATAAAGCTTAGAATAAACGAAATCGATCGATGAAATTGAATGAAGAATTAAAAACTCGAAAGGTCAGTAAATTGATAGATTGATAATGTGGAATGTTTGATTGAATGAATGGGTCGAGGAATTGTGTGAGTAAGTGAGTGGAATAGTGGAATATTACAGCAATCAACACTTAGCTGCAGAGCCTCGCATCCTTGCATCACAAAGACAGAAGAACAGAGACATAGTAGAGCTCCCCTCCCAGATAATGTAATGTATGCATAATAACTGATCAGTACATCAGTCGGGAAGTTGCAATAGTGGTTACTACTTTGTCAGAGAGGAGCAGAAATGTAATTGTAAGGAGACAATTGATTGACAAG
The DNA here is from genome assembly GCA_964036155.1 of Diploscapter coronatus. Classification (NCBI taxonomy): domain Eukaryota; kingdom Metazoa; phylum Nematoda; class Chromadorea; order Rhabditida; family Rhabditidae; genus Diploscapter; species Diploscapter coronatus. Next base: position 43,871,470 of record OZ038422.1, on the reverse strand, counting down.
AATAGGTACATCACTCAAGTTGTGAACGAATGAAGACACGTGAAGTGCAATGAATCTAATATTGATATCGATGACCAGCAATGATAGTTTAGTTTACTAAAGCATCTGAAAAATGAGCATGATCAAGTTTAGGGAGTTTCAAAATGCTTGCAGGATCCTCGCTGGGACTTGAAACTTTCAGGAAAATGTCTTCATGGTGATAGAAACAATATGTTAAGTGTGCAAGAATGTGCACCCATTAGATCGGATTTTGCAAGTTTTCTATGACCTTTGAACTCAGAAAATAGATGGTTTTATTGATTTTTCAGGGTCGGCTCAACGAAGAGTTTTAGAGCTAAAAATTGCTACAAAGCTCCTATTTTCAAATCTCGTCAAATATTTCAGGCTAACTCAGAAAGGGCGCCGAAAGTTATATTGACGGAAAATCGTGCAAAATTTCATATTCACATTTGAGCATTTGCGTTCTCTAAATATGATCAAATTAATGCAATTAAAATGATTCAAACTGAGTATCGCTAATCAGGATCAGCAAATGATGTTCATTAAATTCTTGCCAATATTTTCGAAATTCGGCCACAGCAAAAATAATGCTGAATTCTTTGTGAAGCAAAAAATTAGGCAAGAAAATTAATGATAATTTGTCTAAAAATTTTTAGGCACATGGAAAATTTAATTTCGAGAAGCGACATTGTGGCTGATCATTGGGAATGAAATGACTCATCTTCCAGGAATTATTCTCGAAAAAAACAAGCGCATTTTAGAAATTAGATGAATTCATAATTTATAATCGATGAGAAGAGTTGTTCGCACGCGATATTTGACTAAAAATCCAGACAAAACGGATGTTCTTCAGAATGAACACCCATCACATAGATAAGTGATAGAGCTGTCGAAAATATGTTAGAAGAAGAGGAGTCATGAAATATCGACAGAGACTGACAATGAGCATGAACAGAAGAACAGAGGAACATGGAAAAGAGAGGCAGTTGAGTTCAGACTTTCTCATATTCATTTTGTTGCTGTTTTTCTACACGCTCAGCAGGGAATCTCTCATTTCTCCTCCAATTCCTCTCTTCTAACAATCAGTCCTTCACTCTCAGACCCTATGAGCTGGTAATGTAGAGCAGATGCGACGATACTTTGGCACGATGTTATCCCCAGAAAATTCGATAAATGAACCATGCAAACGTGCATATTTGTTATCAAAGATAATTGAAGAAATAAGCTTAAAACTTCAAAGCTATGGAAAAGATACAAGAGTCGATGATTTGAAAAAAAAGATCAGATCTAATCGTTCAGTTATGAGCGATCCGACTTTCGATAGAATAACCGAATACAAATCTTCCAAAATGTTGAAATTACGCAGAAACAAAGGAGAATGAAATGGACAAGGTGATGAAGGTCGTCGTGGATTTATGAAATTTCCATCTCTCTTCATCCATTCCCTGTTCTGCATGACTTGAATCATTAATGACGGAACTTAATCCTCGCGCATTCACTTCACACTTTCGCTCGAATTTAGATAACAGCAAATAGAACATTTAATTTAAAACAGAGTAAGAAATTTTCAACAATAAATAATGGTTACTTTGAATCGCGATTCTTAAAGTGATCTCTAAAACTTTCACCGCGCGCGATTTCAAACAATGGAAAAATTGGGGGGATAATTATGAGTGGAAATGGGTGTGAAATGTGCGAAGAAATGCATGGAAGGAAAGGTGTTTTCGACAGCAATTTGGCAGAGAAGCTCATGGAGAAATCTTGATTTCAGAGAGAAGAAGGAGAGGGGAAAGAGATACTTGGCGATATGGTTAGATAAAGAGGAAAATAGGGATGGAGAGGAGAAGTGTCAGTTGCTCGGATGGGAAGGCAAGCAGAGGAGAGGGAGAGGATGGCATTGCGTTCAGCAGAACTGATCCATCGACTGATGAAGTGAAGGGAAGGACTGAGAGATGGAGAGACTGCCCAAGTGTCTCGATGCAATGCAGCATTGCAATTGCAATGTAAAAAGGCAGAAGCAGAAACATAGACAGACATGAGAAATGGATAACACGCACTCCATTGCATCGCTGCATAACTCGAGAGAATTATTGCCATCAAGGATCCCACAATTCGATAATCGAACAGAATGAACGGCATGACCTCTCGTCGATCATGTTCTACAGTTTGACACGGAAGAAAAATGTACACTTCGGAAATAGTGGAATTTTTGATGGAATAAAATCACGGAAAGGCAAAAAATGGTTCGTGAAAAGATGAAGAATATGAGCCAGTTATGGCGAAGACTTTTCATTTTATTTCCGTGTATGAACTTCCATAAAATATTCTCATCGGGCGATTTTCTGCATTGATTTCTTGGTCAGGCCCAGAGAAAAATTCAATGTGAGTGACAATCTGCCAACAATTAGTCGTAAATGAAGCTCGAAAATAAACTGAAAGATGGGAAGATCGTGATGGAAAGAAAGCAGAAACAAATGTCGACGTCCCTGCGAAAACAATTGAGATTTAAAAGAGCATGAGAATTTCATAGTAGTAACTAGTCAATAAATATTCGGTATTTTAATTCGAGATACGAAGCAAATCAAAAATAACGAAAACTAATAAAAACCAAAAAGATAGTCGAACTTAGGGAGCGCCAACGGTTTCCAAATTTGCTGTTAAAACGATCGACTGTCGGATTCGTTTTTGTTCGTTAGTTTTTTGTTTTAAATTTCAATCCCGAAGAGCTCACAAGGCAAGTTTTTGAAGTGTCCGCCTTCGATTTGGTTGATTTCTTCACCAAGGAGGTATTTCATGGCGCCGATCACGAATCTGAAGTCATAAAGTGCTGACGGGCGACGGTTCAGACAGGGAATGTGAACATCATTTTGTACTGCAGAAACTTGCATGCCAAATTGAAATTATAAATTAGCATAGATTATTCCCCTATGGAATAAGATTATTTATGGAGTTAGGCTTTTCGGAATTTTTAAGACCAAGAATACCGCCATAGAACCTTTGGGCTTCAGATCCGCGATCAGTGCCATGAAATACTCTAATGGGGAAAACCAGCCAAATTAAGGGCGGACGCAAACAATAGGCTAAAAATATCTAGAACTAATTTCTATCCCTACAATAGAGTTGCATAGCTTTGATTTGTCTTTTGAGAACTGTCTAATAGTGGAACAACAGGCACTTCATGAATTATGTTTTGAGGTTATCGTTGCCATAACAAATTATGCATGCAGCTAAACATATTCGTTTCTTCTATACAACTTATTTCGAAGTAACCTTGAAATTGCGTTATTCGTTTGCGGCTTTCTGTACAATAGGATTCTGTTGAATAGCTAGATGACTTTCGTTTGCTAAAATCGCTTTTTCATATTTTCGCTTTTCAAATGAAATCGTCATTCTTAAACATGCATAATAATAACACGTTGACTTATCGCAAATCACATTTCTATCTTTATCAAGACCGTTTTGGTTTCAAATTCAGCAAATCGGGATCGAATGTACTGTCATCTTGTTTCGAAATCTGAAGTAATTTTCTCATGTATTCCAAATTATAGTCCGTTTCTTATTTTCATCGTTTTATCTCGAAAAATATATTAATGCGTATTTTTGTGCGTAGATAAGTTTTGGTTGGACGTCATTTGTGAGAAACCTGCGTCGGAATGTGGATTCGGCTGATTACCAATTCGCCTCCCTCACTTCGCAGCTCATCCCCCATTCTTTTGACTTCTCTTCTGCTTTTCATCTTCCCCATTCATTCATCTTTTTGTCGTTCTCCTTTCCGGCTTCAAATTCCCTTACAGTCCACTGCATTTTGTCTCTGCTCATTGCAATTTTGCTGCATTTCTGCTATCGAATTGCAACACATCTCCCTCATTTTACTATGAAGTAATTTCTATTAAAAAAAGAACCATACTAGTCTCATAGATCGCTAGATGATGCATGTTTATCCAAAATAATTCTAGATTTTCATTTAAGAATCATTTAAAGCGATGAAAAATTGAAGATTAGGTAATAGTGATATCTGATTTGAATAAAAGTACGAAACGAAATTCATATTTCAAACTTTCTACGTAGTTTTTTAGATATTGATTTAAAATTTTTTTTGAAGAAAAATAATTTAGACTTATATTTTTTAATTTAGTATATCTTATCTCTAATTTTTGAGCAAAGTGGTGATCAAAAGCTTGGAAGCGGACTATCTCAAACATTTTTTATCCTACATCTTATCATTATTCAATTTAGAAATGTTTAGTGCACTAACTTTTGTAACCCAGGCAAAGTTTATCCTCGTAAGGTTATTTTACGTCTATAGGTGGACAATATAAAAATATTCACGCCTTTACAACACATTATTTTCTCATCGTCAGTATAACTCTGAGAGGATACGGATATTTAAATTTTCTAACTGATTTTTCTGTTTTCGAAATCTATGAAGATCAACTTTTTGAGAATGCAACAAGGCTTAGGTTTTATTTCGCCGGGATTTGTAATTTCTAAACTTAACAGATCTTTTTCTTGGAAATAATTGGCAGAGCTATCCTATTTTCTTGTAAACCATGAATAGAGTTGCATTGTGCATTCGACTGTTCCCTTCCACTCATCATGAATAATTCAGCCGCGATTCAGAGATTCAGGTGGATTGCCTTTCATTCTCAATTACGGATTAGAGCAGTTCTCCCTTCATTCTATTTTTCTTCTCTTCTCTACTCTCTCTAATTTTCCCTTCTGTCACTTTCCAATCGACTCTTTCTGCTGTTGTTCAACTTCCATTGCAATATTGCCTTCTGTAAACCTAATGAGCTTAGCCTTGATGTTACTAAATTTGGATAGAAATTGAATTTTCGAACTACTCTTTCAAAGTTAAATTATTGCGTCATGACAAGAGATATGAAATGAAACGGTGATTTCGCTGCCATTCTAAAATTGCTCTTCTCATTTTATTACTAATAATAAATTTATTTAAATTAAAACCTCAAGTTTCCTAAAACATTTTATATGAACGAAGCGCAAAGATATTTTTCGAATTTCAACTTAGCACAAATCATCGATAACAAACTTTCAATTTCGAGCAAATACGAATGCTCCTTCAAATAGCATCGACTGATTCATATTCTTCACATTCAAAGTTTTCCTCTCTTCACAAATTTCACCCCTTCGAATTCCTTTTTCAAACATTTGATTTTAAGAAAATCAAAGTTCGAAAAGTTGCATGATGAGCTTCGTTTCGAAATGCGATCTGCATCTACAAATCCGACCCCTTTGAATTGATTTTCAAGCTTTTTTCACTTTTTCGTTCTCTAAGGTTCTCAAAATAAGTTCAAAATTATCCTTGATCCGTTTTCGCCTTAACTTTATCAGATTTTCTTCGTGTTTTGATTTCTTGGATGGAAGATCACCTATTTTATTTTCACTTTTGCGTTTCATCACTGAGAAATAAAAACAAGTCTAAAATATCCGCTTTTCCTTCCTCATTTGGGATTTTCATTAATCTGCCCATCGACAAACTCTGTCATTCTGTCTGTCAAGTAGAGCTCTTCGGGGATGTTCTCCTTTCCATCTCCCCATTCTCCTCGTTCATTTCTTTCCAAATCTTCATAACTTTTGTTCCCTTTCGAGCATTCATAACTGTGTCCATAAGTGCGAATAAATCAACCTCATTCTTACGTCTTTGCCTCCCTCCAATATGTCCTCTTCTCTTTGCCATTCTGTCATTTCATTTCATTCTTTCTTTAGGCACTTTTATTCAACGAAATCACGACATCTGCAAAAATCTGTCGCCGCGAAGCATGCTTCTTGATTTTTTATTATCAATTTTTGGTGAAAAGGTTTATTTTAGTCATGACGAAATTGCTAGCTTTATTTTGTAAATTTTCGAAAATTCGCCAACCCGTTACTTCATTTAGTTTGATGGGAAAAACCAATTAACAGCAAATCTCTATTTCAGTAGAGTAAATTGTTTAACTTTGAAAAAAATCGAAATTTAGTGGAGATATTTACAATTTTTTGAAAGTTAGAAGCGGTTCATTAAATTCGAAATAGCTTGATTTATTCGTCTTTCCTGAACTGTTTCTCTGAAACTTGGATCATCTCTGAAATAAACTGATTCACGTAATTATCGAAATTTATCCCCGTCCATCATAGTTAGATAATACTGTAGCGGCATAAAGTCTATAACAATTTTGATTCTGAATGCGCCCTGATAGGCCTAAGTATCACTAGCCAATTTAGAGAGGTATTTGCACAAATATTATTCTTCGCACTGAATTGTAAATTTCTGCCAATTTATCTTCAAATTGGTTCACGATAATTAGGCCGACCCCAGGTTGCATTCGAAATCATAATTATTGTCCAAGCTTTTTGCCGCCACTGTAGATCATCATTTCACTAATAGTATTTGTTCAACATTTATTCGGCCCTATTCTCGCCATTGCCTCCTTCTATACAAAATTACTCAAATTGTTGCTAATCTCAATCTCAATTCTGACACAAAATCCATGCAATCAGCTGTTTTTTTCGTTCGTCAATCTGGACGGCGTTATGACAGCTCACTAAGTGTCTCATCTCCGTCCCCTTCCCCTTCGCCCTCTTCCATTTCGGAACACTTCTGTGTTCGTTCCCCAGGGCATTTTGCATTTGTCAAGTCTGTTTGGTGACTTCGGAGTTCGTCTTTTGCATCTCCGTCTTATCATCGGCCATCATCTTCATTTATGTCTCCATTTTGAGCCGACCATTTTCCCAAATGCAACTTTGATTTTTTTGCGACATGAAATTTCATCACGATGGGCTAAATATTGCAGAAAATACGTCCTACTTTTCAACGCTACCTATTTATGTCTCGGAGAATTAAAATCGTCAGCCCAATAATTTACCTCTTCTTCCTCTTTCATGAAGACTATTCTAACGAATCGCACACAAGTTGCGCTGTTCATTTGCAGGTGTGAGGCGTGAAGAATGTGTTGTTTGTACTCACGTTAGTCGGTGTGCTCAAATTACTTCAACATTAGCCGCGCAGAAGCTGTGAGCAGTAGAGGGAGATGACGGCTTGGAGATATCAAAGCCGCGCCTCGAGGGGATTGGCCTCCTTGGCAAATCGCAGTCCGGAGGAGAAAGAATGTCTCGCTAACGCTAAATAAACACACTGAAAAGGAAATTACTAAAGTACATCCCTGTTTGGGCATCTATTCCTCAGAGAATGAACGCTTTTTGCCGCACTTCTTGCATCGTCTTTTCTTTTCTTTTCTTCTTTATTTTTGAGTCTGTTCGTCCTTGATACCTTCCTCCAATTATTTTCCTCAAGTAGTACCATTACGATTGTCGATTTTTCCTCAATAATGCTCTTCAGGATCTATATTGGAGTTTGTCGTTCGTCCACAATTTCTGACCTTGCATCGTGTGCGATCGCACACAGATTTGAGCAGCCCTAATAGGACTGGTTTTTAGAACGAACTGTTTTTGTTTTTAATTCCCCGAAAACGTTATAATTGGATTTAAAATTACGCCATTCTTCTTTCTCAAACATTAAAATACCGTGCTCTAAATTTTCAACTATCTTATTTCTTCAGAAAATGAACTTTGAATTTTCCTCTAAATAAATTCCAAAGTTTTTTGAAACATCTTTAAGCTCACTATTGGAGTCAAGATCTTCAGTCATTATTTCAAATTTCAACTTCGCCTGCGCATATCCTGATTTGAAGTTGATGAGAAATCAGCATTTCATTATAGAGAATTTTGTTTTAAAAGGCATTTCATTTGAAGTGGATCTATTGAAGTTTCATTCACCATTACTTTACATGATTTTGTATAAACTCAAATTTTGCATAAACGACTTCTATTTTGAGAAATATAGAATCCATAGCTCATATCGTTAAATCGCCAGTCTTGTAGAGCATTCTCAATTGCATTTACCTGTTATTATGCGCGCAATGCTCATTGTCAGAAACATTTCATTCTGCCGCCAAAGTGCCTCTAGGCCGTTTTCTTCTTCTCATTCCTTCCGCAAGTCATTTTATGCCTTACAACATGCCATTAGATACGATTCTTGCAGCTCTATTCGATCGTTTTCATTTTCATTTCTTTCCCACTCAACCCCTAATTTCCTCTAACTTTGCCATGTCAAATGTCTTTGCATCGAATTTCACAACCTATCATTTTATCATTCACCCAGTGCCAGCACTTGGCTACGAGCAGTTTGCATTTTGCATCGATCAATAACTGCATAAAACGATGCAGATCGCCTTGATAAGCCTATTACTTCGTTTTTCGTCATCAACCTAACACACTTCATCTTGATTTATACCGTGTTCGGACGTTCCAATCGAACTATTCCCCTTTAAGAAAGAATTTTACAATCTTCAGTCATTTTCCATTTCGTTGGAATTCAAATAGAAGAGTTAATCGAGGAAATTTGGCAATTTTTCATGAGATTTGCGCACTCAAATGGCCTAGGATCATTATCTAGCGTTTTGGCTCATTGCGCAAAACTAAAATTAAGATTTTAGAATCAAAAACACTGAAATAGAGTATATAATTGAATAGAGAAAAATTTTTTGCCTAGTTCCTTTTTAATATCATCAAAACGTCATGCCTTACCCGAATTACTGCTAAAAATATCGTATAGTTCGAGACTCGTGCAGAATCAGACATAAATGTGTGTTCTTTCGCCTCTTTCTTCCTGTCAACCAGCTATTCTATGATTCCCTCTTTTGATCTCTTTCCCGTTGAATTTTCATCCAATTTTACACCTGTTTGATTTCCGTACCAGCATTCACAATTTTCTATTTTCTCGTTCGATTTCCTCGACTTTCCTGTTTTGCTCGTTGCTCTTTCTGCTCGTCAATAACCCCTTGCCTTTTCAGGCAGTTCTGCTGGCAATTTGGCGATGTCTGTGTTCGCATCGATTTGATAAGTGAGCCAATTTGACGCCTCCTTTCCCTTCCCCTGCCCTTCTTTTCCAATCCCTGCCTCAGGGCTCAGGATGCACTTTCGTGTACGCTGGCGTGATAAATCGGGCAATTATGGTAATAGCAAACAGGCAAACATTGAACACAATAAATTGCCGATATTTCAGCGAATTATTTTACGCTAGTAATCGGATTGGCTTTCATCCAAGGAGGCAGAGAAATAGATGCAGCAAATACGCTTGCGGCTCGACAACAATTTCAATGCTCATCAGGTCTGGACTTTGTTACGATTTATAAGAAATAAGAAACATTCTATGTTTGGAATTTATGATATTTTTACGAGATTTTCAATCGAACATTTCAAGCTATACATCTAAATTGGTTAATGTACATTAGCAGGCATAAGTTTCTAAGTCGCGTTTATTTGAATATGACCGGTTTAATCTTCCTAAAATTATCCTATAGATCTGAGAATTGATTAAATTATATAATTTTGCATTTCTAATTATGTATTTCTAACCTGTGTGCCTAACTTCAAAGAAGTCAGAACAATTTAGCCTAATGAATCGACCAGATCCAGTAGATAATGCGCTTCAAAACTCTGGTCACATTTGTATTTAAAAATTTGATTCATTATTGAGAGTTAACTCGAACCATGATCTTCTAGATCCGATAACTCATCGCCCAATCGAAACTTTTCTACTTCGAAGCACGTCGACTTTCGAAAAGCCGTGCTCGTGTTTGGCTGACTGGAATCAGCAGTTTTGCAATCAGACAAATGCTAAAATCGACATAATGACTATAAACGATTTGCCGACTGTTTGCATTTGCAGGTAGTAGGATCGTTCTAAAGTGAATCATTGCATAAAAATCTAATATCGATGAAAATACTCTAGCAAAATGAAAATTCTTAGTTTTTATAGTCAAATTAAAATTTTCAGAAAATTTAATGATAACGGGTCGAAATGTCAACAGTTTATATCTCGGTGTTACAAGAAGAGCAATAACGAGTAAGCACTATTTCGTATCATTACTTTTTCTGAGGATTATTTTAGCTGCACATGTTGTTTCAACCAGCCGAAAGATTGGTGTAACCATTTGAAATGTCGTAACAACGAGCCTGATTTTGGGTAAGCACTAAAGATTCATTAACTTAAGTCTAGGCTGGCTGATTTTAGTGACTCAAACACGACATGCATTTGCCATCACAACCCGGTAGACTATCCAATTCAAATCTGCAAACCCTTGCCAGACACTCCTCGGGACAGTCGGAATCCCAATCCTGCCCCTCCTTCCGTTCTGAGTTACCGACGACACCATCACATCGATAAGCCACAGGTATGAATTGAATTTTGTTTCTCAAACTTCAAATAACCGGCGTGAAGAACAGATCTTCGCATCGTGCTTATTCTTTGGTTTGTAAATTTGGAAGGTGCAAATAGAGCAGTTATTTTAAATAATTAAAAGAGGAAGAAATAATATAAAAATAAGCGATTTTCATAAATATTTTTGATCTTCTTGACTTTCGCATTTTCAATTGAAAATTACGGTGTGATCAACAAGAAGATCAGTGATAATTTTATGACATAATCCGTTACTAAATTATCATATCATAGGTTGAGTATATCGCAGACTATAAAGCTCATAAGAGAAGTCATAGATCTTTACGTAACTTTCGATATAGGAATTTTTAATGAAGTGAATGACTATGGTAGAGTTAATAATTGTAAAATAGAAGCTTGGAGTCGAGAAATTGATGGTAATCCCCGATTCTTCACTTGTATTTACGAATTTGAAAATTCGGTGCATGTTTGTCAAGAAAATTTTCTTATTCTTCACTCAAAATACAATTGGAAAATATCACTAAATTTCTCAGTTTCAAGCTCCTATTCTGCGCCCTTTGACTTCAGTATCGTTATTCACGCCATCAAAGACCTGTATATCTTATCGTAAGTTTGGTCAAATCTCTGAGTTCTGCCTATGTGCTTATCCTGTCAACTAAACCATAGTTTGAGTAATTCATTAGGGATGATGCAATTATTTATTCATCGATATTTTCTTATGCTTATCTATTTTCAGTCCTTCAAAATCTTCGGTCAGCCGATCACTTCCGAGATCTTCATGTACATAATCGGCTCATTGCTGGTGTCCCTAACTCTGCTGACGATCGTGATGATCGTCGTGGGAAATCGGAAGATCAAGAGAAGAAGGAGTCTAAGGGAGCGGGAGCGAAATGGGGCACAGCAGATTCTGCTCATGCAGAGGGTCGATGATGACAGATATCTCCCTTCTGCATGACAATCACTCGATTAGATACATGATTTGTCGATAGACTCATAAATTCTCATGTTCTCGCGGACCTCATAATTTTCGAATTTTTGCAACATTTTAGTGTTTTCAATGAGTCGTCAGAAATTTCATTCTGAAGCGATAAGAATTTCTTGTTTGTGCCTCAGAACTCTGATTTCAATATTCAAGATGATGCATTTCTGACGCCCGTTTTCATATTCTGTTTTAACTCAAATTAAAAAAAAAAATCTAAATATTTCACTTCAATTGCGCGATATTGAACGCAAATCGATGCACTTACTTCCTCTGCAATAATTTTTACTCGCAATATTTATAATTTTTATTTCAACGATATATAGGAATACGGGTGATAAATTATAATAAACTTTAGAGACTATTCGACAAAGTTGATATTATGATCACTAACAACACTCATAAAAATTACTTTTACAAAAAATGTCATTTTTCAATGTTATACACTGATATGGATGCATTCTTGGGCATGAAAACAAGAAAAAATGAATATAAATCTGAATACGCATAATCTCGGCGAGTACTATTTTTGTCCGAAGGGCAGGAATGATTTAGCAGTTTCGAATGCATTCGCCACGGCTGATTTTGCCCGTTCCAGAGGTTCTGCGATGCCAAGTTGTTCCAGTACACCTCAAAAATAATATTCGTTAAATTGTTAAATTCGTTGACTATTTTGAAAAGCAACTTGGAAACCTTTAGCCACGCGAAATAATGTGAGAAAAGAATCATTTTCCCTACCACCTCTCACCCTATTTCGCATGGCTTGAGGTTTCCAAATAGCCGGAAAAAATCATTCCATCTTGCTTTTAAACCGCTAGAAAAATGTTTTGAAATTGGAAGACAATACTTTACGCACAATTTCTCGTGGTTTCAGATTTTTAGCTATCGTATCGATCATTCAACTCAAAAATCAATAATATGAGATTTTCTACTATCATGAAAATCAGAACTCGTCATAGGATGTTATTTTGGCGCATTTGATGCAAACGCTCCTTGACAGCTGATTTTCGACCTTCCCTACCTTCGTCCTCCTCCTGCTGTATGAGCTCGGCGGCTACCTGTTCGGGAGTCTTTCGATTCCCAGCAATTCTGCCTTCGATACAGCTGTCGATCGAATCGTCCTTTTTCTTGATATTGTACTGCAATTACAGGGATTTTTCCTTATTTTAATATGAAATGGCATTTTTTCCTGACACAAGACGAGATTTCGCGATATTTTTAAAGGTTCACATTTGATACCATTTGCCTATTTTGTTTTGTTTATTATCGTAATGTCGCCAGAAGAAAAACCGAGTTGGCAATTATTCTGAAGTCGCAATCGGAATTAAATTTCATCGACTCAGAAAATAACGAATTTTGGCTAAGAAATCGATAGTAATTTTAAAATGCACCTGTTTTATTAGTTCTCATTTATCTATCTCAAAAAATTACCTTTGCTCTGATTTCGTCCCTCACTCTTTCCCTCTGGGCCTCCATCTTCCTGTGCTTCTCCTTTCTACGCAATTCTTGTTCAAGTCGAGCAGCAGCGAGCTGAAGTTATTCTGATTTGTATTTTGTAAAACATCAGATAAGATTAGACAGTAAGGGCAGTAAAAATTTCAAACCTCAGGATCCTCAGCTTCGGACCTCTCATTGCCGTTTTCGTTGTCTCCTGCCAACTTCTCAAGTCCTCCTAAATTTTTCATCATTATTTTCGTTTTCATCCCTACGTCCATGTCTTAGTGGCTCTACACAAAGATAAAGCCGATTCAAGCGAATTAGTGAGCTTTCTCAGAATTTTGGACTTAGAATTCGACGCTTAGAATAATTCTAATATCAAGAATCATTTTCAGTCGTATATACAAAAGGCTAAATCCGTTACGGGTACAATTACACTTTTATTCCAAGTAAAATAAAACAAGGAGAGCAAAAATCTATCGTCATCAAATCTGTTTTCCTTACCAACAATTTTACGATCAAGTATTTTTGGTAATTTTATAGTGATCATACGTGTGCTACAATTTACCTTTGAATAACTGGGTAACCTGAGTGTTAAAAGCCAGTCCAGTCAGAGCGATGCCTGGTGAAGCGGCCATATTTCAGGCAAATGACACGAAAAGACTTGATGAAGGAGATCTAATAGTTGCTCGTTTTGGATCAGGAAATAGATGCGGAATTTATTACCAAACAAACGAAATGATTCGAGGGTTCTGCGTAAATGAGCTGGCAAAGGGTAAGAAATTCCAAGACTCAAATTATGCATTCAAGAAATTTAGGCATTTTTAAAATTCGTGCGAAAATCTTTGAAGTGATTGTTGAAAATATCTTTAAATGTTTAAGTTTTAAGTAAAAGAAATTTTCGAGATTTCTCGATGATAACATGAAGCAGACAGAATGTTGCATTGCATGAAGAAGACGAGAGTAAGTGGCTAAATAATTCATTCCAAGAAGCGATATTCGAGTGAATAGATTCGATGATTAGAAACGATAAGCTATCAGAGAAGAGCAGAGGAAACGGATGATTAGCTGATAAGGGATTTAGGAGAACTGATAGAATATTAAGCCGGGATGAAAAGGCAATAGCCCCCATTCGGAGGATGTGAATGTGCGCTTAATCTCTATCCCAAATCACTTAATCCTGTGATTCTGTGTGAATAGAAAATGACGAGCCACCAGTCTGCCCCTCAGATATTTTTCTTAACACTCTGGTTTTGAGAAAATTAGAAAAAATCTAAGTGCAGATTTGTTAAATAAATCAAGAAAATATTCTCTTCATAATAAAGATGTAACTGTGCCCAGTTGTAATATGTAAATAAGTAAGGTTATTTGCGAAAACACGCACACGCAGTAATTATTTGTGTCAAAAAATATTTCTAACCCATACTTATTATTAGTTGATATCTGATTTGATTACCACGCTTTTTCAGAATTTTCTCGTAACGTGGTCTAAAATAGAGAAAGAAATACCTTTATACTGAGTCTGTTTGGCTCGTCGGAGAATCGCCAACCGCTCACAGATGCTCATAGTAGAAAGTCAGTATTTAGTTGATCAAAGTCTTGAAAGTTATGAAAAAAATCGATAGTAGTGGGTAACATTGAATAAATAACTTTTCTCGATCTATTCACAATAGATCTACAGGGTGGAACTTAGTTACTGTATACGAGAAATTTTCAAACGTTAAAATCGTCCCATTTAACTTATTCTGATAGGATGTTTGCCATAATTTCGTATGAATTTGGGTGCCGTAAATGTGATAAACAGAACAAATTTCAATCCATGTGCATTTTATGGGATTTTTATGCTAATTTTCATGAGTAAGTCAGTCAGAGGAAGATAAAATCATCGCATTTTAAGGCCTGATGTTGATATCAGCATTGGTCTGAAGCAGAATAATTTCTCGATAGATCACTTTAAGCCCAATAGTGAGCTTTAATTCAAAATTATGATGTTAGTATCTACCTATTCAGGCATTCAGCCGGCTTTAAAGAATTGCTAATTTCGTTTTTTGTGGGACTTGAAAAGTGAAACGTTATTTTTGAAGTCCTGTATACCCGACATAATTCATCGAAATTCGAAAATTTTTGGCACGCTTTTAAGTACCATGGAATAAAACTCTAGCCATAGAAAATTTTGACCATGTAGGTTTTAAGATAAAGTTCATATCGTTATTCAAATGTGCACACAATATCTCAATTCCACCCTGTACTTGAATAGCAATAATTTTCGATCTGAAAGCATAGAAATATCGGTTATTGCAATGAAGTTTGAGCCGAAAATTCCGATTATTGAGGCTAAAAATAATGCGTGAGCAATAAATCCGAAGGTTCAATTGTGCAGTCTGCTTGTCAGTTTGAAGCATCGAAATTCATCGATTTTGTCATATTCAATCTATTCCTTTATTATTGTGCGAAATTTGCAATCGAAGCGAAAGATGTAATATTGTTTAACATTTTATCGATTCATCCATCCGTCCATTCAAAATAAAAACGAAAACATTTATTTTACGATTTTGATTGTCGCAATTCGAAAACATCACAATGCTTTGATAATAAATAAACCCGAGCATGAGATCTAAATTCATCAATTTTTCTAACGCTTGAACTGTACTATTCATGTAAGTAAGAAATAGACTCGTAGAAATGAATGATTTTCACTGAATCACAAAGAATAGAGCCTGTCGAATTAGTTATCTCGTGACTCAATGACTCATTTTATTTCCAGCCAATCCGAATGAAATCATGAAGGTTCGTATAATTATCTAAGAATAAAAAATCGAAATTCATTCTATCCAAAATCATGTTTCAAACTTCCATAATATTCTAAAAGTCATTTCGAGCAAATAAATATTCAATTTCGCTATTTATTATCTCAACAATCATAGCCTTGTTTCGAAAGGCTGTTTCTCGTCCGAATAAATTCCTGATCCTTTCTGCCTGCTGCTCAACCAGACTCGTTTGCTCATACTGGAAGCACAGGACAGACATTCCTTTCTGAAATTGGCGTAATTTATCTTTATAATTGAATTATCGTTTTTGTTTTTATCATATAACTTGTCAAACAATATTGAAGAAGAAAGAACAATTCTCAATTTGACAATTATCATTTGGTGGAACGATGGAATGGGGCAATAGAGAATTGAGTTTTTGCCTACTAATAGTGTTTTTTTTGTAAATATTTTCAAGAAAGACGATGTTATGTTTAATAAAAACCACCCCGACTATGAAGTTTTCTCACAATTTAGATTTTCATGTTTCAAATATGAATGGTTCTATCAAAATTAGTGTAAACTAATAATTCATCTCAAATTTTCAGTTTTTAATACCTTGTATTTCTAAACCTTTTTTCAGTCTGCCATGCACTTATTATCTTAAAAAAATGAGAAAGATATGTTTGCAGGAAACTTAAAATTATGTGACTTTTCATAAGATTACTAGAGAAGTTGGATGAATTTCGAACGCTCTTGCAATTTCACACATGCTGCCTTTATGATAATTATCGCGCTATTATCTGTCCATTTTCTAAGCATAGAAAAAGATAATTTTATATGTGTTTGAGCTGCGATTTCCATTGGTGGTTGTCAGCTTTTTCCTACCCACAAAGAGTAGAAAAAAGTTAGAAGAAGCAATTATGAAAGTTACAAAGTTCACCACCTCTCATACTCAACTTAACTTTTCGTTCCTCAAAAATCAAATTAAAGTTATACGCCATTATAGCCTAGTTTTGAAAACAAAATTGCATTAGCAAACATTCATGTAAACAAGCCATAATTATGAACTTGAAGATTGATGATATTTGAAATATGAAGGCAATTATGAAGAAGATAGTTTTTTATAGTTAATCTAGAAATAGGGATAAAACATCACATATATATTTGCAAATTATATTGATAAAAAGCAAATTTCCATGTATTATAAAATACTCCATACCTGTATTGCTTGATGACGAGAATTGTGATGATTGCATCGAGAAGGGGTGAGCTTGCCAGCCATAGCTGAATGATTGAAATTACATGTCCGCCTGTGATTGGCTCCGATAGAAGAAGAACGGAAGATAACGTCAAGAAGGCTGGTACCTGAATTAGACAGTTAGACGGTCAAGATGAATCAAAAGCTTAACTAGTTTACCTGACAAACTAGCGGTATCAGTGCCTGTCCCAATGTCGCCAAAGCGACTTGCCTCGTTTCCAACAGACGATTCTGATCTCGCAAATTTTGCACGATACAAATGTGACGAGCTAAAATGAATTAGTTATATTTTAGGAAATAATCTGGCATAAAAATTCGACTATTGACATTTCGAAAAAAAAAAAAGAATTAAATGATGAACAATCCAAACATTTCGCTGCTCAATTTTCACTATTTGCACTCTTTACGTGATCGATCAAATATTCGGAAAATATGCCTTTTGCAAAAGAATCGCGCTAACTCATTAAATTGCATAGTGTAATCAATTGAATTTACAAAAATTATATCCGGAACCAGAATGTGATTCCCAAACCAAATTTTTATATCTTAACAGGAATGAACCATTTCATACCTTTTTAAAGAAAGAAAACAACTTCGCGGATATCAAAATCAGGATTTATCTATTCAGAACTGGCGTTTTTTGTTTATTTCAGAGAAAAATGCAGGAAAAATTACTTACCGACTATTTGAAATACCATGTAGTTGGTGGAAAATGCAAGGAGATAGGCGATTACGGTCAGAATTGCATAGCCGTAGAACAGCCATCGAGCTGTGTCATGGTCCACTTGGCAAATTAACTGAGATGGAATCTTTTACATCTAATATCTTTATTTTAAACTCACGTATAAAACAGAAACGGGAAGAAAATCAGCTATTAAGCAGAAGGATACGGACCTGCGGCCGGAAAATATCTGAAACAATAAAATTGATCTTCTGAAGCTTCCCTCAAATTACTCACATAAGAATATAGTACCGGTTTAGTAAGTGCCAAAATTCGGGATACCGAAATGGGGACCAGAGCCCAGATCATAATTCCAAATGAACCGTAGAAGGCCAGACCCATATAATACAGGATTCTTAAAATACCATATCACTTCATTGATAAGTTAACCCTGCGACTAACTGTGTAGGAATATAGTGGTCATCGAAAACGTTCACATATCCCATCAATGCAAACACGAACCCACATAAAATATCGACTATCGCCAAGTTCGCAACAAAATGTCTGAAAAATATTCTTTTAAAGAATATAGATAAAAAAAAAATCTACCGAAAGTCTCCTTTGACATGACCGAATGAGAGAACAATGACGAAAATATTAGCGACAATGCCAAGAATCGCTGAAACACAAACGGACATTCCAACGACATTTTGAAAGTCGTTCTAAATTTGAACATGTTTGGTTTTATCATTTTTTACTCTTACATTTGTTGTATCGTACATCTTTTCCATTTCGGCTTCGGACGAAAAATTCGCTGGCAATTCCCAGTCAATTCGGGACACTGCCGGATTTGGCATCTTTGGATTCTAGTGATTAGTCGTACAACACTTCCTAAATAAATTTCGCTTAATATTAGTTTATTTCCAGACTGTTGAAACAGCGAAAATATCGACTTTCGACAAAAAATGTGTTGAAATATAAAAATTAATTAGAAAATGCTAAGGTAATTGAAATAGCTACAGTAAAAATCAAATATGAGCATATGGGCAGATATGAGTACTTTTGATTGTTAACACACATTGATAATTCCTTCAAGAAGATGCAGCATGCATTTCGAATGTAGCCATTTTCTAAAAGAACTTGCAATTATAAAATACCATAGAATCTAACTTCATAGCACAAGTTGGCAGTTCCATTTTTATTACTCGCAGCTATTTTTTCAAGTAGAATGGGATAAATGTAGCTTGGATAAGTTAAAAGACTTCTTTAGATGAAAAGTGAAAATAGTTCTGTTAGCAGAATTTATTAGCTGAAAAACGTCTTTCCTTCGAACAACAAATTTTGATAAACGTGATGGAAAAAGTTCCATAGATGTTCAAAGAATGAAAGACAGACTGATGCAAAGCAGAGAAGATGAAGTAAATTAGGTGCAAAAGTCAACACCTTGGATCAGAAGACGAAGACAGGAAAGTGAAAAAGGAGGGAATTCGAAAAAAAAAAAATTGGAAAGGAAGTGAGGCAAAAGAGGGGATAAACTGAACCAAGATCAATACAACGTTCGAATATCCTTACACGTCTGCGTATATTTACAAACTAATACGTAAATTCTCATGTTTTTCGCTGCGATGCTATGCATATTCTGGTGTCGTGCGGAAGTAGGTCGAGTTAATATTGGATATCGGATATCAACAAAACGGCGCATGATTGTGTTGCAATGCATTAATAATTCCGAAGAATTGAATAATTCATATGTTGAGAAGGTGAAATTTGGCATAATTTGTAATAAAAAAGCATCTGAAATCAGAACCGTTTAAACTGAAAATTTATATTTGAGATGTTGAAATTGAGACAGAATGATATGAATGGGGCGGTATGACATGAGGAATGGAGAATGAAACACGCGAAACAAGAGAGGTGGTAATGAAGAAGGCAAGGGAAAGGGAAAAGCAAATAGCAAATAGCCAGGGAAATGAGAGGAACCGACTGGCAGATGAGGCTGCAGTGAACATGCAATACCAGCCAATTATCTGTACGTAACTGCATTGTCGGGGATATTTGAACAATTTCGAAGCTATGAATGAGCGAGTAAGAGAATGAGAAGAAATAACGTCAATGTTGCGATTTATAACTTCAACATTTGCTCTATGATGCAATGTAATCGAGATGAAGAATATGTTGGTCACCAAACATGATGATCATTGTATAAATTTCGAGTAGTTATAAAAAAAAAAACTGAAGGCTAGATTGAATTCAGAGTATGAACAAAAATCCTTAGTTGTTATAAAACAATGATAAAATCAGAAAATTACTGTAGCTGCATTTCAATATGTCCTTGATAGAACGCCGTTCGAAAACGTGTTTATATTCCACTGAAATACCTAAACCTTGTTTCAAATATAAAACTACTATTGCGTCACACCAAAATTATCTAATTTGTTATTCGATATTGAACATCACAACAATTTTCGCAACGCCGAATTGGACGAAGTGTACAGCTTCAAATCACTGCATTGCCCACGCAAATCTGCATTCTCTCATACCGAATTGGCTTCGGTCGAGAAGCTCGAAAAATGAGGGGATTCTCTGGGCAAATGGAGAGAGAATGATGTAGATGAAGGAGAAGCAGCGAGGCACCGAGGCATGCAAGGACAGGCCAGAACAGAGTGGAGCGAGGACAACGTGGCGAGAGGGTCCTCCTTCTCAGTTCCCAAGCAGCAGCTCCGATTTCCTTCTTTGCGCATCTTAATCCCCATCTCCTTCGATTCCTTCAACCTTTAAAATACGAAGATCTCCTTACAAATAAATAGCCCCATGTCTGAGATAGATCGAGTCACAACACATTCTTGTCGAAAGGCTTCACAATTCGATAACGAATGACGAAATCTCAATTGATAAGGATAGTCTAGAATTCGCTTATTTTTGCAGAAAAATCAAATTTGAAATTCGAATTCGAACGAAGACGGAAAATGAATTTCCCCTTTCGATTTTGGAAATTGAGGCGGTGATTTTTAGCCTGATTGAGAGTGTTTTCTGGTCGTGATTTCTGGTGCAACGAGATCACATTCTCGAATTTTATTTGGAAATAAATTAGGGAGAATTGAAGGAAAGTGGATAAGGGGGCTTCCCGAAAAATGTTCAGAAAAAGAGGATGAATTTCACAGTTTTTGGTTTCTTTTGTCTCCTTTTTCATTGCCTCGAATAAGAAGTTGCAAGATTTTTCGGGACAAAAGAATTGTGGAAAACAGCTTGGATTTCAGAAAAATAAACCCGAAACCAAAAAAGCCACCTCAAGAGCTCTTCATTTTCCCACCTTCAGGCGGGATTTTCAAAGAACAAAAAATGAAAATCCTTGAAATTCAAGTTCTCTCGAGAAACGTTATTAAACCTTCCTGGGTCAAGGAAGGGGTTATTTGGACAAATTCTGGGAGATATTCATTGAGAATTCCTGCAAATTCACTACTTAATTCCGGGTTCAGTAATAAGGACAGCTTTTATACAAAAAAATAGCAATATGAACTGAAAAGAGCTAACTAATTGCATGAATTAATTATGATTTTCAAAATGATGTGACATTTGAAATAATTCCTAGAAAAATGATATAGTCTAATCTTACGATAAAAATGAGGCTCAATAATCATGAAAATGAATTAAAAAGAGCAAATGAATAGAAAGACAGGCGAAGTTGAAGAGTTCAGGGGAAAACTAGCACGGCTGCAATGAAGAACTCTCATTAATTCTGAATTATTCATGCTTCACGATGCAAACTTTTCACAAACAAAAGTTATTCTGTAGCAATGACTTCATCAATTGAGGACGAAAGATCTACAGAGTAAAGAAAGAATAAATATACCTTTTTAGCCCTAATAACACAATAACTATGGGAAAGATCTACAAAAAGAAATGTGCTTAGCTCACTACAGTAATACGTGGATAAACGGGAATAGAAATTTTAAGGGAAAAAATAGTTCCACAATTTTCAAAACATCCCAAATAATTCGAATTCATCATCGAAGCAATTAAAAATGTCATCTTTTCGTGGAAAATTTTTAGCAATGCGATAAAACTCTGTACAGTATTTTATAGGGGTTATTTGAAATTTATAAAATCCAGATTATTTCTCTTTGGAATATAGAGAATTTTAAAATAAAAATTCCTTTTGTTCAAAGATAAAAAGACAAAATTCATATCAATTTCTAAAGTAGGTGGATAAAAATTTTCATGACTGGATTTAACAAGCGAAGACTAAATGTCATGAGATAAACCAATTATTTCTCCAGTCACAGCCCTGAGATGAACTGTACTCACTTTGCAAAGTTGAGAACGGGGAAGAAGGGCTTCGCTAATTTCTCCAAAAACGCCCGAATCAGTCTGTGATTTATCTATTCTGTTCCATAAATCTTTGCCCTCTATAATACAACTTTGCATGATAATCCAAGTTTAGAACTCCTTAGGATAATTAGATAATACATTGCGAATTGTAATCAGAAAGAGTATGTTTTGATTACAAATGTCATTCTTACATTTGGCGCCTGCAGATGTACGAATAACACGCAATAGATTGTAATCGAATTGAGTCTGAGCATCGAATGAAAGTAAAAACTCGCAATAAAGCATCAAGATCCGCATGAATACATCAACTAAAAGGGAAAGCCATGAAAAAGTGCTAGAGCAACGACAACTTTTTAAATTTTATATGCAGCGTTCTGCTCGAATCTCTCGTAAAAAGTCAATCTGCATTTATTTTATTAGTCGGAGAAAGCAGAGAAAAATAGCTGACATTCGGCCGTTTGCACATGTTTGCACCTGTGTCTGGCGCATGACAGAAGGCTGCAGCAGAGCTTTGGTCAAATATGGATTTTCCTGAGGATTACCCGATTTCGGGACCAATTCTGGCAAGGGCGTGACGCTACAAGGCTGGAAGTTAAGTGGTCTGTCAGAAAGGAAAAAGGAAAAAGCAAACTGCTAAAACTGCCAAAATAGGTAATAAGTCGAAGATCCCAAGGCCCACGAGAACCTTAAGGAGCAGGGCAGCAAGTATTGAAAAGGCAGAAGGAAAAAGAAGCATATTGTCATTAAAAATGCATAACCGGAAAGAAAGGCAGGGGATAACGAAATAAACGAAGAAATGAAGAGAAATGAGTGGGAATGAGGAGAAATGAGAATATAATTGGCAATTCCGGTATTCATCCATAGCTGACAAAACCAACAACCGTCTGCAGAGCGATTTTAAAAGGCGACAAATTAGGTTATACCCAGCAGACATTCGAACGACAAAATCTCGCTCTGCAATGATAACCAGATAACTAGGTATTACGTGAATCATTATAAAACATTCTTGCTCCTATTTCTCTTCGTGACAAATACAATATTTGCAGAAAGATGAGAAAAATCAGACTAGACTACTGTGAAGATAGGATGTCGTTGAAGTTAAGCAAATTTGAAAGCTACAAACACGATTAATTCCAATAGCTTATTGGGAATGTAATCCGATTTAAGAGTTTTAAGTTTCTTGACGAGCTGAGGAAGAGTGTTACAGAATTTAGTAATTTTTGCCTCATATTAGGGGCTTGCCAGACGAAGAAATATAGCATCAACCACTGCATTATACAAATTTTCGAGCTTAACTTTAACATACAATTGATGAAATCAGTGAGCTCATTTTTAAATACAAGTGTGAGACCAGAAAAGTTTTAATCATTAAATCCAACATATCATATCATACTGATAATTTAACATCGAGAATATGATATTCTAGCCTTCACATATTAACGTGTCTCTAATTCTCAAATCCGCAAACTACACAGAAAATCTCATTCAAGCCTCAGTAGAAAAATGGTCCACAATATCTCGTTTTCTGCTAGGGTCCAAAGGAATCATTATACTTCCGTAAATTAGCCTTTCCTCGACGATAATGAAGAGCAAATCATAAAACCCTAGATTTCTGACCAATAATGGCATGAGAAGATATTTTCTGAAGCTCAAAAATGAAGTGTTTCACTGCGCGGATGCAAAAATCTCATATTCTAAGATTTTTCCTCGAATGATTCGCACAGCGAAAATAAACTGAAATCTCAAATATTCAAGCTCCGCTCCTTAGCCTTATTAGATGAAAAACCGAGTTACCAGATACCACAAAAACACGACATTGCTTGGCTGATGTGAGTACGAGCAACGAGAAAATAGAGAATAGATGTGAAGAATGAGAGGAAGGAGCAGACAATGGCTGAGGCCTGAGAAATGCGATGACGCGAAAACAGGACTGCACAGTAAATAGTAGGGTTGAGTTACAGAAATACGCACCGCGGTCTTAAATATTTGCCTGTACGCAATTATCTCAAGTCCAATTGCAATAACAGAAAGGTCATTCGGCTTGAAAAAATTAGCATTTACTTCGAATTCGCACGATAAAAGAGTGAACAATTATCGTTCGAAAGGGTAACATTTCATTAGCAAAATTACTAAATTCAACACGGAATAATTGAAATTGGATCACATTATGAATGAAACGGCACAATTGTTGAAGGATAATATTTCCTACATTTCGAAGAATTCACACAAGTTTTGGTGTTGCAAAGTCAGAAAAAAGCCAGCATTTGGAATTTACTTCAAAGGTTGACTTCAACTCTTTCTTCCGCAATTGGGAATCGAAGTTGGATTGAGAACGATCGTCAGAAAGTCCTTGCGACCTACTCCCTGCATATTTTCTCAAAAAATTTCCTTCGCTAGCCTGTAATTAGCCTAAGTTCTCATCAATGCGATCTGATATCATAACTATGAATTCGCTCGTCGCTTGTGCGACCTACCTTCTTAGTTAATTCCGTTTAACGAAAGTGCTCCCCAAATCTGATTGAGCAAAATTTTAATAAGGGGAGTTAAAATTGCAATTTTTATAACTTCAATTGGTCTTGCTCAGAAGTCAGCACAAACACGTCTCACACATCGATGAAAGTGAACCATTGTTTGAGTTGGGCAGAGTTGTGGCAAAATGACTATGTTCGTAGTGTTTGCGTGTTTGTGCACTCTGCTCCCACGCAAAAACGCGCATTCTATTGGAAGTATCAAATGCAAAATACACCTAAAATGAATAAAGCACACAGAACAAAGTGCAGAGAATAGTTGGATTTGTAAGACAAGAAGCAACAGAAATGTAAGACATTGACAGACAGCTAGTTGAAGTTCCCGAGGAAATTCGAGAGTCCCTCAATGATGCGTCAATTTGGTTATCTTGGCGAGTCAACGAGCACATGGAAATGAAAAAAAGAAAAAGTTCAGATGTTTCGATCATGCTAGCATATTCAAAATGAGGCATTTTCATAGCTCAACAACGGCAAAAAAAACCCTTGTTCAGAGAAAATTTAGTTATTGTGAATAGGGGAAATCATAAATTGGCAGAGGAGAGCTGCAAGGAAAGGATGGGAGCAAATCGTTTCTGCTTTGGCTGACTGGCTACGGGGAGAATCGGGCAACGAATGGGAGTTCAAATTGCTAATGAAGGCTATTCCCAGACCACAGGACATTTACGGGAGCGGAGGAATTGAGAAAGTGAGAGAAAATGACGGAGCAAAAAATAAAAAGCCACACGTGGCAAATAGATAATTTGTCCAATTTATAGGACGAAGGTAAAAACGCCCGCATACAGCGACAAATAAGGAACAGGAAACAGCATTCATCGTGAAGATCAGCAGTAATTGAATTTCATGGCAACATAGATATATCGAGACACTCGGCGTTATAATTTAGAGGAAAAACATCCCGCCCCAGTCTTTTCTAAATATGCTTTAGCTTTTATAAAGAAAAAATCTATAAATTCAAGTTGCCAAAATCTAAGACATCGAAAAATTATATGAGTTGGATTATCTAGGTTTTAGTGGCTTTCATTTTTCGAAATTTTTAACGATCACTTTAGTAGAATGTTTTTCTACGCTAATTTATCTACCGTTAGCAAGCTTTTAAGTCGAGAAACCGTGTAGAATCTAAAATTTGCAAAAATCGACAATCAAAAAGCTAAATCAAGAGGATCATCTTTTTCTCTCAATATCAAAAACAAACTCTCGAAAATGAAATGTTTAGCCGCTGTTTAACTTTATCACAGAACGGGATATTTCAAGATTAATTGTAAATAGTCGGGAAAACTTTTCGGTAGCATCTCTGACAAGTTTTGTTCGATGGTTTGTTAAATTTTAGAGGAAATCGTATTTTTAGAAGGCCGCATCTCTAAAAAATATCGATCATTTGTAAGGTAAGTGAATTTCAGTGACAATTTACCAAAGTGGAATGTGATCTTAGGAAAAAAACACTATTAGAAGCATGAATTTAGCCTACTGGGTAAATGACGTCGAGAAAATCTCGTTCTGTCCTTGATTCTTTCAATTTCCCTCCCAATCTAATGGCTTCCATTCTTCGAACCTGGGATCCATTAACTTTGCTCTTGCCCGCGTAACCCTCCTTGATTGTCTGTTTCCAATGGAAATGAATGTGATGTGAACATCAGACCAACGTGGAACATCCACTCATTTACCCAGTCCATTTCCCACTCTCTTATTCACCCATTATTCCATTCGACGTTAAACTCTTTCACCTAAACGAAGCTCAACGAAAAACAACAATCACAAGCAATCGAAACGTAACTAATGAGAATAGAGTTATTTGGCCCATAGAGAATATCACTTTTTATGCATCTTTTAATTCAGAATTGCGTTAATCAAATGCGCATAATAATTCAATACTTCTTCTAAATAAAGAAGTTCTGATTGGGAAACAAACATGTTATCAACAAGGAAGGAAAATTTGTAACGCTGAACGCCAAAGATTTGGTTTAAAAATGGATAAAATCGCAGGCGAATGGCACTAACAAAGCGAGTTACTTAGAAAAAGTTGTTAGCGATAATCCTATACTTTTTGACAAAAACCCACTTGTACCTCTCGAAGAGTCACTAACTCCACTTGAAATCTGGCGACAAAAACAAAGAACGGCAATTGGAAGGAGGAAGAAAAATGGTCGAGTTAACCGAGAAGGAAAAAGGCAGTCAATTTGAGCAACGGGGAATGAAGTTAGCAGATAATTCCCTCGATCCAGTCAAGTTAGTTCAAAATAATTCAGGACAATATCCATGAAAATTAAATATCCCCCATTGAAGTCAACTGCATATTATTTCTCCAATACATACCGCGAACGAGTATTTTTTATAGAAAAAATTATAGGCCTAAAAATATTTGCTAAATGAATTTGTAAATGTGAGTTTTCAAACGACTCTATTTAGAATTCCCCATGTCCATTTTCTGAATTTTCTCAAAACAATGAGTATGTTCGTTGCTCACTCAAAAATACGTCGTTAGTTATTTAAAACATGAATTGACTGCTCAAAATTGACGTATTCTAACGTTTCTAACAATCCGTGATTCAGAGCTGTTTTGATGCACAATAATTGCTCAGAGGATCCTAAATCCTCAATCGTAACAGTCCAAAAACTGGATAAAATAAACGAAATCTAGCAGAGTAAACATAATCATTGTTGACGAAATTCAATAGTCGTTATTTTCAGAAGTACGCAATGCACAACTTTTGATAGAAGCATCGGTTTGGAAACGGAAAAACTGCTCATTGCTTTCCAAAACATTCGATTCAATGGTGTAAATTTTAAAACGCCATCTTCAATTTCTCAAAATCACTTGCGGGTCCTAGCCCCATTGCCTTAACAATTAGACTTTTGTATAAGATGTAAGTGCAAATTAGCTCAAGGAATCTACTAAACATGATTCCAACTCAAAAATTTTCTATTTTTATATTCTTAGGATACTACTCCATAAAATGCTAGCAAAAAAACGTAAATTTTGCATAATAGTGGGTCTACGTATGACAACAATGGCTTCCGTTTGCCTTTCTTGTGTCCGGTGAAGTGTGTTTTCTTTTGATTGTGTGACAACACTTTCGGATCTTAACAGCGATTTATTTGTAGTAGCAGGGAAAATTAGGCAGGAAAATAACAACTTTCGAATACCAAAGTAAGAACAACAACAACAAGAAGCAGAAGAGCCCAACCCCCAATTCCCTCCTGGGTGGAGAGAAGCTCCGCCCCAGGAGAAGAAAAGAAAAGAGAAAATTAGGAGGGGTTGGCTCTCCTCCAACAAAGGGATTTATAGATCGGGGATTTAAGAAGGAATTAAAATAAAAATGGTGCGAACGAGCACACTACGTGACTGGAAACTATTTTTCACCAATAATAAGATGCCTATCGCGCAAATGCATATGATTTTGTGACATTTTCGCATGTATGTGTTGTATGTTAGAAGAATAACGAGTTGCCATCGAATAATAATATTTATGAGCGCAGTGAGTATTTTTTCATACCTTTATCGACAAAAATTCGTTATTTTTATTTTTCATTAGGTAAAAGACTTATAAAGCAATACGTTACTCAATTCGTGAGCTATAAAAGTTGCAACAGGATCAAATTGCACGTTATTGACACAAGCCGCGTCGACACCCTGATCTATGCACTCTGACAAGGGCAAGGACAGGGATTTGCGAAGGCTGAACTACTTGAGAGCGAATTTAGAGACTTCAGACAGTCAACCAGATGATATCCAATCGGATGACTAACAGACCCGAAGTCTGCCTTATTCACATTCTTACTTCTATTTTTCAAGTGTGGTTTTCATCAGATACAATTTCATTTTGCTGTATTCTACGCAGATTGAGACACTTGAAAATGGCAAAAAAAATCAGAGATACGAACAAACAAGAATAGAAATGAGACCAAACAGTTCAAAAATTGATAAGAAATTTTTAAAAATGATCATTCGTGGGGTAAAAGTTTAAATTGAACGTGTAAAGAACTAAGTATGCTCAAACAAAAAATACATTGTCTCGAAATAAGAATGTCTATTCCCAGGATGACATTTAACCAAGAGTTTAGCACAATTAACCTAATTTTATTTTTTTGCATAACATCATTACCAAGACCGTTCGATATCTCGACTCTGATTCCGAATCAGAGCTTCTTGAAAATTTTATTCCGAAATTTCCAAAATCAAAATCCGAACAGCTTGATCACTATCATAAGTATGAGTCCTCATAATTGTAATCTATCTGAAATCTAAAACATGAACCCTAGGTAAACACAAAATATGCACACCCCTTCATTAAAATTAGCGATATTGAAACTACCAAACATATAATTTTCCATTTTACAGATGTTGTCCATTATTCTAAAATTCTTCAACAGATACAAATCATTTATCATCATAAAAACCTAAATTCATGAACATTAGCGAAAATTCTACAGATATCAATTCAGATTCGATACACGACGATGTCATTATTATTGGGTATTTAGTGGTAATTCTAATTCTGGTCCTATTTTTCATAATTCTACATGTCATATTCATTCGGTCCCTATTCGATAAATATAATTATGATAGAGAGGTAAGGTAAAAAATCGCCAAATTATTCCATTAGGATATTAGGCACCTTACTTTATAATCATAATTTTGATGGAATTTGTTTCTTTCTCTACTGTTGTTGTATTTCTACCTGCTGGATATATCTGTGGAATTATAGGATATTATACAGAATTTGATGAAATTATTGACGAAATTGTCATATATTTCATCGAGTTGGCTAGATCTGGACCTGGTAAATTGAACTTAATTAATTAGTGAATGTTAAATTGTAATTTAGGAACAACAATTGTATTAGATTCGGCTCTTTGTGTGCAACGAATGTGCGTGATTTTTAATAGATTTAAATGGCTCCACTCAAAACACAATTGGTATGAAAATTTAATTCAAATGAATTTCATGCTATATATTTGCGTTTATGTATTTATTTCAATGCCAATTGGTAACATTATGTCATCGAGTTTGGATTTCTTTCTGATATATCTTAACGATATACCTTGGAACAAGATCGGGCTACAATTTTATATAGAGCTGGGGTAATGGAATTATATTTAGAAGAATCTTTCAGTGCACCTCAATAACTTAGGCAGAAATTTCTTTGCGATTTCTCATAGTCATTTGTTATCTATGGTTATACCATGATACTGCGAAATGTCGAGAAGAAACAGGAACTCATACCGTACAATATCAAAAAATCCACTCGCATAGTCTATCAGACTATACCTATCGCATGCGTGAATATTGTAAGCAGTTTCGGGTGGGAATTCTGTTTTCATTTTCGAAATTTTCCGATTTCTTCCGGTCAATTTTGAAGTTTCCCGCTTCCGTATCTATTTTCCGCAATTCTTATCCTTGTTTTTACTTTCGTTTCCGGCTCCCGAAATATGAAAATGCACTTTCCACCCAACACTGATTGCAAGCATTTAACAAATATGAGCTTAAAAGTAATTTTAGATGACATTACCAGTACTAACGGTTATGTGTTGCATACTACGACCGGTAAACTATATACAATTGGCAAACTTAATCTATGTGATGGAAGCATACTTAACGTGCTTGATCGTACCGCTATCATTTATGATAGGAAATAGGAAAACAAGAAGCAATGTTGTGGTTCCAATCATCAATCAAGTTTTATCCATACAACGAAGGATTGCTTCAATTACTATTCTTTGAGAATTGTATAAAAATTATTGCATCATGTAATGAAATACATCTTCGGCAGTGGTTGCGCTCAAAATATGTATTTTGTCGGTCCAATGTGTAGTGCGATAAAGCAGCCGTTTAAGTCAGCCACTGGACGTGATCTGTTATCATCAGTCTATCACCGAACACTCGTTTATTGCTCGTCGAAGTGAGCACACTATTGCAAAAGATAACTCTCTAATCTCACTTTCTTCCTATTTTATTCGAAATGTTAGCTAGAAAAGTATCTCCATTTACGCAATTGATTTCCAGTACAAACCAATTTACCGTTTTTGATGTCTCACTGCTAAAAGTGGACTCCTTAGTGAGGTTGCCAAATTTGATAAGACATCAGCCTTACGAACTTGTTCTACACAACGTGCATGATCTATTCCGAAAACGAACTTTTCCAAATCTTGCGTTTTCAATTTGAAGGTGCATGAAAAGTATTTGCTAGTTGAGTAACTTAGTATATTTTGATATATACGTCTGATCTGTTAAACCTAAACTCATGATTCAAGTCTTCATTGTTTGTCTTTGAAACTTAGTAACAATTCGAATATTTTGAAAGTTGAAATTCTTTTTTTTTCGTTTGTATAATGGAAAATTCCTGCGATATTCGATCAAAGATGTGTAATAAGATAAGTTTTTATTGCATATTTACATGATTACAAATGCCTTTTTTTCAAAACGCCCATTCGAACGCTAAAAACAACAATAAAATAACGAAAAGTAAGAACATCAAGATAAAGAACATCATTGGTGAGTTGAATCGTCGCGAATTGATGCTAAGATTATCCATGGAATCTGCTCGATCCAAGTTCTGAAACTACAGATGAAGATGAAAGTTAAACTTGTTTAGAGATAAAAAAAAATTGCACGAGCTGAATAAAATAGTAAGGAAAAAGAACACAAGATGCAATGATTCTGATCTATTCCACATTTCAACTTGGAAAATTACTCACATAAATTTTCGACGTATCATCGGGCAATTGAATTATGAACACCCGATTATGTCGTTGCTGTTGCGGGGAATTCGGCTCCAAGTTCGTCTTTGAACCTGTTGAAGATTGATGTATGAGGCAGGGCTTCATTGCCATTATACTCACAATAAAGTCTTCTGAACATTGAGCAATAATAAAAAATGTATGGATAATGAAGGTAAAAATAGGAAAAGTTATTGCTGGTCTCAATTGTACCTGATAAATTGTCGCTATTCTTCTCGGTATTCTTATAGCTGATCTATTTATACTTGGCCCACGCATTTCCGCCGCACTGATAAGGCCCTTGCTTGAAAGTTTCTTTCGCACTTTGGTTTTAGCCAGTCTGCTCTTTCTTGCAAATCAGGTCAGTTTTATCAAGCCGAAAAGCTGCTTATTTTTGAGAGGAAAAATAACATGGTATTTTAATTTTAAATTTGTAAAATAAATAAATTTAACACTTTTTACAAATTGAATGATAGTGAAATTTCATTAATGTTGATGAATAAAATTTAAATAAAAACAAAGATCTATTCACTTCATTTCATCGAAATGTTATAATTCTTGTGAAGACTCAGCAGTATTGAACTATTCTTTCATCTAAATCTAAAATTATTCCAAGTAAGAGTTCTTTAGATGTTTATACGTTTCAGTGGCACTCTAATGTTTTGCAAGACTTTCTAATTTTTGTTCAGTAATTTGTAATGCAAAATCCGGCTGAAACTTCGTAAACTTTCATTATTTGTCCAATCCAATATCCCAACATGTGACAAATTTACAACTACAGCTTAATGAAATTTAATTATTCTTTAAAATGGCATAATTTATTCTCATATAAAATTATTTCATTTTTAAAGGTGCATAGAAAAAATCGCTACGTCCTTGGAGGGGATAATTAAGCGAAGAGATGGGTTTGTGTGAGGAAACGAATGGCATCAATTTAACAGACTTCACGAAAATCGATCGCTGAAGAGAGGAGAATGCGAACGTCCGTCTGTCTTTCTGGTTAGCTGCCTGAAAAGAGGCTGGCTATGAGATTGCAGTCTTTTTCTTTGGACATTGCTCTTTTTCAACTCAAAACATTCCCTTCTGCCATAAATATTCCAAACTAAGTGTGTTGCACTTTTATTTTACTTAGAATAGTTGCAATTTTAAAACTTTTATTTTGCATTTGATTTAAATTTATCACTTATTTGATCTAACGAATATTAGTAAGTTTCAAATGCAGCAAATGTAAAAAGTGCAAAATTTTCAACTGATTCTTCCGTCTTTACTTCATGAAAAATGCCTTTCTTCGAACAAAAAACCATGTTATAGTGCACTTCAAGATGTTTTCATTCATATATTGTTTAAGACTAATGTAAAGTTATATATCTTCATAAAACTCCATTTCTTCTACCTTTCAGCAACAAATGAGTGAAAAATTAAGTTTTACTTCCATTAGACCAGCTCTAGCATGTGTATTGAATTCGTAAACTCTTCAGCTGCCGGAATATTTCTGCGATTTTTTATTAATAATAACAAAAATCGTTGAATGTTTATTCTGCTCTATCTTCCAAAACAGCGACTAATGTGCGTTAGAAATTGGCCATCATCAAAAATGCCTGTGACTGCAAATTGTTATAAATAGGTCATTGCCTGCCAGAATGTCGAAACCAATCGGAAGCTACAACTATCAGCCAGTCGGCGCAGATCAAATGCAGATGACCATTACTAATCAACCAGGTTTCTCTTATGATTTTTTTTTTAAATCTAACTAACGTTTTGCTTAGATCTTGCTAAAGGAGTTTTAAAGCTTGTGAAAAGAGCAAGCGTAATTAATTTTCCAGCATCCTAATTTAGATAAGATTCAAGAGATCTAAAGTTATATTCAGTTTTGGTCATATTTGAAAATGATCCCCAAGTTTTAAAAACCTTAGCTAATAAAGCTTAATCGATTAACAACAAAGGTATACAATTATCCTCCAGGACACATGGTCGGAATGCCTTCTGGTCTCGAAGCACTTGCTCACCTCGATCAGATCATAATCAAACAGGTACGCTGAATGCTATCTGTCATTTTCGGTGTAGTGGGGCTCGAAAGTTTGGGATAATGCATAACTTTATTCCCCTCACAAAACTAATTTCCAAGAAGAAACCTAAACGAAACTTGGAGGGATATAGCTATCCAATTATGAAAGTAAAATTCTAGGAAACTTGTTCCTCAAATAATCGATAAGCGTAGCATCTCTAAGGTCATGCAATGTTCCAAATGATTGTGCGCCGTTGTATTCTTGTTCTCATTTCTATAGCATAAACACGATAAAATGATAATTGAAAATTCCTATACTATGGTGTAAAAATAATTGCAGAAAATTGAAAAGCTAGAAGCCATACTTGGATATGAAACGAAGAATAAATATTCATTAAGAAACACGAGCAATTACGAGGTAGAAACTTTAAATTAAATTTCCAAAAGATGACTACATTGAAGTTCAGCTATTCTATGCAGCAGAAGAATCGGATTGTTGCTCGAGGAATTTTCTCGGAAAATATCGAACTTTTATCATGCACATACGAGATAATTCGAATAAGGTGATTTTTTCCGGAATAATTTCATAAGTTATCAAGGCCTTCCGTCTTTCATGCCCATTTCTGCACAAAAGTTAGTCCATGCAGAAACTTAGTGTGTGATAAAAACGCTTTCAAAAGTTTATGGGTTGACAACTCGGAAAAGATCTCAATTTCTCCTATCAGCCCTATACTCTAATGGTAAAACTACTTATTCATTGGACTGTGAGGTCCTTTTCCGGCTTACCTATGAATACAATTATTACTTTTGAAGATTATAAATAATTACATAGGAGGTTATCACTGTGTATCGGCCGTGCAAGTGCTGTTCTGGAAATCAGATGTGTGCGTGCTGCGACTGCTGTCGAGACGAATGCGCCATCTCCACGCAACAGGGGGTGGTCGCCAAAGTGTGGCAGCAATGTGGATGTGCCTATCCTCACTACACTCTCGAATTGACTGGGGGACGCATTTTCAGAATCGATGGACCTTGTGGATGCAAATTCGCTACTTGCGCGGATAAGAAATTTGCGGTTAGAAACGTTTTTCTAATAAACATCAAAATTAAAAAATAATAATAACATCTTCAAACATAAAAATTAAATTACATAGCACGCCGCTGTATGAAACTTCTTATGCAACCAAATGTATACATCACAGCAAAACTTATAGCATTTCCTCGTTCATAATCAGGAAGATTTCGCTAGGCTACGTTTATCCTGTTTCCGATACCGATTTAAATGATTTCAGATTCACGATGAGAGTGGAAATGAGATCGGAGAGATAACGAAGACGTGGAAGGGCTGTTGCAAGGAGACATTCACCGACGCTGACAATTTCAGAGTTGCATGTAATAAATTATGACTTCAAATTTGTTCATTTGAACGAAATTCAGTCCCAGTTGGAATGGATATCAATTCGAAGGCCGCGATTATCGGTGCAATGTTTTTGATTGTAAGTTTGAGTTTAGTTTCGTTCAACTATTTTTGAAAATATTTAGGACTTCAACTATTTCGAACATAACGGAGATGAATGCTAATTCTATCTACAAACCTTGCCGAATTGTTGTTCTGTGTACTTACAACTACAATTTTCATCCAAATAATCTTTATAAAATATCTTACCTTGAAATGCTTTATGTCCGCTTTGTTCAGGATCTGTGCAGAGCAGATTGGCTGACCACATGTCGCCGTGCAATTCGGTTTTCTTTATTTCGGAAAAAGATACGAATTTTATTAGCAACGATCAGCTTTCAGCATAATGCACCATCATCATAAAACTGGATATTCGTAATAAATATTTTCGCGATGATGATAAATGTAACCAAACATTGAAAATAAAAATGGACAAAACGATATCGTAACGATTGCATCCTATGCACTTTTGATCTTTTCTGGCCTTCCTACATTCCGAAGATAGGTTGCAAAGATTAACTGATAGTGATTTATCCAAAAATTTTTTTTTATTTAATGAAAATACATACCCATTTGATTGGTGAGCAATTTGCACTTGGCCCAGGATCCATTGTATCTGAGTCGTTTGAACAGTCACCTGAGTGCCCTGATCGCGTCATTCAGAGTCTCGTAACTCACTCCGAGGACTCGCAGATTGTCCATCACTCATTCTGTGCTCTGAAAATAATGCAATTTATTCGGAATAGACTTGATTCTGCAAAATAGAGGGAAAACGTCAAACTATATCATGCTAAAATTTCCAACAAAAATATCTGCATTAATTTTTCCTTGAAAAAAAAACCTGAAAGTAGTGTCATTTTTCGAAAACAAACATTAATAAGAAACAGTGTGATGAAAATTTCTAACCTCCTCACTGGCATAGCAAATATCGAGGTTGAAATCGTTAAATTCTCCCCCGATCGGGGCTGCGCGAAATTTTGACTTCGAAATACCCAAAACTTCAACGTTTTTTTCAAGGTTCGAAGGTACTTCGACTTCGAATTTTTAAAATTCAAACAGTAAATCGCGAAAATTCAGGCGAAGGTTGAAGACTGTGGGAAATGAAAGGCGCTCACTGTTTATCTGTCAATGCGCAATTCGCGTTGCAGCGAAAAACCTTTCTACTAGCCGATTTTCGAATTTCTTTGTTTTTCTCAGCTTTTCCCTCGAATCTGGAGCTTCATCTTATCGTCCAGGCCAAGATCGTGACGTTAGGACTAAAATCTACGTTTTCTTCCTGATTCTCGCTTTGAACTTAGTCAATTTTCGTATTTTTGTTTCTTTTTCAGTTTTATTTTTTAGCTTGAAAATGGATGTGGATCAATTCGAGACGATGTCGTCGGGGAATGTATCGACAGTCTCGACAGGCAACATCAAGCGGGCCTATCCCACTCCGGTCGAATCCTCTTCCTCTTCTTCGATCGAAATCGTCCTTCCCCTTCCAAAGAGACCAAAAGTGGTACGCGCCAGAAGTTTGCTGACAATCAAATTTCCCTTTTATGGATAATGAAACTTGTAAAAACTCAGAATTAGGTTTTGAGATTTAAAAATAAAAAGACCTATAATATGCATTCCTTTCGTTCGTTCATAACATTTCTAGAATCTTGAACGAGGTGAACAACTTCACCTAATAATTGTAAAATATTTGTCAAGTTTGCTAAATTTCAGGAAGCGTACGAAAAGAAGAAGGCTGGGTTTTCGAAGTACAAATCGCTGGATTTGATGACTCGAATCGTGACAAGACTCGAGAATTCAGATAGGCAAATGTATGTTGTCAATGCATTTTTATTTTCTGAAAGGCAGGAATTACTCAGTTGCCTCTTTAACTCAGCGTAAGTTGAACCGGTCGATCCCGCCTCCATTGCAAAATTCCAATTAACCGATTAGTCTCCCCGATTCCAGTATGATTTTTTCACCGGAAATGAGCGTGATCGGCCGGACCCGGTCATTTCCGATGAAAATCGTATCGGTACCAGGGAGATTAATCGGTCGGTTCAACTTATGCTGAGCCTAACCTGAGCAAATGTCAAGGATCCAAATTTATTTTGGAAATTGCCAAGTATCTTGTCTTTTTGCAGGGCGACTCGTCTGCTTCGAGAGTTCGAATCAGAGCACCTGCCAACTCTGTCGGGCGATTCCTGGGACGTGATCCGCAAGCTCATCGAAGTCGCTCTTCTCTCCAAGTCTGTCGTTCCTGCTTATATTGCTGCATTTATGACTGACGGCCTTTTGTTCCAACTACCCACACCCACTTGCTCGGACTATCCACTTTTTAGCAGAGAGTAAAGAAGGGTGGTTGGTGGAAGAAAAAACGGGTAGTCCAAACAAATGGGCGTATGGTAGGTCGAATAGAAAGAATGACTGACTGACTTCAGATACGACCAAATCTCGTTGACGGCACTGCGAATGGCCCTGTGTGCGATGAGGCGGGCAGACCTCGAGCAGTGGATGCGGCTCGTCGATTTGCTCATTGCCTCTGAGGCACAGGAAAATGCGTGAGTCATTTCTATTCATTAAAAAGTGGAAAGAATACTTGAACCTTCAATTTCATTTCTAAAGAAATTTGTGATGTAGGACGTTTTGTAACAAAGGCGATGCGATTTGCAATTAAGAATTAAGACTAAGCGCTCTTTGCAGAAGTGGGACGTTTAGTGACAAAAAAATTAGCAAGGACTTTCTTTGCTACAAAACGTCTCACTTCTATACAAATCATGCTCACTACGAAATTTCGAAGAGAGAAATTCTCTTCAATTTTTAATGTCTTCCACTGTAGTCTGTCGAATCGAGCTGCCCTGGACTCTCGTCTCTTGTTGTTCTTCGTGGAGGCCATGGAGCGCGATGCCATCGACGTCAATCTTCTTCCACGGAAGTGCGTCTCTCTCGTTTTCTGCTCATCCATATCAATGTGTTTCAGAGTCCAGCACGCGGCCGATCGAAGTCTCTGCTCCTCGAACAATACACAGAGACGCATCGCTGCTCTGCAATTCCAAGTCACTTCGGGACTCAAAAGTAAGAATCACTACTTTACTGGAGTAGAAAATCATACGAAATCAAATTTGAAATGACTGAATTAGTTCGCATAACTTTAGATAAATTAGATTTAACGCATTTCTTTCCTCCGACTATCTTTGACAAAATAGACCTGAAATATTAATACTTTCCTTGCAGAATGCCGCAATTCGTCCGAATTTTCGCTGGTGGAATCGATGCTGTGCCGTTTCTGCTCGGACCGAGATTCGCGAGTGCGTCGTGCTGCTGTTGACGGCCTCTTTCTGCTCTGCCAGAAGGCTGCTCCACTCACTCTCACTTCTTACTCCACTGCTGTTACGGTACGAATTAAATCTCCAATCCTGACAGCTTGATATTTCGATTTCTAGTTTTATATTTTTTAGTTCAAAAGATTTTTAAGCAATAATACCATTTTTTTATGAAATGTGGTCATATTCCTGATTTTTATCTTTTCAAAATTTATATTCTTTAAAAAAACATGAGTTTCTATAGATTTTTTTCCAATTACCCCGCTTTCAGTTGATGAAGGACTCGAATCGAGGCATCCGTCTGCTCTGCATTCAAATTCTCCTCGCATTCGCCAATCGAATGCCTGATCAGTCAGTTCATTTCTCTAACGCGAATTCCTCTAAAACGTGCTATAAATCAAAGTGCGCTCCAATGCTAACCCAATTCGTCCCTGCCAAATCTAGGTCCTACGAAATTGGACAAGATAAAAATTTGACAAATGTTTAGGAGGGAATGAGATCTACATAACAGAGTAGAAATATTTAGGCATAATTTAGCCCTTACAAGGGCACGCCTATCCCCAATTTTTAGTCTTTCCTTAGTATCTTTCTATTATGTTTCAACACTAGCAGGTGTCAGAAAGCTTGTGTAGGTAGTATAGCCGTCCAGATAGGTAAATTTTAATCCCTTCTAGATGTCTACAGACTCATACCAATTTTCTACTTTCATTTTATCTCGATTAGGCAGGGGCGCATTTTGATTTATAGCAGATTTTAGAGGCATTCACGATATTCATTTCTGATTTTCGTCGTTCAGATTAGTGAACAGTGCCTATGGGTTGGGGAATGAGACTCAATTGCGACTGTGCGACGATGCCTTCTCCGTCATCTGCAATGCCATCAATGATATGGAGGTTTAACAAACCATTCTATTCCTTTTCATGCCCTTGTTTTGAAGTTTACTTTCTTCTGAAATATCATGCACAACTCGGATTATTTTCTTGGTCTCAGTAGAAACTCACTTTCATTCATCGAAAAGATGAAAGAAAAAGTGCGGGCATTTCTTCTTCTTGTCAAGAAAACACCTTTTCTTTATCCTTTTCTCTACGAGTATTTGTGCATACTCTAATTTCTCTCAGTGTGAGATTAAAGAGGAGACAGAATTAATTCGACCAAGACTTCTCATTTTTTCAGGTGTCAGTTCGCACAGAGGCTGCAGTAACATTGGGCAAATTGGAGCACGTTTCTGATGCATTTCTCGACCAGACACTCGACAAGAAACTCATGGCTACTTTGAAGGTAGGATGAGTTTCGAATGCCAAGTGAAGGAAACCGGAATTTCAGACAGATCTGGATGCCCCAAAGAGGCTGCAGAATTCTCTGTTCGCCATTTCGAAGCACAATCCAAGAATGGACGGAAGACAGAGACCGAACAGATGGTCGGCCAGGGATCAGAATAGGAGGGAGAGGCAACGGTGAGATTCGTGTAATTTGTTTCTGAAAACATAGCCCACTTGATGGATATTTCATTCGCTTTGAAATGTTCTATTTTTCGAAATAATTTCTAAAGAAAAACGTCTTCAAAACGCAGCTCGTCCCCACAGAAAAGTATTGTGTCATATTTAGAAGCGAAAGAGATGTTTTCGTTTTCTCTTGCAATATGCGCATTACTTTTCTACTGGTCCAAATGTGACTCGCGTTTCGGAGAGTTCTGTTAAAGAACTACATATTCATGAAATACACAGTAAATCTGTTTCGAAATGAAAGCGATATGACAACAGCTATATGACGGAGGGTTTAACTAGGCGACACTTCATCAGTTTTTTTTTTTTAAATACCCTCCGTCATATATAGTAATTTCCAAACGCTATCTAATCATTTTGTTCACTCCAGAGAAGCAGCAAGTGAGTGGTCGCGCGGCAAGGAGCTGCATGCCCCTGCGCCTCAGCTGCCCGTTTCCGACCAGACAGATGACGATGCGATCATTCCTCAAGGCGCTTGCGGGGCATTTGTTTCTGCTCTCGAAGACGAGTTCATGTGTAAGGCTATTCGGAATTAGCTAAATTTAGAGAAAAATGATGACTAACGTTTCTACATATATTTGTGTGTATGAAATTTTGTGAAATTATTGCCACGAAAAAATAGCGTAAAGTTGCTAGAAAGAAATTGAAGGAAAAGATTTTCACGTTTTTTACTTTTCGAAAAAAAAAAACAATGGACTGCTCGTTATTATTCAGTTCGACTTTTCAACTGAATTCAAATGTAATATGGAAACGCACATCCCCTAATGTGTCCTATTCGCCTTTGAGCATGATCATTTTCAGCTGTGCGTCGAGCGGCAGTCTATTCCCTCGGCAAGTTGGCAGCCTTCCGTCCCTCATTCGCGATCACTGCTTTGGATCACTTGGCAGATATGTTCAACGATGAAATATCTGAGGTGCAGCGATTTTTTTTTTCTGAAAATGCTGATTCAGAGAATTTCAGGTTCGACTAGATTCGATTCGTGCACTGACTCCTCTGATTGTGCACGGCCAGCTGACCAAGGAGCAACTTGAAGTCATTCTCAAATGCCTCGATGTAAGCATTTTGGACGCCTTGCTAAATTTCATTTGAACATTTGAAAGGACAGTGAGCAGATCAAGTTGTACAAACTCATGTTTATTCACTGAAAAAACAACGCGATTTACCATTCATCATATTTTTCCTATGCTAGTTTTCTTCCTTTTCCTTTCATATCACGCTAGTGAATTTACAAAAATACACTTGGAGGAACATGAACTAATAAGAAAAAGGCTAATTTCTTTTCATATGAAAGCATGCTTCAGGATGCAATGCCGCAGTCTCGCCAAGCCATGCGTGATCTCCTTTCGAAGGCCGAATTCGCCGACTCTGACTGCCTCAAACTCTGCACCAAATCGCTGCTCAACTGTCTACAAAGATTCCCCAATGACAAGGAGGATATTTACAAGTATGATCGAGAATATGCGCGGTAATTCATTCTCATTGGCTTGCAGATGCTTTAGCTGCATCGGGCGTAACCACGGAGTGCAGGTGCACGCGATTGTCACAGAACTACTCGACTTGGAACCTGTCTTTGAGCCGCAGGAAAGGCCTATCGATGATGTCTTCTGTGAGTTGCAATCTATTGTTAACATTGAAAGAAGATCGAATTAATCTAAAAAAACAATTGAAGAAGAATTTATCTGTTCGGAGACATTTTGAAAATGGTGATCATGATCATATTCGAATGATTTCCTTCTTTGCTTTTGAGTCTTGTATTTCATTTTCGATTATTTTACGGCTCTACATTTCACTAGTCATAATTTGCCCTTGCAATCATAATTCCCATTACTTGATTTATTCTATTTTCTGATTCTTGTCAACGTGATTTGACTCCTTCCAGACATAGCCAAGCTTATCCTGGTACTGAACGGAGCGAGTGTGTACGAGCCGATTACAGCTCTGCTGCCCAAATACGTCATTCGGCACTACTTCTTCCTTCGCTCCTCTTCGCCCAATCTTGTTGAGCCAATCAAGGTACATTTTCCTGTATGTCGACTCGTTTGAATCATGAGCATGATAGAAATGGGATCACAAAAATCGGAAATGGAAATGAATTTTTTAATCAAAACTACCATATTTAGAATTCTGTCTCATCTTGATTTTAAAACCAATCGACATCGTGACAAAATGACGAAACGTCGCATTTCTTATACAATTTCAAGTTGACTTATCCTCTTTTTATCTCTGATTATTAATTTCGTCAATTCGTCACTGCATAATTTCTAAACTGAATTTCACTCAACTCCCTATTTCAGGCTATAGATGAAAATGGCAGGAACAATTTGGTGAATGTTTTGGCGCCGAAACTGAAATCTGCCGAAGAAATTGACAAACAGACGCAGGAGAATGCGGAGCTGATGGAGAGAACGTATGAAAGACTGAGGGAGACAGAGACTGAACTGCACAGTGCCAATAGAAACAACCTGAGGAGACTCATCTCACAGTTAGTTCTTCTCTCTTCATTAATCTTATTGGTCCCTGAACTAGCAAATTCCCATCTTTGAAGAACATTTTTATATATTACATCCACTTTTGCACAGAAAACTACAAATGTCTAAAATGTGCGTGTTGTACAGAGTGTGTAACGATGAACTGCATGTTTTTCAGAGACGTAAACGCAATAGCGGAATTCAACTCGTTGCTGTCTGGTTCGTGCAGATTCGTGGCCTCGCTGTGCAGCATCTGTGCATCCTGTGACACCCTCACTCAGATCGTCCTCTGTGGAACCAACGATGAACTCGCGGACATAGGCTATTTGGTCGAAGAGGTTCGATGTTTTGAAAATAATCGTCATGCCTTCGCAACAAATGAATCTGTATAATTTATAGCCAGGTTCTGAGATCTTGAAGGACGAAGAACAGCCAAAAATCCTGTATTTTCATAATACTGTTTCTGTCTAACGAACTGAATTTGCTATACAACATTCCAATCTTCGACTTTTCCAACCCAAGTGGCATCTATACAATTATTTTGAAAGATACTTGATAAACTGCCTACCTATCCCGAATAATATCCTGAGCGTCTAACTAGTTGATGAAAATGAGAAACATCGAATTTTGAAGGTTTGAATGAATGACCATTTCGCCTGCGCACACATAAACATTATTTTACGACAATTTCTTATCTTTTCCATAAGAAATATCGACAGATAATGTGCATTCGCGAAATGATCAAAATCCGACGATATTTCTCATTTTATCATGTAGTCGAACTCCACAATATCTTATATGCGTTATTTTTCAGGAACAGCGCAACCTGCTGAACGTAGAGCATCAATTCTCGCACATTCCCCCCGAAATGAGCAGTTTCCTGATCGAGTGTCGCTTCTTCATTCGACTTCTGGCTGCCTGCGCCAAACTCGGCTGCGATCCAAATTCCTATGCAGAAGTTCTCGATGAAATTGCTGATGAATTAGAGATCGCTAGGGCGTATGCTTTTTTTCTTTTAAACATTCTGTAAATCTCATCCAGTTCTTTTCGTATGCAACTTTCTGCAAAAGATGTATCTTTACAAGTATGGGTATGAATCAAATTCGAGTTACAAATACCTTTTATAATTTCACTTTTCAAAATTCACAAGAAAACCAATATTTCCAGAGGTTGGTCGCAATGCCAGTGCTCGACTTCCTCTAACGGCGTGCCCCTGTCGAACGCAATCGAACAGCACATCTCTGCAGGCGACAGCCTCGCGGAGGTCGACAGCAAGAAGATCCTCACTTTTCAGACACTGTCTGGGTATCTCAATAAGTACTCCCCAATCATGCCCAACACTGTTCCGGATATTCCCAAAATTCAAGCCAAGTGGGCAGAGGTATGTTCGTTTCCAATTTATGAAAGACAAAAGCGCTTGAATGATCATTGTGTATTTCTCAGCGTCAAGTAAATTTTGACGCCCAAGATGTAAAAGTCAATTTTACATGCTATCTCTTCAAGTTGCAACATTGTGCCATTTTCGAATTGCCAGCTAGTCTACTGCTGAATGGCAACTACTATATCTCATGATGCTGTAAGAATGTGCGCTTAGTTAAGAGTTAAGGATAAGGAGTAAGACTAGAGTAAGAATCAAGCGCCGGAAAAGATAGCTGACGTCCCCACGACACCACAACGCATATCAGTTGTGTTCTACAGTAATTTCAAAAATAGTGCCTGAATGTTAGGTGATCGAACCGAACAAGGACCGAGCCCTGGAGACTGTAGTCAAGTTCGTGGCCGGTCTGCCTCGCTCCATTCCAATTATCGCTCAGCTCCACAACCTCACTGAGGCCGATCTCGCCCATTTGCATATTATGGTCTGTTAATTTATTCATTTAGCAAGGAAATTGAAAAGAATCAAACTTTCAGATCGAATATCCAGACGAGACAGTCTCGTACTATCGACCGAGAAATTCAGAATTCGAAAGAAAGCCGGACCAGCATTTGACTATTCTCAATACAAAGGTTTGATTTTGCATATTTTTATTTTACGCTTGAAAGACTTGATGAAAATTTTCCATTTTCTTTCTCGATAAAATAAATAAGAGGAAACGAAAATCTGAACTTGTGCATTTGATGAAAATGACACTCAACATGAATTCAACTGGCTGACTGACTTTCGGGTTAACCTCAACTTGAACTGTTTCCAGTTGAAATGACAAGGCATGGAAACAATGACCACAAATAAGTAATTCGATGAATGGCAATTCTGCTGCATTTCAATCACTCAACTAATTCATCATCC
The DNA here is from genome assembly GCA_964036155.1 of Diploscapter coronatus. NCBI lineage: Eukaryota > Metazoa > Nematoda > Chromadorea > Rhabditida > Rhabditidae > Diploscapter > Diploscapter coronatus. Next base: position 43,827,565 of record OZ038422.1, on the reverse strand, counting down.
ACATTCCAGGCGATGCTGTCATCTCCCCGTTCGTGGCTCTCGTCAGCCGAGATCCGTCTGCTGTTCGTGCTCCTACTGCCCGAGCCGATCAAGTCAGCCCTCACGCCCGTTCCGCTCTTCGACTCGCCCACCAAAGCCAGATTCGCCTCTGTCCGACTCCGAGTTCATCCTCTCACTAAAATCTAACAGAATTCCTTCGAATATTGTCATTTTACGGGTTTTATTTGTTGAGTTTCGTTGCGAAGTTATTTTCTTATTAGCTATTCCCTTCCGATTGATAAATTTTCGTAATTTTTTCAGGAGAATTGTTTTGGCTATGAGAGGTGTTGGACATCACCTGAGTTTCGTATCTAATACCAGCTATTCTGATTCTAACTTGTTTATTTATCGCAAATGCTTCCATCAGATTATGTGACAGAGATGGATGTTCGATTGAAGGAACGAATCCATAGAAACCAGCAGCTCACTCAGACACACGCCTACGAGGATCTCATCGCTCACTATCGTCATCAATTTCCGTAAGTCATTCAAGATAGGTTTCGGAAAAGATGTTATGATGGTGAAAGATTGGGTTCAACTTATTTTTGTTAGTTCATTAGTTTGTGACCGTTCTTATCTACGTCAATTTTCAACGCTATTCACGAGAGCTGAGATATTTCATGGTACAGTCCTGAATTCCTAAGTAGATAATGAAACAATCGCTATTGTCGTTATCGATTGGAAAGCAATACGGACCATATTGGCAGATTCAGCTTCATATAGGCAATCGATCGATTTAAGACTTCGAAAGTTCGTTTCCGAGTTCCATTGATAAAAATGGAAACGTCATGTAGTCAGCATGTGTCACTAGTTTTATCATCATTTACTGAGTATTGCATTTTAACATCGAAAACTAAATGTTTATAGTGGCTAAAATGCCAACAAAACCAAATTTAGGCATAATGATGAGAGGTGTCAAAACAGCCCGGAGATGGAGAAGCTGCACTTCGAAATTGTCGCCATGTACGAGGACGAGAGACAGGTTGATGATGGACTTTAGTTGTCATTCGTCATTTTTCAGCATATATTTGGTGAACCTTGTTTCCAACCGAAATAATATTCAGTTAGAAAGTGGGTCACTGTAAATTCGCGCTATTTCATCGAGTTGCTCGCTGTTTGCACAGAAATTCATCATGCCACAAAAGTAGAGACATAAGTCGAAAATATTCTCATTTCAGCCGAAGGAAGAGTTCCTCGCAAAAATGAAATTCCGTCAGGATTTGTACGACGCAATCAAGGAGTACACCGTAGGTTTTTGCTTCACGATATTTCTTCATCTGTCATTAGGATCAGGGCTGCAGTTTTTTGATACGTTATTTTCTCCGTTTCTAGCTGTTATATCATGCCGTGTCACATAATACGACCGTGTCAAAAATTTACAGCCCTGATTAGAACCATAACTTTATGATGATGAAAATCTTCTGTCATACATCATCTATCATTTCGTCAGAAATCCTATACTCGTTGCATTGCATCCTACCTAAACAGAGATGATGACTTGCAGGAATTCGAAGAATTCGAGATCTACCCGTCCGGCTCGTCGATCACGTCGATGGGCACTCGCAATTCAGACCTCGATCTGACTCTCGTATGCCCCATGGCTGAGCGATTCTACAAGAACGAACAGGATGACAAGGCAGCTAGAAGCGAGTGAGCTTATTGCTAGAACATGTTTTGTAATTTTTTTTTCGCAATTTCATAAATAGCATTTTCGGTACTCATATATTTGTCAGCGAGTTTTGTCGTAAGGGAGGGTAGAGAAATGAAATTGTCCATGAAAAATACAAAAGGCCCTTTATTCGAAGCAAATTTCTTTTTCTCCCAGAGGTTCCTTCAATGTGCTCCGCATCGTCAGGGCCATCCTCCTCGGCACCAAATACAGCCAACTCGTTCAGTCCGTCGAATTCGTCTGTGGAAATGTAAGCATTTTCAGAGAGAATGAATGGCTTTCACCTTCTTCACTTTCAGATTCCAATTCTGAAGATGGTCACGAGAGAGGGCATCGAATGCGATTTGGCCTTCACTTCGGACCCTTTCGTGTCGAGTCTCCACAACAGTCATTTGCTTAGGCATTATTGCCTGTAGGCATAAATTTATTCATTTTCACACAAAAAACGAAACTAGCAACATCAAATATTCGCAATGTTAGACAAAGATTTAACGAGTATTTCATATTCTTATCCTTACTTTCTGATTGTACAAATTTTTCATGTAACGATACCGCAACAATCACAAATGGTCCATAATACCTATGAAAATGTGTTGTTTTTTTAGTTTGATTTCAATCGATTTTTATTATTTCAGTCTGGATGAGCGTTTTGCCCAGTTGACAGCCCTGGTGAAGAAGTGGGCTTCGGCTACAGGCGTGAAGAACCCGAAGGGAGGTGGCTTCAACAGCTACGGCCTCACTCTGCTCGTTCTCCACTTCATGCACTGCGGGGTGTACCCCCCTGTTCTACCCAATCTGCAGAGTATTCATCCAGGTAATCCTTAAAATTAATTGGCTATTATGCTCGACTTTTACAAAGAACCAAATTACTGAAATTCAACGACTCTATAGAGATGCATTATTTGAAAGTTTCATCGAGCGACTATTACATTCAAAGAATACAAACTACTAAAGTGTTTATCCTTTCTTCCCAATATTTCGAATTCCAGATGCATTTGCGGGTGGCCAGGTGAATCCCGAATTCATCGACTTCAGCGCTTCTCTGTCCGATGTTTCCCCACAGCATATTAGCAAAGGATTTCGTAAGAATACTTTTTCGTATTTGTTTTTAAAATTAGAAACTCAGTGTTGTGTGTAAACAAATATAGGATAATTTTAAACTCGCATTTTTTCATGTGCTGTACTTGGTAAATTTCGATAATTTATCACTGAAACATGATAATTTCCAACTATTCTTTTCGCAGTAAATAAGATAAAAATAGTCAAATTAAAAAGGCTATAATTTCTAAGAGTATGAAATGACTGCAGAACGCGAGAAGAACTACGACCTGGTGTCGACTCTGTTCGTTAAATTCCTCTTCTATTATACTAATTTCGACTTCAAACTCAACTACATCGACATCCCTGCTGCCACGAGGAGGGACAGGAACAGCGCTACTTACAGGTTGGATAATCGGAAAATAAGAAATGATTCAAAGAAAGCATTTTTTCAATTGTTCATGCATTTCAATCTTGTCATATTTTATTATTAAATTCCTCGTCGATAATTCGTAACAGATATCATGTTCATTTCAAAATTTATGTTTGACGATTTCATTCATCTCATTCTTTTTGATATAATATTTTACTACAATTACGCTTTTTCTGACATTCATTGAGCAGAATGATAAGCTGAAAAAGTAGGTGCAGCAGCTGCATTGTTGCCTTCGAAATAGTATGTCGAAAGAATCGTTTCTCTATCACACTCTACTCCTATCCTATATCACTCGTAATGATGCAAATATTGCAATTATTTTTTTCCAAATTGGCAAAAAGAATTCCTGTAATTTGAGGAAGGACTACATGACGAGGGACGAGAAAGGCCACACAGGCCACGTGGTGTGTATTCAAGACCCTTTCGACGGGCACAATCCGGGCAGAACTGTCAGACATCTCGACTCCATCAAATTGGCCTTTCAGTTAGTTTTTTTTTCAGCACTAGGAACTATTACTAAAAGAATACAATTTTTAGACTTTATTCATAAAAATTCCATGCATCTAAAATTTTTCCTATGAGACTTCTATCGAAGTTCTGATGAGTTTATTTTAATAATAAACTTCGCTTAGATTGAAATAATTTCAGCAAGACCTTGGAGCTGTTCATTAGCGGGAGCGTGCCAGCTCTGCAGCAAATCATCAGCATGCGACGGTTCAACGAATAAACTCACGATATTCATTTAAAAAATTTTTCAAACCTGATATAATCTTTTTCTATTGTTTTCAAACATTTTCGGGTATTGTTGATATCAAAATCATTCCAATTTTATTTATCTAAAGATGTGAAAAGTCTATCTCAAGGTTTATGATCTTATCGTATTTATCAAATTGATACAATAACGCAGAAGTGCTTATTAATTTCAGTTAAATGGTCGATGAAATTTCAATTATCAAAAACGATATAAATATTTTATGTAGTACCAAATTTGATCGCTTTTTAACCTTAAATGTGTTAATATTTACATTCCAGAGAGTTCGGCATAGATAAATTTATTTTTAATGATATTTTGTGTGAAAGCTGAGCCTACAATAATCTGCTAATTAACACCATTTTAGTTGATAATGAATTTTCCGCGAAAAGGAGTGGATGATAACAGCGAATAAAGTAAACAAAATAATAATTTATCTCACTAATTTCTACTGATTCCTATCGTACATGTATCAGGCATGGCGATTTTTTATCATCATCAACCGATAAATCGCTTGGAGATCTCGCACCGCATTGCACTGCTAACATCGCTGTTCGTTTTCCCGTATTCGTATCCATGAGCATGTCCGTTGGTTTCCATTTCGTACCTGGCTACCTGACATCCTTTCATGCCCTTCTATTCTGTCAAGCCCTCCCTCCTTTGTCTTCCTAATTTGTCTATTTGGGCCAGTTTCCCTGGTTCCCCTCCCTCTCGTCCCTTTCAACTCCTCCATTCTTTGCCTTCCTTCATTTCACATTCCATCCCCTTCCCATTTCGACTGTCCTTTCAGCTTTCGATATGGCAACCTCGGCGCAGAACTACAAAGGCAATGTAAGTTTATCTTCACACTTCGTGCCCCTTGGTACAGAGTGGTCAGTTGCAATGCCCTATTTGCAGAGAGAGGTGATCAGTCTGCACATCGGACAGGCAGGCGTGCAGATCGGCAATGCTTGCTGGGAACTCTACTGCCTCGAACATGCGATTCAACCCGGTAAGAATGATTCCAAACGTCTCGTCAACTCCATTATGATCTATTCTAGACCCGCCCTAATATAGGTTTACATCTGTTTCATATTGTCAAGTGAATATGAATCGAAATAAGACTTTTCTAGATGGAACTCGCTATGATGATCCATCCTACTCGGACGAGACAGATGCCTTCAACACGTTCTTCGCAGAGACGGCAGGCGGCAAGCACGTTCCCAGATGTCTGTTTGTCGATCTCGAACCCACTGTTGTTGGTATGCTCATTCGCAATAGAGAACACTAGATGGATAACTTGCCTCAGACGAAGTTCGTACCGGAACGTATCGAACTCTGTTTCATCCAGAGCAATTGCTGAGTGGCAAAGAGGATGCCGCAAATTGTTATGCCAGAGGCAGATACACGATCGGCAGAGAAATGATCGATGTGAGATGAAGATCAGCATGACATAACATTAGTTTTACTTTTTCCCTCTATAGGTAGTAATGGATCGAGTCAAGCGGCTCACGGAAAATTGCAGTGGGCTTCAAGGTGACAAGCATATTGTAGTTTTGAAAGTAGAAAGAGACCTCTAGGATTTCTTGTCTTCCACTCTTTTGGCGGGGGCACTGGATCAGGGTTCTTGTCTCTCCTTATGGAGCGTCTATCTACCGAATATGGCAAGAAGCCTAAGCTGGAATTTGCAGTTTATCCGGCACCACAAGTATCTACTGCAATGGTGGGTATTGGCTTTTCCGAATTGAATAATGCAGACTATTTAGGTTGAGCCGTACAATTCAATTCTAATGACTCACACGACCCTCGAGCATTCGGATTGCACTTTCATGGTTGACAATGAAGCAATTTACGACATCTGCAGAAGGAATCTCGATTTGGCTCGGTAGGATTGGGATTCGTAGAAATTTAGGTGAAGATTGTGGATTGTTTCAGCCCGACATACACAAACTTGAATCGTCTGATCGCTCAGATCGTCTCTTCTATCACAGCATCGTTAAGATTTGATGGCGCTCTAAATGTCGATCTTACAGAATTCCAGACAAACCTCGTAAGGAACAGATAATTACTAGAGGGAAATGATTCTGAAATCTCGAGATCTTGCCATTCTATTAATGGATGCTAAAACTCTTTCACATCCACGATTTCGTGATTTCCCCAAAAATATCTTTTCCAATTTAGGTCCCATATCCCCGAATACATTTTCCCCTTGTCACATACGCTCCTCTTGTTTCTGCGGAGAAGGCTTTCCACGAACAAAATACTGTCGCCGATATGACAAATGCCTGCTTCGAGCCGGGACATCAAATGGTTTTAGGATTTATCCCACGACCTAAACTACCCAAACTATTTGATTCTTCAGGTGAAATGTGACCCTCGTCGTGGCAAGTACATGGCAGTTTGCCTGTTGTATCGAGGAGACGTCGTTCCGAAAGACATCAATTCGGCAATTTCTGCCGTAAAGACTAAGCGCACCGTGCAGTTCGTCGAATGGTAGCCACTGCATCATCATCACTCTGAATTTTGTAATTTTGTTCATGTTTCAGGAGTCCGACTGGCTTCAAAGTCGGCATAAACTATCAGCCGCCGACCGTTGTGCCCGGAGGGGATTTAGGAAAGCAGACAAGATCTGTGTGCATGATTAGGTTTGATGAAAGGAAGAAATCGCTTGACTCGTGAATGCTTGCAGCAATACGACTGCAATAGCCGAAGCATGGGCCAGACTCGATCACAAATTCGATCTCATGTACTCCAAGCGAGCGTTCGTCCACTGGTATGTTTAGCGAAGATCAGGAGTACGCGAATGTACAAATTTGGAAAATTCGAAACCGAAATCTGAGCTTTCGGTACTAAAAACAACTGAAACTTTCGTTGTTCGAAACCGAGAATTTTGCACGTCCCGGGTGAAGATTTCATGCTGAAATTATAACGAATGGTATATAACTTTATACTTACCTTACAAATTTTAGGTATGTTGGCGAAGGAATGGAAGAGGGAGAATTCAGCGAGGCCAGAGAAGACATGGCAGCATTGGAGAAAGGTTTCTAGCCTTGTATGAACCAATTTGCATTCATTATCATTAGATTACGAAGAAATAGGACAGGATGAATTCCCAGACGAGGAAGAGTCGTACTACAATAATGGAACTGCCAGTGCTACTGGAAGCAGACAGAGATCCGTCAGATCCAATAGGTTTAAATTTTCTTAGCATTATTTTTAGATTTTTTTTTCAATTATAAGGGTTAAATTTTCTCAAAACAGATTATTTTAAAGTTTCATCAAGACCTCTACCACCGTTTGTAAAATTTTCCAAATTTGAGATTAGGAAGTGTATGAAAATTGATGAACTCTAAAAATCGGTAATGTTTATAATTCATTTTTCAGGAAGCCATCGAAAAATTTCACTATGGTATTGCAAATGATTGAATAAATTTCAGATCTGCACGAAGCGAGAGAACCCAAGCGACTCGCACAGCTGGAAGTGCTGCGTATTCGCAGTACTAAACTTGTGAAAATTTATTGACTAGAAGACTGAATGTTAAGATAAACAATCCTTTTGATTATAATTTTCTTTCTGAAACTTTCATGTAAATATATTTGGTCGTTATCCTCAGCGCTCATGCAAGATTGAATCAATTTTTTAATGTATCGCTATCTTATCAATGATAATTATTTGTCAATTCGAAGAGCTCTTATGGCGCTTGCGCTGATAACTTTGTTCTTTGGTCTAAAAGACATCATGAACAGTTAGGACGCCTTCATACTCTGCTCACACTCACGTGAACTAAAAAATGGCACGCGAGGATGGGAGACACAAAGAAGACATACTCTTTTCCTCTCTCACCCTCGCGTGCTATTTCTTTTTTGCTCACGTGAACATAAGCGGAGCATGGACGCACCCTTACTCTCTATTATCTACGAGATGGACGTTTGCATTAAAGGGGAGACGCGTATCTGCGAACGCAGCGCATCGATACTGTATGGGAACGAGGGAGCAGAGTGAAGAGATACAGAGGCACATTGTTAAGGCTCGCGAGTACTCCTTCCCTCCTTCCTATGTAAACCGTAATTTCGTAGATAATAGAGTATTTACTGCAGTGTACGACAACAGCTAAATGACGACCTGACGACCCCGTCTTTTCCTACACTATTTCGTCCTACTCTAACCCCCTTCTCCCTTTCTCTAACTATAGGGGTCGTCAGGTCGTCATTTAGTAACTAACGCACTGCACACGTATTTACTTATTAATGCATCCTATTCAGCTATCGTAATTCTATATCGACTAAAATGGTTGTAAAAAGTCAATAAAATATTTTGCTTTCCAAGAATTTCACGATATCGATAAAATTTGCAATTCTTGCAAATAAAATAAAACAAATTTCGACATTATTATTAGTGAAATACTAGGTTTTGGAGAATCGATTTTGGTTGAACAATTCATTTTAAAATTCTGTTTTTAGCGTTCTGGGGGACAAAAAGTCGATTTTCTGAAATCCACCTAGAGGCAATAATTCGTAAATGACGAGACCTGTCTTTTCTCATATTATTTCTCTCTAACTATAGATCTTGTCATTTACGAATCATCATTGCGATACTTCTCATTAATTTTATGCAATTTTCCAAGAAACTTATTTGGTTAGTTCTAAAATGTCATTGAAAGACGAAAATTAATTGTAAACATAGCTTATTTACGATTTTTTATTTTGGAGAATTTTCTTTTCTATGGCCGCTAAACGTATTATTTATGCAAAATCGTACTTTTAACCGATTTCTTCGCAGCTGCGGCCTAATTTCAAATCTGCTTCTCTTCCTTTCTTTTCGTATATTTTTCATTGATTTTAGAGATGAACGATATAAGAAATGGGAAATGGAAACGGCTTTTTCATTTTCTGTTGGCATGATTAGTCACCACATTTCGCATCTTTTGAAATTTTGCATTGAAAACATGTAAGCTTCTATAAATTTGAAAATAGTATTTCTCAGTATTAAGAATTTCTTAAAAGAAAGATTAATTACGAAAAGACAATTTTTGAGTTTATGCTTGCCATCACGAAATAATTGTGTCATATCTTGACAAGTTAATAATTCAAAGAAAGTTAAATCCATGTACATTTTAAATTATTGTAGGCTTTTCATGATGATAATGAAAGACTTTATAATCAATTCAATTTTTGAATATTTTATTTTTAATTTAAGAATTGAGAAAGAGCGAAAATATCATTAGTAAGCGAAAAAAATAGCTTTAGAGTTTCAACAGTATCGAAGCGAGATTTTTATAATGGAAACTTCGTTCCTTTTCAAATATCTTTCAAAACTATCTGCGATGTTTATAAAAAAAAAAGAGTAAAAGCTGTAGAAATGTGTCTCTGCATCGAAACTTTACAATCAAATATATTGCTCAAAGACCAATTGATTAAAAGGTTTATGTGGATTATTTACTTCAGAGACGTTTAATATTACATTTTTCCTATTGTATAGCTATTAATGTTTCCAAGTTTTCTATCAAATCCTATGAGATCATGAGAATTAGACTTTTCATTTTATTCTCATTTCCCTACAATGTGCACAAATTGAATTTGGATTGTTCATCCTTCCACATATTTTTTAGCAATCTCCATTCCCGTTTTAATTAGCCACTTGCATTCAAATATGTATGCCATTGTTCGTTCCATTACGACCTTATCTGCTTGCCATTTCCAACCCGTTAATCAGGACTGTCAGTTCACTGTATTTGCTACCCTCTTTTCGGAAAAATAGTATAAAGAAGATAAAAAAAAGAGAGTGGTAACTATAAGGGGCTGAACTATTGCTCTGTCAATCGATTTCGGCTCTTTTTATTTGACCCTTCTTATCTATTTTCTCAGAATTTTAGTTTCCTTGCATCGCAATTTCTTCCTATTCCCATTATTCTGCTACGTTTCCTAAAGGAACATCAATCTTTTCCTCTTCTTCGAAATCGACCAATATCTTCTCTGCTCTCTTCATATGCCTTACTCTCTACAAGCCATACACGTGGTGTCTCGCTCTAATTTCGTACCCCTTTCCCGATTCACTCCCTGCAACCTTACTCATTTTCTTATTATAAATTTCATTCACTTATTAAATTTTCTCACGCTGCTTGATCCATTGTTTCTTAGTGAGTAATTTCCATTCTTCTATCGATGTAGCTCAATTCTATCGGCTCTCTCCCTTTTCTCTATTCATATGAAGTACGCAACGCAACCGCGTCGCATCGCAGCCCCATTTGCAGTAAGAATTGAGCCATTGCTCCTTTCTCTCTGCTACCCACACTTAGAAAGCACAAATATTCAAATTTGAATATACGAAAATTGCAATTTGTTCGTAAACAAATGTTTTGAGCCGGTCTCCTGTGAAAGCTTGCGATTTTGGTGGAATTTAATCTCCATGGAAGTTGTAGAAAATTGTGAGCTTTATAAAAGTTCCCATCAGGCCGATCCTCGAAAATCAACGAAAACACCTATTTTTGGGCTTCAAAGGTAGCCAAAATAGTATAAAATCCGTCCCTTGAGTTAGCAACTTTTAATACTAGAAAGTATATTTTTCGCAGTATGGAGGTCATATTCCGAAAACGTCGAGCCCCGATGATGATGAATGGTTAGTGTTGGTCAACTCGTCAAATTTTTACCATTTTCCTACAGAAATAGCCGAAATTAACATATTACATATCTAACTTCGACACTTTCCCAGCTGTGAGAACGATTATTTGCAGTGTTCATTACTCATCGCCAGCATGGAGCCGAGGATTGAGTAATGAATATGAAATCCGATGGTTTTTTGAAAGAAAAATGATCGATTTTTAAATCGAATCAAAATTCTGATTTTCATTTACGAAAAATCGCGAAATGTACTCGGGTAATTATCGAGTTAAGTAGGGGTTAGACTAGACCAAATTGATTTTTTCTTTTTGATCGGAGTATTGGAAGAGTCGAGCAATATTTCTGCTAACTTCCAATACCATCAACATAAAATTTGAAATAGCACGCGCTCTCTACCCTACTGCTTGTTATTCTCACTTCTCTGTCTGCCATTTTCTTGTTCCCTTCCCTTTGCGAACTATTTTCCTCGTGTTGCCCTTACCATAAAACCACTACCACCAGCCACAACAGAAAGTTCGCATTCAAATAGTGGGTTTTTTAAACTATCTTTGTTCTGATTGGCGACTGTCATTTTACCATATGTACGAATCATATATGATCAGTGTTTCTTATTTTCATGCATTCTTTTTCCACCCTATTTGAACGGCGCAACGAAGCTTTCTTATCATCTTATTGCTTATTTTCGTGCAAAATTAATTATTTGATGTGTATTTTTTTGGAAATTATAAATTACCGCAAGCTATATCTTTCTTTATTCTTCAGCATATTTTTAGCTTACATGTCCAGTTGATTATCCCCCATCTTTATGTTCTTGATAAATGAATTCGTTCACTCTTATTACAAGCTCTTTCTCATGAAGACTTTTTTACGATGTTTCCCTTTCGTTTTCTCGCTATTTGTCGGCGGTAGAATCTTTTTGAATTAGCGAAACAAAACATTGAGCGCGAACCCATTTCGGTATTCTTTATATTCTTTATCTCGTTGGTTTCATTCTCTTTCTCGAAGCTGTAACCACTGACTTATTCTCTATTTTGCGGCCAATGTTCTTGTTTCCTCGTATTGACACTGCATTCTCAATATGGAAGAGGGGATGAGAAACTAGGCTATTCCCTCCATTCTTCACTTTCCCTGTCTCTTTTCACTCATGATGCGTGGCATCCACTATGTAGATTATGATATTTGCTTTCTTTCCAGTCGATAATTGCAGGTGACCACTATCACTACATCGCATTTCACCGTTCACGGCCTGACAGCATAGTTGAAAAGAGGACATTGTCACTTTTAAAGTTATTTTCGAGCATCAGTTTTATTTGTGAGTACTGTTTCAAAAATCCAGAACCGTACGCTGATGGGCGCTTAGCGAGTCTATCGCCCTACGGTTCACTTTTTCGCGAACTAGAGCATCTAAAGAGCCTGATGCCAGAAATTCAAATTTTGTCAATGAAAAATAGTGTGCATTAGAGAAGCTAAAAATGATCGCTCTATGTCTGCGTTGACAGGTCATGTGTTCAGAGCTAGATAAAAGAAAAGAAGGGAAATCAGCGTTGTGGACGTGGCTCAATCGTAAACTAATTGCAACCCTACACATCGTACCTTTCACTCTTCCATGCCCACTTCATCTCATTTTCGTACAAAGGCTTTATTTTGCACTCTATTCATGTCAATTTTGCTCTTATTTGCACCAAAGTGGTTATTTTTCGACATCCATCATCCATGAAGTTCCATTGACTTATCGATCAATTGTCCGTTGTTCTCGTTTTAGTACATTGTTTCTGCATTGGCCTCTCACAATCAAGTATCACTTTAGTTTTTTTCCGTTTCTTCCAAATGCTTATCCTTTGTTCGGTTATCGATTACCCATAGTTTTGTTCTTCGATCTTCCGGTTGATTGTTTCATTTTCAGCGCACTTCCCAATTGTGTTAACTCAGCTTCACACACAGCATACAGCTATTCGTTTCCCTAGTGGAACTCCTGCTCTTTTTCCTGAACAAATCCAATCCAACAACAAACGGCCGAAATGTCGCGTGGTGGTAAGCTTTGATTTTTTATTTTGAAAATAAAAATCCCAAATATAATGAGCAACCTGTACTACTTTGTGCAGGCTGCGTTGAAAATTTCTAAGCGTTTTCATATCGCATTTCCTGTGAACTCGCACAATAACGTGTCTTCAAAAAAATTTCTTTTTTTTTTAAATTTTTTTTTTTTAAATATTTCCAAACATGAGCGTCCCTTTTAATACTTGAGGAGCTTTCCAAAATCCATAAATTAGTTTTCTAATTTCTCACTCCGAAATTCTCATGTTACACGTAATTTGCTTAGTCCAAAACTATTGTCTTGGAAGAACGGTTGCTATATGACGGAAGACGGGAGTCTATATAGTTAGTGATAGGGTAGGGAGATGAGAGTAGGAAGAGATGGTGCGGGGAAGACACCCTCCGTCATGTAGTAGTAGTAGTTGCCTCTTGGAAGTATTTTTCTTCTTTCAGATGATCGCTACGAGGACATGAACCGACGGATGGGTGGGATGAGGATGGACGACAGATACGAGAGGAGATACAGTGATGACAGGTGAATTGGAATAAAACCCATAGCTGATTTAATACAACATTAAAATGAAAGTCATTTCCATATCTGAAATACTACCATTATTCTAAAATATATATATATATATGACGAAAATCTTACTGTATTTCTAAATCGATGAAAATGGAAATTTATTTCTTCTTCAAGAATATAATGAAAAAGGACATAAATTTGAATCATTTATAAAAGCTTCGAAACAATAATTTAATTGCAGACGAGACGATTACGAAAGGAGGGCCGGAAATGCCTACAATGACAGACGAGAGGAGGGAAATGGGTATGATCAGAGGAGGAGCAGCGGCAGCGATCAGGTATGAACACTCAATTCAATCGTCTTCGAATTTTTTTCTTTAATATTACAGCCGCAACTGGACTAAACCTGCATAATTATTGAACTCGCCTTTTGATAAGCAATAAAACAGGCAAAACCAACCCTAAAATGCTGCTTCAATCAAAAAGGAGATAGCACTGCCTCTTTTTCTATCTAACTCTAATGAACGAGAAAAGAGCCACTTTTTTATTTGAGTTGACGCCTTCTTTGTTGGAGTGTGCTTGCTTTCTTGCTTATTTGAAAACGTACTTGATACATATCTTTTCATTATTTTACTACACAACTTCGCAAAGAAATGAAGGAGTTTTTTCCACGTTAACTTGTAAATGATGAAGAAACAGTGATCTTTTGGGAAATGGCATAGTGACTTTTTGTCAAGTAGCGCAGTCTTTTTTCCTGAAAAGATAAAATAGAATCTATTATTTGATGAAAATCATTCCGTCGTTTACAAACTGTTGTTTTTTCAGAAATGAGTAAGAAGAACACTCCATATTTTGAAAATCAAATAAAATCATTTCCTCGAAAAATCATAGAGATACATTTTAGGGCGAACGGTATGGAGCAGGCGGCCAGTACCAGAGAAGAGGAGGGCCACAGAGCAGACCTCCCTTCAATGGAAATCGGCAGCCCAGGAAGAAGGGAATCAACATCGCCAGGGACGACCTGAAGGTAGGACCGATTACAATGCACATGAACAACTGATTGAATGCTTGGATTTGCAGTACCAGGGGCAAACGTTTGTGAAGCGGCCGGAGACGAAGGTCGAAGAACTGAAGTTGGGGAGGAAGATCGACGTAACCACCAACTACGTCAAGGTAGGAAAGAATGTGAGGACTAGAAAGAAAACAACGAAATTCAGTTGGAACTCCCCGAGAAGCCCATCCGACTCTACCAATATAATGTAGAGATTCTGATGGGGAAAATGATGCGGACGAGGCAGGGTCCGGGCATACAAAAAGTGCCCGTCACTGACAGGTCTGTTCATAAATCATCATACATGAAAAATAGCCCCCAATAATTAAAAATTCATGAGAATGTTAGATGCGTAGAATTGTCAGTATTCAAATTGAAATGAGAAAATTGGGATTTAAGAATATTGATTTCATTCATGCAGCTGGTAGTCTTCAGTTTTCTAAATTTTATCACTTATAAACAGAGACATGAATGTTCTCTACAGATTTGTGCGGAAATCCTGTTTCTTCTTTGGTATCTCTTTTCTGAATTTATTGATTTGAATCATTTGAATTTCGGAATCTTCATTTCTGCACGAGTCTGATTCGAAATTCATAAAAATCAATTTTTTTCTTTTTCCATTCTCCATTCATCTCATCAACATATGAAAATATTACTTGTTTAAGGACCCAAGCCTCGAAGCTCTTTCACAGGGCCTGGACGCGGGAATATCGTGACGTGTTCCCCCCGAATCATTCCGATGTGATATTCAATGACGTGAATATCCTCTGGAGCGCCAGGGAAATGAATCCTGGGCCTGGCAAGAATCCGGGAGACTTCACCCTCGAACTCGAACTGGTTAGTTTTGTTCCAATCAAAAAAGAAATCATTCCATCAAATATCTTCTCATGTCAAGGTTGTTATGAAACATTTTTCTGACTGCAAGAGAAATGCTCCTGAAACAGAAAACCGAAATAAACATGACGTGTAAGACTTATTTTGGAAAAAAAAACTGAACTCTTAACTTATTTTCTTTTCAAATCGTTTTTATTCAGATTCGAAAATTTGTATTATCATAAATAAGAGAATATCACGGTAATTGCAAGAGAATTAGCCGAATATTTGATATTTTTCTGTTGAATTGAAGAAATGTGTTGTTTGCAGGAGTGGAAGAAATTCTGGATCCACATCGTGTTCGCGAAGTCGATCGAAATCAACCGAGACGACAAGTCGATCCAGAATATCAGCGACCTACGAACTGTCCTCGATGCGATGCTCTCCATGCGGCTCAAATACGAACTGCAGTAAGACATCCTCAATCAGTTATTATTAAAAGCGAGACGATTTTGATATTTTGAAAAACGATTTCGAGCTAAATTGCGATCACGTCTTTGATTATTGTGCATGTTCGATTAAAATAGTGTGCCTTTCTAAAATTTTAATTTCAACTGACTGCTAGAGCTTATAAATTCAAAGCCAATAAAACACAGGAGAAATTTCTTTTGAAGGAAACTGAATAACATAGTTTTTGAAATTCATATTTCAGAGGAAATGAAAATTGCGTCACCCCGACCGACAACAAGATCTACTACTCGTTACGTCCTGGAGACTACGACTTCGTAAGTCTATCACCATTTTTCTGATTTATGTCTTCAATAAATATCCCGGTTTCTCCTTCTATTTGGCTGATTTGTGCTATTATTCGAGCCTCTGAAGATGTGTATTATTAATTGCAGAGGATCACCAACTCGCCAATGGTCCAGTACCTATCTGAGGGAGTGGAGGCCTGGACCGGCCTGCATGGAGCGGTCAAACCCGAGTGCCAGGCTGGCGTTCTCTACAACGTCGACTGTAAGCGATGGTTAAAACGTTATAATGAATAATAAAAATGCCATACGAAATTATTCTTCCCGAGAATTGTTGAACATTTTCTCTAATATTCTTCATTTTACAGTTTTTGTTCTTGTGTCATTTACGGAAGAATCAAAACTACTAATATCAGAAATGAGTAGAATTAGAAAATGTAATCTTGATAACTTTTTGAAAGGACCCATTTTCATCATTGAACTATTGTCAAACGCAATCAATCAACTATCAATTACTTCCAATTTGAGTGTCACATTCGCTGTTCTATTCCCGCGGGAAGAATCTGCTGGACTTCCTGGTCGAACTGCTCGGCGGCTCTCACGAGGAGGAGAACGTGAGGCATAGACTCCAGACTTCCGGAATGCCCTTCGATGCTCGCAAGAAGGTCGAAAGCGCTTTCAAAGGTAGACACATTTACATTTTTTATTGAACTTGCTAATATGAGGCATTGAAAGAAAAATCTGACAAAACGTCTATTCTTATGATTGTTCTTACGGACGTGTATATCGTTGCGCAATGAATATTTTGGTATGCAACGACTGCGTTCTCGTTCTTATTTTTGTCATACGAATAACTTGAAAATATTTCAATAGTTCTGATTGCAGGCCTGTCGATGTACTATCAGATCACGCCGAAGGAAAGCAAGAAGTACTTCAAGTTCACTCAACTGTCTCCCAAGGGCATCTCGCGGATCAACTTCGTCGTTAGTCTATTAATCATTCAGACCTTATTTTTTGCATTCCAAGAGTGCTATACAATAGAAATATGAATAGAAGAAATTGGATTCGAAAACAAGAAAATGCGTCAATGAAACTATCTAAAGTTACTTCGTCCATCCTCTTCAACTAATCTTTTCTATCAATACCGCACATGTCTTTCCATTCAAATATTCTAATATAGAAATGATGTTTATTTATGACCAAATAACCACCAAATGATAATCTAACTTTCATCGAATCTAAATTCTAAAAATTAGCTTTCTTAAGAGAAAAGATCTGGAGACGGGGGAGCAAATCGAGGATACGGTGCTGAATTACTTGAGAAGGATGTACGGCTATTCGTGCAACTACTCCGACTTGCCCGCTGTCGTGGTGAGTTGATTCGTCTTTTTTATCCTTTAACTCGTCTACTTGCAGTACAAGAAGAACATGTTCGTGCCCCTGGACCGTTGCTTCCTGACGGACATCGTCAGCAAGTACGAGGGGAGGGTCAAGCAGAACCTGCTTGGGCAGTTCATCCGGAAAACTGCAATGACTCCCGACGACAAGCTCGCCGTCATAAAGGAACTTGTCCTCCCGCAACGCAACTCCGTAAGTTCAACTGTCTAGACTAGTTCTAAGAGGCGGCGTGCGTAACGCTACATACCCATTCTATTAAAAAACAAATCGAAGAGAGCAACATACAAGTAGAGTTGCATCAGATATTTACACGGGTCTAATCTTGCATTCAGATTTGACGTTTCTTATCTTCATTTATACATTTTTTAAATTAGCTACCTTCATATAAGAAAGATTTACACTAAAATGCTTTGTTCCAGACTCTGCCGACCCTTCTGTCCGTGGACGACATGTGGCTGAAGAACTTCGGAGTCACCTGTCAGAAGGAGCTCATGCAGCTCAAGGCCACCATCCTCCCTGCTCCCTCTCTCAAATTCGTAAGTTCTAAACAAATTGAACTGTTCACCTGAATGTATGTTTAAGGGAAAGGGGTCTCATGACGAGGTGACATACTTCCACGACAGGGGCAGGAACGACGGCATATGGGAGCTCGTCAAGCGCGACTGTTTCAGGTACATTGATCTCTAGAAGAGAAATTTTCTATCCAATGACTTAGAAAACTGTTGAAATTATGTGTGAGATTGAATATGCTTCGTTTATCGCTCTTTACTAAACTAATAATTTTAAAATTTCATGCAGATTATATTCCTGGAATATGCTCAAATGAAGCATATGAATATCATGCATAGCCTCAAACTGTTTCATGTTTGCCAATGCATTCGAATCTTAAAAATCATAAGACTCGAGAGATTCAAAATTTTAGCCTTAAATTCACTTCTCATTTTGAAATCGAAGTCTCTATCTAAATGAACCAAGAATCCGAGCTTTGCACTGATTATAGAATTTGCAGACAGACCTTGGAGACGGTGAACGCGGTGATGTGCGTCATCTACGTGAACGACTCGAATCAGCCGACTCCACAAGGGTGTGTCTTTTTGCTCTTCCATTCCATTTCCTTCCTAATGCAAGCTCATTTCAGTGATGGTGCTAGCACGCTCATTAAAGTGCTTCGCGAAATGGGGCTGAGAATCCATGAGAAGTTCGAGGTATTATTGATCGGAGAGAACGTCGATATTCAAAAATTGCGCTATTCGTTTCGTTTCTCTTCTACGCGACTCATTATTTCGCTCTAAATTAGATTTCTAATTGCGGAATGTGAATATAGACTTTCTCTCCAATCAACGATAGATTCATTTTTTCATTATCCAGTTTTTATTTTTAATTTCTACCTTGAAAACATTGAAAATCAGAATTATTTGCATCTTGAAATCAAACAAAAATTGAACTAATAAATTTCGCATTTTATAAAATCAGTATTCTGAAAGTTCACGACTTCAAATTAGGATGTGTGAAAGCACCTGTTTCGATTTTAGCTTCGAAACGTTTCAAACTTAATTTTCAAACTTAATTGCTCTCGATTCAGACCCGTGAACTGGACGCGAACTACATGAATCCCTTCGAGCAAATTCGCGACAGCCTCGAAGGACTCGTCTCTGGTTTCAAGAAATGCGTTGTAGGTTTTCTTTCCGAAATTTTTCTAAAAAAATCTTTTTCATTTCAAATTCCACTGCCTTGAAGTGATTATCTTACATTTGACTCAAAATGCTTCTAATTTTCAGGCAGAGTGGAGCGAGAAAATGAAGGAGCCGATCAAGCCGATTGTCCTGTTCATCCTCAACGGCAAATTCTCCACCATCCAGCAGCGCAACATGGGAGCTTTCAACTTATACCGTGAGTCGAAAATTTCATCTAATTTTCGCTGCATCGTGCTCCTTGACGATAGAAGAAAACCTTTTCCCACTCCATCCTTTCATTTGTTTCTCTCGAATTGGAAAATAGTATACGAAAATGGAGACAGAGATTTTCGTCGTTAAGAGAAGTGTGGTGAATCTTGTACTTAGCATATTTGAGCTCTTTCAGAACTGATCAAATACTATTGTGACGTAATGCAAGGTGTTTATGCCCAGGTCATTCTCAGAGCCACGTATAACAAGATGGCGGTAAGTCGAGCAATGTTCATTTTTGCAATTAAGAGTGTACTTGCAGGGCAATATTCTCACTGCATCCACGGCCCACAACGTGGCCCTCAAAGTGCTTGCCAAATTGGGAGTCAGTCTCTTCCAGTAAGTCCTCCACATAGTTTTGTAGAGTGAAAAAATGGCATCTTTCGAAGATACTCGATTCTGATAAATCAGGACGTTAGAAATTACGATATTTTGTAGCTTCAACTTTACTTCAATAATCTGAAGCTCTTGAAGTTTGAATCAGAAGCGAAGTTTCTGCAACTCGACTAATAAAAACCATAATTTATCCACATCATTTTCCAAAGCAGTTCATCAAAAGTTAATTTTGTTTCAGCGTTGACCCGGAGAATCACAAGAACTGGGCGAAACTGACGGACGCGAAGGACCCCACCCTGATGCTGTCCGTGGATGTGACGCACCCCTCTGCCGACCAGAGGATCAAGGAGGGCATCGACACGCTCTCTGTGGCTTCCGTCGTCGGAAATCTCGACGTCCAAATGACCAAGTGAGTTTTATTTAGAGAAAGATGTCTTCTAAAAGCTGCGTTTTCAAAATGACATGGAATTTTGTAATGAGGTGCAGTGAAAACTTGGCATATTTCTATTCAAAAATCTTTCATTATCTTTTCATATTTTCAAAATGTTCAGATTCGGAACGAACAGCCACTTGCAGAGAGTGGGCGAGGAGCAGATCGTGCACTTGGATGAAATCGTCTGCGAGAGAATCAGGGACTTCGAGAGGGTAAGCACTGAGCTGTTTACTTTTGGAAGAAAACGAACTGAGCTATAAAATAATTGTGTTTTATTTGGAAAGCGACTTATCGTTTCTGGTTAGAATTGTTGATACAAAACAGATGAAAGATAGAAATTGCTGAATTTTAAAATTCAAGAAAGTGACTGTGTTATGGCAAAATGAAAGTGAGGTTTGAACTATCATAAAACCTCTAATAGGAGCCCATGGGCTTCTATTTTCAGAAGTTCAATTTTCGGAAAAATCGAAAACTTCAATCGTTAAACTTTTGATCTGATGATCGTAGAAATTTCGAATAAAAAGTAAATATGCTCTAAAGATTGCACAGAAGCGCTTTACAAGATGAGCTGAGATGGGTATTGGGTAGTTCGAGAATTTTGGAAGTGGGGGGCTTAAAATGGAGGCTTTACGGTATCATAATTTATCGAAGAGCACCAAATGAAAATCACTTTCCAGAAGACCGGCTCCTACCCCAACCATTTGGTGGTCTATCGAGATGGCATCTCGGAGACCGAATTCAAGAGGATCCTCTTCGAGGAGAAGGTATCTGAAATTATCTTAAAACGAGGCACTAACTAACAATTTGCAGGCAGGGATAATGAGGGCCTGTTCGAAGATCTCGGAGGAATTCAAGCCGACCCTAACTTACATCGTCGCCACAAAACGACACCACACCCACTTATTCCCCAACTCCAAAGAGGACTCCCTCGCGTAAGTACAATCAGAGTCTATCAGCAATTCTAAACATTTGCAATGGCTTCTTGTAAAAGCTGTATACATCCAAAATTCGAATAGGTATATGGATAGGACTCGATAGAGTATTTTTCTAGAAAAGATCTGCGAAATGTGCAACATTTTGAGACCAAGCAGTTCCTACTTGCCCTACCTCTAATTCTATCTGTATTGATGCATAAAATTTAACCAGTGCGGCTTTTACATGAGACATTCTGCAATCAGATGAAAACTGAAACAACCATCACAAAAATTTGCATGAATTAATGTAGAGAAGTGATGAAGCATTTCATGCCATTTCAACTTTTCTCTTTTACACTTGTTTTTTTTCTATCTCTAAATAATTTGAACATTTCTGGTGGAGAAAGGAGAGTTTTTGATTTACAATAATGGATATCATTTCTTATGAATAATGCAAAGCGAGTTGAATTGGTTGATTGGCTGCAGATCCGGGAATCTCCGCCCCGGCACCCTCGTGGAGTCGGACGTGACGACCAACGACTACTACGACTTCTTCCTGCTCTCCCAGCATTCGGCCGTCGGCACTTCCCGTCCCACTCACTACTACGTCCTCTGGGACGAGTGGCAGCCCTCTCCCGCTTTCTGGCCTGTATGCCACTTTTCATTATTATTATTATTTATGAATAGTTTAAAAATGCATAAAATCAAGAAAATTGAACACATAGAGTTGACTATGAATACCACTTTTTATAATAAGTGATCAAAATTATCACGAGAGAAAAATACGATTAAATAGTTTTATATGAATGCCCTCTTTTCATATCCAGTTGAAATTTATTATGTCGATTCGACTACCTGATGAATATGAGGAATATCGAATTTTAAACGTTTTAATGAATGATCATTTGGCGAGTGCACACATGCAAATTATCTTATGACAACTTCCTATCCTTTCCATTAGAAGTGCTATCAAATAAAGTGCATGTGTGTATTTGCGAAATGATGATTCATTCGAACTTTAAAAATACGCTTTTTCATCAGGTAGTCAGACGCTCACAACAACACCACTGAATAATAAAATTGGTTTAATGTCAATTATGCTACCTTCCCTAATTAAATCTGGCTTTGTTTCAGACCATCACCCACGCTCTTTCCTATAACTACGTCCGCTGCATGAGGTCCATCTCCATTCCAGGCCCCATATTCTATGCCCATGTAAGTGTTCATTGAAATACGGGAAATTGTGGCGTTAAAACATGAAACATATTTTAAACAAGTGTTGGAAAAGGTACTTCATTCCATCTTTTCCTTCACTACTTTGCCTATACCTCGTGTTTTGATGTTTCGCGGTTCCCAAATAGCTCTAAGATACTAGGCTTCTCTAACTATTATCGTCTTTCAGCACGCGGCAAAACGAGCGAAGGAGTACTTGGTGGCTGCCTCTCGGTTGGGCTGCAACCGAGGCATCATGAACCTGGAGAGTGCTGCCGAGTACGAGCGGATCACCAGGCAGATCCACCACCATCCCGACATCAATGGAATGGTCTTCCTTTGAATCGTCTCCTCCACTGCACAATCAGTTGAAGAAATGGTGGGAAAATGTCCTCCTATCCTCTTATCATTCACTATTTCTCCATTCTCCAACAATGCCAATTATCCTTCCGTGTGCCTATTCCTGACTTCTTTCCATTGTCCTCCTCACTTCATCCGTTCTCTTCACCATGTACAATCTATTCACTCACTATTTCTGTCTACTTCCCCATCCAATTTATTCACCATTTCCATTTTGTGTCGAGGTATTCTATTTGTGCGTGAGAGGTTTCATTTTCCAATTTGTCTGTATTTATATTTGTTCGTGCACTTGAAAATATCTTACATGTAATTGTTCTTTGTTGATTTAATCATCTATGTATTATTTGTTTATTTTTTAAGAAATCCAAACGAGGGATAAATATCCAAATCTGAGATTCGTAAATTTATCCCTCGTTTACTACGCGCCATTTGGAAGTGAACGATCGATCCACCTCCGTCTCGAAGTACATTTGATGCAAATCGACTGGTTTTTCATTATTAATCTCATTATATTTGACGTTCGACATTTACATTTAGCTTGGAAAATTTTGATCTACGAATATTTTTCGGATTCATTACCTTCAGGTCGAAAAGTCTCAAGCTTCTTCCATGCTTTATGTATCAGTTATTCCCGATTTATTTATGCTAGATTCTAGTTTAGAGACATAGTAATACTAATCTTAATATGTTTAATTTGTAGAATTTAGAATTAATTTCCAAGCTTAAAGTATAATGCTGTAAGTATCTAGAGCCTAAATTAAAACATTAACAGTTGCAATTATCCTTTTGTGTAATCCATTGTTTATTCCGTTCATAAAATGAACTATCATCTAAATTTGGATTATCATGTATATGATATGAAATGAAAAGAGGAAAGTTAATTTAGGTTTCACAAAAAATTAGTAAATTTTCTATCACAGGTAGACATGTTCACAAGATTCTAGAGGTAAAATCTCCATACAAATAATAGAGAAGCCATGGAAATGCTGCTAAATTTGAAATGATAATTGAATAAAAATGACGAGGAAATTAAAGCTGACTCGAGATGGCTTAGATTTACTCAGATTCTATATGATTCTTTACAGATGTGTATATTTATCGACAAAATTGTCATGGCTGAATGAATCGGTTTGTGCGAGAATAATTCCCATTCAACTCGAAATTTCATCTATTCATTGAAAAACGAGTGTTTCCATAGCATATGGAAATCTTTGCATCCTAAAGACTAATTGTACGAAATTTCGTTTTGAATTCATAAGAAACAAACTTAAGTAAGTAAAGACAATAGCATTAATTCATACACGTGTTTACACTCCGAGACTAGTCCAAGCCCTCTGCGTCTTGGGCGATTGACCGGACTCGTCAGTTACCGTAATCCTGAATGTATTGTGCCTGCTTATCGGAGCAGGGGCCACGCACAGGGAGGTCTTCTCATCTGTGCTATTCGCTCGACTTGCCAACAAAAGGTTCTGACGCTCTTCTTCCTGAACAAATCGAATTCATTTGTGAATTAGAAGCCCCATTGTCAGGTCATAATGCACCTTTTTATGTTTTGATCTGAACTGTCACTACTCTCCATTGTCCCCGAGATGAATCTTGCATGTGCCATTCTGCATCTGTGACTTGCGGAAAGTACGCTTTTCTCTCGCGTCGCAGCTTGCATTGAAAATCGCTATTCAAACGGAATTTTCGCTTTAGTTCAATTTTCTTACTGTTTCCATTCGATAATTAGTGCTAATTACGAGTAAACTATTTCGTCGAATACCTTTTTCACGCATTTTCTGTGATAATGATTTCCTTTAAATAGAGTTATGATTTAGTTTGCACGATTGCAGTTATTATTCAGGTTAGAGTTTTACTATTGGGATAGCTTTCAAATCTTCGGTCTATATTCACTTCAGTGACGATAGAAAAGACAATTCAACGTATTCGCGAACCTTATTAATTTCGATTTCCACGGGATGCACTTCTGGGGTTACTTCAAAACGACCTCGAGTTCCCTGAATTTCAGTTATTTTTAAGGGAATTGCGAGAGGCTCTTACATTTTTGCTCTTCTGATAGAAAAAAGTTCCGAGAACACAGACCATGAAAAGGGAAAACGCCACGATCACTCCTGCGATGGTGTAGAGACGTTGTCGAGAACGACGGGGCTGGAATTAATAAGTACATTTCAAAATTATCACACCTCAGTCTATAAGTCGCAAATCATAAGCATGAATTTCGGAAGGCCGAAAATTTTAGAATTCGAACTTAACTATATACTCGTTAGCGAGTTTAGTTCCAGTTCCAAGTTTCGAAATTCTGGCCATGAATAAAAAGAAACTTGTTTAAATCCTGACATTCAATATTTGAAAAATACAATTGGACTATATCATCACAACATCAAGTGCAGAAGAAAACTACAATAAATTTACAACACCACATTGCGCGTGTTTACCATTTTCATGAATACTTCTGACACATTTCCTGAATAGTAATTCTCTCAGAATGATACAAAACATTGAAATAGAAAAGATTTAAAAATGCCTACCATTTTGATGACTTTTCCATCTCCGAGAGCCAACTCCTTCTCCTTCGCTTCAGACAAACTCAGCAGTTGGCAGCCTTTTGCATTGGCGCTTGTGCGAAAATATGGACAACCCTGAAAATTAATCTTTTCAAACAATAATTTTGAGACGAAATTTTCGCATAACCTAGAAATTTTAACGATTTGTGTTTTAATCTTTTCTAATTTGATCAAATTATATGTTTTCAGAGACGCAGAGATAATGGCATAATAGAATATTTTTAACCAATCATTAGGGAAAAATTAGAATGACCCAATATCATGCTCCTTAACAACAGGAAACAACGACTTTAATTTATGAATCTCCATTGTAGAGCACTAAAATCCCATAAACATACCATTTTTGATTCTAATTAAAAAAATTCCGAAAAAAATTCAAAATTAAAATTTTAAAACAAATCGATATCCAAAGGATTACGATTAATCAATTTCTTGCTCTTTCCTCCCTTTGCGCGTTGCTGTTTATTAAAAAAAAACATAAGACAGTAATGATTGAGCATACCGTAGAGGGACAGAAATAGGTGTCCTGTGAGAGAATAGCTGAACTCAAATTGTACTTATCGCCTGCAATCACTCGATTCCACAACCATTTTGTCGCGTAATTGTGACCTAAGCAATCAAATAGCCTCTTTATTTTGTTTCGTTCAAACCTCTTCGATTCAGAAGAAATCCCCGTTTCTTGATGAACAGGGAATTTGGGTATCTCGAAGTGATCGTGAGGAACGGAATCGATATCATTCCGAAAGTGACACGCTGAAGAATCACATATTATTCAAAAAGTAAACAATCTTTAGAATCTTTGTAAAGCTTCTAAGAAAAATCACCGTTTAGAGATGATTATTTGGAATGATTGGATAGTTTTTGAAAACTGGTAAAGATGATCATTTTCTCGAGGATTCATAGTTTTCTTCATTATCAATGCAATTTTCCATTGTACATTTCAAAATTTTCTAATTTACTGCTTTTCTGAACAATTCGTATTTTAAAAAGCTAGTTTATAAGGTTTGCGAAACTCTACCTTGTAATCAGTCTCATCAACATAGGCCTGCAAGTCGTTAAAAGCATCTCTCCACGAATTCTCCAGATCCTTCATGAAATCGTCGGACTCTTTCTTCAGACAATCGCAACGATCTCTGGAAAAAGATTCAAATGTACAAAGAGTGCTAACGCCGATCCATCTTTGGTCTGGGAGTAAATTATTTTTGCTGTTTGCAACTCGAATACAGATATCTATAAAAACAAAGGAAGAAACTCTACTTACTTGAGTACATTCATAGTCTGATTGTGCGAATAGGAGACATAAAGCGGGCCGAGGAAAACGAGGAGGGCTTTCGGAATGCCTACATTCAGGATATCGACCGCTCGCTCCAGGGCATTGTAATTCGGCTCGCGACATTGCAGACAAAGCTGAACATTGAACAAGTGTCTTCAGAAGAATTTTGAACAAATGTTACCGTATTCGTGTGCCTTTTTCCATTCAAGAAAATATGAAAAAAAAACTAGGAGAAAATAACCGACCTCTTCAGTACCGATAGTAACAATGACCATGACCCATTCATTCGTGTAGTCCACGTCTCGCAGCTTCTTCAGTCTTCTCACGAGTTCTTTTGCCTCAATTATTAAGAAACTTCATGGAAAAAGCCAAATTGCCTTACTTGATCGGGCAAGTCGTCCGTCCTGGCATCTGCCTGAGCAACATTGAGCTGGTGCTCGGGCAACTGCTCTCTCGTCCCCATTCCGTGACTCACTCCCAGCAGACGGGGGTTGAACTCGCGAAGAATGTCTGCAAAGAGGTTTTCATATAAAAAATAATAACTCAAATTATGCTGCACAGATCAGAAAGACGTGCGGAACATTTCGTTCTGCATTCCGTGTTCCGAAAATCTCAAAATGTCATTCCGCACGTCGCTGGCACAGATGGCACCCCTCCATTTAAAAAGGATTGCACAATTTATGAAGAAAGAAGGATACTCTTCCATGTAAAAATGACTTGTACATTCTAAAAAATGAAGTCAGCAATGTTGTTAAAGTTAAAATATCTCTATGAATTAGGGGAACAAACAGGTTGAAAGCTTACTAGGCACAGTAACCAGGCCGTCGATTGTGGCGTCTCCTCCAATCGGAAACGAAGCACCGCGGAATTCAATGTCTGCTGTGGGCCACAACCCAATTCCTGTCTAAAAATCACAATTCATTCATTCGAATTACTGCATTATAAAGGTTGGAGGCCGTTTATAACACAAATTGGAATGTGTTTGTATGAAATATGTTCGGGGAGACTAGTATTTTTGGGTACGAGCTGTCTCCTGCCCTGTTGTACAAATTGCATTCAACTAGGAAGAATATTTTCTTCAGAAATGGATAAAATGTCTTGAAAAACAGGATAAATAAAATGCAGCAACCGACCGCAAGAGCTCCACCCATCGCAGCGATAATCCCGATGTCTTCCGGACTCAGATCTCCAATCGATGTGCCTGTCTTGAGGTCTGTCTTGATTCGGGGACAGGAAAATGTTTTCCTCAAAATCAAATTTCAATAATACTTTTTATAGACTGCGAGTTATCGACACATGAGCCATAGCCAAAAATAGTCTAATTTCAACGATATGATTTTAATAATTTCCGAAATAGACTTGAAAAGGATAATCTCATGTGGCGGGTTTGCTTCACAAAAGTGCTAATCTCATACCGATTATTGAACGAGTTGTCGATGATGACGGAGGGCAGCTGGGGCAGCTGTTGACTGGAGACCTCGTTGGCAGTGTTGACTTTGAGCAGGGCGTCCACGGAATCGCCACCGGCCACGTCGATCGACCGCTCCTCCGACACGTCGCTCTCGTCCTCCTTATCGTTGTCTTCGGGGTCGTCTTCTGCAAATATGTCCATTGTTCCATTTCGTGGAGAAATTTCACATTCAGAAGCTCAAAAAATCAGAAAATTCAAATCATCAGAATTTAATATTTAAATTGCATTTCATTGAAGATAAATAAGGGAAAAATCCTCTTATATAATTCACCAACAAAACACAACCAAGATTCGTAAACTTCGTCAGCATTTTTATTTTCTCTACGCTTTCTAACCCTAAACGTTGATGAATTTTACAAGAGACTGAAGAAAATATTTGGAAAGAGAATCTTGCCTGACTCTTCATCCTCGTCGCTCCGTTTATCATCATCACCCAGTTTCCTGTCAACGAACTGCTTCAAACTAGGCCCCTTTCGTCCGGATTTGCCTGTTTTCTTTTCTCTCTCGTAATAATCGACTTCGACATCTCCAAGATACTTTCCTGAAGAGTTCACAATAATCTAAATGAATCTGACATCAATCAAATCTCAATTGGTGAAGCTTTGCTTTCTGTGCACTTCAATTGTGCAGAAGTGAAAATTATTGAAAATAAGAACTTTCAGCCTCCCAAGGCAAAATAGAATATCAAATGACTTTGCTGCATCGAGAAAAAACGTACCCCTCCATTCGTTACCATCGACTTGAGGTGATTTGGCCTCAGCAAGCAGTAGATTCAGAAAGAAGAGAGTGGAGAGACAGAACAGAATGAGCTGCTTGGAGAGGCTGACCATCTTGACGATTGAGGCATCGGCTCTGAATCGTGCAAAATTAGAATGACTCGAACAAATCATATGGCAAATTGAGGGAATCGCAGTTATTCCCCGTGCAAAACGAAAAGTCAACAAAGTTGTAAATTGTAAAGGGTAAAGGGAAAAGGGAGACGGGAGGAAAGAAGGAAAGATAACAAAATGCTCGATCCAAGGGCAATCGATCGATTGGGGGAGGAGTTCAGTGCAAATCTTCAAAGATAAAATTTTATTTTCAAACAAATCAGTTCAGGGGTAAAACGATAAAATATATCTGTATGATGATCATCTGCCATCAGAAATCAGTTAAAAACATACTGACTCAAAGTCTCTTGTAATTGCAGCAAATTCTCGAACATTTCTTCCCTAGTAATTGACGAAAAGAACAAGAGGCGTTGCTTCAAATATCTATCAAATTCGGATAAAATCTCAAACCCTTCATTCATCTTCCTATTCCTTTAACGTTCACCTATCCATCCAATACAAGCAAATCAAAACCAATAAATAATCAACTACGGAAATGGCTAGGGAAAATAAGTTAGATATATTCTGTTTCAGACGAATAAAAATAGACTCAGAACCGAGAAGATATTTTGAAAAATAAGATAAAAATTCGTGAAGAAGAAATGATTTAGATTAGAAAAAAGAAAAGTGATAAAAACAGAACTAGAAAAAATGGGCGAAAGAAGTCAGGTCAGAAAAAAATCAGAATTGCTATTGGGCTATTTGTAAGAGTAATTGTGCCACTTTTAGCCATCCCTACAAATAGCCGAATACTTGCACCCAAGGGGGAAAGTTTGAAATAAGAATTTATCCAACTAGAAGATGTAAATCACAAACTCCATTTATACTATATTCAAATCAAATGTTTCGAAAGAGACGGAGAGATTGAATGTGGCGAGTCGAGTGGCTGGGGCTTAGTGGCCTAGACATTCACTCTGAAAACCCGCGGACGGGGGTGTGGTGATGTGATGGTCTCTAGTGCTGCTGGAATGGGGACTGTCTGAACGGAACCGCGCCAGGGGGACGCGCGAAGGGATTCGCTCCGCCAGGTCCACCGGGAGGAGGAGGACCGCCAAAGCCGGACGGAGGAACGCCCGCAGGCGGGAAGCTGGGCGGAGCACCGAATTGTTGATATGGGGGCTGAAACGAAAGTCAATTGAAAAAAGATAGGTAGAACTTCGGCAAAAAAATACAAATATCAGAGGCTAGAAAATTAGCCAAATTGCACTTTTTGAATATACCTGAGCCGGTCCAGAAGTGGGAGGGAGGAATCCGCCGGGGCCTGCGAAAGGTTGCTGTCCAGGAGGGAATCCGGCCTGCAAATCAGACAATTCAGAGGCTACTGATTTGGAAAGGGATCGTTGATATGCAGAGCATTGCTTCATTTCAACAGAGTGAATCATTTTGCTGATTTCTACCTGCTGGGGGAATGCAGGCTGTCCAGGCTGCTGCTGACCGAGGTGGATGGGCTGTGGAGCGACGACGTCAGCAGGCGGAGAGACGTGGCCAGGGAAGGGAGGCGGAGCAGGCTCGTTGGGCGGAGACACTGCCGCATTCATAGACGCAGGGGGCGGAGCCTGCAAAACAAGGTTCATAGACGCGACGATTTATCGAATAAGACACAAGTGCACATAGTTCTTGAATAACCCGACAGAAATAATATTGATTCAAATGATCACGCTCTCAAAATACGAGTTATAACATGCTCATCGTTTTGAGAATTACCATTCAGTATTCCCATATTCAAGTAAACGTTCTTAAGATCAATTTCTTATTCAAGAAGTCACACAGACAGACATTCAAAATACGCACCTGTTGGTGGAATTGCTGAGGCGGCGGCGCGAAAGCTCCCATTGGCGGATGCTGAAATAAGCACTTGATTATTGAGTTGATTGAGGGGTGAAATTTTTTTTCGATTTTGAAAAAAAGACAATTTTGGATCAGACTTGCACAACGCTTTGAATCGTGGTTAACTGAAGCAAACGAAAGTGTAGCTTTTCGGGGGAGAAAAAGCATGTCTTCTTTCTATCTCTCGAAATGGTGCACTATCTCGCTTCCTGCAGTTAAGCGCGGTTCGAGAACGTTGCAAAAGTCTGGTTTGGGTTTGGGGACTGAAGAATTGTCAGACCTGGAACTGCTGAACGGGCGTGGACGAGTGGGAGTGCTGCTGCTGTTGCTGGGGGACGGGCGAGGCGAACGACGCAGGCGGGGGAGGCGCGAATTGCTGCTGCGGAGGCTGAGCCTGAAAATGAAGAACTCATTCCTCATTCCTCCTTCCTCTTTTTTCTTCTTTGAATTCCATTCGCCCAGGAGAGTGAAGAATAAGTTCGAATACTACCTGAGACATGGGTGGCGGCATGTTGGAGGTGGGGAAGGACGGGATGGGAGGGACAGGCGGCTGCTGCTCGTGGGAGTGCGAGTGGCCGTGACCCGCGTCCCCGAAACTGTAGGCGTTGTCATGCGAATGACCGTGTCCCTGTTCGGGTCCGTGCTGATGCGAGTGACCGTGGCCGTGGTCGTGGTCGTGTCCGTGTCCGTGTCCGTGTCCATGGCCGTCTGAAAGTCATAGAAGTCGTGTCAAAATTGAAGAACGTTTTTGGAAGATCAGTTGAAATAATTCAATTCTCCTTTCAACAAAAGTCGCCACGAGATTTACGGAGAGTGCACTGCTGCTTCTTTACCCCTGACTTACCGCTCCTTTTCTCCTTGTTTAATTTCTCAAAAAAAAAAATATTAAAAAGGAATGGAAAGAGTGAAAAGGGAAAAAGGCAGAGCGAAAAAAATGCACTCTGCGTAAATTGAAGGTCCTCACCATGCGCAGGCAGTGGAGGCTCGTACGAGTTGTGAGACACATCGAGTGGAATGTCCTCCTCGCGACCTCCCAATGCATTCGCATTCGTCAACGAGTGGAAGTTATTCAGAGCCTACAAGATATCTTTGTCAGTATTTTTTTGAGAGATTTGAAAAGATGCACATTTTCCCTTTTCCATTTGTTACCCTTTCTATATATTATTGAGTCCCTCGTTATTCTCTTCCTCTCGAAAAGAAGAAAACAATGCGGGTTTGCAAGCCTCAAAAATTTTAGGAAAACAATAGTAACACTCTTTGAGTTCAAAATTTCATTTAGTTTCCATTTCCCATAAAACTCTAAAAATCTATTGGTATTTTCAAGTGAAATGAATTGTATGTTCATTCCTCGCTAATTAAGATTAGAATTAAAAATGCATGTTTAATCTATAGAATATAAATAAAAAAAAAAAAAAGACCTGCTCCTGGAGCGAAGGCTGAATTGTGGCAGGTGGAAGGAATTCCTCCTGAGGAATGGGTGAAGGCGGACTGCCGACCCCGTTCGACACAACTGGAGCTGCCTTCTGACTGAGACTGGGGGCCGAAGGTTCCTTGATGGCCGCAGCTGTCTTCATCGATGCGATCGAGTTCGCCAGCTTCTGCACATCGCTCTGAAGACATGAGAAGTTTTGGCGATTTTCTCATAACTTTCTAAGCCCAAAATTGGACGACGTTTTTACTGAAGCCGTCGCAATGTCATTTCATAGAAAAACTGACAAGGGAAGTGCACAGATCGGGACTCATAAAACTTGACGAAATTTATTAAACGGGTTTTCAATGACGGAGATTGCGATGGTAAATTCAAAAAATATTCAATAGTAAACTGGAAGCTGGAAATCAGTGAAAATACTTTATTCTTCACTTATATTCACAATTTTTAAAATTTTCGTACATTTTTGACAAAGGATTTACTCAATTCTCACAAAATACGAGTGGAAAATGACTCGGAACGTATAGTTTCAGGTCTCTATTTGACGGATTTTGATTTTACTATCGTGATCCCCATCCTTGAAAATTCTGACTTGCAAAATTTCATCAAGATAAGCGAGTTCCGATCTGCGTACTTTCCTTTATGAAGTTTAGATTGTTTATGATCAAATTTTCAATTTGATGAAATTCGTTTGTTTATCACAAAATGCCTAGCGAACCTGCAGCTGATTGACTTGATCGAGAATCTCCGTGACCTGCAGCAGAGCCTCGTTCTCCACGTGGACTTGCAGCGACAGGTTGGGGCCGCCCTGCAGTCCCAGCAACAGGTCAGAGTCATCGCCCAACGTGATCAGATCACCGTCTGGAATAATGCAATTATCACCGAGGAAAATTTTTGAAAACTCAAACTTCAAAAGACGTTTTCCTAACAAAAGTCAAAAAAAGCACTTTCTTCTAACATTTCACTTATTTTATGTCAATTTGTAAGAAGTGCCTGCACCTTCGGCCTTTCATGGACTGATTTATATTTTCCTTTTGTGAGACTCGCTCCCAATCATTCCCGGATGGATTGTAAGATGAGGACAATGTCGGAATTTGAGGAAAAGAATGGCAAACTGAGTTTTCACGGTGCAGAAATACTGGCAAAGAATGAGAACATGGGGAATGGAGAATCGGAGTTTTTGAAAGATTGCGAGAGGGACGGACAAATGGAGAGCATTCCGCCATCTGGGGAATGGGAAGTGAGTTTCAACTTTCAAGCTCTCCTCACCCTGGTCCTTGTATTTCAGGCTGACGTTGTGCGTGGACGACAGACGGAAGATGCGTTGCACCATCAGGATCAGGTCGTTCAGCGTGACGTCGTTGCTATGGTGCAGAGTGGTCTTCCTGACATCGTTTCCGAAGCGGATCTGCAATTTATCGGCGTTAATTGACCAAGTAGCAGAGCCAATTGGCGAGTTGATTGCCCTACTTTGAGAATAGTCATTTCCGAGCTGCCAGAATTGTATGCAGAGACCATCCAAGGCGAGCGAGCTGCAAATAATGACTGATTGATGGGAATGAAATCCGAGATGACAGGAATGCAAATGTCACGAAAATAACAAGAAATGAAGCAAATTGAGCGAGAATCCGATGAAATCACCATAGCTTCCACGTTGGTCATTTGTAAACCTCGCATTCTGCAAAGCCTAGGCAGAGTGTTATGGGAGGAGCGATCAGCAAAATACCCTCGACAGCGTATGGAAAGCAATAGATTTTCTAATTCTTTTATTGGGACGATCTGTTGTAAAAATTGAAAAAGAAGGAACAAAATCAGATTCAATTATTCTTTATAGAAATTTTATGTGGATTCTGAAAATAATGAAGGCGAAGAAACAATTTCAAGAATTTATCAAGGAGATAAACCTCGCTTTTTTCCAAAGGAAGCAAGACATTTTGATCCGAAAATAAATATTGGATTTGGTTACAGAATTTTTGGAATAAAATATCTTAAAAGGGATATTTTTGAGTTGCAATTTTTATGCGACTGCACATTGATAACGCGTTTCATCAATTTCTCCTATTTCAATCCATTCTCGTTCATCGTTTGATAATCGATATATTCGCTGACTATAGCATTTATTAATTATTACTATAATTAGCATAGGAGAAAGCGTTGAAAGTGATAATGAACCCAACACGCTACCACTGCACAACAGGAACTATAATTGATGTGCGAAGCATCGTTTTTTAATTATTATTCTAATATTCGACCCATTTATCCTTTTTATTTTCATTTTTGGTCAGCAAAGATCTGCCACATTTGATCTCTTCTCATTCTCTAAATCATATAAAAAGCAGAGATAAGCTAGGAGGTTCTGTTCTTGCATTCTACTCTGTTCTTCGATACTGTTCTTTTCGGTATTGTTCGAATACCAATTGCTGAATAAAGTTGTTGAGTAATTAAAAACTCTTTGCATCCTGAATTCAACCTCAACTAACGCTCACAATTGAAACCAAGAGGGCAAGAGCTAACAAGAGAGAGAGAAGAGAGCGAGAGCATGATAGAGAGGATGAGAAGCCAAACAAAAATCTCTAGCTATTTAGGAGAAATCTCGGATGAAGTGAAGAGTATCTGCCCACCTGTTTTGGTGATTTCACATGGGCGTTAATGATTTTCTTTCCAAAGAGGGATTTTCGCGGGAAAACAGCGGTGATCTACCTAATAATAAAGTGAATTATGGCCACTCGTTCCTTCTTTATTGACTTACGAGAAACAACCCCCATTCTTTTCATTGGTCATTGTACTGTTCTCTTTTTATTTCTTTATTTCCACTAAATTACATTATTCGGTGATTTAGAAGCGCATTTGGAGATGCTATGCAACTTCCCGACGGAAATTATCAACGAAATTCTGATGTATTTGAGCACAGTTGATCTGATCGAAGTTATTCAAGTAAATCGGCGACTTTTGGCGATCGCCAATCTGTCTAAATGTCCATTCCGACACCAATTGATGAGACGGTATCTCGAACTATCCCTGAATACTGGAAATATCAATGATGCGATCCGTACACAATGTTATTATTGTAATGTATGTATTATCCATTCATTAAATAATTTTCGAAAATAAAATCATGAATGGGTGATTTCAGAATGACTATATGGGAAATGTGCAATTATTAATCGTGCAGAAATATGTGAATGACCAAAATCGGAGAGACGTTTTTTGCGAAATCTCAAGAATCTGTTGCAATAGACGGCCAACACTGGAAGATCTAGCTTCAGAACCTTGTTATATATCGTCGTCTTATGAACTCATTTCAATGCTTAACAGTTCGTTCGATACTACACTAGGTATTCACCGTAATTGATTCAGATTATGCAATTAAGCAGTTTGTGTTTATAACTCAATTTTAGATAACACCATCAATAATTATCGTTACGAGACATTCGAGGAAGTTACAAATACATTTAATAAATTGTTGTACTATCTCCTCAAGAATTGTATCATCAAAAAATTACATGTGGTAACAATTCAATTTTCCCTATCACCTAAGATAATATAAAATGTAAAATATATTAATATTTTAGGGATTGGCTGATGATTTACATATGTGGAGAAGTCTGAATGGATCATTTGAAGAATATCATTCATCAATTCGTTGTCGCCCTAGTATTAAGTTGTTCAAAAGTTATCGTAAGTTCATTATACCTATAGTAATAACTACACTGCAATATGTGTATACATACGTTAAAAATTTTAGTTAAAGACATGGAAATCGATGGTAAAGAACTGTTCTCCCATCGAATATTTACTAAAGGTACTTATCAACACAATAATCATGGTTTCATCCTTCTTTCAAATTTTGAGTTTTGATTGAAAAATTCCCTAGCTTGAATTTGGTGAAATTTAGCAATGAATTCTAGTTTTCGCTTTACATTTGGATGGTCTAATATGAAATTCCATTAACTTTGTCAAATCTGTAGTTGCATTTCTTGAAAGGAGGATGAAAGAGTGATGATACAAAATAAAAATTCTATTCTACATTTAGGTATTTGTAGTGCTTCTATAAGTACAATCGAAAACGTCAGTCCACTTGTCAGTTTAGTCTATTCCGATATTCTATTGACGGTAAATTAATTATTATTTTAAAAACATTATTATAAACTAAGAAAATATGAGATTTTATCAACTTTAAATATAAAGTGTCTTGTCGCAATAAACAATAAAATGAATCTAGGCAAATAAAATGTACATTGGCGGTCGAGATCTCGAAATGGAAAATGAAATAATGTTGAAGATACTGAAAAGCGTTAGCGATATTGAACTCTTCTCATATGTCGATTCATGCCATAATGCGATATCTAAACTTTTAGAGGTAACATTTCCCATATCTTTTAAACAGAAAACGTTAAAATAACATATTTTTTTAGCATTTCTATAAAAATTATATCGAACTAAAGCGAAAAATAGTTATCCGTACTAAAAGACACGATCCTAAAGATTCTGTTGCGGTATTTTTGGCCTTAGTTCCGAAGGAAGCTTACGAAATTAGTGATGATGGAATGTCGTTTATAATGACAAATTTATACGGGCAGAAATGGTCATTCAGCAAATCATTTGGTCAATATCACACCATTAATTATCAAATATTATCGCAACCAACTGAGCTGAATCAAGATTAATAATCTATCAGCAGCTGAATTACCTTCAAGTGGTAATTAAAGTGGTGTCACGGAATCGAATTTTGATTTTTTTTCGGAAAGAATCTTGTTTATGCTAATTTGAGTATCTGCGTTCTCTAGATATACAATACCATATTTCCTACAATATCTTTCTACATGATTTCATAGGATGTTGATTTGTCGCTTTTTTTTTAGCTATTTCATTCCATTGTCTCTTCGTCTATTCATGATTTGTTATACGATAGTTTGAAGTAATTTCAATAAAATGTCTGAGTTAAATGCTAATTGATCTAAATTTTGATAATAACCAGAAAAGTGGTGATAAGCAATAATAGAAAGTAGAGTCTATACTTCTCTGATGAAATAGTGCAAATTTCTCGAATTCGTGACTATGAATAATGCAAGATAAATGTTTATTGAAAATGCACATCAAATTACGACAATGCTGATATTTCGAGTTAGAAAAGAGGTACATCTATTTTTTTTTGATGAATTTGTACACTTACAATGAGGAAATGCCTGGAAATTAATTCAAATTTTCGAATTTAAAAACAAATATTACCATATCCAAGCACTTCCGCAAGTATATTTGCCCTTCGTTTCTGTGCATCTTCGAGTCTCTCCATCAGAAGAAGCCCAACACCTTCACTCAGAACGAACCCGCTTCTTTTATTGTCGGAGGGACGACTGATTTGGGGACTGTCGCCAGTGGCCAGAGCTCGTCTTGCATAGCCATGTCACACTGCGAAATGCGTTTCCTGAATTTCTTTTTTTTTTTTTTAAATTCTTTTCGGAAAAATTCTCCTTACCGATGCAATGAACTCCAGTAGCGCAGGCTGTCGACGTGCCCTCCACATCTCCGAGCATTTTGTATCTGAAAAATCAATATGCTTTGAAAATAAAATAAAAATGATGATTTACTTCATAGCGACATATCCGGCTGGTAGATTGTTCAGAATCCTCGGCACAAAGTATGGCGAGATTTTTCTGAAAGAATAGTTTTTGAAAAATCTAAATTTTTCAATGGTTTAAAAAATAACATACGGTGAAGAGTGAAAAAGGATGGGTTAGTTTTAGCAGAAAATTTGAATGGATTTTCAAAATTGTTGTCTTTATCAAATTAGGAGAAAAACAACACCTGATTTCCCCTTTCTTGACTTGTTCCGCAGTGGTTCCAATATGCTCGGATCAGTCATGAAGGCACCGATGTTGACCAGAGTCGAGGAACGGTCTTCAATGCCATCCGCAGAGGACATGGCTTCTTCTGCTGCGAGGAGGGACAGCAGGGAGGCACGACACTCTCGCGCTGCTGGCCGGCTGTCCATCGGGAGAAATCAACGCTGTCAGGGGTTGAGCCAACCTAAATCTTCTAAAGGGGGAATTTGAAAAGTTCACTCATTTTTGGTGTTAAAAGTTTTGAAAGTATGATACAAATGAGGAAAAACGTTGTGAATTGTCCATTTTGAAAAGGAAAGAATTCGGTTTTCAAAAGGGAAAAAATCCTAACCAAATCCCAGCTCCTTCGAATACCGTAGTGCACTTCGTCCTTCGAAAAGGCCTTTCATCAGCAAATCGAATCCAGCTCTATAAGGACTGACCACACCGACTCCTGTCACGACGACTCGGTGAAGCATCTGAATTTGATTTCAGCTCAATTTGAAAGGAAAAGATCTAAAAACTCAAAGATGTCCAGAGTTATTGAACTCATGAAAACCAAATGACAGGTTGAAACATAAAATATGGAGGACGATCGCCAGAAAATAGTCAAGTGAAGAAAAGGATAAGTGATACAAAGAAATGGGCAAATGTCTCTTTTCAAATTCAAAGCAACTAAGACAAATTTCTCTTACCTCCTTCCTGACATCCAATAGCGAGATTTCCTGCGGGGTGCTGACGATGAGAGCGCCATCGAGCGGGCCTGCCTGCAGAAGGAACTGCACCACGGAAATGTGCTCGTCCGAGGTGCCTGGCGAGGTGTCGATCAGCAGGTAATCCACCTGAAAAATTCAATTTTATCACCTTTTTTTTTGATAAATCTTCTCTATTTACCTCTCCCCAGTCGACATCCTTCAGGAATTGCTTGATCATTCCATTCTTGCGAGCGCCTCTCCAAATGACTGCGTCGTTTTTATCGCCTGAAAATTCAGTGATTTTTATTCGATAAAAAGTCTGGATCATGTCTATCAACGGTTCAAATACAAACCACTTATTTCACCCCATTTTCTTTAGAAAGTCTTCAAAGATTGCAAATTTTCAACAAGAAAGAGAATTAATGAAATTTAAAAATGGCATAATTCGGTGCATACCAAGCAGAAAAGCGATGCTCATCATAGTGAGATTGTCGGCGACGGAGACGGGCGTCCATCTATCGGCACTCTGATGCACCTGCTCGCCCTCCACGCCCATCATGCGCGGCTGCGACGGGTCGCAGATGTCGATGTCCAGAATCGTCACCTGAATACTCATAAAAATGAACTCGTAACAGAAAATGATGAAATGCAATGATTCTTGTAAAATTGGAAAACAACGAACAAATTTTGAAAAAAGTTAACTTTCAAGTAGCGATAAAGTGAACCTGCTTAGTCGGGTCCGCAGCTAGTGCCCTAGCCAAATTAGCAGTCATCGTACTTTTGCCGACACCTCCCTTGCCGGACAGAATCAAAATCTGGATTTGGACAAAAAAGTGATTCTTTTTTCATTTTTAAAGTTTACCTTATGTTTGATGTGTCTGAATCGATCTTGGATTTTCGGAATATCCACATCGGGAGGGGGTTTTTCGCCAGAAGCACAGGATTTCTAAAATACTCATTTTTTCCGATGAAAAGAAAACGCTTTTCAGAAAACAGTAACAAGGAAAGTAAAGGCTGGGGGTTTATAGGAGCTGTGAATTCCTACCTGATTCGGGCATCCCGCACAGCCTGATGCCTTTCCGGCATTTTCACTGCCCACTCCCGGGACAGCCCTCGTTTGCATTCGACGGAACTTCGGACATATTTCGAACCTCTGAAAGAAAAACCAAATTCGAATAAATCAACTTCGGCAAATGAGAAAGGTATAAAACGAGTTTTCAACTCGTGATACAAATCACGAAAATAAAGAAAGAATAAAACACTCACTTTATTGACTCGCGGAACGTTTGGATAAAATTTCATTGAAAAATCGGCTAGTTAAGTAAAAGAATGATCAAATGAAAAAATATATGAAATCACAAAAGAGATAAAAGAATACAACTTCTCCACCTTGAAGTTAGAGAAACGAGTCGTCTCGTTTTTGGAGGATGTCCAAGAAGCTTTCTTCGATTGATGGCAAGTTGCCCGTCGACGACGTGCCGCCTGCAAGACAAATTATAAAATCCCAAAAATTGATTTTTTTTTTCGAATTTTTTATAAATAAAAAATAGCTTACCTGGAGGTTCTTCCTGCTCCTCATCATTCTCATCCTCCTCCTGCTTCTGCTCCTGCTCCTGCTGTGCCTGCTCCTGTTGCTGTTCCTCCTGTGCCTGTGCCTGCTCGTCCTGCTGCAGAGGACCGCCACCGACTGGGTTGCTGGAAAAATAGCAATTATTTAGAAAACTAAAATTATAACTTTTGTCATTTTTTTCTTTAGAAATTTGTGTAATGTTAGGATGAAATTTTGATGGAAAGAAAGAAGCCAACATAAGTTTTCAACATTTTTCACTTTTAATTTTCGGAAAAAAATTAATAATTTTGGAAGTTAGTTTAGAAACTTACCCGGATGAAGATGGGACGGCGGGCCTTGCCATTGATCCAGACGAAGCGAGTGTGGGAACTGCGGCTGAAAAATATGCAATTTTCTTCGATTTGCGTCATTTTTAAGCTAGGGACCGCCAGCCCTTTTGCCAAATTCAGTCTGGCACCATGTTTCCTACATTTTTCAGGGGCTGAAGTGCCCCTCTAACCATCCCCATCGAAAAAATACGTTACTGATTAAAAAAATTTGATAAAATTTAACGCGAAAAATTGAAAAAATCGCTCCTTTTCGTGGACAAGGGAAAGGGGCGTGGCCTATCTGCAAAAGGCACTGCCCTCGCTCTCCCTTTCTTTCTCTGCCTTTGGGGATCTTTTTCTCTGCATTCTCCCCCATTTCAGCATTGGCTTCTTTTATATTTTCGCGGATTATCAGGATCTCAGTTGCTCTACGCAGGATTTTTCTAATTTTTAAATATGTTGTACATTTCAACTAGGTGTACCGATTCATCAAAAAAAATGAAATGTACCTTTTTATAACTCGAAATATTAGCATTGTCGTAATTTGATGTGCAT
Organism: Diploscapter coronatus; assembly: GCA_964036155.1. NCBI lineage: Eukaryota > Metazoa > Nematoda > Chromadorea > Rhabditida > Rhabditidae > Diploscapter > Diploscapter coronatus. Next base: position 43,786,880 of record OZ038422.1, on the reverse strand, counting down.
TTTCAATAAACATTTATCTTGAGTTATCGATAGCCATGAATTCGAGAAATTTGTATTATTTCATCAGAGAAGTAGACTCTATTTTTCTATCATTGCTTATCACTACTTTTCTGGTTCCTATCAAAATCTAGACCAATTAGCATTTAGCTCAAACATTTTATTGAAATTACTTCAAACTATCGTATAACAAATCATGAATAGACGAAGAGACAATGGAATGAAATAGCTAAAAAAAAAGCGACAAATCAACATCCTATGAAATCATGTAAAAAAAACATTGTAGGAAATATGGTATTGTATATCTAGAGAACGCAGATACTCAAAGTAGCATAAGCAAAAGATTCTTTCCAAAAAAAATAATAATTCGATCCCGTGACACCACTTTAATTACCACTTGAAGGTAATTCAGCTGCTGATAGATTATTAATCTTGATTCAGCTCAGTTGGTTGCGATAATATTTGATAATTAATGGTGTGATATTGACCAAATGATTTGCTGAATGACCATTTCTGTCCGTACAAGTTTTTCATCATAAATGACATTCCATCACTACTAATTTCGTAAGCTTCCTTCGGAACTAAGGCCAAAAATACCGCAACAGAATCTTTAGGATCGTGTCTTTTAGTACGGATAACTACTTTTCGCTTTAGTTCGATATAATTCTTATAGAAATGCTAAAAAATATGTTATTTTAACGTTTTCTGTTTAAAAGATATGGGAAATGTTACCTCTAAAAGTTTAGATATCGCATTATGGCATGAATCGACATATGAGAAGAGTTCAATATCGCTAACGCTTTTCAGTATCTTCAACATTATTTCATTTTCCATTTCGAGATCTCGACCGCCAATGTACATTTTATTTGCCTAGATTCATTTTATTGTTTATTGCGACAAGACACTTTATATTTAAAGTTGATAAAATCTCATATTTTCTTAGTTTATAATAATGTTTTTAAAATAATAATTAATTTACCGTCAATAGAATATCGGAATAGACTAAACTGACAAGTGGACTGACGTTTTCGATTGTACTTATAGAAGCATTGGAAATACCTAAATGTAGAATAGAATTTTTATTTTGTATCATCACTCTTTCATCCTCCTTTCAAGAAATGCAACCACAGAATTTGACAAAGTTAATGGAATTTCATATTCGACCATCTAAATGTAAGTGAAAACTAAAATTCACTGCTAAATTTCATCAAATTCAAGCTAGGGAATTTTTCAATCAAAACTCAAAATTTGAAAGAAGGATGAAACCGTGATTATTATACTGGCAAGTACCTTTAGTAAATATTCGATGGGAGAACAGTTCTTTACCATCGATTCCCATGTCTTTAACTAAAATTTTTAACGTATTTATACACATATTGCAGTGTAGTTATTACTATAGGTATAATGAACTTACGATAACTTTTGAACAACTTAATACTAGGGCGACAACGAATTGATGAATGATATTCTTCAAATGATCCATTCAGACTTCTCCACATATGTAAATCATCAGCCAACCCCTAAAATATTAATATATTTTATATTATCTTGGGTGATAGGTAAAACCCAAATGTTACCACATGTAACTTTTTGATGATACAATTCTTGAGCAGATAGTACAACAATTTATTAAATGTATTTGTAACTTCCTCGAATGTCTCGTAACGATAATTATTGATGGTGTTATCTAAAATTGAGTCATAAACACAAACTATGCTTGATTACATAATCTGAATCAATTACGGTGAATACCTAGTGTAGTATCGAACGAACTGTTAAGCATTGAAATGAGTTCATAAGACGACGATATATAACAAGGTTCTGAAGCTAGATCTTCCAGTGTTGGTCGTCTATTGCAACAAATCCTTGAGATTTCGCAAAAAACGTCTCTCCGATTTTGGTCATTCACATATTTCTGTACGATTAATAGTTGAGCATTTCCCATATATTCATTCTGAAATCACCCATTCATGATTTTATTATTTTCGAAAGTTATTTCATGGATAATACATACATTACAATAATAACATTGTGTACGGATCGCATCATTGATATTTCCAGTATTCAGGGATAATTCGAGATACCGTCTTATCAATTGGTGTCGGAATGGACATTTAGACAGATTGGCAATCGCCAAAAGTCGCCGATTTACTTGAATAACTTCGATCAGATCAACTGTGCTCAAATACATTAGAATTTCGTTGATAATTTCCGTCGGGAAGTTGCATAGCATCTCCAAATGCGCTTCTGAATCATTAAACAATATTAGTGGAAATAAAGAAATAAAAAAGAAGACAGTACAATGACCAATGAAAAGAGTGGGGGTTGTTTCTCGTAAGTCAATAAAGAAGGAACGAGTGGCCATAATTCACTTTATTGTTAAGTAGATCACCGCTGTTTTCCCGCGAAAATCCCTCTTTGGAAAGAAAAGCACTAACGCGCGTGTGAAAACACCAAAGCAGGTGGGCAGATACTCTTCACATCATCCGAGATTTCCCCTAAATAGCTAGAGATTTTCGTTTGGCTTCTCATCCTCTCTATCATGCTCTTACTCTCTTCTCTCTCTCTTGTTAGCTCTTGCCCTCTTGGTTTCAATTGTGAGCGTTAGTTGAGGTTGAATTCAGGATGCAAAGAGTTTTTAATTATTCAACAACTTTATTCAGCAATTGGTATTCGAACAATACCGAAAAGAATAGAACCGAACAGAATAGGGTAGAAGGCCAGAACAGTATCGAAGAACAGTAGAATGCAAGAACAGAACCTCCTAGCTCATCTCTGCTTTTTATATGATTTAGAGAGTGAGAGGAGGTCAAATGTGGCAGATCTTTGCTGACCAAAAATGAAAATAAAAAGGATAAATGGGTCGAATATTAGAATAGTAATTAAAAAACGATGCTTCGCACATCAATTATAGTTCCTGTTGTGTAGTGGTAGCGTGTTGGGTTCATTATCACTTTCAACGCTTTCTCCTATGCTAACTATAGTAGTAATTAATAAATGCTGTAGTCAGTGAATATATCGATTATCAAACGATGAACGAGAATGGATTGAAATAGGAGAAATTGATGAAACGCGTTATCAATGTACAGTCGCATAAAAACTGCAGCTGAAATAAATATTCTTTAAAATATTTTATTTAAAAAATTCTATAACCAAATCCAATATTTATTTCATAGTAATTTCAAAGTAATTCTTTCAAAATATATACCAGAAATAGTTAATCGATTTCTTGTGAACAGTTATTGAACGTATTCGAAGCATAATATTTTTCGTCAGCAGCATCAATGTTAGCGTATTTTTCTTACTTTCTCTTCTCAGTCAATCTCCCTTTTTCGTTACTTGATTGATAATGAGGTATTTTCTTCATTATTTTCATAGTATCAATCGATTTAATTTCAGTTCAATGCCCTTCAGTATTTTTAAAATTTATTTCATCATTTTGCCACTATAATTTCTGTTCTTTTTAATTCTAAATTATCAACATTTCACTTTTTACTTCTTATAATATTCACCAGTTCTATTATCAGTTTTTCGTCAATCAATTTGAAGTTTGCTTTTAATGATTATAATTTCTTTACTTGTTAGTGCATGCACGATTTATTTTGTAAATTATTACTTTTTATGATTTTTTAAATAAAAAAATGGTGTGCATCGGCATCGATCTGGGCACGACATATTCGTGCGTTGCAATCATTGAGAATGATCGACCTTTGGCGATTCATAATGACGATGGTAAAATCAATAAATTGTTAATAAATATTCCATAAATTTTACACCTTTGATAAGTGATACAGCAGTAATATAGTAGTCTATAAAATAATGTTAGGTAGGAAAGATAGAGTTACAATTCATCTAAACAGTTTCATGCTTTTTTACATAGTGATGTTGCTACATTTTCAAATTTTCAAAATATGCTAATTTAGGTCGGAATACTCTACCCTCTGTTGTGGCATTTAGCGATGGCGAGATTCTGGTTGGAAATCCAGCTTTGGACTGCAACATCGATATGGGCAATATTCTCTATGGTAAATGTTTAGATAATTTTAGGACAAATCGATAAAAATATGATGTTTGCATCCACATATCGCTAGCCTGTTAGTGTTACTCATAATTGAACTCAAAATCTCAAAGAGTTCGTAAATGATATAATACGACAATACAACTTCTAGAACATGTTTGGTTTTATTGAAACTAAGAATTTTCAGATTCGAAACGTCTGATCGGTTGGCACATTTTGAGTGATTTGCCGATAGCTGATGATAGGCATTTGTGGACGTTCAATGCAGACACCAGAGATGTAGAAAAAAAATTCATTTTTAACCAAATTACTCGAGAAATTTAGAATTGTGCTGGATATATTTTGAACAGGGGAACTCAAAATGAAAGATTTATTCGACCAGAGGAAGTTTCCGCCGAGATTTTGAAGAGCTTAAAATCTCAGGCAGAAGTAAGTTTTCTTTTATTTTTTTAGAAAATGTTGCAAAATAATGACGTAGATAATATTTATCATACAAATTTCGAAAACTAAAAGATCTTGTTCTACACTCTAAATGCTATTCTTTTACATTCTCTTATCATATATACATTTCTTTCTTTTCTTAATTTCCAGAAATACAAAGGCCAAAAAGTGATCGAAGTGGTAGTTACTGTGCCAGCGATGTTCCATCCTGATCAAATCACGGCAACCAAGAAGGCGATCGAATTAGCCGGGCTGAAGTTGAAATGTTTGTTGCAAGAACCTACGGCTGCTGCCATCGCTTATAATGATAGAGTTCAATTAGGAAACTCGAAACTTCTTGTTTTCGATCTTGGAGGAGGTTTTCAGATTTTTTCTTGGAATTATAAAATGAGTTTAATCTAAGGTACCCTCGACATAAGCATTGCTGAAATTAAAAACGAAAATTTCGATGTTAGGGCTATTACTGGTGATGCTCATTTAGGTTGATTTTTGATTTTGTAAATTATAAATGGAAATTTTAGGAGGACAAGACTTTGACAGTCGAATCATGAAATTCGTGATTGATGAATTCAAAAAATCATCTCCAGATTATGATATTTACAAGAAGCCTAAATTACTAAAGAGATTGAGGATTGAATGTCGAAAAGCGAAGGAATCGCTGTCATTCTCGAATGACTCTGTTAATGTCCATGTATGAATATCATTTCATAAGATTATCATTATTTTAATAAATTTAGCTGGATATAAACGATGATCTTGAAATTAATGTCCGATTAACCAAGGAGAAATTTAATGAATTGTGCAGCGACTTGTTTGAAAGAGCGATGACATTCGTTGATCGAGCCTTGAATATGGCACAATTATCGTCAGAGAAAATAGATCATGTGGTAAAAATTATAAATCTCAAAATCTAAACTTATTTTTAATAATCATCAGATTTTGGTTGGTGGATCGACAAGAATTCCCAAAGTTGAACAGAATATAAAGAATAAATTTCGTAATTCCAAAATTCAATTCGATATAAATCCAGACGAAGCCGTAGCTTATGGAGCTGCCATCGTGGCTAATGCTATTGAAGTAAAAATTATTTTATACTGCGAATATTTAAACGAAATATTCTAGAAGAAAGATCAAATTCCATTGATTAATCATTTCATTAATGGGCTACAGAAGAAATTAGCAATAAACCCGCAAAAACAGCTAATTGTAAACAAGTCCAATGGGGATAAAATATTATTTTACCGTAAGAAAATAATTCTGAAAATTTGTGATAAATAACTTTATTTTTAAGTATATTTCTATGGTGAAGGAAAAATTTGTCTGTTCAATTCGCAAAATAATTCTGTTGAACAAATTGGAAAATTTAGTACCGGGTTAAGGTCATGCCAAGTAGCGACTACATCAGATAGGGTTAACAATTATGATTTTGTCATTGAATTGATTCATATTATTCAGATTTATGTCATTAACTCTTATATGAAGCTATTTGAGATCTTTGACTTGAAGACTAAACAAATTTCAAAAGGTTTATCTGAGGATTAATGAAATATCGGTTGATTTCGAATGACTCTTTTCAGGACCAAATCCTCCCAAGTGGCGTAGTTATGCATCAATCGCTTACTTCAAAGACAAATTATATTATTTGGGTGGAGAGGATCCTATAACAAGGAGAGATACGAATCGCGTTGATGTAAGAAAATTAATGAAAATTTTTGATTAAAGTGATTTAGATTTTAGTGAATGGAAAGTGGGAAAAAGGGCCTACTTTTTCTCTTCCTTTTGCTTCCGCACAGCCAACCACTTGCAATGAACAGTTATACGGTTTTATTAGAGTTTGTTTTTTACAATATTAATAAAAAAAATTAAGTAATTGATAGAAGCAATAGTCGAAAGATATATCGATTATCCGATGACGAGCAAAAATGGACCGAAGTAGGAAAAATTAAAGAACGGTGTTATGGCTATGTAGTCGCGTCGTTAAATGAAAAAATCTACACAACTGGAGGATGGAAGTCGTTAATTTTGTATGATAAATAATTTATCATTATATATTTAGTGGCCCTAATGGATTCAAATCCTGTTGGTGTTTCGATCCCTCGGCTTCAGATGGCAGTCGAATTTTTCAAATCGCTGATATGAATTATGAGAGATATGATCATTCGCTTGTTGCTGAAAATGGAAGATTGTATGCAATCGGAGGGTAAGTTAATATGCTAAAAGTTCTGTAGTAATTGATATGAATTTAGAATAACATATTCGAATGATAAATGGGTTTCATGCAATAAAATAGAGGAATACGATCCATCAACTGATGAATGGACAATTGTTGGAGAAATTGATCTTAACAAAATCGATAAACTATCCAAACATTTCTTAATTCTTTTATCGAAATATTTTTTCTCCATAATTATAGGCACCATCTCGTACTTCTACATTTCTGGACTATCTAAATATTTTCGCCGATAAATGTGTAAGCTTGCTAACAGATAGCGTCCATGTCCATTTTTATATGAATTTTGTTGACTATTTTATATATCTATTTCTCAATAAACATTTGTCATCACCTTTAACAGTCTGTTCGCATGAGAAGAATAAAGCACTGAAGTTATCGATTCTGCTTTAATTTGAATAGTTTTTCAATTAGAAAATAATTTGTCAGAATGGTTTCAATTGGCATCGACTTGGGAACGACATATTCGTGCGTTGCCATAATTGAAAATGGAAGACCTCATGCTATTCATGGCGACGATGGTGAAAGTTAAACGCAATAGGTAGATTCATAGCTTTAACTTTAAGGTAAAAATATGATCCCTTCGGTAGTTGCATTTGATGAAGGGGAAATTCTCATAGGAAATTCAGTTTTGGGTTGGACACCAATTTATCGAATATTATTTACGGTGAATTAATTTATTGAATATTATTTTTAGGGGGCAATATTCTCTTGTCAAAAATTTAGAATGTTGTCAAATAAAAAAAGAAGTTTTCCTAACCTTGTTCCTCACTAATTGGGGGTCGGCTACCCTCTGTCCGTAATGGGACAGTCGGCCTATCTTAGCCACGCAGGACTAGTGGCCCAGACCGAGGACAGACTGTTGTTGTATGCAACAGCCGAGGATTTATAGGCAGATTTTTTTTTTGCGATTTTATCCATTATCTTATATAGTAGAGGTGATTTTCCAAGATCTTTATTGCGGTGAATGATGATTTGAAGATTTTGTGTGAACAGTGCTCTCTGCCACCCTGCATGTGATTCATTTCTTCTTTGTGGCATTTTTCTTGGCCTTCTTCCCCTTGCTTCCAGCCTGTTTCTGCTCTGCTTTTCCCCCTCCTACTTCCGATCCTTTCTTCGGCGAACCCTGCGTTGTCTTTGGATTGGTCGAACCTCTCGAGTTTTTCGATAATTTCGATCTGAAATGGAGCTATTGTTGGTTAGTAGTATTTCATTGATTCATCTGGCATTTAGAGAATCTCCTTTTTTACCATTTTTGTTAATTTTCAGTACTTTCAAGTAGTGTGAACAAGTTGGAAAACGTCGGTTAGTGTATTGCTGTTCCGTAGGAAATTTTGACTAAACATCTTTATGGATAAAAGTGAGAGCGACTCACCTGATTTCAGAGTTTCTTCGATAAGCTTCAGAAAATTCTGCATGTTGAAATTTGAAGCAAGTATGTCAAATTTATTGAAGTTTTTGAAAAAAATTTAATTGATCTGGCAAACTACGTTTCAACTAGAGATAGTTCTTATAAGATAAGTGAATTTGAGCAGTAAGAAGTAAGACTTACGCGATTCTTTTGCCGAGTGACTTTTTGCCTTTCTTTGCAGGCATAGGTAGCGTGGGAAAGGTCGTTTGTGGCACAGGAACTATTTTTCCAGGACTGAAATTACATACTCCTACCTGCACTCTATCATGCTAGTCAGGGGTTGCTGATGGACCCGGTCCGACCCACATTTTGCGGGTCTAAGTCGGGTCCGGGTTCGAAAAATTGGGCCCGTCAGAAACCCTACAAACGTTCCTTGTTCCTCAAATAATTCATGCTCACTTGACGAATGCAGCAGCCTTAGCAGCCCCCTTGGCACTAGCGCTCATCGATGACCATTTCGATCCGCCGCTCTTTCGACTTCTGCAATCAGTTCATTCATCCATATTCAGACATTTTCTAGGAGTGTAATTACACTTCAACTGTATAGACTTCATTTAGAAGTTAAATTTTTTCAACTCTTAACATTCCGGAAATTTCTCACTTACTTCTTGCTATTATTTGCATTTTTCGTCGACTTTCCAGATTTGATCGTCTTGTCAGATTTGCCCTGAACAATCTTGTTAACTCTTTACGACTAGAAGATCATAGTAGTAAACAAGTATCATAACTGCAATTAATTTCTCATGAATTTCCGACATCTTTGCCTCATCAGCAATAATAATCATCTGCTCGCTTACCCTAGGTGCGAGTGGGAATCGCCTGGCGTTGGGCGGTGGCTTGCCGAGGATCATTTCGTTGTAGGAAGACAGCTCGAATGGGTCCACTCTGTAATCATATATTCAGTTTTTAAATTCGGTGGTAATCTTGACTTCTTCCAAAATTCTAATAGATATTGACATTGTTAATATCGAAGTTAAGTTCAACTTAAAGGCCGAGTTTCATGTGAATCGGAATCTTATACCTAAGATACATTGGAGGGAGACGATGCAGAATGCGGACGACCTCGCTGGACTCGATGTGTATTATGTCGCGAGTCATCACTCGGGTCATGATCTTGATGATCGAAATCAGACTGTTCCCAATCAGATAGGTCGCACTTCTGAATCAGCGTGCGTTTATCGCTAGATTAATAGGCTCCCATCTGCTTAATTTTTCATTTGAAGGTTAATCTTGACACTTACACGTTGTATTTTTCTCCATATCTATTTTAACGAAGACCTAGAAATTGCCATTTTACTGTCAATAGAAGAAGTAAGAAACTTGATAGATGATTCACCAAAAATTCTATGAGATTTCCTGTACGAACATGATAAACTTCATTGCAAGGACTACGTAAACTGTTAGCAGTAAATAATTTAAGCTAGAAAAAGCAAACCTGTAGTGATTGATTTGCGTCTCGAGTGTTGGTGTGTACTCTTCGGCTGATTTGATTTCCAGTTTTTCTGCCTGACTTCCACTCCTTTTGTAGTCATCTGCACGAGGCTTTCTCACGTACTTCCGATGTTCTGCCTGTACAAATGTTACTTTCTGTTGTTATTTCATCACTCGACATTGTTTCAAGAGGAATGATATCGAATGTTTATGGAAAACGTCGTGTAATGCAATGAGAAGTATTTGGTATTAGTCAGAATGATGATTTTAGCGTAAGATTTTAAACCAATTTTGTATTGTAGTACAGTAATCAATCAAGAAACACATGTCGTGATGTTATGTAAAATGAACAGATACAAAACGTTCTTGTTCTCACTTATCTCGAAATGATTCTTTTCATGCGTTAGAATCATGTATACGATGTAGTTTCTAGGTGGCTGTAGAAGAATATAAATTTCATTAATGACAAATTCGGCATCACTAATAGAGAATCAATCAATTTGTCTGTCTTATCTTGTTTACCTTGACGCTGCTGAGATCGATGGACTCGAGTCTGAAGATCTCCCCAATGGCAGCGGTCGCTTCGATCATCGTGTTTGCATAGGGCAGCAGAGTCAGCTTCTTCGTGTGCCTTCTGATTATCTGCAATCGAGTTGTAAGAACAGTAACGAATCTTTCATGCGTCTCCTCTATTCCATTTATCTTCCATCCAACCTTGATATTTCCGTTGTTCCAATCGATGAGTCGTCTGAGGATGTCGAGCAGCGAAGTGCATACCTCGTGGAGCACTCGCAGTCTGTACATTGCCGCTGCTTCTCCAACGGTTGTCTGCAATTTACAATCCGAATGTGAAAGAATGGCCATTTTCATAACCAATCAGTTCATGGTAATTAGTATTTCCGACACGAATTTTTCAGAATATTCCTAGAGTTCTATAAAACGATGCGTATTTTCTATAAAAGCATGTTTTAATTTGATATAAACGGTGTCAAAATATTCTAAAGAAGATAGTGCCGTAAAGTACCTTCTTTCAACAATTTTCAAATTCTTATAAAATTACTTCAAATCATAAATTCAGAACTTTAACTCTTTCATATTAAAATTTTAGTATTTTTTAATCTAGAACAAGAGATTGGTTCTGTTCTTCCGATCTTACTATATCTCCTTGTTTGAACATACCATTTTGCGAGTGTATTGACTTCTCCTGTGACTATCTTCCCAGTCATTCAATTTCTCAGTAGCTTCCCTCAATCTGGCCACTATGCTCTGGTTCTCATCTACAATTCTTTTCTCAGTTCCCAACCCCTTCCTATCAACCTTTCTGTTCATCTTCCTTCAGTCTTGTGACGTGTTCCTTGAGCGGTTTCAAGTAGTTCTGTCTGATCTGCTTTACATAGACGTCCAGCGCTGTGTTCTGCAAGGCAAGAGGAATTGTTCTTCTAAAATCATCAAGATACAACAATCTTTCGATCAAAAATTTCGGCAACATGGACTCTTCGCGACCCTTTGTTGGATTTTTGCGGTCCTTTTTCCTATGGTTGTTGTCATCAACGTTCGCCGCTTTTCTAATGTTGCTTAATCCTTGAATTTTCTGACAGCAACAAACAGTCTTGTAGTGATGGAGATGAATCCGTTCTGTCGAATGAGAACTCAAGAATCGTACCGTCCATTCGACGAGGAAGAGCGAAGCAGCGAGTTCAGCCACAGCTTTCTTCTTCGAATCAAGAGGACTCGCTGATTTTGTCTTCTGAAAAAAAAGGTTTATATATTAAAATTTTTATAAGTCGTGATAAAAGCGAAGAGGCTTTGTTAGAAGATTTAGAAGAAATAAATAATGATTCAATCATGAAATTTCTGCATACTAGACCAATTCACGATTTATGCAATGGACGTTGTCTTGGTCTTATTTATTTTCGTCAAAGAAACGGCCGGATTATGATCGATCAAAATACGAACTCTGTCTATCCATATTGAATCAATTTTGGCTGTATCTATCAAAGTTCCCACATCTAATACAATCTGCCCTATCAGCCAGCATTTCTGATTATGTCATTCGTCTCGTTATTGGATTTCGATGATTCTTGATTGCATCACGAGCATATTCACAATCCTGCTTACCTTCTTTTCATCCTTCTCGCTCTCGTCCAATTTGCCTTTCTCCTTTTCCTTTGACATCTTTCGAACAAGTTCGGATAATGAAGTATCAATATTAGTTGAGTCAAGATTCCATAATATTCAAACACAACGTATTCTAATTTTGAACGATCTTCATTCCTTGAACTAAATAGATGAAGAGATCTAATGAAGTTTTGAATTTTTTTTTCATTTTGAAGTAATAAGTTTGCTTGTTCTATGAAAAGTTCTATGTCTTCTTCAAGCAAATCTTGAAATAGCATTGAACCTACTATTTGCAACGGCTGAAAAAACTGCCAAAATATCAATGATCGAGCAAAAGTGAATTGCTAGCCGTTTCTTGAGAAGAACTATGAGTAGATCATTTTTCGGCTATTGTTTCGATTTCAAACTTTCAAACATTGCTAAATCTGCTCAATAAAAATGGCATTTCAAAAAGAAGAGTTTGAAAAAAACGAGATACAGATACAAAAAGATAGAGAAGTGACACAAAACGAGCAGAGCAGCTGATCAGGTTCACAAAAGTTCGCCTGCAGAGTTGGGAAGGCTCAGAATGTGGTCCCTTATTCGCAATGAATCAGTTGAATCATCATAGACAGGCAGGTCTATCGAACCTCGATTTGTTGATCCTCGGCTAATTAATCCCTCTCCTAGATCGAGATATTTCCGTATTTGGTTGTGGATCCAGCTGTATTTTTAACAGCTCTGTGACTATAAAAGGCTCTGTTTACGTGAGAATGGCATCTCGATTATTTGAGATTCGTTAAACGTTGATTCGATTCGACAATGAAAGTCCTCAACTTCGTTCTGCTTATCGTCAGCATTGTCGCTATCCTAACTAGTGGATTCGTGGTAAGATAATTGCCTATTTTCTTCTTGATTTGATAAAATTGAGCATTTTTAGACGGCAACCAAATGCCAGTCGGAAGAGAACTCTGCTGGTCCGTGCATTAATTCGGCTTGTCCCGTGAGTTTTCATTATCTTTTTTTTAATAATATTGAAACACGAATTTTTAACCTAGCTAAGACATTGCTTACATCGATAAAAGTCTATCCTTCGTGATTGCGTAAATGATGAATATCTTGAACTTTAAAGTGAAGATCTAATATTCGGAAAATTCTGAATAGATTGATGTGATTTTTCAACAAAGATGAATATTTGCAGCAGGTCGTCTTTTTTCAATAAGCTTTTCTATACAAATCGTCTTGTGGAAACTAGCTTACATGCAGTTTTCAATACAAAGAAATTGGTTTTCAAAATCAGTCATCTGCTTTTGACATTCATTTTTGTTCAAAATTTTACATCAATCCATTCTGAATTTTTTGCTCTTTCAAACGCGCCTACTTCTGTCCCGAAATTCCACGGAACTCTGAAAAGATTTCTCTGTAAATAAAAATGACAAATTTCAGGATAAATTCATCTGCACAGAGGATGAAGAGTGCTGCTCGAATGATTCGATCGAGAAATAGCCAAGAAGGATGAAGAAATCACAACTTGAAACTTCTCTGCAGTCAATTCAATGCATTTTCTCACTCAACCTAACTTACATTCCTATCAAATAGGGGCATTTTTGAACGTTTACAATAAATACATTTCTTGTAATTTCATGTTTTACCTATCATGCTTAATGCTAAACTTCAGCCATTATCTTTCAAGGTTTTTATTCAACAACAACTAATGCAATCATGAAAATAGATTAGGTCCTGACTAAATGAAATTCACATGGAACGAATCCCGACAATCTTTCAGAAGAAAATGAAAAAGTCGAATGATATTTAGTCGAAAATAGAGGATATTGACGATTTGAAATGAAATGAACGGTGAAGGCATCCACAAACGAATGAGGAAAGGAAGTCGATCCTCGACAAATGAGATGAAACAACAAAATAATGAAACGAATGGTGACTGAAATGTGAATTTGACGTTTGAAGGACCAAAATGAAAGAGGAAAGAGGGAGAGAATTGAAATGTTCGAACGAACAAATGAATGTTACAGTAAAGATGGAAATGGAAATGACAAACACAGCTCTCAGACTTACTGAAATACTGATTGGTGCTCAAAATAGCTTAGAATACGAATTCGAATAGATGTTAGACATGAGTGGTAGATGGGGCTAACCAAAATTCATAATATCAAATTATAAGTTTGATTGTCAACGAAGAAGCATTTTCAGTCAATTTATCCTGTTTGGTTGAAAATGAACGAAATTGGATGTTATCAAGGGAACGTCTGCTTCGTTAACAATGAACAGTATTTGATGAAACGGTTCATATGAAATGATAAAAAGGTGTTATGGATTATGGATGTAATGATGCTCGACTTGCTGACTCTACTATTGCTGCTGTGCCTGCAACTCGAAAGGACCGTCGACAATGACATCCTCGAACAGAGCCAATTCGCACTCGTCAGACAGACTCTCCACGTCACTCGCCCCATCTGAACGACTGTCCAAATCGTATAGGGAACACTTGCGAGTCATCTGGCTCCTGCAAACTCATTTATGAAATAGTTTTCTGATATAGGAAATCTGTCAGTTTTGATTATACCATAAAAATTAAAAAATTGAAAACTAGAAAAGATTGAACTGATGCATAATTTTCTTTGATGCCTCTTTATTTTCGCTTGATTGCTCAGATTGTGAGAAATGAGAAATACGAAGTAGATGTATGATTGTATGTCTATTTCATATCCTTATGATATATTTGTACTCATCGCCGCATTTGCATATGAATCTCGGAAGATAAGTTTGATGCATCGAAAAAATACGACTCTCTACCCAATAACTAATAAATGAGTAAGGATCTTTGTTCCCTTGGAAGAAATAAAGGCTTCGAGCCGCGAGACAATTTTGTATTTCTTTTTTGTTGCAAGATTGCATCTACTTCTGGCAGAAATGCATTTGTGGCTAAAAATCGCGAATGCTTTGAAAATGTCACTATAAAATTATCAAGATTAAAACTATTCAAGCAGTAAATTGAATTAAGCCAAAGAGCGCGAACTTACCATTTGTCCTGTCCAGCGTAGTAGAAGACGGGGGGAGCGGGTCGATCGGAGTCGAGAGGAATGGAGTAGGCGCCCATATTGGGCCAGAGTAGCCACTCGCCTACGCGCAACTGCCTCACTCTCACCAGGGATTGCGCTACGTCGACTGCCTCGAGGGACGGTCCCAGCACTGTCGAGATGTGCTCCTGTCCACTCCCTTCCTGAAAATTCCATCGATCATTCCTTTTGTTCACTTCAAACTCCAATAAATCTAAATTTGGAACTTGGAGCCTTTATCTAATTATGTGAATCGTTAGAAGAAATCCGAATTGTGAGTTCCCTTCTTTCAAGAAAGTCGATTTTCGTTCCCATTTTCCCTATTGAGAGATTTCTTTCCCTCGAATAACATGTTTAATTTATTCGATGGGATAGACGTTTTCGTGGAATGCAACGTTCCAATTTCCGAGAGAAAGCTTTTTGGTTATTAAAAAAGGGCTAGTTTTACACTCTCCTCCGTCTCAATTTTCATGCGTTTGCAGTAAGTGGGTTCTATGAAGTATGTAGAGAGAAGACTCACAAAGAGAGGTTTGCATTGTGGCTGGCAGTCGAGCAGACGGCAGCCGAACGAGCCGTACAGGCCGTCATTTGTGGAGTAGACATAGCCGATTCCTTCATCGAAGTCTGAAAACTCACAGATCAGAATGAACTATTCCAAAAGAACTTTATCAAAGAGTTTCAAGGGAGCATTCTTTTTTATTCTCTAAAAACGTAATGAGCTGACCATCGTTGGAGATGAGTTTAGCATCGAGAGCCCTCTTGCCAGTGACTGCAGTGCAGAGGGAGAAGGCAGGGGCTGCCAGGAATCGACCAGGAGTGGCGAATGCATTCAACTGAGGGAATTGACTGATGGGGAAGAGTTCGGACAAGGACTCGTTGATCACGTAGCACAACTGAAAATGGTTGAGATCAAAAGGTAATATGATCTATAACGAGTTTTCAATTTTCGACCTGCCTTTCTACCGCATGAACGAAATGTGTATCTTTGAGAGGGAAAGCTTATGAATTACTTTCTTCTCTCAAACTACACTAGTATTTCGGTTCGTTAGGTTAATCGTATGTAGTTCGACAGGTTCAAAATTTAATTGTCAAACCTTGTGAAATTGCGAGTCTTCATTCGCGTATTCGATGTCAGCAGCAGCAGCCTGGAATCCCCCGCCCAGTCCGATTGACCGCAAGTTGATGTGGTATCGCGACAGAGCCGTGTCGAAGAGCAGTCTCACTTCCCGCAGGGCCTTATAGTAGGCAGACGCGTCCTGGCCTGCTCCCAGATGGAAACACACTCCGGTCACATTGGCTCGCAGATCGGACGCCCGTTCGAGGATCTCCTCGGCAGTGGCCACATCGCAACCCATCGTAGAGCGCGGACCCAGGCACAGGGCGATGACGATTCTGCAAATTGAGCGAAGGTATTTCTCATGACGAGCAACAGTTAGGTACAGAAGGCATAAAAGGAGCGTGTTTTCAGTACAATATCGCGGCGATACGATTTCTATCAAATAATATCATTCTATAGGAATCGTTGTCATATTGAAGAAAGAGTGTGCCGTTCTGCCCTCCTTTTCTTTAACTATCTTCGTGAAGTATCAATTTATAGGAACTGGAAAAATGAAATGGAAGTTGGATCAGGGATTTTGAAGAAATTGAATAAAATGGCAATAAGTGTAAAGATAATTAAATCCTAATAATGCACATTCTTTCCAACTAACTCCATAGAACTTTGAATAGTCTATACTGTGAAGTGCGTAATATTGAATCTGCTCACCTAGCATAAGGAGCGAACTGGACTGCATCCTCGAGCTGCTTGGCGCTCTCGATGACAATCGTGCCGACATTCGCCTCTCCGGCCATTTTCATGGACTTGCGAGTCAGCAGCTGGCAGTTGAAAATGATCTGCTGTGGGTGGATGAGTGATTTCGCCTGAATTCATCAAATTGAATGCCTTGAATCATTCGAAAGAAAGAAAAATGCAAGATCAGTTATTTCTTGATCCTTTGGCTGGAAGTAAAGTGGCGTACGGTTATGTTTTCGAGTGTCAAAGAGATAGAAATAGAACGTGAAAAAGGAGAGACTGGCTTAAAAGCCGTTCTTTTCCTTTATAATTTTCCAGTTTTTGGACTCGGGAATACATGCGAAATTCTGAGATAAATATTCTTTACTTATCAAAAAGAAAACCCTACTCTTTTACATCTAGCTACTTTTCAAAACTGACAGAATGGGTAACCTACCAATTCGAGTTCAGCAGAATTGGCGACCTCGAAAGCGATGTTCTGGTCAGCAAGCAGCTTGGCGAGAACGGGGTCTGCATTGCATCTGAGTGCGTAGCAGAGCCTCACGGAGGGCAGGCAATCGTGCCACAGATCCACTTGCGAGTGCACTGCAGCGACGTCCATCACAAAGAACGGACTGTCCGATTTCTGCAAATTTTAGAATGGGCTTCTTGAGAAATAAAAGCGGAAAAATTTCACTGTCTGTATAGTAGTGAAATATCGCTAGAGAATTAGAAGCGAAAAAAAACATTTTTAGAAATCAGTTAATCTTCCTTACTATTGAAGATAAATGATCTATTTGTGATGCTTTTTTTGTTGTATAAAGAAAGAAAAAGCTGAATCGCGCTCAAAAAATCACAAAGTGATCCTTCAAAAGACTTCTCTGAGAAGTCGAATTTTAGTTCAATAACTCAACGAATAATGTTCAGTGTTGCAGTGTTGCATACCTGTCCCTGAGCGACATGTCGAGCGACCTGCTGAATGTCCTTGTGGGCGGAGAGAATGGCGATGGGTTGCTCTGCAAACGAGTCTCTGCGTAACTGCTCATCCTCTTCGTGAAGTGAATGATACGTGCAGGAAGGAAGGCGTTGACGTTCAATCATTCGGCTGAAAATCCATAATCATCTCACAAATCAAGTTGTAATCAAAATTAAAGTAACCATCGACTGCGTATCTTTCCTTTTCCCGTTGTTTTTTCTTTTTCGTGCTCTGAAAGGAAAGATTACGCAGCCGCAAACATTCATGCTTCCTTCCTTTTGTTCTTGAATGATTTTGAGGTTTCATTTCTTCGTTGTTGCTTTTAAATTTTTAAATGAGACTTTTCGATTATATTTAGAGGAATAGTTTCCATACAAATATTCCATAAGTTATAATTTGCTGACCAAATTAAGGAGGGATGTGTCTCGCGCCGCTGAGTCGGCTGGCTAGTTCCTCACGAGTTTGCCACGTGCAGTGCTTGGGTGGGGTGCCTGAAACAGACGGAGACATTAGTCCTGAAAGAATGCATTCACCCCACTCACCCGAAGTAGCGGCAGAAGGTGCGCGCGAGCTAACGCGCGCTAGTTCTGCGACTATCCTGAAAATTTATGGATAAATTTCTTCTAAATATTTTAGGGTTTTTTTTCTTGTAAACTTCATCTATGAATACGCCAACAAAGTTTGAGGTATGAGTTAGGCATAGAGTTGAGAAAGCCCTGTGTTATTTCCAAATTATCAGCCCATCGAGTAGATTGTTTGAGTATTCGAACTATTCGGTCCTATCTATCCTAGCCTACCCTAGTTTCAATGTCGAACGAAGTTAACAAATAGACGAAATCTCCTTGTTACAAATGATTAGGGATAAAGTTTACAAAAAGCCATATTTCAGTTCTCTCATTAATCCTTAGAAATTACTGTTCGGAAAAATTTGAATTTCCGCTTACCTTGGGGTTTCGAAGAGAGCGTGAACGCGAAGAGAACTCGCGAACACGCGCTGTGAAGCTACGTGGGAAACCGAAGAAGAAACTGAAAATTTCCACCATTAATTTCTTTTCTCGGAATAAATATTTTTCTCAGATCTAGAACTCAACACTTAAAAAAATGTCTGACGAAGCTAATAATAAATAGGAAAAGAGCTAATTGCGATAAGACACGGCATTGATCGTTCTAAATGCTTTTGAAAGATTCATAAATTATTCCGATCAAAAATAACAACTCTCACCTCAGTAGAAGCACAAAGTTAGTGGGTCAGGGTCGAATGGGGGCTCCTCGTTCTTGTTCAGACGGACTCGGCCTGTGGGCAGTTGCGGCTCCGAATGCGTGCAGAACACGATTCCGTAGAGTTCCTCTAGTTCCTGCAACAACACCTTATTATTCAAAATCATGGGACACAATTATCTTAGCGCTGAGGAATGTCCTCTCGAGTGAGAGTACAACAATTCCAGTTTTTTGTTTTTTTTTTTAACTATGTATTCTCCTCTCCAATGCTGTTATTTCTCCCGTCTTTCTATCTTTTCTCGCATTTGGAACGCGTGCTCATTTCAAACATTAGAGAAGAGTGCACCAACTCTTTGGAGGAAAGAACTCACAGGCAATTAATTCCTTTCCATTTCAAAAAGTATGCAACCCTCAACGTCATTTCTTATCACCAATCAATGAGATCAATCGATTTTATCATGTGACTCTTCATCTGCAATAAACCGGAAGAAGAAATGTCATCTGATTATTTTCGAGTGTGTCACAAGACTTGATAACAATGACTATTTTAGTACCATTGTCTGTCCTTATTGCTCGAAGACGCTTCAGCACAACAAATTGAAAATTTGAATGCAACCTTCGCAATATTGCGACACTTGAGAAAACTCGAAACGCGAACTTTTTTTTTCATATTTTGCAGGAAACTCGTGGTAGCATCTTCTTTCAATCCTCATGCTTTGAAAATAGAGAAAAGTTGATAATGAGAGAGAAAATCGTGTTGAGAAGTACTCTAGTAAATCCTGCATAGATATTAGATTTTTCCGAGGAATAAAAACTCAGAACGCCGAGAACTTTAATAAATGCGAAGAAATGACTGACCAGGAAGAGGAAACCCCCGTTGGGTGAGTTGTCCTCTGGATCGTCCTCTAGATGAATCTTCGATTATCGACTGGGGACAGCAAGTAGGGATGCCGTTTGAATCCTCTCCCGCGGAATTCAAACGACTAATGGAGAGCTGTGAACGGCCAAGGGGACACTCGGGCGGAGAGTGCCTGAAATGAGCTGAGTGATGCGAATAACATGAAACACACATCATTGCGAAATACGATAAACAGATGAAGAAATCAATGCAGAGCAGGAATAGAAGAAAACACGATAAATAATGCACAAATGAGGGGAGTGGATAATGTGCAGTGCCTGGCAGGGTTGCTCATGTGACAGGAAAAGCATGAATAGAGGAAAGGGGTATTTTTAGATTTTAGGATTGGGGCGGGAGTGAAGAGGGAAAGAGCGAGCGGCGCGGAGATAAACTGATGAACTGATCATTGATAGAGCAGTACGTCACACGGCAGATAGGTAAAGATGATAAACAAAGGAAGAATAAAGGAAAAGGGGGATTGAATCGAAACTGATCGGGGAAAAGCCGAAGGATGAAGCTGAATGTGGAATGGGGAAAATGGATGAAAGGGGGCATCGAGAGGAGGAGTGAAGAGGGAAAGGGAAAGGGAGAAGGAGAAGAGGCGGCAGGCAGAGAGGCAGAGAGGCAGAGAGGCAGAGACCGAGAGGGGAATCGATAGGGAAGAGAGGGAGAGACCGCCCAATAGGCCCTGCAAGTCAAGACAGAAAGACATAGCTAGATGATAGAGATACAGAGCCGGGGAAGAAGTGATATCACCAGGGCATCTCATACACAACACGCTTTGTAACCAACACACAACTCATCAAGGCTACCGTAGACCCTCACATTTTTTTTCTAGAATTTTCCAGATATGAGTACAAAAATAATAGGCGGTTTGAAAAAAAGAGAAAAAAAAACGAAAAGAAGGCAGGTGGTTGAGAAATGAAGATAAGTGTAAAAGTAGCGAATAAACTTTCGAAAACATTTGAAGTCACTTTTTCGAAAACAAAAAATGTGTCACACAGAAGTTTATGGGAATTTGTCGAATAGCGATGAATCAATCTCTGTGCAATGGTCTGATATTCTGCAGAAGCGAATGAATGCCACAGAAAA
This sequence comes from Diploscapter coronatus, assembly GCA_964036155.1. Classification (NCBI taxonomy): domain Eukaryota; kingdom Metazoa; phylum Nematoda; class Chromadorea; order Rhabditida; family Rhabditidae; genus Diploscapter; species Diploscapter coronatus. The sequence goes on along the minus strand of OZ038422.1, from coordinate 43,766,223 downwards.
ATGATTCTGCTCGACTAGATTCATTCTGCTCAAATTGCTAATTTGTTTATGAGCGCTATGAGCACAAGATATCTCAAATCTAAAAATTCTTCGTTTCATCAAAGAAAACTTGATCTCAAGGTTTTTGATCTCATTGTCAGACATCAAAGAAAAATTTAAATGTCCGAAGCAGATAATAACAAAAAAGAAGAGATAAAATGCATTACGACTAGAAAATACAAAGTGTGAATGAAGGTCTGGAATGAAATGCTGATAAAATGATGGAAGAAATGATAAGAAGAGTCTAGAAAATGACAAAGCAAGGAAAGGGGAGGGACTGAATTGTCAATGGGATGGAATTGAAATGAAGATCAAAATGATAAGGAAGAGTATTGAAAAGAAGAAATGAGCATGTGGTGAGCAAGGAAGTATGGGGAGGGAAGGGGAATGAATGACAAGAAATTGAGCTGCTTGTGGCGTGACAAATTAGGACAGAAGAGCAGTACGAAACTCTTCGAGAAGAGGGAAAATCAATGGATGATTCACGAGATTTTGCATTAAGTTGAGCAATTTAGATCAGTCGGCAGACATTATGAACCTCCTTATTAGTCATAAGTTGATCTTCGTCATCAACTTTTCTCTACACTCCTAGACCCTAAAGTGGGTGCCAAGTACAACTGAAGACGACGATTAGCTCATCACCAGACCTAGGGACCATTTTCGTTAGCCCAATAAAATATACGGAAGGTAGGTTGCAAGGGTTTCTGACGATTATCCTCTCTAGCAATGAGACTGCTGATAACAAACTTAGAAACCTGAAATTATGATGTTAAGAGATCTTGTCCTTGCAAAACTTTTATAGAGAAATGTAACGAAGATCATAACTCGTTGAAGAATGAAATAATTAAAGAAAGCAAGGGAGCTATAACTTTATGGCAGCTTGCAAAATATTGCACAACCCTTTTAGAAGATGATGGTATGATTTCCAATAGATGAAGAAGTGACCTTTTTCTTCATGCTTTGAAAATAGTCATATATAGTGGCAGACAAAGTATTAAGTCACCTCTTATATCTGTACCGATTTTCAACCAGAAGCCCAGTTCTACACAATTATTGAATAGTTGAAACTTGACAAACTTACATGTCTTGCACACATCTATCGGTGTGCAAAATTTCAGCTTAATCTGAAAAGCGCATCGAGCTGAGCGGTTGATTGAAAATCAGCACAAATATGAGAGGCGACTTATTACTTTGTCCGCCACTGTATTCTAAAAAAGATCTTGTCATAGTGTGCCATCACGCAGTATTATTCAAGTTGTCAACTTCATGACTTGCAAACTTCGAGATTTAATGATTTAAATCTGATAGAACTAATGAAATGTTGATATTTTCAATTATTTCGAGGTTTTGTAAAGATTTTCTTTTAATTTGACGACATTCCATTAAATCATAATTAAATTTCTCTTACTATTGCGCTTTTGTGAAATAACTTGTCAAAGATTCTTCTGGCATTTTAGATCAATTGTTTGAAATGCTATGATTTGATTTCTGTGTTTCTGAAAATAAAGAAAAACATGTCACACTTCCGATGGAAATTCTTTGAGCTCAGTTGATGTGCAAAAAGATAGAATGTGCAAAATAATTTTGGAAAAACGAATGGTCAAAGTTTGTTCCAAATGATTTGTCAACGAAATTGCATATAACTTTTCTACATTGCTTATGAATCATCCTTTTGCAATACAACAACTATTGTCAGATCACGAGGAAGTTGGAATACAAAATCGATCCCAAAATAAAAGAAAATTTCGCTGCCTGCTGCTATTTTCATCAGTTATTTGTCAATCTCTGAACTAAAATTTGTATTTCTCGCATCACACAATGGGGTAAATCATACGTGAAAAAACAATAGGGATTTGGATTGCAAACAAAACCGAAAATCATTAGAAAACAGGGGGCTGAAGAGGCAAATAAATTGGCGAAATGTTGTCTGATTTCTGATTTCCGAGATCTAGAGCTAGAACAGTCCAATGGCTTTGAATTTCTCGACTAGTTCAGCCTCAGGATCCATGCAAGTGTATTTGATTTCTTCCTCTTCATCTTCAAGGCAACAGTCAGAATAAAAACAGCAACAAAGAGTCGATAATATTCCTAAACTTTGCACATTTTGATTTTGTCAAAATTCTTCGAAAACCTTTCTTTGAGGAATACTGCTCCGTTCCTTCTTCTGCGACCAAAATGTCCAAATCATTCGCACTCTAAATCATAATTTCTTTGCGAGTATTCTTGAGTAAATCCTACCACATTATCTTCGTCAACTCGTCTTCGAACTGAATTGAAAAGTTTAGATGCTGAAGCAATCAGACCATCGAAGAGGGTAAACCGATTGTTTGGTAGGTCCACTATAACACTGCAACCAAAAATAAAACTATGGAAATGCACATGATCAATGCATAGGTATTTTATTGAGAAGTGAAACGACACGGCAACTGAATTACCTCTGATTCTCGAGATTTGTTTCATCCTTCTCCAGATGAGTGAATTGTTCGAAGTTGTTCGGAAGAACGTTCTCGATGTCCTTTTTCATCTCTTTGTTCTTCTACAAGTTATGGGAAAGTTAGAACTTCCGACGAGTATCGATAGAATATAATTTGCGAATGAACTAGTGAAGCATCTGCTCGCAACGAGCAGCCCTGCAGATGTTTGTCTCGCTCTTCTGCACTGCAGCAGTGTTGTAGTCAACTTCTCAGTTCCCGATTTGATTTCGAATTAGAAACTTAATTCGAGGTTAGCGGTTGTCCGGGGCAACATAAAGTTACAGCAAAACAGGACGGAACAGAGAAAATAATGAGCAGTCGGGCTGAAGGACTGAAAACTAGAATGCACATGATCACAATATCGTGTTTATTAGCAATCCGAAACAACGTCATTAACAAGCGTACATTTTGCAAGCGCTTTACTTAAAAAAATAAAGAGTTTTTTCTTCAAATACCTCTCATCGAGACAATAAGCTTAATTTCTGTACCGTTTCCCAAGTAGAGTAGTCATGGGATTGGCGAGCCTTTCGTAGCAAATACAGACGAAAATGGGTTTATATTGGAACTGTAAAGACACTAAAATGATCATAATTTACCTTCATTAAATAACTAATGTTGTACAAATGAAATTAAAGACGAAAGAATTATCAATAACTCCTCAGATTAGTGAGATAGTCTCTGGAAGCAGGCAGAATTCTGCTCCCCAACCAGCAGCTGTGGAAAATGCACCTTCTGCATTGATACACATCGAATTTCTGTATGGTGGATTTCTTCTCGATCTGATAGATCAATCGATCGAAGCATTTTCGGTCCTTGATTGTCACTGAGCCGAGCAGATTGTCGCCAGCATGTATGCCAAATGCTCTGCAATTATTCTTGAACGACCAATCTATCTTACAAACCCGTTCATACCCAGCACAATTTCTCTCGGGAATACTCGTGTAGAAATCCCAATATCCATTCCCTACAGCTCTTCTCCTGTACAAATTCAACCAGCCATGGTCATGGCGAATTTGCATAATGCCAATTCGATACCTTCAAACAGTATATTGAATTTAGAGAATTATTCCATTGTCAAACTTTTTCCCACAATCCAGTTTAATCTAATTTTCTGGGTAGAAATCAAAGACGACGAATCGTGTTATTTTACGCAAATAATTATTTTCATATCGAATCTAATTACTGTATATATGGTGCATCAAAATGTTAGAAAAATCTTTACGAAGAATCGATATGAAAAATCAGAATTATGGTCTAATGAATTCAGAATCGATTTCATAAAACAACTTTGCTTCAGATAAATGATCTTCATATAAAAATTTTTAATTATCCGAAAAATTAAAGTATTTTTGAATATTTGAAGCTCTGCATTGTCAGTATTTAGCTGATGCTCCCCAATCCTTGAAGTGCAAGAATATGAAATTTAAAAAAATAATTTGTAGGGAAATGGGCAAATAGAAATAACGAGATCTAAAAATGATAAAATACGTACCATCCTCTAGGCAATTTCACATCCAATCCTTCCTTTTCCAGTTCTGCATTAGGGGGAATATGAGTTTCACAAGTTACTGTTCTAAACTATTAAAAATGCAAGAAAAATGTTGATGAAAATCGATTTAAGACTGCAAAAACACCCACCCGCATGTGATTTCATTAGTCTCTCGATAATAAGTGCAATAAACGTTTCTGAATCAATTGGTATAAAATATTTTTCGAAAGAGCTGTTTGGACTGACTCTGAACAAAAGGTTGACCTGATAAAGAATAATGATAAAATAATAATAGATGCAATAATAGTAGGCATTAATGCTAAACTGGAAGAGGCCTAAAGCTATTTTCAAAGGAAAGCGAACAGAATGAGCGGGAAATGGGAAGAAAGGAGGGAAAGAAATGACTCTTCCTCCCATCTACAGGCAAATTTGCTTTGGACAGGGAAGGAAGGAAGGTTGTGGATTGTTGTGCTGAAACGGACTCGAAAACCATTCGCATCCTCAAGGACATGTCACTCACTCGTTCACTCGGTACGCATTATGCAATTCCACACTATTCAAATGTTAAATCAGCATTAATCTCAATGCAGTAGATAAAATTGCAGGTATAATTTGAAAATGAAGAGAAATTCAGTAACTTCTTTGATTTTTGGCATATACCAAAATGAAAAAAGAAGGAAAAATTGCATGTAAATTCATGCAAGAACTACCCAAGTTTCTAAAGGAATGTTCGAATAGCAAAAGTCGTTAACGATATCAAAGTAAGACATGCCAATTTGTCGTAGAGCTGACCCATGATTCTGTGCAGAGTGTTAACAGAGTTTTTTCTTCCAAATATTTCCCTTTTATACGAAAATTATCGAAAAAAAATTTAAATCGATGCGATTGTTTGAAACGTTGTTCGGATTTTTGCAGAACTGAACTTTAAATTTCCTGCTTGGCAAAGCTATAAGAATAATCTTCGGAAATGATGAAAATATGCGCATTATAATAAAAAAAAAATCAATTGAATTGCATAAATTTGCCGACCTGTACTGTAGCTGAATGGAGTCATCACGAACCGGTGACCAGGCACAGCCCTTCGTGTTCTTCTCTTCCAATCGATGTTCATCCGAGACTTCTGAATCACTGATATCAGTTGGTTGAATTCGGAGGTTCTTCAAAGCGAAAACATTCAGAATCTTTTGTCGTTGAAAGTTAGGAATCATTTTGATGGAATTGTCAACGAAAGTCCTTTGGCAGGCGAAAAGATCCTGGATTTATCCAAATGCAAGATATGTCGAAACCGGCCAGCCATGAACTGATTGAAAAGTTATTTTTGTACATAATTTAGTTTCGAAATACTTTATTTGATACCTAAATCATATCAAAGACGAAGAAAGACTAAGACAAGTCAATACCATCACAATCCGTTTCTTTCCCAAATCAGCAAATGAATATAAGTCACAAGGCACCAAGACTAAGATAATAAAGCAGCAGGTAAAACAAACGAAATATAAGGGTTAGATTTGACAAGAAATGGGGGTGAAAATGCATGGAGCATTTGAGAAGGCAGAGGGTAGACAATCAATACCAAATAAGTGACGAACTACGTGAAAATTAAAATGGAACAAAAATAAGTGAAAAAGAGTGAAAATGCAAAATTGAGACTACAAGATCCGAGTCTGATGACTCGTACCCTCTCCTAATAAACAACAAGGGTTAAACATGACAACTTAAACGTTCTGATAAAAGCCGGTTAAGGTTAGGTTAATTGAAAGTTTGGAATAAAATAAGAGGAAAAAGTGAATTTCACTAGCACAAAAAATAACTTAGTTTACAAGAAGAAGAAGATGGAATATTCGACTTATTCCTGTCCGCCAGTGCGAGTCTCCTCCCACATCTGCCCATTTCCATTTAGTTCATTCATTTCAGGCAGCGCATCCAACACGTTCTGCATGACGAATGTCTCCTCGCCCTGTTCAGTCTTCTCCACGGGCGAAATTGTCGCTTCGGCGGCTGCAGACAGAGTCGACTCGGCTCGGGACGATTCTGCAAGAGTTGCATATTTTACAAAATGATTTCGTTAGATGTGAGAACGCATTCTAGAAAGATTCCAGTATAAAATCGGAAAAATGGGCATCTAATCTTATCGTTAACAACAATTTTTGTAAAAACAACAACTCACTTCCATTCTCCATGGTGGTGTTTCCATCACCACTTCCCATGTGGATTCCCTCGTCCGTGGATGCCGAGGACTTGGCAGAGGGAGGCCTCGTACCGATCGGACCGAATTGAGATGCCGAGGAGAGGAAATGCGAAGGGGAGAATGGGAGAGGTTGCAGAGTGGAGTCCAAGCCATTGGAGTCGAAGCAGGTGGACTCCGAGCCCGAGGCCGAGGCCGAGGGAGTGGTGAGAGATGGAGCGAAGGACAGGGGCAGCTGCAGGTTCGAGAAGATGGACGACGTGCTGCTCGAGTTGGAAGGCTGAAAGGAAGAGATGAGTTGAGCTGATATCGATAGCGAGAATAAGAATAAAGCTTGAACGAAATCTGGAAACGTTTATCAAAATGAGTCACACAACTCTTCAATTCGTCATAAATATTTTCTTCTTGCGCATTCACATTTCTTATCTTTTCCTAGATTCATCAAGTTAACCTGCATGCGATCCATCTGAATGCCCATGCTGCCGTAGATGTTGGCTGGAAGCTGGTTGCCTGAGGATAGAGCAGGCAGGTCGGCAGGCAGACGCGTCGAGTGACTGCGGGACAGACCTGAACGAAGAATGAGAATGAACTAGAAGAGAAGAGGGATGACTGACCAGAACGAGCAGATTCCATAGGCTGTGGCCAGGGATTGGAGGCAGAAGTCGAGTGGAGAGGAACGGGGTTCATCCAAGGCTGTTGAGAATGGGCAGACAGAGGAGGGGGAGGGAACATGAAGGCAGAGGCAGAATGACTGACTGCAGCCGAGTGAACAGGGTGGACAGGGGAAGAGGAGACGTAGTCCGAGCGGATGAAGGGAGAACAGGGCGCTGTACGGGGCGGCGAGCGACGCAGAGGGGACGAGGGAGTCAGACCTGCAAATGGGAGGAATCTTATCATTTTATCGAAAAAGAAAATGAGAATTTTGAAATATTTTGCATTTGAAATGCCTAGAACTAGGAACTTGAATATTACGGAACGATATTCAATGCACAAGAAACAAGGGCATTTCCCCATCTATCCAGAATAGTGCCAACGCGTCATGTTCTTCAAATTGCCTTCATGACCTTGGAGATCTTTTCATTCAATGTTTTCACGAACTAAGTTTTCTTCAACTAACCTGTGTAAGGCAGCTGCAGACTGTGCAGGTCGCTGTGCTGCATTCCAGGAATTTCCCCTTGGATTTGCCCAGTGCGAACGAGCCCAGCCATGAGCTGTGTGACGACGTGGTCGTAGGCTCTGCGCTGCTGCTCTTGGGCCTGTCGCTCCACTTCGCGAGAGATGACTCGCTGCAGCCAAGTCACGTCCGGCAGTTCGGTCGACTTGGATCTGCAAATTAACAAATTGCATTAGATTTTTGAAATTATAACTTTCTTTCATTTTCTTCTAACATCACTCCGAGTTTCAAAGAAGACGGTGAATGAACACTCAGAAAAATTCAGATACTCGTATTGGAAGATCATTGGTATGAAGAAAGGCAGAAACATGCCTGTCCAAGAATGGCTGAGGGATGAATTTGCCCTCATTGGGGACTGCAGAGAGCCAATGCTGAGGGGGAATGCCTTTGCGGCGCGATGGAGTCGCCTTCCGAACCTGAAATATATTATAGAAAACGGGACTGCAGAATAGAAGTTAATCAGTTCAGACTTCTTGAATAAGACATGAGTACACATTTGAAAAATAATCAGTATTTGCAAATGAAAGTGATATGAATAGAAACAGTATCGTATCGCATTTCGAGACCATGACCATCCAAAATCTGCCCTATTCACATTGGAATTCTCAAATGCTATTAGTTGTTAACTGCATTTTATTTAACATGCTCCCTTCCAAATATGTCAGCTTCTTACTTAATAAATCAGCTTGGCACCTTCGATTTTCTTCTTGCATCCTCACCTCAATGATCCTGCCCTGAACGTGGCAGCCATGCAGTTCCCCCCTGGCCCGTTCGCAGCCCTCCCGATTGTCCAGAGTCACGAAGCCGAATCCCTTCGAACCGCGTTCGTTCATCACGATCTCCACGTTCACCACACGTCCGTATCTGCAATCAAATCATAAGCAGTGAATTATTCATGTCTCTCAGCCAATTCTCTTTCATCATTCCAACTTACGGAGTGAACATGTTGGCCAAGTCGATTTCCCTGAAGGAGAAAGGGATGTTGGACACGTAGATGCGATTGTCTGTGAACTCCTCGGGCTCCTTCGTCTTCGGCTTCACGGAGATTGGAACCGCTGGACGGGCATTCGAAGACAGATGAGTGACTCTGCAAGAAAGATAATTTGATATAGAAAATGCCGCAAAAATCGTCTAAAAATCTTCTCGAATCTCCACTTTTCAACCCCATGAAATTATTTTGAATTTTTTTCAATTTGGAGAAAACCTACTTGTCCTTGCCCAACTCTGCCACGTAACTCTCCCAGCCAACAGCAGCAGTCACATTCGACTGCGAGCGAGTGGACGGAGGGCCGTCAGATGCAAACAAATCCGAGGCAATGGAATGGAGTGACTGGGTGGAGTGCGAGTGGGACAGCGAGGGATGGGAGACAGGCACTGTGAACTCAGATGAAGGGGGCACGAACTGATCCATTTCAACTGGATGCTGGGGTGAAATCACTGAAAAATTCTAATTTCTTGAAAAACGAGGGTTTGGGGAAATGCGATAAAACGAGAACATCAAGTTCAGGAGTGGGAGAATTGCTACAATTTGGGGTAGGTTCAGAAATAATGAAAAAAACAACTATCAAGAATTTGGTCAAGACGAGGGAAATGGTCGTGAAAATCAAAGAAACCACTTTCAGCACTTTGAACCAAAGTGAGCCGTTGTGATTGTGAAAAGTGAGAAAAATGACGTGATCTTGAGAATTCAAAAAGAAACACGATATTTCAACGAAACAAATCAAGCAAGTGGTTGCGGTATTGAATCTCGATGAGACGAGACATCTTCATTTCAAACAAGAAGTCTTCCAAAATAGCATTTATTGAAGAAAAATAGATGTGGAAAAAGTAGATAGAATTTGACAGTGATATGGTGAGATGTGGTCCTGAAGAGGACCGTTGGGTTAGATTTCTGGAGTGCTTCTCTTCAGCTCAATCGACGACTTATCCGCCGAATCCGTACAGAGTGCGTCCCTGGCGCTTGAGGGCGTAGACCACGTCCATCGCAGTGACCGTCTTGCGCTTCGCGTGCTCGCAGTACGTCACCGCGTCACGAATCACGTTCTCCAGGAACATCTGCAACTCGTTGAATTTGACGGAGAATTACCATTTTGAGCCAACCTTGAGCACGCCACGAGTTTCCTCGTAGATGAGTCCGGAGATGCGCTTGACGCCGCCGCGGCGAGCCAGACGACGGATGGCAGGCTGAAAATCGAGAAATTAGGCCAATCCCAAAATTTCCTGCAGCATTCTTTCGACTTGCCTTGGTGATGCCCTGGATGTTGTCCCTGAGCACTTTGCGATGGCGCTTGGCTCCTCCCTTGCCGAGTCCCTTTCCTCCTTTGCCGCGGCCGGACATTGTCGATCAGTCAATTGAAGACGAACGTGAAGTTGGACGCAGAAGTGGCGAAAATTCGCTGACACTCGAGAAACGAGATGGAGAATGGAGGAAGCTGACTGTCTTTTATACGGTTTTCGAGTGGGCGGGGTCAGAAAAGAGCAAGTGGTCAGTGAAATAGGCCTCGCCCATTTCAAGGCGGTATAAAGGCAGTCTGTTCCCGCCATTCTTCATCTCGTTTTCCGAGTGTCGGTGAATTCCGTCAGTTCTTCGCTTCATCCTTCTGCGCTCAACTTCGTTTCTGTGATGGCCCGCACCAAGCAGACTGCTCGCAAATCGACTGGAGGCAAGGCTCCTCGCAAGCAGCTCGCCACCAAGGTGCGTTTCGAAGGAGTTGCAAGAGAATTTCGGGCCAATAGAATAATTCCTTCAAATTTCAGGCAGCTCGCAAGTCCGCACCGGCCACTGGCGGAGTCAAGAAGCCCCACCGCTACCGTCCCGGCACCGTGGCTCTGCGCGAGATCCGCCGCTACCAGAAGTCGACTGAACTCCTGCTCAGAAAGCTGCCTTTCCAGGTAAAAAACGAAACTCAAAAGTCGTCCCCCTTCCTTCTAATTCTGTAAATTTCAGCGCCTGGTTCGTGAAATCGCGCAGGACTTCAAGACTGATCTCCGCTTCCAGTCGTCTGCAGTGCTCGCCCTGCAGGAGGCTGCCGAAGCCTATCTGGTCGGCCTGTTCGAGGACACCAACCTGTGCGCGATCCACGCCAAGCGAGTGACGATCATGCCCAAGGACATCCAGCTCGCCAGAAGGATCAGAGGCGAACGCAACTAGGCTGCCACGTTGACTCGACTACACGAATTCATCCCAACGGTCCTCTTCAGGACCATAATCTCTTCATTCTGTTCTGTACCGCAATTTATTCTTTGCCAATTGATCAAATAAATACTTATTTGGAATAATATGTTCACATTTGTGAAGTTGCTCAAGAATCATCTCAGCTAGATATTATCAACTTTTCCAATTGAATGACGATGCTAGGCGACCTTTTAAACTTCGGAGGTTGCTAGATACTTGTTTGACAAAGATTCATGCAAGAACGCTTGGAACATCAAATTTCCCAGCAAGTTTATTTGGTCAAGAACAAGTACTGTAATTGAAAACCCAACAAAATAATTGAGATTGAGGTTGAGATTACAGAAATGTTGGTCCTAATGAGGACCGTTGGGATAGATTGGAGTTGAGGGAGAGGAATGGAAGGAAGTTGAACTGCCCCTCTTCAGTTCTCAGCACTCATTCCTCGGCCATTGCAGTCTTGTCGTGCTTGCCAGTCTTCTTGGGCAGCAGCACAGCGTGGATGTTCGGCAGGACGCCTCCTGAAATTGGATCTTTTAAAGAATGACTTGGCAATTAAAGCCTTTAATACTGTACCCTCAATGATTTTTCGACTTCAAAACAGCCGGATCAGACTTCTCCAAACAATCCGCCTCGTGTCATAACGAGAAGTCGAAGCCGGATTTACTGTAAATCCCAAAACTGACCCTCAGAAAGAGTGACTCCGCTGAGCAGTTTGTTGAGCTCCTCGTCGTTGCGAATGGCGAGCTGCAAGTGACGCGGATTGATGCGGGTCTTCTTGTTGTCGCGAGCCGCGTTGCCGGCCAATTCGAGCACTTCCGCCGCGAGGTATTCCAGGGCTGCCGCCAGGTAGACCTGCACGAGGAACGATTAATTCAGTATTTTTTTTTTCCAAATTCTTGAACTGCTGATGAGCACGAGTTCAAATGCCTCACCGCAGTGCCGCCACCGATTCTCTGCGCGTAGTTGCCCTTTCTGAGTTTACGGTGGATCCTGCCGACGGGGAACTGCAGGCCGGCGCGCGACGAACGCGACTTGCCCTTCGAACGAACCTTGCCGCTCTTGCCAGCTGAAATTGAGCGATGATTTGATGAAATTACCAAGGGTTTACTGTATTTTTCAACAGGTAACTAAAATTGTTTGTAAAATTCAAAAAAAATTTAGGCTAAAGATAGTAGGGAAAAGAAACAGAGTTGGCTATCTTTACAAATTGTAGCCATGGTGAAACTGTTGAGAATCTAGAAGACAGAATTTGAAAGACTTACTGCGTCCAGACATTGCTGTTGGTTGAAGGCGTGAAGAAGTTGGAGCAGAAACGCAGAAAACTGAACGAATCAGCAGAAAACCGAGAAACGATGAAACCACTCGTTTTTTGCCCGCCTTTTTATACCCCCTCCAGGCCACGCCCACTCATTTCGTGGTTCATAATCACTGCCATTTTTCATCCAACCACTGCATTTTTCTGCAATTTCGGGTCTTCCTGCTTCATTCAACTTTTGCTGTTCTGTCGCAATGGTTCGTCCCAAGATGGCTGGCACAGGCGGTTCTGCATCGAAGAAGGAAATCAAGAAGTCGGAGAGTCAGATGATGAGGGCTGGCGACAAGAAGAAGCGCAAGCACTCCAGGAAGGAATCCTACTCCGTCTACGTCTACCGCGTTCTCAAGCAGGTATACTTCAAATTTTAGGCCTTGGAGGGCGTTTGAATTTTTTTTTTTTTTTTATATTTTAATTTTGGGATTAAACATTTCTGAATCTGAAGTAGAATGGAAAATTCAAGAATCATACAATTCAATGTAGCAAATTCTCTTGTGCAACATTCTTCGAGACGAATATTGACCATCCTTGTCATTCATTCGTTTAATTGCAGGTCCACCCCGACACGGGCATCTCTGGCAAGGCGATGTCGATCATGAACTCCTTCGTGAATGACGTCTTCGAGCGCATCGCTTCGGAAGCCTCTCGACTCGCTCACTACAGCAAGCGGTCCACTGTCTCGTCCAGGGAAATCCAGGCAAGTCTGATTAACTTGGAAATGAATGATGCACGCGTCTTTCGATGCACGTGCCAAGTTTTTGAAACGATGAGAGATGCTTCAAAACAGCTTTTTGAATAATTCGCCCACTCAATGTAACTAGGTTAGGTTAGATACGACCATGTATTGTCAAATGCTCAAACACAGCTCAATGAACTGATCATTTTGGAGCAGCATATATGGTCAATCAAATCCTATCTTTATCCATATACCAGAAGATCTGATATAACAAAAATTTTACGGTTCGACAAATCTATCAGTACTATCCTTATCTAATCCTTCAAGTTTTCAGACTGCAGTTCGTCTCATTCTGCCTGGAGAGCTGTCGAAGCACGCCGTGTCCGAGGGAACCAAGGCCGTGACCAAGTACACCAGCAGCAAGTAGAGCTCTTCACTTCTGCAGACAGATAGACTTGTCCAATCCAATTCCATCCCAAAGGTCCTCGTTAGGACCAATCTCTCACGCTATTCCTGTATTTTGAAACTTCTCGGTTGGTTGATCAATAAATATTTTTGAAATGTAAGATCTTGTGAAGTTCTTGTCGTTTCTCAAATTTGGTTGGATCCGTTCAATTTTTGATGAGTTCTGCCTTTATTTTCCACCATTCCATATTTGAAGATTTCTTTCTCAATATCGCCAATAGGGTGCTCCAATCGACCGTTCTCTACCTCGCAGCAAACATACTTGACACAATAATAAATAAACGACGTTAACGCAGAAAATGAATGAGAAATTAAAAAGTGCATAGGCGCATTCGGCCCTATCTAATTAGGGACTGGACGACGATACAAACGGTTGCTCTATTTCAGTGAGTGAAGAATCAAAGTTTATTTTGGAGTAGAACTGGATTTTTAGTGTTGTAGGGGCAGATTAAGGGTAGGCGGACTTGGTCATTTTTGGGTGCTCGTTTCGTCGGTGCTTCCGTCTGCAATGGAAAATAAGTAGGTGACCATTTTGTAGATCATAGGTTCAGAAATCCAATTCTGCTCGCCCTGTGTCTTCTCGAGCGATATCCCTTCCTTGTCATCTCTGCCTTTCTCTCCCTCCCCTTCAGCCTTCCTTGTCCTTGCCGATCTCTGCGTCTCGTCCACAGTCGTCGAATCGTCCTTCGTCCTACTCATCGACTTCTTCGAGTGGATTCTTCTCTGCTTCGCATCCACCTCCCCTTCCTGCATGCTTCTGTCCTGAACATTAAACTCTTAATCATTTATCATTCCATCCTCTTCTCTCCTTTTCCCTACATCATCTTCCACTGCACTGGTCAGCATGATCTGCAACAACTGATCCTTTGTCATCTAAAATAATTAATCTTAAATAGCCATAAATATCGCTTTGCCATGAATCCGACAGCCTCTTTGATGACTCTATAGGTGGCATTAGTGGGCGAGAAGTCAGTCACAGCGTCCGTGTAGAAATTGGGCACTATCTCCTGAAGAAGGCATGAAATACAGATGATTTAAAAATAGGTTAAATCTTTAACTGTATTCAGTTTTCAGTTTGTTTCTACGAATGTATCATGTCAAAGATGGGAGAAGAGATATCAAGGAAGCTCTTCCCCTCTGAAGTGTTCGAGAACTTTTGCTTTAAAATAAGGAATTTATTCAAATTCGTTTATAATGTTGACTTTTTTAAACTTAGATTTTTCATCCCTGATATCATGATGACCAGAAAGAAACTAATTTTCAAGAAACATTCTCATCATACAGTGGCCCACAAAAGTTTGAAACAATGCATAAATTTTGAAATGGTTGATTTCTAGATTTTTCGTGAATTAACCGAGACGATAGTTTTAGAATCACTACTACTCGATATCATCTACAAATTAAGAGAAAATGTTCCACTAGAAAGCTCAGTATGATCGTTTCAACAATCGTGAATCTTTTCAAATTTTCATACGCTGCCACTAGATTGTATTAGATCAGAAGTTGTAAAAAGACTCACATAATAGACCTGATCGATGATCTGCTCCCCGACCAGCAGAGCGCCTTCACCCGATTCCTTCATCAGATCCGACGGCTTCAGCATATAAATACGAGTTTCGCTCTCGCCAAATCGCTCTTCAATTTTTCCTGCATAAATTATGTGGAAGCTGAAATGAAACTATTCACTATCTTTCATAATTATTGCTTTGAAGATCTTCTTGTCTCTGATCTTTCGTTTCGTTATTGATATTAATTTTTGGGGTTAGAAAACGCGAGAAATAAGTAGGCCTCTCCAAGGGGATCTTTCTTTCAGAAAAAATACAGTAATCTGATAATGAATGAGAAATTTTCTCACCATTTCCTGTCGAGCTGCGTGCCAGGGACGAATTTGTGGATCCTCTTTTGAGACAGCAAGTCCCTCAATCGGAATATATCGAAGCCGATTTTTGCGAGACGGGGGCAGCGATTGTTCAGTTGCTGAAATACAAGATGCGTGGTTTAGAAAAGTGACAAATAATCAGCATTATTAAGATCGTTTAAATCTTCACAGCGAGCTAGTTATTTTTGTCATCCAAAATGTGAAGAACAAGTTAGTGGAACGAAAAGGAAATATTTATTTTAGATTTGCAAAATAGGGAACTGTTTTCGATCATCAGCCAGTTATGAATTATTCGAGTTCGTTTGTAAACAGTTTTTCAAAAATGTTTTTTCGTAATTTCTAACCTGAAAAATGGAGAGTTGCTGTCCAACAGAGAGACCAGTCTTGGCTGTCCTCTCCTCCTCCTTGAACCATTCGATGACCATCTGGTCCTTGAGCAGCCCTGCACGGCGATTTGCCCACGACTTGTCTGCCTCGTCCTTAACATCCAAACTCGTTCAGTCAGTCGAGTTGCACCATTTCTACCTCAATCTCTCCAAAGAGCTCTTCCAGAATGTCCTCGATCGTGACCAGACCTGTCAGTTGATATCTACAAGATTATCTTATTCATTAGAAAATACCATATACATAAAGTCTAACACAAATTATTTCTGACATCTCAAGCAGGGATGCACGACATTTCAATTAGAAAATTTTCGAGATCAAAATTTAATCTTACAAATCTCGAAGTCGAAGTTCGTGCATCCCTGATTTCGAGAAAGAGAAGTTTCTGGATCCTCATTGCATGAAATCGTCATTTTCAAACGCCTTACCCGCAAGGAGTGTATCTGCAAACACAGCACATATGCTCGTCTCCCTTTTTCATTTCTTCGAGCAGCTGCTGAGCCTCCATATCGGCCACTATAAATCGCATCGGAGTGTCGTGAGTCTTCTGAATTCTCTGAACCATTCACATATTGGCAACCATTCAAACTCACTCTCAAATGTGCAATTACGTGTTTCACTTTCGGCTCGTTATGCAGATCGAGAGAAATCAAATCCTGCAATTGTGTTGTGTTATTCGATGAAAGATCGTGCTCCAATCAATTATTCCAAACAGGCATTTTTACATTCAAATTTTGTACGAAGAAAAATGGTAAAAAATTGGTTGAACTTCATAATAGTTACCTTAATGTTGAGAGTGTAGAAGATCTTCCTCCTGTTCTTCTTCTCGTAGATCGGAATCCTCGTATATCCCTTCTCCACAATCAACAACAGAGTCTGTAGTTATTTGCTTTCCAGTCTAGTTAAAAATTCGAATGCCTCAGAAATAATCAGTGACGAAATTGAGAAGAGTGGACAAGCTCCGCAAGATTATCATCATTTGGAGACCTTTTTTTACATCAATAACTTTGAATCAATCTCCTCTACCAAATCATATCCAAAGGCATTTTCGATATTTCATTTTCAAACAAACAAACAAACAAACGCTATTCCTCGAACCTTTCTGTCGAGTCTATCTTCGCTGCTGAGCAGGAAGACAGATTCGATGGGAGTCATCATCTGACTCACGTGCTTCCCGCGAAGCTTCATCGTTCGAGCCAGGATTTCTGCAACATATTCTCATTCTCCCAGGGAATTGTCTCTCTTCCCCACTTCCCTCGGTGTCGTTCATCTGCTTGGAATGCTCCTTGATGAGGGCATCCAATTCCTCGTCTGTGATCAATTGACGAACCTGAATCAACAGTTCAATAGATAAAGGATATTTGCAAGTCTAAAACCCGAAATTCTCGCGAAATAGGGTGAGAAATGGTAGAACTTGTTCTTTAAAACTATTTTTCATAGAGGTTAGGTTTGAAGTTTCCAGATTGTCCAAATAAAGTTCCCTATGTGCATCTATATTTTTATCGAGAACTATAGCTTGAACAATGAAATCTATGTAATGATCAAGATTTAATGAGCTTTAACTTTCAACGAAGAATAAAAATAGGCATGATGACAATTCTGTTCATTCTTCTGTATCGAATATTCTTCGCGTATTGCCAAAATTCCGACTCACATCCTTGCCAACAAAGAAGTCGAAGCACTTGGAGAGCGGCCAGGCGAGTGGGAACACGAGGATAAAGATGAAGGTTGTGATGTAGCGGGTGCGGGAGGTTACACACAGAGGATTGCGACGGAAGAAGGCCTGCAAAGTGAAGAAGACAAGGCACTAACTGAGAAGTTGTCTTTTTGAATAGGCGCAAAGGATGGGGTAAACTGAGGTGATTGAAAAATTTACCAAGTGTGAATTGCTGGAAAACATGAAAACAACACATAAAACAAGTCAAGTTCTGATTATGTGAAAGGCTATTTAGATGAAACATTCTCAAGAAACTTACCTGAGGTAAAACTTCACAGAATAGAGCCATAGTGACCGCTGGAATTAAGGCGACAACCAGCCAGTGCCATTTCAACTGAAACTCGTAATAATCATTCGAATGAGTTTCAAATGGGGTATTTCTATTTATCGGCATGTTGGGATTCATTCCATTAAATGTTGGAAGGTATTTTGTTAGATTTAAATTGAGTTCTAGCGTTTTGTAAAAAAAAAGCTTTGGATCATTACTATAATGCCTCCCTCGGACTATTTAGTCGAATGCATTTCGACATTCCAACAAATAGTAATTGTCATTTCAAAGTTCAGCACATACCGGTTCGAGAAATTTGTCAAAAGACATTGTGCAGCCGACATTGCAAATTGTAGCGAACAGTGACAAAGAGCAGATCAGCCAATTCGCGTTCAAACGGTACCAACGAATATTCTTTGCGTGCTTCTGAAAATGAATTATTGTGCATTCATAGTTGAATTTTTCTGTTGAAAATTAGAACGTGGATTACTTACAATCAAGAATAATGTACTAAATTGAGAATTGAATGAAAAGTTTTCTTCCTACTTTCAACTCTTCGATAAGCTACAAATTTATCAGCTCAATTAGAAACAAATTGAAATCGGAATTCGTTTCCATGAAAAATGCAGTTTTGGTCATCAACCAAAAATTCAAGTTTTACCTTCATTGGCTCCTTTCCATTCTCGATGATGAGCATGAGGTCGTTGATGGAAACTCCGAGGAAGGCCAGAATTGCACCTGCACAGAATCCCGCTCCTATCTGCAGGATGATTATTATTTCATGATCAACAGATTTCTAAATTCTACTTACCATGCATAGAATGATGATCATAATGTACCAGTACTGTAAAATCACCTCTTCATATTCCACTGAGAAGTTCTGTAGGGATAAAAGTTGATGATAAAATGATTAAAAAAGCCAAACCTGATAATAAGAAATGTTCTGTTCTTTGGTTGTGTTATGGCACAAACGATACTTGCGATTTTCTGAAGTGAACAGGAGGCCAGAGCTGAATTTGAGACGGATCGATCTGGAAAGGATTCCTCTTTGAGCATTTCAGGAGATGAAGAATAAATGAAGCATTTTTGTTGGCTAATTCTGAATACCGATAAATTCAAGTGAAAATTGCAAGAGGGAGGTGAGAGTAGAGGAAAATAGTATTAGCTTTTCATCGTAATTGAAAAAATCATCAGGGTTTATTTTCATCGAAATTTACCGGGATTTACATTAACAGCTTTCTTGTTATGTAGAACTAGTTTGCTTCTTTCGAAATCGATGTAAATTAGTAAATTCAAAAACTGACTTGTCAGTGACATCGTCGACTTCCCCATCGACTCGAGCCTTCGCCTTTTCTGCATCTACATTCCAGTCCTGCAATCCACATTCATTTTACTTGTAAATTTTTGTGTAATCATGTTTTTAGACATGAAGAACTCTTTCTGCTTATGCATTGCATATCTTCATTTCTCAAATCTATGGCATTCCTTCACCAATGAAAAGAGCAATTTCGTAAAATCGCATTACAATTAGTGAAGAACACATGAATGAAGAATTGCTCTAGTAAATGAGAATGACGACGAACTTCGCAATGATCAGTCGCAGTGAAGAAGTAGCCATTCCGAGCAAGATTGTCTCCGAACAGCCGCACAAAGAAAGCTGCATTGCTCGGGAGTTTCTGATGGATGGAAGAGCCGATTCCTGACAAATGAAAAGAGGGCACAGGTGGAGTGGAGATGAACAGCAGATAGAGCAGTAGGACTGCTGCTATGGAGTGGAGAAGGCACTGCATTCGGTATGACAAACTGGGGGAATGAGCAGAAATGCAAAGAGTGACATCCCTAATCACAATATCATTTGCTTTAACAATGCGAAACAACGCCTTTAATTTATGCATCTTAATTGTAGGATTTTTCATTGAAGAGCCAATGAGGGTAACTATCTCTTTTATGATTTGATGCAACGAAGTTGAAATTGAAAAGTGAGTTTTACACCATTATATAAAAGCTTATTATAAAATCATATGTAGCAATTTGGCATATTGACTAGAAAGAAGGCTGGCGTTTTTATTTTGTGTTCTGTGTTTAGATTTACAGACAAATTATTTATTTATGAACTAGTCTTATCACAAGCATACTTTATGAAATAATATTTTTCTTCTTTAAAGATCATTTATTGGGGTTAGAAATTTGACATTCATTATGCGATTGCAGCTATATTTTGATCTGATGATGAATGAATCTGATTATTACGATTATTGCGGCTGACCATGGACGTCAAAGGTCTCAGTCTATTGTTCCTTCTGAAATTCATGCCAGCTGAATTAAGAGTTAAGCAATTAACATCTAGAAATTTGTCATTTTTAATATTATAAGTTCATACATTTTCGAGAAATATTGTCTAATGGCTTGGCGTCGTTTCGGACTAGCAACTATAAACGAAAGTGGCATAGTTATGCACAACAAGCATGCGTCAAATAGTCGTGAAATTGCGAAAGCATCCAGATATATGTCGGGAGTATCATACGCGATTGGGCCTTAAAGTTTTGTTTCATTTTGAACACTCTTTAAATTATTACTATAATATAACCATAATACTGACACGCTGATCGTTAATGTCTAAATTTGTATGATTATTTTGTATATGAAATAGCTATATAACTTTCAAATATCGTAAATCAAATCACTCAATAGAAAACGAATTTAGTTGTACTGGCAATGGGTGTATGTCACTGCACACCAAAGGTTTCAGTGCGCAATGATCGTTCCCCGTTTATCGTCTTCGAATTAAAGTGTTTCTTAAATCTTTTTCTCACTGATCTCAATCTCAATACATTATCATTTCTTTGAAAATGTTATAAACACGATGAATTAGAGTTGAATTGATATTTGTAAAAGCCCAATTAAAAAGTTAGCCCTTAAAGAGTATCCCGGATCAGGTTTTGCATCTTGTCCCTGTGATGCCCGAGTTTAATAGCCAAAGAGGTCAAATAAACCAACTGTGTTAATTTGCTTACGTGCTGCACGAATAAAGGTATCATAATATATAATATTCTTCGATTATCAGATTTATATTTCGAACTTGACGATGATAATCTTCCCAAATTACGAAATTTGAGATATAGAACAAAGTAGAGAAGCGAGGAAATGAGAGTCAGAATATCCACTGATGAGTATGGTATTAACTAAATATATTGAATTATTCTGCGATTTCTAATGCATCAAAAATAAAGTAGAATGAAGTAACTAAGAAAGGGTTATCACAGTGTCGAACAAAATTACTGGATAATTCTCATTCTGTGTCGATATCAAAAATTCCAAAATCTGTACTCTGCACTGATCGAATTTAGCAGAATTTGTGAAAACATATATGCACTTGGAAAACATGAAATTATGCTAAATTTCAGCCAAATCTGAAGAAGTGCAAGCGACTTTTCTAAACATCGACACAGGGATAGAGGATAGGTGACTCGAAACTTTTGTCTCCTATTATATCATAACTAGAGAGGCCAAATTTTTTCGAAAAACCAACGACGCCATCATTTCGAGCGTCATTTATTACTCTAATTGGTGTTTTTGTTTCATGAAATTACCAATTAATTAATGAGATAATTAGCGATAATTGAAACGCCGGAAAAATTCATGTGTTCTTTCTCTCTCTTGAAAGAAGTAGACTTGGCCTCTCTAATCATAACACTTTACGCATGGTTAAAGTATTGAAAACGTGATGTCTTCAGCTTACAACTAAAATTAGTCCATATTCGAGTTTTTTATAGTAATATATAGGTATGATAATAATACTAAAATACACTAAATTTAGAATTATCGCAAACGACATAATGTAACGAATGATCCTTTTCAAATTATCCCTAAAATTTCATTGTATTAATAGTACAAATGGTTTTCACTTATTTGGTAAGCAGTTTTGTTAGTCGTGGTCGTTCATATGTAAGCACAAGTCGTTGGATAATAAGGCAGATGTTAAGCAATGCTACGGCTGAACTCATTATCGGAAACAAGAAGGCGAAGCAAATGATGAAATAACAAGCCCATATGAAAACTTGCACGACAATATATAAACTTAGCAAATAGATAATCTGTAATTGATGGAATGATGAAGTGGCTTTTTGTATATATGACGATATGATGAAATGAGAAAATGATAGTATGACGTTTTAAATCGAGAGTATTTATGAAATAGTGTAGGCAATAATCGAACTTCAAACGTTTCCAACTCAATAACTCATTTCGTCATTTGCAGACCTCTTACCTCAATAATTATATCATTAGGATTATTCGCAATTAAATCTAAATTACTTTTATAAAATTAGTGTACAGTGGTGGTCAAAAGCTTGGAACAATTGATTATGAATGTAGCCTGGTAGGATCAATAATTGTAGATAAATTCGAGTGAAAATTGCCAGGAATTCTCAATATGCAGTGTAACGGATCGAACTGTGATTACGATCACTGTCTCTATCTCTGAACTCTCATCTCTAACTTTGTATGCTCCTCCCCTTAACATGACAGTCCCTTTCTAGTCTTACCAGATGATTTCCTCTCTGAACGATACCTAACTGCAAGATTGCTTTCCCCTGTTCCCCCTCTCATCATACTATTGGATCCGCATACTCTCCATGTTGAGTGTTGAAGATGGATTCTATTTCCTAATCTCTAAACTCCCAATTATACTGGGAGAATTAATACAATGTTCGAGGGGCGGCGTAGCGCAGTGGTTGTGTGTTACTGCCTACAGCTAGGGCTCAAGTTCGCCCCCCGCTCCTCACCCAAACCAAGGGGGTTAAGAAATGTTGGTAGTGGATAAAACCACGAAAAATTCGCCTAAAATCCCTCGGTTGTTGCACACAACAACAGTCTGTCCTCGGGACGGGCCACTAGTCCTGTGTGGCTAGGATAGGCCGACTGCCCCATTACAGGCTGAGGGTAGCCGACCCCACCCAGTGGGAATAATAAGGCTAGGAAGAAAAAAAAAAAAAAATTAATACAATGTTCGGAAGTCAAGGTATTTCTATACCCCAGCGAACGAAAAAGTGTTACAATAGAGAAGAATATGTGTGTGAAGTTTCATTCTAATTAATCCGCAATTATGGAATACACCAGTCTGCGTTCATAATGATAATTTTTCAAAACTTTCGATCATCATTGTATAGAGAAATTTTGACGAATGCGAATTACCAAGCAAATATGGGAATAAATCAAGCATAAGAGCTATAAAAAATGTTGCTAATGAGAGTACAGATAACACAGCCGGATAAAAATTTGCGAATCTTCTCATTTGATAATATATTGGATAATAGGGCGCCTATAATCAATAATTTTATAATATTTGTCAAATAAGTCAAATTACCTCCTTTAATTCCGATAATTCGCTGTCGGAAATTCTTAACAGTAGATTAGGCATAATCATTGGAAAAATAAGTATGGTGAAACCAATAGTCCAATACAAGAATAGATCTACAGGTGGATGAAATAAGAGAGTATTATATAACACTGAAAATCATATTTGAATTAAGACCCTACAAAATTTTTCATATAGTGATATTATTATGGAGATATTTTTCATTCCTTAGACTAATATATCTTACTTGTTGCCATTATTCTTTTGCTTCCATAGGTAAAATTATTGAAAAATTAGAAGGTTTTATAAGTACCAATAGAGTCGAAATTTATCGCGCTGTCTTGATACGTTCTAGTAAAATTTCAAGTTATATACTTCGACCGACAGGTGAATTAGAACAAGATTAGAAAATCAACTTATTCCATTCTTTCGTCTTGATGCAAATGAAATATCATCGACTTTTTAATTGCATTAATATTTAATGAAGAGATATATTTTATATTATGGACTATGAGGAAGTAAATACTATACTCTTTGCAACTCGTTTTTGCACGATCCACACCTCTCCTTCCCCTCATTCTTTCTTTCTTTGTTATCTCTTCAGCATGCCTACTATTTTTGGGAGTTGAGTCTAGGACAGGAGAATTGCAAAAAGTGTGCAGTATCTACTTCCTCACAGTCCATAATATGTATTGAAAATGCTGTATTTTCTAATTCTTGCTCTCCACTGTATGAGAAGCGAATATTTTCCAGAAATGAATACTCACCAGACTTTTTATTTAATATTATCATAATCAAATATCAAATATACATTATTCGATAGTATATTTTCAGAAAAAAACTGAAGATAACAATGATTTTACTCTTTATCAATAAAATCTTTAATAAGTGGAAGATACGATCTGATTTTCAATTCTTGTGCAGTTATTTGGTAGCCATTTGATATATTCACTAAAGAGAAATCTATCATTTTTATTCCGTGTTTTGTGTTTAGATTTACAGACAACTTATTTATTATTTATGAAGAAGCAGTATTTTCACAGCATATCATATGAGCTGATATTTTATATTCTAAATATCGTTTATACAGGTGCAGAAACGTAAAACGGAAAAAATTCAAGTTAAAAATAATTTTTACTAGCAAACGAATGAAATTGATGTTTTAAATAGACTAATATACGAAAAATACCATTGCACTTCGAAGATACTATTTTGACGCGATATTGATAGATTCTGATTATTGCTGCTTCTTACCGGAATTAGTCTGTTGTTTCTTCTGAAATAAAACAAATAAAAACTACAGTAATTATTCCAGGTTAAATTGCAAATTAATATACACCAAGTCTCGGGGATGAATAAAAAATTTCATCGTTTTAGGTAGGGACCGCCAGCCATTTTGCCAAACTGACCCACCACGCTGATTTACCCATGGATGGATAGGTCATTGGGTCCTGCATCCATTTCCGAAGAGAAAATTCAAGAAATTATTTTAAAATGTAAAAAAATGAAACACGAAAACCAGACATTAGTGTTTGATACTGACACTGCAGTGTCAGTGTCGCAAAAATGGGATCAGCTTTTAATGTCTGAAAGTCGGTTCAACTCGTCTTTTTTCATTCAAACCAATTTCAAAATGAATCTTTTTATTTCAAACTTTATTTCAATAGAAGTTCGTCGAAAGAGATCCTGTAACAGATCAGATCAAATAGCAAATAAAAACCCGTCATAAAACTGATAAAATACCCGAAATGGGAAAATGCAGAGGTAAAATGGGATCTGGAAAAGTGTTTGAAATATACAAGATAGACCAAAGTGTGTAGATTGATGGTACAATTGAAGTTGATGTGATGCAAGGGAGCTCCTTGCCTGATTGGAGGGAAGGGTCGCTAGCAGACGCATCGGCCGGCGTTGCAGGGCAGTCCGAAGCAGGCGTCCGTGTTGTTCGTAGTAGTGCACGTCTGCGTGTTGCACATCGAGGTCTGTGCGTCGAAGAACGAGAGGCCGTTGTTCGTGTAGGCCTGCAATTTGGAGAATGCATCTCGATTGAGAATCCTTAAGAATTTTTGACGAGTTAACTTCAAAATTTTCACATTCCAAAAAAAATCTGGCTTATATCTTTCTCGATTGTATTTGAAAACGCGTTTTGTATTCATTTTTATACCTGGAAGCAGTCGCAGGTGCGGGTGATGTTGCTGCAGGCCGTCTTGAAGCCTCCGCACTGGCTGTCGTCCATGCAGGCCTTGAGCTGGAGGCAGGCGTTGCAGTTGCAGGTACCCACGAACGCGCCCAGACAGGTTCCTCCATTGCAATCCGACTCGGAGAAGCAGGCCATGTCCGCTGAGCAGGTCGCGTTGCTTTCAGTGGGAGTCTGCAAAAAATCAATAAATGCGTTTTTTCTGGAAAAAATCTGGTTCCGTTTGCCTTTCACGCTTCTTTAATTCATTTTTCCTTCAGCAAATGTCACTTGAAATATGTCTTTTTTTTTTTTTTTTAAAGAATTCCCTCATGCTCTCGGTTTTCCTCTCCATACCTGGCTGGTGGTGGTAGTAGTGGTGGTGGTAGGGGTAGATCCAGCCTGGATAATAGCATCGGAGATCTGCGAGTTGAGTTGCTTGGTCGTATCTCCGAGCTTCTGCGCGTCCTGGGTCAGCGTGTTCATCTGCAAATTCACTGTTTCATTCTGACTTCCACTTCTCGTTTCCAACCTGGTCGTTGATTGTCTGAGTCTGGAGGACGATGGCATCGGCCTGTGTCTGTATGCTCAGGGCAGTGGCCTGGAGGGTCGTCAGAGTCAGCACAGGGACCGGACCTAAAATTCTGGATCTTTTCACTTTCCTCCCTTTTTTTTTTTGTTCTGTAAAATTGGTCTAAAATTTCGCTTTTTCTAGAACCTTTTAGACGATTCTATATTCTTCACAAGTCTGGCCTAAAATTTTCTTACGAGGTTTCATGTTTTTGGAAACCTCCACGAATTGCCCACCTTCAGTTGATTCTTCTCCCGAGAGTTCTCCGCTGGCCTCATCTTCCGTTCCAGAGCTTGTGGTTCCGTTGTTGACTTCTCCCGAGGCCTCGTTTCCAGATGCCTCAACTCCGGACGATTCCAGGCCGGATTCCTCGGCACCCGATGTTTCTGCTCCCGACTCCTCGCCGCTGGCTTCAGTCCCCGAACTGGTATCGACTCCAGACGATTCCTCGGCACCAGATGTTTCTGCTCCAGACGTCTCGACTCCCGACTCCTCGCCACTGGCTTCAAGACCCGATTCCTCTGCACCCGATGCTTCTGCTCCAGACGTCTCGACTCCCGACTCCTCGCCACTGGCTTCAATACCCGAATTGTTCAAGTCAGTCGTCGTCTCGCTGCCAGACTCGGTCGTGGTTTCAGGTTCAGCCTGGCGGCGTATGCGACGAGAGGAGATGGGCGCTGAAGTTTGGAAAATAAAATTTTGGCAAATTGAAATTTTGGTTTCAGAAAATTTAGTTGACAAGTTTTCGCATTTATTTTGAAAACTGGAAATTTTGGCGAATTTTTAGAATTGCTTGAAGTTGAGTTACCAAACAGCAGGGCAACAGCCAGCAGGGAGATGACGTAGAATCGCATTTTGAAGATGTCGCAGAAAATCACCGCCCGACGGCAAGAAAAATCCGCTCGAATGATTCGAAAGTCGATTTTGGGCCCTTTTATACTCCCGATTTTCGACACTTGCTGGAAATCGATAGACAACGGACAGTAGTATTTTCGTTCATTCCTGATCTATTTTCCCTGTTTTCATCCGATTTCCCACTTTTTCTTGGAGGTTCCACTATCAAGAACGTCATCTACAGGTGTTATTCTGAGCTTGAACATGGCAAACATATTCTAACTTTAAAGTTCGACTCCACCGGGGATAAAAGCGAAAATTTGTATTTTAAGGTCCCATAATTATTTACTAGGCTTAATCAGGGATGTGCGAAGTTCGAAAAATCTTGAACTTGACTTGACTTCGAACTTACAACTTTTTCCCTTGGGACTTGGACTTGACTTGGTCTCACTAGCAAATCAAGTCGATATTAAGTCCGAGTCCGAAGCCACATCTGCACATCCCTACTGACAAAACTTTCTGGCAAACAATCATTTCTATGGATGGCTCATCGATTCTGATAGTGATCTTTCGTGAACACCAACTTTGAGAAGGAGATTTGGTTCCTATTTCTGGCGTTTTCATTTACTTTTTGAACAAAAGCGAAAAATGCAAAAGAGCGAAGTTTTCAATCCCTAAAGGTAACTAAGTGATCGACAATGGATCGGGTGCGCCTCTTCGATCACATCAGTAAGCGAAACTTCTGCTTCATTTCTTCGAATTTAAATGTCTACGTGTATGAAGTGGAGAACAAAATAATATATAAGCATGTTTCATTTGTTCTTCGAGAAAAATTATTTCATCACAACTGATTTTATTCCATCTACTGAAAATGTTGAGACAAAAGAGATACACATTTACTCATCTACATAAAATGAAAGAGATTTACTTGGTTGACTTGAATCGTCATTTTCTATTCGTTTGCCTGTCAGTCTGTCTGACTGCCCTGCTACTGTCAGTCTAATGAGCGTTGTTCTTTCTGAGCTGATACTCCACGATGAAGAATGGCGCCCAGTAGCCGATTCCCAGGAAAGCGATCGTCTCAAAATTATAAAGTTAAATCTCAAGGCAGAGTTAATTTCCCCCACCTCGATTTTGACGCATTACTTTTCCCACTTATTCTCTCTCAATGAAGTGCTTCCCAACATTGAGTTATGGGAAAATAACTTTGCCAAATCTTATCTTTCACAGCGCATGAATTACTACAATGGAGTTGAAGCTTGATTTTTTAATCATCAAGTGCAGTTCATAACACTTATCAGATTTTAAAGGAAAGAATCCTGGGTATCATCATCCCTTTTTAGGAAAAGTCTAAGTAAATCTGCGCAATACTAGCTTAGTCGATTCGAGAAAAAGCGTCAACTATTAACTCGAGAAAAGATTAGGTGAAAATTCTATTTTTAATCTACTAAACCTAAACTTGGTCAAAATGAAAATTTAGAAATGCCGCAACGATGCAGCTGACAAAGTGTATAGGAATAGGTATGATCCTTCAATTTTATATACTCGACATACTATCTGTTAGTGTTGAGTCGTTGTTATATTTCTAAGCTACCGTCAAATTCAATGTTTCAAATAACTTTCTAGGAAAGACTGAAAAGACTCATCACTTCAAAAATTGTTACTTATCAATAGTGACGGGAAACAGTTTGGAAAGCTTATGTTTTGATAGTCTGTCATAGACCTGATATTCATTAGCCAATTATGAAATTCTGCATAACGACATTACTACTTTTCCTAAATTAGTGTGCTAAGTCTCAGAAGAATCTCTAATACGAATAAAATGCGTTCACAATGCAGGCAAGAAAGCCATATGCGTTTCCAAACATTTGCTCGACACTGATATTCGTAAAACTCAACCTACGACAATTAGTCACTTTTTGAACGTTAAAAATACCTTGACAGCGAAGAGCCACTTGTTTCTCACGTCGATGGGGAGACGCTGAAATATTTAATTCATTATTCGATTATTCCAGATAGTTTAGACAGTAAAAGATAATCAATGTTATGCACAGGAAGATGTGAAAGGCTTGAAATCACGATTTTTAGACGAATCGTTGAAAATTAGCGATAAAATCGTGGTGAACTTGTCACAATATAACGCGCTTTGGGGAAGAATGCCGATGTTTCAAATTGATTGCCAACTTACTTGAAGCAACGTTTAAAAAATCAGGATTACAGAAACAGATCTTGACAGATCGCATAATTGAACTTTCTTCACATTTCCTTCATTAAGTTTTGTAAAATTTTGCTTAATTCTCATGAACATCCTATTATGAGAAAAAGTAGCGAGAATATTTTCCGTGAAAAGTAAAAAATAACTCACAGCGCCAGACCATCCATCCTCGATGAATCCATTGGGGCTCTGTCCGGTGTACTTAACGGGAGCAGGGACGGAGGTGTGACCGTGGCCGTGACTCGCCTTGCGAAAAGAGTTGAGCAGAGGGCCGAGAGTGCGGCGAGCGAGCAGCATTTCCTCTAAACATCATAAAACTGAAGTTTTCAGCGAAATTTTCCATAAAGTTCCACGAAAATTGCACAAGTTTAATAACTATAGAAATATGGTATATTTAATTTAAAAATTGTGAGCTAATTCGAGAGAAATTATGATAATTATCGGACATAACAAGCTGGATAATTTGGGCAGTAAATTGATTGGGAGGGTTGGGAATAAATGAACGCGCATCCAAAGAAATGGCAAAGGGGATGCATGTTGTGTGCGAAACATGGGCGGAGAATATTTGTGTTGCAGGCTGCTGCATCTTTAGGCTGGGGAGATTAGAAATAAGAAACTTGAAACTGCTCAAAGTTGAGCTCACAAAAATCAAACCAAATTCACTAAAATCGTAAAATCGAATTGAAAAATGTATCAAGAAGATTCATTTGACTGGAATTGAAAGAGAATCCTATAATAAACACTAGCCGGGCTTCGGCGGTCGCCTTCAGCCTGTCTACGTACTCGTTTTGATTGACTTAAAAAATAAATTGATTGAATTTGAATTTTGGACGGCACTCGAATTTGAATGAAAGCTGGTCCTAAAATTTAAAAACTTGAGTGAAATATATCACAAAATACTTGAATATATTTGAAGAAGTTGCATAAAATTTGAATTGAGATGAAATTTAAAATCTCCGATTTGGATTTATATGAAGGTCATACTAATTTTGAATTTGGTCGAAAACGTAACAAGGCAAGCAATTCGATTGGAATGTTAGTCACGGATGGACGTTAAAGTCGAGCATTTGAAGTAGAAATTTTCACATTTTAGAAAAAAAAATACAAAAAAACAACCATCATCGAAACTGAAAATGGAAAAATGATGATTTGTGCAAATAGTAATTCTGTGCATTTCTGCTTGCATCTTTCCTTCTCGTGATTCTTCTTGTTTCTCATTTGTCATTTTCAGAAAGTGGCTGTTTTCGTCGCTTTTCGCGTTTTTTTCCCTATTTTCTTGATTTAAGAAGTCCGATGAACGACGGCGACGACGACGTGATCGTGCTGAGCGATGACGAGAGCGAGACGCAGAGAGACATGAACAAGCAGAAGGAGAACGAAACTTCTGCCTGTCGAATGAGTCGAATCGGACAGAACAGCTTCTTCAACATCAGGCAGGAGGACAATCAACAGGTGGCCAATTTCGTGCATTTTGCCAGAAGAAAATCATAAATAGCTACGGAAGCTTTCGAACAGTAATTCAAGAAAGTAACTTTTGATTTCTGAAATTTAGGCTGACTTTCGTTTCATCTTCTGAAGGGATTTCTTAAAAAAAAACACACACACACACACACACCCCCCCCCCCCCCCCCCCCCCCCGCGGGACGGGTATAGAATTCCCAAAAAAAATTGCTAGGCTAATGTGGGGCGGATTTTGGGTTTGGTATGCGAGGCGAATAGTTTGTAAACTTGAAGAAGTCGACTTCTAAAAAATTGTCTTCGCTTTTAACTTTATGCTAAGTCACTATCGAAATTTTGGCACGCTTCATCTCCTTTCCAATTCCAACTATGATATATTTAAATAATTCCGTTTTGCCTATAGCAGGGACGGGCAAAGCTTAATCTTCATCTTTGAAATCTATGTCATCGCTGCTCTGTAGTTTTTCGGGGTCCGTGTCCCTGACGATGACTTTGGGGTTTAGAAAAATTGAATTCTTATCTTCGTCTTTTATGTTTGAAAATTTTAAATTCGAGTCTGCCCGCTCCTGACCTACAGCTCTCCAATTTTATGTCTCTCTCGAATCGAAACCTGTTGTCTTTTAGAAATCATTTTACAGAAATCAAATATCGCATGTTTCAAAAATGATCGATTTTTCCTTGTTTCAGCTGAAACAGCAGTTGGAATTCGACGATGTGAAAGACATCGAAGAGATCTATTCCAACAAATTCTCGTTCGACCCGAGGGCATCCGCCTCAGACGCGAAGGTTCCGAGGAAATACATCCATCAACGGATCCATGCAATGGGGAGAAAGGTTAGCTCTCTTTCAATCGAAAATATCTTTCTTGACAACAATATTATGGGGATTTGCAACAAAACTTATCAATTCAGGGCTTGCTTTAGAAATAATGGCTAACCTGTTCAGTCATTAGTCATATTAGGCGATTTGGATTCTTCAGGAAGACGCAACATGTCGAAATAGTCTGCAGAGTTAAGATAAGGTAGAAAAATACTAACTCTACACACTATTTCTCAAAGTTACATTGTTGCAACGATTCCAAGCTGTGTTTTCATGGTGTAATGATCGTATTGTTCAAAAACTGATTATTTCCTTTCTCAGTTGATCAATGCCAAGCTCCAAGCACCCGACCTCACGCAGTCCTATCTCGATCGGATAGTCGAATTGGAGGGGAAAAACCAAATTCGTAAGCATATTTCTGGATTTATTCAGAAATGCCCTGTTGCAGTGGAAAATCAGCTGAAAGAGCAGAAGACCCAGCTGGACGAGTTGCGAGGCTATGCGAAGGAGGTCGCGCGACAGAGATCCTTCTTCGAGCACCCGGTAGATTTTGATAAAGATGAACCATTCAATTGTTTTCACAGTCCCGATTCCAAGAGAAAAAAACATCTGATTTTGAAATTTTTAAACTTATGATTCCGATCACCTTTGATACGATTATTTACGAAAGAAATGAGAAATTTAGTATGTTTGATGTTTTAAAATCTTGCTTCTTTGGCAAACGTCTCGACCCAACTATTCGTCACTTTAGAATTCGAAATTTCGCGATCCCGAAATCCAGAACTACATTCGAGAGCAGATAGATATCGGAATGAAGAAGGTAAAATTTGAATAAATCGGCATTCTTCAAGATGATAAACGAGATGATTACAGGAACTGAAAAAGACTCTGGAAGCGCAGATGAATGTGCTGAATGGACCCACTTCGAGTGGTCCAATTCGAGAGCGACAACTCAGATACGCGAATATGTTCAATCAACAGCTGAAGGTAAACATCAGTCAATTGCTGGCATTATTTGTTCCATTTGAAATGGGAGCTCTATTCATCTTTGAACCTCAAGGAGCGTGCCACTATCTTACGACAATTTGCACGAAGTGCGAAATCCTCAGTTTTTATTCTATGCGAAATATTGGAATCATTTCTGCCCCGCTATCCTTGAGCATAAGTGAAAGAGAACTTCTGTTTCTCTCTATTCCTCTTGTCTTTGTTGAAGAATAAGATAAAGAAACGTAAATTGAAAATATCAAAAGTCTATCCATAAATAGTTCTATTTGTCGTAAAGTAGTGGCACGCTCTTTGAAGTTGAAAGATGGATAGAGCTGCCATTACGATTGAAGTGCACAATATTGTCAATTATTTTTGAGTCATGAAGGTTAAAATGCTGCATACTCTTCAATTTTCCTTTCCAATGTCCTCGAAACATGAAACGATTTCACCGAGAAACCTTATATGAAAAGAATTGAAAATAATAGTATAAAAGGATTCTTTTGTGATGCAAGTTACAAAATTATGCAATATGAGTGCTTTCTCGAACCAGCCAAATCGATGCAATTCAGGAGTACTCCAGTGGAACATCATCGAGAAGCGTGCCGTGCGTTACGATCGAAATCGATGACGATGAAGTTCAACCATATCAGGTAAGTTCTGAATATTTCTTGCAATGAAAAATCGACTTCTCAACGTTGCGTAGATTCGTAGTTATCCATTTTTCAATTTATGGAGTCTCGTGCATACAATGGCAACGCTTTTTGCTATTGAATCTCTCCTATTTTTCTCTCGCTACCATTTTAGTCTGGCAATTAGTTATTTTCTCTGATTTCAGACGCAAATGAACTGATAAATCATAACATGCCTTTTCCAAATCATACAAATTCTTTCAAAACTTCATTTTCTTTGGATTATAAAAAAAGAAAAATCTTATGTCGATATTTGAGACGATCAATTTCGAGGATGACGGTATCGAGATGGGTTTTGCAGCAAACGGCTTCGCTCCTCCATCTCCCAATCCTTACGTGAGTTCTGGACTTCCTCCGCTCAACCAGCCCTCTACCTTCCGTCCACCTCACATCGCTCATAACGGCACGTCTCCTCCGCTCTCAGGCTCAGATCAGCCAATCTACAGCTATCCCAAACGATCCAGACCAACGTAATTTGTAATCTGGCTAGCCAATTTGTATAACTCTTCACAAATATCTTCTAAAGTAATAATGACTTGGCGACTTCATAAAATATGGTGCAGATTGAAATTTGGGGAATGTTATTTTTTATCGAGGGATTTTTCCAAGTGTCGTTAAGTCATTATTTTCTTTATCGCGATTTTAATATTTCGCGTTTTAGCTTTATCAAAAAGTATTCGGTAATATTCAAACTCCGAGAATACACTTCTAGTCGCCGTTCAAAGTTTAAATCAATTTGTATTGGTTTTTTTTCGGTGAATTCAATTCAGAAACAATTACTTTTAAAAGTGATAAATTCGATAATCTTTTTTTTCTCAATTTTGATTCTGGCAATTACACTATCACCACAATTTAGCAGTTTTTCAAACTTATATTTATAGGAACTTTTTTTATTATAAATCTGAACAAATAAAGCTTCGAATTCATAAATATATAGATAGATACAGAAGCGCAAATCACTTAAAAAATTTTGTGTATACTATAATGACATTTCAAGTCAATTAAATATGTAATGATTTAAAAATATGACTTGAAGTTTTATGATATGATGACTAAATTTAGCAAAATCTAAATTGAAACAAATGTATTCTGTGATTTTATTTATTTGTCATCAAATCATCAAAAATGCGCCATATATCTTTTTACGATTTTCGAGTCTATTCGACACATTTGATTGTACTTTGGCTTATCGTTGCATTCGCAAATCAATACTACTCTGCAGAATTTATTGATAGTTTGTCGTTATTGTGACGCGTTGCCGTAATTCTTCTTTTCAAAATTTCGCCATTTTTCTTTGCCATTTTTTCTTGTGTTATTTTTCGATTTATCATTTGATCAGTTTATTTATTTAATTTCAAATGCTTGCCATTCAGTTGACAATTATTCGTCGGTTTTCATCGATTATTACTTCTAGAATGCATTCCGTCAAACATGTCACTGATCCTAAAGAGCTGGAGGAGTTTCGCTACTTCTGCAGCCAAAATATTCCCAAATTTATACGATTCTATCACTTGCTGAAATTTCATCTAGAAAATATTCTGCCGTTTACAAAATTCAATTTGTATCGGAAGACTTGCGATAAAACAACCTATTATTATGGGTTTTTAGAGGAAGCATCGTCTATCGACAAGTGAGTCTTCTGGACATTAGAAATTAGAGTTGTTTT
Source organism: Diploscapter coronatus (assembly GCA_964036155.1). Lineage (NCBI taxonomy): Eukaryota > Metazoa > Nematoda > Chromadorea > Rhabditida > Rhabditidae > Diploscapter > Diploscapter coronatus. The sequence goes on along the minus strand of OZ038422.1, from coordinate 43,732,218 downwards.
TTTTTTATCTCTGCATTAGATAGCGCTTTGATGAATTTAGGATATTTAGGACTTATCCAAGGATTTTGACATAAGATTTCATGATATAATTTAGAAACTGTTTATTTGAAAATTGGAGCGTCGCTGAATGCAATGGGCCGTTCAACGAAGATGATTTTCTCGAAGGATGGCAGGAAATTCATCCAAATTCGAGTATGTTCCAAGGATTAGTCGTGACTAGGAAAATATTTACTGATTCGGTAAAATCGTGCCATTTTGACGAAGTATCTTTGATGATTTTATGATAGGTAGCGAAACTGTATGATAACTCGACCGATCTCCATGCGACCCATCATCCTTGTGCAAGTTTTTACATGAATAAGGAGCAGATAGACAGGGTCAATAATTGGACAGAACCAAAGGAATTTTTGACCGAAAATGGATATCGATTGGACGAAGCTGATCCTGATAAAGATGCGGCAATTCTTCACAAGAGATGGAGATATGGAAAACCGGGCTATGAACATGAAACTGGGTAATTTTCATTCGAAATATTTGAACTGGAGAATTGAATTTTTCACTATATAATAATTTCGCGACATGATTAGAAAGGAAATGGCTAAAATATTTTTATCGACAACTTCGCCTACGATCGTGAAATTTCCAGCTTGCGAGGCTATAAAAATCCAAGTTACTTTTTAATTGTATTGCAAGGTTAAAATGATGAAACTGCCAAATTTGATCAGTGCAACAGAATTCAGGTTGCGTCTGAAGCATTGGCCTGCAGTTTGCGTGCGATTCAACAGGGCTGCAGAGCCAGTCAGCCATGAAATGTTATCATATTTGGGGCAGTTGACGGCTCAGTTCACTGTAGAGGAGCATCGATACAAAGGTCTTGGAACGATTGTCGAAAGGGCGCTCGCCAAAAAAGTTATTAAGTATGGATTGGTTTTAATTTTAACTATTTCGAGGAAGAATGTAAGTTAACGCTGAGAATGAATCATAGGTGACCTTCGTGCAATTCGTACTCCCTTGATAAACTTTAGAGCCGAAATGATTCCTTTCAAGGAGGTAGAGCATTACAATGCATCAGTCTACAAACGAAGTTGTGCAGACGAATTTTGGACGCTTTTACGTGATGAACAAGGAAACGAAGAGACAATAGTCTATGTCAATATCCGATCAGAAACCTAGTCACTCGTCCTCGTAGTTGTGCTCTATGAAATTTAGTATTAGGATATTTTACTTTTGATCAAGTAGTTACAAAATGAGACATTATCATTAGAGATCGCAAACCCCTCCTCTTTGCATTTTTCATTTTTATTCAAAAATGATCGTTGAAAATCCCAAAATAGGAAATGTCCCCTTCAAAGTTGGTGTTCATGGAAGATCACTATCAGAATCGATAAACCATCTATAGGAATGGTTGCTCATCAGAATATTTTGTCAGGAAATGCTGCGCATTCGCAGGCGCTCGTGAGAATTTTGTACTATGAAATCGTGTTCATTTTCTTGGTCGATTTTGGTAACACCTTTCAATCAACAATGACTTTGATTTGATTCTTTCTTCATGAATACTTAAATTATATCGTATTTGATTATTTAGAGTAGAAAATTTTGGGAAATCTTCCAAATTGCAGTGTTTTTAGATCTTTAAAAATAATAAAGTTTCAAGGTGCAGAATTTTACCGCGTTGATTAGCTTAGGTGCTTAAGAATAACCTTCGTAGTTATTGGCAATTAGTCACAGTTCATTAACTCCTTTACTCTGCCCAGACATGACATTGCATCGCAGTTCTCGAGAATTGTATTGCAATTCGAATTCAGCGAAACGTTTTTATTTCATTGAATCGATTATTGCTACTGATTTGATTTCTTTGCCCTGCTATCAGTCCCTTCCGCAGTAGTCAGTACTCATCATTTTAGTGGTCGTTTCTAGCGCCATTTTCTATTCCCTCTGTCTGTTTGCCTCTTCACATTTGTCATTCCTACTCTACAATCTTTACTCATTTTCTGTCTATATTTTGCCTTATTGTCGATTTGTCGCATTTCCACTCCATCAGATTAGTCCAGCCATTCTCAGTCATGTCAACAGCCCGGGAAATCACTTCCAAAGAGGAGCTCGAGAAGTATCGCGACCTGTTCGCCGCCAAGCCCTGGCCTCGATTCATCCGCCTCTATCATGCAATCAAAATGGAACTCGAGAATAAAATTCCCTATGCCAAATTCCACTTCTACGTTACAGAAGCGGGAAAATCCACATATTACTTTGGAATCTACTTTGACGATTTTCACCCCGGAGAGTAAGAATTGATTGCTTTTTCGAATAGTTTCTCTTAATTTAGCCGTGGAGGATGTTTGACGATCGAGTCTGAAGGAGAATTTGACTATGATGAATTTGCGGCAGCTATAAAGGAAACATTTCCTGAGCCCGACACAATTGGCCTCATCCTAGCGAAGAAGACATACACTGCTGCCGTAAATAACATTAACGAAATGATCTTCATTCGAGTTGAGGATTTAGATGCGAAAGTTTTGCACTGATCTCTACCCAGAATATGGCCCTGTTTCGTATTTCAATGAGACGAGAGAGTTCTACATGAAGAAGGATAAGGAGCAGGAGATTTTGGACAATGAAGCGCCTGAATTCTTGGATGTGGAGGAATATGAATTAACCGTTGGCGATCCCGAAAAAGATGCTGAGGCCATCCACGACACTTGGAGATATTCCTTGCCGCAATACGTCAATGAAACTGTGTATGTAAAATTTTGATTACACTGACTTTAAATCAACTACAAAATTTATTTTGCAAATTGAGTACTATTTTAAAGAGTGAGCGATAATGTGCAGTTAGTAATGGTGTTTATTCATCTTTATATTCTCACTGAAAGTAAGATAATCCACTAATGGTAGTTCATAGATTTTTGCATGAATTATTGGGCCACTAAGGTATTTTTAATTCGACACGAGTAAAAATTCTAACCTTTTGTGACTTTTCCGACCATAATTGATCTTTCGATCCACTTGAGACAGCAAACTTAGCATAGCAATTCATTTTACTCACTTTTCGAATTAACATTTCAGTTGCTGATATCATGTTTGCGTGGCACATCTTATCGTTTGTCTCCTGCGAAATAGGATTCGACGCGCGAAATTTGCAAGGCTAAAATGTCGAAAATTGACCAAGTATATGAAAGTTTGTTTCTCTTTATGCAATTTCATCAATTGCTTCCCAGAATGTTTCTTCAAAATACAAGAAAATGAAAAGAACAGTTCATCGAGTTTTTCCCATTACTTTTTCGCAATCTAGGAAATTTGACTGCTGACTGCGTGTTCAATACTTCCAAGAGTCGATATAATTTTACCAAAAAGATTAAAAGTAGAAAAATCTGAGAGATAAAATGTGATAACGTTGTATGCACTTATTGACAGAAAATTCCCATATTGTCAATGACCGATTACTTGAGACAAGTTAAAATGAGAGAAATTTCAATGCATGAAAATTAGCACACTGTTTGCAAACAAATAGACGACAATTTATAGATTCAAGGAACGATTTTAGCGACTCTTTGATATTACGCAATGTACGCTTTAAACGTTTGATTTTATTGATCGTTATTTTTGTCTCGAGTAATCAGTCATTGACAATATTTAGTCTCATTCTTCAAGAGACAGACGATATGCGAAACCAATTTTTGCATGATGACGATGTCGAAGTCTAATTACGTCCTACGTAAGATAAATCAATTTAGTGCGAAGCTTCGCCATTTGCCGAATGCGTGTATAAAGAAGGACGGCGTTCCAGTCAGCTACATTCTTCTCACTTTTTACGGCAAATTCTGTCACCAATTTACTGTCGAGAAGTACAGAAAAAGAGGCCTTGGAACCGTGGTCGAAAATGAACTCATGAAAAAGGCACTCAAGTGGGTGAAAGGAGAGAAGAAGGGAAACTGAATGAGACATTTGCAGGGAAGGGCTGATACCAATAAAGGAAGTGAGTGTGGATTTGAAGGATGTGATCAGAAGAGGCAAAGTGTCAGAATTCTGGCAAATTTCTCTTGAAGAAGATGGAACCGAGACAAACATAGTCTATCTTTCATTGGGACGAAGAGGATAGGCATCAATTAGTTCGATTTAGAATTTTTCCTATTTCTTTAGCATTGATAAATACATTTTTATTATTTGTTCAAGTCTATCTCGAAGTCGAAATATTATGCAGTTAAATGCGGTGCTGACATAATTATTGATACTGTTGAGACGCCCACGAAGAAGCTGAACATATAGAGACAACAGCGATCGACGCAAGTCGATGCAAATCGCCAATCCATTTGCATTTTCTCGTCCCTTTCTTCTTTCAGGAAGAATTTCACCATCTAAATGTCTTGTCTTAGAAAATACATTAGCAAATAACTTTATGTTTATTCTATCCAAAGATTGCCTAAATTTGCATGTTTATCGCTATGTGTTTTACTCTTTATTGATGATGAATATTTTCAGATTTGACAAGGTCTGCATTTGAATCCGAATTCTTATCACTTCTGACAACGAATTGCTTTTACTGCAAAATATCGTATTTTCCAACACAATCAATTCTTAAAAGTCATTTCCGAAAAAAAAATCGATCATACCTGCTTGAGCTCAAGATGAACTGCATGCAGCATGAGGATCTGCGCTTCGTAAACTGGATGATGGGACGGCAATGTTTTCCTGAAGACAAATTTGTTTCTAGTCCTCAATGAATGAAAAGAGCTACCTTAGGATAGGTTTTTCTTCGTTTAGAATCTTCTCTTTGGGATTTTCTTTTGATTTACCCTTGTTGAATCTATGGTTCTTCCTTGACATGCAGAGAATCCAAGGGAGCCATTCCAATAGAATTTGTCGAACCTAACATTGAGATTGTTAGTCATTAGTCACTGAATATCTTCTTGATGATCTATGCATACGAGAGGTCTCATGATATGCGTGTCTGGAGATCTGTAGTAGATATTCAAAGAAAGAACCGTAAAGACGACGGATGTAGATATGACGAGCATACAGCAGCTGAAGAACACTCCTGAATGTTTATAAAACGTTACATTACAACTTTGTTAAACGCCAATAATCAGGCCTTTTTGATAGATTTTTTAAAAATAGCTTCGGATGAAGAAACGAAAGTGATTTTCAAACTCCCGGTAACGGATTTGGATTATATAAATTGACCAGAAAATGGATGGAAATTAAACAAACTTAGACTGATTTGAATTTTTGTTTAATAGAACAGGATAGTTTTCCTTATGAAAATGATTGACCTATGAGAGGAACGGCTTCAGATGTAGGAGGCGTCATTTCCGAGATCATACTCAGAAAGAAGACAATAGCCAGGAGAATCGATACTTCTGAATAATCGATTTCATTTTATTAACAATGTTTAAAAATCTCTGTAACTTACGTAAATTGATTTTTTCTCCCGAATCTGGTGGCAAAATGAATCCGAGCATAGTCATTAGACAGATTAAGAATGATGGAATTATCAGGTTGAATCCTAAACTGATGGTATTTGGAGCTGAACCTTTAGTATTCAATATGAACCGTAGAACAATGTCCTTCTTCTGAGATGCAGATAGTACTTTATTGTGGGATACGGTTCAGGACAGCATTTGAAGTAGTTGACATGTCTGACTGCAGGCGAATCTACAACGACCCATTCGCCATTGACGATGAAAGTAGAAAGATCCATCGAGTGAGCTGAAGTTAGTTCTCGCGAAAATCTTTATGCCTACTTCAAATCTTACAACTGTTCGTATCGGGTGAATCGATTTGTAGATCCAACGCAAATCCACTGAATGTCCAACTTCCTAAAAATTGTCAGCATAATTATAATATTCACTACGCCGTTTATCCCTCTCTTTAAACTGCAAACCACGCAGGCGATATGAAATGAGAAGCAAGGAGAGGACTAGAGAACCAGAAAAACCGTAGTTGCCCGATTTTAGGATGAATTTATTTTTCTTTCTCCATTTTCGCTATTTTGTCGGATTTTTCGATTTCTGTCTGTTGTTTTCTGTGTGCTGTGATGTTGTTCTAATAGCTTCTCATAAATTCAGATCATTGACGATCGTTTGTCACTCCCACACAGATCAGAACAGCCTTTAGCAGCGACGGTTGAGTTTTTCAAGGAAATTATTTTTGTTTATTACTTTTCGAAAAAAATAATTCTTAGTTATTTTCCTTTGCGTTTTGACCTTGAATTGGTGGGGCATCCATATAATTCAGATCAATTTCGCCATTTTAACAATTTTCGACGATTTTTTCTCAATTATTTGAATTTTTATCTCAATTACTTATTGTCCTGTCCAGTGTCGTTTTCCCTGAACTCTTCGTAATTTGTGAGACTAAAGTGTCTAAAATCCGACAAAATCATCTACTTATCGTCGTCAGATTGAATTTAGGTCAGAAACGACGAATTTTTCTCAGCGAGATAGTACGCAAAGAAAAAGGACAGAAGGGGGGAGGCAAATGGTGATAGTGATATTGTGATAAGTGTATTTCTTTACTTACCGAATGTCAGCTCGCAGATCTGATCGTCGAATGGGAAATAAAACGAAACAATTAGACAAAAATTCAAAGAAACAACTTATGATTGACTTAACCAAGTAACGTCCAGCTTGCAAACGAATTTGAGCACTCCAGGTGGAATCCAAATCACATCGCCAGTGTTATAAACGACTAGGTTGCTCTTGAAGGTCGAATCGAAATCTTCTGAGGCGCTGTTGTAGAGAAGCACATCTAGATTTCAATATAAAATTACCCTATTCATTTTCTTCATAATTTCGTGCCTGGTTTCCATATGTGATCCGCCGAACCGGGGAATCGTATGTCTCGAATGCCTCCGTATTTTTCTGGCTTCCACTTCAATTTGTAATCGACCCATGACTATATGCTGTGATTTAGATAAAGAGAGTCAAAAGACCGACATAGCTGAGCCAGGCATTTATGGAGACGAGTTGCTCTCTTTCATCCACATCTAATACTTGTTGCAAGAACATTTTCATCTTCACAACCAACATCTCTGATGCATTCTTCACAGGTCTGGCGAGTGGGTTGTATCCTTGAAGTATCAAATTTATCCAGTGAAAGGTTTTAGTTAAATTTCACCTGATAGTAATTCCGTCAGAAGTTTCGTTTCATACGCATTGGATTTTGTCAGCGTTACTTGGGACAATAAAATAATTGGAATGGTTAATAATTTCATTTTAGTTGCCAATAGGATTTGCAAGAATAATGAAACTACATGAAATTTCTGTTGAAGTTTAGCAGAACTGTATCTAACATGAAGAAAATGACACAAATCAATGAATGAAGCAGAAGAAAGATGGATAAAATTGTGCAAATATTGACGAAGGATGAAGAAGACAAGATATCGACTTGTTCATCTACTTTCTTTCGATGAAATTTACTATCTTTGATCAGAAACTGACAGAGATTTGCTATTTATTATGTGTTATTTTTATTTTTACGCTTTCTAATTTTTCAAACTTTTGGTCTGTTCCTGAGGTTTCGAAAAATTGAATCTATTCTTGCTTTTGCATTTAAATTTTTTTAAGAAGGGTATTCTATAAAAATGATCCGTTTAGCTTTCTATGTGACGAATACAAATTGCAATAAATTCTTTACTTTCATAGAGAAAATCTGTGCAATCCGCATAGAAATTATCACATAACAACAATTAGATAAACATACAGGGGATTGTGAAAAGCTTCAGGTAAATATGAATTACTGAGTAGAAAAGCGTGCATATTTCGGCTTTTGGAATAATTTTTGCAACACTTCATACTCAGCAATTATAAAACTTGTAAAATAATGTTCAATATTGAATACGCAGAAAGAATAAAGCGACCAGATTTGTGACAGACAAATGAAGAAATTGAATGCAGAATGCAAGGAGATGGCAAGAGAAGCGACTATCCACAAACAACAATCACAAAAAGTATCGTCATTTGAAACTGCAGTCCGAGATTGCTTTTGTTCATCCCTGCACCTTTTTGCATAACTTCAAATGACTAAATGGAAAATAACATGAGCAAAGAGATTGTTAAAACTTTCAATATAAAGCGAATTTCAGGGCTAGTACTTGATGAAGTCTGGTTATTCAAGCCATCAAAAATGATTCAATTGCAATTCAGCAGCAATTAAGTTTGCTAGCCTAAACGTAGACGAATTTCAATCGAAACGGCAGTGGAAATGAACAATCGAAATGATTTCAAAGTTGTGAGAAGAAAAAGAACCATATCCATTGAAAACGAAGAGATATCATTCGATAGCACGAAAGGAGGAAAGGAGTCGGTTAGAAGGCAAAGAATCGGCGACTGCAAGCTTATCCAAGACAATATCAAATATCAAATAATGAATAATAAATGAATGAATATGAAAATGACAATAACAAATATCTGACAAGCTCAATCAACATCGATGTAGAAAGTTACGAGTTAAAATGCAACACTAATTAAAATAATAGGACTATGAATGTGAACAAAGATAAAGAATAATCAACAAAGATGATAATGTGTAAAGCTTTGAATAAAATGAACTGAAAATCAAAGTAGTTTCATCGGTAAAAATCCTTGAATAATAATGAAAGGCCGTTTCTCAATGCTTCGAAGATCAAAAACAATTATTTGTCGCAATAGATAATTCGTAAAATACCTTCAAAGCATTGACAAATAATAAAATTGTATATTACTAGAAAAATTTCAAAATAATAATAACAACAGAATTTGGATATAATATCGTGACTTGACTCTCATTAAGGTGGATGATTAGATTTTAGGCATCGGTACAGTGCGGAAACGAAGTTAAGAATGAAACTAGAGAAGAGACAGAAAGACCCCGCTTGGAAATCTACTTTCAAATAACGAATGAAGTTATCTTATGAGGATGATCATCAAAGTTTAAAGCAGAAGTAAACTATATCTTTGGAAATAGGGGAGAGTTTATTTTGAATAATACGGAGAGTTAACGAATGCTGAAACGAATGGAATGCTTGTGAATGGAAGGATAGAGGGAAATTTGTTGAATTAATGTAGAACGGAAATCCCTGAAGAGAATGAGTCAGAAGAGGCGGCATATTCTGATAATACGATAAAATGAAGAGTGATCGGGAAAAGTAAATTTTCATCAGAATATAAAAAGAAAAAAAAACTAACAAGAAAAGAGAAGACTCTTCTCATTACTGATAAAACATGATAAATCCTAAATTGCATTCTCAGCTTGTTTCTGCAATCAGTCAGTCAGCAAATCAGTTTGTTAGAGCATCAGATTGAGATTGCTGGCAGGAGTCCAACTGGCTGTCAGCGATTTCCACTGATCGTAATTCGATTCGAGTTGCCGAACGAGTGAGGGCAGGTTCGCGAATTCGGAGAATGTGCAGAAGGCTTCGCGAGCGAACATGTCTAAATTTAAATAATGATGAAAGTTACTATATCCCAAGAGAATATGATCAAAAATAATTGAAATTTTACCTATGAATCCGCATTGAGTCATTGGAACGTTGCAAGTCTTCCTGTCGAACACTTCCATAGTCACAGGCAGGCCCTTCTCCCTTTCTTCTCGAGTCTAAATTAGCGTGATCTTTTGTACGAATTGTTCAGTATTTAACTATTGGATTGAGTGTGTTATTTTATTCACGAAAAAAGAATGCAAGGATACCAACCTGATCGAAATATTCTTCGACAATCCTGAACGCCCATTTCTGACAGAGCGACCATTCCCTCGTTGGGTTGGAAATGTCAGCGCATTTGACGAGCATGTTGCAGACAGTTAGGGAGTTGCCTTCTCTCTGTTCCTCAGCCACATCCACTACGTTCATCTGAATAGCAGGATACAATTATGAGCATTGAATCTTCCTTCTTCTATACTTTGTTGAACTTGACGAGATATTCGAAATGTCGACTGATATCAGTGGCCAGCACCATGTCCACAATCGATTGCCGAATCGAGCTGAACTCCTCGCGAGTCAAATTCGAAAATATGTTCGCCTGAAACTTTATTTTAATCCCGAATAGCTATATAAAATTGACCCTTTCGTATCTCATCATACATTGGCACTCAAAAGTTTTGCATTGTTTGCTAATTTTTCTCAGATCGTTTACCAACTTGCCATGCGACGGTCTGGCTAAAAATTTGCTAACTTTTCTGATTTGTCCATTCCACTATGTCGGCAAGTTTACACCTGGATCGATATACCTAATGTAGATGAACAAGTTGAACGAATATCTGGATGATGCAAACTTTTGAGCATCATTGTAGGTGATTAGCTTCATTTCTTAGAATTTTAAAGAAAATCTAAAATGGCTGAAAGCTATGCTTACATTACTATTCTGCTGCAATGTAAGTTGGAAAGCGAGTGCAACGTGGTGATTTTCCAGGACAGAATGATCGTTGTAGAGGACTGCCAGAGATTGCCGAGTGTTGATCAGAAACGCGTTGCCTCGGCCTGAAATTAAGAAAATAAACATTCGAAAATGAGATGGGCTGACAGACCAGGATGATCGAGGTCGTGCACTGCGGCGGCAATCAGGGCTGCAACAGCATGGTTTTCTGTGACATGGGCTGCGACTGAAGGAGAATCCAGGAAATATGACGTCGCCTGAAGATATCGAGATAAAATCAAATGTTTAGCATTTCGTATTCATCAAATGTGGAAGATAAGTATAAAAAGAAGGCAATACCTGCAATACGTCAGCAGCATGCGTTGCATTATGATATGTATTTCCTGCATGGTAATGCGCTTCTATTGTGGACAACCATTTATGCAGCAGGTCTTCTGTACAGGCTAGCAATTCTGCCACCTTCCATCGTTCAAAGATCTAAATTTTACCTGTGATTTCTAAACGAGAAAGAAGCTGAATAGCTAACTAACACACCTTCATTCCCAACTGACTAAGCGCATGGTATTCAGTGATTTTCTCCAGCTGAATAACGTCGAAATGCCACGTGTTGTCATTTTCGAGCGCATTCTTCACGTCCGCAGAAACACGACGTCGCTCAGCTTGGTCTTTAATGGAACCTTGAATGAGGAAACCGTAGTTGATAGTAGAAGTGATAGTTATGGGGTTTATTGGTTAAAACATTCACATTGCCTCATCACTTTCATAATTACATTTTTACGATATGATAAAACGATGGAATGAAACTTCTTTGAGGAATGATCTCCGATATCTCACTTCTCTAATGTTGCTAGCGTCAACCGAACGTGTGATTTTGAAGGAATGAAATATTGAATCGCATATTTTATTTGTTCGTCTGAGAGTTTTTCATTCCATCAAGGCTCCCTTCTTTATTAATTCAGAACAATGTGAATGTTTCATTGACTCGACAAATCACATATGAAAATGAAAGGGAAGCAACAAGGAAGAAAGGCTCACTTCTCTTGTCTTTGAATGCATCGACGACACTACGTTTCCTCTGCCTGGCAGGGTGATGCAATCGAATCAGGCCATCATAGTATTGAGTGGCTATGCGATCGCCATCTCGGAAACGGGTTATTGAAGGAGCGTAGAGTTCGTGAGAGGAGAGCACCTAAAGTGTGTAAGGATTAGCTGAGTGAAAATATCATCAATTTGATATGAAAAGATAAGATTATTCAAATGAACATTTTCATTTACTTTTAGAAAAAATCCCGATAAAGAATACCATCAAAATATCATTTCTTTAAGATTCAGAAATGGATTCATGCGATTTTCAAGAAACGCTCTAAAGTTTGTATACCGTCATTGGAAACTCACATGAAAATGTTCTACTGATATCCTTCAAATAATCGAATAGATAATGAACATAGTTTTTAGTTTTCTGAGCAATTTCAAATTTACCTTCACAGCATCTTTGACTAATTGCGCAGGTTCTCCTTCAACTCTGCCTGCAGCATCTCGAAGCAAGTTGAGCACCTAAGCAAGACTATCATATAAATTCAAACAGCTATTTTTTACTTCTGAAATGGGTGCTTCAACCATACCCGATTGGGAACGAATACTTTTCAACGACACATCTCGGTACATCGCTGCTGAAGATTTCATGATACAAAAGGAAAACTATGAATGACTCTAACCATCTGTACTACGTCGCTTCATGTAGACATATTGATTTGAACAAGGAACACTGCCTCCATTCACAGGCCCACCCGGAACTCGAATGCATTTCCAATCACTGCTTCGTCTCCTCTCCAGTTGATCATCCCGAGGTCGAGGCAGAGATTTTCGCCGGAGATCTGATTCGGGTTGACCTGAATACACATATTATCGTAAGTCATCTAGATTTTCTGCATTTATTAATGTTGTGTGACTATTTTACAGGGTGCGTCAGAAGTTGGAGCCGCTTTTATATCTGAATGTGAGGCTGTCGAAAATGACATAATCTTAACTAAACGATATGAAATTCGAATTTTCACTTATGTAATACTGAATTTTTTTTGTATGGTATCTTTAAGAGCTCCGACTTTTTATGCACGGCTGTAGCAAAATATAATTTGATCGATTTTCAATAGCTAACTTTTCTCTGAATAAAGTCTAATTAAAAAAAGCACGCAATAATACTGATGTTATTTTCACTTTCAATGAACTAAATTCTATCTTTTAATTCCATAATTTATCATGATGTATCCCTACCAACGACTTCTTGTCTGAGACAGCCAGTGACAGCTTCGTAGGCTCTGTTCACATACTGCACAAGTCGTGACTCATCGCACACTTCCACTGCTTGATCCGCCTAAATCCTCAGCTTATCACGTTATTTCGATTAAATTTTAAAATTTCCTTTCATCCCCTGTTTGTCATCCTCATTCTTTCTCTTCAACCCCGCTTATCCTTCATCACCTTCTTCCCTAATCTCTTGTCCAGCGATAAGCCCAATTACCCGCTTATCAGCTTTTGCTCTCAATCAGCAGACGAGCGGCTTTGATGAGAGACAGATTGCCGACGTGAAACCAAATGACGCAATTGCAGAAAAACAACGACTTGGAGGAGAGGAATAGACCATTTCATAATGGGTTGGACAAATGGCAGAATGATAGTGGGCTAGCCCTTCGTTCACTAACCAATCCACTCTGCTAGACTTGAACTGATTGCCGATTACGTCTTTTCAAGAGTCACGTTCATTTTCTCACACAAATCCATTTTTCTGCTACGTGATTTTTGAAACCTTATCCCCAATTGTATACATTTTATTTCATACAATGGAAGTGTAGCTCGAGTATTGCTCGTTGCTTTGAATTCTTTCATAAATCCTCTAGGATTTGGGGATTTCAACAATCCACTGATCCTTTGTAAGGCTTTATCTCCCAAAGCAGAAAAAGGAAAGGGGATTCTCGAAGATGGAGATTGAAAGAGATTTGAGAGGAGAGGAGCAGGGATAGAAGTAATGAGAATGAGAAGAGAAGGAAAGGAAAAGAAAGGGAAGGAAATGGCAGTGGTCAGAATGAGAAGCACAAATTGTTGCAGTTGCAATGGATTGCGTGGACTCACAAAGAAGATTCACATCGAAAGGGGAAGAGGTTCCAGGAAGAAGTCTTTAGAAATTAACGCTACTCAAAATGAGTATTCACTGTGTGATTCAGTGATCTTTTGATTCGAAAAATATGCCACTAGAAAACATATATGTTATTTTACGCGCAAAATTGATATGAAAGTGATACAACTGTATTAAATGTATGATAAAGTAAGAAAAATTGGGCATAAATCGTACCTCATCAAGTATCGCAAACAGAGCTGGCATAACTCGAATTCGATTGGAGAGTCGGGCGACAAAATCGAGTAGAGAAATGTCTCGGGAAGTCCAGAGCAGAGTCTGCAACGAGACAATGAGCTCCTTCGTTATAGCAGTAAGGAAAGAGTATCATTTGACATTTGACCTACATGAACGATGCCCGTCTGTGCGATGGTGCGTCTTCGCTTCTCGCTGATTGGCCTGAAATCAAAAACACTCCTCACACAAACTATGAGCTGTAGTTTGAAACGCGGAATACCCAGACAGATGACAATGCAATGTCCCTGAGCAGCTCAGGTGAGGAAAGATGAGAAAATGAGGATGAGAACAGCTCAACTATTCGCATGTTTAATGATCAGAAAAGTTCAAAAATTTATGTGGCATTCATATGAAGAGGTCTTCCTTTTCATCAAGTCTTTTATATTTTATTGTATTTGTTCGTCAATTTCGAATGATTCACCTCTCAGACACGACGACGTACATGACATCCTCGTTCGTGTAGTTGTGCAAATTCCTGAAAATTTATTGATAAAATATTTTCATGTTTACTTCTTGCTACTTATTTATTTATTTTGCGACATGCTAAAGTGCTCATACGTGATTGCAGTAGTTTACAAAAATGTTCTTTTTTTTATAAAACCTAACGAATCATTTTTTATCAAGTTGTCCATAATTCTATGCAGTTTCAATTGTTTTTATGAAAATAAAGTTTGTATCGCTTTTGCGAGATAAATGGTTCTATCTGATACACATTGAAGTGTTTTAGATCCTTGTTACGTAATCATAAACTTATTACTAATAACTTATTTTCGATTAGTTTAAAGAACGAAAAGAAAGTGGAATTTGAATTTAAAAGTTGTACGAAATTATGGACAACCTAATATAATAAACAGGTTTTACGCCGTAGATTTTTAATTTTTTTAATCCTCAGATATCAGGGACGCATATTTTAGTAGCTATTTATAGAAAGCTAAACAATCTTCTAAGTTTATGCAATTTCTATAAGTGTGTGGGGAATATTTTTGAGATTTTCCTGGATGCATTTTTGCGGATGTTTTATATCAAATTATCCTCTACTTGAAGATGAGAGCTGATGCTTTTGGATGTGAGTAAGAGACGCCGAGTTGGAGAGGGGAAGAGCGCAGAAAATGAAGCAGAAGAAAGGAAGGACTTCAATTGACTGGAATGCAGAAAACAGAAAAGAGCGGCATAATTTGCAAATTTGCAGCCAGATCGGGTGACTCTTGATGAACATATTGTGTAAAGTTGAAAATATTCATCTCTTTGCGTAAATAGCCATTCTAAAATAGTCGACAATTTTTCTTTTCAATTTAGTTCATTCTAAACCATGAATATCGAAAACCAAAAGTTCAGAGATCCGTACAGGCAGTGCAAAATAAGTAAATGTAGATTGACGACAAGAACGCATAAATTTAGTTTGCAACATAAGACAATGCTCTTCCATCTGCCAGAATAAAGCGACTCATTTAGGAAAAGGTAATAATGCCAAAACCGAGATAGAGTTGCTGCATCATATTGGCAATTTTAACAAAATATCTCCTTTTTCAGAATTAAATCACAATTTTTTCTGAAATGTTTCACTTTCATTGCGTCATTCACTCTTTGTAGCCGCTAATTCATTAATTCATTCCTTGCAACATTCTCGCTTTGCCAGTTCAGTTTCATTTCGATTGTGACATTTGCATCATTCCCCCCATCATCCTTGGGCTGCATTACATTTAGATAGGCCCCTTGCCCTTGTCTCATAGTCAGACTGCCTTCATGCCTTCTGTTTCTGGATTGCAGTCCTCATTAGCAGAAGAAAAGAAGAGCTCTGGGCAAAGAGATGAAGAAAAAACAAGACGAATATGAAGAGGAAGAGGAAGAGGAAAGATGCAGAGAAGAGACAGAGATAGACAGACAGACAGACAGAACAGGCACTAACGAAGGACGTCTTACTCCTCACTCTGACTGCCTTCTGCCACTGCGCATTCCCATCTCTTCCCTTCGCATTCTTGATGCAAGATCCTCAAATTCAGCTAGTCGCGCGCATAGCAGAACAGAGAAAGAGTCTTCCCTTCCGGACGCCATTCAATTCAGCGGGATATTCAGCAGCGTTCCAACACTCCGATTCGTCAAAAGTCATCATTTCATCTGCGCAGACTTATAAATTAAAGTTAAATTATTAGCGAAAAGGTCGTTGACATCACACATTTCAAACTAATGATTTATAAAAAAAAAATTATTGTATTATTTCGAAATGATGGATGACTTGTCAAAACAAAAGGAAGAAAAGAAGAATATGACGTGAAGTTTTACTTCAAACTGAATGCCTCATAAGCAATATTCGTAAAGTTATCAAGGTTTATGCATTACTCAAAGAATACGAATTTCCTTCAGAGTTTCGTTTCAAAATCTATGATCTTCCATGATTCACAAATAGATTCGTGTTTTCTATAGGAATTTGGCTATCATTTGATTTGCAATGATTTGTGTGAAAACAAGAGGACAAGGTGTGAAATGTGCCTCCCTTCTGTCTGCCTGTCTATTTCTTGTTCTCGTTGTGTTTTCCACGGAATCGAATATGCTTCTTCAGCTTTTGATTCTTTGCGACTCTCAGCTCTGCAACTGGGCAGATCCATCATCCAATGAGCCAGAGAGTGGGAAAGAACGAGAGAAAGATAAGAAGAGTGAGTGTGGGAATGACAACATGAACCAGAGAAAAAGACAAAGACGAAGCAAATGAAGGTAAATGTCACGACATTCAAATGCTTCGTCCGAGTGCTGGAAGCGAAGCAACGTAAGAGAACGCGCATATTGGAAACTTATGACGCAAAGGAAAACAACTTATTGCTCCAAGATATCATAAATCGTTTAGACAATTTTGGCATATCTACTTGATTTGCAGATAATTAATTTCTTTACTTATTATTTTGCTTGCGAATATAAGTCATGCCAATGTAGGCATCATTTTTATCTCATGACTGTCAATTTTCGAGCATTTGTAACATCAAAGAGCTCCTATATAAAACTCATCGTCACATCGCGGTGAAGATACTACTTTTCACTGGCCTACTATTTCTTACCGACAGGCGTTTTTTCCTTTTAAACGCCAAAAATGGCTGAAAATAGCTGTCTGTGAGAAATAGTAAAATCACTGCAGTGAGACGGTGAGTTTTATAGGGAGCTACGTCAAAGTCTATTATTGTGTTATCATTACTGGATGAATTATTAATTATAGGTATCTTTAGTATATATTTGATCCGTTTGGATTCTTGAATAGACTATCAAAGTTATTAAAAATCGGAGTGTAACGAAACTTATCTATCATCATAATATTTTAATTCAGAAAACAAGTTATAACTCATTTCTCAAAGGCCTATTATTAACTGTTTAGCAAATGCAAACTATTCATTTCAAAGAAGAAAAAATCGAACTAGAATTTTCGACAATGAGTGACAGTGACAATGTCTGGCGAAATTGCATTATTCCGATTTGCAATTCACAGATTCGACTCAATAGAAATTCTTCCAATTCCGCCCACTCGTTTTGCACTTTTCACGGTTTATCGCTACATTGATTATGATGCAGAATTCCCCACTCTTACTTTGCATTGATAGTTCAATTAAATCAAGTATCAGGGTGAGAGAATTTTTTTGCAAAGCAGTTAGATAAAAAAACTAGTTTAATTATTTAGGCTATGAAAATATGGAAATTGTCAACTTGGATTTTTCGTGATTTAAAAAAATTCTTCAAGTAATAGCCGCGAAAATTTCAGACACAGAATTGGGTATGAAATGGATCGCGAAAGACAAAAAGGATGCCAAAATTTATAGATTGTGAAGTTGCGAAGAATTCAAAAATTCAAATCATCTTGAAATCCTAAATCAGTATGATTCAGCACTCATGTCAAAAGACTCCTCAAAACTCGTAGCTGCTGCACGCAATAAAATCAATTTGTTGGATAGGTTAACTAGTTGATTATAAATCGTTACGCCATATTTTCTCATCACGGACTTAAAGATTACTGATGGCACAAATCGTGAGAGTAAGCCAGAGATCTTCTATTATGATCCATCACTAATTTTATAGATCCCTTTACATCTGAAAGCATTGCGTGACAATTTGTAGTTTCATCCGGATTTGGATTTGAGTTGAATGTGGAATGTCTCATCGAAATGTGAAAAGACAACTTAACCGCATTTGTAGTCGTCTAAACATTAGCGATTCAGTGTTTTTGTGATTCTTTCTTCCTCCTTCTTGCTTCTGTTTCATGACGGCGAAAATCATGCACATCGCTCTGCTGTTCCTCCTCTCAGTCCTTCAGAAGCACTGCAGCTCTGCAGTTGTGGATGAGAGCATCAGATCCTTTCCTCTTCCCCTCTCCTCTTTTCCCGTCCTTCCCTCTTTGCCTGCCTGCCTTATTCTCCCGCTAAATTGGCTCCTATTTACGAGTATTGCTCGCACTAGGAAGATGCAGAGAAGAGACAGACGAGCAGAAGGGGAGGATACTGAAACAGAGACAGGGACAGAGATTGAACAAGATAGACAGAAGGGGAATGACAAGAGGAAGTGCTTGATGAGGACGATGCTGATTGATTCTGATCCGGGAATGAAGGATGCGGAATGGACTATGTATTGATTTGAATTACTCGGCGACTATGATTAGATGAAGAACTACATGCAGAAACTGCATGTCTAATCTGCCTCGGATCAAGAAGAAGTGGAATTTTCCTTTCTCCCTGAGCCTTCTTCTTCTTCAGCTCTGCGGCGTTTCATCGACCACTCAATTGATTCCTCGAATTTCAGCCAATTGCATTTGTGAGGCATTTGTGTTTTTGCTCATTCTCCTTCTCCCCTTCTCATTCGAATGTGGGAATTAGTCTGCCATCGCGCCTTGCATCTTGCAGACAGACTCGCGGACTGGCAGACAGATCCGAGGACGGATGAGGCTTCGACCTTCTGGCACTCCCCAGTTCAGGCCATACTCCCTGTCCCTCATTACGAACTACTCTCGATTTCCATTCTCCATTACGCGCAAATAACTCATTAGCATAGGCTTTCTTCGAATTCAAGAGAATTGAAAGAATAAGACAATCAAACAAATGAAGGAGGAAGAGAGGAGAGGGAAGAAGGGTAATGGCAAAGAGAAGGAAGAGAACGTCCCTGGAGGGCAGTCACATATCAACACATCGGAGAGGAGAGGAAGATGCAGAAGCGAAGGAATGAAGCAAGCAGAGCAGCAGAAGAGCAGAGGAGAGGAGGAGGAGGAAGCTGAGTTCGAGAAACGGGCAGATAAGACAAGACAGAAGGCAGATAAGAGATAACATAACATGGATATACGCAAAGCGATAGCATTTCAGAAATAATTAATAAGAGAAGAGAAAGTACTTACTTGACGAGATTCGGGAGATCAGGCACTTTATTGTCGACGAGGATCAGAATAGGTCGTAGTTGTTGCACTAACGATACGGCCTGAAATCGAACAAATGAAATCAATTGAAACACAAGTCTATTTGCATAGCATTATAAGTTGATTTTCACTATCTGCATGTCCAGACAAGGTAAAAAATCTCTTTACAATAAATTGTACTTATATTTTAGCAGTAAGATTGCTTTCAATTTATTCAGTATAATTTCAAAATTTCCCAAAAACGCTAACATCTTATTTCAAGTGAAGCCTCAAGATGATCACAAGTGCTAGCAAAAAGGTTTCTTGGATTTGAAAGTCGCAAATTCGGATTAGTTAGTTTGCGATAAGTGATATTAGCTGTTTACCTGAGAAGGGGGAACGACGGTCAGATTCCACGAAGTCCGCAATCGATCCGTCAGTGGCGAGTCTCCGTCACCTTCCGATATCAACACTCCCTGAAACATCGCCTTTTCTTGAAAATTTTCATCACAATTGCTATTTTGTCAACCGGAATTCCTGAACATAACTACAGTTAAAAAAAGAACCGGTATTTTCGTTCTTTTATGTTTATTCAGGAATTCCATAATATTCTCGAATTCCCCTTTCAGACCGCAATGATAATCAAAATATCAGTTGGTCCTATTTTCGTTTTATTTTGACGGCGGCGAGTTTTTGCTCAACAAATCGGCGCGAATATTCACGCATTCGGCGGTTTTGTTTGCGAGAAACGAGAGCGAATTGCCTGTGGCCGCTCGCAAAATTGGCCCATATTCAGTGAGAGCGGCATTCTGTATTCAGGAATACAGCCTGTGGGCTATAGGCAGTTACGTGTCCCTCCCTTCCCCTTCGCTCTGTCTATTCCTTCATACATTCCGCTGTATTGTCAAATAAAAAAGAATGGAGAAGAATGAAAGGGAAGGTTATTCACGGAAACGAATGTCAACATCCAAGAAGGGAAGGGGAAGTGACTGTCAGGAATGAGCAGGAGCAGTTGAGCAGTTACGTGAGGAGAGGGAGAATGAAAGAGAACGGGAGAGCTCACGAACACGGACAATAAAGCTGCGAGGAATGACGAAATGTCGGAATGGCTAGAAATTCAGAGAAGTTTGAACTGTACAAGAGTATGGTTGAGATGCGAGCTTTCTTTAAACAGATTACACATACTCTAGACTAGGCAAAGTTCAAAACATAGCTCAAGTCCGCCAGAAAAAAGAATCAAGTTCAGGCAGGTAATAGCTCTTCAAAATAAACAAATATTTAGTCGAGAAGGAGAAGGAATTGTTGAAATGGAGATGCAGGCTCTTGAATTTCGCCTCTTCTTCGCAGGTAAAGCAGAGCAGAGCAACAAGTAAGCAGGCAGGTAAAAGGGGAAGAATCATAGTGAATTTTGAATTGGAGAGAACCGCATGAGGAAATCGTGACAGGTGCGTGCTCGAATAGGCAAACAATATGTTATCGCTGGAATTGCTCAAAGGGGAATCAGGAATTACGAACTAATGGCAATTGATTGACTGACTGACTGACTGACCGTCTTGTGGATGCGAATGGCCATTGGCCCGAAGGTGTCCGTCTGATCGGCCTGTGCCGCAGTGGTCGGCTCCGTACCTGCATCCAGAAGTGGCTCGTTCACCCCAGGCAGTGTGGCTCCACAACAAGCCCATCGCATCGCCCCTGCTCCACTGCTCGAATGCTCGACTGCGACTGCTCTACACAGAACTGACTGCACTGCAATGCTCTGCTCTCAAACGGCCCAAGCCTCTGGCAAAAGACGAGAAGAGGGAAAAGGCAAGAGGGACGACAGACACGCAGACAGAGAGACACAGACATAGACCGACAGCGACAGACCGACAGAGAAACAGCATGAGCTGCATTGCAATTATTGATCCCTCCCCTTTTCCCTCTTTGCTTCTCTCCACTCTCTCCTGCTCACTTCACTCTCTCACCCATTCCCTCTTCCTCTGCCTTTTTCTTCGATGAAAAGCTTCACAATTTTGTCTTCCATTCCATTCCGAATGTGTGTTTCTCTTCCTTTTTGCCAACGTAATTTGCGAATTCATGAGAACGATTAACTAGCTTCTTCTGGGTTCGAAGAGGTAGCGGCTAATCGACGTTTCGCTTGGAAATGCTTCAAAACATTCAGCTTTCCGACGACATATTCGTAGTTTTCTTTGTTATTCTCTTGTTTTGCAAGCTTCACCGTTTTACTTGCATACGCAAATTCGAGTAAAACCTTATGTTGTCTGAAATTACATCATTACAGATTTAGCTTCTTTCGAGTCGCCTAGCATCTAAATTGTGTTGTTCTGCTCAAATTTGTTTTCATTAGTTTTATATGTTTCTGCTCGTAATCAAAAATATTTAAATTATTTCAATTTGTATTGCTCAATTTGTTGTTGTGATTAATTCGAGGTCAGAAGATAGGAAATATATTTGACGTGGGACGAAAGCATGACTTCATTTTTAGTTTATGACAATAATTGTCATAAATATTCAAGGCGTCTTCAAAATCTCGTGCGCATGCATATTCAGTTTAAAATATTGCGTCGAAAGTTACTATCTTTGCCGCTCAGATAATAATGTGACATTCCAATCGAATTTCATCTTAAGTTCACCGGAAATACGCATTCAACCAGATATTTTACGCTTATTTTCTATTAAAGATTGGTTAGGTGGTGATGTGATTGTTTGTACAGACCATATTTATACAGTTCTTTTTATTCGTTTATGATGATGCAATTATCTAAATATTTTAGGATTCCATCGAAAATATATTATGCATTTTTGTAATTTTAAAGTCGAAAATATGCAAGTGACGATATTGATAAATCGAATAAATTTCTACTTTCTGAGATCAATGACGAAGTAAATTTAAAATCTAGAATCAATATGAAAATGATCTAGCTAATAGTTCAATTCGGTAATGTGTTAGTGAATTGGAAAATTGCATAAATATTAACAGAAAATCGGTTAAATATGAAGAAGATAGTAACAAGAGGCACTTGCGCGATAAGTGAATTCGTATCACAGAAAGCACCAAGAGTACACAAAATACAGATACAAAACGAATGTGTGAAGAGGGAATTTTCAGTTGAAAATTATCATACTTTACACACATGTTGTGATTATTGTTCATAATGGCATTTAATAAGATCGAATCGGATAGGAATTGGATGATGATTAGAAATATTTTGATTAATTTGAAAATTTTAAAATCAGAATTCAAGTTAAAGTTTAGATCAAAATAATTATTGTTTTAGAAACGTCGAAAATTCTTATAGTGTGCAAATAGAATATATTTTTCGATGTTCCAAAGTTAACATCAACATATCTTTCGAAGAAAAACAAGAAATATTCAAATCATGATTTTATACAAAGCAAAGGAATAAAAATACTTACTTGAGTGAATTGCTAGATTTGATAGAATAGACGAATCGAAGTGGCGTATGCGTAATTAAGGAGGAATGTTGACTGCAGACAAAGTTGATTGAAGTAACGAAGGGCGAATTTATGCACCGATATTGTGATTTTTGGATCTGCCACTGCTTCTGTTCGATAATGTATTCGTTTCCGCTGTGTCAGAAGGCGATGTTTGTCCCTAGAATAGCATGCACCAATTATAAAATGAACTTTGTAAAAGAATCTTTCCAGATAATTCATAACTAAAAGTATTCGTTCTTCAGTTTAGCGGACAACTAAAGTCTCACTAAGTAACAGTTTGTGCACTAATATAGCGGCATCTACCAAATGGAAATACATATACCCAATTTTTTAGAAAGATACAACGTCATTTGAAGAAAGCTACTCCGTCATTGCACATTCTGTCGCTCCGTCAAATTTTAATTTCAGTTTAGTTGATAAAAATAAGAAAATTACTTGTTTACATTTGAAATTCCTAAGCTGATTTTCAACCAGAAATAGTTTACCTTTTCATACTCCGACAAAGACAGTGGCTGATTTATAGGTGATAGTTTCGAGGATGGATCTTTTTCTGGCATATCGGGTGTTAAATCATCTGTTCTATGTCGGTCCTCCACATAAACATATCGCCATGCTAAATTATAAACGATATTAGAAGAAAGGGTAGTCAAGGAATCAGTCAGATCGATGATAATTTTATGTAATGCTTACCAAGGAAAATGAATACTCCAGTAATGACAAGCATAAGGAATGCATAAGTGAAGAACTCGAGTGCAGGTTCAGGAATAATGTGAGTTCCAGAAATGAGAATATCAATAACATTTCCGAAGAACACTGTCATCAACCATGTGGCCTGAAATTTACTATGATTATAATGGTAAATAGAAAATTCGGATAAAATTTGACATAAAAACGCGATCAAATGAGCATGACATACGATATTTCAGTCCATTTGATCATTTTTCGTTATGTAAACCGCATTCGAAAAATCGAGATATGTACCAATCATTCAAATAAAATCCAATGCAAAAGATGAAAATCGTTCCATAGAGATTAAACAAATCTTGCCTGAAGAATACTCTTCATCTCAGGTCCAGATTGCGAGTAAGCGAATTCCAACCCAGTGATGGAGAAGAGGATTTCAGCTGCAGTGATGACGATCAGTTGGGGGAACATCCAGGCGATCGAGACTGTGTTCGGTCGGACCTGAAATTGCAAAGAGAAATTAGAAAGCTGGAAAAGTGAAGGCATGAAGCTTACAAGCATTGTCAGATCGTCAGCCGTTGTTTTGTTGTGAACATACAGAGAGAAGATGGCTCCCATTTGAGACTAAAATTAAAAACTCATTTCGAAATAAAAGGGGGACGAATACCTGAATATCGATATGATTAGGGCAACCACTTCCAGTGCAATTGTTTCCCCAATACAACTTGAAATTTGGGTTACTGAACATCCCTAAACTTGTAAAATTTGATGCTAAAATCGTTTAAGCAAAATAGACCTGGCAAAATGTCGATATAATTTCCAGTCTTAAGATCTGCCACGGCATCGCTGTTATGGTCATCGAGTTCCCCGTCATTGTTGCACGCGAATATTCTGCCTCCGTCCTCCTCAGGAACCAGCACATGAATTCGAGTTGCTCCGTTTTCAGTCTTCTCGTTTCGATATTTGAATTGCTTCACGTCTCCAGATCTGAAAATAACATTGTATCTTCGGATAATTGTTTTACTATGAAAAAAGTCTGTAAAACTATCAAATCCATTTGAGAAAATACATTTTTCATAACACCCAATTTTATAAATGACTAGGATTTATATTACAGCTGGTGATTTAATGAACCAAATTAGCTAAGTTTCAGATCATTCGATAAATTATTGCAATTTAAAGGTTACTCAGAAATGATGAAAAACATAATCACTTACCCGTTAGCATTTTCGAAGAATCCAACGACATATCCAGCATTGGGATCTGTTAGATTGATTGGCACTTTGTTTCCATTTACATCGGCACTGTACATTCCGGCATCCAGTTCGGTCTTTTCACTTGAAAGTGCACCTGAAAACAATGAATAGATATGAAATTATTTTCTAAACGTTAGAAAAATGCAAATCATCTAAAAATGAGCTCCAACCCCCATTGATCTGTCCAAATGTGTCGCTGCTGAACCCAGAAACAGGCGCATTGCCGACTTTTTGGATGAAAACTCGGCCTTCGGCAGGGGATGGTTCCATCGTCTTGTTTACCTCTAACTGAAATTTGTTGAGCTCAGTTTGTGCGTTCAATAAAGTGAAACGCGAAAATACCTGGAGAATGCCAGCCATTGCAAAGGACAAGGCAGCCAACAGAAGGCCAACTGAGATTTTACGAAGAGGAGTTACTTTGACGACCTGGAAGAAGAGAGAAAAAGGCTGCTGATCAGAATAGACTGCCTAACCTTTCTTGCAGCCGGATAAATGAGTCCTTCGAAGATTGGCACGAAGATGAGAATGAGCAGAGGATTCAATGCATTGACCTGGTCGGGAAGCATCGTGAAGAATCCAAGACGGCCATTCAGACGTTGTGCTTGAAGAATCCAAGTTGAACCCTGAAATTATAAGTAAGAAACATCTTTAAATCAAGAAGCTGTGTTATTACCTGTTGATCATAGAGAGCCCAGAAGAAAGGAAGAGGGGAGAAAATGAGCACTACAGCCAGGAATCGTTTGCACTCCTCTATCAACTGGGAACTGTGCTCAGGAGCTGCTCTGTCCAGCCAGTGATCGACCGGTTTCTTGTTTTTTCTGAATTTTTTATTTAAATATTCTAATTTACAGTCATTGTGGAGATAAAATAACAGCGAGATATCAGGAAATATGAAATGGCGCATGGCAGAATAAGAAATCTGGCTGCTTTTTACCTGCCCTATACAATTCTATCATGTCTAAGTGCTTCAACAATGTAATATTCCCAAGTTTCTTATAAAATAACATGCTGAAAGAATACTTACCCGCAAATAGATCTGCTGGCTCCAGCGTAGACGCAGCTAGCAACCTGTCTGCCGATGTTGTCTTTGCTGGGAGGGGGCTTCTTGTACAACTTGACCGCAGCGAGGAAGATCAACAGGGCGATCAGCATCAGGACTCCGGGAACACCTTAGAAATGAATGATGAAGAATGTAAACGAATGGTGGTGACCGTCTTGACTATGTAATCTGATAGATTACATAGTGTTGATCTACTTGGAAAGAAACTATCAACATGTGTCGATCATTTAATTATGAATTTCTGATGAGTTTTAAAAGAATTGTTTCCTAATAAGCAGGTGAACAAAATAAAATTTCATTTCTTGATGATCAAAACTTAGAGCATCATTAAAATTCAAAGATAGCTGAATTCCTACCAAATGCAAGAGGGAAGCAGTACTTGCTGCCCATGCAGTGGACTCGGCCGCGAAGAATAGGGGTGAGGAAGATGGCGAACAAACTGCCTGTGTTGATGGCGAAGTAGAAGAACGAGAAGAACTGCGCACGAAGATCTGCTTGATCTTCACGGAACTGAAACGAAGAAATCCTATATGGCGCGTCAGAAGTTGAGTTTATTTTGAAATTTTAGTTGACCCATTATTACGCCTTATCTACATTGCATTATTTGAATGATTTTGGATGAAATTTATCAATTTGAACAAGATATATTGTTAACAGAAAGTCTCAATCTTCGCTTTCTAATCAAAACTCATTAACTGAGAAATTTAATACAAATTTTTTTTTATAAAACTTTAGGCATAATCATATTGAAATTGCAAGTCTTTATATGAAAGAGTAAATACCTGATCGGCGGCGAATGCAGAAACACACGGTTTGATAGCTCCTGTCGCCAAGGCTATCACAAGCAGGCCAGAGAAGTCGAACATCGAACGAACACCTGAAAATAAACAAAGTCAGAAATCAATTGAATGAATTGATATACCTGTAGAAAGGAACGGAACAGCGCCTCCGCTCAAAAGAGCATGACCGAAGACATAAATTATTGAACCAAATAAGATCACCTAAAATCGTATTTCTGCAATTTACAAATAAGATAGATGTATCAATCAAATAAAAATGATTTTATTTCAAATGAAAAATAGTTGAGTTCGTTTAAAGAAATTTTTAAAGCTCATAAAAATGTTCTCTTACTTTAAACCGTCCAAGCCAACAATCGGCTAATAGTGATCCAATCAAAGGTGTAAAGTATGCGATGCATGAAAATAGATGATAAATCAGAGTTGCTGTGCTGAAATCGACCAGATGAATGACGCGATAATAAATGATGGAGATGCATCTAATACCTGTTACTGAAATGATGTTCGAATTTGAGATAGAGTGTGAGAATGGCACGCATTCCATAGAACGAGAAACGCTCGCACAACTCATTGCCGAGCATGAAGAACACCGCAGGGGGGTATCTGAAACCATTTCGAGTAATTCGAAGAATGAAAACCTGCAAGGTTGATTACACTGACACATCATAATATATACTTAATAATATTGGAAACTTCCTTATAAAGTTCCATTTCATTTCATATGTTACGACTATGACACAATACTCGAACTTTTCCTTCAATTTTCATCAGAATCAACTTGATTACTCTAAATTAATTTTAAATTCGATGGTGATATTTGGCGCCGAACTTATAAAACTCATAAAAATCGATTTTTAACATACACAAATCTGTGCTGAATAATCTTCCATCGGAAGAATAGAAAAAGGTAAGGATCTCTGACAGCTTGCTGGATTGCAAATGGGGAACCTGAGGAATCGTCCGACAATGAAGTGGGCATTGTGACAAGAACGTAATACAAATCTGATGCACTCTGATGCATTGCGCCACAAAAAGAGATATTTCAACTCATTTGTTGATCAGATTGACGTGTCAAGGGATCACAGAACGCCTGTGCCATCCTTCTCAATTTCTCTGCACGAAGAATGAACCAATCAACCGATTAACCCCTCTGCAATTCCCTATTCATTTCGTCGTCTATTAGTGAATTTTCATTTGACCCCACAGAAAACTATGCCTATTAAATTGTTCAATTCGTTCCGTTCACTTCATTGCAAGGCCACATTAACAAGTTTAAAACATGATTAATTTTATCGCTAAGAAAGTTGAAACGAAAAAAGAAAAGAAATACAGTAATCCTATTTTCCTATGCGATTTTTGCTTTTTGTTGTCATTCCGATCATTCTTGACTATTTCGATTACTAGTAGCGCATCATTTTTTTTTTCGAATAAATTACCGCTCATTACTGTAGAGCTAATGACAAATTCAAAACTCGTTCGGAAATTGGTTAAACCTCGAATATCTTCTAGGTGATCGGAAAGTTCTGACTTGTTCATTTTGGAGTTATTTAATCAGACCACCATTATTCATCAACAAATATCTGCGGGAAATCGCAATTTATGACGAAATTTTTCTAATGAATAGCGCCAATATCTGAGTATCAAAATTATGCGGTAATTATTCAATGATTTGGATTAATGATATTTTAGTTCCCATATAAAGACGGCAAAATTTTTATCACCCTCTATTTTTTCATACGTTTTCATAGTGTCACTCCAATTACGAAAAATTTATTTCTTTCATCAGTTTCTGAACTACGGTTAATTCTCCAGAAACGAGCAATTTTCGACATAGTTTGTCGAAATTTTATGGTAAACCAGAGATATAAATTAATCTAGATCTATTTTCCATGACTAGTTCCAAACTGCGATAAAAATAACACAATCACGCGCAAATGATAACTATTTCATTTATCATTTTCGATCGTTTTGCGTGTTGACTTATCGCGTAAATCAATCAATCAAATCGACAAATTGATAACAATAGGGATTTTCGTCAAAATTCCTTGTCGAAAAGAGAACATTTGCAATTTTCTGACCTAATTTAGGAGAAATCGACTGTTTGTCATATAACTATGCTTATCCAGTCATCTGCTGTCAAAAACCCTTCAATGAAGTAAATGAATAGACTCACTCCCTGAGCTTCTGGCAGAGATTCTTCTCAGGCATTTCGGCCGCTGTCCTCGATGCTTTGCCCTTTCGACTCGATCGACTGTTTTGTGGCAAAAGTGGATCCCCTGCTGAAATTATAACAATTAGGATAATGATTTATGAACAATTGGAAGAATCGAAACCTCATATCGCGGTTCGCGATATTTCGATTCGAAATTATTCATTCGACTATCATAATTGTTTAGAACGCGTTATGATTATGATTTAATATTTGCGTTAGTCTTTGAAAATTTTTTAATCTATCAGAAATCAGAAACGTGATCAAATATGCGATGGATGGTTTACACGAAAATATAATGGTCAAAATGCGCGAACGGTGCAGGCTTTTGCTAGCACAATGGGGGAAGCGACGATGCAGGGACGCATCGCGATAGTGAATAGCCAAAACCTGAGGAGAAAGGGGGTGGAAAGGGAAGCACTGTATGCATTGGACATCGAAAGCAGTGTATAGTAGAAAAGGAAGAGGAAAAACACCTTTCACGTCATTTTCACACCTATTTTTTCGCGGAAAATAGCCGTTTTGAGACAAGTTTCTGTGGAGGATTACGTATTCGAAAATGAACAGAAAGAGAGGATGGAAAGGAAGGAAGGCAGAGGCAGATGAGGTTGATATTTGAATGACAAACGGCATTCCTTCGTCTATGATGGCAACAACTGGAAGGGTAAAACATAAAAGGATTATGCAATTTTTCGGCTGAGAGCAGACTGATGCAATTACACTTGAATTTGCACAATTCGATTAGAGGATTTTTGAGAGAAAAGTAAAGCAAATGTAAATCGCTGCTAAAGATGAAATGACAAGTCAATCAGTTAGAAGTGAGAACGCAAAAGAAATCGAGTCGTCTGACCGCTGAAACAACAACAAATCATCGACTGACTGATTGCCTGATGCAGAGTGATTGGGCAGAAGGAATCTAATCGCTGATGACACTCGACACTCCCTATTCGGCCTAAAATAATAACCGATGCGCGAAGAAAACACAGGCAAACAAATGTTCGGCCTCGTTCGAGGGACAGTGAGACTGACTGATTGGATGACTAGACGAACTGACCGAACGAGAGAACAACCGACATCCAGGCGCTATGCCTTCGGACTTCTGCACCACGATCTGCAGCAGTCACGCCCTCTCGCTTCCAAATATCTCCCACTCTTTCCCATCCACACACATTTCTCTTCGTCTTTGCATCTCCCTTCCATTCTCTTCTGTTCTATCAGTAACATTTCCAATTTTGTTGAATAAGCTCACACAGACAAACTAGCAGAACAATATATACAAAAGAGGAACGCGAAGAAGAAAATCTAAAGAAAATGGACAGAAGAATCGATGATGCAACGAAGGGAACACTTCAAACAAGAATGCAATGCAATATAAGAAATGAAGAGTGAAGAAATAGAAATGAGGAGTGACAAGAATGGCTCCATTTCGCCCTGCACATATGCATTGCAACCGGTCTGCCACTCGCAATCATTCCCCAACTTGCCATAATTCTCACTACATACTGCAATCTTCGAATCCATCCAACTCAATTGCATCTCGCCTCATTTCACAAATCATTTTAACGAACACATCGAGCGAATACGACGCAATGACTAGGAAAGGCAGAGGCAGACGGTCACTTGGTCGAGCAAGGAAGGAGAACGAAGCAATCAGATCAAATAGGTTGTAAATCAGGCACATTTAGATGATAGGACAGAAGATCATCTCTCAAATAATGGAGACGTAAATTGGTTGGGCACTTCGCAGCACAAGGAAAGCGAAAGAACTGAATTGTAGAATCTGCACGAACATCTCTAACCTTTGACAAAATCTGTAGCCTGATTGAAAACAACGGGTAATTCTTTGAGTTTTCACCGAATTTGTCGCCAAATCAAGTCAAGAGAGTCAAATCAATTCGCGTTCCCCTCGAAGTAGGTGCCGCAAAGGCGCCTAGAAGAAAAACGAACAGAAGAAGGAATAAATGCGATAAGGATAAACTACCGCGCGCATACGATTTTCAGGTAAACAGAATATAATAGCACACAAGTTTGGGACAATGCATGATTTTGTAATGCTTCACATCGTGATTTTATTAAGAAATTTTTTTCTCAAGCTTGTATATCACATTTCCATTCTTCTAACGAAAAACCGTTAGAAAAAGACGATAAAAGCGTGTTCATGTACGTGGCATGGACCATCTTTTTGGGCTCGAACATAATGCGATCGCATTGCGGTTCAATCGACCAATTTCTCCTTTTAATTTTCTTTTTAATTACCTAATTATCTTGTCAATTGCACCCAAATTAGCTCTGAATCATACGGTCCTATCGCATTCAGCCCAATCGACCCAATGCTAACCTCCTTGCTGCTCAATTATTTATCCTTAAAGTCTTCTCGAGATTTTCGCTGAATCCTAAGGAATTTGTTCGAGAACTTTCAGAGTTTAAGTATTTTGGCTGTTTTAACACGAATATAATATTTCGCGGCAACTTGAGAAGGGAATTTAAATTCTAAAGCAGAAAGTCACTTTTCACATAAATCGTAACGAAGCCCAAGTTATCTTTGTTAGAAAGATGGAAATGTGGTATATTTAGAAATGATATCGAATGGTAGGATTCTCAAATTACCATCCAGGCTGATCATGAAAACTCAGGTACCAGTGAGTTGAAATATCACACATAGTTCAAAACTCGAGTGCGCAGTTATAGTAACTCAAGATAATGAAAATTGCCGAATTTTCGATGATAGAAATCATCATCCGGTAAATGGAAGTGATTTTCTTCTTCAAAGGCGGAAACGGAAAAGGAAAAGAAAAATTTCGCGCACCTCTTATCCGGATAGAAGCGAGATAAAAAAATCTCTTAAGACAAAAATATCTCTGCGACATAAAAGAAAGGCAGAAGCGAAAGATAGAAGCAGCGCATCATTTGGGATGTTAGCAAACATCGAAACATCGAATTAAAGCGAGGAGAAAAAGATGAAGAGAGGGGATTATCAGCTGAAGAAGATGGCACAGGCATTCTACTTCGTAGCAATTATAGAATCACAGAAATTCAAGCAAACCACTATTTCTACAGGGAAGACTATTGCAACGTATAACGATGCAAAGTTGTTAGATCGAAGAAAATATCGAATAAACCGATCCCGGCATCCAAAATTTCTATTCTATCCAAAACACGACTGAAAGTGATGAATAAAAAATATGCTCTTAAAGTAAGCCACAGGGACAGAGGTTCAATAGGCCAGAGGGGTAGACGTCTAGATGCAACTGTAAAATGCCGAAAAATATAACTCTTCTGAAGGAGAAAAAATTAATGAAATTTGAAGGTTATTTTTCTCCTGTCTTGATCAGACATGCTCAAAATTCTATTTTTGTGGGACGGGAAGGAATAGAGAAAGGTCAATTTTTAAAAGTAGGATGGGAATGGGTTTAATTTTTCAAAACTGGGACGAGTAAATCAGGGAGGAATAAACAGATTTCACATTCTTGCCATATTTGCTTAGAGAAATTGTTCAAAATTTTAAAAATTAGTACGGACGGGAAGGGTGGTGAACGGATGTAGTTTAAAATTTTGGGCTGGGATTCGTTTTAAATTTTTCTTATAGAACAAGGACGGACTAATTTTCGACATGTCTAGTCTCGATTCTGGAAAGTCAGAGTTTGAAAAAATAAACGGTAAGTACAGGTTCAAGAGACAGCAATAATCTAGGTAAGCAAATTCTTCAAACAATGATTTGCATTACTTGATTTTTATACGTTTTAAGAAAATTTTTGTAAGAATGAAATAATCTTGAAAGACCATTAGCAAATTTTCGATGCGTTCGTTTAGGGTATGAGCAAAATGGAGTGAGTGAAGTAAAAGTGAATTTTTTCCTAATTGCAAAATTTTTCAACATTTTCATTTTCATTCGCATTCAAAACGTCAAAATGCAAAATCGTTTCAAACATTTTTCGTCGCTGATTCGACTAACTTCGGTGATTAAAACGTCGAAGAATTCGCGCGAGATTGGATTAATTTTGCGAGAAAATATCGCAAAAAGTAATTCTCCTCCCAAAATCGAGAACTGTTCAAGAAAAAGTGACAATGGAATGTGTTCAGAAATAAATGATTGTTCAAAAATTCGCGATTAAATACGGTCAAGATTTTTAGGGGAGATAATATGACGACACTTTTTGAACTACGCTTTTCATATCAGTTAAAATAGTAAAAGAGTAGTAAATCATTGAAAAATTAGTCGAGGAAAACAGAAATGAAACCGACTTTGTGGAAAGTGAAATGGCAAATGAAAGAAAAGAAGTGACAAAGGATGATCTAATCAGAAACAGAAAGATTAGCAATGAAGATGCAGGAGATGGACGGTAATCTGATAGAGAAATAGACACAAAAGGGATAAGATAAAGATGATAAACAGAAGGAGAAGTACATGAGAAATTAGCTGTCAGCAATAGCTAAACAAGGAATGAATGATGCAAATGAATCGAAGAAAAGGAAGATAATGATTTGCATGGCGATGAAAATAGCGCGACGGGTTATCGTGCCAGACGATAATTTAATAACATCGGAAAAAAGATTGTTTTAGCTCGATACAATAATTCGGTTTCTTGTAAAAGCCGCATATTGGTGAAATTTTATTTATGCATCTATAAAAGAGATTATTAGTCGTAATGGTAGGGAAGGTAGAGAATATTCTACTCCAAATGCTGAATACAATTTGAAGATCTTTTCTGGATAAATATTCTCTCACGGACACTATCCTATTCCTATTCGAATTTTGGAGGCATGAGGCATGCGGCTTTTAAAAGAAGCTAATAACCCTGTAAAGCTTTGATTCAACAATCAACTGTGCTATTAGAGACTAAATTGTAAATGCGCAAGGACGAAGAGAAAGTCGATGGAATTTCCATATGACAGAGAGATTGAATGCACTGTGGGACGATCAGCACAAACTATGGAGAAAATCAATCGATTATACAAGCGAGAAGTTGCCCTTTGATTTGGCTGGACTAAAAAAGTCGAACATCAAGAAATACACTGAAAATTTTTGCGTCACTATTTCGGCGAAAACGCTTTTGCGACAGATTGGAGGCGCTTCCAAACTCGCAAAAGTACTTCAGAAGCGCCGTAAAAGCGACGCAAAATCTTTCTTTGTAGCAATAGATTTTTAACCTTATAAGGAAAAAAATTCATTTTCTACAGGACGAAACTATGAGTAACACAAGAATTTCAGATTCACAACAACCAGAGTGGCGAGCAAAAGTTTGGAGCCAAGAGTTATTTCTAAGAAGTAGTTCAAAATTATTAATCACTAGCGAATCTTGAAGAAACTTGGCAGGCTTTTAGACATTCTAGGCCTTTACATGTGTTCGAAATTTCAAAATGATTCGTTCATGGAAAGTGAGTTAGCGCATGATATTAAAATTTGACGCTTGGCTCCAAACTTGTTCGCTACTGTATCTTGGAAAATCTTTCCGCGTGAAGAACAATTTGCAGAACAATCATGTCCGAATTCAAAATAGTATGTGATGTTATTGTGATAATTCGTGAATCTAGATTTTTGCAAGAGAATTGATACTTTGCAATATAAATTTTCGGAAAGTCAAAAATCGCGCGATAATCCAATGAACTAGCACATAACGTATGATGGCTGACTCAACTAGGTATGAATTCTGTTGATGTGCAAGTTTTATTAGATTTATTTGTGATTTTACTTAATGCAGACATGTGGTAATAAATATATTTCTCAGAAATAAAGAGTAGAGCAACTTCATAAATTCGCAGAAAGTAAGCTATTCGAGTCGTATGCGCAAAACAGATATCAATTGGTTAATATATTGTGAAAATTCTAAATTTACCATTTTGAGCACTGCACTATATCACTAACAATCATAAAGTGAAAAAATCAATTTGACACAAATGAAAATCGATCAAAGTGATGATGGAAAAGCGTCTGTCATGAAATTATAGAGTAGAACAAATAAAGAAACTTGCAGAAAAATAATAGATATAGCAGAAAATAAATGTTTTAGAAAGGATGTCATAAATATCGTCTGTTCAATTATTTTTTATTGATGTACAATTTCAAAGCCTCACGTAATATGTATTGCTGGATAAATATTGAATATTGATAATAATAATAAATTAGAATAATCAATCAATGTTAGCCAACCTGTGGACGGAGCCTCGCACATTTTGAACCGCGATCAGTTTAGAATGGACTCAACGTGCTCACGAATCAGCCAGAATGCAGAACCAAGAACCAGTGGGAATGGGGTCGAATTGGCCTTTCACCTACTAATCTAATTGAGTCTATGTCAGATAGTCCGATTGGGAGAATCTGAAAATGAAAATTAGAAAATGAGAATGAAAACGAAATTGAGAGGGAAGGAGGGGAACAATATCGAATTGAAAGGTAACTGACGCGAGAGCAGGAAAGAGTAAATGGAAATGAGGCAAGCGAAGAAAGGAGGAGGAAGATCGTTATCTGGAAGCAAGAAACACGGGTAATTGGTCAAAAATGGAAAAATCACGCAGACACTGAGGGACGGAAGATAGAAATTGAAAATGAAGACAAAGATGAAATGGAAGTCCTGAGAAAACGTATTCTGAACCTTCGTATAAAAGTTCAGAATCACGAATTTCAAAATAGTGACAGAGATACGTGAGCAGTGAAACGAATAAATTGAAATGCAAGAGATGAGAGAACCTGCATAGACGAAGAGAGAAAAGAGGGTATTTTGGGGATTTGTTCAGATGAACATCACTCTGGGCAGCCATGTGAAATTGGAAAGTGTCGATACAAAGTGGGTGAATTAGGTAAATTTATAAATTGCAATGGAATTTTCCTGTCTGTCATCGATACGTTGAACACGACTCCTTCCCTACCCGATTCTCATTCTCTCATTTCCCTGTTCTTTCCATCAACTGACAAGTTATCGATACGTATTGCGCCTGAGAGTAGAGCATTCGATTCAATTTTATCAATTACTGCAAGTCTCCCTGTCTCATTCACATGTCTTTTGAAATTTGAAATAATTTTCTTCAGATTAGGAGAAATACGTTCATAGAAACAAGATGTTCGTGGGTAGATGTGTATTGGAAAATGACATTTGAAACTTGCAATTTTGAATCTTGAAATACTAAATTTGCATTTGCTAAATAAGAAATTGACGTTGGTCGAACAATTTAGAAGATAGCGTTATTCAGGAGGTTTAGAGCGTTATGCAAAAATTTAGAGAGGAAATTATAAGATCATTTATCAAGAGAACGAAATCAGAAAAGTGCGCGAAATTAAGAGGGAACAATGATCATTTGAAATTCGGCAATACAGTGCACGAATGCCGAAATTCGTGACCGAGATAATGCCATTGCCATAGTCATTGACAATTACGAAGAGCTACCTGTCTAATTCGGTAATTCTTGAAGGCCAATGGTCGAAAAAGAAGAGGTGGAATTGAATGAGATGATAAACCGAACTAGTCGATGAAAGGAGAAGAAATGAAATAGCAGAGGGAACGGATAGAGTGCAAAGAAAGAGAGTGAATGGACAGACTGACAGACTGGTGTCATTGGAGATGATACTGAAATCGAGTAGGACTGAACTGCATTGAAATCAAAATGTAGCTCGGAAATGAAAGACTGATATGATGAAAGATGAAATGCAAAATGTTTCTTCTATCCTACTCATAGCTAGAAATTTATGACTCTGATTTTCTTCTCATATCATGGTTATTACGAAGTTGACATTCAAAATGTTAAAGTCGAGACCGGAATTTACATTAAAAAAAAAGATTTAAAATTCGAAATTGAAGCCTAAGTAAGTGAAATAGCCATCTCCAACATCGAAGCCGAAGCTTCGTGACAACCTTGTTTCAAGAATTCCTCCTGCCCCACTAACTGAAAAGCTAGTGTCCATTATCTATAAGAAAACCCTTGCCACTGTCTAGGGGAAAAGGATATTGCGAAACCTTCCCGTTGACCCTGCGTTTTTACCCTCTGCCGTCTATCTTTCATACTATTTTACTCTCGGTTTGCAACAGTCTTTACCCTATCCGCAAGGCAAGGTTTTTCCCTGACAATTGACAGTATTATGTTCCAAATAATCAAAACTTCGATTCCGAAATTTCTGGAACTCATCCGTAACTTGCCTTTTACAAAATGAAAGAATATCATCATTTCACATTCATCTCATACAGATTGAAAATTACAAAATTTAAATATATTACGAAGAAGAAAAATGTGTTCGATTTTTCCAAGAGAGCATATTCATTATCAATATTTCAAGCTTTCCGACAAGTCGCAAACAGCAAAAGCTGTGTGAAAACTGGACAAAACTGCACAACTGACAATTGCATGTTGAATGGAAGGAGTCTCGGTGAGTGAACAGTGAATGAGAAACCGATGTGAGAAGAAGATGATGAGATTGTTGGAATTTTCAACGACCTGATCAAGAACGATGATAGTACACATTTTACACTGCACTGTCACTGTTAACGTTCCTAAATGATATAATCGAAAGTTGCTAGTGCTTATCAAAAGGATAGGACAATGATGAGAAGAATTGCAGACAGATGCAGAATCGTGCTTTGTGCCGCCCGACGCGAACTGGGTGAGACGACTGCTGGTAGTGGATGGATGCAACATCGGGAGAAGTTCGAGTGGACCTATGAGAACGTGAGTAGAAACGTCTGGCAAAACACCATTGATCAATGAATGAATGCAGAAGAGCTCGCGTGAAAATTTCATTAAAAAAATCAAACTGAGGAGAATCGGTGAAAAGGTGAAGATCAGCCCTAATAACAAGTCATGTTTCAGTCACGTGGATTGTGCCGGACTGCTCTCCGTCATTCGCTGGCTGATGTTGCGGGGTTTTGAGGTCAGGCAAGCATCAAATCAAGGATCACCTATATGACGAAATAGATGAAGTGACAGATAGCGTTTTCCTACACGTTCTCCTAAATTTCACCTATTTTTGTCTATCTCTAACTATAGAATCCGCCCCTCAATTCTCCATCATCCAGTAGATGTCACCGCGTCAAATCTTCAGCATGATCTTGTTTGCAGGCAGTTGCGTTCCTCCCCATCGTCTATAACAATTCCAACAATCAAAATGTGCTCCATGCGTTTCTGCTTCGGGTAAAATTGGAAGAATTCAAACGGGAACAATAACTTGACTCCAGAAATTGGAGAAAGCTGGCCTAGTCACCTTCACACCTGCACGATCGAGTCGGGGAGAACGCAAGTAAGAATATCGTTTGAACTCTGGTTGCCGTTACCATCAAATCATAACGATGGCTTGTAGTTATCATCAACTTTCCTATTTTCTACTGCTCGTAAACCCTAAAATTTGGAAGGATAACTACAAAGGGCTGTGATAAATGACGACAGCAATGGAATCACGTTTTCTTATTGATCTGGGAGATAAAGAATATATCTTCCAGAGCATTCACCAACTACGACGACCTCTACCTCACGACTCTGGCATCTCGACACGCTGGCTGCGTGCTTTCCGGCGACAAATTTAAGGATATCGCGTCGCAAAAAGCATACGAGTGAGTTGGGAAGCGCGAATTAGACTATTTTTCGAGAGTTTCTAAATAACAAAGCCTTGAATTTCATATGCTCTATCCAAATGAACCAAGCAACATTCGAAGTTTGGTATTTTGTCGAAAAATATACTCTCAACGATAAATGAAAATAACGACAATCCATACGAATTGCAGGAAATTTCTCGAGGTGATTCGTCACAGGACTCTGGATGTCAAATTCCGCCCGCTCACAATGGAGCTGGTCGAGTTTGGCAAAGACATTTTCTATCGGGCCGCTCCTGAGCTTTTCATTTGTAAGACCACTAAATAACTTACAAAAATATGCAGTATTGAATCGTGACAACATGGATCTTCCAATTAATCATTAGAAAAAAAATCATGAAGGAGTTGCAAAACTATTGCATGAGATGATGAAATTCTCCATTTGACAGTTAATGAATCAATGATAAAACCGCGCTCTTCTTTCAGACGAAAACATCGATCTTCGTGCCAAACTGATCTCGTTCAAGCTGTTCGCGAGCCCTGATGACCCCGATTTTATCAAGGTCTGATTCCGCTTCGTTCATCTATGCAACTATCATCTTTGCTTATTCCTACAGGTAGCAGCCCGTCGTGCCTCGTTTGCAGAGCGTCAATCCGCTCAGCTGCGTTGTCTTGACGAGCTCTTCTTCGACCTGTGCAACTCGACCGCACTCCGTCTCGAACGAGTCCTCTTCCTGCCCTTCGGCGATATCTTCCATCCTCCTAACGTCCAACAGTCATTCAACATTCTCCAGGAGCAGTCTCAATTCGGTATCTCCATTCTTTCTGCTATTTGGAAAACACATGTCATGAAAATTTTCAGCTTCGGCTCTGAACTTTTAAGGTCCAAATTCCATACTCTTTAATCTCAACAACTCTTTTCACATGACAACGAGTCATGCGAATTTTCAAATTACCTATTCTCCTGCCTATTCCTATCATTCCAAATGAAGATCACCCCTTCAGACACAGACACTCACAATGACATGGATTTGATGGAGATGAATAAGCTCGAAAAGGAGGAGGAAGCTGCTGCTGTGTCTGTTGAAGGCTAGCTTTTTCTTGCCACTTCAATTCAATAAAAGAGTTCGGAATTACGAATGATAATGATAAACCACTTTTGATCAAAAGCTTTATTCCAGAGTTGTCATCCTACCATTTCCCTATTCACATGTCGACTTCGTACGAGAATTGCACCACTGTACAGGTCTGTCTTCTCCACCATCTCGTCAACCATCTTCATTCATTCATTCAGAGCGACGTGCCGGTTGGTCAGTTGGTTGATTTGGGCGACCCCCCGCCCATCTCCATGCCCCTGAGCCACTGTTCATCCTCTCCTTCTGTACCTTCTGCTACCACCAGCTCCATCTGCATTCCTCGTTCCTTGCTCGTCAACCAAGTCGGACACAGTCGTAAGTCTTTCTGTTTATAATTCGCAGTTTGATTCAAATGCTGAAAAGTGAAGTCCAACTTCGACCTACTATTATAAAGCGCGTCAAACCTCTGATCTGCTTTTTATATTTGAAAGTAAGGCTATGAAATAAAATATTTCGGTCCAAATGAAATGGAATTACGAAGCTGAACAATTTTATTCTAGACGATAGAAAAATCAAAGTTTTTGCAGAATCATTGCCTTTACTTTTCTCGCTTAAAATTTTGAAAGAAAAATTTTAGGTTCACTTTCGGCGCAATCTGCATTTTGATATTCGCTTGAAATTTTCAGCAACATTTATAAAGTATCATTATTCATCATCCTATGAAGTCAAATAGAGCAAGAAAAAGATTTGAAAAATGAAGCCAAATGAATGCATATTTGTACTTCAGCATGCAGTAGCACTTCGCTTCCGAGCGGTTTGATGTTGGAATTCGTGGAGAAAATGGAAACCGAGGCAGAGACAGACAGACATATCGACACTGGCATGTTTCAGCTGCTCAGGGCCATCTTCCCACATCACATTGTTACCCAGGTAGATTATTCAATCATCTACTAGTGAGTGAAAAGTTTAAAAAATTGTGCGTGAGCATTACGACGGTCAGAAATAAGAAATATTAGGATTAGGATGAGTGAAAATTTCTCGCTGTAACACGTTCTGAAGTGTTGCAATTCAATATAATCAGCCTTTAGAAGGAGCAACTTCAACGAAAATATCGAGAAAAAAACTCATTATTCGACGAAAAACAAAAAGTCAAAACAACTCGAGTAATCACGTGAAATAGGCAGGGAACAAGATGAAAATAGTCAAATATTTGGCAAAGCAATTGGCGGAGCGTATTTACATCAAAAGGAACTTCTGTACAGTTTTGAAATGTGCAGGGGGAATGAAGGCAGAAGGCAATGAGCGGTGGACAGCTAGAAGGCACAGAGACGGAACACCATTTGAATGTTCGACTCTTTCAGGGTGTTGTAATCGGCAAGAGTGCGTTCATTTCCCATGCTATTCAACCGACTTGCAAGTTGCGTTGCAATTAAGTCTGAAGTCTGAATGAGCCTTCACAAGTTCATTCACGCAGAATTGAAAGTGAAGTTCTTCCATAATGGAATAAAAGAATGATCAAAATTCTCAAAAATTTCTTTCGAATATTCGCATATTGCAGGTGCTGTGCGCAAACGCGAGTCGCAATTTGGATTTCCTGGTAGAGCAATGCCTGGCCCTGATGAGCACTGCCACTTCATCCTGATCAAGCCATTCCCTGACTTTGACTCCTTTATTCAATTGTTTCCGTCTTCTTTTCGCCCCGTTTCTCTTTCAATCTCATAGCCTCAGCCCTGCATTCATGCAGTTCATCTTCACTTAATTATCTGTTCAACTGCACGGTGCAGGTGTCAATCTTGTAGGCAGAAAAGTTCCGTTTTTAAAAATCTGCACAATAAAGTAGTCCAGTTGAATCAAGAATGTTTACGTGCGATCATGAAATTCCCGAGGTACAAGCAAAGTTAGTGATTCTATCACATTATTATTCAGAAAAAGTTCGATAATGGATAACAAATTTATTTTGTGAATAAAAAAGAAAACCAACAACAAAAAACTTGAAGAAATGAGACGAAAGTTGAGGGAAAAGGGGGCAGGTAAAGTGGAGATAGCAATGGAGGTCTTGCAGAATGTCTATCCCAGTCTCCCTGTCTGCGTCTCTTAGTCGAACAGACCGAAGCCCATGTCGTCGTCACTCTCTTCTTTGACTTCTTCCTTCTTCTTCTTACCCTCGTCTGAAAATAAAATTTTGCCATTTTTGATACGAGATAACAGAAAGGTTGTAAACTCTCATTTGAAACGAGAAAAATTATATTTTAAAGCAGGGCTGGGACGAAATTTCGTCTAGTCCTGTTTTGAAGAAAGCTAAAACCATTTTTTAAAATGACTTTCGGATAATCTTTGAAAGATTCAAGTAAAATCTGCGCATAATTCAGAATGCTTACCCTTCGGGGCTTCGGCCGCAGCAGCGGGCGCAGCAGCAGCTGAAATTGGAAAATAAGAATTTTATTGATACTTATTTGATTTTTAAAATCAAGCTTCGACTTCTTAGAAAGTTTTTCTCCATTTTTGTGATAGACCGTTTTAAGAAGAAAAAGGTGAATAAATTTCCCAAGTCTAAAATATTGTGAGTAGATATTTTGAATTATTTACCTGCAGGAGCAGCGGCACCGCCTCCACCACCAGAGGACACGGAAGTGATCAGATCCTGAAATAGTCATCAGTATGGCTGACAATCGGCCTGATTCGTCTACCTTGACATTGACACCTTCGAGAGCCTTGGCGAAGAGTCCAGGCCAGAAAGGCTCGACATCGACGTTGGCGGCCTTGAGCAGGGCAGCGATCTTGTCGCCCGTGATTGCCACTCCATCGTCCTGCAAGTCAATGACATTAGATCGGGCATTGGAAGAATACAAGTGGAATAGCTCGGGTCTCGAAAACTTTCGTTTGGCCAGCAGAATTTGAAACGATGATTTTTCTCTCGTGAAAATATTAACTGATCTCTCATTTCGTATTCCAATTTCTCAAATTTTTAGACCCACCTCGCGCGCGCGGATTTTAAAATATTTGCTCGTCGTGTTTTGACGAATTCTAATATTCAAGCCGACATCCTTTAATCTATCCTATTTTGATTTCAAATTGATACCTGCAGACAGAGAGCTGCGTAGACACAGGCCAATTCTTCGTTGGTTGCCATTGCGGATTGCTTTCAGTCACAAGTCGCTTCCAGGGAAAGCCTTAGCTCAGTGAGAACAAGCGCTTGAAAGCAAGTGCTGAAATTCGAATATATTAGTTGAAGGAATGTTTGGAAAAAGTCCGAAAGATAAAGTCACGATAAAATCGCGAATTCAGATATGGTACACGGTTTCTAAACCGGTAAATGGTCAGAAAATTGTAAGACTAAAATTATAAACAATTTTTTTTTGTAATTAGAAGAAAAACAACAAAACAATTCAAAAAACGAGAGGGGGAAATGAGGGACAGAGAAGGGCGATTTATGCGACCAGAACGCAGGCGCCTCCCGCATCTTTGATCTTCTTTTCAGCTTCGTGCGAGAAATATTTGGCCTTCACGATCATGGGCGTCTTCGGCACGAGTCCTTTGCCCAGCACCTGCAAATCAAACGAATTATAAATGAACAACTTGAACTTTTTTCAATGCCTCATGGAAGAGGCTTCAGTCATTTCTATCACACCCCCAACTTGTCAACTTATTCCACTTTTTTATTTTCACTACCCTCGTTCTACTCTTAAAAAAGTGGGGGGACAAGATTACAACAAAAGGCCTTCTTGAAGCATAAAATGTGAAATATTCTTTACTCATTGTGATCCAGAGATGGTTCTTAATTTCGAATTCGACTTTTCCAAGTGCACTTTCAGCAGCCAACTTCTCAAAACTTAACCCTCAGAAAATTGTATACCATATCGAGAGGAGTATGTTCTTTTC
Organism: Diploscapter coronatus; assembly: GCA_964036155.1. NCBI lineage: Eukaryota > Metazoa > Nematoda > Chromadorea > Rhabditida > Rhabditidae > Diploscapter > Diploscapter coronatus. Next base: position 43,689,184 of record OZ038422.1, on the reverse strand, counting down.
CTTTCTCGAAATGATGTGCTATTTTTACACGGGTCGCGTTTTGAGAAGTCAGTCCAGCAGGGCTGTATAGAAAATTCCCGTTTATTTATCCGCGACAATTTTCAAATTTGCAGTCAACTCAAGCCTCCCCCGACTGCTCTGCTAGAATATTCTCTCACCTTGAAGTATCCGGCCTTGACGGCATCGACGACGAGAGCCTTGCTATCAGTGGCCTTGTCGCGCGCTTCGCTCGGCACGAGGGACCACAGTCGATCCACGTTCACAGTCGGGCAGTAGTAGCGGTTCTTGTTCAGGTGGAATACTCGCATACCGACCTGAAAACAAAATATTGAGTTCTTGAAGAAATTGCAAGAATATTTCTCATCATCATTCTCACAACATTATAGAAAATGTCTCGAGCCCAGAGGAAGAAATTTGCCGCAATAGAAATAAGACAAACTCCGAAGAAAGCCCGACCATCCCTCGCAGAGGGAACTTGCTTTTCCTCTCACAACATACACAACCATTTTTGGAGGCCATGGCAGCGCCAAGAAGAGAGGAGTCATAATTTTATCTTGTTGCAGAGCAATTGTTTCTAACCTTTCCGAAGTATCCAGGATGGTACTTGTCCCTGTTGATACGCTGGTGGTGTTGTCCTCCGCACTTTCCTCTGCCTCCTGGATGCTTTCTGTGCTTGCCCACTCGGCCGTGGCCGTGCGACACGTGTCCGCGCAGCTTTCTAGTCTTTCTCTTCGAGTGAGCCATTACCCGCTGAAATGCAAGAGATTCAACGATTCATGGAGTTGAAACGAGTGGGGTAGTCAAAATCGAATGAAAATCGTGATCGATCGAAACATTTAGGAAAGTTGTTATTTGGACGAAAGTATAGTGGAGGTAATTCATGGAGTAATTAGAGACGCTAATCATCAGCCAATTAGCCAAAATAATTGATAGAAATTTCGACGGGAATTTTGGGTTGTCAAATTTAAAATTTGCAGCACACAATCTGGAATTCAAATAAGCCAAATTCGATTAAATGTGAATCAGAGAAATTATCCAATAATTACTCGAGCTAATTAATGGGAAATTAACTCAAGTAATTAGTGAAGATCAATCGAAATAATTTAGAAATTTTGGGAAAGCAATTGTTGAATTTTCAAGCCTTCAAACATGACGAAAAGTGAAAAATTCGTAAGAGACAAGCCTAGATAATTAATAAGGTTATTAGTATAGATAATCAGAGGTAATTAACGAAGGTAGTTATCGAAAATTGGCACAAATTCAATTGAAGTGAAGAAAATGGATCGACTCGATCCCAAAAATTGAGTACGATAGTCGCATTCGTCCTGCGTTTAGGCACATAGTGGCTGCGTACGGAGAAAGTCAATCGCGTTGCTTTTTACTCTCCACTGCTTCAAATTTATCCCGCTCTTTCTTCCAGATTTTATGCTAATTACCGGATTTAATTACCTGCAATTAAGTTCAAGAATTGGCAATTAACCGGTTCATTGTTCTGCTTCAGAAAGTTCCGCTTCTCCTCATCACATTATCGCGAATTTTCTTGTTTTAAAAATGTGATGCAATCGTCGGTTTTAAAATTTTCTCCAATTTCTTTACTTTGAGGAGCTGGTAACATGGCACAACAGGCAGCGCAGAAACTGCTGGGTCGACTGGGCACAATCGGAGTGGGGCTGGCCGTGGCTGGAGGCGTCGCCCAGACCGCTCTCTACAACGGTCAGACAATTTCATAACTCAGCAAGAATCTCTTTGAAATGTGTTCAGCCGAGTGTTGTTTTCTTCTAAACCAAGGAGCTGTAATGACACTTTTGATCGCATAATTCTAGAAAAGTTGAAGCAGAATTTCGCACAGCGTGAAACTGCTTCCAGACTTCTCCCGAAGAAAATTATTTCAATGGCTTTGCGGGACGGGGCGGGTGTAGGTTGGAGAATTTTAAATAAGCTGCGGAGGGCAATCACTATATGACAAGGTGACGAGACCTATAGTTAGAGATAGGGGAGGGAAGGGAAGGGAAGTAGAGCGAAATAGTGGGAAAGATAGGTCTTGTCACCTCATCATATAGCAATCGCCACTGCAGGACGGATGCTGGTTTTGGGCCTGAAGTGCGAGTTCAGAAATCTTTGCATTGGAGAAGTCTGACTGCTTCTCAAGAGACTGTCCAAAACGTGATATTTGAACAGTCTTCGAAGAGGAGAGGCATTCTCAGGTTTTATCACTCAAAAAATTCCTCCTCTTTAAAAAAAATGTCTAGTAGCTAATTTTAACAAACCTAAAAATGTCCAATTTCTCTTCAATCAAAGCTCAAGGATGGCTGATTTCAGTGGACGGTGGCCAGCGAGCAGTCATATTCGACCGATTCAGCGGCGTGAAGGAGGACGTGGTCGGCGAGGGCACGCACTTCCTCATCCCCTGGGTCCAGAGGCCCATCATCTTCGACATTCGCTCCACCCCCAGAGTCGTCACTGCTGTCACTGGAAGCAAAGGCTCGATCATTTTTCTATCGAAGAAAACGAGGAAATTTACGAAGAGAAAATGAATACTTTGACCTTCTGTATTCCACGCCCATACCCATTTCTTAGGCGAGTAGAGAAAAAGATTGGCGTGGAGTATAAATTGTTGTGAGCGTGGAATACGGGGCGCAGGAATCCTAATTATTCCCCTGCTATAATCAGTTTGAAGCTCCATCTTCTCTTCTTAAATTTGCACCTTCTAATATTTGATCATTTCATCGCTTTTTAGATTTGCAAAACGTGAACATTTCGTTGCGTATTCTGCACAGACCGGAGCCGGGCAAGCTGCCCAACATCTATCTGAACATCGGCACAGACTATGCAGAGAGGGTGCTCCCTTCCATCGTCAATGAAGTTCTCAAGGCTATCGTTGTGAGTTGCTCTATTCAAATGAAAAAAAAAACGCATTCGATATGTTCATATATTTTCTCAGCTGTTATGAACACGTTAAGCATTCCAGGGCGAAAATTACGTCTATCTCCGTTGTATTTGTAAACGTGTTTCTCAAAGTCAATTTCCCATTTTCGCTCGTATTTAATTCCGACGTCTAAAAACTCGGCCCACGAAAAGTATCACTTTGAGAAAGAAAGAAGACGTTCACTTTCTTCTGTGGGTCGAGTTTTAAGAAGCCTGATTATATTTGGAATGGTTGTCTTTTTTTTTTACAATTTATAGCTTCATTCAATTAAAAATAATTTAGGCCCAATTCGACGCACACGAAATGATCACGCAGAGAGAAGTGGTGGGTCAGCGTATCTCCCTGGCGCTCGCTCAAAGGGCCGCCAACTTCGGCATCCTCCTCGATGACATCTCCATTGTTAGTCCTTTTTCTTTTATTTGAACTTATCGTCTAAATCTTACTGATTGAAGCGTCGTTTTCCATATGAATTAGATAACGTGTATTTTTGAGACGAAAATAGCAGCATTCAAAATAGGAAACTTTTCAAAATAAGGTGATATAAATTCCGCCAATTTAAAATTGTTCATCCTTCTTCATATTTTGAAATTTATACCGTCAGATTTTGAAAGGCCTTCCGCAATATTCAACTCACCAAAATATATTCTTCTTTTTCCTAAACGGATATTCTCATTTCGCTAGGGTGATTAGACAAACATTTTGCAAGTCTCGTATCATTATCGATGCCTAGCAATTGAAACTACTTGTAAATTGTGATCTTCAGACTCACTTGGCATTTGGAAGCGAGTTCACAGCTGCAGTCGAGGCGAAGCAAGTGGCCCAGCAGGAGGCAGAGAAGGCAAGGTACTTAGTCGAGAAGGCCGAGCAGATGAAGATCGCTGCAATCACCACGGCTGAGGGAGATGCTCAAGCTGCCAAACTTCTCGCTAAGGTTGGCAATCCATTTTACAAAAATGAAGAATTTTACCAATCGTTCGGATAATTTTTACTTCAAATGATGTGGGATGTTGTGTTCAAAAGCAGCATTATTTGTAGAATTGCCTCTTGTTTATTTTCCCTATTTAAAATATCTTTTCGACATGAAGTATTTTTCAACATTTTGCTAATTATACAAATCTTTGCTGAAAAAAAAATGTACACATTTTGAGGCGTTCGCTCATGCGGGAGACGGTCTGGTGGAGCTGCGTAAGATCGAGGCTGCAGAGGAGATTGCAGAGCGACTTGCTAAAGCCCGTAATGTGACCTACCTGCCCGGGAACCAGAACACGCTCCTTAATCTACCCAATCAGCAGTGAATCTGAAGCTGAAGCTGAATGACGAGAAAACAGGCAAATCATCCAATTCTCTTCATTCATTCAGCCATTTTTCTCAAAATTTTGAATTTTTCCCTTTTCCTCAGAAGTTTTTCTTCCTCCTGATATCTGATAGAATTGACGAGTCTCTTCTTTCTTCATTTCCTCTCATTTTTTCTTACAATTGTCTCCAATTCATTCTTATCCATTTTTCATTGTTATTGTTGTCCCTTTTCTAGCTAAATTTGTATAATTTAGATACATCTGACAGTAGGAAGTAGTTCATTTCGGCAACAGCTATATGACGACCTGATGACCCCTTTCTCTTCCCACAGTATTTCGTTCTACTCTACCCTCCCTCTCCTTTAACTAGGGGTCTCGTCATCTCGTCATATAGTAACTGCCGTTCGTTTCTTTGGTTGTTAGGCAATTTTTTTTAGAGACATCATTTCAGGATCATTTTCATGTTGAAATTTAGGCCGTAGTTGGATTGAATTCTTTTAACTCGTTCATTCATAATTGTTATTCGTTGAAGTTTTATGAAATTTTGGATGAGGTTTTGATTTTTCTTCAAAAGATACGGTTAGAGATAGACCGTTTGATATCTTCAATGTTTTCCTCTACTATTCATCGCATTCAACCTTTCAGAATGTCCTCGACTTTAAAGTGTCGATTCTACGAGAATGAATTCCCTGATGTGGAAGACACGGTCGTGGCCAATGTGCTGTCCATCGCTGAAATGGGCGCTTATGTTAACCTGTCTGAGTACAACAACAAGGGTAGGCATGATTGTTTACAACGAGTACAAATGTGTCCTTTCTCAATTATCCTTTGTAAATCAGGATTGCCAAAATTGCCCTAAGGCCTAACCGGGTCTATTTGTTTTAAATGACCTTTATGAGTTATTTGTTTGCTTAAAACGTTTTGTTCATGCTGTGAATGAAATTAATCCGCTTCAGGCCAATTTTGAGCAAGTCAGTTGTAAATTTCAATTAGTCTTATTTTCAGAGGGAATGATCCTGTTGTCTGAATTGTCGCGTCGTCGTATTCGGTCTGTGAACAAGCTGATTCGCATCGGCAGATCGGAATGCGTGGTCGTCATGAGGGTCGACAAGGACAAAGGTAACATATTTTGTTATCATTTTTGTGATATCGATTAGGTTCTTTCAAATTTTCTTAGACATGTACTTTAAAAATTACAATTGGTTTCAGTTTCGAGAAATTTATAATTTCTTGTTCTTTATTTTATATCTCTGATTAATGAGAAAGTTTATGGGAAGAATGTGCTAATTAATCGGAAGAAGCTACTTCGTCTGATTTATTTATCTTGAAAAGGTTAACGATCGTTCCTTTCCAGGCTACATCGACCTTTCGAAGCGTCGCGTGATTCTTCGCGACCAGCGGCTTGCCATCGAGCGATTCGCCAAAGCCAAGATGATCAACAGCATCCTGAGGCACGTGGCAGAGCAGCTGGGCTATGAGAGGGACGAACAGCTCGAGCAGCTCTACAGCAAGACGGCCTGGTTCTTCGACAGGAAGGAGGGCAAGAAGGCTGCTGCCTACGATGCATTCAAACGGGCTATTATGTGAGTTATCTGAAATTTAACCAAAAGTGAGGCTAACTGTAAATTTCACTCATTTGTAAAAATTACCTGAAACTTACAACAAAATCTCTTTCGAATTGACAAGAACAATAAGCCGAGCATATAATGGGTTCATCTCAAAACTGTTGAGGAGGTCAATTCGGACACACTGAAAACGATTATCATATTCAAAATATTAAAAGTCCCGAATGAATAGTTTGATCTTGGATTTCCCTTCGCTGCTGAATTAAATAACGATATTTCCAATTATCACTTACAATACAAGCTATTTTTTTTTTCGAAATATGGTGAAGTGAACATTTAAATTTCGTTCTAAATTGTGAAGTTATTCGGGATCTTTAGCGTTTTCTTCGGTTTTATTGTCGCTATCAACATGTTCGAGCTAACTTTCCTACCCATTTTGAGCTGGATCCATTATAGTTGGTATTTTTATGAGTGAAATTTACAGATGAGCTACAATTATTTGACAATAATTGTGGATTAGAGTTTATTCATAGTCATCCTTTTCTATCATTTTTCAGTGATCCATCTGTACTGGACGATTGTCAGATCACTCAGGAAGAGAGGACAAAGTTGCTGGAAGACATTCACAAGAAACTCACTCCTCAGGCTGTCAAGGTTATCTTCTTCTTTATTCTCTTACTGAACGAACAGTTTCCTTTTCTGTGTCTAGCTTATCCTTGCCACCAATCTGGTACTTGCAAGCTCACACTTGAATCTCAGTCAGCTCGGCATAAATCAAAGTTTATTTAATGAATTGGAAAAGCGAGCAAAATCAACAGAATGCCTAGCTGGCCGCGAAGAAGAGAAACATTAACATTTTTTTGGAGAAGCAGACAAATATCAAAATATGTCTAAACTTATAAAATAATCCAAAATGAGGAAAAAGAATGCGGGTTTTCGCACACTTCCATCCTTTGTGTTTTTAGATCCGAGCAGACATCGAAGTGACGTGTTTCGGCTACGAAGGAATCGATGCCATCAAAGCTGCCCTCGTCGCTGGAAAGCAGTGCTCCACTGATGCAATGCCTATCAAGGTATATTTTTCTTTTGAAGAGAAATTGGAAAATATGCTTGAATTGACAAGTTTTCACTATACATGCGCATTGATAGCAAAATCACGAGTCCGAACTCTCCACTGAATAACTTATTTGATGGAAAGCGGCACGAGCTATTCCAACAATAAGAGTATACTTTTCGAGAAAGAGGGAAAGAAGGCATGTGTTTTTTCCTCTCTCGATATGATATACTATTTTTTCTATGGATTGAATTTTGAGAGATTTGGGATCTTGGACAACATGAAAAAGAATATCGCTTTACGACATCCGACCCATTTTAGCGTCTGTTGTCGTTTCTAATAAATCGAAGGAAGAAATTTTTTCCATTTTACTTTTCAGATCAACCTGATCGCAGCCCCTCATTTCGTGGTGACAACCCAGACAATGGACAGAGAGGGAGGGCTGGAGGCCGTGAAGAAGGCACTTGACGTGGTCAGGGAACACATCGAGAAGGCCGGAGGCAAAATGAGCATCAAGGAGGAGGTAGGGGAAATTGCTCATTTGAATCATAAATTGAACAATTTCAGCCGAGAGTGGTCACGGATGTTGAAGATGAAAAGAAGAAGCTTGGATTTGGAGACGAAGAGGACCTGGATGAGGAGGAATCTGAGGGAGATGAGAGCTCCACTGAGGATGAAGATGAAGTGAGCCATGTAGTTATGAACCCACTTCTCGTTCAGCATCCAAATATTTCTGAAACTTTTGTTCAGCTCTGCTCAAAAATAATTCAGAAAATGGTGATTCTTACAAGGAAACTTTTTGAAGTGCCCGTCTTCGATTTGAGTGATTTGCGAATTTATGTATCGTAGGAATATTTCATGACGCTCATCGAAGATTTAAGGTTAAAAATGCGCTGATGTGTAAACGTTCGGGCAAATAAAATCGGAGAACCGTATTTTGTAAAAAGAAATAATGTATGCTTATTTTTAATTTGAATTTCGTATGCTATTTTTTTCTTGCGTAAAACGAGTTTCTGAATTTCGCGTCAACTTTTTCTGGCTCGAAAACCGTGATCAGTGTCATAAGATACCGGAGCGGTGCAAAGATTAAATCCAGATCGGAGGCGAACATTTCCGAAATTTTCTTTATTAGTTTTTTCCAACATAGAAGATGATGTTCAACCGGGCATCGCGAAGATAGTTTCAGCCTTTTTAAAAATCGGTGTCAAATTCATTTACAATTTCAGGATGGCTTGGTTGCCCCTGCTGGATTGAACGAAGAAGCAGATGCAGCGGACAAGGAGAGAAAAAAGAAGAAAGGAGACAAAAAGAAGAAGGGTGAAAGTGATGAAGATGATGAAGAGGACAGTGACTGAATGATTTACAAGAAGCTACCCAAGTGTCTGACGCCAAATCACCTGAATTTTTGTATTTGAAGGTTTTCAAACATCGACGTCCCGAATCTGAAAGTTCGTTTTTTTCTAACGGTACGTTAGGAGCATTAGAAGCAAGACCCGAAGACCTGATTTTACTTTTTGTTCGCTGATAGTAAGAATGAGAAATGAATTACATTTCAATCAACTATTTGAATTTTAAAAACCTGCTCGATGCTTCAAATAGAGTTAAAATCGAATATTTCTCGAATTGTATCCCCTCATGCTGCGCGTTTTCTTTTCCTAGTTATGAATCTTGTAAGAGGATGAGAAGTTTGAGAAGATGAGCAGCGTAAGTTGACAAAATTCGAGAAATGATGAGTGAAATCTTCGATTTTAACTCGATTTGCAGCTTTGCGCAGACTTTTAAATCTAAATGAACCAATTGAAAAGTAGTCCATTTCTCATTGTCACTATCAACGAACAGAAGGTAAATCGAATTTCCAGAGCTTGGTCCTAACTCACCGTTATGAAAAAACCAACTTCATATTCGGAACGATGATATTTGAAAACCTCCGAATGCAAAAATTCAAGCGATTTGTCGTCCGACACTTGGGTAACTTCCCTTGTAAATTATTTGAAGCGAAGAGAAAAGGGGTTAAGTTAAGATTATCCGTTGTTTTGTTTGTTGCTTTTCTATTCTTTTTATGGATTGTTATAATTCTTTCCAATTGTCGTCGGATATGGGATTTTTAATAAATTTTTTAAAGTAAATTTGAGGTTTACACCTGAAGCAGCTTTCCATTTGGTTTATTAACCATTTGCTTACCTGACATTTAGTTTTGATGTGATTAATTCAAACCTATTTCAGAATATTTATCGTCTTTGAAGAGGAAAATGGGCGAAGCTGAGAAGAAACCAATGGACGAACAGACAGCGCTGCTGGCCAAGACCATCAAGTCCTATGTCAAACTCTGCACTCAGCCGCAATCGCGCAGCGTCGTTCTCAAGGTTGATATTTTTATTACTTGACGCATTTGATTTGACAAGCTAATAATTATTTGGAGCATATTGTACCACTAAGAAGCATTTTTAATGTTTGTCACTCTTCTTTTGAAATGAACTTCGGATTTTAGTAGCGGTTTTCATTTGACTGAACGACAGTGCAATGATGGAGTTGTTTCCAATGAATGACTTACTGATTTTCTAAATAATAGAGTATCTTACTTTCTGCCAAAAGACCGTTTTCTTGATAAAACTTACTTCGTCATTTATTGAAAAATCGCTCTATCATTTCATATTTCATCGCTCGGTCAAATGGCACTTGTCTTTGTTTCGAAAAGAAGCTGTGTCATAATTGATGCTTCTTTTCAAATTTCATCGCCTCTATCTTCTGGTTTAACTGAACTATTCAGGACACCGCTTTCCTGATGAATTTGGTGACTCTGCTTGCAGACGACCGTCCCAAAATCATCACCTACCTCATCAGAGTATATCGTTCTGTTTATGATTCACACTGTTCATCCCTTGCAGCTGCTGCTTCTGCTGACCGAACAGGAAGACGACCTGATTGTGCTGAAGGCCGTCGAGGGACTGGAAGCGGCCATCGGGGCTGCTTCGGACAAGCCCTTCTCCCCTGCAATCCTCCATAATCTCCTCAAAATCTCCAGTCGCTTCAAGACTATCGGAATGAAGAAAGAAGTGCAGGGGTACGAATTTATTCTCAGTTGAAATAATCTATTCATTGGGATATATTCTCATCAGATGTAGTAGTAGTATTATTTATATCACTTGATCGACCACGTTCTCAAAAAAAGCAGGCTCTATTTGATGGTGATCAATTTCGATAAATGGTGAAGTGCCTATTAGTAAAATCTCTCCGTCATTTAGTGAAATTCCCGCCGCCGCCTTCTTCAAACAGCAGTTTCCAATAGAAACGTTAATTCTGCACTGAAATAATCATCGAATTGTATCATTCTTTACGAAATATCAACTTGCAGTGACACAGCAACAGACAATTCCTGTGCAGCGAATGGGGGCGATGCAGCCCTGTTGGCTGCATTCGGCAATCTCGAGGGAGGCGGCACTTTCCGCAGGAAGTTCGTCAGCAAAAACTCCAAACAGCTCGTTTTCGAATTCGAAGAACTCACTGAGGTACGGATATTTGATTGAAGATTTTTAAAATAAACTAGATATATTTTTTATTTTCGGAAAATATTTTCCATGCTCAATTCTCTTTCGATTTTTATAAGATTTAAGATTTCAGAAATCAGTTAAAACTTTTATTTTTGTCTTCTATTTCTTTTCCATTCTACTTTCCTTTGGAAAAATAAAATAAATTTTGAATTTAGTCCCTGCAATACGAGATCGAGTCGCGCCTGCTGAAAACGAAGGGAGTAATTTCTGTCTACTTCTCGACTGTCAACGATATGAGGAGGGCTGTCGTCAGAACCATCATCAAGATTCAGGGACAGGTAATACTTGTGGCAGTTAAAAAACATAACTTGATTCAAGAATACTTTCTTCCTACACTCTTCTCTTTAAATCTCGTATTATTCAGAAGTCGTGTTTTTTCTTTATCAACATCGTCTATAGCTTGATAGAATATTAGCATAGATTTGCTTTGCAATTTAAACTAAAAATCGTTAAAATTGCAGGACATCGCAGACATTCTGTTCTCCTCTGGCTGTACTACAGTCTCCCAGGTCGCAAAGATCGACGGGGTGGAGGAGCATTTCACTCTCTACGAAAGTGAGAAGAAGGATAAGGTAAGAATGTTGAAATACACTTGCTTATCAAATTGAATTATAATATTTCTTTTGTAAAATGAGCCGAAATGGGATAAATTCGATGATAATTATGCATTTTCTGACAATTTTTGGAGAAATATCATAAGAACATCGGAAAACGAAATAGAAATATTCATTTGGCAGGGTTAAGTTTTACCTTTCTAGTTGCTCAAAAACTTCTTAACTGATTTAGATATTGTTTAAAAAACTACCAAATTAGTAACATACCGAAATTTCTAAAAATTCAACTTTACCATTCAATGATAGAGGTTGAAACACATTTATTTGTTCATGAATATGTTATTCTCTGCAACGCCGAAATTGTAATAGCAGCTAATGATTTTCTCACAACCTATATTTAAAAAAAAAGTTATCTGATAATTAACTCATATCTACAAATTTTACAGACGCGTCTGCCACTGCCTGAGTATCTGGACGATATGCTGGAAGTGACAGACCCGAATTCGTGCATAATCACGAATGAGATGAGTCAGCAGCAGAAGGCCAATAGCGGATGGCTCAGCTCCATTTCTTCCCTCTTCTGGTGAATTCGAATGTAAGTCTGCTTAGGTCAAATATTCTATCTGTCTGTCGATTGACAATGCTATTTATAAACAATTTATCTCAATGGTAAATTGCTGTTGTTGACTGATTTTTATGTAAAATATTCGTCTAATCTAGGATCATTTTAACTGATCTTCATCCTATCCTATTTATTTACAATTGGAATCGCAAAGTTATTCATTTACTGGTTTATTTTTAACGAGGTTACATCGTCTGGTTTTATCTAAAAGGAAAGGAGTATTTTTTATTTCATTGCTCGAATTCCATGTAAGTTGATTCCATTCCCCCTACTGGTTAATTTCCGGCTATTCCTTCGTCTGAAGCTGCCTTCCCCTTTCCACTATCCACTGTCAGTATTTTACGGTTCAAACTCAACTTGATCTTTGAAATTTCACTCATTGTCCCATTGATTCTCAAACTGTCCACATTTCATTCAACAAAATGTTCTTTCAACTGCTAAACATAAACATTTTATTGCAATTCACAGCTAATTTTCATTACAAGATATTCGCTAAAAGTTAATGATCTTTCGAATATTATTTCTGGAGAAAAGTATACAGAAAATCATTTGTTACGATAAAACTGAGTAATAATAATGAAAAGGCAAGAGGAAAAGACATCTATAAATCACAGAAAAGAAGAGGAGAGATAGTACAGTAATACAGAAATCGATCACAAATAGTGTAAGTAAAGAAGTAAGTATGATGCAAATATGCGAGGGGTTCAAGTGAAATTCCATTCTAAAGACCTCGAAAAATGGTAGAAAATCGAAGATTCAGAGTTATCTCCAATTCACACCGTCCGTTTCATTATTCATGTTATTGCATTACGCTAGTTCTATTGCAATTATACAGTACCGAATAAATTAGAATAAATACCAAAATAAATAAAAAAGAACAAATATCAAGCAAAAATTGAACTAAAGCCGAGAGTTTGTGCCTATGAAAGGTCACGAAATTTCATATCACTAGGGTTGGGATGTAAAATGATTGAATTATAGAGGAAAACTCGTATGAAAAGAATAAATAAGTGAAGTGATAAGAAATTTAGAGTAAAAATCGACATCATTATCATTCTATTAGAAAATGAGGATCATGTATAAAATAAATGGTAACGATATCCCTCATCAAAATAAATTAAACCTCCGAATTACCGAACTTTTGTGTTTACGCACTTTTTGTGCGAAACTGCTCAAATTATTGATTGCACGTCCCCAGAAAAGATATTACGCAATTTCCTATTATCACGTCAATGATAACCCGAATTGAGTCCAGACAGAATGTTGTTGTCGTTCTTCAGATCTGGCAGTCTCAGGGGCATGTGCAGAGGGTTGGTCGGGTCGTGCAGACCGAAAGTGGGGGGAGGCAGATGGATGCCTGAGGACGAGGGATGTTGTGAGTGGGAAGGGTGTGGAGGAGCGGGGCCGATTTGAACGGGCGAGGACAGGGAGGAGAAATGACCTCCCAGCGACCCGACTGGAGCATTGTGAAGATAGGAAGGCACAGGAACGCTGCTAGACGACGGAGGATGGGAGGGCTGGAGTTGTTGAGGAACATAGGCGGAATGGTGGAGAGAGGGAGAGGAGGAATGCGAGTGGGGAGGCGAGAGCAACGAGACATCGTTCATACAGTTCGAGGGGCCTGCAGCCATTCCATTCTCTTGGCTTGTCGAGCTCACGTCTCCGTCCTCCTCACGTTCGATCTTGATTTCTTTCTGATCGACTGGCTTGCAGCTCGTCGTCTTCCAGTGAGTACGAAGGCCAGATGGGCTAAATTTCAAAAATTAAATTCGGCTTAGAAATCTATAAAAGATTCTAAAAGACTTCTACTAAAGTTCATCGAGGATCTCCTCTACTTAGGTTTAGGAGTTAGTATAGGATGTTCAGCAAAATCGTTGATATCAAAGTAATCGGCATATCGAGCAGATCATTTTTACTGATACTACCCTATTTAACCGTATTTCCTAACCCCAAATAAAGTGTCTTGACGAATTCTAGAAATGGATAAATGATGAATAGGATGAACTTTAGTAAAAGCAGATTCTAACATTGTCAAAAGACAGTGCACCATCTTCACGAAAAGGACAACTGCAAGAATCGACAGCTTTGGTAGTAACAGAAAAATGAAACAAATATCGCGCAGTTGTCCTATTCGCACGGATTTTGGGAGATTGCATCAACTAAATGAGTGAATTGCCGATTCGCTGTCAGTTGTCCCCTACGCAGTGGCCCTCTGCCCTTTATGAGAAATGGTCAAATATCCGAATTCATTTTTGAAAGTCAGACTTAAATTTTCGAACTTTTTATTGCCAATGACCGATAACTTGCGAATAAATAGTGCACAAACTCAAATATGCAAAGTGTGCATTGCGCATGTACAAATATGGTCGTCGAACTTTTTTTTTGCTGAGTATGACGTAATAGCGTAATGTGTGCTGCAAATGTGCGAGCTCCTGTGCATACAAATTTTGTTTCATATATTTCGTCTCAAGCAATCGGTCATTTACAGTTATAATTTCAATGAATTCACATTTTCTTCTCAGTAATTTGAATTTGGATATTTTGAGAAGCTAACTTTAAGTTTGAGGACTTTTATCGGGCATCCAGGGCCATACCTTATGTACTTTTTGCCGCAAGTGCTGCAAGAAAAAGGCCTATCATTGGCGTGCAGCCGCTTGTGGAGTCGCAAATGAACGTACTGAGTGAATTTGGCCTGGCAGACTTCGCAGTTATAGGGCTTGGAGCCGTTGTGCAGACGCAGGTGGGTCTTCAAGTTCGAGGTCGAGGAGAATCGCTTGTCGCAGATCTCGCACCGATGAGGACGCTCTCCTAGAATAGAGTAATGATGAAATAATTGCCGATTTGGGTGAGTAACTAACCAGTATGAACTAAATTATGCTTCTGAAGATGTGCCAATTGGGTGAACTCTTTTGCACAAATACCACATTTGAATGGTCGTTCGCCTAAAAATTATTCCTCATCATCTTTAAATCAGACAAAGACAGCATTCATTTGAAGATAATTTATTTAAAAAAAAAAAAAAAAAAGAACTCACCGGTATGTGTTCTAACATGAACCTTCAAATTAGACAATTGTCCGAATGTTTTGTGGCACTCTTTGCAGGCATAGCGAGTCTTGCCATTCTCTTGTTGTTGAATGTACTAAATTCTCAAATCTGTTTGAACTTTCAAATTTAACCAAACTACCTTCGATCCAAAGCCACTATGGTCGTTATTGTTGTGAGAAGCAGGAGTGGAAGGAGCAGCGAATTGGTGAGGAGCTGCATGGCCGGCACCATGACCGCCTCCATCGAAGGCATGGCCTCCAATTGGACCGCCCTGGTGACCGAATGTCGGAGTGGCTGACGTGAACAGCGGCTTCATCTGAAAGCAACCAATTTGAGATAGTAAGAGTTTATATGAAATCTTTAGAACTAATGCGAATAGTTTATGGAAATATTAGTAAGTCCAACAAGCTCTTTGGGTGTCAAAAGTTCGGATTTCCCTAGGCCAATTTATATTTCTATTCTGCCTATGCTAGGAAGATCATAGAAATGAATATGCTAAGACTTGGTTTTCGTTAATCTTTGAGCAATTCCAATATTTCGAGAGAAAAAATCAAATCAATTAATAATGGTAAAAATAAGTTACCTCGTGATGCTGTGAACCGTAGATCCCAGCGTAGTTTCCAAAAGGAGAGCCGGCAGTTGCTCCGAGTACTGGCTGCAGATCGTTTGGCTGCCCTGTGGCGACGGCGCGAGAAATGCCCGATGCGACGATGGCCGGTGCGGGAGTGGAAGGGGGTACCCACAGTCCGCCTCCGCATTTGGTCAGCTGCTGCGTGCGACGAATGTAGTCCGTGAAGAGAGTGAGCGGGTTGAGAGGGGCGGGACGCAGGGGCGACGAGGCAAACGACAGGGCCGGCAGACCTCGAGTGGGCACGGGACGCACCACCGGATTCTGGATCACGTTAGGTCGGGACTGTGACTCTGAGGACAGCGAAGGCGGGGAGCAACTGAAATTCATACCTACTTTTTTTCTGTGTTTATGAAATAAAAGAAGGAGCGAATTTTGTGTCGTCAAGGTTTACTGTTTGATAAGAAAACTGCAAGATTGCAGATATTATCTTCTTTTTCGTTATTCAAGTGAAAGTAAGCAAGAAGTACCTTGTAGAATTGGTGGATTTATCACTGGCATAGTCATCTCCCAGAGGAGTGTTCTCGGTGTCGCTCTCTGCCTTGTCGCTGCGACTGCTCTCCACGACCTCCGCGGGCAGTTCTGTCTTCTTGATACTGTAGTCGATTGCCTCTTGTGGGGAGGCAGCCCTCTCAATCTGTTCTTCTCGAGGAATTCCCCCGCTCCAAGCCTTGTCCAGGCTGCTGCTCAAAGGACGAGTCGGTTCTGTAACATTCGGATTTGGTCATTCAATGGAGCAATTCCAACCTGTAGCACTGAGCAATTCGCAGGACAATGGATAGTTCAATTTGTTGGCGTAGTCTCTGCTGAACCACATCGACAGTTCACAGTTCGACTTGATTGGCTTTATCGAATAAAAGTATATATCATTGTCGACCTAAATATAAAGAATTTATGATAATCACTTCAGGTTTGAACGAATTTTAATGAGGTATTAAAAATTTACCTGACAAGCGACCAAATTCTGCGATTCATTTTTGATAGCGACAGCCACATATTTCATCCAATTAGTTCTGGAATCGTCTTCCACAATAATGGTCTTCAGAATTCGACCTCCAGAAGAAGAAACAACCTGAAATTATTCATGAAGTACATCTTCCCTAATTGGTATCGCAATATTTCAAAAGCAGCTTGGAAAAGTAGTTGCGTTGCAATTGTTGGATTCGAACTAACATGGGAAAATAAGATTTTTCCTATCGAATCCTATTATAATTTGCCTGTAACAGTGCTACGATGTAACTACCTTTTCAAATAGTCTACTTTAGTATTTTAAATTTTCATAGAACCCTAACCTTCCATTCCTTAGTGATTGCTTTCTGCATTTGTTCCCTCGAGAAGGTGGTGGGTTTATGTCCTCCAGCACTGGAGGCCTCGATGGGACAGAGCAGTGCGGAGTCGGCATCGGCCAGACGATTCTCTCCCACAAGCGGGCCGAAGCGAGAGCCTTGCGGAATCTCGCCCACTGACCAGACACTCACTTTCTGAAAATGAAAGATTGATCTTCAATCCAAAGAAGCCATCTTTTTGCATAAAACTAACGATAGAAATATTGAGATGTCACCTAATTTTTACGCGCTCCCTTCTTGATATCATATTGAAGAAGCGGCTGTAAAGATGATAAACATCCTTGAATAAGTTCTGCACTCTCAGTACTTTCGCTTTTTTGAATATTTATGTTTCGAAATCCTCCTTAATTCTTTATCACTGACCTATCTCTGCATCTCTACCTTATTTCCATTCCCTTGTTTCTTCCTCTTATCATTTCAACACTCTTTCCCTTCCCGTTTGCCTTTCATTGCAGTTGCACTTTCACTTCTGCAATTCCCCAGTTTTTCATTGCCTCTCGAATTCAAAACTCAGCCTGTTTACAACTAAATTTCATGTTAGTTTTAATGCCATTTCACTTTCGCTTCGCTAAAATCATCTTACAACTTTCTATTATGAGGGCAAAGTTTAGGAGCTTGCATCAGCATTAGAGATCGATTGAGAGCTTATCTATTTTAATAATGTGTGAGATATTTCAGAGTAAACGCAGTTTTGGAAACACTTTATAAATAGCAAACACTTCGTAAATTCTAACTTCATAATGAATTGTGTTGAGTATATGATTGCTTTTCAAAAAACTCAGTAGCAAATCACTACTAATCAAAATATGCACGAACAAGATTTGGAGAAATGTAAGAATTATCAGTACTCTCAAACTCGCATGATATGTTAAGCAAGTAATAATTTTGGAAATACTTACCATAGGATTCTGACTCGAAGGACGAAGAGTTAGATTGATTGGCAGCGATGTAAAGGCACGATTCTCGGGACTCTGAAAAGCAGCTATATTTCATCAGAAACACAAGCTGACAGGGGTATTGGTCATCTCTATACGATGTCAGAGTTTTAAACGTTAAAAATACCCTTTATATGAAATCGAATCGGACTAAAACTTTCAAGACACTTGTGCTTAGCATGGACGAATATATTCGAAAATTTTCATTTGAATTTGTTCCCTTGAAGTAGCTAATTGAAAATCAAGCGTGGAATAAGAGTGACCAAATACTCTTGTCCGCTACTGTAGTTCATGTTTCGAATAAAGAACGTATCATAGATTCATTCGTTTGTAAAAATGAAAGAATCGGAAATCAGAACCCATTTCATTCATTCTTACAAGAATGCACCCAAGGTCAAACGACTCAAAAGATGTACCTGTTGACTGAGAGGTCGATCAGCGACCTGGAACGCAGAGAGCTGAGAAAGAACCTCGTCTGACATCTCGCGCCAATCGGCTTCTGACGAAGAGCCTGCAATCATCCCATCATTCAGACAAATATACTCTGAGCTCGTTAAATATATGCTTTGCAAGGAAACCTCATAAACAGCCCCTTTCCTGCAGTTTTTGACCCCACAAATGCACTACCTACTATCATTCAGAGACTCAGACGTGAAATTGAAATTTAACTGCTGAAAGGCAGCTCGATGGAAATGCTTGTGAAAATCAGCTGAGTGAAGAGTGGAAGGGGAGGAGTCCGAGATGCACTGTTTATGCGTATAGAAGGGAGATGATAAGTACAGACAGAGTGGAGCCGAGGAGAGCATTACAGTATCCAAGGAGGCAATAATAAATGAGGACGTTGGAAATTAAAAGGTGTGTTGTGTTTATTTATCATGCCATGGGCGCATCAAAGAAATAGCTCGGTGAGGGGGAGGAGATAAGGAATACCAATCACTCAAAAATTCTAATGAAAAACATGATTTTTCAATGCATCGATGTTTTTTTTCCGAAAGTTTCAAAAGGCTTACGGTAAAAGAGGCCCACTTTTCAAAGTTGAGCGTTCTCTAAAAAAGTGGGCGCCTTTTACCACAAGCCTTTCAAAATATCAAATCGTCGCAGAAGAACAATGAAAGCATTTAATCTAGATGATGAGAAATATTTATAATTTTCATCGATGGATAGTTTGTTATATAAAGACTACTTTTAAAGATTTTTAAGATTCGTGTAAAAGGGGAGCGGTCATTGCGCACAAAAGTGTGCCATTACGCACAAAAATTTTTTGTGCGCAATGACATACACCCGTGTAAAATTTTAGCGATACAAATTCATTAGACGAAGCACAGCTTGCTTTTCAGGCGATTTTGACTACCAAAGAAAAATATGCGAAAATAAATGCTATACTCATGAATAGTGGACTGTACAAGGACTGCTCTGCTTAAAATACTTTCTTCTCGAAAGAAATCAGCTATCAGTTTGAGATTTTAGTTGCACTTTCCTTTTAGTGAAAGTGAGTATTTCACTCGTTTGCAGTCATTTCTTTCAGTGTTTTGAGCATAGTTATCTATATGGGTTTTCCATGGCAATCAAGCAGTTTTCTGCTACAAAACAAAGGAGCAACTAAAGTGCAGCGACAACTGTCAATTGGGATGGAGTTATCATTGAAAGATAGGAAGAAAGTGATAATCAGACGAAGAGGGAAGAGGAAATGTCTGAAAGGCCTGAAAAATGCTTATAATCATTGTACTATTGGTATATTGTTTGTGTTCAAATTGTGAAAGAAGTAGGGATAATTTGATTTGGAGGAAAAGTCGACAAAAATGGTTCGAAACTTTAGCTTCATCATCTCTAATAGAAAATTTCTTTTTCGGTATTTACACGTAATTTTTTCCCTCCATTTCATTGATTCAGAGCTTTGAAGGAGCAGCAGAAAGACGTCGTTGAAAGAGAAACAGCCAAATACACAAGCAATGGAAAGTGAGAGTTTCGACGAAACGACAGACGAGCAGAGATACGAGGGAGTGGAAGAGAGCAAGCAGATTGGGGAGGGAGCAGAGGTGTAGAGTGCATGATAAGCTCTCTCCATTCTTCAGCCTTCAACAGGGCAGCTTTTGCATCCTTTCTGCCCTGCTTTCAAAATTTCCTTCCAAAAGCGTCGACTATAAACAAGCAATGTCCTCTGTCCTCTCTGTGATTTTCAAAGGAATACACAAAAATGCGCTCGATAAGCCTCAAAATACAAAACAAGTACAGTTCGTCAAAAGCAAAATACTCAAAAAATGAGCAAGGAATCGGAATGAGAACATTTTTGTTCTCTCCAACTATTGGCTGAAGAAAGACATTGAATGAAATGATCTATCTTGATTGTAAGATACTCTTTCTCTTTTTAAATGCCATATAACCATTCAATCATTCGCGCAAATAAACAATGAAAATTATCCCGAACAGAACTTTGCGATATTCTAGGCTAACAAGGGAAGTGTACAGACAGGAACCCATAGATCTTGATGAAACTTTCCAAATAGGGATTTCTGATAATGGGAATCACGTTGATAACATCAAAATTGAAAAATAGGAATCCCGAGCCTAGAAATGGGTGAAAATCCCCAATTCTTCACTTGCACTTACGTATTTACAAAGTTTGCTTACATGTTTGACCAGCGGATTTGCTCATTTTTTGCACAAACTACGAGTGAAATATGGCTATCATTTTTCACTCCAGGTTCCTATTTTGTCGATCCTGATATTATCATCAAGATATGTGAGTTCGTACTGTGCACTTCCCTTGTAAGTCAAAATGAGGATTGGTACGACGAAGGTCAAAAGATGTGAACTTCACTAGAAACGTTGCCTTCCAATTCACGGTATGATAAGCTTTATCCATTGTAAGCGTCCTGCGTTACTGTGCGCATGGAAAAAAGGCTTTATTTCCCCACTTTCGCACACCATCACCACGACTTTCTTTTACATTTTCCTGAAGCTAAGGCTTGTCAGACCGTCCATTAGAAGACTTGAAAGAAAGGAGAATTTACGTCTTAATGAAAACGGAAAAAAGATGCGAGTAATTGTGCCAAACTCTTCAAACAATTATGATTTGCCAACCTGTAGATGGAGGTGGAAAGCGTGAAGTTGGAGATGAGCCAGCAGGTGAAGCAGAGCTAGGCATGGAGTGACCAAACGGGGGTGGGGGAGTGCCGCCAGCTCGAGACCCGTCGCCTCGATCCTCGCCCATTGTCAAACAGCTACCTTAATATCACTGATTATCACTGCAAAATAACGAGAAAACACACACATCAAAATTTCGACGAGTAAACCATAAGCTCAAAGCGATAAAAATGATTAAAAAAAGCGAGAAAGAAATCGTTGTTTAGAGAAGAGAGGGAAGAAGAAAGATGCAACCGGTGTGTGGAGAAATGCTGATTGCTTATTGAGTGATGAACTGGCCTGCGCCCTTATTTCCTGCTCTGGAGCTGCCCTCGTCTTCAATCTCCCCACTCGTTTATTCGCATCTTTTTTCTGACCGATAAGGCTTGCTTTTCCTACACGTTTTACGCAGGCTGTTCAATTGGCACATTGATTTGTTTTACTAGATAGTTTCTTCCCGAATTTTTGCACATTCTCTAGTCTTACAGCTTGTAATTTTCAGAAAGTGTATCTTGATTAATTTGAAAAATCGCACGGGTTTCTCTAACTTATTGAATGAAGGGATTCTCATATAAAACTGATCATAATCAGAAAAGTATTGTCTTTGGCATGCGAATTTTTAGAGAAAAAAAAGATTAGAAAATAACTGGAACTGAGCTGAAAAATCGATGATTGAAAAATGAATAGATAATTTGAGGCACGCCACGGTCTTGTGAACTTTATCCTTTCTAAACGTTCCATTTTTGTTCCTGAAGAAAGGGAATCGAAGTAAAAGTCTAAGAAAACGAACGAGTGTGCAAAAGGAATGAACGATGAGTGAGCTCAATTGTCAAAACAACGACCAATATTTATCCGATTGAGAACGGTGTACAATGGCGCAGCAAGGTTGCAGATGGGTGGGGCCAAGGTCCAACCATAAAGAACATAAGGTCGTGAGTAATTGCCAAAAATGGTCCGAGAATTTCCTTCCGGTCGACATTTTCGTTGTTTTTACAATAGCAGTTTCATTTCTTCATTATTGCTCGCTCGAATTCCAATTTATTTTCAATATTTCGTTCGATTTTCATAATTTTCGTAAAGAAATTTTCAAGCATCGAAATTACTCTGTTCATTATCCAGCTTCGTCTAATCGTTCATTAAATTCATTTATGCCTTCTCCTTCCATTGTACATCCATTTCACTCGAATTCTCAGCGGACAGCCAGATTTCACGTAATTGAAACAACTTTCGTCTTCTTCGGCTGAAGAATGGAGAAATCGGCTAGTCGCCAGTCTCCAACTGCATTCTGGCAGAGGGCGAAGATGCATTCCTCCATCTCTCTGAATCTCCCTAGCCCTCGCCCATTCCCCGTCCAATGCAGACCCATTCATTCGCTAAGAAATCGGCTGCAAGCTGAAAGCCCTCTGCCAAGCTGGTTTTCTGCTGAGATCCAGAATTCCCCTCAGCTAGATAAAATAAGCAGAAGCAGAGCGCCGACTCCGCCCATTTGGAGAGGCGCTGAGTGGACAACTGCTGAGAGAGTGGGGAATTGTGGGACTGGTGAGGGAAGAGGGCTAATTGGTCTTGATGCAGGGGAATGGAGGCATGAGGGAATGGAATACAAGTGGACGGATGAAGTAGATGCAACTGGCAACAGGGAAATGGTGAAGGGAAGAGAGGATGACGTGAATGGCTGGGGAGGAAGATGATGGCGATGTTATGAACAGACAGAGGGACGGTTGGACATGCCAATGGACGGAGGAAAGAAAAGGCACACGAGAAGACGGGTTTGTAGAGCGAAAGTGGACAGGGAAGGGAGGAACAGGCACTGGATAGCTGAAGTGAACGCTACGGTTGTCGTAGGACTAGAGAAAGATGAGAGGGAAAAGATACGGCCATTGCAAAGAGGGGAGGACACGAGAGTGGCTGGCATGAAAAGGATACTGTAACGAGACAAGAGGAAAGAAATTTGAGCACGCAAAATTCAAACGGGTCAACAAAAAATGAAAGAACGGTCATCCCTCGTAACACTTTTTTCGAGGTAAGAAAAACGATAACTTTTCTTCCTGAAGGACTACGTGAAATTCACCACTGAGCTATTGGAAAAGTGGCAATACATTTCTCTTCGGTAATCGATACAACGCGATATCCAAGTTCTTCCTTTCTTATTATGTGTTCGAATAGATTTTCTGTCTGCAAGGAACGCAGTGGCTTCATCGAAATTTGTTTTTGTACACGAATTGCATTTCATGTCAGATGCAACGCACCCCCGTCTCTTATATCCTTTTCCTTTCTTTTATTTCTCGAATCATCAACATCCATCAGCTTTCATGTACCGTCCCCACCAGTCCTTGCATCATTTCTCTCCTTTCTCCCTGATTTCCCCGATAGTCCTGTCTCTCCCATTCCACCCTTTTGCTTTCAATCTCATCTCATGCAATCCCTTGCCTAGCCCATATACCTGGGCTGGTCTGGCCTGGCCTGGCCCTGATGCTGTG
This sequence comes from Diploscapter coronatus, assembly GCA_964036155.1. NCBI lineage: Eukaryota > Metazoa > Nematoda > Chromadorea > Rhabditida > Rhabditidae > Diploscapter > Diploscapter coronatus. Next base: position 43,666,065 of record OZ038422.1, on the reverse strand, counting down.
TTTAGGGAAAATCTTCTCCTCTTTTCTATTTTTTCTCATTCGCGACCGTCCCTCCCCTCTTCCTTCGTCCCGGTTTCCCTTTTCTTTTCGTCTTTTCGCATTCGCATTTCTCCTCGATTCTTTTGGTGTTTCTCTATTTCGCTCAGGGCACCGACTGGTACATAGAGAGTGCAAGGTCAGAGTTGCAGGGCGCAGGGCGCAATCTGCGGGACGAACAACTAAATCAGCCCAAATTCAGCAAAATACATCCCAACATGAACAAGAAAATGACGAGGAAAGAAACAGGGCAAGACAAAATAAGCTCGAAATGAGAATGAAAGAATGGACGCGACAACAAATTACTGTAAATCAATGAACAATGAAGAAGTCGGCCACGAGGGATGAAGACATCCACGGAATCGCAAATGAATGAAACGAAAAAGTTGTTGGTAGAATTTAAAGTTGAAACATAGATAATATATGGGAGTAATTGAATGTAAGAAAAGAAATGGGAATGCATAATATAAACCGAAAAAATCATATGATAAATTTCAAATTTTCACAATTAAAGATCACATTCTGTCGTCAGAATCAACTAGCTAGATGAGTGCATATTGAGAAATCGTAACAAAAATTAAAAGGTTGTTCTCCTACGCAAAAATTTTCGCTAAAGCTACAGTAATTCGCGATAGCTAGAGGAGAGATAGGATCGATAAGCGAAAGGAGATTTCATATGGAATAGAGGCCGGATAGCTTTCAAACGGATGATGTAACTGTGACGAATCAATGACCGATATCGAATGTGAAGTAAACAAACAATCGATAAGTCGACATTAAGATGAACTCTTCAAGAAAGTCGTACTTCATAAGCTTCCTTTAATGAAAGTGATACATCATGGGGGGACTAATTTTGACGGGGATAAAGAGTCGAGAAATGTGACTATTGTACCTTGGATTCTTGCATAATGAAAATTTATTTACTGGAAAATACGGGGAGAAATGGAGAATAAGTGAAGACGGTAGAAAGGGAAGGGAAGGAAGGAGAGATCGTGCTGAGAGTGAGAGAAGGGATGAAGGGAGATACTGTGGAGGAGAGAGGCAGAGAGCGGCCTCGCTCCCTTTATTCGTTGCGCTGGCGCTGCGCAGAGATGCTTTGGCGCTGTCCACAACATGCATCCAATCCCCCAATCCCCTCGCCCATCGACAACATCTCGTCCTCTTCAGACCCCCTTCTAACAGCCAACAGCAGCAATCCTCTTGTCGTCTGTCTTCTTCTTCTTCTTCTATCTCTCCGATCATTCCTTCTCCCATTCAATGCGTCTCAAGCATTTCGAGATTGCCAAAACCGCATCAGAATAAAGCAAATCCAAGCGAATGAAAAACTAACATTACAAGACAGCCAGATGCCTTCCTTTTCTGTCGAAATGCATCCAATTTCTGCTCCACTTCCATTTCTTCCACACAGGAATGGACGTGTTCGCAATGATCGCGCTGGTGATCTCCTAAGCGAAATATCGAACAGGATGGATGGTCATAAATTTAGTGATGCTGACTTGAGCAGATAAAAGGCATGCAATGATTTCATGAACATATACCAAGTAGATAAAATCAATCAAATCCTTCCAGTCTGGAGAAAAATTCGAATATAATTTGACTCTGAGAAACCTCAGCTCTGAACAGTTCTGCACTAAACAGCATCCAACTAACAAGATGGGCTACTGAATAATTTCTTAAGCATAGTTCACAATGAATGAAATTTGCACATTTTATTTGTGATAGAACAGATCGCTTAGGAAGTGTAAAAAAGTTGACTATGATTTGTTAGGTAATTTGCGATTCATTTTAGCTAGGAATAGAATGAAATCGATATTCGCTCAGGACTAGCTTTAAAAATTTTCAAAATCTGAATGGTATCACCCATAATAAAGCTGAAATGGGATTTCAACTAATGCATGATTTGCGAATTCCTTCAACAGCTCTTTATCTTCAACGTTTGCATTCGTGAATATTTATAAACAGAGACTCGATTTCGAATTCGCATTTGATAGTGAGTTCTAGCTCTTGGAATAAAATCTATGAGTCCGAGTTGAAAACATCTTAACTCCTAACATCCCTAGTTACCACTAACTTCACTAATAAAAGATTATTTTTTGCCTTTTCAAGAATCAAATAATTTCCTTCTTATGCCTAGTTCGTCAGTGGATATGGACAAATGTAGCCAGGAATTGAGAGGAAAGGCTAAAGATTTGAAATGCAAAAAGGTCAATAAAAAAGTGAATTGCGAAGGTACGTGGCAAGATCGGGCGATTCTTTACAGCCCAGCCATCGACGACGACGGCTGCAATGGACTGGTGAGTGGAAGAAGAAGTAAATGGAGACGGGGACTGGCTCTGCCTGGACAGGCACAGGAATGGAGAGGAACATAGAACTGCATTGATGCATTGCAATACAGTCGATGGCTAGTTAGATGGGGAGAGATACAGCATGCAGAGGGAGAAAGAGAGAGAGTTAGGCCTTGAGGCTATTGAACACGAGAAAGAAGTGAAGAGTGGATGGGGAGGAAGAGAAATAGGTCAGCGCGTGGCAAGGACGATCGCGGCAACGGACGCGCAGCCCGAGCGGTAGCCGGTCTGCTCGCTGCTGCCTCTGCCTCTACCTCTGCATCTCGATCTACGCACTACACTACCACTTCCATCAGACGGACATTCTTCCATCTCGAGAGAGCATCGACTGGCGAAGTGCAACACGACAGCAAGCATCTGTAGGACTTACGCGTTCTCAATTCGCTGTGTCCTTCAATCTCCTGCACTCGCAAAACTGTCCTCCCCTCCCTCCCTTCATCCACACAATGCATCCAAGTTTGTGTACTGTTCACTGCTCAATTCAAGTTCGACCTTCTCCCCTTTTCTTTACTTGAGCGCACTATTTTTCTCCGTTCCAACCTCAATTTCTTCACAAATCCTCACCTGCTATTTTCGTAATTTGGAATGAACAAAAAGTTCATGGAGTACATCAAATTGCTAAATTACCATAAAAATTCTGGCGAAATGAATAGAATCTGTCACACAATGTCAGGGTCAACGAAAGAAAATGAAGAAAACTATTTGAATAAAAATAGCCGTAGTAAATGAATGATGAAAGAGAAATATCAAATTGTTAGAAATAAATGAAAACCTTCGAGCTAAGCGGATGATCTAGCTGCTACTATTGCAGTGGACAGGTAGCAGGTAGCACGAGTATGGACTGAACAATAACCGGTGAGTTGCAGAGAGGCTGCCAGAGAGATGGGAAGTTAAGGGAAAAGGGAGTGGATAGAGATGGAATCGAATGGAAATAGAGGGAGATGCTAGTGGACAACAACTGGTTGCTGGCCGAATGAAATGTGAAGGGATTGCACTTGATCAACAATATTCAATCCCATAATAATCTACTTCCTATGAGAGTGATTTTGACTGATAAACAAAGCTGCACACATGGATAATGTAAGCCAAATAGTTCGAGCCATAGTTCGCTTAACCTGAAATGGGAAATAAATTCACCTGTTTATTTACAAATTGAAATGTCTATAATTAAGAGTGAGTGTCAGCAAAAACCAAAGTCTAAGCAAAGTGGGTATAAACAGGGGTCCGCAAATCGGGCTGATTTTCATGGTGATAACTTTTTTTTGAAGATCGATTACTGTAGCGGATTACGGTAGATCGAATGTTTTCAGATCCAATCTCGGAAAAAAACAACGTTCTTATTTCTGAACCAAATTTGATGAGTCTTTTTTTATTGGACAGCATTTAGTCCACAGATTATTAGACAATAAAATAAGACTTTTTGAATATCGATTTCTGTCAAAATGTGCTGAAAAACGTCAAAGAAATTGATGTGTGATTGTGTTGAGCACCGTAATGCATGAAATATGTACAATTGTGGTGGGTAAAATTATATCCTTGAATTTTCAAGTAAAAATAAACATTTTATATTTGGAAATTTATATCGTAGATATTTGTGTTTATGAAAATCACGTTCGGAAATTTGAGGTTTCGTCAAAAATAAGTCTTCGATAAATGAAAACTTCTAAAATTCGCTTATTTGGACATATTTTTAGACAAAACTGCATGGGTTTTGGCTCGTTTGGAAAGCATAGTGAACGACTTTGCTGGGAAGAGCTGAATAGAACGACAATGCGTTAGTTAGTGATAATTGCGGGTAAGTTATTCATTGGGCAATCTCTTTCCCTTATTTTTATACAGCTTGATGTAATTTTGTGAAAATGATGCCGTTTGAATAGATTTATGATTTTAATTTGCCAAATTGTGACAATTTTCGATCATTTAGCTGATAATTATGACATAATTACATGTAAAATTTTAGTTTTATGTTATTTAATTTTTCCCTCATCACTACTGGATATCTTCGAGAGTTGTCTGTATCATATTCGTTGAAATTAAATTATTACTTCACATTTTATTGGATCAAATTTCTATATGAAATCCGAGATTATTATAATCACAAAAGGCTTTATTTTATGTTAATTTTCCCACTTTACGCCATTTATTCGTTTGTGGATCGTATTTCTCGATTGAGTTGCAAAAATTTTTCCATAGATCTTCTTGAAATCTAAGTTAACAAATATTTCGTATAAAGGCATGCAAAATCTCAGCTCACCCTCCGATCGCAAACAATTTTCCATTCGCAGTAGCAAGAGAATGAAAACATCTAGCATACTTCATATATGCGATTTTAGAAATTCGATTGTCAACTGGAGCTAAGGGATCGAAACACAGACAGGAATTTAATATATTAGGATAGCTAAATATATAATGGTACATTATTTATCATACAAAATTAACGACTTCCATCCTCCAATTATGTAAATTTTTCCATTTAGCGATGCAACTCCAAAAGAATCGAGTCTTTCTGGAATCTCTCCGGTTTCAATCCATTCCCGTTCATCGTCTGATAATCGATATATCTTTCTACTTTCACGACCATCAATAACTGAATACCCATAATTACAATAATGAATATGTTTTAATGTAACCGTATAAAATTTCATCGCATGTTATTGTTTGAACATAACGAATCGAAAGAGGAAATGTAGGTCCTGTTTGCCATTCTCCATCTATTAAAACCTGAATAAACTATTTTATGGACTTTCATTCGATCTTCTTACATCAATTCGATTCGTGCCTCCACCCAAATAATACAATTTGTCTTTGAAATAAGCCACAGATGCATATTTACGCCATTCAGGAGGATCTGGCCCTGAAAAGAATGCAATAAAATTAAACCAATCTATTGGTTTTTGTAATTTTACCTCTAGTGATTTGTCGAGTGTTCAGGTCAAAAATTTCAAACCAGTTTTCCATATCCCAATGGTGCAATGCAAAAATCTAAAATTTACAAAATTGGCAATGGCAAATAAAATAATCTACTTTATCCTTTGTAGTTGCTACTTCATATGGCTCATAATAATTAGCAAATTTCGCAACCTGCTTAACATAAATAGTATGCGAATCGAATAGACAAATTTTTCTTTCCCAAATATTAGCATTTTTATAAGGCACTAAATACTAAAATTAATTTTCGCTCATACAAGAAATATTTCCCTACTGTAGAGTAAAATTTTCCTCTCAAGTGCTTTCGGCAGATATTTCTTGATAATTTGCATCATCCGTTTGTTAGTCCAGGCCAATTGTCCCAGGTCCTTGAATTCGGGATATTGGCAGACCAGCAATATAATTTCGACTGGTAAATTGGCTAACATCTTTGTTAAGGAACCTGAACAATCACCATGGTATTATTTCAAAATGGAGATAGTAAAAGAGTATTGATTGAATGAGAAAGTCTGCAATTACTGAGTTTAAAATTGATCATTGAAGAAAGGAAAATGGGACTACTAAATTGATGCCTCGCGATTTTTATCAAATTAGAAATCAATTGCTAAACTTAGTCCCCAAACTCCACCTCCTTGCAGAAATGCGTTTGTAGTAGAAACGTGGTAATTTGAAACAGAAAATTTAGGAAGAAGGCACCCTTCGAACCCCGAATGTCTCAAAAATCCTATTTAGATCGACGATAAACCTGATAAAATGGTTCTGTACAAAAATCAAGACAAAATAGCCACACACAACTATGCACAAGCAATATTTCGTTTGCGAAAATGTATTCACTTTGGGTGGCGGATTTTTTCTTCGCGGAAGTCTTATTTACGACCTAGACTATCTTTATGTGCAAAAATGTATCCAAAATGAGACTTGGCACATCCACTTGGGGACCCTAATGACTAACTGCAAAATTACTCTTTGTATGTCTGGTTCATACAATCATTTCAAGAATCTTAACGAATAAATTTTAGTTAGTTACGTCGAACTAAAGAAAAATTTTAAACCAATATTTGACCATTTATTCTACATATGTTGAGGATTTACGAATAACAATTCTTAGTAATAGCAACTAGAAACTTATGGAATAAATAAATACATTTCGCAGCATTTTTACAAGGAAAAATCCATGTATGCTATTTAATGATAATGTAGCAATGCAGCCAATAGTAATAATTTGTAAACAATGTATCGTTACGATTTGCTTCACGTTCAGCAATAATGAAATTGAATTGTTGACGTCATTATTTTTCTTTGTAAAAATGTAATCATTCAACTTTTTCCATTCGACGATCTTCATTGTGAATATGCAATCGCAATGCATAATGTGAATGGGCTGACAGAGATGCCGATGGCTAAAGATGCGAAACGAGAAGAATCAGGGAGGGGGGTAGAGATTGTGGAGAAGGGGGAACGAAGAGAAGGTGGAAGGGAAGAAAGGCATTGTCTTGTTTGGCAGGTAGTGGAGAGTGGATGGACAATTCGCAGCTATCAGACACATAGATACAGGGACAAGAAGGAGGTGGACAAGCCTAGGTCTCCTTCCACTCTCATTCCATCATTCCATCATCCCATTTTTCTATTTTCGATCCGTCAATCCATGGCAGATGCCTTCTGTCTTCATCTCCCATGCCCTGTTCTTCACTTGTTTGCCATTGTGCAATCATCTATCGTATCTCTCTACTCGTCGTCCCTTCCTCCTCTTCCGCATTCGAGCGCGTTTCGCCGCCTTCCTTTCCTAATTCCTAATTCCTAATTCCAGTTAGCCTGTCCACTGTTCGATGATGTAATGTGTTGTTTATTTGGGATTTGGAATAATTGACGTGTTATTTCACAATGCTTTAGGCCAGTCATCCCAAGTATCTCCGAACTGTCGTGCCCTCCGGCAATTTCTCGATCTCTCTCCCTTCCGTAGCCTATTTCCTCCCACTCCTCTTTCCTATTTTCGGATGTTTTCCACTCAGATCTCCTTGTGCTTCCCGAAACTTTCGAAATGCCCTTGACCCACCTCCATCTCGGCTTATTTCTCCTCCCCAGCAGCCCCCTCTGTCTAGGTATCTAATGCCGCAGGCGCTTTTCAAATCGTCCCCTTCATCTCTGCTTCTCTCGTCCTCCCTCCCTTCTCCCGACAATCTCATTTATCCCCCTTCTACCCAACAGTTTTACTTTATCCCACATCTTCAAACTTCGCGAAATTCTATTTTCCCAACCTTTCATAATATTGCCGATTTCCGATGATAATCTTCACATGATTTCCCGTAAATCTCAAGTATAATGATGTCGTCTTACGAGGGAAACTATCAGTGTGTTACTTACAGAATCGGTTCATATTTGCAGAGTAGGTCAATTCGGACCTGTTGATAAGGGATATCAGGTTAAAAAGTGCTCTTCGTTCATCCTAATCCCAAGATTTGGCTTCAAAGTTTTCCCTTTCAAAACTTTGCTTCTGCAGAGTGTAATGACATTGTCAACGCTCACAGCAATGTATGTCAATTTTCATTGTTAATTTTTACAAAGTAAAGGAAAGCGGTAAGCGTTGGTCAAAATTCTGGAAACAAGATGAACAAAAGGCATTTTTAATCTGATATTCGTTATCAATATGCCCGAATTGATTTACCCTGCAAATATGAACCGATTCTGTAAGTAACACATTGATAGTTTCCTTTGTTAAATGATAGCAAGATCTTTCAAGTAAAAAATAACCTTGACCAATTTACGGTAGTAAGTTTTCGTATGAATTGGTTCGTAGCCGTAGATATCCTAGTTTTAATAATTTCTTTCGCTTTAAACTCATGATCTTGAGTAGACAATAGTATTTTCACCTTATTAGATGTTCAAAAATTTGGTTCATGCGTAATGTGCTAAGTCATCAGCCAATTTTGGTAACAATCTGTTTGCTAATATAGTGCACAAGGGAAGTGCAGAGGTTGGAACTCGCAGATTTGATGAAGCTTTCCAACTAGGGATTTTGGATGACGCTAATTGTGATTATCAGCTCGTAGAGTGAAAAATAGCGATCTGGAGAAGGGAAATTTAAAATCGTTTTTCATTCGTATCTTGTTGGAGAAATGAGCTAATTCGCTTGCCAAACATGTGAGGTAGTTGTTTCATGTCAAACAGAAAGAGAATAAAATAGGATTATCTCCGATTTTCTGGTTCCAGGTTTCCATTTTCAGTTTTGATTTTATCACTTTTGTCAGCGTCATCAAACATCCCTATTTGAGAATTTGGAAGGTTTCTTCAAGATCTGTGAGTTTCTACTTATGCGCTTTCATTGTCCGTGTATGAATGAGTAAGAATGCTGCTAATGAGAGGAGATCGCTGTATCCTACTGATGTCTCATTTTGAATATCGAAAACCAGTCTTAGGAACTAAAATAACTATCATTCACCGAATTAAATCTATGCTTATTATTTGGCAGCTTCTCGATTTGCACTTGATGCGTTGAATCCCAGATTATTGCGAACAATGGATATTGCATCAAGATTGTCCGAAGATCGTCTCTATTTGCGTTCATATTCTCTGCCCTCCTCCAGTGTTTCTGTCATTCAGTCTCCCAGCTTCATCTGCCACAACATGTTTTTGCGTTCGCTTTTCTCTCTCGTCCTTGGCATCTCCACGACCATTCAACCGTGACAGCTTCATTCAATCGACTACTTGTCTACAATCCCATCAGACATTGTCTGTAGTCGAGAAGGAAAAAGTTGCATTGGATTTCATAGATCTAGTTGAATCCTTGAGTATGTAGATCATCATTTGCATAGTGATGCGAGACAATCACATCCCCACTCATTAAAAAGTATTGTACGAAATCACAATATCATGTTATTAATAATCGAAAAACAAGAAACGTAATTAGCCTGTGAACCTCATTTGCACGAAACTAAAATGGCATCAATACCGTAATTTTATGATGATAGAAATGCTAATTAAATTCTGAGAAATTAAAACTTAAGAAAAATCTCTGCTCAGAATTACGGTTCTCGATTTTTGCCTCTTTCTCACCCTTTCATTTGGCCTGACTTTATCTGTACTGATTGTTAATAAGCACGAGATAGTGCGAAATACGTGCGCAGCTTGTCCACTATCTCTGTTAACTTTAGATCATAGAGGAGGTAATTGTGTAATCATGATGTCACAATTATTCCAATTCAACCTTACCCGCTTGCAGTTATGCTATCGAGTTTTGGGCAAGATTCGCCAGCTCCCCTGACTATTCCCGAATCGTTGTTTACATGTATGCATATGTGGTCTCTTCCACCCAACATCTCTCAGTCTTTCCCAATCCCCTTCCTTCCTTCCTTCCTTCCTTCCTCGGGACATTCAGCGCTGCGTCGTTCGTCCTTCGTTCCCATCCGCGGCAGTTACCGTTCATCCTCTCCTCCTGCAGCCCGCATCATTTCGCGAATCGAATTGCGATTGTGCCGCAGGGCGCTAGATCCCCAAATCTATCCTTCTTTCTAACCATTTTTTCTCCCAATTGCATTATTCATTCTTCACGTGAAATATTCGGTTCAGAAAATTTAGGATAATGCCGAACTCGGCATAGGCATAACTAATTAAGATTTGAAAAAAATATATACTCAGAATTGATACTCTAGTATTTACGTAAGTAATGCTGGGCTTCGAAAGTTTCCAAAAGCGCCCAAATCACAATTGCATTCCGCTTCTGATTCGGAATATAGTTATCCCCCGATCCTGGTTTACTCTTATCAGACTTATGTAATCGACAACACAACTGTAACGCTTGCATCATTATCCATGACAGCCTAAACTTGTATCTGCTATGTGTGTACGTTTTCAACTAGTTAATACGCAATACGCTGTTCTAGCAACGATAACGCAAGCGTCATTAGCCAACGTTGAATAACAATCCTTGGATTTTATTTCAAAGTAGAAATAGTTGTGCTTGTGACTTTTTATCGCAAATTTCATTGAAATGTCGTATCATTCATCAACTTTTACTTACTCACAAATTCGGACTTGAAGTTGGGAAGGGGATATCTGCGAGATTGCGAGATGTGGCAAACGCACAGCAAAATTCAAAGAATGTGGGTCATTACCATTTTCGTCGTATCTTTGCCTTTCTCTCTCAATCCTCCCTGGTTATTTAATCGAAGATACCTTTCTCCTTTTCTAAGATTCAAAGAGGCGAAAGGCGACAAAGTTTGTCGAGAAGAAGGTTGCCGTCTTTAGAAAGTGAAACTATCTTGAGGTTGGAAAGCTGATATTTTATCGTATTTATTATAATAGAAGGCATGCCCGTCTATCTTCAGGGGTTCGATTTCCGGGGAAAAATCTTTTTAAAGCTTCAAGACATCTTAGCTAATGAGCGTAAGTATTTCAAAACACGATTAAATCCGCTCTACAAACTTTAAATAACATTCTAATACATTTCTTGAGGTGATCTGATTGTGAGTTAGGTTATAGGCAGTTTCATACATTTTAGGTGTGTCTTTTGTTTGAAGATGTTCTTCTATTACCCCTATATAGTTTAGAATAGCATGATATTTTGATATTAATGTATGTAAAAAAGACACGATTTACCAGATAAATCCACCATTCAAAAATTGCAAAATTTAGAAGAAAAAAGGTCAAACTTGACCTAGAAAGTGACCTTGAGGCATCCGATAGCTTGCGATCAAAAAGCCACAAATCCATCCGATTCACTTCTAACTAAGACAGGCACCAATTTGGACGAGGAGTTTAGCCTTGGCCCGAGGGCATATACATTTGGGTGTATAATTGTGGTGAGAGATAGATGTCTGTGCAGATATTATTTCGAAATTTCTCAACTCTTACGTCAAGGAGCTTCCAGTGAATCATAGATCTTTCTGCCATTTATATGATGCCATGTCCATGTTTATGCTGTGTGCATTTCAAAAAGTACACACAGGGACTGGATTCTAGTCGAGTAGTTCGAATTGTCCAATCATTTGCACTGTCACATGTCGAACTGACCGAGTCAAGTGCATCTGTACAGATTCAATAGCTCTGCTGCTGCATTTTTGACCACCCTCCCCCCTTTTTCTTCAGCTCCATTCAAGGATTGTGTGCATATGAAATTGTTCTGCCCTCCCCTGTCTTCTTTCTGCAGGAGCTTTTCCCTTTCCCCATTCAATGTCAATGTCAACATCTCCTCTCTTCAGACTCGTTTCCATTGATGCTAATGTTTCATTTCATTCGATCTCCGATTTTTTTCTATAAAAATAGTTTCCTTATTTGTGCAAGAAATAGTCAGTTTGTGAGGCAAAAGGTTCCCTAAAGAGTGGACCGGCCAGCTGCAGATTGGCAGTCGGCCGATCGGAACTCGAAGCGAAGCAACGAGTGACGAATCGCGGAGAATGAAGCGGAGCACGGGCAAGGCAAGGCATTTCGGATGCATAATCCATTCCAATCGCCTACAATATAGGAAGGGGAGCAGAAAATGCACAAAACGAACTGCGAAAACAACATTCTAGAATTTTCCATTTGGAAATGAGCAATGCGATTTCGCCAGGAAATTGGACAGCAAAAAATATCTGCATCATATAATCTAGATGATTCTTTATACAGTTTCCATGGATATATTTTTTGCGCACTACCTGTTACGCAGCTCCTTTCAATAGCATTGAGCGCCCAAATACCTTAATTAAATCGACAATTTTGTACATTATCACAGCATTTGATAATCTCATCTAAATCTCTGCATATCAGCTTTATGCAGCTTATCTTCGTAATGGTCGCATGATTCCTAAATACTCGCGTTTTCAAAATAAATGGGCATTGGTGTATATCGCCTCCCAGAAAATCAAATTCTCATTTCTAAAAATACTGATATTATCTAACTTAGAGTACAAAATTGAGATTTTTATACTGTGGCAAGCTAAAATTTGAAATTAAACTAAAATTTTAGCATGATGTACAAATTCATTTTTCAACGGACCGTAATGAAATTTCGTATAAATGTAAGAACTCGGTTGCTTACAAATATGTCGTTTTACAAAAAAAAAAATCACTCTCGATAAATCATTTTACACTCTTTTAAAGATCATGTTTGCTGCGAACTTTGCTCGCCACCTTAGTTATGCCATTTTCATCGAAATCTGGCCCTGACTCTCATTTTTCTAGCTTCTTATTCGCTCTCTTACTCCTAAACGTCCTCTCGCTCCTCCTTTCCTGAGGCATCTAGAATTAGATGACGACCAAAGTAACGTGATTATAGCGCAGTGATAGTGCGTTTAGGGATGAGTAGATCAAACGACGGCGGTTTCAACTCTCATTATTAGGGGAATTTTGGCATAATTTGGCTCGAAAGCTAGAGAGCGTTTAAAGTGAGAGAATGAAAAGAAACGAGAAAAATGAGAGTCAGGGTCAGAGTTGGATGAAAAACAGTAGCTTAGAAACAACAGTCTTCATTAATTTTGTAGCGATATCGCAATACACATCTTTTGCTATTCGATCTTTTAATTTTTTAAACAAATATTCTTCTTTCGATTCCCATCATCTTTCAACGTATTCAGGATCTTTATTATATAATCTCATTATTTCTCATGTCGTTTTTCCCGCTTCCGAAAAGTGGGCGTGTCTTGCCATAAGTAGGCGAGATTGAAGAATGAAAGGATGAAAGGGTGGAAGAAAAGAAGGGAGAAGAGAAGAGGTGGGTTGGCTCGAACTGCGTACAGCCCACTGCCCGCACTGTTATTGTCCTTTCTTCTCGTTCATTTCACCTGACAGTCGAACAGCCAGACAGCTATTCCCCAGTTAGTCAGTTACCGATAGCCTCTTTCTGTTTATCTCTACTCCCATACTTCTACTTCAACCCAATTTGCGCAATTCCTGTAGGATTACTTCTTCACTTTCTGCAATTGCTGGAAAATTGTACAATTCTCAATCATCAATATGGCTATTGTTGTTACAATTCGTGCCAGACATATTGTCATCCTGCATTTGTACAAAAATTGTTATCTGTAATCGAAATTGAGCAACAATACCTACATTTTATCAAACAATATTGCATAAAGTTGTCACTTTATTATTATCGCGCACATTTCGTATACTTTCTGTTTTTTTTTCATTGTGATATTTCTGAATATCTAAATTTCAGACTCGACGTCGTAAAATGCTTCCTGAAAACCCATCTCCTCGTGCCGCTCTGGCATTGTCCGATCTGCAGCTGAAGACCGGTGCATTCACATACACTGTCGGAACTGGATCAGGAAATTGGTAGGCGATGATTCTTGCCATTTTGCCATCCAACTTGTGCAATTGAATCTCTGCTAGTCGAGATCAATTCCCTCCAGTCACTCTCATCCACGACCATCCGCGAATCCCTCTTCTTGTCTTGTCTTCATGTCTCGTCTTCTTGCCTTCCTCTTCTGTCATCTCAGCTTTTTTCAAGCGTATCTCAATTAATTCATTACGCAATTCATCTCATCCACTCATCCCTTCATCCTGATAGTCTGCCTGCCGACTCGTTTTTGCATTCTGCCAAATCCGTCCTTTCCATATCTCTTCTTCGATTCTTTCATCTCGATTCTCCCTCTTCCCCTCTGCCTTTTTTGTCTGACATTTTCTACGCGACTCCTGTGGCTACAACGAGATTCTCTGACATAGTGGAAAAAATCAAGGCAAAAGGCAGAAAGAGGGGAGGCGAGACAGGCAGGCAGGGATGGGACGAGACGGGACAAAGACAGTCAAGACAGCGTGTGAATCTGCCGATCGGCTAAAAGTGCAACAAGAAATTGATTCGTCTAGCCAGAGACATTGTGAATGTGGACAATTTTACAATACAAAAACGATTCAAACATTGAGAGGGTTTAATTTCAGGTCAACCCATGGAGTCGGTGGAGTCGGAGGAGATTCCCTCGAGAAAAATGGAGGAGGTCTCTTCGAAAACCGACAGAATGTTAGTTTTATTCGATTTATAATTTTTTGATCCATAACGACGAGCAAAAACTTTAAATCAGTCATGAGTTTTAAATTATGTTTTATTTATTTTCTTTCTATTTATTCATTTAGCTGCAATCCCAACTACTTTTTACAGCCTCTGACCATAAGAATAGCCTAAACTTGATCTTGAAAAGTGATTTTTCAATGCATTTAAAATTAGTTCGAATCCAATTTTTGTCGCCACCAGATATCACAATCAATCAATCAAAAAATATTTGTCAAAATTGTAAAAATTAGTAAAAGCATCCAATTTTCGAGAACCACTTCTCAACTCAGGTGAAAGTGATGGAAGTGAAAGTTCGAGACTAAGAAAGATTGGATAAGAAAGAGAAAGTGAGAAAATATCATCGATAATTGTGATAAGGAGACGCAAAAATAATCAATCATGAAAATCCTTAAAAATCCCCGCTGTTCGTTATTGTGGGTGTTACAAAATGCGCGAGTGAGGTATCAATGACCCCATTTTCGGATATCGATATAAGCCAGTCCAGAAACAATAACCAAGCATAATTTCTGCAGATTTTATCAGATCTTTGCTATTCTTCGAATTATCGATTCATTTATAATGATCATAATCTTCGTTTTTTTTTTTTTAAATAGCGCTCACATTTTTAAAACAGCATTAGTCGGTTTTAGTGAGTCGGTTGTTCATAAATTCGAGCTTTAGTAAGTGACAGCTAATGACAATAGTCTCTAAATTCCGTTTAGACTGATTTAGTAGGTGATAAAATCGCTTCTTTCTTCTCTCATTTTTAGCCTCCCAGATTTTGGCATCAACAATACATTTTCCTTAAATTTATTAATAATCTATCTTAAGCAACATTTTAGGATCGTTCCTCATTCAATTTCGGCGGTTCCTCCTCTTCTTCTGGTTCGAACAACTACTTTGGTGGCGGTCCTTCCAGCAGCGGAGGGCTTTTCTCGAAAAAATGAATTTCATCACAAAGTAAGTTTGTTCATAAAGAAAATCGACATAATCAATTATAAATTCTATTCATGTGTTAATAACACATAAAGAAAGGTGTTTTCGGCGAGCTTGTATGTGCTTGACGGGTTAGATAATTTCCAATCCATCGGTCGCGCTGTTTTGATTCCACTAATTTGCCTGTGTTTTTGCCGATTTGCCATTATTCGTTCCATTCGTTCATTCATTCATCCAAATCTGCAAAGATCTCGAGTTTTTTTCCTTCTCCTCTTCGTTTCTTCATTCATCTGCCATCAACCATCCCCAACAAGTTCTCTCTTTTTCATGCTTTGTCATCGCCCCATCGTCATTTGCTGACAGATCATCTCCAATGGCATCCCCATTTCCCTCCTTAATCTGATCATATCAAAGTTCTTTTCTATGCCTCTTTTCTGCCATCCTATCTCATATTAATTATCTCTAACCATATATTTATCCGTTGTTTCACAATCAGAACCTGCAAATGAGAAACGCGCAAATGAATTGCAAAGAAACTGAAACATTGAAATGTGTACAAGAAGTAAAGAGAATGATTAGCAATAGTTTGAGCCAAATTATATATCAAATTGACCATCTTAAAGTTTCATATCAAGAGACTTGCAACTTGGATTTTAAGATTAGATCTACTTGCCAAAGATGAGTTAGAGAACTGACTAAATAATTTCAGAAATCAATCTAGCAGTCGGAGTGTTCACTTCCTAATTTGTTCTATTTTTCTATCTTTAATTCCCCTAATTGCTGCCGACTCCCGATTGCCTGAATGTGGTGAAATTCCTAAAGTGTTGTGCTGTACTGAACGAGTGTTAGGTAAGAACAAATAAGCATGATATTTCAAGAAAGATTTTTTTAGAAAAATGTTTATCTGGTTGTATTGATTACGTAACGCAAAAATGCCCACATAAGTTGGCGAGTTTCGAGACGATTCAAAGTGAAAGGCCTGCAAGACCGAATGAGAGCAGCGATGAAGCGAACGAGGAGGATGCAAATGAAGATGAACGACCTCCCATCCATAATGAAGTCAAGCCTAAATTGGTACAGTTAAACATACCCATTTCTGATTCATCGAAATATTTCAGAAATCTCCTCCACGATACAGTTCCCATTCCAAATTCTCTGCTCGCAAACCTTCCAAGAAGGTTTCTCTCTCTGACTATCCAATGAAGGATGGTGAATCCAACTACCCTAAACCACCCGGCATCAGACGATCACCTAAAGGTATTCATTTACGATAATTCTTATTCATGGGAGTTATTTCAGGAGGCGACTACAAACTTCTGAACCCAGACTATCCCGTGACAGAGGTGTCGGATGCAGATCTGACTGCAGAGTGTGGAACAGAAAAGAGCCAGCCTCCCTATTCGCCCTGTCTCAGCAGAAAAACCGTCGATGATCTGTTTGTTTCGTGCTGTCAACAACACGTAAATTAACCAATTATTTCTAAATTGATGAATCGATTTAAGGTGCCGTCTAATTGTCACTCCCTCTGCACATATGAACATCGAGAACAAGTCGCCGCTCAAACACTAATTTCTGTCGTCCAAAACAGCAACTGCGATCTCAAGGTAAATCATTTTTAGATCATTGATGGAATTTATACAGCGATCAAAGATGACATAATGTATATTTGGAAAAGCAATTCAGGAAATCGAAATTGATTTTTATAATTTTGCAATCAAGATCTGAATCAATCTATTTTTTTTAAACTAACCAGATTCCATTTTTAATTACAGAACAGTGAATAAATCATTTTCAGCACATCTCCAACATTCTGTACTGTGCCAACCAGAATCGTAACAATCGCAAATGCTGTGAATATCTGGGACTGTCGAGCAACGATTTGGGAGTTGGCAATCGGTCAGTAAATTTCATTCTTTAAAATATGAGTTTGACAAGTGAACGATTCAGATGCCTTCGAATGTGCAACATCGCGAATTCGGGCGATCGAGTTGGTTCCATCGAAAAGGCAGATTTAGTCTGTTTGAGCAATTGGAATGTGATTATGTATTGCGCGAGAGCTGGATTGAGGACTATCAATTAATTTAACGCCATAATAGCTTTGTAATATCAGTAATTGTCGCAAGAATATTCCGATGATTTGATATTGAAATCAAAATGCGACAATTACAAAATTGCTTCATGGTCATTCACAACTTCGAATCGTCATCGCCGTCTATTTGGGCATTTTTGCGTTAATTTTAACCATTACGTTATCATATATTCTCGTAATTATCTATTCATACTCATTACTGTATTTTAGTCACAATGATTCCACACAATTTCCTATCGATTTCAGCCTGATTATGCCCATAGCGCTGGCGTATTTATCTTCTGCAAAATTACAGATTTTTTCTTTGACTAATTTCGAAATTGAGTAATTTGGCAGAATCACATCGTTATTCCCCACCTTCCTGTTACAATCTTCATATTCTCCATATAATGGTTAGACAAGAGAATCACAATGTTTGATTTATGTTTTTTCCTGCGTAGTTCGATTTTGAGTTGTTTCAGAGTTCACAAACATATTATAGTTCGGGTGTGTATACTTTTTTCTCTTTCTGTTTCCCTTGATTTCATTCAAGTTCATTAGAATCTGTGATTTCCTTCATTTCTTCACTCATAAGCGAATCCAATCCACTTTCATGTTGCTTGTCTTTCTAATTTCAATATTTTACAAATTCACCTTCAAAACCCTCTGAACTTTTCTCTATAATATTCTGTCTTTCAGTTAGCCGATTTTATGTAATCATACTTATCTTTTTTAATTTCATATTATTTTTATTTATTTTCTATTATTTATTTAATAATTAGTGCATATTTAATCGTTCAAAGAAGTTGCAACATTTTTGAGTGCATTAGACCCGCTTCCCTACAATAGCAGAAGGCTAATCAGATATATCTCCGAATTTGCTTATTCCTTCGTACTTTGTATTTATCTGATTTTCTTTCTGCCTTCCAATTTAGCAATGACGTTTATTATTTGCGATTTTATCCAACTAGATTTGAGCCAAGCTCTCAACATTTCATCTTCATCTTTTTGTAATCAATTAATCACATATTTGGACTACAGTTGCATATTGTATGTTTCTGTTTCATAATAGCGTAATCTGACCTGTGAGCTATTTATATATAACTGTGATATTATTCCATATCCCACACATGCATCTATCCTGCTACAATATATATTTACTCAAATAAACATATACTCTCATTTTATGTGTTAGCTTCGGATTCTCACGCAGCAATGAAGATCGAAATGAAGCTAGCTGCATATTGGAGTGGATTAGAGATGTATTTGGTTAATATAAGCATGGATGTGGATGTTTAGGAATGCATGTTATGCGATCTGCAGGCTCTTTATTTGGAGCATCACTCTCTTCAGCTCGACAATTAATGATTCATAGTATTCTTCTACTGCTGCTGCTTGCAACATTTCACCAGTTTCCCACTGTCATATTTTTAGTGAGGAATCTTTTCCGAAATCTGCCAGCAATCGAGTAAAATGTCAAGAGGAAGTTAGTGGCACCTGCCTGACAGAGGACAGAGTCAGAGGACTAGGGGCAGTTAGAGGGATCCCCCCGGGAGACAATCCAAGAGCCATTTCGATCCTCAAATTGCCATTCCCGTCGCATCAAATGCCCCGTCCCAGTTTTTGTCGAATGGCTTGGAAACTCGCAAAAAATTCGAACGCTCCTCAGCTACAATCCATTTTAGTCGATCTTGATTCAGGCATTTTCTATTCCTAGGGAGTTTAGCGAAAATCGAGGAAACGAAGCTAATTTCGAGTTTTTCTCCTGCGCCAATAATACGAGACAAATTATCCGAAAAGTACAAGCTCCCAAGTTGGTCTTTTCTTCCATTCCGGCTTTCTGCATTAGTGGTGTCGCTTCCTCAACTCAGCAGTTCAGCGGCAGCTTTGATTGTGTGTCATTCCTTCCTCTCGTTTCCTTTCTCTAGACAATAACTCAATTACCACTTTGCATCTCTTTCATCTCCTTGCCTCTTCTTCTTATTCCTTTCCAAAATGTGCAATCTGTCAGAAAAGGGAGTGCAACTTCGTCCGGCGTATCTCCGTATTTCCACCTTGCAAATCATCATGTTCATGCAGATAATGTATGCATTCAGAGACCATTGTTATTCTTGTCATTTCAGTTTCAGCCAGTCCAGTCAATTATCACTTGTTTGTAGAGAGACTCCAAGCAGCTCTCCAAATGCAAATCTAATTATCCAAATCTCCCTTCATTTGGCACTCTCTCCATTCCCTTCTTCCTTCCTCTCACCCCACTTCGCATTTCAACCTCCCAACCTCATTCCATCTGTTAATTTCATTGATTCTAAGTTTATGTTTTAAATTGAGACGCCAACAGTTTTGTCCGATGAAAACATATTTGTTATCGCATGCGTTCTACAAATCTTGTCTTTCTAAAAACGCTCTATTACTAAATGTTAGTTTTTTCCTTTCTCTCACTATGAAAAGATGATAGAGAAGAGGAAGAATTACTAGCATTTAGAGTTGAAATAGCTTGCAGAATTTTAGAAGAGCAAGATTTGTGGGGCGCGTGTAACATGAGTACATTAAAATAGAAAATTACCATTGGTGCTAAATAATTTATTTCGAAAAATATTTCACTGATGCTAAATTTTCGTTATTCATGAATATTTTCAGATAGTACAATAATCGTCCAAATCACCCACTTGTCCAGCTAGTTTTAACAACATGTGAACTATTCAACTTCATATTCCTCGTCACATAAAGACAGATTCAAATTCAGCGTCGAATTTCCATGATGCAACCACAAGGCAAGTTGATTCTCTATCAAATTTTAGGACGAATTCAAAATCAATTAGCTGTGTGAGATTGCGTAACGCGAGCAAACTATACTAGTGACAAGTTTTTATCCAATTTGCATTGACACATGAATGTTCATAGTCTCACTGGTAATGTGAAAATGGCAAAACTTCAATGAAAAAAATAAACTTATTAATAATAGATGGAAATGAGAATTATCCAAGAAAGTAACTTTATACTCATTGTAAAATTTGTCGTCCAGATTTTAGCTGTAATTAATCAATGATGTCCATCTGTTAGTTTGATTGCAAAGAGATTTTCCAATTAACACAATCGAGCATATTGATATTTGCGGAAAAAACGATTATTTGAAATACAAATCGAAATGTTGCACAATTTCGACGTCTTGGAATTAGCGCTATATTTATCCTCTACCTTCTACAAAATTTTCGTTCCCCTAATTTTTCCCGCTCCTTATTTATCTCTTCATTTTCACTTATAGAAGATAAATAGCGTGGGAAATACAGGATATAACAGACTTTACTATATTTTATTGATCCAAAGAATAGGTTGTTTAACGACAAATTCAAAAAGACCCAATAAGCACCTTGAATTTCAAATTTTCTTATATAATTTATTATGTTTCAACTGCACGTTCTTCAGCAATACCAGCCTATCAATTAACTCCATATTCAGGGCTGGTAAATGCTGTCATTTATCTGCTCCTCCAAATTGTAACAAGTTGGTCTCTTCGAATATCCCCAGAAGTTCCTACGGACTTTTCATTACAACTATGCACACATCAGAGAAGACATATGCACGGCCACATGCAGGTTTTATAATTTTTGAAAACCAATTGAAATGAAATTTACGATTCAGTATTTTCCAAAGCCAGTACGATTCTGCAGTAGCATACGGACAGTAAAGAGGAAGTCAGTCGCGATTCTAAGCCTTGATTGAAACAATTTTTAGGAAAGATTTGATGAAGGATTTGCAAGGAACAACTTCACTGCAGTCAACAGTTTCATTTGCTTGGAGACAGCTAGCTGCTGCCAGAACTTGTCGAGTCACTTTTACGGTCTGAATATTTATCAATGATCCATGAACGTCTTCGTGCAATTCTAGGGCTATCAACACGAATATCGATTGACTCCTGACTTTGGAGCGTATGAAGATTGTCAATATGCACTGTCACGACATGTTTATGGTTTATCTGAGGTATTACAAATCATTTTTGCCCTCTTAATTAGGGATAGATACGAATCTGATAAATAGCGACATCTTCATCAACCTCTTTTTGAATTCGATTTTTTCACGATTTTAATTCAGTTTCAATCCTACCCTGAAGTCATTTCATTTAGGAATTGCAACAAAATGGCCCACACGGTCGAGTGCTGGAATTCAACACAACGAATTCGGAATGCCCAATATTGTCACTGCCATCTACTTATGCAGTTTGTTCTAGGTTTCAGTCATTCTTCAATCAACTTATTTTCAGGATTACATATCATGTACCTTATCTCAGAATGAATGGTACGCTCTCGACTACCATGCCTCAATTCGATATGAAACTTACAACGACGGAGCATATGGTATTTCTGCAAATTATAATGAATCATGGCTGAACAATAACTTTCAATTTTTATTTCTAAAGAAGAAGCCAGACAAAACTTTTGATACTGACAAAGAGAATTTTCAACAATTCCCGAGGATAATAGAAACTTTCTCATACGAGTTAGATCTTTTAGTTTATTGGAATTTAGGAACTTATTATGCTAATCATTCTACTTCATATATTTTCCAAGTCACAGATGAACTACAAAGAAATGGATCTGAATCTGACTGGCTGGGAAGGCTGGTAGATCTCGATACCAAGTTAGTAATTTATTTGAAAAAAAAAATCACTCCGACAGCTATCTTATCAAAATATGATGATCAAAGGGGCAATTAGTAAAAGTAGTATCGAAAAAATCTATAAAATTATCATCATATGAATTTTCTGAGCTGAAAAGTTTGATGTCCAGAATTCTGTTACTAAACCTCTACTCTATACCTTATGGGCAAGTTATTACTTTTTAATTGGTCCAAAATATACATATTCGTTAAATTCTGTGATACTACTTTTATTGGTTGCCATCAAGGTGATGTTTCAACTTCTATTCGAAAGACACGAAACATTCCCAAGATGCTATTCCAGGTATTCTCGCACGCTCGTTCTATTCTTCTCATTTGTTAGATGTCATAAAATTATGGCTGAAGCAAACCTTACCAGATTAGGATAAATCAAAATTCTAAAAGCTTCTTTTTCTCAGTTTCCCCTAATTTCCAAGGCATTTCTTTACTTTTGCATTCTCATGCCTAACTTTTCTTCGCTTTTTCCATTTTGCACTTTTTCAAGCAGCCTTTGTCTGAATCATCGTTCTTTCTTTTCTTACTTCTTTTTCCTCTACTTTTTGAGTAAAATGCAATGCCTCGGAAGCCAAATTTCAGTACAGAAAAGTCAAATTGGTATTTCATTAAAAAACATTTAGAGTTCATGAATGTGATACTGCACAAACTATGGTTCGATTCGAAAAGCATTGGCCCATTGTTTCGACAATCACTTTGACGTATCGAATAATTTCCGGTGGCATTAAAGTGAGTCTACAAAATAATGCTTTCAAATATTTCGATATTAATTGCCTTACATTAATGTTCGTAAATGGTGGAATTTAACACCAAAATTTCATTCTTTATTTATCATAAAAAATAAACTTTGATTTATTTTCTTCTGCTCATTTTCTATCTGCCTCACGTTGGATAAAATTATGCAACTTTACAGATTCATCAGTCTCATTTGCTAACGCAGCCAATCGACAAATGGCTGACATTCAATTTCAAGCTGGAGCAGCAAATGGGGAGACATGAAATTTGTCTACATGTAAGAACGATATTATTCTCATTGAAGGAAAATTGTCTAATTTATATCTAATCAAAGATCTGCTTGTCTAACTGCTTATCAGCCGCAATCACTAATCACTTTCAATTGCCCAACCCATCTGACTTTTTCTGCAAAAACCGCGTATTTTGTCTTCAATTTGGATTTCTCAACGGCGGCAAGCTTTCTCCATTTCGTCCTTTGAGGTGCCGCTTCAGGGCTCATTGAGGGAAGGGGGAAGAGGGGAGACAAAAAGCAATCAAAGGGCAAAATGAATGAGCTGCTGTGCTGGCGGCTGCAGAGCTGCGCGCAAGTTACATTCGGTCAATTGATATGTGAATTATGATTGGTACAATGACGAGATATTTTCTGTCAGAAAAAATAGAAATTGGAAGATATTTAGGAATTTTTAAATTTCCCGAAAACAAAAAATAAGACGCCAAAATGCAAAACTTGTAAATGTCGATGAATTACGACAAGATAAAGAGCTGACAAATTTGAAGATGCAACATGCGCATTGCATAATTTTGAAATGAATAATGCAAAAATCATTATTTTTTGGGTCATGAAAATGTTGTTACTTAGATGAAGATAGGCACTAATTTAACGTATCTATTTTTGAACTTTTCGTCATATCAAAATTGTATGCCTCAGACACTGATGTGATGAAATACATGTTTCCAATTTTATGCTAAGCAAAGGCAAGACGACGTTTAGTTACTTAAATCTTTATTTGCAATATAAATAAACCAAATTATTTGCATTTTAGGTCGAAAAATGTTACATTTTAGAACGAATTTTAGTTAAGAGCTTTCTAGCTGACTTTTGTAGAACTCTCAAGATTTAATAGATCTATGCTAGTGTTCACATTTGATTACTACGAAATATTATTCTGACCGAACATCAAAGGATTGCGCCAATTTTGTTTGGACTATAAATTTGTGCATATTTCTATGAATGGGTTGAATTGCGGGAAAATAATGCGATTCGATTTCAAAAGGGACAAATCCCAAAGAGTCCACCGAAATTGCCCATTTAACATCATGCGAGGATGAATATTGTGGGAACGCTTTATTACGAGCACATATTTACCATATCAAAATGGGATCTGCTGGCCTAGCATGAAATTAATGCTGTTGGTTACATTAAATCTTATGAAAGCTGAACTGAACACTCTGATAGATCCTTTTAAAAGTTATCAATCTATTAAAGGGAATGTTGATCAAAGCAACTTCTGTGTTCTGGTGTTCATAAAACTACGCAATTTAGTCTAACAGTGATAAAATAGTCATAAAATTAATCCTGTTTTCACTAGCAGAAAATTGATTACTATGATGAGAAGTTTGCAAAAATTTAAAGAAATGTCTAGCCTTTTGTAGAAAATTACTTCAAATTTCTTTTCGTTCGAAGTTTTGGCGAATCAGAAATTTGTAATCTGATCAAATCTGATAAGCTTATTTTGGGTAATCAATTGAAGCTATCTTTCTGTCACTAAATAATGCGTGGATACCTGACTGAAAAATCTTCTAATTCAGATGATGTCCCCCGGCGATCTTCAAATCAAGCATCGAATCTGCCGTCTTGTCGCCGACGACACTCTCTGCCCATTCGACAAATTGTCGATTCCGCCTCCCTCTGAACGTCTTTTCGGATCGAAAAGCTCTAATTCGTTGCAAATGCCATTCATTTTCACTTGTTCACTTCTTA
The DNA here is from genome assembly GCA_964036155.1 of Diploscapter coronatus. NCBI lineage: Eukaryota > Metazoa > Nematoda > Chromadorea > Rhabditida > Rhabditidae > Diploscapter > Diploscapter coronatus. The sequence continues at coordinate 43,641,406 of OZ038422.1, read as the reverse complement.
CAGTTATTTTATTTATGTTATGATAGGCAATTACAATAATAGGACTCGACGGCACATTATAACAACAATAATTCTACATGCTGCGCCAAAAGTCCGGGCTGTTAAAGATATTGTTAAAAAAATTAAGTGAGACAAGTCAGATTAATAATTTGGCAAATACTTTTATGTCGCAATCTCCAGGAATAACACTGTTCAGTCCCCATAAGTTTATTTCATTTCGATTTGGATGGGAAGATTTCATTTTCCATTGCTTAAATTTCAAATACAAAGGCGGTCCCGACTTTTGACGCACCCTATATAGTATTACGGCACGCTTTTCAGTAAGAATATTCATTCGATTTTGCAGAAAAGTGCAGTATTATTGTGGAAAGTTGTGCCGTAGTATTGTTGTTGCCGTTATGACACTTTTTTACTATCCACATTGTTGATCCTCGATCTGGCCTTTCACATGATTGCACTGATTCGACACTACAATTCGTCTTATTAATTGCCTCAATAATTAGTTCAAATAAACGAAGTTTTTTTTTATTGTTTTTGTGAAGACTGGAAATAGTTTTTGTTGTTTCGACAAGAGGAACGTTAGCATCGTAATGTAGTGAAGGGAGTAGCAGATGAAGGCAGATATGAGAAAGCAGAAGGAGGGGAAAGGAGAAGTGACGATTTATGAGGGAGGAACCGAGGTGAACTCTCATAGAGCGGGCTGAAACATGGACGAGAGGCCTCTGTCTCTGCCTCCCTCCCCTCCCCTTCATCCTTCCCCCACCCAACTGCTTTCTGCCTTACGCTTTGATGTTTGCCGACAATGCAACCCAAACATGCAAAATCAGCCAACGCATTCAAACCATCCACAATTCTTAATTCGCCTTAATTCGATCGGACACCTGTTAAACCGATAATTGAAGAGTGCAACAAGACAGACATTTATCGAAACATCGAAGAACAATGAGTTGATACAGAATTCCTGTCCATCGACTCAGCGGTGAACAGTCGAGGTTTTGCTCGCTTTTAGGAATACGACTCCTTTGAAAATAGAAAATCCCTATTTTGAAGGTATTATGCTATCCCGAGCCCGAGAGCCTAGTCTGAAGATTTGAGTTGAAGAATATCTAATGTTGTAATCTAGCACAAATGAAAATCTAAATGAAACAACTCGGAAAAATCAATCGATGAAAATTCATAACGCTCAACTGAAGTATTCCCATAATTCCCGACATTGACCGTGGAATTTATGAGTTTTTCATAGTCGCCTTCATTAATCATTTTCAAAGCAAAGAAGGGAGAACAGAGGAAGAACTGACTGCTTTTTTATATTCTCACAACAACTCCACTTCTTTATTTTTACTTGTCCTTTAGTTATTTCGATCGAATTCTTTTCTCGAAGGATCGTTCTTTTTTTAGATTTGAACTAAGATTTTGGAGGAGAAAAATGCTTGAAAAAATTGTCTGCTATAGACAGTTAATGAAAAAGCCGATCTTCGAGTGTGAAATTAATGTGCCGATTGTAATCTTTAAAATGTAAAATAGTGATCGCGAAGATAACTTATCAGCTTTGTTTACAAAAAAAATATTTTGCGAAATTACATCCATTTCGAGCACTACCTTAATCAATAATCCTTCTCTTCTACTTACAATGACGATCGAAAGTTTAAAGACAAAATGACTAGAATAGAATTCACTTGAGTTATCGTAAATCGATTCAGTTAAAATTCGGAATCTTTTTGCTTGATATCTACTATCACTATGCCGAATTTCATTCGGATTTGTTTAGAGCAATATTGTCTATTTTTGATGATAGATAATTTTGTCTATGTGCATACCTTTTTATCATAAATTTACATTTTCAGAATAAGATTTATTATCATTTGTTTCGATGCAGATATTTTTGGAGTTTTGATTGCATCTGATTGTTTTCGATGAAGCCTGCTGCATGTGTTGCGGCGTGTAAACCGATCGAATTGAACGAGCTGAAATGAGGAAAAATCAGTTTGACTTTTCCTTCCTCACTTTCTCTAGATATCTTCATTAGCATGATCTTTCTCATTCTCATTCACGTTCTGCATCTCTTCCCCTCGATCTCTCACCTCGCGACCCTCATAAAATTGCGAGTCCCTCTCGCTTCCTCCATCTTTCCCCTCTCCAATCTGAATTCTCTTTCTCATATCTTCATCTGTGTCGTTGAAGTCGTTAAAAGCCAAGGCAACACAGACCGAGCAGCTAAGGATCATCATATCTCGTCTCCTCGCCTCTCTTCCATTTCCTCTGCCCTCTGCCAAGGATGACCATCATTTTCCCCAGAATGGCCAATTTCGGTCTCCAACTCCAATATTTTCTAGAATCTCATTGAATCTTAAATTTTTATTTTTAGAAGCTTCCGAATAAAAGCGGAAGAACTAAAAAGGAACGTTTTCATATAAATAGTAGATCGGTAAAATTGTAAAATCCTATTAGGTGCTATTTTCTGCAATGGCATTTCATTTCGTCACTAAACATTCATGAAGCTGTATTTCGCAATATCACGATGAAGAGAAACGATCTAAACTTGACGAAGAATAATTTGAAAAATTGAGATTTCAGGAAATCGATAACATGATTCCAGAACAACCTTGACGAATCAAATTAAACAGTGAAATCTGTCCACATCTAATATCCATTACCAGAAGAGGAAGATCGGGCTATTCCGATACTGTGATTTCTGATTCGATAGAGTTGTGACCACACAGACAGACCCAGATGCTGCAGACATTCACAATTCATCGTGCATCCTTGCATCCCGAATCCTGCATCTTGCAGTTATCCAGCCTAGGGCCTAGCTTTGTTTCTCTTCAATCTCCTTCTCATTTTCGATTTTCTCTTCAAAAACCCAACAAAGGGAGAGTGGAGAGAGTCGGAGAGAAAAGGTAATAAATTCTGTAGACGCGATAAAATATCGTCGTAGAGAGAGGAGAGAGGCAGAGCTGCTTTCCTTCTGCCTTCTCTTCCCATTCCTCCTTCAACCCAGAGGGGCGTGGCCTATTTTCTCTCTATGTCCCTCTCCCCTCTGTGTAGAGGCGATTGCGCGCCAAGCTAAGGCAGTTTTTCTCTCGTTCTTTCGAATGGTTCTAGCTCTTTTCCAACATATTTGCATATCGAAGTTCATTATTTGACTATAGCTGTTTTCTGGCGGATAACGATGTTTGTACATTATGCGTTGATCTCACTTTCCGAATGAATTTATCTAGCACTTTTTGCGATATCCCCTCTATGAGATTGTAAATCAAGGAGTGAATGAGTGTCGTGGGAATTCACCGCAAAACTATCGATATTCACTTATTTCCTATCCAATTCCAATCGATTTATTCATGTTTTGTCATTCGTTTCCAGCACTACTTCACCGATCTGACTCACATTTTCTGCTCGTACAACTCGAATCCTCTGCCTGAGTGCAGAATCGACATACTTCCTCCCATTCCTTTGTATTTCTTGGTCCTATCGATTTCCCATAACCATTCAAAGGCCAATGGAAAAGCAAAGCGATCAGAGAATGTGAGAAATGAGAGACAGAAAGATAGAAGACCCTCCTGAGTCGTATACAAATTTCACTATCCATTCTCACTTCGAATATCATATCTCTGAATCCGAATGAATGATGCTGATATAATTGTCACCGATTCCAGTCAATCATTCTCAATTCAGATGCGGATTTTCCTGCAGATCAGCTTATCATTGCTGTTGATCAATGAATGTGTCGGATCGATATTCAAAACGGTGAGCTTTGATATTGATCGTTATCTAGATCAAATCATCTGCGTATTTTTAGAACAACAATAATTTATCTTTTTTCGAAGGGTTTGTATCTCTAAAAATCTTATTTAAAGCGCTGATTAATAATTTGTAAACTTCAATAGTGCATTTTTAAAAATTCAAATTTAATCTGTCTGAACTTTATCAACATCTTCAATACAATTCTTTCTAACGAGTATCGTTAACTCGCAACAAATCCATATTGATTTCTCATTCTGAGTAAGTAACGATATAAAATACTGTTCATAAAATAGTTCCCATAAAAAATCTTCACAAATTCTGAAGGAGGAATATGGATGAATAATATTTTGTCCGATTTTAGGCGACAAAAGGCAAATGCCAACCGATCGACATTCCGTACTGCAAAGATGCTCTTCCCTATAATCTGACTTACTCATCATCCACAATGCCACAGGACCAAACAAGTGTAAGAGTCGAGAATTCAAGAAGTCCATTTTACTAAATAATACTGTGATTCGATATTCTTGTGCCAACAGAGATCTCCTATCAATATCTCAGTTTTTATTCTATTCTTGCGCCCTAATATTTCCCTGATTGCGTCCTCGGCTCGCAGCTCAATCTCTTTCCATCTGGCGTTGCGCAACTTTCCCGTCTTTCTTCCCATCTAATCTCTGCTCGCTTTGCATACTTTGTCACTTGGCCTCATATCCGTGACAGGATAAAACCACTATCTGACAATTTGATAATTACATTCGTCCAACAATGTATATTATCATGAAGAAATTAACTCTGGCTCATTAAAATGCTCATATTACTCGACAGAGGAACAGTCATCAAATGAGTTTCACAATTTTTTTCCTTCGACATATAAAATTTAATGGCCATTAATGGTTCGATTGGCGAAAAATGTGATATTTTGGATGCTAGTTGATGCCGCGCGGCCGCGATATTCTACTGCGCTATCCCTAAAATGAAAGATGTTTTTATTTGTTTTTGTCGATCATAACAAACCGTGGGGATTTTCTCACTCCTTTCACATTCATGAACGGACTCCTTTGATCTCGCATTTTGCTCTCGCTTTGTTTTCTTTTCTATCTCTATTTTGTGTTATTAATCCTTATCATTAGGTTTTAACGACCTCTGTTTGGATGATAGACCATGAAATTTGAAGAGGGTGAAAAAGAAATAAAACTAAGAAGCCCAGGTCCTCAAATTGGAATCAAAGTGTTAGTATTCTCATGTACAAGCGAGTGATAACCAAATTTTGAAACCTTTAAAATAACAATTTCAAAAACCTCGAGAAAATACCAAAGATGCTCGGATTGACTAAAATCGCGATTTCTTCGTTGCTTTGCTTCGGATCAAATTTTAAAAAATCATTCAAAGCCATTTACATGCCATTCGAAAGATAGCCACAAGTTCGAATTCCACATATCCATCAAAACTAGGTTGGTATTGCATCGAATAATAGACACTTCATAGGTATTTCTTCTCGAACCAAAGAAAGTTGGTCTCAAAGTTTACATTTCTATGAAAATAGTACGAAAACTAATGTAAAAAAGTGAAAATTCTAATCGATGGAGCAATAATTATGGCTTACCGTGTAAATTAAATGAAGTGAACAAAATTTGAGATTGAATTTTATGCTGAAATATCAGTGATAAACATTGAATGATCAAATAGATGAACTTGGTTTTAATAATGAAATTTTTAGTTGGTCTCGAGCGTGGAGCATTTCAAGCCCGTGATCAAGACGAAATGCAACGCGAATATTCAAGTAAGAAAATATAATTTTCATCGACAACCTGTAAATAGCACAATGACCGAATGAGGTAACGCGAAATGACGAGACGTCTTTTTAGCAGACTTGGAACTTTTCCACCACAAAAATTCATTATCATCATCATCCCTCGTTCTATTATTAAGGATAGTATTCAAGGCTGACTGAAATAGTTCACTGTACAAGGGATATTTGCGGTGGAAAACGTCTCAAGCTTTCTTTTTAGAATTTGACAAAATGCACAAAAATGACGGAGCGCAATAGAAATTGTGCAGAAAAGGAAATTATTTCGTTATTTTTGTGTTCCGTCATTTCGTGTGTATGTCATTCTGTCGTTACGTCATTTACAAACTGCCTTTTCATCTAATTGAAACTATTTAGTTCTTCATTTGTTCCGTGTTCGCTCCGATGTGTCCCCCTTCAATGCCTCAAGCAGTGACGAGCTGCCGAAGTGTTTGTGAACAGGTTCGTTCCTTTCTTATTACGAAATGCCTTACAATTTGCATACGAAAGAAGCCCAGCTAAACTTTGACTATACCCTTTTTCTCAAATCTTTCTGGGCCTAACAAATCACTGTCAGCTTATTGCACCTGTTTCCGTTTCCGGTCGATCAGCCTGTCCCCCATTTCCCTCTAATCCGCGCCCCTTCTCGATTAGGTAATTGCCCTGTCACTCCCTCTGCCCTCCAATTACCTTCTTTCACAGTTCATCAGCCAACTCCTCCAGTCTTTGTTTATTTAGCCGCTTTTGGGCCGAGTCCACTGGGTTACAGGTACATTGGCTAATGAATAAGGGAAGGGAGATCAGAGCAGGTGGCTGTCTGTCTGTCTGCCTGTCTGTCTGTCTGTCTGTCTGTCTATCTGATTGTCTGCTTGCAGATACGCAGAGGAAGAAGCGTTGCAAGCACAGGTGCACTTACAGACTGTCACAACACTAATGAATGGGAAAATAATTGGAAGAACGCTAAAATCTCGCATTGCGTAAAATTAATGTAGCAATCAAATTTTACGATATCAGCATATTTATGGCAAGAATTATTGCTGCAATTATGAATTTACCGAAAAAACTAATCAGGTTGCTAGAAACAGTATATTATGAATGCTCAACTGTAGGTTTTTGAAGATTTTTTTCTCGCTTTTACCGATAAGTCGGAAATTAATCGAGAAAATCGCCGATTTGGGAAAGATAAATTCTACTCAATTTTAGCCTATTGTTTGGACAAAAATCCACTCATTTGAGCAATTGTTTAGCCAATTCAAATGGTGCAATTTTTCTGCATAAAGATAGCTCGAATATATTTCTGCATGGAAATCAAAAAAAAAGAATTGGCCGTCAGTAGGGAAAGGAAATGATGACAGATTATGACAATTTAGAGATGAAAAGAGAATGGAAGAAATTGAGGAGAAAGGGGAATTGGTGCGGGGAGACTCATTTTTGGCAGGAAATTGGCTCATTTTCAATCTCTGCCAGAAGAGAGACTCGCTCCATTTTTGCACAAAGATTCCTTTTGGTTGCAGCTAATTTTTGCCAGCGAATATGCATTGTCCTGACCACAAAAGAATCGTCGCTGTGAGATAATTCAGCATCTCTGCGCCCTCTCTGATTAACCTCTCTCATTTTCACTCATAAATCTCTCTTCTTCTCTATCCTTCTGTATTTCTCCTGGTCCATTTTGCTAAACTCCAATATGCCAGATGTAAGTAGTGAGATAGGGATAAGAAGAAGTAGAAGGAAAATCGACCAACGGCTAATAGGCAGAGCCAGAAGACAGGAATTAGAGTAGCAAGTCCAATTCGATAAAAATGGCTGACTAGAAAGTATAATTTACGCACAATTGAATAAAAAAAGCGAAAATATAGTAGAAAGCAAGGAGCTAAAATAGACGAAATGAAAAAAGTTACAATGAGTTCCAAACTGAAGTGTGATTTACTGACTTTTCGGGTATTTACAAATGATTAAAAAATCTTCCTTATTTACTTGCTTACTGATCACGTTTAAAATACGTTATGGCTAAATTTAGAATATTTGAACTTTCAATATCTTCTATGACAAGGCCTTTTGATCGGAAAGGAAAAGTAGTTAAATTCGAACAATCAGAAAATGGTGTAATACCAGACTACTAAATCCCATTTAGTTGCGCTGTTCATTACAAAACAAACTTATCTAAAGTCCGAGGCTAGATTATACGTTTTCAGGTCAAAAAGGACTGCTACGGGCTGTACAAAGAGTTTGAGATTCAGTGGCCAGAGCTACTAAACTGCAGTAAATTTCCGGAAGAACCCGAACTGTGTATGAATCCGCTGACTGCTGACAAGTAATACAAAGAAGATAGGGTTGTGTATCGTAAGAATCGTCCATTGTAGAATTCATTCCCGACCCCAAGTAAGTGCTGCTTCTTCCTGCCCTTCGGATCTGATCGACGTGGATCCAGTCGATCCGCACGGAGTCTGTGCGACAAATTGCGGTGGGGATGTGATGTTCAGCAGCGAAGACAAGGTTGATTTTGGAGTTAGATCATTTTTGAGTTCATTCTGAAAATTTTCAGAAATCAGCCCGAGGCTGGATGCAATTGTGGGGCAGCGTAAACGGCATAATTTCTCTGTTCATCTACCTGACCTATCTCATCGACAGACACCGATTCCATTTCCCGGAGAAGTGAGTCAATTGCTATAAAACTGGAAAACTGAGCTCGTTAGGCGTCGAATAAATATCGCAATTTGCAATAATATCGCTGTTTGCGTATTTCTCGCCAGCGCAGACTCGTAAAAATTAGAGGCATACACCACGGGAGTTCTGCTGTTGTTTCTGTTCTCTTTTCGCCCCCTTACAATTTATCGTTGCCATATGCAAAGATTCACATTGGATCTCGGAAATAAAATATCGTAGAAAATCGATAATCGAAATTTCAGATGCGTATTTTATCTGTCACTGTGCCTGATGCTCTTCTCGATACCGTACCTCTTCCCATTTTTCCTCACTTATTCAACGATGGCTTGCGACAAGCTGGTGAATGGAGAGGTAACTCATGACCATAAATACTAATGAAAACTTCAACAACCTTCGTTCAGCAATTCTTGGCATATTCTGGCTGGGAGAACACGAATTGCCTGTTGTCGTTCACACTCACCTACTACTTCGGAATGGCTGCCAATTTCTGGTGGCTCATGTTCGCCTTCACATGGTAAGTTATTTTTAACGAGATTATTTTTTTCTCAACAAATGTTTCAATGTGTTTTAGTTTCCTATTTCGTGTAAGAAAAATACTTGTTGTATACAACGAAATGCCCTAGTTGATAATGTGTGGTCTTCCTTCCTTCCTTCCTTCCTCTCGTTTCGTACTCCTTCCACTTTCACTAACAAGAATGGCATCCAGCAAATTCCTCCAAATTCTCTTGAAAGCTGCAAGAAAAAGCGCCCAAAAGGGTCATTCCTAATCAACTTATCCTTCCAAAGGAAATGCCTTTACAAGGCTGGGAAAAAGAGAATGAAAGGGAATTCGATTGGGGTCGACACAGAAAATTATTTTCATTCTCATTTGCTTTGTAGGCCCAAAATTAGATCGAGAAAATGAAAATGTGAAATTTCTATTGAATACTAAGATACGAAAATGTGCTTTTCAGGTATTTGTCGGCAGGTCGAAAATGGGTGCCTGAAGGAATCGAGGCCTGTGGGAACTACGTGCATCTAGTCGCGTGGGGCTCGTCAGCACTCATGACTATCGCTGTTCTAATCACTCACAAGGTAAACTTATCAGCGACAAAAATGTTATAAGATAATTTTTGTAATAGTAGACCAGAACAAATACGATTTTCTCAATAATCTATCGAAAATGATAGTCGTCAGGCGACAATTTAACTCTGCCACTAATTACTGCAAAATAATATTCTGAAGGTTTCTTTTGAGTTGTAATGAAAGAAAATGTTGAAATTCGATCAAAATCTGGGAATTTTCAAGTGTAGTTTAATTTTCAAAAACCATTTCACGACTATATGATTTCAGGTGGATGCTTCCGAATTAACGGGTATCTGCTCGGTTGGCAACCAAGATCCTCGCACGCTACTGGCCTTCTCACTTCTGCCTCGGACAGCGGTCATTCTGATCGGTGCCTGCTTCATTCTGGCCGGATTCAGCTCAATGTGCAGTGAACGAGTCGCTTTTCGTGGAAGGGTTAGTTCGTTTTATCTTACAGAATTTTCTTCTTGAAATCTCTAATCGTATCATGTCTGCGTATAGCTAAAATGGAATGAATCTACCTGACACGTTCAATTGGTTCGAAAAGTTAAAGAATTGAACTGATTGTTTCGCGTTTAGCTTAACGACCCATTTGAATTGTTCAAAGAAACCGGGTTTGACATCTTTTTGCAAACTGTCAATGAGGCGTTGCGCATCACATTCTCACCTTCCCATCCTCCCACATTCATGCGTTGACTTGCAAATCGTTGTCTTTGATGATTTGATTTGTATGACCAAGACAAGACGAGAGGAAAAATTTACACTGATGAATTGATTTCTTTAGTCTGAAGAGGAAGATTTTTAAAATTTGTATGAAAAAATTGAAGTTAAGAAATCATACGGATTAAGATGAAATAAATAATGATAGAAATCCAGATTTATGATTCCAATAGTTCTACAATTTTTTTTATCAACAACATAAAATTTCTAATAGCGCAAACTTCTAATTTGTTTATTATTAGATATCATACTATGTGAGATGGGTTTGAATTATCAAAGCTTGATCTTCATGCTAGATTTTCAATTCGCTATCAATATTGGACGGCGAGAAAATACAGAATAATAATAACCAAAGTTACAGATTCCTAAATCAAAAATGTCCAAAGATTAGGCAAGAGCAATTTAATGCTCCTTTAGAAATGAATTCGAAAGAAATTTAAACTAATTCTTAGATAGTTGATTTTCAGGGAACCGATACGTCGAAGCTGGAAAAGTTGATGGTCAAAATGGGTCTGTTCTGCATCCTCTACATTCTGCCAAACGTGATCTACATCGTCTGTGAATCGTACCACTACCTCATTCTGACACAGTTCTACCCGAATGTGTGGGGCTGCAAACAGACTGGGGGTGTTGAGGCTGGGCTGTGCAAGAGGCCCAAGCAACCACAGGTAAGTTCAGAATTAGTGCACAAAGGTGAAAATTAACCATCTTTAGCCCGAACTTTATCTTCTTGGCGTAATAATGCCTCTGGCAGTCGGCATATCATGTCTCATGTGGATCTTCTCTCCGAAAACATTCAATGCTTGGCAGAGGTAAGGAGAAAATTTGAAAACTAATCAAGCAAAAGACTTTCCGATCAGTTAGCAAGCTTCTTAACCTCGTCAAGTTTGCTATTTCGAATATTCCATTCTTTTCTCATATAGTTTGGACCAAAAGCCCGAAAACATCAGCGTATCGCATTTCCTACTTCATGAATCGGTTATAAAACAAAAATATTGAGAAATTTTATACGCATACGATGTCTTAAACCTAACTGATAACTTCGATCAAAAATTATTTTTAAAACATTGCATGAAAAACCACACTAGGAGGTCTTCAAAAATCTAGAAATGTTTGCAAACTCTTGGCCTACCATATTTTTCTCATCTAGCTGTCAAAAAGCCACCATCCAAGAGTCATCAACAATTAGCATAACAAACTAACGAACAAATTCAGATTCTTATGCTGCGGCCTATGCTCTTCCGCTCCCACAAAGCCTCTCGGTCCCTCAGCCCGACCTCTTCTCGAGCCCCCATCTGCGCCTCTGCCTCAACCACCTGCTGGAACTTCTGCCAGCCAGCCTCATTACGTTCCTATGTCAACGCACTCACACAATGTCTGGAGACCGAGCAAGGTCGTCTGAACTGCTAGGATTTAAATTATCAATTATATCGCATCATGTAATGTAATGTTAAGAAGGAATATTTACAGCTTTGAGCAAGTAACCTTTGTGAAAGAATTATTTCATCGAATCCTCAAGCCCCGCACTTTTGCAGTAATTGGCATGTGGTAGAAACGTGGTCGTTTGAAACCAAATTTTTTGAAGGAAGTACCATTCAATCCCAAAATATCGTCTAAGTTCACTCTCTAGATCGATGATAAACCTAATAAGATTGTTCAGCGCCAAAAATAAGTGCTAAACATGTTCGTACACAAAAATTCGCAAGTTATAAATTTTTATTTTCATCTGGTGAGAAAGGATATTTTTCATCAGCAAAAGCCTTATTTGCAACGGCGATAAACTTTCTGCAAAACGATTTTATCACGAAAATAGGATCAGACAATCTACTTGAGAGCCCTAACTGCCAATACTTATTTTCTATCCATCTTCACTGAATTATTTAGAAGCATTTTGATTGACTAAATGATTTCAAACAGATTCAAATCAATGCAACATCGCCAGAATCATAAAATAAGCTTAAAAATATAGTTGTGTGTCATCTGAAGACACAATTTATGCTGTAAATATTCTTTCATATCGAATGCATTACAATAGCTTGATCACAACAAGGTATTATCGCTTTTTCAACAATGATTAATTTATGAAGTCGTCGCAAAGATTCAGTATTTTGTCTGCTTTCAATACAGGTTAAAAACTCCTAAAATATACTTTTCACTTTCTACTATCCTAATGAATCGATCGAAATGAAATTATCAGGTAAACAATATAGTCATTCTCGTATGTACAACAAAATTTACGTTTTCAATCAGTTTTTTACTATTAGGTTTCCTGTCCTCAAATTCATGAAAACGTGCATTCTTTCTCTCCAAAGCTTTAAAAATTATTTTGCACGAGGGAAGTACACAGGTCGGGTGTCACCTATCTTGACAAAATCGCGAAATGAGAAGGCGTAATTTACAACGTAGACTACGATTTTCAAATAAAAATAGCATAATAGGATAAGAATTAGACAATTAGTGATAACCCTGTCTAGATTTTCAACTCTAATCACGAATTTGCTCATCTTCAAACACAATAAGAATGAAGAATAGCTGCAAACAATATTTCTGTCCCAAGTGCGATTTTTGATTTGATAACCGTGATCTTCTTCGGAAATTACCTGTTTTGAGATCTTCTCAAGAATTGAGATCTTACCCATTCATTTCCCTTGTCAATATCAATTGTAAGTTATCATCTATTTATGGAAACGTCATTTGTAATTTCTCTATGCCATGACCTCATCCTACGTTCTATTTATCGTAATTGAACTGCATATATTGTACGGGTTGTTCGAATTTGCTTACTCATAAAGTTTTTCTATGATGAAAGTTTGAAGCATTTAAAAGAGAGAATGAAATTCATCTCAATAGATTATAATTGCAAGTGAATGATAGACAGATCTGTACATCCAAAATGACGACATGTTTTTACAAGCCAATTCATCGATAATCGAATTATAAAGCATAAAGCAGACATGAGACTGATTGCTTCCAGAGACAATAAAATGGTCAAACCATCTAATTAGCTGGCTGTTTGCTGGTTTTCATTGCAAATATTTTATGCTTTTATCGTCCAAGCTATCGATTGATTTCGAAAGCTAACCCCTATCCATTCCCGACGCCTTCTCGCCACGTATATTTTCCATTCCTATCGAATATTGAGATCTCCTGAATTCTCGAAGTTAATACCCATTGCGGATGTTTCGAATTCGGCTTTTTGTCAATCCGTTCATTCGTCGATATGGGATCTGCGAAAACAATCCAAAGTCCTCTTCTTCTGTTTGCCGCTTTTACCTGCGTGTTCGTTTTTGCAATCGCCGCACTCGAATTTCTCTCGTCTCATATCCACTCCGTTGCAACTTTTTCAGCAGTTTTTCTCGCACCTCGAAGGCGAAATGACGAAAGTTTCGTGTAAAACGCGAAAGGCCTAGTAGATTTGGCTGACTGCCTGTGCAAAAAATAGAAAAATGACAAGGGAAATGGGAGGAACGGAAGGAGACGAAGATGGGAGAAATTGCCGTAGAAAGCGGTGGAAAGGGAACTGCTGCGGCTGCAAAAACTCGGCCAGCTGCAGCCTTATCGTTTCTAGAAGAAATGAAAGACAGGAGGCAGATCATGTCGTCAAGCAAAAACTCGGGTCTTCCTATAAAAGGAGAGACTGACTGAGGGAGGGCGGGTGACACTCAGCAGAAGGGTAGTCGCTGTTGCTGCTGAAGATGAAGGCAGTGGTGTGCTTCGGTGCGGCATGCGGTCTGTGCAGTGTGTTGGCCTGTCTCTGGGCAGGTCTCGTCATTCTCAACGACATCAACGAGGTGCCGTATTCACAAACGCATCGGAAGACTCCCGATCGCTTTTTTCACAGTAAAAAGTGACCGGGGGTGTCCGGGAGCCTCCCGATGCGTTTATGAATTTTCACTGCAGATGTACGACGACATCATGGAGGAACTGGGCAATAACTTTCGTGTATGTATATTACTTTCTCGAGACTTTCATTCTTATTGGCCTTACCAAATTTGTAGAAATTAAAGATTCGATTTCAAAGCTAAGCTAGATTTTTCAATTGGGTCATCCGTTCAAACTTTGATTTTAAAAATGAAAAAAATGCAAATATTTTTATTTCTATTTATTTTGAAAGTTTTTGATTTCGTAAGAATTTAAAAGTGCTAAATTTAAACCATTCCTTCTCGTTCAATTGATCAATATCATCTCAAATCTGAGAACTTGGAAAGTTGGTCACTTTCCATCAAATAAAATCTTAGCGAATTGTTTAATTTAACGTTCCCGAAATGTATTGTTAGAAAAATTCTATTTACAAAACATTGATAACCAGCAAAAGTAGAATTATTTACTACCATATTATATAAATAAAAAAAAAAGTTCGATTTTCGTGTAAAATTTTGCGCTATCTTTCTATTTTTTTAATACTTACTTACTATAGTGCACTGATCAAGCTGAAATTTTATAAACTTTTCATGAACAGGCCTTCACAATATGTATGCTAAATTGATCTGAACGCTGTATTTCAAGTGAATGCATTTGCAAAACAAATCTGCGGTTGATGTAAAAATTTAGTGCTCCTGTGGATTTAATTTTGTAGCATAAAATTCTATCGATATAAGTTTAGACCGTTTCTGACGAAACGTGGGGATCTATGATGGCGATCAAGACGCTGCGCGACAATGGAGAGAACTACAACTATGCACGAAGCATATTCGGCAGACAGAAGAGAAGCAACGCCGAGTGCACGTGCGGACCTCCAAGAGGCAATTGTCCTCAAGGGTAGGATATTAAACCGACTTCATCATCATAAAATGTATATTTAAGACCAATAGGGCCGCCTGGGTTCGTGATTTATCAAATCTTTCTATTTATAAAATTTAACTTATAGACCTATCGGATCGCCAGTTAAGAAGAATTTTCACTTGCATTTTTCCTAGTTTTCTGAGTGGTTTGCATTTCGAAGAGAGATAGTTCTAGAAATCCAGAGTTTTTCATAGTTAGAAATGCAAACTGCTCAAACAATATCGTTATCAGCTCAAAATGTTAATCTTGTCCATTTTATGTGATAACGGCATCGACGGAACGCCTGGAGTAAGTTTTTATGCAACTCTGTTAGATGAATTGTCCGAAGAATGCCACCTTATCAATTTTTGATAAGAAATTCGTAAAATCATCACAATGACGATTTGGACTATTCTTCTATTTCATCATGCGATGATCGTAATATGAATTGTTTTTTTTCAGAAGCCTGGACTGCCAGGAGAAGACATCCCGATCGAAGAGGACTTCCCCAAAGGATGTATGGCTGTTTTTCCATAAAATTTGAGCATATCAAAATATTATAGGTATCAAGTGTCCTCCAGGCCCTGTGGTATTTTTCACATTATCAGTAGTATTTCATACATATTTTAAAAATCTCAGGGAGAAAAGGGAAGACCCGGTGAAGCCGGCCTGGTAAGTGTAATCACTATTTCCCTGAACTAATATCGTAATTCAGCCTGGATCCCCAGGAGAGAAAGGAAAGGGTGGATTGCCCGGTAGAGACGCTAAGGAAGGACCCAGAGGCATATCTCTTGACATAAAAAGCACTAATCACTAGCATTTTAGGAGAAGTGGGCGCTCAAGGCCTTCCCGGCGTACGTGGACTCGGTAAGGACAATTCGTCTAAATTTTAAAATAAGATCTTTATTTTCAGATGGAATGCCAGATAAGTCCATTTTCCAACCATCCTACCACTTTCAAAAATATTTACTGGGAAGAATTTTATTACTTGTTAAAATAAAATAGGTATTAAATTATGAAAGGCGACTCGGCATTTATCTAGATTGCAAATGCCCGATCAATAACTAGCTTGGGAAGTCAGAAAGAGTAACGAAAAATATTCTATCCTAGTTCTTTAGAATTACATTGCGAAAATCAAATCGGGAAGTTACGATAAAATCTAAATCATATAAAAAAATATTTAAATTTCCTGCTTTCACCGATAGAAAACGCCGCTCTTACAAATCATGTCAGAACTTTATCAATTTACGCTGACATATTATCCTGAATAAAACATCTTTATTTATACATTTTTAAGTGGACCTGGAAAGAATTGCGAGACTGGCAAAGGAATCCCAGGAGGACCAGGAAGGTAAATTTTCAGACTCTGTACCTGGTTTAATCGATGCAATTTTATGTGTGGCGCCAGAGGAGAGCCAGGAGCACGTATGATAAACAGATTGTATAGACAATAATTAATCGATGATTTTCAGCTGGAAATGATGGAACTCCTGGAGAGAAAGGACAAGATGGAGAAATTGTAAGGCTTGGAAATACTTCAAATTCTATTAATTTTGTAATTCTTAGGGAGCACCAGGCAGCAATGGAAATCCCGTAAATTTAACACCAAATTGAGTTATTAATTAGATATGGTAAATCACAGGGACACGATGGCTTCGATGGCCCAGTTGGCGAAGCAGGCCCACAAGGTGCGTAAAAATTATTAGCTGAAGAATTAGTGATGGCAACATTTATTTTAGGAGCTAACGGACCCGATGCCGAATACTGTAATTTTATTTTAAACTATGAAGTGAGACAAAGAGTTGCAACACAAATAAATTCCAGGCACATGCCCGAACAGAAGCGCTGCCAGAAGAAAGAGAAGAAGAAGACTCTAAATGTGCACCGCAGAAGATATGCACAATACGCCACTCAAAAACTCACAAGATAATCTGTCTGACGGCGATATCAATAAAGATTGAATTACAATTCGAAGAAATTATTGCAAGCATGATCAGCTCGTCGTCCGCAGAGCGACGAGCGAAAGTTGTTCTTTTTTGCAAATTTACTTTGAGAGTATAAACATTTGTCGGGGAGTGGAGACGTTGAAATTAAAGTCATACAAGTTTGAAGATGTAAAATTCTATTCGCTTGGTATTTTTGGTGAAACAAATATGACAGAGTTGAAATCGAGTTAATTTTCTTTTAATGAACACTAGTAATCTTCAAATTTTTAATTTAACCTGGAATAATTATTATATTTTTTGTTTTATTTCAGAAAAAACAATAGACTAACTCAGATAAGAAACAGCAATAATCAGAATCTATCAACATATTAACATCGCATCAAAATAGTATCTTCGAAGTGCAATGACATTTTTCGTATATTAGTCTATTTAGAATATCAATTCATTCATTTGCTAGTAAAAATTATTTTTAACTTGAATTTTTCATTTTTCCCCTGTTTTACGTTTCTGCACCTGTATAAACGATATTTAGAACATAAAATATCAGCTCATATAATATGCTGTGAAAATACTGCTTCTTCATAAATAATAAATAACTTGTCTGTAAATCTAAACACAGAACACAATAAAAATGATAGACCTCTCTTTAGTGAATATTCCAAATGACTATCAAATAGCTGCATACGAATTGAAAATCAGATCGTACCTTCACTCATTACAAGTTTTATTGATAAAGAGTAAAATCATTGTTATCTTCAGTTTTTTCTGAAAATATACTATCGAATAATGTATATTTGATATTTGATTATGATAATATTAAATAAAAAGTCTGGTGAGTACTCATTTCTGGAAAACATTCGTTTCTCATATAGTGGAGAGCAAGTTAGGAACAAAGAGTATACAGTGTCTATCTTCTCAGATTCCATAATATAAAAATATCTTTTCATTAAATATTAATGAAATTTAAACGTCGATGATATTTTATTTGTATCGAGACGAAGGGAATGGAATAAATTGATTTTTGTTTCTAATGACGTTCTAATTCACCTGTCGGTCGAAGTATATAACTTGAAATTTTACTAGAACGTATCAAGACAAAGCGCGATAAATTTCGATTCTATTGGTTACTTATAAAATTGTCTAATTTTTCAATAATTTTACCTACGGAAGCAGAAGAATAATGGCAACAAGTAAGATATATTAGTCTAAGGAATGAAAAATATCTCCATAATAATATCACTATATGAAAAATTTTGTAGGGTCTTAATTAAAATATGATATTTTAGTGATATATGGTGTTGAACTCATTGAATACTACAAAGAGATGTTCTTGTATTGGATTATTGTCTTCACTATATTTATTTTTCCAATTGTTATACCTAATCTATTGCTAATAATTTCCGACAACGAACTATTGGAATTAAAGGATGTAATTCGATTTATTTGATAACTATTATAAAAATTATTGATTATAGGCGCCTTATTATCCAATATATTATCAAATGAGAAGATTGGCAAATTTCATTCCGGCTGTGTTATCTATACTCTCATTAATGACGTATCCCACACTTCTTATGATTGCATTATTGCCATATTTTAATGGTAATTCTCATTCGTTAAAATTTCTTTATATAGTAGCGATCGAAAGTTTTGAAAAATTATCACTATGATGCAGACTGGTGTGTCTCATAATTGCGGGTTAATTCGAATGAAATTCCGCACACATATTCTTCTCTGTTGTAACTTTTCATTCGTTGGGGTATAGAAATACCTTGACTTCCGAACATTGTATTAATTCTCCTAGTATGATTGAGATTTTAGAGATTAGGAAATAGAGTTCATGTTCAACACTCGACATAGAGAGTATGCGGATCCAATAGTATGATGAGAGGGGGGACAGGAGAAAGCAAGCTTGTAGTTAGGCGTTGTTCAGTGAGGAAACCCTCTGGTAAGACTGAAAAGAAACTGTCATGTTAAGGGGAGGAGCATGCAAAGTTAGAGATGAAGAGTTCAGAGATAGAGACAGTGATCGTAATCACAGTTCGATCCCGTTACACTGCGTATTGAGACTTCTTGCCAATTTCCACTCAAATTGATCTACAATTATTGGTCCTACCAGGCTACATTCATAATCACAATTGTTCCAAAGTTTTGATCGCCACTGTACACTAATTTTTAGAAAAGTCATTTAGGCTTAGCTGAGAGCAATCCTGATAATACAATTATTTTTTGGGTAAGAAGTTCGCAAATGACGAAATGAGTTATTGAATTGGAAACGTTTGAAGTTCGATTATCGCCTACACTATTTTATAAATACTCTCGATTTAAAACGTCATACTATCATTTTCTCATTTCGTCATAGCGTCATACATACAAAAGTCATTTCATCATTCCATCAATTACAGGTTGCCAGATTGCTAAATTACTATGTCACGGTTCAAGCTATCATATGGACTTGTTATTTAATCATTTGCTTCTTCTTGATTCCGGCAGTGAGTTCAGTCGTAGCATTGCTTAGCATCTGCCTTATTATCCAACGACTCGTGCTCACATATGAACTACCACGACTAACAAAACTGCTTACCAAATAAGTGAAAACCATTTGTACTATTAATACAATAAAAATTGCAGGGATAATTTGAAAAGAATCATTCGTTGCATTATGTCGTTTGCGATAATTCTAAATTTAGTGTATTTTAGTATTATTATCATACCTATATATTACTATGAAAAACTCGAATATGGACCAATTCTAGTTGTAAGTTGAAGACATCATGTTTTCAATACTTTAACCATGCGTAAAGTGTTATGATTAGAGAGGCCAAGTCTACTTCTTTCAAGCGAGAAAGAACGCATGAAGTTTTCGACGTTTCAATTATCGTTAATTATTCTGTTAATTAGTTGATAATTTCATGAAACCACGACATCAATTAGGGTAATAAATGACGCTCGAAATGATGGTGTAGTCAGTGTTTCGAAAAAAAACACTTGGCCTCTAACTATGGTACAATAGGAGATAAAAGTTTCGAATCACCTATCCTTTATCAATGTGTCAATGTTTAGAAAAGTCGCTTGCACTTCTTCAGATTTGGCTGAAATTTAGCACAATTTCATGTTTTCCACGTATAATATATGTTTTCACAAATTCTGCTAAATTCGATCAGTGCAGAGTATAGATTTTTGAATTTTTGATGTCGACACAGAATGAGGATTATCCAATAATTTTGTTCGATACTGTGATAACTCTCTCTTACGTTACTTCATTCTATTTTATTTATTTTTAAATTTTTGGTGCATTAGAAATCGCATAATAATTCAACATATTTAGTTAATATCATACTTATCTTTGGATATTCTGGCTCTCATTTCCTCGCTTCTCTACTTTGTTCTATATTTCAAATTTCGTGATTTGGCAAGAATATCGACAAATACGAAACATAAATCTGATAATCGAAGGATATTATATACCATGCTACCTTTATTCGTGCAATATGTAAGCAAATTAAACAATTGGTTTATTTGATTCCTTTGGCTGTTAAGCTCAGACATCACAGGGGTAGGATGTAAAACCTGATCCGGGATATCCTTTAAGGCCTAACTTTTTAATTGGGCTTTTTTCAAATATCAATTCAACTCTAATTCATCGTGGTTATAATATTTTCGAAGAAGCGGTATTGAGATTGAGATCAGTGAGAGAAAGATTTAAGGAACACTTTAATCCGAAGATGATAAGCGGTGAATGGTCATTGTGCATCAAAACCTTTGGTGTGCAATGGCATACACCCATTTTGTGGATAGGGGTTACTGCCAGTACAACTAAATTCATTTTTCTGTTGAGTGATTTGATTTACGACGTTTGAAATTATATAATTATTTCATATACAAAAATAATCATAAAAATTAATTTAGACATTAACGATCAGCTCGTCAGTATTATGGTTATATTTTAGTAATGCTTTAAAGCGTGTTCAAAGTGAAACAAAATTTTAAGGGGAAGACTTGAATACCATTTTCGCTATAACTGGATATTCTTCCCTATATTCACGACTATTCGACGCATGCTTGTTGTGCATAACTGTGCCACTTTCGTTTATAGTTGCCAGTCCGAAACGACGCCAAGCCATTAGACAATATTTCTCGAAAATGTATAAAATTATAATATTAAAAATAACAATTTTCTAGATGTTAATTGCGTAATTCTCAATTCAGCTGACATGAATTTCAGAAGGAACAATAGACCGAGACCTTTGACGCTCATGGTCAGCCGCAATAATCGTAATAATCAGATTCATTTATCATCGAATCACAATCTAACTACAATTGCATAATAAATGTCAAATTTCTAACCTCAAAAAATGATCTTTAAAGAATAAAAATATTATCTCATAACATATTCTTGTGATAAATCTAGTTCATAAATAAATTATTTGTCTGCAAATCTAAGCACAAAATACAATACAAAAAATGTCAGCCTTCTTTCTGGTCAATATGATTTTATAATCAGTTTTTATATAATGGTGTAAAAACTCATTTTTCAATTTCAACTTCATTGCATCAAACCATAAAAAAGATAGTTACTCTCATTGGCTCTTCAATGATACCATGAAAAATGTACGATAGACAACATTTAGAAAATCTAATCTCTTAAATTGCAGAAAACTTATTATTGACGCTTCGTATTAAATGGATCAAATTTTCAAGTTGAATAAGGTTTTTAATTTATCGATAAATTTTACAGAAGTTCTAACAGTGTTATTTAAATTGTTAAATTTATACGCTGAACAATGCCTTTTCAATCCTACGCCTTTTAAAAAGTCTAACTAACCACGGAGTTGTAAATGTTGAGTTTTTTTTTCCATTATCACCTGTCTATCTAGAATAATTCAAATGGAACTAAAGCAAAGACGAAAAGTTCATCGAAATTTCTTATTTATCGAGTGAAATAAAAGATTTTCACTAGTTACGTACAATTCCACTTATATATCGTAGGATAATGATCCCTATTGTCTGGAATCGATTGACTCGTCGTCGAATTTATGCATTTGTGATCTTTGCATATTTCAACTTTGGTAAGAATCTAAAAATTTCATAAAGGAGCAATTGCAACGAAATTTCAGGTGAAATAGTTCGAGTTGGAGCAGGTATTTAAAAATTCGCATGCATACATTTTTTACAATAGATAAAGAACTGTCACTTGGCTATTTAGACTGTATTCCGGGAAAATGGTTCATGAGCTGGGATTCGTTTGAACTAAAATCACCAAAAGATTACGATAACATCAGTAAATACGAAAAGTACTCATTAAGTTATTTGTTGATAGAATTCTACCTTCATGCTACCAATATGAAATTTGTGAAAAACACAAATAACTAGGAATCAGGGATGCACAAAAGTCAAATTCTTGATTTGCGTTAGATAACACGCTGTCTTTGTATACCCCTGGCAGGAATGTCGATTTCTATTCTAACCTTTTAAAATATCTGTTTAACCTATCTTTCATACAAAACTGACGAGCACGCGCATAACATTAGCAAAGCTACAATTCTTCGTTTGGATTCTGAAAAAGTAATTTAGACTATGTTTGGATATCAACGATCCAGTGACTTACACAATTCCGAAAAACTGCAGAAAACTCGATGACTGGGATAAGTTTTTCGGCGACGAACTAAAGCTGATCTACGTGAACTCGACTTTGACAATCAACTCGTCTTGCGAGAACTGGCCCAACTTCTTCAAAAGTGTCGATCACATTCGATTCGAGAAATATCTGGATTATAGGCAGACCATTACCGTAGGTAATTGAGACTCGTTCACAACTTTAGGTGTTAAATTTAAACGATTTATAGAATGCATTCTTACACTGGACGTCGATCCAAAAGTAGCAAAGGACAAGAATATTTTCGATTACTTTCCCAACATAGTATATGTTCACATGTCTGAATATATACGGGATGATAGACTGACTAATCATGGAGGGCTGATAGAGAATCAGAGTGTTTGTGGGAACCTTGTTAATGAATCTGTGAGTTGATACTTTGTATCGTTAAAGTGCAGAAAATGCTATTCAATATGGTATTGCTGATGCGGAAATCTAGAAGATGCAAAGTGGTGCACAGCTACTTTGAATGGTTAGAAAACCGAGGAATAGCACACGAAAAAGAGAAACTAGCCTAAAATCCATTCCTTATCAACTCATTTTCGATCTTCCAGATTTCGGAATCAACAATATATGAGATTTCTTCACTCGCATAGATTTTTCATAGAAAAGAAAGGCAACCAGCAACTTTTTCTTTCCAATAATGGATGTTAGCGACTAGAAAACGAACGTCCACTTTTTCCTGCACCATCTTGAGCTATTTATTTCTTTTCCAAAAGTAGCTAATCCAATAATGAAAATTTAATTCTCAGAGATTGGACGAAGATGATGCAGCGAGACTGAATTGCGTGGATGACTACAGGTATCTGCATCCAGAAACTCACGTCGAGGCTGGCAGAGGCAATATTATGAACAAAAATATCATGTATTGCAAACCACCACCTTCTCATACATCAGAACCGTTGCCTGATCCTGTACCTGTCCAAAACCCCGAGCCAAGTTACAATGGTAATTAGATAAATTCAAAGAAATATCAATCTACCCTCGAGTTTCAGACGAACACCCCACATTGACGACAACCGCTATAATTTTCACTTTTCTCTTCCTTGCCGCTATTCTAGTCAGCGTTGTTTTCTACTTTCATCTGTTTGTTTAAATTTCAATTATGAAATGTCGAAACTCCCCATTTTAGGCGTAAGAAGTAGAAATCTCGTCAACGTACACCACTAAGCGTAGAAGTTGAAAAACGAAACACAGGAAGAAAATAATCTTAGAAACAACGAACCCGTGCAGACAATAAGTCCAACTCCGTCATAGTCAAGGATAGACCTCTATCGTATGGATTAGGCATCTGTAAAACAATTCGTCTATCTAAATCTGCACTTAATTATTATCTCAAATAATTACTGACATGTCGATAAATCGATTTTCACAACTTTTTGTTATAAAGAAAGAAAGGCAGTCCTAAAATTTAATTATTTCATATTATTCAGTTTTTTTTGTTCTGCGTCTCAAATCATAGGCAGATAGGCTCTGTATATTTCCTCTTTTTTCGAAAATAAAAGCGTATACTTCTCTGCCTATTCGCTTTGGAAGGGCTGCCTTTTCTGATGACATAGTCGCCTCAATAGGCAGCCACATATCAATTTTTTTTTGTATATATTTTGTATTTTTTTTATTAATAAAAAGTTTGATTACCCAAGTTCGAGATAAAACTCAAAAGCACTACCAACATTCAATTAACAAGTCATCCACAAGACCTATATGTCAAAACACCAAGCCCGTTTAACTTTGAAATCATTAATGGATTGAGATTACTGCAAAATAAATATTGGATTTGGCTACAGAATTTTGAAATAAAATATTTTGAAGAATACTTATTTCGATTACAATTATCCCTCATCACTTTTGGGTGTCTTCGAGAGTTACCTTTACCATGCTCATTGAGATTAAATTATTATTTCACATTTTATTGGATAAATTTATATATCAAATCTGAGATTATTATAGTCGAGCTTTATTTTATGCTATTTTTCCGACTTCACGCCATTTATTCATTTGTGGATCGTATTCCTCGATTGAATTGTAAAAACTCATCTCTGTTGAAATTTATTCAACGCAGAATAATTCGTTAATTTTTTCCTTCGATAACACTTTTCTCTTCAAAATCAACTTTTCGAGCTATTCTAGAAGAAGACAATTTTTCTGCACAGTTCATTTCGTCTTTAATCTCGTAATTATTCATATTTTCATTTTCTTTTTGATCTCAATATATTTTTGTTTATTTTTTGTTGACGCGATTTACCTTGTTCCTTCCGGGAAGGCTACTTTATTCTTCTCCTGCAGTAATTCAGTAACTCGCCGATCCTTCGAGTCCAAAGTCCCCATTCATCCATCCCTCGGGTGATTCCCCTTCTCCTGTCTGGCTGTCGGCGTCTTCATCTCTGATTCAGCTGAATGTGCTTTGTGATGAGACATTTTGGGATTTCTCCTCTCTGCTCTGCTCCGCTCTATTTCGCCCCCGTTCCCCTCGCCTTTTCCCTTTCCCCTCTTCTCCCTTCCTCGGTTTTTCCATCAGCTTTTCGCTGTTCTCTCCGCTCTTCCGCTCCGTCTTCACGTGTATTTCATGCATTTCGCAGTCGACCGAGTCTAGCAATGAAGTGAAAAGGAGAAGATATTTTTCACCGGATATTGAGTGGCCGATCGGCTACTGCGTAACAAGACTATTCATCGTCGCACAAAGTTATCAGCTTTCAAATATTGCATTGTAAAGACATAGTTCGATTTCAGCTACATTTTTGCATATAATTCGTCAACAAAATTGGTTGAAAAATAATTCTGAAACTCCTTTAGCAAGCATTTATCAAGAATTATGCGTAACAGAAATACCGGAAGAAGAAATTCTCGCTTGTTTCCGTTGATCTAGACTAGATTTTAAAGAATTTGAGGTCAGCAAGAATTTGTCTTCATCCAATCCATATCTAATGGATATCTCATCTTGATAAATTTACCTGTTTTCCATATAATATGGTGTCTTTACATCAAGAGGAAAAGATCGACATTCGAAAACATTGAAATGGAATCAAAAACTGAGAACTATGAACCGGAAACAATCTAGTCTGTGGCCAAAGTCCATCCTTCTCTTCTCACGGCCAACAGCCATCTGACGAGCTGTGTTTATTTTGTCCACGGGATTCGATCATAAAAACATCGATTCGATTCGATATCGCCTAGACGCATTGCCAGCTGCGCTTTGCCCTCTATATTTCCATTTCGATTTAATCGGCCCTTGCCTGCGCCAAGCATAAACCAGGCTCCTCTTTATTTCCTGTGCCACATGCTCTCGAATCATCGATCGAAGCAGCGCATCGTCGCATCACGAGCTGCATGCAGATGTGATTCACAGCACAGCCACTTTCGTCTTCCAATAGAACGTCTGTTTGTTTTCATATCCTGCGAGCGCGTGCCTGTTTGTTGTGTCCCTTGTGCCCTGTCCTCTGCCATTTGTCCGCTCTTTCCCATTCCATTTCCTCATTGAGTTTGTCATTTGGGAACACAACAAACAACGACACACGCGCGATCTAACCGATATGCATTCCACATAAAATCGTACTGTTTTGAGCAAACTATAATGAGAATTGAAATGGAATCTCACAGCTGCCGTAAATTTCCATTTTGAATCAGAAAGAAGAATGTTGGCGGAGAAAAAACGATAATTTGATACCTGTTAGAAAAGAAATTTAATTATAAAATTTCTGTGAGATTCATTCAAATGCGTTTTTAAAAGCAGCTGAGTATTCTCTCATTTCAACAAATTCGTTCATTGCCCAATAATTCATCCTTTTGCTACATAGGCGGTCAAAGGGTTGAAACAATTATTATATTGAATAGTCTGGTAGGTCGACATTATCGCTTAACAATTTGAATTGACACATGCCAAGAATTCGCAATTCAGTGAGAAAACATGTGCACAAATTTTCATCCAATTTGGCCCACGACTATTTAGTCTACCAAGCTGTGTTCGTAATCGCAACTTCTAATATTTCGTCTGTCGCTGTATATCTTGCTGATTTAAAAGATTTATTGCAATACTGGATACGTGTCAAAGGTAGCAAATATTTTGAGCTCGATAGTAGCCTAAGCTCAAGTGATTTATCGTTATTTATGAATTAATTGTTCAGAAAGTTCAAAAAGACCGAATGAGAAAACATGATTATTTTTCTGTTTCAACAAACTTCATTCATCATGTCATTAGTTTCATAAATGATGCATTGTTGTTCTCACAACAAAGCCATTTATTGTCTCAAACACAGCCCTCGTGCCAGTTTGCATTGTGCAATTTCCGAATGTGTCTGCTTATCACTGTCAATCGATGCACTGCCTTCCCTTCTAAAGCCCTGAATGGCTGTGCTTCGCCTGTTTATGATAAGGCAATCAACACGCGGAAGGCTGATCAGACGCATTGGAGATTAGAAAAGGGAGCACATGGACTTTGGCTCGAAACGATTTGAGATCAATATTTCTTCATTCATTCGATTCTACTAAACAGATTATTCGAATTCCTGGAAGATGACAAAAATATCCACGAATAAATGAATGTGCTATGTTTATTCTGATCGGATATGTAAATACACAGGCATTCAATTCAACGAGATGTTACGAAATTTGATCAACAAGAATCTAAATGTAAAACAGTATACAATAAATCGAACCAGCCAGGCGCGCTTTCATAAAAAAAAAAATAAAGCCTAAAAATGAGTTGTGAAAGCAGTTTCATCATTCGAAAATTGTGAATCACCATTCGAAACATTTTTATAATTCACATGTACTTCAGAGGAACAAATGTTAAGCGTTGATATAATTTCTCTCTGAATATTATTAAAACAAGAAAAAAAATTACTCATAATGTTGAAATCACGTTTCAAACGGCTAATAATATTTAAAGGTAGAAGGATCGGGAAAATCAACAAGTTGTGAAAACTTGTGAGGATAATGAATCAGAGATCATTTGTACTACTTCCGACGTAAATATTTTCTGCTTCCTCCATTTTCCCGGGCGATTTCCCTGGTTGTTGATTGTTGATAGCTAAGGGATAGAACAATAAAATGAAACGGGAACTCATTGATCTGTTATCGTTATCTTAAAGATCGACACTCATTTAGTGAAAAAGTTATAATATGGAGCCGACTCAACTAATAAATGATAGACAGTGATTTGATCAGGATTCTGTCACTATAATAAGCCTGTATTTATTTGACTGTAGTTGTTTAGAATCGTCTTCCGTCATATCATTCGCGCATCAATCGCTTGCCTGTTATTTTTAACCTCTGCAAACTTATCTGTCAGTCTGTCTGAATTCCGTTTTAGTTTTTGATTTTTGAAGAGAAACTCAGACGAATTACTTTGCGGGGTTTCCGTGTTTTTCGCTTACTTTTTAGCGAGTGATTGGGCATTTTGAGAGAGAGGAAAAGAGTCAGAAAGCGACGAAATAGCGAATGTTTGAGTGAAAGAGAACAAGAGAGCATTATTAAAACTGCTGCAGTTGTTTGTGAAGGAAATTCTCTACTCTCTAACATATTCTTCTCCACATTAGATTCACGTGCATTTCAGTCAATCCTCTGCGTGTCTGCCCCGCCCCTTCTCCTTCCAGCAGCTTATATTCCCCTGCCCCTTTCAAAACCCCCAGGTTGCCTTCTTTCATTTCACTTCCACTATTCACTTGACCTGAATTTCTCGAGCTCCTCATCGATTTTCTATAGTCAACTCTGCCCATCAGATCATTCATCACGATCACTCATTTTCTGTAAAATTTCCTTGACAAATCAAAAATGGAAACGACCGAAATTTGATAGGTTTGCTTTTTCTGTCTCTTCTGTTGCCTCTCTTTGATTCTTCAGAATCCCTCCTCATTCGCATTGCTGCGTTCAGACATTCAATGTATCGTAATTCTTGCATCAGCCACATGCAATACACTCACAGTTCGCGTGTTGATATTTACTATGAAACACTCTTTCATCATTCAGTTCATACAACCTCGCACACAGGTGCTAACGATTCTCATCTGATATTATTTTAGCTTTTCATGTAAATTGCAAATTTGCAGTTCCTCCTCTTTAGCCTAAAATGTGCATTCTATTTTAGTAGGTGAAATATCGTACAATTTTCGGTTTGTTTCTAAATTGAACTTCCCCTTGAATTGACCTCATTCAAGGGAATATTCCCTGTATTTCAATTCTAATGCGTCTCGATACTTTGCCGTGTCTTCGCTCGCTGCTGTTTGCTCCTTCTCCTCATTTTCCTCCAGCTTGAATCGATACCCTCCCCTTTCTGTCCTTCTCTTTTCACAGACCTTCCCGCTTACGTTTCAGCAATTTTCTCATTGTTGCAGCCATCAATGCCCAATTATCCATTCCACTTACGCAAAAATGAACAGATGAATTTTGAATTTTGACCGCATAACTGGAGAATTATGAAATCTGATGAAGATAAAAGTGACGAATACTGCTATTAGAAAAACTCACATAGAAAGTTCGATTAGTTTATGTTGCAATCAATCACTTTTAATAATGACTATCTTGTTCTCTTCTAATTTATAATCTGCGAGTTCATTCTGCTGTTCTGCTACTATCTGCGTAATCTCCCTAATCCGTTCTTTGCTTCAACCATATGTCTACTTTGTGTAAATCGGCTTTAGTCTATCGTAGCTGTTTGCGAATTGACTGCGTTAGAGTTGTATTTTCCGTTTTCCTTTTTTCCGATCGACTTTTTTCCTCGCTTTCTTTTCTTCCATTTTTTTTAGCTATCAGCTTTCCCTCCCTTTCCTTTCTGCCTTCAGCCTCCCATTTGCGTGCTTTTCGACCCTCCAAAGTCCGTGCACATTCGCTTTTTCATTCTGCCTCATATGACTTTGAAATGGTTTTTGCCCCGCGGACTTTGTCCTTCGAACTGTTTTCTAAATGACTCAGCTATCACAAATTACTCAACCTGAATTTGGTAATTAGCTCTTCGAGCCTCAACAGTTTACCACCTTCCTAATGCTTCGTAATGTTTCGTAAAGGAAATGAATTGTTCACGTGATGATAAGCCGAAGTATCATTAACTTTGACACAAGGTTACTGTAGTTTTCAGTTTTACGAAATAGTGTGAACCATTGAGTTCTTTAGGTTCAAACTGAAATTCACTCTGTGGGAAATGTAACTGATTTTAGAAAATATGCAGCTTAATTTAGATCTGGCTAGTCTTTTATTGTATCGTTTTTACCTTTCTAATATTTTTCTTTATACTGAATAGTGATGAATTATTTTCCGACAATAATTTCATGTTTACCTATCCTATCTTTGAAGCATTTCATCAGGAGTACCTTCTTCTTTATATAACGAAATTTCCCCAAACCCATTAATAACAATTACCATATTCTAGATACATAGTTGATCTTCTCTAATATGCTGCTCCAAAAATGCTGACTAGTCTCTTGTGTTTCGAACTAGACAGTTAGAAATCGCGAAGAATCGAAAGATGTTGATTGTGATTGATTCAAAAAGGAGAAACAATGATCGCCTACCACCAGAATAGCTCGAGAATTGATGATGCTCTCCTGATTAACAGATCGGCCATACTTTGGCTCCATTGCTCTGCCTGTTCCAACTTCTGGCTGCTCTGACGTTCAAATGTAAAGATTCCCCAAGGCCAAGGGCATTCATGTCTCTTCTCTCTCCTCAATTCCCTTGTTTCTTCCATTCAAAATTTATAGCCACCAGTTTTTGTCTCGTGAATTGAGAATAAATGATCCTCCTTCCATTGCTATCAGACCTGCTCTCTTTTGATCTTCATCACATTTTTCTCCTGGCTTATTTTAATTAGCTTTCCCCTTTCAGCGAGCTCTCAGCAATAGCAGTTGCCGCGGCATTTGAAATAGCCCTGGGATAGGTGAATTGAAGAGGAAGAAGAAGGTGAAGCAGAAAGAGTGAACCGACCGGGGACAAACTTGTTGAATTGTCGAATTCATTCAGTTTCAGCCTCAGTTTTCAGTAATAATGATGAATGTGTCGAACTAATGTTGTATGAAAGATGAAATTGTCAATTGTTTTAATGGCCGTTTGACTGGCAATCAGTTGGTAATCGAGTCGCTTCGATTGTTTTGCCCTTTTTCTTTTGATCGAAGAATTTCTCGGCGCGTAATAGCACACAGCACATGGCTTTGTCTCATCAAACGCAATTCGAACGGTATTCTCTCTGTCCGTATCTCTGTCGTTCAGTCTGTCACAACCATGTGATCTTTTTCTTCGAGTGCAATTTCAGTGCATCCATTCCCCATTCGCCTCCCCTCCCCTTTCCTCTCTGCTCTCCTTCGTCTCTTCCATCCTCTATCATGTGTCCAAAGTCATGTCGTCGAACGTTCTGTCCTCTCTCCTTCCAGGCCAATCGAGATAAACCGACGCCTATCAGCCATTAGCTATAAAAGCAGCTTCTCCGTCGAAACACATGGCCGTTTACAATTAACCTTGCTTTGACGAATGAATTTTGATCTATCGATTATAACTAATACCCTCTTATCATTCAAATTCATTCATTATTTTTCTCTCTTCCCATCCACAATCAGAATTATGTAGGCGGTTCCGGCGAATATCAGCATTGCCCTTCTGTTTTCCCGTATAAATTGCTCTCTAATCGTTGTCCTTTCTTCCAATCCTCTCCAATTTCATTTCATTTTCAATCACATGTGACCTTGCACATCGATTAATTCCCTTTTCCTTCAATGTTCGAAGAAATTGGTTTTCCATCTCTCCTCCTTTGGCATATTCGCGTTTCGTAGTGAATTTTGGCTTGCATTAATTCTCAAAATTATCTTTTCAAGTTTCAGCTAAACCATGTCCCTTTCATTCCACGTCAATCCGGAGTATGCCTCGATTTCTGAAATCGTGCCCGGTCTGTTCATCTGCGGAGTTTCTGCTCTGACTCCTGACGAGATGAAGAAGAACAAGATCACTCACATCATCAACGCCACTCACGAGGTACAAATTATTATAGATTCTATTCTTCGAACTCAATTCAATTCAATTCTATTTCAATTTTCACGAATAAGCACAATAGAATGAAACGAATCAATGACCAAATTCTATGGAAATTTCTACAGTTCTAAACATGCAGTTTGCAGGTTCCCAATCTTCGTTCATTGGGCGACATTCAACGCACCAAGTTGTGGCTGGAAGACACCCCACAGACTTACATTTATCCTCACCTCGAACTCCAATCTGACCAGGTATAAAATTATGAGGACGAGAATTTTCGAAAATCACTCCACTCGATTTTCGAGAAGACATTCATTTTCATTTTTATTTACCCTTCATCTCATTCTTTTCGGCAACCGATTTTTGAGATTTTGGTTTTCGTAGTTGTGAGTGTTCAAATAGACAAAAGGGAAGAAAAAGTGAAGCGAAGACGGTTTTTTGCTCGAATCAGAAAAGAGTGTGATTACGATAGATGAGAAAACTAAAGTGACTGATAAAATGGCTATATCTCAAAGTTTCAGATCCAAGCTCTGATTGCTGACGGAGGCAAAGTGTTGGTTCATTGTGTGGCTGGAGTGTCTCGATCCGCATCGATCGTGCTGGCATATCTCACGAAATACAGATGCCGTTCCCTCCGGGATGCCTACCACCTGATGAGGTCGAAACGACCCATGGTTCGACCCAACATCGGCTTCTGGAGGCAGCTGATCGCCTTCGAACAGGTTTGTGCCTTTTCAACGTATTTACTGGGGGAAGTCACGTAACCTTTCAAAATCGAAATAAATGCCCGCCACAGTTCCGGCAATTTCTTGATCTATTTTCTACGAAGAGTATGGGGTGATTTGACATATTTCAAAGAAAGTCAACATAGACAATTGTTGTCTGCTTGCTGCGTTTATTCATTGAGAAGGATAACTGTGGTACTTCTTTGAAGTTCAAGCAAAATAATGGAAAAAAATGACGAAGTGGGGTGAGACGAAGTAGAGGGAAGGGGGGAGTGGGAGTAGAAAAGAGGAAGGGAAAGGGAAGGGGTAAGAAAAGAGAAGAGAAGAGGAAAGAGGATACTCCTTTGGTTGTTGACTGCACCTCTGTCGATCTGTCGATTTTTGAAGGGAAACCCTACTGCGTGTCTGTTCCGAGTCAAAATCGTTCTTTCCCTTCTTTTACTGACATTTTTCGGCTCTGTCAACTCTAAACACGCAAAAATCAAAAGATCGCTTGAATCTTTACGCTAATCGGGGCAATGATTCCTTTGATTCGATAGTAAAATTTACAAATTTTCTGTCAGTCGGAATGATAAGATAGTGAAGCGAAATAGATCGAAAGCACAGAATGACTGGTAAATATTTCAGAATGTGAAGGAAAATTCTGGCTCGGTAAGATTGGTTAGAGACGAGAATCAGCCAGAATCGCTTTTGCCTGACGTCTACTTGCCTATCGCTATCCCACAGCGACCTGAGGTAAGCAAAGAAATTTGATTCTAAAACGTGGCAATTCTGAAGATTGGTAGTTTTTAAACGAGTGGCGAAATAAGTATGTTTCTGATTGAAAGTCTATTCGGTTTTCTCATCGTCCGTTTGGCATTACCAAATCTAGACAATGTTTTGTTCTTTCTTCAAATGTTGCAATCTCTTCGTCTTCATGTGTAAAGTGCGACAGTGCGGAGAACATTTATCATTAGAAATGAATGCAGAAAGAGTATGAAATGAGTAAAGCCCAAAAAATCGAATGGAAGAGAAAGCAGGTATATTGACTTTTCTTATCAGATAATCACTGAAAATCAATGCTCTCGATCTCTTATGCCCTCCTTCTCTCGCAAACTCTAGTTTCATCTCGTGACGAACCAATTTTGTCTCTGACTCCTTGAATCGTTCCCAATGTCGCTTATCAATCAGAATCGTTTTCGAATTGACATTTGTCGTGGTCGAAAAACGATCAAAAAGAATTCGCTGATAACAAAATGAGAAATTAGATGGGAAGTAATCTAAAAGTAAAGAATTTAAATCCTATGAAACACAGAACTTACGATGAATTTTTAGAGCCCAGAAAACGAGCACTCGGCGGACGAGCCTCGACAGCGCCGAAATTCGGGTTTCCGTCAAAAATTCCAGCCAGTTTTGGAGCCTGTCGCAGAGTTGGGAGAGGCTGTTTGTTGAGGCCACAGCCAGTCATAATTAACTGCAATCTAGTTGCAATTTCCTGTTGTACATAGTTGGTAATAATTTCTCTCAAATCTATTCCAAATTTCAAGAAATCACGGTCGGAAGCATAAGGTGGACTGTAAGCCTCCGTTTAGTACAAATATTTGTTAGGTATATTTATTATCTACGGTTAACTTAATGCTTCTCAAAATGTCAATAGATGACAATTTTTGAAGTCTCGATGACTTGTTAAATTGTCAACGTGTAGAAATCTAATCATCCTTCTATGGTACCATTACCTGCATTGTAACCTACCTGCTCCTGAATTCTGCTTTCGTAGCTGTAAATTCAAGCTTGTTCCTTCATGTTTCGATCATTCAACTGCGCATATTCTCTATCGCATTGCCTTTGATCACTCATTCAGCCAATCTATTTAATTTTATGCCTGAATTGTCTATGTTTATCACAACATTATTTCCTTTCTTCAAATTCGGGTGTCAGCTTTACCATTTTCATGTTTCTGTTAGTTAATTCGGGCCTGCAATCAAGTGAATTTTTCCCTCATTTCAATTCATAAATAGGAACGCATTTGTCGATTTTCATGGAACGCAAATCTCCACACCAAATCTAAGCGATTAATGTTCATAATTGTTAGTCCGAAATCAATAACTATCTCGAAGTCGAATATTTTCTTTGGAATTGATTTCGGTTAAATTTTGGGCGAGTAAATTCCTGTCGAATCGTACAAATTCACTTCTCATTATCACGCATCTTAGCCTATCTATGACATTGTTAGAGAAATTGCGACTTTTTCTTGTTATGTTGATGTTTTTCACCAAATCTATGTCTAACCAATTTCTATCATTAATTATTCTATTTTAGACTTAAATCCGCGGGTTTCAATCGTTCTTAATTGGTCTGTTAGTTACTTGATATGACAATATTTTATGCTTATTCTATTTTCGCGATGCGGGTCAAAGCAGACCTTCCGTCTTCATGTGAAGGATTCATTACTGCATCCCGTCTTTACGTTTTCTTACATCCAAATGAATAAAATTTTGGATTTTCTAAACGATTGTTATTGACAGTTGAAATTTAAAACTAGAAATTATTACACACAATTTACTGTGATGATATCGTCTAGACAATTTTTTGTAATATCGAATTGATTTTAACGAAACGAAACAATTGTCATGACACACCTGTGTGACATGTGGCCAGGCCTAGGGAGCACTTTCGTCAGGCGAAGAAAATATACGAGGGGTAGGTCTCATGAGCAAAATTTTCGTTATGACTGAGCACATGCAGTGAAAATTTTTGAAGATTGTAAGTTAGAGATACGAAATCTTATTTAAAAATTATATGGGGTAGATCGCAAGAGCTTTCTGACGTTTGTCCTTCCTAGATTTGCGTGTGGTTGATATCGAACTCGTTGTGTGAAAAAACTGCTGATCAGAGTTTTCGTGAAGTTTATTTTTAATTTCGTATAATTCGAATTTCGAACGTGCAGAGGTGAGCACAAATTTTGAACAAAACTTATTTTTAAAATGATGTATAAATCAAGGATGTACAAGGAAGGCGCGTTAGTAAATAATTCTAACGCAAATTCAAAATTCAATTTTTGTACACCCCTGGTGTAAATTATTTCCTATATGCGAATATCCTTGAAATTTGACAGATTTGCAAGAATTAGAGTCCTTTGTGTGTGTATCAAGTTTAAAAAAAATATCCATTTATGAAGTCGGTCCATACATCATGTTAAAACTAGCGTTTGGTTACAAGCTTTTGCCCATTATTGTATCTTTTAACAAATGACATTGTTGACTCCAACTTTGAAATAAGAGCTTTCGAAAATTGAGAAGTTTTTATTTTTAAAGTTTAAACTTCGATTTTGTAACAAAGTATAATTTACGTCTCTTTCTTGGGATATTTTTCCTGACAAAGTTAAAAGATTAATTTTTTTGTTTCTGTAATCGAGATGTATTATGTTTTCCAAAATATTTTTGAATTAAACTGACTTTTCGATATTCAGGTTCAAAATGCAACAACATTGTGAGATCGAGAAAGGAAAAAAAAAACAACTCTCGAATTAGATATCTAGAATCTGAATGAGATGGATCGAAATTGTGAAATGAAGCGAGTAACATTTCGAACAAGAACTGTTGCATAATGTTTTTTCTTCCAATGTCAAAATATATTCGCGCATAAATTGTCCCTAAATTTAGAAAAGAAAAAAATAATTGTAAAAAATCATATTTTGGCAAATATTCCCTCGAAAATGTGGGAATGATTCAGTGTTGTCATGGCAACGCAAGCGCAATAGTCGAATCAATTGTGCTTCTCTGTCGAATTTTCATCGAACTAACTCTAATTATCCCAACCTAAAATGACGGACGAAGACAAAGAAGTGAATGTGGATGAACTCGAAGAAGGACCGGGCAAGAGCTACGAATTTTTTACGAAGGTAATCGTATTTATTTCAATGATAATAATTCATATGTAAAGAAAGTATTTTAGAACGAAGAACTTTTGACAAAACTGAAGCTGCTTGGCTACGAAAAGGAATTTCTCAAGTTGAACAAGAGCTATCGACATACGCACAAGTATTTTTCAAAAATTTTTATGCCGTAATAAGATAATCATAGTAAACGCCTATAAATTTTAAAGATGCTATTCGTTTACACGAATTTACATACATAATTTAATAATATTTTTTACAAACATACTTCGCCTGAAATTGAAACTAACCTATAGATGTCATTTGCCTATGAGCATATTTTCGAATGACTATACCGGAACTAAATAGTTAAATGCGTTAATTAACACTCTTTAACTGGCTTAATATTTGATCGTTCTTCATACTTTTAATAATTGTCATAAGAAATTTTCTTAAATTCGTTAAATCAATTCTAAATTTTACTCTTCAGGCACTATTTCGTTCGACAGACGAATGCAGGAGAACAATTCTTCCTGTTCACAGCTATCGCAGCATGGCTGATCAGAAAAGGAGGCAACGACAAATTCGAAATGCCTCAAGAAGTAATTTATTTTTTCTCATAAATATTCAAACAAGTCGTTTATTTAGTTTGACGACCCGAACTCGACAATTGCATCGATTCTAGCGGAGCTACGAGCAAAGGTACGATAAATTTAGTTGAAAATCGTGAGTAAAATACGATGCCCCTGCTCAAACCCGATCATTTGGAAAAGACTACCTGAATTGTGACTCTGACAACTACAGTAATTTGATATGAATATCATAAAAGAATCGTGAGCAAACGAAATGTCGAAATGAAAAGTGATTTGGCAAAAACTGATAGATATTATCACAATGAACATCCGCTGTCGGTATTTTCGAATTCGGCCTTGACTAGTTTATGAATGAAAATCTTCGAATAATAGGCAAATGATTGGAATTCACTCTTCACGTTCGTGCAACGAAGTCCTGGGAACTTGGGCAAGTCGCATAATTCGGGGCCTAAAGGATCCGAATTCATCAATTCACAACATGTTTCACAATCAACCTTTGCAAGTTCCGTGCTGTTCGCCGGTATAAAATATCCTATTGTAGCACTGTTCGATCAGAGGATAGTAAAGAGAGACCTCTGGAAGACGAGCGAAGATCTGAATTTTGAAAGACTGCTTCTAACAAGAGGAATTCAATTACCGATCCAGTAGCTCTCCTTCGAGTCATTTTCCTGAAGCTTTTCTCAATCGACTCCAAATCAATATCCCTGTAGAGTGGTTCAGTCTGATTCTCCGAGAACGAAAGCAGTGGATCGTAGAGAGGAATTTCTGATTGAGATTTGTTTAGCAGCTGATTCGTGTCTTCGATCTCAATTGGCTGATTTCGAGGGAAATCCCAGAAACGAAAATGCAAGGCCGAGTTAAGATGGACAGGCAGAGGGACCTAGATTTGAAGAATTAAAGACTCAGAAAAGATATCCTAAAAGACCTGATAATGTCCAGGTCGAATTCCAAAGCTCTCATGAATCCACACGCTGTCGGCCCTGTCTGGTTTCACCACTAATTTGCCCCAACGAGTTTCGCCTTTGAATCGCAATGATTTCAGCACAGAAACAGGAGAATAAGTGCTTGGAGATGTTGCTACAATTTATCTGTGATGTTCTCAATCATTAGAATAACTTGCATACAAGAAGCAATGCTGGCTTGACTCATATTGTAGGCGACTGCAGCAGCTTGTGGATACAAAGCGAACACTTTCTCAAATTCCATGTAGTAAGTGTCTCCAAGTCGTGGGATAATTATATCGTCTAAATGAAACTTCATACTTTATTAGGAAGGGAATCTTTCATAGTTTTCAGTTCGAAATTCCAAAATCCTAATCTCTTATTTCATAAACAAGATTAAACAATATTTTATCAGAAGGATGCGTTATTGAGATTGAACTAATACGTGCTTGCAAAAAGCTAATTTGAGACGAGAATGAATGGCATCTCAAAATCGGAATTGAAGCTAATTTATTCGCGAAATCGTTGGAAGCGAAAGAAATCGTGATCAACTTTGGAAAGATGTTCAAAATCGATAAAAATTCTCCCTCGCTCCTCTCCAAAAGATCTTCAAAATTATCTCTAGAGAAATTTTCGATAATGTCGTTATAATTTCAGAATTTTCATCTTCATACCTGTATCAGGGAAAATTATGTAGTCAGCTGATTCCTGCAAAACTAATATTTAGTGAATTTTCTTTGACCAACTAATCTTGCCTTGTATTGCAACAGACAATCAGTCATTGCGCCTGCCTGATTTCTGAACTCGAGTTCATAATTCGGATCGAAGCTTAGTGGGCTAGCTCGATGGATTCCTATTAATTTCATTAATTAGTGAATTTTCATTAAAAAATAATTGAACCCATTTTGATGGCAGGCCAAGGCTGTATTCTTGTTTTCCTGTACTTCTTTAGAATGCTGTACAAGTCAGTTAGCATCGATCGAATGTAGAAGTGCATGAATGCTCCATAATGCGAATATACCTGATTGAATTATGAATTGCTTCAACAAATATTCTGAAAAGAATCACTTCTGCTGTCAGGATGAGCAATTGCCATCGTTCGTTTAGAAACAGAGGCGAAAAACAAGCGACGACAGGTCGATAGTCAGAATAAGGCAGTCGAGTTTCCAGCTGAATTGGGAATAAATATTCGAATTTCTGGCGACTCAGACCTCCAATCCAGATAATCCAGTAGTCAATTCAAAAGAAGTCAAATGCTCTGCGACCTCGCCAACAGCCAGAAATGGTGTCCACTTGCAATAGAAAGGCAGTGATGCAATGACAGGCTGCACTTTGAGGGAAGTGTTGAATGCCCCAGATGCATTGTATGAGACTCCCAACAGTTCGATGTGTTTGAAATGGAACACTTGCACTGCATTGAACAGAATCACGATTGAATTGTTCGGAAAACTGAAGATGAACAAATGAATATCGACAGAAAACTGATCGTGCAGAACCTCTTCGAAGTTTCATAAAATGTAGCCGAAAAAATGACGATGTCATCCTGTGTTGCCACGTAATCGTGCAGAATGTGATTATGCTGCCTGTCAAATATCGTTATGCCTAAATTCAAGAGCATTGATGATCAAATTGACCTTAACAACCTGCTAGAGCTGATAGCATTGCCGTGACGAATAAAAATCCAATTAGTAAGCCGCATAGTCTTTTGTATTTTTTACCTAAACGTCGGAGATCACGTTGAAATCCGTACAATCAAAGCAAACCAATTCGCATCTATGCACCAACGACTAGATTGAGGAATTCAGTCGATTCAACGAAATCTCAACTACTGTACGGCCATCAACAGCAATCTATCCTTGTCCTTCATAAGTCCTATCAAGATCAGATCGAATACGCTAAAAACGGATTTTTATAACGTATACATAGGTGTTTCCTAGTTTGGCGTGTAAAACTAGATAATTTATATTCTCAGATACACATGAAATATATTTAAACTAAAAATGACACGAGAGATTCTTCATGCATATAGTGTAGAAACACGATGGAAGAGCCAAAGTTCTCTATGGGTGGGAGTAGACATTCAATTTTTTCTTCATAAATTTCAGATGTTAGATACATTGGCGAACAAAAGTTTGGAACCAAACTTAAATTTTAGCATGATGCGTGAAGCCAATTTTCATGAACGAATCATTATGAAACTTTGTATACATGTAAGGAACTCTATAGCTTACAAATAATTCAATTTTACAAAGATTCGTTCTTGATAAACGATTTTACAGTACCTTTTAAAAGTCATGTTTGATTCCAGGCTTTTGCTCGTCACCGTAGACAGGAATGTACGGAATATTCTGTTTCATTCCGAAAATCTCCGAGAGCCATCCGTACATCCTTGACTGTAGACAAGAGTTTGTTAGCAATTTTCACTTTTTCATACAGAAACTATAACATAAAAGTCATTCAGTGATAAATATCTTGCGTCTGCTTGAAGTAATAACATAAACAAATTACTGCTGAAGGATGGAAAAGCGTTATTTTGTAAGTTAAAATAAATTGGCGATAATGATGAAGTGGGACAAGAAATGTGGAATTAGTCAACTGTTGGAGGGCAGCTTTACGTCGCCTAGCCTCCCCGATGTCGATCTGCGAAAGATGCAAACCCGCTCCTCGCCCCTCTTCCTTCAGACTGACTGAATCACTCAATTCGAGGATTCAAGCTAAGCTGAAAACGAGAAGGAAAGGGTTCCTCATCTTGTGAAAGAAAAAAGACAGGCAAAAGAAACATTTTTGGCTAGCAGCTTACGAGGGAAAGGATGAAATACAGCAAACAGATAAAATCTCGGCAGGGATGCAGGACTGAATGACCGAGACAACTAGGCAGTCGAGAAGCGGTTCGAATAAAGCGAAACACTCTGACATAAAGCTGGATGAGTGAATTAGTGGATGAGAAATCGCTAGCTATCGGCACAAGGCTGACGAGAACGTCATCAACCGTGAAATTTGGTTAACTCTTATGCAATTTTCCGCAAAAAATTAGTCCAAAATATTGCATCAAAAATTTAGTCCCGAATTGCGCAGAAATGACATAATTTCAATTCGATTTCAGGGAATTACACCTGACTTTCCAGCCAATAAACTGAAGCCTGGCGCTGGAGAACATGGACTTTTCGTACTGGATCATCTAGCTGACCTGGCATTACAACATGAGAGCTTCCATTGGGAAAAGTAAGAATTTCAATATGTTGATATTTATCCATCTCTTTTTCAGAATGGTTCCACCCCCAGTCGAAGACGATGACGTTCATGTAGATGAAGACGATGATAAACATAGCAACAATGATGCAAGACTAATACACATAAATCATTTATTTTTCATGAATTCAACGATTTTAGATCGAAGAAGACGAGCCTGACTACGCGGTCGATGATGACGAGGATGCGCTACTGGTCGATTTGGCAGCTCCAACCCAGAATACAGTAACAAAGCACAATGCATCAGCAGATGATGGGTTGGAATTTCGGTTTTACATTCCGACAATTTTTAGAGGCCATTTTGATTTCAGCTTTTCAGAATGTTAATTCCGACCCATTCCTGATTCACAATTCGTGCTAACAAAGATTATTACTGTTTAGCAAGAGAATCCGATGCAGGCCATTCTGAAGAGCGACACAGATGCATTCACTTGGAAACAAGAAGTCGAAAGAGTTACTCCACTGCTGAAGATTACTCTACGACAGGATGCAAAGGTCTGATGAAATGGTAAAATAAAAGTTCGAAACTAAATAATAGGACTGGCGACTTCACTTGGAACAAATGAACCAAATGAGCAAGACGTTGGCATCTCTCGTCGAGAAACTGAACCCCGAACTGGAAAATGTGAGACCATTCCAAATTATAAAGGGCCGAACTAAGCTACATTCAAACCTACGAAAACCGAAAGTCTTATTACAGGAACATACACGCTTCCATCCTCTTTCCAAAAAATGCCACCTTGCAATAAGAGAAAAAGGGGTTTTCGCGTTCTGGCTTTTATATCATTGTTTGACGGTCCAAATTCGTCATTTATTTTCGTCCTTCTTGACTTTTCGGTTTTTTCTCGCTTTAATTGCCCACTTATTTATTTATTCGTGGTTAATTGACTAATTATTGATAATTAATCAATGAAACACGAACAAATCGGTAATGACAATTAGGCAAATTAAAATGAAAAATCAAGAAACGAGACTAAAATCTGGCGTTAGTCCCGTAAGCGGCGAGTAAAGCCAGAGTGCGAAAACCCTTTTCTCTTATTGCCAAGTGGCATTATTTGGAAAGAGAATGGGAAGCGTGAACATTCTCACTTTTATCCGAATTCAGAAGTTTCATCCAGATCTGATTGAGATCTAATTGATACTATCTATATTTCAGATGGCAGGCGAACTACAGAAAACACTGGAAAGGATTGAAACACGAGAGAAGAGTCTGAATATGCAAATGGGAGGACTGCTGTCGAAATTCAAGCAGGTGCAGGACAAACGAGCAGAAATGAGGGAAAGATACAAGTCTGTTTGGCAGACAAATAGACAATTGATGTATGACAATTCGCAGAGCCGCCTCTGGAGGAGTCAGTGAGAGAACGGAGACTCTGCAGAGAATATCTGAAGACATCGATCAACTAAAGCAGCAAATCGAAGAACAAGGAGCAAAGACCAGCGATGGAGGTCAAGATATTCAGAAAAAAAAACAAAACGTAAATAATTTCTGAGAAATTTCAGCACCAATGGTGAAAATCAAGCAAGCAGTTGCAAAATTGGAAGAGGAAATCGAACGAATGAATGTGCAGATTGGAGTCATGGAGCAGAGTTTGTTACAAGCTCAGCTCAGAGACAGGGTCAATTATGCCGTGGAAGTTTATGGTGGAATTTAAATTTTCGATATCTTTTTATAATGTGCATGTGTTTTATAATTTATGTGTGAATTTGTTCCTATATGGTTTTTTTCCAAACAACTTTTATGCGAGTTAAAATAAAAATCTCAAATAATAAAGTTACGAATACATATTTACATTTTGAGATCGGGAATTTTTCAAAGTGTTATTTTTCAGGTTCTTGGAAAATTTCATACAATACAAATGAACATTCAATGCATTTTTTAGAACAATTTTTTCTGATAAAGGGAAAATCTGCATGAACTTCTAAATGGATGGTGTATGAATTACCATTGATAAATTTCCAAGAAGCCTAATTTTTCTCAAATAAATAGTGTAGATTCGGAAATGTAAGTAGGAATCTTTGGCACCAATTGGACATATGCAATGTTGTCGGAGAAATTGTCGTAAATTGAGCATGCAATTGAATCGGACGGATCACCAACAACAGAGGAGCTTATTCAGCATCTCTCTGCAAATTTCTAATAAAATAACTTATTATAAGACTTTGCGTACCGTGCGTAAGGAATGTAGGATAGAGAATAATAGAGCATAGCCGCATATTGACCAACGGTGAAAATGATTGCAAGTGCCGTATTTTTCAGAACAAGTCCTATAATTATGTGAATGAATCAAGGTTTTTCTTCAAATTATTCTCGATACCTGATATAATAGCCATCACGATGCAAACCAAATAGGCTGTAGAAGCCAACCACCGCGTTTTGTGGAACATTTTCTTGACCTGCTCAACCGGGCCCATTAGAAACAAAGTGCTCGCTAGTGATAGAACGGCACTGATGCTGGTCATAATACAAAAACCCGTTACTTTTGTCAGTACCAGTAGATAACTCGCCTGAATTTTGAAAATTCAGTTCATTTCTATCTCTAGCATAAGTTCCAAGCTAATGGTAAATAAAATTCTTGATCATTCAAGTGATATGTGAAAGATACTTCTGATACCTGGTGAACATTTTTAATAAAGAAAGGGTGATTATTTAGTATC
The DNA here is from genome assembly GCA_964036155.1 of Diploscapter coronatus. NCBI lineage: Eukaryota > Metazoa > Nematoda > Chromadorea > Rhabditida > Rhabditidae > Diploscapter > Diploscapter coronatus. Next base: position 43,598,102 of record OZ038422.1, on the reverse strand, counting down.
TTCATATTTTATCAGTATCAAGCTAATTTCTATATCTCTGATTCAACAATATATCAAGTACTTACACAGAAAGAAGAAATAATGGACAGGGACATGAAGGAAACGAACCACTGAATTCGCGTTTCCCACGACAAGCTCGTTGTCTGGAAAATGATATGTGAATTTCGTTTATGAAATAGTTGATAATCAAGGAAGAGGTGGAATATCGATTCAGGAAATTATACGCCAATATCGGTTGAAATAATTTTTGTAGGAACAGCCCATATTAAAATTGTTCCATATTTATTGAAAAATGTCATCCCAGTTTAGTTGTGATTTTGAAAAGTTTCGAAAAATTAGTTATTACGTCGAATCCTATTCTCAATTTAAACCAAAGTTTCAACAGTGTTTTGCTTCCTGTGTCGTGGTGTTTTGTTCTGTCAATTCCCCTATAATTTTATTCAAAAGTAATTTTTCAAAACTATTATCTGATAGGATTGTCAGTTTTTTTCCGATTTTTCAGTAAGAAATAATTTAAAAGTAATAAAAGGATAAAATTTAATTAATTTTTTTCTGAAGAAAAAGACACTGGACAAGCTAAAGCACTGTTCGAGCCACCTCTTAAAAATTATACCTGTGCAGGCAGTGGATTTGTGATGCTACTTGACTGAGCCTGCAAGTCATCATTTGGCAGAGCGCTGCCGCTGTCGTTCCGACGCATACTTCCAAACATTGCTGCATAAATTAAAAAATATTAAATCAAAGAAAACAATAAAAATAAAAAAAAAAAATAGCGTTAAAATAGAATGCAGTCAAATGATCCACAATCAATCGAGTGCAAAAAGAAATGAAGGAATTTGCAATGTGCTCCTTCGCCAATTCCGTTGCGTTGGACCGATTTTCTTTATTTTCATTCATTTTCTTTAATTTTCTGGACTTGTTCAGTTCCAGCAACTTGTCCGAAAATGGCTCTTTCGTTCTACGGACTTCTCGAGGCTGCACTGCTCGTTTTGAATGGAATCGCCGTGCTCCATAAGGATCGATTCCTCAAAAAGGTATTTCAAATCAACAAATCAGATTTTTATTTTTGGTTCAAAAATGCATCCTGGTTTCAGTACGGCCTGACCGTATCGCCTCACTCCTTCGAATCACAGAACTCTGTCAAGAACCAGATCGTCGGCCTCATTCTCGCAGTCCAGACTGTCATGAGAAGTGAGGATAGTTTTCATGTTTAACTACGAAAGAAACTGCGATAGAGATATTTTATACTTTTTATATGCTCACAAAATTGGAAATGCTTCGTACGATCAGGATTTATTCGATTTTTATTACGATTCACATACCGTGTAACCGATCATTTTGGAAAAGAAAGTTCAACTTTGAAGAAGCAAAAAAAATCATACCAAACTTGTAGTGCGATTGAAAATTTCTCCATGACTAAAACTAGGATCTCTAAGCTCTGCCCCCTTGCAAAAACGTGGTATATAGTCTGAAACCAAACATTTTGGGAGGAAGTACTCTTCAAACCCAAAATGTCACAGAAGACCTAGTCTAGATCGACGATACGTCTGATAAAGTGCTTCTCAGCCAAAAGATCAGCTCAAAATATTCAAGCACAAAGAAACAAACGCTATTTCGTTTCTGAAAATGTTTTGAGCGACGGATTTTTGCAATTTTCGATCAGAAAATGTTTATTTTTTCATAAAAGATCGATGTTCAGCACAGGTCTGTGAATGATCCACTTTTTAGTTTTAACTTGTAATTACTATTTCTTTCTTCGCGATTTTAACTCCCAATGTTCCAAAATCAACTTTCAGTGCCTCTGATTCCGATAAACATTCTGGTGATCGTGTTCAAACTTCTGCTCGGATGACATTTGCAATCGACACAGCAACTCGGAAGAAATGGAACGATACATCGAACGAGCTACCAAGCCACTCCTCAACTTCGCCTTCGCCAAATACAACGGGTTTGATTTCTTGATCATGCGATATGCATTAATTATTCGTCAAAGTTTATTTATTTAAAAATAAATTCTTTTAAATTTACGAAATAGATTCGAAGATTATTTGATTTTATTGAGGCACCATCTTAGATAAGTTTTGCAAATAAACAGTAGCGATCAAAGTTACCTTTACGATATAGTTTTTTTTTTCTGTTGAAGTTTCTATTGTAAATGAACTATTGTGAATTGATTCGACTGAAACTAGGGAGACATTCATGATTAGACATTCTTAACATTTGTACAAACCATCTTTATGTATCCTAAAAATTAATTTCCAGCACAAGATAAGGTGGTAATGCAAAACTTATGATCGCTACTGTTGAATTAGACACTTTAAATGCACAATTTAGTTTAGGTGCATTTAGGCACCTCACGTGTGATATATAACCTAGGCAGAATAATTGTAGCAAGTGATGTTGATTTTTAACCTGCTTTATCGAATGAGTTACACATTTCTAACTGTCAGCAAGTCATCAAATTTGATTTCTTGAGTTGTGGATGAATTGAAAAGTGGCGTCTTGTTTCACTTTTATGACCCCCTAAAGTGAGCGTATCATCTATTTTTGAAGAAGACATTCTAATGACGAGTGACGAAATACTCGAAAGGCCCTGCTTATCAGTGACAGTTCACGTCTCTCTTATTATGAGGTGCAAATCACCACTCTCCCACCCGAAATGGACCCATTTACTATCGCACCAAGTTTGTCACGCTAAATTTTATTTCGATTTGAGTCATTATTTTTGTATCTGTAGTTTGCAAGTTGGGAGGTTATTGGGTGTTCTTATAAATTCTCTACGGCCATTAAAGAAAATGTTATTCAACAAATTTGTGTTTTCTTCGAAAATATCGTCTCATTCTTGTCTTTCGGCTAATTACCCGCAGTGGGGTGTCTCTTTTCCTTGCCCATTTTTGCATCCCCCGAGAGTTCTCTTCTTCTTCTTCTGTTTTGCCTCTGCTCGTCTCCCCTTTCTCCTTCATCTGCCGCATTCAACCATCGATTCAGCCCCTAGTTCTCCTCCCCTTCCCTCTCCAAGCAGCTTCTTCTGCACATTTCAGTCGTTTTCAATTTCTCCCTTCCCTTCAGTCGATTCAGCCCCTTCCTTCCCTTCCATTCCCTTCCCATTCCCATTCCACTCGCATTCAATTCCTCGATCTTTCCACGCAAACCTCGTGAATTCCCACCTCTCTGCTCTGCATTCCGCAGTTCTGAATTCTGCCTGCTCAGCCGGATAATTCCATTCCCTCATACAAAACTGCAGTTTTCAGATTTGAAGCGAGGCGTTCTCGAGAAGCGACAAAATGGCGGGCTTTCTGATGAAACAGATGGTGGGGAATCAGCTGAACGAAGTGACTGGGAGTCTCGGAATGGGTGGCGACAACAACGGCGAGAAGACGGAGGGGGGAGAGGATCCGGAGGTTAGCAAAATTTAGAGCACTCCATTGCAAAATGTTAAAAACTAATTCCCCTTCGAAAAATACCGGCTGATCATGTGACATAATCTTCGAGAAATCCGGTAGATAACGCTGAAGAAGATTATATTTGACGAAGAACCTCTCTGTTATCAAGTTCACTGAGAGATTACCTTTGCAGGTTATCGCTGCGCGTCTTGAGCAGGAAGAACGAAGAAAGGAGAAGCACAGAAAGATGGAGGCGGAAAGAGAGAAGATGAGACAGAATGTTCGAGACAAGTATAACATCAAGAAGAAGGAAGACCAAGGCATCGACTTCACAGAAGGCAGAATCGGACCTTCCAGAAAGACCCCTGAGGTTGGTTAACTGAACTTTGTATTTTTACTTGCAGTCGTAATTGATAAGATCATAATTTTGCGCTGTTCCTCTCCAAAAATGAATACCATTTACAAATTATGATACGGCAAGTCCTATAAAAATACAAAAAGCATCTGAATTGATAATGAAGAGGAGTATAGAGATGTTACAATCTCATCTGCTCATTTGTACTCATGAATTATTCAATGTTCCGCATATTCGCTAAAATATCTAGGGAAATTCCGATTCAGCGCTTATTTTAGGATTTCAATCTTTTTCATTCACGAGCGTGTGAGTATAATGGCTATGCATATTTCTTTCAAAATTTATCCTTCTCTTTTCATACGATTGTACTCACCTTTGAGAGAGTATAATCATAATCCTTATTTATCACTCACGTTTCTTTGAGTGAAAATTTATTTATCTTCATTTACTCAAACAAGAATCTTTTCAAATTGAACGTTAACCTTTCGATTTCCAACGACTGCCCATCCATTGTTGGTGACAGCAACTATAATTTTTGCACTCAAAAATGCAACAACGACTTTGGGATTCTGGAGAAGGAGAAAAGAATGAAAGGAAGGAATGGAAAGGAGAAAATAAAGGGCAGGAAAAATAGGAGAAGGGGAAAAAAGAAATGAGTGTCTGATAGAGAGTGAGGCAGTGACGAAGGGAAACATCATGGTCGGCAGAAATCGAGAAAGAGAGAGAAAGCAGGCAGATTCTTGATTTTTTCAACAGGGAAATAATTTATGGAATTTATGACGTACTAATTAGATAATGAATGAAACTCTTTGAAAGATGCAAGAGATAAGGGGGAATGAAGGAGTGGGGGAACTCAGGAACATTTTGGTCCCTCTTGCAAACCATCAGATATGCAAAGAGCTCTAAATTTAAATGCGAAGGCGAACTTTCTTTCTGTCATTTTGGTGTTGCATTGAAAGTTTAGAGTAACTTTCAGGGGATTGAATCCTATTATTATTGAGATGGAAAATTATCGGGTTTGAAGCTGATCTTCACAGATTAGTTATTATTTTAGCGCTCTAAATGTTAATGAAAACTAAAATTCTGAAAATTTCCACGATCTGCTATTCCAAAATAATACCAGTCAATGTTTAAAATCAATTCGCCCTAATGAGAAACTTCATGAAGCATCTTCTTAAGAAGTCATTTTACTTCACGTAACTATTTCATCAGCATCAGTGCCTGTTGATGTTAAACGAAGATAATCATCATTATATATATCAGAAAATTAGTTGGTAAGGAAACTAGCTGAATCGAAATTTTCAAAATGGATTTTTCTCATATCTTAAAGTTTGCAAGAAGATGTGCACAATAGTAAAAGTTTCTATTTTAGCCAAATTATTATTGCTTTAGGAGCTGGCAGCAGCGATGAATCAAGAGGATGATTCTATCATTGGGCAGTTGGGATTGACTGAGCAGGTGGACAAGGCAAAGGCTATGGCCACTGGGGCCTTCGAGAGCATCAAAGGGTTCCTTCCTTTCGGCAAATAAATGCAAAACTGATGGCATTTTCAATTGAATAAGCCTGAAGAGTCTTCATGTTTTCAGATCATTCAACAATATTTCTTTTTGACCGTACTTGGTCACAAAACGTAATTTATTTTAGCAGATACTTATTTATTCAAATTTCTACTCGATTGATCTCTAGTGATAACTCGATTATCCCGGTGTTGTGAAGAGACTTCAAAGTCATTTAGAGTAAAAAATAATCTCTTAAATATTCGAACCACTTTTAGTCATGTGCAATTGAATTACTGCATGTCAGTGTTCTAATCTACTTTGCCCATTTTAGTCCTATACTTATTCTTGCATTTTGAGTAACGAATAGATTATTCACTTGAATGTTTTTCTAGTGATAATTGTTGTCTGAATTCTCTCAATCAAATAGGTCCAAACTCGATTGTATTCGTAAGGATTTCCTCTGTATTCGTTCACTTCCGCCAAATTTATATTCGATCTTTAGTGCAAAAATGTTTGCATAATTTATTTGAGTTTTTGTTTTAGAAATTCTCCAATTAAAAATCCTGTGAACATTTATGCGACTTTTCCCGTGTGAAATATATTCGATCTCACAATAATCGTCCTAAAGTATTATTTTTGGCTTAGTTCTACATACAAAAGTATATTTATTTTGGCTAGATGCATTTGAATAAAGTATTTTAGAAGTATGGAAGAGTAATATTCACATAGAAGATGCATACAAATAACGAAAATGAAGAAAGCGACTTTGCCCACGGCCTTATGTATGGTTAGGATCTGGCCCCGTCCACCTGCAATCTTGCTGCGCCATTATGCATTTCCATGCGATCGCGCAGATTTGTGCAATTGAACGAAGTAATTTCCCGTTTTCATGCATTCATTTTGAACGATCAGTCGATCAGTCATTCATTCAGCTTCTTTCCATTTTCGCAGACTTTTTTCCTTTCTTCAAGCGTAATCACAGGACGTTACGAAAGCATAGAGTTGTTCATAAGGCCGTGAATCTTTTTTTTTCATTTCTGCTAGACTTTTTATTCGGATTTTCTTCTCGAATTTCTCGTTAAATTTTCGTCGATTCAGATGGCAGGCGACAACATTGTGTCGATGGCAGAGGAGTCGAGTGACAAGCAGCAACGGGAGAATGCGGCAGAGCAGGACGGGAAGCGGGCAGACGCAGGGCCGAACAGGACAATGCCTTCCATTTCGGGCGACGTCATCGATGAGAAGGCAAAATTCCCCATTCCGAATTGGGCCAGTCGACCCCCTTCTGGGGGCCATCTCGACGTTTCCAAGGGTGATCAACTCATTCGGGTATGCGCTTTCGAGGAATATGCAATTAGCAAATCCAGTACAAAAGCTTGATTCGATTTTGCGCTCTCTGCATGAAACTCGTCGATAGACGCGATCGGCTAATTAATAATTTTCTGATGACAAAGTCAGATGCACAAAAAACATGTTCTCGCATTGTCATTGACCATAATAGGATCGATATTGTCTTATTCCGCCAGTAATTTTGCTTTTATCAATCGATGAACCAGTCGATTTTATTCAGAAAATTTTATGCAGAAACAAACATCTACATATTACTTTCAGCGAAATGAAATACCAACTTTCTAGTGATAGTTATTTTCAGAAGTTGCTAATCGACGAGAAGAAGGCGTACTATTTCGGTCGCAATCCTCAGCAGGTGGATTTCGTGTGCGAGCACGCGAGTTGCAGTCGAGTGCACGCTGTCCTCGTCTATCATGGGATTCTCAGCAGATTCGCTCTCGTCGACATGGAAAGCAGTTAGTCATTCTTCTTTTTGAAAGATGGAAAAGCTTCCTTTCAAGAGAAATAGGCTATTTGAAAATGTTTATCTATCTTCTTCGAAATGTCTTGTATAACGTTTTTTATGAGGTTTACTCAAATCAATGACATCCATTTCATTTCAGGCCACGGTACATTCATCGGCGATGTTCGGATCGAGCCTCTCAAGGTGGTGTTCATCGATGATGGGTCTGTGTTCCGATTCGGCGCTTCCAGTCGAAAGTAAGTGCTTCACGCAGTTTGCTTTTTTCTTTGAATGAATCCGTAAAAGAACTTTCTTGAGAATTTGGACAATTTGTTTATTATTTTGCCTAACTCTTTCTAAGATTTCGCAATTCATTCTCCAACGAGTCGAGAGCTCCAGAATCATTCGGTCGATTGTACGCAATACTTTTCAGATATACTCTGCGTATAAAGTTGTCGAGCAGTGCAGAAATGGAGGACAGCAGCGACAGAATGCCTGATGAAATCGAGTTGGAGGTTATTCGTTTATTAAATTCGTTCGCACAATTATTCCTTTTTCCAGAACAAAACCGAGCTGAACACGGCTTACAATCGACGAATTCCTGCACTGCCGATTTCGTTGGAAGAGGCCAGGAGAAAGAAGCGGCCGAGAGGAAATGTGGCCTTCATCGAAGAGGAGGAGATCATCAATCCGGGTATGAAATTAAAATTTTTATCATTGAATTGTATACAAGCTTTGTTTTACTTGGCGTACTATTCATTCTAATTTCGCCACTATCATATTCTACCCTTCGACCTCTTTTCTCTTCATGTTTATCTTTCAATGATGAAACTAAAGTTGAATGGGGTTAGGCCGACTTCTGATGAAGGGCTTGTTGAATAGGCTCTAGGAATGAAAATACTGTAAAATGCTACCGTCTTAACAAAACCCTGCACGGCCTATTCAAGCCTGCGATTCTAATGTCTATTCAACAAACCGAGTGAACACTGTAGAAAGAGACATGCTATTCGCTATTAGAAATGCGAGTTTTGAGTTTACAGATTTGTTTGATTTTAGAAGACGTTGACCCGAGCATCGGTCGATTCAGGAATCTCGTGACGACTGCAGTCATTTCGTCGAATTCGAAGAAGCGGAACACGATTTCGACAGGGAAGGAACCGCCTAAGAAGGTGAATAATAGAGGTGTTGGTTTCATTGTAATTTTTGCTCGTTCCAGATTATCCGCCCTGGCAGAGATAACTTCATTGCCCCGATGTCTTCGACCCTGGGGGGAATCGCCCTCAATGCAGCCCCAGACCTCGATTTGTATGGCAGAACTCTGCCCGAACCTGGACAGCATCACACTATTCATGGTCAGCTATCGCCACTTTTACTTATAATATTTTGCAATATTGATCAATAAGTTTGAAACAATAATTCCTCGTGATGAAAGCTTGTTTGTTCACTTATCGTAAACAAATCGAGATAAAATTTGGTAAAAATTCATAAATAATAGGTTGGTAAGAAAATTCTTTCAAATTTCATTCTTTTGGAGTCTTCTATTTTCAAGAAATGAAGAGTGATCTTGGTGAAACGAATTAAGAACTTTCAGCAACCGCTCACTACCAAGCAGCTCAAGAAGAAGATGAGACAGTCCACAAGAAGAAATACGTCAAGGAGTCGTGGCCTGGACGGAAACCAGGAACGGGTTTTTTGTGAGCTGTCTCTCATTCGAATAATGAAAAGGGACTGATCAAGGTAGGTTCATTTTGCAATTTTATGATGTTTTGATTTATAACACTATTTTCCTCAAACATTTGATCTTTCTTTTAAATTCGAGAACTGATATTTATTTCTTCAAGGAACAATTCATAAGTTCCAAGTACGGTTCAACAACTTTCTTCCCTCTGAAGATTTTTAAGAGACACTTTCATTTCAACTCAAAACTTACAAATTAAAAGTGAACTGTCATATTATTTTCAAAATCAATTTTCACAATAGGAATTTATTTGGTTTAGGCCAAAATTCAATTAATTTTTTCCATTTCCTTGATAAGCAATTTTTATCACTTTTTTGTCTATTTATTTCTCTTGTTACTGCTGAATTGTTTTTTTTATTTTATGATCACATAAAATAAATGTCAAAATTATTCGATTGTTAAAATTTATTGAAACTTTATGGTTCAATGCCATAGGTATTTGATATATTTGTATTTTTATATTCAATAATCCAATTTGAAACTATCTTAGATTTCGCAGATATGGAAGTAGAAGAAGGTCAGATCGAAACGCCTATTTCTCTCGAAGAGGCGCAGAAATTCTTGAGAGGTATGAGATTTCAAAGAAAAATAAAAGGACAGACACTGACGTTGTAGGAAAAGATGCAATAATGGAATACAACGTGAATGAAATGTTGGAAGCGTATTTGGAGAAGGGGGGAAACACAGAGGACGCAATTGAACTACTCGCGAATGGATACGTCGCTACTGCACAGGTTGGCAAAATTGTAAAATTCGAATTTAAAACATTATGGCGAATGCACTTTTGCTAACTCCTGAAATATTTCTAAAATTTTAAAACGAACCAGTGTTGGCGATAAGAAAGATGCGAAAATTATCCGATACGCTAACTCGTTTAACACAAATCTATTTTTCAAAGAAGGTTAAAATGACAAACGGGTAGGCCGGAATGGAATTTAAAAGTTGCGAAAACCGGAATTCCGGAGCATCCCTGATGGTAAACATTTTCAGGTAGCCAATGTGATGTGTGATTGGTTGAAGACACTCGGGGACGACCCGAAACCTGCAGGAGCGCGACGAAAGAGGAAGGAGAAAAAGAATGAGAAACAGGAAGATGGAAAGGGGGAGCAACAGGAACTGAGTCTCGAAATCTACAACGGAAAGGAGGGTTAGACATTTCTCATTGTAATTTAATATTGATAGTTACTCTTAAGAAGCAATTCGTTGTGTGGAAAATTCGCTCGCAACGATGATCAAGAAATACTTCAACGCAGACATGGCGGACAGGATCTTCGAGGATGGAGGAATTGGGATAGATTGGCTGCCTGCACTCATCTCGCATCGGTAGGAGTTTTATTCTTTCAGAAGGAAAGTTTAACTTTTAAAAATTAGCTATAATTTCGGATAATTTTGAAATGTGTTCAGCCCTAGGGAGCACTTTCATCAGGTCAAAATAAACTATAGAGAGTAGATCGCACGAGCTGATTTATAGCTATGATACCGGATAGCACTCGTGAACATCTTGGCTTATAAAAGGCCAGATATAGAAGTTTGCTAAGAAAATATACTGGGAGTAAGTCGAAAGGGCTTTCTGACGGTCATCTTCCCTGGGTCTGAATATGTTACGCTGTCCATTTTTTTATTTCTGGATTCCTTATGCCATAAATTTCTTCATTTTTCAAAAGTATTTCAGACGATGGCGCAGTATTCTGTACTCTTTGATAGAAGAGCACAGAGACTGTCTGATGCTGACCTTCACAGTCAAACTGATCAGCGATGCTGGATTTCAGAACGAAATCAGCAATGTTTCCACTGCTGCTCAACAGGCATACATTTTGCTTATTTTCAAATTCATTGTTATTTCAGCTGGATATTTATTCTCGAGTATTCCTGACAACGATGTCCGAATTGCTGAAGCAAGTGAAGAAAGGAGTCGATTCGGCATCTTACAATCAGGCCTTCGAAGAAGTGGTTGGTTTTCTATTCAAATCTGGAATGAACAAGTGAAATTCAATAAGTTTCGGAAAGAAGATAAAATTTCGTTAGATTCTAACAAATTTTCACGGTAAAATGAAACTAAATCTCGAGCTCCGAATTTTCGTACACAAAATTGAAGACGAAATTTCGATTTGGTGATAAAAATGCAATTAGATGTCTCATGGTAGCGGAATGAACTTGCTTCCATTTCTGATTCAAACTATATCATTTATTCTAAAATGGCATCGAATATTCAGGCTCGAGTTGTTTGCCTTTCTGAGCACACCTACACCTACGCCATTTCAATTCTGAAGGAGCTCTCCCGAACCGAAAAGGGATGGATCAAAGGTACTTGTGAGGCGATCAGTGATCAGCTGAGGAAATACATTCCTGAGAGGATATATGACACAACTTCATTGAGAACTGCAATTGCCTGCACTGCACAGGATCAGGTTAGATATAGTTATTCGAAAATGTGTTTTGCATTATTTCGCTACAAGTCTATTTCAACATTTGACATTCTTCGAGTTCCACTTTCATACATAAGAAGGTAGAATAATGCATGAGAAAAATTGATTCCATTTACAAGATGAAGACGCTCATCGCATTTTGAATCACGGCTTCCTTATTTTTCAGATGTCTACTCAAGTCTATCAAGCTATTCTAGCAATGATTACGAAAGGCGAATTGAATCCCGCAGACGTCAACATCGTTTTTGAGGTCTTACCTATCTCTTTAACTTGCAATGTTTAGTCAATTTTTCAGGCCTACATCCTGCCCCGGCCTCCCCCAATCGAAATCATCAGAGACGCGGTTTTCGAGAATATGCTCATCGACTCGCTCTTTCACTGTGACGGACCGAGGGTTTGTAAAACTACTTATCGTTGTTTTCTTCGAGGTAATTCGCATTTTAGGTAGCGCCTGAACATCGCGACAAATACGTCTATCTGCTTGCCTATTCAGCTTCTGTCAGCGAAACTACGACTAAAAATGGCACTAGACAGGTCTTTCGAATATTTTATTCAATGGCGAATGTATGATCTGTTTAGCAACTTCGATTCGAATTGGATCCATGCAGATCGTCGATTGAAAAAGCAGCCAGCACTTTGGAAGCAACTGACGACATTCTTTGCGAGTTGAAGGTTAGATTTTCCCTTTTCAAATACTCGCTTTATACTTCTAGGACTTGATGTATTATTCCCGAACAGCTGTGGCGGCTGCAGGAATTCTCTATTACGTTCAGACACTCCTGCTATCAGAATCTCGTCTAGGTAATCATCTTTTCACACTACTTTCTTTTTCATAATGCTTTTTCTAGGCGACCCTCCCCCAGTCGCTCTAGTTCTGCTGGACCACATCGTCTCTCTGCACCCCAATCTTCACACTCAGGCATTCGACATCTGCTGCCAATTGTACGACAGGATCTCTGAAGAGTCAGAGGCTGCAGAGGTGGGATTGGGTTTGATCGTTTGAATGATTATCCTAAATCCTTGAGAAATTCGTTTCTGAACAGACTTGATGACAACCAAATTATATGTTCTTTGCTTTTTCTTTTAAAACGAACTAATCTTGTTGTGATCAGGTGATAATGGAGCGCCAACGAATAGTAGTCGACCGCTTCGTGCATCTACTATCGGTGGGTTTTGCCGTGCCTATCCTTGAGAAAGTCACTGCCATGTTCTCTGACGGCTCCATCGACGCTTCGCTCGTCAGATATTTCGCTATCGAAGTAACGAAATTTATATGATTATTATAAATCGTAAACAAACTTCTTTCGAAATTGACGCATAACGAAAAAAGCGAGGAGAAGCGAAGAAATAAAACGCAAGATTGAGAGAGACAAAAAGCGTAGGCTGGCCTAAAAATTTTCTTTCATTTTACGCTTTTACGCTCCACTCATTATTTCACGGCTATTGTAGGAAAAAATCGTGTTTTCAAAAACTGATATCTTGTTAAAGTCTAGAATAAGCATGTTCAGGTTCTGGAAATAATCACCCCTCCCTATTCGCCAGACTTCATTGCTCTACTCCGTCCTCTCGTCGCGGATCCAACCATTTTCGACAACGCCCTCCCACTGGCAGTCGAGTTTTTGTCATACTGTACTAATTCGGGATGATATTTCATTCATTAATAAAAGAAGAATGCTATTAGACGGGTAAGTAATGCATCTCTTCAATATTCATATCATATCATCTTTAATCTTTAATTTATTAGTTACTATAAACTGAGTAAGTTGACACATTTTCGCTGATAAAATGCAAGCTTTATAACTTCTGTATATAGTACACAGGCCAGTTTCTTTACTTTTAATTTAAAATCTTATGAAATAGGCACTTAATTTTATTACAATAAAACAGTAATGATTCGAAGAAGATTTATATTCCACAAGAAATGAAGCGACAAATAATATTGACTAGATATGACGGTGATTTGTAGCTAATTATATTCACTCAAAATAACAATTACTCGAGGTCTAATCAGATAATTCTACAAGATATGAAGTACGATTGAATTCGTTCATCACATGCTTATTTCTTAACGCAAGCAGCTCTCATAGGGCAATCATCTGCCTAAATTGCAGTAATAGTGCACCTTAAATTCCTATAAAAATCATTCTAAATACTTACACAGCGCTCCAGAGGGCGGACTTCACATTTCTCTCCTGCTTTGCACTTCACTCCATCACATGTGACTAAACAATGTCATTGACATGAAAGTCGCTCCTTTGAATTTATAAACCATTACCTTTCACTCTGCAATATACGAATCCAACAAAGCTCGGCATGCATTCCTCCTTAGGACCACATTTCCTTTCGTTACACGTTTCAAATCCTACATGATAAACTTTCACAAAGGATTTTATCTGAACCCTTACGACAAACATGCGACCCATCGTCTTCTCTCATGCATACCATCGGCTCTGGACATCTGCCCATCGTGCATTTCTTCTCTATGAAAGCCAACTTGAGTTACATCAGAATAATCAAAGGGGAGACGGTCTTTACCACCCAAACTTTTAGTGGATAACGACCTATACCCAATCAAAATTACCGTCAACTTTGACTCCAGCTTCAACAATAACAATCAATGAAATAACGCAGAAAATCTGAATCACCAAATTCGAAGAAGAATAGTAAGAATGTCTTACAGTCTGGAGATACATCCTGTATGAAAGCTAGATGAATAATATGTAGACAAAGTTAAACAAATGTAAACAAGTCGAAAAGACGGCTGAAATTGCCAATAATTGCAAAATGAACTGGCGGGAATGAAACGAAATGTCCAGAGAACCTTTTATTTCCAACATTTTGCAATTCCTCTGATTCTTTTTTTCGAATTGCCGAAGTTCGAAATGTGAAAAGTGTAACTGAGAAAGCACTCTCACGAGGCAATAAAAATGCCTGCTTCAAAAAAGCGGTTCTGTCGGTTATCAATTGGCCTATTTCTCTGTCTGTGATGGTTTCTTCAGAAAATTGTGTCAAAAATTTAATTTAGTTTTTTCCTTCATATTCAAAATGAATGTAACTTGAATTTATACTTTGATGGTTTATATAACTTGCATGGACACATTTGAATATTTAGAATGAAATTTACGTATGACTTATCGTTTTTTCTTAATTTGATGAATACTTGAAAGTGCAACGATTAGCCGAAGAAAACACCTGCGCAACTTTAGTTCCGGATTAACGTGTAACGGTTTTGATATGACAATACTCGAATTCGACAAAATGATTCCAGTTTTCCACGAGGCGTTCCAGCTCGACACAGATTAGTTGTCAATTGTTGCGAAACTGGTTACTCGTGGATATTATCGTTAAGCAAGAAATGAATTTATTTTGACCCAGTAATCGAATGCATTTCAAGATATGATAAAATACTGACAAATATAAAACTGAAATCCGATTGAGTATTTAGGTTATCAAGAAGTGTTCACCTAATGTCATATCGTTTTGGCTAATCATTTCGTTAATGGGGTTCTAATCACGAATCTGATGTCAAAAGTGTAGCCGCAACCTTCCCGTCCTAAGATATCCAGAAAACTTTTACAATGTGAAAAAATAGTATGCAAAAATGAAAGTAAAAATTAGAATAGATTATTTTTCAATCATCTCTACTGCGTGAAAGAGTTTTACAGATTTCCAAGGCCAAGGAAGTCGCGACTGTACTTTTTAACTTCAGGTTCATGATCAGAATATATGAAAACTCCTATTGGTGAAGAAATTAGTAAAAGGGAGATACGGGATTAGGTCAGCTCTTCTTGTAAATTGAATATTCGTAAAACATGGGGGGAAACTTCATTATTGTTAATAATTTCAAATATCATTGCAAATAATTTTACTGTCTTACTTGAATAATTTTTCCATGTTTAGTTTTAGGAAAAGTCGGATTTATGAAGCAAATTGAATGCCTGATTTCATTTCAACGACACGGAAATTAGATGCATTTTTGATAAGCTCGACAATTGCTCAATTGCTCATTACGAAGGTGAAAATGAATGAATTTAGGGAGAGGCGGAGTCGTGGATTCAGGAAATCAGACAAATCAACCATTCATGAAATTACTACAAATATGCTCGGCTTGTTTCTTTTTTTATGTATAAATAATTCTTTAGCTAATTTGTCATATCGATCCGATTCGATTAGGAGGCTCATCATTTACAGTATACTTTCAGTAATTGACTTTTCCAATGAATGAAGTCTAAATTCCATATTAGCTGGCGAAAATATTATTGTGTGGAAATAATGAAATCTAGCTATCATAATCTTATGATGCAAAGCTATCCGTTTGATTAGGACAAATTATGAATTTTCGAATTTTGTGGTTTATAAATCCGGACAAATCCCCGTTAAATCCACTTGAGTTAGGATTTGCCGAGTTGGGTCGCGGTCTGCGGTCCTTTTTAGATGGCCAATTATTCACATACCCAGTCAGGTCCCACACCAATACTTTGCAGTTCGTTAGGCTGGCACACAAAATACCGATTCAGAGAAGTTGTGCAAGAGTATAAAGAAATGAGAGACACGAGGGAAGCAAACAGAGCGAGAGATACTGACGAATGCAGAGAGCAGAGGAGAGGGAAGAGAGAAAAACAGATTAGACAATTACGCGGCTCTCTCCTCTCTTTGCTCATAATGTGAGCACAATGGGGCAGATAATTAAAGTAAGTTCAGGAAGCATTTAGGCAGACCTTGTGAGGGCTCTGGGGCTAGAAGAGAAAGATTTGCAGAGGAACGAAATGGGATGAAGAAAATCTTGGGGAGGAAAGTTATGGATACACCTGAGGAGAGGGCTGAATTACTGCCTAATAATAGATACTTCCTCCATCTGCGGGGAATGGAATGTTATACAGCCATGTGATTACTATTACATCATTTGAGAGTTTTATAAAAGAAATTGTAATGAAAAGGTATGAATATCCGAAATTTTGGTGAAGCTTCATCTTATGAACTTTAAAACACTTAAAAATTAAGATTCCTGTTTTCATTCGTCTCCAGAAGGCTTGCAAGAAAGTTAAAATTCTGACTTCAAACATCTTGAACAAGTTTCGCTCAAAATTCGGAAATTTTTGGGTGACAATTCAGATTGGTTTCCTACATTCTAATTCAAGCCTGTTTCAAAATAATCTGTAGATATAGTATAATATTGAGACTGTTGGATGCATCCAGAGAAATTTCAAACTGCGATACAATGAAATTTTTATTTAGATAGAATTTGGATCAAGATAATTTTTGGGAGTTCATGTAAAAAAACTAGAGATAACAGTAATTCATTATTCCTTTGGGTATCTAAATAATTTAATCCGATTTCGTCTTTGTGCGGCATTAAAATAATAAAGCCCTTCCAAATATTGCAAGTCTGCAGTGATCGGATATGCATTCGAACACATTCCACCTCAGTCTCTCTGCGCTCTGCTCTCATTCCTCATTTTCCAATTCTTCATTCTCCCAATTAGTCTCATTTATTCCGTAGTTTTGTTTACTTTTAATTAAAGCATTCTCCCTCGCACTCTCATTCTTCCATACTCTCTCATTCTGTTCTCCACCTTTTCATTTCTTTTCCCTTACTCTTACCCTCGATTTATTTCAACTCGGTTTTTCATTGTCGCGGCATATTTACCTTATTACTTTGCCCAGGTAAAACATGGGATTAATTAAATTACGAATTAGTTATAATTGAATGATAAATGGAAATTCTCTTCTTTCAAATTACCGTAGGAAAATATTATCCTCCTCATTCACTTCATCTTTATCACCTATAAAATTTTTGAATGAATTAAACTCTTCTATTTTGGCTAGGGTCCTCAAGCAGATATTCAAAATCGCATTTCGGGATACATTTTTGAGCAGAAAGATGATTCGGGTTATAAATAAGACTTCTATGAAAAAATAAGTTTTCTAACCGAATAAATCGCAAAAATGCATCACCCTAAATGAACACATTTTTTTGCAAACGAAATATCGCTTGTTTTTTGGGCTGATTTTGGCACCTGATCATTTTATAAAGTTTATCGACGATCTAGGGATGGATTTTTATGACATTGCGGGTTTGAAGGGCATTTCCTTCTAAAATTTGTGATTTCAAACTCACACTTCTACTACAAATGCATTTTTGCAAAGAGTGGAACTTTGGGACTCTAACTTTAGCTTTAGAGATATGATTTTTATTTTAGACTTTAGAAATATACCAATTTTAATCAAACGTAATTTTTGCACTGCAATATTTGTATACAAACGCGAAACATGCTTGACATTAATCACGCAATTTGACTTCTCACGTCTTACCTTTTTCTATTCTCAAAATGAATAGATTTTGTATTCTTTTAGATAGCCGCTAATCGTCTAATTAGCGTTCATTTGAGACTTTCTCTCCTTTTTCATCAACGATCTGAGTAAAAAAATTGAGCATGAGAACTATTCATTCATTCGTTCATTCATCATTCATAAACATTTTGAATTTGCTATATTTTTAATTCGAAAATATCTTGCTGCTAATTATACTGTACATCCTGTAGTGACGGCTACAGTATAATCTAAAATATAAGTCTCCTTAAGCTATAGGTCTCCCTATAATAAAAGTTTACTCTCCAAAATGCCAGAACTTTCCATTATCCAGCTAAAATTATCGCCAGAAATCTTTAGAGTGTTTAGAGTGGATTTAGTCTAGACTTGAAGTGATTACGATCATTAGATGAGGAATTATGGCAGTTTGAATCATTCGGATTTTTTTTTCGAAAATTTGGGGATCGAAAAATCAAAGTCCATGAAATTCCATTTTCGATTTTAAGATAAGTAGTAAATATCTTACAAATGATTCAAGTCGCATTGTTAGTTTACATTCAAATCGGTTTTATGTGGAGATTAAGCGTTAATAAGCTGATATATGATGCTTCTAATTCAGAAAAACCATTTTAGATTTCAGCTAATGAACAAATTGTTGTGGCTTTTAATTAAAACGCTATTTTATTGAGTTTTGGCGACTATTTCTATAAATTTATCACATTTTATCAATTTAAGCGCTGCTAATCATGAAGTTATACGGCGCTGCAATAAAGATTCCTCCACGAAGTGCAATCTTTTTCATACTAATTAGCGACCAATATCTGTTTCTTCGCTTTCCTATCACAGTAACCTATCTTCGTATTCTTTCCAACTGAACAATTCTACTATCATAATTTCACTTATTATTCCTACTACTTGCAATCTATCTCGGGGACTCATTTCTTAACATTAGCCGCTCATTACATTATAAGGATAGAGATAGGGATAAGGAGAAAGTGAAGTGAGGAAATAATGACTCGACTTGGAAGAGAGCACGAAAATGCATGTTAATGAAAGAGGTCAAGAGAAGTAGACAAAAACAGACACAAATAAGCATAAGGCAAGTCATAATGTCCCCCTTAAGCGTTAATTTCTATCAATTTTCCTGCTTTCAAGCTTTATTTTAAGACGTTGAGTAGTTAAGTAATGTAGCCAGACTTTTTTGCTGGTATCGTTGAGGTTAAACTAAACCCTAGCAAATATCGTCAAAATTTTTAGAGGATATATTCAATTTTTGCATGAAAAATCTAGCTCTTCACTATTGCAGTGCGAATTTCTTTAGTTGTGTTACAGTATTTTGTTGAAATCACTAATTTAAAATGTAAATCTCCAATGAAAATATTGCACTTCCTATTGCTTTATGTAACAGTTTAATTGTCGTCTTATCTAAATTAATTTATTCTCAGTTTCGAGTTTGAGTTTTGCGTCCATCACATGTTCTTAATCCCATTTCTTTCCGAGGCGATATATTTCATTATGAAGATTATTTCTCTTTATTAATTACTTGCGAATGTGATTTGGTTGTTGTTGCTTGCCTTCATGCATTAATCTTTTAATCCCGAAGTCTTTGATGAAGGAGATTATGAATAGTTACAGGTGGCATTCAGGAGGAGCATAGCAGTGAGACGGTGAGACGTTCTGCTCATTGAGCTCAAATATGGGCGAGTTTGTTCTGCTTCTCTCGCCCCTTCTTCTAGCACAAGGAGCAGGGGAGACTCATTCCTTAGCTTTCAGCTAATTAGTCCTGGCCAGTTAATGAGCGCCACATAACAAAGAGGATATAAAATGAGACGAACGAGAGAATGAGAACGAATAAAAATATCAGAGGCACGAATGGGAAGGGAAGGCAAGAATAACTGCGAGAAGGCAGGGGCAGCTCGGCTCACAAGCAGACAGAAGGCCAATCAACTCATTTTCGCCGCTGATTAATTAATTGGCTCTAAGAATTTCCCCGAAATTCACTAACTCATGCATTTTGTATGAAATGACCTATATTATCAAATTTTTAATTCGTCCATAAAAGCAAATTATGCCAAAATATTTTATGCCATAATTCATTTACTCTTGCAACTTTATGTCACTTCATTTTTCAATTTCTTGGAAAATTCATAATACAATCATTACTCATTTGAACGATTTGTTCACTTTTTCCTAATTAACAATACTCTGCTTCGGATTGTGAAAACTTTTCGAGAAATCTAATTGTTCATTTCATCATTATTTGACCAATCGATATTTTTGAATTTGTTATAGACCACAGTAAAACGATTGAATTCATGAAAGAATACGTTGACCTTTTAATAATCACTCTACATTTTTGTGCAGTATATAGAAATTTTAATTAAATAATTTGCAAATTCTAATAGTGGCCTGCTGCGCGACAGCACCTGCGAGTGTTGAATCAATGAAATGAGAATTTTTAAATTTCGTCCGAAGCGTTCAGCGCAACTTTTCTAATTAGCAGATCGAAGTACATCCACTTGATTTTCTGATTTCTTTCTTGGTGAAATTTTATCACTCGATTTGCATGAATCAATTATAGTTTCTTCATACATTTATAAATTCTAGTTTATGTTAGGAAAAAACCCTTAAGATTTAAAAAAAATATTTCATACTATATCAGGCATGGTTCCTTTGATGATAGAGAAAATTTGCATTATAATAATTTTAGTTCATTTAAAATTCAGTTATCAATAAATGCAGTCATTAATGAGACCAAATTTAATAATTTTGATAACTTATTTCTGACAAAATCATGCTCCTCTATATTTGTATCTTGCACGTAAATTTAATTCGCTAATTTTTTATGCATTTGACAAAGTTGATCTTCTCATCAGCTCTTTTCAGTTTCAACAAACGTAATAATTAAACAAATGTAAGATTACTAATTTTCCTATTCTTCAAATCGTTATGTCACAAGTCAAGTCGTTTATTTGCTAGGCAATAATTAACAGCGAGAATTTTATTTAGCTACAATCTGATGAAGAAATTACGCCTATCTCCTTACTTCTCATAATGGGAAATTATAAATTATTGAAATTTCTAAATATACGCCTCTGTAGAGTATCAAAGAGCTAAATTGTGGCTTTTTTCTTCATAAATAGTTAACCTATTATGATAAAATAAGGGTGATGATGGTTTTGATCAAAATTACTACGTAGAAGAATCCTCAATGCATTGGTATTTGGTCATATCCTTATTAATTGATCCATGGTATTCTTTTATCTGAGTTTTTAAAATAAAACTGATCATCATAATTACATAATTATTATCAGATCTGGGCAGGCTTTCGGCCAGAATGAAAATTATAGGGAAGTGTGTACGCAAAATAATTTTTCTCGTAGAAAATTGATACATAATGGAGTACCAACAAAATTTTAACGGGGAACTTGAGCTAAAGGGGGTCTCCAAGAAGGATTCGGTTTAAACTCTGCCTAGGTGTGCTTAACTATTGATCTATCAATAACCCCTCATTTAGTTATTCAGCTAGTACCCTAGTGCCGAGATGGACCTGCTTGTGACCGATTTCTAATTGCTCTTTTCTCTTTTAGCTAAACAAATTGTCGCTTGTCTGCCTGTGTGAAAGAGCGAAAGAGTATGAAGCAGAGGAAATGAGAGAAGCGAAGGACGCGTTAATTCATTTGCTCCTTGTTTAATTTGCCCCTCTCTGCTCAAAGTAAATCAACTAAGTTGACCAAAAATGGGTGGTGCATTCCATGTCCAACAGGGGAAGTTGAAACCTCGTTGCATGTATTCTGCATAATTCCTTTTCTCTCTCTCTATTTGTAGCTTTTTGATATTCGAATAATTGGTTTCTGAAGCAATTCTCATTGTCTTTCATAGCTCATTGCGATATTTCTAACATTTTGTCAAGCTTCTTTCCTAGTCCCCGCTCAGTAAAGAATACAAAATCATTTGCTCTATTATGAAACTCTTTCATTTAGAAAGAGGAATTACGCAGTTTACTGTAACTTAGCAAATTGCATAATCGAATTAATTGTTTTAAAGCTTCATCACTCTGTTGCAATAATTCAGAGACATTATCGTTGATACCGAAATCAGGGAAGTCGAAAATGAGGTGAGAAAAAATGATTTTAGGTCAGTCTCTTCTTTTCGTGTGTTATTTCTCCATTTTCTAACCACTAAAAATAAATTGCACCACTTTGCATACGTCTCCTAAATTTGGGCAGCAACAATACCGTATTATCTCTAATTTTTGTGAGAATGTAATACTGTGGCATTTAAAAATTTTGCATCACTTACTATTTTTATACTGTTCGTTTATCTACTGAAATTCACTGATTAATTTTTAAATTTCAGCATATTTTGGTTGTTAAATTATAGCAAGTTTTCCCAGTTTTAGCCGGATTGGTGTATCGCAAATAATGAACAAAAATAACGAAATTTAGTGGCGCGACACAAACTTTTGAAAGTAACTGTAATTTGAACAATTAGTTGGTTTTACCAATAATATTTTCTGATTATACATTATTCTAACCTAAAACTCACACAACATAATTTTGGCGATATGCTCTTTATGCCTCCCGCAGCCCTTCCATATTGCCATAGCCGTGCCTTTCCAAGGAGTTGGCCAATCTCATCTCTGATTCTCTCTGCTCTCTTGCAACCCCTCCATCTATCAGCTCATTAATTCGATTAGGTTCTCAATTAGAAGACAACTTTCCTTACATCTTTCTTCTATTCTCTTACTTCACTTACTCATTCTCTGCTTCTTTTCCCTTCGCTATCTCACTTCCTTAGAGTTTTGACGTTCGACTCAAAATTTTCCTTTTAATTTTTGTATTCCTAATCTGTTTTACCGCTGATTAATTTACCTTGTCGACATATCTAAGAACTTACTTTTAGGCAGAATTGTAACAATGAATTTAAGAACAATTAGTGAAGATGCGTTTTCGTTCTTTAACTCTCATTATAATACAATTAGGGGTTGTTTATTGCAGCATTCATAGTTAAGTCGATTATTAGTTGATGAATTGATGATAATTTGCATGCATAAAGATAGAAAATTAATTAATCAAATTACGAACTAGATTTTTATAGGGAAAGCAGGAATCCAAAAGCATTGACATAAGAAGAGAGGAAGAGAAAGGAACAATCTTGCCATTTTTTGCATAGTTGCTTCGCATCCCCATGTTCTCTTCAGGTTCATAATTCAATTATTTTTAAGTTCTAGGTTAAGGTAAGAGACTCTTCTAGTTAGCGATCACTTAAAAGTACTAATGGGAATTCGACATTCATTATTTCGACATCTCATTAAACGTGTTTTTCAACTTAACTGTTAATTAAAGACGATTTTCAAAGCATATCTTGCGAGATGTATTCGTAGAATTACATGATACTAGTTCTAAGATAGGAATGAGAAATCATAATTGGAAATTAAAAATTGTTAGCATAAGAGGCTATACCAAGTCATACAGTTTGTTTATATAATACATTATTCCAAATAAATTCAAATGAAAAGCTTTCGCTGAAGGTAAAATTTCGAAATCTTCTAGTGCAATAATCAAGGTTTCTTCTGGATGAGTGAAATTAAAAGGGATTAACAGTATGAAAGCTTAAGGAAGAAGTAAGAAGGCTAATGGGAAAGTGGAGTGGCTTGTGATATTCTCTGACAGAGATAATCTCTTACCGCATTAGAGTTGCATTGTTTTGAGTGATTTTGTAGATTTTGGATTTTATTTTATCTCTCGATTCTCTCCAATTTCTTCATTATTTAGTTTTATTTGTCGTTTTCCATTTCATAAGCTATAAGCCGAATATGAGCGACAGCTTTTTTCTTCTGACTTGGGTTCAAAAAGTGATATACTGATTGCAAATCAAGAAACATCTTGTTAACGAAAGTATGAATGGATGGGAAGAGATAAGATGCATTGCTGAAGACATGCTATTGATTTTAATGGTTTTTTGTTCAATACGCGCCCGGCCGGTAATTTGAATAAGCTGGTTGAGTAACACATTGAAAAATGAATGGGAAGAGGATAGAGATTAGACTAGATAGGGATAAATCTGTATCAAAATGCGCAGCTCGACCTTCTGATCACCTTGGTACTAAACTTACCTTAAACCTACTCTCTTCATATCCATCTTTTAGCTTTATTACCAAACCAGAGTATTCAAAACGTCATTTCAAGGGTTTTTCTCTGGAAATTTCATTCAATTTATCGTTCATCAATTTGGAAGGTTTACCTGGTGACATCATCAAGGATTTTGGCATAGAGTTAGAGATAGGTTGGAAAGACATGATGCTGTTTCTAAGTTGGTCAGCTCATCGAATAGAGTATTTTGACTTTTAATCTACCTGATCCTATTGTCTGTTTCCTCCTAAGTGACCGTTTCCAAAAACTCGCGAATTTAGGAAAATTTAAATACATCACCAAAGCGCATAATCTGATGACAAACCTCTGTCATTTCCATATTTTCATGCCTTCGGGGCAGTCGAATTCTTCATCTTCTTTAAAATTCTCAACCGTTTGTAAGATGGAGATTTGAATTTTGAAGGGAAAACGGATAATTCGGATGATCCGAAGAGTGAAGAAATAAAGATGACATTTGTCGTCAGTTTGTGGCGCATCAACGATATATTCACGATTTTCACGAATTCGCCGTTTTTTCGTGAACGGTAACTTCAGGCAAAACACAGTTACTGAGCCCATCCTTGTTATAACAGTAGATGATTTTTTAAAAATATACGAACGATAGACTGGGTGAACTTTATAAGGAGTCAATTTCAAGACTCACTATCTAATTTCTAACGCCGCTAACAACTAAACATCGATTTTCATTATATGTTAGTTTAAGCATAGCATGATAAAAACCTGTTGCACAGAAATTATTCAACCTAATCATCTGTAATCATTAATTGATCATCCATAGTTGACCTTTCTTGTTCTTCCAAGTCAAAATTTTCCTAATTATGTAAGAAGTTGGCTAGTTTCGCGAGGTCCGTCGATTTGTGCAGCTGCATCCCATGCCCTATCGAAGAAGCTGAAGCAGATGATGATTACCCATTGGCCATTGCAGTCATTGCAGTGTTAATCAAATCAAGTCAGCTCAGCTCAGAAGCAGGGCGGGCAGACTTCATCTCCTCAACAAGGGTCCTCCCTTAACTTGAAGCATCGCATCTCAGCAGCTCATTCCCCAATTGCCTAATTCAGATGAATTTCTACTTCGAATCTCAAGCCGAATAGCCTAGTGGCTCTTCTCTCTCATCTATCTCCTCTATCCCCTCCCTGCATGTCTAAACTAACTAATCAAAACAATTGGACCTGCTTTCCACTCATCCACTCATCATCTCATTATCCAATCAGCTTCCCTATCTCCCTCCACGTCCCACATCCAATCTAAGTCTTCCATCTTCCAGCCCAGAGCCAACCACACATATCGCCTAATTTATTTTTAGTCGAATTGAGCATACAGTGGCGGCACTCGAAAGTTTCGAGTAATGCATGATTCTTTATCTTTCTTAAAAAAATCGTTATCATGAAGCAGTCTAAATGGAACCTGTAGGACTATTTCTATCCAATTTTATCTCCAGATGTGAACAATTTCGGAAGAATTGGTTCATTAACTACATAAGCGTAGAATGTCTAAAATCACGCAATGCTCCAAACTTTTGTGCGCCACTGTACATTACACATCGATGCTGTTGATCGGAAGAGCAGGAGCTTCAACTTCGTAAAAATTTTACATCGATTTCCATATCGTACTTTTTTAATAGAAAGTTCGATTTTGATAAATTCTATTCCAAAATTTCATGCACCTCGTCCTAACGGATCAATTCTTATTGCTAAACCTACAGTAATTCTGAGGTCATAATATAGAATAGGCTAGAAAATTTCACTCATTTCTACGAATTGTACAATCGTCTTTTTCCTAAATTCAGCTCGAATTCGTTTGCACTATTTGAGCATTTGAGTTGATTATTAAGTTGCGCAATCGGAGATTTGAGCGGTTAAAAGGGAAATGGCTAGGGGCAAAGGGGATGAGGGGAAGATGAATGAAATGAAAGATGAAGGGGAGCTGAAGGCTGAAGTTGAGAGAGGAGAGAGATGACTTCTTCACTTGTTCACTTATGCAATCAGTCCAATTGTGCAATTTAGGCAGAGAAGACTAGACAGAGACAGAGACAGGCAGAGAGATAGACAGGCAACTCTCCGAGTTCCTCGGAGACTCAGAGATGAGTCGATCATCATCAAATTAGCACGTGTAATTCCATTTTAGACTACTGTAAAATCGCCCCTACTTCTCAAATAATTCCTCACTTGTTCTGCGAATTCGACAAAGACAGCTCATGAATGGCATAGCCTATCGCTGTAATGTTTTGGGAAACGTATTTGTTACATTTCATATCATTGATCAGCATTTTTACATAAAAATTTCGATGAAATGACAAACATTGCTGTGTTGATTTATTGATTATCATCCTGTTCGTATCTGTATCTTGGCGCAACATCAACTTCAAAGAATCTAGCAGAGCTAATGAAGAGCAATCTTACAGTCATTTTCTCTGTCTAATTCCATTTTTCTATCATTCAAATCTGCAAATCTGCTCGCAGCTAATGTCATAATGTCATTGCGTTTTTTTTTCAGTCAGGGAATTTCTATTTTACGATCATCTTTCGATTCATTAAATTTTTCATGTAGAATTGTCTTCGGCATTCTATTCATGTCCTTTTCAGCAAGGTCAGAGCTTTGGAGACACAAAATTTTACGCACATTGCCGATTTAAAAACAGATTACGCAATGATTCCATAACTCTTTGCTCTTTGAATTATGAATATCTGAAACCAAAATAAAAGCTATTTTCTTCGAAACTATTGCTGAAAATTGTGAGCAAATGACAATCGATAGAGTATCCTTCTATTGATAAAATATTCCCTGATGTTTACATCAATATGCATTTTTCTGTCAATTATTCTATTGCACTTTATAATATTCTCTGCTTTGCGCAGTGGCAGAATCGTCTCCATCCTTTTCTCCCTTCATTCCTTCTAATTGGCTGAATTCATTCTGTCGAGTCCTTCATTTTGCACAGTCTCTTTCTCCTCCTTTCTTCTTGTTCTTTTATTTTCCCAAATAAGAAAATTGCATATAAAGAGAATTCGTTGTATGAAGACAGACTCGAGTCGTTAATTGCATTAATCAGCGGCCAAGTTCGCGAGAGGAGACAAGGCAATCCTTTGCGCCGTGCAGTACGACAGTTCTCCATTTCTTTATAGAGCTGTAAACAACGTTCTTCACGAATCGCAAGAGTGTTCAAATTTTTCTAATATCAAATATCTTCTTTTCCTATTTAGTATTATATAGATGATCCTCACTCAAATTTGTGGGAAAATCCAGTTCATCATTAATTACATTTTCACTGGGAGAGTTAACCAGGTGTTAAATCTAAAGTTGACAGACTTTTCATCGTAAGAGTATTCCGTGATGCTAATCGCGGATTTGAAGTCAGAGTGTGCCCGATTGAACCCGTCCGTGCAGGAAATCCCGAAAACTGTCCTACTCCATAAATAAGTAATGTATGCAAGTTTCTAATATAAATTTTGCATTGCGCAAAACGGTTTTCGGGATTTCCTGTCCCAATAAATTCAATCGAGCATTTTCTGACTTCAGACTCGTGATTAGCTTCACGAAATGCTGCTTAGTGAAAAGATCAGTCGATTTGATGGTTAACACATGAAAAACTCTTAATCATACCTAAATTTATCCCTATCCTTTGCAAGAATAGTGAGATTAATGAAATACTTGACAGAATGTCACATTTGTCTTTAGTTCATAAAAGTTGGATCAAAAGTCTGGAATTCTTTCACAGATAAATTCTATTAAAATCTAGACTGCAAAATATGGCACATTGACAGACAATGTGATGATATTATATCGTTGATAAGTTCTAGCCTAGAGAATGTAAAATCCGAGTTTGCAGATTCTTTTTATTATTTTAGGAGTGAATTTAAAAATATTCCTAGCTGCTCAGATTTTCGGCGCATCTTGCGTTTCATCCACCCGCAATAATTAGTTTTTCATCGTGTCAATATTATAGCTATCACTTTATTCTCATGGTTTCTGAATTTCTGACCTTCTATTCAAAGTTTCGGTGAATTGATTGGATAATTTTTATTGGTGGTTTACGACACATTCACGCCTCACTGGAAGCTTGATTTACTTGTTGATTTGGGAGAGGAGAACAAGAAAAGGGGAATGAAGAGAGGGCAGAGAAGACAGGGGAATTATCATTGGAACATTTTGGAAGAAGAGAGGATAGGTGGCGAGAGGAAATGAAACCAAATGAACTGAAAGCGACATTGACACTTCTATTCAAAAGAAAGTAGATTTTATGGGAAAAGCAGGGAGGCTGAAATGGTTGAAATATAAGGGATTACGAAGAGATTTTATTTTTATAGATTACACTTATTGCATTTATTGAAATTCTCCGTGCAGTAATTTTATCCTCCTGTCCAAATGTATAAAAAAAACCCGATTACGGAAATGCAAAGGTGCAATGAAGCGGGCCACTCTGACTTGTCGACGTGATCCAGGCATAAAGCGAGCTTATCCCCCAGCCTAATTACAGTATTCCTCATCCTTCAGTTTACTCGGTAAGATTGGACTAGCTCGATTTTTCGGCGGGAATTATGAGGAGACTTCAAAGAATATGCAATTCTACACAACATAAGTCGTTGTAGTTGCTGAGTTACCTCATAGACTTACAGTGGCGACCAAAAGTATGGACCGAATGTGAATATTGATATTCCTCGGTTCACCAACTTATAGTGATCGGGTCCGGCTAAAATTTTATACACATATTGGGCTACATAAATCATGAATGTTTAACAACTCTTAGCCCGATTCGATTCAATTTATGAAGTTTCCAGAATTTTTTAAAAGATAAAATATCTATTTTTCAATTTGATGAAAAAGTTTCAAAATTCTAAAGACTACATAAATGAATTCGGATCGGGCTGAAAGTTGTTAAACATTCATGGTTTATGTAGCCCAACATGTGTACAAAATTCAGCCGGGCCCATCACTATAAGTCGATGAAGCGAGCACTACCAATATTCACATTCGATTCATATTTTGACCATCACTGTAAGTGGGATGTGTTAGTCTTTGGAAGTTCGCGATGAAATGAGATTAGATTCGAGCGGAACTTTGACTATGAGTAATCTCCATTTCTGCAACCGAGAATCATAGATCAACAAAGCGGTTTACATGCAAAATTTACTCTTTTATCTGCGTTTTCTGATAATTTACCAAAGTGGTGGATTATTAGAGCGGCAAGTAGAAACGTTCCCCTCACTTTTTGTTTTCATTCGCTTTTTTGGGTGTTCTTTTGTGAAGATCAAATTTGTTATTTGAACTTTTTACATTCAAGATTACTTTGTCTCAGCTATGATCTCTTAATCTTCTTTCACGAATATTCCATTGTCAAGGATCTGAGCCACTTTTTTGTTTCACGAAAAAACAATATTTACGAAATAACTCAAAGTTTTCCGCACAAATTTAACACATGGTGATACATTATTTTGCAGAAAAGTGAACATGCCTAAATTATCTGCACTTTTCAATCTTTGATATGCACGTAGGTTTTAGTCAGTCTGTACAGCCTTTTTTCCGATTTTCTTCTCTGATCATCCATTTTACTACTTGTTGAAATGCATATAATTTTGCTCAAATTATATGCGTGCGAATTCTATTTTGGCCAAGTTTGGTTCAGCCCCAATTTTGTCTGCTCTGCTTCAGCTTCATTTGGGCCATTTTAGCAAATGTTATGAATGTTCTTCCACCTGATCGCTTTCTCCGCACCTCGGACCTCTAATTCCAATTCCAACTCTTCTCATTTCTCTCCCCTTCCTTCATTCCATGTAATATGCGAGTTTGAAGCGCAGCTTTCGTGTCTCAATTTATGTCCCAGGTTGGTGTTTCTCCTCTCTCGTTCATTTCCTGCACTATTTCTACATTGTCTGTCAGTTTGCAGCTCATTTCTCTCGCTCTAGCAAATTAGGCGTGCACTGCACAGACACCGGCCGGCTGCACATAATTTCACACTCACATTGCCTAACTGGCAAACGTATTCATAGGCGACGTAATGTGCATTGGCAGAGAATTAGAGGGGGCTCATAAGAAACAGCTACAGTATGACTAGATGGAGAAGAGAGACCAATAATTAGACATCATTAACAACAAGACAATTTATTGATCTATCTACTCTAAGCACACATTCTTCGTATCGAAAATCGTCTTTGAATAAGTGATTTATTCTAAACGAGAGATCAAGGATTCTCATAGGTACCAAAATTGTAAATTTACTATTCAGTTTTCAAAATCCGTACCTATATATTATTTTCCAAATATCTTTATTTGTGAGTTTTATATTGTGGTTTTTTCAATAATAGACAAGTGCAGTTTTAACACAACAATAATTTATTATCGAATGTTATATAAGAGATTTCTACGCTGCTTTAGGACTAACAACAGATCTAGGGAAATATGCAGCTATAGGTTGAATCTATAACTGTCGTGGAATCGAACTTGTGTCATGATAATAGGTGTATCTGTTTCGGGAGTAGAGACGAGCTGACGAGAAGAGATCAGTAGGAATAATAATATCATTGTGTCTTTCCATTTCTTATATAAGTTTCATTATCTAATCTAAGATAGTCTACACTAATCTTGACACAAGCATAATTTGCAGTGTACCCTGCTTGCTAATTTCGTAATTTGAGAGTTCAGAATACGACAGTGGACATTCCTGTTTGAGATTCTCGGACATAAATGACGGGCAAACGTTTGAAACAATCACGATTATGACTTTGTCCGCTAAATACTCAAATAGAATCAATTTAGCTGAAAATCTGCACAAATATGTACTTGGTCCACTTAGCCGTAAATTCTGGTCAAATTTTAGAAAATTTGATTCACGTACATTATATGAGTGTAGAAACTGAATCAGACATGCCCAAATTCGATTTTGTGAGACGGGAACGAGCGAGGATGGATCGGCTTCTCACATTTTTTCATATCTGAACAAAAAATTGTTTTAAAATTTCAAAATTGGAACAGACCGGTACATTCCGGAGCGATGATGAGGATGTGTAAACCTTGGGCATGTCTAAGCTGAATTCCTAATCGTGATTGTTACACACTTTTGACCGCCACTGCAGCCCTTCAGGATGAAGAGCAACTGACCAAATGTCTTTTTTCTCATCTAATATTGTCAACTTTCACAATTTGTCATCTATATTGTGATACAATGGACATCATCAGAGTTCTGTCTAATCTTCGTAGACATAGTCGTCGGCCCTTCTCTAGCAAGAACTATGCAGAAATTTGCACAATTTGAGAATTGCCGAAATTCGTAGCACGAATTTACTCCGTGTGATAAGCGGCGAGGAATTTACTCGGGTAATTGAATTGGCATTTCGGTTGATTACGGTAGTCTCTCCGAGAATTGCCTGTGGCAGTTAGCTGTTTTCCGTTCATCGAATTTGTCGGGGCGCGCAATTTTGCATCGCTCATTTCGCGTCTTCGCTAACATTTTTATCTGCCAAATGCTCGAATTCGAATTTCGAATTTTCTAAATTCGTCGTTGTCAGATTCTCCCCTCCCCGCCTTTCTAGACTAACTCATGCAGTACTGCTTCTAACTGCTTCTCAGCTTCTGACTGCTTATGTAATAAGCGGGGCAAATTCGAATGAGCCGAGGGCCGAGGCGTCGCAACTCGCTTATACAATTTAGCGGTCTTCCGCTCAGCAAATTTGCGCATTATTTGCCCGCAGCCGGCTCGACTCGACCCTCGTTTGTGCCGAGTTATGATAATTTCGTGAATTTGTCGTCGGCCTGCAAATCCCTCTAACTCCATCCTGTTTTCCCTTTCTTTTTCTCTCTTCATAAAGCTCTCTTCTTCTTCATAAAACTCCGCCCAACTTTGGAAATGCAACAGTAATTTCGAAGATCTGACTATACATAGATGATCAAAAATTTGATATACAACAACTGAATTTTAAAAATTTTAGCCCTCTAAACTATTTATCGAATTTAATCTTTACAGAAGCAGATTGAAGCTTGCATGATTTGCTAATTTATGCGCATTATTTTGAATACCGTAATTCCGATTAATTATCTGTTATAATGGATTCAAACATTTTCCTAAAATT
Organism: Diploscapter coronatus; assembly: GCA_964036155.1. Classification (NCBI taxonomy): domain Eukaryota; kingdom Metazoa; phylum Nematoda; class Chromadorea; order Rhabditida; family Rhabditidae; genus Diploscapter; species Diploscapter coronatus. The sequence goes on along the minus strand of OZ038422.1, from coordinate 43,566,383 downwards.
ATGCAAAATTTCTAAAAGTCATTTATTTTGAGTTTGAGTTTGATTTATATTTTGAAATTTTCGAAATCCTAACGTTATTGGTTGATCTTCATGATCTCCGATCCGCCTGTACCTGTATTTTGATTATTCTTTGCTAGTCGGTCTCGAACTCCCGTTTTTTTCTCTCAATCATGTCTGCCCGCTTGTCATTTTCCCCATCTTCCCTCCTGAATTTGCCTTCTCAGCTACCAACAATTAGCTAATTCGGCTTCCTCAGCTTGATTGCATTAAATCCTGAGAGAGGCGAAGTAAGGGAACGTGGAAGAGAAAGAGACCAAATACGAAATCACACAATCCAAGGGCCTTCTAATTCCGCCTCCTTACTCTTCTTATTCTCCTACTCACTTCTTTCGCGAGTAATTTCCCAATTTCAATCTTCTAATAGAACCGAGGGGAATTTAGAAAGTCTGAAAATTCGATCCCTTTACTTTCTTACCCGTGTCTATTTTTAAACGTCAATTTTTCACTTGAAATGCTATCTTTCATAATTAAAATCGTAATTAGAAATTTCATTCGCAAATTTCGCCCTAATAATTTCCTACGTGTCTTTTTGCGGCTTCATTCGAGCATTCCGCGTTCATTCAGTTAATATCCTGTCATTTCGGCCTTTCTCTTCATTTCTGCATTTTCATTGTCTTTTTTCCTCTTCCCTCTTAAATACCCTTCTCATTTCTTTTTCTAGTGAGAGATGAATAATTTTTATGCGAAATATATTTTCATTTCTAATAGCAACGCTTTGGCTCATGACTTGTTTAAATATTTTCATTTATTTTATTCGACTCCTATACTTCGTCAGTGTAGTTATTCCTTACGGTATTGTATCATTCTAATTTCTATTGGTAATTGATTTTCAATGCTGTTGAACGATCTTCTGTGCAAAGCGTGCCAAAGTTAGTATACGATTTTAATATCAATATATTCTAATAAGAAAAAGCGATAATCTTAAGTTCGACATAGAAATTCAGTGTGTTCGATGTCAACTACTGAAATTATGAATTGTTTCATCATGTTTAGATGCCAATTTAGACACATATAATTCTAAATTGCAAATCAATTAAAAAAAAACTCCGTAAACAGTTCATAACAACTTTTACTAATTGAAAAAATACGCAAGTATTTGTAAGTAAGAAATTACTCGACGGACAGTGCAGAAATCTTTCGATAATCGGTTATTATTTATCGGCATTTCAAAGCGCTATTTATCCTACAGCGTAATTTTCGCAGTCGGATTAGTGCCGTATTTTGTGGAATTTACAAAATTTAAGCAGAAGGTTAAGCTCGACAAATCATGATTCGGATGAATTAATCAGCTGAAATTGGCTAATCGTCTTAACATCGAATTCTATTTTTTCTAGCTGAAAACGTAAGAAAAAATCCTATTATTGCACGTGTGAATTTCCAGCGGTTTCTGTGATTAAATTCACTTACGAAAATTGTTATCATTTGGATATCTCAATATATTTCAAACTGATTCTTGTATCTGCATAGCTATTTATCGCGTTAGTAGACATAGTACTCGAGTTCTAGGTTAGGATTGAATTTGATTGAAGGACTGCATCATAATTCAAGAGTAATTTGAGGTGTGCTTCAAGCTTCAGCGGTCTGGGCGAATATAATTTGTCCGTTGGTGGGGGGTTTCGGAATAACTGCCTCTTTTATTTTTGGTTCTCTCTGCAATTTGGGCTGCTTTACCTGAATGCTTCATGCTTCGAAATGGGGTAATCATAATGAATTGTCGATTGTCGTAGTTGGTTCCATGCCATTTCTGCTATTCCCTTCCATTCCAGGCATTTCGGCCGAATTATTACCAAATAGGGTTTGTCTATTCTGACGACCGCCCCTCCTCTCTTCCCCTTCCTGCTTCAATTCCTCCATTTTCCATTATTGCGTAATAATCATGTTTTGCTTATGAGTTCCAGCTTCCCTATCCTGAAAATTTAATCCCTTAATTTCGGAAATACTACCGTAATCCGATTGCAAAGCTCTTGTAAGTTGTACAAAATTCTTTCATCTCTCAATTTGCACGTGAAATTCACTACTGAAATTAGGATTTTAGTACCTAAAATAATTTGAAGCATGGCCATATTCTTCTAAGTCTGAAGACCGAAATGCTAAGGATAAATGCAGAAATGTCTTTGATCTGGCTGCTTTTAATCTCGAGATATCGGATTGTCCATAACTATGTGCACTGATAATAAGCCAAATCACTTGTAGCATGTCTATGGAACCAGATATGCACCTTACTTTCTCCACTTCCCTACCAAGTCTGCCAATTTCTTCATCCGATTTTCACATTTCTTATCGCAAACTTCTCGAACAAGTTGTTAGCGAATGAGCTAAAACAATTGCTCTAAATCTGGCTCGTTTTTCACCGTTTTATTGGCAAGATTCGCACATTTTAATAATAAAACCAAAGTTGTCGTTATAATTCGGCATTTCGCCCGTGCTTTCCTGGCCCTGTTCTGGGAGCTAACAACTCATAAACTGTCCTCTTGGTTTGCATCGTAAAGTGTGCATTTCTCATTTTGTCACTATTTCGTCTCCCTTTCCATTTTCTTCCACGTTTTTATGAAGTTGGATGAAATCTCAAAACATTACTAGAATAATGTGCCACCTGGAATAATTTCTACCGAAACGTGCAAAAATTCGGCTGAAAGCAAAGAGTTAGCGTAATCAAAAACGATGCCGCCGCTATGAAGTTTGGGAAACGAGAAAGAGCTTCTTGGAATGAATACGGTAATTGGGAAATTCAATCATATTCCTGACTAAATTGCATCGCCGTCATTATTGCATTTCTCGAAGATTTGGAAAACTTGGAATTATTGCATTTGAGTTGGATGAATTCTCTTACTTCTCTTTCTTTGCATAAATATTGACTCGACTCTCAAGAAAACGTTAATTAATTGATACCACATGGTTTATTGGAACTAAGAGCTATAATAAAATTCCATCTCATTAGTTAAAACTTCCGACATTTCATTTTCCTATCTTTATCATTACGAATTATTTAGATTTTTCTTCGAAAATATCATGTACTTCAATTTATTAATTTTTAAATATTATTTATAAATTTCATACCCCTTTGATTCCTTAAGCTTCAGCAGACCTTACTTATTGTAAATTGGTACGCTTAGGATTTTAAGGCGGTAGATTTAGTGACTAAGCCTATAGATAAGGCACTGATCGAACATTTGAAGAAATCTCGTTTGAACTTTCTCTGCAAAATCTCGCTAATCCTACTTTATTATTGACACAAAAGTTTCAGATAAATTTGAATTGAAATTTCAAATATTTTGGGGAGAATCAATAATCTTCTCTTTACTAATATTTTTTTACGATTTAGTAAAGCTTTACGCAAAAAATCTAAAACTATTTTTTAAATATCTCTAAATGACTAATTTGTTTTAATTTCAATCAATTTTCTATTTCGTACGAAATTTATTCTGATCGTGATTAATCAGAAATTAGTATGGAAAATCCGAGATTTTCGCGATATTTTAATGACGATTTTTAATAATTTTTTATAGAGTGGACTAGAATTAATAATGAATTTTCGTTTCATCTCATCACAAACGAAGATAAAAGCCTAGTCGTTTTCAATATGTGCGATAATCAAGATAACTTTTGCGTGGTACCGATCAACAGATTGATTAGTCATGGGATTGTTATGATCGCCAGAAAGCATTCATATCCTTCTAGCCCCATATTCATTCATTTTTCAATCCGAAATAGCATGATATTAATTTTATCGTAAATTTCTATATATTTTTTATTTGGATGATTGAAGACCCAAATTTTGTATTTCAGGTGTTGATAATGATTGCTTGATGTCAGACATCGAAACGGGCTCTCGACTGGTTCTCATGCCTTTCGACAGTCCCAAGCAAATGGAACAGCAAAACGGTAATCAATTGTTTAAGATAGGAAACTTTTTAGAGATTAGTCTAGAAATCGCAGTTTGTAATTACGGGGTGCGTCAAATGTCTAGTAGGTAGCTAAAGATATTTTAGAAAAATTCCATACTAAATCAGAGCCGTGCCAAGTTCAAATGCTCTCAGTCTGGCCCTCAAAATACGGGTCGGGCCGTTAGAACTCTGCACAGCATTTCATTGAAGTTTCAAAGACACCTGTAAAATAAGTACCAAAAATATGTAATCAGGAATGGGAAGGATTTTCTGATTCTCTAAATAAAACTAATAAACAACAATGACATCGTTCAGATTCTGATTCATCATCGCCTGCCCCAACAGATCCTGCGGAAATACTCCGATTACTGTCTGAGAGTGCCATCGCTGGATGCCGTAAGAAGAGAAGATATTCTCTTATCAAGTCGAAACTGGATAATTTTATAGAAGACGAAGCAGTCCGAGCTCAATTCGAACGATGTCTGCCTTCCATCGGTCAGTTTGACGAGGCCGTCTCCAGCGGAATGGCCGGATTCGGACTCGAGGCAGCCATCGGTCAGCAGCCAATTCACATGCAGCCTGACTTTCTCGCTACCGGATTCAGTGCTATGAGGTTGCACTGTCAGAAGGAGGAAGAATAGTTTAATCATCAGTAATTCAGGAACACTTCGAAAACGCTAAAATGTCCCAAATGCAATTGGCACTATAAGTATCAAGAAACATTGGAGATTCACATGAAGGAGAAGCACGCCGAAAATGAGGTCCCGTTGAAGAGCTGCGGAATGCTCAAGTCAATTATTTCTTTTAGATCAAATGCATTTATTGTCTTGAAAATCGAGTGCATCCGAAATTAAGTCGAGGAGAAAGCTATAGTTGCGGATATAAACCGTACAGGTAGATCTGGTCGATAATAATGGATGAAAACGACAATATTCAGATGCGAACTCTGTAAATACAGCACAACGACGAAGGGCAACCTGAGCATTCACATGCAGAGTGACAAGCATCTGCACGCTGTTCAGGACTTGCCTAATAGCATCGGTATGAATTACTGTGCAGTTTTCTTTCGAAAATTACTATTTTATTATTTTAGCCGCGGCAGCTTCATTTCCATGTCCACCAACCTCTCGATCGCCAATTCCCGATGGAGACACTACATTTGTCTGCCTCGTTTGTGGATCATATTCAACCGACGATTCGAAAGAAATTCTCGAGCATGCTGAGAAGGTAATAAGCAAATGAAAGTAGAGCAAAGAAAATTAGAGATTCTGAAGAAATAACACACACCTATTTGTCAAAAATGATGAAACCCAAATATAAAAACAAGATGAAGATCAGCCTAGAAACTAAGCTCTTTTCTAAATCTCAAAAATCACAATATTTTCGAATTTCAGGATCGATCCCGTCCCGCTCAAGGTGATCTATCAATGACAAATGGCTCATTCCGTTGCTTCCTCTGTCCTTATTCGACTGGACTCAAGGCGAATTTCCAACTGCATATGAGAACTGACAAACATATTCAGAAAGTTCAGACGGTAAACTAATTCCTTCAAAGTTTCTGTTCTCGTTTTAGCGATACTATAAACCCACTGAGGGAATTTAAAATCGGTTTTATCGATATCCTCCAAGAATATTACATGCCTAAGCTTTTCTCATTCTAAAGTCATGCTCACATTTGATAAACCAGTAATGTTTGCAATTAGTAATGTGACTGTCTATGTCTTTATTTCTGATTCATTCACATTTTGCTTTCTGGTGATTCGATTCGAAACTCGATATTTTCATTTGACAATCATCAATGAATGGGCTGCTTGGGAAAGGGAAAGGACGATTAGTCAGGAGATACGACAACTCTGCAACTCGACAACTGCAAATGACAAAAGGGAGTGGGGAGGCGATGTCAGTCTGTCTGGACTCTCTCCAATCCAAAACTTCTTCTCGCATTCTTGCTCACAGCCAATTGCTTCTCCTATATTATGGGCTGTTGCTTTGCGATTGAAATTCGCTCTTTATGCATAATTCAGCGATACGATTTCTCTCTGTGCACAAAGACGGAAACAGACAGACAATAGCCTTCAAACACATAACACTTCGCACTACATTGCTGATTGTGCATTTCATTGGAATTCTCGAATTCCCCAATCAGCATTCGCAGACAGGCATACTGTATCTGTCCATTGCTATAATTAGTCATCCAATGTAGGAATTCATAAATTTGCCGCACGACAATTGCAGTTCTAATTCCTTTTTGATGGAATTCTAAAAGCAGCAGTAATGCAAACATGCATGCGTCTGCGTGTCAGTCACAATCATCTGTTTATTTCCGGAATTTATCTGATTTCCCTTACAGGCAGATCTGACAGATCAATGCTTAGCCGCCATGCTTTAGCTCATCCCTTACTATTTGTGCAAACAGTCCCTCTCTTCTTTTTTATGTCCGGTCATCTCTTTTCTTTCCTTATTTCCCTTCTTTTATCGCCTTCTTTGAACGTCTGCAAATCTCCTTTTCATTGTTATGATTCGCGCATATTAACGAGAGAAGAATGACAGGCAAAGGAATCGAGAGGAAATGGAAATGATTCAGGAAATGATAGTTGTACACATTTGTATATCCCGATCTTCATATGATTTTAGCAATTTTACAGATTTTAGGCCTTTGAAATTGTTTACTCTAGACCAATTCCATTGGATTCCTAGTTGATGTGGTACCTTTACGATGCTGAGAGTCAGTCATTCAGTCTTAGAGTCTCAGATCTGGTTACCTTGAGCCTTCTTCTTCTCTCATTGCTTTTCATTTAATCTGCCTCCTCCATTCTTTGCCAGTTTCTATTTAACGCATTCATTATGCGATTAGGATTCTGTTTTCCTCTACTTCCCTCGTATTTTCTTCTTTCTCCGAGGTCATTTTCGTGAACAATCGGCACCTGTAAAACTCGTCTTCTCTCCTTCAGGCAAAGCCTCTTAATATTCATTGATGAGTTGAGTTGCAGAGTCTAAGGCCATTTTATATTTTTCAAGTCAAAGCAATTATCATCAAATTTAGATCAATTTAAATCTGACTAATCAGACCAAAAATATCAACTTTTGTAGCACCTTTTCATATTTGTTCATTTCTCTTGTCAATATGAAGTCTCACTTGCTATTGGAAGTAAAAAGAAAAGAAATTTATGGGCGGAGCGATGAATGAATGAATGAATGCGACGGAATTTGTGAGGCAAGGAAGGAAGCGAAGGGAAGGAAGGAGGGAGGAGTCGGCCAATCAACAGACATTAGGCAATGAGGAGGAGAGAAAGGAGCGAGCAGGAGCTACCGATGAATTCACTTGGGTACTTCATCATACCTCATTAATTATTCAATCAGCTAATTGGGACAATAATTAGCTCCTATATTAAGTTAATTATGCAAATTAATTTCAGGTGAACCACATTCGTGAAGGAACTACAGGCACTTCAGCCCTCTTTCGACTTTGCAATACGAAAAGTCCCTTCCAAATCTATTGCAGAGTCTGTCAGGAAGTGATCACTAGGTAAAAAATTCACTTCGTCATTTAAAAGAAAAAAAAAATCTAAGATTTGAAGGTTGATAATGAGTTAGTGAGCTATTTTGAAAATAATGTTTCAGTCTTTACCCATAAATGATTTAGCTGAAACTGGGATTAAGTCAAAAACGATTTTCTGTAAAACTCGCAACTAAACCACTACCACTATTTGTAAAATTCACCAGTTATGCTCCTCTTACCTACGCTTCTTAATACAGAATTTTGGTAACTTTACAAACATTTGTAGTGGTTTGCATGTAAATATCACAAGATTCTTTAAGAAAATAACAAAATTTTTGGCAACATGTCATAATGTTATCATAAGAAATAGTTATTGAATAGATAGAGATCAAGTCTAGATGGGGAAGAGGTTTTCTATGTAATTTTTAACTTATGATAAAATTTTTGAGTTTCCAAGAGACTTTCTGCATTAGACACCGAATTTTAGGGTGAAAGAGTGTAGGCAAAGGGGAGAAATAAGAAAAAGAGCCGATATCTTTTACGGGCAGTATCGGTCTTCCGACGGTGTATAATACAGGAGGTCTTTTTAAAGTGCAAAATAATTTAGTATTCATATTGGCACAAAAATAAGAATCGAATGATTCCGTAAGAATTGCTTAACCAAACCTAAAACAAAATGAACCATTTCAACCTAAATATTGTTCACGCTTTCATATAAAGCCAGCATTAGAATGTTTATTATTACTTGTATTAGGAGTAAAAATCACTACAAATAATTTTTATATGTTCATTCATTTGCTCAATTCTGACTTCAGAAGATAAGGTTCTTATAGGAGTTTGCTTACATACATACGAGCGGTTAATTTTCGAATTTCAGAAACTAATCGAATATTTTACGTATAATCCGAAAATCAGCTCAGCTTACGACAACAGGCTAGGCTAATCAGACTTTGAAATTCCGCGAAATAATACCAATTTTTGAACTATCCAAAATCATATCCAATATAAAATGATGGTGATTTATCAAATACTCTACAAATTTCAATCAGAACTACTTTTCAAAGAGTATTTACAAATCTGCTGCAGAGGACATGAGCTTGAACATTCATAAGCGACTTATGGAGGGTTATACTAAGAAAAACATCAATCTGATGAAGCGCTTAAAATTATTTTGTTTATTTTTTGAATGCACAAAACCTTAAACCATGAGACTATTTATGTTGAAATTTGTAAATTTTGACCAATTTTCCGAATTAGCCCCCTCGCTTACCGCGCTTAATTTAAAACTGTTATTGTCTACTAGCAAATAAGCCTGTAAAAGAGTCTAGAAATACGCTAATTTGTCGATACCTAACTAATTCTGTTGACACTACGATTCGAAAACCAAACAACAGGAGAAATTAGGGAAATGCTCATTCAGTCTGCGCTCTTCTCGAGGGGCTCGGGGAGAAATGCGCAAATCCAGAGACCTGCTGATCTAAGACGAGAATCAAATAACTGGCGATAAGACTTCGGAATGCGATTTGCAGTTGTAAAATCAGATACGAAATTAGAGAAAATTTCATTCCGTTCGTCACGTTTTGGATAAATATTTTGAAACTCCGAAGAATCAAGAATTGGACCTTCGTACACAGCACAAGTAATCGGCATCAGCTGGTATCTGGTAGGATATCGAGGAGGAATCTCTTGGATTGTTTGAGATAATCTGGTTAATCGTTGACTTATTCGGACTTACTCGAATCGGTTTATGTTGGCAGAAATACTGACTTAAACAAGGCTTAGCTAGTAGCAATTCAACAGTTAGTCTGCGTCTGCATTCCATTTATTCATTCAATCAGTCGGCCACTAATACAAGATGTTCAGCGGTTCATCTCTGCAAGAGCACTGCGATTCTGCCAGCCACCGAACTTCCCTCAGGCAACCTATTCTCCTGTTCGTCTGTCGTTTATGCAACTACGAAGCCGCTAACAAGCCGGACTGCATCAGTAAGTTCATTCAATTACTGCTGCTGTTATTACCGAGATAGTAGAATCATAAGTGATTTTTTCATTGTAGAAATTCATGCTTCCAAGATTTATGAGAGCTGTGTACCTTTTAACTTCTTCTTTCTGAATTTCCCATGCCCAAATCCTAATTTGGATTGTTGGAATAGGTCAATCGGTTTAGTCTTTTGCTTCTTTGCCCGTTGCCTCTTTGCATATCCACCCTCATTGAGACTGTCCTTAGTCGCAGCCTCCAGCAAACTGTCTGCCCTTCCCTTTGCACTCTGCACTCGTAGCCTCTCGTTCTCATTAACATAAAATCGTAAATAAAAGACTTTCTCTCGATCAATCAAACAAATCCTTCTTTATTTGGATTCTCTCCATTCCTCCACTTCATCTATGAACTTGTCCTTTCTTGCTTGATTTGTCAAAAATTCCAATAATTTCAATCGACTTTTAGAATGTTCGCGCGTTAAAGTTAGCAAGAAAATACATGAGAACAGCGTTATTGAGAACAAACGATCAAATACCGTGCACTTTTGAAGTACTGAAATTAGCGCGTTGTTGGCAGAAGAATTGCCGAAGATTCAATGCTTCAAATAACAATTTTGACAACAAATTGAAAATACGACGTGCACATTTTTCATCCGATTCTGTGCACCATTAACTTTGTCTCAATATGCCGATTTTAAAAATAATATCTTTGTTATTGCCAAACTCATTAAATGATGATTACGCGATACCCAATCTCTGCAGAAAACGGTGATATTTTAAACGAAATTTAAAATTGTCTCTAATTTTAGTTCGCAACGAAATCTATAAATTAGACCTTATTTGATCGTGCTCATTTTCGGTGCTTAATTTGGACGACGCTATTAAGCAAAGGCAATAGTCATTACGAGGGTGAAAGTCCTTGAAATTTAGGTTTAAAGAGGCAAATAATAATGACTGGTTGATTCGCTGCCCATTCGCATTCGATTCATTTTCATTTCATTGCATTTCAACCGCTAATTTGCCCCCTTTGCATTTTCCTCAGCCAATTTGAACCTTGCTTATTTCACTAAATGAATTTTTATGTAGTTTTGATTGCAGATTTTATGAACTGAAGGTCATCTGCGAAACGTAAATCTATCAAAATGCATAAAAAAGCGGGATCATTTTCGTTATAAGTTGGTCGATTTGTCCGCAGGCGCCACTTTTTCCTTGTTCTTCTTCGTGATTTGTGCAGTTTTGCGTATTCGACTGATTGCGACCTCAGACTCTCTTCATTTCTTCATTCGTTCATTCATTGTCATATTCATTCACTTCAGCCATTTAGTTTTATAGTTATTTGCAGTTGAGTCTTCTCCTTCTTGTTCATTTCTTCTAATATCATCCCCAATTCATTCCAGTTACTTCACGCCTGATCAATTTCGCATTCATCAGCTACCGTATCTCTTGCAAAATGTTGATTAACGAAGCATACTGTAGCTAGAAGTGAAAAATGAGTGAAATCTATTTGCATTCATTCATTATTGTGTGTGATAGCGATGTATTATTTCTTTCATTCGTTGTATAGATTCCTCAACTTTATTTGATAAGGATCACATCAAATTGTCTTCCCTCAACTCTTCCATTTCTGGCTCTGCTTTTATGTGTTTGATTGAGGCTTAATTTTGCTCGATCTAGTCATTGTGAGGGATACGGTGAGAAGGTGAGAAAATAGACGACAGATAGACAGAGTCATCAACAAATTCATCGCCTCATTCGCTACGAGCTGCTTGCCTCTCCCTTCTCTTTCACAGTTCAAATAATGTTGACTCAGCTTTTGATGCAAAGTGCGATTGGAAAGAAAATGGGAAGGAATGAAGAATGAAGAGAAATAAGGAGAAATTGACAATACAGGGAAATAAGGGAATTTGAAGGAATCGAATCGAACAGAGCTGTGGGAGAATTCGGGGAATGAAGGAGAAAATCGTGCAGCACAATGCAATCGACAAAGCGAGCAAGAATCTCATTCCTTTTTTCTTGTCAAAGCAATCAGGCTCAGCTTTTATTATCATTGTATAATCGAAGATCAGCAGTCTTTCCGAGATTTCATGAAATACTATCGCGGTAATATATTTATTAATGGCAATTTTGGAAAATTTTTCTTTGGCATTTTTACAAAAGTCAAATTTCAGCTCACATGACGTGTCACGAGCCGTCGACCTGGCCGATGAGCACCAATTCGAACAGTCAATCAGGTAATTCAACAGAATAATTCGCTCTCCCTCCCCATCTTCACTTTCGTTTCATTCTAATCGTCAACTCGTTTGTGACCAATCTCAGCCTGCATTTGCATTGTCTGACTCTTCCTCGCTGCCAAATTAGCTTCTTCAAATGTCTTCATTTCTGCCTCTGCCTTCACTTCGGCACTTTGGATCTGCCTCATTCCAGCATGCTGCTTGGCTGGCGACTTTACTCGTTGTCTCTCCTTTCCCTGTCTCTCTTTCTCGAATCCGCCTTCTATTTCTCTCATCGCAGTCAAATCTCTGAGGCCCAATATGATGAATCGGCTTCATTGCCTATTGCCTAATTCGAGCCTTGCTCGAGGCTGTGCAGTTTGCAACGCTGTCTGCTAGAGGCAGGCATAAGCTGGACAGAAGAGCTGAGGTTTGAACGCCCATTTCATTTCATTTGCCTAATAAGCCCTGCCCCGCTAGTTCCTGATCCCTCATCCGATTCTGAGCTAATCACCCCTTTCTTATCAGTTTTATCACTCATCTTTCCATCCCACAACCCCACAACCATCAAATCAGCTTTCAGTCGTTCAATAATCAACCAGAACAACTTGCTCGAGATCTCTCATTCCCCCCGTAAAATCAAAACATTTCGACATTGCTCATTAGAATTAGAAGATTTCTACTAGAGCTCAATTTCTGAACTTCCAAAATTTATCTGACTTTCGGAGCTTATCTTCTAATAACTTGGTGACTAAATTGGGATATCTTTAACAGCGCAAAGATCGAATTAAGAGAGGAACAAAGTGCAAGCATTTATCAAAACAACTTGGTAGAAATACGTAATTTTGCAAAATTTCAAACTTTCGCTAAAAATTCGGTATGGCTAATCCAATGATTTTTGTAAGCGAGGAGAGTAGCCCAAATATGATGTTGTTGGTTTACTATTTAAGCTGCGCGAACTTACGCAAATTCTCCCGAAACAAGTTTCGTGATCATCATTTACAGTATGACTCCAATTTGCGATGATTGTGTTTGATTCTCCCGATTAACTATGGCCGAGTCCATTCATTGCAACTCGATTCCGAATTCCCAGTCATGTCTCCTCTATTTCATTGAATTCATTCATCATTCATTCCCAATTTTACTATCCTATTAGGCAGTGTCACTTTTCACGCATCGGCCGCGATTTGTCTGTAATGCCCCAATGCGCACAATTCACGTCTTTGAGGGAAATTTAGAGTTAGAGAGAAAGAAGAAAAAGAAGAAGAGGGGAAGGGAAAGGGAATAAGGGAATGAGAGGAAAATGACAGAGTCACAAGTTATTTGTTAGTCGGACTTATTTGTTAGCACACACACGCACACGAATATCGAGGGTTATGGAATGAATGAGGACGAGAGAGTGTGGAAGAGGTGGCGAAGGGAGGCTCATCGCGCATTGTTTGAGGAACATGAGCAGAGAGACAGACACTGACAGATGACTGGCGAATAAATGAAGAGCAGTGCAGACGCAGATTACGGTCGTCATTCCTCAGAGCTACATCGCCAAATTGGGATACCTTTCAGAATTTCTAGCCTTTCTCACGCTTGTTCAACCATCTCGAATTGTCTAAACATTGTTGATCTGAATCAGCATCAATTTGCAATTTGTCATTTGAATTCATTCATTTTGATCGAGTATTTGCTTACATTCCCATCTCGTTCTGCATTTCCTTCCCCTTCCCCTCTCATTTGTCCCCATTCGATCATTCGATTGCAGTCCTGCTTTGCTTTTCTGCATTGTGTATTGTCATTTGCATGTGCAAGGACATTCCCCATTAACCTAAGTCCTCCCCTCTTCCCCATATTCCCTGCCAGCCGAACTGTCTGCTCTGCTCTCCGATTCTTGTCAACTTGCCTCGTTTATTGCCTTTCGTTAAATAATCCCACCATTTTGTGCATGATTCATTGACCTCAGCAATGTCTCAACTGCCCATTAACAACTTTCAGTCTTTCTGCAATCTCGCAAATTCCTTCACTCTCTCGTTCGGCAACATTTCGACTAACAATTACTTGAACTTTCGAGCAAACTTCTAATTTCTTCGAGTCTCATGCGAAGTTCGCACCTGTCAGTGCGAATTCGACTGATCCCATCTTTCTCAGCCTCAAATAGCCCCACCTCCTCAATTTGGCTCCCCTCCCTAATTTCTCATTCTTCATTTCACTTCTTATTATGATCTCCATTTGCCCTTGAAAATTTAACATCGACCATTTTAATCCTCAGAAAAATCTCTTTTCGGATTGAAAAATTGCAAGGACACTTCTTCGAACTGTAGAGAATTTGCTCATTAAAAGTTCGACGTTTAGAGAGTTTTAGAAAGATTTTGATCATTTAGTTTAGTTCAATGACGATTTAGCATTTGGATATTTTTGCAACTCGGCGAATGATCTATGCATTTCTCGTATTTTGCACTGAAATTTGTCCATTTTGATGAGCTTGAATGCATGGATGCAAGCCCAGTCCAATTCGAGAAGAGGTCTATCAAGGGAGCAATCTGGCAGAGTTGAAATTTAGAGAGGCAGAGTCAATGAATGAGAAGAGCCAAATTATTGCATAGAAAGAGTATCATCTTGTTTTCAGGATCTGCCTCTTCCGATACTTTGCGATTTTTCAGTTTATATCTAACTTTTCGAAAATTGAGTGAATCTCGATTTTGCTAGGATAAGCTCCGCTAAGCAGCGTTTTGTGTTTTTGTCGATCGAATAGACAAAGCAACGGTAAACAGGCGACAAAGACGAGGAGAATGAGAATGAGAAGTACCGTGCCCCTTCCTTCTTCCTCTCTTAGCATTCATTCATTCTCGCCTCTTTCCTGTTTCTTTGGGAGACACGCTAAGTGAAATTGATCCCCCTTCTCCTACTTCCTCTCAGCTCCACTTCCTTTGATTTTCCCACCCCTCATCTACTTTCTCGTCATCGTTGAGCTCACTCACAAATTGCTAATTCATTTTATACTGTAGATAATTTTTGTCACTTTTATCAATGGTTGATCACTATTACATTTCGAATTAATCTTTTATTCTTCTGTGAATGGCGGTAATCAATTCCTGGAGATCGCAATGCTGGCGATTGGAAATGAGAGTGTGGCTGGGAGAATTGATGCGAGAGGCCCTCGCCGCTATTCCATCGCTCAATTTTTCCGCGTAACAATAATGATTATAATGATTGTGTGGAGAGTGCGGCGTCAGAGAAAGAGGGAAATCGAGGCACTGTTCTCCTGCTCTCCATTAAATCTGTCAGCAGACTTTGACTTTGTGACTCCAAATCCCTTCACATTTTCGCTGATTGCAATTTTCGATTCGCCATCAGGCCCTTTTACTCGTTTCATTTGCTCATTTCCTATTTGGGGATTTAAAAATCACCCAACTTGCCCTGGCCGAGCTGTGCAGAGCTATAGTCCTGCCGAATCGAGCGCGGCCTCCAGGGACACGTAGCGCCCGCCAATTCTCCCCGATTCCTCGATTCTT
Organism: Diploscapter coronatus; assembly: GCA_964036155.1. Taxonomy (NCBI): domain Eukaryota; kingdom Metazoa; phylum Nematoda; class Chromadorea; order Rhabditida; family Rhabditidae; genus Diploscapter; species Diploscapter coronatus. Next base: position 43,551,251 of record OZ038422.1, on the reverse strand, counting down.
CTTATCTCCTCTTTCAGCTTTGTTCTCCCGTCTCCAATTAGCCTTGTGCGGCTTTTCCGTCTCATTGACAGAGGAGTGAACTTTTTCGCCTTCAATCAAAGAGGCCAACCAAAAATTGGGAATTGAGGAGAAATCTTGGCCCAGGATGAGGAAATTTAGCAGTCAGACTCGAGACTCGGGGAGATGTGATGTGAGAAGATAAAGCGGAGCGGAGGGAGGAAGACTAAACGGCGCCAAATTAGACGAGTCTGTGTTTTCCGGCAAATCAGCACAAGAATTGATGAAATTAAGGAGACGACTCGGCCGATTGCCCGCCTAATTTAAGGCCTTTAGGATTTCATTCCAAGATTCGGAAGACCAACTAGTCAGTTAAAGAATTTAGCAATTCCGATTCCGACAAGTTGGCAAATCGTAGCAAAGGCATTTTGGCTAGTTAGTCTGGGTCTGAAAGATCTCTGCAAATGTGCACATTACATACAATTTCTGATTTTCCAATTCCCCTTTCCCTCGATAATTCCCTTCATTCATTTTTAATGTTTGACTCTTCGCAACTAAATACATCCGATTCGCCTTACTTTTCTAGCACTATCCATCTATCCATCCTTCGAATGCTAACTAATACGCTCTAGGCGATAAATAGATTTATTACAGATCCGATTAAATACCAGCATGAGTCTGTGTTTGAGAGGTGCGAATGTGAAGAGAGTGAGATAGTGCAATTGAGAGCGGTGATAGTGAGAGAGCAGAAAGAGGCAGAGAATGATGAAAATAAAACGAATAAATGTGATGAAAGATAGAGGAGGATGAAAGAAACGATGAATGAATATATATGGCATTAGGCACGCTCTGGTTGTCCCTGCATTGTCACTCCATGCCTATTCCCTATCATCTCTGTCGGAATCTCTCAAGTCACTCCGATCCATGTGCTATCTGACATTCTTTATCTCTTCCCCTCCTATTTTCCCCCACTCTCTAGCTTCCTATTCCATCCCTTTGACCGGTTCTTTGAGCGACCTACTCGCGCAAACATTTTCCCACACTCATGCTCTCTATTATCCCTACCTCTCTATGTCTCTCCCAAATCTGCGGGAACTTTTCGATCTCTTCATCCAATCATTCAATCGGATGCATTACAATGCCCTGTAACAGGAAATACTCATTCTGAGTTGAAATTAGAAATAAGCCAAACTTATTCATTATAGTTCAAATTCTGAGAGTAAGAATTTGTTTAATTTTTTTCTTCAGAAAAGTTTTAAAAATAAGGATGCTCGGAGTTTCATAAAACTAAATTCGAAGCTACTTCCTAATATTTGAATACTTATTCTGGTTCTAAGTTTACAGAATATGATAAAAGCTTTTTCATTGATTAAGCCAAAAAAATTATTTAAGGACTGTAAACCTCAAACACTGATCTAAACTTCATCGAATTTGTCATATACAAGGATTGAGATTTGAAAAGGCAGAAAATGATTTTTAAAAAATGCACACATTCCCATAACGCGTATCATTTTGAGCTTAACCTGACGCAAAGACTTTTGCGACACTGTAGAAGAATGTCAGTCTGAATTTCAAAACCAAATTTCCAAAATCTGAAATTCGAAGAATTCTCAATTCAAAACCTTAACAGTCCTGATAGCTTTCCACGTTTACAGTTAGATGAAATTATATTTCCAATCTCCAATGAGTAATCAAACGAACTCGCTAACTTTAATTTTCAGAATTACAAATCAGACAACTTTTCCAATTGTGAAAAATAGCCCTGCTTTCAAAGTTTATCATGCGATAACCAAAATCTGATGATGAAGCCTGTTGTTAGACTCTGTCTCTCGACTTATCACAATTTGCGATCTCGTGAAATTGAGATGAAATTGTTTTGTGAAAGACGATGGAATGACAGATCGATAGAGCAATAGGGCAAATGCATAGAATGCGCAAATGACATCCACAATTTGCATTAAAAGATGTCTGATTTGAAGAAAACGGAGCATCGAGATAATGGCTGCTGCTGCTGTCTTCCGAAGAATAACATTCAACAATCAACATTACAGTCCAGCATTGTCACAGTCCATTGCTTTTTCACTAGTTTCTCAATCCATTTCTTGATAAGAGTTTGCTTTCAAGTTAACGAAACAACCGACTGTATTTTCAATCAGAAATTTTCGAGTTTCTGTTTCAAACACTGGATAGGCTGTATTTTTACCTATTCCGAAAAATTGAGGTCATCTTTATTAGTATTATGGTTTGTTAAAAATTGAATCTTATCCTTTTCCTATTCAAAATTCATCAAATTTATTACGGTATCGTAATTTCGCGATTTTCTGAATTGTCTTATTTCTGTGGCTGACTCAACGATCATTTCCCCTTCCTCATAATTTCTGCGATTTCGTCCAAATGAATCAGATTTGTTTATTATTCATTTGTATTTTTAGCGTCCCGCATCGTTTTCATTTCATTTTATTTCCGATCATTTTGCTATTAACCATTTGCTCATAAAGTGAATAGCTCTTTCTCTCTGCATCTCCATCTCACAGACAATCACACAATTCATGCGCCTAATTGATTGAAATGAAAATCTTCTGATCGACTGAGTCTGCGTTTGGCTGTTTTCCCCTTTCCCCAAACAAGGACTGTTTAATGAGGGCTGAGTGGGGAGTCGCTGTCAATTTCCCTCATTTCTCCATCTCATTTCTCATTTCATCGTTCATTTTCATTACCTGTTTCCTGCCTCTCACATTTGCCTCATAAGCTATGAGGTCTTATACCAAAATTAGAGGCAATAACAGTTCCCCTCTCCAATTTCTGTGCTATCTCCCTCGCCTCATTACAGCTTTGGAGTGTCGGCATGTCTCTCTGTCAATGCAAATTAGTCATAAATTTGCGCAGCGCACACACAGTTCACTTCCCTTTCGCATTCGCATTCGAGGCATTGGCGCACTAAAATTTGGGAAATGGCCAAGTTCGATCCGATCAAATCGATATGATATGTTGGTCTTCATCAATATATCGATTATTTCTCGTAAGCGATGTCCATTGTGCTCAGCTCAAATGGCTCGAATTATGATAATTTGTCGTCAGAGTGTGTCCTTTCCAAATCGCGACTCGTCGGAAATTGGTTGCTCCTCTGATTGGTCCCTTGCTTTCCCTTCGCCTCTGCTCTGCTCTGCTCCTTCCATTCCACCGTAATTGTTGCCTCAGGCTCTTTAGTTTCCCTTCTTTTTCTCTTCCATCTCCTTTCTGATTGCTCATTTCGTTCATTTCTCTTCCCCCCTTCTTCTCTTTATCTTTCCCCTTCGAATTCTCTCTATTTGTTCAGAACAGTCTTTTCAATTGTCTGTTTCTCTCGTTCTACTTCGTCTCTACGTTATTTCCCCTTCTCATAACAATTAGATAATGGCCCCTCTCTTTTTCTCTCTCGTGAGAGGCGTGCGCCAGGAGCGACTTTTGTAATTTCCGTGAAAAGACGCGAAATTGAGAAGATGAAGAAATGAGAAGGGGAAATGAATGCGAAATATGAATGAGCACTGTGCAGATTGCGGACCGAGCACGTCCATAGAAGGAAGGCTCGGATCAAGTGTATTTGCATATTCGGAATTCAACAAGTAAATGCAGACCGTGAACACAAGTTCAATTTCCGTCAACATGCATTTTAATTTAAATAGAAAAAGTTTGTCCTCACGACGAACTCGACGACAGCCAGATTCATGCATCTCTTGATTTAGCAAAATTCCATCAACCACACAAGACCGTTTTGCCAATCAAAGCAGTCTGATTACCAATGAATTTTGTTGGATCATGAATATATTTCAGAAATTCCTGCTGGGAAGAGTTGATTGGTTTTTTAATTGTATAAATGTATGATATATGTATATGCGGTCGTGTAATAATGAGGGAGGACAAAAGAAGGGGAGAAATGCAAAGATGCAAGGGGAGGGAGTTAATTCGCTCATTGTTGAATTGCCGAATTGCTGCATCGAATTCATTTCGGATCGATTCATCGACCGATTTCTTCAATCTTTCTAATTATTCCAATCATTGATTCACGTGTTAGAGCTGCAGAAATTCAGCTTGTTTGTCTGTTTGCTCCATGATTTTCTCATTTTTCTGACGTTATTTTTCATTTTCTTCAAAATTCTCATACGTTTCCTTTGAATCCTCAAGGTATTGATCTTCATATGATCTCTGATTAGCAATCGCTAGCAAATTTGCATTTCCAAAAGTTTTCATATTTCATTTATCAACGAAGTTTAAACTTGTAGAGAATTTATAATTTTCCATAGAACAACAATTTATCTGGCAGTTTTCAGATCTGAATGCCATGACAATGGAAGAGGATGCAGCGTACGCTTGTGCAAGCTGCGGATTCACCACAAGTAAGAATTGTTGTACTACAATTATTCATCTAATTAATTTTCTCAAATAAGCTTTCCAATCAGCTATTTGTCCAATTACCGTATCCTTGGCTATGATCGGTTGCTCGCTCGTTTCTCATCTTCCCCCTCCTTCCCATTTGATTTATTGACTTCGTTTGCCCGTTACTTTTTGTTTTCCTTCCTTCCCGCCTTTCTAATCACAGGCTCTCATCTCATTTTATTTTCTTTCTCTTCTCGGCTTTTTCATCTGATTTTCTCGTCGTTTTTACTCTTTCAATCATTACGAAATCTATTGCACAGTTCTTGCATGAGAGACGATGTTTTGTAAGCTGGAGGGGAATATGGAAGGAAAAGATCAAGTTGAAGAATAATAATTTCAAAGGGATTATAAAAGGGGAAATTTTCAGGATATTCTGAGAGTCATCTTGTCTCTAAAGAGGTGACATAAAATGAGCTGAACCAAGGCGTATAAAATTTAGCAACTTCATTAATGAACAATTTGTCGTGAAAATTCTTATTATAGGCACTTTCAAAGTGAATCAGGAGAAGTTTAAACCATTCTTTATCGTTCGAGCATTCGGATGGTGGCTCACAATATACAAGTTGTCAAGCTTACATTGAAATGCTATGTAACGAGAAACTTTTACCAATTGTACATGTTAATGAGATTTCCAGTTGGCTCAACTTTAGTTCATTCAATATTTATACTTTGTTAGAGACATACGATAAGTGAAATTACTTTCTTTCAGAATTAGAATAGGAATTTTGACCTTTTCTAGTTGAAATTTATTTCAGTAACTTATTTCATAGAGCAATACATAACATTTTAAAATATGGCAAATTTCAATCTCGATTGACCTGACCACTTTTGCCACAGTCTAACTTCCTCGCTCATTCACTCCTCTGCTTTTTGCATCCATGACAGTCATTAGTTCCCTTGGCCTTTTCTCGCTGCCTTATAATTCACAATTTGCCTCTAATTTCTCCATCTCGTTTCATTTCCCTCATTCCCCTGCCAAGTTCCCTTTCTCTTTCCCTCAATTGTCCTTTTTATCGTCAACTTCAAAGAATCAGTCATTGTCCCAATGATACAATGATGAACGAGATTCGACAACCGTAATTCATTCGAAAAACAATCGAAAATTTCAAAATGCTGAAAATCAGAAAGATAAACTCGTTCTGTTCGCCGAGAATTGCTCATTGGTAACAAAATATTTGCCTTGATCACTGTAATGCGAGAAGAAAGGGAAAATTCACACCACCTGCTTCAACATTTTTTGTAATCATTCGAATTTTAACTATAACATTTTCGCTTATGACAGAAAACAGTTAAAAATTTAGAAGGGACGACTGTTCAGAGTTCAATTTTATCTAGACGTGATGAAGATCAGTTTTATTATGAAAAAAAACTTGAGCTACTTCTGCATTATAAATTATTGTACAACAATTTGATATGCCAGAAAATAGTAAAAACGATCAATATTCGAATTGCATCATTTCTGCATCTCTCCCCCATTTTATTTCATTTCATCATTTCCACCACCGAGCTTTCTTCTCCTTTGTCGCTGAGTCGCTCCTTTCTCATTCCATCACTTGCTGCATTGGTTTCCATTGAATTGCCCTCGTTACTCTGTCTTCCTCTTCCCTTTCCTCCTCTCATATTCTTCCCTGATTTTTTGCCTCACAAATTAGCATATAGAATGATCAAATGCAGAGAATTGAGAGCTTTGAGGTGCCGCTGTGCAGAAATGCAGATAAAAACGAGCCAAATGAACTATGCGCAATAGATGATCAGAATGAAGGAATGTGTGCGTGGCTGTGACTCAACTAGCGTTCGAAGGATTTTGATGAATTATCAAGTGAATCATGGGGATTTTTGAAGACACTTAGCGAACTACGGTAAAATAATCACCGACTAATTGATAATTTTACGATTAGACCAAACTAGACTATACAGTTCAAGTTTCGTTCGAATAGAAATAAGTTAGAAGAGCCGTTCATTTGGTTGGCCACTTGGAACATGCAACTTGTTGCCAATGACTCTCACCTGCATTGTCTCTGCTTCTCATCTCTTCAACAAGAGTTATTAACTGTCTACATCACTGCTGCCTCACCATTCTTCATACTCTCTCGCAATTGACAGTCCTTTGTAACTGGCCGACCACCGCCTGACAGTCTCAAAGAGTTAAATGAATGTCCCTGTGTGTTTCTCTTGCTTTCCCTCAAAAGTGACTAGTTTCGGTGCGCATTCACTGTGTACTTTTTAATTACAACCTCCAAAACATTGCCTAATTTCCTCGTTCATAATTGCTACATTTCAACAAAATCTGGTTGCATCGGCTGCTTTATTTAGATTGAATTGAAGGCATTTTGTTCAATTTCGCCTAATGGGCGGAATCATTTTTTAGCAATTTCTACCGTATTTTCGAAGTCATTAGCCCTCCTCTTCCCCATTAGTGTTCTCCTCTCATCGACTTGCCACGACGCGCTTCTTCAGCTTATTAATTTTATTGCCTTTGAAGTTGACCGCCTTAATGAGCTGCACAACTAAGTGTGATAATAATTTGAAATTTAGAAGAGGGAAGAAAAAATCATTCTGAACGAATGCAAAATTTCGCAATCAATATTGGGAAACAAACTTATAAATTTGACAGAAGTTTAGTTATTCCTGGGAGCACATTTCATTCAATAGACGCATGACTTATTGATCCTCTATCATCTAGATGAATAAGATATTTCGAGAAAATCATATAATCAATTCATTCTTAGATAATAAACCCTAACTTTCGATGTTTCAGAAGAGGTCTCAGTATTAGAAGAGCACGGAAAGACACACGAAGACGGCGATCAGTGCCCGCTGTGTCTGTCAAAGGCAGTCAAGTTGGCTGAACATCTCATACAGGTAGATTTTTTCGTAGCTAGAAACTTACAAATCTCTAACTTCAAGCCATTTCCCATTTTAATGAATTGAATAACAATTGATCACTCTTCAAATAATAATAAAAACATTTGTTCTCTCAATGGACACCTTTATCTTCCTTCCATCTCACCGTTCCCAGACCCATTCACAGTTACCATTTTGTTATTTCTTTCTTCCCCTTTCTCTCATTCATCTCACTCGTATTTTCATTTGTCAGCTTTTCAATCCTGCTTATTTTCCTTCTTCCATCTCTCTCCTCTCGTAATATTCACTGATTCATCCTTGTCAAATGTCTTTTCTATCTCATTTCATTGCTCGAGGGGAATTTCTCCAAACATTGTGCATTTTAATGGTGGTAGTACGATTCAATTTCGATTTAGGAGCACAAGATCAACGAGCAGGCAGCCGAAAGGCTGTTGTCTGTACAGAAGAGCGAATTGGCTAGGTAAGAATGAAGACTAAAGAAATAAGGAAACTGAACATATTTTTAATTTATTTCTTTATTTTAGGAGATTACATAATTTATTACAAAATAGATTTTGGTTTGGAAAGGGTGAATTCAGTTGAATCACATGGGGCTCTGTGAAGAGAAAAGAGAACAGTCTATTTATATGGACGTTAAAATAATAAAGTGAAGAAATGTTAGACAGATTGCTCATAATGAATTATCTTATAAATTTGGTCTTGAAATTTAGAAATCGTATAGAAATTAAAAAGTGAAGTGGATTATTTCGCGACAAAGACCAAAGAAAACAATAACCCTTGTCCAACTAAGTCAGAATCTGATACAGAAATCGCCATTTTATTTACCCCCTGATTTGAGCACATCTCGAAGTTTCAAGCAATATTTTTACGTCAACTTCAATATAATACAAAATAGATTTTATCTACTTTAATTAACAATTTATACACAGTAGAGGCTATTTTGAAAAAAAAAATCATGATTATTAATAGATTCTGATACGCTCAATTTCCGTAAGCCAATAAGAATGAAATTTGTACGCATATTCCATCGAATTAAACTAAGTTTTGCAGATTTTAATTCATACTTATTAACAATAAGTGGGCAATCCAAGCTCCAATCATAAGCATCGATTGTTTCAGATTCTTAGCCACCACTGTGTCCTTTCTAAATTTGTCGAATCGCCGCGACAGAAAAATGATTAAAAAACATGCTGCACGAAACTATAATGAAAATTTCGATATAATAGCTAAAATTATGTCCCCGTGCTTAGTTTGCTACGTAATTAATATCGGGAGTGAGTTTGCGCATAAAATTGATAAGGTGACAGTTGTGAAGAAGTGTGAAATGAAGGCGTCATTAATTGAAATTTTACGATCCGACTAATTACTGATTAGTCGATTGGTCGGCTGTTGCAAAGGGGAAAATGCTAATTGAAAATTCTTCCTGAGTCACAACACAGCATTGATTAGGCTGTTTTCAGCTCTGCCAACGGTTCGAGTGGGGGATTTTCGTATCGCTGCTCGCAATGCTCAATGGCGTTCAGAAGTGAAGCAGGACTGCAATCGCATCAGGTCTGTGTCAATAACTTTTCAAAGTTCACTTAGATAGATAAAACTAAATTGTATGCAAAAATTCTCAAATTATGAAAAAGTGATGATGAAAGACGAAAAATGAATATTTGAAATGGATGAAAGTTGAAACGAGTGAACTTCAGATAGTCCACTTATTCGCGACAACCCACAAATGCTCATTCTGCAATAAGGTCTCATCGGATGCTGACGAGTTGAAGGTAGGATTAGTTCCCATTTTTCACTTCATAACTTATTCGAATTCGATTGTTTATCAATGCCATTCCGTTTTAGACACACATGGAGCAGGAGCACGCACTCGAAAAGTCTTCTCGCTGCGATCTCTGCTCGGAATCCTTCCCAGCAAAATCTGCAAACGCGCATTTCAACTCTCCCAACCATCTCAAACGAGTCAAGCAACAGCTCATGGAGAAACAAGGAGCGGTCGATCTCAGTTCTCAGGTCAGACAATATTCTCATGTAACTTCTTAATTCAACAAATCAAATGATGAGCCAAATTAACGATCGATCATCCCTGATACGAAATTCACATTGTAGTATTTTAGAAGGAAATTCTTACTCTGATTTCAACTTTCAATTTTTTATTTGTTTCACTTCTAACCTATTCTAAGAGCTCCATTTCTTCAAAATAAACAGCGATCGTTTTTGGTACAGTGCAAACTGACTTTGAAACTCGAAAATTTTGATTAGTGCAGTTCTTCAGTTATGTGAAATTTTTCTCATTTGTAGAAACGACCCATGGTGTCACCAATCATGAAAGCAGAACAGAGAGATAGAAGCACTGCATAGAAATTCATAGAGACAATGAGAAAGCGAAAATCGTTCGAGAAAAGAAAGGGAGAAATTATGGAAAATCACTATTCGACTGTTATTAGTATATTCGGGAAGAGGAGAGGAGAAAATGAGGAATTTTTCATTTATTAAATTAATCATTCCTATGTTGACTAAAATTTCAATAAATTTTGGTTGGGAGAAGATGGAAAAATGAGCAGTCACAAATTTAGAAGTGTCGGAAATTTTCCATTTTGGTTAATGACGAATTTATTTCCGACCAATTTTCTTAACTTTGATTCGAAACTGTTGATTTTTCATTGGATCGCTCCGTGCAGATACCATAATGGCTAGTTTGTCGGTTTGTACGAAGGATTGTCCTTCCCTCTCTTCTCTCACATTCCCATTCTCTTTCATCATTGCTTGAGCCTAATGGGCCTGTGTCAGTGCAAACATACTCCACAATTCATTCCCTTCCTTATTCGAAAGGCTCCAACCGTAAAGCCAGACAACATTTTGAACTTGAAAATCGTAGGATTATACGATGAAAGAATTAGTTTTCAGAGAACGTATAGCGTTTCACAAATTTCATAAGTTAGACAAAAGTCGATCAATCACACAATTCTGGAAATTCTCAAAATATTGATATCGTTTGTTTAAACTTTTAAGTCGCACGAACTGAACTGTAACATTTGACTGCTAAACCCTGCAATTCACAAATGACAAATTCTCCCCATTTCAATCGAGTCTCAGTCTCACTCTATTTGGCTCCCTTTCATCTCATTCTCTTACTTCTGCTACCGTAATCGGCTTATGGCCATAATTCAGCCGCTTTGACAAATTTTTGTGACTTTCTCTACTGCGCATGAATGCAGCAACGCAGAATCTGCATAGAGGTTCTAGAGCATATCATAGCAATCGGGACGATGACAACAATTCAGAGAATCAGGGAAGAGGGGAAGGGGCTCATTCACATTCCATATTCATTCGCCTATTCCCCCCTCATTCATTCATTCTCTCACCCATCCCTCCATTCAATTTCGCGCAATCGGTTCAGTTAATTTGGCGCATTTATTCGATTTTCATCATCAAATTTTGCTTGAATAGACGCGCTTCAGTCTAGAATTCATTCGATCATTTCAGGCTCTCTCCAATTTGAAGCAGCTCCCATCAGGCATTTTGACTGGAGACAAACCGAAACTATTCCGCTGTAACATTTGCAATCAGCAATACGGCCAAGGAGCCACGCTCGATATCCACTTGAGGTTGGATTTATAATTTTTATGTTTTTTTTTAATTGAAAATTCACTATAATATATATACATTCTCTAGGATGATTGATATTGATTTTCCCGTTTCGGTTCAACATGCTCATTCGAATATTGCAGATCGGTTGCACATCAGTCTCGAATGACGAAAATTAGCGAACTGGTGGCCGCGGGGGAAATCGATTCGTCGAAACCAGTCATCGAGCAGCCGGGAGGACCCAGACAGAATCTCATCAAGGATCTCATTCACAAGGAGGAAGAGGTATCCACAGAATTATCGATTGGGAAACTTTTTTTCTTTTTTTTTGCAATTATGTAAAGGAGTTTTTTGTTGTTGTTGTTGTTGTAAACGCGAATGCTCATTTAACAAAGGAGCTTCAACGATTACCAATCCTCATCGTCAAGACAAACTTCGAAACCTTGTGATCAAATTACGCAATTGAACAACACATTTCTGATTGGTGAATAGATTACTGTAAATAGGCAGCTGATTTATTTTCAGTGATGAGATAGAGCGTGAAGTGGAGAATGGAGAGAAAAATAGAGAGGTAAATGGGTTTTGAATTTTCGTCGATTTCTATTATTTCAGCCTGTAACTCATTCCTGCGAATTGTTTGTCTGTCCTTTCTCTCCTTCCCTACAGACACTTCTCATTCATTTATTCAATTCATTGCACCCCTATACCTATGCGTCTGTCCGTCTAGCGTCTCTTCATTTACCTTCTTCTCTTCACTCGTCTGCATCTTTCGGTTTATTTTCCTCAATTTCCCTCAAATCTACTTCTGTCATTCTCATTCTCTAATTCTCATTCTATTTATTCTCATGTAAATGAGTGGAGCGTGCGCTGTCTTTGTTCCTCCTTTCCCTCCCCTTTCGCGTCCAGGTCTGTCACCTATTCGCTGCGGTGCTTTCCATCATTTCATCATAATTTTTGTTTTCATTCCGTTGTCATTTGAATCGTAAACTCGGGGATTTGAATTATTTTGTCATTTGACTCTGATCATTATGTTATTGTTACATGATCATGCAATTACGAATCTTCAACAATTACTCATCATAGAAATTGCGTGAAGTGAGGATAATTTAAATATTTAGCACATTCATTTGTATGGACAGTTTATGTTTGCTCAAAAGCATTCATCCTTTATTAGTCTCCATTACCGTTTCCCTTCTTTCTCCTCAAAGACAATGCATAAGTCGTGTGGTCGAATGTCTGTGTGTATCGCGTATTTGTCGTCTGATTGTGAGCCGAGGATACCATACGCAAACAGACATTCACACTTACACAAAGGAGAGCAAAGCAAGGTTATTAGAGTCAGAGGGTCGGAAATAGAATAAATTAGAAGAGACAAATTCTCTCAAGAGAGGGATTTTTACGGATTTGTTTTTTTTCAAATGCATCAATAATATAATTGGGAAAGTTAATCGCTTTATCTCACACTGAAACGTGAATGCAGAAATCAATTTGAGAATTGAATGAAAGAGGAAAACTTTCGGGGGAACGCATGGATCGTAGCCTTTCGAGTTTCGTTCAAATAATTACGGGGGGAGTAAAGAGAAGAGGCAGGATTCTGCATTCTCGCAGAGGAGAGGGGAAACTCATGAATCACTCAAATGAGGGAAACTAATGTAAAACGTGAGAACACCACCAGCCAGTTTGATGCGATGATTTTGTGAAAATGGAAATCAAGGGGAAACAACTCGAATCATCATCATCGTTCTATCATCGATTTTATGAACTCATTTCAGACCGGCAATCCTGCAAAGAATCCCATGTCCATATTGGATTTCATGAACATGCTCATGCAACAGCAGAACCCGAATGCATCGAATGTTGGACTTCAATCACTACAGTTCCCCATTCAAGCAGCCATGACAAATCAAAGCAGAGGTAGTTTTTACTCCTCACGATAAATTGAGTCAATTTCCACTCGACGAAATGATATTTTGCTCATGATATAGTGTTCTCATATTTTTAAAGAAATACTATTATTTCACAAAGAATTATTCCATCAAATTATAGTTGCCGTAAGCTGAAAATTGATATTTCAGAAGAAACGCCACTCGAAAACGTTGATGATGAAATGCCTTCGAGCGGAAAAATGCTGCTTGCACAAATTCGCAGCTTTGGAACGGATCGACTTACCACACTTTGTCCAGAGCTATCCGATCAAATCGACAAAATCCGGCACTTGGACGAATCGTCTGTAGCTGCAGTACCTCGACCAGAATGCAGTCAATGCGGAGAGATTTGCAACTCGATTGGAGCATTGTCTAAGCATTCCGAAGAAGCGCACAAACAGCCGCTACAGGACGAAGATGTCAAGAAATATGGACAGATCATTTTGAATGCCGCTGCACTCATCGAAGAAATCAAGCCGGTTAGTTATTTACTCCGAAAAATAAAAAATCCGCAATAAATTGAATCAATTGGGATCAAATTTTGTCCCCAGTATAAATGCACAATACTCCTAAAGAGTTGATAAGAAATAGCCAATTCGAAACCGTTGAACGCTAGTGATATTAAAAATTAGCAAATTAGCAACAAGAAAATTTCTAGTTTTTTCTCCAAACTATTGAATTCTATTATTCCTCGTTAAAAGTGATCAAATGGAATTTTTGAATTTCAGACAGAATTTGATTCACTCGACAATGGACAGAACTCCCCTCAGAGCAGTCGGACAAGTCGAGATAATTCCGAGCCTCCAGAGAAAATGGCTAAACTCGATTCGTCTGGTAATCGAAATTATTTTGGACTAAGATCATAATAATACAATTTTAGACTCCTCAAAGCCCGACTTCTCCCAGTTGGCAATGCTACAGATGATGCAAGCGGCCGGGTTTCCTTTCCTCCCTCCCGGTGCAGTTTCCGGCTCTCTTCCATCTTTCACCGGCCAAATCCCTCCAGGAATGTCTGATCTGTTCAACCCACTTCTCAATTCTAACCTCGCATCATCACCGCAAAAGCGAGCAAGAACGCGAATCACAGATGATCAGTTGAAAGTTCTCAGGTGAATTAAAAATGCAAATATAAACATCAATCGAGAGAATTCTCATTCCAAAAATTCTTGATTATCAATAATAATATCTCGTTCCCGAGGTTCTACCTAGACTAGTATGAAACTGCAAATTCAGGCAATACTTCGACATCAACAATAGCCCTACCGAAGCACAGGTCAAAGAAATGTCGATCAAAGCGAAATTGCCTGAGAAAGTGATCAAGCATTGGTTCAGGAATACACTATTCAAGGTAAAAATAATATAATTGAAGAGAAAAATGCGATATTTTTGCAGGAAAGACAAAGAGATAAGGATTCGCCGTACAACTTCAACAATCCACCATCCGTGAGCATCGACTTGGAGACTTACGAAAAGACAGGAGAAGCGAAAGTGTTCCAACTCGATAAAGATGTGGAGGGAAAGACAGTATGAGAGTTGATGTTATTTTCCCTGGTAAATGCTCTTTTTCAGATTAAATCAGAACCTGGCTCATCAACGTCAAGTGTGACTAGTGAAAAGAAGCTCCAGCCAATTCAGCCTGAATCCTCTTCAATCGGTGCAGGCAACAACGATATTTCTGCAATTTCCTCCTCTGTCACTCCATCCCTTCCTTCTGTCTCTTCTTCCACTCTAGCAATGCCCTCCATTCCTTCACCTGCAGCAGCAGCACTCGGCTCTTCAGCTACACAACTCAACTTCCAAGCCATCCTCAGTCAAATGCAGCAAGCCGCAGCCGCTGCTGCTTCAATCAGTCCAAACCCCTTCCAGTTCATGGATCCGACTGCTCTCATGACTGGTATGAGTATGTCAGTTTGCGTATCTAAATTTTTCTAAATTCCAGGTGGCCTTTCACAACTCGCCCCATCGCACGGTCCATCCTCTTCGCAGCCCGGCAGACGTGCAAATCGCACTCGATTCACCGATTTCCAGCTACGAACTCTCCAACAATTCTTCGAGAAACAAGCCTATCCGAAGGACGATGACTTGGAAATGCTGAGTAAGAAAACTGGCTGCAGTCCCAGAGTCGTCACCGTGTGGTTCCAAAATGCTCGGCAAAAGGCAAGGAAGATCTATGAAAATCAGCCAAACCATGAGTCAAATGACCGATTCGTCAAAACTCCAGGGTGCAACTTTCAATGCAAGAGGTTAGTCATTTAATGATGTAGATGATTAAAAAACATAATATTTTAGATGCAGTCAAGTTTTCCAGCGTTATTACGAGCTGATCCAACATCAACAGAAAAAGTGCTATAAGGATGATGGAATAGCGCAAGCCAATGATAATAAGGTTTGGATGAGCGCAGAGATGGCAAAAATCAAGCAATCGTTTTGCAGTGCGTTGAAGAAAATTTGAGTGCGGATGAAAAGGCACAACTGGCTGCTCAACAAGCGACATCCTCTCTAGCAGCCACGTTTGCATCAATGACACAGGAGTCTGGAAAACCTGCTGATTTACTAAAATTGCTTGGATCACCGAAGTCGAGCACTGATGTGCTTCTCAAAATGGTAAGACATGTTCTCAGGAATTATTTTTCAAAATATCTGAATTTAGTGCGAGTCAGCAGGAGGATCAGCTTCTGCTCCCGGTTCTTCTCTGCCAGCTGCACTAGCCTCCCTTCTACCACAAGGGTTGTTAGGAAATGTAAGCGGATCATCGCTTCCATCGGCTGATAAAGCAGAAAGCTCATCGAAATCGGGGTTTCACAAACGATGCCCATTCTGTGGACTTCTCTTCAAAGCTAAGCAGGTGAGAGACCTTGAATTCGAAGACTTCTCTCTTACGAGTGAACGCTTTTTCAGACAATGGTAGAGCATCTCCAGTCGAAACACGCGCCTCAAATGACTATGATGGGACTCGACGTGGACAGTCTGCCAAATGCAGATGATGTCCAGATGCTATTTCCACCTGGCTTTCTGAGTGCTGACGGCGAAATGCAGAAGGATCTGCTTGGAGTGCTCGATTTGAGCAGTGCAACTGCTGCTAATGGCGACGGGTATGAGAAAATGAAATTGAAAAAGATGAATTTTTCCCTGCTTCAGAAGAGAATCCCTGTCAATGTCGCCGTATCCAATGACAAGCGAGGGTGGAGACGATATGCCAGTTGAAAGTCCTGAAGATCTGCTCTTCGCATTTGCATCTCCAACTCCGAGTCAAATGGGAGCACAGCTGTCGAAATCTCCCACGAGCAACAAGCGATATCGTACGCACTTAACTCCACTGCAAGTTCACATGATGAAGTGCGTGTTCGCCGACTACAAAACACCATCCATGACTGAATGCGAGGTGCTGGGCAAAGAGATCGGACTGCACAAGCGAGTCGTGCAAGTTTGGTTTCAGGTAAACTAACGATGGAAGAATTAGCGAAAGTGTTCTGAATTTTAGAATGCACGTGCAAAAGAACGCAAAGTTCGAGTGAGCAATGGGGAGGAGGAGCCAATGTTCAGAGCGCAAATTCTTGGAACTCACTGCACTTTCTGTGGAATCGACTATGGCAATCGAATGAGTTTACAAGTAAACTGAAAATGTCTGAAAAAAACGAATTAACGAATTTGCAGGATCACATATTCAGCAAAGAGCACATGAAGAATGTTCGAGCACAACTGCCTACCGATTCAAATGCGAACGGAACTGGACTCGATGAAAACATCAACAAAATGGCAGGAAATAAGCTAGCTGCCCTCAAATCTGCACTGAAGACAGCGTCAATTCCAAACATGTCATTGGGCAATGGGTTCCCATTCAGCCTCGTTAACGGAATGATGCCTCCCGGTCGGATCAATCTTTCACATTGAATTAATAACGAGACTTTAGGAATGCCAAATATGCCATTTCTCTCCGACTTCAGTCTAATCGGCACATCGATCGATTCTCTGCAAATTCCTGAGGCTACGAAACAACTAATTTCTTCCAACATTGCAGCAGGACTTCCAAATGCCACGTATGTGTGTTGGGATATTTTATTATGATCGATTTATTCAAGTCATTCATTTTTTCTCGACCGAAAACGTTATCTCATCACAAACAATTGAATCGTTTCAGATTCACACAAGATGGAGAGACAGTGGATAGCTTAAAAGAATCATTGAATGAAGATGACGCAAGCGACGTGACGTCGACAGACAAAGAAGTTGGCTGGGCCTGCACTGCCTGCTCTTATGTTTTCCAAGAAGAAGCAAAGGCCAAAGAGCATCAGCGACTGTTCGGTCACCAGGCCAGTGAAGTATGTCTTCAACTCATGTTTCTATCCTTCCAACTGACAATACGATTCCAGGTCTTCGTCCTCGTGCAAACTCACTACGATTGCCTAGCCTGTCATACCTCGTTTGGAGTGCAGAAGGACTACGTCGATCATCTCTGCACGGCTACTCATTTGCAGGCGAAGCTGCTGGCTGCCGGTTCTTCTGTCAGCGGAGAAATAAAGGAGGAGAGGGACGAAGAAGGGGAAGGAGCAGGAGAGAATGGAAACAATAACGATCCGATCGAACACCACATACAACCCAGACAAGAGCTGATCGATACACCCATTCCCTCCGAGTGATTCCGATACATTTGTATTCTCATCTGGAAACACAATTGGTTTCTTTCAAATGACAATTTCAATTCGTGAAGGATGACATCAGAATTTTATGCTAGTTTAGTTGCCACGTTTTCAGTATTTCAGACTCGACTTCAATCTATCTCGTTGATCCCATGCTTTCATAACATTCAGTTTCAGTGTCAATTGCATTCTCTCGTCATTTTACCATGACTTTACTATTTTTAATTTCATAGTTGATTTTCAACTTTATTATTTATTCGTAAATATCTTCAAACAGCTTTAATGTTTCTTATGATGATGATGAAGTTTTCCTTTTGTGGGAAATATTTATCAGTAATAGTCAATAATCTATTTATCGTGATCTCAGATCGTTTTACCATTTTACAAAATTTATTTTAGAATTTTACTCATTCATTGATTAAATTTTAGAGTTCTATTTCTTGACTTTACAGTCCATAACTTCTCCATACTCGATAATCATGTCATTTCATTTCATTCAGTTCATTCAATTCAGTATTCAGTATTTCTCATGTTCTCGTCATAATAACCTAATGGTACTTGCACTTTTCTTCAGTATTGCCTTGCAAAGTCGCCACTCTCTACGTCACTTCACAATCATCGACGTTAGCAATAATTTGTGCATAAATCAGTAATGTCTTTGTTGGTCATTTTTATTTCATTCTTCACTACCAAATTTTGGTGTATTCATTTTTCATTGATTTTTCAGTGTGATTCATCCTGGTTTAACAGCTCTAATCAATTGCCCGCAATAATAATTTGATGTTGATGCCTTTAAAACTTCAATTCAAATGCTATAATTCCTATTGATTGTGAATCATTTTCACAATTCTATTCATTTTTGAGTACGATAATTGATGAAAACGATCTATAAAGCTATTTTAAGTAACTATGTGCATGTTTGTCTATAGAAAATTATGCTACTTTCATTTATGACATAGAATTTTAAGTTTCAATGATTTCATCGCAATTCGTTGTGCTTCATTTGACGTGCAAAGAATTATTCGAATTGTTAATTGGCTAAAACTATTATTTCTATAAAATATAGTATTTTAATAAATGTTCAGACGTAAATGTTTATTTTAATTAGTTAAAATTGATCTGTTTTCAAAGGTATTCCGCACGCATGGGAACGCGACGCGTTTCGCACTTCTCCTTTTCGCGAAGGGCACAGGCAGCAGTTTTTGTCATTTACAATGGAGTATAGTTGAAGTTCGAATGATTGTATCGTGACAAATTCAAAGTCACCATTAGAGCAACAATTATGCATGTTTACAATGAACACAGAAAATGATGAGACTTCGATGTTCACAGACTACCGATATTATACCGTATCACGATATTTTTCATGGTTGTAGGGAACTCATAGAGACTTTGACACATATCTCATAGAAAATGACAAAGCTACTTTGTGCATGGAATTACTGTTCTAAAATTCACATGATGGGTAGGAATGCTGACGGTGCAGTAAGATGGCACACCGCAACCCAATGAAAATCAACCGCACCATAAACAACCCTGATGATGAGTTATGCACGATTACACCACATGATCTAATTTCTAAACTAATTAATTTTCTGAACTGACAAACAAATCTTAACGCAGATGCAATTTTTAATTATCTGAAAAGTCTATCTTCTAATCTCGCACCTTTTGCAACTTTGATATACAAATTTAATAAAGTTCTGCAAGACATAGGGCGGGGCATAATTGGAGTGTTGAAACTGAAATTAGACTAAATTATAAGTTAGACGAGTCTTATAAATACAAAGCTGATTGCCTAAGCAACGTCTTGCACTGTTATTCGACCCATTTCAAGTTTTGTCATTTTTGTTTCGAAAGCGCTACCCTTTCTAAATCGTACTGTGTTGGGATCATTTTTCTCAAATTGTTATTCTACAGATTTATTATTATCATTAGAGGAATAAGTCGCAGAATCGAATGTCTTGGTGCGATAGACCTGCGCCTTATGCAAAGAATTATGATTTTTGTGAAGGTGAATTAATTTTCAGTTTACTTATTCTTACATACTATTCTGCATTGTTTTTCTTTTTATAAACCTCGGTAAAGATTTACTATTTCAGAATTGTTAACATCAAATACATTATTTTACAAATTCATAATTGCATGGAAAACTATCATACTTCATGGAGATAAATTTAATATGATAGGTTAGGTTAAATAGTTTTATATTGATATTATCTTCACAAAATAAATTCATCTAGAGTTTCAAATTGCGGCAATTTTCTATAACATCTTATTAATACCGATGTTTATGGGCATATTCATGATGTATCGGTTATTTCGAAAACGTGGAAATTTTTCACAATTCGAAAAAGTAATAGTCATCTTACTCATTCTAAATATACTCTATTTTATCTGTTCATTAATAATTGTAAGTTTTATACTATTATTTTTTTATGATGCAATTTTCAATATATGCATTGAAGCATGATAATATTTTAGCTTTCGTTGATGATCTATAATCAAATTTGGGACTTTTGCTGCCAAGATGATAACGCATACGGGGTAAGATAATTTAAAATTTAGCCACGTGTATCAATCAATATTTATCTACAGTTTAAACGAATCGTTTAAAATATCATCTGCATTGCTACAAAAAAAAGTCGACATTTTGTGAAATAGTATGGATTGTATTATTGTAGTTTTCCATACATTATTTCGCCATAATGTCTCGACTTTTCTGTCGCAACTTTTCCAAATAACGATAAAATACCACTTTATTTAAAACTTATTTAACATATAAAGTTGACTTAAATCTAATATAGTCAAAATTTTGCATTGACAGCTGATAAATGGAATTGTAGATATTATTGCGTGATTTATTTGGTATTCTTCAAGAGACATGGTTAAGGATGTCCATAATATTCGTTTCGACTGAAATTACGATATATCGAGCTAGGGCATTTTCACTGTTAGAAATTCTTCCACATGAGTATTTCAGTTTTGATACAAAATGGTTCAATTTAGTTGCCGTAACGAAAAAATAACTCAGCTATTTGCCATTATATTTTGGATATTGGCCGGATTTCATATTATTTTTGGCTGTATCGGCGGACTAATTAATTTTGCAATTTACTGGTTGAACGAATATCACACTGTTGATATTTTTGATATACAATTATATGTAATGGCTCTTCGTCAATGGGTTGTAAGTTAAACGAATATTATCAAAATAAAAACTATTAATGTCAATTATGTAGATAATTTTTAGAAGTTTTACACTACGATATTTCCGATCATAGCAAATTTTGCTCAGACGATAATTAGCATTGCCGCGTTTATTTACCTAAAGCGGTGTTTTGATTCGTATGGCAATCTGAGTCCAAGTGCAAGAAACTCTGAACGACACTTAAATCGATGGCTAATGGTGCATGTAAGTTAGCCCGGTTAATGTTGCACCATATTATGTTAAAAATGAATATGTATAACGTTTAGATTTTATGCGAAGTGGTAACAAATGATTTAAGTATTGTTCAACTATACGAGCTTTTTTGCATTGATTTCGAGAAAGGTGTAGGTAGGATGTCCTCTTAATCTTTTAACTTCAATATCTTAAACATCGTGTGCAAAATTAATTATATTTTCGTTGTATTAATTTTTTCATATGTAATGAGTCTATTAAGAGGACGAATCAGTGTAAATAATTGATTTCTCAAACTCGGTTAATACATCAAATCACACATTCGTTTATATTTATAACCAATCTCTGGTTTAAAATGCCGAGATTCGTTATAGCGAGTACGAAATGACTTATTCAAAAACAATTTTAATGAAATTTATCATTCCTAAGCTATTTTGTCCTATTGTATAAGTCACAGCATAAATTAACTAGTTTCATAGCTTCAAAGTTAGAAATTTGAGAGAACTTACTAGAATTTTTAGATATATATTTCGATGATGGATCTTTGCTAAGCAATATGATAATTTATATGCAAGTAAACATTATTAATAAATAAATTTTCATATTAACTAACAAAAGGAATGGAAAGATCTTTCTAAATAGTGAATTCTTCGACCTTATCATTATTTACATAAACGATAGTAATTTTTGCGTCGGATAGGAGACACGAATGTTACTTTGAATTTTTGAGAATAGAACTCGGCTAGTCGTGCTTTAAGGTACTAAAATACCCCTTTCGCGTTATGTACTTAGAAAGAGCAATTGTAAAATTAGGAATTGTTTTCTGAATAAACCTTGAGCAGTATACTTTTCTAACATAAGAAATGGATCCACACTAGAATCAGTTAAATTTTCTATAAAGAAAGCATTAAAAAAACTTTCAGAGCACTTTTATGATTATTTTCCTATATGGACCATGCATCCAAATAATTCCTCTGTTTTTCTTAGTGAGAGGATTGGTCGAGGTAGTTTATGTGTATATGCATGTAAAAAGGGATAATTTTAGAAGAGCAACACTATATCACCGATTAAGAAAGAATTAGTCAAAGTTATTGGAGTTACACCTCATCGTCCGGAGCAACTACAGGCGAATAGTATTTTCTCATCATGAGCCAAAAGATTGATCTGAAATTATGGTAAAATGTGAAAGATGTTCTATATGTATAGGCAAAGTTTATACAACTCACGACTACTTAGTTTTCTTTTACTTGAAGTGATTTATTCATTTTACTTTATCAATTAAAATGCATTCCGAAAATTTGTCGAATATTCAATAAAAACATTGTTTATTCATTCTGTTCGAAGATAGCTGATATCAAAGTGTAGCATCTCATCTTGTAAGATATAATTCATACATTACTGGTGTCAGAATATAGTCTACGCACACCAATTATCTATTAAAATCACCTTGTGAATATCTGAAATTTCGGACTAATTGTAACTGAAACAATACTACTATTTACAAAGTATTAGTTTGAGTTAAGAAACTCCGTCGGAAAACAAGCTATTTTTAATGACTAATGTGTCTATATTCTGATCATTAACCGATTTCGATCATGCTTTATACCGGATTCAGATTTCGGATCCAGAAAAGATCTTCAAATAATAATGTAGGGCTTCCATTTTTGCGAAATTAACGCACATCTATTTGCGTAAGTTAAGTCGAAAAAATATATCGCTCCTTTGTTAACCCTCACAATGAGGATTCCTGGATCACATTCAAATCCGACGATAATCGCAGCCAGTTTTAATCTTTTAAAACTATTATCTCGTTTTATTCTCTTTGAATAACTTACAGAGAATTTGAAATATCTCAATAATGTATGCAGATAGAATCAACTTCTGCAATACACATCTAATTGAGAATAAATATTCTCTGCTATTTTCGTGATTAGGCTCTGTAACCAAAAACAAAGTTTAATAATCAAGCCTCAAATTTTCAATTTAACCTAGAATAATTATTGTATTTTTTGTTTTATTTCAGAAGAAACAACAGACTAATTCTGGTAAGAAGCAGCAATAATCAGAATCTATCGAAATCGCGTCAAAATAATATCTTCGAAGTGTAATGACATTTTTCGTATATTAGTCTATTTAGAATATCAATTCATTCATTTGCTAGTAAAAATTATTTCTAACTTGAATTTCCCTGTTTTAAGTCTTTGCACTTGTATAAACGATATTTAGAACATAAATATCAGCTCATATGATATGCTGTGAAAAACACTGCTTCTTCATAAATAAATAATTTGTCTGCAAATCTAAACACAAAACTGAGTAAAAACTATAGACGTCTCTTTAGTGAATATATCAAATGGCTACCAAATAACTGCATACGAATTGAAAATCAGATCGTACCTTTCACTTATTAAAGATTTTATTGATAAAAGGTAAAACTATTGTTATCTTCAGTTTTTTCTGAAAATTTATTATCAAGTAACATATATTTGATATTTGACGATGACAATATTAGATGAAAAGTCTGGTGAGTATTCATTTCTGAAAAACATTCGCTTCTCATATAATGGAGAGCAAGAGTTAGGAAACACAGTATTTTCAATACATATTATGGACTGTGAGGAAGTAGATACTGTACACTCTTTGCAATTCTCTTCTCCTAGGTTCAACCCCAAAAAATAGTAGGCACGCTGAGGAGACGAAAGAGATAACAAAGAAAAGAGAGAAGAAAAGAGTGAAGGAAAGGAGAGGTATGGTATTGAGCTGTTTGTGTTATCATTTTATCGCATTTGCTATTTCCTTCAATCTTTAAATAATTTATTCTCGTCCAAATCTTTAAATTACACGAATCGTTCTGTTATCACAAATTTACATACTCCGTTTTTTTCAAAACGGTAAGGAGATTCACGAGAAGATAATGTCGATTTTCTGGAGAGTCTTCTGCATGTCGATTTGGTATTTCTTGGGCAACATTGCCTGACTCGATTGGTGCAGTTCGAGTGCAATCGAGAAATCAGCCACTTCGTTGGTCTGTTTCAGGCAGAACAGGGCTCCAATCAAGAAGGAAACTTCGCAGACAGAGTCCTTCTTCGTGCCTAAAGTTGGTGATCTTCATTACTTTTTGTACACTGCTTTTAATTCTAATTCAGTCAGAAAATTGTACCTTCAAATTTGGATAAGTTGGTGATAAGCAACGAAAACAGAGGCAGAGTGATTTTGACGGATGCGATCGAGGTCTGTGCATCGAGAATTTGTAATTCCGGAGAAAAGAGGCCGCATTGCTTGAACAATTCTGCCAGACTGGGAGCATCTTCTGGCAGTTCGGATGGGTTTGATACCAGCTGTCTAAATTGAATTGGTCCCCATTCACTTATGCATTTATTAAATCGATAAGTGTCCCACTTGTTGTATGCCTTCAGCGATAGAAACAAAGTCTCGCAGGTTCTTCTGCATGATATCCTCTTTGAAAACGCCATTTCTCGCCTCAATAGAGTTATCTGTCCAATCTGAAGAAAGCTAGTTCATACTCAAGAAAGGACTCTAGTTATTTTACTTTTCTCAGAGAAGTTTTACTTTTCTTGAATGGAATTCTCTAACCTTTGCAATGTTAGCTGTGAATATCTGCTGCTGTGCCTGCATAGTTTTGTTGATGGCTTCCCAAGTTGGAGAGTTGAATAACTCCTGATTGACATAGGCTTGACCTATCGACGACATCACTGATCGGAAGTCCCGAAGAGTAGCTGTAAAAACATCAAAATGGTTTAGAATCGATTAAAGCTAGCTTACCAAAGCACGTCGATTCGAGATCAGTTGCAAGGACTTTGTCGATGGAGGAGATCAAGTAGCAAGGAAGGAGATTTTCAATAGCATTCAGTTCGAGCGGAGTCAGCATCTGCGCTTTCGTCTTTGCATCCTTCCATTCCAGCTCATTTGCCATGTATCGGCAAGTGCTAAATGCTCAGTCACAGTTCTAGAAAAGTCAAAATATGTCTTACTTAGGGTTCGTGTTTTTGTAGAGCAGATCTACGATCGCATCGAAGAAATTGGTCGCCGCTTTCTTTGAGCTGTTCTGAAAAAGATTTATTCGATTTCAGATGTGTTAATAAATGATACTGTATATCAGTCCCTTTTCAGAATATTTATCTTCTCCAATATCAGCCATATTTTTATTTTTATCAAGTGGTATCTCTACATATTTCACATTCTCAAAGCAAATTCACTCACATCTCTCTCCAATCGTTCATCTACCAATTGTTCGAGCAAATTCTGCGTTTCTTCCCTCCAAATCTCATGTCCATTCACATCCATGTGATCGCACATGTAGATGAAGCCCTCGTGGAGACGAAGCAGATTGTCAGTCAGGGATGAAAGGGCTACTAAAGATGATTTCTCCTTCTATTTTTCTCGAGAATTAAATTTACCTGACAAATTATTCCATTTCGGATTGACTGCTAATGTCTTTGGCAGTTCCACTGCCAATTCCCTGCGAATTCCAGCTTCTAGTAATTCCTAAAAATAAAGGTTTTAAAAAATTTCTTAAATGTTTGACAAACCCTAGGATTGACTTCAATCGTTCCCAATTTCTTCAGAGTCATTCTCGAGATTCCCACGCTCATGTTTGAAATTGTGAAGGCCGCTTCAGACAGTTTGAAATTCTCCTCGAAGTTTGCCAATTCTTTCACCTAAATTTTGAAGGAAAAAATGTATTTCTTCAAAAAATATCTCGCCTCCTTCTTATCCAAATATTGAGGCCATTTCTTGCGTAGAACAGGGATTACTGTATCGTGAAGAATTCGAAAGAGATGTTGAGGAATCGATTGGAGAATGGCTCGCAGACGTCGCTCCAAATAGAATGAATAGGCGCGTGATATCAACCTGGATGTTAGACATTGAATGCGATGAATGTGATGAATGAAAGAATAGTTACCTGACAGTTTCCCCATCCTGCAGTCCCCTCTCCAAAATGGTTATCGCTAGAGAGAGCTTGTAGAAGAGCGTCCTCACAGGCTGAGAAGTTGACGATTTCAAAAGACGATTCTGAATTCGGGGCGTCCATGAATCTGAAAGGAATTATTATTGTTTCATCGGGTAATCGTCGATAGCCTATTATGGCATTGTTCTTCTTCTCTTCATCGTTTTACACGAGAAAGTGAGAGAAGTTAAAATGAACAAATCGCTTCACGATAAAAAAAGTATCCCCTTTGATTAATTTCACAAAACTCTTTCCTCGGATTGAGTATGAAGATAATCTAAGAATTAAAAAACCATACCGAGCAGCCCCCACATGTAGACTGCATTCGACGATTCTTCCACTGCACAAATCGCACTTTCTGAGAGCATCGATATGGAAGCCAGAGAATCCAGCAGACTGTTCACCTGAGTTTCAAAGTTTATTTTCTGGAATTATCTCATGCTTACCTTTTCTAGATACTGAGCAATAGCATAATTATTCCGAAGATCCAACATTTCTCCGACCTAAACTTTTTAGTTCACTTTTGCAAGGAAATTGGGTAAGAAAAAGCAACCTGCGCAATTCGCCTCTTTATTTGCTGAACCAATTCGACGTTTTTGTCCGAGTCCTTCTCCATTTCTTCTATCGTTTTCTTCAACAACGTGAACCAATCGTGCAGTTTTGCTGAAACAATCGACATTTTCATCAAAACGGAAGAAGGCAAAACTCACTTCTTTTTGAGACTTTCAACGAAGCGATTTCCTGGTTGAAAATCGCCGCGATTTCTCCGAATATCTGAGCAGTTTCGTCGACCAACTTCTTTATGGCCTCTTCACGATTTTGCAGAGCATCTCGGTATGCCTAATAAATTAACCAATTGAGACTTATGCACTGTCACTACGTCTAATCCTTCAACAATAGAAACATCTTTTATATCTCAAAGTTTCCATCCTATTTATCCTTCTCCGTTGGAGTGTAAAGAAAATGGAGAGAAAAAAGCATGTGTTGTTAAGGGAGAGGACAATAGTTATTTCATTTCATAGAAATCATGACTTGTGTAATTTTTTATTCCACACCTTGATATAGTCCATTTCGAATTTGGCCACATTCAGCATCACATTGAGTGCATTTCTGTCATATCGACTCGTTGCTTCCATTGAAATACGAATTTGAAGACCACGACGACTGCATTTATCGCCTAAACATTCAATTTCCATATTCTAAGGAAAACAGGAATTAATTCTAGTATGGCAAACTGCAAATACCCCATCTTGTCTATGAATTTTTCAGCGCATTGTTCGGATTTGACGTGAATTTCGAAGAAAAAACCTACATGTGTGAAGCACCAGCCATTTCATGGAAGCATTGTACTTAACTATCAGTTTTGCATTCGAATTGAAATAGGCCGGTAGAATTGGACCCTCAAATAGTGTTTTAGGGAAAAAATAAAAATCATTATACCTGTGGAAGTTTGATGTCAGTCAGAGTCATGTAATGCTCGTTGGCTAACTTGTTAGCTCTCCCTGTGTCGATCACTCCAGAGATGGCCGCATAAGCTGCCTTGTAATTCGTCCACTCATCCAGCAAATTCACAATCAACCCCATTCCGAGGGAAAGAACCTGAAAGATCTTATGAAATAAAGAAAGCCTTGATAAAATGAATATTTGAATAAATCAAATCTCCTAAAAAAAATTACCCATTTCTCCCTGAAATGTGCCTCTACAATTCGCCTCATCTGTGCAGCGTCCTGATGCAGAATTTTTGGCTCGAAAAACAGACAAATGAACAGCATCTCAGCTCTATCAACATTCGTTCTTCCCAACTGATAAGATCGCTGAAATCCCAAGAAAACACTTTGAATTAGTTCTAAAAAAGAACTCACATCTTTTCCTTCGTATTCGAGAGTTTTGAAGACGAGCGACACGAATTCTGGATGTTTGAGAGCCCGTTTGAATAGGGAATCGTCAATGGAAGTAGGCGATTTGAGAAAATCCGCCAGAAATTCGACATTGTTTCTTTCATCGCTAAAAATGATGAGTTTTCTCCCAGAAAAAATGTAAATGCAAAAAGTACCTGTTTCTGAAAATGGCAACGTAGATACGTTCCCGTAAAGTTGGCGGTAAATACTTATCAATGTACAGCAAAATCAGACCTGCAAAATTTCATATTCGAATTTTTCCCTAAATTCCTGCTATTATGGACTTCCGATTACTTGATCAAAATGAAAAATAATGCATTTTCTGTACGCACAAAAATAAGGAAATGAGAATTACAGGCATACAAGTTGCTTTACGGATTTTGCAATAAAAAGAGTAGGAAAAGGAGAGACACAGAAAGAGCGCATGAAGCAATCAACAGTTTGTTATGCATACTTCCTTATTTTTGGGCGTGTTGAAAATGCGTTATTTTTTATTTTGATCAATTGGAAAGTCCACGATACCTAAAGTGTAGAGACATTCAGCTTCTAGTTCACATGTCGCATCAATTGCAATTCGTTTTTCGTTGGCTACAGATTCGCAATACCTAATTGTGAAGAGATTACGGTAATTTGTAGAGAAACAAGAACTTACTCGTTGAAACTCGTAATGAAATTGGCGATGGTTTGGAAGAGCAGCTCGAATCGATGCAGCAAGGGACCGTGTTTGGCATAGAACAGGTCTTGTAAATTCTGAAATAATAAAATTATAGAGAAAAAAAAGTTTTAAAAGTTTTTTACCTCATCCTGTGCAAACAGCTTTTCGTACTGCTCGATTTTTGAAAAATAAGTGAAATCGATGAGAATCTGCTTGAATCGAGACTTGGATGGGTCGTGGAAATCGGGAGGAATGAAGTCGGACAAACGGAGAATTTCTGCCAGAATCGAATTGCCATCCACAATCACCTGCAAGGAGTAGGAAAGGGATTAGAATTCCTGTACTTCTGTATCCCACACCCTCTTTTCCTCTTACCCTAATTTTCCTATTTTCTCGTAAAAAAGTGGATATGGGATGCAAACGGTCAATGGATTAGGATTCGAAAAAAATTGACTTTGAGATTTTCAGAAGCAACCATATAGACCATCCAAAATTAGTTGAAATTTTGTTCACTTTTTATTAAATTACGAAAATCTGACCTTCTGCAGAAATGCATCGTAAGCACCCAATCCCCCGATGGAAACAACGAAATCATCCATTTTATGTCGATATCAAATCAAACAATCACTCAGATTCGTCCATCGAACGTGCCACTTGAAATGAGTCATTATAATGTTTTCCGTCAATTTTCGATTTATTGTGAATTTTTCGAGACATGGAATTATTAGATTGTATAAGGGAAACAATCAATTTCGTCCTCAAACCACAACACTTCAGAAAAATTCAAAAAGTTGCGTATTTTGAAGTTGGCTTTTTGCAAATGGGCGTGAAAATTTGGGTAACTCACGTTTTCTGCCTGCCTGACTGATTGACTGCCTGGGTGAGTTGTGATCGATGATCGAGTGACGTCGAGTTTTGGCAGTCGAGCGAGTTCGTCCCTGTCTTTCTTCCTTCGAACTTTCGACCTCTATCTCCTCGCTGTGTTACTCCCACTTTGCGCAAACCACAATTATTCGCAGTGCTTTTGCATATTCATCCTTTAACCTTTAATCTCTTTTTCGCTTGTTTTTAAAATTTGTGATTTTTATCTTCCAGGAAAAATGGCATCGGGAGACGACAAGAGCCGAGTGATTTCCCTGTCCGAGGTCGAGAAAAATAACCTGTCCGATCCGAACGGCAATTGCTGGATCGTTCTACGCGGCAAGGTAGAGCAGTTCATTCAAATCCGCCCCAACTTATCCCTATCCTACAGGTCTACGATGTAACAACCTTCCTCACGGAACACCCCGGTGGAGAAGAGGTCATCAAGGAGCACGCTGGAAAGGTTGAATTTTAGTTTTTCGAAGAAAGATCCGAGTCCAAAGTACATTTTGCGGAGATAGATGATGGTAGTGATAAGGATGAAAATAAATCTGTTGAGTATATTTGCGAAGGAGTTAACTATGTTCACAAGAATTTCGTGTGTTTCGTTCAAAATTCATGAAACAAACTTTAAAAATCTCGTCCTCTAGATGATTTTGAAATGTTGCGCTAGACTTTTTAAACCTTTATTCAATTTTCGTTCAAGTCGTTCTCTTTTCAGGATGCAACAGATGCGTTTGACGACGTGGGCCACTCAAAGGACGCCCTGCAGATGACGGATGACTACCAGATAGGAGTGCTGGCAGAGACCGACAAAAATAAGCCCGGTACGAAGAAAGGCAAAAACGCTGTTGGCGATGTGCCTGGGGACAGCTGGTAGGCATTTCGATACTCAGATGATTCCGATATTTTAGAGTAATTCGTCCAACTGAATTCAACGATCAACACGCGCATTTCACCTATGATTTATATCAATTTCTAGATTTTTCTTCGAATTATTGCAATGAATTTTGAATGAAACGTCAAAATTTACGATTTTCTTGAATAATCAAGCCAAAATTCTATGTTTCACGAGTAATGATGCAGCAAAAACGCTCTAACTAATGCCATCACTAGTCTCGTTGAGTTGTGCATTTGCAGGAAAGACATCGTTTTCTCCCCGACCTGGACCAATTTCCTCATTCCTGCAGCCATCGGAATTGCCGTCTATGTCATTTACAAGGGAGCCACTCGGCTCTTCGCGTAAATGTTCGATTTCAACTCATAGTTCTTCTCGGATAGACGTGTTAATTAATTAATTAATTGGTCAATTAAATCACTCAATTAAGGAATGCTTAGCTGTGGCAATTAGATAGTGGGGATTTCTAATTCGTGTTTCACATTTCTTTCCCAGTGCATTTCTTCTCGCCTCGATTCTTTTTTCAAATGTCTTTGTGAACGTTGCTTCCCAGGTCTAATACTTATTTAGTTTATAAGATAAGACAAGATTCCTGTGATAAATTCAACGACACGATAAATATTGAGATTTTTGTTTGTTGATTTTTCGCAGTTGTGCTGTTTATATCAGCATTTCATACTTTTACCTTTCGTTTTGCAGCTATTTTGAGTTGCGTTGATTTCAGCTTTTCATGGAGAAAATCGGCCGTTATTGTCTGGAGCTGAAAAAGACACTCGATGTGGAGGATCCCGATTCGGACAAGGCTAGAGCCTTCAGGAAGAAGTAGGCATTTCAAGTGAATTCTTGACTTTGGATAGTTCTTGTGAAGCTACTTTGAGGGACCTTTAATAAAACTAATGCTTCGTGATGCCAACTGTGAAATAACGATACAGAAAGCAAGCCTTTTCTAACAATATTAAGACAGGCACTGTTTTTTACGGATTCTTGATGTCTTTAAAAACACTGTTTTGATAGAAATTACTGTCATATTTTCGAGAAAAAAGTATGTCGTTCGTAATGTAATATTTTTGTTGTCACTCTTGCTAAGAATGAAAGAAGGCGCTATTCCATTTGTTCCAGAATTCTGAAGCTGCTGCTGGAATTCGAACAGACTTCTGACGATCAGAAAGGCCTCGAATTGTTCTGGCGCGTAGCTTATCGAGATCCCGTGCAGACCATCAAGCGCAGAAAAGTTAGTTCAGTTTTTTATACATATTTTATCAGAATCAAACTAACTACTTTTGAAATTTTGAATTCAATTTGAAACTTTGCTGTAAGTGAAAATCAAGGCTGGATAAAAGTATTGGTTTCGGTTTCGAAAACTGAAGGTTCCGATTCGCTTTCAGAGTTTGTTTGGTTTAAAATTAAAAGAAAGCTTTGGGTTTGGATTTGGCTCAAGTTTTTACTTTCCTCCAGTTCTGACGAAGTTGTTGGCTTGATTTATGAAACATTCTAAAACTATTTATCTTCCAAATGAAAGACGAACTTAGGTTGACATAAAGTATTCGAGCAAGATCATAACGGAATTCATCAACGAGTTGCGCAATCAGATGAAGACGGGCACGAAGCACGCGGCCGTTTTCAGTCTGTACATCGGGGATTTGCACAGGTAGGGAATAACTGACCGCATTTGTTGATTGAATTCGTTGCAGATATATGAACTCGAATCAGGCCCTCATCCGTGCATTCTACAAGAAGGCCATCAGCATCGACCCCGACCTCGGACATGCTTTCAACCAACTCGCTCTTACTGACACTCACATCATGTCATTACGGTAATAAGCCTTGAATATTTTTATTCATTTTTTATGTATTGAGTATAATTTTTTTTAGTATCTCATTTTTCCTCAATTTATTGATTTCAGTCACTGGATGATGGCTCTGACTGTGGAGAAGCCGTTCGCATTGGCTCTGCAGAACGTGGAGAAGACACTCACGGAGAAATTCGACGATCCGATGGAGGAGAGGATCGCTGAACTCGTCAAACTCATCACTATTCAGTATAAGTAGGGAGGCTTTCAGTTTTTTCGTGAAAATCAATTTTTTTAGGAAGGTAGAGTTGCAGCGTCATTCTGAGTTGTGGACAGAAGCCCTGGAAGACGTGGAAAATCTGGAGTCTCATCCCCAATTACCTTTGCTCGTCAACGTCCTCTCCATGTCTGCTATGCTCTCTCCTTCACAAATGGGATGTATGCAATTTTCTCTCCTTTATTTATTTCTTTACTCGTTTTCCAGACGACGTTTTTCTCGGTGCAACTCAGCTTCTCTGCGAGACTTTCCGCTGTCTGCTGCAGAAAATCCAGTGTGCAGTAGAAGTCGATTCGGATGTGAGTTTTCATTTTGCTCTACTCTCATTTTAAAGAGGTGATTTTTTGAAACTTTCCTCTATCAAATCTGAAAGGGATGATATTTACGAGTCAGGAAAAATATATTTCCTTTTGAACCCTCTCTCTAAATATTCTCTGCAAATTTCAGATCAACGTTCATCAAGCACGTCGTCGCAGAAGAAGGGAAAGTGATGACGATGAGAATGAAAGCAGTGGAGATGAAGAAGGGGAGGGAAAAACTGATGAAGATGCAAAGGGACAGAAGGAAGAGAACAACAAAATGGATATGGTTGGTTGGAGATTTTGTTTAGAAAAGAGGAATCATGGTTTTCAGAAGAAGAACCTAGAAATGCTACTACTTGCGACTGCCTGTGAATGGATGTATTACGCAGACGATGTGCTCAACAATGGACTCGAGAAGAGTGGCACGCCCATTCCAAGTGCATTCAGAGATGTGAGTAATTATTTCCGTTCTTTCTCTATCTTAAATTCTAAAACCATTAATTAGCCATGTAGCAATTGTATAAATTAGAAAGGTGTAGAGAGTTGCGTAATCACATCTAACTTTGTCATTTCGATATCGTTATTTCCCCGATTTTCATTTAATCTATTGTTTTTAGCTGTATGACGATGTTGTCAATATCCTAATGGACAAGCTGAACGGTCTGCTGGACACGATCAAGAAACACGAGGAGGACGTCGATGAGGAGTTGAGCTGGCTCATCTATGGACCCATTCTCGAGTCAAACAATCCTAAGTACGATTTACGCAGCTTTTCTATCTAATTTTTTTTCTCACGTTTAAATCATGAAAAGGGAAAAAACATGCAAGTTTGAAAAATTCTATAATTGCAGATTAAATTTATTCCAAATTTTTGGAGAAGAGCGTTTTATTCCAGATCTCCCCGTCCTCTTCGACAGCTGATTTACTGGGCCTATCAGCTGACCTCGCAGACGGAATCGCCCATCCAATTCCGCGACTATTTCAAGAAGCGAGACAAGAGCAGCAAACAGGCAAATGGACGCGAGAACATTGCACAGAAAATGGCTGAATTGCACATTAGACAGAAGCAGGTGGGGATTTTCCTGAATCAACTTGTTAATGATTTTTTGAAAGACGAGTTTCAGGAACAATATTTCTTTAAATTTAATGGAGAAAAACTTATCCGAAATGAACTAGTTTCAGGCCACCTCTCTGGAATGGTTGCCAGTCTACGTTATCTACGACACTTCAGTCCTCGAGAAGCACTCCAATCTGGCCAGGGACCTCATTTTCTCTCGCCATTTCATTTCAGTTCTGCCCTCCTTTGTTCTCTCCATCATCGACAAAATGAAGGTTCGATTTTTCTCCTATTTTACCACTATGAACATGAAAAAGACTATTTTATTTTATTTGCATGATAACGATAATTTTATTAATTTTTTCGAGATCGAAATTTCATCTTGTTATCATTAGAAGGAATTCTTAGCAGAACTTTCTTTTTTCGAATTTTTGTTTGCATTTCTCTTTAGTGGGCCCAATTATGATTTTAGTTTCCGCAGTAATTTTTGGTGGAAATGTTTTCAACAACAGACATCAATATTCTTATCAATTCGTTTCAGACATCGAATGAGACGATTCGCTCCACACTTCGATTGATCGAAAGGGCGCAGAAGAGGGACAGGCTGCAGATCGTCAAGGCAAATGCACACGAGGAATGCGCAAAGTATCAATTATTCTTCAATAGAAAAAAGACGTATGGATAGAATTTCATGATTTGGCCAATTCAGGGAATTGATTGCTTCTGCAAATGAACACGGCCTGACTTCTCACGAAACGCTCGTCGCCCTGCTCGTGGAAGATCTCGACAAATTCCAGCACCTCAAAATTCCATGTAGGATACAATTTTTATTTTTGTACTATTTGTAAATTCATCACCTACCAATTTAAGAAAATTTCGATCTTTAAAAGTAAAGAAAAAGTACTGAGAGAAAGTGAAAGTGATAAACCTTCCAAGAATTCTTTTTTTCTAAGTATATGTAATTAACTTTCCAGCGATGGTCATCTACCAGATCGAAGGATTCCACGATCGTTTCCACAAGGCCGTATCCTCTCGAGCGTCAGTGGGCGTGTCCTGAGCCAATCTTCTTCCATCTATTTTCACTCAGATCAGTCCTAATCCAGGCAGCTGCCCATCTTCCTTGCTGTGCTCGGCCACGAGAGATGTAAGTCCGTTCACAGACACTGCAACAATCACAAACTGCTACCATTTGAGTCGAGAAGTGCAAAATAATGATGAGGAGATTTTGGGCAATTTTCATTAAATAATCATATTTCCCTTCAAGTGGATGTTTATTTCACCCAAAATCTCAACGGAATTCAGCTTGCATATTTGGAGAAAATATTAAAACCTCTTTTTCTTTTGCTATTTCCTCTGAAATAAGCTTTACTCTATTCAATGTCAAAATCGATTTGTTGCAGTTATTGATCTCTTCTTTTTGATCACCATTGAATGATCCTTTTTTCGAAAATTTATCAGATAAGTTTTTTGTTGAAACTAATGAATAAAATTTGATCCAAATTATCACTGTAAAACGTTAAATAGGAAATAAAAAAAGAAGATGATTTTCTGAGTTTGAATGATAAGAAAATGAAAGATCAAAATATGGCACTGTTCGTGGTCATTTTTAAAATCAATTTCTCTCGGAATTATATATCGAAAGATTATTTAATTTACTTTAAAAAGCGACTAAATTAATGAACTATTAGATCGCTCATATTCCTACAGTAACCAACTTTGATAACTCACAATCAGAATTCGTCATTGACACGGCTCAATGAGCTCTCATATTCTCTTCTGACTTTCGATAGTGTAAGCATAAATGACAAAGACTCGTAAATGTTGTCATTGCTGAAATGGAAATGGGGATTCTTGGGGCAATAATTGGGGTGTTTGGTGCTAAAACATGATAATGAGAAGGTGATTTTGAAAAGTGATAAGTAAATAAGAATTCATGGATAGCATAGGAAATTTTCATGACTTCCCAATTCAAGACATGTAAATAACCCTTTTTCAGTCAACATTGTCGCGTTACTGCCTGATGAAATACTTCGTGAAAATAACCATAGAACTCGTCGAAACTAAATCTATGATGAGTAGAAAAGTAATAATCTGAAAATAATGCAATGAGTAAAAGCTCTTACTAACCAATATAATAAACGCTATTCAAGTACTCTCAGAAACAAGAGCACTTGAAATGATAATTTGTGATAAACACGGACCCTTTATGTAGGCGTCGATTAGATTTATTGCTTTATCGTCTGGTACGAAAATAGAAAGGCAAAAAGTCGAGAGACGAAAGGTGACCGGTCAGGCACAGGTACGGACACAGCAGTGCAACACATTCTCACGCATATTCGTGAATTCACTTATCACGCAGCATCATGTAATTACAAGTGCTGAATCGTAAAAGACATGATAAAAATGGAAACGAAAAAGAGCACGAAAATGGGGGCAAAAGGGGAGGGAAGAACAGCCAAGGATGATAAAATTGGGGAGGAAAAAGGAAGAAACTGACTGACTGACTGGTTGCTCGATTTCTCTGGACAGACTCGGAACTCAGAATCAATCATCAGGTAATTATTATTAGGTTATCAAATAATGCATTCCGGACTAAATCTGTTTTATTTAGTATCAGAGGAATGCCGAAAATACACAATAGTCAAAGCGTTCCGAACGTGCCGAAGATAATTCGTCCCGAGCAGAGTTCGTAAGTGATTTTCACAATTCAGTATTAGCTGATCTTCAAATAGAAATCGAGTCTCGATGCATTGTTTGCTCGAAATGAATCGCGTGAACTTTCACCCCCATTTCAATCATTTTCGTTGTTCTTTCCGGTGCATTCCGAGTTTTCATCTGACGACAAATAGGAGTATTATTGGCTTATTGCCTTATCAATCATCTAACAATCACTTTCGAGCTTGAACCTAGAACCCAAATTTACAATCAGTGAATTACTAATCACTGAGAATCTAATAATAAATTGATTGATTAATTAATGAAGGAGATGATTGCATAATTCATTGATAGTGGAATTCAGGTCGAACGATTCGATGCACTCTTCGGAAAATGGAATGGGGATTTATTTGGACGTGCCCTGTGTGGCCAATGGATCCGATCTGCATTTGTCTAACACTGTAGGCTCATTTCATTGTTTTCGACAAAATTTCAAAAACAATGTGCAACAAAGATCAAAATAATTTGTTAGTGAAAAAGTTAGCAGTTTGATTAAAAATCTAGTAAAACGCATAATTTTCAGGTGCGCTTTTCAACGGGAGGCGACGAAGAAGATCACGATTCTATGCATTCCTCGCTTTTCCCATCACATCGGGGGCATAAACGACCGTAAGTATTGCGAAACTTATCGAATATAGTTTGAGTAAATTAACGCTAAAATATCATCATAAAAGGTACGATATTTCAAATTTGGCAATTTATAATTTCTATCCATAAAATTTTCACCTTTAATCTCGAATTCGAATGTCGAAAGATTTTCTCAGACATTTTACAGGAGAATAGTAAATTCTGTACAATAGGAGTTCTTTTACGATACCAGAAACAGAGTCATATGCTTTTCATGACCAATATGTCAAATTTGAGAAGAAATCGGAAACATCTTTGCCATACAAATTTTGTATGACTCAGTTTTCCATCTGGAATTATTTTATATCATATTTATAAAATAGTCTAAACTATTTTAAAGTGGGAGTAGATTATGGCAAAACCATTTCTTCTTCTGACTAAGTAAATATTTCACAGATCAGATAATGGATGACAATTTTATTTCAGATCCTCCCGAGGCTCGACCATAGGCGAACTCATCAAGCATTCCGACATCGTTCGAAGGACGTCTCACGTCATGCTCGATGTAAGATTATCTAGATTGCCTAGATTCTTTAGAATTTAATGACTAAAAAGTTCCATATTGGCATAGTTTACAAGACGGAAGATTACTCATCTCTGTAGACATTGGTAATAGTTTTCTATGATTCAATCAGGGATGCAATTTTTTGCAGAAGGAAAATAATTAAATGTTTAAGTCGTAAAATTGCAAGTGACAAACGAATGATGAATTCAGGTGCCGGTGGAGAATATGAAGAAAATCGTGCAGACCAAATCTGTTAATAGCTTGGATAGGGAAACGAAGCATTTTGCCAGTAAGGAGAAATAGAGAAGTATCTGTGAGTGAATGATCATCCTTTCAGACACGACAACCATGCACGGCCCGAAAAGGATGTACTTCGCGAAGGGCTGGGGCATCGTATTCTGGGTGTTCATGGTCGCTCTGTCTTTCATCCTGCTTATGGTTCAAGTCGGTTCTCTCGTGTCCATCTACCTCTCCAGGCCCGTCGTTTCTCAGGTAACATACCTTTTCTTAAACCTGGATTGTTGAACTTCCTGGGTCAAAATTCCCGAATTTGCCATTTTTAACTACCCAAAATAATCAAATGGGCATTCCTTTTCTGATAGTTTAGCGATAAAATGAGAAACTTTTATGCGCGTTGTCACCTCATACAAAGCGAGATAATAGTCTCGTACCGCGAAACACTTTGATCTCGAAAACAGAAATGTAGAAAACTGCTAAAAAAACATCGAAGAGAAATTTAGTTCATGTATGCCTGTTTTCGATAACTAACTCATACAAAGCTATATCAGAATAATCAATCAATGATCAAAGCAAATGGTTGTTTGTCTACTGTAGTCCTATCAACTAGAAAAAGAGACTATGATTATTTGGGTCCGAGCATGTTCTCAGGGCGGACCCACTGGTCGAACTGCTCGGCAGTCAGGACGCCCAGTTTGATCGCCTCTTCCTTCAAAGTCGTTCCGTTCTTGTGCGCAGTCTAAAATACCGCAATTTGTGGGAAAGGTCGTTATGAAAATTAGGAATGTTGGTGGTAGTGCAGAAAAGTCCGCACTGCACTGTCAGCACATCTGATGAAAATGTAGAAATGATACTCAGTATCACCGAGTTTACAAAGTTTGCATACCTTAGCAATGAGAGCAGCCTTGTCGTATCCAATGTGCGGGTTGAGTGCAGTGACGAGCATCAGAGATTCGCGCATAATCTGCAAAAATCATGGTTCGATTTTCCAACCAAATAATCAACTACCTTGGCGATATTGTCGCGGTTGGCAACGATGCCGACGACGCAGTGATCCGTGAACGAAACGGCAGAGTCGGCGAGCAGACTGAAAAGCAAGGCTGTTCTTGATAAAGGCTTAGCTTGTTCTTGGAATCCTTTAGCAGGAGTTCTAATGGAAAAATACCATTCGTACAAAGGATAAATTGAAGCTAGAAATTTTTAGACTCATTATTAAGATAGGAAGCGCAGCCAACAGCTTTTGACTAACAATAAGTTCATCCTACAAGTGCTTTTCCTATGTCAAATTTTTACATTTATCTTCCACAAGAATTCATTCTTGAAGTCTTACCGAATGGACTGGAGAACATTTTTGACGATGACCGGCTTGAACACGTTCAGTTCGAAGTGTCCGTTTGATCCGCCAACAGTAACCGCTACCTAAAATAATAAAATGAATAAGAATTCTCGCGAAAGCGCTCTTCCTACCTGATTCCCGAAGACCTGTGCGGCGACCATGGTGATAGCCTCGCACTGAGTCGGGTTGACCTTTCCGGGCATGATCGAGCTGCCTGGCTCGTTCTCGGGCAGCGACAACTCGCCCAGACCGCATCTGGAAGGGGCTCCTCATGAGTTTTCATGGAAGAAAGAAAGTCAATTTATTTTACGACAGTTCAGTTCAGACATGAGTTCATATTTTCAGAAACAGTAACCGAAATAAATCGAAAATTAGCGAAATCGCACATTTCTGGCCAAGTCTGGTTACAACACTACGTCCAGTTTCTAATATGCTGCTAAATCATTTCGAACCTCGGACCGGATCCCAGGAAACGGATGTCGTTGCCGATTTTCATGAACGAGACAGCGATGGTGTTTAGAGCTCCATGCACCTCGACGAGGGCGTCGTGCGCAGCCAGGGCCTCGAACTTGTTGGGGGCTGTTTGGAAGGGCAGGCCAGTCAATTCGGAGACTTGCCTAAAAATAATTTGCGAAATAAACATTTAAAAAATAGCTTCTTACGCAGCGACTTTCTCAGCGAACCCTTTGCGAGTGTTGAGCCCCGTGCCGACCGCAGTTCCTCCAGCAGCCAGCTCGTAGAGACGCGGCAGAGTTGCCTCCACTCGCGCGATGCCGTTGTTCACCTGCAAAGTCGCGGTAACTGATTTGTAAATAATTTTGAAGCGAAAATATCATTTTTTGGGCATGTTCTCTAAGAACTACTAAAATGTTTTCCTATGCTTCTTCCTGTATGCGAGATTTAACGAGATTTCGGATTCTTATACGTCTCCATTAGTAAATTTGATATTGCAATAGCTAGACACATAGAGAAAAATTTGTAAAAGGGACCTGCATAACGTAGGCGGAGAATTCCTGTCCGAGAGTGAGTGGGACTGCATCCTGGGTGTGCGTGCGGCCAATCTTGATGATGTCAGCGAACTCCTGCTGCTTCTTCTCCAACGCGTCTCTCAGATGCTTCAGCGAGGGAAGCAGACGGTGGTTGATCTAAACAACTTGTCGAAGTTTACTTCTCCGTCGATTCTGAACAGACCTCTCTGGCGACGGCGATGTGCATGGCAGTGGGGAAAGTGTCGTTGGAGGACTGGCTCATGTTGACGTGGTCGTTCGGGTGCACGGGCTTCTTTGAACCCAACTCGCCACCCAGGATTTCGATCGCTCTGAGAGAAAAAAACATTGAATAGACATTCTAGTAGTTCATTCAACCTGTTGGAAATGACTTCATTAACGTTCATGTTGGACTGGGTTCCAGAGCCGGTCTGCCAAGTAACGAGCGGGAAATGGTCGTCGAGTTTGCCAGCGGTCACCTCATCTAAAGAGGGATTTCAGTCAGCTTTTAAAATGATCGAATCTATAGCTAGATATGATGAATGACGATGATAAACAGTATTTGGAGAAATTGTTTCAAAATTCGACAATCTCGAATGTTCAAAGTCTAGTTCCAATACTGATTGGAATAGAACAGGATTGCACGGCATGATGATAGTCATGTCTAGCGAATTGCAAACTTTGAATGGTTTTCATAAATTGACTGACCAGCAGCCTGGCAAATGGCATCAGCGAGTTTCTTGTCGAGCCCGAACTCGGTGTTGACGAGAGCGGCTGCCTTCTTGAGGATGCCGAATGCGTGGATGACTGGAAGGGGCATTCGCTCCTCGATGCCTCCGATCTTGAAGTTCATCTGGGATCTGCAATGCAAATTTATCTTGGATCCGTGCATTTATCGGCGACTACATACACATACGGTTTGCAATTGGCGGCGGATAGAGGGGCTAGAGAGTAGAAAAAGGAGATAATTAAGAAAAAAAGCCGCCTATAAATATAAACCGTATGCTAATGTAGCCACCGACAAATACATGGGGCCATTTATTCTTCCAGAAATTTATCAAACCCTTCCAACCTCATGGTCTGTGCTCCATAGTACTTGTCGGCAGGAACTTCCAACTCGCCGAACGTGTCGCGCTCTTTGCGAACCTAAAAATGAGATTTTCATTGACCAACATGAGAGATCACATATATCGCAGCAGGACTATCCGGGGGATTTGAATTTTTAACAGTTCGAAATTAGAGTTGAAATTTCTCTCGACTCGGAATCAGAACTGGAATTCCGAACATCTTTATATTGCAGTATGAAACAATTCTCTCTAAATAGGGAAGAAGCTGATAAAGCTCTCTCCATAATATCTTCCCATTTTAAACTCTAATGGGAGTTCGAGTTGATACACAATAATTGCACCAACCTTGCCCATCTCCATGTTTGTGGCAGAGAAGTTGCGAGTCGTCAAAACGGAAAGTGAACTGACAACTCGGTGAGGTCGCGCTGTGGTTGAGATGACTGCCCGGCACAGCGATTGCATTTGAGGGGTCTGCAAGGAAAGAGTGAAGAGAGTAGGGCAAGTTGGAGAGGGAGACGAGCAGATAGGGCGAGCGAGTTAGAGATTGAGTGAAAAAAGAGGGACTAGAGAAATGAAGTTCGCGGCACAGCCAAAGTAAGTCGGCATTGCAGAGCAAAACAAGTGGGAAAAGAGAAAATATAATTGCAGATCGAATCAGTTCAATTTGAAATTGCAAAAATCGATTTAAAAATTCAAGATGACGATAAGATTACTTCTTTTTCGAATTATTCGCCTTGGTCTCACTGATACGCATTCATGTTCACTCCAGGACTTCCATTTCATCATACTTCAATACAAATTTTTAAAATATAAATAATAATAAACAAAAAGAAGATTCAAATTCAAAAAGATAAAAGATTTTTAAAAATCAACGAAGTGCGGATGAGAATCGCCCTTCACTGAAATGAAGAAAATAGCACTGAAGAAAAGAGAGCATAAAGAAATGGAAAGTGAGGGAGAAATAGCGCTGTTAAACAATCAAAAGCGTAAGAAAGAAAATGAATGATAAATGAAAGAGAAAAACCATCATTTTCTAGATTGCTAATAAAGTAGTCCAGAAAATTTCCCATTGAAGTAAAATGAATCTTTCTCTATTCATGGCTTTCTTTAACATAGTTCTATCATATTGTGAATGAAAGCTGATCTTCATGGATTTTTGCCTGATTTCTAGTAAACATGGACTTTCCTAAATTATTGAAACCACTAATCCCCCGTAATTTAGGTATCGTTTCTGATCGACGAAGCCGGAATGTTGTTTCCCGATCTCACAATTTGCAATTTCAATCCGATTCGAAGATCTTACGTTCAAGGTAAAGTATTTGCCGTCGAAAAATGATGGAATAATTTCAGCCATTAACGAAACTGACGATTTTTCAATAGACCTATTGTACTATTTGATGCTGTATGATATGGATGCTCAATTTTTGTATGGATCAGCGTCCAGACATGAATTGCAAGTGGGTATGGTATTTTATAATTACCAGAAAAAATTATTTTATGGTTATAAAAAAGTGAAATTCTAGGTCAGTCGATTTTGGACGATTACATTTCAAAACATCCGAATTTTACTATCGACGACTTCTATATGGAAGCTGGTTTTGATTGCAGCGAAGTGTTCAAGTATTGCTCGATTGGTGGTAGAGTGTAGGAGAACTGTTTAGATTTTTCTAGTACGAATGAGAACTTAGGTTCGACTGTTGTGCGAATGTAGAGCCAATTCGGACAAACTTCGGAAAGTGCTTCACTCTGAAATTGCAGAACAGCGATAAGGAGTGGATGCATAGACAGACTGAGCCGGGGGCTAGTGCGGGGTGAGCAGATAAGAACACAAGAGGCAATAATTGATTGAGCATTTCAGAATTCAAATAATTCTAGATGCCCATTTAGAGGAGCAATTTGGCACTAATAAATTGAACGGTTATCATTTCGGAAAATTTCAAATAAAATTGTTGAATTCAGATACAACACAGCCTCTGTTCTCAAATGGGTTCGAGAATGGCTTCCGATACTTCGTTCATCAGAAAGGTTCAATTCCATATTTGGTTGCTAATGGAATTAGCATCTCCCCCGATACAGTTGCATACACCGCGATAACGACAAATCGAGTAGGTCAAAGTGATGTTTCTTCTTTTCAAGTGCAAATTCTCAGATATAATAAATGGAATTCTTTTTCGTTTTTGAAGAAATGGTTTATGCTAAAACAGAAATCTTTACCTTTCAGTATGTGTTATTGCCACGAGAAAGTTGGGGCAATTGTTCTGACGAATATCCTCAAGAATACGCGCAGTCAGATTTTCCCTACTCGGTGGCGAATTGCCAATCGATCTGCAAGGCCAAGTACTTCACGGATAACTGTGGTTGTACTCCGTCGCTGTACAATATTGCAGAGACATTCCCTGAATGCTCTCCTTTCGAGACATATCTCTGCATCGATCAACATCTCAGGACTCAGACCAATGGTGAGC
Organism: Diploscapter coronatus; assembly: GCA_964036155.1. Lineage (NCBI taxonomy): Eukaryota > Metazoa > Nematoda > Chromadorea > Rhabditida > Rhabditidae > Diploscapter > Diploscapter coronatus. The sequence continues at coordinate 43,507,781 of OZ038422.1, read as the reverse complement.
AAATGCTTTCATATTTTTCTCATCAAAAGTTATCTTTTTTCCAATATGCCAAAATTTATGGTGTCATCAAGCGTTTATCTTGAACCAATGGTAAAAAGAAGGTAATACCAGTTTTTTTCAGATTCTGTATATTATGCTGCCCCCGACTGTAGTCAATGTAAACTGGATTGTCGATCGACCACATATCAAACATCCAATTCGTATGGAAGGGGACTCAGCAATGGAGCCCTCTACTGGCTCAACAAGAAAAATCCCAATTGGAGCGTTGACCATATGAAGTTAGGAATACGCGATTTTTTTTTGCAAATATTATATTTCAGAGAGAATTTCGGAATCGTGAACATTTTCTTTAGTGAAATGACATTCACTGAATATTCCCAAGTTCAGGCAACTAGTCTAACGGAAATTCTGTCAGATATCGGTGGTAATATGGGTTAGTTGGGAATTATCTCTTATATAAACTAATTCTAACTTTTTTAGGAATGTTCCTGGGAATGAGCGTGCTCACAATCACGGAACTAACGATGTATTTTTCGAAGCTCTTGTGGATTATTATATCGAAGAAACGAAGAGAATACCTCTACAAAAAGAAGACAAAGGAACAGGTATTTTGAAATTATAGGGGTTTGTAGAAAGGAAGATTTTGTAGGAGCGTGACAAGAAGATCGAGGAAGTAGTAACGGAAATTTCCCTGTTTCGATCTCGGAAAGAAGGCACTGGCTCGATGAGCAGATTGAAGAGCCTTGTGGCTCAGCACCAGGTACAGCCAACCAGTCCGAGTGAACTCAACATTGCACAACTTGCCTGGACCGAGGCTCAACAGAATCAGGTTTGAAGAATAGATCTTTTTCAATTTTAGAAACTACAATAACTTCAACGTGATAAATAGACAGGATTCCGTCTACTCAAGTTTCAGAATAATTTTTTTGGAAGGGAAAAAAGCCATTTTCGTTTTCAGAACAGTGAAATTCCCGAAATCATAACTGATGATTGCAATCCGAGAAAGATGAATGGAGGTGTTAATGTAAGCAGTTGATTATTTTTAAAATTCTTTCAAAATTGAATCTTTAGGAGCAAGCTTTGGCACATCTAAGGCAAATGCATGAAAAGCTAGATGATTACAGGAAAGAAAAAAGATCGAATACAGGGGGTAGTGGAATGAATCCCACATCATAAATCATGCAAATAGGAAAAATAATTATTGAAATTTTTGCAAAAAAAATATACCTCGAATCGGGTCGATTTTCTACGCGTCACATTCACATTCAAGTCAATTTCAAGCTCATCTGAGATTTGCCATCTTTACTCGTTTTCAATTTTGGAAAGAATAAATTAGTTTGAGTTCGAATTATTTGACAACACCACTGTTTAAAATCCATTCAAATCATAAAACTCGGGAGATGAATTTAGTTTTTGATCGAAAACTCTTTCAAAATAATAAATTTTGTAGTATAGTAAGAAGAAACAATGTAATTCGAGATGAAAATACCAGAAAATAAAAGTCAAAAGTGAGATGAAATCAGTAGAATCTACCCATCAAAGTTCAAATATCCATTGTCAGTTACACGATTTCAAGGGTGAAATAATGAAAAGATAATCCAATCAGAATAGTTTATAGTTCAAGAATTCATCACGAGGTTTCACTGTCAACTATCAGACCGACATAGAATGAATGCAGAAATGTGTCTTCTGTCTGATAGTAATCAGAAAGCCTCGTCTCTTCACTTCCCTGCGACTGCTGCCCTACTTGGCTTTCTTGATGGGCGGTCCTCTCTTCTTGTCAGCTCCCTTCCCCTTTCCCTTCTTCGAAGCCTCCTCTTCCAGTTTGCGTTTCTTCGCTGCAGCAGTCGGCTCGGACTTGACGATTTTCGCGGCCGCAAAGAACGAATCGATGCGGAACTGGAAACGATTTTATCATAATCCTATTCATAACATTAAAATAGTGTTTGAAAAATATAAATTTCGAAAAAAAAAGTTTATGAGAAAATTATCCTTTGATAAAATGGACTTATTTCGAAATTTATCTTCTTGTTCTAGTCAAATTTTTCCAAGAAAGATGATAGACTAGTTATCGTCATATACCGAACACTTGAAACAGAATAAATGACATTCAATTTTTGTGAAAGAAAATTAGCAACTTGTTTGCAGATAACTCGAACCACTTTAAGCAGCTATTCAAGGAATGGATTTTACGACTTTTTGAAATTATGCAATGCACTTTGCCTATTCAAAATTGTACGCCATTTATTTTGTCTCGCGAGATCGACATTTGACAATACCTTCACAATTCGATAAGATAAATTTCCCGAAATATTACCTGTGTTCCACCCTGACGACTTTTCTGCAGCTTGGCGAGTGAAGAGCGAATGCGTTCCTCGCTGAAACATAATTCAATTTTATCAACTGAATGAAGCGTAGGATTGTTGCATACTTGAAGCTCTTCTCGCCGCACATGAAGGCGATGACGCCCTCGATGTCGGGGTCCTTCCAGGCCAGCTGCACGTCGTCTGCGGACTGAACTTCGGGGCTTTGGAATAGCTCACGGGCACGCGCATAGGGCCATTCTTCGGGTGGTGGGTATTTCTGGAAAGAAAAAAATCATAATTTTCGCAATAAACAAAATAGAAAAGAATAAAAAATATTCTCCATCTCATTTTTCGTTAAATGTAGCTAATATTTCCCGACAAACATTATGCTTCTCACCTTGATGTCGATGTTCTCGAGAATAGCATCGATGCTGCGATGCTGCTGAATCAGTTCGTACGCCTTCTTTGGACCGATTCCCTGAAATAAAAATAATTTTAAGCTTAGATATCTTCACATAAGGTAACTACTACTGTCTTGGCCTGTTATAGTTTCGAAAGATTCACTAGTGCAGCTTGAAATATTGCGCAGCAAAAATAAACATACGACAACCTTCAAAAACTTTCGATTCTTCGATCAAATTATGCCTTCCAAAAATGGAAAAAAAAACAAACCCGAATAGTGGAACAGTAGTCGCAGCCGAGCAGAATGCAGAAATCCACGAATTCGTTCATTTCCAACTTCATTCCTTCCAGAACTCGTTTCAGGTTGAACTCCTCGAATCACTCATTTTTGCTTTGAAAATAACGAATTCCGAACCTTGACATCCAATTTCTTGCTCTCAGCGGCGACGATATTTCGCAGCAGAATCGAGGAGCCGAATGTCAGGGCGTCCATATCTTCGGTTGCCGTTGCATAGACCTGAAACTTCGAATTTTTATAATATCAAGGATCAGAGATATTTCGATTACTAACTAATGTCATCAGTATTGAGCGAAAATTCTACTCGTTTCCGAAATTTTTATTTCTTCTATTTTTAGCTGTTTCTATTGTTTTCAAGCCTGATTAGAGCATATGAAGACTATTAAAAATAAAATAATCAAAACCGATTTTTGTGCACAAATCTTCCCTTGAAATAAATTGATGAACCCCCTTATTAAATGATAAAAAAATTGTTCGAACCTTTCCACTCTTGACGAGAGCAGCGCACTGCGCCTCAGCCTCGCAAGGCGCCTCGACGACAGGCACGCCCATCAGAGTGAGCAGCTTCTTAACCTCTTCATTCTGCTCCTTCGTCACCTGCAACTCTCTTTCCATCTTCTCCCCTCACTCAAGCAACCACTTGCCTTGACAAGTCTTCTCTCGAATTTGTCCACATCAGCAGCTTCTCCTTTCTCTTTAGCCTCAGCCAGGGCTTTTTCAGCTTCCGCTCTGAAATTATTCAATTTATGAATTATTAAAAATGATTAGTGATGAATTTTCGCAAGTCTACTTTCCTTAAAGATGATTATTTTGCTGATAAGCAAACCTATCCTTTAACTTAGAAAGGTATGAAATGTAAAGATGAAAAAGAAAACTTTTCACGAGAGTAAGTGTAGAATAAAATACCTCTTCTCAGATCGCTTGACGAGTTCCCCACTCTTCATGTCGGGAGGCTTTCCATCGAACACATAGACGGGCTTGATTCCATTCGCCACCATGCGAATTGTTCGGTAGAACATTCCCATCAAGTGACTGCAAAAGGAAACTTTTGCCATACAAAAGGATTCAAAGTTGAATAAAATTTTGACTGCCATGAAATTTAATGAAGCACTTTTAATTAAATTTTCATAAAAAATACTTCTTTCCTAAGAATTCATCTAGTTTTTCTCAGTTCGATAAGTTTTTTAGCAAGTCTTTCTGGGAAATTTTGAGAATGCCAAACAAATCGTGTCTGTATTTCACAACCAGACCAAATCTTCTTCTGATTTAAGTAGGAAATTTTAATCGAGCTGAAAATTTTAGACTTTTCCTACCTGGTGACATCTCCACTCTCGGACTGCAGCTGCGTGCCGTCCTGCTGTCTTCCAGCAATCAGGAATTGGTACAGACACATCGACGCGTCCACCGCCACCTGCAACAAATCATAATAAACGACCTTCTTTTTCTAAAACGGGAAGAAATTTTTTTTAAATCAACAAGAATTCCAGTTCATCTGTCAAACCAACCTTTCTGCCGAAATTCTCTTCGTATTTGATGGTCTTGATGGCGGTCGGGGCGTGGTCCGCAATCACCTGGGAGAGACCCTTAATACCCATCTCGAGAACCTGCAAAATGAGCAAATTGGTCGGAAAATCCGGAAATCCGCAAAAAATCGAAAATGAAAAACGGTTTTCAAAAATGCGCGAAAACGAGAGTGAATCGAAGAAATGCAGAACGCGTAAACATACGGCTTTATACGTAGAGAGCGCAAGCGGATCCATAAGAACCATATTACCTCTATACTATATAAGAATGTAGTCACCCTTTTTAATTTCAATTTTTATTAAAATGTGGGCTCATTCGACTCAGAATGTTACTGATTCAGAATATGCTAATATTTTATCAGTTAGAATCAGCTTATCGCCGATAAGGCAGTAATAAGATCATTCAAATCGACTTGTAGGCGATGTGGTTGTCATTCGATTCAGAAACTGATCACGAATATTTTAATATTTTAGCTGATTTAATGGCCTTATCACTGATACTAACTGATAAGCGGGTGATAATTATAGAGAAGAAAATAATTTCAAATTTAGTTCAGAAATCATCAGTACAAACGATAAATTTCTTTAATTCAAATTTTCATTTCAGGAATCGGCGAAGACAAGTGGTGAGCGAAAGGTCTGCGTTAGCAGATGCAGAATGAGAAGTTTCTACAATATTCGTTGGTGATAAAATGAAAGTAATAATGATATAAATGTTATTAAAGCTAGCGAATAGATATGTGTTATTCGTCGCATATAAAATATTAGCGGATAATAAGGTGTCTAATCAAACCATTAGAAACTATTCTCGAACATTTCGAGTCACATCTTTAAATTCTTAGTTTGTCGTCTGAAATTGCCAAGAGGATATTAGGAATTATTGGAAGAAAAAAATAATTGCACCGACAAATGCAACTATTCCAAATAATTCTATAAAATCGAAGCCTAAATATAAGTGTGCATAATTTAATCAGATACATGAAAATTGAAACAATTACCATTAATGTGCTCAGGTAAAATCATTGAAGAGCCAATGAGAGTAACTATCTCTTTTATGATTTGATGCAATGAAGGTGAAATTGAAAATGAGTTTTTGCACTATTATATAAAACTGATTATAAAATCATATGCAGCAATTTGGTATATTGACCAGAAAGAAGACTGGTATTTTTATTTTGTTTTGTGCTTAGATTTACAGACAAATTATTTATTTATGAACTAGACTTATCACAAGCATATTTTATGAAATAATATTTTTATTCTTTAAAGATCATTCATTGAGATTAGACATTTGACATTTATTATGCAATTGCAGCTACATTTTGATTCGATGATGAATGAATCTGATTATTACGATTATTGCGGCTGATCATGGACGTCAAAGGTCTCAGTCTATTGTTCCTTCTGAAATTCATGTCAGCTGAATTGAGAATTACGCAATTAACATCTAGAAATTAGCCATTTTTAATATTATAATTTCATACATTTTCGAGAAATATTGTCTAATGGCTTGGCGTCGTTTCGGACTGGCAACTATAAACGAAAGTGGCATAGCTATGCACGACAAGCATGCGTCAAGCAGTCGTGAAATTGCGAAAGTACTCCCATATATTTTGGAAGTATCATATATGGTTGACTCTTAAAGTTTTGTTTCATTTTGAACACGCTTTAAATTGTTACCAGAATATAAGTATATCAATACTGACGAGCTGATCGTTGATATCTAAATTAATCTAATGATTATTTCTGTATATGAAATAATTATATAATCTCAAATGTCGTAAATCAAATCACTCAGTAGAAGAATGAATTCAGTTGTATTGGCAGTAACCCCTATCTACAAAATGGATGTATGTCATTACATATCAAAGATTTTGATACACAGTGACCATTTCCCGTTTATCATCTTCGGATTAAAGTGTCACTTAAATGTTTTTCTCACTGATCTCAATCTCAATACATTATCATTTCTTCGAAAATATCATAAACAGGATGAATTAGAGTTGAATTGATATTTGTAAAAATCCCAATTACCTCTATTATTAAAAAGTTAAGCCTTAAAGGGTATCCCGGATCAGGTTTTGCATCCTGTTCCTGTGATATCCGAGTTTAACAGCCAAAGAGGTGAATAAACCAACTATTTAATTTACTTACATACTGCACGAATAAAGGTATCATCATGTATAATATCCTTCGATTATCAGATTTATATTTCTGAATTGACGATAATCTTGCCAATTTACGAAATTTGAAATATAGAACAAAGTAGAGAAGCGATCCAAAAAGAGCCAGAATATCCAAAGAAAAGTGTGATAGCTAAATATGTTGAATTATTATACGATTTCTAATGCATCAAAAATAAAGTAGAATGAAGTAACTAAGAAAGGGTTATCACAGTGTCGAACAAAATTACTGAATCATCCTCATTCTGTATCGACATTAAAAATTCCATAATCTATACTCTGCACTGATCGAATTTAGCTGAATTTTGAAAAGATATATTGTACGTGGAAAACATGAAATTGTGCTAAATCTCAGCCAAATCTGAAGAAGTGCAAGCGACTTTTCTAAACATTGACACAGGGATAGAGGAGAGGCGACTCGGAACTTTTGTCTCCTATTATATCATAACTAGAGAGGCCGAGTGATTTTGTTTCGAAAAACCAACTATGCTATCATTTCTGGCGTCATTTATTACTCTAATTGGTGTTTTGGTTTCATGAAATTACCAACTAATTAACGGGGTAATTAACGAAAATTGAAACATCGAAAAACCTCATGCGTTCTTTCTCTCCCCTGAAAAAAGTAGACTTGGCCTCTCTAATCATAACACTTTACATATGATTAAAGTATTGAAAACGTGATGTCTTCAGCTTACAATTAGAATTGGTACATATTCTAAGTTTCCATGGCTCAACATAAGCATAATAAAAGGCATTAAACTTAGAATTATCGCAAACGACATAATGCAACGAATGATCCTTTTCAAATTATCCCTGCAATTCTCATTGTATTAATAGTGCAAATGAGTTTTCACTTATTTGGTAAGCAGATTTGTTAGTCGTGGTGGTTCATACATGAGCACAAGTCGCTGGATAATAAGGCAGATGCTAAGCAATGCTACGGCTGAACTCATTATCGGAATCACGAAGAAGCAAATGAGTAAATAACAGATCCATATGATAAGTTGCACCACAATATATAAACATATAAATATGGCAGCCTGTAATTAATGGAATGATGAAATGGCTTTTGTATATATGAGACGTTATTCGTAAAAATCGAGTTTTTCATAGAGGGGGGTGGTACCCAAGAAGTTGACCCTCAAATTTCGAGTTAATTTTTCGTCCCTGGGGGTTTTCGACTACGCTGATGACGAATATGACGGTTAAAACCCAATCCGACCACTTGTTCCGCATGTTCCGGAAGGTCCGCATCCGGTAGTTTCGAAAAATTCCATTTTCGTTATTCGGCATGGGAAAAATTCAAATTTGGTATTAAAATGCTCGCAGAGATCAGCTGAGCATGATTCTGAAAAGATCTCGTAGAAATGACACTGAATAAGGAAGTTACGATTAACATAGTGAAACATATGGAAAACGTCATATCGATTTTTCATTTCTTTTAATTTTATATTTTTTAAAAATGCCGGATTCCGTGAGTTATTTATATTAGAAAGTAGCCCAGATCTTCTAGTTTCTGGAACACTTGACTGTTTTCCTATAGACTGCCCGCTAGAGAAGAAATGCCACTTCTTCGAAGAGTTGTCATGGCTCATTTTTGTCTAAGTTTGATTTAAAAATTCATAACTTCCATATTTCTAAACCAAATTGAATGATTCTTTTTTTATTCGACAGAATTTAATCCATAGATTATTAGGCAATAAAATAAGAATTTTTTTGAATACCAACTTCTGCAGAAGTGCGCACTTTTCGCGTCTTGATTACGTACTTTTCAACCTATCCTGGGTTTACACGTAAACGACGTTGGAAAAATTCGTCCTTCCAGTATTTTGCGTAGATGAACATGTTGAACAACTTTGTTCCAGGACCGATCTCGAATTCGCATTAGTATGAGCTCTAGAATTTTTTGAAGTGCGACAGTCAAATTCAGCATAATGTCCTTTTATACATTATTTTCAAAAAATGATATTTTCCTATATTTCTGACAAAATCTCATGATTATTTTTTTATTTTGTAGATCTTGAGTAGGAGAATAAATTCTAAGTATAAAGAAAATTTTTAGAAATTAATTTTGGCGGGAGAAACTAGCCTAAGTTACCCTATATACCCGTACTGTGTTTACAAGGGTAATGGGAGTTAACGTCGGAGTTTTCCATGAAATCTTGTAGAGCTCTTCAAGTTGATCAACTTTGTTCCAGAACTTATTCTAGAATGTGCATACACAGAGAGATATGAATTTTTGAAATTTACTGCCCTAAAGGCACTTTGCAATAATTGATCGTTGAACTTCAAAAAATTCTGGAACTCATAAGAATGTGAATCCGAGGTCGATTTTGGAATAAAGTTGTTCACCATATCCATCTATGCAACATACTGGAAGGACGAATTTTTCCAACGTCATTTACGCGTAAACACAGTACATGATAAAAAGTACGCAATCAAGACGCGAAAAGTTCATATTTCTGCAAAAATCGGTATTCAAAAAAAATTCTTATTTTATTGCCTAATAATCTATGGATTAAATGCTGTTCAATAAAAAAGAATTATAAAATTTAGTTGAGAATCGTGGAAGTTATGAATTTTTAAAGTCAAATTAGCCAAAAATGAGTCATGACAACTCTTCGAAGAAGTGACATTTCTTCGCTAGCGGGCAGTCTATAGGAAAACAGTCAAGTGTTCCAGAAACTAGAAGATCTGGGCTACTTCCCAATACAAATAACTCACGGAATTAGGCACTTTTAAAAAAATAAAAATTAAAAGAAATGAAAAATCGATATGACGTTTTCCATATGTTTCACTATGTTAATCGTAACTTCCTTATTCAGTGTCATTTCTACGAGATCTTTTCAGAATCATGCTCAGCTGATCTCTGCGAGCATTTTAATACCAAATTTGAATTTTTCCCATGCAGAATAACGAAAATGGAATTTTTCGAAACTACCGGATGCGGACCTTCCGGAACATACGGAACAAGTAGTCGGATCGGGTTTTAACCATCATATTCGTCATCAGCGTAGTCGAAAACCCCCAGGGACAAAAAATCAGCTCGAAATTTGAGGGTCAACTTCTTGGGTACCACCCCATACTCGATTTTTATAAATAACGTCTCATATGACGACATGATGAAATGAGAAAATGATAGTATGAAATTTTAAATCAAGTATTTATGAAATAGTGTAGGCAATAATCGAACTTCAAACGTTTCCAGTTCAAACACTCATTTCGTCATTTGCAAACTTCTTACCGAATTAATAATTATATCAATAAGGTTACTAGAATTGTACGCATCTAAGCCTAAATTACTTTTCTAAAGATTAGTGTACAGTGACGGTCAAAAGTTTGGAACAATTGTGATTATGAATGTAGCTTGGTAGGACCAATAATTGTAGATCAATTCGAATGGAAATTGGCAAGAATTCTCAATACAGTGTAACGGGATCGAATTGTGATTACGATCATTGTCTCTATCTCTAAACTCTCATCTCTAACTTTGCATGCTCCTCCCTTCCCATGACAGTCCCTTCCCAGTATTATCTATAGGATTTCCTCTCTGAGCGACACCCAACTGCAAGCTTGCTTTCTCCTGTTCTCCCTCTCACTATACTATTGACCCGCATACTCTCCATGTTGAGTGTTGAACATGGACTCTATCTCCTAATCTCTAAACTCCTAATTATACTGGGAGAATTAATACAATGTTCGGAAGTCAAAGTATTTCTATACCCTAACGAACGAAGAAGTATTATAACAGAGAAGAATATGTGTGTGAAGTTTCATTCTAATCAATCCGCAATTATGGAATACACCAGTCTGCATTCATAACGATAATTTTTCAAAACTTTCAGTCGCCACTGTATAGAGAAATTTTAACGGATGCAAATTACCATGCAAATACGATATTAATGGAACCATAAGAAATGTGATAAATGTTGCTAATGATAATACAAACAACACAACCGGAAAGAAAGTTGCGAGTCTTCTCATTTGATAATATATTGGGTAATAAGGTGCCTATAATCAATAATTTTATAACATTTGTCAAATAAGTCAAATTACATCTTTTAATTCCAATAATTCGCCATCGGAAACTCTTAACAGTAGATTAGGTATAATAATAATTGGAGAAATAGGTATAATGAAGACAGTAGCCCAATACAAGGATATATTTCCAAATAGTTTAATGAGTTCAATAACATCTAACGCTGAAAATCATATTTGAATTAAGACCCTACAAAATTTTCCATATAGCGATAATTATGGAGAAATTTTATCCCTTAAATTAATATATCTTACGGCTAGTAATATATTCTTCTGCTTCCATAGGTAAAATTATTGAAAAATTAGAAAATTTTATAAGTACCAATAGAGTCGAAATTTATCACGCTTTGTCTGATACATTCTAGAAAGCTTCAAGTTATATACTTCAAACGACAGGTGAATTAGAGCAACATTAACAAAGATATATTTATACCATTCCCTTCGTCTTGATGCAAATAAAATATCATCGACGTTTAAATTTCATTAATATTTAATGAAAAGATATTTTTATATTATGGACTGTGAAGAGGTAGATACAGTATACTCTTTGTTTCTAACTCTTGCTCTCCACTAGATGAGAAGCGAATGTTTTTCAGAAATGAGTATTCACCAGATTTTCAATCTAATATTGACATCGTCAAGTATCAAATATGTTACTTGATAATAAAGTTTCAGAAAAAAAAACTGAAAATAACAATAATTTTACCCTTTATCAATAAAACTTGTAATGAGTGAAAGGTACGATCTGATTTTCAATTCGTATGCAGTTATTTGGTAGCCATTTGAAACATTCACTAAAGAGAGATCTACCATTTTTATTGTGTTCCGTGTTTAGATTTACAGACAAGCTATTTATTATTTATGAAAAAAAGCATTTTTATAGAATATCATATGAGCTGATATTTTATATATTCTAAATATCATTTATACAGGTGCAGAAACGTAAAACAGGGGAAAAATGAAAAATTCAAGTTAAAAATAATTTTTACTAGCAAATGAATGAATTGATATTTTAAATAGACTAATATACGAAAAATGTCATTGCACTTCGAAGATACTATTTTGACGCGATTTTGATAGATTCTGATTATTGCGTGATAATATGCGAAGATTTGGATAATATCTTTCAATCATTTATTTTTCAGTTGAATTGATCCGCAACTGGTCGGACGTAAATCTGAACAATCTCAACACCATTCTCTGCAATTTCCTTTACGATCGGAATCTGTCTGCTATCCCACGTGAGTTTACCCTATTCTTTGCAATTTATGCAATCCTCATTTGTAAATTCTGCCAGAATCTCTTGTCTTATTATTTACAATCGGCTGCAGTTGTCATCGCTTCTTTTATTTTCCTATGTTTCATATACCCTAGATCCGGTGATAGGCATTAAAAAACAAAGCCGGAATCCTAATTACTGTTTTGTGTGATACAGAAACTTGTTACTGAAACTAGAATAAATGGAGTATTGGAGTGCTATAATTGCTGCTCTCAGATGGTACGCTTTGGAACAGTCAGTGGGTATCCGCAGAGAGTCGTTCATCTATGGGATGGTTTTCTCGCTCGGTCTTCTCATTTTTATACAAGATCCTCTCGGCATCGCCACTGTCATTGTTGTCAGTTTTTATTACCAGGCAAATGATAAAAATCTAAAAACGATTTTTTCAAGAGAAAAATGAATGTCATTTTTTCTAATACAAATCACGGAATATTTTGATAGAGAAATTTTCTATGATTTATGCATCCAGAAAATGATACTTCGAGCGTTGATCTGCTCAATTTTCTAGTCTTCATTTATTTGCAGACCCTGTTGATTCCAGCCCTGTTCACCCAATTGGCCCTGATCGGTGCAGACCAGAGGCGGCAATTCTACTGAGCGCGGTACTGGATTCCCTATGGCTTATTTGCTGTCGTTGAGAAGATCATCTTCACTATGTATGTCTTTATTTAATTTATAACTTTTCTTGGTTTTATTATTGAATCTTACAATATTCTTTCTTGCAAATCCTCATTCTTATCTGCTGTTTCTAACAATCCGAGCCTGTAACTTGTTGTTATTCAATTTTCTTGGCTGATGCAATAATTTTACGGTTTTTAACACTCATATCATTAGTCTTCATCTTGATTATGAGACTAAATCTTGCTTTCACCTTTCTAATTTCTACCACTTCTCACCTTCATTCCAGCTGTGGTCTGAAAACCTGTGTCCTGCGTCTGATCGTCTTCTCCCTATGCCTGCCTCACTCCCTGTCCCTGTTGTGCACCTTCTTTGTGCCTGTCTCCTCCGCCTTCCACCGAATTCGTGCTCTGTTCGATCGCTACAACAGCTATCTGGCAGTGTCTCCTTCGTCCTCTTCCTCTGCTTCATCCAACTGAATGATCCCCTTCCCTGCCATCTTTAAGAGTCGCTTTCTACCAAGATCGAAATGATTCAATAAGATTGGTTAATGTTTTATCTTTTGTAGACTTAGTCAATTTTTTATCCACTTCTGAAGCACTCTAAGGTGTAATTAATTTCCTCGTGATTGCAATTAACTATAGTTGCGCGATTACTGATAAAAACATCTAGATTCTGCGTAAATTATGACTTGCAACTTTTGAAGTCGAGAAATCTTGAATATCTGACTGACATTCTCGAAGGATTTCGAAATTGTTTTCACCAGATCTAAAATGATAGTGTTCTGATGCGCGTAGGTTACCTTTTAAATAAGAAATCTTTTGATTTGAGCAACATTATTCTACCTGAATATTCGATCATTATCATTAACAACTTATGAAAGTTAATCTTCACTCCTAAATGATAGTATTCTGGTACCCATAGTCATCATTGCAAATCCAAAAATCTCCCAATTCGAGTAATCTGCTTCTGCAATGTTGCATAAGAATCCAGAATTCTATTGTCTGTCTGTTCGCGTCATGATAATTTACTTTCTGAACAACTAGTGACAAATTCAACTTTCTCTGCAATCGGCTGATTTGTTCCCTGAATTCTTTCGATGTTTGGTCCATAGCCAAATAGCCGCATTCCTGCACAACGCACAACGACGCACTAAATCAGTGATTGTCCTTTGCAATTTGCAACGAAACATGTATTTCGAGTTGCAATGCGAAAGGGCGAATTAGAAAAGCAGGGCACATTCTAAACAATCAATTTGGCAATTTATCTTGCTGAATCTGAAGTGCACTTCTTCTTCTTCTTCCTCGTTATTTGCATTCTCCTTTCTTTTATGTCAAAGAGTTTTATTTCATTTCTGCGATTAATTGATAACTCAAAGTCTTGAATTGGGGAAACGTGATTTTTAATAAGAGAGATTTTTGAAATCGAGAAGAATTTACAAAGAAAAATAATTGGGAAAACGTCATGATATTTTCCAATATATGATTTTTATATGAAAGTGCATTAATTATGATTTTGAAAAGAAAAATAATTGTCTGCAAGCCTTTCGATATCGAAATTCGTTCCACAAATTTTGTGCATATCATTCCACAATTTTCAGCAGACGAAAATTTCATATTTTGCATTCTCTTCTCTTATTTTATCATCTTCTTTATTCATCTGATTTCGGTGAATAATTCCGTAAATAATCAAGTGTAATCGCATGCCATATCAGCAGTGCAGATCGAATGTCTAATGTTTTTTTCTGTACCCAAATCTGTTTGTTTCTGAATCTGAATAACAATTTGCACTCAGTAAAAGCATCGTATTTCAAGTTTTCTTCAGAAAAATATCTACCTTGAATTGTTGCATTATGATCTAACAAACGAATTACTACTCTGACTAACTGATAATAAATTACAAATTTATGCTACACTTTGAAACAGTTAGTTTAGCTAAAAATTCTAAAGTTTTTTTTCGAAAAGAAATTCAAATGGGCATCTGCCAATAAATCATCATCTAAATTTAAATTTCCGTTAAATTAGGTTGGTCCATAGATTCGTAGCACACCAGAATAAGTTTCTTTGTATCTAGCGAATCCCAACGAGGTTTTCTGTATTAGTACCCTTAGCGTATTGGCTTTTAAAAGATATACTTTTCGACGAGGGACGAGACGGAACTTCCGGTGCGAGAGAGTATCCTTTTTTCTTTCCCCCACGCGCCCTTTTCATTCTTTCTCTAAATTCCGGCTCCGGTTTGAGATATATGATGTAAAACCCAATACGTTAGCGATATTAATACCAAAGACACCATTTGGATTCGTCAGATATAAAGGAAATTATTAGGTGCGCTACGAGCCTATGGATCAACCCAACGCCTAAGGAAAATCCTATGCTCTTCCTAAAAGTTTGAAATTTGGTACAATTTTACAGCATCTGGATCTGTTCATGGTCTCATCTACTTCAGTTCAGTACCACGTGTTTCTGCTTTCATTCCAACATTCCTCACAACTTCTTTCGACTTCTAATCCCAGTCAAATTGTCCATTTACGTGCAGTTCTACGTTTCTGGAATTGCCTAACATTTACCAGGTAGAACAATGAAAACTCGCCCCTGCCTTTGTGCATTGCAAATTGACTGCCAAGTGCAGTGCAGACTGCAGTAGACCAGGTTGTTTTGCAGAAGGAAAACAATTTGCAATCGAAGAGAAGAAGGAGAAGTTAAGGCTTAGGACCGCGCGCATGAGAAACGAAGTTGGGATTGGGATAAGCAGAAATGGGAAAGAGAAAGAAAAATGGCACCTTGGAATATTCGAGTTGGCGGATTGGAAGGGGAGGAGGAGGACAAGAGAGGACAAGCATGTGAGGTAAGAACAGAAAGGTGCAGGGCATGAAAGGGCATTCAAAATAGAGATCTTTGAACCTTGTTGAAATGAAAAATAATTTATTAAACATCAGATCAATTGTGTGAGCAAACCTTCATTTCATTTTTGACTATTGAGCTGTCTTAGTATTCTTGGAGATTCAAAGAGAAAAAAAACTCTATGCTGAGTTGTGTTTTCTGGTTCAAGATTATGATTTTAGGTGAAATCATCTTATGATCTTCAGTATCAATAGTGACTGTCTGCCGTGAGAATTGGAGAGCTCCTCATCACTCTCAACTCGAATTCCTTTCATCTCTCCTCCCTTCTCCTGTCTTTCTGCCTCATTTACCCATCCTTTTGATTGGTCTCTGTAGGTTTGCTTTCTCCGTGCCGCTTCTTCAGTTTGTGTGTTATTGCCTCTATTTCCATGCTTGTTGTCACTCTGTTTTCTTGTCTTCCTGTCTACGTGCTTATTCTGCCTTCTCGACTCGACACTTCAGAGAACGTGGATCCAGTTGATTTCGAGCTGTTAGTTCTTCTGCATAGCCCCCTGTCTAATTCTGCAGGTTCATCCCCACTAACATTCGTGTTTCAACGATCAGGCTATTCTGGGATTAGTCGAACTTCGAATTCTTCCTTGAAAAGACTTCTTGATATTACCCAACATTTCTTATTTTTATCCTTAGATTTCTAGATATTTGCTTTCAAGATGAAGATTTTAAGTGATTTTTCTTTAATTTGAAAAATTCAATCATTTTCGATATCTGAATTATCTTCATAGCATCACTATTCGATTTATTATGAAGTTTCTTATTCTTCTGATGCATCCATTTAATTATTTATTCTCGATATTCTATGGCGATACATCTCGGCAAGCATTTCGCAATCTATTTCGATGAATTTTTCTAAGTTTAGATAGACAAAAATATGCGCAATTTTCTTTCAAAAAGAGTTCGTGTTTGAGTGCAGGGATTTTTTCTAGAATTAAGTGCGAATGTGCTGGAATTATCCACCCTCAGCCGTGCAGGAACAAGCCCCTTTCCTCTCTCAATTGGATGTTCGATTATAGAGAGAAGTAGAGGGAAGAGGGGAAGGAAGGTAGAAGAGGTAATGGCAATTGGGAGGGGCCTGATTTGCAGGGCAGAAGGCAAAAAAGACTGAAGAACGAGGAAGTCATGAAGAGCATATGGGAGGAGTTGAGTGAATATTGCATGCTTGGATATGAAAACAAAAGACCTGTTCATGCAGGCTGCTACATTCAGAGACGTCTGAGATCTACCCTACGCGGGTTTTTCATGATTTTCCGTCAAAATCAGGAGAGGTCTACCTTTCCTTTTTGCAGATTTAAAAATCTCTATCGTCCCCCCGTTCATACAGAATTCAAATGTTTGGGTAGAAAACTGATTGTCAGTTTAGTTGACATAGCGTTGTCTTTGCCTTTGCCGGTCCATAGGGTTGCAGTACTTTTCTCAATTCCCTAACTCATTGTCAGCAGTCCCTTCCCCTCCTTGTGCCGCTTCTTCATATCGGGTTTCATGTCGATGTCCCTTTGCTCATTCTTTATTCTTCTTTTTGCTCTTTCTACATCTCGATGTTTGCTTTCTCATTATCGTTCTATCTCGCCCACCTCTGCATCTTTTCCCCTCTCTCATTTCTTTC
The DNA here is from genome assembly GCA_964036155.1 of Diploscapter coronatus. Lineage (NCBI taxonomy): Eukaryota > Metazoa > Nematoda > Chromadorea > Rhabditida > Rhabditidae > Diploscapter > Diploscapter coronatus. The sequence continues at coordinate 43,490,634 of OZ038422.1, read as the reverse complement.
CCTTTTCGACTTATTACTCTTTCCATTTTGAGTGTCAATTTCCAATTTCTGTTCTGTGCCCGTTTCGTCCCCCTCCCTCCCTCTGCCCGCAATTCCGTTGCCTCGTTGCTCAGTTGCCATTAGCTGAATGCTCGAATTCTGCAGCGCATAAATTGTGAATTCCCTCAAAACGGCTATTCAGTTTGTGTTTCTGTTTCGATAAGCGCATAATTGGATTGCATCTATCGATGTGTCGAATGGTCTATGATTGCCTTGTTATGCTGCTTGTATTATTACATCGAATCCGATTATTTCCCCCCAGTCTCTTTGTTATCTATCTCTTCTCTGCTTCCCTGCTTTCTGTCTGTGTTTTGTCTGTCCTGTCAAACACGCAAACACGTGCACAAACATTCGATCCAATTGTCATAGCTGCGCATTGATTCGGATCTGGATTCCTAAGAGCTGCTTGAAAGCAAGCAGCATATCGATAAATCTTCTTGATCTTCTCGTAAAGACTTCCTGATTCCGTTTGAAACGTGCAATCCACATCATAAAATGGGAGGAATATTTTGCAACACAGCTGATAGTTTTCGAGAGATTTGGTTCGAGATAAAATGGAAGGGGGAATACATTTAGCTTTAAGTCTTCAATTCGAGCAATTCGAGTAATCTCTGCAGCTGCATCGCTTCGTCTCTTTACTCCCATTCCGTTTCTATTCTTCCACTTTTCATAATCTCATTGTAGCTTCCTTCATTCAATTCCTTCAATTACTTTCAATCTGCATCTCGTTAGAACTGATTCCATTTCCACCCATCTTTTTCTGCTTTGTGTTCTCTTTCCTTCTAGAGCAACTAGGTGCAGCCCTCGCAAATTTTCGAGTTCATTTTTTAATCTTAACTAGCACGCACACAAAAACGAAGTCGAGAACTTCATTCCATTAGGCATATTTGGCCAATCACGAAAACACAAACTATCATTGCCTCAATGACTTGCGATTTCTCGTAAAATGAGTAACAAATTAGAGAGGTTCATGTGGATCAATTAGCCAAATAAGAATAGTAAACTGTTTCAATTACGGAAATTTCAAGCTACATGAATATTGTCTAAAAATGTTTCGCAAATAGGTGTGATACTCTATGAGATAATGATTACCTCTGTCCTACCCAGTTAATGACGGTCTGTTTTCTGTTTCTTTTTCAAGCTCTTATCTCTTTTGGCTATGTCATTTGTGTTTCCCTTCTTCACTCCTTACTTGTTGCCTCTTTCCGTCTTTCGGGTTCTGCAATTCGCACATTCGCACATTCATTCAGTTCATTCATCTCCTTTACTTCCCTTTTCAGGAATGCTCGAGCCGTCTCAAGTCTTTCCTCCCTTGTCCTCTATGGGCGTGTCTGCTTCTTCCATTCCCTCTTCCTCCCTCTCTCCTCCTCTCTCCTCTACTGCTTTTACTGCAGTTCATCATAGACATCGTGCTCACCATTTGCTCAGAGACATGGATTCTCCAGGTATGAATTTATATTTCAATATTTCTCGAGTAAAGGTTTCTTGCGATATTCACGTACAGATGCAGTCATTTCTCAGAAATTTGTAATTATAGCTTTGAAAATTCCGTCTGCAACGTTTTCTAGAGACATGTGCCTTCTTTTCCCTAATCTCTGCCCAAACGATTATGATGCTATTTTTTGTAATGCGAGACAAAACGCACTTTCCTCTATAATTAGCTGCTGAATTTTGAAAGCCATTATTCCCTTTCAGAATAGACATGTTTAGAAGGAGATTAGGCTAACGGAAACGCATAAAATGATTGGGAAGCCCTGGAGGGAAATGCTTTACTTGGATGTTCGAAATTCCAAGCTTAATTTAATCCTTCCATTTGAAAATAAGTAACATCTTTCGTCCTTTCCGCCTGTTTCACTTAGAAGGTCAAGGATCTGTTAACTCGGATATTTCCATACCAAAAGAGACGCTTTGCGTAAATGTTGCAAGAATAATTAATTATGCCGAACTAGTACAATTCTCTATGCTTTTTGATAATTGATTCATCTTGGAAATTCAGCCATGCCTTGTAGCTAGGTTAAATTTAAGGTAGCACCTGCAAGTTCAGCAATCGAAACATCATGCCTAGTAAATTAATCAAAAGAGAGCAAATACTATCAACTCAATTCATAACCCCAGCTTAGCTACAATGAGTGGATGAACTATTCCAAAGCTAATTAGATTGTTGCAGCAAATCGGACACTGACCTGTCCCCTGGGCGGTCAGCATGGCGATTTCATGTGGTACTTCCTGCAGTCCTTCATCTGTCTCATCAATTTCTCCGCTATCGTTATGAACCTATTCTTCATGCACGTTTGCAAGGTCAGTTTTCAATCATTGATTTTTTTTATCATCATAATCAACTAATTTTAAATTCGAGAATTTCGTATTTAAACCTAGTTTTGATGACAACATCGTGTGTTTCGCTGAGTTTTATGCAAAGATCAGCAGAGGTTCATTCGGGCCTTCACTCTGACCAATCAGCTGTTTATTCCTGATCTCCAAATAGCTCTGTAGTTTTTGTTCCCTCAAATAAGCCTTCCCTCATTATTACGTGTCTCTACGTTTGCATTTGGGTGCCCCAATTAAGTCCGAATTATTATCCCAAAAAGTGCAGAAATTCGATCGCCCTCATCCGTACTCTTTTGAGTCGGAGACATCAAAATTCACGGAAAATGTAGTGTGCATAAATTGAATTCCCAGGAACAGAAAAGGCATTCAATGTGGGTTGATTTGGACGTTCGCCTGATGAGGTGAATAGAGGAAGGGAAGAAGAGAGGAGGGAAGTGTGGAAGTGGAAAGAAAAGGAGGAAAGTGAATTGCAACATCGAGATTTTTGCAGAGAAATGATACGTGATAAAATTCAAAACGAACCTGCAAAGTGCAGAAAATTACGACAGACTCTCTAGTTTATTTTCCAAATGCATTTTTACAAAAAAAAACAACAACAAAAAACGAGAAAGAGCGAATGATAATAATATGAAAATGTTTTGCGTAAGACTTATTTAAATCATCAATTTCATATAATAACGATTTGTAATTCAGAGAGGTGGAGTGATGCACCGCAACACTCGTCTGATGTTGTCGTCGATATCGTTCTGTTTTGCAACGAACGCAGCTGCAGGTCTGCTCTACAATTTCTACTTCTTCTATTTGGGCATCAATTCCTTCCCGAAATATCCCGTCTACAGGTTAGCAACTCTTTCACCACTTTGATGCAAAAACCCTTCATCTCTAGGCACATTTTTATTGCTCATTCTGCCATAAAATCTCAGCATTTTGTCGGTAAAAAGGTCGGCTTCGTTCGTTTCGTAATCAATAATAACAAGCCGATTTTATGCGCATTTGATAGGCTTGAAAGGACAGGGCGAAAAATCAGAAAAGCAGTCAAAAGTGAGTCGAGAGGTTTACGACTCGCAAACTTACAACATTCACGCTTCTTGCTTCTTTCTTATCACTTTCTGAGTTGTCATTTGAGCTCATAAGTCAGTCAGTCGTTGATTTTGCGAGACGCGATTAGAATGGAAAATGAATACTTTGAAGCATTAAAGAGGGCTAATCGAATTATCGAAGTAGGAAGCGGAAAATAATACTGCAATTTTGAATAGAGTAAAATAAATGCGATGTTTGCAGCTCGTTGTGCTCGACGATAAACGCGCTGATGGTGCCGTGGGACGTGGCCACCTGCTTGCTTATGGTCGGGGTCGGCACTGAGAGACTCATCGCTACGAGAAAACACGTCCCTAGTGGAACTATATCCAACACTGTCAAGGTAACAAATAATAGCGTGATATAAAATCATGTTTATTGATTAGTGATGATAATAGGACCCATTTTCAACTGAAATTAGGGAGAAAATCGATTTTTCGAATTTTTCCCTGTGGTGTACTCCCTTATGAAATTTCTCCTTACATAAAAGGGGTCAAAATTATTTTTCGCCCGAGACCGGAAAAATTGCATATTATTTCAAGATCTCGTCATTCTAGAAAGGTTTTTTTTATTAAAGAAACTGAGCAGAAACATCCATTTTTATGAAACTTGTAGAGATCCGAATATGCCGTTTTATAGCATTTTCCTTAATAAAAATGGCACTTTGATTCCCCCGATATTTCGAAACTTCCCCAACAACGACAGCTAATTTTTACATATTTATTGTTCCTATTCGATCCCCCAATATGATGTTATGGGCCGTTGTTCATAAGAAGAACTTGAGGTCAAAATGTTCCCTTGTTAACAATTTCATCACCTAACTAAATATCACGAGACTAAGAAGAAGTAGAGACATACGAATTAGCATTATAAATGATTTCGTGTTCAGGTAACATTTCTCCTGGCTGGAGCTGCAGCCCTCTTTGTCACTTGCAACTACATTCTCAATTTGACGTGAGTTGCACATTTTATCAATAATTCATCAGATGATCGTTAATGAGCTTTTGTCTCGTAATTGGGGATCTATGGAATTGTTGCTTCCTTGAGATAATGAGTTAAATTGTTCTCATTCATTATGCTAATCATAGAAGTGATGCTTTTCGAATTCAGTTTGTGTATAGTCTATTCTCTTTAACTTTTGAACCCCATTCCCATATCTGTGGCTTCTTAAAATTTAGTTTATTTTTATGACGCGTATTTTTTCGTCTCATAACTTGCGAATTAATGACTGCCTGCTCTTTATTATCCCCATGTTTCTTCCCAGCTTTGTCTCATAACACGGAACTTCCTCTAATTTTCGGCCTTCGCTTTTTCTGTTAGTTTCAGCTTTATTTAGAACCAAATTATTCTCATTGGGCTGGTGAATCGCTAATCATTTCCAACCTGAAAATAGCCTCAATAACCTGAATTCAAATGATTTGAATGCAGAACGCAACTTCTTAGGAACTAGTCTCTAGGATTTTCTGATTTGTGCTGCTTGCTTTGACTACTTGAAGCTGAAGCAGAGAATAGACGCAGGAAAATGATAATTCGTGCATTTCTGAAAGTGAAGTTATGGCTTCGAAGGGAAATGTTCAAAGAACTGCGCCTAACAGAGCCGGAAGGAGAATCATCTATATTTTATCCATTATGCGTGAAAATTTAATGAGGTGCAAGAGTGTTGCCTATTTTCTCATTTCTACTGAGGGATAAATAACCATTTCCAAACCATAATAAACGAAGAGATTTGTTGTTTTTTCAGGAAGGATGGAATGTGCATTTGTGACGGCGCCTCGTTGTCCGACAGACAAGCGATGCTCGTGCGTATTTCAGTGTGTGCCATTGTCGAAGCAGGGACTGTCGCCCTATTCGGTTATGTCCTAATTCTGTCCAGAAGCGAGGCTGATGGATTGGGAATCAACACCGCTAAATACTCGCTTAGTCAACGATTTCAGGTAGATGTATACTAAATTTATTTCGACAGCTTTTATTCCATTTTATCTATACATACAAAATTCAACAATGCCAAATCGTTCGTTTCTCAGCTTTGAAATTTTCGTCTAGCGAGATAAATTCTTCCGCGAATTTTTGATGTCTCGTATAAATTGCGCGAACTAAATTTTTGCAATTAAGGTTTCAAAAATTCTGCTAAATCTGGCATCATTCATTGTCGTCTAATGTTCACATCTCTCAGTTTTTCTTCTTTCAGCAATACTGTTTCCTAGTGCAAAATGATATCATGTAAACATTTATTTTAATAATTACATCATGCAGATTCAATTAACGCGTTTAATTGCGATAGTTGCACTCCAAATTACATCACCATTTCTCTAATTACGACCACTCCGATCAAACCCTGCATTGTTTCGTCATCGTCAAATAGCTGATTTTGAAATTAGATCCCAAAATCTTCTAGGGATCTTAGACCAAAGTATTTATGGTCAAGTCAGAAAATGTTTGCTTTTCCACCTGCGAATAAAGACATTTCTGGTGTCATTCTAATTGAATATCAACATTCGAGGGAGGTCCTGTTGAAGGCTTGCTGAATTTGCATTTTGTCCCTTGAAACAAAAAAACCCCCGATGTTCAACCTGCGCATTCTGCTGCTTTACAACTGAAGATATTCAGAGTTGCACACAACTCTATGCCTTTTGCAAAGTCATCTGTTGCTTTAGTAATTCAGCTAGAAACTAGAAGATTCTCCGCACCACTAGTTGTGTGCATTGATAAAAGGGATTAGCAGGAATAATTTGTATCTTTGATATTAACTCAAACAAAAGAGATTTTCGTTTCTGCACTTTGGATAAAAACTTCCCATTTTGATCAAAAATGAACGTAGAAAGTATAGTCTTTTGATGAAAACATCATTGAATAATACGAAGAGAAAAATCACGCGCAAAACCCTGCAATACAAATGTAGTTACAATTGTAGGTAAAAATTACGGAAGCAAAAATTCAATTCACTTGTAATATACGTTTCTATTATATTCGTTGCTGCGTATAACCCATGGAGTGCTTGCGTGCATATATGAGACGTTATTCGTAAAAATCGAGTTTTTCATAGAGGGGGGTGGTACCCAAGAAGTTGACCCTCAAATTTCGAGTTAATTTTTCGTCCCTGGGGGTTTTCGACTACGCTGATGACGAATATGATGGTTAAAACCCGATCCGACTACTTGTTCCGTATGTTCCGGAAGGTCCGCATCCGGTAGTTTCGAAAAATTCCATTTTCGTTATTCGGCATGGGAAAAATGCAAGTTTGATATCAAAATGCTCACAGAGACCAGCTGAGCACGATTCTGAAAAGATTTCGTCGAAATGACACCGAGTAAGGAAGTTATGATGAATGTAGTGAAACATATGGAAAATGTCATATCGATTTTTCGCGTTTTTTAATTTTTAATTTTTTTTAAAGTGCCGGATTCCGTGAGTTATTTATATTAGAAAGTAGCCCAGATCTTCTAGTTTCTGGAACACTTGACTGTTTTCCTATAGACTGCCCGCTAGAGAAGAAATGCCACTTCTTCGAAGAGTTGTCATGGCTCATTTTTGTCTAAGTTTGATTTAAAAATTCATAACTTCCATAATTCTAAACCAAATTGAATGATTCTTTTTTTATTCGACAGAATTTAATCCATAGATTATTAGGCAATAAAATAAGAATTTTTTTGAATACCAACTTCTGCAGAAGTGCGCACTTTTCGCGTCTTGATTACGTACTTTTCAACCTGTCCTGGGTTTACACGTAAACGACGTTGGAAAAATTCGTCCTTCCAGTATGTTGCATAGATGGATATGGTGAACAACTTTATTCCAAAATCGACCTCGGATTCACATTCTTATGAGTTCCAGAATTTTTTGAAGTTCAACGATCAATTATTGCAAAGTGCCTTTAGGGCAGTAAATTTCAAAAATTCATATCTCTCTGTGTATGCACATTCTAGAATAAGTTCTGGAACAAAGTTGATCAACTTGAAGAGCTCTACAAGATTTCATGGAAAACTCCGGCGTTAACTTGCATTATCCTTGTAAACACAGTACGGGTATATGGGGTAACTTAGGCTAATTTCTCCCGCCAAAATTAATTTCTAAAAATTTTCTTTATACTTAGAATTTATTCTCTTACTCAAGATCTACAAAATAAAAAAAATAATCATGAAATTTTGTCAGAAATATAGGAAAATACAATTTTTGAAAATAACGTATAAAAGGACATTATGCTGAATTTGATTGTCGCACTTCAAAAAATTCTGGAACTCATAAGAATGTGAATCCGAGGTCGATTTTGGAATAAAGTTGTTCACCATATCCATCTATGCAACATACTGGAAGGACGAATTTTTCCAACGTCGTTTACGTGTAAACCCAGGACAGGTTGAAAAGTACGTAATCAAGACGCGAAAAGTGCGCACTTCTGCAGAAGTTGGTATTCAAAAAAATTCTTATTTTATTGCCTAATAATCTATGGATTAAATTCTGTCGAATAAAAAAAGAATCATTCAATTTGGTTTAGAATTATGGAAGTTATGAATTTTTAAATCAAACTTAGACAAAAATGAGCCATGACAACTCTTCGAAGAAGTGGCATTTCTTCTCTAGCGGGCAGTCTATAGGAAAACAGTCAAGTGTTCCAGAAACTAGAAGATCTGGGCTACTTTCTAATATAAATAACTCACGGAATCCGGCACTTTAAAAAAAATTAAAAATTAAAAAACGCGAAAAATCGATATGACATTTTCCATATGTTTCACTACATTCATCATAACTTCCTTACTCGGTGTCATTTCGACGAAATCTTTTCAGAATCGTGCTCAGCTGGTCTCTGTGAGCATTTTGATATCAAACTTGCATTTTTCCCATGCCGAATAACGAAAATGGAATTTTTCGAAACTACCGGATGCGGACCTTCCGGAACATACGGAACAAGTAGTCGGATCGGGTTTTAACCATCATATTCGTCATCAGCGTAGTCGAAAACCCCCAGGGACAAAAAATCAGCTCGAAATTTGAGGGTCAACTTCTTGGGTACCACCCCATACTCGATTTTTATAAATAACGTCTCATATGCTAATGTTCTTATTATTTATGAATTAGATACCCATTATGTCATTCGAACAATGACTGGTCTCCAAGAATCCTCTCGTGTATCATCAGCGGCATTACGCTCAAAGTTCATCAGTGAAATGCACAAAATAAAGCTATTTTAAGAAAAAAAGAAAAGCTAACAAGGGAACTTTCAGAAGTGTCCGCCTCCTATTTGACTGATTTTTTCACCACAGGGGGTATTTCAATGTGTAGGAGACGGATCTGAAGCCAAAAAATGCAATGGCGGCCTCCCTGATCTTGGGAATCCCAAAGACCTTTATAATGGAGAAACGCTTTATTTTGTCGAGAGACAATGTGTGCAAATTTGTAATTTAAACTTTGTATGCAATTTCTTCACTGGATAAAAGCGATTTTCGGGATTTCCAAGACCAGAAAACCATCATTGCGCTTTTTGACTTCATATCCGTCTTCTACGCACTGAAATACTCGTGTAGTGAAAAATCATCCAAATTGGAGGTGGGCATTTCTGAAATTTTCCATGTAACGAGAAATCAGGCGCTAGTTTTGAATTATGCTTTATGCGAGTTGACTGAAAATGACTGTTTGAGCGTTAAAATTCACAATTAATCTAAAATTGCCACAATCAGTAGACAGGACAAACGATTATTATCAGGGCTATAAGAAATTTGAGTTATGAAAATTTCAAAATCGGAATAATAATTCCGAGGTCCAAAAAGGCCCGCAATCGGCCTGTTTTAAATCGACATTCCGAAACTCCTGATGATAATGCAATTACAACTGTCAACGAGTTTATATTCCAGATCTACGAGACCTATCGAACTACCCAAATGCTGTTACCGTCAGCTATTCTCCATGCCATTCTCTACCTGTCCTACCTCTGTCTACTCATTCCGATAAGAGACCTCAGGTAACATCCATTCATACGCGAATTATAGCCCTAGATAATTATTATTTCGAAGAATTTCTCAGAATTAGCCTCGTATCACGCGACCTATTATTTCCTTTCGAAATGCCACATGCAGCAGTGGTGCGGCAGTACAGCATAAATGTGTACAAGGATAAAAATAGAAAAAAGCTTTGCTATTTATGTGGATTATTTGCGTAGAGGGAAGGGAGTGCAGGCGAGCTGTTGCCTGGTATAATTAGTGATGCAAAAGACATCACAAAAAAGGGCTTTCATTGCAATAAGTCTGGGAGACAGAATTGGGAGAATTAAAGAAATGAAGATCATCATCTGCAATTAAATTAAGATCTCACGTTTCGCTATACATCGCAGATTTGAATTGAAGTAAATATCAGAATACTAAAAAGTAGATCAATGAAAGTTACAAGGTAAAATTTTCAGAGCTGAACCAGCTTTAACTGTATTGCAATACAATTTATCGACAATTATATTCTCGTTCCCAGGAATTCACGCTCTGGCGCATCCATTGGTGAGTTACTCAATTCAAATTTTATCATTATTTTATTATCTTAGATTTGTCTATCTCGGCATTATTATCTGCGCCAAAGAGTAGACGATATTCTGCGAGCCATTCTGGTGAGGCCGCCCCCGATCGTGCTGCATAGTTCCTCCCCGCCTGAATCTGTCAGAGCAGCCACTCCCGAACTCAGCAGCAGTCAGAGGTTAGAATAGACTTATAACCACAACTATGTCAGACTGGCAGACTGACAAATCAGGCAATTACAAAATGACTGCAGGACTTTCTTTAAATGAAGTGCTATTAATAAAGATCGTGCCGTCATCAGACCTAGGAAGGGCTTAAGTCAGGATGATCATGCGACTTACTCGTTTATTTTTTAGTCTGACTTAAATGCTTTCTAGGTCTGGCCGTTGTATTGCTGTTGCCGACAAATAAAAATAGTACTTTTGAAAAAAAATAAGATTTGACACTTTTACGACATAAAAATTTCGCACCTTTTGAAATGTAAATGAGAGTAAAGTATTTTCATCACACTAATATACGTATCGCGAGAATTTCATGTCGTGAATTACCCAAGAAGTTGAGGAGAATTTTTTCTTCTGTTGAATATTTGAGTTGAACTTTCGATTCGTTTCTTCGAATTCGCCGGAAACGAAATGGATATTTTATGTTGCAATGAAAAACATAAGCCTGGTGGAATTCGTGCAACTTTTGCAACGAAATATGCTGTGTTTTAGTTTTCGATCTGAGACTGTCCGAGTGGACTTCCGAATTGCTCCCGAAAGACACGCGCAAATACTCGAGTCGTTCTGGGATAGAAAATGAGAATTCCATACGGAAATATTGAAGACAGGAAGAAATGCGTAGGACAAAATCAATTGTCTTATCTGCATGTTTTTACACAAATCTAAATATTCCATTATATAGTCTTTAAATAATTTATTCACTTTTCTACATATGTAATTGCAAGTTGCATAATTATTTTTAAACTACCTATGGAACTATAATGTTATGCAACTCTCAACAATTTCTGTAAATAGAACTCGTATGAATTTGGAGCAATTTTTAACTATCCTATCTGAAATGCTATCTAATCATATGAACTAGGTGACGAATATTCGTTAGCTGATCGATTTCTGCTCAAACGCTCAAACAGCCTTGGTGACGATCGTCACTGCGTGAATGTTTTTGATGTGCTCTCCCAGTGTGTCTATAAACATTACATTTCATACTTCTGCTGATTTGTGAAGTGAAGAATTTTAGATTGAATTAAGTATCGAATTTTTCTACAATTCTTCAATTCACAATCAAATGATAAACAATTGTATTTGATGATTTTAGGAGCATATTTCATCAAATTACACATATTTGTGTGCAAAATTGGGGCCTTTCAACTTGATTTCTGAATAATTCGAGTGATGTTTTTCATGATCTGATCATTGTAAATGTGATATTTTTGATTGAAACTATATTGTACTTTCAAAGAATAAATACGTTTTTTTTCTATAAAATTACGCATACCAGTGACTTTTCTGTGCTGTTGAACTTTGGTGAGTCCTTTGAAACTGGCCGCCTCGACCTGAATCGCGTAGCTCGCGCCGCATCCGCCTGTAGTAACGAATTGTAAATTTTCGTATCTAACGTAAAATCTAGGCAGGATTTCTAATAATGAAGTTGCATTTACTTATCTTGGAATTCAAAAAGTTGAATAATTAGAAAAAATCGAAAATGAATCAATACAACTGCAAGTTGATAGGCATTTTTGTCTTACCTGAAACATCTTCGACTTTGACATGCTTGATTCCCTCGATGCCTTTCCTCAGTTCCGACTCCAGCAATTTCTCGCCTTTCGATGCAGCTGAACAAAGACTTCGCGCGAAGTGACGGATTCCGGAAGATAGCATTTTGTTGCTGAATTAAAATAATTCGTATTTTCAAGGAGAAAAATCTAGACACTACTTTGTGGCAGTTTTACCATAATTCTTTCTTTTCAACAATACAGCTTTGACTTATTAGAAATCTTTATTGTCCAAATATAGCATTTTCTCACAAATCACAGAAATTACATTACACTAATCAATCATCAGAATATGCATAGCTTCATTATCGTTGTATTCAATAATTTATGGATAAGCAGTCAAAATTCTTCAATGTTCAGGTATGAATTATTAATGAGGAATAGTTTTCGACTGCATGTTTTTGTGTTCGATAAAATGAGTTAGACGCCTGGGTTTCCAATTTTAGATGAATATCCGACAGAAACGGGAGAAGCATCACTAAATTGTGGAGTTGGACTAGAAAATGAACAGAAGACAAGTAAAGGCAGAAATGAGACGCAATAAATGAATTATACGAAAGAAGGGCGCTAAGCAATTAATAAATGAAATTGAATATGAGCGAAGCATGCAATAGTTCACAGATCTTCTATATATGAGAATAAAATTATTATCGTATTCTGAAAAATAATATTATTCATTCGTGAAAAGTTGTGGTTTAATCTTTAGTACATTTCTAATTTTCATATTTCTGTGAGGATCAATCCTATCACGAATGAAAAAAACTACTTCATTTTGATGTCTCATCATTTAGAAGCCATGAATTTGCACAAATTGCACAAGGTTTTGATTGATTCCACATCGCTAAGTTCGATTCTTTGACCAGTCAAAAATCAAAATAATCATAAAAAACTCGGACAAATATTTCTAGAAAAATGAATATTTCAGTTAATTTCTAGAAGATCCTAGCCTATTATCAGTTAACCCATGAGAAAGCAATTCTCGAAATAGGTACATCAAACGTTATTAATGCGTGCCTAGTTAATTTTCACATTTCATATATTGCCTATTCACTGAATTATAAGAACTTCGAAGAAAATATCACATGTCATTAGACTTCTTTAGCTATGGATAATGCTCTCTAATGATGTTCCTATTTGGACTTTTTTCTAGCAAAAAGATAGTGTGGCTTCCTTAGAAAATAAAAATATGGCAAATCAACGAATCAGTAAATAATCATTTGAAATTCATCGAAAAATAATTCATCTAGAATTTTGCTGAAAATTATTAGCTTCTATACATCACTAACTATCATGAGTGATTTCACAAATATTATCTATTCATCAGTGAGTACCTCGTGCCTTACAAACCTATATGATTTTGTGAAGTTAGCATGAAAAGATAGAAGTGATAGAATCAGTAATGATTGAAATATAAATATGAATAGAATGCAGAGGTAGTCCGTGTATGTATGCACGATACAGAATGGATACCGTAACCATTCTGTTCTGCTATTGATTGTGATCAGCTTCCTCTTCTTCAGAAGTGGAAGCACCATTGAGGGAAGGCAACGAGTGAGAATCTGCAGTGGTCGTGTCTGGCTGCTCTCTCTGACTGCACTGGCTGCTCTGTTTGTGCTTACCGTTCAACACCCACTGCAGAGCCCAGATCGACAACGGACGCATGTAGCCGATCGCCCTGTAGTATCTGAAAGTTAGCAAATTAGAAAGTGGCGCTTGTGTCAATTTCAGTTTAACACTAAAAGAGTCTACCTAACGGAATTGTATGAAAAGGAATTTTGAGATGATGAAAACGAACACGAAAAAGAAAGAAACTTTTCTTTAACACATGACAAAAGAAATTTCATAGTGTAAATATAAAAAAATCTAATGCAAAGGAAATATGTCTACACTATAACTTATTTTGTCGATATGAAATGCGAAATTTCGACTCACTTGGTTTCATACATGGCCTCAGGTGTCTGATACTGGAGTCCTGAGCGCTCGAAGCATGAATAGTAGCATCCGGATGCAGTGTGGAAGGCCTTGTCCCTCTCCCCGTGCTGCAGGAAGAATGCAGCCAGTGCGTACGTTACTCCAGTCCACATTTCGTCGGCCTGAAATTTTGACAATTTTATGCAAAAAATCATTCCAAGATAATCAATCCAAAATTTCTTTTTATTTTTCTCATATATACGATTTTTAGACTTGTTGTTATTCTTCGACTAGAAATAGCAGTAATGGAAATTTTAAAAAATCCACCTGAATGTACTCCCTGTCGATCGTCCCATCTGGCTTCATTCCGTTCACAGCGCCCATCTGCCCATTCGCGAATTTCAACACGTTGTACTCGTAGATCGTCTTCAGAGCCTTCGAGACCATTTCGGGAGGCAGTACCTGGAAGGAAAAACGGTGTCAAAATTAGAAATAAAAAGGTGGGAGAATTCGAATTTAATTTCCGAAAAAAGAAGATAGATATTGAATATTTTCATAAGTTTTGAATTCCAAGCTAAAAATACAAGACGCTTACTTCAGCAGCCATTTTAGGTGAAACGGACTGCAGGAACCAGATGCCGCACAGCTGATCTGCCATTATGGAATCACTGAAATATGAAAATGGAGGCGAAAAGGAGAAGTCGAGGAAAACCTGCTGCGTGACTCTTCGCAGAATTTGAAGTAGCTTCCATTCCACAACTTCTCTATGTAAATTCGTCGGGCCCGTTGGAGATTCGCTGCAAAGACGTCTTTCGACTCGACATCCCCGATCTCCTCGGCCATGGCTGCAGATACGCACAGGGAGGCCAGCCACAGAGAGCCGCAATATGCACTCACTCCTGAAAATGAGTACAAGTTCAAAAGGGAGAAAATAATCAATTTTGTCTTCGACAATATTTGTAGCAAGATGCAGCGAATTTGTTGGCATGTTGAAAAGTGCATCTTTTTCTCGCTATTACAACCATTTCACTCGAAAAATGAAAGAAAACATTTCAGGGAGGCAGCTAATGAATTATAATAAAAGTTTGGTCTTTCTAGACGATTGCTTGTCGCACTCACCCTCCATTCGCCAAGCATCGTAGGTCTGATCAGCCTTTCCGAAATTCTCAATCATTCCATCTGTGTCTCTGTCCCACATTTCCAAGGCTTCGTACATCAGAACCTGAAATACAAAAGACATCTTTTCAAAAGTTGGGAAAATGAAAACCTTGACAGCCGGCCAAGTATGTTCCAGAAATGCTCGGTCTTTCTTCGCCACAATCAGGTAATCCCTCCAAGAGGTTAGCACGTACTGGAAATATAATAAAGTTCCAGTTTATATGTTAAATCTTGTGTTCTAACCTTCAAGTTGAGATCCTTCCACTTGCCTGTGTCGTGCATCACATAGGCATTCGTGATGATCCAGGGCTCGTCTGCGGGATTTCCGAGGTCGTGCGGGACGCGACTCTGAAAATGGGCATACATAATGCAGTTAAATTCAAAGACATGAAACCCAAACAAAATCGGATTTGATTCTAATGTGATAATCAATACATAAAATAATACTTCCTAAAAATACCTGAGTCTTTTGCTTGGCGAGATCGCCTTCCATGTGGAATCGGATGAGTTTTTCGATGGAATGAGAGATTTGATCTGTGAATTCTGCCTGAATGCAGAGCTCTAATTCGGGCCATAGTTGGGCGAGCGCGAATGAGGCATAGAAGCTCACATCGTATGTGTTGATCATTCTGGAAAAAAAACGATATTTAGAAACAAAGCTGCATACAAGTCCTAAGAAAGCTAGTCCAATCTATTGTCCTAATCACTTTAAAAAATAACTCAAAAAATACACTATCTTCATAGGAGAAATTTGATTCACCTGTATTCCCAGGACTCGAGATATCCAAATCTCCCGTATTTCATCATTTTCTCCCTCGTGTACTGGCTCAAATGTGCCTCTTCACTAGACCATCTTTCATCGTATTCGAACCACAACGAGCCTCCATCCGTCAGGAAATAGGTCTCGTTGAACAGAGCGGATTTGTACCTGAAAAGTAAAAGTAGACTATAAATGAGAAAAGGAGTCATTTTGAAGTGGCGAATAAAGGAGAAATTTTAGCATGAGCACAAATTTACACGTAAGCGAAACGGAGTCGTGAAAGATCACTTTTCATAAGAGAAAGAATAAAATCGTGTATTTTTATTTTGAACGTTTTCTCCTGCATTTAGACTATCATTCATTGTCTCTTTGCAATAACAATAATTAACTTTAGAGTTAGAAGCAACAAACGCACCATTCAGGGAGTGTAGGGTCTTGAAGAACAGGATTCTGCCATTCCTCGATGGCCCTCTCCCAGTCCTTCCTCCTCTGCAGAGCCAATCGACACAGGGCGTCTGCTGCATCATCGGCGAAGAAACGAGTATAACGTCTGAATTTAATGAAATTAGAGTAGAATGTAAATTTAAATTTATCGAATTTGGAAATTATTCTAGGCTCTTTCATCAAAATAAAGATAAAATTCTGCTAATTCATTTATTTTTCGGTTTTACTTCAAAGAAAGCTCCGCTAAAATATTCAAATGATGTAAATTTGCAACCTTTTGTAGAATCTGGTCGCCTTTCCGAAATTGACGACCTGCATGTCCCATGCCAATGCAAATTCGACCTCACTCGATCTCGAATTGGCTTTGACTCTGAATCGTTGACAGACACCCACCGCCATTTCGCGGTAGTCCATGTATTCATCGTCCTGAAGTACACAACACATTTGAAATTATACATTTTCTTTGAATTTATGATTTATTAGTTTGAAGTTATTGAAAATATTCCATGATTCAAGCATAACAAGTGAATGCAAAAAAAAAAACTAAACGAAAGTACGCAGAGTAATGCGCGTAGATTAGACATTGAAGAGGCAATGAAATTAGAAAAATTTCGTTGAAGTTCAATGATAATCTTGGCTTCCCTATGTCTAATTTCGTCTGTGCATAACTATGTATTTTATCCACACTTCACTCAATCCGTCGACTGGCGCAATAAATGGACAATGACTCACAATGTCGGGCAGATTTCCTGTTTTCTGTAGATGTAACCAGATTCCTGATCCTGATTTGGACGGATTGAAGTGCTGGCAGATGGACACTGTCGGGGGAGAGTGGGCCGAGTCGGAGGGGGACAGAGAAAGACGGCGAGTTGCCAGCGTGTACTTCACCGGCATCTGGCTGATCGAGTGAGACAGAATAACTCCGGATACTCAAAAACAAATGTCTTTTCATCATTTTTATACAAAAATGATCGAGAAGATGAGATTATTAGGTCAAATATTGACTGCGTAAACTTTTAGTCCAATTAGAAGAGTGATAACTTGAATGAAGTTTCCGGGTAATTATCCTTTAGAAAAGTACAAATAGAATTTATCACCAAAGCATATTTGATTCGCTTTTCGAAAAAAAATTGATCCGTATGAGGAAAGCACACGCAGGTAAATATACTCAAAAACTCACTTTCATCGTTGTGCGTGAATTTGATGGCCGTGCACTCGCCCTCCCTGTTCCACTTCCTGTTTCCTGTCCCGTTCCTGAATGTGAAGGCTATCGACACGTCGAAGTCGTTGGCCGATTCGTTCAGCACTGTCGCCACGAAGACGCAGACGGGCATACACGAATCCTGGAAGTGAATTCGTGAAGATCAGGATTAATAGGAGAACAAATGCAAGAAGATGAAAGAGAAAAGGAATGAAGAGTAAAGCTAATTCTTTCACAATTAAATGAAAATTATAAAGCTGATCATCAAATCGCCTCAAAATATACCTCGTAGTTATGTGGAATGATAGGAGAGATCTGCCGAATGATGATTGTAAGGGCCAATTCGGGAATTCGATAGCAGGTCCACGATCTCGGGTACAGACCGCGATAGTAGACGTTCTCCTTGGGGAAGGAGAAGTCCCAAGCAGAGAGCTGTCCGTAACCCAGCTGCATGTCCGCTGCAGAGAGCACCTTCTGGTAGAGGCAACTTCCGCCCGGCTTCCGCACTGATACAATGAATTGGTCCGCCTGAAATTGAAAAATAAGCCAAGATAAAATAAGAATGATAATTTTGGGAAGATTCTATTTCTCTCAACTTCAAAGTTTCGAGTGAAAAATATTGTTAATTTTAGCGAAATTCTGTTATTCAGTAGTTTTCAAATTTTCCTAAGTTTCATAAATCATTTTGTATAAAAACGTTCTAACAGAAACAATACTTACAGGAATGGTATCGACTTTGTGCTCGACGAGCCCTGGTCGAAGACTGAATTTGCAGAATCCGCCTCGAAAATCCCTGCCGATTGCACCTGAGCCGAGCCCTCCACAGGGAACGCCTAAATATAGTTATTTTTGGAGAGTAATGTTCCAATGTTTAGAACTTTGTATGATTCAAGAAAAAAGACCTTTTAATACTCCCATTGTCTTACCGTAATAGGGTTTGTGTTTGAGCGGTTGGAATGTGTTGATAAAGAGCTTCTCCTTGTCGAAAGTGTGCTTCATCCAGTAAATGAAATACCGCCGAATGAAAGGTAGGGCATCGTAGACCTGCAATATTCCACTAAATTTTATTTTTAAATCTAGCCCTTTAGTCATTACAATAATTTGAGATAGATGGGAGTTTACTAAAAAAACATGAGGAGTGAAATTTTTTTTCCATAGAATGACATTATCACTGTTCTAAAATTTAGGGTTCCCACCATAGAGAAAGATGATATTGATGAATATGACTACCTGTCTAGCAGTAGGCCGATTGAAGGGAACCCTCTTCTCCTGCGGTCTGTGATCGCCCCTCGCCTTCCATCCAATTCCTCGCACTTCCTCAGGCCATTCCCCTTCTGCATTCGTGAATGTCACAGTCAGATCTGTGTTTGAAGGGGAGGGCGGCAGTTGCGGTTCTGCAGGCACATCGCCGTCCGACCGCGATGTCTCTGGGCCCTTTTTGCACATCCGTTGAAATCTGGAAGGATCATAAATGTTGTTGAAATTCAATAAATAAAGTAGTGAGTCATCGGCATTCAATTCAGCCAATACACTTTCGAAGCGAAAGCGATGAATCACCGATAGGAAGTGTGTAATGAAAAAAGAATTAGTAAGGTAATCGATGGGCTTCAAACCCTTCGTGCTCTCATGTTTCCTCACAAAATGGAGTAAAAATGTATTTGTTTTCCAATTCGTATGAAATACCATAAGAACGAGAAGAATCACATTGCAATAAAAGTGTATGTCATTAACAATGAAGAAGGGAGAAGGGGAAAGAGGGAACAAATAATGGAAGATAAATAAATGATGATAAACATTCCATTCACTATCACAACCAAATGAAGCTGAATTGGATGATAATGTACTAAAACGGAAAAAGAGGATGATTTATTAGGAAAAGAGACAAAAATCATAAAGTTGAGTAATTATATCGCATTTCAACACAATAAATAGAAGAAAAGATTCAAAATGACCAAGTAAAAGAAATGGCTTGAAATAAAAAAAATCTTGGCTGTAAAATTATCTCAATATTTAAGTTGAGATAAAGTTACAGACGATCGGAAGATAATAAATGAAACCCTTCTAAGCCTGCAGAAATTGATAAGAACTCACAGTTCGAAAGTTAGAAGAGCTGCAAAAAATCGAATATCACAATGGAAAAACGACGATAAATTATCTAAATTATGAATTTTATGGGAAAAGGCCATATCAGGCCATTGTTCAAAGATTACTAGAAATTACTCAACGGAGAAAAAGATAATAAATAATCATTTGTGAAATTTACCAACTGGGAAACCGAATAAAAACTAATTTTTCCAATTGTTTTCTATGAAAGCACAAATTACTTTTTAAAATATTCGCTAAACTTTCCTTTGATTTTTTTACTCTTCATAGATTATAAATGGGGACTATATTAGGAGGCACCCAGAACTGTGCTAAATTACTCGAAGAGACATAGTATATTTACTTCTTATTCAGGTTCAGAAAGTCAGCAGATATCGATAAGAAAAACTAATTATTCTGCATCTTTCCTGAAAATGTTAAAGGGAAGAAATAATTTGGATCTGTTCAAAGAATGCAATGGTTGGAAATGTGACGGAGATTTCGAAAAAGAAAATGACAATGCAGAGCAACTTATCCTTCTTCCTTACTGTCTCTCAGCAACATACATTGCAGCATTCAGTCCAAACTCGGTAGAGGCGTCAATTCTCCCTGAATCACCGATTCCTTCCCATTCACTTTGAAGGTCGTTCGCATTCGAATTCGAAGCTGAAAATCGAAGAAATCATGTTTGAAAATATCTAGATAAAATTATGACCAAGAATTAGTGACGAGCAAAGTTTGGAAACGAAGAATTTCGAATTCATACTACTAACAATAAGTTCACAGAGTTATCAAGATTGGGTTTCAACGAAATTTATCGCGCATATTCAGTGAGTCAAACTATGTAATCCCGCCACATTTTATGCGGACTGAATTATCATGGTTTGAGAATAGGACATAGAAATTTTCAAGCGTTTCCAGACATATTCTCATCACTGTATTTTATAGTTAGTGATAAGGCTCTTTAACTATGTGGTTCCTTCTTAACCATGCGATGCTTAATAGACAATGCATAATTGCTGATATGAGAAATAGAGTTGTGATATGAGTTCAAAGTACCAAAATCAAATTGATAAAATCTTGTGATCGAATGAAAATGAGCAGACCGGCTGATCAGAAGAGGCTCGATGGATGTTGAGCTGCTGCGTGATGGACTGAGAGCCGTGGGGAGGCAGGTCGCTGCCAGAGGGGTCCTTCAGCTCGATTCGATACGCCTAGAAATTAATAATTCATAAAGTGAGTTTGAGATATACATTTTTTCTAAATTTTGTCTAGTTTAGTCGAATTCGAAACTATCAAAGATTAGAGGATAAAAGAAATGTGCAATTATCCAACTCAATGTATTATTTTTACTTTGCAAAGTTTCAAATAACAATGTAATACTTCGAATATCTATATTTGCTAATCTGATTAAATGACAATCGTTTGAATTTCAAACTACTTCTCAGAAATACTGACCTTAGTGACAGCAGCCAAGAAGTTGAACTCCTTCATGTGATTGGGCGTGTTGTTGAAGACAGTGACCACGAGCGAGCAACTGTTCGAGTGCCATTTCTCCACGGCCCGTAGCTGCACTTCCAGACCCTCGCTGTTGAAAGCAATCACGCCGGGTTTGCTGAACAAGGAGGATAGGAATAATGAAAATGAAAGTTTGAATTGCAGCTTTTGAAGGAAAAAGTCAACTGCAGCTAAACAAACACGCAAGAGGAATGAGAACCAATGCAGGGACAAAGACCTGATCATTGAAAGGAGAGATATGAACGTACGTTTCAGGTTCAGCGCCGAATCCGAAAATGTCCTGCGATGGCTGACTGCTTGCACCTGTGCCTGTAGATAAGCCTGAAAATTGGCATAATTTTGAATTTTTTGACTGAATCCTCGAACCGGTCCCGAAAATATCGTCGAGCCCTCCTCCAACCCCGGCAGACGTAATCGAAGGACCGAGGTTTTGTGCATTTGAGATGTTCATATCGCCCCCGATTGCATTCATTATGTCGTCCATCGCATTCTGAAAGGAACTCGCATTCATTTTTACTCGAAAGACGAATCTTTATGCACGATATTTCGTTTGTTGTTCCTCCATCATGACAAGTAAAAGAATAGTGACAATTGTGTGAAATAAAGTATTCTTTTACTTCACAAAAACAGCAAAAGTTCAATAAATTCAAAGGAAAAATACTAACCAATCCAGTGGAATTTCCATTAGCACTGGCATTAGCGCTTGCACCTCCGAATCCATCGATGTCAGCCAGCAGATTGAGATTGGAATTATCCGTGGGGGGAGTGGCCGAAGTGTCGTGGTCCAGCATCGAGGCGGCTGCCGCTTTGAGTGAGTTGTGGGAGATGACTGGCATTCGCTCCAGCACACCGAACCTGGAAGAAGCATAGAGTAAAATAGAGATTGTGAAGAACAATAAGATCAATTCGTCTGTTTTGCAGCAATTTATGAAACAAAAATTCGAAAGGTTCAAGTAGTCAAGTGGTTAATAAAGGACAGAGTGGTTGTGTTTATTAAAAGAGTGTTCCTCATATTTTCAATAGAAACAGAGTTTCTTGATAAAAATCGCTGTCATTTACAAGAAAGCACTTCGTTAATTGTACACTCCGTCACTGCGTCAAATACTAGTTGTCGTTAGATTTGGCTATTATTTTTTAACATCGATAAAATTTATTCTTAGATTAATAATATTCTAGAAACTCACTTGAGCTCCCCCAAATGCATGATATTGGTGAATTCGACAGAACGGTGCTGCAATTCCAGCTGAATGCTCGTCTGATGCAGCGAAATCAGGGTGATGATTCGATCGACTGTGCTCGAGAATCTGCAAGAAATAAAGTTGAAAGGAAGAATAATTAGTTAGGAGTTGCCTGGTAGTGAGTTTGGCGAGCGAAGTAAGTGCATAGCATTTGGTGATGAGGGAAGTCAGAGTGGAGGGAAGGACCGTCTCGTAGACTTCTAGCACATCGTTCTCATCAACCTAAATTTCGGATTTTAATAAATATTATCGATGAGGAATAGCTGCTCATAGGAAATTTAACACCGGTCGAGAAATAATGGACGGGTCATAATGACCGACAATCTGTGAGGAAATAATCAGCTTTTAAGCGTCAATTATCGTGTTACAAAACAAAAGATCTTACTCTAGCCGAATCAGCGTCGACTGGTTGCAGTAGCAGATCTCCGAACTCGCCCATAGTCCAGAAAGCGACCTGCATAAGGGGTTGGGCATTGATTGCATCGAGTCGGGCTGCTCTGTACAGCTGCAGGGCCGCGTAGTGCTGCAGCTGGTTGTTCGAGCTGATCAGCTGGATCATGCACGACACAACTTCGTCTGGCACGTATTTCCCAGCCTAAAATGACGCGCTTCGTTCGTTTAAGATTCCAAACTTCTTGATATTGCCACAATATAATGTTCATTAACAATCGAAAACAGCGCCGTTAGTCTGTGCTGTGCATCCCATTAGCAGAAAATTAAAATGAAATCAATTTACCGTAATTTGATGCTAACAGAAATGATAGTTAAATTTTGAGAAATTCAAATTTTAAAAAATCTGCTCAGGATTAGTTATCGATTTTTGCCCTTTCTCCCCTTTTCACATGTTCTGGTTGTTAATAAACCTGAGACCGTGATTGTAGGAAAAAGTATTGAAATATGTCGTGAAAAAGAAAACGTAGTTGACATTGTCATAGTCAGAAGAAACAACTAAAGAATTTCAAAACATTACCATTGATTAGAATTTCTTTTGAATCCGGCTCAAATCTAATTTATCTAAGAAAGCCTCACCAGTCTGAGGACAGTAATCATGGTGTCCAAGTGCCATTCCACATTGGGCGAATATCTCTCCGTGGCGATGTACATTTTCGATGCGCATTCCAACTGCAATATTCTCATTCATTCACTCATAAATCTTTCAGTTTTCTTGCCTTGAATTCCGGATCAGCAGTCTCCAAGAAGATCAGCATTTCCTTGGTCATATTCGCTATGTTCGTCTCGTTCATCAGGGCAAAGCAGAGCTCCATTGCTCTCCTGAAAAGGAACTCGGACTTGTATAAAAAATGAAAATAGCCCACTTTCGAATGGAGACGTCCGGGTCTTTGAGACATTCCACTACGACTGTGCGATGTCTTTGAACAGCCTGAAAAGTGTTGCCTTTACTCGAGACTTCTGCCGCATTTCATAAAAGTTCCCTTTAGAAAAATTCAAATCCCTCAAAAACAATTTTGAAATTCTTACTGATCCGTCGACGAGCGACTATACAAAAGAACGAATTGCTGGTATGAATGAATTCTGACCTGATAATCAACAGCCACAGTCTTGAGCAGGGTGTTGAGCGCGACATAACGAATGTTCTTGTCCTGGTTCAGGAGGAAACGACCCAAAATATTCACTGCCAGAACACGCAGACCGCTGGAAAGGTAATGAAAATTAGTTAGAATTGTGACTCCATTTTGCTGATAATTTTTTTGAAGACATGTCAAATTGATATATCTTACCTTTCACTCTTGATGTCCATGATGGTGAGGACGGTCTCGTAGAGAATTGCATTGCCGACATTCTTTGCCGTCTCCGTGTTGGTGGCCACGTGCGCCAGAATGTCGTTCATCTCTTCCGTCGCCTTGGGATCGTCCCTTCCCAGAATGCGTAGCAGGTGCAGGATTTTCACCTGCAAATACGATTTTATTGCAAGAATAAATAAATCAAGTACCTGAAGAAACGGATCGCTGATGCCTGTGACGTCGTGTTCGGGAGAGTAGTTGCTCACCAGCAGATTCTTCAGAATTCGAACCAGGTTTGGAACCAACTTGAATCAATTTACTTGAATGAATAAAGTAAACAATCGCATACCTTCTTGAAGTGATTGAGCACATCCGGACTCCGCTCACACATCTCCGTTACCAAAGTCGTCGCAGCTATCAGAACTCCTGAAATTGGCAACTTTTTAGTTTATACAAGTTAAAAATTTTAGAATATCCAGAAAGAAGAATGTTGACCAATAAAATGTTTTGCTCGAAAAATGAGAAAGATAGAAGTTATGTTTTCGATATTTTAAGATCGATGGTCTGCTTCTGCCTTCTAAAATTCAAAATAACATTTATGCCCAAGTCTTCCAGGGAAATATGGGAAATGGTCTCGCTATAGTAAAAAATAGGGAAAATAATTTCCTCTTATTATCTCAAAGCTTCACGAATATTCGCAGAAATCTCACCATGATTTTTCTCTCCGAGCAGCGATCGAGTGCAGGAAATGAAGACTTCGATCAGATCGGGCACTTTGCGGACGATGCGGAATGCGCACAGAGCGGCCTGAGAGAAAAATACATTAATGGAAAGGAATCTTATTAATTTTCTGACCTTCTTCTTGAGATAGGCATTGTTCTGTCGAATGATCTTCTCGACCTCATTCGCCAAATCCCTGCACATTTCTGCCGAGCAGATCGATCCCAGAGTGCACAGAGCCAGGCCGCTGATGAATTGAGTCGAACTGACCAGGTCGCTGAAGAATGAAAGATGACAAGCGTATTTATAATTATGTGAATTCCTATTTTTAAACAGAGAGGAAGTTTCGAACTGGATTAACCGCGTGAAACAAGATAGCATGCCTAATCGAAAGAGGAAAAAGCGTATCTTTTTCCGTCTCTCGATAAGACCTCCCATCTCATAAAATGCGGTTAACAGATTGGCTCGAAAGTTTCCACGTCCGTTTCTAAAGTGTAAAATGCTGAAATGATAATCAGAGGCAAGCAGAGTAAGCTTCAAATTATTCTTACTGATTATCATAAATTCGATTCATTTCAATCTATTATCAGATCTTCTGATTTGATTGGAAGAAAATATAAATGTTCACTTTTTGAGTGAATTGGTGACGAGCAGATGGACCTCGGACCGTTCATCGAGTAGCAGCATAGCCCCCAAATAGCCGATTCGCTTGTCCGTGAATCGAGGCTGAGCGACCAGTTTCATGCACTCCATCTGAATTAGAATATCATTTGAGCAGGTAAGATCAGTCAACCTGTCCGAAATGAGCAGGATACCCGAGCATATGAATGTAGAGCAGTTTGGCTATGTTTCGACATTTCCAAGGCGAGTCCTCCTCACGGAAATTCTCCCTAAAACTCGGCTTTTTATTCCAAATATTCGAGTTTAACTTTAGAAAAGTGCCCATTTCCGGTTTAATGGAAAACCAACAATGCAATTCATAACCCAAGAATTTAGGAGTTTCAGAAAATATAGAAATTCATTGATAAAGGGGAATACACTTCATGAAATATCGGTAGCCAATATTTCACTTATTTAGACAAAGTTTCACGCCTGACTAATTCATTATAGTCCAAAGAATTTCGCAAGAAAACTCTTCTCTAACCTGATATTAGCCGACTCCCTATCGACGACAGCGCGCTCTTCGGCCATTGTCCTGGCAGCTCGAACCTGGCGAATCAGGTCGCGCAATCGCATTGGAGTCCCCAATGTTCTGAATATTTTGTTATTTTTTCACACAATTATTTCTTTTGACTCCCATAAGAGTACTATATTTTTCTGCCACTCATTTCAGTATTCCATGCAAAATCAGTAAATTTATCGTGAGTATTGAATTATCGATTTGTCCAACCTGCCAATTTTGGACTTGTACTCGTCGATCTTCTCGATGGCCAACTCGACTGCATTCGCCATGTCTGCTCTCTGCGTCTGTCGCCTTCTGTTTCAATTCCAATCAATCAATCAATCGATATCCTCCTTGGTTCGATTTCTGCAAGCGATATAGTCAATCAATAAATCGAACAATTTGGAGAAATGTAAACGAACGCGGAATCGACAAGCAGCAATGCAGAAATGCAAGGCTGGAATCCCTTTCCTTCACCTTGGCATGAAAGGACAGGCAAACGGGGGCGGGGCGGAATGAGGCGAAATGCAAAGAGAAAGGAGAAGAAACCTCACGATTCAAGTCGATAGTTAACTCAGGCATGAAACCTTGAAGTTTACACCATCAACGACTAAGTGATTCTCGATTATTCGAACGAATAAGTAAATAAATATTTATCGAATAAATTTGCCTTGGAATTTTAATTGAGCAACACTTTCGCACAGAACAATAAATTTGAATTGCAATTTTGAGGAGGAAAAAAACCCGTAAGAATGAACACAATGTAATATGCAAGTAAGAGAATAATATCTGCATTTTGCAGGCGAAGAAAAAAGTGAATAATGAAAATAGCCACCATTTGACTGTAAATAAGCAAAATTTGAAGTTAATTATGCGCTAATGAACTCATGCCGAAGATAATACAGAATGTTAAGGGACGAAAGGTTTATTAATTGAAAGATTGAATTTGCTGATTCACGAGGGGCAACTCTCTTCTAAACCATCAAGTAATCGCAATACCCTACCCATGAGTTCAAGAGAGTCCAGTATAAAATAATACATGAGATAAGTGGCTGGACTCTCCCTTGACTGCCTCCTTTAGTTAACTCAATACTCAAATATCCGTTTCACAATAGTGGGTTCGGGCAATTGGGAGCGCATTTATTTACAAACAGCAAATGTGATTTCATATTGTCGATCGAGTAGCAATTCGCATGCACTCATTCACTCACTCGGTCTCGAGTGCAATGCGTATCGCGTCCTGATTGCGAGTCTTCAGTTCCATGAAAATTTCCTGTTCGCCTTCTGAAAATTAACAGAATAACTGGATGATGCAAATATTAGATTTTTTAGGTTTGTAGAAGTGATCCACAATAAATTGATGGAGAAGTGAAGATAAGGAAAAGCTATGTAACTAGAAACACTAATGAACTTGAAAAATTATCTCTCGATCATAAAAAAAAGTTATCCGATAAAAGGGAAACTAAAAATGACTTGCCATTATCGTCGTGGATGGATTGGATGCGGAAAACCGAGTGGTTGATGAGCTGCAGGACCGCGAAGAAACAACGACTGCAGTCGAATGCATCGCTGCTGCAGACCAACTGAAACAACGAGGAATCAATCGAGATGAATGTCTATTTCTATTTGACAGTTTGAAATGTTTCGAAAAACAAATCAACAAATTATTGATTCAGTCAAAAGAGATCAAGTGTGGATGAAAATACGCTATAACGCAGAGTGAGGCAAATATCAATCGCGGAAAGAACAATGAAGTAAGAAAAATTTCATTGCGACTCGACGACTAATCTGCACTTCCGTGTATACTCCTTCACGCGATATTGCGAATTTTCATTCACACCTGGCGCCATCTAACTGGACAATGAAAAAGTATTTCGCTAATTCCACTCGAACTTTGGTTTGCTCGAAAATAGTTCATTTCTGAATTAGCCAAAATCTCGAATTTTTTGGAATTAAATTCAAAATGCATTTTCCAACCTGACTGAATGGTTTGACATCTCCCGGCTCGTCGAATTTCTGCAGAACTTTGTCGCGGTACACAGCGATGTCGAACGGGCGGCTAAAAATTAGAGATTCATTGAAAGTTTCCTCCAAGAGTGCATTTCTTCAATTTAAAACATTCAAAAATTATGAAAAGACATAATTATCGTACCGTCTTTCCTCCTCTTCCAGAAACCTGTCCATTTTGTGTTCCCATTCGGCTATTCGGCCAGCCATCGTTGTCTCTGTCGTGCCAAAGTATTGCATGAATCTGAATTTATCCTCTCCAAGCCTTTAAAAAATCTCGTCCAATTTCAGTACCTCCTGCGGAAGTTTCGGACGGTTTGTTTGAATTCTTCCTTGCCGAACTCCGAATTCGGGTCGTCGTAGAAATCCCCATGTGGCCAGTCTTCCATCTCTGAAATATTCTTGTAAACTTCAGCAGGAATCCCATAAAGATGCAGACCGTCAATGGTAGGACGCTGTGCGTGGTGGAGAGTCTCGACGAGTTGCCTGACAGAGTCGTCGAGTTGTCTCAAATCGGACGAGCTCGGTTCGTATTGCTGGTGAGGCTCGTCGTACTGCAAAACATATTCTTCTCATTTTTATTGAAATTTCTGGAACGCTCTTTCAATAGATAAACCCAATTTTCAGAAAGTTTGGCCAGGTTTTCTCCTCTACAAATACCTTCTCTTGATACAAACTAGAAATTTTCTCTAGAAGCAAAATAATGATAAAAATAGCCAACCTCATTTTCGTATCCGGCTCCTCCATCCATTTCATCGTCAGCTCCATAGTCATTGTCCTTATCACTTCCTCCAAATTGCGATTCATCGTCACTATTTCGATTCAAGCAATCCTAGAAAAAGGTGGATAATGATCCCCTTAGAATAAATCATTTTGAAGCTAATTTCCAAAGTTGATATATCTCTAGGGAAGATAAAAATAACTAAGAATGTTTGAAATTCCGATTCTGAAAAACTCAGAACTCAGAGGTATGACTAATTTTTATTCCGGTTTCCGCTTGTAATAATATCGTGTTCGCCGTTAGTATTTAGCGCTGAAATGGGAGCGCTTCAACTCTAAAACTTCTGCACTAGTCAAAATGGAATGTTGTCTCCTTTTCTTCATTCTCCCTTTTAGCGAAGAAAGATGTCACATTCATTCTCGATTGGTGCAGGAGTTCTAAGGTTAGAGCGCGCTCATTACAACACCGGATAATGGCGTGAGCACGATATTCAATCCCTAATCCGAATTTCTCAAAACTAAAACTCTGTCTATGTGAGAATGACTCGCCTGGAGAATTCGAATGACTTTCTGCTCGATCTGCCTTGTCCATCTGCGTTTTGTCTTCTGCTGCCAAAATTCAATCGCCTCCTGTTTGGCCTCGAGGCGCAGAGCGTCTGAAAGGCAAATTTTGATAAAATTAGCAGGAAAAGATCAAGTTGTATTTATGAAGAATTCTTTGGACATTCAGTTATTAGACAAAGAAGTCTAGATTCGTGAACTTTCCAAAATCAAAATAAAGAATTCGTAATTTCTGACCCAATTGGGACTGGGACAGATTTTCGATGTCGGACATGGTATCGGTGGGATCGCTGATGAACACGGAGCGCATTCGCTCGAAGATGTCTTCGTGATCTGCAAATCCAGTGTGTTCAGTTCATTTGACAAAGCATTGAAACTATCTTGCCAGCTCAATATCATGTGCATTGACAAATCGAAATAACCTCATTAACAAGGCATCCTCTTGTAGAGGAAAAATTCCTAATCATACAGTGTCTTTGTTGATGGAAACGGTAATAATGAAAAATAAAGATAAGGAAAGCTCGGCTCAAGACTACGGTAATCGATTTTTGTGCCTTTCGTATTTTCTGATTTTACTCAGGTCGTTTGTTAATAAACATGAATCAGTATGTCGAGATCAATGTTCGCTCACCGAGAAAGCAGAACTCGGCGCTCTTCTTGGCTTGGACCTTGAGTTCCTGTTGGATCTTGGCAAGCGACGATTTTCCCATCAAAGGAAGAAGAGCTTTCTGTTGCTGAAGACGTAGGATGACAAGCATTCTGTAAGACTAGGAGTGCCTACCCATTGAAAGGCTTTGCCAGCATTCAGTCCCCTACCCTGCCTCGTCTGCCTGTTCGCCGCCCTCGGAGTCGATTTCAGCAACTCGACTGTATCAGCGATCTTCTCTGCCTTCTTTTTCTTTCTTTCAACCTAAAATATTATTTTCGTCATACCGAATCTCAAAATCAGGAAGAAAGAAAATACGTGATTTTACACATCCTTCCAAATTTTACATATTTCTCCCTTGACATTTACTCCAAAGTGAACCGTGCAAATTTTTGCACTTCCGATCCTTCTCAACCAAAAATGTCAAAGTAATATCATATGTTTGGCTAAGAATGGTGCCCAAAGAAAATTCGCTTACCGTGGCTTGTGTGTCGATGCAATTTGTCGAGTCCTTCAGTTTCGGTGGTGGCTTGCGTTCCTCTGCAGTTTCTTGTCTCGTTTCCTAAACTAGCGAAATCATTTCTTTTAGAAATCAGAGAATTTTACTTCATCAGAATCGTCGTAGAAGGCGAAGATAGGGTTATGGAATTCGGTGCTCATAATCTCCTCGAATGTCCACTGAAATAAATTTAAGTGGTTTGCAAAAAAGTGTAAGAAGGCATCACCTCGTCCAGAAGTGTTAACAGTGCAGTGCAGGGTGGAAAATTTCGCAGTATTATTTTCATGCCAAAAACAAGGACGATGCACACTCTTTGCAACTCGCTTTTGCACGAGCCCCGCCTCTCTTTTCCCATGCTCTATATCTTTCATTCCCTTTTTTTCTTTTTTGTTGCTGCGAAAGCGTATGGTATCTTCCCGAATTAAATAGCACCATAGCAGATGAAAAAGCGAGAGCGGGACATAGGAGAGGAGGGATGCAAAATGTGTGAACATCTCTGTTGTGGTGTGAAAAAATAGAACAGGGCAATATTGTCCACCGCTAACATTCCTGATCTCGTAAAGATGAAGTCTTCCATGTTCTTCTCCTAGAAAATGATGCTCTACTTACCGCATTGAGCAAGTAGTACTTCTGCAGAGTGAGTTTGGCCTCCCTCCTCTCCTCCTCATCGACCTCTTGCGTCTCTTCTTCCAATCCTTCTTCTATCGTCCTTCTGGATGAGTGGCGGTAGTTCTTCGTTTCGACTATGGAAATCAGCTTCAATTCACTCCTGCAAATCACTTTGGTAAGAGACTACATTTCGGAACATTGAAAACGTGAATTGGAAATTTTTGAAGCTACAAGCTGTCGTTCATCAATTTTCTCACCTTCTGTCAAGAATGCTGAGTGCGTTGGACTGTCTTCTAGCATTCTCAGAGAGCAGATCTGATACAGTATCCGAGTCGATCGGCTCATCTTCACATCCACCTCCGGAATAGCCAGGATCGTCATCTAAACATTAAAAACTAAATGTTTTAAAAATTGTTCACTTGTTTTTTCGAAGGTCGGCATTGTTTTTCTATTCATTCTGTATGGAAGAAATGATTACCGTAAGGGTCCTCCCAATGCTGCTGGTGTAGCGACGTTTCGGGAATGTTCGTTGGAGGCTCGTGACCAGAACCGGTTGACAGCACCTGGTCCGTCTTGCAGACGAGCTTAGCCATTCTCTGGAAATGTTCAATCATTTTCTGATTAGAATTTGTCAACCAGTTTGCAACTATTGTCGAGAAAAGGGTCATTTTGCCATACCGGATCAGAATTGAGAGGATCGGGCAGCATCGGAGATGCACTGAGCGATTCCTCTTTGGCTGTCCTTGTCTGCCTCCCGCTCTCCCCCTCGTCTTCCGAATCGCTCATGTCGAAGTCATACCTAGAGATTGAAAACTCAGCTCTTTGCAAAACGAGGGGTTGTACTCTCAATTATCTATAAGATGAACACTGCCTAGAGGGAAGAGTAGAGACGCTGGTGCGAACCGCGGAATGAAAATAGCGTAAGAAGAGGAGAGAGTGCGGCGAGGGAAAGCTTCGCACCGACATTAGAGCCCTGATAAAGAGGTAACATTCATCTCATAGATAATAAAGAGTATAAAAGTGTGAAGAGATATTCAGTGTTTAGATAAAGATAAACTCCTTGAATCAATTGAGTGCCAAAAACCAGTTCAAAATTCTTTCGTGTTAAGTGAGCAAGTAGTTAGAAAATTAAACATTTCTGGTCATGTTGGCGTTAGGACTTGAAGATTTTTTTTCTGGAAGAAAACATTTTTTATTCATTTTTCGAAAGTTTCGGTAAGACCGAAATTTATTATTCTGAACGAAAGGTAGTAACAAACTATGGGGCTGATCACCCGGCTTTTGCAGTCAAGTCATACCCCTGCCTTCTGAGGTGTATCTGCTTGGACAAATGGCTCAGGAACAGGACGCCCTGGAAATAGAGAAAATCTTTATGAAAACTTGCATTTTTGGCAATTCGGAAATGTCGCAACCTGAAGAGATAATATTCAAAAGTGGGAGAGGCCTGAGCAACCTTCTCCCATCTTCACAAAAGGTAATTAATAAAATTAGTAATACCACAAGAAAATAGTGCAAAAATGAGTTTCTGATGTGATCGTAAAGACTCGCATTTTTGCACACTATTTTCTTGTGATCACATTTCGTTCTAATAAGGATAAATACACCAGTTAGTTATTCCCAAATAGACCACTAAACCAACCGAGACGTCAGGAACGAGTCGATTGATTCTGAAGTCGTCGATGTTGCCCACGGGCTGCTTCGAATTCTCGGCTGCCTGCAACACGAACTGCGTCTTCTCTGCATTCATCAGCGACACAAACTCCACGGGAATCGGCTCGATCAGAGACTCAACCGAGGGGACGTGCGCTGAAATGTTTCTTTACCACTAATGGATTAGCAAGGAAATGCAAAGCACGAGAGATAGAATAGAGCAGATTGGAAAGAGATTCAGGAAAATTTCGCTGTCATCCAATTTTCATTCTGCCGAATTCATATTTCCTTTATCCTCACTTTTGACGAGATCCATGGGCTGGCAGAGCTTCCTCTCCTGCGTCCAGTCGTCCTCCGTCAGCACTCGCATTTCCCGGTTTTGTGCAGGTTTACGACGACTCCTTGAAAGAGCTGCAAGTTAATTTTATTAGTTTTAAGGCAGAGGAAAAATGCTTCGAGAAATAATTGGCTCTCTGTATTTACAGACGGATGACAGTCACAGACGCCTGTATTTGTCAATAGATAGGACGGGTAGCGAATATAGAAAGAGAAATAAGAAAAAGTCATTGACAACTATAGTAGTTTGTTAGCTGCCAATATCGAGGGCCAAAATAATTATGTTTGGGAATAAGCTGACTTGATTTAATCTCGATTGTCTCTGAAAATGTGTTTTGCAGAGATGCAAGCGCAACGATTTATCTTGCGGGTACCCCTTCATTCCTCTACAAAAGTGTTTTTGAAGGACAAAGGAGAGTAGTTGATTCCGAACAATCTCCGATCTGCATTACCTGTGAGTACTGTCGTGTCCGCCCTGCCCTTGCCCATCAGATATCCCATCAGCTGGGTCGAGTCTGTGTGCAGTGCCACCGTCTTTGTCGTGTAGATGCCTGTCACGCCGCGCACGAACAGGGCTGCTTCCGCGAAATCCACTCTGAAAATTGCTCACTTGTTAGTTTTCATAAATCAAGAAGAAGTTGAAAATTCATGAATGGGGATGATTCGTGTGCTAGGAGGGCAAGGTTTTGAGGGACGCATGCGATATTCGTATTTCGTTTAGATCTTACGTGCCACTTCTGTCCTGTTGCCTTGTGTCAGCTCCACCCTGTGCCTGTGAGACATCCACTTCCTCGAGCGCTTTGTCGTACTCCTCGAGAATGGTCTGCAGATCGATTTTGAACGCGTCTTGCAGGTCCTTGATCGGCTGCAGCAGGTAGGCCCAGCGGCTCTCAGGCGGCTTTCCACCACTCCCGTCATCTGGCATCATCCACTGAAACAAGAATGCAGTTCTTCGAGAAAACATCGACGACGAATTGAACTCGAACGAAATTCGAAGAAAATAGTGATACCGCGTTGAAAAGATGTCTCAGAAGCAAGAAGATGTTACGACAAAATGCAAATTAACAAAGAAGCATGAAAAATAAAAATAAAAAATGAAATCACAAACAGACCAGGAAACATTTGAGTCAGACTCAAAAAATATAGGTAGGGACCGCCAAGTCCCGCCCCTTTGCCTCGGTTCAATATTGTCCATAGTTGATAGCCCTTTCGATTATCGCCAACTTTTTTTGCTTTTAATAGTTTATCGGTACCTACTATACAATTCGATACCGCTCTTTCATATGGTACTATTGATTTATTGATTGGGTGCGAAGCAAGTCCGCAAATGCGCGTCAAATGCACATCAAATTACGACAGTGCTAATATTTCGAGTTATAAAAAAGGTACATTTAATTTTTTGATGAATCGGTACACCTAGTTGACATGTACAAAATATGTAAAAAAAAAAATTAGAAAAATTCTGCGTCCCGCAACTTTTTCCGAGACAATAATAGGTGCTCGCCTTTGCGGTACTGTATCTTGACAGAGAATCACTGAAATCGTCTGAAAACTTAACTAAAATAAAATTTGGTACTCCCTAATTATGTTATTCGAAAGAAAAAAAAACGAAATTTTATCAAAAAATATGTTTAAAATGAGTTTCAAAATGACAACTTTTTGCTTTTACTAAATTGGATCACTCTGGGCCCGTTCATACTTAGTTGCAGTTGCATGCAACTTGCAACTCGCTCAAAATAGCGCGGAAAATGAAGAGAGAATGAATAGACAAAATTGCATGCAACTTGCTGCAATTTGGCCACTCTCCGCGTTTCTCGTACTATTTCGCCGAGTTGCACGCGAATTGCAAGTTGCATGCAACTAAGTATGAACGGGCCCTCTGACATATTGCGAGAGGTACATGTGTTTCTTCTAATATATAATTTCATAATCTAAACTGAGCAAAAAATCATTTTAGAAGGAATCTGTTCCGCTAGAAAGATCAATTCGGATGCGTAGAACACGAATCTGAAATCCATTTTCAAAAAAATGATGATAAGCTCAAGAAAATTAAGAAAAGTTTTAAAAATTTCGCATACCTCTTTTCTAATTGTAAAGTCAAAATATTAGCATTTTCGTAATTTGATGTGCATTTTCAATAAACATTTATCTTGCGTTATTGATAGCCATGAATTCGAGAAATTTGCACCATTTCATCAAAGAAGTATAGACTATTTTCCTATTATTGCTTATCACTACTTTTCTGGTTACTATCAAAATTTTGACCAATAAGCATTTAGCTCAAACATTTTATTGAAATTACTTAAAATTATCGTATAACAAATCATGAATAGACAAAGAGACAATGGAATGAAATAGTTTAAAAAAAAGCGACAAATCAACATCCTATGAAAGCATGTAAAAATATTGTAGGAAATATGGCATTGTATATCTAGAAAACGCAGATACTCAAATTAGCATAAGCAAAAGATCTGTTCCGAAAAAAATCAAAATTCGATCCTGTGACACCACTGTAACTACCAATTATTTTAAAGGTAATTCAGCTGCTGATAGATTATTAATCCTGGTCCAGTTCGGTTTATTGCGATAATATTTGATAATTAACGTGATATCTGCCAAATGATTTGCTGAATGTCCATTTCTGTCCGTATAAGTTTGTCATTATAAACGACATTCCATCACTACTGATTTCGTAGGCTTCCTTCGGAACTAAGGCCAAAAATATCACGACAGAATCGTTCGAGTTGTATCTTCTAGTGTGGATAATTATTTTTCTCTTTAGTTCGATATGATTCTTGTAGAAATGCTAAAGAATTCTATTTTTAAAAAAATATGGGAAATGTTACCTCTAAAAGTTTAGATATCGCATTATGGCATGAATCGACATATGAGAAGAGTTCAATATCGCTAACGCTTTTCAGTATCTTCAACATCATTTCACTTTCCATTTCGAGATCTCGACCGTAAATGTAAATTTTATTTGCCTAAATTCATTTTATTGTTTTTATTGCAACAAGACACTCTTTATTTAAAGTTGATGAAATCTCATTTTCTTAGTTTATAATATTGCAACACATTTAATTTGTATAATAATTCATTTACCGTCAATAGAATATCGGAATAGACTAAACTGACAAGTGGACTGACGTTTTCGAATGTACTTATAGAAGCATTGGAAATACCTAAATGTAGAATGAAAATTTTATTTTGTTAAATTTTGTATTATCACTCTTTCATCCTCCTTTCAAAAAATGCAACTACAGAATTTACTTATCGTATTCTCTCTAATTGAAGGGCACCTCTAGAGGGACTTCGAAAAAAAAATAGTGGAGCACCCCTAAGGAGGATCTGAGAATAGAAAGGGATGCCCTTCTACTAGAGGGAATATGGTAAGTAGATTCTGTAGTTGCATTTCTTGAAAGAAGGATGAAACCATGATTATTGTGTTGATAAGTACCTTTAGTAAATATTCGATGGGAGAACAGTTCTTTACCATCGATTTCCATGTCTTTAACTAAAATTTTTAACGTATGTATACACATATTGCAGTGTAGCTATTTTTATAGGTATAATGGACTTACAAGCACTCTTGAACAACTTGACACTAGGGTGACAACGAATTGATGAATGATATTCTTCAAATGGTTCATTCAGTTTCCTCCAAATATGTAGATCATTGGCCAACCCCTAAAATATTCATAAATTTTACATTTTATATTCATATTATCTTGGGTGATAGGTAAAATCGAATTGTTACCACATGTAACTGTTTGATGATACAATTCCTGAGCAGATAGTATAACAAGTTATTAAATGTGTTTATAGCTTCCCCGAATGTCTCGTAACGATAATTGTTAATGGTGTTATCTAAAATTGAGTTATCAACACAAACTATGCTTAATTGCATAATCTGAATCAATTACGATGAATACCTAATGTAGTATCGAACGAACTGTTAAGCATTGAAATGAGTTCATAAGACGACGATATATAATAACCAGGTTCTAAGCCTAGATTTTTCAGCCTTGACCATCTATTGCAACAGATTCTTGAGATTTCACAAAAAAAAGTCTCTCCGATTTTGGCCATCCACACATTTCTGCACGATTGATAATTGCGCATTTTCCATATATTCATTCTGAAATCACTCGTTCGTAATTTTATTTTCGAAAATTATTTCATAGATAATACATACATTACACTCAAGACATGGTGTCCAGCACATATCATGAATATTTCCAGTATTCAGGGATAATTCGAGATACCGTTTCATTAATTGGTGTCGGAATGGACATTTAGACAGATTGGCGATCGCCAAAAGTCGCCGATTTACTTGAATAACTTTGAGCAGATCAACTGTGCTCAAATACATTAGAATTTCGTTGATAATTTCCGTCGGGAAGTTGCATAGCATCTCCAAATGCGCTTCTAAATCACCGAATAATGTAATTTAGTGGAAATAAAAAAGAGAACAGTACAATGATCAATGAAAAGAATGGGGTTGTTTCTCGTAAGTCAATAAAGAAGGAACGAGTGGCCATGATTCTCTTTATTGTTAAAGTAGATCACCGTTGTTTTCCTGCGAAAATCCCTCTTTGGAAAGAAAATCATTAATGCACGTATGAAAACACCAAAACAGGTGGGCAGATACTCTTCATTCATCCAACATTTCCCTAAATAGCTAAGAATTTTCATCGGGCTTCTCATCCTCTCTATTATACTTTCACTCTCTTCTCTCTCTTGTTAGCTCTTGCCCTCTTGGTTTCAATTGTGGGCGTTAGTTGGGGTTGAATTCAGGATGCAAAGAGTTTAATTACTCAACAATTGGTATTCAAGCAATACTGAAAATAACAGAACCGAACAGAATAGGGTAGAATGCAAGAACAACCTCCTAGCTCACCTCTGCTTTTTATATGATTTAGAGAGTGAGAGGAGGTCAAATGTGCCAGATCATTGCTGACCAAAACTGAAGAATAAAAAGGATAAATGGGTCGAATATTAGAATAGTAATTAAAAAACGGTGCTTCGCATGCCATAGTTATAGTCCCTGTTGCGTAGTGGTAGCATGTTGAATTCATTATCACTTTCGGCGCTTTCTCCTATGCTAACTATAGTAGTAATTAATAAATGCTGTAGTCAGCGAATATATCGATTATCAGACGATGAACGAGAATGGGTTGAAGTAGGAGAAATTGATGAAACGCGTTATCAATGTGCAGTCGCATAAAAATTGTAACTGAAATAAATATTCTTTTAAATATTTATTCAAATGAAAACTTCTTACTCCCTTTTTCTCCTAGCATGTTGCATCTGAATGCGAGATGAAATTTTTGTTGCCATTTGAAATTGAGCAGATTATTGTCCAACCGATTAAAAACCTCCTCACTTGTTTATTTCTAATTCCTAATCATTTGTTAAGGTCATTAACTTTACGATAAGCAGACTTGAAAGTTTTTCGGTCCGATATTTGAATGTTGCTGAGAAATATCGTAGCCTACTTTCAATTGACTTTTCGCTATTATGGATAAGAAAACATTAGATAGTATGATGAATCTTATATAGGATTGAGAAACTTCCAAGTCTGATGATAAGGTTTTTCTCGTAAAATATTCGACATCGCTATTCCCTTATCAACTCTCATTCAATGTAAAAACTTGTTTTCTTGCTCCACATGATTATTGATTTTTTTAAAATTTATTTGCGCATGAATGCAGGATTTATTCCCTAAATCAGTACAAATGTTTAATTTTAAAAATTGAAGAATAAAAAATGGCCTATATCGGCATCGATCTGGGCACGGCATATTCGTGCGTTGCGATCGTCGAAAATGGTCGACCTGTGGCGATTCATAATGACGATGGTAAAACCAATAAATTGTTAACAAATATTCAATAAATTTGACACCTTTGATAAATGATATAGTAGTCCATAAAATACACAAAGTAATATTGAATAGTAAAAGCAGGGTTACAGCATTCCATCTATCATCTAAACAACTTCATGCTTTTTTACATTAGTGATGTTGCTACATTTTCAAATTTTCAAGATATGCTAATTTAGGTCGGAATACTCTACCCTCTGTTGTGGCATTTAGCGATGGCGAGATTCTGGTTGGAAATCCAGCTTTGGACTACAACACTGATATGACGAATATTCTTTATGGCAAGTGTTTAGATAATTTTAGGGCAAATCGATAAAAATTTCATGTTTGCATTCACATATCGTTAACCTGTCAGTGTTACTCATAATTGAACTCAAAAATCTCAAATAATTCGTAAATTATATAATACAACAATACAACTTCTAAAACATGTTTGATTTTATTGAAACTAAGAATTTTCAGATTCTAAACGTCTGATTGGATGGCACATTTTGAGTGATTTGCCGATAGCCGATGATAAGCATTTGTGGACGTTCAATGCAGACACCAGAGATGTAGAAAAAATTCATTTTGGCCAAATTAATTAAGAAATTTAGAATTGTGCTGGGTATATTTTGAACAAGGGAACTCAAGATGAAAGATTTATTCGACCAGAAGAAGTTTCCGCTGAGATTTTGAAGAGTTTGAAGGCCCTTGCAGAAGTAAAAATATTTTTATGTAAAACTAAATCGCTTAAAATTTAGAAATATTTAAGTAAACAAGTTACTGAAGCAGTAGTTACTGTACCAGCGATGTTCAATTCTGATCAAATCGCGGCAACCAAGAAGGCGATCGAATTAGCCGGGCTGAAATTGAAATGTTTGTTGCAAGAACCTACGGCTGCTGCCATCGCTTATAACGAGAAGAAGCAATTAGGAAATTCGAAACTTCTCGTTTTCGATTTTGGAGGAGGTTTTCAGTTTTTTTTGGAATTATAAAATAATTTGAATCCTAAGGTGTTCTCGACATAAGCGTTGTTGAAATTAAAGACGAAAATTTCGAAGTTAAAGCCGTTACTGGTGATGCTCATTTAGGTTGATTTTTGATTTTATAAATTATAAATGGAAAGTTTAGGAGGGCAAGACTTTGACAGCCGAATCATGAAATTCGTGATTGATGAATTCAAAAAACCATCTCCAGATTATGATATTTACAAGAGACCTAAATTACTAAAGAGATTGAGAGTTGAATGTCGAAAAGCGAAGGAATCGTTGTCATCCTCTCAATATCCTGTTAATGTTCATGCAAGAATAGAAATTTCATAAGACTATTTTATTATTAAAATTTAGCTGGATATAAACGATGATCTTGAAATTAATGTCGAATTAACCAAGGAGAAATTTAATGAATTGTGCAGCGACTTATTTGAAAAAGCGATGAAATTCGTTGATCGAGCCTTGAATATGACACAATTATCACCAGAGAATATAGATCATGTGGTAAAATTATAGGGAGCAAAATCTAAACTTATTTTTAATAATTAGATTTTGGTTGGTGGATCGACAAGAATATCTCAAATTGGGCAGAATATAAAGAATAAATTTCGTAATTCCAAAATTCAATTCGATATAAATCCAGACGAGGCTATAGCGCATGGGGCTGCTATTGTTGCCAATGATATTGAAGTTTCAATATTAAATAAATCAAAATCATTTTTTAATTTAGTTGGCAAACCAATTTAACAAAATCCATACTGATCGTTCAATGCCAATTCCAGCTACAACATCAACTCCAGCTGCAAGATCAACAACTCCACCACCAATACCAACTCCAGCTGTAAAACCAACTGGAGGCAATCAATTACCAAAGGTAGTGATAAAAGATCATCAGTATAATCCAGTAAGAAATCTATTATTCAAAATCCGCGCACATCTCAAGATAGTCAGTCTAAACATCATAGCATCTCATATTTTCAGCCTGAACAGCCTCAGCCAGTTTCACCGACTGGTGGTTGTTCATCTGATTCTATCATCCTACATTATTGCAAATGGCTAGCTACTTGAGATGAGATATAAAGGAGCGTATTTCTTTCTCTCCCCTCCTGTAAGCCCCGAAATGTGTGAGAGATGAGCATTTGTTCGTTAGACGATTTATTTATTCTCTTTTCGTTTTTCGCGTTTCTAAAGGCAATTATCGATAACTAATCGGGTAATTTTTATCAATATCAATAAAGGAAGACAATTAGCAAACAATTGTTACAAAAATCCCGTTAAATTCGATGAAAGAATAAAGAAAATAAAAAGAATCGCTAAATGAACAAATATCATCAGCACGCGCATTTCGAGGCTCAAAGAAGAGGAAGAAAGACACGCTCCTTTTATCTCATCTCAAGTAGTCAGTCATTCACAATACTCAGAGTCCTCATAACAACAGGGGAAATAAGTTTGAGTGAAAGCCGTATATCCTGACCCATACAGCCACTTGTTGTTGAAGTGCAAAATTCCATACATTTTCAAAGTGAAGACATAACTCCATAGTGAAAATTTTTGGGTATTGCTTTCGCAAAAGTTACTCAAAATTAAACGGGCTTTCGAATTATCCTACTTTTGATTCGGTCCGGTCACTTTTTACCATTTTTATTTCAAATTTTACACTTCAGAAAACAGGTGATTGTAGGGAATAGAGTACTTGGTTCCAACTCGAAATAGGCGTCAAACAAATTGTACTGATTCTGACTATCCATTGCAAAAAGCGCATTCGATTTTTATGGATTTTAAGGTTTTTATTCCAAAAACAAATTAGGGAAAAATTGAGACACCCTGTACATCCGAACGATTGAAAATTGCCCAAAATCGTCACTTCTCGTTCATTAGAGAAAACTCAACAGGGTCCCCTCATGCATGATTCCAGTCTAAAAATCATAGCAAGACTTCAACCCATCATAAACTGTTAGGGGATTTGATGAAGACGATAAAAAATGTCGTTTATTTTGCATTTTGGAAACAAATAATTCATTAGTAAAATGAAAATGATAATTTTAGAAAGAAATTGAAATCCCATTGATTAACAATACAATGAATGAATTAGTCCGAAATATCAATAATTTGCAGACTGGTAAAAATAATTCCTCTGATGATCCACTTGAAGTTTTGTTTTACTGTAAGAAATAAGAAGACATTTAACGGAATAAAAGATTCAATAATTTATTATAATTTAGACTTATATTCAAATAATGATGAATATGAAGGAAGAGTATGCTTGTTCAATTCTCATAGCTTTTCAGTCGAAGAGATTGCAAAAATCCACAATTATTGGCCATTTCAAATAGCAACTACACAGAATAAAGTAAACTCTTATGCCCGTTATTTCGAATAATTTCTCAAATTTCAGATTTTTGGAATTGACGGCAGAAATAAATCATTTGAAATATTTGACTTGAATACTCGACAAATTTCAAAAGGTCTTTCAGAAAACCCATGAATGATCGATTAAAAAAATTTTACAGGTCCAGATCCTCCTGAATGGCGTATGGACGCATCCGTGGCTTATTTCAAAGATAAACTGTACTATTTGGGTGGGTTGGATCCCGAAAGAGAAAAAAAGACAAATTGTGTGGATGTAAGAAGATCGAATGAAAGCCCATGATGAAATAATTTATTCAGGTTTTAATAAACGAAGAATGGCAAATAGGACCTACATTTTCTCTTCCAATTAGTGATTTTCTAGCAATAACATGCGACGAAATTTTATACGGTCACATTATAGCATACTCATTATTATAATTATAGATATTCAGTTATTGATGGTCGTGGAAACAGAAAAAGATATCGATTATCAGACGATGGGCGAAAATGGATGGAAAGTGGAGAGATTCCAGAAAAACGAATTCATTTCGGAGTTGCGTCGCTAAATAAAAAAATCTACATAACTGGAGGATTGAAGTCATTAATTTTATATGATAAATAATGTATCATTATATATTTAGTGGTGCAGTATCAACATCCTGTTGGTGTGTCGACCCCTCAGCTCCAGTTAACAGCCAAATTTCTCGAATCACTAATATGAACTATGGAAGATACGGTCATTCGCTTGTTGCTGCGAATGGAAAATTGTATGCAATCGGAGGGTGAGCTGAGATTTCACATATCTTTATACGAAATATTTGTTAATTTAGGTTTAAAAAATCGGGATTTGAAGATTTTTGCAATTCAATTGAGGAATACGATTCACAAACGAATGAATGGCGAGAAGTCGGAAAACTAACATAAAATAAAGTTCTATTATATTAATCTTAAACTTTATGTGGAAACTTTATTCAATAAAATGAAATAATTTAATTTCAATTCACATGATACAGACAATTCTCGAGGACATCCAGAAGTGATGAAGAATAATTGTAACTGAAATAAATATTTTTAAAAATAAAAATATTTTATTCCAAAATTCTGTAACAAAATCCAATATTTATTTATTTAATAATAATTTCAAAGTATATAGCAGAAATAGTAATCAATTTCTTGTGATCAGTTGTTGAACGTATTCAAAACATAATAGTTTTCGTCAGCAGTATCAATATTAGTATTTTTCTTATTGTTTCTTCTCGGTCAATCTCTTTTTCATTACTTGGTTGATAATGGAGTATTTTCTTCATTATTTCCATAGCATCAATTTATTTAATTTCAGCTCAATACAGTCCTAGAGAGGACGATCATCAGAAACCTCTTGCGACCTACCTGCCCATATAAAATTTTCCCTCTGCGACCTAGCCCCTATAGATTTTTTTCGTCTGACGAAAGTGTTCACTAGGTCTGTGTTCAGGTAAAATCATTGAAAAGCCAATAAGAATAATTATCCTTTTTTATGGTTTGATACAATGAAGTTGAAATTGACAAATGAGTTTTCACACCATTATATAAAAACTTATTATAAAATCATATTGACCAGAAAGAAGGCTGACATTTTTTATTGTGTTTTGTGCTTAGATTTACAGGTGATTTATTTATTTATGAACTAGGCTTATCACAAACATATTTTATGAAATAATATTTAAAGATCATTTATTGAGGCTAGAAATTTGACATTTATTATGCAATTGCAGCTATATTTTGATTCGATGATGGATGAATCTGATTATTACGATTATTGCGGCTGATCATGGACGTCAAAGGTCTCAGTCTATTGTTCCTTCTGAAACTCATGTCAGCTGAATTCAGAATTACGCAACTAACATCCAGAAATTTATCATTTTTAATATTGTAATTTCATACATTTTCGAGAAATATTGTCTAATGGCCTGGCGTCGTTTCGGACTGGCAACTATAAACGAAAGTGGCATAGTTATGCACAACAAGTATGCGTCAAATAGTCGTGAATATGCGAAAGTACTCTCATATATCTGGAAAGTGTTATCCGCGTTTGACTCTTAAAGTTTTGTTTCATTTTGAACACGCTTTAAATTATTACTATAATATAAGTATAATAATACTGACGAGCTGATCGTTAATATCTAAATTAATTTTTATGATTATTTTTGTATATGTAATAATTATATAATTTTCAAATGTCGTAAATCAAATCGCTCAACAGAAAAGTGAGTTTAGTTGTACTGGCAGTAATTCCTATCCACAAAATGGGTGTATGTCACTGTGCATCAAAGATTTTGATGCACAGTGACTGTTCCCCGTTTATCATCTTTGGATTAAAGTGTTCCTTAAATCTTTTTCTCACTGATCTCAATCTCAATGCATTATCATTTCTTCGAAAATGTTATAAACACGATGAGTTAGAGTTGAATTGATATTCGTAAAAGTCTAATTAAAAAGTTAAGCCTAAAAGGGTATCCCGGATCGGGTTTGCATCCTTTCCCTGTGATGTCCGAGTTTAACAGCCAAAGAGGTCAAATAAACCAATTGTGTTAATTTGCTTACATACTGTACTAGTAAAGGTATCATCATGTATAATATTCTTCGAGCATCAGATTTATGTTTCGAACTTGACGATATTCTTGCCAAATCACGAAACTTGAAATATAGGGCAAAGTAGAGAAGCGAGGCAATGAGAGCCAGAATATCCACAGATAAGAATGATATTAACTAAATATGTTGAATTATTATGCGACTTCTAATGCATCAAAAATAAAAAATAAAATAGAATG
This sequence comes from Diploscapter coronatus, assembly GCA_964036155.1. Taxonomy (NCBI): domain Eukaryota; kingdom Metazoa; phylum Nematoda; class Chromadorea; order Rhabditida; family Rhabditidae; genus Diploscapter; species Diploscapter coronatus. The sequence continues at coordinate 43,445,944 of OZ038422.1, read as the reverse complement.
AAGTAACGTAAGAAAAGGTTATCACAGTGTCGAACAAAACTACTGGATAATCCTTATTCTGTGTCGAAATCAAAAATTCCAAAATCTGTACTCTGCACTGATCGAATTTAGCTGGATTTTTTTTAAAACATATTGCACTTGGAAAACATGAAATTGTGTTAAGTTTCAGCCAAATCTGAAGAAGTGCAAGCGACTTTTCTAAACATTGACACAGGGATAGAGGATAGGTGACTCGAAACTTTTGTTTCCTATTGTATCATAACTAGAAAGGCCAAGTTTTTTTTTTCAAAAAACCAATGACACCATCATTTCAGGCGCATTTTATTACCCTAATTGGTGTCTTGGTTTCATGAAATTACCAACTAATTAACGGGGTAATTAACGAAAATTGAAACGTCGAAAAATTTCATGTGTTCTTTCTCTCCCTTGAAAGAAGTAAACTTGGCCTCTCTAATCATAACACTTTGCTCATGATTAAAGTATTGAAAACGTGATGTCTTCAACTTACAACTAGAATTAGTCCATATTCAAATTTTTTATAGTAATTTATAGATATGATAATAATAAAATACATTACATTTAGAATTATCGTAAACGACATAATGCAACGAATGATTCTTTTCAAATTATTCCTGCAATTTTCATTATATTAATAGTGCAAGTGAGCTTTCACTTATTTGGTAAGCAGCTTTGTTAGTCGTGGTAGTTCATACATGAGCACAAGTCGTTGGATAATAAGGCAGATGCTAAGCAATGCTACGGCTGAACTCACTATCGGAATCAAGAAGACGTGGCAAATAACGAAATAACAAGACCATATGATAATTTGCACGACAACGTATAAACCTAGCAATATGTAAACCTGTAATTGATGGAATCATGAAATGGCTTTTGTATATATGACGAAATGATGAAATGAGAAAATGATAGTATGACGTTTTAAATCGAGAGTATTTATGAAATAGTGTAGGCAATAATCGAATTTCAAACGTTTCCAATTCAAGAACTCATTTCATCATTTGCGAACTTCTTACCGAACCAATAACTATATTATCAGGATTGTTCTCATATAAGTCTAAATTATTTTTCTAAAAATTAGTGTACAGTGGCGGTCAAAAGTTCGAAACAATTGTGATTATGAATGTAGCCTGGTAGAACCAATAATTGTAGATCAATTCGAGTGGAAATTGGCAAGAATTCTCAATACACAGTATAACGGGATCGAATTGTGATTACGATCATTGTCTCTATCTCTAAACTCTCATCTCTAACTTTGCATGCTCCTCCCTTCCCATGACAGTCCCTTCCCAGTCTTACCAGAGGATTTTCTCTCTGAACGACACCTAACTGCAAGCTTGCTTTCTCCTGTTCCCCCTCTCACTACACTATTGGATCCACATACTCCATGTCGAGTGTTGGACATGAACTCTATTTCCTAATCTCTAAACTCCCAATTATACTGGGAGAATTAATACAATGTTCGAGAGTCAAGGTATTTCTATACCCCAACAAACGAAAAAGTGTTACAATAGAGAAGAATATGTGTGCAAAGTTTCATTCTAATTAATCCACAATTATGAGACACGCCAGTCTGCATTCATAACGATAATTTTTAAAACTTTCGATCGCTACTGTATAAAGAAATTTTAACGAATGCGAATTACCACGCAAATATAAGTATAATGCAAGCATAAGAAGTGTGATAAATGTTGTTAGTGATAATACAGGTAACACAGCCGGAAAGAAAGTTGCTAAACTTCTCATTTGATAATATATTGGGTAATAAGGCGCCTATAAGCAATAATTTTATGATATTTGTCAAATAAGTCAAATTACATCCTTTAATTCCAATAATTCTCTGTCGGAAATTCTTAACAGTAGCTTATGTATAATAATAACTGGAAAAATAACTATAATGAAGACAATAATCCAATACAAGGATATATCTATAGATAGTTTAATGAATTCAGTATCATATAACGCTAAAAAATATATTTTTAATTAAGATTCTACAAAGTTCTTCATATAGCGATATTATTATGGAGAGGTTTTTTATTCGTTAGATTAATATATCTTACAGCTTATCATTATATTCTTCCACTTCTATAGGTAAAATTATTGAAAAATTAGACAATTTTATAAGTACCAATAGAGTCGAAATTTATCGCGCTTTGTCTGATACGTTCTAGAAAACTTCAATTTATATGCTTCAGCCGACAGGTGAATTAGAGCAATATTAACAAAAAATATACTTATTCCATTCTCTTCGTCTTGATGCAAATGAAATATCATAGACTTTTTAATTGCATTAATATTTAATGAAAAGACATATTTTATATTATGGACTGTGAGGAGATAGATACTGTATACTCTTTGTTCCTAACTCTTGCTCTCCACTATATGAGAAGCGAATGTTTTCCAGAAATGAGTACTCATCAGACTTTTCATCTAATACTATCATCGTCAAATATCAAATATGTTACTTGAGAGTGGATGTCAGGAAAAATCAAAGTCATAAGGAAGGGGTGCGGAACAGGGGTCCGTCGATTTGGCTGATTTTCACATATATTGTTCAGTTTTTCACGCTGATTATCATGGTGCTATCTATTTTTCATAAAAATTATCGTATGCAGGATTACGGTAGCTTCAAGTTTTGACTGACCCGACCTCAGGAAAAAAATCATAACTTTCTTATTTCTGAACCAAATTGAATAATTCTTTTTTTATTTTGTAGATCTTGTCGAGGAGAATATGAAAAAAATAAAAATAAAATTTTTATAAATTATTTTTGGTAGGAAAAAATTATCCGAGGTTACCCTATATACCTGTACTACGTTTACGCGTAAATGACGTTGAAAAAATTCGTACTTCCAGTATGTTGTGTAGATGGAAATGGTGAACAACTTTCATTCCAGAACTGACCTCGGATTCATTACCGTTAGGGCTCCAGAATTTTTTGAAGTTCAATGGCTAATTATTGCAAAGTGCCGTTTTGACAGTAAATTTCAAAAATTCATATCTCTCTGTGTGTGCACAATCTAGAATAAGTTCTGGAACAAAAGTTGTTCAACTTGAAGAGCTCTACAAGATTTCATAGAAGACTCCGATGTTAACTCACATTACGCTTATAAACACAGTACGGGTATATAGGGTAACTTCGGGTAATTTATTCCCTCCGAAATTAATTTCTAAAAATTTTCTTTATATTTTTATTTTATTCTCCCACTCAATATCTACAAAATAAAAAATAATCATTCGATTTAGCTCAAAAATAAGAAAGTTATGAGGGGTCAAAGTTGACATTATGAAATAATCACCCTGGTTTTACACGTTCGGGCGCATTTTTCGTGGTTTCGGTCACCCTAATTTTTAATAAAATTGATCATATCTTGTGCAGAATTGAATCCTCTTTTTCGTGGGCTAATATTTAGTCGGCGGTCGGACTTCCTTTTGGTCGAAAAAAATCGAAAACTGGAGATATGTTAAAGTCACATTTTTGAATATTCTATTTTTTCCGCCAAATTAGCGATCGTCGAGATTCATTGTAGTTACATTATTTGAAGAGTTTTTTATGGGCTATTCAATGCTGAAAACCCCGTTCGATTTGGTCTAGAAATAAGGAAGTTATGAATTTATTCCTGAGGTCGGGTCTGTCAAAACTTGAAGCTATCGTAATCCTGCATACGATCATTTTTATGAAAAACAAACCACACCATGATGATCAGCGTGAAAAACTGTACTATATATGTGAAAATCAGCCAAATCGACGGACCCCTGTTCCGCGTCACTTTGAATAATACTGACATTCACTCTTGATAATAAGTTTTCATTAAAAGAAAACTGAAGATAACAATCATTTTACCCTTTATCAATAAAACTTGTAATGAGTGAAAGGTACGATCTGATTGTCAATGCGTATGCAGTTATTTGGTAGCCATTTGAAATATTCACTAAAGAGAAGTCTATCATTTTTATTGTGTTCCGTGTTTAGATTTACAGACAAGTTATTTATTATTTATGAAGAAGCAGTATTTTCACAGCATATTATATGAGCTGATATTTTATATTCTAAATATCGCTTATACAGGTGCAAAGACGTAAAACAGGAAAACTCAAGTTAAAAATAATTTTTACTAGCAAATGAACGAAGTTGATGTTTTAAATAGACTAATATACGAAAAATGTCATTACACTTCGAAGATACTATTTTGACGCGATGTCGATAGATTCTGATTATTGCTGCTTCTTGTCGGAATTAGCCTGTTGTTTCTTTTGAAATAAAACAAATAAAAATACAATAATTATTCCAGGTTAAATTGGAAATTAATATACACCAAGTCTCGAGAATGAAGAAAGTTTGAAGAAAAAATTTCATCGTTTTAGGTAGGAATCGCCAGCCATTTTGCCAAACTGACCTCACCGCGCTGATTTACCATGGATGTACAGGTCATTGGGTCCTGCATCCATTTCTAAAGAGAAAAAAATTCAAGGGATTATTTTAAAACTTTAAAATTTTTTAAATTTATTTTTTTTTTGAAAACTCGTGCAAATTTGAAATTGGCATATCATTTTTAAAGTGTGGAATGAATGCATTTGTCATTTGTGAGCATCTCAATTTTATTACTCGACTAACATCGTCTCTTGACTGGTAGGGCAGAAAAATCGTCTCCAAAAAAGGCGAAACTCTGCACGAACACCCAATCAACTGTCATGGAAAGTTAATCGAAACAACAACACTCTGCGCAAATGCAGAGAAAACATTGGAAAACCACCAAAATGATGAAAATATTTTCAAAACTCCAACAAAACCCTGGAAAAATGTCCAAATTGATCAAGGATGTTCAGCATATGAGCAGTTGGTCATCCGAAGAAACGCCTCAGTCGGAGTCTGGCCTATCACAACTCGAACCGACTGCTCACACTGCAGCAGCACTATGTGACAACATGGTTGGCAGAAAGGAGAGAGAAGAATGACAAGGAGATTTGCAGACATCGCAGAACGACGGCAGCGAAATTGCAACTGAGACAGCTCACACAGTCCAGACAGCGACAGTCACTCCCTCAACTCACGCTCCTGCTACTGATACTCGCACAGACATCACAGCACAGGCAGATATTACGGTGAGAGAGAAGAGTGAAAATTCATTCTGAAATGACTTCAGATCATTGATTATCAATGCCATGAAAATTGAGCAAAGTCTGAACATATACGAATAGTAGATGGAGAAATGATAGAGTAATTGAAAAATGGCGGGATGACGTGAACTATCTTTTCTCACATTATTTATCCCCTCGCCTATCTCTAACTATAACTCACGTCATCTCGTCATCTCATCATTTCAAAGTTGCTAAATGATAAATTTGTGATTTGCAGCCAGCAATAGACCCAACTGATCACCCCCTGCAGTTCTTGAAATCGGACGTGGTGGTCGTGACGAAGGACGGTTTCGAGACGAGTCTGAATCGACGCGAGTTGGCTCTGCTCTCGGGATACTTCCGCGTGCTCTTCAACTGGCACCACATCGACAATTGCAGGTGGGGACTGCAATGAAGCTGATCTTCATGAACAATTCTCATTTAAACATTTTTAAATTGTGAGATTTTAAATGAAAGTCAGGAAAAGTATTAAAAACATGCAATGATACTGAAGTCGCGTATTTTGCCACTATTTATCTTCTTTTCTATTTTTCAAGTAAAGACAGATTCTCGCAGGAAAAACTTGATCTTCTCTTGATTAAGTTCGAAAAAAAAGAATTGCTAAGTAAAACAAGATTAGAAACGGAATCAAATTCGCAGACTCTCGGAGATGAGCTGCGACGAGCTGAACGTTTGCGTACAGGAGGCTCGAAAAGCGAGCAGCGGGAAAAAGACCACCCTCTCAGTGACACAGGCGGTTAACCTGATCGAGCCTGCCTCCTACCTGCTCATGGACGGACTCCTCCAGAGGCTCGGACAGATCATTTTGCGCAGGACTCCCACAAGAAGTCAGCTATGAGCATGCAAATGCAGATGAAGGAAATGACGAAATAATTCATTAGAGATCGGAAAAGAAGACGAAAGAAATAGCTTTAGGAAATTAACGTTGCCAAATCCTAAGCAACCTGAAAGTTGCATTTTGATAGTTGCAGATCTGCTCCAAGTGTACCGCTACGTGCTCCGCATCTGGCCCCTCTTCGCAGCCGCCATCTGGGAACGAATTATCCAGGAATTCGACAGACTCGCTCAGGACAAAGGCCATCGGCAAATGACCAGAGAGGAAATGATAGAAGTGCTCGCGGACAGGGCCCTGTCTCTCACCTGCAGCCAGGAAATCCAAGTCATCAGGGACTGGAATATGGTGCGTGGAAAGCGAACTTGACAGAAATGAGAATTTCAAGACAGGATATTGTCGATGAGCGAACGATAGCTTGGAATAATAAAATAAAAGGAAATTTGTTTCCTTCTCCACCTTTTGTGAACCACGGATCTCCCTCGATTTGATTTTTTTTGTTTGTTTTCTCTTCTTCTCCATTTTGTGCTAATTGTCGATAATTAGTCAATTAATTTTAACAATATCGATAGAGGGAAATAATTGGGAAAAAACTGCACAGATTTTTCAAATGAATAATCGCCTAAATCTGAACTTCTCAAGAAAAGAAATAGATCGAGAAATATTCATTATTCTAAACTTCTCTTGACGTAAAGAAGCATGGTTATAAAAAATTGCAGATACACTGCCAGAGCACAAAGCGGTATGCAGAATTGGAAGCATTGAAGCTAGAGAATGACTGCGGACTGACAGAGAAGGATGACAGAATTGTCAGAAAGAGGATCCCTCCAAGTGCTGTTGCCACTGTTGGTGAGCAATGAAAATTTAACGGTCTAACTGATGACTGATTGCAGGAGGCTGGTCGACAAACGGTCCAACTGCTCTGCTCGAGGCATTCAACACGAGGTCTTTGCAATGGACTCAGTCACGCATTCAAGGGTTAGCTCTAATGACAATCCACAATCTAGAACTTTGCCAATGCGACAATTTTATGGCCTTGGCAGAATGACGACGACAATTTGCAGAATCGATACGGGCACAATGCGAGCATACCAGATCACAGCGATGATCGGAGACGGCCTGCTGGTTGGGGGCGGGCTCGCGGCTGATGGTGTGTCCATCTTCCACGACTGCAGCATATTCGATTTCCACAGCAAGGTCTGTCTGTCAAACTGCCAATCCAATTGGCAACCGCAATGATTATATGAAATAAGATCTTTATTCCGACATTTTGATAAGGATATCTTCTGGAGAGACTAACAAAGATATACTAATGAAGATGTGATAATGACAAAGAGTAAAACCTTCATTTCTACTTCCGCAGTTATGTTAATGATTGCTTTTGAGACCTGGCAAAGGACCTGCAATCTGCACGACAAAAGATGCTATGCAGCGAGCACTGGCTTCACAGATTCCAGAGGCAAACAGTTCGTCTTCGCTGCAGGAGGGTAAGCAAAAACAGTCCGTAGCGTCGTCCATCAAAATCTTTGGTGGACAATACACGCCCTTCCATATCACTCGATATCGACAGGCAATTTTTTTACTGAATATCCATAAACGCATCGGAAGCCTCTCGATGTGTTTACGAATACGAGCACTGAAATTAACAAAATGAATTAAATCCTCCAATGAGTACAATTTTCCAGATTCAACGGTCGTCAGCGTATTCGTTCTTGTGAGATCTTCGAAGTCTCCCAACAGCAGTGGCATCGCATGGCTAATATGGGCAAGAGAAGGTGAGAATCAATGGGGAAAGAGGGCACATAAAGAAACAATTACAAAATGGCTGTTCATGGAGAAGTGGAAGAAGTAGATGGCATTTGATCATTTCAAATGTTGATAATTGATGAATTGATAAAGAACGATTGCAGATCGGACGCAGCTGCAATTCTGCTGGGCAATGGAGTCATGATTGCTGGCGGACTGGACGAGCACACGAAACACAACACTGCAGAGATGTTCGATTTTGAAACTGAGAAATGGTAAGAAAAATAAGGAGATAGCACACATGAAGATCTATTGGATTTGACTTAATGACGCAACCTTTTTCTATTATATAAACTTTTTCCTAAATATGCATTTCTACATTACGTGATCTTCAATCTATAATTTTGAAGATGAAGTAAAATCAACTAGAATGTGCGTAATAATGCTATATTCCTTTTTAATTCGATCATTTCTTTGTCATTACTATTTCCCGAACCACCAATAAGAAAGAGGCAGCAAATGTTTTGTTCTTCAGGTACCCGATTAGCAGTGCGATGCACAACAACAGAACTGGAGTCTCGGGAGTCTCCATCGGAAGGTAGAAATGGATAATCGAAAAAATCAAGCAGGGATTGATACTTGCTCAGAAGCACAGCAATCGTGGCTGGAGGGTTCGATGGTTATAAAAGACTAAACACAGTGGAGAGATACGACGAAAGGGAGGGAAAATGGCACAACGACATCGCCAAAATGGAACATAGAAGGTGAGTAAGGAACAAGTAAATGAAGACTGGGCTGTTCGCAATTTGAACTTTTGAAAATTCAGATTCGGAATTGAAACTCCTTCGAATTATCACCGTCTCACCGTGACAAAAAATGCTACATTTCATTGACCTGCTATTTCCCACCGGCAGAGATTTTTGCTTTTCAAACACGAAAAATGACTGAAAATAGCTGCTGGTGAGAAATAGAAGTCGGTGAAAAGGAGTATTTTCACTGCGGTGAGACGGCGATAACTCGAAGGAGCCGGAACTAAAATGTTTTCCAATCTAGGAATCGGAATTCCTTAAACCTGGGGTTTGAGGGATTTCATTACAAAGAAAAATTGTAAAATGAACAGAAAAAGGTTCATTTTTCAGATCGAACTTCGGCATCGTGGCCCTGAACGACCATATCTACGTGGCCGGGGGATATATTCAGCCTTCCATCTGCCACCACACCGAGCGATACGACATTCGGGCCAACAGATGGGAGAAACTGCAACGTGAGATTCACGGACCAATTCTAAATGACGACAAGAGTGGGTAGAAAATTAGAATCAGCAAGGTGATGAAATGAAATGTGAAAGGAAAGTTGTAAAACATTTTCCTAATCTGCTCCATGTCATTTCGTGAGTTTTTTATTTTTCAAATTTTCAATTTAAAAAGTTAGAAACGTTATTTTTTTCTGAAAACATCAAATGAATTTTGAGCGCTCTCAGAGAAGAAGTCAGCGCTGCGTCTGGTGCTTGTGGAGAATCATCCGGCTCTGGCCAATCTGCTCGACTTCCACGATGACTTCGACTACTCCAACAAGAACCGCACTGTCGCTGCATATCTCCAATGACTCACTCAGATTGCTTAACTGCATGTCTGACCCTATCACTTGCATCTCAGCTGCAACTTTTCCTTAGCTACCCATCTCACTGATTCACGACAACTAACCAATAAACATCAGCTAATCTTTAATGTTTGTGGGTCACTAATTAAACGAGAAAGCAGCACAAATGAAATATTCAAACGTTTTAAAACTTGCTATTTCTGTCAGAAGAAGCGCAAGAAGTTCAGAAATCATCAATCTTTCGGGAAGAAAACGATATTTTTGATAAGAATTTTATTATTCCTCAAAAACAACAATTCTCTTACAAAAAACATTTCCTGATAAACTCTTCAAACAAAACAAATGGATGGGGGATCAGACGAATCACAGAAATGTGTCGAATCAGGCAATCGGCACAGTCTTGATCTGACCGACTCGGCCTTTGACAATCTGCAAAATGCAGAACATTAATGATTCTAGATAGTTGTTTCCTTTAGTTACCTTCCTGTGCTCCTGAGCGAATGCCATTTTGTTGGCCTTCTTCTCTTGTCTTCTGAACCTCTTTGCCTCCTTCACTGCCTGCTTCCTCAACCGCCTCTGTTCAGGAGTCTCGCCTTTGATTCTGAAAATGAAAATGGTCTGAGTGAAAAATAAAAAATACTATTGAAAAATCGAATTGCGTGTATTTGATATCCTTATCATGTTTGACTCTCTGTATAATTTTTAGAAAACAAACATCACCATTTGTAGAATCAGCAAACCTTCTCTACACATCCCCTAGCCTTAAAGTTAGTGAATTTTAAAAATTGACGATAGCGAACTTCGACAAATGATACAGAAAAGACTGATGTCAAATGATGAAACGTAGCAGGAAAATATTTTATCACATACACACTGCCTTGAATTCTCAACTTTCGTTTGCATATTTAATTTCCCTAGGTGAATCATAACTCCAACCTGACAGTGGAAAGAGTGGTGCATTGACTATCATTATCATCGTCATCCATGTCGATATCTTCATCTTCGTCCTCTTCTCCCTCTGCCTCCATTTCTTCATCCAGTCTCTTTGCCTCTGCATCCAATTTCTTCAACGCCTTTCTGGATAGTCGAGTTGCTCTATCTGGAAAGTCATTTACTAAATGGAGATCTTTCTATCGCTACTTTATCAAAAGAAAGATTTGCAACTGAATCATCCTCCTGCCTCAATATGAAAAATCGAGTTCAGATTTTCAAGAAAACACCCACAACTTCAGTGAGGTGCGGTGATCTATTTTGCAGTTACAGTGAGATTCTCAACACTGCAGTGGCAAATTTCAGAAAAAGCTGCGAATCTGATCGAGTTGCCTTCTTTGCGAATTTGAATGCATTCAATGACATTTGTTTTTTTTTTGGAATAACTGCTCACCCTTGATGAGACATGGCTGATTGTAGGCGGTCGAGCAGTGAGTGGCGAACGACTCGCAGTCCCATTTCATTCGTTTGCGAGAACATTCATCCACCTGAAATCAGAACCAATCGTACTAGTTCATGAAAAAGCGAAAATTTATTTTTACCTCGACAACTTCAGTCCGTTCATTTTCCTTGATGATTCCCTGCTCGATCAGCCTCATTTTCTCACGAACGTACTGCTTGGCAAACTGAAATATTAAAATGATCGTTTTCAGTGAATCCCGAAAAAAACTAAACGAAATCACTAACAATACAAAAAGGTAACTCGGAAAAAGACGGAAACCGAAATGAATAAGAGCCACAATAATTTCAGAAAATGTTCGTGATATAATTTTCTTTGCGACAATCTAGACCTAATTTAATACAGTCAATTATCATTATCAGGTTGCGGATCTTATTCATTGTGGTTCCGATATACCGTACAAAAAATAAAACTAATCACTCACATCATCATCCTCTTTTGCTCGTGCAATTTTGAAGTCGACCATCTTTTTGAGCTGACCGACTTCGGGCTCGATCCAACCGGCCACCCGCTCGTCGTCTCCATCCAATTCACCCACCTCAATTTCCAATTTATATGAAGGAACACACAAATTTAGAGATGATTTTTTGTAATTCCTCAGATAAGAAATGTAATTGATTAAAGGTTATCTTTCCTGAACCAGTTCTAGCATTGGAACTTTTTAGAGCACTTTAGATATTTTTTCTTCAAACGAATAATATCTACCTGTTCATTGTGGTAGTCCTGCTCGAGCAATTTATCGAATGCCTCATCGATGTCTCTCCGTTTGTCTCTCTTCACATTCAGCAATTCGTCCTCTCCTTCTTCTTCATCCAGATAGTCTTCCATTCCTTCTTCAAACTCCTCATCTTCAAAACCCTGAAGAATAATGATAAAGAAAATGGTGGTTGATTAATTTAGTTGTATGCTATTTCTGGACAAGTAATGGAAACGAATTCAATTATTATGCTTTGAAGGTTTGAAAACCATTAGCACAAATAGCAAAATTTGCTAATATTTTTTTCCTCAAACAGAAATAACCTTGACGTACCTCCTCATCATCAACATCCTCCAAATCAGGCCTCCTGCCGCCTCTGAAGAGCATGAGTCTCTCCTCGACGATTCCTCCAGCCAGTTCCACAAAATTATCCTCGAGACCTCCGTCTTCGCAGTCGACGCCTTCTTCCAGTGCATTCGAGATTTCCTCATCGAAGAATTCCACTTTCTTGTTTTGTTCGACTTGGAAGGGCAAAGAGGGAGGCACTCGAATTACAGTCCTTTCCACCTCTTCCCCACCACTCTCGTCCGCAAGCAGGGGCTCCAATTTGCCTGTCTGAAAATAAGACATTTTAATTGAACATACATCAAATGTGCATTCTCTATTTTTTCTGCACATGAAAACATCTTTTTAGTCTCGTTTCTCTTACGTGTTCGTGAACTTGCGCGAGCAACGTATAAATGTGTCCTTAAAACAACCCAAATGAAACGATTTGAGCAAATTTTCATAAATTTTATCATGATTTTTCGAAGTTTGGTGACAAAAATCTTGTCAAAATCGTCCATTTGGATTTTAAAAATCGAAGACAGAAATCAGAAAACCAATTCCTCCAACCTCGTTGACGTCCCTGAGATGCTGCATGTAGTTGTAGTCATCGTCGTAGAAAACGCCGTATTTGTGCTGCTCTTCCAGATGCTCTTTGGACGGCTTGAACGACTCCGACTCCGACTGAAATGCAAAACGAATGAATTTACAAAATTCTCGAATCGCAAGAAAAAACTTTTCTTGGGAACAAACGAAACAATTTCCTGTCCAATTACCTGTGCAGTGGATGAAGACGGGACGAGTTTGAAAATTTCTCCCTCGCGACGGCGAATGAACGGCTTCTTCTTGCCCATTTTGGGAGACAGAGGTTATTTGCAACGGTCGAAACTAGCAGAGAATTTTGGGAAGAGAAAAAGAAATTGAGTGAAGAGCGAAAGAAGTGTGACTGGAGCGAGACATCGCTCTGCTCCGCTGCAAATGCATCCGCCACTCGCCTCATTTCTTAGTTCCTCCCCTCGCTCTTCTCGATTTTGCAACGATTCTGTTCTGTTACCATTTTCAATTTCATCTGCTCGTTGTCCTGTCGCTGTGCCCTATCTGGCTTCGAGCAGCCTTCACAGACCCACATTCAGGTGAAATTCCCCTTGCCTCTCACTCACTCGAACGAGACTTGTTCGTTAAACTGCCGGAAACATTCGCCCAATTTCGAAATCAATTCGATATTATCCGCCATTTTTCGATCGATTTGAATGTTCTTGTTTGCAGAAGGAATGAGCGGTGAACGGACCGTGCTTCGGACTCTCAAAGAGGCCTTCGACCAAATTGAAGCCAGCTCTTATGGGTGGAACAGACTCTTCACGGTGAGTTTAAATCCCTAAAGAAAGAGTTTTGAATTTGTTGTACTCTTGCAATGATGAAAGCATTTTTTGATTTTGATTAGTAATAAAAATAACCCAATTTGGTTCATTTGAGCTGAACGATAAGTATTTTTCCATGAGAAATTTCACCAAATCAACTTTTCGAAATTTTTCGAGGAAATTGACTCTTCAATTTGACTGATTATCGAAACCCGTCAATTTGCAGCAAATGCACAACCAAATGGTCGAGTCGATCGAGGACAATCGCTATTCGTTCGACGAGGCGAGGAAGTCCGAGAATTTCGACAAGAATCGATACATCGATGTGCTGCCTTGTAGGTTCTTTTCGCTCTTGCCGAACTCACTTGAAGCTTTTCTTAGCTTTTCACAAATTTAGACTGAATATAGAGATTTATGAAAAATAAACCCTGTCATAATCAGATTGAAATGAGATGGATTTCAGACGATCACAACCGCATCAAACTGACCGAAGGAGCAGAGAGCAAAGCCCACACGGACTACATCAACGCTTCACCTCTCAGAATCGATTCTGTTGGCAGATCCTACATCCTTGCACAGGTAAATTCAATTCCTTAATATGCGGATGAGTCCATTCATTCAGGGACCTCTGAAAGAGACTTCGACTGATTTCTGGCAAATGGTGTGGGACTACAGAGTACCTGCCATCATCATGCTCAATCGCATCGTCGAAGGAGGAATGATCAAGTAAATTTCGATATGCACGACCTTACAAGCTTTATCCTTTTGAAGATGTAGGATTAAAATGGGGTATTCGAAAATCTCGCAACTTAACGAAATAGCATGTAAGATTAGGAGAGTAGAAAATGCTAGGCGAAGTTCACGCTCACTTCTACATACTATTTCTTCAAGTTGCGAGGTTGATGATTTCTGAATTACTAAAGTAGTAAGGAAAAAAGACAATTTTCTTTTTCTCTGAGCATAGTTAACATAAATGCAGGATGAGACTTTTAAGACCATATATGGCACGCTATTCGTAAAAAAATCGAATTTGAAAACAATTTTCCATCTCAATCTCACTGTTTTGAAAATGCAATATCTTTTTTAGGCTTTCATGTTCTGATTTTAGATGCTACGAATATTTCCCCACAGCCTCGACAGAGTTGCAGCACGGTCCATTCAGCATTGCCTGCAAGGACTCGAAGAACAACGATGGATTTGTGCACCGAATGCTCGAGTTGAAGAAGAAGGGAGTCGATGGTAAACATTTATCAAAACTAACTAATGCGTTCTCTCGCAGAAAGTTTCCGCTAATTGTGGAGTAAACGTTGAGCTAAACAATGAGTTATTTTTGGAAAAATGTATGAATTCACCATCATGACCCTTTCTTAATGGTCAATTATCTCATATCATTAAGAGTTTCAAATGAAAACAAATCTAGTCAGGACTTAAGGGACCCGTTCGTTCGAGCGTGAACTCTTCAGCCAAAATATTCTATGAAAGTCTTGTTGCATATTCCACTATGTATCGACTTTTTATTAAAAAAAACTGATTTTCGTATCCCTTCCTCTATATTTTTTGGCAGAAGAGTGCCTACGTCTGAATAAGGATTATGCTCATAAATATATTTCAGATGCTCGCGAAGTGCATCACATCCAGTACACTCTGTGGCCGGATCACGGAGTCCCCCCTTCCACAGGCAAGTTCCTGTCCCTGCTCGCTTACATCCGCAATCTCAACGTCCTCTCCAATTTTGTCGACGACCCTCCCGTCGTTGTCCATTGTTCTGCCGGAATTGGTAAGCCAGTTTTCACTTTCTCTACTTTTTTTTTTTTTTTTGAATTTATGTCTTTTCCAATTATCATCTAGTATATAGAGAAATTTTAAAATGCATGGAAAATAGTTTCGAGCATTTCCATAGTGAATTAGGACATTCTAATACGTTCGTTCAATCTCGATAATTTCAGGAAGAACTGGCACTTTTGTTCTCGTTGACGTCGTTATGAAACTGGTATGATTTTTTAAAAACGAATTTGTAGAGAATGATTTTCCTTATTTCAGTTGGATAGTGGAGTGGCTGAGACGAAAATTGACATTCCCGGCTTGGTGAGCGACATGCGGAAGATGCGCTGCGGACTGATTCAAACTCCGCAACAACTTCGATTCGCCTGGG
Organism: Diploscapter coronatus; assembly: GCA_964036155.1. Classification (NCBI taxonomy): domain Eukaryota; kingdom Metazoa; phylum Nematoda; class Chromadorea; order Rhabditida; family Rhabditidae; genus Diploscapter; species Diploscapter coronatus. The sequence continues at coordinate 43,430,629 of OZ038422.1, read as the reverse complement.
CCTCGATTCTGACGCATCTCGAGAAGACGGCCACTGCTGCTGCTGCGAATGGGTCTGGGACTGCAAAAACGATTGAGTCTGTTGGGGATGAGGCTGAGAAGGAGAAGAATGGGCGGATCAAGGTTGGGACTGAGCAATCGGGCATTGTTACGGAGAAGTAAGATTTTGTATTTCAAACGTGATCGTTTTCTTATTCTCTCTGCATTGCGTTGCAAGTCTGGACAATGATGTTTATAGATTTAAAATACTTTATCTGAGCATCAGAGCTGAGACGAAGTTTCGACTTCGACTTCGAAAGTCGAAACTTCGAGGGTTTTTGAGCCAACTTCGACTTCGAAAATTTTGAGAAGCCAACTTCGATTTCGACTTCGACTTCGAATTTGAAAATTTCAAACTTCGTCTCAGCTCTGCTGAGCATGTTGAACATCGATTGTTGATATTCTTCATGCATGTTTTCCTCTCGTTTTGAGCAGAATTATGCGCAAAGATTTCTCAAACTTGCAACACATAAGAGCATTTAATAACGAAAAACATCATTCTAAAAGATAAGATACTTATAGACGTAAATTTCGTCGAAAGAAAGCAAAGTCCTTTCTAGGAATTTATCTTTCTGTCTTCAGGACTGCTCACACGAGTTCGGACAAGAAGCGTCGTTCGGAGTCGAGTGGGGATAGGGAAGACGATATTGCCAAGAGGTGGGCCACGACTGGGTTTTGTGATGTGACTGTGAATGTGTGAATCTCCAATCTCATCTTCTCACCCTTACCCTATGAGTGAAAATATTAGACCCGTTTTGCTAAATGTTCTTTCGAACCCAATATTTTCACTCTCGTTTCATTTCCCCGTCTATCTTTCTAATTAAATTTCAACACATTCTAGGCTGTTCTAGTCCTCCTTTTATATCCCCGTTTCTCCGATATACGATCAGACCAGCGCGGTTTCAGCCTTACCGTAATTCTTTCCTTTCATTAAGTTTTGTCGTTGTGAGCTGATCGTGTATTGTGTTTTCATTTTCATTTCAGATTCCTAAAACCTAACCTTCTGCCTAATCCCTGGCTAGAATTCCTTTATTTCATTTTGCAAAATTCACTGTAACGTTGATTCTCAGACAAACAAGTTTTAGTAATGATATTTTGAGCCTTTTCCTAATAAACTGAATATTGTTTTGAGCACACGAACCTCCGTCTCCTTCGTAAAATTTTGCAATGTGCGGAATCACATATCAACGATAACGCCAATTTACAGGCAGACTTCTCAAAACTCGATCCGCAAAAAATAATGTGTCATAGAGATAGAAAAAGAGCGTATCTTCTTAATCTCTCGGGGAAAGGTGTACTATTTTTTTCTGCGGGGCGATTTGCAAGTCGCGTTTTGAGAAATCTGTTTAGAGGGAAGAAGGAGAAATGTTTCATTCCTTAGACTAAAGAACACTTTTCTTCTTCGTCTCTACTTTTCGATGAAAGAGTTGAAGGATTTGTCCGAACGAGACAATGACTTAAATTTATAGGCACGCTTTTTGGTTGAAATTACGATCAAGAATTTGAGAATCAACGATACAAAAATTAAGATGTGAGATAATTTTGTGAGCGAATTCGATTTGTTAGCCACCCATGTTCTAGATCTCGACCTGCCGAGTTGTGAATGGACAATCAGAGACGAAAACACAGACAGACAGATCAGTCGAGATGCCCCGCCCACTTGCTCTTCTAGTTTCTATTCCCGGCCGGCATATCCAGCCATTCACTCCATGCACTGGCTTAACTTCAGCAGTTACAATAGATTTTCAATTATTTTAGTTCCTTTTCAATTTAATTTCATCGAAGGTAAAACCCATACTTATCTTGTACTCCCTTATTTCATAATTCTGTGCGATTTCTTGTGCTCACTTCTCACAGATCCTCATATTTGCAAGCATTAATTTCTGTGGTTCGAGATTCACATTTTAACAGTAGCTTAAAAGAATCTAGAAAATCTCGTGACATGACAAGACTTCTTTTCTCTTTTATATTATTTCATGAGATTTCAGGCGATAGAGTTCTTGAAGAGTTCTTTCCCTTACATATGTGTATTTCAGGAAGCAGATGATAGAATCGATGTTGGCTAAATCGAGAGAGCACGAGAAAAGACTACACGAGCAGGAAGATGGGACGGGGGATTTGATCGGCAGGTGGTTGGGTCTGGAAGGATTCAGAATGTACGGCCTGTCGCCCACTCAGCTCGTCCTCGGCAGCATCGCTACTGCCTCCGCTGCTATAGTTGCTGCTTCTTATTTCTATAGAAGGTAAGTATGAATTCCGTTTTAAAAGTATCTGAATCTCGAAGAAAATTTGCTCAAAGACGTCTTTATTTCTTTGCGATTCAGACGCAAAATATTCGTGTCGTCCACTTCATTGCCCAGAAATTTTGTCAAGTTCAATAATTTCTGTGAAATGTGTTTGAATGATATTAGAAGAACGTAAACGCCTATTCATAATAAGTGCTTGTCTGTGAGAGTGTTGCATAGGAAAGAACTCGGTTCTGATTTCGTTTCTTTTTGCTCATTTGTAATTTTTACCCATCTATCCACATTTTAAATGCTTTTGTCAAACTCGTGAACTACATTTTCTGTGTTGTAAAGAGGAAATTTGAGTTGCATTGTCATTTTCTTCCAATTCAAACAATGCAATCTGAAAACTCCTTTCTTTCGGTTTTGAAAATTCTAAATAATGGAAGACGCGTTTGTATGGTTTAGGGTAAAATGCTTTAATTCTGTGATACAAATCCGTATCATCGTTTTTCCGTGTAACTTCTTCAGAGTGATGATTCTATTTTCTTTTTATCTTTGCAAGTCCAGTTATTTCTTTGGATCTGATTTCTAATTTCATGGAACTACAACGACTTTCAATTTACGTATTTCGTTATTATGTCCGATTACTTATTTTCGATCGGCATTATATATTTGGGAATGGTTCAATTTCTTATTTACCTAAGACTCGATGTTTCATTGTTGTTCTTATTCGGTCTTGGTATTTTATCATGTCACACTACTTTTAACTTTGAAGAAGCGAGTATTTTTGTGCGACATGATAAAGCAATTATCGCGTTAGAGAAATGGCTAAAATTGAAAGGAACGCTTAATTTACTTTCTTTTTTTTTTCGAAAATTTCGTCATAACTCTAGCACAATGATAAGTACCCAAATGTATTCGAATATATTTCGTCAACTCTAAATTCTTCAATCATTCCATACATTTTTAAACAGAGACACATGTATTCGCCATATGAAAGTATCGTTCATTTCGTGTTTTCCGTTCAATATTTTTACTTATTCAATAAATAGATTTTATCTTTGGGAAGACAGAACATCATTTTTCATTACTTACTAGGTTATTTTAACCTTGAGATTTTGTTTTTTATTTATCATTTAGATTTTCTTTTCTAATCTATCATCTTTTTTTCAGAGATGTTTGGGAGTTCGTCCTCGTCCCCGTTCAATGCCAAGCCCGGTGGTCTCTTCGGCAGCGCCTCCCCCGCAACGACGCTCACAACCACGCAATCCCAGTCCCCGGATGACATTCTCGTCAGTCTAACGAATTCTATTAAAATTTCGAACAAATGGAAATTTTTTATTTCAACCTGAAAATCCTGCTGAATTGACAATTTTATTTTTTTTTTCAAGGATAACCAAGAATAACAATCGCAGTTATTCCACATTTATTCGTTTCAAGAAAAATACGCAATTACGATGATCAATTCGAATTCTGGTGAAGAATCAAAGCTTGTCCAATTACAACCTTCCCAAGTGAAAATTCCAATTGCAATAGGTTCGGTCTGCGCATTGAAGAATTATATTTTAAATTAGTTTATATCAGCGATAGCGATAAGACGAATCAGATAACCGTTGTGCATCATTTCCAAAATCAAATTAACGAAAGGAGCCATTTTAAATCGGTTTTGAAATTGATACGCTCTCATAGATTTTCACCATCGTAATTTTATAACTTCACCTGTTATCGAGGTTATTTCCTCCCAGCTTCGAGCTAAATTTGCTGAAATTAACACAGCGCGATAAAAAGCCTCGGAACAAGGATGACCCATTTTTCTCCACACTATTCTTCAGAGTGGTGCATGGAGTCTATCGTCATCGGCATTTATTCTTAGTCATATGTAGAGCAGTTCTATTGCCAACACACTACCATTCGGCCAACGTGCCATCACTGCCCCCCATGCAGCGAGTCTGCAATATCTCTTAATAGTTGAATGCTTTCAGGTAGATGGTTCGCCCGATGACACAGTGCAGGTGCTGAGATTCAGTCCTCCCACTTCTGAGAAGGTCCTTCTTGCAGCGGGTGCTTGGGATGGGGTGAGTAAGTGGGCGGGGCTTATAACAAGAATAAATTGGGAAAACCGTTTCAATTTCTCCAATTTACAATCAACACATTCTGAATCCCTATTCAAAACGTCATCCATACAAATGCGCAACTGGTTTATCCTCATGAAAACACGCATGGATATTTTAGACGATCCGTGTTTGGCTGGTGAACGACAACGGACAGTGTGAGGGCAAGGCGCAGCAATCCATTCCTGCTCCCATTCTCGACATCGAGTGGACTGATGTACGTCAAAAATAAAAGGATTCGACATAAAACTATCCAACATTCAAAATTACTCCATTCTTGCAACTTTTCGATAGAATATTTCTTCTCCAGGAATACTTTTCGTTAAGTTCCTAGCTAAGTACGAACAAAATTGGAAACACAGTGACGGTCTAACGTTTGAACAGAAACTTCATTTCTGGAATCGATCACTCACTGGAGTTAATTTAAATAAAAATTGAAAATTTGACATTTCTACCAAGTTCCAGTTGAATTTCTTCTAAGGTTAACTTGATCTATCACTGAAACTAAGGTATCATATTTGTGTCCAAGCTTTGACAGCCACTGTATTTAATCTCTGAGGAGAAAGTTCACTCAAAACATTTTGATATGAATGCGTTTATTCAGTTTGAAAGTAATAAATTCAGGACGGTGCTCGTCTGTTCATAGCAGCAGCAGACAAGGACGTACGTCTGTGGGATCTGGCCTCGAATCAGGTGGCTGTCGTTGGCGCTCACGATGGACCTGTCAAGACTTGTCACTGGATCAATGGTGAGACCATATCGAATTCATACACACTTCGTTATGCTTCCTAGAAGCAAAAAATCTTTTTCTTTCTTCATTTTCATGCTATTTCTCTCTCCCAGAGACAAGTAGCATGAAAAAATAAAGAGGGAGAAAAAGATTTTCAGACGTTGTGTGTTATGGGATTGGAAGCGACGATAAAGTAGTGAATAAAACAAGGATTGCAGGCAACAATTACCAGTGCCTCATGACGGGTTCGTACGACAAGTCGCTGCGTTTCTGGGACATGCGCCAGCTGCCCAAACAGACCATGATGCTCAAGTTGGATGTTGGTTTACTTTGTCATTTTCTGCAAATCTTTAAAGTTGGCGCATTACTCCATTGTCTCTGAAATTGGTAGATTGCAGAGGGGGTGCAGTGCGTATCTGCGAAAGGTGAAAAAGAAGACATGAGGGACAGAGACGCAGAGGCATAATGGTTAATCTTGCGGGTGCTCCTTTCCCCTCTCTGTAATCTGTCATTTGAGGAATAATAGAGCATCTAACCGAGTTGCTGAAAATTCCGAATTCCTAGTTCTCCAGCGTTGAAAATTGAAATTGAATTCTTCGAAGTTATTCAAACTTGTTTCAATTTTTTTCATCTCGTTGAAATTTGTCCTTCAGCTGCCCGAGCGCGTCTACTGTGCCGACGTTGTGTATCCAATGGCTGCAGTCGGTCTGGCCAGCAAGAAAATCTTCATCTACAATCTGGAAGGAGGACCGCAGTTCGTCAAGGAAATCGAGAGTCAACTCAAATATCAGGTAGCTTATTATTCGATATGTTCGGCTTTTAAAATAGGCTAGAGGGGTAGACGCATAGATAGGTATTACTGTAAAATGATGAAAAGTCAAATATTCCGATATATGCTATTTTCTAGCTGCGCTGCCTATCGATTTTCCGGAACAAGGACAACCAGCCGTGTGGCTTCGCGATCGGCTCGATCGAGGGTCGCGTGGGCGTGCAGATGGTCGAGACTTCCAACACAAAGGAGACGTTCACTTTCAAATGCCACAGATCTGCCGAACTCGTCAATGGATATCAGGAAATATTCGCTGTGAGTTACGACTTATATTTTGAGTTTGAATTATTTTATCTCTCCTTGCCCTGGATACGAAAGGAACATTAGAACTTCCGAAGCAGGGGCGGGTGAAAGCTTCGATTTGGGCTGGGAAAAAATTCCTGGTCGAATTTTCGATTTCGGTTTCGAAAATTTTAACTTTCTCCCATTCCTGTTCCGAAAAACAAAATCTCATTAAGTAGCGAAGTGAATAGTTGAAGAAATAATCGAAACTAAAAATCAAAAACTATATTTTTGGAGCTAGAGTACATTTTTCTTTTGGCATTTCATTTATCTACTCTCATTCTATCGAAAATATCAATTCAAATTAATTCCCAATTCGTTTCTTATTTTTCGTTCAGGTGAATGACATAGCCTTCCATCCCCAGCACGGTACTCTGATCACCTGTGGTTCTGATGGCAGATATTCCATGTGGGACAAGGTAAAGCGCATTGCAAACGATTGGAAGTAGTTTCACTTTTGAGGATGCTCGTACAAAGTTGAAGACCTCAGAAGCACATCCTCTGCCGATCACTTGTGTGCACATTCATGCAAGCGGCACCATTCTTGCTTATGCAATGGGATACGATTGGAGCAAGGTACGTCTAATTCTTCATAGGGATGTGTGTTCATACTTCTGACATCGTGTCAATGTCAAAATGAAAAATAGCATTAAAAGGAGAAAAGGTAGTGCCGACACGAGTTGTCAAATTTCTCGACCTTATTCCACTTTGCAAAATGCATCGTTTACTTGTCTTCTCTGTTCTCATTCATTTATACCCGCTATTTTCTTTTAAATTGACACGGCGTCAAAAAGTGAACGCATTCTTATTCTCTCAAAAGCGTAGGAAATACTTTTTCCTATTTTCATATGCGAAGATAAGCAGTTGTACATGAAACCGGAAATACTAAAAGTTTATCTTAATAGTTTTGAAAAATGAGCAATTGCCGATGTTGAAATGTCGAAGAGTTAGGCCAAAGTTAAAAATCACACAACTTTGTAGGGTCACGAAGGCAACGCTCAACAAGGCTCGAAGATCGTTCTGCACAAATGTCTCGAGGACATGAGACCCAGATCCAAGAAGACCTAGACCTAATCGAAACTCTTTCAATTTTTATTTTCACCTTTTGATCTTGTTACATCATATTTACGATTTCTCAAATCATGGAAATCCGACTTTTTCTATTTTTAATTGTTACATGCCCAGAGATCTCATTCTCTTTTTCCGTTCTTCCATTTTCACGGCCATTTTCGGGTCATTTTTGAATCAACATTTTAATAAATTATTTTTAGAAAAGTTATGCAAATTTTATAAATCGTTCTGAAAGGTTGAATTGAATTCAATGAAGACGAATTTTCAAGAGGCAGCACTTAAAGTGCCTAAAGTGATCCCATTTGGATGTACTGCTCAAAGTCGTTCCGCCTTTATTTTTACGTTAAAAATCAAGGTGGGACCACTTTATGAGCTTCAAAGCGAGGTGAGACGAATTTAGGTGCTGTAATTGATATTGGCTGTTTTTATCACGTTTTCATCGGCATGACATTTTGACGATATTAAATTCAATGTAAAATGAAGTTAATCTCAAGCGAACTTGATGCGAGTGCAAAAGTCTTTGGTGCTCAATAACAGATCTTCAAATAGTCCTTATGACACAACTTGTATTTAATCAAAAGCTTTCTAAATAACTTTTTCTGGGTAAATAAACCTGCACGTTCGATAAATTGTTTCTCATATTACATAAACCCGAAATGGAATATATTTTGCCAGTGGAAATCGAAAATGAGAGATGCGTAAAGTAACAAGAAATACAGAAAGGAAAAGGAAAGTTGCACTTGAACGTTGTAGAATGGACTTGCAGATTTGGCTGTTCATTGCTCACTGCTCACTGTTAATCCTCGCCCTCAGAATCGCTCTGTTTTGCAAGGGGTATCTCGTCCTTGCACAACTGGCTCATGCTCTGCGTCGGCTTCTTGAAACCCAGGAATTCACGACGGAACTGAAACATTCGAATTTGTCGTTTAGTTTGAGTAAGTAGAGTGGAAAATTAGAAGGCGTAACATAAGGTACAAATACGAGTTCAAAAACTTTCAAGTACAATAATCATTTCGGAAGTTTTCCGCAAATGGCCTTTTAATCAAGAACGAACGTCGGTTTAAAAAAATCTTCTTATGCCAAAATGTAGAAGCACATTTCCTTATCTATTATAGGATAAGTGTTTCGAAAGGGATGAATAGGAAATTTATAGCTTTTCAAAACGAAAATCATGAGATTTGTTCCTGCCTCAAATGACATAAATTCTCCCATCAAGATTGTCTATTCAAGATTGATAAAAATTAATCAGCTCACCCTTCTTCTCTTTCGTTTCTCCTTTTCATCCTCTGTGTCCATGCTCTCCACGCTCTCTTTGCTGGTGCCTGTCTCAGGTATAGTTGCAGGAATGGGAGGGGGCACGTAATCGAGGAGAATCGACTTGGCAGGGATGGGTTCATCCTGAGTCCGCAGAATGGAGGGCGTCTGTGTCTTCTTTATGGGTACTATCGAGGGAGTCAGGAAGTTGTTGTCCAGAATCGCGTCGTCCATGTCGTCCCAGTTCTGAAATACAAAAACGCCATTATTTGTGATTGAACCAATCCTAGAACAGACTTTGAAGAGTTCACAATAAATGGGAAAAAGAATCTGAATCATGGACAATCAAAGACCTCGATCGTCGTCTGAGCATAGTGAGAAAGTCTCAAATTTTTAAAGTGGATAATAATTATCAGTCAATCATATGCCGCCTACTTTTACCTATCGTGAACTGAACATTTCAAAATCGAGAAAAAAGATCCTACGTTAGCAGGAGCAGGCGGATTGATATCAATGAGGCTGTCCTGAGTGTTGTAGGTGGGCATTCCGGACACTGGCTGCAGCTGGTCGTGGTCCATTTGGTCGAAGGGCTCTTGGGCTGTCAGAGAATGATTTGATTCGTCGAACTGAAATAAACAATAATTGGAGAGGAATAAAGTAAGAAAAGGTCGGATAAATATTCCACTTTCAATTGATTTTTGGATTCATATCGAGCTTTCTTCACAGAAATTATTCAAGTACAAAAATTCGGTTCACACTATCTTTGTTCAGAGTGTAGATAGTTGGTACTTTCTCTCAAGCATTATCTTTTTTCGTTTTGGAATAAATACATTTATTCTTTGAAGAAAAGTAGTTACGAGCTTGAATGAACAAGAAGAAATGCTATTCCGACTCACCAGAGCGTTCCTTTCGGTTACGTCTGCCTCTGCCTCGTGATCGGCTTCAGTCTCATCCATCAGTTCACTCACTCCATGACTGAGTCGAGTCACATCTCCAGACGCCCTTCTGTCCTTCTTCGGTCTCTGCACTCTCTCCTCCCCTTCCTCTTCCTCTTCCTCCTCTTTCTCCTTCTCTCCCTCAGCCAAGCGACGTCGAATTCCCGACACTTTCTGCTGCTTCTCCACAACCGGTCTGAAAATTTTAGTTCCTTATTAAAAATCCTGCTGATCTAAAAGAATCGATCTTTTTTTTTTTGAAGAAGTAAAAAAATAATGGGTAGAAGAATTTTTGTTCGTGTATTCTCTTATGAGTAGTATCTCGAAATGACTGACTGCTGACTGCTAGTCTTTGCCTGCGAATTAGCCCTGCCGGAGAGTCTGCCAGCCATGCTCTCCTCGTCGTCAGGCTCGATTGTCGCCAGAATGAACTCGGCTGTGTACGAGGCTGTGTCTTCCAGAGCAATGACGAACGGTCTGAAAGACGTCCTTGTTTGGATGAATCAAGAATAAAATATACCTGCCAGGCAAATCGAAGTAGAGACTCACAAATGCCATGTGTCTGTTCGCGAATTCCACAATCGCCTGGAAACGAAGGATATTGTCTGTTCATTTCGAAAGGATCTAACACTCGAAGGAAAATATTTGTGGAAGTTCACTCATTCCTTAGGAGAAAGGGCGTAGAAAAACTATTAAGAACTTTTCGAATAATCACCATGAATTCCTTGTACGAAATGGCGATGTCCGTCTTCCTTGTGATGGAGAACTGCTCGCATCGCTCGCCCACCAGTGTCACACTCGTTCGACAACGTCTCTCGGCTGAAAACAGCTACACTTTTACGGCAAGAATTTGAACAGACCAATGAATTTTCCGAAATTCCTGAAGCAAAATCCATCCTCGCTGGCAGAGATGACAATGTCCTCAGAATCCTGACGGACCTCTTTCATTATCGAATGCAGAAGGCTGAAAATCGAACTTGAAGGGAAGATACCCTCTATTTCAATCAAATCAGTACCTAGAAAAATCCGCATAACGTCTTTTCTTCTCTCTTCAAACACTCTTCAAGGAATGAATAACCTGTATTTTGATTAAAAAACCCACTTTCCACTGAGGACGCAGACATTCTTGAGAGTGTTCCTGTCGACAGAGGCGCGGAATCCAGAGGTGTTCTCCAAGACACGAGCTTCGATCGTTCGAATACCGTCTGAAAATTGCTTTTGATGATAATATACAAGAGATGACGATTTGAAGAAATTCAAAAATATCCGCTAGGAAAGAAAAATGGCCTACCAAAAGCGAGCTTGATTTCCACGATGAAAGTGTCTGCATTCGGATTGAGCACCAGTTTGGCCTGCTGGAATGCAAGATCGCCGTTGTAGTGAATCTGCTTGAAAATCGCCATGATCGTCTGAAAAGTAAGATGATCCTTTAGATGCAACTATTTAGCAGTATTCTAATTGTAAGAAAAGTACTCTAGTTCATGAAAAGATTGATGGCTTTGTTTGTAAAAAAAAAAATCAAGTACATGAATTATGAAAGATGAAAACAATTAATAAACTCTCATACCCGCATAGAAACGCGGCACTGATTCCTTGTATTGGGGTCGAGTTTGGAGGTGTCTGTATTGATGAAGAAATCCTTCTGGAAGGTGAATTTGCCATAGGCAGAACGAGAGCGATTGAACGTCTTGATCAGCAGCTGAAAGGGGGACAAATTGAATAGCGCTGGGCAATAAGAATGATCGTACCCCTTCTTCAGACGGTTCGAGAAAGAGATCTTCCGCAAGTCTGCTCAGTGCGCTGATCGCCTTCGAAAAGACTGAAAACATTGTTCTTTTTTTTTTCTTTTACCTGGAATGTTATTTCCTATGATTTCCAGGTACTTAATAGACCGTACAAATGGAGTTGAAAATTCAGAAATCTGGTAGACCTTATTTCCCCCATTTTTATAATGCTAGTTTGAAAACGAATGTTGTCGACTTACTCTTGAGATTGGACTGCATGACGAAAGAGGAAGCATTGCTGTGAGAGGAGGCACTACTGCTGCTGTTGGAAGTGCTCTGTCCCTTGCCTACCTCTGTCCCTGACCCATCCACATCTCCTAGCAAATATCCCATTTTCATCTCCTTCCTCATCGACGCATACATCGGACCCATCTCCCCGCCAGCCCCGTTCTGTTGTTGCTCCAAGGGGTCCTCATCCTCTTCCACAATTTTGCTCACGTTCATTGCTCCTCCACGAACCATTATTTCTGGAACACAACTCGTGTGTGTGTGCTACAAAGGAAAAAAACGAAAATATTCGAAATCGAGGAATTGCGCCAACAATTAGCGATGGAGCGAAGAGAATATAAATTAAGAAGGCTAGAGGATTAGCAAAGGAGCACGAATGATAAGTGAAAACAATAAAAGGAGAAAGAATCGAGAAAAAAAATGGAGAAATTACCGAATGGAAAAGAGGATACAATTTATCGAAAAGAAACATTATTCCATGTTCTTTCTATACTATTAGGTGTCAAAGCCAGATAAAACTAGGTGAACATGTGTTTTCACCAATGTTAGATATTCATGGTGTTTCTCAACCGCATTGTTCAGATCAAGATAGTCCATCTTTGAGCATAAATTATTTATTGAACATCATGTGAGCAAGCATTTTTACCATCGAAATAAAGGAGTATAACTTCTATTCGGATAATCTCAAGGATAAAAATACCCGCGCATACAAACAAAACAAATCTAACAATTAGCCAACTAATCAACAAAGATCATAACTTTTCCAGTTGTTCATCGTGGACTTTACGCAGATAGGACAGCAAGTCGAATATGCCCGTACCTCGCAGAGCTGAGACTGGGAAGATCGTGAAATCCGAGAAATGAGATCGATATTTGAAAATTTGATTCTGAAATGGCAAAAATTGAATCTCTGCTTTTGTGATGGATAGTTTTTACAAAGAATAAGATAAAATTTTAATCTTTGTTCTTCTGCACGAGTCTTATTCTAGCTCTAAGAATGATTTTAAAAATGTCAATTTTGAAGAGCTGAAGTTAAATATTCATTCTCACTCTTTTCTTGTAAGCCATTTCAAAACTTGTTTAAGTACTTCAAAAAGAAAATCTCAAAAACAATTGACTCACCTCCTCAACCAGGTCGATTTTGTTGAGAACGATAGTGGCAGGTCTTTTCGATAGGCCTTCCTTGTAGCATTCCAACTCGTGCCGCAAACAGTCGAATTCTGATAGAATCTGGGGAGAAGAAACGTCCAACACATAGAACAGACAACTGAAAAATAACAAATCGGGAATTTAAAAGGAAAATAAATCAGATAATAACGATACCTGCATCTCTCGATGTGCCTCAGAAATGAAATACCCAGTCCACGATTCAAATGAGCCCCTTCTATCAGACCGGGAATATCAGCTACTGAAAGCAAATTATTAGAGGTTTCTTGCAGGAGAAATAACCAGCAATTTGTTCATAATCATCGTACTGCACCATCCCGATGTGAGGTTTTAGAGTCGTGAATGGATAGGCGGCAACTTTGGGTTTGGCACGAGAAATCGCTCGCAGAAGAGAACTGAAAATACGTCCATTTCCAACATCGAATAGAAGCTTCTATTTTTCGATGAACAATGAGATATAGATATTGTTCGAAAGGAAAATAACTGAACTCACGATTTGCCTGCATTCGGAAATCCAACGAGTCCTGCAGCTGCAATCATTCGCATTTCAACGTCGTACGATATCTGAAATTTGCAAACATTTAGAAGAACCCAATGCATTGCTACTTGATTGCAAGAGTCAGAATTGTTATCCTTTACCAAGAGCAGACAAAACTTCGAGTTGAATATTTTTATGTCGAAGTCTAGGTTCTTGTTTTTTTTTTTTCTTTTCATAGATTTTCATTTTCGTTTAAGATCAAGAGAAAAGGAGCTTACAGCTTCTCCCAATCCTCCATATTCAGCTTTGAACGGCTTTCTCACTTCATTTGTCACGTAAAAATGATTGCCCCTGCCTCCACTGCCGCCTCGGGCTCCGATGAAAATCTGCAAAATAAAGATTTTTTTGGAAGATAGAGCATTCTCTACTCACATCTCCTTCCTTGTTGACCTCGTAGATGAGCTGCCTAGTTCGGGGGTCTCTGAACATAGTGCCTCTCGGCACGAGAATCTCCGTGTGCTCTGCATTCTTCCCGTCGCAGTTCTTCGACATTCCAAACTCCCCACTCGCTGCTCGAATCGTCGGCTTTATATGTGCCAAGTCCTTTGCTTCGTGACTTGCTGAAATTCAATGAATCGAAATTTTCGAAGTTGTTTGAAAAATTTGCGTACATGGTACAAATGCACAGATTGGTCGTTTCTGAATCCCCCTCCCCTCATTCCCTCATTACCTCGTCTGCCGATTCGCCGACCAGTCGACAGTCGAACTTTCGACAGAACACAATTCGGGAAAAGGAGCTGCACAGCAATCCACTCGAAAGAGACAAAGAAGAAGAGCAGAGAAAAGCAGAAAAGCAGCTGAACGACTGCAAGGACAGAGCGATCAGGGCAGACATGGCAGATCCAGCCATTAATGCGTCCTTCACGTGAGTTGAAGATAAAGATAATGAGATGACACTAGATGATGATGATGATGATAAGACAAGGCATCAAATTGCAGGGACACGTTGAACGACACGGGAGCGACCAGTCGAGGAGACAACAAACAGAGTTCCACAATACTCGATTTGATCGACGACATGGAAAAGAAGAAACAGGTTGGAGTGGATGATGAAATGTATGAAGAATGGTAGGAGAATGAATGATTACAGAGACGCAAACACAAGAAGTCGAAGGATCGTGGAGGCAAGAAGAAAAAGAAGGCCAAGGTTTGAATAGAGGCAAAAGTGTCTGGATCCATGAATGGTGTGAACTTCTCTCCCATAATTCGAAAGTGTCATTCACACTGAAGTTCATGAACTACGGACAGAGAATGACTAAACTGATAATGAGCATGTGAGTTTGCAGACGAAGAAGGTGCGTGTGAAGGACAAAATGGAGCCGCAGAACTACCTGCTCAGAATGGAAGGCACTCTCTGTTGCGCACTTCTCAGTTAGTAGTTTCTGACAAGGTCTGTCAACGCCCTTCATCTACTCCCTTCCTTTGCAGTAGTGCTGCTGATAGCAATTGTAATCATTCTGATCGGCTTCGTGATGACCTACGCGCTCACCAAGGGCAAATGGGCTCATCTGTTCAATTGCTCGCCTGGGTCCTGCATGAACAACGAGAAGCCCAAAAGTGGATGAATCATCCTGCCCATTCGTTCCTTCTCTGCCTTCACTGCACTCGATTTCTAGCCCATCCTCCCATCTGCCCGCTGATCGAGTCATCACTAATAAAGTCCACGGGGAAGCCAAAGTTGTTGGATTGTTTCGGAAAGCAAACATTGCAGGACGAGTGTGTGTCGATTGAAAAATGAAGTCATAAGAACTTGAACATGACAATATGAAAAAAAAAAAAACGCTATGCAATTCCAAAAATGGAATGGAAACGAACCTCTGAACAGAATGTGACCGCCATTTCCCCCATCTCCGCCGTCTGGACCTCCCCAAGGCCGATTAGATTCTCTGAAATTCAACAATCAATGGGTGTTTGGAATTGAAGTGGAAAACGGTGAATATTTTTACCATGGTTGAGGATAAAATGCTCAAATCAGTTAGCATGATCACTTGGAGTATACAGAAAATAAAATGAACCGCAAACTAAGTTTCAAGATAAATCCCATTTTTTAGTTTATGAATTTCAAATTTTCTTCAGCTTCTTCACAAATAAATTCTTACTTAAGAAACGAAACCATTCCATTTCCGCCGTTGCCGGCTTTGCAATTCACTCGACGGTAGTCAACGAACGAGGAGGACTGAAAAATCAAATTTCAGTTTCAAATAGCGCTTAAGCCAGATTTCCACTAGCGTATCCCCTAAGCTAAAATTTCTCGTTAAAATTCTTATTCCGTACCCCCTATATATCAATTTTTGTTATAGAAAATTTCCCCTTGTGTACCACTTCTTCTATATATGCAGCTTAGCTGAAAATTCGCCTGGATCTGAATCAGAAAAAGATTTTTTACAAAGCCTCTACCCATGTCTGAATTAAAGGCGTTTAACCTCGAATTGCGATTTGGGTTTGTCTGGGAGAATGGGGTCCTTGGTCATTTTTGAAGCGACAATTCGAGTCGAATTCCACCTCGCGGCCATTGACATTGTCACTGCACAGGAACGGCACAGCACCGTCATTCTGAATCTGGAACTGAAACATAAGCAAATCAACTCAAAACTTACTACACTTCGCAGATATCATCATCTGATTTCTACAATTACCCTTCAAGATGAAACATTCTTTTTTCAACAATTTATTCGATTTTCTAAATGTTCAGGTGGGGAGGAATGTGGGATAAAATTAGCTACGGTTCGAGGTAGACTTTTTGCGAAAAATCTACGGAAAATTCGAGATGGTCATTGCTATGCTTCATCACAGTTCTGCAACCATTTTTTAAATAAAAAAATTCCTGATGAAAAAAAGAATTGTGATGAATTGATGACAAAACAAGAATAACAAGTTTCAGTTGACAAAAATCTTGGTGAGAAAAGGTACAATGAAAGATCAACAAAGTTACCGATTGACAATAAGAAATGTTCGAATGATGTAGAAATCGTTTAGATCAAAGTAAAAATTAAAAATAACATAAGAAAATAATTTGATCCAAACGATCTATAAAGTTTTAATTGCACCTAATTTGAAAACCGGAAGATAAAATCGCTCGATACATCGACTTGTATCGAACACGTAAAACTCGTTTCAGATCAACGAATCACAAATCTCTGCTGAAAATGATGCTCTGAGGCACTGAGATATATTTCTAAATAAGGATATTTGAAATTGGACTGGGAAAGGAAGAGTGGGAATCTCCGAAAATTACAAAATTGAGATCCTCACCATTCCTTAATTGCACTTAAATTACCCTAGAAAGTAGTTTCAATTGGTATGATTGGCAGGAGAATTTTGTAGGGGATAAAATCGCTTGATCGAGTGATTATGCAAACATAAATTGACTATTCTGCGATTTGAGATAAAGGTAAAGCTCGATGAAAGTGATAAAGGATAAATTCGAAATAGCTAGAAGATCACTAGATAAACAAATTCCAAGCGAGATAAATACAATTTAATTCTCTGGCATCAATTGAATAAGCTAAATCTGGCAATCATATGTTCAGACAATTGGAACAAACATTTTTATAAAAATTGAGAATAATACGATCAGTGATGAGAATCTGTAAGGTAGAATGTTCTTTCCCATTAAAATGTAATAGAATGTTCATCTCTGGTTAGATAGCTTATCAAGAACTTTTTTAGTTTCAGTAACCTTTACAGATCTCCGAAAGTACATTTGATGTGAAGTAACTGCAAGGACTAGATAATATCAGTGTGAATTGGCCTACTGTGGCTCCTCGCTAATCTGCCCGTCTCCATTCACGTCTTCTCGCTGTCAGCGAATTTCAATGTTCCTCCTTTCGAATTCGTTTTCGAGTTTCTTTCGGAGAATGCGCACCTGCACGTCCGTGTATTTGTGCTTCACGCCCAGAGACTTGGCCAGTCGAGCTGGGTTGTCCGTCTGAAAGAAAGAAGAAAATATCCTCGAACACAAATCTATAGTATCTTCTAGGATGGGATAGAAAAAAAATAAAATTTTTACTAGGTTAACGATGATAAAAGAAAACCCCACTATAAATATAACGCATTTTTCTATCATTATAAAGTCGAATTCCAATTCGCTAGTCATAGTTTTTATCTTAAGATTTTTATAGATGAAAAATATTAATGAAGGAAAGAAAGATATGCTTTCCTTCGAAATTCTAATCACTTACATTTTTGACGGTGACTTCAATGTTCTTTCCATTGCCGCAATTGATGTCGAGAATGAAGACATCCTGGACGTCCCTCTGCGAGACGACCGGAAGATTGGGCGAGATGCTGCTGCTGGACAGGCGCGAGCACAGCTCATTCAAGTCGTTCATTTCTGCCAGAGCGTTCTTTCGCACCTGCAACAGAAATCAATTTCTATGAATCTTCATCTGGCAAGAACTATAAAATTCGCATTCAATTAGAAAAATCTTATAGAAAGCAATTATTCAAGTCTTATGCTAGTGTTTTTCATTCATGAGTTCAGTTTTTTTTGGTTTTTCTTTCACTTCAAATGTTTGGAAAAGAAAAATCTGCACAATTAGAGAACAATGATCAGACTAACAATTTTTTTCTTTCATTTTTCGAACTGTAGAATATGCTGTACCTTCTCGCGCAGATCGCTGCTCTCCACGTTGCTGATGATGTCTGCGACAGGCGCATTCTTCTGCAACAATTCGCGTCCATTTCCTTATTTCACTATATAATCTCTTCTAACCTTCGAAGTTTCCGGAGACTCAGCATCCGCCTCGCTGTACCTGCTCTTCTTCTTCTTGGCCTTGCTCTTGCCCTGCCCCTTCTCCATCTTTTCCGGTCTGTCGCGTCTGTTCTGCCCGAGCGCGGGCGCCAGTAGCTGTGTTTCATTCGATTCGTTTCCCTCGTTTTTCCTCATCGGAGGCGGCACGTACACAGTCATCTGGTTCTTCCTGCAAATGGTTGAAAATCTTTTAAAAATCATTCATCTCATTTCTCTCTAGCGAAAATAAAGCGTGAGAATGTTTCCTTGATTCTAGTTTTCGCCAACTAGAGGATTCTAATTAATCTATTTACTCCGTCAAAAATTAAAGGAAAAAGCTCCATCTTTTCTCATTTAGAAAAGCTGTCTCGTTCTCTAGAATTTGTTGAACACTTGTACATGCCTGATAGTGCCTCCCGTGCCATTGGCAGTTTTCCTGTCGGGCGTGTTTCCATTCGAAGAGCAGATGGCCTTCCTCACGGCTGTGCTCCGCTCCTCCATTATCTTGTGATACTCGTCTCTGAAAGTTCGTTGATATTTTCTTTCTGAAACATCAGCAAGTGTCACCGGATGATTTGATTTTCGATAATTTTCTTGATGAATCCGTGATTCATGTTGAGTCCCTTGTATCCATGTGCAGAGGGCGAGTCTCCACTGCTCTGGCGGCGCTGCAAAGTCGCTGCTTCCGTCATTCTTCTTCTCTCCTCTCTCCGCTCGATTCTAAAAGTTATCGAATTATTTCGAAAAATTGAATCCGATTTTCAGAAATAATCGACTGTATTTCTGCACCCCCTTCAATTAGTTGAGTTTTCGACGTGTCTTTAAAAGAAACGATAGAGTGCATTGGAATAGTGCCGAGTCGGGATCCGAGTCCTATTGCATCATCTTTACACGCTATTTCTCCACTTCCTGCCTCCCCTCTTAGAAGCCGCGACCGAGTTCTTTTGCAGACAAACGGAAAAGAGAGAAATGGCATATAAGGATGATATAACCTGATGCAGTGCGACTCTCACAGACTTAAGGAGTTTGATACTGATATTGATGACATCGCAGTATCAGTGTTAGTGTCGCAAAAATGGGGGCTATTTTTAATGTCTGGACCCGGACTCGGAGTCTGTGCACCATTTCTTCTCTAAAGGTCCCACAAACATCCGTGTGAATAAACTGGCAAGCTTGGAAAAGGGAAGTTTCGCAATTTCGAATATTTGCAAAGAGTTGAAGTTCGATAGTGAGTATCTCCAACTATTCTGGACGAACGATTCTCAGGTGCTTGATTAGAATAATTCGGAAGTTTTCGAAAATCTACGAAAAATCCTGGCATTTCGACAAAATTGTAAGATCTTTAATCACACCATTTACTCCCGAAAACAGCTTACCTGTCGTGAGTGTTGTGAAGACTGCGACTGCGAGGGGTCGCAGAGAGCAGTCTGTGAACCGCTGGTAGGTGGTTGCCGAGAAGCGAGTCGGAAATCACCCAAAACCCAACAAAAATCGATAATTCGGGCAGAAATGGAGTGAAGACTGGTACTGGATATACTGCGTTTCGCGCATAAAAGTCTCCACCCTGCTTCTCTGGTGTTTGCTATGTTTTCCTCTGCGTCTGTTCCCTCGCTAACGCGTCTGTCCGGATTATCAATTTTTGAATTTTCGAATTTCGTCGACTTTTTCTTCGGGCTGGTGTAAATTGACGTTCCCCACCCGAATCTGGCTCTCTAATTCGCCCTCGTCGTTCCGCGACGCTGGAAACTTGAACCAAACTTGCATTCCTCAATGAAACTGCCCTCGCAAATAGGGTTATAAAGTTTTTGGATGGAAGAGTTTCGAGAAATACCTTTGACAAAGGTTGTTTAGAATTCTGAAGGCTATCGAATGATGGTCATTTTATTGGGATTCGCTAACTTTCCACTCCGGAAACTTTTACGGACCACTTTTCAGTCCAATTCTCTTGCGAGTGAAATGTTTTCGTCGGGACTTTTCTAAATTGAAAAGTCGGGGGCATTTTTGGCCTAAATATTCGGATTCTGGGTATAAAATTACCCCTATTTCGACTTTGTTCGGTTAATTTTGGCAACCCGACTAAGGTCACTTCGCGGTTCTCCTCGCCAGCGCAGTGCTAGGCCTGTGCTGGGCTGCGTTTCTTCGCTTTTTCAACCAAGTCCGAGTGTAGCAGGGTACTTAGTCTCTGTGGCCTCCAATTTTCCCCAACCCTACTATCCCATTCCCCATCTTTTGTCAAGGCCCAAATCACACGGATCAGTCACATTCATGTCTCTGCTCATTTCACAAGTCAATCTTGATCGATTCCCGTCAATTCGCTCATTGATTTATCGATTTTTCATCGATTTAATCGATCGGCTCCCATTTTCAATATTCATTGTGTGCGCTCGAAATTTCGCGAGAAAGTTGGCTAATCAAGTGTCCATCTCGCATTATGTCATTCTTCACTTCTCATGATTGCAATTTTCGAGAAAATTCCTCTAATCTACAAGCATCTTTGTATCGATTTTATGATTTATGCTTCGACCGGTTGTTTGACTCGTAGATTTGGGATTTCGGGGGGATTTTTGTTTCTTTTCGGAACACGCTTTGCACGGATATGGTTTGTGTGAACTCGTAGATGGAGAGGACATGCACTTTGGCTCCATACACCTCTATTGTTGTTTTATTGTTTTTTTTCTTTTTTTCTGGCTCCACCTCTTTACATTCTTTCGTTCTTTTTCCCCACTCTACACACTGTGTGACGGAATTTTCTACACGTTTTGGGTCTTTCCTCCCGAATCAAAGAGGGAGGAAAATGAGAAGAAGAAATACAAAAAGTCTGGGCACCCTGAGGAGGAAAGTGTTCGTCCCTTCCCTCCTTCCCTTCCCTTCTCTTCCCTCTCCTCATCTCTCTCCTTTCCTCCCTCAAAGCGTTCCTTCTCCTTATAGACACATGAGGATGCGATGTGCATAGAAGGAAAGCAAAGAGAGAGAAGGAAGAGGAGATGGAAAGAGACGGGAAGGGAGGGCGAGAAATGGAGAGATGAATTGCGATGCGAGCAGTGGGCTGACAGGAGAGCTGCAGGGATATTACTGATTGGAAGGAGAAAATCAATGAAAATCATGCAGATGTTAGCTAGGGAAATTGACTGATTGATTTCAAACCGGTTGGGGAACCAGTTATATTTGACTGTATTAAATGATCCAATCATATTCTAGTTCTTTCATTTACTCTTGCCTTGTGTTTTTTCGACTCTTGAGTTCAGTGGGGGGGAGTCAAAATTATAATAATTCCGAAAGTTTTTCGTAGACTTTTCGAAATATTTGTGATTTTTCAATTAGACTAGAGATAGAAGAACGATTTATAAAATAAAATAGAGATTAGGGAAAACATCCATCATATTTTGGTTTCGCCCCACTTGAAAAAGTATCTAAATTGAGAAAATTCGGCAATTTCTTCTTGTATGTTTTCACGTTATCTCATATCTCACAGTTCACAACACTTGTTGAAATTCCAGTAACTTAATTCTCGTCCACTTCTCTTCTCTCTTTCCTTCCATTTATCGTAGTTTCTCTCGCTCCATCTTTTGACCCGACTTAATAACTGATTGCGCTTTCTCTCTGTATTATTTAATAAGATTTATCGTTTTATGAAAGAACTGCATAAAGCGCAGTCAGAATTATGAAGTTAGAGAAGTCGAAGGATATTTTTCATTTTATAATTCAGTAATTAATAGTTGTGATTGCAGGTGATAAAGTCTGTGATACTTGGCCGCTCCTCTGTTCATTCTGTTCATCTGTTGGTTTGTTTCTGGCTGCCGAGCTGATGACAGAAGTGTCTGCTGTGCCTCTTGCCAACGAGAATCATCGCCACGAGGAGTTTAACCAAATGGACGGGTAAGTATTGAACTTTGAAAATGAAAAGGAATATTTATAATACTACCTTTCATTGACAACAGTATAAAAATACGAAAGAGTAAGACTGGAGAAAAAAAACTGCATTAAAAATCGATTTATTCAAGTTAGAGCAGAAATGTAGTAAATTTTGAATTAAATTAGAAGTTTGAACGTTAGCAATGAAATGTCGTCTTATCTTTCTTAACAGTACTCGTTGAAATATTTACAAGTATTATGAAGACACATACATTTTCCAAAAGAAGAAAAGATACTTTTGCAGTGACTACAGCAGAGACTCGGCCAATTTCGAGTCCTCGATGGAAATCAACGAGTCCAGCAACGTGATCAAAGAGGAACCTGTGAGTTCGCCATTTTTTCACAACAAAATAAAACCACATTGGATCATTCAATAATCTTGAAATTTTCAAGATTGCCATTCTCCAACTTTATTATACTTTACTATTTCTGATCAGAGCATGAAGAAGTGTATGTTCATTTCTTTAATTTTAATAGCATTGTATGATACTCTTTTTGAGCAGAATTAAAATCTAGTACCAATAAAAGCATTGAAATTCAAAATTGCAGAACAATGGCTCGTTCGAAGAGAACATGAAGAATGGCACGGGCAACGGCCACGGGCCCGAGAAAGAGCAACTCAAGAGCCCCAAGAAGGAAGACGTGAGTTTGGGATTCATTGATTTGATTTGATTTGGATTGATTGACTTCTGAACGACACTAGTCATTATCTTTGAACTAAATTTGAAATTGGCTCCGTTCAAGAACTTATCCAAGACAACGATGATAAACATTTTCAGGGCTATGAGTCGGATGACGACATTCCATGGGCCCAAAGACTGGCAAAGGCGAAGGAGAATGGCGGTGGCTCTGAGAAGAAGGCAAAAGACAAGGACAGAGAGAAGGAGAAGAATGGGAAGCTGAAGAAGAAGAAGAAGGAGGATAGTGATGAGGACGAGGAGTACAAGCCTGAGCCTAAGGTAGGGGTTGATTTGAGCGAAGTGACTCGAGTGATCGAATGATTCAGAAGAAGGAGAAGCGGAAACACAAGGAGGAGTCCGACAACGACTATTCGGAGGACGACTACAAACCTGCTGTGAGTATTTTTGAATTTACGAAATTCTAAACGAACTCATCCTAATAAATTTCATTTCTGCAATAATTCATCAACTCTCAAATTGTTATCATTTTTTTTTTTTGAAAATACCAAGTTTGACTCACCGTTACATGTTTGTGGTTTTAACCGACATGCAGAAATGATAGTTTCGTAATCCGCTTGAAAGAATTAAAAGAATAATATAAATGTAAATTGGCAATGATAGTGGAATTTTCAGAAGAAGAAGCAGAAGAAAGACAAGGAAAAGACGAAAAAGACTGAAGTGAAGAAGAAGGAGAAAAAGACGTCTTCGGGTGGCTCACAGTCACAGTCACAGAGCCAGTCCCAGTCACCCAAGAAGAAGAAGAAACCGGAGGACGAGGAGGATGTCTGGGAGTGGTTAGTCGTATCTGTTACAAAATAGAATTTATGCGCTTTTTCCTATTATTAAAAAAACACAACAATAAATCTCGGATAAAATGCTTGGAAACGTGAACTACATCAACAGGGTGTATGCCACTGCACACCGAAAATTTTGATGCGCAGTGACCGTTTCCCAACCAAAAAAATGTCAATAGATGAAAAATCGATTCCCCTTGGAGTTCATGACGAGTTTACCTGCTTTGCAGGTGGAAGGAAGAGAAGAAGCCCGCTGGAGTGAAGTGGAACACGCTCGTCCACAAGGGCCCTCTGTTCGCCCCGCTCTACGAGCCTCTGCCCAGTGGAATTCGCATGAAGTACGACGGGAAGGTCAGTTGAATTGCTCGAATTCCCATGTAATCATTGCATCGATTTGAGTCAGTCGACTTGTCGCCTGCCACAGAGGAAGTGGCCACCTTCTATGCGCGGATGCTCGACCACGAATACACTTCCAAGGACATATTCAACAAGAACTTCTTTGCTGATTGGCGCAAAGTAAGGAGCTAAAGTTTGAAATTAGCTCGTTTGTTTATTTGAAAATCGGTTTCAACAAAATACATACGGCTTATTTCTTCAAGCCTAATCAATTAACTTCGCAGGTGATGACGTCGAAAGAGCGCGAGATGATCACAGATCTGAAGAAGTGCAACTTCGAGAAGATGGCCGTATACTTCAAGGAACAGGGAGAGAAGCGGAAGGAAATGACCAAGGAAGAGAAGGCAAAGATCAAGGAACAAAAGGACGAGGAACAGAAGATCTACGGGATGGCCATCATCGACGGCCACAGACAGAAAATCGCCAACTTCAGGATCGAGCCCCCTGGTAAGGAAATCGAAGTGAAGTGATGAGTAAAGAGCGATTTTGCAGGTCTGTTCCGAGGACGCGGCGGACATCCAAAAATGGGCAAACTGAAGAAACGTATACAACCTGAAGACGTCATCATAAATTGCTCGAAGTCAGTCTGAGTGCTGAGTGCACATTCATTTATTGTTTTCGAAAATACGACATTTTACAAATACTGCAAATCGTGATGCCAGGATCTTTGAGATTTCAAATTTGAAGAAGAAAAATGAACGGGAAGCTATAGGATAAAAGATTCCATCATGCATTGCTGTATTGAAATATGCCATTAAATAGAAAACTAACACTTTAAATGGAGAATGTCTAATTGGTTGTTTGCAGAGGAGGCGATGTTCCTCAACCCCCACCTGGTCATAAATGGAAGGAAGTTCGACACGACAACTCGGTCACTTGGCTCTGTTCGTGGACGGAGAGCGTCCTCGGCTCGAACAAGTACATCATGCTCAATCCTTCCAGCAAAATCAAGGTTTGTCAGCAGTGTTGAATGATGATTGTCTTCGAATGAATATTTTTGGAGAGTTCTTACATTTTTAAGTGAAATAGCGATGATAAAAGAAAGACTTGGAGCCTTTCATCAAGAATGCGCAACATATTTTGTAATAGTTGGAAAACTGATCTGACTCTCATTCATGCCTTGATTTGCAGGGCGAGAAAGACTACGAGAAGTACGAGACGGCACGCAGACTGAAGAAGAGGATCGGGAAGATTCGCGAGGCCTATCAGGAAGATTGGAAATCCAAGGAAATGCGCGTGCGGCAACGGTCCGTCGCTTTGTACTTCATCGACAAGGTCAGTGAATGCATTTCACCAACGACGAATAGTTGTGTGTGATTGCAGCTCGCCCTGAGAGCTGGCAACGAGAAGGACACAGACGAGGCGGCAGACACGGTCGGCTGCTGTTCTTTGAGGGTCGAGCACATCAAACTCCACGACGAGCACGATGGCAAGGAGTGAGTTTTCTTGCAAAATTCTTGAAATTGCATTAGATTCTTGAAAATTCCTTACTTCTTCATAATTCATCATTTTTACCTTTAGATACGTGGTGGAATTCGATTTCCTGGGTAAAGACTCGATTCGCTATCACAACTTCGTGCACGTTGAAAAGCGAGTCTACAAAAATCTCAAAATCTTCATGGAGAACAAGAATGGCTCAGACGACCTCTTTGACAGACTCGATGTAAGCAATTGATAGGCATTAAATTAAAATGACTGGGCGGATTGTAGACAGCGATGCTGAACGAGCACTTGCGACAACTGATGGACGGCCTCACCGCCAAGGTCTTCCGTACCTACAACGCTTCCATCACTCTGCAGGAGCAGCTCGCCAAACTCACCAATTGTAAGACTCGATTATTCTCTCAGAGGTGCCACAAACAATCAACATGTTCAGCTGATGAGAACGTCCACCACAAGATGCTGTCCTACAACAGGGCGAATCGACGCGTCGCCGAGCTCTGCAACCATCAGCGGGCAGTGCCAAAGACCTTCGAAAAGACGATGGAAAACCTCCAGAACAAGGCAAGACATCGCGAACTTCTCGATTCTAAACATAATTTGATCATTTTCAGTACAAAGAGAAGAAGAAGGAAGTGAAGGAGGCGAAACGCGAGAAGAAAGACGCCAAATCGGGGACGGCTGCTCATGAGAAGGCCAAGAAGAAGTACCAGAGACTGAAGGAACAACTCGAGAAGATCGAGACACAGATGAAGGATAAGGTGAGAGGGGACGGAGGGCGAAGGGGACTGACTGACTGACAGAGAGGAGTTTGCAGGACGAGAACAAGCAGATCGCCTTGGGCACTTCCAAACTCAACTACTTGGACCCGCGTATCTCCATCGCCTGGTGCAAGAAGTTCAATGTGCCCGTTGAGAAGGTCGGTGTTTTTTTTTTTCAATTTTAATGAATTTATGCTGACGCTTTGCATTTTTCCAACTTCACGATATGTAAAATTCACAAGTTTGTTGGCTCACTTTCTAATACTACCTTTTGAAACTTGTGAATTTTGCAGATGCCTAAATATCGTATAATTGTCCTTTTCGAAACGATTTTCTCTGCAGGTGTTCAACAGAACGCAACGTGACAAGTTCCGGTGGGCGATTGACATGATCATGAACGACGAGGATGGAGATGCTTACGAGTTCTGAGACAGGTAGGCAGGCATAGATCGAGAGAGACGGACAAGAAGTGGAGAGGAGACTGGCAGACGGGCATGAGAAGATGCAGTGCGGGTGCAGGTGCGTAGCTATATCCACACATATATCTAATCCAATCACCTATTCACACACACACACACACACACACAATATCTCCATCTCCCCTCTCAATCATCCAATCAACATCTAATCATTATCACATTTTATCACCTTTTCTCTTTATCATTCACACATCCTTTTCGTTTCGTTCCATTTCTCGTCCTCTTTCATATTTATTTCTTTATTTTATTCTAATCATTTCACTCGTCAAACCATTCTTGTTTTTGTTTATTTGATGAAGAATACCACATTTTTCTACTTGATTTATCTTGTCTTCTTCTCTCCTTTTTCAAACCTATTTTTGATAATTGTATTCCTTGTTACTTTTTATCTTTTCTATTCATTTTATCGTTGTTTTCGACTGATTTTGAATCTAATTTCTGTGGGAATGTATAAGTGATGATTTTAGTTGACTTCTTTCAATTTTACTTGAATCGCGTTGTTTTTCTCTATTTTATTCTTATCAAAAATTGTTTCATGGATTTGAAAAATGAATAAATTTTTATGGAGCTACAAATTTTGAACTATATTTGTGAGTTGGGCTGTGTTGCTGTCAAAGCTCTGCCTATCCTTCACTTTATTCACGTTTTTTCGCTCGCAATGTGTTGTTTTGCAGCGCACGATTTCAATAGACAGGCATAGTGAAGTAATGATGACAAGTTAAACAGATTTGAACCGTTCCAATCGTAGACACTTCAAATGCTTGACACGTTTTCTAAGATTTCTAACAGCTTTCATCTAGAGATTTTATGCTACCGCAATTGTGAAATTTTCTAACTGACATGAAAAACCCGAATTATTCTTTTATCGAGTCGCTCGTAAAAATCGCATAAGATTGAAACATGATGAAATGGCAGCTGTTTGCATGCATCGATTTATTCAAATTGGTTTGCATCTGGACTTCAAACTGGCTGTCTCTCATCTATGAAAATGGCACAAAATAGAACAAATTTTGTTTGATTATCCAGCGTTAATTTTAGTTTCTCGTATATTCTTTTCTGAAAATCTGATTCTGCAATGGACAATTGCTCCACAACGAATATTGTCAATAGCTGATTACTTGAGACTAAATAAATTGCACGGATATATGATGTATGGTAATTAGCGCATTATTTTTTGCATCATACTTTACAACATTACATCATTTTTCAAGGAATAAGTCAGATGACAATTTATAAATACGCAGTGCACAATTTGCACTTTCAAATTTCGTCTCATATTATTGACCATTGACAATATCAAGAATCTGCAATTATTTTCGAAATGATAATTTTGAACTACTCATTTGCTAAAGAGCATTAGAAAAGAAACAAGTTGGTTTTATTTGCGAAAAGTCTGCTGAAATTCCATAGAAAATTATGAATTTTTATTGTTTTCCCTTAATTCGTCTTCATTTTTCTTCACTTTCTAAATTGTAGTAACACTCGAATTAGCTGTGCTTCAAATCCGCGAATATTAAAATTAAAATTCTAATGCTTCTTTAATATATGACAACAAAGATCAAAATTATCGATTCAAGCATGATATTTATATGGAGCTATAATAAAGTGAAGCGAATTCTCTATGCACAAATCAGGCTGAAATTTAACAGAACTTTATGATCAGAAATAACCTATCTATACCAATTTTAGAAACTTTTCTCATCATTAGTGTACTTATAAAAAATTAAGATTTCTGAACGAATAAGGTAGTTAAAATGAGATAACAATGAGAAGATATGTCCTGCCTAATAATCGCAATGAAGTACAGCTTTGACGAATGCAATTATCGCGTTTGTTATTGTGATGTTTTCGTCATATCTATTGCTTCACAATGTGGCATGCCTTTCTGCTTTCGATAAGGCTTCTCTCATAAATTCTATGACACTCCAATGCCATTTATTGACAAACTCACAAATCAACAAACCGATGATTCAACCAGCCCCAAATGGCAATTCCGTCCAACCAAAAGGTTTATCTTCTTCAAAGGAAAACCTTCTGCAATTTGCAGAATCGAAGACGATTTTCTGTTTGACCAACTAAACTAAACAACGAAAATACATGCATCATGCTTCATTTCACTTTTATTGCTTGTTATACATTTGATAAATCAACGCTGTTGTCTTATTTACAATTTTTTATTAACATTGCAATGATAATAAGTAGAAAAATAAATATAAGATAAATATGGATCTGAAGAGACAATAAAATATTCAACAAGGATTCACAAAGATCATTGGATTTGGCTAAATACTAAAAACTTGGTCTAATTGTCGGGGCAAAATACTGATTGATTAGCAAAATTTTTGAGATTTTCAATTTTATGATTTTTTTTTATTTTTAAAAATTTTGCTTAAAATACATTACAAAAAACTAAATAATCAAAAATTACCAGCCACCAAAATAACCGTAAGGCTGGTGAGATCCAAATCCGAAAGCGGGGCCGGGTCCATGGCCGCCGCCACCGTGCTTCATCATTTTCTTCATACATTTGCGGTGCATCTTCGGACCCATGCCGAACTGGCAGTGAGGAGGGAAATCCGCCGGTCTTGGTCCCAGTTCTGGACGATCCCCGAAGCGACGTTCCCACGGGCCACGATCGAATCTGCCGAAGTCGAATCCAGGCTGGAATGGGGGACGGAAGTCAGGTCTAGGTCCGAAGCGGCCGCCAAATCGAGGAGGACTGGGAGGACGGAAAGCGGCTCCAGGCCCAAAGGCGGCATCAGGCCCGCCGAATCGATGGTGTAGACCAAAGGCGGCAGGTGGGAAGCGAGGAGGCTCGAATGGAGCAGGGCCATGTGAGAATGGCTGAGGCGGTGCAGAGCTGGAACGAGCTCTTCCTCCAAATCGGTGCTTGAGCATCTTCATGTGATGGCGGCGACCAGGAAGATCGTAGAGCTCGGCCAGGCGCATCAGTTTGCGCATCTTGCGAGCCTTGCATCCACCCATCTTGGCCAGACATTTTGCCCGGCCCGCATGTCGTTTGGCCATCCAGGGATTGTGATGCATCATCATCGTCTTCTTCCATCCACCGCATCGACGTCTCATCGGGCTCATCGGGCTCTTCGAGGCAGATTTGCGGCAGCGACGGCCGGTCTCAGGTCCAGACATTGGAGCATCGACCATTGGACAGACTCCTTTGCGGCATGGGCGACGGCTGTGGCTTCTAGTTCTGGATCGAGATTTGGCTCCACGGCTTCGGCTACGAGAGGCTCTGCGTTGCTTGCGCATCTTCCGGATGTGCTTGACGTTGTTACGTCTCTTTCTGGAGTGCTTGGCTCCCTCGGCTTCAGAGTCGGAAGAGCTGGATGATGACGAGCTGCTTGAGCTTGAAGACGAGCTCGAGCTGGAACTGCTCGACTTGTCCGAGTCGATCACGACGATTTCCGGTTCGTCGTCGTCGTCCTCGTTGCCGGCTGCAGGAGTGGCGGCGGTGTTTTCAGTCAGGCGAATTGGCTCTCCAGATGCAGCTGAGATGGCTTCTTGGAGGTCTTCTGCATTGCGAAGGCGAATTTCGTCTCTGTCAGAGTCGACCCAGGACATTTGAGCGGGGTCGACTTCGTAGGAAGCGAGACGAGCCAGTAGGGCATCATAGAGTTCGGCCACAGTAGTGTAGGCGATGGAAAAGCGACGGAGAGAGCCGCTTTTGCGCAAGAGTTTGAATGTCGCAGACTGAGACATGATTGACTTCTGAAACAGAATAGTTTAGGATCGAATATACGAAATACGAATGAAAATCCGAGTGAAAGAGGCTGCCTTATATACCGATGATATACGAAAATAAATTGGAAAAAAACGTTCGAGAACCACAAACCTGCTTATGAGTTTCGAATTGTTCGAATGTAGATGAGAATGCTTTGAATAGCGAGCGAATAGGAGGCTGCAGTCAGAAACGTGTGAGCGTTTGTGAGTGAATGAGTGTTTGTGAGCGAAAGGGGGTTTTTATACGGACTCAAACTGACGCTGAACTATTTCCAAATACTTCCAGAGCGCATTGCAAAGTCTTAGCCACGCCCACTTCGAAATTACACGCAAAGAGCCTCGACAGTGATAAGGAACGAATGGCGATGAAATAGTGCGGTGAGTGGAGAGAGGCCAAGAGAAAAGGAGGGAGTGGTGTGAGCGCTTTTTCGAAAATATTGCAGTGCGCGTTTTTGAGCCCGGTCTATTTCTCAATAGTTCGGGTGTCATTTTGTGAGTTTTTGCGTTTCCCGAATCTTCGAATGATTACATTTCAATCTGCAAAATTGATAGGAATACGGAAATTTTCGAAAATTCTTTTTTCTTGGCTAGGGAAGAAAATGCGTTTCCATACATCACAGCCGGGTGGCAGCAGGCAACAAGTAGAGACTACGCGAATAGTGGAGGAGAATAGAAAGATGCGAGCAAATAGAAGTGAACATGGACAAAGACCAGTATCAGTTCAATTATTTACTGCTGAAATAGCAAAATAAACAAGAATAAACTGTAGATAACCAAATTCATTTGCTCCAGGATATTTCCATACTATTTATCACAACTTTGAACAAACTACATTAAACATCATTTATTATGCCACAATATTAATATTGCATATTCCTGTTCAATTTTAAAAGTTCACCTAATAACGCACAATTCTTAAATTATGCATATTTTCTAATGTATTCTCTAAACTTCTTGAAATGAGCATTTTTAAAATAAAATCGAACACGCTGAATTGTCAACAACATATGATGTGCGAAGTTATTTCAACCGATGCTGAAAGACTTTCTATTGTTGCTCTATTGAATCGTTCAGACCTATTTTCATTCACTTATGTAGAATGAATTCAATTGAAATTTACATAATGTAAAGTTTAATGAATGTACGAATTAGGGAATTAGGGCTCATGGAAAAAGACACCGGGACGCCAGTTAGAAAAAGACACCGGTTTTTCTAAGAAATAGTATGAGGAAAAGAAAAAAAACCGGTCTTTTTCTAGGAGCCATATATTTTTCATACTAATTCCATTGGATTAGAAACAATGAAATACATCATATTGACTGGACATTGTTAGGAAAGAGAAAGAGAATTCATTGAGTTGTCAAGCATCGGTATACACTTTAGCCGAGTGGTAGTGCGTTAGCATCAAGCACGCGCGAATTACTTCAATCGTTGCCGAATATGTAACGGTTGCTACTGAATCGCGCAACAGCAATCGAAATATGAATTTGCGATCGTTTGTGCGTTGAGCATTCGATCATTTCCGTACATATTCACATTTTTATCTGAATTAGATTTACTGAAATAGTATGACTTAATGCGTGAACGCAGTGTATAAATAATAAGTTGATGAAAGTTTGGTACAAAAAGTGGACTGTGAATTTGGCTTGGATGTTTATCGTGGGTTATCATGAGTCAATTGACATTATTGAATAAGGGAAGAAGGGAAATGCTATGAATGGAAAAAGATGAGCCGGGCGATAATACGCTAGTGAGAATATGGTGGAGGATGAGAGATCAGACGAAAATCTCTAGCTATTTAGGGGAAATCTCGGGTGAAGTGAAGAGTATCTGTCCACCTGTTTTGGTGTTTTCACACGCGCGTTAGTGCTTTTCTTTCCAAAGAGGGATTTTCGCGGGAAAACAGTGGTGATATACCTAATAATAAAGTGAATTATGGCCACTCGTTCCTTCTTTATTGACTTACGAGAAACAACCCCATTCTTTTCATTGGTCATTGTACTGTTCTCCTTTTTATTTCCACTAAATTACATTATTCGGTGATTTAGAAGCGCATTTGGAGATGCTATGCAACTTCCCGACGGAAATTATCAACGAGATTCTAATGTATCTGAGCACAGTTGATCTAATCCAAGTTATTCAAGTAAATCGGCGACTTTTGGCGATCGCCAATTTGTCTAAATGCCCATTCCGACACCAATTGATGAGACGGTATCTTGAATTATCCCTGAATACTGGAAATATCAATGATGTGATCCGTACACGATGTTATAATTGTAATGTATGTATTATCCATGAAATAATTTTCGAAAATAAAATCATGAATGGGTGATTTCAGAATGAATATATGGAAAATGCGCAATTATTAATCGTGCAGAAATGTGTGGATAGCCAAAATTGGAGAGACGTTTTTTGCGAAATCTCAAGAATTTGTTGCAATAGGCGGCCAGCGCTGGGAAATCTAGCTTCAGAACCTTGTTATATATCGTCGTCTGATGAATTCATTTCAATGCTTAACAGTTCGTTCGATACTACACTGGGTATTCATCATGATTTATTCAGATTATGCAATCAAGCATAGTTTGTGTTGATAACTTAATTTTAGATAACACCATCAACAATTATCGTTACGAGACATTCGAGGAATTTACAAATACATTAAATAACTTGTTATACTATCTGCTCAAGAATTGTATCATCAAAAAGTTACATGTGGTAAAAATTCGATTTTACCTATTACCTAAGATATAATATAAATATAAAATATATTAATATTTTAGGGGTTGGCTGATGATTTACATATGTGGAGAAAACTGAATGAGTCATTTGAAGAATATCATTCATCAATTCGTTTCCGTCCTAGTATTAAGTTGTTCAAAAGTTATCGTAAGTTCATTATACCTATAAAAATAACTACACTGCAATATGTGTATGCATATATTCAAAATTTTAGTTAGAAAAAACATGGGAATCGATGGTAAAGAACTGTTCTCTCATCGAATATTTGCTAAAGGTACTTATCAACATAATAATCACGGTTTAATCCTTCTTTCAAGAAATGCAACTACCGAATTTGACAAATTTATTTACCGTATTCCCTCTAGTAGAAGGGCATTCCCTTCTATTCTCCAACCCTCCTTAGAGGTGCTCTACTATTTTTCGAAGTCCCATTAGGGATGCCTTTCAACTAGAGAGAATACGATAATTAAATTTATCAAATTCCGTAGTTGTATTTCTTGAAAGGAGGATGAAGGAGTGATAATACAAAATAAAAATTCTATTCTACATTTAGGCATTTGCAATGCTTCTATAAGTACATTCGAAAACGTCAGCCCACTTGTCAGTTTAGTCTATTCCGATATTCTATTGACGGTAAATGAGTTATTATAAAAAATTAAATATGTACCAATATTATTATAAACTAAGAAAATGAGATTTCATCAACTTTAAATATAAAGTCTTGTTGCAATGAAAACAATAAAATGAATTTAGGCAAATAAAATTTCCATTGGCGGTCGAGATCTCGAAATGGAAAGTGAAATGATGTTGAAGATACTGAAAAGCGTTAGCGATATTGAACTTTCCTCAGTTGTCGACTCATGCCATAATGCGATATCGAAACTTTTAGAGGTAACATTTCCCATATTTTTTTTTAAAATAGAATTCTTTAGCATTTCTACAAGAATCATATCGAACTAAAGAGAAAAATAATTATCCACACTAGAAGATACAACTCGAACGATTCTGTCGTGATATTTTTGGCCTTAGTTCCGAAGGAAGCCTACGAAATCAGTAGTGATGGAATGTCGTTTATAATGACAAACTTATACGGACAGAAATGGACATTCAGCAAATCATTTGGCAGATATCACGTTAATTATCAAATATTATCGCAATAAACCGAACTGGACCAGGATTAATAATCTATCAGCAGCTGAATTACCTTTAAAATAATTGGTAGTTACAGTGGTGTCACAGGATCGAATTTTGATTTTTTTCGGAACAGATCTTTTGCTTATGCTAATTTGAGTATCTGCGTTTTCTAGATATACAATGCCATATTTCCTACAATATTTTTACATGCTTTCATAGGATGTTGATTTGTCGCTTTTTTTAAACTATTTCATTCCATTGTCTCTTTGTCTATTCATGATTTGTTATACGATAATTTTAAGTAATTTCAATAAAATGTTTGAGCTAAATGCTTATTGGTCAAAATTTTGATAGTAACCAGAAAAGTAGTGATAAGCAATAATAGGAAAATAGTCTATACTTCTTTGATGAAATGGTGCAAATTTCTCGAATTCATGGCTATCAATAACGCAAGATAAATGTTTATTGAAAATGCACATCAAATTACGAAAATGCTAATATTTTGACTTTACAATTAGAAAAGAGGTATGCGAAATTTTTAAAACTTTTCTTAATTTTCTTGAGCTTATCATCATTTTTTTGAAAATGGATTTCAGATTCGTGTTCTACGCATCCGAATTGACCTTTCTAGCGGAACAGATTCCTTCTAAAATGATTTTTTGCTCAGTTTAGATTATGAAATTATATATTAGAAGAAACACATGTACCTCTCGCAATATGTCAGAGTGATCCAATTCAGTAAAAGCAAAAAGTTGTCATTTTGAAACTCATTTTAAACATATTTTTTGATAAAATTTCGTTTTTTTTTCTTTCGAATAACATAATTAGGGAGTACCAAATTTTATTTTAGTTAAGTTTTCAGACGATTTCAGTGATTCTCTGTCAAGATACAGTACCGCAAAGGCGAGCACCTATTATTGTCTCGGAAAAAGTTGCGGGACGCAGAATTTTTCTAATTTTTTTTTTTTACATATTTTGTACATGTCAACTAGGTATACCAGTTCATCAAAAATAGATGTACCTCTTTTCTAAGTCGAAAATTAGCATTGTCATAATTTGATGTGCATTTTCAATAAACACTTATCTTGCGTTATTGATAGTCATGAATTCGAGAAATTTGCACTATTCCATCAAAGAAGTATAGACTCTATTTGTCTATTATTGCTTATTATTACTTTTCTGGTTACTATCAAAATCTAGACCAATTAGCATTTAGCTCAACACATTTTATTGGAATTACTTCAAACTATCGTATAACAAATCGCAGATAAACAATGGAATGAGATAACTAAAAAAGCGACAAATCAACATCCTATGAAATCATGTAGAAAGATATTGTAGAAAATATGGTATTGTATATCTAGAGAACGCAGATACTCAAATTAGCATAAGCAAAAGATTCTTTCCAACAAAAAATCAAAATTAGATCCCGTGACACCACTGTAATTACCACTTATTTGAAGGTAATTCAGCTGCTGATAGATTATTAATCTTGATCCAGTTCAGTTTATTGCGATAATAGCTGATAATTGATGTAGTTATATTGACCAAATGATTTGCTGAATGACCATTTCTGTCTGTGTAAATTTGTCATTATAAATGACATTCCACCACTACTAATTTCATAGGCTTCCTTCGGAACTAAGGCCAAAAATATCACGACAGAATCGTTCGAGTCGTATCTTCTAGTGTGGATAATTATTTTTCGCTTTAGTTCGATATGATTCTTGTAGAAATGCTAAAGAATTCTATTTTAAAAAAAAATATGGGAAATGTTACTTCTAAAAGTTTAGATATCGCATTATGGCATGAATCGACATATGAGAAGAGTTCAATATCGTTAACGCTTTTCAGTATCTTCAACATCACTTCACTTTCCATCTCGATATCTCGACCGTGAATGTACATTTTATTTGCCTAGATTCATTTATTGTTTTTATTTCAACAAGACATTCTTTATATTTAAAGTTGATGAAATCTTGCATTTTCTTAGTTTATAAGAATATTTTTAAAATAATAATTAATTTACCGTCAACAGAATATCGGAATAGACTAAACTGACAAGTGGGCTGATGTTTTCGGCTGTACTTATAGAAGCATTGCAAATACCTAAATGTAGAATAGAATTTATATTGTTTTGTATTATCGCTCCTTCATCATCCTTTCAAGAAATGCAACTACAGAATTTGACAAACTTAATTACCGTATTCTCTCTAATTGAAGAACACCCCTAGTGGGACTTCGGAAAAATAGTGGAGCACCCCCAAGGAGTACCTGAGAATAGAAAGGGATGCCCTTCTACTAGAGGGAATACGGTAAGTACATTCTGTAGTTGCATTTCTTGAAAGAAGGATGAAACCGTGATTACTATGTTCAAAAGTACCTTTAGTAAATATTCGATGAGAGAACAGTTCTTTACCATCGATTCCCATGTTTTTTCTAACTAAAATTTTGAATATATGCATACACATATTGCAGTGTAGCTATTATTATAGGTATAATGAACTTACGAAAACTCTTGAGCAACTTAATACTAGGGCGACAACGAATTGATGAATGATATTCTTCAAACGATCCATTCAGTTTTCTCCAAATATGTAGATCATTGGCCAACCCCTAAAATATTCATAAATTTTAAATTTGTATTATCTTAGGTAATAGGTAAAATCGAAATGTTACCATATGTAACCTTTTGATGATACAATTCTTGAGCGGATAGTATAGCCATTTATTTAATGTATTTATGGCTTCTTCGAATGTCTCGTAACGATAATAGTTGATGGTGTTATCTAAAATTGAATTATAAACAAATTGCTTAATTGCATAATCTGAATCAAGTACGGTGAATACCTAGTGTAGTATCGAACGGACTGTTAAGCAGTGAAATGAGTTCACAAGACGACGATATATAATAACCAGGTTCTAGACCTAGATTTCTCATTGTCAGCTCTAACCATCTATTGCAACAAATTCTTATGATTTCGCAAAAAAATTCTCTCCGATTTTGGCCATCCACACATTTCTGCACGATTGATAATTCCACACTTTCCATAAAGTAATTCTAAAATCACCCATTCGTAATTTTATTTTCTAAAATTATTTCATGGATAATACATACATTACAATTATAACATGGTGTCCAGCCCACATCATGGATATTTCCAGTATTCAGGGATAATTCGAGATACCGTCTCCTCAATTGGTGTCGGAATGGACATTTAGACAGATTAGCGATCGCCAAAAGTCGCCGATTTACTTGAATAACTTTGAGCAGATCAACTGTGCTCAAATACATTAGAATTTCGTTGATAATTTCCGTCGGGAAGTTGCATAGCATCTCCAAATGCGTTTCTAAATCACCGAATAATGTAATTTAGTGGAAATAAAAAGGAGAACAGTACAATGACCAATGAAAAGAATGGAGTTGTTTTTCGTAAGTCAATAAAAAAGGAACGAGTGGCCATGATTCTCTTTATTGTTAAGTAGATCAATGTGTTTCCCGCGAAAATTCCTCTTTGTAAAGAAAAGCACTAACGCGCGTGTGAAAACATCAAAACAGGTGGGCAGATACTCTTCACATCATCCGAGATTTCCCCTAAATATAGGGACCGCCAGCCCTCTTACCAAATTTACTCTGGCACTATGTTTTATACATTTTTCAGGAGCTGAGGTGCCCCTCTAAACATCCCCACCGAAAAAACCGCGAAAAAATACGTCATTGACAAAAAATTTGATAAAATTTAACGTGAAAAATCGGGAAAATCGCTCCTTTTCGTGGACAGGGGAAAGGGGTGTGGCCTATCTGCAAAAGACACTATGCCGCTCGTTCCCCCTTTCCTTTTCCTGCCTTTGGGGATCTTTTTCTCTGCACTCTCTTCCATTCAGCATTGGCTTCTTTTATATTTTCGCGGATTATCAAGATCTCAGTTGCTCTACGCAGGATTTTTCTTATTTTTTCACCGAAGACGGATAATTGACCAACTAATCAAAATATGAAATAAAAAAATATGTACCTTTCAAGATGTGCCTAGGGTGATCCAATTTAGCAAAGACAAAAAAATGCTCATTTTGAAATTACTTTTAAAAATATTTTTTGATAAAATTTCGTTTTTTTCTTTTAAATAACGTAATCAGGGAGTATCGAATTTTATTTTAGTCAAGTTTTCAGACGATTTTAACGATCCTTTGTCAAGATACAGTACCGCAAAGGCGAGCATCTATTATTGCCTCGAAAAAAGTTGCTCTACGCAGGATTTTTCTAATTTTTAAATATGTTGTACATTTCAACTAGGTGTACCGATTCATCAAAAAAAATGAAATGTACCTTTTTTATAACTCGAAATATTAGCATTTTCGTAATTTGGTGTGCATTTGACGCGCATTTGCGGACTTATTTCGCACCCAATCAATAAATCGATATCACCACGTGAAAGAGCGGTATCGAATTGTATAGTAGGTATCGAAAAATTATTAAAAATAAAAGTAAAACAAAAAAAATCGGCGATAATCGAAAGGGTTATCAACTATGGACACTTTTGAATCCAGTGAAAGGGGCGGGGCTTGGCGGTCCCTACCTAAATAGCTAGAGATTTTCGTTTGGCTTCTCATCCTCTCTATCATGCTCTCGCTCTCTTCTCTCTCTTGTTAGCTCTTGCTCTCTTGGTTTCAATTGTGAGCGTTAGTTGAGGTTGAATTCAGGATGCAAAGTTTTTAATTACTCAACAACTTTATTCAGCAATTGGTATTCGAACAATACCGAAAAGAACAGTATCGAAGAACAGAGTAGAATGCAAGAAAAGAACCTCCTAGCTCATCTCTGCTTTTTATATGATTTAGAGAGTGAGAGGAGGTCAAATGTGCCAGATCATTGCTGACCAAAACTGAAGAATAAAAAGGATAAATGGGTCGAATATTTGAATAGTAATTAAAAAACGGTGCTTCGCATACCATAGTTATAGTTCCTGTTGTGTAGTGGTAGCGTGTTGGGTTCATTATCACTTTCAACGCTTTCTCCTATGCTAATTATAGTAATAATTAATAAATGCTATAATCAGCGAATATATCGATTATCAGACGATGAACGGGAATGGATTGAAATAGGAGAAATTGATGAAACGCGTTATCAATGTGCAGTCGCATCGCTGAATGGAAGAATTTACATAACTGGGGACAATAGTTGTTAATTTTGTATGATAAATAATATATTATTCAGAGTTGCTGATGGACCCGACCCGACCTGCATTTTTCGGGTCTAAGTCGGTTCCGGGTCCGAAAAATTGGACTCATCAGTAACTCTGCTCTTACCATAATAACTACTCCAAATTTGTTGATAGAAGCTGTATACTTTCGAATCTTTTATTTATTTTTATCTGTCTCTTTTGCAATTTTTACAAGTCTGTTGTCGATGTTTCGTGCCTATTTCACATTTCACAGATTCAGTGCTAGGGTTTCACCAATATCTCTTTTTCTTTTCAACTATAAAGGTTGTTTTTGAAAAATCGTCCTAAAATATCTGTCGCAGTTGTAATCCATTTATAATAAACTCGCGAAACTGACGAATGAAACAAAGAGTGAAGAGCGAGAAATTTGGAGATATGAGGGATAATCTAGACCAGGCAGAAGATAGTGAGATCACGAACGAGCACATGCATTTTATAAATCATTCGAATCGGATTTTCATAAATCAGCGGTAGTAATTGCAATACATGGCATGATCATCGATAATTAGGGATTAGGGAAGTATTGGATGAGGGATAAATTCACTCGCCTCGTCTCTCACTTCGCCTAAACAGATCAATCTCACATTATCGCCTACAATCTGATTATATAAAAAGAAAATCCCCTATCGTATATCGGCATTAAACGTGCTGAATTTTTAAAAATCGTATAAACTTCCCCCAGAGCTAAAAATATTCAGCGAATATTTTATATTGTAATTTCGAGTTCTAGTGCCATTACAAATCAGTTCGTTCGCATGGTGGCTATTCGAAATAGCACTAAATCTATTCTGATAGTATTGCTCATTACAGTAATAGCTTTTCTTATCCTATTCCCACCCTCATTTTTCCATTGCATGAGGCGAAGTATATTCGGTCATCATCACAAGGTAAGGGGTAGTATATAATCAATTTTTAAATTAGAAACCATTCAGCGTTATCACTCGACAAGCTTACCGCTAAAAGTCACAACTAAACCTCCAACTCGTCAGGCATTGTTCCGAAGAGTCGAAGATCCTAAAATTGAGCGGCAACGATCTGAGAAGAATCTGAAGGACTTACGCGATGTCAAACGGCAAAATTCTGATGTGAGCTTTCGTCAAATTATGCAGCTAATTTCATGTTAGAATATAGGTTCTTCCGCATAGAAAATCTAGCCTAACAGCTATAGAGATGTGCAAGAGAAACAGTACTGATTGCGTTGCTAAATATGTGCGATTCGAAACTCGATATAGGGTAAGAGTCATATCTTGACAGGGGAGAATATGCTTAATTGAAATTGACAAATATTGGAATTCGATTTCTTCTGACAACGAGTTTGAGTTCAGTTCAGATAACAATGGTTTACATAACTTCTATTTTGTCAAAATTCTAAATATTGCTCTTTAGGAAATTACATAGATGAAAAATGCCAAATTTAGACATCCTCAGAATACAAAATGGCTCACTGCGTCGTTCAGAAAAGCATGTCTTCACTAATGTCGGCAATTATGTGCTATTTGTATGATTCTGGAAAGTACAGAAAGCATTATGATGACTTTGCACAGATGAAAGCTGCGAAGTGAGTTGTTTCTTTTTCTTGAAAAGCGTCGCATCATCATTTGATAATTTACAGATTGTGTCGTCCTGACAACGAATTCAATGATTCTGGAGCCATCCGCAAGCTGTACAATCTAACAGAGAAGAATTTCCGCGGATGGAGTTTCTCGATGATCACTCGAGATCCAGTCGAACGATTCGTGTCTGGATTTGTAGATCGATGTATCAGGTGCGTCAAATAAAATCGAAATATTGCAAAAATGATTCCTTTCAGAAAACCAACGGGACAAAGACCGTGCAATGGATGTGGAAAGAATCTGACTTGCTTCGTCGTGTCAGAATACAACCGAATGATTGGCCAGTCTCGAAGCGGACACATTCCGTTGACATTCGAGGACGTGCATTTCTTTCCGCAGACATGGTACGTTACTTACGGAATACTTTAAAATATAAACTGAAAGAAAATCTGAGGTATATTCAGCGATTTTTCATATTTGTAAAAAAAAATTGGGCGTTTTGGAATTGTCGCAACGACGCAACGAGGCGAAATAGTATGCAGGGATAGGAGAGGGTAGAGAATGCTCTCTCGCTTTTATACGCTATTTCGCCATGTTGCGACAATTCCAGAACACCGTCAAGAGTATTATGATCATCAAATAGGATTTTTTCGATTTTGAATTTCAAATTTTCTAAATTTTTATAGGCGATGCAATCTTTATAAAGAATACCCCCACATGCAATTTATTCGATATTCGAGTGATCCGTCCGAAACTCTGTTGAAGGAACTTATTGCTGAATTACGAAGACAAAATGTAGGATCAACAGAATGCTAGATCAAGAAATAGGAAAATAGAAGTTTATCTAGGTACCTAATAACAAGATCGACTTCATAACATCTCGACTAATGTCCGGAAGAAAGACAGAACATACAACTGCACATTCACCTGTCAGAAAATTCATCGAACAACGGTGGAAATATTTAGTAAAAAGTAAATGAAATATTTCATTCCAGATTACGAAACAGCCAATTTCTAATGGAATTTATCGTCAAAATGTTCTTCTACGACTTTAAACTTCTCGAATACGAGTTTCCGGAAGGATTTCGATAGAATTTATTCGAAAAATTCATTTTTGTCATCTATTGATGTGCCATGAATATTCTTTACGAGTCAGGAATTTTGAAAACAATAATAAAAAGCAATTGTGAATTGATGGATGGACTCTAATAATTCGATCAGTTCGGAGGCAGTCCCGAGGAATTTCTTCTTCTTCTTCTCCTCCCTTCCTCCTATTCTCCTATTTTCATTTCACTCGGTTAACCATGCGACTGGTCACTTGACTGACTCGTCCTTCGTTTTACCGTGTCTTTTTCTCTTCATATTTCAGGTAAACAGGCAGTATGTTGTCACCATTATATTTCTGCATTGCATTTAGCATTCAGATGACTGCTATTTCTGCCTGAACACTGTTTCCTTGCAAACCACCAACTGCAAGCCGTCAAGAAGCCACTGCAATCCTTTTTCTCACTTCCCTCTGTTCAAGTTCTCAAAATGTTTCTCACGAGGTTAAGAGAAATTTCAGTTTTCGTTCTGCAAAACATGAACCTTTTTATTAATTTTTTTTACTGTTACAAGTAAAAAATCGCCAAAGCGACACATGTGATCGAAGTGTATAAATTTGAGTGTTTACCCGTACCACCTTCACCTATTGTGAAATAGGTCTAAATTTTTATTTTCTTCACTTGCAAAATGTTTACTAGATTGAGACAATCAATTATGAAATATCGTTTTGTGAGAGAGTTCTTCAAGAAAGTCGAACTTTGACTCTAGATTCTAAATTATTCCATTTTGTCGTAGTTGTCATTATAATGAAAATCGAAATATGCGCAACGTGAATTTATGTTTCGATTTATCAATTTTCGATACGGGTCGTTGGGGTTCCATTTGTGTCTTCAAATGTCTTCTTGGATATGTTGACCCCGAATGCCTCATATTTCTGAGGCTGATCTTCGTTCGATCTGACTCTTCCCTCATCTGCATATTCTTCGCATATTTGATCTCCCATTTCCCACTCCCTCAATCCTACCTTCCAATCTGCCGTTCAGCTTCAGCCTCTGCCTGTGTTCGCCCTGTTCCTCTCCCTCTTCCACTTGCCAATGCCGATTCTCCTCGTCACCTTCTGATTCAATCTCTTCCTCTCCTTCTCTGCGCCCCTCCTTCTTCCATTCTCTCTGACACTTCTGACAGTCCTAATTCGCATTTATCCAGTTTCGTATGCCTTTCATGAAGTGAGGCGGTCTGGCAGCAGCCTCGCAGCAATAAAGGAATGGCTAATAAAAACGGGCGGAAGGAGCGATTTGTGAGTGGCAGAATGCAGAAGAGGAAGGAGAATTGCAGTGGAAGCATGCGCATCTATTGAAGACACTTACAAATCATTAGTTTGCTCGAAGTCATAGATGAGGAATATAGGAGAAAAGAATTTTTTTTTTCAATATATTTGTTATCCTTAGTTTGCATCAAAATGAGTTCAGACGTTGACAATAATCAAAACCAGACAAATTTTGTGAAATCTCATAAGTGATGGTAGAGCATGACGGTAAAATTTTTACCTGATTATATGGAACAACGTACTTTCTAAATAATAAAAATGTAATAATAAAGCTATGAAATAGTTAGTTTATAATTGCACATGATTTAATGCAGGATAAATTTGATACTTGCGAAAGCGATAAGGATAACGAAGATCGCCATCAATTGATTTATCGAATTCACAAAATCTTCAGTTAGATGATAGTCAATTCTTTGAAAATCTCTATTTTGCCTTCACATAGATAAAAATGTAATTCGAAAAATTTCAGAGATTTTAGTGAAACGACAATTTGAAAGGGGGGTTTTTCGTATGGCACGAAACTCGTTATGCGCATAAAGGCAGCGAAGCAGGGGATCTGCAGCAAGTGGACAGCTTTCGAGGGACATGGCGCACAGAGGCAGGGGACAGGGAATGAAGGACATGAGACTCAAGGTCAAATGGCAGGCAGATTGCTGATCTGAAACTGTTGCCTGCAGGCTGCTTACACAGATAGGACACTCAGTCACACTTACCATGAATTCCACTCATTTCATTATTTCTTTTTGCATTAACCTTATGCAGTTCATTCGGTCGTAGTTTGATCGGAACTCTTACTTCTGCAAATCACATGCTAAGGTTCCTTCAAATAGTAGTTCAAGACAGTCCGAAAAAAGATTCTGACAAGAAGAAGAGAAAGAGAGAGAGAGACCGTTCTGAAAATGAAAGTATATGTGGAAGAATCTAGAAAATCACTGTCGATGTTACTGTTTTTGTCACTCTCTGCCATTCTCTGATTCGGATTTGGATCATCCCCTCTTCTATCATTTTATCACCCCTGCCTTGTATCAGCTGATTGCATCAACTGCCAATTTGTCACTTGTCATACCTCTTTTTCTCTCTATCTGTCTGTCACTGTCTCTTTCTCTCTTAGCCCATCTCTATCTCTATCCCTTCAAACTTGTTCCTCCCCTCTATCCTTCCATGTCTTTGCCTTGTTCGCTTCCATCTCCCAACAGCTTTTTGCCAGCGCCGTCTCAGATGCGACACAGCGAAAAAAGAGACGATATGATGCAATTGGAATAGGAAAGGGAGGGAGGGGAAAGAAGAAAATCCTCTGATCGAAAGGACTCTGGGAGATCTCTAAATCCGATTCATCCCAAAACGCACGTGATTGTTTTCTGAACCTTACATTACAACTGCTCTCTGAATATATGCATCGATGTGATCGCTGACAGGGCGTGCCTCTCGAATAGGCAAAATTTGAAGCGCAGAGAAGGGCACCACACCTATACACAGATTGACAGGGAACTAACAATTTGCATGGCGCACACGAAAATGGGTGGAGTCTGACTGCTGACTGCAAGGCAATGATACAAGGAGACATGCCAATTGCAGAGGCCTGTTTGACAGTTTTTCTTCTCTTTTCCTTCTTCTTCTTCTTATGTGTTTCTGTCAGTCGACAGTCGACT
The DNA here is from genome assembly GCA_964036155.1 of Diploscapter coronatus. Taxonomy (NCBI): domain Eukaryota; kingdom Metazoa; phylum Nematoda; class Chromadorea; order Rhabditida; family Rhabditidae; genus Diploscapter; species Diploscapter coronatus. The sequence goes on along the minus strand of OZ038422.1, from coordinate 43,385,837 downwards.
GTCTAAATGCAAACCCGCTTGGCATTCGGCATGCAGATCTTCTTCTCCTTGCCCATGGCAGATCTGGCAGATCGGCAGATTCTCCCCCTCTTTCTCTCTCTGTCTTTCCTTCCTTCCCTCCCTCTTCTTTTTTCCTGCCTCTCATCTGGCCAGGGGTACTTATGCGTCGTCTTCTGCCTGGCCTGGGTCTTTCTATCCCTTTCCTTCCCTCCAACCATCCAGCCATCGCTTACAGTCATTTCTTGTATCTCCGACATTATTTATTTCGTTCTATTTGATTATTAGTTAGTTATTACATCATCCATTAGCCATTAGAAGTAGGCAACAAACATCTTTCAATATTATTACAGTAATTCAGAAGCATCTTTTCATGTGTTGGCTCTCTTTTATTATATCTAGCGAATTGTTCTTGAACGTATAAATTTAAAACTGCGAAGAAAATATAAAATTGGTAGATTTCTATTCTATGAAATATATGAAAATGGCCAAATGATTGGACATTACTTTGTTCGTAATTTTAATTAGAGAATTTTCCGAAATGTTTGTGATTCATACTTATCAGTTCGTCAGAGATCAACAGTAATGAGTGAATTTGTAGAATTCGGTGTCAAAGGAGCAATATTTCCATCGCTTAGTCACTGGAAGTATTCACCTGAGGGAAATATAAAACCACAAATCTCATTTTGTCAGGAATGCCCATATTTTCATTCTTGGAGTGTGGTCGATCGTTTTATCCGTTATTTTTCTCGTTTTTACTTGTAATCGTGTGTTTCTTTACAAAATTACTTTCTGAACTAGTATTAGCGTTCTTGTTCTAGAAAGTAGAAGATGATTAGAGACTTTTCATGCAAAACTCAAGCAATTTCTAACTTTTGCTAAGGTATTGCAGTAATGTCGAATACACACAACACAACATGCAGTTTTATTTGTGCTACCTATTTTCTTCCAAATTGCTTGTTCAAGTTCAATGTAAAATGTGACCATCTAAAAACGCTACAAATGGTTTCGCTGAACTTTTTTCCTCCCCATTTGCATTTGCAGGTTGCAGTTAATTCTGCATATTCTGCATATGGTTTTGTCGTTGTTATGCTGTACTGTAAAGTGTGTCTCTGTCGGTCTGTTCTTTCTTACATCAGTTAGCAGTTTCCAGTTAACTATGCAGTTTGCCTTACAGTCTCTTTTTCTTCATCTTCTTTTTCATCTGCTTTAAACTTCCTATTTCCTCAACTTGTTCCTCTGCCATTTGAATGTCTTCTGCTTGGTTTGCATGTGGAATGCCAGAATGGCATACACACACAGACACAGACACAACCCGTTCCTCTTCCCTCCTTCTCTCCTTCTCCATCCCCAATCTCCCAGCCCTGCCCATTTCGCGATCATCGTTTTCAGATCGTTTCTATTCTTCCTTCTCCTTCCCTTCCTCTCTTAATCTCCTGATCTCCCTTCCAAATCCACTTTTGGCATTTCGCTCGATTTATCTCAACACATTGTCCAATTCATATGATTCAACAGCCTTCTGCATCCGAATTCAATTCAAATGATAAACATCTCGCAATTTGCCCAATCTTCTTCCTCTCTTCCCTCCTTCTCACTCTCTCCTTTCCCTGTCCTACTGTACTCTGCCCTGAAGTCCCCAATCGAAATCAGTCAGTCCACTTCCATTTCTCACAGGCCAGGCTATTTTCGCCTTGGCGCACTCGAGACAAACGCCTGTCCTGACTGATCATACGAAAACATCCACACAAAACTGAGAAATTTCGTAATTTCACGAAACTCGCGATGGAATTTGATGAAATTCACGAAACGGTCCCCCACGAATGAGATTCGTCATTTTCTACAATTCCACTACCTATTTCCTAATCAATCTATTTTCAGGTAAGCAAATTTTGTGTGTGTGTGTCTGTATATATGAGTGGATGCGCGGACAGGTCTGGCCTTGTGCGATGTTCAGCATTTGAGTCGCAATATTGCACTTCGTCCCGGCCTGGCGTTCATTTCACGCACATTTTACCTTGTCTATTATACCGCGGCCGGAACGCGGCGCAAAGCACCAGACCTAGGGGTAAGATATTCTTAGATTTCGAAAAATGCCAATTTTTTGATAGTTTGTATTAGCAAACACAGTTTTCTTTTTCATTATTCCGTAAGGAAATAGCATACGGAGATACGAAATGTTGTAGGAATGAGAATATTGTAATTTTCTTAATTTGGTCGTTGAATATGGTGGATGCCTGATTTAGTCGTAACTACTAAGTTAGGCGATATTATTGAGTAATTATGAAATAAACTTGCCCGATCATATCGTATTTTTATAAAAATGTATGCCTATGACATTCGAACATTCTTACTAACGATTTAGACAAAGTTAGAAAATTGCTAAAACACCCACATTTTCTGAATCTGAACCACCAGTAAGTTTTTCCAAGACTCTTCCCAAGTCTGATCTTCATATTCTGCCTATTAATTTATTCAACCTATTGCAAGGGTAAGTCAATTTATCCGAAAATAACTCAGTGGATGCGCGAACAGGCCTGGCCCGTGCCATGTTCGGCAGATCCTAAGTATTGCAATATTGCACTCGCCGGCTTGGAGGCTCATTTCACGCATCATCCCTTTTTGTGACTATGATTTTTTAAATATAAATTCAGATGAAGGAAAACTTCTGTACTCATTCGCAAAAATTATCTTAAATCAACTTGGTACTTCAAAATTATCGTGAAATTAAGAAAATTAACCAGCCTAAAATAAATTGATTCGAATTTACTAGCATCTTTATCTTTACAACATTCAACGAAAGTTACGAGAGTAAATCATTCTGATAAACAAATAACAATGTTGGTTGGTACTTTTCATGTTGATTACGTTATTTGCAGAGAATGTTAAATTTGCTAGTGATTTAAAAAAATCTCCTGTCAAAAAATTTCAAAGGGGAGATAACAAGAACTTTTATTCGATGTTGACAGTCCATGAAATATTTTCATTACTCAAAAGTTAAAATATTCAAGAGATGTTTCATAAATTAAAAATCCAAAAATTGTCAATCAACGTTTTCTTCAGTCAATAAATGATAAAACGAATTGAAATGTTAAAAGTTTGAAAGTTGCAAATTCAATAAATATGATGATGATTTGTGATTGATAATTCTAGCTAGAGTATGTTGGAGTTCAATTATTCAATTTAGGAAAGATCGAAATTGAAATTTGTAAGGTGATAATCAGGAATTGCATGAAATTAGAATGAGTCAGAATCAGAAATAATATTAAGTTAGAATGAGATTCGGAATTGAAAATTTTAGAAATTGAATTTACAAAATCTAGGAATGAAAAGGAGAATTGCAATTTTTAACCTCACCTCCTTGGGCTTGATCGGAACTGCATTTGATTGATTTATGAACTTGTCGTTGGGCCGAAGAGCTGATTCGTTGAATTCCCAACTGTTGTCGTCCATAACTTCGTGAGAAGATTTCTTGTCCTCGTACAATCGACCTGTAATTTTTTGAATTGTTCGAAAACTCTGGAATGACCAGATTTTTCGTGGCTTGTTTCAATAGAAGTTCAGTGGTGGTATTTTTGCTAAAAAGTTCATGTTAAGCATGAGCTCTAGTCTGACTTAAAAGTTCGTGCTAAAAGACTAAAAAATGCCACTACAGAAGTTCGTTCTTGTCTTCATTTATCGAAGCGAGCTCTTTCCCTTGAATATTTCTTTCGACTTTAGATCAGTATTAATTTATGATCTAGTTTAGCTAAAGTCTAACTGCTTGAAAATTCACAAAAATGAATAATTTCTTAGTGCAATGTTGCAAATAAATGTCAGTTTGATTTTTGATTCAATAAATTTGAATTTTTAAGGAGGTTTTTGCAAAATAATGAGCAGCAGATGTTAATTATAATGGTTTGGCGATAGAAAAATGTCTGATTAATTTTAGAGAAATTACATTTTAAAAAATGCCAATTAAAACAGCTTCTCCTTTTGCAAATTAGACCTGTCATCTGATTAACTCAACTGAGAACTGAAATGTGAAGTATCGAATACGTTTTCTGTCTTTTCTTGAATGATTCCGTTCTATACACAAAAATATGAAAGAAATTAATTTATTTGAGCGGTAAAGATCGAATTGAAAAAACCAAAGAAACATTCTTCGAGGAAATTATCAATGAGTTTTCGAAATTCCCGATAAAATGGAGCATCAAAATTTTACAAACTATGAAGAACCGCTTTTTGATGATAGGATTAGTGCGGCAATCATTCCACTAAAATGTCAGAAAATGATGAGACTTCGATGTTCACAGACTACCAATATCATACCGTATCACGATATTCTTCATAGTTGTAGGGAACTCATAGAGACCTTGATACATATCTCATAGACAACCCTGATGATAAGTTATGTACGATTTCAGCATATGACCTAATTTTTAAACTACCAAATTTGTTGAACTACCAGACATCTTAGCGCAGGTGCAATTTTTGATTATCTGAAGTCTATCCTCTAATCTCGCATCTTCTGCAACCTTGATATACACATTTAATAAGATTTCGCAAGATATAGGGCGGGACATAATTGGAGTATTAAAACTGAAATTACACTAAGCTATAAGTTAGGCGAGTAATATAAATACAAAGCTGATTGCCTAAGCAACGTCTTGCACTGTTACTCGATCCATTTCAAGCTCGGCCATTTTGTTTCGAAAGCGCTACCCTTTCTAAATCGTACTGTATTGAGATCATTTTTCTCAAATCGTTATTCTACAGATTTATTATTATCATTAGAGAAATAATTCGCAGAATCGAATGGGGTGCCATGAACCCACGCCTAATACAACAGGTTATGAAATTTGTGAAGGTGAATTAATTTTTCAGTTTACTTATTCTTGCATATTATTCTGCATTGTTTTTTTTTATAAACCTCGGTAACGATTTACTATTTTAGAATTTTCAACGTCGAATACATTATTTTACAACTTCATCATTGAGTGGAAAAATACCATACTTCATCTAAATGAACTTTCAATGGGTTAGTTAAAAGAGTGTCTCGCTAATTATCGAAACTAGCCGGACCAAACATTTCCAAAGGCCTTAGATCGGGATTTTAGTAGTTCCTGACTGTATTCGATTTTAAAACATGATTTCGGGGCTTTTCCCAACATTTTCAAGTTTGAACCCGGGTACCAGGGTCTGGATGTGCCAAAATGACAACACATTTCTTTCTTTCTTTTCTTAAGACGCATTCTTTGAGTAACCCGAACAAAGGCCGGACAACTGCAAGTGTCTCGAATCCGAACCAAACTTATATGGTGGATACACCCATAGACCCTAATCACAAAAATGGGGAGATCAGGTCCCGCCCTCAAAAGTGGGCGGGGCTAGGTGGGGTCAAAATTGAGAGTTTTGACGATTTGACACCCCTCAGGGGATACAAATAAAATTTTTTTGCTATAAAGGATTTTTGAAAAATTTAAAAGAGATCAATATGGCCATGGGATGCACTTTCCAAAAATATATAGACTTTAGGGAGTCAACCACTTGTTTGGGGCTGGAGGGGATCCCAGAGTCAAAAGTATCAAAAATAGCAGTTTCAAAAACATTTATATTTTGCACAAAATCGATCATAACTCGAAAATTTTGTCATTTGTTGGTAAAATTTGATTTCATATTCGAATTCTCCAGGTAATTCTGCATCTTATACGCCAAAAATAAAGACTAAAAAAGGGGGAAACCAATAACATTACTATCGCACCAAAGTTGGGGGTCCAAAAATCAAAATTTCAATTTTGAGGGTCAGACCTCACAATATGTACAACAATTGATAGAGCTCATCAAACTAAGCAACTTTTGTGAAGACACCTCATGGTTATCTATTATGGTATGCGTGGTATGGAGGTTTGAATGGATCAGACCCACGAAAATGATAAAAAATTTCAAAAATTCATAACTTTTCGAAAATCAAACGAATTCGAAAAATCTTTTCGGAATATAGTAGTTGGAGGGCAATACTTCATTTTTGCTTCCTAGAGTACCGTGCTACCACTTTATCATGTTATCATATGGGTCCATCGTATACCACTCATATGGTACCCGAGTAGTACTATACCAAGATGGATATCAATCGACTCGAAATTGACTGGAGAGTAATATTTGAGTTCATTTCTATCAATTTCAGCAAGTGATTTCATTATACCATCATTGTAATCGACTATAACCACCTGTTGAAAAAGACCAAAAATGGGGTATCTTCAAATGACCATAAAAGGAGATAGGCTAATCTGTTTTTCAAGTGGTTTTCAGAATATTTCTCAGCTCGATAAGAGCTTTCGTTTGGTATATTACATAATAGGTCTTTGTTAAAATGTTAATTTGACTCATATGAGCCGCGACCCATATGGGTTGAGTCACCATTTGGTAGAAAGACCTATAATGTTGTATACCATTCGAAAGCCAATGAAAAACTAAGTGTAATGCTGAAAACCACTTGAAAAATGATCTAGTGTATCGATTTTTATGAGGAAATGAAGTATCGGTCAAATCTAAGAGTAAACTTGGTAACGTTTTTGATCATAAATCTCGATGCATCAATCCGTTTTTCAAGCGGTTTTCTGTATGATAATCAGATTTGTAGCCGCTTTCGAATGATATACAACATGGATAGGTTTCCGGAAATTTCCAAGTCCCGACCGGTACCCGTCCGGCCCTGCCAGCTCTGATACCCGAAATTTCTCTAAATGATCCCAAAAAATTCTAGAATGTTCCACGAGGTTTAAGCTTCATTATAACGCTAAACTTGACCCCACTTACTTCAGAAATTTTCGAGATAAAAATTCCCGAATGTAAAGTACGATTTTCGGTTTTTCTTGTCTGGAGCCCTCAGGGATGGAAACTTTTTCAAGGTGTCTTCACAAAAGTTGCTTAGTTTGATGAGCTCTATCGAATGCTATATAATTTGTAGGGGTTATATTGATTTTTGAAAAATCGAAATTTTCAAGTTTGACTTCGGGCCGATTTTTCGATAGAATGTTGACGCTATTTTTTCGAAATAATTAACGAATTAGAATGAGCAGGCCTCACAAATTACTGTGTAAAAAACTGGGAGGTAATACGCAGAAAGAAATAAAACAAGCTGACTTTTCTATTAAGGACCCCCTATTTTTTGGCATTTTTGCAGTTTTTAGCCGTAACTTGTGATAGAAAGGTTGGATTCGGAAAATGTTTACACCATTCGACTTAGCTTATCGAGCCAAACAATCATATATAAGTTTTGGGATGTCATGTTGACTTTTGAAATGTGACCTCCCGGACCCCGGGACCCAGACTCGAACTTTAAAATGTCGGAAAAAGCCCCGAAATTATGTTTTCCAGATCGAATACAATCAGAAACTACTAAAAACCCCGATCTAGGGCCTTTGGAAATGTTTGGTCCGGCCCCTTTGATATCTCTCAAAATTATCGAGACACTTAAAGTTTTATATCGATGTTATCTTCAAAAAATAAATTCATCTATAGATAATCAAATCCTGGCCATTTTTCATGGCATCGTATTAATTTCGGTTTTTATCGGCATATTTATGATGTATCGATTATTTCGAAAAGGTGGAAAATTTTCCCAATTCGAAAAATCAATAGTCATCTTACTCATTCTAAATATACTCTATTTTATCTGTTCATTTATATGTGTAAGTTTGATATTATTATTTTTATGATGCAATTTTCAATATATGCATTGTAGCATGATAATACTTTAGACTTCGTTTATTATCTATTATCAAATTTTGCACTTTTGCTGCCAAGAGGCTAACGATTTTGAGGTAACATAGTTTCAAATTTTAGCCATGTGTATCAATCAATACTCATCTACAGTTTAAGCGAATCGTTTAAAATATCATCTACGTTGCCATAGGAAAAGTCGGCATTTTGTGAAATAGTATGGATCGTATTATTGTAGCTTTCCATACATTATTTCGCCATAATGTCTCTACTTTTCTGTCGCAACTTTTCCAAGTAACTATAAAATACCACTTTATTTTAAATTTATTTAACATATAAAGTTGATTTAAATCTAATATAGTTAAAATTTGCATTGACAACTAACAAATAGAATTGTAGGAATTATTGTTTGATTTATTTGGTATTCTTCAAGATACATGGTTACTGATGGTCATAAGATTCGTTTCGACTGCAGTTACGATATATAGAGCTAGGGCATTTTCACTGTTAGAAATTCTTCCATATGCATATGTTAGTCTTGATACAAAATGATTCAATTTAGCCACAGTGACGAAAAAATAACTCGGCTATTTTTCATTATATTTTGGATATTGGCCGGATTTCATATTATTTTTGGCTGTATCGGCGGACTAATTTATACTGCAATTTACTGGTTGAGCGCTTATCAAATCGTTGATGTTGTTGATATTGTTGATATACGATATGTAATGGCTCTTGGTCAATGGAATGTAAGTTAAACAAATATTATCAAAATAAAAATGATTAATGTCAATTATGTAGATAATTTTTAGAGATTTTACTCTGAGATAGTTCCGATCATAGCAAGTTATGCTCAGACGATAATTAGCATTGCCGCGTTTATTTATCTAAAGCGGTGTTTTAAGTCGTATGGCAATCTGAGCCAAAGTGCAAGAAATTCTGAACGACGCTTAAACCGATACCTAATGGCGTATGTAAGTTAGCCCGGTCAATGTTGCACCATACTATGTTGAAAATGAATATGTAGAACGTTTAGATTTTATGCGAAGTGGTAACAAATGATTTAAGTATTGTTAAACCATACGAGCTTTTTTGCACTGATTCGGAGGGTGTAGGTAGGATGTTTTCTCAATATTTTAACTTCGATATCTTAAACATCCTGTGCAAAATTAATTATGTTTTCGTTGTAATAATTGTTCCATATGTAATGAGTTTGTTAAGAGGACGAACCTGTGTAAATAGTTGATTTCTCAAACTTGGTTAATATATCAAATCACACATTCGTTTATATTTATAACCAATCTCTGGTTTAAAATGCCGAGATTCGTTATAGCGAGTACGAAATGACTTATTCAAAAACAATTTTAATGAAATTTATAATTCCTAAGCCATTTTGTCCCCTTGTACAAGCCATAATATTATTTCTCTTTGTTTATTTATAAACAGAAAAATAGAGGGATTCGATATATTTTGAAACGCTCTTACCCAAAGAACGATGGTATCGAAAGAATTTGTTTGAAACAATGGAAATTGTTTACGATTTAACGAAAAATAACATAAATTAACCAGTTTCATAGCTTCAAAGTTAGAAGTTTAAGAGAACTCACTAGAATATTTTAGATAGATGTTTGGTCGATGATGCACCTTTTTTAAGCAATGTGATGTATTATATAAGCGTAAGCATTATTAATAACAACTTTTCATATCAATAACAAAAAATGGAAAGGCCTGTTTTACCAGCATATATCCTGAAAGTATGCACTGAGAAATCCTAAAGGAACGTTCTAAATAGTGAATTCTTCGACCTTACCATTTTACCATTATTTCCATAAACGATAATAATTTTTTGCGTCGGATAGGAGGCACATGAATTTTTGAGAATAGAACTCGGCTAATTGTGCTTTAAGAAACCAAAATACCCTTTTCGCGTCATGTGCTTAGAAAGAGCAACTGTAAAATTAGGAATTGTTTTCTGAATAAGCCTTGAGCAATATACTTTTCTAACATAAGAAATGGATCTACATTAGAATAAGTAAAATTTTCTACAAAGAAAGCATTTAAAAAAAAAAAAAAAAAACTTTCAGAGCATTTTTGGCAGTATTTACCAATATGGACTATGTCTCCAAATAATTCCCCTGTTTTTATTAGTGAGAGGATTGATCAAGGTAGTCTTTGTACATATGCATGTAAAAGAAAAAGGAACAATTTTAGAAGAGCAACACTACTATATCACCGACTAAGAAAGAATCAGCCAAAGTTATTAAAGTTACACCTCATGATCCGAAGCAACTGTATTCGGCTATATTTTCTCATCACAGGCCAACAAACTGATCTGAAACTATGATAAAATGTGAAAAGACGTTCTATATGTATAGGCAAAGCCAATACAGCTCACGACTGCTTAGTTTCTTTTTTTACTTGAATCAGTTTGTTCATTTTACTTTATCACTTCAAATGCATTCCGAAAATTTGTCTAATTTGTCGAATGTTCAATAAAATATTGCTTTTATTCATTCTGTTCGAAGATAGCTGATATCAGAGTGTAGCGTCTTATCTTATAAGATAAAATTCACACATTACTGGTGTCAGAATACAGTCTACATACACCAATTATCTATTAAAATCACCTTGTGGATATCTGAAAATTCGGACTAATTGTAACTGAAACAGTACTACTACTTACAAAGTATTAATTTGAGTGAAGAAACTCCGTCGGAAAATGAGCTAGTTTTAATAGACTAATGTGCCTATATTCTGATCATTAACCGATTTCGATCATGCTTTATACCGGATCCAGAAAAGTTTACAAATAATAATGTAGAGCTTCATTTTTGTGAAATTAACGCATTTATTTGTACAAATTAAACCGATAAATATATAGCGCCTTTGTTAACCCTCACAATCAGGATTCCTGGATCACACTCAAATCAGATGATAATCGCAACCAATTTTAATCTTCCATCATTTTAAAATCGATATTATTTCAAGAAGAGTTGCTCATCAGTTGTAAATCATATGATGGTAATTTCAAGCGTTAATAATCGAAAATCAACAATCTAAGCCTTTTTCCTTTTGAAAAATTTCGAGTCTTTAACATTTATGAAATCATTTTTGAGTTTGAATTTTGTTATTTTTAAACCATTTAACAATTTTCGAAAATTGGAAATAAATATGCTCTGCTATTTTCGTAATTCTGTAACCAACAACAAAATTTACTAATCAAACTTCAAATTTTCAATTTAAATAGCCCTTGGAATGCAACCGTATGATGGTATATCTTCGTCTGAACTGCTAACTTATTTGAAAGAAGGCTATCGATTACCAAAGTCAGAATTATGTCTAGACGAAATGTATGAGCTAGTGCAGATTCTAAAAATAAGCTTACATTTGATGAGGCTATTATTATTGTTTATACGCAGACCTAGGGAGCACTTTCGTCAGACGAAAAAAATCTATAGGGAGTAGGTCGCAAGGGGCTTCTGACGATCGTCCTCCCTAGGACTGCGATGCAGTAAGATGGCACACCGCGAGCTTTTTCCAAAAATCCCACACTGCCCGCATCACATCCCAATGAGAATTAACTGCATTTGAAACAACCCTGATGATGAGTTATGCACGATTTCAGCACATGATCTAATTTCTAAACTAATTAGTTTTTTTGAACTGGTAGACAAATCTCAATGCAGACACTTTAATTGTCTGAAAAGTATCTTCTAATCTCGCATCTTCTGCAGCTTTTATATACAAATTAAATAGTTTCGCAAAACATGGGGCGGGGCATAATTGGAGTGCTGAAACTGAAATTACACTAAACTATAAGTTAGGCGAGTCTTATAAATACAAGGCTGATTGCCTAAGCAACGTCTTGCACTATCACTCGATCCATTTCAAGTTCTACCATTTTTGTTTCGAAAGCACTACCCTTTCTAAATCGTACTGTATTGAGATCATTTTTCTCAAATTGCTATTCTACAGATTTATTATTATCATTAGAGAAATAATTCGCAGAATCGAATGTATGGATGCAATAGACCTGCGCCTCATGCAACGGATTATGATTTTTGTGAAGGTGAACTAATTTTTCAGTTTACTTATTCTTACATACTACCCTGCATTGTTTTTATAGACCTCGGTAACGATTTACTACTTTAGAATTGTTAACATCAGATACATTACTTTACAAACTCATCATTGCGTGGAAAACTATCATACTTCATCGAGATAGATTTTCTATAGGTTAGCTAAATAGTTTTATGTTGATGTTATCTTTTAAAAAATAGATTCATCTATAGCATTTCAAATTTCGGCCATTTTGTATAGCATCTTATTAGTGCCGACTTTTATTGGCATATTTATGATGTATCGGTTACTTCGAAAACGTGAAAATTTGTCACAATTCGAAAAATTAATAGTCATCTTACTCATTCTAAATACATTCTATTTCATCTGTTCATTGATATATGTAAGTTTTATACTATTATTATTTTATGATGCAATTTTAAATATATGTATTGAAGTATGATAATACTTTAGGATTCGTTTATTCTCTATTATAAAACTTTGAAGCTTTGCTGTCAAGATTATAGCAGATTCGAGGTAAGATAATCTTAAATTTTAACCATGCGTATCAATCAATATTTATCTAGTTTAAGCGAATCGTTTAAAATATCATCTACGTGCTACAGAAAAGTGTTAACATTTAGTGAAATAGCATGGATCGTATTATTGTAGTTTTCCATATATTATTTCGCCATAATGTCAATACTTTTCTATCGCAACTTTTCCAAATAGCTATAAAATACCACTTTATTTTAAGCTCATTTGACATATAAAGTTGACTTAAATCTAATATAGTTAAAATTTTGCATTGATAGCTAACAAATGGAATTGTAGGAATTATTGTCTGAGTCATTTGGGATTCTTCAAGAGACATGGTTACTGATGGCCATAAGATTCGTTTCGACTGAAGTTACGATATATAGAGCTAGGACATTTTCACTGTTAGAAATTCTCCCACATGCATATGTCAGTTTCGATACAAAATGATTCAATTTAGTCGCCGTGACGAAAAAATAACTAAGCTATTTTCCATTATATTTTGGATATTGGTCGGGTTTCATATTATTTTTGGCTGTATCGCCCACCCAATTTCTTTTTTAGTTAAGTGGTTAAACTTTTATGAAATAGTTGATACTGCTGATATACAACTATATATAATGGCTCTTGGACAATGGGCTGTAAGTTAAACGAATATTATCAAAATAAAAATTATTAGTGTTAATTGTGTAGATAATTTTTAGCGTCTTTACATTACAATAGTTCCGATCATAGCAAGTTATGCTCAGACCATAATTAGCATTGCCGCGTTTATTTATCTAAAGCGGTGTTTTGGTTCGTATGGCAATCTGAGCCAAAGTGCAAGAAATGCTGAACAACGCTTAAATCGATACCTAACGGCATATGTAAGTTAGCCCGGTCAATATTGCACCATATTATGTTGAAAATGAATATTTATGTTTGGATTCTATGTGAAGTGGTAACAAATGATTTAAGTATAGTTAACCTATACAATTTCTGCATTGATTGGGACATTCAGAAACAGGAATACATAGGTAGGACGTTCTCTTAATCTTTTAATTTCGATATCTTAAATATCCTGTGCAAAATTAATTATGTTTTCGTTGTAAGAATTTTCCATCCATATGTAATGAGCCCATTAAAAGGACGAATCTGTAAATAATTGATTTCTCAAACTTGGTTATTACATCAAATCACACATTTGTTTATATTTATAACCAATCTCTGGTTCAAAATGCCGAGATTCGTTACAGCGAGTACGGAATAACACTCAAAAACAATTTTAATGATTTATAAGTCGTAGCATAATGTCTCTTTGTTTATTTACAAACGGAAAAAGTAGAGATTCAATACATTTTGAAACGCTCTTACCCAAAAGAACAATGGTATCGAAGGAATTTGTTTGGAACAATGAAAATTGTTCACGATTCAACGAAAATAGTATAAATTAACTAGTTTCATAGCTTCAAAGTTAGAAGTTTGAGAGAACTTACTAGAATATTTTAGATGGATGTTTGGTGGATGCACCTTTTTTAAGCAGTGTGATATATTATACAGTCGTAAGCATTATTAATAACAAAGTTTCATATTAACTAACAAGAGAAATGGAAAGGCCTGCTTTACCAGCATATATCCTGAAAATGTGCACTGAGAGATCCTAAAGGAGTGCTCTACATAGTGAATCCTTCGATCTTACCATTTTACCATTATTTCCATAAACGATAATCATTTTTTGCGTCGGATAGGAGGCACATGAATGTCACTTTGAATTTCTGAGAATAGAACTCGGCTAATTGTGCTCTAAAGAACCAAAATACCCCTTTCGCGTTATGTGCTTAGAAAGAGCAACTGTAAAATTAGGAATTGTTTTCTGAATAAGCCTTGAGCAGTATACTTTTCTAACATAAGAAATGGATTCACACTAGAATCAGTTAAATTTTCTACAAAGAAAGCATTAAAAAACTTTCAGAGCACTTTTATGATTATTGTCCTATATGGACCATGCATCCAAATAATTCCCCTGTTTTTCTTAGTGAGAGGATTGATCAAGGTAACTTCTGTACATATGCATGTAAAAAGGGATAATTTTAGAACAGCACTACTATATCACCGACTAAGAAAGAATTAGTCAAAGTTACACCTCATGATCCGAAGAAACTGCAAGCGAGTAGTATTTTCTCATCATGAGCCAAAAGACTGATCTGAAACTGTGGTAAAGTGTGGAAAGACGTTCTATATGCATAGGCAAAGTCTATACAGCTCACGATTGCTTAGTTTTTCACTCAAATTTATTTATTCATTTTACTTTATCGATTCAAATGCATTCCGAAAATTTGTCTACTTTGTCGAATATTCAATAAAAATATTGCTTTTATTCATTCTGTTCGAAAATAGCTGATATCAGCATGTAGCATCTTATCTTGTAAAATAAAATTCATACATTACTGGTGTCAGAATACAGTTTACATACACCAATTATCCTATTAAAATCACCTTGTGGATATCTGAAAATTAGGACTATTGTAATTGAAAGAATACTACTACTTACAAAGTATTAATTTGTGTGAAGAAATTCCGTCGGAAAACAAGCTAGTAGTAATAGACTAATGTGCCTATATTCTGATCATTAACCGATTTCGATCATGCTTTATACCGTATCCCGAAAAGGTCTGCAAATAATAATGTAGGACTTCATTTTTGTGAGATTAACGAACATTTATTTGCAAAAATTAAACCGACAAATATATCGCTCCTTTGTCAACCCTCATAATCAGGATTCCTGGATCACTCAAATCCGATGATAATCGAAGCCGATTTTAATCTTCCATCATTTTAAAATCGATATTCAAAAATGATATTTTGATGTCTTATAAATTGAATGTCCATAGTAATCAAACAAAAAAGAATTATCAAATTACTATTGATAATAAGTGAACTATGATTTTTCCGTTCAAAGTGACATTTGACCGAGACAATAGAGCACTTCAGATATAACACTAAGCAATTTTTCAGATTTATCAATGTTGCATAAGAATTTTTACTAGACCATGATTTTTCCAGTAGCCTAAATTAGAAAATACCTATGGTATCCAATAATCTCACTTCAAAAATCGTCTAGTCTCTATCCTGATATTGGATTCGGTGCAATATTAGATGGAAGAGAATGACAATTGGTGTGCAACATTTCTTCGAATGTCTGATTAGAAAGTGTAAAGAGAAGAAAAGAAAGAAATCAAAAGGGCAAAGGTGGAAGAGTAGAAGAAATTGAGAGAAAACAAGAAAGAATAAAGAAAGATTGAAGATTGTTGGAGAGAAAGAATGTGAGAGATTCGATCAGACAGACAAGTCTCGGTCAGTCATCATTCACTTGCAGCTCTTTTTCTGTCTTTTTGTTGCATCGACTTTCAGTGCCAATATCGATTATTTCATACTTTTTGCCTCCTCTGCAATTTGATAGCAAATAGTAAATTTTTCGTGTAATAGTTCTTGAAAATACCACCATTTTTAGGAAATGTAATAAATCTTATTGTTAGTTTTAGCAAATTTTCAATAAATTTTATTCTCATTTTTTCGCAAATTAGCTACTTTCAGTAGATCTCTAAAATGCAGCGAGTAAACGCGCTGCGTCCTCTTCTGCCAAAGGGAACTCTCACATTCTACAAGGATCAGGTCTTTATAAATAAGTTTTCTGTTGCAAATAAATGCACCTTTCAGCTATTGATAACAAAAGGCTCAGGGCAGTTTCTATGGGACTCGGCAGGGAAGAAGTACTTGGACATGTTCGGTGGAATTGTCACTGTCTCTGTGGGACACTGTCATCCGTAAGCGAAAATTGAATTGGAATTGACAAATGTTGGAGAATTACAGGAAAGTGAATGCAGCTCTGAAAGAACAGTCAGAGAAACTGTGGCACACGACGTCGATCTATCACACTGAACCGATCTATGAGTATGCGCAAGCCTTGACAGCTACATTCCCTGATCCTCTCAAAGTAGGATATTCAATTGAGACAAAGTTAAAAATACTTCTGCAAAGTTTTACGATAGTTGTAAATGTAGAACAAAATCTCAATAATTTTGAAGAATGTGACTACTTTTCAAGTTAGCTAAAGGTGCATTTGTGAGGCGGAGTGTTTAGGTCGTATTCTTTGTCAATTCTGGCTCCGAAGCGAATGACTTGGCTATTGCCCTGGCGAGGAATCACACGGGCAGATTCGACATGCTCTCGATGCGAAATGGCTACCACGGAATGACTCAAACTGTGTTGGGAGCCACCAATCTGGGTATGCATACAGTTATTCAGAGGTTGAAGATGATGCATCATTTTCAACTAGTTCATAATTTAGCTTTCATTGAAGAAAATTTTCTTGAAATTTTGTAGACGTGAAGATCACGTCGAGTAACAATTATTCTCAAACTGATCAATTTGATCTATGAAAATATCTTTAAAAAATCATGCATTGCTACGAACTCTTGCGCGATATAATAGGTAGAATTTCAACTTATCAATAATAATTTAAGAAAATTTATATAAGTGTCCAAATGTTGGGTTGGAGAAAGGAATAAATTATCCGATGCTAGCTGTATATTTTATATTTCGCGAACCTATTTCTGCATTTCCGCCCATTCAGATATGAGTTATGAATTTTGTAATATCGTAACATCCGTATTTTTGACTATAATAACACTCAATCCACGCCACTTTAAATTTCGATCACAAAAACATAAAAATAGCGCTTTCGTATATTTTTGGATTTGATGAAGATGGCTAGTGAAGTTTCAAATATGGCACTATCTTAAAATTTTTCCAACTTAAAGCCCGACTTTGGTTGAAGATAAAGATGTCATAGAATAGTTTTCATGAATTGATAGATAGAGCCTAGGTTCTTGTAGATAAAATTTTGATGAAGAGATGTGAAAGCGAAGTCGAACTATCAAATCTTCACAAGGCTCTACATTATTCACTTCAAAAATACCACAATGATAATACTAGATTTTAGGAACCTGGAAGCCGACATTCCCGCATGGATTCTCCGTCTACAAATTCATGAACGTGGATCCGTACAAAGGAGTGTGGGGAGGGGCGAAGTGCAGAGATTGTCCGGTGGAAATCAAGAGCAGAAAATGCGATTGCAAAGAGGGACAATGCAGCGCTACTAACAAGTAATAGAATGAGGCAGCATATAGAAATATTTTCTGAGCCTTCTTAGATATATTGATCAGTTCGAAGAGACACTGGCCTATGACTTCCCTGCCTCCTCGGGGCCTGCTGGATTCCTCGTCGAATCGATCCAAGGAGTCGGAGGAACTGTACAATATCCAAAAGGGTAACAATTCCTTCAAAAATGATTGCAATTTGACCGTTTGAAAGAGAAATCCATGATGTCACTCATAATAAGGGGCATGAAAAAGATGTGCCAGTATTTAGTCATTTTCTAGTTCCCAACAATTTTGCAAGAATTGAGGCTGTGCTACTTTGTTACCAAAAATTCCCAAAGGAGCATCAATCATCTAGACAAGAAGTGATTTTGAAGAAAAGGCAAAGAAATCATTTCAGTTTCCTGAAGCGAGCATTCGAAGCGGTGAAGAAGCGCGGTGGTCTGTGCATCAGCGATGAAGTCCAGACAGGGTTCGGTAGACTTGGATCTCATTTCTGGGGATTCCAAAGTGACCCTCATAGCTTATTCATTAATTTGTAAAGGGAACAAGTTTAGCCCAAGACGCCACTCCTGACATCGTCTCAATGGCTAAGGGCATTGGAAATGGGTTCCCCATGGGAGCTGTCGTCACCACTAAGGAAGTAAGTTGAAAATCTATAGATTTCGAAATTTGCAATCATTGCAGATAGCCGACTCCTTCGCTCGATCTCTTTACTTCAACACATTCGGTGGAAATCCTCTGGCTTCTGCAGTCGGCAAGGCTGTTTTGGATGTGAGTTGGAGGAGGGTAAATTTGTTGAAAGAAGATCAATGATTTTAGGTGATCGAAGAGGAGAAATTGCAAGAGAACTGCTTGAAAGTGGGAGAATATTTCCTGAAACAGCTCGCTGCGATCGACTCTCCGTTCATTGGGGATGTTAGGGGAAAGGTATGAAACACAAAACATGAAAAAAGAGAAAAGCTATATAATTTAGGGATTAATGATTGGAGTCGAATTGATTGATGAAGAGGGAAATCCGATGCCCGCTGCTAGAATGGCCAACATATTCGAGGGAGTAAAGGTAAGAAAAAATAAAAGAAGTGAATATATCAACATCCTGTGAAATATATTCCATCTTTAAAATTGCATGCAATTTTTAATCGAATGATAAACGATGAAAATAGACTTATATTTTCAATTTTCTTGCAGAATCGCGGAGTTCTGATCGGGAAGGGCGGGCTGCAGGGCAACACTCTGCGAATCAAGCCGCCCATGTGCATCGACAAGAAGGACGTCGACATGGCTGTGCAGGCGATCGATGACGCCATCAGGAAGGGACAATAGGGCTGGAAAGGGATTCTTGGGAGTTTTACGTGGTCTGAAAATTGGAAGTCATTTGATAGACAACTTGCAAACTCCAAGACATAATGACAATAATGACAAAAAAGTATGAAAATATAATCGTACCTTATCTTTTCCTATTATGTTTCGCTTGTTTCCTGTGTCATGATGTCGTGCGGTTGAAAAATAGCCCTTTCGATATGAAGATAAGGATAGGACTATCGAGTGTATCCTGACAAACATAACATGCCGTTCATTTTGATTCAAGGATAATTTAGCCTCGCCTACTCTAAACCACAAATCAAATGACTTCTAATTTTCAAACTAGGTCTATTCCCAAAAGTTATTGGAAATGATGGAATAGGAATCAATCAAAATGAAACAAAGCGGGTATTCAAAAGCTTCAAGCTTGTTTCAATTATGCACAATTTTCAACTTCTTCTTATTGTTAGGATTACGTCTTTATTAGTATCACAGTAGAATATTGACAACTCTCTTACGAATAATTCGTCTAGTTTCTATTTGTAGCACTTGAATATCCTATTTGATGGTAAAAAACGAAGAAATCTTACGATAAAGCTTTTGAAGCATAAAAGTCGAAATAGTTGATTAGATGCGAAATAAAAGGAAAGAATCGAGAATGACTAAACAAGTCAGTAAGATGAAAATAATGGCAGAGTCGAAAATGAAAAGTTTAGCATTTGAGTTCTTACATCGAAACAAATAAAATCTGACGACGAGAGAATAAAATCGATGTCAACACTCAAAATACGCACTACAAACGAAATTTATCCCGTAATAATGCATGCAAATTTGGATTGGTATTGTTGTAATACGATGAAGGAAAATGCCTGAACTAATTATTTTCAGAAATTTACCTTCTGAAATGTCTGGATAATATCGTTTTCCTTCACTATTAAAATAAGTCGATGAGTTTGATGAGATATAGATAATGAAGCAGAGGTACTTCGGAAGTAAGCACTGGAAATTGCATAGATGAATGAATGGAGGGAAAAGAAGGGAAGGAATGAATACATTCATTCGATACTCGATGAAGAGAAGAAACAAACAAATTTCATAAACTATGGCTGTAAGTGACTGACTGGCTGCATTGACTACCATAACTGCATCACCACTCGATCTTCATATCCTTGTAGAGATGAGCCCGTTTCGAGAACTTGCTATTCATATTCGCTCCGACCAAATCCAATTCGTGGAGAATCTGAAATTGTCAAGTGTTAAAAATTACATATCGATTTATATTTATGCTAAATCATCATAAAAATTGTCCGACATTTTAAAATGTAGTTTGAAATTTCATATTGAATAATCTGATGCAGATGAAATAAATTTATGCATCCATAAAATTACCGTATCGAGCATGTCCTTGGTGTGAGCAGCAGAAATGCAGAATCTGACTCGTCCCTCAGTCATGTCCGTGGCGGGGAACGAAACCACAACCACTGCAATGCCTCGGGCTAGCATCTGACGACCGTAATAACTGAAACAGTGGACAGTTTTATTGGTTTTTTTTTACTAGAAATAACGAAAACCACATTAAATAATGTTATAGAATTCCTATATCAAAAATGCTGTGAACGTTGGATGATTTGATAAAATGACAAGTAACGCGCAGTTCCTATATGAGCCAAATAAACAAGTCTGTATTGCTTACCCGCACATAGCAGGGAAGTAAGTGATCATGGGTACGACAGGAGAATCGTCGCTGCCATAGACGATGAAGCCCATCTGCTTGAGTTTGAGGCGGAAATAACGGGAATTGCGGGCTAATCGCTCGATTCGGTCAGCTCCTGAATCAAATAATCAATTTGTCAGAAAACAGGTTAAAATTCTTGAATAAAGATAGTATGAAAGTCAAAAGAACTAAGTAGGTCAAATATGAGTTAGGGGAAATGGTCGTTGCATACAAATATCCTTCATGCGCAACGACATAGTGATGGGCGAAAGTTTGGAAGCGCAATATTTTAGAATCCTGACTGGTATACCGACTTGGTTAAAATTTTGCACACATATTAAGAACACCAAATTTTAGATAGATTCGATCATGTTATTCTATTTTTAAGGCCATATAAAATTGATCTTGTGTTCAAACTTTTGTCCCCAACTATACCCATATGTGAAGGATATCGTTTTTCTATTCCTGATAACAAGTGAATGAACGAACCATCAGTAGTGCCGTCTCTGCCCATAATAATACTCATAGAAGTATAGATTTGCTGTGCGATTGGAGGGGACATCGGACTGCTGTAGTAGCCTGTGGGAGAACTCACTCGCAGGTGGTTGATTACGTGCTGAAAAATCAGATAAGATTTATGAAAAAGTTAGAAAGATACCTTTGAACCAGCAATGTAGCCCCCAGAAGAACCGAAACTCTTGGTGAAAGTGCCCATGAGAATATCGACATCTTTCGGATTGCAGCCCCAGTACTCAACCATTCCTCGACCTGATTTGCCCATTGCACCTAAATGGGAATAAATGAACAAATAATTTTTAAAATGTTGCAAATGCAGAAGAATCGAATCACGATTTACGAAAAATGTCGAGAGTCAGGTTGAGAGTTGAGAAACGTTTTTCTCATTCTAAAGAAAGTGCTTCTTTTACATTGATTTTTTCTAAAAAAAAAAAAACTGTCCGTAGAGATAAACATATCGTTAGTAGTTAGATGAATTGAAGGAACACTTTTATCGATTTCATTTGCCAGCCATAATACACAAATTTTCCAACTAACCTATGGAATGAGCCTCGTCCAAATACAAATAGGCCTTGTATTTCTTCTTGAGAGCGATGATTCCAGGCAGATTGCAAATTGAGCCCTCCATCGAATAGATGCCCTCGACGATGATCAGAATCTTCTTGTAAGGACGGTGCGTCTTCGGATTGCCGTATGCGATTGCGTCACGTAGAATCTTCTCTAGGGATTTCATGTCTGAAATGAAAATTATATTTAGAATTCCGAAAAAAACGTCTACCATTGTGCTTGAAGACTTTGGTCGAAGCGCCCGACAACCTGCAACCGAGGATGAGGGAAGCGTGGTTGAATTGATCGGAGATAATCAAAGAATGCTAAATACAATTATTATATAGAATTCCATTTCCTTCATGAAGAGTTAACCGACCTTATCGACAAGACAAGGCGCATTCATAGAGTTAGTAGCGAATCCCATCGAGAAGCAAATTGCATCCTCAACACCCAAAAATTCAGCCACTAACTTCTCCAATCTGTGCTGAGAAACACTGCGGCCTAAACTTTCTTCTCATAAAAATTGAGGAATAGAATTTATGAAAACCACATCTTGGATTCCATTTTCGGATATCAATGATATTTTTATAGAATTATACCTACCTCTTTCATGAACAGTAGTGCACATTGCAACCCCCTCTCTGTCAATTGATTCGGCCGCCGCCTCTGCACATGGGCCAGAAGACTGAAAAATATATTCGAATGCGAGTTTTTTTTTTTATAAATAAAAACCAACCTGAGCAAATCCCAAGTAATTATAGGAGCCGATATTTATGACATTCGTTTTGGAGCCCGGATGACTGAAAGAACATTTCTAAGCTTTAAAATAGATATTTTAGTAGAAAAATATGAAAATTTCTTTAAAAACAACTTACACATAGGTCCAATTTCCATCGTAGGAGATTCTGTCGATGATGTCCACGGTAGCCCCAGGCACTGATGCAATCGGTCTCTCGAACACATCGCGAACTCGTATGTAGCAATTCCTTTGGTACAGAGATTCAAAGTCACTGAACAGAGGAGTGAAATCCTGAAAATACAGAATTTTTAACTTGACACTTTACATAGCTAAGTGTAAATTGTGCTGAAGGAATGTCAAATGCAAATTTTCAATATTTTCGAATATTCTCCATTTTTATCGTTCTCTCAAAATATTCAGGAAAAAAAGTTTTCTTTGGCACGATTATTTTCGAAAAATTTCAGTATCTATATTTTACTCTATGTAATGCTTGATGAAATTCGCGTTTCTTTGTACCGCGTGATTCATTTGAGAGTGGTCAGATTTGTGGAGTTATAGTTAGCTGGCTGTAAATTGGAAAGCGACTGCCAACTGAGAAATGCAGAGAACATGGAAGATAAGGACAGAGACAACAATGTCGCGGAAAGAAAGTTATCATTGACGAGAAAAAAGAACATTTCAGAGAAAATAAGTATTAAGTTCCGGGAGAATAATGAAATTTACTTTTATGGAGAACTTGGATATAATAAACTATATGCGGCTGAAGTTGAATTCATATTCAAAAGTAGCGCAATTTTAGACTATGATTCAGAAGTTAAGAATAGATAACTTTCTCGATAACATTAAATAAAAAATTCACCTTGAGTTCAGGTCGCTCCTTGTTGGATTTGTCGTCTTCAATGCCAATTCGTTTGAGTATTTCTCGGAAATAGGCAAAGAGCAGAAGCATCATCCAAGAGAAATACACGGAAAGGAGGGTGAATGTGGAGATCTGAAAGGATAACGATATAAATGAAGGGAAATGATAAAGATTTACATGCTCGAAATCGTTCGGAGCCCGTTTGCTGACATTGCCGTAGATATCGATTTTCTCGCCCAAATCCGCCTGCGAAGCGAAAGCCGATCCCGTACCCAGGGCGACCTTCCTCTCCTGCTCTTCTTCACTTTCCTGGAAAAATAAAGATTAAAAATTCAGTTATGAAAGATAGTAGAAATAGGAAAAATGATATAAAATGAAGAATAATTTCATAAAATCAAAACTGCCTATCATCAAGATAGTTTTCCATTCCAATTTTTAATTAAAATTACTAAAAAAATAAGAATTCCTACCAAAGCAGCCTGTAATTCAGCATCGTCAGCCTCCTCTTGTCTACGATGCCAGGCGCACTCTAAAATGTCCGTTCTTTCCACAAGCTGCCTGAAATTTCCCAAATTATCGATTTTTCCAGCATAAACAATCTTATGAGTCTTCAAAATTGAAACTCCGAACACCATTTAACTATCCGCTTTTCAGAAATAATTCTTACATAGAATTTACCTGGACATAAAATCGTCCAAACACATGGAATTATATCGTTTTGACATGATTAGGAAGAAATTAGCTAATTTCAATAGACCAGACAAAAATTAAAGGAACGATCAGAACTGAGAGCCAAAATGTGAGACAGAAAGAAGGAAGTTTGTGCAGAGAATAAAAGGGAATAGAAGAGAGAAAGAATAATAAAGAAGAAAAAGAAAGAAACAAAATGACTGATTCTGATAAAGGAGAGGGCTGCAGATAAAATCGAACGAGGAGCAGAAAGCGAAGGGGAAAAATGCCAAAATAAGCCAGAAATAAAACCTAGAATGTTTTGGAAAACAATTAATAAAAACAGTACTACCGCAAAATTGAACGAACATGCATATTTTGAGCCAATTAAAAAGTAATAGATTACCCATAAGGTATAGAGTAGAGATTTAGTAACAGAGTGCTGGATATCAAGTCTTTCAGTTCAGAAAACTCATATGATGGTAATTTTATAGATTTTTTTCGGTACTACTTTTATTGTCTATTGCAATTTTCAAGAAAAGAATATGCACTTCTTATGAGATTTTGCACATATCGTGTAAATATTCGCCCTCTAATCTATCTATCTCACAATAATTTCGAAGCGCGATATCTAATCTATCGATATCATCAAATATTTAGCGTCTAACAGAACAAACAATGACTGCTTATAATTAGTCACTACCGGTAAAAGTTCAAATGGATGATGCTATTAGTATTGGCATTAAAAATGGATAATACAAATCGACCTACCCATTTATCTGAGCCTCTTCCTTCCTCTGGCCATTTCTCGATTCATCGTCATTATTAGCCTCGAATTTTTCGTCGTCGACCGTTTCCGTGGTCTTGTTGTGCTCTTCTTCATTGCATAGCTAAAAGTTATCTTTTTTTTTACTTCGACCTAAGTCCATCCACGTGAACATCAACCAGAAAATAATGCTTCTGACACTAGTTCATTTGCAAAAATAAAAAAGCCAAACTACACGAAATATCAATCAATAAAGGGCAACGCTTTAGCATATTTTGATCGGATTTGCATATCAAAATTGCCTACCTCATCAGTGAGTGGTTTTGAAGGCGATTTTCGAGTTTCGAGTCGAAAAGGTAGTCGATGGAAAATGCGAAAGGCCGTGCGTCTTTCCGCTGGCGAGGCCAGGGGGGACATTTCAGTCTCCAGGCCACCTTCCATCAAGTACTTAAAGCAAAATAACTAGTTGAAAAGTATTTGATTTTCGAGAAAAGTGCAGATTGCTATCTGATCAGAAAGCAAGGAATCGAACGATGTCAGAAAGACTACCGAGAAGAAATATAGTTCACGAAGAATCGTTCAGGTTTAGCTGATGAAATGTTCTATAAAGTGGGCATCAAGAACGTAATTGATTTGTGAGACCTGCGTATTTTGTTTGGC
Organism: Diploscapter coronatus; assembly: GCA_964036155.1. Classification (NCBI taxonomy): domain Eukaryota; kingdom Metazoa; phylum Nematoda; class Chromadorea; order Rhabditida; family Rhabditidae; genus Diploscapter; species Diploscapter coronatus. The sequence goes on along the minus strand of OZ038422.1, from coordinate 43,360,628 downwards.
ACGTTTTAAAACGAAAAGTGTGCAGCTGCAGAGACGGAATTAACAACATTACTAGGGGAATGGGTAAAAGGTTCAGAGTGAGAGAAAATATTGGAGAGCATAAAATTGAAATTTCGAAAATCAAAATTCAGAAAGAGCAACAGAAATCACAATGATGAAGTTCAAACGATGACAGAAATTGGCGTTGGGTGGGACAAGAAAGAAGCCTTAGAAATGACTGGAAGCAGCCTGCTAAGCATGGATATCCATGGAGATCGAGACAGGCTGAAGATGATTCTCGAATCTAGCAATAACAAAAAATAACATAAAGCGAAAAAGACGCTAAACAATAAGCAGAAAATTATTAGTCATTTACATTTTGGCAGGCAATTGATGGCATCATCGAGTGGGGGAAGGTTGAAAATGGGAAGGGAGGGGAGGAAACTGATACGATAAACTTTTTGCACGCGAAGACAGAAAATGATATGCATTGTGCTTTGAATGAATCAGTTATGAAATGTGTTATTTTTTCGTGCAGCTGCACGTTTTCTCAATGGCATTTGTGATTTTCAGCGCTTATTAGATTGGTCAAATCGAGATTTCTAATGTGTGAATAAGTGAGTTCGATAAGATCAGCCATTCATTCAATAGTTCAGAGAGAGAGAGAGAAAGAGATCTTACGAATCGAATCGAATTCGGCAGTCTGCTCTGTCCTTTCTCTGTTCTGCCTGCCTCTCTGCTTTTCTGCATATTTGCTCTTGCATTCATGAGTCAGTCTTTTCTCTTCCCTCTCTGCTTCACTACAAACACTATAATCAACAAGTTTGTAGAAACTTCTGCACAACCACTACATACAATTTCTGGCGAAAATAGAGCAATTCGAACAAAGATAGGTTAGAAAATCAAAATAGTGCAACGATTCAGCGACCCGAATAAAAATAAATCGAGGTGGAATGGGAGGAGAGAAAGATTTGAGAAGAGCTGCAGCTGTTTTGATGAAGCGGGAAGATAGAGGTTGGCAGAACACAGGACTAAAAATAGCAACCGATCGAGTTGTCGAGTTTGGTTCAAACTGTAGTGGAAGAGAAGGAAAAAATATCTGCACATATTCATAATTCATTCATGCCGACTAGGAAATGCACAGCCCTAGATAGAGAGCGCGCAAACTCCGCTCCCTGCAAAAGCAGGGCAGTGCTCAAAAATGGTAGCACGAGGACCTCCAAAATACGAAAAAAGTCATATTCAGACTGCGAAGGCATAAAAATGCCTAATCTAGATCGACGATAAATCCCATGAAACTGGTCTGTGTCAAAAATCAGCTCATGATTTTCGCATCCGCACGTCGTCGCGGGGTTTTCGTATTGCAAGAATGTGTTTATTTCAAGGTTCAGTTTCATATTATTTTCTGGATTTGGGTAATTTTGAAATAAATATTTTCGACTTTGCCAAAATCTTAGTGACACCTATGGGGATACTTTGACAATACGTTTGACACTGTTGGGTGCGATTTGGGAAACCGTTTGCGCTCTCTAGCTCCGGAATATGCAAAATCCTATGCATTGTTTCGAAATGAAGAAGACAGAATACAAAAGAGGTCCAAAGAACGAGCGATAAGAAACTGCCAGCAAACGACTCCTTATCATTTTACACTCACTCACACTTCGATGCCAAAATAAAATGAATGAAATCTGAAGGAAGAAAAATGAGAAGGCAGAGAAACGAAAAATGGAACGCATCTTTCCCGCTGGAAAAGTGCATGCAACTTGAACTTTACAAGAAAAAATAATGAGTTTCTAACTGATAAATATCAGCAATGATCTGACAAAATAGAAAGCGGGTAAAAATGAAGAAACAAAATTCACATGCAAAGTACGTGAGAGATTCGGTGCAGTGGAAGTTAAAATGTGTTGCTTATTGCTGCCAGCCGATAGAGACAAAATAGAGGCAGAAACAGACAGACAGAGAAGTGAGTAAAGAAAGGAGGGAATTATGAAGAGGAAGGAATAGAGCAGATAGATTGAGGTCGGAAGGGAAATGAAGAGAGGAAGAGAGGAAAGTCATCTAGAAGAAAGAGACAAATATTTGGAGGGAAAGAGGAAATGCTAGAGACAGACAACTTTCTAGCATTAGTAAGGGTAAAATGACATCACAGTTTTGAAATTGTTTACGGATACTGTACCTGGTAACATCTGGGTGAATAGAATTCTGATCTTCGTGAATTCGTGAACGGAACAGAATGAAGAATTTGTTTACGGTCATGGTTATAAACAAGATCTAGGTCCAAACAGCAAAAGGTGATGAAATTTCCTTTCTTTGCAATGAAGATAAACTCTTCATAACGAAAACAAAAACAACTGAAAATAACAACGCATTTCAGAAAGGAGATCTTATTCGATGGTTTGAATGGAATCATCCAGATTGATTTCTGCTGCCCGAGTGCTCGGTTCAGTATTGGCTGCTTCAGTTTTGACCTCAGCTTTGGGCTCCTTCTTCAGTTTCTTGCTCACTTCATTGCTCATCGTGCATTGCCGCTCTGCCACTGCATTAAAGAGTTGAACCACACCTCTGAACAGTAATCATTTGGTAGAGAGTATAATTTATAGAAATGACATAAACGGCTCATTGTAACCTAAATAAAATCAGTTGAAAACATTACTCAGTTTTTGCAAAGAACTTCTCTTCGAAGTGAATGATTTTCAGCCCAATTAGTGAAGTTAAACTGAGTGAATTTGCCAGCGAGCCGCATAAAATACTGTCCTAATCTTCGCTCATTCTAAGCATGACTTCATAGATAGCACGCTTTGTTAACTTTATGGACATTTTTTACAATTTCAAAGCTGTACTTCATCCGTTCTCATCGAGGATACATTTGCAATTGTCAAAATTCAAACGAACTTAGTAGCGAGTCTCCTGAGCATTCTCTCCTTCTCCTTGTTGGTGGCAGCGTCAGGTTTGACGAGTCCCGCAGTGACTCGAGCCAACTTTATCCTCCTCTTTGTCGTCTCGTCCTTTCTCGTTTTCTGCGGCCGAACTCGAAGTTTCTGAACATGCTTTGATAAACCTTCTTCAAAAATTGAAATTCCCACCTTCTGGACTTTGAAAGTGACGGTTTTCTGCTTCTTGTTATCGTTTTGAGACGCTGCTGGAGATCCTGCATATTTTCATTATATGATTTGCATTAATTAGTCTTTGATTACCGTAATTCTCCTGCTCTTCCCCAGAATCCTCTTCTCTTTCTCTGTCATCGACATCCGAATCGTCCTCTCGAATAATCAACTCATCGCGGGCCATTTCTGGATGGTCTGAAAAATAATGCGTAAAGAGTAGAAGATTGACGAATTTCAAATATCAAATCGGTCGTTAACCGACAAAATAACGATACTCCGAAAAAATTACCAAGTAAAAATAAATTTATAAACTAGAGATCAATTCAATTTTACAAAACAATACAAGACATTTGAATGGAAATCATTTTAGTCGTCCTCTTCCTGGAGATCGACCTTCCTCCTTTTGAGAACGAGCCCTCCCTCTTCATCAACCTTCATCGACTGCATCTGCTCTGCAGTCTCTGCACTGTTCGACTCTCTCTTCGCAATATTTCCCTTCCATTTGGGAGCCTCGAAATCACCTAATCCATTGCCCTGCAACCATCAATATCATAGTTTGTAAGAATTGATCACTATTCACCTGAGCTTCATTAGCATCTTCCCCTCCTTCGTCATTCGATTCATCACACCCTCCACAGCCAACTCCCTGATTGTCCAGCATGAAATCCTCATCTCCGAAGTCCAAATCCTGAAAGAAAATGCTATCCTACAAAAATTTCGACTTAATATTTAGGAGATAGGTTCATATAGTGATGGTAAAAAATAGAACCAATTGCAGTCTGCAAATATCACTTCGCCCTTTTTTTAAATCGAATTGTGCCAAAACTTTGCAGATATTCATGGTTTGTGCGCGCTCATATGAGTGCAAATTTGAGAGAAAATCTTCACTACAACTGAGTGATCATGATCTACAATTATTTTATTTTTGGTTTCGTATTTTTATCATCACTATTTTCAGACTACAAATAAATCCGTAAAGGCTTAAAGTCTTTCAAGGTTTATAAAAGAAATGATTACTTTCCAGAAGGCTGACCTGAGAATCATCGAGTTTGATTTCGTTCTCGTCGCCCGAGTCCTTGACCATGTAGTAGGGCAACCCGACAGCCTCGTCGGGATTCAGGTCGATGAGCATTTTGTTGAGGTCGCTGATCCCCAGCCACTGACAGAACTTTGCTGTTTGTGGATTCCTGAATTATCTTTGTGAAAATTATGATTTCATTTAAAAGATCTAACAAGTATACCTGTAGTAATTTTCAGGAGCAACATTGTATAATTTGACTTTGTTAGCCTGAAATTAAATAAGAAATAAGGATTTTTTCTCGCAACAACTTGCCGCTTTCGTGGGGGCTGCAGTCTGCTCAAAATTTTCAGGAACATGTAAGTCGCCGAGAGTCTGGAAATTCAAGCTTAATTTACATTTGAATACATTTTTCGAACCCGAATTTCCTCGATGTCAGCTTCATTCGGTCGGAAGTCCCATCTCTCATTCGCTGATTTCTTCGATGGCATGAATACTTGCTGAAAATCGTTGCCGTTCTTTAATTTTTATAACGAGAAAGACAAACCGTTTGATCAGTTCTCGTGAAATGGTCTGTACTTTTGAGAATCGCTAGCCAGTGTGGGTCGTACGACAGGGAGAATTCGATGTCTTCTTGGGGAACATCAGCCTTCACTTCGATTTCCAAGGACTGAAATAAAAAAAGGAGTGTTAGCTAGAACTTATTAGACTTACATGCAAGAAATGTCTCCGAACGATGGGTTTGTCGAGCGAAAGGAATCGCGTTGGCTCTGCAGCTGAGGGATGATCCACCATGGCTGCAAAGGCACAGTGCAGATGGGCGGCAAACCAATAACGGGGACGAATGTCCTCAAAATATTTTCTAGCCATGATAAATCAAGTCAAGAGTGGATAGAATTTGAATTTTACGCAAAAACAAAACTGCTTCTATCAACGGAATAAATCCAAGGAATATGGTTCAGAGAAGTCTCAAAATGAATTCTTCTAGTTGCCTACCTGTAGGACTTGCATCGTTGCCGGATTGCCCAGTCTGCCGGAATCGATGTCGTCCTTGAAGTGCTTCTTGTATCTGAGCAGTTGGTCCACGTTTCCGTAATTGTAGATGCCTCCAGGCCAGTCGTGGCTGATCATTATGTCGATCGGATTCTCAAATCGAATAATTAGAAAACGTGGAATTGCAGAACGAGGGTTTGAGAAACGAATCAAATGGAATTTTGATCAATTTTTAGCATTAAAGTATAAAATTCTCGAGACTTCAAAAGTCTCACATCTTCCTACACAAATCTAGTATTCGAAAATGCTCACACTAGATTCATCAGCATCGGGAGGTTTGAGCTGTTTGAGTCGGAAGACATCGACCTCCCTCACGTGGTAGGCGGTCACAATCGTGTCTCTGCCGAATGGAGGTCGCTCATAATGGCCTGCAACGACAATAATAAATAAAGAAAATGAAATAGATTTTCTTCGAACCTTTCCTGAAATTTTTCGCTCCGTAAATTCCTGACAGACCAGCAATGCGCAATCCAGCGAATCTGAAAACGACCAACTTGAGGGAAAGAAATGCTGGAAGTTCTTTTACCTGATAACACTAGCATATCCCATGTAGTAGATCTTGGGGGCGACCCAGCCTCCATTCGGCAACTCGGCAAGAAACCCCGACGCCTCGTGATTGCCACCGACGAACAGAGTCAGCACTGGGGCTACCTGAGTTGTGTGAGAGAAATAAGAGAAATCAATCTATTCGTTATTTTTTTTGGAAAATGTCAAGCGCTAATTTTGAAAGGAAACATCGAAATCTAAGCTTAAAAATGTAAAAAAAACTAAACTTATAGATTTGACCATTTGTGAAAAATTCTGTGCAAAAGAATACGAAGAATCGGCTTGAAATAACTTCTCAGAATTGCCACCTTTTCCCCCGAGTAGTATTTGTAGAAGGTCATGAGCTGCCTGTACTTGTCAGGGACATTGACATGATGCAGATCCCCGTAATTCCTCACAGCCTGGTAGTCCCCGCAGCAGATGAGCAAGTCGAATGTCTGTTTCTCTTCCCTCTCCAACTCGGCCATCGTCTCGTAGATGCGGTCCATTTCCCCATGCGAACAACCAGCCACGGCAATTCGAATTTTCCTTCGAGGGCCTACGTCTTTCACATCTCCTTCCTGCTTGATATCTGAAATTTCTTTGAATGGGTCAAGTTGTTAAACAATTAGCAGAAGGGGAGTATAATTTTTTAAAATGAAACTCCATTGTTTCGATTATTTCCAGAAAAGACGAAAATTAAAAAAAAATATTTACCGAGAATCGGTTGCTGATTTCCACTGGATCCTTCTGCCTGAGCATCTTCTGCTTCTGTTGAAATTTCACCTGTCTCTTCTTTCACTTTTGACGGTTCGTCACTCATCTGAAATCAAATAGAAACCAATTTCCACACGGGAAAAATCGCAAATATTGAAAACGTCTTGACATGGTCTCTTCAAAGTTTTCATAACAATTAGGATAAATATAATTTATGTCTGATGTATCCGCCAATAACAAATTCGAGATCAAAAATAAGTGACGACCGGGGGGCGAATCTTTGAATATCTATTTTCTGGACCAGTAATCAAATTTGTCCATGTGAACGATGGGCTCAAGTTGCCTGGCGAAATCGCTCAGTTGTTTGGCAGCCTAAAATTTATAGGAGATTCGAAAAATATTCGCATAATGCATTTCCTGTAAAATAATTGTGAGCTCTATCATTTTTTCGAGAATGCAAATGTTCAATCAAAAGCTCTCACTGACCGGCATATAATCAGCCTGTTCCGGGAGAGAAGTCGAAATCTCGATGATGTACGAATCTGACACGTCTTTCAGGAATTGCTTGTCATAAGTGCCTGCCTGAAATCCTTTCAATTGAACTGGAAATGAATAAACAACAAACCTTATCAGTCTTCTGCAGAGATCCCGCAGTGATTTTCATCTTTCCGCAGGTCCACACACTGCCTTTGATCATGTACTCGTAATCCATTCGCAGACCTAGAAATAAAAAAAAATAAAGTACGACCATTTTCGTATCGAAAAATAAGTTTTTTAATGCTCGACAAATTATAAGAAAAATTCTACCTAAAGTTTTAGCGAAATGCATCATGTCAGGAGAATAAGCCACCGAGTCAATCACTTTGCGTACGATCGTCGGACATTTCTGATCTGGTTCGGGCACTGAATTGAAAGCTGAATAAAACATTCGGAAAAGAAATTCTCACTTCCAATGTAACGGAATTGCCATTGATGTGTGTGGAAAGACTCCTGACGGAAACGGCGTCGCAATCTGAAGGAAAAATAAAGTGATACTTTAGTTGGATCGCATTTCGCATATTTTTAGGATGAATGCTAAAAGTATGCAATACTGACCGACTAGCTTACAAGAAAAATGATTTTTCTATGATGCAAAGAATACCTGATGGTAACATCGGGATTTGCACTGCCAGTTCTCAGGCTGAAGGCCATTTCGTGCTCACTGAACTGCTCGACTCCCGGATCGCACAGCCCACTGATGCGACGCTCCAAGTCCTCAAAGAACACTCATATGAAATCTTTTTCTGGCAAGAATCCACCTTGTGGAAAAGTCAAAATTTAAATCTTATTTTGCATTGTCCATTTGAAAACATATCCAACTCCAAGTTTAGTCATTTAGAATTTAGAATTACTCAAAAAATAGACTCTAGACTCTTTATTAGCACTAGAATGCATTCGAAATTAACTGATTTTCGACAAGACGCGGGAAATTAGACTCACAGACAGATGTTCCTTGTGGAGAGTTCCATAGAGAATGCATTCCTGTGATTGGTATGGCATTGCAGTCACTGTGGGAGGCAGACCGGTCTGTTTGAAAGGAATTGCATTTGAATTTCAGAGAATATTTACCAGATTCTGTTCATACTCGTCGTCCTCTGCATTCTTCTCGTCTTCTTTCGACATTTCGAACTGAATTTCATACATTTTAAAGGTTGCCCTGAAAAAATTAAAGAAATGATTCCATGGTATTTTCAAACCAATATCCTCAGAATTCTGTAATTTGTAGTTTAACAATAATAACAACCGTTTATTGTCTTTGTCACACATAATGTAATACTGGAAAAAACCAGTGAAAGAAATAACAACAATTGAAATTAGGGAAATGAGGGCATTTTGTAACGATGAACCATACAAATGGAGCACAAAATAGTGAAGATCTGACCCGCTGTTGGAGCAAGCACAGGAATCGAGTAAGTCAAAGAGAAATTTAGAAAACTTGCAAATTGAACATTTTTTAAAACATGATCTTTGACTAAATTCTTATCAAAGCCTTCATGATTTATCGAAAAGAAAATATTGCTAAATTTTAGCATGGACCAATTTTAAAAAGCTGTCAATTTTGAAGCCTTCCTTGATAACACAAACTGAACGAAATTGTAAGAAAATATTGCTGAAAAGAAAACAAATAAAATAAAAAATAGGAATTTCATAATTTCTAATTTATGAAACATGAAATTATGAATCCCTCTTGTTTGCAGAGTAAATAATCCGAAAGATGTCAAATCTCGACGACGAAGAATGAATTAGTGCTGACAAAATCAACATTCATCAAGTGAACAACTTGGAGAACCAATTTAATAATTATGAGGGGAAACTCTAACGGTTTAAATCTTGAATATGAAGTTTCAGATGGGAATAAATATGAAAATCCTAATTAGGCAATGGGCCGAATTAAGTAAGTTTGGGCATTTGAATAATCCACTTGCATATGATAGTGTTTTGCTCGGAGATAAGCAGAACTGCTTAGAAAGACATTAAATGAACCAAATGAACAAATTGAAAAAAAAAAAAACTGGAATTGCAGGTGGAAAAGATGGAAATTCGATTGGGAACTTAGAAAAGAATCAAAATCAATCAAATTTATATGATCGCGGACTAGTCTAATGAATGTGAAGGCGCAGGGGGAAATGGAAAGAAAGAAAAGAAAATCGATACCCAACTTGAAAGATAATTGAATTGAATTTGAACGATAATTAATTATTCTAGGAAAGAAGAATCACAAAATTTGATACATTCTAAAATCCTGAATAACTTGAAAATTAATAAAAAAGTACATTCAACCAAAAATAATTTTAAAAATACGATTCTGCATTGTTTATGAATTTGAGCGTATACTACGGATCGACAGATTTGCAAGTTATTGACGATAAATGAGCAAAGAAAAGAAAAACGTGAATATATTAGAAATCAACACGAGCACTGGCCTGACGACTGATCTTGCTTAGGTGTTTTGAGTGATGGCATCGACCGAGACGATATCCATTTTGATCTCCCTGAGGAACTGCCTGTCTGCCTCGTTATCCAGGTGCAACTCCGCCCAGTGACGCGCAAACGAAACCACGTCGTAGGTGATAAACTTACAACTGAAATAATAAGAATGGAAAAATGACTAGGAAAGTGAGTTACCGTTTGCATCTAAATTCCTGACCACCCGCCAAACGGACTCGCTCTTCCGGAGTCACTTCGACCGGAACCTGAAATGAAACAATTTAAAAGATAAAAATAAAGGAAATCAGATTGTAAATTTAAACGATGAATAAATGACAATGGAGCACGATTGCAGAAACTCGTTTGAAAAAATTGAAAATGTACTCCGTTGGAAATTGAATTGTTTGGAAAAAGCTTCAATATTAAAGAAAAATGGTAAAATAATTGTGACTTCTAGACAAAACTTTTGATACCTTAACATTTTCTGGTGCGAGAATGGCATTTTTCTTGAGCGTGGTCAGAGACACGTCCAAATGGTGATTCTGCTCGTGGAAATCCACAATGCTCTTCGTGTCTGCGGAATAGTCACACAGCCTAGAAAGAGAAAATATCACAAAAATCATAATAATGGCCAAATCCTAGATCCAAACTATTGCAGCGAAGGCGATAAAAGAATTTGGAGTTAGAAAAATGCGCTCCAATTGGAAATGAGTTCTCTACACTCATTTTCCTCCATAAAGACAGAATATGAGAAGCACCATTTTCAAATTGGAGAGCGACCTTTCCAAGATTAAAATCTATTGGTACGCTTTATTAAAATGGAGGATAGAATTCAGGGTTAGAAAGATTTAATTTAAAAAAAAAAAAAAAAAATACTAGCCTGCATTCGAAGATACCCTTCATTCCATGCATCTCGCTGTGCTTGACAAACGCAACGAAAGTCTCGCAGCGGAACGAACATTTTCGACAGGTGTGCTGCAAATTGTTTAGTTGAATAATTAGAAGGAAATTTCTAGTTCTCACATCTCGGTCGCTCTTCTTGGCTGGTCGCTTGACTTTTGCTTTGCCGGATTCTTCTTGAATTGCAGCTCGTTTGATTTGAGACACGAGACGAATTTGCATTTGCTAAAAGATTGTGTAAGAAATGTATAAAACATGAAATTTCAGGCATATATTGTAGGGAATTAAGTGATAATCTAAAAATGGGTGCGAGTACAATACCACGATATTTCTTTTCCCACTTTGGTAAAGGTGTAATCACTTTTGATAGCATTGTGTTCGCAGATTCAAAATGCTATCTTGAAAATGTTCTAGCATCGAAAATTAAAGTGATGAAAATGGCTATTTGCCAAACTTTACTGATATTTTTTCTTTAATTTCAACAAACCTGAGCATGATCGATCCTGTGTTTTGCATAATTCGCTTCAGACATAGTCTTGAAGCTGCAGGAATTGCACGCGAAATGCTTCGCTCCGTTCGGAATCGGCTCCGACTGCTGGAATCGTCGCTTGCCAAGAAGACGCTTTCTAAATTCATTCTTAGTTTCGCTTCGTTTACAGAAAAGAAATCTTACTTAGCTGACGAATTAGGGCTTTGGGGTGGGATATGCAGAGAAATGTGACGATAGAGAGCATCCGCAGAATAGCAGCTGAAATTGGACATCGTAACTTTCTTGTAAAAGCGAGAAATTTACCTATAGTCGCAAATGTTGCAAGCGAAAGCACGAGACTTGCCACCATGCAAATCGCGATGCAACTGGAAGACAACGGAATCTGGATCGGAGAAGGGGCAGTCGGGGCATTGATGCGTATCTGAGAGTAGTTAAATTAATTTTTAGGATATTTTATATCGAAAAATGCAATTTGCATTTAATGCAATGATAAAGATCTTGAAGGATTTAGTGAAACAATTGAAAGTTCAAATGAACAACAGGCTTTTTTAAATCCCGTTTGAAGAAAAATTGTAATTGATAGAGAAGAACTTAATGAATTTTCAAGAAGCCGTAATTGTACAAGCTTTGACTATTTTCGGCATTCTAGAAAACGATATTTCATACTCTGTGCATTCTTCTCCTTCTCGATGAGTCTTCTGATGGTCGTATTGTCGTCATTCGCCAGCACTTCAATCGTTCTGGAGATGTCGATTTTGAGCAGGTTGCCCATCTTGACGAGCGAATCCATCACCATCGAGGGAGTCACTATTCCACTAAAAAGAAGATAACTTTAAAGGGAGTAAAGTGACGAAAGAAAGGTTGAAGTTATTCTTTATTAGGCTATCTTCTTGAAGTTTAGCACATGTGTCAACTTTAGATTCCTCTGAATTATGCTTCAAAGTCAAAAATTATTCATTCATGAAAAATAAACTCAGGTGCTTGTATTAAAATTGACATTTAACTTCAAAACTTCGGTCACTGTTATATATCTTCGCTTACTTATTCAAGTTGTGCCTCTGCGGAGTTTCGAGCTGTTCCTTTGCATCGATCGGAAGCGTGTCCTCCTCCTTGACGAGCACGGGCGGCAGAGGCGAGAAGAGCAGATCGTGAGGCTGATTTTCGGGGGAATCTGTCTTCAACTGGGAGTCCAACACTGGGGGAGCGTTTCTGAAATGGGGCAATTAGAAGAGCAGACGGAAAGACGATAAAATAAAAATTTGAAATTTTTGAAAATAAGTTGCCAACTTCTTTCACGTTGTGTTGAAAATATGCTTACCCATTGTTAACATCCTTCTTGTCTCCTTTAGGTGTGGAAGCAGGAGGTGGGGGAGTGGAAGACATGGAAGCAGCGAGGAAAGTGAGGTTGGAGCAGGAGGCAGAATTGAGGATGGGCGGCAGGGGAGTGGAGGAGGGAGATGGAGCTGTGCTGCTCTGAGTGCTTCTTGCCAGCTCACTGCCGACAGTGTGCACTCCGCCTGCAGCCAGGTTGACTCCACTCGTTTTGATGTTCCTTCCGATGTACAGGAAATGTCTGTTCTCGTATCGCTTCGCGTAGATCTGCGAGTGCACAATCAGGTGCTCACTCAGAGACGATTCCGTGCCAGTGCTGAAAGTTGAAATTCACTTTCGTTACTTGGTGTGTTCCACTTACTTGTAACTGCACTTGTCGCACATGAACCTGTTCGGCTTGCGATGTTTCTGCTGATGCGTCCACACACGCTGATACGACTTGTGAGCGAATGGGCATTCTCTGAAAATATGCTATTTTACGAAACCAATTTTCATAAACACATGTTGAAATTACAAAACGCAGATCTACTATTGAATGATAGAATGCTACTTTTCCTAATATAATTTCTTCTGTTAACTCTTCTATTTGTAATGATAGGTATTGCCAGCGTAATTTACTAATAGCTAAATACGGTAACTGGCAGGTAAATAAAGTTAGAGCCTTGTTCGAATTTCTTACTTGCACTTGTAGAGAGTGGAGGAGTCATCCAGCTCATCAGCCACGAGCAGATTCCACTGCGTCTCGTCTGCCTGTCTGGGCGTTCCCTCTCCCGAATTCGAATGACTTGATGCCTTGTCGAAGGGAATGGCCACTTTGAGTTCCTTCCTGGCTGCATCAGCCCCGAATGCCATCCCATTGAGGGTCTTCGTGAAACTGGCCGACTCGGGGTGGTAAACGTGGTGCTCCTCAACATTAGTCATGGAATTGCTGCCGTAGCCGCACGACGAACACGTGTAGATCCATTTGACGGTAGAATTATGGTGTCTTAAAACAGAGTGATATTGATTTTTAGGGCAAAATTATCTATCTATTATAGATAAATGTTGATTAGACGTTTGGAATAATGCACGCTATTTTAAATGATTGGTCTTTTCACAAGTCGACTTGTATTGGACTTTTCGGATTATTACTACAATATATCATTTTCGAAGCTAAACATCCGACTGTTTTCTAGTGAAAAATGTCAATCCGAATATTTCCGAAAAAAATTTGTATTGTTTCAAACTTTTGTGCATTGCCGCATTGTACAATCTTCATCGAAAGTTTTTTGTTGTTGTTGTTGAAAATAACCTGAAATGGAGCCAGAGAGCAGTGACATATCTGGAAACATAGGGGCACTGCAGACAGGCGTAGTGTCTGTTCAGTCCGGCCCCCTTCTTTAGCCCGATCGTCTTTCCATTTGCCAGTCGAATTCTCCTCACTCGAAATTGTGCCGCGTCGATGTTCTCCTCGTTGTGCATGAGAATGTGACCGCGCAAACTCATCGATCGCTTCGTCGTGTACGTGCACAGAGTACATCTGCAATTGAATCGACGTGATCTAACAGGAAAATACGACGAGTTGATCGATATTCAAAATAGGGCTTCTGGGTTCAGATGTTTTTTTTTCAGCAATGAAAATGCACCTGATATTATGAGGTGAAGAACTAGATGAATGAACATACTTGAACTGAGACTGCTGCTTTGTTGTGTGCATTTCCAGATGCGTTCTCAAATCGCATGGGTACTTCGTGAAGTAGGGACATTCTGGGCAGCGCTTGATTTTCTTCATCTGAAGGATAAATTTTCGAACATTAGCAAAACGAATCTGGACTTACATCAGAGGGAGCGATGTCCTTCTTCATGTTGATGAACCATTTCTTCTTCAGCTTGGGAAAATATCCCGTGTAGAGCTCCTTCTTCACATCAACGTCGATCTGTAATTCGAATATCATCTTTCCTTCTCCCCCATTTGTCTCTTGTGAATATCTTCTCATGATATCGACTAATGATAAGTAGCATATGAAATTATACTCGGCTCATCGTCCCTGCCGTAACTTACATATTCCTCCTCTCTGGTCCCATTATGCATCTGTCCATTGGCAGTTTGTGCAGGAACAGGCGATTTGTTGTGCCCGATGCCGCCGAACTGATTGAGATAGTCCAAGTCTGCCGAGGTGGTTGGCGGCGGCGGCGGCAGGTTGACAGCGGCCGCTGCTTGAAGGGCTACTCGCATCGATTTGGCGACCGACTGCAGAGCCTGTGCGACTGAAGTGTTGCCGCCTATCGTTGGAGTTTGAGCCACCTACAAACAGCTCGTTGTTTTCACTACACCAAGAATTTTGAGATGTTTCTCATTTGTTCCTATGTTCGTGCTTTTTTCTCACGAAAAGAGTTAATGAAGAATTCGAACAATTAAAAAAAAACATAAATTTAACGTAAAACATACCAAATGACTGATTGCATAAGGGCTGGAGAGCATCGCAGAAGTGGTTGGAGGAAGAGAAAAGGTCTGACAAGTTGTGGGTGACTGAGACAGGATGAATGGAGAAGTTGGCACCAAGACAGATGTGGTCACTGGCTGAGGGCACTGTTGCATCTGAATTAAATTTCCCTATCAAAATGAAGTCGTTGAGAAAGCGACTAAATTCTTATGACTATTCGGGAAGATACACGCTCTCATACCTGTGCCTGCATCTGCATCTGCTTCTGTTGCTGATCGTTAACATGCAGTCGAATATGCTGATGGATGAGATCCTCTCCTCGACACGAGAATGAGCAGTGAGGGCACTGCAACATGAAAACTCAAACTATATTATTTCACCTATTCGCTACCTGGAAATTGCTCTTGACAGCGTGCTTGATGAGGTGTCTATCGAGACGAGAATTGTTAATCGTTGTGTAAGGACACATTCTGAAATTTCATCGTATTCTTTTAGGATTTTCTGCACAATTCAGCATCACCAATTGTATAATTCGTCAAATTTTGAGAAATGAACTATAACGAAAATGCTGTTGAATTATGCCGACGAGTAATTTCAAAATTATCTACTCACCCGCATTTGTAATCTCCAGCCTCTTCATCGTCCTTGTTGCCACTATTGGAAACAGAAGAAGAAGAAGAAGTTGAGGGAATCGATGTGGCACAGGCAGGTGGAGTGGAAGGGATTGCGACTGGTTGGGGAGTGGATGGAAGTGGAGTGGAGACAGAGACAGGGCAAGGAGCACTGACGGACGCTGGAATTGGGGGAGGCTGCATCTGCACGGTCTGCACTACTGGAGCTGGAGTGGCAGAGCGAGACGACAGCTCTGTCTTGATCTCATCCTTGACGAGAGTCGGAGTACCGGCGACGGAGAATTGAATGGGAGGGGAGGAGCGCGACTTCTTGGGCTGTGCAGAAGTGTGGGATGGGATGGGCACGAAGTTGGGATCGGCAAAGGGAGGCGGAGAAGTCGGAGGAGTCGATAGGGAATTTATGCAGTTGCCGAAGTACCTGAAAGAAAGCGATTGTGATTCGAATAAATACAAATCTCGATTCCACACATTTTCCTATGAAAGAAAACGTTGGGCTGCATAAACTTTCCTCCTAAAGCGCGAAAAAAAAACAGCGAGAAAGGATCTGGGAGGAAAGTTTACACAGCCAAAATGTTGTTCAATTTCAGAAATTATGCATGAAGATCAAGCATTGATAGGTTTTGGTCTTTCATTTGAAACCTCAAACTTGTTAGTTTTCATTTCTCTTCAGAAATGGATAACTATTTTCTTCAAATCTTAATGAAGACCCTCATTTCGCAAGATTTCAAGAAAATGCACTAACGCTTTCATGTAATCCCTGCCGACGGCCTCCAGCAACATGAAGGGAACGTGCATTTTGTGCGGCTTGCGATTCTTCCACGAATGTTTCCACTTCTTGTGCAGGAACAGGGCAGTTCGATCTTTGCATGTTCTTCCGCACAATTTGCACCACAAACGAGTCACTGCGTGCTGAACGAGTAATAATATTTTTTCGAGCGATTTGAACTTGCATACCTTCGCCATATGCTGTCTGATCTTGTGGTTGGTCAGAACTGACAGACTTGCACAAACAAATTTGCAATCCTTTTCAGGGCATTGCTTCAAATTCTTGGTCTTCTGCTCGAAGAACTTAGGAAGTGCCTGAAAATCCAAATTTGAGTGGAAAAATAACTGATAGGAGTTGCTACGTCAAATATTCCAATTCTAATTTGCCGCACAAAATATAAAAACTTACAATGTTTGGAGACTGGAATCTCTTCCATTTCGGCTTGTACTTCGCCCATCTGTTGACAGGCACAGGTACCTTCCGACTCTTCCCAGCCTTTGCATTCTTTCCAGCACGGACTCTGCCAGTCTTCGAACGAGAGTCCTTTTTGTCAACTGCAGACCCATTCTCGTGCAGATTGATGTGGCGCTGCAGGAATCCGGCAGAAATGCTCCTGAAAATGCAAATCTTGGAATTAATCGTAGAAACGAAATATTTGATAATCGTAGTTTTAAACTTGAAAATGGAATTCCAACTACTTCTTATTCAGAATAGTCACCTACATATTTAATTCAACGAAAATTTTGTAACGATAATAAAAAGATATTAAATGACGCTGCGACTTAGATTAGAAAAAGGTATTAGCAAAGAGCAAATTTAGTAAAATGTCTTACTTGAAACTGCAATAAGTGCATTTGTAGCCATTGGTCCGTTCATGTCCCTGCAAGTGGTTCTCCATTCTCTTCATCGATCTGGCAGCAAACGGGCAGTCAGGGCACTTCTTTCTCTTCTTCTTGTTGTTGCGGATTCCTGAAATTTGCGATTTTAGCTTGAAGTGCTAATTTCAAAGCTGCTCACTTGCAGGCGTGGACAATTTGTTCGACTTGGGAGACACAGAAGAACTGTCGCTTCTGGCATGAGACCTGGAGGCTGTCTGTAAAATTGATATATAAGTGCTGTTCGATAGAGAATTTTGAAACAAAAATTGGACCATAAGTTTTTTTAACACAAGAAATAGAACATGATCAGTGTCGAGCGGAAAGTGAATTTTCATAACTCTGAAACTAAAAGCTGTCTTAAATTTTTTTCAAAAAAAGAAGAATAAAAGCAATGGAAAATGCTAGAAAAGTCAGAAAATGATCAATCTAGAAGACACGCTTTAAGATAAATCAACATTTTGTGTTTTTCAGCTTTCGTGCTCGTTACAGTAGAACAATAGAACCAACCTCCTTCTTGTCAACGACGGGCGACAGAGCAGGCGGAGTGTTGACTGCACCTGGTGATGGAGTGGCCGTGCTCGGCTTGGAAGAGGAAGGCTAAAAATGAGAGGATCGAGTTTGCAAATGATATTGTTCGAAATGGCGAAAAGCTAAAAGAGTGAAGTTCTTTCTTTATCTTTTATAACTAGTTACTATTGCGTTTCGTCAAATCCAGAAAAGCGCTTTGACACTTCACGTTCCCGAGGATAAATAATTGACGGGAAAATGAATGAATGAATACCGTCTGCTGTACAGTTGCAGAGCCATTAGCAGAGCTGGAACAGCCCAAATCGATGGAGCTCGAGGCAGACAAGACTGAGGCAGACGAGGAGGAGGAAGAGGACGAAATACCCGTCATTGGGGCCACACCGAATCTGGAAATTATTGTTCAGGACGAGTATTGTTCAAAATTCTGAATTAATTCTTCTTTCAGCCAGATAGCATGATTTTATAAATTTCAATCAAAAAACATAAGCGGTTTGTAAACACAAAATACCAACTTTTCGTGGACGCGTTTGTGCTGTCTGAGAGCCTTGACAGTTCCACTGGAGAAATCGCACAAATCGCAGGCATTTTTGCGGCGTTCACCTGCAACCAATAAATTTGTGCATGTACTCTACATTATTGATTGACTTACCCTGATGCAATTTGAGGTGATTTGCGAGTCCTGGTTTGGTCTCGAATCGAGCCGGACACTTGTTACAAAAGTGAGTACCAAGCAGGCCGCTCTTTCCGAGATCGTACTGAAAAGAGGAACATGTTTTTTGCAAAGAATAAATTTACACAGAATTGTTTAGACTTCAATTAGAATTTTGAGAAGTTCTTTCTAATTAGATTGATAATCACCCAAAATTATAGTTGGCAATAAAATTAATCGAAGGGACTAAGTGAATCGTTAATACTTTTTAAATCAAATTTATGATTTTACCTCATCGTCCTCATCGTCGTAGATGTAGCTGGCATCTCTGTTGGGCACAGTTCGTCTCTGTCTCTTCGAGCTGCCTCCAGCTGCAGCAGTAGGAGTCTCTGCATCTGCATTCTCATCGTGACTGTCCGATTCAACTGGAGTCAGTGAGCCCTGCAGTTACAATTATCAATAGCTATGATCTCTAACGCAAAACATTGCCCGATACAAATCTCATGAAAATATGCAAATAGGACCGTAAACGTGCCCGTACCGATAGGTTGTCTCGTGGTAGGAATCGCAAGAAAATTTGAAGGAAAAAGAATCATTTCTCGTGTATGCAAAAGAAAGACGAAAAACAAATGATCTGATTAAACGCGTAAAAATACAAAGAAAGAAAGATTATTATCGATTAGAAGGCAATGTGCGCGTATATTTTATGTTGAACTTACGGCGGCATTCCGCTTGCGTTCGGGGTGAGAACTGTGAATTGCAGCCACATCCAAGTGGAACTTGTTTCTCTTCGACCGTCGCAGTGCCTCTGTTGGCGAGAGGGCCGACGACGTATCCGCTGTTGCCGTTGACGACATCTGAAACAATGCTGACGATTTTGCGAAAAGAAGAGGAAATACCAAGCAAGAGCATGAAAACTAGAGCACTTCAGAACTTCTGATGATAATTCGATTCACAAGAAAATAAAAGATGCATTTTAACAAGTTAAAATTCAAAATTTAGATACATGGATGATGTCAGCGCAAAAATGTACTACTGTAGCGCCCGAAAAAAATGAATTTAGCATTGCATTAAAGTAAAACTCCTAACGCTGCACTGTGAGCATCATTGCTCTAAATTCCTCTAACTCACCCACCACCAATTCATATACGTTCATTTAGGTTTCGGTAATCTCCCAGTTCACTGTCTGAAATGCACACAGACGATATTCTCCCTGGTTTTAGGCTTAGAACAGCGTTTAGCCAAACTGCCCTTTAGGCATGAAAAGCTGCTAGAGAATGCAGCAAATCGAGAGGCACAGCAGAGAAATTAAAGGAAAAGAAGAGAGGAAGGCAAAGGAAGATATGAGAAATAAGGGCGAATAGACACAGGGCAGATGGAGAGAATTAGACATCAGAGATTCGACAGAGGTGAAGCTGCTTGGGAAGAGAGTGAGAATTGTAAGCTGGTTTGCAGTACATGAAATACATGGAATGTGGATGCAAATGGCTATGAAGAGGTTTGATGGCAATCATAAGGAATACCAAAATGTGCAGATAAAAGAATAAAAACTGAGACATACAAATACACGTGATCAACTCTAGGATTCGAAATGAACATGGTAGATGATGTGCAAGTTGTTTCTAATTGTAGCAATTCATTACGAGAAAGATTCACAAGAGACCACAGAGACAATTGACTAAATAACTTTGTTAGGGCGAATTCTGTGTGAAATCGTCACACATGCAAGTTATTCATAGGCTTGAGGAGAAACGGATGAATATACAATAGAAAATAGAAAATAATATTTCAATCAGTAGCGAATTTATAGCGCGAAACGTGCAATTCCGCAAATCTAAAAATACGGGCGAAAGCGCTACAAAAAAGATGCTTCAAAGGTGAAGAAAGTTTTACAATAAAAATCAACATAACTAGAAGTTCCTAATAGTAAAAAAGGAGGAATTCTACGAAAGCATACGAGTATTACTCATATTAGCAGTGCGCGTTTAAGTGACAGGCCAAAAGTCGCCTAAATTTAGGACATTATCGCATAGGACTGCAAAGAGGCTATGCCACTTTTCTGAATCTATGAATGACTCAAACCCAACTTATCCCCTTCATCAAATGTAACCCCGTCCGAAATTCCTACCAATCATCCCGATATCAAGCAGCAATGACAAAAATGAGAGTAGAAAGAAAGACACAAAGTCTTTGCCTCTCTCTCCTCTTCCCCTTCTTTTCCCTCTCCGATTCATCTGCGGCCAACAATGAAAAATCGATACGAATGAGATAGTGGGAATAGATGAGAGAGCACGGGCAGAAGAAGGAAAGGAGACCCGAGAAAACACGAGAGGAACCTATGAAATAACCATTTTGGAGCTATACCCATTGGTAAATCCGATGCAGGAATGAGTTCCAGACAGACCTAGAGAGTTTCTGCACGAACAGCTCAAAATTCACTTGGTTTGAAAGAAAAGAGCCAACTCTTAGTCTGGTTTTAATAAAAACTACACATGATAAAGCCACCTTGAAGAAACTATGCACCAAACAGACACTGAGATGATAATCAGATAACACATGTATGGAAATGGTTCCCCCATTTAGTAATGAACTATGGGAACTTCTTACAAAAGCAATAGGAAAAATGAGAAAGAAAGAAAGGCGGAAAGAAGAGGGAAGAGAGAAAGAAACACACAGACCATGTGAAAAATCGATATCCGATTGAAGTCAGCAAATCAGTTATTCTAAGCAAACATAATTGCTTAGGGGCAATTAGTGATAATCGGTCAATTAATGGGAGTTAATTAGCATACTCGAAGCAGAATAGAAACAGAATATGAAAATGAGGCGAGTATTGATGACAAGAGTTGGCAAAGTAGAGCAATTAGAACTGCATAGTGTGTGTGTATGTTAAATGCTATGATTCAGTGTCATCTAAAGTTCATCAGATTCACCTACTTCGATAACTCTATATCAGCGCTTAATGATGATTCGAATATTACAACAAACAGTCCGAATTACGAAATTTTAAGCCCAAAAAAGAGTGATGCAATTGAGCGCAATACTGCATTCGAACCTCCTTGTTTCCAGGCATCAAAAGTACGCACCTTCAAATGCACTGTTTTATCGATCATTTCCGAGGTCCTTACCTAAATCAATCGACCAACATGGAATGCTTATTATCAAAACAAAGCGATAGTTCCACATTCTTGATTACGAAATGTCCAACCGAAAATGATAGAGAAAAATTAGCTAGACGAGTCGAAATGCCAAAATTGGTTGAAAATTCGATTCTTTTCGCAAGACTATAAGAATATGTATAATTGTCACAATTAAAAAAAAAATTTGTTTTATCTCGAAAAAAATCGATATTTGATCTAAATTTTCGAAATAGAATATTTGAACTCAATTCTTCAAATCATTCGAGAATCAAAGCATTTAGAAGTTTCAACTAACTCGTAGATTTCATTTTTGCTCTGGAACAAGGGAATAAAAGCGCAGAATGAATGTGCAAATTCAAGGATAAAGAACCTCGGTTTCGGGCCTATATTTCTTCAATTCCAATTTAGGCAGTGACGATTCAAGCATTTCCTTGTGCAGACTTTACACAGGTTCCTCCTGTCTGCTTGCATGTGGAAAGTCGTGTCAAACAGGGAAAGTCAGCTAATCAGGCAGATCTGACAGAGACACGACAGGAACAGACAATCGATTGCACCCGGGATCAGGCAAGACAATTTAGGAATGAACAGAATGCTCTACGATAATTCTGATAATGTGAGGAACGTTTTCAAAGACCTACACTCTCATGAAGAAAGGAAAGAAACGTTGCAAAGGAAAGACTGGAGAGTGAGAGTAAAGGAAAAGGGAGAGTGACATTTGGAGAGAGGCAAAGAAAACGAGAAAGAAATGGATAAACCCAAGGAAAGATTGAAACATACTTGAAAAGGGATCAGTTTTTACTCACTCGAATAATTACGATCTTATTTGTAGGTTATACTACTTTGCAGTGAATTTGAATCTTTTCGTCTTTTCCGTCTCCTACATTCCTCCAATCTCTCCACACTTTTCTATCATCTTCCTTCCTTCTTGTTGCCTCTATGACTATCGATTGTTTTTCTCTACTCCCATACTCTTTCGCATTTTGTTGCTAGCTCTCTTCGTTTCCTACATTCTTTCGACTTTTTTCTATCCAAATGATTTTTTGATTTTCCTATTTACTCACAAGGGACCTACAGTATTTGACAGCAAATTAATTGGGCATTTGAACATGGAAACATGAATGAAAATGGTTCAAAGAAATCTATTCTACATATTGCAAAAAAACAAGCTCTAGACTGCATGAAAGGCAGACCTACAACCGTTCCACAACGTCATTATCAACTACTTTGCAATGGAAACCTGCAGCTTTATCAATGATAGATAGATGAAGTGGATAAAAATTCGTACACTTTACAAACTCCAAATGCAAGTCTACTTGCCATAAATGTTCTATTTCTATAGAAAGTTTACAGAGAAATATTCGATTTTGGGATAGATTCTGAATAACAAGAAGGAAACAGGATCATCGGAAAGAACAATGAGCATAATATGGCTTGTTAAAAATTCGAAAAATCTAAGAGAAATAGATTATCTGCTAAAAGAACTAAACGAGCAAAATCAGATGAGAGCATAAATGTTAGCATGACAAGTAAATTAGCACTAGATGAAGAGATGAGTTTATAAAAAAAATTCTACTTCTAATCGTCTACTGAAATAAGTGGAGAATCAAAAATATTCTTAAGAATTCATATCACTGCATAAAAATTGAGAATAAAGATAACTTTTATGGACCGATAGTTTGCAATCTTGGGATGATCATGAAAGCTTTAACTAGAATATCTCTTATCAAGAGCTTTCAAGCTACCCTACTAATATCATGACAATGCCAAGAATGAATGTGTCTTGCAGAAAGTTCAATGGAAGAATGATAGACATGCAGACTCTATATAAAAATTGCGCAATTTTTAAAATCGTAGTAACAGAGTTCGTAAAAAATTAGAAGATGATGAAATAAGCGCCATAAATGATTAAAAAAAAAAGTTGAAAATACGCGAAAAATGTTTGATCTTTGTCAGAACGTGTAATTCTCTTCTTGGTTCATATCTCTGCAATGGAAAAGTAAGGAGAAAAGACAGGAAAGAGGCAGAGCTGATATTCGTCAGACAAATGTGAGTCATTTACCGCATACTCTATGCCCTGTAGCTCTATTTCTTTTGCCTAGCAGGTCACAAATGCAACTGATTCGAAAATATAGATTTGTGATAGAAGGAACTCAAAGGATTTCAGACATTAAAAATGAATTGTGAGCAACATGGATTCATTGAGAACATTTTGACCGAGTATCAGCAAGAATTACAAAAAAAGACAATAGTTCATAAAAATGAAAAAGATGATTTTCTATCGACAATGAGTTGTCTGTGAGATTGGAAATAGTTCTGAAATGTGCAAGAAAGGGGTTGAGAAAGCATAGACAAAATTTTGTGAAAGATAATTTCCTAGGAAAAGCCTTCAAAGAACTAACTTTAGGCAGTGTGCAATGTGTGCAGTCCCTGCTCGGAAGCTTTGCTGACCACTGTAGTGTTTCCAAGCTGATTTTCCCCAATTCACGCGGCAGCACAATAGTTCAGTTCTTGTCAATTGGTGCAGTTGTAAAACGATGACGTTGACAACTGAAACAGGCAGAATGATTAACGCTCAAAGGCATCAGATCACACAAAGAGTACGATATTCGAGATAATTACTCGGATTCGATGGTTCATGATAGTAACAAACAGAAGCAGACCCTGACAATGCATTTCTCGAACATTTCGGGTCTTGTTTGTCACTTTCAAGAGAAGGAAGGAAGGCTACGCCCACTGCCTATTTGATCGATAACTATTAAAAGCATACAGAAAAGTCAAGAAACAGAAAATAATCTGATTTTAGGAAAAGCACAGCCGATCTGGGAAGATTGGAGTTTGAAAAAGAAAAGAAGCAGACTGAACGCATAAAGCCTGCGGAAAAAATGCACAAGTAGAAAAGATCTTGCCCTCGGAAAGTGAATTGGCTTTTTAGTGAAAGAACATCTTGGGAAGATTGTAATTTGAATAAATTGATCATTTTTCAGAACAAAAAGTCATTTTTCTCATACAAAATTTAGAATGAAGATTTTTGTAATTCTCCTTACTGTCCCTGGCATTTTCTACTATCAACTCCTGCTACAATCAATAGACACATAGCACACAGCAGAAAAGGCAATGCCAAGGGCTAAATGACAAGGAAAATAAAAAATGAAAGAACACTGAACGAACACATGAAAATCGGCAAGAGAAACGGGCAAAAATAGAGAAATGAATTGAAAAAAGCGAGAAAATGAATGTATGAAAAGCAGAAAGACATGAAAACGATTCGAAATCGAAGAACGTCGAGGGGGTTTTCTCGAATTTTGAAAGAGGGTAAAATTCCACTTGCCAAAATGATATTTGATGGAAATTATTCGCTGCACCATTGTAAATCACGTCGAACAAAATGAGAATGCAGCAAGCAGCTTGAAAGAGACAATCAATGACTCGATTCACTTTCCTGCCAACTTGAACGGAAGGTAATCAAGCAAATTCGATAATTCAATCGGTAGATAATCAATAAACTTTCGAAAAATCGTGAATTCATAATTAATCCGACTTGTGCACGTTCAGGAAAATTTCTACTAATGCCTCGAGCTGCCAAAAGTGCAATGAGCGAGTAAAGGGATAAACGAATGAAGACTATTGGATAGGGACGAAAAGTGCATTCTTGATATTCACCACTTGCATATAAGTGAAAGATATCGTTAGAAAAATTGAAAAATGAAGAAACTTTAATCTGCAAGTTGATTTTCAGTTTAGGGAAAAAATTATGAAAGAAAGATATCAGTCAAATCAAATATTCAACCTCGAAATGCCGAAAAAGGACATTTACCGAATAAGACACGTCAGAGTTCAACTCTAAACTACTCGAATGGTGTCTATGAAGAGCAGAACTCAATTGGACTTTTGGTACATAAAAATTAGCTAAGGATGACAAGTTGCGAGCATCAAACAGAACCTGACGAATAGTTCCGAATCTAATGGCCCTCTTTGACTCTTTGGGAGAGAGGAAAGAAGGAAAGATTCGCGTTTTTCGTTCCAGAGAGGGGGGTTGGAATGAAGAGGCTAGAGGCGAGACAAAGAGACTAGCAAGTAGAAGGCAGACACGCAGAGGAGTGAACAGCAGAGGGGTTGCAATGGAGGAAGGGGAAGGAGGGGAGATATGAAAGCGGAAAGCAGAAACAGCAACACAACTGAAATGGAAGAGGGAGGTCAAATGCCTGCTATTGCTGATTTGATTGCTGACAGGTGGATGTGGTTGTCTGATCGTCTGATTGCGCGTCTTGTGCAAGTAAAATTGTCATCGTGGCCAGGGATGAACAAGGCTTTGTCCTCTTCGTTGACTTCATCTTTTAGGCCTTCAAAGATTGAATCTTCGCATATTCATTCGATCTTTTTTACATAAATCTAACCAAGAATAAAATTCATCTATGATCGACTAGAACTTCCTCGCTCGTCGTTCTAGTGCCAGCCTTCAGCTGGCTGTTAGAGCTTTAATTACCTCTACTAAATATTTTTATCCCAAATAAGCTAAATTTAGAGAGCCAAATGAATTTTCGAAATTAATAATCATGGGATAATCTTATACCAGCATGATTGGTGGTATTTACCGGAGCCGAATGTTCTTTAGACCTCCGAAAATAGTTCAGTGGATTAAAAGTTATGCTCATTTTTGTGCAGCGCTTTTTCTGCTGTTCCTTCCCATTTTATTCGGTCAGTCATTTTCAATGTTTTTCGACATGATACAACATTTGAATTTTATTCTGTTCGAATGTATCAGTTTTTGTGCAATTCCATCCAAAGATTTCATTATTCAACTTCGACTCATGGTGAACTGTTGCACCTCTCTTCGTAACTTGGAATTTTCTTCACAATTTTTTAATCTGAGAAAATTTTTTCAAATGATTTGTACTAACAATTGATAAAAAAAAGACGGTGAAACATGTGGTAGACAAATCGATGTCGTACTTTCAAAGTCTGATATAGAGATTTTTGGAGGATCCTTAATTTTCGAGATACGGGTGTCTCGATATCCAAAAATCGTGATTTTTGAGGGTTTTGGAGAAAGTTTCCAACTACAAAGTTTGAGAAAGAAATTCAAAGTATACCATACAGAAATATATATATTTTTAAATCTCCATAGTCAATTTGTATAATTGGTATGAAAATTGAAATTAAAAAAGGTGACTATATTCTTATATAGTAGAGGTAATTTTGAAATATAAATTTCATTCATTTGCTAGTAAAAATAATTTTTAACTTCAATTTTTTTCAACTTTTTTTTTCCGTTTTACGTTTCTGCACCTGTATAAACGATATTTAGAATATAAAATATCAACTCATATAATATTCTGTGAAAAACAGTTTCTTCATAAATAATAAATAGCTTGTCTGTAAGTCTAAACACAACACAATAAAAATGATAGGCTTCTCTTTAGTGAATATTTCAAATGGCTACCAAATAACTGCATATTAATTGAAAATCAGATCGTACCTTCACTCATTACAAGTTTTATTGATAAAGAGTAAAATTATTGTTATCTTCAGTTTTTTTTTCTGAAAATTTATTATCAAGTAACATATGTTTGATATTTGACGATGACAATATTAGATGAAAAGTCTGGTGAACTCATTTCTGGAAAACATTCGCTTCTCATATAGTGGAGAGCAAGAGTTAGGAACAAAGAGTATACAGTATCTACTTCCTCAAAGTCTATAATAATAAAATATGTCTTTTCATTAAATATTAATGCAATTTAAACGTCGATGATATTTCATTTGCATTAAGACGAAAAGAATGGAATAAATTGATTTTTGTTCTAATGTCGCTCTAATTCACCTGTCAGTCGAAGTATATAAATCAAAGTCTTTCTAGAATGTATCAAGGCAAAGCGCGATAAATTTCGACTCTATTGGTACTTATAAAATTGTCTAATTTTTCAATAATTTTCCCTATAGAAGTGGGAGAATATAATGATAATCGGTAAGATATATTAATTTAAGGAATAAAAAATCTCCATAATAATATCACTATATGGAAAATTTTGTAGGGTCTTAATTAAACTATAGCTTTTCAGTTTTTTCATATAATAATCACATCATTAGTCTACCTGAATATGCGTTCTTGTATTTGATCATTGTCTTCGCTATATTTATTTTTCTAATTATTATACCTAATCTACTGTTGAGAATTTCCGATGGCGAATTATTGGAATTAAAAGATGTAATTTTACTTATTTGACAAATGTTATAAAATTATTGATTATAGGCACCTTATTACCCAATATATTATCAAATGAGAAGATTAGCGACTTTCTTTCCGGTTATGTTATTTATATTCCCGTTAACATCATTTATCACAATATTTATATATGAATTATACTTACATTTGCTCGGTAATTCGCATTCGTTAAAATTTCTCTATACAGTGACGATCGAAAGTTTTGAAAAATTATCGTTATGAATGCAGACTGACATGCCTCATAATTGCGGATTAATTAGAATGAAACTTCACACACATATTCTTCTCTATTGTAACAATTTTTCGTTTATTGGGGTATAGAAATATTTTAACCTCCGAACATTATTAATTCTCCCAGTATAATTGGGAGTTTAGAGATTAGGAAATAGAGTTCACGTCCAACACTCGACATGGAGTATGTGGATCCAATAGTATAGTGAGAGGGGGAACAGGAGAAGGCAAGCTTGTAGTTAGGTGTCGCTCAGAGAGGAAATCCTTTGGTAAGACTGGGAAGGGACTGTCATAGCAAGGGGAGGAACATGTAAAGTTAGAGATAAGAGTTTAGGGATATAGACAGTGATCGTAATCACAGTTTGATCCTGTTACAATGTATTGAGAATTCTTGCCAATTTTCACTCAAATTGGTCTACAATTATTAGTCCTATCAGGCTACATTCATAATCACAATTGTTTCACACTTTTGACCGCCACTGTACACTAATTTTTAGAAAAGTAATTTAGAGTTATGTTGGGAAGGTTGTAATCAAATTATTCCTTTGGTAAGAAGTTCGCAAATGACGAAATGAGTTATTGAATTGGAAACGTTTGAAGTTCGATTATTGCCTACACTATTTTATAAATACTCGATTTAAGACATCATACTATCATTTTCTCATTTCATCATTTCGTCACATATACAGAAAGCCACTTCATCATTCCATTAATTACAGGTTAACAAGTTGCTAGGTTTATATGCTGGGGTGCAACTTTCCATATGGTATTGTTATCTCATCATTTGCCTCCTTTTATTGATTCCGATAATGAGTTCAACCGTAGCATTGCTCAGTATCTGCCTTATTATCCAACGAATTGTGCTCATATATGAACTACCACGCCTAACAAATCTGCTTACCAAGTAAGTGAAAAATCTCATTTGCACTATTAATACAATGAAAATTGCAGGGATATTTTGAAAAGGATCGTTCGTTGCATTATGCTGTTTGCGATAATTCTAAATTTAGTGTATTTAATTATAGTCATGTTTATATTTTACTATAAAAAATTCAAATATGGATCAATTCTAGTTGTAAGTTGAAGACATCACGTTTTCAATACTTTAACCATACGTAAAGTGCTATGATTAGAGAGGCCAAGTCTACTTCTTTCAAGCGAGAGAAAGAACGTATGAAATTTTTCGACGTTTCAATCATCGTTAGTTATCTCGTTAATTAGTTGATAATTTCATGAAACCAAGACACCAACTAGGGTAATAAAATACGCCTGAAATGATGGCGTCGTCAGTTTTTTCAAAAAAAAAACCACTTAACCTCTCTAGTTATGATGCAGTAGGAGACAAAAGTTTCGAATCATCTATCTTCTATCTCTGTGTCAATTTTTTTTAGAAAAGTCGCTTGCACTTCTTCAGATTTGGCTGAAATTTAGCACAATTTCATGTTTTCCACGTACAATATGTTTTCAAAAGTTCAGCTAAATTCGATCAATGCAGAGTACAGATTTTGGAATTTTTGATGTCGACACAGTGAGGATTATCCAGTAATTTTGTTTGAAACTGTGATAATCCTTTCTTACGTTACTTCATTCTATTTTATTTTTTATTTTTGATGCATTAGAAATCGCATAATAATTCAACATATTTAGTTATCATACTTATCTTTGGATATTCTGGCTCTCATTGCCTCGCTTCTCTACTTTGTTCTATATTTCAAATTTCGTGAATTGGGAAGATTATCATCGTCAAGTTCAAAATATAAATCTGATAATCGAAGAATATTATATACCATGATACCTTTATTCGTGCAGCATGTAAGCAAATTAATCAGTTTATTTATTTGACTTCTTTGGCTGTTAAACTCGGACACTACAGGAACAGGATGCAAAACCTGATCCGGGATGCCCTTTAAGGCTTAGCTTTTTAACTGGGCTTTTTACAAATACTAATTCAACTCTAATTCATCGTGTTTATAACATTTTTGAAGAAATGATAATGTATTAAGATTGAGATCAGTGAGAAAAAGATTTGAAGAACACTTTAATCCGAAGATGATAAACGGGGAACAGTCGCTGCGCACCAAAATATTTGGTGCGGAATGGCACACATCCATTTTATGGATAGGGGTTACTGCCAGTACAACTAAATTCATTTTTCTATTGAGTGATTTGATTTACGACATTTGAAAACTATATAACTATTTCATATAGAAAAATAATCATTAGATTAATTTAGACATTAACAATCATCTCGTCAGTATTATTATACTTATATTGTAGTAATAATTTAAAGCCTATTCAAAATGAAACAGAACTTGAAGTGTCAAACGCGGATGACACTTCCATCATATATAGGGACACTTTCATAATTTCACGACTATTTGACGGATGCTTGTTGTGCATAACTATGCCACTTTCGTTTATAGTTGCCAGTCCGAAACGACGTCAAGCCATTAGACAATATTTCTCGAAAATGTATGAAATTACAATATTAAAAAATGGCAAATTTCTAGATGTTAATTGCGTAATTCTCAATTCAGCTGACATGAGTTTCAGAAGGAACAATAAACTGAAACCTTTGACGTCCATGATCAGCCGCAATAATCGTGATAATCAGATTCATCCATCATCGAATCAAAATATAGCTGCAATTGCATAATGAATGTCAAATTTCTAACCCCAATAAATGATCTTTAAAAAATAAAAATATTATTTCATAAAATATGCTTGTGATAAACCTAGTTAATAAATAAATAATTTGTCTGTAAATCTAAGCACAAAACACAACAAAAATGCCAGCCTTCTTTCTGGTCAATATGTCAAATTGCTGCATATGATTTTATAATCAGTTTTTATATAATGATGTAAAAATTCATTTTCAATTTCAACTTCATTGTACCAAATCATAAAAGATATTTACTCTCATTGACTCTTCAATGATTTTACCTGACCATATTATATATAAGTGTTAATTAATGGTAATTGTTTTAAGACGGTCTTTCTAAGACTCGAATAACCCATAGAGAGGGACTGCACTAGGACAAAAGTCCTTCTACCGGGATATGGCCCATATGGGTGGATAACCCCTTGGTCACCAATCACAAAAATGAGAAAATTAGGCTTCGCCCCCTTTTGTATGCGTGGCCACGCCCACTTGCAATTTTGCCGCATAGGCGAAAAAGCGATCGTCAGAAGGTACAGAGAAAATTTTTTTGCTATAAAAGATTTTCGAAAAATTTAAAAAGGATGATAGTCTGTGGACTCTAACGCTTCTCCTGATATATAATTTGTAGGGGTGAAATCACTTGCTCGGGGCAGTAGGGAGTCCCAAAGTGAAATAGGCGCTGCGCGCACTGACATTTTTTTGCACAAAATCGATCGTACTAAAAGAGTTTCTTAATTCCCATCACGTAGAATCATTTTAAAAATATTTCCGATTAAGTTTGAAATATTTTAAGCAAAAAAGTTGATCGAAAAAGGGCAGACTGGCGGGGTAATGACGCTATCAAAGTTGCTCAGCCAAGAATATATATATTATCATAATTACATTATTGCTCTCACATTGATTATTAACAGGGATGTACGAATTCGAACTCGCCGCGAGTTAAAGCCGAGCTCGAATTCACCTCGTGAACTTTTCGCGAGTTCGAGTTCGGACCCGAAAAAAATAATTCAATTATAAATTATATATACACCTTTTAAATCGATCAATATATGAATTGTTAATAATTCTTTCAATTTCGCGATAACATAGAATTTCAATAATCACGTCTATGATATTGTCTACCATTAATATACAAACTATATGTGAAAAATTGTCGGCGTTTTATGATATTTTATATAATTACAATAAGTCTACAGTTTGTAAAACTATATAAATAGAAATTGTAATATGAAACTCGGCAGTATTTCTACGCTATTAAGATGAAATCGTTTTTATATTTTATGCTAATTATTGCTGTATTTATTTTAATGATGAGTATACAAGGTGTATACAGCCTGATAGCAAACCCCGTGGGTATTTTATCAACTAATCAATAATATATATTATTGATTGGAGAGAACGTCGATATTAAAAAGTTGCGTTATTCGCCTCGTTTCTCTTCTACGCGACTCACTCTTTCGCTCCAAAGTCGACTTCTAATTGCTGCATGAATATCGATTTTCTTTCCAACCAACAATAATTTAGAATGTGAAATGTGATTTATTCCAGAAGCTCTGTATAACCGATGCGGACTGTCCTCCAGGAAGGCCTTGTACTAACTCATTGTGCTATGGTGTATTTTAAACGATCATATTTATATCATCATCAATGCAATAAACCAGTTTATGTTAAAAGTTGTATGTTACTCTAGTTTCCTTATATAAGAACTTAGAAACTAGTACAAAAAAACTTTCTTGCTATAATCAGACCTAGGGAGCACTTTCGTCAGACGAAAAAAAACTAGGAGGGTAGGTCGCAAGGGGTTTCTGACGATCGTCCTCCCTAGGACTGTAATGATGCGAAAACTCGTTTTGCAATTTCAACTTCATTGCATAAAATCATAAGAGATATTTACTCATTGACTCTTCAATGATTTTACCTGAGCACATTAATGGTAATTGTTTCAATTTTCACGTATCTGATTAAATCATGCATGCTGATATTTAGGCTTCGATTTTATAGGATTATTTGGAATAGTTGCATTTGCCGATGGAATTATTAGGTTGATGCATTCCTGTTTTCCGATTTATGCGAAACAGTTCAACAGAACATAACTTTATTGGCTAACAAGGATATTAGATGAAATATTCGCCATCGCTGTCCACAGTCTTCTGCCAGCGACTAGGCAGCTTACGGGTTCCCTCGCCGTACCAAGCGGGCTGTTTGGAGGCGAAGTAGGTCTTCAACCATGCGTCGACCTCCGCGCGGTTCTTGAAGTGTGTCTCGCCAAGGACTCGCTGCATGTCCGAGAAGAGCCAGTAGTCGCTAGGTGCCATGTCGGGCGAGTAGGGGGCATGGGGTACAATGTGCCATCCGAACGTTGTCAGCTCCTTTTTCACTTGTTTACACACATGAGGGCGGGCGTTGTCGTGGAGAAAGTGAAGACGACCTCGTAGCCAGGGAGTGGATTGGACGTGAGCCTTCAAGTCTCTCAGCTGGCGAACGTAGACATCACCCGTGATCGTCGTACCCTCGGGTAGCAGCTCCCAGTAGATGGGGCCTTGGACGCCCCACCATACGGATAGCATCACCTTCTTCTGGTGCGTTTCGTCTTTGGCGACGGGTTCCGGCTGATCCTCCTTGTCCACCCACTGGGCACGTCTCACAACGTGATGGTAGACGATCCATTTCTCATCTCCCGTTATGAGATTGTCCAGCCAGGCCGTCGTCCTTTCGTATGTAAGAAGACTCATTGCTGTGTCAACTCGACAATTCTTGTTCTTGTCGCTCAAGACGTGGGGAATCCAACGGCCCAACTTTCGTACCTTGCCGAGTTTCTTCAGTCCTCGAACGACAGTTGCCGGTCTACTCCGAGAGTCTGCGCTATTTCTCGCGTAGTAGCGAATGGATCCCCTTCGACTGTGCTGCGCAGCAAATCCAAATCCATCACTCGTGCAGGTTGCGACCTCTCCTCGTCTTCGAGATTGTAGTTGTGGGCCTCGAATCGTTTGAACCAATTGCGTACTGTGTGCTCGGAGGGGACTTCCTGGGGATATACTCGGGCCAGTTGACGGTGGGTCTCGGGTGGTTTGGTGCCAGAGAGGAAGAGAAATAACATTACGTTGCGTATGTGGACACTGTTTGGGTGGAATCGATGGGGCATTGTGGGAACTAGACTGCTCACTAGCTGGTTGTGGCACTGCGACTGATAAGAGGGAGGGGCAAGTTGTTTATATTATAGAGCACAGTGGTTGTTGTCGCGGTCGGCCGCAGAGGGGAGGGAGCGAAGTACACTTATCAAAAACGGAAAACAGGAATGCATCAACCTAATATTTTTATTATCAGAATTTTACTTCAGATGAATTCATTTGGTAACTTTGTTATCTGATTGTTAGCTTCGAGATAAATAAAACTAAAGATGATATAAGTTTTTTTGTATAAATTTCCATAAATTCAAGATAAAATAAAACGAATAGTCTTTACTTTGAAATTATCACATCAACATTTTAAAACCGATGATTTCCATATTTTTTTTAAAAATAAAAGCACAATAAAACTCAAATCAAAGCTCAATAAATATGCATAGAAATATCAAAGCGATTTTAACACAAACGAATGCCAACGGTAAAATTCGAAATGATCTTAAGGAAACGAAGATTTATGAATAAGGCGAATGATTGCAATGTGAATGGGAATTTAACAACAACCCTAAGCAAATTTGAGACAAATTATTCTTTCGAAGCAATCTGCATCAAATCAAAACCGAGAATTGTGAACAGGCCACTTGTTTTGGTCGTAAAACTAACACTAAAATCTTAAAATATCACAGATTCGTGTTCCCCAAAATTGTGATGCTTATTGAATTTTGTTGAAGATCAAATATGCTTACACTTTCAAGCAAGTCTAGACAATCGATTGATTGTTACAAGTGGAAAAGAATCATCCAAAGAGATTCCCTAGAGAAATTCTGACTTATAACCTGTGAAATATACTTTTCAATAAAAAATTAGAATACGAAAGAAAATCTAACTCGGAATGTGACTGATAAAATAGAATTATGATTCGGATAAGAATAAGGCAAAGAACGGGTTTGAGTGCGAGGGGTGTTGAAATGACAATAATTTGCAAGTGAACGAATATGTAAATGAGTGAGAAAGAAAAGGATGGATTATGAACGAAGGTTGAGTTTCAACTGAAATGTGCTAGAATTCAACTGGAGGAATCGAAAAATATACAATGACATTTGGACATTGACACAGACAAAGCAAGGAAAGCGCAGGCGGAAGGAGCCAAATATTCATGCAGTATTTTAGAAGTTGAATACTTCACGTTAAATTGCAATTAGAATAATTGCATATTCCTAACGAAGATGGGATATGAAAATGAGGAAGGAAATAACCTTTGAGCCAACAAGACGATTGGGGGTCATTCATTATCGACTGGCTTCATGGTCGTGGCTGTCCTCGAGAGGAGGGGGCTGCGAATGCATTGGGGGAGGGTTGAACATGCCTTCCGTCAAGTAGCCCGCTACGCCTGGGGCACCGCCTGAAATTTAGAATTCATCAACATGAAACTATTATTTCGTCTCCGAATATCATTTCTTTAAACCCTTGCAAATTCTTCAAATATGCAAACAAAAAAGTCCATAAAATTGCATTTTTTACTGAACCCCCACAATAAATGATGACCTAGTCACGCACAATAGGTAGTCAATCTACATCTTCATTTTGTCGCGTGAGAAAAAAGGGTGTTCAATCAACAACAACAAAAAGGCGAAGACATATTCGAAATTGTGAAGCATTTTTAATAAAATTTCAGCCAAAGAAATCCAATAAATTTTGCATTAAATTTCATGCTTTGACAAAATTCATGAAAAGAATTGAGAAGAAAAAACGTGGGATTTGAAAAATGACTGATGATTTTGATCGTCAGATCAGATAAGTTGACAGAAAATGCAACATACCCATGATGGCCTGAGTCCTTGGAGCAGGCAGGAAGAGGTCGTGTCTCTGGTCCTTGTACTGCGACCAGATGGGCGACTTGTCGAGCAGAGCAGCTATCTTCTCGCCCACCTTCAGATCGAGACAGGCACTCTTCAGGGCATCCACTATCTCGGCCTTCGCTGCTGCTGTGTTTCCCACACCTAAAATGAAACGTTTGTTAAAAGTATGAAATATTCAACTTCATAGTTTTTCTGCATGAACATTTCTGAGTTTAGATTAGAAATAAGGGAATATGAATATCTAACGAAATTTTCAAATCAAATTGAAGTGAATGATAGTGAAATAACATTGAAAAATGGAGTTGGAATAACCAGTTTAAAATAATAATAAGAAACTCTAATTTTACAGTAGTGCACAAATATCTGAGGCAATGCCTGTATTTGATGAGTTTTATAACTCAATTGTAATGAACCAATCTGAATGATACTCGTGTATCATTTGAAAGATTCATCGAATCAAAATTATTTTCGCAAGTTTCGTTCAAATCGTTTCAAAAAAGGTAGTAGAATGGAGCAGACTAATAATCGTGTACATTTTCCAAACTTTATGCGCCATTGTATATCAAATTGCCTGATAAATGCCTACCTTCCATAGATCCCTTGAGCACGTCGAGCAGGAACTCGACCATCCCGCACTCGAGCATCTGACTCGCCAGATCCCCGCTGTTCCTCTTCATCAGACACTTCAGTGCATGGGCTGATTCCCTCATCAGAGCTGAATTCACTACTCATACATCCAGTCCCTTCATTTCATTCCTTACTTGGCTGATTCTTCATCGATTTCATAATTCCCTCGATACATTGGATTTGCGACAGAGAATCGGCGCAGTGCTGAACACATTATTTTATGAATTATAAAGTGTGTTAAAATTTCATTTCGTAAAGCTATCGAATTAATGAGACTTTTTCTCCAAAATTCATGACGGTGAATCCGATTCTGATTCATTAGAAGATTATTCGCATTGTGAAGATGGAAGATTTTCAGCTACCAAAATATCTACAAATAAAATTTCCTACCTCATTTTCAGAGAGTTGTTGGAGAATGAGAATGGCAGCTCGAGATGCCTGTGGATCCTTCCCAGTCATGGCCTGGCAGAATTGGGGCAGGTAACCTTGGCTTGGCAGCTCAAATCAGTCATTCATTTCATTCCTCCCTCACATCTAATTTTTACCTGATTAGCGACATCCGGATGCGATCTGAGCAGCTCCACGAATGCATTCGTCACGAGAGGCAAGTGGCTGTTCGGTTTTCTCATCAATTCAAGAACTCTGAAAAACAGTAATCGCTAATTTATGTTTTTTATTATTAATAAAAGTATACTTCGGAGGAAAAAATGGAAGGACTCGAATAGAGCAGGGAAATAGTCAGTTCATATCATCTAATGTTATATTCAAATCATTCCCTCTACTTGTTGTACGTTCCTATATTCCTATTCGACTTACTTTTCGATGAGCTCAGTACAGAACTGCCTGAGATGTCTGACAGTCCATCCTGGATTGGCAATGTACAGTCGAATGTACACACCGGCCACAATCAACTCGCCTTCCACTGTGTCTGCATACGCACACGAATCGTCCGACAGGGAGGTCTGCAATAAATCATGATTATATGAAATTCGCAGAAAAATCATTATTGTCAAAAATTAATAGATTGAAAGGAATAAATGTTGTAGGACCTTGAACATACGAAATGTGAATTGAGGGAGATTGAAATTGAAGTAAAAAATAGGCTTTGAACGATTCAAATGCTGTGAATTGGATTGCAAATAATATGACAATAACAGATTTTCATTCTGTTTAGATTTATCGATTATCGAAAAATGTAAAGCTTGAACTGCCTTGAAAAAATGAAGAATTGAGGAGAAAACCAAAACCAACCGTATTCCACTTGTATTCCGGATTGTTGACCTGTTGCTTGTACAAGTCCTCTGTCGCCTTGTCAATCACCCCCTTCACTTTGTTCCGAGTTGCATCGTTCCAGATCAGTTCGGGATTCTCGGTTACGGAATCGAACATTGTGATTCTGAAATGTATTGGATCGACATTGATTATGTCAGAAAATGATCGGAAATTTTTATCCGCGATCAAATTTTAGGAAAGTTTATTTATCATTTTGTCTATTTTCTCTGCATAAAACAAATAAGAAAATAGTCCTTACGCATGACTGGGCGAGTTGCGCAGGTCATCGGCGAAGATGGGTGGAAGGAATTTGATAATGAACCGCGTCCATCGAGGACCCGTCAGCTTGTCGGCCTGCAGCTTAGCCAGAAGCTCGGCTGATTGCAGTCGCTCTCCCTCAAATTACTTGATTTTTGAAGTATTCTTTAGCAACTCCTACCTGATCTCCCAAACTCGTGCATAGAATCGACAGAATGTACATTAGACCGCCTGAAAATGATTAATTAGAATAATTGGCGACTTTTTATTACTACATCAGCCCAAATTGCATCAGATGTTAAAAAATGACAAAATTATATATAAAATAGCTGACCATATTCGAGCATTTCCTTGACGATTTGCCCATTTGATGACAGGGCAATGAGTGTGCTGAGAACGAGGGATGCCACTAAAATGAAAAACTCGTTCAATTATTTGAAAGAAGATCGAGGCCTATAAGCGAAAATTTTCACATTTTGAAAACCGATTTAGATTTCGGATCTAAATATTTTCGATCTCGATTTTCACCTCGTCCTGATCCTTAAAATGTTAGTTTTTACCATTTTTCTTCTCGTGCATGAGCGTGAAGAGCATTGTGCAGACGTGGACATTTGAAAGGTCGCTGACGCATTCGCGATTCGCTGCAGCGAGGGACAGCACCTGAAAATAAATCGAATATAGCATCGAAAATTCGAAGGCATAGCGTTGTATAGCTACATTTTAGCGAAGTCTTTCTATATAAACTTTTTCCGAATAAAAGTAGTCAACACATTTGGTTATGAAAAGCAATAATGAAGAAATTCGATCTTTTATACTCTTTGTTGATAATATCGAATTATAAATTTGAAAAGATGATAAAGTGATACCTTGAGAGCAGCGATCTGGATCTTCGGATAGGAGCGAGCTTTGAGATAGGAAATGAGTGGAGGGAAACGGCCTATCAGGAGAATCTCGATGCCTGGAAATGAAGTGTCGTTTTTTGAAGTAAAATTCGAAGTAAAGATAAAACGAAAATAAATATCAGACAACACTAATACAACGTGTCTGAAAACAATGCGCATTTACATGTGAGAAGCATTGAAAATAGTGGAATTACAGGGCTCTGAGTGATAAAATTCATGGAAAAATGGAACTCAGGCCACTGAAAAATGACCATTTGGTAAATTTACGATCCTTCGAAATGCCATTTTCCCACCAATTTCTCGAATGCAACGCTACAAAGTGACACGACAGCTACAACTGGGGAGTGTAACAAACCTTTCCCATCTTCAAAATTCGACGCTATAAACAAATAACTGAGGACACATAATATCTGGGAGTGACACGAAACTGAACAGAGACATTTTGTGATTGTTCAGGGGATCTAATCTACTAATCGGAAATGTAAAACAATCAAGTTTTCAATTGGATGTCGTGTATCAAAGAAACTTGACAGAGTGGAATTTAGTCGAATGTTCGTCATTATGTCTTTCATTCGAAAAATGAATAGTGCATTTCTATCGAATAATTATCATCATAATTTACCGCTTACCGGGATTTGAGTTGATGACATTAGCGAGAGCAGTGAGGCACATGAGCACTTTCTCGTCCGTCGACATCTTGTTTGCGTTCGAACTCCAGTCGATTTCGATCAGATTCCCATTTTGCTGAAATACTCATACTTCTCGTCATGTGTCATTCATTATTTCGAATTCCACTAAAGCTTTATATAACGAGGAATAAAGTGGCAGAATATGTAAGCATGAGAGGATAAGTTTCAGTTCATTTTATACAACAAATTTCGTGTATTATAAAATCCATCTTAAAATTCTCCTACCAATCCATTGCTCTTCTTTTGCCCAGTCAATTCAGTTACGTGTTTCTCCACGAAATCCAGCAAATCAACTGCCACTTTCTTCGGCTCCTGAATAATTTTACTAGAAAAGATCAAACATAAGAAACCGAACCAGGAGAGGGAAAGTTGGTTGTTCGTTGTAGATTCGCACGAAAATGTCACCCACAATCAGCTCCTTCGCGTGGATCGACAAATTGAACTCGGCACCGAACAATTCGCTCTGCAAAGAAATCGCTATTGCAGGAAAGGAAAGCGAGAAACATTATTGTAATGTCAATGATGCGAGAAAGTTGAAATTTTAATTTCTGGAAAAAAAACTCACTAAAATAGATAGAAATGTTGCATTTCAAAATAGCATGAGTTCTCAATAAACCTATGAAAAATACAAATTTACCGTCTGTTCATTGGAAGTCCTGTGCCTCTCGACGAACTCGAGCACCTCAGCCCTGGTCGCATTGTCCCAGATGAGGTAGGGCGTCTCTGCATTGCTGTTCAGTGTCTTCAGCACTGCGTCGTTGCTCTCCGTCCGTATGCAGCGACACACGAATGGAGTCAGCAGCGCGCGCAGACTGTTCTGCACTCCGTCATTCGCTGGCTTGTCTTCTCTGCAAGCATTTATTCGAGTTTATCTTTCAATGAAGAATTTTTGATTGAAATGCATACGAAAGAGAATCATAAGTTTTTCAATTGCTTTTCATCATCTTTCAAACATCGAATAAAGGAAAAGAAGTAGGTAATGAGTTAATTTCAAAATATTTCTAACCTGAACCCAGCTAAACAGGCCAATGCTTCGCAGGAGTTTCTCGCGAGGACATTCGCCAAGGACTGTTTGTTTGACTCTTCGTTGTGCTGCACACCGCCTTCATCGAGAGTGTAGTCGTAGTGGAACAGATTGGGGACGAGTTGCCACAGAACGCCAGACTAAAAGATGATATGAAATAATAACTAATAATAATAATCTTGAAAATCGCAAATGCAAAAAGGTGTTTTAAAAAATCGTATAATTTGAATATTCGTGTAGCATTCCTGATTGGCGACTATTTTCAAGATCTACCTGGAATAGCTGTGTCTGCAGAAGAGTGTCGATAGACAGAGCACAGATGCACGTGGCTGCTGCTGCAGAGAGACGAGCCAATTCCTGCAAACAAATTAGCAAATTAATGATTGATGGGGGGTAAGAAAGGGAACGATATACCGGGAATTGGAGAAGTCTGCAGAGATTGCCGAAAATGGTGGGCATTTCCGCGATGCGCTGCCTGCACTGCTCGAAACCTGCTGCTGTCGCCCAGCAATTGCAGATGTGCTCACACACCTGAAAATTTCAATATAACATTCTACAGAAATTCTCGAATCACTTTCGTTTTTGTGCAAATTCAGTATCAAAAATTATTCTATGTTCATCATTTTTTTTTTTTTTTTAAAAGTTTAAATAGGAAATTTCCATGGGTAGAAAAACACTTACAACGACAGGCATATCATCGGGCTGCGAAGACAGCGTCACCATTGGAACGACTCGATCGAATGCACTTTGCAGAGCCTGTAAATCGTTCAATAGAAATGAAGAGTGAAATATACGAATATGCGTGAGTGCATGAATGTGACCTCGAGTCCCATTTCCCTTCTGAGTTGTTCTGCGTTGAGAGGACTGCTGATGAGTGTGTAGTTGGCCAGCTCGATTGCAGCACTGAGCAGCTGTCCGCCTCCCTTCTGGAACAGACTGTTGTCCTGTGCCTCCAGAGCTATCGTCTTGATCAGCTGACCATAACCAGCATATTTGTATTCCGACAGTTCTGAAAAGGCGAATCAATTATAGATGATGGTCGCTTTCAATGAAAAATAATCATCTTTAAACGGTTTTCCGATTTGAAACTGGAACAGAATCGTATATTTTAATTGAATTTAATTCAGTGGCATGCAAAAGTTTGGAAAGGCGCATAGTTTGAATTATCCTTCACACACCCCATACTCATTTTCCAATTCATCTAAAATGTGACACAGTAGCGTCGCCAATCGTTCTCAATTAGTGTGCCTAATTTTATTGTCACAAGTGTCAGTTGAAGGAAATAATCGAACCATTGATGCAAAATAAATCATACGCATTTCCAAACCTTTGCCTGTCACTGTAGTTCAAGTAGCCATAATATTTGCTTCAACTTCAAGAAAGCCCACCCTTAGAATGTCTGCTGTAGATGATGCTCTGTGCCTGGAGACAGAGAATGATTCTCTGCGTGTCTGTGCCCGCAGCAGCCTTCACATTCTGACTGGCCAGCAGTTCGTAGGCAGTGTTGATGGCCTCGAATTTGCTCCTGCCTTCGGGGTTCTTGTCCGGGTGATATTTGGCGGCCAGGCGATAGTAGCTGCGACGTACTGTCGCTGGGTCTTTCCAGCTCAAATTTACATAGTTTTAAAATGAAAAGTTCGATAAAAGCAACTTATAATTTTAGAAGACAGAATAGATTTCTTTTTATCTTTCAAAATGTTGGCCAAGCATTGCTTACCATTGAGAAAATTCTCAAATTCATAGATTTATGCTTTTTTTTTTCAAAAAGGCAAGTTAGATATTTTAGAAAAGCTACCTACCCTTCATCATTTATGTCGAGATCCAACTCTTTGCAGGCCTGTTCGACAGACATCGCAGGCGGTCTCTTCTCCAACTCTTCATACCACGCAGCCAGACAGGAACGCAGGAAGGGAATCTCAATATGACAGGATAAAAGCAGTAACGTAAGATAAAAAATCAGTTATTTGCCACAAACCAAATAAGATGTTGTGGTTTGAATGTACCGAAAATATTTTGCAGAGAAATCAAAAACAAACCGGATCGC
This sequence comes from Diploscapter coronatus, assembly GCA_964036155.1. Lineage (NCBI taxonomy): Eukaryota > Metazoa > Nematoda > Chromadorea > Rhabditida > Rhabditidae > Diploscapter > Diploscapter coronatus. Next base: position 43,318,611 of record OZ038422.1, on the reverse strand, counting down.
GAATTGGCCAGTCGGGGAATCGCTGCTTGTTGCAGAGATGTCGCAGATAGTAGACGTGACAGAACAACTCATCCTTCAATTCGGGGTAGTCGATCAGAGGAATCGGGCAGAATTGATACAGGGCCTAAAAATAATAACAATTCGTATTTTCATAGATAATAATGTTTCATGAAGGTAAAATGGAGACAAGAATATAGAAAAAAAAATGTGAAAGGAAGATAAAATCTTCACCTACCTTGACATTGCTAGTGAGTCTGTGCGAGAAGTCCGAGATGTGCAGAGCAATTCGCTCGATGAGATGTCTCCTCATGTTCGTGTTCCAGATGATCTCCGGATTGTCGAATTCGCCCAGGAATACTTCTGCATACTTCTCGGGGCCGTACTGCTCCAGGTAGAATGTGGCCGCTTCCGGCAGAAGGGGAGCCAGCACTGAATGCGAACCGCCTTCCAGTTGGGGCTGAAATATAGCAGTGAATTTTAAAAATGATGTTAAAGGTTCAGATAATTAGAAAACTGACCAATTCTTCTGACTAACAAAAAATTAAAAATTGTGAACGAAGCAGAGTCCACTTACGAGTGCAGATCTGAATGCCTGTTTGAGATGAGTGTAGTGGAGGAATCTGGCGATGGGCAGCACATTCGATCCGTTGTACATCAGAATGAAGAAGAACACTCCCGACAGGTACAGTTGGGGCAGGTAGAAATTGTCCTGAAATGAAAAGTGCATTGTCATATGAATGAGTTACTTTTCATACAAAAACAAATGATTCTGCAATTTTCTGAAAAAAAAAATATTCGAAATTCAATTAGTTCTTGTAGAAGCATCCTAACTATCTTATTGTTTTGCGTGAATAGTATTAATTATAGAAATTAAAAATTTGATTCCTAAAGTTTGAATTTTGAAGTAACAAACTTTAAGTCATCTCCCGCCTCTTGTATATTTTTATTCATCTATTTCTAATTCATAGCTAATCACCTGCATGACTTCATAGAGGAGTGTGGCGACTCTCTGCACGATGGGCGGGTCGTAAGTGAGCAGCAGCTGGACGATCTGGTATAGCAGGACTGGCTCGCACAAACACCTCTTCACTTGGGGCATCGGGCGGACCACGCTCCCATATTCATCTCTGCAATTAAGCTCTGTCGTCAGACCATCAGACAAGCAATTAGATTAAGGACGCGTACCTGGAAGGGAAGAATGCACACATCTGAATGAGAGTGTCCAAGCATACGACGCACAGCTCGGAGAAGTTCATTACTGTTGTTTTCAGGTTGTCGAATTCGGCTGACTGAAAACTCAATTCGTCATGAAAGTGCTAGTAAATGGGAAAATATGAAAAAAATAGTTGTTAAAGATACAAAGTTATTCAATCCAGCTAAATTTCCCTTGAATGATTACTTTTATGAGAAAGGGAAAACTTCAACCTCACTTATCTTTAAGCGACTTCTGTAATGTTTTAAAAACTTCATAATCGATTTTTACACAAGTCCATATTTTGTCACCATTATTGAAATAGTTTTCTACCTCGAGTTTAGCACAGACAGTCCATCTGAACTGGTGCACATTGCCCAAATTGTGCCACTTATCGAATCCAGCGGCCCAGACTTTCGTCTTCACATTGATCTCCTCCTTCTCGAACAGCTCCTTCATTTGTGCAAACGAGAGAGGTCCAATCCTCTGCTCAGCCTTTTCCTTGTCTGGTTTGTCCATGTAATACCACTCTGCAGCCCCGCCCACATTCGACTGCTCTGCGCTCGCTTCGATCACATTCGACTGAAATTCGTAAATTCAGGTGATTCATAGAGATTATTTATTTTGAAAGCAACTCTGAATTGATCAAAAAATCTAGATTTCAATTCCGTTCATCAACGCACTTTTCGAATAGAAATCTTTGAGTGATAACAAACGAACCTGGTTCTGAATGGTGGCTCTCTGGACGTGGAGATGAGCGAGGACGGCCAAATCGACGAGGTGTGGCAGCACATCGGCCACGACCAGCTCGCGCACATTCTCCTTATTCAACACCAACTTCGACAGCAACACTACCTGAATATTTTCATTGAAAAGGGACATTTCAAATCCACCCTATAGAATTGGAATTATCCATCTATTTTAGTCACTTGCAATATCTTTTTTCTCATGAAGTAAACAAATCTGACCAGATGATCTCTCTCCATGGGATGAGTGCACTTCTGGAGCATCTGCACGAAGTACTTAGCATCGAGGAACGAGCCGATTGTCATGTGATGCCTGCCGTAGGTGACTGCCATCGCGCGCAGACACAGACAACGCATCTCGGGCTTGGAAGAGAGTAGGAAACGGTGATACACGTTGTTGAAGAATTCCAGGCTGAAAACAAAGGAATAATCATCAGATTTGTTATGGTAGAGACTGAAAATAATGCTGGTACAGTCATATGCACATTCAGTGGACAACTCGATTTACTCTTTAGCATTTTTCGACTAATGCTACATTTTCCCTTCTTTCTCGTCTTCGTCTCCTTTTCACTATCTTTCCCTAGCCTACACTTACCAAAATAACTATGAAGAAACAAGAGTTAGTGAGACAGTGTTCTCTAAGGGGCATCAATCAAAACGATAAGCAAGTTGAATAATTTGAAAATAAGAAGCAGCTGCATGAAATTTGCAAAGAAAATGCTCACGGATTGTGAATGGGAGTGGCGGATTCGTCAGTCTCCTGGAGCAGCAATCGCAGATAGTAGTCACCGATCTTGACTTCTTCCTGCAGAGATGGATAGCGAACCTGAAGCAAACAGATTCATTTCGCACATTATGATTTGAAGCTAGAACCTGGAATTCAGTGTGATTCCAGCTGATGGGCATGTCAGAGGGAGACTGCTCTTTTTCGTTGATCAAGGCTCGCAACTCGCTCTCGATTGCATGTCTTAATTTTTCCTGATAAAATTCAATATTTTAAGAAGAAAATGAAATTATGTAAAAATATAATAAATATAAATGCTATTTAGATTTGGAGAGTAACCACCATTAAATTTCGAAATGCAAAAACTGAAACTGCTTTCAGACTGGCAATTTTCGAAACGTTGTTTAGCCGCATGAAAAGAGTATTTTGGAAGGACGAAAAGAAAGCGTTTTTTGTCGAAAAAACGAGAAGAGAGGTTATCTCGCTTTATGAAAATAATTGCGTTTTGGAAACGACAAATCTGATGCAGCTTTCCCGATATTAAATCATTCTTACCTGAACTCCTCCCTGGTCTTCTCATTCCACATGAGATCTGCCTTTGCGTGATCGCGTTGGAATTCATAGGCGAACAGTTTCCAATTGACATTGTTTCTCACTCTCTGCCGTCTCTTTCTCAGCACCACAGGGCGGGGCTCTTTCTTCTCGTCGAGCTGTCGCTTCGGCAGGAAATTCAGTCGCTGCTCCAAATCCCAGTGCTGAATGAATCGCTCCAGATTCGACTCCGCAAGCACCCTCAAATGTCCATTTGATTAAAGCAATCAAGAAATTTTCGACAAATGTTGGATGGGCTGTTATTAATTCCGGTAATTCTCGACGAAAATAAATCCGTAATTATTAAATCTCTGAAAATTTTCACTAGTTATTACTATTTTTCCCTACTCGCATCTTTCTACCTTATTTCTTCACTGAGATTTAGCAAACACTGCAATCACAGGAATTCATTTTATCGGATATTACCGGGATTTAGAAAATTGTATTGGATGAAAATTACAAAATGACGGTATGGAAGAACTAATATTTGGAGCTATTTAGAGCAGAAGGCGAAGAGAGCTAGATATATCATCTACAACTTCGTATTCTAATTGCCGAATTGGATAAGATAGGAAATTCTATTTTGAGATCGCTAAAAATAAACTTCTTAAATGCTTACATGAGCTGTTCGACCTTCTCTTTGACCACATTCCGCTGATTCATCTCGTTCGTGGCTGCTTCCAGATTGTTCCTGGGCAGCAGCAGATCGGTCTCCTTCACAGGAACTGGAGCGTCCGAATCCAGGAAGTCGATCAGGCCACGGGGCTGAAATTGTGCTTGATAGTTGGAAGCAATCTTCAAATTATCAAATTTATTTACAAGAAATGAATTCGTATCGAAAGTGCATTTTGTAAAAGTTTGAGATTTGGAGATCATTCTCCGTTATCATTTCTCCACTTTTTGCGGTACGAGTATATTTACTTTTCGTGAAAATTGAAATCCTAATGTTATTTTGCATTATTCATTTGAACAAGCAATACACAACCTCAGTTTCGACATTTCGAGTTTCTCGAATAAGCATACTAGTCTTTTTCATAGCAATATTTTGTATAAAAAATCTCCTAATCCATTATTTCGACTAATACATACCAGACATCTGGTCATGAGATCGTTAGCAGGTTGATTGTCGGCGAGCCACAGCCCGATGAGATGTCCGCTGAGCTGTTTGTTGGTGAGCACTCTCAGGTCCTTGCCCTGAGCCAGCAGAGCCATGTGTAGATGCGTCAGGAAGGCCCCCTCGGTTAGAGACAATGTCTGCATCGACTTCGACGTCTCCACGTCTGCCTCCTCGATGATGGCCCGCATTACCATTCCAGCGCCTTAAATTATGAAGCTTAGAAAATCAAAGAGCAGGAATGGATGATATACGGAGTTTGAAAGTTCGAAATTCAGAAATTCGATCTACACCTGTCAAAGAAGTGTCATGAACAATTCGATGACAAATCAGGAGATGAGTAATTTTCAAACTTACCTTTGACAATAGTCATGCTGGGAGACTGGAAGAGTCTGTAGAAGCTCCTTCCCCTGGCCGCGACCATCTTCAGAATCGAGTCGAATATATCTCCACTTGTCGTCTCGCTGTAAGGAGCACACACTGCGTACGTGAGGAAGTCCAGCATCGAGGCTATCACTAGCCAGCCAGAGCCACGGTTCTTAAAGAACTATTTGATTGGAAAGGAAAGCTCGATGAAAAACTTGTTGAAAAGTTATGTTGTGTAGTGAAATGGTATGATTTTTCCCCGAAGATCTGTGACAATAATACAAAAAAAGCATTAAATTCGTTGAAAATATTAAAACATTGTTCAGGCATTGTTGATCATTAGCAGAACGGAAAATGTAATATTGAAAACTCACGACATGGTGGACGACGAGATCGAGCAGGTGCTCGACGAACTTCTCGCTGCTGAGGAGACTTTGCTTGTTGAGCTGCTCGGTGCGCAGCTCGTACTCGTTGTGCATCGGATGCATTAAAGCTGACAGGGCTTCCACCTGCAAATCGGATAATGTTGTCATAGTAAAGGAGGATAAAGCTCACCGTAGCATGATCCAAAGCTTCATTCTTCCATGCGAGCACTCGAATCACCAACAGACCCAATTTCTCTCGAATACTGAACAACAATGTTTCAATAATAAATCTGTAGTTTACTATTCTGCTCAAAGTCGATATTCAGAATACTCGAGTTTTTTAAATGAATATTTTTGTACGTAAGGATGAAAAATGTAACATTTAACATTTCGTCATTTCGAATTTTCATGGAAATATTCGAAGTAATTAAAAAAAAAAAAGTTGATTTTGTCCCACCTGCCAGATTCAGTGAATGCCTGGAATCCGGATTTGGAAGCGAAGAGCCTTCTCAAACACTGCAGCTGAGCCTCGTGCTTATGGATGTAATGGGGATCGTCCTCCTTGTTGTACGACTCGTTCAGCACCGATTCCAATGCATTCAAGATCACTTTTCCCTTGTTCTCGGAAAAAATTCCCTACAAAGTGATTTTCATCAATTTATAAGCAAACGAAGATGATTTCATGTCAATACTGTAAAGGGAAACAAATTTAATCGAATTCGTCAATAACTCCTTCATCTCAATGTACAGGATGAAATAGCGTTTTCCAATTGAAAAATGAATATATAGCGAAAAAATACCTCGTGAGATTTAGAGTATGTGAGTCCAGAATAGGGAATGTTGGCGTTGAATCGACGAATGAGGTCTGATCTGCGAAGACCGGCTGAAATGAAGAGTTTATTAATGCAAAGAGATGGGAAGATGACATACGAGGCGGGGCGATGATGTGCCGCATGCACTGCGACTCGCTGTCCTCGTCCAGCAGAGTCGAGTGCGGCAGCAGACGCAGTGAGCGGTCGAAACGGTGACTCGTCACGAATATCTGCAAGGACTGAGTCAATGAAAACAATTTTGCTTCTAATCAGGAATTTATTGAATAAATCTGCAAATTTCAACAATAATGAAGGCAAAGCTACTTTTCAAACAACTACTTATTCCATAACAGAAAAACATACCTGCTGATTCCCCGAAGCTCTCGTGCCATCCAACAAGGATGCCAGAATCAGATCTCTGAAAATTCACTTTATCTTGCTTTCACTCATCTGCAATTCTAACCGCTCAGCAGCGGCGTAGGTGCGGAAATCTCCAGATTCGTATTCAATGATGAACTGCTGCGGATCTTTCTCGGATCGAACCAAACATACGATCTGAATTTTTAACATTATTTTGAAGAGAAATCCTAATCCATACGTGTTTGAGAGGAGTAGCACAGATGACTGCATAAGTGGCTGGATCGCGCTCGATCAGCAGGCTTTCGCTGAAAATAGACAATTTTATAGAAAGTAGATAGAGGTGAATTATAGCAAGTGAAGAAAGAGAATATGAGTTATGTAGCAAGTTGCGTCAAAGCTTAACTGCCATTTCTAAATTCCTTTCTAAACTTCTCCTTCGACTTCATAAAGAACCATTCTGATAAATTAATGAAACTCAATTTTTACCTCAGACAGAGAATCCTCCTCACGGGGTCCTGCTCATTTTTGGGCGTAATCTTCTGCACTTTGAATTCCACATAAGAAGTCAGCAGTTCGTCCCGACTGAAAATCAGAAGATTCGTTTCAATGGTCATTTTGAAAAATGATATTTTAGTATTTCAATATACAAATCAAATAAAAGCCAAGATTATTTTTTAATTAGTCTAAAATAGGAAAAACTACCTGCAAAGTCCGAGTCTGGTTCGCATGAAGTCGTCGATGGAAAGGGCTTCCTTGGCGATCGGCAGCAGAATGCCGATGTTCTCTGCGGCTAGACGGCGCATTTCTTTGATCAAATCGTCCGCATTCGACGAGGCAAACATGTGCTGCAAATTAGATTTCATGATAGGGTGGAATTGCAACTTTTTGTTGATATTCAAAATAATTTCCAAGTTTTTTGTAAAAATAGAAGGGAAAGATTGAGAAATTTTCCTACTCTTCTGCGATGCTCTCCAATATCGATAACGAATCCGCCAGGGCAGTCAGACACTTTCTCGATGCTGCGAATCTGCCTGTACTGATACGATTTGACCACCACTCCTGTCTGCAAGATAGACAGTTAGTGGGGCAGAAGAAGAAGAAGAAGAAGAGCACAAACAAACAGACCTGATCGACCTGCTGCAGAGAGGCAGGACCTGTACGCAGCACTACGGGAATGCGACGTTCGCTCCACGAATGCTTGAATGCGTTCACTGACTGAAATTAACCACATGACAATAATATTTCATAGTAACAATGACAATAAACAGGAGAATGTTGTCATAATTCTATTATCATTTCTCTTATTTCAAAAAATTCCTTCGTTCCTTTCAATTATTCAGCCTGATCATCTGAGAAAATTGGTCATTCAACTTCCTTTGTAGAAACTCTAGACGAATGACTAAACCGTCCTTTATAAACCCTGATATTGTTAGCAATATTAGGTGATCTGACCAACCACTACCTAATTCTATCCAATAAATATTTATGCAAAACCAATCTAAACCATTATTAAAATCCATCCTTGTTCTTTCTTTTCTAAACAAATGTGCATAGTTTCGCATTTTCCAAAAGAATTTGTTCATTCACTGTAAATTTTGGTTCAAAAACACGTTTAACATATCCAGTGGTTCAACGAAAAAACCGTACGCATTTGAAGGAAGACAAATTAAGGATAAAAACTGGCTGGCACTCACGAAAAGGTCCTGATTTTTGTCAGCGAATTTGGAACTGTACTGCAGGCAGTCAGTCAGAATGTCCACTGTGAAATCGGACGAGAAACGCATCGTGTCCTGCAAAACTCACTTAATTTTTTAGATAACTTATTTTCTTTCTCACTCGTTTTCCCTTGGAGCGAATGGTGATGGCATATTCGTCCTGCCTCGAATCTCCCTGCGCATTTTTGGGCGACGGCTTGATGCCGAGGAAATCTTCGTATGTCCACTGCAAGAATATCTTTCAAAAAAAATTTAGAAATTTTCTTCAACCTGATTTGTGATCTCCAAAGTTTGCGGATTGTAGGTGGAAATGGCCAGAGTTCCGATGGAAAAGATGCGCTTATACCTGGAAATTCAGGTTATTTTTCTCCACTTTTTCTAGCTCGGACTATCAAATAATTTTTTTGTTATAATCAGTTAAACGATTCAAATCATAAAATGATCAGGGTTATGTTTGATTGAATTTAGACCAACTTGGAAAGAGTTCAAAAGTAGTGATTTACAATCGAAACTGACGGACTGTTCACTATTTAAATTGTTTCGAAATCAAAATCTGAAATGATTTAAAACGAAAGAGATTTCTTATCATAAGCAGGGATTAAGTAAAATCACCATTTTGGTTTCGAAAAAAAAGCAAAAGAAATGTCGGACTGACTTTCCCTTCCACGAGTGTTTGGTGACGAGATAGCAGACGACATCCCTGTTGTTGGCACAGAACTGAGCCATCTCGGCCTCGGCCCCTGGTTTCTGCCCTTCGCCTTCTCCTCGTCTGTCACTGTTTCCGGTCTCTGCTTCTCCAACAATCCGCCAATCAGACTACCCTTTTGTTCCTGATTGGCAAACAGCTGAATCGATATCATCATCAATTAGTAAGCAAAGAAGGGGAATTATCGAACGAATTCGCGAATTAAAACAACTTCAATCTTCTAAAACCGACAGATAGAAAATTTAGGCAAGAGCGCTTAAGAAATTGCCGGAATTTCAGGACAAACCAGTGAATTTTCAACAGAAATTTGATATCTTCAAAAATAAAAAGTCGAATTTTTGCGATGAAATTTCGCAATTCCAACGACCGTTTCTAATTGAATTTGAACTGTGGACAAATGATATCGAAACTGTGCTGATCAGATAGCGATTATCAGATGAAAAATCAAGCCAAATCGACAGTTCCGGGGAAAATTATAAACAAGAAAACACAGAACCAGTGATACACATTGCTAGACTGAAAACGATGAACGCGTAAATGCCGCGCACAACTGAGCTTTCGACTAGATAGTGAAGAGAAAGAAAATGGTCAAGAAGGAAAATAGCAGAAATGAAAAATTACATTGTTTGTCACAGTTCAATTTTTGCTGAAAATTTTATTCATTCGTCAGAGTTATGCTAAAATGAAAAGAAATGAGATCGAGAATCAGCGTATTCGATACAAGTGCATGGGGAAATGTTTTATTTTGATAGGAGTCTTTGCTTTGTTTTGAAAATGAAAAAGCTTCAGAAGCACAAACTAATTACGTCGATGGACAATCGTTGCATAACATAGACTATTCAATCTTACGACAGCAAGAAATAACTACCCGTAGATTACTGAACAACTCTTTGCCTAATTTATGAATACTTGGCTAGCTGTAAAATATAAGATTATTGTAATCAAAGGTGAGCGTCATTGTTTGAAAAATCCATAACACATTCATATAACTTTTCGTCAGTGTCTAATTCTGTAAACGAGCCCTTTCGAAGGGAGGCAATTTTGATGAAGGAACTCGAATTTTCTCGAAAGAACTTGGTCTATTGACGGCTGCAGGGCTCTTTTGTCTTCGATCGATATTTCTCAGGTCGACGGATTCAAATGGATTCCTCGGAATTTCAGCTCTGTCGAAAGGCGATACTTCAGATGTAGATTCTTTTTCTTCATTTTCAACTTCGCCATCAGTTGTACTATCTCCAGCAGACTCAATCAGGGCATCACCACTTTCCGGCTACAAAATACAATGTTCAAGTCTCTAAAGATCACTCTACCGTATCTTTGCTGAACTGTTCCGTCTTCTGTTCGATTATCCTTCTGTAAGGACTGTCCGTTGAAGAGGATATCAGAGAGGTGCCATATCGGAGCTGGTGGAAGGTGTCCAGAGCCTAGTAGGAAATTATTTCTTTAAGAATGGAATTTCATTGTTTTGTTATTTCATCGTTTCAATGAGACTATATTTACTGATTTTGACAAGTGAAATTCATTTTGATAAACAATCAACGAAGATCAACAAGAAAATAAATGTTAAACAGTTACTAATTTGTTATTTAGCTATAATTTCGAACGTGATCTTCATTAAAGCTTATCATGTGGTAAGATTTTCATCAATCAAAATATTGTATCAATGGTGCACGAAGTTTTGATTCGAAAATTTTCGAAATCGAAGTTTTTCCCCAAAAACGATAATTTTACTCTAAAAAACGGAAAGAAAAACGAATTTTGGCATCTAAAACATGAGACATTTGTCGGAAATTAATATATTTTGGTAATTTTTTTCTAAAGAATTGAAGTCGAAGCTCCCCGAAGTTGAAGTCAGTGCTCGTACACCCTTGTATCGTGTAATTTGTAAGCTAGAATTATACTTCAACCTGATCACATGACTCAGGAGTGCCTTTTAGACATGTCTCTTTTGCCATTTGGAAGACGACCCTGTGTTCACGGCTCATCTCCTCCTGAGTTAACAATTCATTTTCAACTTCCAATTTCATATACACAGACCTTCTTAGGTTCTGCATTGTTCTTCTGTTGATGAGTTAGAGCAACATCTTCATCCGCCTCGCTTTTTATCTGAAAGAAAAACACGAAGATTATCTTGTACAATCTATTTATGACCTGCAACTTCAGTGGTCTTGATGAGAACGGAATGGGGATGTCAATTCCTGCCTGGGTGCGCTGCTTCGTCTCTGCTTCAGCAGCGGTGCTCAACAATTGAGATGCGACTTGGACTGGATCTAGCTTAAACTCAGGCATTAGTTTATCTGAATACGAATTCCCTAACTTGCTCCAAATCTGGTATTTTGAATTTCGATCGAAGATCCCTGTCCGTGTTACTGTAGTAGAAAATCCCTTTCGGCATAGGTTCATTTTGGGAATTTTCTAAATCTTTGGAATCATATATATATTTTATAGTCAGTCTTGATAAGACAGAAGGCGTCTACGAAAAACCGGATTTGAATAGAAATTCCAATCCTGAACTTTAGAAATATCCCAGGGTTGTCACACAATGAGAACTATATGAAGGCAGAGTACACATTTTGTTATCCCTCACTGCTATAATCTAGTACTATAAAAGCATTGCATGTAATTTTAAGAGAAAGTTTGAATGAAAAGTACACTTCTGAAAAGTAAGTTCACCATGAGAACATATTCAAGAATACGATAATTTATTTCAACTTCTAAGTAGGCACAAGCGTTTCCTAGTTCATAGTTAATGAAGAAAGTGCTGTATATCGAGGGCCTTCATACTCAGATCAACAAAACTCAAACTATTTTACTCAAATTTAAGTTCCGACTTAATCTTACCGTCTTCTTGCATATCTTCACGTGACAAGTTGGGCAATCCAGAAGTCATGGAAACTAAACAAACCTAATGAGGAATTTAAATCGTAATAGTTGATCTAACCGAAAATTGTAAGCAGAAGAACGACCAATCTCACGATGAGAACATCGATTCGCATCTGAAGCGCATAGCGCCGAGCGGAATGAGCGATGAACGAGAAGAAGGACGGGTACGGTGAGTGGGCTGATCAAAGGAGGAATTCTGTAGGGTTTGAGTCGAGACACAGCAGCTAAAACACAAGTTGGACGCTTCTCTGAAACAGGCCAAAATGACCATAAACGGAATCTGCGACATCACTTGATAACAGGGCAAAGAAATAGTGAAATGAAGATGAACTGATATGAAGAAGCAGAGATATGAAGGGAAGGAAGGAATGGAAAGAGAGGATGAGGTGTTGGTCTATGAAAGGTCGCGGAGGGCGCATCGATCAGAAAGAGTTACATTTTGATTAAAAGTGACAAAAAATCAAACATTCAACGAAGTGGTTCGCGGAGAGGAAGAGTTCATTTCCAAGCGAATGTAACGATTACACATCGATGCAGTTTGGGAGGACGGAAATAGATGAGATGTCTCCATTTCCGGGACGAAAATAAACATTGGAATGCGATTGCTGAACGTTCTCGAATGCAGAAGACCTTTGTTAGATCATCGTCCTAACAAGGCTACTGATATTATTACTCATCGAGTATCAAGTTATAAAGAGACTCAAAAATCAAGGCATGTTTAGAAAAGCCAATCGATGTAGAGTACAAGAAAGTAGGGTTTAAGCTGGATCAATTGTCCTTGACATCTTCTGATGTTAATGAGTAATGACAACCAGTTACGTAAACAGATCAACGACGAAAGATAAACACTGTCGCTTGCAGGGTGTGAAATAGTGAGAAGGAGAGGAGCAGACAAAATGATAGAAGTGATAATTCAAGCAAATTGCAATTGATGCAGAATTAAAATGGTAAAAAGCTGAACGAAAAGGAGAGACAGAGGCTGACCTATATGCGTAGAGGGAATCATTTATATCTCAGGTAAGGAAAGTCTATGCACGATTTCACCGATAAAACCAGTTTCAGTTGAGAAAAGATTACCGTATGAGGAGTTCTTGATCGTTCTACTATACTTTATAACAGTTATTCACTTAGGATCGTTCGAATTCTCGAAAATTTTCTGCGTCAAAGAGTCCAGAAGTGATATAGTCGTTGAGATATTACTACCAGGAGTGCGAGAAGTTCGACTTCCGAACTTCGGCATCAATGTTTTTGTGGACACAATTACTAAGAATTTCATTCGACAGTTCATGAAATCAATTAACATTTTCGATCACTACTACCTTACTATATAAGAATGTAGTCACCCTTTTAAAAACATTCAATTTTCATATCAATTATACAAATCGACTATGAAGATTAAAAAAATTTTCACTTCAAAAAATTATTGAAATTAGCATAAAATCAATTTTTACCATTTTTTGAAGTTTTTTCATTCAAAGTTCAAAGTTTCATTTCAAAAATAAAAGTAAATAATGGATATAAATGTTATCAAAGTTAGAGAATAGATATGCCATTCCTCGCATATAAAACATTAGCGGATAATAAGGTGTCTAATCAAACCATTGGAAATTGTATCCTCGAAAATTCCGAATCACATCTTTAAATTCTCTTAGTTTGTCGTCTGAAATTGCTAAGAGAATATTGGGAATTATTGCAAGAAAAATTCCGATAAGAAAAATAATTGCACCAGCAAATGCAACTATTCCAAATAATTCTATAAAGTCGATCAAATCGAAACCTAAATATCAGTATGCATAATTAATCAGATACGTGAAAATTGAAACAATTACCATTAATGTGCTCAGGTAAAATCATTGAAGAGTCAATGAGAGTAAATATCTTTTATGATTTGGTACAATGAAGTTGAAATTGAAAATGAATTTTCATACCATTATATAAAAACTGATTATAAAATCATATGTAGCAGCTTGGCTTATTGGCTAGAAAAAAAGGTTGGCATTTGTTATTTTGTATTTTGTGCTTAGATTTGCAGACAAATAATTTATTTATGAACTAGACTTATCACAAGCATATTTTATGAAATAATATTTTTATTTTTTAAAGATCATTTATTGAGGTTCGAAATTTGACATTTATTATGCAATTGCAGCTATATTTTGATCTGATGATGAATGAATCTGATTATTACGATTATTGCGGCTGACCATGGATGTCAAAGGCCTCAGTCTATTGTTCCTTCTGAAATTCATGTCAACTGAATTGAGAATTACGCAATTAACATCTAGAAATTGCCAATTTTTAATATTGTAATTTCATACATTTTCGAGAAATATTGTCTAATGGCTTGACGTCGTTTCGGACTGGCAACTATAAACGAAAGTGGCATAGTTATGCACAATAAGCATCCGTCAAATAGTCGTGAAATTATGAAAGCATTCCCATATATTTCGAAAGTGTCATCCACGTTTGGGTCTTAAAGTTTTGTTTCATTTTGAGCACGCTTCAAAATATTACTATAATATAACAATAATACTGACCAGCTGATCGTTAATGTCTAAATTAATCTAATGATTATTTTTCTATATGAAATAGTTATATAGTTTTCAAATGTCGTAAATCAAATCACTCAATAGAAAACGAATTTAGTTGTACTGGCAGTAACCCCTATCCATAAAATGGATGTGTGCCATTCCGCACCAAATATTTTGGTACGCAGTGACTGTTCCGTTTATCATCTCCGGATTAAAGTGTTCCTTAAACCCTTTTCTCACTGATCTCAATCTCAATCTCAATATATTTCTTCGAAAATGTTATAAACACGATGAATTAGAGTTGAATTGATATTTGTAAAAAGCCCATTTAAAAAGCTAAGCCTTAAAGGGTATCCCGGATCAGGTTTTACATCCTGTCCCTGTGATGTCCGAGTTTAACAGTCAAAGAGGTCAAATAAATAAACTGTTTAATTTGCTTACATACTGCACGAATAAAGGTATCATGGTATATAATATCCTTCGATTATCAGATTTATATTCCGGATTTGACGATAATCTTGTCAAATCACGAAATTTGAAATATAGAACAAAGTAGAAAAAGGATGCCAAAAGAGCCAGAATATCCAAAGAAAAGAATGATATTAACTAAATGTTTTGAATTATTATGCGATTTCTAATGCATCAAAAATAAAAAATAAAATAGAATGAAGTAACGTAAGAAAGGGTTATCAGTGTCGAACAAAATTACTGGATAATCCTCACTCTGTGTCGACATCAAAAATTCCAAAATCTGTACTCTGCACTGATCGAATTTAGCTGAATTTTTGAAAACATATTGCACGTGGAAAACATGAAATTGTGCTAAATTTCAGCCAAATCTGAAGAAGTGCAAGCGACTTTTCTAACCGTTGACACAGGATAGAGGATAGGTGACTCGAAACTTTTGTCTCCTATTGTATCAGAACTAGAGAGGCCAAGTGATTTTGTTTCGAAAAACCAACTATGCTATCATTTCTGGCGTCATTTATTACTAATTGGTGTTTTGGTTTCATGAAATTACCAACTAATTAACGCTAATTGAAATGTCGAAAAACTTCATGCATTTTTTCTCTCCCTTGAAAGAGGGAGACTTGACCTCTCTAATCATAAAACTTTACGTATGGTTAAAATATTGAAAACGTGATATCTTCAACTTACCATTAGAATTGGTCCATATTCAAACTTTTCACAGAAAATTATAAACATGATTATAATAAAATACACTAAACTTAGAATTATCGCAAACGCTATAATGCAACGAATGATCCTTTTCAAATTATTCCTACAATTTTCGTTGCATTAATAGTGCAAATGATTTTTCACTTATTTGGTAAGCAGCTTTGTTAGTCGTGGTAGTTCATATGTAAGCACAAGTCGTTGAATAATAAGGCAGATGCTAAGCAATGCTACGACTGAACTCACTATCGGAAACAAAAGAACGAGGCAAATGATGAGATAACAAGTCCATATGATAAATTGCACCCCAACATATATAGCTAGCAATATGTAAACCTGTAATTAATGGAATGGCTTTTTGTATATATGACGATATGATGAAATGAGAAAATGATAGTATGACGTCTTAAATCGAGAGTATTTATGAAATAGTGTAGGCAATAATCGAACTCCAAACGTTTCCAATTCAAGAACTCATTTCGTCATTTGCGAACTTCTTACCCCAATAAGTATATCACTAGGATTGTCCTTATATAAGCCTAAATTACTTTTCTAAAGATTAGTGTACAGTGGCGGTCAAAAGTTTGGAACAATTGTGATTATGAATGTAGCTTGGTAGGACCAATAATTGTAGATCAATTCGAGTGAAAATTAGCAAGAATTCTCAATATGCAGTGTAACGGGATCGAACTGTGATTACGATCACTGTCTCTATCTCTAAACTCTCTCATATCTAACTTTGCATGTTCTTCCCCTTGCCATGACAGTCTCTTCCTAGTCTTACCTAGAGGATTTCCTCTCTGAACGACACCTAACTGCAAGCTTGTGTTCTCCTGTTCCCCCTCTCACTATACTATTGGATCCGCATACTCTCCATGTTGAGTGTTGAACATGGACTCTATCTCCTAATCTCTAAAATCTCAATTGTACTAGGAGAATTAATACAATGTTCGAAAGTCAAGGTATTTCTATACCCTCAACGAATGAAAAAGTATTACAACAGAGAAGAGCATGTGTGCAAAATTTCATTCTAATTAATCCGTAACTATGAAACATACCAATATGCATTCATAACGATAATTTTTCAAAACTTTCGGTCGCTACTGTATAGAGAAATGTTAACGAATGCGAATTACTAGAAAAATAAGGCGCTAATGCAACCATAAGAAGTGTGATAAATGTTGTTAGTGATAATACAGGTAACACAATCGAAAAGAAATTTGCCAATCTTCTCATTTGATAATATATTGGATAATAGGGCGCCTATAATCAGTTCAATAATAATTTTATAACATTTATCGAATAAGTCAAATTACATCCTTTAATTCCAATAATTCTTCGTCGGAAATTCTTAACAGTAGATTAGATATAATAAGTGGAAAAGTTATAATGAAGATAATAATCGAAAATAAGAATATATTTTCAAACGTCTTAATGTATTCAATAATATCTAACGCTGAAACATCATATTTTAATTAAAACTCTAAATTTTCCATATAGTAATATTATTATGGAGAGAGTTTTTATTCGTTAGATTAATATATCTTACTGATATTATTATGTTCTTCCACTTCCATAGGTAAGATTAGTGAAAAATTAGACAATTTTATAAATATCAATAGAGTCGAAAATTATCGCGTTGTCTTGATATATTCTAGAAAACTTCAAATTATATACTTCAACCGACAGGTGAATTATAACGACATAACAAAATATCAATGTATTCCATTTCCTTCGTCTTGATACAAATAAATATCATCGACGTTTAAATTGCATTAATATTCAATGAAAAGGCATATTTTTATATTATGGACTGTGAGGAGGTAGATACTGTATACTCTTTGTTTCTAACTCTTGCTCTCCACTATATGAGAAGTGAATGTTTTCCAGAAATGAGTTCACCAGACTTTTCATCTAATATTGTCATCGTCAAATATCAAATATGTTACTTGATAGTAAATTTTCAGAAAAAAAACTGAAGATAACAATAACTTTGCCCTTTGTCAATAAAATCTGTAATGAATGAAAAGTACGATCTGGTTTTCAATTAATATGCAGTTATTTGGTAGCCATTTGATATATTCACTAAAGAGAAATCTATCATTTTTATTGTGTTCTGTGTTTAGATTTACAGACAAATTATTTATTATTTATGAAGAAGCAGTATTTTCACAGCATATCATAGGAGCTGATATTTTATATTCTAAATATCGTTTATACAGGTGCAAAGATGTAAAACAGGGAAATTCAAGTTAAAAATAATTTTTACTAGCAAAATTAAATTGCTATTTTAAATAGACTAATATACGAAAAATGTCATTGCACTTCGAAGATATTATTTTGACGCGATATCGATAGGCTCTGATTATTGTTGTTTTTCTGAAATAAAACACAAAAAATACAATAATTATATTCCGGACTAATTTGAAAATTAATGTACACCAAGTCTCGAGAATGAAAAACCTTGAAAAGAAATTTAATCGTTTTAGGTAGGGATCGTCAGCCATTTTGCCAAACTGACCCACCACGCTGATTTACCCATGGATAGACAGGCCATTGGATTCTGTATCCAATTCCGAAGAGGAAAAATTCAAGGAATTATTCCAAAATTTAAAAGCTGTCATTTTAAAAAATATTTTTTGATAAAATTTTGTTTTCTTTCGAATAACATAATTAGGGAGGATGAAATTTTATGCTAGTCAAAATCTTAGACGATTTTAGTGATCCTCTGTTAAGATACAGTATCGCAAAGGCGAGTATCTATTATTGCTCCGGGAAAAGTTGTTCTACGCAGGATTTTTCTAATTTTTACATATTTTGTACATGTCAACTAGGTGTACCGATTTATCAAAAAAAATGAAATGCACCTTTTTTATAACTCGAAATATTAGCATTGTCGTAATTTGGTGTGCATTTGACGCGCATTTGCAGCATGTCTGCACTGTACGATTACCTAGTGTTCGAAATGCATTTACGAACCGATTATTTTCAATTTCGCCAACAAAAACCCTGATTTTTATTGTGAATTTTTGAAATTTTCTCGAAATAATTATCTTATTTTCATATCACTAATTGCTCTGACTATTTTACGAAATTTCTCTATAGAAATATTGAATTTCTGTTGATTCTTCATCGCATAAACGCCGGATTTGATTCTGTTCACGTATCTTTAACAAATTTTCGAATTAAATCTGTAACCTGCAGAGTGCAATGTCAGACGAGGATCCTCTGGTGAATGGAGTCCCCTTGTCGACTCTGCGAGTCGTGGACCTGAAAGAGGAGTTGACCAGAAGAGGACTTGCCAAACATGGAAACAAGAGCGAACTTGCTGAGAGACTCAGAGAGGTATGCAATTTATTTATTTTCCTTCAAAATATTTAAACTATTCCCGAGTGATAAATCCTAGAAAATGTATATCACATTCATTAGCACTATGATCAGGCACAGAAGGAGAATTCGCCTCAAATTTTGTATATTCGTGTCGTGTCCACACACCAACTTCCAACCCGAAATTCATCGAGATATTCTTCCTCTGACAAGATTTTTTACAAAAAAAAAAAACATTCTCGCAACTTATTTTCAACTACTCTGATGCTGCTCAAATTATTTCGGCATCGGAGTGTGTGTGCGCTTTTCAGCAATTTCTGGCGAATTTGAAATTCTTCCAATTATGATGAATTTGCGATGAATTCAAAATTCTCGAATACGATTGATTTATCCATAACTTGTTTCAATTAAAATTTTCTGATTTTCAGCACTTGTTGACCGGGAAAATTCTGGATTCGAAGTCTCAGCCAGCGGGAAATGTCGCTGCGGTCACTCCTACAAAGGAGGCCACTCCACAGCCCAAAATTGTGAGTAATTTTTCGTAAAAACGGACAATCTTAATTCGCCTAGTGAGCAATATTCTTGCTGCATCAGTATTTTGATATCGGCAAAAATAATAGGTTGATCTCGTTGACTTAGCTTATCTTTTTTTATTCTCAACCTAATGTTAGGATTTTTAAATAGCAGTTACTGTCCATAAGCTATTAGGGATAGAAAACGAAATCACCAAGACGATAAATCTATGAAAAAGTAAAATTTCAGTCTTCCCCAGAAAATCCGCTCATAGCCGCTTACAAGGCCAAGCAGCAGGCTGCTCTGGAGAACCAAATGAAGGATGCGAGTGAGTGTTTTCAGCTTTTTCTAATTATATTGCCCTATCCAACTTATCCATATTCAGGTCGAATTCGTGCAGAATCGGGCAGTGCCAGTGGAGACACTCCTCCAATCAGCTCACCTGCAAACAGTGTATGAGTTTTTTTCTTCTCAATACTTTTGTACATTGAATATCTAGTAGTTTCAAGCACAAACGAGAATTGTGCATTTATAGCAAATGTAAAGATGAAAAAACTAACTAAAATCTGTCTTTGCATTACTTTTCTCTAAAATAATTTAAGCTAAACTTTCGGAATTATTTCTGCTGCGGCTTCATGCGACTTTCATTCACTTGTACATTTTAGGGATCTCCAATCAAATCTCCTGCTCCTGAGGTCAAATCTCCAATGAAGAGCGCAGAGCCTGAACCTGAAAAGGAGAAGGAAAAAGCGAAGGAAACGGAGAAGAAACAACCAGTCGTTGTTGCTGAAGTGGAACAGAAGAAAGAAAAGGAACAACCACCTGCCAAACAGGAGGACAGAGAGAAGACTGCAAAGCAACAGGACAAAAATGGGCATGGGAAGGATGAGAAGATTGAGGCTGGCAGACAAGAGACTGAGCCGAAGCTTAAGAAGGAAGATACGAAGGCACAAGAAGTGAAGAAGGAAGAAAAGAGCGAGGCATCACAGAAGAATGAGCAGGGCAATCAGAGCAATGACAAGCAGAAGCAGAAGGAAGAGAAAATCGAGGAGAAACCGAAGGTTGAACAGGTAGGCGGAAAATCGTGCCCGAGAAAGAGCGCTCTCAGTCTTTTAAGTGTGGAATGGATTGGAAAGAGGGGGACAACGTGCTCATCTTGAATACCGATATATAAGTAAAATCTTCAGAAGAAGCAGCCTGTAGCTGAAAAGTCGCCGAAGAAGGAAAAGACGCCTCCACCGAAACGGGAAAAGACCCCTGAAGAGAAGCAGACCAGGAAGGAACAAAACGAGCTGGAACGGGAGCAGAAACGAGAGAAGCAGAGGGAAGAGACCGTGTCTTCTAGAACTGCAACTGATAGCAGTGGGAAGGACAGTGACAGAGAGGACGCCGAGGAGGAACTGGATTATGGGGATGAACAAGATGAGAAGGAGGACAAGAAGAATGAAGAGGTGAGTATTTCTTGAATTGCAAGAATAGATTATCTTGGAGAAATGCCGTTGCTTTATAAATTGAATCGTGAAGAATTTCATAGATTCCATTTTTCTTCCACCTTTCGATAAAGAGGGTGAATGATAATAATATTTGTGTAGTTAAATCATAAACTCTTTAGTCCAGCCTTTTAGTTTTGTAAATTCCAATTGCAGCGCCCCGGCTCAGCTTCGAATTCCTCAGCCACAGCCGCCCACAGATCTCGATCTGCAGCTGCAGCCGATAGTATCCAGTCCAAATCTGCAGAGCCCATCGAAATCAACGGCCGCAAGATATCCCCCTCTCGCTATCCCGAATCTGAGATTGTTCACATTCGGTAGGAAAAGCTGTTTACGCTACAAAATTGAATATGATTCTCGAAGAAATCGAAAGATAGAAATGGTTTGTCAGGGTACGATAAAATCTTACATTGTATCTTGACGAGACGATAAACTTGTGCACTTTCGTTAAAGTTGGAAAACGCGATTTCTTTTTGATTCGTTTTCTCCATATTTTCTCATCACTGATAGCGATATTTTCAGAGGATTGGTGCGTCCGTTCACGGAGGGTCAGCTGCGCAGCGCGATTTCTGCCAACGACAAGAGGACCATCGTCGATTTCTGGATCGACAAAGTCAAGAGCCATTGTCTGGCTAAGGTTTGACCGATTTACGATCAAATTAATAGCGCACCTAAAGAGTCGAGAGAAAAAATTACAGGACAAAATATTTCACTCCAAATTCATGTTAAACATCAATTGCTAAAATTTGACTAGAGTTCTATTTGAGATCATTCATATTTTCATTCAGATGTCTTCGGCTGAGGAAGCTCGAGAAGTTCGTCTGGCGCTGCACAATTCGCACTGGCCTGAATCCAATCCGAAGACATTGACTGTTCAGTTCGACACTCAAGACAATGTAAGTGGAATCTTTGCACAGAAAACTAATGTAAACAATCAAATGGGAAGGTGATTTTTTTTCCAAATTAAGAATGCTCAGTTTTCAAAAAGTTCAATCGCGAGTAACAAATTTTGCGCAAAACTTACTAGAATGAGTCGAATGTACTATGCTGAGACTATCATTTTTGTTTCAGATGGAAAGACACAAGGAGGGTCGTCCAGTGGCAGGTCAGATAGAAGTAGGCCTGCGGACCTCTGCCTCAGCAACCAGCCCCACACCCTCGGCCCACCGATCCTCCTCCACTTCTGAGGCTCGCATCGGTGTGCTGCCTGGTCGAAGCTCTCTCAAAGTCACGGTTAGCTAAACGATCATCATCAGACTTGCAACACCGCTCTTAGCGATAGGAATAAACGAGACGAGAGAAATGGGTTTATTTTGACATGGAAAATAGAGGAGAACAGAATTATGCCTTTCTCCTTTCTTTAAATAAACACTGTTCTTCTTGCAGTTCTTGACACATTGAACCGAAATGAGAGTCTTAGCTTCAGAATGAATATTTCTAGCAAATAAAAATATGATTTTATGATTTTCCAGGTGGAAGCAGCTCTCCGAGAGAATTCGAAGCGAGAGGTCGAGCTCGTGGAGAGACGCAGCAGAAACAGCCACAAAATGGAGGTCGATGGAGATCAGGAGGTCATTTTTGATAATAATTCGTGATTAATTATTATCGAAAAGATGAAATGAACAACCAAGACGATAGGGTTTCATCAAATAGTAGTTTTTTTTTTAATATTAAGGAATAGCAGCAGGGGTTTGAATTCTGATTTCGTTTCTGAATATTTCATATTTGAAATTCTAAGCGTCCTCGGTAATTGTTTACCTTTGAGGTTTTACAAAAAGAATTTGTTCCTATTTATCAAAAGAAGACGAATAATTCAGGATGATAAATCGTCCCGCAAGCGCCAACATTCACCCACCCCTCCACATAGCAGGTCCATGGAAATAAAACGGTTCAATTCTGATCGGTGAGTGAAACGATTGAACAATTCATCACTTTTGCAACTATGATTTCGAGATTGTGTACATCTCATTTTGCTTTCTTCAATATTCAACATTACTTTTCTCGTTTTGTTTCTATACAACATCATAACTCTTATCATTTATATAAGGAAGCAGAACGAGATTTAAAAATAATAAAAGAATAAACTTTTAAATCCCGGAAATAACTGTTTGATTACAAGTGGTTGACTTATCTGATTGCAGACTGGGATATGCCCAGGGACACGGACAGACAGAGAACTCTCTGCCGAAGCAGAAGGAGGGGAAGAGTCTGGATGAGCTCTTCCAACGCACCAAGTGCCAGCCTTTCGTCTACTTCAAGCCGCTCACTGATGAAGAGGTGGGTCATTTATTCTGTTATCTAGCTACTTTCCAAATACATCTGTGGCAGTTCGAAGAAATGCCTATCAGCATATTGACGAGTTAGAAGGTCTATCGAGTGTGCCTCGAAATTCAGCAGTTCTAGCCGCATTTCAAACTAAAATTATACGCTCTAATAATGCAATCTAGTTTTTCCTTGCTCCTTTCATGTTTGCCTATTAATTTCAAACTTTCTCTTCCGCACCTACATTTTTCTCATCTCTTCATTTAGCGAACTTTTTCTATTTCTATCGTTTTATCTAGTATCGATCTTTTTTTTTTAGAAATGCTAAATAATCATTTTCTCCCTAACCTTCTCATATCTTCCGATCTCATCATACTTGTGGACTTTCTAAGTACTTTTTTGTCGTCGACAATTCAGCTATTATAAGTTTATAATTCTGATAGAAGCTGAAGGTGATGGAAAGAGTATATTCCTGGACTTTCAAATGAGATGATCGACTGAATTACTCTCCGATACTAAATACTAATCAGGCTTTGGTTTTTTTTCTTTTATATCTAGAAAAGAGAATTACTAGCATTTACAATTCAGGCGCAATCCATATGATCAGGATTGTCTTTTTATTTTTTAAGGATGATCATTGAAATGAGTTTCAGGCTGCTGAACGCGATCGACAAAGAGAGGCTCGGAGGAAGGAACGAGAGGAAAGAAGACGAGAAATGAGTGGAGACAGGGACAAGAACAGAGACAGAGACAGAGATAGGGAGAGACACAGGGACAGGGAGAGAGATAACAGGGACAGAGCTCCTCCTGCTGCTTCAGCCTCCAGAAGATGAACATTCTGTTGTTCTGACTGAATTCTCATTTCTTCACTCCCCATTCATTCGTGTATTTCCAGGTTATTCAGCCGAGTTTCGGCCTTTCGCTGTATTCCTTTGAAAACGAGCAGTTTCAGAGTCAATTTCTTTTATTGTTTTCTTGTAAGTCTAATTTTATCCAAATAGGTTTTACAGACCTGAATCTTTTAAAGAACTTTTTTAATGATCTAAAAGCTCTCGTTTTTCAACCATCGTTCCTTCCATCTATTTATCCTAATTATTAGATTATTTTTATCCTCATGATCTTTTATGTAATTTATTATTTCCTACTCATAAATTTGTCTGTTTAAGATTTCTTTAAGACATTTGTTTTCGTGTTAGCCAACTAAAAGTGGTTGTTTATCGTTTCTTTTCGAATGAAAATTCTTGATAAAAATGGAAAAGAAGTACCGTTAGAAATTATTCGGGGCTTGACAAATGTCTATGCATCGTAATTTCAGATTCCAGAGCTATGAGTTTGGAAATGACTAAAAATAATAATTTTATTCCCATTTCAGTCATTTTCAAATTCATACTCAGCAAAAAAAACCACGTCGGCATCGCCCGATGTCGGGGCGGCACAGTTTTGCTGAGTAGCTATTTGTGAATCATGTTTTCCTTTACCTATATATCTTTTGTAAACTTAAACCCTTACTCCCCGAAGTTTAACTTCAATTCAACGTATGGTTCAATTGTCTAATGTTTCTCATCGCAACTTTGCCATGTCGCATGCAAATAACCTTTGTTGTTTACAATTTAGATATAGCGATATGACAAATAGTGATTACATCGTTCTTTAAATCCACTTTGTTTCTTTTCAACTGATAGATCAACCTCAATTCGCGTTCGTTGTCTGTTAATAAAGATAATTAAAACGAAATTCACAAAATTTATTCTAATTATAAACCACGAAATATATCTTTTTGAAAGAATAACTAGATAGAAACTGTCTAGAGTAACAATGAACAATTATGACCCATAAATTATAAACTATTATTGACACGTATTTTGTGGAATTATGGTCTAGCTTGGCTAGAATCAGCTCATCGAAATAATTTAACCTAGGATAGTGTCCTAACATAAGTTCTTGCTCAAAATTTTTCAGACGAGTTATACGAATGCATTTAGGAAATCTATTTGCATGGAAAATCTCGATTAAAATAATCACTGAATTATAATTCGGTTGATTGATATGGTTAAGTAAAAATTCCGAAAGAAATTAACGGATGAGCAGTGAGCAAGAACTTAGATTAAGATCCAATTGAGAAAAAAATTGCAAAATGGTACAAGAACTTTCTGGCTAGCCTTCGCTCGATCCGCTCAATCACTTCTTTGTTGCGGTTCTCTCCTCCTGAAATCCGTGCGCATCAGTTCATATGCATAACGTACAGAACTTATTAGTAAAAACCAACACATTGGAAGTATTCGAATATGACTAAATCATATCTCTTCTGATAACATTCAGTATTTTCGAAATGTGTTTCTATTGGGTTGGTCCAGGGATCGCAATTTTTCGACCCATCAACATCCCTGTTTCCAAAAAAAAAAGTTGGGAACTATAGTGGGCCCGAAAAATATCCAACCTGCTGCTTTTTCTGCATTCTGAGGAGGATCTCCCTCTCCTGTGTGAGCTGTCGTTCTCTGTCTTTCAGCTGCATGAGAATATCCTTCAGGGCTCTTTCTTCCTCAAATAATCAATTCATTAATTTTATTGAAGGTTTTATTTTAGAATAGAAGAATTATTTTTTTGTAGAAAATGAAGCTTCTTTATTCGTTAAGGGATAGTGCGAAGAATGGGTGTGATGTTGCAGTTAGAACGCTGTGAGTTCGTAAGAAAGCTTTGTTGTCGTTAAACCATCTGCAAAGAAGAACAAAATAACAATCGAGTCGGGTCCCTAAGTACTGTGGTGATTATGCATACGCGGTTTGATAAGGATTATTCTAGAAGATCTAGGTAAGACTACAATCTTGGTAGATAGATAGGGGTTTCTTGACAGTTTTCAAACCGTTTGCATCAATGGTCTGGTTGGAAATCGAATTGGGATCAAAGTATTTAGATCATGATCATCAAGATCGCATAGACTGCGATAGACCGTAAGTTTTCCTTGTTATAAGTATTATGTTTTGAAATTTAATGTCTTGCTTACATATTTGAGGTTGAAGAGCTGAATGTCGAGGTGGAATCCTTTCGGAGGCGGGGCCTGCACAATCGAGATCTGCTTCTGCAACACGGCAATCATTAATCCATTAATCTCTTCTTTCAAAACATTTACCTTTTTCAAACAAAGCTACTTCTATTACAGAATAATAGAGCAGCTAGAATAGCATGTAGGAAATAATAGTGAAATCGAAAACTTGTTCAATTCAGTCATTTTTCTGAAGCTAAATAATTTTATATAAGTAAATGCAGAATGGCATAAAGAGTTGAATTGCTCAACCGTTTTCTTTTGTATTTGTTGCGGCGAATCGACCATTTTGGCCATGAGCTCTGATCCCATTGCGACTGCCTCATCCTTGTTGATCAACTGCATGTGTGGCGCCAGCAGAGTATTTACTTCGTCACAAATCTCCTGCAGATTCTTTTTCGTTTGCTGAAATAAGAATTTAGAGTGGAAGAAATGTGAGAAAAATATCAAAATCGGTCAGTTTTCAGAAAATGTATCATCCTTTAAGGTTGCAGAAAATCATGAAGTACTGGGATCTAAAATTCTTCATTGACGTTATCACTAATTGTTTGTAGGTTCGCAAGTGTTTGCCTAATCAAAATTAACTTTAATCCCTACTTTTTTCAACCCTATTTCATTCCATTTCTTTCATTTTCATGTTTCTAATAGCACGACTTTTCTGAATGAACAAGTTCTAACCAGATTATCAAGGAATCAAAGAACCATTCACCAACCTGTCTGGTGAGCGTCTGCTTCTCCTTCGTCGTTCTCGCTTTCTGTCCTTTGCCCATTTCTCGTTCTGCAGCCTCGAGAGTCGACAGCTGAGAAGTGCGAAGATTATCAAAAAATTGATTTCTAAGTACTCTTGATGCCAAAAGACACGTTCTCATTTCAAATAGAGTAATAAAGCATTAATTTAAATATTTATTCTTTTTCTGTACAAGAATAAATCTTGTGATAGACTGAAATAAGTTGTTCTGGAATCTATACGAAAAGAATGAATGAAAGGGTTGAGAATAAATGGAGAGCACGAACGAGTAAATAGGGGAAAATGAGAGGTGGATAAATGACACGGAAAGGTCTGCTGGAAAGCGTGACAGGAATCCAAATATATTTTGTAATTAACAATGAAGAAGAAAGATTGTTATACCGATGAAGGTAAAAAGCGTTTGGGTCCGATCAGATTTTAAATAAAAATCGAATAGAATTTTCAAACTAGTGAGAGAAACTTGATCCGAATAAAAAGGCGATAGAGATTTGTCTGGAGAGTTAGTGGCAGAATATTTTGTGGAAAATGTGCCGAAAGAATGAATGAATGAATGGGGTGAAATGTGAATGCAGGACTAGTGATCGAATGAAGGAACGAAGAAGTGGTGAAATGATCGTGCAATTGTCTACCAGTTTGTCAGTTTATCTGTCTGACAGCCTCATTCCTCTGTCATTGCAGCAAGGAGATTGTCGTTCTCCTTGCCCTCATTACTTTGTGCAGTTTTTGCAGTCTTCCTCTCCACATCATCGAATGACACCATCACCGGCTCCACGTTCATCATCTGCAGATTCCTTTTGCGACGCGAACGAAGCAGAATCGAAGCCGACGTGTCCGCCTGGGATGCACAATTTAAGATGTTCGGCAATTAGTTAGAAATTTTTGAAAATGGATCTCAACACGGCAAAATTACTCCACTTTTTCAAATTGTTGAATTATCGTAACTAACAAGTTCTTAATGCTAATCATCGAGAATGTGTGAGGAATTCATGTTTCCAAAAATTTGAAAAACAAAACTCGTTTGCTTTTTTAGAAAAAGATTCTCACACCTCTTATAGTCACATTTTTGAATATCGATGCTATCTATTGAAGGAAGTAATGTAACTTGAGATCAGGAAAAAATTATGAGAGTAAAGAAAGAAAGAAGAATTCGCCAACTTATAATAAAATGCCAACCTTTTGAGCCGACTCTGTTCTGACAATTTCACTCAGATTGAGTCTTTGTCCAGATCCGCTGAAATTCAATTTATTTCGATGTAAATATTTTTAAATCTGTGGTTGTTCATCATCTTTCCCTAGCATTTATCCGTTTGTAGCGGCAATTCGTAAATGTCGTGATGTCGCAAGAAATTGCGCTATAGCCAGTGATAGGGAAGAGGGTGAGAGCAATGAGAAATGCAGTAAAGGGCAAAGATGGCTCAAATCCTCACGAGATCACGCCATTCTGAGTTGCCATTTGTAGCATGCATTCCTTCCTTAGAACCAGGATAGGATTATGGATCCTGCGTGTCTTCTTTTCGACTTATCACCTTATCAAATAGAGCGGTTGAATGTTGATCATAATTGGGAATATTTTAATGCCGCAGAATTATAAAAACTGGTCAATTTTGCAGACCTGATGAAAGGCATTCGACTGGAGGCAGGAGTCACCCTGGCTGTAGACGGCCTGTTAGGAGCAATTCGGTAATTCTTTAGAGGGGTTGGCTGCAACAACATCAACAATATTCATTCTTCGCATTTCAATGCAAATCCTCACCCCATGATTGCCTTCTGTCTGTTTCAACTCGGCCTCTGCTGGCTTTGCACTGCTCTCCATTGCTGAACTGAATCTGTCGTACACCTGAAAATTCTTTCAATGTTTACATTGTTGTCGAAGTTGGAAAAGAGAAAAACGAAAAATGTTCATTATTTGTGACAAAATTGAACTCATTAAAAACGAGTTTAAGATTATTTTAATTTTGAGTCTTTTTGTATTGATACGAATGTTTTGCTCTGGTGTTTCAATAGATTACCGACTATGTGAGCTGCGTGATGAATTGGTTAGAGAAAATATTCGTTTGTTTCTAAATTTCAAGTAAGCTTCACCTGCAAATCAGAACTGGTCCCTCCCTCTTTTGCCTTCTTCTTTGCCAGATTAGGGTCTTCGCCTTTCTGCAGACTTTCCATGAATTCCGCTGCAATCACAACATTTGAAATGTTCGTTTTGAAGAAGGGTAATAAAATCTGGTCAGTATCTTTAACGAATATCAAATTTCTGGCATATCTCGCGTTTCGACATTTCGTTATCCGATTAGACTATGAAAATTGGCGTGTTTTAGAATCTTGCGTCATCAAGAAATATATTCGTTTCAATTATTATTTCTACCAAATTCGATGAGAAAAGCGATGGAATTTTAGCTCTAGAAGCCTATATGCATTTTCCAACTAATGTTCAAACTGCTTGTATGAATCCCACCAAATTAGTCTCACCGAATTCCTTCTCGTGCCGCTTCTGCATCACAGCGCATTGGGTTTTCAGCCTTTCCTGTATCTTCATTGCAGTCTCCAGACTCGCTTCAAGATTCTTCTTTTCGCGCTGAAAATGGGTGATTAGTTGGAAGGAGATTTCAAAATTTAGCATCAAAACATATCATCCTTCAAGAATAATGATCAACCACTATTTCAAAATTCAATTTCCGTCATTCAATCTTTCGATTAGATGAAGAACGTTAGAGTTATTTGCTGACCAGAATAAATATCTTACAAGGTATATAATTTGCCCACTTCTTTCTATTTTGAATTGAAGTGATGGAAGGAGAAATTGGAAATTCTATAGCGATTTGGGCTGTGCAAGGAATAAAATAGAGATAGATGAAACCTTGAGTTGGTTGTTGATGACTGTGCAGTCGTCCAGCTTCAGACGCAGGTCGTCGATTGTCGAGAATCGGGAATCGACCAGAATTCTGCAAGCCGCATAATAAATCAGCTGATAACTCTATCAATTTGTAGGGGTTACTCCAAAACAATTTCAACAAATTGATGAATTTTTGAAATTTGCAGTTATATGAATAGGGGATATGCGGATTTTTATTCCGATTCCGAAGTTTTTTTTAAGTCATATTCCGCTCACTCCTCATATGAATCGTGTTTGCATGCATTTTTACAGAGCTCTTTAAAAACTCACTTGAGTTGAGTCAATTCAGCGGCGAATTGTGTCAGGCACTGAGATGGATTCTTCTTGACTTCAGCGAGCATCTCAGTCAGATTCCTTTTGAGCAGAGATTCGTACAGTTTCTCTGTCGATCTTTTCTGCAATTGCAAGATGATTGTTTTATTTGGTGTAAAACAAATCAGCCAACCTTTTCCTGCTCGATTTTCAGCTGCAGCATTAGCTCTCCACATCCATCACAGTTTTGCTGTCTGGAGCACTGAAAATTACAAAGCTTCTGATTCTTGAACTCAATAAAAAGTTTTATGATTTTTTGTGCAAAAACTGGATAATGAGAAAATACTACGTTGGAAACAGTGCAGAAATATAGGTTTTGAGCCAGACTAAAATATACAGAGGATAGGTCAAAGTCGAAGTTAAGAATTCTGAATAAAAATCAACACTTTGATTTAAATTGTTGAGTTCGATAAGTAAGCCGAGTGTCGTCTCCATTGTCCTCTCCCCCATTTACTTACAGTTGGGCTGACAGCGAAGATGGCCTTCTCCCGCTCGTGAGCGAGTTCTCTGCGCAGATTCGCATTCGTCCTCACCAGAGACTGATTATCCCTGAAGCATTTCTTCAGGTCTTCCTTCAGCAAATCGTAGCCCTCAGAGACCTCAAAATGATCAAATTCATGAGAAAATTGAGAAAAATAAAGAGCATTTGATGTTTTTTCTAAAAATATTCATAAGAAATGACGAAAAGGGTAGTAGTTTTTCGACTTTCTCATTTAATCTTTTATCCAATTGAGAATATGCAACATTTTCAGAGACGAATTATGTACCTCTGCATAAATGCTGTTGCCCCTCTTTGCGTGTTTCTGCTCAGGCAGAAGTGCGTCACTCAGCTGCTTCTCCATCTCATTCAACCTGTCGATGTGCGTCTGCAATTCACTTGTCAATCCAAATATTCAAATTCTAGTTCTTAAGAAAAAACGATAAAAAATTCCCACCTATGCTACATTTTATCATTTTTCAATGGGAAAAATTCGTTAACATTTAGAAAAGTAATCAAGAATCAAGAAGAGGGACTGATTTGTGTAAACAATTTTCAGTGAATTCTTCTTTTATTCAGTCAACATTCTTAAGAATAGCTATCGTCGGAGATTCTTTGCGAGTTACCTTCTAAATTTTTGCATTTTCTAACCAAATTTCTATCTCTGATCTGCAATACGCCAAAAATTTCGCTCTTGAGATCTATCTCCTATATTCTATTATCGTCTGACGAAAGTTCTCCCAAAATCTATCTGCCGAATCCAAAAATATTCTGGCAGACCTTGTTTTCATCCGTGAGTTTCCTGTTGGCATTGAGAAGTCCATTGCAGGCCTCCTGCAGATCCTCCATCTCTGCAGTTAGTCGACCTATTCGAGCCTCGAAATGAGTCGCCCTCTCCAGTGCTACGTTTTTCTCTTCCTCCAGCTGGCTCTGAAATACCGATTCGAATGAATTATAGGGGAAAATGAGTAACTTTGCAGACTGGCACGCGAATATATCTTCACTTAAATCTTCTCTATACAAGTTTTTAAACTACTTTATTTCATGAGAAAACGAATTCTTTCGCTGATAGAACAAAAATATTCTCATTTGATAGATGGAATAAATATACCTGTCTTTCTTCACTTTCTGATGATTTTCCTAGATTTCTTAGAAAAAATAATACCGTGAAATAAAGACAAGGAGACGATTAAATGAGTACTTTCTTCAGATCTAGACAGTTTTAAAGCCAAAATATCAGAGCATACCCCTTTTAAGTTAAATGTTCTACCGAAATATTGTAACGCACCCTCTTGTGTATTACTTTTCATGGGAAAAATTGGTCTAGTGTACTCTCTCTCTCTCGCCTTAAATTTTTCATTCTGATTGAAAGTCTTCCTAGACCTATTTTCTCCCGAAGGAAATAAAATAAACTGACGATTTTAATGAGATCCTCGTGATTTGCGGCAGGTTCGAATCCACTCGAGCAGATAGACTCGTTCGCGACCTGCTCCTCCAACTCCCTGACGCGTCCTCTGGCTGCACTCAGCTGCTCCTGCAGGGCTATCTTCTCGCTTCGCAATTCTTCCATTTCCTCTGGAGAAACGCATGTCTGAAAGTCCCATATCAACCTTCAAGAAATAACTTTTCAATTAATTTTTATTCTATTTAGAAAAGGATTTTTGACGTCTTCATATCAAACTAAATGGTAGCATTGTAATTTTCTTAAAATTAAACCATAGCTAAATTTAGATCAAGCAGATCGAAATGTACTAAACCTATTCTACTTTCGAAAAAGTAAATGCACTTTTTTCCAGGCTATAAAATGAGGGTATTTCAAAGTTCTTGTACCTCTTCAAACAAGAAATTATCATCCAATGAAATATGAGAGATGAAAGATAGGAAGAGCATAGCAAATCTGTCCTTGCATAAATTTACTCCATCGCAAAACTATAGTAAACACAGACTAGCAAATCTTAATTCACGGAATAATAACCTTATTCATTTATTTTCTTCGGGAATAAACGTAAGACGTTTCGAAAGGATAAGGTTTATTATTCCGTGAATAGAAAAGCTCTCAATATCTTTCAAGGCATTTTGAGGATAAAGCTCAGCTGAAACACGTCGTTTTCCATACAAATTTTCACTTCTGCCTCATTTCTTTTGACCCTCTTCAGAAAGGAAGCATCTCCAACAAATTTAGCAAAAGAAATGCGATTCAATAATATCACTGAATTTTTCCAGATTTATCAATAACAGGTTTTTCAAGAATTCTACAATATAACCTGATTCTGCAGTTTGGCGTTGAGCTGTCTGATGGTCTCCTCCTGCGCCTTGCATTTCCCCTTCAATCCATCGATTTCTTTCTTTACTTCAGTTTCATATTCTTCCATTGTTTCTTCCTGCAGAGCCATTTTTGCCCGAGCTGAATCCACATCCTGAAATTGCGCTGATGAAGCTCGTATGAAAGAAATGGATGGATGGACAATGATAATATCTACAACTTGAATAATTTGACAAGATAAGCTTGTTCGAAAACAAGCCGATTTAAAAATATATATCTTTGAACAATTCAGTGGACGACTGAATATTCTATTCAAAATTGATCATGAGCTTCGATAGTACAGAATTTCGGACAGGTAATTAAAATGACTGAACCGATGTCTGTAAGAATCACCCTTTTTACTTTGTTGCATTGCTTCGAAATTGGTGGTCTCCACATTCAGGTGGAGTAACTTTAGAGACTTTTATCAATTTGTCAGATCCAGAGATCAGAAAAGACAGTTCATAATTGTCAATTTTTTTATTTCGAATCAGTCTGAAAGGGATGCAGAGAAGTATCCTTGCCGAAACCATTCAGATTGTGCTCACCTTTCTGACTTGTCTGAACTCGTCCAGCAGCTCCTCGTACTTCGTATTCAGCTCGTCTCGTTCTGTTTGTAAACGCAGCAATTCATCGCCCATTTTGAAAATGAACGAATCTGAATTCGATGACGACGATAAAAATGGATTATAACTCGAAAACTAACGAGCAAATTCGAAAAAGAGTAAATCTACAGGAAATGGATGAAGTTTCAAGAGTTTTGATCCTAGAAGAATTTGATAGGAACAAATTTTAAAAAGTAATCGAAACGAAAAAGATAAGATGAAAAGAAACGGAACAGATTGAGAAGCAGAGAAACTCAGCAGGAAAGGCATAGCTGGTAAATTCAAAGCAACCCTGTTCCCGCCAAACGTCGTACTGCATTATGCGGCTAACAGTATATTTTCGATGGGGGGAAATTCGCGAAACAGCGTTAGAGACACACGCGACGAGAGTCGAAAGAGTCCGGAAAAATGAATAATTGCGAATAGTTAACGACGGGGCAGATTTATGGGCACTTTTCTCCTAAAGTCCCCCAGGTTAACGGATAAAGTATCAAAAAGGAAGGGCTAAACTACATTGGCTGAGGAAGCTCGTGAATCTCATGACACATATCAGTATCCAAATGACATCGAAAGAGAAAAACATCGTATTTGAAAAAAGCTGCGGAAAAAGAGCAACCACTTGGCGAAAATAGTCGAACGGAAAAGAACGACAGCCACTTGTGCAATTCATTTCTTCCTTTCGTCATTTCCGAGTTTCCATTTTCACTGCCCGTGTTTTTCGGCTTCTAAATTTCTGAATTTTCGCCGCTGATTTTCCGAATCTTTTGTGATTTTCCCCAAATGTTCATCACTATTTTCAGGTAATTCAATGGCAGCCGCTGCAGTCGCTCAGCCCAAGGTGAATCTCAGCAAAAGTTGTTGAATTTCAACTTGGCCTAATTCTTGAACATTTCGAAATTCCCTTTCAATTTTCCTCGATTTATTGAAGTTCACTGAACTTTCAGAAATTGAACACAATGAAGCCTATCGGGCGAAATCGTGATGAATTTCTAAACTTTCAAGAAATTCCAAATTTTAGGCCAAAGTAAAATTTTCTTTAGAAAACTTGTTTGGAAACATTAACAAAAAGAGGTCATTATTCTCGATACTTTACCGAATCGGGAAATTCACCCACTTAGCATGAACGATAAGGGGTTTCCAGATTCGATGAGTTTTTCAACAAGTTCAAGATTAAATTTTTGGGGGGAAATGATGTTGTTATTCAGGCGAAGACGCCGAGGATGAAGTCCGTGAAGGCAGCTCCCTCCCACCCGTCCTACCTGAAGATGATCCAGGAAGCGATCGCCTCCATCAAGGATCGCAAGGGGGCCAGTCGTCCCGCCATCAAGGCATTCGTTGGCGAGGTTTGAAGGATTCCACATTGAGACTTGAATGATCATTCCTTTGCAGAAGTACAAGCTGGACGACAATTCGGGCAAATTCATCCGCAACCTCAACACCGCTTTGAAGAAGGGGGTCACCGATGGCACTCTTAAGCAGGTCGGCTACAAGGACACATCAGAACTCAACTCAATTTCAAACTTGTTTTTTTTCATAGAGTTTTAGTTCGAATTGAAAAACATTAGTTCAAATCTCATTTTTCAAACATCAAAACTTGCCTTCCAAGAGAATAATTGACTGCACTTCAGCCTTACGGCAATCAGGGCCGCTTCAGTCTGGGAGAGGCAGTCGTGAAGAAGAAGAGAACCAACAAGGTGAAGTCTTCTCGCTCGAGCTCGCTCGATAAGAAGAAGACCAAGTCGGCTGGCTCCTCCCCTTCCACTCCCAAGGTCAAGGTAGGCAAGTGGAGCAAATAGAAAATGGCAGATCTCGAATTAGTATATGTCGGATAGTAGCATTATGAGTTATTAAAAATTACAAGTTCGCGGCTATGATTGAATCCCGGTGAAAATTTTCGCCAGCTAATACTATCTTCCTTTGCTCTCACCAACCTTTACTTCCATTACCGGAATTCAGCAGTTACTGAAATTTATTTTCGCTGGAATTCAGAATAAGCCAATTTCGGTCGAAGAAAAAACATTCTTCTTTCTTTCTACAACTCCTAAATTCGTACAAATCAGTCATCAGTTTTCAGTCTGCCCGCAAGACCAAGTCCTCTACTTCTGGCAAAAAGAACACTGTCACGGGAACTACCAAGGTTTAATAAAAAATAAAAGATGACGGATGAACGGATCCAATTTCAGAAAGCCGCTGCCAAGAAGTCGGCTAAATCTCCAATGGCCAAGTCGACTGGAGCTGCGAAGAAGGCCTCGGCCAAAGCCTCCAAGGCGAGTGCCAAGACTGTCAAGACGGCCAAGGAGAAAAAGGACACGAAGCCGAAGGCCAGAGGCAAGAAGAAGACTGTCGACGACACGCAGCCCTCTACTTCTGCTGCCTTGGCTCCGGCAAAGGCTCCTTCCAAGAAGACTTCCACCAAGGCAAAGCCCAAGCCTGCTCTCTCCAAGGTGAGAATCTGAAGCATCTTCGAGAAATTCGCATACTTTCCGAAATGAAAAATTCGGAGGAACATGCTGTGTTGGTAAAAAAGGAAAAGTATTTAGAATTTTCGTTCAAAATCTCGTCTTTCCTCGGATTGTGACTTATTCACTAATTTTCAGAAGGCCTCGTCGATGAAGAAACCATCTGCCAAGCAGTAATCGTCCACCAAGGCAACTGCCTAAGAGAATCCCCTCCTCCCTCATACGTTTCTGTTCACATCATAACTCGGTTCTTTTTTACTTGTTTCCTGTATTTTTGTTGTTTTTTTCTTTCTTCAAAATAT
Organism: Diploscapter coronatus; assembly: GCA_964036155.1. Taxonomy (NCBI): domain Eukaryota; kingdom Metazoa; phylum Nematoda; class Chromadorea; order Rhabditida; family Rhabditidae; genus Diploscapter; species Diploscapter coronatus. The sequence continues at coordinate 43,282,602 of OZ038422.1, read as the reverse complement.
TATTGTGATTTACCCATTCATTCATTCATTACCAACTATTTATTGTCTTGTACCTACTCAACCCAACTACATCTCACTCCTTATTTATCCCCACCCACCCATTTCCCTGCTTTGTTAACTTATTTTGTTTGACCTCATCTCGCAGTCCATACCTCATATTCACATTCCATTTCTGAAGCGATCACCCCTATTGTATTTGTATTTGGCAATAAAATATGCCCTAAAACTGAATTTTTATTCATTCCCAAAATTCGAAATTTTCAGTAAGCAATGGCTTTTTCTAAAGCCCACCAAGTATAGGGCTAGAAATGACCTACTCAATCAGCTGATCATTTAATACCAAGTATATCCTATCACACCCTGCCCTTAGCTCTATAAGATTCTTTAACAAACTTAGAAGAAGCCGTAAAGCACTCGTCAAATCGGCTGATTTTTATTTTCATGATGGTTTCATCCTCGTTATTCGGATTTGAGCAAGCGAAATTGGCAATCACTATATATGACGAGACCTATAGTTACAGATAGGGGAGGGAAGGGAAGGGAGGTAGGGCGAAATAATGTGAAAAAATAAGTCTCGTCATCTCGTCAAATAGCAGTTGCCGATGAAATTGATTAATTTTATTGATCCTTAATTTCTTATAGCCAAAATAAGATTTTTCAACATTCGAAAGATCTTTCCCTCTGCACTCATCTTTATCTCCTTCTCTCGTATCTCTTCCTTTTTCTTCTCTTTCTCTCTCTCTTTCTTTGCGCGAACGCTTACTTTCACATGCGCTGCGGCTGCGTCGCAGTCATATTCGTATCGTTTGAATCGAATCGCTTTATCCATTTTTAGGTTCCTGTTTGAATTACGCCAATCTATATTTCAGAGGGTAATCGAAATGTCTGTGCAAACTCACGGCAAGAAGCGGATCAGCTACTACTATGATTCTGACGGTGAGTACTTTGAAACAAGTCGAAGTGAATTATTTTGAATTTACGAATTGCAGTGGGCAACTACTACTATGGACAGGGCCACCCGATGAAGCCTCACCGCATCAGAATGACTCACAACCTCCTCCTCAACTACGGACTCTACAGAAAACTCGAAGTCTTCGTAAGTCAACTCGATATTTTTCCTGACTTTGGAGATCAATTTTACGGAAGTCATTTGCTTCTGCAATTTCAAAAATAACAACCTACGAGTAAAATGGATAATGTCGATGTTGTTCTTTATAGTATCGTCATTTGTCACTATGTCCTCCAAGTGTGAATTCACAAACTGATCATCATCACTTGTGATATTCAGCGACTTTGTTTTCTTTTCTGTTCTCTTTAGCCCGAAAGTTGATCACTTTGATTACAAATGGAGATATGGCGATCAATAATTGATAAATTCTTCAGGAGATTGATTTTATGCAGAATTCAGAAGGGGGGTTCTTGTTGTGAAACTCTTGAATTTTTGTACACAGCAAGAATTATTTTTCTTTGGTAAATTCTTACAAGGGTATTTAATTTAAGCGTCCAATTCCTGCGACCTTCGAGGAAATGACTTCCTATCACTCGGACGACTATATGATGTTTCTGAAAAATATTCGACCTGACAACATCACGGAGTACAACAAACAGATGCAGAGATTCAATGTTGGCGAGGTGAATCAATTTCTCAATTCTTGAAAATTTTAAGTCTTCTTAGTCCTCATTGATTTATGCAGCAATTCTAAAAAAAATTCCTCCATTCTATACAACCACTGATTCGTTTGGCCATATGCCACGCTTCTATCCTCCTTGTTACAAAATATCTCTGCGCAAAATAGGAAGAGTCCCCTCTCTCCTGCATGTCTTTACGCGTACGTATATTTTTCCCTTACCTTCTTCCCTGTTATTATCGATGACCGATTACTTGAAACTAAATAAACGATGCAAAAATCGAATGTGCAAAGTGTGCATTGCATATGTACAAATAGTCGTCAAACTGATCCCTGAATATGACGTAATAACGTAAAGTCTGCGGCAAATAGTGCGCTAATTTTCATACATCGCTCTTCCCTTTTAGTTCGTCTCAAGTAATCGGTCATAGACAATATTTCTTTCCCGCTGCTGAAGGAAGAGGGAAGAAAGAACGAATAAAGGCGGGAAGTAAGATCAAGTTTCCCCTCTTTTAGAGAGAAGAATAGACTGTAGAAAGGATGGAAGCGTGTATGAGTCGTCTGAATTGAATTCGATTTCCAAGATTCATGATCTTCTGGCGGGAAATACAACTCACTAATTCTCCACTTTTAGGACTGCCCCGTATTTGACGGTGTTTTTGAATTCTGTCAGCTCAGTTGTGGAGGCTCGATTGGTAATTGTCTTGCTGATTCCTGCCTCCTCCAATTCCCCTATGTTTGTACGTTTCAGCAGCGGCAATGAAGTTGAACAAGAAGCAGGCTGACATAACAGTCAATTGGATGGGCGGTTTGCACCACGCGAAGAGGAGCGAGGCCTCGGGATTCTGCTACTCGAATGACATCGTCCTCGCCATCCTCGAACTTCTCAAACATCATCAGGTAACGGTTTATTTATTCTGTAAAAAATAAGTACTGTTAGACCACAAGATATTTTTTGAGAATAGTGTAATAAGAAGAAGGATATTTGGCATCTTTTCATTCGAAAATTTCTACAAGGAATTCACGAAAAGGGGAAACCAGACCTAGGGAGCACTTTCGTCAGGCTAAATAAACTAAAAGGGGATAGGTCGCTTAAGCGAAATTATAATTATGACGCCAGTTAGCACTGTTGCGAATTTGGACTAATCACAGGTTGGAGATGGAAGCTTGTGAAGAAAAGATACTGAGGGTAGATCACCAAGGGATTTCTGACGACAGTCCTTCCTATGTCCGTGAGAAACAGATGTGTGAAATTCTTCCTAAAGCATATGAAACATGTTATTTTTTCTGAAATAATAATTGGAATTTTAGCGTGTCCTGTACGTGGATATCGACATTCATCACGGTGATGGAGTGGAAGAGGCCTTCTACACGACTGACAGAGTCATGACTGTCTCTTTCCACAAATATGGAGAATATTTCCCTGGCACGGGCGATTTGAAGGTAATAATTGAATCGATTTTTTTTAAAAATAAACAAGTGTAGTAGAAGAAAGTTCGAAATTTAGTAAAGCTAATTGATAAAGGTAAACGATGAATATGAACAGGGGAATATTGTCTTGGTGAGGTAAATTCAATATTTTTGGTAGAAAATACAGAAAACACGAATAATACACACCATTGTTCCCGCTCTTTTCAGCTGATTTCTCTTCTCTTCCGCTCTAGGCTTGTATTAGTTAATTTAGTTTGTATCCACATTTCGAATATTGAATGTCATTCACAGCCGAATTTTAGATTAACTTGGCCAAGAAAATAGCATATGAGAGTGATCATTGAATCATTAAGAGCTGCAACTATGCTTTCTTGTCTAAACAATTCTAAATTTTAATTGCAATTGACCATTTGCAGGACATTGGTGCGGGCCGTGGCAAGTATTACTCGCTGAACTTCCCACTACGCGATGGAATCGATGACGAGTCCTATGAGGTTAGTTAGATTCTGATGATATTTCTCTAATTGGTCAAGCAATTGATTGCAGTCAATCTTCAAGCCAGTGATGAGTCAGGTGATGCAGAGCTTCCAGCCGAGTGCGATCGTTCTGCAGTGCGGGGCTGACTCTCTGACTGGAGACAGACTCGGGTGCTTCAATCTCACTCTCAAAGGTACTTTCTAATCCTATTTTTTAAGTGAACAAAAATTGAGAATTCATTGAGACAATGCATTCGGAAATATGACGAGTTTTCGATAGCAGGACACTAATGGAGTGGGATATGTTGGGGGGAGCGATTTGTCATGCAATTATTGAATTTGCGATTGCCAAAGCTCGAATAGAGTCAAATTTGCGAATATTTCGACGTCGTAGTTTCATTTCGAAAAATCACCAATCGTAAAAAAACAACAGTACTTAACTTGTTCATTGTGTGCATACTTTCTCATGCTTATAATTCATAAATCGACAATCGTTCTCTAATCATTCTTCCTATTCAGGTCACGGAGAATGTGTTCGTTTTCTGAAGGGCTTCAACGTGCCGATGATTCTTGTGGGAGGCGGCGGCTACACCATCAGAAACGTGAGCCGATGTTGGACTTACGAAACTGCAGTCGCACTCGACACTGACATTGCCAATGGTGAGTGTTTTATTTGCGATCATTTAGGAAAAAATGTTTTTGAAGTTTTCTTCATATAATGTTATTTTGGTTTGCGAATTAATTTTGCAGAAAAAGTCGAATTGATTAAACATAATTCTTGTACATCTTACAGTACATTGACACATTGATAGTTTTCCTTGTTAGAATTGCCCTACAATGACTACTTCGAGTACTTTGGCCCTGATTTCAAGCTGCACATTGCTCCTTCCAATATGACCAATCAGAATACCAAGGAGTATCTCCAGAGGACTATGGTATCTTTTCCTTTTTAAAATGAACTGTGCAGCAGTTTGAGCATTCGGATAAATGGACAAATCAATAATATTGATTTAGGTGCGATTGTTCGAGAATCTGCGTGAACTGCCGCACGCCCCATCAGTGCAGATGCAGCCGATTCCCGACGACGCGATGGCCATTCCAGACAAGAGTCTCGTGCAAGACTCGATCGACCCTGATGTTAGTTTTTTGCTCTCGTTTTTACTATCGAGAATAGCCGATGGGGAATAATATGCCATACAGAAGAGAGTTCTTTCTGTTTTTCTTCAAACTAAACCAATGGAAATAGTTCTCTGAAAGTTACAACGTCGTTGCTCATCTCGATCTGTCATACCTCTTTCTATCTTCATCTTTCAAAGTGAAAAATTAGCTAATATTGCTTCTCTTCCGAGTAATATTTTCATTCATAAAGGAAAAAAAGCATAAATGTCGTAGCTGAACGAAATCGTGAGATTACAAGTTGAAAGCAGAATCCTGTGTAGTCGATGTGAGGTTTCATAAAGAATTTTTGACTTCCTTATATTGACGGACTTTTTAATCGTGAAATAATCGATGGACGTTTCCCAAGTAATCAAATTGCAGGTGCGCAATTCGACTGCGGAGACAGACGCGAAAGTGGAGCACGAGGCCGAGTTCTTCGATGGAAGCGAGCCTGCAAAGGACAATCAGTCACACAAACGGCCCGCTGCAGATCCTGTTGAAGGGGAGGAGGACGCCAAGAAGACTAAGAATTAGATCCTAATCCATGGTAAGACAGGATTAATTCAGAGATTGGGAGATTTGGAACATCGCTACGTGAATTCAGAGTTTGATTCCTATATATGGATAGAAAATTTATGATTTCATTATTTCTGGAAAAAAAAAATCCTGTGAAGATTAATTCGCATAAAATTTTAGGTTGTTTGATCCATTCTACTTCAACCCCTCTCCGAGTCTCTCTAACGAATCGATATTGATCACACAACACTTTCTAAAGATCTTCAATTAATCCCTGTCCAAATCTAATTGCTTTTATTCCCCACGATTCAGAAAGTTGTCAACACGTAAGCACAGTGGCCACTCATTTTGCATAGTTTTACAGCAGCATTCTGATCGATTCTTCACGAGAATTACTTCAATTAGTATGGAAATTCTCTCCAACTGATCATTCATTTTATGATTTTGTTCAATGCCTGAAGACATCTACTGGATAGATGAGTCTTCTGAAGCATTTTAACCTAGGTTTTCTATTTATTTGTTGTGATTTCAAAGGATTTATCAAACTCAATATACCCTTCACATGTCATTATTTGCAGTTGAAGAATATTTTGAGCATTTGATCGTTCTACTTTTCAAGGACGCTGTTTTCACGTGTTACTTACCAAATCTTTTTTTTTTTTTTTTTTTTAACTAAACAGTTTTTTAGTTCTTCCTTATTCTCCGAATTGTTCAAATGTATCTCAATCTCATTTCTATGATTTCTCTGTTTGTTTCACTGATTCACGGCAATGTTCATGTATTTTCTCTTGGTCCCACTTTTTCTCCGATTCCTGATTTTATTTATTCATTTGTTTTTATGGGTGGTTGCTCCATTCAAGTAACTTATCTTATATACCATTTGGCGTTTTATTGATCGTTATTATGTCTCTGCGATTAAATTATCCAATTGCAGGAGCTTAAACATTTTTATATTGAACATACGGTAATCATACCGTTGAATATCTGATTTTCAATCTTATTCATTTTTAGAAAATAACTACCCCATTTTAGAACCTTGCTTCAAAATGAGTGATGCTAAAGAAGGTGGTGGTGAAGGCAACGATGGAGATTTCTACGTCAGGTTGGGTTAACTTTCGAACTAAAAATTACGAAAAACTTTACCGAAATCGAATAGATGAATTTGCGAGATATTGAAACATTTTGAAGTGATAGTGATGGTCATTTTCACCCGAACAGTTTTTATCGTTCTTTCTATTGCATTAGCATCTCATTGATTCATCCAGGATTTCTCGAAAATAACAATTATGATAAATTTTTCGAACATTTTAAACCTGGTTAAATCCAATATTTAGAGAAGAAAATATCTAAAACCGATGCCATGCTAATTTGTTACTGACAATAATCAGCCGAAAATTAGCATGATATTGCCAAAATTCTTGATTTCTGAGCTTCATCGTACTTTTTCCAGATACTACGTTGGACACAAAGGTAAGTTTGGGCACGAGTTCCTTGAATTCGAGTTCCGTCCAAATGGAATGCTGCGATATGCGAACAACTCGAACTACAAAAACGACACCATGATTCGCAAGGAGGTGGGAGTGAATGAAGGACAGTTACTAAACTACGACCTGACGACTCCTATAGCTAGAGATAAGGGGAATGGCAAAGTAGGGAGGAGTAGTGTGGGAAAAGAAACGGGTCGTCAGGTCGTCATATAGTAATTGCCTGAATGAAGGAATGCGGGATGATGAATATCATTGCAGGCTACTGTCTCCCCCTCTGTCATTAAGGAGCTTAAACGAATCGTTGAGGATTCGGAAATCATGCAGGTAAGATATCATTCTCGTAATGAAAGTTTTGATTATTCTTATTTTAAAAAGGAGGCGAATTAAAAAAAATCATTCAATTCCTCACTATTTGAAGGAGGTGGGAGTAGAATTTAATATCCTATATTTGCCACTCATTTATTTTATTCAACGCATCCTAACTTTTAAATCTGGTAGCAAATCAGGAACATTTTGAGATGTTGACGAGGATAAAATGTATATTTTTAATTTTCACTAAATCATACTTCTTCACAGTCAAAATTATAAACGTAGGGTCGGGAAAATAAAGAGGTAAAGAGAGACTAACAGATAAAGGGGGAAGCAACGCGTTCTTTTTTCGAGGGGAAAAAGAGCGCAGCATAAAAAGGGAAAATCGTGTTGTTTTTGGCTGTTAGAGCATGAGTTTATGACTTTCAAATTTTCATTCTGATCTTTCACTAGTGTTTGCAATTTTAGGAAGACGACTCGAAATGGCCCGAACCCGACAAGGTGGGCAGACAGGAGTTGGAGATTCTGTGCAACAACGAGCATATCTCCTTCACCACTGGAAAGATCGGCGCTCTTGCTGATGTAAACAACAGCCAGGTAAAGAAATAATGCGCAATTTTAAGGGCCTGAAAAAGTCTATCTTTTTCTGCAATATTTCAAAGATTCGCAACAGAGATTGATTCTGTTTTGCCTTCGAAGAGAAAATCTTCTTTTTCCTAATTTTTCAAGAACGAAAATATGACCATTTTTGGCCAAATAGAAAAATAGCCTGAATAAATTTAGGACCCTGACGGTCTGCGCTCGTTCTATTATCTCGTGCAGGACCTCAAATGCCTCGTCTTCTCTCTCATTGGTCTCCACTTCAAGATTAAGCCTATCTAATGTGAAAAGTATTTTTTGCAAGTTAGGCCTTCTCATTTTCAGCCCTTCTAAAATCTCATGTTCTGCAATTTTCATTTATCCATTCTTTTTTCAAAGAAATACTTGATCTGCAAATGATTTACGCTTCTTATTCAAGGAACGATTCGACTTTTTAAGGTGTAAGAGAATTTGCAATCAATTAGAGGTCTTGCAAATTTCCAGGATGATATTTCCTACTCCTCAGCTTCAGGTTCTAATTACTCTTTCGATCGTTGAAGTTAAATTCGAAAGATTTCTGTCATTTTTCCTTCAAAGACATCCGAGTTTGCAAAGCATCTTTGAAAAGAGGATGAAATCCTTTTGATCCGTTAATTTATGCAACCTTTCATTACATCTCCAATTTATTTATTTATTTTTGTCAATCTTGTTTGATTTGATCCAATTACATTGTTTCTTTTTTACATTTCATTTGAACAATAAATAACTGTGTGGAAAGTATTTATTGAGAAAAAGCAGAGAATCGTAGTTGGCTGCAGAAAAGGGAATAAGAAAGATCGATTCAGATTCACTCAAATCTATACCAGGACAAGGTGAAGATGTAGCCAAATATCCTAACGAACGGAAGAAAAGTGATAAAGGATGAAATAAAATATTTTACAGAACTTCCAAATTTAGTCAACATAGCTTCACTGAAATCTACCTGATTTCTTCGGGAAATTCTGCAAGAATGAAATGGGTAAAATTTGGCAAAATCACAGGTTCAAACCAAAAATATGAAAAAGTCGTTCTGATTAATCGATTGCCGCTTTTCATACTGTCGATTCAACCGCGATGTTCTATGTAGCAGAGGCACAGTGAGTATCGCCTCACGTGTTGTGATGTGCCTGTGCGTATTTGCGGATGTAATCTCTGACCCGCGACAAGAACGCGTCCTTGTTGTGCTCGTACTGCTTCGCTGCCTCCACATTCAGAGGATCTTTGAAGTCGATCAGGTCCCCGAATAGAGAGGCAAGGCCGTGGATCACCTGCAATCAATTCTCTCTTATTCATCGTAATTTTATAAAGGATTGGATAAATAGCGTGCTTTTGAAAAATCGAAGATTTACAGTATTTTGAAAACTTTCGAAAATCTCATTGGGAAACGTTCAAGAAGGAACCTATATGTAAAATCACTATTCTGTCTAAATAAGATCCCATCATTGAAGTTCAAAATGAAATATAATTGCATTGCAGCTTTGAAAAGGAATAAGCTGAAGTCATTTCCAACCTCAGACAGATTGCGAGTGGGCCTCCATCCGAATGCATCGAGCGAGTTCTGTCTGAGAATGGACAGACAGATCGCGCCGTCCTCGGCGATATTCGGGTGCCAGATGCGCGTTAGGCACTTCACTGTTGGGGGCTGAAATAATAAAAGAATGTATGAGATTATGCCGCTCATATCTAACTCCAAAAATAAGAAATTAGTTAGAGGTAAAAGACAAGTTTTCTTTTGAAAGAATCATAAATGCCCTCTTGTGGTTCGTCAAAGGGTCTTCTCTTCTTCCTATTTCTATTTTCCTATATTTCCTCGTCTCCTTATTTCTTGACAAGTGTAACAGTTGATGAATACAAGAATCCGTCATAAATGACAATTTTAACAATTTGGTAAAAATATGACTATTAATCGACGAAATTAATACTCACCACAATGTTGTATTCGGGCGGAACGGAGATGTGGAATTTGAAGGTGCCTCCTCTGTAGTAGCCCTCCTGAGGAGTGATTGTCAGGTACATCTCGTGTCGTTCCGAGGTCGAGGGGAACGTCAATCGGCACTGGTTCTGATTCCGCAGCGTTTGCTCCAATTCGTGCAGCTCTGAAAACACTCTTCATTGACTCAAAAACTAACACCAATTTTTATGTTTATGACAGAAATTCATTCTGTGTGATCGGATGGAAAATGATCAGTGAGTTCCACGACAAACTTCTTACAATCTACTTTTGTCGGTATTTTTTCCCAAGATGACTTTTTATTTGCTCCGACTGTGTAGGCGGCGTTGGAAGAATTCTCTCGTTCATTTCAGAATTGTATTCATACTGAGTTCGTACAGCTTCGTGACTGTAGACAGTCTCCAAAAGTCCGAAGACAACTCATTACAAAGCCAGAATGTGCTCTATCAAAGCAAGTTTCGATAAATAAACGCTAAAAAAAACGCATACCCTGTGCAAGCAGCCTCTCCCGGACAGCGACCCTCGTCTGCATGTACTGTCTGTCCTCATCCACCTTGCCATTCAGTCGAGCCTTCAGGTTCAGCATTGTTGCAATTGATGCCTAGAACGATGAACCGACTAGAAGTTAGTGGTGCAGTTGGCGTGATAGAGTTACCGGGAAGAAGAGAGGGGAAACCTGAAATTCGGTAATTCGAAAGATCCATTCGAGTTCTGAATATAAAACAAAACGAAATCTTCGAAACTGATGAATCGATTGCGACATTCGAAATTTCTAGTGTTCGCGTGGAATTTCCCAATTTGAAGGATCGATCGATTGAAAAAAGACAGATAGGTGGTAGAACACGAATTTCATAAAATTAGTCAGTTTTTATCGCGAGAACATTGCCGATTTACCATCAGCTGAGAAGTGACGTGAGTTGCCCACATAGAAAAAAAAGAAAGTCGATCCCTATTTCTGGGAAGGGCGCGTAAAATGAGAACAGCGGGAAGAATGAAGACTGGATTGGGTGACCTCATTTGAATTATTTCATAAAACTCGAATAAAATATCAGACTTTATTGCAAAAATACACGATGGAAAACATAAAACTCGTAATAGAAAAAGAGTAACGAATCGGGAATAAATAATGGATAGTGGTTACCAATCAATTGAAGAAACTACCTGCAAAAAGAAAGAAACTAACTCGTAGAGCAGCAAGTGGCTAATTGAGTATCTGGAAGGGAAAAATAGATCAATAGATATATATTGCAACAAGAAGAATAAGGAAAGATGGAGTGTTCATCTGCAACCTGCAGTCTCTGCCAGTCTGTATTTCTACAGCCAGTCTTTCTGCCTTTCAGAGTGTAATGTTCAAGACAATGGGCACGTGGTCACTTCCATTCACATCGCGCATGATTTCGCTCGATTTCACCTGAAAACCACACCTCCAAATGAATTGAAGAACAACTGAACGACTCAATCACTTCAATCATCGTTCGTGACTAACACAATCATGTTTTCAATGAACGAGTAAATCATGTCTAACTGGGATTAGGATGATTTACCGAACATTTCATATCGATGAGTGGGAAATTACTCTTCTGCTTCAAACAAGAGTAGTGAAAAGCAGAGCTGCCCATGGGTAAGGTACAGATACGAAGTTTTTCCTTATCCATGGAAGGGAACAAGTGAAATGTATAGGCAACTTATGCCTGCTCATAGCTAAAACAAACGAAAGATACAAACATTTTAGATTTAATAGGCACGGGCATGACCCTTCAATACCTGTAGGCAGCTCTAATGAAAAGGTTGGCATGTTTTCACAGAATTCACTTGTTGAAAAAATCGGTATTATCTATTCTTTTCAAAGCGTATGTGCTTGACTGAAGAAATTGCAACCTGTTCCATGACGCGCTCGCTGACAACGAAGTAGTCAAGTCTCCATCCGATATTCTTAGCCTTCGCATTGAAGCGGTACGAGTAGTACGTGTAGGCTCCTTTCTTGTCCGGATTCAGATTACGGTATGTGTCCTGAAAATGCGACTCTAGTTTGTTCATCTAGTATCCGAAAATGTTGTCATTCTTCTGTAATCATTCTGCATCAGAGTCGCGAGAAAATGAATTACAAGAAATTTTTGAAGAGAAAAATGCAAAAAAAAAAACTATTCTCATACAAATAGAATTTTAGAAAGGTTCTTTTTCATTTATTGTATCACTTTTACATCTTCAAAATAAATAAATAGACTGACGACAAATCCAGCCTCGAGCAGCTTTGTGAATGCCTCCCTTTCCTGGTCAGTGAATCCAGCCGTCTTGTTGCGGTTGCTCTCAGGGTTGGCCAGATCTGAAATTGTCATTTTGTGCAAATCATTGTCAACTCACTAACCAATTTCATTGTGAGCCACGTTCAGGTCGCCTCCATAAATGACTGGCTTTTCTTTGTCCAACTCCTTGATCTTTTCCAGAAACAGCTCGTCCCACTTGCCCCGTTTGTCCAGATTCACCAGACCCTGGCCGCTGTTCGGCACGTATGCTCCTAAAATTAGTCTTTTTAAGTGAGTTTTGGCATCTTGCACATTTGCATATCATTAATATTTTCCGTTGACAAAATCGCAATATATTGTGCGTAATTTTCCCCTGACATTTAGTTTAGTAATAGACATAAATGATGGTTAATACTGGTGACTAAACAAATAGCTATTCATTTCAACTCTGACCGATAAAATAGAATCTGGGATATTCAGCGATAATGAGACGTGCGTCTGCATCGAATGTCTTGTTGCCGATGCCTCGAATTATCTGAAAACAATCGAGCCTCGTCTATCAATTGAACTAGGAAACTACGTTGAGAGGAGCAGTTTTGCTGAGCAGAGCCACACCCGCATAGCCGCCATTCTTCGACTCCGACACCAACAGCGTCCTCTTGTAGCCCTGAAATTCGATCTTAGATTTTGAGAATTTGATGTGAAAGACCAAGAGTGTTTCACACCCAAGAAATAATTTTTTCATGAAAAATGTCTTGAAAATAAAATTTTCGTGAAAATCTTTGCATTCGCTCTATCTATCCGTACGTTTGCCTAAAATTCCTCTTTGGACATGAATTTTCAGCCTTATTATTTCTGAAAAAATATTGGCACAGAACCTTTTGCATTGGAAGTTTTCAATGGCTGAACTGAGATGATAGGGAAAAAGTACCTTGAAAGCCTTGATTGCTTCGTCCGGCCACTCCTTGCACTTGGTCTCCTCCAGCAGAATTACGTCAGGATCCTCCTTGAGAATCTCGCTGAAGTCGCTCTTCTGCAATCATTCATGGACTGTTGTAACTGCTGTAATCACTCGATCTCCCACCTTGACAGCGGCCCGCAGTCCAGCCACATTCCAGCAGATCAACTTCCATGGCCTTGGCTGCGTGTCCTCTGCGGCTGACTCTACAGACTCGTCGCTCTCAGAATTCGTTGGTTTGGCTCGTTTTTCGAAGATCGAGAACACTTTCTTCTCGTCTTTCTGAAGAACGACATTTCATATCTTTCAGTTGGAGTTGACGGATCAGGGTGACAACTTTAAAAGACAACGACAGGGTAGGAAGCATAATGAAAACGAATAACAAAATGGTAAGCAGTCTAACATTTTCCGGATTCAGAAATTTCCCTTCGCATAAAAATCCTAGTTTAGAAGTTTGAGTTGAACTTTCAAAGCTAATATTCCGAATAAAATGTATTGAAAGAGTTGCTTTGCATTGATAATCTTCGACGATCATGATCCTAGTTTCGAAATCAGCAAAGCACTGCCTACCTCCAGACTTCCATTTTCATCGTTCTTCAGTTCATCCCCAGCACTGACGTCTGCCTTCGCTTCCCGTTCATTCTTGTCCACTTCGGTCTTTCCCTTTGCGGCTGCAGACGATGCCTTTCTCTTTCTGGGTGGCATTTCTCGAATCGATCTTCTGATTGGCTGCACGAGCAGACGGACTGTCAGACGGAACACGTTGTCTGACTACTGAAAATATAAGATATTTCCTCTCAATTCCTTCCAAAGTTCACATAATTTTGGCTTGAATGACCATTTTCGTGCTCTACAAATCGTTCCAAAACAACAGTTTATTCAATTGGAGAGGGAAGCCGACTTGATAACATTTTACACAGAAACAATAGAATTTCACGAAGAAAACAAAATAATCACACAGCAGAGAAAGGACTTAGAGTGGTGTGAGATTATTGTATCATTTCAGTGCTGATTGATGATTGCAATTAGAACGAAACAAAAGAAGACCAAGAGATCGATTTGTTTGGACATTTTGAGGAGAGGAAGAAGGCTTCTTTACAGGTAAGAAGGGGTGTTACCATAAAAGAATAAATAATGAAGAATATTAAGATAGAAAAGGGTAGAAACAGTCAGGTTGGATAGGTTCTACGTGGAATAGTGGGCCCATTGGAGCATTTAACAATCAGAATGGAGGGAAGCGGCTTATTTGTTGGCCCAGTTGACACGCAGCTGGCGGCCGTTGAAGTCGGCTCCGTTCAGGATGTTGATGGCATTCTGCAATTGGAACGTTGGCACTACTGTTTAATTCTTCGGGTAATAGTTGAACTTACCTGAGCTCCAGCTTCGTCAGCGAACTCGCAGAATCCGAATCCCTTGGGGCGACCCGTCTCGCGGTCGTTCACCAGTCTGCAAAAATGTTATTTTTTCTTGAAGCAACATGATTTTTGCAGTTTTGTCGAGAATTTCAAGAATCGTGTGGTCTTTCTTTACTCGTACCTAACGTTGACGACCTGTCCGGCCTGGGAGAAGAAGTTTCCGAGGTCGTTGTTCGAGGTGTGGTAGGGGATGTTTCCAACTGAAGAGGATAACGGTTAAACTATTTTTAAATACTTTCCTGGGATGACAAAACCGCAGATACTCATTCCTCGAGTGACTTGATATATACCAAGTTTTCGAAACCATACGAAAATGACCATTTCAAGCCACTTGGACTATACGGTATCCAGGATTTGGTCATTTTTTCCGGTCTGAGATGGAGCTCTGGTTTAAAGAAAAATGAATGATTTGGTTTTTAATCCCATCTCATCCCCGATGGCAATTCCCTTGTTTGTTCTGTCCTATCCTACGAAGGCCCTAGTTCTCAAGTTAGAGACGATCTCAGAAGGCCGCTTACAATGCAACGAGTCCCTAGTCTAGTCCTACGAATGCACCTACGCTCAGCTCAGAATCAGTCTAACTGAATCTACTAGAAAAACTCGTAGTTCGTAAATTAACACAAGAAATCATGGAAAGATGGAAAGGGATAATCCTTTGATTATCCGTAAATGCCTCTACCGTTTGAGACAAGCGTGTTTTTGATAGCAGAAAGAATAACATTGATCAGTCAGTCAGTTCAGGTCAGGTCAGCGGTGTGGGTGGCTTAAGCCAATTGAGGCCTGGCCCGGCCACTATTTCAGTCGACACCATTACGGGTCGTCTGCACCTGCAACGAATTACTTCATTCTCGAGAAATCAGTCAATTCGCAAACAAATCTGGGTAAAACTCAAGTTACTACAAGTCAGTTCAAGTCAGGGGGAAAGGGCAAATCATTGAAGGGTTGAAGGGAAATTGGGCCTAAAATTTAGGCCCAGCTTAGCTGAAATCCAGATTTCTCTGGGTGATTTGGGGCTGTTTGGAGGGTGAACTCACCATAGACGGAGTAGCGAACGGGATCAGCGGCAGCCATGTTGAAGTGGAGTGGGAAGGAGGATTCAGAAGGAGTACGCGAGACGAGAGCTGAAACTCGAATGAATGAGGTGGAAGGGAGAGAGAAAGAGATGGGCAGGACGCAACGACATTATCGATTGGAGAGGGAATGCAGCAGGACCTCTCATACGAGAAATACGCGGACACTTCCTCAACACGTTGGAGACAAATACTCATTCCTTTGAACGATTTTTTTTCTGTTATTTTTCACGATAATTATCGTCAATTAGTGCCCAATTATCGTCTAATTGGTTGGCTGCTTTGCAGGGCCATGCCCCTGGTGAAACGATCGATCTCGCCCTCGAACGTGAGCAGAGGCACTCTGCCGTCCAACGTGCAGAGGGAGGAATTGCAGTGCGTCGCCAATGGAACCCTCGCCAATCTCATCAGACAGCTCAGTTCGCTCAGGTAAAATAGTTTAAAAAACAAACAAACAAACAACATGAAAAATCATGAATTTGGAGATTGAAACGCCAAAGTGTTTGTCAGTTTGTTCAGATTTTTGCGCTTTTCTTATCGATTTTCTGCATTTTTATGAACAATTTCTGAACTCTTGATTCCAAATCTGATAAAGACGTTATGTTTTCATGAACGACTGGAAAGAAATCCTTTTTGATTTTTCATGGAGGTGGACGTCTTCCTAATCTCATGATTATAAGTCATGCACAGAAGTTTGGCCCTGTCATAACAAATTCTAAAGTTTTCGATGGGTTGAATTTCAGTAAACACGCAGAGCACATTGCGGGTGAAATATTCCACGAGGCGATGAAACTCGAGCACAAATCATCGACGCTGCAGCAGAGGATCGAGAGACTCACTGCCAAGGTCAGCGGACTCGACATTAACAGCGATCAAGGTGCGTTTTTGATAAATAATGAATCTTGCACTGGAGAATTCAAAGCCATTATTCAATGATCATGAGAGCGGAAAAAAACGGTTGAAATTTCAATTCAGGGTATCGGGAGAAGATTTTTCACACATATCATTTTTAGTGACTCACATTTTCTTTTCCAAAAAAAGCCAACCATTTCTTAGTTAAAATTCGACAATTTCACTAAGAGGTAATACCATTTTAGCTCGTTTGGAAGAGCTGCACATGCGAAAGGCCTTCAAATCATCGATGCTGTTCGACCAGCACATTCTGGACAGAAGCACGCTGCCAACCGCTCTCTCGGAGAAATATGCCACTTGCGATCAACCACCCAACTTGGATGCACTCAATCCGTACAGGTATGGCATGTCGGGATGTTGAGAAATGAACTGCAATCCACCATTCTTGATGCTGATAATGAATTGAACTAAATATCAGATATAAGAACCTAGTAATTTTTCTTAATTTAGCTTAAAACGATTTTGGCTTATTTCGATGTTTTCAAAATTCTGCAATTTCTGATCAAAAATTCATAAATGCGATGCCTTTGTCAAAATGCTTGGTGAGTTTATGAAGTTTTCTAAATTCAGAGAATCGAAGGAAAGTGCCCTATCGCTGTACACGAATCCTGCATTCTTCTTCGATTTGTGGTCGAAGGAAATTCTGAAAGGAGCTGACATTAGAAGAGTCAAGTCTCCGACTGATCCGAACAAGAGTCCAAAGAAGAAGAAGACAAGGCCCCCTGCACAACAGAGACAGATGCAGGAGACTGACGTTCCTAGGCAAAATGCTAACAGGTTGGGTTTTAATAGAATTGGAAAAGAATTGCAATCTTTTCCTCAAAATGTTATCAGTGTGTGAACAAACAGCTGAATTTAAGAAAATCTAAACCAAAGTCTAAAGTTATTCAAAACTCTTCCTTAAAATCCTAAATGAGTTATTTTTGTTACACGAGTACAGAAATGATACTAATCCTATTAGAACGAGGTGCGACCACACGAAAATAGTGTGCAGAAACGAGCATCTTTGTGGTCACATCTCGTTCTAATGAGGATTAATGTCACCACAGAGACCGTGAATGACTTTGAAGAAAAAAAAGATTTCCAGAGTTTACCATCAAATTCTAATAAAAACATATTTTGAGATACATGAATCAGCTGCGCAATCAGCCGATGGGCGTGTTCTCTTTCCCCGAGGAATACCAGGCTCCACAGGCACTGGGACTGCAGATGAATTACAACAGACAGGACATCCACATGCAACAAAACTACCAGGTATTTTTTCACTTCTTCATTTTCAAAAGAACCTCTATGAACGATCTACTCAAGAGAAGAAACAACTTCCACACTATTGTCTCAGTTTTCTTAAATGACTCGAAACATTAGTGACTAGGAATGCTGTCTTCATTCTCAGCCACTTTATGCTCACTTATCGTTTTATTCTTTTTCTTCTCAAAATTTCAATCAATGTTTATTTTACTTTTCAAATGTCTGAAATTTTGAAGACATTATTCTCCCACCTCTGGTTGAAATTGATATCAGAGATTTGTGAGAATTTATGATCGTCTGTTCAGATGCAGCCGTCTTCTATGGTACCCCCAGCAGGAATGAGTCTGCAGTCGCAGTCCCACATCGTTCCCCCTCCCCCTGCAGCCGGTTCTGCTTCCGCCTATTCCAGCTCTGTCAATCCAACTAGCATCATGATGGCCAGGCAGCAGAGGGCTTCCAACAGTCCTTCCAGGAATCTTACCGATGTGAGGAGCTTTGATTTATTTAATGAAATTATGGAGTTGTTTTTTATCATGTCAAGAGTAACGATATCTTTATTGTGAGTGAGAGAAAAGGTGAGGAGTAAAATGGATTAGTTTCGCATGTCTCTCTTCGCAAATTTCAAATGGGGATTGACATTTGATGACAACAGAACAAGAATCATGATGATAAGAATGACTTCTCAATAGTTTTCATACTTAGCGAATTATTAATGCAAAGCAAAATACCTGTATTTTCTAGAAATACCGTCAAATTCATGTTTCTAGGTTGCGGAACTTACTTGTAATTTCAAAACATTTATAGACATTAAACGTTTCAGCGTTCCGAATTGCCACCCCCCGACCTGACGATTCTGTCGATCGACGACGATGACCTACCCCCTCCGCCCCCCGCTCTCATGCACTCTTCCATCGTCCAGCAAATCCCCTCTCCTCCCGAAAACGCCATGCAATTCGTCCCCAGCAGCGAGGCTCAGTCGGTTAGTTCAATCGTCCTCTTCAAGAGAAGCTAATTCGTGTTTCAGCAGAGAAAAATATTGCATTATAGTTTCAAAGCAAGCGTTCACTTGAAAAAGGTATCAAAATGTAGAGGACAACTCATAGAGAATGCTATCTGTCATCATATCCTACCTTTTGTACAATCGAATGCATAGTTGAAGCACAACGAATGAATCCGCAGTCAAGGGAATCGCGTTTTACCTTTATGCACAGATTCCCTTTATGTGCACTTTCATCCGTATATTGACATCGTTGAAGATGGGTTGATTCTGATGAAGTGTTCAACGTGTTATCCTTTCACTTGTGACTTAGGAAAATGGTCCCCTGCGAGCTATTTCCTTGTTGTGCTTTACGAAGTAGATATTGTGTCTTTAATAAATTGGGGAATACTCAAAAATTTGATTTCATTTCATTTTATAAAAGAGCAGCAAATTGACGCTTTTGAGAAATTTGTTAATACTTTTCAGTACCCCAATTCGCGCACATATATTCTCCTTGCGTGTTCATATGAGACGCATTTCAGATTCCTCCACCTCCACCCCCTCCCCCTCCCAACCTCATGTCCAACCCTCTGTCGGCTCCAAATGCAGCCACGTTCGCGTCTGCTGCCAAGGTTCTTCCACATTGTTCCTTGAACTCTCCCGTCTGATGCATTTAATAATCCCATTTCATTTCAGCCCGCTGCCACCGAAGGCTCGAATTCGACTGCTTCCAATCTGCCTGCACCGAATGCAGGCAGAATGAATCTGCTGGCCGAAATCAGAAATGGGCACAAGTTGAGAAAGGTGGGATAAATTTGTTATAATTGAGATTTTCTTTTATTTTCACTTTTTCGGATAGAAAAAAACTATTTTGAACAAAATAGTGATGCTTAGTCTTTGACTAGTTTTGACTACTTCCATGTTGCGATGTCAATTCGAGTTTTTATTCAATTTTATTTGCAAAAAAATGCAATTGAATTGAAGAAAAAGATACAGGAGGCAAGATGTGAATTCTCGACAAATTTCTTGATTTACAGGTGATGATGGCAGAAGAGGCGGCAGCGGAGAAGGCAGCGACAGAGAGTCACGACGTGGCTGCGATTCTGAAGAGGAGAATGGTGCACGTATATGGGGAGAGCAGCGAGGAAGAAGAGGAGAACGACGATGCAGAGTGGGAAGAGGATGATTGAAAGCAAAGGAACAAAGATATTTAGATTTGATAGAATCGTAAATTTATTAATTGTTTTATAAGAACATGCGCTAATGCTTATTCAACATTTTCTTCTGAAAGAAATGATTTTGCGAATCTACAAATTCATATTCGAATATTCGAAAGCTCAGAAACGGCTAAATTACATAATCATCATTGCCAATTTCACGCTTTACATTTCTTTCGATTTTCATTTGATGTATTTATTGATTCATACGAGTATATAAAACCAAGATCATTTACTGTTGTCTTGCAAAAACTGTTGAGAGTTTAGAAGAAAAATGCAATAGCTTGACTGTTTATTGCCCCGATTATCGTCATTCGATCTTTGAAAGTTAATTTTTGCGAGACATCAAATCATCTTTTAATTTATGCCGCAGAATAATCCACCTATTTACATAAAGTTTTTTTCTTTGCCAAATAAATTTATTCGATTTTCAATGGTTTTCAATTGATTTACCCGAGATTGTTGCACGACGATCTGATCATATTTTTACAATTCTTATTCTTCCATCTTGAAATTTTCCGGGTCAGACTGTCAAAAGGCGATGATTGTTTGTCTTTGCAGAAGAGCAAAAGAAGCGAAGAAGAGGGAGATTGACAATCAGACAGCGGCAATTGAAAAGAAGAAACACAACTGACAGACTATTTGACTCCTTCTGACAAACTTTCAAACGGTACGAAATTTGTCTTGGATAGGTTTTGAAAATATTGCTTTGTGAAATGCGTATTATTTCCCAAGAAGTTGATCTCTAATTTAGTCTTCTAAATTCGAGCATTAATTTATATTTGTTTTATGCATATCTAACCTAAAATAATTTATTGTTTGTTTTAATAAAATTGGACAATCGGTAAATCTTCGGAATTTTCCGACTTTAGCATAAATTCTTTGGTTCAGATGTGCCGAGCTCTGATCGAGTCAGCCCTGCGTCGAGTCTGCAAGCGATTCATGAACAAGGCAATTGCTCGATTCCCCAAAGGAACTCTCGAGCACGATATCGTCAATTACAAGGCTCTGTCGGTAATTTATTTATTTATTCTACTTTATTAAGGATAAGTTAAAATTCCTGTTTCTTATATTCTCCATCCGAGTTATGGTTAGGAAGCCAATTGTAAGAAAAAACAAAAATAAAAGCCGTTAGCAAATGCGGGCTGCGAAATTTGTCTAGTTTTGCCAAAGCGTATTATTGACAATCTTTGCCTACAACTTGAGCATCTTTCTTTAACTTTAAAAAAAATAAACTCTCAAAAAATCATTTAGTTATTCAAAGAGACGGTATTTGGAGGGAAGTATGGTCGAGCTCAGCTGTGCATCGATGCAACGAAGGCGATGCTGCCCAAATTGGACGAGGCGAAACGAGCTCTCTTCGATGAAGTCGCATCCACTATTGAAATTGTAAGTTTTCAAATGCTTATAAATGGAGATGGAAAACGGATCTTTTATAATTTCACGCGAAGAGATTTAGACAGTGAATATACAAATTTTCAAATCTGAGCCATCATTTTCAAAATGCAGAAGACTATTTCTTTCCAAAAAAAATGCTGTCATCATGGGAATTATATAGATTCTGAATTTTTGATGATTATGAAGATCAACTTCTTCAATTTAGGAACAAACATTCTATCTGATTGCTGACGACATAATGGATGGATCTGAGACGAGAAGGGGAAAACTTTGCTGGTACAAAAGAGTGAGTTGCTTGTTTAAACGAGTAATTTCCCCGTAAATGAGTTGTCTGTTCTAGCCAGAAGTGGGTCTGTCAGCAATCAACGACTGCTTTCTGCTGGAGGCCTTCATCGAAGACATCCTTCGAGACATCCTCAGCGACCACCCCAATGTCGACAGAATTTGCGAGGCTTATCGAAGGGTAGGCATTTTATAATAACCTGTTCTTTTACTCTCATTCAAAAATTTTAGTTTCTAAAGACTTTTTATTGAAGTTTATTCATTTGAACAAAATATGCAAATCTCATTTCCAAGCATAATTTTTTAGCTTCCTGGATTTACAACTGCCTAGACGGTTGTAGTTTCAGGAGGTCTTTTTTTCTCGAAAGGTTTCACCTTCTATCATTGTACCTTATTGCCATTCTTTCATAAAGTGTTCAACCTTTCGAATTAGTCTAAATCTCATTTTTCATATTCAGTCAAAACGAATCACCCCTGATCGGCCAATTGCTGGACACGAATTCAATGCGCAATTGGGATGCTCTCAGCTGGCAGAGGTATTTTTATTCCAAGCAATTTTTGGCAAATGAATTCATTTTCAGATATGAACTGCTAGTGGAGCACAAGACCTCTCACTATTCCTTCTTCAATCCAATCGAAATGGCTCTGTTTCTGGCTGATTACCTCGGTCACCATCAGCTCGTCAGAGACATTACCTATAAAATCGGATTCCTCTTCCAAGCACAGGCTAGTTTGTCGTAAAATAAAAATATTTTTACTGAAAATATTCATTTGAAAATGTTGAATTTTCGAAACAAAAATATGCGAGGAAAGGCTCAATGCCCTGTCTTCTCAATTTACCTTTCTTATACGTTCGTAGTTTCCAAAATGCTCATGCATTTACGAATTCACTGACGAAGTTTCATATTTCGAAAAAGAGTATCAGAGATGTTCAGGACGATATGCTGGATGTGTATGGCGATCCGAATGTGACAGGCAAAATTGGGACGGACATTCAGGATGGGAAGTGCACCTGGCCTGCTGTGAGAGCTGTGCAGAAATTGCAGCAGAACAAAGCAAACGACTTGGAGACTTTCAAGGTTTCCTTGCATTTTAACCATTTTTACTATTTTCTTTCAGAATTCATTTGGAAAACCAGATGCCGAAAGCATAGAAACTGTGAAGAAGATCTACACTCAACTGAAACTGCGGGAGGAGTTCAGTCGATTCGAAAAGTACATGAATGACGGGGTAAGAAATTGCAATTTTTCAAACTCAACTAGGAATTTATCCCGATACATAGCATTCTCTGAAGCTGATCTTCACAAGTTTTCTTCGTACACAACCCATTTGCAATATGATCTATGCTTATTCATCATGAAGGCAACCTGGATCATAACTGAATGTTTCCTTGATATTTTCGCTATTCTTATGCCATTCCTTTCAGATTATGGAATCGGTAAGAAATCTGCCTGAAGATCTGCAGCCGCTGAGTTCTGTTTTCGAAGGAACTCTGCATCAATTGATGGATCGCAAGAAGTAGGAATAAACAGTTTTATGGTGTTTGGGTTGAAGTTAGTCAATTCATGCCATTTCTCTTCTGACTATGAAGTACTTTTCAATGAGCTTTAATTTTTATTTTAGTTTAAAAATTTTCTTACGAAGTTAAACAATATCCAAATTTGAACTGTGCCTTTCTAAATTTGTCTTGAACCATGACATATTGCTACTTTTCCATTACATTCTACATGATTCTCGCTTTTCTCGCTCAAATTTTTCACCTTCATTTTTCTGTGTGCAAGTTTTCGATCGAGTTCGTGATTTGTGAAAAAATTATAATTTATTAAAAATGATGAAATTATTAAAAAATCTCAGATTCATAAAATAAAAATTTGATAAAATATGTTGATAACTGTTTTCTATATCGAATGAAAAGTAAAGATAATCAGCCACCTTGAAATTGAGAAGTAAATTCACCTATTGAAAATAAAGACAAACCACGTTGAAAGAAATAAATTATGAAACGGCCATATGTAAATGAGAAAAGAACCCTCTGAATGAAAACGCATCGTTCAGTACTTTGAAACATCACCAGATTCATGAATTTGCTGGGAAATGGGAATAGAATCACAATGGAAGGAATCCAACTTGAAATGGAAGACTATTTTGACAGAAACGAACAAAAGTGACGCACATTTTGGGCAATAATGTAAGTCTCGTTGAAACTTGAAAAGTGAAATCCAATAAAAATTCAATCAAATCAAAAATAACCCCTTTGCTTTGAAACTAGAATGGGTGTTATAGATTTATTCGAGACGAAAGACAAAAATAGTTGTGGGCTTTGGGATTTAGAAATTGGGCAAATAAACGGGAATCTCGCCTTCAATTCTGAAATGAAAGAAAGAAGTTTCATTTTTCTTCAAAAATCTCACTATTCAACGATAAAAGCGAAATGCTCGTTCAAATTTGATCTAGTGTTCGATGCCAAGGACCTCTCTCTGTGCAAAAGGGAAATAACAAATGACCTACACATTTGGATGTGAAGCAGAGGCAGAAGCAGAAGCCAGACACGAATGAGACATGGGACGACGGCAGCATTTGGGAGAATGTTCTTCTTCCGATCCATTCGTTCCTTCTAGTAGAATTTCGCCTTCTCCGGTTTACTCCTGAAATTTTTGTCATCATAAAAAAATTAAAAAAGAAAAATATTGAGATAAAAAAGTCAGCGCAAACCTCCAGTAGACAATGACAATGATGACAGCGGATTGGAGGAAGATGATCGTGAGGAAAATGGAAGAGGACAAGCAGTTTGGACAGCCTCCCGCTACACCTGCGGAACCGCCTCCGGACTGAAAATTGATATTAATTTTTATGTCTATAGAAACTCGTTACTTGCAAAATGTTAGCAAATAATTTTTCATGAGTCTGCGAGAAGGTAAAGAAGGTTCGGACATTTAGTAAGAGTACAACTTCTTGTGGAATGATTTTCTCCTTTTTAGTTTTCATAAAACTGATAATTTGAATTTTGCAAATTGGCCTCATTTAGAAGGAAAGTTCTCATCTCTGACAGTCTGTACGTAAACAGCAGTGATTTTATAATCATCGGCCATATTCATGATTCGTCGAGTGGTTAACAGACAACCACTGAGCCATTCAACCATTCACTCGATGCGTCAAAGTAGACCATTTACCTGAGTTGCCCTGACCGCACGGACTTCGTTGATGAGACTGTCGACCTTCTGATGCATTGAGCTGTCGATCGCAACGCCTCCGCCAGCATTTCCTACTTGAGGAGCGCCCTGGAAGAATAAAGCGAGTTCAATGAAGGATAAAAAGTTTTACTATTCACATTAATGAGAATATGAAAAGAAGTGATGTTACAGGACATTCCTGTTTCAAAACGTCTCATTTTCTTAACTATTATAATATAAACTAGTAAAATGTATCAACCTGTCCCCATCTCTGCTCCAAATTGTATGTCTTAGTGAAGATCTCATTGACGTACTGCTTCATGTCGCGAATACTCGAAGACAGATCACGCAGATTCTGCATCACTTCATTCTTCTCGTGAGGCGCAAACCCACCGCCGGCTGCGACCGGGGCTGAAATAGAAATAAGGAGTTCAATTCAAAATGTTTTTTTTTCCGTGTGAAACAATACCTAGAAAAAGACCAAAACAAGCAAAATGTCGTTTATTTTGTTTTCAAAGGACATTTTATTATACTCGAAGAAGTTTTCTTACTATTAGTGCAAATTAATACCTTGTCCTCCAGCAGGTGGTTGATAAACAGCTCCTGTCTGACTCGCTTGGATCTGCTTGAGTCTCTCGTCCATTTGCATCATCGTCTGAAAGATTTGGAATCAAGCTTTGGTGAAATTTAAGCGAGTACATTATTAGCATGAAAAAAGTCAAACTGACAAAGTTCAGTTTACCTGATGAATGGCGTTCTGACTCTCATAGATGAGTCTCAATTCCCTTGCAGTCTGGTCCTCGAAATACTTGGCATCTTCGAATTCGTCGTCATCCTTCGCCTTGTCCGGATGCTGCTCCTTGAACCTAAATAGAGTATTTTATCAATGAGCAGGTTTTTATTTGACTAATTCATATTCATAATATCTTTGGGTGATAGAAAACATTGATAAAATTAAATATTGCAGCGCTGAAAATTTTTAAACTTGAAGAAATAGCATGTGGGAAGTAGAAATATATGGTTCAGGAAGAGGAAAACTTCTTCCACACTATTCTTCAAGTTGTAAACAAAAATGGCTAGAAATAAATCGTCCTTACTTAGCCCTCTCAGCCTCGTACTCCTTCATCTGTCTCTCGAACTCAGCATCGTATTTGTCCTTCTCAGCCTGAGGCAGTAGAGTCTCAGTGGCAGGTCGCTGTGCATCGGCGAAGAGCGTGTAGGCGGAGAAGTCGAGCACATCGTGGTCGTCTGCCAGGCCGCCTGTCGCTGCAGACACTCCGAAGTAGCCGTTACGAGGCAGGAAGATGTTCTCAGCTCTGGAATATTGAAGATAAATTGGTAAATGCAAAAATATAATTCAACTTTGGTAGAGTAAACCCTATTCAAGATAAGACTGAAGATTAAACCTTCTAAATATGCATTCTTCTCTTCTACAAATGTTTTTTCTTCTTTTTTTAACTAAACTATGTTTGGTTGTAAAGTTATAGCATCGTTTGATTATACGAACTGGTTAAATGAAAAGTTAACAAAACAAAATAAAAATTCTGAAGAAACAAGAATGTAATTGTTTGTAAAATTGTTATAAAAAAAAACTATAGCCTACCTCATGCACAACTCGTATCGGGGCTGTTGCTGCATTCCATCGTCAATGTGCACAGTCAACACATTTTTCATGTACTCGATGCGAATTCGCACGGGGAACGGCTTGTTGCGGAAATCGCGCTGGCAGCCTGAAACGGACTGGTTTTTTTTGTCAAAATACAAAGCAAAAAACGGCTAATTTGTAGCGTTCATTCATTTTAGAGAAAAGCGAATGAAATTTATGAGAAAAAAATCACATATTTATATTAGGGGGCTTCTGTATCTGTAAATGGCTACTTTTACCGAATTTAGGGAAAGGAAGTTCATGGAAAAGGACCGATAATAAATATAGTTTATCCTGAGTAATTGAATACTGCATACATTTTGCAACTTCGTTCCCTCAAGCCCCGCCCACTTTTTCCTGCCCTACGAATTGCGTCATTCCCCCATTTTCAAACGATTTTTTCGATTTTTCTTGACATTTTCGCGAAAAATCTTTATAATTATATCCTGATTATCTCTCTAATTAACCAATTAACTCTCTTTAGTGTTTGCTGTTCATTTTTCGATCGAAATTTCGTATTTTTCGTGCAAATTTGACATTTTCATGAAAACACCTGATAAGCGACTGTTTGTTTGTCCATCAGCTTGCAATTCTAATGATCTGATGACGACGATAACATCTGCATCCTGGAGGAATCAACAATTGACTCGGTGAAAATGGGTCCTAAGTTGAGAGAAAAAATCGCTAGAAAAAATGAACAGCAAACATTAAAGAGAGTTAATTGGCCAATTATCTGGTTAATTAAGCGTAATATTCAGTTAGTTGGAGACAATGAACTAACTTCTTTTCGTTTTCAAACTTAAAAAAATTAAAACGTTATTTCTGACGATAAAATGATTCAAAACGATGAAACATCGTTCTACAGAGTTAATTGATCAATTAGAGAGATAATCAGGATATAATTATAAAGATTTTTCGCGAAAATCTCGAGAAAAATGCGAAACTCGTTTGAAAATGGGAGGAATGACGCAATTTGCAGGGCAGGAAAAAGTGGGCGAAGCCTGAGCAAGCGAAGTTGCAAAATGTATGCAGTATTCACTTACTCAGGATAGACTATACTACCAATAGCACATATGAGACTGATAATTTGTATTCTCATTATCAAGGTGTTAAATAAATCTCACTTGACAGGATCTGCTGACTTCCATCGGTATGGTGATCGTAGCTCCTCGTCCCGTCATTCATCATCAGAGCCACTTGCGGGTTGTTCTTCTGGTTGTCGTTGTCGAATGAATCCAGGAACAGACCTGAGGAATACCTTTTTCAGCTTCTTGTAAATTACGTTATAAAAATGTAATTCAATAGAATTTAGCGGTAAATAAATATTCTTGACAATTCGTTAGAAGATTTGCAATTTTTCTAAACTTTGCAAAATAAATAAAAAACGATCAAATAATCGCATCCTTATCAAAGTTATAGTTGTTTATTTATTTGCAATGAGAAAAATTTAAGCTAAAACAATTCAAACTGATAAAATGCTCACCCATTCCAGTCCAGAAGTCATTCGCTCCGAATACCGGACCAAGCGTGCCCATTTGAGCTGTGTACCTGCAATTTATCTTTTCTCCCAATTCTTTCCATTTCAACCGACCAAATGGCCAATCCATCGGCTCCAACCCTGCCCTGACCGGTCACTTTCACGCTCACATCGATCTGAACAGGAATGATTCGAGTAGTCGACAGAACGAATGACCAACCTGGAAGTTCTCCGATTCGGTGAGCGGTCTCTTGTTCCAGGCAATGCCCTTCCTGCTTCTCATGGAGGGGGCCAAACGCAGCTGCTCACTCGAGGCTATCGCATCGCCAGTCACCTGCAAAATTCATCCTCAATAAAGTAACGAATAAGGATTTTGCTCCAATAAGAGTAATTCACGGGAAATCACAACTTTTCGATAAACTACAATGTGATGGCTGTGCAGAGAGAGTTTTATATTTTCGGGTACTAAATGGGAACGATTCTTTTTCCAGTTTTTTTTTTTGAAAATGAATGAAATTGCGATCTCCCAAATTCTTGAACGTATATACAAGAAGGCAAATTGCGCAAAATGGAAATATCCCAATTTGCATGGCGCTGTTCACAATCACACTCAGACCTAGGGCAGAGCTCAAGCCCGACCCCCCTTAAGACAAAATATTCTGTTAAAATCCGATTGCGGATCCCCTCCTCTATAATTTTTCTTCCTAGCTGAAAGTCTGTATAGGTCTGATCACGTTACATGTTTTCTAAAAAATGGTGTCTTATTGTTAGAAAAAATAAAAATAGGAAGAAATACTTACCATCCAAAATGGAATGGATCCATCCCTTTGTGCGAGATTGGGAGAACGAAACGAGTGTTTGTATTCGAACTTCTTGAAGACGGGATTCTGACCGACTGTAATCGAAACGAGCAGGAAGAGGGACAGTAGAAGGAGGGGAGGGGAGGAGGGCATCGGGATGGAGAGCTGGAGAGCTGAATGGATAATGATCGGGGGAACGATTGATGGATTGACGAAAACAGAATATGCTAACTATAAAACGAAAAAAAAAAAAATTTTAAAAATACGAGACTTTGGAGCAGAATTAGGCAGTTCGATGCAGGAGAAAAGGAGAACAAATGGAGGTGGGAATTGCGCTCGAATGAGACAGAAAAGACAGGAGGACACGTCGACACATAGAGGCATTGCAATGCAGTGTGGAGGGAGTGAATGGGAAAGGCATCAATAAGTAAAGAGAAGAATAAATATAGCGAAAGTTTTGAGAGCAAGTAACCGGAACTTGTCAAAGATCTTCAGAAGATAAAGTGAACGATGGACCCGTTCATAGTTAATTGCATTGCAACTAAGTATGAACGGGCCCTAAGGTAAGTAATCAGGATTACCTGCAAATTAGGTACTTGAAATACAGACTTGGAACTTTAGTTCGATCCGATCCGATCGGATTATTTTGAAAATTCAATCGGATCGGATTCGGATTTACCAAAAAGCTGATCGAATTTTTCGGTCCGACTTCCAAGTCTGTTGAAATGGTAGTCAGACCTGCACACTGTATTATGCGCAGGGAACGCAAATGATCTGGCAAAATTCATCTCAACTACATTCGTGGCTGAATATATACCATGCATGCATTCTCCACGCTCACTTTGCTGATGGTTTAATTTTTATGACGATCTTCCTGCCAATGTGATTTTTGTTTATTTCGACTATTCATTTGTTCACTTTTCATATAAAAATACAATGAAAATGAGACATAGAAGCTAGAAATAGCATAAAACATAAAATAAAAAGCCATAAGAAACATCTGAACAATTAGTGATTTTGTTCGTTTTTGTGGTGGTTTTTCGAAATGGCCAAATTGGATTGTTTTGAAGCTTTTTTTTTCGAAGCAAAAGCCGAGTCGAGGGAGCGCGCGACCGAAGCTCGTCTTAGGTATTCTACTCCATGTGTAATTGAATCCTTCCATTGAATAGTTCGTCAAGCTTTTGAACATCGATGATTGAATTCTTCAGACATATTTTCGGCCTTCCAAGAAATACAGTATTTGATTCGAAAAATGGCATAAATTTTTCCCATATCTTCGATGATTCAATCACATAAAATTAGATTTTTTCCACCAAATACCACTATTCAGTTAGACTTACTAGTGACAAATCACGTATTCTCGAGTAAATATTAGAAAAATACCAAAAATAGGAAATTACTGCAGCAATTGCATCATCCAAATTATTAAATTTCAGAATAATAGGTTTTGAATCAACTTAAAATTTAGCTCATAAAGATTTAATTACTATAACTTACTCAGATTTGGCTTATGAGATTTTATAAAATCGTCGGGAGATTCCCATTTTGTTCCTTCTTGATATACGTGGTTTTCATCATACTCTCCACAGTCAATAACTATGAATTCGAAATCGAACTTGATCTTATCATATTTATCAGTTGCGGCCTCAAATTCACCGTATCTGATAGTTATTGAATATCCGCTACGCTGAAATTATATCTATATAATATAGTTCGTTATAGTTCTAAACTATGTTGAATGCAATTTGAATTTGTTAATGAAAATTTTGACATGGAGAATGCAGATGAATTGAAATAGAAATTTAGAAAGTCAGACTCCAAATTGTCACTCGAGAATCTCTAGAATCAAAATTTAGTTTCATCTCTAAAAATTATTGATGAAATTTTGTGTAGAATAGGGCCCTGTGATTTGCCTGAATAAAATTTGAATACACAAACCGCCATCTCAATTGATCTCATCCACTCCCAAACCTCTTTACCAATCTTCATCTCCCTCAGTCGGACAACTTCCTACTCCTCCCACCGCCATCTATACAAAATAGCCCTGGCAGACAATTCATACAAATAAATTGTGATTACGGAAATATTGTGTCTTGACTTAAACTCGACAAATCCGAACCGGGACCAAGCACAAATTCACGAATAAAATCATCTCAAATCTCACACCAATTCTCACAAACCATCAATTCCATCACATCCCACACGTGCCGATTCGTGCACAATTTTATTTATTATGACTCACACAGTTATCGCAGAACGCCACATTGTGTCTTCGAAACCCATATCGCATGGCGAGATAAACCGACCCAAGAGGCCTGTTGAGCGAATGACGTAGCGGAGATTTACTTGAATGAGAAATTCCATAGAGACGACGGTCGATTCTCACGACATTGGCCAGTTCACAGTTCCCCAGATTCAACAGAATAATTTCTATTATTTCAGTTGGTAGCGGACTACACAGCATATTTTAGAGGAATGGATAGTTTAGATGCAGAAAAGTCGATAGATCAAATGCGTTTACTATAGAGATAAGCGCATGCGGATTGATGTCTAAACCTTCTTCGTGAACGAGGTCAACGCTTTCTTTCTTTATGAGTGATTTCATGAATGATTTTACTGGAATATTAGTGGAAGAATTGTGAAGGGAAACTTTAAATATCAAAGGTTTATTAGAGTGATACAAATTAGAATTTCAACGATTTTCTCTGTTCTTCTTCCTTCTCTTTGTTCGTCTTCGTGGAAAATCCGGGCGGTTCTACTGGTCCCATGCCTGTAAGCGTAAATAATACTTTTTCGTTGGTACTCGAAACTTACCATGTCCATAAGTAATAAGGAATGGATCTGATCCGACATTCACAGCACCTAGGCGATTTTTGATTCAC
The DNA here is from genome assembly GCA_964036155.1 of Diploscapter coronatus. Taxonomy (NCBI): domain Eukaryota; kingdom Metazoa; phylum Nematoda; class Chromadorea; order Rhabditida; family Rhabditidae; genus Diploscapter; species Diploscapter coronatus. The sequence goes on along the minus strand of OZ038422.1, from coordinate 43,251,332 downwards.
TCATTTCTTTCGCAAGAAATCTCACCGCTCATTGGGAATCTCACACCCACGCCAGATGGAGCCAGAGGAATTGGGAAGTCGAATCCGGCATCGAACAGATAATCGTCACCAGGCTCGACATCGACACCAAAGGCGAGATTGTGGACGAAGGGATTGCACAGAGGGGGCTTGCATCGAACTGGCACGAAATTGCCTGGCAACACTGATACTGGTATCGAAGCGACCGACTCTGAATTTATCATATTATTTTTAGAGTAGTTAGCTGAATTTTGAAAGTATTATTGGGAAGGACTTCTAAACCTCTAGATGTCATTAGATAGCAGTTGATAAAAGAAAAAAATGAAGTGGAATTCGATGAAGTTAAGAAAATTTTATTTTAGTAATATTTCGAAAATGATTTACAGAAAGGCCAGAGCTTACTTGAAGAAAAGGTGAAATTGAAGATGATATATTAGAAGCGAATAGGATTTTGTGTGGTAGAAACTGGCCGTTTTTATTTTTCTCTCAAAAAGGAATACCCTATTTCAAACGAGTTTTAGGAATAGTTCTATGTCAAAAATACGGAAAAGGCATGAAATGGGATAAATTTATCATCAGAAAATTGTTATCTTTGGAAAGAAATTTTACATCATTGTGAGAATGTCTACTTACACTTTTAGAAGTCAGATTTACGCAAAAGAAATACTCCAGAAAGATCGTGTGTTATGAGAATGCATTTTTGTGATGACTTACTTCTAGCTTGCTGGAATGTTCCATCTTTTGCGAGTGAGGCGAGTGTATCTGGTGAAATTCCTAGAACATTCGTAGGCCCATTCAAAGAACCGAATCCAATTCTCGTGTTTGGCCTGCCCACTTTGAGTCCTCCTTTGTAGTCCCAAATTCCCCATCCGAGCAGTGGGACATTCAAATTTCCATCGACAGTCACTCGACTTCCTGGATTAATGTCGAGTCCCGTATTAAATTCGCTGTGAAACGGAAATATCGGTGATAGGTCGGAGGCATCTCGACCAGGATGAGGCTGAATGAAGAGAGACAATTTACGGAATTTTCAAAGAAAGCACTTGATAGAACGGCGGCAAGTTGTAGTCTTCCACTCGCGGTTGAAATTTAGCTGGATTAGGCGGATATGCTTGTCGCCTTACTCGTCGAAACACTACATATTCTGAAAGTTTTCGAAATTGTTCACGTGAAATAGAACTATTCGAAACCTGCTATTGATAATGAGATTGTGATAGCTAAAATAACAATCGACGTGATAAGCATAGGGTTGGGAAGATAACTGGATGAAGCAGACGAGATTTCGATTGAAAGACTCTGACCTCGAGATCTCGTTTGTCATTGGCCATGCTTGTCCAAGTCATAATCTGGCAATAACCTGATTGACAGACATTTTGACAGAAAATTTTATTATGTCAGAAAGGAAAAGTGTAAACCGCGAATAAAATATTCATTCAGATTTACATTAGATTAATTCAATTGTGCTATGAGTAAGTCGGTGGATGTCTTTCTTTCAATTTTTCATGTTCTATGCGGAAATAATATTTACTCTTGAGAATATTCAAACATTGAAAAGAATTACACCAAGTCGATAAACTTATCATGGATATAAAATGAAGCGAAACTTCAAATGCTAGAAAACAACAGCAAATGCATAAGATATGAGTACCCGAAAATCTATGACAACGAACAGTACATACTTGACATATTGAACCAGTTTAATATTCTCAGTTATCGGTACATATTAAATTTCAGACTATCACAAAATTCAAGTCACGATAACTTTACACAAATTGCATATGATAATATTATTAAAATGATCGACCCGTACAAGTGCATAGATTATGCTTTGTAACATGTATGAGTTGATAGATATCGCCCCGATTTTTAATCATTTCAATCATCTTTTATCTACTAGCAGTTTTGGGAGAGCTTGTGCTTCGAGGTGATGATGTTCCAAAATTAGACGACAATTTACTTGGATCGAGAGTGCAATCGCCTATCTAAATTCATCGATTTTCATATTAGAAATTGGATTTGCAATATCTGAATATTATCGCGGATAAAATCGACTTTCGACATTTCAAATTCCTAAAATCCAGAATCGAGATTTTTTCTGTTCGGAATCGTAATCGGGAATTAGAATGTCTCATGTTGGTAGTTTTCACTTCAAAAAGTTGCATTTTCCTCGTAAGTTTACCTTGTTAATGTAAATGTCAGAAGCACTGTTTCGTCTCGACTTGCTAATTTCCTCCACGACCTGATCGATGTGCTTATTCTTCTCGATCTCTTTGTGCTTCTTCCAATACATGTAATCACGTCGCTTGCGGGACACGCAAATCCATAGGACTTTCGAGAAATACATCGATATTTCTGAAATACGATTCTCCAAATTTTGCTATAATTGATAATATTTTTAATTAGAAAAACTGAGAGTTTGAAAAAATGAATGCAGAACGATGGAAAGATTATTCAAATAGCATCGAAACGAGTTTTGTAAAATCTTTTCATGAAAAAAAATATATATACAACTCACCTGTGATCGTAATGAGTGACATTCCCAGGAACATGCCTGAATTTTTATCATAAAACTCTTAGAAGAAGATTCTTTAGCGTACCCATATTTCCACCGATATTGGAGAGTAGCTCGGTTAGTCCTGTTCCTTGCACTTGCGAGTATTCCGTGGTTGAAATTTCTCGGTAGAATACGTTTGCCACCACATAGTTTTCTCTAAAAATTAAAGAAATAATTTATAAGGATTTATATTTTCATCTTACCTGATATGTTCCGCCGTGATGTTAGAGTTTTCGTTGTCCAGCCAGTTGACAGCTCCATTGTTGAACCCACTGCTGTACGAGTTGTATGTTGTGTAAGAAGTACTCTGGCATTCGAGTTTGCATTCGTCACAGGCAGGAAGTTGGAACAGATCAGGATCTGAATCGATAATGCAAAGAATAAATAAAAAAAAAGAATTATAAAACAAGCGTTTCAAAATGAAGACTGAAAATTAAGAAAGTATTCAAAGCTTTCCTATCATAAAGTTCCAGAGCAATTCCAATGTTTGAGCTATAGATTATCTTGCTAATTATTTTTATGACAAATTTCCTCTGTTATACTAACAAACATTATTCATCTTGTTGATTTACAAAATATTCAAAGACCACTGATATTAAAAAAGTCTTACTGTCGTTATCATCATTTGCAACTATGTGGTCGATGCAATTGATAGTTTGCATCGGCGTGCACACATCGAATCGGCCATCAATGTTGTACGTATATGGACTACAACCGCAAGTATCATTGAAATAGAACGCGGCACAGAGGTATTTGCAGTTGGCAGCAGAATAGGGCAGTTTTGTTGGTACATATTTTGGCGGGTACCCAAAATATGTCTGTTGCTTGTAGTTTTCCGTGAAATTTTTCTTACTCTTTTGTACAGTTTCCCCAGTCGTCGACGTGGAGAAGTTTATACTAAAATTTGGCAAAAGTGAATTATTTGGAACTTTTTCGAAGAAAAAAAACTACCTTTTGCTTCTGCATAGCCGAGTATACGGTTGTTTTTGGAGAAGCAGAAATTCCTTCAGACGCTAGATAAGGCACTTCGTCTTTAGAGTGGAGATAGAATCGGTAACCGTTTTCATAGGAATTGGAAAATAATGAACTTGATGCGTCTAAATTCCATTTTTTTCAAGAGAATAGCTAAAAGTGATATTTGGTAACATATCTTCCCAAATCATTAAAATTTTCAGACGGCAATCTTACTATATCGTTCTCATCATTCATTATTATTATTATTCATTTATGGTCATTCTCAAACACGATAGTGAGAAGAAGCAAATGTGATCGAGATTTTTTCGAAGTTCGTCAATAGTTTCAAAGAACTACCTTCAATTTGTTCCTCTAAATGTGTGTCGAGTACCAATTGAACTCCAGCTGCTGGTCCTCCCAAAACCTGGTATTTCATCCACTTTTTGTCGCTGTCTGTCAAATTCAGGGTGTAGCAATTGCCCAAATGAGTCAAATAGGTCGTCGCGTATTTGCAACAATCGAACCTGAAAATAAATTTGCATCCATTCTAGGTTTTCTGACAACGATGATTGACTAACAATCGCCCGTTGACGGAACAGCGTTTGAGAGCTTCTTTGCAAGGAATTGCCGCATCTCGCAAGAAATGAGTGAATATGAAATCAGGGTGCTTCTTCAAATATTCTCTGTATTCGTGGTCGCCTAAAACAAGAAATATTGGCGCTAAAACATTGATTATTCGAAACTGATCTTGTTATAAATTTATGCCAAGTTCGACAGAGTTTTTATGAATGGTTTGAACTTACCTCTGTTGAGTCGTTCTCGATGGCCCTGTGCGTAGAGAGTGAATGTGTCCATCGATACTCGGGCCATGTAATTGAGCAGATCGAATGAGAAATCGCCTGTCTTGTTGAGATCTGCAGGAAAACGAATTGTGCAATATTCATTCTGGGCTGTTTCACTTACTTTTAACGTAGCTCTTTCGAATTGGGTTGAAATTGCAGATAGTTATGTGGGGGAATGTTATGCCTTTGTCGTTGACGATAAATGATACCTGAACATAGACATTTTTTGTCAGAAAAGAATATTACTTCTGACACCATTTTGAGTTCGCATAAGAACTATGGAATGTGACAAGATAGATAAGAATGCCTAAAGATAGTGTGGAGTTCGATAACAGGACGAAATGAAAAAATGACAAATTTTCATACATAAAAAAAGATAAAATAGTATCTATTGCACATATGCGTTATTTTCATTGAATCAAAAGATCAGGCTTCAGCAATAGGGTTATCTTCATTTTAAATAATAATGTCGAACGTCGAAGTGATGCTAGAAAACTTACTTGCGATAAGATCGGCTTGGAAAGGTAGTCAGTGACGAGATTGTAGGTCTGAAGTCCTAGCAGAGACAGACAGGCTAGAACCATGATAAGCCAGAACCACATTGCCCAGCCTTTTCCTTGATAGATCCGCTTTGGACCGTGCCTAGAATATTTGTATACCAAACATTTTACTTTTCGTATTTCTCAACTCTTACATTGTTGTAGTTTCTGAAAATTTCATGAATTAAGTTTGCACGTAAGCGCTTTTCACCTGAAAAGTGCTTCGTTTCTCTGTCGATCGAGTTGACTCCCGTCGTATCCTTGACTTTCTTTATTTTCTTTACAGGCATCTGGATTTTAGGTCTTTTTACAAGAAAAAAAAGTCTATTTTACCTTAATCACATTGGCAGCGCTCCTCGTTTTCTCCAAATGAGCTTTGATTGCATGAGTCAAAGTCGAAGGCAATGAGCAGGTGGTTGCATTGTAGGTTGGGTGGCTGAACTTCGGATTGGAGCTCAATAATCTGGTCATTTCTCACGATTTCGGGAAATTGTCTCCTTCGGTTTTATTACGAGTTATTTCATTGTGTTCGTCCGAACTGGCAATCGATGCATTTTCCGAAGAAACCGTGCTAAAGTGCAAATATTAATGGATTTTTTGGCTATTGAATTCTGTGATATGAGTCAAGTTATACTCGATTTTGAAGACAGGTACAGACGGTCTTTGGTTGTTTCCAGCGTCCCAAGAGTTGTTTGAATCATTTGGCGGTGGTTTTGGCATCCTGTAAAATTTAGAATACATACGTTTTATCATAATTCAGAGTTCAAGTTTTAATTTCTAAATTTAAAGCGCGAGTTTTCAGACAATAAAATGAGGTCATTAGAAGAGTTCTAAATTATAACTTCGAAGAGGGATTAGCTTTAAAATTTTCAATTTTTGCACTCTTGGGATTTTCATGTAGCTATAAACTATAAATATAATTTGCTTGAAGACATTTATCATTTTGTCAGTAGAAAATTTATTGACCGGTCAATTTTGTGGCAGAAAAAGACAACGTAGGTAATGATACAGACGAAGAAATGATTTGTGCGAAAACTGTACGGAGGTTGTACTAGAATGTAAGAGAACGCTGACTTCGGAAGGTTCTCATATTTTTCAGTCAGCTCGTAAATAAATAGGCAAAAATTCGACAATGGAGAATTCTTATTGTTGTTGATAAAGGGGGTGCAGTGGTCGAAAGTCTGTCAAAAATGGTGAATTTTCTGTGAAGGAATGCAAATTTGCTTATCTTATCAATTTGATCAGTTTTGATCAACGTAAATCTGATTACGAGCGGTCAAATGACCTTCCTTATGCAAATAACAAAAAAAGATAAAAACGTCAGCTTTTTCTTATCGCTAACTTTTGGTTTTACTGTAGTTAAGGGAAAGATAGAATATAATTTTGAAGAACTAGCGACAATAAACGACAGAAGAACGCATTTTCTTCGAGACGTCAAAGGCAAATGTTAAAAATTCTTCATTGAAGACAATCAAAAACAAAACTTTATTACTACTAATTGCAAAATACCCCATTTCTCCATTAGATATTGGGTTGTTCTATAATTTCCTAATTTCAAAAGTAACTTTGTTTTAAATTTATAAAATTTAGTCCTAAACTTAATTAAATGAAATATCGATAACCATTCTGCATAATCATTTGTTCTCGACTAATTTCATGATAGAGGATAAAAATCCAATAAAATTTGAGCACTAGATAATGAGATTGTCTATAAGTTAAAGAGAGTTTATGATATGAAAAATGCCGGTAAAGGTTTTCAAAGGGCCTGCAATTCTTGAAAATTGAAAAATCAAAAACACTGGAATCATAATTCGAATTTAGCAGCGCATCAAGCATTGACTCGATTTGATCGTCCAGTTACACTTCCGCCCCTTCCCCTTCTATTTTCCTTATTCCTTTTCACAGTCGATCAATCAACCTCTTCACTTCTAACATACGATACTTTCATCAACAATCATCTAGAAACATCAGAGTTGATGACGCGAGTCAAGGAATTTTCTACAATCGATATTACAGTATCTAAATAAATTAAGAACCAAAAATTATCTTCAGACCCATTCCGCTGTGATACGATACAGTAGGTACTCAGCGTAAATTATGTCGATCCATGTGGGACAATATGTGGATCGGCAGTTTTTGTCGATGCAAACAGATCAATGTCGGTTCATGCGGATTGGCAATTTCCGCTTTTGCCGATTCGCATATTTCCCCACACAGATAAGCAGTTTGAACGCTGGAGTAAGAAAATCGAATCTACATGCAATATAATTAAACATTTCTTTTTCACCTATGAAAATACGGCAGATCATCACTAAATGCGGCTGTCAATTTCATCTCATAGAGTGGATTGTAAAATAATTGCTTATCTTTGAACTGTTCTTTTTTCTTTTGAGAGCTCGTATAAAACCACCGACGGAAAACTCGTTTCTTGTGCACTATGAGCAACTAAAATCACTTTTGTATCGAACTAGGCTAAACCTATCACCAGAAGTAATAGTCGTTGCAAATTGACGATTGACGCTAGCATATAGGTGATTCATATGGATAGTAATTATTTGTGACAAGTTTGGCTCATTCGTAGAAGCCTATTTGATTTTTGATGAACGTGATGTAAAATTCGAAAAAAAAATGACGTCATTATCTAACGGTTTAAAAATTTTGTTAATTTCTAAAAAGATTGCACTGACAAGGGGGCAATATTAAGGCAACAAGTTACAGTTTGACAGAATAATGAAATTTGGAAAATTTCGATAATATCTAGGGGCCGCGAACCCCTCCACTTCCTTTCATTTTTTTGCCTTCGTTCAAAAAAGTGATCATTTGAAGCTGAAAGAATGGGAAACGAGTACCACTCAAAGTGGCAGAGCACGAAAAATCATTTATCAAATTCTATGAACTATTCGGGAAAATGAACTTCGGTCAAAAAATATTGTATATGATATCACATATTACTGCAATGACAAAAATTTTGGGAATTACTCTCTATGAAATCAATTTATAGGTGGCGTTCTAAATGTAAGAATTGAGAAAACAATTTTCAGATCAAATAACAATATTTATTTATCTTGTTGTGTGCGTACAACGCGTGAGATATGAATCAGAAATTTAGACATGAGGTACGAAATTAGAGTTCGAAATAAGAAACGAAATCAAACAAACCCTGCCAACTGTACTCTATTCGTGCCGATTCAAAGAATAGGTTTCAAAGCTGACAGTTTGACAGGTTCAATGAAAACAAATCCACTATATCAAATACCGTTTGATAAATAATAGGTTAAAAAATTTACACTAATTATTTTGAGGGCATTAAAATTCATGAATGTTGCATAAATTAATCAGACTATGAAAGCATATCAATTATATTATCGCTTTTATTTTATGACTTACCATTAACATAAATATCAATAATAATCATCATCATCTCGAATATTTTTTCTTTTCAAAATGGATAAATTGAAAGGCGCCTTCACTCCGAATACAGTTCCTTATCAAACTGACTTTCAAAGAGACAGAAGCATCCGATTCAGTTGGCTGTCAATCTGCTCAAATTGCCACTTAACCTTTCGTCGAACTTTTCGTGTATTTTTGTAAGTTCTTCAGGCTTTGCCTGTCACCCTGTCATTTTGTTCACCTGTATTTTCCTCCCCTGCAACTGAGCGGTTAGCGTTTCGAATTGACCGGTCATTTCTCCATTCGTCTTTCATTCTACAGACAAATCACTGCACTGTCGATTCGTTTCAACCCCTCCCTTCCTCCTCTTTTTCTCTCTTCCCTCTATGGCAATTATGATTCATTGTCAAAAATAGGTGCGAGTTAATTTTTCATTAAAAATTCATATTTATAGCGAAAATCTCTTTTAAATTGACAACTGAATCGAAAAGCATCCAAATTGATGCTAAAATTGATACTGCAGTTATTTTACATTTAGAACCTCATCAATGAACTATAAATTTGCCTTAATTAAATGCGTCTTGAAAAAATAAGAATTATGGACACTCGATTTATTAAAATTTTTCCGAATAATATCTGATTTTCTAATCAGGAAACAAAAAATTAATAATGATTCTAAAACTACATCTTATCTTTATTCACTACGGCAAAGATGTGCTCTGCGTACTTTTAGTGTCATAACTTATTCCCTTCCAATTATTTCTTTCCTAGCAAGTAGATATCATTGTTGAAGCTTGCCTGGTTGCTTTTCTGTCAACTCTGCTAGGTGAAATATCCAATTCAGTTACTGTTATGTGGCTTCCGGAATTTCGATGTTGATTCGCATTCTTGCAGAATATCGACTCCTGAATCTGAATATCTCATGATCTTTCACGAGGATTAGCTCTATTATTTATCACTATTCAAAGACTGACTTTAGCTTATTATTTTAATTCAAAATTATGCTTTAGATAACAACTTGCAAACTACAAGATATATTACACAAAACATTGTAAGATAATATATCGCATTCTACTTTTCACTACACAGCATTTAGCCAATGTTTCATGTCATGATGTAATACGGTTTGGAAATTGCCGTTTTGTAGATTTATGAATTCACATTTACCAGGACATTTTAGTTGAAGCCAAATTAGTCCTTATATAAATGACAGCAAGCTTACTCTCTGATTTCCGAATACGTAAAATGCCCATTTTGCCTGATTCAGAGCCGAAACGACTATCGTCATTGTCTTGACATATCCTGTCGCTCTGAATTTATAACTCACATTTTAGATTTGATAAAGCTGTTGGCGATTTTTGCAATAACTTAAATTCAATTGATAGGTCTAATCAGATGGAAGACTTTTGAAATTTACTTAACAATGAAATAAAGACTAACCCTGAAAGAAAGTTGAAATTGTATGAGGCGAAGATAAATAGAAAATTGAGAACGAAGAAATCAATCGCCAGCTGAAATTCCTTGTTCAACTTCGAGCGACATCCCTAAATTAATCTGTTTTTTTTTTTTTTTTAATTTAACACATTTGTAAACCTTATTCTTGTTTGATCAATTCATGAACATACAAGGAATCATTTAGGATATAGGATTCGTCTCAGCTCAAAACTCGCCCGAGGGTAAACTTCTTTTTGACCCCTCCCGCCAAGAAAAAATTATCCGCGGGTAATTTTTCACTAAAACTCACGAATATTCGCGGGTAAATTTTGAGCTGAGGTGCAAATCGTGAATTCTCAGTCCAATGCAAAAACTTATTACATTTTGTATTTTCTGTGATGTTTGAACAGCTAAAATTTCGAAAATAACCGACCTTAGCAGATCTGGAATTAGCAAAGAATTTTTCGTTCCTTTTTCTCAGCTGATAAAGTTTAATCACGATCAAGAAATCTGTTATAATCAGGAAGGCAATACACACGATCTATAACTAAATCATTTTATATAACTTTACAAATTCAATCAGACCTGTAAAGCGATATTTATGACAGAATAGATGCGACTTCCTTCTTTCTGAAAATTGAAAATTTTGATATATTCAAAAGCAGCTACATGAAGAATTCTCTACAGTATTGTGGAATGTTATTCTTTCAAAAATAAACTAGATACAAAATAAATGGCTGAAAATTTGAATATGCATACTGTGCATGCTGTAGGTTTGAAAGTGGCGTCAAATTGACTGCAAACAATATGCTATCTTTCCGTAAAATTGGCACTTCTATTATTGTCTCAATTTCTCGACTGTTGACAATAAGATAGATATCTTCATATACGTTTTTCTTCGAATGTCGAAATTTTTTCATGTTTCAATAAACCCAAATTGAGCACCTCAAAATCATAATTCCAGTAGTTTCCCGATGGATAGTACTTATACAGACAGCATGAAGTCATTTGTGGAATGGTTGCTCCGATTGTTAATAATGTAACTAGGGATAGCGAATACAGAGTGGATTTTAACTTGATTTGGGAGAAAAAAGTCGGATAACAGATGGCAGATAAGTGGAAGAATGAAAACATCGGAATTCCAAACAATTCACCGAACCACCTTGACCCCTGGAAGAAGATGACCAGAAGTTGTCCTTGTTGGCCTAAGATGTATCTTATTTGTAGTTTTAGATATGTTGCGCAATTAATTATTGCAAAAAATAAATTTATATCGAAGGTTGGCTGAAAGTTTTTCCCCTCAAAAAGGCGGACAGAAGCTTTAGGACATGCATGAGTTTCAAACCAGACTTTCATCGAATTATTTTGAATCAATTCGGGTGAAACTTGTCATGCAATTTCAAATGAATATTTTCTATAATTATTCAAGATTTCAGTTTAATCCTATAAACTGTCGATTCTAAGATGACTCTTTTATTATAATCTTTTAGTCTACCATTTCATCAACTTACTGAAAATCGACTCTTTTGCATAATAACTTGGCACATTATGTATTGTAGATATGACTTGAGAACTGATATTCCAAAAAAGCAGCGCAGCAACATAGATGAGAATACAACTGTTTGTGAAGTTCCTCGTCATGCAGATTGCCAGTAGGGCTAGGATATTTATAATGATAATTACCAGAGTCTGACACAGCTTCAAAATCACTTGAAAATCTGCATCCATGCTTGTTCTTGTTTCTAGATAAAGATGAAATAATTCAGTGATTTAAAATAGCTCGGTAATTAAATTAACAAAAAAGTTTAGCTCATTCATTAAAAACTGCATTAAAATAAATGTTACGAGTAAAAGGAATTGATCATGTAATAGCATATAAAATAATCATAAGCACATGAAATTAATAAAAATGTGTTGGCTTTTGCAAAGTATTTTAATTTTGTTTCAAAGTTTTCGAAGGCGTGGAAATCGGAAAATTGAACGTGCAAGTATAGAATCTCACGGGAACTTTTTTACTTCCTGAAATTTATATTCGGCTTTAGTAGTTTTTTTTTATTATTTTCTTTACACTATCGGAATGCTAGACAGTCTGGGCTAGACCCAGGTTCAATTTACAATGCTTGCAAATCAATTCCTTCATGTACCAATTTTCAAAATCGGTTTACAAAGGTTGTAAGCTGAACTTGGGTTCAAGCTCTGGAAAGGACGAGCATTAATTAAACAGATTTTGTAGTACAACAATTATAGCATTAAAAGTTCAAAGAATTTTTATTTATTTGCGTATTACATTTAGCCTCCGAATACAAATTTCAAAGATGAACTCGATAATTTATTCATAATTCTCTCCAATTTCATTTTAAAATCGGACGCAGCTAAACTATTGTCGTCGGTCTAGCTGCTTTCTTTCGATGGGAGTTTTGACTTCGCTCGTTGTTGCAACTGCTAATCCAGAATTTTGTTTTCTAGTGTCCTTTTTCGAACAGAATATCGCTTCTTGAATCTAAAAAAACGTAGTTGTTTGAAGAATTGTTTTCTTTATCATTTTTGACTCAAAACTAAGTTGTCTCTTCAGTTTCGTCCGATTATTTCACACGATCTTACCCGCTGATTTCCAAACGCATAAAATGCCCATTTGCTCGTATTCAATGAGGATGCGAATGCCGTTAAAATTTGGGCAAAATCAGTCGTACTGAAAATGTTCACTTTTCTCTGTGGATTATTGTTTTTTCGCTAATTACAACTAAAGATGCTTGAATTCCCGCTATTTTGGATCCCCAAATTGTTCTCTGATCAAAAAGAATATTTTATTCTCAATTTCGAGTGTTCAGAACTGAGATTTCAAGCATCCTTATTTGCAATACAATCTACCCCGAAAGAACGTTGAAACAGTATGAAGCAAATATGAATAAAAATCCAAGTATGAAAAAATCGACAGCTAATTGCATTTCTCGATTCATTTTTATGCAACCACCCTAAATTGCTAGTTATTTTGTTCTGGGCCCGTATCAAAGTCTATTCGGTTGGGCTCAGTCCAACCGAACTTTCCGATTGGGGCGAGAAATAGAAAGAGAGATTGTTGAAGAGACTCCAGACAATTGGACTGAGCCCAACCGAATGGACTTTGGTACAGGCCCTGATGTTATCTTGGTAAAATCATTTAGAGAATGTCTTGTGTCATATGCGAAGGTATCTTATCATATTCTCACAGTCATGTACAAAATTGGTATATGAAAAGTTTCTCACGAAATATCTTTTACCTCGGAATTTTTTCTTTAGTTAACTTTGAAGTTGATACGAAATTAGTCATCGCTAGAGTTAAGGCATGAAAAAGGCGAACTAACTTTGTTATTTCTTGACTTGACGAAAAGCTGTTCATTTCTTTTTCTTATCTGATAGAGTTTAATCACGATCAAGAAATCTGTTATAATCAAGAAGATAATACATCCACTCTAAATTTATAATTATTTAGTTGAACTTTGAAGGAAATATACCTGCAATACGATGTTTGCGTTCGAGTAAATTTTACTAGCCGGTTTACTGACATCGTAGTACCAATAATTCCCATCTATATAAAATTTGTATAGGCAGCACGGTATAAGCAAAGGTACTAAATTCGAGTTTAGTTGAAATTTTTCTCATTTATTCTTTGATGGAAGAAGCTGCTTATCTAACCTGAAACTGTAGTTGAGATCAAGGTAATGATGACGAGTGTTATTAGCGTAAATTTGTAGCCAATTTTCGCAAAGAAGATGGGCTTACAAATGGCCACCAGATGCAGAAACGAGAACATCGGGATGCAAATAAGTTCATTAAACCACCTTATGGATTGCATCATAATTACTACTATTTGACCTAATTCATCTAAATTTTTATTTATTTATTTTTTTTTTTAAATTCACGAATAGCAAAATGTAAAATTATTACATTTCTCTTACTACACTTGAAATTAAACATTTTGTGAACTTTATATTTGATTTTCTAATAACTTTAGAATTTTAGGCATCTTGTCTTTGATAATGTTGCATAGAATTTAAAGAAAAAAAAGCAGAATGAACTTACTAAAAATTGACTGTTTCGCATAATAACTTGGAATATCATGAATTACTGAAACGAATTGGGAAACAATGTTCCAGAATAGCAGTGTCGACACATAGACTAGAAGACAACTCCCAAAGGCACCTTTTGTAAAGAAAATAGCAAATAAGGCGAAAATATTTATGCAAATGGAGAAGCTCATCAGACACATGTTCAAAATCGTCAATACGTCAGGATTCATGAGTGAAATGCACTGAAATTCGGATTAGCATTATAGCATTTTTAACGAATTTTTCAAAATATATTCTAGATTACATTCAGCATTCGAACACAATACATAATATCAAATTCACGTGAAACATGAGATAATCATTATAAGATTAGTGATTACGATACATTATTTAAAGTTACGAGAGAAGGATAATACACTCATAAAATTTCAAATATTATCTCGTCAGGTATACCTGTTGCTTAATCAGTTATGAATGGGTGGTCAAAACATCTATGATTGAGTGAAGTTATGAAATCTCGATATCATATTTATATAATTTGATAAATTGCAGACTCAAACCGAAGATTACATTATTACTATCAAACCAATTATAATCTAAGATTGAAATGGAATGCATTTTCGGATAATAGAAATAGAAATATAAACACAAACATATTCAAGTATCACCATAAACGTGTAGCTGTTTTAGCTATAAGAAATAAGAATTTAAGTTATTTTTAATGGATTGATCCAATTCAACTTTAGAAATGTTGAGTCTTACTATATTAATTTCCCATTGCATATTTTAGTGGGAGTGAGGGGAGTGAGAAATCATTCCATAATTTTAGCTGAAAGCGTGAAATTTTTCAGCTTTTTTACAGCATTAATTTGTTTTCTAGTTTCATTATACCTTGAATAAAGTTTAGTCCATTTTATACAGAATACTAGAAGAAATAGGTAAAGAAGTCTGGAGGTTGATTTATTTGCACGAATGCATCATAATCCTTATAGGATTGAAATAAATTTTCAACTATTAGAACAAATTTGGATAAATTCTGATTTTTCACGATTACAATAACCCAATCAATTCATTGAACACATTTTAAAAGAATCAATTTTAATAGGCAACTGTGGTAGTTTTAGTGATTTTTCTTTCAATCCTTTCTAGATTGATGTCGCAATCAGTGTTATTTGCAGCTCCCGAATTACTAGTGTTAATTCTATTCAATTTTCTGCTGCATATAGTTTCTTGAACCTTAAGAATTTTTAAAGTATTTTTTTCAATTAAATATTTACCCTTTGGTTGCCGAATGTATAAAACGAAAATTTGGCAGTATTCAAAGCACTGATAATTTTCGATAGCGTTTTGGCAAAATCACTCGTTCTGAATAATTGATATTATCTCTTGTAGATTGAATAAAAATAATTTCATAAATATCATCTATAATCTCAGCAGAAAACGCGATAGTCTGGTACAGAGATATTCAGTTACGCGCAAATTTAGTACTTGTTGCAGACTTGAAGCATAAATATTATTGGAAATGTACATCACTTTTAAAATTGAACCGACCGCACTACACTCTACTAAAGTATTAAAGAGTATTAATTAAATAGAAAACAGTACAGTTGCGGGGCGTTAACGCACTATTTACACCTTATATTATTAGCATTGTGTTTTGTTACAAGCTATCTTAAACTATCGTCTTCTGCTGAGAATTGAATTTTCCTAAATAACGTCTTATAAAGCAAAGTATAACTAACCCGAATGAGAAATTGAACGAATATGTCGAAAGAATAAATAATGAGCCAAAAATGAAGAAATCAATCGCCAATTGAAACTCTTTATTCAATTTGAAGCATCCTCCCTAAATTATCCAGATTTAATAAATAAAAAAAACTATGTGCTATTTTGAATGTTTTGTATTGCCAATGAACGATCATTTGGAATAAGGTAAAAGGGACGCGTTTCTTTTTCCCCTTCCTGTGAGTCACGAATTTTCCTCGATTTGACGACTTTCTATTTGTCGATTTTTTGTTTTTAATGGTAATAATTATCGATAATTAATCTATTAATTTTGACCAATATCGATTGATAAAGATAATAACAAGATTTTCATGGCGAAAATCTCGTTAATTTAGATGAAATAACAAAGAAAAATGAAAAGAATATAAAAAAAATCGTCAATGAACAAATGCCGTCCGTACACACTTTTCGAGGCTCAAAAGAGAAAGAAAGCGCGCTCTTTTTACTTTATTCCAAGTGATCGTTCATCGACAATACTTGTTGTTTGAAATAAGACAATTATTCGTGATTCATGAAAAATAATCCAACCATGCAAATATGGCAATTACACTACATTACTAACTTAAAGATCACTTTTTGTGTCATAACTCTTTAAAATCTATGATGGCTATTCTTTTAAAGTTTGAGCAGAACCTGACCCTTGATGATTTAGTCCTGAAAAAGAACTTCTCGTTACGACGGCGAAGTCTGTGCAGTTTGATTACAATCAAGAAATCTGCTATGATCAGGAACGCTATGCAGCCGATCTTCAATTAGATTAAGTCAATTAAAAAGTGCCATCTTTACCTGCACTACAATGTTCACCGACGAGTAGATCTGAGTTCCCTCTTTTGAAAAGTCATAATGCCAAGTTGCACTCTCTTCAAAATATCTATAGAGACAGCAAGGGACCAGTTGCGGAGCTGGGATTGAATACAATTGATGGTGATACTATTCTTTGGAAGAATAGATTTATCGTGACCTTGCATCATAAATGCGAAAGACATGAAGAAGCTATCCTCTTTCTGTTTCCCTACTTACCCTACTAGATTTTCATATTGCGAAGTCGCGACATATCGAAGCTTTTAAAATTACCTGTGGCTCCAACGGAAATTATCGTTATGATTGTAAGTGACACTAATGTAAATCGATATGTAATCCTTGAAAAATAGATTGGGAAGCAAATAGCCAACAAATGAAGAAACGAAAACATCGGGATGCAAAGAAGTTCGTTAAACCAGCGCATGCTGTGGAAGAAGATGACCAGAAGTTGTCCTTGTTGGCCTAAGATGTATCTTATTTGTAGTTTTAGATATGTTGCGCAATTAATTATTGCAAAAAATAAATTTATATCGAAGGTTGGCTGAAAGTTTTTCCCCTCAAAAAGGCGGACAGAAGCTTTGGGATATGCATGAGTTTTAAATCAGGCTTTCATCGAATTATTTTGAATCAACTCGGGTGAAACTTGTCATGCAATTTCAAATGAATATTTTCTATAATTATTCAAGATTTCAGTTTAATCCTATAAACTGTCGATTCTAAGATGACTCTTTTATTATAATTTTTTAGTCTACCATTTCATCAACTTACTGAATATGGAATGTTTTGCATAGAAACTCGGAACGTTGTGTATTGTAGATATGATTTGTGCGGAGATATTCCAGAAGAGAAGAAACACCACATAACTGAGAATGCAACTGTTGAGTGATCCCCTTGTTATTAGAATTGCGAGCAGGGCACTGAAGTTGAATAGAATGGAAACCGTGGTCTGGGAGACTCGCAGAATCATCAGAGATTGATCGTCCATTTTGGAAGAAGGAAGGGAAAGCTGAATGAGCTCAATGAAATGTCATCGAGGAATAGATGATTCGGAAGATATTAATGGCTGTAAAATGCTCGATGCAATTAACGAAGCGAGAAATTCTGCAGAATGTACGACGTCCATATAACACGTGAAAGTTACACATTTTAGTTATGAGGAATCTTTAGAATTTATGAGCTTTCAATTTCAAATGTAATAAGTTAAAAAAAAGAGAATTGAGCGACAATCTGCAGATAATTTTGTACATCTAAACATTTCTGCAAAACTAATATATAAACTGAAATTCGAACTGAATATGTTTTCCTAGAATTCGTCGGAAGAGCTGAGAAATTTCACCGAAAAATTCTACCGTTCAATTTGTAGTCCCACACATGCATGCAATATTTGCAAGCATATCAATATAATCTACAATTGCTTTGAAAATATTAAAGTTTTCAAATATAAAAAAATAAATAATCTCACGGTATTTATTTCCGGAATCAAGAGTCAACTTCGATAGGAATCTATTACTTAAATTGAAAGTACAAAATCTTATGGTGGGATTTTGAAGATTTATTGAAGGCTAAAAATTTGTATTCGACAGTAATTCTTGTAAAGTTTGATGAAGATGTATGAAAGGTGATAAACAGGGACGTTTGCGGTGTGGTGCAACAACTTTGCAGTGCGGTGCGGTGTATCATTTTACTGCACCGCCAACATCGCTGTTCAAAATGCAATCTTCATTTGATTTGTACTTTAAAAATGCTAACATAGACATATCATAAGGCTCGAATCTCTTAAAATATATAAGATTTACAGAATACCGTTCGTCATTAAATAAGTTATGCAATTGGAGAAATTCGGTTCTTACGCATTTGATATCAAAATGGGTTAAGTTGTTGAATATTCTTTCTGGACGCCATAACCCCTTGATTTGTAGATGGAGTTCCGTTCTCACCGGAAGACCGAGCTCGATTTAATCGTGAACAGAAAGCATCTTGTATCTAAAGAAGGATAATAAAGTTTTAATTTATAAAATATGAGGTTGGTAAGTAAATTCTGTCATACTCAATTCTTTTTTCAAGTTTACTTCAATGATTACTCAAGTCAAATTCAAATGAAAACTTGACTATTTTTTCGTAAATCGCCGAGATAGTGCATATCTCACTAACTTCATCCGAATTCGTTCTTCAAAGAAAGTTGATACATGAGGGGGTACGCATGCAGATTTTGGCTTAAGCTCTGCTCAGGTCTGAAAGTGCGCATTGCGGTATACCAAATAGCCGTCAAGATCATTCTTTAATTTATGAAGCGTCTTCTGTTCGTTTGCAAACAGCGCGCTAATCTTCATGCATAAATTTTCGTTCCTCTTATTTCATCTCAAGTAGTCGGTTATTGATAGTATTTCGATGACATTTCTAAATAAAAAATAAACGAAGACAAACTCGTTGATTTCCAAACGTATAAAATGCCCATTTGCTGGTGTTCATAGAGCTGGCAACTGCTGTTAGAATTTTAGCAAAATTCGTTGTTCTGAATTATTGGAACAAATTTTCTACACCAATTTGTTTTATCGAAATTTACCCAGAAAGTACGTTGAAACAGTAGGAAGAAAATATGAACAATGATCCAAGAACAAAGAAATCTATGGCCAATTGGAATTCCTTAGTTAACTTTGAACGGCCATTCTAAATCGAAAGTTGAATTGTAAAATTTGAGCATTTTAAGATCGTAATCATATAATGGAATTAGTTAAATAAATTCATAACCAGTTAGAAAACCAACTCCAACCACAAGAATTGACTTTTGATAATTGGAGAAAAACTAACTTTATTTGATTTACTCTTGACGAAAAATTGCTCATTCCTCTTCCGTAATTTGTAAAATTGAATAATGATGAAAATATCAATTCCAATCATAGATGCTATGCAGATAATCTGGAAATATCTCCCGACTATTTTTCCTAATAGAAATAATACCTGTAACACGATATTTGCATTAGAATAGATTTTACTGCCAGGTTTCGTGAAGTCATAATTCCAATAGCTCCCGTTAGCGAAATATCGATATAAGCAACAAGGAATCATTTCTGGTATTGTCGCTCCGACTGCTAATAATGTAACTAGGGATAGCGAATACAGAGTGGATTTTAACTTGATTTGGGAGAAAAAAGTCGGGTAGCAGATGGCAGATAAATGGAGGAACGTAAACATCAAAATTCCAAATAATTCCATGAACCATCTCATGCCCTGGAAGAAGATCACCAGAAGTTGTCCTTGTTCGTCTAGGATGTATCTTGTTCGTAGTTTTAGATATGTTGAGCAATTAATTATCACAAAGTGAATTTATATCGAAGGTTGGCTGAAAGTTTTTCCCCTCAAAAAGGCGGACAGAAGCTTTGGGACATGCATGATTTTTAAATCAGGCTTTCGCCGAGTTATTTTGAATCAATTCGGGTAAAGCTTGTCATGCAATTTCAAATGAATATTTTCTATAATTATTCAAGATTTCAGTTTAATCCTATAAACTGTCGATTCTAAGATGACTCTTTTATTATAATCTTTTAGTCTACCATTTCATCAACTTACTGAATATGGAATGTTTTGCATAGAAGCTCGGAACGTTGTGTATTGTAGATATGATTTGTGTGGAGATATTCCACAAAAGTAGATAAATTACATAGAGCATAATGCAGCTACTGAATAAGCCTTTCGTTATGCAAATTGCCAGCAGAGCAACGATGTTGACGATGAGCGATGTGAATGTTAGGCAGATTTTGATTATCACCAGACTATTCGTGTCCATTTCTTATCAGGGGTGAGACCCAAATACAAATTACTATGGCGGTCAATTGAAAAATGAGACAGTAAATTAATTTACTGTCACAGTAATTTTATTTAGGCTCCATCCCAACATTCTAAATTTTATAGCACGAAAAATGAACTCATTGTTGACATTTTAAATAGAGCAAGAAAATTGTATGAAAGCATTGATTGAAATATTTGGATCCTTTCCTTCAGAAGGACACTATGCATGTAATCTACTTTCTATATTGTTAGACTAGATCTCACATACTTCTAAAATTGAATATTCAGAATGCGTAATAAATAAGACAACTTAAACTCGAACTAAACATCAACGATAAGATCTGCTTCGTATAATTGCATTTCAGAATAAATAAGTCCCGAGTTATTTGATGCATTTCAAGAAAGAACAACACGAATAGAGCATAAATAGGGGAATTATACCGACTTCGTACGAGCTAGTTTTTGTTCGTTATAGAATGTGAAGATGATGAAGTTAACGTTATTTTTATACGAAATTCAAAATATCGTATCTGGCCGTTAGGAGCAAAGATAAAGATTGAGATTTATTTGACTTTCTTAGAAAATTTAAATGAAGTTGATGGGCGGCTTTGTACAGGGTCTATCAAGACTTGGTAGACCCTGTATATGATAAGGAATGAAGTTTCCCGATTAATTACATAATCGCAACCTTGAAAAATACTTTTCTCTTTAGGATTTCTATTTCTATTCATATAATAAATCATTCGAAATTATCCGCGCATTAAACTCGTCAAATGAAACTCGACTGGCTAATGACCGCATTTTTATGTTGCCACGGAATGCATTACTAAACCGTATGGTTAATGATGCATGATATCTGATATTGCAACATGATTAAGCAAACTATAATTTTCATAATCGAAAACCCTACTTTCAATAAAAAAAATTATGCTAGAATTTCACCCTCATCTACTTATGAAATAAAAATTGCTACGGCTTCCGACTTTCAATATGTTACTTCCTCAGGCAATAGCTTATGAGATTAAATTAACGTGAAAAGTGTGAATTAAGAATTGATCTGATGAATTAAAAGATTAGGAAGTGGTAGTTTAGTTAAATTAAATCGAAGAAGAACTTTACTTTCTGCAATCAGATGAATAAAACGAAGCGGAACTAGTGATGTGCAAAATTGGGTTATGAATTGCATTCGTAGAATTCTTGAAATATGCTACTTCTTTTTAGCTTTCCTTAATAAATCGAGTCTTTCAAAAGGAATAATCAAGAACATCTTCGAATATTGCAAATGTCATGATGAAACAACCGAAGAAGAGAGCCTAATGAGCAGTGTAAGTTGCAAATTCACAAAAATAGACAGTCATCGGGATTGAAGTACAAACTTCCTGGAATGTTTTGGTACGAACTGAATCCGGAAATAAGATGGTAAGAAAAATTAGTGCGCTATTTATTACTACAGTATATTTTCAATTAGTTTTCTGACTGTGGCACTAGCCAACTTACCGAGAAATTACGGCAAGTGACTATACTAGGCATGTAGAGGTGCTCAAGGAGTACCTATTCGTGTTTTCAAAAGTTGCCAACAAATCTCCCATAGGGAGATACGCATTTGGTCGCATCTTATAATCGGGGTTTGAGGATTCCCCCACATGACATCCGTGGTGTAGTGGATAGCGCATTGGATACTGGCCCTTTTGGTTTTTGGGCCAGGTTCGACTCTTTTCCTGTGTAATTTTTTTTGCATTTTTTGGCAGTGTTGCGGCTTGATCAATTTCGACCGGAATTGCCATGTCTCTACAAATTCATTTTGTGTCTGTACAAATTACCAAATTTGATCATATTCGGATGTTTTATAAACAATTTTCGCCAACAACGCATAAACAAACAATAGTCAACAAAAACAGCTCATAGCATATTTTCTGAAATCTCTAGCAACACCTATGCATGCTTTGGAAGTAGCAGAGGAAGCAGTACGGTTTCTCACAGTACACACACATCACAAACCCAGCTGCCCTACAGCCCGAACTTGAGCAGAACCCCTTGGTGCCCTCCCCAAACAAAACCTCGGTGTAGGAAGGAGAATGAGGGGGACAAGTATCGATGTATCCGCACTTGTAGAAAGCGAACACTCTGTTGGGAATGAACCTAGTGTGACAGAAAGCCCAGTGAATCTGACTAAAGATCTTCATGCTGTTCTCCCTCTTGACAACGGAAAAAGTGTCAGCGTGGGCGATGATGGCGTGATCGTGAATGCGGCGGATAACCATCTTCAGCTGTTTGTTGAAGGCCATGTCAAGAGGTTGGATTCGAGACGTGGCCCCCGCAGGGATGTTCTTGATCTCGATTCTATGGCCAGGGGGAAAGTGCTTTGTGATCTCGCTGTGCTTACGGAAACATCCCCACGAGTCGAGAAGGAGGAGACACTCTTGGGGCAGATCCTTGAAGGCAACGTGGGAAAAGAACTCCTCCATCGTCTTGTATCCCATGATATGCGAAGTGCCACACGTCAGATAGATGTTGTCCGGGACAGGCGCCATTTTGTTGGGAAATTTGCCCGAAGGCTCGGCTGTCTGCACAAAAAGCGTTTTGTTTATGCCACCTGAAACATCGAAAACATTTTACCCGAATTGATTTGTTCGAGAAATGTACAATGAAAAAGTGATTTCATAACCGAACCCGTATGGTCAATGCCAGGCATGAGCGTGTGTGAATGAGTGAGGGCAGACGACGAGCTGGCCAACACCTCAATCTTCTTTTCGCCTTTCCGAGCGAGCGTCCGTTGTGATCGCAGTTCCTGAAGCAGAAAAAAACGTAGAGAATAATAAGTTTTTCCCGCTATAGTGAATTAGTAAACAGACCGCAATAAACTACAACGAATACAATGAAATTACTTACCTTCTGCACTCCTGTCTGATCGTAGTTCAGAACAACGGAGCTGGGGTTGGCAGCCATGTACGCTTTGACTTCCTGCACAAATTTGTCCTCGATCGCCTTCTGCTTCGTCCTGTCCAACTTGTGTTTGCGCGTGACGAATTTCGTCACCTTCCGCGATGAGACGCCATACCGACGCTTCCAGTGATGAATCCACCACGACGACGCCTGAACGATGATTGGATGAAAATTGCAGTAACAAGAAAAAAGTAAATCCAAACTTATCAACTCACCTTGAAGTTTTTTACAAGATTCTGCTTCTGATTCTCCCGTATCGCAATCGTGCGGAGGTCAGTGTCGTGGAGAGGAAGGCCTGCAAAGGTTTTATTTGAAAAATTTCATTATCAAGTCAACCACAAAGATAAATGAACAACTGGAGCTTACCGTTATCCATCATGTCGAAAACCACATCTCGAAGTTCCTCGGAAAGCTCCTTCAGACGAGTCGTTCTGCTCTTCGGCGCTATGCCTGCAAAAGTGAACATTGTGATCAGACAGCAGGTACAATCCGTCACCTGAACTGGCATATTCACGCAGCATGTGCATCTCTCTTTCTCCCTTGATAAATCTGTACATTTTGTTCATCTCCGCCAAACTGCGCGTGCCTCTCCTTCTCTTGTCTGCCCGTTCGCTCATGTTCCCTGATTTGTAGAACGCCAGTGCTGCTGCCCACTGTAATAGATTGAACAAAAACATTTCTCGGAAAGTGAAGGACCAAAAAAGAATAAGCTGGAAAGATTATTGCCTTGCTTTCATCCACATGCTTATCCTCTTCAGTCGATTCTTCATCCTCCCCTTCCCATTCCAAGTCCGACTCTTCCGAGTTCGCCAGCTCCTCTTCCTCCTCGGACTCGACATCACCTTCAAAAATCTTTTGATGCGAGAACTCTGCTCTGTTTGAACGAGAATCGAACAAACACATGAGAAGGAATACCTGTGACGTGTAGCTTCGCGAGTTCGTCGAGTCTGGTGGCAAGCTTCCGCTCTTCCCTGTCCAATTGCCCATCGCTCACGTCCGGAGTGACTGTACAGCCGTGCTGCCTGGCAAGAGATGCGAACACCCACTGGAGTCGCATTTGCAGTAATGAGTACAAACGAAGGTACAACACAGGACATACAATCATGCAATCACACAGTTCCACAATTGATTAATAATCGAGTACGGAAAGATCATGGCAATTCCGGTCGAAATTGATCAAGCCGCAACACTGCCAAAAAATGCAAAAAAAATTACACAGGAAAAGAGTCGAACCTGGCCCAAAAACCAAAAGGGCCAGTATCCAATGCGCTATCCACTACACCACGGATGTCATGTGGGGGAATCCTCAAACCCCGATTATAAGATGCGACCAAATGCGTATCTCCCTATGGGAGATTTGTTGGCAACTTTTGAAAACACGAATAGGTACTCCTTGAGCACCTCTACATGCCTAGTATAGTCACTTGCCGTAATTTCTCGGTAAGTTGGCTAGTGCCACAGTGAGATTAATTTTAAGATTTGTCAAGAAAGAATAAAAGCTAAATAATGTGACAAAAATCTATACTACATCATGAATATTTTTTTCTAGTTTATCCATTTTCTTTTATTTGAATAAAAGTTTTGTCGATAGTATTTGTTAAGTAATCCTTATGAAATAATATATAAGAGTTAATGACAAGTCTTATCTCCTAAATGCGTCCTGAGTTTATCATTAACTGTGCTCAGAAAAGATAACTTTTCTTCTATCATTTTTCCTCACCATTTTCGAGGAATAAGGCTTGTAAGGGTGTTTAAAAAAAAGTCTGAAGAAAAATGTATCTTTCTGCATTCTGCAGGCCCAAATCTTCGCGCATAATGCCCCGCCCACACTGTCAAGTTTCACTGCCGCGCTTGCGTCTTTATCCTTTCTCTTTTTCTCATTTCTCAAAGCGTGTGATTTTTTTTCAACTTGACCGATTTTTCAACCTTTTTTTCAAGCTCTTTCTCGAAGTTTTGTTTTCGTGAAATTCTTGAATTGTGGCACATCCATCAGCAACTTCGAATCAATCCAGAACAGTGAACAGATATCATTAATCACCGGAAACTCATGTTTTCTGTGCAATTTCTTTATTTTTTTGCGCAAATCTGATACATTATTTTGATGGGTTGATTTGGATGATTTCGGTGTTTCGATGCATTTTCTATTTCTTCATTACTCTGCAAGTTCGTCCCTCCTCTGGTTGTACCTTGCAATTCTCCACTTAATTTGTCTGCTCTTCTGCCTTTCCAATTTTCCCATTTGCTCGTCTCATGCACAGTTCCGGCTCCTTCATCGAGCAGTTCATCCTACTCGTCGTTTTCTTGCAAACTCACATCTTCCGTCGCTACTTCACGAGGTCAACATTGCCCTTCGCTGGTTTTCTCGAAAAATCACTCGTTTTCTTGACCTCTGATCCAGACCGACTAATCACTCCGTTAATTTCAGCTATAACGCGATTCAGAAGAGCAGAAGCCCAACGACAAATTCGCTGGTAAATCCGCAGGAAGAAAGCTGCTTCCAAACAAACGCAGGCAAGTTGAGATTTGATGATAACTTCAGTCTTCTCAAGTGAAAAAGCCTGTATTCACGTGGCGAAACGGGATGGGCGTTTATGTTACTGCTTTCGAACGCGAACGTTTTCCTGTTTACAGTAGTGTAAATGAATATTCGAAAATGATTATCTACTTTAGCCTGCTTTGTGACGTGAAGCATTTTGTAATGCCGACAAGATCTAGGTAGACTAAGTACAGAGTATCTGTTCAAGGAGAAATTGCAAATGTTTTGCATTTTTGAAAGTCAGAAATAACTGCGTAATCTTTCACTAGTGTGTTTTATCATTTTGCCAAAAACTAGCGAGTATTGCGCATATTTAAAATGGCGAGAACTGTTCGTCATAGCGCTGATACGCTTTATTTAATGTTCGATTTTCAATTTTTCAAATATCAGCAATTCGTACAAGATATTGACTAGACTTGCGAATCAGTCTAACCCTTGTAAGTCTGATGATTTCTTCCCATTTTCAGGCACGAGAATGCAGAACGAACAGCCAACTCCTCCTGCAGGAGGTCGCTTCGCACTCGTCGGTTAGTTTCTTGTTTTCATCAGGAAAGGATCTAATAAGAGTATTTTGAGGAATGGGTCGATTCAACGTCACAAGGGAGAATGTGTCGGTTTCTGAAGGTGAGTGATACCACTGATTGGAGTGGGCATTGAAAACTTATTCAATGTTCTTGAACATTCTTGATTTTACACGTTGATGAGCCTATTAGTTTTAATTATTCAACCTTATTTTATCTTCCAAGAAATGATTAACCTTTTCTTGCGAATTTGCAAGGTCTCTCATAATTTATTGACGAGCACCTCCAAATTTTCAAATTCACCAACTTTTTCTTTTAACCTCTAGCCCTAAAGTTTGGCTAATTTTGCAAAGTTATGGGTGGCGATCTTTGATGAATTATGCAGAAAGATAATTTCCAATATTTTATAAATCCAAGTAAAACATAAATAAAAGTTTGTCTTTTAAGAAATGCAGCAAGTGTACAAAATGACCCCGCCGGTGAGCAGTGCCCCAGTTCCTGTGTCGATTCCCTCTCCTTCTCCTTCTCCTGTACCTTCACCTGCGCCCACACCTGAATGGATGGACGGGCCGAGGGATGCAACTGCTCTGCCTGTCATTTGCAAGGCCGTTCTCGCGACCAATATTGATGAAGCGTGAGTTTTGGATCTTTCATCGCCACAAAATATTCACATTTTTCATTTACAAATGCGTACAGATCTAGGATCAATCCAGACACTTGTTAATTTTTGAAGTGGGCTTAATATTTTGGAATGTCTTGTTTTAAAATTCTAAGAGAAATATCGAAAACAATCCTGCGTATTCAAGCATTCTTCAAGGATTCTGCTTTCTTTCATTAATTTTTATGAGGAGGATCAAATTCAGCAAGAATTCAAAATGGGTAAGCTCCACCATGAAAGTTTCTTTGCCAAATTTATTCTTCCAATTCATTTTGACTGCCATCGTTTCACAGCCTATGCAAATAGACTTGATTGACATGGAAAACGTGCAGAATAACTGGATTTGATATCGATTATTCTGTATAAATCGCATAATCGACGATAGATGATGAATGATTGAATGAATGAAATACTCGAAAACCAAAAATTGAACTGGGGGATTTTCTAATTGTGTGTAGTTTCAGTGAGCTGGCGACCAAAGAGTTGTTCCGCATAATGGAGCGAATCGAGCTGGAGCAGCACCTCGAGGTCGTCGAGGACTGCTTTCAGGCCATCAGCTGGGTTATTCAAGGTAACTGCTTTCTTCATACCTATTCTGATTAAAATGAGATTGTAAGCAAAACTCAGGAATTCGTAAAGTCGATTATTAGTTTTTTTTTCCCCCCAAATTATATTGTGATTTATTAGAAAACGTTATTTTTGTGAATGGAAATGAAATAACGATACGGACTGGGCTTACTAAAGTGGAATTTTTGATAATAATACATTACCCGTCGAAAATTTCCACATTCTTTCCTGTTCAGGCAAATCGGGAACGGAAGCAACGGGCTCGATGGTTCAGGCGATAATGGACCCGTTCCCCTTCATCTTCGCTGTCTGCTATCAGTACCCTTCTCTGCAAAAGTGAGTCCTGCGTTTTCATCAAGTTCAAATAACTTTTCATATGAATAATACAACTTTTTTTTTTTTTTTTTAAATGAAATTCGTTAAAAACTATGCCCGTATTCATAAATTTATCTCATCATATATATTAGATCAAGAAATAAGTTTGAATGGTTCGGTAATTTATACGATTCTGTGAGTTCATAGACGACGGTGTGTCTTATTATCTTCACTCCACAACACGGATGTTGCACACGCGTTGCAACTCGATTTTGCACAAGCTCCGCCTTTCTTTTTCAATGCTATTTCTCTCATTCCCCCTTTTCCTTTTTTGTCTCTGCGAGAGCGTATGCTATCCCACAGGTTGAAATAGCATCCCAGAAGACGAAAAGAAGGGGAAGGTGGGACGTATGAGAGAAGAGATGCAAAATGTGTGCAACGTCCTTGTTGTGGCGTGGAAAAAATACAGCAAGCCAAATTCTTAAAATTTTCATGCATTTTCTTTCAAACTTCTTCAATTGCTGCTGATCGGAATCCAGCAGCATATGGTCCACTCTTATCAAAATTCTTGAATTTTTAAGTGCGTATTCTATGGGTAGTCTAATTCGGTGGTGATATTCTTTTTGGTGCACAAATGCAATTAGTTTCTTTTTCTTCGTATAGAATATTTAAGGACAAATCTAACAGATTTTTGTCACTTTCTTATATAAAATCTTCCATCTTGAAACTTTGATATAATTTTTATGGCGGAATTGAAAATTCGAAGTGATTTGTCTCCCATAAATAACGAATTCATGTGGGAATTGAAATGCTTATCAAAGCCTTTTGTCTGTGTCTCATTTGAGTGGAATCATTCTTGGAATCGGTTGAGCAATTCAAAGAAAGGAACAAACAATGACGCTGATTTAGTGATCAGAAGAGCTGATTCACAAATTGCAGATACACGGAGACGTTGACGAGTTTCCTGGTCGCGCAGCTGCAGAGATTCGATCTGGAAGCCACTCATCCGGCCACTGGAACCTCGGTAGGATTTTCCTTCATTCTTTAAACATTTCCTAGAGGAAACGTGAGAGAGTTGAAAACTGAATTACGAAAAAAGGACTCAATTTACGAAATTGGTTTGACAATGAAACGTCTCCTTTTGCATTTTTTCTGCTTCTCATCCTTGCATCACTTATGTAATTAGTTCAATTCCCAGTTATTTCATGTACCATCTTTCCCTTCCAAACGCGATGCGCGACCCCTGCAATTTTATTCTGCGCCCCTTTCTTCTCAGTTCTATCCCCAGCATCGCGTTTTTTCATGGCTCCCCCCTTTCCTTCTCTTCTATTTTTTAATGTTATTCTGCATCTCCGCCCCTCCCAAATTTGCCTGTTCTCTCGTCCGTCTGCGTCTTGCTCCTCTTTCATTTTTATCTGCTCATGTCGTTTTGGGGTTCGATTTTTCCCTTTTCCCTGCCCTGCCTTCTCCCCTAGTCCCCTTCCCCTCACTGCCCGTTTTTTCGACTCCCATTTCCCCCTTCTCTTCGCGAATCACCCCGGCCCCGCGTTTTTTCCTCATCGAATGAGCTTTCTGTCGGTCTATAACGTGCTATTTCTCGTTTCGCTAGAATTTTTTTGGCTATCCGAATGGCAATGAAGAGAGGGAGAAAGCGGGAGGGAGGGGCGTGAGGAGACGAGGAAAGTGGCAGCGGAATCAATAAGCTGACGAGCAGAAGAGACTGAAGGCAAAAAAGAGCTGCTCGAAAAAGAAAATGCACAGCCACAGACAAATTGCTAAATGCAGAATACTGCAGCTATAACAGAATATGTCGAAGGGGGGAAGGGAGGAGAACAAGCGCACAATTAGAATTTGATAGATAGATTTGGATAAAAAGACAGGGATTACTGTAATCACAACTGATATTAATTTTGCAAGAAATCAGATGCAACTTTAAACTGACAAATTCAAAATACAGACAAAAAGTGTACTCGAATTTTCCCTCTTACTTTTTTCAAAAATGGCAGTTAAATTGTGACAGAAGACGTGTGCGCGCTGAGCGTCGTTTCTCCTTTCTCTGTGGAAAGAGAAATTTAGGCGTCGGGGGCGAATTTCAAGGTTTCCTTCATTTCTCTGTCCCCCCACTCTTTGTCCAATGTATCGAAGCAGTTTTTAGTGATTGCGAGCCGTTTTCCCTCTGGTATTTCTCCATCTCCATTTGCCGTCTTTTTCTGTGGACGCGCAGCGAAAACGTCCCATCATTTCTAATTTCTCTTTCTTGTTCTCTTCCAATTTCATTTTTCTGTCAATTTTTTCAGCATTTTACCTCTGCCTATACTCGATTTCTAATACTGTTGTGTGTGTGTGTGTGTTTGAAGGCCACGTTGAAACAGAGAGATAGAGAGGGAAGAGTTTAATAGAAGAGAAGCAGAGATGGAACGAGAGAATGCGGGGTTGGCAGAGGCAGAGAAACGAAGAAAAAATTTTACCTTGGCAAAATATAACTTTCTTTCGATGGAAGGCGAAAATGCTGCCTGCACGAACAAAACGCCCCTTTACTCGTACCCTACCTTGCCTTCCTTTTCCCAATTCCTATTCTGTCTCTGCCTCCGCCTCTTGCCCTGCCTTACTTCTTACCTTACCTTTCTGCTTCCCTCCCCTCCCTGCCAAAAACCGGTATTTTCAGTGTTTCACCTGTGCAGGTAAACGCATATCTCTGCCTTCTCTCCTCCTCTCCGCTGCTCATGCTCTCTCGCTCTCGCAACCTTGAAAACGAACTCTAACGATTCAATCCCTTTCCCTTTCCATTTCCCCTCCCAACTCTCAATAATGATATTTTTCGCCTACCAACCAAAATTTCAATTTCTCAACCCAATCCTATCAGCAGCCACGCCCACACCAACTTTCGACATAGTTTATGTTGACAAAAAGGCGAATTGAAGAGGAAAGAATGTTTCAAATTCGAAACTCAAATAATCAGTTCGTAATATCAAATTCACTCTAAATTCTCATAATTCTCTTCATTTTTCCCTTCAAAATTAATAGCGGTAGCCGCCAACATGCTATGTCACGGCTAAAATATTTACATTAAATCATCGATTCTTCCCTGCACACTGAACGAATATTTTGGGAAACAAGAGCAAGCGTTTTTTTTTAAATGTATTTCATTGGCAATTCATTCCATTTCCAATTTCAATTCTTTTGTGATCAGGTCCCGCAACGATCCCCCTTTCCCCTTTTCTGCCAGCCTGCGAATTTCTCCCCTTTCCCTTTTCTCATTTTGTTGTGTTATCACTTTTCTCTTTCAGTCTTTTGCGTGAGCGCTCTTTCCTCCTCTTCTCTCTGCTCTCTATCCATCATTCTCTATTTCTCTGCTCCTCTCTCATTGGCTGTGTTATTTTCAATTCCCTGTTCAAGTTGTCTTTCTGTCAGAACTCCGCCCCTCGTTTCGAAAAAAAACCGAAAGAATGAGAGAGTGATAAAATAGAGAGTGTTTGAGAGAGAGAGAGAGAGTCAGCCCGCTGTCTGGAGTCTCTGCCGTGGCAGTCTATTTTCCCTTCTTCTGTATGTGTTTGTTGCGTTGCGCTCACATCGACAGAAAGAGAGAGAGAGAGTTGCTCTTTGAGAGGCTGCAGACATGCAGAGAAAATGAAAATGCCTAGCTCTTTTCGCTGCTTGCCTCCTCCCTCTGCCTTCTTTCAGTCTTTGTGTGTCTGTGAATTTTTTGTGTCAGCACGCCGCCCGTGTTTCCCTTGCCCTGCCTCCCTTCCCTCTTCTGCCTTTGCCTCCTTTCCCTTTCCCCTTTCCCTTCCCAAATTTCTATTTTATTCAGTATTCCTTGCCCAAATACCATCTCCTCCTCCTCCTTCCCTCCCCTCCCAAATTCTCTATTTCCTCCTGCATATTTTGCATTCACACTACCATACTCCCAACTATTCTCTATGCCAGCAAAAATCATGTATTCATCTATTTATTCGAAAAACTACCATATTCTATTCCGAAAAAAAATTCGAGAATTAAAAACTTCCTGTAATTTTTTCTGCTTCTATTCTCATCGTCATCATCATCATCATATGATTCCATCACATCACAAACTGTGACTCTCGTTGAATTTGTATCTGTACTCGCAGACATCCATTTGCCTTTGGACTATCTTTTTCTGCTTCACATAATTATTACGGGACTGCATTGTCAAGCCAAATTTGTATTTGAGCACTGAAGTTGTGCTCCATTTAGAATGGATGGATTACTGTAATTTGTGAGCGCGAGAGCAATGAAATAGGGGAAGAAATGGGTTAATATTGGTGATGTCTAAATAAGGAGGAATTGGGTTTGCAGCCTCGTCGTCAAGCCATCTGTGCCGTCAGCATCCTTCTGGAACGTCGTCTTCTCTCTCAAGGTTATCCTTTTCCTTCTTTCCCTCTCCAGTTCCTATTCTCTCTTCTTCTTTTCCTCGTTTTGTTTATCTGCTCTGGTTTCTTTCGTTTGCCATTTCATTTCTCCCCATTTATTTGGGCCTCGTAAGCTTCAGCCCTCTTCTGCCTTCCTGCATCCAAAATTCTCTGCTATGTCTTTTCTTCTTCCTATTCTGCATTTATTCGCCCTCCTTATCTATTCTGGAAAGACAAGGAAAAGTCGAAAAACTCTAAGAATTCGCCTCTTTTATCAGCTTCTTGTGTGCTTTGCTTATCTAGTTTTACCAAGCAGGAAAATTGAAACCCCATGAAATGGGAAACATTTTCGTGCTTTTCGAAAGAAGCAAATGGAAAACTTGAAATTTGAAAATTTCGTTTTTAATCGGCGAACAATTTCAGTTCCGATATGCGTGAAAATTCATTAGAGCTGAGTGAAACTTTTCAATGAAACATAAACGATCTAAAAGAAGATTTTTACAGACTATTCTTCCGAGTCAACGATGAAAAGTGATTAGTTTTGCTCAAATTTAATAGAATCTTTGTCCGGCAAAAGAACATCTCGCTAATTTCGAAGCAAATTTTATTTGCCTTTTCGAATCGATAGAAAATGATTTTCTTACCCAAAGGTATTTTTTTACGTTTCCATGGGTTTCATCGGAAAAATCTTGTCCTCGTCCTAAAGTTCTTTCGCTTTGGATCCCTTTCACTGTCGAACTACAGTACTCTTCAGTAGTCTACCATCTCTCTCCCTTCCTCTCTTCCTCTTTCTCCTTTTCTTCCCACTCTTACTCAGATGCCATTCTTTATTCTCTTCTGCTCTAAACCTCTCACACTTCCACTTCTTTCTCATTCGCTATTTTCCATCCTTTTAATTTTCATTCCTTTTTGCATCATCGATTGGATAGGCCCTTTGATAAAATGAAAAATATGGCAAACGAAAAAAGCTTCCAAAGCAGAGTTGGGAAAGGGAAAGGGGGAGCCCAAATGTGTTTCCTTCCTTCCCTTCCCTCTTTTCCTTCTCTTTCCTATTACTTGGTTTTTCTTTCTGCTAGTTGCGTTTTTTGCCAGCCAGCTCTATCCATCTTGCCATTGATCCAGAGACACCGAGACAGACGTGCAGAGAGAGGAGAGAGCATACGCAGATAGGGAAAGAGACAGAGAGCCTGACAGGGATAAAAAAATGAGGCATGAAGAAAAATGGAAAGAGCGGCTGCCGCCAGAGAGGAGAGGAGGGAATTGAAGAAGAAGAAGAAGGCAGACAATTTTTGCTCGCAACAAACAACAAATCGAGTTAGAGTCTTGGCTGCTTGGATAGATTCTGTTCAATCTCAATGCTATATCTTGTCTATCCCCTTCCTGCTTACAGATGTGCTGAAGCAACGAATCATCCCCGCACTGTTCGCCATCATCCAGACGGAGGACGACAGACCCAGTTATGGAGATCAGAGGGTCGAGGCTGCTGCGGTACGCATTCAGCATTGACTGCAGAATGGATACAGATTTGAGACATCAGGGGGAAGAACTGTAGATGGAAGAGCACATTTGATGACATTGGTTAGAAGGGGAGGGGATATTTTAGGCGAACAAAGGAACTCTTATCACTTTTGGATGGGAAACAAAAATGGTGTGATGATAAGAGTGAGGAAGAGGGAACGCTAATGGCAAATAGAGAGGGGACAGACAGAACGATCGAGTTGTTATGTCGGTGTAAAATGACACACTCATATGCGTTGTCTGGAGACAATGCTTCCCTTTTGCAGTCAGACAGACTTCTAATTTTGTATCATTGCTTTTGTTACATCCATTCATCCATTCACTTTCTTTTCTTACTCATTCTTCTCAATTCAAATATGGACTCTTTCAAATACACAGCCAAGGGTGTCTTCTGTCGCCTGGACGGTGAAAGACATGGGTAGTGAGACGCCATAAGCCCAATATAGCCACTGGGCTCGTATTGTGCGCCGTATCACTATTCTGTTTTTCGCCCTCCCCGATCGACGATCAACGAAGACCAAATTGCTTCCACAAAATATAGATAAAAGGACTAAAGCCAGCATATCCTAATTGGACTTCAAACATGAATTTCACAAATCGATTAGAAATATCAATCATTCCGAGTAATTTGACACTAACGATAAAAGAAAACAACAAAAATTTGTAGAAAGTAACATGCAATTATCATTCAATTCTCGTATTCATAAATGCACCGGAAGGCTCCCAATTGCCTTCCGATGCGTTTATAAATATGAGCACAGAGTTTCAAGAAAAATATGCCAAATTGAAATTCAACAGACGTGCTTTTTTGTTTGTCACGATATATGTAAAGAGCGCTGTAAAATCTTAGCTAGAAAATTTGGCTTATCAATAGTTTCATTTCGAAACATGAGCCTCAGTCTTGGATGTTTTGCTCTACAAAAAATTATAGGTTCCCGCAATCAAACTATTCGGAATGACGATTGCATATTCCTGATCTCTGATTATCTTCTCTTTACGTTGTCTTTGCTGCTGCCAATTTGTGTACATTTCGAGCATCTGGCCAAGCAACCAGGCAGTCGGAGTGCACACTCAAACTCATTTTTAGTCAAGAAATATAGCCCTTTTTTACTTGGCAAAGGGCCTGCTCTTCAACCTTCGAATTAATGTCTTTCTTCTTCCTATCCTCTAATCTATTCTGTTCTGTTCTGTTCTGTGAGAGAAGAGCAGCATCAGGGACAGGCATAAAGAGGGACATCTGTTCTCTTCTCCTTATGCCTTCTTCTATCTCTTTCTTCTCTTTTTTATGGCATTATCCTAGTCGTTCATACAATTTCTCTTCTATTTCTGCTGTTTTTGTGCAGTTTTTATGCACTCCATCCGATTGAATCCCCTCCCTGCCAAACAGCGAATTTTTTTTTATCTGACAGCTAAATTGCGAATTGCCCTTTTCGTATTGCTGAGAGAGAAGGGAGATTTGGAACGAAAAAAACATTAGGTTCGAAAAGAACAAGGGACGAAAACGTGCATTTAGGGCATCTCTTTTTCAACCCAATTCTATAATTTTCCTAGTGATTGTGAATGTGTCTAAGTTGTGAGAGATGCATATTTCGAGTCCTCAGCCCTCTCTCTCTTCATCCCTTCTGCCAGCAGCTGTCGCTAGCAGTCCATCCCCTCTCATTTCTTCTCGTCTCTATGTAACAGGTGCCCTTTTCTGACTGTCTCTGCCAAAATCTCTCGTTCTTTCTATTCGTTCTTTTGCTACTTCTTTCTTCTTTCTCTCCTCGTAGTGTTTCATAAAATTTCAGCAGACTTGCTGATTTCTCAAGTTATCGACTTATTATAGCCTTCTAAATTCCCAATGTATTGAGTCTAAATCACTACAACACAGCTATCATACGATTTCTAGTCGAATGACTGACTAATTGAGCTAGTGTGGGTGGAACGATATAACTGTCTGGGAAAGGCCAGGGACCGTGGACTGCACGTCAAAGTGGTCGGTGATTTGTAGCAAAGCCTCCAGAGGACGACTCATATCACAGCCAGCTTTGATGTGCTGTCATGGACACGACTCTATGTCAGGATTTTAATTTTCGAACAGATTCATTCGACATTTTTGACAATATGTATATTTTAGGGAAAAAAACTCTTAACAATTTTCAACCAAGACCTTCAAAATTCAATGAATTGCGCAATTTTCAAAAAGAATTTCAACATCTTTCCTTCAAGCTTCTGTAGGAAATATTGCGAAATTCAGGCTGCAAGAAGCATTGGCTAAAGCGAGGATTATAAAGGGATTTCTGGTGCTTCTTCAAATGTGTTTTTCAGACAAGCAGAATCCCGATTAACAGTCAATCTGCATAGTAGAGTTGGGTGTCTCAAATCTGCAGCCATTTTGGCTCTCCCTCATTTGACTGTCCCATTTCAGGCTCTGTGCCGAGTGATTTCGTTCTGCGCGATCGAAGACCGTCGTTGGCTCTTCACGGATTTCCTTCCTCCCTTCTCTCATCTCTACGCTAACATCAATGTTCACGCCAGAAAGGTAAGCGTACTGATGAAATTCACAGGTAAAAAAGAATTGAAGCAAAATTGAGACATACAAATCACACAACAAATATAAAAATCTTTATGTTTGATCGACCAAATATTCTCATGTTCAGTCTGAGTTCCGAGCTATTTCCCCCGTGCAAGTCTGGCAAATTTGTTCGTTTTTCCTATTTTTCGTCGATCTCCTTTTTCTTATTCTCTCAGCTTTTTGCGAACAAAACAAACAGCATTTTGAAGCGAAAAAGCGGTGAAATTGAAGACAAGTACAAAGAGGAAAGACGTGGAAAATGAAAGACACAAGAAAGAAGAAGGGAAGGGGAGAGGTGAGGGAAGACGAGAGATATGAAGGCAACGACTCATCGCTCTCTAAGTCTGCCAGTCTAGTATGTAGGAGTGGGAGTTTCATCATTTTCCACGAAAAAAATCCCTAGATTGAAATTGATGAGCGCTGAAAACTTGCCAGTCCCCATTTTGAGTCCACGTTTCCACTATCAGCAAGTAGCAAATCATGTAACTTCATCGCCTTATCGTAAATTGACAACACAAAACTAGCTGTGAAACGTCGTATTCCACAGAAAGAAAACATGAATTAGAATGAAAAGTGCCAAGCGATGATAAATAGAACATCATACAAATAAATCAGAAAGAGGATTTGATATACAAAATGAATGTTTGTGACGTGAGCCGTCTAATCGGCCATGCAAATCGCAGTCTAAACTGGCAAATCTCAGTCCAGTCTAGCAGATCTGCAGATTTGTGCTGTAAGCCCTTTTCAACACACACGTGCTTTCATATGCTCGAGATATTTGAAAATGAGCACAAGTTGTATATACAAGCAAGACAAATTCAATAATACCCATTCAAAATTCAGTCATACAGTAATTTGAATGGCTTGATTTCGAATTAACGATTCTTCGAGCTATTCTGTCATTGTTGGGGCTGTCTGTCTATTTGTGTGTCTGTTGCGTGCTGCTCTGCAATTTGTCACAGTCTGTCGTTGCCAAATGAGCACAGCAAATTGAGTGCACTGCAGAAATGCAGAAAGGAGAATTCAAATAGCATCACATCAACAATCCTTATGCTCGTAAAGTGCATTCGAATGCTTCCCCCATCTCTTCACGCATAAAACGGGTTAATTTTATCTTTCGTATCTTCGCGGTAATTCGACAACACATCAAACTTCTGATTATCTTCATAGAATATTTTGCAGACAGACAAATTACTACATGTTGTGTACTGCAGACAGCTCTTTTAGTCAGACACAAGCATGATGAAATACGAGTTCCCCCCGTATGAAACTGCGAATGTCATAAATTTTTGTAGACTCAAAAACGTCCGTTAAACCGGCGACCGTGCTGAGTGCTGCGTATTAGTTGTAGGAAGATTTATGCGTTCCGTTTTCCTTTTATATGGTTCATAAACCGACTAACACCCATAAGACATAAGATGCTCGCTCGTGGCTCGTACAAGTTATAAAAATACTCGACAGCAGACAAAGCATGTGTTTCTATTGAATAGTGAAAAAGTAAGAAGTGTTGTTGAAATTAATGCAATAGCTTCTCGGCTTCTTTCGCCTTTTGTAGTTTCTTTTCTTGCAGTTGCCACTTTCCATTTTTACGTGAGCTATTTTTGTACCCATCTCTTTTTTTATTTGGAACGAGGAAGGCAGAGAGCAGATGCAATGCTTGGAAAGGCAAGGGAAGGAGAAGAAGAGATGGGAATAGACAAGCCAAGACGAGGACGGGAATGGAATAAGGCTGAAGATCACGCCCATCGACTTCTAGCTCGACTACAGATATTTTTTCTGACGATCATGTTGCGGAACAACGGAATTTGAGAATGTGAAATGAGGAAAGACGGGAATTGGAATAAATTGCGAGAAATTTGGACAAAAGTCGGCGTGTTTGTTTGTTGTGTTTGCCAAGTGCTGAAATAGCTGGCAGCAAAAACTGATAAAGGGAAGAAAGAGTTTGGCGTGGGAATGTCTAGAAATGTTTATGCAAGGGCAGAATAGCTGAAAGAACAGAACAGATCTTTTAGATAAATCACAACCGGCATACGGTATTCTGGCATTTTTTCCGCATTTGACTCATAAACTTTGGTGGTTTATCTAAATGGCTCTTCGCTGATTGTGGAATGCGTCCTATGCGAAGAAAGGAGCATTGCGCACTGTGATCGGGTAAAGGGAAAATTGCGTTCTATTTCACCCTTCTGCATTGTATGTTCCATTTGCGCGTCAATTTGTGTGAGTGTTTGTGTGCGTTTCTGCGTGAGTCATGATGCCTCTCATTTTGCCAATCTGCCATTTGCAAAGGCATTGTGTCTGCGGAAAGTTTGGCAGTGCCATGGGAGACGAGAGGAGGGGGCAGAGTAAGGCAGGGGCTGTTAGCTGTTAGTTGCTGTCTGCCTTTCCCTTCCCCTCTTTTTTGCCTGTCAATTCTCTTCTCTTCTCTCGCATCGCAAATTTCACTCTGAACTCTTCAATTATCGATCGTTTTCGAAGCCAAATGCCAAGTGAAAGAAACGAAAAAAGTCAGACAAAAAGAAGCGAAGACAGAGGCCAAATGGCAAATGGCAAATGTGGCAGGGCGAGGAGGAGGGCTGAAGTGAAGGAATGAACGAGACAGGGACGAATTTGACAATAACTGAAAGAATAAAAATATTATGAATCAAAAAGTTTTTGTCCTGATTCACACAGATAAAACATGAAGCGTACTATCTAGTCTAGTTTAATAAAAATGGCGATCAGTTTTATATCATTGAACAAAATATTATCCTGCAACAAAAGTGTCGTTTTCATATGTGATCAGTATCAGAAAAAAAAATACTAATCAGATCAGATCTAATTTGACTTAATTCATGTGACTCAGCTGAGTGATTTTCTCTTCATTATCCATATTTATGGTATGAAGTTAGAATGAACTCATATGTATAACATCAGATTATCCATGCTGATGAATGACGGATATCAATCACTCAATTGTTCCTATTTTCGTGTCCTCCTCTGTCGGTGTTCTCTCTCTCTCTGTCTATTTCTCATACGTGCATTTGTCGTGCTGATTGTTTGAATCTGGTTATTGGTTTTCCTCTTTTCATCCAGCGAATCCGTCTATTTTGTGTGGTTTACAAATCGCAATCAAACGATGTGGTATCGTCTGGAATCTCCCCATTCCCCTGCCATTGTTTGCCCCATCGTTTTATTTATCTATATGATAGTGTGCAGCACTGCATTGGCAATAGCAATGGCAGTCCCGATTTCAGCTCTTCTCTCTCATTTCTCCTCTTTCCTTCTCCATTTTCCTTCCCTTCTTATCAGTTTTTTTCCCAGTTTCGTTTCCATTCTTGTAAAAGACCTCTGTTTTCCCTCGAAATGCTTTCGCTTTATGCGAGACGAAAGCCAAAAATGGAGATGGAATGCTACGAGCCAAATGCAGTCAAATGGCACTGAAAGTGGAGGGAAAGATAAGACTGAAAAAGAAAGGAGGGGGAATTGCAAACAAATCGAAACACATTCAGATATTGTTCTTGAAGTCAAATAATGCAATAATCATCTGGAGATAAGCAATTCATACAAAGCTCTCTGAATAGGCGAATATCACTAATCCATCATTTCATTTGGCATTCAAAGAGACTTCTTTGTGCATTCAGTTCCTCAGGCTTTGTGTGTATCATTTGTTCTCTTCATTGGGGTCTTTATTATTTCCCAACAAAGACGTTAAAATCTTCAAGGACAAGAAAATAGCGAGAATACTAGCAAAGAAACTAAAAGCTAATAAACAGGAAGATATGAAAATAGATTGAGACCAAAAGTCATGCTCAAGATAAAATTAGTTTACAAAATTTTCAGGCTGCGGCTTTAGTCCTCGGCGATTTGGCTCATATGTTCGGAGAAAAGTTCACCGAAGTGGTAAGAAATAATCTTGAAGACCTATCGAAGGCCATATGAAAGAATAATAATAATGCTGCTTCGATATTCTTTTTAAAAATATAAAGTTCTCATAAAAATTTCACCATTATTCAAGAAAACGAGCTTTAGCTTTTGCATTTTCAGTTTGTGATTCCGCATCTGCAGGCGCTCTGTGAGGATGAGAATTGGGGAGTTCGCAAGTCTGTTTGCGAAATCTACGTCAAGGTTTGAGTGAAAACCAATTTAAAAGTTTCAAAATAATATTTTCAGATTTCTGAAAATGCATCGAAAGAGGTCCGTCAGCAAGCCCTGGCTCCTCGGTTCGTCAAGATGCTCCAGGATCCGTCCAGATGGGTATGTTGAGCATATTTCTCCTGTTTAATATTAGAGGCAATTCGGAAAGCTTGCCACTTTATAAGATGATAATATACAAAAGTGAGAGCCTTTCCCTTATATTTTTCCATCCTTACATATTATTTCGCAAAGTTGCGAGGTTACGGGATTTCCGAATAACCGTGTTAGATGAAATTTTACGACAAATAACACTTTGAATATTTTTATTCAAAAGTATTCGAATAGATTATTTATTTGTACAAGAATTCTTTTGCAAATCTGCTGCAGTGGGCATAAATTGCAATATCATTTCCAATCGTTCTTCTGCAGGTATCCTATGTGGCTTATCAAGAGCTCGGTCCGTTCATCGCCACGTTCGCCAACTCGACAATGACCGGATTGGCTCTTCGTGATGGACAGGTTGATTTTCAAAAAAATTATGAATTGATATAGCATTCTTTGAAAATCAGATTTAATAAGCGTTTTATCAGTTTTTTTGGATAAGCAAAAAATAAGATTTTAAATAGTTGTGCAAGAAAGCCAAATTCCTGAAAGAATAAAAAATAGGTTGATAAAGAATATGCCACTTTTCATTTTCTGAATTCTCCATTCTCTCACAAATATAGAGCTAATTGGTAAAGTAAGGTTGGTTATGCTTTACCATGAAGATCAATGAAGAAATAACAATGTTTCATAGAATAATGAGTTGAATAATTGTCGAAATGTACTCGAAGAAGATTATATCACTTAACAATTTTTTGCCAGCCTAATAGGTCTTCAAACTCTCTTAGTTTTCTCCTAAAAATTCATTTCTCTTATCAGTTGTTCGTAAAAATTCTTTCACTTGTTTAGATATACGAACGGACGGACGATTTGATCGGGGATTCGATGATGCAAACGGGTGGAAATGGGACCACGACTGGGACGGAATCCGAGGAAGGCAATCTGAATGCAGACAGGAATGGCTGTGAGAGGGCGAGGAGCAGAGAGGAAGAGGAATTCGGGACGCTGCCTGCTGACTGCTGGATGCCTCTCGACGACGAGACCAATGTGACGGGCAGCGACAGGCACGACTCGAGCTATTCGGCTGTCGACATCGATGAACGGTTCGTATTCATGTTTTTTTTTTCCTTTTTTGAGGATTCAGGTAGTTTTTCTTATTGCGTTATTTCTTATCCAAAATGCGGAAACTTTTCAAGTATATATTTTGCGAACTATTGAGCAAATTGCTAATGTCGTAATGATGGAATAGCGTTACTCAAAATGACGAAACGCATAGAAATTGAGAGGGGAACCGTGCAAGAAAAAGAAGCATTCAGTCATTTTTGCTTTTCGTCAAGTACTAAAAAGTTCTGTCACTTCTCGTTACATCACTTTGCTATTACGTCATTCACAAACTATTGATATCCAAAATGGTATTTGATAAGATTACTACAGTTCTTTGAAAAGTGCTGGTTTATTCTGCAAATATCAAGTCTTAGTTCTCGTACAAAATGTTTCCCGAGTAATTTAACCTGCTCTGAACAAATGTTCCTTGTCAGTTCGCATTTTGCATCATTTGTTTTGTTGTTCGAAGGCTCACGATTAGTTGTTTCATTGATTCGACTATTTCTTCTAGAGAAAGGAAAAGATTAAAAATATGCCCTTGCTCTTCACTGCCTTCTCTAACCTATCAATATTCAGTCGTCTGAACGAATATCTGGACGAATGGTACGGCCAGAAGCCCACTTCCACTCAGAGTGCGCCTGCTAGTGTCATGTAAGACTTTTTCCTTCATTTGCTATGGCATGATCCAAAGAATTTAATTTTGTTTAACTTTTCCGACTATCGAAATGATTTCATTAAATTTAAATTTATTTTTTAATCAAATGTCGGTTTCAGGAACGATGAAGACGAAGTTCTTTCTCGCAATCGACCCATCGACTCGACCGCGTCCATCGCTGCCAAGTGCAACTCGTCCGAAGATTTGTCCAAGTAATTCATTCTCTTATTTTACACAAAAAATCATTGAAAAAACTATTTTCCCATTTTTCAAATGTCTACTTCATTGGAATCTAAAATTGACAATTACCACTTAAAAACCTGTATTTTGTGAAATTTCGGATTACTCATTCTTTGTTTTCATAAAAAAAATGATCATCATTTAGTAAGAAAAGCCTCTGCTATTTAAAAGTGCAGTTTGTCATTTAGTAAAATTCGGACCACAAGGTTATCAAATAGAAACCTTTCCTATCTAACATTTACGAATATCATTTGCAGACTTGGTCTAGACGAAGACAATGTTCTGGACAAGACTATTTACGAAGATGACGAAGAAGACATGGACGTTTGTGACGACAGGGAAACAGAACAAAATACAGTGACTGAGGATGAAGTTATGCAGGACGGAGAAGGGGAAAGCTTGAAGAAGGACGAGGAAGGAATGGATGGAGTTAAAATGGACGAGGAGACGAGGGATGTGAAGAAGGAGCAGAAGGAGCTCGATATGGAGGAGAACTTCATCGAGACCAACTACTGGACCAGCGAAAATCCACCCATCTCTATTGATGAGTGAGTGAAATTCGTATTCCTTTTATTTTCGTCTTTTTGAAATGAAATGAAATTTTTTTTATCTATATCCTACAGAACAAATAATAGCAACTTTGACAGTGGATTGTAAATCACAAGCGATGTTCTAATTTTTTTTTCAAAAAATTTACTTAACGTGAGAAAGTGATTATTTGAATCCCCCTTCCAACGATAGATAAAGAACTCCTCTTCCGACTTAAATCTTCAATTTCAGCGACGATCTGATTCCCTTCGGCTGTTCGACCTCGTCCCCCCGAGTGATTTCCTTCCTGCAGGACCGTCTCGATGCCCTGACCGTCAGTCCCACTTCTTCTGCCAACAACAGCTCACTCCTCTCTCCCCTCAGTAGTCCCAGAAGGTGGGGGCATATTTTGAACCTAAACTCACACCACTCAGCATTCCCAATACCGATTGGCTATCAGTCGTATACTAGTACGTTAACCGATCGTTAATGATTTTTGAAACAAAAAACGAAAGACCAATCGGTATCCGGTGAACTAATGGTTAATCCAAAGTTACAATCAGTCGGTATCTACTGAATAAATACCAATTGGTTTTTTCTTCTCGAGCATTGCTACCCATTGGTGAACGCACTGGCACTGACTGGGTTTTTTTTCGACTATTATTGGTTATCGATTGATATTGGGAATGGTGGGATAGTGACATTTTGCAAAGGTTTGAATTTTTGCATTATTTTTCTTCGAAAAATTCGACCAAATGTTTGTAGTTGCAGATCGCAGGACGACTCCCTGACAGACGACAAGACTTCCTCTGTGATCGTGTCCTCTGACCTGTCCTCCCACAGTACAAACGACACTCTCTGCATTTTCGATGGCAGAAGGTCCATGGACATGGATGTATGTCCACAAAGCCATCATTCAGTAGCTAACTGTCGTCTTTATTCAGATCGACGAAGATTCCGAGCTGCTGCCGGATTGCAGGGAAGCGCCGCCCGAGGACACGAACATGGAGCAGCTGCCGGATGGCGATGAGGTTGGCTTATTTGAATTTCTGAATGAACAAACTTGCTTAGAGCTGTTCTTAGTTTCAAGGTTGTACCTTGACTAAGTTTACCTTACGTATACAAATGCATTGCTTTTGGAATTTCACATATATCATTTCTACTTTCTTTTGTTCCAAAAATTGAACTTCGGTTTTTTAAACTCTACCTTGGAACATGTTTCTTCATTCACTCATGTTCGTGGTTTGCAGGAAATAGTGCCAGCCGCCCTGGTGGACCAGTTTATGTCAATGGGGATGAGCACTTCGCTCTGTGCGGATACAGACATTCTCAGACACTGCGCGCACAACTTCCCTGCTGTCGCGTTCACTCTCGGCAGGGCCAAATGGCCACAACTCAAGGAGACCTATCACAGACTGGCTGGTGATGATCAGGTAGGAAAAGATTTAAATCAAATTAGTTGTATCCTTGAGATACTTGTTCCGATGTTAAGT
This sequence comes from Diploscapter coronatus, assembly GCA_964036155.1. Taxonomy (NCBI): domain Eukaryota; kingdom Metazoa; phylum Nematoda; class Chromadorea; order Rhabditida; family Rhabditidae; genus Diploscapter; species Diploscapter coronatus. The sequence continues at coordinate 43,206,966 of OZ038422.1, read as the reverse complement.
TATATTTTTAAAATACTGAAGAGGAAAGAATTATCCCTCACTTATTGTGATATGTTTCTAGAAAAATAACCTCTTTACTATAATTTGATTGAAAATTCAGCTTCAAAATGCAACTTTTCATTCTAATTACGACATACTTTTTCCAGTGGCGAGTGCGTGCTTCCCTGGCGAACTCGATGCACGAAATCGCGCTAATCGTGGGCTCTCCCTCGACTGCAGCCGACCTGCTGCCTGTCTTCAACTCGTTCAGAGAGGATGTCCCCGAAGTGAGAATGGGCATTCTCAAACATCTCTATGAGTTCTTCAAGGTAACCATCTGTTCTTCCCTTCTACTTATACACGTGTTTTTCAGTGTTTGCCTAGCGAGACGAGGAATGCGATGGTGGATGTGCTGCCCCAATTCATGCCCGTCGACAACACTTTCACTTGGAGATTCAGACAGGAATTCGCTCGGTAAATTTTCTTGTTTACGATAAATCGAGAATAATTGCAATAATCGGTATAATAACTTGTTTGTTTTGACATGAAATTTGCGCTGTAATCTTTTCTATTTTAATGCTTGAAGGAAATTTGATTTACTTCGTTGATTTTCAGTCAATGCATCAAGCTGTGCGAGCTGTACGGCATCGAGGAGATCAACAGAACCATGTCTGCAATCGGCCTCACTCTCGCTAACGGTAGGGATTATCTAGTTTCATACCATCTTTTATTTTTTTAAACTCCAGACCGCATTGCCGAAGTGCGCAAAGATGCTATTCTTCTTCTCTCGCAAATCCTCTACCATCTTGTCGATCACGAATGGAAAACTCTCGAGGTACTTGTCAAATTGCGTATTACTGTGTTTTTGGATTGAATTAGATTCTGCAATCTTTATTTTTGATTCGCATCGGTTTTTTTCAAAGTTAGTGAATTTTATAATATGTCGGTATTTCCATCTAATGATTTGATCTCACTGAAGAAAAAATGATAATATTCATTTATGAAAGCTTCTTTGTAAACCATTTATTTCCTCTTTTCTAGGAATCAAAAGAATCGTCTGATGCTCGTCCGATCGCGGTTCTGTCCGAAATGTTCGTAGCAGATCTAGTGAACGGATTCGCCAAGACGCAGAAATGGAACAGGAGACAGACATTCGCTTTGCTTTGTGCCCAGGCAAGTCAATAATGGCTTATTGTCTGTCTTGTCTGAAAATAATGATAGAGAAGCACTTATCAACAAAAGTGCGCAATGAAAGAAAGTCGAATTGTTATGCAAGAGCTCTATTTTGACGATCTTGTTTATAAATACATAATGGAACAATTTGCAGGTGCTTCGCGATAAGACCCTCACCATCCAGCAATTCGACTTCTTCCTCCGCACTCCCCTGCTCAGTCTCATCAAAGACAGTATGTTCTTCAGTGATTATTGTGTTATTATTTGAGTGATTCATAATTTCTTCAGCATATATTTTCCACAGACTTCAGATTGAAATGAAGTGATGTTCTAGCATTGTCAACGGTCCTTTATTCCTACTCGTGCAACTAACCTATTTATCTCATACATTATTGCGAGAATTTCACTTCAGAAACTTTGAACATTTGGAAACAAATTTACTTATTCAAATCAAATATTTTACAGTTACAAAATGTCTTTTTAGAAGTCGCAAATGTCCGAATTGCGGTCGGCGAGGCATTTGGACTGTACGCGCAGACGCCGAGGGAGCAGAACGAAAGTGGAAGGACAGAGGGAGAGGGCACAGATGCATTGAACACAGTGCAGGAGCAACTGATGACCCTGACCAGGGATGCTGACATGGATGTTTCCAGGAAAGCCAGAGAGGCACTCGGATTGACTACCAACGAGAAGGAGGTCATTTCATTCGTCTGCTTTATATAGAGTATTCAACTTTGTAAACACTTTTTCTGGACTTTTTTCAGAATAAATGAATTCTGAATACCAAAATTCCATCTTTAGCCAGGCGAAATCGTTAATTCATATTTTGTATCATGAAAAAAAAATAAAATTTCTATATTTCAGTTCATTGACATCTCGACTCGCGGCGACCGACTACAGCAGAAGGAGGAGGCCGTGTTGCACGCCATGCTCACCAAGGACAACACACTCGTGGTATGAATTATGAATTTATAAAATCTAAAAAAAAAATAATTGATGATCGGAATATTCTGTCACATGTCATTCATATGCCTGCCAAGTCAACAACATATTCGAGAAATTATGCTAGAATTTTGTTTGCTGCTGTATTTTTCTCAATTAAAAATGACAAAGTTACATTTTGATTCATATAAAGTCATTTTTGAATTTCTCGCTTATTATATGACAGCAGTGACGGAACTCTTCGATCGACCTTATATCAGCTCTCGATTTTCACTATTTACTCAATTGTTTCTTGACTTTCGACTGATTTGTGATTTTGCAGGTGGATATGTCGATTGACGATTAACAGAATCGTAGAGCAGAGAACGAACAGGAGCAGGAAATCTCGAAACTCAAATGGAGTGGAAATGCGAGAAGATTGCCTCCTCATCTCTAGGAACAGTCGGACAGTCAGGTCCCCTCCCCCTTCCCATTCTTCATGCTAATTTTAATCGACTAAACAATCACTTCATTTCTCATCTCAACAAAACTGATGCAGACTGCTGGATAAACGTCCTTCGATTGATCCGTTGATTCGTCTGCTCTTGTAACATAGATTACTCATTTAACCACATTCACCTAATTTATTACGAGATTTTCCTATGATTTCTGCAGAACACTTTGTCACTTCCAGTGTTCTACGACCAGTCATCATTCATATCTGTAGGTTCTTCCAATTTTTGACGAAAAATCGTCGTTTTTAGTTGAAAAGTGATACTTTGCGTCACCAAAGAACCAGAATCCCGAGCAGAATGAATTATTTCTTTCTAGTGATTCTAATGACGTAAATTTCACTTTTCTTTATTCTTCTTTCGTCTTACCTTTTTAAAAATAGTCTGTAAAAGTAACTGAATTGTAAGAACTTCTTTATTCAGTTTATTACTTTTGCAAATCATAATTCTTCCCCACCTCATTTGATCTATTTCCGATTTTCCGCACCAATCCCCCTCCCCCCCTCACGATTGCAACCGTAATTCACCTCACCCAATTTGGTGCTTCATTCATTCTTTGATTCAATTATCTTCTCTTTTTCATTTATTTTGAATAGGGGTGTTCTGAGTTTTTTTTCAAAACTAAAGTTCGAACATCCCTAATTTTTCTACTGCCTGAAGTGCAGCTCTATTTTCATACCGGAACTGAATTGATTGTGAATCTCTGCCTCTGTTCATTTCACTTATCCCTCGGTTTATCATTTGCTGCTTCAGTAGCGGATTCATTCGTAGTTTTTCAAGGACGTGCTAATTTTATTTAGCTGATGCTTTTCTTCGATTTTCTCGTCGACTATTCCACTCACTTCCACTTCAATTGGTTGATTCTGTGATAAATGCTGAAGAGTTTCAATTTGAATCTGCTTTGTTCATTCTTTTCTTTCATTCTAGAATCCTTCACTCGAAGTGCTAAATGAAATATCGAAAGGTTATCTGAATTCCGAGTATTTTCATTTATCACTTTGTGACTCGTAATTCTCAATTTTATTTTCCCTTTCTAACGACACCAGAAATGAGGTTTTATTCGATTATTATGTTTGTTTTATGGTGATTTTTCGTATGATTTAGCTGCGAATAAACGTGCCTGCGGCAATTCAGACGTTCCATTCCATTGATGGTTTTCATTATTTTGCAGGTGTTTTGTGCACCCGTTTTATTTTGATTTGAATGATTTATTGAATTTGAAAGAACTAAATTTTGAATTGGAAAATACAATAATGTTTAGGCATCGATTGCACTCGTCATTTGTTGTGCTGTGAATTTGGGTTGGCGAAAGTTGTGATTTATCGAACATATCTAAAAAGGTTGGCATTTTATGAATTATAAGTGCATTATTTATTCTTGTAATCAGCTCAAAAGTTTTGCGTCACTTTCGAATTTTTGTGGTGCATTTAAACTCCATGTGATCCACCGATCCAAAATGAATTTGTAGGAATATTTTGAATGCCTAACTATCAAATCTTGGCAATTTTTAAAAGGATCATTACGTCACAAGTAGATGAACCAATGGTGTGGCAATAAGGATGATGCAAAAATTTAACCCCACTATTCCATTTTCTTACTTGGCAGCCCAATCGATTCTCCCCGCATTATTGTTGTTGGCCTTGTTGGACAATCCATTGCTATTTGTAGCGCTGTTTGCCAGCAGGTGGTTGCCTGACTTCCCGTCTGTCGGTTGGTTCAAAGTTCTTGCTCCGAAATTTGGGACGTATCCTATAAGAAAGCGGATAAAATTTGCCCTTGGAAAATAGAGGCAGTTATCAAAATATTCCCAAAATACACACCCAAATTAGGCCTGTGAAAACTTGATCCTAATCTAATTTTTGATGCTAATTAAAATTTAAATTCCGGATCTAAATTTTTACAAGCCTAGACTCGACGCACCACGATTTGACTCACAGCAACATTTTACCGGTTCAACTTTGATAAGCGATAAACAGTACTTGGTCGATAGGGTAGGAAACAGATGATTGAACGGGGGGATAGCAAAGGGATAGGAGACAAAGCAACAAATCACCCACCATAAGCATATTGAAACCTGGTCTGCACGGCAGATCTGCCCTCTTTCTTCGCGCTGTTGCTGCCTCCTGCATTCGCGGCCATCGCATTGTTACCGCCTTCTTTCGTTACTGCGCCTAAAGTTTCCATTTTAGCGAGCATAAGAATCTGGATATGCGATTTTGTATTTATGAGTAGGTAAAATTTGGATTTTAGAAATTTGTTTCGGAATATCAATTGAACTCTTTGATAATATAGAAGCAGATTCGGAGTTGAGATGAGTTTTTTTTCCTAAATCGAAATCCTATTTCTATTCATATTTGCATTAATTAATTAGCTTGTTGCAAATTTTCCCTCTTCTTGCATCTTCTATTAAAAATGATCCTCGTCACTTTATGTTCGGATAAGGCTAATTCGCACTTTCAAAACGATAATTATCTAACTTTTCTACAAATTCCTATCTTGCACAAATTTGTGCTTTTATCTGCAAACTAAACTATACCAGGGATGTATCGTGATTTGGTCATGTAGAAATCCTTGGCCCTGCGTTCGGCAGCCACATTTCCACTGTCTCTGTCCTTGTCACTCCTAAAATTCTCCTGTTTTGTGCCAGTTGTAGTCTTCTCATCTCTCCATTTCTCGATTTCTCTCCTTCCGACTGGTCAAATTCATCCCTTCCCAGGCTAAGGTCGCTAGGCATTTTCTCAGCTTTTATGCAACAAAAAGCATGTGCCATTAAACATTCAAGAACAATTCATTTTGCTCTTAATTTTCTTTGTCAAGTTCTGCGACAAAATCGATTGCTTTCTGCTTACGAAGTGTGAAACGTGTAATTTACGTAAAGAATATCTGATTTGCAAATTGTGTACGATCCCACGCAGAGGAAAAGGTTATCAAGTTTCGAACTACAATTTCTTATCATATCCGATGCAACCTATCATTATGAATTTTCTCCCTAAAATATTTCATAGTATGCACAGCACGACTTACTTTTCGAATACGGTACTCTTGTTGAGCGGTATAGATCGGTTATGATTCCTTTCTATCATCTTGCCTTGCTGTTGAGGTGAAATGTTCTCCGAACCAGGATAGTCTTTCTGTAAATAACCAATAGATATCAATGATGAAATTGGTTTAGCTTTTCAAAAATTTAATTTAAATCAAATCTTGTCTCATCACCCAGAGATGGATCAAAGATTCAGACTTGAAAATTTCAAAGACATAAAAACGGAGACGAAGACTTATTTTTTCTAGACCCCGAAGCCAAAGCTAATGATAAAGTTTCATTTTCCAGACCCTAAGTTAAATTCGAAGACACAACGAATTTCAAACATAAAAGCAAAGCTTTGCTCATTCTTATCATCGTCTATGAAAGTTTTGATAAATTGGAGGAATGAAGATCATGCTTTACCTTGACTTTGCCAAGCACAGCTTTCGTATCGCTCTGAGTCGATCCAGCACTGTGCTTTCGAACAACCCCTGGCGCAGGTTGGCTCATGACTGGTGCTCCCAACTTCTCGTTCACTTGGAAGTATTTGTATCGAAGGCACTGCAACACAATTCTAATGTTTGCTCGTAGCTTTTCTCCAACCTGGTTAGCATTAGGTCTCCTTTCGGGGTTCCATATCATCATATCGAGCATCAGCTTCATCCCATCCTTCCCAATCGTATTCACAATCTGCTCCATTGGAGTCGGGGCTGTTTGAGTGAATCGGAAGTTCATTGCCGTGGCTAGCTGATATCCTTCGGGCCATTCTTCCTAGAGTTGGTCAATTTAATAAAAATTTATGGAGAGAATATTCTGAAACTAAACCTAAATGGACTTTAAAAAATTTTCAGCTTTTTTTCGTTTAAATTGTTTTGGTCGTACAGATTTACGGTCTAAGCACGATTTGCAACAAAATTTAGCTATATAGCCTCGATAAATTATTTTACAAATTGCCTAAGATCATAGGTTTGCACTCGTTTTGCCAAATTAATTCGAATTTCCATGCCTTTGTTGGAGATCCTAATATGGTGATGATTTTGAACAGTTGGTCAAGTTCTGAAGTGCCTGGGAATAGTGGCCTCAGCATGTACAGTTCAGCCATAATACAGCCTAATGCCCAAATGTCGATTGGAGAGTTGTATGAAGTTGAGCGGAGCAGGATCTCAGGGGCTCGATACCTTCAAAACAACCATCACAAAATTGAATCTCTATTTTTGAGGATCTACAGTTTTTGGCAGGATGATAATGCTAGTGATGAAAGAAATCTAATGGATCTTCCAATGAGTCTAAAATTAATTCTCTTCTCATAAACTGCCTACCATCTAGTAGACACGTAATCGGTGTAAGGCGGTTTCGACCTAATCTCCCTCACCAAGCCAAAGTCGGCGATTTTTACAAGTTCCGTTCCATTGCACATTATATTCTCTGGTTTCATATCCCGATGAAAGAACCCTAAATCAAAAACAGTATTGAGGGACGACGCTTTCTGCTAACATACCGTTTTTATGCATGAAAGAAAGACCCTGCAAAACTTGATAGATGATGTTTCGTATGACGCTTTCAGGAAAATATCGATCCCTGAAAGAAAGTTCTCGAAAATTTAGCTACTATTCAATTAATTATTTTTCTGTATATCAGTCTTATGTACGACGTGCACATCGTAATTTTTTGTTCTGTTTGGTACGACGTTCAAAAAAATTTCAAATGTAAAAATTAAGCAAGTGCTCACCTGTCCTTCATTAGTTCGTATAGATTTTCCTGCATATACTCAAACACGAAATAGAGAATGTCATTCTCACGAATTACCTAAAAATAAGAAATGAGAATAGGCGTTAAAATTCAGCTGTATTATTCGACTTTTGAAATGCAATAAGAAGAAACCCATAAATGTGTATAGTGTACAGCTAGTTTTTATTGGCATTAGTTTTAGCGAGTTGAGTAGGAAACTCGAAAAAAGTTATCTTTATGATTTGCCTTGTTGTTCAATTTCGAAATGAAAACAATGCGAATCTAGGGGGCATTTCCATTCGATGAAAGTAAAATATAGACTAGCCCTCATGAGCGAAATCATGGTTATAATATTGCATCGCAGAAGCGATTTTTTGGTTGATGTCAGATTAAAGATGAAGATTTTTCGAAGAAAATATACATGGGGTAAAGCGTCACAAGGAGTTTCTGACGATTTTCCTTCCTAGAGCTGAACCCATAAGATGATAGGATGTTATGCGTTAATTTTGATAATCTAATTATCGTTTATTAAATGAAATTCTTTTTCTTTTTTTTTAATTTACTAATACTTGAACTTCACTTTGTAATTTAGAATAATTGTCCCTAGTTTTTTCAGCTCAATACGCTAAAAAAGATAACCACTCCTAAGACTCACGTCTTCTTAACTATAGTTAAATTTTATCTTCAAACACTTTTCTCACACTATAGTCTGATCAAAGACATATGGCACAAAATTTCGCATTGTTGCCATTTACCGCTTTCCTTTGGTGTCCAATAAACCGATTGAGCTTTATGCAAATGAGTCAGTGGGACAGTGGACAGGAAGGTGTCCTGGGGCAAGAGACATAATTGCAGGTAGGAAAGGGGAAAGGTACAAGCTGAGCTGGACAAACACGCGAAAGGGGGATAATCTGGCAGGAAACAATCTACATTATTGGACCTTAGCCCGTAGGCAGGCACTAAGCCAACCGCATTTGCTTCTTTGATACACCGCTTCCTATGAAAATTTTACGCGTAAATAAATTTGTTATGGAAAATTAGCGCAATTCTCTTATTATTCGAGGCTAGAAGAGTCGTTGTATTTTTAGGATAAACTTGTACAAGAACGGGGAATATTTATCAACCAAGCGAAAGCGAAAATATATTGTGAAATTCTCATGTTCACATGGGATTTGATACAAAATTGCTAAATAAATATAACGGCTATAAATAACAAGCTTACTTCTCTAAGTTTGATGATATTTGGGTGGTTGAGCTTCTTTAGGGATTTGATTTCTCGCAAATTCATAGCTTCTTCCCAATTGTAGAATTTTTTCTTCATTCTGAAAATATATTGTCATCGAATGAAGTTGTGGCGATATGTAAGGGGAAAGCATAACGATGCTGATCATTTTATTCTCAGATAAAGCTCAGTTTTAGTTATTACATCATTGCGAAAATTGTCAATTTATGAGCTAATTTGGTATTGTGTTTTGCGTAGCCAACGAAATTAATGGTTATCTCATTACATAGTAGAGAAATATATAAAATGTTTGTTGCCTACAACAGATGTTAGGTGTTCAAACCTTTTTATAGCCACTTTATCTCCTGTGTCGATTTTCTTTGCCAGCAGAACTTCACCAAAAGTCCCATCTCCAAGTCGCTTTGTCATTACATATCTGCAGACGCATTACTTTCTCTGATCTAATGATCTAAGTTACCTATCGGCCAAAGTAACCGAGCCAGTCATTCTGCTACTGAATGACTTTGTTGATTTGCAGTGACAGATTGCAGAAATAGAAGTTCAGCTGATATTTCCAATCCGGAAATGGTGATTATTGCAGGGATTCAATATGATATTTTTGTAAGGGAAATTCTAAAAGTTGATTTTCAGCGCATCTAAATGAAAAAGAACAACGAAAAATAATGGGAGAAACGTCAATATTCGAGATTATTTAAAGAACTATTTTCGAATAATAAGTTGTCATCGAGTGAATGGTTGAAAGGTAACGCGGGATTGAACGGCAATATTCATCGTCAAAGAGGGGAAACGAGGCATGGAAAGGGAGAGGAGAGCTGTGCCGCTATGAAAGGGCGAAATGGAAGGGGAGGAGTTCAAAGAGAAGAGGACCGAATGCAGCACCGACTGAGTGAGTGGTGCAAAGCGTAGCCAGGGAAACAGGCCTGGGGCAGGGGGGAACTTAGAGGGAAAGGGGGGAAGGCATTGCTGTACATAGGAAATTGGATGATGCTGATAATAGGCTGAACGGAGATAGGACATATAGCACAAAAGTCGCCCGCATAAAGAGACTATCAAGAAAATATCAAATGTACACGGAATTAGTTTGTTTTGTCTTGTTGTTTATAAAACGAAAATTTTCTCCGAAAATTGGGAATAATAGATTTAGTTTGAAATTTCAGGCTTGAAATATTTTGCACGATTTATGACTGAAGCGGATATAGGTTTAGTGACAATTTTCACTAGCCAAAAACTAGGGGGCAGGTCGCAAGAGCGAAATAATAATTATCATACCATATCGCATAGATGGAATTTTTATCAATGGGAAGCTTGACATAGAAATTTGTAAAGAAGATATGCCGGTTATGGTTCGCAAATGGTTGCTGACAATCATCCTCCCTAAGCCTGAACGAATATTAAAAATCATCCTTGAGTCTCCATTTCAAATTGATATATGCAGACTTCTTTTTTACTTTTAGTTCCAACTGAAATGAAGACGGTGGTTGTGACTGGATTCGGTCCCTTCGGTATTTTCAATGACAATCCATCGACTGATGTGGCGAATCGACTAAAGGAAGTGGGCATCGATGAAGGTCAATTTGTGATTGAAACTCGTATGAAATAATGCAAAGCAATTTCAGATGTCAAATTGATCGTGGAAATAATGACAGTCGCTTACGATGAAGTCGAACAGAAAGTTGAAAAACTCTGGAAGGAGCATAATCCCGACGTATGCTCTTTTAATATAGTCCATACTGTGGCGCGCCAAAGTTGGAATCAAGCTTATTTTCCACATTTCGTTTACTTTTACTGAACTAATTTTTTCAACATTTTGCACATTAGTCGGTGACATTTAATGACAATAATCCTATAGATTTCAATTTGATTGGTCAATGTAAAGCGGGCAATCGATGCACATAGAACATCTCGTGCATTGTTATAAGCTTTTATTTTCCACTATATTGTATCGGAAGAAATTAATAATTGAGAATATAGTTAATTTTGAACCAAAACTGTTTATGGAGTGATTATTCCTTAAAGAGCATCTATTTTTATTGATTATTGATCTACGATTATCCATAATTCATATAAAAAATTCAGTTAATTATTCACATCGGTGCGCACAATGAGCCTGGCTGCATTAAACTTGAGCAGCAGGCCTTCCTGGATGGATATTGTAGATATGACGTCAAATGTAAGATCGAATGGTAATCGATAAAAAAATATTCTCCCCAACGTTCAGCTTGCGTTCCGGCAATGAACGTCTGTCCAGCCATGAAGGATCCAATTCTGATTAGTGAAATCGATTGCGCAAAAATCGTCGAGCAGGTCTCGAAGAAAGTCAACATCGATGGAATAGCCAGTCTAGAGAAATCCGAAGACCCTGGCCGGTAAGATAAATTTAAAGAGGATAAAAGTATGAGGTGTTCTGATTTCAGCTACTTGTGCGGGTACTCGTTTTACCTGTCCTTATCCAGGGATAAATCCAAATCGCTCTTCATCCACGTGCCTCCCTTCGACGAAAAGTGCACTCTCGAGGTTGTCGCTCAAGTTGTCAAAGAAACGATTCGTTGCATTCTCGGACTTAACGGCTAGGATTTTTACTGCAGTACTGTTATGATTTCAATTCGAGATTTCGCACAAATGGAGATTCTATATTTAGGCATTTATCACTTTGAATTGCGGTATTATGTAATTTGTGATAATCAATCAAATAGTCTATACACAATTCTCACTAAATGTTTTAATTTCTCATTTAAAAGACGATTTTGACGTCACTTTTCACTCAATAAATTGAATTTATCGCTGAAAAATATGCATGCATACTGGTGCAAGATTTTATGTTCCCTAATATAATTTCATCGATTCAAAGCTTGACTCTATAGAGTATTCGGCGTCATATCAGAAATTTAGCATGAACAAAACTGGATAATCATGCTAAAATTATTGATTATGAGGGGCAAGATTTTGAAATAGCGCAATAAGAATTCTGCATCCATATTTGGATGAAATTAAAATGCTGAGCTGCATCTGTCACAGGAATATCGCATTCTTTGCGGCTTTTGCATAGGCAGAGAACAGAGAGGTAGAATGTCGATAAGGGAAGGAAGGAAAGAAAACGGAGAGTGGAGAGAGTGCAGAGAGACAGAGTACTGCTGCATAAGGAAAGGAAAGGGAGAAGCAGAAGCTGTCCACGGCCTGCAGACCCATTCCATTCCAATTCAGTTTCAGGGCCTTTATCCTCATCCCGTTTAAATCCTCTATATTTTCCAGGTAAAATCTCTTGAAACAATACCAGTTTTTCATTCGTCTATTCATGCACATAATCCATTGAAGTTTCAGACTTCCAGTCGCAAAATGGGGGCTCGATATTACGAGGCAAACACGAGGCAAGTCGTGCAATTCGAAACTCAACCTGGGCTAAATTAACAAAATTGACTATTTCACAACCCAAATGCGAAACTCAAGTTGCATCAAAATGAAGCTCTTTTTGACGTTTAAAATGCACTTCCATTTATAAAAATGCATAATAATGTGAGGAAATTTCCAGCGGAATGAATTTCGATCGATTCCTGGATCATTTCGATGACTCCACTATAACGACTATGAAGAAGCATTACTGGACTGCCAAGCAGATGATCAGATCCAAACTTGGAAAGAAGGTCAGACTTTTTTGATAGTAAAATGATTACTATTTTTAATTTCACTTTTCGCACTTTTTAAAATTAATTTCTAAATAAAAAATAACTAAAAGAATGAGAATGAAGATCAGCTTTTAATTTTGCTCATCATTTGAAAATATTACGAAGAAAAGTTTATTACATAAAAAGTGAATAGTTGATAGTTCATCAAAACTTAGGAAGACGAGCATTTGGAAGCGAGTGACCAAGATCTCGACACGAAACTCAACTTGTTCCGTTCTGTCAGAGACACTTCCTTCAGTCTACTCAATCACATCGAGAACTATCAGGCCTACTTATTGGGTAGGTATATTTTTCAATCGATATTGAGTTGAAAAATTATGATTTATCATTTGCTAAAACTAAAAAAATGAAAAGGGCTAAGACGAAATGTGTTTTCCAATTTTTTTTCGAGAATTATTGCAATTTATTCTTGTTTCTTTTCTTCAAAATTAGCACTCTTACTACTTATGCAATTTGTCGAAGTTTGACTTCAAAAATAGTGGTAGAAAGAATGCTGCTGAAGCGCAACGTTTTGTCTCATGAAGGTTCAGTAAAGCTCTACACATTTTGACTACTATTTGTGCTCATCATCGCAAAAAATTCCTAATATTGCACGATTGCTTACAAAAAGTGACGATGATTTTCAGATGCAATATTGGTGGAGAACGAATTGGGGAAGTACTTCAAAGATCGAGGAAAGAAGGAGAAGAGAGAGCAGACGAAGACGGTGCTGACTGCCGCTGGCAGATGCCTCATATACAACTCGCACCAGAGAGCTGCCATTCGACAACCACTTGTTAGGTGAGTCAATTTGCTTTTTTCCTCCATATTTCACTTGTCTAGCTACACAAAATCGAAATTCCTTCAAACTGGCAAGAAAGCCGTCAGCATAGAAACTCATAAATCTTGATAAAACCTCATATACGGGGGTCTTCAATGACGTCTATCACGATGTTGAAGTCAAAAAGTGCAAAATAGGAACCTGGAGTTAGGGAATTTTTAGCTATCTTTTACTCGTATTTTGCGTGAGAAATGAGCAAATTTGTAGGTTCACAAACAGAAGTGAAGAATCGAGGATTTTCACCAGCCTCTTTCTTCCAGACCCTTTATTTTCCACTTTTTGACTTGACCATCGTAATCCTCGTCATCGAAAACCCGATGTAGGAAGTTTCATCAAGATCTGTGAGCTCCTATGTCGACGAGTCCCTTGTGAACAGTAGATAATGCTTCTCGACTGTTCAACTCATTCATTCTGTCAGAAATTTGATCACCCAATAAGCTTTGTCTTTTTTCCTACTTTTCGACTCTAGTTTTTCATACAAAAACTAACATTTCGCAAAATAGACGCTTTATTGGAAATGGTCCGTCAGTGGTTGTGTGTCTGTTTGGGCGAGGAGTCTGTTTCTGAAGATGAGTTGCTGAGATGGTCATTTGCCGATGCGGTTAGTCACTGGAATGGAAGAGAGAGAGAGAGAGAGGTTGCATTCGTTGCAATTCTGCTATTCGAATTTGGAGAAGTCATAGTCAGTCAGAAGTGGGAAGGAGTGAATGGAAAGCGGAGAAGGGGAATGTCTCGGGGTAGGGAGGTTGCAGAAGCAGAGACAGAGACAGAGGCCTTCTTCCAGTCTGTGAAGAGGCCCCAGATGTCGAAGAGCAGTTCGTCGGGGAACTCGAAGCAGGCCAGACTCGACTGGAATGCAATCTCATTAGTTGGTCTTCATGTCATCCTTTCCCTCTCTCTCTCTCTCTCTCCCCTTCTCTTTCTCACCTCAGCAACGATGCGTTTGAGCTGATTATACCCCGTGCAAGTTTCCATTTTCTCCCACAATTCCACAGCCAGTTGGTCGTCCTGCAATCCCAAGTACGAGTCGATCACCTCGTTCAGTTTGCTGATCATCGTGCGGTCCATCGGCTTGTCCTGCAATTCACTATTCATTAGTCTATCATGATCTGCCGGTCTTTCTACCTCGACCACAGCCTGTCCATCGCTCTTGTACCTGACCGTGCCCATTCCAACTGCAGAGGTAGTTTCGTCAGCAGTCGGGTTCCTCTTCGTTCCGCGCGGCGCCAGCAGCGAGAAGCCCGATTGCAGAGGGTTGCGAAGACGCAGCACGAATCTGCAATTCGGGGGCTGACTGAGTGATTGAATCGAGTGACTGACGTAGTGTTGTGAGGGACGTCTCGCAGAATCTTGGCCACCTGGAAGTGCCTGAGTCCGATGGTCGACTTGCCGGCCACAGACTCGATCATCTGGCCGATTGCGAGAGGCGGAGCCAGTCCCTGTGCGATGCTGCCCTGGTGGAATCGCTTGATGAACGAGTTTCCACAGCCGCCGTCAGTGATCGTCAAACCGATTATACTGAATTGCTTATGTTGTTGAGGATGGTTGTTCCTTTGTCATTCAACGCACCCCTCCTTTTTCTCGATTTCGACCTCGATAGGCTCGCCGACCTGGTGGACGAAGAGCAGATCTCCTTGATTGATGCTGCCCTGGAAGATCGCGTCGGGCACCAGTTTGTGGTTGTTGCGCGTGATGCAAATGATCGAGTTGACGTCGATATTCAGCGCATCCGCTATGTTCTGAAATTTCGTAGATTAATTGTGAAAAGTGGTCTTCATAAATTTCTTGAAGGAAGAAAAAATCGAATTAGACATGAAGAAATGTGTGGAGAAGCGGTGATTTTTTCTAATCATTATCAAGAAATCCAAATTGTCACTTCATTTTTCTAATTGATTTGATTCGTACCTTGTAATTGCCCTTGATATCGTCAGCAGCTTCTACCATGACTGTCGAAGATCCTTGGGCCAGCTGAACCATGAACTGTAGCTGGTGTGATTTGCGCACGATTTGGACTAAAGGTATGAAGTATTGGCTTTCTGGGCGAGAGTGTCCATTGTTTGCCAGATCATTTTCCTTCTCATGTTTGCATCTCATTAGTCTGTCTCAACTCTAATGGCTACTCTGAGCCATTCTCTTCTCTTCTGCTCTACTCACCTTTCTTGTCTTCATCGCTGTTTTTCACCTCTGCATTGAAGGGCGTCTTGGGATAGATCTTGGGTCTGTGCGGCTGCGCCTCTTCCTCGTTCTGGTTCTGCGTGGTCGGCTCTTCGACGATTGGCGACGGGGACTGAAATTTAAAGGATTTCCAAGTTTACAATCTTTGCACCATTCGAACAGGCAATAATATTTTTTACCATGAATTTCTCGTAATAATTTTAGATATTCTATTTTTGTGTATCATTGACATTTTTCCTATCCAGAACCCATTTCTTGCATACCTTGTTCTGTGCGAGCATTAGCGCTATATTCTCGATATCGGACGCTCCTTCAGTGGTCGTCGCATTGGTCGCCGGACCGTGGCCGAATGTTGCGAGCGGACGATGATGGATCCACGAGCGACGTCTTGAGCTGAAAACACGACAATAATCAATTTACTGATCAATTTTTGAAGGCATTTTCATCATGTCCATAGCGCCGCGTGAAGTAATCGCTTCATCGTGCAGCTCTCGCGACATGGTTTATCGCATACAGCAGCATGATTTAGATTTCGTGTTTGCAATATTTTTTCCTGTCTGCTTGATTGCCTCACCGACTGCGACTTCTACTGCGCGACCTGTTCTTATTTCTGAGTGGGACGCTCCTAGTCAATCCCCACCTGTTCTGGCTGAAAGTTACAGCTCTAGTTCGTTTGTCATCCATTTCATCAGAGTTTTAGTGTTTTTGGAAGGGTTTGATTTTCGCTCATTTCAGCTGTCGGCCTACTTGTACATTTCCAGGCGATGAAGAAGAGTCGAGTAAAAATGGCAATTATGAAATTCCAACCATTTTATAGGCATTTCAAATAGAGATATATAAAATAGACATGCTAATTTTCTAAATTTGTATCCGCACTAAGGATCGCTTTTGAATGAGGTTCAACTTGTAGGTCGCTCTACGCTTGCATTCTAGAGAGGGAAAAACAAGATAAAAGTGGTCTAGCTTTTAAAACAAATGGAGAAGAAAATTGCAAAGTCGAGTTTAGCTTTTAAGGCAGCTATTATTCTAGGTCATTTTGCCGATGAATGTTGTTGAGAAATTGCCAAAAAGCGAAAATCTTGAAAGAATATCATATTTTCGTTGATAATTTGTAGATAATAATGAAAGCTTCTAGTATACCAAAAAATTAACACCTTTCTGAATATAATAAACTTTCATATTTCAGATTTTACCAAGAACTACAAGTGTTCAATGAGAGAGCAATAGTAGATTGCACTCAAACAGTGGACGCTGCAGAAAGAGCCAGAACTGAATACAGAGGAAGTCTGCTATGGATGAAGAAGACTAGTGATGAGGTAAGGAGGTTTTGTAAGCGGATAAAATCATGACATGTCTTGATATTTGACAAACCAAACCCCATTTTACTGATTTATGGGATTCTTTTTGAACTTTGAAAATGGCGATATGCTCTTCAGTAGACAAGCAACTGTGCTTCTTCTTGATTGAAAATCGTACTGTCATTTTATAAAATTGATGTGATAACCAAGTTGCCAGTTGCTAAATTAGATTCGATTTTCAGTTGGATCCCGACACAAACAGACAGATGGAGAAGTTCAGAGAGGCACAAACTGCAGTCAGAGGCAATAAGGAGAGGCTCGACAGACTCAAAGGCGATGTGCTGCAGAAGGTGAGCTTCGCATTTTTAGAACGGAAATCAGTTTGTCGCTTTTCACAAAAGAATAAATAGATTTTCAAGAGAAACACATTTAAAAGAAAAACGATGAACTAACCGAATTTCACCATCTCGCATCTATGATATTGAAGAATTCAGTAGGTTTTTGAGAAAGGGTAATTCATTCATGGCAAATAAGTCATCAAATTGTGTGATTATTCAATGACAAATTTGCAGGTCGACTTGTTAGCTGCCTCTCGTTCCAATCTTCTAGCTCATCTACTTGGTAGATACTACGAGTCTTTGTCTACGTTCTACGGCAATACTGCTAAAGCCTACACAGCTCTCGCTGCTAATTTGTCCGTCTTCCAGCATTATGAATTCGAGATTCTCACGGTAAGTTTCATTTTAAAAAATCGATAAATCATGAACACGTTTCACAGGATCTAATCGAACCATCGAAGAAAGTGGCTAGAAAAGTTAGACAGGAAAGTTTGGATAAAGAAGGGAAGGAAAAGAGCAAGCAGCCGGCTGAAATGAAGGAGGAAGACGAATTAGGAGAGTAAGCGGATTTTCGATCGTTTTCTTGACATCATTGAACTTTTTAGCTTGTTGAATTTGGACGATGAACCTGACAACTCATTGAAGAAGTACCTATTTGGAAGAGATTCTCCAGTAGAAGAGAAGAGGAATGAAGATGACAAAAGTCCGGAAGAGCAAAGAACTGACAGTCCACTCGGAGAGTTCTTGGAGCAGCATGAAACGAAGCAAAGCGATGAAGGAGTAAAGAGTAGAGAGGTGGGATATGTTGTATTTTGTTTTAGGCAAAGATTTTATTAGAATTTTATTGATATCTTTCACAGTCGAAAATGACATTTGGTAGTAAAAATTCTCCTAATTCATACGATCTTGATAAGAAATTTGTCACTAATTAAAAGCTTATCAATTTGATAATTATTCTCAACCAAGGGTATGACAGGTTTTATAAGCTGAGCCTGTTTTTTCCAAACTCTGAATACAAACCGTAGTTTCAACCTAAAACTGTTAGGGATGAAGATCAGCTTTAGCAAACAAATGTTGGATTTAGATAAACATTGGCCCGCTACTTCCTTTAGTGGATGCCCTGGACATAAATGCCTCTGTGCCTAAATTACCTCCCCCACCAGCCGGATCTGCTAATATTCCAGGCTCAACTCAGTCAGAACATTCAGGACATTTTGTCAGCCAAGACTTGTTCCCGCTCATGAAGAAGAAAGAGCCTGTTTCAGGTGTTTATATTTCTTTATAGAAGTTGAAAATATGCACAAGGTTCAGAAGGCCTAGCAGATCTACTAAGTCTGGCAGCTTCATCATCTAACGTGCCAGCGGCAACTTCTGCACAGTTCATTAACCCATTTTCTGGTGAACAACCCTCTTCGGTAAGTCGAATATTACTCCGCTTGATAATCAAGTTTAATTTCATTATGAATTATGATATCTTTTATTATGTCAGTAAATTAGCGAAGAGATAAATAATTATTTTGCGATAAACGCAAGGGACTATCATCAATTCTTTCGAATATTTATGAAAATGAAGTGATTCTTAAAATGTTGAAATCGAATTTCATTTCGTCACTTTCAAAAATAGAAAATTTCTTGAAACGAAGAAAATTGTGTTCAGGAATGGGACAGTCTTCTTGCACAATGCGACCAGCAGCAATCGATCGACTTACTGTAAAACAATATCTCATTGCAAAATCGCCTTCTACTTGCAACTCTTCGTGATTTTTTACGGGCCTCTGCTTTAACATCAACCAACAAAAAATACCTGTTAAAATATGATAATCTCATTATGCGTGCTAACATTCATTATGGCTTGCTTATTTTGAACGAACATCTAAGTATTTATTAAAATTTTATATGATGATCCCATAAACTGCGCTAGTTAGATCAAATACGATTTTCTAAGGATGGAATATGTGATGGTATGCTTGTGAATGACTGTTATGCTTCTGCACCGTCCATCTTTCTTCAATGCGGGAGGAGGCTGGTCTGTGTCTGTGGTTGTTGCTTGATGGAGTCAATGGGCCGTGCAATACAGTCTCCCGTTCCCTCCCTCTATCCGTCCTGTTCCTCTGTCCTTCCCCAATTTCATTTCCCATCGTTCACCTTCACAAATCATCAACCTCCATCTCAGAACAGAGCCGACCAGTCCTGTCATCTGCCGTTAGCCCTTCGTTCCCTCTTTTAGTTTAGCCAAAATATTAGCCTTCACGTTCTTGATCTACAAATCTAATTGATCAGCGATAGCAATGAATTCGGACTCCAAGACACCACCACCATCATTCGATCATTCACACAAAAGCTGCAAAATCAAACAAGGACCTCAGCCGGTGAGTTGATTTATTTTCCCTCAAATGGTGCTCAAATTGAGTAATTTTCTGATTCTAGAATATTTTATTAATTTATATACCTGGTTCCGATCAAAAGTATGAAACTAATTTGTAATCTCTGCCGATTTATTATTATTATTAACGAAAATCAGATGATCATTTATATCTTGAACTATTATTACAATTCCATCTCTTCATAATCTTAAGACACTCATCAAATTCTTCCATTTTCCAGATGACATTTCCATGTGCTGTTTGTGGAGAAATAGCTCGTGGCTTCCATTTCGGAGCATTCACCTGTGAAGGCAATCCGTCTTTTCCTTTGAAATTCACAAATTTGAAATCTGACGAAGCGTTGCGTCATTTGAAAAAAGAACTAAATTTCGTCAGATTTCAAAATTCGTGAATTTCAATCAACTGCTTCTTTTAGGCTGCAAAGTAAGTCGCATAAGTTCTATACGGATCTAATTTACTGAAAACGGCTACAAATTTCTGAAATTCTATACGCATCTTTTTAATTGAGATGAAAAATCGTGAGATGAGAAACTGAACAATATGCATTTCTAGAATCGTCATGGTGAGAAGATTGGTTATATTCATTCCTTAAGCAATCAATTATGATCTAAAATTAGTGATCATTTTCATATCGCAGCGATATGGCTTAGAAAATGTTCTATTGCCAGAATTTACTTATCATATAGAATTAATTCGGTTTGCAAAATATCCTTTGAACATTGTGAAATTTTATTTAGATGGAAATCATCTCAATATTTATTCGAAATATTTCTGAATTTTCCAAAGTCTACAAATGAAAGAAATTTCTTTTTGCGCTGTTTCAGTAAACTGTCTATTTCACTGGTTACGGTAATCACAGACCATACAATTTCTTCTCCTTCTCTTTTTCCTGCATTTCATACAACCTGTCCATCTTCCGTTCGTCTGTCTGTTCTGTTATGGAACAGTTATGTTGTGGAATGGGAATGGGGAAGAATGGAATCATTTCACCGTTTCATCATCTCATTCCCATTCCTCGTTTCCTTTGCTCGCTTCACTGCCTCCAGCACAGCCTTTTTGCATTCTGCCTTCTAACTATCTTCCCGCATTTTCTGCCCAATTTCCCTACCCCCTTCCACATTAATTGCTCATCTTCCAAGGTTCCTAACTTTCCAACCAATATGGTCATTGAGTGATTCGTTAACCAATCACTTCAATCAAAGATGGGTAGAAATGTCGATTTTGACTCTGATAGTGTCGCACGAAAGTCTGGAACAACTCTCGATATTTGAAATACAGCTATTTTTAGAATCTTATTTTTTCAATCTGACTAAATTTGTGAGAATTATTGTCATTTAATGTCATCTTCAAAAATCCGGACGAAAAATTGCATCACAAAAATCGAGATATGAACATTTCAAAAATTGAATTTCAATACAAATTTGACCGGTCCTAGCTTTCAATTTATATTCCCATGCACAAATTGCGACATGAACCTATTCATAATTTCTTTGAAAAAGTCACTCAAACTCCCAAAAACATTCGAATGAAGTGTCAAGTCGATTATGAACCAAGAAAACACTTCAATGTTGAATTCTCAACACTTACCTTTGGCAGAGAGAGACAGCGAAGGGGAAAAGCAAGGCAATCAGAATCAAGCAATCAACAAATGTCCCAGTGACCATTCCCATTTCCTACTTACTACTGACTTGACTTGACTTGAATAATAAGCATCTTCTTGTATTCAAAGAAGAATGTGTAGAGGTTCCAAATTATTACAATGCATTTTGAAATGAGTTCGAATAATCAATTCTCTTGTAATGTAAAGTCGATCTTGAAGATGAAACATAGCTTTTGCAAATTTGTTGTTCATCGAATACTCGAATGTTATTAATTCTTGAATCATGATTCGAGATTTTGCTAACTTTAACCAAATCAATCAAACTGATTCGGATAGCACATAAGAGTACAATGGCGAATAAAGGTTTAAAAATGCAAGCTTTAGAGACATGTCTATCCTAACTCTTTACAACACTAAATTTGGGCAAAATTTTGCATGAAATTGATCAGCACATTCAATTATCCAATTCTGCTGAATTTCAACCGGATTGAATAGTTTATGCTTGTGAATCCAAGAATAATCATAGATTTCCAAACTTCATATTATTGTATTTCTACCACCTGCATTTTTGTTAGCATTTTTCCATTATTTCAGGCAGAACATTCCCTACAACAAATTTATATCCATATATTTACAGATCTCGCAATGTTTTCTTTATGGAAACTTTACACCAAAAGTTGACTTATTGGTAACAGAACAAGATAATTAACTTTCCAATCCATTATCTATAGCTTCTAATCCCGAGGTTCATTATCTTTCATTCTATCTATCGGATTCCATTTCTGCTGCCGGAGAACTAGTTTTGTCATTGTGACGTTGCCTTTCCCAATGAGTATTTTGTTTATGTCAAGTGGATATTTCAAACAAGAAAGGATTACCGAAGGAGAGAGAATAGAGATTGAAGAGAGATCAGACAGATAAGGACAAAGATAAAGCTGGAGAAACAGAAAGAGAAGGTCAAGTGAGTGCAGAAACAGCGTGTAGCCAAACTTATTATGCAAATAGGGTAGTCTTTGATATGCTACATTAGCTAAATATACCCCTTGTTTGTTACACAAAACCATCAAACAATTTAGTCATTCTTTGGAAGGGCCTTTCAAAAGAAGAATCCTGAGATATTCGACTGCAAAAGCGGAGGCAAATGTGATGTTCAGGTAAGCTAATAAAATTCCCAGATTTTCAAGCGTTGATCATTTTCAGGGATCGAATCGGACTTCTTGTCGATGTTGCCGATTAAAGAAATGTCTAATTGTTGGAATGTCTCCAATGAGTATATGATTTATCTGACGTTATTAAAAATCTTACTTATTTTGAAATGAAAGTGCATTTCATGAAATTACACACAAAGAAAATGGTTAATCTATATTGATATTTTAAAAAGTCAGATTCCGAATATACCTTCTGAATGCTTCTGCTTTTTGATGAGTCGGAGGAAAATTAATCGAACAATGTCGAAATCGAAGTAAATTCACGATTTATTTGGAACACTTATATTTTAGATTCGCGATTTGGACGTCGATCGAAATACTTCAAAGTAGCAGCTCACAATTCTTCTCCGACTACAAATGCAGCTCCATCTCCAACTCATTCATTGCCTTCATTGCCATCAGCAGCAACTCCAACCTTGCCTTCACCCAATAGCTGCTCATCTTCTACATTTCCAACGCCAACGATTTTCCCTCCACTTTCAGTCCCATTTATCAGTCACCCTCTTCCTCTTATTCCATATTTCATGCAACAATTCATTTTTTCACTCTATCAACAGCCATCGCCTATTATTCACGATGAAAATGATAAAAGTTCGTTGAAGAACGAAATAATCCATGTCACTTAAATCAAGATTTTTATTTTAAAATGCATCCCTATCATAAACATAAGGAAAGTAATATTTTTTAGCTTTTTTTATTGAATCAGTTTTTATTATCTGATTCTTTCTAATTAATTTCTGAAATCATTGCGTCATAATTTTTAATTTAGATTTTTCACCCAAACTACTGAAATTCTAATGTCTATTCTTTTTAGTCGAATAAATCTCATTTAAAAATTACTTTGATCAGGTCTGTATAATATAAAGCTGAAAATGAAATTTGATATTCACGAAAAATATTGACGGCACCGTTTTCTTCCGGATAGAAACTGCGTGTAATTTTATAATCATGTGATGAAGGGAGGAAGTTTTCAGTCCAACTTAACGATTGTTTTATGTTTGTTTTGAAAGTAGAAATAGTAATCAGCTTGTTGAAAGATAAACAAAGAAATGTCCACCTTCCATATTAGTTTGTGCATGTACGGTTACATTCTCCCCTTTCCCTATGTGAGTGGGCGTGGCTTTCCCTCCTCTCCTCCCCTTTCTTCTTCTTTCCTTTTCTTTCCTTTCCTCCCTTTCTTTCTCTTAGCATTGATCAGGCGAGTGGTCTGTTGCTGTTCAGCTTCTTCATTCTCCGAGATTTTCCCTTTTCCTTCCAATTCTGCATTCAATCAACCTGTCCTTCAGTCCGATCTGATGTCCTGCAGCACCACTTAATCGAGGCAATCTCCCCAGTCATCTCAGCCACAGCTCTGCGTCTCGAGGATGCGACGACGTCGTCATTTTCCTCATTGGATCTATTCCAATTTTCTACTGCTCATTTGTCTTCCACTAGTTCGATGTCTCGACGTTTTCTGCGGCAATTTGACAGTCTTCGAGCAACAGCGATTCGGTCGAAATGCAGTTCAAATTTCATCACAAGAAGCAGTCGACTTGAAGCAGTGCCTGGAGATTTGCTGCTCAATACCAAGTCAGATCTTTCTATCTAAATATGTATAAAACGATCTTTATTTTAATGTTAACTTGTGAAAGTTTTCTTGTTCTCTGCAGCAATTTACCTAATTTGCATTTTGTATAGCTTTTCTACTCAATTATTCTGCAAACTCAGGAATCGAATCCATTCTAAACAATACCTGCTGCGTGTCTTGCATTGTGCTATAAATATAACGGAAGTTTTACGTGGATACCGCTATTTATTCCGAGCGATTGACAGTAATGTGCTGTTTTTCTCGCAGATTTATTCATTGCAAAGCATCGACCTCAATCCTCCTTGCCTTCCCTTTGCCCCATTCTGCTTCTCAATTCAGCAATCCTTTAGCCGGGCATTGAATCATCCAATCAGACTAGCAGGCTGCAACTGTCCAAGGACTTTGATCCTTCAGCCACCTGTCTAAAATATGCCTGCCAGTTTGCTTTCTTCATTTCCTTATTAGTACGCGGGAAATATTTGTAGCGGCAGCTTCGCGCGAGTAAAAATTATGTACACTTGGCCGAGCTGTGGCTTATTATTTGTATTTGACTAGCGGAATCGAATATGAGAAGCCTACATATTTCCTGTGGACATAACAGATAATTTATGGGGATAAATTTATGCGATTTTCCAAAAATACGCATTTTAGTAGTCGTTTCGTGCATTCGAGTGATTAGAAGAAGCGTTTATTTTTCTAAACGAGGGTCCAGAATTTCCGGGTTTGTATCTTTTTGCTAAACAAGTTGCGCAATTCCGCAGATCTGTCGGGTTCCGGATATCCCTTCGAATCTAAGGATTTCGAGCAATTCGGACAATTTGGCATCCGAGCAGATTGGCAGTCCAGCGATCCTTTGCTTTGATTATAGCAGTCCAGGTCCATTTCTATGGCAACACGTAACATGGACATTACCAATCCGAGCATTGTTATTTGCGAGTCCCATTGCTATTTCTTTAGAGCAACAAGCACATTATTTTGATATCTGTCAAGATCGCGGATAGTCGACGAGTTAATTTTACGAATTTCAACGATAGCTGGTTCAATTCAATTTTTAAAAATCAAAATAATGAATCTCAAAAATGAGAACAAGGCATTACCATTGGTGATAAAAAAATAATATCAATGCATAAATCATGGCTATTTTGCGATAATTAAGAGAGAAATTGCTATAATTTCGAAAGCTGAAATTCTAAAAGCCCAATTTTCGTCAGATTTATGCTCACTGCACATGAAACATGAACAGCGCAAAATTTACGAGTCTCTCACATGCGACAGTAGTGCATAAATAAGGCAAATAGTCGGAATTTCTTTTGCCTTTAGCCGCTCCAGTCGAGTTAAAAAGCCAATGGGGATCGTATAGTTTTATTGCTCCTAGGCATATTTGAAAGGAAATATCAATTAGTTTATGGTAAGCAAAAGTAAAGAAGTAAAGTAAAAGGGCATTGAACTGAAGACGAATTTGTTCTAATCTCACGCTTCTCCAATTTCTTTTCATAACTTTCATCTCGAATAATACCTCAGACACATCGACGGTTGTATGTAATGGATTCCCGTACCTAATACCTAACCTATTCATTTCTTTAACCGTGAGGTGTGAGTTTTTGCAATCCCTCAGCAGCAGCAACAACAAGGACAAATCCCCTTCCTCCCTCCTTCTCAATTCTACGAACTCGATGTGTTCTTTTTTCGCGATCCTGCGCGCACATTTCTTCTGAATTCTCCACCTCACTTGAAAACGAAACCAATTCAAATGCAAAAAATGTACGAGAATGAGAGAGTCAAAGATGGGAAACAATGAAAGGAAGAGTAGAAGGAAGAGAAGAAAACAAGTGAACTGCGAGAATCGCGAAGGGCACCCAGCTGTGCTTTGCTTGCAGAGGGAAAGTTATCCGCGCAACACAACAGAATTCGAAAAACCCGTGAAGACGATATGGGTTTACTCCTTTTCTGATATAATAAAAGCACGAGAGGACAACTCTAGGATAGAGTATCTCTGATTTATTATTTCGCTAAATATCGTGACTCTTCAATAGCACAATGTCACAATCAGTCCAATTTCTTTTGTAAAAAATAACAGGAGAGGTGATTCACATGAAATTATGTTTACAACGGTGGCATTTATCATAAATGACATGTGCCTGAGATGGGTCTGGAATATGCAAACCTGCTGCTAGGAAAGGCAGGAAGGAAGGAAGGAAGGGAAAGCTATGCGGCTGCTGCTAAAGAAGACGCAATCAGCCGGCAAACGGTCACAGGAAACGCAGCCAAGTAGAGGAGGAAGGAATAACAAATGCGGCTGAATGACCGAACCGACGTGAGGAAAGGGAGCAACCAGAGGGCAGATCCGGTTGGAGAATTCATAAGCAACAAAGAAACGAACATTTTGAATTGAAACGAAGAACGAATTTATTTGTAATTTGTTCAAAGTTATAATGTCAAAACTTCGTTATTCTAATTTTTGTTTCATCTCTTGCCTGTTATGAAAATTTCATTTACATTGTTGTGACAGCTTTTTTGCCTTCAGAAAAAATCGATGACCTCACCTGAGCGGGTCAGTTTCAATTCAAACTGCAACTTTTCATTGTTTCCAATTATGGTTCCTCCTTAATTAGCCTTCCTTGGCACTTTCTCCAGGCTTCCTCCCTTTCATCTGTGAATTCCAATCCTCAACCAGTCTTTGTCTCTCTCTCTCTCTCTGCTTCTGTTTCTGTCTCAAATCTACGCATTCGTTTGGCGGAAAGAGCGAAAACTTTACCTTAAATGGGTGAAAACCTAATGCGCGAATGCTGCAGTGCGAGTAGATGAAGCGCAAAGGTAAATGGCTGAAATGCTTGAAATGGCTGATTCTCTCACTCCTTTACGACCGAAATGCACTCGCTTGAACTGGACAATTTCTTTGTCACGTTCTTTGTGAAATATTACTTTCGAAAAAAGCCTAGCGGCTGAGAAGTTTCAGGTGAAATATAATTATGGCGAATTTTTCTCCCAATATTATCGATCAATACGACGACATTCTATGCACCATTTCTTGCAGCAAACACATTCCTTCTCTCAATCCTATATGCGGAAGGAAATCTAGGACTAGGTCTGAGACTCGCAGACTATTTTGGATCGAAGAAAAACTCTCCGTATTGCATTGTTGTGGTGTTGTTGTGTTTGTGTGCTAGCGAACTGTATGAACCAAATGTCTAATTAGCCGTTTCCTTTCTCGCTTTGCAAGTTTTGACGAATGAGAAGTAGAAGAAATGAGATTTGCTCTAGTTCAGCATTGTTTGCATTGAGCTTACTCGAGATTTTTCGCTGCCAAAAATTATGGCAGATTTCTATTCCATTTCTAAACATTTCGTATGTATCTTATGAACAATCTTGGTCTGCAATCATTTACAGCGCAACTTTATTATGATGAGCCAATCAAGATATTCTTACGCAATTGCATAATTAACACATATCCCGTCGAGATGACTAGATTATCAACAACATTAGGATGAATAGATGAAAGGATGGCATTCTTAGATTCCTGAAAGGTTAATACACCGACAAACCGACAGGAAACAAGCAGATGAAAGGAAGATACTTGGCTAAATTAGGAAGGAAAATCGGAAGATAAGCATAAAGAGGGGGAAAGTAAGAGTGACAGAATGGAAGATGGGAAACTTAGAGAAAGCTGAATGATGGATAATAATATAACAGAATTAAAATAAATATACCTATGATACAAATAAAAAGGCTCGATAGTTATCGATTTGATTTCAGATTGTGGAGGAATAACATTCGATGGAATTCTTGGAGACAGAGAAGGCGAACCGAATTGTCTGCTCGTTGCTTGCAAAGACAAATGCGACGTAAATCAACGAACTGAGCACGACTATGGAGTTTTGTCCGTTCTCATTCAAAGAAAAATGGTATGTCACTATTCATAATGAAAGTGTGTCTGGATAAAGAATGTAATTCATGAACAAGCTTTTTCCTTCGTAAAATTTGGAAACAGATTTATTATGATTGCCGATTTTGGTCGTGGAAACTTATGAAATTCCATTACTCAAGTATCAATCTCATATCATCAAATCTTTGCAAGTCCAGAAAATAATAGTCACACAATTAATCTTGATTCTCTTCACAAATTTGTGAGGATCAACTTGAATTTCGACATCTTGAATATCATCCATCTTCCTGCCATAATCTAATGTAAGACGCTGCTTGATGAGAATGATGAATCACGGAATTATACTATGAGCGAACAGATAGGATCCTGAGACTGGACTGTTAATCCTCATCTTTCCATCTCACATGCTAGTTGCCCCTCTCTTGTAAACAGACTGTGCTTCATCTGCTTACCGATCAAGGGATGAGAAGATGAAGAAGGAGACGGGTAAAGCAAAGTGAACTGACCCCTCTCTTCCCCTATCTCTGACTGTGTTTCCCTCGGTCAGTGAGTCGTCTTCTTTTCGTATTTGTTCTGCGCCGTGAGCTGCTTGTTCTGATCGAAAACGACCCGTCTTCTTTGCAGCGCAGGAAATTGCAATTGTAATGCAAAATGCAGGGAGTATCGATAAAAAGAAAACGCACTGTAAAACTTCCGAAAAAAAAAGCATCCATTAGCGATATTTCCGACAAAAACAGCTCTAATCAAGTTTAACTTCACTTTTATATCAGCTGCTGCCACAAATAAACGTCTTTTTGATTATGCCATCATTAATGTCCGGTCAAAATGCTCGCCAAAATGGATGAAGAGTCAATTTGGAGGGAACTTACTCACTTCCGACTGGGCCTTTGGGGATGCAAATTCTGTCTCTTCTTCATTCTGTTCACTCTGCAGACAATGTCTAATTATAGAGAACATGGCATAGCTGTAATGTGCAAGCCTTTCCCTTTCTCCTCTCTAATTTTCCTTATGGTCATCATTTCTCATTCTCCTTTTAAAGGGATTGCTATTTCAATATGTTCGCATAATATGCCTATTGTTAGTGAGAGTGCAATTCGTCAAATGGTTGAGAATTTAGGGAAAAATATCAGTAAATTTAGCGAAGATTTGTGTGAACATCATTCTGTAATTTTTACACAAGATCGTAAAAAGAGCTTCTAACCGAAATTATAATTAATCGGAATATGAGAGAACATTCTCAGAAATTGTAATATATTCTATAGAGAGCGCAAAATGATGCAAAATTAATCTTACAATGAGAGCTCTCTTCTAATGCCATACCGCATTTTTGTTATTTTTCAACAAAAAGAATTTATATAGATATCCTGATCATGAATCTGAAGTCGAAATGTGGAACCGTGATCTTCCTGTTCCTGGGTATCCCGAAAACTGCTCAAAACAGTAGAGATGATTAAGAAAGAATGTATTCTAATTCCCAATTTCAATTTCGCATATCATAATTTATGTTGTAAAGCAGCTTTTGATATCCAAAGATAAAAAGGAGGCAGCTGCACTTTTTTACTAGAAATTAGTGATCAAAACATCTGAAAAACCCCCACTAATGAAAAAATTAGCCAAAAACGGTATGGCATTTAGATATATTCATTGTTGATCACTGAAAGACGATGTTAAGGGTTGTTCAGATAATCTTGCTCTAATTTTTCATAGATCACAGATCAAATTTTGACACTCTTATAGGAGCGTTCTCGATCATCCCCTATCAGTAGCTTGTATATGATTTTATAAATGCTCGATTGGATCATTGAGAGCATTGCAGATTTTTCAAGTGGTTTAGAATCGACGTCTTGTTTTTGTTCCAAGTGCGCGTTGCATAGGAATGCGTGAATGTTTGCTCGTAAGCTGACCAGAATGGGGGAATCGATATTGGCAGTGAGCAAGCAGCTGGATGCGGACTGTCAACACTGCAATGCAGTGAGTGCAGTGCTGCAAGGAGAGGGGGAACAGTCGTTCACATTCCCATAGCCGCGGGCGATTGGATAAGAGCAGACCTGCTCTGCTCGTTCAGCTCGGCTTGTTTATCCTCCTGTCAAAGCTCTCCAAGCCCGTCTGCATCACTACGATTCTCCAAACAAAGAGATAACAAAATAATTGACGAATAACGCTTTTGAACGATGATGAACATCTCAATTTTTCGAGACGTATTTTCAATGCTAGCTCCAATCGTGATCAATCAGTAAATCCCAAAATAGCGATCAAAAATTCAATCTTACTACAAGTTTCTTTCGAAATAATTCAAGGAAATGACCTATGAAATCCAATGTAATCCATCAAAGTGGGGTCTATAATCGTGAGAAGTACCATTTAAGGACAGATTATCTCGAGTCTGAACAGGTGCTTCCTAGGTTTGCTAATGGCAGCTTTGTTGTTCTACCCTGCCACCTTCAGTTCCTTTTGTCTTCCCTCTTCCAATCTCTTCTCTATTCGAGATCCAGTTTCCCTGTCAATCTGCATCTCTGCATCGACGGGCAAAATCACCTGTCTTTTGACATTACAGCAACTCAAAAAGTGGATTTGATTTGCATTTGCTGAGATGATGAATATCTCGATAAGTGAATGGATTTTCTTTGCAACAGAATGTGTTCAAAGAATAGTGGGAAAACCCTAAACTATCACTTTGGTTAGGGATTTTAGAAGAAACTCAATGGATAAATTTCATCCGTATTTTCAATATTTGCATTAGAGTCATGAAGTTTTTAATGGAACAACATAAAGGCATATAAATTCTCGATCGTAAAATTAGGGTCCCCAAGTAGATATGACAGATTGGTGTTATGGGCAAAATTTTTGTATAGAAAAAAGTTAGGTTGTAAATATAGTTGCCGTGAAGAAAAATGAAAAGTAAACAAAATTGATACAAAAATAGCTAAATTGATCCTCAAAATGAAGTGATTTTAGCTGCACGAATTCGGCCTGTAGGTTCTTATAAGCAAAGATTATAGATTGATGTTTTCATATAACCATTTATCGGATATATTGTCGATATAAATAGAGGCTTTGGGGACACTTTGGATGTGAAGGGTACTTTCTTCCCAATTTTTCATCCAAAATTACCACGTTTTGAACAAAATACGCATTTTACAAGGGGTTGAGCTTGGAGACTCTAGGCAAATGTATGTATTAAGTCCTTTAAATTCTTAAAAAAAAAAAGTTATCGAGCAAACAAGATTAATTAGAAACTATCAGTTACCAATTATCTATCTGCTGGTGTAAACGTTAGAAATATTCAAATTTTAGATTGAATCAACAATCCAAACCCAGCTGAATGCAATCGCTGGCAACTCGATATCCGAGCTGGGCAACCGTGGTCCGTACCGACTCGATTCGACAGTCGTCCCTAACGGCCCTCCAATTTCTCGAGGCTCCTCAGCCCCCTATTGGATAATTGGCCTGGCCATCATAATTGCCGTGGTTTGTGTCGGGCTAAATCTGGGTCTGCTGTCGGCCTACATCTGCTATCGAAGGCAGAAAAGCCGCAAGCAGAAGGCACACATCACCTCCATCAAAGCTCCCACTCTGCATGCATACAATCACGCTTTGTAGCTGTTTTGTACATTTTTCTAACCATAAGTATCTTCGGGGATGGTCAAAGAATTGATGTCGAACATTAAAAGAAAACGTCGAATTGCTAAGTCCTAATTGTGTAGAAACAAAGTTAAGGATGAAGATCAAGCTTTGTCCATCCCTGATTTCTATGATTGTCTAAAACGTGCCATTTTATCTCATTTCGTAGATATTCAGGATATTCTCTCATTCGAATGATAAACCAACCACAGTTTCATGATCTTTTGCCAGCAAATGACAGTGCGAACTCACCGAACAGCTCAATTCATCTGCTTCCTTATCATTTATCACCAGCTTATCATATTCGCTTTCTCATAATTTCATCATAGTGCAGCTTTATTTCGTTTTTAAGCTAATCAATTCTTTCATTTAATTGTCAGTCAATTTTGTCAGATTCAAACGGGTTCCAAGTCTTCGTTAATTCATTCTCAACTTGCCTCCAAAATTACTTATTTCGTTTTCTCCTATTTTTCCTAGATTATGCAGTCACTGTGATTCTTGTGGAATTTCGAAAATCAGATAAAGACTTTGAATAGAGTGAAGAAATAAGAAGTTTGTTTTCAAAAATAATCTTCAGGTAACAATATTTTCAAATCAAATTAAATCGCAAATCGCATGCATAAATAAAATAAAATCTGTATGATCTTTATTGCATAAATTTCATTAAAATAAAATTTGTATAAATTGTGCATTATTTTGCCATCACTTTGGTTTATGATGAATACTAATTTTCTGAATGAAAAACTACATCATCGACCATCGCGAATTTTCGTTTTGTCGGATTAAATAGTCATTAAATATGCGAGATGCGCCAATATTCTGGATCGCTTTTATATGTGAATTCGAATATGTAGAAAACTTCACTATCTTAGTCAAACGATGTGAAACAATGCCGTTATAAGTTTAAATTTAGGGCACAGGAAACTCGAGTTTTAAAATAAAATTTATATTTTACAAGTTTAGTGTAGAATTTTCAACATATCTCTAGCGGTCCAGATTTTGGTGAACTTTGTCTGTAAGTCAGAGAATTATCGTATGGTTTGTAAGTCAAGATGAACAAAATTCTTCCTCTTAATATTTCAGGAACGCAAAGATCAGGAATAATTGGAAATCGAGATTAAAAATCAAAATTTGAATTGGCCCCGGATACAATTTGGAGTCGTAAAAATCGGTTAAATTTCTGTTATAAATCTCAAACCTGTAATTGAGATTATAATTGGTCTCTGAACTGAATGAAATGATAACAAATCTACTAACATTACGGAAGACTGAACATAACATATGTTCGCTTAACATTGTTTGGGTCTAATGAAATTTCGAATAAGCGTGAATCCGTTCGAATTCGATGATGCAGCTAAAGGTTCATCGCATAAAATATACTAAAACGAGAAGTTCTAGCTTGTACATTATCATGATTTCATGCCTATCCACGATAATAATCTCACGTTAATCCGGGCAAATTCCATGAACAGGCTTACTTATTCCCTTTTCTCGTGTGTTTTGGATTGCTCTTTTGCACCTCTGCACAATTGAAGCTCTCCGTTTTCTCTTCCCGGGATTCAACAATTGTTGAGATTCGTCTGGAAAAGTGGAGGAAATAAAGAATTCAAGTGGTAAAATTGAGGAATTTGGACGCAAACCGCAAAATGCAGACAAGCGACAGAAGAAGCAGAGCAGACAAGTCGAGTCGAGCACGTCTTCAGTCTTCATCTGCAGTCTGAGCAGAGTCGACCCAACACAGCCGTCCAACTCTTCAACTTCTTCACTACTCCAATCGATTCCCTTTCTCTTCTTTGCTTTCCTTCCCTTCCCTTTCCATGCCATTTCTACTAAACTCCGTTTTTCCAAGCTTTTCCCTTATCCCGCTCTGCATATTTCTATGCTCTAGGCGGCTACTTGTCAATTTCTGCCCACTTTCCCTCAGACTGACGAGCTTTTAATTTCTCTGCTTATTTTTCGCGGTTCGATAAAATAATTTCGATTGATTTTCTTCTAGGATTTTCTAAAACGTACAGCTCATTCAGATAAAAATTTTAAGAGCGCGGATGTGAATTTAGCGCAATTTTATTTTTCCTATAATGGTCTGAATTCTGAATGCAGTCATTCATTATTTATCGCCTATCATTTGCGAGTCGTTATGCGCTTCTATGAATTATTATTCGATTTCTTCTTTTGAATTTCATTATTTTTCGCTCAAATTTTCCGTATGAAGATATAGGAAAAATGATTTGAATTAGGCAAGGTGAACTGCAAACAAACAAAAGCAGGCTGCAGGCAGAAGTGAGAACTAGCAGAAGGCAGAGAATGTCAGGGAAATTCTATGCAGCAGGGCTTCGCTCCGAATAGAGCCAGAAAAAGCTCATCTTTCCATTTGCATGTTGAGTCTTTGGCTCTGTGGCAGTCCTTCGCCCCTTTTGCATTCCAAAGTATATCTGCGAATAGATCCACGTTAATGTTAGCTCAGAGCCAGCCTTCCCATCATTTTATGCAGCAAATTACATACTCCTTTTAGACTTAGTTAGACGGCAAAATTGGTTTTCTATTCACTGTAGATCTGTTTTCATCAGATTTATTGTTGCCCCAACTTTTATCTTGCAAATGTGCAAAACATGCCATGACGAGAGACCCTTCGAGTGTCGAGATGATAATTAGCTTCGTCAAAATGAAGAACAGAGCTATATTTCTTCATCTATCTTTCTTTCTGCAAATCTTATTATTTTTCTCATATCTAAAGCATAAAAATAATTCTTTAACGCTATCTTTCAAAGCTCATTTTCGATATTAGCAGTGAAAACCATGGAACGAAAATAAAAGCTTATTATTCTGCTTTTTGAGGAGATCTAAAATAGTTTTCGCTATTTTGTGTTAATCCGATAGAAATTGTATTCCGATTTATGTTCCGTTTCTTGCAGAAAAACAAGGAAAACTACAAATTCTGCAAAATAATTCAAATTTCCCTGTCTGCTCAATTTATTTGTCTTGTTTTGCATAATCTTTGAAACCTTGAAATTAATGAGAGCATGGATATCTAACGAATTTTGTCAAATATGAAAGGCATGAAGAATAATCTTTGATTCTTCGGAACTTTTCGAAATAGATAAACATTTTGTAAATATGTTTTTTTTCCTAAAATAACAATTTTGTACTTTCTTGAAAATGCTAAATGAAGTTGCAATACTTTTCTTTGAATAGAAACAGAAGCCTATCTTGTATTATCATTTTCTAGTCTATAATTTTTTTCTCAAATGTTTATCGTTTATCAACTTCATCTGATCACTAACCTAATAATTTTGCAACACCCCGGTATTTCTACCCTGATTCAATGATTGTGATTTGCGTGAATGGTCTCAACATCTAAGGCCTGCCTTCGAATGGACGTTGCTATGGAAGATGTTGAGAAAAATGGCTAACTCAAAGTAGAAACTCAATAGCTGCCTTCTGAGGCTGGCACTTGCTAAAACTTATTTCTCGATCCTTCGAAATATCTTATAATCTTGCAGTTCTAAGCAAGAATATCACGAGAGTTCCATATTTCTCTTAGGACTATTTTCCTGCTCATTGTTTCCCAATAATAGCCTTGTTCAGGGCTATTGAGCCGCTTCACCTGGCAATTGCCCCATTTGCATTCTCGTCCATGCCCAGCTCGTTTCCATTCTTAATTCATCTGTGTTCATCTGCCAACTCTATCCTCTCGTTTCTTTCCCCCCACTTCAATGATTTTTCCTTCTTCTTCTTCTTCTTTTCTGCTCGATTCTCATCTTCGCCTTCTTCAATATTACGTGCCTGCAGCCATCCAAGCAGTCTACTCCAGGAAGGAAAATCTCAGTCTGCTTCTTGCGGACTGCGGCTCTCTTCCCATTTCTTTCCATCTTTTTCCTTTCCAACTGCTGCCATTTCTACATTTCTGCATCTTCACTCTCATTTTCATTTTCATTCGGTTGCTTCGTTTCGTCTCGAGAGTTTCATTTAATGCTCGCTCAATGAGATTTTTCTCTAAATCCTCCAACTCACTAGATTCGTGCCAATTAAAAATATTTTCAGAGATGGCATTTCTGAGTCAACTCAGCGGGCATTTGCAGCAATTGAAGGAGAAGACAGTCACGATGGCTGAGGGAGCGCCGGCTATTGGGGCACATTTACAATCTTTGAAGGTCTGTAGGAAAATCGTCAGACTTCCAAGTATCATCCACTTCCTGGATTATGTCTCTCTGTCACGTGTTCCAAAGTTGCTTATTCCATGCATACGTCCTTCAACCTTTTCCTGTCCTGTCAATTATCAAAGATCATTCTCCTTGTCTCCCAAATATCGCCACTTTCTTATGCTTGTCTGCATCCTTCATATAGCTCCTTTTGCTCTTGCCCTTTGGCATTCTGCTTATTTGGTTAACTCTTTTCTTTGTTAGGACAATTCTTAGAAGAGCATCCAGTATGTATGGGGACGACATGCACTCAAACAAGCATTGAAATTGCGATGCAATACATAAGAACTACGTCAATTTCAAGCGCTGATTACGTGATTTAGGAAGGGGCGCCAAAGCTGTTGGAGAGTGCTATGAATGCCAAGAACGGACTGCTCAACAAGGTTAGAACACCGAATAAATGTCTGGAAATTTTCAATGATGTTGAAAATTTAGGTCAAACTGGACTCGATCGGCAAAGTTCTAAATGTGACAAATCTGGGCAGGAATCAGTCACCTATAGACATTGTTCCGGTTATCACTGCATTTGGAGAGCATTTGCAAAATTCGGAGTTCAGGTAGCCTCATTTTTACGTTTGAACTCAATGATACCGTTTAATTGCTTTCCCTTAACGCATTATCGAAAGCTTCATACCCGTTCATTACTTGAAATTATCACGATATATCATGCAGAATGCGTGACGTCCGAAAGATGAAGATCTTCAAATTTCCATAAGAAACGACAAATTACAGAGTGGAGTACGAAACGACTGGAGAGTTTCGTGCAACCAACGATGGACATTCAGTGTGGCTGTGGAGAGAAGGCAACAGCTCAGAACTGGCCATCTCATTCTTGCCAGAAGAACAGTATCACTTGGATGCAATCAATTGGCATTTTGGCACTGAACCTATGAATGGCTCAGAACACACTATTGGAGGTGAGGGACTACGATATAGCGAATATATTGAAGCACGGACTGTAAGAACGGAAATAGAGCTTAATTTTCTAGCAGCTCTAATGCACAATACATATTTTGATTTGAAAAAAATCAAATTGGAACTAGCGAGGAATCGAAAACTCAACTGTGGAACGATACTGTGCTAAGTAGCTATCGTCATACTGTTGAAAAATTTAATTAAAAAATCACTGATTAACTGATTCTTGAAATTCACTTTTCACGCGAAAATTACGAAAATTTATGTTTGCATTAACAGGTTGTTGAAGACCCGCTGATACATATTCATAATATATGGTCTCTGAATAAGGGATTTAGTATAGTGAAACTAATTTAAATAATAGCGATTTTAGCACATGATAAGTGACGATGTTAGTAGCAATATTTTTATCGCGATCATTTTCAATGATAAAACATCAACCTAATTTGCAGCCGTACACAGAAACGAATATTTAATTTACCAACTTAGGCGTTGGATATGCTGGCGAACTCCATCTGATACACCGCAACACTCGATTCCCGACAATCGACCTCGCGCTCAAACAGCAGAACGGAATCATCGCTATGGCCATCTTTTTGAATGTAGGCCACAAATTCAGACAGAATTGTTGCAATCAAAATAATACAAGTAGCAATTTATCTTGTCAGTGAAATGATTTATCCACGCTGACATTCTATCTATCATTTTGGAAAGGGAAGGCATTTTCTGCTCTCCAGGGAATTAGCCGTTTTGAAGATAAGACGTAAAAGCGAAAGATCAAAGCATGGCATTCACTCTCAAGGTGTCATGAGCAAAATAGATTAAAAACAATGTGAACCGAGATTTATCGGTCACATTTTCAAATAAACCCTAATTCTAGGAGTCGCATGACGAGAACCCATCTCTGAAGTCATTCATAGACCTGCTGCCCAAGATCACCTACAAGAACAACGAGTGTCGCCTGACTTCCTTCAACGTGGGAAGTCTGTTTCCGCCTCCAGAGAAGACCAAGGAGTTCTGGATGTACGAGGGCAGCGAGACTGTCGAGCCGTTCAGAGAGACCGTGC
This sequence comes from Diploscapter coronatus, assembly GCA_964036155.1. Lineage (NCBI taxonomy): Eukaryota > Metazoa > Nematoda > Chromadorea > Rhabditida > Rhabditidae > Diploscapter > Diploscapter coronatus. The sequence continues at coordinate 43,169,633 of OZ038422.1, read as the reverse complement.
ATTGGATCGTCTTCCGCTCTGCACTACCAATCTCTTCCATGCAGGTAAATCCAAACTTACGAAATTGCATTTACAGTTCAATTCCTCACCTTTGCAAAATTTCGCCCAAGAATTGAAAGTCAATGTTCATTTTGTAGCTGAAAGTGGCTGAATTCTGAAATCAAGAAATGATAAAACTAGTAACAATACTGCCAACTGATATTCATGATACACAGACGATAGTAAAGAAACGAGTTTCAGCTTGAAAAGTTGCGTGAAGTTCGAGCCAGCGGCTACGACGAAGAGCAAGAACGATCGATGGTGCCACTAAGAGGAACTCAACAGGCCAATTCACGCACGGTCATTAGTAGCTTTCGCTCAGCCGCAGGTTAGAATTGCAAAAATTTAACATAAAAAGAGATAGGGTAAAATTCGATCAAATCTGAATTCAAAAAGTATGTGACATTCTGTTTGCGATTTATTTTTTTTAAATTTCATACTGGCAACGTTAAACTTCGTATCTTTCCATTTTGTATAATTTAGGTCAGCCGGATCTGGGACTCAAAAAACAATAGGACCAATGATTGTTGTAGTAGGGATGCTGTAGCAGCTCAGAACAATCAATTAGAATCCAAATCTCCTTCCGAACCAAATTTCGTTCCTCCTTCCACCCTCCTAACCACTTGTTTTCCCTATGTACCGTACTGTTCTCAACCTCCAAAATTAAGCCCAAATTAATTTACACGTCAGTTTGGAAATGGTGCAATGGCGGAATGTGTAGTTAGTAAAATAAAATCTCGTAATGATAGGAAAAATAACGAGAAAAAGTTCCTTCGTTGCGCCAAATCCAAGTTGTCATTTATACCTAATCACGCGTTTCAATTTATTTATCATTTATCTATGTATGATGATCCCATTGATACTTATTTATTTTGAAATAATAAATTGGAAAAAATCGTCGATAGTGAACCTACAAAGGCGTAAATGCAAGACAATGCAAAGTGGGCGTAATAAAAATGTATGAATGAAATGATGTTAGAAAATGAATATTTCTTATAATTGCAGTTAATTTATAGAAGCAAACCAATTTTCAGGCCACTATTTCAAACAAATGCATGATAGTCTATGAAAATGGTAAGTGCCAAATCATTCAAAACCATTTCGAATTATAAAATTCACTTTATTTCTACTGTAAAATATCATTGTTGATTTATCACAGTTGTGATTAAGTGCATGTAAAATTTTGTCGGTAAATGCTAGTTCAAATGCACATCGAATTTCGATTTAGAGTATTTCTCACAAGAATAAAACCGTATGTAAAAGTGGCAAGGATAAATGCTCAAATTTTAGAATTATATGAAAATGCCAGAAGAAAACTGATCAGTTTAGGCCTGAATTGCTAACTTGAATGCGATAAAAATTTCGAAGAATTACCTAGCCTTACATCAGTTCTTCCTCCAAGCAGCCTCGACCTGCTTCATCGCGTGCAGACAAAGTTCCTCTTCATAGGGCAGAGTGACAATTTGCACAGAGCAGGGCAAACCTTCGCTGTTCTTCGCTGCTTCTCTCTGGTCTTTCAGGAGCATGTTGTAACCTAAAATAATAAAATAGATTCTCTAATTGAAGGGCATGTCCTTCTATTTTTCAATCCGCCATAACTCTTCGTCTAATGATCGTAATCACTTCAAATCAAAACTAAACCCACTCTACGCATTCTAAAAACATTTCCTGAGATGATCGGAGTTGAGCAATGGGTAGTTCTGGAATTTTGGGGTGCTCTACTCTTAGAGAAAATACGGTATGCAATTTAAAAAATATTTCGTCATATCTTGTTGAAATGAACCAATTCTACTCTGTTGATCGATATTTTTAGATGTCTCGAATTTAACATTCTTTCGAATCTTCATTGGTATACTAAAAAACCTGCTATCTCATGGTTCCATGTTAGATGATGGAAATCTTCCCAGTTACTCTTGGCCTAATTTTTCTCACATTAATATGGCTTTTTTTCATAGGTAACTAGATTTCAAGACATTTCTATCTAGAAATAATTTAGTTTAACAATTTTAGTGCGCAGTGGCATACATCCTATTTTGTATCTTCAATGGGAAATGCGAAAAGACTATTATGAAGAATTTGATAGGAACAGATCATTTATCAATTCATCACTCCACTTCACTCAAATCTGAAAATTGTTATGGTAGACTTGAATAGATTTTATGCAGTAACCTATCAAGAAAATGATTCAACCAATATCTTGATGAAACCCCATGTCGCTGATTTCAAGAAAACACGAAAAGTGATACTGACCGACAGGGAAAATGCGTTCATCGAGAAGGTCCTCGTCGTCCTGTTTGGTGACCTTGTCTGTGGGCAGAACGCCTGCGGGGAAATCGACCATGTTCCACAGGCCGGTGGCTGCCGCCACATGCGATAGACGCTCAGGGTAATGATGAGGAACTGCGGGAACTGAAAAGCATAAAATTTAGATAAAAGTAAAAAAAAACGTTTAAAAAATCACCTATAAATGCAGGACAGATCAATGCATCTATTCCCAAGCTCTTCCAGTAGTCGATGAACTGAAAGTAAACATTTTGGAGGAGAAACCACTGTATATTTAGTTTCAGATTCAATCGTAGATTAAATTATGAGAATTATTGTGATTTTTATATTTTTTTCAGAAATTTACTTTTATATATTGTCAAAATGATACCTTTTGACGATAGTTGTCGGTGAGTTCCTGAGTATAGCGCAGATCAGACAAATCCTTGACAGAAGCAGCGCAAATGGCCGACAACTGAGGGGAAATGCCAGCCACCAAGTAAGACGTTAGTTTGCGAATGGAGCGAGGCACCTCAAATAAATGATTGATTCATTCGAGCAAAAATAGATCAATTCATCAAAGATGTTCTTTTGACTTTTCGTGGTCCTCGCTCATACCTACTTGTGATTCGGCCTAATTTTTTTTTAAAAGAGCAGGAGTAAGGTAGGAAAAAATAGCTGGAGATCAAAGAAGATAGCTTCATCAAAATAATTTTTAAAAATCATAAATAGTTGAAATGAAATCAAACAAAATCATGCTCACGTTGAGAAGGAAAACGAATCTCTTGAGGTTCGCATCGACCAAGTCATTTGCGTAGATGAACTTCATGTACGCGCCCTGGTCTGGCAGAATGTTCTGGAAATGATCAAATGGTTCCTTTCGACGAATCATTTCCAACCTTGTACATGATGTCGATCATGTTTCGGACGTCGGGCACTTCGAATTTGACGAGTTCGTGGCCTTCCGACTTCAGCTTCTCCACCGTTTCGATCACGCTTCGTCTCATTCTAAAAAATGAATTTAATTTCGCAAACGAATGAAAGAGCAATTCATGACTTACGCAGGAACAGGATCAGCGAATCCATCGGTTTCGAAATAGCCGAATTTCATCTTTTTGCCAGCATCGATCATCTGAAAGCGTATCAATTAAGAATTACTCCAATTTAACGCGAAAGACATTCTCAACTTAGAACCGATCCCAAATACACAAGGATGATAAGAAAATATATTTCGAGAAAGAAAATTTGCATATAGCAGAATATATATGAGACCTCCAATCTGAGAGGAGCAGGAGGGGTCTGAGGGACAATTTTTCGGTAAGCATCAGTGCCAATGCAGCACTCCAACAGCAACATTTGCTCTTCCACAGAAGATGTGAAAAAGCCGAAGCTGAAAATGAAAGTTGAAAAAAGAAGAAAAAATGTACTCCTTACCTCAATCCAAGTCTGCCTCTACCTGGAACTCCGCCATGAGTACGTGTCACGACGAAACGATCTGAAGCATTCTTTTCAGTTATTTTTTAGAAAAAGAAAAGAAAACTTCTAACATGACTTAAAGAAAGTGGAAAGCTTCTTCAGTTATTGCTTGAATAATTCTCCAATGATTGTTCATTTTTAACCATCACAAATGGATTCTAGAAATACCCTGAGTTGGTTTGAAGGAGACAACTCCGCAGAGGGAGGCAGGAATGCGCAAACTTCCTGCCAAATCAGACCCAATGCCGAATGCAGAGCCGCCCGACGCGTACAGGGCTGCTTCCCCTCCTGAAGAACCGCCTGGAGTTCTGAAATAAAATATTTCAAATGGCTCAATAAGAATAAAAATGAAAGTTTAGATGGCACGAAGAGATAATCTTTGCGTTATTTTGAGAACAGAATGAGGCAAAGTTTATGTTAATCTCTTGAATATCATTTACGAGTTCTTCATAGTACAACCATTATATTTGTCAATTTCATTATGCTTGAATCAATGTTTTAAAGTATATTATCTAGGATCTAGTTTTCAGTGTTAAGTTAGACGCAAATATGTTTGCCACGCCATGCAAGTTTTCTTTATCAAATGTCGATCTCTGCATCAAACAAGAAAATATGATTTAGCGTAAATAGAAATGAATTGACTACCTGGAATGATCATGTGGATTGGATGTCGTTCCATAGACGGTGTTGGAGCAGACGAAGGAAATCAGTCCCTGAGGCACATTTGTGACGACGAAAGGCACTGCGCCAAGCTGCTTCAGGTGCGCAACGAGTGAGCAGTCATGAGATTTGGGCTGATTCAGGAATTTTGCCACTCCAACCGTACAGTCATAACCTTTCAACTGAAATTTAGCTTAGAAAAGGTAAATCAAAATACGTTAGTGCTAAATTTTCGAATCATACACAGAATTGAAAAGATTCAGAATAAAATAACCTCACAAATCTATTAACAAAAAACCCAAACTTACATGGAAGTTCTCCTTGACTGAGAAAGGCAGTCCGTACAGAGGCGGCTTGTCAGATTTGCCCGACCACTTCTCATCTGCCTCTCTAGCATAGTCGAATGCCTGCAATTACTTCTTTGCAAACAAACCATGCTTAAATACTTGAAATATTCAACCTCTCTGATAACTTGAGTGCAGCAGTTGATTTCCTTCTGAATCTGCATAGCCTTCTCCACATAGGCTTCCAATACTTCTATAGCAGTGAAATGATCCTTTTGCAGGGCTTCTGAATATTTTAAAATAATAATGAAGTTATCTACGAAGGATTCAAATTAAATCGAGCTGATTCTAGACTGTGAAGCCGAGAACGAAATCAAGATATGTATTTCTTCCTCGTTGTTGAATACAGTTTCAAAACAATGCAGATAGTTTTCATAAATCAGAGATGAAAATTAGGATCCTACTGCATACCGGTAATCCCCGGCGAAAATATTCACCGGCTAATATTATTTTCTTCTATTCTTATTCACCTACCTCTCAACTGAAGGAGCGACAGTCCGAGAATCTTCTTCCTCTTGTCATTCACCTGTGCATCTTCAGTTCTGACCCTCTCCTCGAACTCTGCAAACCCTTTTCTGCGTCTCTCGTTGTTCTGCTCGATCGCTCGCTTGTAGCTTCGAATTATTCCCCACGGCTGAAATGAAATGAATAATGAGAAAAACAAAGTTAAGCAAATGACTATGGACTGGCTGGAATTTCAAGAAGTCACAAAATCATTGCAATTCAGGGCAATTTGTGCAAAGGTAGTTTCAGTTAACTTTATCACGGAGATTATCCGTAAGGACCGCAAACCCCTCCCCTTGCATTTTTACTTGTTTAGAAAGTAGTTGTCGAAAACACCAAAAATAGGAAGCAAGTCTCCTTCAAAGTAGGTGTTCATGAAGGACCACTATCGGAATCGATGCACCACCCATAAAAATGGTTGCTCACAAGAAAATATTGTTAGGAAGTGCGCATCCGCAGGTGCTCGCAAGCGTTTTATTATATTGAAAAAAACGCGTTCATTTTCCTGGTCAATTTTGATGCCATCTTTCGATCAAAAATGATATTTATTTTATTTTTTATTCACGAATGTCTTATTTACATTGTATTCGACTATTTAGAATGAAAATTGTAAATTATACTAAATCATTTTCGGTCTCTAATTATCCGCTAGCATCACGAAGTATAGTGACACTGGAAAAAATGAATATTTTCCCATCAAAACGTAAGAATTTTTCGTCAACTATATTACCTCGTTTTCTAGCGAAATAATCTAAAAACTTAGTAGGAAATTCTTCTAACCTTTGCGAAAATGAATTTAGAAACGACAAAGATAACGAAAGTGCCAAATCCGGCCGTCCAGAGCCATTGCTTGACTGTCCAGGTCTCCAACTCACTCACCAATGCATTTCCCATCTTCTGGTCACAACTCCTGTCCTGATTAAATTACTAAATCTGAAAAATAACAAATTTGGACAAATCGCACGACATAATAATGCGAATATAAACATTCAAATCCGAGAACAGAGTAGAGTGTAGTCTGCTCTGCAAAATGAAGCGGATTATACACGAAAGAAGGGAGGAGGTAGTATGCAATGTTGGTCAGGGAAAAGGTTTAAAGATAAGATTGGGAATAATGACCCGAATTAGGTAATCATATTGCAGATTTAATACAAACAAGAAAATTTATTTGTAACAAAAAGTCGCAGGAACTAAATCTCCCGTCCACTAAATGACAAATTTGACAAGAATTTGCTAATTTTCACGAATCAATCAATCACTCAATTACCCATAAATCGAGAGGTAAATATCATAAACCCAGATTTGATCATTATACTTCCCAAATATAAGGGGAAAATAGATTAGGCAACCAATAGATCTATTTACAAAGAATAAAGAATAAAGAAAAACGTGATAATTAATAAATAGTACAAGAATAAGATATTGAAGATTTCTCATGGAAATTTGGAATTATGCGATAACAAAAAATAGTGATAAAGATGATAATAAAATGAAAAATTGAGGTGAATTACCTAGATGAATTTAGCTGATATGTAATGTAAGGGGGGTTTGAACTTCGAAATGAATCGATCAGATCGATTATTCGATGGTAGAGCCCATTTCTGTGTCAGTCGACTCCGCTCTTCTTCACATAATTCTGAACAGTGAGTCTCGCAGCCTGAAAATTCGCTATTCGGAATGATTTTCAACGAGAAAATGCTAGTAACTAAAATGCAAATTATTTTCACAGCAATACGCTGTTCTATATTTTCAAAGTATAATCCAGAATAACAGGTTGCAATTGAACAATGTTCAAAATTAAAAATGCAAACACATGAGTATCGGCACTTTAGACAACGAAAATCATCATTAAAGTTTCCATTTTAATTCAGCAGTCATGAAAACACTACATTTTTCAGAAGTGTTTTCATGATATTTTTAAATTTTAATAATTTTTCAGCCAGCTTACGTTCGAAACCTCGCACTGCATCCATTCGCTGTTGAAGAGCGAGTGAGCAGACGGACGGGAGACGTGCTGAAATTCGAAGATTGCGATAATTTTATGATTCGTAATAGATGAAAGTCGATATTCAATATGAGACGAAATTGAATTTTGAAAATGCGAATAAATCTCTCCAAAATTGTTAGAATCTGGGTCGAAATAGGAACATAAATTGCCACGTCAATTTTGAAATTCATAAACGAAAGTCGCGAATTGGCGAATTGAGTATAATGGGTCGAAATGTCTACTTCTTATGAATAAAAATCGAATAAATTGTATACATTGACGGTGAGCATCTGGACGATGGCGCGCTGCGAATCCCTGCTGACGAATTTCCACTGATTGTGCCAGATCAGACGGCCTGAAAAGTGCAATCAAGTATCGAACTTGATTATTCTCGTCAAAATGCTCGCCCTTCTTGATCTGATCGTTCAACTCCATGTCGCCGTAGTCGGAACTGAATGGGGGATACCCGACGATTGCAGTGAAGAGGACGACGCCCAAACTCCAGCTGCAAGATAGAAACTAGAAAGGTCAACTATTAGGTGATTTTTTAAGTTCAGTGAAAAATTATTCAAAAAATAGCATTTTCAGTCATTTCATTCCTTTGTGAAATATGTGTGCGGAATTTAAATCTTCATGAGTTCTACACTCAATTTTCCTATGACGTAAAACGAAAATCGAAATAAAAATTCTGAGCCTGAAATCGAAATTATGAGGTTCAAAAAGTCTCCAAGGATCAAATTCAGAATTCATACTTGTGCTGTCAACTGAATACGAATTTAATCAAAACCCCCCTTACATATCGACTTTATCCGTGTAGGGCGTATTGTCGTTGTCGATCATTTCAGGAGCAATGTAGGTTGGCGTGCCGCAGTGCGTTTTCATCGTCTTCTTCACACTTCGGCTCTTCGCCAAACCGAAATCCGTCAGCTGAAAATTGTCTCTGAGCTTCGTGTGAAAAGAATAGTCTTACCTTCACTACGGTGTAATCGTCCTTGCCCACGCAGAGGATGTTCTCAGGCTTAATGTCTCTAAAATTCATATTTTCTTCGAAACAAAAATTTATGCTTCCTCCTCGCCTGTGCGTGATTCCCTTATCGTGGAGATAGGTGAGTGCATTGAGCAGCTGCCAGGCATAGAATTTGGTCAGATCCTCGCCCAGACCCTCAACCAATTCAAAATTAGAGAAACTCGTTTCTTTTTATTTACGAGATTAGTTTGAGAAAATTGACAAGAGAAGTCTCCAACACGTTCTCCCTATTTTGAACTTTACCAATGATCTTTTTGAGCCAGATTTACTCCAAGCACAAAAAATCAGCCGAAACTAAGGGGACATGCTGGAGATTCCCCTTGTGAAGTGAGAAAGAAAAACATCCTAGTGATTTTGAAACGCACTATTAAACGTCGTTTAGTTGCCTTCGATTAAGTTTCTTGATTCAATACTCACATTCGAGTCGTATTTGGGATCGACAATTCTGTCGAAGAGCTCCCCACCAGCGATCAATTCCATTACGATGAAGGCCCTGTCCTCCGTCTGCACGAGATCGTAGAAACGCATGCAATTCGGCTAAATCATAGAAATGTTGGCAACTTGTATTTGACGAAATCGAAAAGTTCTCCTTCATGTTACTTCTATATGTATCGACCTTTTCTTTCCCTCTTTTTATCTATGCCACTTCATTTCGACGTTTCTAGTTGCTAACTGACAAGAAATTTCAAATTGGAACGATTGCAAAATTCGTATAAAGGATATTTTGTTCGAACTTTTACTTTTCAATAGGAAAACCAGCTCACATGTTCAATCTTCTTCATGATGTTGACCTCGTTATTGATGTCCTCCTTCTTAGCGATGTTGCGAGAGAACCGTCTAGACGCAGTCAGGGCGCTGCGGTTCAGCACCTTCACTGCCACTTTCTGGCGCCCATCCGACTTCATCGTCGCCAGCAGCACCTAGAAATATTTGAAGAAGTCGAATCAAACTCGTTTACTACACGCGTTTTTAGCTGAAATTTCAAAGCATTATTATTATTATTATTATTAGATCAGTAAAATGGCGTATTTTCCATCTGAAATCTACGATTTGAACCTTTCCATATCCCCCCTTGCCGAGAGCCACGTTGGTCATGATGAGTTTGTCAATCAGCTCCTTCGGATACTTCGTGGTCTCCATGCTTTGGAATGCGAACACTGCAAATCATTGCGTTTCCTTTCAATCTGCACATTAGGACGTCAGTAAACCGCTATATCTGGAGAATCCGAGAGCGATGACGTCCCCGCAGCAGAGCTCCACGGAGTTCCCCTTGCCTACCACCACGTTGTTCACCAGCGTCCCGTTCAGCGACAAGTCGACCAGATTCGCCTTTTTCGTCTCAGCGTCCTAAAACGAAACTAATTCAGTTTTGTCGAAATGAGTCGACACAAGCAAATACGCTTCAGAACAATCGTCTTTAGATATTCTCTTTATAAAGTGTTCGAGATTTATTTAGAATCTGTCTCAAAGTGACGACCCTATTTAAAAATCAGAGGCACACTTTTTGTGGTTATTTGCCAATATGACTAGTTTGATGAGAGCTTAGAAAATTTTCTAACTGTCATTGAAAATAAGCTGACATATTCGAGCCGGAACTGCTTCCTGCTGAGGATCTGATAGATTTTTATGTCGCCGCGCAGTCGAGCGAAGTCGTAGTCCACATCCAAACCGCGGCCGCACGTCCACACAGGATTGAACAGGTCTGCAGAAGAGAATGTTTATCCTCGCAAATGATAAACACGGCGATTCCTCGCTAACAGTGAAAACAGTGAGTCACTTTTTACTCTGGTCTCTCTTCTTCCATTCGGTTGCGATATACAGGAGAAAAAGAAAGAAGAAAGGAGAAAAGACGTCGAAAAGGAAAGCAGAGCAGAGGAAGAAAACCCCATACTCGGAGAAAGTTGTCCGCTTTTATTCCTCGGCGGCACCGTCTAAGGAATAAGAGTGAGAAAAAAACGAAATTTGGGTGGAATATGGGAGGAAAGCGGCAGAAGCGCGGACTATGTGCGGAGCTCCCCATTTTTAAGCGGACAAATCTCTCCGAGCAAGAAAAGAAAACTCGGACATTGCCCAGCTTCGTCATTAGATTTGCAAAAAAAAATTCTCCTTTTCTACCAAAAATCAATTTGGGCAGAAATGCGATATTAAAAATCGATAAATTCGCAATTCACACACTCATGCTCAACTTCGTCAAATGAATTACCAACCAAAGGGATCGACGTCGTGTCTGAGCGGCTCGAGACGCGCCCAGGACTGACGCGGCTGCTGCTGCTGTTGCTGTGAATCGGGATTGTCCTGAATGATCCACCAATCAGTTTCTAGAGAAGGTAAAGTCCCACCTCGAAGGAGAGGTCGAGTGGCTGAGTGTCGTCTGCGTTGGACGACTCTCCACTGACCAGACTGTCGCTCGTGTCCCCTGTGATCAGACTCAGACTCAGCTTCCTGGCCATGCTCTCGATCACTCTCTTGTCGCTCTCCGCCGTCCTGCTGAATCCCGAGTCCTCCTGCTTGTCCTTAATCGCAATGATCGAACAACTCATCCTCCACACCCACAGCCAAATCACTCACTGCTGCCCGGCGATTGGCCTGAAACAGAAAATTCAAAGTTTAGGAAAGATTTCGAAAAAAAAAAACAAAAAAAAAAACTAAATGACGAGATTAGAGAATATAGGCAGAGGGTGGCGTTAAAAATTCCAAAATCAAGATTCTAATAACCTAGCTCTAATCAGAACAGTATGAAAGACCCTCTATTTTTCCAAGGGCGTCAAGATTTTCAAAGAAACCAGAGAAAATAAAGGGGAATCGAGAAATGTTGAAAAAATATCACAAAATCCACGAAGAAAATAAGCATGAAAAGACGCGCGAATTTTAATGAACGATGAAAAAGGAATCGGCAAATGCAATGGCAAGTTGTCGCTGGAGGAAATCGAGAGAGAAAGAAAGAACAGAACGCAGTCTCGCTAATTTTTAGAGATAGAAAAGACGAGACCGGACTAAAATTTCAGAAAGACTCCAGTCGGGATTGTTAGTAGTTTTCTGACTGTATTCGATCTGAAAATCATGATTTCAAGGCCTTTTCCGACATTTTCAGGTCCGAGTCCAGGCCCGGAGGTCAAATTTCAAAAGTCAGCCTGATACCCCAAAAATGCTATATCAGAGTGCTCATTTCGATGAGCTGAGTCGAATGGCGCGAACATTTTCTTAATCTGACTTTCCTATCACAAGTTACTGCCAAAAACACGGGTCGTCGAGGAAGAATGCATTTTTTGTTCTTGTAGATACGATCCGGATTTTTTAAAGTACATATTAAAATTGGCCATGAGATTCTGAATTTTTTAACATAAGTTTGGTCGAAAAGCCGGTCTGAAGCCGAACCAGAAAATTTCGAATTTTCAAAAATGAAGAACAGACCCCCAAATTATACACCACTGGCCGGCCTCGGTGGGCTAGGGGCTTCTCCGCAGCCCGCGTTTTTTTTACTTAAATGGAAATTATATTAGCATAATTTCTTGGTTTGTCTTCATCAGTTCGCATTACGACACTTTTAACTTAACTTCATTTGTGCAAATTCGTTCAGTGAAACTTGCATCTTGAACGTATTTTACTGCACATACATAAGTGCTATCCTTCATCATTGGAAAAACTGTCTATTTGAGCTTTGGAGATTTGTGTTCACGCATAAATAGCTCTTTCAACGTTAGTGGAAAATCATTGAACTTATTTTCTAAAATTTACCGTGAGAGCAGCAAGATCATACGTATCACTTTTTGACTTATACTCATCTGCAAAATGTAAACTTTTACACGCACTACGTTCCTTATCTCTATCTCCCAATGAAACTTTTCTACGTTTTCGTTATTGGCAGCTTAGTTTCATTTTTCGTTTCGTTTATTGTTGTATGTTATGTGACGTTTCTTATAGTCAGCTTTTTCAACATCACTTTTCCTTTTTCTACCTCTTTTTGCTGGGGTATTCGTTGACAAATTAGCGATAGATGAGGATAAACTTGAAACATTTGACATATTTCTTTGAACTGGACGTAAAGTATCGTAAAATTTGGCGGAAAGAAACAGCTATCATTGCTCAAAATGTTTGTAGCGTAATAGCATACAAATGCTCGACAACTAACGCCATCGTTTTATCTGGCAATTTCTTGATCACTTTTGGCTATTAGCATTGAATGAACGCCTGTTACGATTTCGCATATTTCTTGACATGCACCATAGAGACGTAGTTCGAAACATTCATAAAAAGAGTCGTAGTAATACATTTCGAGAATTTCGAAGTTAATCGTACATAACGTAAAGTGGATTCTACTTTGACCGAAAATTGGGACAAACAAAGTCTTGCATCCGTTGAAAATCGTACTTTATGTTCAAAAATTTTTATTCCGAAAATGTTCGCACCATTCGATTCAGCTCATCGAGTTGAACAATATGATATAGGTTTTGGAGTGTCAGGATGACTTTTGAACTTTGACCCTCCGGACTCGGACTTGAAAACTCGGAAAAAGTTTCAGAATCATGTATTTCGGGTCGAATATAGTCAGAAACTACTAAAAACCCGAGCTGGGGCCTTTCTGAAATTTTTGATCCAGCCTTTTTGCTATCTCTCAAAATTAGCAGAACCACGTCTTAAAATGCGTTCAATGAATTGATTGGGTTACTGTAATTGTAAAAAAAAAAGTCAGAGATTTATCAAAATTTGTGTCGAATAGTTGAAAATTTCGACATTTTTAAAAATTTATTTCAATCCTATAAGGATTGTGATGCATTCGTGCAAATAAATAAATCAACCTCCAGACTTCTTTACCTATTTCTTCTAGTATTCTGTATAAAATAGACTAAACTTAATCTAAGGTACAATGAAACTAGAAAACAAATTAATGCTGTAAAAAAACTGAAAAATTTCACGTTTTTAGTTAAAGTTGTAGACTGATTTCTCACTCCCCTCACTCCCACTAAAATATCCAATGGGAAAGTAATATAGTAAGACTCAACATTTCTAAAGTTTATTTGGATCAACCCATTAAAAATAACTTAAATTCTTATTTCTTATAGCTAAAACAGCTACACGTTTATGATGATACTTGAATATGTTTGTGTTTATATTTCTATTTCTATTATCTGAAAATGCATTCCATTTCAATCTTAGATTATAATAGGTTTGATAGTAATAATGTAATCTTCGGTTTGAGTCTGCAATTTATCAAATTATATAAATATGATATTGAGATTTCATAACTTCACTCAATCATAGATGTTTTGACCACCCATTCATAAATGATGAAACAACAGGTATACCTGACGAGATAATATTTGAAATTTTATGAGTGTATTATCCTTCTCTCGTAACTTTAAATAGTGTATCGTAATCATTAATCTTATAATGACTATCTCATGTTTCACGTGAATTTGATATTATGAATTGTGTTCGAATGCTGAATGTAATCTAGAATATATTTTGAAAAATTCGTTAAAAATGCTATAATGCTAATCCGAATTTCAGTGCATTTCACTCATGAATCCTGACGTATTGACGATTCTAAACATGTGTCTGATGAGCTTCTCCATTTGCATAAATATTTTCGCCTTATTTGCTATTTTCTTTACAAAAGGTGCCTTTGGGAGTTGTCTTCTAGTCTATGTGTCGACACTGCTATTCTGGAACACTGTTTTTCAACTCGTTTCAGTAATTCATGATATTCCAAGTTATTATGAGAAACAGTCAATTTTTAGTAAGTTCATTCTGTTTTTTTTTCTTTAAATTCTGTGCAACATTATCAAAGACAAGATACCTAAAATTCTAAAGGTATTGGAAAATCAAATATAAAATTCACAAAATGTTAAATTTCAAGTGTAGTAAGAGAAATGTAATAATTTTACATTTTGCTATTCGCGAATTTAAAAAAAAAAAAAAATAAATAAATAAAAATTTAGATGAATTAGGTCAAATAGTAGTCATTCTGATCCAATCTATGCGTTGGTTTAACGAACTTCTTTGCATCCCGATGTTCTCGTTTCTGCATCTGGTGGCCATTTGTAAGCCTATCTTCTTTGCGAAAATTGGCTACAAATTTACGCTAATAACACTCGCCATCATTACCTTGATCTCAACTACAGTTTCAGGTTAGATAAGCAACTTCTTCCATCAAAGAATAAATGAGAAAAATTTCAACTAAACTCGAATTTAGTACCTTTGCTTATACCGTGCTGCCTATACAAATTTTATATAAACGGAAATTATTGGTACTTCGATGTCAGTAAACCGGCTAGTAAAATTTATTTGAGCATAAACATCGTATTGCAGGTATATTTCCTTCAAAGTTCAATTAAATAATTATAAATTTAGAGCGCATGTATTGGATTCATGATTATCAGTTCTATATTTATCGTGATTAAACTTTATCAGATAAGAAAAAGAAATGAACAGCTTTTCGTCAAGTCAAGAAATAACAAAGTTAGTTCGTCTTTTTCGTGTTTTGAATCTAATGACTAATTTTGTGTCAATTTCAAAGACGGCTAAAGAAAAAATTCCGAGGTAAAAGATATTTCGTGAGAAACGTTTCATACATCAATTTTGTACATGACTGTGAGAATATGATAAGATACCTTCGCATATGACACAAGACATTCTCTAAATGATTTTACCAAGATAATATCAGGACGAGATAATTAGCAATTTAGGGTGGTTGCATAACAATGAATCGAGAAATGCAATTAGCTGTCGATTTTTTCATACTTGGATTTTTATTCATATTTGCTTCATACTGTTTCAACGTTCTTTCGGGGTAGATTGTATTGCAAATAAGGATGCTTGAAATCTCAGTTCTGAACACTCGAAATTGAGAATAAAATATTCCTTTTGATCAGAGAACAATTTGGAGATCCAAAATAGCGGAAATTCAAGCATCTTTAGTTGTAATTAGCGAAAAAACAATAATCCACAGAGAAAAGTGAACATTTTCAGTACGACTGATTTTGCCCAAATTTTAACGGCATTCGCATCCTCATTGAATACGAGCAAATGGGCATTTTATGCGTTTGGAAATCAGCGGGTAAGATCGTGTGAAATAATTGAACGAAACTGAGGAAATAACTCAATTTTTAGTCAGAAAATGATAAAGAAAACAATTCTTCAAACAACTACGTTTTTTAGATTCAAGAAGCGATATTCTGTTCGAAAAAGAACACTAGAAAACACAATTCTGGATTAGCAGTTGCAACAACGAGCGAACTCAAAACTCCCATCGAAAGAAAGCAGCTAGACCGACGATAATAGTTTAGCTGCGTCCGATTTTAAAATGAAATTGGAGAAAATTATGAATAAATTATCGAGTTCATCTTTGAAAATTGTATTCGGAGGCTAAATGTAATACGCAAATAAATAAAAATTCTTTGAACTTTTAATGCTATAATTGTTGTACTACAAGATCTCGGTTTAGTTAATGCTCGTCCTTTCCAGAGCTTGGACCCAAGTTCAACTTACAACCTTTGTAAACCGATTTTGAAAATTGGTACGTGAAGAAATTGATTTACAAGCATTGTAAATTGAACCTGGGTCTAGCCCAGACTGTCTAGCATTCCGATAGTGTAAATAAAATAATAAAAAAAAACTACTAAAATCGAATACAAATATTACGAAGTGAAAAGTCATCATGAGATTTTATACTTGCACGTTCAATTTTCCGATTTCCACGCCTTCGAAAACTTTGAAACGAAATTAGAATAATTTCCAAAAGGCCAACGAACATTTTTGTATTACTTTCATGTGCTTATGATTATTTTATATGCCATTACATGATCAATTCCTTTTACTCGTAACATTTATTTTAATGCAGTTTTTAATGAATTTATTTTAAATGAATGAGCTAAACTTTTTTTTTATTAATTTAATTACCGAACTATTTTAAATCACTCAATCATTTCTTCTTTATCTAGAAACGAGAACAAGCATGGATGCAGATTTTCAAATGATTTTGGAGCTGTTTGAGACTCTGGCACTCATCATTATAAATATCCTAGCCCTACTGGCAATCTGCATGACGAGGAACTTCACAAACAGTTGTATTCTCATCTATGTCGCTGTACTGCTTCTTTGGAATATCAGTTCTCAAGTCATATCTACAATACATAATGTGCCAAGTTATTATGCAAAAGAGTCGATTTTCAGTAAGTTGATGAAATGGTAGACTAAAAGATTATAATAAAAGAGTCATCTTAGAATCGACAGTTTATAGGATTAAACTGAAATCTTGAATAATTATAGAAAATATTCATTTGAAATTGCATGACAAGTTTCATCCGAATTGATTCAAAATAACTCGGTGAAAGTCTGGTTTGAAACTCATGCATGTCCCAAAGCTTCTGTCTGTCTTTTTAAAGAGGAAAACTTTCAGCCAACCTTTCGATATAAATTCATTGTGATAATTACTTGCGCAGCATATCTAAAACTACAAATAAGATACATCTTAGGCCAACAAGAACAACTTCTGGTAATATTCTTTCAAGTAATGCGCTGGTTCATGGAATTGATCGGTTTACCAACGTTCTCATTCTTCCACTTATCTGCCATCTGCTACCCGACTTTTTTCTCCCAAATCAAGTTAAAATCCACTCTGTATTCGCTAGCCCTAGTTACATTAGTAGCAGTCGGAGCAACAATCCCGTTAATGACTTCATGCTGTCTGTATAAGTATTATATAGATGGGAATTATTGGTACTACGATTTCAGTAAACCGGCTAGTAAAATTTACTCGAACGCAAACATCGTATTGCAGGTATATTTCCTTCAAAGTTCAACTAAATAATTATAAATTTAGAGTGGATGTATTGTCTTCTTGATTATAACAGATTTCTTGATCGTGATTAAACTTTATCAGTTGAGAAAAAAGAACGAAAAGTTCTTTGTCAAGTCAAAATTTACTAAGGTCGGTTATTTTTTATTATTATAAATTTTAGTCGTTCAAATATGACAAAAATACAAAACTTAATAAATTTTTTCATTGGTCTGAGAATTCACGATGTGTCTCAGCTCAAAACTTACCCACGGATACTAGTGAGTTTTAGTGAAAAATTACCCACGGATATTTTTTTCCTGTCGGGAGGAGTGGAAAAGCAATTTACCCGCGGGTGAGCTTTGAGCTGAGACGAATCCTATATCCTAAATGATTTCTTGTATGTTAATGAATTGATCAAACAAGAATAAGGTTTACAAATGTGTTAAATTTAAAAAAAAAAAAAAAAAAAGTTAGTTTAGGGAGGCTGCCCGAAGTTGAATAAGGAATTTCAGCTGGCGATTGATTTCTTCGTCCTCAATTTTCTATTTATCTTCGCCTCATACAATTTCAACTTTCTTTCAGGGTTAGTCTTTGTTTTATTGCTAAGTAGGTTTCAAAAGTCTTCCATCTGATTAGACCTATCAATTGAATTTAAGTTATTGCAAAAATCGCCAACAGCTTTATCAAATCTAAAATGTGAGTTATAAATTCAGAGCGACAGGATATGTCAAGACAATGACGATAATCGTTTCGGTTCTGAATCAGGCAAAATGGGCATTTTACGCATTCGGAAATCAGAGAGTAAGCTTGCTGTCATTTATATAAGGACTAATTTGGCTTCAACTAAAATGTCTTGACAAACGTGAATTCATAAACCTTCAAAGCGGCAATTTGCAAATCGTATCACACATGACATAAAACATAGGCTAAAGATAGTGTAGTGAAAAGTAGAATGCGATATATTATCTTACAATGTTTTGTGTAATATATCTTGTAGTTTGCAAGTTGTTATCTAAAGCACAATTTTGACTTAAAATAATAAGCTAAAGTCAGTCTTTGAATAGTGATAAATAATAGAGCTAATCCTCGTGGAAGATGAGATATTTAGATTCAAGAATCAGTATTCTGTAGGAATGCGAATCAGCAGCGAAATTCCGGAAACAACATGACAGTAACTGAATTGGATATTTCACCCGGCAGAGTTGGCAGGAAAGCAACTAGCCAAGTTTCAACAATGACATCTGCTTTCTAGGAAAGATAATTGAAAAGAAATAAATTATGACACGAAAAATATGCATAACACACATCTCTATCGTAGTGAATGAGGATAAGATATAATTTTAGGACCCGTTCATACTTAGTTGCATTGCAACTAAGTATGAACGGGCCCTTACACTTTACTCTTTTAACTCATTAATTCATTGATTTATTGACCGTATATACAAATATTTATACATACATTGCATAAATGATTATTGAATGGATTTGACACTTTGAATTAATCAATGCAGAATTATGATTGTTCAAGAGTGAATGTCAGGAAAAATCAAAGTCTTAGCAAAGGGGTATAAACAGGGGTCCGTAAATCGGGCTGATTTTCACATATATTGTTCAGTTTTCCACGCTGATTCTCATGGTGCTATCCGTTTTTCATAAAAATGATCGTATGCAGGATTACGGTAGCTTTAAGTTTTGACAGACCCGATCTCAGGAAAAATTCATAACTTTCTTATTTCTGGACCAAATCGAACGGGGTTTTCAGCATTGGATAGCCCACGAAAAACTCTACAAATAATGTAACTACGACCACCTGCTACGATCAATAAATTCCCGCCAAAAAATTAAAATTCGAAAAAGTGACCCTGACCGGCGACGGTTTTTCGCGATTTTGACCCCATCGATGTCTTGGGGAACAGGCTGGAAATGGCTTTATTTTGTAGAAAATTTAATTCTAAATAAAAATATGTAACTTTTTCGAAAAAAAAGTGGATCCTGGGGTCAAATAACTCATTGAATGCGTAAAATTGAGGTGATTTTCATGAAAGAAATTTTCAAAAACTCATATCCCTTGTATTTCGCACCAAATTTCATAGTTATTCTTTTATTTTGTAGATATTTTCGAGGAGAAGATGGAAAAAATAAAAATAAAATTTTTAGAAATTAATTTTGGCGGGAAAAGGTTATCCGAAGTTACCCTATATACTCGTATAGTGTTTACAGGTGTAATGTGAGTTAACGTTGAAGTTTTCCATGAAATCTTGTAGAACTCTCCAAGTTGATCAACTTTTGTTCCAGAACTTATTCTAGAATGTGCATGCACAGGGAGTTATGAATTTTTGAACATTTTCTTTCACAAAAATCGGCGAAATGATCTTTGGAAAAAATTAGAAAAGTGTATTTTAAATTCACTTTTATTTGGCGTGTCTTATATCAGCATGAAGCCTGATGGTCAGCCTAACAGATGATGCAAAAATTAGTTGTAGGATCGGGGTTTTACGAGCGTACTGATCGAAAATGTTGTTGTTTTGACCAACTTTGATCATTTTCAGCCTATAACTTTTTATGCAAGCATCGGATCGGAAACTTTTGTTAATAAAAGTTGTTTATCTCATCGAGACAAAGCGTTTGACACCAAATTTGACAAATTTAGATGCTCTTTAACGATTTTTGAATTTTCGAGTACGACATTCGCTACAGCGTAAACAACGCACATCTGAGCTCAGAGACCTCGATTTTCGGATTCTCCACACTCGATTACATAAGTGGGTGAAATATCAGCTAAAAAAAATTTCCTGTGCCAAGGCCTTCCTAGCAATACGACTGTTTCTCAAATAGTTGATCATATATCATTCTAGAAATGACCCAACGATTTCATGCACATCAGTCTACACACCGAACACTGCCGAATTTCTGAAGGCCGAATAAGAAGAGATTTTTCGAACTTTGTGCTTTCCCAATTTGTGTACTTTTTCATTGTATAAAGGAACTCGAAATAAGACACTAAATAAAAATATTTATTTACAGTTTAGTGTTCGTTGAGTTTAATAAGATGATGGTGTTCTGATTGGCATGCTTTGAAATAAGGAGTGAGAGTGGATAAAAATCATGAAAAGGAGATAATTGAAAATTTTTGGAAAACATTTTGAAAATTCATGAATCCCTAATTTTTTATGTGTCATTCTTTCTAAAAAATATCTTTTCTTATGATATTTTCTAATTGAAAAATGGCGATCAGGAGTGAGACGGGAGTTCCGGCTTCGAGATTTTTTTAAATTCAATTCCGTCTCGCCCCCTGATGACGACAAATTACGATCGTCAAAGATCACTGATAAGGGAACTTTCGAACGAAATAAAAGCCATGCACGTCCATCCAAGTGCTCAGTTTATCAAATTATGAATAGTGTCTCTTCTTATCTACGTACTTTTATGGCTCAGCACTCAATTTGTTCCCCATTTTAAATTTATTTTTTCTGAATATTCCAACGAAATTTCAGCAATTGAATCAAATCAGCAATGAGATTCGTAATTATTGCATCTTTGATAGGGATTGCCCTGTGCGCAGTCCACGAACATAAACTGACATGGCGTCCATCTAGGTAGATTGAGTTTTTTATCGAGATTTCGTTGAAGATCAGATAGGAAAAATACATTTGTACAGACGCGTTCGAATGATGGAATCTGGAGAGTGGTCGACCTATCTCAAATACGAAAACGAGATGAGAAGCAATGCCAAATATGGAAGCATCTATGGAAGCCTGAGCCAGCCGGTTCATGACTGGGGAGATTTTGAGTATCTCGGTATTTTAGGAATTTCTTAGAGATTATGAATTCAAAAATATTTTTAGGAAACATCACAATTGGTAAGAACATGCATACAAAATAAGTGAAAATGAGAAGGTTAGCATCGCGGAGTTATAATTGAGTAGGAAGTGATAGTTACAAAGCGTCTACCTCTATCTTTTTATGCATAAAATAACGTTCTAATTAGGTACCCCCGATCAACAATTCCTAGTCGTTCTCGATACAGGTATGATAGTATTATTCAATAACTCTACTGAATGAAAAAAATTCAGGAAGTTCAAATCTCTGGGTGCCTGCCACAAACTGCCATGAGTATGTGACATTATATCATAGAAAACATCCAAAAATTTTATTTTAGCTCTCCATGTCAAACTAAGCACAAGTGAGTCAATCGTGTAGTTGAAAATTGCAATAAAGATCCACAAGCTATGCGAAAGATTAATCTTAGATTCGACAAGACAAAATCCTCGACATATCAAGAGAACGGCAAGAGGTGGAAAATCCAATATGGATCAGGGAGTGCTGAAGGAACACTTGGTGTAGACACCGTTCGGGTGGGTTAGAGTTAGACTTCGATATATAGGCAGGGATGTGTGCGAGTCCTTTAAAGAAAAAAGCACGACGAAATAGTACACCGAGTCCGAGCCCTATTGTATCATCCTTATATGCTGTTTCTCTTTTCTGCCTGTCTAGCGAAAGGGCTCTAAGGAGCAGAAAGGGGGAGAAATAGCGCGTAACGATGATGCAATAGGACTCGGACTCGATGCACTATTTCGTCGCGCTTTTTTCTCTAAAGGACTCGCGCACATTCCTGTACATAGGTCACAAACAAATCCGTGATCAATTGTTTCTATTCGACCTCTAGTTTCATTTTGGAATGCACAAGATGTGACGATTTCTCTTTATCTAATTTCTTTCGTTAATATTCTCTGATAAGAAAATGCAAGCATAATGAACAGTGCGTGCATAATAAAACTGACAGAATAAAAGCTGTATAATCTTGTTTTGGAGTGCATAGGATGTGACGATTTCTTCTTATCTAGTTTCTTTCGTTAATATTCTCTGATAAGAAAATGCAAGCACAATGAACAGTACGTGCATAATAAAACTGACAGAATAAAATGGAACAAATAAAAACTGTATAATCTTGTTTTGGAGCGCACAGGATGTGACGATTTCTTCTTATCAAATTTCTTTCGTTAATATTTTCTGATAAGAAAATGCAAATAAAATGAACAGTCTATGCACAATAAAACTGACAGAACAAAATGGAACAAATAAAATTGTATAATTTCAGTTTGGAGCCGTAGGTGAAGCTCAATTGGCCATTCCAATGACCACATTCGGACTCGCTTCACAGATATTCCACGATTTTAAAAATGTAAATTTATGTTTAGAGAAAAACGAGATTGGAGTATAGAAAGATCGTTTATTATCACAGTAGTTAGAAAAAGATGAATTTGTTCGAGACTTTAGGACGCAACAGATGGAATTCTGGGATTGGCTTTCCAAGCTCTAGCTGTAGACAATGTTGTGCCTCCATTGCAAAATGCCATTAACCAAGGTTAGATAGTTCATTTTGAAGTTGATTGCTTGGGATTTCGCAAGTTTTAAACATTTCGAACTCGAACTCGTTAGCGAGTTAATTCTCAAAATTGTTGATTATTTTAAATTAGGTCTACTCGACCAGCCTCTCTTCACTGTCTGGCTAGAACATCGTGGAAACATGAATGATGCTGCTGGAGGTAAAATAGAATAGTTTGACGAAGATATTTGGAAACAACGAAGATCAGAAAGTTATTAGAAACTGAAATTATCGAATACGTTTTTCCTTAATTAGTTGATAAAATCGTATCATTTTCAGGAGTATTCACGTACGGAGCACTGGATACAACAAACTGTGGACCTCTCATCGCATATCAGCCACTCTCTTCTGCTACTTATTGGCAATTCAAAGTGGGATCTTTCTTCATTATAATTAGTACAGCGTTTTCATATCTTTTAGATCGCCGGAATCAGTCTTGGAACATACAAAAATACACAATCGTACAACGTGATTTCTGACACCGGAACTAGGTCTGATGAAACAAGTTTTGACTCTTACATAACTTTAAAATAATATTTCCAGCTTCATCGGTGGACCTAAGGCAGTAATTAGTGGATTGGCGAAAGCAGCAGGAGCAACAGTAATTTTCAAAAGGAGTTTTCTTTTGATCAAAGATATTTTAGTACCATCCACAGGACGAAGCGTATTACATCGATTGCAATGCCAACCCAGGCACAGTCGACATTGTCATCGGAACTAACACCTACTCCATTCAACCTGTCAACTATATCGTTCCTGTTAGTTTTTATTGGAAACCTGGGGAAAATGACAACAAGGCAATCAAATAATATTGAAAGAAAAAAAATACAAGACTTTTTCCCTACTCTGCCATATACTATTTCGTATGTCCTGTCGTCTTGTGTTATCCTTTTCCAGGTTTCTATTTTTTTGTAATCACGATTGAAAATGTCTGGTTTAAAAATAGGTTTTGCTATCTGCTGAATTTAGCGGAATAACATTTTATATAATTCTGTAAATTTAGATTGGAACAGACAAGTGTCTCTTCACCTTCTTCGAATTTGACTTCGGTGGATTTGGTCCCAGTTTCATACTCGGCGACCCGTTGATTCGCCAATTTTGCAACATTTACGATATTGGTGAGTAGTTCAAGTCTATTTTTAAAGCCAATGATGATGGAGAAATTTTATAATGTTGATAAAAAGACCAAACAAAAGCACACCTTCCTTATATTAATTTAAAAACACAGTAACTTTTTGAAACTATAGGAATCTTAATATTTTAGGACACCAGCAGATTGGCTTTGCTCCAAGTCTTCAGGGAGCTCCAAGTGTTCAGCCAACTCAAAGTGCTCAGACAACTCAAAATGTTCAGACATCTCAAAATGTTCAGACAACTCAAAATGTTCAGACAATGAGTCAATTCTAATGAAATTTAACATGTTGATTTTTTTTAGAAATAAATTTTATATCAGCAAAATTTACTAATTTTGATCTAATTTGTCTAGCATCAAACCCGCAATTGTCAATTCGAAAGATGACACGAATTCTAAGCAAATGGCACATCGACTCGTAGAGCAGCTGCACAGGGAGAAGATCCGATCATGGCATGAGGGATTACGGTAGCATCTGAGGAATTATTTTAGAATATCGATCGAAAATTGGAAAGTATGATCGTTCGATAGGCATAGCAAAATTTAATAACAAGTTAGAAGCAGTGGTGAACAAAGCTTTGTCTTTGTCTTTGAGTCTTTGAGTCTTTGAGATATTTGTATGTCTTTGCTTTTGAGACCCTAGAAAACTGATCTTTTGTTTTGATTTGGTCTTGGAAGTTTTCAAAATATCGAGAGAAAAATACTTGGAAAACGATTCTTGTTTCTCTTCGGCGTTACAGATTTTAGAACTCGTTGTCTATGTTTTTGAAATTTCCAAATTTCAATCCTTGCTCACCCTTGATTTGAAGAAAGAAAACTTTCAATAAAAGAAAATAATATCAAAAATATTGTAAGGTTTAAAAATACCCACTGTATAATATCATGGAGATGAAGAGGACAAACATAGCATTTGGAAGTTGCGAGTGGTTGACTGCGAGTCTGCTGAATGTGCAGAAGTAGTGAGCGGAGTCGGGCTATCGACAGACGAGCATCCGCGAATAGAACCAACTGTAATGTATTGGTACTTTAAACCTATCAAATTAGTCGAAAATTGTCGTGAAATAATTCCTTTTTCATGCGAATTTTTCTCTAAAATAGTTATTCTCGAACAAACATAAAGCTGTGAAAGAATGGAATACCTCGATTTGTTCCTGAAACTCTTCGGGTGTGAACAGCGATTTCGAATCCTCCAACTCGTTCTGCACATCAATGCGTCGTTTGAGAATGAATTCGACGACCAAAGGAATATTGGCTGCATTCATCCAGTTGTGGTTTATCGAAATCGAATCGTCCTCAATTTTGTATCTTCGATCTTTTTTCGTTTTCTAGAATTTCTCACTAAATTGTGGACTTGGTGATGCCATCCAGTAGGAACAAACACGATTTCTCCTGGGTTTTGGGTGAATTCAACCACTTCTGCCTAATTTTTTTTTTATTTTTCAAAAAAAATAAAAATTCAAACAATTTAACCTGTTGGAATTTGTCGTTGTGCAATCGAATGTCCTCGACGAGCTGTCCATTCTCCATGAATACCTGTTCCTTTCCAGGAGGCATCATGAACCACTGTTTCCGACCGCAAATGTTTGCAGACCACGAAAACGAGGCAACAACATCGCTGTGCAACTTCGTGCTGAAAGTATTGTATCGGTCAAATGAATTGACAGTTCGTGTTAAAGAGCGCCTTGCGAGAAATGCGCGTCACGACTATGCGCAAAGAAGGATAGAGCAGAGAGAAAAAGAGTCTGTAGAGGATAATGGAAAGAGTGAGTACACAATTTCCTCTGCGTCACTCGCCTTTTCTACCTATTTCTTCAACACACGATCTGTCACTTCGTTTGATCAGAACTATTTGTTGGCAAGTGGCAAAAATAATTCATAAAATTTCTTAATGATAGCCTCTCAAGGAAAAATACCGTTAAATTATTTTTCAACTGGCGAAAAATAAGTGTTTTCTTATTAAATTTGAAAAAATGGAATGATAAATTTGATTAAAAATACCTAGTGCCTTCGACGCCGAAGTATACAAATCGGTAATCTCCATTAAATGGACTTTGCTCGGGCTGCTCGCTGAAGGATTCGCAATTGACCCAGTCCATCGAGCAGAATGGATGCAGGGAATACATCTCTGTCCCGAATCTAAAATTCTGGGATACGAAGACTGAAAATATGATTTTTAATGTTTGAATCTTTCAATATAATTTGGATGATTCGACTAAAAATCTTCAGCAAAACATAACTCACTCTGCCTGAAAATGCCAGTCTTTCAGGTAGGCCTTCGACAGCTGTCCTCCATTCTCATAATCATCCAGAAAATCACTGAACCGAAAAGTTTCGTATTTGCATTCAGAAGTTTCGAGTGAAATCTGCGAGCTGCCTGAAATATCGTGATTTTGATGTATAAAGTTGTGAAAGACAAGATGTTGTCACTTTGAATACTATAACGAAAGAAAGCGATCAAGAAGTCAGTAAGAAACTCTTCAAAACGTTCAAACATTCAGTGCCCATATTCATAAACGCTGAATTCATGGTAAAAGACAAATCGTAAATGACTAGGTCTATCTTTTTCTCGCGCTATTTCATCCTATTTTTCTCTCCTCCTACCCTAACTATAGGGCTTGTCACTCGGTTATCTCGCAATTTACGAATTGCCCTATTATAATATATAAATTTGCCATATAAAATGATAAATGACAATTACCGTACTGTCTACGAAGAAATTGCACATTCGGTTTTCCATCCTCCGTAGTCCATCTGCGTCGAGCAGGCCAGTCTGCAGTGGCCCAGCTACCGAACACGAAAGGCTGATTGGCCAAACCGAATTGGCAGAACAACCTCAGCCAGGGAGTCCCTGCATTGTCGATTCGGATCAATTCCCACATCACTACATCTAAAATGAAACGAAGTCAGTGAAAAATAAACAAATAGAAAAAATATCGAGAAAGAAGACATAAATTTGAAAATTGAAAATCGCGAAGAATGCATGCTAAAGTGGGTGGAGCAAAAGCGAAACATAAGCGAAGAGAAGACGGAGAGAGAAAAAACAAAAAAAATAATCGGCTTCAAATGATGCACGTCTTCTGTTCGGAATGATTTTTGTTTTTCGGAAGTTGGAAATCGGAATTCCGCCCGGCCCTGCTCTGCATTACAAGAATCGCATTCATTGACAAACCTTGCATTGATATTTTCAAAAACATGAATCTGTAATTTTGATATGGTTTCTGATCTTAAGATTTTCAAAAATCGCAGCCCAATGAAAATCAACTGCACCGCAAAAAACCCTGATGGTGAGTTATGCACAATTTCAGCACATGACCTAACTTCTAAACTACATAATTTTCTGAACTGGCAGACAAATCTTAACGCAGGTGCAATTTTAATTATCTGAAAAGTCTATCTTCTAAGCGAGTACTATAAATACAAAGCTAATTGCCTAAGCAATGTCTTGCACTTTTACTCGATCCACTTCAAGTTTTACCATTTTTGTTTCGAAAGCGCTACCCTTTCTAAATCGTACTGTATTGAGATCAATTTTTTCAAATTATTATTCTACAAATTTATTATTGTCATTAGGGAAATAATTCGCAGAATCGAATGTCTTGGTGCCATAAACCTACGCCTAATACAACGATCTATGAAATTTGTGAAGGTGAATTAATTTTCAGTTTACTTATTCTTACATACTATTCTGCATTGCTTTTTTTTTTTTTATAAACCCCGGTAACGATTTATTATTTTAGAGTTGTTAACATCAGATACATTACTTTACAAATTTATCGTTGCGTGGAAAAATCTATTTTATTCAGATAACTCTGGTTCAAGTTAGTTAAATAGTTTTATATCGATGTTATCTTTAAAAAATAACTTCATTTATAGCGTTTCAAATCTCGGCCATTTTTAATAGCATTTCATTAATTCCGATTTTAATCGGCATATTTATGATATATCGGTTATTTCGAAAACGTGGAAAGTTTTCACAATTCGAAAAATTAATAGTCATCTTACTCATTCTACATACACTCCATTTTATCTGTTCATTTATTGAGATAAGTTTATGTTATTATTATTTTTATGATAAAAATTTTCAATATATGCATTGAAGCATGATAATACTTTAGACTTCGTTTATTATCTATCGTAATACTTTGCTATTTTGCTGCCAAGATTATAAAGAATACGAGGTAACATAATTTAAAACTTTAGCCACATGTATTAATCAATATTTATCTACAGTTTAAGCGAATCGTTTAAAATATCATTTACGTTGCTACAGAAAAGTGTCAACATTTTATGAGATAATATGGATCATGTTATTGTAGTTTTCCACAAATTATTTCACCATAATATCTCTACTTTTCTATCGCGAATTTTCCAAATAATCATAAAATACCACTTTATTTGAAATATAAAATTGATTTCAATATAGTTAAAATTCTGCATTGACAGCTGACAAATGAAATTGCAGTCGTTATTGGCTGGTTTATTTCTTATTCTTCAAGAGACATGGTTAATGATGGCCATAAGATTCGTTTCAACTGCAGTTACGATATATAGAGCTAGAGAATTTTCACTGTTAGGAATTCTTCCACATGTATATGTCAGTTGTGATACAAAATAATTCAATTTAGTAACCGTAACCAAAAAATAACTAAACTATTTGCCATTATATTTTGGATATTGGTCGGATTTCATGTTTTTGGCTGCATCGGCGAAATAATTCCTTTTGCAATTTCGTGGTTGAACAAATATCAAATTGTTAATATACAATTATGTGTAAAGGCTCTTGATCAATGGGCTGTAAGTTAAACGAATATTATCAAAATAAGGATGATTAATGTCAATTATGTAGATAATTTTTAGTATCTTTACCCTATAATAGCTCCGGCCATAGCAAGTTATGCACAGACGATAATTAGCATTGCCGCGTTTATTTATCTAAAGCGGTGTTTCAACTCGTATGGCAATCTGAGCCAAAATACAAGAAATTCTGAACGACGCTTAAATCGATGCCTAATAGTGCATGTAAGTTAGCTCGGCCAATGTTGTACCATATTACGTTGAAAATGAATATGTACAACGTTTAGATTTTATGCGAAGTGGTAGCAAATGATTTAAGTATTATTAAACTATACGATTTCTGCTTTGTTTTGGACAATCAAGGACAGGAAGTTGTAGGTGGGATGTTCTCTTAATCTTTAACTTCGATATCTTAACCATCCTGTGCAAAATCAATTATATTTTCGTTGTAATAATTTTTCATATATAATAAGTCTATTAAGAGGACGAATCTGTAAATAATTGATTTCTCAAATTTGGTTAATAATCAAATCACATATTCGTTTGTATTTGTAACTAATCTCTGATTCAGAATGTCGAGATTCGTTATAGCGAGTACGAAATGACTTATTCAAAAAACAGTTCTAATGAAATTTATAATTCCCAAGCTATTTTGTCCCCTTGTATGTCATAGCATAAATTAACTAGTTTCATAGCTTCAAAGAAGTTTAAGAAAACTTACTAAAATATTTTAGATACATGTTCTACCGATGAATCGTTAAGGAATTTGATATATAATATGAACGTAAGCATTATGAATAATTTTTCATATTAATTAATAAAAGAAGTGGAAAGGTCTGTTTTATCAATATATAGAATCCTTCGACCTTACCATTATTTAAATAAACGATATTTTTGCGTTGAATAGAAGGTACACGAATGTTACTTTGAATTTTGAGCATAGAGCTCGGTTAATCGTGGTTTAAGAAATCACAATATCCCTTTCGCGTTATGTGCTTAGAAAGAGCAACTGTAAAATTAGGAATTGTTTTCTGAGTAAATCTTGAGCAGTATACTTTTCTAACATAAGAAATGGCTCCACACTAGAATAGTTACTTTCCTATCAAGAAAGCATTTTAAAAAAAAAAAACCTTTCAGACATTTGCTAAAATTATTTCCCTATATGGACCATTATTCCAAATAATTACCCTGTTTTTCTTAGTGAAAGGATTGATCAAGGTAGTTTATGTGAATATGCATGTAAAAGAAAAAGGGGCAATTTTAGAAGAGCAACACTACTATATCACCGATTAAGGAAGAATTAGTCAGAGTTATTGGAGTTACACCTCATCGTCCGGAGCAACTGCACGCGAATAGTATTTTCTCATCATGAGCCAAAAGACTGATCTAAAATTACGGTAAAACGTGAAAAGACGTTTCATATGTATAGGCAAAGTTTATACAGCTCAAGACTGCTTAGTTTTCTTTTATTTGAATTGATTTATTCATTTCATTTTGTCAATTCAAATGCATTTCGAAAATTGTTTTAATTTGTCGCATGTTCAATAAAAACATTGCTTATTCATTCTGTTCGAAAATAGTTGATATCAAAATATAGCATCTTAGCTTGTAGGATAAACTTTATATATTACTGGTGTCAGGATACAGTCTAAGTACATCAATTATCGTATTAAAATCACCCTGTGGATATCTGAAAATTCGTTATTTTTCGTATATTAGTCTATTTAAAACATCAATCTCATTCATTTGCTAGTAAAAATTATTTTTAACTTAAATTTCCTTGTTTTAAGTCTCTGCACTTGCATAAATGATCTTTAGAATATAAAATATCAGCTCATATGATATGCTGTGAAAAACAGTTTCATAAATAAATAATTTGTCTGCAAATCTAAACACAAAACACTGAGTAAAAATTATTCACTAAAGAGAAGTCTATATTTCGAATGGCTACCAAATAACTGTACTAATTGAAAATCAGATCGTACCTTTCACTTATTAAAGATTTTATTGATAAAGGGCAAAATTATTGTTATCTTCAGTTTTTTTCTGAAAATTTATTACCAAGTAACACATTTGATATTTGACGATGACCATATTAGATGAAAAGTCTGGCGAATAGTCATACTTTCAAAGTGCTTATTTTAACGACTTTTCACGGAAAAGGGTTCGAATGACTGAAAATTATCGTGATTCCAATTATTACGTATTTAAAAATGATAAAAATAACAAGCAATAACTTAATTGAGCAATTATCGACGAAATTGGACGAACAAATCAACGAGTCGACTCTTTAACGCATGTGTTTGAGTCTACGTGTGTCTTAGCTTGGCACGTACCGAATGCGCCATACTAAAAACATTTGACAGGTTGTGAGAGAAAGGGGTCAATAAAGGAGTCAAAAAATAAACAAAGATGGTATGAAAATTAGAAATGTTCATCAGTTGGAGCTATTTTATCATTCAAAAGTCTCTAGTTTCATTTCTCCTTCTCCCAAATACATGAAAAATAGCGCACAGTTCAACGACTAATCAGTTATTGTTGAACAGCGAGATTATAAGCAATAAATATCACCAAAGAGAAACGATGACTGATCATCTGCTATTGAAATCAAAGTTGAAAAGTGATGAAGTCCAGCTTTGATAAGTCACGATAGTGATAAAAATTGGTTAGAAGAAATCTATTGGTTATGTAACCTTCTGACAAATTTGCGATGGAATTGCTTCTAGAATATCATAAATCAAATACTTCATTGATGAATTCGGATAAATAAAACAACAAAATAAGTAACAAACAAATTGAGCAATGAAAAGGGAAAAATAATAAATGAAGACGATTCGAATGTGTGGCACCGATGAAAGTGGAAGAGTTAGATGATATAAATGAATGAAGGAGGGAAGAGCAGGGGGAGGCAGGTAGTTGATTATGAGGAGGGGATTCCATACAAAGGCAACTCATTACTGATTATAGATGAATGTTAGGGACTACCAGATAAAGCTAGACGAAATACTACAAATACCAATAGAAATGGAATTGTTGGTGAATGACTCGGAAATTTGTATTATGAATGAAGTAATTTTCGAATTACTCGCCAAAAATTCTGATAATGAAGGCGGAATAGATATGGAAGGCACGGATAGATATTGGACCAGAATGCGATGTTGAGCAAATGAATCACTCCTTGTCACTGTCATAAACGACGGAAACGACGAGATTCTCGAAGGCCCTGTTCAAATCGTCCGCAGTCGCCAACAGAGACTGCATTCGGGTAGAACGAGCTGCAGCTGCATCCTCTTCCCAGTCAGCTGAAACAAAGAATAAGCATCCGATTGAATTGAGTTCACCAGTCTTGTCATAAAGTCTGGCTCAAGTATATTTTTATGGTTGCATTTAAAATTCAATTATTCAAAATTGTAAGGATTTAGAAAGGAAATTGAGAAATGATGTTTCAGTAAAAGAAAACATGAAACTGAAACATCATTTCTTTTGAAAACCAATCTTTCCATTTTAGAAGATTTGCAAAAAAATGATGCAATTGGAACTTACGAGTGAGTGGAAGTGACGGATCAGGCATCTGCATTCCATAGGCCGGACTGAATGTGTTCCTTTCCATTGGAGGCTGTGAGTGCCGTTCCCTCTCCCAGTCCTCCACTCTGTGGCCATTCCACTTTATTTCTCCTTGCGGTGCTCCATTATTTTGCTATAATCACCGAGTTCTCATACTATCTTAGAGATTGAGAAATTGTAGGAGTATCCGCGCAAGACAATTTGACTATAGAAAATTGATATATGGTTTGGTCAGCAACAGAATTTTAGCAGAACATATTGAGATTTAGAGAAGGTCCATATGAAACATTTGGCTTAAATATTGTCCAAATTTGAACGGATCAATCGAAAATTCGAAAATCTTTGTCCCAAAAAATGAATGAAATAATTTTTTTAAATCTCACCAAATCAATGACCCGTCTTAGTCTAGTCAGTTGCATTTCGAGCTGTTGATTCTGCTGTTCCAATATCCGAGATCTATGCTCTAATCGCTGCTTGTGCAGTCGCAAGGCACGAGCTTCGTCCAGGACCTATGATAACGAGCATCTTTATCACGTTGCTCGCATGCGAATTGCATCGATTCAACTTACATCATATTGACTTTGCGTGGATTTGAGTGAAGGAACACTCCTTCCATGCTGTGCATTACTCAGTCTAGGCAGAGTGGCCCCTCTGCCTTCGCTTCTCCTTCCTCCGCTTGACAGAGCTGCTCCATTAGGGGTTCTAATATATCACGTTGATCAACTGTACTCAATAGGAAATTCTCCTTACTTGTCCAAGTCAGGCGTGCTCTGCGCGGCACTTTTCTTCCTCTCCAACTCCATTTTCAACTCCAAATTCTCTAGTTGTAGTCGATGCAGAAGCTGATCCAATTCGTCCTTTTGCATTTGCTCCACCTGAAAACCTCGACATTGTCATGAAGATCATCAGCTTCTTTGTGAGGATCAAATATTGATTATGTTAAATTATAGCAATGCCTATGGGAAGTGAAGTTGGCTAAAACTTTCGTGATATTTTCCACCATTTGCGAACTTTTGAATTGACTCAATAAAATTCAAGGGTATATATTGTTGAATTTTATTATGACAGATTTTCAGGAAAAAATATGACTATTGATTGATTCCTTACATATTTGGCCTTGTTTCTGGGTCTGATCATTCGGAAGATATTGCACATTTTTGAAGGTTGAATGAAAAAAGAGTAGAATCGAATAGCCGATAGCCAAAGGGAGAGATAGAAGAATGTGAAATTGATTAGAAATGAGAAGGGGAAGAAGATTTGTAAGAGAGAAGGAGGAGAATATTTGCTGCAGAAGACAGACAGGGAATGGGAGAAATGCGCAGATCAAATGGAAATCGGAATGAAAAATGATGAAATGGGTAATGGGAAAATGAGAAAATGACCAGATTTGCAGAGGAAAAGACCTCGATTTGTCTCTTTGGCATTAGATTATCTGATTAAAGGAATTTTTCGGTGATTAGATTAGGTTGGCATTAGAAGTTGTTGTATTCTTTGGCTATTATTTTCTCAAATTATGTGAAGTTTCGAAGGATCTTAATCCTAAGATATGGCGCGGATTATTTTTGACTAATACAATTGTCAATTTGAGTACATATGCTCATTTTCTGAAAGCACCGACTTAGAAATTAAAAGAAATCGTGTTCTGGTCAGATCCAAAAATATAGTGAGGGTG
Source organism: Diploscapter coronatus (assembly GCA_964036155.1). Lineage (NCBI taxonomy): Eukaryota > Metazoa > Nematoda > Chromadorea > Rhabditida > Rhabditidae > Diploscapter > Diploscapter coronatus. Next base: position 43,136,007 of record OZ038422.1, on the reverse strand, counting down.
GTCCGCAACATGAGTTATGACAAATTTTATTAGAAAAGGGAAAATAGGGGAGGGAACTCGCAAAAGGAAGGTATATAAAATTCGTCATCAGGCCAGACTCAAGTCTTCTCTAGGTTTGATTTTGGCACATTTTCGAACAGCTCCATTTTTCGCCATTCATTGTCTATTTAGAAAGGGCAAAAATAAATTAAAAGTCCTACCTGATTGATGATTTGTAGTGGGCTTTTGACGTCGGAATGGACATTTTGCGTAGTGCTGCTTGCAGAGAGATGGTCTCTCGGCTCGGCGACCTGGTTGACAGTCAGCTCAGCCAGGCGAGCAGATATCATTGCAGTCCTCGCGTGCAATGGCTCTGTCGATGGATTCTGATGGACGCGGGGGGCTGACACTATCGGCAGACCTTCTTCTGCCACCTTAAGATAAAAGTTGATTGAATTTTAGGAAAAAAACAAATATTGAAAAAATGGGTGAAAACTGAAATAGAAACTGTTAAATTTACCGTTTTCGATCGCAAAGAAATCAATTTGAACTTCTTTTACAATTAGTGAGTGATGAGTTGAAAAGGCATTTTCATTGTGGAAATAAAACATGGAAACGAAACATCCCCAAAATGGCAGAAAATAAATTCAAAACAAATATCAACACACGGAAATAATATTTTCGTTCAATACTGCTCACAATCATTCTTTTTTACAGTTTGAAAAGAATTTCATGTTTCGAGAAAAATATTACGATATAAAAATACTATAAACTTTGCAAAATCTTACGTCGACAGGCAGATATCCGAGAGAATTCTTGCTCCTCCTCAACTTGTTCCTGACCATCTTCGCGAAGTCACGCGCGTCTTCACCCGAAGTGGTCTGCAATTGTCTCTATCATCCTTTCTATTCCATTTTTCAACATACCGGAGTAGCATACTCCTGCATTGCGTGTTTGAGTTTGTGCTTCTTCGCAGTTCTCTGGCTAAAGAAGCAGTTCTGGCAGAGATCCAGGTTGAAGCAGTACAGACAGCGGTAACGAAGACCCACAATCGGGAACATCTTGCACACGTTGCATTTTGCCTGAGTTTATTGCTTATTAAATTGGTTCATTTTTAGTTAGAAACAAGGCTAATTACTCATTCAGGATCAATTTTGACAGGAGCTATTTGTATCGCGTCTGGTTTTGATACAACTAACCTGATGTTTAGCGAATTCAGCAGTGGCGAGTCTGTGCATGACAGGCAGCCAGACAATGCTCTGTGGCTCTTTCTTGACCCAGTCGAGGAAGGCACTGCTCGAGATGCTCTGAGCCATTCTCACTGATTCGAAACAGGAACGGACTGAGGGCTCCACATTTGAGCCTCCAAACGCCGCTGCTTCGCCTACCAAACGAGGAATCTAAAAATTGGAAAATAACTTTTCAAGAAAAGTTGCAAAAGTTTAGTAACAACTAATAATGACTTACGTGGATGAGATCATAAAGAAGAAGTGCAACTTGTTTCTGATTTGCATGGCCTTGCTGAGCAACCAGATCAAATAAGTCTAAATTCGACTATTATACTTCCCGACAAAGAAAGAAATGACCTACATTTGTATTTCTCCTCTAGCTCAGAATTACAAAACACAACAAGGGCGATTTTGAAAGACAACAATCGAAGAACACCGTCACGAGTTCTGAAAGTGAAAATACGAGAATTCAGATAGATTATGTGCCTAAGTTTTATACTTAGATGAGTAAGAAGTTGTCTATCTCTAACCTCTGCTCTTGGTTTCATTATCAGAATTTTCAAAATTGCTTTCTGCCCTATAGGTTTCCCAACAATTTCTAATTTTCACATTCACGCTTCGGACAAAGTGAATGTGAAAGTAACTGTAAGGCGAGAGAGAGAAACTTACGGATCGAATAAATTGAGGATGAAATTGATGCAGAGATCGACTGCGAGAGCGACACTGCGGACGAGTTGAGGGTGCTTGTGATGAATTTGTTCGAAGAGTGGCAGTAGACAGGACACCATGTCTTCTAGAGTGGGAGACTCTTCCGCTGATAGACCGGCCAGACGATGGAAGGCCTGAATATACAACATCGTCTCGAATAAAAATAACTCATGCTCGAAAGTGGGACAAGTGATTTGTAAACCAAAGTGAAGACCAACCTTATCGAGCATATCGAGAGTGGTCAAATCAAGACAGAGTCTCTTCTGCAGAGCCCTCAGCTTCATCGCAGTTCGATAGGCGATGAATTTGACTCGATTGAATTGCGACAACTCCTTGCACATCTCCACCCACACTGGATGCTCCCATTGAGTTCGCTCTGTAGTGTGGCTGAAAATATATTGATTAGCTTAGTCCTCTTCAAGAATGACTTACTCGATGTAATAGGGCAGTTGATTCGTTTTGGAAATAGCCCTTTGCCAAGGCAGTTCGACCGACTGGTTGAGGAAATGTTCGGACGAGGGACCGAAGTCGGTCAGAGCATTGCGCAGAGCAGCTGCACGAATACGCAGATTCGTTTTCAAAGAGTGGAATCTAAAAAAGAACATGGCTTATAGGTGTAACTGATGAAATAACAAAAGAGGAAGTATCAAGTTATGAAAAGTTGCATTTTGTGATGCGACTTTAGAATGAAATGTTTTTTAATGAAATTAGAGCATTGTGCTAAAATTTTGAGAGAAAATAATGAACCTATGATTGACAGCGTCAAGTTGACTTCTTATATGAGAGTCAAGTCGCATGTCAGCAGCCAGTAGTCTGCCACAGGAATCATTTGCATCGTCCACGTGCAGTCGAACGGTTTCAACCTGCAAACATGCGTTATATTTGTTTAACATTCAAACCCTCTCACCAGACCTGGATGGAAATTTCCGGACGAGAGGGTATCTCTTTCTCTGCTCCACGCACGCTTTATTTTCTCTTCTCCTTCTCGTTCCCATAATTTTCGGATAACATGAAAACGGAAACGAAAATAAGAAAAAGAGAAGAGAAGGAAAGGAAAGCACACGTGGAGTAAAGAAAGAGATATATTCTTTTAGCCGAAAATTTTCGTCCAGTCCTGTCTCTCACCTTCTTCGCAATATCCTCGGTCTCTGTCCGAGCATCCTTCAATTCCTCCAATCTCAACTTCTCGACAGGACGCATTCCTTCGAGTTCGCCTTCCGCAGAACTGAAATTTGCATCTAGAAATAAAGAAGAATACACTCCCCAAATGTTGATGATATAAGAGTGCGTTCATACTTTCTGACCCCATACCAATAACGTCAAGCGATTTTTACTACGCATAGAATTTTTACAGCGACGTCAATCGCATCAATATTTTTATACGTAACATCGCTGAGCACTGACACGATTTCAGAGTATAAACGCACTATAATAAAATGCAAATAGTGGTAAAATAAAAAAAAAACTATTTATCACTGGTTGAATATTTGAAATCACAAGGAAGTGAGCTATCTAACCTGAGATGAAGTTGACACTCAGCGAGAGCCCTCTCCAACTCCTGTAACTTGCCACTCGCATTCTGCACCAGCCTGTCCCACTCTCCAATCTGCAGTCCCAATTCCGCCCAGGTCTCCTTCAATTTCTCACAATCCGCGTGGATCTGAAGACCACAGCGACGCTGTTCTGCATCACGAGCTTCTGCAAATATGACATAATGAAAAGTAACTTTGAAAACTAACAAATCGAGGAATAGTAAGTGAGATAAAGAGTATGTAGTAAGTCCTACATGTTTTGTTAAGTTTCAAGTGCGGATGTTTCGAGTAACCTTACCAACGCAAAAAAAACCATTGAAAAGATCTACCTTCTTGTTCATCTTCATCCAAAACAGCAGGTCGATGCATTTTCGGCCTCAAATCGTGTTGCATCAGATAGGAATGGGCCGCTGTGATTGTCTCCTTCACCAGGGGCGATTTGGCTTCCATGTCTCTGAAAATGTTTGAATTTTTCAAGAAAAAAGAATCTTTTAAAAATCGTTTGCAAACCTTTGCGTCTGTTTGATCCAATTGCTCTGCTGCATGACGGCTGAAAGACTTCCACCAACGGGTTGCTGAGCGATCGTCTAAAACAACTCTTCTTCCATTGCCATTCTTTTTGCGATTTCATTCAGTAAACCTGTGCACTCTTCTCCTCCACCCAGGAATTGAGCTCTGCCAGTGTATCAGTCAGCTTTTCCCATTCCTGCTCGGCTTTTTCCAGCCTGTCTCTGACAGTCTTGCTGCTCTCCTTCACGCTGTTCCAGTTCTGATTCAGTCGGTCGATTCGAGACTGCATGTCGTTCCTTTCCTTATTCGATTCAAAGCCTGCAAATCACCATTTCTATAGCTCGCATAATTTGGCTAATTTTTCATTTTATCCCGACCTGCAACCAATTTCCTTCCCATATCGTCCACAGCCTTGTAAACGTTCTCGTGAGCGTTCAGCTCAGCCGTAATGTTCTGCAAATAGACAAATACGAGAATTAATAACGCAGTATGAAAGGCCATTATTTAAAACTTTTCAAACTATAGGGAGTCAGAACAAAGTATAGCTGAGACTCAAATGCAATGCATTGATCACTCTCCTCCTTCCCCTCTGTCATTTTCCTTTCTGCATCATTCTCTGTGACACATACTCACATCCGTGCACGGATCGTTTCCCCCTTTCCCTCTTTCCATTTTCCTCCATTCTTTCTGCTTTCTGCATTCAATCCTCCAATCACTTTCTCGTACTCCATGCGACAGATAAAAGGAACTACGCATTTTACGCGATTGGTTTGATCGAATATATGGAAGTAGGAGAACTATGGTCAAAGATGAGTGAAAGTTTTTAAAAAAAAAAGTTCATTTAATTATAAAAATGACAAAATGCCTTACCCTGCTATGTTGCATGCACTCCTTTCTGTTGGCAGTGTCCTTCATGGCCTGCATATTGTCAGTCTTTTCCTCCAAATCCTCGACTTCGTCTCGCATTCTGCCGAGCCAGTCCTCGAACTCTGACAGGGCTGTGTGGAAATCGGAACGAGAACGGAGGGAGGCATCCAGTACTGCACGACGCACTCTGATACTGAAAGAAAAATTTCCAAATATTTGGGTTTTAATGATTATCGAAATAGATCATTCGAAAGGCTGAATTTTTTCTTGAAAATATGCCAATGGAGCACCATTGTCGTCAAAGGGTGAATCTTTTCAGAAAGCGAAAATAGTATAATCTTTCGAACAAACCGTCTGAAGCGTATTTTAAAATCGAAAAAAAACTCACGTGTCATTGAATTTCGTCCAACGCATATTCAGTCGACTCAGCTGATGACTCAGATTGTGAGCCTCGTCCTTGGGATAATTGTCGAGGAGTTGGTTGCCCTAAATAAATTCATATTGAAAATTGTTAAATTTTGTAGCTACCTTAGCATTGATGTTGGCCATGAGAACTTTTCTCTCATCCAAGTCGGAGATGATCTTCTCGACAGCCTGCAGTTCCTCCCTGACAGCGTCCACAGAGGCAGCTGCAGCCATTTGTTTGCCTGCTCCTTCGGCAACTTGCTCTGCCTCGCGCAGCCACAGCTCCATTTCGGCACGGTCTGAAATAAGAAGTGATAAAGAAAATTGAGTAAAGATAAAAACTAAAATTTTATAATTCAAAAATCATCCAAACAATCTTTAGCATTTCATTGCAATGATTTTTTTTGTCTATTTTTAAGAATTCTAATAAAAACAGTACCAGTTTCACTCTGCCTTGTCTCTGCAGCCATCACATTCAGCTGATTGCGTCTCCTCTCGCACTGCTTCAAAATCCGATCCATTGTAGCTGCCTGGAATCTTCTCAATAACCAAGCAATTCCATCAATCTTTGCTCACCAATTCATGAGCCTTCATTTTGACTCCCCTGTCTGCACTGCTATCTTCAATGGCAACAACTTCCATGATCTTGCGCTTCACTTGTTCGGCGATATTCTAAAAATTTCCTTATAGTTTGAATGAAGCAAAATACGATATAAGCAAAATTTTGCAACTTTATCATCAGACGAAAAGAATTTGCCCGACTTTCAACAAATAAATAGATGGATCATATTTATAGACTAATATGTTCATCATAAAATCTTCTTGGTTCAAAGAAAGCATATCTTGGAGCTTAAAAATTTGCTGTCAAGATTTCGATAAAATCCTTGTAAAAATAGGTAAACACAACACAAGTTCTATGCTCTATTTGGTAGGGCTATATAATTTGGTTATTCTGTATCTTGAGAGAAGTGATGATAGCAAAAATTCGTTTTTTGTTCTAATAGAGATATTTGTTCGTTTCTTCTTATTGGAATGCAAAAGAGAACCTACGTGGACAGTGTATGACATCTGCCTGATCTGCTGACTCTCAGCCAGATCGACAGTCATGCCCGCATTCCTCTCCATCTCCATCATCCAGTGCTTCATGTTCGTCATCATCTGGTTGTGTGCCTCGTCCCGAGCACTCAGTTGTGGCTGTTGCGATGTCTCTTCGCTGTCTCTGTCTCTGTCTATCCTGTCCAGCCCTCTCCGCATCCTTCGCTCAGCCTCCTTTTCACTCCTCGACTCACTCTCCAATCTGCCGATCTCCTCAATCACATCCGCTGTCGTGTCTTCGTCTGTCGCTGTCCTGAATCCATTCTCCTTGCCCTGCACGGCAGATCGTTCAGGAATTCTATCGATTGTAGAACTCTTCGACCTAGAAAATTCATTCATATGTTCTGCATGACAAAAACCTACTGTAAAAAAACTAGCTTGATCGGAAAAATATCGGATCTAATGATTTTTAAAGAGCTTTTCAACTCACTTGGAGTGTGAATCACTGTCATGTGTATTGATGTGATGTCCATTAGTGTTTTGCGCCACTTCAATCTCTCTCAGATTGAACGCCCTGGCGATTGCAGCAGCCGCCTGCGTCAACACTTCCACCACTTTCCGAGCATTCCGACCTGCCAGTTTTGGATGTCTTTCGTTCGCTGCCTTCACTCTGGCCTTCACCTGAAATTATAGGTTTTGACGGTATGAAAAATGGAGATTTGCTAGGAAAAATCTTCCAGTGAATGCACCAAAATGATAGAGACTTGGAGTTTTATGCACAACTCACTCTAATTATGATAAGTTATGACTCCGAAAATTAGTCTTTCAAGATTCATCACTTTCAATCGTGACTTTAAATGTTTTTCTTGAATTCCCCATATTGTAAATGAATGGTTAAATGTTACCAAATCGACCTGATCCCTGAGTCTGTCAGCCTGCTCCCTGATTGCAGGAATGGAAGCAGGCGTGTAGAGGACAGCCTCCTGCATCCTGTTCATGGCCTGGTTCATCTGCCCCGTCTCCTTTCCGATCTGCTCGATTTGCAGCCAGAACACCTCGCATTCAGTGCGCTGTTCCTCGATTCGAGATCGCCGGTCGCCTAGGTCGCTGCGGATCTAAAATAGGTTTAATGCCAAAGATGATATTTCTATCGGTATCCGAGGTTTGACGTCATCACTTCACTGATGAGCGTAAATATTACAAAATTGTGCACAGGTGATACAACGGTTGTTGATCATCTTGATTGAAAAAAAAATTTTAAATTACATTGAAAATCTGAGAAAAATGAAACAAGTTTCACTGTAAATAAGAATAAACAAGTTACTTACATCGGCAACCCGCTTGGCAGCCTCGGAAACTCCCCTTCTGATGTCGTGTTTGGCATCTTTGCTCGCGTCCTTCTGCTCGATGAACAAATCCTTCGCCGCTTCCAAAGTAACCATTTCGTTTTTCCTGAACCATGACAATTTCTTGAGTAATGATGAGATAAACTCTGCCTCGTGACGACTTCCTCTTGTCCCTTTGCAATCGCACTGAAAGTCTCTTCGACTCCAGTCGGATCGAGGGGGTTCGGGGACAAACGCAGGACTTTGTCCATTTCATCGCACCTACAAGTAATTTCTTTGCTAAATGAAAACAAGGAGAAAGTATTGAACTTGATTTCGACCTAATGTGAAAATTTAAAAAAAAAAATTCGACTTTGACATTTATTTCTATCTCTAGTCGTGAATTTCTTTTCTAGACATTTTTATTCTATCAAATTTCTTCCGTCTTTCCTACCAATTGTCGATCTGCCTAACAGCCTGTCTGAGTCCCTGTTCATCAATCCTCTCGGCCTGTTCCTTTTGCTGCGCTTCCTTCATTCTCCTCAGCACATTCCTGTATCTCTCCTCGATTCCTTTCACTCTATCCTTCAGTGCAGTTGCGGTTTCTCCATTCTCTTCCAGTCGATTCAGAATCGACGCCTGATGTCGAACAGCATTGCACACTTTCTGCTCGCAGCTGAAATTTATTTTTTTTGTTGAAAAAACATAAATCATAACGGCGCGATCTTAATTGATTATTTTAGGGAAAAATAATAGTTTCGAAAATTTGCCTCTAAGTTAGAGTAAATGTATATAATTTTGATAGTAAATTGAAGCAAGATATCAAGAAAAATAAAATGACAGTTGATAATGAAAACAATGACTTACTCTCTCATTGTACTCTCTGCTTCCCTGTCGAACTGCATGTGCTCGGCCTCTGTGACTTGTCTGTCAGCCTCCTCGATGGCCCTGTCAGCTTCGTTCCATTCCTGTCTGTGCTGTCTGTTCCTCTCCACCCTCGCTTCGATATCTTTTCCCAGTGACTCGATTCGCTGAACACAACAAATCGATGTTTTTTTTTCTGATGTAAGGAATCGTAAAGTCGTAAAATTTAATAAAAACAAGAAAAACTTTAGAACTGCTGTCCTAAATAATTCTTTTTGCTTTTACCGATCCTTTCAAGTCGCCGAAAGATGCAAGAATTAGATATTTTCTATGAAATTCACTAAATTTAAAGAAGTTTCAATAAATATCATGAAGCATTATACAGCGGAGACCAAACGTTTGGAGCCAATTATGCATTTTAAAACTAGATTTAAAATTTAATAGTAGTACCTCTCTGGTGTGTTCGACATGCAGCATGTCGAGAGTCATTTCGTTCTCCTCCACCTTCCTCTCTGCCTCCTTCAGTGCTTTCCTCATTCTAGCGAACTTCTCTGTCATTCCAGTCACATTCTCCATCGGGAATTCTTCGTTGTAGGCGATCGATTCTTCGATTTCATCCAAATCCGCGTACACCTAAAGATCGAATTAAAAACGGCTTTTCAACTTCTCTGTGATGAACAAGGGTGTATATAACATTTCCGCTTCGTATTTAGTCATTTCGGTTAATTTTGTTTGTTATCGTAAAATTTAGAAAGTCTATCTTTCTATTTCAAATTTCTATGTTTTTGAAATCTCACAAGTCTTTCTCGAACACTCTTGTGATGAAGATATTCACTTTCTTCCTGTTCATAACTTTAGAGTAAAAAATAAGAATAGATCTACCTTTTCCATAGGGTCGACCCCCATGCTCTTGGTCATGATCATCTCGGGCTCAGTCTCGATCTGCTCGACCCTTCTCACTTCAATAGGTCTTTCTTCTTCCTCCTTCTTGGCCTTCTTCTTCCTTTCGGAGGGAACAGGGGAAGTCGATGGAGCAGAAGTGTCCTTCTCTGAGGATGTGCCTGCAGTGGGCATTTTGATAGGCTCGTAATAGCGAACTGTAGATTCCTCTTCCGTTGTACTGCCTCCCGTCGTGTAGGCTTCCATTGCTGAAAATAGATTGGAAATAGACTCATTGATGAAGGATTATCAATGCTTTTTCGTCCTCAATAACAGAAGAATAAAGATAGTGAATTTTATTCTTCCAGAAAAGATGTTTCTTTTCAGAAGTGAGATTGAACTTCGAACATCGATTCTTATTCCTACTTTCGAAAGATCGTCTTGCCTCATTTGATACCTTTCTACCAATTTATTATCCGAAAAAGTTCATTTTTACGAATAAAACTGACCAAGAGGAGCGGAACTGCCCATGCTGACTCTGTCAGGTGAGAGTCTGTAGAAGCTGTCTGCCTGTCCCTGTGCCTGCTCCGATTTCTGTCTGTCAGCTTCGGTTCTTGCCAGTTTCTCCTCCAATCTGCCGATTTTCTCGTTCATTTTGTCGAGAGTTGCATCCCTGGTCAGGCCTGATTTGCCAGGCAATTGCTGATGGATCTGTGCAGCTCTGCTCGAGATGTCTGTCAGCTGAGTGTCTCTTTCGAGAAGATCCTTTCGAGTTGCCTCAAAATAACAACAATATTCAATAAAATGCCAATTTGATTGTTACCTCAGCAATTTTAGCATCATTCAGGTCCCTGGCCAATAGCTTATCGAGAACTTCCTCCATTCTGCCGACATCAGCAACGAGTGTCTCGTGCTGATGCTCCAGAGTATCTGCCTTGTCGTTGTGCATCTCACATTGCTCTTCCAATTTATCAACCTACAATGATGGATATTTGAATACATTTTTTAAAATAATTTCAGAAATTCACTAGCTTTTTTAGCATATTTTATTCAAAAAGCTTTTCTATGACAATACCAGATGTTAAAATTGAGAAATTCAATGAAGATGAATTTAAAAAGGCCCTCAATTTTAGACTGATCTTCATTAAACAAAAATGAATTTCCGCACCTGATCAGCGATTTCATCCAACTGCTCGATGGCCTTGTGCGTGCTCAATTCCATCCTGCCGCTGTCAGCCAGCCTCCTTCCTTCCTTGAGCACTCTGTCGAGTACGGGTTTGGACAAGGCCAGGAAGGACTCGATCGCAGCAGCCCTCTGTTTGTATGTGGAAGGGGACTCCACGGGCGAGGAGTCGAAATCGAACAGGCGAGAGGCGGCTTCGAACTTCTTCGACAATTGGCTGACTTTGTCAGCGAACGGGGAGGACTCGTCCAATTCGGCAGAGGGAGGAGTGAAGATCGGGGTTGCCTGAAAGCAGCAGTCAAATCGCTTTACGATAAGAAACATTTACGTAGTACTTGAAATTAGGTAGGAAATTTCGAGGTTTTAAAAAAATAATAATAATAATAAATTATATTTTCTACCTCTCAATTAGTAGGATTTTCAATCCTCTCACCTCGTGCAATTTCCCCTCTAACTCCTTCCACTTGTTCTGAATGTCGTCCATCGGTTTCGTATGTGCCAGTCGGGGATTCCTTGCAGCGAGCCTCCTCGCTCGAGACGAAAGTCTGTCTCGATCGTTTCGGAGCAGAGAAAGGGTTCGGGCGATTTCTTCGACTGGTTTTTCTTCTAGCTAAAAATAGGATAATTCGTTTTTTTTTCAGTAGATGATTCATTTTTAGCGTGGTAGAATTTACCACATAGCAATACTGTTCGTTTATCACTTCGAAGTGAAGGCCATATTCCTGCTCAATCCATTTCAATTTGAAACTACCCCCAAAAATTTCGGTAAAGTGAGAACTGCAGTTGAAAATGAGTTTTAGTTATATTATAAAAGTAGAAAAGACAACACACAAAATTCAGAATGTAGATCAGCCAACCTTATCGAGTTTGCCGGAAATCTTGGCTTGTAGTTGATCGACCTGTAAGAGCAGATCCTCATCGTCCTCTTCCATTTCCCTCTGGGCCAGATTCCAGTTGTCCAGTCTCCTCTTCAATGCATCTGCTCTCTGTCTTCTTTCCATGTAAACCGAATCGATCGACACTCCCTTCTCTCTGCAATAATTCAATTGTCTTCAATTTTGATTAGAAAGTGACGAACTTGAGCGTGCTTTCGAGCTGGTCGATACTCTTGATTGCTGCCTCATTACGATTCCACTCAGCCATCATCGATTCGACTGCTCCTTCGTTCGCTGTCTGAAAGAAGGGTAATCAAATTTTGCAACGAAAGTCTGCACGGACGCGCGTTTATACATTTCTGAAGTTGTCAATGTCAAGGTATTCAATGTTAATGTGTTTTCACAAATTTGACATCGGTGTTTAAGCGTAGGAGATTCTTTGAAGAAATAAGAAAATTTGACTTCTAAAATTTCAATAACAATCAACTAAAAAGAGATGATGGTTTAAAAGTCATACCGCTTCTTCTCGCTCATACTCTCCCAATTTGCTCTCCATTTTGTCGAGCCACAGGTCCATTTCCGCAGCCTCTTCCCTGCACCGCTTCCACATTTCAGAACAATCTTCCAGTCTTTCCACAGCTTCTTCAGCTCTCTCAAATTCATTTCATCATTTCAGTCTTTTTTTTTATCAATTTAGAATATTCCGATGTACTGTTTTTCATCCAAATCTGGCTCTGGCTCTTATTTTTCTCGTCTCTTTTCATTCTCTCCCCTTCAGACACTCTCTAAATTTAGAACCAAATTATGCCAAAAATTCGCCTAATATGAAAGTTGGGGGGCCAGATTTGCATGAAAAGCAGTATAAAGAAAAATAAGTATTAAAAAAGTGAACGATGGCAAAGTTAATGAAATTTTCAAACTCACAATGCCCAATTCCTTAGTGTTCCTCCTGTGCTGCTGTATCTTGTTCTGTATGTCCTTAGCAGTAAGTTTGTCAATGATGCCCTCCTCCTTCAGCTTCTCATTGCCCTGTAGCAGACTCTTCAGATCTTCATCGATCTCCTTCAAATCCCTCGCAATTCTGCCTGCGATCACAGCCCCGTCACCTGCATCTGAGGCTTTGATACCTGCAACAAGAAGTTGTTATCATTCTGACTTGGATCTATTTTCGAGCTAAACACTTTGAAAAATGGATAAATCGTACCAGTCAACTCATCGATGGAGTTCTCGATGGAATGCAACTTTGCAGTGGTCCTCTCTAGCTTCTCCTCGAATGTCTTTGGCTGCTTGAATTCGTTGAATTTCGCTCGAAGTTCGTTGAAAGTTATCTGCAATTTCGAAAGATGAATTTTATACCATTTTTTTTTTTTAAATTTGATTTTTACCGTAGCATGTTCGTACTGAGCTCTGAGTCGTTCGTTGTCTCTTCTTTCGCCTTCGTTCAGCCACTTGTTTAGATCGGCCAGCGTCCCTTCCCACTGCTTGAATTCCTTCGATATTTCCTAAATTGATAGAATCATTCTTGAAAGAAAGAAGTTAGTCAAAACTATTCAACGATTACATCATCTCCATGCAAAATTATGCACCATTCCTCACTCAAATATTTCGTTTAGAAAATGAAAAATTATCAACTCAAATCATCGAAAAGTTGCAATCCAAAATTGCAGAACCATAACAAAATCTCGATAAAATTGATTAGAATCATGCGGAAACTCAGTCAATCGATTAGGAAATTGACGAAAACTATCGGAATCAATCAATCAGTAGCAGGCTCTAACTAATCGAGTTGGAAATGAAATGCTGCTTGCAGCCGAAATTCAATCGGCAAAAGTCAAACTCACTTGGACATCCGATTTCGAATCAGACAGGTTCTGGAGAATTTCAGAAATGAATCAGATAGATAGAGGCTTTGAGTTCAGGAAGAATCAAACTTTAGAGGTTTCATTAAAATAGAACTTCGCAAAATCGTTAAGCAAAAGTATGCTTTGATTCCAAGAAGAAGTAAATTTAAATGCCAAAATCGAATGCAGAGAAGTCAAATGCCAAAGAAGAGAAGACAAGACGAAATTGTACTATGCAGGAAATATTTTATCCTAAGAAGACTAACCCTGTATTCCTGAGGCACATCAGAAGCGGTGATATCTGAAGCTCTGCGAGAAGAAAGCAAGGGACCCATATGAGCTGCCCATTTCTGAAAACATGAAATAATCATCAATGGGAATCTTGTATCAAAATGAGTTTTCAGAAGGAAAATTTGATGGAGAATAGTGTTCTGACTGTTTTATCAGATTCTCAATACTTGCTTCGCAAATACCCGCAGAAAATAGTGGGTCATATTGAGAGAGGAACAAAGCACGTCATGTCTTCTTTTTCTCTCTGCGAAAGATAGACTATTTTTTTCGGGGAATATATTTACGGGTTTTGCGAGTCGAGTTTTGAGAAGTCGGAATTTTATTGTTGAGTGCAGTTATCGAAAATTTATGACTTAAACTTGACATCGTCCAAACTTAATAAAAATTCAAAAAGATACCTGCAATTCAGCCATGCTTCTCTCGAATTTCTCGCATTCTTCGACAGCCTTCGTGAGTGCGACGACTCGATCGCGAGCTCTGCAATTTGGTTGTTTCATTGCTTCGAGAAGGAAAGTCAATTCTCACTTAGCAGTCATTTTCTCCTTGTTGGCGGCAAGTTTGGCCACATTTTCCCTCTGGAAAGGCTCGTCCATGTCTGCAGTGGCCTGCTCCAATTCAACACTCTGCACAGTCACCTTTTCTAGCAGACTTTCGAGCGCCTGAAAAGCCAAAATAGATCAAAACGAAAATATTTAGCTAATTTTGTGAACAGTAGTAAAAATAAGCTTCATTATACAAACGCAACATTTTTTATCAGATTCAGGTACTGAAGATTTTTAGAAAGATCTTCAAGTTCAATACTTGATTTTCAAAGGTCGGAATAGAGTGGGCCGAGATCAATTAATCAGTGAATGAGACAAATTGCAATGCGATCGAAATGACATGAAATGGAGAAGAAGAAGAAGAAGAGCAGAGCATAAGCAGAAAGTCGATGTTGTGATCGGGAAGCGAGAAGAAGGAAAAAGACGAAGGGAAGGGACAGAAATAAGGAAAGGAAGAGGAAGAGCAAAAAGTTTAGTCCAGCTGTGGGCGATCAATAGAGTTCATCGAGAAAATATACGTCACTTATTCAGTAACTTTGTTGCATTTTTTATAAAAAGTCGTTTTGCATGAAAGAAGTGAATAGAAGATTTTCGAGTTTGAGTGAATTTCCAAATGGCACAGAACGATTTTTGCAATCAATTTCACATCGCGGCACAAAAATGAATGGTCGAGTATTTCAGATTTCAGAATGTGAAGATATAATATATTTTTCGAAATGCAATATGGGAATAGTACACTAATACTGAAGACCCCATTTGGAATCGCTAGATACAAAAAAGTATAGGGGTTAGCTAAGAACCTATGCACTACCCCAATAAATAAACTTAGATAAAACATCTCGACTCACGTCCAAATGCTCGCAGAATTCCTCAGCGTCAGTGGCGTTCTCGGATGCCTCGATGCACTGCTGAAGTTTCTCTAGCAGCCGCTCTTCGTCGTTTATTGCTTCTGAATTATACAATTAGACAATATGTGAACAGATCAGTCACAGTCACAAGACTGTCTCTCTGCAGTCAATAAATCCTCTTTGCGTGAGCACTTTCCATCTTATCTTTCCCCTCTCCCCATATCACACAGACTCTCTATTCGCGCAGATCTTCAAGAGTCAGTAGAAAACATGCCACTCTTCTACTGGTTAACTGTGGAAAAGCCCACACAAATAAACAGTAGACAGAAAATCTCGGGGCTTGCAGAATAGCATATCTTTTCCTCTTCCTTCTCTCATCATATCAAACAGCTATCTAAAAGATTTGAACTTTTCTAGAAGATTTTGAGAAAATCCACAAAATTAGATTCCAATGATAATCCTAGAAGGAATTTCCTGAAGAAGTCGTCCATTTTGAAAAGCAAGATCGGTGATAAATGAGAAAATGATAAACATGATAAGCGGTCAATAAATTGGATGAACTTCGAGGGATTTCTAGAAAAATAGGAAAAAAATTGATCGATAATGAGCTTTTTAAAAAGTAGTAAGTAATCTGCCTTACAATGAGCGAAATATGAAGGATCTAGGATCTGTATCTTGCAACACTCGCTCATCCCCACAATATCACCCAGTCACAGAGCCCCTGCATTGTTTTCAGTTAGAATCTTCTCATATTTCCATTCACTCGTTCACTCAGTTCAATGGCTCACTCTGCAGAGTCCTCCGGTGTTCCTTCCTCGCACAACTCAGTTCATCCTCTATCTTCTCAGCCAGTCCCTTCGACTTCTCTGCCAGACTTCGGATTCGAGTCCGAGTCGAGTTGACCACTTGCTCGGGCACATTGTCTTCCAAAGTCAGCATCTTTTCTGCCGCTCTTTCTGAAAGCAAAGCGTCTTTATGATAGGGGATAAAATCCAGGTGATCGTTATTTTGATTGCTCACTGCGAAAAAATGGCAATTGAACTTCAAATTTATGTCACACTGAAAGAGAACAATGCGAAGTACCCTCACAAAATCTTATCGACGTCTATTGGAGAGCAAAGTAAGTTTAACGTTCACTTTAAATTAAAAATTATAATATTTCGAATGTTCTAACCAGCTTCCTTTCTTTCCGTTTCATTAGCAGCCAATTTGTGCCTGGTCAGCTCGAGTGCCTGAATGACTTCTCTGAGCCCTCTGCTGTCCTTCTCAATGTCAGCCAATTCCGCTTCAATCCTTATCAGAGTTGCCTCAGCAATGCCAATTTTGTTTGCAGCTGCAGTGGTCACTCGATGTCTCTCCTCCACTTCCGCACGTCGAGTCTCCACTTTTTCGATCACCTGAAGATCCAAATTCATAAATAATTTTAGAATAGAGGCTCTAATTTCAAGTTTGAAAATTGAAAGACTGGAAACCTCAAGACAACGAGGCACGAGACAGACCGAATAGATTTAGGAATAATAAGGTACTTATGGCATCATTTTCGACGCTATTTCTCCATATCCCGTGTCTCGATGCCCTACGGCTTTCGAAACTGTCAACTAAAAGATTTTCTCAACAGTGACAGGGTGGAATAACATTTTTAGTCAAAAGTTTGAATAAAATGCCGTCTCATCAGTGCTTCAGAAATAAAATCGAACTGAAGAATTCAGGAAATTCCTACCTCGACAGACATGTCCTTCTTCCTGGCCTCATCAACCAGCTTCCCAATCGTCTGTATGTCTTTCTGCAGTCCATCCACATCTCCCACGCAGCTCCACTTGCCGTCCAATTCTGTCAGAATTCGCGATTCTGCCTCTGCAGCGTCAGTGCTCTTCGAAGTCCCTGCTTCTGGTTGACCTGATTGGCCCTGCAAAATCATCAGTCATTCATCAAACAGAATATCTTCCTTTTTCACTATTTTTAGATGGAAAAAAGAAGTAGCGTGAAAAATTGAGAGAGAGAGAGAGAGAGAAGATATTTCTACCGCTAAGGGACAGGGCGCAACGTTTTTCACTTTGCAAAAAGAGAAGTTTAGCGAAACGAAAAATCATTTTAAAAAATAAAATCGAATTTTCAATTTTCAATTACTCTACCTTGGGTTTGAGTGCCTCCAGTCGTTTTCTGGCGATGTCGAGTCCCTTCTTGAGAATGGCTTTCTTCAAAGGGTCCTTCTCGATGAAAGTCAGGTTCTTTGCCTGCACATTCAGCTGTTCTTCCAGCTTTTCCAGTCTCTTTTCCCTCTCATTCGGCGGCACTTTCTGCAGGTCTGTCAGAACTCTGCAATTTCCCCTTTCCATTCAATAGTCCATCATCGGATAGTCTCACTTGTCGCATCCCTCAATCCACTGCTCGATTTTGTTGGCCACGATGCCCTCTTCGTCCGCATCGTTGTGTCCGGTCAGGACGTTCATCGCCTCGCTGATCTTCGTCACAATTCGAGCCCAGCCCTGCAGATTGTTTTCATGTTCAAATTGAAATTCAAATCACTAGAGACTTGATGATACGAATTTTTTGTCTTGACATGACTGATCAGTGGAAATGGCGAATTTCAAAATCTCATCAGCATTAATGATAATTTTGGTACTGATCAATATTATCGTCAATTTCGTGAGAAAGTCTGACAAATATAGTGAAACGATAAACTGAAAAAAAAAAATTCTGAAGATGACCTTTGCGAAAACCTCGAATGCGTCATTTGCCCGCTTGAGTTGCTTGGAATTGAGTCCGCTGATGTGCAGCGATTCCAGTTCGAGTTGCAGTCGATTGACTCGAGTCTCTTGCTCCTTGATCTGGATCAGCTTCTCTTGACAGACGGATATCATCTTCCGAGTCTAAAACTATGATAAACTAGTTGTGCAATTGTGGACAAAATGATAACTTGCGTGAAAGCTAAGTGTAAAGAAAACTAATTGCGGAAAATCTGGAGGGACAATTGATGAAGTGCCAGTTTTGTTCACTTATCGTGATCAAGTTCGAATGGAATTTTTCAGTTTTCTTGATAAAGATATCTCAAGTGGAACTAAACAATGTTTTCATTGTGATGCGTAATGGCATCTAGGAAAGATTCATATTTGACTCTCAGATATCGGAGAAATGCATATTAATTTTGAAACAAAGAATAGCTATTGGCTAACCTGATCAGACTTCCTGACGACCGTGAAAGTCTCTGACCACTGCTGCAGAGGCTTGAGTTCTGTATCGAGTAGGGTGATGTGCTCGATGAATCGATTCAGCATCTTCTCCTTGGGATCTTCGATTTCAGTGTCGGTCGCCGTTTCGCTCGTCAATTCGGAGGAAGGAGCCGATTCGGCTGCCTGTTGAAGGGAAGTGCGAAGCATTTCTGCAGAAGGCTCGTCTGCTTCTGGCACTCGCTCACGACTCTGGAGATCATTTTATTTTTCCGACGAAAAAAATTAATGAGAAGAATTCACATGGACTTCAAGGAATTGATATTTTTAAAATCAGAATCTGAAAGAAAATTGGTTGAACATTGTGAGAATGAGAACTTCGACTCGCCATTTTGTGAAAATATGCCGTAGGGGTTAATTTTTGCAGAAAATGAATTGAAGATGCCTAGATTTTCCGAGTGGATATGTTGAATTGGTGTTTGAGACAATACTTTCGCGCGCGCGCAGAAATCTCAACATGATTGTCAATAAGGTTTTTTTTGTAATGCAATAAAATTAAAATTTTTCCTAGTCTAAAGAATCATTTTGAAAGGCAGCCTGAAAACTGCAAGACGGCAAAATACGTGTCTCAGCACCTCGTAGTTTCCTGATAACCTTTTCTACAAAAAGAGCATTCTTTCAAGGAAGACTTTAAAATTATAAAGCTGGAGACAAAGATAGACGAAAATTAGGAAAAGCTTTCCAAACACTTCCTTGATCGAAGTAAACGCCCACGTCATAAAAAATCAATGCCACCGCACTATTCATCGCTCCATTTCTCAAAATTTTAGGTTGCATTTTCGTGCTTTTTTCATTTCCATTTCTCGAAAATTTTCATGAAAATTGTTCTTCTCTGCGCTCGCTAATTATTTCTGATTTTTCTCGATGATTCTTGAACTCCAAAATATCAAATTCGACGAGAATTTCCATATTTGACGAAAAAATTCTGTAGGAAATTATTTTTTGCTTTTTTTCTTCGAATTTTCAAATTAAAAACGATCTGTTCAACTTCGAATCTTCAGATGTTCGGTCTAGAAAATCCTACTAGTTGATTCCAAAATTCGGTTTTCTCGATGAATCACCGCAATCACGATTTCCTAGTTTCATGAAATACAATTTTTTTGCTCACTTTTTTTTGTTTTTTTTTTTTTTTTATCTTTCCTCATTATTTTCTGTGTCGCGAATCGTTGAATAGCTTTCCCACGCAACGACTCGATTTCAGCGGGGAATGTTCAAGCCCAAGCTGCAGCCCGCCAAACTCTACTGGCTGCTAGTAGGGGTTCCGTCGGACTCGTACATTCAAGTCTCCAACTTCCTGGTCAGCCACCTCTTCACCAGACTTCTCTTAAAGCTCGACCCATAAAAATCTTCAGCACAAAAATTGTCTTATCGTGGGTGAAAAAGAGAATGTCTTTTTTCTGCGAGTTTTTTTGTTTTTGTTTTTTTTAGAGGGTCGGTTTCGGGAAAATCGGCTTTTGCACTTCATTCAAAAAAATCGTTTATTGCAGGACGCGATTCCGTGCCTGGGATGGAGCTCGACCTCTCGCGACATCAAGCTCGTGCTCCAGACTGTCGCCTCGTACCACGGAACTCAAGTCCCGGAGAATGTGAGTGGAGAACCTCTCGAGGAAGGGCTCAAGATGAGTGAACTTCAGCGTGTGGTCGATTACCAGAAGTACCCTCGCGATAAAATGTACATCTTCCACAAGTTTGCCGATCCGACCTTCTCGCCCCTGGCCTTCGAGGAGCTGCATTCCCTCGAACTGACCTACGGCTGCGGTCTGGAGACCTTCGTCTATGAAGTCACTTTGCCCATCCCTCCCACTGTATGTTTCGGAAGAATATCATAAAAGAAATTTCCTCATTTCAAAGTTTTATGAAATGAAACTTGTACAGCACTACGGAAAATCTTCTTGTGCATCTTTTCATATAACATTCTTATAGCCTATCTGTTACGCTAATCGAGTTATTCGCGAAAAACGCATACCTGTGGGCAGCCCTGGTTTGAAATGAGCTCGACTTTTCTCAAAATTTAAGTCTCATTTTTACCCCACCCTCGTTTCTAGTGAGGAATAGTATGGAGAAAAGAAGGTGATGGTAACTACAAAAGGGACCAAAGCTTAACTTTCTTTTCAGTTTTCTGTGCTTCAGATCAGCTCTGGCCCGTACAGTCCGACCGCGCCGGTCCTCTCGCTGTCCGCGGACGCTCTGAAGCGCGTCCACGTTAATCAGCTCAAGGAGAAGCCCGTTTCCCTGCGTCGCATCGCTGCTTTCGGTCTGCGTCCCTCCAACAACACTACTCTGCCCATCCACAACAAGCAATACGAACAGGTAAACTAACAAAAAATCATAAACAAATTTAGAGAATTGTCACCTAAACATTTCCAAATACTTATTTTTTCAAATTAGTTCTGCATAAATTGCAACGCAAAGCTGTGTTTCTTTTACTTTTCTGATATTTCAATTTTGAAATTTGATCGAAAAACAATCGATCTAGCTTGTAAAAGCCGTATACTTGTCAAATCTATGATTGTATACAAGGAACAGGGAAAGGTAGGCTATGTTTGGTTTCAAAATTATGAGCAGCATGTGCAGAGTATTTCTAGCAAGAAGTTAGACTAGCCTTTCGAGCCCCTATCCTTATCTCTATTTTGCTAATGTACGGCTTTTACAAGAAGCCATCGATCTATAAAATGTAGTGATATGATCCCAATTTCAGACTGAAGACAACGTGATCGTGACGAACAGACAGGGCTATGGACTGGAGCTGGACGATGACAAAGAAGAGAGGGAATTGAGAAGTGAAAGAAGTCGGCCAATGCAGGAACAGAAACGCGGCGTGGTTGGACATGAAGAAGAGATGGCTGAAGAAATGGAGATGGACACCGAGGAACATTTGCAGAGCAGCTACCAGGTACAGAAAACAAATGATTTCCTAGAGAAATTTGGAAAGTCGTATCTCGGAGATTGTGTAAAACGAGCGAGTTTCCCTATATTTCTAGCCCAACGAATTTTTCATAGTTATAACGATGTGAAATTTTCGAATACTCGTAGTCATCTCCAAATCTAAAATAATAATGATGGATACTGTTGGCAACTTACATTTGACAGAATGACGAAAAGTAATAGAAGTTGATAGGGATTTCGTCAAATACAAAAATCGTCATTTGTGGGTTCGTTATTCCGTCATTTACAGGTTGTCGATATTGTTGCAGGAATTGCTGGAAGAAGATGAAGAGGCGAGCTTGGATGCGCTCTACAACAAGACTGCAGCCAAGAACACTGACGAAAATCTGGACATTTCGGACCACAATCAAGTAACTTCGATCGAATCCCTTGCAGAGGGAAAGATTCTCACCCTCTCGACCTCCTCCACACAGCCCGCGGACAACCATATCGACCAAGCCAATCAGTCCTACAACTCCATTGGCAAAAGTGTCGCTACCAAACGCAGGAGAACTAGGTGAGTCAAGAGAATGGGAATAACATGCTACCATGTCAAAATTTCTTTATTTTCTTGCGAACTTTTTTAAATCAATTTTGAGCAGCTCTTCTATTTTTTTTTTAATTTTCAGCGGCGCACCAAGTTCGAAGTCGATGAGCGCATTTGATTCTAATCAGAGAATGCAGCAGGTTAACGACAGCAAGAGTGGAGTTTTGCTGGTTAGTTCCTTCTGATACACTCAGGAATAACATTTAAAAAAAATCAACTTTGAAAAACAACAACGGTCTCCTTTCTGTTAGAAACTTTGGTGCAAATTCTACTTGTGATTTTTCATGCGAAAACCTTATCCGATTTGAATCCAAGTCAATCAATTTTCAGATAGCGCCTCCGCCTAAAAAGGCGAAGAAACAGTCGAGTGGCAGAGGAAACGGCAAGGGAAAGAAGGGAAGCCGAAGATCGAAGAATGCACAGAAAATCCAAAAAGATGAAGAGGCGCAGGAGATGGTAGATGAGACTGGAGACGACAACAACGACAACGACAACCAGGCAGGGCAGATGGATGGCGAGGAGGAACTGCAGGACGATACAGAGGCTGATGTTGAGTAAGTTGGATTTGTAGGGTTTTAAACGAGTGCATAAATTCTAACATTGATAGAACCAACAAACTATCTGGATTATTGCGATTTTAGAATTCGACATCTTATTTTTTCTCGATTCATTGCTGAAAGTTGCGATTTTCAATGTTCAGGAATGACTACAATCCGGTGGCCGATCCTGCTGGATCCGACGAACCGCTGTCTGTGACGAGGGCCAGATTGCAGAAGGCCAGAGAGGAGGCTTGGAAGAGAAATGCCATGGTAACTCACCATCTCATTTTTAGGTTATTGACGATTTATTCGGTTTTTGCCGGTCACAAGTAGTATTGTTTGGAGAGGAAATTGACAAGGGAGAAGTTGCCACATAGGAACTATTCACAGACCTTAATGAAACTTACCCAATGGATTTTAATAATGCTGATCATATTAAAAAGTGCTCAACTATACTCACAAGCCTGGAATTGTGATTTTTGCATGATTTCTTCACTTGTTTTAATGAATTTGCTCATGTTTCATACACACTCTTTGATGTGATCATCATGACCAACGTTATCAAAAATCTCGATTTGGCAAGTTTTATTTTAAAAAATTGTAAATTCCTATGTGGGAACTTTCCTTGTGAGAAGAGTTAAATAATTTCTGTACAATATTAAAATTTTTCTAACTTCTACTGACAGTCAATGCGATATGATGCGTGTTTCAGTCGTTGTCGAATTCCCCGAACTCGTCCCGCTTCCCCTCTCCCTCTGCACCCTCCGCTTCCAAGAACGTTCCCACCAAGCGCATTTCCACTGGCAAAACTACAATCACTTGCGATGTGAGTCAATCATTCCATCATTTCCTGTAATTAATTTGAATGTTTCCTGTTTGAGCTATGCGACAAATCGATGCTGCTCTCCTCGTTCTCGGTGCACGCCGCGCAGAAGCACATGAAGCTGAGGTACAAGTGCAAGGCCGAAAAATGTACGGCGGCATTCGCCAGGCAGGACATCATCATCAAACACGACAACAAGCTGCACAACGGAGAGGCTGAATATGAGGACATCTGGTATGTGCACAAGCATTGGGATTTTACGAACATAAATGTCCCGAGTTATGCTTCTTTGAAAAATAGACGTCTTCTAAATCTGCATATGATTATTTAAAAGAATCGAATGAAACGGTTACAAATAGCCTTCATCGATACTTAAAATTGTCTTTATCTTTGTTTCTCTATTTATCAAATAATCAATAATTGAATATTTTGCAGGGAGGAGGCCGACTTCGAGAAATTCGAGCATATCAAGAAGCAATATCACTTCTGAGCGAGTGAAAGATGGAAGACTAACACTGCAGGGCAATCCTTGCTTAGAGAAGACAACTTGTTTGGGTTGATTCATTTGTTTCAATATTGGAATTTTTATCAAACAATCGATTCAGTGAATTAATCAATACCAATCTTGACAAGGAACTATCTGAGTCAATCCAAATATTCATGAATTTAGATGCAATATTTTGTGTTTTTATGGTATGACTTTTTTCTTTTTTAATTATTGTTTTTCTTTTCATTTCTTTATTTATTGTTCTTCTCTCTCCGCCCTTATTCCCAAATTTGTTTGAATTGTTGATTTTTCTTTGGACTGTTCTCTTCTCTAAAGTAATAAATTATTTTCGTTGAATCTAATGTTCCTAAATTATACATTCTGCCGCATGTTTCAAGAACAATACTACAAATATTTTTTTTTCTGAAATCGTAGTGTTGATTTTTTTTGTTTTTCATCGTCAGAAAAATCAGAATTCACGAAAGCAATACCTTAGAACTGAGGTTCTTTGCAATTTGCGAAAGCCTAGAGCATATTCAACTCATTTTCGGCGATAATTTTTTCATATGGCATAGTCGAACCCTACGACATTATCTTATTGATGAAGAAGCTACACTTCTACGACATATTCAAGCCTATAACAGCCTATTTGAAAAGCGACTCTTACCTTGAACTGTTTGACGTCGGCCTTCCCACTGACGACCAACGTCTTGCTGTGCTCCTCGATCCTGGCCACCAGATTGTCCCATCTTTGAGTGACTGTGTCGAGTCGCCGCCGCACCGCATTCGCTGCCTCTCCATTCGCCTCGTCCAGTCGAGCGACCAATTCACAGCTCAGCTGCGACAGGCGAACGAAGGAGCCGTGCTCTGCCTCGAGTGAGGCCTCGCATCGCTGCAGCTTGCGAACTTGTTCGGCTACCTGCAAAAGAAGCAAAAAAATGTATTGGTTCGAAATTACTGCATCAGGAAAATACCGAACTCTGAAAATTCCATCAAATCTGGAACGAAAGTTCCTATCTAAAAGCATTCTGAGTAAGATGTTCGGAGTTTTTATTTTAAAAATCCAAATGAAGTTTTCAAGCATGACCGAATCGGAATTGAAATTTTGAGCCCAAAAATGCCTGGAAGTCGGAATTTTCAGAGTCAGAGTAGTAATTCCGGACATCCCTATCGAGTTATTCAGACATTTCAAAATTCAATTGTATCGGACCTGATACATGATGCACTTCACAAACTAATCTTTTTCGATGATGAAAGAAGTATTTGAGATAAGTATTGACCTGGTCAGCATCCTCCAAATGGTGTGCAGACTTGAGTCCGAGCAATTCGTGCTCCCTAGCCTTGAGCCAGTCATTCAGTTTCTCGAACTCCTTCTCTGTCTGCTCGCACAGCTCTGCCAGGCCATCCAGCTTGGCTGCTCGCTTCTCTGCCCATTCACAAACCTGAACACATCATCGACAATGGTCAAGAAAGGAAAGAAGATCGACATTCTCACCTTCTGCCATCGGTTTCCAACTGATTGCAGCGCGATTTCCAAAGTCGCAACGGCTTCATCATTCACATCGCCTTCATCCACCTAAAATTTGAGCCTATTTTAAAAGAAAAGACAATTTTCGAGGAAAAATGAAAAATCTTATCATAACTAAATGAAAATTGGATTTTAAATATTTATAAACAGAAATTTCTCAATCTTTCCAAAGGATAGAAATAGTCAGTTTGGAAATATCGTAACATTCTAATTAGTATTAATTAGAGTAGGAAATGAGGTAAGGCAGAGATTATTTTTGCACACTAATTTGATGCTACGATGTTATAACTTTTTCAGATTGCCGAATTTGTATCTATTCATGATTTAGAGCAATGAAAACTAAATTTTCTAAAATTCACTTACTACAGCAACGAACGTGCTGAGCGAGTCGATTTTCTCCTGGAAAGCATCGACTCTGTTCTGCAATTTCTCGTGGACATCTATCTGTTGAATAGCCTCCGGCTGTGTGGCTGCAAGAGGCGGGGCCTCGTCGATCATCCTCTCCGTCTCTGTCAGCCACACCTCTACTCGCTGCAACTCGGCCACTTGCAGAGCATTCAGTTGCGATTGCAGAGCGGCTTGTCTGTCCATTGCCAAAGCTCGTAACTCTTCCCACTGAAGTTATGAATTTAGAAATTGCAGTATTCATTCGAATTTTATTCTTAGGAAACAAAATAGTCTGAATTTCAATTTCATTGCTTACAAAATCTTCATGATTTAACTATTAAAAATAAACTCTTAAAGTACCTGAGTATTGACGACTTGCAATTGCTTCTGTATCGCTTCCTTCTCTTCTTCTGTATCAGCCTTGCTACATAGAACTTGACCTCTGAAGTAAATTTCATAGTCGTTTTTCGAACATTTCAAACTTCAACAACAGGAGTGTGCGGAATTTCGATTGTTGGTTTTGAGATCGGGAAAGTTTCCATTTCTATACGAAAATTTTTAAAAATCCAGCTCCGCACACCTCTCTGATCAACAACTCAAATGAGGTGTACTTCATTAACTCATATTTAGGGTGGTTCTAAAAGTCTAGGAGACAACGGAAAGATGTAGGGTTAAATACACATGAAAATACCTCTTTAGCAATTTTGCTGACAATTCCTTACAAGTTGGTCTACCGCTAATAAAGTCAATTGTTTATAGTTTAGAAGGGAACAAACGTTGACATTTTTGAAGAAAAAGGTTGAGATTTGTTAGAATCAGAAGTGTATGTGTAAGATGGCTACTTGACTTTGGATTTGGCCTTGACAATTCTACCAATCTTGATTTTTAGCAAATGGAAGATATAGAAAAGTGGTCAGCTTGAATGTTAGAAAAGCGTCTATTAAGAATTTCAATCTTTCTAGAAATGTTCCATAAAGACCAACCTGTGCAAAACCTTTCCGACCGTATCTTGACTATCGGTCAAACTGGCCATGAACTGCTCGAAATCGTTGAACTGGCTCCTGACAGCACTCAACTCCGTCCGCTGCTTGTCCGTCAAAGTCGCCAATTCCTCTTCTGCTTCCAGCAGCCAGGCCAACACCTCAAAACAGACAATTTTCTTCAATCAAAGAAAAGAATAGTTGAGCAACTTTACCATTACAATTTTGCAAACTATTTTTCTTATGTCATTGTCAAAATTTTAACAAGTCACAATGACGTCATAACTGATTTATCTCTGCAGTCAAGTTTCGTTTATTTTAGAGTCAGGCTCGAATGCTTCCTAGCTCTGCCTCTAATCAATCTTCATCCTTCCATTTATTCAATTGATTTACCTGCTCGAGTGCAGTCTCGAATTCAGCCGCCAGCTCCTCTTTTCTCGTCTTTTTGCTCTTTGACGAGGATTTGTGAGAGGAAGAGGACGACTTGCGGGAACGAACTTCTGTGTTCTGCAATAGAAACAAATAACTCGACAATTTTCATTAAATTGTGCTTACTTCTAAATCGGCGTTCTTGTCGGATTTCTGCGTATGCGCTTTTTGATCAGAACCACCAGAAGTTGTCGCTGTCAATGGAGCTGAAAAATCAGCTGCTAAAGAGAGATTTTCGATGAATTACGTTTGCCATTTTAGGCTCTAACGAATTCTTCGAAGAATATCGGGTAAAACCATGAATGAATATGGCTGCATGTCTATATCCATTTTATGGAATCGGTTCGGGATACGATTTTATAAATTTCCAAGTTCTACATGTACTCATATTTTGATGAATATGTTCACCGAAATTTAAAAAATCGAGCAATAATAATATGCTTTCTTCCATACCTATGACCATCATTTTATCTTCCTAAATCCTGCATTCCAAAATCTACGGCATTTAAAACAAATGAAGCTGATCTTCATTTGTGAGAATCAAAGAAAATTACGTTCTTGGATATTTATAAAAAAAAAAAAAAATTACAAAAAGGAAAAATGGACTTACTGTGTTGTGTCTGAATTAGTTGAATCTGTTGTTGAAGAAGGCTTTGCTGATCTTCGTCTACAGGATAGTTCGCCTGCAGCATAGGGGAGCCATGCAGAGGTGTGTGTGGAGGGGACGTCTGTTCGATTGCAGAGGAATGTACTGGCGGCACTGGGGCAGAAGGGGCTGCTGCTGCTGCTGCTGAGTGATGAGGAGGAACTGGGGGAGGAAGTGGCTCTGAACCGAGAAGTGAGAAGATTGATTGAAAATCTGGCACGGAATGGCATCATCTTTTTACCAGGTAAATATTATGACACATACATATAATTTTTGAATCCAAACATATTTAGTCTTTTTTTTTTCTATCTCTCCTCCACTATTTCATATTCCATACGCTTTGGACATAAGCACTCACTTTTGATACATAAAAATGCTCATTTCATTCCTTGGGACAAAAGTACTCACAGCCGCCAAAACTCAACCGCATCAAATCATTAAATGTTTATGCTTTAATAAAAAAAAAAAAAAAAAAAACTTTTGCTCGCCACTATGCTTTTTTCATTGAATGTTGTGATGAGGTTTAAACTCACCATTAGGATCTCGTGAAGTAGAGGGCTGCATGAGTGGAGACTGTACCGTATCCTGAATAATCGGTTGAAATCGAATACTGATTAGGAATATTCAGGAGGGAAATACCATTTGCTGATTAGTCCCTTTGACGGAGAGGAAGAGCGTCATCAAATAGACAACAACTGAACGGGAATCGAGGTGCTCGCCGTGGAGCTCTGAATGAACAAATCGATAAATTGGATTGGATTGGATTGGGGAATGATGAAATGGAACATCGATCAAATGGAGAAAAAGCGGCAAAACAGATGAAGCAATTGCAAACACACGTGCTAATTGCAATTAGGTTAGAAAGGAAGATTTCATAGTCACAAAGTAGATGATGGATTGAATTTCAGCGTTTTAAGACAAGACAACTTTGTAAGAATTACTCATCAGATTTCAAGAATCAAAGATAAAGTTTCTGTGAAAAGTATTTGTCTTTTTTTCACTTCGAGTATGATATTCGTAAATAATTTTTACAGGGCGCACTAAAAGATTATATCTGAGCAGAATATTGAAAAAAAAACAAAATATCAAAATATCATCAAGCTTAATTAAATTATGACGCTTAGTAGTTTGACTAAAGATATGATACAATTCTATGTACTTGGTAAGATATTGATTTTCATATTCTTATGCTAATTTATCGGAAAAGTCGAAATTGGTTCGAATATTTAGCGCACTATAATTAGGGTCTCCAAATAGATTCGCTAAATCGCGCTTTTGGTTAAACTTTTTATATAGAAAGATGATTCGGACTGTAAAGAAGAGCTCTTTTGAAGAAAAATATAAATAAACATTCTTATCTAAAAATTGCAAAATTCGCCACCCAAAATGAACACATTTTCACAAAGCGAAATATTGTTTGTGCGTGGTTGTGTGCGAGTATTTTGGCCTACTTTTTGGATCAGAACCATATTATCAGGCTTATCGTCGATTTAGGGTGGACTATGATGACATTTTGGGTTTGAAAATATTCCCTCTCTCGAGTTATAGTTTCAAACTACCATATTTCTACCAAAGATGGTTTTTTTTCAAGAGGGTGGAAGCCTAGGGACTTTAACTATAATGCAAAAAAAATGTATCAAATGACAAATAAGTTTCTCACGAATAAAATGCAGATAACATGTCCGAATCAATCCCACAAAATGTATGGAATACAACGCTTTCAAACGAGAATTTGGATGAGATTACATAGGCAATTAATGTAATGCATTGCATTGCATTGTACAGTTTGGAAGCAGAACGACCGCAACAATGCAAAGGGCAGAGATCCCTAGGGAATGAGAATGAGATACATGAATATGGAAGCTGGGAGATATACAGACAATCAATGCCTGGATCTGTGAAGGGGAGGGAAGTGGAACAGGGGATGGGGACTAAAGACAAGGGGATAACGCAGCTGCAGCTGGGAGGGAGGAATGGTCATCGATTGACTGATAAGCTGATAGAGAAAAAGAGAGAGGGGAGAGAGGTGATTAGGTAGGGGAACCTGTCATTCGACATTCGAGACTCCTACTCACAGGTAGACTTGTATGTGTCACTCAGACAGGGAAAATGGACTGAACTGGGAACGTACAAACACACGCAAAACTGAACAAAACTGACAAATAATCGATAAAAGCGAGGATGAACTGGAATGTTGAAGTGATCAAACATAAAGGAATGCAGAAGGTGAACGACAAAAATGACCTGCAAATCGAAGGAGCAGTTATCAAGGAAGCAGGCAGTAAGTGGAGGAATCGTCACTCCTAACCTGCTTAGGCTTAGGTCAGTCGCTAGGCGAGAGGAGAAACTTTGAAAATCGAAAGAAAAACCAAACCGAATGAACTAAACAGATAGAAAAGAGGTTACTCGGAAGAAGAAAAAACTAAGAGCTGCTGAAGGAATATGAAGAATGAGGAGAGAGCAGACGAGAAAATAAATAAAGTGGAAAGATTGCAGGGAAGAGAAAAAAGAAAGGTTCGATAGAGATGCAGAGATGAATAGTAAAGCTTTTTGTTGGGCTTGATACAAATAGATGGTGAGTGAGATCGAGCAAAAGATAATGGACGAAAAGGAATCTTCTTGATAGAAACTTTGAGGAATCAAAACAAAACCCTTGATACAATTCAGGAATCGGGCAATCAAAGCCTATCTTCTCGCAAATATCGCATGATGGAAGAATTAATTTTGCGACTTTTTCAATAAAAACAAAACGCACATGTTTTCGATGAATCGACCATTTTTGTACAACGAAAGAAGCGCGAATCGTTTTGCAATGAGAATGAAGAGGGCTCAAGCAGGCGCAGGAACGATTATCGGCTGAAAGGGTGGAAATGGTGAAAGATGAAAAGGCCTAGGCTGGAAGCGGGCTGCAGAACAGAGCGTGAACAAACAGTCAACAGGGAAGAATGGAAGGAGTGGAGAGAAGCACAAAATGGGTGTTGATGCAATGATGAAAGTTTAAATAAGAATTCAAGCGGAAATGGAAGATAGGCCGAAATTGAGCGATCTGCGCAGCGGACGTTGATTTGAAAAATCGCGAAAATCGGGCAAATCGGCAGAAATCGCGTTTCATTGCCATTCTTTTTATTCCGCGCGAAATAAAACTTCGAAGTGCACTGCCTAAATCCGCTAATTGCCTCCCGACTCTCATTTATTACCGAAATGACTCGCGCAGTCACTCAATCAGACAATCAGGCAGATCCGCTGCATTCTTGCAGCGATGCGCGAAAATATAAAAAGGAAAGGGGTGGTAAAGGACAAAACAGAAGATACAAATAAAGAAAGGCCCTAGCGAAGATTGACTTAAGAGATGAGGATACAAGCAGAGGATAATAAGTCGAAATGTGACCAGTTTGGAAGACGATTGTTAAAAGAAGAGAAACGAACAAATAGTGATAGAACATGAGATTTCGAAGTAGCTGAAAACGATCAGAAAGAAATTCGTACGCTGATCAAGAATCGGATAAATTTCGACAAATTCATTTGGCAAGAGGACAAGGAAAACAGAAAGCAAGGTGAAAGAATGGACAAAAAGGGGGAGAGGGGAAGAGAAGGAGAGACTCAGCACAGGTAGACCGAGGCACAACACTGCCTGCACTAGGTCATCTCCTCTCTCCTTTCCCACTCTCCCATTCCATTGGTTGTGTACAAAACGAACCGCAATTAGGAAATATCGCCCTTCGCTCTCTATTGTCCTGTTTCGCATTGAAGGATTGTATTGCGCAAATGCGGCAAGAGTGAGAGATATCATCTACAAACTGACATACTGTGACAGAGTGGAGATTTACGAGGTGGAAAGGAAATACATGATGAAATTAAATAAAGAAAGCCAACCTTTAGGAGTGAGGAATCGACTTGCTCTGAAATGCGCCTCTGCGATGCCGAAAGCAGAATCGATTCTCTCGATCGCACTCATCGAGTCGAGCTTCTTCAAATTGACCAGATTGTGGCTGAAATTCAGACAATTATTATATGCAAGTTATTCTGCATACATCTTGGTCAAAATGAGACTTGGCTTTTTCATGATAACTTCACGACTCTCAGATAAAAAAGATGAGATAGCACTATTCTGTTACCTAACTACGAAAGAATCTTTCCCCTCTCCACTCTATTCGTGCTATTTCTATAGCGTGAAAAGAAAAATAATATGGAAATACAGAGAGAAAGATGCTTTCTATCGTTAAGACACAATACGAAGTGGAGCTACTAATGCAATTATCACAAAATAGCATCATAAATGATGTGTTGTTCAAGAAGTAAATATTTTAAGTCGGTTTTTGATAGAAAGTCCTTTCGGCATAATGGCTGAACGAATTGCTTTTTAGTTTTGAAAAATTCTGCTTCAAGAGTTTTGGATAAATTTGCCTCTATCAACAATGTAATTTCTTTCGCACACAGTGCTTGCTTGCATGTATACAAAATTCAGAAATAATCAACTCACTCGATGGAATGCAGAAGAGCATTGAATGCATGACCATCTCTCCAAGAGGAGGTGAAGTCGTTGATGCACACAGACTCATTACCCTTCGTCGCTTCCAAACACCAGTCCTTTATTGCTTCCATCAGCTGAGTTTTCTTCATTTCTAACATGATTTCATAAACTTCCCCACTTTTTCTTCTCCAAATGGCTTAGGAGCGAAATTTTTCCAGAAGGCCTTGATAATCGTCCACCAGACATTCAGCACTGCCTTCTGAAAACTTTCTAATTGCAATTTGTTAGAACCACAAGAAGAATATTGTAGTGCAAAGTAAAACAGCAAATAAACATGATCGAAATCAGGGACGAACAGAAAACCGAGATCAAGATCGGAAGTTTTTCTAGAACAAAATTAAGTTTGAATCGAATTTCGAAATATCCAAATCGTCTTGTTCTTGATCAAGTTTAAGCCTTAATGTTGCACGAATAGCCAATAAAATAACCTGCTGCGAGTCGACAAAATCCTGTGGGACGGTCTTCAGATCGGACAGAGCCTGCAGAATCGCGTGACAATCGTCCAGACGCTCGCCAGTCAAAGGCTGAAATTAGGGGAAACGTCAGAGGAATTATCCCAAAAATTTCTGCAAGATGGAATCATAGCTGGACGCAAGTGAGCGGAATAAAATTGCTAAATTTCAGAAGTGGAATATTCTCAATCCTTATCATGATGAAATTGAAAGGATTACCAGATTATTTCCAGTGACGAGCTGCACGACGGGCGCGATGTATTTGATGTCCGCCAGGTCTTTGAAATCCTGAAAAAGTAAATCGTTTCGATGATGATACCGCTGAATATGCTGTGGATAAATTGTAACATCATTTTGAAAACGAAGCAAAATAGAATATTTTTGATGGAAAAAGACTACTTTGATTGGATCGTTAGCCAGCAGCGAATTGGCCCATCGCATGAACACGTTCTCTTGGATTTCATACTTCTCATCTGAATCTGACAACTTCATGAATCGGCAAAACTGCATGCAAACCTCTGCTGCTCCTCCTTTCCTTCTTGTCGTCTTTCTTTGATTTGGCCTGTGAACCGCCAGAAAACAACATTCCTATAGAAGTTTATCGATTCCGATTTAGTTATTATGCATTCGTTCTGAAAATCTGAATGATTAAAAGATGAATGTAGTAATAAGTAGCAGGGAGCAATAAAATCGATGTATCGATTGGAGAAAAGATAAGATGAAGATAATGGAAGATTTGGAGATTTGGCACTGAGCGCAGAAATGTGGAGTTGATCGTTGCACGAACAGAGACAGAGTAGCAGAGGGACAGAGTGCGAGTCATCCATTCCCTCTGCAGCCTACACAAATCAGACAGAGCTATGCGGGAAGACGCAAAAACGTTTGAAGGAGAGACTGACTGATTGCGAAGGACGGGGGAAGAGCGTAGTAAAGAGGCAGAAAGGCGACAAAGTCCCTTGGTCTGTCGATCGCCCCTGGCTCTGGGTCCTGGGCAGAGCTGAGCTGCCGCATCAGCTGTTCCTTCCCCTTCCGCCCTCATCTCTCTCCTCTTCACCTTTCGTCCCTCCATCAACATCACCCAAATATCCAATCCCCACAACTTTCTTGCCTTCCAATCATAATTTTCACAATTCAATACGACACATTTGCATTACGTGAATTTCCATTTTACAGTATAAACAACGGACGAGAAAAGAAAAAGCGAAAAAAATATCACACGGAATGAGGAGGCGCAAATTTTCTTTTTTCTCTTTAACGAGGGAGCAACCGTAATCGTCGCTATATCAATAGGTCAATCACTGATTTATGGTAAATGCTATGGTGAATTTTATCTCTCTCGCTAAGAGACACAGAAAAGAGAAGCCGTGTAACGTAGTGAGTATGACACTTTTCTTAACTCATTCATTTCACTGAATTCTAGCACTTATCATGAGGAACGAAATAAATGTTGAACGTTTTTGGAATCAATTTAATTGAAGAATTACCTGTTCATTTTATCGACAACCCATCAAAATCCAGTTTTTCACAATTTTGCTCGATTACTTTTTAAAAGAATATTTAGACTAATCGATTTTTTCGAGACAATTACAGATCTCAATGAATCAAACTTCGACAAATCCTGGGAGTTATTTTTAATCGCATTATATTTTTTACAAGCTTGAAATTTTTAATACAAATTGAAGATAAAGATGTTTACTTTATACAATTTTTAAAAATTTTAAATACTTCGTATACATATCTCAAAACGTCATTTTTTTATTAAAAAAATACCCGAATGAATTAAGGTAACAATTTGATTCGTCCTGACAAGATTTCCAAATTTAGCGAATTTCGTGTCGGAGATACGATTAATGTGATGAACTTCTCAAAGTTGAGACGAAATTTCGATTTCAAATTTAAAAATTTTAATTTCGTCTCAGCTCTGATGCAAAGATATATGAAAAATATAAGAAAAGTATGAAAAATATACGAAAAATATATGAAAAATATAAGAGAAGTATATGAAAAATATAAGAAAAGTATGAAAAATATACGAAAAATATATGAAAAATATAAGAGAAGTATATGAAAAATATAAGAAAAGTATATGAAAAATATAAGAAAAGTATATGAAAAATATAAGAAAAGTATATGAAAAATATACGAAAGATATGCAAAACAAACTGGTGATAAACGGATCCCAAGAATCATCACACACAAATATGGTCAGAATTTGTACGATGTACAACAGATCATCATTGGATCAAAGAAGGCACACATTAATCAAATAAACAAGAAAAATATTTCAATTCTGGGAAAGGCATGCACAGTAGGACTAAGACGAAATTTTTTACTTTGAAAATTTCTTTAATTTGAACTATTCATTTGTTAGTTAAATTATTTATTGTCTATTTCAAAGGTGATAATTGGAAATATTTTGAGATTTTCAGATTATTGTTGCCGTCGTTCAGTTATCCTTTGCAGGATATCCAGGAAGTACCACGAGGAGGTAGACGACATCACTTCCCGCCACACAATCACACACACACACACCCCTGAAAACAAAGAATAGTTGAAATTTCGAATCGCGGTTAACCGCACTTTTAAATCTATTCAATTATTTGTAAGTAAATAATGAAATTTCCAACCTGACGACGCAATAGCGTGTTATATTAGCGTGCCCGATCAGCAGCTCGAAACTGTCCTTTCGCTGATCGGGTGCGGCTCGGTAGAAGTAGTTGCGGAACGCCGCTTCGGCATGAGCTCCACCCACATAGAAATCCTTAAAAATTTGCAAATCAGGTTAGTAAATTTCGAATTTTTTAGTGCATTTCATCGATAATGTTATTTTTCCATATCTGCATAAAAATTGGTACCGAAGCGGGTGGCTTCCAGTATGAAGCACTTGGGATTGGGGGGTAGGGCGCCCCTTCCGACAGCATAGAGCACGAGATGCTAAATTCAATTTTTTTCTGACAAGAAAAATGTTTTTTTTTTTTTACAAAATTGCAACTTTTAAGCGAAACGGTCTCGATAAAAAGGAAAAATAAGTCATTTTTCTCGAAACAAAAATAAAATTACTATTTCTGTTCCTTTTTTCCAAAAGTAGGATCTTTTTCTGCAAACTTTAAAAATCGATTTATAAGCACAAGTTTATAAAAGTTTGAAGTTTCTTTTTGAAAAAAAAAAACTAATGAACTCACCCAGCGTGGTCAGTTTTCCAGTGTCCTCGTCGTAGTGTCCATGTCGGACCAGAAGAATATTCCGTGTTGCGGTCGGGGTGTACTTCTTCAGCAGCTTCTTTCTCTCTGCCTCCGGCACAAGCTTCAGCTTTTTTTCGTCAACCAGGAACTCGGGGCTGCGACTGAAGATTTGAATATTTTCTTTTGTTGGTCAAAAAGTTTCTTTTCAATTTCTCGATAAGTTTTTTTTTTCAATTAAAAAACTGACAAATCCCATTGAGAGTCCCACACACTGAGGGCAGACACTGAGAGCAGCGCGCCCGCGAAGCACCTCCGAGGCACCCACGAGGCACCCTCGAGAAGGCTAGCACCCACGAAGCACCCGCGAGGCACCAGCGAATAGCACGCGCCATTCGTGGGTGCTCTGCTCTCAGTGTTGGGTATTCGTGCAGAGTTTTGCCTTTTTCGGAAACGACTTTTCTGCCCTACCAGCCAAGAGACGGTGTTAGTCGAGTAATGAAATTGAGAGGTTCACAAATCACAAATGCATTCATTCCACTTTGAAAATGATATGCCAATTTCAAATTCACGTGTTTTCAAGAAAAAGCAAACTAAAAAAATATTTTATCTGGAGTAAAATTCGGAGAAAACGATTTTGAATTTTTTTATTCTGCAACAAATTTTCAAGTTTCAGAAAAAGATTAAACCTGGGGACCGCCAAGCCCTGCCCCTTTCACTGGATTCAATATTGTCCATAGCTGGATAACTTTTTCGATCATCGCCAATGTTTTTTTTTATTTTACTTTTGTTTTTAATAACTGATCGGTACCTACTATACAATTCGATATCGCTCTTTCACGTAGTGATATCGATTTATTGATTGGGTGCGAAATAAGTCCGCAAATGCGCGTCAAAATATGACATTGCTAAAATCTCAAGTTATGAAAGAGGTACATAAAATTTTTTGATGAATC
Source organism: Diploscapter coronatus (assembly GCA_964036155.1). Lineage (NCBI taxonomy): Eukaryota > Metazoa > Nematoda > Chromadorea > Rhabditida > Rhabditidae > Diploscapter > Diploscapter coronatus. Next base: position 43,099,458 of record OZ038422.1, on the reverse strand, counting down.
GGTACACCTAGTTGAAATGTACAACATATGTAAAAATTAGAAAAATCCTGCGTAGAGCATCTGAGATCCTGATAATCCGCGAAAATATAAAAGAAGCCAATGCTGAAATAGAGGAGAGTGCAGAGAAAAAAATCCCCAAAAGCAGGAAAAGAAAGTGGGGGTGAGGGGCACAGTGCCTTTTGCAGATAAGCCACGCCCCTTTCCCTTGTCCACGAAAAGGAGCGATTTTTCGCGTTAAATTTTATCAATTTTTTTAAACAATAACGTATTTTTTCGCTGGGGATGGTTAGAGGGGCACCTCAGCCCCTGAAAAATGTAGAAAACATAGTGCTAGAGTGAACTTGGCAAAAGGGCTGGCGGCCCCTACAAATAGCTTAGTATTGTGTTATTTCAGCAAAAAGTGAAGAAAATATTAGCAAAAACTACAATATATGTCGGATCTTCAGCCTAGGAATTTGATTTGGTCAATTATAAAAGTTAACTAGATGGTAATTATAGTAGGAAAATATCAAAAATATTGATAAAAAAAAATAATAAATAAAAATTTTAAAAAGAGGAGAACAAATAAGCCAAAGAGTGGGCATGGCCTACGGTCGGTTGAAAAAGATAACGCAAAATATATGCAGGATCCACGTCCTCTCCATGCTTTAATATTATAATATAGTGATCTCTCGGGACTAGGGCTGTCGGAACTCCACTTTGAATGGAGTTCGGAGTGGAGTGAGATTGGAATTTTGAGAAAAGTTTGAAGTTGGAGTAAAGTGAAGTTGAGATTATTGTTCAACCAATTAAAATCCTTTCATTTGTTTATTTGTAATTCTTAATCATTTGTCGAAATTACTATTTTTATGATAAGATTTTTTCTCGCAAAATATTCGACATCATTATTCTCTTATCAATTCTCGTTCAATATAAAACTTGTCTTCTTGTCCCTAATGATTATTGATTTTTATTCATTTACGCACAAATGTATGATTTATTTCTTAAATTAGTACAAACTTTTAATTTAAGAAAATTAAAGAATAAAAAATGGTTTATATCGGCATTGATTTGGGAACGACATATTCATGTGTTGCTATCATTGAAAATGGAAGGCCTAAAATAATTTTCAATGAAGAAGGTAAATCAATTGAAATCCCTATCTATTCTTTTCATTGTAATTTATGATCAGGCGGGAATTTTACACCATCGATTGTGTCATATGGGGATAATGACGAAATATTAGTTGGTAATCACGCACTCAACTATCCTGATCTCTCACGAGTTCTATACGGTTTGTATCCTTTAGTCCGTAATCCGGAAGGAGAAAAGTGGTGCACGATCATTTTTTGGCAATTAGTATTTGACGGAGTGATTTTTGTCAAGAAACTCAGTTTTTCTATCGAAAATATGAGAGAGACTCAACAATATCCAAAGTACTGTCTTATTTTTCGGATTGGTTTTGTAGACTCAAAAAGACTTCTCGGTTGGGAATTTATGTATGATCTGCCGATTGCCGAGAATCGCTTACTATGGACATTCGATTTGGATACAAGAAATGTTCTGCATTTATTTTTCATTGTAACGAAATAACATTTTAGGAATCAGTAGGCTATGTTCTGAATAGAGGCACTGAGAAAGAGCGATTTATTTTGCCGGAAGAGGTGTCAGCTGATATTCTACGACAACTTAAATTAATCGCAGAAGTTCGATATTTAAATGATACCTACTTAGCAATTTAGCATTTATCTCTTAGAATTACACGGGAGAGCCAATAACAGGAGCTGTTGTTGCGGTTCCGGCCTTTTTTCAGACAGCTCAAATAGAGGCTACGAAAAGGGCTGTTCAAAAGTCTGAACTCGAGTTAAAGATGCTAGTTAAAGAGCCTACAGCCGCTGCGATCGCGTACAATGAAAACAGGAAGTTAGAGGATTCCAACATAATGATATTCGACTTCGGCGGAGGTAGGTGCATAATTATCATTTGAAACAAACAGCCGAACAGTTGCATCAATGAATTTTCAGGCACACTTGACATTAACATTTGTGAAATTAAAAACGGAAAACTCTCTATAAGAGCAGTTTATGGAGATAAGCATTTAGGTAAGGCCACATTTAATATTCTTTTCATAATATGCCTGAATTTACATTTTAATAGGTGGTCAGGATTTCGATGGAATAATTATGAACTATGTATTACAAGAATATATGAAAACATCAACTTTTGATATTCTTGAAAATAAGCGTTTGGTTAAACGGCTAAGGATCGAATGCAGATTGGCAAAAGAAGCGCTCTCCTTCAATGCTTCCTCTTATAATATTCATGTTAGCATTATTAAAAATAATAGAAGTAGCGAATTATAAATTCAGTTGGACATCGGTCTAGATGAACATTCGGATTTAGATGTACAATTAACGAAGATAAAGTTGAATGAATTATGCGAGGAGCTTTACACAAGAACATCCAAGCTAATTGATGATACGCTTAAAATGGCTAACCTTAGGACAGATGACATCGATCACGTAGTAAATAATCACGAAAACCCCTTCCATCCTGATCGGAAATATTTTCCTTAAATTGTTTATTCAGGTATTGGTTGGCGGATCCACAAGGATTCCTGCGATAAAGAATATTTTGGAAGTGAAGTTTGGAAGTGAGAAATTAAAATTCAATACCAACCCTGATGAAGCAGTCGTATTTGGGGCAGCTATTTTGGCTGATGTCATTGAAGTAGAAATATTCATACTGCGAATATCTAAACAAAATATTCTAGAAGAAAAAGCAAAATCCATTGATTAACAATACAATGACTGAATTATTCTGGAATACCAATAATTTGCAATTTGGCAGAGACAATTCATTCAATAATTCGCATGAAATTTTATTTTATCGTAAGAAATTATGTTGAAAACTAAGTAAGAGACTTTGAAACGATTCACAATAATTTAGTTTATTATCGAAATAATGGTAAAGATGAAGGAAGAATATGCTTGTTCAATTCATTTACCTGCTCAACAGAAAAGATTGCAGAATTCTACAATCATTATGAGCCATATCAAATAGCAATTACACAGAATAAAGTAAACTCTTATGCTCGTTATTTTTACTAATTTCTTAGGTTTCAGATTTTTGGAATTGACAGCGCAGATGAATCATTTGAAATATATGACTTGAATACTCGACAAATTTCTAGAGGTCTTATCAAAAAATCCATGACTGATCGATTCAAATAATTTTACAGGTCCAGATCCTCCTGAATGGCGCTTGTATGCATCAGCCGCTTATTTCAAGGACAAATTGTATTATTTGGGTGGAAAGAATGAAAAGGATATATATGATGAGGATCCTAGAACATGGAAAAATGCGAATCGAGTTGATGTAAGAAGATCGAATGAAAGTCCATGAAATAACTTATTCAGGTTTTAATAAACGAAAAATGGGAAGCAGGACCTATATTTCCTCTTTCAATTAAATGGGTTCAAGCAGTAACATGCAATGGAATTTTATACAGTCACATTATAGCATATTCATTATTGTAATTATGGATGTTTAGTTATTGATGGTTATGAAAGTAGAAAGATATATCGATTATCAGACGATGAACGGAAATGGATTGAAATCGGAGAGATTTCAGAAAAACGAGAATCTTTCGGAATTGCGTCGTTAAATGGAAAAATTTACATAACTGGAGGAGAGAAGTCGTTAATTTAATATGATAAACAATGTATCATTATATATTTAGTGATAATGATGGTGTATTAAAATTCTGTCTGAGTTTCGACCCCTCAGCTTCAGTTGACAGTCGAATTTCTCGAATCGCTGATATGAATTATAAAATATATAATCGTTCGCTTGTTGCTACGAATGGAAAATTGTATGCAATCGGAGGGTGAGTTGAGATGTTGCATATCTTTTATACGAAATATTTGTTAACCTAGATTTCAAATTCCCTATACAAATTATTGTAATTCAATCGAGGAATACGACCCACAAACGAATAAGTGGCATGAAGTCGGACAAATTAATTTGGAAATTGGTGGAGACAATTCACATAAAATTTTGTTTTACTGTAAGAAATAGAAATAAATTTAACGGAATGAAAGATTCAACAATTTATTATATTTTAGATTCGTATTTGAATAATGGTAAACATGAAGGAAGAATATGCTTGTTCAATTTATCTGCCTGCTCAGTCGAAGAAATTGCAAAATTCTACAATTATTATGAGCCATATCAAATAGCAATTACACAGAATAAAGTAAACTCTTATGCTCGTTATTTTTACTAATTTCTTAGGTTTCAGATTTTTGGAATTAACGACAGGAAGAAATCATTTGAAATATATGACTTGAATACTGGACAAATTTCTAGAGGTCTTATCAACAAATCCATGAATGATCGATTCAAATAATTCTACAGGTCCAGATCCTGAATGGCGTAAATGGGCATCTATGGCTTATTTCAAAGAAAAATTGTATTATTTGGGCGGAAGAGATGAAAAAGATAAAAATGATGAGGATATAAGTGATGAGGAAATATATGATGAGGATCCTAGAACATGGGAAGATACAAATCGAGTTGATGTAAGAAGGTCGAATGAAATTCTATTAAATAGTTTATTCAGGTTTTAATAGATGGAGAATGGCAAACAGGGCCTGCTTTTCCTCTTCCAATTAGTTATGCTCAAACAATAACATGCGATGAAATTTTATACGGTCACATTATAGCATATTCATTATTGTAATTACGAATATTCAGTTATCGATGGATGGGGAAGTAGAAAGATATATCGATTATCAGACGATGAACGGGAATGGGTTGAAATCGGAGAGATTTCAGAAAAACGAGAATCTTTCGGAATTGCGTCGTTAAATGGAAAAATTTACATAACTGGAGGAGAGAAGTCGTTAATTTAATATGATAAACAATGTATCATTATATATTTAGTGATAATAATGGTGTATTCAAATCCTGTTTGTGTTTCGACACCTCAGCTCCAGTTGACAGTCGAATTTCTCGAATCGCCGATATGTATTCTGCAAGATCTCGCCATTTGCTTGTTGCTACGAATGGAAAATTGTATGCAATCGGAGGGTGAGCTGAGATTCTCCATATCTTTATACGAAATATTTGTTAACCTAGATTTCAAAATCCTTTTCGGAGAAATTATTGTAATTCAATCGAAGAATACGATCCACAAACGGATAAATGGCGTGAAATTGGAAAAATTAATTTATTCAATAATTTGCATAAAATTTTATTTTACTGTAAGAAATAACAATAAATTTAACGGAATGAAAGATTCAATAATTTATCATAATTTAGATCCATATTCAAATAATGGTAAACGTGAAGGAAGAATATGCTTGTTCAATTCATATACCTGCTCAGTAGAAGAGATTGCTAAATTCTATTATTATAAGCCATATGAAGTAGCGACTATACAGAATAAAGTAAATTAATCTGTTCGTTATTTTGAATAATTCTTAGGTTTCAGATTTTTGGGATTCACGATTATGAAAAGTCATTTGAAATATTTAACCTGAATACTCGACAAATTTCAAGGGGTCTTATCAATAAATCCATGAATGATCGATTCAAAGAATTTTACAGGTCCAGATCCTGAGTGGCGTGAATGTGCATCTGTGGCTTATTTCAAAAATAAATTATATTATTTGGGTGGAAGAGGTGAAAAGGATATATATGATGAGGATCCTAGAACGTGGGAAAATACGAATCGAGTTGATGTAAGAAGATCGAATGAAAGTCCATGAAATAATTTATTCAGGTTTTAATAGACGGAAAATGGGAAGCAGGACCTGTTTTTCCTCTTTCAATTAAATGGGTTCAAGCAGTAACATGCAATGGAATTTTATACAGTCACATTATAGCATATTCATTATTGTAATTATGGATGTTTAGTTATTGATGGTTATGAAAGTAGAAAGATATATCGATTATCAGACGATGAACAGGAATGGGTTGAAATCGGAGAGATTCCAGAAAAACTAATTTATTTCGGAGTTGCATCGCTAAATGGAAAAATTTACATAACTGGAGGAGTGATGTCGTTAATTTCGTATGATAAATAATGTATCATTATATATTTAGTGGTGAAATATTTGCTGATAATATATTCAAATCCTGTTTATGTTTCGACCCCTCAGCTCCAGTTGACAGTCGAATTTCTCGAATCGCCGATATGTATTCTGCAAGATATTGTCATCTGCTCATTGTCGCTAACGGGAAATTGTATGCAATCGGAGGGTGAGCCGAGATTTTGCATATCTTTATGCAAAATATTTGTTCTTAGATTTCAAGACTCTTTATGGGAAAAGTTTTGTAATTCAATCGAGGAATACGATCCACAGACGAATAAATGGCGAGTAGTCGAAAATTAAAATTTGAATAATGCAATTTACAGGGTACAATCGTATTGTTTTTTTTTTTTTTTTAATTTTCGAAATAAAAATTTGAATTTTGGATGAAAATCTGTCAAGAAATGGTTTAAAAAATGATTTTACGTTAATCTCGAAACTTTTTGAAGTTAAAATTTTCTGAAATAGTTTGTTTCTTTCAACGAGGTGCCATTAGATTTAGTAATTTTCTTGGCCTATAATTCAAGCATTTTGATAAACGACGATGTAACGGTTTGTTCCTACCGCGGATATAGCGTGCAATTCATTGGGTCGTGAGTCGATTGCCGTACAATATGAGAAATTCACGAGTGTTCGATAAGAATCGCATCAGATCGTTGTCATTATTGATCAGAGGTTCCTTTCTTGTAATCGGTCACTTTGATCGATTTTTGCCTAAAACTGGTTTGCCATTAATTTACATATATTTTAAAAACGATTTATCAGTGTAGAATATCGAAATCAATAGAAATTTTCTTAAGTAAATCTCAACAAAAGTTTAATGCTCTATCCACATTATCAAAATTGAAATGTAATTCTTTTAAATACTCGAAATGTCGTCATCATCAACATTGATTTTTGCAATATTTCACAATATTGAGGAGAGGAGTTTCATTACTCAAACCTATTCTGCAAAGATTGAGTCTTTCCCAGAGATGCAGACATAAGGGTGAGATTGTTAGAGGGCGGAGTCATATATAAAGCAGCGCCCTTACTTGTCACTCCACTTCGTCTATTTCGTTTTATCTTTTATTTTATTTAAAAATAATCATTTTCTTTTCATTGTCCTTTGCCTCTTTTCTCTTGCTCGCTCTTTTGTCTCTTCACTCTTCACGCTCTTTTCGCTCAGCAGCGAAAAAGGTTAGAGTAAATTCACTCCTATGTACCTCGTGGCAGGTCATGACTGCAATCAATACTCTTTTACTATTTCCATTTCGAAATAATACTACGGTGATTGTTTAGGTCTCTTAACAAAGATGTTGGCCAATTTACCAGTGGAAATTATATTGTTGATCTGCGAATATCCCGAGTTCAAAGACCTGGGACAATTGGCCTGGACTAATAAACGGATGATGCAAATAATCAAGAGATATCTGCCGAAAGCGCTCGAAAGGAAAATGTTATTCTATCGTAGGAAAATATTTATTTTATGAGCGAAAATTAATTCTAGTATTTAGTATACTATCAAGACGATTATATTTCTGAAGGAAGAATTTGTCTATTTGATTCACATACTAATTCTGTCGAGCAGATTGCGAAATTTACTAATGATTTCAAATCATATGAAGTAGCAACTACAAAAGATAAAGTAGACTATTTTATTTGTCATTGCCAATTTTGTAAATTTTAGATTTTTGCAATTAATTGTAAAAAATTAGAAATTTTTGATCTGGATACTCGACAAATTACTAGAGGTAACATTACAAAAGCCAATAGGTTGGTGTAATTTTATTGCATTCTTTGCAGGACCTGATTTTCCTGAATGGTGTTATAATGCATCTATCGCTTACTTCAAAGACAAATTGTATTATTTGGGTGGAACGGGTCTTAAAACATGGAAAAGTACGAGTCGAGTTGATGTAAAAAGATCGAATGAAAGTCCATGAAATAATTTATTCAGATTTTGATAGATAGACAATGGGAAACAGGACCTGCTTTTCCTCATCCAATTAGTTCTGTTCAAACAATAACATGCGATGGGATTTTATATGGTTACATTATAGCATATTCATTATTGTAATTATGAATATTTAGTTATTGATGGTCATAAAAGTAGAAAGATATATCGATTATCAGACTATGAGCGGGAATGGATTGAAGTTGGAGAGCTTCCAGAAAAACGAACTTATTTCGGAGTTGCATCGCTGAATGGAAAAATTTACATAACTGGAGGATTGAAGTCGTTAATTTTGTATGATAAATAATATATCATTATATATTTAGTAATGGTACTGTATTCAAATCCTGTTGGTGTTTCGACCCCTCAGCTCCAGTTGATAGACGAATTTCTCGAATCGCTGATATGAATTATGCAAGACATCGTCATTCACTCATTGTCTATAACGGGAAATTGTATGCAATTGGAGGGTGAGCTGAGATGCTGCATATCTTTGTACGAAATGGTTGTTAATTTAGAATTCAAAAATATATGGAAAAGTTTTGTCATTCAATCGAGGAATACGCTCCACAAACGAATAAATGGCGTGTAGTCGGAGAAACTTTGCAAAAAATGCTATTTTATCGTAAGAAATCATCTTCAAAGCTAAGTAAGAGACTTGTAAACGATTCGTAATAATTCAGTTAACCGTGGAAATAATGGAATAATAGGCTTGTTCGATTCATCTACCTGCTCAGTAGAAGAGCTTGCAAAATTCCAGAACTATTATGAACCATATCAATTAGTAATTACACAGAATAAGGTTAATTCTTATGTTCGTTATTTTGAATAATTTCTTGGACTTCAGATTTTTGGAATTAACGGCGGAAAGAAATCACTTGAAATATTTAACCTGAATACTCGACAAATTTCAAGAGGTCTTATCAACAAATCCATGAATGATCGATTCAAAGAATTTTACAGGTCCAGATCCTCCTGAATGGCGTAGATATGCATCTGTGGGTTATTTCAACGACAAATTGTATTATTTGGGTGGATGGGATCCTAAAACAAGGAAAGATACGAATCAAGTTGACGTAAGAAGATCGCATGAAAATCCATGAAATAATTTATTCAGGTTTTAATAGATGGAAAATGGCAAACGGGGCCTACTTTTCCTCTTCCAATTACGCGTGTTCAAGCAATAATATGCGATGAAATTTTATACGGTCACATTATAGCATATTCATTATTGTAATTATGGATATTCAGTTATTGATGGAAATGACAGTAGAAATATATATCGATTATCAGATGATGAAAAGAAATGGATTGAAATTGGAAAGATTCCAGAAAAGCGAGAGTCTTTCGGAGTCGTATCGTTGAATCGAAAAATTTACATAACTGGAGGATTGAAGTCGTTAATTTTGTATTATAAATAGTGTATCATTATATATTTAGTAATGGTACTGTATTCAAATCCTGTCTGTGTTTCGATCTCTCACCTTCCGCTTATAGTCGAATTTCTCGAATCGCTGATTTGAATCATGAAAGACGGAATCATTCGCTCATTGTCGCTAACGGGAAACTGTATGCAATCGGAGGGTGAGCTGAATTTTGCATATCTTTGTACGAAGTATTTGTTAACTTAGATTTCAAAAATCTTCATGCAAAAAATGTTGTAATTCAATCGAGAAATACGTTCTGCGAAGGCATGAATGGCTAGAAGTTGGAAAGACTACCATAAAATAAAGCTTGATTATAATCTCAGATTTCATATAGAAATTTTATTCAATAAAATGTGAAGCAATAATTTAATTTCAATGCACATTATACAGACAACTCTCGAAGACATCCAGAAATGACGAGGGAAAATTGTAACTGAAATAAATATTTTTTGACTATTTTATTTTAAAATTCTATAACCAAATTCAATATTTTATAGTAATTTCAATCCGTTAATGAATTTCAAAGTAATTTTTTCAAAATATATGACAGAAATAGTTAATCGATTTCTTGTGAACAGCTATTGTTGACGCTCCGCACTGTTTGATTACACGTCCCATGAGTGCATTTTTATCCGGCATTTTATACATGATTTTGAAGCTCTTATATAAGGGCCCAGTCGTATTGTTTTTTGTTTAATTTTATTTTGATCCAGAATTTTGCATTTAGTGAACCATATTCTAAAAATGTATGAAGAAATTCACAACACTTATACTTATTAGGGAAATTTAACTTGAGAATTTTTCATAATTTATTCTCGAAGTAAGCCAAGTTTAAGCTTCGATTAAAATAAAAAGAAAGAGATCGGCTTGGTCTCCTAGTAACAGCGCTGAATGTCCTCGTTAATCGTGTTCTGACCAAGCTGTTTGTCTCAAATTTCCATAAATGGAAATTGATATTGTTTCCTCGTCCCTATTTTCGCTATGAATCCTTCATGTCCTGTCACTTTCCCCTTTATGCTGATTCCTCTCTTCTATCGTTTACGCGTCTTCCACACACTTTGGTTGTCTCTAATTCAGCAGCCTATTGTTTAGATTAGTCACATTTTCCAGCTTGGTTTCGGTTTATTGATTGGCGAAATTTTTCTTCTGAAAATGTTTATCCGTAAAATCTCAGGGCGTTGCGGAAATGCCGAATGGAGTGCGAATCCGGACGCGGAACGAGATCTGGAAGAGGATCTGCCGATTCTTCACAGGCGGCGAGACCTGGACGCATCACCATCTCAACGTCTTCGCTCTCACATTTGTCAGGTTCGTATCGAAAGCAGTAAACATGCGGAATTTGTATTTAACATTGCAAGTTTGAAAGAGTGCATCTACAATTTTTTATTGAGGCTAGGATCAAGAGACACGAATATTCATATGATTATCTGATCTGTTTGATCACGTTTTTTCTCTTCGAAAGAAATCGATCGTAAAGAAAAATTTGACGTTAAAAATTTCAGCTTCGCTTTTGTGCACGCGACTCGAAAGACGCTGTCGACTGTGAAGCCTTCCATGATCGCCACTTGGACTCGAAACACAACGGGACATCCTCCACTGTTTCCTAGCGAACAGGTTTGATAGTTTGCCTCTCTTCTAAACTCTGCATTTTGTGCACGCGTTGGCGCGCGTGGGATGTGGTGGAATTAGTGGTTTACGAAAGTTGATATGTGATTTGAGATGATTTTATTCGTGAATCTATGCTTGGTCCAGGTTCGGACTGTTGAGTTCAAATCAAGACACAATTTTTCGGCAATCACAATTTATTTGTATGAGTTGTCTATAAGGACTACTGCTTTGATTTGTTGGTCTTTGTATAGATGGTGAGATCAATTGAGATGGATATTTATATATTCAAATTTTATCCGGACCAATAACAGGACCCTATTCTGCGCAATTTTATTGCTTGAAAATGAAGCCACACTTGCAAGAGAAAATCCTGCTAAAAGTTGATATTTACGATTTTCTAATTTAAGGCAGCGTCTGAATTCCTCGCTCTTCTGGATGGAGGATTCCTCTTCACTTACGCCATCGGTCTATTCTTTGGTGGAGTTGTCGGCGATACGTACGACCCAAAAGTGGTTCTGTCAATTGGAATGGCCCTATCTGCAATTTCTGTGAGTTCAACACTATCTTTTTTTTCATTTTCAAAGACGAATTCAGGTGTTCATATTCGGCTACGTGACCGAGTTGCTGCACTGGTACACCAAGTTCATCTACTTGTCTCTGTGGCTCGCAAACGGCCTCTTCCAGTCCGTCGCTTGGCCTGCTGAGGTTTTTCTTACCTTCTTTACAAACTCAAGTCCATGGAATTATCTTCGTACCCCTTTTCTGACAGAGACGACGATTGGGAATTTAGAAATACAGATGCTGAAATCAGGGCTGGTCAAAGACTAAAGTTTTAAAAACTCAAAGTCAAAGACAAAAACAACTTGGTCCAGCCCTGGTTAAAATACACAACTCTTCGAGGAAAAAAAACCCTTGAATTTTCTATCAAATTGCTTATTACACATTCTATCTTTTCATTAATTTTTTTAAAATAATTTTTCAGATATCGATTGTGGGTAACTGGTTCGGACACAACTCACGAGGCGTTGTGCTCGGTGTCTGGTCGGGCTGTGCGAGTGTGGGGAACATCGTTGGAACTCTCATCTCCAGTCGAGTCATTCTGTTGGGCTATCAGGTTGGTATATTCTCCTCAAAGTCGCTTTTAATTTTTACAGAATCTTGAAAAAAAATGTTCTATCAATACATTAAAGTCAAACTATATGAAAGTTGTTGTTTCAATAAAAATGGATTGCAGTACGCTTTCGCGGTGAACTCCGTGCTTCTGTTCGTGTGCGCCTTGTTCGTTCTGCTCTACCTCAAATCAGCTCCTCGCGATGTCGGTCTTCCCGAACCTGCAGAAGTCCCCGACGAGCAACACCGCGTTATCGAAGTCCATCTCGAACGACCTCGGCCCATCAACTTCTGGCGGGCTTGGCTCTTGCCCGGCGTTATTCCGGTAAACACTTTATGGTTCTTTATAAGTTTACAATTGAAAGCGTATTTGGATATTCAAGATAAGATTTTTTTTTTACTTTTTCTTTATTCTTTTTAATCTATATTTTCATCTCAAAGTTACGAACAGTTCCTAGAAGTGATTGTGTATTTGCAATTTTCATTCTAATTATTTTCAGTACTCGCTAGCATATGCATGCTTGAAACTAGTCAACTATGGTTTCTTCTTCTGGCTGCCGTTCTACTTGAGCAGGTTAGAGATTTAAAATCAGATCATGTCTATTGAAATACTAAATTTTTATCACTTTAGTTATGTTATTTTTCATGAAAATCTAAAAATATGACCATTTTCAGTGCGATGCATTGGTCAGAAGCTGACGCCGACGCTCTTTCGATTTGGTACGATGTCGGAGGAATTATTGCAGCGATTATAGCTGGAGCTATTTCGGTAATTTGGCATTTATCATTTTAGGGAAATAAATGAGAGCTTGAAATTTGGTAGCCTAATTTTTAAAAGGCTTCTGCATAGCTTTCAGAAAATGAAAACAGTAATAAATTACGCATCTTGGTCATTTTAACTTTCGAGTTTGTTGAAAATCGATCATAAATAACATTTCAGGACCACTTCCCCACTCGAACTCCGATAATCGTTGGAATGCTGGCGATCTCGAATATCTTTCTCTACATGTACTCAGGTATTGCGTCTGTTTTTCCTATTTTTCTTATACATTTTATAATTCATTTTTCAGTCTCGCCTCCTGTCTATTTCGTCAATGCACTCATTCTGTCTCTAGCCGGATTTTTCGTGGCAGGCCCAGGAAACATGATTTCGAGTGTCGTTACAGCAGATTTGGGTATGTTCTAAATTACGCAAAATCGAGTTAGATTCGTGCGAAAGTTTTCTTTTCGAATATTTATTGTTTCAATCATTCCCATTCAAGTCCAAGAGTTGAGCATCAATAATACTTGTTATCTATTAGTTTCAAGTTGATTTATTTTTTATTTAAGGCAAATGTCCCGAACTGCGAGGCAATGCCGAAGCTCTGTCGACCGTAACTGGCATTGTTGATGGTAGGGTTTTGTTGAATAAATTTGGAATGATTCACTTTTTAGGAACTGGTAGTTTGGGCGCTGCATTCGGGCAGCTGCTGATTCCCTCAATCGAGGTGTGGTTCGGATGGGTGGCCATCTTCTATGGCTTCATGTTCATGATCGTTTGCACAATCCTTTGCTTGGTTCCACTACTTTACAAGGTATAGTTTAATCAAAGATTATTTTATTCTTCATTTGTTGCTGAAAATTGACTTCTTCGATTTCTAGTCTTTCTCTGACAATTCTTACTAATTCCATTCAAATGTTTTTTTTTACCTGATGAAAGTTATTCAGTCTCTCTTTTTAGTATTACAATTTCCTATTCAAGCTGAATAAGCTTTCCAAAAGGCTAAATCATCTTTCGGTGTTTAGATTTATTTGTGTTGAAATTGCAGGAATGTCGCGACCGCCGTCGCTCGCAATATGTCGCCTTGAATTCTGACGTTGACGACTCGCCTTCAGAATCCGACGACGTCTCGCCGACTGGGTCTGGTTCTGAAGTGATCGATGTGCGACGCAGGCCCGTTCAGGAGGGAGGACTTGCAGAATTGTAAATTCACTATATTTGACTTATAACTATCCGGATTTCTGTAAATCATAGAAACTATTAGATTTTACAAAACAAAACTTACGAGTAAGCATGCTGTAATTACCGTAATCCATAGTATCATAAAAGTAGTTTAATTTCTCTTAGCATATCCTGGTTTTTTCAATTTATTATCTTATCAGATGAACATTTCCCTACTTGTGATTGTAAGACTTTTATCGTGCGATACAGGTACACCAAATTGCATACCGTTGTCTATTCAAACCAATCATCTCATGTCGTTAATTAACTGACTTTGATAATTATTTTCTTGTTAAATACATAAATCATCCATTTAGGTAATCGGTTAGAATTTTGAATTGTCAAGCCAAACTCTGACAATATGCAATACCATTTTCTGTGATCAACATTCTAAATCATCAAATTTCTTTCTTTACATTTTTGACTTTCCTAAAATGTGTATTTTTTTCTAAAAAAATAATAAAATGCATTTTTTCAAGATAATGATTTATTTTCGGGATAGCTTTTTCAACATTTTCTTCTTCTCAACTTGAACACAATAATAATGGTATGAGAAGAGATTGTCGACTTTATGTTTCTTCTTCATCTCCTCCTCTGTGATAGGTGTACTTGGAAAGTAAACGCTAGGATGGGGCACAATTCCTGCATCCGGAATGATTACATTTTTGAACAAGGAAAGGATTTCTTCATCTAATTGAGCTGCCAGATATACGAATCTGAAATAAATTTGAAAAATGCAGAAGATCTTAAAGGAAACCTAGGAGTAATTCTCTTTGCATCATTATCACTGGCTGCCTCGCCAGCTACCAACAGCATTTCAGCTATAAGATATTCCAAAACCGCTGTCAAATAGATCTAGAAATCATGTTGTGAATGTCGCATGCATCTCTCTTTTGTAAAACTTATAAGGTCTTCATTATAATGATGGTTATTTGTCAAAGTGAATATCTTCGAAACGTAGGAAAACGATATAAAAATGTTCTTACGGCAGCATCCAGTCGGATTCGTCTCTTGATGAGTTGTCTCTTGAGATATCTCCAAGTTCTAGCCACAGGCAAAACCAAGCCTGCCCTCTCGGATTTGCTTTCCCTCTTGGTTTTTCTCCTTCTTTGCAATTCCTCTTCCTCAATTTCAGGCAATGATTTATCTCCAACTGTTGTAATGTCCAGATTAAAGGCCTTCGCAATTTTTGTCTTTTTCACCATTGAAAATATTGTCCTCGGTTAAAATAATATCCAAACAAATACTAGATTCGTAATGAAAAGGCGTGAATAAATATGGCAACGTGCACTCGATGAAATGCCGAATGACTAAATCTGCCAATGACAATGCAGAGAGAAAATGCACCCAGCGAGTGATAAGGAATTCGAAAAGAAACGCAAAATGATGACATCAATGTTATCTGACTTTTGATAGGAAGGTCATAGCATAATAAACCATAAAGATTACAAATACGCAAGTTTTCGAATTTCTGACTCACATGCTAGGGAAGAAGATGAAGCATAAGACGGGCAGTCATTCTGAGCATTAAGAGCCATTCCACGAATAAACAGGACAACTGTCAAAGGGGGTTCGACCAATTGCAAAAGTGTCCCGGAACTGAACCAAACCCATATGGGTGAATACACCCATGGGCTCTAATCACAAAGATGGGGAGATCAATAACATTACCATTGCACCAAAATTGGTGGTCCAAAAATCAAAATTTCAATTTTGAGAGTTAAGCCAATAATATTGGGTCACCTACAACAAACACAACGGTAAATATTACGAGGGCTGAACTCGACAAATTTTGAGATACGTTTTTTCTCGAAAATGACCACTAATTACCGTGCTTTCCGGAATAATTCACTTCAGAATGAACATTTTCGAGGGGTGTGTTAACATAGCTGATCAATTTTCGATATGCTATCAATTAGTTATTGTTTTTCTTGAATTTATTCGACCACATTTAAAACAAAAATTTAATTATCTGATAGTGACATTGTCGAAAATAATGGAGAATAAATGACAGGGTCAGGGCTGTCTGAAGCTCGAAAAAATCGAACTTGAACTTAACTGAACTTCTAGACAGTTCGAAGTTCAGCTCGTACAACCCTGATTAAAAGGAATATTTATTTCAGTTGCAATTATCCCTCATCAATTCTGCATGTCTTCGAGAGTTGTCTGTATCATGTGCATTGAAATTAAATTATTATTTCACATTTTATTGAACAAAATTTCTATATGAAATCTGAGATTATAATCAAGTTTTATTTTATATCATTTTTCCGACGTCACGCCATTTATTCGTTGGTGGAACGTATTCCTCGATTGAATTAAAACATTGTTTACATGAAGATTTTTGAAATCTAAGTTAACAAATATTCCGTACAAAGATATGGAAAATCTCAACTCACCCTCCGATTGCATACAATTTCCCGTTGGCGACAATGAACGAATGATAATATCTTGTATAATTCATATCAGCGATTCGAGAAATTCGACTGTCAACTGGAGCTGAGGGGTCGAAACACAGACAGGATTTGAATGCATCAACACCACTAAAATATATAACTATATATTATTTATCATACAAAATTAACATCTTCCATCCTCCAGTTATGTAAATTTTCCCGTTTAGCGATGCAATTCCAAAATAAGTTCGTTTTTCTGGAAGCTCTCCAACTTCAATCCATTCCCGTTCATCGTCTGATAATCGATATATCTTTCTACTATCATTTCCATCAATAACTGAATATCTATGATTACAATAATGAAAATGCTACAATGTGACCGTATAAAATTCCATCGCATGTTATTGCTTGAGCACAACTAATTGGGAGAGGAAATATAGGTTCTGTTCCCCATTCTCCATCTATTAAAACCTGAATAAACTATTTTATGGACTTTCATGCGATCTTCTTACATCAACTTGATTCGTATCTTTCCTTGTTTTAGAATCCCATCCACCCAAATAATACAATTTGTCTTTGAAGTAAGCGACAGATGCATATCTACGCCATTCAGGAGGATCTGGACCTGTAACATTATTTAAATCGATTATTCATGAATTTGGTGATAAGACCTCTTGAAATTTGTCGAGTATTCAGGTTAAATATTTCAAATGACTTGTTAGATGAGTTAATTCCAAAAATCTGAAGTCCAAGAAATTATTCAAAATAACGAACATAAGAATTAACCTTATTCTGTATAGTTGCTACTTCGTATGGCTTATAATAATAGAATTTAGCAATCTCTTTGACTGAGCAGGTATATGAATTGAACAAGCATATTCTTCCTTCATTATTTCGATAATAAACTAAATTATTACGAATCGTTTCCAAGTCTCTTACTTAGCTTTGAACATGATTTCTTACGATAAAATAGCATTTTTTGCAAAGTTTCTCCGACTTCGCGCCATTTATTCGTTTGTGGATCGTATTCCTCGATTGAATTACAAAAATTTCCCATACAATATTTTTGAAATCTAAGTTAACAACTATTCCGTACAAAGATATGCAAAATCTCAACTCACCCTCCGATTGCATGTAATTTCCTGTTAGCGACAACAAGCGAATGATAATGTCTTGCATAATTCATATCAGCGATTCGAGAAATTCGACTGTCAACTGGAGCTGAGGGGTCGAAACACAAACAGGATTTGAATACATTAGGATGACTAAATATATAATAATATATTATTTATCATACAAAATTAACAACCGGTATCCCCCAGTTATGTAAATTTTTCCATTTAACAACGCAACTCCGAAATAACCTCGTCTTTCTGGAATCTCTCCAACTTCAATCCATTCCCGTTCATCGTCTGATAATCGATATATCTTTCTATTCCATCCATCAATGACTGAATATCTATGATTACAATAATGAATATGCTATAATGTGACCGTATAAAATTCCGTCGCATGTTATTGTTTGAGCAAGTATAATTGGAAGAGGAAAAGCAGGTCCTGTTTGCCATTTTCCGTCTATTAAAACCTGAATAAATTATTTCATGGACTTTCATTCGATCCTCTTACATCAACTTGATTCGTGCATCTATCCAAATAATAAAATTTGTCTTTGAAATAATCGACAGATCTGCCATTACTCCATTCAAGAGGATCTGGTCCTAAAAAGAATGCAATAAAACTAAACCAATCTATTGACTTTTATAATGCTACCTCTAGTGATTTTTCGAGTATTCAGATCGAATATTTCAAATGATTTGTTATAGGATCTAATTGCGAAAATCTAAAATTTACAAAATTGGCAATGGCAAATAAAATAGTCTACTTTATCTTTTGTAGTTGCTACTTCATATGGTTGAAAATCATTAGTAAATCTCGCAATCTGCTCAACAGAATGAGTATGTGAATCAAATAGACAAATTCTTCCTTCAGAAATATAGTCGTTTTGATAGTATACTAAATACTAGAATTAATTTTCGCTTACTCTCAGAAAAATTGACCGGACGAATGGCAGTGATAGCCGCCCGGCTTGCGAGCGGTAGCCGGGCGGCTATCACACTGCCATTCGTCCGGTCAATTCTTTGTTAGATACAAGAAATATTTCCTACGACAGAATAAAGTTTTCCTCTCGAGCGCCATCGGCAGATGTTTCTTGATTATTTGCATCATCCGTTTATTAGTCCAGGCCAATTGTCCCAGGTCTTTAAACTCGGGATATTCGCAGATCAACAATATAATTTCCACTGGTAAATTGGCCAACATCTTTGTTAAGAGACCTAAACAATCACCGTAGTATTATTTCAAAATGGAAATAGTATAAAAGAGTATTGATTGCAGTTATGACCTGCCACGAGGTACATAGGATTTAATTTACTCTAACCTTTTTCGCTGCTACTATCTCGCCTCCTCTCATCGCGCGCTGCTGAGTAAGAGACAAAAAGAGCGAGAAGAAGAAAAGAGGCAACGGACAATGAAAAGAAAATGATTATTTTTAAATAAAATAAAAGATGAAATAAAATAGACGAAGTGGAGTGACAAGTAAGGGCGCTGCTTTATATATGACTCCGCCCTCTAACAATCTCACCCTGATATCTGCATCTCTGGGAAAGATTTTCAAGCTTTGCAGAATAGGTTTGAGGTAATGAAACTCCTCTCCTCAATGTTGTGAAATATTGCAAGTAACTAACCACGGTACTTTATCTCCCTTTATTTTATCCCTTGGAAACGCAAAAAGGCATGAAAATTTGCTAACACATTGAAACTCATACTTAACGTCGTTTCTTCGGGGTTTTTTTGCATTTAGATCGGAACAAGCACTTCAAAATTAGTGGGTATAATTTTCATACACATCGAAATATTTGGTTGGGAAAATATACACTATTATATTGAAGTATATAAAAACAAAGTTTAGCAATTTTAATTCGAGCTCGTTATTTTGATAGTAGAATCAACTTTTTTAATAAGAAGTTTCTAATAGAGAAATTTTACTGCGAAACCAAACAGCAGAAAATATTCGGTTACCAAGGAAGAAATTGAAATGATTTGTGAATTTCAACGGCAAACAGGTGATTATTTTCAATTATTTTTAGCTGTACACATTCTTTATAACCTTTACTGTTATAAATAATGACATGGTCAGAGTCAATCACATCAACACCAAGTTTGAGGAATGAGTGATTTATTATCATCGTCACTTCTGTGTATATCTGATATCAGGTTACTACATATCAATTTTTTATTTTTTATTTGAGAGAAAAACTCAAAAGTCGATCCCGGCCCACCCCTGTCTAGAACACGTTTTCGCTGAAAATGAATATCAAATTTGTGCTCAGCGCTCGCGATTACCTCTATATACCTGCTCTATATGGTCCAGCTCGTTAGCATTCATATACTTGGAATATATCAAATATTTGTATGATAAAAACCTAGCCAGATCCAGGCCTGGGTTATTAGGACCAGGCCGGCATTTGGGCCAAACTTTTAAGCCCTGATATTACCATCTAATTTTATCAATGCTATTTTATATTTCTTGTCCAAAAATTCCTGTGGGAACGAGTATTCAAGAGCTGATTCATTGGAAGTTAGCTGCAATGTGATGTGTCATTTATAAAGAGAAAAATTGCAAAAGAAGTGCGTTGCTGATAAGGTGATGACAGCGTTATGGAGTTTTAATTAATAAGGGAAGTGTACGGCCAAAATACGACTTTGCTCATGCAGATTATAAGCCGTTTGAAAGGTTTTTTTAACTGAACGTAACATCGATATTAGTAGTATACTGTATACATCAATTTCGACCATTTGAGGACGTTGTTTACATTGTCCATAAAATTCTTGTGGCTTCATCGGAATTAGCAATATGTAAACAAATGACAAATATTTTTAATGCCAGTCTTATCAATTGACGTGCAAGATATAACGAATTCGTGAAATGCTTACATCTGAAAATTTCAAACAAAGGGAAATTTATGGCTCAACTCTTATCGCTTCAACCGAATAATCCTATAAAAATTTCATAACTGTCACCAATGACTTATTCTGAAAGGTTGAGAGAGTCCTTCCAGAGATGTAAACCCCAAGATGGAATTATTAGAGGGCGGAACCATATATAAAGCGACTTCCTTCTTATTTTACTCCGTTTTACCTTTTATTGTATTTCAACCCGATTGAATAAATCTTTCCTATTTCGTGCAGTTCTACTTACCGTAACCCAAGTGCAACTTAAACCTAACACGCCCTAAATAGCCTGCACAATAACCAAGAACGATTTGCTTGCCAATCTAGCTAGTATGAATAGGAAAAAGTGTTGTATTTGCATTTCCGTTCTAATTTTCATACTTATCATTGCCGCTGCTATTACAGTCACTTTGGTATTAGTTCTTAGAAAAGGTGGAAATAACGGTCCATCGTTGGATGATATAATTAGTGATAACTCGACTTTCCCTAATGGAAGTTACAAGATTTCGGCTGACTCACTAAAGTCCGGTCTACCTGAACAAGCCCCACTTTTTGTTAATATCTCGATGTTGAATGATCTGGGTCTGAGGGTTGATAATTCTTCATTGATTGCTGAAGCCAATCGATTAAGTTATTTTTTTGTACGATTGCCACCGGATAACACTGGCAAAGCAAGGTGAGTTTTTTTTCTTATAGATTAGCTACCCAACCAAATTTTCAAGCACGATAATTAATTTCTCCAAGAAATCTATCATAACAAACTTGATCGTAAAAATTTCCCCGAAAACATTTTCCAAACGAATTTATCTGAACATACTTTTCCACAAAATTCGACCTCCTAACATCATAAGAAGTTTTATCAAAAAATATGTGCGGAGAAATTTCACCGGAAAAATCTGTTATAAACTTCATAGCGAAATTAACCATCGTGCTAATTTTCAGAGTCAAGCGGCAAGTGGTAGACAATAACGGAAGTATAGGAATCCGATTCGGCAATTCAAATACAATAAATGTGATCCCATTGAATCTTTCTATGATCACAAATTCTGGCGTTAGTCTTCTTGGAACGCTGACGGATAACAGCCAAGTTTATCAATTGGAAGTCAGAATGGCAGATGCAATGTGTTCGGACAGTACTGTTGGATCATGTTCGATTGTGGACTGGACTTCATACTCGATTTCGAGGTAAAATGATTAAAAACAGAAAACCCATGAAAAATATCGAAAAAAAAACTGGCTAGAAAATTTATAAAAATCTCGAAGAATCTAGGAGGTAAATAGGGAAAAGTGAACAACTCACTTCCTATAAGTAATCTCTTTTAAAAATTTTCAGTGAAAACATCGGCTCACAAGCTAGTTTCAACACCGAGCTTCCAGTAGCCTGTGGGTCTCAATGTGATACGGATGCCAATTCTGCTTGCTCCACATCCTGCTCTAAATGCGATGGACAACAAGTCGCCGGAGCCGATACTCCTGTCACTCGACGATATAATATGGGCACAAGGGCCGCTAACATCACCTTTTCTTTTGAAACCTATACAATAAAGGACCGAATAACTGTGTCATATGAGGGACAGTATCTATTCGATAGTGGTTGTGTTGGAACAGAAGGAGAGAAATATGCTCCAATTAGTTTTGAAGGTTAGTTGATAGTAACCAAATAGGCCAGTTTCAACTACTTGGTTCTACGTCTCAGGGATAAATCCTCCTCTCCTGATTTCTCGACTAGTTCTTCGAATGTTAGAAAATGTCATTTTTAGGAAATTCTGTGGAAGTTAGAGTGGATGTCGAGCCAAATTGTAGAGGTACCACTGGGACAGCTTGGTATTTTACTCTTCCATGTCCCGATTGTCGAGAATCGAAACAGCAGAAATGTCTGAATGGTTCGCAGGAGTTAGGGCATTAAGTATACGATAATCTCACTACACATTAATTGCATATCTACCCTTAGATATTTCACTCCATTCTCTATAAATACTCCTCAAACTGTTATTAATAAACGTTTTCGTACTCATCAATATTCGTTACTTTCCTTACACACAGCATCAACTCTTCTATAGCCTTCCGGGGTCAGGCAGAACTCAGCTGAAGGCTCATTGTGGGTCTAGTGGATATTTGATCAAATATGGATTGTATTATTGTAATCGATTTACTGGTAAGTGTAACCTAAAAAAATCATTTATGCTCTAATTTAGACAATTACGACAAATTCGATGCAGCAGGAAAAGCTTTTCTCGAATGCACGCGCCCTCGTCTACTCGGTTATCTAGAAAATTATTTAAGTATAAGATTAAAAGGTATTATTAAAAGCTATTCCCCAATATTTTTAAGGAAGTAAACGGAGCAGTTAACTGCAACGATCTGTATAGCAAAGCGTCCAATAATCATCTCCAGGTTTATGCGGATTGTAATTTCTGTCATGTGTTTTCTTCGAATTGGGCAGCATTCATAAAAGTCTTCTATGAGAGTGCTCTTGGTAACAAAGCCGGTGTTGATGCATGCAAGCAGATTAGAAATATGGTGATTAAATGTGGTGATGTTTATTACCGAGAATTTTGTGATAAATATCCGAATATACCGTGCATTTGTACGAGTTCTTGATTCGATCGTCTGTAAAAAAACCTGTTAGAATAGAATTGATTTTGTTGTGGATAACACATTTTCAAACCAATTTCACACTATTCTAACTTTATAATATAAATAAAACCTTACGAAAAAACGAAGTTAGTTGAATGAAAAGCACCTTTATATTTGTTTCAAATGAATGAAGCCACTGAAATTGAACGAATAAATGAAATAATTGAAATTTTTTGTTGTACATGAAAAATGAAAAACTCAAAGATCGAGCACATTTTATGATGGAAAGCAGGGTTGCAAATTTGAAACCCGACATGATATAAATGAGAAGCAAAAAACGACGAAGTAGCATAGGAGACATAGGGTGCAAGAAGTGCGAAGGAGGGGGAGAAGAATCCGATCGTGGCTGTTTACTCGTGAAATGGCTGTTAATAATTTAAAAGAACTGAAACGGACGTTTTTGAGGGCAGAAGAGCACGAAACTTTCATGGGGTTGCATAAATGACACCACACTGAAATGGAATTAACAAAATGAAACTTCGGAGTAATCTTGAAGTTTAGGAATGCTTTCCGGGTTTCTCTCAAAATTCGACTCGCAGAAATAATAATTGTTATATTGAGAGAGTAAAAGAGCATTTCTTCTTTCCTTCTCTCGAAAAGGTAAATTATTTTCTATGCGAGACGATTTGCGAGTCGAGTTTTAAGAAGTCTGATGCTTTCCATCACTTTGCAGATATCAACTGAACGAAGTCATAGGTGATTTAAACGTCTATATTTGTTTATTGCAATTTTGACAAATCAATCATAAAAAAATTTCAATGTTTAACTGCGAGCACTTTCTTAAAATACGCTATTTTTCTATTATTTCTTTCCTCATTTCTGGAGAAAAATGCTCGCAGTCGAAATAAATATGTTACCGGAATGAAATAGGCTAGAGAATCTGATAGATCAGCATTATGCCGAAAGCAAGAGTGGAGGAGGGATTGGAATTATTCAATGTCTTTCATTTACCCGTAGAATCTATTGGCCGAAATACTATATAGATCAAGATTGAATTATTCAAACATTTTTCAAAGAAGTTTTGGATCACTAGAGATCAGATAAGCGAACAAACGGAGGATATTTTGTGCTTTTGTGCAGCTGGGCAAAAATTAAGAAATGGAAAAAATAATCATTCTAATAAATATTCTTTTCAGTTGCACAAAAATCTGATTGAAGGCAAGTGAATTTGAGAATTGGATAAATAGACCGTACACACACCAACATGAGCAGATATTTTGGCCGGAATAAATATGAACAAAAGGTAAAAATCTCTTGAGAAATAAATATGTTAATGAAGTGATAGAAGCATTCACAGTACAGGTAATCATTTGCTGTTCATTTCTTAGCCAAACCGACTGTGGGCGGTCGCAGACCTGTTGGGCCGACTGCTGCAGAGGGAGGTCGACTGACAGAGGACGGAGGCTTGATACCTTGAAAATGCTAATAATTGACAAAGAATTCTGAGCAATTTAAACTTCAAAGAACAAAGTCAAAGTTGTCCAACTTGGAATCCACAAGCTTTCATCAAAACATGGGAAATGGGATGCAAAATATCTATTTTCTCAAACTATTTCGCATTGCTTGCAGTATTGAAGGATTTTTTTTTTCAAATTAGCCAAAATAGATTTTGCCTAACTACTGATTTTCATCAAATTTTATCCATAGTCAATGGCTCTTTTCTAGTCGTTTTGTTTCGAAGCAATTACTCATTCACGCAGACTTAGACAAGACTTTAGTCGGATTTCCTGTGCGCATTTCCCTGTATTTTTCTTCAGTCTGCCTAAGTCTGATTCTATGCACAGTCACAAGTAATGGAATGGACTAACCGGATGGTCGAGGAATAGAGGTGGATCGAGGTCCTTTCTGCAGATCTGACCGCTCTCGGGGCATTCTCATCTGTGTCTGCTGCACAGACTGCCTTGCACCAGAGACAGCAGCAGGTGGTTGTTGTTCGGCCTGTCCGGGTAGAGTTCCGTTGCTCGCGGTCACTCGGACAGGGCCTGTCTTCTGTGCGAGTGGCTGTGCTGCTGTTCGAACGATGTTGGGTCGATTTGCAGTGGTCAACTGAAATTACAAAAAAAAACCCTTAGAAAATGCGAATTCACTCGAGAAAAGGCTTTTTTTGGATACTTCAGTGGAGTAGCAAATTGAAAAATGGATATGAGGAGAGTAGTGATTAGGGCTGGATAGGCTAAATCATGTACCAAAATATGCAGTTTGACGTACTGATCACTTTGATACTACGTAAATTTACTCTGCACTACTTTAGCCCTACCCTCTTCATATCCATATTCCAATTTGTTGTTATTCAACCGGCTTATTCATTGTAATAAAAATCGTGATTTGATTCAAAATAATCTCCTACTTACTGCATTTTTCTGAGTAGGCAGAGGTCGAGGAGTCCCTGCTGCAGTTTGAGAGGAAAGTGGTCTGGGAGTTGGTCGAGTTGAGGGAACAGAGGGACGGGGCTGCTGCGCTGATGAAACACGAGGGACTGAAAAGGGAATGATTAATTTTCAACCTAACTTTTTTAATATCTGAAAAAATAGAATGCTTTTCGAAAAGTTCTAAATCTTCGCTAGCTTTTGCATTGAAAATGGGAATGACAACAAACAAACAATCCAGTTTTGTATGCTGGAATTTTCCGAAAAAAAAGCAAACTCGAACTCCGAAAACCTATAAAATCAAATAACGATCCAACCGGCGGCAGCGGGAGATCTGTTAGGTGTCTGCTGAATTGGTCTCGTTGCAGGCACAGGCTGAGCGGGCTTCCTCGCAGAGCTCGAAGGGGCAGCTGCAGCAGTCGAAGTTCTGGAAGAGTTCGATGGACGAGCAGAGGCTGATGCAACTGGACGGGTCGGTTTCGGAGCTGAGGACTGAAAGATAAACATTAAACAGGGATTAATCTCTTTCATGCATCAAAACTAAGGTGTGAGGAGATTTAGCAAATGTTGAAGGTGATCCCCCGATCGAGTTCTTACAAATCAAATGATACTCTCATGATCGGGAAGTTTATGGTTTCAAAATCTCAAAGCCATACATTTTGTGCAGAAGCATTAGCCGCCTGTCTGCCTCCCGCATTCGTATGCAATCTGCGTATTTCCGCCGTCGCTCCACTCGTTCCCTTCTCCTCGACCAACTTGGTGTAGCATTCTGTCAGCTGAAAATGGTTGAATTTGCAAATTTCCAAAAGAACAATCGATTTCACCTTGTCGAGTTTGATTTTGTCCTCTGCAATCTGAGCGAAGATCTTCTTCGCAGCAGCCTCTCCAATGCATCTCCAAATAGCGGCCATCACTTGCAAAATCGCATTGCGAACATCGCCGTCTGCGTCCGAAGCTGCCTGAAAGTTTTCCTTTTTAATTTGAAGCATATTTGCGTATTCAGAGATTTTATGAGGGCAATGCATTCTCCACCTATGCATATTGACAATGATAAGCATGTATGCTAGTTAGCAGTATAGAAAACTTACACTGCACGAGTTAATTTCTCACACTGCAATGTTAAGATTCGTGATGATAAGGGAATATTTAGTTGTTTTTATTTCAAAATGGTATTACCTTGATGCAGAAAGGAGCGATTCCTTTGACGAAATCGAGAGGGAGTGTGGATGAGTCGTGACAGATCAGATAGCGATAAAGGAACAGGGCTGTTTGTAGACGAGACTGGGGATTTTTGTTGGACAGGCCTTCTTCCAACTGATCGATGAATTGAGTGCAGGGGGCCTGAAAATAATTTTAAAAAATGAAAAATAAATGAAGATATTCAGAATGTCGACCGAATTATTTGAGACTGCATCGAGCAGAGCATTGAGTGGGTCTCGCAGAGCCGCCTTTTTCTCCTTCAATTTGTCGAACGACACAGACATTGTCTGAAAGAAAAGAAAATAAAAGTAATTATAGATGTATTTCAGAAAAATAGTTCTTACTTTCTGCACGAAAGGAGAATATCCAGTTCTGAGTCCACAGCTCATTCCAGTCAGTGACTTTGCAGCTGCAGCTTGCACGTTGATGTTCAGGTCCTTTTCGATTACCTGAAATATTCTCAAAAATTACATTAAATTAAAAGAATGAAAGTTTGCATGACTATTGATTTTATTTACAAAATATTAGTTTGCCCTAGAAACTCGTTCAACATTCGTACTAAGAGTTTTCACAAAAAATATAGTCACTGTCTGAAAGTTTATGAAGGAACAGAATTTTAAGCATCGCTACTTTCGTTCAAGCATTTCCTGACATTACATTGAACTGCTCAATATCTTTTATGAAGTTTCAACGGTTACTTTTTCTTTAAAATAGGAAGTTATAAGACAGCCCAAAATTTCAAAATAAAAAATAGGTGAAAAGTAAGAAGGATACCTTGATGAGGGATTTGATGATGTCCGCGAGTCGGTCATTTAGTTGTATTTTTGGAGGCGGTTCGAGCTGCACTGTCAGCAACTCGATCGCCTCGATTCGCTCCTGCCATTTCTTCGAACTCAGCTGCAAAAGAATTGGAATTAACAAAGAGAAGAAGTGGAAGAAATTACCAATTCATCGAAATTGCTGGCGAGTTTGCGAGTCAAATCGACTGCATCCAGCAAGTCCCAGGGATCGATTTCCGCAGATGCGGCAGAGGCAGAGCCGCCATCATCGCCAGAACAGCTCTGAATCGGAAAATGATATCTAGATTGTTTACAATAACTTTTTTTCCATGGAATACTAATGGCAATTATAAATGGTCGAAAGACAATGATACTCTCTATGTCAGAGGCAAGCAAAAGTTTGAAACGCGTGATCTTCTTCACGCCATCGATAAGTCTGCTAAATATGATTCGATTCCGTTAACAATTTTAAAGATTGTTGTGCGCAAGATTTTATTGAGACTTAATCATAAATTATTCCAGTTGACAAGACTAGCAAATAGTGAATTTCACACACATTTTCCTCTCTATTTTATTCTCCTTTATCAAGTTAAAACTACTACCTCCGAAGTTGCAGTTTTCGCTGCTGCTGCTGCTGTAGGCATGGACTTGAAATTGGTGTGCAGTCTGAGCATTTCGATCGAAGCCCCCTTCTCGCCCTTCTCCTCTATCAATTTCGCGTGACATTCCATCACCTGCAAATCTTTTAGTTGAGTTTGAAAACTCATTAAATTTTTACTTTGTCCATTTTGAGTTTGTCATTGGCGACCTCAGCGAAGAGTCGCTTGGCGGCAGCCTCTCCGATGCATCGCCAGATCGCAGCGATGACCTGGAAGGCTGCTGAACGGACATCGCCGTCAGAATCGTTGCTGATCTGAATGAAACGAATGAAACATGCAAATGAATGGGCAGATTCATAATTCGAGGTTTCGAGAATATTCATAATTATGAGAAAAGCAACGATAAAGAAAAAACACGATCTTTCCAAGTGAAGTAACTCAGAAATGTAAAATTTTAATGAATCTTTATCTCGAATGTTTCAATTTTGAGACTTTTGAAAAGAGGAAAAGCTAAAATAGTTCTAAATGAAATTGGCAGAAAATCAGAAGGAACCAACCTTAATGCAGACAGGAGCAATTGCTTTGATGGCTTCAACAGGCACTGTGGATGAGTCGTGTTGAGCCAAGAGACGGAACAGGAACATAGCCGTTTGATGTCTCGACTGCGGGTTCTTGTTCGAGAGGCCTTCCTCGATTTGTGCTGCGTAGGCAGTCATTGACACCTGCAATAGAGTGATAACTCTTCAAGAAACATTAGAATGTACTGTGTATGAAGCAGCATCGAGAAGAGCGTGTAACGGTTCGCGCAGTGTCGCCTTCTTCTCTTTCAGTTTATCGAATGCAACTGACATTATCTGAAAGGTTGAAAATTTGCAAGAGAAAAGTAAGTCATTCAAAAATGAAAATGCTATTTTCTTTTTCAAAGAAAAAAACGAACCTTCGGAACAAAACTCGCGAAATCCTTCCTCATTCCGAAGGCGAGCCCTTTGAGAGTCGTGGCTGCCTTGGCCTCGACGTTTATGTTGACATCCTTCTCGATCAGCTGCAATCACTTCATTGCACTCAGGCACTCTTCAATTGAAGTCATGCCAACCTTAGTGAAGGCCTTGATGACCTGAGCGAGTCGGTCTGTGAGCAGCACGCGCGGCTGCGACTCCAGCTGCGAGCAGATCAGCTCCACTCCCTCGATTCGCTCCTGCCATTTTGTCGATGACAACTGAAATAGCACTTTGATTTGCAGAGATTTGATCAATTCTCCTTAATCGGTTGAGTAGCATTTAGGAGGAAAGTGTTGAATGCATTTTGTAGTCGATGAAAGACAAGTGCTGCTGCATCGATTGAAAGTTTTCTGCATTATTTCGGTACACTGCATACAGTTTTTATGTGACCGAATGACGTATTGTGCAGTAACGGAGCGAGATTTCAATAAACGATCACACATTTTTATGTCAAATGATGAAGTATGACCTCTTTTCCAGAAAGAAACTGCGTCACTTAACAAAAAAAAACAAAATCACTGCGTACTTCATCAAATATTAGTTGCCGTTTCAATAAAATATCCTATGTCTAATCAGAGATGCCGTTGTTTTATATCAAAATCATATATATGGAAAAGCTGGAAGACTAACCAATTCCTCGAATTTGTTGGATAGCTTTGCAGTGACATCGACGGGATCCATTAGGTCGAAATAGTCGACTCCCCCCGGTTGCTCATCTGCTCCTGTCATCTGAAACTATGACATTTCAAAGAATTGACAGAGGAATGAAGAAAGGCACGGGTGACATATCGATTGTGGTGACACAAATTGCGAAATTCCGAGACGAGAAGCAAGAGAACTGGGATAGGAGAGGGCGAATTTCGGATGAAACAAAGTCAGCGGAACTGGAATCGATAAGGAAGGCAGGGAAAAGACGCTCGAATGACACAGCGAGATAAGCGATAACAAAAAGGCGGGAATAAGGAGGGAATTCAAACTGCATGGATACAAAGGTGAGCAAGGAAGAACGACTTTTATAGAATGAAGAAGTGACAAAAATTGTCGAATTTGAAGCAAAGTGAGAACAAAGTGATTTAGAATTCAGAAAGTCATCAAGGAAAGCAGAAAGTAGAAAAAGGAGCCGCTTTGAAGCAAATAAAAGCAAGAGTAAACTCGACTAATCCCCTCTTTTGACACGGCCTCGCCCATTTATGGAAAAGAAAAATCGAATCCTCAAATGTGCGAGAAACCAAGGTATTTTATGCGTGAATATATACTGCAGAGGGAGAGACAATGGAGTTCGAAATCCACGAAGAGAAACAGAAGCAGACCGATTAGCACCGAGTTTGAGGAAACGTTTTCTTCATGCACTGCGAAAAATCAATTCTCACAGCAATTTTCACCTCCCAAATTTGATTTCGAGTTGTAAATAATTGTAGTGAGAGTTCGATCGAAGGTCATTGCAAATTGTGGAAGGAAAAAGAACGGCAAATAGACAATTCACGGGTATATGAAAGTTAAATCGACTAGAAAATGGTAGAGATATCACTGGCAATGGGGATTTTTCAACCGAAATTCAACATTCAACATTTTTTTTATAAATATAAATTTTTATTCAATTTTCTCGTAATTACACAGAACAAATTACGCATCTTCGTCGAAATAAGAGCCCTGTTTGTGTACTATTGTGACAGTAGAAGGTTAAAATGTAAACCAATTAGAAAATTAGCAAATCCAATGATTATTCACGTAGAATTTATGAAGTACAGCTTGAAATTTTCGAAATAATCACTGAATTTTGTTTTATGAGCAATTTGAGATCATTGCGAAAGGGAGACTTCGAATGCCAAATGCAGTCACAAAATTTAACACAATCAAAGATTCAACAGATAGGGGTAGAAAGATGAAGATTTCCATCTATCATCATGTGAAAGATTTTTAGTCTCCAAAAATCTGACGGTAAATGATATCCATATAAAGAAAGTCGCAAAAGAAAGAACTCCTTTCATTTTTTTTGTCAAATCATAATTTTTGCGACTTTGAAAATTGAACATTTTCAACACACAGAAATTGAGATAGAACTCGAAATTTTCAACCGGTATTTTCTAGGGAAATTTCAGTTAGAATTGGGTTAGAGTGAAGTAAGGATGAATGTAGAATGGGAAGGAAGAAGAGAGAAGGGGAAGGAGCGGAGCTCCAAGTGAACAATGTCCATACACGTATTGCAATGAGGGCGTAACTCGAAGACAGAAGCAGAGCACGCTTTGGCACCTTGTCGAACAAGAAGAAATAGCGAAATAGAGAGAACAAGAGCAGTGAGAATATCACAGACTGAATTGCAACTGGCTCTGATTACTTTTGCATTTGAATGAAAAAAGGAATCGATTTAGGAGAATCTTGATTATAATCAGAGTTTGTTGAGTTACTGTTAATTTATTTCTCAAAAAGTGAACTTTCTTAGGGATATGGTTCATAAACCAAAACATATTATGAGGGAACTCACTTCGTGAAAGATAAGCGATAAAAATTCATCAGAAAACCTACTACAAATAAACTTTCTTGACTTTGTAGTCTCTGGGCAATGTGCTCTGATGCAGGGAAGTGAGGATGGCATTGCGATCGCGAGGGGTCGTGAATCCACTGGCATGTTGAGATTGAGACATTGCTTGATGCGAGGAGGGGGCCTGAGAAATGTGGTGCGACATCGACAGAACCAAAGAGGTAGCATCCACTGATTGCTGAAATTGAAAAAAAAACCATTTTGGCAAATTCATTTGCTGTTTTTATCAGATTGACTATTATTTCTTTCGAAATATTTTCGGAAGCATATTTTTCTTTAAATTTTCTCACTTGTCAATTCAAATGAAAAGCAAAATTCAGAAAAATATCATTTTCGGAATTATAAACTTTACTTGCTTTCACACCGTTACAAAATAATAGTTTTTCATATCTAATGCTTGAGGTTTCATAAAGTTCAAAGCATTTTGCTAACCTTTTGTTGTGGTACACCGGCATAAGGATCGAGTTTTGCACAGGCAGTGAGCGAGTCGTGTCGAGTCAGCCGAGCCCTGCCAAAGGAGTAGTCAGATCCGCTGCTGGAGGCTGCAGAGTGAGGGACGTCAGATAAACTGCGACGGCAGATTGCAACTCGGTAACCGACCTAGAAATTCATTTGTTCGCGTTTTTCTTTTCATCGATAAAAATCATTAAATCTTAAAATTGAAAAAAGCAATTGTATCACGGGAAAGACCCGTAAAATGAAATGAATGGGAAACAGTCGCTGCGTATAAAAGAGATATCAGCTATGTCTTTGCGTACAAAATGTATACCTTGCAGAAATTATTTAGAACTCCATTCAAACCACAAAGCTCATTTGTTTACGTGAAAATATTAGATTTAATTCTGACAATGTTCAGCTATCATTTTATGCGCAAAGACATACACCCAGATGAATAAAGATCGTGATTCTCTTATCTCAATGCCATACAAGCACGTACCGTTTAGTTACGGTTCTTATTCATTTCGCCTTAGTTCTCTTTCCATTAATCCAAAATAATGAAATTGCACAAATTCGATTTTACAACTTACCAAGAAAGCAGCTAATCCTGTGATGATGATACAGAGAACGCATCCAAGGAGCAGACTCTGTGCAGAATATGCAGAGCCCTGTTTCTCCACCCGCCCTGATGGCATGTCGATGTAGTACGGATCATCAACGGCTATTCCATCAGGACACTGCTCCGATTGGCCCATTGCAAGGTTCTGGATGAAATGGCCGCCACTCCATGACGATTCGCTTACGCATCTCAAAAATAATCCTTTAGAACAATATTAGATCCCTCCGCTTTAAATTCGACATTATCTAGTTCAAAACTGAATAAATTGCATGGAATCTAATGCAACCCTTTGAAAATCGTATATGAAAGAAATCGGACCTCCCCGAATTAACATCCCAAGCACAGTGTGGATCCTGTAGCTGGACACATCGACTGCAGGAGGTCTGCTGCTCGCACTGTTGCACTCCGATTGCGGCTATTTCATTCGATGACACAACCACAAGTTGTTGAGATTTTGTAAGAAGATTCACCTGAATAAATTCATTTTCGAATGTTCAATAAATGAATTCCTTACCACGGGCTGTGGATGTGCAAATATCCTCGTCGTCTGCACCACAGTCACATTGTCTCCTGTGTTCACTACTTTAAGCACATTTCCATCCACCGTTCCCAGGTATATCACATCAAATTTCTGCCCGTTCACTGATTGAATCTGAAAGCTTTCTGCTATAAAACTCAGACTAACTGGAAAATGTCGGAGCTTTCCACAAAGAAAAGAAACGTAAGTTCAATTCTAATACTCAAAATGAGATAGAAGAGTTTCATTATGTTGATGCAAGAAGACAGGATGAATATTGAGAGTGTCAAAGCGATAGAAATCTTAATAGCCGATGATTGCATTTGAATGAGTCCAATTTTCGAATATCAAATATCGAACCTGTGGCAGAACGGCGATCTGCGTGAGTTGTGCTCGATCGACTCCTTCAATGAGCAGAGGGCCGTTGACGGAATTGATGCATTTGTGCATAAGGGGGTTCGCCAGCACAAACGAGATGGTCGCTTCGGGCAGACGAACTGAGTCAGGAACGCACGTGCCTGGACGGGGTTTGGGCATTTCTGACCGAGGAAACGCTTCCCACAACGAGTCGGTGTTTCTCTTAAAACATTGGGATTTGTCCTCTTTATTCACATCCAGGTTTGCAAGATTTCGAATAGAAATTTAGCCGAAAGAAACGAGATGGTGTTGTTTTCAGAAAGAAAATGATTTTATGTCTTCTCTTCATCCTTCGAAAAGGCAACTAGATAGTTTCAATTTTACCTGTCTCTTGAATGTGCCATGATCGAACTCCTCCCGTATCCTCTTCATAGAGAACGTGCAGACCGCACTCATCTGGACGGGGGAGTCGGGGGTCGAGAACAGCGCATAGACAATGTGATCCCCATTCGTGGAGGGAATCGGATCGGACACGGCCTTGAGTTCGTTGAAGTAGAACGGAGTGGGGGAAGCGAGAGAGCAGTTGAGTCGAGCCTTCAGAAACGAAGTCCACCGTTCACTCGCTGGTCGGGGTCCGCCTCGGTCATTCGAACACACTCGGGCTACTCGAGCATAGACCTGCAAATAAATAATTTAGCAGGTTCAAATCGAATAATGCAGAAAATTATGATGCGCGGAACTCTTGTCTTGAAAATACACATAATCGCACTTAGAACATGACGAATGTTTTGCTGACAACGGGAAAAACTATGAAATGACGCACAATTCACAGTAACAACTGCCTAACTTCATACTATTTCAATCAGAAAATAAAATCTGTCATGTCCCAAGTGTGATGACGTGAAGGTATCTAATCAAATTTCTGATTCTATCAAAAGTTAAAATTCAGTGGCAGTAAAAATGAATTGCCAAAGATCGCTTATGTCTTCACAGAATTTATATTTGGACAGGAGAATACCTACCTGTCGCTCTTCGTTGTTGTCGACAGCTTCACTAGCTCGTTCTCTGTACCAGAAATAGACGTGCTCTTTATAAACGAATGTCGCTACGAAATTCGGTGCTGAATCAGAAAAATTAGTAAATGAACATTGGTTTTGAAAATCCTACCATCCAGAACCCGTGCATCGTCTCTTTGTGTGCGCAATCCAGTTCTCTCTCCCTCGTTGAGTTTTCGTCGATAAATGAGAGGATCGTTGCCAACGAAGTCGGACACAGTGGCCGCATAAATTTCGCCACTGTCTGGCATGTACAGGGCTGTCGAATTATCGCGTGGATCGTAAGGCGATATGCCCTGAAATATATTAAATATAATGTTTATCTCAACATTTTTACGAGTTTTGAAGGTTCGGAATTGCAGTTGGATTTTTCAATAGCAGCATAACGACATGAGTCCTATCAAATCCTAACACTTTTCTAAAGACAAAACCAACAATTCGTAAAAATCGTCTGTCCTAATGATAATATTCTAGCACTTTTGATTGTGTGTAAGAATATTTTTCAAATTATGTACCTGTCCCTCGAACTGTTTAGTGTTTTCCAGCTTGGCATCAGCATTGGAATAAGTGTACTCCCTGCATTTGGGGGAGAATGCATGTGTGCCACACACAAGCACCTGTCCGGAATTCTTCACGGCCAGGACTCGGATGTAATTCTGGCAATCGGCCTAAAGCGATTGCATTAATCATCGTGTATTTAATTGTGGTTTTGCAGAATGACACATCAATTCAATAGCTCTGCATTCTATTGTATGTCTTTTCTTTCTTCCTTCGGACTTACCTTGGTTTTGCCTTTCATAATACATTCTTCGATTTGATCGGCTGGCGGTTTCCAGTCGATTTTCTGAATAATCGGATTGGGAACACCTTTGTGGAAAGCAATCAGAAATGGACACTTAC
The DNA here is from genome assembly GCA_964036155.1 of Diploscapter coronatus. Lineage (NCBI taxonomy): Eukaryota > Metazoa > Nematoda > Chromadorea > Rhabditida > Rhabditidae > Diploscapter > Diploscapter coronatus. The sequence continues at coordinate 43,063,908 of OZ038422.1, read as the reverse complement.
GTGCTGCACATTCAGTGTGGCTAGCGAGAGATTGTACACTGCATTTCTGAAAATACACACATTATGATGTGATTTGTTGATGTATTTCTGCTGTGTTTTGGAATACACTATTTTTCGCATATCAGAAGAAAAATATTTGATATCAATCTTCATCATAACACTGCCATTTTATTTTTCTCCGCTTTGTAAAAAGTTGTTAAAATTTTTAAGAGATAACATAGAAGAGAAAGAAAATGACTTGAGTGATCAAATTTAGGCTAAAATGAGAATGAGAGTAAATGACAAAATGCATAGAATTGTACTATTTTGGATAAAGAAATCCCCAACATAACGAGATTAATTTGTGATTCGGTCTTGTCGCAATTCCATCCCAGAACATTCCCATCAACCACTTACTCATTCCCTCGCAATCGCGATCCCTCTACTCATTCTCTTCCTTCCTTCTTCGAATAAATTCCCCTTTTTCTTTGTGGTCGCAGGCCGTTCTCTTTTCGATGCGCATTGCATTCCAATTAGGGAGATGAGGCTGTGAGGCTGCAAACTGCAGGCCAGTGGCCTTGCCACTCAGCCTCCTCAGCCGTTCACTCGCAAACCACTGTAGCCCTGTCTGCCTGCTCACAGCAAAACTAATCCAATTGGTGTTTTGATGTCCGACGTGACAATCAGATATAATTAATCTCGTCGATGGAGGAGAACTGGCTGAGTGACTGACAGAAATGGAAGAATGAAAGAGAATGACAGGAAGACACCCGGCTGCTTGCAGAGCCAATCCCCCAATTCTCTCTTCTACTCTACTCACAAGGACATCGCGCGTTATTTTGTTAACGGTTCCAAGCAGAAATCGAAAAATAAATTGAAATCGCCGCGCTGGGAATAGGGCAAAAAGAAGGAAAAGGTCAGCGGAGTTATTGCAAGCGGGTCGTAAATGGGAGACAAAGACAGAGGAATGAAATGATCGAGATTAGAATAACTAGAGCAGTTGCGGAATGGGGGAATTAATTCGATTTCGCAAATAACGAGATTTTTAACAAACTGAGAATACATAGATAAACTGTTGACATTGAAATTTAAGATCAGCTTGAGGTTTTAATACCAAGATATAGTGCAAGAATCTTAAAATTTGCGCAATCAAAGAAAAGCGGTAAGAATGCTGGAATAGAGAACAAGCTAAACTGTCGTAAATTCATAAGCATAACGCTCGAGTAAATTGATCTCCACCTCAAAATATGCAGAATGAAGCGCTTATCACCTTGAAATTTTATTAGTATGTCTAACTTGTATTCATTCAATAAGCTTGGAAGAATGATAAGAAAATTTCAGTTAATTTATAAAAAAAAAAAAAAGAAAGTTTAATAATTTCAGAATAAGCTATCATCTTTTCAATTCATAAACGGGAAAGTTGCCTACCTTGCACCGACGAGCAGCGACTCTCCATCAGCGGCCAGTAACTTGAAATGATCCGAATCTTCAGCATTATCAGAGCTTTGTCCGAATCGGTATCCGAGGCCCGCTGAAAATCCACAATTATTGAAACTGTTTTATCCTTCAATTTCTATTATTCTTTTTCCATTCTTAGCTTCTGTGTATGTTCATTACAAATGCAGAACTACGTTTTATGTGTTTCCGAAGGCAAGGGCATCAATCAACTGGGCAACCGGAGTTCAGGAATTCGTAAGACCCAGACAAAATTTATACTCCATTCCCCCACGAACGAGTTGTTCATTGTTCATATTTCGTGTTCATCTCGGGCAATTTATGATGTATTCGTTTGTGCTCTTCCCAATTCCTTCCTTCCCTTTCCTTCCTGCACTTCTTCTCCACTCATTATCCGTCTCTTCATCTCTACATTTGCATGCGAGAATGCGAATGAAAATAGCATTGCTTTGTTGTATTTTACGATTGGATTCAAGTGATGCATCCCTAATATAGCCATATTTGAGCTGTTGTGACTGCCTGATGCTTGCAGACATTCGCGTTCTGATCTCCCTCACTTCGTCTCTGCTTATTGCTTTTCCCTCGAGGATTCCCCCCACTGAATGCAGATCATAGCCATTCCACTGCATCACTGCAGTCGAATGCAACAAGTGAAATATGAGCGAGCTCTGCCCCGTCTGTCCTAGGCAATGAAGCAATAAAGAACAAGCTGAAGTCCAAGTCGAGGCGCGAGGAATCGCCAAACCAAACCGGCTAATGAGGCAGACAGGGGAAATACAATTACTGCACGGGCCATTTATGGGCAGGCAGAGGGGTTTTTGTGTGAGTCATGAGGATCGAGGAATTCGTGGAAAACCATAAAACAGGACGAATAGCCACATCCAATTATGGAATTACTGGATTGAGATTGGGATTAAAGTCGGCCAATTGCTTGCCGTAAACAGCCATTCTTTTATATTGCTTTGGTCAGTCCCACTTTCAGCCCAGGCTCAGGTCAGTTGGATTGCAGCCAGATTGCTGCCTGCCCTATGCCCAGTGCAATGCGGACGTTTACTCGAAATAAATCAGAGCCAAGAGGAGAGGGAAGGAGGACAACTGTCAGAGTAGATCTGGAGGGGATATCGAGGGGTCTATCAGAGCAGAGGGAGGATATCACACTGCTCTTCTCACCTATCATTCTCCCGTCATCAAGCCAGGTCAATCGCGCACCAATTTCTTCAGAGTTCGCAGATCGGAAATTTGAGATACACAAACAATAATTAGAAATTTGAAAACTTCGCGATTTTTGATAATGAGCTTCTTAGAATAAATTCAAAGCTTTTTTTTTTTTAAATCGTAGATTATAATAGAGAAATTTTCCTATAAAAGAATCTTCACACTAAGAATTTCCCTCACAATGCATGAGATTTTTCCCTCAGCTGAATCATGCTACCTAATCCCATTTCCAACCTCTCTATCCGATTACCTGTCTTTTTCTCAATTTCTCTTCCTTCCCGAGTAGTTTTCATCGAGTAGTTCAAAGGTTTCACTCGATCGAGCGATTGGCGCACCACAAACAAATCGAGGAATAAGGCAACGAGGGAAAAGCCAGAGTCAGTCAAGCAGTCAAGTAGGGAATGGGAAGGAGGTATTGTCCTGGACCGGTTCGGGAAGAGGAGCAAGGAGAACGAGAGGGAGGCAGAGAATGGCTATTCTGGAAGGGCAATCAGACATGGGAATGGGAATGGATATGCAATCTGCGTGACTACTTGCAGACAGGCAGATGAAGGAGATGAGCATGCAGCAGCAGCAGCAGCAGCTAATTTGCATCAGTGCGCGCTATTCCAACCTAATCAACAATCAAGCGGTTTCTTTCTCCCTTCCCCTCATAGCCTGACAGTCACATTCCATCATCTCACTTTCACTCTGCCATTCTGTCTTTTCTACCATTGTGCCGTCCGTAATCTGACACCCCAAAAATTCCCACGAATTTTCAGTCAGTTCCATCTACAAGTTCAATTTGCCACTTGAGATTATTCCCAACGAGTTTCTCTTCTCGTCTCGAATGTTTTCCTCGTTCCTCATTTCTGTGTTCAGCTGGTTTCGAAGCCTCGATGCTTATTTGGTTGCTGATCCGATCGAAACTACCAGCGACAAGCAAAGCGGCGGAATGGCAGTTGAAATTGCACGAAACAAGATGAAAGCGAAAAGCCGCCTGGGTTGGCAAAAAGAGGAACGAAATGGGAGACGAACGAGGAAAGAGGAAATGAAGTGAAATGCAGAATGCAGGAAAGGATGATGCGAATTTGGAGTGTGAACAAGTTCGACAACATGACACACGCGCTTTTCTGATTTGGTTGAAAGTTTAAAATATTTCTGATCTTTCGATTTGGATGATATCATGTTTAACTAAATCTGAAAAGCCACTATTTGTCTCTTGTCAGATCTGATAAGGAATGATTATCCTTTTCTTTGAAAAGATATTTTCTTGAATGTACATAATCATATTTACAACATCGTTTTCTCGAGAAAATGTCTGATCGACAGATGCGCATCATATCTTGGTTCAAATCGTGTGTCAGAATGAACAGAACAGCAGATAAGCAGTGATAAGTAAGGGGTGTGTTCCACTTTCCGATTACGAATAACATGTTGCATTTGTTGTAAGGGATTGAGTAATTCTCACACAAGTCTGTGTCTGTTCGGAAATCCCTCTCTCACAGAACAGCACAATCCCATTAGTCATACGCATTGCAAAAGCGAGGAAGGTACTACGCAAACTCGCATTTTGAATTCAAACTTTCAACTTGTCTTCTAACTGGAAGAAGGGTTTACTTCTTAAACTGTCTGTGAATGGTAAACGCATAAATAATCTGGATTCTATTCGGAATAACAATCACAGTTTAGCCCCCGACTTGACTCGAAACGGTGATTTCACTGCCTCAATATAGACACCTTACTACAGGAACACATCAAGGACACGACAAATGGATGGAAGAAAGGAACAGAGCGGTAAGTTAGAGGTCAAAAGGGAGCGAAGGGAGGGGGGATTTGCGACATCCTCTTAGATCCTCTCCTTAGAAGATGCACCGCACAGACTACCGACAAAACCGCAGAGGTGAATGAAGAATGAGTCAAAGGAATGAACGAAGGCGCCAAATACGGAAGGAGAAAAGAGAAGGGGAAATGAGGGTAAGTGGCAGGAAGGCAGGAAGTCAGACACTTGCAGTGACAAAGACAAAATCTCTTTGTGAGCAGTAACCACAACTGTAGATCCCCCAATCCGTCTACCAGTCAGTCAGTTAGTCAGTCCCCTCCTTATTCATTAGCCTCTCTCCTCGATCCTCATCTACCATCAACTTTCCCTCATTCCGTCCTCAGCAAGGCGCATCCTCCCTCTATCCTCCGTTTAATCTCGTGTTTCCACACGGATGATAAGCCATAAAGACAAAAGAGGCAAGACAGAGAAGGAAAGAAAAGGGAAGGGGAAGACTAGGCCTACAAATAGGCAGACACAGATTACAGGATGAGATATTCCAGCGAGGAACAAGAATAGAAGAGGGGAAAGGAAGAGAAGGAACAAGGCTGACCTCGTGAACAAAAAACGGGAATAAGATGATCGATTCCAGGCAGCGAGGATAACATGTTAAATGCAGATTGCAGATAGGTAAAATCGGTAATCTCATTTGAATACAGGCACAGATAAACATGATCCTTTTGGAGCAGCCTAGATTTTGAGAGGAAAATGCGCAGGAAAGAGAACCCCGATATAATTTCTCAAGACAGTAACGAGAAAGAAATAAGAAAATCTTTAGCAGGGACTTTGATTTTAATGAAAATATATTTCGCCTGATGACCTTAGTTTCCCCAGAATTTGTTCGACAAATCGTAAATTTTAGAATTAAACTAAAAACGAACCTGCATTGACATGTTGCTTGGGACGTAGATTGAGCTGTGCAGTGGCGAGGGAAATCAGGTAGAAAATGGACAGGAACTGCCGAAGCAAATTGCTGCTGAGAAACCACTTGCCCATTGCAGAGAGGAATCATAGACGGGAATGAACCATACAAGACAGCATCGGATATCTGAAATGGAGGAGGAATTGATAATTGAATATGTTGTCGCCTAAGCACAAGGATGACCTGGGCACAAAACAACCAAACATTCGGCCGACAAAAACACGAACAAAGAAGATTAAATGGAGTTGATTTGATAAGGAATCGACAAATGGGCATAGATGAAGAATTGCTGGTGGACAAATCAAATCGAACGATAAAAACAAAGAGATAAGAAAGAGCGGAGGAAGGAGGGGGAGTTTGATGCGATTGGAGATATGGAAAAGAGCCAAGCAGATTTAAATTTGAAAATGCCCGAAATAATGAAGACAGCAAAATTTATCGAGCATTTTCTCAGCATAGTTTATTCCAGGGCTCATCGAATTTCAGCTAATTTCATGAAACAAATGGCGTTGTGGCGAAATTGTGCAAATCAACGAAAAACGCAAATTAGGAATGTATATCGTGGGGGAAGTGATGAATATTCGCTGAAAGCGGGAGTGATTTCGTCATAAATACGCAGAGCTGCAAGATGCACATATAATTCGAGAGAATAGGCGGCGATGGCTGAATGACCGTGAGAAAGGAACTCTTCTACTTCAATCACAGAAATGGAGCAGTGCAGAAAACGAATGGCTGGAGATAGTTCGGGAATAGAAAGAGAAGAGGGGATAATGTGTGAAACTGGCAATTGGGATGTTCAGACAGCACATGCGCAGAAATGGGCAATGAATGGTTCAGTTTGGACAGGGAGACTCACAGCGTCCAGCCAAAAAAAAATAGGCAGAGGGAGGAGAGGAGGAGAAGGAAAGAGAGGCGAGGAATGGTCATTGGAAAGAGGGAGATGGGAGATAGAGGAAGGGAGGGAGTGGGAGGGAATGGGAGAATGGGAGAGGGGCGGGGGCTGCCAAAGGAAAGAACACCCAGCCCTAGCCATCTGGGTACAGGGTATATATATGCTAATGAATCCAGTCAAAATCACAGAGATTCCAGCTCAAAATTAATGGCTCCAACCTGTCGAAAAATGACACGAACAAAAGATTAATCAAACCAAGGCAAGTGGTCATTTCGAATGCGAAATTGATGCTGCAAATATGAGAGCGCAAAATAAATTGATTGAATGTGGATAGTGGTTTGGCATAAAAATGAGATTATTCGAGCAATTCTTCTCGACGTGAACACAAAATCAGTGAGAATGTGAGGTGTGTGTATGTGTGCCCTGTAATACTATGTTGATTTTTTTTAGAAAAAAAAACAATATTATTGCGATAAGATCATGAGAAGATGCGAAAAATGAGGAAAAACAAAAGGATAATTAGTCGAAACAAAACTGAGTCGTGTGAAAATAAGTGGCATTTGAGCGAGAAGCAAGGAAATTATTGGACAATGGCAGAAGGGCAGTTGGAAAAAGGTGACTTGCAAGAAATAGGAACATTTTGGAGATGAGACCGAGGAAATTAGACGAAACAACAAAAATAGAGGCAGAGGAAGCGGCACGTGCGAGGCAAATGAGAGAAGAAGTGGAAAGAAACCAAAATAAATGGGCAGGGAAGAGAGAGGGAGATGGGCGGCTGGCGCCAGCCCTAAGAGGCTATCACTTCCAAAAATTGACAATTTTGGAAAACATCACAAAACGACTTCTTGATGATCAATATTGACAAAATTCGGAAAATGAAGGAGAGAAAAACTTGGATCATTGAATAAAAAGACTAAACTAGGTAGCTACTATATGCCATGATGTCGTGATAGCGTGAACTATCTTTTCCCACACTGTTTCGTCCTATTTTCACTCCCTTCTCTATCTCTAACTATGGTGCACGCCCTCACGACATCACGACGTATAGTAATTGCCCTAAGTCGAGTGAAGAATGAAAAAAATCACTGATTCGCACAAAAAAATTACAAATTTATTAGTTGCGCGAGAAAATGATACCGTTCTGATTGTGAATTCTCTCTGCTCCTTCTCAACAAAATCGATAGCAATATGGAACTTTAGAGCGATAATCGAAAGGGCAAAGAAAGTTCGAAGAAGAACGGCTCTGCTCTCTGTCCGCAGCTCAACGTTGCAATAGTTTATTTATTGAAAGCTAGGGAACGCTCATCGATGCATCTGGTCAAAGAAATGAAAGAGATGCCTTTGGATGAGGCGATGAAGCTTAGAAGGGAGACTTAATGCAGTAAGCAAAGGAATGGGAACGGATTGGATGGCAGACTCACAGACTATGAATGAATGAATCTTGTTATTTCGAGACGAGAAGAAGCAGGAAGAAATAGTAAAGTGGAGTGGCGAGAAGAGAACATGCAATAAAGAAGATGAATGAGAAGGGCTTTTGAACATAGATCCATGCACGGAAATAATGCCTGAACTGTCGCAATGCATGGATAAATATGGAAATTATGAAGATCAGCGATAAAAAATCCGCTAATTTAGTGAGAAGGATGTGAAAAACATAGCTATTTTGAAGCTTCAAGATAACAAGGAATGTTGACAAATAAGAGTCGCCTAAGGGGAAGACTCTCTTCTAAAAAACATTTGGCATGATTTGAGATTTCAAAATGCCAAATGAACATCTTGACCAGAGTGAACTCCAAAATAGATACCAACGGACAGACTCTAGGACTGCTTCAGTGCAAATCTTCTTCAACAGTCCTCACACAGCTTCTGCTTCTGCTTCATTCAGTTGCATCGAGTAATCTCCTTCCGATCTCTAGTGTACACAGCTTCGGCCCCGATGACACCCTTTTACTCCTCCTCTTTCTCCCCTACCACCCCCTTCCCTAGCCCTGTTGACTTGCTTATAAGAACTGAAGAACAGAACAGGGCAGCTTACAAATTGCTTACTGATACACAATACCTCAACCTGATAGTAAATGAAATGGGAAATAGAAGAAGCAGCAGCAGCCTATTTTATGGTGGGGCGAAATTTGGAGAAAGCGGTTTTCTCTTCCTCGTTTGGCAGCAAGTGCCATCGGTGACAGTCAGCTGGTGGTGAGAAGCAGCTTTTCAAGTAGGTCAAATGGCTAGGCACTGAGATAGCTGAGACAGACACAGGCAGGGTATTGCATTCGAGTAGAGCGAAATGCGAATGTGAACGACGCCAACTTCTGACCCTGTCTCATGAAGAAAAACAGTAAAAATCGGTCAAAGAATCAAGTTGAAAATTCAGCGCTCTGATTTAATGCTACAGAGACTATGAATGATAAAGTTGGCAGAATAAATTGTGGAATCAGAAGACAGATTGTCGCTTGTTGAACAAGTCATGCACTATTCATTCTGATTTTTTCTCACAAATCTTCAGCATGAAACCATCTTATGATCTATCAAGTGGTTTTTTAGCTTCAAGCTTTAGGCTTGATTAGCTATGCCATGAGATGATTCTAGAATGATCATAAGAGTTCTACATTTTTAGAATCCAAAAAGTGAATATATTTGAAAGACAAAAGATTAAAAATATAGTTGCTCTTCATTGCAGGGGGCAAGCTACCAATGAGATGAAGATGAATTGATGAATTGATATCATTCAATTGCGATGCAATCGATGATGCAAAACCGAAAAGGGAAATAAACAGAAACATAATCAGAAAGAGAAAACGAAAAACAGAAACAGAAAAGAAGGAGGAGGAAAGATGAAAGTGACTGTGGTGTCTGTGAAACAATTGGAAATGGGAGTGATGAGAGAGGAAATGAAGATGTGAGATGATAATGAAAGGAAAAACTGACAGAGACACAGCATGATGCCACGATGCAAGAAGCGTGGGAGAATTATTATTTGATATACGGCCTAAGGCATGGGGTTGAAGTGGGAATGTCAGTAGGGAGAGAGGAGAATCTCGGACATTGACGGAATTATTGCTTCATTGCTGCGCTAGTGTATGGTGTGTATGACTGCATGAGGCAATGTTGTCGATACCTGGAGAGGGAAAACCGGAAGGAACCGATCCGGCAGTCGATTGCGGACGCAATAAAGGGAGAGGCGAGCAATAGACTCTCTGCAAAGAGGGAGGCAAAGCACCACGTAATCGAGAAGGGAACAAGGAACACGACAGTATTACATTACAGGACAGAATGCCAGAATGACAGAGTACAGATTACAGGAGGATAGGGGATAATTGCATGGAGTCATTAACCGAAGGAAGAAATCATTCACACTACATGGGTCGAGAATGTTGGATATGACTGAATGGCATTGCGATGACAAATACGCGAGGTTTCCGAGTATAATTGGCGAGAGAATTATGTGGATCTCGAGGCAACAGCAGCATATGGGAGGGGAGACATATTGCTTGCTTCTTGCCTCGATTACATGACACAACGACCGTGAATCGTAAATGGCATTAGGGCTGCTGCTGTTCCCTGTTCCGGAGTTGTTCAGCAAAAATACGCGCGAGAAAATATCGAATGTGAAGTGAAGTGACACTCTTCTCATGCCTCGTGCCTCATGGCATAATTCCCCCTTTTGTAATTTCCCGAACAGGAAGAGGAAGGTAATGTCATTCTGTTCTGAAATTGGAGGAGGTTCAATTTCATGTCAAACTTCACTCATTTTCGAGATGAAAATTGTCATGGAATTTTTGTTGAACAAAATAATTATCAAGATTGCTACTGTGGAAGGTGAAATTTCATCATTCTTGAACCGAACATTTTAGGAGGTTGAAGTGCGAATTAGATCATGCCACAATGACATTTCTGCAAAACGCGAGAACAGATTGCTTTTATAAAAATTGTTTTGAATGAGGATACAAAGAAGAAAAATAACGAGATGGCAGGAAGCTGTGAAGCGACATTAATTTTGCGATTGACAGAATGGTTTGGCAGGTTTCTTTCAAAAATGAAAAATCTCATTGAAAATCGCGATTGACAGAGAACTGGCAGGGGAATGATCGATTTTGATTTCCGATTGCCGCTGTCACTTTGCACAAAACCAGAAGAAAAGGGGCAAAACGGAAAGGAAAACGATATCGAACAAAAACATGAGTAGGCGAAACGATTTGACGATTGAAATGGACGAGAAAAAGAAAGGAAAGTGGGGAAAAATTTGGCAGCAGAACTGAGTGCTCGCGAAAGGGCAGAAAGTCAACAGGACAATGGGCTATTTTACTATTGGGCAGTTCGCGCGCAAGCATTGTTTGAATGGGGAGTTGCTGAAATCGACTGAAATTGAGAATGACCAAAATGGTGGGGAGGGCGAAATGAATGGGAAGGGCGTGTCGAGAATGGATGATGGATTGGGGGGATAGGTAAGTAGGTAGGTAGGTATAGGTATAGGTAAGAAGGACTGCATGATGAAACGAGCGACTAAATTGAAGGAGAACTTGAATGATTTAGAAATAAGAATTAGGGCAATATGCAGAAAGCAGATGTTGTTCTCTTTGTTTCGGATTTCGGATCGCGCATCGGTCACTCAGTTCATCGCCCACTTTCCCTCTCAAATTCACTCGCAGTCAGAGTCAATTCCCTCATTACTGTGTCTTCCACCTGCGCATAGTATTTTTTCCTCCACTTCTTTTCTGAGTTTCATTTTCATTCTCCCTCGTTTTGTCGGTCATCTCTAAATTTCGCCCTCTTCTCTTTATTTTTCCTTTTTTCACGAAGCTCTCAGATTTCACGAGAGTGTCAAAAGTCAAAAGCAACGAAGAAGGAGTGATGCAATCGGACGCAGTTGTGGAGTCTTCTCTGTGATCACTATTGAGGTGGGAGTTACTAGCAGCACAGAAAGGAAACAATGCACGATTCAGATATGGAGAGCAAGGAGATTATTGTTGGAAGTGAGAAGAGACTGTCAGATGACTAGAGGGAATGCAGGTTCCAATTGTCTTCGGAACAAAGAAAAAAGGTGTGGTTTGAATAAAAATCAGTTTGAATTAGAAATCCTGAAGAATCGAATAAAACTTGAATAATGTTGACCTGGAACGGTTACTGGGTAATGAGTTATATACGTATACATGCGGATGACGATATGTGAGAATGCTGAACTTTGACAGGCAGGTTTTGAGTGAGTTTGTGAATGAACTCAATAATGAACGCAATTCCCCAGTCTCTCTTCATCTTTGCACTTCCTTGCTGCATTTCTGCAATACCATTCGTTTACATTTCACATACGAACTTCGTACCAATTCCAATTCAAATAGTCCAGCTCAATGTCGAAAGTAAGATCTATGAACGACAAACTTATGTTTGTTGGCCAGAAAGTAAAAGAATAAGACATTTTGAAATTCAGAAATTATCCTTAATATCCTCGATTAGATGAAAACCTACTCAATAATTACACTTCTCAACATAACTATTAGAGCATGTTTTATCATGAAGATCGGCTATCTGTGAATTAATTATTTAGGAACGGATGAATTCAATAGAGTCACGAATGATAAGACAAAAATAGCGATCAGGAATGCACTCACCTCATAATTTTTGATTGAAAAAAAATCCAGAAATGGCTCTGATGAAAATGGTGAGAATAAAAGGGGGAAAGGGAAGATCGTATTGTCTCATGATAGAAGATATGTCAACAAGGAAGAAGGAAGAGATATCGGATAAAGAAAGGAATAGGATATAGGGGGATAGAGGGATGAGCTATGGATAGGCAAAGGAAAGGGGGTACTTGAATCTGAGCCGAGCACTCAGCCAATTCACCGATTCACACCAGTCAGACAGACATCGAGGCAGAAGCAGAAAGACAGCCACAAATGCCAATTGATAGGGGAGAACTGTGCAATGCACACAAACATTGCGTTGCATATCGCTTACAGTAGAAGGGATGGGGATGAAGACTCTAGTAGAGAGATGAATGAAGAGGTTAATATACGAACGTAAAGGAGTAAAGAGCAATATGTACTCTGGGGCTTTGCTTATTTTAATGAAAAATGATACCATAATAAATTTGAAATGCTTCAAATCAAAGCTGATCTTCAGGGATTTTTGGCATCAAGATAATTCATTGTTATCGAATATAAATGAAGACCAAACTTTCTCTTTATATTCGAGTCTTGGTCATAGTAAAATTGAAATCCATCGCCATTAAATAAAATTCTTTATTATTGCTCTGACTTTTTCATTCACAGAAAAATGTCACAAATAAGTAATACTGCTTTCTTGAGTGATTAGACATGTTTGAACATGGCTGTTCAAAATAAGGCATTCTGTATACCATTCGAATAAATGAACTTGATGAAAGGACATAAATAATAAATGAGAAGAATAAAAGAGGTAAATATCTGCAAAGAATACATCAACAGCGTGAGAGAATTGGCAACTTGGAGATGAAAATCACAGCAAACGAAATAAGAAAAGCTTTGTCAAAATAAAGCAGAATTGGTCTGATAAATTGAACCGAGATATTCTATTTCCTAATTCGGTCCACTTGTTCAAGAACTGATGAAAAAGGCATATTTGTGTAAAAGCGCTGAGCAAATTATTGCATGAAGCGAGTTTGGAAATGCACGTGAAAAAGAAGGTAAGGGTGAAAGGTAAACAATAAATAGAGTAATTAGTGATCGTGGGATGGTGACTAGAAGACGAGGAATTGCATGCTCACTTACTTTGCTCACATGAAATACAATATGAAACAAGGTAAAACAAGAAAACAGGCACTTTTGTTGGTTTTGAGTTGGGAATTGAGAGGAGAATGTTGAAGTTTAGGCTCATCCTTACTGAATACTGATTTTGAGCAGATCAGAAAGTGAACGAAGATGAAAATGAAGAAAATAATCCTAGAAATGTGAAATGGGCACCGAAATGAATCGTCGATCGGAGTCGAGTGCGGACAACGAGGAGTCGAAGTCCAAATGCGTCCAATTCTCACCCTCTCCTGATTTCAACGAGAATGACCATTGACCGTCCTACAAATTAAAAATGAAAATGTTAAAAAATCATTCATACAAAATAAGTGAAAATAATTCAATCAATTTTCTGCAATTATTGTATTAGTTGAAAATTTTCGAAACAGAACTAGGCAGAAATAAATCTTATTTTTAAAGCACTAAAGAAGGTAAAAATTACCTGATCTAGTGATGCACAATGTGGAAGCCGTAATTCACAAGGAATCAAAAATGAAAGTCCTTGAGGACCACACATGACGAGAGGGGACAGTAAAGTTTCTCCCTTGGATTTGTCGATGGGAGGAGCATCACCTTCCCGGCAAACCTGAAATAAAATTAAATTGTAAGAAATGAAGCGGGGTATAATTTTGGATGTCTTCAAAGTGTCGAAGCTCTTTCATCAATGTTGCTAGATCACAAATTCATTATTACGTGAAAGATCGTTCTACCTTCAGAGAAAAGTATTAAGTCTTTTTAATTATGTAAAATTCCCCACCTTGACATAAATTTCATGTTGTTCTCCCTCAACAATGGCGCCTTTAGGAATTCTCAACTGCACCTTGGACTGAGGACAGCTCAGCACAGCTCCTTCATGAGTCACAATCGCGCTCGTTTCTTCTACTACATTTGGTTCCTGGAAAAATCAACTCATTATTCAAACTCAAAAGTAAATCCTTGATCCTCACATCATCCTTCTGTCCATTCAAATCTCGATGCTCATTTTTCTTGGGCACATTTCCATTTTCTTCTCTCAGCGATGCATTTTCAGAAATGTTGAGTGAAATAGTTGCTGTGTTTGGAGAAATGCTCCTGTGATTTGTGTCGTACTGCGATGGGTGCAGCCCTGTGGTCATTCCAGCGGACAAATCGTCATCCCGCATTCCATTTGAAGGACCCTCATTTCGATTCACATTTTCGTTATCCGACCATTTATTTCTGAAAAGATTATCTTTCATTCGAATAAGATTGGAATTTTACCGTATCACACTTTGCGTATAAATATTAGGTTTAGGAGCAATATTAGGTTTCGATTGAGAATTATTGGAAGACTGTCCAGAATTGCGCGACGCATATTGCGAATTTGGATCATTTGGAGCATATCGATGAGCAGGTGATGGAGGCGCTGAAATAACTTAATAGAATATTCGTTTTAAATGTATTTTTCTTACCTTGCCCCATAATTCCATTCGTTCTGTCCCGATCTTCCCTTGGGGAGTACATGTCTGCGTTAGGCGCTTTGAGCGGAATATCATTTCGATGTCGGTTTTCGTCTGAAGCTTTATTATAGTGCTGGAAAATTAATTCGTACCACTTTTTGAAGAACTGAGTTGTGAAAACTCTTATTGAGATCATCAGAGTTTTTCTTGTAAAAAGTTGATCTTCATCATCAAGAATGCTTATCTTACATCTATCAACAATATACCAAAAAGTCCTTACCTGCCCCTTCATCATCGTCATCTCTCCTGCTGGTTTCACTCAGTTTCATCCTCTCCTCTCTGGCCTTCGCCTCCTCCTGCAGTCGCATGTTAGCAATCTGATTCGCCAGTTTTGCATCATCGTAGAGAGTTTCATCATTCAGTAACTGCTTCACGTGATAATAGCCAGGCGATGTCACTTGGCCGCGACTCCCTAAAATTGTACGATTGAAATACTAATTATTAATAATCCTAACATAGAAAATTACAGGTTGTTAGATTTCAAAACCTGGATTAGAATACAGATAAGAGTTATGAATGAATCTTACGTTAACACAAATTGAGTAAATGAAATACACTGAGAGTTCAAAATGCGACATTTCCATCAGGAATTTATGAGGTTTACAGTGTAAGTGGTTAAAATATTGCGTAAGTCTAGGCATTGGAATGCCACTTATTTCTCAAAGTATCGAGTTTTCCAAATTTCAAAATCTATAGCTCTAAGAATAGTAAGAAAAGTAAAAATTTCTAGAAAAAAATGTCTAAAATTCGAATTGAACGAAACAACGACAAACCATCGGACGACACGACACCGTTGTTGTTAGTACTTTCTGAAGCAGAATCTGCAGACACGGGTTGTTGTGAGTGAACATGAGACGGGGAAGGAGAGGGAGATTGACCGTGTTGGGAGTGTTGCGAAGAAGGCAGAGGGGCCGTCGAAGAGGGAGGGGACGAACGACGAGCTCCTGGGCCTGACGAGGAATCGCGCAGCGACGACGGGTTGTCCCATTCCAGAATCGACCTGAAATGAATGAAGTTCTAATGGGGAGAAGTGGGGTTCACAATGCTCTAAACGAATTTTGTGCTTTTTCTATCAAATATGATCAACAATGAACTTGTGTCTTCTAATATTTTCTCTTGAAAAATTCGAATGTCCAGTGCAAGAAAGTAAAATGAAGGCGGTGATAAGCTATGGAAAAAAAAAAATCACTAAATAAACACCGTGAAAATATCGACCTGCTAAGTGGTGATTGTTGCGTTCTTCCAATAGATTCATCCCTTCTTCCCACCATTTCTCCATAATCTCCCTTCAAGGAATCTGCATCAGAATCGTATGTGCCTGATTTGGTCGAAAGAGGGAAAAGCAGGACCTAAATGAATGGAATGCTTTATTGGTTGTGTTTCAAAAATCCGGATAATTTTGAATTTCTATTGTGACATCGAGAAAATTGAAATAACTAAGAATTTTCAATCCTCTGAAATTAAAAGTCGCGATTTTAGATTCCAGAAATAAAAAAGGAAAAAAAAATACAAATATACTCACATCTTCGAGAGCAGCATTAATGGGGAACTCGCTGGACCAAATGCGTCTGGTCTGCAGGTGGGCAATCAGATCGCGAAGCGCCTCGAACCAGCCGTCTTCCTGACTCGCATCCACGGTCGCTGAAAACAACCGAATTTTCCGCCAATAAGATTTCTTTCGTCAAATATTTTCACTACTTTCTTTAACCAAACCAATAACTAGCAGGAAAAATTCAAAGAGACTAAATCGAGTAATGGTATTTCCGAAAGAAAGTAGTAAGATTGCTTATTTACCTGACAACAAATGAGCGTGATGCTTCTTGATCTGAGCCGCTTGGTCTGCCAACTTGCGAGAGGAAACGTGCGTGGCTCCTGCCTTCTTCCGCAATTCCCTGATTCGCGATCTGCCATCCACGTCGATCAGAATCACGATTGGGGCATATTGGGCCAATTGGAGGCGCTCGACCTGAAAATTCAAGCTCTTCAAAAGTCGTAAATACTTTGGATTATGAGAATTGATCAAGTAAAGGCATAAAGGTAAAACTTCCGAATTTAGTTGCTTATCACATTGAAAGATGAGTTTCTAACATTCGAGGAATTTTTATCGTCAACTAACCGATTCAATGCTGATATCGAGGACGCAGTGCTTGCCAGAGGCCATGATCTGATCGACAGAAGACAGGCGAATAACACCTCCATCGCCCTCGGGCTCCGCAAAGCGCATCGAGAATTGGGCCAATAACATTTGACGGGCAACATCAGCCAAGGGACCGAATAAAACAACTGGTCTAAATAAAATTCATCAATTGAGTTTTTTTGAAGATCAAATGCATTGCGTTGGTTAAGAAGCTTTAACTTAATTATGTTGTCGCAGAATAGATTACGCGTAAATCGAAACTTTTTGCAGAAAGCTATTCGTATAAATTAGTTCAATCATCTTCTTCTTTAGTAATGCCACCTATCTCTTTTGTTGCTTCATACTTATCACAAAATTTTAATAGGGGAAAAAGATGATTTATCCTTGCAAGAGAATTAGAGCACCAAACCAAATATAAGTGAATAGAATTTTTGCTCATCGCGTTCATCAAGGAATGCTCAACACATGAATGAAGTTCAACCCATTTCGAAGAAAGACATACCGATGGAATGATGGAGTAGTGAGAGCGACTCGTTCATAAGCAGGGAGGGGGATGGAGGCGCAGAGCTCTGCAGGGTCAGCCAGCATGTTCTTGGGCAGACTCTTGGTCCGTCTGGCCGCATCCAGCTTCCTCCTCAGCAATGTCCCCTTCCCTTTCTGCTCGTTCACTCGTCTCTGTTCCCGAGCTATCGTTTCTGCCGTCGACTGATTCGGAATCACTCCTTTCAAAGGTTCGCCCTAGAAATATTATCATTAGATGGACGGTTTTTAATTTGCTATCAAAATGTACAAATTCAAAATAAATAGCTCTCTAGTTGATTCAGTTTGGAAGCGAAATTGTCAATAGAAAAAATGGACTTTTCAAATGCACGGCGGAGAAGTAAGTGAATTTTTCAGAAAAAAAAAATACCGAAATCTTAATTTCATAATTCATTTCAGAGGCAAGAGGGAATTGAAGTCTAAAATGTTCCGTATCAGAACACGACTCTATCTCGCTTCTGGTCTATCAATATTTCGTTGTATTTCTTGCATGATGAGAATTCAAAGTAATTTTTCGTAAGCCTAAAAACGTAAGTTTACCTTGTTAGCACTAGCGGAATAGACTCGGCTGGCCTGCCAGAGTCCGACAGTACCCCCGAAGAGAGTGTCTGTCACCTGGAAGATGTCCCCGTCGTTGATCGACAGTTCCAGAGGACCGCATCGCTTCTCCTTCGAGAAATGTGCCCTGTAAGGCGTTGCATCATTTATCTTCCCGCTTCAGTTCGTTCAGTTCAGCTGACAACTGACCCTTTCCTTCCCTCCCCTCGTCCTTCTCTCATCGTTCTCCCCTGCACCTCGTAAATGACTCCCTCCTCACTCCATTCATTATCCCTATTCTCCCCTTCCCGAGAGAAAGCGAGAGCAGCGGCAACTTTCCTCTCCGTTTGATGTAAACACCTCGAGGAGTATCCAGCCGCAATTATCAATCGATTTGTATCAGAAGTGAACTTAGCCCTTCGAGGTGTGTCAAAACAATGAAAAATGCAATTCTTACTGTAGAGATAGAGAAAAGTATACCTGATGAAGAAATGGTCTCCCAGTTGATTGTTCCTGACGTGCTCGAACTCGTTCCTGTCATGACGCAGTCGCAGACTGATTCTGTCCTCCAAACTCAGCAGCAACTGCACTGCTGCCTCCCTCGTCACTCCTTGCATCGATCGGCCATTCACCTGAGAAGGTAAGTGGGTGAGAAATCGAATGGGACGATAAACGACGACGACGAACCTCAAGAATTCGATCTCCGCAACAGACGCCGTGCAAAGCTGCTGGGGAATCTCCAGCCACGGCAGAAACGAAAATTCCCACTTGATTGCCGCCGATTACTCGGACACCGACACTTCCGCCTACCTGCAAATGACTGGATAAGCTTGAATGATACGAGGATACTCGAGAATAAATCACTTGAACTACTGAATAGGCAAGTCCCATATTTGGCAACATTTTATACATCGTCTCTGCCTATCACTATGCTTTTGTTAGTAGTCATTCGAAGTGTTCATTTGGATATTCTCCTTACCTTTCGAAAATTGACAGTCCTAATTGACTGATCGGCCACCCTCTGTGTCTGTCGATTGTAGTACTCGTACTCGAGTGGATGTGAAGTCGTGGAGGAGGTGACTGCGTTGTGGGCTGACAGAGCAGGAGAAGAGACGCGACGCTCGTCCGCTGACTCTGACCGCCAGCGGGGGGAGTTGATGTATTCGTGGGAGGGTCTAGAAAAGGTATCTTTGAGAATTTTCATCCAAGATTTCATTCAAAAATCATGTTTACCTAGTAGCAATAGGCTGATGCAACAATGGAGTGGGAGAATGCCTCGGAGTGGCGGACACAGATCCAACCCTCTCATAGACAGTGTTCTCACTCGGCCATCGACTCGCGCCTCGACGCACGTCTCTTTGAATCACAAGACACAATTTCTCACGAGATCTAAAAAATTCGACATTTTTTTTATAAATATGTCAAGTTTTTGAAAATATTGAGTTAGTTCAAAGACCGACATTTTGAATGTTCAGGCAGTTGTAGTAGAAATTGGGTGACAATAAGGAAAAACGAATTAAGTTTCCCAATTATTGGCTTCAAACTCAGAGAGCTTTTCAATAAGTCAGAAAAAACCCAACCTTTCGAGCCATTTATTGACATCTTCCAGAGTGGCTCCTTCCAAACTCTGGCCATTTATCCTCAGAACAGCGTCTCCTTCCCGAAGACCAGGGTCCTAAAAATAAAAGCTCACTCTGAGTCATCTCAACCAGGGGTGTACGGACTTCGACTTCGAAAATGTTCAAGTTAAAATTTCGTGCACCCCCTGATCGCAACTTTTTCTTCGTTTGTCAAGGTTCGAGTTGTCAGCGAAAGGAAAAAGAACGACATATCCAATTTTCAAACTAATTCGATAGAAATCTCGTGTGCTAATTTCCCTCGTTTTCAGTCTGACCCATATCAAACTAAAAATCTCTGCGAACGAACCTTTTCAGCGAGTTTTTGGTTGCGAATTTCTTTGATGTAGAATTTGCAGCCAACAACAATGCCGAAATCTGCAAGGAAGTGGCTATAAAAGGGAAGAGTTGTCGAATTTTACCGTCTTTCTTTCTCGATTTGGTGAGGGTGAACTTCAATGTTCTCTGCTCGAACTCCATAATAGGCATCGCTACTCGCCGTTTTACGATCTAAATTAGGCAGTTCAGTTGTTTTTTGAAGGACAAGTTTGCTTTAATTTAACAAAGATTACAAGTAGAATGGGGAATCGGGAGATTTCAGAAGTTTAAAGATTTTTAATGAGTTACAGAAGAGAAATAATGAATTTCTCAGCCATCAGACTCAAGATAAACAAGGGTTTTTTATTAATTCGATGATAAAAAGAGGAATGGAAGAGAAGAAAAACTGGATTTTCTCATTTCGAGTCTAATCTTATTAGCCCTTTTCTTCTTATCTATGGATTAGAATCGACTTGCCATGTTGATCTGTTGCGAACTCTTTATGATTTCCACCGCAGCTGCGTATTCGATGTTCTCGAAGGAAACTCCGTTGGCTGACAGAATGCGGTCATTCACTCTGCAAATTATAGCAAACTCATCGTTTTAAATATCGAAGTTAAGAAAAAATGCGCACTTGTATCTTTGGAAGATTTATTTCTAGATGATTGGAAGGGAAATTTTGCCACTAGTTGAGATAAGAGTATAGCTTGATGAAACTGACAGTAATATGAATCATTAGTTTCAGTGTCAATGTCACACATTTTTGGATCTTCTAATTGCCACAAAATTACTCAAAATTTCAGCTTCTTGACATAATTTTAGACTTTTCACTTGTAAAGCAAACTTTGCAGCATGAGTGACAAAAATCCGAGATTATTCTCTGCCTCGAGTTCTCAAATGCTGTCATGTGTTTGAACTTCGACGCTAGAATATCTCATTTCTCAAGCAAAACATTGTCGTATTCAAAGATGACTCACTGCAGCAGTCCATATGCAGGGCCGTTGTTGACGACGTCACTCACAACGATCGCGGGGTCTCCAGAAGTGAAGTGGGGATTGTCACGACCGCCAGAGATCGCTATGCCAAATCCCAAGTTGGCTGCCTGAAAGAGGGTAACTCAATTAGAACAGAGCAGGGGAAACATGATGAGTATCAATAAGAAGGAGGGAAGGAAGGAAGAGAGGGAGAGAGAGGAAGAAAGCATTCGAGCCGCTATATTTGAAGCTGCAGATAGAAGACAGAAACAGAGGCAGAGCAGAGCCTATTGGGGCCTATCCATCAACGCGAGCAAGCAGTGGAGAGAGGAGCAGCCAGGCAAGGAAGGCAAGGAGTACAAGCCCCCGAATCCCTTGCTGAATTCCCATGCAAACATGGGTATGTAGAGATGAGGAGAATGAAAGGACCCAGACTAATATGTACAACAAGCGGCAAGATGCTACAGATATGAAACAAGTATAAAATTCGAGAAGAAAAGATAATCGAAGTTACAGAACTAATATATTATTCTGAATTTCGAGCTACTGTAGCAAACAACCTAGGTTTATGATTGGGCAAAAACGATCGAAGGACTTCTCGAAATGGTTTTTCGATTCTCGAGCAATCGGAGCAATAGAAGAAATGGGCAATGAGGCGGGCAGTTACTCTAATCAGACCAGTGGATGGATAGGTGAAATGGGTGTGTAATAAGGGGATCTGAATGGCGAGAGATAGAGAAGGGGGATGAATGAGGCACAGAGATAGGGAGAGGGACGGCTGTTCGGACTGAGAAGAGCTATAGAGGCGCACAGGGCAGGGGGAATGGATCTGATCGACCCGAGGGCTGGGTAAGCTGCCCACAGAGATACCAGCAGAGCACAGAAAAACGCACAATAAAAAGGCGATTCGACGAGGAGTTATTGCAGAGGGATGTTGGAAGAGAAAAACGATGATAAATGATATCAAACAAAACAGAAAATGACTGGAGGGAGGGAAGGGGACTTACTCGATGCAGGGAGACCGACAGCAATTGCCAACTCAGACTGCAACCCGCTGCCATCTGAAATACAATGATTTGTCACCGATGTGAGGGGTAAATTCCGATAGACATAAAGTAGTAGAACGACTACAGATGTTTATCTACTTCGTTTTTATACATATTTTCAAGATGGTGACAATTTTCACCACAAGATTTTATACTTTCCGGAAAAAAATAAGAGAAAAAGGCTTACCGATTCACATTCATCGGCGACCGGAGCAACGAGGAATTCTTCGGGGATGGAACAGGGAATGGGGTAAGGACCAGCAGCAGCAAGTGGGACTGGGCCTAGGCCGGATGAGAGATGGGACTGCTGAGAAGAATGAGAATGCATATCCCTGGCTGCTAGGCCTCTAGCAGAGAGAAAGCAGACTCGAGACGGGCAGAGAAGGCAGAAATAACACTGAAATATACGGGTGAATACACTGAAAACATGCCAATGCACTGAAGCACTGAACACGATGCACGAATGCAGCTGAATGCAGACAGATACAGCTGACCCTCGCCCAGGTTGCAGATTGCATATGAACATGACGAATGGATGAATGAGAGACAAGCATACGAGGATATGAAATTGAGAAGGCAAATCGGGTGTAGGGATAAATAAATACAACGAGCTGAAGTTGATACTCGATGATGAAGCATAGAAAGCTGAAAACAAGATGGGAGAAAGTTGAACTCCATGAGGAAAGGAGCAGATATGAATGGATTTGGATAATGGAGTTTCCAAAAGAAATGTTGTTCAGCCCTGCAGAGTGCCTGAATGTCACATCGCGAGTAGCCCTGCCCACTGTCCTCTATCCTGCCCTGCTTACTTGCCTTTCTCAAATTTCAAAATGAACCGAGCTAAAATCGCCTCGAGGAGTTTTTGAGCGTAAGGGGGAAAGTTTACATCGAACGTGCAGATGATGCAGAGATGATTGACAGAGGGCAGGGGAAGGAGAGAAGCCGATCGAAAGGTATCAAATTTGGTACGTACCATCACGCTGCGAAATCACTACATTTGCTATTTCTGTATTCCACACTCGGCATTTCAACGCACTCTCTTCCTTCAACAGCATATTTTTTTTGCATAATTCGCGTGAAATATTCTACGCAGCAGAATCCAACAAAAATGACCACAATTTTCAGCGCACCCGACATTGCAAAGAAATTCTAATGGAAACTGAAGCCGATTATTCAAACGTACAATGAAATCCAAATTTATGCGCATAGAAGCATCGAGAATTTTTGAAATTACGAAAAATTGGAAGAGAGAATGGTTTTAAAGAAAGAAAAGGGAGCAAATGAATGTTAGAAATTTTAGAGCAACCAATATTAGAAAAGTTGATCTTCGTGAATTAGCATCATCTTATATACGAAAATGTGATAAAAATTCACCAAAACAAATAAATAAGAGAAGCCTGATTGATAAAAATCGCCGATGCTCGTAAATTTATCGGGTATTTTGGAATCGAGATGAATGTCTTCTCACAATAAGCTTGAGAGAATGCATTTCAAAAGACACAAAATATTGCCAGCGGCGATTTTTCCTTCAACTTTTCCCTTTTGAAATCGATTGCGTCCAACTGTGAAAATGGGAAAAAAGAGAAAATATAGCGAAGCAAACAGGCAAATAAAGAACGAAATGAAATGCAGAAATGCAGTTTTTGAGGTTTGAAATGAAGAAGAAGAAGGAAGAGTTTTGGCGCGAAATGGATGAATAGCAGAGGGAAGAGCATTGTGCAGTGTTCGTTCTGCTCATTCAGAATCGAACACTCAAAGTTGAATCGAGTCGATTTCCCACAACAAAGCCATTCAAGAGTTCGATTATATACAAAAAGGAGAATCGTGAGAGAAGAAGGGGAAGGGAAGAGGAGGGAAGGAATGACCAAGCCAGGCACAGGCAAGAAGGCAAGGAAGTCGATGCACAGTAATGCTGAATGGGGGAATCGAGAATGGAAAGAGAATGTAAATAGAGGTATAGGAAAGGAGAATCGAACGAAATAAAGTCTAAGATGCGCCAATATCGATAAGAAATACAAAATTGCCTGAAAGAAGCTCCCGAATTGACTCGCTATTTGACCAGGATCAGCATCGAAGAATAAACAGACAGGCGCCTCTGGGTTGCACCCCGCACTGCAACCGTTCACTTTTCGCTCCCTTTTCTCACAAGCTCTCAGAAATTCCACCCAAACCGTTCATCTATCAAGCGCAAAAAGTCTGGAAAACGGAAGAAAAATCGATTGGAAGAGCATTAGCCATTTGGTAGAAATGTGCGAAGACGAAGGAAGGGGGAATGAATAGTGGTGGGAGAGGGAAAGAAATGAGTGAAATGGAGAATGGAGCTGGATTGAGAAGGCAATTGCGAGAATACAATCAATCGGTAATCGATCAAATGGAAACATGCAGATTTGCTGGGAAGGGGAGGCGGGATAATTTATGCACGAAAAGGTGGAAATGCTGCAGGGCTGAATATAAAATGACTGAATCAAGGGGAAGGGAGAGAATGGCTGAAAGCCCGAAAGACTGAAAGTTGCTGGACTTGAAAAGTAATTTTGCAAAGCCAAATGAGGGCGTATTGGGAGAGTGGACGAGCAAAGAATGAAGAAAAGAAAGACAGCGATAGAGAGCATGATCGGAGAGAGAGAGAGAGAGAGGGAGAGAAAGAGGGTGGAGAAATGCAAGGACAGAGGAAAGAGGAAAAAGGGAGGGAGGCATTAGGAAGAAAGGGAAGGAAGAAACGCATCTCACAACTGACCTCAGAGAGGACACATAGCCATTCCCCATTCCATTCAACTACAACTACAAATGAACATACACTAAACGATTCGAGTCCATCACAACGATTATTATTATTATTATTCATTTTGGCAAGAGTATTTTGTAACAGGATAACTATGTCGTTCGAAATTAGATTTTCTCCAAACCGTAGAATAAACCCTTCTAACTATAAGTGATATAAAAAATTTTAAGTCTCAGACTAACTCGTGAATTTCTTAGGTTTAAGGCACCATTTCGTAGTATTTCAGTAATTGATTTTTTCTCCTAACCAACTTGCAGATTTGATATTCTACTCGTCAGAAATGATTATAACATGGTTTCCTATGGCTCCCGACGATGTCATAATATTTGTGTGAGCTGCAGCCAGTTCTTCGAGAGGATAGGTTTTGTGGACAATGGGGCGGAATGAAGTGGAATTGAATAGGGCTGATAGCTCAGACGAAATTAGTTCGAATTCTGAGTCAGTAGTGTAGGCTGCCGCCACCCCTAGAAACTACTAGTCACACAAAGTATTTTGTTAAGAGTTGGTTGAAAAATTTTAGGTGTTGGAAAGTCAATTTCGAGATGTTCGGAAAAGAATTGGAACAGAGATTCATGAATAATCTACGAAAAGAAAGTTCTAAATTACGAAATGGAGTAGAACAAAGCGATTTTAGAAGGATGCTGCTAGAAACCTTTTTGAAACAGAGATTGAACAAGTATGTAAAACACTCAAATGTTTTAAAAATTAATGATAAAAATAAAGAAAAAAATTGACTTGAACTTTTTCTTTCAATTTAAAAAATTAAAAAAGAGACATACCGAAAATGCTTCCTTCGACTCGCATCAAATTCCTCGCGTTGATGTTCGTCTCTGCCCTGTTTCCAACTACAGCAATTCTGCCTCCCCTTGCGAGCATCTCTGTGTCACTGTTCAAATTGATGTGGGCTGCCATTTCCACGATCAGATCAAAGCCTGAAACTCCTATCTTTGAAACGACAAAATTTCTCAAGTAGGACATTGAGAATTTCGACTCGGGTTGTTTTTTTTTGATGAATTTGACATAGGTTTGAATTTGAATTTGTCAAAATTTCAAATTTCGTTTTCATTTTTGCTTCAAAGTTTTCCCACCTTCTTTGAAATCTTTCTTCAACTTATCCAGGTATCCCTGTTCTCTATGATTGTACACGGCACTAGCTCCATTTTCCTTCACGAGCTGCATTCCTTGTTCAGTTCCTGCAGTCGCAGTCACGTGGAGGCCTTTCCAGTCGGCTAGTTGACAGGCAGCCAAACCAACTCCTCCTATAAGAACGTCATCACATTCTTGGCATCGTGCCATTGCCAGATAATTTGACTTGTAAAAATTTGATCTGACAACATTATATCAATGGTGATAAAAGTTTACACGTTAGATTTCTTGACATTTGGCTATATCAAAAATATGATCAAGCTCTAGTAGAGATTAGGAAAATATTTACAAGAATTTCAAAAGAATTTTACCTGATGCTCCATGAATAAGAACGCGATCATCCTTCTAAAAAATCTTCAGGAGTTTGTGACCTGATCTGAAAGAAATACCTTGGCCTTCCCGAGAAGAAACAGTGCCCGATATGCAGTGACATAGGGAACTCCGATGCAGGCTCCTTGCGCGAATGACAAATCGAAACTCGAATGTTCAAATCACTAAAATTGTCGAATCAAACTTACTGGAAGGCAATGGAAAGCATTTATCAGCGATGCAGAATTCAGCAGAAGTGCCTGTCTGTAGGAATATCATCCAAACTCGATCGCCCACCTTCACATGCTTCACGTCGCTGCCAACCTGAATGAGGAGTAAATTAGAAATGAAACTATGAAAGGATCGAAGCAAATGAGCTTGACTCTCCGTCTACATATCAGAACTTCTCTCAAAAATAAAAGATAAACTACGATCTTCCACTTTTTCAAAAGAATTGAAAATTTCGGTTATTCGGAATCCCCGCAACTCAGAAATTTTGCGAATTAAGGTAGGAGATGAGAGGATAGTGGAGAAGCCCTCTATCGTTTTGCATACTATTTTTGCAGGTTGTGGGATATTCGAGTCGCTAAAATTTAAGAAAATATCTCTACTTTGAAAAGTAAAGATCAAGGAGTGTGTGGAATTCTGAGATTTCGATTCCGAATTTTTCAAAATTCAAATTCCGCACATCCTTGATAAAGATCTACCTGTTCTACGATTCCTGATCCATCCTTTCCTGGGGTGTAGGGCAGAGTCGGCAGAGCTGCATACTGGCCTGCACGAATGTATGTGTCCACAGGATTGACACCCGCTGCGATCACTCGGACCAGCACCTGAACAATTATTTTGGGAAAAAGTGAAAAAGAAAAAATAGCAAAGCAGATTATGACAACGAGAAATTCCGAATTCTCAGATAAGCTTGAACAACTTGAACTTAAAAAATTCTAGAGTTTAGATTTGTTTCGGGATTTTTCGAAGTTGAAACATCGAATTTTGTTGGAGATTTTCTTCGATCCAAGTTTTTCGGGATGTTGATATACAGACCTACCGAATTAGCTGTGGTGAGTGCCGGCTTGGGATGGCTGAGGGCGATTTCGATGCAGTCCGCAGCGCCAAAGGCACGCACGACTGCAGCTCGCATCGTCATCTCGTCGCAAATTCAAAAGTCCAAGCAGCTCCCGCAGGCGACTTGCTCAATGCAATGCGCTCTTTATACACCGTTGCGAAAGGGAACAGCGTAGCGGCTAGCAGTTCCGATGCTGCAATTATTTTCACGATTTTTTCTTGAATTTTGTTGATTTTTCGTGGGATTTGCGTTTTTTGCTTCACCGACCCTGCCTCATTTCAGATATCATCCTCTCTCCTAGGTCGGTCCTATCCAATTGACTCTGCAAATTGAGAAAAATGGGTAAGAAAACTTGAAAATTCGAGTCTGAAGTTGAGTGATTTGATTGAGTTTTGGAACTTTCAGTGGACGTTCCGAGGAACTTTCGACTGCTGGAGGAGCTGGAAGATGGCCAGAAAGGCAAGGGGGACGGGAACATCAGCTGGGGACTCGAGGACGACTCCGACATGAGCCTCACCAGGTGGACTGGCACTATCATCGGACCGCCTAGGGTAAACGTTGTTCAAATGGAACGTTTTTCGAAGTAAACATTCAATAGAGCTATTGAATAACTGCTCGATCAGGCTTCTTCAAAAAGTACCCGTGGGACGAGGCGGGTGTAGGTCAGGGGTGTATAAAAATTGAATTTCGACTTGCGTTGGCGTTCAACGCAATATTCATCTAAATTTCCGTGTGCGCTTTGAAAACTCTCGAAAAGTGCGTTTTGCATTAGCGTTATATTTGTACACCTTTGGTGTGAGTTGAAAAATGTATGGGTTTGGAGAAGTCGATTCGATCATCTTCGAAACGTTTCGTCTGTTAATCTTTTCACTCATTATGTCTTGAAACTTCTCAAATTCCCAACAATGCAATTTGTTATTTGTTTGATGATTTTGGAATTATTTGCGAACGTTTGCAGACCCCGTACGAGTCGCGCATCTACAACCTGCACGTGGAGTGCGGCCCGAACTACCCGAGGGAGCCGCCCACCGTCCGATTCACCACCAAAATCCACATGAACGGGATCAATCCCAACAACGGAGTGGTACGAATAGTTTTGTCTTTTGATGAGAATTTGCGACTTCCTTGTGATTTTTGAGAGGCTTTAATCGAGTAAAAGATATACTGACACACTATTCGAGGTTCCGAAAATTCTGTTTGGAACTGCGCGATTTGTTGAATCAAAGTTAATGCAGAAATTTTGAATCTTGACGATTGACGGTTTGCAGATCGACAAGAAGTATCTGTCGACTCTGCGCAACTGGACGAGCACGTACATGATCAAGAACGTGCTGGAGGACATCCGCAAGAACATGATGATGGCCAAGGAGAACCTCAAGACGCCACAACCCAATGAGGGGGCTACTTACAACTGAATGCGGATGGGGAGGACTGAGCTGGTTGGCTGAGACGAGGAAAGGAAAGACTTCGAGGTGAAGGGTGATTGCTCAATTGTTCTGGAGCAAAAGATGAGCATTCTGAGAGTTTTGTGAAAGATTGTGGATTGACACATATTATCGGAAAGTTTGATGAAAACTACAATCTTCCATGATAAGGCTTGTAAATATCCTCCCTTCCATATATTTATTGTTTCAAGTAAGCGATTCTCAAGAATGCTCTCCTCCCTTTCTCCGGAATAGTAAGTATTTCACCTTCTTCTCAATAGTCTTCCCTTGCCTTCTTCATTTCTTTGTTTTTCGTTCTCCATTTCCCCATTTACAAGGTCCATATCGTCTTTATCGTCCTGATTAGCAGTCTGACTCGATTAGAAGCCACATTCAAATCCCTAAAATTGTCCCCGATAGTGAAACTTCACATCGATTTTCTTCGTTCACGTTGTCTAGTTTGGAGATATTGTATTTTATCCCTATGGAAGAATGAATTAATACACTATTCCTCTTCCTTTTGAGATATAATTCAACTTCCAAACTCGTCAATGTTTTCTCAGCCACTCTGCATCTCTATTTCAATTCTTCTTGCTTTTCCGTTTCATTTTCTCTTCCAAATGTCTTCTTTATTGTTTTACTCTTTACCGGTGTTCCTCCCTTCTCTCACCTATCTTTGTCTAATCATTATTTGCTTCTCTTCCCTCCCTTTTTCTCGTCTCAATTTTTGATTTAACAACTTCACTCGTGTGTTTTATTTTAATTTAAGATTATTTTATTTATCGCCAACATACAGCAGAAGATAAACTCGGTCTTAGAAATTATTCTCACTCAAGCAGTTTCGTGAGTTGATTGATGCACACTCAATAAAATTTAAAAATCCACTTTCCAGTTGAATTTGTTAAAATGCGTTGAATTCGCATTGAATATCTGCAAAAATTTTCAAATGAAAATTTAAATTATATCGAATTTGCAGAAGACAGCATTGGAACTTTAGACGTTCAGTCTTCTGGAAGGAACTTCATGATCAAGTAAGAACTTGCAAACGGTATTTTGGAAATAAGCCTTGAAAAAGTTTTGCTGAAAACATTGGCACGAGTTTAGAGAGTATTTTGTCTCAAGACGATTATCTCGTCCAGATTTTAAATTTAGCCACCGCAACTACTGCACCGCAGTTGCAGTGTGAAAGTTTCAAATCTAATCTGATCGGAATTACCATTTTGGTAGCTCTCCCCATACCAACATTTTATATCAACTTTTACAAACTTAAAATTGCCTGGAAAAGGAAAATGAATTCCAGATTGAGAAACCGTGCTGATTAGAAATGGACAAGCCACTTGCTGCACAGCCTCAGCCCCAGCCATGCACTTCGGGCAGTCGACCGAGCTGTTCGTCCTCGTCTCCCACAAACAGCACGGCAGCTGCAGAGACAAACACACAACCCAGTCAAATTGACATGGCTGTGCTCGTTCTCAAGTGGCTGCAGGACAGTGGGTACACGGAGGCTGCTAATGCTCTCGAACAAGGCATCGATAAGGGAAAGGTGGGACATTTTTTGGCATTAAGAATTTTATTTCGTTTTTTTTTAATATATCTTTATTCACTGGTTGTTTTTCCTTGAGAATTTAATGAATTTTTGATTCACCATTCTCTCAGATCGTCCCTCCCCGCATCGACTGGACTGGCAAATCGCACAATCAGACATGTCAGCAATTTGTAAGGCATTCTTTTTCTGATTCTGAAATGGATAGCAAATAATAAATTGCAGCTCTCCCGCTTGCATATCTCAAATGTGCCTCCTCTGAAGCAAGTCATCAGTCGCCTGTTCGACCTGGTCAACAAGGAAGTCCCCCTACCTCTGCCCAATTTGCCCTGCACAATCATCGCCAATCCAACCACCTCACTTATTCGGACACATCGTGGGTTTTCTTTCTCATGTATATATAATATATTTTTTCAATTAGAGATCAAGAAAACTTGCTGATTTATGTAGCAAAAACTGAGGTTAATTGTTTGGTAGGATAAGGAAGGAATTCAGCCAACTTATGAGAATCCGAAATCTTTAGTCGACTATGCCCTATTTAGTCTTTCTTTTTAATTTTCAATTAGCTATGTTCTATTTCTGGAGCGAACAAATGTGTTATTTTTAGAATCAATCCTACCTCAAAATCCCTCATTTCGTCTCCTTCGCAGAAGAATTTCAATCAAGGAGAAGAACAACATTCGGTATTTCCTCTGCTTTATTGGACATTTTTGGTATGAATTCACATTTTGAGACTGCTAACAAGTCGTGAACTGGGCCGGACAATCCCCTTCGGCCGCCTGCCGCATTCCCACTTCCTCCAGAACTTGGAGCGGCATTTTCGAATGCTTGGCCACCTGGCTCATGCCTACTGCGTCGCTTTCGACAACAACTCACAATTCGTCATTTCGGTAGGGATTTTCTTCGCGAACTTACAATGTTCATTGTTTGTGAACGATATCACGATTTCGAAAACATTGAAAAGTTAATTCGAGAGGGAAAGTTTCGTGACACATCAATCTAGAGACGGAAAACAAACGTAGAAAGCATGTGAAATCAAGAGAAACCATAAGCATAAATTTTTCCATTCGGTGCAAATTTCGCATGATTTTCAAGTCTCAATAACGTAAATGATGACAACGCATCAATTTCAGGGAGCCGACGACAATCTGCTGAAAGTGTGGAACGTGGAGACGGGCGTGTTGCGTTACACATTCAGAGGTCATTCCGGAGAGATTGCAGATTTGAGTGTGTCTCAGTGCAATCGACTGCTCGCTTCGGGAGGAGTCGACAAAACTGTCAGGTGGGAAACAAAAAATTCTCATCTTTAATTATTTATTGTCAATTTTCAGAATCTGGTCCCTGAAGAACGGTGCTCTGTTGGAAGTATTTCGTGTGCACACGGCGATGCTGACTCGAATCTCCTTTTTGCCCTTCGTCCACGATCGAGTTCGCTACCTCGTCACTTGCGGCTATGACTGCAATGTCTGCTTCTTGCCCTACGACAGTCAGACTCTCGAATTCTCCAGGTAATTGTCGTTTTTTTTTCTAAAAAAAATAGCATATTTCGCTAAATCCTATACGATTTACCAACGAACTACCAAGATACTTTGTGAAATCTATCCCTTTCTACCACATTTACTATCTTAAAATTTGTGACGGTAATAGGTTGGCGATTTGTTTGTGTCTAGTTTCTTACCTTTCTCGAATTTATTCCAGTTAATTTTGTGCGAAATTAGTTTGAAAGAGATGTTTAGTTCTCCGATTCATTTCAATGAACGAGATGGGTCGAATCAGCAGCGGATCATCTCCCTGTGCCACAGTCCGAGTGGGGCCTTCGTGGCTGCAGGAGACACTGTCGCCAACATTTGCATCTACAGGGTGCAGGCCAATGAAGTCGTCCGACTTTCCAAATTCAAGGCCCATTCTGTAAGTTATACTTTGACTTTCAAGATACAACATACTCATATGACACACGTCTAAAACAGTTGTAATGCTTCATCTTTCCTAAATCATTGTCATTAGCAACGGGAAACATTTTTAGACCGATTATAAGATTTTATTCCGTCGCACTCATGATTTCATGACTTTTAGTCCTCTTGAATTTCAGGAGAAAGTTGACAGTTTGGTGTGGTCCTCGAGTGGTCTGCAATTCGCCTCCTCGAGTCCTGATGGAGTCGCTAAAATCTGGAAGTGGTCCTGTCAAAAGTGGACTGAATCCAGTCTCGTTCTCAGCGCGTAAGAATATGTTGTCTTTTCTTGGAAAGTTGGTAATCTTTCAGTGACGAATTGCGAAAAGCCTTGGAGAGCATGCCGAGTTCTGACAACGAGAGGAGTCGCAATAAACTAAAATATTCGGTAAGGAAAATAATTCCTCTTTCATTTCATCAGTGACTTCCAGGTGACAATTCTGTGCTGGTCAAATGACAACAAACACATCGTGACTGCTGGAAATGACAAGAATCGTGAGAAGATTCCATTTAAAAAAAGAAAGAATTTTTCTTCAGTGCGAGTTTGGGATGCTTGTTCACTTGCTCAACTCCGAGTTCTGACGGGTCACCTGGACGAGTGTTTCGTGTTGCATCCGCACCCAACCTATCCGAACATCGTCATCTCTTGTGGACATGATGGATTGCTTATTGTAAATTTTATTTATTTTGAAATATTAAAATTGGAATTTGAAACAGTGTTTCTCTATCATACGTTTTTTCTTCTGCACAATTCATTTTATCTTCCTGCTCATTGGTTTATTTGATGAAAACTGTTGGCAGGTATGGGATATCGAAAAGGGCGAAATCGTGAAGAAGTTCGCGAACACAGTCGACCAATCAGGCCATTACGCTCTGTTCGACTTGGTGATCTCGAGCGATGGGATGAGCATCGCTGCAGTGGATGCCTGTGGACAGATCTCCTTATTCGGAATCGGGGACAACGTCATTGCCAAAGCCACGCCCAAACAGCAGTTCTTCAACACTGACTACATGTAAGAAATGATTTGTTGCTTTTACGTTTTCAGAAAACTCATCCACAGTGCTTTGTTCTCTTTTTGCCTTGTCGGCGAAGCCCCTAAAAACTGACTCAAAAATCGCGATTTTTCTAATTTTCAGGGAACTGATCCAAGATGCGAATGGATTCGTGGTGGATGACCGAACTGGACTGGCTCCTCATTTGATGCCCCCTCCCATTCTCGTCGACACTGACCTCACCCCCTATGCAGATGAACACCAGAGACGAGTTCCGGGAAAGGAAGTATAATTTGTAGATTATTCATCATTTGTATGACTTTTGTTATTTGCAGGGCTATCCAAACGAATACGAGGACATTTGTGTGTGGTTGTCGAGAAGCATCATCGACCCTCTGCCAGAAACTGCCAGGACACAGTTCAATGAGGTGGAAACTTTTCAGATAATTTTTGTTGTTCTCAAACACGAAAAATAAGTTTTTTCTAAAGTAGAAGAGTAGAATTAGTGATTTCAAGAAAAATATTTTTTCCTATAGAATTGCCTTTGTGAGTGAAGTATCCATTCCTGTTTATTTTTAGTTTTCAATAGATTGGATTCAGAAATCAGCAGCTCTGAGGGAACACGAGAGTGAAATCTACGAGGTGGAACTGGCCAAGCAGCCTGTCGTCCAGGACGTGTTTGTGCCTCTCTCCAACAGGGAGCTCAATCGAGGTTTCTAATAAATTGGACTCACTGTAGTTTACCATCCTATGTGTTTTTTCATATTATTTCTCAGAAAAGAATGAACACTACAAGAGAATGAAGAAGATCGTTACTACAACGGGCCGTAAATTGCTCTTTTTTAAATGATACGAATTTCAGCGAAAGCCAAACGAGCGATGCAAACTACTCGTGCACCGCCACAGAGAAGACGAGAAGAGGAGGTGATCACAGAGGAAATGGCCAGGGAGCGGACCAATGAATATCTCAATGCTTATGATTCAGAAAATGACGAGAATTACAGGTATGTAAAAAAATTTGTTTGAAATGTCAAGAGAAACTTTTCAGTCTGTCAGAGGATGAATCGAATTCTGAAGATGCACCCAGCGATGGTTCTGACTCGAGTGACCCTGATTTCGAAGCTGGGGGTGGAACGAGGACTGGCAGAGGAGGACATGAGGTAGAGATTCTGTTATTTCCAACTTATCAATCGTCAGTATGCAATGCTTTTCGGAAATTTTGATTTGTGATCTTTTGATGAAGAAATCTTACGCTTTCGAAAAAAAAAGGATAATTTTTAATTGTCAACTCATTTTGAACTTATTCAGAGCGCGAACGAAGAGCCAGTAGTGACGACTCTGTCAGGCAGGCAGGTGAAGAGAGTGGACAGGAACATGGAAAGCGCTGCTGAAGCCATGGCCAGGAAGGAGAGGAAGAAGAAGCAGCAACGGCAGGTGAGAAGCAGAACAATATAAAAAAAAGACAATAGGACAATGAGATGAGTTGAGAATCTGGTTGACGACTCCTCTTCGCAAACTTCGATGGACGACGAGCCTGGACCATCCACTTCCAATCAGCCCGCAGAAAAGAAGGAGAAGAAGATCAGAAAGCGCAAAGATGGTTGGTTCACTATATCCATTTGAAACTCTAGTTTCCTATGTATTTTTAATATGGGCACATTGCTTCTATAAGTAATTACAATTCTATAGAATAAGAAAAGTTATAGCCTTCTATATTTTTCACTAGTTTTTTTGCTCTTTTCTCTATACTTCTAAGTCTTAAAATACGGTGAATTTTACAAACGGTGATCATGGTGAACCGACGAAAAATACAAATAGCCAGAAATAACACATGCGAGAGCAAAATTCATTTTGGTAACATATATCCATTCACATTCTGGACTATTCAGTTGAACGGCTTTTCAGAATGGATCCGTACTTTCCCTAGCTCATTCCTGCTCACTCAACCCCGTCGGTTCCCCTACCTGCCTCAGT
Source organism: Diploscapter coronatus (assembly GCA_964036155.1). Lineage (NCBI taxonomy): Eukaryota > Metazoa > Nematoda > Chromadorea > Rhabditida > Rhabditidae > Diploscapter > Diploscapter coronatus. The sequence goes on along the minus strand of OZ038422.1, from coordinate 43,029,057 downwards.
TAGGAGACCGAGTTGCCTACTTTCGACAGGGACATGAATTCTATCTGGAGTTGGTCGAGAGAAACCAGATCTACGGCACCCCACCCAAGATGAGGAGGGCTCTCGAGTAAGGAGTTGAAATATTTACTTCGAAAAAAACAAACAAACAAACATTACTGAAATTACTATAAAGAGATACAACGGATTTGAAATTTACGCATTTCTAAACAACAACAAAAAAATTATATAACACAATTGACGATGACTAATATAATAAGATATATTTGAATAAGAACTTGAATGAGTTGCAGTGAAACAGCCCCAGTGATGGAGAATTGCCTGGTGGAGGAGGTGAAGTACACGAGGAAGCCATACAGACTGACTTCTGTCCGACTGACGCAACTCGATCACGACAACAAACCCACCAACAAGTCGTGGACTGTCGCGTGAGTGGAGAGTTCAATTCGCTCATTCTCATTCAAAATCTTGCGGGCTGTAAGGAATTAAGAAATCGAGAAGAAGTAAAATAATAACTGGCGGTGGTTCTATTTCTATCTCTTATTTGAATATGTCGGATCATAGATGCTAGGTGGTTGACTTAGATCACCTAGGAGTGAGCCCCGTAACCCAGAGGCTTTCGGTCTTAGTTTGAAGTTACGCTATCAGATTCGACTTTCGGATGATTCATGTCTTCTGTTTATAAACCCCTGAACAGTTAATAGAAGAAAGATGAGAATATTAATTAAATTGTGATTCACGAAATGAGGAAAATAGATTGGGAAAGAGAATTGTTTCGATGATTTTAAGAATAGAAATTAAAGAAAGTATCTCTTTACACGAGCAATTGAAAAGTTTTTTTTTCCAATCATCACGAATTTATTGTAATAATTCCTTTAAAATAACATTTTCCCTTCAATTTCACTCCTACAAGTTTTCGAAAGAAACTTTTAAATTTTATCTACCGTTCTTTCAGCTACCACGATTTGGATGGCTGTCCGGACTTCGTCTTCTTGCAGCAGCACTATCAGAAAGCAATGAGTTACGGGTTTGATGAGGGATCGAAGATAGAGGCGATTCTCGATGGAAATTGGTGGATCGGCACCGTCCTCAAGAAGGAACCACAGTTCGAAAATGTTCCTGAGTATGAAAATTTCTTCCAATTCTATCAAAATATTTATCTTCGTTTCCAGTTCTCCATGGTATTCTCTGATAGTGAAGTGGGATGCGGGTGATGATGAGAGGCTGAGCCCTTGGGATGTGCAGCCTTTGTCAAAGGGAAGAAAATCCGGTGTGTTGGAAATTGTTCTACTTTTAGTACAATTAGTTCATTGCATGCAACGGTTATATTTATCTGAACAAAGAATCTCTTTGCTTTGTCTTCTTTTTCTTTCACGTGGAAGACAAGGAAACGAATTAGAAAACCCGAGTAAATCCGAATCTCGTCTAAATAATGTGTCTAAATTTGAGGAGACGAAGTGACATTGTCAGACGAGCTGCAATGGGCAGAATACGTGTGGGAAGCAGCCGATTGGCCTGTGGAGAATGCTCAGCTGAATGTGCATCAGGCATACACATATCACACCGACAGACTCCTCACCGCCATTCATGCACTCACGTAAGTCATTCGCAATTTATGATTAGTCAAAAATAACATTTTCTTTCTTGAAGCAGCATTTCTTCGTTTGGTATTTATAGTCAAACTAACGCAAAAACTTCGGCAAAGTTGAATCACTTTATGGCCTACTTGTATTCCGAATTAGAATTATTCAAATTCCCAAAAGAAATAAACTATTTTCAATTCATCACAAATTTTAGCACCATGGACGAGCTGTCTCTGTTCTACAACCCAGTTGACCTGTCCGAGTTCCCCATCTATCCGCTCTGCATCGACTACCCAGCCGATTTGAAGACCATCACGGAGAGGATTCAGCAGAATTACTATCGGTTTGTCACTGTCAATAATTGCTTCAAAGAGCATAGTTTCAGCCGCCTTCTGGCCATCCACCAGGATATTCGCTATCTGGCGATTGCGGCAGAGCAGTTCAATGAACCAACCAGCCCACTTGTCCACAATGCGAGGGTTCTTGTCGAAACACTCATTCGATATTCCAAGTAAAGAAATTCGAGAAACATGAATTGCTTGACAACTTATCAGTTTATTATTTTCCCTTTAAAATATAACTATTTGATAGTCCACTAAATTATTCTTTTGCAGAGACGCATCGATCACAGACGTTCTTGTTCTGTACTATTCACTGGCAGAAGGGCCTGCAGATGAACTGATCGAATACAAGCGGAAGCAGAGGACTGTCAGGGCTGTTATTGGTGAGAGAATGAATATTGAATGGAGAATTATAGAATGCTCATATCTGTTTGAGAAGAGATTGTGTTGATGATAAATAAGGGAAACTGAATTATAAACAGTCTAAAATCGCAACTATTCTTATTCAGACGAAGAAATTCTGCAAGAAGCAGTGCAGATGCACACAGACGCAGCGACAACTTCTTCTGCAGCCGAAACAGCCAAACAGCCAGGCTGGATCACCGAGTCTGTGCGCATCTTCAGGGAGATAATGCGCGACAGAGCTGCCAACCCGTTCCTCGATGCAGATCAGGCTGCCGCTCATTCACAGGTTTGACATTTATTTATCGACTTCTTTAGTTTTTTTTCTCATTTTCAAAACATTTACAAGGGAATCTCCCCAAGTGCTGTATTGAATTTCAAGTAGATTTGTATAACCAGAAAGGTTTCTAAAGTAATATTGAAACTCAATGATATTCCAAGAAAGTAAGAAATGACATTGGGATGAAGTAACCAGTGTGGATAGTATATTTTTTCTCACCTATTCAACATCCAATGTCACGGCTATATAAATTGCTTGTTCTGAAGAATTTCGTCCAAAATAGAAAATTTGCAGGAATTGATGGAAGAGCTCGCGGAATGCAATCTGACGACTATTCTGGAACAGCTGCAGAACAGGCGATTCCAGACTCCACAGGAATTCTTCGAGCAGGCAAAAGGCACGATCCATGCCTGGAAACGATGTCTGAGTGACAACAAGCGATCTTCGGTTAGTCAATCAGTCTTTCGTATTTAGAAAACTTGATTCCATGGAATAAATTACTTTAGGAAATATAGGCATAGAATTTTAGATAAGTTAATTAATCTATAAGTTATGTAGTCGATAAGTTATTCATGAATAAGTAACGATTAGGATGTCTTATTCTTTGGCATAAGTTATTCAAGTGGAATTAAGTTTTTGAACAGGGGCACATAGACATTTTGACGAAAATGAGGCATAATACAATTGCAGATCTATCAACACACGCTGACTCTGGATCGACTTCTGCAGGAGAAAATGCGGCCCGTTTTGGACGAATTCACTCGAATCACACAGCACTACCAGCTGAGATTGCAGGAGAAGAGGAGTTTGAGAAGCAAGAACAAGAGGAGCAGGACACCGCCCTATCAAACTAGAAGGTACATTTTAGCTATTTACTTGAAAACAAGTAATATTTCTGAACGATTTACATCCTAAATTTAGAAATTCTTTCAGTGATGAACGAACTATTGAATATTTTATTATGAAAGATTCTCTTATTATGAAATACTTTTTTGAGTATAGACCTCTTCCAAAATAAAAAATTCCGAAAAAATGATGTATGAAAGGAGGTATAATTTTAAATGGATTCATGATTATTGGAATAAATTTGTTTCCTGGTAAAATATCTCCACCCATCTATTTGATATTCTCAGCACCGACAATGCACACCGATTCGACGGTCCTTCTACGAGCAATGGCGTTCATCTGAATGGCAGAAGAGAAAGGGAGTCTGGATACTACAAGCATTTGGCCAACGAGGGGTACATCGATGATTACGAAGGGGAAAGTGCTGGGTCTGCTGATAGAGGTGGGAAAGAAGCAAGTTGAGAGGATATTGTACAACTATTTGAAATTGCAGCAACTCACTCATCGAGTACGAGAGAATCGTTGAGAAGAAGAGGTAGCTCGCAGCAGATAAATGGAAGCTCTTCCACGAGGGAAATTGCCATTGCGACCAGAGCGCAGGTAAATATTTTAGATCTATTCACGAAGATTTTAAACCCAGCTTTAGCATAAAGTATTGTGCTTCACTACATATTAGTGATCTTCACCTTTTCTTAAAAGATTTCAGTTTCATTTTATGCAGATATCTTATCTGCGTGTTTGTTTGTAATTTTTATCGATACAAGTTTTTCATACAGAAATGATTGTTTTTAATTCCTTTTAGCACTAAAAATTTTCTGATAGTGATATTTATCATTTGAGCGTCAGCCCACACCTCAATCTTCCTCTCGCAGCAAATCGAGACGAGAGAGGAATCGAAGGGAGGCGGAATCTGAGCTGCTCGACTTGATGGACGATGTCGAGGAGAGACTCAGTCATCAGGTTGCAAAATCCTGTCATATGAACTATTGTTTCAGCCATAGAGGCTAAAACGAATAGAATTACGCAGTAATGCATAAATAAAAATGCGCTGAGAGCCACAAATTAGTCGTCGATTTTTGTGCAACCTTTCTCCTTCATTGCTATTTCGACGATTAATATGTGCCTTATTCCACGCACTTTCGTCTACTCATCATTTCGGTTGTTCATATGATAAAAAATTATGCAAGGGAATTAAAATGTTTGCAGGAAGCACAGAAACAATCGAGAAAGGCGAGGAAGAGGAAGAGCGAAGCCTACGACGATGAGTTGGATGAAGACGAGATGCCTGAGGAGAGGAATGGAAGGAAGAAGACAAGAAGGTGAAAAATGATTTTTTTCCTATTTGGCAGAGAAATTTATCGTGAGCGCTTACAATTGACTTCTTGAAATTGTCGCAACCGACGCAACATCGAAATAGTGTGTAAAAGTGCGAGAGAATTCCCCTCCAATCTCTACCCTCTCCTATCCCTGCATACTATTTCGTCTCGTTGCGACATTTCCAAATCGTCTTTACAGTTTGATTTTTGTTGAAGATTCGAAATAATGAATTGATTGCGTATTTTGCATTTTACGTAAATTATACTTTTACTATCTTTTCTTCTAAATATTGTTTATTTCAGAACAAACAACAAATCTGTGGCTTCCCATTCGCATTCCCGTCGAGCGACTCGAGCCCAAATCAGCTATGCAGAAGCAGACAGCGATGAGGCAGAACAGGACGATGACAACTACGAGGAGAGTGAAGACACCGAAGAGGAAGGCAATGACGACGGAGGAGAAGAGGAAGAGAGGGTCTACACCAGCAGAAGTGGGAGGGTCGCTAGGCAGAGGCGGTACTGAAACAGGAAGGTAGCCGAAGACTTTTTGTCTTATCGACAACTTGCATTACTATAACTTACGGTAATATACTAGATCATCAAATGAATGAAATGATTCGGATTCTGATGATTCTATCGTTTCTTTATTTATAAGCGAGTAACAGATAGACAGACGCCTATAATTGTCAACGATCTTCTTTTTCCTATGCTCCTTAGGTCTAAATGGGTGTATATCGTTGCGCACCGAAATCTTTGGTGCGCAAAAACCGTTTCTCGGTCTAAATTAGCACTAATATCCGTTGACAAATGCAGCCGTCTGTAAATACGAAACCGATTTTATCCATCATTCTTCATTATAAAGACGAGCAATTTTTCCTCCCAAAGAACTTCGTTTATTAGAATTCGGGAAAAGTTGTTACGATTAATTCGCGCAAACAAAACCATATGATCACGATATATTTCAGAGCAATTTTCTCATGAGTTTATCGGAAAGTTGTAGTTTCTTGTCATGCATTTCCATGTGAATTATCATCAAAAAGTATTACGATTGGGCATTTTTATCCATCTTCCAATTTTTCTTTCATTTATTTATTCGTAATTCGTAAATATTTCAAGTTCAATTGAACCAACTCAATCAATCGGTATTTGTATTGAATTAGCTCAACCCATTTGAACAGTTTACTTAATTTAAATTCGATGTTTGTACCTCTGAAAAGTGGATCTCCTCATTAATCGATCAATAAGTTCCTCTGAATTAGCATTTGATCGCCAAGTGTTTTGATTTGACTTTATTTTGCTGAGAAATTTAGGAACAACTGCTTTATCATGTTGTCAATTGCTTTCTGCACAAATGTGTTCGCCATAATTTCTTGCAAACACTTCTGATTTTACCTGAACAATCAAACCGATATCTATCGGCAACTCGTAAACGACGAGCCATTTTTCCAACACCTTTTCTTCACTTCCACCCTTTTCGCTATCTCTAACTATATGCCTGGCTATTCCGCCGTCTTGTCATTTACGAATTGCCATATTTACCTGGTTATTTTTCCTCAAGGGTTGCCTTTCTTATCATCTTATCATACCGTATGTCAGGACAAGTTTGAACCAATAAATAAACAAGTATTTTAATTACTTATCCGGAAAAATCAAATAGCAGATGGTTTTCGAAGGTTTAGCATGACTTTGAGCTTACACCAATATATAGTCATTCAAAAATTAAATAATGTAGAGCAAAAAGAGCTTAGGAGAATGATGCTATCATACAGATAAAATCCAACTTATTCTGATGAACAAAATAGACCGAATTAGTCCAAATTATTTGAAAATAATAAGAATCTTAAAATTGCAAAATATTTTTGAAACTTTATGCACAGCATTCAAAATTTGAGTATCGCCTGATGTGCCATGTTCTATGTTGCGCTTCTCCAGACTAATAGAATGCTATAGATGTATGCAAACATCGAAATGTTTTATTGCACATAGAATGCATTGACAAAGCTTTATCTTCGCAATATTCTGTCTTTTTCAAAATTACGGTCGTTGTTGTTGCTTTTTTTATCATGCACCTTTCGATTATTCATTTTAACCAGTTAGAAAAATGAGCAAAAGATATGCGAAAGATACGTTGAAAGTGAATAGAGTTCTGCAATCTAGGCTAAACTTCTATTGAGCGGTCTGCAAGATTAATGAAACGAGTTGCAGGTTTTGGATAGGGGAAAACAGAATTGAAATTTATCGTTCCGAGATTTAGTTGTTTCATTTTATCGATCATTGTTTGAGTGAGACGGACAGGCTTTGCATCGCTATTGTATCACATTTTCAAGTGCCGCTGGACAGTTTATTTACCACTACGATTCGAGTCAATATGGATCACTTTTTCACCTTGTTAAATTCGAAATTTCAAAGAAACGTGTTTTTTCATCATTTGAAGTTCCGTAGTGGTCTGACTCTCAACCTCGATAGCGAAGATTTGTGATTATCTCTTCTAATAGTAAGGAATGATTGAATGAATGAGTTGTCTAATTTCGCAAGATCAACGTTAGACAAACATAGAACGAAAAATTAGCAGTGCTTGACTCATTTAGGGCGTTTCCTCGGTTCATCTAGTTTATAAATACGTGGATTCGTGTTAAACTTTGTCCAATGGCATTGAACTATGCGTTTTTAGATGTGCTGATATTTCGAGTCGAATATTTTCAATTCCCATCTGCGCGGGGACGGCCTTGAGACTCGTGTTCTGTTCTATTTTCTCTGCCTTTGCACTTTCGATAGCCATTTTCTGAATTCCCACTTTCTAACACTTTTCTCAGGTTTAACATCAAACTCTTCTTGTATTTTCAAAAGCATTCTTCCTTCCTTGGCATATTCCATTTGAACAACTCAAGTTTTTTTCGCTGAAAATGATTAGTTCCCCTGTGCATTCAATAACTCTTCATGTCAGCTAGCGATGTGCTGAGTCAGCGGGTCGTTGAACTCAACAGCAGCAACGGCAATTATACTCCCCTTCTGAACATTTCTACCATTTCAACTTCAATTCAATTCACAGCATTCCAAACCAGTCTCTTTGAATCACTTCAAATGCTACTTCGACAATCCTCCTTCTCCTCCTCCCTGTTATTGTGTTTGTGTTATTCTATGCCTGAAATGGTTGAGGCCACGCCTCACGTCAGTTATCCTGAATTTTGACGAGAAAACGTCTGTCTGCCACATTCGATTCATTGCTCGATCGCGCGTGTTCACAACTCTTCAAAAATGCCCCCTGTAAATCTAACGCAACTTTTCGGACATCCTTCATCGAACCACAAAGGGAATCGCTACGCTCAGAGCAGAGGTGGCTATTCCGGAATGACGCAGACAGAGGAGATCCCCGTCCATGGAACCATTCAGTTCAATCCGAGTTTCGATGAAGTCGCCGTTGCTGAGGCTATCGAGAGGTTATCAAATCAAGTTGCACTTCTTCGCAACAGCGGCGTTTTAGATCGTTGAGAAACAAGGAAAAGTTGAAAGCCGTACAACTCTTGGCTTCTGGAAATAATGCACAGCGACAAATGGTTGACAGATTTAGAGAGTTCATCACAAAATGAATATTTTAGATCCGAACCCCATACAAAACTAGATTTGGTAAAGATTTAGAAGACGACATGAAGAAAGCGTTGAGTGGAGATCTTGAAGAATTCGTCGGTATGCTAATTATTATAAAGGATTTTAATGAACATGACTATTCATTAGTTGCTCTCCTCCAAACTCAACCGAAATATGACGCGGTGGAGCTGCACAGAGCCATGAAAGGACTCGGCACGAACGAGAAGAATCTGATAGAGCTGCTCGCGACGAGGACTAACGAGGAATTGGAGGCTGCCAAGTTAGAGGAAATGAAAGAAATAGAACGAACTGATGATTGCAGAAACACATTTTACATGAACTACAAGAAGACGTTGGAAGATGCAATTGGAGGCGACACTTCGGGAGACTTCAAAAAGTTGCTGACGGTCATGCTACAATGCAAGAGGGATGAGACTAACAACGTTGAATTCTACAGAGTTAGCCAGGTTGGGGCTATATAGCCTTGTGATATGATGACAAAGATCACCTTTAGGATGCTGAAAATTTGCTGAAATCCCTGGATAAGAATAGTGGGATTGACAAAATTGAAGCGGTATTTAATTCACATAAAAGAATGCCCAAAAGTTTGGAACAGTCCATGATATTTGATAGTGTGCATGCTTTAACAGTTTTTGCTTTTCTTCCTATGCTCTACATAAGTCCACTCACGCACCTACCTGTAGACTCTACGCAATTTTTGCACATACCTTCTCTGTTAATGAAAATTGGGCGAAAATAACGAGTGAATGGACGAAAAGTAGGTGGAGATCAAGCGTGCACAGATTTCGACTTTGAAGTTTTTAAAATAAAATTTCGACTTTGAATATTTTCAACTCAAAACCTCGTGCATCGTCGGTGGAGATAACCAAAAATAAATTTTAAAACAATGGTGTCTATGAAAATCAACTAAATTTTATTAAAACTTTAATTACTCACTGTTCCAAACTTATGCTCTTCATTTTCCTGTGTAATTAACTTATTTGATTCGATTCAGTGGCGACTACTCGCAATGGCCAACGGACCTCACCTGCAGCGAGTCTTTGCCGATGTGCAGAATTCCACTGGGAAGCCTGTCGACAAAATCATCGAGAAGGAGTTCAGTGGAGATGCGCGAACTCTTCTCAATGTAACAGAAAGGAAGATATCATAAAAATTGCACAAGTATTATTTTCAGGCTCTAGTCACAATTGCTCAGAGCAAACCAAAGTACTTCGCAAATCAGATACATCTGGCAACAAAGGTATACAAACCTATTTACAAATTACTATTTAAAGAAGGTACAATTGAAATTCTCTTAGGGAATGGGCACAAACGACAAGGATCTGATTCGAATTCTAGTGAGTCGATCCGAGACAGACTTGGCTGCGATTGCAGAGGAGTATAGGAGAGCGAACGGCAAAACTCTTCAGCAGGTACTTTCTGCCACGTGTTTTGGAATTTAGTTTGAATTTTTCAGCTGATAACCGATGAATGCAAAGGCGAATATAGGGATGCATTGCTGGCTATCGTCAAGGGAAATCGCATGTAGCTTCGACTCAATCTTAGGAATGAAATGGCGAAAATCTGAAGATTATTTTCATATCTCCACTTAATTTATATAGTGATTTTAAACTGCCTTCTAATGCAATGAAAATGAATTTATTTGATGAATTAAGAATAAACAGAAGTTATGAATCGGCTTTCGGTGTATTATATTGGCAGACAAACATTAGGCAGCAATTGCAGATTTGTTGGTTTGATGAAAGCTTGCTGAGGATTGCAAATATTTCTTCATAAATGGTCGTTAGAAGCGAGATAAATACAGCTAAAATGAGATTGTTTGACGTGGCGCACTCCAGAAGTTTTAGAGGTCTTCAGAAGCATTTTCATCCCCACATGCTATACATCAAACGAAAGCTAATCAAATTTGCAATAAAATGTAGAAAATGGATTTTCGGTTAAAAAATTTGAATTTGGGATGAAAAACTGTCAAAAAAGGTTAAAAAAAATCGATTTTATGCTAATTTCGATCATTTTTTAAATCTCCATAGTCGATTTGTGTGATTGATATGAAAATTGAAATTAAAAAAGTGACTACAGAGTTATATAGTAGAGGTAATTTAAATTATTTCTCATGAATTTTGTAAGCGATTTCGTTGTTATTCCTTCAGAATTTACGTCTAGGAGATGAAATTTTAAAATTACAATCCAGAAAGTTTAGTGCCAATCGCCTAGATGTGACTTTTCACTATAAATCTTTGGGTCAATGCTAAATTTCGAATTCTTCGTTCTGATGGTTAAATTTGGTCTTTCTGTAGATGATCATCGTCTACCTATATTTTCTAGGTGGCGAATTCAATAGAAAAATGGAAAAAGAAATAAAAATAACTTTATATTAAAATTTTTTCCTACATCTAATAATCAGGTGACGCGTAAATTCAGTACATAGAAAAAGTAATGTGAATCGTCATTGTTAACGAAAAATGCCGTGTACCTAAAATTTCTCGGCATTTTTTTTTATTTCACGGATTCTGTTTATCCGCACCTAAAACCTGACCGTATAATAATTCTGCAACATCGTAAAATCATTAATTTTGACACTTTTCAGTCTATAACTTTTTATTTAAGCATCGGATCGGCAAAGTTTCTTAACGAAAGTTGTTTATCTCATAGAGACGAAGCGTTTGATACCAAATTTGACAAATTTAGTTGATTCCTAACAACTTTCGAATTTTCGAGTACGATATTCACTACAGAGTAAACAACGCGTATCCAAGTTCCAGGATCTCGATTTTCGGATTCTCCACCCTCGATTACATTACTAGGGACTATTTCCAGGAAAATGATTTTGAGGGCTGTCCCAAGCCATTCTACTGATTTCCATCGAATTTGCGAAAATACGCACCCTTTTTACCCTATTTTGGTAATTTCGGATGATATTTGATCTTCGGCTATTTGAGGGATCCTAACCGCGGGTTTGTGTAATTTCCTTGAAACTCGACGGTTTTCTTGGATAGATTTTCCTGCATTCTTCCTATGCTTTGACTGCAGGCTTTTATCGTGTAATCGGGTTCTTCTCCTATCTTCCCCCATCACATTTCCACTTTTCTCTTCGGGTCGAGCAGAGCACGGGGCTGCTCGTTTATTGTCTGTTCTTTGATTGAATGATGGAATAAAAACTTTGCAATTAGCCTACAACTGTATTGGATAGCAATAGTGTACATTTACACCCAGAGGAAGTCACGCGATTATTAACCGTGTTCGCACAGAATTGCTAATAAGAATTTTGTACGTTTTCACGTCCCTGCTGCGGTTCAGAAGCGGCGCTCCAGGCTAATTTTATATTCAACTGATGCTCTTCAATTATTTAAGCATTTGAAATAATCTGGAATCGCGTCCTTGACATTCCGGCCTTCCCGAGCGCCTCTCCTGCCAGTTTCTGCACGAATTTGGTACCAAAATTTCAGAAATTGTTGCCATTTTGATATTTGAACGGGATAATTGAGTGTAATTAACGTTTTTAGTGTTTTAATTGCGTTTTCCTGATCGACAATAAATTCTCCTTTTCATCGCTTTTCACTGCACTGTCTCTGGATATTTCGTTTCTTTTACTCTCTCCTTTTTCCCTTCTCTCTCGCGCGAATGAGGCTATTACAGCGAAAGAGGGGCGGAGTTCTATCGCACAGCTCAAAACGCTGATAAAGAAACCCAAACATATTAATAACCCTTGTGAGCGAAAGAATCTCAAGAATAAGAAACTTTTTATAAGTAAAACTAATAAATCAAGGAATAGCGGCAATACTGTTCGGAGCGTAGAACGTTACAACAGCTGCCAGAAGATGATCATGAGAGTAATTGATCATTGATTAATAACACAAAACTTATAATTATCAAGCAATCGTTAAGTTGCTGGTTGCAACAACGCGCATCCGAGCTCCGGGTCATTGATTTTCGGATTCTCTGCCCTCGATACATTGTTTGGACCCATTTTCAGGAAAATAACTTTGGGGCTATCAAACCATCCTATCGATCTCCATAGAATGGTTATGGCTGCGAGCACATTGTTACCAAGAGTGAGTACTTTGTTCCCAAAGAGTAGAAGAAAAGTGAGTACTTTGTTACCAAACGCTATTTCTCCCCTTTTTTCTTCTTATCCTACACTATTTCTGCTTTGGGAACAAAGTACTCACTCTTGGGAACAAAATACTCGCTCGTGGGAACAAAGTACTCGCAGCCAATGGTTATTATTACGAAATTTCTATTTCGCATTTTTAGACGTGTTGCATTTTTCGTTGCCCATTTTACCTCTTATCAATGTTAAGTCGTTCTTGAATCATCACCGCAATTGCCCGCTAACAATGAGGGAAAGGAGTAGTGTTGAAGGGTCAGAGACGCAGTTTTTTTGGGCGAAGGGTAACAACGTTATGAGCGTTCATTTTGCGAGTAAACATCAAATGATGATGACTATTTATTTATTTTCGATTTTCTTCCCATTTTCCCGTAATTATTGATAATTATCCTCGTTTTTAGCACAATTTTGTGTATTTCATTCAATAATTAACTAGTGTGAATGAAATTAGTGATTTTCATAGCGGGGAATCGCGGTCTCATACTTGTATTATAAACTCTGTGCAAACACATTCGTACATTTTTCATTCTATTATCACTGTTTTCAGGTTTGTATAATTTTTTGGAGAAACGGCATGGGTAGCTTTTACTTTTCCAAACTTTACTGATTTAGAAAATAATCGTTTGTTTGAATAAGTTTCAGGGAATCTAAAATATTCTTTTTCTTTACTGTTTAATCAATTATCGAAAAATCTCAAACTTCAAAACTTTTCTTGAAATGCTTATTCAATCTTTTTCATCTCTCTGAAAATCTTTTCTTCTCATTCTTTCTTTAAATACGCTTCTTTTGTTCTTCACATTCTCGCGAATTCAAACTCGTCGTTAGTGTCGTGTAAATTAATATTTTTAAAAGTTTTAAAAATCGTGTTTCAGAAAATTGTGATGAAATCGTGTCGCAAGACGAGACAAAGCAAGAAGTACGATGCAGCCAAGACCAAGGTTGGAAAAAAATTGAAATAAAAAGTTATCTGAAAAATTTTATGATTGCGAAATAACAAAATATAAAAAAAAAAAAAAAAAAAAAAAGCCAACACAAGGTGGTTGGGATGCACGATTTTACTGCACTGTCAACATCCCTGATTCCAAATGTCATAACGCTTTCTTTTCTGCATACTTTTTTTATCTCTTTAAAAAAATATTTTAGGTAGTGAAAGTCAAGAGCCCTCTGTGGATTCGAGGCAAAATTGCGGTGTTCCGGATGTGGTTCTTCATTTACAGCATCCTCAGCTACCTGCCCTATAAGCGATTCAACTCGCTCGCCAAGAAATTCAGAAAGTCTGGCAGAGTCAAGGTCAGAATGAAAAAGAACTTCAGGAAAAAAGATTGCGAGCGGACCTAGGGAGGACGATCGTCAGAAATCCCTTGCAACCTACCCCTATATATTTTCTTAAGAATTTTGTATCTCGAATCAATCAATAACGTAAACGTTCAAGTTTGTGATCTATCTTGCCATACAAAATTTTCCCTCTGCGACCTACCCCCATAGATTTTTTTGTCTGGCGGAAAGTGCTCCCTAGGTTTGGAAACAGCGAAAATTTAATATAATCTGTAGAACGTTTATTTATAACCAATTTTAAAAACCTGATAAAAATTTTAAATTTTAGTATCGCTGCTGTTTCTGCACTAGTAAAATTGAGCAGAAGCGCGACGACGGCTTGACTCAGATCATCGACAGGAAGAAGCACCTCACCAAGCCCATGCACGGCAAATACGTCAGCCTCGCTAAGGTAAGGCAATTTCTTTAAAAATTTTAGGGAATTTGGAAATCTTACAACAAAGCGAAACAGTACGTAGAGATAGGAGAAGGTAGAGATTGTATAGGGAAATGCTATTTCGCTTGTGCTCACTATATTTCGTCATTTTGTCACGTTGCGCCTTTCCAGAGGGTTCGGATTTTATTATTAGCAGGATATGAACTGATTTTATCGAACTTAATGAAATCCAATCGCTATTTTGAAGCATATTTCTAAAAGTTTTGTATAAAATTGAGGAAACACCAACTCATTATATGATAGCATCTTACATTGAGAGCCTTATTTTATTGGGAAGAGCTTTGAAACGTGTATGAAAAATGTTTATTTTTTACTTTAGATTACGAAAAATACTCACTTTCAGGTGGAATACGCTCTTCTTAACTGCCCTCTGTTGGACAACATCTACGTGTACAGCGACAGCTTCGCGGATCACATCGTCGCCCTCGTCATCCCCGACCAGAAACATCTGGAAAAGATCGCTAAGGAGGTGAGACGATTCCAAGAAAGGATCGATTTTTTTCAGGTTGGCGAGGAGTCGACGGATATGAAGGCGATGTGCGAAAATCAGAAGGTCAACGCCGAGTTCCTCAAGCAGATGAGCGAGTACGCTAAGAAAAGTCAGTTATAAAATTCACAAAATAAAAGAAATATTGATTTGGTTCTCCAAAAAATGAATATTTTCTCAAAATTATCAATTCTGTTCAACATAATCGATGCTATTTTCAAAATAACTTGATGATCGATTTTTAAAAAGAATTTTTTAAGTATCTTTTTTCCTCTCGAAATTATTCATTTTTATTCAAAATAATCAATTTTCTTTTCGAAATAGATTAGATTTCTACTAAAAAATGTCGATTTTTCTCAGAAATGATTGATCTTTCGAGAAATCGACACTTTTCAGGCAACCTTAGCCACGTGGAGATGCCGAAGCAGATCACCCTGCTGCCAGAGATCTGGACGTCCGATACAGGTCTCCTCACCGAGGCCTTCAAACTCGTGAGAAAGCCCATTCGGGTTAGGAAAGCATTTAGAAGCAGACCTAGAGCATTTTCGTTAGACAAAAATAAAATATAGGGGATAGGTCGCACGACCATTCTGATTTAAATCATCCCTAGGTCTGTTTAGAAGTAATAAATTTGGTGAAAATACTTTTCGAACAAATCAAAATTTGAATTGAATATCTCTTTGCTAATTAAATGAAAAATTCAATCCAGGATTTAGTCTTTGGAATTTTTCGAAAAAATACTTTAGCTAAAAATTTTCTAAAAATCAATAATTGGAAAGTTTAATTTTTTAAAACTTCTTCCAATAAACTATGATAATTTTTCTTGAAAAATGAACTTTTTTAAAGAAAACATTCTAAAAATTGAGTTATATTCATGTATGAAACGAATGATATGCCATTTGTCGTACGTAATTGAAATATTTTCGTGTATCTAGAAAATTCAAATGCATCTTTTAGGCAACGGGAGAAGACGTATCCTCAAGAATTAATGAGGATTTTCGAATGCATAAAGAAGTTGCTGATAACGAGATCGACCGTTTAAAACAGCATTTCTTGGTATAAATGATAGACATTCAACCTATAAATGAAATTTATTTAGAATATTGGATGCATCTTTCAGAAAATGGGAGAAGTATTCCCAACAAATAATGATCCTCTTGGCATATTTAACACTCAAGTGCATAAAGAAGTTGACGATAACGAGATCGATCGTTTAAAACAACATTTCTCTGTATAAGTGATAGACATTCAATCTATAAATTAAATTATTTAGTACATCGGACGCATCTTTCAAGCAATAGTAAAAGAAGTGTCTCCAAGAAATAGTGAAAATCCTCAAGTGCATAAAGAAGTTGATGCTAACGAGATCAATCGTTTAAAACAATATATCTGGGTATAAATGATGGACATTCAACTTATAAATGAAATTATTTAGAACATCGGATACATCTTTCGGGTAATGGGAGGAGAAGTATTCCCAACAAATGATGATGCTCAAGTGCATAAAGAAATTGATGCTAACGAGATCAATGGTTTAAGACAACATGTCTTGGTATAAATGATAGACATTCAACTTATAAATGAAACTATTTAGGACAACACACGTCAAATCGACGAATTTCTTAAAGTGGCAGAAAATGAACGCGATCTTAATTGGACGATAAAATGTTTCGAATTAGTGGTTGAATGCGTTCCGACTCTTCAGGAATCCAACATCGGAGTTTGGATAGGAGTAAGACATAAACAAAATTGATTGTAGCGATATAAATTCGAATATTTGTAGGTAGACAATATCAAGCGCGAGCTTTTGATGTGTGCTGACGGTCAATTCTTCGAAAACAACCAAGTCATTGATCCGCTGGAGACGCTTGAACCTCTGCTCGTGGAATGCAAGAACTGGCTTAGAGATCATCCGGAAAAGAAACCGAGTGTAAGTCGATGCTATCTTATCATCCCCACTCCAAAGATAATATTAGATTAGAGTGTGTGGCAAATTTTGTCTTCCCCCAATCTACCCTTTTACACTCGCATCTATTTAGAGGCCAAGTCTTCCTTTTTCAAAAGAGAGAAATAACGATTCTTTTGACGTTTCAATTATCGTTAATTAGCTGATAAGTTCATGAAACCAAAACACCAATTAGGGTAATAAATGACGTTCGAAATGATGGTGTAATCGATTTTTTGGCAAAGGCCTTTTGAAGACATTAACATCGGAACTCTATAAACATAACTTTTGATAAGATAAACTGTTTTTTGAAAATTAAAAAAATTTTGAATTTATCACAACCTCGCTCATCATCCTGATATCTAATTTAGCAAATTAAACCTATTAGAGAAAACCACTTGGCCTCTCTAGTCTTATTCACCATTCCAGCCAACCTTTCTTTATAAAAAAAAATTTCGTCCCAAGCATCAATTGGCCATATTAGCCTAGCACTCGATCATGTTCATTAACGAAGGCCTTTTGCATGGGAATTTTTTTTTTGCAAAATTCGGTAGGCGTGTCAAAGGCCTATTACTGTACTTCAATGTTAGGCGCCTTTTAGTTGACATTATTTGACTTTTTTCATACGATAGAAAATATTATTTTGCTCTCATGTTTCAGTACAGACGAGATATTTTTCCCCCAGGAAAAAACCAGATAAAATCAATAAGGACGCCACATCGGAATATTTCTTTACGGGACACATATTTGGGAGTAAAGAAAGCGTAGCTTGCCTTAGTTAATGAACATGATAGTGTACTTGGGGACTCTGAACAACCATTCTTCATAATCGTTAATGAGTTCTATATGTAACTTCGCTCTTTATCTGACATGAGTTTTTAAACAATTTTTTGTCAACTGAAATCATTTATCCTTGATGCTGCTAAAATTTTCAAGGATAATAAATAAACGGTTAAGATGATCAATACTTCTATCATAGCATTCCAGGTACCCAGCTCTCCCACCTTTACCGTCAATAAATGTGATTCTCAGGAGATGTCCAAGACTATCAAGGATAAAAAAGTACGAGAATTTTTATCACCTAGCTTAGTTCTCATTCTAAATTTTAGCCCTACGGAGTTTATAAGGGAGCGAGTGCTGCTGCATTGATCATCGGGGCATCGGATTACACGAGAAGCGTCCGTCGGATGTGTTCTCTGCCGGTAATATTTTCATTTCCCTAATCATCTTTCAAACACTATTTAGGGCGTCAAGACCGATGTTCGCAATCTCGAGCATTTCCTGAAGCAGCTGAGGTGTGAGGTCGAACCCCCCTGCCTGGATCAATCTGCCGAGGTGAGAATTGAAATTTCATAGATTTGTTTTCATGTTCACATTTTTTTTTAGAAAATCAGGCAAACGATCAAAGAGTGGAGCAGTAAGAAAGAAGTCAGGGAGGCATCGAGCATTTTCTTGGTTTTGACTGGTCATGGAGACCACGAAACATTTATCGGTTAGTAGCTCTTTCCTCTTCATTACAAATATTTTAATTGAGCGAGAAAAAAACGAAATTTGTTCCTAAATTTCATAAAATCTTAAGAAAAGATGAAGAAAATAGGAAATAATTTGCCTTAAATTTAGCAAACGACGGTTATTCCATCCCGATTTTTGATCTCATTCAGTGCATCGACAACCTGCACTGCCCCTCTGACAGCCCCAGGCCCAAGATCATCCTGAACCTCTGTTGCCGTGGTGGTTGGTTATTTTCCTCGATAAAAGTCGAGACTAAGTTAAGCTGATAGATGGTTTCATTTTCAGTAATTATTAAATAGGCCCCTTATAAAATAAGTTTGTTGCTAACTAAAACATCGTGAAAATTAACGATAGGAGAGGATAGCTTATTGAAATTTGTCATTAGCAAAAATCTTTAGAGTTGATCCAGATAGGGAATAAGTATGAGGAACCCAAGCAGCACCACGCGAACAAAGTGTACTACCTGATACCCGAAGTCAACCCGAACGATGGCATTCAGATCACAGAGGCTGCAAAGGTTAGATTCTTTACCAATTCTCATTTTTTCTTGTTTTTCAAGGCTTCCATCACGTTTTTGAGTATAGGAATTTTGCATAGTGATTTAAAAGTTTATTAAGAGGAGAAGGTATTTTTCAAAAGACGCTGTCTGGATTTAACGATATGGAAATATGCTTGTCACCAAAATATCATCGTTGGGAAACATCAGTAGAATCAAAATCTTCATTTGTCACCAGCATAACTGCTCATAGGGATAATTCTCTATTCCACGCTTTTGGTTTCGTTTCTATCCAGCTCATCTAAAACATTTTAGTCTTGCTAATTACTGTCTTCATCTATCCTATCTTATTCTAAACTTCTAATGTTCATAAGTCTAAATGATTAGAAGATAGAAGTAGAGAGGGAAGAAAGAAGTTGACTTTTGTTTATATTTTGCTCTAAATTTCGAAATTTGACCTGTCGCTCCTTGCCCGCTGCAAGTCGTCCCGTTCATCAATTCAGCCAGCGTCTATAAAACAAACTAATTGGGTGGGATTAGCCTTAAAAACCTGGAAGCCCTCTTAAAGTTCAAAAGAAAAAATCTTTTCAGGCAGTACCCGCGTTTGGTGACTTCCTTTTCATCTATTCCACCAGCCCATTCTCGGTGGCGGCAGAAGATCCCAAGGGCAATTCATTTCTGAACTTATTTCTCGAAGTATGCATTTTTTTCGCTTTGGCCAGTATCAAAAGTGGCCAAAATTTGGCAATACGTTCCTAAAAATCGATATGCAATTTGAAATATAATCTATTGCCATCTCCTTTTCAGAAGCTCTCGGAAAAGTGCCATGAAATGGACATAATCTCGATACTCCAAGAAATCAACTCCGAGCTGCTGATGGATACTTCAGGGATAATCACTCAGCCATTTTTCAGTAGTAGTCTGAAAAGATGGCTCTATCTCTGTCCGGGCTTCGGAACGGTTGAATTCGAACAGGTGAGAATTCAATTTATTTGAATTATTTCTGCGACGTAATGGTCGCATTGTTAGTACAGGGTGCTGAAAGACTTTTGAGAATTTGAAGAATTTCATGGGGGATATTGCATACTGCTGAATTTGTTAGCAATCATATCAAAGTGTGTTGATTTGATGGAAAGATGTGCAATTATGATAATGATTCTTCTATCCAAAACAAACGGCTCGCCAAAATAGTCGCTGTGATTGTTAAAGAATGAGATGCATTTGGAAGAGAAGGAACGAGAAATGAGTGAACTTTGCGAGCCATAGAGAATGATCTTTCATCCAATATTCTCAATACGATCATGCACTTCTATCTATTTTGAACACCTTTTCTCGGTTAGATTATAGAGATATTTCTCATTTTCTCCTAGATATAAATTTCACTAGAAATAATATTTATGTCGTGCAGCAGAAGTTATTCAACTTTGGTTCGAAGAGCATAGTTTATTGAATATTTTGCATCATCATCCTTCTCAAGAAAAGTAGGGCGAATCATTTTTCGACGAATAACAAGCGATTTCTTGTTCATGCCATTGCATACAGATAAAGGAATAAATAGGAGAGAAAATGAATTGATTTGTGAAGTGATATATCAACCAGCATAAGCCCAGGAATCATCTATGCTCACCTCATCTCCCAATCCATTTGTCACACGTGACAAACTTGACTAGGTCAAATTATTTCAGTCACCTTCAAAATACTAATTCTAAATGCAACTACCAAAAATAAATTTATTTGCTGTTGATTAATCCATCATCTTAAAAAATGCATAGTACTGCCAATTTATTCTATATGGAATGAAATGGAAATCATGATTCCTAACCAGAGATATTTTCTCTTTCATAATGTGAATTTATCTAAAAATTCTGATCATATTCCAAAACCTAGACTCTTCTACGACTTCTCAAAAATTCAGTTATCTTACTGTTCTCATTGAAATCAATCCCTCTCGATTCCAACATCCAACTAATCAGAATCCTGCTGCTTTTTCTATCTTAGATACTTTGTATCCAGCAGATATCGGCGCGAAAATCGCATGTGACAATTTCGTTACTGTGCAGGAATTAAGCTTCCCGGAAAAAGAATTCATTTCTTTCTTTCTCTCTTTTTCATCCATCAAATGCGAGTACTCCTCAAAACTTTCATATATAGGGTGCGAAGTGAGTAAAATGGCGCAAGATATTGTCGAGAATGAGCTAAACCTAATGATGGGCGAAGGGAATCAATCCGTCAAAGACAGGAAATATCACGATTGGTTGTCAATGAATCAGGGCTTATCATAGGGGACCGATATAAAGAAGTGTTTAGAAGATTTACGTCGAATTAATTACATTAAATTAGTCTTCATAATTTTAGGGACAACAGTTGTTGGATGCCGAGGTTAGTGCTACTCCGATCTGTTCCAAATGAGATATTTCATCATCGATGAAACATTTCGAGATGAATTATCAATGTTTTCCTTCAAGAATAATATTTCTTTAAGAATTTCATTGATTAAAAATTAATCATTCGTTGAAAATTGAAGGATTTCCATTGCTTATTTGAAAATTCTCAGATAAGTCAATCAAGACAATTTTCAGGAGAAGAAAAAGGCTGAAGAAGCATCGAAGGAGAGGGAAAAGCAGGCGCGAATGCTGAAGGACCGAGACAGAGAGATTGAACAGCTGAGGAGGAAGTTGGAGGAGGTTGAGAAGAAGTTGGAGGAGTCTCAGAGGAAGTTGAAGGAAACTCCGAGGAAGTTGGAAGAGACTGAGAACGTGCGAAATTTTATGATTCAAATTTATCGAATTTCTTTTTCTCGAAGAAAGTTTATTCAAGCGAAAACTTAATTTTTTTATATCTTAAAAATTTTTGCTAGAATGAAAGTGCGAATTTTTATTTTCATTATGTTAAACGAAAATAACTAAGAAAAATTTCGTTTTAAACATTTCCCGAAATTTCTTTATTTTGGCATAAGTTTAAATTTATTGGTTATATAAAAACTAACATTTCCTCTTCAATACAGATGCGATTTTTTAATCGAAACTTACCGATATTTTAGAATTTGACTTAATTTCATAAGTTCCAGACCCAAGGCCCTTATCGCAAGCCTAGGTGGTTGTGGAAGAAGCTGAAGATGCTCGTTCCTAAGAAGAAGCTGGCAAAGAATAAAAATAACGAGACGATCGAGGGAAGTACAGCCAAAGACGCAGAGAAAGTCACGTCCAAACCGGATAAACAGCAAAAGATACCTCTCATTGAAGAGGAGGTAAATTTATTTATTTAAATTTTTTGAAAAATTATCCTTTTTCAGGAATATTTTGAATTAAAATTTTGAAAATTTAGGGTTCAAGATTGGAAATAAATTTCTAGATTCTTTTTCGAAATAATAGTGAAGAAAATTCAAAATTGAAATTTCTTGTTTTGAATTCTAGACCAGAATATCAAAAATTAGAAAATTTCTAAGCTTTATTGAATTTTCAAAGCTTCTTTAGCTATTTTGTTTATGACCAATTTTCTTTCATGATTTATAGGTGGTAACACCGAGGAATGCAGTGGAGACGATCGACATCGTGCCCATCGAGGAAGGCGAAAGCTACGCATTCCGATTCGTGCCCAAATGCGCCGGAAACTACTACATTCGCGTCACGCTTGGTAGGACTTTGAAAAATGAGATTGTGGAAAACTTGAATTTTTCTCTTTTCAAAATTTTAGCTTCAAAACAAGGCTGTACGGAATGAAATTTCTTTGTTAAATCTTCTGAACGCGGAACGACCCCAAAAATAACCGTAATTCCGGGTTTTTTTTTTCCGGAACGGGACAGAATATTCCGTACAGATCTGCTGCACTTCAAAAGTCGAATTTTTCCAAAAAAAAAAAATATGCATGCATACATTTATAATATAATTTCTCAATCAATGAACTAATCTTTATAGACGGTGCCCCGATGCGAGACAGTCCGTTCAGAATTCGAGTAGGCGGAGTGGACGGCTGCGGCGACTCGACTGCCGTCAGCTCCAGTGAGGGATCGACTCGAGAAGACTCACACTGGACAGGTAGGTTACTACACCATCAACACGTTTCTCTTTACCCCGTTTAGTCACCACGATTCAATGCTACTTTCGTAGCAAGAAAATACCACGTGTGTGAAGTAGATTTGTAATATAAATGGATTCTTTCGCTACAAGCTTTCTTCTTCTTATTTCTCTTCTCGTACCTTTTTTTAGAAAATAAAACCCATTCGCAGTCTTTTTTTAAAAGAACAAAAAAAATCCCCCCCCCCCCCCCACACCGATAGGGGCAGGTGCGGGTAAAAAAAAAATTCTTTTTATTTAAACAACTCGGCCTGTTTGTATTACGATAGTATATTCACGCTTCAATCAGCCAATCCAATATTTTCAGAAGTGCGAATTGATCATAAACAAAGTGAATGCGGGCGCGAGAATCCTGACTTCCCAAATGGACGGTCTTTCGAAGGCCACGTTCGATGAATATGAGGTAGTGTGAATTTGTAGAAAACCATTCATTCATTCAATAGAAAATTTCATTTTGCGAAAGTTTTATTTAAATTTACAAGTTGCTTGTTTCAGCTCGAGAAAGGATACAAGGTGCGATATACGGCTCTGGCTCCTGGCTCCCCCTTCGCAATCGAGCCCTGATTGTATTTCTCTTTCTTAAACCTGCAGAGTGCCGAGCTCAGAGTTCTTATCTGCAAGTGAAAAGTGCAATAAATCAAAGCTACCACCAAATACCAGTTTTATGTTTGTGTCGTTTTTTCCTATCTTCATTTTTATTGTAATTAAATTATTTTCTTTGAGTTTTTCCCTTTTCATTTCCCCCAATGCCTTATTTTTCATCCTTTTTTTTGAGTTTACTCATCCTCTCATTTTCACCAAATACTTCACTCCTTTACCTACTGGGTTTTTCGCTTATCAGTCACATTATTTTACTCCTTTTTCATTCGTTTTCGTAACCAGGGCCGTCCAAAAGTGGGTTTTTAGAATTTCAGAAAACAGACAGAAAATAATTTTTAAAAATCGACAGAAACAAAAAAAAACGACAAACATAAAATGGTCTTAAAAATTTCGGAAAACACAACAGAAAATGATCAAAAAATCGACAGAAACAAAAAAAACGACACATAAAATGGTCTTAAAAATTTCGGAAAACACAACAGAAAATGATCAAAAAATCGACAGAAACAAAAAAAATAACAAGCGGAAAATGATTTTAACAAGTTCGGAAGACATAAACAACAGAAAATAATTTAAAAAATTGATAGAAACAAAAAAAACAACAAACAGAAAATGAATTTTTTTATACATTAAAAATGTTAGACTTGTATAATTTAGCCATTATTTCTCATGAATTTTGCAAACGATTTCATTGTTATTTCTTCAGAATTTACGTCTAGGAGATGAAATTTTAAAATTACAATCCAGAAAGTTTAGTGCCAATCGCCTAGATGTGACTTTTCACTATAAATCTTTGGGTCAATGCTAAATTTCGAATCCTTCGTTCTGATAGTTAAATTTGGTCTTTCTGTAGATGATCATCGTGTATCTATATTTTCTAGGTGGCGAATTCAATAGAAAAATGAAAAAAGAAATAAAAATAACTTTATATTCAAATTTTTTCCTACATCTAATAATCAGGTGACGCGTAAATTCAGTACATAGAAAAATGACGTGAATCATCATTGTTAACAAAAAATGCCGTGTACCTAAAATTTCTCGGCAATTTTTTTTATTTCACGGATTCTGTTTATCCGCACCGAAAACCTGACCGTATAATAATTCTGCAGCATCGTAAAATCATCAACTTTTGCAATTTCGCTCTTTTTTCTGATTTTTTGAATGGCAAATTTTGGGCCTAAAATTAAAATTTTTATTTTTATCTGGCGCTTTCTTGAAGTATTTTTTCACGCACTAGGTCAAGCTAATCTCCAGAATATCCCAACTTCACTCAACGACACCTTCAATTTAAATTTTTGCTCAAAATCTTGGCTTTGCAACTAAAAATTTTAAAAGATGCTCTCCTAAATTTCGACTTTTGTCTTTTTGATCTTTTCAATCGAGTTCCCGAGTCTCTTTGATGCTCCAAATTTCCACCGTAACTTCCCGCCAAGAATATCAACGGCTTCCAAGATATAGAATTCTTGAACTTGTCTCTGAATTTTTCCAACGCTCGCGTTAGTTTGATGTCCAACTTCTTGATTCCATGCGATTTTTCACCACTTTCAGGTGTTCTTCTGCGAAAGATCAGCATTCCAAAAAACAATGAGCCACGCCATCAGGCAGAGCAGCAGTAGCAGCTCGTCCGAGAACGGCAACGGCCATCACTATGACAATGGCAACGGAAATGGAAATGGAAACGGTAACGGCAACGGCGATGGAAGAAAGAAGAAGGTGCCGGAGCCGAAGCTGCAGTACGTTGCCAAGAAGGGCGAAGTGGTGGAGGAGGTGAGGCAGATGATGGAGCAGCTGCAGGTCGCTCCCGAAAGACCCGTCATCGCCCAGTCCATCCAGCCGGGCAGCATCGGAGCGCCTATCAGGTTGAGGACCAATGCCTA
This sequence comes from Diploscapter coronatus, assembly GCA_964036155.1. Lineage (NCBI taxonomy): Eukaryota > Metazoa > Nematoda > Chromadorea > Rhabditida > Rhabditidae > Diploscapter > Diploscapter coronatus. Next base: position 43,003,817 of record OZ038422.1, on the reverse strand, counting down.
CGGCGTCAAGTTCGTCACTCCCACCACTGTGTAAGTTTGAGAAAAGGAGATTGTTCGGCAGAGGTCAATCCATCAGGGGGCACACTCTGAGCATCATTGTTTTTTGGGAAGGCCCTCTCAGATTTCAATCACAATTTGCACGCATAATAGAGATACACCCTTGTATCAGAATTTCGACTTAACCCCCCTATTTATGAAGAAAACAGGGCAAATAGTTTCACATTTTCAGCTACAACTACCACATCGATGTGACGGCCGAGTTTTCGCCCACCAAGAGCGTCGAGTTCTCGAAGACGTCCAAGGACGAGTGAGTCAAAAATGAAGTCTTGAAAAAGATGCACAAGTTTACGATTACGAAATCACTAGAAATTAGAAAAAAAAATGATCTTTTTTCAAAAATCTCTAGAAACAAAATAGTTAAATGATACACTCAGAAAAAATAACTTTACAGCTTCCTGGTGATGGATCGTCGTCGCAAGTGCATGACGATCTTCGAGCATGTGATGTGCCTCAACCCGGTCATGTTCCAGGACCCCAATATTCACTGGTACGACGGCCAGCACCTCCTCTTCTCCACGCTCAACTTCTTCGCCAACAAGAATCCGGAGGACAGTCCCAGGACTGTAAGTTGGTAGTCAGAAAGGAGTCTCCTCTTCCTGTAACTTCCACTCGCACGCTTTTTTAAATCTCATCCAATTCCTGCAAAATTCAAGTTATTGCAGAAATTGGGTAGAATCACGAAGCGTCTCGAAAAATCGAATGACTAATGAATATATATGCTTCCAGTCGACTGAATTCCGTGTGCCTGGAGAGCAGTTCGAGGACCCCGAGCTGAAGACCGTGCCCTACCTCGTTTTCCAGATCAAGAGGGAACTTGACTATGAGGTAAAATCAATATGAAAGGAATTTGGAGGTGCAACTCTAAATCACTCGCTTTCTGCATTCGATTATTCACGATTTTCTGAAGTGATCTAACATTTTTTTTGAATATTTTTTCTTCGCTCAAAATATCGACTTCAAATGGCGGCAATTAGACCGTGGGGATTCAATCAATTCACAAACTCTGATGGTTCTTGCTCAGGTGCACATCAACAAGGACAGCGTGGTGGAGCCGTCGATGAACCTGAACTTGGCCGAGAGGAACAAACTCGCTCTCCAGTTCATGGAGATTGCCGTCAACGAATACGTCTTCAGGACTCCGTTAGTTTGCATTCACTCAGACCTACAATGCATTATTTCTGGTAGTACAAAACTCGAGCAATATTTCAAGAGCGAAAGGAAGGGACGTGCAATTTCTCCTCTTGAAAAGAGGCATAATTTCGTGTTTTTAGAGCTAGAAATCTTATTACAAAAGAGCGCATTTTTCGATATTGTTCATGGCCTTCTCTTTGCAGGGACCAGTTCTACTCGTTCGAGAAAGGCAAGGTCTATCTGGTGCGCCCTCCGGACTACGGCTTCACTGAGAGGGACTGCCCTGCCGTGGGAGATGGAGTTCGCCTCTTCGTGGGCAGTGCGAAGGGCATCCAGATTGTGGAAGGACCCAAGGGACGCGGCCATTCCAACGCTGCGCTCGTCATTGACAGTCAGTTGGATGGGGGAGAGTGGTGAGACAAAGAATGAGGATAATTGCAGGCAAGAAGGCCGGCTTCCACATGGACACTCTCATGCACGTGAAGATCGCCGAGATTGTCGGACACCAGAACTTTGCCCAGGAAGGACTCAGCAAGCAGGAACTCGACAAGGTCAACCCCGTCATCAGAGGTGAGTTGGAGGAGGGGATACAGACACTGGTTATATATGATTCTGTGAGCTCATCGAAGGTCAATTTTACAACAAACCAGAAGAACAAAAATCAACGAAACTGACGATTACAGGAATCACTGTGGAGACGATCTACCGTGGCCATAGCGACAAGCACTTCATCGTGGCTGTCGCGGAGAAGAACGCCATGACTGCCACGTTCAATTTGCAGCAGACCGGCAAGGAGACCAGTATCTTGGAGTACTTCAAGATGAGATACAACGTCCAGCTGCGGTGAGTTGACCAAGTTATCGTAAGGATGAATTAGGGGTGTGCGAAATTCATTTTTTTTCTCTGTTAATTTTTGGAACTGAACGTTCGCACGCCTGGAGACATTAGGGAATTTTCTAATCCAAATTATATTTGAATGGAAATTTGTCTCACTTTTTATCAAAATTTCTAAATGCCGTTTCTGTTCAAGCCTGGCCAAAATTCCAACAAATTTTTTTCCGTATAAGGGATAACAAATGATATTCAAAACATCTATAATTTAAATTGTTTCATCCTTGAAATGCTCCTGCCTCTAATTCAACCACTTTCAGATACCCGAACATGAACCTGCTGATGGCTCGCAAGAACGGTCGCAACAGCCTGATCCCCATGGAGCTATGCAACGTCATCCGCGGACAGCGCGTCTCCATCAGTCAGCAGACTTCCAGACAGAGCCAAGCCACTACCAGGGTTTGTGAGCAGACAAAGTCTTCAAACTGTTTTATGTTAGAACTGCGCTTTGCCGCCGGCGGAAAGAATCCAGCAGACGAACCAGATCATCGCGGCACAGGCCCTACACGACCAGGGTTAGTTTGTCATGGACATAGAATGAGACTTCTCGAAAAATTCACCCACTTTGAAAAGTCATAATTTCGCCTTTTTATTAGCTCATCTTAAAAATTGGTAGATAAACTTTCCAAATAGGAGTGACCAATGAGATTGGTAACTTACCGCATTGCGCAACAAAATATAAGCTAATTTTCATTCATTCAGAGAATCCGTACATCGTCAATGCCGGCCTCGACATCATCAAGGAGCCACTCAAGGTTTGTTTCCCAGTCAAGAATCTTATCTAGGCAGGACTTCAGTTAGATTGTTGGTGCGCACTTTCCCTCTAATTTTGCAATAAATGAAATTCGTTATCAAGTGACGATTGGGCGGTATCTTCACCTTTCTAAAAAGGCAGAAACATTTGTCAATTCTCCTTTGTATTTTTCGACCCCTTGTAGTTATCATCCTATTTTTTCACCTCCATACTATTACTCAGAAAAGAGGGTGTTGGTAGTGGTAAGGGAATGATAGCTACAGCGATCCATTTTTCTTCAATCTAACTGAAAGTCTGTAAGAGATTTATCTGAATTTTGACACGGGTATTTCTTTGCTCCACGCGTGCTTCTTTCTTATTTCTTCTTATAATACAGAAAAGGAGGGGGGATACTCGCTTGTGTAGAAATTCTGACTCATCCTTGCTCTTCACTCTATTCTTCTATCCAAAAAATCATTTTTTCAGGTGACGGGCCGCTTCATCAATGGACCTGGAATCGTGTTCCGCGAGCGCTCGGCGAGTCGCGAGGAGACACACCACGTCTACCCGCACGACGGCAAGTGGAAGTTCGAGATGCCCTTCTACCGCCCCGCGCGCATCGACAAGTGGGCCCTGTACGGGCTGTTCTCGCAGAACGACCAGCGCTCTGTCAACTACAACATGATCGTGGAGTTCGGCAAGCGACTCATGAAGGAGGCCGCCAAGAAGGGCGTCGAGATCGACGTCCCTGCTGACTGCAGAGTAAGCAGGAAATCAGTCTTGTGCAAATTTACTGCATATTATATCTTGGCAAGACACGAGTGAAGGTGATGGACTTTTCCAATTTTGGGAAGGGGAAAGACGAGTAGATCCTGCACATACACACACCTTAAAGGAATTGGGAAGTCAATAAACGATAAAATAATTGCAGATGGTGACGGTGACCAAGCAGAACTGTGGCTCTGAAGTGGAGAAACTGATGCGCGATGCTGCCAACGCTGCCTGCTTCTTCGTGTTCTTCGTGACGAGCGACGAAGTGCCTGCTCATCCCCACATCAAGTACTATGAGAGGCTCTACACTGTGGGCACTCAGGACATGAAGAGCAGCAACATGAAGAAGGTTTGTGTGGTAGAAGTTGATAGAGGCGGTCTTTCTAGATAAACTGAATAGACAATTTCTTCATTATTACTTTTTCTCACAAAAATGATCATATACTGGCACCTAAAAACCTAAAAATTGACAGATTGACGAAATCTTTCTTATTCCTTACTATCAGACTTGGGGATTTAAGAAAAATTTTAATTTGGTTACCATATCGTCTTCTCGTCACTCTTCATTTCAAAATTGTTCTACCCACTCGAAAACCATCAACTTTTGATCTTCTTCTGATAATTAGATTATTTTCTATTCATTCGATTTTCACATAAATTTCTAGGTGGTGGAGCAGAACAAGCATCTGACGCTGGAGAATGTGTTCCTGAAGACAAACATGAAGAATGGCGGACTGAACTACTCGTTGCACTCGCCCAAGGGCTTCGACTACGAGTCCATCAAGTTTGTCATCTCTCTTCCTTTCTTTTCATTCATTCTCGTTTCAGCAAGTGGTTCCCGCCTCATCGCCTCATTCTCGGCCTCGGTTTCAGCCACTCGCCCTTCCTCAAGAACTTCAAAGGCGAGCCCTACAATGACGTGCCCTCTATCATCGGCGTGAGTATAAAAACTTGGGAATTCAATTGAATGTTTTTCAGCTTTCACATACATTCTTATAGTCGCATCCTCGTAAAAATCCTTGTATTGCTTTGAAATTTCTGGGAGATTTTAGCATTTGAAATGAGTGATGAAATTAGAACATATACGAGTAAAAAAGAAATGAGAATTTCTAGCTGATTTCTGCTAGAATGCAATAATTTATTCGTTCAATTTCAGTACACTGCGAACATGAGGCGCAACCCGTTCGAGTTCATTGGAGGATTCAACTTCCAGCCCAAAGGCAGAGAGGAGGTTGGGCTATTCAGCTGTTCTTCAATCACTGATTGACTTGTTTGCAGTGCGTGGTGATTGGCAACATTCTGGAAGACGTGCTGCGTGTCTGGAAGCAGGAGCACGAGGGTCAGCTGCCGCAGGAGCTGCTCATCTACAGAGCCGGAACTTCCGAGGGAGCCTACGAGACCGTACGAATTACTGATTTCAGATTGATCAACTAAAATATACTATTGTCTAAGCTGAATTTTCTCAGTTGCAAAAACCTAACTTCAATATAAACTCAGTCTTATGATTCATCTTTTTCTTACAGATCCTCTCGTACGAGCTCCCGTTGATCCGCGGAAGTCTGGCCAAGATTTGCGGTGCCTACGGTCACAAGATCACTTACATCTGTGTGTCCAAGTCCCACAACATTCGTATCTTCCAGGAAGAGGTCGTTTCATCATTTCACCTAAAAAACAATGAGCTTCTCGTCAATTTTTCATTTTCGTGCTATTTCTTCCAATTCGAGTGTTCATTTCCAGGTGAATGCAGCGGACCGCCCTCCCCAGCAGAACATCCGTCCAGGCGTTGTCATCGATTCCGGTCTGACCCACCCTGCCCACAAGCAGTTTTTCCTCAACTCGCACACCACTCTGCAGGGCTCTGCCTCCACTCCTTCCTACACCGTGCTCAAGGACGAACTCAATCTGTCCATGGACGACCTCATCGGCATGACCTACACGCTCTGCTATGCGCATCAGGTTGGAGTAATTTTCATTTTTAACGGGTTACTAAATCCCGATAACTCCCAGCGAGAAATTGCACCGACTAATGCCAATTCCTCTACCTCATCTAACTCTGCTTTTTTCACCAGAACTTAGAAAGTGTCCATTTTTCAGACGACCTGAGCATTTCTAATCAGATTTTATCTCACGAATTTTTATTTTAACTCCCTCTTCCTGGGATCAGCATGTGTCCCCTTTAAAATCGTTGAAAAATGCTAAAAATTCCCACTGTTTGCAAGAAATGTAGGATTTTCTGAAATTTCTTGTTCGATTTTTCAAACTTGTATTTTTTTTTTAAAATAAGATTTGCTCCTCCCTAGATTTCCTCATCTTTCAGATCGTCGGTCTGCCTACGTCTCTGCCCACCCCCGTCTACGTGGCCAACCGCTATGCGGAGCGCGGACGCAATCTGCTCGTCCAGTACATGTATGCTTGAATGCTTGATATCCCTCTTCTATTGAATGCGCATTTTCAGCGATCGCGACAATCTGAAAAAGATGGAGACTTTGGAACCGAATATGGTGCCTGGAGTGGAAATATCCGACGAGCTGGCCAGCCTGAAGCCCCTCCCCGAGCTGACCAACATCCTCAACTACGTCAACACTCCTTTCGAGTTCTCTCGTATCAATGCTTAGGTAGTGACCATTCTAATCTATTTTTCATCCATACTAGTCCTTCGCTACATCTAGTAGCAACAAATTTTATCCGGTCAACTAATTACTCGAGACTTTCTTCTTCCTGTTCTAGTTGTTTTGTTTTGTTTATTGGATCGAATTGATCTCATTTCCTTTTGAAGGCTTAGCTATACTTGGTTGTTTGATTTGTATTTTTATTTTTATTGTGTTGCCTCGAATCGAATATCGTCAATAATAAGTAAATGACTAAAATCGTCTTATTGATGTTTCGCTAGTTGTTGATAGCCGACATTCATGCTTGATACTTGTCAAAATGATATCATCAATCAACTTCACTTTTCCCGCTATTTTTGAAGATGCTATTCTTTCCTTTTCAAGATAATTTCAGAAGTCTCACCACGCTCTTCGAGATATGTCGCCCCAGAAGATGTCTGGGTACTTCCTCTGGTAAGCGGATATGGCAAAATTCATCAAACAAGCAATGAAAATGATCTCGCAAATTTTCTCATTCAAAACTCTGAAGAGAGAGATGATGAATTTTATTGACCTTGATAAACTTGTGAGGAATAATATTGAAAAGATTACTTCGAGAAAATTGATGAATTCTTGAAAAATTATTTTTAGGGAGAATCTAGTCGGCAGGAAGTTGTTCAAGGAAGAAACGCGACAAAATTACGACAGGAAGCTGGCATCGCACGTGCTAGTCATGGAGACTATCCATAGGGTAAATTAGAAAAATACCAATTAGTAGAATTTTGGGAATCTCGCAACCTGGCGAAATAGTCATTAGGAAACCTCTCACTTTTTCACTCTTTTCAAGATTTCCGAATTATTGAGTGCTGCAGATTTTTAAAGTTAATAGCGTGCTTCATTCTGCTTTTCTCATTTAAATCTTCAAGATAAAATTATCTTCAAACTAGAAAAATTGATTTTCAGAAAGTGCCCCACTACGTGAGGGCCGCGTACGAAGCAGAGGCAGCCCGAATGACTGCATCGAAGCGAAGAACCAACTACGGACAGGCAGCAAACAACCTGCGTCACAAACTCGAATGCAGCTCCGATTTGGCCGCGCACTTGCCTCCCGCAACTGGGACAACGAGTCCTGCCTTCTGCACTCTCAGAGCCCACGTCCCCGAAGAGACTCCATTCAATCAGAGCTATCAAGTACCAAATTCATTATCAATGCAGCTTTTGGGTTAGAATTATTTTTGAACTTAAAACAGAAACTGAACATGATTGCAGGAAGATCTCCCCACGCCCTCAGTGTCCGAACTGTCCGCATCCAAAATGGAGATCGAGGCGCGAATCGAGGAAATCGAGTTGGAAATTCTGCTGGAAGAGAATCGTAGGATGGTAAGGAAAGGTTATTGAAGTAAAAATGATTCTTTGAGCAACTGTAAAAGGAAGAGATTTTCAAGCATCTCCTTCGTGTTCTCATTTCATTCCAACATTTTGCAAGATTCTTTTCCAATTCGATCGTAACTTCAGAAAGTTATAATTTTTGACGATTTATTATTTCAGATGATCACACTGACTCCTCGCTTGAAAGCTCCAGTCGCCTATGAGGTAACTCGTTCTTTCGCAACAGCCGTTCAAATTCGCAGTTCAGATGCCCAAAGGATCTTCTAGCGGAATGTCACTGCCATTCGTGAGTCATTTTGATTGCCTAGTCTTCTGACACTTTAGATTTGTCCTCATTCAAATCGAAATCTTGACAAAATGTTTACTTTGAGTGAAAAATCAGGTATTCTATAAATTTGCCACATGAAAAATTCATGAAGCGATAAGAACGTGAAAGAGACTTCTTATTCATTTTTTCGTCCTATTTTCATTCTATGAGGCTGGGACTTCTACTAGTTGTCAAGCATTTTAATAGATCGCATTTTCAGGGCCGCTTGGCGAGTCGCGAATTCGTCAACTCTTTTCGCATGAAAAGGGCTAATCGATTCGCGGAGGAAATCTTCCGACTGCCCAAGGATATAACTTCTTTCGGTAAGGGAAACCAGAGAAATGAATTAGCATTGAAATTAATTTTCTTTCAAGAACTTGTAATACTGCCTCATAAATCGCATTTTATCTAAAACCCTGCACTTTTTCACTGGGATTGCATTTGTTTCCTTCAGTCCATCCGTACTACCTCGACTTCGTCGTCCTTTCCCTATTCCCCTACACTCTCAGTCAGCAGAAAGGACGATGCTTCCTCGCGTCGCCTTGCGAGATCGCCGCAATTCGATTCAGCTTTTCTGACGGTTCGTTCTTGCAATTCTTGCAACCATTCTCAAAAGTCTAGCAGAACCATCAACCGTTCATTCATACACGTTTCTAAAAATAGAAATTGCCTTCTCATTCCAGGAATAGTGGACCAGAAGGTGTGGCACGTGCGATTTGACGAGGAGAAAATGCTCGGAGGGGGCTGCACGAATGTGTGGGAAGCCAGAGATTACATGAACAAATTCAGTATGCCAAATCACTGCTATTTGAGCAAACGCTTGTCGGAAAACTCCCCTTCAACCAACATGATGAAAACAACGAAGTTTCAGATTTGTTGAAGTTCTCAACAAGCCCTAGGAAGTTTTTTTTGTTAAAAACATGTGTTTTTATTCTGTTAATGTTTTATTTTCCAGAGCAGAAATTTGGCAGTCCACTTCACGACACTGAATTCAACTCGCATCTGCAGGATGCCAACCAAGTCTGGAAGGAACTGCTTGAATTCGCGGGAATCGGCGGCGAAAATGCGGTGACGAGGATCGTCTACGACATCGAACAACATAATTTCATCGTGAGTTGAGAACTTTTAAATATTAATTAAAGATAAAAATGCCAATCTGGACTAGAGTTAGAATTTTGATAATCTTTATTCAATGGCTATTTTCATAAGAACATAACTTGATTTTGTTGAATTTGTTTTCTTTTCTGCATTATAATGATGAAATCACTCTCGTCTGCAATTTTTTACTCTCCTAAAATCACCACTATCTGATTTACTGCTATTCAGATTCCCTCGCTCTTCTATCTGTCTGCCTTCAACAAGGATGACCCCTTGATCTCTTTCTTCGACCTGCTGCTGCCTATCCAAGACGTGGCCATCAGCTACAACACGATCTTCGGTCCGATCGACATGCACCCCAAAGTCATCGACAGATACTTTCAGGTTTTAGGGATTTTAATCATCATCTGACAAGCGAGCATTATAGCATTCATCTAACAATTGCGAGCAAGACTTACATTCTTCTTTGGTATTTGAGAGTTTTGAGCTCTTTTGTTTCGATTTCGAATTCAGAGTCTTGAAAGGCAAGATTTTACCCGTTTCTGTCGCCTAATTATTACAATTTTCTTCTGAAGATATTGGTTTTCAGACTCGACTTCGCCTACTGAACGACTCGAACTCGATCTGTCCACTGCACGGCCTGAATGGAATCGCTCACTTGAAGAAGCTGCACTGTCCCTTCCAGCACGTGGCTAGAATGATGTAGGTCGAACACTTACAAAAACGGACTTGAATAACAGTTCTTAACGTTTATGATTTCGATATTTCTCCTATCTTTACTTTTTCCAGCTTAAATCGAACATTTATTGGAAAAATGCAAAAATATTTCTGCATCTTCCTGTTTCAGTTATCATATACTTATTGAAGATAAATTCACCAGTTTTGTGTAACTCCTAGCTTGTCTTTCATAGAATTTACAACGTTTCTCAAAAATGCTAATTTTGAGGTATTTGCTACTGAAATTCGGCTACGAGGCAGAATTCCGCGACTATGACACAATGAACGCCGCTGCAAACAAACTGACCTGCGTGGCTGTCAGCTGCAAAGTAAATTACGATCTGAGGTATGACATTCTGCAGGGAAAACATTGAACGAAATCCATAAGAGCAGAAAAATGGCCCTATTTCTGCATTTTTCTAAAATAATTAACTAATTGTTTTCAGCTCTCCGTTTCCCTCACCCTCGCCGCTGGATTTATCATTTCCCCAACCACAGCCCGAACCAATCATGGACGACACGGGTCGGTCGCCTATTACAGTACCTCATTTTCCAAGGATGAATTACAAAAGCGACATTTCAATAACTTTAATTATTCTTGAGCAGAAAGTGCGAGTTTCAAGTCAACATTTTAAGCTTTCGTTGGTTTCCGCTACTGTATTCTTGATTATGTGAAAATTTCTAAAATTTTCAATCTAAACAAGATTGACTTATATTTTTCTGTTTATGTATCGTTCTTTAAAAGTAGACGATATTTTGAATTTTGAAATAGTGCTTCACCTTGATGGATGATAGTTTTCAGGTCGTCCTAAAGACTTCGAAGATTATCTGAAATTGACTGTGCGAGCTAAGAATCCCGAGGAGATTCGACTGAGAATGGAGGGGAAGACGGATCGTCGAACTTCGAGAAGTAGCAGGTTGTAATAAGTTTCATTTTTCTGTTTCTAAAATATCCTGGATCGAACGCTTCACATAATCTTTCATATTTCTCGTGCATAAGGCTGTTTTTTTTTCTATAATTTTGAAGAACACCATGAAACTCGCAATTTAACATGTGGGTAGGACTAATTCTTGCAGCGTTTTCTTAATAATTGCTAAATTTTAAATTAAAAATCCGTATGATTTCAGATTTCAAATGGAAGTAGCCGGGCCCAGCTGTGAGGAGAAACGAGGACGAAGTGAACAAAAGGATCAGACGAAGCAGGCAGAAAAAGAAGAGCAGCCTGAGGGCCCCACACTCGAAACTTTTGTCAAAATCATCCAGAAGAAACTTCAAGCAGAATACTATCTCGGAAATCAGCAAAAGTAAGAATTTCATGATGAACGAAAGGAAAAATAGAAATCATAAATGGTAGATAGGAAATTGTATTCTTTACATGTGCCGCTAATTATTCCTTTCAACATTCCAGAAGCGAAACATAACTTCAATCAAAGTTACAGTTTGCAATTCCTAAATTTTGAAGCAAAAACTTGAATCTTATTGAATTGAATTGATAGATGCAATTTCAGGACTAGAAGGCCGGGCAGATTCGCAACCAACATCGAAGCTGCCAGGGCAAGAACTCAAACGTCAACTGGAGCGTCTGTTCGCGGGACAAAACAGGAGAGAGCGAACATTGCTCCTCACAACTTGCCGAAAGCCACGACAACTCTGTCGGTATGTACAGATTATTCTGTCATGAAATTGCTCATATTCTTTCGAATTTAGAAATGCCATTAGGAAATGTATAGCTTGCAGAAATAGCACGCAAGAATAGAAAATGGCATGTTTAGGATCTTCTTATCCACGCTATTTTCAAGCTATCAATTTTCCGAGTTTCCATTTTAAAACTAGTCAATTTTTCCTGCTATTTCCGATTAAAGATAATGAAAATATCATGCAAGTTAGAAAATCAGAGAACGAATTGTGAAAAATTCAAAGAAATGTTGCCCATTCAATTCTTGTGAACAATTAGAGAAATGAAGCATTTTTCAGGAGCCCAAGAAGAAGTCGATTCAGATGACACCGAGTTGGCTGAGCAGATCGATGGCTGCAGGAACGAATCTGAGGGAAGACACGTATGAAAACGACGACCCGTTCGACAACGGCCAGTACTGCCGGCAAGCAAACTCATAAATTAGCATAGTTTTAACTTTTTTTTCTGAATTTTTGAGAAGAATCTCAATCTCAACGCAAATTTCTGATTCTATCGCGTATAATGTAGAATAGAATTTTCTAATGATAAAATTGATATTTTAGTGAAATCCCACAAGTTGAGCCTGCGAGCAATCAAATACGACCAAAGCTCAGAGGTAGGCATTGCTATTTTGAAATGTTCTATCATCTTTTTGAGGTTAGACAAATTCTTCGATTTGTAAGAAAAGTTTCTTTTTCAACTGAATATTAAAAACTAGGCAGTAAACGATATTGAAAAAAAAACTAAATTTTTTCTTTCATATTTTTCTTAATGCAGCGCATTTTCATTTGCAAAATATATAACTTTTATTTTTACAATTTAGATATCAATAATTTCAGAACACCTGTCGAGCTTTATGTCAATGCAAAACTGGAAAATGGCTCCGTCAAACAGTGGAATCGGTACGGAACACAAAGAGGAGGCGAATGAGGCACAGGAAATGAGGCTTAGAAAAATTAAAGCAGAAAGAGAACAAATTCTTCTCTCGTTTCACATCTGAAAATGGAGTGAGCTGCACAGGAAAGGCTTACGGTAATCCATTGTATTCGCTTTCCTCTTTTTTTTCTTGTAAATTATCGCATTATTCATAAGAGAGTCCTTCATGACTCATTCAAACTCAAAGACCCTTTTCTTGTTATTTTTCAAGTTTTACTTTCTCTTATAATTTTATCCCTTTCATTCATTATTTTTTTTATATAAGCTTGTTTTAGACTACGTAATTTTCGTACATTCCATGATCAGGCCTTAGATTTGTGCAATTGAGCAAATGGTATTCTTTCTTTTTGATTCAGAATATCTGTTGCACTTTTTCAAATAGTTGGATTTAGCGGCTATAGATTTGAGTCCGTAATTTAGCTTAATCCTGCATTCTCCTAGATATCATTTTTCTTTCGTAATTAGTTGTTGAACATATCTATTTTGTAAATGGGAGGAATAAATTGCGTTGATAGATGGAAGAAATACAATTTATCAAGAAGATCATTTGATTTGTCAATCCAATTCAATGCATTTCTGTTACAAAATCACGCATATTTTGGATCAAAGTTGAGAGCTGATTTTTGGGCTCGTAGAAAAAGACACCACCTTTTCTAAGAAATAGTATGAGAAAGCAAGAGAAGAAAAGAAAAAAGCCGTTGTCTTTTTCTAACTGGTGTCCCGGTGTCCTGGTGTCTTTTTCTAGGAGCCGATTTTTGAACGTTTATTATTTTTCAATTATTATGTCGATTCTTCCTAGCACGATTTCATTTTACTATCTTTTCATTTTTTAAATCTTCAATTAAATATGATAGTAAAATAACATATGGCTAGTCTTCGTTGTATTTGTCACAAGTTTTATTTTTACTCTCCGGTTTTTATTTTTTTCAGCTTATATCTTTATTTTAGTCATTATTATATCCAAACTTTGATCTTTCGATCGAGATGATTTCTAGTTCTTAATTTTGGCCGATCAATTTATTCGAAAGCATTAGCATGAAACAACGTGATAAAGCATTTTCAATATATCGTAATGCAATGCTTTGGAATAATAATTATTGCGACCGTTTCTAGCATCGTTCCTTGTTGCAGATATAGCTGGTAATAAATTTGAACCGGGAATAAATTCTATTTGAATACTTTTCATTAATTGCCTCTTGTACGTACTGTTTCTAATAGATCTATCGAATATAAGAGTATAATACTTTATTAATATCAATATCGAAGTGCAGCTGTTGGTGATAAGTTAACTTGTGAAGAATGAATCTGATGAGATCCAATCTCATCAGAGAGATAGAGCACAAGAGAAACAAAAGAAGAAAACAACTGCAATTGAATTATTATCTGTTCTATCGCTGGCGACATTTCTACTAGATAATTCGGTAGTCTTTTTTAAGCTTCAATTTCATTCAAAATTTAAAGTTTTATTTCGAAAATAAAAAAAAAACAACAATACGATTATGCCCCTATATAAGGGCTTCAAAATCATGTATAACATGCCGAAGTAAAAATGAATTCATGGAGCGTGTAATCAAACTGAATGCGAAGTGCCAGCAACAACTTCACAAGAAATCGATTAACTATTTCTGCTATATATTTTGAAAAAATTACCTTGAAACTCGTTAATCGATTGAAATTACTATAAAATAAATATTGGATTTGGTTACAGAATTTTTAAATAAAATATTTTGAAGAATATTTATTTCAGTTACAATTTCCTCTGTTAATTTTGAATATCTTCGAGAGTTGTCTATATCATGTTACTGAAGCTAAATTATTATTTCACATTTATTGAATAAAATTTCTATATGAAATCTGAGATTACTATAATCAACTTTATTTTATGTCATTTTTTCGATTTCACGCCATTTATTCGTTTGGGGATCGTATTCCTCGATTGAACTACAAAATTTTTCCTCGGAAATGTCTTGAAATCTAAGTAAACAAATATTTCGTATAAATATATGCAAAATCTCAGCTCACCCTCCGATTGCATACAATTTTCCATTCGTAGCAACAAGCGAATGATGATATCTTTCATAATACGTATCAGCGATTCGAGAAATTCGACTGCCAACTGGAGCTGAGGGGTCGAAACACAGACAGGATTTGAATACATTATAATTATTACTAAATATATAATAGTACATTATTTATCATATAAAATTAACGACCTTCGTCCTCCAGTAATGTAAATTCTCCCATTTAGTGATGCAACTCCAAAATAATTTCGTTTTTCTGGAATCTCTCCAATTTCAATCCATTCCCTTTCATCGTCAGATAGTCGATATATCTTTATACTATCATTTCCATCAATAACTGAATATCCATAATTACAATAGTGGATATGCTATAATGTGACCGTATAAAGTTTCATCGGATGTTATTGTTTGAGCCCATCTAATTGGAAAAGGAAGAGCAGGGCCTGTTTCCCATTTTCCATCTATTAAAACCTGAATAAATTATTACATGGACTTTCATTCGATCTTCTTACGTCAACTCGATTCGTATATTCCATTGTTTTATAATCCATTCCACCCAAATAATACAATTTGTCTTTGGAATATGCCACAGATGCCCATCCACGCCATTCAGGAGGATCTGGGCCTGTAAAATTCTTTGAATCGATCATTCGTGGATTTGTTGATAACACCTTTTGAAATTTGTCGAATATTCAAGTCATATATTTCAAATGATTCATATGCATTGTCAATTCCAAAGATCTGAAATTGGAAAAAAAAAACATTCAAAATAACGAACATAAGAGTTTACTTTATTCCGTATAGTCGCTACTTGATGTGGTCGATAATAATTGTGAAATTTTGCAATCTTTTCGATTGAGCAGGTAGATGAATTGAACAAGCATACTCTTCCTTCATATTCATCATCATTTCGATAATGAACTAAATGATTATGAGTCGTTTCAAAATCTCTTACTTAGCTTTTAACGTAATTTCTTACGATAGAATAAAATTTCATGCGAATTATTGAGTGAGTTCTCTCCACCAAATTGCAAGTTACTGATATTCCAAGATAATTCAACCATTGTATTATTAATCAGTGGGATTTCAATTCCTTTCTGAAATAACCACTTTCATTTTAATAATGAATTATTTATTTTCAAACCTCCAAAGCATTTGCAATAATCGCAGCTCCATGAGCTACAGCCTCGTCGGAATTTAGGTCAGATTTTAAATTTGTCGGGCCAAATTTATGCGACAAAAGTTCTCGAATTTTTGGAATTCGAGCTGATCCACCAACTAAGATCTGTAATAAAGGAGACTATTTGATTACTAAACATAAGACTCCGAATCACCACATGATTTAACTGCTCTAATGATATCTGAGCAGTATTTAGCCCTTTATCAATTAATTCCATCGATTTTTTGAATAATTCATTGCATAGTTCGTTAAGTTTAACTTTAGTTAGTATTACATTCACTTCTTGTTCATCGTTTATATCCATCTAAAATTAATTTACCTATAATATTATTCAGCTCAATATGCAAATAAACCAAGATTCTTACATGGATATTATATGACTCTGCGTTGAATGAAAGAACTTCTTTAGTATCTCTGCAAACAGTTCGAAATCGCTTTATAAGCCTCGGTTTTTGAATAATATCAAAATTCGATGTTTGCATGAAAGTATCGTTTACATATTTCATTATTTTGCTGTCGATATCTTGACCTCCTAAAAACGCGGATAATAAATCCTTCATTAGCAACTCAAACCTAACCTAAGTGACAGTCACCAGTTATAGCTCTTACCCGAATTTCTTCGTTGTTTATTTCAGCGATGCTTATATCAAGAGTTCCTAAATCAAACGATAAATGCACGAATTTTAGCCAAATACCTCCTCCAAAATCGAAGACTAAGATCTTAGAATCTCCTAATTTAGCTCTATGATTGTAAGCAATTGCAGCTGCAATAGGTTCGTGTAGCAAATATTTCAATTCAAGTCCAGCCATTTCTACAGCTCTTTTCGTGGCATCTATTTGTTTTTCGTTGAACAATGCAGGGATTGTAACCACTGCGCCGGTCACTTTCTTGTTTAAATATTGCTGCAGAATTAATTTTCTTAGATCCGAAAATTCATCAATTATAACCTCTGTAACAGCTTTTAAATTTTTCAGGATTTCAGCTGAAACTTCTTCTGCCTTTATAAACCGTTCATTTGGTTTTCCTTTGTTCAACACATATCCACAAACATCCTAAAATTAGCGCTTTGAAGAAAGTCACGAATTTCTTGAATACCTTACATCTCTCGTGTCGACATTAAATGTCCAAAGATTTCGATTCTCAGCAATGGGCAAATCAACCAGAAATTTCCAGCCAATTAAACGCTTTGAGTCTATTTTTAATGAATTTTATCACAACTTTTCAGAAATATAATTTTATTACCATATAAAACATTCGACGGATCTGTATTGCAGCTCAAAGCAAAGTTACCCACGAGAATTTCTGAATCACAGTAAGCAACTACAGATGGAATTGTGGGTTTGCCTAAGTTCTAGAATATTCTTAGAAAATAATAAAAACGGACCATCGTCAGAAATAATCACAACAGGATTTCCCTTTTCAATCACGGAAACACACGAATATGTCGTCCCCAAGTCGATGCCGATATACACCATTTTTCATTCTTTAATTTTAAAATTAAAATTTGTACTGATTTAGGAAATAAATCCTGCATTCATGCGCAAATAAATGTAAAAAAATCAATAATCATTTGGAGCAAGAAAACGAGCTTTTACGTTGAATATAAATTGATAAGGGGATAGTGATGTCGAATGTTTTGCGAGAAAAAATATCATCATAAAATTAATAATTGGGAATTAGAAATAAACAAATGAAGGGATTTTAATTGGTAGACTAATCCCAATTCCAATCTTTTCTCAAAATTCCAATTTCACTCCATTTCGAACTCCATTCAAAGTGGAGTTCTAACAACCCTGATACCAAAACCCCGATATCCTGATATTAAAGCATGGAGAGGACGTGGATCCTGCATATATTTTGCAAGTTACTTTTTCAACCGACCATAGGCTATCCCTACTCTCTTTGGCCTATTTGTTCTTTTTTTTTTTTTTTTTAAATTTTTATTAATATTCTTAGTATTCTCTTGCTGTAATTACTATCCAATTAACCTGATAGTTGACTGAAGCAAATTCCTAAGTCAAGGATCCGACATATATTACAGTTTTTGTTAATATCTTTCTCGGTTTTATGCTAATTTAGACTATTTTTGAAGTCGAAATTTTGTGAAACAATTTTTTTTTTAAATCTCCATAGTTGATTTGTATAATTGGTATGAAAATTGAAATTAAAAAAGGTCACTACATTCTTATATAGTAGAGGTAATCTATTTTTATTTCTTTTAGCTATTAATCAAATTTCTTCAATCTAAACCTTCTTTCTAGTAAATAAATAAAACTTCTGAAATTTCGCATTATGGCATTATCTTTCCAGAAAATGGAATTCATATTCATGTGAATGTATAGGTGTAATAATAATGGGTTAAAGAACCGAAGCGTTCATAACCTGCTGCTTGGCACGACCCTGCATTTTCACTCCTCTGCCAAAAAATTTCCCCCAACTTCGAAGGAATAATCGTTTTCCGTTTTCTGCTTTCAGCTCGACAACACGTGAAGGAGCAATGGACTTGGAGAGGCTTAAAGAAATGCACAAAATGAATGCCTTTATAACTTTCAGCTACTAAATCGGGAGAATTTCACTTACTACACTAGGCAAATATTGATCTATTCAATTCAATTATGGTAAGCTTTCAATTATTCAGACTTTTTCTAGTGATTTTGGAAGTAACTATGAAGGAGCTATCATTTCTGAGTAAATAAATCTATGATAATTATTTTTGCGACATTAGCTTGACGAGAAAATTGGCAGTGTTTGGTCTGAGACAGCACGAGTCGAAAGTTGAGTGGCCAGTGCTGCTGAGCTCTGCATTTGTTCAGGAGTACTGCAGTGCTTGCAATGTTGAGATCTTTGAATTCAGAATTCAATACAATATTTTCTTCTTTTTCTTCTGAAATACTCCTTTGATACCCTGAAAATTACTCAAAAACTTGTTGAGTTCAGTTCTTCCGATTAGTTTCCTGTGCGATTTTAGAAATGCGTGCAATGCAGAAACGAAGTACAAAGAAGCATTTATTTTCGTGTTTTCATTTCATTGCATATTATGTTCTTGCGAGGTGTTCGTGCTCGTTTTACTTTTTAAAGATATACCTTTGTTTTGAAGTTCTGAATATGAAGATCTGAAATGCGAAATTGAGAAAATCTCGACCAAGTGGATCTGTTTGCCGTTCAGCATTTTATATCTTAACAGATCAACTCTGATTAAGATAAAATCGCCTATTCTAGTTTTTATAAAGCGCTATGCTATCAATCCATCACCATCTTTTTATTGTTTTCTTCAGAAATTGTTTTATTTACCTCTTACAAATTTACTTTCAGACCTTTCCAAGCTACGGTTTCATGTCTCGCGCTCGAACTGCAGACGATATTCTCAACGTCAATGTGGGAGGCAAAAAGTATACAGTAAGATAGAATACTGACTATTTTAAAATGACCGAATGTGTAATGACGAAAAGCATTATAATGGGAAGGCAGACAGTAGAGAATATCGAGATCGAATTCGAAATCAAATTTTTCGTATGCAAATTCAAAAAGGAAATCGTAATTAAAAAATAAAATATATATCGATTTCCAAAATCTAAATATCATCCCTTCCCTGATCGAAAGTAATAAGACAAAGATATTGAAGAATGCTTTGAAGGATGAATATTTCATAATTTTGCCAATAATCATCAAACTCAAGTTTTCATAGTCTCCTTGGATTTTACCCCTTTCAAAAATCTTCCACTTTAGGTAAGAAGAACAGATTTATTGGCAGATCCAAGATCCAAATTAGCAGAATGGTTCAAACCAGGCACTACAAAGCCCATTGCTCAGGATAAGGTGATATTATATGTGGGAATTCATGCTAACATGCCTTATTTAGGGTGGCAATTACTATCTGGACCGAGATGCCAAGTCTTTCAGGCATATTCTGGCCTATTTGAGATTAAAGAAGGAGAAGTTCGTGCCTTCACTTGCTCTGCCAAGCAAACCCGATGACTTGGCCAAGTAGGGAAGAGAGTGGAGGAAGAATAAACCAGAATGAGTTACAGGTTGGTTGGCGAATGCGAAGCTTTGAATTTGGCCGAACTCAAGGAAATGGCCCTGGATTTGCTGACGAAGTACCAGAGGACTGAGGAACAGCACTATGTCACTTCATATGTACAAGTGACTCTCAGGGACTATGAAAGCTTCCAATTCGAAAGGGAACAGGCATACATTATTTTGTTATCACTTTTTTTACAAAATGTAATGTTCAGAATCAAATTGCTCTGAAGAAGAAGCCTTCACGCGAAGAAGAATGTCAACCGAATTCGGCCTACGACGAATGGGATAATTTGTAAAGATTGTTTTCTTTTATTTAGTTTTATCTTTTTATTAATCTATTGTCATGGACAATTAGATATCATTTGAATCAAACAAAATGTGCTTTCCGTAAGTAGATATTATCCCAACAAAACAATATAATTTCGTTTGAATTATTTTCTTTCTAATTACGGAAATTTAGATATTCTTTAAAAAAAAATAATTAAAAACGCATTCTGGCAAGTTTTTGAAATGTTTACGATCTGTGACAATTTTGTATAGAAGAATAAAAATCCTGACTTCATCGAGGACTAGAAAACGTAACGACGACGATAGAATTTGGCTTGGTAAATAACATAACAAAAGTGAAAACAATTATGAAATTCCTAATTCGACATTGCAGGAATAAAGTAATAATGCCTGCAAATGTCTAAGTATACCTGTATGAGATGAAAATACAACACATAAATTATAGCTTTAAGCTGCCAATTAAGCAAATTGTAAATTGTGATTCCTGCAAATGATTTGGTATGTAGAAAGAAAAGTGCATCCATATTCATGAAAGTTAGTAGCGAAACGTAAAAGAATACAAGAGTGGAATGTTTGAAAAAGTAGCACAGTGAAAAACGACGTTACCTCTTTGACCTGTATTTTAACTACGCAAAAGACTATTATTCATCATAAATTGAGCAGTTATGAATTATCGCTGAATCTGGTAGACATTGATTTGCTCGGGAGGGGAGCTCATTCCATTTCTGCTATGTCTGTCAGTCGTGTGTGGCGTGGTATGAGTGGCTATCGACGACCCCGTTGTGTCTTCAGACTCGAGCAACCAATCGTCGAATGATTTCTGTCGTTCTTTCTCGTCCAATAAATCGTTTTCTAGTCGTTGTAGTAGCTAAATGAACTATTTTAGTCTCAACAAAAAAGTCTTTATGAACATCTTCGCATTAACAAAAAATGATTAAATTCTCTGATACCCATCCGAAAATTTGTTGATATCAAATCTGATTTCGATATTCTGTAAATTAAATGACAATTTAGAATATACTGGCACCATAGCATCGTTGTATGCGAAATAAGCGTTTGATATGAAAGAACCTTTTCTTATTGTATTTCATATGCTATTGTTGCAGCTACTTTTCAATTAGCCATTTCATTTCGAATAATCTTACAAGAAGTGTAAACAGTATAAATCACGGATCTTGCTTAAAACTGGTAGGTTACCTAAACCGAATGCGCTGAGCACATTAATAAAGTAGAAAAACACTAAATGTTCCAAATAGTACTACAATTTGGCTGCGAATAATGACATTATCGACGCTCAATTTTATAATGCAAGTTAATGTTGAATTTTTATCGATGCATTGTGAAGTGAATAGTTGAAATTGGGAACCGAATTGTGGAGCTATTCGGGACCTCTAGCGTTTTCTGACTTGATTATCGTGATCAGTGCGTTCGATTGGGGTTGCCTACTGATTTTAAGCATGATTCGTCATTTATAGTTTACATTTTTGCTAGATAAAAAAAAATTGAAAAATATCGAAGTTTTCAGATTGTGATATGCAGAATTTAAATGAACTGAAATTTACCTGTGGTGAGCACATTTCTAGATGCCCCTTGAGAATATCCGTGCATTGATGGAAATTAGGCCGTTGATTCGGCTCTGCCAGCCAGCAACGACGCATTAGCTCATAACTAAAAGATTTTAGTAAAATCAAACTATTCATGAAGAAATGCTCACATATCCTCATGACAATATGGTGGTTTCGAATTGCGATGTCCTTCCTCCAATTTCTCGATCAATTGATCGTTGGGAATTGTTGGATAGGGAATTCCACCGAGAGTGAACATCTCATAGAGCAATATACCGAAGCTCCAGATATCCGACTAAAACCATAGGTTATAATTAAAAAAGAATATTTTGCAATGCTTCAATAAAAAAATGTGCTACGAAAAGAAATATCTTTAGCTTTATCTTCATATTCTAATCATTCAATTTGTAGGAATGCAAATTTTTCAAATATTCCAAAATTGGTTTACCTCTTGAGTGAATATTCGCTTCCTGATGGCTTCAATCGACATCCACCTGAACGGCTGAGGCAAATCGGGATTTTTCGTCATCCTTAAAAATTTATGAATAATTTAAGAATTCCTTGAATTTCCCTACCGATAGTAATTTTTCTCGGTATTTTTGGCCAATCCAAAATCAGCGATTCGACAAATTCGGTTGGAAGTGAGGAGGATGTTCCTTGCAGCCAAATCCCTGTGGATGCAGGGAATCATGGCCAGATACTCCATTCCGTTGCTGATTTGCATCGCAAACGATATCAAATCACTCGTTGCCAGTTTTTCGTTTTTCTGCTTTCCATCTGGCAGAAGTCGATCCGTCTCCATGCTTATGGCCCATTGCGGGTCTTGTTGGAACTGAATATATGAAAATCAATAAAGTGAGAATAAATGATAGAAGTTCACACTCCAAAGTAAACAAGTAAATAAAGCTTGAGTGCTTTCAAAATTAAAAAAAATTAAAATAATCGGTTGTCGAAAACAACTGAAGATTTTTGAAACCTAAACTCTGGAGCAGCTATGGGATTTAGCAAGAATATCGATTTTAAGTAGGGTTATCGAAAGCTCAGGCCGATCTTTAATCATACACTCCCAGTATTTAAAAATATTGTTCCTTTCAAATTTTATGAACTTTTAGAATTCTTTTTTAGAAAATGAGTAATTTAGTCTGAAAACTGACCGCATATTGCGACCTCTGCTTATTGCCAGTGGGTCTCAGATATCCATCCTTGGTCTCTCCATTCGCAGTCTCAGGAGGCAGCAGCTTCAACTCGTTGATGAAGTTGTTCTGATTGGCTTGGAGGAATTCCTTCAGATTCCCCAGTTCACACATTTCCACAACCACGTACAGCTCGCCACTAGAATTAGATAATGAAGTGTTGTCAGAAAAGTGCTTGTAAATTGTAACTGTAGTAATGTTGAATGAGATAATATGTGGCAAAAGTTGATTTCAACATATTGTTAATTAGGAAGTATGTTTTTCCGAAGACTACTTTTATATTGTCATTATAAAGTTGAATTTACCCCTTCATATTCTTAGTGATGGCTCCAATCAAAGTGACAACATTAGGATGTTTCCCGATTGCACACATGATCTTCAGTTCGTCAGCCAACATTTTCTGGTGAGTTACATTCGTGCCGACCAGAGGGCCTAAAAATATATCGCATTTTATCGATTATTCAATCTTTAGCTTCATAAAACATCATTTATATTGGTTCTACAAAATATCAAAGAAAGCACATAGCATAACCCATTGTCAGGCAAACAAGAAAAGCTCATCTTCATTTACAAAAGTATGAACTTCGAGTGCCTGAACTTGCCAAAATTTATATATTGTATGAAAGAAAGAACATTTCAAAATAAAAATCTCACTTTTAACAGCAACGTGCAACCTCCGTTTGGCAGCAGCTTCGTCAGTGACGCGAGACTTCGTCAGCATTCCTTCATTCACTTTGCCAAATTGACCACATCCAATCTAACAAGTCATTGTTTGTTCATTTCAGAAAGAAAGACAATTTGAACAGAATGTTGTAGTTTTTTTTGTTGTGAAAAAAATCATTATATCAAAATATTCTAGATGTGCATTTTCGGGGCAATATTAGCGTTTGAAATTTTAGAGAGCTTCATTTCAAACTTTTATACATCACTGCAAATCTCTTACACATTCAATGAATTTCGCCATCTGTAAATTATGCAATGCTGAAGATTCACAAATTCTTAAATTCTGGGGAATATGAAATCACCGAAAATTTAGGAGATTTGTGAATAGTAAAAGTTCAAATCTATCTAAAATAGAAAAAAAAGACTGGCAATTGAGCTAATTTGCTTTCGTTGGGCAGCTTTTAAAATACACGACACGCTACGACATTATATTCAATAGATTTGTAATAGTCCCTTCTTTCTTTATACTATACAAAATCGTGCCGTAATATAGCAAAATGTTGTGCTGTAGAGTACCGTAAAATAGCTGTTGCCTTTTCGTTGAAATGAAATTGGAGAACGAGATTTAATTTTCGCTATTCCTTTGCAATATAAATTATAAAATGGCCAACCCGATGTCCAATTTCGAGGCATTTCCTGTCCAGCTCGAAGTTCTTGTTGTAGGGCAGCTGATGAAGTCTCTGATCGAGAGGCAGTTTGGGCATTTTCGTGTCCATCAGAGGCCCTTCCTGCGTTCTCATCAGCTGTTCATAGAGAATCCCCAGGGCTCTTTCCTGCTCCTTAGCCTTTCTTCTCTGCTTGAGGAAGGCGCAGAAACAACAGCACAGAATAGCCAGAAGCACGAGAATAATCACGGCGAAGAGGACCATCTGACCGGAAGAAAAACTGCTCTCTTCAGCTCCGTCAACCTGAATGGAATATCATCATAGGAATTATTGAAGGGTTAAAGCTGTTTCATTAAAATATGTCTAGAAAATAATACGTCCATTTTATCTCGTTTTCTCCGCTAGATAAAATATAAATGATCAAGTTTGGATTCATCCAAGACGAATAACTTTTCAGTCTTCTTGAAAATTTCGTCTTCTTTTTATCCATTATCAAGGCTATTTCACTACACTAATAATGAGTTGGTGAACTTCCCAAGAGTTTCTTTCTAAATAAAATTTTAACATCTTATAAATTTCTTACTTTAGTCTCGAATTTGTAGTTGGCCGATCCAGCTCGATTTCTGCCTTCACAGATAAATTCACCTGCTTCTGTCTTCAGGACTCGAGGAATGTGCAGAGTTTGGTTGTTGTTCGACAATTGTCCATGCGTGTAGACGCTTTTATCCTTGTACCTGAATATTTCATCTTTGATACACACCCCTCAACGATTGTCCTAACCAAATGATATCGGGATTAGGTGTGCCAGATATGTTGCAGTTGAATGTGGTTGGCTCTCCCCATTGGAGGATCTGAGGCTCATAAGGATCCGTTTTTGTGTGAAAAGGACGAGTGATTTTGGTTATCTGAAAGTTTCGTTCAGAAAAAAACCGAATGAATTGACTAACCGAAATGATCTGTTTGACTTCCTCGACCCTGGTATCATTTTTGAGCACGCAGATGTACTCGCCGGCATCAGCAGAGGACACATTAGTGAGGGTCGCGATTAAATGCTTAGAGTAGGTTTGGGAATCTTCTATCGCTGGAATGGATTTTCGGGAACTACCAAATACCCACGTTGTGTCCCTAAATCTCACAATATAAAAATCTAAAATGTTGCGTCAAATTATTTAAAAAAAAAAAAAAAAGAAAAAAAAAACTTTTAAAGCAGTAAAAATAATGAGCCTTGGTCGCGCACGTGCTCTCAAATCTCGCCAAAACTAAACAATTAAACAATAACAGCAACACACAACAAACAACAGTAAACAATCACTCAAGTCACTTCTCATTGAAAGTTAATAAATGAACTGTTTCATACTTACTTTTTTTTTATCAAATTTTCATACATCAATAACATTCTATTTTTTGTCTGCATAAAGAAAGTTCATTCTCACTCATGTCATTCCCTACTATCTGAACACCACCTCTCACCACCGCCAAGAAATGTTGAATAATGACATTTCCTTTCATTCATTTTCTTATCCCAAAGAATGAGCAAAATTAACAAAAATTAGCATATATGCAAATTACGAAGATCAACTCGCAATAAAACAAGTACGTTGCACATCGTCAGGGAAATTTCTACTCAACGCAAAAAAAATCGCATTCCAAACAGACCATCACATCGCTATATATAAGACCGAATACATACACAACCAATTGAAAAATACTAAAGAGGAGTTAATTCCTCACCAATCATCGTTCTTGGGAAAGTTGCAATCGAGCGTAATATCATCCCCTTCATAGATCTCTTTTGGATCCTCTCTCTGCGTCGCCTTCTCACTCTTCGTTATTCGAGTCGTTGCTCGGGGTGCATTTTCAGAAACACGGATTGTTCGAAGTACGCTGTTGCTCTGAAAATCAACCAATAGTTGGGACTGAAAGTTGAATTGCTGGTGTGAGACAAGAAGTAATCGTGAAGAGAGGAATAGCGTTTTGTAGGAAGACGGTATTTTTTACATCATTGCAGCAGTCTGGTAAAACTATTCTGTTATAAGGAACAATTTGGTCACCTTTCCATTCTGATCAGTGCCTGTGCATCTCAGTTGCATAGTTCTGTCAGCCACAGTTTGCCAAGTGAGCCCCCTCTCGAATGTGCCGCTCACCAGGACTATTTCACCTATTTCTTGCCAGTTGCCGCCGGGACTAAATTGGAAAAAATGATTAAAACTGTAGAAAATCTATGAATTACTTCTTCTTCTCGAACTTGACTTCAGCCAGGGGCAGAGCAGCGACGATGCAATCGATGGACAAACTTGTGCCTGGCTTGTAGTACTTCTGAAAATCATAATTGAAGGTGTGGAGAAACTTCATCAAGTTCTCAATTTTTAAGACTAAATTCATCAACACAGAAATGAGACATATTTTCGATTTTGACTTGTCAACTTGCTATTCGGTGTCATCATGATTTGTTAATTCCCATTGTTTGACATTTTCATAAGTGACGAAATATTTTTACCTGATCGAAAAGCACGAAACTGTCAACTCCTCTGACGAGAATGTTTGGCTGTGCCTTTCTGCTCTTCACTTCCACTTTCCATTCCACAGAACGAATCTCGTCTTTGTGGGTCATAACGAGAACGTAGCTAAGAAAGCAATGCAAAATGAGAATGTCTCCGAAAAGGAGAGTAGACTTACATCCCAGACATGTTGAGCGTCATTCCCTGTACATCCAGTTTCTCCTTGACACGGCCATCCGTCTTCTCGCTCACAATCGCCTTCTGGCTCTGATCTGTCAGCAGAATCTCCGTCTGCTCGCTCTCCCTGATGGGAGTCGTGTAGCGCTGAAAAGTGGGCAATAATTTTATTTGTTCGCTTGCAAAGCCAGAAACAGAACAGAGTCTAATTGATTATTCAAAATTATCAGAATTGAAATTTGGTTCTATCAATTCATCAACTCACTAGTTTAATCAAAGAAGCTGAAAATAATATGAAGATCAGCCTACCCGAATCCACTTCGAACTGTATCCAGTCCCGTCGAGAGGATAAATGAGCACATTCGCCTTGAGCTCCATCGATTCCCCTTCTTCCACAAGTATTTCAGGTTTGCCTCTTTCAATAACCTGAAATCTCCAACTATTGCAAATGACGAGCATAAAAATGTCCATACCCTGATCTGTGCAACTTTGGGCGAAACCTCAATCGTCTTGAAGAAGGTCTCCGGTTTGCTGCCCTCCTTCGTCCAGGTGCAGTTGTACACTCCCGAGTCCTCTGCAGTCAGCGACTCGATGTTCATCGTCAGAGTTCGACGGTGGTCGTCGTGTCGTTTGCTCGAATGAGCCACTTCGTCCTAAAAAAAACCGATTTTGCGTGTGTTTAGACAATTTGCATCATAATGTGTTGAAGACCCCCCGCCATTTTAACACAAACCGCCTAGAAACTCTAATTTTAGACGGGAAGTGGTGGGTGTAAAATTATGCTCAAGAAAAATGAAGAAATCTTACATTTGCACATCGAGGACAGGAAATATTCAGTTGATGAAGGTACGGAACCATTCTTCCTTGCACAGCCTCAACCATGCAGGAAATCGAGAAATTCATCCCGACATGGGGCCATTCGGACGACTAAAATTGAAAATTCGTAAGAAGGAGAATACGAAATGTTATTTGTTCAACCTCATTCCACAAGACCTGAAAGTTCGACTTGGCTAGTGGCTGTGTAATTTCGATGTTGATTTGGGACGGCTGTTCAGGATCATTCAAATATACACACTCGAAATTCGTCAGACCATCCAGCTTCAGGTCCAACGCCTTTCCAGAGATTTTGAAACCCTCGCTGAAATAGTGTAATTTGAATCAAACGATACTGAAAACTTGTGACGCCAAATAGATTTAAAAAGAAAATCGCAATCTGACTCACGTCTGTAGATAGTACTTATGCGCATCCTTGAACATTTCCCCGTTGATTTTGAGATTGACATTCTGCTTCTTGACGAATTTCGTAGTCACACAGCGAACGAGGATGTCGTCTTCGGAGGCGGAAAAGAGACTCGGCTTCAAGGGAACAAACGGCTTTGAGTCTGAAAAATCAAATCCTGGAAATATAATCCATCTACGAATAGAAGTCTTCATCAAAATGCAACTTCATTTTTTAAGTTCAGGTTTTTTTTTAATTCAGCCAAAATAAAAAAAGACTCACCATACACGAAGACATGAACGTGATCTTCCAAAGAGTCGTCATCGATCGTGTGACATTTGTACGTTCCCGTATCAGACTCCTGAAAATGCATTCTTATACATTTCTGGTATCAAATTGCATATTTTCTTATTTAGGCGTGCTAAAAATAATGATAATTATCTATCGCTGTTCTGGGGCATTGTCTTGCCTGCCTATTTGACCCCGGATGACACATAATGAGGAGAGAATAGAATAAGAGAAGGGAAGGATGCACGATATTTGGCGCCCTGTATTCGCCATTCTGCCTGACTGCTAAACCAAAACAGATGTTCTTTTTCATTGGCTGCAGTCAGACAGACATTTTC
Organism: Diploscapter coronatus; assembly: GCA_964036155.1. NCBI lineage: Eukaryota > Metazoa > Nematoda > Chromadorea > Rhabditida > Rhabditidae > Diploscapter > Diploscapter coronatus. Next base: position 42,975,401 of record OZ038422.1, on the reverse strand, counting down.
TCGAACATTATTTATTTCGGGTCTCGCGTGAAACAGGAAAAGTGACAAATTGATTGACTGAATTATCGATGAAGATAAGGAGTTTTTGCCAGAAATTCCAGACAATTTACTTTCTAGACGTATTTTTTTATTAAAAAAAGGCAGGAAAATCATGACAGGGGTAGAAGAAATTTCGTATCGTTTCGATAGACACCTTTTCCGTATGTTTTGATAAAGTTGAAGTTTCATTGCAAAATATTGTGTTTTCAATTTCGCTCAGCCTTGATCGTGGCGACGTAAACCTTTTCATATGACTTATTATTTGCCAGACGCTTTTTCTATTAATTTGAAAGAAGATAAACTGGCCTTCATATCTTTGATTGCGAACTTGTAGATCAGATAGCTTTGATCGAATTCCTCTGTCTTTCGATTGCTGAAGTTCTCCAAGCTGTAGCCGACATAGTCCGACAAGTTTGGCGGGGAAAACACGACTTCTGAAATTATTAATCTTTGCTTCGAGAAAATTTGTATTCAGACCTTTGTTGTCGTCCGTCGAACATTTCAATTCCAGCGAGTCTCCAGCTTTCAGTTCGATGTATTTTCCTATGTTCTTATCGTTCTGCAAACTCAAAGACTATAAAATCATTACATATTCTTTCGAAATAAGATGGAATCCTGACGTCAGAAATTTTTAAAACGGTTCAAATACAGATTCCGAGTTTAGCATTTTATTCCATTTCATCCAACGCTATTCATATCTAATCTAACAAACCTTGATATCAAAGTTGGCTCTGATCTTTGGGGCGTGGAATCCATAAACAATGACGGGAAATATGGTTGAAAGTAACAAATATTCGAATAATTTAGACATTTCCTCGAAATACTCGAAAGCCACAGAAAATGCAAAATAGAAAATTACGTGATGAGCATGTGAAATGCACTTCTGAAATGAGATCGAATAAAATTTAATTGAACTCGTAGTTAACTGAAAATCAACAAACAATGCATTAGGTAAATTGAGGAAGATTTAAAAAGTCGACAATTTTAGAAAAATTGTTTTAAAAAAGATTCAAAAATGAGTATAAAAATTTAGAACACGACACAAGTTATGAATATCGCACAATTATACATATATCCGCATGTTCAGATTCATTGAAAGAGAAGAGAAAGGGATTTGCGCCTATCCTGAACCGAAAGAAAGGATAGTGCCGGACAAAGGAAGAGAAAGCAAGATATGCATAGAATAGAGGAGAGAGGGAAGAGAAAGAGACAGAATAGGCAGACCGTCTGTTGGCCTGACATCTCTAAACTCTCTCGCATTTGCTTTATCCTTCGTTCACCTGACTGTTCCAAAAGAAAGAAGAGGTCAGCCAGAATATATGAAAAGCGAGAGGAGAGAGAACTAAACAACAACATTAAAGTGCCATTTACAGGCGATTACTTTACTTTCGTAAAAAATTGAAATTTTGAGCCATTTTTCAGGTAACTATCATGAATATTTTGATACAAACGAAAGAGAAATAAGATGCTCAAGGAGAGATAAATATTGAAATTTGTTTTTAATTTGTAAGACAATGAAATAACCTTGAAGTAAACATCGATAAATGAGGCATTTACTACTATTGGTGAAGAAGTGATATAATGAATGCGTGGGAAGTGCTCTCTTGCAAAATTTATCGGTCAATATCAGTACGGAAAAGGTAAGATGATGAATCAAGCATAGTCTATGGTGCTTTTCCGTTTCTCTTCCCTTCATCTTCTAATCATTCTGCCCCCTCTCCTCGCTCCTTATACGTCAAGCATCTTTTCATCTCTCAAATTCAAACGCTATTTTTCATTCTCAAACATTTACGAAAGACACAAATTCACAGGATGACTCATCATCCTGGAGGAAGGAAAGCTCTCTTTCTCTCGACTCTCTTCTCTTCCTTTTCTCTAAACATCGATTATGACATGAAAAAGGCATGAGTTAGTAAAAAGTACTGAGCCAGATATTCGTGAATAATCCAACCAAAACAAACCGTTTTCAAGCCCGTCGAATACAAATTCACTAAAAAAGCAAAAAGATGCAGCAGACATAGATTTTAGGTATTTAAAGTAGTGCATTTGATCGCAATTAATCGTAGTGAATCATCGAGATAATGCGATGAGCAATTCTCCGTCAAATTGAATGAATTCCATTCAAACGAGGCAATTCCACAATTACAAATGCAGAGGCAGGAAATTATTCATCCCAACAACATAAAAAATACGAATTTGGAGTGGACTTTCTTGATTAGAGAAAGATTTGCAAATGACAGACATTTTTCGCGTAATTTTGGCAGGCGACAATTTGTCAAAAGACGCAGCAAATCGGACTGGACATCGATCATTCCGAGATGCAGAATGCAGAAAAAGAAACACGAAGAATTCATCGAACTATCTCAGTTTAGACCAAAATGCAGACTATCAGGAGAATGGGAGAATTCTGCCGATTCGAAAATGACCTATCAGTTAGCAGAAAGAGAATCAATGTTAGAAAATATCAATAAATTTAAATGATGGATCTCGAAAATAAATGCGAGAAAAGATGCGCAACATTTGCCTGTTTTCTTGTGGTTGTAGAATAGACGAACAGCAGAAATAACACGGCTTTTATTGGTTGCGTCTGGCGATTTCGACAGAAAACGAACGGTTTTACGTGCAAAAAAAGACTTAATGATACTTGCAAAATGATGCGAATAAAAATAAAATAACGAGGTGAAGGTGATTGTTGAAATTATGAGGGATAGTGAGTAAGAGGAAGAGTGATTTCCTTCCCTTCTCGATTCGAACTGTTTCGTTTTCTGCATCTTTTCCTCTCGCATTTCGCCTTATCTCTCATCACCCAACAATTTGCAGTGTCCGATCGATAAATAAAATGTTCGATTGCGATTGTGCGCACGGGTAAACGAGAGAAGAATAGAGAAGGGGAAGAGATGCGGGAAGAGAAGAAGAACTTTGGAATTGAAATTGATGCCCTGCAAAGTGAAAAACAATATGTCTCGTTGAAACATGAAAAAATAAATTTATAACCTTAGTCCCAAGCTCTGTCTACTTGCAGAAATACGTTTGTGGTAGTTTGAAGCAGAGATTTTGGGAAGGAAGTACCCTTCAAACCCCGAATGTCTCAAAAACCCTATCTAGATCAACGATAAACCTGACAAAATAGTTTTGTAAAAAATCAGGACAAAACGGCTGCACACAACCACGTACAAGCAATATTTCGTCTGCGAAAATGTGTTCATTTTGAGAATGAAATCTTGCGATTATAATTTTGTTTTTTCACAGAAATGTTATTCACATCCTCTATAACACTTTCATGCAAAAATTCTACCACAAGCCGAGGTTTGGTGCACCTACTTGAGAATCCTAACTTTAATTCCATAAATTATTTGAATGAAAGACCATTGGTGAGAATATGAATCGGGAAAAGATTCTATCTGAAAATGGACTCCTTGTAGCGTAAAATTCACCAGTTCACCATGATTACCATTTGTAAACTTCACCAAGGTCTAGAACTAGGAAATGTAGGAAAATGAAAATGATTCGTGAAATTGTTTTTACAAATGGTGGTCATGGTGAACTGATAAATTATATAATGGACACCCTGAAAGTGTGTGTATGTGAACTCTTTGTGAATAATTTACGTGCAGCATTTTTCCCCTCACAATGCATTGATATTCTCATTCACCGATTATTTGTTGCTCGTTTCCAATTAATTGCGAGATTTTCAATTATTATCCAGAAATCCAGCAATTTCACCCTTAGCTCTCCATATCCACTTGAGTCTGTCATTTGCATCCTTGCTGCCCTGTCTTTGCCGCATTCGAGTTAGCGGTTTCTTTGCCTCCTCTCACTTCATATCTTTATTCTGCAAGGACTTCTTCCTGCATTTACATTTTCTCTATCAATGGAGCAGCAAGCGGTAAGCTTCATTGTTTCCTTCAATACTATTAGAATTTTCAGTGGGATGAAGAAATCCATTCTCAATCAGTTTGCATGGATTCGAGTTTATCGACCTCAAACTCGGTTTCAATGCCGATTGGCTGCGAGATGGTGGAAGATGAAGCGGAAAGGAGGACGGCGAATGTGAGGGAGAGGAAGCGAATGTGCAGCATCAACGTGGCTTTCATTGTTAGTTTCATAATTTCTTCGATTCATTTTATAACGTTTTAGGAGCTTCGAAATTACATTCCGACTTTTCCATTCGAAAAGCGACTTTCAAAGATCGACACTTTGAATCTGGCAATTGCATACATTAGCATGCTTGAGGACATTCTCAGGTATTTTATTTTTTGAGATTTGTAACATTTTTCATAGATTCAGTTCGCCAATTGACCCAGGAATTTATGTGCGAAGTTGTGTCGAAGCTGCTCGTCGCAACCATCCAAATGCACCGAGTTGGAGCACAAGTGGTAGGAATAAGACTCGGGTTTCAAAGAATAAGAATAGATCGAGCTGATATTCCACGATGATCTATTCACGAAGTTCACCATAGAAAAATCAAAAGCAAAATTCAGATCTTCTTGCACGTTTGTCGTGGATCAATTGGAAACGACTTGGAATTGAACATATCAGATGATTACAATTATTACATATGTTTATAATCCATTGGACTTCACGAACAGAAACTTTTATCATAAATTATTTTTAACTGTTTTGATGTTATCTAATTTAAAAACGAATGATAAGCTCGATTGAGATCTCAAAATTTATCTAAAAAGTAACAATCTAAATTAGAAATGATATGCTAAAATACTGAAGCAGATGTAAATGAAAATTACTGATCTTGACTGCAATAGTTATCAGAACTGCATGGTGCAAATTGACAGGCATAAACGTAGTCTTCATTACAATCTAATTAGAGCTAATAAAGCAAAATATCGCATAATGCTCATGAAATGGCAAAATATACAAATTTCACCAATGATATTCTCTGCCTTCAATTTATTCTTTCAGCTTTAAGTATGACAGATTTATCTTTTATCAACGAAAATATGCGCATTGATAAGTTTTCATCATCACTTCTTCCAATAATTGAACAACATTTTACAATCAGAATACTTGCAAATAACTTCCCTCCTTATCAAATAATAATCTGTATTAATTGATGAATAGTGAAAGAATTAACCAATCACAATGTTCATTATGCGTCGATATTTATAAGTCTATGATAATGAATTGTTAGCCAATAACTTCTATCACCATGAACAAATATCGGAAAGTTATGCCCAATAATTCTTTCATCCTTATTGAGAAATTTACGACTAGGCGTGGTTGAAATGTTTCAGATATTGTCATTTTTTAATTATCGTGAAATATCGAGAAATCTCCCGAATAATTGAATCTGAGGAATTCCAAGATAAGGAGACAGATTCTTTAAACTGTTATTGTTCTAAGCATTGATTTTTACAGAAATATCAATAATCAGTAATATATTTCATCATTGTAATTTTTATTCCAATCATAAATCGACAACTCAATTCCATCATGCATCATTCCGAGAGACAGTCAGAAATTTCCATAACCCGATGTTCGACACCATTTCTTTTTTGCTTTGTTTAGACGAACAAATTTGCATTGACGATCAAAATATGCTGTCCGTCTGGAGGTCTTCGTCTGCAGGATTATGCTTCTCTGATATTGAGACGAATCGCGAAAAAGGATAAGTTCCACGATAAAAGTTATGAAAAAGAAACACAATCTCTTCAGTTCATACGTTATTTATGCAAAATTATAACATTAAAAATTCATAGTCTGCGAAGAATGAATTTTGTCATCAACTCTACAGTTTAACATAACTTATAGCTCGGTCGACAAATCTCGTATAAAAGGGTTCTGGTTTAAAGTTCAACTAACCATGAAGTTATTCTTAGCCACTTTCCTCGTAACTCTGTCGCTGGTTGCCACGCAATCGAGTTCTGACGATTGGAAATGCGGAGATGGTCCTTTTACTACCAGAGCATCATTCCTTCTCGCTGGACATTTTACTAAATCAAACGGTATGGATTTTTAGGAATAACGGGGATGTTTACATCTATCAAACGAAGTATGGGGTGAAATAAGATATATGCGGGCTACTGTATCTTTCAAAGGTAGATGAGCGTGAAAAGATGCACTTGTAAACAGAATGGGGCGCTAGTGAGGGTAGGAATATCAGCAATGAAAGGAAAGGAGTTGCTGGCGTTGATAAGCTTTGAGAGATAGTTTTACTTTGCCATCGTTTACTGGCCCTATGCAAAAATTTGATCCCGAATTCGACTTTTTTACTGTAGTTCCCAAAGGTTTTGCATCATGCACTAATTTTTGTCTGTTCTCCTACCTGCACTGCATCGATCGAATAGAAATTTTGAAAACGTTCATTATTCAATCATATCAATATGTAAGCAAGCTTTCAATCTTCCGGCTGATCGTTGCATTGCAAGCATGTGAATAAGCTGGATTAAAATTAGTAAGTGGCACAAAAATGTATAGCACTACTGTATATTATTCATTTGATTTAGAGCTTTGATGAATAAGAAATATGATTCATAACTTATTTCCTGTATGACATAATCCAATATACATATCTAGTAGTTCTTTATGAAACCTTAAGTGAATTCGATTAAAGAAAATTTTTGAGCGTCGTGTTCTGTAACGCAAGTGCGGAGTTTTTTTTTAAAAGAAATAATAAAAGCATAGAATTGTGTAACAGAAGAGGAGCATTCTGTAACGTGTAGTTTTACCAGGGTTGTTCTTTCTTAAATAACGCGTACTCTTATCTTGTATAACAAGACGCTTACTTTTGTTACAGAATTAGGAACTTGCGCTACAGAACGTCCGACGATCAAATTTTTATCGTCTGATTCAATAATTTCTTGATAGATTGAATTAAAACCTTAAGATCAATTATCAAAATTGAGTGAGACATGAGTTTTTGCGTTTGGAATCTATATAATTTCTGATGCATTCATAAAATAACTGTATGATTTTCAGAAGTAAATAATTGCTGCGATACGCACAACCAGAACTTGAATGGAGGTGAAATGAATCGCGAGAATGCTGACCAGACATACTGTGATTGCCTGAGCAATATCGATTCATAGTCAGGATTGCGTTGTTATTTATTTAGATCAAGTTAATTTAGCTATGCTCAACACGTAGTAGAGCCGATTTTCTGCGCAATTGTGAAGGCCTACACATTCTTCATCAACAATACGACTATGCCATTCACCATTACTACCACTACTACTGCTGCTACTACTCCGGCTTCTAGCGAATGATTTGATAGAGCAAACTCGTACATTTGCAAATAATTTACTATTCATTTGTAATTTTCAAATATCAGAGCTAAATTCAATATTTTATGGGGTAAACCATTAATAAGTTGTTGCAGCAACCTTCGAGTCACTTGGAAATAAACTGAATTGTTAAAAGTTTGCATAAATTTGATTTTAAGTATGTCGCTGAATGATACTTGCAATAGAATGCCGTAGGCGAAAATTTTTCTCAATAATCTGTTATAATTTGATCTTCGTCGAATTTAAGTAGACATGTGTTTTGAAGTTTTTGTTTTTCTAGTTAACTCGTCAATTTTGAAAGCTTCATTCTGCTATCAATTTTTGCAGACGATCAAATTGTATCAATAGACTCATCGATAAATTATAAATTTAAAAAAAAAAAAATTGAGGGTATTATGATTTCTACAAGGCGGAATATTTTTAAAATTGCTATTTTTTATGACGGTTTTCATCCAAACCATTTTCCACAAACTAATTATCCAAAATTTTGAAGCTTCCCATTTTTAATAAAACTCCTAACTCTATAAGAGGTGTTTGATTCCATTTTTAGGATTATCAAGGACAAATGATATCACAGATGTGATTTGTTCGAAAGAATGAATGGCTAGACTTTTTTCAAAAGGCTGAACTTTTCCCTGAAAAGATCCAATTTTTCGAAAAAAAAAAATCGTCGATGTCGAATGCTGAACAACTCATCTATTCGACTATTCATTGATATCAATCGATCGCTGTCAACAAGAATTACAGACGAATTGATGATACATGCGTGAAAATAGAGCATTAACTCTTTATAACATTCCATTTTCCAACAAGCCATACTTATGAAAAAAACTGGTTTCACACTAAAATTGCATATTTTAAACTCAAAAATCCAGGCATTGCAATGAGAATAGAATTCACATATAAAAGAACCCTATTATTTGGTTGTCTTATCGATATAATCATGAAACTATTCATAATTGCTATATCAATAGGGCTTTTCGACGCCTCATTTCAGAACGACCATATCGACGGATGGAATTGCGGTGATGGAAAATTGACAACTTACTCAACCTATATTTTTGCTGGCCATTTATTTTATCATGATGGTACGAACATACTTGAATCTTGAAGAAAAATCACTTTTATTCTGGAAAATGACTCTTCTCATACAGACCTAGGCAAAATTCCAACCAGAATGAAAAATTTTGGGTGTAGGACGGTTTGTACGAAAGTGAGACGTTTTGTAGCGAAATTTTCCTTTTAATTTTATTACAAAACGTTTCAATCCTGTACCAATCGTCCTACACCCGCAAATTTTAGAGGGGGTGTATGCAAATTTAAAACTTATTATAAAAAGTGATACATAGGTGATACACGCAGCAGGATTTTAGTGAAAAATTTGGCTAAAGGGGAGGCACAGAAGATCTAGTTTTAGCCCTGACTATTTCTATTCTCAGATAATAAATAATTTGAAGATGTGAATAATTGTTGCCAACAACATGATTCAAATCTGGTAAATTCATCAATAACCCGCCACGCAGCAGATACTTCCTTCTGCAAATGTCTTGGAGGAATTGATCAACTGTAAGTTCGATTTTACGTTTGTTATCCTCACATATAATTGAGAGTAAAATTCAAAGAGCCAGATGTATCTAAAGGGTAAAATTATTCGTCACCTGAAAACCTTCTTGAAATTTGACAGATAAATGTGTAGGCATTAGAGTTTCTTATACACAGCCAAATTTCAGAACAATTCATTTGTAACAATGTATTTAAGCTTCGTGTTAAAATTTGCATTTGTTTTCAAACTTTGGCTCGACAGAGCATTGGTGTTGATACTTTCAAATGATATGCATCATGCATTTTTTTCTGTAAATATTGATCAATAGAAGTTGATAAATTTTTCCCACGCCAAAATAACGATTATTGTACAACTTAGTTAAATAATAAAATGATGTGAAACTATTGTATCCAGAGGAAGTCATTCTATCACTTGATTTGCAGCTATGCTCGAACAGTTGTCAAAGCGCTATTCTGTAATGGAGTTCGTCTGTACACCGCCGTGAATGGTTATACATAGGATTATTAGGCAGAGAAAACAAAGCATAAAGCTCAAATTTATAGTCGACTTTATGACTGTTGCCTAATTGAAATTAGTGATGTGCAATGGATATGTAATCATATAACTATCCTAACTATTCATTGAAATTAATCAGTGTGATTAATCGGCATGATTTATGAGAATAAATGAATGTGTTAAGTCAGCTGATCAAAAAGCGACGAAACTTGACAGATCAAGACAATACATAAATGATAACATTACAACAAATGGGTGATTCGATGTGCAAAATCGAAGGTAAAGAACAGAAGTTGTCGATTGATACAATTCTTCTTGGCTCTCAGAGTATAGAATAAGATTTGCAATGGCTAATAGTCGATAGCTAGGTCATAAATAATATTGTCGTTCATTCGTTCTGCTTCGAAAAAGACCATTGATTGACCTTGTTCGTTTTTCGACTTACTCGTCTGATCGATGAAACTCTTCTCGCCAATTATTTTGCTTGTTCTATTTTCAATTATCACGAAGACTAACGCAATCAGTGGTTGGCATTGTGGAACTGAAAGTAGAAGTTTTTCGACCTACAGTTCCTTCTTCATCAGTTATTTTTCCTATCGAAACGGTATGAATAATTTTGAATGAGCATATAAAGTGCGTATCCGATAAATTCTTTCAGAAATAAATGATTGCTGCTATCAGCATGATCTGGACATCGATTATGATTACTTGAGCAGACATCAGGCCGATGATCGGTTCTGTCAATGCCTCGACAGGATCGATTCATTGTAATAATCTATCGATCATAAATTAATGTCACTTTTAACAAATTCGTTTGAAAAGAGAATTGTTCTTATCAAGAATATCTGAAATTGAAATTTCGAAAATTCTAAATTGGAAAAGAAGCTTTATCATACTCAAAAACCTAATTTTATACAGCCATATTTTTCTCATTTAACGAAATGAGAATATTTATATATTCTGTACGAATTTCAGTTACGCACGGTGGGTGGTGAAGCCGTCCTTCTGTACCGCAGTGAAGGCGTATTCGTATTTCACGTATAGTCCAGAAAGATCTCGAATTTCCAGCGACTATCCAACAAAGCAGAGTCGAGTCTGGCGTTACAATCGGGATCTTGGACAAATGGTTCTGCAACCGGAATAGAATGAATAGTCTCTTCTCATTCTCGATATCTCTGCTGTTGTCATTTGAATATCATATGAAAACCAATTTGAAATAAATTTTTTTAAAATGAATTTTTATTTCCTTTCAATAAAAATACAATAGATTAGCCTATTTTTTTTATTTTAGAATGCATTTAAAATTTCTCGTCTTTCCCCGAGGGGAATCTATGGCAGAGAGATGCGAGTTGCAAGGAGTCTGCAGAGATTGGGCAATTGCTCTTTATCTTCATTCCTTTAGATCTGGCAACAACGATCGATTTTTATCTTGAACTCTAAACATTTACCTTTCAGACAGATTTGTGTTATCGAAAATTATTATCATTATAGCAATTTTTAGTGTCAACAATCATTCAAGATATTTTTAAACATTTTAAAATTATTATATCTTGTTTTGAAATCGTAAAAGAATATTAGAATGTATAAGCGCATCGATTAAACATTTTTCGCTCAAGAGTCGAGTAAAAATTTATTTTTCAAATTTTATTCACCGCCGTTGCATTTTTCGAATTTTACGAAGCAACTTGATAATTTTAGCAATGCTAAAGTTAATGGCCTCTTTCATTCTCCTGGTCCAACTCTTTGGAGTAGTATCTGCCGCCAGCAGTGGATGGTCGTGTGGCACTGATAAAATATCCTATTTTTTGTCCTATCATCTGTCATTCTTCGGAAATCGCAATGGTAAAGTACTTGTATTTTATCTTTACTCTGGAGCAAATGAATCACAATCACATTGAAGATGTTCAATTTCATTAATTCAACTATTCGGTCATTTCAGCCGTCAATAAATGTTGTGATCAGCACCACGAGGATTACGAATCAGGAACGATGAGCCGTTATGCGGCTGATAGGAGTTTCTGTCGATGCCTAGGAAATGTCGATCAGTTGTAAGTTTTCTTTTCATCGAAAGTATTCAAATGGAACTTTCTTTCATGATTTCATTATAAATTGTGCATATTTCAGCTACACTCGATACATTCTGCGTCCAGCATTCTGCAGCACGACCCATCTCTACACATTCGTCAACTACGGTCTTTCTGGTGGACATCAGCCCTCATATTCAAGACGATATCCTTCATTCAATTCACAAACCGAAGGCCGTCATGCTTCACAGCCTTCGTCTTACGATCAGCCAGCTCAACCTGAAGAATCTGAAGAAGAGAAGAAGATAAGATTGGCAGAGCAAATGAATGCTCTCCTCAAGAAGGAGAAGGGGAAGAAGGTTTGGAGATATAGCAAAACTCTCGGTAAAGTCTATTTAGATTATGAGTAAATTGTTCCTTGTCGAAGAAAGATCATTTGAAACAAGATAGATAATACACAATTCGATGAGTGAGAATAGAGCTTTACTCGAAACTAATTTTACTTCATTTAACTGCTTCAGTGAATAAATTTGACAGTAAATGAAATATATGAATGCACACTCTATATTTTTTTTAAAATTTCTCTTCCTTTATCTTTTTCTTCAAAAATATTTATTGCTATTAAACTTGCTCTCATTCACTTTTGTTAAGTTATATTACTACAAGTTTTCTAAACGCTTCAGATGTTTTACGAATAAGGCTTGTTCATTAATTCTAAGCTCTTTGGTATTTTCTTCCTTAAAAATATATTTTTGATACCGATCGTTCACTATCCGAGTTCGATTTTGTTTATTTTTATGAGAGTTGGTAAGCATCTTACTTATTTTACCTTAAATTGAATTTTCTTTACAATTTAATCCCGATGTCATGCTTAAAAAATGTAGCTTTAGTAAAGGATAAACTATTGAAATAATCACTTGTCTGCCATCGCCGATTTGAATAGTTTTTTCACGTTTCGAATTATTCATTAGATGATCACGTTAATTTTAAAAGCTTAGCATGAAATTACAAAAAAGTTAGTTTGCTGAATAAGAATTACACTTACGGTAGACTTCATATTATTGTAAAATATTCTAAGAACATCAGCAATAGTACAAGTGATTTTTCGTCTGCAAAAAATTCTGGATGTCTTTTCGCAGAGGAAGATTTTATTTTTCCTTTCCATTATGACGGTATTACGTAGTTTCAAAAGGGCATTTGGTAGCCGAACAAAAAGTTTCGCAAGTAGACCAATTAGTTTTCAAAATATTCATCCTTGATTGAATGATGAGGAATCTTTCTCAGTTTTTGTTTAATGACAAATGATACAGACGAAAGTGTGCAACGTTCACTTTTGTTGAGCTTTGGATAAAAAGTTTTCTTTTCTGCAACATACTAAAATCGAATAATGGTCAAAGAAAATTGATAGAAATCAAGAAGCATCAAATATAGCATTACATTTATGCTCAAGAATGTCTTTACAAAGATGTCCTGCATATCGTTGATTTTCCATAATTGATTAGTTGTTTTACCATCAACATATCATAAGATGCTGGTCTGCTAATCATCGCACAACGATATCCATGTTCCATAATTTCAGAATAGAACTGCATTTTCAAAAGAAAGTCGAAATGGAACCACTTGCAGAATTCTTGAACTTCTCAAATTCCGTGTGAAGTGTCGATTGATTTGTAGATGTGCTGTTGTCCAAAGGTTCAGAGGTTTTCGGCATTACAGCACAATGCATTCGAACTGCTGTCCTCTTTGCTATGTGATACGTGTATGAATCACTCAATCACTTCCCAGGTACCCTTACGAGCAATCAGCTGAACGAGTTCATTTTCCCCTTAAATTTGTCGGCCTTCAATTTAAATTAAGAAATTATTCAGATAGTCATGCATAAATCAGTCGTTGCATTGATCGTACTCCTTATTTTCTTTCAATCAGCTGAGGCTCAGAGCGGTTGGACCTGCGGAACTGATAAGATCTCATATCTACTTTCCTACTATATTTCGTATTTCGGAAATCGAGAAGGTAATATTCAAACTGAATTAGGAATATATGGCGTAGGAAGTTGTTCAAATTTTGTGTAATTGGGCATAAAATTGGCTAGAAGTCAGATCTTGCAAAACTCGCTGGAGATAAACTCTGCACAATATCGTGTGAGTTTTCGTTTTTATTTTAATTGGTTTCAGCCATCAACAAATGCTGCCACAATCATGACATAGGATACGATTCCGAAATCCTCACACCATTTCAGGCAGATCGGGCATTCTGTAGCTGCTTAGGGAATATCGATCAGTTGTAAGCTTGATTTTAGATATTGATTGTGATAAAATTTGATGAAGATAAAAAAGAACTACATTCACAAGAAGAAATAACAAGATGCATTTTATTATAAAAATCGCAGTTTCATAGCATCTTCAATAAAATGAGCATTGAATTGTTATGAAACAAAATCTTGGTTTTACGTAATGACAGATTGATGTAACGCGAATGATGGTGAAAATGCTCCTTTGAAATTTCTGAAATGAAGAGATAACGTAAAGCAAGAGTAATTGAGAATAAATAGTGAATGAGCGCATGGAGACAAGTTTAAGAAAGAAATGTCTGAGAATTCAGACTCTCAACCCAGCACACCATTGGTAGATGCAAATTTATAATCGTTTTCCTATTTATCAGTAATCGAATTTTCACTATCTGTGCATTTTTTTTCGAAAGATGAATCATCTTACGATACAAATGACTAGTTGATGATTAACTCTAAAATGTGTAATTTCAGCTATTCGCGATGGATTATCCGTCCTCTATTCTGCGGGACAACTCACTTCTACACGATGATGAACAAAGGAGTCAAAGGGGGACACATCGTTCCTTCGAGGAAAATAGTGCAACCAGAAACCGAGAACATGAAACCGGCAGAGGAAGGGGAAATCATTGTGCCACTGCCTGCCGAGACAATCGAACAAGAAATGAGAGAAGAACAGGAAGAACCCAAGAAAGTCTGGAGATACGACAGAAAGGCTGGCAAAATGATTCTTGTTTGAAGAAAAGAAAGAAAGTATTTTGCGAAAACGAACAACAAAACTCAATTCATAAGGATAAACTCTCGTTGCAATAGAATAAATCTTTGAAAATTCGTTCAAAATTGTCGAATTTATAAATTTCTTCTCATATCTGTAAGAAAAGTAGAAAAATAACTCATAATTGTAAGGTTTTTATTGGCATCAAAGCTGAAAGAAGAAATTAAATTTAAGAAATCAAAGAAAATCTTTGAAGGTAGCGTAAAAGACATCAGCGTAATTATTATCGCACTTTTCGTTGAATAGGATTTGTCATAAAGTTACATTGGACAGCTAAAATGATAAAACGATTAAAAATATAAATAGAGAAAAAATGACGGAAATCAAAAGAGTGAAAATGGGAAGCGTGAGAAATGAAGTGAACACTTGCTTTGTTGTTTCGCGACTTTTCGTGCGCGCGATAGTCGCTCATTTCCGTTTTACTTCAGTTTCGTTCCTGAATTTTTCGACGGCGATCGGCATTTTGTTTTTGTTTTTATATTTTTTATTCAAAAGCATGATCTTCTTCTCGAGGATATTCTAAATCATTTTCCAAAACAATTTAACAATTCTAGAAGAAGTGCGGTTGTTCTGACGGGTCACTTTCAATTGCACTCTCCATTCTTTTACTAACTCCTCCCCTCTCTCATCTCACTCGCGCCTCGCTTATGCAACGACCATTCGTTTAGGCGGGTCACTTCAAATTTGTTTTTCGAATTTTATTTCCTCGCCAAAAATATACTTCTTTTCAGCGAGGAATGTCATCGAACGATGCAGGCAATTCTGATAGAATGGAGAAGAAGGAGGCCAATGGGTTGACCGAAAAGCAATCGGCCATCGCGATGAAACTCGCTGAACGGCTCGTGGGGCAAAGTGACGGTTCGCAGGATCCTACTGATGGTTAGTGTATTCTCGCACTACGAATTGAATGAAATATTTTATTCGAAATTGCTAAAAGAACAAATATTCTCGAATTCAGAAGTGATCACATGGTCCGAATTGGTCAAAGAAGAGGAAGACGAAAAGGAGAAGGACGCAGCTTTGTATGGAGCACAAGACTTCAATTCCTGCACCTATACTCAGGCAAGTTGAAAATGATAAACTATCTAATTTCGAAAAAACGAATTAGAATGTCTTCTTTCTGCGACGTGAAATAAAATTTGATTTTGTTTCACGTGATTGCAATTCATGAAAAATTGTTTAAATGATAATATTTTTCTAAAATTTGATAGCTTCAGGGCTATTTGCCCCGTCAGACTTTGTTCATCTGCCTGACCTGCACTCCCTCTCCTCAGCAGGCCGGAATCTGTCTCGGTTGCAGTGAGAATTGTCACGAGGGCCACGAACTCGTCGAGCTCTACACTAAACGCAAGTTCTGGTAAGATTTCTTTTTTATGGCAATAAAGATGTTCGTTACATTATTTAGTATTTTATTTCGATTATGAAAAACTAATTTAATTGTTGTTTTGTGCAGAATCGAAATTTCTATCTAAAAAATTTCGAATTTTTATTTCAATGGTGCTGATTTAGATATTCCGTTGAAATTTAGCATGATTTAACAAAATTTGAATTCATTTTGAATAAATTTTGACAAAATTCTATATTTTCAGTTGCGACTGTGGCAATTCGAAGTTCACTGCTAAATGCAAGCTATTCGAAGTTTGTTTCTGCATCTTTTCAAAGTGGTGTATCCCTTCTTTTCAGGAGAAACAGCCCGAGAACCAGCTGAACGTCTACAATCACAACTATGTGGGTCTGTTCTGCCACTGCAATCAGCCATATCCCAGTCCGCTAATCGAAGAAGAGGAACACCAGTGCGTCATTTGCGAGGACTGGTTCCATATGACGGTATGACTTGATACCATTCAAATTGATTCAAAAAGTCTAATTTCAGCATATCGATCCCACGTTCAATGTCAAGGATGAAGAGCTGCACAAGAAAATGAGTGGGCCTGGATCTATGGTAAGGAATATCACTGCTTTTAAACTTGAACCTGTAAATACGAGATTTATGAAGAATCTATAATATTTGAATTCATATTAACTTACACATGAATACCCTCAGTCACTATTGTCTTGGTCAGGCGAGACCTTCTCACTCATTAAAAAGAGGGCAATTGCGGACAGTCTTCCTTTTTAAGGCACACTATTTTTATTTCGTGTTTCTCGGAGCTTTGTGCGCATACGCACATTTCTAGCATTGAGTAATGAATGTAGGAGATTTAGGGCTCGGTTGACCGAAATAAAAAATTTTCAGGTGTGCAACTCGTGCATTGCGAAAGTTCCTTTCTTGCTGCCCCTCGAATCAGAAACTGATACTTCGATAGTCTGCTTCTCCAAGAACAAGCCATTCAGCGTTCCTCAAGACAAACGATTCTTTCTTCTCGCTGTCAAATGGAGAAATCGCATTTGCAAATGTGCAGAATGCATTGTGAGTTGTTTTTTCTACTCTTCCTTTCAAAATTATCCTTTCCTTTATTATAATATTATTGATGAAGCCTTTCCTCGTTTGAGCAGATTACTTTTTCAAGTGAAACGCTTCACGTTTATCCACTACAGAAACTATTTCTGAAAGTTTCTCTCCATATTATTTTGGTATGCTGAATTCAGGCAATCATGGAGATGGCGCAGTGCGAATACCTCATCGATTCAGAGGACGATTTGGATGTGAGACATAAATGAATTTTTGTTTCTATAAAAATGACTTTCATTTCAGACTTTCGTGGAGAAGAATCTGTCGAAAGTGAAGGAAGAAGAGGAGAAAATGACCGAGCCGGCAGTGGCCAGGGCGCTTGTCTCCGAGTTTGGGGCTGAGGGAGCCATTCATGTCCTCGATGGTTAGCCGTTTCATTTGGAAAATGCTATAAAATTTATAGGTTTATCTGAGAAATGCATCATTTTTGAAAAGATGATTCGAGAATGACAATTTCAAAAGTCAATTTTTAATTGATGAATTTGATTTTTCAATGAACATTTGCAAACTGAAAGCTTTATCTTCGGTTTTTAAGGGTTCATTTTTTCAGGCGTGAACATGCTGAAGCGGAAGATGGCGACATTCTTCGAACAGTACAAAGACGTGAGTCGAATGGGCTTTGAAATGGAAATTTGCCCTTGCAATTTTCAGAAAGTCGTCACAAAGGACGATGTGCACGCATTTTTCGGGCAAGTTCATGAAGAATACGAGGCGAAGAAAGCGAGGAGAGATGAGGATCAGAACGGGAGTGGACTGTAAATCAACAGATACAGGTAGACAATTTATCTTTATTTACTCATAACTTTGCCAAACTGCACGTTCAATCAACTTTTTGAAATATGTCAGTTTACAAACAAGCTTAAAATTGGAACTCAAATATTCACTCAGGGCTTCATGTAAAGATAGCAAGGCCAGAATCAGAAAAATCTGATTGATAGAAATGTTGGAAGCGAAAAAATATTGACATAATCTTGCAATTAAATTGTATAAATAAGCTGGTCTCCAACTAATTTCCATTTTCAAATTATCGAAATCTACAGAAAACCTCTTTCAAAATGCCCCTTCAATATCTTTCGTCGATAGGCACATCCAGGCTATTGCTGAATGCAGCATTTCTGTACTGCATGCTGCGAAGATGCGCGTTTTTCGATTTCATATGGTTTGTTTTCTGTCCGAAACAGCCAGAAACCTATAAGAAAATTTTTGCTTTACACCTTTCTCGAACATGTTCAAACCTGATTGGATCCAGTGGAAATGAGTGATGCACTCATGGAAGTGTTCATCAGCTCGTAATTCGCAATCGTATTTGTGCTGATATTGCCATTTTTGTCTGCAGCCATATTCTTCTTTTACGGTTTTTGTTTCGTTTTTACCCGAATTCTGCTCAGGCGTGATGAGCCGAGGAACACGCGCCCATAAATTTCCATCACAGGTCGGCAATCGCGGCAGCACACGTCTCGGTCTAGGAATCACGCTTTTTCGTGGGCTCTAAATTTAAAGATCATGCAACTATTTGAGTGCGTGAAAATAAGAGAGAACAAAGTAAAATTTCCGAAGAAAAATTGGTTTGTTCGTGTAATTTTTGCAGGCTAAATCTAAAACGAAAATTTTCAACGTTTCAAAATATAGGAAACTAGAAATCGCACAAAAACGAAACGTAATTTTATCAGTTCCTGATTTCGATGGGTTTTTTCATAATTGATTTTTTATTAGCTTACGATTTCCTAACAAATCCTAGGTTATTTTCTCAAGCAGATAACTTTCAGGTAATGAGATGAATGGCTCACTTCGGGTTTTGTAGCAGCTTTCTCTTCACCTTGAATGGACGATTCACTGTTTCTCGGACTCTCATTCGTTTTCATTCGACTATTTCCATTCCTGTCTTCTCCTTCTTCTGCTTCCTCCAATTTCTCCATTCCATTCGATTCTTTTCTAGCGGCCATTTTGGTCGTAGACCCGAATTTCTCATTATTCATTGCAACCATATCGAGGGTAGGACTGTCTTTATCAGACGAGTATTCAAAGCTGCTACTTCCAGTCAGAAGTGACTGGGAATTGCTGCTTTTCTTGCGAATTGCAGAGAATGCCTTGGAAGGGGTCACACTTCGGATTGGCGTGGAGACGGCACTCGAAGTTGCTGAGCTCAGAAAGTCGCGGTGGATAAAGCCTGCAAAGATTTTGAACCTCTTTTTTATTTCGAACACATCGAAATACCCGCTCGGACTCGGTCGATGATAAAAGAAGCGAGCAAATTTGCCGCCCTCAGACTTTCCCGATGTCTTTTCCAGCCCTGATATTCCCGAATCGTTTCTGTTATCGCTTCCCCCAGCATATCCCAATAATCCGTCTAAAAATCAAATCTCATCGAAATTTGTTAGAAATGTTTAACCTTGAGTCCAATAGCTTTGTACTTCCTATGCTGCAGTCCAATTGCATAGCAGAGTTCGGATATTTTCTCGGGATTATCCAAATTTGAAATTACTAAAATTTTGTAAGTTACTAACTTTTCTTTATAAAAAAAAAAAAAAGTACTGTAATCCAAAAATTGTAAGACATGAGATTGATGTCGCCTAATCATTTCCAAGCCGAACGACTCGTTTCGTTTAGCTTCAGGAATCAGGTGATTGGTTTCAAAGACGTGCTGAATGATATGAGCTTCATAGAGAAGTCAAGCTTGCGATTCATATTGACTGACAATTACAGGTGTAAAATATTTAGCGTTGATATTGGCAATCAGGCAGTTTACATTTGACGAATTGACAACCTGACGACCCGTATAATGACAATCCCTATTTTACACTAAATGTCGGACTGCATTTGTTATGTGCTGGACGAATTATTTATAAATGACGACCCTTTCCCTTACGAAAAAATAAACAGATCGCCATTCAGTAAAATGCAGATAATGAATGTCTGTGTTATTATGTTACATGTCGGATTTGATGCTCAAAATGCTATAATTTTGCCTTAATCCTTTCGCTTCTGGCTAGCAATCTCCTTATGATCGTTGCACCGCAATTCCCCTGTCCATTGCTAATTGACATGTGTCTCCACGCAGTTCGAAGTATGGTTTTCTGAAATCAGATCCTTGATAAAGACGGTCCTATTCGACATTGAATTTCTGTAAATTATTCTCAAAATTCTCTTTATCCTTGATGAGTTTGATTTATTTTGATCTCTGTTTCTGAAGGGAAAATACTATTTGGATTTGCCACCAATTTTTTTCTTTACCTACTTGACACATTGGCGACAGATACAAGAGTTCAATGAATATTCTTACCTGATAAGTATTGACGATTTGATGATTTTTCTGGATAGCTTTCGAATCATTTGAGTGGGAATGCGAATGGGGAGATTTGCTCTTCGAAACTCCAGTTGATTGAGTCGATCCCATTTGCTTCTTTTCCTATCTGATAGTGATTCAAATCTAAAATGATCGGGCTTGTCCAAGATTGAAAATACAGGGAAGATTTGTAATGGATTGACAACTTACTTAACATTTCTATTATTTCTGAGATCTCCTTTTTTCACTTTCACGATTTCATGATATAAAAGTGGACTTTTTGTAAGCTTCACCCACTCGTATAACGGGCAAGGGTGGGTAGGCCCTACGTTGTTTTCCAATTATCAGCTCATCAAGCACAATGTTTGAACAGTTTAACCTATCCGATCTCATCCTATCCCAACCTAGTTTCGTGGTTGAATAAAGTTTACAAATGATAAAGCTTACAAAAAGCCATAAATTGCTCAACTAAAAATCTTTTCTCCCCAAAAAATCAAAATTTTGGACAAACCTGCTCAAAATGCAGCTCAGCAATCAGCAATTGAGGGTGGCTTCTTTCAAAATCTTCAAACGAATATACGAGAAGCGACCAAAAATACAGCAATCTGCTTCATCTTCTCTTTTTCATTCCAATTCCCACTCAAAGCTCCAAAATTCCCATCTGTTTCAATTCAAGTGCGACCTAATTGACATTCCTCTCTTCTCGTTTTCGTTTATTTACACATTTTTCGTCCTGTACAACAGATCCTCGTGGGTTTTCAGTTTTCATCTAATAAAGATGAATATTAGCAACAGATGGAGTGAGAGTGAACTTGATATTTGAAAATCATCAAAGCTCGACGTTCAAAAATCAATTGCATTAATCAAGAGAAGATTAAAAAATAATTTTAAAAACTACAAACAACATTTTTATCCAGTAAAATCATTTTAAATTCAATTTTATTGAACTGAAAGTAGGAAAAAACATTCTGAGCATTATCGAATGCTCAGAAAATGATTTTATTACATAATAAGAAACAAAATCTTTACATTGCAGTTATACATAAATTAAATAATGATCAATATAATTTTATGATAATTTTTCGTGCATTTCATTTATTTATAGCAGCATTGTTGTCTTTTGTTGTTTGAGAAGTTTTTAGCAAAAATTCAATTTGATATCTTCGACAACAGTTAAAAATCTAGTAAATGATTTAGAGAATGCCATTTTACATCGCCTGAGTAGATCGTCATTCCGAATTTCGCATTTGCTATGGGATTACAGACAATATAGCACGACATTCCACCCGTATGACGAATTTCAAATCTAAACGATAGGATAAGTTCAGCAAATAATTTTTAACATATTACCCTGATTTCTGCCACGGGTTTTGTATTTTTACTTGGTATTTGACGAATACCATGTTTCGAAGTTCATCCTCAATAACTTGCAAACTCATCATGTTGTTGCAGTCGATCAATTGCATGTCACTGAATCTCCAGTTGCGAAATATCCAGGCTCTGGTCATCAGATTTCGAATGAATGGTCGCAGATTCATAGAGCCATTTATGACTGCAACATTCCGGGCCATCGCAAAGGGAAGCATCGTGCATTCAAGATAATTCAAGTTGAATATTTTCCATTCTGTTAGATGATATTGTGGCTTTCGAATGAGTGTGCCTACGAATGGAGGAGCCTGTAGCTCGAATATCCTCACATCTAAAAATTCCTTTTATGTCATAGTGGAAGGAGGAAATACGATTCTTTTGAAGAAACGGTGACTGATTGTATCGATACAAGTCATCAGGACTGAAGAGCAGATTAGGGCAATGAATTTTTATGTCACTTATCCTCGAACGAGCAATATCGAAGGCGTCAATGACCATCCAAAACTGATCTCGATCAAGGCCTTCCTAAAACAGTAAAAATATTAGTTTGCAAAAATGAGGAAATTATTTAGTCTGATTGTTTCACAGGCGGCAAGTTTATGAAGACCAGAGAGGGTTCCGATGATAATTTTCTGAAAACATACGATACTCAATTCGTCGATGCTCATTCTCGAAATTAATAGATGCAACACGATTGATGGTACTTGATCTTCATCTTCAGCTATTTTTGCAACATTTACTGCATAATCTTTCCACGTAGTAAGCACACCATTTTGACGCACTAAATGTAGTTCATGTCTGCTAAATATTAGTCTAAAATATATATTGATAATAACCTCGAGTGTAGTATTCAATGAAAGAATCAAAATTTCTTCGGTCGAATTTATCTAACTTTCTTTCTTTACTATAGCTTCGAGCACAAGTTTTAATAGAAATAACATATGACGATACTTTTTCACTAGAAATATTGGCGCCAACAATGAATTCGTTCTAAAATTTGATTATAACTAAATAAAAGTTAAAATGGATTTTTACCTTATTTTCACTAGTTGAACAAGGTTTAATTAGAATAGCTATTGACTTGATCCTCGGTTTGAGTGCTATTTCTCGATTTCTTCTGACAATTTGCATAATTCTTTTGTTAGTCCAGGCGAGGTTAGTAATTTCATTAAAGTCAAGATATTGCGAGAACATTATAATTAACTCAGCAGGTAATTTCGAAATCATTTTTGCTGAAAGAATACTATTTTCTAAATTGTGAAATGAGAATTCTTCTTTAGAAAAAGAGAATTGGCTGGTTTGATGAAGGATATCGATTTTTAAGTTTAGCTATTGCTTCCCTTATCAGTAAATTACATTCTCAAATGTTGTGCACATCATTGTAATTTAATTTTCATAATGATATTTTGAAAAAAAAACTAAAGAGCAATTTAATCTCCATGTTAAGATAATGAAAATAATTTATTGAAGCATTTTGCAATAAAATTTTCAAAATACTGAGAGGTACGCTGAAAGACTGGTTTAAATTGAAAAATCAAACTGAATCGAAAATTTGTATATTTCACAAGAATATTCCCTGAGCTATATAAAAATGGTAGAAAGAATTAGATTATCGATTTGACGCTCTTATTATCGTTTGCGTTTTTGTATTCCTAAAGAAACTGATCGATTTGAGCATAGAAAGGAAGAGAATTTTGGTCTTTTTCCAAGTAGAACAAGACCCAAATTGAGAGAAAAATCGTGAAGACGCAAAGTGTAGCCACGACAAGACAGTCCAAGAATACGTAGAAAAGACCGAACTGAAGAATCATCGAGTCACATGGAATGGGGTTGAACCAACTCGCTGAATAAATCATCGTCGCACCCAACCACAGCCTGAAAATCGAATGTAAAGATAATAAAAAATCAGCGTTTGACATACCATCCGATTTTCACGATCACGATCATCCACATGTAGGTCAGTTCAAAGGTGCCAACGCTGACTGGCAAACTGCGGAATACTTCGATCGTTTCATTGTCCTGAAGCAAAATTTCGAATAGAATATATTGGGTTAAGGGAAAAGTCTCACAATATTGAATATCTATATTTCCACAGAGCTAGCCAAAGCAATAAAATTGAAGATATTCGCAACTATATCCAACATCGTATTTTCTAAATTCCCATGATTGTCAATTGAACTCGATTTAGTCAGAAAGAGTTGTGAAATTTTTCTTCAGCTTCATTTATATTTTTCTTGCTTTGTTCACATACCTGAGCTTCATTGAGAAGATCACAGATCTTACAGAATAGATCGAATTTCGTTGAAACTCTGGAGATATTTAAGGCATACAATGTGGAATATGTAAGTTTTCAGGCCTATTGGCTTAGCATAGCTCTGTAGGATAAATTATAAATTGATGTCGCAAGACTTTCAACCCAATAGTATTTTACTTTGAAGCGCGATAACAATGGTACCTTGATGAAGCATTCATAGACTGCAAAAAGCAGCTTGTGAACGAGATCGATTCCTGCAGTGATGAGAAGCCACATCGGAATGGACATGAAGGAGATCGGAGTGGATTTCGATGCACAACTGTCCAGATGCATAGATGCAATGACTATAGCAGTTACAGAAGGAATGCACAGCATCACGATAGTAAATGAAACTGAGTTTAGGTTAAATTTATTCAGTTTTCCGAATAAAAACTTACACAGACACGGTCTATTCTTGAAGTTGAACATATCGTATGATTTGTCAACTTTGAACAGCCATTTAGCTGCTTCACTACGCGATTTGATTTGGCGTAAATCATTTATCAGCAATTTGAACTCTTCTACAAGTGTTAGATTAGCTCTTGAAGGACCTTCAAAACAAACCGAATGGCTTCCAGCTTTCAGCGTTTTCACTGGTAGTGTCAGGTTTTAGCTGTCCAAGTTGAAGCTTCATCCTGATAAAGCTGAGATAAATTGAAGTAATTTGTGGGAATGACTATAAAGCTTGAAGAGATGATAAAAGTGAAAGTTATTGGAGAAAAAAGAATGAATGGAAAGAAACGTTTTTCTGCTGCTGCTGCTGCTTGCTGACCTGGTCAATAATGACCTACCCTCTGGACAACAAGGAGAAATAGTAAACAATAGACAATAGACAGCAGAGAGAGAGAGGAGAGAAGAAAATTTTCATCGTGAAGATGGAATAGGAATTGCAAAATATCTACATATCTGATTGCTATCTTGGCGGCAGATGCGAAAAATCAATTGATATTCAATTCAAAGATTTTAAAAAAAAAAAAAGTTATGGGTACTGGCTCCTCAAAAGAACTGTAGTTTCCAGGTTTTGCACAATCCTAATTTTAAATCTCTATTCACGCCCTTGTAATATATCGATCCTACTGAAATTTTGCCAGCTTTCATGAGTTGATCTTCGCAATATTCGTGGATAATTTCATTTCGATAACTCTGCTGAGAGGTTTGTTAACATGATTCTGCTGAAATTGCAAGAAAGATAAATAGCAAAACGTGAAAATATGGAACATTTCATGACAAGTTATTTTGTCAAAGGATGAAAATAAACTAAAATTGGCTTTATAAAAAGCTGTTTATTGGCAAAATCTTAACATTTTAAAAATCGACAGCATTTCTAAGTTCGAATAAAATTCTAATAGCAAGTAGGATCTAAATACCCTTTTCATTGAATCACAATGGTTAATGGTTTAGAAAGAAATTGATATGTGAAAGGTTCTAGAAAATCTAAGCGGTGCGTGAGAGCTTGGAAACTATTGGCAAAGTATAACTTATGAGAAGATTAGACACTGAAAATAATAATTACTAAAGAGAAGACCAGAAAATTTACAAATTTACAAAAATTTTCGCTTTAGACTCATCCCGTAATCGCACCAGTCTTCTCTAAAATTATGCTCAGATTTTCGCTTGAAAAGCCGATTTTCTTTGGAGATTTTCAAATCGAAATGTTTGATTTCGACATCCCACTTTCGGACAGATGATATGATTTTGTAGCTGAAAAAGTAAAAATGAAGACAATAACGCCAACTGCTGGGGAGCGGCCAAAAGTTTGAAAAAAAAATCATGGTTATGAA
Source organism: Diploscapter coronatus (assembly GCA_964036155.1). Lineage (NCBI taxonomy): Eukaryota > Metazoa > Nematoda > Chromadorea > Rhabditida > Rhabditidae > Diploscapter > Diploscapter coronatus. Next base: position 42,949,799 of record OZ038422.1, on the reverse strand, counting down.
CCCAGCCTATAAGGTCCAACATTCTTTGACCAATTTAAATGAAATTTAGCACATACTCGTCTCGGTAAATGGCGAATACCTGCCAAGTTTCATACAAATTGGTTCACGACAATTTTACCTCGTAAACGGAACTCATAATTGTAATTATACAAAACAGAACTCCCGGTCGCCACTGTATATGGTGAAACTTAGCGGAATGCCAGAATGAGATCTACTATATTTGTCGACTGCTTTTTCTTATTTCACTTTCTACCTTCTCTAGCCGCCGACAAATACAGGAGGCGACAGAAAGACAGAACCTTTCTCTCTAGCGTTCTCTTTTTACTCCTTCCTTCCTTTGTCCTATATCTAACTACTGGGTTCTATCATTTCGTCCTTTCATCAATTTTAGTTATTAGTAACTGTCAGCAATGAGCTGAATAAATAAAATGTGTACCGTCGGATATGACTGGAAGCGTTGATTATGTCGTATTGGATGTCGGGATACACAGAGTTGAGAATGGTCTCGAGGATATCCCAACCAAAGAACCGGTCCGAATTCTCTATCAGACAGAACTTCCATTCCTGAACGACTGGAGCCGCGATGAAGAAATTCTCGAAGAATTGTCGAATCGAGCCGAACCCTCCGTCGATTTGCACTCGCCTCGCACAAACGAATGGCAGCCTCTCGAATTCACTCGCACTCACATTGTTGAAGCAGCACAGCTGAATAATTTTGAGATATTTATTAGATGGGTGGAAAACCTCGATTTTGACTTCAACATTTTCTCGCTTATTTTTTTATCTGTGACAGCTTTGGTCTCAAGAAATCTTCCTTATTGGAAGGTTTCCATCAGATCTGATAATAACATCAAATTGATTACGGTATTTTCAAAGAGGGGAATCGACAGAGTGGCTATTGTGCAAACTGGAGCTGGAATTTCCATCAAATATGGAGCTGAAATATGACTACTGTGAAAGTTCGAGAAATGCTCTAATGTTCTATAGCATACGATGAATCCTTAGGAAGCTGGAATTTTCACAGCGAGTCATATCGGGCATGTCGAAGTGCATGTGTCTGCTTTGGATTCCGAAGGATCTGAATGTGCCTCTGGTCGATCCGAGAGCCTCCATCACTTGCCAGAACTGCTTAGTCGTGCATCGAGTCTAAAAATTCTTTATAAAAAGTAGGGATCAGAAGTGCGAAAAGTCTAAATTTAAAAGTTTGAAATCAAAATTCGTTTCAATTTTGGCACCGTTCATTTCTGGCAAATCCCTTCTTTAAGAGCCCAGGTGGGGGAAAACGAATTCTGCTTAATTTTATTCGAATACGGAACTTTCATTCGATTTTGGTAGAGATAAATAAGATTGATCTATAAAATTCTATTTTTCTTTGGCTTGGGATTCCCGAAAGGCTTAAAAACGAGTAACTATTCTTGAGAATTTTGTAGAATAATATTCAAGAACTTACAATAGAAAAGAGCTTGACGTTGAATCTGACAACGAGTTGCTGACTGAGCGGAACGGCTTTGTTAAAAGGCTCAGTTTTGTTGAGTTCTTTCATATTCGACATGTAGAACTCCTCCCACTGCACGCATTGATCGAATGGAATATTCTTCTTCAATTTTCTACGACCTAAAATCGTCAACGTCTCAAGCTAGGAGTAAAGTATGAAGATAGAGTCTTGAGCAATAGAGATAAAACAACTATTCAGGTTATGTTTTATCTTGCTGAAGCATTAAAAAAGTGTAGAACAAGTGAATAAAATTTGCACTTTCCTTAATATTTCGCCATTTGAAATGTATTTTCTTGATTTTGCATTCTTGCCTTATTTATTAGGAAAGTGATTATCGTAACTTCCTAACTTTCTTTATTCAAAACATATTCTCGAGCGGATTTGCAAAGCGATTCGTCGCGCTAAGAATAACAGGTAAAACTAGTCGTCTATTCGAAAAGGAGGCAAGAAGGGAAAATTTTATTTTTTCTTACGAATGGACAATTTCGTGCGGTTTGCAGAGCTAAGAACTGCGTGGCAAATCTGATTCTAACATGAACATGTTTTGAAAATGACTTACAAAATTGATACCACCTGAGAAAGAGTTCAAGATTGATCCGGTCATCCTCTGCAAATTGCTGTCGTTCTTGAGCCTTCCGAATGTAGGCAGACACGATGAAATCATTATTGTCCGCTCCTTCCTTGAACTTGCAATTCACTGTCAGCGCGAATAAGTCTTCGCCCTGAACGGAAAAGAGGATAAGAGTCATAGGAAAAGTTGAAAATAGCGATAATAATGTCAACTTGAATTCTGAAAAATTTTCGACTTGAAATCAAGTCAAATTTGATTTGAATTGCCAAATTTCCATATTGAATTCGGATTAATTACCAAGTTGAAATCGAAGTCAGATTCGAAATTAGAGATTTTTAATCGAGCACTTCGATTCAAAACGACTCACATGAACTACCGGAAAGGGACTGATCGTGAGCATGTCTATGGGCATCCTGGGTTGGAGTGCAGTGGGCAGATTCCGGATTACAATCTGCATGAATCGCCTGCTCGTCCAGGCCAGAGTCTCGACCTCTTCATTGGACAGATACTGACAGCTCAGCAGGACTAACTCTGTTGGGAGGCTATCGATCATACCTGAATTCGGACGATAATCTTGAAGATTGCACGATAAAGAAAAATAAAAATCGAAGGAAATGGAAAATGAACAGGTGAAAGACGAGAAATTCATTTGAATTTCCACCAGGGTTGGATGAAAATTTCCGGATGAGAGAGTAGAGTACCTCTCTTTCTCTGTTCCACTCGTGCTTTCTTTCTTTCTCCTTTCTCGTCCGTATAATTTCCGGGAAGTGCGGAAACGGAAAGAAGAGAAGAAAAAGGGATGTGCTCGTGGAGAAGAGAAAGAGATACCTTTTCTCACCCGCAAATTTCCCAGCTCTGATCTCCACTTGCCAACCATTTTACAGTGTCCTTTGCAAATTGCGTTCTTCAAAATCCACGTTCTCCAGCTTCAGTCGTGTTTCATATTTTCTGATTAAAATCTGCATTTCGTTCGATCAATTCTCGTTTACGTGGCCCATTCATTGCTTGATTTGAGGATGAAGCGACGATGGAATGTCTGTGCTGCGTCTGCCTGCCTGTGGCTGCCGCTTCTTCTCTGTCCCGCTCCCTCACAGGCCAACCTACTCATGCCAGGCATCTACACTGAAACACTCATACTCAAGCCCAATGTCGTAAGTTGAAAAGGGGAACGGTCACTGCGCACAAAAATCTTTGGTGCGCAGTGACATACATCCAGTTGAGCACACATGGAAACCATCTGCCAAAGTCTTCATCCCCATTCGAGCCTCAACATTATGGGTGAATAATAATTTCTCGATTTTCAGTACGAACTGATGGGCGTGCCGCAGTCGTGCCGAGCAGGCACTGAAGTGCAAATCAGCATGCAGTGTCAGGATCTCATCGACTTCGAATTCGATGTTCGCTTATCTTTCAGTTTTTAAATTTTATTTTTTTGATATTACTAATGTACCAAAATTGATCAGTCTCACTATTGATGGCAACTATTTTTGAAAGAAAATATTATTCGAAACGATTTTGTTGTTATGCTTCAGATGCAATACGTGCTGCGCTCTTCGCCCTGCGACAAGGAGTTTTTCAACTCCCGAAAAACGGAGAAAGAGCACACTTTGGTTCGTTCATTCTTTGAGTTGTTTTCAAGAAAGACGATGCATTCAGCCGTTCTACTTCGATAAAGAGTACAACATTCCTGATGACTACGACTATCCCACAATCGCCTTCTACAAATCCCAGCAGAAGAGATTCAAGTGCAAGGTCAGAAACTTGTTTGCACTTCTCTTCATTTCGTTCATAATTCTCATGCCAACATTGAAACAAATGGAGATTTCAGGAATATAACGGCAAATTCTTCTTCACCGAAGAGGGTGATCATCCCATGCAAATGCACAATGTCACGCCTGTTGATGTGAGTTTGCATTTTCTTTTCAACTATAAAACAGTCGCAATTGGGAAGTTGTTAGTAAGACATACACTTCTGAAACTTTATGACCCCATATAAAAGGGCTAGGGATAGAGCAAGGCGTGGACCATGTTTGATCTCAAAACGTTGAGCACAATGACGAGATTTTCCAGACAAAAATTGACCTACCATACCCTATCCCTATCCTTTTCCCTTTTCCTCAGGTGTATGTCTTTTACAAGAAACTGTTAGCAAGACGAATCTCTAAAAAATAGTTGATGTTGCTAGAAGACAATTCCTCTTAATTGAAGTGCGGATTTGTTTTTTTTCTCCAATATACTTTCCTCTGTACATTCACGTTTATCTTTCCCTCACCGATAAGTTATTTTGACATTTCAGCCTGGACGAAGCAAGCGCGCCGCAGAGAAGTTCGCCGGAGTGAATGACGGAACTGCGGATGGAGGCACAAAGCTGACACTTTCGTGAGTTCTTTTCTGATATAATATTTTCTGAGCGATGTATTACTTTTTCTTAATTTGACTTACTTATGTTATTCCACTTTCCCGATTTCGATTTTTGTCTACATTTAGCCAGCCAAGAGTTTCAAGAAGTACCAGCAGGTTTGCTTAGGGATAATTTTGGGAATAACTTTCTAAAAAATTTGAATGATTTTGCTTTCTTTTCCTGCTACTATTTTTGTTTGGCTTCTTTCCATTTCATTTGATCGAACTACGTCTTCAGAACCTTCCACCCTGCTCAGAAAGTGCCCATTGATGGAATCTACTTCTTGGTCATTAAGGTAAGCCAATTTTATCTTATGGAAAATTAAAGAAGATAAATACTCGATAATTTTAACAGAATTGGAAAATTTCAAGTTGTTCAGGTCAACACAGTTTCGTTTCCCTCGAGCAGCGACATTTCGAATGGCGTGAACATCACTCTAACTGTCGAATGGAGGAGTAAGGTAAAAATTGGCGAATTTTTATTTAACGAATTATAATATTTTTTGTTCCTTGAATTTTCAACAATAGAAAAATTCTTCGTCAAAATAAACTTTATTTCAATTAATTCAGGACGGCTATCTGTCTGCAATCGACTATCCTCTGCTTCGGTATGATTTTTTTCGTCCTTTAATTTTTTCATTCCCATTGTTTCCAGTTTCTACGTGTTGATGTGCGTGTTCTACGCGGTTCTGGCGATCACGTGGTTGTACCTCTGCATAAAGTACTACACGGAGATTCTGCGCATCCAGTACTGGATTGGAGGCGTCATCATTCTGGGAATGATCGAGAAGGCATTCTTCCTCTCGGAATACTCCACTATGAATGCAACTGGAAGGAGTGTCGAAGGAGTACTTGAGGTTCGATTTTTGCAATCAAATTTCGAAAGCATTTCTTCTTTTTCTGAAGCTCATAGATCTTGCTAGTGTAGTTTGATTCACCGCTATGAAAAGGTGACGATTCAGTGACCCGGTAAAATGTACATTTTGTTTCAATTTTTCCCTAATTTTATCGTTTTAGGAATCTTTTTACCCAGGTTTAGATTTTTGAGCTTCAATGCCGTCTCTTTACTGATAATATAAACAGATAATTGTTGAAAAGTGACGAATAAGTTTGCAGTTGGCCGAGATGGTGTCGTGCGCGAAGAAGACGATGTCTCGCGTGCTGGTCATCATCGTTTCTGTCGGATACGGCATCGTCAAACCACGCCTCGGTAACACTTTCAGTCAAGTGAGTCACATTTTTCATAGTTTATTTGTTAGTTTGGTACTTTAGGCTAAATTTTTTTTATAAGTAACCTTTGTTAGTTTTTTTTTCTAAATATCAATTGTTCATTTTGCAGGTAGCCGGAGTGGGTCTTGTCTACTTCGTGTTCTGTTCAATCGAGGGAATTGCACGGGTTTCTAAGGTAATTTCGTTCATGCATATATTTCTTTTATAAAATTGAAAAATATATCCCTTATCATTTCCAAGTAGCACTTTCATTTTTCCTTTCAGAATACAGTAGAAGCAGCCAAGCAGAAGCAATTCGCTGCTCTGCCTTTGATCATCACGGAAATGGTGATTTTCTACTGGATCTACACCTCGCTCGCAGCCACGATGAGGACTCTCAGGCTCAGAAGAAATGAGGTATGTCCATTGTTTCGATCAGATGCATCTTTTTCTTGTTTGTCGAAAAAGTTGGGAAGCGCAAAGGAAGAATACACAACTCTCTCTACATTCCTTAGCTAACTTTATTTTTCTGCCACTATCTCCTCTTCACGTGCAAGCTCATACGCGTAATGCTCATATTTAGCGCTTTAACGTAAGAGATTGGGTTTATTTGACCAACTTGAATAAAACTATTATAAAGAAATATGAGATAAATGACTTCTCCCTGTTCAGGTGAAACTGCGCATCTACCGCAACTTCACGAACACACTGCTCATCTCCGTGTTCGCCTCTGTCGTGTTCATGGCCTGGTCCATGTTCTTCCACATCCTTCCCACTTGTCTCATGGATTGGAAAGAACTGTGAGTCATTTCCCTTGATTATGATTTTTTTTAAATTTCATTTTTCATTAAAATTATTTGGGTTCCTCAAAAATAATGCATTTTTAAAGAAAAACATGTAAATTCGTAGCCAATTTATTGATCAGAATCAAGAACTGGATAAGAGTTTTCGATGGAATTTTCATTCGCCATGCACTTACAATAATTCCCTGAATGTCAAAATTGATATTCTTGATAAGTTTTCACAATTTACTTTTCTAGATGGATCGACACCGCGTTCTGGCACGTGCAGTTCTGCTTCATCCTGGTCGTGATCATGATTCTCTGGCGGCCCTCGCAGAATAATCGCGGATATGCATTCACTCCGCTGCTTGATGACTCAGAAGATGAAAATGATCAAGGTTAAAGAAAGAAGGATAGAAATTGAACACACCGAATTTGCAGATGAGATATTCAATGCTGCTCATCCCAGTTATGAGGTGCTCAAAGCAAGGCAATTTGGGTCTGGAGCTGAAAATAGAAGACAGAAGGAATCCCAGAGGGAACAGGACAAGGAAGATCAGAAAATCAAGGCGAGTTTTAAATATTCCTTTTTTCTGATATCTTATTGTTAGTTTTGCCTTCTTCTGGTCAAATTGAATAGTGATTGAGAATACGCAATATTGCGTAAACAAAAGTATGCGGAGTAAAACGAGAATTTTTTCGAAAAGGAAACTAATGAAATTGTATTGAAAATAGACGATTTATCTGCACCTCGTTATACGTACTTTGTTTACTAGTTACTACGTATTTTCATCCAGTTTACTCCATCTGACTTATATAATCATTCAAGAATGCCCGTGCTTATTGTCCATTTTCTTAGTAAAAATTTTGAACATTTTATAAAGAAAACATTGATTATTCTTACATTTTTTCATAAAAAACTTAAATTGTTTTGTGTATTTTTCAGAATGATATTACTAAATTATGCATTTTTCAGGAAGAACTTCGTTGGATTGAAGAGAACATTCCGTCCTCTCTGACAGACCAGCTGCTTGGCGACGATGTAGAAGAAATCGAGGCCAGGGAGTTGGAAGTTAACAAAATGCTCTAGAACATCTAGAACGAACAAGAACAGGGACAAGGAATGGAACCTAAAGGATGTAATAAAATGGCTATTCAAATACACAACACAAGATAGCCTTTCATTGACTTTTCTAAAAGCTTATTTTATGAGAAAATTTTGTAAATTATGCTTGAAAAGATTTTTTTATCAAGAAACTAGTAGATGCAGATCCATCTTGAGTCCGAAAATTACTTCCAACGATGAGTTGACTGATTGAAATACCCATTTTGTATTGCTTGAACTTCTTACTGAAATGAGCTAACTATAAAATTAAAGCGCAGTTTTGTTGATGTGAGTAAGACGGTGAATGCAAGGTATTATTACTGCCCTAAAATTCAAGTATTTGCCTTTCAATCTTAAATTACAGGGTGACACCCTGCATAAGACTCAAGTTAGATCAGAACGATTAATCTGCGATAATTTATGGCATTATGCAAACACAAGACAATGTGCAGCATGCATTTCATTGATTTTGCGCATCGATTTATTTGTGTAAAATTCTATTTTATTATTTTTCACGGCACTCTTGCCACGCCATTTGAAGCAATGTTTTGGCAACATATGAAATTCATAGAAGTTGCAAATTATTGTCAAAATATGCCAAGTTCAATGGTGTGATTTACCAAACATATGGGTGATAGATTGATTATTTGTAACTTTCAGTATAATTCTCATTCTCATAAGCCATCCAATCTTTGACATGGAAAATGTGATTTCTTACCTAAACCACACACATGTGTAGCATTTGCTTTGTAATAAAACATGAAAAATGAAACAATCGAGGATTTCGAAAATCATTGACATGAACGATATGCAAAAGTAAAAGTAGTTTGGTAGTTTGAAACCTAATAGAAACCTAGAAAAAGAAAGCAGTAACTCGAGATGGCTTGCTGTGAGTCACTCATTCACCAGAAAAACGCAGCATAGCATGGCTTTGAGGCTTTGATCACTTCACGCATTCATGCCTGATTTACACACACCAAATGATCGGGAGCACATAATTTTATTCGAATCACGCTCAGCATCTTCTATTTGTGCACTTTATTTTTCCTACTTGCTTTTCCAGTTATCTTGTGACGATTTGAACATTTCGTGTCGCTTATTATGTTTTTAATAGTGGTGAAGTCTTTATAATTACAAGGTGTGCGCTAAAAATCGAAGGAATTTTCAAATTTTAGCTATTTTTGTGTTTCTCATAAATTATCCTAAAACAAATCTTACCTGCTCTCGGATATATTTATCATCTAGGCTCAGAACGTTTGAGTTTATTAAACAAATTTTAAAAATTTCATTTATAGTCGTCATTTCAATGGAAGCTTTATTATGCAAATATTTCCGAACTTGGCGTATTTATTAAATTCGTTTTTTGCTACTAACATTACTAAATCGATAGCAATTTTTCACTGGACTCATTTATCCAATGGCACATTTCAACCGCTCAATCAATTTTCGTGATCGAGCTAACTCGACTCAAGAAATGTTCCACTTCTCCTCTCTTTGTCACACTCCCTCTCCATCACAAAGCGAATGGCAGCTGTTCACAGGATTTTCGATTGCAGTAGTTATTTTTGCAGCTTTATACTAAGATTAGCCGCTTCAAAGAGTAGTATCCTATTGATCTCTCGTGTAGTTTCATCCTTCGCAAGTTTCTCTGAATGCATGATTGCTCGATGATATCAATTTTCCTCCTTCCTAGATTAGCTTACACTAGCATCTTTCGTGATATTTTTATCGATTGCATTACGAGTTTGTTGCCATCGCCTTACCTTATCGCCATTTATCTTCACATTCATTCAGAAGATGCGATTGCTCATAATCTGTGCGATCATCGCCCTTTCTCAGGCAGCTTCTCTCGATCCTTGGCGCAGAAGGGACAGAGACCAGACACAGGGTGTGGGCGGACCTCTTCTGACCGCTTCGTCTGAAGTCGAATTCGATCAGGTGAGTTAGATAGATTCTTTTAAATTATGGCCATTGATAAATATCTCATCAGGGTTCCTTCAAATTATCTCTATTTCAATCAGTGAAACTTGTCCTCAAAAACTATATTCTATCTGAATTCGTAATTTTAATAACTTCGACAGTCTTTTTTTTTATTTGCTTAGCATTTCAGTGAAGCATAAGATTTTCTTGCTATTTTATTACACTCGAATGAAATAAATTGACAAAAATGCATTGCAAAAAATCTTCACTATCAACAGCTGCTCACTTTTTTAAATTTTATTCTAGTTCGGTCATGATAACTCCGTTCTTCAATTATTCTCTAAATCAAATGAATCCAAACGAATCTTTGAACCTGTAAAAATAACGATTTTTCTTCGAAAGTTCTACTGAAATTGGTTTCATGTAATTTAGGAATGGGACCGCGAGTATCGGCCAAACATGCCTCGCTACCGACGAAGAAGAGACGAACCGGAGAGAGAAACTCGATTGACACAGTGGAACAGAGAACACGAGGCTGAGGTGCAGGAACGACAGAGGGGAGCACAGATTCGGGCTCAGGAAGAGGAAAGAAAAGAACGAGTCCATGAGAATCAGATGGAAGTCGAGAGGAGAATGGAAGCACGAAGACATGATCGCGAGAGAAGAGTGCGCAACAAGCACCACAAGGAGGAGATGCACGAACGAGAGAGACAGCGCAAGGCACAGCTCCGCAGGGAACACCACACTCGCAGACATCCGATCATCATGCAGGACAGCGACTCTGTTGAGAGATTCTGAACGCCATAAATTTATTATTGCTTATTTAATTACGATGTAAATTTATTTTTAACAATTGTTGTATAAATTTTAATAAAGCTTTGAATATTTTTTATAATTATACCAAGTAGAGACTATATAGAATAAGCTTGCTTAAAGTCGTATCTAACAAATTTGCAAAAATTATTTACTTCATTTACTGGCATACTGTAAGCATTTCATCATTTCTCCCTCATTTTACGCTAAACATCGTCACAACCCAGACAGAACGTTATGATTTGGCTTTCTGTTGTAAAGTGTTTTTCGAATCTTCAGTTCTTCTGTATTTATTCCCCATCAAACTATGCAGCCTGACCTTCTCATGACAACCTCGTCAGTTGCTTATAGAATCTTCTTCGTTCGCAGTTATTTTTGCGATCTGCATTCAGACACTTTTCAGTGTTCTGATCATAAACATCCCCTGCGGTGAGCTTTTGCCTCGCTTTATTCCAAAATATATTCTGTGAAAGAAAAGTACTACATCTTGTTTCGAGGTATTCCAAAATCATAATTTAATGATGAAATTATTCATTTTCTGTACTGTTATCATAATTTCTTGTGCTATTCCATTCGGTGCATCACGAAGGAGACATCAACTTCAACAGAGTAACAGCCCACAAGTGCTTGAATCTGCTGAACGCGAAAAATTTGATCAGGTTTGGCACTTATTTATTCCATCTAAGGGAGAAATAGGGAACGCAAATAGGCTCAGGTAATCCAAAGTCCGTCCGCCTCAATTTTTATCCAGACTTGATTGTTGTTCCGTAATTAAGACGCTTAGAAGGATTGGTTTTGGCTGATGAAGTCCGTCAAGTTGGGTACTCAAAAATGGCTAACTTTTCGTTATACAGAAACCTCGCGGTGTTGTGTATATTGTGAAATTTCGGGCGAATTTTTGGAACATAACCCTTTCATGGGATTATCATTAATCTGGACAAGGGTTTCCTAAAATATAATCTTCGAGGATACTCCTTTCCGATTTTGATTTTCAAAGTTGTTTATTTTTATGCCTTTTTGTATCTTTATCGGAGAATGAGCTTGCGTTTTCTAATATAGGGGTAAGCCAGAATTTTTATCCCGTTTTTAAAGTTCTCATTCCAAAAATCTCAAAATTGATTCTCATTTGTCACATCCAAATGAATGATATTTGTTATTGTCGTTTCAGAAATGGCTATCGAATAATTCACCATTGGCTATTCATATCAGAGCAAAAAGAAATGAACCAATCGAGAAAGGCCACGATGTGCAGATTGACGAGCTAGAAAACATCACAGACTTTGGAACTCGAGACTATGAGGCTGAAGCCATTGCCAGAGGAAGGGAACGGCAACGACAAGAAAGAATAAGGGAAATGGAAGCTTTCATGAAGGAAGGACAATTGGAGAGAGAGCAGAGGAAGCAAGAAGAAGTTGTGACAAAAAAGGAGAAGGAACGGTTGAAGGAAGAACGAATGAAAGAAGCCGGAGCATTTGCACGAGAAAGGGAACGAGAAGCGCAAGAAATAATGAAGGAGAGAGCTCGAGAGCGGGCTGAAAGACTTAAAAAAGCCATGGCTATAGCTCAGGCACGACAACAAGCAGCATTGAGTAGAGGGCGGAACTGACTTTATTTTTGATCTTATCCATTCTGGTGCTGAAGATTACGGTTCCCGAATAAAAGTTCAGCATTACTCGTTTCCATGCTACCCTTTATATAGAAATCTTGAACACCGATATTTGTGATTTCAAAATAACTATTTCATCGCAAATAGCTGAAACAGAAGAAAAACGACGCAAAGTATCTATTTTATATTACGCTATTATACATAAGTACGACTTGATATTTACTTTAAAAAATGTTTCCAAATGGCTTTCATATTCATTTACCCTTTGTATATAACGTGATGACTCCAAATATTTATTGAATCAGATAAATTGTTTTAATTATCAAAGTAGAGGAATTTCTGATGAAATTGTTATTTTTTGCTGTGTGTTTCAGTTAGAAGATTCTTGAAGATTTTTTCTATCCTGAAATTTGACTCTTGAAAAAATCATCTTGCTGACCTTCAGAAAGCAATTCCAGTCAGCTGTTGACAACTCTTCCGTTCACATTTCTGATGCTCATTTGCGAATATCGTCGACTGATGAGTGTTTTGGCTGCTTAGTTCTCGATTTTATTCTTCAACTGTTCGAAAATTCAAAAATTGTTTCATGATAATTTTCATCTTGAATTTAGGAGATGCAATTGACTGTCGTTCTCCTCTTTACTTTTGCATCCCTTGCATCGTCATTTGTAATCGATTTTTCGACAAACGGTCATCCGAGTTATGGTCGTCACTACTTCGACTGGATGAACTCGGGTGAAGATTTCTTCGATACCTTCCCAAGACCACCTCATCGATTTCATCGTCATTTTTCATTCGGACCCTCAGTAGGACTATTATAGTTTTTCTCTGACCAGGATATGTTTCAGGGAAACGGAAAAACTGAAAGTTTCGCCGTGTATTCTGATGGCAACAGAGTGAAGATTTACGACAGCAAGAATGGCAACTACGACAGTCATGCTGACTATCAGGGAACAAGGAATCCTGAGGAGGAAGCGAGAAGAATGGAGCAGGAAAGAGAAAGACAGCATCAGCAGAGTCAGCACAATCGTCAGTATCAGGCAAGACAACATGGAGTGACGACCAAGACGAATGAAGATGGCAGAGGGCATGAAGGACATGAAATCAGAAACAGAATGCAGACTTCGACTGATGAATTGAGACACCGAATGGAGGAGATGAAGAGCAGAATTCGTCAGATTGCAGAGGAAGGGAAGAAAAGAACTCATGAAGCTGCAAGCAGACACACTGATGGTGAGGCAAGGCAAAGGGAAACTGAAGCTGCTGAAAAGCAGACGGATCAGGAAATTGAAGCGGAAATCCAGAGAAATATGGATTACATGCAGGACTGGGTGAGAGGAGTAACTGATGATGCTCGCAATCAAGCACAGCACGAATCGTACAGAAATTCGCCTGCTGCTATGAGCGCAATGCAAGTCGAAGCTCCAGGGGCAAGACAACACAAATCATACTACATGCATACAAGCCATAGTAGCTCATCAAACAATTCCAATTAATCAATTATTGGTATCATTCGACTTTGCACATACTGATTGTTAGCTTATTATATCTTGAATTAATAAATTATAGCTGTCCAGAATAATAAAGTGACATTAGAAGAGATGTTTTCCCATGATTTTTGCATAAAGAATACCTTGCTCAATAAAATACCCTAGCCAGCTGTTAGCGTTTTTACTGGCAATAGTTTAGCAATATTTTTCGTTAGATCAAATCAATTTCTTCTGCGTGATTATTTTGTGTGAGGTTTTAGGATTTAGAAAATGATACTTCTCTCGGTATTCTTTAACTTTGCAGCAGTTTTACATTTCTAGTGTCGATGTTCTAATCAACGATTCTTATGCTGGCTTTTTTTATTTCTTCAAGACAAAATCAGTGAATATCTTTGAATTCCTCAGAATTTCTCAAAATAGCTTAACATCATTTGATTACAATGACGCACGAAAATTTGGAACACTCATAAGCAGGGGTATGCGGAATTTCAATTTTGAAAAATTCGAAGTTGAAATCGGAGTTCCGAGACCCAAAAACTCGCAGAATCGAAATTGGAATTCCGAATACCCCTGCTCATAAAATTGAAATAGTTGATTTTTGAAGTTATCAATAAAAACCTAGATAAAATTATTAGGTTTATATTCATTTGATAGTATCGCCGAGCTTGGAAAACTTCAGAATAGTGTGTTTCAGTCAAATTTAACTATGCGGGTTTTCATGAATCATGCATTGTGTCGAACTCTTTTTCTTCACTGTATGATGTAAGTTCGTTAGTTGCATTTGGATGGATAATTGCCAAATTAGAGTAAAACGTAGCGATTGGGAAGAGATTGGGGCAAAATGAAGAAAGAAAGTGTCGAAGAGAGTTTGCGACTATAGAAAATTCTTGTCCGGCGGATTGAAAATGGAGGCAGAAAGACGGGAACTAGCGTCAAAATGGCTCAGCAACTAGAGAAAGGTTGTGTATGAGATCAGCTGAAGATGAAAATTAGATGAAAGCGAATTACTGCTTAGGTTCGACAAAGCAGAACGATCATCTGTCAGAAGTGAATTTTTATTCTCAGAACAGGTAAATTTATTTTTTGAATTTAAAACATTTGAAAATATTCTAAAACTGCCCAATTGTTGAAAAGAGATCAAAAATAACACGTTTTACAAAACAACACCGAGATGGGCTTGATTAAAATCCCTCAGAAAATAACAAAGACTGGTATCCGATATCAATTCGATATGAGATTCTAGTTTTTTTTTATCGTTCTTCGTTAATCTTATTTTCTTCAGTCCGATGTGGAGGCGAATCAGGATCCTTTTTGGTCGTTTGTTTCTGTGTTAGAGCCCAGTAGGCACCTTTCTTTTGAATCAAGTCATTATGAGTGCCTAAATCATAATGTCACTTCACTAATTTCCTGTATTGCATTTTATACCCTGTTCAACAACTTGTCCTCCTTTCAGAACCATTATTTTGCTGGCATTCACAATCGTTGCAAGTCTGTGAGCCACTACGATGCAAGTTCTGCCAACTCGAGCATTGTCTAATGCTTCTTGAACAATCTTAAAAATGACAACATTTTTATCTTTTCACGAATAGAAAGAACCTTCTCAGATTCAGTGTCAAGAGCAGAAGTAGCTTCGTCCAGAAGCAGCACTTTCGGATTTCTAACCAGAGCTCTGGAAATGGCGATTCTTTGTTTTTGTCCGCCAGATAGCTGAACTCCCTTATCGCCAACGCGTGTATCGTAACCCTAAATCGAAATTGATTTTCAAAATTCTTATCTTGCAAAATGCACTTATTGTAGGCTATATGCAAGTACGGTTGTAATTTTAGATGATTTGCACGTTTTTGAACTTCATGTAATGTTGAAAAGTTATTATTTTTAAAAGTTTTTTACTTAGAAAATTGTAATTTGCTAAAATTTCGCTTCGTAAATAGATTTATTGAGCTGTTTCGAAGTAACTCTAAATTAGAAGCCGAATTTTAAACTTTTCCAGATCAAGGCTATTCATATTTTAACTATGATTTTCTCACCTCTGGTAGCTGACTAATGAATTCGTGGATGTTCGCTTGCGTTGCGGCTTCAATTATCTGTGTCTCACTTATTGACTTTTCTGGCAACCCATAGACGATGTTGTTGCGGATGGAGGTATCAGAAAGAATAGGTTCTTGCGATACAAGTGCCATGTGAGACCGGAGATAGGTTGGATTGATTTCGCGCAAGTCTTCTCCATCGATTTTCTATATGTACAGGGTAGATTGTGATTTTAAAAGGTAGTCATACAATTGAGCCATCGAATGGGTCATAGAATCGTTCCAGCAAAGAAATACAGGTGCTTTTACCGCACCCTGATGGACCGACAATTGCCAAAGTTTCGCCAGGATTTACCTAGAATCAAAACGGTGTCAAGTTTGCTTCTAATTACGACTAACAGAAAGATCAAGTCCTTGTAGGACGGTGACATCTTGACGCTCAGGATATCGGAAGAACACTTTCAGAAATTCAATCGCTCCGTTGATGGTTGGTTTCTTGCCTCGATTGGTCACCCCATCAATCAACGGCTCTTCTTCTAGCATCTGAAATTTACTCCATTCTGGCAAGGTAAACGGTATTCATTGCTACCTTGAAAATGAGTCCAGCGGCAA
Source organism: Diploscapter coronatus (assembly GCA_964036155.1). Classification (NCBI taxonomy): domain Eukaryota; kingdom Metazoa; phylum Nematoda; class Chromadorea; order Rhabditida; family Rhabditidae; genus Diploscapter; species Diploscapter coronatus. The sequence continues at coordinate 42,933,769 of OZ038422.1, read as the reverse complement.
AGGTCGCTTTCGCATATTCTCCAAAATATGCGGCTACTTGGCCGAGACTGCCAGCAGAAAATGAGATGGCGAACAATGTTCTGCAATAAACGAGCTCATTGAAAATTGGTTCGCTTTCTAACTCGAAGTTCTTGTGATTGAAAGTTTTCGAATGTGTCATACAATCGAATAGTTTGTATTTCATACTGCTCAACATATTTGCTTATCATTTTATTTTGATACTAAACGCGCTCTAGTTTTTCTTTACTACACTATACTACCCTAATATAGCTTTTAACTATAAAATCTAATGAACTTTACGAAATAATGGATAGCGAACGGATTCTTTTTCCAAAGATGTTTAATAAAATATGCATTTCATGCGAAAACGTAGAAAAACTTTACCTCAGGATGTTCATCGGATTACTGACGATGCTTTTAACGATCAGATAAACACCGAATCGGAACGATGCTGCGTAAATGAAGAAGAAGACTGACGCTGCGAAGCCGTATAGGAATACCTAATTTACTAAACTTATTTAGACAAATCGAACTTCTTACTTGGAGGATGGCTTTTTGCCTGTTATTCCGATGTGGTCTTTCTAGGTGATGGCAAAACTTCTCATGAAGCCTCTTCTGCAGTGTTAATGCTTGAACAGTCCGAATATTCTCGATAGCTTCCAATGCGATCTAAAACGGTTTTTCAGTGAATTTCTATTTTTTGTTTGAATTCCAACGAATTAAGTGAACGATAAAGTTCAATAGTGCGTAAACAATAGTACACCGATGGTGGCACAAATTAATCGTCAAAAAGGCTGACCGAGGGAATGGCACTTAACATACGACTAATCAGCGTCGTACTCTTCGTACAATTACGCGCCTGTGCTGTTGGACCTTTTTATCCACTTTAGTTCGTCTCATCGAAACAACGAGATTTTACCTTTCCACTATTCTCCATCTCCTTTGCATCCTTGTTGGCCTTCCCTGACATGTACTTCATGTGAATACTATGACTGACACCTAGCAATGGTGAAATCAACGTTACAAGAAGTGCCATCTGCCAGCAGAAGTAGAATGCGATTATCAATCCGATAGCAACAGAAATCACGGAATTGAATACTCCACCAATTCGATAGTCGATAGCTGCTTTGATGGTTGGAGCATCAGATGAAAGGCGAGTGCTGATTTTGCCAGGAGAATGACAAGGGTTGTCAAAATAAGTACCATCCATTCGCATCACATTACGGAACACCTGTTTGAATTATAATAAAGTCGCTCTTGCTAGAACAAAACAATATGCACCTTTGATCGCAGCCTCAAAGTCAACTTTTCTGCAGCTATTCCATAGAAGGTGGCTTGGAAGAACATCGTGCTCGCTGTAACAACAGCCAGGACGAGGAACATCAGCGACCAGAAATGGCCTTCTCTCAACAACTCATCGCCAGTCAGCGAAAACACCTAAAATGGAAACCTCGAATAATTCTTCCATTTTGATCAACCTCGATTATTTGCGAGAAGAATAGCGAGAAGACTGGGAATACGCCTCCTTGAACGATCGCAGCTATTGTAGCAATCAGCAAATATGGCGATTCTGGTTTGGCATATTTCAAAATTCGGAAAAGATTTGCCTTGGCTGCTCCTTCCTCCTCGAGTTCTGCAAAATAAGTTTTTCAAAGAAAAAATCCCAGAAGCATCCAACCTCTTTTTAGTCTTTCCAGATCCTCCTCTGGTCTTTTCAAAGCATTTGCATTTTCGTCCAATACTTCTCTGTTTGTCAGTCCCCCAGATAGTTGTGACTGAAGTCTTCTTATTTCGTCGTGTATACTCGAGGTTCGTCGTCGTGTTACAGATCCAGGTGAGGAAGCCATCCGATCGAGTTTAGGTTTTTCGTCTGAAATCACTGAATTATAGTGGCATCAGGAGAAAAATTACCATCGACATCGACGAAGACTTGAGCATTCACAAGTTCGTAGTAAAATCCTTTCTTCGCGAGCAGTTCCTGATGAGTCCCAATTTCTACCACTTCTCCATCTTTTATAGCCACAATTTTGTCAGCGTTCTTTATGGTCGATAGACGGTGAGCAACTACCAATGTCGTGCGATTTTTGGACGCCTGAAGAGATCGAGTTTCGCTTTTTTGAGTTGCATTGACAAGAGAAGTTCCCACACATGAGCTCGCAGATATTGATGCAAACTCCCATTTTTTTAAATAATTGACAATATTATCAGGTCAAAAAGTGCTTACCCGAACTCAGATATCTGGAATTTTAGGTTGGTCTTCGATTTTCTTGCCTTTATTAGCAAATTTGAAAATTTCGCTTATGATTTTAATAAAACAGCTTATTTCCATACTAACTACGTACAAAAATATTTCAAATTTCCGAGTGCGATTAAGTTGGGTATTTTATCTGATAATCGCTATCAATGCTATCGATTGTCTCTATTCGAGTTTTTCAAGATCTGTGTGCTCCTATGTAGAATTTTCTCATATGACTCTTACATTCTCCAGAGCTTCTTGCACAATCGATTCACTGAAATAGGCATTGTTTATTTTTAAAAAATCAATAATTTTATACTGAACCTTTCTGCATCAAGAGCTGACGTCGCTTCATCGAGAAGAAGTATCTTTGGATTTCTGACTAGAGCCCTTGCGATGGCGATTCTTTGCTTCTGTCCACCTGACATCTAAAAATCACTTGTGTATGTGAATATAGGAATTCTTCCGGTACTTGAGCTCCTCGATCTCCAACTAGTGTTTTGAGTCCATCAGGAAATTCTTTAACAAAATCGTAGGCATTTGCTTTCCTTAGTGCATCGGTAATTTCCGAAGTTGTAACGTCTTCACGACCGTATCGAATATTCTAAAGTAAGAATATCATCACGATTTCGCATTCTCACAATGATCCAAAGGCGGAACATGGCGAAATAGTGTGTAGGAGAGAGTAGGCTAATGTTCTCTCATTTCACATACAAAATCGTCATGTTGCTTCATTGTGAACAACCGAGTTATCAATATTATCATAAAATTCTAGCTCTGGAGAGAACGGTGTCTGACTAAAGTTGCTGGTCAACTTTTCCTAAGTTCCGACACATAACTCAGATTTTTTAAAATTCTCAAATTGCACGCTCTTTTTCGGTATTTTTTGTGTGATAAACGAACCTCTTCAATGGTGGTCGAGAAGAGTTGAGGCTCCTGACTGACAACACCGACAATGTTGCGCAAGTGTTCGATATTGAGTTGCTTGATGGGAATTCCATCAATGAGAATATCTCCGGAATCAGGATCATAGTAGTGCAAAAGCAGGGAAACGACTGTCGACTTGCCACACCCAGAGCTGCCGACTAGTGCAACTGTTTGACCTTGTTCAGCCGTGAAGTTGAGACCCTAGAATAGAATAAGATTTTTTCCTGTATCTCTTCTTGGTTGTCCAACCTTTAGAACTTCTACTTCTGGACGAGTTGGATAAGAAAATCGCAAGTTGGAAACTTGTATTTCTCCACGGACATCTTTGGGCTTCTTTCCCTCCTCCGAATATGAATCAATGTCTGGAGTCTAAATTGAGAGAAAAATGATGGCTTTTCGCACAATTGCATACCCGATCAATGACTTCGTACAAAGCACCCGCTGCACCCAAGGCGGCTCCCAAAACGCCAAACTGTTGGGTTGCATGACCCATTGCCATTGACCTGAGAGATGTAGGGATGATTTGTCTCCATAAAACCATTACTAACCCCATCATTACCGCAAAAAATACGGTCATAACAGTGCCACCTTGCAGTCTTCCGCTATGCACGAAATTCGTTCCCATATAGAATGCAAAGCAATACGACGAGAATATGACGAGGAAAGTGATAGCCAATCCAACTCCTACTAGCAAGGATTTCTTGATTCCAATCTTCTCGCTTACTTTCAGAGCTCTGTCATACCTAAATTCAGAGGGATTTTCTAAGGACTTGGTCCATATCGTTCTTCAAATAACAAGTTAGATTGATACAAAACTTATATACTTTTTATTGCTCCGAAGGAAAATTTGCGTGAAATATTTTATAAATTTCACGTTTAATTTCCAGATTTTGAGCCAATTGTATTCGTTTCTTCCTAGTTTATGAGAAATTACTCTGATTTCATAATTCTAAACTTTTGTTCCTCCCCGATAAAATAAGATACTTAATGTCAAATTTACTCTACTACCTATCAGACTCGTATTTCTGAGCATTGAAGCTCATGACAGTTCGACTCGAAGTGAGTGCTTCTTCAGCAATTGCACCTGCCTTTGCGTAATTCTTCGCTTCTTCTGTTGACGCGGATGCCATTATCTAGAGTTGTTACTTATTTAAAAGCGAGAAAATGATATTTCTACCTTTGAGATGAACGCACCACAACAGATCATCAACGGGGAGAATGCACACATGCACAGCGTCAAGACCCAATCGTATGTGAACGCAACGATGAAACCGCCGATGAATTGCGAGGTAAATTGGAACATTAGGCCAATTTTGTCGCCTGTGCCTTCTTTGACTCGTTCGATATTGCTGAAACTTATTTTTGAAGGTTTTCGTTATTTTTGTGAATACTCGAATAGCTTCGTTCCGAGTGATCCCGACTGATTCTTGTCAAACCAAGCAATATCCTGCCTCATAATTGCTTTGAAGAAGTGCCTCCTCAATCTGTTGACCATATTCTCACAAACTAGCAAGAAGCTTGCTTCCTAAAGGAATATATCAACAAACAATCGTTTCTTTCGTTGGAATATTTACCTGAATACATGCTGCAACGAAAATTATGCAACCCAGATAAACGTATTTGAGGCAGTTGTGAATCACTTTGTTGTTGAAGTCATCCATCCGTTCGTTGTAGCCAGATGCTATAGTTCATTGGTAGAAACACTGTATCTAGGAAATGAACTCCTACCGCTTGAGTTAGCAAAGGACAAAATTACTGCATCGATGAAATTTTGAGAAATGTCGCCCTAAAATGTTTTTTTCAGTGCAAAATTCATACAATCTGCTTTTTAAATACCATTATGATTGAGACGAATGGAAATCTGAAAAGGAACATATTCAGAAAAGTTTATCGTTAGATCTGGGATGGAACGATTTAATAAACTAACATAGTAATGATTCTTCAGAATTTTAAATTGCTGTATTTGTAAAGTTTTCTTTTCTGTCAAGAAAAACATCGTTTTGATCTGCGTTGGTTCTTGAAAAACGTATAATATCATGACGTGAAACATGACCAAAATAGGGCAGGGGGATGACAGGATAAGCCGTTTTTCCCTCATTATTTTCACCATGCCTTTTGTCATGGTGGTATTCGTTATTTCATGGACGATTGCCATTTGACGGAATAACTTTTTTTATCATTTACAAGTGATTCTTGTCCAATGACAGCTTCTTTTTTGAAAATATGGGAAACATTATTATTAGTACTTCGTTAAATTATGAAAATCATTCAGTCATTGTACACTCCGTCTTTCTTCAAATGGTAAATGATTTTCTTCGTTTGTTTCAAAAGTTATCGTTCCAGCCCTCTTCGGATACATTTTTTTTAAACATGAGCCTACCCCAATCCTGTTATGCAGGCCACCAAAATTCCAATGAATAGGAAAAGTCGATCTAACCACGTTGTATATCGGAACTGAAAGAATAAGACGAAAGATAAAATCACTAGCTTTTGAAGTCTCACCAACTGACATATTGATGCCTTTGGGGATGGTGATTCTTTCTTCTCGCTGCAATTTTACATTTTATAATCTTGCTCAAATAGCTCATTGTAGAAGGTTTGCTTCATCTCTGAGCCATTGCAGAAATAACCCTGCGTCTCTATATCTTCATCCGTCCTTTTCCCCTTCAGCATACATACTCTAGCTGCCTGCACTCTATAGACCGAATGTGGACGACAAAACGTGTTATGCGCCAAAATGATGCAAGTTCAGTGTCAAGATTTTTCTAATATTGCAAAAATGAAAAAGAAATTCACGTACCTCTCCTTTGCAGTTTCGTCGAGCAGAGTTGCCTTCTCATTGTGATTCTCATAATTGACAGGCTCCTTGATTTCGCTCAAAGGCAGCCCGTTGCAAGGCAAATCCTCCTTGTCTGCGGTCATTTAGAACCGTGAAATGCTCTTCAAAATATGTTGATTTGAATAGAACTATGAAGGAAAATGATTTCGAGTTCAAATAGGTTAAATTCGACTCGCAGGCTATAGCGTAAACCACGAAAAACACAAAGAACTGCGAAACATTTCGAAATTCTGCTAACTAAAGATGTCTATGGGTGAGCGCAAAGGCACTAGAGAGCATAGAAAGAAAAAAACGCGATAAGTGAGACATAGAGAAAGGGAAAGAGTGGATGGGAAACATGAGAACGAAAAGGAAAGAGGCAGATCGAGAAAGCCAACGAAATAATGAATAGAGAAAGGTGAATTGCATGAAAGTTCATAAAGATTTTATATTTCGTAACGATTAATTGGTGAAAATCGTGTTAATTAGTGTGTCGAATTTGTGACTGTCAGATATACGATCGTAAATTTCGCAATAGATGAATCAAATAACTGTTTATTTAGTCGAATCATCACAAATATCGATTCATTCATAGGAGTTTCTTTCGTCTGAGCGCTCTCAGCTTGGCGCGTAGTCTTCGTCTGAATTCGAAATCGAGTCCTTTCGAATTTACAATTGGGGTTTTGCGAGATCCACTATTCCGATTACGAATTATCACGCGCTAAATTAACTGCTGAAGCTAAAACAAAGAACTAATCCCAACTTACGTTATTGATGCCATTCTGCTCACTGGAATCTTTGTAGGTGATGATAGAACTAGCAGGAGAATGTCTAAAATGGAAAGGTTTCTCCCAACTGCGAACTAACTCGGTGTATTATTTTGTGATCATGACTTTCTGAAATCTTGCAAATTTTTTATGAGCACGAAAGATTGGAAACTAGATTCATCAAGTATTAAGTCTATTTGCACATTTTATGCGCAAAATTTTTGCCATTCGTGGCAGGTTGCGTGAAACTACGAATTCGTTAAAACACAAGGCTTCTAGGTCATGCCTAAAGACGCCGCCACTTTGGAGTTTTTTTTTTCCGAACTACTATAACGCTTTCGATTTTGAAGGAGAAAATTTTCGGAACTCTGACGTCGTTTCGGCCTCAAAGAAGACCATTTTTCGAATTTTGCCTTCTACTTCGAATTATTAAATTTTTCCTTCGCGTGGATTTTATCCGTGAAAGCAATACTCGTCTCTTCAATTGAAACATAATCTGCAACACTTTGTCATACTTTGTAAAGGTATCGTCTCCAGGCAACAGTCCTCCACCCTTCTTTGGATCATCTCTGGCCGTCTTTCGCGGCTCTGCATACGTATCATCAAAGCCTCCTCCTCTCGAACCTCCTCTGCCCGCTGAGATTCGACCTGGGAAACGTCCATTTCCACTCAAAGAGGGCAGAATCGAGAAGTGCGAGTATGTTTCTGATACTCGTCGATCATCAGGAGGAATCGTCTTGATTACTGTCGGACTAAAATGAAAATAGCAATCGAGTAAAAATCGTTGTCTATAACAATGCTTCGACTTTGATGACATAAATTTTTGAAATTAAAATTTGATCCATCTGTGATACTGATAACTACTTCTAAAAAAAGAAAGCCTGATACAGGTATCAATTAAAAATTCGAAGTTTAAAATCTGTATTAGTGTGATGAACCTAAGATTTAGAAAATTTGCTCGATTTGTAACAATGTAGAGATAAGTTGCACGTTTTTTCCGAAAAATCGAGGCTCAGCAACTCACTTTCTGTCGACTCCGGCGCTTACGAGCTCTTCGTAGTCTTCAGATGGAGATGAAGATGAAGACGAAGAGGGAGTACCACGATCGAAATTTTCACTGATTGTGGCCTTGCCTCTGCCCCTGCCTTTGCCCCCTTTATTGTAATACTCCCAATTTGACGACAATGCCAACAGTCCCGATTTGCTTGCAATTCCACTTCCTGTTAGAGGCAAGTAATCTTCATTTGAACTTGAAGTAATACCGTCTCTTGGCGGACATTCGCAATAAATCGAATCTTTTCCGGGAGGACCTCTCGCTCTAAAAGAACTTTTCTTAACCAAATTTCTTAGAAATGCAAAAATACCCTTGTTTCCCACGATGGCCTGTCTCACCCGGTTCACCTTTCGTCGAATTTGATAAATTCTAGATGTTAGTTTATTGGAACTTACCTGGTTCACCCACTGCTCCTTTGAGACCCTCTAGAATTTAAACAATAATTGATATATGAGTAAAAATTATGGCTACCTGATCCAGGCTCTGCAGGAATTCCTAAAAGATTTTTAGTTTATGGGGGTTTTATCGTGTGTTAGACGTGTTCAATTCGAGCAACTTTTAAAATTCTCAAATCTATCTATTCACTGAATTTGAACGGTCTTTGCCATGCAAAAATACAAAAAGAACTTTCAGATACCTGGTTCGCCCTAAAATGATTTGGATTATGGCTAGAAACTCGATTAGATCTTACCGGATCCCCTCGAGGACCTTGGAGGCCTTGAGCACCAACTGCAAATTTTATTGAATTTTCGAAACAGTAAAATCACTCTGATAAGAATAAGGATAAAAGTTTCAGCGATAACTTATCCGAAATAAGATTTGGAAAGAAGTTTGTTCTGTATGAATAAATGCCAGAGTATGATTTCTTTGGAGTTATCACTATTTTAGCCTGACTAAGTTCTATTAGTTTGGGATTTTACTGACTTGGTCCTTTCGGGCCTGGAACTCCAACGAGCTGCACAAAATCGCGTCCAGCTTCACCCTTTTGACCTTGTTCGCCGTTCCTGCCTAAATAATTTATGACTTATTTATTACAGATGTAAAATGTATCGCTGTAAGACATCGGATTCCTAAATTGCGAATTAGGTAACCTCATCTTTACCTGCTTGTCCGCGTATCCCCTTTGGGCCAGGTATTCCAGGCTCGTTTATTCCATCTTTACCAGGCTCTCCTAGAGTTCAATGCTGATGCATGTATAGAAAATAGTTTTAAAAAACCAGGAGTTCCAGGCTTCCCCCTTTCGCCTAAATTATATCCATGAGTTTTAGTCAAATCTCGTGCAAAAAGCCACCTTGCTCCCCCTTTTCGCCATCTGGCCCTCGAGCTGAAATTTTTTATTCTGACTTGAAACTGATAGTAAAATCGTTTGGTTGAATCAGAAAATGTTATTCCTTTTCAACGAAGTCATCTACAGCAGGAGAAAACTTACGTCCACGAGGGCATGGTGGACTGAATTAAATATGCTTTATTTTTCAACCAAAAATCTGACATACCAAGGCTGTCCTTCTTCAACTTGCATAATTCCATCAATACCCTTCTGACCAGGCTCTAAAATGATGATGTGAAAATTGATAAAAAAAAATCATCAAATTTACCTCCCGGTACCCCATCCTCAGCCATCTTGCCAGGTGTTCATAAAATAGAAACGATAAGGAGTTTTTTTTTTTCTCAAGAGACAAGCGTTTTTCTCAGGTGTTAAAATTTGTATAAATATATATTTGTTTTTGAACTTAGCTGGTTTTCCTCTTGGTCCTAAAATGTAGCAATTATGAGGATAAAACTCCGACACAAAGAAATACCTCTCGGGCATGTGATAACAGCACAATCTGAAAATTGAAAATGATTTTAATCTCAACTCACTCGTAAATATATGTCATGCAAGGTGTGTTGTCCTGTTTCATTTTATGCTAATTCTTTCACTGTTCAAGTCCAGTCGAATCGCTGAATATTCCCGTTATCGTACGATGAGTTTTATACTGCGCGACGTAATTTTGGAATATTCATTGGCTCCAATATTCGAATATTATAGCCGACGAAATCATTTGTCTCCGTTATGGATTCAACTATTGGTAGAGTTTTCACAAAATTCAAGTGTGATGATCTATATCTTCCGAAAGCGACAGATGCTGACTGTGCAATGCAATTTTATGCGATCTATTCCACGATTTGATGGATATTTTGCAATGAAGCACCTATTGTCTAGTCATAGGAGTGTAGCAATGTTTATCATGAATCGATCGATCGATCGATCGATGAGACGTGTATTCATGAATGAGACAATGGTATCAGACAGATAAGTAAGTATGTCGAAGGTCGCCAGAGATCAAAGTAGATACATTCTGAGTCGGGAATTGCCCTATTTCTTTCTTTCCCCCCTATTTGTTTGGAGGTTATCAGCCTCGGTTTGCCAGATATCGAGATTTTCATGCAACTTTAGTTATTTCACGTTTTGATTAGGGCGTCTCAACCTTGGACAGGGATATCATTTGATAGTGAGCGAAATTTTGGTGTGGATTTGAGTTTTGTGAGCTCTTAAAAATCACTGATAAGCTTTTTTTTCGTGGATTTTCCAATGAGTGATGCAACTCGAGTGATTTTGTTTCGATGGCCACTTCTGCCTCTGACACTTTTTCTGCTTGCTTCTTTACAATTCCTACTCTTTCCTCCTTCACTTCTTCGTTCTATTTATTATTGTTTTCTCGGTTCCAATGATGTGAATCGTCTCCTTGCCCTCTAACCTTTCACTATCTCCTTACCTTTCTTCCTTCTCTCTTTCTTTCCCGTTCTCTGCCACTCTATCATCATCTTCTTCTTCTTCTTCTTGTTTTTATCGTTTCCAACCCATTTTTCATTTATTTCTCACTTTTTTATCCTTTTCAATTGAACTTCCTAATTTTCTAATAACCACTTCCTTGTTGCCTTCCAATTCCCCTTATCACCATATCGTCGCAATTTCTGTGATGCATTATATTTTTGGCCATTCTTCATTCGACTGATAACAAACAACACAGCGCGACTATGTCGAAAATGCACCGAATGCAGCGCTAAGCGTTCTGATTATAAAGCGCGGATTCTCTTATTCCTATTAGGTTGATCACAGAATCTTGCCACTTATTTTGAAATACCTTCAACCTGAATCCAAATGAAATTCTGCTACTATTCACATCCAATTAACGCCGAGTATGTTAGCAAAGTTCTATCGTGGTTCAGTATTGAATAGCGTTGAAAGGAATATGATTATGAGCATGATTTGTGGCGAAACTTTGCGATCATCCTATTATTCGGTTTGACTGTGTTCTTATTCTGTATACCTGAATTATTTTCTACGACATTAGTTCCTTATCGAGCTCATTAGTTTACAACTGTTTTTTTTTTATCTAGAACTTTCTAAAAGGAACTAAAATTTTGGAATCTGATTTATCAATCTTTAATTTTATATGGAGATTCTTTCATTTTCTTGATAAATTCTGTATTCCCAATTTTCTATTTTTCTTGTAATGAACGAACGATTGTGACTGACCGCAAACTCTGGGCGACGAATCGTCTGCGTCTGCATCGTATCTGTGTCTGCCTCTTCCTCTGCCTCTGCCTCTTTTCGATCCTTTCACAGAAGTGAACCAACTCTGTCTCTTTCCGCGATGATATTCGTATTCCTCCAATTCTTCTAGAGCCAAAACTTTAGCAGCCTAAATTTTCAATTTTGATTAATTACTCTGTTACTCTATTTTCGGAATTAAAAATGCTATGAATTTCAGTAGTATCATTTCGTAAGCAGCGAGACCTTGTTCATCTCATGACAAGCTTCAGCTAAATTTCTAATGTGCTTCTAGTTTTTTAAATAGTAGAACTTCAGATCGTATCAATTATATCAAATTTTAGAAATAGCTAAAATTGAATATAGATATTCAGAGTTAAAAGTGAGCGTCAGAAATTTAATTTATCATGGGGTTAAATTTCTAAACTTTTACCGATAATTTCATAAACTTATAGAGATGAATTTAGGTTAGGTGTTATCTTGATATTTTATTATCTTTTACTGCGCTTCTATTTTAAAGTTTATCAAAACGATCCAATCGAATAAGAATCAACATAAAATTCAGTATCGTCTTAGATCAGCATTGAAACTAGACTATTTTGTTTTTTTTTCCTAAATATGCATTACTTTGGTGACCATTAAATTTATCATTACTTCATTGAATTAATTATCTCAAGTACAACTACATTTTTTTCTACTGCTAAGCTCTGAGATTATTTTTAGTATGAAAGGTGATCGAATTGCGCGAAATTTCGCGCCGCATCTACTGAACACGTTTGGCTGAATTACGCCTTTCAAGATGAATCATTCGACTTTTGTTCCTCACTAATTCGCACTGACGTCAATGAGTGAATGAATGATGGTCTTACAAATAGGAACCCTCAATTCTCTAGCAGAACTGATTCGCTGATTCGACTATTTTAGCAACCTTCACTGATTGCCTCTAACTGAAATACGTGAAAATTTCTCGAGATCGAAAAACCCTCTTGTACTTCTATTTTGTAAGAAAAATCATCTGCGTATTTCAAAGCACAGAAATCGTGTGTCGATAATAACTGATTGATTGAGATGAAAATTAACCAAAGCACGAAATGCGGAGATGACTGACTGACCTGCATTTGCCTGCCAGCGGCCTCCAATTCGACCGCGGATCGCTCGATGTCATTCACAATGGCGATGTAGGCAGCCGCGGTCAGCAGCAGCGACACAATCGACACGCAGCTGGCGACGCGCGATACGGATGCGATGATCGCATCGGGATCTTTTTCGGACGACATTCTTAAAATTAGATATTTCAATAGACCACAAACTACTGATGCAAAAATGTAAAATCGAGGTAAGTGCAAAAATTTGTGGGAAACATGTTGTCAAATTGAGGCGAGTGGGTTATGAATGAGGTAAGAGTAAGGAGGGAAGTGAAAGTAGTCAGGCAAATGCAGGCAGAAGGCAGAAGAAGAGGACTGTCACTTGAAGACTCGAATGAGGAGGCGCTGGCCAACCGAGTTGCACTCCTTCAATGCTGCATTGCTAATACGGCTAAATTCGAGACTTCAACCGATAAATCGCGTGAATTATGACATTCAAACTGGATTGTCCAGGTGCGTTCAGAGCAATTAGAGGGGAGAGCGAAAGCTGTAGAGAATGCAGAAGCACAATTACCGAAGCGAGTACAGGAGCAATAGATCATCGAACTTGGAAGGAAATGTAACGATCTCGTAAATCAATCTAAGAAATCATTTTGGCAAAAAAATTTAACTTCCTTGAACTATACTGTTCTTTCGTGACTTTAGAAAGTGCATGAATGGCAGTCGACATTTCATGATGTCCAAGACTAGCATTCTAACTTTCTCTTCACTACCGCAAAGTACTTGAAAATCGTCGATTTTTGCAGTAATTTTGGAAAATTTTTGAAATTATAAGGTCGCACGCGACACTGCTTTTTTAGCATTGAAAGTTTTCAAATTCTTTTTGCATACTTGTACGGAATCAATGTTCAAGTTGAGACAATGACATGACAAGGCTACTAATATTTCGATTTGATTGATCATTGCTAATTTCGAACGTATTCTATGACTCCACATAGCCGTTCTATGTATTGTGACATTGAGATTTATTGATTCAAATATTGCCGCATTTACTCTTTGATGATTTTATGGAATGACTTTCAGTCGTACAGTTGAAACTTATTCCTAACTACGTTTTTTAGCTTGATCTTTATTTTTGTTTTCACTATCAGATTGTTCAAAGATAAAATTTTGAATTTTGAAGGATCAGAAAGTGCAAAATGATTGAGGGAGTTTCAGAGAGAAAGAGAGAGATGAAGGAGTGAAAAGAATGAAAAGCATCCACAGGCCAAGAAGAAGGAGAAGGCAAAGGCACTCGATAACTGTCCAATGATATGTACACAGAGAGGAGATAGCAGGCAAATCAAGAGAGCACGGAGGTGGAGAAGCTGAAAGTGAGATGCGCGAAATTAACGATGCAACCTGCGAAGTTTCTGCACTCTTCATTTATACTCTGAACTAAGCTTGATCTTATTTATTTTTAGCTGGTTGTTGAGTCTAGATGTTCGAATATTCAGAATCATAATCTCTCGCCAAAATCTTTGGGTTTAGAATCAGGATTCAAATTTTCTTAGCTTGAAATCAAAATTATGAACAAACATTAATTTTGACATCGTTTTCATCTTCATATTTTCGATAAAACTCACGTCACACCTCTACTCTTTATAATACAAGGAAGTTAGCTTGAAGCGATATCGTCTGACACATTTATCATCACTCGGTTTCACTTTAACTTCGACCATTGACCTACGATTCTTCGCTGAATTTAGACTTTTCGATATTTCGACCAGACAGATGGACAACTCTCTTTTGACTAATTTCGTATATTACGTGGATTAATTCATTCGGATGTATAAAATCGAAGCTATTCGAGGAATTTGGACTTTTTCTAGTGAATCTGTTGAATTAGTTGGGGTGTGCATGTAAACCGTGTACAATTCATTGAATTTCATGTATCTTTTCCTTTGTGACAGACAAACAATCCTTTCTGCTGCTCGTTGCCGACTGATTGCTGTGGATTTCTCCATCTCAGCTGTGCAAATTGTCGATCATCCGACTCATTTGTTGATTTGCTACAAGCTTCTCTCTCCTCTCTTCATTCATTCATTCCATTCATTCATCCAAATATGCAATCCCTCCCTTCCTTCCTTTGATTGTGATTGCATTTGTGCAATCGGCTCGATTATTTGTCAATGAGTTCCTCTTTTCTTCCCCTCCCTTCTCTTTCCCCTTTCTGCCGGATCTGTATAAAGCCCTCAGCCACAGACAGCTCTTCCTGCCGATTTTTGCGGATTTCTACTTTCCGATTCATTTCAATTTCAAGCTAAAAATGAAATGAAATGTTCGTCGGCAGAATGTTAGCTATTTATACTTTTCTACCAGTATTTAGTCATCATTTAAGCCAAACTATCACCTATTCCATTTAAACTAAAAGAATATTCTATTAGTTTGGTAAGTTGTTATTTTAATTGAAACGAATATAATTGTCCCAGCTTAAGTAGTTGTGCCGTTGGAGATTTAAGCAGTGTTTTCATGAGACATGAAAGCCTCCAACAGCCGACTGCTTAGATGGTGCGATTTGCAAGCAGAAATCATTTTGAAAGGAATAATCTTCTAAAATCCTGTGAAAACACTAGTAATCTAGTATCGATTTTTAATTATCAATGCTTCGATATTGAAGAGTAGTGGGATGGTTAGGGTGAAATAAAATATAATACTGATGAGCCAAATATTTTAAACGCACGATTTTAGCACCTATGTTTCAATAAGTTTCTCGAGTCTGATTCTCCTAAAATTTAACATACAATTAAATAAGTGATCACGAGATCATGCTAAATTAAGGATGATGGTTATCAACATTTTAGGTGTACGAAAGATATTTAAATTCATGAACGTTTTCAAATTTTAGCTCACTTTTGTTACGTATTTTTTCAACACTCTCTTACCTATTCATGATATGGAGTCATGAGTAGAGTCCATGACTTCGAATAAAGTTGTTAATTATTTGGATGGTCTTCGCTAATGGAATAGATATGTATGAACAGTGAAATTCAATTGCTCTAAATTGAAAAGAAAAATTCTTCGAATTTTGCAATTGATAACTGAAATTGCTCTATATTACTTTCAATGGCAAAAAACACAATTTTTAGTTTAATTGCAAGAGCCATCGATTTCCAATATGACATTCTAATATCGAAAAGATTGACTCACTAATAAATTCAATTTTCGTCGTTTTTTGTTATTTATTTGCATAGTTACACAAGTATTTGTTTGTTTATATTCGATTTGTTGCGTTTCTTCCCACATTCAGTTTCTGTGTTGATTGTGTTCAAGTTGGTTGTGGATTATTTGTTGTCCGCAATCTTGGAATCGTGACCGCCAAGTGCTGTTTGTGAAGACTGCACCTTTCCCGCAAGCAACTCCATATTTGGATCTCCTCATGCTGAGAATCATCGTCCGGCTGAATAATCGTAGGTTTTAAAGGTTTCTAATTTCTTTCTAGATTTTAGTCAAATTAGTCAGTAACTTGTAATTAATTGTACCTTAAAAATTGTTATCAGCGAAAAAATGCAACAAAATAAGACTGGGTAATGTGAGAACTGTTGTAATTCAAACGATATTTCAATTTGATATTAAAAATTATAATTATGTCTTATCCTGATTGTCAAATTCTATTACGACGTTTCATGTAATTGATTTAGTTTTCATTTACTTATCGATCGATTGAGTGAATTCTAAAATAACTATTGTTTCAGTTTCGGTGAGTATTTCAGTTTCACTTTTCTCTTGACTTTCCACTTTCAAGTCGTTGCGACTTATGCAAATGCAATGGCACTGTACTCGTCTCGTTTCTGCATCTCTTTTCCCTCTCACATGTGCATGGTCTTCACCAATCCGCATTCTTTCGTTTCTCTGTATTCGTATTCATTTCATAGAGAACGTCGGTTCACAATTCCTCTTCACTTCTTCTGTTTCTCAATTCTAACAATTCACGAATCTATGCAGCTGCAGTTCGCTGTTTGTCATGCAAAAACCATCTTCTCTTCATCTCTCAAATCTCTCGACTGCCCGCGCTCTTTCATCATTTTCACTTTCTTTTTTTTTCGTATCTGAATCCGCCTTTCGCGTTTTCCATAGAAGGAATATTTGAAATAATAAAGAGGTTGAAGTGAGTAAGAGGAAGAGAAGGATGGGGGGAAAGAAGAGAAAGTATCTTTTACCGACTATCTGTATAACTTTTCACACATTTCATTACTCTTCGTTTAGTCCCTCTCGAACGAATCTGTTGAGTCGTATTGAATTGCTCTATTCGATTCTACTGCTCCATAAATATTCAAACCATTCTCGAATTCCAGTTCGAATTTGATTTGAAAAATTCCTGCTAAATAGTGATTCAAATTAGTGGATAGAAAATCTAATATTCCTAACTACTTGCTAATTTAGGTAAGTCATTTTTATCGAAATTTAAAAAAAAAAAAAATATTCTTACCCATGTTTTTTGCACTGAATTCGTACATTTTTCATCTGGCTCGTCTCGAATCTGCATGACTTCCCACGCACTCTGCCCTGCCCTGTTTTGGACCGGATCCTCAGTTTTCCCCACTTTTACTTCCCTCCTTTCCCTTTCTATTTGTGCATCTCCTGGTCAGTTTATTTCTTTTGTGAGGTGTAAATTTCAATATTCAATCGAAGTTTTCAACAATCGATTCATTGTTTGTCTGGTCTGAATTATACGCTTTCATTTGGCTAGCTTCTAGGTTACTAAAATTCAGATCTATGGAGGTACCATCGTCGAAAATTTCATGTTACTTTATCTCCACATAATATTTCCTTCACAATGTCGTATCTCTAGCAAAAAATGTTTATTCAAAATTTCGCGACTCGCGATGATTTTACGGCTAAGATTTTTGTCTCCAGCTATCCATCCTCCATATCTCCATATATTATATTCTTCTGGTGAAAATGCTCCTGAATTTGCTAAAAATATAACCTAATTTTTATTGAAGAAGTATTTGTTATCCTCAGAATGGCGCCATACAGTTCTCAGCCTGGACCTTCATCGAATTTCCGTCTGGCCCGTCCAGTGATTCAGAAAAGCGAGACTGTCACTGAAACTGTACGATAATCCGTCATACATTTGCTGTGAATCATTGATATTTTCATCGATAACCAATTCAGGTTCGATATCAAAGACGATCAGAGCCTATGACAGGACCGAGGGCTGTGGAAAAAGACCCGTACAGCGGGCCGATCCCAAGGATTAGGACGAAACAACTCTCTGTCAGCCAGAATAACAATATCGATAAAGAGCCTAATGTAATTTGTCATCAAGTTTGCACTATTTTGTTTACTGTAAAATTCAGAGACAAGAAGTTGTTGGTTCGAAGAAGAAGGGACGGTCGAAGAACTACGACACGTTCGACGAAAATGCAATTGAAACTGTCAGTTTTCTTTTCCTATAGATCAGGGGTGTCGAAATTTTGATTACGATTTTTTAAACAAATTTTGAGAATCCCTGTTGTAAATTATCGATTTTTCGTCCACCCCATTTTCAACCTTTAACTCCGGTTTTTTGTCTATTGATTGCACAATTTTAGTTAACTGGCATTATTTTGTCTCATTCTGCAATTCGTAAGCCGATCTTGTGACATAAAATCGGCAAAGAGAAAATCGAAATTTGTCCTTTTTCTTCATTGTTTTGAAAAATGGAAAACTTTGGAAAGAGAAATATCGTCATTTTCTCAGATTTACGATGAGTTCAAGTTCCTGGACGAAAACGATGTGCCTTCACCGAGCTCGAGTAGTGCAAGACCTATTTTGTCTCGGAAGAATAAGTAAAAAGATCATAAAAATATTATTGCTTAGACTAAGCCATACATTTCAGTAAAACCTGGAAACCAACTCCATCGTTGATTGCTTATTGCCTACTTGCCCTGATTCAGCTCGTCGTTTCCGTGGCTATTCTCGTGCTGGCAGCTCTCAGAGCCAATAACTTGTATAGGGTAGTCCAAATTGATTTGGTTAGGAAATAAATGGAGATTACAGGAGATTCCAACAAGATTGCTTGATCTGGAAAGCCCAGAGAACTTTGGTTTTTCTTCCGCCTTTCATCAGAAGAACCAGGCCCTGTCCGTGGAAGCCTCGCTCGGATGTTTCGTTCCTTCAGTCCTGCAAGGAATCGCTGCTCTGTGTGGATTCTGGCCTCTGACAAGAAGTTGTCGGTCCTTGATGCAGGTTTTCGATTTTTCCATCATTTTTTGGACGTCCGCTACTGGATGAAAATGATAAACAATGCGATTCTTACACATCAAAAGCGAACGGGCGCATTGCCGAATTTCCCGTCGTTTCATAAAATTGGCGATGGAAAGAATAAAACGGAGCGAGAAAAACTCAGAGAATCTGTGAAACGACTCGGATACCTGTATGTCTGTAATGCATGCCTGTATGTTTTTTCACGTGTAAAAATCGCATTATTTGCTATTTTCGTTAAATAATAAATAACGAACAGTCACAGTAACTATCAGTAAGTGGCAGGTATGAGAGAAATGAATTATGATTTCTGTGAGTATTTTTCTGGACCTGTTCCAGAAAGAAGTCTCGAGAATGATGATGAATTGAGACCAATAATCAACAACCATCGAAACGTCTTTGATAGAAGATAATATAATCTTTCAGATACTCCAAATAGTCTTTTCACTGCTAGCGATAATATCCTGGTTCGATGAGATCTACTACTTCGCTTTGGACATCAATTTCTCATTTGTTCAACAGAACATCATTAGGCAGGACTTCATTCATTGGTTTTTCATGCTGACTGTTGATTTCAGCTCTACTTACGTAGTTTACATCATCGTTTTGGCACTCGGGTACTTTGCAGTGCTGATTCTGCCATCGATAACTTTGACTCTCGCGACAATGGCACTTTGTAAACGAAGACAGTTGATTCAGGTTAATAAACTCAGCGAAAGCAAATTAGATCCGCGTGGGAGAAATATACATATCGAAGGGAAATAATTTGTTGCGAAGCGATGTCGATAAAAACGAATCGAGTAGTCTCGGAAAATGCGAAAATTTCCTATTTGTGTGAACAGCAATTAGTTATATTGGCAAGTGAGTTGGAGATCTGAAGATTTTTCTCAAGAGAATAGGCAATTCATGACTGTAAACCCATACGGATTTATAAGTATTGACTGTTTTGAATGTCGAGAAAGAAAGATTAATATTAATGACAGACTAAAGAATTGCAGATAAATCTAACGACTGTTTGTGTGTCTCTCGGATCAGTGATTGTATCTGGAATTGGAGTTGCTTTTGCAACCTACGCTTGCACCAAAACACTCGTTGAATATGATGAAAAATGGTTTGAAAGAACTCGTATGAATTCTTGAAAATTCGGCTTCAGGCAGAAGACAGCCTTGTCTTTGTATGGCTATGGCCTGAAAGAGTCGCTTTTATCGCTGTACTTCATGCTCGCTTCAGTCTTCATGTTCTTCGCCTTCACACAGCGACTTCTTGGCGTACAGCTTGCAGCTTTTCTCATCCAAATGTTGGACATTGAATTATTATTTTCTACGTAAAATTAGCGACGTTTCAGAGTTTGTATAATTCTGCTCATCGTTTACTTGTTGACGCCTGCTCGCTTTACTTCGATCATTTCGAACGCCCAACTTCTCGTTATTTATCCACAAACCGGACCGATTTCACAATTGAAGTAAGTCACTTGCATTATTTCTATATTCCATGACGAGGCTTATATCCATAAAAGTAGTTAATTTCGCATAAAACGATGTAGTAGTGTCTCCGATTGAAACGGTGAAAGAACGTGTGCTCCATATTTGAGCATAATTAGTTATTTTGAGTTGTGGAAAACAGCGAACAGATAGTCAACTTTAGAATTCTGAGAAACGGGACTATGAAGAATTTTTGTTAAAGCTAACTTGTCACTGACTGATGATGTCAAAACTAAATTGTTTCAGTCTGGTGGTGCTGTATTCCTCGTACGTCCTCTTACTTGCCATCCTGTGTCTTCAACTCTTCCTCTCTGCTCAATCCCTATCAGTCAGCTTCCATCTCCTCACTCAGTCTCCTCACGGATCCTTCTGCTCTCCTCCCCTCGTCATGTCCAACAACGAACTCTCGACTTCATCCATCGCTCCTGTAGCTGCAAACTGTAACTACAGCAACAGCAGCAGAAGTGATACGATCCACTATGCTGAACCGAGAGTTGTCATCTCGAATGAGCGAACTTCGTTTTGATTCCGATGACAACGAGAAACACTCGGTGATATTTCATGGACCAATTTTCATATGTTGAAATTTGTTGAAAGAAAAGTCCGTAATTGAATTAGACTAATTTTTTAATGAAGAAGTACTACGTAATCTGGCTCGCAGTTTAGAAAATTACGAACTCTTACTTATTTATTACTGTCTTTCACGAAATTTCGAAAGACTAATCACTAATTCATTCCTAAAATTTGATTACTTATTGATCTTCGCCATAATTTATTGCTCATTCACAATCTATGACATGAAAATGTAGGTGAATAAATATCGTTTATTGCCGTGAAAGACAAATGTAGATTTGGTACAAAATGATTGCGATCATAGAAATCTTAAAGCTCCAATTATTATTCAGTAAATCTGATACGATAGTTGACTAATATCAGAAACTTCTATTGCTGACGGTTAAATCTTCGCTGGCTCCTCGATTGTTCTCATAATTTCGATATTGCTGTACCCAGGATTGTTCCGGTGAATGAATCGAACAGGGCTGCATGTTCGTTGAGGGCGCATTCGAATCTCTAAAGCATCCGAATGTAGTTGTGCACGAGATTTTATTTTCTAATAGAAGATAAAGAAGTTTCATTTTGCAACAAACCCAGCAAAGCATCGACGTTAAATTTGTTAGGTTGGAAACTTGGCGTTTTTCTTTCGAAAGACCAAGTAACTTCTTCTACATCAAATTTTAAAATCTTCAATTTCGCGTGGTCCTGTTCTAGAACTTATGAGAAAATACTAATTGAAGGTTTGCATAAAATTTAACCTGTTTAAACTTCTATTTGCATTCAAATTTCTCTTCACTGTTACTTTTTGAAGTTGTAAATTTATGATAAATCCGATACCGCATTTGAAGCCAATTCTTCTTCCTTGATCGTTGATATAGACAAGTGGCCAAAATACAAATCCAAACGAGAACAGAGCCGAAGGACCAAACGATAAGCAGGTACTCGACGCCAGTCAATTTCATCCGAGCCTGATTTTAATGGTTCAAGTTCGATGAAGAAGATCTTCATTAAGATATGTCTGTGAGGTACGAACCATAATTTCCTCCGTGCTGTTTCCGCAGTAAATCATCTGCCTGTCAGAAGGAAGCAGGATGTCAGTGTCGTTGATGACGCTGTCGTCCAAACGCCAATCGTGGAGAAGTTTCGATTCTGCATTTTTTGGAGGAATTTAAAGAAATTTAATAGATTTATACCAGGTCCAGCAGATGTCGTTTTAATTTCTTCCTCTTCAGGCTCAAACGTCCTGTCAGTCGCAAGGAAAGGCAAGGTAGATGGACTGTCCTCGTGATACTCATGATTTGGAGCCTAATTTGATGAAAATGTTAATCTTATAAGGGGAGTTCCTATTTGGGAACTCCCTTATTAGATTGAAAGATTACCTTTCCATTTAGATTTTCTAGCGAGGATTCGGAGTCGGCTCTATGTTCGCGATCTCTTTCGGATTTTTCAGTTGATATTATGGTACTGCTAAAATTAGTAACGATATCAATTCATCGTTGATATGTTCGTGCCTGATAGTTGTTGAATCAACATCTTCTCGAGTGTTGTTCTCATCCTTATTTTTTTGGAATATGGGCGGTAGATCTGGAGGGACTGGAATAGGATTTAGCCTCAGATGTGGTCGTTTGACGTTGATTTTCTTCTTCTTGGGAATAGGTAAGTCTTGTATCTTCTCATCGCTAAAATGGGGCAGAATTTATGATTTAACGAAACGAGTTACCTTGTTGCTGTGGATATTTCTGATGTCGTTGAAACCAAACTTGTTGAATTCAGATTGTTTTCATTGGGTGCGTGAACAAGTGTCGGAAGAATAGTTGAGTTGTTCGATTCGAAGTTTTTGTACAGTTTCAATTTCGCAGGTTTCTTGATCTTCTTCTGGAAAAATGACAGAATATTGATTTCTCTGCGAAAAATAACCTCCAACGCTAGTTTTTCAATGGTCTTCTTGAGTCCTATTCGATTCGGTAGTTGCCAGAATTTGAGAGGCTTGTTTGGTCCAAAAGGATGAGCGAGTTTTGATCCTCTGGAATTTTCCAAGGTATTATACAAAAAGAAAAACCAGTAGAATATTTAGACCTGTAAGAGATTCCCATCAAGAAATGATCAGGCTGGTCTTCTTCTAGATCGTCCTCGTTCAGAGTTCGATTGACAATTCCCCGGATAAAATATCGCTCGTGAATGTTGCCAATGTTCATATACTGATTTGCCGTCACAGTAATCCATGGACTGATTACTTTGAATCGCTTGTCGAATCCGGAAATTGCAGCCCCTGCAAATTATAGTCTTCCACAATTTAACAACGTTTGTGGCAGAATTGTAACCGGTCAGCAATTTGTCTGTAGATACTATTGGAAGTTTCTTGGCCTTTTGCTCTTCTCGTTTGATGATTTCTTCCCGAGTAAATGAACAGCGAGGTGGCTAAATTTATTTTTCCCAGAGAAAAAGATCAACAAAATTGAGAAATGACATACGAATACTCGATCAGTGCATGTTCCGTTCTTCTTCATACAGACATCGACGAAGCATTCGAAACGATATCTGAAATCATAGGGGCAATGATGCTTGAATAAATTCAATTTACCTCAAACTGCTGATCAGCTGAAACATTCTCGATCTGGCATAGATCTTCGGATAGTAACTGCTGTAGCTGAGTTCGCCCATCAATTCAGAGTCAATTATGCAACTAAACTAAATCGTTGAAAACTTGAGATTTCGATCATCCCTACCCGTTATCGTCGATTATCCTTATAACTTTCCCATCTTGTGATACGGCCAAACAGTTTGTTAGGAACGCATTTGTTGG
The DNA here is from genome assembly GCA_964036155.1 of Diploscapter coronatus. NCBI lineage: Eukaryota > Metazoa > Nematoda > Chromadorea > Rhabditida > Rhabditidae > Diploscapter > Diploscapter coronatus. The sequence continues at coordinate 42,910,280 of OZ038422.1, read as the reverse complement.
TCCCATTCCTGAAGGTTTTATGATGCAAAAATTTCCTAATTAAAAAGAACTCGATATCGACTTGCTATTTTTCGACTTAGTATCGTAATTTTTTCAAGGCAAAAAATGCTGAATTGTAATTGACGAATTGAGAGGGTGATGAAGTCTGTAATGAAATAAGTAGAAATCTTTTAATCCAGCAGTGTGGTGTTTCCTGGAAAAAGAAAACAAGAAAGACACTTCACCATTTTACAGAGATCAACTCGTTAATTTACAAGAAATCACTTCCTCTTCCCTACTTTGTCACTGTCGATTATAAACTACGAATAAAGTTGTAATATAATGCCAGATGATCATAATAAAAGGTGATAGAATTTCTGAAACCTTCAATGATAGTCTTATTGCACGACCATTCGTGAACAACAGAATCCCCAATAGAATATTCCGTTTCGTTTAGGAAAGTGCTTGCAGCTCGAACGATGTGTTTGCAATGCCTAGGGTTTTAAATTCAAATCACTTTCTAGGGTATGTCTTACGATTCTTGAAAGAAATTCTTGCCGTCTTGTGGCTGATGATCGATGCATTGCAGCTTGTAGATTCGATCGCTGCCCGTCACAACCAGAGGATGGAAACTTATTTGGATAATTGCCTCGAGCGATCGATCACCCGACTAAATTCACCTTTAGTTATTGTCCATTCTTAGAAGACTAACTAAAATTTGCACTTTGCTATAAATCGGAATTCTTTCAATAGAACGATAAAATAGGATTAAATCAAATCGTTTCTAACATTTAGATGTTAATCGTAAGATTCTTTTCGTTTTGATACCGATGACTTTCATGATCCAAAGCCAACTTTTTATGCAAAAAATCTACTGAAAAGGAATAAACCTGTAGATATTTTATATCTGCGCATTTCTCAGCGTCGATTTTCATGGATGCCTGCTTGACGATATTCGCTGAGTACTCCTTTTTGCAGCCGGGAACCAGAGATTTGTTTATTACCTGAAGCTTGCCCATGTTTATAATCAAGTGAAACTTCAGAAAAGATACGACTTTTTTACAAAGTGAGAATCCAATCCCTACCATTCTTCTTTTCCTGAAATCTCCTCCAGTTTTTAACTGTTGACAAAAAGTCATATCATTCCTGAGTTGGTAAATCAAATTATCACTTACAGTGACTCGTCCTTGAAATGAGATATTTGTTTCGAAATTCAACAACATGGATTTATTTGAGCAAATCAACTTTGGCATTCCTAAAATAATTCGTCTCAAAATTTATTTTTAGCGACATTTTTCGACTCTCGAATTTTGTCCACTTTGTAATGGGTTTGTCAATTAGATACTTGTAGTATTGTCGTTGAAAAACAATTAGGGATTGAGTATAATTAGAGAGTGGAAAGTGAAAATGAGAAGGCAGAAAGCAGAAGGAAGTCCGTCAAGTGGCGATTGCTTACGGCGCCGTCTATTTTTTGTTTGCCGCCGCAGCGTTTCTCTTCCCTTTTTTACCCAAGCAAAAGTCGCGTATCTCAATCTAGCCAACTAGATCCTCGCTCCATCGCACGGCGTATTGCCTTTGTAGATGCACAGCGAAGGCCTTGGGCATCCTTTTACTTGCCTTTCCCTCCTTTGCTTACACTCGTAGTAGTGAGAGTGTAGTAAGCAAGCCACGAGTATTGAACCGAGTGCTTACAAGCAAGATACACTCACTTTCATTAGACCGAGGGATCACTCGTAATTGGAGTTTTTCGATGAAAAAAACTCCGACACATCTTTTCGGAGACCGCGATATTTTTGACACGTCGCTGATTCTGCCGTTGGGCAATATGCTTTTCCCTTTCTTACCGACAACTCGAGCGTTCTCGAAATCGACTGAACCGTAAGAGACGGCTGGCAGAAAAACGAGGGGCAGCAGAGAGAGAAGGCGAATTGACATCACATTCGGGCTGGCAGGAGAAATTAGAACACCTGAATGAATTGAGATGATGATGGCCTTTAGAAATGTTTGAAACTTTGGTCAGATACAATCGCGCTATTACAAATATAATTCTCATAAAGTCAAGGTCTAGAAAAGTTTTGTCATCATGATATGAAATAATAATGAGGGAGATAAACTGATGTCATGATCCTAATTGTTCACTAAGGTATTTAGAATTCTCGAATCAAAAAGTCATTAAAAATTTGCAAGTCGTAGACTTAAATTACCATCGTCGGATAGATGAAATAGCCTGACAGATGATTCGATGATGAAATTATGACAAAAACTATTGAAATTGAACTATTTGAATGTAGAAGAAAGCTGAAGATAGTCTGCAGTGCAAAAGAATAATGGAATAACAATCAGCTTCAGCATATCAGATATGAACAAAGTGAAGTGATTGTTAGGATTCTTAGGATTTCATATACAGAAAGGTAGTTGAAATGCGAACTTGTTATGATCGACAGAGAAATTTATGAATGGAGAATAGAAATGAGTGGGCAAAGATAATCTAAGATGAGTTGACAATTCTGCAAGGGTAAATGAATGCGTCTATTGAGTTGTGCAGAGTTAAATAATCAGCAAATGAAATGGCTTGAATTTTGAAAATCTTGATTGTAATAGAAATTATTCAATAAGTTTCAGAAAAGTGGGCTTAAGAATTCCTATTCTGAGCTAGAAGAATTTTACATTCAGTTCCCGAATCGCCCAAATATTTAATCTCGAATCAGATTCCGATTTCGAATTTTCCAAAATTGAAATCCGAACATATTTATTCAAGAATCAGAAATTGGCCGTTGAGCAAGAGTAATTTTGTTTTAGAAACTATTTTTTAAAGAAAAAGAAACATCCTCAAATAGGAATTGATCCTCGAAACTAACAATCTCGTAAAAAATGATGCTGATGAAAAATAAAAGAAAATTCCGTTTGTAACCAAATCGTATCGTTAATGAAAATCAAACATCCGAGTTTATGGATTCTAAACAGATTTATGTGAATTGATTGAAAAGGGGGTATTTTAGTCGAAAGTTGGGATAAAAATTAATGTGAAAGTTGGAGAGTGAAAATAAGTAATGAAGACTGGGCTTCTTTGGATGAAGCCGACTGGTAAAAACAGCAGAAAGAAGGAGAAGCAATAACTGCACATGCCGAAGATAGAAATAGAAATGACTGTAGGTTGAATGAGGAAGACGAGGGAAGGGGAAGGAGAAGGAAAAGGAAAGGGGAAGGAACGCAGAAAGACAGACTAGATGGCATAACTGCTTGATTCCTCGATTCAGATTCACTCGAACGATTACCTAAACTTCCGTTAAAGTTCAGCAAATCAACCATTCCACTAATTATTCTCATAGGTGGTTTATGATTTTCGAAAAGGATGGTTTCACTGAAAAGTAGATAAAATGACTTTGAATACAATGTAGGCGACTAGATTTAGTCCAAAGACTGCTGAGAATTTTTGCCTGGACATGCATGAAATTTGAGGTATTCAAGCAAGAATGGCGATTCGCACTATTTCCTTGCAAAAACATGCAAAGCCAGCAAGAAGACTAAATATCTGCATTCGGATTATAACATCATCAAGCCAATAATGAAAATCAAAGCATAGCATAAAGCAATTACTTCACATGATATTCATTACCTCTAATTCTTGTACTTATTGTTAGCTATACGAAATACACTTATTCAGACGGGGTTATGCCGAATATTATGAAGACCTAAGCATAAAGGCTTGTCGTTTTCATTTGAATTAGTGTGTCACAAGTAGATGAGCTAAAATTATGATAATTACACACTGATGCAAATTTTAGAGCGATGCTACAAATTTCGATTAAAAGCAATATTAAAAATGTTGATATTGTTCACAGGAACTTCTGTATCATTTTATTTGTTTCATTATGTTTTCTTCCATTACCTAAACGTGAAATCCAGATTCGGAAATCGTTTAGCAGTCGTCAATTTATCGCTTCAGATGAATTATAACTTTCATTAACTCGACTAATTGCTCCACCAATCATTGTGACATTTTTACTGGTTTTGTTATATGAAAATTAGGATAGCTTGAGTAAATAGCTCGATTTGTAGTCTCCCTATAAGGTCCAATACAAAGTGCTACTTTCTGCCATTTGGATTTCCATTTAATGATCTGCCAGACCATAAACCTTATCTGAGGGAATTTTTTGGATGACAAATTTGCAATCCCAATCTAAAATGGCACATAAAATTATGAATCGACAGTGATCAAAGAAGGAAAATTAAAATATTCCAAACGATAGGCTCATAAAATTAGGACACTATAAATTGCTTTTTGATAGAAGACCTTCGGTCTCAGCTACACGTCATCTTCGAAATCAAGTTTAATAATAATAATCATTATTATTATTCAAATTTCGAAATGTTAGCTATCATTCTGCTAGCTTCTTTTGCAACTATTCTTATTCAACCAATTCATTGTGATGGTTATTTCCTTTCAATTTCATCTTCCTGTATGATTTATTTTAGTTATTTGTCCATATACGAAGAATGTAACTGAAAATATGAATTTCCCTGACGACTCATTAGTGCCGCAGATTTATCATCCTGAAGATCAATCGTATTATTGCATGTGGCAGGTAAACTTTTCGTGAGTATTTGTAAACAAAACTTCTATTTTTTAGCTATTTGTTCCAGATGGTTCATACGTAAACCTGACGATGTACGGTTCTATGCAAGGAGATGACTTGTACATGCTTGAATACACCTACAATATTTCTATAGAACTTGAAGCCGAGTGAGCATAGATTTCCTTCTTGAAAATATTATTTTAAGAACAAAAAATCGAGAAACGATAGAATAAATCTAATAGCTTTCTGTCAAAAATAAATTCTCATCTGCAGAGTTATATCATTTTTAAGAGTATAATAGAAATTTTGACGCAATTTTCAATTGTTACAAAATGAATACGCTGCGTATTTCAATTTGCGAGTCACTAATCTTGTATCGATAACTCGATTTTTAAAAGCATTCTTTATCTATTCATTTAGAGAACAACTCGTCCAAAATCAACCCAGGACATTTTACATTCCTGCCGGAATAAATTATCTCATACTCTATTGCGCTTTAGCGAATGGGGGATGCTTCAATTCGACCATCGCGTTTTCGATTGTTTATCAGAAACGTAAAATGATAAATTTTCGTTCAGTGAAAGAGCTTATAATTTCAGTACCAAATGTTCAGCCTACACGATTTCTGACAACAGGCAACGGACTTCCTTCCATAGTTCTCACAGATGACGAACTTTACAACACCCCTGTAACTATTACTTCTCTATCAGGAAGTGTGGTAGGCGTCAAGATTGTTTTAAAATTCTAAATGAAATAAATTTAGATCAATATAAATATAGCAGCTGAAAACAATCAGAATAATTCTTTGCCCTACAATGGATACATCATTTTTGCAGGAAATCGCACAGATGGGGTGCCACTTGGAAGGTATTATTTCATCAAAGAATGTATTTGATAAGGGCTTAGATCGAATTGGAAAAATAAAATATCGTAATAGGAGAAGCAATTAGTCATCGGAACTTTCGAAATAAGAAAATTCAAAGCTGATTTCTAAAAATTTCCCGAATCTGAATCAGAATAATTATTGTACTAACATTCTGGCAGTATTTAGACGTTTTTAGCTTCTGCATTCTGAACTTAAAATTGCCATTTTCGCTTAAGCTCAATAAAAATAAGATTTTGTTTATGAAACATACTGGTTTTCCTCTACATTCTTGTTTAGCGTATTTCCTTGGCAGATAATGGCGCAACTTTATTACAACAGTCAAATTACAATCATAAAAATAGACAACTCCGTGAAGACGGTCATTTTGATCAGCTCGAATGAAAGTAAGCACATCTTCTTTCGATAAATTGTAATTCGTTCTCTCATTCAGATTTGAATTACTTTGCACCAGCTCCAGTTTTCTACTGGCATTCTCGAAAGACGACGACATACTCATTGACGCCCAGCTTCTACCAACCCACTTGCGTTATCATTTACAGTCCGAATTGTGATCCTGAGTATATCACGGATATCAAATTTTCTGGAGTAAGCAGGAAACTTGTTACTTCACGTTTTTGTTATTTCCTCAGAACTCAACAATTGTTTCGGTCATAGGAGCTTCGCCCACTTCAGGATTCGACAATATGCTGGCTCAATATCGGTAGATAATAAATGTTCCTTTTCCGATTAGCAAGATTTTTTCCCAGAAAAATTAATGCGGCTGATAACTTCCCACAGCGAGTAAGTGGAATGTTGCGTACGTTTGTCGTCGAAAATGGACAGGCGAATATAACCACTTCGTACAACGACACTGCAGTTATAAGTTAGTTCAATAGTTTTTTTTGCAAGTATTAAATTCATATATCACTCAGAAGGAATATTGAGGTCAGTAAAAAGATAACATTTTGATTATATTATTTACAAACTGACAATTCCGGTCAATTTTTAATTTCGATATCAATTCTGAAAATTGATCGGTAATCTTCAGAAATGTAATTAAAGTTTTCGCATTGATCGGAAATTTGAAAGATGACGAACAAAATTTTAATACTAAAAGTTGCTTTCTTGAAGGGCTTGAAATTTGAAAAATTAATCACACAATCATTAGATTCATTTTACACCCCTCGACCTGGAAGGAAATGCTTCCTGTCATCGATGAATTACTTGCTAAATTCTATGGGCAGCGAAACTCACACCTTTACAAATCAAGGTTATTTTCTGCCATGATGTAATACAACTAACTGTTACAAATTTGTACGAATTTCAGTTAATCACACACATTATGGGTTCGCAATCAACACAGAATACACTTACTTCGATAACTCAGGCAGTTTGGTAGAAATGGTCATTCGGCATGACACGAACATGACGAGAATGTAAATCAATACGATTTATTGAAATTTAGAGCTAGTTAAAATGCTTGCAGGATTAATCAGACTTCGCAAAAAGAGAATAATGCGTTATTCTCTGAAGGGGACTCTTTGGTCATTTCCTACAATGAAAGCAACACGAAGAAGTCCGGATTTTATGTGACAATTTGGTTCACAGAAGAGGCAATTTCACAATCAACATGTGAGATTTGTTTTTCAAGGTTTTACGAACTTAGTTATTTTTTCAGTAAATCCTCGAGAGTTTTCCACACAATTTGCTCGGAGTTTTGACATTCTGTCGATATTCACTCAGCTACTCTTAGCTCTAATTTTATTGGCATAATTCAATGAAGATATCTCAATAATTAATCATTTGATCAAAATTGTCAGTTTGAACTCACATAAAGTCTCATCATCATGAACTGAAATACCTATTAATATTGAAGAAGAGCAATGTTATGCATAAAATCGATCAAATTATGATTCACAATTGCAAATGGTTTTAAATCAATGCATCATATAGGATTTTCATATTTATTATTATCAATTAGTGAGCAATGTATTACAAATTGTCAAGCTAATATAAGAAATACACATTGGCGGAAAAACTACCAAACCCTAATGATTAATGTTAGAAATATCAAACTATAAATAGTTCAAAAATCTTTGAACCAGTAATTACGCATAAAAATAACAGATGAGCAACATTAAAGAAAACGAATAACCTGTATTTTTTTATTCTGAATAATATTATGCAATGCATTGCGATTACATACTAAAGAAATCTGATGAAATGTGTCAAAATGATGTCATGGCAATGAGATCGCATGCATTTCAATTATGAGGTTCATACCTTCAATTATCGATTCCCCATTCCTCATCTTTCCTATCCGAATATATTTGCAAACAGTTCTGCGTTTTCAGATACGTCTTTGAAGTCATGCCCAGGAATATCGAATTTCGCATTCGGACCTAAATTATATAATGAAGCATCATTTTTCACTATAAAATAGCGTTAGTCCTAAAATCAACTTCTCTTAAAATCGAAGCTACACTATAGAGATGTTAACCTCTCTAATTGTCAAATATATTCTACCCAGTAATTAACTTAAATCATCCTGGGAAGTTTTATCATAATATAAAAAAGCTTTTAGCTCATATTTACTTATTTTCTGTTTTATATTCATTGAATGGTAAGTTATGACGATTTGAAAAACTCGAATTTTTCGGTAGTTAGGGAATCGAAAATATCGAAGTCCATGAGCTTAGATATTACGGGATGTAGACAAACGTGTAAATAATTTTTGAATTATGATAAACTATGATTTCAAGACCATATCAAAGCTAATTCAAATTTACCTGACTCTGCTGAGCACATTTGAGAAAGTTGGAAAGGATTGTAACTGGACCCACAACTCCATCGACAATTTTCTAAAATACCAATTTAAAATATTCAGATTACTTTTTTACTATTTTTATTAATATTACCAGTCATCCACAATCGTCTTGGACACTCGCCCTGTAATTTATATCATATTTAATTTTATTAAAGAAAATTCTAGCTGAATTTAGCTCTCTGATGTAAAAAGTTCTAATGAAGCTTCTATTCTCTGACATTTATGCTATTCACTTAAGGTTAAATGTTTTATGTAAAATCCACTACCTTCCGAGCCAAACTGGGGCAAGCAGCGTGATAATCGATTTCACTGTTATAGTAATAGTCGTTGGGATAGCAAACGCCACATGAAACCTACAATGACTGTTATCTTCTTTCTTTTTAATATCAAATAGATAAAATTGGTTCTATTTTATTATTAAACCATACTTTGCAGTAGCACGACATCCATACCATGTTCCTTTGGCATTCACCGAGCTGACTCCTAAAATAAATTCATTACTAATCTTCAATTATTGTTCTGCCGAACGAGAAATGTGATATGATTACAATCTTGGATAAAGCTCGAATGAGAATACGTAGAGTACAGTAGCAGAGTAATCGTCGAAAGTATAACGAATGAAAATGCCATCTTAATTCGACAAGGAATATGGGAAAATGCTATTTTAATCAGCCTACACTTTCGTTTACGCTTTATTGCAGATCTTCATTTGCACTTATTGTTAGCTTCTCTAATTGAAACTACATATTGTAATGATTCTACGTTTAGTTGAAATACTACACACTCACCAGTATTGGCAACAGGGATGCTCGTTGTAGCACTTTTCCTTAAACGTGTCGTGGCATCTGAACGGTTCCCTAGTTGTTGCACTGAGGCCTGAATCAGATAATCGCGATTCAAAATGATTGGACTTTCGATTTCCTACCTTCAGCACTACACTCTTGTGCTCTAGTCTTCTCGCATCTGTTGCAACTCCTTCGGCAGTTTTCATCCATCGAGTCCTTGTACTGTTCACAGTATCCTTGCGCTTTCCAGCTCTTGCAATGAGGAGATCTATCAGTACAATCTGTAAATGTTGTCTTATTTCAAGATTCTTTTGTTTTCTTGCAAATTTGGAAATTACCATCAACTAGTTTATAACCAGGCTTGCATATTTTGCATGAGGCTTTACAATGTTGATTCATATAATCTTTGTTATATTTACAGTCGCCTCTTGCAGCCTAAAATCCATTGTATGTGCTTCAATTTATCTTCCTATATATTGTATGGCCAACTTGGAAACCATAAACCCTCAAGCCCTCAAGCCATGCAAAATAGTATGGGAAAAGAAATCCGTACCTTCCAATACTCTCCCCTAACCATACACTATTTTGCAATAGCTTAAGGGCTTGAGGACTTATGGTTTCCAAATAGCCTATTGTATGATGAATTTTTAGATCCGCTTAATTATTTTAACTTCAATACATACCCAAGAAGCACAACATTTATTTTCGTTCCAACATGTTTCCTAAAATTATTCTTCTACATGGATTGTTTGAATGGGCTGGAAAATACCTGCTTCGTTATCTTCTTGATCGCCTTAGGCTTTGGCGATGGTGTTGTCTTTGGACGATTTGGATCCTAATTTGTTATCATTGATCAGGTGAAATGCTGCAAATACTAAATAACTTACACTTTCCACACATTTTCCATCAATGCACTCGCCGAGATAGCAAGCGTCCTCCCCATGCTCGTATCCATCGCAGGGCTTGCCCTTCTTTATTTTCGAAGCACATCGAGACCCCTTTTTGCCCTTTGTCAAATCACAGAACAAAAATCTAAATGTGTTGAGAATAACTTGGAACTGAAGGAACGAATTTTCTAACTCTGATTTGCAGTCGATCCCCAAATCTGGATTGCAGGTCGGTCGTGGCTCGTATTTATACATATTCTTGGTGTAATTCACAGAGAGACCATCTCTATTGATCATTGGAATGAAGGGGTACATGTTTGCCTCTCTAAAGTGTTGAGGCGCTGAACAGGCCTCGCTATCGGTAATCCATCCAGTTTCCCATTGACTGGAATCCTAAAATTGCCATGATTCAGAAATGTTGACCTTCATGTGTAAATTATATGTAGAGTCCCCAAACTTTTTCCCCTTGCAAAAATGCGTTTGTGGTAGAAGCGTGCTAGTTTGAAATCAAATTTAGGAAGAAAGTATCCTTAAAACTCAGAAGGTCGTGAAAGGCCTAGTCTAGATTGACGATAAATCTGATTAAATGATTATGTGCCAAAAATCAAGCAGTAATTTTTGCATTCATCAGTGTCCACGCGATTTGAAATTTTAATTCTGTTTTATTTGCAAAAAAAATATTATTTACTGTCCTACTAATATTCCTGTGCAAAATTCTGCCCAATACATCAATTTGGTATAGCGGCTTGAGCCCTAATTATGTTATGCGCACTAATTAATTTAAAAGTTCGCTATTTAACTTATATTTATAATGCCGGTAAAAATTGGAAACGATTATGCTTATAAATTCAGCCTAGTTAGTACAATTATCATAATAAAATTTGATTGAAATTTACAATCAGTGGGGAGAATATATACTCATAATTTCATTCAAATTGATTCGCGGTACCACGGTAACTAGGCATACCACAGTGCATTCAAAAACATTGCTCCAAACTTTTCATCGCTACTGTATACAATTTCTCAATTTCGATAGATATCTTATGCTATCAAAGAAAACCATGATGAAAATTTACCTGTTTATTTTTCCTCCATTCTTCCCACAGAAAATCGACAAATGCATGGTGCATGTAGAATATTGGATCATTGCTGGCAGTTGAGAATTCATTCATATCCCCTGAAAAATTAATCTGGTGATTTTATATTTATTGATAATATAATTTCCTAATTAGTAACCGTTAGATTAAGATTTTTTCTTCATTTCACACATTTCATTTGAATTTGATTTTTTTCAAATTAAAGACATATTGATAAATTTAGGATGATAACAAATATAGTGAGCATTTTTTTCAGATGAAGAAAACTTTAGGGGTAGGTCTCACGAACGAAATCTTAGGTATGGCGGCATTTCGTAAGGTAGGAAATTGCTGACAGTACTTAGTTAGGGATATAATTTTGTTGAGAAAATACGCAGGGGTAGGTCACAAGAGATTTCTAATGATTGTCTTCCCTAGATCTGGATGAGAAAAAGTAAAAATTCATTTGCAAGAAGTTATTCGAGGAAAATATTCAACAAATAGACTAAGTTTTAATTAATTTAATGAGTACTATTTCGAAAATAATTTTGTATTGGAGTAAATTCTCTACCTCCTACAAACATATGTCCTCTTCCATGTGCATTTTCTGGATCCATTTCATCGGCGTTTTTAATCTGATCGCTGTATTTGCACCCTTTTTGGTTTTTCTAAATTTATTCTGAATCATTTTTTCTGCAAATATCATTAACAAATTTCTTTTGAAAACGTGTGTTCAAAATTCGGAATTATGCTCGAAATTCAACAATTTTAACTCCCTAGATTCCGTATGCAATCTCGTTTTAAATAAAACTTGACTTCCGAGCACATCTGTTTTCTGCATAAAAATATTCACTTAGTATGCACTTACAAATATAGGAAAGGTGATGATTTGGTCGACATTTTCTGCATTTAATTGATAGTCCACATGTTCCTGAGTCATCGGTCGAGGTTTAATCATTTCTTTCGTAATTGGATCCTCAAAAGGTACACCAACCCATCTAAATTATTCTTTTTAAAGTAAATATTCTGAACAAGAAGTTATATAAAGAGGGGTGTAAATTTTAGATACACGGATATATACATGCATAATGAGATAGTGTATGTTTTCGAGAGAGCATGGGAGAATATGCTCTTTTCCCCTCTCTTTCTCTCGAAAATACATACTATCTCATTATGCGTGTTTAAAATTTACACCCCTGTATATAAATTCCCCTATTATATTCATAAAAGATACTGATATACCTTGTTAAGCGAGAGTTTCCTTGCGCAGTTCCAAAATCTTTGAAAGGTCCATTAATCACCCAGCTACCGTTCTCGTTGTCTCTTTTACCAGAAGTATCTCCCATTAGATATTCGGAGAACAAAATTGAATCTTTTGGATTTTCAAGGGCGTCATCAAGTGTCCTGAATTACCAATGTTTATATTTCCAGAAAATTAGTCTATACAATAAAACGTTTATAAGAGTGTTGACATCTTAGATTAATCTTCACTTGAAAATTATTGTTTGAAAGAAGTTATGTCCGATATATAAGTAGCCTTCACATATATTTTAAATCTGATCATAAATCTCACCAATCAATATATGGTATTCCAATGGAGGTATCAAATTGTCGCAGCGCCAATTCGATTCTTTTGAGATATTCTCTATGCCATCTAAACAATACCTTTTCATTGATTAAGTTAATTTAATGAATTATAAAATGTTACGGCAGAAATGCAGGACCCTAAAATAATGCTTTTCAATAAACAGCTTACATAAACTATTATATGCATAATAGTCAAAAACTTACACCATGTGCACCGGCGCTTTTGTCCGCATGCCCGTGGGCTCTCACGTGTTGATGGAATTCTCCACTCTAAAATATACACATAAAATGTAGTTATTAGCCATAGTATATGTATTTTTACTTATTCTATCAAGTTTTTATCATAATTTGTCTCCATCTTTTTCATCGAGAGAACATGAATATACAATTTACAATGTACTCTATTGGTAAATTTAAATGGAGTATTTTTCAATCTAATATTAGCATAAAGAATAAAATAAAAAATTCACTATGATATTTTAAGAAAATTTGATAGTATTGAATGCAGCAAAGTATAGCCTATCAATTATATTTATTACCCCGTGCAGTAACAAAAATGCGTCGAATAACGTTTTTCTTTCATCCGCTGTTAGTGTGCGAAGTTCCTTCCTAAAATTACAAATTAACCATTTTCATAAATCCTCCGCCCAGGTAAGCAGAATCCTGTTGACCGTTTTTGAAATAATTTTTATGGGAAATATTATTCTAGAAAAAATTGTAAAATTATACTGAAATGCCCTATACTTTCACAAACTGTCTCAGAAAAAATTACCTAACAGCCTGTTCCAACGGTCCCTTGTTAGTCATGCATTTCCCGCTTTCCATTCGAGCATTATGCGATTCATCCAAAAAATCACATACGCATTCCAAATTGTAGCATTCACCAATTCCAACCGGAATCACGGCAGCATCTATGCAAGAAAATAATTATTATTGAATACTCTTCAACAGTCTATTTGGATTCTTTGCGACTTCGTAACCATGTGAAATAGTATGTATGATTAAGAGTGGATAGACAAAGGTAGGGAAAGATTTCTCGCTTTGTACACTATTTCACCTTGTGGCAAAGTGGTGAAATCACGCAAATCCAAATTTCTCCAACGAAGAAAAACAAGTAAGTTTGAAAATCATCAAAATTCTAATCGAAATGAAATAAAATGCTCTGGTTCTCGCTTGACTATAATTTTAAATAGATTAAAGATTTTCAAAGGTAATATTGAAATTGCTAATTATAGAGATATGACATCCCTAGAGATACTAGAAAATTAATTAGAATGTACAAGATAAATGTGCGTTTGATATTTAAGATAATGTTGAAGTGAGCACGAATTACCTGCTGAAACTGAGGTATCTCTAGAACCAGCTCGCACACCTGCAATCATATTCATTATCGTTTTAAAAACCAAAATGAACTATAGTCAGTTTTTAATACTTTTCTGATTCTTGACATCTTTAACTTATAATCAATTAGAATCTGAGGTTTAACCGCTAATGATTATGCTACCTGGTGGATGAACAACATTAGTCTTTTTCTTTCGTTTTCGGGCTTCTGTATCCCAGTTTTGAAGTTTGTAGCAAAATATCCTTCCTTGCGGATCCTTTATATTATCGCATGAGCTTTCACTATGAGTGGGTTCAATAACTGATAGTAATATAAAACATAGAGCTAAACAATAATGAATCAGCTCCATTACCTAAAATAATACTTGATTTTAAAAGATTTACTAAATTGTCCAGCAATAATAATAATAAGAACTAAGAAGTGTGTGAATAGTAAAAACTAACAACTGAATCAGTTCTGGTTGTTCAAAGAGAAAAAATCTAGTAAATTTCGGATCGTTATTGATGCCACTTGCTATGATATTTATCAATAGATTGGGGGAAACGTTATCGAATTCTCTCAGTTTTCGTATATTACGGGTTTTTCTGTGTTTGATGACGATATTCTTACGCTTGATAAGTAAATTGGCGTTTTTGAGTGATGGTAGAAATACCACAATCGTGCAGTCATTGAAAATGTTGAAATGGTAAAAGACAATATTTCACTTCAATTAGCACTGCATTACTCATGATTACCGTGGATAAATTACTCTTGTACTTTCAGTAAAATCTATATTTAAAAACACGACTTGATTGGAGAGTATTTTTATGGTAGTAAATTTTTTACTATTCAAACACAGGAAAAATATTCAATGAAAATACAATTTCGTTTTTTTGCTTGTATAAAAACTCATATAGTTCAAGTGGCCTGTAGGTATTTTGAATGCTGATTAATTTTCATAGAACAGTAAATTATGAATTTGAAAAGCTGAAATTTGGTTGACTATTTATTTATGCTCGAAAATAATTGTAAAATAAGATCATGCAATTTGATCACAAGAAAATCCACTTTGCATCAAGCATCATCATTTAGATCCAATCTGAAAATATCTTAATCGAAGCTGATAATTTACATTTTAATGAGCAACATTATTGCAAGTTTATGCTCAATTACAAAAAAAATCAAAAAGTAAAACATAAAATTCTCGAAATTCACTTTTCGTTTCAATTTTCTAGCATTGTTCGTGTTTGAGGGGCGCGACAAAAATACTATTATACTATTCAATTTATGATGCTTTTCTAGTCGCATAAAATATCAAATTTCGTGATAGAAAATGTTATCGTCAAAGTATTTGAACAATAGATATTTATAGCTAAATCAAGTTTAGATATGAATTTTGTACATGCGAGTCTAAATATAGGCTAATTTCTCTTCGTTCAATAAATAAGGATTGTACACTATCTATGTCATACCCTGTAGAATTAAAGCATATTGGACTTTTCTGCAGTAACTTTATTAGCATCGATTTTTCAACTGACCTATTCGGAGTCATGAGCATTCCACTAGTCGAGTGTTAAATCGCGATAGAAAGTCTCATTGATGTCGTCTGATGATTGATGTAATTGCCCTTCTTCAATAATCATCATCATCTAAAATAAGACTAATGTGTTGAGAAAGCTGATATAGAATTTTTACATTGAACATATTAAAAAAATGTCAACGCATAAAAATGATGTTGAATAGTTTATAGAGATATACCGAAAGTTGCTAAGATTTCCCAATCCTCCAAATTTCAGTAACAAACCTGTCCCGGTCGCTCAACTCTATTCTGCATATCTTTGATAGTTTCATGGCTATCCTGACTAGTTGGCATGAAGTTTGGCAGATACTCATAGTTTGATGATTCCTGTCCAGTTGTGTCAGTCAAATTTTCAGATTTGAAATTCGCTAATGAAAGATTTTTAAAATGTTTCTCTGGTAAATAACTTACGCAATTCGATTGGTGAGGGGAACAAAGGGTTACTGCTCATTGGTTGAGTAGTGCTGCCTGGCCAAGGGGACGGGTTAGCCGAACGGTTGATTCCATTTGAGTGATTAGGAATATATGAATTCGTATTAGCTAAAGGTTGATCTGAGAAAATATTCATCTGATGCTTCAATTCCTCTGGCGATTTGCAGAAGTTGATGGCGATGTCGAGCAGCCTGCTTATTTCTCCGATTTTCTCGTTCGATATCTTCACTTGTGCCTTCAGCCATTCGATTTCATCTGATTGTTGAGCGAAAAGCTAAATTTGCATATAGCTAAAGTATTTTAAAAGTTTTTAATGAAATATTAAATAGGTGGGCGATCTCAATTTCATCCCTAGATGTTCGAAGATGGATACAAATTGGTATATTTTTATTTGGAATTCTAATAATCGACGAAAATTTCCAATAGCTTTCAAATTGTACCTCTTTGAGCATTTTTATCTCTCCTTTCTGCTTACTTCGATACCGCGAAGCAGCCCATCGATTCTTCGCTTTCCTCATTTCTTCAGCTTCATCATCGACAGGCTTTGCAGACTCGTCCAAACTGTCGCGATCCATGAATTTCGAGGATCTAAATGCAATAACCTAACAAACTATTAATGTTCTAGAACTAGAGTGAATAATATCTTGATTTTTTGGAACTGACAAACGATTAGCAATCGATGTGTCATGGAAGCGTAACATTCACCCATAAAAATGCTCGCACAGACTTAAATGATTTTGAAAAACAAAGAGTTTTTAATGAACATTATAAGATCTTTTGGACTATTGAATAAATGATGGTAAAAATAGTATCTATTGCTGCCGAAAAAGTAAACGGACAATTATTATCAGTTGGGCTAAAACTACATTAAAATGACCTTGATCTGACTCAATTACTCAACTGAAGAAGTTTTTCTAATTTAACCAAGTGATAACGGGAGTTTCTTAAAGAGAAAACATAATTGAATCTGGTTTTTCCCCATTAATGTTGGCATTTTATCTTCGAAAAAGTTAATTCATTATTTGAAAATATTAGATTTGTTCGTTTCATCGGATACCATTATGTCAATGTTTTTAACACGTCTGATTCAATGTTAAATATATTTAAAAAAAAAAAACCAATTAAAAATAATTTTTATTCATTTATGGATAAATCTGGCATGAATATGCAAAAAAAAAAAAAAACAAATAAATGACACAATTATTTGTACTGCTTTAAGCAAATTCAATGAGTTCAGTAATAAGGTTTGCTTCCATAACTAGGCTTGGCTCCTCCATAGTATTGCTGAAGAGATGATTTAGTAATTAGTTTCACTATTTCAGAAGGTTTTTTTTTTCCTATTTTACTTCAAATTTTTTTCTAATCAATATCGATTTATAGCTGATTTTTCTGCTAATTTCACAGAAAATGAAGTGAAATATGTACTTATTAAAAAGTCTGTGTTTTCAAAGTAAATAGTCACCATTATTTGAAACTTACAGGGGGAGGCGGGGCGCTGTATCCAGCATTAACTGAGAGAACTGCACAGAGAACGGCAATAGTCAGGACGATCAGATTCTTGAGCATTTTGAATTGAGTTGAAGATTAGGTTGAGTGAATTAGAATGACTTTTTAAATTTTGATGCCGATCTCATGAAACAACCCTTTTATATGAGGAATTTATCACTGAGATAATAAACGCAATCTATAAAAAAGTACTCATCATTACTCATCCTTTACTCTAAATTCAGTTTTTTTCTTGCTTATTTGAAATAGGATGATGATTGTATTTGTCAGGATGAACTAATGAAAGTTAGACAGACGAATGATTGCAATCATCAATTAGTAAAAACGTGGGAAAGTTAAAGATAATGAATCATTAAATCATTCACATGACTGAAGTTTTCTAATATATCGCGACAATTTATTTAGGGCGAAATATCTAAAAAAAAAAATATGATAACACTCAAAATCGTTTTAATCCAATGAATGACGAACTTCATATTATTGAACATTTTCATGTAATATTAGTATATAACTGCTTATCGAGTTGAATTCGGCTCCCACGAATTGCTCGAAAGAAGTCGTCGCTTGCAACCTAGTCAATTCATCAGGCTCGATTCTTTCAGTGATGATGTATCGTTCAAGGATATCGTGATCTCTTTCAACTGAACGAAGAAATTATCGTAAACTTTGAATAACAGGAGGAAATAAATTATCCTGGTTTAGAAAGTGTTCTGCATGCGCAGAGGATGCTCTTCTCATCAGAATATCCAGATAGCTTTTATAGTACAATTGAAAAATTTTAGGCGAAACTTCTCTTCGAACCATTAGCATTATTTCAGGGTGCGGATAGCATAATTACCTAAAATAGTGTGAAATTTTAAAAAATAATTTTCGCATTTCTAGAAACCTAAATTACGATAACTTTCATTATGTCAATGCACAAAATAAATATCAATGATGAGGACATTTTTGCATAACTATTGTGTTGATCAATAATACGTCATCATTTTCCGTGAATACAGAATGTTCTGTCTCACAATTATTCACTATTTAGTTGATTATTTTCTTATGATTACGGATGGAAAGATTCGTTAGATTTTTTAATTGAGGAGTAATGAGAACCTCACCCCTATTTTATTACACTGTTCTAATTAACCATAAATAATTTAAAGATGAGAATAAATCATTGGCAAACACAATAACATTATAATTATAATTTATATATAAATCGAAAGCTGCGTTGTTATTTAAATTTTAAAAAATTTTACTTGATTATATGTACTTTAAACTAAACCACGTTGTCGTGATATTTTGTGGCCTCTAAGAAAAGAAATAAACAATGATGGTCGTTGTTGACCTCATCATAGTTTGCAATTTCGAGAGGTCATATTTTTCTTTATTTGATTTGCTAAATGCTCAAACAAATAAGTTCGTTCTTCTTTGCGATCTTTTATGCTCATTATCTACCTACTTTTAATTTCGAATAATACAAATATTGAAATTTATCACAGAATCAATCGGAATATTTATGATGACTTTTCTTCTAAAACTAAATTAAATCACTATAATATCGAAACACTAGACAAAAATTATGCAGTTAAGAATGAAAATAATAAAATTTTATCTACGTTTCTTCGATTATTCACAATCATAGAAAATTAGTCAGTCTTTTCTACCTATCCTAAGATTTATCAAAATCAACAAGCTGTGTAACATTTTATATGCGAACGAATTGTCTTGGCTCTTTAAACTACAGTATTCTCGTTCTTAGTCAATTTATCTGTTTGCTTGTTTGCACTAGAATTTCATTCGGTACTAAAGAACTATGAGCTTTTTCTAGAAAAGCAAATTTGATATTTTGAACATCGAAGCTCATCGAACCAAGCAAGAGATTGGATTTTAATCTAAGAAATTGATGACAAACCAAGGTTCTTGTTTCATTTTATTTTGAAAAAAAGAAATTTCCGGGACGATTTATTCGTGAATAAAAAGAATCATCATTTTAAATAATTTTGAAATCGTATTATGGGTGCATATTTGAAAGAGTAAATGTGATCCACAAGAATGTTTTTGAAAGAAAGAAAGTAATGACACAATTTGAAGCACAATATGTATAACAAAGTTCGATATTTTCAGAAATTTGTAAACGATGTCAAAATTTCCAAAATATTCGGATTCGGAGAATACTGAATTCGATTTCGATCCGTTTACCAAGTGTGCTGTCTGCAGAGATCGGCTCCTTGCATGGTTCCTAGAAATATCTTATTGGCAAAGACCTATCATTTGAAAGAAAATAAGAGTTGTGTAATTTTCATGCTCGAAAAGTAGTTTGTTGTTTGCACGCAACTTTACGATGTTTAATTGATCAAAGGCATGATTGTAAAGGTAATTTTAAAATTACGTAACGCAAGAGAATGCACTTTCACATTTTCGTTCATAGCACATTTTGTGTAGGTTATCGGTCTTCGAAAATAACGTGAAATTATAGAAGCATGACTAAATTTTACCTCGGTAGATTCCATCTCCTCTCATGTACCTAAATTATTCGTGATTCAGTTTTATATTAAAATAAAAAAAAAAACCAAGCACGATCACTATTGCTGATGTCCTTTGAGAAACAAGTATTGACACCATCCTTGCTGAAATTTAGCAAGATTTACTGAAAAGTAAAGATAACAAACATCTGATAAAATAGTGCTATTTTGTATTTACTCAGCTGAAAAATTTGATATTCAATGTTCACTACCCTAAATCCTTTCCATAACCTTACTTTCTTATAGATAAAAAAATTCAAACTTTATTGGACTTTTTTTTATCATAGTACTTTTATAAGTGGTTTTTTTCAAACTCAGCGGAGTAATTGAAATGAAAAACCGTACTAAACATCCCAGTGCTTGCTCTTTCCATCGCTCGTAGTCACATCGCACCAGTAGAGGGTGTTTCCGAGAAGATTCGGGGCTGAAATTGAAAAAATTTATTTTAACAAATTATAATTGAGCATACTGAATTCCCATTCGAAACTCTGTCCGTCATCCAGGTTCTTCTCTTCAATTGTGTCGTCCTTCGAAGCACAATTCACCTTTGCAGTGACTCCAGGGCCTAGACTGTTTTGAATCTGAAATTATATTGAATAAGAATTCAAATTAGTTGATGATTTATATGGTATTGCTAAAGGAAAACTTTAACTCATATAATGAGCAGTCTGCAAGATCAATTCCAACTGAACACAACTCTCTAAAAGGAGTAAAGCCTCGTTATGTGTTGAACTCCTAAAACTTTGGATCTGAATTGTCTTACTTTGACTGTAGCGGCGCTAGCATAGGCTAGCATAAGGAAGGCACAGATTAGTCCGAATTGGAAGAATGCCATTGTAGTGAGAGTGAGTTAGCTGAATATTGTCTGAAGTCGTGTGTTATTGGTGAAGCTTCATGTCTCTAACTTCCCTTTTATAGAACCTTTTCCCCGTATTGTTGTTGACCAGAATTGAATTATCGAAAACAGATCCAGAAAGTTGATTTTTCAATCGAAAGATGCCAAAAATAAAAGATGAGCATGTTGATTCTGCCGTATTTATGAGGATTCATGCCGAATTGCTGGAATAATTTGTTTGCTTTTATGCGTGATTCGAGTCATTCCAGGCTGTGCAATCTCAGTGATTGCCACTTTCCATGTATACCTCCGAATTATATTATTGTTTTCCTCTGTCAAGTTTCATGTTGCTCATCATTTTATGAATCAAATTTTGGTTGGAGGACAGAAAACTTCAAAACAAGATGATATGCACGTGCATGGCGGTATAATTTAATCGTTGAATGATCAGACTGTTTCTGGAATCGTTATTTAGGATTTGTTTGGAAATTGAATTATACTGACAGAGAACGCCAGAAGCTATAAGGTATGCTTGTTGAAGAGTACAAACTTTTAGTTGGAATATTTTATTGCCGTAGTCTAATGTACATTTATTATTCTAATCAGAATTCATGTTCTTCTGTAAGCAGGGAAAGCAGTGTTTTGTTGATAGATTTTGCATACATATTTGAATTTTATTGGAAGAAAGTTATTCCAGAAATTAAGTATAAGATGCAATTTTATTTTTTTATCATGATTACAAATTTTTGAATTAATATTTCAATTATTTATTATAAAACGTTCGTTTTATAAGTAATAATGATGATGAATGAGATGCAACAATAAAATAATAAACAAATCCACAAAATGCGAATAATGAGGTGAAAGTTTCCAACGAAAGACCACACAATTAATCACAAGATCAGTTGAAAGTCATTTGTAGACTAAAAATGAAAAATTACATATTTGAAGTTGGTGATAATGAGATTTCGTGAAATTTTAAGATAAAATCGATATTTCGATTAAAGAATTCCAAATTTGCTAAAACGATCATTTTTGGTATGAAATTTTAGTTCGATAGCTGAGTTGATGATTTAGCAAACGTAGAATAATCTAATAATCGAATAATCGATACTAATGATATGTCCCATCTGAAATAGACGATAAGATACGAATACAGGAAAAGAAGAATTATTACAGAGGAATGTGAAGAGTATGTTTCGAAAGACAGAAGAAAGGAAAGACGAAAGCAAAGAAGTAAGTTATCTTGAGAAAGACGAATTTGCAGCGTTTGATGGCGGATCATGAATAATTAGTTACAATAGATATTAATCAATATAAATAAGATAATATAAAATGCTTGGTTCCTAGAATAGCTACGCGTAAACCTACCTTAATCTAAACTATTCGATTTACTGTCATTCTTACTTTTCAGTAGTTAGGCCTAAAGAATCTCCGAGATAGTGAATAACTACTAGAGAATTTATCGGTTCCTAATAATAAAATATTGGTTATTACGTTATGATATCTCAGCATGATACTTACTAAACAAGAGTTGTGAGCTTTGACCAATTTAGTTTTGAGAATGCGATATCAAAATGAGCAGGATTAGTTAAAAACTTACCATTTTCAAGATCATTTCTTTCATGATATTACAATAGAAGATAATTAGAAATAAAATAATATAAGATTCAAATAAATTCAGTAAAATTGTCAATTAGTTTTCTTTTGAATCTTACAGTTTTACGGAGTCAAATATAATAACTAAAAATATTATGGCACGATCGAATTGACGCTCGTTTAGTCCTCCCAAGTGAGCGAGTGTCGGTTTCCTTGGCGAAGTTGGCAGTTACGCTTTCCGTACCTGAAACCATACACTTCAGATTGATAAAATATGCATTAAAGATTTTTTATTACTCTTCGAGCCATATTTCGGTCATTTGAAAAATTTATAGTATGTTATGGCTAAAAGCCGAGAAATTGAGAAAGTAAATCACGTATGAATTTCGGATGAATAACTATTCTATTACAGTCATCATTTTATTTTATCGATCGCAGTATCGCCAGCAGGCATCAGAAAAAGTTGGACTTATTGAAAGCAAAGTTTAGAGTCATGTTTTGGTTTGATAAATTTGACTATTTCATATTTCTGAGCCCCAAAATAACTTCAGAATCGTTTCTCCGTGATTGAAAACCCCCATATTTCTCACGCCACAACAAAGAGTTTGCACATATTTTGCATCTCTCCTCTCACAGGCTCAACCCTCCGAGAAATAGCATACAGTGCGCGGAGAGAGAAGGAATAGCAAATAAAAGCGAGAAGGAAAAATAACGAAGGGAAGGAGGGGAGGGACGAGTGCGAATTCGAATTGCAACGGGTGTGCAGGATCATTGTTGTGGTGTGAAAATAATTCTACTTTTATCCTATTTCAATTGCCTCAGGGAAGCACAATTTACGGTGGCTAAAGATATGATATCTTCGGAGTATGTTTCGCGGAATCATTCGCTTCCTCACAAAATGGCTTTACCTATTATTTTGCGTGATTTGATTTATTAGCCTAATGCCGACCCACTTTTGAATTGAATAAAAGTGAAGTCTTCCTGAACGGAAAATCCAAAACTCCAAAGGCAAAAGTAATACCTTTCCTTTCATTATTACTATTTTTGAAATTAACATGAATTTCAAACCCACCAATTGACGTATGCGAACTCGGCATCCGAAACGATAGCGTTGAATCGACCACCGAATTTGCTGCTGGCATCGCCTTCGATCTTTCTGGCAGCTTCCAAGTTATCCTGAACATGAAGAGTGTAAAATTAAATATTTGTCGGCTATTTGCAAATCATCAGACATAGGCAAAATGGGATAGGGAAAGGTCGGATAAGATATCTTTTCCATGTCTCGTTTCACCTTTCTATTTATCGTTTATCTTTCCATCGGAATATCAACCTTCAATGTCTCCTACTTATCATTATTCAACAAATGTGCACCTTTTCAGCGGTGAGTGCAGCCTCAACAATGGACTTGAGATCTGGGTCGTCACAGTTGCCCTCATCAGTTCCTTCCTCCTCGGTTGTTGCGTAGTCCGCCTCATTTCCACTTGTAGCCGCAGCCGTTGCGGATGTTTCCTGAGCTGCTGGTTGGACAGGTTCGGCTGGTGCGGGTGCGGGTTCAGCTGCAGCTGGAGCTGGAGCTGGGGCAGCAGCGGCACTGCTGGCTGGGGCCGAGGCCTGTTCCTCGACTATGTCGTCGTACGTGCTCTCCTCTGAAACAGAATGTTTTTTTTTTCTTATTTTTTAATTTTTTAATCATATTCGTCTTTCAAAATTGAAGTAAGTTATTTCTGAGCAAAGACGAGAAGAATTTCGGGGACGAATTCAAAATGAAACAATTGGAAGTTCAGAACGAACTCGAGATCAAAGTCGGAAACAATTTTCAAAATATCAAAATCGTCTCGCTCTTGTTTCTGAAATCTAAAATGAAACTTTGGGTTTGTAATTAAAGTTTTTTGACAGGAAAAACGATATTATTCTGTGAGAATGAAAATTGCGCTGTGAATAGATGTTGAAACGATCAAAAATCATATTGTTCATGATTTAATGGGCTTTGAGAGTTTTTACCACCTATCGCGATCCGATTTTTTGTGTTAACTTACCCTTGTTAGAGGTGGGCTGAGCACTATCAACGACTTGTTCATTTGGAGCGGCAGCCTAGAATAAGAATGTTGGATTAGAATTGGTTTGTTTTACTTTCTACCTTCAGACCAAATTTAAAATGTTATGAACCTTGTATGATTGTAAAATATTAATGAATCACTTCACACTGTTAGAAGACGTCGAATGTTATTTTCAATTCACATTTGCGACACGAATGTCTCACTGCATGTGCATCAAGGCATGGTTTGTTTTGTTAAGTTGAAACTCTACTGACGCTGATATTACATGAGCGAGGACTCTTCCTCTGACTCAAATAAAATTTTTCGATAGGAAAGTATCTACCTAAATTTCTTGAGAAACCCAGTGAAATAATTTAAAAGATTCTGAATCGTTAAAGCTCATAAGTCAGAGATAGTTTAAAATTTGTCATTAAATGATGAAGCACTTGCTGATTTCTTTTTTTGTAAAAACGATCAAATGCACAATTTCTGTTAATCTGGAGATGTATTTCAGTAGTTGCGTCGTTGCATACGAAGTTATATGAAGAAAGAATTCTGTCTACAATCAAACCCTCCTATTCGCATGCAGCAATGCTATGATGTCATTATCTTTTTCTTCAAATTGACATAATTTTCGAAAAACGAATATTTTGAGTGATCATTCAAGCGGCCATGCTAACATAGTATTAAACTTTCAGTGATTAGTGATAAGCGTGAAGCATGCAATTTCGCAAAATGACCTCTGGACCGTCTTCCTCTTCATCGACAACTTCGCCATCGTCGGTCTCAGTCTCGGTCTGGACAGGAGCAGGTGCGGGTGCTGGCTGTGCTTCGGGCTGAGATGGTGTTTCCATGGGTGCAGGTGGAGCTATCTCTTGAGATGGAGGAGGGGGAGGCGGAGGAATTTCCTGAGGCTGTGGTTCAGGAGCTGGGGGAGTCTCGATTTGAACTGGTTGGGTTGCCTGTGAGAACAGATTGTGAATTCATAGTCATGCATTCCTCGAAATATTTGCGATAGAGAAGACGAGCTTATCAAACATAAGTGATAGGATAGATTCAATGTGTAAGCCAGAAGATTGCCAGGCTAACATTAAGCTTGATGTATTTTAATTTTTCACTGCAGAAAACAAATGCACGCCATTCCCTTAGATTATAGCAACTCGTGCGATAAACATTGATGCACATTTCATAATCCTAACCTATGTATGTCTTCGTGAAAATAGTGATGTTTTTCATGGTCTCATTTCTTGAAAATAATCCCTTTCTTTTGTACCAAAAATGGAATTGTTTTTTTTTTTTTTTTTTTTTTTTTTAAATTCTGATTTTTCACACACACATAATCTTAATCATCTATTTGTGCTACTCGTAAACCAAATAAGCTGGCATTACAGACTATTTTCTCAATTTATAAATGCCAAAAGTCTATACGTTCTTGCCATAATTTAGCTTATTTGACTTCCTCTAAACACTTAGTTTCGGTTGATTGCCATGCTTTAAATTAGCCGCCCTTGTGATCGTTTTCTTCTCGATGTGATCGTTTGAAACTCAAATAGTGCCCAGTTACCTCAGGAGCTGGTGCTGGTGCGGGAGCGGTTTGGGTTTGTTCGGGAACTGGCTGTGGGGCGGCGACAGGTTCCGTAGCGATCGGTGCTTGAACGGGTGCAGGCTCGGGTGCGGGCTGAGGAGGTGCCTGGGGAGGAATTGGTGCATAGCTGGCTGGGTTTATTCCCTAAAGTGCACCCATTTTGTGTATTTTTTAAACTAAATAAAGTACACTGGTCCTGGCTGAAATTTTGATTTAAAAAAACATAGAAATTGTTTATATTGAGAAGAGGATTTACGCATCCATGCAGAGTATGTGATCGTTGTTTCTTTTTGCTTTGAATATCCCCAAGCGTGATCTTTTGTTTCAGTTCGATGAAACTAATCATTTTTGCCAAAGTGCCATTCTCGTAATATTTTTCTTCGGAATTTTATTTGAAATGTGTGCGGCATCATATAATTGATGTGAAAGTGTGTAATTTCTATGCAGGTATTCAACCAGACGATACTGATCGACCTGCTAGTGGGAATGAAAAAGTCAGTTGCAATGCATTCACCAATCAGCACTGGTTTTTAAGAAGAACAAATTTATATAACCCGACGATACCGATTGGCTAATTCGCTGGCTTAAAAATACAGCCGGCCAGTATAGACTGAATGCTGATTGGTTTATGTAGGAAAAACGACCGATTGAGGTACGCACTGGTAATAACTGATATTTTCATTGCTATCGGCAAATCGGTCGGTGCCGACTGACTGATTTTTCCAAAATTCTAAGGAAATTACCCTTCTCAATGTTTAATCTTTCGCTATCGAGTGATGAGTTAGGAAATTTCAAACAAATCTCCTTTCCAAATCTGATTTCTAGACTCTAATGGACCAAAAATACATATCAATCGCAATAAGTTCTATGAAACCAATTTTGTATATCGTCTCGATAAAAAACAATGATGACATCCTCGTAGAGAAGTAGTTGAATCTAGCTCAGCAAAATTCACCTTTCTTCAACAACTCTCTCGATATCTCATTGGTTACTAACCTGGGCAGCAGTGTAAGAGCCTTGTTGTCCAGAAGAATAAGAGCCACCTGAAAGTATAGAAAATTTCGACCTGATTTAGCTATGATCAGTAGAGAAAATTTTACGAATCATGCAGCTCTTTCATTCGATTAGCTTCGTAAAATTTTCCATAATTTAATTGAAAGAATAATTTAATGTTAGTACGTGAATATGATGGCATTAGTGTATAGACGCATCACCAGTTGAGGGCCAAAACGACAAAACAATGATTTGTTATGCAACAATACCAGTTGTGGTTGTGAGTGGTGATGAGGTGCTATACGAGGAAGACTGTTGATATGCTTGAGTTTGAGATGGTGGACTGTCGTTGCTTGCATAACTGCTGTTACTTTTTGTGCTATTGTTACCTAAGACATTTCACATTCGTGCCACATAAACTGGATGTTAGTGATTAGTACAAACCAGGGGGTGCAGAGAGGGCCTGATATGAGGATTGTTGATAGGTGGACTGGTTGTTTTGAGAAACCGAATCCTGATACCTTGACGAGCTTGACGGGCCTGGATAACTAGGGTTGTTGGCAGAGGGTTGATAGCTCGATGACGCACTCGAAGGAGCTTGATAGTTCTGATCGCTGCTGTAAGACTGGTAATTCGAAGAGCTCGATTGGCTTTGATAGCTCGGACTATTTCCACTAGATGGCGATTGATAAGATGAGTAGGACACTGGCGGACCTGCAGGAGCTTGAGCTTGATAACCTGGATTGCTGCCAGGAAACTGGTAGTTCAGCAAATTTCCATATGTTTGATAGCTGAGACTGTTGCCGTATGCCTGATAAGAGGGATAATACGCAGATGAGGATTGACTGGCGGGCGCCTGTGGCTGATTATAGCTCGAGCTTCCTCCTCCAGATGATTGGTACGAGGAAGGTTGAGACTGACTGGCAGAAGACTGGTAGTAGGAGTAATAAGATGGCTGGCTGGCAGGAGCTTGTGGCTGATAGCTGGAACTTCCAGCTGATGATTGGTAGGGTGGTGGTTGAGGTCCGCTAGCTGAAGCCTGATAACTGGATGAGGCACCTGACGGGGCTTGATAACTCGGATTACTGGCAGGCAACTGATAATTATAACTTGAACTGCTCGAGTATGAGGGTTGATAAGGAGGTGGTTGAAGTTGATTGGACGAAGCCTGGGGCGATGAATAAGAAGATGATTGGCTGGCAGGAGCTTGCGCTTGGTAGCTCGAAGATTGCGATGGGGCAGGATAGTTCTGACTATTCGACGAAGTTTGATAACTCGATTTTTCAATTGGTGGTTGATAAGCAGGCGAAGGAGGTAGATTGACTGGAGCTTGATACGAGGGGGTGTTGGGTTCGTCTACAGAAGCAAGCGTGGGATAATTTGATTCTTTCGGAGCTGGTTGATAACTAGCACTATTTGCAGAAGCAGCAGCATCAGGCCTCCTCTGATAAGTGGATTCACCTGCATGTGTTACTGTGTTAGATATCGTGAAATTTGTGCACGAACGTGTTAAATTATAATTAATCATCATTGTCTATGCACAAGTGAGGATGTGATGTTGTATGCATTAGATTATGCACTAAAACACTTATCTAAATTAGTTTCGCACTGAAGTTGAAACAAAATTTGGCATGCTTCAGTGTTCAGTATGATATTCATCATTTTAGTTGATTGATACTCAAATATTAACAGATCAATTAGTCGTGCTATCTTGCAAATTATGCATTTGAATCCTGATCTAACTAAATAATTTGCTCACCAGATGCAGGTGCAGGTGCACTGTAGGAACCAGATGACGGTCCACTCTGGTAGCTGCCTCCACCTATACATATTGAACAATTAGATTTTTGCTTCACATTTACATCTCGCGCACTATGTAGTGAATTTTGAGCGAGCGAGTAATTTTGAATGAGTAGTATTATTCTGAGTCATGAGTTTTAGAATTATGCATATTCATTCGTCTTTCAAAGTGCACTTGATTGATACCGCGGTGAATGTTGGCTTCATGTATTGCACTTGTCGGCAGATAATATGCATACGACTGTACTTGCTAACAGATATAGAGTTTAAGGAATATAGTAAAGCAGAGAAATAAGAAAAAATACCGCTGCAAATGCAGCCGTATTTGTATGACATCCACCGTCAAATACAGAACGCTGTGAATTTTGCATCAAATAATAACGATTGTGACAACTCGATTCTTAGAAATAGTAAGTGCTCACTTGGAACAGGTGCGGAAGGTGCACTGCTGTAAGAACCGCCAGAAGAGGGGCCACTTTGATAGCTCGTGTCTCCACCACCTATGCACAGAAACAATTAGAGCACTTAGGAAGATCATTCTCGTTTTATAGTTTTGAGTTAATGGAAGAATGAATATCACACCATATATCGAAACGTCAGAAATGTTTTGATTTTGTAAACGTTTCAGAGTTTAGTAGACTGACAATATTTCTTTCATTGCTGTTTGCTTCGTCTCTTTTTGAAAAATACCACAAGTGAAATAATGCCTAACCATAAATAAAATTGTGATTGTACTCCTCATAAAAATTTTGAAGTTCAGCTAGAAGAAAGTAAATCTTTATATGCAATCCTTCCTATGAAAATTTTCTTTCAGTATGATATTCATTCATTGCACCCATCAAGCCATTGTGTGACAGATTTTGTGCATACCAGAGACAGGTGCGGAAGGTGCGCTGTTGTAAGATCCCCCAGAAGATGGACCACTTTGGTAGCTCGAATCACCTCCACCTATACACATTTGCAATTATTTGTGCATTGTTTTCGATAACGATTGTGAGAAACAGAATATCACATTGATTGAAACTTTAAAATATAAAGAGTGGATACAAAAAGTTTAGCTTTCAGATATTATCCCCTTCACAATATGATATTCATTTCAAGTGTCATCTCAATTTAAGTTACGAAATTTTACATAACACGTGTGAAATATCAGACCCAACTATCGAGTTTGCTAATAAGATTTGGCGCAGAAAAGGGCATGCAAGATTTCGGTTTGGAAAGCTTCCTCTCTTGCGCCGATTTTTATTCTCGATCTCGATACGCAGGAATAATATCGTGTCGTGACAGAATTATGTGCTCACCGGAGACAGGTGCGGAGGGTGCGCTGTTGTAAGATCCTCCAGAAGGTTGACCACTTTGGTAGCTTGAGTCACCACCACCTATACATTTTAAATCACTCGTGCTCATTTTTAGCTTCCTACAGTTCTACAGTAGGGGGCAGAAGTATTCGGCCACCCATGAAAATTTGAGATCTGGTTTTAGCACCTATGATGATCTAATTCAAATGTAACTGGCAATCTTTTATTGAATTATGCTTGCTTTATCTGTGCAAATTTCATTTCGACTGGATCATCACAGATGTTAAAGCCAAGCACTCGAAGTTTCATAGGTGGCTGGATACTTTTGCCAGCTGCTGTATATTTACCATCGACTGATCACCATTACCATTTTTGTTTATTACAAGGTTTTTGGTTGGGAATTTGGTAGAAGAAAAGGGAAAAGTTGACGAGAAGCATAAACGGTAGTGATGATCAGCTAATGACAGATGCAGGAATTCCTCGTTTTTATGCTGAATTGTGAGGCATGGAGTATCACATTGGGAAAATGCTTGAAATATTTGGAAATTGCACTTATAGCTCTCTGGGTATTATCTGCTTCACAACATGGCTTCCATTTCACAATCGGCATATTTTGATTATTGAGCCTTGACATAACACGTATGAACGTCATACAATTACATAAACAGGAAAGTACTGTGTTGCGATAGAATTGTGTGCTCACCAGGAAGAGAAAGAGAAGCAGAAGGTGCACTATTGTATGAACCGCCGGATGACGGACCATTTTGAGAACTCGAATCACCTAACACACATTAACAATTAGGGGTACTTCCACCGATATTTTGCAAAACCAATTGTGACCAAGGGTGGACCGGAGTCGGAGTCGGCAAAAAAGTAGTAAATTCAGAGTCAACTCCCGCCCACCTCTATTGTGGTGTGATTATTTGTCATCAAAATTACGGGACGAAAATTAAAATTCATAGTGAAAAGTGAGAAATTATCAAATAACAATAGTGCTATAGTTCCACTATTAATTGATTCACTTCACTATGGAAAATAAGTTCTTCCTATTTACTCGATAATGTGGGATAAAATAAAAACTACAAATAGTGCTCACCGCTTGACGCAACAGGTGCAGGGCCACTATTGTAGCCTCCTGAGGATGGTCCAGGTTGATAGCTAGCTCCTCCTCCTATACACATAAAATGATTACATGAATATGGATTTACAAAAATAATTTGCTTTGGATGAAAACATCGTGAAAAATATTAAATTGCGTTTTCGATTGATTTTAATAACCGAATGAGAGTTCGGGGAAATAGCGCAATAGCGAAAGGAATAACGCGAAACAAATAGGCACTTTTCGGATTTGGCAAAGCGTGAAGATGGAGAATTAATTATTTTTCCTCCTCAATTACTATTGCGTTCCATCATTTTTACATTTTCTCAAAACTAGGAAAAAATGCTTTGTCGTTTCGCGTTATGCTATTTCGTCATTACGAAAAACTCCGATTTCTCAACCGAATACGCATTGCCACTTTGAAATAGGCTTTTTGTCAAGTTCTG
This sequence comes from Diploscapter coronatus, assembly GCA_964036155.1. Lineage (NCBI taxonomy): Eukaryota > Metazoa > Nematoda > Chromadorea > Rhabditida > Rhabditidae > Diploscapter > Diploscapter coronatus. The sequence goes on along the minus strand of OZ038422.1, from coordinate 42,878,655 downwards.
CAAATTCACTTTCCACTCATTTAGAAAGTTCATCCACTTTTCATTCTTATCGACGTGATTTTCTTTTAAAAATTGATGAACATTCTAGACGAGTGTCCGATGAACTTTTTGTTGAAAATAGGTGGAATCTTGCAATATTGTGAATCTAGTGTTCGTGACCTAAAACTCTCTTGACATTTTTCGAGATGAAGTGAGAACAAGTAAAAATTTATATGAATCTATGAATATGAAGATTGTGACATAGCATGGACTCCACCTATTTTTGAAGTTTTGATACACGAAGATAAACTAAAAATATCGAAGTGCTCACCAGAGATGGGTGCAGCAGGTATTGGTTCAACGGGTATTGGTGCTCCGCTTTGGTAGCCGCCTCCACCTGGGGCGCTGTAGGAGCCGGCTGATTGACCAGATGAATAGCTACCGGCATTGCCTAAACACCTCCCACATTGCTACACATTTATGCATACATTCATTTATGCATTATCACACCATCATATTCATTTTGTGCTCGTATTTATCACGAAATTGAATACCCCTGTGTTGATTAGTGAGTTGGTTGATTATTGGAGCATGCATTGATTGATGTTGGAAATTAGTTATGGAACGAAATTGGACGAGTTTGACATAATAATATCTTGAAAGTCATATCAATTTCACTCCGTGAGTCATTGTTATCGTTGATTAGAAGAAGCGAAATGTAGGTTACCATCTTCAGAGCTCATGCTTTGCAGTGCATTATCGGAATTGTACTTCTCGTCCACGTCCTTCTTCGTCATGTAGCCTTCACTGCCACCGTCATCTACTTGGCTGTGCTTATCGTCTGTCACGTCGTTACTTTGGAATTCTGTCAATTAATGTTAAATAAATTACTGAGTTAATATTTTGCTACTTGCAACATGAATTGCGTTGTTACATTCAATCATTCCAAAATTCTCGTCTGCATGCAAAATAATTCGTTTTTCTTGCAAAACTTACAATGATGATCTTTGAATGACCATCCGAATTTTCATGATCTGCAAATCTTATTCGAGACTCTTCATTTCACGCTAATATCTTCTTTCGTTTACTACGACGTGCTTAGGCGATGCAGGTATGGACATTTGGAAAGGACAAACCATGCGATGGCGCAGACTCGGAGTGCTGATCAGCAGATTTGCCCGCGTAAGAATCGTGACCAGCTGAAGATTCGTGGCTGTCAGATTTGGCAGAAGCTGGGGCAGCATAAGAATCGTGATCGCCGCCCGACTCGAAGTGGTCGGACGACTTGGGCGGAGAAGGGGGCTGGGCGGACTCATGCGAACTCTCAGTCTCATAGCTGTCGGCCGACTTTGCAGGAGATGCATAGGATTCTTGCGCTTTTTCATGCTCTTTGGGCAAAGGATATTTGTCTTCCTGCTCGTGCTCGGACCCGTGATCATCCCCGTGCGATTCGGATGCAGTTGGCATGGCATGGTACGAGGCATAATTGCTTTCACCGATACCTATTAGTAAGCATGTTAATCGAGTTATCTAGCCATTTAGTTATTTGGGTTTTGCTTGAAAAGGGAAACGATAGTGCCACGTCTTGGTTATTAAAGATCAGAGCACTCTCTGCATTCTGTATTGTGTGAGTGAAATTGGTCTTGACTAAACAGATAAAAGGTAATTTCTCCAGTTCTACGAGTGAATAGACACCCTACTTGTCAGCGGCTCTTTTTCTCATTCCTCTTACTTTCCTAAACTCACTGGCTTTCCTACTCTTTGACAAGTACAACCGTTCACAAATACAGGGGTCCACTGGGTTGGGTTTCAAAATTCCGAAATCGATATGTTTGCTTTTAACTATTTTGGATTTGAAAAAAGAACGTTTGAATCAGACAATCTAGGCAGATCTTAAACCGAAACTTTTAGTTATAGTGGAGAAGGTCCGCAAAATAATTTTGGATGAATATTTTTATTTAAAGAGGGATCCGCTAGAAAGATTTGGATCAAGTCTACTTTAGTGTGGAAGCGGAATTTATCACTTTTTTAATATTTTGTTAGATCAAAACTCAGAAGAAATTTTAAACAAATTCATATCTTGAAGGTAGATTTCTAATGAAACGCCCATCAGCCAGTAAACTCTTTCGATTTCATCCGCATTCGCAATACGCTTTGATTTTACAAATAAATAGAAAGGGAAAAAAAACTTCTTGCTAGTTGTCTTTGAAGAAGAAGAAGAAGATATCATTCATTTTATGAAAAGATGTTGCTAAAATATACTAGTTTTGTTAATATTTCTTTCACTCCAACATAATCGATTAACTATCGTTTTCCTTTTCAAGCACGAATATTAGTATGTTTGCCCGTAACCAACCAGCTTTCGCAGTAGTTCGTTCGCCTGGCAGAATCTCCTGAACGAGATGCGATGCAGAATGCACGTATTCGTCCTTTTCCTCAGGCTGCTTGTATTCGTCTGTCTTCTTTTCTGTAGAGTAACTGTCTTGATGCTGCTCTGGCTGTTTGTACTCGTCCTTCTGTTCCCCACCAGGTGCATATTCATCTTTCTTCTCTGTCGCGTAGCTGTCCTGGTGCTGTTCAGGCTGCTTGTACTCGTCCTTCTTCTCCGTGGCATACGAATCACCGTGCTCAGGCTCCTTATACTGGTCGCCTCCTCCGTCTGATGATTTCTCTGCAGAGTGAAAAATGACATAGATATCGTTAGATATGCTAATCACCGTTGCCGACCAACATTCATGCCAGCTTTTCCCAAAGAACATTGGTTAGATGCGTTCACAAATGCAACACGAAGAAAGGATTGACACATCTAACCAAAGTTAGGAAAGGATAGAACAGTGTTATTCACCGCCAACCTCTATGCGATGAGGTGGCGAGTTTACGAAAGGTACACATGATATGCAATTAAGAGTTACATGATAAAGATTTGGTGAAAGCATCCAATGCTGTTCAGATTATGCCATAAAACCTATAATAGAAGTCCACCTTAAAAATCCTAGTTAGTCTAACATGAGGAAAATTGACGTTTCCGGAAGTGTTGTTCAGTGTGTTAAGGATCGTTTTCTCACGATTTACTGTGATTACAATGGATAGGTGATGTTGATAAATGAAAACTTGAAATCATTCAAATATTTTAGACCAAAATGTAAATTCACGGACTTCTATCACAGGTTTTATGGTACGCGCTAATTGCAAAACTATCTACCGAAAACACATGGAACTCTTCATCATAGTGTTATGAGACAACCGTTCGCATTTAGCAAAGGAGAGTGTTTTATCTATTTTTTCAAAATATGTTCAACGAGTTGCATTCTTTAAAGGTTATAAATAGACATCGGTGTACAAAACAATAGCTAAAATAAAATGATGCACGTCCCATTTGCCTTCAATGAAATCTTCATTATCTTTGCCACGGAACTACTTTTTAGCGCTTATTTCATCAACTCGCCACTTCATCGCATGTCGAAATTTGACATGCGATCGTGCTTTGCGTATTTAGAATTATTTGCATGAGTCTGAAGTGATTTGTTACAAATTTGCAGATCTGATTCTTCACAAAATAAACTGAGCGTTTGTTGTGGATTAGAAATTTCACTTTCGCAAACTAACAGTTTCGATGTTATAGTTCTAGGGGTTGTAAGTAAATTAATTTACCGAACAGGAATAATAAGTTCACTCTATAAACTAATGATAAAATAATGCATTCTTTGCGCATATAAAATGCACATTTTAATTAAATCATTAGTCTTTCACGATATTTGTAGATATCGATCGTTTCTGATGATATTTAGAGATAGGAATAGAAATGCGAGTTGCCGTACGGTCATGAAAGTTAGTCAGACAACGACAATTAACATTTAGTATTGTTGTAAATTTTAACTTGAAAAATTTAGATATTGCATCGAATGCGAAATTTATTAAGCAAAATTTAATTAATGGCAGAAAGCAGCAACAAGCAAAAACGTACTATAAAACCTCTAATAGACGGTCATGGCGTCTGATATTAATTTTATATATACTTTTAAATTTTACGCAATATCGCAGAGCATAGTTTTTTTTAGAAAAAATTAGAAACTTTAACAAAAACGTTACATTTTCCATGCAATAGCAGCGGACTTCTATTAGAAGCTTTATAGCATAAAATAAATTAAGGAGCAATAAATTATTAAAATTATTAAATCATTACACACCACTTGTATCATAATTACCATATCCGTCTGAAGATCCGCCACCTGCCGATTCCTTATGCTCATCCTCTTTTTTATCGTCCTCCTTTTTGTCGTCCTCTTTTTTGTCGTCCTCTTTTTTGTCGTCCTCCTTTTTATCATCTTTCTCTTCCTCGTGTTTTTCTTCGTGATGCTCCTCAGGCTCAGCCTTTTTCTCTTCTGCTTTACCTAGAGGTGTCAAGTCAAAATCAAAACAAAAAATCATTTAGCGTTAAATTCGTCGATTGGCATATCAAACGTGTGTAGGAGAAAGATTGCCCCAGACCCAATAATGAGAAACTATAGGTAAATAATTTAGTAAATTGTGAAAAATACGATAAAAATTGATCAAATGGTTCGCATATTTTACAATGACCTCAATATGCGTAAATTGAATAATCAGTTTTGATAAACAAGTCGTCAAAATTATTAAAGAAAATGAAGATAACTAATACATATAAATAATGCACTTGAGATTTGATATGCCAATCTTAGCATAAAAGGCAATTAGACTTGACCCCTCAGGCCCTACCATGTCCGTCATCCTTCTTGTCGTCGTGTTTTTCCTCCTTCAAATCAAATCATGCAGCAGCATCATTCATTAGCAGATATAATAAGCGTTAGCATGCTTATGCATCGGGTTTAATTCACAATTAAAGTCGTTAAATTGTAGCGATTTTAGGATAGCTAAGGTAAGTAGATAACTGCGAAGTTTGCAATGGAATACCTTTTAGGGAAAAATTAAAACCGCCGCATGAATGCTAAGCAATACAAATGTTAGGTAGCAGATTAGTATACCTTCTTCTCTTCATCCTTGTGGCCTCCTTCCTCGTGAATGTGCTCTTCGAATATGAGTCCCTGCAAAGCTAGCCAATAACCGAAATGCATCCCTAGGAATTATACCTCTCCGCCGTGCCCGTCGTCATGACCGCCTTCTTCATGACCCCCTGAGAGATCATTTCTATTGGCAGTAATCAAGCATATCTTGGTGATGATAACAAACTTCAACGTCGTTCTGGAGCAATTATGCTAGCACGGGATTGTCGAAGAAAGACGAATTTGCGGAAAAGAGAGAACTGTCTAATCAACTTCGGTTGAAACGATTTTGGAACTCGTCTCTCTATTCGTAATCTTGATTCGACACATGATACAGGAAAAATTACTGCTCCAAAACATACATCGATGCGCAAAAGTTTGGAGCAATGAGGATATTTTGAAAGGCTCAATTCATCTGGTTTACTGAGCCGACATAAACGAAACCTATAGTCTTTGAAAAACTCATTGAATCACAACGATCCTTCAAACGTCATTCGAATTGTGTCAGTGAACGTTGATAAATGAAGCGCGTCAAATATCATCTATTCTCCCAAACTTTTGTGCATCAATACGTGAAGTTCATATAGCACCAGCTCGATTCGGACAAACTGCGAACCTTCCTTTTGGCTCTCTCCGGACTCTCCGCCTTCCTCTTTGTGGCCTCCTTCCTTCTCGGAATGTCCTCCTTCGCCTCCGCCCTCGTGTCCGCCTTCATGACCGTCCTCATGACCTCCGCCTCCTTCGTGGTGTCCTCCATCATAGTCCATTCCGCCTCCACCGCCGCCGCCGCCGTTATTTCCTGAAGCATCAAGCAAAGCGTCAGTCAGGCTGTTAATGGACAACTTTAGCCATACAACATACAGCATTTCGCGTTTCATTTCAATGAAAGCAAGCTTTCTTTCAAACGAGACAATTCATAGATAGTTCAAGCGAATAGCCGGGAAATTATTTCGTACTCATTCGTTGCAACCCTCTAATCTGAACAGACTAGGGCTATAAAACTCGCTCTTGAATTGATACAAACTCCAAAACAAATTCATAGTCTCTGATTCGAACAGTTTTGACATTGCAGTTCTCATCTATTAGTCAAATGTCTGTATCGTGTTACTCGTTAATGCAGTTACGTTTCAGCGTTGTTATGTTATTGGAATTAGTCTCATGCAATTGGTTAACGATGTTTCGACTAAAAACTCGCGATTTGTTAATCATACTATTCAGTATTCAATTTCATCGTTCATGGATTTACGCGCATAAAGTTAAAAAGAGAATAGAAACGGACTAACCAGAATCAGCGTAGCCACCGCCACCACCAACTGAGTCGCCCTGAATTTGAATAATTAGTCTTTATCAGAATTTTGAAACGGCTTACATCGCCTCCGATGACTGGTCCGACGAGACCGCCTCCAGAGATTCCTGCGTATGACTGAAAATTTTTGATAAGAATTTGTATGATTAGATTCTTAGATTCTGATTGATTATCGTTAATCAGAGATAACTGCAAGAAATCAAATCACATTTCGGTAATTATCTCTAAAAAGTCACATTGCAAAGAAATTTTTGCATTGAAACATAGGTCACACATCAAACATTCGATTTTGCAGCATAATGCAATCAACTCTTATCTTCCTAACGTTCAGCATACAGTGGCAAACAAAAGTTTGGAAAGACAAGACGATTTTGTTACGTCATATTCTTCCATCTATGATAATCTGATTTGGATTAAATTTTTCCAAATTGCATTGTTTGTTCATTGGGAAATTCAGAAACATTCCACCCAGATCCGATTTTAGAAAATGATAGAACTTGGCGTTCCTTTAAAAAATCTTGCGTTTACAAACTTTCACTGGTCGCTGAAAAAAACAAATTTTGCCTTCAAATTGCAAACACGATTGAACGAATACTGCACTTCAAAATTCGGGCATGTAAAGGATTTGCTGACGCTTAAGACATGTAAAGAAACATTTTATCTGTGGAAATTAAGATGTGTATTTACAAATGTCGTCAACTGAAATCGAATTTACATAAATTTGACATGCTCTTCAAAATTAATTGTAGTTTTAGTCTATCGCATTCAATACCCGAGGCCGATAGTTATGACTTATAATTTTCAAACGCTCTAAATGATACAGATATACTTTTGACACTGAACATTTAATCTAGCTTACCGATGCTGGGGGAGGAGGTGGAGGCGGAGGTGGAGGAACTGCTGGTGCGGCCTGAAATTTGTGACACATATGAACAAATAAATATGCGATCCAAAAACTGTCGTGATTTTGTGGTGAAACTTATAATAAAATCGATGAAATTTTACGTTCATCTGATCATACGTATAGCCAAGTGAAGTTTTCATATATTACAGCTTTCCCTCAAGGAATTAGATAACGTTTGTAACTGGATAAAACCCGAAAGTTCTTTCATAACCACTTGACTTGAATCTGGATAGTTCGAAATTTCAATTTTGAAAATTCGAAACAAAGTTTCAGAATCAGAATTGAATACGGGCATTTTTGTCTAGAACATAGAACATTAATCGTTTGCTACATAAATACACTATCTTCATGCATTTTTCTTGATTTTCGTATAACTTACAGGAGCTGGAATAGGTGCAACTGCATAACCGGCGGCTGGCATGGCATATGAAGCTGCCATTGGTGCCACTGCGTAACTGAAATAATCGAATTATTTAAATTGTCATCTTAGTTTGCAGATCTTTCATTTTTGTCTTCTGAAAATGTAAGAATGAAATGATATTGTTATTAGAGTTGAAGAAGAAAAGGTAATGGATGATGATGACGCAATGTGATGAGATTGATAACGCCGCGCTGCTGGCGGATAAAAATAATGTTTATCCAAAAGCGATTAGTAGTTTCTGTGAAAATTTGTCAGAAGTAACATATATTAATCAAGAAAATATTTGCGGGTAAAATTCGGCAGAATCGATAGGATTAGGAATGAATTCTTTCTTTTTCCAATGGACGCCTCTTTTGAATGGACTTGACTGTGAGTTGACTTTCCTTTTATGAGTTACGAATGATCTTCATAAGGATTTTGTTTGAAAATCGATTTATGAAAGTAACTAGTTAATCGATATTTTTGTCTCCTGACTAGTTTTTTTTATAAATGAACTTGGGTCCATTCCAATTTTCATCATATCACACATCTTTAGGGCAAGTCAAAGAAATAATACGGAGATATCTATGGCTGAAGAAGTATAGCAAAAGGGGCAAGAAAAAAGGAATGAAGAAAGTCGGTTGCGCAGGAAGACGAGTCCGGTTTGAAGATGCAATTGGAGGGACGGCGTGACAGGCGAAACTGATGCAGAAGCAGTGGCAGTGACCACCGACACGGTTATTTGTTTGGGATGTCATTTGCTATAGACTGGCATACTGGCAATGGCAGAACCATTAAAGTTGAAGATAAAATAGTACAAAAGTCAGATGTGATTTGGAATTGTCAATTAAGAAGGCTGAAATCAGTCTTTAACATAATGCGATAAATCGAATTATATTTCGATGGAAGCTAATGTCAGCAGAATCTAATTGGATGAAAATAATGCATGAGTAAATTGTCGAAGATAACATTTCTAAACTTATTGACGTTATTCTGTATTAGGGTTTGAAGGACGATGCAATATGGAGTAATATTCACAGTTCATTTTATTTCATCCACCCAAATTCTTAGTGATCATTTTAGCCGTCTTTTTCAGAACAGATATAAGAGCACGTTCGCAATCTCATATCATTTTCAAATAATCAACCTAGTTGAATGTATGTCACAAATTGAGCACAATGCCATCGGCATGCCATTGCCACTTCAATCGTGCCACTGGTCAGCTAAACAATTGGTAGTCCCTCTCAATCAAGTCCAAACCGCTTCTCTTCTTCTGTTTCTTGAATGTTAGCTTCTCTTCTCCAATCTTAATCTTCATTCTGTAGTCTTTCCTCATTCAAATGGCTTCGATGCGCACCTCAATGTGACAAGTGTACATTCTACATTTTGCTTGCTGCTTTTCTGCATTCGCCATTCAAATCGGAAAGGAAAGTGATCGAAGTCAGTGTGAAGAATGGACAACGGGGAGTGGAATTGAGAGGCAGAGAGAAGAAGGATGGGATTCATTCGCATTGTGTCATTGTCATTACTGCTTGAAATTTAATTCAATATCATTGTCTTTCTACTGCTCGAAGGCGACCGTTATTATGTAAGAAATTACACAATTGAGGCAAAAAATCACCATCGACAGAAGTTCTAGAGTGATGGCCGAAATTTTATTTTAAAAAATTGAGTGTGGATTTAACCTGGTAAGTTCAATAATCATGGACAAAATTGAATAAAATTTTGCGCACATACATGTTTCCTGCTAAACGGTTAATTTCTACTGAGCTTCATAAAATTTATTTAGCGGTTAAAAGTTTTAATAGACTGAACTCATAATCGTGATTGTTTCAAACTTTGGGCCGCCATTGTATCTTCACATAAATGTTATCGAGATTTTCTAATGCACAGATGCGATCTTCAAACTCAAATACTTTTCACTGCAATGCTAAAAATGCCGATTAATTTATCGGCAGAAAATTTCAACCCCCGTTGAAACGTGAAAGGAATGATGAAAGTCTCGTTTGCGAGATCATCTTCATCCACCGGAGTCTTGAGTCTCTAGTGTCCATTCAGCGACAAACGTGAGAGATGCTGTTTGAAAAGGTCAGTGCATATTGATGATCTCTCAGCCTAGTGCTTCTATTTGTGATAGATTTGTAGAAAAAATTCAACTAGTTTGTTAAATTTTATGCAGTTTAGTCGCGATCTCACGTGTTCCCAGATCTAAAACATAGAAACCCCTTTTTTCTCTGCATTCCGATCTGTTTCGATTAGCATAACTCGTTCGTTTTTTTATAGTTTCGAAATTTTCTCGTGATCACTCGCAATCGCGCATCCGTGAGACTTACAATTAGCAGAGGCTTCGGAATTCATAGAGATTATATAGTAATTGGGAAAGTAGGTTCTGTGGGAAACAAACGCTCAGAAAATGAACCAAAAGTGGTGATGCAACCATAATTTTCACTGAAGAAAAGCCTATCTGAAAAGATATTTTTCAAATATCGCGATGAAACATAGAATCTGATTTGATAAGATCAGTCAAATTTGTAAAAATCAGCAGTTCATAAATGCAGAAATTAGGAGAATCATTTATTTTGTACGTTGAAATGAGCGTATTATCAAAATTACTGATTCTTAACTATTTTTAAAAATATCAAACTTCGTCCTTTTTTTAGGATTTTAAAATTATGAAGGACGTTAACAAATCCTCTTTTTGAAAATTTGCATGTTTCTTTGCCGGTGGCTATTCTCGTTAGATTTCACTAGTTCGAAGAATGGAATGAGATTTCACTCGTTTACAAAGGCATATGATAAACTGCGTTGCAGACCAAATAAGTGAGAGGACGAGGTTAGAAAAATGAAGAGAAAGCTGATGGAGAGGGATAGAGGAGGGATATCTAATACCGGGGCAGATCCGATCCAAACATAAAGTGTAAAAAGGAAAGCAGAAGGGAAAGATATGAAATATTGACGGGGAAATGAGACAGTCGTGATGTGTCTGTCAGTCTGTCAGTCTGTCAAGCAGTCAGGCAGTCACAGTTTCAGCAGTCCTTCCAACTTTATTACGCGCATTCTCAATATGCCGTAAGTAAGATCTTCAATATGCAAACCATACCGACTACCCAGATTATGAAGCTACAAATATGACATATCTAGCAAGATCAGATAAGTAATCGAGAGATGAGATGTCGCTACGAGATCAGTGAAGAAGAAGCAAGATTAATCTATAGCTAAGCCTAAATGATCAAACTTCTGCATACAAATAATTACAGACCAATCCGAAAGATAGATTTGGCAAATTTTCAAATTTGCGTTATCTATTTTAGCTGCACACAAACGGTTGAAATAATGAATGATTCCATAATCTCCTTAATTTGGATTAAATTTGAGAGTTATTGCTAATCGAAGTTCATATAAAGTATACGAAGATTATGAGTTTTTCTCAATTAATGAAGAATAAAATAACATGGCTAATGTTATTCATTATTCCAAACTTTTGCGCTTTACTGTATCTTGAAATGATTGCATTTATTCAAAAATTTAAAGTAATTTTTACGCGTGTTAAAAAGATGGCTGCACCAATCTGAATGAATTAATCTAAACGTTTGTATGTATCATATTCAACTTAATTAGACAGATTAGATAAATTATGGCGCACAAACCGGTCAATAATTGATAGTTACATTAATGATTCTAGAGATGAAATCAAACTAAATCCACTATGGTTGATTTACAGAAAAAGTTACTAAATTAGGGCTTTGAATGTCTATGAATGTCATCTTGAGATCTCTCGCGCATTTCTAATATTATTAGTTCATATTTTCCATCATTGTAAAGTTTTGACAATAATCAAACTCCGAATTAAAGGTTAAGCTGCCCCAGAGTTAGCATCCAAACAATTAAGTTTGTAATTGAATGAATGCTGAAGAAGACTTTCAGGTTACTGATAAGTAATGCTGACAGTAAATTATATTGGCATTTCATTTTGATACTATTGTTCTTCTTCCATGAATCATGCATAGAGAATTTGGGGATTACATTCGATGACCATGTACTTGCTGTAAGCGGTGACGCTCTCATGTTTAAACTTTCTGAAGAGAATAGACTTATCATTAGAAAAAATTTGTTCACATTGTTGCTGTATTTCAATGCATACTAATAAGACCAGTATGTCTTTTTGAGTAGTGTTTTTCCAAGAGAATATTATTTTCAGATAGACATAGGGTCAAAAATAAGATCTCTCAAGGGAACGCAGTGTTAAGAGCGCTAGAGATGCTCTAAAGAATGGATATTTTTGGCTATTTGTTTCAAATGTATTCTATTTGTCGTTCTTGACACAAAGACTGAATGATTTCGGGAATAACACATCAAGTGATGAGAACGACACTATTGTCCGTAGCAGTCAAGCATTGACATCAAGCTGATTTGAAAGAAACAAAAGAAGAGCGGATGCCTGAATGAAAGTGAGAACATTTGGAATGTAAATGATCGCGATCTTTTAGAACGTTTTGTGTCATTTTTCTTATTTGAACTGTAGCCAAACTGTCGCTTCTCTATCAATGCATCGCCAATCCATTCCATTCAAGCTGTTTGCTAATCAAAAGATGTTTCACAAGTTCACTAACCAATTTGAAGAAGAAAAAAACACAGATCAAACGCGTGAATGATGAGAGTGATATGGGAAAAGAATGTCAATGATACAGAACGAGGCAGACAAATAGTGAGTGAAGAAGTGAAGGGAAATTAGCCTAGCTGACAGGATGATGACTGGGCGACGCAATAATAATGCAATCAACAGAGAAGCTGCAGATATCGCAATCAATTCGCGCGCTATCGAGAAAAGACATGAGAACCTCGACCGTTGCTAATAGCCCTGCAATTAGATAGCAAACGGAAAATGCCATTAAGATTTGGTGGATATGCTTTGAGATAATCAAGAATCTCAGAACTGTTATCATATTTTGAATGAAGATTATGCGATATGGCAGGAGAAACTTCCAAGATTGGTGAAAATCATAGATGATAATCTTATGAAAATTTTCGTTAGGAACTATTTCGGAAGTATGCACAGTAGAAGTCATTCATTTACTCCACCTCTTGAATCATTTATACTTGAACGTGTCTAGCTACTTTTGCTGAACTAACCGAAATGGAACTTTGGTACGCTTTATCTACTAACTGATAAACCTCACTTGCATCTAAGATTTTCCAAAGTAATCGGCAGACTAGTCTTAACTGATAGCAGATGTGATCGGATACTTTGACTGTTACTGTATTGCTTTATGTAAAACTATTCTCTCTTATCCGATAAGTTTTGTTGCAATTTCCAATCATTAATTTCCTTTTCGAACAAGTCAGAAATCTAATTTAATTTGGTGGAATGAGGATGTTGTGCCTATTCGTTATCCAAACAATACGGTTTGTGTCGTCGATTGTCAATTGTCTTCTTAGTCTTTATCCCTAATCTCTGAACAATTGACAACCTGACGTTGCCATTGTCACGTTTCTGTCCTCAGCCCATTCTCAACCCATCAACCCAATCAACCCAATTTGCCTATCCATCTCCACGCAATTGTTGGTCAACTTGAATGCAAGCAGCTTGGCCATTCGATTCAGGAAGTGACTCTGACTCCATACAATAAATTAGATCCATTTGTGATTTGATGAAGGAGAAAAAGGAAAATGAAAGAAGAAGAAAAAAGAAATCTCCACAATGCTGATTTGCTTCCCGTTCTCACAGTGCCGAAGCCGAAACCAAGGCAAGGAAACGCGCAATCAAATGCTCTTGAAGCTTATTTGCATGAAAAAGACAAGCGGAATGGCAAAAATGATGGAAGAACGAACGGCGACAGCCAATTGTCGAGACATCTAGACACAATCGGGCAGATTTCGCAACAGGAAATGTTCGCTTTTTCTTGACAGTCTATTTATTATGCAACATTTGTGATTGATATTCTTATGTCTATGCAGAAGTGCGAAATAACGGATGCCATTGAATAGCGATCAGAGACAATATGATGAAGTCATCGTCACCACAGACAGGAATATCGCGATCGAGAAACGAGAATGAGAAGTGTAGAGGAAAAAAGCACATGGATGATGATAGCGTAGCAGCTAGATGATAGAAATGAATACACGATGAAGATCTGCATACAAATATTGCATGTGAAGAGTGATTACCTGCTAGCCGTGCACATGGGGGCTCCACACATTGGCCTGGATGGAGGACAGCATCCGCCACCTGCAATTTTGTGATAGGTTGGTAAACAGAGAATCATAATGAGTTTTGAGTTCAGCATTACCTCCCATTCCTCCTCCGATACATGACAGTGCGGGTGACACAAACAAGAGCAGCAGCGACACTCTCCGCATCTGAAATATTGGGATTTTTTGCCCGAATACACGAAAATGATGAAACAAATAACATTCGTTTCCGAGGAATCTGTGAATGAAATGATTTACAACATTGTCAGCTAAAAAGTTTAGAATCGAGTATGGATTCGAAGCGATTTTTGGATTGCATCTTATCGAGGACAGAAGTTGATAGAATATCGTTGGTTCTATGTGCAGAATGACGATCTTGCAAAGTGTCATATAGAACCTGTCTACAAGCTCAGAATGTCATGAAGTCAAAGTTGTGACGACGAAAATGCAGGCCCGTTCAAAAGAAGGGAAGCACAAAGTGGGGTTCAACAAGTCTTGTCGACATGAGGAAACTCAGAAGGATCACGTATTTTGCAAATGTTGAAATGAAATGATAAGATATTGCCGAATAAAGCGGCAAGGGACGAGAAGTGACTGGCAAAGGCAAGGACGAAGGCAGAGAAGACGTAACGGAGAAGCGGAGAGGAAACAGGGTCTAGCTGTCCGTGAAGCCGTCAAGTCGTCAGGCAACAGGCAAATCGCATCCCTTAGCCATTCTGCCTTTTCAAGGTGTACGCCCCCAGACACGCCTACCTGCTTGGAGAGATTGGAGGAGATCGAGAGAAGGCAGACAAGACAACGGGAGAAAAAACAACACAAGATAGAGAGAGAGGGGGAGAGAGAGAGAGAGACAACGGATATGCAACTAACATAACTGCATGACTTTTTAAGTGCCGATTTAGCCAAAGGCCTAGGGGTCGAACCGAGAAGATTCGATTCGATTGACGGGAGAAAAAGACGATAAGATGAAAAGCATTGAAAAGCCAGGGAAGGCAGGGGAGATATGAGGGAATGAGATATGACGGTAGATGCCAGGCGATAAGTAAAGAGAAGAGGTAACGAGGTCGATTTGGATAAGAGAAAGTCGCCACGAAAACAGGAGCGATAGCAGAGGGCTAGGGGTAGAGAATGAAATGCGCTGGCAGGTGGGAGTGGAGATATCAGCGAAATCAGTGGAGATCAGAAGAAGCTGAAATGCATGCAGAGTGCCAAATACGCACATATTACACGCTGAGACCTGCTTGTAACGATCATAATAAAAATGAAAAATGATTAATCGACTTTACCAAGTTAAGCTGCCGTTAGGCTGCTAAATGCAGCAAGATTTAGCCCATAATTTCACTTATTCTTTTAGCCTCAACATTCTACATACAGAGAAATCTCTAACAAGTCAGAGAATAGGAATCACTTTTGAGAATAAAGGAAAAACTGTATTGAAATTGACGCCTCTTGAAACTCATTGGAAACGTCAACATTTTAAAGGATCAAAAAGGATTAGTCGAACTATTTGACATAGAAAATATGAATGGCAGTTTGTAATGACGGAGAGACGGAGTGACAATGTGCGATGGACGCAATGGCGGAGTGTTTTATCAAATAGTAGAAAATTCTAATTGCTCCCAGAAAGACTTGCTTGGTACAAAATAACTCCGTCACTGTGTTATTATAAATTGTCATTGTAGATCGGTCACTATATCACGAATATGCTTTTTCGTAGTATCATTTAAGATACGAAGGCTGATAGAGAAGCAAAGTTTTGGAATACAGTTATTTTCCTCATAAAAATACAAGGAAGTAGATGTTTCTAGAGTTGCGAAATGGCCCAAGTGCTCAGAAATTAAGACTATTAAATTCTATGTGCGTATATGAAAATGAACGGAAGTTCGTTTTGATGATTGAGAGGATAAATAGATGAAAGTGACGAAAACACTGGATGTATTATTGCAAATTGCGATAAAATCAAAGTCATTGAAAAGAAGCGGAAACATCTGTCAAGCTGTCGGAAAGTGAACAAATTGGATGCTTGCGAATTGCCAAAAAAGATTTCGCGCTATTTTCATTTTCACTTTTTCTACAAAGAAAATTGCAACTTTGTCTCTGCAAACGAAATCCAACTGCGCTTTGAATTAAACTACTTGTTATGTAAATTTTGCAACGAAACTTGAAATTTTGCGAGAGGAATGAAATCATCCATTTTTCGAGATAGATTTTCCAAATCGAGGAATATCAGCTAATGATAGAACTATCTTAGAAAGTGACCAATGCTTAAATGTAAGCAAGAAAAATTTTCAATATTCAAGACAAAATTCTATTCGTGTTACACCATTTTCCCAAATATACTCATTTGAGTAAATTTTGTTTTAATAACAAAAGTTTTGGTAGAATAGATCATTGCGAGCAGGAGAAATTTGATTTCTAAAATACCTAGAAATATGATCATTAAAACATGCAGCTCATGTTAGAAATTATGTTCTCTCAAAGTTTTAACAATTTCAGTTCAATTTTTAATGAATAAACTCAAAGGAAAAATTTTCATCAATAAGATAAAATACTCCAACCCTATTGAGAATATAAGATCAAGAATATCATCCGGTTGAATGTATAAAAATGATGAATAAGGCCAATTATGTCGTAGTAGAATAATCATAATCTGCCCTTCCTTCCGTAGTGATTCTTCCTTCCCAAGCTGTTCCTGATGAATGGTTAGATGGTTGTGTGTTCTGCTGTTATTTTCTGTTCTTATTACCGGTTTGTTCTCGTTTTTTGGTAATGTTTGCCGTTTGGAGTATGAGAGTATGAGAATGGAATTGGGAAGGCAAGGCCTCGGACAAGTAGACGAGGTGGTCAGCTGTCTGAGTGACTATCTGGATGTCTGGATATTGAGGAAGACATCAAAACTGTGCGTAGTGAAGAACGTGGAAGTGACGATTGTCAAGGACGCCCAATGATGCAATCATCCCCGTTCAGCCCTGTTGAGTAAGTATCTTGACTCGTAAGTAGCTATTAGGATAATTGGTCTTTTGTCGTTGGATGGAAGGCTAATCGGGAATAGAACATAGACCAAAGCTACGAACAAAAACTTGTCATGTAGGCAAATTTCAGGGTGTTATCGCTTGCAGAATCTATTGAAACATCCGATGACTTTTTGTATGAAATCGTTACGCAGTAGTAAATCTCAAGAATCATTCATTTCACTTTTCGATGTCTTTTTTTATACTATCTTTTTCCGTTCCAAATCTAATGACGACATTATGACCTTCAGCTTGAAAAATGATTGGGTGACGCGGAAAAAGTCGACGAAGAGGGATCAAGTTGCAGATGATGACACGATGCAAGTGATAAGGGATAAGTGATAAAAACGAGAAAAACGGCATAAAACGAGGCTGGCAGGAAAAGGTGAATAGATGTTGAAGAAAGGGCGTCGTTGACCGCAATGACATGGACAGGTCTGCATGAAAAAGTGGCTGGAGTGAAAAAAAGCATTTAAAAAAGTTGGAAAAATAAGTGAGTTGATAGAAATGGAAATTGATAGTGAGACGAAAGAAAAAGTCATTCAGTCTGGTAAAGCCGTTGGAAAAGAAAAAGGGAAGCGTGTGGCAGACAGAAAAAAGGATAAAATGGTCGGCAAGGGAAATAAGGAAAATCGAGAGGGAAAAGACGATCCTGGAAAGGAATTTCATTTTATTGACGAATAGGCTAGAGGCATTAGGAGGAGAATAAAGGTAATAAAAATTTGCAGATTCATTCTAAAGCATTTTTGATGATAGCCCTACGTAGCTTCACATGTAGCGGCGTAATAAATGTGTAAAATTCTTACTTAATGAGTGAAAATAGCATCTTCGAGAGGGGATTTTGAAATATTGATATGTTCAGGGATGAATGATGTGTATAAAGTAAAGCATTAAGCCAGAAGTATCAATAATTTCTGTGTTCTGTTCCGTTGCCACTTATTTTGTTACAACATGCTCTTCAACAACTCGCGAAATCAGTTTTGATATTTTGACATAACATGACCTCTTGCTGTGTTACACATGAGAAGTGGGGAATTTGTGTCAAGTGGGCAGATCGAAACTGGCGAAATTTGACATTCGCACCCATAAATAATTCTTCCACCCGTTCAATGGCTAACCTCTCTGTCTCTGCTGCCACCTGCGGTCGGATATGTCAGGCAACGACCCGTGTCGTGTCATTTCCCTTCCCCTTTCCCTAACAGACCTATCTGATGTCTGCCTGTCTCAAGCAGTTCCAATCACCCCTCTTCCCTTTCATCCTCATCCTTCCCTTTTCCGCTTTCTATTCTCATTTTCATTCGATATCCGTTTTTGAGAATTACAATGGAAAATCAGCAAAATACAAGTGAAATCGACCACAGCCACTGCGACGGAAACGAGTGGCAGGGAGTTGCAAAGGGAAGGGAGAGGGGGAGATGTCGGAAGACAGAAGGGCAGACCAAAGAAGATCCATTCACTCGACCCTCATTCCTTCATTGCCAGATCGACATCAAGATACTATTCTTATTCTCCAGGGAATTGTTGTAAATTAAAAATGCTGTAAAACTCGTTAGTGAAATTTTCAATAGCTAATAAAATCTCATGCAATTTCCATAACCTTTGTTCGAACATTTGTAATTCATAAAATCTTGCGAAGCTAACAAGTTGCTAGTATCGAAGCAGACATCGCATATTGATGTAAGAAGGTTCAAGATGCCATCATGCGCGTTCATGTTCTGAGATATGAGTAGACGTAAAACATTACATCGTAGAATATATTCGAGAACCTGAACTCTGAAGAGGAAGATGGATTTGAAGTATTGATGTTCAAAATCTATGAAAATTAAGTAGAACACAAAAAAGAAAAGCGAATGTCCATGTTACATCTGTTTATTTTGCATCCTACATAAAAGCACACAAAACGATTATGCTCATATTGAATTTACATATAATTTATTTGATTGTTGTCTGTTTTCGAAGAACTAGGCATGATATGAGCGAAGAACAGCGATATCCCATTCTTATGCTCAAATTTCGATGGTCTTTGTATTGCGATACACGGGCAATAAATCAACCTGACAACCACTTTCATCGAAATGGAATATCATCATTTCTTCTCCAAGAACAATTCACTTTTGCAGAAGTTTCTGACAATTTCATCACTTGAACTTTCCATACCTAACTTCATTTAGACTATTTAGAAAACTAAAGTGGAAGATGAGCGGAGTCAATCAAAATTTGCATCCATTTCAGGAAAGACTTATGGTAAGATATTCTGGTATAACTCATGCATGATCATTGAATAATCATTTCAATATCTGTTCATTCAAAAGCTTTTGCAGAACACCGTCGTGAACCAGATGCTCGCGACAGGAATCGCTCTTGGATCGAATTTAGGTCTGTTTGATGCCCTTGCCGATGTTGGATCGCAAGAAAAGCCGGCCACGCCGAAGGACGTGGCTGATAAAGCTAACTGCAAGGAAAGGTATGATGTCAAATAAAAATTATCGTATCCATCAGAGGTGTATGAAGCTTGATTTGAAAATTTTCGAAACCGAAACTGAAATTGCATTTTTAAATATCTCAAAATAAGCTTTATAGTTTGAGTTAAAAAATCGAGATCGTAATCTAAATTTTTGAAGTCGAAGTTTTTACTCAAAAATACCTGATAATATAAAAAAAAGGTTGAAAAATGAATATTTTTACCTAAAATGCGAGAAATTTTGTCAGAATTGTGTTAATTTTGATGGGTCAAGTTTGATTGAAAGATTTTTAAATATTCGACACTTCGACCCATTTTTACTAGAAATAAAAGGGGAAGTTTATATACCCCTATTTTTCATCAAAGATAACAAATCGTTTCGATTGCAAAAAAAAATTGAATAATTAAACCTAAATTCGAAATAGCGTCAGGCATTCAGAATACCTTGTTTCGTTACATCTCTGCTGTTCAAAATCAACTTTAGATATGTGAAGGAGTGGTTGGGTGCAATGGCGTGTGGGGATATCATCGAAGTGACGCAGGATGAAAAATTCTACATCAAATCAGAGCATGTTCAAGTAAGGGAAATACTGAACGATGGCTTCGATACTCTTCATTTAGTTTCTCAAGAACGACAGCTCCAATATCGCACTGTCTTGGGCGTCCATGAACATTGCTTTACTCGAACCTTATGCCAAATTGCTTGAAGTCATTAATAAAGACGGGCCACTAGGACTGAGTTACGACAATTATTCGAAGTTCTACGAAGAAATGTCGCGTCTCAGCGAATCGATGCACAGACAACACCTGTTCACTGACTTCATCCCTCTTCTTGGAATTCAGGTAGAGCAGCCAGTATAAAATTCTATCCGAGTTTTCATTTCAGGACAAGCTTGAATCTGGAGGAATAACGATTCTGGATGTTGGCTGCGGCAATGGAATGCACGCCGCACTAATGGCTGAACGATATCCGAATTCGAAATTTGTGGGAATCGATTTGTCAGAAAAGGCTATTGGACAGGCAAAGATGAGAAGGTTGTTGAATTGAAGCGAATATTTGCAAAAGGTGAAGATATTTTTAGAAAGGAATCGAATGGAGAAGCAATGCCGAATCTGGAATTCCGAATTATGGATGCAGGAAAAATGGATCCAGCGTGGACCAATTCGTTCGATGTCGTTCTGATCTTCGATTCATGTCACGATCAAATGAGACCCGATTTGGTATTCTTTTGAAAGCTCCCAACAAAATTCATTAAATTTAGTGCTTGAAAGAAGTCCACCGAGTTCTCAAGCCAGAATGCCGATTTGTGATGTTGGAAGTCAAGGGAACGAGCAGTATTTACAAAGACAGACAGCTTCTGGGCGCCCGAGGTTGCCTCTGTTATTCCTCTAGTCTTCTGCACTGCCTACCTGTAGCTAGCAATTCTCCAGGTGAGTAAGGCTTCAGAAAATATTCTCCTAATAAGTCAAGGTATAGCTTAAGCCAAATCTTTCTGAGGGACCAGGAGTGCACTAAGATTTACCTTAAAAATGAAAGATCAAAATTTAATTTTCGAAAAGTTTAAAATCAAAATTGAAATCAATTTTCGTCGAAAATAAATAACTTTAATCCAAAAATGGTAGGAAAAAATTATTCATTTAAGGCTCCCCTTATGTCCGACTTTCAATAGAAAAATGTTATCTTGCAAACCACTTCCTTGTAATTATGTTTTTGCTGAAAGTCTTCCTAGGTCTGTCTCGATATTCAATGACGATTTTCAGATGCATTGGGATTGGGATCAGCTTGGGGTCAGGTGAAAGCAGAATCGATGTTGAAAGAAGCTGGATTCACCAAGATCGACGTCGTTGACATCCCTAGCATGCCCACTAATGTTGTCTACATTTCCTACAAGTAATTCATTTCATTCGTAATTGGCGAATTTGTATTTCAACTTATTTTTTTTAGTTTTCTTACTCATAATTCAGTATTCTTTAATTTTGATAAGACTAGAATTTTTCTGCAATTTATTTTCTCCCGATTAGCATTTTTTTCAAATTTTTCATTGCTAACTTGCTGATCGATGATTGATTGTTTTATATCAGGTTTCAAACAATTCACTCAATTGCTTATGGTGTATCTAAAAGTAATGCTAACACTTTCGAATTTTGAAACGCTTCAAAACTGGTAAATAAACATTGGAAATTATCGATAACAAGCTACAAATGCGTTACAACCAAGACGTTCAGACTACATTGTAGCGCAATGAACTCACTTTACAATTGATTGTCTTGATCGAATATTCGTTTCGGTTGCAAGTTTGTCTCGCAAAATATTTGCTTCGTGCTTTCAAATCATTTGTTTCTTTTCAGACTTTTTCCTAATTTGTCCATAATGCAACGAGCCCTGTGCTACCTGGGCAGACCATCAGCTTCTGCAAATTCACTTTACCCGAAGCGAAATCAGGTAAGCCAATTATCGATGCCAATTGATTGATAACATCTACTAAATATTCGGAAAAAGCCCAAGTTAAATTGAATGTAGATATTCTTGTTTGCTTGGATGTAAAATGTCACTCAAAGTCTCGTTATTTCGACTGTTTTATGAAAAACAGGCTAGAATCGAATGATTTCATGACTGATCAAATTCACTGCTTTTATCAGGACACCGTTGTTGCACTCTTTGGATGGTCAGGGGCGAAGCAGGATAATGTCGCAAAGTATGCCAAAATATATGAAAATCGGGGGTAATTTTTACTTATCTTTACCATTTTAATTTTAATTTTTACTATTTTAAGCTTTACAACGCTTCAATATACAGCCGATTTCAAACTATTCACGAGCATAAAGGTAAGAATACAGCGATAGGCAAAAGTTTGGATGCAGGCGTAACTTCTAGAAGCCAAGCACTAGTCGAGCTAATTTTAACAGAAACATCTAAAATTTGGCATGTCTTCGACATAATATAATCAACAAGTATGTCAGTTTCAGTTGAATTGCTTCAGAATAACTTGGTCTATCCACTAAAGCTACAACTATGCGTTGTGTCCAAACTTTTTATATGCTGCCATGTTTTCTAAAGCAGAAAAATGAGAATTTTTAGTATTCGAGAGAAGTATCAGTTCTCGCTGAAAGCCTAAATGATGTCCTATCTGACCCTAGTAAATCGCTAGCTATACATCTTTTCAGTATGAATGGAATTTATACATTCTGCTCAATTCTAATGCAGTGTCCAGATCTCGATGTTATGCGGAGAACAAGAGGCATAATTTTTGATAGGTAATTTAAAATAACTATTTTTGAAAGTTTTTTTTACAAAGTTTGTTTTGGAGTAAAGAAAAAGATTGAGAACCAAGGAAGAGTGTTCTTTTATAATTTTGTTCTCTGTAAAAATCTGGTAGGAAAATCAATTCAGAATTTCTAAGAAATCATTTGATTGAAAATTTTTGTAGAACGGGATAAAGTTGAATTCACGATGGGTTAAAACTTTTTCACAAACAATGAGTCGAGCTGATATATTAGATTTCCAAATTTAGCTGTCCAATTGACCTATTAGTTCACGATCCAATTCCAAGTTTGAGCCAAGTGATCGATTTTTCTATGAGTAACAGCTTGAAAAATGCGAGTGCGTATCAATTGATGAAGTACAAATTGTGGAAATCGAGTGCCCTAATGGGTGCTCGAATGGATAATTTGAGAGTGAGTATTATTTAAGAAAAAACAAAACATTTTAAAATTATTTTAATTTTAGCTTAAATTTGTTAGAGCGTCTGGCGGAGATATGCGTCGCTTTTGTGCTCACCATTTTCTGAAGACTCATCCAGAACTGCCGAGTCAACTCAGCTTCGTTTATTCTGATGGAGATACGATCTGTCCTCCAGAGTCAGTTGTAATTCTAATTGTTGGGTTTCTTCGAAAACTTTCTAATTTCAGTAGCATAGCCGAATTTCATGGAAGTCTAGAAAAGGCAGGGAATCGTCATATTGAAGTTCTGAGGTTCAAGGACTCTGTACACGTCGAGCACTACAGGTAGAAATAGAAGATAAAAATAGTTGCATTGATAATTTCTTTCAGAAGATATCCCAAAGAATATGAATCTCTAATAGACGGGTTTTTGCGGAGTCTAGAAGAACAGGATGATTTTTCAAGAATTCCGAGATCAAAGATGTAGAAATTTAGTTTCGATAGATAAGGAAATTTTAATAAAAAATAACATAGAACTTGACACATTTCCAATAATAATAGTATAGTTTGGATCCTCGACACAACTAATTCCGATGACTGATTTGATGTTTTCTTTCCGCCAACTTTCAATGTTTTCTTTGCGGATATTTTGGCTACGTTGATATTGATGATAATAAGTAGGAAATTAAAGGAAATTATGTCTTGTGGCAGAATATGTTGATCTAAATATTAGTTTGAGTTCGGTAGCTAAAATTTTGCATATTGAATGAAGAACAACATACATGTAAACCTCAATATTTATTGAATCGATATTCAACCAATAACTAACCGCCTGAAAAATGTCTCACAAGAAGAGGAAAATTTTTAATTTTTGATTGGGCTAATTGCATAAACTTATGTACATCTAATAACAATTCTAAAAGCTATTCAGAATAGAAAAATGAAGAAAATAAAAGAAAATAGCACATATCAGACACCGGCATTGCACAGAGAAATATGAAAACAGTAATCCCGAATATATTGAATTGAATTCATGATTGAAAGAAATAATAGATCATGCATAAACTGCTGCATAATTATTCCCAAAATAAAAAAACACCACTAACGTTGCTATTTAAAAAAAGTAAATCATGTTTATAAATTGTGGAGCAATCAGTTATAATTTAATTTGCGAGTGAGATCATTGTGAAGTGGGTGCGATTTGTTTATGTGTGTTGGCGACTATGATATCGTCGATAGTAGAAATAGCCATTGCCATTTCGAGCAGGCACTCGAATGGATGAGGGAGTGTTAGGTTGTGAATTATAGCCCCCGTTACTTTGCTGATTTCTAAACGCTTAAATCAAACATATCTTGTTAAAATTGTGCTAATTTAAAATCAAATTCGTAATTTATACATGTCATTATATCCTCCAGAAGATGGCTGTGCAGGTCGTTGCTGATTTGTGTAGCTTCCTTGATTATTGTTGGTATTGTGACTATTCTGACCATAGCCGCTATCAGTAGGAGCAGGTGCAGGAACAGGCCGGCTATTCGTTGTTGGGGCAGCAGGTTGATCGTATCCACTATTATTATTGTTGTTGTTAGTGGTTCTGGAAGGAAATCATATTTCAATTTAGTCTGCTTGAAATCTTACGGTGGAGGACCATAAGCAGGTTGTTGTGGCTGTGGCTGAGTATTCGTTTGTGTATTGTACCCATTGTTGGTCGGAGGAGCAGGGTTGTTATTGCTGCTAAAATAATATCTAATTGAAGAGATTATCGACAACCCTTTGAATTACCATCTTGGTGTTGACTAGTTTGAAATAACACCACTTTTCATTTCAAAGATACGACAAAAATCTTAGCCCTTTTGAAATGCAATAACTTTTACCAATGGAGGAATTGGATTTTGAAATATCAGGGTTAAAATTGTAATCGTTGTCGGAAAACCTGCTGAATCCGAATAGAGTTTATTTTAAAAATGTAGATATCAGAACCTAATATTGGACTTGACGACATTTTTAATCGATAATCTTTTCTTTCAGATCAGATCTGTCCGAAAATTATGCTAACCTATTTTTTTGGCTATTTCCTATTCTGTTTTCGTCCCCAAAATTTTGGAATAATTTTTGAAAAATGAAAGAAGATCGTTCCTTAGAAGATTCTTTCGAAATTATATTTTTAATCAAAATATAATACGAAACTATTAATTTTTTCATGCATATTAATTATGATCGAAAATACGTTCAAAGCTGATCTGAGAAATTGTTTACTTTTTTGTTTTTGTTTATAAAATTTCTGCTACTGGTCGAGTTTGGAATATCATTTTGTTAGCATTTGAAAATCCCCACTTCCATATAGGCTTATTTCAGATTATGGAAATTAAAGAAAACTAACTTGTCATAACTGCTTTCCCCACTCGGTTGCGGTTGTGGATTGTAATGGTTCTGATTTGTTGTTGGAGACGGGGACGAAGCTGGAGCAGGTTGCGTGTCATATCCATTGTTGTTGCTATTCATTGCTCGATATGTTCTAAAGTCGATGAATTTTGCAATGAACATCAAAACGACAATTCTCACGAAGGTCCATAACCAGGCGCCTGTCCTTGATTGTAATTGTTGTTCTGATTCGTTGTTGGTGCGGTAGATTGAGAGTCATAGTTGTCATAGGATGAACTTCTTAATTGATAAATATTATTTTCGAATTGTTTTTAGTTAGAAGCGAAAAGTTGAAGCATTAGCTAATCGCTTTAATTGAAATGTCTTTATTTTCTGGCTGACAGAACAAGAATCTCCTCCGTCAAGTATTCTTTAGATTTATTATCTCTTTCGCAATAAAATCTGACAACTGAAACCGATGTTTCTCCATCTTTGCTGTCGTATTTTCTTCATTTTTTAAAACGATTTTTTCACATATCATCCAAGAATTTAGCAGTCATTTTTACGACAATTTATAATCCTATTAGAGATTTTCGATGCTTGAATTTGGATAATTGAAAAACTAAAATATAGATCTCTTTAGAAATCTCCAAAAATTTGAACAAATTTGTAGAATCAAAATCTATTAGAATTTGCCAAAGTCGTCGAAATTTAAACGGAATTGAGATTTCTCTTTATCCCTGCTTAGAACCCTCATTAGTTCTTTCAACCAAAAGAGGAAACCGCTGTTAAACGTTATGTTTAGGATAGGTACGAAGTAAAAGTTAAATCCGCTGATTATTCAAATTACTTTTGGGTTATCTGATAAGAAAAGTCGCAAATAGAATAATAGATTCAACCAAATCAGAAGGTTAAAAGTATAAAAGAGTTATTCGAAACTCATTATATGCGTATTTACTGACTGTCTTCCGTAGTTTTGATTCAGCTTCTGATTTTGTTTTTGGTTCGTATGTGTATTTTGACTAGTTGGGGGAGGAACGCGGCTGTCATAGCCATTTCCATAAGGAGGAGGATTCCTGTAATCTCATCCAATTCACCCATTCATTCATTCATTGTCTTTGTTGACAGTTGATTGACACAACAAAGTGACGTTTATCCATGTCTATGTTTGTGAACATGTCACAACATTTTAGATTTCTCAATCTGATTGGCAATTTAATGAGGATATCAAAGCCATGGAAATCACACGAATATCTATCTCTATCGCCCATCGATTCTCGCTGATTTTTTTCTCATCAAAGCCTACTTTTTTCTCACAAATCCAGACGTAATCCGTCTTTCGCGCGCAGATGCAGAACAAAAATAAAACGAGAATGTCCATGAAATTTCACACATTTTTAGAGAAAGTCTTTGACTAACTCGTATCCGTTATTGTTATTTCCTCCGTTGTTCTCGTAATTAGGCTGCCCTCCCCTATTTTTAGTTGGCTCTGGAGCCGGATTGTTCGGGTGACTTTGATAGTCATTGTACGATGAGGGCGGCAGATTTCTGCAATCCAAAAAATAGCACTTTGATTCAAAATTTGTAATTAAAAATCTGTGCGATAAGATGAGTAGCACACGTGTTCGAATGCAAATGTGATATTATCGGCAGTGATGAAGTGCTTCAAATGTTATGTAGGTGATTTCCAAATATGAAATTAACCTTCAATTTGCATTTTGTTGCATGATGATATCAAAAAATTACTGCGTGTTGTATGATTTACGCTATCAACTGATTATAAAATTAAGCTGGAGAAAAAATACATAAATAGGCTTTAAATCTTTTCTAATGCTATTGCTATCAGATTTTGTGGCGCCAAAAATCTTCCTACAAGAAGAGTCGATGCTGATAGAGATAGATTGATATTTTTATTCAATGAAATTAATGCATTTTATGGATTAAAATTGAAGATTCTAGTTTTAGTTTAAAAATTCTAAACTCGTAGGAATTCAACTCACTTGAAAGTCAACTTTGAAATTTTGAGAATGAGCCTTCAATTTCGGGAATTTAAAGTAAAAACTGATCTTTGACAAAGTACCATTCGATAAATAAAATACTACTTATAAAATTTAAAAATAATCAATTTAGCGCTACAACCAAAAATATAAACTATGATGCAGATAATGCAAGAATTTCATGGTCATGTTGAATGGCTATCTAATCAAACCGAGCAACTCGTGATTCTGATTTTTTGCACATCTTATGACGATTACACGCCTACTATTTTGGAGAAAAAAACTATTCGTTCATAGCGGTGTAATTGATCTCACTCATCTCCTCTAGTTTAATTTTGTTACTTGAATGGCCACACGTATTAATAACCAAAAATGCTGATGCAGAAGCAAGAAAGAGCAAGACAAAAAGTGCTTACGTTTGTCCGTAGCCGTTGTCGACGGGCGGCAGATTGCGGGCGAAAGTGGCCATTTTCTCTGGGACCACGGTCATTACTGTCATTCCTTTAGGCACGTCCAGAAGCTGGGTGCGAGGAGGACAAGGACAATACTGGGCTGGAAGAAGGGAGGCTAGTTTAAAAGTTCGACAATTAAAATAAACGAACCATCGCTACCAGGGACCCCAGCGCTTCCGTCCTGCAAAAATCATGGAATTATTATGAACAAGAAAAGTTGATTACAGTTCCAGGTGCTCCATCTCTGCCTCTGGGTCCTGGTCTACCTAGAAAATTGTGATTGGTAGAGATTTTTCGAGTTTTATGAATATTTTGATAGAGCATTTTCTCCCACTTCCAAACTATGCTTGCAAATTTGAGAGAAAGAGCTGTAATGAGCTTGACCAACGATATTAGATAAATTGTTGTGATATTTTATGAATAAAAATGGAAGATTATATCCAAATAAATTTTGCACATCTCTGAGATCTCAAAGTTCTCTTCCAAGACATTGAAACGTGATATCTCATATGAAATTTTTATGTTAATCTTACTGTCAATAACTATAATAATTGAAAATTCGCAATTTACAAACCTTGAAGCCCTTGAATTCCAGCGGGCCCGGGAGCACCAACCGATCCAGGAAATCCTTCGGGTCATGAAACAAAATCAGTAAGGTTTGATATTTTCCCGATTATTGAAAAATCGTTATCAAATCAGGCCACTAAATAATCGTCCAGAATTATAAATCGCCAACCTGGATTTCCTCTCTGCCCGATTTGACCTGGTACTCCTGCAATAAATATTTGTATAAATATTTCATACAGTTCTTATAGTTTCTCGACATTTGGAAATTATTTTAAATAATCGCATTTTCAGAAGGAATCAGGTCAAGCAGCTTTCACACTAATGAAGTTTACCTGGCGGTCCTGGATTAGCCTTCGGCCGCATTCCATGACGTCCAGGGATTCCGGGCATTCATGAAACCGAATTGATTAGGTCAAAATATAATATAAGAATGAAGTAATCCTGTATAATTCTGGATGAGATGTTAAGTGAAATAAAAAAGCTTTGAAAATCAGTGTCACAATTGATCTTCATATTCTTTTAGATTCGGAAAGGAATTATATATCGGTCTCATTCTCTAATCTGGATTAATTTTCTTCGACTGATATGAAATGGAGTCAGATTATCCTCGATCTGTGTTTTACCTTGACCTCCTGGCATGCCTGATGTACCAGCATCTGAAAGAATTAATGATTTTTAAAATCGGACTCTTTTTCCATTTTACCTCCTGGCGGACCACGGGAACTTGTTCCGGGCTTCCCGTCGACACCTGGCAGGCCATCTCCGCCATTTGGTCCGGGAATACCGTCAGACCCTTTAATTTTTGTATGATCACTTTAGGTCGATAATTTCTATTATTCACATGAAAAACTCATTTGCCTTCCTCGGAAGTTTTTAGCATTTCGAAAAAAATATCAGATTTTTTCTCACAATTATATTCATAAACTAGTGGCTGGTTGGACATCTTACGTAAAGTAGTTCCAACTAAGTTTGGGATAATGTTCACCCTTACCCCCATTCCTTACTCTACCCTATCCTATCCTACCATACCTATTCTCTCATTTATTTTACTTTCTTTTCTTTTACTCTTCTCTTTTCCTTTTTCTCTTTCTTTTACAAGCTTTTTTCTTCTTTTTCGCTTCGTCTTTCCTAATTTGTTTACATTTTTAGCCAATTAGCATTTTTGAACTTATCCAATCGGACTGAAATTTTATAGAAAGTTTGGACAAATAAGGGTCTTTCATTTGACGCCCAAATCAAGCCGACTGGTTACTGTTTTGCGGACCCCATTTTTATGCCGATATATTCGAACTTGCGGCATTTTTTAATTTTAGTTTTTATTTAATGTTCAACCCTATCATATAAAGCTGAAATTAGCCCAAAACTATTGAATTTGGCTCAATTCTCACAACAACAGCCATATTGTATAGGCTATAGTTTGCAGAATAATTTACCTGGAGGGCCTTGCAAGCCTGGTGGGCCGGGAGGACATTTTTGGCATTCTGGAATAATTTATTCTCCATTGATATTCTCAGATTGGTATACCTGTGGACGTAGGCTGAACGTGATCCGATTCGTAGCAGCTCGCAACAAGACCAGGAACACCGTTGTCTCTTAAAGTTATCTGGTTAGGTGGGTGTAATTTCATCTAAATCCTTATCTGGCGCCCCGTCCATTCCTTTTTCACCTGGTGCGCCTAAAATAAGTCATTTATACAAATCAATTAGGTGAATGATTATAGAAGTCGTTACCAGGCGGGCCAGCCTAAAAATTGACAAAAATTATTCCATTTCTTCTGCAAATTGTAATTGAATTTTAATTCATTTTTGTGTTTTTTTCCAAATATTTCTAAAATCGAATTTTATTTTGAGTAAGTTTATGCCTGAATTTAGCAGTAGGGAAGAGCATACATTATTATTATTGTTAACTCAAGAAAGTTCATCATTTTTACATGAAAATGTCATATAAAGGCAGGCTAATAAAAGTTTGACAAATTTTGACCACCGCGAGTATTTAGGGTTCATATTTTTTTCGAATTTTTGACCTTGTGAGAAACCATATGATATCCACCTATATCCATTTATGATCGATCTCCACCCAGTTTCAGAAAAATCAAAGCATTGTGCATAAAATGGGTAGAGGTTACAAGCGGACATAGGTGAAGATCGCGAAAAGTCTCTTTTGAAATTTGTGAAAAGTGCATCACTAGCATTGATTCCGAAAACTAGAAACTTCAAAAATCATTGAACGGTATTTTCACTATCAACAAAGACGCCTACCGGTCCAGCAGGGCAGTTGGACGAGATCATATCCTCGCACTGGCATTGTTGGCTGTTGGTGGTTCGACTGGTGGTGTATGGATTGCTGCTAGGGGTTCCATATGGATTGTAGCTGGATCGGCCACTGGGGATGTACATGGCTGCTGTGGGAGGGATGGGGTTTGTTCCATATCCATTATACCCTGAAGTGCTCGGTCTTTTTGTAGCCGACGTAGGCGGACGGAATCCAGAAATGTAGCCCCCACTCGATGGTTTTGCCGCGTTGGAGTTATATGATGGTCTGTTCTGCTGTGGCTTGATGGCTGGCCAATGTCCATTTCTTCCCTGCTCGTATCCATTACTCGTGTCATCTTCCTGCCCGTAATTGGAGGTCCTCGAACGAGTGTTGCCTCCCCCATAAGGTTGGTACGAGTTGGACGACGAGTCGTAGGCCGCACGTCGATCTCTGCTATCGGGGAACATTCCTGGCTTCTTTGCCATCATGTCCCACGCATCATCCGAATAGAACTGAAAAGTTTATTTCGATTTTGAAAGGAAAGATTTTCAATGAAGAGTTGAATTTCTAGTGTGGTCTCTTCATACATGTTTGTTATTTCATCTCAATTATTTTGAAGATTGCTGATTTATATTCCAGATCACGTTATGCATATTCCTACTCTCAGACAGTATCTTGTGTAACGGTTAGCTTCAATAATTGGATATAAAATGCTTATAAAATTATGTTTGGTCTAAATGTCTTATTTTTATGATGATTTACAGAAACGAGAAAGATGAATGAATGATCTTGGTCAAATTCAATTTCGACAAAATTCACTTTTTTCGGATCTCGAATTATATTCTGATTACAGGTTTAGAAGATTTATAATTTCAATTCTTGGCAAAAATAAGGGATAAACGAAGTTTTGGTTTGAAAATTTTCGAAGTTGAGGTCGAAATTGAAGGTAAAGCTTTGCTTTCAAAAAATCCAAATTTAAATAAAAGTTTATTTACCCTTGGTATAAACTGAAAGTCTTGAAAAACAATTCAAATTCGATTTTCCTCGAAAACGTGACTCTGATGCTCGAGATAAACTTATGCAACATTTCGAATTATGATCAACTAATTTCGTATGCTTTTTAGACGATTCCTAACTGCACGAATCCAGATGATAATGAGATGAAGACATTTCACTAATTAGCTTGTCATCGCAAAGAATGGGTGAACACATTCCTGCATGGCAAAAAGTGAATTGGACTGGATGGCAGCAGAGAAATTGTTTTTTTTTTCAGAAATCGAAAAGCACCTTTGCCTTCGTCATTCTCGTTTAAGAAAAGTATTAGAATATGCGCACAAATTTCTCTGAACTATGCTGCCTTCAGTTTACATTCTGTTGCGTGAAAGTTCATGCAATTTCATCTATATTATCGGCATCATTTCGTCTCTAATTTTTATAAAGTTTCTAAGAAACCGAAATTTTTTTCAGGTTTACTTGAAAAACACTTACATTATATTCCTTGAGATCCTCCTTTGCACTGTGCACTAAATCGTGCATGTCTTTGAACATAAAGCCGATGAAAACGAGAGACCCGACGAGAAAAACGCCGCAGAAGGCAGTTAAAGAGGCAACTAAACAGTGGCCGCGTAGCATCTTCTGAAAATAAAGATGATGATTTGTAAGAAGTTTGATTTTAGAAGACTTTATCTTTTGTTAGTACAATTTAGATGCAAGGCTATTAGTCAAGAAAGAAGTTCAGCGTGTAGATCCTTGGTAATTTTTGAATATACATAATCAAATATGACCATTTTTCCATCTTATATTAACAATTGAAATCAAAATAACCCGCTATGCTTCAAAGAAGATAAGATAACACACATTTTTATTAAAGTTATTACAACTCTGATAGAAATAGGAATTTTGCGTACATTTTGTGAAGGAATGATTATAAAAGCGCATCGAAGCTTCACACGGATTGGTATACTAAATAGGTTAATTAGCAGCGTAAACATAGCAGATTGCATAAAATTTTGAGCGCTGAAATGTGCGTTCAAAATTCTTGTTTAGTCGGTACAAGAGATTTGATTCAGCTGAATGAAGGTTCACTAAATTCTGATGAGTAAAGTCGTTAGAAAAGAATGTTAGGCGTAAAAAATCAATAACGTCTTATAATTCGACATTGTTAATAGGGCATTAGCATAATAATTGAGTGAATGTTCACCTTTGCAGTGCTTCTGTGGCCTGCAGCTGCCGTCGAAGCCGCCATTCTTCCGGACTGTTTATCTCCTTCTCATTTCGCTGGCTAACGGGGCGATCTCTTTGTTTTTTCCCCCTCTTTACCTCTCATTTCTGCATCTCTCCATTCTCTTCATATCTCCTAATCTCTTCCCCAATTCAATTGTGAAGTTTCATGATGTTAGTCCATAACCATGGGGGATTGTGTCCATCTGTCAGTCTGTTTCTCCTTCTCTCTGTCATTTTATTCTATGTCTTTGTCTCTTATCAGCAAGTTGTTCGCCGTCCCTTTCAGGATATGCTTCTGCTTCTCTGCCTCCAATCTTCCTCGCTCCCTTTCCTTTACTTTCCATATCTTATGCCTACCCATTTTTTGTCCGCTCTCTCCCTTTTGCAGTCTCTTTCGTGTTTCTTTTTTTATTAGAATCAAGCGAACGGGACGATATCCCTGTCGACTGAAATGACTGCTGCTGCTGCTGCTGCTGTTGCTGCTTACCTATGACGGGGTGGATGCCGGGAAGGCAGGACGAGAGATCCACAGATAACAAAGGGGATATGCGAGAAGCGAGAGGGATTTCTCTTTCTCTCTACAATTGTGGACACCAAATGAGAAGACATGAAAGAGAAAAGTGAATGTGGATATAATGAGAAGCAGAAAGAAGAGGAACGACAAAAAAAGACTGCGGAGATTTACAAGCAGAATGGATGAAGCTGCTTGAAAAGGCAAGGGGGGAGAAGTGACAAAAAGAATATCTGAAACCTGGAGAATTTCGAGATTTGCGAATTTCGCCTCGAAAATATATATAAACAATGTATATTGGACTCGATTATTTGCAGATAGCTTGCAGAAAAACCTGCATAGCTTCGCACTTCTATATGGCAATTTAATTACGGAAAATCGAAAATTTATTGGATTTTAGAAAAATGAGAATGTACCATCTCTAATGACTTGTTGTGTGTGTGCACAGAATATTAGAGTTGGCTAGCAATTATATTATTTTTATTCCTATTTATTTTGATTACATTATTTCACAGAAGCTAGGAATGTTAACCAGAAATATTGAAAAATTTTGATTGTGAATTATTGATTTTCTTTGATCTTCATCAATGTTAACGAACATGAGAATTTTATGGTTGAAAAATTTAGATAAAGTTATGCTTGTTGTTTCAACAAATTTCGACGCTTTATCGTCTAATCATTTCATTTTTGGTGATTCCATGTTTCAAAAACTTGCGACAAAATAGAGGTTCATAGATGAGAATTTCAATGAGTAATCGTATTATGATTTGAACCAAATTATCGGATCTTTCAGCATTTTGTTCTGATCGGTTTTGCCATTACCTCAATCGATAGGATTTTTCTAAGATTTGGGCCATTCTCCTAAAACACATGGGAAATCCCATTGTCGTCCATTTGCCAACAGAAATGCAGTCACTTTCTCTAATCAATCCAACGATTTTCGCCAGCTATTTTTCATTCGTATTGATCGGTGAATTGTCTTTCATCATCGTTGATAGAAAAGACGCGAATTCCTCACCGAAAAAAAATAAAACAAACAATTTTGAACAAGATAGTAAAGGAATATTTTGAGCAATTGGCTTGTCTAGCAGTAGAAAAATAAACAAAGTACTCTTTGAAACAATTTATTTTCACATTAAAAATAACTAAAATTTGAAAAAACCCCCTAGAAAATGTACAACCCGTTCATTTATTTGTAATGACTTCTTTCTTGTAGTTTTTGTTGTTATATAAATTCGTTTTTCTTTTTATCACAGGAACAGCTGCCTGGACAGTGACTCCAGGAATGTTATAGTCCTTCATGTAGAGCACTCTCCTCACACAGGTCTCCACGTCTTCTCGTTTCGGCAACACGACTCTGAAATTATGTCAATCACTCTTTTTCGCGATAAATTTGAAGTCAAAGTTAAATATTTTAATTACTTTTAAACTTAAGATCAAGTTTAAGGATTTCTATTTTGCAATCATCCTTCAGGGTTAATTTCCATTAATAGTTTTACGGCGTCACTATTTTCATGGTGAAGTACTTACTTGAGCGTCCTAGGATTTCTAGGGACTTCTTCATCCAATCTTTTGACAAGCTCTGGATTAGCAGCCACTCTCATGCAGCTGAGCACGGACCTGGCCTTCTTGTAGTCAAATTCAGCTCCAGTGATCTTCTGTCCTTCAGGCAAGTTGATGATGTAAATGGTCCTTTCGAGTTCCGTTGGCATGAATTTATGTGTGAATGAGATCGAAGAGGGTCTACTAGAGGAATTGCAAGATGAGACAGACATCGAACTGACCGAGCCCCCGAATCTGTGGGCAGAAGCCTAAAATGTTAGATTGCGATAATTAAAAAAAAAAAAAAAAAAAATTTAGGAATAGTTTTACTAGTGAAAATTGAAGGAAATATTAATAAATCTTACCTGAGATTGAGTGGCTAAATAGGAATTCGAGTTAGCCATTTTGTTCGAGTCTGATTATTTCGGAAAATATCCAAATTTATATACTGACTTCGATGTCACAATGTCATGACAATTTACAAAATGCTTTGTAAGAAATTGAAAGCATTGCACAACATTGTGCAATAGCTACCGTGACTCAGAAAAATTAGCGTAAATAATGAAAATATGGATATTGCGAAATATCTGAGAGAATTTTGCCTTTTCAGAATACCAACTTTCAAAATAAAATATCTTTATTGAAAATCCTAAAATTTGCATATTTGGCAACAGTTTCTAAATAAAAGTCTCATTAATAATTTAGGCACAGCCCATTATCCTCAAAAATTCGTCTCACCTTTTCATGAATTTTGAAGTTGTCACAACATGTTATTGTCAAAGACTGATCATAATTGAAGCAGGATAAATTTCACGCCCATCATAAAAATTATTCGAATTATTGAAATGACGTCAAATAATCTCCGAATGAGAGTTTCAAGTTTGGTTTCAACGAGATTCGAAACTTGCAGAAATATTGTAGAGCCCTTCAAATACTCAAATCATAAGAAATTTCCATTTTGGATCGAGTTAAAGATCCTAATTAACTCGATAATTACACTTATATAAATATTTTGAATTTCTGTCAATGAAAATTGGAATTTTGACAATTTTGATGCATTTGAATCGATAAACGATCATTTTTCCTTCAAAAATCGTCGCATTTTACAATTCATTACCCAATCGGATCGTCCCCATGCGGGCGATTGGTTATGAAAATTTCAGGTATTCTCAGGAATACGGGTCAAAAAAGTCGTAATTTTTGCGTACTAAAATTTAGGCATTTGCGCTCTCTATCTAATGGATGTCAATTTCTGCGTGTAAAATCTTTATGGAATTCATTTTAATTAAGTTGGCCAGCCTTTGACAATAATACCAACTCTTTTTCAGGAAAATCGATCGTTTTTTTTTCTTCAAATTGGAAAGAAACCAACGAAATTCCTGAAAAAAAGATTTCTAGTAATTTTTAGAGCAAACAAATAAATTTTAAAGTGATAAATAAACCCGTCATTTTTGTCACATTTTAAATAAGACCCTGAAGATGTTAGAGAAAAAAACTGAAAGAATTCAAATTAAAAGAGGGGTTTGATCAACATTGGACGCCTGAAGAACCATTTCTTTGCAATGCAGAAACTAATTCATTTCAACTTACTATAATTGAAGAGAAAAATCACCGAATTTTCACTCTTAACTCGAATCTATAGGCAGCCGGGAGAATCACCTCAGCGAGTCCTACCATCAATTGAATGATTGAATGGCTTCTCTCTCATATGCGGTCTATTTGAGCTTTCGCTCTTTCTACCCTGTCTTGCCCATTCCATGTAGCAGTTTGAACAGCTCCAAATCCTCCTCTCTATCCTCCCTGTCCCTTTGCTTCTTCCTCGGAGGCATCAGATTTCCCCCGGGGTCCTTCCTCTTCGACCGCCTGAACATCTTGTTGAGTGAATGCAATTCGCCACTCGTCGCTACAACGCCGGCTCGTTTCATCGCTCCATCCAACAGCGAACAAGCCGATACAGAAGTCTGAAAAGTCATTCATTTTCAAGCATCAACTATTTTGGTTCAGTGCTAAAAATGAAAGACAACTAAGTAGTCCAGGTTTTAACATATTTGAAGAAGAATTTCCGAATTTAGCCTCTAGGGTGTGTTCATATTCCGTTTACGCTCGCGTGAGCAGAAAGAAATAGCACGTAAAGGTGAGAGAGAGAGAGAGAGAGAAAAAGAGCATGTCTTCTTTGCGTATCTCATCTTCACGCGAGCGTAAGCGGGGTATGAACGTGCCCCTAAAATTGTAAATTTTTTTTTTAAAGAAAATCGTCCTATTTTGAAAATGAGCACTGATTGTGTTGTTTTATATTTATTGGAAAATAAAGGATGGAGAAGATAGAGCAAGGAACTACCTGAATTGATTCCTGAGGTTCCTGAAACTGGATATGCTTGTACTTGTAGGGTATCATCGAGAAGGCGAAGTCTTCGTCTCCGTAACAGCGCAGGGAAACGTCCCTGATCTTTGTCAGAGGCCAGTTCTGAAAGACGTATTTTGAAAGAGAGATATCAACTTTAGATATTCAGAGAATGATAAGATGACGCCATGAACCGAAGAGAAATTCAAAGTAACAAGCTAAGACGTTAGAAATAGTCGAAAGACTATCACGGCTTTTTTACTCTAGTTCATCTTGTTCACCATCTATCCATTTCTAAAGTTTATCAAGACTGCGTAATTAGGATTAGGGGGTGGGGTTTTATCGGGAATGTGATATTCTAAGAAATCGGCACAACGAGTAGATCACTCGCAACGTCGTTACACTATTAAACCCTACTCCTTAACTCTAGCTATAGATCCTATATGAAATTTATTGATTATGAACTTTACAGAGTACGGCAAACGTCTGGGCGATAAAGCTAGTTTTACAAAAATTCCATACTAGACAAGTAAAAAATAACGAAATTCTGAAGATTTGGGTTTAGCATTCCCTGGACTAAAAATCACTAACGATATAACTTTATTCCATTCGATTACGAATATGCCATATTTTATAGTCTCGAAATTAAACGTGAAAACGTGAAAGCGCAGCCCAAACTCTTAGCGCACTCTGTATAAAGGGTTGAACGATGAAAAATCAACTTAGAGAAGCCAGAAACCAGATAGATTTTTTCTATATCATATAATTTTTAGAATAGTCGAAAATTGTGGCTTTCAGTTACTTGAAAAATTATTCATTTCGAACAAATTTGCTTTAAAATCACCTCGACGTTTTCTTTGAAGCAGCCCTCAGTTTGATGACTGAAGTGGCCGTGCATTTTGGCGAGGTTCGAATTGACTGCCTGGAAATCACAGAGAGTGCACTGCAGAAGGCCAATTTGGTGGAATTCGAACAGGTGTTGAGAGAAATGCTCCATGAATTCCTGCAAACAATTCATTACTCGACTAGATAGTTTAACTGTCCAAATGACGATTCGAGAAGAAGATATTTTCTAATAAAATTTATCTGATTCGATTCTGAATTTTTTCATTGTAATTTCTTACTCCATGCTACCAAAATTATGGCATCTTCTAGACTCTCAGTAAAAGCTTCTTTTAATTTTGAAAATTTTAATTTCCATGTCCCCGTTCTAAATAAAAATATGAAATTTTGGATAATAGTTTCTAAATGACAAGTTCGAAGACTTACATTAGAATTGTCAGGAGAGATAAACTTTTTGCAGATCCTGCACTTGGCTCTGAAGTGCTGAATGGCAGGTCGCTTGCCTCGTTTGGGAGGGGCGTCTCGGGCATAGGTTGAATAGGCAATGAGAGGGGTGGTTTCCTTCTTGACGGCAGGAGGAAGGACCTTTGCTGTAGGAACTGAGGCAGAAGCAGAGGAAGTCGAGGGGAAAGACGATG
Source organism: Diploscapter coronatus (assembly GCA_964036155.1). Taxonomy (NCBI): domain Eukaryota; kingdom Metazoa; phylum Nematoda; class Chromadorea; order Rhabditida; family Rhabditidae; genus Diploscapter; species Diploscapter coronatus. Next base: position 42,840,001 of record OZ038422.1, on the reverse strand, counting down.
AAGAAGTCGGCTGCCTCAAGGACTTTTCCAGACTCGACTGAAGATCAGAGTTTTTAGCGGAAAATACTTTCAATTTGATTTATTTTAAATGGATAGGTAGAAATGAAATCACTATTCAATGAAGAAAGATAAACGAGATAATTTTTATAAGACGTTTTCAGAATCTATAAGAATTGTTACGAATTTGTTAATTTGTTCAACGCTATCTTGCATTCATTTGAAAATTTGAGCCATCGTCATATTGGAATTTGATGATTGAGATAAATTATAAATAAATGATGAAAGTCTCTACCGTTTTTTTGAGAATGCCCAGTTTGGCCTTCATGGAAATAGCTCGGAATCTGTCCAAAACCGCTTTTTCAGCCGCATTTGCCTGAAAAAATCATCATGATCATCTAGAAAACTGAAACTGAAACCATGATATTTCGTGTAAATGTAGGGTTTCAACTCAAACCATCATTAAAATTTATAAAGCATTGTCCTTTAAATCTAGTAATCTAGTTGGAATATCGATGATCCGAAATAAAGAATAGTTTTTTTTTCTAAAAAATTTTTAATATTTTGCAGGGAAATTTTCATTCTTTTATTTTGTATCGAAATGAATACCGTATCGATGAGATCGAACTGTTTGTGGTATAGCTTCCAGGAGAGGGGCATGCAAAGGAGAGCGACACTGGAGTGCCCGAAGAGGCGCGCGGAAATGGAACGGAGCGAGTCGATGTCCCACGACTGAAAGAAAGCTACTCTCGTTGAAAATCTAATCCTTCATCAAAATGTGAGGGAATTCGAATATTTGATAATTCATCGTGCGAGAATACTTAAATTCAAGATTTGATTAGAAAAATGAAGTAATTAGCGTGCCTGTCGCTAACATTCGACGCTAAAATGGGTGTGCGCCAACCCAAAACTGCCTGCTACAATTCAAAATGAGTGTTGTCTCCTTTTATTGAGCGAGAAAAGGGACCACATCTTCATCTTTTGTTGGAACAGGAGTTTTCGATTGGAGCACGTTCTTTTCATTGCTGAGCACTATCGGCGAGAACGATATCTATTCAAGATTAAAATTGTTTGAGTAATAATGATCCGAAGAAACACTTACATTGATGTTATCGTGGAAAGCCTCCTCTCCGTCCCTCAGTTGGTGATTTTCTCGTGCATGTCTGGTGATGTACCTGGTCTGGCAGTGGGAATAATCGCACTGTTTGCAGCTGTATCGAGGCATGTTCAAGTCGTGCATCATGTGGAAGCCGACGTGCATCTGTTTGTACTGAAAATTTAATATTCTTTCTACTTTCTTGAAACGCTGAATTGTTGAACGATCGTGGTTCCAATAGTCTATTTTCTTTTCCACAAAAGTAGAAATATGAAAAATCAGTGATTTATGAGATATCATCATAAAATTGATATAATTTTGTAGAACTCACTTCAGACGTGCCTCCAAACACATACATGTTGCAGGCGTGGCAAAAAACAGTCTTGTCCCTCAGACTGAGAATCTCTCCAGAGGACTGCTTCTTGAGATCGCCATTCTGAATGCTTGAATTCGGCACGCCCCAGCACATCTTGAACAGATGCTGAAACATTACGGTTCAAGATAAAACAAGTAGTGGAAAAAGAGTAAATTTTCTATAACGTCATCTAAATTTCTGGCAACTTGTAAATGACGATTCTTATGCTTTTACCACACTATTTTCCCTACTTTCCTTCCCTAAGTGTAGGTCTCGTCATTTCGGCATTTACGATTTGCCAAAATTTTCACAAATATATGAATAAATGCAAAGAAGATTTAAATAATAAATAAATTCGGATAATTCAAAAATTGCCTGCCAACCTTGAATTTAGCCCTGAAGACGGGACTAGTCGAGGCGGTCTCCCTAATCTGTCCCTCTCCCTCGTGCAGCTCCTTCATGTGCTGAGTCATTTGCCTCTTCTCGTAATGCTCGAACAGACATCCATCCACGGAACAAGCCAGACGGCCTATCTGAAAACTACTGATATTTTGAACAAATAAATGCTGAAAGAATATTTTCGATATGTGCAAATTTCAAGTAAATAAAAACATAGAATTATCATAAAACGATCAAAATTATGCGACAAAAATGCCATAATCTACACTCATTGAATAAGGTTTGCAAAATTACAACCACAACCTCGGCGCCATTTTCTATATTTTTGATGGCTGCAGCTACAAGTTAAAAAAGTTGAGAAAGTCTGCATTAAATATCCAGAAAATCTAGGAAAGAAATATTCAAGGAATTTTACCTTATGGATTTTGAAGAGATGCATGAAGACGTGCAGATTGACTTTGATCGTCTCGACCCCGCACATCCGACACTTCTTCCGAATGCGATTCCGGACACTGAAAGAGAAACAATTCAAAATAGCGCTCGTTATTTTGAGAAGAAAGTTGGATATTATCATTTCAAAATTGAGCCAAACATCTTACAGATTCAGGTGATGCTTTGGACGATCGCCCTCATTTTGGGCAGTTGAGATGTTGAACCTGGAAAAATAATAGTTAAATTTTTATAAACACATACCTTCAGAAAAAGATTAATTTTCGCCTACTTTCAAAGGCGAATCAAAAAATTTAGATTCACGGATAAAAAATCTGAGTGGTTCTTTGGAAAGTTCTGGCAGCTCAAGTTAGTCTATTTTGAAAGTTAGTTCCTTCCCTTATTAACACTTTCTTCGAAACTTTCCAAATGAGCAAATTTCGAATTGGCATAACTTTCCAGGAAGCCAATATGGCTGCTTCTCTTGAACAACAAATATTCCTGCTCGATATTCGAGCATAGAAAAACGACTTACGTCTCAATGATGTGTTCCTCGTTGTCGAATTGATCATCCCCCTCTTCCTTCTTTATCCTATCATTCAGAATTATGTCGTCGACCACATCCTCGTCATCTTCAGGCACTTCTAAAATCAATATTGAATTTTAAAAAGAAATCATAATAAAATTATTCAACATAAAGAGTTATCGCATAAACGCTTGAAAACAAAGAAATTTTTCATGAGCATGCTTAGCTCTATTTGAAATCCGGCAAATTGAGAGAAAATTTGGATGGAAGTTGGTAAAAATTCATAAGAAAAAATGAACAAAAAGCTAATTTTTGAAACAATTTACAAGAACAAAAATCTCAACCTTCAGAATCGAGCAATTGTCGGAAGTAATTGACCATGTTTGCAGGCCTGCTGCTGGAAGATTGCGGCATTTCTCCCATCAAAATATCGACGAGCGTTCCTTTGCTTATGACCTCCTGAAAATGTCATCTTTCCAGTTGAATTTTTAAAATATTACCTGTGACGAGTGGTTGTTATCGGACAGACACTCAACATCTTCTGTTTTGATTACAGACGAGCTGGGCAGATCCGAGCCATCGCAGGGAACGTCTCTGCTCAATCCAATCACGCCGCTCTGTTCCATTCCCGAGCTGCTTCCCTGAAAACAAATATTCTCGACAAAATTGCGAAAAATGTCATAACTGCTATTTGAACAACGTGAAAATGTACTATCTTCCAAGCTGAATACCTCGGCTTTAATGGGGCTGTCCTCCTCTTCGAGTTTGATCGTTCCATTCACTGAGAAATACACTTCTCGTCCCACTTCGCCAATCTGCAAAATTGCAATTGAAAGCGAACCACAAAAGGAAGTCGATTTACCAAAACAGTAGCGCTCGTCCCCGTGTCACGCTCTCCATTCGGAGATGATTCTCCGCCTTCCGACATTAACGGCAACTGCAAAAACAAAAATAAAGAAAATTTTAATTTTATGAAAAAGAGGAGTGTGCACGCATTTTACGCATATGCATTGCGTGAAGAAATGAAAGGGGACGAAAGAGTAGAGGACGCAAGTGATATTCCCGATGTGAAGCCAGAGTTATGAAAGTATTTTTCTATTAATCTGTGGGGATTGACGAGCTTATAGAAAAAAAAACCGCATGAAAAACGGACTTCACCATGATAATCAGCGTAAAAAACTGAACAATATATATATATGAAAATCAACCAAATCGACGAACCTCTGTTCCACACCACTTTGAACAATCCTGACATTTACTCTTAAAGTGCAAGTTAGATAGAAAGATAAAAGGTTAACAAATAAAGAAGAACTACTGACCACGAACTAATTCAAAATAATAAAGCTGATTCATCGATCTTGAAAGTGGTCTGATATATACAGATTTTATTGATAGAAGCTGTAAAAGTTTCGGTAAGTGGGTTATTTATCGACTTTGAAAGAGTCTCTTGTAGATTTCACCCTCGGAGGGACCACTGAAGTGCATGATTCGTTCCTTGAGATCGTAATTTTTGTCGTATTATCTTCTAATTTTTTTCCTCGTCAACAGAATTAAATATAATTGTTTTATTATCTTCATACTTTACATCGTTGTAGTAGTATTTTTACAAAGGTTTTTCGCTCTTTTTGTGGACGCATTCAGGTTGGTCTTAATGAAATCTCCTTGAAAGCAGCACTTGATTTTGGAATTGAAGCTATTCTGTTCATTGAATAGAACCATTACTATCCTGAATCAGTGAGTATGAAAATGTAAGATTTTCTATGAGATCTACCCATCGACTGTGAATACGTTCTCTCCAACGAATGTCATCGATATGAAATTCCAAAATCTCGAATCGAATAAGCTGCTGAAATTAGTATTCTATCAATTATTTTAGAAGCTGTTCAATATTTACCCAAAATATATGATGAAAGCCATATCGATGATGAACACACTATCCTGTAGGATCGTCTGAAGAGTATAATTTTGCAAGTAAAAAGTCATAATGATTTATGGTTTGAAGATCAAAATATAATAATTATTTTGCTCGCCGATTATTGCAAAGTTTATTTTCAACTAAATTTAGCAGAAATCGAGACATTATTAAAATGTTGCAACCTTTTCATCAAGCTTGATATATTACGGCGTTTCTATTCTTTGCTTCATTTTTAATGGTCTTGTTGATATCGCTAATTCTGCTAATTGGATAACTAACCTGCAGGAATCGACGGGCGTTTTTCATAATTTTCTTGCTTGAAGTTGAATTTCGCTGTGATTGAAATAACTAAAATTGACAAACATCAAACTAGATATGAAATGAATTTTTCCTACCGTAGTAAAATATTTATTATAGATAGATGTGTTATTTTTATATATGTAAAATAAAATTGTGAAATCTAGACTTACATAATAATGGCATAGCTTTCCAAACGTCAATAGATTTATTAAAATACACATTCCAAAGAATATTGGCGTTACAATTCCTAGCTTCTCGAGCATACCCGAATCGAAATTCTCCTCGGTATTTTTGCTGGATGGGAGTTCAAATGACATGATGTCAGGGTTGTATGTAATACTATTATTGCCAAATGTATCATAATCTAGAATTTCATTTGTTTAAATTTTTTAATTGCCAGTTATTATCAGAAAACTTTTTGATTAATTTTGTATTCCAAAAAAATTATTTTCTTACCACCAGAGAAGATATTTTCTATCTGGTACTTCATTTCCTCTGCAACACATACGAATTCCAAAATAATTAGAATCGCCTAAATTTTTCAGAATGAAAATGAATTAATTTTAAATAAAAAGATTTACAAGCGTTGGCTTGAATCCGAATAGTCGGTTATATTTCATTGGGAAATACAAGGCCACCAGTCGATTTATAGCCAGCACAATACAAATGGCTCGATTCGCGTAATACAAGCTCATATTCAAAACCATGTAGGTATTTTCGAATTTCAATGAAAGTGGCGTAAATCCCCTTAAAATACGCAGTTTATTTTCACAAATTTGTAAATTTATACCATAAAATCAGAGGGACGACATCGACAATGAAGATCCCGAGATTGACGATGCTGTTAACGGCCCGAAATAAACAAATCAGATTGAAGGAGGTTTTGTTACTACTCTTGAAAAATGTCCATACTATAAAAGTGTTGCAGAGTATTCCAATTATCCCATCCTAAATTTATTCTTTAGATAAAATTGAAATAACTCATCCTTTTATTATTTTAAATAGTCGTAATAAAAATACTCACAATCAAAGTGACCAGTCCCATGGACAAATTCAGAGGATCGCCGGCATGCTGGTATTCGATATGTCTCATTTTCCTAAGACTATGATATAGTAGTAAGTAAGAGCTAACGTGCAATTATGATACTGTCATGTGCAAGATTAAGGTATCAGCGTTTTCAACACGAATTGTAATGTGATTACAGAGAATTAACAAAACACAAGTTAAATTTTCGAAGAATTCTCGCTTGATGATTAATCTTTTATCAGATCTAATTCTCTCACTTTTTTATTATAAAGTTCATTACATCATGGGCAAATTTAGAACAGGCTTATCTAATTTAAATTAGATTATTGAAATTTTTATCAAAATAAAAACAAATCATTTTCGCAAAATCGTTGATTCAATTTATTATCACGAATGCTGAACGTTGCATGAGAATATCATTATGTAGAATAGACTATTTTAATCTAATAACTAGTCAATGAAAAAGATGCTATTAAAAATGATCCTTATAAATTAACCTAAATTCTGAAACATTAACATACGGAGTAGTAGAAACGAAAATTTCGCCCAATTCTTATGATAAAATTTTCAGTGCTTCTTCTCGTGTGAAATGTGCTATGATGAAAATTTGCCTGAGATTCCACTAATTCGGTATATTTAATTCTAACCATAATTTCTATGCTCTCTTAAAGCAATTGTTGGTTATTATGTTACGATTAAATCATATATTATGACATAAGAAAAATCATATGCAATTTTAGTTTCATTTGTTGTACGGACAGAATTTCTTATTCCACAAAATTAACATTCCCCAAGTCTCACTTCTCATCGATCCCATTATCATTGTTACCGAATTCAAACTCGACAATTTGCTGTCTAGTTATGAGATTCGATTAAGGAAGGTTGATTTTTGGGCCCAAGCTTGTTGGGGTTTGAAATGGAAAAATTTCTTGAATATTTGTATGAGAGATTTCCTTTGATCTGTGAAGAGTAACATCACCACTCTGAAATAGTACTCTGATTAATATATTTGAATAAAAAATTCAAATACCCGTCTAAAACGCTTATGCTCTCTGCCACAAATGTGAAACTTATGAAGCTCCAGAAACGAGATTTAAAGAGATTGCTGAAATGTATAACTTCTCTTCAAAAAATATTAATTTGTTCAATAATTTTGTGCTGATTTTGTTGGTGGTATTATTAGTTTTCTCTTCTGAAACATTAGAAAAATATGGTATTTCTTTGATTTATCATGCAAACCTAATTAACATTGGTCAGTAAATGTCTGAATCACAAATAGTGTCATTTGGGTATTTAATAAAAGAAGTACAGTAGTATGGCAAAAATTAACGATATTTGGGTTTTAGAAATTCATGAATCATTGCATTAGTTCTCCCAGTACTACTTTTATTAGCGAACATACTATCTCATCGTATTAGTTTTATTAATTGTTTATCATTTACAAATCGCCGCGAGTTAATCTTTGAAAAAGTTAAATTCTATACGAAAATTGTGATAAATCAAAAATACTGATTACCTGAAGTAAATAATGAAAACCATATCTACTAGAAACATTCCATCTTGTAGAAGCGTCTGAAAATAAAATATCTTTGTTTATCATGTAAATCTCTTGTAATAAAATCTCAATTTCATGTCTAATGTATAGCTATTTTTCGTGAATCTTCACCTGCAGAACAGGGATGTTTGCGGTGCGGTGCGAACTGCGGTGCGGTGCGGTGCGGTGCAGTAAATTTTGGTTGCGGTGCGGTGCGGTGCGCAGTTTTTGGAAGAGCTTGCGGTGCGGTGCGGTGCAGTGCGCCATTTTTCAAAATGATCTGCGGTGCGGTGCGGTGCGGTGTGCGATTTTCAAAATTCATAATTTTTCAAATCCATTTCTCTCACGAAAATTATGCATATTTCAGCTTAAAATCATTAAATTATGTATTTAGAAGCTATCTAGAGCCTATTTGAGCACTTTAGAAAATTTTTTTCTTTGTAATTGAGAGTTTGAAAATTTTGTCTTGCAGTGCGGTGCGGTGCGGTGCGCGACTTTTAGAATTTTTTGCGGTGCGGTGCGGTGCAGTGCGCGATTTTTAAAATTTTTTGCGGTGCGGTGCGGTGCGGTTCAGGGGGGTCTGCAGTGCGGTGCGGTGCGGTGCGCCACTTCACTGCACCGCCAACATCCCTGCTGCAGAAATAGCCGAGCATTCTTTTTGACTTTTTTCTTGCTGACATTTGTATCAATTTGCTGTTGTACCAGCTGAAATTAGTTATGTAAAACTCGGCTTAGGTAAATGAGTAATTATTACGGGAATTCTCTCTTAAATTTTAATTTAATAATAGGATCATGCAGGCAAAATAATGTAGGGATAAGTTACTGTGGTAAAAATGATTCATTTTACTTCCTTTTTACTAATTTTTAATCCGTTATTCCCTTTAAAATTAATAAATATTTTTTAAGAAACCCACATAATAATATGATATCTTCAGCAGAGTCGAAAAATTGATCACAACGCAAATTACAAAGAATATCGGTGTAATTGTGCCAAGTTTGTCAATCAGACTCGTTCCGAAATCTTCCTCGGAATTTTTGCTGATCGGCAGGGCAAAGTCCATCAGATCGGGAGAAAATGTTATGCTGTTGTTGACTGTCTTCTCACTTTCTGAAAGTTAAATTTCCCAAAGTTGTAATCTCTAGTTATTCATTCAAGTGATATTGTCGATTGTAAACGAGGTGTCCATTGCTTAGTGCCCTTCGTAACAGGGAAGGTGCGAAACGTGCCGCGTCCTCATGCGTTGCGGCTTTCATTGTGAAAAGCATTTTTCAGGAAAGGTTCCCATTATTTTTTGATTTTCTGTCGAAATTTCGTAATCATGCGCTAATTAATGACAATTAGTGCTAATTATAATTAGATTATCGACTGTTGAGTGAAACTTTGCTCTGTTATCTCGTTTTTTTAGCAATTTTTAGACGATTTATTGAAATTTAAACATTTTTGTGATTTTCTTCGACAGAACTTTTAAAATTATCGATAATTGGTAAATATTTAGAGAATCATTACAGACACAGACTTCGATTTCGTCTTATTCCGTGCCTTTCCTAGTTTTTTTTTTTGTAATTTTTCGCGAGTTTTTTGTCTCGTTTTTCGATCAAATGATTTCTTGAGCATAGTTTTCAGAAATGAGTAAATCCGACCATTTCCGTGCAACCCTGCAACGAGCCCCTCCAAATCAGCGCCACCTTTCTGTAGAATAAAATCATTAAAAATGTTTAAATTGCAATAAATCGTCTAAAAATCGCTAAAAATGAGATAAAGAGCGTTTTCACTCAACAGTCGATAATCTAATCATAATTAGCACTAGTTGTCATTAATTAGTGGATAATTGCGAAATTCCGACGGAAGATCAGAATCTTGTGTGAGAAATGCTTTTCACAACGAAAGCCGCAACGCATGAGGACGCGACGCGTTTCGCACCTTCCCTGTTGCGAAGGGCACTAAGCAATGGACACCTCGTTTACAATCGACAATAGGAAACGAACTATCATAAATCATGTTCTCGATTTGTGGTTCCATTTCGCGATACACGCATACAAATTGAATTATTGAGAGCACAATCTAAATTTCAATTCAACTTAAAATTCATTTTATTTTTGCTCACAAGAGTAGCTCTGAGTCCACAAAACTTCATATATCGAACTGGAAAGAACAGGGCAATGAATCTATTTATCGCCAACACAATGCATATCGCTCGACTAGCGTGATACAAACTCATATTCAAAACCATGTACGTATCTTCTACTGGCAGAGGTAAAATTGTCATCCCCCTAAACGTTTTTTCGATACTAAAAAATAATCTTTGGAAACTCACCAAACAGTCAGAGGAAACATATTTATTACGAACATAATCAATTTCATGGAATTATTGACAGCTCGAAACACGCAAATCAAATTGAAGGAAGTCTTCTCGCTGTTTTTGAAGAAGATAAAAATGATAAATGCATTACAGAATATTCCAACTATTCCATTCTGAAACAATAATTAAAACTTTGGCGATTTGAACTATTTAGCCACTTGAAAACTTCGCCACATGATTAGAGTAGGCAAGGGCAAGAACCAACAGTCTTAGTACTGACTAGTACTAAACAGTTGCTCTCAAATGACTGGAGTTACTGGCCAGTTGCCTTTGTCTTTGCCTTTGCTTGAGAAGCTGAGAGGGATTTTCCCTACACTATTTCATAGGAAGTTGTGAATTCACGAAGAATCCAAATTGTCAAAATTTTAGAACTGTTGGCTTCTAAAATCAAACACTCAGGAGTAAAAGATTTTGGAAATATGTTTGACCAGATCTCTATAGATATTTTTCTCGTAGATTCATTTAGAAAAGAACTGATTACTTACTATCAGTATTATCAGTCCCATAGGCAAATTCAGAGGATCGTCAGCGTGCACATAGTTAACGTATCGCATCTTCTGAAACTACTCATAATGGAATATTCGAAGTTGGTTAGACTAGATAATTGAAGGTTCTGCACAAAATTGAAGAAAAGGTTATGAAAGATAACGAATTTCACAGTAAACGCATTAATTTTGCAGACGCAATGATAAGTTTTCTCATAGATGAAAAACATGCTCTAACAAGAATGTCTCGTACATCATAATGAAGTGATAATTTAAATTTATCATCCTTAATTATAAAGATAGATTTAGGATAAACTAAACATTTCTCTTTTTAGATGAACAGTAGGTTATTAACAAAATAAATATCTTGTGAAATGTTCCCGTAAGGATCCATGAGATTTATTATTTGCAAACTGTAGATGGTTAATTTAACGAATTTATGAAGTGCCTGCTTTGAACGACTATACAGATTTACGATAAGTTACATTCTAATTAAATGAATATCTGATTTTTTCTCCATCAAAACCGAATTTTCAAAATCGGTAAATAAAACTAAATTTCTAATAATTTTCATAGTTCATCAGTAATATAATTAGTCATTTACGTAACTTTAAATGTAATAAATAATTCGAAGAATCGATTAGTTCAGATATTGTGGCAAAGACAGTATTTGTGAACTTTTGGAATTCGTTTCAGGTTGTAGTTATTGCTGTTGATATTTTCTACAAAATAACACAGTATCGTGAGAATTTTCGGAGAAAAATGCGTAGCTTCAACACCCAAGAACCGCGATATGAAATATGATGGGAACGAAAATGAGACATATCAGAAACGTCGTATCTCACAAAATATTGCTCCAGCTTCATTACCGTATATTGGTTCAAGAAATGAGGAAGTAATCAAATCGTTTATTTTTATCACATTAATTAATGATGGTGATCATTTTAGATTGAACAGTAGATTTATGAAGCCTATTTTGTTTATCTTTATTCGATTGATGCTGTTGACAGAAGCAGATGAACGGCTTACTTTGCTCAGTGAATAACATCATCACGACTCCATCAATGGTATGCACGTTTTCTCCGATGAATACCCACGAAACGAAATTCCAGAATCGAGAATGGAATAATCCACTAAAATTTCTTTTTCTTTTCAAAACCCCGATACAATTAGTTTCAAGGAAGCCCGTGTTGAAATAAAGATTTGTATTGTTTCGGAAAGCATCAGAAAATGATAAATATCAAAAGAGACCAAATTTCATGGACTCGATTGTAATGACTCACCCAAAATAGGATATAAAAGCCATATCAACTAGGAACACACTATCTTGTAGAATAGTCTGAAAACGTATACTGATTTATTAAAAATTAGAAGGGACAGCATTTTTCAATGCGTTTTCAATGGATCAGTAATAAAATGTCACAGTATAAAGTGTGGGCAACTATCATTTAGATTGGAACTGATTTAATGTATGGCTAAATTTTGTACTCGATTCAAAATATAGTTTGCTTTTTTGCCTTGTATCAAAATTTGTCATTTATTTATTTCGGATGATTTTAAATTTGATGTAATTTCAAAAGAACAAGACGTTCATTATTCGACTTTTCATCAAATATCACTTAGTTCTATTTTAGACTTAAAATTAGCCGATTTTCGTCATAATTGCATATTAGAAATGACATATGCTCTCAAATGCTTTTGTCATCATCAGATGTGATATTGTTGGTTAATTAGTGCGTTAAAATTATTACTCAGAAATACTAACCTGCAGAAATAATCGAGCATTTTTCTTTATCCTATCTTTACTCGCGTTTGTGTTAAATTTCGGTCGAAGCAGCTGAAGATAATGTTTTAATTTAGTAGTAAAATATAAATCATGTATAAAACGAACATTTTATATCCTCTACAAAGTGATGAATTTTTGAAATTAATGCAGTATTTTCTGCAGTATTTAATTTATCTAGATTTATGTTTATTTTGCAACCTAGGCATATCATAAATCCAGATATGGATCAGGAAAACAGACTTTAGACATACGAATGAAAAGTGAAAAATAAAATCAACTTACGATATAGTAACAAATCTTGAATAGAATGGCTAGGTTGATCAGAACACAGCTCGCAAAGAATATTGGAGTGAGAATTTCCAACATTTTCACACGGTTCGACCCAGAATTATCCTGAGTGTTTTTGCTACCCGGAAGGATAAATGACATCTCATTTGGATCAAATGTCACACTCGTATTTGAATAATCGTCTGAAATGTATTTTTTTTAAATAAAGAACAACAATTCAATTCCTCAGAATATTGTTGTCAGACAGTTCGAGGGGAAACGATCGTCAGAATCCACTTGCGATTTGTCCCTTGAAAATTTGTTTTACAAATTATCATTTCTAATTTTTCATTAGCCAAGAACTTTGCTTCTACAAAGTGATAGCATAACTATGATTTCGCTCTTGCGACCAGCTCCTTTTATTTTATTTCCCCTTATCCAATGAAAATGATCCCTAGATCTGTTGTTGAGTATTCACCTATAATTAAAGACCGCAATAATTTTACAAAGTGTATAATTGTCTGAAATTTCCTATCCAAACTTATGACTTTTGATGTAACTGAGATATCCATACAGAAAAATCAAACAAAATAATAATTTGTGACCGAAAAAGCTAACAGAAGCAGCTTACGAAATGAGCACATTTTCTCCAATATAAAACGCCTGCGAACGTGCACTTCTTGACAAGATTTTCTGATGTATGCGTTTTTATGGGTGGTGCATCGATTCTGATGGCGATCTTCATGAACACCAACTTTGAAAGGTACCTGCTTTCTATTTTTTGAGTCTCATATAACCACTTTTTATTCCCTGTTGCACTTTGCAGAGGGAAGGAGTTTGCGGTCCCTATCTACAAGAAAGGAACATATTTGTTTGATTATACTCGTTTTTTAAACCTTCAACGATCATATTTTTCAAATATCATTTTTGCATATAAGATGCAAATTTCAATTAAACATGCTCACCAAAATATAACAATTCACATAACACCCAAATTTGTATTTGCAATTCCTGTACTTCATTTTCATATTTATGTAGAAAGTCATAGTGACGAAACTATGTATACCGTACCGTAAGTGATTAGGATTTCAATCTGAGGCTCAAATTGGTAAGTAATAGAGATTGCTTGAAGTAAACATAAAATAACCTGAAGATATAGATATTAAAATTTTTATAATTTCAGAAATGAACTAACAAGTGTAGTTTTAAACCCGAAGAATAGTTTGTATCGCACTGGAAAGTAGATAGCAAGTAAGCGATTAACAGCTAGAACAAGGCATATGGAACGATTTATATTGTACAGGCACATATTGAACTTCATATAGCAATCTTCAACAATCAGCGAATACGGAGTCCAGCCCCTGAAAAGCTATTAATTTATCCTAACTCCGATGACATTGGACAATTTTCAAACATTGAATTGAGATAAAATGCAAATGGAGCTCTGACTAAATTGATTTGAACATCTACGCTTGAATTATCTCAGTTTTGTGAATATGTATTAAAGAACCAACTTGCTAAAGAATGTGCAAATCCACTAAATCTATAAAAACTCACGCGATTGTTAACGGGAAAACATTTGTAATGAAAAATAGCAAATTGATGACGTTGTTGATGGCTCGAAATAGACAAATCAGGTTGAACGAGGTTTTATTCTTTTCTTTGGAGAATATGAAAATAACAAATGTATTGCAGAATAAACCAATTAATCCATCCTGAAATACGGCAATAAAATTTGTCTGGGTTTGAATAAGTAAATATGGTTGTAAATCCAAATTTACTGTTAATTCTAACTTCAAGATATGAAATGGAAATATACCCAGGATTAAATTATTTTTATGGCTTCTTATAAAAAGCCGTACACCTGAAAATAAGATTATGGGTATAGGTTGAGTAGTCTAGACTGAACAGTATCTAAAAACGCTAATCATGCTGCCCATAATTTTGAGACCTAACATAGACTACCTTTCTATACCCCTATACTCCTTAAACAGACATTTTCAAGCTTGGAAACATTCGCAAAAGTAAAGATAGAGAGCACAAGTGATTTCTCAAATTTGATGCTGATGGGGCTTGAAACTTGTAAAAATATTGCGAGACCCTTCAAATACACATATTCAAAAGAAAGTTCCGACTTGGACCGATCTAAACACTCCCCAATTAACTCGATAATTGCTTTTCAAAATATTCTTGATAATTCCTCTATAGAAACTGAGACGCTGGTTCATTACTTGTCAAAAATCGAATTCATTCATTCATTTCTCCTCTGTCGCCATCCAAAATCGGCCGAATCCTTGCTAGTTGTAAGTTTGAAAGTGATCGAAACTCGTTCGAACAAATTACAAAATGACTTTTTACGCATGAAACTTGTTGATTTCCGCAATTTTTGCACAAAACAGATAAGACTTTGAGATTATGTCCCATCGTAGGGATTTGAAATTTTCAGGATAACCTCCTAATACCAATAGAAATCATCTGTGAAGTGTCAAAGCGTGTCACTTAAGGGATCGGATTTTCGAGATTTTGGCTGACCTTTAAACCACAAAACAGGTGTTTTCATTTATTTCCCAGGGTTGACCAGACAAGGACTCTTATAGAGCTTGAAACTCTCTGCAAAACCCCCGTTCTCAAATCCAATCGAAATTTCAGCTATTCTTAGGAATCCAAATAAAAAATTCGTTTACGCAAAAAGTAATAACTGGTGCATGTTCAAATTTGAACATTTGCGTTCTATGAGTAAAGAATAGTGAAAATGCAAACGGGGAAATTTAAAAATTGTTTTTTCATTATTATTAACTAACATTCCTAGAAAGTTATCCATGTTTTAAAGAAAAAATTAAACTTACAATTAAGATTATAAATGCCATCGTTAAATTGAGTGGATCGCTAATATGCGCACCATAATTGACGTATCGCATGTCTCGATACAGTAATGGGAAATGAAGAAATGCGAGGTATGAAGGTGGCTCTGAAAAGTTAGGATATTTCATGTGGTTTAAATAAAAAATAGCCTGAGAGAAATTCTCAGGAACAAGTTGAAACAGTAATGAAAAGGAGTTTGTGTTACATGATGAATGACTTTCTCGCTCGTTGCTATGCTCTTTTCTCTTCTCTCACTGATTAACTACGCATCGCGAAATTAATGTATGTTTATAAAAAAAATATCTTATCGTTTTTTACGACATTTTCTTATTATTAGTTAAATCTGGTAAATTGCTGATTGCAACAGCCGTAATTATGTCTGAGTTTGTTCAACTTGTTCAACAAGGCTAATGTACAAGCCTAATGCGAATTGCGCATCGAGTGATATTATTATTATTATTCATTCAAGCTAAAGTCTAATTATAATAATTAAAATTTTCTAGAATTGTTTAATTACTAAGAATGTTTCGATAAATCTGAATTCTGTCAAAATGATCATCTTCGTAAATAGAGGAATTAAAACACAGAAATACAATTTCATCATAAATTTGAGAAGAATCATCGCACAATTAACGAATTTGTGGCAAATTACAAATATTACTAACGTTTAGTTTCAGGGATAGTTATAAAATTTATCTAATTTTTGTGATAAAATCAACATTCTTGTGAAATATTTAAAAATTTATTACCAGGAATGTTGACGGGTCGAAAAATTGCGACCCTAACCCGTGATGCAATAAAAAAACTCGATCCCAACTCGGCTCAACCCGAAATTTCGGGGTAGGGTCGGGGTCAATATCCCTGTGCTTTAATAAACCATCCTCCTTTTCAAAATAATCTTTATTACGACGAATAAATTACGCGATTTGTTGTGATTATGTCGAATTTGGAGATTTGAGATCGCATAATGGCAACTCAATGGAAATAATTTCAAGAAAATGATAAAACTGACTTAACGGCAAGGAAATGACAATTTTCGAAGAAAAACAATAATTTTGAGCTTGAAGAACGAATTTTAGAGTCAGCGAAAAATTGTCATGAAACAAATAAATTAAATAAAAAAGAATTTTACGAGGTGAATTCGAACAAGTTTTGTCATAATGTGAACACCGATTAAGGCCCGTAGAAATAAGTAAAAGAAGTGTCAGAGAAGTTAAAATTCTGAAAAGAAAATCAAAATAAAAAAAAAAAACACTGA
Organism: Diploscapter coronatus; assembly: GCA_964036155.1. Taxonomy (NCBI): domain Eukaryota; kingdom Metazoa; phylum Nematoda; class Chromadorea; order Rhabditida; family Rhabditidae; genus Diploscapter; species Diploscapter coronatus. Next base: position 42,823,405 of record OZ038422.1, on the reverse strand, counting down.
TAGAAATGTAATGATATTCGAAGAATAAAACTGCAAGTGGAGGAATTTTTGAAAAGATAAAATCGTCATATGAAAACTGACCAAGGTATTAATAAAAGAAATAATGTAACGATTATCGATAATTTAAAGCCTGTAAAAATTTTCTATCAATCATTTCTCACAAGATAACTAGTTTCTTACGAGATCTCTGGCTAAATTAAGAGAAAAACAAAATGACGAATTAGAAGTTAGGTGGTGGCGCTGAAGGATAGCTCGGTGAGGAGTTCGTCTGAAGTGACATTTGCTGGAATTGCTGATAAGGCGGGGGAACAGCGGGCGGCATTCCGCCGGGCTGATTTTGTCCCGGGTAGGCGTTTTGCGGGCGGTAGTCCGGATATTGGGGTTGTTGGCCATAGGGCGGGTAGCCTGAAAAAAGCTAAATTAGCATCGGAATTTTCATTCTCATAACTTTTCAGTAAAATAGTTTTCCCCGTTTAAAAATAAGTAATTTTTAATGAATCTGAAATATTAAAATAAAAAAAAAAGTTGAATGATATATAGCATTTTCTTCCAAAATTAGAATAAATTATTTTTCTCGTTTTGAGGAAAAAATCTCACTAGGCACTCCAGCGGGCTGCATTGGATGAGTCGGGTAGGGCATGGTTGGGGGGTAGACCGGTTGACCTCCGGGATATGACTGACTCGGCTGCTGAGGCTGGGGAGGGTAGATCGGTTGGGAGGGGATTTCTGGATTTTTAGAAAATTTCATCTTTTAGAAAACGAAAAGAAAGTTATTTCTTGCATAAATGATAGAGAGAAATAATGATTTTAATAAAGACTATAGAAGTGATATCTTTTTCTATTAAAAAAAAAGTAAAGAACATCTTCCATAAAAATTAAGTAAATGTTCTTTTTTCCTGGAAATGAAAAATAAGAGAAAAAAACACTAACGAGCTTCCTGATCCCTAGGCCATGGGTCGTTCTGAGGCCGCGGTTCGATATTCCGACTCTTCATGAACGACGTCAACTGGAGGGGAATCTCAGCGAGCACCTGGTATCGTTGGAATAAGTTACAAAAATGACAATCGAACTAATCAAATTCGGAATTAATGCTACGCAAATAAGATTGTTTTTTTTCAATAGTATTCTATTGGAATCAAGTTTTCTTAAACGATGAAAAATTACTTACGTTTCAACATTTTCATAATTCAAACAAACTTCTACTCATTAATAAAAGAGCACGCATGGCTTCTATAAATAAATATAAATCTCACCTCCTTAGCTAGCAGAGCCATAGCGCGTTCGCTGTCGACATGTTGTCCATTTATGGAGAGGAAGTTCCTAAACATTAAAATTAAAGAAAAACCCTAGTTTCATTAATGACTACATGAAGTATCAGAGATAATAAAACCGATAGAGAAGATTTTTTATGGTTTCTTGATAGGTTAAACAAATCTTGTCTTTATCAACAACACTTTTCCTCTCAAGTGGATGAGCTTATCAAGTAGCTCTTTTTATGCATTATTTTATAAGTTATAAATTTCTCAATTTACCTGAGCGGCACGAACTGGACGATATCTCTCTGTGCAGTCCTTCCTTCGTGAGTGAGCAGACGGTCGTCCGAGTCCGAGTCCAGCTCGACCATCGATTCGAACGGATCATTACCCACACCAATGATAATTATAGAAAGGGGTAGAGAAGAGGCCTGGAAATTAAACAAAATAATTTGTTATAGCGTTCTACATTTCTGGAACATTCGGATAAAATATGCTCTAAATTTCAATTTTTCTGAGACTTATTTTCGAGTTTCTTCAAGTGTTGATATTGAGAGGTTTTTTTTTAGATAAGTTTCACTATTTCACAAATCACATGTAATGCAAATTTTTCCAATAGGATAACGATCAAAGCAAAATTAAGTTGGGAAAAAAACTAACCGAAATGATAGCTTGCTTCGTCTTGGCCATATCGCTGATGATGCCGTCGGTCAAAATCAGGAGAATCTAAAAATGTTCAAATTAGTTGTTTCAAGTTAGAAAATAAATCGACCTGATATCTGGATCCATTGTTGGTGATTTTGGCGGCTTTCTTCGCAGCTTCATTGATGATCGGCGAGAAATTGGTCGGACCGAACAACTGCACCCTGAAAATCACGTCTTTTGAACGACAACTTGAAGTCCCAGTTATAAAAGACCTTTGAAAATGCTATTTTCTAATATATTTTACATGAAATAAAAAAAAATTATTTTTACCGATTGAGCGCATTTCTGTAGGCCTGCATGACACCTGAAACGCCAACCACGGAGGGATTTTCATTGAGGGTCTGAAAAGATTGAAAATTATTCTAATAAGAAGTTTAGAAAGTGGCAACATGATTTCTAATTGAAAAATAAATTTAAAAAACATATTTCAACACACCTTGAAACATCAATAGTCAAATGCGAAACTATGAAGATATTGTCAATGTGCAATTCTTATTTGATCATATAGTACTTTCTCGTCATCTGAACAATTGACGAACTAATGACTTGTATTTGAAAGCGGATGAGATATATGGTATTTTTCATAGCTTGGCAATAATCCTACCAAATTGAAGATAGGCGAGACGAAATTCTGAGGCGGAATTTTGGCGCCGAAACCGAACACGTCGAATATCTTGCTGTTATTGTAGTGCTGGCAGATGTCGATAGCCGCTCTGAAAGGTCAAATTTGAAAGATATGGCCAATGTGCAAAATCATCGCATTCGACTATCGTTTTGTTATATCGATTTCTATGAAATATACTCGTAACTTTTTCATATATAAATGACTAAAACAAATGAGAGATTATGCCAAAAATGATCGGAATATCTTGGTTTTTTGTGAGGCACAATTTTTAAGTTCAAAAATCTAACCTCAGCCCAATTTCATACTGATTGGGCTGTGCCGGATTGATGTAGTGAAGAGAAGTAGGTTTGGTGACACCGCCATTCGAAGCCGTGAAATCGACTGCCACAGTGAAGTCCAGTTGGGTGCTAAAATTTAATATTTTTTCAAAATTAAAAAATGTTATTTTTAAATCTCGTAATATCATGACATGAAACAACATTGAGAAAAAAAACTCGTGATTTTACCCCATGATATTTTCAGCTTATTTTATATCTTAGGATTTATCAGATTTAAAAATTAGGAAAGAAAATCCTACCCTCCATTAATGAAATCCAAGAAAGTGGGTTGCTTGATGATTTGAACACTCTTGAAAATCAGCTCGCCAGAGTTCTTGTACTTGTTGCCTTTCTCCAGACGCTTCTTTTCGTTGATAAGCTAAAGAGTTTTTATTTTCAAAATGGTTTTTTAGAAAATTAGACGAGAAAACTTTAAATTTATGAAAAATTAAAATAAAATGATTTGTGAAATAAAAAATGTACCGGCAATCTCTGGACCTCCTTTGTGACGAGTTTGTTGAGTGTGGCGGAGCACGAGCCAATAAAGTCATGTCTTAATCTTTAAAACTGGCATTTTATTTGAAACAGCGGACAAACCTAGAGGCAACATCGTGCTCACCAATACGAACATAAATTACCGATATAGCATATGAGAAAAGTAAAAGATAGGTTTCAAAATTACGTAAACCTTGAAAAATTATAATTTGATAATAGATCGGTAATTCTTACTAAGAGCCCGTTTAGACTTAGCTGCAATGTAGCTTGCAACTTACAATTCGCTCGAAATAGCGCGGAAAGCCAATAAAGTACAAGAAATTATGCAATCACACTCTCTTCATTTTCCATGTTACTTCGAGCGAGTTGCATTAAAGCTAAGTCTGAATGGCCTTAAGAATCTAATCAAATTCGTATTTTTCAATAAACTATGTTTCAGTATTTTAGAAATCTCAATACGAAATAATAGTCAGTGGTTGAATCATAGCTAGTAAGATAAATTGTCGAAACTAGTTATTATTTGTAAAAGTCGACATAAAAAATACGAACTCATTCGATGATCAAATTTACAACATCCATACACAAAACTGGATCTTTGTAAAGTTCGCCCACGATTAAATAGGGAATACGAATTGATAAGAAATTGAGTGACTTTTCAAAAATTAAAAAAAAAAAAAAAAAAAAATACTCGTACCCTCCATCATTGTCATAATCGAAGCACTCGACGAGGAAGTCCTTGTTCACATCGCCCTCGCAGAGCAGCTTCACGTTCACCTCGAACACTTTCCACTCGGGGTTCAGGTTTCGTTTGATCACCTCTGTACGATGCGCCAATTGACGACTAAAAGTGTGATCATTAGTAGTGCGGAAAAAGATCATCGGAAGCTGGTGCATACAGAGGAATCACTATGACTGTCTCTAGATCTCTTCATTGAACACATTATCTTATCGTAAGGCAGCCAGAGTATATTGTCTACTCTATGCTCGAATAGTCTCTTTCTTCACATTAACAATATTTTATCAATTGAAAAATCGAAAACACCTACTTATTGTCATCCCGAATTCTATAGATGTCGAGGAAGGGGTCGGATTTGCCGAAGAAATCCTGAAAATTTTAGCTTCTATTTTTTTCAAATCTTACTTTTCAGACAATTTTCACATTCAAATCGAATTGATCAAAGTTTTAGTTTTCAAAAATCCCACCTTTTTATCCAACTTTTCTCCTCTGACCCAGAACTGAGCAGACTCTTTCGCTCCCTCATCAACTTCATCGGCGAACACCGTCAATGTGCCGCAGTTACCACGAAGGCCACTGAAATTCGATTTTTAAACATTTTTTTTTATAATATATCTTATTTTATAAAGTATCGAAACTATGGTTTAGAAAGGCACTCTAATACTCATAACGTTTGATTATTCAAAGACGTGCGGTATGAGAAAAATGGTGCAGATGCAAAATGTATTGAATCGTGAATTTGGAAAAGCGGTTAGATAAGTGTGAAACGTACTCACAATGTGCAGTATTTTGAAGTTGCTATTATTTCTTGCGCTTTTACAAAGGTTGGAAGATATTCTAGCACTTGCTGGATAAATTGCATTACTCAAATGCCTTAAAATTTAGTAAAATTAGCGGGCAAGCTAAACTATGAGCACTTTAAAAAATAAAGTAAACAAATCTTTTGGAAAAGTATCCATAATCTAACGAACTACGTTTCAAGCACAAATTTGATAAGACTTGATGGGATAAGCGATTCTACGCACCTCAAATTGAAAGTCTTCTTGCCGCCGTCGCCTATAATTTCTGCTAATTCGCACTCGCAACGACCGAGGAAGTCCTGAGCAGACAGGGAGGCCGTCGGATTATCGATATCGTAGCTGCAAAATAGTAATTCAAATAATGAAATATTTCAAACTTTCGCTTGAATTCTAAATTTTCAAATGATAATAGGCTTCATAATTTATTTTGAATAATGGTTTTGCCAGTTTTTTTTTATGTATTCGTGTGTATAGCATAAAATGGAGACATCGAAGGATTCGTCAAATTTCGATAAATGTTTAAAAATATCAAAGAATATCGAAATTGAATAGCATCTAATTGCTAGGATTTTACTGGCGATAATTATGAAACATCTATTAAAGAATAAAATAATCCTACATTTCGAATTTGAGCGACTGTCTTTCTTCGAAGAAGTAGTTGATCTGGATCTTTTTGGTCCATTCCGGGTTCAGGCAGTTTTGGATCGTCTCGGTTCGACCGCGCTCCGCCCATTGGGGTCGGCCTATTCTTTTTCTAATTTTATTTTGAAAAAATGACGTTTTTTCCTTTCTTCACTATAAATGTTGTGGCCTTTTATTTAAAAATTTTGATTGGCATGTGTAAGGAAATAATCAAATCAAATAATGTGCTCTTTCCAAGAAGTAATAATTTGAGAGAACTGATAAGGAAGGGATGGAAATGAAAACATCATGAAAAAGATATGGATTTTATTTTAAAAACTCACCCTGAGTCCTGCCTGTTAGCTCATATAGAATGCACACCGGGTCGTTTTTCGACAGAATGTCTCGATCTTTCAGGCGGCTGAAAAATAGATTGAAAAAAAAACCTTTAAAATATCATTTTCTTGTTTAAATTATGTTTCAGAAAAATCAGTGAAATGGTTAAATAATTTTTAGTTTGTGAACCGACAATAATAATGTAGTAGAAGATCAAAAATCTCGAATTTTTAGAATGTCTGAAAAAATCACTTACCTGGCCTTCATGGTTAGTATGAGCGCTGTTGAGGGTGTAGCGGTTGGCGCCTCGTTGTTCATCATCGTCGATTGTTGTCTAGTTTGTTGTTTTACTTTTGCTGTCGTCGTTAAAAATTCGATTCCAACAAAAATACTGCTTGCTTCTTGAACGCACAAAAATTAGTGTATAGTCTGAAAATGTTCGATAAGTTTGGAAAACTCGAAAAACGACAAGAAAAATTCGGAAAAGTCAAAAATGGACGACTTTGAAGTTTAAAAGGCAAATATCAATAGACAGGCGAAGCACGTGTGAACCTTTTAACGCAGAATTTTATCGATCAACAAACTTTAGAAGACGTTAGAGATAACGGGAAAAAGTAGGTTGGAGAAAGAGGAAATTTAGAGATAGGGAAAATAGAAAATTGAGTGCAAGAGGTGCTGTGTAAGCCCACACAACATAAACATAAAAATAGCGCTTTTTATATGTAATCAGAAGCTATGAGTAAGCTAATTGATATTCAGGTTCATAATGTTTTTAAATACGCCTTCATGATGATGTTTATTATGTGATAATAAATAACGAAATCAATGTTATTTCACGTAAAAAATGATGGTAAAGAGTTAAAGTTCAAAATTTAGGGAAACAATCCAGTTTCTATTGACTCGTGTGTTAGGGAGTTTAAAGACAGATGAAACATAAATCTATTCTTGAAGGTTAAGCATTAGTTCAGAAAATCGACTTCATTTTAAATACAAAAAGAAAATATTTTGAGAAAATTGAAAATTGACCATACTTTGGAGAAATATTCTAGTCTTTAGTCAATATTCGCCAACTATAAATACACGTTTTCCTTTTCAAGATAGTCTGCGTATCGTTTATCGACGGTTGCCAAGAAACATATTTCGCTAAACTCTCGTCAAACAGCTGTATTTTGCGTCATTTCTTACATGCTTGTTTGCAAGAAAATGCGTATAAGTGATGGCGATTGCATGGTTACGAAATCGAGGCACAAATAAAAGTTATGCGAACTATAGAAATTCGGAATTTCGACAAAAACCAATTCGCAAGTGAGTTTTAAACTTTGACATTTTAGTAAAATAATTATGACGAATCCAGTAGTCACTCGACTATAATACCATAAATTGCGAAATAGAGTTTTAGGTGGCAGGCTTTATTTTCCCACACTATATTTGCATGTTCATGAGATTATGCGTGTCATGCGGTTTCCAAGTCGTCAATTCTATTATGGTGACTGTTTAGTGTTTTCGATTATTGGTCTTATTGTTTATACTTTAAGATGTCTATTTTACTGCTTATCATTTGAACACATGACTTTTTCATTTCTAAATTTGAAAATTATTTTTTACTAAATTTCACATTAAAGGGGACAATTGTTTTGACCAGGACTCGTACCAAAGTACCCCTTCGGTTGGACTGAATTCTCGCCCCAATTCTCGAAAAGTTAGGTGACCTAACTTTCAATGAGAGGCAAGTTAGATCGATCGAACTTATGAAAGGGGACAGTTAGATCCATCTAGCTGATCCGAATGGGCTCAATAAGCGAAATTTATACACATTTGAGGAAAATGATGAATTTGGTAGCAATTATCTCACTAATTAAAGATAATTACAAAACTATCCAAAAACTCGCGTGAGGGGTACCTTCATTTTACTCCGCGATAAAATTATTTTGCCAAAGGATAAAAGGTAGGTAAAAGAGTTTACCGATGAAGGTTAAATCACGCTAAAATGATTCCTTATTTAGTTTTACTTACATCTTTTATTAGATAGACTTCACAATATTCGCAAAAATCATAGGATAATTTAAAAAGCTGCTTTTAATTTAAATTATTAGAAGCTATTCCGATGCAGTAGAATGAGTTTTGAAGAGAATATTGAAATATTTCGGAAAAAGAGCTTGAAACAATGAGACAAGGATAAAATATGAGAAATAATGGCGAAAATATTGAAAAATAGCCAAAACTAAAACGAAAATTGAAACAATTGAAGCGAATCGAATAATGAGCGCTTTCAACGAAGTTTAATCGAACTAGTTCTTCCCTATTTGAGTTGTGATAGAAGTTGGGGGGCAGAGCTGCCCCCAATATTCGGCTGAGGTGCACTCCTCCACTTTGCACGCTATTTCGTTCGACCGAACGTTAGATGGAGTTCAATTGAATGTTGGATTCATTTAACTGGTCCAATCTAGCTCGATTGGGCTCAGCCTAACTCTGATGAATTTTTGGATAGAGCTCATTCTAACTGTAATCAAGAGATAATTACCTAATTATATTGCAATTTTGATCTTATAGGCAACTAAATTAGGCCTTTCTGCACATCCCCAATATAAATTTATCGGGTTTTCCAAACATTTTCTTCATCAATTATTGAGTTCGGTTGACGCCATCTTTTTACGAGATGAGTCTAGCCCTCAGGTGAATCTAACTGATTGGACTGAGTTCAATCTAGGACTTTGGTACGGACCCTGGCTGTTAATTATTTCAAGGGAACTGAAGTTTGTCTCTAGACATTCCCAATCACCATCATCATTCTAATGAAACGATTATAATTAGCACTTCATGGAAGCGATGGGGAAGAACCAGTTTCTACCGGAAAGTGGCACTGTGCACAAATACCAAAGAATGTATTGTAAAGACGTAGGTGACAATATTGACAATGACAATTGATAATAAAATGATGATATTTCTTATTGTTCAGAGAGCTATTGATTATCTCTGCGAACACTTGATATTTTTGATTGTCGGCCATAACACTCGCCAAATAAATATGGTAGGGGTATTTGTTGAAATAAAGGGATATGAACCTGAAAGAAAAATCATAAAATAATTTTTATGGTTGCCCTTGTGTGTCCGATAATTCACTTGCAAGTTGCAACTCAATTGAGAGATTTATTGAGAGAGGCAGGCAAAGTAGACAATTTGTGAATAGGAGGAAATAGAGTAGATACCACTCTCGTCAGGAATATAGGGTAGTAGACTGATTAGTTGGGGAAGAAGGAAGAACTAATTAATAATCAGTCAATGGTTAGAGAATAGAGATCAATACCAAAGAAGAGGGGGAAGAGCTGTAGAGGGAATGAGCAGTGTCGCTAGGTGGCACTGCTAGGAGAGAGAGAGAGAGAGAGAGAGAAAGAATGGAATAGAGTAAGCCTCTAACAATAACATTTCCACAAGGATGTTTGTGAAATAGAAGCGTATAATGCAAATTTTGAATATGTAAAACATGAAGGGTTATAAGTAAGGCGAGTCAATGAACAGGTAGTTTATAGTTTTGACTCTCGAATTTGATACAAATTAGCAGATTAGCGAAATGCAAAATTGAATATAAAAGTAAAGAAAATTGCTATTTTAGTTTTATGATTTGATGGATTTTCAGGAGGGAGGAGCTATGAAACTAAACATTTGATGGTATGAGAGAGTTATTATTTTGGTTGGTTTTAGTATTATTTTGCTTTGCACTTTTATGAAGCAAAAGCCCTAAACAAGGGAGGTCGCCCGAAGTCTAGTTTTCCCAGTAAAATGATGCATGCAAACAAGTATCCATCACATAAAATAAGCCGTACTAGCTGATAAGAAATGCAGCACTGGAATCGAATTTGAAATATAAAACACGCAGACACGCAGAATGTCGTACGGACCTGTTGGAAAGTAAGGGCAAATTTTCATTCTATTTTTTTAATACATTTTTCTATTTTAGCTACCGAATCTATAATGTTATAAGGTAAGTACTGTGAAATTATCGATTTCCGAACGAGTTGTTTTTCATCTACTTTGTTAAGATATGAGGTGGAAGCGATTTTATTGCATGAAGCTCTCACCCCTCAAAGTTTTATCGTCTGGTCGCCCCCCTCAGACGATGATCGGCTAACGTTAACTCTAGATGATTACCACGAAGGAAAACGTAAGCATCCATAGTTTTTGAAGGAATAATTCGGTGAATTAAATGTTCCAGACAAATTTTATCATTATGCCATTGCAAAAAAAGAAGTCGGGAGTGGAGTAACTTTCTCCATGTCATCGGAATTCTCCGCTAATTCATTGCACGATCTCATTACTGCTTTACAGGGTAAATATTCATCGAAGTTTCTAGTGCAAATTTGAATTTAGACTACAATTCGCCTCATTACTTACACACTAGCATGGATGATTCATCACCTAAGAGTTTAGATGTAGAAAATAAATTAGGAGAATCAGCTCTATCTCTCCTTGATGATATGTTGATATTTCCAAACCTGATGATTTACTTCCAAGTTCCAATTGAATCGCATTACAGACCAAATACAGGCAAAAATATTCGCCCTTACGCATCATCAACTTCACCAATTCCAACTACGACAGATATGGAGTATGAATAGGCCCAGTGAAAGATTATTGATGGAAACTTTCAGCGCAAATCTCCGATATTTTTCAACATTCATGAGAAAATCTCTTCCTACACAAAGCCACTATCATTTTAATAATCTTGCGAATCGGTATCAATTTGATATGAGGCTTACAATCCATGCAAGTTTTGCATTTTATATTTTCTCCAAGATATTTGTGCTATTCAGGCACTAGTGTCTAAGGAATTAGGCGTGAAATTGCAACATGATCATCCGCTGATTGACATTTTTGGAGGAGGAAGCCTGAGAAGAGCAACAACAACGAGAACAATAGGACATTTAAAGTTTCCCGATCTCTACTATTCCATTAAGGGAAATCGCAAAATGTGTAACGTTCTCTGCGGAATACGAGCTGCACTACGTAAAGATTTCAACGCTGAATTACGACAGGAAAATGTCAACTTGTGTGCGGATCTCATCGGAAACATTCCGATTTCTGTCGATCCAACAATATCAACTGACGACGATAGGAAACAAGAGAAAGCATGTGCGTCTGAAAATTCGGAATTGGAACCCACCATTCTTAGAGATGTAAAACTATACGAAGCGTGTCTTTCAAATCTGCCACACATTGACGAGTCTACTTCATCTCGAATCAGCCAGACGCGGAGGTCCGTCTCTTCCTCATCTTTGTTAGCAAGTCCTACCTCACCAGTCACCGATTGGAACGTAACGACATTGTCGGAAAACGATGAAAGCGAAAAGCCACCACAACTGATCAATCTTCAAAATCTCTTTCACCATCGACGATCTAGCAGTGATTCCGAGCGAATTGGTAGGTTTTACATGAACAATCTATGTAGTTTCAATTTCAAGCAATTTTGATTTTATAACTTTTACGGTTATCTAAAATGTTTGCATCACGAGTGTTAGTGCATCAATTTCGACTTCAATTTTTTTAATTCAGACCTCACAATAATTGTGTTTTTCGTCGAGAGCTGACATGAATTTTAGCCTTGACTTTGAAAAAAAATCACATGCTGATTTAGAAAAATTGTATCATTTTGCAGATTCACTCATACCGCCAATCAGGCGATCAAGACAAAACTCGAATGCGAGCAGTGGCTATGACAGCTCGAGAAGACGTAGAGATATAACCAACAGCCCTTCACCTGCAGCCACAACTGTTGATAATTCATCAGGAATGAATAATTCAAAGAGAACACTAGAAAATGATTCGGTAGCCAAAATTTTTAATTTTTTATGCTAGTTTGCTATTTTAGTTGATCGATGAAGTTTTACCACAAGACACTATTCTTCACTTTGAAACACTTATTCGAAAAGGCAATTTTGCCAAAGTGTACAGGGCTAAAATGGATGGAACGACAGTAGCAGTGAAAGTCATTATTCAACAGAATTTTGACGTCAGGTTAGCTTCAAAATTATATCATAGTAAAGATTCTGTAGTTAACGCCATTTTCAATAATCCAAGCAAACAGTAACGAACATTTTGTTCAATTTTATGAAAGGAGAGATTTTTCGAAGTGTCTGTCTCCGATTTGGATGATTTTTGCATCAGGAGGTATTTCATGACGCTAGTCGCGAATCTGAAATCGAAGTGCTGACGCGCAGGAGGCTGAGTAGAGAATTCCGAAATGCATTTTTCGCAAGGAAGGAATAGCATGTGAAAATGAAATTCGACATTAGAATACATTATTTCTCTATACGGAAAACGGTTTTCGGAATTTCCTGCCCTGAACGCTTGGACGTCAGGACTTTCTAGCTTCAGGATCGTAATCTACACATCTAAATATCCCTACAGTGTAAAAATCATCCAAGTCGGAAACGGACACTGCAAAAAGTTTCTTCGTGAGATTTGATTTACAGAGAAGCAAAGAATGCCTTGGATATGATTCACGAAAACATCGTTCAATGCTTTGGAATTGACGTGTGTCCAAATAAGTCATGCCTGATCAAGTTGGAATACATGGATGGTGGCAGCTTGCTGGACTATCTTCGCAATCGCGATTCACTTATAACTAAGACACTAATGAAATCATGGACACAACAGGTATTATCCATTTTTTAAATATTGAGAGTCGTACATGGTTTGTCAGTCGCATGTCTTGGTGAATATGAATTTCTCATGATTTATTTCAAATCTATCAGATATTTTTTTAGTCCAAAAGAATGAAGTTCACATTCGTCAATAATTATTATTTCATAGATAGCCAACGGAATGAAATATCTTGAAACTGAAGGATTAGTTCATCGAGATCTAGCTGCTAGAAATATCTTGTTAGATAAATCTAAGACAAACGCCAAGGTAAATTGGATTCAGTTTTCTTGTGCAAATATGCAGAAATTTTTTTTCAAATTAGATTGGAGATTTTGGATTGGCACGAAAGTTCGATAGAAATCAAAGTTACGAAATCTGCACGCAATTGATAATTCCAATGAGGTAATAAAACTTATGTGTCCAAGAGTAATTTGAAACAATTCGTTGAATTAACAGATGGCAATCGCTAGAAGTGTTTGAAAATTGGAGCGACGAACAAAGGGTCGTATTCACGATAAAGAATGACGTTTGGTCTTTCGGGATACTTTTGTATGAAATCTATTCGCTTGGAAAAGTACCTTACAGTACGAAATGTAGACACTTTTAATTATTTAACAGAAAAGATTTAGAAAAAATGAATTACCACGAAATTTATGAATATCTCAAGAAAGGTCAACGACTTGTACGACCCACACATGCAAAATCTGATATCTACGTAAGTTGGAGCTCTTGAAAATTTAATTAAAATTTTTTAAGGATTTAATGAAAAACTGCTGGCTCGAAAATCCGAACAGCCGACCATCGTTCGCACAAATACATGCTGAATTAGGCAATTCGTAAATGATGAGATGGTGTTCTTTAGTTCACATAAAGGAATGAGAGCTGAGTGAGATAGTATGGAAAAAGATAGATCTCGTCATATCGTCACTTACTAAAAAGGGGCTCATCATCCTATTAAATACGAGTTGCCGCTGAATTAAGATAGAACCATCTATTTGTATATTTATTAAATCCTATTCAGATATTGATGCTTCTGTGTCGTTTTTATTTAGCAATAAACTCATTTTTCAATAAAAGATTTTATTGTTTAATCATTCACTTACTTCTAGAAAGACGAGTTGATAAGAAAAGACATTCGAGAAGGAAATGCAAAACGGCATGAAAGCTAGCATGTGCGATTGGGAACGACTGATAACGCTTAAGACCTATTTCTTCGATTCGGACTTATTCCTTTCCAATTGCCTAGAAAATCTAACGAAGATGGAAGAGAAGGATGGATCTATTGAGTAAGTTCCATTTATCTTTAAAATATAAATAAAAAAGTTGAGTGTATTTATTATGAATTTTTCTACAATATTAGTTACATAAAATTAACATATGAATACTTAATAGCAATGTCTAGCGGAAATGAATGAAAAATTAAAATAAAATTAGTATCGAATTACATCTCGAAACTATCTAGCACTTTTTCGTTGTTTATTTCGATTATATGCGAAAGGTTTTCAATTTCATCTAATATTTAATACCGAATTCATAGCTACCGAATTTATAATGTTTATTGGTACGAAGTAGAAGCGATAATGCTCTGTCAAGATCTTCCGCAAGGGTGTTTTTTCGTTTGGACACCTCCGTCTATGAAAGATCAATACACTCTGACTGTCGATAATTTTCACGATGAAATACGTAATGAACCTAGCCTATAAACTGGAAAATAATATCTTCAGATGAATTCTACCACTATAAAATCTTATCGACCATTATAGATGGGAATGAATTGTATCAAATTTCAAATGACTGTTTCGCTAATTCGTTAGACGGAGTTATTAAAAAATTGCAAGGTAACGAAGTAGGAACATCAAAATCGATGGAAGAATGTTTTAGATGTCAACTCAGCCTATTATTTGTTTACTGAGGAAGCTGATCCTGAGCAACAAATAGGTAATTAAATCATTTTAAAATCCACTGATCATAAATATGAAATCGAATCAATCTTTATAGATATTCAATTTAAACTCGGACGACCAGCACTAACATGTGTCTGCCTAGAAAATATAGTCCCACATTTTGACTTCTTTCAAACTCTCCATTCATACGATGATCAACTTACCAGTCTCTATAGTGATTTTAGTATCGGTGATGATATTCGTCCTTATAAGAAGTCAGATATTTTGAGTAAAACGATAAAGGATGCAGCGTGAGTTTTATTAAGGCTTATTTCATCTAACATTACTAATGAAAAAGCATACATTGCGTAGAAATTAAAAAAAAAATATATATATATATATATATATATTACTTGCTTTGCAAAATCATATAGAATTCTGTTAAAAATTCGTTTACCATGTAATGGATATCGAAATGATGTAAAAGTCTAAATAAAAAAGCCTAAAACAAAACTAAGATAATTTTAGTGAGACTAGACAGCATTTTGCGACAATTTTGGATCAAATCAATGACCGGAATGGCGATAATATAAGTTATGGATCAGTTCAAATTCTAAATAATATTATTCTTATGGTTGAGGTATGGCTAAGTTGTTTTTTACAGGGTGAATTATATTAATTTATGCAACAAGTCGACACTTTAAACATTTTTTTTTTGAAATTTTGCTATATATATGCTGCTAAGAAATAAAATATGCGAACCTCGTTCTTAGAATCACGAAGAAAATTTTTATCAAATATCGATCATTCAGAGAAAAATTCCTTTTTTTTATATAGAATTAATAACTGACACTAAAATTATGATTCACCTTGTATAAATATATTAAAAATAAACATAGTAGAGCAATTTTAAATTATAGGATATATTTCGGGCTAAATTAAACACTGATTTGTCAGATGACTCTCCAATACGCGACATTTTTCAACAAGATAGCATGACGGAAAGAAGACTGAAGCATCTTCTCTGTTCTAATGAAATCGTCAGCCTGGCTGACAAGATTGCGTATGCTGATGTTTTGATGGAAATTCGAACACAGTTGCGAAACGGATTCAACAAAGAACTGAATTATGTAGTTGTTGATCTACTAGCAGATTTATTGAAGAATTTCGAGATTAATGATTCTGATAATCACGGTCGTAGTAATACATTTTCGGAAATAGGAGACGTTCCAAAGATTGATAATGATGCACCTGATGATCACACCAACATCAAAAATACTCCATCAACTTCAAAGGCATTTGATGAGCGTAAGGACACTCAATTGCAAGACGAGATAGAGACCAATCAACAGTTTGAATTACACTACAATGAAACCCAGCCCTCGACATCGGATGTATACCAGGTCTATTCAGCGCCAATAGGACCTTCGTTGCCTAAAGTTGAATCGGAAAACCTGCAAAAATCAACATATGAAGTTGAATACAATGCTGAAAATGCCAATCAAATGGGAATTTACTCATGCACCAACGGTCATTTTTCTAAAATGCAACCACATCATGAACCAAAGCAAGAATATGTTCAAGAGAATGAAAGCGAACTTAACCCTGTAGACGAACATAGTTATGAGAAAATAGGACCTAAATCTTTTAAAGATTCAAACGATTGCTCTACTTCAATATTTTCTACGAATTCGCCCACTGGATCAAACCTTTCACAAACATCAAAGAACGAAATTGAAGCTATTCCTAAGAACTCCACCGAAATGGTGAGTAAATGTAATTTTAATAACGAGCGTAGTAGTTCCGATCTTTATAATATCGCAACATCTCAAAATCGTTTACAAAATTTTCCTCAAACATCAGAAAAATCCATTCCTAACACAAAGACCGACCATATTCACGACGAAATTTATGAAAGTTTGAAATATTTTAGCCTGAGCCTTCGACGTCTCAAAGTTGCGATGCTAGTTCATCTATAACAGTTTCTACAGTGTCTCAAGTTGAACCAAATGATTCCCAAAAATCTCCGAATCTTGTTAATGACGGAGAGTCTCAAATGAAGGTGGATAATTCAGACGATAAAGACAGATCTAGTAGCGGATTAAGCGAAAAAATCACTTCCGATAAAATGACTCCAGAACCTTCGAAAAGTTAGTCCAGCGTATTATTTTAAGTATCACAATCTAAAATTCATTAGAATATGAAGAATGCGATAAAAATGAAAACCCGAACAATCCTCTAAATAAATACGGAACCGGTAGAAGGAGAGAAATAACCACTGATATATCAAGGCCAATAACTATGCCTCCAAACACTCGAGATTCATTCAACAATCAACGAATCCAGAGAGTGTCTCCTAATTCAAGAACGGTAAGAAATGAAGAGATTATTAATTTTGTAGTAGTTGTTAATTTTATATTTAGACAAGCGATAAGCCACATCTATTCGATGGAACTCGAGACGATAATATTATAGACACCGGTTATTTAGGCGAAGTTCGTAAAATGACTGTCAATGGGAGCAATTATGTTATAAAGGTTTTCGATTCTAAAGATTTAGATTTGAGGTCGGTGATGAATAATAATGAATAAAAATGATAAATAATAGAAGTTAATAAATTGGCTTTAGTGAGATAACGCCACTAATTGGCATTCTACATTCGAACATTGTTAGATGTTGTGGAGTTAGTTCAATGTCCAACGTTTCTATCGAAATAATGTACGAATTTATGGAGGGTGGAAATTTGGAAAAATATCTTAAGTCTGCAGCTCCTGTTACAATGCCAAAAATCCCTATGTGGGTGGAACAGGTTTGAAATATATCTTTTATAATTAATCAAACTACATTTCCGCTTAATCTTCAATAGTCAATTTAAAAAAGCGCTTATCAAGCTTTTATTTAGATAGCCAACGGAATGAAATATCTTGAAACTAAAGGATTAGTTCATAGGAATTTAGCTTCTAGAAATATCTTGTTAGACAAATCTAAGATAAATGCCAAGGTAATAATTCTTAGATTTGATTAGAATACAAACTCATATGAATAAGCATAGATAAGTGATGTGGGTTTGCCGATAAGGATAGATACCAATATGAATCACGAAGATGATAAGCGGATTAATAATATTATGAGGTAATTATTTTACAAAATATGTCATCATAATATCATTTGAAGATGGCAATCGTTAAAAGTATTCGAAGGACAATCACAGTATACGATAAAAGATGATATCTGGTCATTTGCTGTATTGCTTTACGAGATTTACTCACTCGGATCATTGCCATATCGTGAGCCCAACACGATTCGCCATTGCTTTATGATAATTTAGGACATATACATCAAAGTATGGAACTGTATAATTATATCAAGGATGGCAATCGTCTTGAAAGACCCGAATATGCACCAGAGAATATTTATGTATGCTTTTGAGATACTTTTAACTGGTATATTTTGAAATCAGAACGTTTGAAAAATTGAATCCATTTTTCGCTCGAAAATTCAAAAACTAACCTTTCAACTATTTTTTAGTTATAAAAAAAATCTCGACATATAAAAATCATAACTTTTGAGACTTATTCACCTTCAATAATCGGTGTTCAATTTTCACTAACAAATATTTAAAAGAGTAATTTCGAATGTATTTCCTACAATATATAAATTACTTTAGACACTAATGAAGGAATGTTGGGACGAGGAACCAGACGCTAGGCCAAGTTTTGCTAACATTTATTCGAGAATAATGAAGACCATTTATTCCGGAGAATTATCGTCCAATACAATGAACCTAATTCGAAATAATCAATTAAATGGGTCGGTTAGGCTATTAAACTATCGAGTGATAAATAGCGAGGATTAATTGATAGCTGCATAGAAAAAATTACTTTGTAAATAATCAACTTATAAGTTTTTAATTATTAATTTCTGCATAATGTGTATTTTTATACGATGATAGTTGATTATACTGACAATATGAATTCTACAAATTTTATGTGACAAATTATACCGTTGAGTTGTGTACAGATAATAATTTTTTGTATACTGATTTTAGTTCAATAAATCATCGATTCACATGTTTTACGTTTCAATGGATATGTAATGTTTAAAACAGGTATTTTGCATGAAAACGATTTATTTTACACGTCTAAATCTAACATCGACTAGATTGAAAGACATCACCATCTCTGTCAATAATAAGAATAGTAATCCGATTTTTTGCTATGATAGTCATTGTATCCGTAGTACGGTTTGCTACAATTAAAGTCGTGTTTAAATTAAATTTCAGGAAATATTATTATACCTGTAGTAATAGTCCTTCTTCTCATAGCTATAATATTTCGGCTTGTAACTGGGCTTATAATAAGATTTATAATAGTATTTCTTCGGGTGGTAATCCTCTTTCTATAATTAACTGGGTATTTTGTTAATTTAGATGTGAAAGTTAGACTTACGTAGTAGTATCCTCCAGCCTCGACGAAGAGAGCGAGCATGGCGACGAGGCAGACGATGGCCAGAATGTTCTTGAGCATTTTCCGAAGGGAAGGAATGGGAAGAGAAGAGAACGGTTGGAACAGCTGATGGTTTGACTGGGGAATGGTTCACCTTTTATAGGGCGGAAACTTTCAGGACTCATGTCCAATGCTAAAATTACCGAAATTGAAATTTTAATGCGAGTTCGATCGAATTGTCGCGAAATGCTCCGAAAATACTAAAATAGAATCGAAAACATGAACTCATTGCAAAGAGAACTGTATAAAAACGCGAATACGTGAGAAAACAGTGTAGCAATTGCCTGTCGCTTATTGTATTCCCTTATGTTCAAGTGGAAAGTGGCCGTCGCATTAGGGAAATGATGCAAACGCGTACTGTTTCACTGTCTTTAATTGCAGCCATCATCATAAATTCATAAATACGTTATTTATGAAAAATTTCAAATTTTCTTTCGAATTGGTCTGAAACTTGTGGTTTAGTTTGATGTCAAGGGTGTACGAAATGTTTCATTCTATTCCGAAAAACTAGAATTCCGGTCATTCTTTGGGGTCAGTTCGTTCGTTCCGTGTTTCGAAAATTTAGGAGGGAAATTTCGTTCCGCGTTCCGTATTGCGGAAGTCTTAAAATGCCATTCCGTACATTCTTGTTTGATGTTGGATAGAAATTTAGTGACTTTGTTGCTCTTTAGATCCACTGAGATGCTAACTTGCAGGTAATAACTAATTGAAATTTTGCAAGACCAGCTCTATCTATGGGGTAATCATCAAATTGCATGCATTGTCACTTTTCAGATAATTTTTATATTTAAAATGCTATAGAAGTCAGTGACTTTATTAACTTTCGGTTATCTAAAATAGCGGTTATCTTGCTTCCTATAATTTATTGGTCCAGTATTGAGTTCAATTTCCTTATCTAAGTTTGGCAGATTGGCTGACAGGTCAATATATAAGACCAAACTTCTATCGATTATATTTCACGATTAATTTTGCTAATTTATTGGACTCTCAGATTCCGCTGTTGCGACTTATAACGTGCTACTTTTATTTAAAAATAATTTTTAATTTCTGTGTAAAATGGTATCGTCAGGCATCGATGCCTATCGCAGTCAAGCGAATTTCAAAGTTGAAGATTTGAGAAATATTGTTTTCGGTGAAGAGTACGCTCGATATAGAGTAGGTTACACTATCCTATAAATATCTGAACTCAGTTTTATTTTAGAAAGAAGCACTTGAAGTGTTTCTTAGCGACCCTTTGTTTTTATCAGGCGAAAGACAACCTTCACAAGCCGAGGGCAGAGAAAGGACTCATCAAAGATGGAAGCGACTCGTCGAAATGGACTTTTTCAATCATGTAACGAAGAGTTAACAGCTTTATTTCATCAGTTTTTGTTTTAAATCTAGGCTGATCTAATCAAATCTGATGCCATTGATGACGCCTTGAATACTTGGGATTTTGCAGTCACACCGAGGGAGCTGAATCATTTGAGGGTGGAATTTAAACTTAGCTTCACTGATTCTATTTTAAAATGCGCTCTTCTAGATTTTCGGAGGTGCTATTGAATCTTCGGGAACAGAAAGACATGCTGAGCTCCTGAGAAAAACTAAGAATCATGAGGTATCATAGAAATTGATGGGAGGTGACTGGAATACGATTGAATTTGAGGAAATCAAAATCGGACCTCCTGCCGTTTTCGCTTGTGAATCAATTATTTGTGAACGTTTCAGATAGTCGGTGCATTTTGCTTGACAGAATTGAGTCATGGCTCCAATACGAGCAAAATTCAAACAACTGCGACATTTGATAAAGGAGAATTCGTATTTCACACTCCGAATATCGGAGCTACGAAATGCTGGGCTGGAAATTTAGGTAAAATGAATTACTTGTTGCATTACTTTTTGTGATTGTAGGCTTTTCTGCAACACACGCCATTGTTTATGCTCAGCTTTATGTCGGAGGAAATTGCTACGGCATTCATGCATTTGTACTTCAGATTCGGTAGGGAAAAGTTCTTCGGTTGTGTGATCGAGATAAAATTTCATTCGATAAGCGTGCAATGTTTCATTTTTAGTGAGTTAAAGTCAATGCAGCCTTTATCGGGCATTCGAATTGGTGATATGGGCGAAAAACCATCCGATTGCAATTACATCGAAAACGGATGGATGATATTCAACGTAAATTAGAATTTAAAAAAAAAAAATTGAACGAGATGAATAAAAATATAGCTGATTGAAATTTCAGCGCCAGCTATTTGAAAAATTTTACAATTCATATTAAAGTAATTCAAAATATTGGTCTAAAGGGACTTTTTCAGACTTTTGCTTTTTATTTTGATCTTAAAATATTTGCCTGAACATTTTGTTCCAGTTTCTAAATTTAAAATGGCTAACTTCGTATAACCCGACTTGTTCATTCATTGACTAAATTACTCGTATAAGAAAATTGTCCTTTTTTGATTTATTTTCGTAACTTATTCCGAATCTAAAAATCATGTCCAAAAACTGATAAGGTAATAGTGTCCAACTTTATCAGAATCATCGTGCTCCATTATCGTCCCTATTGAACAAGAATTGTGATGTGACGAAAGATGGAAAATACGAATCGAAATTGCAATCGGGCACTGAACAGAAAGCCGCCAGTTTGGGAGTTCTATCTGCAGGAAGGTAGAAATTTCTCGCAATTTTATGAGATTTCTTCCAAACTAGAAATCTTAACTTCCAGAATCGGAATAGTGTTGGCTGGCTCTAGAGCTTGTTTGTTTGCAGCTACAGTTGCAATTCGATATTCTGTCGAGAGAAAGCAGTTCGGTTCATCTGATTCAGGTTCATTTGGGTGAAAATAGTTAATGAATCTTCTTTTCTTTCCAGAAGAAATCGCTGTTATTGAATATCCCCTGCAAAGGCATAGATTATTCCCTTATCTGGCAGCTGGAGTTGTTTTGCGAATTTTTCAGAGAATGTCTTTGAATAGTTTGGTTAAATTATTGGAATAGAAACTTTAGCTTTTCTAACCATTTTTCCGAGTACAAAAGACGCATCGCTGTAGGAGAAAAATCTACGGACCTCGTAAATCGAAGATTACGCTAAAATATTTCAAACTTTCCATCAGGTCGAGTTTTCTCGAGAAATTCACGCTCTTTCGTCTTGCACGAAGCCGGTCTCAACTTTTATCGGAGTGGAAGCCTTGGGTGAAGCGAGAAGAGCTTGTGGTGGACATGGGTAAATTTTCAGGTGTTTAGAAATGCAGAACGCAATGACCTTCGTTATAAAACGAGAAAGTTGATGGAAGATGTATTTTAGATTTCTAAGAAGTTCGAACCTAAACAGTGTTTACAATAATTATGATCCATCGCAGACATTCGAAGGGGAGAATAATCTTCTGATGCAGCAAACTAGCAATATTATTCTGGCAAAAGTTGTAGCCCGCAACCTGACATTAGAAATTTACTGAAATCGATTGAACTCTAGGCTGGAAGGAACAGTGAAATTCACAATGCATCCCCAATGAATTTGTTCAATTTTTTAGCGGAAAGACCAAAGAGATTTGAAAAGTATAGCAACTGCATAGTTCACGGTTGTATTTCATGAAATATTTTCTGACTATTGATAATTTAGATGTTTTGTCTGCTTATGAATATCTTATCCACTATTTGATTCAAGTAACAATTGCGGAAAGGCATAAATTGAAGACTGAAGGGAAGGATCCATTTACGATCCTAAACGAAACACAGGTTTAAGAAAATTATAGGGAAAACATTTGATCAGAAATTTAGGTTCATAAAGCTCATACTCTGTCGATTGCTTTTGCTGAATATATGATAGTAAAATGGGTGGGGGAGTTCATCGACAAAGTCACAAATTTTGAATGTAAACAGGTTGAGAAAAATTGCGAAAAAGTATCAGGTTGAAAAACTCGCAGACCCTGTATAAATTATTGAAAACATATGGGCTCTTTGTGCTTAATCGACATTTGGCGACTCTTTACATCGGTAAATTTACTTCATGGGCTTGTTTACTTACGAAATTTTCTTTATCTTTGCATTGAATGAATTTCTGAAGTTAGAAACACTCATTCATAGGTGGCTACGCCCATGGTCCCGAATTTGGCGAAACAATTCGAAGTTCACTTCGATCAGCCTGCAGCGAGCTGACTCCCCAAGTGATCGCCATAATCGATGCAGTCGCACCGCCAGACGAAATTCTCAACTCGTCTTTAGGAACGTCTGATGGAAGGTATGCTTTTATGCAGGCTTGGAATTAACAATAGCAATTCAGACCATACGATCATCTAATGAAGATATTCGAATCCTATGAAAATGAATCAGTACCATGGCAAGGTGAATTGGCACAGTTCCTTGAAAAACGAAGAATTCATAATCTTTCTAAACTGTAGAAGTAAGGTATTCTTCATTTTTGACTCGAATCAATGACGAGCGGTTTTGGAATTTCCCTTTCGTATCTTTTTCGGTTAGCGCAGTGTTTTCCAAAATTTTGTTTTCAGCTTTGTTTTGAATAATGACCAAAAAGTGCGTCTTCGTTTTGTTTTCGTCAATTGCACGTTGATACAGCTTGTATCTAAATAAGATGCTGCTTTCAACTGTAGGACTCGAATTTTTATTTGCTGTGATTACACCAAGAAAATTATTGCCAATTTCAAACTTGTTTGTAGCAAAAATTTTGATAAAGCTCAAATAAACATGTTATTGATGTAGTTATGACATAATTATCCTATAAATTGGAATAATCCTGTGTAGGGCCCGCAAGTCCCGCCCACTTTGTGAAGCAAAAAACGCGTCCTATTTTTTGTTCCTCGTTAATTACTCACTAATTAGCAATTATTTTTTCTTTTTTTCTTTTCAATAGTGTGTAAATGATCAATGGGCAGATTCTGGTTCCCCAACCATGCCCAGAAATTAGCATTCAAAGCAATGGGAACCGATTGAAAGTTGACATTACCCTATATTGGGAACGGGGGGCCTTCCACCAGAAAGCAGCCTGATGAGTAAGATAGATTACCATCTTCCGATCATTTTGGTAAAAAAATCGAGAAAAAATAATCCACGACAAGCGACGACAACCCGAAACAGAATTATCGTTGTAAACTATCGTGTTTCACTTGTAAACAGCGCGTACTCTGAAAAGTCCTTTAAACTCCTGCCTTTTCTCGTCTGTTTTTTTTAGTATTTTTTATTATTCGTCGAATCTTTCGTTCATTTTTCAATCAATCCACTTCAGTGCTACAACTCAACGTCATCTGGATGGCCGATGTCGGAACAAACTCATCTGAATTCACTGGCAACGACATTTCGATTGGATTAAAATTAAGTTTGAGGGTTTATTTCGGGGAGGATTAAAAATGAAATAAAAGAACAGTGCTTTGTTTTGAGGAGATTTCATTCCAGATGAATCAACGACAACAGCTGCATGGCCCGGAACATCAACAACGACATCAGGATGTTCAGTAACGGATTCATTTTCAGGTTGGTAAAATGTTTTATAAGTTCTCCTTTTTCGAAAAAAAATGTAATTTTTAAATTAAATTATTCATTTGTATAAACTCGTGGATGATGATGTTCACCTAAAAATCAATCAGTCCGTCATATCAGGTCATGCACTTTTTCAAAATTTATTTCCATTGGCAAAAACGATTGATTTAAAAGACGCAATTTTATTACAAATTGAAAAATAAAATACAAGATGCCAAATTTAGAAATAAAAAAACTAGAGATCATTCAATAGTTTATTCAACAAAATTGACAAATTTCAAGGGGTTTTTGCGATAGGTCACATTCCTTAGAGGAAAAATTATCTCATCCTCAACGAATTTTGAGCTATATTTTAAAATCCTTCTCTATTAAAGGCGTCTAAAGTATGCCCTTTTAAAAATCAAATCTCGCTTCGAAAATTATTCGACTGGTGTTAATTTTTCATATTTTAACAAATTAAAAATGTGGTCTAACGCAATTTACAAATTATATAAAATGAAGAAATCAAAATAATAAAATATAGATTCTAACCTTCTTCGTCTAAGTGATGGTTTGATCATCTGAAATATCAAAGTTACGCAAGATTGATTTATTCCATAAAAAAGCTTTGTTTTAATGAATTTTCAGAATTTCGGCTGCTGATATGGAAATGGAAAGATGAAGAATCAAGAAAACATTGCAAAAATATGAAATCTTAAATCTCAAAATGTTCATTTCGCTGCAGATTTTCATACTCCCGTTGAATAAATCCATTTATACCATCTATCTTATTTCTTATTCTCTCGTATAATTGTATTCGAAATTCTTATACCGTTTAGAATAGTCAGTTTACTCAATAACTCAGCGCTGTGCACCTAGTACTAACATTAAAACTAAAAGAAAGAAATTAAATCTCACAAAAATCAATAAAAATCTTACATCAAAACCGTCGTGAAGACCCCGAGCACAGTAGCCATCGTCCTGGACGTGAGGCACATGCTGAAACTAAAAATTTAGCAAAACAGACAAAAATAGAAAAAATCAACGAAAAATAACAATAACTGACAAAAATAAGTCATTTAAAACGAAGCCCCGCCCAATTTATTCATTTTCAACGGACTGCAATGGGGGCGCGCAATAATCATAGGAACAAAAAACGTAGAGGAAATTCGGGACACAACATCACCCATTCAAATGACCATAACTTTGGATGGGATGAACTTTTTGAAAAACGATTTTTTGATCCGGAATGTCCGGAAAACACTCTATTTATGTGTATCATTTTCAAGTGTCATGCTTCACGATAAAAAAGTGACTTGCGGGCCCTAATCCTGTGAACGAGAGTGCAGCCAGTAATCTCGAATTTGCAGCACTTTGTGGTTCAGTTATCAGCATTTGCATAGCTAAAAATATTTATTCTTGCAATAAATCCAGACAAAAATACATGCGTTTACAAAATCTAATAGAAATTCGTCTCACTGGCTCTGCTGCTGAGTCAATTTCAAGACTTTGATAAAGTCCATCTGCATCAAAGTGTTGATCAGATTCGATCCACCATCAATTACCAAGGAATGACCGATTATGTACGAAGAAGAGTCTGCAAGACAAATAACTATATCTATATTTTTCTTGCATTATCGTGATGGCTATCACCTCGTTGCTAGTTTTCACTTGTTACTGACCATATTATCAGATTAAGATGAAACAGGATAGTAGAGAACTGATTCAAAAGTTATGAGCTTTTCATTCAGAGTGAAATGACAGCACATCAAGAATTGAGAAGTTGCTTTTGAATTCCATACTTCTATCGGCCAGAAAGGCAATCGCCTTTGCAACGTCTTCGGGCAATCCAATCGTGCGTGAGGGTAGAAAATCCTTGTCGGATAGGATGAATTGTTCTGCCTGTTCCATCACTTCAGAAGTTACCCCTTGTTTATTTCCAATTTTTGTGCGAACTATTCCAGGACTAAATTTCATTTTCACAATTTTGAATTGCACAATTTTCCCTACTTGACTCCATTCACGCGAACACCGTGCTCAATCATTTCAACGGCCAGAGCTCTCATGTACTGATCCAACCCTGCTTTTGAAATCGCGTAATAGGGCATTTTGGAATTCTGCAAACCTTGAATGTTGTAATTGTGGAGAAAGATAGTACTAATTCAGCATACCCCATGTGGGAGTCCAGCTATGCTCGAAACAACGACGATCTCTCCTTTCGACTTGATAAGATGTTCTCTCGCCAGATTTGTCAGAGAAACTATGCTGAATTGGTATTCTTGAAATTGTTTGTTCAAAAATGGTTGCATACGCTCTTAAATTGAGTTCCATGATGTAATCGTAGTCGTTGATGGTCATCTGGAACCCTTGTCGAGGTGTCATATCAGGCGCTGCACCACCAGCATTGTGGATCCGAAATTTCATCATATCATTTCAAACTGAATTAATTTTTGTTTACCAGAATATCAAGTTTCCCGAACTTCTCAACGGTTCTATCGACGAGTTCCTTCTGCACATTCTCTTCCCTCAGATCTCCAATCACGGTCAGAACATCACTCTCTTTAGCTCCAGCTGCAATAGCTTCGTTCTTTGCTTCCTAAAGATGAATTTCTAGGAAGATTGTATGATGAAACATGGAACATACAGTCAAAGCTGTTTCATTTCTTCCTGTCAATGTGACTTTTGCTCCTTCTCTTGCAAATAAGACAGCGGTAGCTCTTCCGATTCCGTTCGAAGAACCTGCAATTTCCTGGATTAAATTGTGAAAAATGGTGAAATGATGTTGTGCAAGAATATAAAACCAAAAATATAATTGTTATGCTTGATTATATGATCTGCTTCTAATCAAATTTACTAAAATTTAACAAAACTTTAGACTAAATAAATCACGATAATTGATGAGACGAACATGGCATATCATAATTGGCTAAATACTTTTGCCCGACTCTTCACATGGTATTCAGATTGCATTGAATACGTAAAATAATGCGGAATAATATAAAACATAAGATGGCATATTTTATAAAGACATTTTACCGGTGACAATAGCGACTTTGCCCTCGAAACGTTTCGCCATCTCTGCAAACCACGAAATGAATTGAATTGCCAAGTCGCCGTCCTTTTTAAAACCTTTTCTTCTCTCTACTCTACTGGCGATTGGAAAATATTTACTTTCAAACTCTCTCTCTCTCTTTGCCATAAAATCATAATCTCTTTGCTTCTTTGCTCAACGAAATTGGTCAGACTACAGAAGGAACAGTTAGTGCACACACCATGAAAATCACGAAAAATGAACTGCTATTGCAATTTTATTTCGTCAAAATGGTATCTTTCATGGATGTTGTGAAGAGGCTATCATTATCAATCAAGTTTCTATGATTGTGTCTCCATAAAATATCGATTCTATCAATTTTGCTGGGAAAACAATGCAATGTGATTTGTGCTTGAATTAATCCAAGAGTTCAAAAACCGCTTGAAAATGATGAGATAGATCTCTGCAAATAATTGTGTAATTGTTTCTTCAAATTCTCACTCAAAACCAAGTATGTCTGATGGAAATTCGATTTGAAATCTAGAATTGCTAATTGCTAAAGAAAAATCAATAATTTTATTATACAGAATAGCATATTATTTTTTTAATATTTGTATTATGTTATGCTGTCAACTTCATTTTCTTATTATTGAAATATAGTTTCATTCAATAAATGGATGCAGAGAGAAAATTGGTTGCCTTGGAGACGAGGCAGAGAGTGGACCGATATTCCAATTCCCGTGGGTCGCTTTATTGCTTCTAGCCGACATTTCATATTTCGATTCCACGTAAAACACATTGTTCTAACATATTTGTATTATTTATTTTCTAAGGATGTGATAATATTTTGTAAAAAAAACCTATCAACTATTGATATCAGAATGACATATCGTAAAGTGTGCTACTATTCAAATTCAAATAAATCTGAACGATGACTACAACAATCTCTGTGGAATACGTTCCAATCGCGGATACGCTGTCAGATGCGTCGAGATATGTGACACCCACGCAAAGCCTTACGAACTGCATCATTTTCAGTATGCAATTTCAAACTATTCTTCACTAAGTCATGATTTAGGTGCTCATTTCATAGCAACGTTCATTTTGAACACGCTGCTTTTAGTCACTATCCTGATGAGGTAAGCAATTTCTATCCGTCTTTTTC
The DNA here is from genome assembly GCA_964036155.1 of Diploscapter coronatus. Taxonomy (NCBI): domain Eukaryota; kingdom Metazoa; phylum Nematoda; class Chromadorea; order Rhabditida; family Rhabditidae; genus Diploscapter; species Diploscapter coronatus. The sequence continues at coordinate 42,794,850 of OZ038422.1, read as the reverse complement.
CGAGATTTTATTGAAAATGGTTTAGCAAGCAGCTTCGCGACACCTTCATCTACTGTCTGTTCGCAGTCTCGTCAGCAATCAACCTGTTCGATATCATCTTCAACCAACTGCTTTCCCTCATCAACATTGCAAACGGCAGCTGGGTGCTAAACAAAGGATGGTGCAATTTCAATGTCGTCGTTCAGCAGGTTTGGAGGGTTTAAAACTAGAGCTGGAATTTGAATTTTCAAAAAAAAATCGAAATATCTTGTAAAACAGCGCACGCGTTTTTGTCATATCAAATCATAGCATGTTGTCACTTTCATGCTGCAGATTTGCAATAAATCAAAATGTATGCATCAAAGGAATTGCTCTATTTTCAATTTCAGTTTACTCAACTCTACACACTCTTCTTCATCATGCTGATGTCAGCTGAACGAGCAGTTGGAATGATTTTGCGAGATAATGAATACGAACGAGAAGGCAAGCAGAATGGACGATATCTCGATGGGTTCAAAGTCACTGGCACGTTTTGTCTTCAGTATTAACTCAAAACTGCTTACGTTTAGTACTTGCTATTCTTCTTTGTCTAATAGCAGCGGCAGTTTCGTTGGCAACTTTATCTCCGGCAATCCCTGTGGTTGAATTCAGCAATCGATATTTGTGCGGAATTGGAGAGTTCGTTTTAGTATTTAAAGTAAAAACATTTTTAGAATTATTTCAGAAAGAGCCCAATCGGCTATTCAATCGCCCGCATTATTCTCTACCTTGGCTGCCTTTCCGTAGTTCTCGTCTGTTCCTGTGCAATTTTTAGAAAACGGGTTTGTTTTTCTTTTCACTAGTAATTCGATAAATAAATCATTGAATTCAGCAATTAGCATCTCTCCCACAGCAATCTCATGAATATTCCGATTTTATTCGAAGAAATCGGTCAATCTATGAACATCAGAGTCGAGCTAAATTAGTAAAATAGTGCAACCGCGAAAATGTATCAATACTTGTTTTAGGTTGTACTTCTCTTGTGCCTGTTTGTAATCTTTGAGGGCCCATTTATATGTTTATGCATTGTATTTGAGGTAGGTTACTCCGCTATTGATATTTTATGAAATTGTGATCTTAGATCTACACGAGTCAAGAGTTGATATCTTCCGATGGCTCTCTTGATGTGCCACAAGATTGCGATACTTTGATAACTTGGTTACGGTTCATATACACGCTACTTTGCCCAATTTCGGTAAAATGACAGGTCTTTGGAAAATTTTAATTTTATTTTAGATTCTCTGCTGGTGTAATGATATTTGGGTGAAGTTGAAGGAGGTTATTTGTTGTCGATCTTATGAACCACCCATACTCGTTAATGGAATGTATCAAGGTCAGCTGATTGAGCAAACTCACTCAACTTTGATGGCTTTCAGGCTATTCCCAACCACCTTCTGTGATGACTCTAGTAGCTACTCCAGAAGGACTGCAGTTGCGAATGCCTGAATCCTCGATGCCAATGAAGCCCATTTACAACCCTCTGCCATCTCGAATCCCTCCGCCTGTCGCTTCTCCTCTTCCCTCGTTACAGCAACCGATCCATGTTCCTCAACAACAACAACAAATTCAAAGATCCAATCACTCATTACAACAAGCACATCCACATCAACCCCTAGCAAACAGAAGCTCAACAAATTCCGGATCATCGAGTAACATTTAGCTGGAATTAATGCAGAGAAAAATCAGAATTGTACTCTAGGTTTATGAAATCAAAGTCCGGCTTTGTCTCATCTTTGCTTTCAAAATATTATTACGTAAAATATACTTCAGTCAATCCCCAATCTCTATTTCAAGAAATTCGATTTCAGCTTCAAGTCTGAATGACACAATAGGGTCGACAGACACTCTGCCAGTCCAATCACCATCATCGTCTTCAAGTGATCAACGAGAATCAGCCCTCAAATCAAATAAACCGATCAAACCAGCGATTGATCTCTTAACAGAAGAGCCCATCAAGAAACCTCCACCTCCAACTAAACTTAGACTGCCACAAGCCACTGTCAAGAGTCGACAACCACCTGCAACTACTAGAGAAGGTCTGTGAATTTTCAGACTTCATGCGAACCTGAATAATAATCAGATTACCTCCATATATTGAAGGCTAGACAGAGCTGAAAAGTATCAATGAAATATGAAACACTGGAATATGGAATCATACTTCTATCTGTTTGGTGATTGACGAATTACTTGATAATTGTGAATAATAGTGAACCTGATTTTATTCATCTTTTAAGATATTAATATTTTCTTTTAAAACTATATATATATATATTTTTTCGAATTTACGATACGATTTTAATCATTTTAATTGATTATTTGTCTCGTTTAGGAGCTTCAAATCCGAATCGAGGCAGAGGAGGAAGAGTTCGACGAGCTATTGCAGGAAGGCGCGTCCAGCCAGCCACAACCAGGCTCTTCTAATCCACGAAAAATCTGTGATTATCCAAAAATCCTTTTCATATCGAATAAACATCCCCTTATCCCCTTTGGCCGCAGCCAATGCTCGTAGATTGTTGTGACATTCTGAAGCAATGAAGCAATTTCGTAGAATGCATAGGGTATTTTTATATGCCAAATGCACTTCTACCGGAAATGTGAGCTAAACATTTGAGAGACCACTCAATTCAGACAAAATACCACGAGTCTTGGATTAAGCTAGATAGAGAACGCAGAAGAATTTTCATAGCCAAATTACTGCTTAAAATATGTACAAAAATATCCCAAAATCCTCATTAACTTTGAAAATATCCGACAAAAACGAAATTTTGTTTACCGATTTGCCTGTTGATTATTGATTATTCGACTTCTCGATGAGACGATGAGACGGCTGCTCATTATAAATCTTCAGGGAAGCAATTCAGAAATATCTGCTTAAAGACTCACTGATGCGATAATTCGGCCATAGAAACTCGATTGTCAAGCTGGAAGTGGGTTGTGAAAAGATAAATGCGTTTCATTTTATGAACCATCGCAGATTGATGCTTTGTGTTCCGTAGTTCCTCATTTGATGCTATTTTTAACCCTTCATGAATAATCATCACAATCTATACATTGACACCGAATTGATAGCATTCATCAGTCAGTTCTAATGGAGCCAGTAAATTACAAGATCTTGCTCGCTCAAATGTCATTATCATTAGGGATTTCTTCAGTTGAAGTTCACATTTCGAATAATTAAATGGAATTCTCTCAACGTTTTCTCGAAACCAACCCTCATGTGGGATCTTCGGCTTTATCTCATCATAAATTCCCCCTCCCCTTGTGTTTTGTCCTTCCATATTCAGTTCTTCTCATCATGTTGTATAGAATGATGCAGACGATTTGGATTTATCGTGACGCTATGATACGATTACGGAAAGCTAGAGTAGGCTATTTCGGGCTCAACATTATTCCGTCTAATCGTACAACTTTATCATGTCGCGACAAATCTTTCTCATTCTCCATTTATCGTATTGTTTATCTTACCCATACTCTTTTCAATCACTGATCTGTGTTTTTCACCCCTGCAACTCGTCGTATGTCGTCTTACCCGTCATTTCATCTCTTGTGTTTCTCCTGATTTCCCTCCTCATCCTCATTTCTCCTTGTCTCCCTCCTGCCTTCTTTTTTCTTTCATCCTGACAATTGTTTTCTCGCTCTGCTCAAACCGCCATTTCTCGGCATCTTTTCTCGTTTTCACGAATCTTCTCATTAATGTCTTTTCTGTGAAAAATCGCCGTGTCGCACTTCAATTTTGACTATGTACCACGGGTGATTCCCCCTAGCAACGTGCTTCTTCCCATTCGTTCAGCAGATCTGCCCGGAATCAGGATCAGAGTCGACTTCCGAACCAGATGAGCTCGATCCGCCGTCGGGCGGCCATTGCCCTTCCCTATCCCGACGAATTCGATGCTCCTCTTGTTGGTATGTTAAATTCATTTTGCGACTTTTTATGTAAGTTTCAGTTATTTTAGATGTATAGATTTTCTCAAATTATGAAAAATGATCAATATTCAAATCCCGGACGACTTTTGCTAGGTACACTTGTTATGATCCGTGACAAACCATATTTTAGGTTTGATAGTCGACACACGTGATTTGTTCAAATTAGTATAATTTGAGAAGTTATTAAGAATTCCGTCTCATCTAACCATTAATGATCGTTGATTATCATTTTTGAAAAATCAGAATTTTAATGAAATTAAAAAATAACGACTCAATAGAAATTGGCCGAAGTAATGTGATAAAAGCAATCATTTAGTCATTTTGTTTTAGCCACTACAAAACTGCTCATATCCAGCATTTTGATAATTTCCAAATTAACTCGAGTGCGTCTGATTCATTGTTATATACTGTGCTTTAAATTAAATAATCAATATGAGAATTGTTAAAGACTGCAGTAAAGCTGAACTTCAAAAATCGTTTGCAGACATTTAAATAGTGTGTAGTTGACATTACAATGGGCATTCGAAGAAATTAGATATCGCATTATTGCATAGACCCTTGTTCCTCAAGAAGCCTTGTCTAAATAACTGAAATGGTTACCTTTTCTCAAGAATGCGCTCATTTTTCAATTCAATCATATCGAATGTTGCGTTTAGGATTCGACTACAAATATGATGTTCCAATTCTCTCACCTATTCATCAGCACATATTCAGGCCTACAAGTCTACAACAGGTAAAATTTTGTCCTTCAAAGACTAAAACATGAACTAAATCTGGAATTTTGAGTTGTTCCCATTTATTATTAGGCAGCTTTTTGCAAAAGGAATTGTTGTGCTGAAGTGGCGCTATTTTAAATAAGCGAAAAGTTAAAATCAAGCATGTTTTCGAATTTTTGATCGCCATTTAATTTCGTAAAATTGATATTTATGGATTTTTACCGATGATAATTCTGCAGACTAAGAAACTTGGAGCAGTAATAGTATCTGAAATTCCGAAGCTATTTCCGAATTCCAATACCTTCGTGCCAGAAGCTGTAGTCTGATCTCAAAATCATTGGTTCGGTTAAGCAAGATTTAGTGGGTAAAAATTTGAAACTTCAATTTTTCTCGGTCCAATGTCCTTTGTGGATCACCACGCCTTCTTCCGTGATTTTATGGAGTAAAATTTCGCTTGGTTGAATTCGAGTTGCCTTTTGCTTATGATTGAGCTGAAGCTCCGTTGAAAGTTTGGTCACCAAATTTGTAGTTTCCTATCCACATTAACTCGGAATTTATCCTTTACATTCTTTTCGACTTTAATTTTGAGTCGCGTTTTCAAATAATCCTCAAAGTATATTATCCTCGGAATGATTGAGTTTTTTCCTTCCGACAAAGGTTTACACGCCATTTAGATTAGACTAACTAATTTAATATCATGCTAAGTTTTTTTTTATTCTTGATAATCATTCTTCGACTTCGAAATTCCGTTAGGAGCTTAATTACTACTTTAAAATAAATTTTTCCCATTTGTTCATTTATGCTTGTTATTTACGGAAACAATTGGATCGTCCCCATAAAACGCGGATGCTATTTTATGCATCTATATTGACTCCCATTTCATGGACTTTTCATAGCCTACTACTGCCTGTTTGATGACAGCAATTTGTTGTTCTCGAAATGCATTGCATAGCATATCGATCTGCTTTCACTCCTTGTCCTCTGCTCTTCTGCTCATTCAGAGTTCATGCATCTGTCATTCGGTAGATTCCCCAATACCTCGATGGTTCACTATTTCATTGCGTTATTTTCCGGTTTACTTGGAGATTCTTACATTTTCTCATGGTATTTTTCCCATTTTTCATTTCTTTAGAAATAAGATCAGGTCAGAATTTAATTTTAAAAATCGAAACTAATCTCAAAATACTGTAAAACGATTGATATTCCGTCCCATTCATAGATACGAATAAATTTAACTTTTTTCTCTAAAATAGTCAGAAAATGCTTGCATCTTGGTCGTCTCATTCATTTCTTCTCGATATCTCAATCAGCTGTATGAGCCAAACTTCACTTCTCGCCTCTCGTATGGGTGTGTGTGATTGCAATCAGACAATCATCCAATCAGTGCACATTGGATCGACTCCACTAGTGATTAGTGACAGCCGTCTTTTGCGCCTTCTTCTTCTTCTTCATCGTTTCATTTCAATCTTACGACCTTCATTTATCTCGGCTTTTCCTCTTTCGCCCTTCACTTTTATTTCTTTTCGTCTTCCATTTGTTCCTTTCTTCTGCTTCCTTCAATCTTTCAAATCTACTTTCGCATTTCACTTTCCGACTAAACTAACAATCCTCGACTCCAGCAGCTCAGTCTCAGTGCCTGGCGATGTTCAACATTCCATCCGACAATGTCGCCATTCCCAAATCTACATTTTACCCCCGTCATTCCTTCGTCATCAGAAACCGTCGCCCTACCATATACCAACCATGGGTCCCAAGACTTAGTCTGCAGAAGGTCACTAAAGTTATCACAAGTTGTCTGAAACTAAACGTTCTTATTTTATCTGCCATCATCATATCAAATGATATGAATTTTCAGGTAGTCGAGCAAACCCACTTCTCAAAGAACGAAGTTCGTGCAATCTACCGAGCTTTCAAGGAAACCTCACCTAATGCCGTTATAAATAAAGGTTTTCCGATACCCAATGGCGTGAAGATCAGCCTTCTTTCAGAAATTCTTCGCGAAAAATTTACCGAACTCTTTCCACAAGGCGATATCGAGCATTATTCCGATCTGCTGTTCGATACGTTTGACAGTGATCGAAGCGGGACGATAAATTTTCTGGTATGATTCACTTTCATTTGCATTTAGCAGTTTGGCTTTGAATTTTATACAACATTAATAAAAAAAGGTCTAAGTATATTTCACGCGATCAAGTTAAAGTTGTAGAAAAGATATTTCTTGACAATTGTCTGCTCTAAACTGTCTTAAATGTTTAATGCTCAATTACTTATTATAGATGAAGAAGGAATTCAACTTCGATTTCGAAGTATATGAGTAAAAATTTGGATTCTAATCCAGATTGTCAAGATATCTTTCTGCATCATAATTGTTGAGAATGATATTTTTCAAAATGCGAATTTGTAGGAATTCGTAAAGGCCTTGTCAGTGCTATGTCGGGGTACTTTGGACGAGAAGCTTGAATGGCTCTACAGATTGTATGACCCAAAAAACACTGGCGAAGTTACCTTGCATAGGCTGTATTATGTGATTACTTCAATGGATGATTTGATGGGTTCGTATCTGTTTCAGTAAAATTTTCTTTATAGAATTGTGTTTAGGCCGTCGAGCCCGTCCCATCTACACAGCAGAGCAGAAGGCTCTTCGAGCTAATTTGATATTTCAAGTGAGTTCTCCTGATTTGACTTTGATTGATCGATGTTTTCTTTTCTCTTCAATATGACTTGATTTGCGTCATTTCGGTGCAAAGCGAACCTACAAAATCGAAACTGAAAGAATGATTGGTTTTTACTGATTTCAAATGAATTTTTTATCGCAAAGAGGATTACAACCATAATAAATAGGGTTTGTACAAATTTGGAAAGATCGAAAGTTAGATAGTCATGGGACCAAAATCTTGGTAAAGTGTTGGCAGCTCATTACTTCAGAAATTACAATGGACTTTCCTAGATTATTTCCATTCCAAAGTCTATTCGATAGTTTTAGAAATTCGACGTTGGCAGGAAAGGTTGCATTACGAAAGAGGATTTCATGCGAGTTTGCAAATCAGACCGAGTGATCTGTCAGTCGATTTCTGCTTTATACACTATTCTTCCCGGATAATTTTTTACTGTTACTGTCGAAAACGGCAAAGTTGAGGCAAAATAAGTGGAGCATAAAATACCATATCTTTAGAAAGCTTGTGAATGGCACTTTATTTATTAATCATGCTCACTTTTTGTATACTCAAATTATGCTCCATTTCTCAATTGCTCGACATGTTATCATTTCTTTAAACGTGATTATTATCTACGGGTAAATTTTCATAATTAGTAAGTTATTTCTCGGGTTCAATTCAATGAAACTACAACAAGTCGAATTCAAACTTGATTTATTGAATTTGAAATTACCGCATACACATAAAAAAGAACTTTGTGTAAATTTTCTCAAAACATATAATAAATTATATAATATAACAAAAAGGAGATGAATGCGCACTAACTAATGGGAAATTATGGTGGATGCAATACAAATCCCACAGCCTCGAAGAATATAAGAGCATAATAATATCGAAAATTGCATAAAATTTGTTATTAGATTTAGATAATATCTGCACGTATTTAGATAGTAATTTTACACATAGAAATTGGGTATGTTGAAAAGAAATAGAATAGGAGATTTTCATGAGACGAGGAAAATTCAACCGGAATTTTATTACCTGAAAATGAGAATAACTCAACATCTTACTCATAAAATTGAACTCTACGCTGAAAGAAAAGCTAGTTTTAACTTAAAATTCCCAGAAGTTATATCCGTTAGCCTTTCTCTCAGAAATGAAACAATCCTGACTTGTGTAAATCGTCTTCCTGTGATAACACGTATCAAATATATTGAAATTCCCGGAGTCTAGATTAAAGATAAAATAGCAAATACAATAAAACACTCAAAGTAAATCGAGGGAATACACGACAATATGTGAGTTGATGACTACGAGTTGCAAAAAGAGTAACGACAGTCAACTAACCTGAATTTCGAAAAGATTAAACGAAAATGAGTGAAGAAAAACTCAAATAAAAATTCATAGAAGGAGAAACGAAGAGATTCAACGACAAAATCAAAGTATTCGCACAAATGCAGAACGTGGCATACTGTACAAATGAAATATGAAAAATGAAGAAACATAGAAATTGACAGTGAAGACAAATGTGAGAATTGCACGAAGTGACTATCTATTGGAAGGGAAAAGACAACGGGATCGAAATGATCAGCTGATCTGCAATTAGACACACAAACACATACATAGTTTGCACTACTGAATCGAGGCCTCTAGTTTTATGAATGAATGAATGAAGAAGAGTTAGGCAATAACGACGCATAATTGCATGAAAGAGAGAGTTAAATCTATCTTCTATTGAATTGACAGCAAGCTCGCTTTACTGTAATTCGCCCGTAATACAATTCAACCAAATGCAATTATGCACGGATTATATCGCCGGCGAGAGCTGGGTCAGTTTGACGGTCTGCGAAGCGGCAGCCACCGTTTTGGAGGCAGCAGCCACGGCCTCGGGGTCGTATGTGAGGGAGCAGTTCCTGTAGAAGATCAGGTTGTACTCCTCGTAGGTGCCGTGCTGATGGTCTTCAGAGGCAAAGCAGGACTCGGTCGTGTACGAGACGCGGAAGCGGTAGGCAGATTGGCTGTATGAGCCCACTGACAACTCGAAGACTTCGTCCGTGATCTAAAACAATCGACTCTTCTTCTGGGGCATTAATTTCGATCCTACCTGAGTAGCGAGAGGGTTTCTCGGTTTGTCCATGTGGAACGGATCCTCGCTCGCGTCGCAGTGGTTGTTGTCGAAATCAGCCAGATAGCCGCAGTTGTTCAGGATCTTTCCTTTCGGGATGCTAAAAGAAATCACATATAAATTGCACATCTTTCTACGACTTACATGAACTGAACTTCAACAGGGATATTAGGCAGGTAGGGGGAGACAGGCACAAAGAGGCTGTAGACGCCGTGCCGCTTGCTGCAGCTGTTCTTGATGCAGTAGCGGGAATCGAGGGTGACATTGAATGTGGGCAGGGCGATCGACACTCCGGTGGGCAGAGAGGCGAAGGAGACAGGCCGACCGAACGAGGCTGAACGGGTCATTCGTTCGGACTCCGTGTTCGCGTAGACCATGTTGTTCGCCTGCTGAGTCTGAATCTGTAATGAGTACGTGGTCCTAACTAAACTCATTTTTATCGCTTACCGCTTGCTGCTGAGCTATTGCCTGTTGGTGCTGCATTTGTGCCAGTTGTTCAGCAGATTTTGGAGGCTCCGAACAGCAGAATTGATGACAGTACTGCCCACAACTTGCTAGTAGTGGCGGCGCGTCGTGGAAGAGCGGTAATAGATGATGATCTGAAACATAACTTCGTTTCTGGAATGATGGTCATGAATTCTCCACCTCTAAAGATCATGTGTCCAGGCGTTTCGGGTTTGTTGTCGATGTAGTGCGTTCGATGATAGGCGTAGTTGCGATTGTGCCAGTCGAGGACGTACAGACCTGACATGGCGATCAGGCACACGGCCATCACTGCAACCAGCACCACAATCGTGCCTTGGGTCCATTTCGAGCTGCACAGGGGCGAGGACTCGTTCTCTTTTCGGGATGACTGAAAGTAACCGATGATTCGTCATAAAAGTAGCTAGATTACAGACCTTTCTCCTGTCCTTCTTGTCTTTCGGGGCAATGGTGGAAGCGAGCGAGTGCGTGGAGTAGGAGAGCATGCTCTTGTTGTCGAAAGCACCACCCTCGTTGAGCGACGAGGCCATCGATCCGAGGAGCTTCTTCCTCCTGGCGAACCTGGCGAGTCTCTGGTGGATGGCGTCCACTTTGTCGTCGATTTTATTGTCGAGATCGTCGTGCATCTTGACGAGTTCTTGCGTGGCCAGCACTGTCTCGTAGAATACTCGCGACTCGTCCACAGTCAGATATTCACCGATATCTCGAACTGCCTCAGGAATTACCTAAATTTAAACCTCATCTTTCCGACTTGACTCAATAATTGCTCACCGCAGCGAGTTCCTGCGCAATGAGTCCAGTCTTCTTCCTCTGCTCTTCAGACAGACCCCATTTCTCGGCAATTTCCGGCTTGTAGAAATAATCGACGACTCTAAGTTTGCACAGATTCTCCAGAGCCTCTCGGGCTTCTTTCTCTGTGATGCCTTCTTTCAGTCGAATATCTGAGGGATAGGTCACCTAAAATCAGTTCACTCATTCACTCTTTTCATTCATTTCAGACTTACCCTTCCACAAGTGTAGATGTCTCCATCGACTGTCAGTTTGGCAATTTGTTTGTCGGTGCCGATACTGACTGGGCCATTGCTGTACAGAGTGTTGCCGCTTCTGGAATTTTATCATTTATCATGAAATTTTATTTTCTTCTCGTTCTAATTGAGAATGCTTTTTTACCAAAAATGAAAAAGTGAAGGTTTTTTGCTTAGAACGTACTAGCAAAGTTTTATTTATTTTAGTATATATCGTACCTGAACCATGTGACGTCAGAGTCTGGAGGTTCAAACGATCCCGGGTTGGTTGCCTACAAAATGCGTGAATTATTCAGGTGGACGTTTGGTGTGCCAGGCACGAGAAAAGAGGATGAAAACGCCCAGAAACTTCGACAGCAAAACAGAAATTGACTACTTGTGTGGGGGGATGCTCAGAAATTCAGCTTGAACAAAAGGAATCATGACAACCAGGAATAGGCAGCAAGTTGGAAGAAGGAACGAAGTGAGTGTCTCGAATCAAGTTTCATTCGATTGACTGAAGGAATGGCTGTCGCTGCTCCTGCGTCTTCTTGCCGAGTTGTTTCGCTAGATGTGGCACCGCTATTTGAATCTGCCAAGGACAATCAATTAGTTGCTACTGTCGAAGTCGAAAATCAGTCCGAATTCACCCATTCCTGCCAAGTATGGATAAAGATTCCATAACCAATCAATTTTTCTCTCAATTTGCAGGTGGTCTTCAGAGGATATGTCAGACGACCGAACGAGCTTCTCTACGAGTTTCTCCATGAACAGCAATGGATTATTGTTAAACCCTCATGTAATTTTCAATGGGATTCGAGCTGATCTTCGTTTCAAAATTTAGCGACCGAAACTCAGGACGTAGCTGTGGATGTGTGGCTGCCGAGATTCCCCCCTTCGATGCAGATTCTGCAGGATCTGGTCATTGAATACTCGGTCAAAGCCACAGTCGATCCCTGGTACGAGAACCATCACATTGAGAAGAAATTCGACGTCGTGAGGACACTCGTTCTCAAAATGCCCCATGCAGCCTGCTTCGCCAAACAGTGGATTGTCAATGAATGCGTCGGTCACAATAAATGGATACACAAGTACTGACTCGTGAAGATCGACTTCTCTAATAATATGTTCCAGAAAGTGTTCTCCTATAAATGGCGAAGTATGGACAGACAAAGGAGCCTACACATTTGGAGAGCATGTCAGAGTGAAATGGACGTTACATCATGAAGATTCAAAGTTGGATCATGTTAAAGTTCATCTCATCAAGCTACTCGAATACAGGCATGAGAAAACATTACTCGAAAGCTAGCTCTATTTTCTTCAGAATATCTGACCCCGGTCATCCAATGTTGATGAAAAAGCACAATTCGATAGTCGCATCCAAACAAGTTAAAGCCGACGGACAATCGGGTGAATGCACACTGGAAGTGCCGCACAAAATCCCTATCACAATGGCGATGACTCTGTGGAATGTGATCACCGTTAGCTATGAAGTGCTCATTCAAGTTAAAGTCGCCAATCAGAAGGAGTACGTCGAATTGAGATATCCGGTTATCGTCTGTAGTGAGGGTGTGCAAGTAAGTTAGGAACTAAACGTAGTAAATAACTGAGTGAAATTTTAGGGACATGAACTTGATCCTAAACAACAGCAGAGGCATGGATTATTCCGAAGAGCTCAGGATATCGACGATGATTCAGAAGACGACGATGACATAGATTCCGAAGAGGAGAACGAAGATCCGCAAGTTAAGAAGAAAATGAGGGCAAGAGTACTATCCAAAAATGATAGAAAGAATGCATCTTTGTAGGAGCAGAAGGATTACTCGGTCGATATCGAGAAACTAAAAGTGATTCCCGGAACTGGCTCCAATGGATTGAAGGAAGCCAACGCTGTCGTAGACTTCGTAATCAACAGCAACGAACCGAAACCTCTGGGCGCTGTAAGATTGTTGCTGCAAGGAGAGGCTAGAGCAGGATCTGTGTGGTACGAGTTCGTCAGGTTTAAGGTGCGATCAAATAGTTCTCAAACATCAGTGATTTCCTTATTTTAGGCAGTTGTTTGCTCGAATGAACATTCGCACTTTTCTCCCGGTCAGCATAAAGTTCAAATCTCACTGCCATTTCGCGACTCCCAATATGATGTGAATATTTTGCCGCCAACTCTTGGTGAGCCTTTCATACTTTTTCTAGGGAAATTAATTTTCTCCTAGGTGATGACATTCGCTATGTGTGTCGAGCGTCGGGGGACAGCTGGCGCAAGAACATAGTTCCTCGCGAAACGGACATTATGGTGGACAGATTCACGGACACCTGGGGCAGAGCTGAGTTCAAGCCGCCCTACTCTGAGCAGAAAGGCGCCATCGCAATCAAGATGAGGCAGAGGAACTTCCAACGCGGCAAATCCGTGCTCATGCAGGTCGAGGGTAAAATGAGGAAGTTGCAGCTGCAATTGGTGCAGCAAACGAGGCTGAGAATACCGGGCATTTCGAAGCAGGTTGCAGAAGTTCGCAATTAAAATAAGCCATTAGCAAGATTTTAGGAAAGTTACTGCCATGAACGGGTAGTGTCTGTGGAAGAAAGTCCATCGGATGAGAACCAATGGCCATCTGAATGGTCTGTGCCAATCCCTCCAAATGTTCCCCCATCACTTGAAATCTCTTATTGGAATGTACTCTTCTTGAGTTACCAGGCTGTCGCTATTGTCACGCTTGAGGATGGACATAATCATACGCATAAAGTGAGCAAAATTTTGAATGAGGATGAATAGTTGAAATTCTAGGTTCCAATTTGGATTGGTTGTACAGACGATAATCTCGAACGACTGCCAAATACTCGGCCTATTGCGCCGGTTAATGGACCTAAATCTGCAGCAGAGCCAGAACTGGGAGAACTGCCTCCATTCGAAGTGGTTCATCCGGAAGAAGTTCGGGAGCAGCCATATTGGGTCGAGAGATTCAATGATCACACTTATGGTTACATGTCATGATGTGCAAAATGAGCCAAAATAAATTAATCTGTCGAAGTTTCTGTGCGCTTTCAAGTGCTCTCATATTAAATACTTACCCTGACAATGACTTTCTCGGAGGCATAGGCCTGGACGAGAACGACTTCGTTGTTGATGCTGGCGAGCAGTCTGACGACCAGGAGGAAGTACTTCTGGTCGGGATTGGGCTTGTAGTTCTTGCGCTGGTTGTTCAGAGTCGTCTCGGAGAAGTGCAAGCGGGGCACCGTCACTTTCGTCATTCTTCTGTAAAAATGCAAACTTCCAATGCTTTTTGAGGTGCTTTATTTCTTTTTCAAATTAGTTTTGCCATTTTCAACTATTTTTCTTCTATGCTTACCTCTCATGAATTTCGAAGACGACAGGATCATGCGGAATTGGCTTTCTGTCGGTTTTGGACTGTTTGATTTGAATCTCGGAAGTGGTCATTTCAGCTTTGACTCCGCAGAAGGCGAGTTTGAACTCGTTGACGAGGTGCAGCTGGCCCTGGTAGCGGACGTACTTCGGGGGCATGTTGTCGCACGCCTCGATGTGCACTGACACCTGCAACACACAGCACATTGGCATAAATTGTAGTTTTCCCTAGTTAAAATTTGTTTTTAAAAATGACTGAAGAATGACCTCGTATTTTATGAAAAGGTAAATAATAGCGAGCAGTCTAGAATGAGCTTGCACAGTTCAATATAATTATGCGTAATGGCGACCGTCCCTACCTGGAAGTGATTTTTCTTCTGATTGACGAAGCATCCATCCACGGCCGAATAGTTGAATCCCTTGTCCGCGACCACGTGCACTTGCAGCTGTCTGAGGGGCTGCTCGTTCGCGTCGTACAGAGGATTCCACATTTCCTCTTGGAATTTCGTGAATTTGATGACCTGGAAACCCGTTTTTCATATAAGATTAACTCTTAACAAGAAATTTACTCGTTTGCTTTTCAAAATTATTATCCTTGCAGGAATAACAAGAACAAGAAATATAAAATTTATGATGATAAAATGATCATTTAAAAATTACCTGATGCGAATAATTCTCGTCTGCATAGTTGGAATCGATCGGACTGTTGGCCATCGGATTGGCGATCATTCCAGGCATCATTGTGTTGTCCATTCTGGGTCTCTTTCTGTGCTGTGGAGCCTCGCTGGTCTGACTGTTGAGACTGCCTTCATTCGAGCCGGCCAGAATGCTGTAGAGATCCATGCTGCTTCCCTGGTTGTACAGGTACTGCTCCTGTGTGGTTGGAGGTGGAGAGACCTAGAAGGAGAGAATTTGAATCGCTGATGAAATCGAAAGGATGTTTTGATTGGAGAAAGCGATTTGATGAGTGCAGAGTGGCACGGGCAAAACGGGCAAACCGCTGCGACTCGATTCGAATGAAGCAAAGCTCCATTTGAATGAATGCGCAAGTGGCAGCTGGCTGAGAATTGCGATTGCGAGTTGAGAAATCAAAGAAAAAGAGGGAGTAGGAGGAAGGAGGAAAGTAACAAAGTGAGGAGGGAAAAGATGGATGACAACAACTGACTGACTGCATTAGAGAGACAATTGAATAGTGAATGAATGTTGATGGAATGAATAAATTTACCTGAGCCATACTGTTGGGAGTGGCTTGTTGGCTGCTAGGAGCATAGGGCGAGAGGAAGCAGACGGACTGTGGGGATGACCTGAAAGTAGATCTTCATTGCTTGAAATTCGAAAATGTATTCAGTTAGGGAAAGTATAAATGGTCCATTCAATAAGTTTTCTTGGGTTCCGACTTTTGGCATTTGCGCTTCTTTCACGCTATTTAGATCAAGTTAGTGAAAATAGCATTGAAGTTAGATAGTTAAAAAAACATTTATTGGAAGACCCAACGAAAGTCAAAATAGGCAACTTTGTCAACCTGTACATTCTAGTTGCTATGATTTGGAATTCGAATTTATATGGCTTACATTTGCTGAGCTCCCATTCTGGGCTGATTGCCCTGGGCACCGAGTACATCGCCCTGGTGCATGCCGTTGCCGCCCGGCGTGGTTGCCAAGTCGCCCACTCCCAGGATTAGGCCGTTGTTGTTCACCACTTGGTGCACAAGGGCTGAAATTAAAGTAAATGAGTATAAAAGACGTCAAAGGTCAAAAATGTCATAACAACCATCATAAAGAGTTTTACGCTAGCATCAACTCTATTAAAAAAAAAAACAGTACTTTAGAGCGTGCACGTTTAGGGCTAATGGATGAAGAGATTAAGAGACTGAACTCCCCAAAAAGGCAGACAAAAAGCAAGAAAAAAGACGAGGAGAAGGCAAAAATGGGGAAATTGCGTGAAGGTCACAAGACGGTAGAAACGCCGAAAATGCAGGCAGAGAATAGCTGAGAGACTGAGAAGGTGAGACGAGTCGAGACTGAATTTGATATGCTAGGGGAAATGGAACTAAATCAGTATAATTGATCCGTTTGGAATTCGATGATGGTTTCATGGACGAGTCGGAAAAGCACAAAAGAGTAAAATATTGAGCAGCGGGCAGAAATTCAACTACAAATCCAAAGGGTATCAGGATCAGGATTACAGTATCCGGATATTTTTGGAATCCAAATACAAGCACTGCAATCGATCTGCAATCCCAAACACAATTAGAGGCAATGCGGCGAGCAGAACTTCGAAAGACCTCAACCCAGATTTGAAGGGGAAAAAGATGAAGACGATGAAGGAATCGGCTGCTGACAATACGAAAACAAAGTAAGAAGGAGAAAAAGGAGAGAGGGAATTGAAAATCGGAAAATCGACAGAGCGGGCGACGATGAATTCGCGTGGCCGGGAGGAGACAAGGAGGGAAGAGGCTGCATGCAACCTGCCCTTGACCCACAAAGAGCCGAAAAACTCGCAAAATTGGAGGAAGCCAACAAAGAACAGAAGGGGGCAAAGCTGTTGAGTAATGAATTATGAAATGCGAGAGAAGATAATTAGGATGAACGAATAATTTGAGAAACCAGTAAAATATAGATATAGTGAAAACAAAGTACCTGAATAATTGCCATAGTTGTCTGGGGAATAGGGCGGGTCAGAGTTACTGGATGGGGAGGCTGACGAACCATTTCCAGATATGTCAGTGATCGGAGGACTGTCAGGAAGACGATTTGTTTGAATCTGAAATCTTCGTATTATTCTGTTTGTTTTTTTTCGCCCTCAAAAAATCAGTGAGAAGACATACAACTTTTAGGTATTTTTCAAAAGAAAAAAAAAACTCATGTTGCACTAGTAGTAGTAGTAGTAGTAGTATGGCCTCTAGATTTGATGAAAGATAAGAAAAGAGTGAGAATCTCTTCTCCAATTTGATGAACCTTGTCCCTGCTCACTTGGAACATCCCGTTCTGTCCCTGAACCTGCTGAGGATGCATGTGTGGGTCCTGGATCATCGGGTTCATCTGGTTGGGGACCATGCGCTGCGGCTGTTGTGGGGCGGCCATCGGGTGGGGGCCTTGCGGATTGCGCATGTCCAGAGAGGGCTCGAGTTGGTTGGGGTTGGGCTGGAAGTGCGGAGGAAGTTGCCCGAGGGCTGGAGAGTCGATCAGGGGACTGTCGATTGGGGTGCTGAAAATAGGAACGTTAGGAGGCATTAATGAAAGTAAGTCGAATACGAGTACCGAGATTTTCGAATTTTTCCAGATAGAGGAACTACAGGTCTCTTAAACCCGTCCCTATCGAGTTTGACGAAAAGTTTTCTGCGGGCCGCGACCTTTCTATCGTAGCGACTGATGGCAGGCATTAGACGAAATTAGAAGCAGAAAGGGCAATGGCCGAGTGACCGAGATATCGAAACTGAGCCGCTTATAAGAGGGCATCCAAATGCAAAAAGCGATGATTTGGCGCGCGAAATATTTCACAAAACGCATTTTTTCTAGGCTGAAATCTGCGTTTTTGCCCGCTTTTTTTGTTGCGGTAGCGCTTTTTCACAGCTCTGTGGGACACGTGTTTTTATGCGAAGTACCAGGGTGAGGGATGGCAAAAAGTGCTGAGATAAGCGAAAAAGAGAGACAAGAAGAGAACCATTCCTTTCCCACAGGCAGCTTTGTTCAAAAACTGTTGTGTCCTAAAAGTGCAACACAGTTAGAGGGAATAGAGGATTGCAAGGCTGAAATAGAGATGTCTAATTAAAGGAGATACTGTGGGGAGTGAAAAATTACCGACTGGAGAAAAGGAGAGTAACTGGAAGATAAAGGACATTATCCGAACTGCTCACAAAGGTCACCCCGCACTGGACGAGTTTGGGGGTCGAAAATCAAGAAAGGATATTCTTCTGTGAAGAAATGTTGTGAAATAATCCTACATAAATTCCGAAAAGAACCGTTGTGGTTTTTATTCTCATGTGAAATGATCATATAGGGTGTGAATCCTCTCTGTGCGTACCCCTGCGTTTATCAGATTGCATTTTAATTACGGTAAAGTTGTGTTTCCCTCTATCTCTTTATGTGCATAGCTGTTTTGATTTCATCCCTTTTCGAATTTTTCGATCGCGTGAAGTCAGATGCAAAGAGGGAAGGGGAAAGGAAAGGGAGTTGGGAAGGGGAAGGGAAGAAAGAGCCCTGCGGCACTGAATGGTACGAGAAGAGGCAGACGGGTGGATGGAAGAGAGAAGAGACTAGGGGGAGTGGAGAGGCTGCAGAGATGCAGAATGACAGATAAAAAGAAGAGAACAACTGAAATACCTACAAAAGCTATGGCACAATGCAAATCATCAAAAGAACGATGAAACTATGATAAATGATAAAGGTTGGATAGAAGATGATGCAAGCAGAACGGACAGAATATGCCGAAAAGCAAGGATATCGGCTGGGAGAAAGGGCTGGGCTCGCAGATACAGTAGTTTAGCAAAATGGATATTGGCAAAAATCAATAAATAAGATGAAAAAACATAAAATTGAGTGAAAATCGTGACTTACTCGCTATCGCCGGTCAGAAATTGGATGATGTTGAACGTCTGAACGTCGCTCAGCGGATCGCCCAGCCCCTCTTCTGAAATCGCAAAAATCATTATCCAAATCACAAATCACAAAACTCGATAGTTGATCTTCAATATTTCAAAATGTTTCTGTTGACGGTGAAAGTTACGAGTTTCGAGCGATCTTTTTCGCACCTCAATAGCTCTTGGCACTTTGGTTTTGTAGCTGATTGCATATTTTCGCGCAACACGCACACAGCCGTTTTTTGCTAATTTTTTATGCATAGAATTGTCTCAGAATGTGATTCATGGAATACGCAAAAACGCGCGTAAGAATGGATGAGACTGTCAGGGAGGGCAGAGCAAAAAGCGAGTGAGGAGCGATGGGCGACAGTAAGGAAGACAAGAGTGAAAAATGGCACTAATGAATGTAAATCGAGTTACCTTTTATAGGTCTTCGCTTAGACATGCGCAATTTGCATCAAATCAATCGAATTCGACAATTCAGAAGTATCGATTTATCGATTTATTATGGTAGGATTATAGAATGGCTCGAAGGTTAGAGGGCGAAATGTAAGTAAAGAGAAGGGAAGAAGGGGGATGGAGGGGAGGAAAGGGAAGAGAGAAGGGGAGTGCTGCCTGTCACTGCCTGGTTCTCGTCCTCTCTCCTCTGCGTCCTTGCCCTCTGCCAATTGTTTGAGCATACTCTCTCTCTACCCCCTTCCTCTTCTTTTTCTCGTCCCGACCCACAGGCTGCTTGCTGCGCCTGCCTTTCTGCCGGCTATTCCCCCCTCCCCATTCAGCAGCTTTTCGAGGGACGCAAACTGCAAAAAGAGCCGGAGAGTGGACAGAGCAGCGCCTGGACAGCTTACGAAAGTCAATCGATAGATTTTGGGATACAATGAGCAAGAAATGACGATCATTTATCATTATTATGGAGAAGTGATGAATATAAAACAACGTGATGATATCAAATGGTCATTTTGAAATTTATGAGATGTTACGTAAAAATTCGTCATGTTTTCAAAACATGGCTATGCAAAGTTTTCGAGAAAAACTAGATTGATCTTGTCGAATTGACCTTATTAGAAACGAGATGTTTAGTCATCCAAACAATCACAGGTTTTCCCAAATGTCATATATCCGTTCGAATGCTGATTACATTTGTTGTGTCATTATGCAATTTTCTTGCAATGCCTTCGGGTTATTTTCATTCCCCATTCTATTCTCTCCATCCCCTCTCCATTTTCCACCATTTATGAGCCCCCGTTTTTGGCTCGGCAAAAGAGTCTGCCCTGCAGAGCGCTGTCCACTGCTGGCTGTGGCACAACATGACACGGGCCCCTTCCTCACTGCCCCACGCCACACAAGGCAAGGCAAAGGGAAAACAGACGACGCAAAGAGCTGCACAAAAATGGAAATCGCCACGACATTTCAAATGAAATTGCTATTGCGAATTGTGAGGGATGTTTCATAATCGGTGATTTCATAGACAATGCAATTTTTCGAGGGGAATGCGATTGCGATTGCGATGTGATCCCATTATGGCAGCCGTTATTTCTACGTGTCACCCAGACAGACCTACCGCATAGTCTGCAGTTTTTCATGGTGCATACAGTTTTTCAGCTAGAGTTTTTCTTGCGAAAGACGGTTCATAGTGTTTGCCAATCGATGCTCGGCGGCGGCCCCGTGCGTCTCTCCGCTCTTCCACTCATCTACCATCCTCCTCTACCTATTTTATTCCCCCTACCTACTCTCTGCCCAGGTAAACTCGCCTTTCTCTCACAAATTCGCCTGTCTCCCCTCTTCGCGAATGGCCCTGACCTTGTCCCCATAGAAAACAGAAAACTGAAAAGACGAAAGAAGAGGATCGAAATAAAAGCGAAGAGAAAAACGTAAAGACGCAAACGTTCGATTCGATTCGACAGAAGAGTAAATCGATTGGCTGTAACTGCTTCGAAACGGAGGGGGGATTAACCAGATGAAGATGTACTGTACAACGACCAAATGGATCCAAAAACTGAATTCGGAGAGAAATGGCAGATAAAATGGTAAAGAATGGCACGAAAGGGCAGAGCAATTCTCGGGAAAGTTTGCCACAAACAAATCGCTGATTATAAATGGAGATTAGAAATCCGCTTGCGGCTGAACCCCTTGCACTTCATTAATCTGAGATGTGGATTAGAAAAGCAAAACAGACATTAATCTTTGCATTTAAAACTGATGCAGAAATCTCAGAGTGCAGAGGAAATACGACGGTTTCAAGAAGTCTCATTAAGAGACAGGTAAGAATAAGTAGACTAGAAAAATATGTTGGAAGTGATAAGGATTACGGTAGAATGAGTTAAGCTCAAATAAGTAAATTCATAAGAATTAGGTTCGAGTGAAGACTAGCTTTAAATTTTTAATAATGTCAAGAATCTATCAGAAAATAAGTAAGAAGTAGAAGTTTATGGTTTGAAATTTTACAATAATTCTTCCAAAATAAAAAAAATCGGAAAAGTCAAACGGTGCATATTCGGAGAACTCATATGCACGTCTAATGTTAGAGAAATTATAAAATGCATGAAGATTCTGATAATCTAGAAAAAAAAAACATATCATGTCTGAATAACAGCGCTCATGAAGCATGCATTTTGAAAGATCACAGACAAATGAGGAAAACTAGGTTTAAAAAATTGAAGGTTTTACATCAGAGAAGTCAAGCTCGGCGTTAAAATGTCTAGTGGCCATAAAAACTGAAGAGTAAAATTATAGGGTTTTAAAAGTGCATTACAGTAGTCTTTTACATTACGCCAACAGAGAGAGAAAAGTTTAAAATATTCTGCATTGTCACGAATATGATCTATCGCAAAATTCGACTAAAATAATACGGGTAGAGTGAATTGTGGAATTTTATTATGGCTATTAAAATGTTGGATGCGCTCAAAGATAAACAAATTCAAACTGATGGACTCTGCAAGTGAGTGGGAAGGGAATGAAGAGCACAGACCGGGCAGCAGAATGAACTGATGAACTGGGCCGAACTGGAACTGGCAGAGGAATAGCCAAGGGGAAAGCAAGAGGGAAGGGCTTATGATGAGGAGCGCATAAAAACAAGTGGGTCTGCTCATGCCAAAAGCTATCAATCTTCGCCCTTTCACTAACGTACGGTCATAAAAACCACTTAGAAAAAGTTTCAGGCTACAAGGCTTATGCTTTGTGGTGAGATGAAGCTGTTTTCAAAAATTTTACTGTTATGATGAGATAAAAACGACATTTTTCTCAATCAAAATTCATTTTGGTATCAGTGAAGGACGCAATTAAATACTAGTTCCAGAAAGAATATTGTGGAGAATGATAAAAGGATAATTTAAACAAAAAAATTCATTTCAAATTCTGTTCATTCCTATTTACATCTACAATAACCTCCGGACAAAAAGACAAAGTTCGATTTTTATATACCGGCCAATCGTAAATATTATTGCTCACGATCAACATTTATATCAGTACAGAAGCAGAAAAAACGCTATCGCGATAAAAAGTGCAAAACCGTTCTTTTTTGCTGGCGAATTGCGATTACGCACAAAGGCAGCGACTATCGGTTGTTTCAAAACTGCAAAACTGCTTTCGGTCGAATATTCGAATGATTGAATGATTGCGGCTATGTTTTGAGAGCCATGTCTCTAGGAAGCGCAAATGGGTTTGCATAGCTTATAATTTTCTACTCTAAATAATGAATACGACGTATCTAAGGCATTCATGAAGAAAAATTAAATCAAAATTATTTTGATCGAAAAAATGCCGCCACAATCGACCAAGAAAATGAACATGATTTCGTGATATACAAATTCCAAGAGCGCCTGTGGACGCTCACTCCCTGTGAATATTTTTGGTGGACAACCATTTTATGGGTGTTTTTTTATCGATTCCGATAGCAATCTTTCATGAATACCAACTTTGAAGGGAACTTGCTCCCTATTTTTGGCGTTTCCAGTTTTCACTTTTTGGGCAAAAGTAAAAATGCAAGGGGCGCGGAGTTTGCAATCCTTAGACAAGTTTATTTAATGCAAATATTTCGCTGACATAGCAACTTTATCGCATTAGCTTTGAATAATAATTTCACCAAGAGTTCCCAGGAGATCAAAATTTAGATAAGTTAGATTTATTTGCCTCATGATAAACCTGATGTTTCTTTCCTGTGATTTTTTCCTACATTGCACTATTTGACGTGAAATCCAATAATGTTGTTAACAACAGAGTTCTTTTCGTAAACAGTCATAATTTCCTAGTTTTAATGTCAAGATTTATGTCAGAGTAGCTCTATGAAAACACATAGCTCAATTTTCTCCTATTTCCGTTCCACCTGCAGCTATTTCTCTTCCTTCCTTCCTCGAAATACCTTTCTAAATCGTTTATTTCAGTTACAGTAATCCTTTGAGCAAAATGGGAAATTGTTGTCGATTTTATGATTCCAGTGGAAATGAATTGTTGTGTGGGATTGTACAGACGGTTTGAGGCTAATTCTCTGAAAGGGAAGAAAGAGGACCTTGCTCCAGGCATTTTGATTCGACTAAGAGAGGGGAATGATGAAGAGAGTGTGATGGCACAAAGTGGTACGCGAGAGGGAAAAAGATGCAGAGCGGGGAAAACATGAGCTGCTCGCGAAAACAATTCGCGGAGAGAAAAGAGGATAGAGCGAAAAAAGATCGACGTTGCACCGGCTACTCGGACTCGATTGCTCTCAACTGCAACGCAGAGAGAGAGAGGCAGGGCTAATCAGCGGAATGGAATGGAAACACGAGAAGTTGCCAGTCAAGTGAGAAATTCGCAGGGAATAAATTAAAATAAAAATGAATTACGATGAGCACGTTCATTAGAATTAACGAAGAGACAGAAGGTATTTTTAGGAATTGTACGAAAATGCAAGAGGTGTGAATGTAGTCATTCGGACCACCAATACTATAGAAGCTTATCAGTCGAAAACTAAGGAATGGTTACGAAAGACGCATTGATAAATGATAAGAAGCAGATCATCAGGAATGATTGTCTGGCGTAGAAAGCGGTATGGATTTTTGAACAATAAAAATGCTCGAATTTGAAGAAGCAGACTTGAAAGGACCGAGCAAAATTTGGCTGAAATGCTAGCATACAATCGTCGCTGAAATCATATACATAGATCGCAAAATTGTGCCAACTTTGAAACTAATCGCTGCGCATCAGAAGGATAATGTGATTATCGAAAGGCGAGACGATAATTTGATAATTGAAGCAAATTTTTGAAAGACTAATTTTCTAGAGGCAAAAATAGAGTATGAACAATTCCGATATGCAAAAATTTATATGCGCCTAGAAAATAGTATATTGACTTGATAGTAAAATAATAATAATTGAGTTATGGTTACCTAGTTGATCCTAAAAAACTCGACTGAGGTGTCAGAATGACTCACAATCAGAGCTGTGAGATCGAATGGAGGTGAATTGAGTGGAGAGTGGAAGTGAGTGGTCAGTGAGGAGAGGGAAGAATAGCAGTTGGCTTCTGTAGTACACACGGTTGTGGACAGAAGAGAGAGCAGACAGACAAAGAAAGAGAAGCAAGAGGCATAGAAGGAATGATAGAGAACGTAGAGAAGGAAACTTCGACGAGAGAGCACAGACAAAGATATAAAACTCGAAGAAATAGTACAGCTGAGTTTTTCTCCACTCCCCCCTGGGCATGAAAGTGCAAAGGGACTTTTACGATTTCATCTCTGCCCTCTCCTCGCTCTCTGCACTTCCTTCCTCCCCTTCCCCTTTGCAGCAATTTTCTCTGCCCTCTCTCCACCCAACTTGTCTTTTTCATCTGCTCGCAACATCGAGCGTTCAGTCGACAAAATAGCACTGCCAGGCACTAGCCGGGTGAACATCACTTGAAATAGCCCTGAGGCAGACAAGCAAAAAAGGAAGGGAAGAAGGGGAGGGAGACCGCTCCAAGTACGGCAGGGCAGAAAATGAGCAAATGAGCATGCGAGGAGAATGTAAGTAAGCCTTTTGGGGGGCTTATCAGTAGATCAGATAAGATGGATCGGAACCGCAGGATTAGAAATTAGCGATATAAATATAGAATAGTTAATATGCGATTATTTGGGAAGTAGACGACTAGCTGAGCAGAGCAAATTTTTCACAAATAAAATGTGGCAGATCTTCTGTTATGCGTTATGATTAGTATTAGAAATTTCATCAACAACTTGATGATAACAAGTGCAAAATATTCGGGAGTTATTCAAAGAAAATATTTCGTCATTATTTTGAAGAGACAACTTACGGCGAGAATGAATGATGGAAAAATAAGAATAGTTACTATAAGATGAGTGAATTTGATGAGACAAATTTAGGATAGGGGTTTAGCTAGGTCGTTTTACGACTTATTTTCACTCCTTGGACCTTAATATTTTTATATTGCCAGAAAAGTTACATCAAATGAGGATGAACCGAGAAAGAAAAATGAAGGTGGCCAAAATAAAGCTCCACCCACTCAAATGCCAATTCGCAGTGACTACTTTGTGCGTTCATCGTTCGAATCGAAGAAAGGAGAGATGGGACTAATAAAATTGGCGAGTTTATGCTGCCCTTCGGTCTACCAAATTCTCCTTCCATCGTTCAATTTCCAATTTCCCCTTGGATGGACCCATTCATTCATTTAACCCACCGCACAGATTACTGCAACTCCATTGCTGCATTACACTTCGCACTGAGAAAAATTAAAAAATGAGAAATGAAGTAAAAATAAAGTCTTAGAATCTGTTTGGCTAACGAATTTTAATCCTTTTAAAATGGTAAGTCGAGAAAATACTACATCTGCTCTTTTTTCGGATTTGCTTACTATAAAAGCAGTAGTAAAGACAGATGTTCGAAAAGAATTGAAACGCCCCTTAGAACGTTTAGAAATTAAAGTAAATTTAACTGTTATGCTTATGACTAAAAATAGACTAGATTTTGCAAAACTTTTTCTTCCGCAATAATAAAGAATGCTTGGGAGAGTGCAAATTATAAGTCAAATCAATGACGTAACATTGTGATATTCGTTTAGAATAAGAAAACATTATTAGGAAAATTTGAAAAGAAGGCTTAGAATTAGTGGACAAAAGTTGAGAAAGACCTAACTGCACTTGATCTCAAACACGAATAAAAAATCATATAATCAGATCAAAGGAAGCAAAACGTTAGAATTCTAATGAGACATGCTCCCTAGATATTTTCTGAACAAATTTGCACCTCTAGCTCAAAATTATCAAGAATTTCCATTTGTGCCAGGTGATATCAGAAATGTGGCTGTTTTTGAGGCTAAACCCATAGTTTATTTTCGTTTGAAGAAAGTTCGTCTTAGGTTTTCTTAGAATTAGAAAAAAAAATATAAAATTCTTTCTTTTTTGAAATTATTGCTTTTTCTCAAATCACAAATTTCTGTATCGAAACGAATATGTTCATGCTCAAAATACGGTGAATTTTATTGTCAACAGTTTTGAATTTTAATACGCATAAAATAATAATTAGAATTGATAAAGTTTCATTGGAAAAAGTAAAACAAGAATAATGTTTACATACCTTCGAACTCCTCATATTCAGGAGGGTAGGGATTGCGAGGTAGCATCGTTGATTGAACTCGAATATAGAGTTTCGGTATGTCAGCCTCTCATAAATCGCTGATATCCTGAAAAATAAAGAATTGGTAAGTTGAAAAGAACTTGAATCCATATAAAATAAAATAAAAACTATTCGTCGGATATAAAGTATAGCATAAAGAAAAATTTCGATTATAGAGATTAAATCAATCAAAATATTAAAAATTTTGAAAATGAAAAAGACCGAAGTAGTGCTCCATCAGAACACAAGTTTAATCAGTTCAGACGGGAATGATAACCAGAGTATTCAATATGCAAACTTAAAATGCGGAATGACGGAATACAATTTCAGAGATCGAGAATTTTAAAGGAAGCAAATATTGATCAGTTCGGCATCGAAAATTGAAGTTTGAAACAAGAGTGGAGTGGTCATGAGGCAGGGCAGGGGTGTGAGTTGTGTGGGGATTGGTCAGGTAGAGAATCAGTCCATCAGGATCAGAAACGAGATGGATGAAAGAAGCTTGATGAGTGAAATGAGCTAATGAGTGAATCTAATGATCGATGGCTGGGAAAGCAGAACAAAACTGACTGAGACAGAGCGGCCTGCCATTTGTCCCGTTTGCCCGCTGTTTGGTTTGCATTCGAACGGCCCCCGCTTTTTTTGCTCCTTCCTTTTCCCATCTCTCTCATTTTCACAATTTCACTCACTCGGCTCGCAGCATTTGCAAGCCTCTCGGCTTCTCGTGTTTCCTTTGATTTTTCTCTCATTGCCCACTTTTATTTTTTTATTTGTCTCATTTTTCATCGTTCGGGGTCGCGCCGCGCTTTTTCTTGAAAGATTTTCACTTTTTTCTCCACAGTAAATGTGTGAGGTAGTAGAGATGCCGAAATACAAGAGCTTTGGCTTACGGAAGTGATGCAATATTATCTGAAGACAAGAACGTATCTTGACCATTTCAATTTGTGATAGAAAAAGCCACTTGATCAGTGGAAAATCTTATCAGTGAACCTAGAAAGGCCCAAGAGAAGATATAGTTTAGACACATTTTTTGAAGCTTGACTAAAACACATTTTTTCGTCAAAAATTATATAGCATTGATTGATCTAAACAAGCCATCAATGTATGAAGATCAAGTTTCTGAAGGAAAAAAACCTTGCTATTCAAACTAAACTGACGATTTTTAATTTAGTAGAAATGGAAACTGAATAATAATTTGAAAGAAGGGATATTGAAAATCCGCAAAAATGATTGAGTTGTTTCGCGAAAGTTTTCTTTGCATTTCTACCAGCACAACTTTTTATCTTCCAAATTCATATTTCGGAAAGGCTGAATTGATGACATGAAAAATTCGTGTCTTTTTGATAATGAAATTTGAAGATCTTTTGAGCTTTTTGTTTTCAGCTGACTGAAATTATCAGTTCGTGCCTGGAACGGGTAGAAAAAATGAAGTGAAAAGATGATAGTGGACATGGGAAGAAGAGCAGGGAGGAGTATTTGTTGACGAAATAACTACGAGCTATTGTTGATGAAATAACTCGAAACAAAGAAAAAATAAAATTCGAATTACCATAGATAGAATAGAATAGAAACTGGGTAAGAATAACGCTCACAAATTTTCGCAAAATAATACTCAAATGAGATCCTTGAAAATAATAAAACCCGATGTAGGTTATGCAGTGTTGACAAAACAACTCAAGATAAGGAAAGAAAAGGTGAAATTTTGAATAACTGCAGGTGAATATAACGGTATGGCTATAAAAGTTAAACTAATAAAGTTCACTAATCTTTAAAAATATTTTGCAAGGTATCCTTAAGAATTGCATGGCTTGATGAAAAGTTATGCGTGATTTAGTGATAAGATCAGGTGGGAGAAGTAAATAAATTGCAGTGTAAGCGAAATTTCAAAATAAGCGATAGTATCTCTTGAGAAAAATCAGAAATCTTGAGAAATGTTGACAGTTTCAGCATTTTTAAAGGGAAAAGTAGAAGCTTTGGCCAGACTTAACGTGTCCCCGGTAGAATTATCATATTATTTGCGCAGAATCATTCAATAATCAAGAATTAGACGATCGACGACAGCAGAATTAATCGAATGAAGGATGCGCTAAGGCGATTTTAATGTAAGAGATTTACTAGTTTGATTCTGGTAACTTCTAAAATCAAGGCATATCCAGCAGAAAATCAGCTGACTTAACAGGAATAAGGCGATCCGTTCGGAATTTGAACGCGAAAATTCAAAATCTCAATCTCGAAATGTCTCGTTTAATCCGCTTTTGCAAAGTTAGGTTGATTAAATTCGAAGAAAAGCGGCTTAATTTGGGATAAAAGCAGAAAATCGTGCTTTGTTTAGTGCAAAATGGAACGATTCTAATTAAAGGAAGGGGAGAGTGATGTAAATGGAAATGGATATGCAGTAATGGCAAATTGAGATGAAGAAAAAAGACGAAGAAAGGGAGATTGAATGAAGAATTGCTCATGAGACTGTATTTCTGCATGGCCGAGAGCCACGTGAGTGAATCACTATTCTAATCCATTCTTTCTTTCCTCTTCTCCTTCATAAGGCATCCAATCTCTGCACAAGGACGTGAAACTGCACAATGTCTACAAAAACGATGACGAATTACGAGAAAGTTGGCGAAAATGAAAGGTGAAAAGCACGGAAATGGCACAGCACACGTTTCGCAGAGTTGCGCAACAAAATGACCTTGAGCATTCAATTCGAGAACTTGAAAGATGAAATATGTACGCAAATAAAGTTAGGAAGAGTACCATCGAGAACTGCTTTATTTCGAAGATTTGGAAAGATTTCATAACTATTAGAATTTATAGGGATAACCTTTCTTCGAAAATATAGAAGACTATTGATTCTCTGATATAACTCCTAAAAATTTGGATGGACACTTTTGGAGCGCAAAAATTATTTTAGAAAACAAAAGGATTAGAATTAATCAGAAATATTCACAAGATCGAACAAGAAAATTCCCATAAATGCGCGTTTTGCAATGGTAAAAACGACCTTGAAACTTCGTAACTTCACAGAATAGAGGAAAACATGTGACCAAGTGAATAAAAGAATGAAAAAGTGGAAGGCCATTATTTCGAGAAATGTTGAGTTTGCTTTAACAGCGAATTATAATATTCACAAGAAAAATTCTTTCATGCGGGTTTCTAATTTAATGACATATCAGTGTTAATCTAGTTTCACCAGAACGCCTCCTGGCTAACCTTTGTGCTCTCTATCAAAACAACGCATTGGAACGGACGATTCTCGCAACTTTATTGCCTCACATCAAACTACATAGACATTTATTCGTTCGGGCAGAAATAGGCCTCCTGCCTCTAATGCTCACTCCTCTTATCAAATCCAAATGTTCGTTCGAAAATAGCATCGAATGGAAAAGGATTTTTGGAAATTTCACGCGAGATAATGAAAATGTTGTTTTCGTCTTTTCTGAAATTAGACATGGTCGATTTTTAATAAACATAAGGTTTTTGAGACGAAAAATGAAGGCCGCAAAATGCCAAAGTGAATTGATTGAAAAAGTGAGAAAGTGAAAGAGTTTGGCAGGAAAATGGACAAATATCAAGTCCACACATTCACGTGAGCCCCTGGGTTACAATTAGAAACGACGAAGAAGCAGAAAGCTGAAAGAGGAAAGAGCTGCAGAGATGAAAAGAGAAAGGGGAGAGGAAGGAAAGAAACAAGACATAGCGGTCGAAGTTTGAGTGAATAGATGAGGCGGGATTTAACAGGATAAAGATGAAATAGAAAATAACATAGTATATGCTAAAGTAGGGATATCTAATCAGAGGCAGAGGATAACACTACGCACAGGGTGAAGGGAAGAACGCATTATTGCGAACTATTTATGAGCTAAAATAGATGCTTCTTAACAGAAAATTGTCATCTTTCATCATAAAATAAAACAAAAAAAAGTATGCAATGAAGAAGTTATTTTATGATGATCTAGAGTTAGATAAAGCTCACAAAATCAGGGCGAGTAATTTTAGAGCGAGAAAAATCTATACTCGAAGAAATTCGAAATTCGAGAGGAACAAACGGTTATCGAATTCGAATAACAGGAGGGGAAGTGTGCATGGTTGAAAAGAAGAAGAAAGAAAGGAGGGAATGAGAGGAGAGGTAAGGCCAATTGAAGTAGAAATGGAAGTGAGAGGTTGGAGGGAATGCATGAAATCGAGAGATTCCAGACAGAACAGGGCGGCAGTGCGGCCTTCATTCGCTTCTTTTGCATCTTTGCCTTCCCTTCCCCTGCCTTTTCTTACTTCTTACATGATTGTCTGTCACTACAGTTTTGAGTTTTTTCAATCGCGAAAGAAACTAGTTTTTTGCGCGGAAATTCAGTAGAAGAGGCTAGGAGTGGGGTCTCTCTCCTATCTCTGCCTTCTCTCACCCTCTCCTTCTCTGTCCATCTTCTCCCGCTCTTTCGTCCTAAATATTTCATCATCGTCTTTTTCATGCTTTATTTCTCTGTCGCATGGTAGTGCCTGGCCTGCCGTTCAGAAGACAAAAAGATTGCAAAAGATCGTGAGAGCTGAAAACTCCGCGTTGCAATAATAGACGAATAAATAAATAAAGAGGGCTTGGAGTAAATCTCAGAGTGCGTGATAAGGAATGGGAAGGAAAAACTGAGTGGGATAACTGAGTGAGTAAAAGTGAATTTAGAAATCTCGGCCAGGAAAAATGTGACCTTCCACTCAAAAATATTGCGAACCACAGGAATTCCATACCATTTTCTCCGCCTCCGTCTTTTGTGATTTTGCCGCGTTTTCGCCATTTTGCTTAAAAAATCGCAAATGAAATTATAAAATCCCACATTTTCGGGGATAAATATGGGATTAGAACAAATCACCGAATATACTCAACGAGCGCAAAACAAAGGAAGAAACGAAAAGAGGAGAGTAATTTCGGCGCAAGTTTTTTTTTATCGAATCAGATGATAATTCACATCGGATGAAACCCAAATACCGCGGAAAGCTATGCAAGTTGGTTAAAAGAATTAAAGAAAGCCTTTGAAATCGCCGCCGGGGAAATAAATAAACTGGAGGAGAAAACACGGTCAATAAAATCACGATAGAGAAGGGAGTCGAGCATTTGTCAAGTGAATTTCACGTTTTGCTGTTTATAGATGAATGATCAAAATTGCATTTCGATTGATAAGAGAATTATGTGTAGTTGAAAAGCTGAAAATAGCAAGGAAAATGAGCAAATAATTACAAATTGTAGGCATACGTTGAAATTGTGAAAATGAGTGCTCACAGGTTAGGTCGCAGAGTGACGCAATCATCTATCGATTGATTGGCAAAGGGTCAGATGAGCAATAAATGAAGAAGAGAAAAAATTTAATTGAATATCGGGATTGATTAAGTCTTCCGAAGTTGAAATTTTAATCTAAAGGCTAAATTTGAATTTTGAAAAATTTTATGACTGAATAGTAGATAAGTCGATTTTTTCGAAAATTCTGGAAATTCGGTGATAGAGAATAGAGTTGAAACGAAATAGGAGTTTAAAAACCGGAAACAGAAATTCGTTCTATCCCTGATAAATGATAATGAGGTTAATTTTTTTTGGAAACTTGACAAGAACTTTTGAAAGAGGAGTAAAAAGATACAACCGAGAAAAATCAATGCGAATGGCTATTTGAAATTTGGAACTGCGTAAAAATTGGAGGGAAATGGGCTGGGGGTGAAAGATGGAAAGATAGCTGAGTGCCGAATCGCAGAATGGCAAATAGCAAGCATTGCTTTCCATCTATTTCTGCTATTTTTATTTCTGTTCCTGTCTGCGCAGCTCTGTCTGTCTCACTGTCTGCCCTTCCTTCCTCTTCCTCTACTTCTTTCTTTGTCTCTCTCTTCAATCTTCCTTCTCATTGCATCATGTGCCCTTCTAATTTTTCATCCTTCACGTTCTCATTTTTTCTGTACCATTTCCAAGATGAACGGCATTTGGTGAAATGGTAAAGAGGCCCTTAGCTGGCAGAAAGAAGGAGAAACGAGAGAGCACAGACAGACGAAGAAGGAGCATATGCAAAGTGAAAGATCGAAATTCCGAATGATTGATATTGTGAACAGAGCCGTCAGAATATTGATTGTAATAAATTTAGGTATAGTCATTTGAAAAGTGTGCAGTTACATGTGACTTGATAAAAGAAGAAATTCGAAGTAATCTCAGCAGCGCATGAAGAATATAGCACATGATGATGATCTAATTGATTTTTTTCTCTTACCAAGAGAATCAATCTTCCTAAATGGCTAGCCGTTCCCGTCCTACTCCAGATTTTTGCCGATTTTCCCGTCACGTGTTATCCTCACAAAGTTTAACCCGTTCCTATCCGTCTTGTCTCAAAAAGTACCTGTCCATCCCAAAATGTCTTTTTGTCATGAAAATTTTTCCATGCAAATATTGAGCAAGCTTAAAAAATTTTTGATACGTTCTCAACCCGTACCTTATTTGTCCGTCTCCGTTCCAAATTTAAAATTCGAATCAGTCTCCGTTCAAGGAAGCTTGAAGAAAATAATGAAAAACTAATACAAAAAGCCTTCACAGAATCATTCAGCATTAAAAGAGAATCTCGAATAGCAAAAACTAATTTTCGAAAGTTTTTTTTTTTTTTTTTTAAATATTTCATAACGACGTACCTGTGCAGAGCTAGAAGTTGACCGACGTGGATCGCAAAAACTCCAGCCTGCAGACAAGTAGCTGTCGAATTTCCGATATTTTCGTAGACCGACCGCAAGCCGTCCTCTTCCTGAAAATCGCAAGAATTTCGATTATTTGTTTTTGACGATTTCCTTGAACTTCACAAGTTCTTTCGACTCATCGCATTCCAGACTGCCATGTCGCTGGCCAGATCGGCGTACTTCGACAGTTCCATCATTACAAGGATTCTGAAATCACAAAAAATTCACGAAAAATGGCGGAATTTTACGGAAACTGATGAAAAGTTATCATTTTAATATTTAATTCGAGGTTAATTTTTGACTTTAAAATTCCAAAGATGAGATCTTCTGGAGTGTTGAATCTCTATTTTCAGTTACTATTTTCCCCTTTCTCTCCTTTTCACGAAGTAGCTACATTTGCCACGCCCACTTCTTTTCAAACGCGCCTTGACTTTGCAGCTACACCTTGTTCGCTAAACTGATATTGGCAATTTTGATACACGTGTAAAGATGTTCAAATATTTATAACACTGACGTTTTCTGTATTGATGTCATTGTTCAGTGGTTATTCATCGTTTTCAATCATTTGCTGTTATTCAACTTGTCTCGATACATCGGTTTTTCATGATTATTTTTTGCAGATGATTCGATTATTGCTGATAGCCGGTTTGATAGTCTGGACGAATGCGGCCCCTCCACTAAGGAATCAGCAGGAGCAGGCCGCTCAAGCTGCGCAGCAACATGATCAACAGGCTCAGGTATTTTACCAATTCATAGTAGATGTTAATTGTTCCTGGATGTTTTGGAATCGAATATGATTAGTCATTTTTCAATTGACCAAGGATTACAATTTCAGGCTGATCATGCAAACGACCAACAGACAACGACGCCTCAGGATGATGGATCAAAACACGTATGATTATTTTCAAAGAATTGAATAAATATATATTAAAAGAATAATTCAGGGCTATCAATTCACTTATCAGAAGTATCTGGAAGAAGTCGTGAAGATTCTGGAGAGCGATCCGAAATTCAACGAGAAAATGAGAGGAATGAATGAGGCTGATATCAAAGTATTTGTTATACTAAATTCAAATTTAAGATAATTTTCTTATAGGCAGGAAACATCGCAGACCACATCCATGATTTGGACAGCAGCGTTTTTGACAGACTCCACAAAGCTAAACTCGATGAAATCGAGCGTCTTCGCGAACAGATTCAGAAGCAAATCGAGGTACTTTTTATTTTGCAATTTCTATAATTTGATTTTCTTAAAGTATGTTCTAGTTTCTCGGCAAATATTCTTTTTCATATAATTTTTCACGATGTACTATGTAATTGAATTTTTTGCCAAAGTAATGAGTTGGAAGATTCTGTCATTTGCATTTCTAAATTTATTTTTGAACTAGATTTTTGAATTTATCATTTTAGGTCGATGGTGGTTCGCACAACATAAAAATGCCTGATCACATCGATGTTGAGCAGTGGGACAAATTCGGCAAAGAGGATTTGAGGAAGCTTATTAAAAAGGTAAGGACAATCGCGTATAATTTGAGAGAAATACAAATTTCAGACAGTACAAGATATGGAGACGATCGATATAGAACGCAAGAAAGACTTCAAAGAGTACGAAATGAAGAAAAAGGCTGAAGAGGACCACAAGCTCGCTCAAATGGATGCGCAGGTTTCTTTCCAGGGTGTCATCACTTTTCTTTCACAAATCATGACATTCAGGAACGCGAACGAGCCATCAAAGAGGCAGAAGAAGTGAAGAAACGACACAACGAACACGAGGCATTGAAACATCCAGGAGGTCGTGAACAGCTCGAGGAAGTTTGGGAGGAGAAGGATCATGTTAGTGGTTTATGAATTTTTTTGAAGAAAAATTCAATTAAAATTTCGAGGAAATTCCACCTTTTTCAGTACCGCCATTCTAAATTTCATTTTTTTTTAATTTCATCGAAGAAAAGTTTTAGATGGATAAGGATAGCTATGATCCGAAGACATTCTTTGCTCTTCACGACTTGAACGGGGACGGCTATTGGTAGGATGTTGAATAGTTTTACAGATCAAATCATGAAGCTTTTCGAAATTGCAGGAATGACGACGAACTGGAGGCTCTCTTCCAGCTGGAACTCGAGAAAATGTACAACGAAACCGATCCGGATGATGACCCAAGAGAACGGTTTGTTGTTATCGAATGAGCTGGAAATGTTTTCACGAAAGATTTCAGAATGGAAGAAATGTACAGAATGCGCGAACACGTCTCCAAGCAAATGGACAAAAACGGCGATCGACTGATTTCGCTGGAAGAATTTCTGCACGACACAGAGGCGCAGGCCGACGATGGAAAGGACGAGGGATGGAAAGACTTGGGCCAGGAACAGGTAGATTGCATTATAAGGATTATCAGTTTGCTAGAAAGCTAATACTTTCTACAATAGGTATGGGAAGAACGGAAAAGTTGTGATAGAAGTGGAATGCGAAAAAAACGAACTGGACTTGAAAACCACTCAGAATCTTCCTAAACACTTTATTTTGACAATTCTCCATTCTTCCTTTACACATCGAAACAAATTTCAGTCATTTTATATTCACTTGAATATTCTTATTATTTTCTCAGCAGGTCTACACTGACAAGGAGCTGGAAGAGTTTGAGCGTGAATATGCCAAGGAGCAAGGTAAGCGATTCGTCGTCATTCACAGCTTTGGGTTGGGACTATCTAAACTCGGTTTAACTCTGCATCCACTTTTGTATTGTGCACGCTAACACTTTCTTTCTCGACCAGAATGAGTGCTAGATGATAGATATTCCCATCCAGGCTGGGGCGAACATGCTTATGAAACATCCACTGCAGCTCACCAACAACCTGTCCAACCCGTGGTCGACCACAATCAACAGCCCGTTCACAATGCTGTTCCTCAGCAGGTTGCTAATAGTTTCATTCTCCGAAGAAAATGTTCCAATTTGAAATTTGTATTTCTTAGTTTCAATTTGAAACTCTGAATATCGAAATAGCAATCGACTTTTTACCGCTTTTAAATTCAGACTTATGAGACTGACTAAAATTTGAGCTAAAGTTTGCTATTCCTTATTTGAAATTCCAGGCACAAGCCCAGCAAGTTCATCAAGCGCCAATCGAACAGCATCCTCCCGTTCAAACCGGTCAACAAGTATGAATCATTTTTTGTCTGGACTTGTTCATTACCAATGATTCAGCAACCTTATGAACAACAACAGCCTTTGAAAGTCGATACTCCGAAAGACCCTTCATACGGGATTTAGGCAAGTTTTCTAATTCGATGATGTCTGTGATTATTTGAAAGTGATTTTCTAATGTTAGCCTGATTTCCTACCTGTGAGACTTGCCTACTTTATTTATTCGTTTGTTTTAACGTATGCTTCCACTTGATTCTTACTCCAACATCAGTTTCCTTTTTCCTGAAGGTGCTATGGATCACTTCCACTTCATAATAGATGAATGTCAAATGCAATTGTTGATTTCTTTTGAAAGATGGAATACTATCAGCTCAAAGTGACGTATTCTCTGTTCAAAATGCTGAATGAGTCATAGTTTAATGCAATCCAAGATCCTAATATTCAACTCGATGTCAGTACAATTCATAATCAATTCTTGTAACACACAACGAGAACATATTCAAATACCTGAATCCTGACATCAAACTTTTCCTACTTCAAAATTAGGACTTATTTTGTCATTTTATTCCACTTTACGGTTGCCATTATTTTCATCATAGTATTTTCAAATAATTTATTCGTTTACTTATTCAGTTTCGTTTTTCATAGCAATAACAATTTCTATTTAATTCGATGATTAGGTAATGAAGAATTCTATAGAAATTATGAGAAATAAAACGTTGAAAGATTATTCGTCTTGAAAGATGCTATCATGAAAGATACTCTCACACCGGTTATAAACAAATAGACAGACCCTAAAAATAAATTGACATTTACACGCAAAAGCCCAGAATATAAATTATGGTCTAGTTGGGGGAAAAGTTTCTCCTAAAAAGAATTGACTGAATAATTGTGGCCACTCAAAATTATCGTTTAGAAGTTCTGCTACTTGCATTCTATGCATCGAATCTAAATTTCAAGTTATTGATTTTTATTGTAAAAAAAATAGTTACGAATGTCCTGAATCCTTCTGTACAAATTAGTCATTTCACCCAGAAAATCAGCTTTCATTTCGAATGTCAATCTTCGTCTGAAAGCCTCCTCGAATTTCATGTGAATTCTATCGATTTCAATCTTTGATCGGTAGTAAATATTGGGCACTGAAGTTATTCATTTCTCAATCCTGCAATCAAACTAGTCTCTAACCTGTCGTTGTTATAACTACAGCAGTTAGCGAGCTAATAATTTCATTTGAAAATGCATTAGATTTGAAGAAATCGACTAGTGTGAATATCTGCTGAGCGGTCTCCTCTCCATAAAGAATACTAATGAATCTGTTTGGCAGTAGATGACCTCTTGGAAGACGAAATCCAACTGATTCGTGAGAAGATATTAGGTTGATGAGGAAGTGAGTGAAAAATGAATGCTAAATAGAAGAGCTGATTTTATCAGATTTTCACGTTTGAATAATGTCAAACTCTGTTCAAACTGCCGATCCGTGTGGGGATATATGCGGATCGAGAGGGCAAACTCTGATTGCGGATCGATGATGCGAATGAATAAAAGGATAGGCAATTTCGGAAATTACCAGTCCACATCGATCCATTTTCATCCGCAAAAACCGTGAATCAGCACGTTACCCCACACGGATCGGTAATTCATGACTCCGATCCATACAGATTCGTGTGCTGATGAACACCAATTACGTTGGGAATTTTATAATGACAGTAAGAAATGGCGTCGAAATAGTACGCAGTTTACATTAATCTGCTGTCTAGTTTATGCTATTTCGGTCGATTAGCAAGAGTATTTGTTACTTTAATGTGCGTGGATATTCTCTTTAGGTTTTTCAATACCTTCACGAGATTCATGGCGTCCTGGTCGTGCAGCTGCTCGATTCCATCTATTTCCATAGCGAACTCGATCATTCCCCTCAAAATTGGCTCAATGTGAAATGCAAACATTTGCCAGGCAATCTTTGTCTCAGACGCAAATTCATTCGCTTTATCCATTTCAATTATCTAAAATTCTGTCTAATGTAAGCGGATGAAACGACCATCTCTGACTCACCAATGGTCTCAATCCCTGTTCTGGAATACTCAACTTCTCAGTTTCAATACAGCTCTTCCTTATCCGTAAGCTGGCTAATTTTGCAGAAATCTAAGAAACTTTCTAAAACCTTGCTTTGAAAAATCTACGAGTTACATTAATGAATTCTCTTTCTATTTCTTCAGCAGATCCGTTTGACGAGGAGTTAGATCGTGAATCGATTCCATCCGATCCATTTCCACTGAAATCTCCGCTTTCTCGACATCTTCGGCGATTTCGGCCGCTTCTGCCATTTCGAACTGCTGGAATAAGATTTCGTGTTGAGCATTTGAACGTGATGATTTTGCGAGATGAAGCAATCTTGAAAATCTTTCGAACTCGAGTTTCTTCAATCCATCAACGCGAAAGATTAAGAAATGTGCTCGATTATTTCACAGGATTTTAGACATGATCAGGCTTGTTTAGATCTGATCCAACGAATCGGGTCGAATCTCAAAAAATAAACTTTTTTTTTTTCAATTTTTTCATATATTTGACAAAAATCAGTCCAGCTTTGCACTAGACTGTCTTTTATCGTTCTAAAATAGTTTTATGAAGTTATTCGATTATTTAGCTATGATTTTGACGTTAGAATTTTTTTTTAAATCCATAGGATCGGGTCGAAATTTTTTGTCTGACCAACAAGCCTGAGCATGATACACTTTCATATCAGGAAAAACTGACAGTCTCTTGCCATTCCGACATCTATGCACTTTTTGAATCTGCAGTATTGGCAACGATTACGATTCATTCTAGAAATTTCGCATTTTCCTTCTCTCATACATCGGTAGTCCATTTGTCGTTGAATCGAGCGTCGAAAGAATCCCTAAATTTTATTCCTCTTTTCTTTTACTATGCAGTCGTATTTCAGACAAATGTAATTTGTAAAGATTTATGATGACTTATTGGGATGGGCTGTTATCAGTCGGAGGAATCTCGGATATGACAGACTCCTGGATTGGCACAGGATTGCGCAGCCTTATTGATGATCTAATTGAGCGATCAAGTGGATATTGAAGAGGAAGATAGCTTTATGCACTCATCGATGCTAATTTCCACTTTGCTTGAAATTTTTCCAATGTCGAATTTGGATCTCTAACAATCTAATAAAATTAGCATAAAATTCTCACATCTGAATATTTTCTTCAAGCTTTTGAATAATTCTGAAAGGATTATAAAATGTTGCATTTTTCCTTTTTCTATTTACCACTCGCATCACTGCTCGCATATGCAAATTTGCCATAGGGATGTCGGCATTAATCGTAAGAAAATGAGAGAAAGAAAAGACGGGAAGGAGGGAGATGGTTGCGCAACTCGGGGGATATATGAGAAGGAAAGGTATGATTAATGGATCGAGAGAAGAGAGGAAAAGGTACTAAACCTAGGAATTTTGTTCGACTACAAAATATAGCTATGTTTTAGAGTTCTTGAAATACAATAGAAGTTGGCGAGATAGATAAATTATGTGAACAAGAAATGATGATTTATCATCTCGAAAGCTACGGTACTTTGCATCCCTCGCAGCTTGACACGTTGTAGTGAAATCCTGTCGAAACGTCCCCACAGACCATGCAGTTTCCTCTTGACTTCTCACTATTCGTGGAACTGACTTCGACAGTATCCAGGACTTCATCTGCAATACAATATTTCTAAAAATGCATATCAATTTTGATAGGATCTTATTTACACAAATGATCTATTCAAGAAAACGATGAGCCCTTTATTGACAGAACTATTCAGTTCACTTCATCGCATTCATGATATTTGAGCCATTTTCCGAATCAATCGATCTATTTGAATATTTGAGTACTGTTTGAGGAAATGAAGGAGCAGACATGAATTGCGCAATCAGCAGGAAGCAGAAGGAATGCGAGGAAAGAAAGGAGCAGAGGCAAATAGAGGAAGGTCCAGGGCCGCGCGAAATTGAAATCGAAATTTCGCGTGGCCCTGGAAAGAACCAAATAGCGTTTGACTCACTTTGTTGCATTTTGTCTTTACCATAAATTGGAGGAATTGTTGAGTTGTTGTGATGCATTGGATGAATTGGGCTGTCGAATGGCGGCAGAGAAGGTCGAAACTGACTGGCTTTTTGGTCGTAGAATTTCGGAGTTGCTGTAGGATAATTGCCGTGAGGAAATGCATAGTCCAAATCGTACATAGATTGATACTGAAAGAAATCGTTGTTGAGAAAGCAAGTTGTTGATACAAGATTTTGTTGGAAGAAAAGTGCTTCCAAGGTTCTCTCATTCTGATGAATTCGATGCCAGCTTTTCAAAATATTTAGTTACGGCGCAATGCTTTCTTGTACTTTGTCATAATATAATTTAGACCTGTCACTTCATTCGAAAATGTGAATGTCATGAGATTTCAGATTCGACAGAACATTATTACGGTATTTTGATCGTGGCTTACTCTTTGGTGGTGCAGATCATTATTGTATAATCCCCAATTGCCTTCAGGCGAACGGTTGTTGCTCGACGGATGCTGCGATTGATTCTGCCAATTGGCATTGTTAAAGTGGAATATTGGCAGGCTGATTTCATTAGTGAAGGCTGATTTAATATCGTGAAACCGGTCATCGTAAGAGTAATGCAATCCAGTTGATTGAACATGGGCATTCGAAGTATAGCCATTTTGATAAAGGGAAGAGTTGTTTGGGATGCATTGAGCCTCAGCAAAGTCCATTCCTAAAATTAAAAATGATGAAGTTACAAGCCAAAATCAAATAAATCAATACTGGCACAGCAATTAGAATACTCGTAAACCACGCCCCTTAGCTAAAGAAGATATCTGCCTGGATTTTGGCCCTAAGCCTATCCGGTAGTACGCAGACATTTAGGCCACGCCCACTCAAATCCTATGATGAGAACTTTCTAGCTTTTTTAGATTTGACATTTTTGTGAAATTTTGAATTTCATAAACGAAAATGAGTGATTGTTCTACTCGTGCGTAGTAAATGGCACAACGTCACAACATTCAAATAGCGGAAATTAAAGCAATCAGTTTGCGTAAAAGCTCACTTTCTGTTTCCGTTTGCAGGGGAGCCAAGTCGAACGTCATTTTGAGATTTGAGTTCGAAACAAAATTAGCCAATATTTATTCCTATTACATTATATGTGTACCAAAGATTATTCTAAAGATAAAAAATAATATCAATGAAACAATTTTATTGGTAGCTTGATAGATATTAGACAAGTTTATAAGAATGGTATCAAATTTCGAAAGTGCATCGAAGAACTATTATTATTATTATTCTAAGCGAATGAGTGATAGTATGCGATTTATTATCGGAGTAATCGTTTTGCTCGGACTGGAACCCCGAATGACCAGAAGGTACTAACAGGCAGGTTAAGTCGGTCACTCCTCGCAGTTCCTCAAGCAGTCAGGCAGTACTTCCCTATTCTCCTCGCACAGCTGATAAAAATACCCGTCAGAATAAGCCCGCGAAGTATTACTGCTGATAAGAGGAAATGCATTTTCTTCACGGTCTGTCTTGTGTTTTTATTGTCCGATGATCACTCAAAATGCTATCACATTTTTTCGCAATTAATTTAAAATTTTATTAGAAATTTGTATACATTTGTATTAAAAATTTTGGCAACGAATCACGAAAGCAATTCACTAAATTCATTATTCAAAAATTCGATTCTAACATAGAAATAATGAATTTTGCAAACGCCCATAGTTGTACATGTAATAACAAAACTTGATTGAGATCAACAAAACATCCTATGAGAATGAATTCGAAGACGCCCGTCTGTGTGTTGAATTATTGTTTGTGAGAGCAGGGTCCTGCCGAATGATGCTGGACGGCTCCCTCGACACGCTCGCGCTGATCATACCATCGTGGTCCTGGTCGCACATCTCT
Organism: Diploscapter coronatus; assembly: GCA_964036155.1. NCBI lineage: Eukaryota > Metazoa > Nematoda > Chromadorea > Rhabditida > Rhabditidae > Diploscapter > Diploscapter coronatus. The sequence continues at coordinate 42,752,662 of OZ038422.1, read as the reverse complement.
GCCAGTGGCGTTCGATATTCCGACCGACGGCTCACGAATGTCGTAATTTCTGTTCGTTTTGAATCGAAATCCGGCTTGAACATCCATCTAAAATTTATAATTAGTGGCTGAAACCGAACAATCATAGTCTTACTCCCTTCCCAGGTTGACGAGAGCTTTGCCTGTGCGATTCGCGCAATTCGGGTTTTATCATTACTCGCGAGTGATAATAAATTCGAATGGCGCGAATCATACAAGCAAAAGTATCGTCAATTTGGAAAGAGAGTATTTCATTTATTTCTTTGAAGCTAGCAAACTCTATTTTCGATTCGGTTTCGTGCGATAGAAAGATCGAGTTTCCTCGAAAATAAAAAAAAAAAACTCTTTTGGCATTTCTGATTAACTCGCTTCAATCATTATTCTTATTCTCAAAAATGTAAAGCGTACGTGCAGAACACATCCTTGAAGGTTTGTCTGAATCGACCTGACATGAAGCAGTAAATTCCAAAGTTGATTGGATATGTAGACTGAAACAGACTTTTCTTGAAGTTTATTCTCAAATAATTCACGAACCATTACGATGATATTGCTCATCGGCAGGAAGTGAGCTGGAAATGACGTTTCCATGAATCCAATTCGGATTCTGAACAAATTCGTGAAGCAAAGAACCGATATAAATATTGCTTGTGGTATGTTAACGACCTGAAAATTGATGGATTATTCATCATTTTTACTTTAATTTTCAAAAGTTAATTATTTTTGCTAACACACAATGGCATTATGAAAGATATTGAAGCTCCAAAATCAGCACATATCTATCGTACCAATCAGGGTGTGCGATATTCTGATTTAGATCCCGGTCATTGGCCGGAATTTCTAGAAATTTTTCAGTATTTTCAAAGATTAAGTTCTATCAATTATCCTCACAGATACGCCAACAACAGTACATTAATATTCATAGACCTTAAGATTTATCAAATTTCAAAACTTTCAGCTATTTTTTTTTTTTTTTTAATTTTTTAAAAGCAAAATTTCGATACCGATTCTGAGCTCGAAAAATTCTCATTTCGATTTACGATTCCTACTCTGGGTTAACATAGATTTTCAAAAACGACTCGGATCCCGATTCGAAATTTTCAAATTACGCACACCCCTTGTAATTATAAACATTTATAATTTTGCTATCTCTAGAATATTGTTCATCTTCTATCGGATTTCATGGGATAGCTTACTTAGCTCTACTAAAACGATAAAATAATTTTTTAAAGAAAAAATCTAAAAATTGGACTTACCAGAAAAATAGACAAAATGAGAATGAGCATGAGGCTGGTCGAATTGCTGTCCCTTTGTCGTGCAGCTTCTTCCGACCGTTTTTCTCTGCAACCAAGTCTCTTCGTACCAAATATGCATTCAGACAACAATCTATACATTGCATTACCATTTTATCAGAGATGGACAAAGGTTTTAACGATGAAGACAAAAAATGGTATCTTTTCTGACCACTGAAACTCGATTTCGGTTTCAAATTTGATCGTATATATATGGATATTATGGATTTTTGTCCACTCTAATGTCTACGCGCAACACTGCTAAGTTCATTAATGAAGGTTAGAACTCCAACATTTGAGGATGAAAAGACAAGCATATATGAATGACAATCTCTCTAGGATAGTTTGCATTCACTACAGTTGTGACTAATTACATTCACGAGATAAATACTACTTTCGGTTCTCCTTTACGTTAGTTATTCACAACTATAGCTTTCGATGCTATTGTTCTACTGATGCTAATATTTATCTCATTCTCGATACCTCGCCGCGTTAGTCACACAGCTCTCTAACATAATCATTGATATTTCGACTTGTCTACTTCTGGAAGCGATCTTTTCAGAATTTCACAGAAATTATAGGAAAATGACTGCAACGCACCTCAATAACCGTAATTTTCGTTTCTGCGCCCGTCGAATTCCTTTTATCAGTAGAAAATTGAAAATAATCAGAATGATGCATGGTAATATGATGAAGAAAATGGTGCGTGTCAGATAATATAGGGTATAATAGAGATCGCCGCCTATTGCTTCCAATATTGGAGTATTGATGAGTAAGCACTTTCTGAATATCATTTTCCTGTGATTTTGTTGTAATTCGCCATGTGTTTACCTCGTGAATCTCCATTTTTTATCTCCATTATACGTCCAAGCTTCAAGCAAATGAGGATATTGATCAAGTGATTTGGGTATCCCGCATAAAAATGATATGACCTAAATTGAATTATACTGTCCAAAGTTTTCCTGTTGAAAAATAATACCGAAATAATAATCGTCGCTATTTGCACATTTTTTACGCTACACAAACTGCGTGATGCGATCGGATAGCTTATCGACACGTATCTGAACGAATTTATAAATTATCATACTTTTAAAAATTCCACCAAGTTTATCATTTTGGTTAGATTTAATTAGTACTTTCTTATATTAGATGCAAAATGAGAAGAAATAAGTTTACACTGACATAAAAGCATTAAGACATGAAAAAATAATCGAATTTCAAGAATTCCTTCTCATAGTTTTGGGCAATCTTTTTGGTAAGAGGATGGGTAAATTCGTGACGAACTTGTGTGTGAATTTGAATAACGTGAATAAACCTACCGTTGAACCGCTAGAAGAACAGTTAGCCACATGGCAAGGTTATGGAAAATCGGCGGAATCGCATCCATAGTGTATTTGTGAATTATGCACCACCTAAACCATTTCGATTTTCAACGAATGATGTCTTGAATTATTACCATTCTGCTCCGTGGTACGGCAACTTGTAATTTCTGAAAATAGTGCGAATTAGTTTAGTGAGTATTTGCGTCATTCGGATGCTCATTTTCTTGATTGCTTGCAAACTTTACAGAGCTAATCTCGAATCCAATTTAGCGTATTGGAATCCCACTAAATGGTTCAAAACAGCCCTGGGTTTTTTTTGTGATTTTTCCTGATTCTAAGTTAGACGCTGAGTGAAGACAACCCAAACCGCCCTCAAATTGGATTGAATTAGTCACAGAAAATGAGAAGCGCTAGTAGGGAAGGGAGAGAAGAGGAGAGGTAGAGAAGACAGAATATGCCTGGAGCAATGAACTGAAGAAGGAATGCAAGTCGAAGAAGCAGGCGAGGGAGATGGCTAATGGCACTCATCTTACGGAAATGGAAATACGGAATTGCTCACAAATAATGGAACTGCGACTGGGAATCGATAGACAAGGGCAAATGACCATGAGGAGTTTGTTATATCGTGATATTAGAATAGCTATTCTATTTATGAACAACTGAGAAGGCAAGCTAATGATGATACAGCATTAGCACATTAACATTGTTAGAGAGTGAATGCTACATAAGGCTTCACTATTCATTCTTGATTCGTTATCAATCGCGGTCTCCTCAGACGGATCTCATAAGTGAGCAAGGCTAACCAACGCCTAATTCCTTGCTCTATTCGCTAACATCTACGTCCAAGGATTCCCCAGTATCTAATGATCTCTAGCAGCCCGGAGCTGCATGGTCACCCCTTCAATGTTAATGAATTATCCTTCCTCAAATGCGTGCTGTCCCTTTCCCTGGTCACAATCACAAGATATAAAAGAGTTCATTTCGGGCATGAAGAGCTTGTCCAGAAAGAGATTTCAAGAGTTTGTAGACGGATGAAAATCGGCCAAAAGTGCTCTAGAAAGCGAGATTATAACAATCTTACCCTAACGTGAAATAGTAAAATGTCCACGGCAGAGGCACGAGTCCGACCATTAGATCAGCAATGGCCATGTACTTGAGAACGACATTGGTTGCAGTGCACATATGCGGTCGATTGAGCACGAGAACCACTGTCAGATTGGCCAGAATGCAGAGCAGCACCACCACGGGGAAGATTGTCCCATAGATTACTTCATCCAATTCGACACTCATGAATGATTGGGATGTGAACCCATTGTAGTAACATTTTCCTTCACACCCATCATAGAAGTATCCATCTGAAATGTTGAAGGAAATCAGTAATATCGGCATTATTTATAACTACCCGTTGCGATGCAATGATTCGCACGTATAGTGATGTTTTCGCTAATTTCAGCGCTAGTCGACGGACCACATGATGGAAAATTCTTATCCATTATAATCAACCAATAAAATTGTATTTATCTTTGGTCTGAAAATAATGATTTGACATTCAAATAAATGTATATTGATATTCATACCTCTATACGCTAAATTCCAAATAAATTAAGTCAGCAATTTCATTACGACAGACATTTATTAATCGCTGAAATAAATCATCTCTTTCATCGCGCTGATTCGGAACTATTAGCGAGCCATAAAGCGATTATTTTCAAAATCCACAGTGGAGATAAATTATTTTGAAATTGTAGACTGGGAAGTTTTAGAAATTCCCTACTCGGAATTAGGCATTGTTAAGCAAACTTGGGTCATTCTAATTCACTAAAATTCATTATTCAGACGAAAGAGCAACGATGTTACGTGTTCCAGAGCGAATAACTTAAAATAGGTTGCGGTTAGAAACGTGAACACGTAATTCGAACGAGCAATTTGCAGGAAGTAAGATTGAGTGGGAGAAGACTAATTGGTGGAGAAGGAGACTAATTGACTGGTGCTTACTGCAGACAAACTATAAATGCATGAAATTGTGTAGAAGAACGAGGAGAAGTGGTCAGTTAAATATTTCTGGAACATTCGTAGAATTACGTAGATCATCAAGAAAAACCTCATCCACTCAGCAGTTTACAGTGTGAGCAAAAAGTCTGGTCCGTTTTCGACTTTCAATATTGAGATTACAAAAATCTACGATCAGTGATAAAATGAGATGAAATTATGAAGAAAGATAATATTTGTATAGGAGAAGACAACATTCATTTTTAGAAAATTTTAATCTCTATTATTCCTGTGATGGATTTTTAAAGGGATTCGTAAGAGATCCGAACTTTTTGCATATCCTGTATAAAAAAGGTTGGATTATTTTTTTATATTGAAAGAATTATCTCGAAAAATTCCCAAATCAAAACACACACACACATCTTCTAATGATTTTCTATTAATGGAACACAGATTTAGAACATTCGAAAAATTTGAAACCTCGAACTTCGCTAATAATCACTGAGATCAATCCGAGATTAAAGATCACTAAATTTGAGCTCTGGTTCTTGATTTTCTGATCAGTAATTTACAAGAATTTATTATTCAAAAGAGGAACACTGATACTTCCTCCTGAGTCTCGATATACCACCAATAAAGCTTTCGTTCCCAAACTGAAATCCAATCCCAGTTCCATAATCAAGTAGTTTCTCACTTTTCCGAAAAATTCCGAATATGAAAATTGCTATTTTGCTAGCATATGGAAGTTTATGTTTATAAGTAAGGCGATGTAAATAAGAGAGGGTTCAAGGAAGACAAATTTTGAAATGAAAATTTGCAGAAAATCGGAGAATATCCTCAAAAATCAGAGTTTGGTACCTACCTTTGAATTATATTAGCAAAATGTTCAAGCTTCATACAATCAGATGAACTTTTAATAGCTGGCGATAAAAATCAGTACGAATTTATGACTATGCTAAAACAGTAAAAATTTAGAAAAATTGAAATCGAAGATTTTTTTAATTCTATAGATGGTTGAACAGCAATTTTCATATTATTATGGTTTTTCGATGCAGAAGTCGGTGTGAACAAATCTTCTAAACGCATTTGTGAACTGAAATTGAATATTTCGATCAAAGCTTTGAAATTTTGATCGGCTTCCAAATCAGTATGACGAACTTTCGATATAGAAAATTAGGAGAAAAGTATTTTCACACGACCCTTACTTCTATCAGCAAGAACACACATAGAGACTGAGCATTCCTGGCTATGATTATCTTCAAAATTTAGAATCAAGAAGTGAATTATTAGTCATCTATATAACAACTAGGAACGAATTCGATTACGAAGCCCTGCATGTGCTGCTCCTCGTCCACTGACTGCACGCAGGCACGCAGCAAAGCTATGGATTTGTGACGCGCTTTGTGAGATGCAAAGCCAGATAGCAGATACGGACAGGGGAAAGAGAAAGGAGCAGCACGAAATCCGATGACCCTAATTAAGATACCGACAAAACGCTTAGAGCCTTAGTTTGACTGCTTAGACTACATCATCGAGGGGATTCGCGTAAAATGACGATAAATCGAGATAATTTGATACTGCTCACTTATGGGTCGACTCAATTTTCAATTAATGAATTTCTTGCAACTCGTGTGTTCCGTTATGCTACAAAAAGACTAAATATCATCTCGATTACTCAATTTGTAGTCTAATTATTGAATATCAGAGCCACAATGTATCTAATTTAATAGGAAAGATACGATAAAACTTTAATTCCGTTAGACAAATGGTAGGCGACAAGAGGGAATTTTTCGGTGATGAATGTTATCTGGCTAATTGAATAATTTAATAGAGACGATGATTCTCTCGGAATTGATGATGCAGTGATTTTAGATGTGCTGCGAGTAATTCGCATCAACAAGCAAAAAGAATGCCTATCATCGAGAATCGCGAGAGTGAAGCACAAGACAAAGCGACAAAGCTTCTCTTTCCAGCTAATCTCTTCCACTCTCTAGTCCTCCATTCTATCACCGCATTACTATTCTCATGCTCATAGCTCATAGCCATTCTCCCCTATACCTTCCATTCCTCATTACGCATTTAATCTATTTCGATCTCCCCGACAAATTACAATATTTTCCCGATTCGATCCGAACCAAGGCCACCGCGTGTTTGCCCAATAAAATTTAAAATGAAACGATGAGGATAAAAATATTCGAACAAAAAGCGGTGGAAGGGATTTGATGAAGATGAGAAAGTAAGCAATAAAACGGGGAAAGGAAAGGGTAGAAGGAGTGGAAAGGAATGAAGGATTAGATGAACGAGACGAGAAGGGAGGGCAGGAAGAGGAGTTAGACAAGGAATCAGGAAGATTGGAGCCGAGCTGAGGTGGAATGGGATGGAATTGCGAGGAAAAAAGAACGTGTTGCCGTTTTAGGTGGATGGTCGACCATCACTAATTGAGTGGTGATTGTTTCCTATGAAAATGTTAATTTGAAATTCGCATTATTCGAATTGGCAAAATTCAAGAATGAATAAATTTGCAAATGTTGCTTTCTAGAAATTTATCCCCGATAAACAAAGTAAAAGTGAACTATAATTCACAGACGAGCATGACATAAGTCGCAACATATGGCTGTGATAAATGATAAACACGCGAATAAAAATAGCATTCACACAATTATCTAACTCCCTCGACAATTCTAATGAACAAGCATGAACGTAAGATTTTCGATTTAGTGCATCTACGTACCACCACCGCTACTCGAAACGACTAGCTTTTTGCTGATTCGTTTTTTCGGTACGCGCTTCAAAAATTCTTCAAATTCTTTCAAGTGCAAAATTGGTGAAGCTCAAAAGCGAAAAGTGTAAAAGTCGCTGAAACAAATAATCAAACAATGTGTCGAGGCGGAGGTTAGGGAATATTGGAAGGAAGCTCTTCAACTTGATGCAGAAGCGAATAGAAACGCACAAAATGACCCACATTAACAAACTACTTATGAGTTTGACGGTAGTAGAATGAAAAGTGCATGTTTTTGGTTTCCCGGCATTTAAAAATAAGCTTCGCGTAGTGTTTCCTTGATTTTTTCCTCGAACTCTCTTTGGAAAAGCCGACAAAGAGACGCATGAAACTTATAAAACAAGCCAGGGGGATAATCATTTGATATAAAAACTGAATCTGATAAACTGGCTACTGGATCTGCAGCCATAAAAAGTGAATAGGGATACATTGCATTAGGACAGAAACGTAGGAGCATGGAGGAAAGGGAAGAATGGGAAGTGAAGCAGAAGTTGCACAACTTATGAAGGCAAAGAGAAGAAATAGGAGATGCAAAAGCCGAAGAACAACATAATATCTCCATGCAAAGGGAGCGGCCAGACTATCAATCACTGTCCTTCACATTATTACCCCTAAACGGAAGAATAAACAGCCACCCATTTTCCCCTCGGAATTGGCAATTCTTCCGACACCAGACACGATGCTCCGCGGTATTTACCCTCAAACAAAACCAGCACCATTATTGGATTAAAAGTCGAATATTATCGGGGAAAGTATATGAGCAATGAACATACACACACACAAATTGAAGATATAAAATCTCATTAGTGCCAGATTAGCAGAGATTATACGAAAAACTTGAGAAAACGGAAAAAGGTATGGGACGCAATCTATGCATTGGATTGGAAGATGAAAACAAGAATAAGGAAACGTAGATATGTTGAGATGCTTGAGATACCTGATATTCCCCAGTTACTCAAGAATTCTGATCAACTTCTTGCATTGGCGATGCCTTTCAACTTCGTCGCTTTAATCATAACGCGCAAAGGGACACTGAATTATTCAACACATGAGTCGATGCGATATTCTAACAATTCGAATAGAATATAGGTTGTTAGCTAACGAAACTGAAGAATTAAGAAATGAACGGGATTCGGAAAAGCAATTCATCCATTTTGCACGTTCATTTATCTTTTTGTCGTTGCCGCGACAGACACTCAGGCATTTTCGATGCTGTTTTATGAGCAAAACCGCATCAGAATGGACAATGAAATGACTGCAGAAAGAGCAGATTCGAAATGAAAATGCAGTCATAAATCTGCAAATCTGCCGATTAACCGATCGAAAATAGCTCCACTTGTGTGTTGGCAAATGTGGTCGAAAAATGGGTTGATATCGAATGATCGAGGAAAGATTATTCAACTACCTGGTTGAAGTTATGAGCGAGAATTTTTCGCATGAAAATGGCGATATGGCATGAAAAACGCAGTGCTATAGGATATCCTTATCTGCACTAGTTCGTCGTCGAATATAAAAAAAAAGAAAAAACTGACGCTAAAATAATAAGACTGAGAGGACAATAGTTTGAGATAGTTTATCAAAAATGATTCTTCAAAACTTCTAGAGTGCTCGATTCAGAAATAATTGAACGTACTCAAATCCGCCTACTTCTGCCCTCTATCTATATGCTCATTTCATCAATAGTCCTCTATGATGACCTACGATGATGCTCTCAATTTGTTTTGCCTACGAGAGTGCAGCTCATCGCAGAGAACGACTCAACAACTCGACTCATCCTCTCATCATCGAATTGAATGGGACAGGAGGAAACGCAGGGGAAGCCTGTGTGTTTGACTGACTCGAGTCAGTCACTCAAACGCTTCAAATGCCTGAAATGCTCGATTCGATTCATTTCCGATTAAAGCAAGAAGCAAAGAGCTGGAGGACCGAAGACTGGAGGAGGGACCAGCAGAGGGAGGAGGGAGGAAAGGACCTCGAATAGAGAGAGAGGGCCCGTCAACGGGAACGACGAATGGGCTTGAGGGCCTGAAGTGGGGGAGGTGGAGAGGTGAATGAGGGAGCTGAGAGGGCTGCATTGCATGGCGAGAGATATGAAGAATATCCTAATGCCAAACTGCAAAGCGCAAAACAAGAGACCGATATGCAGGGAGCACGCATGGACGTTAGGGAGAGACTCTGTTGATACATGGAGATTGACGAGCTGATAAGTGAACTTCCCATGTATAAAAGTCGGAGAAACTCAGAGAACAAGGAACTCCTTCTGCACCAAATCTGAGATTATTCATGAAATTTTCATAATCAATGAATCACTAACTAAAATGTAGGTTATGCTATGGAAATGTCCAAAATTTAGGTATCGTTGCGTGTCGGGGGAGTCTTCTCGTTTTTGAATTGTGTTTTAGTCATTCAGCTAAACTTCTTCTCTCATTTCCTTAGCTACAGTAGTAGGGGGTATTTTTAGACAAGTCATACGCGGAATTTGCATGAAACGTCGATAAATTCAACAGAACACTGCATTTATTGCGGTAAGACGAGCTGGGGGATGGGGAGATGATTAGATTGGAGGGTGCGAAATGCCAGCAGTCGGGGAGCAGAATAGGAGACAAGCAGTAATGCAAAAGATTGCAGAAACAGAAATCCGAGAGGCGACAAGAACAAGCTGCAAACAGGGACAGACAAGACTGCTTTCTGCTTATTAGGCATCCGAATCCAGAGGGAAGTGCTAAAGGTGGCACTGACTAAGATGACTGAGCAGGAATGGAGAAATGAAGAAATGAAGAATCCATACAAATGCAGATGAACAAAGACAGCAGGAAGTAGATGAACTGAATTAGGCAAAACAACGTAGATCAGGTGCTAGGTAAATGTGAGCAATAAGCAGTATCCGGTACGGTGCGAATGTAGCTTGAACGATACTCGGGGAGTGTAAGCTTTGACTGATTTAATCTCGCAATCTTTTCCTAATTTCAGTTTGCAAATATTATGACCTGAAATATGGCTAGAATGATTTAATTGCAAGAAACTATAACTACTAAAATATGATTTGGAGTACTGAGGGTTCATGGAAAGGCATTACTTCATTACCTTCGAAATTACTGTCATAAACTTACTAAGAAAATAATAGATACCTCGATTAAAATTTCTGCAGGAAATTATTATAGAAAAGTCAGTCGACGTTTAGACAATAAAATGAATTTAAATCGATTCAAATAAGAGAAAATGAATGCCATTTTGAATAGAAGCAAAATTGCAAGATTGCTTTTCACGTATTTCAAGTCGGGCTCTTATTCATGCATAGTGTATCAAATGTCAAACGACCGTGAATCGAAGTCTTCGAAAAACGAAGCAAATATGCGACAATTATTGTTGTGATCAAGACGGCTTTCATGTTCTTGAAATGTAAGAAGGAATGTTCATTTGAGATGCTTCTTTTTTCATTTTTATTTTGGGAGTTTCCATGACTTCGTGCAAATTTATCTTTCTTTCTCTTAGGTCTCCCTCACCAATTTTTTTTGGATACTAGCGAGCCAAGCCTTCTGTTCACTGGAACTTTGATTTTTTACTTACACTGCCATATCCCTATAGATTTTCTTATAGTTAATTTAGAAACGAAGAGATGATAAAATCCTCCGAAATGCCCCCGTTAAAATTGTGCAATAAATTCCTAGATTCAATCGATGGGCTATCAATGGTAGAAAACGATTACGTTTCGAAGGTATTAGCTGTGAAAATGATGGTGATAATTCGATAATCCAGACTAAGGATGATTGAAAACGAGTTATTCGGGTCATGAGATGGTGTTATGGATTTTGTACATTGGTAAAAACAAAAATTATGGCGGCGGAGAATTAGAATGGCTAAAGTTTGTGGTCTCCAGACCGGAGGGGGAGGTTTTTGTTTCTGAAGGAACCGAAGGAACTAGGGATGTCAATCATCTCTCCTCATTTCCCTATTTCCTATTTGCCCACAACTCTGCCCTCCCAGTCCGGGCCCAGTAAGTTCGTTGTTTTGTGCGGTTGCGGTTGCAATCGAATCAACTATCCAATTAGTTCTGCCTGTCGCGTGTCTCCGTCCCCTTCCCCCATCTTCCTTCCATCCTTCTCCCTTTCCTCATTTTGCTTACCCAAATTCTTCGGTCCCCTTTTCCTTATTGCGTTGGTTCCGCGCAGATCAGATAAAGACACACAAGGCATTTAACGAAAACTTTAGAAAATTGAGCCCCTCAAAGTGGTCAATTTAGTCGGACGAAAAATTGGGAGCTTACATGAGATAACATAGATTTTCGACAAATTGAAGCTGCTTCCCCATCTGTTCTTTCCTTTGAAATATGGATTGTGGTCAGACCTAGAAATCGCTTTTGTCAGTCTGAAAAGTAACTACATCGTGTTTTCCTTTACCCTACTTCAAATATCCACGCATAAATATGGGATATGTGCATTAACGAAAACGATACTTGATTTTAAACCTTGGAATAGCCGAATTTAGAATTTTTCGTTTTTTCTTGGTCTACTATTCTCAAGAACACTCCATATCGTTATGATTTTTCTGAAGCGGGAAAGTAATACAGATTTAGAAATTTAATCCGTCTGACGATGAGATATGGTTTCAGTTATACTTTGTAAGTTTTGGTTTGTTCGGGAGGTGTTTCAATAAGAATTATTTTAATTCTTGAAAAATTTGAACAAAAATGGAATATAATTTCACAAGTATTCACAGATTTACGTGTTATTTCTAGTTTATGCACTCAAATGAATGGCTTCGGGATTAAATCAAATAGTCTATTTGCTCGGAGGAGTTCGAGACAGTGACGAACAAGCCAGATAATGTTATCAAACGGAACAGGAAAGTATTGAGATCGAAAGCCTACCGCATTCTAGTCTGACAAGAATAGAATGAGAATTAAGAAGTGCAATAAAGATATAAATGACGAAATTTAGCACAAAATTTAGAATAGAGTCCAAAGAAGCTGATAAAAATTTTTACATCAATATGGTTGCAATTTGTACGATTTTATGTCGTAGTTTCACACGTTTGATTCAAGTTTATTTCTCTACAAACAATGAGAATAATTGCACAACAACTTGAAGGTTTTTGAAGATCATAAAGATTGCACTATTCTTTATTATCTATTCTATTTCAAATGAAAGCGCACTTTATCTTCCACTATCAAAGAACTTGTCACTATATTACGACAGGTAAACGGTTTATGAGTAAATTTTTGAAATATTTAACTTGAGCTTCTCCCCTTCTTCAACAGAGGCGAGAGGAAGGTGAAGAGAAGCTAAGTGAGACTCCCTCGCCTGTGCTCAAGGATAGCGTGGTAAGAATGGTTTCGATATTTCGAGAAAAGAATGCACGATGATTGCAAATTTTGCTCAAACTGTCGTGAGATAGTGGCACGCTCCTTGGGGGTCGAAAATGGGATGAACTGCCTTTCAAATGGAACAAGCAATAGTTGATTCGATTATATCATATCGTAAATTGACACCAATAATTGAATTTTTGTCAGAAAATTTGATAGAAATAACCACATATAACTTACAATCAAGTAAGCTAAATATCACACGGGTATACGACAAATTCAAAGAAATGTTTAGCACCGAGGTAAATGTATAGTTGGAAAACTCGAATTCTAATTCTAAGTTACAGACTAAATATTTTAAAGCTCTTGAAAAGATCAATATATAACGTAATCTCAACCATTAAACAGCATCAATGGCTTGTTTCTCCATGAGGTTTTGCTCAGCTTCATTTGATTCGACTGGTTGTAATTTCGAGCGAACCATGGGAGAAAGCAATTCATCTGGAACGTTTTCGCAACTACTTGACGAACCTGAATTTGGGACATTTCAGTTTGACGGAACTTCTATTGTCACTACCTCCAAAGCAGTGCTGCCAGATTATGCTAACAATGACATTTGACAGAACCCCAATGATACTGTAGTACTGATAAGACACTTGGAATATGTTTTCTAGCCCGTAGAATCTAAATTTTCATTGGCAATTTTTGGAAATCAAGGGATTTTTTAACTGATTTATCTTAACGTATCCGTAGTTCTCAGGCAATTGCATCTGACTAGCAATTGTTATATTTTCAGCCTTGCAATCCCTCACGAGAGGCAGCTGAACGGGGTCAGCCTGAATCGAAAACTTTTTGAAAACACCAACTGACCACATAGTCTACAACTACTTCGTGAATTTCTTTTTCTGTGTTTTCGCTTTTTGCTGAATGGACGGTGTAACAATTCAGGGTTCCTTCAGAAAAAAAAATTGAAAACGAAATATCGATGAAAAAATTTACGTTAGATTCTTGTGGAAAAGGATGTTTTGATTAGTTATGAGATTTGAAGAGGGAAAGATTTCTTGGAAGATGAGTCAGCAGCGCTCATTGCATATTTAGAAAATTGGTGCAGCAAAAATCATTATCATTCTGTTGAGAAAAAAACTAAATGAGCATTCTAAAGAAACCCATGAAAGAAGGTGAATTTGAACATACTTTGAGAACGGCAGAACCGATTGCAACCATGAAACTGATGAGAATCGACGAGACGATTCCAGCCAGTGCTGCTTGGCCACGCACGAATTTGAAGAAGAGACCAACGACGAAAGACCCCAGCACTGGACCGCCTGCTGCCCCAAACACGATAAATGAAATCTGCAAATTAAAGAAAAGCACGATGAAAATTGTTTTCGGGATTCACCTGCAAAACTATAGTCTTCAGCTTGGAGCATAAGATTGCCATGCCAACAGTGAGAAAGGCAAAGATTATCGCTGAATTAGGATGATTTTACTAGAAAGCAAAACTATAGTTACGCAAGAATCTAGCAACTGTAACAGCTCGTTTCTCATCGAATCGCATAATTTTTCCCTTGTTGAAGGAGGTGGTTGCATCACTGATCAGGAGGGTTGATAGTGCAGCGAACGACGATGAAAGAGTGCTGAAAATGTTCATGTTGGTTAAAATTTTACAAGTTTTTTTCTCACCTGATCCCAGCGCTATAAATGGCTGCTGCGAAAAGACCGATGATTCCAGGAATTTGAGAAAGTGCATCGAGCACGAATCTTGGTAGAAGCTGAAATATCTTCCTTCTCAATTCATCTTTCAATTGGACTACTTCATTCGTCGACCCTAGTTGTGGATGACAGCTCGCATAATATTGATAGACAATCAGGCCTGTTGATACGTAGGTCAGCAAGATGAATGCGTTGAACGGAATGTTCAGAAGAACTACCCTGAAAAATGTTGATCTTTGAAATCTTTCTCCTGCTTTTAAACCTTTGGGCATCTTTCAGATTCTTCATGACCATGTACTTCTGCATGCTCAACTGATTCGATGCGAATAAGCAGAGAACGTTTCCAGTTCCACCGATCACTACAGACCAAATCGAATGACGGACTCTAGGATCCATTCGGAGACTAAATATCATCTTTTCTCATCAAGATTTCAGTGAACTAGTCTAACTCGTAGAGATTCAGCCTATGCCCATTGTGTGCTGTGGAAAGGACTTCTTGAAGAGTGGTATTCCTGAGGCCAATTGCAACGAGAACTGCCATGCTCGCGAAGATCACTAGCATTTGGATGGCTGAAGTGTGAATTCCAGCCTTAGCGCCTCCCTAATTAATTAATGTTGTTCAGATCGTTGGCATTTCTAAAAGCTTACGAAGCTGATATAAACCGCTGATAATACGGCTGATAAAGTTATAGACAAAATCAGTGGAATGCCTGTCAGAGAAGACAGTGCGAGTGATGGGGCGTAGAGAGCCACGGAATTGTACAGCAATGTCTGAATTTTGAAAATAATCAATTCAGAAAGAAGAACATTAATTACCTGCACACAGAATAACAAAGTAGCGACGAGCCGACATGGATAGCCAAATCGTCGTTCGAGATACTGAAATGAACTATTGAAAAATGCAAATGCAGTAGCGGACAAAAGTATTGGGCCACTCCATATCTGCGCGTATTTTCAGCCATCCCTCTCTGCTCTTTGCACCTATCGGATTGGAATGAAGTTTGGCACAAGTAAGGGCACATGTAAGACCTACAAGTAGCCCAAGTTTCAGCTCAGTTCGATAAGTACATAAGTCGGAATTGGATTTCAACTGAATATGAGGCTGATACAATACTTTTATTCGCAAGTATATACGAGCTTGTAACTTATTTCTTGTAAGAACATCGTATAAATTACCTCATAAATGGAGGTAGTGTTGAGTCGATGTAAAACTGGCAAGAAGACGAATGCTACTAGTGGAAATGCAATCAGATACACGATAAAAAACCATAGAATCATGCCTCCGTAGAAATATACCTAATAATTGACGAAATTTAAAATTTTGAGTAATTTATTTCTCTTACTTCTGCCGGAAATCCGAGTAGAGAAATCGACGACAGATAGCCAGAACATACTGATAAAGCTACCGAAAATGCAGATATCCTAAGGATTGATTTTTAGACAAAATGATAATCTATTCAATTGGTTACTCTGATCCGACAAGAATTTCCCTTGCATTGTTAGTTGTTTGACGCGATTTTACAAAGCCATAGACCGAAATTCCTAGCAGAAATCCGACTAAAACAACAAGGTCGGCTATCTCCATCGAATGATCATGTGAGTGGCTGAAATGTAGCTGATAGGCTGCAAAATCAGCAAAATATCGAACTTTCTTTGAATTCAGCGAAAAAGTGCGCGTTTCACGTTTCAACCCATGCACTACTTTCTGCTATCGAGAAACGGATATTGACAATTCGACGATAAATCAACAAATCGGATGAAACGATGAAAATTTTACACTCATGAAATAAAAATGGAGTTTATTGCAGAAAAGAATGAGAGTAAACATCATTGCACTAATAGAAAACGCTACTGATAAGCAATTAAGTGTTCAAGAACAATGAGCAATATTTTTAACGACTTTCGAGTCTTGAAACTGAAACACTATTTCATTGAAAGAATATTTTAATAGTTCAGCAGCAAATCGGCGCAATTTTCAAAAATATAACATATCGCGGTGATGATCTAAACTGTTGATAAAGGTTTTTTGAAAAAATATGCCACAATTGCATGAAAATTTCGAAAATATTCGAGATTTCGAGTAGTAAATAAAAATATCCATGCGACTGAACGAAAAGACAAACGAAAAAGCTGATGGTGAGAGAAAACAGAGCTGCCTAGAGGAATGAGAGGAAAAGAGTCAGAAATCGATAAAGGGAATGTTTGGACATAGGGTGGACAAAGCTCTAGAACAGAGGAATGAGAGATTTTGAAAACTAAAGGGAAACTTATGCAAAGATTACTTCATGACATCATATGAATTTTAGAATGATAAACACTCGACATTTTTAGAACAATAATGATGCAATCTTACATCATAGCTCCTTGAAGTTGCATAGCTCTGGATGATTACTTCTTCAAACTAAAGCTATTACACAAAGCCCTCTGATTAACATAGAAAGTGTAGGCACGAGCCGCAAAATTTCGCAAATGAAATATGAATTTATAGTAGAAACTGAAATAAATTACATTTCAATTTTTTGAAAATGACGCTTCAAGATTCAATATAATGCTATCGGAATTCGACACGTGCAGATTTATCTCATCCTGGTTAAATTTTAGAGAGAATATGCATATGACTTGCTATTTGATTTTTACGTTCTTTTGATATAAATATGTTAGTTTTTCGCAATGAATTATCAACGGATGCATAAAAATGTACGAACCTGAACTGATAAATTAAAGGAAAGAGGTAAAATAAATAATAATTGAATACGGTAAATTATCTCTAGAGACTAATTAGTTCTTGTAAGAATTGTTATGGTTGCGTAAATTGTTTGTCTACCGTTGTTTGTTTTGATACCAGCTTCATCTATTCTAACGAATTGTTATTTCGATAAGCTCATCACTCTCATAATTTACTCCACTCGTTCTATTTTATCGCGCATATTCGATCAAAGATGATTCGCAATCTGGGTCCACCTATCAAGAAAGCTGCCAAGATTTCGATGGACAAGAAATTGGGCAAGGATTCGGATGGGTAGGAGTTTTTTGGGTTTATTCGATTAAAATCCAAATATATCGATACTATCCTAACCTTTCTGTAGATAAAAATAACCTAATTTAGGGGTTAGGAAGAAAGCGATCTTAGAGATTTCACTGCTATCGATTCCTTGAGCATTACTCGAAAATTTCATTATGTTATTGGCTAATAAGAAAACTCGCGATCCTATCTGACAATTTTTCTAAACCTTGATCCGGTCTGACTAATCAAATCGGATCGGGCATAACTAGGGACTGCAAACTCCTCTCCTTGCATATTCTTGTTTTTGTTTAAAAAGCAATCACTGGAAACGCCAAAAATAGGAAGCAAGTCCCCTTCAAAGTTGGTATTCATGAAAGATCGCTATCGGAATCGATAAAAAACACCCATAAAATGGTTGTCCACCAAAAATATTCACAGGGAGTGAGCGTCCACAGGCGCTCTTGGAATTTGTATATCACGAAATCGCGTTCATTTTCTTGGTCGATTGTGGCGGCATTTTTTCGATCAAAATAATTTTGATTTAATTTTTCTTCATGAATGCCTTAGATACGTCGTATTCATTATTTAGAATAGGAAGTTATAAACTACGCAAAATCATCTGTGATTCCTAGGCATAACAGATTAATAGATACAAATTAGAGAAAAATTTAAATATGTGAAGATTAGTTTTATCGTAATAAACGACAAGTTTTTTCTCTAATTATTGGCGAAGAACTGATGAGGAAAAATGCTTACAATTAGTTATTTTATTTTTCCACAAAGTGGTCCTTAAATATTTTTTTTCTATGATCACTATTTGTTGGACCATTCTAATTTCAAGTTTTAAGAGTTTTGACACTTTTTCATGTATCCTTGAGCAACCCCGATTCCGTCTGGAAGATAGACGAACTGAGCGAGTGAGTGGCTTATGCTTGAGATGCCATGAAAGATAGCGAGGCACATTACAAATTGTCGAAACGGATGGAATTTGCATATTCTCTCCCTATCTCTTCATCAGCCGTTGTCTCTAGTTGCAGCTGCCTTTAGCATTCTCCCTTCCTTTTCCTATCTTTGACACTTCGAATTCGACATTTTGTGAAATGCTTCTTTTACAGAAATGAAGAATGACTCCTCGGTTGGCAGAAGCTCGCAATCAAAAGCTACAAGTTGAAGGAGAATTAGAATTTCGATGAAGCTCAGCTTTGTTTTGGTATCTAGTATAGGGTGCAAACCATTCAGAACTGTGATCAAGTTAATCAGAGATTTTTACTGCATAATTCTTAGATTTTTATTCTTTTTTGAAGAAAAAACTACAGAAAGGAAATTCTTAGGATGCCCTTTTTCCATATGAGCTTCGTTTAATTGCAATTGTTGCTGCATTAGAGAGCGGGAATAGCTGGAGGAAAGCTAATTTGCAATTACAAACTACAACTCACATAATTCGCCTGTTTCGTCTTTAGCAATTATGGCTGTTTTAGTTTCATTAATTAACAGGTGAATTGAATTTACGGTAAGTCTTCTTCTAGCAAGAGTTACTTGCCATTCTGAAATGTGAATCTCTGATGTACGGCGATGTTAGATCTCGCAATAATTTTTATGCGTGCTGATAAATCATCTGTGATTACGGTAATATCCAGCAATCTCTACTTCCATTTATCGCATTGGTCGTGTTTGTTTCTAGCGGAAATGGGCGTGGTGTTTGGCTTCGTTCTTGCTTGGACTGCAGAAGGAGGGGGAAGGGGCGGAGTCAGGCTCGGAGCCTTGGGGTGGCTGTATTGGCCCAAAGGGGGCTGTGTTAGGGATTGTGTTGTTGCACTGTCTGTCCCCTCCTCGTCTGCCCTGTTCTCTCGTCTCTCCGAGTTCTGTCAGAGAGAGTCGTCTGTGTGTCTGTCTAATGAAGCCTTCTCTCCAGGGACCATAGACGCGATTCAGCTTCAGCCTGTGCCGTATCTGCTACGTCTTTCCGTCCCACACTTGCCGCCGGTGCGATGTTCTTTTCCGCTGACGGATCGACGAATCCGTTGTTGCGTTCGATGAAACACGAGCTGGGCTCGAACGGAGTCGATGGGATGGCTGGATCTTCGCTCCGCAGCTCGTCCGCCACGGTTACCTGGCCGCCGAGTCTCATCGACGCCTCTCCGGCAAAGTACGTAAGTCCGCGGAACTCCGCATCCTATCTCGAGTCCCACTGGAATTGCGCTTCTTCTGGAATTAGTGCCCATTTCGCATTTGGTGGGTTTAATTAATTCTGCCCAGCTCGAGTAATTAGACTTGTCCCACGTGGGGGGAGACGAGGATGGGGAACGTGCAGACTTATTTTGCGTGCGACGACAGAAGCAGCAGCCAAGCAGCCAATTGCTAGAGCGAGTTGATATCCCCTTGGGCAGGCAACTGATCGTGTGGATGCTCGTTGCTCGCTGCAGGCAAGACGCAGGTCCCTAGATCCCACCGCTGTGGCTTTGAGTATTAGAAGAGAGGACGGGAGAGGGAATGCCAGTGCTGCATGGCAGTGAAGTGCCAGTACGTCTCCAGTCTCCAGACGCTAGCCGTCTCCATACTCCATAATGAGTTATCCTTCTGTTAGCTGCCGCTGCTGCCAGCTATGAATTTTGTGTTGAATCTCTAGCTAGATTTATTCGGAAATTTCAAAAATATAGTACTATTTCAATTGAGAAGAAATGTCTTTTTTTTGTTTTTTTTTTTTTAATTTTAAGCATCACATGATCACACTTTTCCTATTGCTATAAGATCAGCATTTTACCTTCCTTGTAATAGCGAAAATACGAAAATGCCTAATTAGCGTTCGCATATGGTTTTAAAGGTTCTCGCTTACTATTTTCACAATTCCAATGCAATAACTTCAGCTTCAACGCTCAATTGTCTCGGGCTCACTTCGAGAAGCATCCTCCTAACAATCTACGCAAATCGAACTTCTTCCATTTCGTCATCGCCCTCTATGATCGATCCAATCAGCCAGTTGAAATCGAGAGGTCTGTGTTCGAGTTATTGAGGTTTGAAAAAATATAACTGGTTTTCCAGAACTCAATTCGCTGGATTCGTTGAGAAGGAGAAGGAAGTCGATGGGCAAGAAACAAAGAATGGAATTCACTACAAACTCTATCTCGCATACTCAAATGGTAGATTAGTATCTTTTTATTATCTCACTTTTTGTTGTTTAGGCATTCGAACGGAGCAGGATCTCTTCGTCAGACTCATTGACAGTGTTTCCAAACAGGTATCTTTCACTTTTATTATGATCTTTCTTATTATTATGTCATCACAAAAATTGCCTTTCGCACATTATCTTCATAACGAATGATTAATTTTCAAGAAAAAAGAGTTGGCTATGCAGTGAAGTTCGGCGAATTTTAGAAACTTTGCAGTGCGGTGTGAAAATTTTCTAAAATCGACTTTTCAGATCTTTTTGCAGCATAGTGTTTGAATTTTTAAAATTTATCTTCAATGTGGTGCAGTTAGAATTTTCGCGCTGCTAACGTTTCTGATCGAGAAAAAGAAGAGTTGTTGCGATTATGTGCTCACGTTATGCAGCTGAAAATTTCTCTAGGATTCACATGCAAAATCTTCTTGAACTGAATAGTCTTTTCCCCCCTATCCTTTATTTTGTCAGCTCAGAATTTACTCAAAAACAAGTAATTTCAATGTTCTGCTCCCTATCATTCCTTGCATCTCCTATCTTCAATCCTATTTGTAGTCTCCCTTTCGAGCATTTTCCTCTTCTACATATCGAACTCGCTGACTCGGCTTCTTCTCTGGCTGTTTGGGTCCCTCGAGACTACGGTAGAGTGGAGGGAAGAATGTCAGATAGAGAGAAGGGAAGGAAATCGATGGTTAGAGCTGAAGGATGAAGGCCGAAGAAGCTGCCGAATGAGTCTGAAGACGAGAGCCAAAGCAATACATCATTTTTATCTCGCCCTCTTCTGCCTGCCTCTGCCGGACTTGTTGGCTGCAGCCGATTGTTGAATTGTCAGATGGAAAACCATCCAAATATGAGGGGAAGAGGATTACGGTGGAAGTAGCGAATTCGAAAAAAAATTATGAGATTCAATAGCATAAAATAACAAATCAAAAATTGATGCTATTTTAAAATCGAGATTTTACAAAGAAAAGACGATACTTTAGGCGATTGCGTACGAAGGTCAGGACAAGAATCCGGAGATGTGTCGAGTGCTGCTGACTCACGAAGTGATGTGCAGTCGATGCTGTGAGAAGAAGAGCTGTGGAAACAGAAATGAAACTCCAAGTGATCCTGTCATCATTGATCGGTAGGTCCACTTCGTAAAATTTGCGGGAATCAATTTTTTACTTGAAAATGGCACCTTTTCCTCATTTCCATCTTGTCCATTTATCAATTCGAACAACCTTCCGTTAATTATCCTAATCAGCCTTCCTAATCAACCTCTTTCTATGCATTCATCTCCAATTTCACTGCATCTGTCATTCTGCTGATTGCGCCAATGCCTTTCTGCACTCCGGCACACGTCTGACCGCTATAAAAAACGCATAAAACCGCGCAAGAAAGTGAACGAATGAGCAGGCCAAAATGGAACGAAGGAAACCAATTTGGACGAGTGCAACATACTGGGGTAGAAAAGATATTGTGGAAAAGCTACGGGTTTGAAGAAGTAACATTTCTTATCGATTAAGTGAAGTCTAGCGCGTCCTCTAATGAAAGAATACCTCAATTTTACTATCGATTTGCATAAAGTTTATGTTACTCATCTAGGAATATAATTTCTGAAGCACTATCTCAAAGGGTAGCTATTTTTAGTTTCGAAATCCAACGGAATAATTATTTTCGAAAATCAATAATCGAAATTAGACGTAGTTCTTCTTTGCCTAAATTTTAATTGAAATGATTTTCTCGACCTAAAATTGGTATCGAATTGTCGCTTTTCTTCACTGAGCCAGAATCAGAATTTTGAATTCCAAAATAGCTATTCCGCTCATCATTAATTAACCGAATTTTGACAGAATTTCGGCTTCAGTTTCAAAATTTCATCGATCTATCTTGAATATTATGACGACTCCATAGTTTTGATTCGATTTGTTTCTTGAGGAAGTTGTTTGTCTGTCTGTCCTCTGTACAGCTCCATTTCTTCCATTCCATTCATTCATTTCCGTCTGCCGTATCGATGAATAATAAGAAGATAGGGGATCTCCTCGGCCATTAGCTCTCTGCACAGAGGCACAGAAATACAGAGACAAGAGACAGCCATGTGGCTCGTGCCTCAAAAGGACTCCAAGTTACAGCCTCCAAACAATTACAACGTTCTGCCCTATACTGCTCATGTAGAGCAAATGAGATTAGAAAGGAGAAAGGATGAGATGAGTTCTCTCTAATGACGTAATGGAGGGTTGTTCAGTGAGGATGAGAGGAAATGGGGGAAGTAATTGATTCCTCCTTTGAAGCAGACAAATTCGATAATTTCAATTATTTTCAGATACTTCCTCAAGTTCTTCCTCAAATGCAACCAGAACTGTCTGAAGAATGCCGGAAATCCGAGGGACATGCGCAGGTTTCAGGTAGTTGATTTGTTTGATCTTTCATAATTGCACAAAATTATTATCTGTTCTTCATCTGGTCATGTACAGGGTCGTCGAATTGAAATTTGAGATTTGGAGTTTCTATTCCGTATTTTAACGTCTCAATTTCGAATATCTTTCTTTAAACATGGATACTTTCGCTGTCAGAACCTTCAATTTTCTTCAATTCTATAGAAGACGATCGCCAGAAACTTCTTGCGACTAATCCTTTGCATATTATCTTTGAGAATTTCGATCTTTAATCTGTCAGTAGCCAAAAGTTCCACTTCAGAGTGGTGCCAAAGTGATGATTTTATGCTCTTGTGAGACTCACTTCTCACTATCTTTATATTCGTCGTACAAAAATTTGGCATAAGTCTGCTAAATTAAAATAATTTTTAAAAAGTGCGGCATGCTCAAATACTTACTCAAGTCGGCTTCCGTCAGCCGTAAATCGTCTCCATTCTCACTTTGCCTGCCTAACAGGTGGCAGAATGTGTCTGCTCTTTTGTTGCCATTTTGACCCTGTCACATCTTCCCCTTCTCCTCTCCTCTCTTCCCTCTGCCTTTTATGACTCCTAATCAACTGGCTCATCCCCCTCATCCTATCGCATATCCAATTGACCAACTGTGCGTGAAAAATGACGAACTCATCAAGGAAAAATAATTGGAAAGTCGGAGGCGATAATTAGAATAAGTAACGAGAGATATTCAGGTGGTTCTGAGCACGACTGCGAGACTGGATGGACCGCTTTTGGGTGTGTCGGAGAACATTTTTGTGCACAATAATTCGAAACACGGAAGGAGAACGAAGAGGAGCGATGCTTCCGATGGCAAGTCATTTTTAGTTAATATTTTCCTTTCCTAGATTCTAACTTGATTTAGCGCATTCTAGCTTATCTCAATCATATCTCTTCTTTCAATCTATCCCTGAATCTCTTCCTTCTCTCATTCTTTCATGCTATCTCATTTCCGTTTCGATCTTTCCTTCCTTCCGTCTTCAGCTGTCTCTTTCTCTCCCTCTATCATCATAACGTTTTAACATAATTGCACGCACATCCATAAATGTGTCAGATATGCTAATTCTCTCCGCACCATCTCCATTTCATTCACTATTTTCCTCATGCATTTGTTTGTTTGTCGAATTCGATGAAAAATGGCAAAAAGCATTAGTCAGGAAGAGAAATGTGAAGCTGACAAATGAGAGACTGGAAACTAGCAGAAACAATAACTAAACAGATGAAATGATACAGTAGAGAAGGTGATGCAATGAGAAGGGGAATTGCAGAATTCGCATCTGAAGTCGCTGAAATGACGAGCGTCGGATCGACGCCCAGTCCAGTCATCAAAGCACTGTGCCCCAGTGAAGGATGGGTGCAAGGAGGAACTCAGGCAAGGAAAAGCATTGAAAATAAATAGTGACGCTTAAAAGTTTAATCATCTTCCAATTTCGATCGTTAGTTCACCTACATGTATCTTATCAACCTTGCTGCAACAACAAGATTTCATGACCTGATCTTCACAATTTTCTTGGACAATTTCACTTTATTAATGCATCTTATTTGCTAAACCATTAGCATACAAATTTGTGGTTGATGCAAACTTTCAAACGTCGTTGTAGATGTGCAGAGTTTAAATTCTGTATCCTACCTAGGAAAAAATTGAATCCCTGGCTACAATATTGTTTTTGAAGACTTCAACACGGGATACACGATTTAAAATTTTATTGAAATTCAAATTTTGAGAATCCCTAATGTTGAAAACTATTCTATGTCCAACAGCTAAACCTCATTTGAAAACAATGTTCATTCAGGTCGTCATAATTGGCGAGAATTTCTTCGAAGGACTTCAGGTTGCTTTCGGATCAACGACTGTTTGGCCTGAAGTGAGCGAATTTAGCCAGCATCCGTTTATCATTGGCTCATTTTAGTCGATTCAAATAATCTCTTCTCACGCGATGCGAGTCACGACTCCACCTCGACACAATGCAGGCGTGGTTGAAGTGACGTTGCAGTACAAGAACAAGCAGTACGGCAGAGGGGCTCCTGTCAGATTCGCCTATGTTTGTAAGTCGATCAATAAAGAAAATTAGAGTTATTCTCAATCTTCGTAGCTCTGACTGAGCCAAGCATCGACTTTGGGTTTGCGAGGCTGCAGAAATTGCTACCCAAGTATCCTGGAGATCCAGAGAGGTTGCCGAAGGATTTGATATTGAAGCGGGCTGCTGAATTAGCCGAGGCCTTGTACAACAGGTGAGATAAACTGTTAAGAGTTGAAACTATTGATCTTTTCAGAACACCCGATCAACTTTCACAATATGCGTCTGCCTACAGTGTGCCTTTCGATCCTGCAGGTTTTCAAAAGATTCTTCTAATCCTTTAGTTTCAGTTGATCTTTTAGACTACGCTAATCGCGCCCACAGCTCACCCCGATCCTTGCCGTACGGATCTTCCTCGACTTCAGTCTACCAATCAGCCTATCCCTCTGTCACAGGCACTCCCGCAGCCAATTTCCTGAACGCCCAGACAGGGTTCACCCCGTTCGGATCCGTAAATCCGTTCGTGTCGACTCTCCAACCTGCACCACGACTTGCATAAGTTGATCTTCATTTTACAAACTCTACAGATGAATTGGAATCTTCAAAGTATCTCCCTTAGAGCAATGCATTTGCAAAATTCAGCATAAATACTTCACAACTCTAGAAATCTTCAATAGCATATAATTTTAAAGTTTGAGTAAACTTGAACTACTAATATGTCTAAGGTCCAACTCATTTACGATTTTCAATAAATCAGAAAGTTGTACTCGAATATTTCGGTGAAATTCTCTCGTTGTTATTATTTCCTTGGTTTTGTCCAATTTGTGATTTATTTCACTTGGTCTCTAGATGATCTACTAATTTATCAGAATCAGAATACGAAGAAGTGCGAATTGAACTCGGAGAACTTTGATTTCGAATTCTGATCTGGAGATTGCTTTCAATTTTTTCCTGAGAATTACGAGATGACCTCATAAAATGCAATAATGATTATTCTTGTCTTTATTATTATTTTGCTATTGACCAAAGAATGTAAAATGTTTCAATTGTCCATAATCTTGCCACATTATCATAAAGTCTCGCTTGATCTCGTATTGTCTGTGCAGGGTTGTGCAAACACGAATTCTTACCTTAAACATTGTTGATTATGAAATGTACGACAATAAAAATTACTGATTTTTTTTCTGAACAACTGCAATATCTAAGTTAGAACTCTCTCTCTCTATCATAGAAATTCATCCCCTCAAATGTCAGAACTATCCATTGTCCAACTAAAATCATCTTAGAAATAGTCTTATAATGTTTTAAGAGGGCATAAAGTGGATTTAGTCTTGGTTTGAAGTGATTATAATCATTGGTGAAGAGTTACGTCGGTTTGAAGATTCAAATTTTTCGAATATGTGGGGATCGAAAATAGAAATCCGTGGACTTCTATTTTATATTTTACGGTATGTTTTGATAAAACTATTGCTCCCGATTTCGAGATTGTTCGGGTATTTTGACTTTCCCAACCTTGTGTTTCGAAAATTAAAATCTAATTCTGTCAAACGTTGCTCTGAACCATCATCATTTTCGTTCACCTTGCATCATTCTTTGAAAATTATCCTGCGTTTTTTCTCTCATTCCTTTATCACTCCACTTCCACTTCTTTAATTTTCGTTCTAACGCTAGTCTATTTTTGCATCTCATTCATCAAATCGGCCGTCAGTTCTTCATTTCTATCACTTTTGTTTTTATCTCTTCTGCACGAAAGTGACTTTCAAAGACGCAGAAAGCGAGAAGTCAAAGTTGTACGCCAAATGAGAAGGAAAAAATGAAAGAAAGATGATCGGGGGAAAGGTCGCACAAGCAAAAAAATGGCGCCATCCACGAGGCAGCTCTGCAGAGTTACAAATGTTTTATGATTGACAGTAATTATTATCTCTGAACTAAAGATTGTTTACATACGTAACAATTCCAATAGAAAATGTAATCACCGAAAAGATTTGATGGCTCATGAAGAAGTGATCCAATTTATTAATTAACACTGGCTAAAATTATATTTTTAGAATTTTCGTATACATACCTAATGAGAGAATTTAAATGAAATTTAACTCGCATAAAGATAGATAAATGCTTATTGCACACTATCATATTGTGTTTTAAGGAACCTTCATATTATTTTTATTGCAAATTTCGTAAATCCATTCACAGATATGCAATGAAGCATCATTATCAAATCTAGTAAGCTTTCAAATTGATAAAAATGCTCCCTAATTGAAGGCTGATTCAATTAACAAATCCGATTATTTTATCAAGGCATGCTTATAATGCGTAATTATGAATTTTTCACGAAAAGCCTATCACTCCTTTCGAAAAGGACTCTGGAAAATTACGATGAAAATCACTATCACATCACTGAAATTCGCCAATTTTTGCTGATAAAATGCAATCGCATCATCGTTTCTCGATGCTGACTTTCAATGAAATATTGCGGCAAATCTATGATAGTTATTTACAGACTCTAACATAACTGATAACATGGTGGATAAGTTAAAAGAAAACTATCGTCTGTGCATTTCCGGCCCAGTGTTTATCATTGATGATCGATGGTGATCACCAATCCGTATCAATCAATTTGTTTATGTCAAAGAAGTGTCGATATGCAAATTGAGAAGGAGAGAGAAAGGAGAAACGTCACTCGAACAGATATGCAGATTAGAGATGAGGCCATCAACGAGGAGAGAAAGGAAGGAGAGGGATAATCTTTGAAGGATCATTTACGTCACTGATCAGTCTACTTCTTGTTTGTTTCACACATGCACAACGATATTATTGACCAGTGGCTATCATGCACAATAATCTGGGTCGATATACAGTAGTTTATGAATTAGGGACAGTTCTAGAGATGAAAGTCGTCAGAAACCCTTTGTTGCGACCTATCCCTTATAGTTTCTTTTCGCCTGATGAAAGTGCTCCCTAGGTCTGTGCTACTATAAAGTAGTTTTGATGTGCAGCGAAATATGCAAAAAAAAAAAAAAAACTCTTCGGTGTGCAAAGACCGTTTCTTATGAATTAGATTGTGTTACTCTGATCAAGACAGATAAAGTTTGATTACTTGCACGATTTATTTCAGCAGATATTGTAGAAACCTATTAAATTATACGGAGATTAAAGCTGACATAATGTTGAATCGCTATATTTTCAACATTTTTCAGGGAGATAATAAAAACATTCATCGACATATTTTATGAAATGGCGCTTATTTTTGCCAAAATTGTAATTTCCCTTATTTTTAATTTCGACGAAAAACCATGTTTCCAATTTGATGTGATGTCGTGCAATTTGTAAAGATTATCGAATTGTTTATTTGCCAAAATTAGTCTGTTCGATTCCTTTCGATGTACCAAGAAATCAAAGGTTTTCGCCACGTTCCATTTCGAATTATCCACTCCCTTTTCATTATCATTTCCAATTGCATTTCGATTCGATTCCATCTTCTCATCATTCAGAATCAGAAGGAATCCCTTTTTGTCCCTTGCTTGGAGCGTGACTCGAGTCTAATTTCGACTGATTTTGCTTGTCTTTGATCGCTCTGAATACCTGATTGACAGTCGAATTCAACGAGTTTTTCTTCCAAATCGGGACATTTTGGCAAGCAAATCTGGGTCGTATCACTAGGAAACCATTGAAAGAAGCAGGAAAATCAGCCGATGGCTTGCAGAAATCAGCAATAAAAGGAGAATGCAATCAAAGACAGGACAGGAGTCAGTTCCTCCTTCCCAGGGACCACGTGGCGGCTCCTCTGTAATGGGAATTATCACTGGTTCTGGCCAGATAAGAGCATTCCTTTCCCAGAAATAGCCTCATTCGCTGAAGCCTGCAAACATGCTGAACCATATCATTCTTGTATGAAAATTAAACTAGGGTACAGTTGCAATCTACACAGAAAAATGACATGAATAACAGAAGAGATCAATCAGCCATTGTTGCTTTTATCACTTACACCTTTCTTGGAAACTCAAGGAAAAGTCGAAGATATTTCTTGATTTTGCTTTCCCGGGAATTTTTGCGGATTTTTTAGAACGAATTTCGATATCTTCAAATCAACCCAAACCTAATCAGACTTGTCTATGAAAATACAATGGAGTTTCACTTAAAATTCAAATGAAACTTCTAATATTGTAATCAGCTGTGGGCGATTTTCAGAAATTTGATCTAATTTTATTTCTCGCTTCTTTTTTCGGCGCTTGAATGAAACCATGCAAACTGATGCAATCTGAAAGATCGGTGCGTCAAATGTCGACCGAGATTACAGCAGCCTGTATCTCTCAACCTACCCCCCATCTCCATCCCTCTCTCTCTCTCTCTCTCTCTCTCTCTCTCTCTCTCTCCCCCTCAATTCCCATCTTTCCTCTTCTGTCACTGAAGGATACGTCTGTTTCGCGAACCTTCCCTTGCCCCTTCCCTTCAGGCATCTTCTGCTGCCTGTCTCCGTTTCACCGACACCTTCTTGTGTCCAGCCCCCCTCTGCGCGTCTGTCCTCACTCTGCCACGCATCTTCTTCTCTGTCGCTCGATTTCGTTGACATCTGCCGGTCTGCAGCCAGTGCGACCGCACGCGGCCCTTTCTCTCCCCATTTTCCCTGCTATTCCTTATCGTTCTGCTTCTTCGATAATCATCCCTTTATCATTCAGATTCTCACTCTCTGACTTGTCGTTGAAGACAGCAGAAGAGGGATGAGATAGGGAAGGGACTGTAGGAGGGGGCAGACACACTGACAATTGGTTCCCCACGTGGAAGCGTGGAGATGAAAAATGAAGTCGATGGAAAGAAGAGAGAAAAAGAGAAGAATGAGAAGGTATGCAGCAGAAACGTGCAAAAACAAGTGATAAGTAATGATAATTGACAGTTCTTCCTTTGACTTCTTCATCTATTATCAACTAATTAACTACAAAACATACCCAATAATGATAACCTGGTAATGGATGGGAAGATATAATTAGATGGAGATGTATTGCAACAGCACAAAATGAGACATTTCATGGAATGTCATGAAAAATGAGGAGGAAAATAAAAGTGGTGTCATTTTTTGCTGACAAATATACAGCAGATACGGTAGTTTTTGCCAATTCAGCGTTGCATCAGCCGCTTGTAAACTGCATCGTTAATCTCATTCACTGATTACTTCGTTCTCTTCAGGATTTCATCATTCTCATGTCATCCAAACATCCTTTGTTTTTTCCATCCAACAATCTAAAGAGATTTTGAATGTTTAACGTTTGACATTTGTAACAATGCAACTCATGACATTGAAGATTGATTGTAGTAACCAAAAAGTTTCGGATTTTCACGTTGTGTGGCCTGAATTCCTCCGAATTGTCTAATTTAGACAATATTTCGTGCAATAACAATCCGATTTTCATTCACTAAATTATGAAGTCAATTTCAAAAATATGCAATGGGAAATGGAATAATAACTTTATGGCGCCTAGTTGATAGATAGAACTCTATCTATTTTTCTCAGGGAGTAAAAATTTTGATATAAATGATAAATTGATATAAATGCTATTGCTGTTGTTGATGTATTTATCATATTTCTCACACAAAATGACCATATTCTGACTATGCAAGTTGGATAATTGGCACTCGCTCTTGTGACGTGGCGGGTTCATTGCAGAGAACGCTTCTTACAGCCCCCGCAGGCCTGGCCAATTCAAGCCAAGCAGAGGCAGAAGAATCATTCATTCACACAACCACAATCACTGCATTGCAGTTGCTTTTTTGCTTTTGCGTCTCTGTCCCCGCACAGCTAAATTCGGCTGCGATCGGCGAGAAAAATTCGCACCACACACCTATTGCCTTGACTTCTTGGGAGATGGTTAAAAGAACGTGCAAAGGATACGTCGAAATAGCAGCAAAGGCCACTACCCGACAACTCGATTCGATGCATGAAGAACACAACAATCACTGACTGACTGGGAGGCTATGACCCAAGAACTGATCGGGCGAATTGCCAGTCAGATGCCTGCATTACATGCTGCCATAAATATAACATGTCGTCATAGCGTACTCTCTAGCTTGTAGTTCGTATCGATATTGGACGAATGAGTCGTATTGCAAATTTAAATGATTTTGAAACAAGCTGAAAAATGATAGTCATCAAAGTGTGAATCAAAGAAGATTCCTTATAGCTAGTGTTTTAGAGCTAGATTACTTTCTACACTTTCAGAATAGTCGAAAGCAACTGATCACCAAAGTTACTAGCTTTGAGTTAGATTAATTCATGATTAAATAAAAGTTTAAAAATTCCCTAAACGTGTTCATCACTTCCCGACACTACATGAAGTTACGCTTATTATGCATGAAAACAATGCTTAACGTGAATCACTATAAAATCAAGAATTACTTGAGCAATCATGCAACTGATTCTTATTCTCGTTTCAACTTCGAATTACTCAACTGCTATCTTATCAAAATTGTCACGTAGATACTTTGATGGTTCGACAAATTTAAGCAAACATTGACATCATATTTTAATTTTGTACATAATGTGTAACCCAGTTCCTGGATTGGATTATTGATTATGCAGAGGAAACTAAATAAATTAACTCCAAACCTACAGTTACGTTTCTACCCTCAACTTCAATCATTTCTAGTCTTTTACAGTCATAGATGCAAATAAAAATTGTACACATAAGTGTTACAAAAAATAGCCTGAGGACCGAAATGACGAAGTGAAGAACTAAAAAAATATTATGAAAATAGATGCAATTCATTTCCGTTTTGGCTCAGTCAAAACTATTTACTTATCAAGTTGTTTTTGATGTTATCACGTAGATCGAGTGAAAGCACAGAATTTCATTCATTTGATCTGCTTATTTGTTTTTGATTTTGCATTTTCAAGCTCTGAAGATAGTCGCGTTTTTCATTTCATCACGCTTCTCACTGATATCACTTGGTCGATTTTGAAATCAAACATCAAAAAGTTCAAAGTGGGACTAGAAAAACAGGTAGAAAGGAAGCGAATTAACCGCCTGCGGCCACCACGTGGTTCTTATCGAATATCGTCACATATCACAGTTATCGCTCTCAATTAGTCAATTCATATCACTCCCTCTTTTCTCACTCCCTTATGACTCCGAGACATGTCCTTTTCTTGTCACCCTTCAATTATTCCTGAAATTGGCAATCAGCCAGGATCAGAGAAGGGAGAAGGGAGGCGAGAACCACAATAGGGCAAGGGGATGGGGGTGGGGTGAGATGAGACTAGCCGAATGTGATGCAAGATTATTGTAGATCTGCAGACTTGGCAGGAGATCACTCTCATTGGGGTCATTTGGTCACTTGCAGAGACATCCAACTGGCATGCAAACCTTTCAGACTCTACTCTATGTTCTTTCCTTCTCCCACCATTTTGTTATTCATCAGCAATCTTTCCTGATTTCCTTATCAGTTTTCTCGAATCACCCGATTTGCTTGTCGCTTTCACTGAAATACCTTATCTCTCCACGCAAAAGACTTTATTATTCTTAGTGGCACATAATTCCGGGCATTCTGAGTGACTTCTTGGTTTTAGTTACTTTGAAAAGCGCATTATTTTTACATTTTATCATTTTGCTGATTCGGCTGCAGATATTTTATGGACTGTCCTCTTCTATGCTTTCATTTCCAATATCCATTAGTCTGCATTTCTTCACCCGGTCTGACTGTTCTTCTGGTGACCAATTTCTTTTCAAACTGATTCCTGTAATCATATCGCTGACACCGCATTCCTTCTCATACGAAAATAGCGTCGATCAGTCGTCTTCCCATCTAAAAATAGTCTTCCCCAAATAAGCGATCAGAATAGAATCATGAAGATGTCAAGCTTCCCTCACGTTATCATCCATCATCTTCACTCCCTTTCCCTACTTCTGACGATTATAAATAACCGACGAGTGATTTTTATTGGTCTCATCGCTAATCAAAAACTGTCGTTGAAACTAAGAAAGCATGCGTAAAATCGGGTGAGCGAGCGTGAATTCGAGAGTATAGAAAGTAGACTGTAAACAAGGACAAGGCGCGAGAAGTGCAGAGAACGGACACAAATTAACGCGATTCTCAGCGATAACATAGAAATTCAGCATTGAAAAACTAGGCAGTTCGGTTATAGGTGGTAATTCGACACGTGTTGATTGAAAAATTCTTGAAATTTCATCCGTCATAAATCATCTCATGCTTTTTTCTAACAGTTAATATTCACATTACAGTGTGTTGTTAGGTAGATTATATTCATCGACTACAAACAATCGCTGTTGTACAAAAATAGTGTCATTACGATCCGATCATTTACCCACGCTTTGCTCGCCAGCGATGTTTTGTTTTGCATTCTGGTCGCTGATCTTCTCGACTTGGTTGCATGGGAGCGCCCACGTGTTCAGTTGATTATTGAGAAAATTCCTCTCGACATTAGATTGTTCCATTCACACGCAGGAACATTCAAAATAAGCATCAAAAATAGGTTATAATTGGAAACAGCACTAATGATCAAATCTATGGTCAACTATTCGAGAAGTTCGTAACTAATTGCCAGCTTCTAGTCTGAGAGTTGGTAAGCGAGCAGAATGAACGCCGGCAGAACTATGTCACACGTTCTGTTTCGTGATTTAAGGTTGTTGTACCAAAGATTGAAGGCAGAAAATAGTCCGAGTTAATTAGTCTGTTTATCTGTGATCTCTCAACATGCCGTACTCTCAGCACCTCCGCATCAGTCCGTTCGACTCGTGGGAACTATCTTCCGTTCGCTATTTCCCCTTTCTGCATCCCTTTCTCTCTATCATATTTCGTCAGATCGAGGCCTCGTGATGACTTGGTTGCTTTGCTTGTCGCCGAAACAGCAGTGGGCGGGTCTATCGTCCAGCCTATAAAAGGCCTCATCACAGTTCCCATTCTCACGCTGCATCACTCAATCACACATACACGCAGTTGCTTATTTTAGATTATCATCGATTATCTTTTTCACATCGATCAACATCCTCTTCCTTCTATAAATAGCCTTATTTTCTTATTTCGATTCTTGAATTTCAACCGCCAATTATTACCCATGATTTGCCTAATTACAGTATGGTCTTTCAGATATTCACCTAGTGAACACAACTACCAATTAGTGCTTGCTTCAAAAGCCGTTAATTTCGAAGATGAAACCCGACCGCAGTTCTACGAAAGCAGCGAAATTGCAGTCGCAGCAGAGGATATCGCGGGAAGAGATCGACGAGCGACTCATCATGCACGAAATAGACGTCTTCGCCAAGGTAGGCAAATTTCGATGTTTGGCTTCAACTTTTGCATCACCCTTCTGATTATTGCATTCCTTCTTCACAATAATCTGACCATTCGTCTTTTTATGGAACAGCCCATTTTTTTTTATCTCTGCTACTCTCCTCGAATTTCTTATCTGTTCGGAATTGGTCTTCTGGCTCTTTTGGCTTATCTCATTTTGTGCAGTGAAAGAATAAAAATGTATCGAAGGCCAAGAGGAGGTGTCAGTCTCCGAAAATCTCTGCTATCAGACAGTGCGCAATTTTTAGTGTGATGGAGGGAGTAGCAAGACTTTCATTTTTAAAGATTTTATTCACTTTTGACTTTTACAACAGTTCCTGGTTATTTGATCTTCATTTCGCATCTTCAGACTCACCCCAATATGGTGACGATCGTTGAAGACTCTGAATGGCCCGTCCTTCCACAATCTAAACACTCTCTCAACACCGTCAACCCAATCCGCAAGATCGCCGATGCTATGGCCGTGCAGCCTAATCCTGAGAAGTCTCTCCTTAAACTGCATTTGGGCGATCCTTCCATCAGTGGCAAATTCCCTCCACCAAGAGTTGCCGTTGAAGCTATGAAAGAAGCCGTCGAGTCCCACATGTAAGAAAAGCCATGAGCAGAACCAATGGAGAATATTTGACTTCAGGTGGGATGGGTACGGTCCAGCAGTCGGAGCAGTTGCAGCTCGCGAAGCCATTGCTCAACGGTATACACACCCAGAGGCACCAATCACTGCTGACGATGTCGTTCTTGCATCTGGATGCTCTCACGCTCTCCAAATGGCTATTGAGGCCGTAGCTGGTCCTGGAGACAACATCCTCGTGCCTCATCCCGGATTCCCTCTTTACTCTACTCTCTGCAGACCTCATGGAATCGAGGTTCGTTAACTTCACCATAGTTGAGTTTGAAGTTCACTTGTTTGATTTAGGATCGCGCCTATCATATCGACATCCGCAACGGAGCAAGAATCAACGAATTCGAACTCGAGAATCTGATCGACGAGAACACGAAAGCCATTGTCATCAACAACCCCGGCAACCCGACTGGATGTGTCTTCGGACGGAGTCAACTCGTCAGATTCCTTAGAGTAAGAATCAAATTTCCACCTGACAATCAATAACCCTTTCTCTTCAGATTGCCAACAAATTCAAGTTGACGATCATCGCCGATGAGATCTACGGCGACCTCGTCTACAACGGAGCCGAATTCATTCCGATCGCGACTCTGTGCCCCAAAGTGCCTGTGATCACCTGCGACGGCATCGCGAAGAGATGGATGGTTCCTGGCTGGAGACTCGGCTGGTTGATTGTCCACAACAGATTCGGGGTTCTCGATCAAGTCAAAAAGGTACCATTTCTTCCTTGCCCATGTCTTATCAGTCATTAATTTCTCAATTATTGCAGGGCATCGTCGCACTCTCTCAGAAAATCGTCGGTCCCTGCTCGCTCGTCCAAGGCGCTCTGCCTCGCATCCTTGCCGAGACTCCAGAAGAGTACTTCGAGAAGAACCGCAAAGTGATCGAAACCAACGGCAACATCGTCGATGCAGCTCTGAAAGGCGTTCCTGGCCTTAGCTCCATCCGGCCTCAAGGCGCCATGTATCAGATGATTGGTGTCGACAAATCCATCTATGGAGACGACGTTCTCTTCGCTCAGAACCTCATTAAGGTAAGTCATAATAATT
This sequence comes from Diploscapter coronatus, assembly GCA_964036155.1. Lineage (NCBI taxonomy): Eukaryota > Metazoa > Nematoda > Chromadorea > Rhabditida > Rhabditidae > Diploscapter > Diploscapter coronatus. The sequence goes on along the minus strand of OZ038422.1, from coordinate 42,716,696 downwards.
TAGAAATGAGTGGAATTTCTTATCAGTCGAATTTCAGGAAGAGTCGGTGTTCTGCCTGCCCGGCTCCGCATTCTCAGCTCCTGGTTACATCCGACTTGTGCTGACTTACGACGAACAAATTATGCGGGAGGCTGCCGACCGAATCAAGGAATTCTGCGAGCGATACGCGGCTGCGAGATGCCAACAGGAGGACTCGTCTGATGAGGGATGCGAAGTCAATAGCTGTGAATCGTCATGATTCACACGATTCAATAACTCTTATTGTTAGCTCTTTTAATTATTACAAGTATTCCCGGTGATATTTTTATTCTTTCAATTCTTATTCCATTGGCATTTTTATAATCATTTTTCACGACAAATTCTGCAGTACTATCAATTACTCTATTTAGCTCTTCTAATTTTTTTAGAAGTTAGAAATTTGCCAATGCTTTTTTCGTACACGGTACCCTTCTTGTGCCAATAATCTTCCTATGGTCTCAACACTATGTGCTTTTCATTTCTCGATTTTATCTATGAATTTTTTCTATATGTTTGACTTCTCATCTTTCTCTCATTTCGTTATGGGTTGCATATTCGATTTTGCTATACAATTAAGTATGTCTTACAAGTACTTGTATATACGGATAGCCTTTGACTATATATTTGAATCACTAAATTCACAAATAATAAATAAACTATTTCATAAATATATTTATTTTAAATTTACACTAATATATAGTTTCATACCCAGAAAAACATAAGAAGTCAATCGCTTACTAATCGAAGACAAATTTAATAAGTGAAAAGTTTAATCCTGCAACAACAATACGTTATCAGTTTACGAAGATAGATAATTTCGAGCAGATTATAATGAAGTTGCACATCTAATTTTACACTTTATAATAACACCGAGTTTGCATATATTGAGGCAATTTGAGTAAACAATATTCTCACTGGGAAATATCCATCACTTTGAATTTTTGAACTATTTTTTCTCGACTTCACTTAATTTTGACGCCACTCATTTCTCCAGCGATTTTCTGCGTATCGTCCACGGATTGACGCTTGACAGGTGCCATGTAGAGGATCACTGGTCGATCTTGGGTCTTGATCTGAAATCTTAGGCATTAGAGATGTCTTTTTATACGATTCCGGAATTTTTATCATGTTTTTCGATTTCTGCTTCCCTCAATGGATGCCATCCATTTAACACCTTTTTATTTGATGACGCATTTTTATATCGAAGCACTTCGGACCAAGATTTATTCACAGATATAAGATACATGCGAGCATCTATCGAAAATTCTCTAGCTACATCCATCCAGTCCCAAGGCCTAGTTTTGCAATTTCACGCAGCCGACAAAGCGATTTATCACCGACTAAATTCGTCTTTCCACTACCAAAAATAGCTCGAGCGAGTCTAAAAATTCCCCGGAGAAATGGCTGGAATCGTCAGAGCGCAGACCGGAAAAGCAACAGCTCCAAACAGGATTCGATTAAAAATGCGCCAAAAATGAGAAAATCTCTTCGTGAAAAGAGACTTCTCGATTCTTGGTTGCGAGCGTAATTTGGTTAGAAGAGCAGTGTCAAAGGACTAAAGTTGACATTACGATTTCAATTGAATTTCTAGAATAGGTTCAGTGTTCGCAAAAATATCCCAAGATTCGTGTTCGTGAATTTTGCCATATTTGACGATTGCTGCCGGAGATTATTCGGTTCATTGAGCCTGACATAAAATATAAATGCATACGCAATGAGGAAAAGATTAGAGTTTGCTACGGAAACTTTTGTTAGATATTTAGAGAAATGTTTTTGAAAGAAAATTCTAAAATGATAGGCAAAGCAGGGTGGCTCAGATTTTGAAAGTATTCTTGATTTTAAGGGTTCAAAACTGTGCTCTTCTTTAAATATCTACTCGGAAAAAGAACTTTGGAACTAAAAATTTGTATTTCAAATTCGAGCAGCGAAAAACCTATACCCATGCCACCGTATCGAAATTATGAGAATTTCAAAAACTATTCCGGTTCTGACTTCTATTTTTACATTAAGACTCCGGAAAAAACTCCATGATTCAGGACTATCATTTCATGATAATTTATTCAAAGTTCGAAATTCGTGGTAAAATCAATTTTAGTCTCGGGAAATATATAAGTTATCTATCATAGATTGAAAGGGCTTATCTTAACTTTCAAATAATGCAGCCAGATTAGGAATGAGAAAAGTTCGGCTTCGTTTGATCACAAAGTTTGGGCTTTTTTTTTGCGGAGACAAAGACAAACTTGATTTTTTATTTTGAATGAAAGAAATTTTTTGAACTTGGCTTAGATGTTGTTCTAGTATAGATTTTTTAAAATTATAACTTTTAATTTTGGCTTTTTTTAAATATTTAAATTAGTACAATCCTAGCAAGGATTAACTAGATTAGGATATGTTCAAGCATTCCTCATATTCTGCTCAATATCATCCTAATTAGAATTCATTTATTTATATTTAAGATGTATGAACGATAGGATAATGCAGCTTACGCTATTTGGCATAGCAGGAGAGGTGGTGATGACAGGGAGATTGTGGGAGTCATCCTTGTCCGAACTGAACATGTCGACACACTCGTGTTCGTCTGGGACAGGAGAGCCGACTCGGGCAACTGCACACGAAGTCATCTTCTCAATTAATGCACGTAGAATTATGCAGTAAAAATTCTGATATAGCGAAAACGACAACGAAAAGACAAGGGAAATAGAGAATCGTGAGACAATGGTGATTTTGAATTCCGTGTAGAATTCATTCGAATATTCAATGATGGAATGAGAAAATGAAGAAATAAGAACATCATAACGTAAAAGGTGCGTACGATATAAATATACAAATTGTCAAAGGCATCTAAAGGCATCTGAGTCCGAGGGTGGATTCCGAAAAAGGAATGGGGAATGGCAATATCTGAATGCGGGAAGATTTGAGAAGAAGCAGAGAGACTGACTGCTTTGCTAAATCCGAGGAAACGAGATAAAGAAGGGAAAAGAGGAGGGAAGAGAGGACTGGGGTTGGAGAGGCTGGGCTGGAAGCGAGAAATGTGCCACTGGGAATTGGGACTGAAGTTGGGAGATTTGAAGTGAAAAGAGAGGACGAGCTGCGTTGCTACTTTATAATAGAACATTAGAAGGGGAAACAAGGCATTTCGAGGCTAAATGATAAGTTGCAGAGCGGACCGAGCAAGTATTCCTTGAGGATTGCAGGCTGCAAGGCCATCAAAGTCGTATGAGTTACTGAACTACAAAAGATCAGCAGAGCTGAAGTGGCAGTGGCTGGCTACTGAATGGCCGAACGACTGAATGGGTAATGGATGGGATAATACAGACTAAAACTCAAGTATGATAACTGGCTGTGGATATTGCACGAGGACGGAAACTTCTAGAAAAAGCTATGGATTGGCGTTTCAAATGGTCATAAAGGGGTTATACAATTTTGAAATTTGAAAACAATGGAAATTCGTATAAATTTTTATGACGGTCGTTGCTTTGGATAATATTTCTAACTCGTCGTTCATGATAACTTTTGAAACTATAAAAGATATTGTATCAAGGAAAGATCTCTGTAACACCAAAATTCTGATTTCTAACGGATTTAAATTAACCTAATTAGAATGAATTTTTCACTAGACTCCACTAAACATCCGCACAATATCCCCCACACTATTGCGCTGGTTAACAAAGAAGGCATGGGTGTGATCATGATACAGAATTATTCATAATCACACAAAAGAAGAGATATACACAAAATAATTTCTAATTCGAAAATGAAATCCTAACCGCCCATAAATCGATAACATATGACGCTCTAGCCCTAACGTTCTACAATCATTGTGCAAAAAAATTATTTTACGTTAACGAAGATGAGAAAGTGCCTCAAAATTGCAGCCGGACTAAATTTACTTCGAAAGATGTTTGAACTTTTTCATAACACTCGTAACTGAAGATGGTATATGCGTTATCATCAAAAATTAGGGAAGATATCATTTCCTATAGAACAAATTAAAATAGACTGAAAATAGATTGAACTTTTTAGAAAACCCAAAGAATATACGTGGTGGAATATGATTGTAAAATTTCGGACTATTAATTTACTCTATAATGCAAATTTTTAAGTAAAACATGCTTGCAGAACAAACTTTTCCTCAAAGTAATATTTCTAGAAAAGATATGACTAGCATTATAACTAACAGCATGCTAAATTAATAACTTTACTCGTCATGTATACACGAAGAAATGAATAACAAGTAAAATATCGAAAATGTATGTTAGCATGACTTTGGTTGAAAGGAAGCGCAGTTAGTGTTTGATTCGCTGAGGGTCAGAGTCAAACTGAACATTTGAGGCCTCGACCCAGTTGAATGGCCGCCGACACATGATTCATACAAAATTCTGCCGCTTCTCTCACAAATTGTTGAGCTCAAACAAAGATGAGATTTTAGTTGAAGCTTATATCAGTCATGAGGACAATGCCTTAAACGAATTACCTCACAGCCAGAGGCACGAAGAAAACAATTGAAACTATTTCGTAAATCACATCTACGAAACTTTTCTTCTCACTTCGAACGCAAATTTAATTTCCTTTGAATGCTGCAGAAAATTTTCTCAAATTTTTCACGTGAAAATTCGACCAAAGAATGCGGATTTCGAAATGAGCTCATAAAAGCCGAAATTGTGTGAATGGATAAGAATTTTGCACACAAAACGGAAGAGGAAGAAAATTAATTTTCGTTCGAGTTTGACTCGCTTTTTTCGCCTTTCAAGTGTCAGGAAACACTCAAAAATGTTGGTTTTTAGCGAAAAGCTGCAGATTTGAATGGATTTGCTCATCGAAGGCAAGGCCAAGGGGAATTGAAACAGAAAACTGCAGAGCTGAATAAAGAGGAAAAATGAATAAAAGAATGGAAGAAGTGAAGATTGAAGCCTCTGGAGAGAGCAAAAATGACAGACAAGTAGGTTGGAAAACTTGGAAAGGAATGCATATGAATGAAAAGGCGACAATAAACCCAAAATTCAAATGTCAAAGTGAGTTAAAGTAGACTGTAAAGTCAAAATATTACCAAAACTTGACATTAAAATAATGAAATTTTAATGTTTTGCATGATTCCTTAAACTTTCTGATTTAAAAATATTTGAAATATTTAATTTTTTTTTTACATATTTTATATTATTGATTTTGATGAAGTGCAATATCTTCCCATTTCATTAAAGAAGGGACAAGAATTATTGAACCTTTTCTTTCGTAAATAGTGGTTAGATAAATGCCACTTTTTAATTATGGTCTTCGCACATACGTTTCGATGAATTATAGATGCTGAAACTTTTTGATGATAATATGCATTTAACTTCGTTAAAAATTTTGGATTTTAAAACTTTCAAAATATTAATTTAAGGTGATAAGCTTGCCATCTTTTTAAAGACTCACTATTCCTATAAGTATTCAATTCTCATTAATTCTTGCATATCGCAAATATTTAATTTCAATGGATTACTCAAATTTTATGAATGATTATGACAAAATTCAATACAATACTAATATGTTACATATAAATAATGAAACTTATAATCAGTTAGGAATTTGGGCATTCGACAATGGCTACTTCTTCATTGAAATAATGGAATATTTATTTATTCTTACCGTTATTCCTAATTACTCTCTTCATGCTATCTTCATCTACACGTTATTTAAAACTCATAAAACTGAGAAAACCGTAATGATATTTTACAAATAAGCAGGATTAATCTGAAAACTATTTAGAATTCATATGTTTGGATATTGTATTTACTGGAAGTACTTACCCTACTTAATCTAATTTATATTAGCATATATGGTGGATTTTCGCCTGTTTACGCTTTATTAGCATACGGAATTTTGAAGTAAAATTAAGAAATGAAAATAAATTACCTAAATTAAATTTGATTGAAGTTTGATATTTTGATATAAATGAATAATTCCCAAGAATAATGTTTTATTTGCAATGTGTATTGAAGATAGTTTAGAGGCTATGTGGAGTTTCCAGTTTGGGCTCAGTACTTTCTATCTCGGCATCCGTTTTCAGTCCGCTGTCTTCATTTTCTCAATTTTTTTGTTTGCATTCAACGATTTGTTTTGATCAAAGGCTATTTATCTAACGATTCATTTATAATAAGGTATATCGTTTAAAATATTCAATCAATAATGCAAGTTAATTCAATGTTAAAGTTATCAATAAATTTTAGAAGGCCATTAGTGACAACTACCCCTTTATTAATTATATCATATTTTCTTTATACAGGATATCAGACTGCAATAAGCTACACTCCATATTTGTATGAACGAGATAAAGTTTGGTTACTTTTAGCTAAGGTAATAATTTTAGTTTGATAAAAGCAGGATTTCAAGATAAGTAAATTTTTATCGAATGAATCTATATCACAATTTCAGTTTGATATTGCAATACGAATACTAATGTCGTTTTCATCAATCGGAATTTATATTCATCTCTTCAAATATATTCAAGAAATTCGTTCGAAAGCGAATGCCAAAGCCAGCGTAACATTTCTACTACAACTTATTCCATTTACAATCTACGAATTTGTAAGTCTTCAATTTATAATTTAAAACTATTAATTAACTAATCGAAAGATTTGGTATTATGTTTACGATTTAGTAAATTTGTAAATAGAAATTAACAATTCTTTTTAAATTTAGATTGATGCCATAGTGGAATTTATCGCCCTTATTCTTCTTCATTTGTTCGATAGGTTTTACGCTATTAATATAGAAACGAATAGTAAATATAACTCAGTTAAAAGATCTAAGAATGATACTTATTTTTACACTGATTATGATATTGATCAATATTACTATGATTCTCCCGAATTTCTTGATGCATTTGATATAAGTGGCGTGATTATGTCCATGATTGGAAACAGTGAATTATTCCTGGCATATTTTGCTACGATTTGCATTCCATTGTCGTTCATAATTCCAAATAGCGAGAAGCGGCAACTTATCTATGATTTAATTCCTAGAAAATTTGTGAGCCTTTTTAAATTATGTTTTTCTTGCTCTGAAATTAAAGTTCATCCAGCCCAAAATCTGCATAATTCAATGCTCACGAATTAACGCTTGTGAATATCTTGTAAATTAGTTATTATTTTTCAAATAAAATATTTTAAATTATTATAATGATTTATTTAAAATTTCATAAATATATTTGTGAAGTTTTGATATTGAAGACATAAATGGGTATAACTAGAGGGCACAATTGAAATTGCCATTGTGAAGACAAAGTCATAAAAGTATTTTTCTATAGTTATTTCATTCTAGAGTAGCTAATAACAAAAAACCTCATGAAAAACAGATGAATGTAACCAAAGATATGACTTTTTGAAGAGGATATTCGAAAACCCCTTTTTCTTCGTATTTTTTGTCAAGCGAAAGCGAGCGATTTGAAATTTTCACTGTACGTTTTGACCGGCTCAAGTCAAGTTTCAGAGGCATGCTCCCTAGACTCATATCTAATAGTGGGAAAAGAAAAATAATCGAAGAATAGCTTTGTAAATTTTCTAGAGTTTTATTTTTAATTTTGATAAAAAAATCACTATGACTTTGTCTTCAACGAGTGGGTGGGATGTGCGCTCTCTAGCTATATCTTAACGAAAAATACATTTTTTACATATGCACAGAGATAGTTTCTTCATAATTACTGTTGAAAGACATTCCTTATTTTCGCCTAAAATAATCGTTAATTTTTAGGGTAGAGATGGATTGAAATCCCAATAGTGACTCAGACAATTTTGAGTTATTTCTGTTCCGATACAGACTGCGAAATTTATATCCTTATTCCAATTGATTCTAAAAATTAAAGGCTCATTCTGACTCCGACTTTTGAAAATATTAATTCCAATCCATCCCCGTTTATACGTGACTCTTCCATATTTGTTTTACTTTCTTTAATATTAGAAAAGAGGAATAATGAATGTGCTTCCTTAAAATTAGACTGTTGTGTTTTGTTGCGAATTTGCTCAGAAAATACCAAAGTTCCCCTAGAAAGTTCGTTTGGAAAAGGCAGTAATTGAACTGAACATTCGTAGTGACATTAGTCAATTTGTGATTAGTAAAAAGCGACATGTGAATCCACAAACATCAAACAAGAATTAATTGAATATCAATCCATTACACTTCGACAGCTTTAACAATTCATTATCGGTAACTGTTCGATGAGTAACTGAATCAATCAAACACATTTTCGACGCTTTGATTTACTAAATTTTTATTCAATTTGAAAAGAAATTTGTCAAGCGAGCTTATTTTTATCTTTCAAATATGAATGAAACTAGTCCTGATTTATAATCAGCAAAAATAGTTTTATACTACTTTTGTGGAGAAATTTTTAGCGTCAATTGCCTCCTTCGAATTTTAGATTATTCTCATTAGTTCGTTAAATTGTTCGTAATTTTTCATTGATGATTTCAACTCATTGATAATTCAAAAAATCGTACATATGTATTATCTCTGGCATTTAGAGAGAAGTTGGGGAAGTTCCTTTAGCAATACTTTCTTTTACACATTTACTCATACCGGAAAGGTGTAAAATTGAACATAGTTCTTTTAAAAATGCTAGAAACGAGTTGATAAGAATTATGCATGCTCCACTTCCCAATTCGTGACACTACGCTATATGACTCCCCTCGTCACTTTTTCCCCTTTTCTGTGTTTCTTAGAGAGAGATAAAAAAATCGTCATAAACCAGCAATTGACCTATTGATATAGAAACAATTATGGGTGTTCTCTCGTTAAAGAGGAAAATTTGCCTCGTCATTTCGCGCGCTATTTTTTCAGTTTTTTCTCGCCTGTTATTTATACCGTAAAAAGGGAATTAATTCATATAGTGAATGAGGAGGAATGCATGTAAACGATTAGCAAATTATGACAAACAAAATGTTATCAGTGGAGCAGTGGGGAAGTCCACAGGTACTCAAAATCGAGCCTTGAACCTGTATCTACGGAACGATATGACTCCTCGCTGTTATATTTTATATGTCAAATACCTTACCTATGGGAATACCTGATTAGCTCTTATATTTATTTGATTATTCTGATTGTACCGATTTTCAAAAATTTCAGAAGCGTCTCAATATGTCGACGAATTTCGATGATGATTCTGCCTGGCCTGTTCTTCCCCAATCAATCCATTCACTCAACACAATCAACCCAGTTCGTGGAATCGCTGACTTCATGACGGTTCAGCCAAACCCTGAGAAGTCACTGCTTAAGTTCGCTCTGGGCGACCCCTCTATCGGCGGCACATTTCCTCCACCAAAAGTTGCCATCGATGCTGTAAAGGAAGTCGTCGAGTCTCAAACGTAAAATTTAGATTAGAGTTGATAGATGAACTCAGAGTTTTAGGTGGAATGGATACTGCCAAGCTATTGGGGCAATAGCGGCTCGAGAAGCAGTCGCAACGCGGTTCACTCATCCAGATGCTCCAATCTCTGCAGACGACGTGGTGCTCACTTCTGGATGTGCGCACGCTCTCCAAATAGCGATTGAAGCTATAGCCAATCCTGGGGACAACATCATCGTGCCTCAGCCAGGATTCCCTCATTACTCCACTCTTTGCAGATCGTGTGGAATTGAAGTTCGTTAACTTCACCATAGTTGAGTTTGAAGTTCACTTGTTTGATTTAGGATCGCGCCTATCATATCGACATCCGCAACGGAGCAAGAATCAACGAATTCGAACTCGAGAATCTGATCGACGAGAACACGAAAGCCATTGTCATCAACAACCCCGGCAACCCGACTGGATGTGTCTTCGGACGGAGTCAACTCGTCAGATTCCTTAGAGTAAGAATCAAATTTCCACCTGACAATCAATAACCCTTTCTCTTCAGATTGCCAACAAATTCAAGTTGACGATCATCGCCGATGAGATCTACGGCGACCTCGTCTACAACGGAGCCGAATTCATTCCGATCGCGACTCTGTGCCCCAAAGTGCCTGTGATCACCTGCGACGGCATCGCGAAGAGATGGATGGTTCCTGGCTGGAGACTCGGCTGGTTGATTGTCCACAACAGATTCGGGGTTCTCGATCAAGTCAAAAAGGTACCATTTCTTCCTTGCCCATGTCTTATCAGTCATTAATTTCTCAATTATTGCAGGGCATCGTCGCACTCTCTCAGAAAATCGTCGGTCCCTGCTCGCTCGTCCAAGGCGCTCTGCCTCGCATCCTTGCCGAGACTCCAGAAGAGTACTTCGAGAAGAACCGCAAAGTGATCGAAACCAACGGCAACATCGTCGATGCAGCTCTGAAAGGCGTTCCTGGCCTTAGCTCCATCCGGCCTCAAGGCGCCATGTATCAGATGATTGGTGTCGACAAATCCATCTATGGAGACGACGTTCTCTTCGCTCAGAACCTCATTAAGGTAAGTCATAATAATTTAGAAATGAGTGGAATTTCTTATCAGTCGAATTTCAGGAAGAGTCGGTGTTCTGCCTGCCCGGCTCCGCATTCTCAGCTCCTGGTTACATCCGACTTGTGCTGACTTACGACGAACAAATTATGCGGGAGGCTGCCGACCGAATCAAGGAATTCTGCGAGCGATACGCGGCTGCGAGATGCCAACAGGAGGACTCGTCTGATGAGGGATGCGAAGTCAATAGCTGTGAATCTTCATGATCCGGTTACATTATCTAGGAATTAAGAATCATTAATCATATTTTTTCAAATATTTCCAACGAACTCGTCGATTCTTTCATGCTCATATTTTGCCCTGATAAGCCACTTTGGGTGATATCATTATTATACGTTATCAGATTTTATGATTTGCTAATTCCTTTTCGGAAGTGGTATCTCTGTCAAACTTCGTGGTACTTTACTTCTCACCTGTGATACACAATTTCACAATCTGATCATTGAACATTAGAGCATTGACCCCTATTTTATCACTTCATTTTTATTCTAACTAACCATGTTTTATAACTTTTATTAATGGGTTTTATAATTCGAATTTAATAATTCAAAAAATATAATTCTCCACTATTATTGTTATTTTATTAGAATAAATTTCTGAATTTAATAAATAAACCCCTCACGTTTCCACATACTCAACTTTTAAATAGTCCTAGATTCAAATATGTGAAAAAGGAAAGAGAAAATGTGTTGAAAAGGTGTTAGATTGGTTAATTTAATATATTTTGTGGGTTGACCTTCTTCGGATTTCTAATCTTTATCAAACAGTTCTTCATGAAAACCCATAGTTCAAAGTGTACAACTGCTGTTATACAAATCGACTTACACACTACGTGAATTCTTCCCCATTTTACGATATAAACAACGAACGAGAAAATAAAAATAAAAAATGCACAAAATGAGGAGAAAATATGAAAGGAAACAACGCGCGAAATGACGAGGCAAATTTTCCTCTTTTTTTCTCCTTAACGAAGGAACACCCATAATTATTGCTATATCAATAGGTCAGTTACTGATTTGTGACGAATTTTTTTTTTATCTCTCTCGCTAAGAGACACAGAGAAAAGGGAAAAGTGACAAGGGGAGCCATGTAACGGAGTGAGTAAAGAGTATATAAGCATCTTTAACCAGTCACGGTCAAAAACCTAATCAAGCTGTCCTACAATGTCATGATTATCCATTATTCTTTTCAAATCATTTTTGGAAAGTAATTTTATGCATTCTTTTGCGAGTGTGGAACATCTTTACTTTTGTTGATTCTACCTTTACAATCATCTGATGAGAAATTATAACGACTTGAACCTTTCGATTTCTGTTAAAATTGAATCTCTGAGGATAGAAACTCATTGGCTTAAATTCGAGGCTTTGTTATTTATTGAAATTTCCATATATTTAAAAAAAAAAAATTAATAATAAATTTAGATTTTTGAAGCTATATTCAATCAAATAAAACAAACTTCGGTGATTTCTTTCCAACCTGTTTTCTTGTATTATCAACAGTATGCTCGATGATAAGATTTTTATCTGCGCGCCATAAATATTAGCGAGTTAAAGTAATTCCTTATATTCATTGTTGGCACTGTTCTTGTATCCAATCTCGATCAATGACCGATGTTCGAAAATCTTGAAGTTTATTTCATCGGTTCTATTTTTCTAAAAATATCAGCAATATTTTATTGAATCGTCATATTTCGAAATTTAAAATTCTGACTTGTGCATATTCCATTGAAATACATTTTTTTTTAGAAATAATTCATCGATGGGTGCAAAATCGATAGGAGTTGAGTTGGAAAGCGACAAATATGAGCAGTCCAAATTTGAGCAATTCATTAACACTATTTTATGCAGGTAAACATATCGCTAAATAAATGCTCTAACCCTAATAATATTTAGAGGAGATCTTGCCAGACGAAAGTTGGACTATAAGCCTGTTTCTATAGCTGGTTTGGTAAGATGTTCTTATATTTTGATAAAATCATTAAGTTATCAAATAGCTCTTTTATGATTTAAAAGATGAAAATAGTCTAGCGAAATTAAAAGTTTAAAGAAAAACAGTTATCAAAAGAAACTAAAGATTCACTTATCTCTACCAAGATTTATTAACTTTAAAATTGTACTAACAGTGACGGTCGAAAGTTTGGAGCAAATACGAATGTGAATGCACCCAGATATATTCAATTATCGTGAACCATTTTGAATGAAATCCGTCAGAAATCATAATTCAGCGAATGAATATGTGTGCAGAATTTTATCAAATTGTAGCATGATATGTGGGCTTACCAACTGCATTCATAATCATAGTTTTTCCAAAATGTTGACTACGACTATTTTTAAATAAAAATATCGAATTCTCGAATTGTGAACGGGAAAAAGTTATGAGCAACCTAATTTCGGATAATACAAAATGCTGCATGATTTCGAATATTCAGTTTCGATTCGGTAACAACCGTGACTATGCCATGCTCTGCATTGGATGTATTTGTTCCGTCATTGCTGGTGCTTCATTTTCAGTCCTCTTTCTATTTATGTAAGTTGGCAATAAAGAGTAGCTTATCTTGAGAACGATCAAATTTCTCTGATTATTAATCCTGTGCTAAATTGGATATTTAAAAGTTTGAATACATATTGAAAATAGGATAAATAAACAGAAATTATATTTATAATTACCACATTAGGCCAATTTTGCGATTTCAGAGGGAATATTACAAACGATCTGCTATTATATCCCGCGAATAGCACCGAATTTCGTGATAAAGCCTATAACAATGTCTATGTTTTCCTTGGTAGCGGAATATTTACTTTGGTCAATAATTTTATCGGGGTACATTTCTATTCAGTTTTGTTCTTTTATAAAACTAGTTTTAGTACATGTGCTTTTACATTCTCTGCAATAGGATTGTTTCACGAATTAGGCAGGAATTCATCAGGGCAATTTTGCGGCAGGAAGCAGAATGGATCGATAAAAATCATTCGGGATCTCTTACCACGAAACTCAATGAGTAAGCTAATTTAGAATAGAGCGTTTTAAATTTATCATCAGATAAAATTAGTTTATGTCTGTGGCGATACATTAATAACAATTCTTATCCATTCCTATTTCAGCAATATTGACAGAATTCGAGATGGAATAGGAGACAAATTAGGCTTACTGATCAGAGGTGAGCATACATTTGCTTAAAACTTTCTTACAAATCGTGATGAATTTCTAACATATATAGGACTAGCGATGGTGATTTCTGGAATAATAATCTCTTTCTGCTATGAATGGAGGTTGGCCCTGCTCATGCTCGCTGCGGTTCCTCCAACATGCATTATCATGAGTTTTATGGCAAAAGTATATCACAACTTCTGTTGCAAGTATAACATTTGAAATGAGTGAATTGCAGAAGACAACAGCTTCGATGATGCAGGAGATGAAATGCATTGGAAAGGCCGGAGAAATCGCTGAGGAATCGATAATGGGGATCAGGACTGTGCAAGCATTCAATGCTCAGGAACATATGACTCAAAAGTAACAGAACCTAAGAAACAATCTGAATCAGAACGATCAAGGAATTCCGACTTAGCTTTTTCCCGATTTCAATTCCTTCCACCTTCTTATTCTTTATTAGAACATTTTTAAAGTTAACTTCAATTTTAAGTCTGGATTTCAATATTTTCTTCTGAAATCTCAGATAGATAATAAATAGGCTTGTCAAAATCAGAATAATTTTCAGATATTCCACCGAATTGAGCAAAGGAAAAATTCATTTGATTTGGAAGGGCTTCTGGAGTGGATTCATGAGCTCTTTATTCCTCTTAGTTCTATTGGCATTTATTGGTTTCGGATTCTTGTAAGAAGTTTGCAACATTGAGGAAGTTCAAAATTGCTCTACAGATATGGTGGATACCTACTCAAAGTGGGAATAGCGAGTAAGCCAGGAGATATCTACACATCAATAACCACAATCGTAATGGGGGCATATTATTTCGGATTAATTTCCACGCATCTCATGGTTCTGCTGAACGCTCGAGTTTCTGCAGCAATAATCTACGACGCAATTGATCGGGTATAAACATTGACAATTCAGTAAAAATAAAAATAATCAAATTTATAATGACATCGTTATAAGTAAAATCACGATAAAATACTATTTCTAAATTTTTATCTTATCAAATTAAAACACTAAATGGGTTGCTTTAACTTCGTGATCATTTTGAGAATTTTTAATATTAATTTACAGCAAGATTAGGATTGGAATCAGTCGATTCTGAAAATTTCATATTTTATTGCGTACAGCCTTATTTACCCTGCACATTTCAAAATAATTTTCAAATGGTCTTGTCAATTTTAGGTTCCAAAAATCGACCCGTATTCAGCAGCAGGAAAACGCCCAGACACAATCGAAGGCCGTGTCGAACTCAAGAATGTCCACTTCCGCTATTCGACTCGAAGCGACGCGAAAATTCTCAATGGAATAAGTTTAATCGCCGAACCTGGAAAAGTCGTCGCGCTTGTAGGCCATTCAGGAAGTGGAAAATCGACTATAGTATTCGAAAATGAATAAAGAAGTATGTACTGAGATAAACATTAGGCCGGTCTCTTGACGCATCTATATGAACCAGAGATTGGAGACGTTCTGTTGGATGGGAATGATGTGCGCACGCTTAACATTGATTGGTTGCGGAACAATATCGGAATCGTTCAGCAGGTAAAGAAGTCTATTGGGAGATCATAGATGAGGAAATAGCCGAAACTAATTTTTCACTTTTGAAATTCAATCTATCTATTGCCCAAAACTATTCGAGCAAAGCTGTTCAGGAGCCAGTTTTATTCAACGACACAATTGCGAACAATGTCAAATTCGGCAATCCGAATGCATCGATGGAACAAGTGATTGAAGCATGCAAAACAGCGAATGCGCACCAATTCATCATGACAACTCCGAAGGTAAATAGCAGAATCCAACTAGAACTTTAAGCACCTATATCTTCTCTAACCCTCAGGGCTACGATACACTGATCGGTGACGAGTTATCGGGAGGCCAGAAGCAAAGAATTGCCATTGCGAGAACGCTAATTCGCAACCCGAAAGTCCTTCTTCTTGATGAGGCCACTTCAGCTCTGGACGCTAATTCGGAATCTATCGTGCAGGTCGGGATATTCAAAGAAAAATCCGGATCAATGATGTGTTTGTCTTTTCAGGCGGCTCTGAATAACGCATCGAAAGGACGAACCACAATAGGTAAAGTTTTAGACGGCAATTTGGAAAAGTAGTCGCATCGTATCGTCGTTGCATGAGAAATAGGTTGGACTAAATTTGGTAGGGAAAATATTTGTCTCCATATCGTTTCGTAAGCGACGATGCAACGCTGAAACTATTTTCCCAGGTTGCCGTTTTTGACTTCGGAATCGTTCTTTCTGTCATTGAACTGAATTATATGCAAATTTTCGTCAAGAGCTTCGAGTAACATTTCGCGAAG
This sequence comes from Diploscapter coronatus, assembly GCA_964036155.1. NCBI lineage: Eukaryota > Metazoa > Nematoda > Chromadorea > Rhabditida > Rhabditidae > Diploscapter > Diploscapter coronatus. The sequence continues at coordinate 42,700,767 of OZ038422.1, read as the reverse complement.
TTTCCTTGTCGAGAAAATTACTATCGGTTTCGATTTTATTTTTAAATTTGGACTTTCACATCTTTCTAATCAAAATGCATCATTTAGTTTTCAAAAATTTCAGTCATCGCCCACAGGCTGTCGACAATCAAAGAGGCTGACAAAATCGTCTATCTGGAAAAGGGAAACGTAGTCGAAATGGGTACTCATGAACAACTAATTGCACTGAAAGGAAGGTCAGTAATCTAATAAAAAATCTACCCTAATCAACAGTGATGATTTCAGATATTTTAACCTAGTCGAAGCCCAACTTCTCAAAACTGACGAAGATAAGGAATCTGAATCGGAAAATAACAATTTAAGGTAAATTTTAAGATTCAGTATTTATAACTCTCAGCCAAATAAAAAATATCGTTCAGTGACGAAATCGAGCTCGATCTTGTGAATGAATTCAATCGACAGTATCATTCCATGCAGTCAAGGAAAAGTTCTAAAATGTTCACAATTTTAGACAGTTCAGAAATTATTACATAATGATTTAGGTTGGAAAATGCAAATCCAGAAAATTGTCAGAAGCTAAACGGATCAATTAGGTCGAAATTTTCCCTTGATATCAATGATGAAGAAGATAAAGTTCATGGTGGAATTATCGATGTGTTCAAAAATGCGCAAGGAAACTACCACTATTTATTGATAGGATTTGTAAGTTTCAATGTGTTTTCGTAGTCTTATGGATGTGCAAAATTAAAAAAGCACGAATTGGAGCGCCTAAAGTTTCTTCCGAAATTATTTTTTTTAATTTCCTAGAAATGATCTGAGCCTTCGCGTACTCCTGTTCCAGGAATTCTTTTGATAGAATGATTTAGCAACTCAATAAAAAGTTTAGATATTTGCGATTATTCGAGGAATCGAATTGCCAGGAATGTCATTGGCATTCGGCTATGCATTCAATGCCTTGAAAATTTCAGATGATATTATAAACCAAATGGTACGAAAATTATTGAGTTGATAAGAAAGGATTATAATTTTCAGATTTATGTGATGATCATGTTCATTTCGATCGGAGTCTGCATTGTCATAACGCAAGTTATCAGTGTATGTAGATAGGGAATTATCCTATGCCAGAAGTAATACAAATAGTATGTTTCAGTCAGTGATGTTTTCGATTGCATCAGAAAATTTGTCTATCGATCTTCGAGTTCGCTCCTTCCGCAATATTCTTTATCAAGATGCATCCTACTTTGATAATCCAAATTACTCCCCAGGAAAACTTATCTCGAAACTCGCTACCGATGCACCAAATGTAAAAGCTGTAAGAATTTGACCATTTCTGTAGCAAAAATTGAAAGAAAAATAATATGTAATTCGAGTATGCAATATTTACATCGAATTTCTACAAAAATCATGCCGAAAAGGTAAATTCAGTCAGTAAAAATTTTGTCAGATCAGCTTAACACAAATGGTAGATTCATGAACAAGGATGTTCGGAATTTTAATTTCGAGAAATTCGAATTCAGTGTCGGATTTGAGAATCTGCTCGATCCTGAATCGAAATTTAATGAGATCAGAATTAAAATTCCAAACACTCTTGTTAGCGAGCGTTCATAGAACTGATTATCTTTTAGATTTTTCAATAAAGACGATAGGAAATGTGCTCCATCTATGTGACAAGTTCATTTCAGATTGCTGATTATCGAGCCTTGCATATCATAAATGGAATCAGTGCTTTAGTTGCTATTGTTGCCATTGCATTTGTTTATTGTTGGCAGGTAGGGAATCATTTTCTGAAAGAGCGCAATAAGTAAAAAGTTCGTTGGCAATGTGTAAATGCGCATTATTTTGCACAATACCAATGCCTCTTCTTTCAGCGACTTTTATTTTCTTCAGTGTTTTAATAGTAGTGTTGCGAAATTTTGCGTTCATTGTTAGACTTGTTACGAACTTTTACTTGCAACACGATTTCAAAATCTCGATAAAATAAAATTAGATAGCAATTGTTGGCACAGCCATATCGGGTATAATTGCCGTTATAACAGTCGGGTCTATGTATTACATCAGATGCGTGAATATCGGGGCTGCAAAGGCTGATGAAGCTGGCAAAGTTGGCATCTTCATTCTGTTATCCTCCATTTTCCACTCAAATTTAAGATCGCAATCGAAATAATCGAAAATGTCAAGACTATTCAAATATTGACAAGAACTCGAGAATTCTACGAAAAATACGAGAACTCAATAAAGCAGCATAAAAGCAAAAATCTAAAACTAGGTATTATCGATGGGCGACCAATTTGAACGAAATAAAAGAAATTCGTTTCTTTCTCTCTCTCCTTTGAGCCTTTGAATGTGCTAGAGACAAGAATTTGTTCATTAGGCGATTTCTTTGTTTTTCATCGAAACTAACGGGATTTTGCCATGGAAACTTGCTAATTATCTTCCTCCATCGATATTGATAAAAATTAATCGGATAATCATTGATAATTATCCTTAAAAACTAAAAGAAAACAAAGAAATAAATCGCGAATAAACAAATGCTCGTCTCTTGCGCATCCGAAGCTCACAAGAGGAGAGAAAGAAAGGTGCCTCCTTTATTGTTCCAATTTATCGGTCATCTACAATATAAATGACTTGTAGAAAATCAGTTATTACCACGAGAAAATTTCAGGCATTATTGAGGCTATAAATTTTTCAATATCGCAAACGAGCCGATATTTCCTGATCTCTGCTTGTTATGCTTTGGGAATTTACATCATTTACAATGAAATTAGACCGAGTAGAGAGGTCTTTACGTAAGTATTGATATTTTTGTGTTTTTATTGGAAAAGTTCAGATGCATCTACGCATTTATGCTCTTAACGATTGCAATCATGAATAGTTTTTCTTATTTTCCCGAGATCGTCAAAGCGAGAGCTTCAGCTGAATCGCTATTTTCGATGATCAACCGAAAGCCTGCAACTGGGGATTGTAGAGAAGGAATGGAAACTGTATGGCAATTCTTATACTTGTAAAATGTTAGATTCATTCAGGAAATCAGTGGAGAGGTGGAATTCGAAAATGTCAAGTTTTTCTATCCCCAAAGACTTCGGAATCCCGTTCTGAGGTCACTGAATTTATCCGCACAGAAAGGACAGTCGGTCGCCCTGGTCGGCTCATCGGGCTCTGGGAAATCGACTTGCATTTCCTTGCTCGAGAGATTCTACGATGTAAATTCAGGAATTCTGGTTCGGAAAGAATGACGATTTGCGAATTCAACCGCGTATTTTTTTAGAAAATTGACGGAATGGACATCAAATCTCTGTCACTGCACCATCTTAGGACGCAAATGGCTCATGTCGGGCAGGAGCCTCGACTATTCTCTGGGACGATCAAAGACAACGTCACTTTTGGATTGGAAAATGTGACATTTTTCGTAAAAAAAGAAATTTTCAAGTCATTTAGGTATCGCAAGAACGAATCGACAGAGCTCTGGAAATGGCAAACGCTACATCGTTTCTGGAAAAGCTACCCCATAATATCGACACTGAAGTATGGCCTTCATATATGAAAAGAGCTTTATCGAAATCTTCAATTCATTGAAGATACCAGGAGCGAGATAGTTTTTTGAAAATCTATTTAGATTTTTTTTAAGAAACCAAGATACAACTCTCCGGGAAATTTTACCTGAATCTGCTTATGATAATTTTTGTTCTCATGATACTAAAAACCGATTAGTTACTAAATTTTCGAACAAACTTGTAGGTCGGTGAGAAAGGCTCTCAACTTTCTGGTGGTCAAAAACAGAGAATTGCGATTGCTCGCGCAATAATACGAAATCCGAAAATTCTCCTATTGGATGAAGCGACGTCTGCCTTGGATAGTGAATCGGAAAAGGTTTCAATTTGCATTTCTAAATTTCACAGGGGTAAATAATTCAGGCTGTGCAAGAATCATTAGATCGAGCGCGCGAAGGCAGAACGACGATAAGTCAGATTTGACCATTTTCGACAAACAACAATTCATTTCTTTGCAGTTATCGCTCATCGATTGTCGTCAGTCCAAAATGCCGACTTGATCGTTTTCGTCGATAACGGCAAAGTCCGCGAGAGTGGAACGCATTCGCAGTTGATGAGCAGGAAGGGACGATATTACAATCTCATTCAGAAACAAACGCTTGCCATGTGATAGACACCTTAATCAAATTTTAGACGTGAAAAATGGAAAGAAAATTTTCATAATATCAATTTCTGAGTTTATACATTTTGCCCGATAAGTTTTGCCCAAATCGTTAAATGATGAACGAATCATGTTAATTGTCATATTGTCTCAGAATTGTCAGCTTCAGAAATGGACCTACTTTTTCACCATCCTATTATCACTGACATCGCCTGTTTCTGTCAGCAATGTTTTATCCTCTGTGCATTATCAAATCTAGAAAACCGGTAAAAAATACATGAATTCTGAATCACGTGATTATTTTTCTTCGAACTTTGATTTGTCTATTCCTAGTTTCTTTAAATTTTTTTTATCTTCCAATTCTGAAACTCAGCCATTTGATAAATTTAATAAATCATCCTTCACGTTCACACTAAATTCTGCCGCATTAGAATATGATACAGACGGTCCATAAAGGGAAAAAAGAAAGAAAAGTAGGGAAGGGAGTCTGAGGCATTGGAGATGTTGGTTAATAACCAGAGTGATTAGTATTTTTCTTTCATGCTTTTCGATTATTGGTAATCTTGGAGGAAAAGAATTACAAGTTGACAATACTTAAGATTTATTGATCTGTCAATCGGGAAAATCTTCGATTGACCACGCTTTTTCGTTGGATCAAGCAAGGACTGAAGAACGGGAGAAAGATGAGGGATAGTTTGAGCGGGAAAAGAAGCATGCAAAAGTTAAATCGCGAAATAGTGCGGCGAAAGATAAATACAAAATAAAAGTGTGTTTGTTGGCATAGTCGGTAATATGTACATTTTTCAGGATGCACAAGGTATGTGTAGACTTCAGAGACTCCTTTTTTCGCTTTCAAGTGTCAGGAAACACTCAAAAATGTTGATTTTTAGCGAAATTGCCTTCCTTGACTTTGACTTCACAAAGGGCGGGGCTTGCGCTCCCTATTTACAAGTGGGAACTGTCGTTTGCAATAGCTTACAAGCGATTACAGCTGTGCATTAAAGATCTGTACGAGTACGTTCACAGGCCTGCAATGGAAATTGAATTACAGGCTCAGCAAATTTATGCTGGGAGGTGAAGTTAGTTTTTCTCAAATTTGCAGATGTTTACAACTTGTAAGAAAGATAATTTACGAACTTTAATGATAGGATATGCGCATCGGGGAATGATTATAGGGTCGAGTTCTAACCTTTCTTGTCTCAAATTATTGGTTTGTAGTGAAGTCTTCGTAAGACTTGGGCATTGAATTTCATTCATTCATAGACAAATGAATAATTCAGCTGAATACGACGATGAAGATTCGCAAGTTGTTGTAATTACCGATCGATGTAAGTCATTTTGAAATTTCGAATTATTATTATTAAAAGACTCAATCCAACCGTAATGCTAATGGCAATGCTTAATAGTGAAATCCTCGTCTAAGATTAATTGAGTTCTAAAGTTCACTTTTCAAGAATTCGGAATCGGAATAAATTCCGAGGACTAAAAATCGTGAAATTTCATAGGTTCTTATCCCGAGAATCGAATTCAGAATTTTGAACGCATTTGATAATAATTTTTTTTTAAAGATTTCTTAATTATCGCGTCTCTGTACAACAATCTTCATTTCAGACTATACCTTATACAACATTGAAATCCTAATTCACGGGTCTCCAATTCTTCTAGCAGTTTATTGCATCTATAAATTGTACCACAAAGAGCAAAAGCTGACCGAATTCGAGCGTATTTTGATGGCTCAACTTATCGTAAAATGCTGTTATTTCTTCACATTTATTGCTGTGGTAAGTCTAAGAAATGCACACAGGGTAGGCCATAATTATAGCGTCACCAATTTTCTTGTAATATATTTTATTATATTTCCGTTACAACATGACAACTATGTAACCTCGATATTTGCTTTCTTGTAATCAAGAGGAAATTTGAATGCAATATCGACCATTGGATAAAAATTCTCTCAAGACAAATGAGTCGGCGCCGTCATAAATATGGCTTACCATGTAGTTAACAAATATGAAATATTCAAGATAAATAATGATCACGTTTAGTTTTCCTTGATCATCCGATTCCATATTGATCAAATACCAGTGCCTGTCAAGTCATCTAAGATGGTAAATTAGTTTCTATCTTAACAACATAAAATCGATGGCTGGGGTACTCTTGTATCCCAAACGCTATTTCTTTCTTCTTTCTCGCTTTGGGACAAAATTATTCACTTGTGAAGAAAACGTACTCGCAGCCAAAATTGATCAATTGAAGGGCGAACCATAATTGTTCCCCCATCAATTGGATTAGTAATAGTGTTTCTTTTCTTTTTCTTTTTTTTTTTTTTTAAATATTTTTACACAAAAAATACAAAATGTTAAACTTCGAAGTCTGATTTCTTTCGATTATTAACAAATTTGTAAGAGATAGATAATTTGATTCAATTTCAGCCAATTTGTAATGATAGATGGGCTAGAATTATGACCTTCCATGTAGAAATAATACTTATGAAACCAAATTGGCATAAAAAGTGAATTTAATTAAATACAAAAAAAAATTTAGGTAGCATTACATGTCATAGTGTGCTTCAGTTGGATATTTTGTACGAGTTCAAAATTCATTTCCTTAGCCATCAATATTCATAGGGCGATTATATTCTCCAAGTAAGACTTCATTAATAACTTACACACGAAAAGAACTATTTAGCACTGTAAATACAAAAATCGTTCTTATAATTCGTATGACGCTTTATCTATCATATATCTTCTATCTCCTATTTGCTTTTACGAGGCATGGCTATGATTTATATTATCAAGTTTATATAATGGAACGCAAACGCAACCCTTCGTATAGACCATATCTCGATATAATCGTAAGCAATGTCACTTTCATAAAAAAGATTAATTTTAATTGATTAACACAAACTGATTCAAATAATGTTTAAGAATAATACAAATTTGTGAGAAACACAAAATCCATAAATTTTAAATATTTTTAGTACGATGTACACAAGCGAACGATTCTGGTTGGAAATATTGCACATACAATTATTCTCCTAGGATCCTTCATGAAAATCAAGACTTATCTTGAAGAGTATCGAAATATGAGCGAGAAACTCAAGAAAATGGAAGCCAAAGTCAATCGGAAGCTATTTATCGGAGTAAGATAATCAAAGAATCAAACCACCTCGGCAAGAACTAAGAGCCAGCATTTTCGTGCGTAGTATGGGTGCACGAAGTTTCAATTATGAAAATTTCAAAGTCGAAGTTCGTGCACACCCAGTGTGTCCCACTTAAGCCAAATTTTCAGATAAAATCCTCATACCTACCTTTCTTATGTATCACTTCTCTTTACGAAAATTTCGTCTAGCGTTCTCCCACTCCTAAAATTGTTATTCTGGTTGAAAACTGCCTGACCTGCTAATAATATTTTTCTTCGAAATTTTTAAGCGGCAGTTTCTATATGACGATCTGACAACCTGTTCGTTACTAAATGACGGACTTATCTTTCTTTTCCAAATGCTATTTCTTTTCGAAAATTTGCAAAAAGAAATAACACTTGAGAAAGAAAGAAAAATGTCTGTCATTTAGTAAAAAAAAGGGTCGCCATTTAGCTATTGCCTTTTGAAACTGCATATGTTTAATTTTCAGATGATATGTGAAATAATAACCAATAATGCGCTGACTTTTGAAATAATAAATCGACTTCGTCTAATGCATGCTGTTTGTGGTATCAGCTCGAATTATAGGAATAAATACCATCAAATTCTCGAGGTTTATAAAATAAAATCAAATATAAAAATTAAAAACAAGTTAAAATTGCTGATGAATAATTTTAGCTAGTAACAGGTATTATGACAGTATTTGGACCATTCTTTCAGCTAGGAACTCTATACTATGTCGTCCATGGAGTTATTCGGGTATTTTAGTCTATTTTTTCATGTTCATAAAATATTTTCAGAACGCGAATTTTGCGAAGTCGGCAAAAATCGATGCTATAAGAGCTCGCCCTATAAGTATAATGCAGTCATCTAGTAATATCTAAAGGGCTGATTTTCTTATTATGCAAGCATTTTAATGATTATTTTCTGTTTTATAACATGTGTGTAAATTGATATTTTCTGGTATTTGAATTTATGATTAAACTTTTGTTACAAACAATTCGAAATCGTGTTTTGCAACCTCGTAGTGGTATTTCGGTTTCGTGAATTGAACCCAAGGACCCATCCACCCATATGTAGGGTCCCCAAGCTCCTCGCCTTTGCAAAAGTGCGTTTGTGATAGAAACGTGGTAGATTGGAACAAAAGTTTTGTGAAGGAAGTACCCTTCAAACTCTGAATTTCTCAAAAAAAAAAACCCCTACCTAGATCTGTGCTTATCGCACTGAATTTTCTTTGGTTTTTTTTTTTTTTTTTTTTTAATTTTTGGTGTTGATAGATTGAATCTATTCGCTGATCGAGAAACTTTCGCAATTTGTCTGACTCAGCGTCTTTCCCATATTGCACATCTGATGTTTTTGTTCTCTCTCTCTTTCTCTGCAATCCCTCGATAGAGGATATAATACTCTACCGTGTCTAAAATTTTTCTTCCTAGCGGATAGGGCAGAACACGGCTGCTCTGCTATTTTGTCCCATTCCTAAAGATGAAATAAATACTCAAACTGAACTAAGGCTCAAGTCAAATTGCATGGACAAGATAGTGCCCTCGAAGAGCACTCGAGAAAGTAGCCGGACAGAAAGAAAATGAGCTGCGGTTCTCGTTCTGTCATAGCTTACTCTAAGGATCTCTTCAGGCTTACAACTAGTTGGAATGCAACTTGCAACTTGCCATTCGCTCGAAATAGCATGAAAAATGAGGAAAGCGCGATTTTACGCATCAGATTGCATAATTTCTTGTGCTCCCTTGATTTCTCATGCTATTTCGAGCGGATTGCAGGTTGCAAGTTACATTCCAACTAAGTCTGAACGAACCCTAAAAGTTGCATTCGAAACAAAAGCAGACCAGATATGATTTCAAGAACTGCCCGCTGTAAAATAGGAAAAGAAATAAAATAAACAATTTTAAGCAAGATAGTAAAGGAATATTTTGCTCGATAATGAAGATTTTGAGCAATTGGCTTGTCTAGCAGTAGAAAAATAAACAAAGTACTCTTTGAAACAATTTATTTTCACATTAAAAATAACTAAAATTTGAAAAAAAAAACCTAGAAAATGTACAACCCGTTCATTTATTTGTCTTAACTTCTTCTTTCCTATATTTGTTGTTGTTATATAAATTCGTTTTTCTTTTTATCACAGGAACAGCCGCCTGGACAGTGACTCCAGGAATGTTATAGTCCTTCATGTAGAGCACTCTCCTCACACAGGTCTCTACGTCTTCTCGTTTCGGCAACACGACTCTGAAATTATGTCAATCACTCTTTTTCGCGATAAATTTGAAGTCAAAGTTGGAATATTTTAATTAATAACTTTTAAACTTAAGGTCAAGTTTAAGGATTTCTATTTTGCAATCATTCTTCAGAGTTAAGTTCCATTAATAGTTTTACGGCGTCACTATTTTCATGGTGAAGTACTTACTTGAGCGTCCTAGGATTTCTAGGGACTTCTTCATCCAATCTTTTGACAAGCTCTGGATTAGCAGCCACTCTCATGCAGCTGAGCACGGACCTGGCCTTCTTGTAGTCAAATTCAGCTCCAGTGATCTTCTGTCCTTCAGGCAAGTTGATGATGTAAATGGTCCTTTCGAGTTCCGTTGGCATGAATTTATGTGTGAATGAGATCGAAGAGGGTCTACTAGAGGAATTGCAAGATGAGACAGACATCGAACTGACCGAGCCCCCGAATCTGTGGGCAGAAGCCTAAAATGTTAGATTGCAATAATTAAAAAAAAACGATTTAGGAAGTTTTACTAGTGAAAATTGAAGGAAATATTAATAAATCTTACCTGAGATTGAGTGGCTAAATAGGAATTCGAGTTAGCCATTTTGTTCGAGTCTGATTATTTCGGAAAATATCCAAATTTATATACTGACTTCGATGTCACAATGTCATGACAATTTACAAAATGCTTTGTAAGCAATTGAAAGCATTGCACAATGTTGTGCAATAGCTACCGTGACTCAGGAAAATTAGCGTAAATAATGAAAATATGGATATTGCGAAATATCTGAGAGAAGAAGGCAGTATAATGGTTTATTGATTGTGCGGTTGTGTTTCAACCCAAATGACGTAGTGAACTTGTTTGACCTCGTTCACAAAATGTCAATTGAGCCATGTTATTTTGAACATCCATTCGATATTAGCTTTGGTGCAAGGAAAATTCTTCGTTATTTCGCTTGATACATTTTGCCTTTCAGAATACCAACTTTCAAAATAAAATATCTTTATTGAAAATCCTAAAAGTTGCATATTTGGCAACAGTTTCTAAATAAAAGTCTCATTAATAATTTAGGCACAGCCCATTATCCTCAAAAATTCGTCTCACCTTTTCATGAATTTTGAAGTTGTCACAACATGTTATTGTCAAAGACTGATCATAATTGAAGCAGGATAAATTTCACACCCATCAGAAGAATTATTCGAATTATTGAAATGACGTCAAATAATCTCCGAATGAGAGTTTCAAGTTTGGTTTCAACGAGATTCGAAACTTGCAGAAATATTGTGGAGCCCTTCAAATATTCAAATCATAAGAAATTTTCATTTTGGATCGAGTTAAAGACCCTAATTAACTCGATAATTACACTGATATAAATATTTTGAATTTCCGTCAATGGAAATTGGAACATTTGACAATTTTTATGCATTTGAATCGATAAGTGATCATTTTTCCTTCAAAGATTATTTCATTTTACAATTCATTACCCAATCGGATCGTCCTCATGCGGGCGATTGGTTATGGAAATTTCAGGTATTCTCAGGAATACGGATCAAAATACTAATTTTTGCATATTCAAATTTGGGCATTTGCACTCTCTAAATTTATACCTCAATGTTCTCTCACGCAACAATGCGAAAGTGTACGGTTCTGCGACGATGCTATAAAACTTATCACGGATTCTCTAATACAATATCGTATTGGATTGTTGCATAAGTTTTGATACCTTTTTGTAAATCCTATCATTCTTAATTTAATAAATCCCGGTTAGGGTTTTCTGCGATCAGACTCTAAATTTATGATGACAAGATTAAACAGTTGCATTGTTTTAAGGATTTTTCTTCTTTATAATTTATCATTTTAAAGGCTACATGTAAATTGTTCAAGTAGGATAAATTTGAAGCCTAAAATATCACAAATCATGCATAAAAAATTCAACTTCAGTAATAAAATATGATGATCAACAGATTCGAAAACAAATCGTTGAAATTTTGTAAAAGTTGATGACACAAAAGCAAATAAATTAAAAATCAAAATTTATACTCCAACTTCATAAGAATAGTTTGTGAAATTTAGATGCTATATGATATGATAAGGCACAAGAAAGATGATAGAAATTCTTCTACCATACTGCTCAAATTCTTTATAATAAGTTCATAATTCGAGCTACCCATTGAAATTCTGTGAATTCATATGAATCGATAAGTTAATCTGCATCCTGGGAAAGCAGTGAATTATAGAAACTAATAATTTATCTGCACTTTAATGTTGCTGGGCAATCTCAGAGAAGTAGTTGAGGACGTCCTGCACGGAGACTTCCAGCTCGATCTTGGCCCCACCCCGATAACAAGTGTCGATCAGAGTCTGATACTCTTGCATTTGTTTCAGGAACTGCTCCTGAAATCACCACGATCAAAATGTGCTGAAATCGGAATCGAAATTTACAGAAAAGAAAGGTATGAACCGCAATGCAGTTTTCCTATTTAGAAAATACTGCATAAAGTAATCAATAATCGGAAGTGGAACGAAAAAATATCGCTCAGTCTCCCCCAACTTGTAACTTCTATCAAAACGCGTTGTAAAATTAAAAGCGTCAAATGAGAACATCTTCACAGAAATAAGCTCCAAAATCTGAGTGCAGAAAAATCACAAAAACTGTGCTGCTCTGAACTTAGGTGCCTTTGATTGGCCAGTATCAGTCTTTGTAGACCTGATTTTATCATTGTAGCATAGACATGAAATGCGCAGTTGTAATCCCGTTTTTTTTAAGAGCTGCATGTAAATTTCGATCTCACTTACAAAAGAATTCAATTTTCAATCGATTTTGCCTTTAAATTAAAAAAAAAATGCAGGCTAGTACAGACTTGTAAATCGCTCATATCTGCTAAATTGCTGCTGGGGATATAAAATTAACATGAAAAAATACGCAAATTTCATGCGACATTTTGGGAAGCATTTTCAAAGTGAATGTAAATCTCTGATTTTTTTCTCATCATGTATTTACCGCGTGATTGAATTTTCAGAACTATGCTCATCAGCTATTTGACTCTTCGATAACATCTATCTATCGGAGTTTATGTCTCAAAGTTTTGGGAGAAAAAAAAATTCCTAACAAATTTTCAATTTTAGCATAAACTCTTCTACCTGCATATGCCTCCAAACGACCTGCAACAAAGAAGACTGTTCCACCAAATGCTTTTCCAATTTCTTGTACAACTGCTCCAGGCCCTTCTTCACTTCCTTGCCGGGGTATTGTTGAATGACCTAAACCATTAGGAGAGTGAATTTTAACACATGAAATGACTGTCCAGCACTAAAATGTTAAAATATAACTGATAGCAAGAGAAGGAATAGGAGTAGGATTATGTTTTCTGTGAAATTTCTAAATTCTGAGGTAGAAATTCGATGACAAAGACAATAAATCGAACTAATTTCTGAGTTGCAACAATTTTCTGAAATCTAGAAAAGATTCAAAATCAAATACTCACCTTCTTCAATTCCATCCGACTGAACTGCGGCTGATAGGAGATTTCTTCGGGTTTGATGCCTCGCGTCTGGATCGCATTGTGAATGTGCTCCACGAACAGCTGAAATTGAATTTCTAAATCAAAAGTGAAATAATTCCAGTTTATAAAGTTACGCAAATTTTCGTTCCGATAGAATGACCATTCACACAAGATAAACTAATGTCTTGAATGAACACAAATTCAGTGATAAGCATTCGTATATGCATCATTTTCTTGTAATGATCGATGTTTAGGTAAGAAAGCCTGACATGTATTTTCTCGAATGGCCTGCCCATGTGCTCCTTGACGTAGGTGTCGATGTTCTCTTCTTTCGAGGCTTTCGCGTCTTTCCTCTGCGCATCCAGAGCAGAAATCTTCAGCTCAGATAGGCGAACTAAAATAGACTAAATTTGGAAAGTGTTCAGGAAAAATGAATACGTGGTTTGCCTTTTCCCAACTGTTTACCATAATAGCATTTCAAAAAGCCCAATATCGAGAAGTTGTTCAATGCCATTGACAGAAATTGAGTTTCCGTTTTATTTGTATTAAAGCCAAACGTACGATAAAGTTCGTGGTAGTTTTCGAATTTGACGACAGAAGCAGGGTATTTTGAATTGGGACTGTTGGCTGCTTTGTTGATTCCATCGCAAACCGAACGATAGAGCTGGTAGTACCTAAAATATGACAAGTTTGTCAATTTTTAATTTAAAAAATTAGTCTAGCTAAGTTATGCATTCAAAAATCTACCCACCATTTTTCGAGGTCAGTCCTCCTTTCGGCACCTTCGAAAATCTTCTCGGCCGAGGCCAGGAACTTGGCGAATTGGTCGATTGTCGGCAGAATTCCAACGCGACTTCGCTTCGAAATCCGCACATCAGAAAACTCTCGGGATAATTCTTCCTGAAAATGGGAACTGAAGAAAACATTTTTATTCAAATTCCTAAAAAAATCTTCTAGTTAGATATTCTTTGGTTAAGAGATAACTGAAGCGAAAAACCGCATTGGAATAATGAAAGATGTCCTTCTCCTTAACTCCCGCTTGGTATAAAAATAGTTCAAAGAAAAGTTTTTAGGGAAGTACAAAATCGCACCATGAAAATGTCGAATTGCCGTTTGATGAGAACGACGAGACTGCCGAAAGTGACGGAGAAGTAGGAGGACGGGTCTGAGGGGGCGATCAGACGACGGGAGGCTGCAACGAACAGCAGGAGAACGTTGCTGAAAATGAAGGATAATGAACTTTAATGAAAAATATGCACATTTTCTTCTATTTTTCATTTTTATCTGTTCAGTAATTCTATTTTCGACAGATAAAAAATCGTGTTTACAAATGTCTCCTATCTTAGAATTGTGGTTTCAAATGCAATTCTTTGAAATTCTGATAGCCTTTCCGGAAATACTGGTCCTGTGCATCCTTGATTCTGAATTAAAAACTTGCCTTCTGCCCTGTTTGCAAACGGCTCGACAGAACCGATCCAGCTGCGGATTGAGAGGCTCGAATAACTGAGACATGTAGCCTCGCACCTGATCGTTCATTACTCGCTCCGTTGATTTTCCTCCTGAAAAAGAGTTTCCTATTTTGTCAAAATACCAATTTGCAGGATTTCATGAAATTAACAACACGAAGAATAAATCACTTTTGGAGCAGAGAGAACGCCAAGAATTTGTAAAGAATACCAACTCTTCACTAACGCACATTTCTTCAAAAGGACGGCTAAAATTATGCACGGACACAGTTCTCTATGTTTGAATAATATTTTTCTGTATTGTCAATAAAACTTGAACAGGATTCGTAAATCGTGGAATGTCTGAACTAGACTAACCAACACTGGAGCTGTCTCCACTGCCAGTGGAAGTCGTCTCTGCGTGCGCCAACAGCTCTGCATTTATGTGGAAGAACCGAACGAAGAACCTCTGCTCGGCCTCGATGATTGGATTCAGCTCCCCAAGCATCGTTTCAATCAGCTAAAATGAAAATTAACATAAATGATTTTACAAATCTCTAAAGCATCGTTTCATTTGATCTGCTCCTAAAAATAAAATCTATGGAGTATATTTTAAATTAGAATGCTAAGTTAAGTGAAGGAAAATGTTCAAAAGCGAGGTGTTTTCTAACTTTGACAAAATCTTTCTGAAATTAATTTTTGAAAAAAAAACAATCCTACATGGGAAAGCTGGGAGAAATCGGTAGTTTCGACTGCAGAAACTGTTGACCGTTCGCTCGAAACTCTTGAGACATTTGAAGCTCCTAAAACGAACAAGTTATTTTCAGTCGAACGAAGGAACATCAAACCTAATCGCTGAACTTCTGCAATGAGATTGTCGAAGAAGGTATCAAATAGGCGCTTGTATAGTTCTCGAGTCGAAGTAACGTACTGTACGATAGAAGCATTGTAGTGTTTAGGCCTGAAAATTAAGACGTTGCCAGAAATTCAAATCAACATTTAACGAGTGTCATTACAAAAATTTCAAGGTAACGACTATCCAAAACGATAATATTTGACCTATTAGCTTTCAGCCACCCAGTCAATTCACCCAAAGGCATCAGAGCGCGGAATCGCTGCGTCTGCTTCGGAATTTGTCTCGTCCAAGTTCCATCGGACTCATAGTCCATATTACTCTGCAAGATTTCGTATTATTACAGGTTTAGAATTTTCTCTCCCTAGTAATAGATATTTAAGAAGTTTATTTTTCTGTCTTTAGGATTTTTCTCAAAATTGTTATTATCATTAACTCGCAGTAAAGAAAGTTGGTTTTTAACATTACGATCTTAAGTTTTTAACTTGTCTCCGCACTGATCAGTATTCAGAAGAAACAAGATGATCGACTTACAAGGTTCTGGAAGAGAGCAGAGAGGTGTGATTTAAGTCGATCCACGAACATGTCGATCACTGCCAGACCTTTGTTCTTCTCCTGAAATGGACAGAATAAATTCTAGGTAAAGTGCATTATCATGAGTGAAAGAGAATTATATGCTGCGTGAAAATAACGCAATATAAAAGTGCAAAAATCGAAATTTTCCACCTGATAAGCCTTCATCTGAACGAGGGCTTTGGGGACTTTTCCGTGCCAGAATTGACTGACTGCGCGTGCAGCTTCCGAGCAGCGAGCAATGCTTAAAGTTGAATATATTTGCTAAGAAAAGAGTAGTGAAATGTAACCTGGCAGCATCATTGAAATTCGCTTCGTTGAGTGTCCTGATGTGATTTGTCGTGACCGTGTCCATCGCGGAGAGGAAGGAATGCAACTCCACTTGCAGTTTCTCTTTGTTCCTCCTCTCCACAACAACCAAACTATCTTTCTCATCCATTATGTCCATGCTCTTCCGAACATTCTGAAAGTGTTGCGAAATAATTTCTAGTCTTTCTTTCTCTCCAATATGAATTTAAGATTTGTAAGTTTCATCAAGTAATCGGACGCCCACAATACATACGTCTCTGCTTACGATTTCTCCCCTTTATTCTGTCTTATTTCACAGATCTCGCATCTCTCAAAGATTCATTTCCTATTAGACGCAGCATATTCTTCAGAGATCAGATGTTTAAGCCAAAGAGCTTATTCAAGAACGCTAAGATCGTGCACTTGTAGTGAAAGGACTTTTAAAGGTATTATCTTGGTTTGAATCTTTTCAAGTGAATGTAAAATGTCGGACCGCGAGAATGTCGTTGTAGGAGTCGACCTCCTCCTCGACCTCCCTGAGAGTGTCCATCGCCGCATCGATGATCGCGATCAGACTATTCACTGCCACTTCGCTTCCCAACATCGTCTGGATGTTCGCCCCGTCAAGTGATTGCAGCTCCGCATTTAACATCTGAAAATAAACAGGTCACAAAAATGTGAAAAGTTCTTTAGATAAGTATTTTGAGATTTAAGCATTTTTTGCCAATCTTCAACATAAATGGCATTTCAAATTTCGAGAAACAAAGTGCCAAAGTGATCGGAAACTGAAAACTCGGAAAACGCTTCTCTTCGAAACATGTTACTAATCCACAGGGAAATGCATTCTTCTAATTTCAAGAAGAGGAAATTTCAGACAAGTCATAAACATATTAAAAAAAATGTAATCTTTCAGTTCCGGATTATCAGGTATGCCTGACAATCTCGAAAATTCAACGAAGAAAACCTACCTCGGAAAACTTGTCGACCTCTGCCAATGTGAATTCTGTCTTCGTCAACATCCGACGGAAATCTGTCTCTTCCTTCGCTGTGGTCAACTGAAATTTCGAATTTAGATTTGTTTGAACGAGAATCAAGCTAATGTGCCTTTTCAGAGACATGAAAAAGTTCTTCGCAAAGGCAGAGCTGTTTGATAAAGAAACGTACACAACCCTTTGCAAATTAGCGAAAAGGGAAATTTCTAAAGAAAATCACAAGTCAACTTGGAGAAATTTACCTGCATATCCTTGATGTCTGGGTACTCGAAGTCCTCCTTGGTTTCGACGGGAATGATGTCCACATCGGGACGGTCCTCGTGCAAAGGCACGTTGAAGAATTCCGGCATTTGCACGGGCAAATACTGGGCGGCTAACTGAAATGCAAATGGGTGATTGCTGAAAGTTTATGTAAAAATAATGAGATTTTTCAGCGCGATCATTCGATACCCACTGTAGTCAGGAACAATGAATAGAAGAAATGACTTACAAAAATTTGGAATGGTGCACGATTTTTGAAACGCTTCATATTTGGGTTTGCACCGAAACTATTTTCCTGACCTTTTAAAATTTTAGAGATAAAATGAAGACAGCTTACCGAAAATGCTATGTTTCTAATCGTAAAAGATCGAAAATCAGTCATTTAAAATATCAATGATTTTTCAAAATTTCTGTACGACACCATACTAGGTAGTGAGGGATTATTTTTTAAATCGGACAAAACCTAATTTCCGAAAACGAAAATAGAATTTGGTTCACTATTGGCAAACATACGACTCGTTTTTTTCCTAAATAAAATCTTCCCACCTTCCTTAATTCCCTGATGAATTCGTCCTTTTCCTCGGAAGTGGCCGCAGTCATTTGGTAGCGCCTGTCGTTCATCGTCAGGTAGAATTCCACAATCGCCTGGAGGAAATATTTCTATTTTTAAAAATTTTTCATTTCGTATTTTTGTATCATTCTCATTTCAGATATTGCACACATTAACCGGGCTGATTACTGGACAATGTATCAGTTTGCGACCCTTAAATTGAAGAATGCGCACTTTGTTATTGAGTAAGTTTTTATCCGTGAAAACACCACAAACGAGTATTCACTAGCTTCTGACGGCTCGTAGAAAAAGACACCGGCTTTTTTTTCTTCTCTTGCTTTCTCATACTATTTCTTAGAAAACCCGGTGTCTTTTTCTATGAGCCGCTTCTGACCGTAAGAACAGGTAGATTGTCACGCCGTGGTATGTACCCATTCTGGCTCTTTTTCTGATGAGAATGTTGTGTCCAATATAAGTATTTTCAGCATGAGGATAAATCATGCATAGTCTTATTTAAATTATGCTTGTGTTAGTTGTGCTTCAATAACTAAACTTCTATGTTCTTGAAGTAATTCCCTTGTCCGTAGCAGGTACGCACGCAATTTTCATATTATTTTTCGCTCACTCCAGGATACTTTTCAACGTGAAAATCGCTATTTTTCGGTTTACAACTCTTTGCAGGGATGACAAAATTAAAGCACACCAAAGGGGTAATTAGCGGGGCGATAATTAGGGTAATTATGGAAAATTAATTTTGGCAAAAACGTTGCGACCGACCAGGGTTGAACTGGTGACCCTTGAGGGACCTCCTATACTAACATATAAGCTCAAAGCGCTAACCGACTGCGCCACGATCGCTAACATTTCCATTCGGAAGGAGAGCCTTTCCTTTGGGAAAGAGGGGAAAAGACGCAGAGAGTACCAATTTTCCCGAGCGCAAATACGGAATTAGGGCGCGGAAAGCATTGAAAAGGGAGTGGATTATTCGAGATTTCATGGAGATAAAATGCGAGTATATTCGATTTGAAATTTTGTAACTTTGAAAAAAATATATGGCGTGTTGTATGGCAACGTTTGTTTGTTTGTTTGCCTATATTTTAGATTTGGTATTCCCTTTAAGAAAATGTTTCGATTATTCTTTGTCTTCATTGATTGTAAGTTATTTTCTGTCAGTTGCTGAAATTATTTTTCTTCGAAGAAGTAGAATTGGTATCAATTTAGCCAACTTACAAGGGATCGCTACTCTTTGCATGTGGAAGCGAGCATATCGATTGACGTGAAAGGGACAGGGAAGGGGGGAGAAAGAATAGTCATCAAAAGTTGGGGGCATCATGAGAATAGTTAGCGATCTTCAAACAAATAATAAATGTCCCCAGGATGTGTTCCAGTTAATTTATCGAGAAGACGAAGAAAAAGAGTGAGATGAGCGGATTGATCAATGAGTGGGTGCGCGCGCAGCTATTAGGAATCCAGAAACAAAGCTGAAAGGGGAAGTGTTCAATAATAATTACATTTTTTTTTAATTCTAGGGAAAATTTTAGAGCCAGCGATATGAATTTGGGTTGGATTTTCAGAAAAATTTACTTTGTGCACTCAAAATATTGTTCACTTCTGAATGAAGCTAAGGCAATTCATTGTTCCTTGCTCAAAATATTTTTAGCAAGTCGAGCAAGCAAGAGTCTGCTATTATGTATGGGAGTTCTTTGTATATTACAAGTTCTGAAGCGAAAATGAAGATAATGAGTATGAGGATTTCTAAAAATTGTAAGGAGGTCGTGAACGATAAATTGCAAATTCAAGCGAAAATCTGACTTTACCCCCACGAACATTGAAATGTAGAGAAAAAAGTAAAAATAAAATGTAATCAGGCTAATTGACGGCTCCTTATAATTAATTATCACAGCCACACCGCAATGGAAACTACTACTTTTCATCGGCCTACTATTGCTTACCGCCTGCTACTTTCAGCCATTTTTCATGTTTGAAAAACGGGAAACGTCTGCTGGTGAGAAATAGTAGGCCGGTGATGATGAGTATCGTTAACACCGCGATGAAACGGTCATAATTATAAGGAGCCAATTGACTAACTTACTCGACGATACTTGTTTTAATTACTGACCTTCTTAGGATTGATCCCATCAACTTCCCTGACGTCCCTCAAATGGAACCTTTCCTTCTTCTTGTACGAGTCATCCTTGTCCGTCTTCACGAAATAGATTCGCACAGAAATCGGGTGCTCCGTTGTCACTAAAAATGGACAAATAATTCCATTGTTCTTTCGAAATATTAGAGTTCTGGCAGAAATTAACAAATTCTGCAACTGCATTTGAACTTTTGAGAGTACTTTCTCCAGTACGTTAGGAAACCTCCGGCTACGAAATTGGAGAGAATCAGAAATGGAATAGGCCTTTTTTGCTCGAGCGCAACCCATGACTGAATCAGGTTAGGACATTCAGACTGATCCCAACCACACATAACGGAAATGTTTGGGAGGTAGATTGTGTGTGTGGAAAATCAAGTTGTGAAAATCAGGCAGCTGAATAGACTGGAAATGGAATACCAATTTATTTATCTCAAGCTTAGGTAGTTAAATCTTTGAGGTGAAAAATGATAAATCAAAAATAAAAAGGCCTGTTGCTTGAGGGAAAATAGGGGAATAGACAAAAGAGCGTGTAGTTAGAAAAATAGAATAAAAAAGAGCTCTCGTCTTGAGGAATCTCTGAAATATTAGTTTTATGGAAAATCATGTAAAATAGGCTAAATAGATCGCTATTTGAAATACCTAAAGAGAGAATAAGAAAGAAATACTTTTCGGGTAGAAAGTAGTCACATTCAATTGTGTCTGATAGGCTGTAGATGTTCAACAACTCGGATTTGGATTAGGTTTGTATGCTAGCGAATGCAGTTGCAAAATCAAAATTTTCCAATACCCTAACTCTAAAATTAATTTGAAACTGAATAGCCTGAAAAATATCAAACCCGGTGAAAGATAGACGCAGATTTCCTAATGATTTCGGGGGTAAAAATGAGACTTAAAAATGACCGAATTCTACCCATACCTTTCTGTAAAAGCACGATTTTACGTTTTTCAGAAGTTTATTTTTTTATGTATGCCTTTAAAACAATTTTGAATATATATATATATATATATTTTAAATCCATTCATTTTTTCACTCTCACAACTAGGCATTTCGAAACATGTCTCCCTATACGATTTGATAAATGAGTGTGCAAACAGCAGCATGGTGGTGTTTTATCTTAATTTTCATTGAAAAAAAAGCTTCTCTTCAGGTAAATTTCGCCATACAAATTTCCTTTAAAATCCTAGCTCTGCCCAAGACAACGGTTTCACAATCGCCTTCGTAATGTGTTTGAACTCGCCTGCGAGACAGAGGAACGTGGTGTGCTTCTTCTTCTTTCCGTCGACTTTGACGAGGTTGAGGATGGAGTGGAGTCGTTCATCGTCAGGCACGAATAACTTCTGTTGCACGTCCTTGCGGATCGCTGTCAAGGCCATTCCAGTCACTTGCACGAGAGGAAATTACTCAAGGGGGAATCCACCCGACGTTCCACTTGCACTGCCGATGGACTGAAACAAACAAACACCTCGTCAACGAAAATAAAATATAATGTGAATAATCAAAATGAAAATGGAACAAAAAAATCGAGGAATTCAAAATTGACCTACCCAAGCGAAAATGCCGAGTGTAACGAACGGACGAGGTAAGAAAAGGGAACTTGCAACCTTCAAATGAAAATTGAACAATCGAGTGTTTGAAGAAAATCGTTTATTCCGAGGAAACAATGAGTTTTTGTCGATTATGTGCATGAGATCGCCACACCACAGAAATGTTTAAAGGGAAAATACGTAAATGAAAAAATAGGGAGGAAATTGTACATCGAAAGTGACCCTTTATACAGATGATAATGGATAAGAAAAAAGACAATTGCACTGCAATCAGCAATGAAAAAAATAAATTATGAAAATTTTAGGGTACAGAAAGAGTCATAAATTTGAGAAGGAAGCAGGAAATCAAAGAAATCGAATTTGCAGTGAATAGGGCAATTGAGAATGAATAGAAGGAGGAAATGCTAACAAGTGAGGAAGAATAGTTGCATTTCTGCGATATCCGAGATTCTTTTTGCAGTTGATAATAAATGAAAAAATATTATGAAAATTGACAGTGTTAGAACTTCTCGAGAAATTATGGGTGTTTAAAATTTCGATTTTGGAAAACTCAAAGTTACACTTGAGTTCTCATGAACTCCAAAATCACGATTCCAAGCATGCTTGGCGGAATACAAAAATATGATATTGTTGAATTTTTTTTAGGAATTTTACAAGAATTAAATGAAGCTAGTCTTCTATCGTCTCCTCCTGTTCCTAGTGCTGACATTGCTCTGCTTGTGTCTGGTGCTCCTTCTGCTCCCTGCGTACTCTTCCTCCTCACTCGATTCGCTCTCCTCTTCGTCTGTCTCCTCCTCCTCTTCCTCTGCTTCCATCTCCTCTTCATCCAAATCCTCTGTCTGAATCTGCAGCAGTTCGTTTTCAGGCCTGTGCTGCGGCTCCTCTGAAGTCATATTCAGTTTTCCTTTGAATCCGAGTTAGCATTAACCCTTGAATCAAAATGGGGTGTGCGAAAATTGAAGTTTGGAATCGAATTTGAATTTTACTGATACTTAGTCATCGGAATTATTTTTGACATGCTATCTGGATCGGATTTTCAAATACATCATGACTTTTAAATGTCAATGGTTCGTGGAATTTCAACCCAGAGCTAGATTTAACCGAAATGCAAAATCGTTTATGAATATGACATACCTGCAGGCAGCGACATTACATCGCAGTCGGGGAACACTTCCTTCACAAGGCGAATCGCCGCTTCGTGGATACGGTAGCTAGATGAGACTTGTTGAAAGACGACTGACAAGTTTGAAAGAGTTCAGAAAGAAAATAAGCAAACGAAAATGATTCATTCTTGGTGAAATAACTTGACCAATGAAAGTGCATACTGGTTTGATCATAATTCTTCTCGAGAGAATGGATAACATTTGAAATGAATCTGATAAATCTTCGATTTTTCAATTTGATCTATTACAAAGTTTTAACTATTTTCAAGGGTTTTTAAAAATAATTTTTCGAAACAAGTTTAATTCCCAACTCACCCGCACATGTAGTAGAAAGAGGTCGTGGAATTGAAAATATAGCAGTTGGAAAAAATTCGCGACAAATCAGCCACGAATAAATGCTCCTACAAATGTTGACCCTTTAAAATTCTTCAGAAAGAACTCACATGAATGTAGTACTTGTTCTTGACTCGCTCGGACATAGTCCTCAAGTCCATTGGATAGTACACGTAGTCGTAGTAATCCGGTACCTGCAAGTGGGGTTTTGAAACGAAAATGGCGAGCAAAATTACAATCACTAAAAATGTTGATTTTCAGAGCCGTTATCTTCGAACATATTCAGAGAAAAAAACATATATTTTAATTAATATTTATGAAATTGCATTCTTTCTTCTCGAACTTTACTTTTCTGCAACAGCTGAAAAAATAAACGAATACCTCATCCCGATTAACGGGCTCAAGGAAAGGCCAGACATAGTCCTGCTCCTCTTTCAGCTTCTTGATCACGTAGCGCATTTTGTCTTCGGCTCCTCTACTTTTTACCAATTCTTTGGGCTCATTTTTGATTTCCTCCTTGAATTGTTCGAGGCCAGGAATCGCATCCAAAGGGAGAGGTTTTCGCTCTGAAGTTTCACCTTTTCAACTAGGTATTTTGCAATCAGACACAGATCATGAATGATGAGAACTAAAATTTTGAAGAAAGATCAATTCAGAATTGAATGATTCAAGACATGGGGAGGAGACAAAATTATTTTTCAAATTAAAAATACAAGTTAAAATAAAATAATCATCTCACCTTGTTTTCTGTTTTCTCCTTCGATTCCGCTCTGCATTTTCTGCTGCTTGAGTTTCCTCGTCTTCAATTTCATTAGCGAATTGTGTAAATCGGAAATCGCCTTGGAATACATCGAGAAGTCCTCGTAGTAAATTCTGGAAAGATAAATAATTGAATAAAGTTTTTCTGAGTACTTCTTAAGCCTTGAACTTTAATTTCTTTCTAAACTTTGTGAAGAAAATGATATCCAATATTATTTCTGGGAGAAGATTGTGCATAATAAAATACAGCAATTAAAACTTACTGATCATTCAGTCCACAGCCCATCAGAGTGGCTCCTTCGTATTCCTTGATCCACCCATTCCACGCCGATTTTGGGATTCTCATGTTCTTCGTGAACCCTTGCTTCCTAAAATTATCTGTTGACTTTTGTAATTTGAATGAAAATAACATCTTTTAAAGAAATGTTAAATATGAAATTTGTTCGATTTTCAATAGTAAATTCATTATTTGTTGAGTAGTAAATAGCACTGAGAATGAGAGGATTACACTTGTTCCATTTACAAAATTTCAAAATAATATGATTTCTTATCTAGTCATGAATTATTTTTAAATCTAAAATCCTCACGTGAAATATCCTGTCGCGAATTCGTCAGCGAAAGTGAGCAGATGAAAAATGTTGCAGGCGATCGCATAATCCTTGATCGCGTTCATCAGAAGAGTCCCGTAGCCTTTCACCTGAAAATGGAGTTAAAATAAAAATCAAGAAATGTTATATTCGCCTGTTCGTTTGCAGTGACGGCACAGAAGACGATCTCGATGAATCCTTGAGTTTGGAAAGGGCGGAAGCAGATTCCACCGATCACTCCAATGTCTAAAGGAGTGAATAAGAAACTGCTCGCCATGCAATAGAAAGAAAAATGAACTTTAATTTAAGAACCAAAAAATTGAAGAATTTCAGTCTCTAAAGTTTCCATACGAATTTTTGAATTCCGAATGATTATGATCCATTTGAAAGTCGTGGTATATTTAGTTTTCAGGTAAAGACAAAAAAGAACTGGCAAGAAAGAAGTGAATAAATTGACTTCTTTCATATATGAGCAAAGGCATTGGAGGATTGAAACTAGAAAGGCTCTTCTCTATCATCTTGTCCGGAATGTGTTATCTCCGCGAGTTAAAAATTGTAGAAACGCAGAAACTACATGATGATCACTTCGTCTCAGCTAGTTCACAATCATCTACCTTTCTTGATGAGAGCCAAGCTCTTGTGCCTGTAGTCGAAGACGAGTCTGGTGATGTACTCCTTGGGCATTTTGGGCAGCTGCACCGAGAACAGATTCTGCAGCTGCAGCAGGTAGACCAACTTCTGTCTGTCCTGGAATGGCTCCAGAGAATTCGCTACTATTTCCAGTCTGAAAGTATTAGTTCGAAAAGGAACAATTCATTTGCCGTACTGCACGAATCCACGTTCCATTTCCTCTCTCGCCCCGTCGCCACTTCGAATTTCCATCAGCCGATCCTTGTCGGGCTTGGCTTTCTCCTACAAAGTACCTTTACAAAAAAAAATCTCAATATCACTTGAAGCGAAATTCTATGCCCTTAATTGAAAAATTGTAAAAAGCGGGAGAATAATTGAAAACAAATGGCAAATTACCGCATTAGTCATGGAAACAATCGCACGCAGCATGGTGTCGTCGTCGATTGTGCCCAATTCCCCCTAGAAATATAATTGTTCAAGTCGGAAATATAAGGAGTTTGAGTTGCACAGAAGCGAAAAATAAAGTTCCTCGTTTAAAATCGACATATTTTAGACTTTGAGAAACTTAATCAAGAAGAAAAAATGGAAAATTAATTCTAAACACTCCGTGTAATGTTCGCTAAAGCTTTCTTCCATGGCTGCGACATTAATTTCATAGTACAGGTAGGTTTAGAGGAAAAATTTGTAAAAATTTTTTGTACTTTTTTTTTTAAAATAAGATGTGCTTAAAAATAACCTGTTCAGGGGGAGTTCTATCGATGATTCTGCTGCATTCGGGCTGATTCTCTGCGTCTTTTCCCGGGAAATCGACCGTACTGCTCAAACTGATCGGGGAGAGAGGGGCAGAGTCCTCGTTTCGCTTGTAAATTCTCTCAAATCTGAAAAAAAAACTGTTGAAGAATGAAATTTAGTCGAAAATGCATACGTTGGAGGATGAACTCCACTGGGGAAGATCGGTTTAAGCATGATAACTGGCTTGCGACAATTACGTTCTGCGTACGAGGAGAAACTGGTGAAGAAGTTGAGCATTTTGGAGACGTTTAGCTGAAAACATATTCTTGAAGTTTCTGAGATTTTGAACGAAATGATAGCGATGAGAAAATCTCATCTCTGCAGAATTAAAGTGTATGAGTAGAACGAGATAAGCCAATCTTGAAGAAAATAATGGGTAAAAGTCATAGCTGGTCTAAATACTCTTTCAGTTACAAATATTTCCTTCACCGATTGAGCCTTAGAAAAGTTAGCTAGGTTATCGTTTTCAAAAATGCTAAATCTCAATTTCTATCAAACCTATTATCAATGCAAGACATCAAGAGCTCACTTTCACTTATCGTTTCTCTCGGTTCATTTTGGAGAGAGAAAAATGTAAAACTTAACGTGTGCGGGTGTGCATTTCTCAGTTGTTTTATTGAAATAAACGTCCAGCAAATTTTCAATTACAAAATTAAAACTACCGAAAAATCTCACCTCAATTGGGTATCCAGTCGGAACAATGCCCCTCTCTAGTTTTGGCAGCAGCCACTTGAGGTAGAGCTGCAGAGGGCCGATTCCGAATGTTTCGACTGGCTCGTGGCCCTTGAAGGTACGCAGGAATTTGGGGAAGGTGCATAAAATGTGAAATCGCTGGTAGAATAACTGGTAATCGGAGGTCTGGGATGGAGTCACTAAAATGAAACAGTTTTAATGTGAAGAAGTTGGAGATGTTCAGGTTGGTGTTATGAAAATAAATGGTAAGTGAATTTTTCATTCGACTTGCATTCTTTTCGAAAGATTCCAAAACAAAGAATCACCATATTTATAATCCATGCACCAAAATTTTAAAAGGGTACAACTAATTTTCCTACATGGCTTTGCAAAGGCAGACTTCCCAGAAGGCAATTTCCAGTGATTGAAATGGTCGAGGAACAGGGAGGCCAGTTTGACCTTCTCTCGGATCTTTCTGAAACATAAAAACATCACAAGAATCATGAATCGGTTTGGATGAAGTGACTTTTTAAAACTTTCAAAGTCGTAAGCTACATTGTAATCCAGATCCCATATTAGAAAAGCGTCATTTTCTGGTATTGCAAGTGTGATTTCATTTTCGATCTCTTAAGAATTCAATCTCGTCCAGCCCTTATGAAATGTAACTATTCCTACTCAGTGGATTCCTCGAGAGTGGCGAGGAAGTAGTTGACGAGTGTCCAGATTGTGGGGGCCTCGACAGCCCTGCCGATGAATTCCTCCATCTGCAACTCCCCTCGCGAATTCTGAATCGCCTGCAGCAGCAAATGCATTATGAAGCAGCTCGCCTGAAAAATCGAGAAATTGAAAAATGCTAAAATAGAAGAAATTTCAGATATATATGAAAGTATTTTATGAAATGTGTATACTTCTTCTTAGCATTGAAGTTGCATAGCAATTTCAAAAGCTAATGGAGGATGGTGAACTATGAATAAAGTTGAACAATTACCAAATCTTTTTATATAGAGAAAGAAAACCCAACACTGTTAGTTTTGCTTCAAAGAATTCTTCAGGAAGAAAATAATGACTAACCCTAACGAATTCCTTTGCAGTTGCTCCCTCCATGATCTGATGAATGCAGCGAATGTCCTGTGCCAAAGCGAACACTCGATTCAACTTCACATCGTCGCCAATCAGCTCGTCCATTCTCTTCGAATGGTTTTCTATAATAACCAACTCAGTAATTTATCATGGTTGTTCTTCGGAATTTCATTTACGACTTTTTCAAATTCCAAATTCTGAGCATCTTTGTTCTATATTCAACCCACCGATGGAATGCCCGCATCGCCTGCACGTCGCATCCGAACTGATGCAGCCCATCGCGTCGTAGTCCTGCTGGGCGAATTTCGCGTATGTCTGAAGAAAATGAAATACAGATATATTTCAGCAAAAAATGCAGAGCCGTAAACAAAACATTCAGTCTTAGAAGAGATGAAATTGTCGACTTTCTTCATGAAACTTCAAGTTTGCTCCATCAGACGGGGCTAAGATTTGAGTTTCTTTAAGAAATTAGAAACGTACGACAATAACACAAGGAAATAACCGATTTTTGTTTGAATGTTGAGTATGTTGAAGAAAACAGCTTGATCATTGCTCGTCTTTTCTATTATTTTTCCAACCTTATAGCTTCTCCGATTCTTGAATCCAATAACTTGGGCGGATGCAGCGTTAGCGAGAGGCCTGAATGCCTTGCACTTGCATTCGCCGTCCGCGCAGCCGAAGAAGTACGACAGGAATAGTCGCTTCTCCTGGTTGTACGGCTCGCATCGTTTTGCCGGCTTCATCCTGGAAAATAAAATCGTGCGCTTTTCGGAAAATTTCTCCGAACTCCCCGACCACCATGCAGGAAAGTTTACCGTTCCGATAATCAAATGTCGGTAACGAACGAGAAAAACGGGAAATAAGTGAGCTTTCCAAGCGGGTCATCGGTGAACTCAGCGAATTTTCAAAGAAGCCACAAAATTTGCAAAAAAAAAAATAACAAATTCAAATTAAATGATCAATAATGGACAGCGTTGTAAACACCGCGCGACATGCGAAATGGTGTGGGAAAAGAAATCCTATCAGCCAATACCCTACACTAACCATACGCACTATTTCGCATGTCTTGAGGTCGTGAATGTCGTTGTGCAGTTTCCGAATAGCCTCAATAATGATAAAAATAATGCGTAGACGTAAACTCACACTTGTTGAGACTGCTCTTCCTTTGCTTCTTCGAAAAATTCAAGGTCCATAGACAAGGAGTTTTTATGAATCAGAAATCTTTAGAAAAGAAATAACTAATCTCCTCATAAATCCGTGAACGATAGCTAGATAGTTAGACGGATCTGCTAGATTAGCCATTATCCCTTATCACATGGCATGATCTCTAGGCATTCTGCAGTCCACAGCTGTCTCCATGGCACTGCAAAGGGAAGCGGGAAATATCGCTTATCGCACAGTGACGAAATAATGGAAATTAATGAAATTCTCAAATGAAAAATAGTTGGCTTTAAAATTTGAAATAGTTCTTTTACGATAATTCTATCATTCTTCTCCGAGAGTGATAAATTTTCCAAGAGAACAAAAACACATTGGAAAGTCGAAAATAGCGCATCAGAAGCATAAGATAGTCGAAAGAAACACCAGTTTCGCAGCAAAACAATGAAAATTTTTATTTCTGATGTTTCAAATATGTATGTTCAGAGAAAGAAGGTTATGTCAAGAACTAAATAGCATTCTAAACTGGGAATTAATACGATAAGATCGATGAAAAATAAATAAAAAAAGGTTCTTTGCATTGAAAAGCATGGTGCAATTTTTTTTTTTAAATCAGCGTCTACCAAATACTTTACGATAATCATAAATCTAAACAAGGCAATATCATTATGTTTATAACTAGCGTATTTTGAAAATCTACTATTGTTATTATCTGAATAAACATAAATTATACTGGTGGTCTACGTAAAATTACGTATGATGTCATCGATTTTCATGAAATCCACTTATTTCATGCATTTGCCCAAGATTCAAGAAGTATTTTAAAATTTTATGCTATTCTCAAAATGTTCAAATCCAATATGATCTTCGTCTTCATATTGTTCATTAATGTTGTTTATGGAAATTGATGCAAATATGGAGATCTTTGACATTCGTTAAGATTCGGGATATCAACCGTTTTATGAACAGCGTTTATGAAAACCAGACTTAGATTTTCTCAATCCAAGAATTCTAACGGCTTATGATAAACTGCCATTGCATCAAACATCTCGGCCTCTTTTCTGTTCGATAGTCAAATGTTTCAACGACAGACAAGGAAAACAAGGAGGCGGTTGTGACCTCTTTTGATCCTATCAGATGGATATATAATATCCTAATTGCGTACTCAATGCTGAACTCTGGTTGCATCGCTTGAAGCAGCAGCGATGATACAGCTGTGCATTCTTTTATTCCTGTATTTTGTAACTTCACATCAAGCAAGTTCATTTTTTTAAATTCTCGCTAAATTATTGGGAAAAGTAACAAAATGATTAAATTCGTTATCGATGTACTGCAAATATGCGAGCAACGTAGAAATGACG
Organism: Diploscapter coronatus; assembly: GCA_964036155.1. Lineage (NCBI taxonomy): Eukaryota > Metazoa > Nematoda > Chromadorea > Rhabditida > Rhabditidae > Diploscapter > Diploscapter coronatus. The sequence goes on along the minus strand of OZ038422.1, from coordinate 42,670,590 downwards.
TAATGATAGAATGACGTAACGAAGAAATGGAGAAACTCTTCCATTCTCTACACAACTCAACCAGTTATCACTGCTCAGTTATCTTATCTTTTTTGTTACGTCATGAGTCAAATCCAAGCTACCAACGATGAGATTCAAACCCAAATGCGGTACATCAAATAAAGATGTTTTTTTTTCAGATTCCGAAAGCTATTGAACTTTTATTTGTCAAGTACATATTTATTCTGTTTTACATCATGAATTTTCTTCAACTCAGCAACAATAACAATCTCATCTCATGCCATTTGTTCATGGAACATCCAGTTTCAGAGAAGTCTCTACGATCCTCTGTTCACCGATGAAGCATTCAACAAACATGTAACGGGACTCTTTAAGATGAATCAAATTCAAATGAAGATCGCCGGAATCGAGGTACGGAATAGAGCTTCATAAAGAAGAATGTATCTCGTTTTAAATCTAGGACAAAAATGATAATGTAACTGCATACATCGAGAAAATCAAGAGTATGAAAGCGAGGAAGCCTGATGAACAGCCATATCTATTCGAGGGAGACATCATTCTGACTGACGACCAGATGCAGAAGCACATTTCGTAAGAATTGCACGAAGTGAAATTCTTGTGATGTTATAATGAGATTTCTATGGGATGTTCAATGATTTTGTAGCAAAATTAGGGTGATCTTCAAAAAATAAGAAGATTCAAATATACTAGATCATAAATTGAACACACTCACTTACTTTCTTACTCACGAAGAGTTTTGAACATTTCTTTTTTCGAACTAGGAATCGGAAAGTAATTTCATCTCAAAGCGAAATCGATATTCGAAACAATTCTATTCGCAGATTAGTTTTTTTAGAAATCTCGAAGACAGCTACTGGGCAAGACAAGGAGCTTACGAACATCGATCGAGAAGATCTGTTACCTCAGACCTGTCACTAAGATGGACGCAATTTCCAATTCCCTATTACATCAACACAGCTACCGGAGGTCTGGATTTGCTAGATCATTTCTAGAATCCTTCTGCGATATTCTTTCTTCATATAACAGGCTTATGAAAGATTGCACTTTTGAGTTTGTGAACAATTTGGCGCTTGCATTGCACAGATTATCACCAAACCCAAGAAAGAATAAATTCAAAACAATGGTGATAACAGAAGGTTGCATTTTATAAGATGATCTTCCAAAATTACTATATTGCCATTTTCCTCCGAAACAATACGCATTCCAAAGCTTTCTGGGTTCAGTTGATGCATCAGCTGTCCAAGCAGGAGTCACAGAATGGCAGCAGGAGACTTGCATCACGTTCTCACAACTCTCATACCTTCCTTCTTATGGAAATGCACTGAACTTTGTACTTGGAAGTGGGTAAGAAGATTGTGAATTAATATAAAGATGGCTTATTTTTGTTAGATGTGCTTCTTATATTGGTCGCATCGGAAACTCCCCGCAGCAGGTGTCAATCGGCTACGGATGTACCAGTTTAGGAACTGTAACTCATGAAATTGGTGAGTTTACAATGAAGATCACTCAAAATTGCCTGTTTTGTCATTAAAATTAGACTAGTTTATTTATTTCAGGGCATGCTCTTGGACTGTATCACGAACAGGTTGGTTTTTTGGCTTTTAGAGTTCCGAAAATGAATTTCAAGAACACTTTAGGCCCGCTATGACCGCGATAGCTATATCCAAGTTTTGACGCAGAATATCAATCCGATATACCTCAATCAGTTCACGAAACAGTCCGCGTGAGTTTCCAATCGCTTCAGCTATGAGCTGACATGAACTGGAACGCATTTTAGCTCCTCAATGGTCGACTACGGCGTCGGATATGACTATGCTTCGGTGATGCATTATCCAAGGACAGTAAGATAATGCTACTTATTTAAGTCAAAATTTTGTATACAGTAGCTGGGAAACATTTGAAAATATGTGATTATTATTTCAAACTCTAAATTTAATCATTTCTCGTAATCAGAATTGGTCGAAATTCCGAAGCTTTCGAGAATAAAAAATCATGAAAGCAATTCCTATTTTCACTTAAACCGGTTAGAGAGAATCCGGTAGATCGTAAATTTCACATAAATTATCAGCATTTACCACTTTATGTCTACCAGTCCAAGAGTTATGTAATGATAAAAATTGCTGCGATTTTCACAAATATCATCATAATCTACCATTTGCAGGCTTTCACAGACGATGGTGGCAATACGATTGTAACGCTAGACTCGAATTACATATCAACCATCGGACAACGTGCTGCACCTTCGTTCGCTGACGTCAAAAGAATCAATTTTGCCTATTGCAATGGTTTGAATATTCGTCAGTGCGAAAGAATGCAACGACATTTCAAGGTACTTGTTCAACCCAGTTGAACTGCCAGAATGGTGGATACACCGACCCGAAGAATTGCGGCGTTTGTCGGTAGGTTGGAGCTAAAAATTCCGAGTTATGTGTTTTGAAAACAAAAATGAACAACTTTTAGATGTCCCGATGCCTTCGGAGGCCAGCTTTGTACCCAAGTATGATAGTCCGAAATAAGTTTTCAAAGATGGCATAATTTCAGGCTGCATCAAATCCACCTGGCTGTGGAGCGGGCGACAGAACTGCCTCGTCGTCTCAAGCAAGCATATACGTCAGTGGAGCCATCACCTGTTCTTACGTCATCAAGGTTAGAGCAAAATCAGAGTTGTTGGTAACAGAGTTGCACGAAGTTATTGAGGATTTTTAAAATGCGAGATTAAAGCCTAAATCACAGCGTCTTCATCTGATAGAAGAACGAGCCTGAAGTTTCACACCGACCTCGTTCGTAATAACAGGAAAAATTCCATTGAATTTTCACCCTCCAGGACTATCAATATACCCATAACGACCAAAGTATCTGCCATCATAATGACTTTCTTCAGGCGCCTGCCGGAAGCAAAGTTTTCTTCCAAGTCAACTCGTTGAGCTTCCCGTATGAAGATCCTTGTCAGAGCGGATACGTCGAGATCAAATATGGAAGTGATATGACGAGAGGTGGAGCAAGGTGAAAGAAGGCTGAGTCAAGCATTATGCTATGATTCTTTTTAGATTCTGCACAAGAAAGCTAGCTCCATATACGTCTGCTACGCAAACTCTTGCCATTATCTATCGGGGATCATCATCTTCATCTAGCTTATCGCTCTTATACAAGTCTAGTAAGAAAATTATTATTTTAAAAAAGCAAAGGAAAATTTTTAGGCACTGGAAGCAATGCGTCCTTTGATGAATCTGAAGAAGAAAATTCCTCTGGATCGGAATCTGAAGAAGAAAATTCCTCTGGGTCGGAACCTGAAACCAGCACTCTTATAGGTAACTGGTTTAAATTTTCTTCCTAAAATGGTATAACATTTTCAGAAGAGAATACTACGTCTTCAACAATTGAAGAAGACAATTCGATAACCACAGGAACCAAAACTGAAAACAAGAAAACGTCAGAACCAAATAAATTGCCTAAGGAGACTGTCATCCAAACTATAACTGGTTTGAATAGTCCCAAGAAAATGTTCACGTCTCATTCTTTTTAGAAGCATCAACGACTTCAACTACTGATGCCAATGTATTGAAGATAGGTATAAGATTTTGATTCTTTTATTAAGAAAAGATCCTAAAAATTTCTCACTCGGGCTTGCTGTGTCAATAATATATCTTCATGAAACGCTAGATATCGTTATGAACTCATATAATTGTTGAGAGATATAATGAGCTTACTGATTTATGATATCATTCTGCTCCGTGAAGTCGCGAATTCATAGCAAATCGAGACAGAAGAAAAATTAGCAGGATTTTCAACAATTAATAACGCGTCAAATGATATCCCACATTATAACATTGTGATAATTTGAGAATCGGTCTCCACTTCTACAAGTACTTCATCGTCATCCACAGACTCTTCTTCGATCCCAGAACAAGAATTAACAACTCAACCTCCATCCAAATTACAAACAACTACTTTGGACTCAAAATCTGTTATCTCTGAATCGACGACAGTGACTTCTTCCAAGCCGGAATTATCTACTCTAACCACGGTCTCCTCTCAGTCAACGACAATTCACACTCTGACTACTCAACCAGGGAAGACGCCACCTACTCCATCTACCGCGTGCACGGACTGGAGCAAATGCAATGCGCATTGTGGAGGTTGTGGGACTAGAGACAGGCAATGCGGAGAATATCTGCACACCGAGTTCTGCAACACAACGCCTTGCATCCTTGGAAATGATAAGTACTGCTGCGCCCCGTTCATCTACAAGAACCTGCCGACCCCAACTTGTCTTCAACCAAGTAAGGAATAGAACGACTTTTTTTTTTATAATTCATTCAGTTCATTGCTGATCATTGTCGTTAAGTTAATCAAAATACTCAATTTAGTAGGGTTAGGATTAGGGTAAGAATAAGTAGGGGTTTCAGTAATCCAAACATCTACTTCCTAAACCAGAATTTTCAATTGTACTTCAATCCTAGTTCAAGTTCACAGAGTTAAATTTGAGTTGATATTTTGATAACATAATCGAACTGCAAATTACAGCAACTTAGGACAAAAAATTTTGAAGTTCATTCTTATACGGATTCCAATAATTCACCTAGGAATAATTCCATAAAAATTTTATTCTATTTAATTTTAGAGCTAACTCGAGAAAGTTTTTTTTTTAAATAGATGAATTCTACAAATTGATTAGGGTTACTGGTAATTTTACCGGAGATTTTCTGGTGCTAAATTAAATCTACTTTACCCACTTCCTACCATAACATACTCCAGCCATAGATCTAAAAACCAAATAGCGCATTCTTGTAAAAATCGGAAATTAATTATGAACTGGATGATCTTCACGAGAAGAAAGTTAATTATTTTCAAACTCCATAATTTCAGGTGATCAGAAGTCACTGCTCATTATCAAACGTGCATAACTTCATAAATTTTATCTCATTTCTAATTTTTATATTTTATTTATATATTTTCTTCGAGAACCTTTCATTGAATAAATTTTATGCATGAGCTAAATTGAAGTGGCTTTTCATCAGAATTTCATCTGAGAGACTCGCGAATTTTGGTTGTCTTTGCATTCGAAGACAAGGCTTTTTCGTGTTTCCTTAATGCGAAATCGATGTTGAGAGACAGACAAGTGAGATAGGCAGATAGGGAGATAAAGCTGGAAGATGGGAGAGGAGGGATGGCAAAAGAGAAGGAGGATGTTTGGCAGAGGGAGAATTAGACGATGTCAAAAGCCCCGAATTAGAGGCAACCTGAAAATGTCGTAGGGCAATAAATCAACCAACTCCATACTTAGTTGAGTAATATTTTCCAGTGAGTCCTATTTTTGTCTAAGTCAACATCCAAAACTTGAAACTCAAATTAATCGCATTAGGATTGCCACTTTTTCTAACAATACAAACATTTTTTTCGTTTAGTTTCCGTCAAATTTCGCTTTCCTTCGTTTCTCTCTTCATCTGAACGATCAAACGCCGCAGAACGGGCCGACCTTTAATACGCCTAAATGCGGCGGTGCTTACGACACGGAGAGAAGTGAAGGGAAGAAGGGAGTGGAAGCGGAGAGGGAAAGGCAGCGAGGCGAAGAAGATTCGCTGAAACACCCTAAACGCCATACCTGACGCTAAATCTATAGCCGCAAAGCCACAAAGTTGCAACCAAATAACCACCAACAATCACGAAGAATTCGATCTCTGTGCTACCAAGAAAGAGTGAGTAAACAAAGAATCGCCTCCAACATATGGACGAAGATGCGTAAGATTCGGCAGATGGGTTCAAAACTGCAACAGTATGACAATCAAAACCCAAATTACAAACCCTGATATGACAGGAATAGCAGCGAGTATTGCATGCCCTTCGCTGAGCAAGGAGTTTATTTCGAAATGCATTCAGATTCGAGCTCTGACTTGGCAGCGCTGGTAATGGGACCTCTTCTCTCTTCTGCTTCCCTCAGCTGGAAGTCATCCATCCGATTGTCTCTCTCTCTTCTCTGCTTCGCTTCCTCTTCCGAGATCTTCAAATCTCCGAAATTCTGCGGAACTTACTGGTTCAATCCCTTTCGCTGTCTTTCTCTGCGTCTTTCTGCAGTGTGCAATGCGTGTCTATTGATTGCCTGTGGTATTCGTCGTATTCTCTCGCTTCTTTCCTCTCTGTCTCTCCCCTTCCCCTTCTTCTCTGCGCCCCTCTCTCCCTCTCCCTCTCGCAAGCAGCGCCATTGCGACCCCTTCGAATCGGTCCGCATACACACACAACACCACACTCTCCTCTCCCTCTCAATGGGTAAGTGCTAACTATTTTTATATTACCATTAGTTATTTATAAACCTCCCACTATCCTTCTCATTCAATCATTGAGAATCGTTGAAACTATGTCGTTTTGCACGAACGCACGCTATTCAAACAACCTAATAACTGCCTATTCACACACAAAAAGTCAATACTTTCAATCTCGACACGACAATTTTATGTGTCATTTATGTTTTTGACGCAAGCTTTTCAATTGAAAGCGATTTTTCACGATTAGTTATGTAGCTATGAGCGATAGGCGATAAGAGATAAGCCGAGCAAGAGTCGAGCAATTTCAATGCAACACGCGAAAAGCAAACAGTCAATCTATTTGCGTGTCAGTTTCTTCGAAACAGTAGCTGAGATGGAGCTGCGGCTGTGTGGAGATAGGCTGTGGGAGTGGCACAGGCAGAGGCAGAGACAAAGGCAGAATCGAAGGTGGATAGAGCACAGGGCAGACAAACAGCCGATCCCTCGGATATGCAGGATGTTTATTCTGCATTCTGAGATCGAATCGAATAAAATCGATTTCCCGTGGAAAATGGGAAATTCATTTTGAACAATAGCTGTAAAACGCGCGTGGCAGTGAGACAGAAACGCAGAGACGTAAGGAGAGACAGGGCGACACAGCGAGCATTGTGTTTTGTGAGTCATTCAAAACAATGCATTCTGGCGCTCGAGCAAAATACTTGTATAGTAAATTTTAGCAATTAAAACAATTCGAACTTTATCAAGTCGACATTTCAGGTAAAAAGTGTGATGTGTGCCGGAAAAAGGTCTCGGGCGACGTTCTCAAAGCCAACGACAAATACTTCCACATTCACTGTTTCGTCTGTAAAAGTAAGTATCTTCGTTTTCGATTCAATATGCATTTTTCCGTTACGAAATATCCAGGCATCTGGCTGGGCGAATAGCGCTCTCATTGTCGTTGCTAATTCAATTGCAGCTATGAATTCTGCGATTCTGCGAAAATGAAAATATAGGCCGCGTAGTCTGATAGCTTCTCCCAATGAATGGATTTCCTCGCCTATTTTACAGAGAAAAAAGAACTTTCGTGAAAATAATATTTTGACGCAGAACTGCAGAAATTAATTAAATGTGTGGAGTGGGAAATGGAGGGATAGGGCAGTCGCTTCTCGCTTTTCATGCTTTCACGCGTTCATGATATCCCTTCCCTATCCAAACAGCCAAACAGCGCACTTATCCTTTCACGCGTCCTGAATATTCGTGGCGAGTAGAGAAGGTGGGGTTGGAAATGAGAACGCGATGAGTTGTGCGGAAGAGAGATTGAAGTAAAATGGATATAGATAGTTAACTAACCGGAATTATTTGCAATTTTTTAGAATGCCAGCGAAACCTCGGCGAAACCGGCTTCTACACAACGTCTGATGGGTCCTATCTCTGTCCAGAGGACTACAGGTAGGACTTCGAGAAATATCTTTGATCAGAGGGAAATTATAGAGCGGCGACTCGCGGACTAACGATCAAACCACCGCCTGAGCGGTCGAAGGAACGAGAGAAAACGCAGACGAATGGCAGCGGTCGTCACAAGTCCAAGTCACCGCCGCCAGCAGCGGCGCCTTCTTCGATGGTGCAGAGCACTGCAGACACAACCACATCACAGCAATTGAGCCCGCTCGGATCGCCTACAAGTAGGACATTTTTATGCAACTTATATTTTATTCCTTGTTTGACATTGCATTGTTTTCGACCTCCAAAATTAGCGCTTCTTCCTCCTCATTTCTTCCTTCTAGTGGCTACTCCTCTCTCCGAATGTGTAGGTATTCAGTTACTTTACAAATCTGCTTCATTCGAGCGCTGCACCGAGTGCTTTCCCTTGGCTCTCTTCGCTCCTCGCATCGAACTGCGCATTGCCGAGGCCGTAACAGCTGCTCTTTTATTTTCTCACATCTTCGTTTTGGCCAGGAAAATATTTTCCAGTTCCATCAGAGAAGAACGAAACGCGCTAATTTAGATTGATTTCTCTGCCCTCTACGAATGCTCGATTAGTCACAACGTGGTTCGATGATTATCAAAAGGCTGCAGTCTTAGCAAAGCAAATCATTAATCACACTGCAATTTGGTGTGTTTCATAAATTGGAAGTGGCACATAGTAATGATCTCTTGCGCATTTCTTTATTTAGCTCTCGGAGCTATAAACAAAGCTCTCGTCTTTCTTTGCACCTCGGCACAGCTTCTCCTCCTCCTCTTCTTCAAGTTGACATTTCAAAGCCTTAGGGGGCAACCGCATAAAGTGAAGAAGAAGATGTGGAAACGGCAAGAATGGCTCGCTTTTTTCGGCTTTCACATCGATTCTTTGGCTGCCATTTTGCTCGCAGTCATTTCAGCGCCCTTGCAGCAGGTCAGAGTCATTTCCAACAACCAAACACCCAAACAGCTTATCGCCTTTCTCACCACACAACACAAACACACGTTGACAATATTTTCACAAATGCAGCCAACTTTCTGCAATCCGAATCGATTTTGGGAAATTTATGCATACAAATCGAGAGAATTTTTGTCTGGGGTCGACTGCGCAATTTATTTGCTCAGCAAAAAGATCGACATTCATATTCAAATGACATTGAAGGGGGAGGAGAAGAAAGAGATTGGAATTCAAAATGTGCAGAATATGTACAGAATTCGCAATGAGTGAGCAAATAAAGCAGGGCGTGATCACTTTATGAGTCTGAAACAAGTGCATATCTAATGCTTTATCTAATTCTTTGGAAGTTTTACTAAACTATTGCTGTTTTTTTCAATTTCAAGAAGATGCTAGGCTATGACGTATTTTTCAATAGATGAATATTCTGAAGGAATATCTTCGACAAGTTTGTAAGAAATAGAGTAGATGTCTGTTTAACGCAGATCATTGATGCTGGCCAAATAATCAACCTTTTCTGTATTAATTTTATCTGACAAGCATAGGGTGAAGTTGTATTTTTACATTTCTAGTGTATTACTAGTGTTACAACGCCTTTTCACCAGTCCAAAAGGATCATTCATGTCCAAATTTCTCATGAAATTCGACCTCATCGATGCGATCTCTGTGTCTGTGGATGTTCTTTATAAGTAGAGTTAGAAAGCAAGGTGACACGCAGCTGCATCGCTGATCGCTGCATCGTGGGGATGTTTGCCTTGCGTCTCACGCTGCACGGGCATCGAGAGCACATTTCGCATTCTTCTGCCTTATTCTACCTATCCTTCTTCTTCTTCTGCTTATTCTTCCTTGCTTCAAAAATGTGCATACCATAAATAGTCAATAGGTCAGAAGCAAAGACAATGCATACACCAGGAAGAGCTTCTAAATAGCCATAATGCGAAATCGAGAATGCTCGGTTATGGGCTATGAAAATTCGCATTAAAATAATTATTTCGAAAATTCATGGTTTTTCACAACGGGATATCACTAAATTATTGACCAAAGTTGCATTTAGTGCTCAACAATGGAAGAAAATTGAGGGGAAAAATCAAGCATTCGAAAATTGAAGTGGATTTCCATTGTTGAGGGTGACAAAAGTTCGAATGGAAAAAAGTTATTGAAACTTTGATAATTTAGCAAAAAATATTCGGAAAGAATTTTATTAAAAATTAAATATTTTATGCGCTAAACTAACCTAATTTGCTCAAATTCATCTACTCTTTTTATTTTTGAGACCAATTATGTTAAAGTCTGCTTTTTGATATTTCTATTCGAATTTAGAATTGATGAACATCAAAATAGTTCACCAAACGAACATATTTGAAGATCAAGACTTCTGAGTTTGAAAAATAATCGCATTCATTCATCTCGTGTGATTCCTCTGCAATCTATCTATCATTGTGTAAACTTGACTGAGTTGCAAAAATAGGCTGGAAAATGATTTATTTGATTGACTCTGTAATCAATGCGTGTGGATTTCTCGAGAGATTTTTGGCTGCAATTACGACTTCCTTTTCCTCCTTCCTCTCCTTCTCTGCCTATGCCTCGTTCGAATGCTTTCTGTCTGATTTGGTTGCAAGCAAGACACCAATTCGTCCTTCATTCTTCCATTCTCCAGTTCTCTCTACTCTCAACCCGAATTTATCCCTCTCTTCTCTTGTCCTTTATTGCTTTGTTAGTCCCGGCTAATTTGCATACGACTCCGCATTCTCCTTTTTCTTCTTTATCTCATGTCCAATTCCCTACATCTCACAGGATTAAGCAATTCCCCTCCAATATGGAACTTGAAGGACAAAGATAATTGAAAGTAGCACAATAATCAAACAAACAAATGAATTATTTCAGCATGCGCTGCTTGCGACCAGCCTCTTCACACAGGTCAAGTCCTATTGGCTCTCGGGCTATCGTGGCACGTCTGGTGCTTCAAGGTAACAGATGAAACAAATTATTAAACGATTTCATCATTTATAACGCTCAAAGCATTGACAAAGCTGTTGAAAATAGTGGCAAGAAAGTTCAGAACCGAACACGATTTTTAAAATATGGTGCAATTAGCTCCCATGCACGGATCAAGATACCGTATTTTCTTTAATTGAAGCCCCCTCGGATTTGCAGATCTATCCATTACCCCACTCAGATTATCTTGGAAAGCGTTTTTATGCATTCTCTAGAGTGTCTAGAGCATATTTATTCTTGATCTTGAGTTTCTATGATCGCTAAATGAAGAGTTATGACGGTTTGCAAAAAGTCGAATTTGTTGAAAATTGAGGGTAGAAAAATAGAAGCCCTGGGGCTGCTATTAGAGAAAATCCGGTAACCTTGTTAAACTCCACTTAGAGCTTTCATGAAAATACGAAAATCAAGCATAATATAAACTCGTATTCGGTTCCAAACCCTCGATTGTCTCTGTACGAGGTTAATTTTTCTTGCTAAAGTCAATGGAAAGCTATTTTTTCGATTTTAAGACCTAAACTTTAAAACAGTCAATGTTTTAACATCATGATTTTTATATTTCGAAGACATAAAATGATCACTTATTCCAAAAAAAAATCATTTTAGTGCCACGAATGCGATGCAGTTCTGCATGGAGAATACATGGCTCACGACGGGAAGCCTCTCTGTTTGAGGGACTACAACGAGAAATACGGTGTCAAATGTTATGAATGCCAGAAATTCATTGCTGGAAAAGTTCTTCAAGTAGGAATTAACCTCTTTCACTTATTTGTTTAGTTTTATGCTGAAGAGTTTGGCGTGATAAGACGCCAAAGACGAAAATATTGACAAAAATTGCAAACATTATCGATAACAAAATAATGATTTGAAACTTTCAGGCTGGCGGGTATAAATTTCACCCGACTTGCGCTCGCTGCTCTCGATGCGGAGCTCATTTCGGTGACGGAGAGGAAATGTACATGCAAGGAGACGAAATCTGGCATCCATCCTGCGAACACGCTAGAACTACCGAAAATATAGCCGTAAGAATTTTCTCTTCTAATAATCTGAGGATTAGAAAGTGTATCGCATATCAAACAATGTAGGGCTTCTTTTCCAGTTGAATTTTGCATTTTACTTTTCCAAAGAGATAATGCACTCTTTAAATACCAGTGTGTTTATGTATCACAGACAATAGATGGATAAGTATAAGCAAAAACGTTCCACTCTTTTCATCTTTCAGCTCTCATAGTGTCATTTGAATCGATTTGTCTTGCTCTTCAATTCATAATTCTGCTACGTTTAGCCAACTGGAAGGGCTGCTGCGATGTCGAATCGAAATGAGCCGAAATATCAATCTGCTTTCGGACAGCATCTCACGTACATGTATCTGATGCCTGAACCTGAGCAGACCTATCTGAGGCACCCGGTCATGAATCCGAAAGAACCAAACGCTCCGCAATATCACGTCCCACAAGGTAGGAACTAACAAACTATTTAGTATTGGAGTGATTGTGCAGACGGAAAATTATTTCTACAAAGTGACGGCACGATTTATACACATTGATACTGTTATCTAAAAAAACAAACTGAAGTTTTATAAAATCGCGCCGTCATATAGTAGAAAAAGATGTGCCTTCTATAACTTCATATTGCTGGCATCGGGAAACTATTGTAAAGCCAAATGTATGACTTTCAGGTCCAATCAAAATCCGAAAATCTCGTTTGGCTATGCTCAAGACAGGAATGCAGAGACTAACTGAGGATCTCGAAAAGAATCTTCCCAGACCGAAGTCTCCGCACATGGACAACGAAGAACCAATCGAGTTGGCTCACTATCCAGCTGCTTATGTGCCAGATCCACAAATTGTAAGCGTTGATAATATTTTTGGAAAAGCGAAAATACGAAGTTCGAAGACTTTGAAATTTGAACTCGCAAAAAGATTCGGGTAGAATAAGTTTTTTTTTCTTTTTTAAATAATCAACTCATTAGAAAGTTGAGTTTCTACATTCTTGTTTCGATTAGAAACAATTTTTCTATTATAAGTCATGTTTAGCCACCCCCGATTGAAAGAGACGATTTCCCTGCACCTCCGTTCCCCTACGCAGTCGAGGAACTGAAGAGACGACTGTCAACTTCGTCGATTGAAAACGAGATCTCGGATGATGAAATGTCGGAGAGCGACAGGGATGAAGAGGAGAAGCTCAAGAAGGTAATAAAATAAGCTTTAGTTGGAAACTCCAACATAACCGTTTTCAGACTGTTCAACATCTCGAGCACTACAAAGACTCCTCAATCGCTAATGTCATCAAGCAGAACATCGAAGAAAGTCACAAGAAGACGAGGTAGTCTTATTCCGATGATGATCGTCATTTGAACATTCGCTTTCAGACTGCCACTGCATTGGGATCCTCGCAATGCAAGCCGTACTCCGTCAGGCAAGAAGATGCCGCATCTCAAGTTCCGATACGATGTTCCTATCAACGCTTGTAAGTTGTCAACTTTGAGAATCTGAGAATGTTGAACGATTTTAATGAGCTAGTGAAAAAAGATATGACCATAGCCAAGAATGAGACCGACTTATATTTCGAAAAAGCGAATCTGAATTACGCTCCAAAAATGGGACAATAAAAAATTCTCCATTCATTGTTCTGGCCTTTGCACTATCTATTCAACATGTCTCAATGTCTCAAGATTTCAATATGACTAATATTATTGAGAAGATGCAAGCTTTTATAATTCATCGCTCCAAATTCAGCTCCCTCACGCCATCTGAATCGACCTCGTCCGTGGGTCGCATGGCAAGGAGGAGAACGTGAACAAGGAAATACGCTGCCGATGTTCCATATTCCTGACAGTCGCGGTAAGCATATCAAAGAATTTTCTATTATTAACTTGGAGAGAATTTTGAAACTTAAAATATTCATAGAAAAATAATGAGAAAAAGAAGTCGCGTCGCTATATATTTATCTAAAACTTCTGTGAGACTTTCAAAAACTATTTTATGCGAAATTGATTCTAAGTATTTCAGGCAACACATTACGAGCATCAACTTTGCCAGGTGGATATCCTTACGGCAATCTGTCAATGGAGCACCTCGATAGTACCATCAATAGCCACTATTCTGATCGTAAGACTTTTGTGAAAAATGATAGAAAATTCTAATATTTGAAAAAGTAAGAGAGGAAAAGAAAATTGTATCTGAGAAAAAATCTCATGTGATCACGAACTTCGATCTTGAAACCTTCATGAAATCACATTTCCAATTGAAATTTTGACAAGTTATTTTTATAGACAATCACCATTTTTGCATTGTGCAAATATTTCTACGGTTTCGTATTTTCAGATTCACTTGGAGGGCACGGCAAAGGAGGCGATCGACATCAGCCAATGCGACCAGCGCAAGAAATGCGATCGACGCTGAGATCATCGCTGCCTGACATGAGCAAACCTGCCAAGACGTACGATCTCTTGGTGCTGCAAACCACCAACAAGGAACTACCAGAAGATGTCGATAGGTTCGAAAACTTGTGACATTATTCGAACTCGAAATCATTCCATAAGAAAATCACAACAATCTCAGCCTTGAAAATATGTGCTCATGAGAACGACCTAGCAGCAGGAGTTATTTTATTTCCTCACTATTTTCTTATCGAAACTTCGAATTGCTGCAATGTCTCCCAAATTGCAATATCTAATAATCAAAAATTCAAATAATTCTTTCAGACAACACTTGGAGCGACATTTGACCCGCGAACAGTTCGAGAAAGTCTTTGAAATGAGTCCGATCGAGTTCTACAAACTTCCCGAGTGGAAGAGAATCAATCTCAAGAGGAAGGTCAAATTGTTCTAACGTCGCCATTCTTTCTGATATTCAGAATTCATGCAGTCTTCGAACTTTTTTGTCATAATTTCTTTAGGATGTGCAAATTTCTCTGATTTCTCGTCAGTTCGCAGCTAGCAACAGTTCATTTTGCATCATTAGATTTCAAAAATGCCCGTGTGATTTCAGAAATTTTCTTTTCCTTTGATCTTACACAGTCGAGCTATCCAACTTTATTTCTTATGGATTGTTATTCTGTTTGTTTTTACTATATTTCTTCGAATTATTATTTTTCATTTATTGTTTAGCTTCGCTTGATTGATAAGTTGCCTTAGAAATTAGATGCCAATTTTAACTTTGCTATTGCTCTTTTTATAATGGATTTTTAAATAGAAAATCAATTATCATTTATCCACCTGTTCAGATAATTTCCGTGAATTATCTCTAATATTATAACTAAAAGTTTTGGACAAAATAAGTAAGAACCGATACGAATGTCTTCAATTATATTTTGAGCTAATATTTACAGATCGTCTTCGTCTTCGTTAGTTATTTTCGAATTATTCCTGCCAATATATTGCAAGTTTGTGAAAACTTACAACCTTTCTCTACACTTTTTCTTGTTTCATTAAACTGCAGATATTTTGGCGCAATTTGGGTATTTATCGTTCTTTTGGTAGCTTAGTGAGCGTTTTTTTCATATTTATTCGATTATTTTTTCGCAATTTGCAATTTGTAATAGCCAATTGACACACGAAATGACTAGTTTTTGATTAATTGCTCGTTCGCTGCTAATTCAAGTCAAGCATCCAATTAGCTCTCTTTATTTCGTTTGCAAAGCGTCTCATTTTCTACTCTCCCCACTGCCTAATTGCTTTGTTCATTTATCTTCACAGCGGCAGTTTTCTGCTAGATTTTCCGCCTGCATCTGAATTACTAGCATTCGGCTTTATCGTCGACACGTAATTTACTCTGATGATACGTAGTTAGTTTTTCAAAAGAGACGACCATTTTGATTGGTACATTCAATATAACACCAAACTCGTTAATATCTTTATAAATCTATGCTATCCTTGTTTGAGTAAATATTCAAATTTTCTCGGAGCTCTACAAAATAAATAACTGTTTATTCATAGAACGTTTATAAAAGCTAATAGTGATAGATAACCAAGTTATAAATTTGACTATCTGATGAAGTGCATGCCTATACATCATCCAATTCAACTACATGCATCTGAAGTCGAAATGCATGCATCCAATTTCTTATTTCCATTGTTATCCAAGAAGCTTGAGCAGATTCAAATAGGACTGGAGGGTTGGGAGTGAGACTCGACGACTCGACTCGAATAGACAGCCAGCCAAAGAATGTCTCCATCTCTTCTCATTTTACCTTCTCCGCCCCTCTTCTTCTCTCTCTCTTCTCCCTCTTTCCGTCTCTATTCTGCTCCAAGCAAGTTGCCCAAAACTGCGTTATCTGGTGAATTGAAGTGGCAAATTCGTATGCTCACTTTGATTATTTTGATTGTTGTTGTCGGACAAGTCACTGATCATATCTCGGCCAGCATTCATCTGACATCCTTCGTCTCATGAAGAGATCTCAAACCCTGATAATTTGTATCATCTCTTTATGCTTCATGTCATGCTATGTGCTTGTTGCTAACCCTTGCCCTCTCCTCGTCAACTCTGCCTTCCCTTCCTTCTTCTTCTTCTTCCTCTTCTCCTTCTCCTCCAACCCCTCCAATTCTCCCTCCAGCCATTTGTTGTCCCCTTTTTCTGCCGCAGAACCTCCCCTCCTTTCGATTCCTCGCTCTCCTGCTCAGCTCGTTGTTATACGCGCTTGTCCTCGAGAGTGAAAATCTTTCGAATATTTCTGAATTCCAACATCAAAATGCCCACTCTCTTCCATCTCATTAAATTTCTGACATCCATCAGCACTCTCATCACATCGTTGCTTTAATTCAATGTGAAATCACTAAATTCGAGCATTTCAACCATTTTAGTCATAAAACGGTCGTGTTTTCAGTTACCTGCGGCCTAATCTCGTTCCCATCCTCCTTCTATTTCTCCCATTTCCCGGCTTTTTGCAATTTGTCTTTTTCGAGCCGATTGGACTGCTGCAGCAATTTGGAAGCGCCGAGCGACGTCGTTGCATGAAGTGAAGAGAAGGAAGGACAAGGGAAAGAAAAGGGTAGAAGACGAAGCAGAGATAGAAGATAGGTTCTGGGGCTGAAGAGCTACGATCAGGCCATGACCAAAACTGAACCCAAAGATGAATTCATTCGACAAATCCTAGAAGCTCACAACAGGAGACGCAAAGCGGTAGGTTCATAACGAATTGTAATTAGAAGTGGAGTTGACATATAAAGTCGACAACCTGTTTAAATTTTCAATGGTCTAATTTAGTCAGTGATTGTTTAACCATTCTATTATTCCTTTACCAAAGTGATTTGGAACCTTTGCAATATTTCGACGTGACAAATTGAACCTTTATTGGTAAACTAGTGCAAGAAAACTAATACCTTGTAGGTTATCGCAAATTGTTCAAGTAGACATCTATAACCGCTCTGTATTCTTATTCGACTTTTATCCTTATACGAAAACGACATTTTTCTCATTTAATCATTTGAAAATGACATTTTACTCGACTCATTTGGATCTCGACAGTGAGATTGGCACTAATCCTCATTTCCTTCAAATTCACATTCGGCATCAGTGTAAGAGCATGTGCGTTTGTCGCATTTCGCGAGTCATTTTTCTATCAACTCTCATCAATCACATGACCGATAAAACCGCTTGTTCTGCTAGGAAAACAAACAAATCTTCGTCTTTTGAGCGGAGAAAAATTGCAATTCAATTGCTTTTTGTTTCAAGATAAATTGTTGCAACTTTGAAGGCGTCAATAAGGAACTTTTGCAGCCAGAGCTTTGTTTGACTAAAAATATGTCCTTGCTTTGAGACCAGGGATTATCACCCTTTATGGCGTTCTTGCTGCTGGCAGGAAAAGCCAGCCTCATTAATCACTTGCGCGACAGCATTCTCAAGTCCATTATTCATGTTGGGTCATTTCCCATGCACGATTGCATTGTGCTATATCGACATTTTTTGATCAAATGGCTATAGCCTATCTTTTCCGAGGGGTATTTGTTTACTCCTGATACATGATACGCGAAGGATTATTACATTAGAGACACTAGTCTGCAGAATGCGAAAAATATTGAAGAAAATAATAAGGAATTGAAATTAGTGTTGATTGAAGTGTTCAATATTTGCATTCGCTTTTAAACCAACACATTTCAATATCTCACAATTCATAGATAAACTTAATAATTTTTGTGAGGATATGCAATCCATTACTTGTAAAAGTAATGCCTACAGGGCTGTCACAAAATTTCGACTTCGAAATGTTTCTATTTCAAAATCATTACATTCCTAACGATCTGCATACTTTTTTCGCCATAGATCTTTACTTCTGACTAACTTTCTCAATATCATGCGCGTTTGAAGGGTTATCTTCGAAAATTTTCAAAATGAAACTAACTAACTCCTTATCAACTCCGTTTTCAGGAATAGAACTCCTGCGAACAATTGAAAAATATCTTGATTTACGAAGTTCTACCACTACTATCGAGCATCGTTAAAAATATATACTGAACGATATACATCCATTCGTAACGACAACCTTGCTCAAAGTTCAATGCCCAAATGAATCATATTCCAAGCCCTAAGACACTGGGGGGAAATAAAATCCTCCAAGCCATAGGTTCTCTAGTCAATCTTCTCATATCGCAACAAAATCAGCAAACATCAATGTATCAGTTGCGCTAGTCGATAGCTCATCGTGCAATTGGCTGCCTCTTCGGGCTCACAATCAGCCTCTGCCTTCAGCGCTGCTCCCGCAAATAGCCTCTGAAGGGGATTTCCTCCAAATGCAATTTCGTCCCATTCTCTCCGTTTCCGTCCTTTCCTGTCGAAATTTCAACCGCCATGTTCATCCCTTTATTTTCCTTCTATCTTCCTTCATTTTTGCATTCTTTACCACCCATCTCTCCATCTTTCTCCGGCCCTCGTGTTCTTCGGTCAGTCCTCCCTTCAAACTTCCTGCTATCCAATTTAGAGTTGTCTCAATTTGAGACTTTTCCATCGACTAAAACGATTGTCTGCCAATTACATTTTACACGCAAAATTTATAATTCAACTATGACGACTATCAGGAAAAAGCTGGTTGAAACACCAAAAGATCTTTCCAGCCAACAGACATGAAAAGCGAAACGTTTCATTTTCTCCTAATAAATTGCGTCCGAAAGAACGGCTAGATGCCAAAGACACGCTGAATAATTCATTACTCTCGTCGATAATTTGCAAACCAAAATATGCTAAAAAGAAAGGAATTCCCTTCCGTCTTAGTTAGCTTCAAAAATTTTTTAAATAGAATTTTAGCATGAATCGCCCGAATTGCACTACAGCGAGGAATTGGAAATGCTGGCTCAGGAATGGGCTGAACGATGTGCCAAACACGCACACATTATGTTCAGCGAAATTAGCGGGATAGGCGAGAATATCACATTCTTTCCTAAAACTATTGATCCTGAGTCGAGTAAGCTAATGAATTCTGACAAAACCGCCAAAATGATTTTTTTTCAGTAGTCGAGCATTGGTACTCTGAACATGTGAAATATGAATTCGAAACACCTGGCTGGCAGCCCAACACTAATTATTTCACTCAAGTCATTTGGAAGGCTACCGAAGAGGTACTGTAAAATGAAAACCATCTTCCCCAATAGCAGTTCTTCTTTACAGGTAGGAATCGGTCGTGCCTGGGTCGAAGAGGAAACAGAAGAGAACCATAATTTCGACAAAAACCATCTGCATTTCAACCACCCTCATCACAAGAATGGACATCGGATGTAAGATAATCTTCTGCTAGAAATGACTATGAAAGAAAGAAAAAACTTGGGGAATTTGGATTTTCACTACGTCACGACATGATTAGGAAGAGTAGATTCTAATTTTTCATTCAAAATCGAAATTCCGACTAGACCTAGTCTAGAAACAATTCAAAATGTTCATTAGAGAAATTTCTGTCAATTTTCAGAACCGGGAAAATAGCTGACGAAGGCGATCAAGTAGTCGTAGCGTTTTATCGACCTGCAGGAAACAGCAATCGAGCAGGACAATTTGCAGTCAACGTGAAGAAACCGGAGAAAACTAAATGGATAGAACAACCGGACTAATTTTAGATAAAATATGCAATTTTTTATTCTTTCAAATAAATATCTCACAAAAAAAATATTTACAGAAAAATAATGTCCCGAAATGACCGTATGAATGATAATGGAATTTTGTAATTTGATCGAATGTGAAAATTCTAAAACTTCTTGGAGTCCAAATTTGTCTTGCAGTTTGAATATAAATTGACATAATTGCTAGATAGAACAAAGTTAAGATATGGCATTTGATAGACAAATGATCGAAAAATATGCGCATTGGGGGTTATTAAGTCAAAATATACTTATTTAACCTTAATTTCAAGCAATCTTCAAGCTTAGACCGAATGCAGTTTCCAAGCGAGTAACAAAGTGAATGGATGTTTTCAAATATTGTCAATAAGACGAATTTTGACTAGACTATCGACAACATGTATGATTCAAAGTATTCATCAGTTAGTTTAGAAAGGTAAATGATCCTCGAATGTTGTGGTCTTTGAAAGAACTGACCTAGCTTCTACAAGGAAGTGATCGAAGTTCTTGACGGAGAATCCCTTCTTCGGCCAATCATCAATGTCCAATACCACATTGTAGTAATTCGTCTCCTTTCCGTGCCAGTTTCTACCCATATCACAGGCCCACCACACGGATGACAGTCCCATGCCCCACTTCTTGAAGCCCCACCAGTGCTTCTTCCAGTGTTCATAGTCTTGTTTCTCATAATAGACACACCGAATTCTATCCAAAGGTATCACCTACAAACCGAGCAAGTTTCAATTTTCAATAAGCTATACTAGCCTTATCACAGCCAGTCGGGAAGACGTAGCACTTGATTCGTAGCTCGGTTTTGGTCAGTTTACAGTAGTCATCTTCATAGAGTGCCTCATTGATTTCGTCCTCGATTGCCTCTGCTTCGTCCAAATTCTTCCTCTGATAGGGCACACTTTCCATCGGTCAGTTCTAACAAACAATAAAATTATTTTTATCAGCAGATAAAAGCAAATTATGCTTAACGAGAAAGTTCGGTTAAAATATGATATTTTTCAGCAGGTGAAAACAAATTAGAAAGAAAATCTCAAAAATACCCATTCTGAAGGTAGTAAAGATTTCGCAATGGCCTACAAATTATTTGTCTTGAAAACGAGCGGTTTGCAGATGAAAAAGAATTGTGAGATTGTGAGCAGACCAGCAGACAAGCAGACAGAGTTGATCAATAGTGCGTACGAAACTGAAAACACGTGCGATGCAGAGAGGGAATGGGAAAAGATGAATGCAGAACAACAAATAAAACAAACTGAAATGACGCGAAATGTCGCTAACAGGATGAAGATCTTTAATGCGAACAAGTTCCAACTACGTATTATAACGCATGATGCAAAGCTGACACCATTTTAAGAAATATGAAAGCAACGATATTTCGAAATTTATACGATATTCAGACGGCTGATACGTAGTTGGGATAAATCATAAATATCCAGTTTATTATGTTTATCAAAAGTGGAATGAGATCGACAATTTTATGGCAGATAACAAATTACTCTTTCAAATACTACTTGGCAGAGATCTTCACATTACATCGCCTCATCTAAATACGTGTAGTAGTGTATTCGGCTACACAAACAAAGAGCCAAAATAATACCCAGCATCTGAAAAATTCACGTTGTTGAATCAAGAATGACAGTGTACTCACAATAAACATAGCAAATCCAAAGCCTATTCCAGTGAATATAATGGTTTGTTCATTGAACCATTTCTGCAGCTTTTCATAACACCCCTAAATATAATTGATCATTAGTGAGTTTGAAATTGATACTTTTGAAAGCCGTGCAAACTATGTAAATATCTTCACTACCAAAATTTCACGTCAATCAATAGTCAATCACTTCAAGCAGTGCTTACATCATTATAGACCGCAGAATTGAACACTTGAGTGTCATAAAAATACGTAGTGCACATTGGGTCGACGGGCTGAATGCTCCAAGCTCTCGCCTGTTGAGTTTGTTTGCAACATGAAGGCGGCACGAACGATCGAGTTCCTCGTAATGTATTCGTGATATACCAGAACGAATTTTCGTAGTCTTTTGGACCTGTACCACCGCAACAACTCTGCTGCAAAATCAGTCAAATTTCATTAAATTTAGGATTAGATAGACAAAGTAACGCACGAACTATGCTGTGAGCAACCTGACAAATTAAAAAATAACACCTAAAGAATTACTTCAATCATAAACAACAACTGTCAATTCAAAGTGATAACTTCATCGGTACCACATTATTCCGCCACAAAGGATGTGCTCCAATTTGTTGACATCTCGCAGCACTTTTCGGGTGAGGATTCAGAGCAGATGCTCCTTGAAGCTGTTTGCAGCACGAATCAGGAACGATCGGTCTGTCTTCAGTTTCGTAAATGATGTTCGATGCCAGAGCCGCTGCCCATCGACTACCAAGATAGTCATCTGGTGAATGAGCTCCGCAGCATTCTTCCTCAAAATAATTCCTATCACTTTCCATTTGTTGAATTGACTCACATAGAATTGAAGCTTGTCGATCATCAGCGTAATGCTGACATTTTCATTCGAATTCAGGTCGGCTCCATACGAATACTTCACCATTTTGCGCAGCGAAGTTTGAAGGTGTGTCTGATAAGATTTTTAAAACGAATAATCTGATTCAATAACAGTTTCGTTAGCCCACAGCAGAGTTCAGCGAACACTTCAATACGTTAATGACATAAGGCTTACGTAAAATTGAACGGTATCCATGAGCGGCTTCACCCAGTAATCTCGATTGTATCTGTTCTGTGTGAGGTTAGTCAAATACACTTGCATACGATCGTCTGTGAACTGAATCTTTGTTTAGAAATAAGCAAAACAATATTATGAAAAATCACGAAAAGACAAGTGACTGATATGGCCATCAAGGGTGTTCTGCAATTTTCACTCTGTTCCGAGTTCTCTTTTCTATCCATTTTATTTTCGGTTCCGTTTTCGAAAAAAATTGAGTACTACTTTCGCTTGTTTCCGAAAATCTAAAAATTCATTTTCGAACATTCTTGGTTGCCACTCAATTTCACTACATTCCCGAAGAGTTTTAAAAAATCAACGTGTCAACTTCACTTCATCTCGAAAAATCCGTGGATAATACACTACAATTTCATTCTGTTTCTCAAGAATATTTGATGGCAACTTTATTCACACTTGAACTTCGTATTGAAGTAAAGTGAGTAAGCTGATATTGTAGCTAAATCTGTAGTATCTTTAAAGAAAATCACTCGCAATCGTTTAAATTCAACATTTGACTAGCTCCAAAACTATTTGTATGAAAAGTTACCTTGTTCCGATAGACGAGAGCCAACGTGGCAATCGCAACGTCTGCCAAGAATATAGCCACCAACGACAATATGAACTAAATAATCAGTCAATTCGAGTAAATCTGATGGGTTGTTAATTTACTCCGACTAGCAAGCATCTCATACGACGCAGAGCTCCACAACATCCGAGAAAGCCGACTAACAAAGTTGCAATGCCAGTTACCAATGCTGTTACGGAGGCAAACCACTGAATTTTCTTTGAATAAGAAATGGTAGACTTTTCTAACAAGAAGTGGATCATCCTCAGAAAAATGCACCAAGTCCAGGATGTAATTTCGCTTCGGATCCAAAGGCATCCATAATCCCAAGAATATCAGAACAATTCCCGAGGCCTAAATCGGTTTGTATGTTTTCTTTTTCATTTTGAAATGTTGCATTGGTTTTCAAATAGCAACGTTTGTAGTCTGTTCTTGGCGAAAGCTGATACTTTATTTTCAAAAAGCGTCAATCACTTCCCAACGATCGATCAAAACATAGACATACCCAGAAGAAAACAGTGTAGACGAGTAGAATAATCCTCGCAGAATCACCCCCACTTCGTTCAATCATTACTTTCCGCCGATATCTGAAAATTATTTCAGCAATCGAAAAAATGCGGACAAGTGAAGATAGAATTTCTATCAACGTGAAAAGCTAATTTTTTAACATTTGAACTGACAATATATCGAAAGCACTCAACAAATCTATCATTCATTGACGACTACCTGACGCGATTTCGAGTAGCAATCATCGTGATTCAAGTTTAGATAGATGTATCGAATAGGAAAATACAGGATAAAAAGGACCGTGAGTAACCAGGTTTTAGAAAGAGCATGAATACAAATGGATGGATGGATGGATGGACGGGCCAATCGATTGATAGGAAGTGGGAAGGAAATGCTATGGCCAGCCGCGCACAGATAAAATAGCACAGGGTAAACAAAAATAGAACTTGTAAAAGAGGCTTGATAAAATGAATGAAGTTTGTAGGAAAATTCATAAAAGTAGCGGAACGAAAGTGGGAAATTAATACGAAACTATAAAATAAAAGAAAATAAGAAATTTGATTCTTGAAACATTTGGAAAAGTTAATATGAATTGATTACAGCGGTCGTCAATTCGTTGGGATGGGCTCCTGATTGCAGCCAAATCAAAATTTCCAGTGAGCTAATGGACAGAGGCAGATCTACACTCGCAACGCCTGGCCTCAATTGACCACCCTGGCCGACCAATTTTACACAACTTCTTTCCTCGCTTATCCAATCTTTCCTGCCCTCCTTCATTGTCTTTATCTCACATTTCTATCTCTCTTCAAATGCCAAACCCAAACTCTCTCCATCTTTATTTCTGGGTTATGCAAATATTGCATAGCTAAATAGCAAAAAATCGATGAAAGTTGACTCAAAAAATTAAATATCGGCGAAATAAATGTTTAAGTTGATAATGATTCACACCCGCAGTTTTGGTTTGGATCATAAAATTAAGAATTAGAATGCAGCATTCAGAACCACGAATTCGAAATCAAACTCGCAATTTTTAATGAGTTGGACTCGAACTCGCTAATAAGTTGAATTCGAGCTCCGAGCCGAGTTACAATCCTGGCCTGTGTTGAAAAGTTAACATGAAATAAGTCAACTTCACAAGATGACCTGATGAATTCTTGCCCCATTCACTAAACCCATATTTCCTTCTACGACAATTCTCAGTTCCAGGGGCATCGCTCGTGTGTTCATAATCTGCACATCCTTGAACGGTGGCACAATCGCCGTGAACTCGACTAACAATTAGATCAGATTTGCGACAGCCGAAATGAAACCAATGAAAGTCTTCAAAACAACAAAAAAGTCCAATTTTCGCCGAGAAGGGCAGAAACGAGGAACAAGATAGGAAGAGAAAAACGTTTTTTACTCTTTCGCACTCGGCACTGTAATTTCGGAATCAGCCGCATAATGCAGTGGACAGAAAGATAATGGGTCAGAGATGACTGTATGAACAATTTTAGAAATTTGAGGGATTAGCTTTGATCCGAAATTTAGAAAATTTCAATTCCATATTTGCTCTATGTTCTTCAAGATGCACTCATCTGGCTCTGAATTGGTTCCTTCAAAAATTCAGAACCAATCGCTTACTAGAAGCGTAAAGAATTTCCATTCAAAAACCCAATTCGTTCGATTATTTTCTTTTTTGTGAGTTCAAATGACGTCAACCGCGTCTGCAGCGTTCAATTTCCTGCAAATAACCTTTCTCTTATGGTGTATGATTCACTCAAACTGGCTGCCCCACTTCTCTCTCATCCCAGCCCCTCTTTACGTATACTTTGCACTCGCTGCGTTGCAAACTATTTCCTCGTTGGCACTTTGTTCACTTTCTCCATTCGAACTTTGATAAATCTTCGTTCTCCCTTTGCTGCTTATTTTCTGCCTCTGAATCTGTGAATCGATGATGACTTGATCGGTCGGCTTATTTCAGGTGCAGTGCAAATGACAGAGCCATTCTCCACGGACATCTATGAAAGCTTCAATCTGTGAGTCGACATTTTGGAAGTTCTCGAATACATTCGAATTACTTGTAGATATGTGCAGGCGGAGAAGTTCTTTCTGGAACCCCGCGATCGGGAAGGCGGCCTGCTGTCCACGAACTATCTGGAAATCGACAGACACAGCAACGCTATCATCTTGAAAGGTAGGAAGTTTTTAGTCAATTGAATAAGACATCGAGAAACGAAAACTGATCACCTTCAAGAAGAATGTAAAACTCGTGATTTTATAGAAAACCATGTGTATTCTGAATTTCAATCGTGAAAAGTTAGAAATTGGCTTAATTTTTGCACGATACATATCGAAATTCTGGCACACAACCATTTGTGATTTGATTCTTTACTTTGCTGAAAGTATAGAATTCTTCCTGCATCAACAAATGCCAGCTCAGCAAGTATTTTCATTGCAGATTCTCGCGAAGAGCGGATTCCCTTCATCGATGCGGACATCAAGTTCATCTACGGTGTCATGGGGGCTATTCAGCTCGTCTCAGGTATTTCCCCCTTTCTTCTCATAGCTCATTCATCGTTTCTGCAGGCTATGCTCTAATCGTGATCAAACGGGCCAGAATCGTCGGTCAAATCAACGGACACAATGTGTGGCTCGTCACGGAAACTGACATCATTCCCTACAAAAAGGCTACTCTCCATCTCACCGACAAACAGGTACATTTGTTTAGAATTGTTTCAGAGAATTTTTATCGGAAACTTTCGGTTGATTTTGAGCCTACCAATTATCCAAATTATTTATGTCCTGTCTTTTTTCAATCCGAATCTTGAAATTATTGTTCTGGTCAAATGAAGTGGCAGTTTGGGGGTGTTAAAGAGCGCCGTTACGAGAAATGTGTGTATGAACTATGTGCCGAGGCTAAAGTAAAGAACAAGTCAGCGGGGACAATAGAGTGGTACATGATTTTCTCTGCCTCTCGCCTTTTCTTCCTATTTTTCAACACACGATACTTCACTTCATCTGACCAGAACAATAAAAATTGCTCATCTCCAGACCTGGTACAACCGTCACTTCACGGAGATGCTGGGCTACGTGCTGAGCGGAGGCGGTTTCTACTACTCGCACACTCTCGACCTGTCTCGATCGCTGCAGTGGCTCAGTGAAAATGCAACTCCCGCATTCAGAATGGCTTCCATGATCGATAGAGTAAATTTTATCTTTTCTTTGGGTATCACGTTTTTTAACTAGAATGTGTTACAACATTAATGGTATTTGAATATCGTCAAAACTAAAAATAACCTTTCACTTGAACTATTAGAAAATTGCTATCTTTTTCTTTTCAGCAATCCAAAAATGTGCTGAATTTTCAGGCGAGTGACAGATTCGTGTGGAACAAGCATCTGCTGACTCCTTTCCGAAGCATTCCTGGGGTAAAACCTAGAATTTCAAACTATTTGAAATTATTTTTCTCACTTTCAGGCAGCTCGCTTCTCGCTCCCAATCATTCACGGCTTCTTCGGTCAAATTCATCTGCACGTCAACAATCATTCCTTCAAATTGGCACTTATTTCGAGGAGAAGCGTTTTCAGGTTTGAAATTTGCAGATTTGAAGAGAACTTTGGTCATTATATTTGCAGAGCGGGCGTGCGTTTCTACAAGCGCGGAGTCGATGCAAACGGTCATCCGGCAAATTTCGTGGAAACCGAGCAGATCGTCGAGACTGAAATCAAGGGCGACAGGAGAATCACTGCAAACGTTCAGGTATGTGTGGGAATAATAGCGTTATTATTCGTAATTTCTATGTTTCAAATCAAGGACCTTTCAATAGCGATGAAAACTTGTAGTGCAGTTTAATATTCAGTCATCATGCGATGTACTGTGCTGTGTAATTTTCTCAAATAATTTCCAATCTTTTATATTTCTAAAAAATGTAAAATTCAGTGTCGCGGCTCGATTCCTCTGTTCTGGTCGCAGAAGCCGAATCTGCGTTGGCAACCGATTCCCATGATGAAGCCCACAGACGACCAGCTGCTCGCGTTCAAGAGGCATTTCGAGCAGCAAAGGGCTTGTTATGGAGGGAAACATGTTAGTTTTTCTTCTTCGGTTTACTCGTTAAGATTCATTTTTGAACTGCTTCAATAATGTATACTACTTGTTCAATCTTCTATCTTCTGGGATAATTTCTCAAATCGTATTTTAGGTGATTGTCAGTTTGGTGAACACGAAAGGAAACGAGAAGCGCGTTGGGGGAGAGTTGGAGCGAGTCTCGGTGCAGGCTAATCTGCCCTATGTTCGGTGGGGAAAATAAAAAATGGAAAAATGAGATAAAAATTCAGACTTCACTGGTTTGACTTCCACAAAGAATGCCACGCAATGCAGTGGCACAGACTGTCTATTCTCAGAGATCAGCTGCAGAATGAAATCACTGAATTTGGGTAAACTGTTTGACATTTTAGACATTTGAAGAGATGGTGTTCAGATTCTTTGCATCTTCAATCAGCGACCCCGAATTCTGCAGAGCGCAGGCTGGATTCTTCAGAACCAACTGCATGGATTGTCTTGATAGGTAATGGGTTTTCTCGTTTTCAAAATTCAAACAACTGCTTGTGACTATAGAGATGTTACATGGAAAAATCGTCCGTCTTTTTTTTCTTTTTGAAATAAGTCTGACACTAGAGGACAAGTTCTATTTCACTCTTTGTTGTATGCTCATCAATGCGAAAATTACGTTTCTTCTGATTGCAGAACGAATGTCGTTCAATCTCTTCTGGCTCGTGAGTCCCTCTCCGAACAGCTACAGTACTTGGGGATTCTCAGACACGAACAGAGGGTTGAGCACATCGACGAGTTAGAGAAATGCTTCAAATTCTGTTAGTCTCAAAAATATGTATCTTTTCATTTATTTCGATTTGTCTGCAGTGTGGGCTGATAATGGAGACGAGTGCAGCAAGCAGTACGCGGGCACTGGAGCACTCAAGGTTTGTAGAAGCTAGCGAGTCAGGGCAATTCAATGATGAACTTTAGTCCGACTACACTCGACTGGGCAAACGAACCTACATGGGAGCAATGAACGATGGAGTCAACGCTGTCACGCGGTACTTCAGGAACAATTTCGGTGATGGATATAGACAGGTTGGTAGGATAGTCTTTTCTGATATATTTCACGAGAAAATTGTTAAATTTATGAAGATCTGTTCAAGAGAGCAGCCATTCATGAGTTGTGATATTTTTCAAAGTAAACGTGTAATGAAGCAGATTTCTACGAAAAGCTTGGAGAATACGAAATAACATCTTTTTCGTAAACACACGCTTCTAGACGAACAACGAGTTAAGTTGAATTTTCAGGACTCGATCGACTATTTCCTGGGCAATTTCGTGGTCGACCCGAGCAACCTGCCGCCCTCCTTGGAGGCCTCTCTTATCGGTCTCGACCAGAATGGGATGGCTCTCATCGCTGCTCTATTCGCTATGGCCATGACTGTCCTCTGCGTGCTCGTTGCAGGTAGAAAAGCAACTTTCACAATATTCAAAATAGTTTCTTCTTTAATTTCTTTTCTTTGCCATCCATTGATGGTAAGAGATGCTGTCTTTTTTCTTTGAAAATTTTCAGTCTTTTCCTCTTGTAACAAAACTCTAATCTTGAAAAAATAATCGAATTCCTTGAATAGAAAAACCCCTTTTCCAGAAAACATAACAGCAACTTTATTCTGGCTGTCCGTCTTCTTCATCTGCATCGCGTTCATTTTCATCAATGGAGAGGAATTCGTGAATGCACCGAAGTTGAAAAAGGATTAGGCAGAATCGCGAGCTGCAAACAAAATGGGGATAGGAGGTTAGTGCTTTTCTATAGAAATTTTATTCTTCTAAAAATCTTACTCGACTCTGCGATAAAACTGAAATGATCCTGTGAAACGAGCTCTATCATCAAAGTATTGTGAAATGAATTCTTTCGAAATTCGAATTAGGTCAATGTATATTCTCCACATAAAGCAGATCAGGACGGAAGGAATTCTTTTTCCAACACATTGACTTTTGGTGGCTGGCTAATTTTTGAATTACTTGAAAGAACAAAATAACTTGTGACAACTAGACATCGACTTATTTTATCAAAATGTAAGAGATTTCATTATTTCATTAGAGCATTTATCTTCAAGAATGTAATTTCATCTTTATCTTTATTTACCTATCATGAAATATCACTTTCAAAGCAAGGTAGCTCGAAATTTTTCAATGCCCAATTCGAAGGGCCCGTTTATACTTAGCTGCATTGCATCATGTCTCGCGCCCTCTTCATTTTCCATACTATTTCTAGCGAGTTGCGAAGCAACTAAGTATGAACGTCTTCAAAAAGAAATTCCTCTTTTTACGCACGAATTTTCTTTTGATCTTTTCTCGAATGAGAATAGCCATTGTTTTAATCTAATTTATTTATTCCGAAATATTCGAAAAGAGCTAATAAAAGATTTCTAGATTTCTCGTAGAGAAAGAACGTTTCTTGGTTTTCAACATCTTCGTTGGGATTTTTGTATTGGGTGCTCTGAAGGAACGAATTTAATCATGGCTTTTTCACAGTAAACAATCATGTCACAATGGTAATTAGGAGATGGCAAGATTTTGTGACAAGAAGACATGAAATAGCACGACTTAGGGACTATCGGATAAGTCTGATCAAGGAAGGAAAGAGTCTTGTCGAAAATTTTGTTATTTCCAAGTTGCCGTTACAATAGTAAAATATCAATTTTTCGTAGGAAAATTAATATAGAAAAAAATTTCAACCGATTTTTGTAAAGATCTTAATGAACTCATAAAATTTCCCAACCTGTTCACTTGGCAGTCTTAGACTTGTTATCGTTCTGTTTCTCCTTCTCGTCTTTCCGCTCTTTCTGTTCCTTCACTTCCCTGTGTTTCTCCTTCTGTATCGACTTGGTAGTTGCCTGTGAAGCGGTTGCAGTCTTCATGCCCGGACTCTTCGATGATTTCGCCGCCTCTTTCTTGGCTGTTCTGAAATAGTCTTCCTTTGAACACTTCTCTCGAATTCATAAGCTCACACTTCAGTGTCTACAGACACCTCGCAGACAGACGAGCCTTCATCCAATTTGCCTTTAGATTTCTGAAATTATGCACGCTTTTTTTTAATGAAGATCACCTTCAAATGAAGTACAATAACTGCATCATCATGACATTGTGTTTTGCGCATGATCAATTTTATGCAGACAACCAGGAAACATGTGAAATAGTAACTTATATGTCGTATTCCACTACCTAATTTCACTATATTTCTGCAAAAAATAAAATTAACCATGTTCTATGCACGAGGATTAGCACCATGAATTGAGTAATTCATTCAAAATCATCCATTGCCACCTGGTCAGCCTTTTCGTTTCTGGACGACTTCCCCGGTTTATTGGACTCCTGTTTGGACCGCTTAGTCGTGGATGCAGTCGGCTGCGACTTTTGCGTTATCTCGGAGATCGGCTGCGTCGATTCCTCGTCGATTCGCTGTAGCTTGGACGTCTAAAAGCAGTAAGATCAGAAATGATGTAAATTCTGAAAGAGCGCAACTCCAGAAAGTTATTGAGTTATGGGAGATATTGAAAAGCTACTTCCTTCGAGATCTAGTTAACCCGAAAGACTGAATGACTAACACTAGTGCCCTTGCCCGATTTGGCGGCTGCCTTCTCTGCAGACCTCTTCACAGTTCCATTCTTCTGCTTAAGACTTTCGATCAGATTCTCCGGCATTTCGCGACGAGACGACTGGTAAATTGCCTGAAAAATAAAAAATAATATTAAGATTGTTCGAAGAATATAATTGCAAACCTGTAGAATCTTGAACTGCTTCTCGACAGCAGAAGCCTGTGCCAAACTGTGCACGCCGCATTTTACACTAGCGTTGTGATCCAGGTCGTGAACGACCAGCATCTGAAAAGGGACGGTTATTAACGCAAGAAATATCATTCACAAGTTTTTTTTTAATAGAAATTCGGAGGAAAGAGAAATGATCTGTGTGTTAAATCCTTTATGCCTGAAGATCTAACTTACGCTGCTAGGCTGTGTCGGTTGCAGAGTGATGGACTTCTCCTTTGAAGTGGGCTCTGGTTTCTCCTTGGGAAGTACTTTCTCCTTCGAGGGACCTTTCTCCGATTTGTGTGTCTTCTCGTGGTACTCTTCCACTGCCTTGTCCACCAATGCGAATTCGGTTCCATCGTATTCCTGAACAGCTTGCATGATGAAAGAGTGATGGAAGTGGCGAGAAATTAACGATTAACTTCATTGCATTCAAAGATTGAACTTCACCTTCAGTTCAATCATATCACAAATAGAAAAGAAGATTGGGAAATCGAAGTTT
Organism: Diploscapter coronatus; assembly: GCA_964036155.1. NCBI lineage: Eukaryota > Metazoa > Nematoda > Chromadorea > Rhabditida > Rhabditidae > Diploscapter > Diploscapter coronatus. Next base: position 42,638,735 of record OZ038422.1, on the reverse strand, counting down.
TGAATGGAAAGAAGTTACGACATTTGCATTATCACGTATTTCACGTGATTTTTCGTCATAATTTTGTTGCTGTTATGATTATTTGCTCACCGAGAGCTGTTTCTGGTGTGCGGCATTGATGCTACTCTTCCAGTGATGGATGTCAAAGTAGCAGGCGATCAGCGTGGCCACCAGACCTATCAGTCCGATCACGCACACGATCACTAGAATTATCCAATTCGCTGAAATTGAAGCTGATCTTTACTCTGATTCTACATGATTTCATAATGATCATCATTGTTCAATTCCACTTTGAAACGCTGATCGATCGTTCCATGACGCAATTCTTGTTTGATCAGCTAGCTGCTCACCGAAGTAGTCGGGAATGATTCTCAAAGCGCCAACGGGAGAAATTGTCGAGAGGACAAAGATGGCGATGAGTGCCAAAGGTGACATGGTTGGTTGAGAACGGGAAGGGTAGTAAGCAAGCAAACGAATTGCCAAACTCATAATTTTCACAACGTATGCTGATTTTGCATTGCTCGAATTCAAGCAAATGATAATTCTTCATTTTTTGTCAAATCATAAAGTGACAATACTATTTACAAAGATGCCTATGCTAAAGCGAATAATCTCAAGTTATACGAGATTTCGAGATCCGTTATGACGAGGAAGGAAGAGGATGTGAGCAGGTCGGACAAGCCTCCGTTGCAGCTTCCTTGGGAACTTGATGCTGGATCGGAGGAGTAAAGGTCATAGAGTTGAAATGTTCTGAGAGCATTTTCCGCCTCCATTCTTCGGCCTGCTTCATGAACTTCTCACGATCGGCAAGGCACTGAAATTCGTGAATAGCTTAAATATCACGAAAACAACTAGCTTACATCAGGAGGATTGTTGCAGATCTTCTTGCCCATCCAATAGCCGACGCCAAGAGCTATGAGGTGCGAGAAAAACCCACAACCTCCACGCCTAACGACGAGCCTGAAAATTAATGCATTAGGAACAGAATTTGCATCATGGGAAATATTACTGTAACTCTCTAAACGCTTAATTTCACACAAATAAAACATGATCTTACATAGGATATCCATAAGGGTGCATTGTTTTGGAGTATTTGAAAAATTTATTAGATCGAATTTAGCTGAATTTAGCCGAATAAAATTCCAAGTTTTATCGCAATGATGCAATTCTAGCAATGGAGGGAACGCTTTTATACCCCCCGAGCCACTCTATTTCGTCCCCCCCCCTTTTCTTTCCTTTTCTCTTTCAATTTCACCATTGCGAAATTTCCGCGTGTGTCTTATCTATTGCAAACTACAGAAAATCGGTCTGTGCTCAGAAAATTGCATCACGATAAAGAACTTTCGACTCATTTATCAGCTTGAGGGAAGATTCGTATTTTGCCATTTGCATCATTACTGATAAGACGAAAAACTTACTTTTTATCCATTGTGGTTTTCTCATCACTCATTGAAAATTGCATCATGATGAAATACAAAAACTTTCCATCATGTAATGAGATACAGAAACGAATTCACAATATTATAAAATTCAAGGTATGTAAAGATCAAAGACACTAAGCCACTAAAAGTCTTTTCAAAAATTCAGTTAGGGAAAAGCGAAAATTTTTACATAACTTCGAATTTCGCATTCCTTGTTGTCAGCCTCGTATTGTTCGATGACATGATTCAATTACGTTTTCAGTTAGTAATGAGTTAACATTTTTCAAATCTTGGCAAGACAAATTTCATAAATGTCATAGTAGTATTTCAGTGCATCAGTGCATAGATTACGGATTCAAAGTCAAAAGTGCTGACTATAATTTCCTGGTGTGGAAAATCTTCATCTTTTGGTTTGGTCAAGAAATAGCATGCGAAAATGAGATAATTATGATATGCGTACTCTTAATTAATTTTGTATTTACGCTACAAAGGAAGCTTTATAGATTTCCAAGGTCACGGAAGCGCCTTCAGCACTTTTCGACTTCTTACCCGTAATCTACGTACTGAAATACCCATGTTGTGAAAAAATCAACCAAATCGAAGACGGACACCTCTGAAATTCTTCTTGTGAACATAAGTCCAAGAGTTCCGTACTTTACAGGTAGCCTATAGATCTTTTAGTACCAAATCACCCACTAATGCATTTTTGACACTCGTTTTGCAAGATCGAACTTATCACGATACCTACTTGATTGGTCTTACGATTTCGTTGATGCAGTGGATAAATGCGAAGTATTACAGCTTTGTGTCGTCACAACTCTGTATGGCATTAAACTTATCGAGAAAATGTTAACATCGGGATTATGTTCGTTGTAATTTGGAAGATGGACGTTAATGTAAATGAAGATATCTCTCAGACGTCACAGATAAATTAGAGTCCCTCCACAAGGCCATCGCATTGGCAGAGATTAACTTTCACCTAATCACTTAATTGACTTTCGATTTGTAAATAGGATTTTTAAGACGTAGCCTTTAAAGGAAATCTCTACTGTGATCTTCACTCTTTCAGAGATAGTGTTTTTATTGGCCTTGCGTCATACAAACACTCATTTTATGCTTCTTTCATCTTATTTTTATTACCAAATCAGATCGTTATCCTTTCGAATTGCCGTTTCTGGAAAGAGTCGGCATCGATTTACAACAGGTTTTAAAATTGAAATTGAAATCAAAAAGTGTCGTCTAATTGCAACTGCAACAGGGAATTATCCCGCGCGTAATCTCGCCTGGCATGCGGTCAGCAGCGGATGAGATTCGAGGAAATCAGGCCGATGGTTGGGAGGCCGGAGATAGGGCCAAACGAGTTCCGCCCCTTGCCTCCATCCTCCTTTGTGTCCCTGCCCATTGACTGCTGAATGACTATCTGACTGCCTGGCTGAATGTCTCAAGCAATGAAGATGCTTAGCTTCTTGTTCTAAAAGACGATATCTTTTGCATCTCTGCGCCTGCAAAGAAAGTGTCGATCCCACCATTGATTCGTCAATCCTCCAATTGACATTCTCGCTCTCCAAATCCACAATCAATCAATTTTCTTCTCGTGATTTAGATTTTTATTGAATTTAATTTTTATCCGTAACTCCTGTTGTATGAATATATGAGGATAGTGATTCTGTATAGTTCTTTATCGAGAAGTCGGCCTTCATTATTATAGTTTCAAAGTCGAGTAAAATAGAATTTAGAGTTGAATTATTTTGTTTTACCAGCTATTCAGAATGCGATATCTAGTAATTCTAACTATTAAAGAAGCTAGAATAAGTCCAATAGGTATTTTTTGTTGTATAATCAGACGAAATTACTAATTAGAACGTAACCTTTGTGACGCAGTGGCTTCATAAAATTTTGTGATCGAGGATTTTTTCCCGGAACTTCCAACAATCACGTACTTTCCACGATATTCTTCACCCGATTTCTTTTTATTCGTTTCCAAACATGCATCATAAATTTCAGACGACATTCTTTTCTCCATGGACGAAAATTGTCGTAGCCATTTCGTCCAGGCGTTCAAAGTTGTTTTTTCTTTGATTTTTTTTTTCGGGTTCTTTCAAATCGCGCGATTTCTTACACCTCTTTGATAAGCTTATTTCGTATACACGTTTTCTTGATGGAAATTCACATTTTCTACGTTGAAAACAGCATTAGAGGAAAATTTCATAATAGCATCATTATCACATCTAATGACAAAACGGTATTTCGATTCCGAAAGGAAATTTGAGGCATCATGTCTATTTCGTTCCGATATTCTAAAATTTAGAGACTTATTGAATACGCCGGTCATGTAACAGATTGAAAAATGGATAGGCTAAATCTGATATCGAGATGTGCAATTCGACGTGGTGATCATTCAATACTAGATTTGCCATATCTGACCCTAACCCTCCCTTCGACATGTTCATATTTCAATTTTTACCCCACCGACGTATTCAACAAGCCAATTTGGATAACTTTTACTCTGATCATATTGTTGTCGAACCGAAAATAGTTGACATTTATTCTATTTCAAATTATTAGAGCTATTTTCTATCCCTCAAAAGTTCCATTTTGCATAGTCCAAGACCAAAATCGAAATTCTGAAATCATGTTTTTGCTACTCGAGATTGTAATTACCTAAACCCTGCTACTCTGTGCAGTTTGTTCCAGATAATAACGATACAAGTCTTCTATCCCGAAAACCACTAGTGGCGAGATCCATTATCTGGAACTTGGCTGATGTTTTTCGTCAAACAGTATCTGCGAATTGTTCCTAGTTCCTTGATCTTTCGACAATGGCGTCAGGCCTTGTGTTTACGTTCCACCATAATTGCACAATAATAGTCGTTATTTAGTTATTCCTTGTTATATCCATCAGAATGCTATTTTTTCGCTGCACTTAAATGGAAGCCAGCCTGTATCCACTTGTGGCTGATGCCACATTGGCTTCTGCCAGCTGGTCGCTCACTTCAGTTTCTTCATTGCCAGCCTCTCGGACAGTCATTCTGCCATTTATTCGGCATACTTTTTTATTTTCATCTTTTTCATGCTTCTTGCACGAAATTAGCTATTCGCAAGTGCGTTTCAGTGACCGTGGCAATCGTAAAAATGCCGAAGATGCAAGGCTATCTTCGCTGAATGAAAGATAGAAGGTCATTTCATTCGCGCGAGGTCAACAGCGAATACTTGAGCTGATGGTTAGCCTGTTTTCCTATTTTATAATCAGCTAATCAGTCTATTATGCCAATCATCCAAGTTCATCGTCTGCCAAAACACTAGTTTCCGATGGTTAAGCCAATTTATTTCTTCGCTTTTATTAAAATTTTTTAAATTTGGATCACTCAAATTTATATGAAAAAGATTTGCTTTCATGTATCGGGAAGTTTTCAATCTTTGACTTTGCATAATTTGTTCCATAGGAAATAACTTTGGCTCCTAGAAAAAGACACCAGGACACCGGGATACCAGTTAGAAAAAGACACCGGCTTTTTTCTTTTCTTCTCTTGCTTTCTCATACTATTTCTTAGAAAAGGTGGTGTCTTTTTCTAATTGGTGTCCCGGTGTCCTGGTGTCTTTTTCTAGGAGCCAATAACTTTCAATATTGTGTAAACTAGAGGTATTCGGAATTTGAATTTTGAAAAATCAGATTCTATGGTGGGGATTTCCGTAATAATGATTTTCGGTGGGTTGGTTTATCAGGCTATATTAATAAGCATGACTGCTACAAACATTTGGCCTATTCCGTATCTTGGTAGTTATATTTGCTTCCGAATTTTTATTGTTATATATTATCGGAGTCATGCAAATGTTCCGTTCATTGTTTTTGTATGACAAACGAGTTGCAGATCAAAATTTATCCGCTTTTTGTATTTCTATTCAACTGTCTATCCAAATTAGTCTCATAATCCATTTTATGGAGTAATTGTTGTGAACATTGTCCAGCCATTTGCCAGTTATCCACCCCCATCAGTCTTGTTTTGGTTTTCCCACTCGACGTCACAGCTTCTGATTCCCTAATTCCCTAATTGGTTCAGTGTACTCAGCGACCCGTTGCGCGGCATTATTAATGCGTTTCGTTAGAGACGTTAGGACTTAGAGAAGTTGGCTAGATTCATAAGGAGAGGAAAGGCAGTAAATCAACATTTCCAAGTCAGGTCGTAAATAACCATCACCTCAGGAATCTCCAAGAATGTCCATGCCCATGGCATTCATTGATTGTTATATTTTGCGTATTTTGATTGTCAAGACGCTTCTACCTGTGAGCGTCTGCAGGCCTGTTTGCTTTCACTTCTCCCTCTATCGCCATTCTTCTCATTCGATCAATTCCTAGCGTGATGCTTTCGAATAGCTTTTCACCATATCTGACTGATATATTATTATCGTCTCTGGTTATACAATGACTTTTGAATTGATTCAACTATTTCTTTTACGCAAACCCAGGAGGGCTTGAACCAAAGCCTCGCTACGAACCACCTTACCTTATATTTTACGTTTTGGCTGAAATTCTGCCTGAATCTGCTTTCACGGAACAACACTCCAGCGCGAGAGGTTCAAAAGAAAATGTCGTATGGCTAATTTAGGAAGGTTCGAATGTTCGCATTTTTTCAAGGGTCATTTGTACGATCGGAAGCAGTTTAGAATTAGAATCTGAATCTGAATATCCGTTGAGTGTCGTCACTTTCTCCATCAATCTCCCTCAGTTGCCTTTCTCAAACAGCTAATCCATCATTCCATTGACCCCAATGCACCGCTCCATTCATTCCTGAATTCTTACATTTCATTCAATCATTCAGTGTTTCTACAAATCTTTTCTTCTATTTCTTCTTTACTTTTGTGCCTCGATTTGTTTCGTTCGAGATTCAAATGCAAATCCGATTTACTAAAATTTTGCTGGAAAGTGACAATATTCAATGAATCTCGCTTTTTGGGATTAGGACTTTTTCTGGATAATCAAGTTTGGAACGCGGATCAGATTTCATATATCCTATAGTATAAAGGACGTTCGTTTTGTGAACGCATTTGAACTCTGAACCGATAGCATTCTTCAAATTCTTTCATTCCCTGTTTTGAATCGTATTAATTTGCTCATGATCTTACGAATTTTGGCTTAACCAGACATTTCATTCCGCTTTCAAATTCATCAGCCTAGTAACGTGCATTCTTTATGAGATTCGGTAGTTCTTCCAATTATTCTCTATCAAAAATTCATTATTATGAACCCTGAATTACATCGATGTCGCGAATTGCGAAAGAATCTTCGGCTATGTTCCAAAAGAGGACTGGTTTTTTCTTGCTTCTTCACGGCTTCTCGGCTTTCTCTCTTCTGGCGTTGCTTCTGCAGTTTTATTTGTTGTGGTGTTCGGAAATCACTCGATTGTGCGTGAATGAAATTTAATACTATTTTGCAGAGACAATCGATTTTTTTAATCATTGAATGATAGTGGAGTTGTCAATAGATCGTTAATCTGTTGACGAGACATAATAGATGGGTCATGGAGGTTGTCGAGGGAGGAAGTGCGGGCATGGAGGGTGCAGAGAGGCAATGACAGGAGAGGTGCGGGGTGACAGAAAGCAAGTCTGTGACGATGCATACACTAAGGCATTGGCATGGGGATTTACAATTAGACAGTCTGGGCAGAGGATAAACTAATTGAATCTATGCAGAATTGCAGAATGGCACTGAGAGACAGGCGGACCTAATTAGAATAAACGATATGCAACACTGACTTCTTCACTCTCACTCAACACTAGACATATTCGTCGAAATGCATGTCACATTAGAATGACATACTGGCCACTAGTCTGCATAACAGAAAGTGAGAGTTGATCAGACTCAAAATTGTCATACTTGTGAAGATTTAGCAAACTTTTACTAGTATATTGAAATTTGCAATTCGTGTACGATATTGTTGACGTTTAACGTATCCTAGCATTCGATATGTCAAGCTGCATCAACGTCTTCTGAATAAATTCTAAAATTTTGCGGATTTCGAAATTCCGTAATCCCTTTTCTCAATTCGATATGCCGTCGAACTTTCCTTATTAGGCCGAATAGAACAAGACAGCGAATATTCCTAATTTCTGGTTTGCATATTGGAGGACTTTGTATTTCAGCCTGTCTCTGCCTATCTCCGTCAACCATCTTCCTTCTCTTTGCTGATCTGCTTGTCCCTCTGTCCTATGTCCATCTATGCAGATGCAGCCTCTCCCTGATTTCCCTTTCCCCTTTCTCAATCTCTGCTGTTTTTCTGCTTCATTTCTATTCCCTCTTATTAGCCATTCACTTCTGCATGGTTTCAAAAAAATTCTGAATATCTTCCTGGCGATCTAGTTGAATTTATTCGATTTCCCGATTCACTAAAGTCCACCTCATATTCTCCTCCTAACTTCTCCGCTAAATCACTCATGCAAAATCCGAATGAGGCCATCGAGCTATCAGATTCTCTCAGCAATAATAACAATAGCAAATCTGCGTATATCCACGTTTTGAATTTGACTATCGACGACATATCTAACGCTTCGTCGTATGATTTTCAAGTAATCTTGTAGATATTTGATAGTTTCAGCATGAACTACGAAGATCCTGCAGTGATGATGCGGGGCCCGAATTGCAAGAAACTGGACTCGAAAGGCAAACGATACCTGTTCGGACTTGTTCATCTTAGGGTTCTTATCAATTTTAGATAAATGAATGAAATAAATGACTTTCAGACAGCAATGATTTTCATTCTCCTTCTCGGCTCCGCAATCATCCTCGCACTCATCACATTCCTCTTCATGAAAATGCCTAAGGTGAGAAAGCAGATTTGGATAAACTTGATCATTTTTATAGGAAAAAATTCTTAAATTATAAGCTCTTTACTGGGAAAATTTGTGAATAAGTATATCAGTCAAAACGATCGTATTGAGCTTCGATTCTTCATTTTCTATGTTCTACTAATTATCTTTCGAGTCATAGCTCCGAAGAACAAACTTGCTCCTCTTCCTAGTCTGATCTTGACTCTAAACCTTTAAAAATCCGACTCCAATCCAGCTCTAAAAATAATAGTTCTTGACTACTAGAATGGAAATGAAATTTTCAGGCACTATTCCTCCTTCTCATCCCCACATTAGTCGTGGTTTCAAGTACAGCAGCCATGCTCGCCAGAATCAAACATTTCATGTACCCTCTCATTGCCATTTCGGTATGAATGCAATTTCAAGGGAGAGGTTTTAGGATATGCATTCTTTTAGATGTTCCACGTAGTTTTATCAAGTTACTTGATGTTGGTATTCCTATTCTATTTCTTCTTCAAGCCTCTTTACATCATCATGGTGCTCAATTGGCTTTGGGACAGTAAGCTTTTGTTTAAGAGCATTGTGCATAGATTTTGGCTATCGACTAAGAAAACTTAGAATTTCGATTCCGTTAAATATGAAATTCAGGAGGTTTTTATGACACAAAATTCTTAGTCCTATTTTGGATTGGAGATGTGCGGTATTTCACTTTCTCGTAATTTTGGAATCAGAATTCGAATTCTAAAGCTCAACAAAATTTAGAATCAGAATGCTGAGAGTCTGAATCAGGGGTGCATGAAGTTTCGATTCGAAATTTATTGAAGTCACAGTTATATTTTTAAAAAATCTCGAAGTCAAAGTTCGTGCACCTTTGGGTCTGAATCGGGATTTCGCACATCGCTTTTCTGATTTTTTCCTATTTATTTTAGCGAATTCAATACTAAATTTGTCCAATTTAGCTCAACACGGCACGAAAACAGCGTCGTTCTACGTTCAGTGCGGCATTTTCTTCGTATTGCTCGTTCTATTCATCACATTCAACGTTTGGCAGGCCATCGTGTCGATCGACTACAGGAAGCATCTGAAGCGAGAAAATTCAGGCATGGTATTTGTAAGATTAGCTAATAGTACGTTAATTCAATTTCCGATTTCAGCCAATCCGAAGATAGGCAAAACTTTCCGTAGAGGCTCAACCCCAACCGTTGTTGTGGTCAATAACCCAATATATTGATTTGTGATTATCATCTCCGTGATAAGCCGTATTGTTTGTAAATATTGGATTGCTTCGTAGTTGGTTCTGATGTGATCTTGCAATTCTGAGATTAGATATAAGATGACGTTGTGGTTTTAAAAATTTAATGAGGCTTTCAAAACTATTTTGAAAGGATATTAGGATAGTGCAGATAGGCTTTACATAGGATCGATTTGGTACCTAAGTCTGCATCAAATGATTTGCAACTTTTATTTCAATTTTTCAAAATTTATATTTTGTCTTTTTAATTTTCGAACGAATCATTGAATCTCAATTTTATTGAGGAGGTAACTATGCAAGAAACTGCCTACTTGATTTTTTCTTTATCTTTCATGTCTTTTATTTGTCTTTCATTTTATTTATTCTTGTTTTTCTTCTGCATTTGTCATTCTGGTGATTCTCAAATATCAGCTTTATGTTATCTACCCGAAAATGTGGCTGTTAATATTTATTCCTGACGCCATTTGGCGTGAAATTATGGTTGTTTCAGAGATAAATATTGAAATTTTCTATGGGTTTGTTCAGATTTCATTTTTCAGTTAATCAAAATGCACGCAATCCTATAAAGACGCATTTATATAGGGCCCGCAAGTCACTTTTTTATCGTGAAGCATGACACTTGAAAATGATACACATAAATAGAGTGTTTTCCGGACATTCCGGATCAAAAAATCGTTTTTCAAAAAGTTCATCCCATCCAAAGTTATGGTCATTTGAATGGGTGATGTTGTGTCCCGAATTTCCTCTACGTTTTTTGTTCCTATGATTATTGCGCGCCCCCATTGCAGTCCGTTGAAAATGAATAAATTGGGCGGGGCTTCGTTTTAAATGACTTATTTTTGTCAGTTATTGTTATTTTTCGTTGATTTTTTCTATTTTTGTCTGTTTTGCTAAATTTTTAGTTTCAGCATGTGCCTCACGTCCAGGACGATGGCTACTGTGCTCGGGGTCTTCACGACGGTTTTGATGTAAGATTTTTATTGATTTTTGTGAGATTTAATTTCTTTCTTTTAGTTTTAATGTTAGTACTAGGTGCACAGCGCTGAGTTATTGAGTAAACTGACTATTCTAAACGGTATAAGAATTTCGAATACAATTATACGAGAGAATAAGAAATAAGATAGATGGTATAAATGGATTTATTCAACGGGAGTATGAAAATCTGCAGCGAAATGAACATTTTGAGATTTAAGATTTCATATTTTTGCAATGTTTTCTTGATTCTTCATCTTTCCATTTCCATATCAGCAGCCGAAATTCTGAAAATTCATTAAAACAAAGCTTTTTTATGGAATAAATCAATCTTGCGTAACTTTGATATTTCAGATGATCAAACCATCACTTAGACGAAGAAGGTTAGAATCTATATTTTATTATTTTGATTTCTTCATTTTATATAATTTGTAAATTGCGTTAGACCACATTTTTAATTTGTTAAAATATGAAAAATTAACACCAGTCGAATAATTTTCGAAGCGAGATTTGATTTTTAAAAGGGCATACTTTAGACGCCTTTAATAGAGAAGGATTTTAAAATATAGCTCAAAATTCGTTGAGGATGAGATAATTTTTCCTCTAAGGAATGTGACCTATCGCAAAAACCCCTTGAAATTTGTCAATTTTGTTGAATAAACTATTGAATGATCTCTAGTTTTTTTATTTCTAAATTTGGCATCTTGTATTTTATTTTTCAATTTGTAATAAAATTGCGTCTTTTAAATCAATCGTTTTTGCCAATGGAAATAAATTTTGAAAAAGTGCATGACCTGATATGACGGACTGATTGATTTTTAGGTGAACATCATCATCCACGAGTTTATACAAATGAATAATTTAATTTAAAAATTACATTTTTTTTCGAAAAAGGAGAACTTATAAAACATTTTACCAACCTGAAAATGAATCCGTTACTGAACATCCTGATGTCGTTGTTGATGTTCCGGGCCATGCAGCTGTTGTCGTTGATTCATCTGGAATGAAATCTCCTCAAAACAAAGCACTGTTCTTTTATTTCATTTTTAATCCTCCCCGAAATAAACCCTCAAACTTAATTTTAATCCAATCGAAATGTCGTTGCCAGTGAATTCAGATGAGTTTGTTCCGACATCGGCCATCCAGATGACGTTGAGTTGTAGCACTGAAGTGGATTGATTGAAAAATGAACGAAAGATTCGACGAATAATAAAAAATACTAAAAAAAACAGACGAGAAAAGGCAGGAGTTTAAAGGACTTTTCAGAGTACGCGCTGTTTACAAGTGAAACACGATAGTTTACAACGATAATTCTGTTTCGGGTTGTCGTCGCTTGTCGTGGATTATTTTTTCTCGATTTTTTTACCAAAATGATCGGAAGATGGTAATCTATCTTACTCATCAGGCTGCTTTCTGGTGGAAGGCCCCCCGTTCCCAATATAGGGTAATGTCAACTTTCAATCGGTTCCCATTGCTTTGAATGCTAATTTCTGGGCATGGTTGGGGAACCAGAATCTGCCCATTGATCATTTACACACTATTGAAAAGAAAAAAAGAAAAAATAATTGCTAATTAGTGAGTAATTAACGAGGAACAAAAAATAGGACGCGTTTTTTGCTTCACAAAGTGGGCGGGACTTGCGGGCCCTACATTTATACACGTTTACTTCTGTTTGTTTGCGAATCTCGTCGCGTAAATACCAAATGATTCTTGCATCACAAGAAAAAATATCTGATTGGAACGTAAAATTTAGAGCGAGTTTGCACAACCTTGAAATATCACAAAGTGCAGAGAATAAAAAGAAGGGAGCAGAAGTGTCTCGGATTTTCTTTCAGTCGTTCTTCATAATCATCTCGCAGTGTTGTCACAATTTGGCTTCGCAGAATTAAGCAGAACCTGAGCGCAAAAGAAAACACAAACAGAAAAACAAACGCGCAGCTGCGCCGCAGGGCAGAGACTTGGCTTTTCCAATCGAGCATTTTGTGCATGCAAAAATGAGACACACTGTTCTGTCATCGATGAAGCCACATTTCCTCGGACGATTTGAATGTCTCTCGAGTGCCCTGCAGCCTGCTCCGCTCATCCCGCATCATTTCACCGATATCCCTCATCCAAATCTCCAAATCAACAGAGAACATCTGTTTGACTCCTCATTTTATGTCTTCTTTCAGCACTAAGCATACCGAATTCAAACCTGAAGTATTTTATTTTTGTGTGTGCATCTTTGTGTAATTGCGTCGTTTCGAAAGTTCGCGTGATTCTTTTTTTGCAATATTTTCTTCTCCGAGTTAGCTATCCGTTTGATGAGTAGACTCATTGGTGAGTTGTAGGAATTTTCTTCTGCGTGATGTAAAGATATTTAACTATTGATTTTTTAAAGCGATTTTCCTATTTCTGCACTAATATTGACCAGACAATTGACCATCAAGTTTTCTTGTGAATTGTATTGGAACGCGAGGGCGATTTTTGCAGAAATGTACAACTTTTGTGTGAAAATGAATCATGGCCAGGAGGGCGGTGATGAGGGAAAACGAATGCAGAAACGATGAAAAAGAATGGAAATAGGATGACAGACCGAGGAAACGCTTTGTTGATGTCCTCTCTCAGTCCTTCAGGCCTGCAGATCTCCGCTTTCCTTAGCTTTCGGATTCTCTAACACCCCCGTTCCCTTTCATCTCCTCATCATCTTCGAATTTTCATTTCTTCACTCCGCCGTCAGTTGTCCCGTTCGTTATTCGCTCCTCCCTCTCGCTTCATCTTTTATCTTTCCACTCATTTCACACCAATATTTTGCACCGCAATAACTCCATCATTCTCACATTTTTTGTTTAGCTTTTCTCGAAGCTTACGATATAATTGGTTGAAAATAAGTTTTCGTAAACATATCTCAGTCTTCTTGATGAATTGCGTCTTTTCTGGAACTAACCTATTGGAAAAATCCAATCTTTGGTTATTTCTTTTGAAATATTTGTGTTCAGAAACGTATATCATGCTTCGCACATTTCTTTTTGTTCATTACTGCGATTTTCTATGTAGCTACTTTGTAAAGTTGCGAGCTGTACAATATCTGTTGCGAATTTTTATCGTTGTAATTTTATACGATCGTAGTAATTGTGCGGTTGTGTTTTAGCTTGAAAAAACCAGATAACATGTAAGCTGTAAATTTATGTAAGAAAAGTAAGAAATTGGAGATTTGCTTTGAGCATCGAAAGAGGGAACTGCTTGAGAATGACAAGTCCACAATATTCATATCATGTATCTTCAACGATGTTGTCCGGCGATGTCCACTATTGTTGTATTTCGAGAAAGTTTGCGTCAATCACTGTTTGCTAGTTACCTTATTTTTAGTAGTGAAGATCAACCAAGAACTTTTTCTCATCATTTATGGACTAGAAGCCTCATTGCATTTTTGACCGTTACCTACATTCGTTTGCGTTCTTTTGACAGCTGATTGAGTTGTCAATTGCTTGCACTAGTAGTTTATTTCGTGAGTTTTATGGGCCTTCTGCACTAGTTATCTTCAAGCTACTCTTTTATAAAAGTTACTTTTTTCTCCATCATGTTATTTTCCAAAAAAAAAGGAGTAACTTTTACAAAAAGGTAAAGCAACTTGAGGGTAACTAGTGCAAGAGGCCATCTGATGCTCATTCGACACATAAATTTTCATGAAATAGAGAATTTGTTTAAAATTTCAAAAATTTTGAAAAATGGAAAACCTAATTCTTCGAAGATAGAAGGAAAAATTCAAGGGATACTTCCACTTCTGGGCGTTGTTGATGATTAGTTAAGGGTAGATATCTAATTGGGAAATTAGCGTAAGTAGGCATCGTTAGAAGTTTTAAAATAATCGAAAAAAAGCAATGAAAAATGAGATGTAGTTGCATTCGTTTTTTGTCCTGCTCATTTTGAGTTTTCCGATTTTTGTATCATTTTCTCAAAAGTTAGATGGTTTTGGGTAATTTGTCGAAAATTTGTCAGCAGGTGCCCCGTGTAGCCTTCCATTCATGTGTTTGACCCCCATCCAACCCAGTCAATTATCTGTTTAAGCCCTGTCCTTTCAAGCATACATTATTCCTACTACCTTTTCATAATTCTTCCTTTGTTTCTCTGTCAATTGCCTTGTTTTGTTGTTCTCCTCTCCTCTTTCTCTTCCCGAATTGTCTCCAATTTCTTCCCACACTTACCTGTATTTTTTTTTGCCAAACCTCCTTTATTTCATCCTCAGCTGCATCTCATTTCGTTCCTCAAAGTAAAGTGACTTGCTTTCCCTGCAATTTTATGCAAAAACTGACGAATTTGACGATTCTCTGGCAGAATTCTCGTTTTTCGTGTCGATGTCCTGACAAATAATAATTTCGAAGTATCGAAGCTATTTTTGACGTGAATCTTGCAGAAACTTGACAAATGTTGTCAGTTTTTCTGCTCGAATTCATATAAAGTGCGGGAATATTTGCTTCAGCTGTCATCTTCTCTTCTTCTTTTCTCTTTTTGCAGCTTATCGCCTGCCCTGCCCTGCCTTGCTTTGCATACAGCAGCTCATTCACTTTTCATCGATACAACCCGATTCGATCCTATCAAATCTTCGCGCTCTATTTCGTTTATCCCTTTTCTCGCATGTTTTTCATAACCACATACTTTTTTGCGCGACTACTTTTCTAAAAATTTTCGCAAATTTATCACAAAAAGTGTTGCTAACGTGCAATTTTTCACGAAATTATCGTAAACTTGACACATATTCGATTTGAAGATTTTCAACTAGATCCTTGCCAAAATCCAGATTTGAAGTTTTTTTAAGCAAAAATTCAATTTGAACTCTTTCTTTTTTTCGAAATCGCAGTCAAATTTTTATTTAAAGAGTTCATTTCATCTCTTCTTTCTTTATTCAGCCCATAATTTTTCACGATTGTTTATCTGAAACCTGCGAAATTTATCGGCTATCATTTTGGGTGTTGACTGATTTGTCTGATAGGGATATCGGTGTCATTTGAGGGGATAATCTGTCATAGTTTTGCACGCTGCTTCTGTCCGTCCTCCTTTATCCTATCAGATCATATCAATCTCATCCCAGATTTCTGCCCCATTCTCCTCCAGGCACTTTCACTGGAATTATGCAAAGAAAGGGATCTTCTCCTTCAAGGACAGTCCGATGATGACTCTGCTTCTTTGCTGCTCTCTTCGTTCCTGTGCTATTTCCTCTCGACCGCAATATGCGGTCATCTTAATGCCTAATGCAACGATGTACTGTGCTGCCCTTTATTAGTTAGTAGTAAATCTGGAGGTGAAGAATGGAAAATGTATCCTCTGTTGTTCGGCGTCCAATTGACTTGGTAAACCTTTGTTACTTGATTGACTCTATGTGAAAAAATTCAAGTGTAGCTCATTTTGTTGTTTCCTCTTCCTATCTTCTCGTTTTCGTTTTCATTCTCATTTTCGCTACTGTTTGTCTGTCTTTTTGTCATTTTACTTTGCATCTAATCTTCTTACCAAAATCAATACAAAATCGTAGTCTCTGATTTGATTGTTTTTCAACGGGAAAATCACTTTCTGGTCTGATTTACTTTTTGATCGTACTCTAATCATTCTATTTTCTTCAAAGTCTCAATTTATTTTGATTTCTTCATTTTGATGATTTTTTCTTTCATCTACTCGTCAAAGTGCGGTTTGGTGAATTCTGCATTTTCTTAATTCCCATTGTCCTGCGTCATTTTCAGGCGATGCCTCGAGAATGCGCCAAAATCCAGCTCATAAGCGGTTTTTCCAAGCTTCACGCTGCTTCGAATGGCCTGATAAGGCATTTTCTCGGCTTCCTTCTCATTTTTCTTTCAATTTGCCGATAACTCGCGGCTTCTTTTCGCTACCTCCAATTTGCCGCTCAAAATATCACTCATTAATTAACGAATTTAAGAAAATCGATCGACGATTCGAATTTCGAAACGAAACACGACGAATTTGACGACGAACCAGGAAAATTAGCGGAGCAAAATGAAGGAGCAGCAGTCTGTACGGCATGCAGACGAGCGGGGACAGGGACAGCCATTTTGGCAGCAATCTCCGCTTGGAGAGGTACGTATTTTCAAAAATTATGGAGAACTTAAAAGAAAAAAATAAAAAGTATGTAGAGTTGAGTCTCTTTAAGAATTTCTCAAATTATCAGACAATTCACTATATTTCACTGATTGCGTTGAGATGTTTCTAACTCGCGCACAGTTCTTCGACCTTTTTTCCGGTCAGCTCTTCTTAAAAATACTCAAAAATAGATTTTCTTCGGGCTTTCATCATTTTGTTCTTAGTTTACTTCTATAAGATTTTCGGGAATGCTTCTTTTTTCGAAGTTGTCTGTCAGAAATATTTTCAAAAAATAATATTGCAAAGCTAAAAGTCTTTACAATTTTCCTGTGAAAACGACATCGGACGTATCGTAACACTGTATCATGCAAAAAAAAGCAATAAACTCGTGCTGTGATAAGGAATAGCTTTTGAGCAAAAAGACTAATTTATCGTGAAATGCAGTGAGTTGATATTCTGATTCTCTCCAAACCGTACTTTTCGCCGTGGCAAATTCTAAATCTTCTTTTTCGATTTGTTTATTTTCTGTCTGTCTGCCCATGCGCAGCCCTTTCCAAACCCGTCTCTGCCTGCTGATCTCCCTCTTTCTCCTCCAATCAAAGCCTCATCATCTCTATCTTTTTCAATACTATTCCCCAATCGGTTTATCCACTCATCATCACCTTTTCTCTCTCTCCTTATCTCTTTCCATACTATCTACCTGCCTGTCTCTCTGCCTGTTCACTCACTTCCCGCAATCCAATTCTACAAATTAGCTTCTTCACTTTTTTCAAGGCAAATTATCTAATCATCGCTTATAAAAAACGATTCGATTTTTTTTGCTAACTCTTGGTTATTTTTGATAGAAAAGCACCAGAATTATTCTAATTTTCTTGTGATGCTTTTTTCAAAACTAAGTAAATAATTTATCACTTCTTTCTTACGATAGAACAATCATCTTTGGAATCTTTTCGAGATCTTAGTCAGCTGGTTTTGTAATGGCAACTACTGTATTCTCCTGTAGATCATAATTTTCTACCCTCTTGACATGTGTTCAGCATCAAATTGTCTGTGTTTCATGCTTTCCCCTTTTCACTTCCTCAAACAAACAAACAAAGCAATTCATTTGTCGTTTTGCATTTTGCCGCAAGCACTGCACAGTTCGCGATAAGCAAATCGCAAATTTTGCTCAAAAGAAATACTCTTCATTTCGAAAATCGCACTCACTTCTGCATTTCTTGTGATAATTCTTTCATTTTCACATCGCTATTTTCTTGATCATTCATGCATGGCTTCAATAAATTCACCTATAGTTTTAAAATCTTCTTCTGAAAATTCATGTTGGGATCGTTTTCCAAGAGATTATAAAATTATATATTTCTTTCTGATTTTCTAAAGATCAAATGATCATAAGATCTAGCAGATTTCGTGCAGAATTTCTCTGGTCGGATTTAAATTCGGTGCTTGATTTTCTCATCGAAATCCGGTATTTAGTTCGTGAGATTTGCGTGCTACTTTTGCATGAGAAAGTGATGAAAAGTGAGGAAAAAGTCGAGTCAAACACGATAAAATGCAGGAATTTTGAATCGGAAGTCAGAAGACAAGGGGAGAAGCGGACGAGCAGTGCAAACAGGCAGACTGACTGCCTGGAGCAGTTCTTCCTTTCTTCTAACTTTTTTTCTTTGATTCTCGAATTTCTTTATGACCCATCAAACTGAATCGAAGCTGATCAGAGCACAGGCCGAGTCAAAGTTAGAGAAATAGAGACAGGCAGATTTGTGTTGACTTTTTGCTTGACTTGTCAATGGCCAGTGGCAAGTGGAAGGAAGCGAGGTGTAAGAGCCATTCATCTTATTTGAGGTTTTTGCTGATTCGTTGATTTTCAACTGACTGATGTGCATTCTCACAGATTTTTAGAGAAAATCAATGAAATTCTCAAGTTACTTTGATCAGGCTTTTCAAGTTTTGTATTTAAAAAAGTTTTGGAATTTACTTATTTTATCATTCCTGATCTGCATGCTTTTTTTTTTAAAAAGATTTTCATACTTTCTTGAATAATCTCAGTCTTTTTCTTCTCAGAAATAGGCATTCAGGCATTGTTGCCAGCTGATTGTCCCATTCTCTTCGAGCGTGTCACTTTTCACTCCTTTCGTTTCAAGCATCTCTTTCCTCTTCATTTTCATTTGCAAACACCCTCACTCAGAATTGCCTGCAAAGTTATTCGGGCTTCTCGTTTCAAGTCCTGTGAGTCTCGTGTATTTTTGTTTTTGAGTCAAGTGATATCTCCCTCTCCTCCAGCATTTCTTCATTTTGCCATCTTGCAGTTGAGCTATTTCCAGTTTACGCATCCTCACTACTTCACTACCAACAACATCATTCACTCATTCACTCACTGCTTGTTACAAAAACTCCCCTTACAAACTATTCTCTTCTTTTTGAAAGCCAGAAGCCAGCTTCTTCATTCCGATAACAATTTTTCTCTTCTTCGATCTCGATCATAATATTTTTTCCAATTGAATGCCTTTTTTCTTCTAGAATATCATTGATTGGAAAAAAAAAATTCTCTATTCACTCTATTTCTGGTATCTTTCGAGAGGAAAAATGAACGTGCTCTGTAACATTAGATGCACTTTGTCTTTGATTTCAAAATAGCTTCGGCTAAATTGAAAATCGATCTTTCGAAGAAACATTGAAATTAGTAAGGGGATCTTTTATCTTCAAATTGCGATCAATTTTTCTCAATTTTTGATATTTCCTGTGAATTGATTTGAGTGAAACGGACAGTTTTGTTATTCTGTCTTTGGTAATCGTTTGCATTACACTGTCTTCCAATCTTCCACCCTCTGCAATCAACTCATCTTTCCTTCCTTTCAAAATGCAATCCTTCAATTTTATATTTTCCTTCGAATTTCGAACCGAACAAAAACAACAATTTATCGAATGTTTAGAGAAAACGATCATGCGACGACCCATCTTTCATCCACCCCCTTCTTTCTGTTAACAGTTTCCGGAATTTTCTTCACTTTTTCACCAATACTCTTTGAATTTACCGCTTGTCAATTTATTCTTTTCATGCGTGTAGATCTATGCACTGATAGAAGTAGGTAAAATTTAGGTAATTATTAGTGGACGATCAAGTTTTCTTTCGCCACGGTTTTTTGAAAGTCACTTTTCATTTGCATTTGAAGGAAAAGATGATTGATCGAAGTTTTCATGAAATTATAAACCGATGAATTCTATAAAATTCATGCAATAATTACAAACTGGTAAATCTGCTTCATCTAAAAATCTCTTCATCGTTTCTCAATAGTTTCATAATAATTATAATAATTCCTCCTCTAACACTTAAGAATAGTTATGAGTGGGAGTTTCTTGACAATCAATCAGACGACATTCGGGAATTCACTAGACGATATCTCTTATCTAGGTGCTTTTTATATGATCCCATCTTTCTCCTACCCTCCAATTTCGCAGCTGTCGGGTCCTTTGGCCTTGCAAAGGGCGTCTGATTCTCTATTTCTCTTCGAGATCCCTCACTAGTTTCCCAAATTTCAGCTTCATTTTCCACTTGTTTTCCATCCTTTGAATCCAGCTCCAGGGGATGACTTTTGACAGCCCAACAACTTAGGCTGAGCCTAGACACAAAGCATTTTTTTTAAAGAATTTTATGGTCATTTGTATTTCCTTGTTAGCGATTATTTAGTCATAATTGATAGTAGGTTTTTGGTCACGCTCTAAGTTTGCGTAGTAAATTGATCAAATTTGAGATATTTCCCTTCTTTTTGATTCAAAAATCGCATCGATATTGGATTCACTTCATATCATACTGCGTCACGTGTTTCATATTTCATAATTTTCCACTTGAAATTTCACTTCAATTTGATTTCATCCTGAAAAAACCTGGAGAGTACTTATGTAAAAATAAAGTATCATGCAGCAGAAACGTGTGTTCCTTGCAAAAGAGCGTGAACGAGCCTGATCCTCTCAATCTCTCCCGATCGTTTCCAGTTTGTCCTAAACTTTATTCCCAGGTTTTTCTCCCAGCTTTATTCAAGTCAGTCAGTTTTATCGCCTTTGCGCTTTGACTATTCTGTATTCTTCTCTCCTTTTGGCAGTGAATGCAGAAAGGATGGCATTTCATTTGACTATTTGACTGAATGCCTCAATGTGAATCCATTCTTCATTCTCCACTTCAATTCAGCCTTCAGAATCGTCCATTCGTGTCGATTTGTCCATTGCCACCTCGTATTCTCTTTCATCGATCATTCCTACTTTACACGATATATCATTCTGCGTTGGTCTGACTTTACCCGTCTTAAGAAGATAATTTGTATCTTACAAAAATTGAGAAAAAGCTTACTCTCTGAAGCATTTTCTAAAAATCTAAAGATACAGTTTGATGTCATGCTATGTCAAATCTTATCAATTCCTGCTATTTCTTTGATTTAAAAATCACAATAAGATTACTTTTGGAGGCTTCATTTATCATTTTTCGCAAACCATTGTTCTTCTTTGAATTCGCAATAACAGTGTGCGGTTGTTATGTTATGATAGCTTATCAAAACTTCTGCTTTGATTTTCATCAATCTGATCAATTCGCTTTCAATTCTTTCATTGATCATCCCCTTTTCTGCAAAAGTTCATTGTCTTTGCTTCACGTTTCGTCCTCTGTTCATTTTCCCCTTTCGCTTTTCTCTTCCATTTCCTTACGTCTCTTGCGTGCTGACCGTCTTTGACGGTTCTTGCGTGTGGTGAGCAGGATCGGAAAATTTTGAAACACGAAAGAGGTTTAGAAATTCTGGAAAGGAAAAAGACAAGAAAACACCGATTCTGCAAGAAAAGAGCTGTAAGCTTCAGCTCTTCTTCTTTTTCGTCGCTTCAGGGCGTTTTTTGCTCTTCTGTGTTTCTGTATCTTTTTGTTCTTTCTATTTACCGACTGTTTTTCTGCTTTCTGCGCTTTCTAGCTCTGCATTTCACATAGCAGCATTCCCTCGTCGTTCTCGTTTTGTTTCGAACGACGCTTTCCCTTTGCCTTTTCTGCTTTTCTGCATTTCTGCATTGCGTCACTCCGCAAGTTCAGTTCACTTACTTTATTGTTGGCTTTACCTTTTATAGTTCGCCACACACACTCCCTCCTTTTTGCCTGCAGGTTCTGCGTAAAAGTAGCAAATTTCCCTCGACCCATTTTTGCAATTTTTACTAAGTCAGCCTAATTTTGCATTTTTTCAGCTTTATTTTTGTTTTCGTTATTTTTATTTGCTTATCATCGTCAGGTTGTCTTTTTTTTATTCTTTCAAGCGAATCTCCATTCTGCCTGTCACTCCTCATTAGCATGATTGCCCTTCATAAGCAGCTTTCGATTATCACCTCCCTTCTTTTATTTTCTCTTATCACTGCCATAAACGCGAAGATTATCACACCAAACGCTTATCGGTTTGATTCACCTAGTCTCCTTTATTTGTCTTTGATTATTTCGCACTCATTTACCTAACCTTTTACGATAATCCTTGTTAGTTTTTTCTTATCACGGTCACTTTACTACTTTACTTTTCTTTATCTTCATTAGTTACAAGCTCAAAATATTTTCATGTGTTTCTTATGAAAATATTTTTATCCCAATACATACTGATTCTCAATCTGTGCTTTCAGATATCCTTGGCCCGTGCCGTGTATTCGAACGTAGCCGAATACCCCGAGGAACTTTGCTTTGAAGCAGGCGATATTTTGCGGGTGCTGAGCAAAGACTCAGGTTTGTAGTTCTTTTTCAAATCCACCTTCAAGTTTTCAAACTTCAAAATTCGAATAGGATGTTGTAAGGATGCAAGCAAAGATCTGCCTTCTACACTTTCGTTCAAATACAAGACTAAGTACTTAGTTCCTTGTTAGATCACCTGCAGCAAAGAAATTGATTTGACTAAGTAATAATGCGCCTTTCGACCAATTTTGATTGCAAAAAATGACCATAAAATTACATTGTTTTGCTCATTTAGCAGGGAAAAAGGTGCTAATTGACTATGTTAATGACTGAATGTGAGAATGAGAAGAGAGCGAAGAAACGCTAATTGATAGGAAAATCGCTTTATTTGTTTGGGATGTGCTTTCATTTTCATTCGTCCAGATCTTCTAAAAATGATAATTCAAAGGAGAGAAAAAATAATTTTTATTTCTGATTTTTTTTTTAATTTCAATCATAGGTGATGAAATTGTACAACTTGAAAGTAGAATTCTAAATGATCTCTCAATACTTTTTGGAATCGTAATTGTTTTATCTCGGCTTTTAATGACTGAAAATAATTTTTGAAAACACTTCTTGGAATAATTTTTTCCTTTAATTACAGAAGTTGGACCAGGTTGGTGGATCTGTGCGGATTCTCGCAATTACCAAGGCGTAGTGCCGGCCAATCGACTGGAAGTCATGCAGAGATTCGAGGACGATTCCTCTCAGGAAACCCCAGGAATGCCCAACGACAAGGGTGATTCGGTCAGTCATTTTCATTCTTATTGATTTTTTCTTCTTTCCTTTTCTTAATCCATTATAAAGAATCCGTTTCCTGTACACGAACTGACCAAATATTCGCGCGAAACGGTTATTTTCGGGGTGAATTTCGAATTTCGCGCGATCGTCTTGAAGAGTAAATAGTCACATGAAAGGAAGGGAGACAACTTCCCTGTTATCCGAATTCTTTGCCCTGTATTTAACGATTTTTTTCTTCCTATTCTAAACATCTACCACTTTACCTTCATTTTGTCACTGAATTTTATAAATGGGAATTTTCGGAATTCAAAATTCTCGAAGTCATGCATTATCTCATTCGAAATTTGTGATCTGAGATTATCCAGATATCTTGTGCCGCAAAAAATCGATAATGCGATTTTGGTGGAATTAGACACACCCAGTCAGGCTTATTTTCGCTGCGACAGATGATTTGTCTCGGTGAATTGCAGCTTGATTAGGGAATGGGGAATCATGTAACAGATTTTGATCAATGATAAAGAGGGAAAGAAGGGCAGATGAGACAGACCAGGAAAGGCAGGAAGGGCGTGGTCCAGTGTCGGGGCGGCGCCCTTTGACCACTCAAATGGGGAATTTATAGTCCATTTCTTCATTTCCATTTCATCTATAACATTTCTCTCTTCTCGATGCGCGAAGACGATTTTATGGAAATATGCGTCGAAAATTGCGAAACTCGAGAAATTCGACATAAAAAGCTGCGAATTCGACATAGAAATCATTAGTCATTCCATCATTTTCCGAGAGATTTCTATCAAAATTTCATCGAAATTCCCCTTTTTCTGTCTTCGATTTGGCAGCAAAAACTAAAATTAAATTATCCTCGCCTCAGTTAACACAAAGGTTCTGGTGCGGTATCGGTGTGTAGAAGAGTTTTTGCCATTTTAATTCGGCTAATTTTGGATTGTTGCAATTTTGCTGAAAATTTTAGGTGGGGATAATATTGTTTCCTTTTTGTATCGGAGTTTCGTCGATTTTTTCTGTAGAAATAACTTTCTGTAGTTTTTCATGCCGGAAGAGTCTAGTTGACTGTCCAGCAAAGTTCCTTTGAATACATCGACAAATTTGTTGATTGTCTTTGGTCTGTAATTCGAATCATCTTGTATTTGCTAAAAGTAGGAAGAAGCAGAAATACAGGTAGTCTTTTGGTTAGAGAGTATGGAGAAAATATAGAAGATAAGCTAGAGAACAGCTGATTTTTGCGGAGAGTCTACGAGCAATCCGTGCATCTCTTCCTGTGCATTTGTGCATGCTAGAATGAGAAAAAAGACGGAAAGAATAGTGAGTGAAGAAAAGAGCTTTGAAGAGAAGAAAAAGATACAAAGGAAGTCGATTGAAGTAACGGTAGTTAGCGGTGCGCAAGGAGAGAAGGCGATTGTCTGGCGAAAAGAGATGGTT
This sequence comes from Diploscapter coronatus, assembly GCA_964036155.1. NCBI lineage: Eukaryota > Metazoa > Nematoda > Chromadorea > Rhabditida > Rhabditidae > Diploscapter > Diploscapter coronatus. Next base: position 42,614,335 of record OZ038422.1, on the reverse strand, counting down.
TTTGTTAACACTTCCCTTTTCTAAGTCCCCTCTACTTCTCTGCACCCTATTATTCTATCCCAATATTTCCCACCTTCCAAACGGCTTTTCCAGTGATTATTTGACGCTTCTCTTCTCCACTTGAGACTCGACTTCCCGAGTCCCAAACAACCCTAAATCTAAACACTAAAAAGTCTTCAGACTCAAAATGTTTCCGGTGGAAAGAGCTTCTGACTTTTATTGATTTTTCAGAATTTTGCGTTAATTTTTGCGAGTCCTTTATTATTTTTGATTTTCTCGTCTATCTTGCGAAATAATTGGTTTTCTTGTTTTTATGCAGCAGAAGCCAAAACATGTGTCAGACTGATCATTACATTCTTATTTGACTTGGGGACTTTTGAAATCGCGAAATATTGTCTTTGTTTTTCGAGTTTCGACACCCGCGCGCAATCAGGCATCGATTGTTTTAAAATTATCGATTCTGAAAGTTTTTCAAAGTACCCTTCTCCTTTTTTCGCAGAAATTCACAATGTTTATCATTTTTATCTACCTCCATGACATTAAATGCCTGATTCTGACGTATGAATGCTCGAGATTTTTTTTTATCATTCGATGGAGGTGGTTGAGTCCTTCATACCTTTAGAATTGATGCATTTTGGTCAGTCTGCTTTTCATAAAAATCATTTCAACGAATTCATTCATTGATAGCTTTTCTTCCTTTCTTTCGTTATTCCTTTCATTCTCCTATTCAATATTCGCGCGCTGATTCATTCCTCGAATTTTTGCGGTCATATTTTCGCTCATTTTCCTCGTTTTGACGGACTTTATGTTTTTTGTGATTTCGCTGTCAAAATGCATAGAACGGGACAGTCAGCTTGGATAGTTATAAAGGGAACGGAAATAGTGAGTGAATTAGAGAGGAAAAAGATGGGAAATGAGTGATAAAGAGATGTATGGTTAGAGAGATGAGAGAAGGAGGAAGTTGGTGAAAGATAGCGTGATTCGTGTGAAGTTAAAGATGAAAACAGGGCGTTGTCCGGGTGTCTTTCTATATTTTGCCCCTTCTAACTTTGATTTCATTGCATTTCGTCATTTCTTTGGGTTCTTCCTCCATTCTCTAGTCCTCTAGTTACTTTTCCAATTCGGTCCTCATTTTTTATTTTCTCACGTCCTCTGCATCTTTGTCCTCTCTCATCTCTCTGTGCTCTTTCTCCTTCTCTACTTCTTTCCAAGTCATTTCATTTTGCTTTGATTGCGTGTATTCCCTCGTCTATTGTGCCTCTACAGGTCATTCAGCCAGTCAGCATTCTCGCATTCCTTTTCTGTTTGACTGAATAATGCATCGTCCATTCTGCCTCTCTGCTGCATCCAAATAGGGTAGTCCTTGGACGTCCCCTGCCTTTCACGGATTATCTTGTCTATCCTTTTCTCTCCTCCCCCCTTTGACAGAATCTGAATCACCCTGTCCTGTATATTCTGTATATGTGGGTTTGTGGGTTTATGCAATCTCTCTGCCCCTACCTTCGTAGTTCTGCAATAACAGCACTGCAGCACTGTCGCTGTACGACTGATGGAGATGTATAATTTTTAATCTTATCGAATTCTTTCCTGTTATATTTTTGAGTTTTTTTTCTAACAATTCCCAAATTCTTTGAAAAAAGTTTTGCTTTCTTAATTTTCTAGGAAAAAAGATAAAGTAATTTCGACACTTGCGCTCGAATCAAATTACTGAGCTTCTGAGAAAAAAATTCGTTAAAACGCAAACAAATTGTTCATATTTTCGGTTTTGGTTCAGTTTTTCGGTATTCCTTTGGAAGAGATAATTGAATTATCTATCTGTGCTTTTTTCCTTCGGGAATTCATTTATGGCTGCTTCTTCTTCCAGAGGGCGGTTCCGCTTTGTGCATATTCTCTCATCTAATTCATTTGGGTACTAATGATATTCCTCTTAACCAGATCTTTTCGAAATATCGGTTAAGATTTTCATTAAAATATCCTTCTAGTCAGAATCTCCCATTATTTCGGATACATTCATCATTTTTCTAAAAATTTAAAAGAGATTTTCGTACTCTTTTGAGGAGAAAATTTCTATATCAATATTGACAGTTGTTCGCTATTGTTGGAAAATCAAACTCTGCACCAAAATTGTCTGCTGTTTCTCCACATAAAAGACAACATGAAAACCGGATGAATAATCTTTCAATTTTTGATGTACAAATGCAGAAAAGCAATATTCTTCACTGTAATTTGAAGAAATCGAAAATGATCGCTGGTAGTCGGTTGTTTTTCCCAGTCTTCTTTCTGCATTTCCGTATTCCACTCAATTCAAATGTCGAATGTCCCTTTTTCCACTCGCTTTACAACATCTTTAATCTTCTTGTTTCTTCGATTGAAAAAGCCTCTTGTCAGTGACAGTTTTCCTCCTCGAATCGGGTCGTTTTTGTGGCGATTGCGGCAAATTCGCCGGCCATTTGATTAGAAATTGCGCGATTTTGGCCGCTAATTGATCGATTGAAGTACGGGGAATGCAGGCCCAATTGGCAGAAATGGACGGGGGGATGCAGCAAGACAGAGAAGAGGGCAAATGAGTGCAGCCAAGCAAATCAACTTCTGTACACGAGGGAAGAGGAATTTGACAGGAAATGCTGTAAGGGAATGATAATTTGCAATCAGACAGGCGATCTGGCAATTCGAAAGAAAACGAGATGCGGGAAAGTTAAGAACCCACCAAACTTCTCTAGACCAATTAAGAATTGTGAGCGGAAGGAACGAAATTGCATTTCTTTGTAACTCTTTCTGAGCATTTCTCATTTCGTCACCTCACTGATTTCTAATTTTTGTCATTCTTCATGACCTTTCGATGCTTTCAATTGTCAAAAGAGAGTATTTATGCATTTTGACAAGATTTCATTTTTCCTACATGACTATTTACTTTCCAAGACATTGTTGCTAATGGCTAATTAATTAGAACAAAATAAATGACACGGACGATTCGAATATGTGAAAGTATTCCTTTCCTATATTGAAATTTCGCCAAATAATCTAAAATGGTGTGTAATATTCAGGTGTAGTTTATTTTGGCTTAATTGATCGGCCTTTGAAAATACGCGTACTCGATATTTTACAGGATCAAGCATTTTTTTTTTTACAAAACTGGTAATGATGTCATGTTTCAGTTTTTCCAAGTGGCAAACCCGCTATTCGAGGATTTCTTCATGTTCAACCACAGAGCCAGTCCTTTCGACTCGCCCTTCGACAGGAATTTCTTCAACATCCCAGGTTTGTCTCCAATTTAAATGAGAATTAACGGATCGAGTAATTGACCAGTCCCGACCATAATTAGAAATCTCGTTTCAAACACTTCTCATTCGTTTTGTAAGTAACAAGTTCTTTCTGAAGGGGAAAGCCAGTTGTCACTCGTCTTGCCCCAAATCACCCGAACAGCCCACTTTTGTCTTGTTTTTGCCCTTGACTTGACAAGTTCCAATTTCATGTTAAACTACGTGCTGAAATTTAGCCATATTCAAAGCATGTGTCAAAAGAAAAATGTGGAAAACATGCAAAAAAAAAAACTCAGAAAAGATTCATATCTTTCTATTTATCAGTCAAACAGCTTACCTGACAATATTTCACTTATTATTGATTTGTAATTTCCTACATCATTCAGATATTATAGACTAGTTTTCGAAAATTTATTTTGAATCTTCAGAACGACGTCTCTTTCCAGTCGGATTCCGAGACCGATTCGAGCCTGTCAGGAGGATAAATTCATGTGACGACGCACTCAATATGACCGGCCAAGTCAGACACATCCCCATCAAAGTCATCGATGGAAAGGTCGAGCATTTTTTTGAATTTTTGAAAAAAAAAAATTTCTCTACTGAAAAATATTTGGAAGAAAATTCAGAAAAATTAGCATGTTTGGAAGAAGTTCAATCGTCAGACATGAAACTTTTCAATCATAATCTGGAGTGATGAATTTTTTCAACAATTTGCACTTCAATTTTGACTACTTTAAAATGAAAGCTTCTTGCGCTCCTGATCACAACGATGTTTTGTGTATCATTTTTGATATTCAGACGGTTATGATTGAATTCTCTTTTGCAATTTGTGTTTGCCGATTTTATTTTTATTCTGCTTCTTCATGTTCTGATTTCACGAAAACAAGTAAACATTTCTATGTCTGAATAATCTGCTTGCCTGATATCCTCATGTCATGCAGCAGGCAGCGAAGGAATCAGCCAGATGTCAACTCTCAAAAAAGCGCTCATTCTTCCCTTTTTTTCTTTTCTAAGGTCTCAACCTATCGAATTACATGATTGGAGATTTTCGAGTTAGTTCGATATTATTGTCGAAGTTACTCAAATCGCCATTCTTTTGAATCTGAAAAAGCCAAATCTAACTTTTGTTGATTTTTTAATATTGTTATCATAATCATTTGTCAGGTAGTCGTATCGTAAGCAATGGCTGTTTCTTTTGGTTCTTTGTTCAAATACACTCCTCTCTTTGTGATAATTTGATTCGAAGCACAATATCGTCTTTAAAAATAATTAAAATTGACTAAATTCTAAGTAATAACGATTTTGTTTATCCAAAAATACGTTTTTCCCTAAATACCATATCCTGAAAAATGCTATTTCGTGTTATAAACTGATCAATTTTCAGAGTGACAACATGCCATCGTCCCTTCACCCATCGCATTCGATGTCTTCCCCCTCGGAAAGACGTGACGGTTTTCCTCCGATGCCCGAATTCGACAGGCGAATCGACCGACGATTCAGCGATTTCCCCACAACACCCGGGGCCGTCAGAAGGACGTTCAGGTTGGCCATTTTTTTCTTTTTAGATTTACTCTTTGTTATGTAGAAAACAGCTGAACAACGGGATATATACGCGTTTTACCGTATTTTTCTTTGCTTTGATATTTTTTCCTAAAAAAAAACGACGCGCTTCATACATTGTCTCTTTAGCTTCAACGTATGCTAATCCTATTTGAAATTACTGCAGTCTAACACAAGTATCTTTTTCCAAAGTTATAAAATCTAACTTTCGAAAATCTATGAAATTTCTTTGAAGATCACACTCACGTAGCATCCTAAAATTTCAGTTTATTTCTGAACATTGCTTCTCTTTGTTTGACATCCTTTTTCTTTATCCAAACTTTGTAGCTAATCTCAATGCTCCCCTGCTACTTTACAATAACGAACGAGCATGTAAATCGCGAGAATTTTCATTTCTAAATTTTTCGAATGAACCTTAACATTTTCCTCTTGAAATGTTTGAAAGGCTTGACAACTCGTCTTTCTGTGATGAGAGATAGAGGCGTAAAATCGTATGATATGATGTTTGAGAGCAAACCTGAGCATGAATTCGCGATTCCCAAGTCATAAGATACGGAAAACGAAATTAAAGCCGTCAAGAAAGATAATCAGCAAAAAATAAAAATGCGAAGCAGATAAATAAAAAAGTTGCTATCAGGAAGATAGTGTAAAATGATGAGGGGAAAAGAAGCCAGAAAGTTTCGCTTTTAGAGACACATTGAACTCTCTTTCAGAAAGGATCTTCTTACAAAAATCGGAAAAAATAGCCAAAAATCGAAAAAGCTTGAAAAACTAGAGAGTAAGCAATTTTGAGTGAGAATAAAGATGCAGAAAAGTGAGCAGATAGACTGAAAAGACGAGGAAAAGAAAGACTTGCTCAGGTTTAGTTTCTTTGCAGATTTTTCCTCTTTTCCTGTCATTTTTGCATGTTCTGAGATTCTCGTTTCTTTCGTCATTCCAGTGCCAAATCTCTGTCATTTCTGCATTCTGCATTTCTGTCAGTCGAACACTTTCCAGACTTCAAAATTTGTATCTTCTACATTCTTTCGTCTCTCTTTCGGCCTAAAGATAATATGCGATGTTATTATCGGTAAGCATAAAATTTCTGTATTCTCTCTAGTAGGAGATTTCCTAATTTGATTATTTTGAAGGCTCTGATTTATGATTTTTTAAAAAAGTATTTTCATCAAAGTTGAATTGGCAAAAGTGATATTCCTTCAAAATTTCATTAGACGCATGAAGTAATTCTTGCGTTAATTTTGAAATTATACATACATACATTGTATAAAATAAAGACTAAAGAGATCTTCGATTAGAGAAAATACTGTTTTTGATTATATCCGCCTGTTTGTCTGAATTTTGTTGTCCAACTTCTGCGAATTTTCATTTCTCTCTTATTTTGCTTCATTTCAAAATGACTCGATAGCAGCGATATAATACCATTCAATCCGTGAATCTTTCGAGTAAAATAAGAGCGTCTCTGAAAATTAACATTTTTGCAACCGTTTCATTTTCCCTGATCTATGAACGAATTGAAGAACAACTCCAATTTAACACAACCTATTTCATGTTTTTTTGCAGAGAAGTTGCAAGAATTTCTAGCTATTTTCTTCATTCTTCATTTGCTACCTACATCAGTTTCTAATCCCAATGATCAATATTTATCATCTTCCACATTTATCATTTATCACTGACTGTATGATTGTTTATCTAGCGCGTGCGTGCGTGGGATTCTAATTTCTGCGTTGACCTTATCTCCTCTCTTCCAGTTATTTTCCTGCAAAGCCCATCCTCTGCCAGACAACAGTGATTCGAAGTGACAATGTAACGTACAGGGCTGTTTTCTTCCATTTCGCTTTCAGTTCCTCTGTCCTTTCCCGTTCCTTCCCTTAGCGGCTTATTTCATAAGCAAATTTCCCTTCTGCGATTCTATCCGATCTGCCGAGTTTTTGCCATTCCCCCTCCGCAAGCTGCGCATCGGCTGGTCGCTAATTGCTGGGAGAAAATCTGAAAGATACGCGCGCACGCCTTTTCTCGCGTTTCATCTCGCAACTGACCTCCATATTTCTGCTGCTTTTCTTAGTCTGACAACGGATGACCACGCCCTATGCATAGATTACCACACTCACAATGGGAATGAAATTAGCAATACATGAGATGAGGAAATAGTGAACGAATCGAAGAAGGAGGGGGGAGAATTCGACTCCTCCCATTGAATTGTCCCATTCAGCCGTCGAAGCAGCAGCAGCAGCAGCAGCACAGAAAGCGAAAGATAGGCAACCCTCTGGTGTATTTTCTACGCTTATCATATTCAGCAATTCAATCAGCGTTCTCTTTGTCTCTATTCATCTGCAAAGTGCGTGTCAATTCGCATTATCACCATATTGATTGATTTATAATCTGTCTCTCTGCAATCAGCAGCAGCAGCAGCAGCAACAGCAGCAACAGTCAAGCAGCAAACAGTTCTCTCCTCTCTGCCTGGCCCCGCCCTTCATCCTTGTTCGCCTGCGTCCCTCTGTCTCGTTGTTCAGCTGCAGTGTCGATCCCCCCCCAATCCCCAATCATTCCTTTGAATGGTACAACTATTCGGCTGTTTCAGCTCGGGCCGAGTGTCTCCCATTGGGGGTGACCCCTCTGACCCATTCTTCGCAGCCCCGTCTCCGTCGCCAGCCCTCTCCACAGCCTCTGTCCCTGTCGCTAATGGGTCAGGTCCGGCCACCACCTCTCACACCTCCCACCCACTGCCTAATGCAGCGATGCCAAGACGCACCAACGGTTTCCCCCAGAAGATTCCCGTAGAGGTGTTGCCCTCGCCTAGTCCGTCCAACAACTCGGCCGCCCCATTCCCCATTCCCCCATTCAACAACAGCTCCTCTGACGAGGACGACCGAAGGAGCGTTCGCAGTGCAATGACCACCATGTCCGACAGACCATTGAGATCGCTAGTCATTCCCAGCAGCGTGCCTGGCAGGAGCCTCGAAATTCCTCTCGGACCGGGCCCGTCTCCATCCAGGTATCAAATTCAAATTATTTCCAATTAAAAGAAGAAGAAAAAAAAACGGGATATGATTTCAGAGGAAACAGCTCTTTGTCTCTAAACGGAAGCAATGTCCGCCCACCTCCACAGAATTCCTCGATGAACGATGAAATCCGAAAAGAACAGCTATTCGAACCGAGAGAGTCGCGGGAGCCACACAACCCATCCCAAATGGAAAAACTCACGCAAAGACTTCGCAAAATGGGTACGTCATTTTTCATTTTTTTCCATTGACAAATAGGCTTATTCATGGTCGATCAATGTTTTGCGTAATAGGCTGATTTTATGTGCATTCTCTCTGATGCACCAATCGATTCAACTTCCATTGTCCTCTGTAGGCGTTTCTGAGTCAGCTTCACTGCGCTGCATTTTGTAATTCACTTTTTATAGTCATTTCCTCCTTCTTTTGTCATATCGATAGTTTTGTTCAACTTGTTGAAAAATGTCATTTTTCCTGTCAAAAACACAACATCCTAAAAGCGACATAAAATGCAGTGCTATTTTTTGATAAGAGAATTGAGTACTCGGTTATTGATTTTTGATAAGGCAATAAAATAGAAAAGATGGGTGAAGGTTATAAGAGACAACAGAAGAAAGAATACGGAAATTGCAGAGATATTGAGAGTAGAAGAGGAAGAGTGATGGAACTTGTTTTGCGTCTGATTTCTGCATTGTGGAATGTGTGAAGAATTGTGAAAGAAAAAGCAATGAATTTTGTTTGATAGTTGAATGGCGATTCTTTATTTCTGCTGGCTGTGAGACTCGAATTTTCATGTCTGAAACCGAAATATTCTGCATGCAAATGAATTTGCATTAGTTTTGCGGGAAGCGTTTTCACTTATTTTTCGAGAATATTTATCCTATTACGTAAGGCGCAAGGGGACGAGAGTATTAGGGTTAAGGCAGGGTTAGAATTGGAATGAGAAGAGGATTGACTGATAAGGGTTGGGGAGGAAAAGGGGAAAGGGACGATTCGGAAAGCACACAAACCAGAAGAAAGGGAAGAGAAGATGATGACGCATCAGGAATGAGTTACTCGTTCCGGCTTTTGGCAATGTGTAGAGAGTTGAAAAATCTTAGAAATTCGAAAGTATGACTTGCTCACTAAAATTTGTTGAATCATAGCAAAAATTACTAATTTTCTATTAGTTTTTTTTAGCATCACAAATTTGATCTTTTACCAACAATTTTTGTCATTTATTTCGGATTTTCTCGTACATTCTTGACATGTTAAGATCAAGTAGTTTTTCTTTCGAAAATTAACTAAAAATGGCTAACTCATTAGAAAAGAACAAAAATAACCATTTTTACGCGAAATCTGTTGAAAATGAATGGATCATGAAAAAAAGCCGAAATCCCCATAATGGAATAATCGAATTTATGCGGAATATTTTTAGCCGGAAAGCCATTCCGAACATTGTCTCCTCTGTCCTCGAATTCCGAAGGAAACCGGGAAGCTAACAGGGAAAGGACCGCAAATCAGCAAACACAGCCACCGCCACAGCCACAGCCTCAGGCACAAAATAGTGCACCCGCAACTGCTGCATTAGCCAATCCTGGAACTAATGACAAAGCAGCTGATAATGCAGGGTTCTTATCAGTTCGTGATAAGGAAAGAGACAAGGAAAGGGAAGATCAGAGTGGAAGGACGCCTAGTCCCTCCAGCAGTGGCATTGTGGCTGACATCAATGAGAATAGCAGCGAGGAAAAGGTCAGGATAATTGAATTTTAGCATTTTGAGCAGGAAAAAGTCTTAGAATTAATGAAAAATGCACTTAGTAAAATGATCTCCACACTACAAGAAATGGTAAAATGAGACAATTACTGAAATGCCAGCTTTTGATCACTTCTCTTGACGAAAGAAAAGTTAACCTAATTTATTAGTTTTCAAGAAAAATCACCTCATCGATGTATTTTCAGAGAGTAAGTGACACATCTTCTCTATCAGACCAAAACAGCTCATTGTCGGAGAACAGCGATGAACACAGGTAAATCCACGATTTTAGTTGGTCTCCATGCAAATTTATTCGTTTCAGACCCCAAATTCACCAACAAGCACAAATTGCCAGAAATGTGCCGATCACAGTGCATGGCAGATTGAATGGAAATGGAGCAGAGAGGAAGGAGCTAAATGGAGGAATCGACAGAATTGACAGACTAGACCGAATGGGGCCGAGACCGATGCAGTCCCCTGTCACGACTGGGTCCCTCCTACAGGACTTTTTCGACAAAATCGAACGACCGGACATCAAGAAATTCGGAATGGTTAGCCATTTTGCTTCATTCTTGCGAGCAAACTCTGAAAATGAAATGTAGATCTGATCAAAAGCGCTCATTTGTTTTTCTTTGCGGTATTTTGAATACGTTTGGGTTCGTAGGCTTTTGAAGATCGAAGTGCTGCACTATTCAATTTACAGTTAACACAGGAGGAATTTTTATAAAAGGAAAGAAAAATACGAAAAATTGATAATTTCTACCCTATTCTCATTATCTAAAGAATTTAGCATGAGATACAAATTTCGATAATAATTAAAACAATTTTTATTATGAGTTTTAGCCTATGAAACCGCAATCGAATGGTCGAGGTGACTGGATCATTCCTACTTCGATCGAGGAGGACATGCGTAGAAATGCATCGCCTCATTGGAATCACGTTCCCACCACAATCAGGAACAGCAATGTGGGGTAAGTCGAACTTTATGTTAGAATTTAAAATAGAAATGCGCTAAGATATTGAAAATAACGCCTGTGCCTGTATTTGACACAAAATTTTCGTACCTGTACTTTATCTTTGAGAATCTCGTCATCTTCTCGCATTTTTGATGTCCTGTAATTTTCAAATCATCCTTGGAATGAAGAAAATGGAGTGAGTGCGAACAGAGGAATTAACGAGGCGATAATCGTTGCATTCCCCTTCTCCCATCGACATGAACTAATTCTCTCGCTTTTTTTGTGCCTTTCCGCATTCGATTTGTTCCATTTCCATTTACTACAGATGATTCGACTCAACCACGAATTTACGAGGAAAAACACATTAGAAAGTCAAATTTGCCCTTGGGTTGAAACTTGGGGATCGAGAAGAGAAGGGGAAGAGGGAAAGACGATATAAAAAAAAAGAGGAAGAAGGGCCATTCAGACTTCCAAATTGCACTACATTCATGCCAAATGAGATGCGATTGAATGGGACATAGAAAAATTCGAAAACTCAACTGAAAAATACCGATAAAAATCGCAATTTTCAGAGCGATTTTGGACGAAGAAGTAGCAGCTCGAAAACGAGTGATTTGCAATAAAATGGGCGAGTGCTTGAAAATGATCGAAACGGCCAGTGAGCAGATCAATAAGGTAAGAGATTTAATTATTAAAACCAGAGATAAGATTGAATGCTATTGATTTCACGAATTTCATCATTGATCAGTATTAATGTCAATTTCATTAAAAATTAATGAAATATCAACTCTTGTAGAAATGTCAAATAAGCATTTTCATAAGTATTTTTTTTTTTTTTCATCATTTATGACTAATTAATTTTTCAGATAACAGCCCCTCAACAATGGCGCGCAGCGCACATTCTGCAGGGCAATATGAACGGTCTACGCGACGCAGTCACAACCATACACGAGAGTCTCGACGATTTCGTCGATTCCACCCAGAGAATTTCCATCGACAGAACCAATCCGAAATATGTCGGTGAGTTGGTTTTCTTTTCTAATATTAGACAATTTTACTTTACTGAAATTTGATTAATGAACTAACGGATTATAGTAAGTGATAAAGGTGAAGAGCGAGAGCACGGAGGCGTAAAGAAAATATCATTCTAAAAATAGGGTCTGTCATTTACAACTTTTCTTTATTTTCAGATTTTTGTTAGAATATGAATATGAATATGAGTTTTATATCTTTTGCCAATTTTATATTTGCAGAAATTTCAAAGCTGATGGCTCCCCTGCACGAGTCTCGCTCAATGATCGGCAGTCTGCGAAAGTCCCTCGATTTGGGAGGATGGACAGTGGCTGTGTTGGCCAGGGACAGCAGGAATTCGGCAGAGGCAGCTCATCTCAGAGTCCCCTCTGATCCGCTCGAACAATTCATCAACTACGCTAAAACGGTGAGCGCTTGACATTTTTATATTATAATTAGGAATTGAATTTTATGAAATCAAATTCTGGCACTTAATTTGATTTTTTTATGATCTGGTTAGTTTTTTCTGAAAAATATTTGGCTCAGATAAAGGGTATTTCCTCCACACAAAGCAATCTCTTTGATTTGCTTCAGATTGACATGCAAATTTTTATTCATCATCGCCAAATCTTCGTCTTTCACGAACTTTGTAGAAACGAAAACCAACTATCTTACCCACTGCGCTATTCGATCACTAAGTTTTCTCTCACTCATATTGAAAGGAGAGGTTCGGAAAGTGCAGTTCATTTTCCCCTATTTATCGATACTCTAAAATATGCAATGATGGATGGATAATTAGCACTTTTTGAAAAAGATACTTTTTATCTCTTGCATATTTATGCGTTACTAATATTTTGAGAAAAAATTATCTTGACACTATGTGCAATTTCAATTCATTCAGTGACATATTTCGATATTTGACTTAAAAATGCTAACTGCAGGTCCCGTCTGACTGTCGTCGCATCCACAATTGGGCCCTATCTCTGGTCCCTTCTTCAACGATTCTGTTCCTGTCGCCCTCGGCGACAGTCCCTCCCAACCCACTCAACCGAGCTCCATTCTCACACCCAACCGCTCCCGCTCAAGTCAAGGACACTCTCGAAAGAGCTGATAAAATTAGTGACAAAAACGGCACGAAACTGCCACCGATTCATCTACTCGAGTAAGTTTGTTTTTAACAAAATGTAAGATAATTCATGGTATATAAAATCAATAGCTAAAAAAACTGAAGAACAGTAAAACATTTCCTCAATCCACCAAAAAGATAAATTGTACAGAAATATGATATAAACGTTTAGTACTCCAATAATGGACGACGGAAAACGGCTCTCAGGATCTTCAACGTCGAGCGGTGAAGCGACCTCAACTTCTTCACAGCCCTCCTCCATCCTCGTCAACACCAAATCGAGAAATGCGGACAAACCAAGGAACAAGGTCACTTTCGCTGATGAGGTTGGAATTTTTTTTACAAAATTAAATAACTTATTCATAATGGCAGATTTTTTCCTAAATGATTCACTAAATTTGGCAATTTCTACATCGAGTTTTCATTCCTGCTATTTTGCAGAGCGGCGACCGTACTTCATCCGGCTCCTCGATCGACAACAGCTCAGTGGAATATGCGAGTATCCGCAAACTGCCCACAGTAAATGGCTCGAACGGCTCCTCAGCCCCTGCAGCTGCGTCTGCAGTCCTCCGCAATCTGAGGAATGGCAGTCAAACCAATGGGGGCTCTCTGCTCAGCCATCCCCCAGAGTCCAGAATCATCGAGGAGGACGATCTCGAGTCCAATGTTAGCGATCGGGAAAGTCTATTCCAGGTAAGAAAGTTTTCCCCTTATTTGGAATAAAATTCTTTCATAAATTAATGGATGATTGATTGTCCTGATGCAAAATCAACAATATGAAAATTCTATTGGTGGATTTTCAGGACTACGCTTATCTGGACGATGTAGTGCCAGGCCGAGCAAGCATCCGTCAGTCGAACGGCATTGCCCGAGGAAATGGCCACTCGAACGGAGTCGGGGAGATCGAGAACGACGACGAGGACAGGCAGCTGGTCAGATTCTATGCGCCTCAGCTCGAGCAGCACACTGATGCACTCACTCTCGCTGTCGATGAATTCCTCGCCACTGTCGAGAATAACCTCCCGCCCAGGGAGTTCGTACAGAAGGGAAAATTGGTAAGATCTTTATAAATCGAACAATAATTGTTGATGAAGATGAAGGAGTGAAAAAGAATTACCAGAACAAATCGATTTTTGAACAGCTTCTTTAAAAAGTGCACACATTCACTTGGAAAATATATATACCTTTGGAATTTTATGACTCCAAATATGGGTAGAGACACGGTTAAGTTATGCATATTATGTATCAAGATGTTGAGCAGATTGATTTGGATAGTCCTTGACAAAATAACCTATCATATCCTATCTCTATCCATTTCCCAATTTGAATATGTGTATGCTTCATTATCAGGAAGCCTTTCAAAATACCGGAACCATACTATTCCTGAATGAGCATCTTTTTCATCAGAATGAAAACATTCTCAAATATCAACGTCATTCGAAAGATAATAATTCATTTATTTTAGATAATTCTTGCCGCCCATAAATTAATTTACATCGGTGATTCCGTGTCTCAATGCGTACAAAACCGACTGAGATCGACTCATCTGAGGAAGGCCGCAGACAAGCTCTGTAGCGAGTTGCAGGACTGCGTTCAGGCTACTAAGAGTGCTGCTGATGAAGTGAGTATTTCAATAATACGATATTTTCGAAATCGAATGATAAATTTTATTTTCGAGAGTAGACGATTCAAAAATTAGATTTTCTTCATAAAATCATCATTTAATCATTCACTAATTTTTCGATAAAGAAAATTTCGTAAGACGAACATGACGACAGCCTCGAATGAAGTTATTACTTATTTCTTAGTTGTCGTCAATAAACCAAACAATATTAGCCAGAAAAATTAAAAATTCTATTTTAGTATCCCGACATAAAGAGCATGCAAGCCATGGTGGATTCAGTGATGGGCGTGTCGCGGAGCGCACACGAACTCAAATTGCTCGTACGCGATTGCTGCTGAGCTGTTCATTGTCATAACTCGAAATAATTAGACTATTACCTTCTATATATAGCATGTTTTGGAAATATCATAGCTTGTCATTTTATATTTTATATCGACCTAGAATTTAATCGTCGATTTAGACCTTTTTCGTATAAAATGACAGTTGAAGCAATAACAATTTTCATTCGCCATTTCCAAGCTATATCGTCCTCTCTGACGACTTGTACATTTTCCTGCTGAACATTTACATAATGGGTCTCCCTGTGTTTTCTCCGTCAGATTCGCGCTCATTTAGAATTGAATTCTACATTTCGCTCCGGGCAATTAATAAAAGTAGTACTACAATAATTTAACGAATGTGTATACTTTGGACCAATTTAAATAGTAATAGCTTACCTAATAGGGTCAAGATTCGGTAGTGGAATGATGGAATCAAACTTTCAACTAAGAAACTTAATATGATGATTTTTTATTGATTTTTGTGTACTACTTCTGTTAACGACAGTACTGCGGTATTACTTTTATTAATTGCCCCCTCCGCATATTACAAAATTCAACACTCAAAGTTGTCATTGTCATTTCTGATTTCTAATCGAAAATTTCGTCAGATTTCTATTTTTTCAATTTTCTACTGCATTGCTCTGCTACATTTGCATACTTGTGATTACGATTTTTCTATCAAACCGGTTCGCGCATATTTATGCCTCTTAACGAATATTCTCGGTGTAGTTTCATTTTGTTTGTTATTTTTTAATTAAATTGTATAAATGAAACGAAAATATGATATTTGTCCTGGAGAATAAACGTGTCTAGATGGTTGCTCGTTGAACATTTTTAAATTATAGAAAACGTCCATTTATATTTCCGAATGAAATTTTTCGAAACAAGAACGAATGCAAAATTTTGAGGACCTAGTTTCCCATTACAAAATCGAAACCAAAATTTATTCTATCACTGATTCACATGAAAAATTAGTGATTCATTTTCATAAATATTCTAATTTGCCTTCAATTTTCAAGTAACCCATTTCGAATTCTGACATAAATTATCCCTAAATTGCAATCCAATTTTTTCAAAATTAGGAATTTTCTCGTTTCTAGGATGCTAGCTTGCCGTTAGCACGTTTAGATGCTATCTTCGATGGATTCCGCGAATAACGCAATCATGCTTTCTCTTCATTGTCTTCTGAAGAGTGCCTTTGATGGAGGCGAGATGAAATCCGATAAATTGCCACCAATAATTTAGAAAATTATTCAGCAACTCATCAGGAAAAGTTTTAGAAGAAACAAAATTTTGAACTGAATCTGGCAACAAATTTCAGAATCTTTCGATATACGAAGAAAATACAGAAAAGAAAGATGAAACGTCTGTGTTGTAGAAATATTTAGCCTAACAGCGTTTAACTGCACACAAATTCAGCTTAAAATCATCTCATCCCAAATCAGATTGGTAAAATAGAGAAACTCTAGTGCTGAGAGAACATACTACAAAGGAACAACCTCACTCTGTTACAGTATACAATTCATTCGCATGAACTAGGCAGAAATTTATGACGCTGAAACTGCTAATCCGAAAGATCTATATCTTGAATACCCCTCCAAAGTCGGTAATTCTGTGTTTTGATAGACTAAAGTATGGTCGAGTAAGATTTCCCTAATATAATTTTAGAAAAATTCTGGCACTGATTTCGAAAAACTCCACTATTTGATACCAGAGCCAGTCGGAATAAGAGCATTGCTCATAACAAACATTTCTCGAAATCATATTCGATCGCAAGTCAAGGTTCGAGCATATGAAATGGACGCCTAAAGTGAAGTTCGAACAATTTTGTTTTGTAAGATTTGCAGAAAAACATAACGCAACATAAACATCTTACAAAAATACCTGCTAACCTGTTTATGGACCTATCTCGGCGATATTTCACTTTCGTCCGATAATCTCTAGATTTCATCTAATTTCGTTCGTTTGCTTATTTTTATTTGACAAGAAAAATGTTTCTCACTGAGGGCTTCGTGTAAGATGCGGTGTGAACAGCGTCCCTTCCTCCCTGCGTTATCTGTCTGCCAGATCTGGCAAATCTCTCGTCAAATTCAACTTACATCCAACTTTTTACGCAATATTTTCGTAGCAGTGGGTGTGAAATGCCTCGAACCATCACTCATTTCACTCAGTACTTTGGTGTTTCGTCGATCTAAACTGTTCTTGCGCAGCTTTCTCTCATTAAACCACACCGTTTCGATATTTTTTGTTTTTCTAATGGAGTGCGCATTTTGTGTGAAACTCGATAAAAAAAGGCAAGGAACACACGCAAATTGAAGATCCTCGTTGTTGTGTAAGACGAGAAGCGAAGTCATATAAATTGCCAGGGAATTGGAACGACCAGCGTTGTGCCTGCTGTAGCATCATCTTCTAAATCGAGATACAGTTTGGATATATTTAGCTTTATTAACTTGTACTTCTTAGTTCGCTGTTTATTTACTTTCATAAAATTAGTTTATTTTAAATATATGTATTATTTTTTCTCAAGGTTTATTTTATTTTCTCGAATTTCTATATTTTGTTAATATTTAGGACCAAAATTTCAAATTAAACTTTCTTCAAAAAATTTAATTAAAATTCTGAACTCCGAAATTTTGTATGCTCACACTGATGAAAATTTTACCTTTATTTTTTATAAAGACCAATAACTAGAATTCTAATATTTTTCATATAAGTTATCCATCTGCCTGTGAAGTTTTACAAACTTGACGTTTTCAAGTATCGTTTCCTATTCAAAGCGAAAAATATCTAATGAGCTATTCGAATTTACCAACATCCATCTTCTTTCAATTAAAAAAATAAATGTTTTCTAGATTTCTGAGCGATTAATTTTGTTTCAAATAATCAAGTTCAGCCGACATGGTGTCTGGGCAATACGTTGCTGGCTTGGCCACAGTCCTCTCCGGACTGACTCTGCTTCCGATTCTCTTCGGCGGCTTTTTCATTCTCAGCGAAATCAACAGCTTTTATGACGAATCCATGACTGATCTGCAGGCGTTCAAGGTAAGGAAGACGTATTGAATTCTGGAGCTTGGGAAGCATTCCGATCAGAGACAGATCCACGAAAATATTCCAAGATCCGAAATCGTAATTGCCGGATACTAATGAATAATATTGAACGATCAAACTTCCCTCACGCCCATCACTCAAATCTAAAGAAAACATTTCTGAAATTATCAAAAATATCAGATACCTTGCATAAATTCCCATAAATAAGCATTTTTCTCCCTGATGTGCAATTTTATCTCTTAATAACTTATATTTTCACAAAACTCAACATTTGAGCAAATCTCCGACGACGCTTGGATGAAATTGGTGCCGTCGACGGGATTCTTCGCTCAGAGATTCAAGAGAGGATCGTACGACCAGGCTGCTGCATCTGGTAAGGACAGCGTTTAAGTACAAAAATATGGCTCTCATCACGGTAATTAGTTTACCTTCATTGTTCATGCCTAATTATCATTGCAAAAAATCACAACCTTGCATATAAAAGTTTGTATTATTCTGATCAGATATTTGAGTTCTAAATGTCAATTTTCTAGGATATGGTGCTTCTGCTCCCGCCGCGGCTCCAGTCAGCCAGTGCAGCAAGTGTGCAGCCAAGGCCAGCAGCTGCCCACAAGGCCCTCCAGGTGAGATTATGAACACATCATCAAATCGCCTAATTGTTATTATTTCAGGACCAGGTACTAAATATTCGAAATATTCCTAATGCATGTAATTCTATCACAAATCTAGGCACTTTTAAAATCTAAGCTTTACGAAATTTATAAGCCTATCATCTCATTTTACAGCCGGTCAAGCCGGATCAGATGGTGAGAACGGAAGCGATGGCCTGCCTGGCCAAAATGGACTGAATGGAAACGAGGTTTGCTTTTACTACAACAATAATCTGCATACCTCGAATTTAACGAAGTCCCGATAGTCTGTTTTGAATTTTATCGCAATTAACCAACAATGGCGCGACTGAAAAAAGCGATATTAACCTCAAAACATATCCTATCGTTCGAAATCTGAAACTTTAGCTGTACCCATCAGCCTATGACACCAAAACGTGCGTGACGTGTCCCGCTGGCCCACCAGGTAAATTTCAATAAAACAATGTTCATCTAATTAGTTTTATTTTAGGATCCCCAGGCCTTCCCGGAGCTATGGGTATAAATTCGAAAATTGAAACATTATTTTAGTGAATATAAAAATGACTGCAAAGCTATTGCATTGATCAATGGCTTCGTTCCACCTTCGAATTTCTAAAGTTGGCGAAAAATTTGAAGAAATCATAGAAACTTAAAGCCCCACTCATCTTAAAAATCCCATGAGATTTCTCAAGTATATAGTATTTATCAAATTATCACATCGTGAATAGGTGTACAACAACTAAATAATATTAGCATGAAAGATGGGAACGAAATTAACGACCAACAAAATAGTTATTCTAGCAAAAAATGATGTTTAAAGAATATAATAATTATTATTTTTATTATTACTATTAATTTAGGTCCCCCAGGTGCCAATGGTAATCCAGGAATGGACGGACTTCAAGGAATGCCCGTATGTGAATTTACCTCTTATATATTTGTAGAAACTAATTCCAAATTTCGATCACTTTGCTACAAAAAGAAATTATTTTAAATTATGTTTTTTTTTTAAATAAGTACAAAGATGACACATTTCAGGGTGTTGACGGCGGACTTGGACCTGGTATCATATTCAGAAATTCGACAATCTATTCCTCTTGATGAATATATCGAGAGGGATACATTGATCTTTGATATTTCTGAATATGAACCAGTTAACAATTCACAGAGGGCGACGCTGGACCTGATGGTAAAATAGTCTAGACGAATGAATACTTTAAGATGAATATAATTTAGGCATGCCAGGAGAGGATGGTCGGTTTTAATTAAATTTAGATCTCTCTTACTTGGGATATTTCTTTTCACATTTCCAAAATAGAAAGATCTCTCTGCTTCATGTACAAAAATTAGGTCTCCCCGGTCCAAATGGACAGGATGCTGACCACGGAATCGGAGCCCCAGGTGCTGCAGGACCAATGGTGAATATTTATCGCAAAAAACCAGTAATAATAATAATAATATCACGAAATATTTAGGGACCCATTGGAACTCCCGGTAAAGTTAATTTTGCATAACGAAATGGTGCGGAACTTGGTTTGAAAAGTTTTAAATTGGATCTAAAATTTGTACGATATAAAATCGTAATTGAGATCCAAAAATTTCCCACATTTTACCATTTTGCATTTTTATGAAAACACAATTCTGACTGAAACTATTTAGGAGCTCCTGGCCAAAATGGCGCTGATGTAACGAGATTTAGAATTGTATTTTAGGCTAGAATAATTTTAAACAATTTAGGGCTATCCTGGAGCTGACGGACAGCAAGTTATGTTGAATGTTTATTTAGATTAATAGCAACGAATTAGATTTATGAAACTAACAACAAAATGGATATTCTTTTCTTTCCACTTGTATCTTTACATTTCGCTATATCACACCATTTCACATTTTCCAATAATCATTATGACAGGTCTAATCGTTTAATTTCAAGTCAGCCAGGCAAAGATGGCAATGTTGGAAGAGCTGGAGGTTAGAATTTGAATATTTTATGGAATATAATTTCCATTCCAGCTCCTGGTCAACCTGGCCCAGTCGGCATGACCGGCAATCCTGGCAATGACGGTAAATTTTTGTTTTGGTGTTTAAATTAGTTATATTTAAAGTGCAAAATGGCTTTATATTATTTTGGAGGAAATATTTAGAATTAGTAGAACAAGGGAAAGATAAATATAACAATAAGCTAGAGGTGAATGTGACTGTAAAAATAGACCATCAGATTAGAGAACTCTATTCCATCTAGACTTTCCTTAAAGATGGTCCTTTATATAATCTCGGCCCTAAGAAGCAACAGCAAATTAATCAAGTGATTGCTCGAATGAGTATTTACCAATTTTCAGGCTCATACTGTCCTTGCCCTGCTCGTTCTACCGCCAAGGCAGCTGGATACGATGAGCCCGCTGCTCCATCCGGAGGCTATGAAGCTCCAACGGACGCACCAACGTCCGCTGCACCATCTGGAGGCTATGAAGCTCCAACGGCCGCACCAACGCCCGCTCCTGCATCACAGGTACTCTCATTATTAGTAATAGTTTAGCAAAAAGACACGGTATTGAGGACAATTGTGTATAGAAAATGTTGCTATCTCTCATTTCACACAAAAAATAATGAATAGATCATTTTCACTTGCAGAAAGAAACACCTAAAATAACTTTGATATAAATTATCGTTATTTTTGATGAATCTTGAACATCATAAACCTTGCATTCAATCAAAATCTGAATACCAACTATTTAGCCCGCATACGGAAGCGCTGATACTGCCAGCTACGGAGCCGCACCTGCACCCGCACCTCCACCTGCAGCCGCTCCTGTTGCTCCTCAGGTATATTTCATTATTGATTAATATGCTCTTTCAGAAAATATATCAAACAAAATGTTTCGCAAATATCATTTAAAGAGCTTAAAAGTTTGATAGCGCAATAAAACGTGTAAAGTCGGTCATTCTGATCTAGCTATATGTTGTTAGTGTTTTGATCTTCATTTTTACTTCTATGGAAGATAAAATTTCGGATTTTCTTCATCATATAAATGAGCTAAAATACAGATCGTTTTCCTGAATGATAACTCCAATTTTCAGCCCGCTTACGGAAGCGCTGACACAGCCAGCTATGGATCTGCACCCGCACCCGCGCCCACACCTGCTCAAGCTGCAGCTGCTGCTGATCGTGAGACAGCTTGAAATTACGAAAATGAGAACGACTTTTCAGCTTATTCTGGACAAACAAAATCAAGCGGTACTTCCGGCTACAGCAAGAGAAGAAGAGTCGTGAAGAGGATCAGGGTATCTGCCATCTAATCGACAATCAGGAAGATACACAGATCATCTAATCAGCTAGTCCATTCACAGATCTTGTAGTCGCTTAACTTCGCTTATGAAATAACTATTTATAGTAAAATTTATTTAAGAACAAATACGCATATCTTGTTATAGACAATGAAAGCAAAAATATACAAAAGCGATAGTACACTTTAGATACATATGTAATATTGATGAATGGGTAACGAGTATGAGTAATTGCATAATTGCAACTGTAAAATGACTGAAGGAGACTCAGATTGCCGCAGGACAAAGGTCTATCTGAGTGATGACATTTCGTATTCCTCGTAAACACACTGAAATTGATAAGAGATCACGCGAAACCAAATATTTGGTGCATTAGTCAACTCTTTGCAAACTAAATTTCCTCAAAAATTATAATACGTGTCGGTAGAGAAGACGTTTACAGCTTCCGGCCAGATTATTTTATTAATCAAAATGTATCGCTTGTTTATATTCGATAGTTTAAATAGATTCCAGAAAAAAACTACTCACAATCCTCACACATTCTCGTTGCCGTTGTCATCATCGGAAGGAGGTTCGAAATCATCGAAAAATCCGAAGCGTGGATCATTGTTATTGCTTGGATCTTGATGCACATCGTCATCCTCCAAGCGAGTTCTGGTTCCATTAAATTCGTCCAGAATTCTCTAAAATGTGATATTCAGTCACCGTATTTCTAACACGTAAAGAGCAGTCATCAGGGGTTAGAGAGTGTAGAGGAAAAGCTCTAACTCCCCACTTTTAGCACGCTATTTCGCCGGAAGGTGAAAAAACAATTTTCAAGCGCTGCATGTCTTTTCTGCTCGAATAATCGTTCTTCAATAGTTGATAATAATAATAATAATGGCAATAATCTACCAAGATATTAGGGAAGAATTGGCGAATAATATTCAATTCCAATGATATGGCATGTGAGATTTGGCGATGTCTCTCCAAGTATTGCCTTTCCAAAGGCCAATCATCCCGATCGAATTGAGCTAATCCTTGGAAGAAATTATCTCTTCTCTGAAATACTCATAGTAAATAAAGAATATGACAATGAGAATAAATTTATTAACGGCGATAGTTCTTGTATTGCAACCTGCACGACAGAATTCGGAAGACTGGTAAGTTGCATTATGAGGTTATTCATCAGCCTGCAAATCTGCGCGTCCATCAATTGCTGCATCTGACTAAAGTTGAATTTCATCTGAAATGAAGTTGGTCAGTTGAGAAATTCTATCCGAGCCTAATTGCATATCTTCGTGAATTTTAGAAACATCTCTGGGACTCCAATAAAATGATATGTTGAATATTATTGCCCAATATGATACCAATCTTAGGCAAATAATAGCATTTTTAGTAGTACAGCTTACATAAGCTTACATATTTTAGTAAGTCAGATTCTGGCAAGAACTTTCTGGCCAAACCAATAACTGGAGTGCCATAATTTCAAAGTAAATTGATTTGTATTTTATAAAATAATGAAAACCTCCAGAAAATGTAGATCAATCGTCACACCGTGCTGATGAGGTCCATTTCTAAGAAAGCAATCGGGGCATTTTGCCATAGATCTTGCCTGAAATCTGGTTTCTTATAGCTTTATTTAAAAAATAGAAAAACCTTGGCCAAATTTATATCTGAAAGCATCTTATTTTCTGGATAAGATCGGATGCGAATTTGTTGTTCGTCTGTGACTTCGACCTCCAGGTATCCATCGTCCAAACCGCACTGCTTGCAGATTCGTAGGTCCTGACTGGTGCACTTGCAGATCGGACAGGCGCTCGCATCAGAATTCGAGTTTTGCTTGCAGGAATTTAGGCGAATGAAATCTGAACAGCTATTAGAATTAGAAACTAATACGCTTTCCCAGGATTTATTAAAAATAAATCCCTAGTTGAGTTTCATTTACATTTTCACTGTCTTTTCGCCCATCCCTAGTTTGAAATATTGGATCCGTTAATGTTTTCCAATTCCAAAAAGACGACCTATCTTCGCCTTTCCAGAAAAATCTAATCTTGAGAAGTTCTAATTAGAAATTTTAATAAATTGGATATTTATCGTGACCTAAGAGTGAGATGTTGAAAGTTGTCACTGCGAAGGCATCGGGCTTGTTGCATTCTGGAATTGGACATCTTGAGCTCCTAAAATATGCCGGAAAAGTAAAATTTCGAAGAAGGCAGGGCTATACGGAGTTTGGGCTTTTAAAATTTAGGAATCAGAATCGGAGACGGAATCGAAATTAGAATTCTTTAGAAGTCAGAGACGGAATTTTTGTATGAAAGTTTATAAATTTCTTCAATTTTTCAAGTTTTTCCTTGTTTAAACAAAAGTAAATTTTTCCTAAGAGACAAATGCGTCATTTTCAACGTTTTTTTTATAATAAAAAATGTTTCCCAAAATATCCAAAAGCTTTAAGCAAATTAAGCTAAAATTACTCGTAATTGAATTCAGAATCAGTGCTAGATGAAAATTTCGTTTCCGAAATCTGAAAATATACTTTCCATCCAACACTGGTCAGGAATTCCAAACAATGAAAAAAAAACTTACGGAATGGTTGATTTGCACGGCAGACAAATCGTGTGGCCGCAAGTGCCGATGCAGGGACGACAACCATTTTCTCGCGTTTCGTATGGATTAAGGCATTTTGGGCATTTTGGATAGTTTTGAGAATTCATCCGATTTTTCTGAAATGGCATTCATAGCTTCGAACTAACAATGAATTTGAACCTGGGTTTAATATGCAAATGGCAGTTTCCATTTAACGGAGGACATTCTGCTAATTGACGGAGGGCTTAACTCTTAAATATAGTGTGTCAGCACAACAAATGATTGAGTGTCTCTTAGTTAAGTCCTCCATCATTACCTCATGTCAAATAGGTGTTTCCCATGCAAATATTTAAAGATATTTATTTAGATTAAACTTAACTTTAATTAATTTATGGATAAATAATCAGCCGTGAAAACCTTACCTGCGATATTTGAAGCAACAGTTGCTCAGAAAGGTCAGGAACTGTTTAGTAAATAAGAATAAATTAGTTGAGGAATCCAAAAGGAGTTCGGACGAAGAAATGTGCCAAAGGAAAAAATGAAGGCGAAAAAAATCTAAAAGAAATCTACAGTCAGACGAAGCCTAGGATACGACTTATCACATAACATTGAGTATTTATCACCCCTCGATGACACAATTAGCTTATTAAAACCTACTTATTTCTCTGTTGATATTGTAGGCAATTAGCATACAATAAGTATAGTCAACTCAAATATGTGACCCTTTTGATCAGATTAGGATACTAGACCAATTGCCAACGATATAAATCTGAAATACCATAAATTTGAAAACGAGCATTTTATTGTCAATAATCGAAAAATTTAGACAAGATAAATTATTTATAAATGCATAAATTCGAATATGCAAAGTGTGAATTGCGCAAATTCAAATTGTCGTCAAAGTTATTCCATGATTCGATGAATTTAGTAAATTATGCAATAAAGAAAGCCCTAATCCTTACGCAACAAAATTTCGCTTCATTTGTTTTGACTCAAGTAATCAGTCATTGAAAATATCGAGTTATTGATTTAACGGTGGCAAATTAATTGTAAGGATAGATAAAGAATGGAAATCTGATCCCTCTAAAGGAATGGAAGGGAGTAACAGTGATTGCATACAGTTTTCTTATTCTATAAAAATCAGGCCGTAGAGAACAGTTTCGTAAGAAGTAAAGAAACTATGGGAAAAGGGCAAATCGCAAGAGCAGAATCATATGATATTAAGTCGCAAAAGTAAATTTTTTGACTGGCAATAATTTAACGATAAGAATGCGACGAAAATACACTGGAGGATAGGTGGCAAGGGGTTTTTTTTCAAGGTTGTCCTTCCTATTTCTGGTAGAAGGAGAATTTTTGTATCTTTTCCCAAACTCTCTATGAGTCTGATTTTATTTCATAAACACATTTTTAAGAAGGAGAGAGACTTCCGTCCGTTTGCCAGTCGCAATAAAACGATTAAGAGCGAAATTTTTAAAAGAAATATTTTAATAGAAAACAATTTCGCAATGATGATTGGTTAACGGAGAAATAGTTCCTTTTCCTTTAGAAAGACCCTTAAAACTTGTTAAATTTATAGCTATTATTCCATTTATAATCTGAAGATGTGGAGCCGAAATCATGCAAAACCATAAATATTATTGCGGGTATTAAAATAAGAATGAACTTCCGAAGAGTGTGCAGAGGAGAACTCTAAGAAGGATAGGAAAATGAAAAGGTCGCAGTCAAGTTTAGACGCAAAATGTGTTGAAGCTGATAAAATCAAACTAAAGAATCGACTCAAAAACATTTTGCGTCAGTGGTCGTGCAAAACACACGAGCATTCAAATCATTATGAAATTGCAATTTTTTCGACGAATCAATGCATTTTAAAGTGAAAGGCGAATTTTCAAGGTGTAAACAGGAGCTATCTGCATGGTGTTGCTCTTTAATATCACCTTTAAAAATGTTGAAATTCGCGTTTTCATGAAGACGTTTAAATTTCTACTGCTTTATTTTATTTTTTATTTGAAACAAATGATTCTATCACAATAACAGAAGATAAAGATTGCCATTCGCGATGATAACTATAAACCCGCCAATCAATATTATCAATATTCAGAGCAGAAATATCACATTGCAGAGTCAGTATTTTTCACACATTGAACCGGTTTTGACACGATGCTATGATAAATTCAGAATCTATAGAAAATTAAGTATAAAATATATGGAACATGTTTCCAATAAAAATAGGACTATACTTATCAAAGGTAGATAATTCTAAGGGGAATTTGGTCCTGATGGATTATAGGCTTATTTCATATTTCATCAGTTTATAAAAATTGGAAGAAAATCATCGGTGAATGTCACCGAAAGTCATAAAATAGTCTTCTTCTTAAATGTTATCACTAAATAAATCAACTGATTCCTAGTTTTAGACTCAACTATCTAATTGAAGGAGAAATTTAGCACTTCGAAAACGAAAATCATGAGCATATTTTGATGACATTATTCTTTCGCGATTTCACGACCCAGAAGTTTCGTAAGAGTATAAAGACAGGCAGGAATTAGACATCTTTTCTTATGCTATTTCATATCTTGCCAAGAAATTTTCTGGTCGTGAAGATCCGATTTATCCAAAATTGCAATAATTATGTTATAATTAACATCTATGCTTTAAGAAATTCGAAGCGAAGTTTGAATTTCGTGAATTCCCGATCAGCTCTCACATTAATGACCACGAATTTGTACAGAAAATATTGTAGCATGAATTTACAATCGGTTTCCATGATTATTAGAATTCGAACTAGTTACAAGCTAGGGTCGTTGAGCTGGACAGCTACAGCTGCACTGCTGTTTCGTCAGCAAGTAGACATTATTTGTGAATTTCTTCTAAATTTGAAATCTTCTTCATAAAAAGGACGATCTTATCTCACTCCATCAGCAACATTTATGTGTCCTTGAGCAACATATTTCATTATTCGGTTGTCGATGTCTGCTTCGCCCAGAAATTCATAGCCAGAATCCTGAATTGGTTGATATTTATGGTATGAAAATGGGAATTAGGAAACTATATGGTTGCTGAAAATACAAGTTCGAGCCAACTAAAATCAGTTATTTTTTCAGAACGACTTAATCTAGTCTTTAAAGTGAGGTGAGTTCAGTTATGTTCGGAATTTCAAATTTTTTATGATCCCGGGATTGAGAGAAAAAATCGGTATTTCTTACGTGATAAACTGCGGGAGCTAATCGAGGACTGCAAGAGTTTGTCGACTCTCGCAACGACAGGACAGTCGCTGGATCTGCATCTCGAGCAATTACCCACGCAAATCTACAAAAAAAGACAGTCTTTTAAAGCTAAACTTTGATCTTCCAACTTGAAATTATTGCTCTGCTCATTCCCGACGTATTGTAACAGTCGGATCGGCTCTCCCTTCATACTCGTCAGGTTGTAAATCCGGTTGTTCTGAAAGATCGATGATTTTGAGTTATTCATCATCCAAAATACCGCGATGAATGAGCCTTCAGCCTTGCTCTGCCTGCTGAAAGTCACTGCTCCCCAATGTGGAGGTTGTCCACGGGGTGACCTGAAAATGTCCAATCAAATGATTAAGACAAGAGTTTGGAACGACTCGATATTTTTTCCAAATATCAAATCCATATATTAGGATTCTAAGTTCGTTTTTTACTACAATAAATTATCCATCAAACTGACTTGGAATTTGAAATTATTTTAAAATTCATACCATTGTGCGACATATTGGACGATCGGTCCTTCCCTTCCCTGCTGCAAAGGCCGACCTAATGCAATGACCGGGTCTTGAGGAAAAATAGGCAAATCCACATTAAATGGAGAATAAAACTCGTTCGTTACAATTCCGTTGTACTAAATTTCTTGACGATAATAATTTTCAAAGAATAAGGTGTTACAAAATTAGCGGCTCGTTTCCGAATATTTTTGACGAGACTATTAGACGAATCCGACAAGGATTCTATGTCCTCGAGCAACGAAGGAGACACCCCTGATTCGATGACTGTGTCGTTGAATTCCTAAATTTTCACATTTGAGCTAAAATAAAGAGCGTTATTTTATTGCAAATTTGTTTTCAATGATGAATGATTGCATTGTTTGCGATATTTTTGTGTGACGATTGAAAATGCTTGCACGTTGCCATGATAAAAAAACTATACTGATCAACTAACTTCTCCAGATGATTCTGCAATTTCCCCAAGCGGATTCTCATTCGTTTTCGTTTCAGTTATCGTTTCACTCCTGATGTGTCTGTACGCGAGTAGCTGATTTGTGTTTACATTTGCAACATTGAGCAGCAGCAGCATCAGAAGGACAGCCCAAATGCAACTCGCTGCATGACTGCTGCTCCTGACTGTGCCTGGGATGCTGACTGATCGCATGTCCAGAAAGTCAGGCAGACTGCCAAATGACCAAGGGATGAAGGCAGATGTGCTGCCTGCTCAGACAATATCTCACGTGCAGCTGAATAATATCACTTTAGCATGTTTGAATGCACTTTTCTGCTGATTTTATCAAAACGAAAAAATATACAAACATAAAAAATGATTATGCAAAATATCGCCAGGATCGATAACAAGTAAACAGGGATAAAATTCAGTTTTTTATCCGTGTGATGTTATGGATTGAAAAAATAGAATGGGAAAAATGGTAGATATGAATAGTCAGAATCTTCATTGCTATAATAAATATTAGGAATAAAAATAAGAAAGCGTTAATTTTAAATAGGATCCAAACGAAATGAAAGGTAAATGCGACAAACATTCTCGCTCGTCCTATTGAATTTAAAGGCGGAACTTTTGCAATTTTTGCTTTATTTCATTTCAAACTAAATATTTCGCTTCCTTCTACAATGATTTTCATATGGTACGAGCAAAAAATAATACTATGATTCCAACTCATGGAAAAACCATAATTCCGATATTGATTTTTTCTAAGTAGATTACTAGATTCAATTTTACAAAAATTTAGGTTTTATTCGACTTTACAGATTCTCAAGTTTCGTGAATGATTCTTACTATCAGCCACGAGAGGCTAGAAGAAAAACCCATTTCAATTCGACGCATAACAAAAAATCAATATGGAAAATGAGGCAAATCTATTGAGTGACGAGAAATGAGTAATCAAATTTCTGACAAATCGCGCGAATCGATATACGAATTATTATAGCTCATGCTTCCGTTCACTGAATGGGATTGTAGTGATTATGTTGAAAATGTGAGCAGACAGAGAAAAAGAGAAGATATGCACATATTTGGAATGGGATGTTATAAAGGATGAGTCACACTACTGAAAACGAGAAAGACAATTCGACAAAGCAGTCACACAGTTGCGCTGCATAAATGGGCATTACAAAGGGAGATTTAGAATGTCGGGAATATCGATATGCTGCCTGTGGAAAGGGGTAGTTGACCTTGTTCACCAAAATAGAAATACAATCAGAAATGAAGAGGGCGAAAAGTGAGAAACGGAAAAGTTATGATCGGTCAAATAGACAGTCAAACCAAATGCTATTTCAGGTAATTCAAGCGAATAAAAAGAAATTAAACTGTCAAATAAGTTAACAAGAAAAACGCACTAATTTGATGAATTCCAAAAAATCGGTATCAAACACTTGAAATGCAATGACGAGCAAAAGTTTGAACGCAAACGTTCTTCTAGAAATGATTACTTACTGAGATAAGTACCTTGGGCGGATTCAACTAAAATATGGTATATTTTTCCACGCGGTGTTTACAGGCTTCGAAAGCTTTAATCGATGGTTTAGAATGTCAAAGAGTGAATGGTGCAAATAAGCGCAATTATTGTGTTAAAAATTTTGGTCATCTCTGAATCAAAACAGAATGCAGCAAGAGAAACTGAATCAGTAAGAAAAATTGCGTGGGTAAATGACACAAAGCAGCAAGTATTTCGGAAATATGGAAGACAAAATCGATATACTGAATAATGTTGTTCAGTATGAAGAAGAGTTTAAATAAAAAGGTGAAATAAAAGAACCTTTTCGAACATTCTCTAGCGAATTTTTTTTTGTGAAAATGCAAGTTTTAAATTAGAGAGGCATAAAAGTAAGAAATTTTAATAACGCTTCAACATGAAGTGAAAATGGAATGGATCGCATAGGCTTGTTTGTCTTTCAGATCATATCTATCATCTATTAGACTGTCATCTTCACACATTCCTCACTCAAATGCACCGCAATTCCCGATAGAGCTGCAAGCCTGCAAGGCAAGATTATGTTTGCACTTCCATATCGTAACGAACAAAAATTACTCAGACTAAAAGTATTTTTAGAGTAAAAGTATGACAGAAAAACGGAAATGAGGCATGATTTTGTGTATGATTGGGTAGAGTGGAATAAAAACGGAAAATCGATTTCGATTGCTAAAAAGGAAAGAATCAAAGTGGGAAGAGGGAAAGAGAGCAGGTGAGCATACAAATTTGGAGGATGAACTCTGCGCGTGAATGATGCAAGATAGAAACTCGTACCGCATGCTGACTCAAATCAGAAACTGCAGTTCGAATAACTCCATGAAATTTTCCTAATTTATTCACCATAGCGATACATGAAAACCTACAAAATTTCAAATAGATCAGATTAGGATATTCAGCAAATTTTTTAAAGAAGGGAATTATGGTAAATATCATAGTTTTCGATCAACCTAATATTTACTATGAAGACCAAAGAATTTGATTAGTATAGTCAAGACTATTCTCATAGTAGTCCTTCTAATTTCGAATATTCCCGCCTGATTCACGTATCTGCACGCCTCTAGTCTGCACAATCAAAAACCACAATCCGTAAAATTGCAACTTTTGTGAGAACTGGCAAAATCGCTGTGAAAATCTCATTTTGTATAGTCAGAGTTACGTCATTCCGTTTGAAAATGAAAAATCTAATAAATCGACGAATTTTGATTGAAATTAGTTTGCCTTGCGATGATTGATTCAATAATAAAACGATCATATCAAAGGAAGAAGAAAATGATTAGAGTTGAGTGAAAAATGAGTCACAGGCAATTGGCAGCAGAAACGCAGAACTGCAGGATGGAGAGTGGAAGGAGAGGAACTGTTTGTGTACAAGAAATAGCTTACCGAGATTGTTATAAAGATGATCGAAGCCGTTTGGAAAGTGAGTAAATTGTAAAACTCATCTGTTATTGTTCAAACATTAAAGGATTCAAATTTAAAAAGATAAAAATTTAGAACAACTACAAAACAAACGGGTTTTTTTTTCTATAACTTTACAATAAGTGATCTGACAAAATTTTTAGCTCTTGGCTAGTCAAAACTCCAATTTTTTTCTAAATCAAGATCAAAAACAAGACCGATTTTGTTATCAACACTATATACAATCTTCATAAAAAGAATTCTTCTATAATAATTTTAAAAATGCAGAAGCTTATAAATTTTCTAGTTACAAATCTTACTAAACGATATTTTTGAGAACATTTTTGATCTAGTCATCCCGAAATGTGACCGATTTGACTAGCCTTCCACATGAGAGCATGAGACTGCTGCATTTGCTCCTCGATCACAAACGTACAACGTGCAAAATGACGAAAAAGACCAACATATCGTGGATTGACAGAGAGATGAACACAAACAGAGCAACCAACAAACCTTGACTTGTCACATTTCTCAGTTGATATTTCTCAAAGATCAAGACGATTTTCAAAGAAACCTATTCACGATTTAGTATACTCTGAAAATAATTGATAAGAGTTTAGTGTTCATATTGATTTTTATGCAACTTTAAAGAGTTAAAATCAGGGATGTACGCGGTCCGTAAAAATTGGGACCCGGACATTAATTAATGCTCGATTCCGGTTCCGTACATCCCTGCTGCTAAACATCTGTTCGTAACCTGGATGCATATGAATACATTTTCAATGAACCAAGTATCGAACAAAAAGACTAAAATTTCAATAACTCGGTTGTTCTCAGACTATGTACCATTAATGTGAATGAACGTTATGAACAATTTCCTATCCTCCAAATAACTCATTTGAAATTCAACAGGTTTTCAGCAGCAATAGAAATGATATCATAACTAGAGACCGCAAGTGATATTCCCGATTTGAAAAAAAAAGTCATGGAAGTATTTTTCTAGGATTCTGTAGGGCTAGACAGGATTATAGAAAAAAAAAACCGCATGAAAAACGGATCAGTGTAACCAAAAATATGAATTGTGGAAGACGATATTCGAAAACCCCCTTTTCTTCCTATTTTCTTCGTCAAGCATTTATTTTAACCACTTGCATGCGGCGAATTTGCCGTGCATTATTAGTGGGCGTGGCCTAGTCAAAGTGTCGTTTTCTTTCGAAAGAACAGTGAAAGCTGAAGAGTTTTCCATATTGGATGCAATAATCGGGTGAAAATTGAAGAAAGAAATTAAAATAACGATAATTTTGGGACTCTGACGAATCAGTACGCTGTTAAACGGGGCGCACGCGCTTTTTTACCTAGGGAAATCGTTTTTTGCAGCGGCGACCTGCGGCGGGCTGAAAAGCTATACGTTTTCTATCACAAAATAACAAGAAAAATGTAATCTTTCATATTCCGCGTGAGCGCTGATGAACATGGCCTATGGAGCTTAAACGAGCGATCTTAAAATTTCAGTGTCCGTTTTTGCGGACTCAATTTGTGTTTCAGGGGTATGTTCCGGAAGCAAAAATGCTCCCTAGGCTCATATCTAATAGTGGGAAAAGAAAAGTCAGAAAAAAATCAATTCGCAAATTTTCTATGATTTTTTTAAAAATTTTAGCGAAGCTGCCTTCCTTGACTTTGACCTCACCGAGTGGGCGGAGCTTGCGCTCTTTAACTATAAAATGCGGGATTTTAATGTTGTCCATTCATGATTAAATTATAAAATTTAGATATAATATATTTATTACATATTACACCTACTTCATTAAAGTCAAATAAATATTAGGTAAAAACCTCTTCTAATGTATACTACAAAAACTACAAATGTGATTAAAAAAAAACCCTAGCATTTGTCAAAAATTAGCAATAAATGACATGTATTAGGTTATCGAATTCGGAAGCTATTTTTGAACGTATAAATCACTAGTTCTATCGGTCCAGTAATCATGCATATCCGGTTCTTTCCATCCTCCAAACTCCTTCCAGCCAGTCGTTAAATTGGCGACTCCATTGTATTCCCACCAAAACAAGGGATATTTCATGAAATCGGTGCAAGTGGTTGGGCAAATATTGTTGTAATCATCTTCCGTCGTAAAAATTCCTGCTAGAAATCCATTCTTTTTTACCATATTAATTGTCGCTTTTGTTTGGATATAAGTACTGCAATATTTCAAGTCAATGAACATTCGATCGATTTTAATGAAATTCAAAGAGAGGAAGGTTATCAACGTGTTGAAATAAGTCTGAAATGGGTATCATTTTTTTCTATAATTAAAATTACTTCGTTCACTCCACAATCAAAGAGCAAATACAACTGAGCGAATCCGGCTTGATTTGCGTTAAAAATATTAGTGGTAGCAATGTCCATATTATTTGAGGAATAGAAAAAAACGGACCCAGTAACTGCACCATATTGAGTTTTATAACGAGTGAAATCGTATATGTTGTAAGCAGCCCAGTTAGATAAACCAGTTTCAAGTGAATTAGCAACAAAAAGAAAACTAATGAATGGAAGAAGAAAAAGTAAAAATTTCATCACTTTTTAAATAAGAACTTTATATCAATTTTATGAAATCTATTGAATGAATTGTTACTTTTTAACGATTTTTACTTTTTAATTTGTTATCAGCAAAAGAGGAAGAAGAAACGTAAGGATTAAAGGTAAAAATCAAAACTTAAAGGAGAAGGTAATCAATTGATTATTTTGTGTACTACTTACATCAAAAAGTCACCAATCGAAAAGGTAAAATAATTCTCTGCTTTAATGAGAAGTTGGGAACTGATAGTGGTGTAATTAAGAGTGAATATCAGGAAAAATTAAAGTCATAAAGAAGGGGTGAGGAACAGGGGTCCGTAGATTTGGCTGATTTTCGCATATACTGTTCAGTTTTTCACACTGATCATCATGGTGTGGTTTTTTTCATAAAAATTATCGCATACAGGATTACGGCAGCTTAAAGTTTTGAGAAATCCGACCTCGGGAAAAAATCATAACTTTCTTATTTCCGAACCAAATCGAACGGGGTTTTCAGCATTGGATAGTCCATGAAAAACTCTATAAATAATGTAACTCTGTTCATTTGCATTTTTACGAAAAACGGATAGCACCATAAGAATCAGCGTAAAAACTAAGGTGTGAAAATCAGCCAAATCGACGAACCCCTGTTCCGCACCACTTTGATTTTTCCTGACATTTACTCTTAAGTATCCTAATTATCTCAAAGGTAGCAGCATCACTGTCCAGCGATCTTCCCATTCCTTGAATTAATTTTGTTGATAACTCAGATGGTGATTATATCATTGATTGGGCCTAGATATAAATAAAGATATTCATGTCAATTTTTGGGACAGGGTCTTTGCACCAACCTGATATTTATGCACCTGCTAATAATAAAATGTCAAAATGAAAAAATCATCTAACCATATTTTAGTTTAAAATCGCTTAAAATCACACAAAATCGACACACCCACTCGTTATTTCGAGATGGACTTGTGAAAATAGGCGATCGGATGTTCGTCTGCAGAGATGTACGCGGTCCGTAAAAATTGGGACCCTAAAATCGAGATTTTTCTAAACATGGACCCGGACATTAATTAATATCCAGGTCTGTACATCTTTGGTGATTATCCATTAGAATCCTATTGGTGTTTCGACCCCTCAGCTTCAGTTGACAGTCGAATTTCTCGAATCGCTGATATGAATTATGCAAGATATCATCATTCGATTGTTGTTTGTAACGGAAAATTATATGCAATCGGAGGGTGAGCTGAGATTTCGCATATCTTTATACCAAATATTTGTTAACTTAGATTTGAAAACTTTTCCCATGTAAATTATAGTAATTCAATCGAGAAATACGATCCACAAACGAATAAATGGCGAAAAGTCGGAAAATTAACATAAAATAAAGCTTGATTATAATCTCAGAGTTCATGTAGAAATTTTGTTCAATAAAATGTGAAATAATAATTTAATTTCAATGCTCATGATACAGATAACTCTCGAAGACATCCAATAAAGACACTGAAATAAATATTCTTTAAAATATTTTATTTCTAAAATTCTGTAACCAAATCCAATATTTATTTTATAGTAATTTCAAAGTCTTTTTTTTCGAAATATATAGCAGAAACAGTTAATCGATCTCTTATGAACAGTCATTGAACGCATTCAGAACATAGCATCGTTCCGTCAGCAGTATCGATCGATGTTAGTGTATTTTTCTTACTTTCTCCATGTTTCACTGAAATAGTCCATGTATTTTCTTCTCAGTCACTCTTCTTCACTGCCTGACTGATGATGAGACATTTCTCCATCATTTTCATGGCGTCACTCCATTTAATTTTAGTTCAATACTTGTTAAATTTATTCTATCGTTCTGTCACTATAATTTCCGTTCTTAATTCGGAATATCAATGCAAGAATATTTAAATTTAAATAAACGTAAATTTTAACTTACAACCTCATTTGAAGGAAACAATCTATATAATTAGTACTAGAACTTCTATTACTTCTACTAACATTTTAACTTTAAATTTCTGTATATTTTGTATTTCTTTTTATTGATAAAGGGTTTAATTCCCAAGTTTGAGAGGCAACTACCAATACACTACTGCTAATCATTGTCTGACAACTCCTACGTCTACCTCCAACCAGATCTGTTAAATATTTCAGCGCGCATCTTCAAGTTTTAGGAATTTATTTTTAGTCTGATAAGAATTTTGGAGCATCAATTCAGTAGTTCCATTCTCCTTTCTTCGATGATCAATTTCAAATTCACTAATTGCAGACTTTCTCATTCAATCAATACTCTTTTACTATTTCCATTTTGAAATAATGCTATGCTGATTGTTTAGGTCTCTTAACAAAGATGTTAGCCAGGTTACCAGTCGAAATTATATTGCTGATCTGCCAATATCCCGAATTCAAAGACCTGGGACAATTGGCCTGGACCAATAAACGGATGATGCAAATAATCAAGAAATATCGGTCGATAGCGCTCGAGAGGAAAACTTTATTCTATCGTAGAAAAATACTTCTTATATGAACGAAAATTAATTTTAGTATTTAGTGCTTTATAAAAACGGCGAAGTTTGGGAAGGAAGAATTTGTCTGTTTGATTCGCATACTAATTCTGTTGAGCAGATTGCGAAATTTACTAATTATTTATGGCCTTGGGAAGTTGCAACCACAAAAGATAAAGTAAATTCTTATGTTCGCTATTTTGAATAATTTCTTCGAATTTGGATTTTTGGAATTGGCATATTTGGAGGACAGTCATTTGAAATATATGATTTGAATACTAGACAAATTTCAAGAGGTCTGCTCAACAAATCCATAAATGATTGATTCAAAGAATTTTACAGGCCCAGATCCTCCTGAATGGCATAAATGTGCATCGGTGGCCTATTTCAAAGACAAATTGTACTATTTGGGTGGAAAGGGTCCTAAAAAACCTAAATATACTAATCGAGTTGATGTAAGAAGGTCGGATGAAAGTCCATGAAATAATTTATTCAGGTTTTAATAGATGGAGAATGGCAAACAGGACCTGCTTTTCCTTATCCAATTAGATGTGCTCAAACAATAACATGCGATGGAATTTTATACGGTCACATTATAGCATATTCATTATTGTGATTATGAATATTTAGTTATTGATGGTTGGAAAAGTAAAATGATATATCGATTATCAGACGATGAACGGGAATGGATTGGAGTAGGGAAGATTCCAGAAATACCACAGTCTTTTAGAGTTGCATCGTTAAATGGAAAAGTATACATAACTGGAGGAACGAAGTCGTTAATTTTATATGATAAATAATGTATCATTATATATTTAGTTTTGAAACATTCAAATCCTGTCTGTGTTTTGACCCCTCAGCTCCAGTTGACAGTCGAATTTCTCCAATCGCTGGAATGAATTATACAAGATATTATCATTCGCTCATTGTCGCTAATGGAAAATTATATTCAACCGGAGGGTGAGCTAAGATTTTGCATATCTTTATACCAAATATTTGTTAGCTTAGATTTCAAGGAAATCAATTTTCATTGAAAACTTTTTGTGATTCAATCGAGGAATACGATTCAATTGAGAATAAATGGAGAGAAGTAAGAGGTTCGAGAAAACTATGGAATTCTTTGAAGATTGATCAAAGTACTCAATCAAATAGAAGGGATAAAATTTTATTCTATCGTAGGAAAATATTTCTTGTATGAACGAAAATGAATTTTAGTATTTAGTGCATTATGGAAACGGCACAATTTGTCTGTTTGATTCGCATAATATTTCTGTTGACTACATAGTTGAATTTATTAATTATTTATGGCCATGGGAAGTTGCAACCATAAAAGATAGGGTAGATTAGTTTATTTGGCATTGCCAATTTTATAAATTTTAGATTTTCGCAATTAGATCTTATAACAAATGGCTTGAAATCTTTGACCTAAATACTTTAGAGACCACTAGAAGAGGTAGCATTACAAACGCCAATAGATTGGTTTAATTTTATTAAATTCTTTGCAGGTCCATATCCTCCTGAATGGCGTGAAGATGCATCTATTTCTTATTTCAAAGACAAACTGTATTATTTGGGTGGAAAGGATCCTGGAACATGGAAAGATACGAATCGAGTTGATGTAAGAAGATCGAGTGAAAACCCATGAAATAATTTATTCAGGTTTTAATAGATGGAAGATGGCAACCAGGACCTGCTTTTCCTCTTTCAATTAAACATGCTCAAACAATAACATGCGATGGAATTTTATACGGTCACATTATAGCATATTCACTAGTGTAATTATGGATTTTCAGTTATTGATAGTCATGAAAGTAGAAAGATATATCGATTATCAGACGATGAACGGGAATGGATTGAAATCGGAGAGATTCCAGAAATACAAGATTGTTTCGGAGTTGCATCACTAAATGAAAAAATTTACATAACTGGAGGATACTAGTCGTTAATTTTGTATGATAAATAATATATCATTATATCTTTAGTTATTATGGTGATGGTACATTAAAATCCTGTCTGTGTTTCGACCCCTCAGCTCCAGATGGCAGTCGAATTTCTCAAATCGCTGATATGAATTATGCAAGATCCAGTCATTCTCTTGTTGTTACTAACGGGAAATTGTATGCAATCGGAGGGTGAGCTGAGATTTTGCATATCTTTATACGAAATATTTGTTAATTTAGATTTCAAAAATTTTTCTGTCAAAATCTTTGCAATTCAATCGAGGAATACGATCCACAAACGAATAAATGGCGTGAAGTCGGAAAAAATAACATAAAGTAAAGCTTGATTATAATAATCTCAGATTTCATACAGAAATGATATTCAATAAAATGTGAAATAATAATTTAATTTCAATGAACATGATACAGACAACTCTCGAAGACCCAAAAGTGACGAGGGATAATTGTAACTCAAATAAATATTCTTTAATATTTATTAAAATGAAAACTTCTTATTCTCTTCCCTCCTGAGCATGCTTCATTTGAATGCTAAATGATATTGTGGATTACATTCGAAATTGAGCAAATATCATCGTTTAACCAATTTGATATTCATTCACTTAGTTCATTTCTATTGCGTAAGTGTTTGTAAGCTTCTAGTTGTAGTTTAGTGCTTTTTTATACTTTGTAGTCGATAGTATATAGAGGCCGAAATGAGCTGATAGGGGTTAGGCCTTCTTGCAGTTACTAATTGTATATTGCAAGTGGTAATAAACGATACCAGAATGTACTCTGAGAGAATTTGCCGCGCTCTTTCAGGGGTAGGTATTCGTTGGATATCATGAGAGGAAACGAATACTCACCCCTTCAGCAGCGCTGCATCCATGAGGGGTGTTACCCCGCATTGTTTTTAAGCAACCACTTTTCCGCCACTATGTTTTACCGTTCAACGAGTTTAGGGAGAGTGGGAATGGTGCAGCGCTGCATCAGGGGTGAGTATTCGTTTCTTCTCATGATACCTTCCCCTGAAAGAGCGCGGCAAATTCTCTCCTAGTAATCTCTAAGAGCATCTAGTATTCCTGCTTCCCCCGTGTTCCATTGGCTAACCACCTGCCCCTGTTGAGGATCACGCCCAGTACGCGGGCAAGCGTTAGAGTTGAAAAGGATTCTTTATGCCTTGAGCCTTCATTAAGAAAAAAAAATTTATTTCAACAAACTCTTATTTCACGAAACGTTTTTAGACTTCAACTATCTATTCTATAAATGTGAAAAAATCGGCAGCTAAAATCTTGGCTTCAAAACGACTTGGTATTTTTGAGCTCCCATCGTTATGTCCCAAGTTTTCTTTATAGTTGGCAAATTGGTTGGATCAACGGGTAAAATCTGGAATTTTGAATATTGATTTTTCAGTTCATGGATGGAAATGCAAAGATCATGCCTCAAATTGGTTATAAAGGTTTGCGATAAATAAAAATAATTCCATTCGAGCTAGACCTTCTCCTAAACACTGTCGCTTGCCGATTGAGAACGGGATCAACTATAAATATATTTGCAAAAAAAGCCTTTAGCATTTTACACCTCTTCAATTTTCTTCGGATTACCGCTTGAATCGAGATGCCGCTCTGGTTTGAACTTGTATGGCTCGGGGAATATCTAAAAATTTCTTTTAAATTTATTAATTTTGAAAGATTAAATTATAACCTTCTCATCGTACATAATTACAGAAATTTGCGGAACGATGACAGTGTTGGCTGGAATGTGATAGCCTTCGATCTCTACGTCTTTTGTCGTGGTGTGCATCAAATTATTAGGTAGAATATTCGCGAGCCTTTGTACTTCCTAAAGATGTCCTCTTGTTCGAAGATTTTCTAAGAATTCTACATTGATAACGGCATTGACGTAGTTCAGCTTGGCCTTGTCGTCCATAGTGACAATTCTGTCTCCACCAATTTGAGCGTCCAATTCTTGAGCCATTTTGAGAGCGACTTCAGGATGATGCAAAATGTAAAGCACAGCCCAGTAGAGAGTTTTCGATGTGGTCTCCATGCCTGCGACCCACAAATCAAAGCAGATATTCTTTAATTGGGTAATCCTAAAATATGAATTCTCATAAATTTCTAGAAAGAGGAAACCTACTCGAATCCGCCAAAAACAGGTTCATTTTCTCGCTTTTTCATCTCCTTAAGAAAGGCTTCAACGATATCCGTGCAGCTTTCGGAATCGTAGTTAATGTTCTTCTGATGGACTAGAATTTGTTCATCGAACAAATTGTACACCATGTCAACATTCGATTTGATGGCTGTATTTAGAAGTGAATTTTCGAAGAGCCAATCGAATATTACCTGCGTATTTACTGCTAAAATAGGGTAGGTGCCTTATCCAAATAAACATTGCCAATAAAAATCCCGCAGGTTCACCGACGGTTTTCATATGCTTGGTCAATGACTGTCTCATGTGAAAGAATTCGTTCTTTCGTGACTGAAATAATCTAATTATTGTGCAAAATTTACTGCAGTGAAGGATTACTTCATCGTATCTGTAGCCAAAAAGCAGGGAATTGATGATCGAGCCGACTCCGAGGTCCAGATGATCCTGCATATCGATTGGCCCATTCTTGTAGTCGTTCTTCAAATTGCTTATCATATTGCGCACCTCGGCCAGAATCTAAATGATATGAATTTGTATGAAGTATTCTAACTAGATCTTGAAAATTCACCTTCTCTTCCATGAGACCTTTGCCCATTCCGGAATCTCGAAGGAAGTGCAGAATAAATCGACGATGCATCTTCCAGCGATCTCCAGAAGTTTCGATAATTCCATAATCACCTCGTAAAAACAAAGATAGAAAATTTATCAATTCGTTCTCGACTATCGTTATTATCATTGTTCAAAGTTCTTATCTTTGATCATTTCGTTGATGGGGAAAATCAATCGCCTTGTGTAGCTGCTGCCATTTTTAATGAAAGTCTCCTTGATCAAGTTCCAGTCAGCGATTATTACTTCATCCATATTAATGAATGTGAAGGAATAAATCTTGCCATACTTCTTCCTATGATTATCATAAGTTGCATGATTTTTTTTTTAAATCCTACTTCAACTCAATGAACACTTCGTATCCAGGTTCTCCGTATATCAACATTGAGAGCAAATTACCGATAAATGGTAGAGGAATCGGACCTTGAAATTTCAGCAAAGTTTATTTGAAAAATCATCAAGAAGTGTAGCTTTACTTACCTGGTGGCAGCTTCCGTCTTCGCCAATACATTTGATGAAACAGAAATGCAACAAACAACGTTAGCAATATGAGAAACATCTTTGCTGAATAACAAAAAGCTAGAACAAATGCTACTCTATATGAAGGAGTTGAAGGAATCATGTTGTGCAATCTGTTGAAGGAGTAATGTTGCGCAATATGCTACAGAGAGCAAGGAAAACGACCAGGTTTGTCGCGGCATTCTTCTGAGAGGGTCAGAGTTAACACTGAAATGCGAGGGAGAAATGGAACGAGTGCGATCGATCACAAGCTAGAGCCGAGTGTTGTGTAAACGTCTAGTTGTAGTTAGTGTGCTTATACTTTATAGCTGATTAGATATATGTCAGGTTGGTACAAAAGTCCTCTCCCAAAAATCTCGCTACTTGCTATCTTTTATTCATTAGGTGTGACCATTTGGCAAGTATCAGATACTATTAGCTAGGTGTCTAAGCTATCCATATATCAGTCTAGAATCACAGCGTCTGAGTTAGCTGGCACAGAAATGCCCTCTGTTACTCATGGTCAACTACATGTGTCGCGAATTGCGACCTTCGTTTTTTTCCATTTCGTAGAAAAGGTATGATTTTTCTGTTATCGATTGAATCTATCCCCGATGCAAGAAGATGTTTTTCTTGCTTGTTCCTTCCACTTTTCTACCTCAAGATAAAGGGCAGCTGGCCTTGCTGCTCAACACATTTCACCGAATTTTCTTCTTATTGATTTTTACCATAAAATAAAGCTTGATTATAATAATCTGAGATTTAATATAGAATTTTATTCAATAAAGTGAAATAATAAGTAATTTCAATGCACACGATACAGATAACTCTCGAAGACATCCAATAAAGACACTGAAATAAATATTCTTTAAAATATTTTATTTCTAAAATTCTGTAACCAAATCCAATATTTATTTTATAGTAATTTCAAAGTCAACTTTTCAAAATATATAGCAGAAACAGTTAATCGATCTCTTATGAACAGTCATTGAACGCATTCAGAACATAGCATCGTTCCGTCAGCAGTATCGATCGATGTTAGTGTATTTTTCTTACTTTCTCCATGTTTCACTGAAATAGTCCATGTATTTTCTTCTCAGTCACTCTTCTTCACTGCCTGACTGATGATGAGACATTTCTCCATCATTTTCATGGCGTCACTCCATTTAATTTTAGTTCAATACTTGTTAAATTTATTCTATCGTTCTGTCACTATAATTTCCGTTCTTAATTCGGAATATCAATGCAAGAATATTTAAATTTAAATAAACGTAAATTTTAACTTACAACCTCATTTGAAGGAAACAATCTATATAATTAGTACTAGAACTTCTATTACTTCTACTAACATTTTAACTTTAAATTTCTGTATATTTTGTATTTCTTTTTATTGATAAAGGGTTTAATTCCCAAGTTTGAGAGGCAACTACCAATACACTACTGCTAATCATTGTCTGACAACTCCTACGTCTACCTCCAACCAGATCTGTTAAATATTTCAGCGCGCATCTTCAAGTTTTAGGAATTTATTTTTAGTCTGATAAGAATTTTGGAGCATCAATTCAGTAGTTCCATTCTCCTTTCTTCGATGATCAATTTCAAATTCACTAATTGCAGACTTTCTCATTCAATCAATACTCTTTTACTATTTCCATTTTGAAATAATGCTATGCTGATTGTTTAGGTCTCTTAACAAAGATGTTAGCCAGGTTACCAGTCGAAATTATATTGCTGATCTGCCAATATCCCGAATTCAAAGACCTGGGACAATTGGCCTGGACCAATAAACGGATGATGCAAATAATCAAGAAATATCGGTCGATAGCGCTCGAGAGGAA
The DNA here is from genome assembly GCA_964036155.1 of Diploscapter coronatus. Lineage (NCBI taxonomy): Eukaryota > Metazoa > Nematoda > Chromadorea > Rhabditida > Rhabditidae > Diploscapter > Diploscapter coronatus. Next base: position 42,571,016 of record OZ038422.1, on the reverse strand, counting down.
AACTTTATTCTATCGTAGAAAAATACTTCTTATATGAACGAAAATTAATTTTAGTATTTAGTGCTTTATAAAAACGGCGAAGTTTGGGAAGGAAGAATTTGTCTGTTTGATTCACATGCTAATTCTGTTGAGCAGATTACGAAATTTGCTAATTATTTATGGCCATGGGAAGTAGCAACTACAAAAGATAAGGTAGATTAGTTTGTTTGTCGTTACCAATTTTGTAAATTTTAGATTTTTGCATTGAACAATAAAAAAAAATTATTCGAAATATATGACCTGAATACTCGACGAATTTCAAGAGGTCTTATCAACAAATCCATGAATGATCGATTCAAAGAACTTTACAGGTCCAGATCCTCCTAAATGGCGTACACATGCATCTGTGGCTTATTTCAAAGACAAATTATACTATTTGGGTGGAAAGGGTCCTAAAAAATCTAAATATACTAATCGAGTTGATGTAAGAAGATCGAATGAAAGTCCATGAAATAATTTATTCAGGTTTTAATAGATGGAGAATGGCAAACAGGACCTGCTTTTCCTTATCCAATTAGATGTGCTCAAACAATAACATGCGATGGAATTTTATACGGTCACATTATAGCATATTCATTATTGTGATTATGAATATTTAGTTATTGATGGTTGGAAAAGTAAAATGATATATCGATTATCAGACGATGAACGGGAATGGATTGGAGTAGGGAAGATTCCAGGAATACCACAGTCTTTTGGAGTTGCATCGCTGAATGGAAGAATCTACATAACTGGAGGATACTAGTCGTTAATTTTGTATGATAACTAATGCATCATTATATATTTAGTATTGGGCAATTCAAATCCTGTCTGTGTTTTGACCCCTCAGCTCCAGTTGACAGTCGAATTTCTCCAATCGCTGGAATGAATTATACAAGATATTATCATTCGCTCATTGTCGCTAATGGAAAATTATATTCAACCGGAGGGTGAGCTAAGATTTTGCATATCTTTATACCAAATATTTGTTAACTTAGATTTCAAAGAAATCAATTTTCATTGAAAACTTTTTGTGATTCAATCGAGGAATACGATTCAATTGAGAATAAATGGAGAGAAGTAAGAGGTTCGAGAAAACTATGGAATTCTTTGAAGATTGATCAAAGTACTCAATCAAATAGAAGGGATAAAATTTTATTCTATCGTAGGAAAATATTTCTTGTATGAACGAAAATGAATTTTAGTATTTAGTGTATTATGGAAACGGCACAATTTGTCTGTTTGATTCGCATAATATTTCTGTTGACTACATAGTTGAATTTATTAATTATTTATGGCCATGGGAAGTTGCAACCATAAAAGATAGGGTAGATTAGTTTATTTGGCATTGTTAATTTTTGTAAATTTTAGATGTTTGCATTGAGTTCTTCTAACAAATGGCTTGAAATCTTTGACCTAAATACTTTAGAGACCACTAGAAGAGGTAGCATTACAAACGCCAATAAATTGGTTTAATTTCATTAAATTCTTTGCAGGTCCATATCCTCCTGAATGGCGTGAAGATGCATCTATTTCTTATTTCAAAGACAAACTGTATTATTTGGGTGGATATAATGGTCGTGTGGATGTAAGAAGGTCGAATGAAAGTCCATAAAATGGTTTATTCAGGTTTTAATAGATGGAAAATGGCAAACAGGACCTACATTTCCTCTTCCAATTAAACGTTCTCAAGCGATAACATGCGATGAAATTTTATACGGTCACATTATAATATATTCATTATTGTAATTATGGATATTCAGTTATTGAGAAATTGGATAATAGAAAAATATATCAATTATCAGACGATGAACGGGAATGGATTGAAGTTGGAAAGATTCCAGAAGGACGAGATTCTTTTGGAGTTGCATCACTAAATGGAAGAATTTACATAATTGGAGGATACTAGTCGTTAATTTTGTATGATAAATAATGCATCATTATATATTTAGTTATGATTGTGATGTATTCAAATCCTGTCTGTGTTTCGATCCCTCAGCTCCAGTTGACAGTCGAATTTCTCGAATCGCTGATATGAATTATGCACGAAGGAATCATTCGCTCATTGTCGCTAATGAGAAGTTGTATGCAATCGGAGGGTGAGCTGAGATTTTGCACATCTTCATACGAAATATTTGTTAACTTAGATTTCAAAAACAATATGAAAATTATTGTAATTCAATCGAGGAATACGACCCACAAACGAATAAATGGCGTGAAGTCGGAGAATTTGATATCTAGAATCTCCAATTTGAACACACTTAAGTGTTCGTAATTTTCATATGATTTTAATAAAAGTATCTTTATTCAATTTTGTACATTCTAATTCAATTCATATGATACAGACAACTCTCGAAGACATCCAAAAGTGACGAGGGAAAATGAAATAACATAAAACTAGAATTTCTGTCTGTAATTGTGTCCTAATTATTTTCTACATTACCGACAATTTGACAGAAGAAAATCATAAATCTATTCAAAGGGGATCATTTTTTACAAACACGAGCATCCACGATATAAATTTTTAAATATAAAATGTGTTATTTTCACTTGAAAATTCAAAAATATAATTTTACGCACCGTAATTGTACACCTTTCATGCATTACGGTGATCAACACAATCATACATCAATTTCTTCGACGCTTTTCAACGCATTTTGAATAATTTTTCTCCATTTTATTCAGTAGATTTATATCTTTTAAATTTTAACACATTTTAAATGATTATTATAAATGTCTAAAACTACAAATAATAATTATTAAAATATCATAAATAATGCATAGCAAGTGATTCCAAGTCATAATAAATATTAAAATTTTCTTAAACATTACTGTATTTTGTGAGGATAGAATGGTTGCATAATGCAAATAGATCTGGCTTCTGTGCTTGGACTGGCTCCTAAGTTCTAGGCACGCTCTTCAGGACCACTTTGAATGGTAGAGGCTTGTTCGTCATTCCCGGCGACCGCTGCAAGCTCGGCATTTTTCCATCTGAAATTTGTTCATTTTGGTCCATTTTTTAGTTTTGCTTTACCTTCTGAATGGATCTCGAAAAACTGCATGATTCTGGCCAGTAGAACGTACATTTCTATATATGCGAGCGATTTCTCAGCACAACGCCGACGACTCGCACCGAATGGGAAGAAGTTCTGCGGGTTCGAGAAATCGTTATGCTAAAATTTGCCCTTTTTTAAATTCATGACGATTCATTTTACGAGTAGTTTTTGTTCTGACGCAGTGCAGCTGTTTAATATCTAATAGTGAGAAAAGAAAAATGAGTAAAAAATAGCTTCGTAAATTTTCTATAATTTTTTGACAATTCTGACGAAAAATCGCTCTTTAGCTTTGTCTTCACAGAATGAGCGGAACCTTTGCTCTTTACTTTTGCAATTGCTCGGCATGTAGTTCAGTTTATTCGTGGAACGACTCTTAAGAGAATTGCTTATCTCAAATACTCACCATAGTTTGCTGGTCTTTTTGATAGATAAATTTGTAGATTATTAGTCAAAATATGTTGATTCAGTTCGAAACATGACGATTTAGACGTCAAGATTTGTCTAATTTAGATGGACAATAGAGTTGAGATACAATATCTGAAGTTTATATGTTTAAGTTGAAAAATCGATCTTAGGATAGGAAATAGAAGAAATGGTTTCCGTTTTAGAGATTCGTTTAGAAGAAACTGTTATAGGTAGGGAAACATGGAAGATACTAATTTTACTTGTGACTATCTTTCCAGGTTGCCATGGTAAGGGCAACATGAAGAAAATAGTTCGTAGAGTTAAGGGAACAAAAAAGTGGCAGAAATCAGGAATAAAAGAGGACAGAGATGAGAACAAGAAGAGCATGGGCACGGAAATTCGTAAATGACGAGACCTATCTTTTCTCACAGTATTTCTCTCCCCTATCTCTAACTATAGGCTTCATCATTTACGAATTGCCTATGGGTGCAGAGCGCAAGTGCTATTTCAAATTTGAGGATTTGCGTTCTCTAAGTATGCAAAGCAAAGAGGAGAAGAACAGTGGCTCAATTCTTACTGTATATAGGGGGTTACGATTGCGTTGCGTACTTCACATAAACAGGGGAAAGGGAGAGAATCGATAGAAGAATATGGAAATTACTCACAAAGAAACAATGGATCAAGCAGCGCGAGGAAATTTGACAAACGAATGGAAGTACGATAAGAAAATGAGTAAAGTTGCGGGGAGTGAATTGGAAGAGAGGTACGAGACTAGAACGAGACACTTCGTGTATGGCTCGCAGAACGTTAGGCATATGAAGAGAACAGAGAAGACATTGATTGATTTAGAAGAAGAGGGAAGATGGATGTTCCCCTTTAGGAGCGTAGCAAAATAATGAGAATAGGAAGAAAGTGCGATGTAAGGAAATTAAAATTCAGATTCAGAAAAGTCAATAAAAAGGCCGAATAAAAGGAGCCGAAGTCGATTGATAAAACGACAGTTCGGCCCCTTGTAGTTACCATCCTCTTTTCTCTTCTTCATACTATTTCTCAGAAAAAGGGTGGCAAATACAGTGAGCCAACAGTTCTCTGATTATTCAAATTTTGGAATGAAAATTTAAAACCATATGTATAACTGTCAGGCTGTGTTTTATCGGTCCTGACTAGTCCGGGAAGATCGGAAATGTGGAAAATGTAGTATTTTAGCATTTTACATGTTTATTATATGCAATTGACTAAAAGTGCAAAGTTTAGAAAAGAAAAATGCCCAAAGATAGCGCTTGATGTCAGGGTCACACATTTATGAACGAAGAACAAGTTGCATTTTGCATCCTAATTTTGCAAAAGGACTGGGGGCAGGGCCGGAATTGAACCGACGATCTATTACGACTTCTAGTGCTCGCAGATTCGTGGGTTTCTACGAATGGGAAATACCCGAAGCGAGCATCATACCACTAGACCACATGCCCACGTCCTTTCCCCGCTCTAGATTTCACATGTGCAGTCTATGCGTCTATGTCCTAAAGCAATAGGAAAATATTGTTGTGAAAAGAGAGCGCAAGACGAAGGATAGGGGAGTTGGAGAGAGAAAAAGAGCGCGACGAAAACATGAAAGAAGGCAACGAACACAATTGTGCAAAAGACTTTCCTTGTAAAGGGTGGAAAATGGAGATATTTATCATTAGAATTTGCAACACATTTTTCATAATCACTCCAAGAGACTTGCTGAAGATCAATCTTTGTTTTTTCCTGCAAAATGCCCGTTGAAACGAATTGAAAGGTTTAATTTTCAGATTTGACATAGACAGACCTAGAGCACTTTCGTCAGACGAAAATAAACTATGGCAGGTAAGTCGCAATAGGTTTCTGACGATCGCCTCCTAGGTTTGTATGGCGATAATGTGTATCGAGGCACTGATTATGAAAAGATCCGAATAATGTTCTTAATTTTAAGATGGTTATAAGTTAGAATACACATAAGCTAGGAGTGAATCAAATAAAAAAATGAATAAAGCTTATGAAACGCAGCATGCGGTGAGAGATTTGTCCTTTCCATTAGTGGATGGGTATGGAAAAATTAACAATCTGCCGTATGAAATAATTTATATTTTGAAAATAACATAATTTTGTATCATTGAAGAACTTCTCACGTATTTTATAGAGCATTGAAGATTTATAAATTCACACATTTCCATTCGTTTCGAAACATAGTTAAAGTGGACTAAAAATGAACTGTTGATGAGAATTGAATTATCGTTTCCGGTTGATTTTCTTCATATTCTTGTGAAAATTTTCTGAACATGTCACATTCGCCTTCAAATAAATTAAAACGCGCACTTTGACCGCTACACTACAGCAGCAGTCTTTGTGGGGTCATTGTATCAGTTTCAGAGTCCATTTTCATCAATCAATTCATCGATTCACCTGATTTTTAGAATATTTTATGTTGATGATAAATTTTTAGGAAAAAAGAATAGGTGACTTATTGTCTAGAGAAAATTTTCTCTATAAATGCGAGTTTGTGAGAATCAGAATCAGCTATTTTATAGCAAATAGATGATAATACCCTGTGTTCGATAAGGTAAACATACATGCAGTGGGGAAAAAGTTTGGACCGTGATGCTATTCAGTATTCGTTCATTTTATTTTACTAGAAAGATCAACATAAACCATGGAGATTCATAATGATTGAATTCGTACTTTAAGTAAGAACTTTCTTTACCTATTAGGTTTGGCATAGATAATTGAATGAAATACATAAAATATTTTGCGTCATTCAGGAATTTGCGCTCAAATAGACTTTTTTAATCCGATCTGATCCAATAGATCGGATCGAATAGTGGTTTTTGAAAAGTTACTTGTATTAAATTTGTTTGTGAATATTGAAAAAGTCGACGAATAGGAACTACTGTCAGAATAGGGACAAAACGGAATTGGAATCCTAAACTCTGGAAAAATTGTCTACTTTGTGTTTAAATGCAATATTTATCATTCTAGCAATAAATTAGTATCATGAAGTATGGATTGCGTGATACGATTTTGAATCAAGCATCACTCTGGTTTGATCAGGTCGGGCTCGATCGAATCGCATTTTATCGATAACTCATTAGGATCAGAGTCTATCGGTCAGAATGATTCTTCAATAATGCCATCTGATTTAATTAGATCGAGGATTGAGGGTTACGGGTTTAAAATTTTCTACCCGGCAAATCTAGGCGCAGCTTTTCATCAATTTCAGCATAAATTGTATGAAAATCAGATACTATTCATTTTGTTTTTTGAACAGATTATTCCGTTGTCAATTTTATATGGTCTAGAAATCAGCAAAATTATCATGTTCAATTCATTTCAGAAGCAAACAATTGCACCTAAAATACGTTTGTTTGAGAAACGTTAATCATCTTTGTCTGTCCTGCTATTTCAAGCACGCACATGACTCTATTGTGAGATTGTTTTGCGCGGCATTGCTATCAATTTACTGTGGAATGCATTTTCGGCTGCGTGGCTGTCATGAATCATTGTCCTCAAGTTGACGCCCAAAAATGTTGAAAATTTTCCGATTTTGGTGATTTCTGTTTTTGAACGAAGGACTTTGCAAGTCACCTTTTCTTTCTCCCTTCTTTTTCTCCTTCAACGTTTTGGCTGCTTTCATTTTCTTTATTTTCTTCATTTCCTACATTTCTTACATTTCTCGATTCTCTTTTTCTTTGCGGCATTTTCCATCAAGTGGCCGACTGTAAACTTAGATCAAAGTTTCCCGATTTGCCTGCCACGCTTTATTTTACGACTTTTGCATCAATAATTCGACAGTTTCCTGCTATTTTTGATTTTGCAAGTTGCTATTTTTGCCACAGAAAGATTTTCTTGATTTTTTAAAGAAATATTACTCGAATTTTTACTATTGATGTTACGCTATAGATGTTATGATAAGAAAATTCTAAATTCTATATTCAGATTTCTCGGATTTTTCTTTTTGACATTTATCCGTTTGGATCTATTTTCGATGAAAAAGTAATATCGAAAATTTGGTTTTTGTGCATAATTTTGTACTGTTCCGTTCAGCTTTGCATTTCGAAATTTTACTCATCCCCATTACTTGCGACTACTGTTAAATTTCCATTTCTCCCAACTTTTCTAAATCACAGAAAACATTTCGATCATTAAAGACGCATGCGTTCATTTGACATTAGAGGGATAAAGTTCGCTTAATCTTGCCGCTCATTTCTAGAAAAAGTATCCTAGGCTCCTGCTTTAGTAATAGTGAAAATTTACGGAGTGAGCAAAAAATGTCTCACTCTTGTTACAAATGCTATTTATCATTGATTATGTGTAAGTTCTAAATCAGTTTCTTGTAAGACCTACTGCTCCTAGATCCTTCATTGTAAAATCGAACAGATTTGACTCGTCTGTGCTAATCATAAATCCCCGCTCCTTTCATTTCTTCATTCTTCATTGTCCCATTCCCAGTCACAAAGTCCTTCAGTGAGTATTGTTTATGTCTGTCTGTCTGTCAAATCTTCTGCTCATATGTTTCTCAACATCGCACAGCGAAGACAGCCAAAGACAAAACAGACAGACGTTTCCTGTCTTTCTCTTTGTCACTTTATCTCTTCCTTCTTCCCCTTTATCATTCACTTCTTGCTCATTTCACCCCAAATCATCTATCAAATCTTTCAATCTCTCTCGAAATTTTTCCAACTCATTCTTTTATTTTTTCATTTTTTCCATCACTTACTCATCGTTGGAATGCGTATTTTTGCCAATTTCTTACACTCTCGCCTATCTCTCATCTCATTTTAGCAGCCATTTACTATTTTTCTAGGGGCTACCAGTCATATTTCTATATTCGTCAAAAAGGGGTGAATTATTCATTTTTGAGTAGCAAGTTGTGCCCTGTATACATTCCCGATGAGAAAAAGCCGGAGAAGTTAGCATACAACTGATAAATAAATTTGCGAAAATCGCTTTCACGCCTCATATTTGTGAAATGTGTTAGACATACCACGGCCTGCCAGCATAGTTAGAATTTATGCATGCAATTTGACAAAATTAACAGGTAATTAGGGGCCTTTCAAACTAGTGCCATTATTGAATCAAGTGAAAGGGGCGTGGCTCGGCGGTCCCTATATTTTTCGTATCTTTTGCTTTTTCTCCCGTTCGATTTCACGATTTCTCGATTTCAATCGAACGCGGAGAACATTTTCAACGACATTGCAAATCGCGATTTCTGCCAATTTTTATTGCCTCACAACGCGATTTTTCTCGCATTTTCTTTTTATTGTTGTTTTTCTAATCTTGTGCAAATACTGTATTTGTAGAATTGCATTTTCATGGGAAATCTATCGGAGATTTCGAAGAGTTGCAAGCGCTTAGTGATTTAAAAAATATGTTCTTTGCTAAATTAGAAGAATGACGTTATAAGGAGGCTTAAATTATTTTTATTCATGATGAATTTGGCTAAAAACTGGTGTTATTCTGAGATAGAAGCAAGGCAAAATCAAAAATTTCAAGATTTTAAGATCGAAACAGGGTTGTACAAGATTTGGTTTTCTAATTGTGAGACAGGATGAGAAAACAGAAAATGAGTCCAATTCTTTTATGTTTAGATGAGAGAGAAATATTTTTGACCTTCGAAATTCATTTATTTTTTATCCGAATGCAGTTTTGAACGAGAAATTCTAATAGTTGAAAAATGTTGTAGGAATGGTTAAAATTTTTCTCACTTTTTACCTCTTGTTGAGATTTCAAAGTTCAAAAATTGGACTTCGAACCCACAAAGTTTTATCAAAACCAAAATCTATCAAAAACGTTTATGATCTGAATTGTCTCTAGCCTAGTTAAGCTTCAATTGTTTCGTTATATTATAAAGTGCTGGAGCAAATTCGTGGCTTTGCAAAAATATTTGCATAAGCTTATGGGGTTCTAGGGTGATCATGCCTAATAAACAAGGAGTGTGTTGTTGAATAATGACGTAGTCACGCCTCACAATCACAGTTTGCACACATTTCGAGCGTTTTGCGAGCATTTCTGGGGGAGAACACCCTTTCGCTTGCAGCATCTCAGTCAGTCTGTTAGATGGCTGTACCTAAACACTATGCTGCTATGCAGTGCTTTCAAGCAGCCAAGCAGCTTAGACCCATTCCCACTTCTCTGTTTGTTTGACTTCTCTCACTTCTGCAAGGGCAACCTCTCCCAATCCAACTTTCCACTCCTCGACCTGATCGCGTTGCCTTTGACTCTGCCTTGACTTTGCACAGTTCTTCTCTACTTACCTCATTCAATAATCTTTCCTCATCTCGAAATTCACGTGATGTTGATTTTATAATAACTCGCTTATAATTTAAGCTGATCTTCATCGAGGTATCGAGTCTCGAAAATATCTTTCTGCTTAAAACTTTTTTCTTTGGAACTTCTTCCAGAAATTTCTTTCAGCGCTAGAATATAAGATAAACGAAAGTACAGATTTTGGTTTTGAGAGCAAAATTTCCTATAACGAAGCTTTCGATCTTGATTTTTACTTTCGCATACACCTATTTATAATATCAAAAATAGGCTAAATTTTTTTAGAAATAACTAACAAGACGAAGGGCTAATTTGGGTTATTTACGATATTTTAGAATAAATTTATTAGAGCTGTGAAATTTTTTAACGTCCTTCTTATTGTAGTTCTGACTTTTCATATTTTAACTCGTTTCATCTTTGATACGGTTTTCATCAAGTTCGTTTTAGAAATACATTGACTATCGGTTTAGCTATTTTGATCGAAAATCTCATTTTTATTCATTCACAATTCGTCATTTTTGCATTTAGCCTTTTTGCTTCAAAATGCTGATTCATTCGCTGTTTCCGTTCATTCTTACGCTCTTTTTTTTATGTAAATCTGTCTGTTTTTGCGACCATTGGTCATTTTTCGAATAACGCGCTGCGCAGATCGAAGAATGAATGAATCATTCGATCTGATTCGATTAGAAAATAAATCTTCTTTTACCTCATTTATTTTCATTTCAGTTCTGCAACTCTGCAATTTAGCGATGTCTCTGCCAACCGACAGCGATGAGTCAGAAGAGGAATTGTGGGTCATCAGCAAGGAAATTTGTGAGTTTACAATTTTTGTTTATTTGCTTGGGAAAATTGAAAGAACTGTACGGAAATATTGAATATTGGGTAAGAAAAGTAATGAATATCGCGAGAATGATGATGCAATTAAACAATGAAAAATAAGAATGTTCGGACTTTAAAATCTGAAAAAGTTAAACTTCACTTATTTCTAGATTCTGAATTCGAATTGGAAATTTTCTTGAGTCCTCCGAAGTATTTTCCGAATTTTTATCGATGGGATAAATGAGGGGTTTCTAAATTTTCATAGCCAATTTAAAAGTGCTTAGGCATCAAAACATCTAAATTTCCGTATTTCCGGATGCTAAATTCTACTATTTTGATTATCTCTGATTAAAATGCAATATTTTTATGGCTGCTGAAATTTTTTATTTTCTAAAACTGATTCGATTATTTTAAAATCACTTCTTCTCCTTCTTGCTAGCACTTTTCTTTGATCTCTAAAAATTGTATAGTTGGGGCAATCAGTCAGCATGCCTGCTTCAAGCTGACAATGTTGAATGTTCATCGTTCATTTCACTCCCACAACCCACAAACACTTTCAGTTCACTCATTTCGCATTTTTAGCTAGAGCGCTCCTCCTTGGATTGTAACGGAGCCATTTTCTCTTCTGATAAAAGCATCGTTTGATTTGCAGTTTTCAAAGAAACAAAGGAGTGATTTGGCAGTCGGAGCCGAAGTGTTTTTGTCACAAAGAAATGAGGCGAAACTGAACAAAGTGCAGCACCATTTTTCTGCGAGAAACGTATGAAACTTGTGTCTCTGAGCTTGTCTGAGTTTCTGCAAGAATGAGAGGAAATGAGAAGTGAAAAAATGAGCTAAAGTGGACTGGGCAAGGATCTTTGAAACTTTTAAATTTTGTTGAAATGTGAGTTCAGCCCTCCGAACTTCCTCCGCTTTTTTGCACCTCTTAAAATAGCCCAAATCGGACTTTCATTCGAGGTAGTTGTAGTATTTTTGAAAAAGGGATGAATTTCGAGGGGTCAGAATGTTGTTGAAATTTTTCTTCATAAAAAATATCGGAAAAAGTAGGAATGAAGATAAGGGTTTCTTTCAAGGAGCGATAACTGGAAATTGCGTTTGAAACACATGTTTCTGAACACTTTCATTGACACCTAGAAAAATTAGATCTAGCGAGAAACTTGCGAGATTTCGAACTAAATGTCAACGGATTTAAATTTTCGTAGAAAAAAAGGAATTCGAATGCTAATCAGATTTAGAAAATTTTCGGAGTTGGAATCTGGGTCGTAATCCATAAATGTTTAAAACTAATATCAAAATCGGGGCAGAGTTCAATCATAAATATTCGAGGTTGAATTATCGATGTTGAAGTCAACTTCGTGCAGGTTCTATTGTAAAAAGACCCAAAGTCTTCGTTTAGACATAAAATCGTGATGTACTTTTTATGTCAAACCATTTGTTTTCAATCTTTGGTAAATTTCTAATTGTTTTTCTTATGAACCCTAATAAATTACCGCTCATAATTTAGCGATCATCTTTCATTTCATTCATCTTCCTTCTCTTTCTTCATTTCTTCATTCATTCCCCTTCGACCTCTGTCTCTGCTTCTGCATTCATCACAACTGCCCTCCCCTTCTCACTTTATTGATCTTTTCTGTTCCCTTCTCTGCTCTCTCTTCATTCCCCCTACTCTCTCCCCCTCTGCAAGCCAGTCCAGAGGTATCTCTTCTCTTTCTCTCTTTTATACACTTCCACATCAGAAGCTGAAGCGTATTTATTATTGAATTATCCCGACTTTATCTTTTCATTTTTACTTCGTTTTTCTTCTTTGTTCCTTGAAAACTTTCTCTTGGCTATTTTGAATGAAAATTGCGCGAATTTAGAAATGAATTTTTTATGCATTTTTCACGTTTATTTTGCGAATCTCTCCTGTGTTTCCTGGACATATGCGAATTGTTTATGGATGAATCATGACTTATCCCTTTCTTTTTCTGATCTCAAAATATTCTCTTCATGCCATTAGCCGAAATAATATCACGCTTTTCTCGCTTTCCTTGGACTGTTAAGCAGAGGGGTCACAAAACAAAGATCGTGTGCATCGTGCGAACTGTTCCTTCTAGCGAAAATCACCATTTATCGATGCAAAATCTTCAGATAACAATCATCATGTCATTGTTTTCTGTTTTCTAGTGGCGCATTTTCATACGATCAAGAATTTTTGAACTTGTCAGCGTGGAAAACAATTTATTGCATTCACATTGAAAAAAAAAATCTTTCGAGAAAATTCAATCATGTCGGCATTCTAGAATTTAATCATTCGTTGAAATCGACTTCAACTGAGAATTGATTGAACTTCGGTGTTATTTATTTCGGCAGTTTATTTTCGAATTTTCAGCATTGCCCTCAACTCCTCGTTCATCGCCAGCCTTAGGCCCTTTCCCCTTCCCCTCTTCACCCTCGTCTTCCAGACCCAGTCCCCGTCCCATAATCGCGTCGACCTGCAACTCGGCTTCGGATCCGACTATCCGTCTGGCAACCGTTCTGGTACGACTTTTTTCCCCTGTTAATGAATTGTAAACAATTGATGACTTTACAATAACTATTATTCGAAATAGTGCGTATAAGATTTAAACTGAAGAAGCTTTCAACTCGAGAATTCTACCTTGAAATGTTGTCACATGATTTTCTCGACGCAGAGACGTCAGAAAATAGATATTTCGAAGTTATTGGAATTTTCAAAAATCGCTTACAATTGGTTTCTAGCTAAATGACGATAACTCAGAAAGTGCTGCCAAAGCTGTAGAACGAGAATGCATGAGTCGAATTGGTTGATTTGATTGAATGAATTTTTTATGAAAGGGTATCTAAAGTGTTCGATTTTGAAGTCAAAACTTCCAGTCATCTAAACTTAATTAATTTCAGGAGAATCTACCGCTCACGTACAACACCGAAACTAAGCTACTAGAGCGAACAAAGTCGCTAGGCGTTCGACAGAGGAATGTAGAGAACGAGCAGGTGGCTGCTGTGGCTGCTGATCAGGCTGTTGAATCACCAGAAGGTGGGAGTTACGAATTTTGGGATATTCTTTATTTTTATCGTGAGATACGAGTCGATAATTTTGGAAATTCATAAGCCACGATGTGTGTGATACCATTGATTGTTGACGATGAATTGATAGAATTCAATTTATCAACTGATGCCCTGAAAAACTAGCAAGTTTAAGAAGAACCGTTTAGATGCAAAATTTTAAAACCAAATACACGATTGGAAATCAATTTGTTTATTTTCTTACCTCTGTTCAACTTTATGTATTTTTCCCAGGAATTTGTTTGTCCTTTCTATTAAATCACTTCACTTGAAAAAGTACACGCCCAACAAAGCTATGATTCATGTATTTCGAGTAAATGAGCAATTAGGTCAAATTTGCTGACATTTCAACGTAAAATCGATAAATGAAATGACAAAGAAATCAGTTTATTCTCAGATGGATCGACCCCGAAATTCAAGCGCGGCCACATGCGGAGGAGCTCGTACGAATCTGCAGAGATTCAGCTGAACTTCGCCAGACGACGCACGCCTAACGCTAACAAGAAAATGTGAGTTCATCCTTTGATTTTTATAGATCAGAAAAATGAAAATCTGGATAATTATTATTAGCCATTTCAAGCTTCATCTTGCGCTAATCGATAGTTGTCGCTTTCAAAATGCAAAAATAAGGTCTTTATCGGTAATCAAATTAAGAAACACTTCTGCCCATAGTTATGGGAAGTGCGGATAAATAGCGAAATAAACCAGATGAGAGACACTTCTAATTGATTAAGAAGTTTTGGTATCGCTATTTTTCAGTGCCGTTCAATTTCTGAACGCGTATTCTATTCAATCAAATAATATATTTTTTGAATCGCTAAAATTTTGCCCAACTAATTGTGATAACCTACTGATAAGATGAACAAGGGTAAATGAAATTAGCAAACTAAAAAAGAACGTGAACATGGAAGGCGTGTAGATGTGAGTGTGAGATGAGAAATGCGATGGAAATGGAAACTCGTTTGGTCTGCTGTCCGGCTGTTTTGCCCTCTTCTCTCTCTGTCCCTTCCTCTGTCACCCCTTCTCTCAATTAAGCAGCATCTTCAATCCATTTTCATCAATCCTTCCACCCACTTCAAGCAGTCATTTTTCAACCCCAATTATCAATATTTTGAACTGTTATTTATTGCTTTTTCCGCGCATAAGGTCGTTCTATTGAAATTTTTTTTTCAGAAAAATCTAGATTTGCTATAATTTGTCTTTTCGCATTGATAGCTATTTTTTGCTTTGCACGAATAAGGATTCTTCTCCATTGCCTGCCATTTAGTCACAGCTATTATACTGGTTTATTTGCAGTTCCTCCCAAGTGTCGGACGTTCTGTCAGCGTCTTCCTCCCTGAACTCCCTGTCACACTCGCTGGGCGGCTGCAGCCTCGTCACTCCGTCCACTTCGGGAGATCCCTCCACTTCTAGTGCAATGGACACGGATTTCGTCGATTTGAGCAGGGAGAAAATCGGTAATAATTTACTCCTTTTTAGTTTTATAAAAGATTCTAAGGCTCAATTCTTATTATTTATTTATTGTAAAATGAAGGCATTTTGATCAAAGCCTGTTCAGAATTTTAAATCTGAAACTTATAGAAAATCGAAAAAAAAGAGATACAGTTAATTAAAATGCATAAATGCACTATCTCAGATGAGTGCGCAAACGAATCTGTGGACCAAAGCGCCTCATCGAGTGAAGAGAATGCACAATTCCTGCCGAAGACGGTTAATGGAAAGAAGCAGTTCTTCCTTTTCTCCAAGTAAAATCAAATTGTTGATTTTGATTGAAAAAGAATTTTCAGAAACCCCTTTTCTCGAAGCAAAGACGCGAGTCCGAATTCTGGCTGGAAGCTGTTCGGATCGAATAAAAACAAGGAACATCAAGGCGCTCTGATGCACACGACCGGACTCATTCTCGAGGGAAGACCGAGGTTCGTTGAAATTTTTATTCGAAATTCGTATTTTCCAGTTTTTTTTCTTTTCCATGTTCAGAGCGCATCAAGAGTTGGGGAACAGTTGTATATTACGGTTTTTTGAAAGGTTCATAAATAAACAAAATATCGTGAACCTAAATGATAAATCTCACCCAAAATCATCTTTGACATTTCATTGTGCAGAGAACACTGACGAAATATCTCAAATTTGAAAGTTTCCAAATTTTACTCACACTAATTAATGCAGATCAAAATCACATGGGTTTATTTAGTTCCCAAATTCGAGGTTGACTTGCAAGAAAATTGAAGTCCATGCTAAAAAAATGTTCTAAATGAATGACTTCCGACAAATAGACGATTTCGTTAGAGGAAGTTTCTTAAAAAAACTGATAAATTTGCTAATTCAAAAATTCGATATATTTCAGCAACTTGCCAGCCAAATCTGAAGAAGAAGCTGAGAAGCATCGGAAGCTCTATCAAGATCTCCTGGAGCAGGTATGAGATGGTAATTGTTGTCTTTTTCAAAATAGAAATTTCAGAACAAGCGAAAAGAGGAAAAATTGTTGAAGGAGAAGAAACAGGCCTCGATTGCGCAGAAGAGACTCGAAGAACAGGCCGCGGCCGCTTGCAGGAGCTGGACTGAACAGATTCTGCCTAAGTGGGACAAAATGTGAGACGTTTTTTTGTTAATTGGAAAAAAAAAATATTTATTTTCACTTATGCTATTTGATTTTTACATTCTTTAGCCATGAAATGTTCTAGATTTGCCTTCAACAATTTAAAAAAGAATTTCAACACAAAATGGACCTCCTTGCAATTTTAGGAAGGACTCAAAGCGCTGTCACGAACTATGGTGGCAGGGTCTGCCTCCGAAAGTCCGAGGGAAGGTCTGGCCGCTTGCGATTGGAAACGAACTCGGCATTACTGAAGGTGAAAGACATTTTGCTTGTCTAATGAGATATTTTTTTCTCGTTTTCAGAGATCTACAAACTGCATCTCAATCAGGCAATCACTCATTTGGCCGAAGACGAGCTGCAGAAAGGCGCCCCCATTTCGACCCTGCACAGATACATCAACATGATCACTCTCGACGCATCGCGCACATTCCCCAAAATGGGCATCTTCCAGAAGGGCGGCCCCTACTACGAGCACCTGCTCCGGTTGTTGGGTACGGATTTTTCGCTTTCATCGAATATTTGCATTACAATCGAAGAAAAGGCTCATTTTTGATATGGATAGATTCATAACTTTTGATATCGTGACAACCTTATCATGATTTACATGCGATCAGTTTAGCTTTGACACTATTTCGAAATATATCATGCCCTCCTAGTTGGAAAAAAGTGATCGCTTTACATCGTTTTTTGTCTTTGATGATGCTAATAAATTCTAAAAAAAAAAATGTCCAATTTTCAGGTGCCTACGTCTGCTATCGCCCTGACATCGGCTACGTGCAGTCGATGTCATTCATCGCAGCGATTATCCTGCTTCAAATGGAGCCATTCAGCGCTTTCGTCGCGTTTTCCAATTTACTCAATCGACCATTACAGGTTTGCATTGTCAAAATAGTGTATTTTTTCAGTATTAATATCTTGAAAAATTCACTTCCAGTCGCAATTGTGTGAAATAATTGGAAAAGGAAATATTTTTCATTCAAACTAACATTATTCTCAAACACTATTTGATAACTTTTCCGCAAATTTAGATTATTATTTCATTTATTTCAGATCGCATTTTTCGGTGTGAAGCAGCTAGAGATAACGCAGTATTTTATTGCATACGATCGATACTTCGAACAGGAATTGCCCGATCTGCATAAGCACTTCGACAAGATAAATCTCAGACCCGATCTGTATCTCATCGATTGGTAAGGTTTTATTTCTTTTATTTTAGATAAAATTAAAATAACTTGGTGATAAGTTTTTGCTTTTTGAAATATTTTAAGCCTATCTAGAATGAAGAGTTGTTAGCAATTTTCTTCGGAATTTTGAAAACGAAATTTCTGTTCCTAATTAAAATGCAATTCAAACAACGGATTTACAGGATCTATCCAATATATGCTAAATCCTTGCCTCTTGATGTGACCTGTCGAATTTGGGATGTTTATCTGAAAGACGGGGAAGAGTTTCTTTTCAACGCCGCTTTGGGTAATCTTTTATTTTTCTGAAATCCTTATTTTTTGTTGTTTTAAGGCATTTTGAAAATGCACCAAACCGAACTGTTGTCGATGGATTTCGAAGACGCATTGCGATTTCTGACTCATTTACCTGAACAACTCCAGGCTGCTCAACTGTTTAGACATATTGAAACGTTTGTGCGGAAGAATCACGGAGGATCCAAGGCGAAGAGGAAAACGTTCGCACAGGTAGAGAAATTCTATCTTCTTCTTTGAATCTTTGCAACAATGACTGAGAAACAAATAATTCGATTGAAGGGGGTATAATGTGTTGGGAAATGCTAAATTAAATGCGCTGTTTTTGAATCGAACAAGAAGCACAAGACGTGATTTTCCACGACTCTGCGACTCGTAAGATAATGAGAATTACCGATTATTTCATGATTATGAAATTTTATCTAGCCATTTCTCTTTTAAAGCGGGATGGAGAAAGCAGTTTTATGATGATGAAAGTCGGAAAAATATATCAGAGCGTGCGAATTTAAAATTTAAAATTCGAAAGTGGCGCCAATGCTATTTCGTCTCCTTATTAAAATACGAGGTCTGGAATTTTGCGAAATCACAATTGATGCTTTGTATGCGTGAGAATGGAAAATACGCGAAATATGGTGAAAAAATCTATGGTTTTGGTTAAAAATAAAGAAAAATTGAAATATAGATTCTGTCGGAAGTGACTGAGCAAATCAACTCTGGTGCTTTGTCGATAGAGAATTTGATGAATGGCGGTTCGAGCGGTCTTTCCACCCTGAAAATGAGCAGAAGTGTGAGCGGATTCGTGGCTGACTTGCTGTCTCCAACTGAGGAACAGCAACAGAATATTCCACAAGTTGCTGCCGACTGTCTGACTGTAACTAACTAATTATTCTAATTATTCGTGGATTTAGTATCACCAGCTAAAAATTACTACCCAAAATATCTTTCTCCAGTTAGATGGCTTGTCAAATCGAATATTTCAGTTCAACAATTATGATTATTTATACAATCTATACAAAACTCCTTCTTTCACAATTCCCCAATTCTAGTGCAAATTTCGCTCCGCGAATACGATATTTATTTGTTGAATTATCGTTTTTCTAGAAGAATCATATATTTTCATATGATTTTTCTCGAAATCCTTATGAAGTGCTGCCTATTTTGTGCTTTGCTCAAAGAGATTTTGTTTGTTTTAATTCGGAAATTGCTGCATTTTCTAGCCAGTTAAATTTTCAATTATCATGAGATTTGGTGAGCAATCCAAAAATAACAATTTTAGAACTAATTAATTTGGATAGCTTGTCAAAAATTGAAATGTTCAGAATTGCAAACATTCGAAAATTTGTATTTTATGTCAAGGCCGAAAAATTTTGAACAGCAATTAAAAATGACCTAATCTAATATTTATTTTAGTTTATCATTTTTATTCAAGTCTGAGATTTAAACATCATGACATTTACACGAAACAAAAAGTCTTTCATCTTTTTCATTTATTTTATTCCAAAAACAAGGATTTCTTGCATAAACCATCGTTGCCAATTTCTCGAAACAATCATAATTTTGATGTTGAATCTACTATGATACTTTAGACTAGTTCCCTTCTATAGAAATGTAGATAATAATAATAAAGTGGTATTAACTTAGTTTATCACAGGAATTCATTTCAGAAAGTCGAGAGTTTTCTATAGTTTAAATGAATTATTCAAAAAATGCGAAAACTTTTGACGAAACGATAAAAGTATAACAATAATTTCTATCTCAAGTGATATCGGAATGCAATTTCATAACTTTAATAAATTTGTTATAATTTTGAAGATAATACTTTGACGACAAATTCGACAGAATTAATACAGCGCCTCTGTATCGATGTGTTTGGGATGAGAGGCTCGTTTGTTGGGGTTTCTCAGAATGGCGATTAGGGGGTGAATCAGTTCTTGCAAATCCTAAATTTTGAACATTTTTAAGAACGAAAAGAAATATTTTTGAATGGCGAATCGAAAAAGGAAATTATATTAGTTGGAGCAATAAAAATGGAGGAAATTGGAAAAGATGAGAATAGGTTTTGATAGAAAAGCCACTTTTCGAGGCGTTTCTTTTCTTATTGTCAGAAAAATAAGGTTCTGCAAAATTACCGCTTAGTTGAGAACAGATAATTTGATCGTTTTTCGTCTATTCAAGGATAGGATAAATTTGCTTGCAGAAAATAATAATGCGAAAAGCTTACTCTGAAGAAATTGTCTAACGAGGCCATTCCATGCGTGAAGAACAGCTTGTGCTTGAGTTTCGTGATTCCATGTGGTGGCTCTACAGAAAATCCGGCATTGTTCACCTAAATTAGTGGTTTTTGAAGAGAAACGAATAAGATATGCCTGAGGAATACTCAAAACTTTGATTTTGAATTATATTATTCGAGATAATTTGAGTAATATGTAATTCAAGGTTTCATCGTTAGAGACTATCAATAAAATGGATTTAGGAGAAGACATGATGAATGTTCTCGCCTTGTAATATTCAACGAATGAGATATTGGCAGCGGCCAAGGATCGAATTGCAATGGGTTGGGGAAGGACCTAAATTTCGTTTAATTATTCCTAATGGATAGCTGAATAACCTCCGAATTAGTGATGATAGGAAGAACATTTGTCTTCAAGTCATCGCCGAACATGTGTTTGACTGCAGCCAACTCGTGAATGAACGGCCATCCAAGCTGATTCTCGTCGTGACGCATCACAATGGAAATCGCATCCATTCGGAAGGAGCCTGATTCGAGGAGTTCCTGAAATGTTTTAAGAATATTCTGGTTGTTCGACAAATTTTCTATTTGTAGAAGAGATTATGATCACGATTTCTCGTAAATTTGGTTAAATTTTATGCTTCAAAAGTTTATATTTTAAATTCAGTCTTCATTTTCAAATTTATAAAATCCTATATCGATATTTTCCTACCTGTTCGAGCCATTGCTTTATGAGAGTTGACACGGTTTTATCGCCCTTCTGATTGGGGACTCCGGGCGTGTCGACGATTGTCACGCTGAATGGCAGAATCGAGTTGTTGATGACGTATGCAGTTAGGCCTGTAGTCTTCTTCGGCTTGTCGTCCAGCACGAATCTGTAATAACCAATGTCAGTTGGGTTCGAACGAAGTTATCGTTTGGTTTAAAAATATTGCTGTTTCCAATAAGTTCATCTTCGGTAGCAATTTGATTTTGACAAATGTGGAAAGTGGGGGGAGTTCAGTTGTGAGGTTTTCTAGGTAAGAATTTCGACGGCACATGTTTTCAGTATGGTTCTGATGGTTCCTGATACCTGAAGTCGTTCGACCTCTTCACATCGTAGAGATAATTGAGCATGCTGTTGACAGCCGACGTCTTGCCCGAGCCAACCGATCCGAACAGAAGAACGACCTAAATTGGCAATCGAATACATTTCTAGCTAGATTCGAGGTCTGTGAACCTTGCCATCTTCCGGATTGATCTGAGACGACGATCCCCCAATGATAATCTTGTTGATTCTCGGGTTCTTCGAAAATCCTTCCACGACGACGTATTCAGGAACGATCAGATCAACTCCATTCACACAGGAAATCTAAATCTCTTGGAGTTTCAGAAGAGACTTTGAGGTTTTGGGTAATCTTTGTTGGCTGAATTTGTCAATATGCGCATAGCTATGTCAACTTTACGGTTTTATAAAATGTCCTTCAATTTTGATTAAGCTGCGCCGAAAGTTTCAGGTCACTTTAGATTTGAAATTAAGGCTGTAGAAAATGGCATACTCTTAGAAAAGCGATGTGAAACAATATCGCTGATAAGTTTGGTTCCGGGGTATGTATTTAAAATATAAGTTATCAAAACACTTGTATCTTTGGAAATTCTAGTCAGTTTTTCGAAAATATCTTTAGCAGCTCAGACTTTTGACGCGCACCCTGTAGAAACTTTCTAGAATAGTTATTCTTTGAACTTGAAGCAAATTTACAATCTTACAATGTCTCCGTGGTCTTTCTGATGTTGTGCGACTTTGCTTGGTTTGACGATCTCTTCGTCGATAGTCAAGGAGTCAGTTGATTCGGAATGCTCGCTGTATGTGCGGTAATCGAGTGGATTGGGCGCTACGTGATGGAACTGCTGAGAGAATGAAGAAGTGTGACGATGCGAGGACGAATCTGTGCGAGTTGGAGTGGCACGAGCAGAGGAGCGGTTGTTGGAATGATCGCTCGATGATGAGAAGGTACGATCCTGCTGTCTCTTGTTGATCTGATCGGCCTGAAATACTAGTTCAATCTGAGTGAAGAAGCGCTTTTATCTCATCATCGCAAGGTATTTGATCTTCTGTCAATTTAAATTAACACTGATGATTATGCTATTATGACTAAACGGGGTTTTGAATTTATAAAATCCGGATTCAGTGTTCAAAATCATTCTTAAAATTGAAATGATCTGAGCCCCATTCTCCCTAAATGCAATTTATTAAGTTTGACAATGACATCGAGCATTGGTATCAGTCCATAAAAAATCACGTTTGATTTTCGTAAGGGCTTAGACTTTTGAAGTTAAACCCCAAAATGACAACTCTTACTTTAATCGCAGCTTCATAAGCGATATTTTGCTGCTTCCTCAGTTTGAGTCTCTCGACTTCAGCCCGCTCCCTCTCGACTTGCGATGCCAGCAACGACTGTTGTCTCTTTGCCTCCGTCAATTCCCTCTGTAATCATTAAATTATTGCAATTTACTAGTTTCTGCGTTCAACCTGCAACTGTCTCAAGTTGTAAGTCTCTCCAGTGTGGATGCTCTGTCGTTTCGGAGTCTCAGTGGAATAGATCGTCGTTTCTTCAGGCCGGACATAGGCTACTTCGTCGTGGTAGATGTTGATTTCGTCTCCCTAAAATCACAAAATTCTCTCTTTCAATCAAGAATGTCAAGTTTCGGCATTGAAATTCTCAGATCTTCGATGCTTCGTGATATTTTTCAGGTTCGGTTTCAGTTTTCTAAAAAACAATCAAACTTCCCATGCCGGCTATTTGAAAATGGCGGGATGACGAGATATAGAACGCATAATTAAGGGATATGGTAAAGAAATCAATATGCAATCGTATGGGAAACTACGCATTTCTCACTTTTCCATTAAAGCATCTTCTCTTCAAGTTCAAACCCTCACAGTGGATCGTCCGTCCTCGTCGTGCACATTGAATTCCCCGATTCTGCTCTCGACGCCCATAGACACAGTCGAATCGACAGTCATTGTACGAATGCGGGGCTGCGAGAGTGGCTGTGACAGACTCGACTCTCGTCGGTGACTTCCCAACGAGGGCACAACGCCGTGCAACTCAGAATGAGGAACTTCGTCGTAATCCGTTGCTGGCTCAGATGGAAGACGCTGAACGTTTATGACCGTATTTTAAGATGTCAATGATTTTGAGGAGCAGATATGGCAACGAATATTTGACTTCCGAGTTCTGTCAACTCAGTTTCGTCTTCGCGAAAGGAACATGTTGCCAGTTTTTGTTGAGCAATTTTTGAATTTCTAATTTTCATTTTACTTACATCGTGATTTTGGTGTCCATTGAGATTAGGGTCTCTGAAGGAGTCACCGACTACTCTGTTCGTTTCGTGATCAGCAGTGAACCTCTAAATCGTATCAATCAATATTGGCTATCATCGTACGAATATCCTCACCGCATAGCTGTTAGCCGACATGTTGCTCTGTCTTCTGCTAGAAATGCCTCCAATTCCTCTGTAACTGCCTAGAGACTCGTGGTCTGCATGGTCTGAAACATAAAGTTACTGTGCGATATTGATTCAGGTTAACAGAGGATATAAAGTTGGCGCCGCCTATTTGGAGTATTTTGTTTGACTTCTACTGATAGTCAAACATCAAGAACGTTAGATCTTAAAAAAATGTTCGTCAAACTTCAGAACCGAAATCGGATACGAAATTCTGAACGTATTTTCTCCAAATAAATTATTCTTTCAAATGAACAAAGAAATTTATGCATCATTATTGTGCTATGCAAAGCAATCTTACACATTCCATCATCTTCCCCAGCCAAAACATCATCCAGATGACCAATAACATAATTGTGGTCATGTACTGGTGAAGCCGTTATTTCAACTCCCTTGTTCCTGTACAGACCCACAGAATTGAAGATCTGAAAGTTTTGTGGATGAATTCTATGATTTATGATTTTGCATACGTATGACATGGTGCTATTAGACAACGTCGGATTCTTAGGGATAGGTCCGGAAGTTGGACGCGTTGATTGAACAGCAGCCTAATTTTTCCCAACATTCATTAAAGAAAAATCTCCCGATATTTGAGACAAATTATATGCTCAACTTGAGATCCGATGAAACACTATAACCATGAGAAATTCTTTTCCTATCTAATCCAAGCTATGAGAAAGAGAATATTTCTGTGTTAAATATTTATTTGTTGACGTTTTGCCGCTTTTTCTCTCAGCTTTTCACTCAAAATTTTTCATTTCACGTAATATCTGATCAAATTTTCTCACTCGTTCAGCAGGCTCAGGACGATGTTCCGCTGCAGCAACAGACACATGTTTGACAGTCGATGCATTTGATTCTTCTGACGCTTTTGTTGACGCTCGGCTCTTCGGCTCATCCGGAATGTGACCGGTCTAAAATATAATCGAAGATTTTTGCTAGCTGTGATTCGATAATATTTTAGTTGGCAACTTGGGAACTTCATTACTCAACACTAAAAGTCGTAAGAATAGCGCTAGAAGTAAATTATTTCCTAACCGTACCTCATCATAATCTATCCTCAAATCAGGAAACTTTTGAGGTTTTCGACTATTTTCATGTGATAAATAATTTCAGTGAGTTATTTTATTTACTCTTACATAGATGTGAGAGGAGGTGGATCTTCTCGAGTTGGCTATCGACTCATCTGGAGGCACCTCGTAGTGGGTTTCGCTCTAAAGCCGTAATATCTTTCGAATGTGAAGATTTTTTTAATGAATACTCACCGTGACAGTCGTTGTCTTCACCGCCCCGAACACGTCATCCATGTTGATGCTGACTTTATCGATGTCCACCATTGTGCTCAAGGAATTCAGGCAACACAATCACAAAGTTAGCCTAAATACTAACGATATTTGAGAAATTACGTAATCCTACGAGTTTGAAAACTTCAGCGATTTCAAAGCTACGAAAAAGTGAAGAATGAGAACAAATGGACTATTCTATGAAAATTTTGGTATTGAATAACAAGATATGAGTCAGGGCAAATCAATATGGATATTTGACTGCAAGAAATTGATTTATCTGAACGTTTGAAAGTATTTGGAATTTGCAATATCTGATTATGCAGACATTTCATAAGAATAGTTTATAAAGAAGGCTTAGTGAAGCAAATGTGAAAATTGATACAATTCCTAAAGTTAAAGATTTCTCATGAACATTGTTGATCTATCGAATTAGAGTTGGTCGATATTTCAGCCATGCGAGCATCAAACAAAATCTAAGAAAAAAGTAGCCTGAAGGTAAGAATAATTCGTATAAAGCTCCAGTAGAGATTCAGGGCCCGATCGATAATCTTAGTCTTTCGCCGTAGGCCATTCAATGTTCTTTATTCGAAGCACAGGCAATGAGCCCTTATTTGTGTATGAAGCAAGGACTTTAGAATTCTCCTCTCTCAGTTTTTCCTGTTCTTTCCCTTCCCCTCTCCACTCTCCCATTCCTTATCATCTTATCAGTTACACAGGCTTACAGAGAGAGGTATTTGCCACGAGCACAAAAGGAAAACGATGATTTTGACAGAAAATTAAGAAGAGAAGATTCAATGGCACAAATAAGCAGGCAAAGCAGAGGCCTAATCGCTAAGCGACCTGGAAACTCGCTGTCGCATCAATTATCGCATAATGGCATTTATCGAATGCAAAATTGGAAAATGAAAATGGAGAAGTGCAGGACTGATAATTTATAGTTTGTATGCAAGAAAACTATTTAGAGTAATCAACGCTAAATTGTGAAATTTTTACATTTTACAAAAGTGATTTGGGGAAGAAAGATTTCTAAATGAGATCAAGTCTGAATTATGGCTGGGCCATAAAGAAAAATCAGTCATCTAAAATAAGAATTAATGACATATAATTTCGTTTTGAAAACGACATTTTAAAATTTGGATTTTGAATTTTGTGAAGGTAAACTGGGAGCTCAAAATTCCCATTTCGTCAGCGAAAAATACAAAACCAAAATCGAACAAACTTTTACTTTCGTATTTGATTTGCTTAACTACTTCTTTCGTTCCTATCTTGAAAGCTTAATTTGCTGATTATCAACTAGAAACTTTCATATGGTTTTGAGAAAAATATTGCTAGAAAAAGATATACTTTATGAAAAAATTATTTTTCAAATTTTCATGGAGCTGAAAATTAATCATTGTCAATTACGATTTGTGTATGGTTTGTAAAACTTGAAAATAAAATGATTAAGATAGATCGATTATTATTCGTGAAAAATGTTAGGAATTCACGAAAAATATTTGGTCTGACGTATCCTCGTAACGTTTTCTAGATGGTCATAAATGCGTGCTTTCTGAATTCGTCACTGCTCACTGTGAATTCGAATGCAAACAACCAAACAGGCAAAAAGGGAAGGGAGTCCGGACTGTTAGCCTTAGAATCTTAATCACATCAACAATATCGTAAACAGCCTCCAATCATTATTTACCATCACATTATGCCGAAATTGAGCACTATCAGAAAACTAAAAGAGCGCTTTCAACCAACAATAGTAGGGGATTGATGATACAGATCTACAGAAAAACGTTTTTTTTTCTTATTAATATTGACTATGACGAAGATCATCTTTGGATCCACGAATCTGAGCAGAAAAACATGTTTTGAATCTTCATATCTTCCTAATCAACTAATGAATCTTTAAAAATCATGGAAAGTAAAATGCTTATGATCTAGGCACAGAATTGATTTTTGATGATAAGCTAATATGGATGTCTAAAATATCGTAAACCTAAAATACAGGTCCCACTGTAGCAGAAATTCATCTCGTAAATTTTCAGATCTACACTTTACTCAGGTTAAATCATTTTAGGATATGTTTTATGCACTATTTAGGGCATGGAAGGCACATTTACTTTTGATCCGAAACCTTTTGTGGTCATTAGATGACGAGATATGACTGAAAAATTCGATTTTTCAAAAATCAGGGCATCAAGAGATAAAGTACATGGACTTTTATTTTATGTTTTACTGTATCTACACAAAATCTGTTATGTGAAACCGCATGAGGGAAGCTCGATTACAGGAAATTAATGAAAAATGAGATCAACAAAAATATCCGCATCGAAAAAGTTGAGCATACGAAAAGGCAACATAAATGAATACAGATTTGATCTGAAGAAAATATTTGAATTGAACGTCTTTGAATATTTTCCAAATAAGAGCTAATTTGATTATTTGAATGAGTTGAATAAATGCCACGCAATATAATGTAAAACGCGTAAAATTATACCATATTTTCCGAAAGTTAGAAATCGACGCAAGAAGTTATTTGTTTAAAAAATGAAGAGTTGTTCACAAAATAATGATATAATTAGATGGAAATGAGTGCTTGGCACCAATTGTTTCAATCATCTAGTCAAATGAGCTGCTCCTCTGCCATCAGTCCCTTATCAGATAAGGAGGACTGACTGTCGGCCCCGCCCTCGTCCGCTATTTCTGCAATCGGCGCACACTTTTTATCCTTCATCTCAACTCCTCCATTCGATATCTTGTTGTTCTTCTTCGTGGCTCCACTGTCGCATTTTTCCAAGGGACAATTCCTGCTCCTTCTTTTCTGCCTACTTTTGCGTTTTGCACACGAAGAAGATTTCGATGAGCACCTAAAATTGGACAATTGAAAGAGATAGAAAGAATATTTCATGCATTTCTGAAGTGGCAAAAATTCACTTTCGACTTCAGCTTCAAGTTGAAGACCGTGAACTTGAATTTGAATAAAAAATCACTGAAGAAGCTGGGAATTGAAATTCATTTCGAATATCGATATTTCGCGACCGTTTAGAAATCATTACTATGCTAGAAATTCTCGCACGCCTCATTCAAAATAATCACAAGAAAATGGCTATATGACGGATGAGTCAGTGGAATATTCACACTGTGCAAATTCACATGAGAGTGGATGAGTAATGGATCGTTATGACTGCATTTTATTGCCCATTTGCAAGAACTGGAAAGTAAACTAATATTAGGTTTTTCAAAACTAACCTGTTGAAAATGAACCTAGAGCAATAAATAACGATTTGACATAGGGAAATGAGCGACCCGCCAGCCCACAGTGAAAATTGACCTGAATTAGATTATCGATATTACAAATGGAACTTGCTTCTAGTTGGAAGTAGGCGATTATCATTTTGTCTAAAATTTATCTTTAGATGAAATGCATAATCAAGTTTTTGAAATTTTAATTCCCAATTTTTTACAAATTAATTCACGACTACTCCTCTTGAGTAAAATTATAAATTCACACCTCCGATTTGAGCGATGAGCGAAGGCAGAGGCATTGCAACGACGTGCTTGATTGTGGTGTATTCTAGCTGCTCGTAGAAAATGTCCAAGATTATCGTTCGTTTCAAAGACTCTTTTTGAGTTTCATTCGTCAGTTTAGAAACCTGAAAGATCAACAATTTTCTGTTTATTGATAGCATGATTGAATCAAAGAAATTTATGGTCTTATGAATCTTTATTAGATTATTTAATCTCTTACCATATTTGTCGACAACGGTGCATAGCTCAGTTGCTTCGTGAACGCCCAGGATTTGCAAGGCGGTTTGCACTTGATGTTGCATTTCTGCAATAATCATAAAATAACAACTTTCACAAATATCATCGATTTCCCCGACCTCGACTTGGAGATGTTGATCAGGATTGTAGAATTCAGGAATGACGCAAGCGCGGATGACCTTCGCCGTGCAAATGTCGTACTTTTTCGGATTGACTGAAGCTACGAGAGAGCATTTGCACTTATCTTCAGCGATTCCATGATGGACACACGACTGAAACTTACCAGATGATTTCTCACATTTCATTTTCTTGTCACCTCAAAGCAATGTAGTGAGCTGTATGTGTCAAGTGGATCTTCCTCACATTCATATCGAGGAGGATCGTTCATGAAATCGTACCGAGTTGCTGTTAGGGGAATTATTGCGTGTACACCTAAAATCGATATTCGATCTAGCTTATTGTCATCATAGCAAATTTAAAGATTTTTTCTTCCTATCTCTAAAGAAATTCAAAATTCTCAAAAATTCTCCACAGAAAACGTAATCATTGAAAACGGGAACGAAAATTTTTCATTTTTTTATCAGGCAAGAGCATGTAAACTGAATTTTGACTCTGAAAATGTGAAGATCAACTCCGACTTTTCAAATTTCAATTTTATCGAAGTTTTGCAAATCTCCACCATTTTGTCAAAAATAAAAATGACTTACCCGCAGGAATGAGTGACATATCGTAATTAACGCCCTTGCCATCTCCGACAAGTTTGACGAGAATCCCATCGTTGAGAATCTGGTTGACTCCTGTGTGATAGAGCTCGTAGGGCAGGTTGACGATTATGCTGTAACCATGCCCATATCCAGATGCATTCTGGAAAACGTTTTTATTTAGTTGTGAAATTTTATTAAAGTAGCATCTTGATGAAGATAGTCGTAAAAATTTATCGACAAACTTTGCATGTTTCAGATAACGTAGTTCGGTAGAAAAAATTTTCATTCGACTACGAACAAAACTTCCAAAGACTTTCACAGTGATCGAAAACTGCCAATTATTGAGCCTGCATAACTTATTTCCAAATGTTTATTTTCACGAGTCTTCACTGCAGTTGGCACGACCTATTATAATCAGGTCCACTTATTCCACAAATGTCGTATGAATTTCTATTTTTCTGTAAAATTTAAGGTTCGCCTGTATGGGTGAAGGGAATCTGAAGCACCGCCCAGCCGAAGTATACATTTCTGTGGCTTTCGAGCAAGGATTTATGCAGTTTTCATCGTCTAAAATCGTATTCATCTTTGGATAAACCCAAATATTTTGTCATTTTCTGACTTTGGAGATAAATAAAAAAAAAAAGCTAAGCATAAAAGGAATAAAAAAGGATATGATTGAATTTCTAGTTGGACTAACCATCTTCGGTATATTCTCGGAGCGGGAAGAATGCAGAGCAGTTTAAGGAGGCCTGCAATTTTGCAGCATTTATTCCGTCATTTAGTAGATTCACAACTCACTCTTTGGATGAAATCCGAGAAATTCAAGTTGTTTTGCCTCAAAATACTTTGAAGTTGTTCGTCATAAAGATCTGACTGAAGTTCAATTTTTGTTTTATAAGGAACATTTTTGCAAATTTACATTGACCATAATTTCCTCGGCCCGTAATAGCTGGAATCTGTGATACATGATTGTGGGATAGGTCAGTTCGAGATATTGCGACAAAGGCTCGGATATGTTCATCTCTTGCAGATACGAGAGGTTGAACCGGTTGAACGGACAAATGATCAAATCCGGCAACTTCATCGAGGCTAAAATAACTTGCGATAAATCAGGTTTGTCATTTTGTATGCAAAAATTGCATGCCAATATAGTCTCGGACTAACTTTTTTTCTGGATGAAATATGAGATGACCACCGATTTTTTGCTGTATTCCTTGAGGACTTCATAGCAGCCTTGGAGAGTCAGCAAGAGGGCAAAGAATAGAATTATGGTCCACACGATTTTGAGACAATTAGAAGTTGACAAAATTACATCTCTTAGTCCGTGAAGGGTTGTTGTTTCCTGAAAGATTAGCTCGGAATATATTAGAATCCGAAAAATAGTAAAATGCTCGTTTCATTCTCAAATATTTTCTTCGATCGTTTTGATTTTCGTTTTCAAAATTTTAAGATTCATTCTAATACATTCCTACTTCGTATTCTTATCTTCTTCGTTTTATCGAAAGATAATTTCATCAGTTTTCCTCCCATTCAAGATTTATCCGATTTTGGGTTGAACGTTATTCCTTAAACCCGAAATACATCCAAATATTTTGCCGTTCAATACACTCACGAGATCCATTCTTCATTAACTTTCGCATTGAAATTTGAATCAAATCAATTTCACTTCATCAAAATTTTCTAAAATGTGATTGAAATTTCGCTTCATCTCTCAATACAAATTATCGCAGGCAATTTCAGGTTCAAATTCATAGATTCGTAAAGTTACATTTATAAGTTACAGTAAGCTCTATTCATAAAACAGGCTCAAATAATTGATTTTTCATAGTCAAGTTCGCGTTCCATCGCCTTCACGAGGTTTCGCAGTTTTTCATTCGCCAATTGTTTGGTGGACTCTTCGCGATTTGCCTTCCCTACGCTAGAGAGCGCAAACGATTCTTCAAACTTCGCTCAAGCAGGGCAAATGTGGTGTCAAAGTATCCGCGAAAATGTAACTTAGACATTGACTAATTGAAAAATTGGACGACTTGGAAAAATAGAAAAGATTAAACCTCAAAATGAACATCGTTTCTTTACAAAATCGTCATGTGTTTGCGTGTGCTCCAACCATTTGGGCCGATTTTGGCACAGAACAGTTTCATGAGGTCTATCGTAGATTTAGCTCGAGTTTTTGATCACCTTCTGAGGTCAAAGGGTGCTTGCTTCCTGAATTTGGGTTCCCATACTACCACTTGTATGTTATGTCGCATTTTGCAGAGGGACAGAGTTTGCGCTCTCTACCTTACGCACATGCTTTGTTCTTCTCCTCTCTGTTGCTCCTCCCTTTCTGCTTCTTCGAACTTCTCCTTTCTTACCACTTTTTATCACTCTACTTCGATCATCAAGTCGTTCAGCTAGCTCATTTTTATTCTCGCAAAGCAGCTGTGAAACTCAGGACAACCAACTTTATCAGGAAAAAGTAAGGTTTGGTAGTCGTTTCGCCAGATTAATGTATTTTATCCGTCTGATACGCAACGATCAAATTCAGATTTCACCGCAAAGTTCGTTGCTCTTTCATTTCAATTCACTAGAAAACGAAGAATAGCATTGCATATTTACGGAAAACGCACTGAAGAATCGAATTTTCCTTAGACCTTTCATAGATTTTATAAGAATTAGAAGCGTTTATCTTCGAAAGACTCGTTTAGAAGTTCACATAACATTTGTGCAGCAAAAGAGCATAACATTTGGAGTGCAAGAAAATCAAAATTTCTCGAACTCAACTCTAGCCATCTTACGAAGTTGTGTTGATTTGTTGCCAAAAAACTCGCAAATGAGTTGAACTAAGTGAGGTTGTTTTGGAAAATAGCTCTAAAGTTTAATGAGTTCAAGTTGTATTTCTTTGAAAAAATCCGCATGCTATTCCGATAAAAATGTAACGATTTTGAAAAGTTATAGTAAAATCACGTCTTCTTAGTTCTAAAATGCAACATATTGAGTTTAAATCTCCTTTTCCGCAAATTCTTTGTTCTTTGTACCCAAATTTAAGGCCCCGAACGTTGCAAATTTGTTTAAATTTGTAAGAAAAATAAACGGCATCTATCATATTTGGGTCATAAACATATGAGAAGCAAAATCTAAACGACGGAAATTGTCCAAATATGTTCTTTGCAATTTACGAATCAATCAATTTGATAAAAATCTTCTACTATTAAAATTCGCTCCATGATAATTTTCGAACTAAAATTCAAAATATTTGACCTTGTATCAAGGAAATTCCTCGAATTCAATAAAAGTTTTCAATGCTTCTAATTTCCAATAGTTGTTTCTAAATTTTAATCTATATTATTTTATTAGCTCATCGTCTTTCGAGAAATTAACTCCGTTCCTTCGAATTTCTCCGTTTTACATTCATTCAGTCGCTCAGTTAGCTGCATGAAGGAAACAAATGTTACTTTTCGGGTTTTTTCGCGGAAAATGAAAAGAGTTCGATGTTATTCCAATAGAACAGCTAATAAATCAGATTGATGGATGAAGTTTTCCAGCAAAGTTGCAATCCTCTCAAAACCCAACTCGCTGTCTTCTCACATAAAATTTTGTTGAAACAGAACGTCAAACGACTTAACATTGCCATACCGAACTAGCGTGATATCCTAATAAAATTCATAAAAAGCGAGTAAATGTGGCTGGGCTTAAAAATTTTAGGACGCGCAGAGACTTATGCCCGAAGAAAATCCATATTATATTTATCTCAAAAAGTTGCGCTCGTAGATTTACTTCGTTTTGGCCATTCTAATGTAGCGCTAACGTGATAAATCGTACTTCTCTCAAAATTTATGTACTTTGTAAATATTAAATTTTAGATTATTTTAAAAGAATAATACATTCGAAATTAAAACTCACACTAAATATGCGTAGATTATCATCCTGTTCCGAACAGCTTTCATCTGACGTCGATTCGTGTGGAGATCTGAAAACACCCACTCTCGTTAGTTTTTTTTCCGTAATTCGAGATGTGAATTTCTTATTGGGAGATGCGACCATTTTGAATATTTTATGGGAATTTGAAAACTATGAACATCTTGAAGAAATCGAGACTAGAATGCACGTAAACTTTTCAATGCCGGAGATTTTTGTCTAGCTCATAAACCAGTTGGGTCATACAATAAGTTTCTTGGAATATAGAAATTAGCATACATGTTTCACTCACTATTTATTGTCGAGATAGTGAAAATACGTTGAATTTAGGGATCGTTAATTTTACAATGATTTCAGGAATTTATCCAATAATAACCCAATAAGTTAATTTCTACAAACCTCGATTTACGTTTGCCCCTGAATGAGCGGAATAATCTCATTCCTCTTGCTTTGTCAGACCCGTCACAGCTAATTCTGTCAGTTGTCTGAGCGCGAAATTGACCGTCTCGGTTTCCGTTGCGCCCTTCAGAAGTCCCCTCCATCGGCTGCCGATGCGAGTCGTCCACTGTTGGATGTGTTGGATTTGGCATCATCTGAAAATGTTTCGCTAGATTTATGAAGATCATTGTTGAATGGATAGATAACTCGATGCTATTTTTTTTATCAAAGCTCAAAATTACCTTCGTGTCGGTTTAAGATGCCAATTATTATATTACGATTTTAGCTGGTATAAATAGAACATTATTGTTTCAGTTCTGTAATGGATTTCACTATGGATAAATATTCTCTATTTTAGGGTTGATTTGTTATTTAATAAAAGTATGTTACTATGTTCAGAATGCAGTCGTATCAGTTCTTGTATCATTTAGGCAAATTAGGCGCACCACAAGGCGTCCTCCAATTTGATGCAGCAAAACGACGACGAAATTGGCAGAATTCTGCAATCAAAATGATCCTAATTGTGAATAATGCATAATTTGACAGGCAGGTAAGAAGTTCGAATGGCTGAGTGAGATGACGACAGGGGAAGATGAGCGAGAAGGACTGCTGAAAGGGTCGCAAAAGAAAGGGAAGGAAGGAGGATGAAAGGAGGAGAGAAAGGGTGAAGACGAGGAAAGTGAATGAACTGGGAAGAGGACCACAGAAAACAGCTGCATGACGGAAATAAATCAGTCCCGAGCAGAGCAGGACAAATTAGTCAGCAAATGGGAGGAGCAAAGTGAAGTAACAAAGAAACATGACAGGACAATTCATAAACTTGGCTAAAATAATTTATGGGATGATAATGAAGATCAAGCTATTGATAATTGGAGAAATGAAAAGTCATATAGAATGTTTTTAAAAAAAAAATTCTAAAGCTTTATCAGTGCTATAAAGAATATAAGCTCTGAGAAATTCGGAATCAAAATCGCGACTCTTCGTTAAGGTAATCAGAATTTCGAGCATTTCATTTTACAAAATGATATTATTTTAGAATTAGGGATTATCTCACGAAATTGTTTTCTGATTAAAACTCATTATTTTTTCCAAATCATTTATTCTTCATGTTTATTTAATTTATGAGAAAGTGCTGCAGGAAAATTCAAATATGAAGTATTGTGGTCGATTAATTCTGCAGGAAGAATCACATGAAATTTCAAGGTATTTTTCATTTGAATATTTTGCTAATCTCGAAGAGAAATTATTTTTTAAGAGACTAGAGATTTTTCTCACCACATTAACAACGAAGCACCCATTAAGTGGATCATTTGTTACGTGTTATCCTATGCTCATGGGTGGGCATTCTGATGTGTGTTCGAAAACTAATGTGAAAATAAGAAAAATGCAAAATTGCGTAATATTTTAGCCGACGAAAACTAAACGAATTAATTCGTAATTAGTAAATTTCACATGAAAGATAAAGGTATGTACTTGGAGGTCAGAAAGAATAATAATAATAACAATAACTTTTCGAAGTGTTCATGAACTAGTAGAAAATGCAGAAATGTGTAAAGTGAAGGGAGGAGAATTTCAAGCAGAGATAAACATAATTTATGGAGAATTGATTGGGGGAATCTCCGATATCGTGCTGATCAGTCATTATCTCAACTCACCAAACTCTTGATATCAGGTAAGTCAGGTGAGAAGAAGGAGAAACGAACGAGCAATCACATAGAGAGGCTAAGCCAGTCAATTTGAGCTCGAAAACTTGGAAAAACGTTAGAAATAAGTGAGGTCAGGAAAAATTCACTCCAAGCAAAAAGCTTGGGAATTTCTCAAGATCTCAAAAGCACCACAACAATACACTTTGAGGGTTGAAAACACTCTAAGACACTGAATTATGAACGATAGCTTTCAGAGAAATTAAGGAGTGGGTTTAAAATTATCATAATCGCAAAATGAAATGAATACGGAATCGTAGAGATTCATTAGCTAGCAATTTTCCAGAAGTGAATGCATTAATCACGATCGGTTAGATTAGGGAAAATGAAGTATGAAAAAATGAACTACTATTAATGTTATTTGACGATATATGGAAGATATAAGAAGCTACCCAATTTTATCCACGCTTCAACTTCATTTCAATTTGAAATCGAAGAAGCTTTGAATGATATAGAAATTTTATCAATTTTGAATTGCCTTTGATGAATTCATATGAAGTGGATTTAAGCTTGGAGTTACAATTTTTAGACATTCTAAAGAGTTTTAACTAGATCTTTTCTAATGTTATATGAAAAATATCGATTGTTTAGTTATTGAATAGGGCTTAATTTGTTTAGACTTTTGCATAAGCTCTAATATAATTTTCACGAAGATCCAACTATAAATCCTATCAAGAATGAATAATATTTCGACGAAATGTTAACTTCACACTTGTAATGCGTTGGTTTATGAAATGCATCAAAATAAATCACAATATCGCATGAAAACATGATGAAATGTAAATAATCAAATACACATCTCATGCGCATGATTCTCAATGAAGAATGAAATCGGAAAATACTGAATAATGCACGAGTTCCTAAATATTAGATTACTGGATATTATGTCGCGATTTGGGCTAATTCTGTGAAGTTACTATGATCATAATAAGCAAAAAATTCCAAACGATCTATAGTATAACTATCATTTAAAGAAAATTATTCTTACCTAATGAACGATTGAAGTTTAATTAGAAGCTCTCAATAAAAATCAAATAAATCTTGGTTCAGTTATTGCAACATCGAATTTATGCATCTCGAAATAAATGTAGCCATTTCATGCAATAAAAATCTGACTTCTGTTCTCACTCTTCTCATTTCACATCGGCGGCTGAGTTTTGGCATCCTAATTCAGGAACCCGCACTCCAGCAGCCCACCTCCCAAGTAGTCTATTATCGCTCAATCCGCAAAACAAATTACATTTTCTCGCGGTTCCAAATTCAAATTTTTTTCTTTTTCCCTACATAGGTAGGTTCTTCGTTGTGAATTGCAAACGAAACGGCTTCTTTTATCATTTCTCGAATATTTTTCAGGTTATTTTTCGCGTTCTCTCAACTTTGCACTTTATAGAAATGTTCGTGAGAGGTCTATTCAATTTATTCGCGAAATTGGATACCTCCTTGGGTGTTCTCGAATATTATTGAAGTTTACCTAAGCTATTCCATAAAAATACAAATCATAAATAATTTATTCTTCTAAATTTTTGAGGAATTTGAAGAATTCGTTTTCATGTCCTGACGATAATCAGGCATTTCTGGCGGTTCTCCGAGGAATTTCTTGAAAAATTTGATGGTTCTTTCCCAGACCAGGTACTGACTGTATCCGTGAAGTGAGGGCTCTCCTCCGTAGGCTTGCATGCTATCAATTAGTTTGGAGTAAACCGTACAATGAATCGGAAAACACGGAGGATCCATTAAATGACCGCCCGGAACCATATCTACCTGAAAAGTAGAAATAAGCCAAGATAATCTATGTTTCGAAGAGAATCGCGTGAAGTTAAAAATTCGAAGTCGAAATTGTGGTTTCAAAAATTTTGATCTTCGACGTCTCGAATTCGAAGCGAAGTTCACAATCTTTTTCCTCTCATTAGAGGTTAAAGACAAATTTGTTTCTTTTTTCCTGGAAATTTCCAAAGTTTCGCGTAAACCGATATCAAGTCAGAACTTCATACGTTCCTTTTCCGAAAGATGGCTCGAATTTTTCGAGGAGATATAGTGAAGATAACCATTCAATTGTGACGTCAAAAACAGAATCTTGATCTTGATTGATACCTCAACATAGCGACCGAGTTTCTTCAATCGTTCCCTATAGTAATTGGTAACGAAAACTGTCGGGGTCGACAAATCATCCAAAGCACAGACGTATCGAAAAGCACAATCCTTAGCGGTGTTTTCAAGAGGGACTTCTGCTTCCGATGTGAACTCGATTTCCCTCACAGCCTTCTCGTAGCACATTTGGCTGTTCAGATAATAAACTTTCTTGTAGTCAGTACTGAAATGAAATTATCATTATCACGAATGAAATAGGATCGAATTTTGAAGAATCGGAATTGGAATTTCTCTCCATTCCAACATCATTAAGCCAAGTAAAACAAAAATCACATACACTCCACAAGGAAATTTTTTATCGCTATCCTTCAAACTTAGGACACTGTCCAGAACAATTGTGCCGTTGATTGAAGATACGGCTATGATCTTTAAAATTCAAGATCATTTCTGGTAAATAATTTCTTTAACAATACTTCTGGACAGTTGGCAGCAAGAATGTTGACGAGCAATCCACCGAATGAAACTCCTTGATAACCAATTCGGCTGGAAGTAAACGGCAATGAGACGAACCATTTGATTGCTTTCTGAAATAAGTGAAAACTTCTTTCAGCTATGATAATAATTTTGGCTGATTCAGAAATGGCAGGATCTCTTGGCAACCAAATGATAGGAAACGAAGAAGAAAATACGATTGTGGTAAGGAAGATGTTTCATTTTGCCAGAAGTCATATCTTCATCCGGCTTAATTAGTTGAAAACCTTGAAATAATTGATATCCAAGAGCTTCATTTCTTTGATGAGATCTTTGTACTGGAAGAAGGCGAGCGAGAAGACGCAGAATCCTCTGCTGGCCAGTGCAGCCCCTTTGTGTTCATTCAAGCCTCCTCCCGTCCCTGATATATCTATGATCGAAGGAAATGGACCATCACCTGCATATTTTTTAACAATTATTATCAGATAAATTTTGTACCTTTTTTTATCATTTTTTAGATGTGCATGAGCGATAAGAAATTTGGAAAAATTATAGAGTAAACTGACGACACGGTGAAATTTTATCAAAATGCTAACTTTAAAATTTTACCTGGAGGTTTGAATAACGTCCCCCGAATTTCATCGACTTCAATTTCAGTTCTCGTTACAGCCGGGTGCTTCCATCTCTTAATTATGTCCTTTTCATTCCATACGACTTCGCCGACGGCATCTCGAATTCTGAATCTCAAAATATAACTCGTTTCAGAAAAATAATGATTACTCTAATTCGTAGATATATGGCTCAGGAGGTGACGTCGTGCAATATTGTCCTGGCCTCACATTATCAGTGCTTTGTTGAACTTGAAACAGAGCTTGAGGATTTGACCCTATAATTTAGGCACTAAATTCATGGTCTCATGAAAAAATCACCTGAATAAGATCCTCGAATTGGCTGGTTGACATGCAGATCGATGACGCCAGTTGCACCAGAATTATAGACACCCTTGGCATAAAACGTGCCGACGTGATGGAGCATTCTGAATCATTGCCTTTGAGGAAATGCCATGAAAAGGATTTGCATTTATCACCTGTACAGTTATTTATAAGGAAAGCATGACTTCTATATAGAAGATAAATAAATTAAGATGATCTTCGAAAATCGTAATATCGAAAAGTCGACGATAAATTCGTTATTATTGAAGTCGTTTTTGACAAATTTTTCAAAAATAGATTTATAAAATTGATTGACTTCATGACAAACAGGTAGTTGGCATTAGGTTCGAGATCTTCAGCCACGATCTTCACGTCCTCATGAAGCAAGGAATCCTTCGGCTCAATAATTAACCTCATCCTAAATAAAGACAATGAATTTCATCATAGAAATCTAATGAAAGTTATTCTTTCGAATAAAGCGCATATGACATTAAAAAGTAGAACAGTTATAAATGTATTATGCAGTTATTTGGAACAAATGACAATTTGAGGCTTGTAGCCAAGAAAAGTCGAGGGTACATTGTCATCAAATGTATTGAAAGGAGCGTCTGATTTCCGCAGCCACAATCATGCAAAACATCATTTGGCTACAGTTTGGTTTGACCTTTGCAGGTGCAAAATCATCGATCAATGTCTAGATCTGATCAAAACGATTATTTTAAAAAAAAAATCTGCAAAACCGTGAAATATTGAAACAATTCGAAATTCAAGGACTAAGCTTGGTTTTATCAGGCGACTTCAAAAATCGATATAACCACATTCTGTGCAATCGATTTATTTGCTCTAGTTGTCTTCCAAAATCTTTCAAAATCACCCACTTGCTGAATTGGAAATGAAGAAAGAAGAGAAAAGTGTTGCTGCATAAAATCCACTGCACAGAAATTGCGCAGTGCTGCGCGTCACTTGCGCGTTCATCAATTCAATCGTATTTCGAGTTTTCGCTTGTTTTCAAAACTTATTTTCCCGAGATTTATCAATCTTTGAATTCATTTATGATAATTCCTACTTATTTCACTCGATTGTTGCTCACAATTTATCACAAAAATAGCGTTGTATTTTTCTTTTTCTGTGCGCGCCATTTTTCATTTCCAAGTGCGGCTCGCTCTCGCTTGTTATTGATTGATTCTTGTTTCCTTTTGTTTTGCTTTTCTTTCTTTTAATTGCTGCAATTATCGCTAATTTGACGAGTAATTATGTGGATAATTATTCATAAATTTCTGCCATTCAGCATTCTCGTATGTCTGTTTGAATCGAGATTGTTTTTTTTTCATTTTGAATTTATTCTTTTTTAGATTTTATTCTACAATGTCCGAAGCAGCAGCCGACACGCCGACTCAGCCAGTCGAGGAGAAGAAGGAGGAGACTCCCAAAGAGGAGGAGAAGATGGACACTGAAGCCGATGCACAGGCGCAGCCTGACAAGGAGGCCGACAAGGGCGTAAGCTAATTCATTCTTCTTTGATTTTTCTTTTGAATTTCTATCATGGCGGTTTTCACAAACGTATTGTTAAACAGTCGTACCGAAATTTTTGGAGAAACTCCTGCAGAAATTCATTCTTAAAATTGCGATAATTTATTGAGCTGAACTGCAAGAAACCGCAATTTTCGAAATTACTTCTCCTGAATTTCTCAAGATTATTACTCGTAGTTCGTCTGTGTTCATCGACTTCTGAAGAGTCGAATTTCTATTATTTATTTCAAACAGCTCATGCTAGAATTTGATCTCCTGTTTTGAAAATTTGGCCCTCTGTTTCGTCAACGGCTCTTTTCTTATTACTCTTAATTTCCTTCACTCCCTATCCGTTGACAAATGCAGGAAAACGATAAATTTATTGCGCAATAAAAATTATTGATTTTATTTTTAAAAAAATATTTTCAATATTCATTTTGTAGTCTGAAACCCCAGCGACGAACGGCGAACAGGCAGCAGCAGCAACGACGACGACGACTCCGGCAGCCTCGACTCCTGCTGCCCCGCCTCCCGAGAAGCCTGCTGCTCAGGCTCCTCGTCCACAGACCAACGTCCCCACCAGACAGTACCTCGATCAGACGGTCGTTCCCATACTCCTACAGGTTCGCCGAATTTGTCTTCATTTACACAGAATTTTATCTTGAACAAGTTCAAATTTGCTTATGTTTTTTTTAAAAACTATTATTGACCCATGGATCTCAAAAATTATGCCGATAGATTAGAAGAAGAAACCCGTTAGGAATACGTCGACCTTGTTCGTGAGCATAAGTCAAGAGAATAGTGAAAACGAATATTCGAGCTATGCTATTTCTTATTATGATCTTCTTGCCCGACTATTAACAGAGAGTATTGTTGAAGACGAAGCATATTTTCTGCGAAATTCTAAAACAATTCAAAAAGTCGCCCAAATGTTGGGCAGCCCTGAAAGTTCTCTCTCGTCTGATATCGTAGCTTATAAAACCATCTTCGTTCAGGGACTTGGCGCGTTGGCGAAAGAGCGACCCGAGAACCCGATCGAGTTTCTGGCCAAATTCCTCATGAAGGAGAAGCATCGCTACGAGCCCAGCAACGAGAGCGCCAATGCGGCCGCCAATCAGTAAAACTGCTCTGCAAATCGGGCAGTCATTCAAGGTGGGATATACTGCTTCGAAATTAGCAAGCGACATAGTTCCAGGCTTCTGTGTGCCACTATTTTGCTTTCCTATCGCTTTCATATCATTTCTCTTATACATGATTTTTCTACTGTTTTATCACTTTGTAGATGGATTATTCAACTCGTAATTTGTTCACCTTCTAAAATTCAAAGATAGCTCACACATAGTAATATTACGTTTTCTCCAATTTTATGAATGACAACTATTGTTGAATTTCAGGAATATTCACCACCAATGCCGCCTCTCTCGGCCTAGCTTCTGGCAACATTCTTCGTTCTTTGTTTGTCTAATTTATTCCTGTTTTCGGTAAAATATCTCGAAAATTATCAGTGAGCTTTTCCTTCAATTTTACAATTCTTGCTGAATTTTCCATTCAAGAACTTGTCTAACACTGATAATAATCACTTATTATTTGACTATCATTTCTATGATAATTTAACGACTAAATATTTCCTGTTCGACAATCTAAACATGGATATTTATACCTTATTTCCATTATTTTATTGGACATCAAAATTTCTCGATATTATCATAATCTGAAAACGATAATATTTCGTTTTATCTAACCACCATCACCCTTCTATTCCTGTAATGCGAATTTTTCAGGCTTTATCATTCAATTACTATTTCGCGTTTTTCTTGTGAAATAATAAATATGTTGCTAAAAATGTCCATAAAATCGAGACAGAAAATCAAAGTAATTTGTCTGGTTTTGTGTAATAAATTGGTCAAATAGGACTCGAGATTTTTCTCTACTTCAAATGCAAATTACTGGTTTTTTCTTGTGTGATAATTATCAGGCTTGTACGTGATAGTAAGAAGATTTTGAAACAAGCTATTATGTGTTGAGAGATAACTTTATAAAACCGTTGGAAATAGTTCATAAAATTATGGGATGCCTAGAAAAATGCCTAAAAATGTGATTCAGCACTTCTCTTTTCCTTTCCTCTTGCCCACTTGTATTTGTTATCACTGGCAAGTTTTTCGTTGCCAATCAAACTCACAATCAGTTACTGAGCACTTTTCTTGAGTGATTTTATGCTTTTCCCGGCTCCCCTCGACTAATCTTCGGCTATTTGACGTATTCGGACAATTTGAACACAAAACTGCGAAAATGTTCGAGAGTTTATTAGCCCTGAAAAGGAATATTAATCAGTAATTTATGACATAAACCATAAAAATAAAACACTTGTGAAATAATATTCTTCGAGAAAAAATAACTCCACTTCATCGCGATATTTCATAGAATAATAATGGGTGATAATTTGCATTTAGGAGTTTCGAGAAAAATATTTGATTCATCTCATTTTATCATAGTATCTTTGTCCACTATTAAAAACCAAGAAATTCTACCCACACAATGTAAATAAATAAATTAGCGATGTCATAGAAATTGATCAGTGTTTTCAATTAGATTCAATTATACAATGCAAATATCACAATCAGACGCTGTTTGGTAATGAAATAAGATGATAAGAATGCTGAATTCCACAATGTTTGTGTGGGATGATCTCATTGTGTATTGCTCTATTTTACTCGTTTTTCTCAAATTTTATTGAGCAAATAAAAATTTTTATTTAAAAGCCAATTCGTGCAAAAAGCTATTTCGAGGCCAATATGGTCGTGACTGATAAAAAGTCTCTTTACTTCTCTTCCAGAATGAGTTTTTTTTCTCTGGCAGGCCTGATTTCTTTTTTCCTGTTTTATTATCGCGTTGTTATTCATTTTCTTCAGTTTTTACCATTTTTATGCATAGATCACATGCTTCAATAAGGGTTGACTTTATCTTGAGGCTGGCAAATTCCAGAAGTGTATATATAAGCTGCCTGCGATGTGTGCACTTGCGTAGTGAGTAAGAGGCTTCGCAAACCTTTCGTTTTTCATTTCTCTACACTCCTGATAAACTTTCAGATATTTATAAAATTTTCATTTTTTCAGTAACTGAACCAATTTACATAAAAGTACAGAAAATGTCTGACCATCAAGCGACCGGAGTCCACGCTCACTCAGGTGATTGTCATGAGCATGAGGGAAAGCATTGCGACCAAAAACATGGAGCTGTAAGAATTATGGGAATTTAAGAATTCTCAAATTTCTGATTCAGACTGGAGCGCACGTGCATTCTGGCGACCATCATCAGAAAGACTGTCATGGTGAGCACGAGCATAAACTGCCCAGCCACGATGGTCACGGTAGGCTATTCATTCTTTAAAGGATTGAAATCATTATGTTTTAGGAAAACATGAGCACCATGATGGAGATGGGCACGATCACGGGTCGCATTGATTGCATTAGAAGAACTTAGAGTGCGATCATAGACGATGGCGTCAATAAAAAATATATTAAAAAAAGTAATAAAATGCTCATAACAATACCTGAAAATCCAAACAAAAAAAAAGATCTTGCAAAATGGTTTTTTTTGTATAAATTTGTATTAAAGAAAATTGAATAAAGCGTTTTAAAGATGATCGAATTCGCAACTGTTTTAAATCAAGTCATGAATTTGTTAAATCTACAAAATATACAATTTTATCTAAAGTCGAGAAGAGCTCATTTATTTTTGAAACATTAGTTCGCTGATCATCTGA
Source organism: Diploscapter coronatus (assembly GCA_964036155.1). Taxonomy (NCBI): domain Eukaryota; kingdom Metazoa; phylum Nematoda; class Chromadorea; order Rhabditida; family Rhabditidae; genus Diploscapter; species Diploscapter coronatus. The sequence goes on along the minus strand of OZ038422.1, from coordinate 42,527,045 downwards.
CTCTCAGTGTTGGAGCCCTTTCTTTTATTCGAAATTCAATCTAACACTGCATTTACGTACGGAAAAGGCGTTGGATTGATATCGAGCGTTTACCGGCGTTGAAATTCGTTAGCTATAAACTATTGTATACATTTTGAAATAAAACTCTTAATTTAAAAATTCATTTCTAATCACGTCAATATTCGATGTCGTATTATTCCCGTCGAGAGAACATTTCTCCGCGGAAGGCTTCGGCAGCCAATCGCGATGGAAGTGGCTATCAGAGCGATACGAAAATCAGTGAGCATTTTCTATAAAAAATTATTTATCTTCTTAGCGTTCAAACTGCGGATCCTCAATGTAAGATTAGTTTGTGGGTCAGTGCGAATGAACGTGGACCCACACGGATAGGCAAATGCAGAAATTGCAAATTCGCATGGATCCACATTGGTCCGCTTGAATTCGCATGCTATTCCATATGGGTTTATGTGGATACGCACTAATTACATTATTTTCTTTAAAAAAAAACCCTTGAGTTCTTCTACAATTTCTTCCATGCGCATATCCAAAATTCTTTATGAAAATATTTTTTATTTCGAGAACAATTGAGGCTAGATGATGCGATCAATAAATTTCTCTTGCACTCATGCATTTATCAACCTAGCATCTAACTTTTCCACTATGCATCTTAAATTTGTAATATAAATTATGAAAGAACGCAATAAATTCCAGTCGAAGAACTTGCTTGGCAAATGGTGGAAGCCCTAGTCCAACTGGAATCGTGGGAAGCTCATAGGGACCGAGTAGCTTTGTTACAAGCCAATAAAGGTACGGAATCGATCATTAGCTAGCGTTTGGGGATTTCAAATTTAGACTACGACGCTCTTGCCAAACTCTGCCCTCCTCCAATGAAAACTCAGAAGCAGCTACAAGCGGAACCAGTCGAGAATAATAACGGGGATGATGAATGCAAGTTTTTGTGGATTTGTATTTATACTTTATAGGAATATTTAGATTAAATTATACTATCATAAATTGCATAAACTAAAACTAAAATTTCAGCAATAGAAAATGGAAAGGATAAATGAAGAAGTTATTGGATGTGCAGAAATGAGTTCTAATTCGCCAATTACGGATATCGATTCAGTTCTCTTCAGTTTGTGCAAATTTCTGTAAATGATTCTGAGCAGTAAGATGCTTTCCACTATTATTGATTCTCGAAATAACTATTAGAGAATTAGATTCTCCAAAAATTCCAACATCTTTTGAAGTTACGATCAAACCAATCTTATCGATTTCCTCTCGCATCTCAACTAGTCCATTTATTATTTATTCAGGGGCCAATTCGTATTCTTCTCATCTTATTATTCAATATATTTATCATATCGTTGAGTAAGAAAGTTAATCATGCTGAGGAGTTTTCTCCCATCAACGATATTAGGCTTTACTTACAGCCTTAATTTTATTCTTAAAGCTTGACCTCGAAAATTGAAATCCGTCATCTATCACCACCACGATAATCATCATTTCATCACGAATGTATTTATTATTGCGTGTATTGTAAAATTGTGCATTCTCGCCTAATTGTATATTGAATTTTTGTGCGGGCTTTCAGTAATAAAATATTCAAAATATAATAGCGACAGAAGTATTGAACCATGCAGATGATCGTCGTTTGCATAATTCGTCTACTTGTATGGACTGACCTACACTAAATTTAGTATAGATATGAAAACATGTAGAACATGAACAACTATTTTCTAAGGTTTCTCGATTCGTCTCTATACAAGAATTGTAGGCAAGAAACCAAAACTCATACATGATACTATTATTTTGAATGCTGCTGTATGCATTTTATGAATATTCAACATTTTTAGTTCGTTACTTTCCTGCATAATATTATCAAATTCTCAAAATTTCGTGTTTTTATTAATTTATTTGCAGATGAACGGAATGAAACCATTGTCGATATAAGTAATAGAAAAACAGAGTACATAAAACAAATGAATAGGAGATTAGAGAGAAAAGGATAAAAATAAACTAACAAAATGGACTGACTCATTTACTAAACCAACAAGATAAATTTACAAAATATATTTAGCTAATAGAAAAATTAGGTGGAATATTTTAGATCTAATCGTTTTCGAATGAATCGGTAAGATATTTAGGCGAAAAATGACCAATTTTAGAAGAAAAGGGCAAAATTTCACGTTTTGAAAAACAGGTGATTGGTTGGAATTAGTCGGATTTTTCAAAACATCCAAATTTTGGAGCTTGAACTTGAATCGTTTATATTCCTGAAGAGAAACGGGTAGATGTGAATTGCAAAACTATGATATTATTTCAGAACTCTTGGAACTGATCTGAAAGTTCAATTTTGTATAAAACAATTACCGATGAAGCCGCTTAGAATTTTTCTCAGTTACCAAAAGCCTGGTTTCTTTTGCAATTTTGAGTATCAAGAGGGGGTCAATTAGAAGAACAACGCACAACAGTAACAGTGAAACAGAGGAAACGGGTGAGAGGGAGGGGGTGGTTGACTTGCTCACTTAGCCTGCATGTAGGCCTCGAGTTCGGCATCGAGCTGTGCAGCGGTTTTGACCTTCTTCGCGCCTCCTTTGCCAGCTCCTCCTCTGCCGCCGGCGCCTTTCCTGGGCGATTCATCCTCTCCTGCAAGTCTGTCCAGGAATCGATTCGGGTTGCCACTGCCTGCATTGCGACGACGACCGCCAGCCGAACCGCCACTGCAAAATTTTCATTCATTTGAATTATTGAAAATTGAATAATAAAAATAGATCGCTTTAGATGCCGATTTCTTTAAATTTTACTCGTATAAATCCGCCAAGAAAATATTGAAAAACAAGAACATGGTTTCTTATCTCTCTCAGCAATATTCGCTTTTTCTACGAGTAGAGGGGGATTATGAAGGTCGAGTTTAAAGAAGTCCGTTTAATGGTGTTGGCTTCAAAATTGAAATATCCTTTTCCACGACTATTTTTTGTATGAATTATTAGTCATTTTCAATCTTAGAGAAGAACAAGTATGACAGAGTAATAAGAGAATTGTTTTCCACTCAACTGCACGTAATTAATATGCCAAGTTGTTCACGATGGAAAATTTTCGACATCAGTGATCTATTCTGTTTCCTGGAGTGTAAACATTTACCTACCCGGCTCCACTAGAGAATTTCTTCCTGATGCCTCCCACGGCATTGACTCGGGGAATGGATCTGCTGACCTGCGGTTTGGCTGTGTACTGCAGACGACTTGAAATGCCTCCGCCAGCCACCATCGAGCCGTCCACGATCACCATCTTCAGCAGCTGGCCTGCAATTTGATTTTTTAAAAATGTATTTTCAGAAAGAAAAATTTCAAGGGATTCTGAATGATCATGAACAGTATTTCGAAATTTAGGCAGCTATATTAAAAGATAACATGTTGGAAATTTGATGCATCTTGGTAGCGAAATCAGTGTCGAAAAATAGAAAATTGTTATGAACTTTTCCCGACGAGTCTATCACGAATTGGCGGTCTTTGTTTGGTTTATTTCAAAGCGCAAACCATCGAGGTTGACGCCCTTGAAGTCGTTGAGCATTTTGTTGGCGTCCTTGCGCTTGAGGGTCACATCGCCAGTGCCGAGGGGCTCTCCACTCTCGTTGAAGTGCACAGTCACAGTGTCGAATCCGTACGGCTCGAACAGCTCCTGAAATTACCCATTCCATATTTGCAAACCTAAAATTTCAAAGAATTCACTTGAAACATTTTTTTTTTCAAAATTGGTTTTGTTTTACAACTTCCTGCTCGGCAAAAGATAGTGTGCATCGTGGATGACATCGTTCAGTGATTGAGAAACCAGAAACAATAGCCATCGACGTGCCGACGCGCATGGATTCAGATGACTTGGATGACGTCAGTCAGTCAGCAGGGTTACAGTAGATGAGTCAAGATGGAGGTGTGTCAGTCTTAAGAACCTCGAGATCTGCAGTGACGACGGAAGTGGCCAGGTTGGAGATGTTGACACGGACTTTGCGATTCGGGTTGCCTGCCAGGCCGCCTGCAGCCGAGACCAGGGTGGCTGCTCCGCCAGACTTGAACGAGCCTCCGCTCTCCAGCTCCTTGAACTTATCGTGACGCCACTTTCCGGGAGGGGTGCTCTGAAAATACAAATAATAAATAAATATTTCAGGAAAGGTTTGAACTATTCCGATTGTCGCTTTTTTCCTTCCAAAATTAACTATTCTCTTGCATCGTGATGGCGGCATGCAGATTTAGAATCAGAAAGAAGTGGTCAAGTGATTTCGCATGTGTTCATTTTCATTCCTACTTACTTACCTCTCTGCCGAACCCCTTCCTGGCAGCCCCAGCTTTGGGAGTCCTCACAGCGCCTCCCCCAGTCGACCGCCTGGCTCCTCCTCTCGGCTTTCCGGCTCCATTTCGGAATCCACCTCCTCTGCCGCCGACTCGCGGCTTCTGAAAATTTGGAGCTTTAATGAATTGCAGTGAATCAAAGAGAATTTAGCGATTCAAATCGGTGTCTACTATCTTATTATTTTATTTTTGGGATTTTGAATGCCTCATTTGCTTAATGCGCGTACCTTGTTCTTCTGAATGATTTCATCGAGACTCATGTTCACATTCGCCATCTCTGTGTTTAGTTTCTGCTTCAAGTCCACCGAATTCAATCGAAAGAGGTTCACTGACACTGAAAATTTACACAAATTAGTCGATATTTTGATGGAACGAATCGAAATGACGAAGAAGTGGCAGACAAAGAGAGGTGACATTTCGAATCTATTCGCAAGTTTTGAAATTTCATCATCGATTCAAAAAGAAGAAGACAAGCGATAAACAAACATTGAAGGGGAAAGAAGTCATAAAATTGCTAATGCTTGAGAAGGTATTTCGAAAAAAAAAACGAATACAATTTGCTTGGAAGGAAATTATTACTTTGAAACATGTTAGAATTTGAATTTGAATGATTGGATGAATTTCCAAAGTTCGATCGAATAATTCGAACAAAACGTGGAAATTGACTCGCCAAAAATGAGAAATGAGCGAAAATCGATGATATTGACAGCAGAAATTGAAAATTTTCAAATGAGGAGTGGGGTAAAGAGATAAGGTAGGAAAAAGAGAAGGAGGAGAAGCAGAGGAAAGACGCTGGTAGAGGGGAGAGGAGGGAGCAAGAAAGAGCAGAGAGAAAGAGAGGATAAAATACTGCGTCTCTGTCCTGTTTATGAGCAACCACTGCGCAAAATGTAAAAGTGCAGTTCGAAATGAGAATCTACAGAAACAAAGAACCACTGCAAATGTGCAAAGTGTAGAAATACGAAGCAAGTTGCATCGACTTGTTATTTCGCATCAAAAAAGGAAAGCCAGAGAAATTTTATTGATCATTGTAAAAATATAAATAAAACATAAACCCGCAAAAACAGTAATTCAGCATCGGTAGAAAATCATCCAGTAATTTCGATTGACAGCAAAAGTAAAATTACCCGTAACAAAAGCAAAAAAACTGACATTTTACAGAAATTTCGTAAATTTATCGTTTTATCAACAATCGTCTTCCTTAATTCGTTTTCGATGCGAAGTTATCGCCTGAAAGAAAATTGTTAGAATTGTTCTACAGTACTTGAATTACTGAATGGAGGTAAATTTAGCTGTTTTCATAGTTAGGTTATTTTGACGCTTGATTTTTAATTTCATTCCAGTAAATAAAAAAAAAACATTTTTACCTTTTGCAATGTATTCAACTCCTTAGTCCATCTCTGCTTCCAATCGTCCCTCTCCGCCAGTTTCCATTCCTCTTCCTTTTGCCTCCTCGATTCTCTCAATTTACTCAGCTCTTCTTCAGTCATTTGTTCGAACGTCGTGTTCAGCAGATAACTCAAGCCAGCAGCCTAGAATCATCATTTTATGAATGAGCTCAATGAACAATATGCACAATTAGCAATATTCATGGTTAGAATGAAGCTCACAAGTCTTGCATCATTCACTAATTTTTATTATTCTTTTTCACTTACTTGTGATGCAAAGATCAGTTGAGAACTTTCTCATATATCGTGAAAGCCAAATCCTAGAGAATTTCCAAGTTTCAACCAGATCGGTGCACCGTAATTAGGTGAAAGAAAACAACAAAAATCAGGGTGATGCAAACTTATCTTCGCCACTGTATCTATCAAAAAGGTAAGTTTTTTCACATTCCACAGGGAATTTCTGCTATAATGCACTTCTAATTGGTTGAACTTAAAAAATGTCGATTTAAAACACAATGATAAATGAAACTTCATCAACTTGTGAAGAAAATCTCACCTGTCCTTTCAGTTTCTTGGTCGGATTTTCCTCGAATCCCAGATTCCTCAATTCGTTCTCGATTTCCACTTTATTCTTCTTCTTCAAATTCAGTCGACCGTCCACTATAAACTCGATAAATCGCACCTGAATTTGGACATTTTCAAAGGGGAAAATCCTTTCCCAACCTGATTATCGACTTTCCTGAATTTGGCTTCGTTTTCGACGACTTCTCTCTGCAGTCTTTCCTCGTACAGTTTCCGTCGAATTGCGAAGTGCTCCTGCAGAATTTCTACTGAATTTTCGTAGGTGTGAATCGAGTGATTGTGATCGAACAGGACCTGAAGAACAAAGAATTTATTATTTAAAAAATATCAAGAAATCCTTTAATGATAAATCTTCTGTAAAGAGTATTTGGAGATCTGTAACAAGTTGGGAGCACATAAAGAGGAATATTAGATATGTATGTTACAGATTCTTCGCCTGTTTTACAAACTTATCGCCACCCTTCATAGGAATGAAAAAAACAAAGTTAAGTTATCTTCGTTTTAGAAAATTACCATATTCATAGAAGTGATGCAGCGAAGTTTGAGCCATTTGAGCAGATTTGCATTTGTGCTCAACCTCGAAGGCAAGTTGCTCTTGTTCGCGTGCAGAATGAATTTCACATCGTTCTGAGTGTGCTGCTCGTAGAAGCATCTGCCAAAAGCAATGTAAAAAAGAACAAATATGTAGATGAAAATCCCCTACTTGATTTTGTCGTTCTCGATCAGACCGCGCAACACATTCTCCTTGTAGCGATTCGTCCACACTCCCACTGGCAGTTCGCTGATTCCGATTCTGCAAGAAGCAACGTTGCATTAGTTCAATTAGAATAAGTGTTTTTATTTGATAGGTTTTTGAATATATAGATTAATAAGAAAAAATGATGAAACCCAATTTACTTGACAATAGGCGAATTCTTCCTCTCTCCTTCGAGTATCTTAGCCTTTCCATAGAATGCGAATTGTCTGTCTGATTCAGCAAGAATGTTGCCTTTGAACTGCTCGTAGTACGGATTCTGAAATAAATTTTGTCAAAATTGAAAAAAGGAACAGAATTAGATAGAAAAATCAACGCAAAGTAAGAAACCCCTACCAAACTGGTTCGTCCGTCCATCTTGCCGTTGTCTTCGATCATCTGCAGGAGGATTTCGATGATTTTCTGCGGATCGTGGTTGGGGATTCGAGTGGAATAGCCTGTGGCCAGCCCCATCGCTCCGTTCACCAGAACCATAGGGATTATCGGACAGAACCTAAAAATGAGTGAATCCTATTATTAATTCAAGAGAAGACTCAAACCATTTCGGTTCAACAGTGAGATTTTCCTCCTGGCAATACTCCAGTAGATTGTCATCGGATTTGGGGAAGATCAGACGAGTCAGGGAGCTGAAAAATGCAATTTATAAATGATCTTCGTTTCCATAAAGTAATTCTAGTGATAAAAAGACTTCGTTGAAAGGTTGAGACTTTTGATAATAACACTATTGACGTTCCTCCAAAAAAAGTGAAACCTTAAAAATCACACATAAAAATAGTTCGAACTAGGAATTTGTACGAAAGAAAACTTGAAAGCTATTACCTCAATTTAGTGTAGATGTATCTGGCAGCTGCTGCGTCCTCGCCCCCCTCATGTCGAGTTCCGAACTGACCGATTCCTTCCAAAAGGGGCAAATTGTTCGAGCCAACAAAATCCTGCGCCAATTTCACTATCGCTGATGTCAGTGACACCTGAAAACTCTTTGTATCGGGGTTTGATTGTTTTAGTCAAAAACTTAATTGTATGCAAATTTTTTAATTAGTTAATGCTAAAGTTTTTGTGATGATGGGCCGTAATTTTTTTTTCGTTAAAAATGTTGGAAATAATCACAATAATTTAGAGAGAAAAAATCAAAAAAGCACAAACCTCTCCGTGGTGATAGGCCTGTGTCTGTGCAACGAGTCCGGCGAGTTGTGACACTTTGACCTCCCTGCTCTCGGGCTGCTTCATCAGAGTGTAGAGGATCTTTCGTTGCGAGGGCTTCAAGCCGTCCATCACATTTGGAATTGAGCGCTAAAATCCTCTTGTCGACTCATTTTCTCTGGAAAATCCCTTACCCTCATGTTAGCGATGCCGTATTCTCGCAAGTCGTCATTAATGAAATCCTTCAAGGAAACTGAATTCGAACATTCGGCAGGCTCAACCTGAAAGTGCAGTGTTTTGATGACGACTAATGTATGCCATTTGTAAGAATTTTTAAAATCAATTTTAGTGCATTTTCTTTATGCAAACAGAAATGTTTACAGTGAAGTGCAGTGCGATGAAATCTGCATTGCAGTGACACAACTTTTTGTGCTACAAACATCCTTGGTGCATAATAAAAGTCACTTGATTTTTTGTAAGCGGTTCTTCAAAAAAAATACGTGAATGAATTGCTCACAATTTTCCGCAAATTAAAACTATAGCCTTTACCGCTTCTCGTTTCTCCTCTCTGACAGCGAGCCACTGCTTCCTCTCCTCAGTCTGTTCTCTTTCGAATGCCACCTTCATGGCCTCTGTGTCGGCTTCACTAATCCCCGTGTAGACGATAATTCGCTCCTCCAAGTTTCGGAAATACTCTCGAGCTTCGGCAGAAGTCGACGTTCCTGGAGATTTTTTTTCATAAAAATGCAGTAATTTTTAGACAGCTTACCCAATCCTTTGTAGTACTTGACAGTGTATGCATCTGCATTTTCCTCCTCCTTCTTCTGCCAGACTTCGAATTCCCTCGTCGAGTAGAAATTGAGCACTGTCGAACCGAGTTTTGCCTGAATTTATCTAAATTACATTTTTATGGAATTTTGGTTAAAAATTCAGAAATGGATCAAATATGCTGAGATTAATTGGATAAAGTTTCGTTCTTGAACAATCTAAAGCAACCAGAGAAACAACTCGGAAATTATAAGACAATAAATCGATAAAATTGGATTGAAAACTAAAATTTCGAACATTTTCCAGCGGGTAATCTGAAAAAGAAGACGACAAAACATACGAAATAGTATAGGGTAGGATAGAAGAAAGGTCTCGTACGTTCTCCTTCCAATGCTATTTCGTCATCTCGTGATCGTATAATTTTCAAATTACCCAAAAACGGATGTTTTAAACAGATAATGTAAACTCGAAAAGAAGAACCTTGATGAGAGGTGTGTGGAGCGAAGTGACGAATCCCGACTGGATGAGTCTGGGCCAGAACCGATAGATGACGTTGAGCACGAGGGCGCGGATGTGGCATCCATCGTCGTCCTGGTCTGTCAGAAGGAGAATTCGACCGTATCTCAAACCATTTCAAGCTACTTTTTCAAATTCATAGTTAAGGGAAATTTAGAAGCTTAGTGAAAATTTCACGATAATTTTTCTATGATGAGAATCAAGGTGTTGCGTAAGACGTATTCAACATCCTTCAAATCAATTCATAGTTCTCACCTCAAAGCGTTCCTTTCCTCTTCCGTTTCGTATTTCTTATCGAATTGCAGACCCAAAATTCGAATCACCGACTTCAGTTCAGCATTTTCGAGAATCTAAAACGATTCATACTTGTAAAAATATAATTAAGAATTAAAACCATACCCGTCCCGGAGTGAGTTCGGAAACATTGAGAAGTTTGCCTCGAAGCGGAAAAACGCCGTATTTCTCTCGACCGACTACCTGAAAGATGGAAATGAAATACCGCTGAAACTTCGGCTGATCTTCAATAAATATCCCAGTTCTTGTCCTATTGATGGATGAAAAGTCACAATCAACACCAGTTTGTTATAGATAAGATCGTGGATTTTGAATTTTCGGAGATTCCAAAGGTGCCAAACTTGAGCATATTTGATAGAAATTCAAGCACTAGTTTCTTTAGAAAGTGGAATACGATTGCAATGTTAACCTAAGTAAATACATTGGTATTAACACACACTTTGGATGAGTACTTTGTTATCAAATCATTGAACAGACTTGCAACTCTTTCTAGAAATTGTCAAGCGCAACGTGAGATTGCGATTACTTATTTGCAAGTCTGTCAGTGAAAAAGAAAGAACTTTGGAGAAATGTTGTTCGGTATCAAGGTACTCACTCTTGGTAAAGTGTACTCAGAAACTAGAAAATGCACCTACCTGCAAACCAGCAATGGCGAGGGCCTTTGCCGAGTCCCCCTCAGTGAGAATGAGGGTGCACTGTTTGGCTCCGTCCTTCCCACTCCCGGCCCACGCTGCATCTTCCAACTTCGCTATGTCATACAGGTGATCGTCTTTAGAGGGTTTACGGAGCTTTTTACGTTGGGCCTGAAAATGATAATTTCCGAAAGGAAATAACGATTTAATGGCGATTTGAAAATCTTGCCATTTCGCAACATTGCAATTTGGAAAGAAAGTGTATACAAAGAAGAAATGCTAGAGTGATGAAAGTGCCGAAATTATATTTTGTACACTATTTCTTTAATGAACAAGATCGCAACATTTTCAAGTTGCCAAGCTTTATCAACAAGATAAAAAAATAAGCTACGAAGAATCGAAAAGTCTAGCTGAATGAAATTCTTGAAATTATCAAGAATTACCCTTTGTTTATCAGCAGTAATCTGCTCCACGATTTGCTCGATAAGTCCGACAGAGTCCGCCCATTTCAATATATCCTGAAATTTTTCGTTTTTTCTTTCCAACAGTAGTTCATTATTTTGCAAACCTTTGCTTTGAAATCGAAGGAAGAACCAAATTTGGAAGGAGACGTTGTGAGGGATTCCTTTGTCTGGCTCGAGAACGAAGGGTTGTCAATGAGGCAGTTCGCGAATAGACACAGATTGTCACGGATCTGGAGACAAGTTAAATTACAATCCGAGAGGAAAATGAACGACTATTTGAATATGAGACGTCAGTCGTTCATTATTCAAAAATCTTAACACAGCGAATATTTTCAATTTCAGGCATCAATAAAGAATAAAATACTTCAAAATGTCTTACAATTTGCGGTCGAACGTCAACAGCGAGTTGCTTCTTGAGTTCGGGACGAAGAATCGCAATCAGTTTGTCCATTACGTAATCCACGTGAGTGCCTCCCTAAAATAAGGACTTTCTTGAAAGACGACAATTTTAGAATTTATCTAAAAACAATTCATAATGTTGTACACTCGGACTGTATTGCATATCGTTTTTTAATTATAGAATGCCGTCAAACGATTCAAAATGAGCGCATGAAGATGTGCCAACCTTCCTCGTAGCGATATTGTTGACGAATGAATTGTGCAGATATCCACTGTTGGAAGGAGCGACGCCGATGTGCCACTGTGGAGAGAAGCGGACATCGTAAATCTGGTTGACCGACTCTGCATCGAAGAACAGACGCATGAACGAAGAGAAATCTTCCACCTAAAATATGTAAGAAAATGATACGTCGAAAGTATATTAGGCCATTGAAAGAGCTGTTGGAATTGGAAGAAAAGATAAATATTTTCATAATTTTAGTTTTACTCCCATTATCTCATGAGGAATAACTAGAACCAGGTATGCTCATTTCCGAATTCCAAAAAAATATTCAATGACCGCGAAATTAAAAAAAAGATATATATATATATGTGCCTGAATGAATTGATCGTTGTAGTAAACCGTGACATTTGGCAGAGTGGATGCAACTTCGACTGCTCGCATGAAAAACAAATCGCACACATCGGAGGTTAGTCCATCTAAAAATTATTAAAAAAATAAAACTAAAAATGCAATGACCACCAAAAATAAGCTAAAGAAGAATATCCTCACCCATATGAAATCTGCCCAAATCTGGCTGGAATGTGACGCAGGTGTGATCAGCCTCGTCTGTCTTCTCGATTACCGGTTCTTCAGCACATTGCATGTTTTGCATCCACTTCTAAAACATTTCATTTCATTTTTCACTCAAATATTTTCTGACCTGTCTGAATTTGAGTCCTCTTTTGCCATCCACAGTTTCGACTTCGAATCGGGTCGAGAAAATGTTGCACAGCTTGGCACCGAAACCGTTGCGACCGCCTGGAAAAGGAAGGATTTATATTGCCGGAAGTGTCGTCAATGAAAACTGTACAATTGAATTCATTCATACGACATTTCTATAAGCCAGTTAGACAAAATGATTCAAGTTGAAAAAATCAAAAAGACGTAAATAAACCGACCGACGCATTTAATCTCCTGGTCATCGTAATGGGAAGAGGTGTACATCTGTCCGAAGATGAGTGAGGGCATGTACATTCTCTCGTCAGGGTGAATCTCCACTGCAATGCCTCGGCCATCGTTCCAAATCGATATCACATTTGATTCTCTGAAAACTTCGCATAAAAATTCGCTGACAAACAAATGAACTCACTTTCTGAAACATCACATCTAGGCGTCTCAAAACTCGATCCGCAGAGAAAATAGTGTACCTTTTCGAGAAAGAGAAAGAAGACATGCTCTTTTTATTTTAATATGACGTAATATTTTCTGTGGATTTATTTGCGGGTTGAATTTTGAGAAGTCTGATCACAACCCTTTTAAAAATGAAATTTTCAAGAAGCAATAACTTACTGATCGACTTTGATCCGTATTTCGGTCATATTCTTGGGATCTCTGAATTTGTTATCGGCCGCGTTGACCAGAATCTCGTCGAAGATTTTGAGCAAAGCTGGGGAAAATGTCACATTTCGCTTGATAACTCGACCATTTTCGTAGACCCACATCGGCTGAAAATTACAATTCTTAAGGAAGAAACAAACCGAAACATCGTGTGTTCATTGTCAAATGACGTGAGACCGCAAAATCCAACGAAAATTCAAACAAGCTGGAAGAAGTGATAAAACAATGACCGTATCATGAACGAGTTCGATTGATCCGACATAGGTGTCCGGCCTGAGCAGAGCGTGTTCCTCACCACTGATTCGTCTGTATTCCACTGTTTTCTCTGCCTTCGTTTTTACGCCTGTCGCTAAAATGCAATAAATATTCTACCTTAATCATTGAAGATTTTCATGCCAATGAAGGAACTTGTAACATCGAACATTGAGCGGATCTTTCAGAAAAAAAATCATAAGGATAGTGTGAATGTTGATCTTTCCAAGCAGTTTCAAGATTTGTAAAAACCTCCTACCATAAGCAGCCTTTGAAGTCGTTGGAATTGCCTGACACGTGGCTGCTTCGATCGAACTGAGCAATGCTCTCTTTTGTAGGCAGAAATGTCGAATTTGATGGAGTCCCCGCAAACTTCTCACTGTATCCACACAACATCGTCGCATTTCTTCCGAATCTAAGAACAAATCACCAATTCCACCAGAAAAGAAACCCCACAAAGAGTTAAATATATTGCTGTCGTTAGAAACTTGTTCGTTAACTTCGAAACTTCAAGTTTTTATTTTTATTCTTTATTTTTCAGATAAAAATCCATAAAACAAAAAATGACAACTGAACGCTCCATTTGAACTTGGAGCCGAGAATTTTGAAACAGAATAATTTAATAAAATTTTGGGAAATAAATAAAACAGTTTTTCATAGAAAAGGGATGCCTTCTGACGTCGGATAAAACTTTACGAAAACGATGAGAGAAACCCGCCAGGAAAACAGAAATAGAGTGACGAAAGGTTACCGTAATAAGTGCCAAAATCAGAAGGAAGATTTTGACAACACAAACAACTTGATAAAGAAACACAATCAAATGAAATTGTCAGGTAGGCTTGAAAAAATGATAAAACGCCTAAAATTGCATAAAATTCACTCTACTAGGGAAATTTAGGCTAATAATTCGTTCCTTTCTTTCAATTGTTTTTCAAAAATAACTCAGAAAGAAAGGTCATTATCACAATCATTTTGGATAAATTTGAACTTTTGGTGTCAAATGAGTAGATTCTGCAAGAAATTCCATAAAATGGAACATCAGTTCATTTTCAACCAACAGCGTTCTGGATGAAGTGATTTACCGTATACTTGCTTAGGTAGCCTTAGTCTTCTTGGTGTACTCGGCATATTTGCTCTTGCTCTTGGAGAAGATGTAGTAGCTGCCGATGGTGGTGGGGGCAACGATGCAGAAGAACACGATCCAGTACATGTACTTTGGAGAGAAACGACGCTCGTACTCCCGCTGGCGGTAGATGTAGCCTGCAAATGTTAAAGATATGATTTTTCTTTATAAAAATAACGAAATCAGTTATTTTTGCGTTCGCATCGTAATTGATGATAATAGCAGCTTACTTCCTGATGAATGATTTACGCGAGTTAAAAATGGTATTACAGGGAAAGAATGTAGAATGAATTATTATATTTTTAAATGGCCATAAAAATTTGATGCGCGAAACAAGATTTCCCACCTTCACCAGGTGCATTGGTGTATCCAACGTGGGGCTCAGTTTCGTCATCCACGTAGTAGGTCACTTGAGCTGCCGTGTAGTTGAACATTCCATAGGCACGGGGACGGATCTGGATTTGAGGTCTTGTTGAAAAATGAGAGAATTCCCGTCTGTCTTATACGCTTAACCAGCAGCAAAAGGAAATGAGAAAGCCCAATTTTAGTAGAAAACTCGTAAATTTGTCTTCTTCGACGTAAAACATGAGATTTTTCAAAACTGTACATCCTCTTTCTCAATGATGGAAATGAAGAGAATAGCTCACGATGACAGAGTGGGTGACATTCGACTGTCCAGGAATGCGCTCGAAGCGGACGTTCAGCAGGCCCTTGACGATCTCGAACGACTGGGTCGGGAACGAGTGGCGGTCGTCCAATGTCACCTGAACATTTAAACATGATTGAAAAGTTGCAAAATAAATTTGCATTAAAGCTGAAATTGTTCACATTAGAGAAAAACGGAGATGATTTTATTCAAACTTTTTTTTTTTTTCAAATCTAAAGCTAGGTTTCTTCTAGGCATCATCAAAACGATTGGGGCGAATGCTCGTTAAAATATCTAAATTATCGTCAATGCAAAAGATTGGAGGATGAAGTTTTATGATCCCCCTGTGAGTATCTACGAAATTAAAGAAGCGTTGTTTGAGAAGAAATTCCTCATTCTTGCTTCTCTCACTTGTCAAAATTCACATTTCTTTCCAATCATTTTCTCCACAAGAATTCTCCTAAGCTTCGCAAGTGAAAGAAAAGATATTTCCGATTCAGGTAAAGGCTTCGATGAGTACCTTGGTGGCAGGTTTGTCTCCCATGTTAAAGATGCCGTACTCCATGACCAGATCCATGTTTTCCACGGCGTACGTAGACAGGGCCATTTTGCTCGTCACCAGATAGGCGGGCTGAAAATGAACTCAATCAGTGAGAAAATCTGTGAATTTCCATTTGCATACCCTTGTCTGAGTGCCTGCCTCATCAGCGAGCGAAAGTGCGCAGAACGCCAGCAGAATCACCAACTGCATGTCGGAGGATCGAAGAATTACCTGTAAAAGAGTGGCATTAGTGGGAACTTACAGCGAAATGAGGAGATGGCAAGACGAGACGAATGCTAAGCGAATACTGAGGAATGGTAGGGAAGAAAATGAAAGAAGATTTCATTCAAAGCAATGTGTGCAACTATGATTTTTTGGAGAAAAATAACCATTTTTGAAGATCGAAAGTTAAATGCAGAAAAATAGTCACAGCAAATAGGCCAGAAGTCGTTCATTTAAGAACTTTGCCAGCTTCATGTATGCAAATCCAGTTTTGAAGAAAAAATCGGGGAAAAAATATTTGAAGGCCCGAAAATAAAACGAGAAATTTCAAAGTTGGAAATCAACTCAAAGAAATAAGGCAGAAAGTCTCGTTTGCAGTCTGGCCTTCCAACCGAGACGCGAGGAGAAAGGGAGGAATAAAAGACAACGCGATGACAGCCGATGTTTACGCCATTTTGAATTGACACATCATTGCCAATAGGAGCACAACCGTTTCTTGGAAACCGACTTTATCATGCGTTGTCGTTGTTTCTGAGCAACTAGAAAAGTGAGAGAAACGGAAGAAACTATAAAACAACGACAACGAATGACAAAAATCGCGGTTGTCGAAGCAAAAACGAAATTCAACCGACTGCTGCTAGCTTTGTGCAGGAAATGAGCAAGTGGACGATCTGCCCTTTCGTTTCGTTTCATCCTGTTTCTTCGTGTGATTTCGCGATTTATAGGTTTTTTCTCGAAATTTGCATACATTCGTTTCTCGCTTATTTCAACCGTACTCCCCTCATTTCACTCATTCGTTCGTTTCGTTGCTGTCATCGCACGTCCTTATCGCCCGTCCGAATTTGACAGTTTGATTGGCATCCCCCTCTCCGCTATGCCAGCCGCCGTCCCATATACCCGCTTATTTATAGATGCCCCGGCCTTTCACTCTGCTGACTCTGTTCCTCTGCGTGGCCTCCCTGTTGGAGGCCCAAGTGCAGGCTCCCACAGCAGCCGAGGTGTTGGCCAATTCCATCGATGGCAAGACCGTTCACGAGTTCCGAGGCTACTACAAAAGGGAGCACAGCTTCGTCAGGCCATACACTGGTGAGTTTTTGGTCAGCTTTCTAGTCTGAGGCGTAGGATGACAAAATGCAGTGAAATTTGTGACAATTTTTTCCTGTATGTGCGCAATGAATAGAGAATAGAAATAATGTGGTGAAAAAGAGTACTTATCAGGCAAATAAAGGGTATTTCAAGAAAGTCGAAACTCACAAGATTGAATTCTTTTGCTAAAGAAGGAAAAGAAGGCGACTGACAAATAAACCGGAAAAAAGATTGCAATTTACAGCTGGTGGAGTGGACATTCCGTTCTGGAACATCCAGGGCCACACGATGGTGACGAGTCAGCAAGTCCGACTCACTGCCAACGAGCAGAGCAGGGCTGGCGCCATTTGGAACACACAGGTAGGCATTTTCAGTTCGATTTAAGAAAAAATGATTTTTATTCTTGAAAATTATCCTTCATAGAGTGACCCATGACGATAAAGAACCTATACTTTCAGCCATGCTATTCACGCGATTGGGAACTGCAGGTGTCGTTCAAAGTTCACGGAACAACCGGTAATCACTCATCTTTCCGAGTTCCCAAAAACTTATCATTATTTATTTATAAATTCGAAAAAGTGGAAAAAAAATCCATAATTATCAACAGATCTAGGTAGATTTTCAATTGCAGGTGACTTGTTCGGCGATGGGATGGCAATTTGGTACGTGTCCGAGCCGAATCAGATGGGTCCGGTCTTCGGCGGAAAGGACTACTTCAGGTCTGGCATGAAAGGTTCTTTTTGAAATGGAATATTTTTGCAGAGGTCTCGCAGTTTTCCTCGACACTTATTCCAATCACAATGGACCTCACGGGGTAAGCATTTTTCAAAATTTGATTTTAGTGCAAGAGAAAGAATTCTAAACCCGCAATGTCATCCTCATAAAAGTGAAAGAAAACATTTTGATTCTTGCCATTTTGTTGGATGAAAATTTTTGAAGGGTTCGAAAAAGTCTCATTTGTAGCACAGTCATCCATACATTTCTGCGATGGTGTCTGACGGCTCTCTGCACTACGATCACGACAAGGACGGCACGCACACGCAGTTGGGAGGGGAACACACGGGCTGCGAGGCCAAGTTCAGGAACAAGGAACACGAAACGCAGGTCCTCATTCGATATGTCGGAGACACGCTGTCGGTGAGCATTTTGTTTTATTTATTCATCACTGTAAAACAACTTCATTCATCTTCACGAATGGGGTGGTAGGACGTTTAGTTGCAAAAGTATAACGTCTAACAAATTAGATTTGAAGTGAATCATCTTGTAGCAAAGAAATCTCTTTGCTAATTCCTTTGTTACAAAATTTTTAAATTTATTGCAGAATATCTTACTTCCGTACAAAACATCCTACACCCTTCACGCATTATTTCATTCTCTAGTTCATGATAGACTAAACTTCAAAATCAAAGTCAATGCATCTATTTTGACTCATTTCTAAACAGAAATTTCGATTGAAATTTTCTCAAAAATATTTCCGTTTCAGATTTTCACGGACATCACAGGCAAGTCGGAGTGGAAGCTGTGCATGAGCGTGAACAACGTGCAACTGCCCACCGGGTACTACTTCGGAATGAGTTCGGCCACTGGAGATTTGTCTGGTTCGCCATTAAATCACAAATTTGATAGAAATTTCTATTTTCAGACAACCACGACGTAGTCGCCGTGAAGATGTTCGAGCAGGAATTCGCCCACGTCGATCGAGTTGGCGAAGTGAGTTTTTGCATTACACTTTAGTAATCGTACAAGTTTTCGCAAAAAAAAAATCACTTTTCCCGAGTCATGAGTTATGACTTTCAAAAGTAAGAAATGAACATTTAGTCTAGAGTAGTAATTTTTCTGGGATTTGTCACCCGTTGCCATATCTTGTGATCTTTTTAGGAGAGAAACTTCGATTCTCTGAAAAAAATACACTTGATAGCAATTTCACAACATTCCCCTTATGATTTTTCAATTTGCTTTTAAATGCAATTCGATTTACTGCAAATTTTGACAAAATGTGTCTTAATTTCAGACAGACCGTATGAAGATAGTGCCCCATGCCGAGTTCACAGCAGCTCCTCGTGATCACGTCGACGACCCGCCTCCATCGAAGCTGGGCTGGTTCGGCACGATTGTTCTCGTCATTGTGGGCATCGTTGTGATTGTTGGTGCACTCGGATTCGGACTGGTCTTCTTCCAGAAGAGGAACGAGAGGCAAAGGAAGAGATTCTACTAGACACAGTTGGTCAGATCAACATTCCAAATTTATTCATTCTCCGATAGAAGTCAGTAAATTCTAGCTCATGAAACTCTTGGTCGAAAACACAAATTGATGCGTCACTTGTAGGGATCGAGTTTTCATAGTAAATAACGAAAAGATAATTATTTTCTCGTCTTTTTCAAACTGCTACTTGTCAATTTGCCGATAGTTTTCTGAAATAATTTGGGTAATGCAAAAATATGCAGTTTTGAAGCTGAATTGGATTTGATCTCTACAAAGAACGCATAAATTAGCAAAGAGCTTGTATCGGAGATTACTCCTACCTTATCTCCTAAATCTGTGATAGCCCCTCTCCAATCAGGCAGATTGTCTGATGAGTCCTAGCTAATCATCTGCAGTGCCCCTGCAAATCTGTAGTAGAACGAGTTATTTATTCATTCTTATGGTAATATGTAATGTGATTAGGAATAAACTATCAAATCAAATATCAACATATATCTACCAAATTTTCTGCCTTTTTACTTGAAATTTGTCTTCATTTCAAGCAGCGATCCGATGATTCATTTTATCTCTCTTGTTCACTTTATCTTTTGTCATTCGAAAACGAATCTTCCATCATATCTCATCTAATGAAACTTTGTCAAGATATTATTGCTTTTTATTATCAGTTATATGATGGATTATTCATCTGAATTCTCTTTTTCCTGATCAGTAATTATTTTGCCGCATTTATTGTATTCACTTGTGCAGTCAAGTCTCTCTATGTTCGCTAATTGGTCAATTATCGTAACGTAGAGAGAGGGTTACGGTATGATGACATCTCAATATTCCCCCATTTTTGAATTTACGGCAATATCAACTGAGCATTTGATTTTTTCAAACTGAAAGAATGAAATGAGCTCAAAATTTTATGCTTCACTGATAATGCCGTGAAAAGTAAAGTTGAGTAATGCAAAGGTGCAAAATTGTGCTCTTCTCTTGGGCAGTTACAATATTCAACTTTGATTGAGAAACAGTTCTTCACGTTTTTTTAATGAAGATTAGTACTCTCGATTGTCTCCAAGATGAACCCTTGCAAAGAAAGGGGGGCAAGGAGTAGCTGCGAGCCTTAGCCTATGTGCTTGCTCGTTTTCGCCTTCTACTCTCCTCTTTTTCCCCCCGTCTCGATGCGTGCGTCTCGCAGGTTATAAACACAGTGTATATGAAAGGCTCGCCTCGAGGACAATGGAGAGTATTTGAAAAAAAACCAACTTCCTTGAATTTTGCAATTTTATACGAAATTATACACCATTGGATCATAGAATATTGTAGATCGAGAAACCTGAATTGAGTTTAAAAAATTCAGAGCATACAACCTTGGTTTTATTCAGAATGATCATTATTGTCGATGAACGATCACTCGGAATAAAGCAGAAAGGACGCGTTTCTTTCTCTCCCTCTTTCGTGGACCACGTATCTTTTTCTTTATCCCAAGTCATCGTTCATCGGTAATACGAATGCTTGTCGTTTCTTGAAGTCTTTTCTATGCAAATCATACAATTTTGATGAATGATAAAAGATATTATAAGCGTCGTTATGATTGTATAGGAAAAATTTCAGGATATGCAATTTCTGGGTACCTTTGCTTCATTAATTTATTCATACATTTGCCTTCTCTTATCCAGATAAGCCACAAATTATTGAGAAATGGGTGTAAAATTCAAGTTCATTTGTTTCCTCCTCTTAATTTTATGTTCGTGGCAATATTTCGCGAAAATTTCTAAATGGTCAATTTGTCAAAGTTTTTTTTCTTTCCTGGGTTTGAACAAAGCTTGTTTGAAGTTTCAAAGAATAAACGGATTTTTAGCCAATTTTACTTTTTCTTCTTTCAGCAAAATGAAAAGCGATTAAAAACTTTTCTGCAAGTAGGAAATTTAAAATTTAGATTGATTTCTACAATCTGTCAATATCTTCTATTTATAAAAAAAAAAAATTTAGACGTGGATTTTCGGTAACCTAAAACACGCATTACATCAACCGATTGCATCAGTCAATCGATATTTATGTTTTGACAGTTAAAAAGAAATGGCCGAAGGCTATCTGCATGAAAAATCTGCGAGGATGCAAACTATTCGAGACAACCGAAAGAGTTGAAGGAAGACGAGACAGAAAGGGTAGCTATCTCTCGGTCATCTCTTCGTGTTGCTCTATTTCTCTCAATTCATATCTCTTTCTTCATCTATTTTTCTCTGTATCCTTTCTCTCCTCTCTACGATTTGACCAAAGGCATCACAATTCTACTGGTTACAAGGACGACTCGTTCCTTTCTTTCTTTGCCTTTTCTGTATTCTCCCTTTCCATCCCAATTTGCCTCATTTTCATTCATTCCCCATTTTCTCCTAAATTCAGCCTATTTCTGAACGTAATAATCGTTCGTAAATTTGTCCAACGGTAGAAAATATGACCGAGTAAGTCATCATTTTTTGGGTTGGCAAAATCGTTGAAATTCTTAGATGTAAATGCCGTCGTTGGGTGATCAGCCTGCAGCGATCATTCGAAGGCGAAAACTTCGAAAAGCTCTATCGCAAAGGAATCCAATGTCTGACTGCAAAAGAATACGAACGAATTCCGGAGTTTCGTCATCGGTTTGAGAGCCAAACGATCTTCATTGATTGATTCAAAATTTTAGTGAAGATGCATTAGCCTGCTTGTTCGGCAGATTGATGTTGAGATATGCAGCTCAAATTGTAAGGACTATCCTTTTACTAACAATAAAAGATAATAACTTTAGTTCACTGGAGCCGAATGGAAGACAATTCGTTTCGAGCGAACAGAGAAAGGAAAGCCCTACTTGGTTGAACCGCCGAACACAACTTTCGGGCTGAACGTCACGCATCAGGTTGAAAATGAATTGAGGCTGCGACGGAAAAATCTTTGCAGGGAGATTACGTGGGATTTGCAAGCAGTTGCTCGTCGAAAGTTGGCGTCGACATAATGAGACTTGACAAAGAGAGTAAGTAATTGTTCTTTTCTGTAGTGGACTGCTGAAGATCAGCTTTATCTCATAAAGGAAGCGTCTGACCTAAAGTTCTCCATATGAAAAACGGCCCACAACATCATATTGAGAGCTGAATGAGAACAATAGATATGCAAAAATTAGCTGGCATTGTTGGGAAAATTTTAAAGATATCGAGGATCAAAGTTCCGATTTTACTAAGAAAAATGCTATAAAGGGTATATCAGGACCCCTACAAGTTTCATAGAACTATTTTTACATATTTGTTGTTCCCATTTGCCCTCTCAACATAACGTTATGGGTCGTTTTTCATATGAAGAACTTTAGGTCAGATGCTTCCCTTGTTAGTCGTTAGACTGTTTTAACCGATATTGCCATGAAATGCATGTGGTTATAACCATATTTTAGCGCTAGAAACATTAGGGAAACTAAAATTGGAACAATTAAAGATTTTATGGTGATATCGATAAGCTGGCTTTATCTTTAGTAATAAAAATTCGGACACTAACCAAGTCTTATTGATCAATACTTTACGAAAGACGTTTCGTACTGTAAATATATGGACTGATCTCTATAATTTGCATATTACTGAAAATGAAACTTTTTGCCAGCGATACACCGATGCATCATTCTAAAGTAGCAACTTTTTAGGGAATAACAAGACAGCCGATGAATACATTAATTCGATGGCGAAAAACGCCTCTGCTGAGGAGCTGAGAATGATGAGAGGACAACCGACCGAGGCCATGAAAATGACCATGTTCTACAGATATTGGGTTAGCATTCTTGGAAGCCCAAAACGTCGAACGAGAAACTTTAGTGTCTGAAAGAGGCGATCTGCAAGGCGACTGGAGAGGGAATTTTGGAAGACCTGAGAAGAATCGATTTCAGAGTCGATATGACCGATCGATATAGACCAGGTAGATTTATGAAGGTTCCTGCATTTACAGACGGCTCTTTTTCTGCTTTTCCTAGATCCCCTACCCTCTCTATCCGTTTGTAAATACAGGTAGCCGATTTGTGGCAATAATTTGAATCAAATATGTACTCAACCACTATTCAAACGACTCTTATCAGCCAGTTATCATCATAAATTCGATATTCTTGATTGTAAATCCGAATGAAGCAGAGAATTCATAAACCCATTTATCAAATTTTTCATTTGATTAAATCACTTACCAAAGCTGATTCATCGGCAAACTCTAGGTTGCTTCGTGAAGTCGACGACGATGTTGCAGGATGGAGCTCTGCAAGATCAGTGGATCTTCGAGGAGACTTTCCCTGACAACAATCATTCTGCAGCCGTCTGCAAAGAGGCAATTTATCTCAATCAAGTGCAAGATAAGTAGCATCGAGTTTCAGAAGAAATTGCCACGTGGGTGCGTATTTCGCGATGATCCCGACAAGATTTTGCTATTCTCGACGATCACATTCGAGACTCTGCTCGAAAATGCTCAGATCGTCAATCCTTTGCCCGAAGATGGCGGTCAAGCTTATGAAGAATTCCTCACCAAACCTAGAAAGCTCTTCTAGAATCGAAAATAATTAACTTCCATGCTCGATAGGATCATGAAACATTTTTATCTACTATGTTCAAGTGGAAAATTTAACAAAGGAGGCATTTGACCTCGGGTTCGGCTTTTTGAATGAGAGCAAATGGAACCTACCAAATCGACATCGCTGGTTACGAATATTGAAAAATTTTCTGCGAACAGCTTACTTTATTTCTCAAAAAAACACTATTTTGCAAAAGGGAAATCCGTAAAGAAAAATGGTTAAAAGCATATCCACTTTGCCACGTTTGACTTCGCGAATTCATCGCTTCCCCTTTTCGCTGCTTTGCGATAAAGCGAGCGAGTTGAATGGAAAAGCGAAGAGAAAAGTGGTGAATTCGCGGAGGCTAGTGTAACGAAGCGGCACAGTAGATGTGCTTTTAACCATTTTTACGAGTTCCTTTTTTGCTAAATTTATAATTTTTTAAAAAGAAATAAAGTAGTGCATCCACAGAAAATTATTGAATATTCGTAACCAGCGATTTCGATTTGGTAAGTCCCGCTTACTTCCATTCAAAAAGCCGGGCCCGAGGTCAAATGTTTTCCTTGTAAGGTTTTATTTGATAATTTAAAGTTTAAAAAATTATTTACAAAAACTATCTAAAAGTATTGCAAATTATATTTACTGATGATGTTTACGTTTTATTATGAATAAAAGTTGCATGCGCACCAAATTGAAACTTGAGAACGTGATTTTTCGTAGATTTGTATGATTTTCTGGAGGAAAAAGAGCAAGCAAGAAAAGAGAATGTGAGATGGAGGAAAGACGAAAAGTGACCGATCTGTCTAGATTGTAGTGTGTAGGGCTGTAGAGGTGCCTGGCTGAAATCAGCTCAGAGCAGCATTGTTCGAATCGAATAGGCTCCAGAACAACAGAAAAGACAGCTGTTTTCGCCGCGTCAGAAAACCACCTGCATTGTCCGCTGTGCAGAGCGACAGTGCAAAAACTGCGACTAACGTGACACGTGTTTTGAGGATAGGAGAAAAAGATGTTTTTGGTTTCTGGAGGAATGCTAATATGGTCAAATCACTTTATCATGAACAGCAATAATCGCCGAAAAGTAGAATTTATAAAAGGAAAGACTAATCTGTCTAGAACGGTGTTCCCACAAATGCTGAATGATGAGAGAATTGCAACGATGTTGTTCTCGTCCAACATTTATCTTCTTTCCATATTTTCCTCCTGAACAGAGCCAGACTCCACTTCTCTTATAAGTCTTTCCATTTGAGGAGTTTCTCTTTCAGCTGTGGAAAACGAGAGAAGGAGCTTTGGAAGAAGAAGAAAAGGGGAGAGCAGCAAAGAGCAGAGCAATCTGCTAGAGTGAGACAGAGAGACTGTGCACGGTCAGAAGCTCACCCTGCAGGCTCTTTTTCTCCTATATTTTCCTATCTCTTCTCATCGCCAATTTTCCCCTAATTTGAACTGAGCACAGTGTCGTTCAGCTAAGAATATTTCTGTATTCGCGTCGTGAAGCTTTATTCTCACCAATTTTCATACTCAGGAATTCAAAATTTAGTTAGTTCAGTTGCCATGATGAAATTAGCTTGACATTTTGCTCTACCAAAAATTATTCTACCGTGATTTTTAAAATAAAAATCATTGTCCTTAGTATTTCCTTGCTGACCACAGTTCTGCCCGATTGTATTTGATGCAGTGTTGCTGCTGCTGCTGCTGCTGCTGTTGTTGGTCAGTCAGCCGCAGCAGTTTTTGCTCTGTTGCTTCTTTTAATGTTCCTCTTTGAATTGCTCTTCTGAGAGAGTTCGACCACCAACGAAGAGTCGATGAGTCGAAGTAGACAGTCTGTCAGTCAGCAGGTCGAACATTTCTTCGAGCTTTTACATTAACTTCGTGTCTGCTCAACTCTAAATATTTACTTTTTTAATTCCAAAGTAGATACATGTAGTTCTTTCGATACTTTTCGTTTGAAAAGAGTTCAAACTAAACTAAAAACGAGTATTCAATATTCTCGTTTCATTGTCAATTCCGACCCAGGAATTACTTCAGAAAATTGCATGATCTGAACGAAAGAAAGCTTACTTCAACTTCTCGAAAATCCGAAGAGTGTTGAAGGTGTTTGACTCAATGTTTCTTTAGTACGGTTATGACACAAAGGTCCGAAAATCTAATTTTACCTGCGAAACTTTCGATGAATTCATTCAGCCTGACACTTTTTCCATTTATCAACTACTCGTTTTCGTTCAATCCCCCATCCACGTCAACATATCGAGTTTCGCGTCCCTGCACTGAATTCGTTCCTACCGTCTCCCTGCGTTTGAATTTACATTTGATTGTTTACGGTGTTCGATGGGACTACCCTTATTCAGAGCCTCTTTCCCCCGTTCGTCTCTACAGCTACTTTTCTCCGTTCGACCGTTCGCATTTTCAAAGACGAATAGCGATGTTTTCAACGGTTCTCACGTTTTTGCATTTACTCAAACCAAGAAACTGTTTCGGACTCCGTCTGTGTCACATAAAAAATTGGGAGATTGGCCAAATACGAACTAATCCGGGACAATTTTAGAGGTTTTATTTGGGAGGTTTTTAACGGAGTCGGGAGACGAAATTTAGATACTTTAGTCGGAGTTTCTTAGAATCATTAAACTTTGTGTCAACATTATTCCCTTTGGTGTTTTTTGTGAAAAGATGCACTTTTACGATTTGTATCTTTTTCATCGTTTTTTCTAAAGAATAACGTGCTAATCTGAAGATGGACATTTCTGAGATGTTCACACTTGAAGATGGACATAAACCGAGAAGAGGGGGATGTCCAAATGGGTAAATAAAGGAGAATCGGTTAGTCGGTTAGCACATAGAGCAGATAGAGAGCATAGATGGAGAGGGAGGTCTGGAGGATGAGCGAGAATGGTCTAAAACTGAGCTGCTTCCAATCGAAGCTGCTTATTTCAAGTGCGATGCCTATTTTAGGAATCGACTAAACGTGACTGGAAGTTCTTAAATTGATCGATTTTCCTGGATCCTATCACTTTTCTGCTCACGAGCCTTTCCTGGTTCTGTATTCCTTGGCCATTTCTTCGAGACAGCATGAGTCTTCGTGCATCTTTGCTCCTATTTCTTCAGGATTTTAATTTTTTATTTTATTGTAAGATGATCCTTCCATATTTGCTCATATATCAGGAAAATTCTTGCACAGATTCTTTCAATGCACTGGTCAATTGAGACTTCCTGTAAATCGATGATCTCCTTCTTCGATTTCCCCCTCACTCCAACTTCCGGTCCAGCCCTTCTCTTCATTCCTTTCCGGCATCGCCGTGTGTCTGTTCAATCTCCTTCTCTCTCATTGTTCCTCTTCTCCAGAGTCTGCAGTCAGCTTTCCTCTTCCTTCTTCATTTTCATATTCCGTCGAATTGTCGATGCAGATTCATATTTGCTTGCTGTTTGCTCTAATGACTCAGGCAGATAAAAGAATCGAAGAATTGAAGAAAATGATCGGAGAGGTTGAGAGGGTTGAAGAAAAATGAGAGGGGAGGACGGGAAAGGAGAGTGGTCAGGTGCAAGAGCAAAGAAAGGAACATACTTCTGAAGCACCTGACTCATCCACGTTATGCATTTCTTCAGACATTCGCCGGATTTGTCAAATCTTCTGATCTTATCATGATCTTTCTGACTTGGCGGGATTATTTAATCCGCCACTGGAATCATATTTTGTCTGACCATTCGAATGAATAGCAAAACATCTCACTTCATGTGAAGAACGATCATCATGAGTGCACTTCGTCAATTCACTAACTTTAATATTGTTTTTCATTTTCTTTTCATCTCTTCTCATTTTGTGCTATTTTCATAAGAATGCTAGATTCAAGCGACGTCATTTGGTCATTAGAATGACCATCCTTCCGGTCATATTGAGGACACCTCTCAATATGCTTTCATCTGCATTTATAGCACTCATTTTGATCAATTGCAAAACTGTTAGAAACCTCGTCTAACTTCTTCCACATAAGACTCTAGACATTTCCTTCGAAAATATATAAAATTTCGTTTGCAATTGAATGGTCATCACACATGCCATCTCATTGGAGATTAAGAATGTTTTTGAAATATCGTCGTTGAGAGTTGCAAAGCTTCAATAATTGAATTTTTCGTCATTTTAAATCTTCAAAATCTATGCGTTGTCCATTTCCGAAAATTTCATTTATTCTCCGTCATATCGATTTCGATTTTCACATCTAAACATGAATTTCGTTCACTTTATTGTTTGTTTGACCTTTGCCTCTTTTCCCTGCCGGAGGCGTTCTGTTTTCATCTCCGCTTGCTATTTGCATACTTTGATCTTCTTTTCTGTCTGTTGCGGAATAATCCTTTGTTTTCCGTCTCAACTTCTTCCGAAAGCAAGATATAGGAAATATGCCGGAAAATGCCAATCGTCCAACAATTGATTTTAATTCAGAGGGCATCAAGTTCACACGGCCAACTTCGAAAAATCGATAGAATTGCATCGTTGCAGAGGAAATGATAAAATGGGGAGGATTGTGGCTGCAATTTATGGCCTGCGTGAGCTGTGCGTATGCTCTGCTTCCCACGACATATCACAGAAACGATGATCATCTGGTAGGTTTTGCAGAAAATCAGACAAAATACAGTACAAAGAAAGTTTGGATTGTCATACGCTGGAGTATGAAAGCTTAGCTTATCTATATCTTAAAGCCAGATAAATTCTCAACAAAGATCATTCAGCTACCACCATCATAGACGGACTAGCTTGACATTTTTCAAAAACGGGTTTGATGAAATCTTTATGATGATGATGATGATGTAAAATCATATTCTTTCATACGTTTTTCAAATTAAAAAAATACTGATCGAGTGTTAACTTTTTCTTTAAAGTTTCATAGTAAAGGCAATTGTTCTTATGAACGGCCTAGAATCCTAGAATATTTGCTTTCAGACTGAGGTAGATATTTCAAGTCTGAAAAACTTCAATTTCATTTGAAAAATGATTCATCTTGTTTCAGCTATTCGACCATTCCCAAGCAGAATTCGAAACAGTTCTGACTCCGCAAGATTTTGAGCGAGCAGCTCACTTAGCAGATGCACTGAACTATCAAAATTCGGACATTTGGGACTCGGATGCAATGTATTCGAGGAGTCGATTCGAAGGAGATATCGCCAACGAGAATGTAAGACTTGTTGCCAGCTTTTTTCAAGAAATTACGCGGTGAAAGCCTGATCTGCCGAAAAATATTTCATTTTCCTGCAGTCGTGTTTTCCTCTACCCTCCTTTACTTATGCACGTGCAAACATAGGACTCATGCGTCAATGGAAACAACAATTGATTTTCAACCTTTTGACGACTAAATATGGTATTTTCCTTAATTTTTCTTTAAATCCTCTACTCGCAAGAGCATACTTTATCACTTGAGAATTTGTTGAAATAAAAAAACGAAACATTGTTGAAATTTCATTACTAAAAACTACGAAAATAAATGCGCATTTGTGTATCACATACTTTGGCTTCGTATAGTATCTTTTCGAAGGGTTTTGGTTAACACGACTGGAGTTCATTGTAAAACATTTTGACGTATTGATCGAAATGAAACTATTTTTCATATTTTTCTCTCCAAAATCGAAAGATCTTCAAATAAAAATAACGATGGAGATGGACTCTTGAACTTTTTTCGTTTGAGCATTCTGCAAAAGTCTACCAACACATTTCAGAAGTTGAGGAAAATCTTTTGATTTTTACTCGTGCGCGCATATTTGTTTGTAAGATACACCTGTGTTGGCGAGGTGTTTTTCGAGTGGACATCGTTTGTTTTTGCATCTCGTCCCGTATCCTTTGCGATTCTTTGTGATGAGCCTCCTTCTTCCCTCTCATCTCCCCAAGGACTGTCTCTGTCCGCTGCTCTGTTGCTCCTTCAATCCGCGTGATTGACCTTTTGCTTGCTCCTCGCGAAACAACACCAAGTCATAGACAGTCTGTGTGACTGTGTCCTACACCAGCCAGCCGGTTTCCGAAAATAGTCAGACCAAAAAGAGAAGAGGAAGGATGCTCCTTGAAAAAGAAGAAAGGATCAAGCAGAGAAGAGAGCAACAGGTCATAAATAATGAATAAAGGGGACAATTGCAGCTAAATGCTTCGACTGTGGAAATGTTCCTGAATGGAGGGACGACAGACCCGAATGGCAGGTGGTACAATGCAATCAAGAACAGACATCAACTTTGGCCAAATGGAAGAATCCCTTACACACTCAGCAGTCAGTATTCAAGCTACAGGTAAAATCAGCTTCTTTAGAATATTGAGATTATTTCTAATTAGTGTAGGCTTTACTCGAATGAATTACAGATTGCATCTTTCTGACCTTATTCCATCGCAGTTCTTTTTTTCATAAAAATAAACACGTTGAAAAATGACTGCTGACTTGATAAAATCATTGAAACACTTACTTCTCCAGAATCTTTTCTGAGTAGAATTAAAATACTTTGAAGTTTTTTCCTTTATTTCAGTCGATCCTTGATTGCCTCGGCTATGCAGGATTATCAAGCTCACACGTGCATTCAATGGGTTCCTAAACAGGCCAGCGATGTCAACTATGTCTACATCTACCCAGATAGAGGATGCTATTCCATGGTCGGCAAAATGGGAGGAAAGCAATCCCTGTCTCTCGGATCTGGATGCATTCAGAAAGGAATCATTATCCACGAACTTATGCACGCTGTCGGATTCTTCCACGGTTTGCATTAGAATTGGGGAGAATAACAAAATAACTAATAAAAATTTACAGAACAGAGTAGAACTGACAGAGACGATTACATCACGATAATGTGGAACAATATTCAGCCTGGAATGCAAGGTGATAAACCATTTCTGCAATTTCAGACAAGATCTAAAGCGAATTGCAGGTCAATTTGAAAAATATGGTCAGGGTACAATTCAGTCTCTGGGAACAAGCTATGATTATACCTCGATTATGCACTATGGATCAAAGGCATGCAAATTTCGAATGTCTAAGGTGTGAAATCAGTCAGTTTTAGGCGTTTTCACGAAATGGACAACCAACTATGGTTCCCAAGCAGAAAGGAGCTCAGATCGGTCAGAGAGGAGGCTTTTCCAAAGTCGACATGTATAAAATCAACAAGCTATACGGGTGCCCTGTCGGTAAAGATGTTTTCTGTAACTTACGAATATCGTTCTTCTCTTTGATGAAGACTACTTTCTGAACTAGATATTGGACAAATATCGTATTAGCCAATGTCAGTGCGATTTTCAAAAACAACTCTATGCGTATAAGTATTTTTAAAACAATTGACCATCAACAGCAAAGCTGATCTTCACGCATTTGTGAACCCTAAATTTGTTAATTTAGGGAGGATACTTGCCTTCTAATACTCGTTATCAATTGTTAAATTAAAAGAAGCAGAACATATTCAGATGGCGAGAAACCTTCGACTCAAACGACATCACCAGTGACCGCTGCAACAACGACCAGCCCGACTCCGTACACTCAGCCAGTTTATCCCTCGCCTCCCACACCCTTACCTACAGTTCAACCAACTGATTGCAGAAATAGCAGAGCTGATTGCGATGATTTGGCCAAACAAGGTGAAAATCCCATGAGAAATGCAAACCGATCTCCCTTCTCTAAAAAAATTTAGTTCATTTTCCAATAGTTTCTAACGAATGCGTGTGATAATTTTTGGTTAAAGTTAGCTTGTAGATTTTTTACATTTCCATTTTAGTAAAAAGAAGAAAAAACTAACATAGGCGGAATCAATCTTCCTCTGAAATTCTAAAACAATACAAATTTTGAGTCTTTCTGGTCTAACTAAGTTGAAATGAGAACTTCTAGAATACTATCGATATCACTTTGAGAGTAGTTTTTCTGCAGGATGGTGCACTCGCAATCCCGGCTGGATGAGAAGTTATTGTCCGATTTCGTGCGGTTTTTGCGTCCCGACGACAACAGCAGCTACCACTCAGCCTCCTCAAACAAGTGAGTTGTGCTTCAACCATTCGTTATGATGAATTTGGACCCTGGAATTCGGGATGCTTACCCATTTTTGTTCATAAACCTCAGGGATGCCAATGAGGTTGTATTTTTCAGCGAAGGCCCCTCAAACCCTGCCTCCAGCCCCGACATATCCAACTCTTCCTCCTAATCCAGTTACCGGAGTCACTCTTCCTGCTCCTTCAACTGGAATTCCAAGTGATTGTGAAGATTTGCGAGTCGATTGTCTCGTTTTGGTCTCGCAAAGGTAGACAATTTATGAGTTTTCTGGGGAAGGAAAAGATCTTCTATAAATTTTAACTGAAATTTTCTATGAAAATGAAGTTTTCTTTTCTACTTATTGTAATATTCTATCTCAAAACGTTATAATTTTAGGTATTGCAAGTTTGCGCAGAACTTCATGAAAACCTATTGTGCGAAGAGGTGAAATTTTCAAACCAATTATCTTTCACAATAAGAGATATTTTAGCTGTGGTTTCTGCTACAAGCCACCTCCAACTGAAATTCCTCTTCCTCCAAGCGGAACACTCTCGCCGATCGTACCGACTCTCGTCACCAGTCCGAATGTGGTTACGTTCGCGCCACAAACCACTACTAGGTAAATTTGAAATGAATTTCGAAGAAAATAACCCCCCTGTCTAGTTCAACGACTCCCCGAGGCAGACCCACATCCACTCTACCACCGCCTACGTCGCCGCCAATCACTTCAACTGGAAATCCCACAATCGACTTATGCTTCGACAAGAAACACTTCTGTATTCACTGGAAAAATGCTGGTAAGAGTGATTTATTTATTGCAAACTAGCGTAAAAATTTTGAGAAAAACTTCATTACATTTTGATCATGTTTGTGAACAATCTTCAACTCTTATCCAAACTGCGAATCAATATTATCAGTTAGCTGTTTCAAAAATGATAACGGCTATTTAGGTTTCTGCGAAGGAATCTTCATGAATTATATGAAGAAGAATTGCCGAAAATCATGCGGACTTTGCTAATTCATTTGTGAGCGTTTGGATCAAAATGTAAGTTAGCAAGTTTAAAGTAAAACCTATGTTATCTTTCACTTTGACACTTTTGCCACAATTAATAAGTGATTGTCGCAATTTTGTCATGCTTATTATGCTGTCAGGATGCATGCAATTATGTTAATTCACTTTCTAAACGAATAATTGTATGCAATATGATGGAATTAGCTCTTTCCAATCCTTCTCCGTTCTCATTGGTAACAAGGACCAAATTGTACCGATAGTCATTGCCCTTGATTGGATTTGTGAATTAGTATTCGCATTTCCGATTTGAGTAACGTCATTTTCGACGTGTCTGTGCGTATTTTCATGTGAAATTTCCTCCTTTTGTCTTTCATGCACTTTTAGAACTGATTTTGATTATGACTATTATCGATTTTAATCAGTCCGTACTTCATGTAATTTATTTTTGTGCGCTTCATAATAGGTTTCTATGACTAGCATACATCATTTGCAGATCAAGAAATTGAACATTTCAAGTTTTTTTTTTGTGAAATGCACAAATTCTATGATTCTTCCCAATCGTGCCGGTGACCCATTTGTGAGATAGTCTTTCTTCATTCATTTTCACCCGATTTGGCTCTTGTCTTTCCATCTAAATTGTCAAATTTGCTCGGTTTTACTTCTGTGATTACTTGTATCTTTGTAACTTCAAACAAAATCAACCGATAGTCTTCATCCATCTCAGAAGAGCCTCGGATTATCGATTGACTTTTCTTCCCTATCTTTCTTATTTATTTTGTGTATTTTCGTCATTTCTGATGCAATTCCAGTTTTGATGCCCAAAAATGTCGTCTTTTTCGCTGATAAATAGATAATAAGAAGAGTCGCACGAACTCTTTCGCAAAAATAAGAAAAAGGAAGAAAGAGTGGAGTCAAACGCAAAGCAAATCGCCGAAACATAAACAAACGACCAGGTGCAAAGTGAAGAGCAACGTGGAATGTATTAAGTACACCTGAACGAGTCAACGAAAATTCCATGTTCAGATACCGATAATTAGTCATTAATCAGTGACTTCAATCAAAACCCCAACTTAAATTTTTCGAATAATTTGTTAAAATTTTCAACATACCATGGAGCTTCAAACATGTTTAATTTTCCGCACCACAAGAACGATTTGAATAATGCATGATAGCTAGACTTCAAAACAGCTAAAATTCAGCTTGAAAAAGCACGAATTCGACGGCTTAGAAATACTTGAAATTCCTTCTTTGCAAGGATATCATTTATAGCGACAAACAGGTAAAAATCGAATTTTAAAAATAATACCAAACAAAAATCGATGTTTTACAACATTTCTCGCCAATCAAAGGCGGTCGCGGCACATTTCGACAGTCGAAATAGTTTCGTTCACTAAACTTGCAAAAATTAGTTGGAGAAAAGAGATATGAAGAACGAATCTAACTTTCATCTGAAAAGGAGCTTTATTAGCCTATTCCGTTAACTTTATTCTTACTCGTAAACACCAGAAATCATATTGTCATGAATAGAGCATAGTTTGAACTTCTTTCTTCAAGTCATTACTGAAAAGTGATACTGTATGTGTTGTAAGAAATTGCTGAAAGAAAGGAAGCATTGCTCTGCCAAATAACAACATCAACTAAAATCTAGAAGAAACACAAAATTTGGCAGAACTCAAAAATTTTGGACTGAAAATAAGATAGGGTTGAGCTCAAAAATTCTAACTATGCAAAGCTCGAGCTCTAACTGAAAATTAAAACAACAAAATGAACTAGCTTTGATAGAAAAGATAATATCATCAGAAAGAAATTTGAGTAACAAATTTCGGAGATAAGTCTCGATAAGCCGAGATAAATAAAAGAAGATGAAGAGATTAAAAACACCAACAACAATAACAACAAAAACAAGAATAAAATAAAAGTAACCTGTTACTCACGATGAGAACTGATAGAGTGATTAGGGGATTGAGGGACAGAGGACGAAGGAGGAGAAGAAGCCAAAGGGGTGGAGGTCTGCCGGATGTGGATGTGAGCAGACTGACTGGGCAGTTCGCTGGAGGTGACTGTGGTGAGGGGAAAGCCCTGAGTGGAGATGTGCAGAGGGCCTGCAGAGGCAAGAGGCTTGAGCACGATGGTCATCCACTGCTGCGTGCCGTCTCCGTAATAGCTGATCGACAGAGGACTGTCCGACTCCCGACTGTTCGCTGATCCACGTGACTAAGAGAAGATTGAAAAGTATTATACGAGCAAAATATTTCAAAGTGTTGATTTTGAATAGCTGAGATGAATACAAAAGAATGACGAGTAAAGATGATCGAGATTCTTCAAATTTTGGAATTATTTTTTTTCAGAGTTTTGAACAAGAACCACGGTCGTCACTAATGAAAACTTCGTGCCATTTCACTTCAGCTTTACAAAGCTTTGCGATTTGCAAAAACCAAATAAATGCCAACCTGCTGAATGGTGATGGTGGGAGGCATCTGCTGTTGAGCCTGATTGACTGTCTGTGTCTGAGGCTGTGCAGTTTCAGCAGCAAATTGACTGATTGTGGGTCTGTTAACGAGAGTCGTTTTGTAGTCGGGAATCGATTGAGGCAGAGATGCTACCTGGTCCATATTGTTCACTGGCTTATTCGGCATCGAACCTGAATTTGATAATTTATGGAGGAAAAATCGAAGAAGTTTTAACTTTCTCTTAAGAGTGGATGTCAGGAAAAATCAAAGTCATAAGGAAGGGGTGCGGAACAGGGGTCCGTCGATTTGGCTGATTTTCACATACATAGTACAGTTTTTCATTCTGATTCTCATGGTGCTATTCGTTTTTCATAAAAATCATCGTATACAGGATTACGGTAGCTTAAAGTTTTGACAGACCCGACCTCAGAAAAAAATTCATAACTTTCTTATTTGTGGACGAAATCAAATGGGGTTTTCAGCATCGGATAGCCCATGAAAAACTCTACAAATAATGTAACTACAATGAATCTCGACGATCGCTAATTTGGCGGAAAAATTAGAATATTCAAAAATGTGACTTTAACATACCCCCAGTTTTCGATTTTTTTCGACCAAAAAGAAGGTCGATCGAAAGCTAAATATTAGCTCATGAGAAAGAGGGTTCAATTCTGTATTTGAATATGTAAAAATTTTCATAAAAATAGGGTAGCCCAAGCCCCGAAAAATGCATCTGAACGCATAAAATCAGGGTGATTATTGCATTGTGTCAACTTTGACTCTTCATAACTTTCTTATTTTTCGGCCAAATTCGATAATTCTTTTTTTATTTCTTAGATCTTGTCGAGGAGAATAAAGTAAAAATAAAAATAAAATTTTTAGAAATTAATTTTGGCGGGAATAAATTACCCGAAGTTACCCTATACACCCGTACTGTGTTTACAAGTGTGATGTGAGTTAACGTCGGAGTTTTTCATGAAATCTTGTAGAGCTCTTCAAGTTGATCAATTTTTGTTCGAGAACTTATTCTAGAATGTGCACACTCAAGGAACTATGAATTTTTGAAATTTACTGTCAAAACGGGACTTTGCAATAATTGGTCATTGAACTTTAAAAAATTCTGGAGCTCAAACGGTAATGAATCCGAGGTAAGTCCCGGAACGAAAGTTGTTCACTATGTCCATCTACACAACATACTGGAAGGGCGAATTTTTCCAACGTCATTTACGCATAAACGCAGTACGGGTATATAGGGTAACTTCGGGTAATTTATTCCCGCCAAAATTAATTTCTAAAAATTTTATTTTTATTTTTACTTTATTCTCCTCGACAAGATCTAAGAAATAAAAAAAGAATTATCGAATTTGGCCGAAAAATAAGAAAGTTATGAAGAGTCAAAGTTGACACAATGCAATAATCACCCTGATTTTATGCGTTCAGATGCATTTTTCGGGGCTTGGGCTACCCTATTTTTATGAAAATTTTTACATATTCAAATACAGAATTGAACCCTCTTTCTCATGAGCTAATATTTAGCTTTCGATCGACCTTCTTTTTGGTCGAAAAAAATCGAAAACTGGGGGTATGTTAAAGTCACATTTTTGAATATTCTAATTTTTCCGCCAAATTAGCGATCGTCGAGATTCATTGTAGTTACATTATTTGTAGAGTTTTTCATGGGCTATCCGATGCTGAAAACCCCATTTGATTTCGTCCACAAATAAGAAAGTTATGAATTTTTTTCTGAGGTCGGGTCTGTCAAAACTTTAAGCTACCGTAATCCTGTATACGATGATTTTTATGAAAAACGAATAGCACCATGAGAATCAGAATGAAAAACTGTACTATGTATGTGAAAATCAGCCAAATCGACGGACCCCTGTTCCGCACCACTTTGAATAGTCCTGACATTCACTCTTAAATACCTGTAATTTAAAAAAAAAAAAATTACACAATAACTAGTCATTTCCTTGTGAAATCAAGAATACCGCGAAATCTCTAATAGAAACCAATGAGCTACTATCTTCATGAATTCATTTAAGGGGGAGGTGGCTTTAATCAGAAGTTGTACTAAAAATCATGCCATTATTGATCTGGAAGAATGCATTGTACTGGTCTTGCTCGTTCTGCTGTTGCTGCCCGAATCCATTCATCATCTGCAATTCATCTCTTCACCCTCAATCTTCTTCCCTCGTTCCAACCTGTTGCATTTCCACTTGCCCTCTCTCATTCTGCATCTGCTTTGCTTCCGTTTTCTGTTCCAACGAATTCGTCCCTTCCATCGCAAAGTTAGTCATCACTAAAATTTAAAAAATAAAATGAAGTTTCATTGTTTTTCTCTAAGATTTGGTATTATGTTCAATTCAATCCAAGAAACGTGAAAAATAAACATTCTTACTCGCATGAACGTCGTTGCTCTGCATTTGCGTGTGGGCCGAAATGAATGGAGATTCACCGAATTTGCAGGCGGCTGCAGGCAAACTCGATTCCGACTCATTCGTCTTCTGAAACAAAGATAATATGGAGAGGACAAAATGACTAGAACCTGGAAATGATCCTTGCCATTTGTATGCAAATGTTCATCTGCATTCCTCTCGGCAGTCGCGTCCCAAATCGCTCGATTAAACAGATTCTGCAAATCAATTCGTTGTTCATAGGGATTTTCAGGAAATCTCATTTTTCTGATAAAATTCTATGTTGCACAAGCCTTATATGCATGGCAGTTCAAAAACGATGATCGCACCCTGACTCCGCATTTCTTGGACTCCTCCGTCTGCTGTTGCTGCTGAGTGCCGACAGCCGAACTGGAACTGCCGAAGCGACCGATTGTTGCGTATGGAGATCGAGACTGATTGTGGGCGGACTGTGCAAGAGAAGGGTCGGGGAATCCGGACGAGCCACTTCCAAAGTCAGTCGGGCCGACGAAATTCGCTGGAAATGTTACTTACAAACTTTTGACGAATGTTATCACATTTTTTTTAGAAAATACTCATTCAATTCGCTTTTAAAATTTCCTTTCATTTGCTTTTTTGTTTCTCAAACGATTTGCTCAAAATATTCTTTTTCATCTTGACGATGAAAAGGCATACAACGAGAAGAGAATCGAGAAAACGACTCAAAAATAGAAATGATATCTTAGTCGTCTTGGAAAGAATTGCAAGTTCATCTATCAAACCATATAGAGGACTCGGTCACTTTGGGAAAAATAAATAAATTTTTAGATGATAAGTAGGAGTGAATTTTTGCAATTAGCCAGTGTCTTACGATTTTCCTGATTACGTCTGTTGTGCATCCTCAGTGCGAGGGGCGGTCTGCCGAATTCCATGGGCGCATTCCCTGCCCCTCGCCTGTCGAATTCGTTCTGTCCCTGCACAACTCCAATGTCCTTCGTGCATTCTCGAGACACGTGGCCTGTGCCCAGGCAGCGGAAGCATTGAATATCCACATTGTCTGAACAGTTGGGTTGATTAGATCGAGAAATGTAAATTACGATTTTTATCATTGATTTTTCATCTTCCTCTCCCCAAAGATCACTGAATATTTTAAGCTAAAATATCTAGAAATTTTTAAAATGTCAGAAACTTTTCGTTTTCTCCAAAATTTTAAGGAAACGAAAAAGGCAAATTTCATTCTTACTGGGACACTTCCTCGTCGGATGTCCGATTTCGCGGCAGCGAGAGCATCCTGCAACAAGAGCATTTAAATGAATTGCATGAAATTTTATAATAATTCTCGAGAATATATTTGCAAGAATGTAACCGCAATTGTAGTGAGGCGTGCGCTTGCTAATTTTTGTCATGCATTGGGGCGCTTTTGAGATAAGGTTGGAAAGTTCAAGAAAAGTTGCAAGCCTACAAGAGAACTTTCAGCTTACTTTTCTTGGGACAATCAGTGGGCAAGTGATCGGACTGCTTAGCCCCGCAGTAGCGACATTCTCCGTAGTTGAAGCCGTCAAATCCAGTGCCTGCTGACGTATCTCCCCCCCAGCCGAAAGTCGCAGTCGAGTCGTCCATCGACATCCCTCCGAATGCATTCGCGACAGCGCCAAACTCGCCGCCCATCTCCCGCATCTCCCGTCTGCCGCCGCCACTCTCTCTGCGTCCTGTGCCCCTGCCGCGAGTCGACGACCTTCCCATCGGTCTCTCGTTCTGAAAATAGAAAGGTTATGAGTAATTTCATTCAGCCAAAAATAGAAGCTAAGATGCGAATAAGGAATTAGGCATCTTCCAAAACCCAAATAATGAAGAGCATAGACGAGAATGAAGTCTTCAATTCTATTTCTGCTTCAATTTTTTCAATTCAGAAAAATAATGAAGTTAAAAAGTTCAGACCCAAAAGTCGAAGGCGTGTTTCTCCCTGTCGGTCTTCCCGTTGACGGCGAACTTCACGACGGGCATTTCGCCCTCTTCGCTCTGCAATCTGCCCGTCTTCACGAATCCCGCTGGCACTGTCTGAAAATGCAAATCACATTGTCAGAAATGGCAATTAGTCCAACCTTTGTAGCGAATCCTGATCCCGGTTTGCCGAACGAGGTCTCGCTGGGCGTAGTGACAGGACCGCCGAAGAATCCGCCACTCGACCCGAAGCCAAAGCCTTTCTGCGTGGGCGAGAAAGGCGACGACGGACTGGAGCCGAATTCTGATTGCCTCGGCGGGTTGGCTTTCTCTGAAAACGAACGAAAATCGATGAATCGAACAAATTTTAAATTAAAAAAACGAATATTACGGCACTTCTTTTAGAAAATGACGTATGATCTTCAAAACACTAAAAATGAGGGACACTTCTATCTAATGAAAATAGTACTGTATTTTCAAATAGTCGACAAAATCAAAGTGATGAGTTTCCGATAAGTTTCTTGAAAGACTCACTGTAACGTTGTAAATATTTAGGCCTAATGCGCTTTTTGAACTAACCGAAACCAGTTGCAGCCGTGTTTGAAGTCGAGCTGCCGAAGAAAGCACCATAGCCGGTCTGAGTGGACGACGAGCCGAGTCCCTGCATCGACTTGGGCTTCTCTGCAACGACATCACATTGTGCAGATTGAGAATTGCTTCATTCATACCCTGTTCGTTTGCAGACTGTATCTGCGCAGAGGCAGTCCCGATCCCCAGCCCGTACATCGTTTTCGGCTTCTCTAAAATCAATCAATTAGAAGACACATTTGGTCATTGAAACTATTAATTCAAGATTGTTGGAAATTCAAAGCTTGCACAGAATCACAAGGACGTTTCCTGCAGCATTTCATGTAACTTCTCATTCATCCGAAGTCTTATCTTAAATTTACCCCAATTCCCTCTTACATATCCAAACTTTAAAGGATTTGACATTCCCACAATTCCTCTCAAAGTATTTCTAACAAAGATCTTCAAAATGAGTGTCTTCTTCCCATCCTTACCCTGTTGCATTGCAGCGGGCTTTTCAGTCTGTATTTGTGCAATTGTCGAGCTGCTCGTAGAGTCTCCAGCCGCAGTCGCGGCTTTGGCCGGCATATTCACTGCGAACGGGTTCCGAGGCGGTACAGCTGAAACTTGGAATGTAATCAGTTGACATCCTTCTCGATTGCGAAATTTAATTCCTTACCTTTGATCGTAGGAGTCTCAGTAGTTCCTGCAGTGGCCACTTGAATGCCTCCCTGCGGCTTCTTAGCGTCCGACTGTGCCGCTGCAGACTGTCCGAGTCCTCCAGAAAAGCCCCCGGACAGGCCGCCTGACTGCGAACGGAACGGCGCTAGACGAACGAAATTTAATTGGTAGGAAAAATAGCAACTTTTCCTTTGAAAATTCGAAATTTTGTAGTAGACCGTGAAGTGTAACTCTTTTATCGGAGCATCTTTGAAATTCTATGGATTAATGATGTAGAGGAATGGTCAAAATCAGTAACATTTCTCGGTAGAAATTCGAAAGAATTCCTAATTTCCTCTCAATTCCTTCCTCACCGTTAGTGTTGACGTTGGCGAACATGTTGCGTCGATCGGTTGCTTGCAGTGTTACAGTCGAGTCGCTGACGATTGATTCTGGAGCAGAATTCAAGGTTGACCCACGAAAAATCCGGTGATTTTAGGCCGGAAACGAAAAATGAAGTGCCTGCCTGTAGCTCGCAGAGTTGGCGTTCAATTTCGGCAAGTGGTTGTTTTTCTCGATTTGCTCGAATTTAAAATTTTTTTTATCTTTTTTACCCGGACTTGTTTGCAGCTTTGTATGGATTCGATCCGCAGATTGCATCGCGTGACTGAGTGCAGATGGCTGCAGCCCTCAGAGTGGTCTGTCGCCAAGACGGCCGTCATCGCCGTCGCTATCATTCTTCTTTCTTGATGTTCGTTTTCTTGTGTTCGACAATTGATTTTTTAAAAAAATTTTTGTCTAGTTTCTTGAATTTCTTGAAAAATTCGTTCAATTCACCGATCTCTCATTTGGAAGTCTCACCCACTTTCTTTCTTATCTATTATATCTTCCTAAAACAACGGGTTTTTTTCTTCTTTTTTTAAATGGAACATTCGGAATTTTTATTCTGATTTGTTGAGGGTATTTTCTTTTCCAGTGTTGGAATTGTACAACTACAGGTCGACATTCTTCGCAACAAGCAGTACCAGTGGCAGATAGATCATGCAATTTTTATGATTTTGCTTCAGAAATCGAAAGAATGGCTGCAGTATTGAAGTCGATCGAGCAGAATGCAAATGCAAATGCAAATTCGTCTTTCGACAATATCGAATTCTAGGAGAGTTAACTGATGTGAGTAGATTTTTTAAAATCTATTTTTAAATGAAGTTTTTTTTTTCAATTTCTCAAATACTCAAGTTTACGATTTGTTTAGGTTAGAGAATTGCAAGTTTGGCGAATACTAAAATAAGCTGTATACATGAACTTAAATTAAAAATGACCCCTACCCTGACTCAACATTTCGATTGAAAACCGCACGAAAATCGCAAATGTTGCTTTAAACGAGGTCGAATAGGTTAAAGCATTTTATAAGGCAAATGATAATGCGAATTCTTAGAGAATAACTTTGATTTGAACTCTCTGTGAAAGAAGCAGAATTCCAAACCTTCAACAAAACGCTAAAAGTGCATTCAAACTATCGGAAAGTCGCGTTATTTGTTGTGTTGTTTGTCCACAAGAACATGAGAGAATTGTTTGATGAAAGAAGGAAAGGAAGAAATGTCGTGAATTCTTCCCTTCTCTCCCCTCTTCTCGATTCTAACAGGTCGCATTCTACTTCTCCTCTTTCTCTACACTCTCCACTCTCTGCCTTGCAAACCGCAACGCGACCGCTTTGCATCGATTCGAAAACTCGCCTGCAGCCAAGCAGGGCAGGCTGCGAGTCTTTCTGTCTCACTTCAGTCGCTGCCGCCCGCCGTTGTTCATCAGCTTCGGCCCCAATTCGCGATTCTCCGATTTGTACGCTCCTTTCCCTCCTCTCCTCTTTTCTCGCTTATCATATCCATCTCAATCAGTGTGTAATCAACGCCCCAAATCTTTTCAATTATCTTTTTCGCCGCTTTTTCCTGTCAAATCCATTTCAAATTCAAATCTAAACAATAATCATTCCGATTTTTCAGGGTATTCCCATCGCATTTTTCGATTCATGACTTGATAGACAAACTATCATCGCTAGATCAGCCACAATATGTCTGAAAGTAAGGTTTTGTGTTTTTAAATCACTTTTTGAAGGAAATATCTTTTTCATCTTTCTTTTTATTTTTGTATATTTTATAAATTTCGAGTTTCAGCGCCGTCAGATTTGATATGCAACGAAACTCTGGACGATTCCATGGACAAAGGGGTTAGTCTTTCAAAACTAAATTATTCTAATTACTCAAGCGATTGATATTTGCGACAAGAAAACTAATAACCCATTATCATTTGAAAGCCAAGATACAAAACACATTCTTGTACATTCTGAAGGCCAAATATGTTTTTTTTCGAAATAAAAAAGGTTGAGAATTGTCATACGCGTTTGTTCATTCTGAAAGGGATAATAAAAAATCGATAAACTCGTTGGAAAAGTGGCGTCCGTAGTTCCTATTTTTGATCGCTGAGATTTTTTATTTGAATTTCATTGAAACCTTCAAAATATGCATTTTCAAATTGATTTCCAGTTTTTCCTATAGAAAATTAGAGATTCATCCTAAATTTGTCTGATTCAGACCGGCAATGCCTCATCTTCTGCCGTGCGCCGTCCCACCACAGGTTCCCTCTCGACAGCCTCCTTGCTCTCCTCTGCTGCATCCTCTGCAACCGGCACTGCAGCTGCAGTCAGCCAGCAATATCGCAATCTCGGCTATGGCACTGGAGCTACACCCTCTGCGGCTGCTGCCGCCGCTGTAAACAACAAATACACCGTCAGAGGAGCCGGAGCCAATGCATCGCCTGTAAGTCGAAATTTATGACTTTTCGTCTAATTTTTCAAACTTCATCGAATTCTAACTCGATTTGAACAGTTTTTGTTTTTTTTTCTCTTGAAAGTTCATGCAGTTTGAAGTCGAAAATATTATAAAGAAAACTAGATGAACTTTTCAGAAGAAAAAAACTCCTATTGCTTCTATTTCATTGATTAGAACGAGAAATACTTCTCATAGACAGAAGCTCGCTCCAATTTCTGGCATTTTATTTAAGACTATTTTTCAGTCGCTGTCCACAGTGCCAGCCCCCGCTCCCTCAGTGAGTCGTCCGACGTATTCAGTGGCGAGCCAGCCTTCC
This sequence comes from Diploscapter coronatus, assembly GCA_964036155.1. Taxonomy (NCBI): domain Eukaryota; kingdom Metazoa; phylum Nematoda; class Chromadorea; order Rhabditida; family Rhabditidae; genus Diploscapter; species Diploscapter coronatus. The sequence continues at coordinate 42,483,436 of OZ038422.1, read as the reverse complement.
CTTGGCCGAGTCATCCAGTCCCCTCTGCCGCAGCACAGCGCCAACAGTCCCAATCCCAATCCTAATTCTCTTCTGTCCGGTACAAATTCAGCTGCAGCCGCTCTGTCTCATGCTGCTGCGCAGACTGTAAGTGTTTTTTTAGGAATTTCAAAAATTTTCATGATCAAAAATGGTTTTTTTGTCATTCATACTGACATTGTGACCTTCGGAATTACGACTATCTTAATTCATTCAATCTCGTTCTTCCAGAATTTGCAACGAATCGGCTTCCAAACTCCAGCTCCACAGCATTCGAATATGAACAAATACTTGTTTACTTCTTGTGAGTTTGTTTCAGCGACTTTCAAAATAACGCTCTCATTCAGTCACTGATCCACTAACGGAAATCGGAGGCGGTACTCTGAAGGCGTCGACCCCAATCAGCTCGACCATCACCAATCTCAACTATCCATTCGGGGCGACTGCTGCGAAACCTGCAACTCAGCAGACGCAACAGCAATCTGCCCAATCCGCCGCTGCTGCTTCGAATATCATTAGAAGGCAAGAATTCGGGTTTTTAGAATTGTTTCTAAAATCGGTAGAAAAGTGATGTTTACTCAAGTCTCGTTATTTTTCTTCCGTGAAATACAGTTCCGGTCAAAAGATAGTAAACACCTTATTTTTTGACCATAACTTGTTTGCTACTTTACCTATTTTGACAAACTTTTTTCATTTGAAAGAGGATAAAAAGTTACATAAGTATGCCAATTTTCAACTTTCTAGGTATATCAACTCACGAATTATCGATTTATTTCGATTTTTACGCGGACAAAAGATAGTAAACAGTTTTGAAAGTGGTCCAATTAAACCAATTAACGGGGGATAATTAAGCGTGGATATTTTTTCTCGAAAGTAACCTTCCTCATCTATATATTTGCCAAGTTTCAAATCAATTGGATCAGAAATAAGAAAGATAAAAAATTTTTTCGAAAACCTTCCTTAACTGGGACACCCCCGGTCCAGAACTGGCAAGTCCAAAACTGCCCGATTCAGAACTTTTTGTGAATAGACGTGCCTGACTGGACTAACAAAAGTTCTGGATCGGACAGTTCTGAATTTGTCAGTTCTGGGTCGGGGTGTCCCTTTTAACTATAGAAAATAACCCATTTTGACGTCTACGCATCAAAAAACGTGATGACGTACGCAAGTGGATGGAGTTAGGAAGTGAAAAATGGCTACATCTGATTCTCCGATTAAAACTACACAATTATTGTTAAAACTTACCCTATGAAAAATTGTTCGAAGAACTAAGAACATGCCGAATCTTTTTTTCCATGAAAATAGGACATTTTCCATAGTTAAGCAAAGCAATTTTGGGTACCTCATTTTTCTTCATCTCAACGTGCTCATATGATTTTTTTCATAAAGGAAATTTATATGGAACTTATGCAGATTTGATCAGAGAATTAAACACAGGAGTTCTTTCTCGCCAAACTCCACCCACTCGCGTACGTCATCACGTTTTCTGATGCGTCTACGTCAAAATAGACTATTTTCTATAGTTAAGGAGGGTCTCCGAAAAAAATTCGTATCTTTCTTATTTCTGATCCAATTGATTTGAAACTTGGCAAATATATAGATGAGGAAGGTTACTTTCGAGAAAAAATATCCACGCTTAATTATCCCCCGTTAATTGGTTTAATTGGACCACTTTCAAAACTGTTTACTATCTTTTGTCCGCGTAAAAATCGAAATAAATCGATAATTCGTGAGTTGATATACCTAGAAAGTTGAAAATTGGCATACTTATGTAACTTTTTATCCTCTTTCAAATGAAAAAAGTTTGTCAAAATAGGTAAAGTAGCAAACAAGTTATGGTCAAAAAATAAGGTGTTTACTATCTTTTGACCGGAACTGTATATCTTTTGGAATAGGTTGTTATATTCTTGAAAGTTCTGACAAGATAAACAAAAAAAGATTTAAACTTTAACAAAATTTCCATTTTCAGCAATGCAGTAGCCTCGGCCAGTGTTCTATCCCATTCTCAGCCCAAGCCCTCGGCCGCATCTTCAGTCTCTCCAGCAACAGGCTCTCATTCAGCAGCTACTCTCGCCCAACTCACTGCTCATGCCCAGGCCGCACACCAGCAGAGTCTCGCTGCGCAAATTCAGCTAGCGGCACAGCACCAGGCTGTCGGATATGCACTCAAGTAAGCAGACTCAATATGGTCTTGTGAAGGAAAAGATCTCTCGACTTTGCGGGAATTCTCATTCAATCATTCTCCTTTTATTAGCACAATTTTGACTTCAAAATGTGTAAAAGCTTCAAGAGTCCAGAACTTGGATATACTCGTCGACATAACATTTGATACGATAGTAGGAAGATAATGTGATACTATCGACTTAGGTTCTAGCTAAGTGATCATGAACTTCAGACTCCAACAAGAAGTTGCGCACCACAACAATTTCATACAAGCAATGCAGGCAACTCGCAACGCGGCAGCTCTCGCTCAATTAACTCAACAGGCTCAGACACAGGTAAATGGCAGCTCAGGAAATTCCATTTTTCAACTAATTAATTTTTGTCTTCAACTTTACTTTTTCCTTCTCTAAGAACTGTTCAATAGATATTCTGAATCTCTCGATGCAATTTCAGCAATCGCTGCAGAATCGTAACACTTTGGACTTTCTGCGTTCGCAGCAATCCCTCCCCCAGCAGTCCCAATCCCAGGGCCAGTCTATGTTCTCTGGTTTCCCTTCTGTGGCAGCCCAATCGCATGCACTTCCCACAGCCAGCCAACAGCAGCAGCAGCAGCAGGCCTACAACGCACTCGCCAGTCCGCAGCCAAAACTGCAGAGGAATGCAATCACTCCTGCTGCTTCACAGGTATTTATTCCATCAAATTTGTTTTTATCTGAGTTCGAAGAGACTATTATTCCATCGTTTGTTTTTCTTATTTCCTATTTGGGAATCTGCTAAATTTTACATACCTTCGGTATCATTTGGTTTTTTTCCTGTTCAATATTTTGTATTCAAATGTATTACTTTTTCAACAAGACTTTTCCAGCTAACTTCTCGAATCACAACAATCCCTGCCTCAGTCAATTCTCAACGCTCTGCTCAAACTCCGCAATCTCAAATTTCGAAGGTAACATATTTCGAAAAATTGTCAGTGAATGAGCTTTGCAGCCTTCGATAATGAACTCGTTCATTTCGTCCTCAGCGACCTCGACAATCACCCCTCAGCTGACTGCATTCGGCTCCACGAGCAGCCGACTTCTGCCTCAACAACAAACTGCAGCTGCACAGCAAATCGTCACTCCTAATTCACAGGGACAAACACAAACTTCACCTTTCTGTAAGAACTTTGAAAATGATTGAAATTCATTTAATAACATCCTTAGTATTTGAAGGAAAAGATATTCTATATTTTGCGTTAGAAATAGAACAGAATATGGATAGAAAACGGAAAAAAAAATCAAGTACGGAGACATAATCTTCGAGCATGCTTGTATAAAACCCAATATGAAGTCTGAAATATTGCTTTTCTACCCTTTCAAATATGATAGGGACTTCTCAGAATGATGATTCTTTTCAGATCAGAGCCTTCTACAACAATCGCCCCAAACGCCGCAACAGCAACTGTTGACTCACACAATGACGACCCCCTCGCCCAGACCGACCATTCTCAGGAAGAGGGGGGACGGGGCTAGTACTCCCGCAAAGAGGAAATTGGCATTCGGAGATCAGCCCTCCACCAGCAGCAATGCATTGCCGAATAGTGGAGTTCTGTAAGTCTTTTTTTTTTTTACATTTTTTCGAAGAAAAACTTATTGAAACAGTCGTGAAATGAAGCCATGATTATGGTTTCGCGAAATTGATAGGAGCCAAATATTCGGGAAATGAAAATTGAAATTACATATTGTCTGAATTATTGGAATTATACAAATTTTTATACTCTGGAATTAAAAAGAAGTCTATCATTCAGTTACCGATTTTTCCTATCCTAATCTTTTTTCGAATTCATTAATTTCAGCTCGATCAACCAAAGCGTCATCCAACACGGTCAGGGAGTGAATCGTCAGGAAGAAGTGAAGGAAATCAAACCTTCCGGGACACCTGAGGAGTCGCCCAAGAAGAGGAACAGGAAGCAGGTCTTCGAACATGAGGAGAGCACTGAGAATGTTAAGGTTGGAAAACTATCTAAAGAACTCGTTTGTCAAAACATCTGAGATTTCAGGTCGCGATACAAGTGCCGACGAATCTGCTAACCCAGATTGATCAGAAGAAGCGAGGCAGACCGAGGATAGAAAGCAAATATTCAAGTAGGCCTTTTCTGCTTCCAATAATCCGACAATTATTCTTGTCGGAATATACTTTTTCTATTAAATGTCTCTCGTTCCTTTTCACACACACACACACAGTCGTTTCTCAAAATATCATTATTTGGCCTTTTTCAGCCCATCCAACTATTCAAATTCCTGAAACGACTAAAATCTTCGTTGATCTGGAAAGTCCCGAGGAGAAAGTGAAGAAGCCCGATTTGGTTGGGTTCCACTCGCACAAACCTGGAATCCCCCCTCATGCCCTTGCACACAGTAGTCATGCTTCTGGCGAGTATTCGGTCCGAGGAACAAGGGGAGGAAGAGGAGGAGTGAGTTATTGAAATTAGCATCATTTTTGTAATTTTTGACGGCTCGTAGAAAAAGACACCGGCTTTTTTCTTTTCTTCTCTTGCTTTCTCATACTATTTCTTAGAAAACCCGGTGTCTTTTTCTATGAGCCCTTTTTTTGACAAACTTTATGAGACATGTAGAACTGATTTCCTATTATATATAGTTTGATCTTCTAAAGGTGCTTCTTTTATTGAAAGACTCGTGTCATTTTATCAGGCTCATTACACAGATCTTCATCGTTTTCTATAAGAATCATTTTCAGATGCGCGGTGCCCGAATGGGCCTGATGAATTCGGCCATGCACCGCTCTTCTCCAGGCAAATCGCAAACGCCCACTTCTGGCCCTCTTCTGCCTTCGAACATGTTGTCCATGCAGCAGTCATTCGGCAGGGGCGGAAGCAGAGGAGGAGGAGGAGCCAGGCAGAATCTCTATGGCATTAAACATTCCGCTGAGGAGAATTCACCTCCTCCCGAATACGCCAACAATATTCCCACTCTGCAGAAACATGCTAGGTACTGTTTTGGAAATTTAAATCATTTTTGCAAGTCGCTTAAAAATGAACTGAAACTTGTGGAAGTTCGCTAATCCACTTCCCAACTGAAAGCTCTTATTCATTTCTAAAATCAATATATATATATATATTTTTTTAAAAAAATTTTCAGAGGTCCAAGTATAACTCCTCGAAGAGGAGGTCGAGGTGGAGGCCCAACTGGATCGAGCGAGGTCGCTGCAGCGAATATTTTGAGGGCTAAAGTATGAAGTATTTTCCTGAAGTTTGAATTTTATTATATTTTTCAGGCGATTTACAATGCAGATCAGCGATCGGACGATGGAAAGCGAGTTTTGACTGCGGCAGAAAAGAAAATGGCCGGCACTCAGAGGAAGGTCTGCAAGCAGAATGAGGAGAGCCGCTCCAGAGAGTCGTCCACCGACGCGAGTGTTACTTACAGGTAATTTTTAGAAATGTTGAAGGGGAAAACATTTTCTGAAAATGAATTTTCCTCGAAAGCTTTTAACAAGTACGAGGTGTGAAAAGTTACTTTTTGAACGTTTTTTTCTTTCTGCTTTTCGAAATTCGGGGACACGTTGTTTAGGTTCAGACACGGCTAGTATCTGAATTTATTTCCACAAATGATAATTTCAGACGAGAAAAGATGGTGAATGGATTCACGAAAGACGACAAGCAGAAGCCTGCCTATGGAAAGAAATTGATGAAGAAGGAAGCAGCGAAGAAACCGAGTGGCAGGGGAGCGCATTTGAAGAGAGGAAGGAAGCCTGGACCGGGGAGGGGAAAGAAGGGCCCTATGAAGGTAGGAATATTTGGCAGATAAATCACGACGATGAATGAATATATTTCAGAAATCGGAAAATATCGCAATGCTGACTCATTTGAAGCCGCACTTGTATTTGACGCTCAAACAGATCAAAATGCTCGAAGCCAAGCAAGGGATTCTGGAAAAGGCTGAAAGGCTGAGGATTGACGCTGAAATTAAAGAAGGTGGGTGGTTTTTGAAACGTGGATAGAAGAAAACTGATTGTGTCAGTCTAAACCTTTTTTTTATTCTGTTGAATTCCTGGAGTATTTGATCATTTCGAATTTTGATATTTGGAACGTCGGAATAGTTTCTGAAAAGGAATAATATAATAGCTATGGAAATCTAAATGGTCGTTCCTTGAACTAGTTAAATTTCGCAGATTTCTCTTCTATTCGAACGAAGCAATTCAAAGAATTTTCAGAAGACGAAGTTGGGATGGAAAAGATGAAGAACGCCATGCAAAAAGCCATCGAAGTGAAGAAATGGAACCTCGAGAAAAAGGAGCAGAAAGTGACTCTCTTCCTGGCGAATTCGTTAAGAAAAACACAAAAAGAACAGGAATTGGACAGGAAGATTCTGGAGGCAAAGGCTAAACTCGGAAAAGTGGTGAGTATTTTGTTGCTTTTATTCAGACTCGTGACTTTTGAGAAGTTTTTTTTTCAAAAATTAGGATTTGAATTGATTCACTCCATTTCTATCATTCTAATTTTCATTTGATAAGAGTTGAAACAAATTTTTTTCTACAATTCTAATGCTGCAAGCCAACTTCCCTCTGAAAAGCCTGATTCTGACATTTCCAGCAGTCACTCGCTCTCGATCAGTCAAATTCCTATCTACCATCTCAAAATCGAAAGCGAACATCGATTTTGGACGGATATCCAACAAAATTCAAGCAGCAGAAATTCATCTTCAGGAGTCCTGAACTGGTAGTCAACGTTTCTTGAGAGTTTTATTTCAGTTCGTTTTTCAGCTGCACTATCTCGTGAAAACCAATCGCGAATACGAAAATTTGCTGTACAAAAAGAAGAAAATGCGCGAGCGACAGTCTTCTATCATCGACAATCATGCTAAGGTATTTTTTCTCTTTGTATTCAATATTTTCGAAACCTTATTGGATGTTCAATAATAAGATTTTGCCTATCAAAAATTAAGTTTATTTCTTGGCTACACTTTTTGGCTAAAGCTGTTTTAATTCAGATAAATTATTTTCATTTCTTCGAAATCATTACCTTTTTGATTCAGAAAATCGTGGAAGACCTCGAAAGACGATTGGCAGCGAAGGCAGAATGTTTGAACTCGATCAACACGGAGCTGACTGCTGGATGGAGCAAATTGACTGAGGAAGGAAAGAGACAGTTCCAGAAGATGGTCAGACAGATGCTGCAGGAGAGAATGATGGAGAGAAAGGTAGATTTTTTACATTTTAGAAAGTCCGCCTTTTCCTCTATTAACACCGGGTTATTCGCAATTCCAACTCTGGTTTCGAAAAATTTCAATCCGGACGTTTTCCGGTTTCGATATTCCTATTCTGAGTTTTCCAAAATTGCAATTTCGAACACTTCTGATCAGCACTATTCTGTTCAAAATATGATAAACTTTTCAAAGGGTGATTAATGAATTGAATTAACTTTTTCGAGTTTAATTTTATTTGTATAAAACGAAGAAATTATAATTTGCAGATGTCGAACAAAAGATTCAACAAACAAATTCAAACGGAAAAGCCTTCGGATTATAAGCCGAATCTGAAGCTGACAGTGGTCAGCGAGACGAGGGCAACTGATTCCGAACTTCCTTCGACCAGCAAAGACGTTCAGCTAGTTTCGGTGAGCAATTTCAACTGTTCTCTTTTCTAAATGCACTAAATGGAGTAGATTCTTGAATATATTTTTTTGTCTCGATGAATAAAATATAATGATAAATATATGATTTCGTTCTGGAAATTTTGTTTTAAATCAACTTCCTATTTTTCAGCTGGAAGCAACTGAGGTTGCGATTGAAGAATTGATGGATGAAATGCTGACCTACGTGACTGCTAAATTGGAGAGCAACAAAAATGTCGATGTAAGAAATATTCAATATTTTCTTTTACGAGTTAACTTTTTTCTCCAGATGAATTCCTTGGTGTCCCGTTCCACTGCCCGGACAATTCGAATGTTGCCGTTGAATGCAGAACACAACAGTGCGAGTGCTAGATCGCTGCAGATTCTCATGGCCTACAAATCACTCCATCGACTAACTTCAAGTGAGCGAATTTGTTTTCTTTTACTTGCGAAGAGTAAGATTGAACAATATGAATTAGTTTTTTCATTTTTAAACAAATTTTTATCATGCGGCAGAAAGTATATCTGGAAATATCGCAACCAGGGATGTACAAAAAATCAAATTCTTGATTGACGTTTTGCGTTCGAGTTAGTTAATAACACGCTATCTTTGTACTACACTTCTGATTGCAACTTTACAATTTAACGAAATGGCTTGTAGAGCTAGAAAAGGAACTAGGAAAATTCACTTTTCAATTTACAGTCTATTTCTAAAGTTGCGAATTATATAAATTATTCGAAACATTTGTATTCTGTTAATCAAAAATTCAATGATAATTCGTTCAGCCCCGACATACTCCCGAATCATTTCGAATCTGTCTAAGTGCAATCAAAATGGAAGTCCAGAGAAGAAGGGAAATGATACTCCGAGCCGAGTGATCGATGACGAAGGCAGAGTTCGAGATCTCAAACAGGAAAAGTGAGTATTCATCTCCTTTATTGATTTTTTTCGGAAGAAGAAATGGGGCAAAGTTTTTGACATCATTTTGTTGAAAACTACGGCTCGAAAAGATATGTGTGCATATATATTCATGTGTATTCAAAGAGGAGTCGATCAATGTTTTATTTGATACTTTTTCTAAAAGTTACCCAGAAATTTTGAGTCAATTGTATAACTTCCCATTTTCATGCAAGCAATTATGCGGAACTACCTTTGAAAAATTCCGTAGAATAATTCAAATATTTTTGGAAAGAAAAGCCGTAAAAATTCAATTCATTCTGTATCTTTCAGATGGTGGGAAGCTGTTAGTTTTCTGTCGAAGATCAAGTCCGAAAAATCGTCCACTCACCGTCCTCCATCCAGAGCCATTAAGACCGAAGACGACGTTATCGAAGTCGACGTGACGAGAGATTCTGGGGATCGCACGACGATCATTGAAGGGCCTAGTCTGGAAGATAGTGTCGATATAAAGCCGATGCAGGTGAAAATAGCCAAGAATGGAAATGATCTGTCCTCCTACACAATGAATCTGCTGGCTTCTTCCTCAAACGATCATATTCACACGGTCATCATCAGGACGAAGGATGGAGCCACGATCAGAAGGAAGATCAGAGTCCCTCTCACAAAGACTGTCAAACTGCAGAGAACTGACACGGGAAGAATGAGTGCCACTATGACAATTCACAGACAGGCAGACAGCAAGCATGCAGAAGGCAGTACTGAAGAGAAGATACTGAAGAAGCTGAAAGGCTCAGAGGGCACAGAGATATGGACGGTGGAGAGCACGCCAGAGAGCAGGATGACCAAGGTGCAGAACATCACCAGGAGGGTACTCAAGAAGGACGGCACACAGAAATTCGTCACTGCAAAGAAGATCATTCTGGCTGAAGAGAATGAAGACGAAAGAATAGAGGAAATGACTGAAATCAAGAAGGAAGAAATGGATGGAGAAGAGAAGATCCAAGTCAGGGGCGACATTCTGAGAATAAACAAGAAAGCGGACAGGGAGGATGGAAGGACGATACAAGTCAGGCAGATGCAGAATGGAACGAGAATCACCTGTAAGGCACTTGAAGTGAGGAGAGTTGGAAGGATCAGTACAAAGGAGGATGGAAAGAAAATCGTCGCGTGGAGAAATGTGCTGAAAGAGGCTAACGGACAAAACAACATGAAGTTGCTGAAAAGGACAGAGGATGGAACTGAATATTGGAAGAAGACTAAAAGGAACGGAGCGATAGTCATCCTGAAGAAGACGAAGGAAGGCAGAACGGTGAAGATGAAGAGAAAGTCGAAACTCGAAAGGGATGCTAGGGAGCTGATGATGACAGGGGACGAGGAAGAGAAGGAAAGGACGGAAATGCCTGGCAGACCCATTCTGGTGAGGAGACTCGAGAAGGGCAAAATGACGAGACAGAAAATGACTCTGATACGGAACAGGAATGGAGATGTTGGACTTATAGGGCTGAATCGGTAGGACATTTGAAAGTTATTCAAAAACTAAAGGGCTTCTTCATCTTGATAATTTTTAGAAGCAACTGATAATGAAAAAGACCAATTTCATGACTTTCAAAGACAAAAATATGAGAAAAATTTGTAAATTTTAGGCTAAAATCCCTTGTCTTGCTGCGAATTCGAAAACGAGCAGCAGAAAGACGAAGACAGTCTTTGAGAAGTCAGCTGAAGAAGGCCTGCAGAGCGGTGGCCATGAATGGGACTGGACAACTGGCTCTGAAGCGGAAGGGAGTCATCACGAGGAGAATCGCTGCCAGAAAAGTGAACAGTGCTGCTGAGTATGTGCGGCAGAGGGACGAGGAGCGAAAGCTCAGACGGACAAGGAAACGGGAATGGAACAAGAGGATGCATGGAGTTCCCACTACTTACAGGTAAACACACGGTTTATTTAGAAAAAATAGATGTGTTTTTGTAAAAATATTTCATTCTGAGTTCTAATTAAAATTTAGAACAATATTCTGAATCGAGTTTCTTATTTAAAATCTGCCAACTCGATCTGCAAATACCCCCCAAATTAGAATATATTTGATAGAACAATTCGAAAAGATTGAACATTTTTAAATATATGAGCTTCAGAATTCTCTGTCGTCGAGTTGAGCGATTCAACGAGGATGTGCTGATGTACGAGAGATTGGAGCGGGAAATCTGTGACGCTTTCATGGAATTCGCGCAGAGATATGATCCCTGTCTGTATTGGCAGATTGTCTGTGCGACGGGCAAAGACAGATGTGAGCATAATTGTTTAGTTTGGATCTTTCGTCACCCGAAAACTTCGCAATGCGTTTAGAAGTAGAGATAAATGCCTATGCCACCTTTTCCTCAAACCTAGACAGGGCCTAGGCAAGATCCGTTGTGCGGGCCCTCGTAAGCCAAGAATCTTCGTCAAAATCCTTGTATCGGACCCTCTTATGTGCCAGTTTTCTAAGAGAAATAATGTTTCGTTGACTCCTTCCCTATAATTTTCCATTCTGGTTGAAAATCTGCTTTTCTTAACCAAGTAATGAGTTTTTCAGTGACGAAGATCTAAATTATCATTTTTCCACATTTCTTGAATATTTAAATAATATCTTCAGGCAAAGAGGATACAGATGAAGACATCGAATTGAAGCGCTACCAGCGAATCAGACAGGCCATTTTGACTCCTCCCATCGAGGTCGTGCCTCAGGATAGAAAGTTCGCGTTTGGAGAGGCCAGCGCTAATGTCATCATCAACCCAACCGTTTCCCAGGTCAATTGCACTATGAAGGTATGAGTTTATAGTTTTATGAATTAAAATCAGATGAATTGAACTCTTTGAAGGAAAAATAAGAAATTTTAAATTTAAAAAGTGAATATCTTTAATCTATTTCTCATTCTTATAATTTCTCACTATTTTCATAATTTCTTTCGAAATTCTTTAAAAAAAAAATTTCTTGAATCTCCCACACATAGAATTTCTCGTTTCTAGGGTCTGTCCCCATTCTGGAAAGGCTCTCCAATATCAGTCAACGACGATGCGACCTACATCGACAGAAAGGGCATTCTGAACTTCGACATGGACGAGAATTACTCCCCCCTCATTTCTGACTACAGGGAGATCTATCTGAAGGAATTCGAAAAAGGACTCAGCAAGGAGAAACTCGATTCCACTATTCGAAGCTTCGATCGATATTTGGATGTCGTCTATAGGAATATCAAAAGGTGAGAGAATAAAAATTATTTCAAACAATCCAATTTTGCTTATAAGGTTTCTGCCAATACACTTTATCGCCATTTTCTGCGATTATGAAAAAGAAAGTTCAGAATAAAAGTTTTCACAAGTAGTAAATCTTCAGCTTCAAAATTTATTTTAGACAAAGCCTCCCTGTGAATGGTCAATTGAATGTGAGTCCGATCAATAATGGCGAATCTCGAAGGGCCAAAACTCGATCTGACAGTTCTGACGTGATTCCCCTTGCCGAGGGACCATCGAACATTCCTAAAATGCCTGGTAGAAGATAGAAGAATAATATTCAACGAGGAATAACTCAATTTAGCACTCTTGCGACTGAAAACGAGTGAAGTGAGATCGGAAAAGCTGAAGAAAATGTCGGGCGAAATAGTGGAATTGAACGGTTTGGACAGAGTGGAGCAGACGATGAAGGAGATGAAGCTGAGTGCCGTTCCTGTCAGGGAGAAATTCGCTGCTGCGCTTAAATGTCATCATCTCTCATTGCTACTCGCTATGCAGCGACGGTATGTTCGTTTTTCGGCAGAATAGTCATTTTATCTTCTCGGAAAAGTGAAGTTATCAAAAAAAATTATGCTCCTATATCTGTTATGTTTTTTCTTCTTTTTTCCTATTCTTCATATCTAAATCCGATGAAAACATGAGCTAAGCCAAAAGTCTGAGCTGCTCTTATGTTCTTATATTTAAACTCGAAACTCTAAAATTATAGGCTCATAAAATGCAAAGATATCACGGCTATGAAAAGATCCTGTCTAGAAAATGATAAAATGAGGATATTTTCAGAAAATGGCATTTATTATTCTTGTATGAAATTTATTAGATATTTCTAGTAGTCTAGATTTTAAGCTTATTGTTTACAGGAAAACATTTAATTAAATTTTATTATTATTTTTTAAAAAATATTTTCATGTTCATTGTTTTTTTTTCTTTTTTTTTAATTTTTAATTTCAGTGACGCCCTTCTGACAGCTCTTCTTGCAACGGCCCCTGAACAGAGGTTCTCAACTGCAGACGAAACAGATTTGGCTGAAGAAGGAAATGCAGTCGGAAGCAGTCGATTCAAAATTCCCCAACTGCCTAAGTACAAGAGAATGGCCTCGTGGAAACAGCACAGCAAGGCTGTTGCAAGGGGACACAGACGATCACCTGAAATGGAATCCCCCAGTTCCGCGAAGAGTGAACCTAAACCACCGAGGTAACCAATGTTTTAATAGCTACTGATAAAAATTATCACCATTCTCTTCATCAAAGTTGAAATTTGGACTAACAAATTTCTTGTATAGTAAAGTAGTACAAAATCTAAATTTGAATCGTTTTGGAAAGCAAATCGAAATTTCTACCTTTCCAGAAAACGAACAAAAGTGGCTATATTCGAGAAGTCAGTCAATATTTTCATAATCTTGTTGAATAATTTAGAGAAAAAAATCTCGAATCTCGGTTAAGCAATAACGTGTTATCTTCGTATCTTTAAAAGGAATTTATTTATTTATTTTTTATATTTAGTCGCCGTGCGGCCGTGATGGCAACAGTGACGAACGCAGTGAATGCAGTTGCGATACCCGAAGAGGAGGATGAAATCTACTACAACGAGCAGCTGCAACAGGCCATCAAAGAATCGCTCAAAGACCTCTCCCCGGACGCTCCCTCAACCAGCAGAGATTGAACGATGATAATACAGGGTGTTTCAAGTTTATCTACCCAATTTACTTTTTGAATAACTTTTTTATTTTTCATCCAAATTGAGTGCGGTTTTTTTTATTGTACTCTCATTACGTAATGGTTTTGTCTGGTATAGCTCTTGGGTCGAAACCAATTACCCATACCCAGAAAACCACCTGTTTTTGGAGAGGCAAATTTTTGATATCGAAAAAAATGTTCAAAAAATCATAACTTCCTTCTTCCTGAACCAAATTGAACGATTCTTTTTTTATTCGACAGCATTTAGTCCATAGATTATCAGGTAAGAAAATAAGAATTTTTGAATACCAATTTCTGCAGAAATGCGCGTTTTTCGCGTCTCAATTGCGGACTTTTCGATCCGTACTGCCTATACGCGTAAATGACGTCGGAAAAATTCGTCCTTTCAGTATGTTGTGCAGAATGACACGACGAACAACTTTTGTTTCAGGACCGACCTCGAATTCATTAGCGCTGAGGCTCCAGAATTTTTTGAAGTGCGACGGCCAAATTCAGCATAATGCTTTTTTAGCACAAATTTTCAAAAAATCATATCTCCCTGTGTATTAGGCCAAATTACATGATTATTTTTTTACTTTGTAGATCTTGTCGAGGAGAATATGGATAAAATAAAAAGAAATTTTTAGAAAATTAATTTTGGCAGAAAAAAGTTACCCGAAGATACCCTATACACTCGTACTGGGTTTACAGGTAAGTGACGTTGGAAAAATATGTCCTTCCAGTATGTTGTGTAGAATGACACAACGAACAACTTTTGTCGTTGGACCAACTTTCGAATCATTACCGTTAGGGCTCCAGGATTTTTTGAAGTACGACGATCAAATTCAGCAAAATGCTTTTTTGGCAATAATTTTTTAAAAATCATATCTTCCTATGTACCTGGAAAATTTTCATAATTATTTTTTTATTTTGCAGATATTCAACAGGAGAATAATCTAAAAGTAGCAAGAAATTTTTTGAAAATTAATTTTGGCGGGAAAAAGTTATTCGAAATTACCCTATACACCCGTACTACGTTTACACGTAAATGACGTTGAAAAAAAAATTGTCTTTTCGATATGTTGCGTAGAATGACATGCTAAACAAGTTTTGTTTCAGGACTGAGGTCGGATTCACATCGGTATGAGCTCTAGAATTTTTTGAAGTTCAACGACCAATTATTGAAAAGTGTCGTTTGGACAGTAAATTTCAAAAATTCATATCTTCCTATATTCCTAACAAAATTTCATGATCATTTTTTTATTTTGTAGATCTTGAGTAGGAGAATAAGGTAAGAATAAAAATAAAATTTTAGGATAATATTTTGGGTAAGAAAAAATTACCCGAAGATACCCTAATATACCCGTACTACCTATACGCGTAAATGACGTTGGAAAAAATTGTCCTTTCGATATGTTGTGCAGATGGACATGATGAACAATTTTTGTTCCAGAACTTATTCTAGAATATGCACACACAGGGAGATATGATTTTTTGAAAATTTCTGTCAAAAAAACATAATGCTGAATTTGATCGTCGTACTTCAAAAAATCCTGGAGCCCTAACGGTAATGATTCGAAAGTTGGTCCAACGACAAAAGTTGTTCGTTGTGTCATTCTACACAACATACTGGAAGGACATATTTTTCCAACGTCACTTACCTGTAAACCCAGTACGAGTGTATAGGGTATCTTCGGGTAACTTTTTTCTGCCAAAATTAATTTTCTAAAAATTTCTTTTTATTTTTCCCATATTCTCCTCGACAAGATCTACAAAATAAAAAAAGAATTATGAAATTTGGTTTAGAAATAAGAAAATTATGAATTTTTGAAAATTTATGCTAAAAAAGCACTATGATGAATTTGGTCGTCGAACTTCAAAAAATCCTGGAGCTCCAACGGTAGCGATTCGAGAGTTGGTCCAACGACAAAAGTTGTTCGTCGTGTCATTCTGCGCAACATACTGGAAGGACAGATTTTTCCGACGTAATTTACGCGTATAGGTAGTACGGATCGAAAAGTCCGCAATTGAGACGCGAAAAACGCGTATTTCTGCAGAAATTGGTATTCAAAAATTCTTATTTTCTTACCTGATAATCTATGGACTAAATGCTGTCGAATAAAAAAAGAATCGTTCAATTTGGTTCAGGAAGAAGGAAGTTATGATTTTTTGAACATTTTTTTCGATATCAAAAATTTGCCTCTCCAAAAACAGGTGGTTTTCTGGGTATGGGTAATTGGTTTCGACCCAAGAGCTATACCAGACAAAACCATTACGTAATGCGAGTACAATAAAAAAAACCGCACTCAATTTGGATGAAAAATAAAAAAGTTATTCAAAAAGTAAATTGGGTAGATAAACTTGAAACACCCTGTACATACAGAATTCCCGGTTAAACTATTCATCACATCAAAGAAAATAATTTGAAGATTATGCAAAACGGTGCAGGCAAAGTCATCCAAAATGGTGTAATGTTCGATTCGGAAAAAGCTAAAAGAGAATTTACTATGAATCACAATGGCAACAATTTTCTGCACCATTTTGTATCTTAAGAATTTGAAATTACTGATACAGAAAGATATCATGCATTTATACCGATGCACCCATACGAAGTTTCAATTTCTGCAATTCTTATTAAGTTTCATAGAATCATCTACTTATTATTATCTTTGTGATTTATCGCTAGACTTACTAAATCGCGCGTATAGCTCATTCGACTAGCAGGCTCTATTCAATGTTTGTAAATCGCGGCATTTCCTCCTTTCCTCCCTCAATTTCTGCCTGTGATATCTCGTTCCTTCGCCGCTCTTCGCTGTGAACGCTGAATTTCAATAAGTCACCTTGTGAAACTCGCTTTTGCCATACAAACTCACTAAAATCCAAGCCGAATATTCGATTGTTCCCGATTCACAGACCTACCAAATTTCTCACACATTGATCTCGATTTATCACGTTTTATAGGCGCTAATTTCAATTCCTCTTATCGTCTTGTTTATCGATTTATAAAAATTTTCTCGAAAAGTGAACAGACTAAACAAAAATGACTGGTCATACATTTTTTATTGCTATTTTCATTTGTCTACTTCTCCAAGATGGCCACAGTTGTTCGGTAGCTTTTTCCGTTTTTACTTCGTATTCAAACAATCCTCTTTCCTTCTCTTAAATCGAAGGTCAAACGTGTCTTTTTTCGAACTCAGAATGTGTCATAATTCTCACTGATTACCCCTTTTCTCCATTCAAACCATAAACATTATGAGCATTTCTGATACTTGTAATTCAATCGTTTTATACGACGATATGTTATGAAATAAGCTAAATAATAAATAATGTCATATTTACATTTATAATTAGAAATTTTATATAGCCTAAAGACTAAATTGAATCATTCTATATCTTGAATTAGTTTATCAAAGTTCTGTTCTCCATTCGTGAGTTATAGGGGCAAATCTAAAACGAATAGAAGGTGATCGAGTGATTTAAATAAACATCATACGTCCATCTGCTTGGTTTTCCAAAATGGAGCACATTTCCATCGAACGGATCATTATTCTAGTCGAAAACAGGCAATTGATCGTGGATTGGTCCGGCTATTGCCGTGAATTGCAGAGATTTAATTAGGTGGGAGTTTGTCCCCTAACAATTAGATTTTCCTAGTGTTTTTCCTTGAAACTTGCTATTATATATTGTAACGCAAATTTCGTGTTTGTATAATAAATCTATATTATAGTTCTTTTTTATTTTAGTATCTATCGTTTGTCTGCCATCAATAGAGCTTTCACACATTTATTAAGGCATCAATAATTTAAATTGTTAAAATTAATGCATGCCAAGATTGACGAGAACTTCAAAAATATAATGCCCACAAAATGAAATGTCGATCCTCGATATGAAAAATAATGATTGCGGTGAATTGTTGTGATTTTATTCTATTCTATAAAAAGTTGCGACATTTCCTAATCAACGTTCCAACATTTCCATGCTGCGACGTTGCGAGATTGCAACACTTTCGAATGGACATAAAAGGCGTCCCTTTCTCCTGTTCCAAATACATAAGATAATTGCAATCGTTATTAGTAGCCAAACTATTGCGGTAACAGCTAAATTGGATAATGTGCATTGAAACTTAGTTTTAAAGATAAACTAATATAAATTCTACTATTATCTCCTGGTGTTAATCATGCATTGTTAGATTAAATTCGATAATTTTATAAAAGATTAACTTTCGTAATGTTACAAATGATCATAAAGACTTAAAGATTACGATATACCAAATACCAAGAATTTTTTATTTTATTTTTTATATCACTGTTCCCTCTAAGCATACCTATAATTATAGATTTATCTGTTTTGCTTGAAGATCTCGAAGTAGATGTCACCGATTTTGTAGTGAGCGTTGTCATTAGTTCTGTTGAATGCTGTCCTGTTGAATGGTATTCAGTTGAATGTTGCTCAGTTGAAGTCCTCATGCTTGTGTTCGCCAAATCGGAAATTAAAAAAATACTTTTATCTGTGAGATAGCTGTTTATAAAGATAGGAGGAAAGGGCACCCTCGAGGTTTAACTACGTGCCTCTCAGACCTAGAGAGGATCTATGTCAGACAAAAATAAACTACAGGGGATAGGTCGCAAGGAGTCCCTGACGATCGTCCTCTCTAGGTCGGCATTTTTTTTACAACATCTGTCAATTTATATGATACTCTCTGCAAACCAAATACCTGGCAAATAATAACAGCCGATTTCATCCACGGCTTCCCACCCGCCAAGTTGATCGTCAGTGATCCAGCTACCACCGTAACAGTGCAGTTCCCACGCATTATCATTACTAGCATTGTATCGGCAGCTAGAATTCGTAAAGTGAACAAATGGCCTCGCCTCTGGGGCATCACACACAATTCTTCGACTGTAATTAGCGACTTTTAGATTGAAAACATGTATTAAAAGTATTATTGCATACTGGCAGATAATATAGCCATTTGTTGTATTTTCTGTATGATAAAGGCTGCTAATCGTGCCAGGTAGTGGACATTGAGTTGTCTAAATTTCAATCCGGCTATATCTTAGAACTATATATGCCTTCTATTTCAAACAGTCTGGTAACAGCTAGCCAAACCGCAGTTTCTTTTGCCCTCATTATTTCTCTTCATGTAAGAATATTTGTAAAAGTGATGAAATACGCTTTGGCAAGCTAGATATCAAGTCGTTTGAAATAAAGAGTATAAATATAATGGATTAATATTAAATTCAATTGCAATTTTACTCACTGTTGACATCAGTGGAAGTTCTTGGGGACATGTTGAACAAGGGTCTGTAAATAGAATATTCAGATATCTACAGACTTTCAGTTAGAATTGACTATTTTAAAGGTGGGAGTTCACAAAACCAATAATGGCATTTTGCTCGCTAGCTGCCACTTTCGAAGATATGAACGCGCGATTTCAGTATCATAGTGAGTTTCTTGCAAATTTTATTATAGAAAGCAGATACAATATGAGGCAAGTACTATTGGCGATTAACCATTGTGCTCCTTACGCGGAATTCTCATATAGATGAAACGTATTCTGACCTCTAATAGTTTGTATCAGGTGTTTACCATTACCAGATTTTTCACATGATAAAAGCTAAAAGAGGCCGATACGCGTCCCCCTTTCAATGCAAACGTTTATCTTCCGTAAATAATGGAAGTACTAATGCAAAATTTACTTTTAATATTAGGATCGTAGAGACAATAGATTTGGTCAATTGGGTAAAAATCGCCAGTCTCAGTTCCCGCAAATTCCACCCACATTATCCAGGATCCGTTATAATATCCTACATGTGGGCCGTCATTTATGTAATAGCAAGGTGGTCCACGTGTGAGAAGGGCAACTAACCTCGATGGTGGTGAGCAATTTATCGTTATCCTGAAGAGAACTGACATTTTCGCGTCTCATTTGTTCTATACTTATATCTTCTTACCCACATATATTATTAACAGTCGTATTAATAATATTGTAATTGCCAAGAGGGCCTTGAAGACATGGCGATCGAATTTTGTAAGTGTCCTAAAATAACATTCATATCGAGCTCGTCCCTTATACTCTCCACTGTCTTCGAGATGAGCCTTGTCATATGGGACACTCCGCGTCTATAACCTGTGAGACGCACGCATCGAGACTAGAGAGAACAGAGAAAAACCGAGCAGGAACATAGCTAAGGTTCGCGGGTATCCCTTGCCCCCTTCTTTGCAAGGGTTCATTTCGAAGACAATAGAGAGTACATGCGACATAAATTGCGCTTCAACCCTAAAATCACTGCTCTAATTAAAAATGAAAGTGTTGTCTTTTTCTTCTTTTTCCTCTTTACGAGCAAAAAAGAGACAATACTAATTTTTGATTTGAGCAGATATTTTAGGGTTAGAACGCGATTTGTTTTATAGAATGTATAAAAGACAAGCTCCATAATTAAAGCAATAAAATCGAATCGAATCGAATTTCATCTTTGCACATACCCCGGGACCTAGAATCGGCGGTGGTGTCGCGTTTAAGCACGTGCCTAAAATCTACTCTATTTTCGTTTCATTTGATAAACGGTTACTTTCATCATTTGTATAGCAAAATGCTTGATCAATCTGTTCGCTAGGTTTATTGTCGATATCGATAAACCATGTCGAATTTATGCACTCGAAGTAGAAACTCGCGAAAGAAGAAATGCAATTAGACTGGCCAATTACGTGGGCTGCGGCCATTCCCCACATTTCGCTACATCTAAATCGTTTCCTGCACTTGCCATCTTCAGGATAATCCGATATATCACCGAAAACTACTGCTGATGAATCTATATTGGCGCATTTCGATTCAGTACTCTAAATTAGCGAGACTAGCATATTATTGATGCCAAAATCTTCTGGGAGGTGCAGTTATCTTTAGTGGCTAGAAAAGAGAAATAACATGCGAAAAAGCGTCTAAACTCATTCATTCTCGCTTCATTTTCGACCTTCCAGATTTTGGTATCGACGATAAAAATCATCAAGAGAATTGTAAATTTAAAATAAACATTGCGAAAATAAAAAAAAATCTATATCAATAAATCATCAATGATTTGTGTATATATGAAAGATGAGACGAAATTTTTGAACAATTTTAATATCGACATACATTATTTGATTGTACAATAAGTAACGGATTTTTGCACGAAGAGCATAGATCTAAATCATATAAATTATTTTATTATAAAAATTTGATTTTAAAAAGGTCATTTTAGAATTTTCATTATTACTCACCACCATAAACCTCGGATATCGTTACGATTAAAATCACGATAAATAAAACATGTGCGATTATATAATTTGTCATAATGCAGATATCACAAGATTAATACAAATGCACAAGTACGACTGATTTTATTTAATTATGCTATCTAAACTTATTTTTAAAAATATCTTCTAAATTTATATACTAAAATTCTAGAGTTGAGAAATATAATAGTTTTACGAAAAAATGTTTAGCATTCATTTTCAGGCTTTCGTGTTAATTTAAGTAATAAATGGAAAACTTTTTATTTTTTATTTGTAAGTAGGCTAATTTAAATGCTAACCTCAAAAAAGATCTTTGAATTTATTTTATAATCCGTAAGATTTAGTTTCTGATTGTAAAAAATAAAGAATTATCCGAAAAAAAATCTGGTATTGTCTGCTGAAAAAAAACTTAATCATAAACACATATAATTTGTGTTACATTAAAAAAGAAATCAGTCAATTTTATTATGAATGCCCAAGTTCACTTTTCAGCGTTAATTCTCTGATAATCTTTACACTTTAAAATATGATAATCAGTCTATTTTAGTGACAAAAGCCTAACAATTTCACATTGATAGCGATATGAAAAGGGTAGTATTTTATGACGAAATGTTCTGAGATTATTTTTTGATAAAATATACTAAAACCAACATGCTTTATGGAAATGCCAATTTTATAACGAAACATATCGAAAGTAAAGTATAGCGATAAAATGTGATTTTCTGATCACGTTTTAAATGTAATAATGCGAAAATGAAGTTTTGAAATTTACTGTCCAAACGGTACTTTGCAATAATTAACCATTGAACTTCAAAAAATTCTGGAGCTCATACGAATATGAATCCGAGGTCAGTCCTAGAACAAAGTTGATCACCATGTCCATCTACACAAAATATTGAAAGGACAAATTTTTACAACGTCGTTTACGCGTAAACGTAGTACGGGTATATAGAGTAACTACGGATAACTTTTTCCCGCCAAAATTAATTCCCAAGGAAATAATTTTTATTTTTGCCATATTCTCTTCGATAAAGTCTACAAACTAAAAAAAAATAATTACGAAAATGTATCTAGTACATAGGGAAGATATGATTTTTTCCTGAGGCCGGATCTGTCAAAATTTCAAGCTATCGTAACCCTGCATATAATAATTTTTATGAAAAACAAACCACACCATGATGATCAGCGTGAAAAACTGAAAAATACATGTGGAAATCAGCCAAATCGACGGACCCCTGTTCCGCATCACTTTGAATAATTCTGACATTCACTCTTAATTTTACGAAAATCTTTTATAGTAAAAAAAATTTCTTTCTACTTCCTGTTTATAGTCAAATTGTCAAAACTCCCAACTTTGACCCCCATCTAGCCCCACCCATTTTTGGGGTGGGACAAAATAACCTCGGTTTTTTTCATTAGAGCCTAAGGGTGTATCTACCATATAAGTTTGGTTCAGATTTGTGAAACTCTTCCCATTGCTCGGGCCCCTTTGACTCTAGTTGAGCTTATTCGTGGAATAGCTCTTAATTATAAGTAGAAATAAAAAGAACCTGAAATGAAATGCAACTATTTATTTTCATAGATAAATTTAATAATTTCAGCTGAAACACAAGTATTTTATCTATTGAATTAATCACTCATTATTATCAGCACTTGGATAAGTTATGCAAGCGATGGCAGAAAAGATAGTATCTCCATTCGAGCCACCTGGCATGATGAATTTTCCAGAGCTCGAATCGCACTGAACGATACGCTCTTCTCCGTACATAGGAATTGTTGGGAAGATATAACATCTATTTCTGTCAGCTGGCGCATTTTTAGAATTTGTGAATATAGTAACAAATGCATCGTTAGTTGGATCAGGACAAGTGTATTTGTAGGCGCAAGTCGTTTCATTCGAAATATCAGTTATAATGGGCTCTTTTAATGTCTGCTTGCTCATGTCGTATCTGAGATTGATTAATTATCTGAGCGAAATAAAGCCACTTACCCGAAGCAGTAGCCGTTCCATTCGGAAAAGTCGATGTTGGTCGTTGTGATTGCTGGACAGCTGTTTGGGCATGAATTTGGTGCTGCAGTGGTTGTTGTTGTAGCGCTTTCATCAGGACAATAAATCTGGTCAACAGGTTGCCAGTCATAATTCGTTGTGTGCGTTTGCCATCTGCCATTTCTGCATTTATACTCCATCGAGTTGTCGCTTTCCACGCATTCGTTTCTCTCAGTGAGGAATGCACGAATTTTTCCGGGATTGTTGCATGTAACATATACTCTGAAATGAAATTACCGTACGCCACTCTGTACCTCCCAGATTAGGGTCCAAATAGTATACTCACGTGCATTCTCCTCCTGCGGATGTATTTGATGAATAACTTCCTAGCGAAGTAGTAGGAAAGCATTTGCCACTAGTTTCCTGAAAATTCTTTGCTAATAATAAAATCTATCTAGTCGAGACGTGAATGATTTACTTACACCATTTTGAAGAGCTGCAACCGAACCTGAGCATGCAGCGCAGGGATCTAAATTTGCAAAGTTTATATTATGCATCTTTTCCAATATTATTTTAATTTCTTTTTGAATATGACAAATAATCATACCCATAAGGTTTATTTCACACACAACGTCATGCAGATTATTACATGGATAATCATTCCAGACAGGTGTGGCAGCTTTGATCTGAAAATGCTAATTTATGATTGATGAGGTCGCGAGAAAAGAGCTTTACCTTTACACAATCTGCAAATCGTCTTGTTGAAATGCAATATATATTTGACATTTCAAGATAATTTCTGGTACCATTGCATCAGTTCGAAATTTGTAAAAGGTCTTTATTGCTTGACTTTTTTTTTTATAAAATGATCAAAATTATCTTGAATGCAATTTATCGAACATTTCAATCCCCACTTTCAACTCCGCCGAAATTATCGGGATCTGAAAATATAAGTTTGATTATTCCCTGTTTGATTTTCTATTTTACTGTCAATGTCCCAGTTGTAATACGATGGCGACGTCCCATCATCCGAGTATTTGAATTCGAAAGACTAAATATTTCATTTTCTTTAGTTAAGGTATGAAAATCATACTCCAGGAGCAGTTCTGATGATGCCCAGAATAAAACCATAGCCATATTCTAAATTTTTTTCTTTAATTTTATATTTTATTTTCACATACGCAATGTTAGTGCATCGTTTTGGGCTTGGTTGTAGATTTTCGGAAGCTTGGCTGCTGGGTTCGCAGCAGCGCATGCCGATACAGCTGCGTTGTAAGTCATTTTGCCTGATAGTTTCTAAAATTAATTCCTGTCGTTATCTGCTCTGATCAGGGCTGTTCGGAATTTCAATTTTGAAAAATTCGGTATCGGAATCAGAGTCGGAATCGAAATCGGAATTCTGAACACTCCTGGTTCTGAAGTATAATATATAAGACCAATGAAAATTCCAAAATTGGATTCATGCTGATGTCGATTTGATGATTTTATTAGATTACTTCCCTTTTACCACGATGCTTTGAGCTTCCCTACTTTATTTGTTCAGAAAAATTTAATTGACACGTTTTTCGTAAAATCGAGTTTTTTGATAGGGGGTGGTACCCAAGAAATCAATCCTCAAATTTCGAGCTGATTTTTTGTCTCTGGGAGTTTTCAATTACGCTTATGACGAATCTGACGGTTAAAACTCGATTCAATCACTTGTTCCGCATGTTCCGGAAGGTCCGCATCCGATAGTTTCGGAAAATTCTATTTTCGTTATTCTGTATGGAAAAAATCAAATTTGGTATCAAAATGCTCGCAGAGACCAGCTGAGCACGATTCTGAAAAGATTTCATCGAAATAACACCGAATAAGGAAGTTATGATGAAAGTAGTAAAACATATGGGAAATATCATATTGATTTTTCATTTTTTTGTTCCGAAACTTCTGGAAATATAATCTAAATGCCTGTAGAAGATGTTTGATGTTGAGAAAACTAGGCTGTCGTGTAAAGTTTCGAAATAATCCTTTTCAAAGTTCAAAATCGCGATTTTCTTTGCACTAACAAATGGTCATAATTAATTAATTATGGGCTAATTATCGATAATTAGGGGTTTTCGACGTCGTTCTACACGATAGTAACAAAGAAAACTCGAGAAAAACCGCGTGTTTTTGTGCTACAAGTAATTTTTTCCTCAAGTATGAAGGGCGAAAAAGGGGGAGATGCTGCTTCCCACTATAAAGAAGGTTTAAAGCACCGTGTTTCCAGAAAAATAAAGTAGTTGAGCTTACAGAATAACAAGCCTCATTATCTGAAATTTTATAATAATGGTAAGTAAAAAGGCAAGAAAAAATATGCTAAAATATAAATAACGATAAGAAAATAACTGCTTACAGACTGAATTGTTCACTGAATATTTAAAATATTGCCACCCTGGTTCACACTTTGAAATATTATCTGGATGATTATTTTTTAATAAATTCGAAAGAAAATAACCACTCATACTGTTCTTGGCACTTTTCGAATTTATCGGGTCTGTTTGGCAAATAATCGGTGATTTTCTGAAGACTAGAAATTATTTTGATTTCAAAAGAACTAGAAAACATAAATGCAAAATACTTGCCTGCTGCATTCCACAGAGCTGAATTCCCCTGTATGGAAGACTTCAATGCAATTTTCTGCTCCGTTGTAATCATTTGTGCCTAGAATTATGGTAATAATCTATGAATTTTTGGAAGATTAATTTGCTTACTCTGAGAAAAATTTGCAACGCTTCCATTTGGATAAATGAATCGATTCAACTAAAATTAATCGGTTGTATTTATTGATAAACTGAAATTTACATCATTGTTTCCGTTTCTAATTCTTGTAATTCCAATCAAAAACGACGTGTCAAATCCTGTAAAAATGTGTTTAAGACTACATTATTGCTCATTATCAGGATCTATTACACGAGACTAATAAGCAATGCACAACTTCGAATATGCAAGTTGTGCATAGCATTTTTCAATTTGTCGTCAAAACCATTCCTTCAGGAAATAAAATTTTTTTTAAAGGTTGCTTTGAACAAAACGATCATTTGCACGCATCAGAAGCGCGTGTCATTTATTTTTTCTCAAATAAGGGCTTTCTGAAAATGCAATCCTACTTTTTCTTATAGCCTCGTTCTCTTCTTTATCAGTGGCTATTGGAAGGTATGCCCTGTTTAATTTGTAACATTCCTTAACTGCAGATGCATAATCAAAGTCATTTTTCAGCATCTGAAATGCGTCATGGTAATTTATCGAAAGGAAGAATAATTCATATCATACCCTATAGCAGGAATTATGAACTATTTCGAATCCTTTCGGACATCTAATAGGTACAGTTAGATGTTTTCTCATAGTATACCATTTGAATATAATATCAAAAGAATACGCATTTAGAGTTCCTTTGAATACGGATTCCAATTCATCGTTCGATTTACTCATAAAGGACATATCGAACGAGAGCTCTTGAATTTTGACATCCAATTCTAGAATCTGAAAATATTCGTGGTAAATAAATGGGATTTATTATGGATGTGCAGTTATTCGAAAAAGGTAAAATTTCATCTATTTTCAAAAAAAAAATCAAAAACGCTCAATAGTGCATCGAACATTAGAGCACTTTATGAAAGATGCATGGAAAAATTAGATACATGGCTACAATTGTTTCTTGTAAGAAATAAAAGCTTTCTCGTTTATGGCCATGAAGAAAATTCACATGTGAGAATCATTTTTATCGTATTATCGGGCGTCTACGATATGCACAATATGCAATATGTGATATTTTTACCTCCAATTTTTCATCGTTATCTTGAATCGATGTAAGCAACTCGGTGAATTTTTCGCTATGTCCAATGAGTTGTTCATAGAATGGGATTTGCGATTTCTAAAACATATGAGATTTATATAAATTCTTCAATTTCTCACCCAAACATCCTCATAGGAAATACCCTTGATGATTTCACTTTTTCCTTTATTTTTATACAGAGCAATTACATCCTCTTTGATTTTATCTAACTTTTTAGTGGAATTGTATTTAATATTATCAATTGTTTTTAATATCTGAAATAGAATATTTTTTTAATTCTACAAAAAACCTTACCTTTCTAAAAAAATAAATTTGTCTATGAGAAAGATTAGAATTTCGCTTATATTCATCAGCTAATTCTAAATTATTAAGTGCGAAGGGTACATTTTAAATAAATGAAATATATAAATAAGACATACCTTTCGCAATTTTAGTTATATATTGGTTCTTTCCATCTTTATCATCAATTCCAACGATAAATGTTACAAAAAATGCGCAAACTATAACAGATATATTTAAAAACATTTAATTTCCTAAAATAAATACATTTCATGAATATCGCTAAGAAAATGATAGAATGCTAAATATGCGTAAAATAATATTTAAAATTGAAGAAAATTTCCTTTGGTCGGTATAAATAAAATCGATTTGTAAAATATTGAAATGAAATGAATAAGGAGTTGAAGGAACTGGAACATAATAATCTATATGAGTTGGACACATGAATGTTAAATTTAATATTAGTATCATGACTAGGGACCACAAACTCTGTCCTCTTGCATTTTTTTGTTTTTGTTTAAAAATGATCATTGAAGACCTCAAAAATAGGAAGTAAGTACCCTTCAAAGTGGTTAGGCATAAAAAGGAATGAGCTAATTCAATGAACCATCCAATGAAACGGCTCTGTACCAAAAATCAGCGTGAAATTCGCGTGCTCATTCGTGCTTATATACGGCGAGGAGGGGTTAAAGCGTGTTCATTTTTTCGATCGGTTTTGAAGATTTTCTACCGATTGAAAATTATTTTTATTTTATTAGGTTGTGGCATAAGTAATGAGAAAATTTTGGCATTTATATTTTATCATATTTCGCAAAAATGAGACAACAAACGGATTAGAAGTAATTGCCATTAGCATTGACTGTTTCCTTCCAACGACCTGGCAGAGCATGGATACCAGCCCTGTAGAACTCCGCAGTCTGTGAGCCGAAGAATCCCTTCAGTGCAGATTCGACATCCTTACGATCCTTGAAGTTCTGTCCTCTAAGGAAGTGACTGAGGTGCTTGAAGAGGTCGTAATCAGAGAGGGCCAGGTCGGGACTATAAGGGGGATGGGGTAGTACGTGCCATCCATAATCCTTCCAGTTCAGCCTTCACACTTCTTGCAACATGTGGTCTAGCATTATCATGCTGGAAGTAGATTTCGGCCTGTGCTCCTCGAGTGTTTTCCAGATGTAACTTTAACTTTCGTAGCTGTGCAGTGTAGACCTGTGCCGTTACTGTTTCACCCTCCTTCAATGTCTCCAGTATTCAATACCGTTCACACTCCACCATATACAGAGTAGGATCTTTTTGGGGTGTAGAGAGGGTTTAGGGACGTCTTCTGGTTGTTCATCCTCATCGACCCACATTGCCCTTCTCTCACTGTTATCGTAGAGGACCCACCTTTCGTCCCCAGTGATAACACGATCCAGCCAGTTCGTTGTGCGATGATACGTTAGAAGATTCAAAGCATCATCAACCCTCCTATCCTTGTCGAAATCCGAAAGAGCATGGGGTACTCATCTTCCAAGCTTAGCCTTCTTCCCAATGGTCTTCAGTTCTCGGGCTACAGTGGACCAGTCAACATCAAGGACTGTGTCCATCTCCCGCGTAGTAAGATAGAGGTCATCCTCCACAATCCCCCGCAATTTGTCCAAATCCAGCTCCCGTGGACGACCTGACTTGGGTTCATCTTCAAACGAATAGTCTTTTTCCTTGTAACGAGCGACATAACGATAGATGGTGGCTTGAGAGGGGGCATTGGTGTCATACGTAGCAGTAAGTTTCTCATGGATATCTTTCACTTTGAGGTCACTTAGGAATAAAAAAAGAACTACATTCCGTAAATGGAAATTGTTGGGAATAGAATCATTCGGCATGTCTCACTAGTAGACTGAGTCGATATGATGGTGGGTTGTTCACGCATAGGGACCCTTCCACTATCTATCCCCCCAATCCACTTTGTCCCCTGATAACACATGAAAGAGAGAGGAACGGACAAAAAACATGCAAAAATTCTCATTACTTATGCCACAACCTAATACTTTTTATGAATATTCTCGTTACGTCGAAATCGATCCTTTGAGGTGAAAAAAATAAGAAAATTATAAATTCTGGAAAACCGTTTGCGGTCCCTAATTATGACTTTTAAATTTACTATTATGTGATATATTTCGTTTATTAAAAGTTAATATTAACAGAAATCTAGCTCATATTACAGCATTAGTACTTAATCGACCAATTCATTAATAAAAAAGTTTACAATTAATATACAAGTTATGTCCTCTAAGTTCAGACACACCTATTGCTAATCTTTATTTATTATAAACATACATATATTTAGCCAAAAAACATTTTTTACCATTCTGAAGCTAAATAATAATTTACCACTAAAGATAAAAATTAGAGAAAATAACTATTAAAAAGTAAATACGCAGTGAATCACTTCGAACTTTCTAATTGTAAGTTACAATTACTAATGATTCCTCTCCGACTTTTCTATGAGATAAAATCTGCACACTCACGATGAGAATAATCGAATTAGCGATTCTGAAAATCGATTAGCAAATGTATTATTTCTCAAATATTTGTTGAGAGTTGAAAATAACTCCGTTTCCTTTTTTCTAGGGCACAAATAAAATTATATTTCAATAGTAGTAATAATGGCTTTTTCGAAATAAGAATGATCATGAAATTATATTTGTTCCCTATCGCTTGACTTTATAATTTACGAATATAATGTAATATCTGTTAATTATTGTAAATTTAAACCAAGACACATCGACAAATTTTACATAAATTTGTAAACTTCAATTACTTTCAAAGAAGTCCTAGAAATATGGAGTGAAGTTGAAACTGAATTTAGGAGGATAGAGTTGCTAATAATTAGCCATTCCCCGATCGGCAATGAGAAGTTTCGCGATCACTGTGATCACTTGTTGGGGCACAATCGGGAGATTTGCCTCGGTTTTGAGTAAATAAGTGAGCCCAATGATCAGAAAGATGGATGTATCGGTCTAGAAACTTCTAGAATAGTAAGATATGATAGAATAGTCCATTTTGACAGGCGATTTGGGGATCTATGACATACTTCTGGAATCATACCTCTCGAAAATCCCTATTTCTGTCAGATCCTATGAACTTCTATATTGTTCTTAGGGTATTATTTTGAAGATTTATGAATGCTTAGATTTTCCTAGTGTTTTTTTTCCATTGGAACTTGTTATTATATATTGTAACGCAAATTTCGTGTTTGTATAATAAATCTATATTACAGTTCTTTTCTTTTTTAATTTTACTGTCTATCGTTTGCCTGTCATCAATAGAGCTTTCACATATTTATTAAAGCATCAATAGTTAAAATTTTTAAATTAATGCATGCCAAGATTGACGAGAACTTCAAAAATATAATGCCCACAAAATGAAATGTCGATCCTCGATATGAAAAATAATTATTGCGGTGAATTGTTGTGATTTTACTCTATTCTATAAAAAGTTGAGATATTTCTGGATTAAAGTTCCAACATTTCCATGCTGCGACGTTGCGACATTGCAACACTTTCGAATGGACATAAAAGGCGTCCCTTTCTCCTATTCCAAATACATAAGATAATTGCAATCGTTATTAGTTGCAAAACTATTGCGGTAGCAGCTAAATTGGATAACTTGTGTTGAAACTTAGTTTTAAACATAAATTGGCATAACTGTTACTATTATCTCCTGGTGCTAATCATGCATTGTTAGATTAAATTCGATAATTTTATAAAAGATTAACTTTCGTAATGTTACAAATGATCATAAAGGCTTAAAGACTACGATATATCAAATACCAAGAGTTTTTATTTTATTTTTTGATGCCACTGCTCCCTCTAAGCATACCTATAATTATAAATTTATCGGTTTTGCTTGAAGTTCTCGAAGTAGATGTTGTCGATTTTGTAATAAGCGTTGTCATTGGTTCTGTTGCATTTTTTTCAGTTGAAGTCATCATGGTTGTGTTCGCTAAATCAGAAATGTAAAAAAGTACTTTTATCTATGAGGTGACTGTTTACAAAGATAGGAGGAAAGGACACCCTCGAGGTTTAACTATGTCCTTTTGCGTCTTTGCACTCTGCTCTTATTTTTCTCAACATGGCTCCTATAAAAAGGCACCGGGACACCAGTTAGAAAAAGGCATCACTTTTGCCTATCTTTTTTTCTTTCCCTCATACTATTTCTCAGAAAAAGTGGCGCCTTTTTCTAACTGGTGTCCCGGTGTCCCGGTGCCTTTTTCTATGAGCCGTCCTGAACATTTCTCAATTTCTGGATGCTTGACGAAAAATTTTTAGTTTATACCATGTCAGAAATCTGGTAAAAATTATAATCTGGTAATAGTAAACACCTGATAAAAACTACAAAGAAACCCGTATTCTCCACTATATCGTTTATCCCATTAATATTCGGTGCGAATAGCGAATGCGCTCCAAAGCTAAAACACGAAAAAGCAATAGACAATGGAAAGAAGACAAAAATGGAGCCTTCTTCAAAATTGGTATGCGACTTTTGTGAAAAAGTTCAAAATTAAATGTCAATATTGTGCGGCAAGATCACAATGCTTGCATATAAAAACAGTAGATTATGCTGTTCATTAGGAGTTGTTTTTGTTGGAGCAAGAGTTTCTGAGTATAAAATTTTCATTTTTACAACATCTATCAATTTATATAATATTCTTTGTAAACTAAATACCTGGCACATAAGATACATAACAGCCGACTTCATCCACAGGCTGCGATTTTCCAAGAGGTGGATTGTAACTGACCCAGCTACCATTGATGCAGTCCAGTAGCCACGTATTACCATGACCATCGTATCGGCAATCAGTATTCACAGGGTGAATAAATGGTTTCGCATTTGGGGCATCACATATAATGCTTCGACTGTAATTAACAACTTTAGATTGGAAACATGTATTAAAAGTATTATTGCATACTGGCAGATAATATCGTCATTTGTTGTATTTTCTGTATGATAAAGGCTGCTAATCGTGCCAGGTAGTGAACATTGAGTTTTCTAAGTTTCAGTTCCATTATATCTTAGAACTATATGCCCTCTTTTAAACAACTTGGCAAATTAGTTAGCCAAACCGCATAGTTTCTTTTATCTTCACTATTTCTCTTCATGTAAGGTTATTTGTAAAAGTGATGAAAGTCGAACTCTTTAGCTAACCCATTTATCGAAATGAACAGTACAGTGCATTAGCGACTGAGCTAGATGCTATATGAATATGAATGAGTATTCTATTGTTATGCCCCCTTCCCTCATCGATGGAATTTCTTTTCTCTCTAAATTGCATGCTCTCTGGACTGGCGATATGAGTTGCTTATGTTAAAGAAATATTGTGTTGGTCAATAAGTCTTTTCCCACTTTCGTCCTTCCATCATAACTAAAGACTGGTAAATACTAATATGGAAAGGGCTAATTTATATTAGAGTACAGTACCTAAGCTTGCCATAGATGATGCTTCAAGCTTTCATATGTTGCTTATAAGATTTTAGCAAGAATAATTGTGATAGACCCTATACAGAGGAATTCTTGTTACTTTTTCGTCCAATTCTTCAACGAATAATGGAAAATCTTAAGAATGTTATTGGTAAATTTAGATAGGGCCCTACAAATATACTCAATAATTATTTCATGCCAAGCCCTTTCAGATTCAAAATTATATAAGAATAATATAACGAATCAATCATTTTCTAAAAAATATTATCTTGTCACGCGCTGTAGCCGAACTACAAAGCAATTTATATGAATATGTTTAAGGGGCTTATGGACATCTAATATTACTGTAATCAATTAATTAATTCCAATAATTGTGGTAGAATTAAATGTTTGATTCAATTACCCTGATTTATAGCCGTAAAATTGCATAAGAAAAAGGTATGATATGATGAAAGCTGCCAGAAAATTTTTTACACCCTGCGATTTTAAGGATAATTTACCATACGCCTTATTACTAAAGAAATGTAAAATATCGTAGCTTTTTATCTGGTCATGCATCATGGCTATTATGGAAAAATATTATCGGAAATGCAATGAAGTCTTAAAATGACAGTTATCACATCGCTGGTCAATATTTTCCCATAAAAAAAACAGTAAAGAGGAACCCGGATATCTATTCGATAATCAGCTGATAGTCTTCTATCATTACCGTTAACATTTGGTTTTTTGACAATTTGTTTGAAGGAAGAAACAAAGTATAGAAAATTTCCTCGAAAATGGGAAAAAAACTTATTGACCAACATAATAAGAAACCATACGGTTTGGCAAGCTAGATATCAAGTCGTTTGAAATAAAAGGGTATAAATATAAAGGATTAATATTAAATCCAATTGTAATTTTACTCACTGACGACACCAGCGGAATTTCTTGGGAACATGATGAACAAGGCTCTGTAAATCGAATATTCAAGCGTCTGCAGATTTTCAGTTAGAATTGAACATTTTAAAGGTGGGAGTTCATAAAACCAATGATGGCATTTTGCTCGCTAAGCTGCTACTTTCGAAGATATGAGCGCGCGATTTCAGTATCATAGTGAGTTTCTTGCAAATTTTATTACAGAAAGCAGATACAATATGAGGTAAGTATTATTGGCGATTAACTATTGTGCCCCTTACGTGAAATTCTCACGTCGATGAAACGTATTCCCCATTATATCGTCTATCCCATTAATATTCGGTACGGTTAGAGAATGCGCTCCAAAGCTAAAACACGAAAAAGAGCCATGAATAGTGGGAAGGAGATAAAATGGACTGAGCGAAGTGGAGAAAGGAATAGTGTCTCTCGTTGGCAAGTCCGATCTCTTTTATATTGGAGGGCACTTTTCCTTGAAGCCTTCCTCAAAACTGATATGCGACTTTTGCGAAAAATCTTAAAATTAAATGTCAATATTGTGCGGCAAGATCACAATGCTTGCATATAAAAACAGTGGATTATGCTGTTCGGTAGGAGTTGTTTTTGTTGAAGCAAGAGTTTCTGAGTATAAAATTTTCATTTTTACAACATCTATCAATTTATATAATATTCTTTGTAAACTAAATACCTGGCACATAAGACACATAACAGCCGACTTCATCCACAGGCTGCGATATTCCAAGAACTTGATTGTAACTGGCCCAGCTACCATTGATGCAGTCCAGTAGCCACGTATTACCATGACCATCGTATCGGCAATCAGTATTCACAGGGTGAATAAATGGTTTCGCATTTGGGGCATCACATATAATGCTTCGACTGTAATTAACAACTTTAGATTGGAAACATGTATTAAAAGTATTATTGCATACTGGCAGATAATATCGTCATTTGTTGTATTTTCTGTATGATAAAGGCTGCTAATCGTGCCAGGTAGTGGACATTGAGTTGTCTAAATTTCAATCCGGCTATATCTTAGAACTATATATGCCTTCTATTTCAAACAGTCTGGTAACAGCTAGCCAAACCGCAGTTTCTTTTGCCCTCATTATTTCTCTTCATGTAAGGTTATTTGTAAAAGTGATGAAATACGGTTTGGCAAGCTAGATATCAAGTCGTTTGAAATAAAGCGTATAACTATAAAGGATTAATATTAGATTCAATTGTAATTTTACTCACTGATGACACCAGCGGAATTTCTTGGGAACATGATGAACAAGGCTCTGTAAATCGAATATTCAAGCGTCTGCAGATTTTCAGTTAGAATTGACAATTTTAAAGGTGAGAGTTCACAAAATCAATGGTGGCATTTTGCTCGCTAGCTGCTACTTTCGAAGATATGAGCGCGCGATTTCAGTATCATAGTGAGTTTCTTGCAAATTTTATTACAGAAAGCAGATACAATATGAGGCAAGT
Source organism: Diploscapter coronatus (assembly GCA_964036155.1). Lineage (NCBI taxonomy): Eukaryota > Metazoa > Nematoda > Chromadorea > Rhabditida > Rhabditidae > Diploscapter > Diploscapter coronatus. Next base: position 42,448,611 of record OZ038422.1, on the reverse strand, counting down.
ACTATTGGCGATTAGCCATTGTACCCCTTACGCGGAATTCTCACATCAATGAAACATATTCTGGCCTCTTGCAGTTTTTATTATGTGGAAAATCTGGTAAAAGCTACAAAGAAGCCGATACGCGTCCCCCTTTCAATGCAAACGTTTATCTCTTTTAAATAATGGAAGTACTAACGCAAAATTTACGTTTAAACATAGGATCATATTTACAATAGGCTTGGTCAATTGGGTAAAAATCGCCAGTCTCAGTTCCCGCAAATTTCATCCACATCATCCAGAATCCATTATAATAGCCTGCATCTGACCCTTTTTCATCCTGGTAATAGCAATATTTTGGGTCAGTTATGTAATGGGTCATTAGCCTCGATGCTGGTGGGCAATTTATCGTTATCCTGAAAAGAACCGATATTTTCACATCTCACTTATTCTATAGTTATATTTCTTACCCACATATATTATTAACAGTCGTATTAGTAATAGTGTAATTATCAAGAGTGTAGTTAGGACATCCTTTAATTTTGTTACCCTCCTAAATAACATTATATCGAACTCGTCTCTTATACTCTCCATTTTCCTCGAGATGAGCCTTTCATATGCACTCTGCGTCTATATAACCTGCGAGGCGTACGCATCGAGGCTAGAGGGAACAGAAAGAAGAACCGAGCAGGAACATAGCTAAGGTTCGCGGGTACCCCTTTTTATTTCCCCTACAAGGGTTCATCTCAGAGATAATGGGGAGTACGTGCGACAGACAAATCGCGCTCCAATCCTAAAATTCCAGCTCTAGTCAAAATGAGTGTTGTTCCCTTTTCTTCTCTTTATAAGCGAAAAAGAATACTAATTTTTGATTTGAGCAGATATTTTAGGGTTAGAACGCGATTTGTTTTATAGAATGTATAAAAGACAAGCTCCATAATTAAAGCAATAAAATCGAATCGAATCGAATTTCATCTTTGCACATACCCCGGGACCTAGAATCGGCGGTGGTGTCGACTTTGAGCACGTATCTAAAATCTACTTTCTATTTTCGTTTCACTTGATAAACGATTACTTCCATCATTCTTATAACAGAATACTTGATCAATCTGTCCAATAGGCTTATTGTCGATATCAAGAAACCATGTAGAATTTATGCATTCGAAGTAGAAACTTGCGAAGGAAGAAATGCAATTAGGTAGGCCAATTACGTGAGCCGCGGCCATTCCCCACAATCCGTTACATATAAATCGTCTCTTGCACTTGCCATCTTCAGGATAATCCATTATATAGCCGGGAACTATCGCTGATGAATCTATATTGGCGCATTTCGATTCATTCCTCTAAACTAGCGAGACTATCATATTATTGATGCCGAAATCTGGGAGGTGTAGTTATTTTAGTGGCTAGAAAAGCGAGAAATAACATGCGAAAAAGCGTCTAAACTCATTCATTCTCGCTTCATTTTCGACCTTCCAGATTTCGGTATCGACGATAAAAATCATCAAAAGAACTAAATTTAAAATAAACTTGCGAAAATAAAAAAAAATCTATATCATAAATCATCAATGATTTGCGTATATATGAAAAATGGTACAAAGTTTTTGAACAGTTTTAATATCGACATACATTATTTGGCTGCACAATAGGTGGTAACGGGTTTTTGCACGAGTCGCATAGATCTAAATAATTTCAATTGTTTTATTATAAAAATTCGATTTTAAAAAGGCCATTTTAGAAATGTCATTATTACTCACCACCATAAGCTTCGGATATCGTTAATATTAAAATCACGATAAATAGAATATGTGCGATGATATAATTTGTCATAATGCAGATATCACAAGATTAATACAAATGCACAAGTACGACTGATTTTATTTAATTATGCTATCTAAACTTATTTTTAAAAATATCTTCTAAATTTATATACTAAAATTCGCGAGCTGAGAAATACGATAGTTTTACGAAAAAATGTTTAGCATTCATTTTCAGGCTTTCGTGTTAATTTAAGTAGTAAATGGCAAAATATTCTTTATTTTTTATTTGTAAATAGATTTAATTTAAATGCTAACCTTAAAAAAGATTTCCGAATTTATTTTATAATCCGTAAGATTCAGTTTCTTATTGTAAAAATAAAGAACTATTATAAAAAAAAATAATTGGGCACTGTCTGCTGAAAAAAAACTTAATCACAAACACATAATTTGTGTTGCATAAAAGAAAGAATCAAACAACTTTATCATTGAATGTCCGACCATTTTTCAACGTTAACGCTCTGATAATCCTTACACTTTACAAAGATGTTAATCAGTCTATTTAGTGACAAAAAGCCTAACTATTTCACACTGATAACGACGTGAAAAGGGTAATAGTTTATGACGAAATGTTCTAAGATTATTTCTTAATTAAGTATACTAAAACCATCAAGTCTTTATGGAAATGCCAATTTTATAACGAAACATATCGAAAGTAAAGTATAGCGATAAAATGTGATTTTCTGATCACGTTTTAAATGTAATAATATGAAAATGAAGTTTTGAAATTTACTGTCCAAACGGTACTTTGTACTAATTAGTCATTGAACTTCAAAAAAACTCTGGAGCTCATACGAATATGAATCCAAGGTTAGTTCTGGAACGAAAGTTGTTCATCATTTCAATCTACACAAAATATTGAAAGGACAAATTTTTACAACGTCGTTTACGCATCAACACAGTGCGAGTCAAATAGTACGCAATCAAGACGCAAAAAGTGCGCATTTCTGCAGAAATTGGTATTCAAAAAAAATTTTATTTTATTGCCTAATAATCTATAGATTAAATGCCGTTCAATAAAAAAAAGAGTTATAGAATTTGGTTCAGAAATAAGGAAGTTATGGATTTTAAATCAAACTAGGCAATAATGAGCCATGACAACTCTTTGAAGAAGTGGCATTTCTCCGCTAGCAGGCAGTCTGTAGGAAAACGGTCAAGTGTTCCAGAGACTAAAAGACTTGTGCTACTTCCCAGTATAAATAACTCACGGAACCTGGCACTTTTTAAAAATTAAAAATTTTAAAAAGTGAAAATCAATATGACATTTTCCATGTGTTCCACTATGCTCAAAATAACTTCCTTATTCGGTGTCATTTCGACGAGATCTCTTCAGAATCGTGCTCAGATGGTCTCTGAGCATTTTGATACCGAAGTTGAATTTTTCCCATGTAGAATAACGGAATAGAAATTTTCGAAACTACCGGATGCGGATCTTCCGGAACAGGCGGAATAAGTAGTCAAATCGGGTTTTAACCGTCAGATTCGTAATCAGTGTAGTCGAAAACCCCCAGGGATAAGAAATCAGCTCGAAATTTGAGGGTCAACTTCTTGGGTATCACCCCATATTCGATTTTTATAAATAACGTCTTATATATTCTTGCTCGTAAAACTATTTTTCCCATAATTACTCAACTATTCAATAATATTTAATTTCAATCTATTAATGAGGACTAAAATAAAATTTTAGGCAAGCAATATTTATCTAAAAAATTTTGTTCCACAATTTGTGTTTATTGATCATAAATTGTATTTGAAATTATTATATTCATTTATAAACACTAATTTTTATTATGCCACTTTCACGCCTTTTAATGAATTGCACGATTCTAAATAGAAAAAATGGCTTGCCTAGTTATATTTCTACAAATCTACAACGTGTCAGCAAAATGAGCGTTTAACTTTATTTTTGATTGATCAAGCTTGTCAGCAAAGGCAGAATTGGTTACTCATAAAATACAGGGAAGTCTTATCAGTAAATTTGCAGAAGCTCTCTTAGAATATTATCAGTCTTCAATTAAAGGACAAATGTTTTAGTTAATTGATTTTTCTATTGCGTACATTATACAGATAAATTATTCATTGAAACTCAAATTATTGTTGTATTTTTCTTTAAATTTCTGTTGTGTCAAATCATAATCATAAAATAAAAGTAAATAAAAATGAACACAGTTCCGATTACCGATTTTCAACTGTTGAAGATGTTTGTTAACTGCAGCGACTGGAATGGTCGTTTTTCGTGTGTGTGTGTGTGTAGTTCATTCGTTTTGATTGCTATCATTAACTTTACGTTTTTCTTATTAACATTATGTTTTATCCTGAAAATAATTATCCATCAAATTTTCTCACTTTTTGGAATTTTTGTTTCGATAATTATGATTTTTCGGTTACGATAATTGTGTATTGGTGAATGGTCGGGAATTATTAGTTGAAACTATGATCAGACCACGTATCCGAGAGCAATTTGTCACAATTTTGCCAGAAAATCAAATGGGTTTTCTTCTGCTTGCTATTATGTTTCTTTTCACAAATAAATACTTACGATTCATAAAACTACTAAAAAAAACTAGATAAATTTGTTTCAACCAAAATGCTCATCTTATCAAGACCATTTACGATGTTAATTAACTTGGTAATTATGCAACTGATAAGTCGAACTGAAAATTCACTTACCAATAGCTGGCATTTCAGGCAGTTATAGATTTGAAATTGCTGCAGAAAATTCTCCGATCTGCACATGTCGTTGGAAAGAACTCCGAGGTAATTTCCGGCTTAATATTTTGATCGTTAAATGCTAACTATCCATAATTGACAGGGAATTGCTTTTGAAAGTAGCGTGATGATCTTACTCACTGAATAGTTTATTGAAAAATGCAACAATAAAATTTATGGTACTGAAATTTTGAGTAATTATTTATTTCATTGTTTGCTATTCCTTTTCTGTTTTCCGATATTGTTCATTTCTGGCGAAGTGACTATTCTATTGAGAAAATTCCTCAAAAACCATCAAAATTTGAATTCAATGAATATGCACGATTTATCGTAAAGTTGCCATTTCATTATTCAGATTTTGTTCGTCCCATGCGGCAATATTCAGCGATTTCTTGTCGCTTTTCGCCACTTCCCAACCTTTTCCACGAGACAAATGACGATTAGCTTCTCCGAGGATCGCACGAAACTATCGCAGCTACAATAATGGCATGAAAACCTACGACAAATTGTGCATATTCAGTCAATTCGATTTTTCGCGCTTTCTGAGAACTTTTCAATCGAATGGTCACTTCACCAGAGATAAATGATATGATTTTCCTTGCGTTTGATGACCCATTAACTTTCTAAATTTAGCGAAAAGCGTCATAATTTCCGGTGTTTTCATATTGTGGTTTTAATGATACTAATAAAATCTCTATATCCCCTGAAAAAGTTTAAAATGCCTTGATTTCTCAAAATTTTATCATTCGTCTTGAAAAAACCAGCAACATCGATTTTCTATGATCTATAAATTGTTTTACAGCAATGAAAATTCTCGATCTAAAAAGCGCTTCGGATTTGGAGGCGATAATGACGAAGACAGTCCCTTTGCGCTCAACAAGCCACTCATTTGGATAGTCGGAATGGCAGTTCTATCATTCGCCTTATTCATTATTTCTATCACGTTCATTGCTCTGTACGCACGACAGAAAACGGTATACGAAATAATTTGTATCGTAAACAAACATGCGTTACTTTTTGAAAAGCAGTTTGAATTGACGTAATTACAAAATGCAAAACTGACGAAATGGTCATTTACCTTTTTCCGGGTTTGACAAAATTTAAAAATAATAGTAATATTCTTCTTCTTATTTTGCACTAATAAATGACAACCTGTGAATGATGTAATGACGGAATGGCGTAACTCGAAATGGCAAAACTCTTTTTAGTATTTTACTCGATGAAAACATGACGGAACGCGCAGAAATTGGATAGGAAAAGGATATATTCAGTTATTTTTGCACGACGTCAAATTCGAAAAGTATATCATCATTTCTCATTATACAAGTTCGTTATTACGACATTTACAAATTGCAGCCTTCGGCATTTTGTCGATTTGCATTTCGACATTACGTCAAATTCGTGTTGCTTTATGAAGATTATATTTTTTCCTTAAATTTGAATATTAGGACTCAAGTAACCAACCTAAATGGCCAGACGCTTCATTTAGTCCGTATGGCAGATATGCCAAGGCCGGAGTCGCTGCTGATAATATTTATTGCTCAGAAATTGGAAGGTAATATTCGGGTCTAGGTTTATTTCAAATTTATTCCTCTTCAGAAACATCCTTCTGCAAGGCGGAAACGCTATTGATGCAGCCATTGCGGCATTGTTCTGCATCGGAGTCCACGATTGTCATTCGGCAGGACTCGGAGGGGGACATTACATGACGATTTACAATGCGTGAGGATAGTTGATTATTTGGTCGAGAAGCGAGACGGATTTGAATTAAAAAAAACCGAAGCCGGACTAATACAATTTTTTCTCCATTTAACTGGAACCTGAATTCCGTCTCGCTCTCTGCTTTTCGGTCCATTAGATTTGGAAATCTCAAACAGTTCATAGTTATTTTTGTTGTTAGAGAGGAAGAAATGGCACGTGAAAATAAGAGGATGGCCTAAAATATCCCTTTTCCCAATGTTTTTCAATCTTCAGTATTTTCGAATCTGGCTAAAATGAAACTATCAAAATTATCTGGGGAAAAGAACTAAGATTTACAATTTAGAACAACAAAAGAATGCATCGCAATCGATGCTCGACAGACGGCACCAATGGCAGCTACCAGAGACATGTACAAAAATGATCCCGATGGGAGTACACTAGGTTAGTTTTCTAGGTATAATAATCATAATATTGGGGGAATAAGCCTTCTCTGAATTATAGAAGTTTTCATCCGATAACTGGCAATGAAAAATTGATACATTGAAGAATGAAAGATTTCAGAAATTATTTATAAATTTAGGATGGAGAGCTGTTTCAGTACCAGGCGAAATTCATGGCTATTGGACAGAGTTCACGAATTTCGGAAGTGGAAAAGTGTCATGGGCTCAACTGGTTCAACCTACAATCGATATTCTTGTGAAAGGTTGTTTGATGCTGACCCTGATTCCTTCCTATCATTTAACTCTTCTCAGGCCAACCAGTATCAAGTTCATTGGCTAATGCATTGAGGGAAAAAGCTGACGATATCATGAAGGATCCAACTCTAAAACACGATTTCATCAATCCTAAAACTGGAAAAGTTTATACAAGGGGAGAACTAATTACAACAAGGTGAGCACCTGCAACAATATTATTCAATCTAACATTAGTAGTCAGGAAATCTTGCAAGCTCACATCTTGAAACAATAGTATGCAAAAAAAATCCATTTTTTAAACTCCCAATCTCTCCTAGTCTAACAATTTATTTGGTCAATTTGCTAGGTTGTCGAATTTTCGAATTTCCTAAATATCAAATTTATCTTGGCTGCGAGTACTTTTGTCCCAAACGCTATTTCACACTTTCTCTTGCTTTGGGATAAAAGTATTCGCAGCCATTTATCATCAACGCATTTTAGAGAAAAATTAGCAAATACTCTGACGAATTTACGAGATGCTTCGGACCCAGTTCAAGTATTTTATAACGGCCTGATGACTCAACTCATGGCACAGGAATTCAAGGATGGAGGTTCGTAGTAGGGGTGTGCGCTGTTCGGCTCGACATTTTTGAAAAAATAGTCTGTTCGGGCCGGCTCTAGATTTTCAATAGTATTTCTCGGTTCGGGTTCAATTTTTTTCGAACCGCCTATATCCCTGGCTCATGGAATAACATTGCTTGCCTTTCTAGGAAAAGTTCAATTTCAGGGGGGATAATAACTGTTCAAGATTTCCAAAATTATCGCACAAAAGTAACACGGGGAAAAGATGTGCTAACGACACAGCTGCGGAATAATTACGTGATGTGCGGAGCACCACCACCGAGTTCTGCCGCCATAGCGATGGCTATCATCTCTATCGTTGATGGGTAAACAAATTTGACCCATAGAAAAAGACCAGTTTTTCTAATAAATAATATGAGGGAGCAAGAGAAGAAAAGAAAAATGGTCTTTTTCTAGGGGCCGGAAAATTTATGCAGCAATTTGAAAATGCTGAGAAATTTTCGTAATCTCACCAAACTTGTCAAAATTTCCATTCCGTTCCGAAAATGTTTGGAAGATTATTCTTTTTCTTTCAAAAATCCAAAAGGCTATTCCTAGGAAGGCTATTTACAAACGAAAATTGGTCTGATCAGAATGCTAAGCAAAAAGAAACTAATCATTGCAGTTTTAGATACGATTTCGACAAAACTAAAGATGACGATCTCGAATTGTTCTATCATCGTTACATCGAAGCATCGAAATTCGCGTAAGATTAGAGTAGCGGGCAAAAATAATGAGTTACCCCTATGTCTTGATCTAATTTTAGAACAGCACAAAGCTGTTTGAGTCAATTCAGATGAAATTTTGTAAACATATGAGCATATGCCAATTTTCAGACTGATTTTATCTTTGATATGGGGTGTTATGATGTTTGAAAATTAGTCACGAAATAAGTATGACTCGGTACTTTTGTCAGCCACTGTATTTGAGAATGTTGAAAACAAAAGTTCAATGATTTCAGATATGCTTCTCGAAGTTGGCTTGGAGATCCTGCTTTCGTGGCAAATTCTACACAAATCGCCATGAATATTACGACGAAGCAGTGGGCTGATTGGATCAGGTTATCAATTTGAATTTTAGGAAACAAATCCTCCTCTTCCAGAACACGTATAACCGATGTTACACATGATACGGATTATTATGGGGGAAGTTTCGGACCGAGCGATACCCACGGAACCACGAACATAGCCATAATCGATGCAGATGGCAATGCCGTTTCAGTCACTTCGACTATCAATCTGTTGTAAGCAAAATCATACAGTTGTAGTTTTAATTTTATCCTTGCCATCATCATCCTCTCCTGAAGCACTACATGAGAAAGTAAAGTGAATCAAATCAACAGGAAAATACGAATATGAGTGGAATGAAATTGCATCATACCAGAAAAACCATATCGAAAACATACGTTTAGAGCTGAAATTATTCTATTGCCAACAGGTCTAAATGTTCCTCAGATACTAAATAGATCTTAAGAGTGAATGTCAGTAAGGACCAAAGTCGGTGTTTCCAGGGGTTCGTCGATTTGGCTGATTCCCACATATATTGTTCAGTTTTTCACGCTGATTCTCGTGGTGCTATCTGTTTTTCATAAAAATTATCGTATGCAGGATTACGGTAGCTTGAAGTTTTGGCAGATCCGACCTCGAGAAAAAATTCATAACTTACTTATTTGTGGACTAAATCGAGTGGGGTTTTCAGCATTAGATAGCCCACGAAAAACTCTACAAATAATGTAACTACGACCACTTGCTACGATCAACAACTTCCCTCCAAAAAATTAATTTCCGAAAAAGTGACCCTGGCTGACTGCAGTTTTTCATTTTTTTCCCTAAATTAGAGTTCCGTCCCCAAGCTGGAAAAGGACTTATTTTGTAGAGAATTAAATTCTGCATCTGAATATGCGAAAATTTTCAAAAAAAAGGGTCGTCGAAACCACGAAAAATACGTAAAACCAGTAAATTCCTATATAGAATGTCAAACTTTGACCCCCCGTAACTTTCTTATTTGTGAAGCAAATCGAATAGAGTTTTTGCATTAGATAGCCCATGAAAAATACTTCATTTTATCTAACTATGACAATTTTTGAAAATCGATAATTTGGTGGGAAAATTTGAAAACTCTAAAAAAAAGTTCGAAAATGTGATCCTGTCTTGTCGCAGTTTTTCGATTTTTTACCCAAATTAGAGTTTCGTCCCCAAGCTGGAAATTGACTTATTTTGTAGAAAATTAAATTCTCCATCTGAATATGTAAAAATTTTCAAAAAAGAGGGTAGTCGAAACCACGAAAAATGCGTCCGAACGCGTAAAATCAGGATGATTATTTCGTAGTATCAACTTTGACCCCCCACAACTTTCTTATTTCTGGATCAAATTTCATAATTATTTTTTATTGTGTAGATCTTGAGTAGAAGAATAGAGTAAAAATAAAAATAAAATTTTTAGAAATTAATTTTGGTGGGAAAAAATTAGCCTGAGTTACCCTATATACTCGTACTGTGTTTACGAGAGTAATGTGAGTTAACATCGGAGTTTTCCATGAAATCTTGTAGAGCTCTTCAAGTTGATCAACTTTTGTTTCAGAACTTATTCTGGAACATGCACACACAGGGAGATATGAATTTTTGAAATTTACTGCCAAAACGGCACTTTGCAGTAATTAGCCATCATACTTCAAAAAATTCTGGAGCTCATACGAATGTGAATCCGAGGTCAGTCTTGGAACAAAAGCTGTTCACCATGTCCATCTACACAACATACTAGAAGGACGGATTTTTCCCAACATCATTTACGCGTAAACACAGTACGAGTATATAGGGTAACTTAGGCTAATTTTTTTCCATCAAAATTAATTTCTAAACAATTTTTTGTTATTTTTATTTTATTCTCCTACTCAAGATCTACAAAACAAAAAAATAATCATTCAACTTGGTTCAGAAATAAGAAAGTTGTGAGGGGTCAAAGCTAATGCTATGCAATAATCACCCTGATTTTACGCGTTCGGACGCATTTTTCGTGGTTTCGACTACCCTCTTTTTTGAAAATTTTTACATATTCAAATGCAGAATTTAATTCTCTACAAAATAAGCCAATTTCCAGCTTGGGGACGAAACTCGAATTTAGGTAAAAAATCGAAAAATTGCAGTCGACCAGAGTCGCATTTTCGGAAATTAAATTTTTGGCAGGAAATTGTTGATTGTAGCAGGTGATCATAGTTACATTATTTGTCGAGTTTTTTTATGGGTTATACAATGCTGAAAACCCCATTTGATTTGGTTTAGAAATAAGAAAGTTATGAACTTTTTCCCGAGGTCGGATCTGTCAAAACTTCAAGCTACCGTAATCCTGCATACGATAATTTTTATGAAAAACAGATAGCACCACGAGAATCAGCGTGAAAAACTGAACAATATATGTGAAAATCAGCCAAATCGACGGACCCCTGGAAACACCCCTTTGCTAAGACTTTGGTTTTTCTTGACATTTACTCTTAAGAGTAAATGTCAGTAAGGACCAAAGTCGATGTTTCCATGGGTCCTCAGATTTGACTGATTTCCACCTATATTGTTCAGTTTTTCACGCTGATCATCATGGTGTGGTTTGTTTTTCATAAAAATTATCGTATGCAGGATTACGGTAGCTTAAAGTTTTGATAGATCCGACCTCGGAAAAAATTCATAACTTCCTTATTTGTGGGCCAAATCGAATGGGGTTTTCAGCATTGGATAGCCCATGAAAAACTCTACAAATAATGTAACTACGACCACTTGCTATGATCAATAATTTTCCGCCAAAAAATTAATTTCCGAAAAAGTGACTATAGCCGACTGCAGTTTTTCAATTTTTTCCCCAAATTAGAGTTTCGAACCCCAGCTGGAAGTGGGCTTATTTTGTAGAGAATTTAATTCTGCATTTGAATATGCAAAAATCTTCAAAAAAGCGAATGGTCCAAGCAACGAAAAATGCGTCCGAACGCGTAAAACCAGGGTAATTTTTTCATAGTGTCAACTTTGACCCCTCATAACTTTCTTATTTTCCGGCCAAATTTCATGATTCTTTTTTATTTTGTAGATCTTGTTGGGGAGAATAATGTAAAAATAAAAAGAAAAATTTTAGAAATTAATTTTGGCAGGAAAAAATTACCCAAAGTTACCCTATATACCCGTACTGTGTGTTACAAGTGTAATGTGAGTTAACATCGAAGTTTTCCATCAAATCTTGCAGAGCTCTTCGAATTGATCAACTTTTGTTCCAGTACTTATTCTAGAATGTGCACACACAGAGAGATATGAATTTTTTAAATTTACTGCCAAAACGGCACTTTGCAATAATTAGTCGTTGAACTTCAAAAAATTCTGGAGCTCATACAATAATGAATCCGAGGTAAGTCTTGGAACGAAAGTTGTTCACCATGTCAATCTACACAACATACTGGAAGTACGAATTTTTCCAACTTCATTTACGCGTAAACGTAGTACGGGTATATAGGGTAACTTCGGGTAATTTATTCCCGCCAAAAATAATTTCTAAAAAGTTTCTTTTTATTTTAAACATATTTTCCTTAACGAGATCTACAAAATGAAAAAATAATCATTCGATTTGGTTCAGAAATAAGAAAGTTATGAGAGGTCAAAGTTGACACTATGGAAAAAAAATCACCCTGATTTTACGCGTTCGGACGCATTTTTCGTTGCTTGGACCATTCGATTTTTTAAAATTTTTTACATATTCAGATGCAGAATTAAATTCTCTACAAAATAAGCCCATTTCCAGCTTGGGGACGGAACTCTAATTTGGAGAAAAAATCGAAAAACTGCAGTCGGCTATAGTCACTTTTTCGGAAATTAATTTTCTGGAGGGAAGTTGTTGATCGTAACAGGTGGTCGTAGTTACATTATTTGTAGAGTTTTTCATGAGCTATTCAATGCTGAAAACCCCATTCGATTTGGTTCAGAAATAAGGAAGTTATGATTTTTTTCCCGAGGTCGGATCTATCAAAACTTTAAGCTACCGTAATCCTGCATACGATAATTTTTATGAAAAACAAACCACACCATGATGATCAGCGTGAAAAACTGAACAATATAGGTGGAAATCAGTCAAATCGACGGACCCCTGGAAACACTCCTTTGCTAAGACTCAGGGTTGCTGACGGGCCCAATTTTTCGGACCCGGACCCGCCCGTTTGGACCCGTATGAAAATTGGCATTATTTTCAAATTTGAATTTTTTGCGGGAAATTATTGATTGTAGAAGATGGTCGTAGTTACATTATTTGTCGAATTTTTCATGGGCTATCCAATGCTGAAAACCGCGTTCGATTTGGCCCAGAAATAAGGAAGTTATGAATTTTTCCCCGAGGTCGGATCTGTAAAAACTTCAAACTACCGTAATCCTGCATACAATAATTTTTACCAAAAAAACTGATAGCACCATGATGAACAGCGCGAAAAACTGAACAAAATATGTGAAAATCACCCAAATCGCCGGAAGTTCCGGTTTTTCGGAATCGGAACCGGAATTTTTTCTTAATTTAACTAAATCGAAGAATTACGCCCAAAAACTCTTAGCTAATGCTCTATTACAATTCTAGCAAAATTAAGAGTCTTATATTTTCAGTGGAGAATGGCCATTTTTATTTGGATGCCTTCTTCATTATTTAGCCCGCCGCAGGCGAAGGTGAATAAAATTCATTTCTCTAGTCATTTTTTATAGGAAAATCAGCTTATCAGCTTATTGGATAAAATTTCTCCTATAAATAACTAATTTTGTTCTGGAACTTACTTTATACACAATAGCGAAAGACATAATTGCTAGTTGCATTGATAATCTCTAATATATTCCCTTATTGAAATGTTAGTAGATTTCTTTTTTTATTTTTAGAGTTAAGAATATTTTAAAGAAGTACTAAATGGTACGCTAGATTTCATTGCAAAATTGAAGGCAGGATGCTATTTTCGAGTGATATTTTAATGCTCAAAAATTGGCTATTTTTCTACTTTTAATATCGGAATTCCGGTCATTTTTGACCGTAGCAGGTGGTCGTAGTTACATTATTTGTCGAATTTTTCATGGGCTATCCAATGCTGAAAACCCCGTTCGATTTGGTTTAAAAATAAGAAAGTTATGAATTTTTTCCCGAGGTCGGATCTATCAAAACTTTAAGCTACCGTAATCCTGCATACGATAATTTTTATGAAAAACAAACCACACCATGATGATCAGCGTGAAAATCAGCCAAATCGACGGACCCCTGGAAACACTCCTTTGCTAAGACTTTGGTTTTTCCTGACATTCACTCTTAACTAAAATTATGATTTTCAGCTTTGGAGCCAAAGTCGCTTCCCCGTCAACCGGCGTTGTATGGAATAGCGAAATGGATGATTTCTCTCTGCCGGGTCGATCGAATTACTTCGACTTCCCTCCATCGCCTGCAAACTACATCGAACCTGGGAAGAGAATGATGTCGAGCATGTCACCGATCATCATTCGCAATACCAAAGATGAACGGGTAGGAATGGAATTCTGACAACGAGAAATGGGCAAAAATCAAACTTTTGAAGAAGTAGAAATCGAAAGTAATGCTCGTTACTCTTTTGAAAAGATGTCAAAGTGAAAATCAAAATCAGAAGTTCAGCATAAAAAGTTCTTTTAACCAAAAATTTCTTTGCTGTCAACAATTTGCTCATCGAAATACAGATTATCTCACCAAAGATTTCCGCTCTCTTCCATTTTCGTCTGGCATCTCTCTATCGTGCACGCTTACTCTCACCTTTCTTCTCTTGCCGTTTCTAGCTTCGAAGCGCGAAATGATGCAAGCAGCCATAGCACATTTTATCTATTATTCCGAATTCGGGTTCAAGTCAATTCGCTGCCAATATTTTTTAACGCGTTTGACTATAAAATGCGAGAGATTATTTTGATAGATAGACAGAGAGATCATACGAAAATTGGAGGAAGCGATAATCGTGGGTGAAATGAAGAGTACAACCTAACAATATCCTTTCAGCTGTACGCCATCGGTGGCGCTGGAGGGTCGGAAATCTCAACGACAGTTGGACTCGTCGCGTCGCAGTGTCTGCGACTCGACAGAACGATCAAAGAAGCACTCGACTCGCCCCGACTGCACAACCAGCTGCTGCCCAACTGCACCCATTACGAGGGGGAGTTCCCCAGCCAGTTTCTCGATCGACTGAGGAATCGCGGTCATACATTTTGTAGGGAGGACTACGAGGCCGTCGACACGGGCGTCTTCCGAGGCGAGTCCGGATACGTTTATGCAAACAGCGACTGGAGGAAAGGGGCTGAAAGCTCGCCGGCAGGATACTGATGACGACTCACATGAGATCGTTGGATCTCGACAATTTAATGCAGAACTATAGGAAATTTTGCGCAAATCTCAGAACTAATAAAATTTTCGCTATTTTATGACTTCATCAATTCGAACAAGAACTGCATAGCAGATGGGTTGTTTTTCCAAGAGAATAAGTTCATTGTTGCCCAGTCATTTTCGACACGAGATCGTGAGCAAAGAGATGCGTAAGTTCATGCTTTGTGGCTGCGTCATCAAGTAATTTGAAAAAAGAAAATTCTCTATTTGAAAGAAAAAAGTATATGAACCTTATGACATTGTCAAAACAATTCCTTAATTATCAGTTAATGAGCCAACGTTTAAAATCTTTGACATGCCAACAGACCTAAGGAGGACGATCGTCTTCTGCGTAGGACCGATTTTGGCAAAGTTAAATGACAAATGATGTTAGATCAAGAAATAAGCAGATAAGGTGTGTCTCAAAATTATGGGCGCACTTCGCGTTTTATAGTCCCGTATTGACTATACTTGAACCAATCGAACTCAAATTTACCTCACATATCACCTTACACATCCATCATATATTCCCAGCGTTTCAACGTCTTATTTAAATTAGATGATGAGAGAGCATAGTCAATTTTAGCACAAACTAACCTTTATCTCAACTAATATAGTACTGTATATAATTTTTAGAGCAAAATAAGATGCGAATTACTATATGGCAGAATGTGTTTGCCACACTATTTCTTTCAAATTTCACTCTCTCGTCTACCATTAATTGTAGGACTCCGCCATGTAGTAATTGCTAAATAAGGTAAATGACATAGCTACACATATGGAAATTAGCATAGAAACAAGTAAATTGAACTTTTGAGATTCATAATGATAAAGTTGATCAATTATCAACCAATTTTCAAGGTTAATTAGTTCGGAGTTCTAAACTAAATTAAATAAAGCAACTCGATTGAATGTGCCTCTATTCTGATTTCTTTCGTGAGGTTGGGAGATTCCGAAATTCCGGTCACTCGCTGCCCGTTCCACTGAAACGGCTCTTGGCAAATCCCGATGGCAGTGAAAATGAACTCGCTGGTTTTGACATCGGTCCTGTTTTGAATAGTTAATTTTGTTTAATTCATGAAAATATGGGATCTTGTAATTATAGTAAAATTGGTAAATTGAATAGAGAAAGAGATCTTTTTAGAAAATAGCTAATGCCAAAATGACATCATTAGCAAGGTTGCGCGAAACTTTGATTTCAACTTCGAATCTGAAAACTCTTTGACTTCGCGCAGCCCCGATCATCAGACCAAACGGTATTTACAAACTCCACGATTTTTAAAAGGCTTGATGCATGAAAAATATACCTGACTTCTTCGGGCATTCTTGCTGGGGATTCCTGGACGAATTACAACTATTGCAGCTTTTTCGGCAATTTTCAGTCATCCAATAACTAGTTTTGCATTCGGTTTCAGCTCTGGCAGAGCAGTAAGACGCATAATCGCCACATTCGCCATAATTATACTTAGGAATACACTTTTTACATGATACTGGACAATAGCATTCCATGAAGTCCTTATTGGCAGAACATTCACCAAGACTCTCCCTGAAATTTATTTATCTTACAGATTAAATCCAATTGTTCGGTTTATAATCTGAGAAGTGCAAGATGGTACATGGTTATTTTTGGTGTTAGAAATGGAAACATAGCAAGTGAAAGATAAACACTAATCTAAAGCAACTCCTTGTCCCTATACTTTTTTCGATGTTTCCTATTTTGGACTCGATATAACAGGGTGCACCAAAAGTCTGGGCTAAAAATCAATTTTTATAGAATCCCTTACAAGATTTATAGCGGCAGTAATTTTCTAAAATCCTAAAATTTTTGATTTTATCATTTTCTAAGTTAATGGTGTTCAAGGAGATAACTCATTTCATTTTGTTATGAATATGCTATCTCACAGCCTAAAGTTGGATCTAAAAACAACCCAGTCTTTTGGGGCAATCTATAGTTATTTGGTGAACTTGAAATAATGCAATTAGAGTTCTTTTCTAGATGGTTAAGGCTGAAAGAAGTCGAAGATCAAGCATTGTTAAGCAAAACTAGGAAACAAGGTTTAAACTGACCAATAACTGCAGCATGGCTAAAATTAAATGATGACTATATTTTTAATTCAAGTAATGACAAACATATTCATTATGACATTCGGTACTCGCTTTCTTGCACGAAAATGCGAATTTTGTTTTCGATTTGCCTGAAATATCGTAATATTTCATTGTTTGAATTTTTCATGATACATTGCTCGGTTCTTGTCTGATTGCATTTCGAACAAGATCGTCTGCAGTTCTCGTCCACCCATGGATCGCCGTCATCACACTTTCCTTGATTCGCAAACTCCTCACATTTCGAGTATCGGTCCGAACAGTCTGAAATCGTTTTCAGGCTTATTGATATTGATTGATGCAGCGCTTGTAAATTTTAGACATTTGGTAAATGTCGTGAGTTATAAAACTTTTGGTTTCGATTTACCATAGTCTAATTTTTAAATTACTAATGCATCCGATGACGATCTTTCGAAAAAATAAACACTAAAAATGAGAAAGGAGTTTCACCGGGAATGCGCTGAGTTGTAATTTTTATCATTTCAAAATTGATGCCGTACTTTCAATTCAAAAGACTACAATCAAAAAGTCGAAGCTCGAGATAAATAAAAAGAACTGAATTGTCAAGGTCAAAATTGAAAGGACGAGTTTCTTCTTCGATGTTGAAATGAACGTTTCGAACAGTCCTGATTTTCAAGAAAGCGTCGAAAGTTGACAAAATTTCTGAATAGGATGCGAATCTATACCATCTGATAAAGTATAGGCCTTTGGTAAGCACTTCCCACAACTCGCAGAGCAGTCTTTATTCATTGTGCTTGGATTTGACTGGCACTGCCCTTCAATTGCCCAAGGTTCACAACATGGGTGTTGATTGTAGCACTTTTCCTGTCGTATTTTTCATAGATTAAGAGAATTGGAGATGTTCATCTTACATGTTCATCATTCGTGATATTATTTTTGGTATGGGTCGTTTTTGAACGAGAATAAGACTCCTAAAATTTGGTATTTAGCAACTATTTGAATCGAAATGAGTTATGAATTATCGCGGCGTCGCAACAAAATTATGACTAAGGAAAGATGAATGAAATATGTATTCTTTTCTGTACTATATCTAAAGTCGAGGAGCTGCGATAATTCATTTTTAAGCAAAAGCTATTCTTTACATCTTCCTTGCAAATTCCATTTTCACATGATCCGCGATAGCAAGGATTCTCCCCTTTCTTGTATCCTCCGCATTGCTTCCCAGCTCTGATCTTTGAAGAGCATCGTGGTGCGCCATGACGAGACAAGTCACAGAATAAAAATCTGAAATCTTTGAGTGGCAAAATTTAACGACCCTGTCTGGTATTGTAGCTGTCAAATTAAGTAGAAGTTTGAGTGTTGAAAAATAGCGAGAAAAGGCGAGGGGCACAGCAAATTGTGCACTACTCTTTCCACTGTTCCTCGATCTCTTTTTCTGATACTCTGCGTCTCCATCTTTGCGCATAGTTCATACGCGCATTTCTCGCAAGGCGCACTTTAACGCACGAACTTTGACTTACTTCGACCGATGCAATAGATATGTGGAACTCGATATTTTCAACTCATAATAATTTTCTATACACACGTAGGGATGTGTTGGAAATTTGATCGTGTTTGTATCCGAGTCTCTTCACGACCTATCAAAACGCGGAAATAGAGTACAATTTTGTAGTTTTTCTAATGCACAGTATTTCACTTTGCTAAACAACAAGGCCGCCCTCAGGTAAGGTACAGATGCAGAATTTTCTCTTAACTATGGAAAACACACAGGTAACAGGTACGGCAAAATTTGTACCTGTCCATAGTTAAGATAGGTAAAAGGTATAAAATGTTGGATTCAATATAGGTATAGACATGATTTTTCAATGCTTGGGGACAGCCCTGCTAAATAAATTTCAAATCGGAAACATTTGATTAGCAACACATTTCTCTTCGAAAATTCGAGGTCATAGACAGTCAGAGAAATTTCATGTCCACCTCTCTATGCTCTCCGCGATTTCGGATTTTCGAGCAAATTGTTCGGTAACCAGCCGATTCTTAAGATTCACTTCATATTCGAACATTTCATCGACTACACTATGCTGACATACCATAATTTCTGTTTTATTTAAAAAAAAAAAAAGGAAAGAAAACTTTAACACTTTTTACTAACTCTGAATTGCATCCATTCGTATTCGATATAGAACATGTTGGTCGTGGCTCATATGTGTATAGATTCTCTGTGTAAGGATCCGAAAGAACATCTGTTATTCTGAATTCTTGGTTTTCATAGCTAAAAACGGGTATTTTGCTCACTTCTTTGGCAAAAATGGATGCAATGTTTGATTGCTCTAAAATTACACAGAATTTGAAAGGTATTCATTAAAAAGTGTACAAAGTGTGTTGATGAACTGCATCTTAGATCGTTATGGTTTGGATAGCCCTTTCCATGTCGAACCAGATTCTAAAAACGATAACCTTATGATGGGTTTTCTTCTAAATAATTCGATACTAAATGGTTTTTGCGCCATTGCTCAAAGAGATTATCAAAGAAGGCATGGTGCATGAAGAACAAAGGATCGCTACCGGCCTTCTTAAAATCGTCCATGTCACCTAAAATTTAAAGAAAAGTTGCAATTGGTTAGGAAGAAGCGGAAAACCTCCGACAAAGGCGAATGGTCTGCCGAACGCGTATTCTGGTTCAAATTTGTCTATAGACATTTTGTACGGACAGTTATCATGCTGAATTATTTATACATTGCTAAATAACATAGATAAGTTAACTATAGATAGTGATGAACGAAAGTTGCCACCTTCGAATTTTTGTTTCGATAAATGGTCTAGTTTCTATTTTGGTTCTGAAAAAGAATAGAAATCGATTTTTAGTTTATGTTTCTATTTATCAAAATTTGAACATTTTTACAGCGTGTGCAAAAAGTCTGAACCATTTTCACATTCAAAATTTATGCTATAAAAATATTAAATTCATAAGAGATTGAAATGAAATTACGCAGATAGATAGCATAAGTATAGAAGAAGATCATATCCAAGCTTTTAGAAATTTTAGTGGGCTTTATTTTAGCGATGAATTTTCAAGAAGAAGTCATAAGCGGCCCAGACTTTTTGCACACCATACAAGTATAGGATTCTGCACATTTTTCTGACTAACCGGAAATGAATAACTGAAAACTTGATCGATGGATGTCGAATTGAGGAAATGATCCACCATTTCACTGCTTGTTGGTCGGAATTTGTTGTCCGTTCCTTTGATAATTTGTCCAAGCTTTCGCTTAACTCCCTCATTACCCTGAACGAGATATTATACATAACATCTGCGGAATTTATTGCATCGATATTTTTTTTAGTTTTACGTATCATCCTGAGATGTTTGAATTAATCTAGAGATTTTTTTTACAATTCCATAGAAATTTTTTTCCAATTATACACGATGATAATATTTTAGGAACGGATTATTAATTTTTGCTGGGCGAGATTATAAAATAGGCGAAAAAATCAAGTTTTCAAATATTAACAGAAATAAAAAATACGATCATGTGAAAAGTATTTTCTTTGCGAATCCGAAGAAAATAAGCAAAATGGATTTTTTTTACTAGTTCAGTGATACCAATGCTGCAAATGTGATAAATAATCGACCCCCACTTTTATCTGTGACTAGTAAAAAATCTCTTCCACTAATTCGAAATAATGATACGCCATCAGCTCGTTACACAAAGGGCGAAGAGCGGAGGTTGTATTTTTAAAATAATGGATGATTGAATTAAAAATAGTCAGATAAAAATAAAAATTACTGAACCACCTCAAGCGTACCCCAACCCTTCAAACGTCCGTTCATGATGAATCCTCCATCTGCAGGCGTTTCTCCTAGCAGACGTTCGGAGAAGAGAATTGAATCTTCAGGGTTATCAAGAGCGTCGTCCAGAGTCCTTAAGACAATTAAAATAATTCATATAATAAAATGGTACAGTATTCCGACCAGTCAATGTATGGAAGTGCTGTTCCGAAATTGTATGATCTTAGGGCCAGCTCGAATCTTTTGAGGTATTCCCTGTGGAAAAGAAGATACGCAGGACCCTGAAAATAAGAAAAGAATATAAATATTTATCGCATAAGAAGGTTCTTTTCTAGCATGAATTAATCAATTTTTTTTATTAATGCTGACCAATGAATCACTAAGGATATGAAACTGTCAGTAATTTTGGCAATACTTTTCCTCATGAAATATGCATGATCAGCATATCATATGATTGAAGTCGTCAAATTTAGGGAGTTGACTGGCGAAGAATATTTTCAGGTTTCAAAAGACCTTTCTCCCAAATGTATAAAATAACAAAATGTGAAAGATGATATTTGAGAAACTAACTAACAGCATGAGCAGCACCAGATCTATCAGCCCTGAAGTGATGTCGTACGAATTGATGATATTCACTACTCTGAAAATTATGCATTTCAAGAATATCCAATAAAATTACTCACTTCATGCATTTCCCATAATGTATCATGAAATAGTTCTCGTTCTTCAGTTGTTAAGGTTCGATATTCTTTCCTGAAAATCGCTTTTTCGGAATTTATTAGTTTCTTTTCACCATATCATATATTAATGAACAATAACTCACCCACTGGACAGCGGACCGGTACGTGATCGCAACGAGCCCATTTGCATTTACAAGCAGTGACTGGAGGAAACTGGCCAGTTCTCATCAGTGTCCGTAATAAATACGGATGAGAATGACCAGTTCTTCGAATTACTGTTCGTAAATGCAAATGGACCTATTGCGTCCCCGTACCGATCCGTTGTCCAACGGTAGAGAATGATGTAATCATTATTATTAACCTAATAGCCTTTTCAATCCGAGTTTTGTTGTACATGAAGCATTGTCCATCTCTCACGACAACATCCTCCAAATGCTCGCAGACACAGGCGAAGGTCATGCATACATGAAGCTGACTTTCAATCAGTGCCAAATCTGTTTAGAAAATTATGTACTACGGAGTAAGTCAAAAATAATGTCCTATTTATAGACCATTCTGTGCACCCAGGACTGTGCAAGGTTCGACTTTGATTTCGAAATGCCCCAAACTTCGAGATTTTTTCTCGATTAAAACTGTTTGTGATGCAGTAAAATTGTGCACCGCAAGAAACAAATTTCAAAAACCTAATTTCGAAGGAAAAAATTCCTAAATTGATAAATTAGCATATATTTAACTTGTAAACACCAAATATGTTGGTTTTGGGTTGAAATGTGCATAACTTTTCCTCATCGAATAATAAAAAAAAACTGGGTTTTGACCGGAAATTCGAGTACACACTCGGCAAGGTTCCCTTGTAAATTGAATAAGATTTCTTATGTGCAATAGAAGGAAATTTGCGCAGTAATTATGCCTAAAGTAATCTTACCAGGTCTTTGGTAGGCGATCATTTGCGAGATTCCAGGTGGATGTCTGGGTTTCTTGACTTTTTTGATTTTCCTCGCCTCTTTGTCCCATTTCTTCAATTTCTGACAGTGATGTCGATCTTGTGGGTCTGTTAGTTTATTGCAATCAAATGCCTTGTGAGATGAAGGAGGTGGAATAGGTCGTGAAGTCGTGCGAGGAACTGTACGAGTGGTTTGAGTGGTGCGGGTGGTAGTAGTAGGTTGTTTCGTTGTGGATATTTCGAATGGAAGAGTGTTGGGTAGAGCATTTGAATAAGGCGGAGCTATATTAAATGTAGATTCCTGTTTTGCATACAAACAGTTTGATGATGCTGGTCCGTCGTTAAGTGGAGTATCGTAATCCTAATTTAATTTAAATTAGATTTTTAATTTTTAACTCGAGTAAATACGTACAGGTTCTTCGCAAGGATCGTAGGTGATTGTCTAAATCGTTATTATTTACGGGAATAAGAAATCGCATAGGTTAGATTTTGAAAACTAAAGAATCGCTATTTGAATAAAACATCTATTTACAGAATACACGAAATTACTCTTCGATTTTCAGTGAAAGTTATGCAAGTTAAAAAGAATTTAGCTAGCAATTGGAATCATATTTGCTCAAAATTATAGCTAAGAACGATATTTCATTCAAAGCAAGTAGTATGGATATTGTCAGAAGAGTTCGAAATTCCGATTCCGAATTTTGAATGATTGAAACTTCGAACATTCCTGATATTTTCAATTTAAAATTGTTCCATTTTATCGCTTTTGCGAGGCGAACTATTAAATAGAATTGGGACAATAATTTAAACGCATCCTGTATCACTTCTATTATGGGAATGAAAAGAGCACTTACATTATCCTCTATGCCGTCATATTCGATTTCAGGTCTAATTTCATCCCACATTTGCAACACGCTCGTCGGGTATTTCTTGAGAATTCTCTCAAAGCATACCCAAGCTCGTTCCAAATATTTTTGCGAACTATCGTCGCATTCCTGTTTAAACTGAAAAAGTTTCTCATTTTTTTCAAAATTAAGCATTATCGAAATGTTTTACATATTCAAGTAACTGTTGAAATATTTTATCGTGGACGCTTTGAATTGAAACTGAAATGTTAATTATTAATGAGTCAAAAATAAAGGATTACCATTTTGATTAAGTATATTTACGAAAAATCTATCATCATTCACAGCAAATAATACTGGTATCAGTAGATATAACCAGAGCAACATCTGAAAAACAAAGATAAGTAATTTGATACTGAAATAAAATATAATCGCTTAACATCTATAGAGCCTACACACTGACTCACAAAAGTTTGGGACAATGCATGATATTTTAACTATCTTGGAAACGTTTTCATGGCGCAATCTTGATGGAACTTAGCAAATCAATCATTCAATACCATCTCTAATGTAAATGCGGAAAATTTAAGGAGATTTGGGCCATTGAAAGTACATAGTCACGACATGTCGAAAATCATGCAATGTTCCAAATTTGTATGCGCCACTGTTGCAATATTCGAAGGTTCAAATGAAATTTCAGAATAATTTTTTTCAAATAATTTAACTAGTTAATTTAAACGAGACTTATTGCATAGATGCTAAATATCAATGCAACCAACACTGATAATCATGAAAAATGTAAAGAGCGAAATCAGTCTCGTCGTGTATTTAAAAATGCAATCACCGACTAAACCGTTACTAATCATGATGTAATGAGTGTGGCTGAATCACGTCATTTTTCACAATATTTCTTTGTTGCATTCAATTCACAGGTTCGCACAAGTAACCTGTCGACCATAAATTCAACGCATCATTACTCAATACATAGTAATCATAGTACAAATGAGTTCTTTTTCAAAGTTATGTTTAAACTCTAAGAATAGGACTAAATCGATTCCAGTATTTTTTCTTATATATTTTGAAAAGACATTTCAAAAATATTGTATCTTGTTCAAACGTTTATCTTTTGAATTAATTTTACACCTAGTCTACGCTTTTGCATAAGCTAAATAACAAACTGTCACAAGACGTAAACTTGAGATTCTTCAATATCATCAATAATTGTATTTTTGATGTAGGACATTGAAAAGTCTGCAATTAATTGCTGGCATACAGAATGCATCACTGAAATTACTAATACAGAGTGATCCATAATTATCGCAGCATCCATTATTATGTCGTGGTGAAGTTTGAATAGAATGCTCGACATTTGATTCATATCTCTCGAGATTCTTTGAGAATACTTATCCAGCAATAGGTTTACATATTTGTCCTTCTTGGAATGAAAATCCTACAAAATTCTTGCGATTGAATTTTAAATGCGGTGTTGAAATGATGCTACTATAATTTTGACCAGCACTGTATTATGATCAGACGAGGAAAATACGAAACTTCACAAATAATTCAACTCATTTTATTCTGCACGCATACGTATCAAAATCATTCAAATATTACTCCTAGTTCGAGTAACAATTTGTGATGATCGAAATGACGCTTGGTCCGAATTTGCAACTTTCCTTGCGGACTTCATGAATAACATAATGTAAGGTGGAGTTAATAGAGACAAATCGACTGCAAACGGTCTCAACATGAAGAAATAACCAGAGAAAATGCTACCCCACGAAACGTAAGGTTGGAAGTAGAAGAATATCTGCAAGAGGGTAGCTTGTAAAATAGATAGAATTCTGGTCAGGAGAGATGGAGTTTGATTCAAGTAACGATTTCGAAAACTATTTTCAGACCATACTGATTCAGACTTGTTAGAAATTGAATTTCCAGATTTTTCAGGATAAAAGGATGACATTCAAATTGTCTGAAACTCGAATTATCGAAAATTAAGAAACGAAATCTTAGGAGATTAATGGAAATTTCGAGGTAATATTGTTTCAATTTAAAAATAGACTAGATAGAATTCGATAACTTATTTTTAACAATTTCTTATCGCTTCTGGATTTAATAATAAATCACTTTACTTACAGCGATGATGCATTGTCCACTCAACGATGCAATCATGACAGCCGTGATGACGCAGAGCGATTTCTCGGCAGCTTTTACCGCTTTCGAATTGATCAAATGTAGCCGAATAATCGTGCATATTGTGAGAAATCCACCTAGAAACATGGCAAACGTCGTCACAATCACAGTGTTCGTTGAATTCCTTATCTAAAAGGTATAAAAGTCGAAAATTGCATATGCAATCTACAGTACCCAAGATATGTCGTGAGTATAGGTAATTGCAAATCCTCCCATTTCGAGATACGACCAATAAGCCTGGGAAAATAAAACATGCCATGAAAAGACGATCGGTAACAAGAAGATCATAACAATAAATAATTTACAATAATCTTGCCAGAACTGAAATAGCGAATTTTATTTAAAAATCATAGGTCTCTTATCTAGCCGAATCACGATTTTTGTCAAATTAAATTGTTGTATTACCCTTTCATAGCGAACTCCAAAGAAGGCAGAAGTGAATCGGTTGAAAGTGAGTGTCAGCAAGGAGAAGATAGGCACAAAGGTGTTGTATTGCACGATGAAATAAATGATTGTTACATGATAGCCCAGGGGCATCCAGATTATGAGTTGGGGATACAGGCCTAGGTCGACGAATCGAAGCACCATGTCACAAATAAATGCATAAATATTCTGAAATTTTTTAAAAAATCCGTAAATATACCCGAGGATGGACGGCATTGAATTCCGTTATGAAATTCTGCAAAATTCGACTTTCATCCATCTCTGGCGAACAAAATAAGCTCAAAAATAAATTTTTAACCCACGATAAATCCGTCGAGCACGAAGAATTTGTAGAATAGATATTTGTAGGATCGACCCTTCATAATATCAATCAGTGTTTTTATGTATAAAACGATAGAAGGTATTCCATAAAGTAAATGAATCGCATACGGCCAGAAACCAAATTTGGAAGGAGGAAGATTGAGATATGATTCATTTCCATGGACAGCATTTTCCATATTAACTTCCTATAAAATTAAGTAGAAGAAACTGCCGATTGGAGTAAAGTGAGCTGATCAAAATTTGCCAATAATTGGAGAAAATGTAAAGTTCGTGCAAGTATAAATGGAAGGTATTGACGTAAATATACCTCTCGTCAATACAAATTCCAATAGGTTTATTTAGACAAGATCATTGAAAATGTGAAATTGTTGTCGAAACTTCCGCTGTCAGGTATTGTAGTCAGTTTTGTAAAATGGAACTATTGTTCATTTTATTCGAAAATAAATGAGAGTGAAAGTGCCGAATCATGATGGAAGTCGTCATTCTGAGAATTATAGACATTTTAGGGTTTACAAAATGACATAATATGAGTGACTGATTGACATTGATCATTTGATAATAAATACCGCATTATATGGGTTTCAAATATTGTCATGCATTAGGAACTTCATGTACTAGTTTAGTTGTTCATAAATGCAAGAAACTAGAGATTGGGAGGATAATCTGGCACTTTGTCTATAATTAAATTTGTGTTTCTAAAATCAATGAAATATCACTTTCTGAACATTTATAAGGGGCATTCAACGACTAGCCGTGATTACGGGGTCGGACAATGGAAAAAGTATACTGCATACAAATGAAGTCCATATGGGTGGATGGGTCCTTGGGTTCAATTCACGAAACCGAAATACCACTACGAGGTTGCAAAACACGATTTCGAATTGTTTGTAACAAAAGTTTAATCATAAATTCAAATATCAGCAAATATCAATTTACACACATGTTATAAAACAGAAAATAATCATTAAAATGCTTGCATAATAAGAAAATCAGCCCTTTAGATATTACTAGATGACTGCATTATACTTATAGGGCGAACTTTTATAGCATCGACTTTTGCCGACTTCGCAAAATTCGCGTTCTGAAAGTATTTTATGAACATGAAAAAATAGACTAAAATACCCGAATAACTCCATGGACGACATAGTATAGAGTTCCTAGCTGAAAGAATGGTCCAAATACTGTCATAATACCTGTTACTAGCTAAAATTATTCATCAGCAATTTTAACTTGTTTTTAATTTTTATATTTGATTTTATTTTATAAACCTCGAGAATTTGATGGTATTTATTCCTATAATTCGAGCTGATACCACAAACAGCATGCATTAGACGAAGTCGATTTATTATTTCAAAAGTCAGCGCATTATTGGTTATTATTTCGCATATCATCTGAAAATTAAACATATGCAGTTTCAAAAGGCAACAGCTAAACGACGGCCCTTTTTTACTAAATGACGGACATTTTTCTTTCTTTCTTAAATGTTATTTCTTTTTGCAAGTTTTCGAAAGAAATAGCATTTGGAAAAGAAAGATAAGTCCGTCATTTAGTAACGAACAGGTTGTCAGATCGTCATATAGAAACTGCCGCTTAAAAATTTCGAAGAAAAATATTATTAGCAGATCAGGCGGTTTTCAGCCAGAATAACAATTTTAGGAGTGGGAGAACTCTAGGCAAAATTTTTGTAAAGAGAAGTGATACATAAGAAAGGGGTAGGTATGAGGATTTTATCTGAAAATTTGGCTTAAGTGGGGCACACTGGGTGTGCACGAGCTTCGACTTTGAAATTTTCATAATTGAAACTTCGTGCACCCATACTACGCACGAAAATGCTGGCTCTTAGTTCTTGCCGAGGTGGTTTGATTCTTTGATTATCTTACTCCGATAAATAGCTTCCGATTGACTTTGGCTTCCATTTTCTTGAGTTTCTCGCTCATATTTCGATACTCTTCAAGATAAGTCTTGATTTTCATGAAAGACCCCAGGAGAATAATTGTATGTGCAATATTCCCAACCAGAATCGTTTGCTTGTGTATATCGTACTGGAAATATTTAAAATTTATGAATTTTGTGTTTCTTGCAAATTTGTATTACTCTTAAACATTATTTGAGTCAGTTTGTGTCAATTAATCAAAATGAATCTTTTTATGAAATTATTATGAAAGTGGCATTACTTACAATCATATCGCGATATTTTGTATACCGAGGAGATTTTTGTTTTTCTTGATGGACTTGATAATATAAATCATAGCCATGCCTCGTAAAGGCAAATAGGAGATAGAGGATATATGATAGATAAAGTGTCATACGAATTATAAGAACACTTTTCGTATTTACAGTGCTAAATAGTTCTTTTCGTGTCAGTTATTGATGAAATCTTACTTGGAGAATACAATCACCCTATGAATATTGATGGCTAAGGAAATGAATTTTGAACTCGTACAAAATATCCAACTGAAGCACACTATGACATGTAATGCTACCTAAATTTTTTTTATATTTAATTAAATTAGCTTCTTATGCCAATTTGGTTTCATAAGTATTATTTCTACATGGAGGGTTATAATTCTAGCCCATCTTTCATTACAAATTTACTGAAACTGAATCAAATTAACGATTTCTTACAAATTTGTTAATAATCGAAAGAAATCAGACTTCGAAGTTTAACATTTTGTATTTTTTTGTGTAAAAATATTTAAAAAAGAAAAAGAAAAGAAACACTATTAATATTCCGATTGATGGGGCAACAATTATGGTTCGCCCTTTAATTGATCAATTTTGGCTGCGAGTACGTTTGCTTCACAAGTGAATAATTTTGTCCCAAAGCGAGAAAGAAGAAAGAAATAGCGTTTGGGATACAAGAGTACCCCAGCCATCGATTTTATGTTGTTAAGATAGAAACTAATTTACCATCTTAGATGACTTGACAGGCACTGGTATTTGATCAATATGGAATCGGATGATCAAGGAAAACTAAACGTGATCATTATTTATCTTGAATATTTCATATTTGTTAACTACATGGTAAACCATATTTATAACGGTGCCGACTCATTTGTCTTGCGGGAATTTCTACCCAACGGCCGATGTTGTATTCAAATTTCTTCTTGATTACAAGAAAGCAAATATCGAGGTTACATAGTTGTCATGTTGTAACGGAAATATAATAAAATATATTACAAGAAAATTTGTAACGCGCTGAATTCGTGACGCTATAAGTATGGCCTACCCTGTGTGCATTTCTTAGACTTACCACAGCAATAAATGTGAAG
Source organism: Diploscapter coronatus (assembly GCA_964036155.1). Lineage (NCBI taxonomy): Eukaryota > Metazoa > Nematoda > Chromadorea > Rhabditida > Rhabditidae > Diploscapter > Diploscapter coronatus. Next base: position 42,419,196 of record OZ038422.1, on the reverse strand, counting down.
AAATAACAGCATTTTACGATAAGTTGAGCCATCAAAATACGCTCGAATTCGGTCAGCTTTTGCTCTTTGTGGTACAATTTATAGATGCAATAAAATGCTAGAAGAATTGGAGACCCGTGAATTAGGATTTCAATGTTGTATAAGGTATAGTCTGAAATGAGGATTGTTGTACAGAGACGCGATAATTAAGAAATTAAAAAAAAAAAAAAACTACGAATTATTGTCAAATGCGTTCAGAGTTCTGAATTCGATTCTCGGGATAAGAACCTGTGAAATTTTACGATTTTTAGTCCTCGGAATTTATTCCGATTCCGAATTCTTGAAAAGTGAACTTTAGAACTCAATTAATATTAGACGAGGATTTCACTATTAAGCATTGCCATTAGCATTACGGTTGGATTGAGTCTTTTAATAATAATAATTCGAAATTTCAAAATGACTTACATCGATCGGTAATTACAACAACTTGCGAATCTTCATCGTCGTATTTAGCTGAATTATTCATTTCTCTATGAATGAATGAAATTCAGTGCCCAAGTCTTGTGAAGACTTCATTACAAACCAATAATTTGCGATGAGAAAGGTTAGAACTCGACCTTATAATCATTCCTCGACGCACATATCCTATCATTAAAGTTCGCAAATTACCGCTCTTACAATTTGTAAGCATCTGCAAAGTTAAGAAAAACCAACTTCACCTCTCAGCATCAATTTGTTGAACCTGTAATGCAATTGCATTGATGCACAGCTGTAATCGCTTGTAAGCTATTGAAAACGGCAATTCTCACTTGTAAAAGCCGAAACAGTTTTTCAGTCGTTTTCGTTTGAAAATTTTCGAGATAAAGTTACAAGTCAATACAGGCCTGTAAACTCTTGTAAGCGCTTATAAAATCACCATAAGGAGTGCGCATGCTCGTACAGGCTCAGAAAATTCTTGCTGAGCTAGAGAAAAAAACGCCAAGTTAATAAACACTTATTAAATCTTGTTACATTGCACAATTTCTTCTTTTCACAATAATAACATCCTATGACCAATAGTTATTAGAAAGAAGTTGACACCAACGCTCAGAAAAATCTGACAAATTATACATTTGAGCAACAAAATTCGATAGAAGCAGTCCTAAAATTAAGGCACTCTTGTGTTGCATCTGATTGTATGAATAGGATAAATTTCAAACGATTATTAGTAATGAGAAAAAATAAAGATATGTACGAATTGCAGTTAGGTCCAATCATCTCATTCGTCTTCAATTCAGCCTTGCGTCAAGAGCTGAGAGCCATGCTGGTGCCGAATTTCTGCGCCAGGATCGACGATTCGAAATCATCGTCGCATTCTTCTCAGTCACCTGAAAGTAAAGTTTCAGCCGCTATGATGACAGATCCAAAAATGCCTACTGCATCATAATCCATAGAAATTTTCGATAATTTTCATAAATAATGCTATATTATATTTTGATGAAAACGGCAACTTAGAAACCTCAAAGCATACGAAATAGTGTGAGAAACGAATCGTTTTCCCTACTATCCCTTACTCTATTTAGCATGACTTGAGGTTTCCAAATAACCGAAAATCTGATCATTTTCTTTCTTTAGCAACGTTTTATATGGAAAAAGAAATTAGGCTAGTCCAATGAAAATCTAGGCTCAGCCTACGAAATTGATCGATAATAAATTTTTTTAAATAAAATTTATCTGATAAATATGATAAACTAACGTAATTTACTCGATGTAAATAATCAGAGTGCATGCTTATGAATATTTCTTAAATCAAAAAACGCGAATATTTTTCGGATTCGACTTATTTTTATTATTGGCAATTATATTTTATTCAACAGTAGTAGCATCGCAAAGTTAGTTCAGAAATAATCTTGGAATAGAGATAGCAGTGCATCTTGCACGGATTGCAGATTCTCCAGATGGAGACAAGTCTGGTGATCACCAGGAATGAGGTGAATCTCGACGTTAGAAGCCACCCTCTCGAAGCCATTGCAGCTCATCGTTCTCGCCAATTCGTCCGTCATCCGAGGCCTTGAAAATAAACGTGGAAAATGCTGCTCTCTTCATTTTTCTTTTCAAATACCTAACAGACTCGCGGAACGCAGCTTCTCCAATTTGTTTAGCTTTGAACAGAATCATCCTTCGATCACAATGCCCAGATTCGTAATCTTTCAACATTCGAGCCAGCCGAGTAGCACCTTCAATGCGAGACCCGTAATTAGGCAGAGATGTAAAGACGTTCTGTAATGATGAGAATTAGCAGAAAATGCTCAAAGAGATTCGAAATCTCCACTAGGAAATTCGGAATCAAAAATCTAATTTTCAAACAATTTTGAAATAAAATCAAAACGTATTTGAGATGTTTTGAGTTTCGAAGATTTTGAGACGAAATTTCTGATGTTAGATTTTTTTAATTTCAAAAATCTCTGAATTTTACATTTAAAATAATAATTTTACCTCTGCAAACTTCCTGATTTGATCAACATCGAGCTCTCCCTTCGGCAGAAGCCATGAATCGATGAGAACGACAAATGGGGTCTGAAAGGGTGAAATAGCCAGGATGAATTTGCATAAATTCATACTTCGATTCCATAAACCTCCAATTCACAAGAGATTTCCCTTGACAGTATCCCTCCTAGTGAGTGTCCAAGTAAAAATGGACGGGTAGTTCCAGAGTGAGCATAAATCTGAGAACATCCTTGAGAAATTTTACAATTTTGACTGCTCTTACTGCATCAGCATAGAATGCAGCGAGTTCCTTCAATGATTTAGCTGAGTACGAAGTGTCGTATTCGATTCCATACATGCCAACACATTTCGGGAAAATCCGTAGAAGCGAATGGTAGGGGAAAATAGTGCCCCCAATCGCGTGAATAAGATAGACGTTGAATTTGGCATCTTGCACCTAGAATAACACAATTTGATTTTCGTCTTATAAAAAGAATTTCGTACCTCTCGCAACTTGACGATGATCGACGTGTTATTTTCGTTTACCAGGTTCGTTTTCAGTTTGTCAACGATTCTAGCCATCAGAGTTCGCAAATTAGGACAGTTGAAAATATCGCTGATTTCGATCGAAATTTGGAATCCTTTGCTCAATGAATAGGCAAATCTAGCGGACAACAATGAGTGACCTCCGAGAGAAAAGAATGAATCCGACAACTCCAATGTTTCGTCTGACAAAGGAATAACACTACGAACTGACTCTTCAAATCTGAAAGGAACAATTTTCGATTTGAATTCGCCACAACTGACTATTACTTGATCTCTATCAAACTGCGCATCCTCTTCTGGATAATCGATCTTTCAGTCACAGATTCCATCTGATGTCGATCATACTGAAGGGATAAAATTGCACTGATTAGTAAAGGAGCAATGGGGAGAAAAGGTTTGGAAAGACCATGTTCAAGATACGTGTCTGTACTCTACTCATTTGGCTAGATCACATCTGATACAAACAGAAAATATCCGTTGATGGAATAAAATTATGCAATTCAACATGATCCGAATGGATTAGATTTTTTGGGCAGGACTGAGCGATACAAATTTTCGTTAAAATTTGCTAGCGAATTTTTAATCATTCGTACAGCCATTAATTTTCGAAGGAAAATCTTTTATAGCATATGTTGGAAGAAATTCGGCATCAATTCCAGAAAGAATCTTACGACGTGGGTCAATGATGGATTTTCAATAAATTTCTAACAAATTTTGACAGAAATCATACGCGCTCAGCCTTGCTTTTTAGGAAGATAAAATGAAAATATCTAATGATCGTGTGCTTCCAAATCTTTTCTTATTAGTTTTTCAAAAGAAACTACTTACAATCCTCATCATAGCAGCCTTGTCCAATTTTCCGTTAGAATTCTTTGGAAGAGCTTCAAGTGTGATGAACACATTCGGCAGCATCCAAGAGGACAACTTGCTCTCCAATTTTGTTTTGATTTCCCTGACATTTTCACACTTTGGAGCAATGAAGCAAATCAGCGCTTCCTCTCTATTCAGCAAATGGATTTCCGTGATTTTCTCTTCGATATTCCTGATTTGCTTCTCGATTTGTCTTTTATTCACAAGAACTCCTCGTATCTTCAGAATATCTTCGCTTCTGTCGACGAATCTCATCTTCTTCTGGTCTGATTCAAATCGCACGATGTCACTTGTGGTGAAGGACCGATTGAAAGCTACAGCTTCTTGATTTTCCGTCCTACAGTATCCCCTCGCAACTTTTTCACCTTCAATTATTAGCTTGTCTTCCCTCTTTCCATCAGCTATCGAAACTCTTTCATTCGGCATTGGTTCTCCAATCATCGATCCTTCCCCTGCATCCATCTTGCAACGATTTGTCAGACTCCAAATGCATGTCTCCGTTGGTCCATAGATTTGTGTCACATCAATTCCCAATTGTAAGGCTCTTTGCAACGCCTCATCAGATACTGTCTCTCCTCCGACAAATAGTCTTTCTAGATGAGTGAGATTTTCGAGCTGCATTTTATTCAGTGAATTGAAAATTGCCGAAGTCAGAAACATGAAGTTGGGATTTTTCGTCGACTCTTTGGTGAAGTCAGACAACACCAAGGAAGGCAAACTATCGTACAGAATGAGGGTGGCAGAATTAACGAGACTGACGAAGATGTTCATTATTGAAACATCGAAGAGAAGGTTGACAGAATGAGCGACTCGAGTCGACCGACTAATCATGGTTTGTCTGGTTGCAGAATGGATAAAGGAGACAAGACTGGAGTGATCCACTGCAACTCCTTTCGGTACTCCAGTTGATCCACTCGTATGAATCACATAGCACAAGTCGGATGGGTCAGTTCTGTTAAATGGTTTATTTGTGATTCTTCTTTGATAGTTATCCTGAATTTTATCTTTCGTCATAACGAATTTCGGCTCAAGATTTTCATACAGCTTCGTTTTCGTTTCTTTCGACATTGTTGAATCAATCGGAGCAAATGCAGCTCCAGTGAGAAGTATCGCAACGATTCCGACGATGTCATTCATTCCAGTTTCGTGGCCAATTACATCATCACATTTTATGGCTTCACCTAGTTCAATCAAAACTTGCTGTTCCAGCCAATTTCTTCTTTCATAAGCTGCCTCCCAAAATTCTTCGTAGTTCATCCGAGTTTTTCCATCAAAAACCAAAACATTTCCGTCTATTCTCTGGTTCAATAGCATTTTAGTCACTGAAATGGATGGGTACTCTTCTTCCGCACCACACAACTGATGAATTTCCTGTGGTTGCTCAAGGATTTCATTGTTGAAGTCATGAATGATGTCTTTGATCATACCCTGAGAGTATTTTGCAGAATCGAACTCAATCAGGACGCGGATTGTGTCACCGTGAACCTCGTCGATTGTGAACGAGAAGGGGAAGAAGGTGTTGAGTGAGATCTGTTCGATTTCGACTTGTTCACCTTCGATGGTGACCGAAGGGAAGTCGAGGTTGTGTCGATAGTTGAAATAGACCTGGAAGAGATCTCCTGATTTGCCATTCATCTGATTGATCTGTGCAGCGAGCAAGTGATATGGCATACTCTCGTACTTGCGATTGCCTCGAACTGCCTCTTCAACTTTTCTGATCGTCCTATCGAATGATTCATTTGATTCGACATCTACAGACAGCAATAATGAATTCATCGCGTAGGTAATCAAACTGTGATTCATCTCGTTTCTTCCGGAATGCGCTGTTCCGATGAACAGCTCTTTATTCGAAATCCACCTGTTTATGGCTCGTAAGAATGCACTCAAATAGATGACATACTTTGTTGTCGAAAGTTTCTTCGATAGACTAATTACATTAGAAGACAATGCCAAAATGTTTTCAATCTTCGTAAAATTTGACGCGTTACTGAATGAATGTTGAGTAACAGGCAAGGCAGTTGGATCTTTTTTGACAAGCTTCTCAGCGAGTTCCTTCAACTGATGCTCAAGATTATTGTCTCTGTCGCGCAAAGCGCATTTGATAAGGGCATCGCTGGAGAGCTTTGATACCTCCAGTTTTATTTCAGACTTGCAGTGTTCGTAGAAGGCAGCGAATTGTTTTGCCAATAGAGAAATTGACCATCCGTCGATAAGAATGTGGTGGAGATTGAAGATGAGAATGGAGGAAGAGCCGAGTTGAACGAAACGAATTCGAAAGGGCTGGGCAGACAGATCGAACGTGATTTTCTTTTCTTCATCCAAAATCGTATGAATATTTGACTGGCCACACATTGATTTATCTTCATGGATTATTCTGTTCTGGCACTCTTCCATTGAGCATACAAGCTGTCGAATTTCTGCTTCTCGAATGAACGAAGTTCGGAAGCTCGGTTGATACTCAAAGAGCATTTCTAATGCTTTGATTATCGAGTTCTTACAGACTGTTGAAGGTAGCTTTGCGTAAAATATGATATTGTTCTGTGGGCCAGGGGCGATTTCGCTCTGCATGAAGATCTGCTCTTGAGCGTTTGTTAATGGTCCACATGCAGTTTTGACTTCTTGATTCCTTGATGAATTGTGAGCAATATGCTCCGTTTCAAGAAAATTTTCGATAAATGCACTCAGTAATTGCGGGGTTGGATGACTGAATAAGTCATCAGACGAAATCTGTACGCTCAGCAATTTATTCAGCTTCCAAGCAACTTCGAGAGCACTCAATGAATCACCTCCATTTGCGAAGAAGTTATCTGCTGTTGCTAACTCGTTCGAGCCGAGCTGCTCTTGCATCACTTCAAGAATCAAATCAGTTTGACTTTTGCCTGAATTCTGATTTTCAATGACTGACTGAATATCAAATGAAGACTCGATATTGCTGTCCTCTTCGCTTGCTCGTATTGACTTCCAACACTTGATTCTGTCGAACTGATAAACTGGAGCATTGATGTCGTTTTGAAAATTATTGTCGTCCTGCTCGAATTTGACGGGATACCCAAGTGTCCATAAATGAGCACGACAATCGAACAAAGCAGATGGATGATATGATGCTTGAGATTTAGATGGAACTGTTGAAAGATGCTCCAATTTATAAATTCTCTGCTCGAGTATTCGCGATAAAACTCCAGCAGGGCCGATTTCGATAATCAGATCGATATCATTCATGGAATTTAATGTATCCATGGCACTCTTCATATCGACAGGGTTTCTCATATGTTCTCGGCAATAATTTGGATCGAGACTTGTTCGAATTTGACCATCCATCGATGAAATCCAGCGTTTATCACCGATTTTAAAGTTTAATTTGGAAGTGAAATCTTCAAATTCACTCAGAATAGGGTCCATCATGGACGAATGAAATCCACGTTCCGTCTTCAACTCCTTGAATTGAATGTCATGCATTTTCAATGAATTGATTAGATTATCGACTTCCGCTGAATTTCCTGCTGTATAGCAGTGAAGAGTTGGCGAAAGGGTTGCGCACAGTTCAACATTAAAATTCGTCAAAAATTTAGAATATTCATTTGGACACCCTTCTATAGCGATCAGCTTTGCAGAAGAAGTAGAATGAACGAGTTTGCTTCTGAATGCGAGGAGTTTGATAGCGTCTTCAGTGCTGATGGCTCCTGAATACCAAGCTGCACAGTATTCGCCTACGCTGTGTCCAATGCAAACATCAGCTTCAATGCCCCAGTTTGCTAACTGTTCGACTATTGCAGCGCAGACAATGAACACTGCCAGTTGTGAGTGTAGGCAGTTCTCAACTTGAGAAGAATCGTTACCGTAGATTATCTCTTCATAGTCAATTCCAGTGATTGTTCTCGTTGTCTGTATCAATTTTTGAATGCTTTTCGAGAATTTCAGGTTTTTGCTCACGAGCAATTCCTTGCACATATTGTGATATTCGACTCCTTGAGGACAGAAGTAGAAGCTGACATTTTGCTTTGAAAGTGGGCTCGATTTTCTGGTCTCGACCTTCCGAATTTTGCTTAGAATTTCGGCTTTGTTCAGTCCAGTCACAGATATACGATATGGAAATGTTTCACGATAGTTATGCATCGTTTGACAGAAAATCTTTAGATTTACGTTGTCGAGTCTCAAATATTTTGTGATTTCATATATTTGCAATTGCAATGATTGCTCGCTTCCTGCTGACAGACACAAAGTCATCGGAGAATCCTCACTGCCTTCAATATTATTCTCATCAATGACCGAATCGACTGCTTCGATGATCAAATGAGCATTGGTTCCTCCAATTCCAAATGAGCTGACAGCAACGAGAGCATCCGTTGGCAGACTTTCGATTCTTCGATTCACTCGAATATTTTCGTGGTTTCCTCTCAACTTCTGGAGGTTGATCTGTGGAGGTATCTTTTTCGTCTTCAGCATATCGATAACCTTGAAAACTGAAGCGAAACCAGATGCAGCGAAACAATGGCCGATATTCGCTTTGCATGAACCAACCGTCAAGTGTTTGTCATTTCCATAGGCAGACTGCACTGCTTCCAACTCGATTTGATCTCCTACTGATGTTCCAGTCGAATGGCATTCGATGTATTTGATTCGATCGACCTCTTCTCTGTCCAGCTTGCCCAACGCTTCTTTGATACAGTCAATTTGTCCTCGAGTATTTGGTGCCATGTATGACGCCTTCTCTTGTCCGTCGTTGCTCATTCCATACGATCTGATGATCGCCAAAATCGCGTCATTGTCTCTAATAGCATCGTCGCATTTCTTCAAAATGACACACCCAATGCCAGATCCTTGCACGATTCCGTCGCCCTTTTCATCGAATGGTCTACAAACTCCTGTAGGAGAAATAAGATGATCATTTTGGGAAGTAGAAGCCTCGTCTTCCAAAACCATGGAAACAGCTCCTGCAACGGCCAAGTCGACATGCCCTTGTTGCAAGGCCTGACATGCTTGGATTATGGCAACAAGAGCGGTCGAACAGGCGGAATAAATGCAGAGCGCAGGACCGTGCAGGTCAAGAGAATGAGCTGTGTAGGTCGAGATATGGGAGTGCATGTTAGAGTTGAACATTGAATGAAGAAGGCCATTTGGGCGGTTTCTATTGTGATAAGTTGAAGGCTCAGCTCCAGCAAAACAGCCAATTCGCAAAGAACTGCGCTGCTTGACGTATTTCGTCATTTCCAAGGCATTGTAGGCGCTCTGCACGAATAATCTGATTTGCGGATCGACCATTTGTGCTTCTTCGTGGGTGACGCCAAAGAATTTATGGTCGAAGTGTTGAACGATTGAATTGGGAAGAAATCCGGCAGTAAACTTACCAGTCCGAGTAATGAGATCCTTGCCGTCTAGAAGAGATTGAAAGAACTGTTCAGCATTTACGCCTCCACTGAACATTCCACTTCTTCCAATGATGGCAATTGAGTTTCGCTTGTTCGGTGAGATGCGGCTGAGAATTTGATGATTGTCTATTGACAGCAGAGATACTTTTTGCTTTAGGTGAGTATCCAATTTTTCGAAGGTTGGACAATTGAATAAGTCAACGATCGATAGGTTTGTTTGGAACGAAGAATTTACATTAGATCGAAGTTGTTCGAGCAGAAGAGAATCAATTCCGAGATCCATAAAAGGAGTTGATCTGTTGTCTTCACAAATTTCGATGCCAGTTGTATCGAGGAATATCTGCTTCAAAGACCTCTCTTCATTTGCCGTCTTCTTGGATTCCATGTCTTGTTTATTTTTAGGAAGTAATTCGCTAAGGAACAACTTCAGATGAGGTTGTAACTGTGCAATTCTTGTAAAGTCTCCTTTGAACACAACTATTTCGCGGGATGAATATTCCAAACACTCTTCCACGTCTTCTCTGCATAGCATTTGCCATCCCCCGTCTTCAATTTGTCTTCGAATTGGTTGCATCTCCTCTCCACTCAACATTCCAGCATCTTCAACAGGTCCTAGATGAATTGTTTGGATTTTTCTGACCATTCCATTCTTCACCTCTAGCTTCTCCAAATGGGAAGTCATTAGTCCATTGGCAAAGGCATAATTTGACTGACCGATCGAACCGAAAATAGCTGCTGCAGACGAAATGCAGATTAGATGGGGAGCAGACTGAACGAGAGGTCGCAACTGATTCAGGATACTGACCTTCGGTTCAAGAACTGCTTCTAATCGTTTCATTTCCATTTGTTCCATTCTCCCATTCAGCACAGCACCTGCACAGTGAATGAAACAATCGTTCTGCCCGAATCTGGCATACTCCGTCGGGTTTTCAGAATAAGGAATGTATTCCACATTTGTTTCATTGCTCTTCGATTTTACATTTCTCGTGAAAATCAAGCTTCGCTTTGGTTGAAGTTTTCCTCGCATCACCTGTGCAACTCCGCTATTTCCTCCTGTTATCACTGCATTTTCTATTTTCGTCAGTGTCTTTTTCAAATTGTCTTGGACTATTCTCACAAGTCTTTCGACGTGTCTGATCGATCTTCTATAGAAAATTGCCTCGAAAATATCAGCCGAATTTGATAGCTCAGCCTTCAGCTGTGCTTCAGTTTCAAACGAAATGAATTTGTGCTTACGAAGTTTTTCAACAGCAAGTGATTTCAATAGGGCTGTCCATTCAGTGTGCATTGTCGAGTTAGCTTTACAAGCTAGGACAAAAATGCTCGTGTCTGATAGCGATTTCCAATGGTCGATAATTTCAAAGAATTGCTCCTTCTCCTTTCCTTCGTTTATAAAATAGACGAACATTGAATCGTGTACTTTTATAAGTTTACCTTCGGGAATGGGCTGAATCCATCCGAAATTCAATGTTTTATTTAGGCAAAATATGGTGGGACTCTGTTTAGTTGAATTCCGAATCTGTTTCTTGACAAGAGTTCTTTCGAAGAACATTTCGGTTACGCTTGATGTTCTATTCGAGTTATTTTTATCTCCTGAAATTTTACGCCTCTCGAAAGGCCAACAGTCAACTTCTTCATAGACGTTGTTGTTTGGAATATGAAACTTCCATAGGTTTTTCAACTTGAGATCTTGTTCAACTGGAATATCTAGATTTTTCCCCTGGCAATAACTATTTGCAAGTTGAAGAAATTTATTCAATTCTTCATTTTCGTCACTTTTTGTTATGTTGGAGTTGAGTTGGCTGTTCCAAACGATTCGTCTTTTGTAACTGTAGATGACTGCAGCTCTGAAGCGAAAATGCTCCATTCTGCGAGTCTTCGCGGAAATCAATTCGATTGGATGATGAGTTTCTTCTACAAACTGCACGAATTCATTGCAAATTTTGTTCAATGCATTTTGTGTTTTAGCTGACAACGTCATGAGAAAATACAATCTGCCTGATATTTGCAGCTCACTTACAAATGGGCGTACATTTTGAACGAGCAGTGACGTGTTGGTTCCAGTTAGACCAAAATTATTGATCAAGCACTTGTCCATCTTTTCTTCAGTCCCCACGAAGTTAATGATGAATTGTTCGTTTCTGATAGCCCTATTCGTCAAATCAACTTTTCGCTGTGATATTGAATAACCTCGCTTCATCTGCTCGATGACAGCAATGAGAGAAACCAACCCTGAGCTTGCTTCGCAATGACCCATCAACTCTTTGATGCTACTAACGTGGACTTCCTTGCCATTCTTCATTTTCATTCTGCCGATGGCTTCCAGTTCAATTCCATCTCCAACTTGTGTGCCAGTAGCATGACACTCGATATTGTGAACATCTTCCGTTTCTCCTCCAGACGTTTTCATGCATTCCTCTTCCGTTCTTCCACTTGGAACGTTCAGTGCATTGCTTGAGCCTGCATTGTGGTTCACAGCCCATCCACTCAACTGGACAATTGGATCAGTCGATAGGGTAGATGAAGACGAACAAAGAATCGCACAACAAACAGCTTCTCCTCTTACGAACCCATCTGCATCCGCAGCGAAAGGTCTGCATTTGTCAGCAATCAAATTAGAGCATTTCAACACGTCGGTGATCATATCGTGCAGGATGAGATTTACCGATCCGACGATAGCACATTCAATAGTTCCTCTTCGCAGTTGCTCACATGCTTCGAGCAGAGCGGCGAAACTCGATGAGCAAGCAGTGTCATAGACGATCGAGGGGCCATCCAGTTTGAAGTAGTGCGAGATCCTGCCAGCCAAACTGGCCCTACTCGTTCCCGTTCCCATTTGAGCTATTGACTTCTTCACCTCTGCGAATATTCGATTTTCGAAATCACAATGTCCAGCTGCCACAAAGACTCCAGTTCTGGATGGGAATTTTGCAATTCCTGCCATCGTTTGCGCCTCGACAACACCCATCAGCAATAGACGCTGTTGAGGATCAGTGAATTTGGCTTCCGTGGGAGTTAGTCCGAAATATAGAGGATCCCATTTCTCGACATCGTAGTCCATCAGATATGAATTACTTTCGTTCGAGCATTTTCTATGACCGAATTGAGCATCAATGAAATTCGATTTGAGTGTTTGCCAAAATGAATCCGCATTGCAGCAGTTATTCCGAGTTCGGACTGAGTATCCAATCAGGTTGATTTTATTTGTGTCGTTTTCTTCGTTGGCATTTAGTTGCGTTTCCCGTGAAGTATTATTCAAGTCTGAGACCTTTCCTTTGATGGCAATGGCTGTTCCATTTGATACTTCGAACAGAACATTCCCACTGACTGAATTTTCCAGCCGACAATTCAATTGCAGAAACTTTTCATTCAGGCTCTTCTTTTCCGAAAATGCGATTCTTTCTGGCATCGATTTGTCATTTATCAGTTGTAAATTCACGTAGACTTGACTGATTGTGAAAGGAATGTAGAATCGATCTGAGAACTCGTCCAAGCAAACTCTGAGGATCGAGTGCAAACTGACATCCATTTCTATCCAAGGCATTGAGGATTCTTTCAATAGGCATTCACAGTATGATGGATTTTTGTTGCCAGTTTCGATTAGTTGGAATTCCTTAGAATATTCCAATCCAAGTGACGATAATCGACTGTAAAATCGATCTGAAATTAGAGGTAATTAAAATTTGGCTGAGCGACGGTGTGTGTGCAAAGACCGAATGATTTTCAAAAAATAACGGCGTTATTTTCCCAATTGACGCTATATCTTTGTTGAAAAAAAAAGAAATCCAATCTACATTTGACAAAAAATACGCCACCATTTTTTTTTTTTTTTTTTTTAAATTTTTACCAGCTCATAATTAAGAATACTTACCGGCTTCGAACGACTGAACATCTGCTTTGTATAATGGTTCTAGATCTTTCTCATCATTAATTGGCATCGTCCTCCAAGCAACCTCGGCTGTGAATACTACTTTCTCTCCAACATGAATTTCTACTGACAAATCGTGATTGTATTGAAGTTCGTAGCGATTTCCATCTTCGTTTAGATTCCACGCCTTTGTAAATCTGACATTCTTCAGGACAAGTTGCACATCCGGATGTTGAATTTCGATTTTCGACTGTACCCATAAACAAATTTGGTAAATTTGAAAAGTTGCACAGACAACGGGCTTCTCGTTGACGCAATGAGTCTTCAGTAGATTGATTTGATCGTTCGTGAGAATGAATTCTTCTTTGATTGGCAGATTCATCAATTTCTCACGAGAACTATCACCATCTTCCAATGATGATGGACCACAGTAGAGGGACTCCCAATTAAAAAAATGTCCAAGCCGTTCGAGTTCTAGCGCTGATTGCAGGAAGCAATACAAATCATCGTCTTTCTCGGAAGCAGAACTCACAGTACAGATAGAGGACTTATCCCTATCATTGCTGGACTGTAATATTGTAGAATTGACAAATGAGCAGAGCATAGAAGAAGGACCGCATTCGAGCCAGCAGTTGACATTTAGATTTCTCAGATGTTCGATGCAGTCGGTGAATCTGGAAATAGTATCCATTTGTGAGAATTTTGAAATAACTCGGAGAGTTAACAGAATTCCAATTCTGGTATATGTTTTAAACAGTTTCGCATAATTCGCGAGCAGAGAATAATCGTAATTACAACACTGATTTCGATTATTCAAATCAAACACCTCCCTGAGACTGCTCCGATAGAAATATTTCTTTTACCTGACAGTCGATACTATCTGTTGCACAAGATAATCTTCAGAAAAATCGTAGATTAACTTTCCAGTGACATTGCTAACGATTGGAATAGCTGCTTTCGAGAATCTAATTGACCGACAGACAAGACGGAAATCATGAAGATGTTGTTCAGTAATTAGAGGCGAATGGAATGGATACTGCTCGTTCACGTAGAATGAACTGTATTCGAGTTCAGAAAGAAAAATTCGGACACGGTCGAGTTCAGGTTTGAATCCAGCCAGCACAACTTGACGGTTGCTAAATCGATTCGATTGTTGCCGATCACTAAATTTTTCGCTCAACAAAATACCTGTTGATAGCAGCTTCGTGAACATCGAATTTGTTTCCGCACAAATTTGCAGCTTCCCTGCTGATTGCCAGCATCGCTCCTTTGCCTCTAACCGCTTCCATAGCTTTTCCCCTTTCGACGACAAGCCTCAATCCGTCTTCAAGACTCAGAATTCCTGCCTGTACACCAGCCACTAATTCACCAACACTATGACCTGAAATCAAAAGTCATTAAATTATAGAAGCTTTCGCAGAAACGTTTACTTTTTGAAGCCTCAAAACCTGTCTTAATGCTCTCTCACTTCTGCTTACCATGCACATAATGCAACAATGAGTTTCCTACTCATGGCAGTATGTTGTAGCGGATAGTGAGTGAGATTTTTGCCCTTTCTTGGATGATAGGCGGAAAAGTAAAAGAAAAAAGATAAGGACGTAGAGGAGCTCGAAAAAGTAAGCGCTTCTGAAAAAGCTAGGGTATAACATCGCAGTTATTTTTGCCAACACATCGATATTGTCAAAATAAAGTCGATCATAAACGACTATTTTGCTGTACCTTATACGGGGAGTGTCGCTATTGATCTACTGTCTATGGTGAAAAATAAAATATGCAACTTCACATGCAAGAGATAATATAACGATCGCGAATAAATGTTTTGGGAACAAAATACTATGCTCGGTGGATGAAGATCCCTTCGAACCTTTCTATATTCGAATAAATACTGACCAAGAAAATAATCTGACTTGACACCAAAATCCTTCCAAAGTTCTGCTATCGCATGGCAGAAGCAAAATATGATGGGTTGAGTTCGCGACGTCAGATGCAATTCATCGTACTTTGATGGATCATTTACGATTTCATAGAGGCTGAAGTTTTGAATTGTAAAGAAGAACGATGAAGGTTCTAACTTGACAGAATTCATTAATGAACTTGCAGTGTCGAGACAGCTTCGAAAAATTTGTCCAAATCGAGGAAAAACTCCGGATAGTTGTCTTCCCATCATTGAATATTGAGCACCTTGGCCTGAAGACGATAATTCAAAGGATAGCTTTGGAAATGTTGCGGATACCTGAGAAAAGAAGTACAGTTTTGCCTTGAACAACTGATTTTCCATTCGAAATTGTACAGTTAGCTATTTGGCTTTTCATTTCGTCCATTGATTTTGCAATCAACGAAATGCAGTTTCGTTCAGGCTTGACGTGATACATTTTTCCGTTCCCTAATTCGTGCAATGTTTTCTGCTTATTTTCAAGCAAGGATTTTTCATCGTTAAAATAAATATTCATGGCCAACAAACTGCAGAGGTTCGTTAATGCTGCATCTTGCGCTTCGTTTGAAAATTGCTCGCCATTATCTACTGGTGACATTTTCATAATTTGCTCTTGATCGATTGATTCATTCAGCAGTAAATCTCCTGGCAAATCAATTCTGCTAGCTAGGAACGGGTTCCAATCGACTTTAACTACAGCTATCGCGTTGATGTTGTGTTGAACTGCTGATTTGAGATATGAAAGAGCTTCTTCGGTCGCCAGACCAGGAAGGCCTTTCGACTGCAGGAATGATCGAATTTGAGGAGTGGATGCCATGCCAGTCGAGAGCCAATTGCCCCATTGAATTATGCCGCCAGACAAGCCAAGCGAATGACGACGTCGTATCTGCGCAGTATGATGAAATCATTTCTTTCAAATCTGCAAACCTCATCTTCCATGAGTCCATTTGCGACTGCATAATTCAACTGTCCGAAATTTCCGCATAGAACTGTGAAAGACGACATGACGACGAAATGATTCAGCTAAAATTATCTATTCTCTTTGAATAAATGACGAAATACTAGCCTTATGTCCATTTGCTTCAATAACTTTCTCCAGCACCTTTAATCCAATGACCTTTGCTCGGTAGACTTCGATGAAGGACTCAATTGTCTGTCGCTCGAATGAAGCATCCTGTTGAAAGGTGGTTTATTACTTGAAAAGGGAATAAATGTTCAAGATACCCGAATGCATCCAGCCGAATGAATTACTCCCGTAATCTTGAACGGCAGATTTTGGTAGGCGGCTGAGAATTTCGCTTCATCGCAAATATTTTCATTGATGACAAATACCTAAACGAGGCCTACTTTACAAGAAGTGATTTTTTTCGATGAAACCTTCGTTCTCCGTTTCATTTCCTCAATGATTCTGCATGTATCTTCACTCGGTTTCCTTCTACCCACGAGCACGACTCCTTCAACATCCTCTTCTTCGCTCAACATTTTTGCGACTTCCAGTCCAATCCCAGTCAATCCGCCAGTTATCAGCCATGTTCCACTGACGCTCTTTCCATTCTTCTTCTTCATGTTGATTCGCTGAATCTTCTCGTTCCAAGCGAACCGCAGTTTTGGATACTTTTCCGTTGCAATTGTCTTCATGAAAGCGCGAGCTGCTGCATTAGCTCGACATGGTTTTGATGAAACGCCAATTTCGAACTGGCACTTCTGCTTCAGAAGAGTACTGCAAAATTTCATTAGATGTTCAAAGAGTTGAATGTCGTTGGTAGAATCCTTCATTTCATAGTCAGACAAATCGATGTGCAACTTTCGGACGCCGTGACTCAATTGCAATTTATCAAAATGTGATGAAGTAACGACGGATTCGCGCTCATTCTTAACTTTCAGTAGAAATTCCTTCCTGATCTTACAGTAACTCCAGATCACATCGAATTCTTCTTGTAATGCAAGTTTGTCTTCATAAAATGCAGAAATGTAGGCGTCGCGCATAGCTGCTTCTTCCAACGTTGAATTTAGCTGATCGCAGGACTCATTTGAAGACTCCTTCTCAAATTGCTCATTGGCTATCTCATCATTCGCATTTCGTTGTCCTAGCTTCTGCGCCAAGTGTTGAGATAACTCGAGAATGTTAGGGTTATCGAATATATCGCCTATCGTCACAAAATCTCTGCCTTCTGTTGTAAAATATTTCTCATTTAATCGATTCACAAAATCGATGGCTCCAAGTGAATCCATCCCAAGCTCATAGAAATTGACATCATCTTCGAAGTCGACTTCTTCCGATATGACATCGGATACAGCGCTGTGAATCTTTTGACGGATATCTTTCACGAAATCAGGCGAATTTTTCTCATTAGATGAGTATTCACTAGAGGGTTTATCAAATTCAGTTGAAATTTTTCTCGATGGCGTTGACATTGTAGGCGAACTATTGCTTTCGAAAAAGGATTCCGTATTTTCATTTGACACGTAACTACCGAATTCCTCATTTTCACTGGTGTTCTCCGTTCCAATTTCATCCGTGCTTGCTAGAAGTTCTTCGATTCTTTCTGTCAATTGAAGTGGAGTAGGATAATCGAATAGGTCTGTTAAAGTCACGGAAATCGAGGGAAAATGAACAGAGGATAGACGGTGCAGGAATTCGACTGAACAGACTGAATCCAGGCCCAATTCATCAAATCGACTCGACAACTCAGAAGAGGAAAGAGAAGAATCATTGACGAGAACGTCAGACAAAGCAATAAGAACCTGAAAATTTTGATAGTTTTTAAACTTTTTTTTTTCGCAAATTGTATACCTTTGACAAAACAATATTATCGCTTCGAGTTTGGTTGTCATTCACTAGAGTAGGCAGACTATGCTCATCTGACAGCCATGTTGAATTATCAGAATTAGGCGAATAGGATTGAACATCGTTTCCAATTGAAACATCAATTATCACACGTCCTTGAATATCCCATATCTAAAGTTGGTTTCTCGTTCGTGAATTTTGATCTCTACAAACCCGGTATGAAATTCGTGATGAATTGTTTTCCAATTGAGAAAAGAAAAACTGTTTGGGCAGATCTTGAACAACTTGGAAGCGAATTTCATTCGAAGAAATTGGATGACCATTTAAATGACTGATTATAGCAAATAATGTAAGAAAGGATGAGGGCTCGTAGGTGCAATCAACAAATAATAATTCGTTGCGTAATTTGACGATAGAACTCGGTAAATCCTAAATTCGCTTTTCATCTTTCATGGGCGAACAAATTACCTCGAGGAAAACAAAGTTGTCGCATTCATTAATTGTGCTTTTCATTCTTTCAAAGTTATTGTCATCGAAATTTCTTTCATGAATGTCGTTGTGTTCCACTGCTTCACAATTGAACCAGATGTCCTTATCAACTTTAGCAGTCATTCCAAAACTATTGTCATTGTTTCTTTGCACCTTCACATTCAGCCACCCTGCTTTGGGTAATGTTATGGAGTTCATACCCATGTTTACAATTGACATTCTAAATAAGTCGTTGATAAGCCATACATTCATGTGCAATTTTACCTAGCATCAGTAATTTGATTGATCACTGTGTTAGCTACCTCAAACGCTGTACCCATTCCAAGTGCTTTTCTAGTGAACAGATGAGCATGACGCCATTGACAAAGAAAATTTCGGAAGTAAATCTCGAGATTATTGTTGCTGTGAGATCTAAAATTTTACAACTATTACTAGTAAGTGGTAAATTTGAACTAAATGATGCACATAATCGAAAGTACATAGTGTGCTGCTCAACTTCAAATGCATAGAATTCGCTTCTCATATTAACGAAATCTCACAAAACCTGCTTCAAATTACACGCTAATTCTCGCATATTAAAATTCGATTTTTTTTAAATTTCGTTTCCAATGTTCTGATATCGAGAATAGTTAATTTGAAAATTCGATAATCCTCACCCTGCTTTGATCCGTGTGCCAACCAGATAATGATCGAATACTTCCTCACGGTTGGAGAACCAATAGCTCTGCTTCGAAAATGGATAATTAGGTAGGAAAGTTGGAATACTAGGAGGCGCATAAATTAGAGACCAGTTGATTGGATAGCCGTGCAAATAGAGATGAGACACAATTTCAAATAATGTTTCCAACGATATTGATTCGACTGAAAAGCTATCATCTTGTTGATCAGAATTTAGATATTTTCGATGTCGCAGTTCGAATGAATTTTCACCCAATTTCAAGCTTTCGGAAGGTACAGTTGAAACGAGAATTTCATCACAAAGCTGCTTAACGAATTCAGTGAATGAATGGGAAAGTTTTGAAGTCATCTCTGAATTCGTATCTTGGTAATCTGATTTCATGAAGATTTTCTGGATCATTTCAATCGAGAGAATGTCGGGATGAATATTCGAATTGCTGATTGACAACTCAATCCTCTTTTTTGACTTATTTTCTTTGACAGTTGCAGTCGATTTGCTAATGATTTGACCTGATCTGTTGACAACCAGAACTGTTCTGTGATTGAAATGTGTACGACAATTCGCAAGAATTGCAGCGACTTTTGAAATCGAAGCATCGCTTGTCTGCAACATCGAGAGAGTGTGCTTCTCCATTTCTGCTAGTGAATTCGGTGATTTGGCAGACAAAGGCAGCAGGTGGAGGTTGTGAATGGGTCTATGCTCCTTCCGAATTTCTCTATCATGATTAGTCTTGCTGAGAATTGCAGCAGCATTTGTGCCGCTGACACCGAATGAGCTGATACCTCCTAGTTGAATGCCTTCTTCCTGTCCAACGAATGGCAGATACAGAGATCCTGGGGAAATTTCTCGATTAAGAAGTTGTAAGTGAAGTTGAGGAGGGATGAATTGATGGTGCAGCAACAGACAGAGCTTGAGCAGACCAGTCACTCCTGCAGCCGCTTCGTTATGACCCAGTGAAGACTTCACACTGCCTATAGGCATTCCATTTAGGACGGATGATAGTGCGTTGAATTCGATAGGGTCGCCCCGAGACGTGCCTGTTCCATGTGCTTCCCAATAATCGACAGAATCCTTATCGATTCCGGATGATCGGAACATGCTAGAGAGAAGTCTCTGATGAGAAGCTCCATTCGGAGAAGTCAATGATACGCCACGGCCACAATGGTTCACATTTCTAGCATTGATGTAACAGAGATAGCTGAAAATTGTTGAAATGCGAAAACAAAGAAACTGGGACTCACTCTTGATCAGGTTTGACAATTTCCAGTAGCAAACAGGCACAGCCATCTGAACGACCATAGCCATTGGCCCGTGAGTCGAAACTGGCAGAAATTCCATCAACAGATAGCATGTTTCCATTCGCTCGAACTCCTTGACCTTGTTCGCTCAGAATCAGATTCACTCCTGAAATAATGTGTTTGTCACAAATTCTCATAATTTTAACCTGCAACAACAGCCTGTTGACATTTTCCTTCCAGCAGAGCACCGATAGCCAAATCAAGTGCAACGAGAGATGAACTGCACGCTGTGTCAACAGTCAGAGAAGGACCTAAATTGAGAATGGGGACAATTTTACCGACTCGGTACCGTAGCAGTCAAACACGTAGTTGAGCCTTCCGGAAAGAACCGATGCCATTGATCCGAGCATGGAAAGAATGGTCTTTGTTTGTGACATTTCCTGATATTCCTTCTCCATTAGGCCAACGAACACTCCTGTTCCACTGCAATCTGTCACGCCTCCATTCTCGATACATTCCTGAAAACTTTTGATCTACTGAATATTATTGCCACCAACTTGAACACATTCAAGAAGAACTCGCTGCTGTGGATCCATCATTTCGGCTTCGGATCGAGAAATCCGAAAGAATGGCGCATCAAAATGGCTAACATCGTTTGAAATGAAATTGCCACCCTCGACTTCAGTTCCATAAGTTTCGTCTGTAAAAAAACCAATACAAAGGACTAAGGTAATAAAGAAAACCCTGAATCAGTGTATCTCTGGAAGGGATTCTTGATGCAGGAATTCGAGCGAACGGATTGACACCCATTTTGAGCAATTGCCAGAATTCCCTGTGATCCGATACGCCTCCAGGCAGTCGACAGGAAAGCGATCGAATACCGATCAAAGGTGATGGGGAAGAGCTTAGACGTCCGTTTAGAGACGAGATTTCTTCACGCATTTTTATTCCTACTTATGAGAATAAAAATAAAAATAGGGCACCCTCTTGTTGACCCTTTCTAAAGAATAATCGACCCTCAAATTAGCCGTCTATGACATGCCATCATTGTTCAAGCGCAATGATGTCAGGCAATTATCGGCGCAATTCATTTCAGTGTTCTAAAACGATGAATGATACAAAATTAGGAAATCTGCCAGGGATCATGAAATATTTAAGAGCCATTCCACGAATAAACAGAACAACTGTCAAAGGGGGTCCGGATCCGAACCAAACCCCTATAGTGGATATGCCCTTAGGCCTTAATGAAAAACCGGGGTTATTTTGTTCCGCTCCCAAAAGTGGACGGGGTCTGGTCTTTCCATTTTTTTTGCTTAGGACCCATGGGTGTATCCACCCATATGGGGTTGGTTTGGATCGGGGATGCTTTTACAATTGTCCGGCCACTCTTTATATTTTGTTCTAGCTACTCAAAGAATGCGTCTTAATGGTTTTCCGAAAATGACTCCCACAAGACAAGAAAATGGAATAAAATAAATAAATAAAAAGCGAAGAAACGAGCTGTCGATCAGCATAAAATAGGAATTTTGAGCATTCATGTTCGTCCTGAGTCTGTTGTGAAACTTGAATACGTTTTCGCAAAATGTTATCGGACTCTGATGGTCTTTTCAGAATTTATCGTTCTGGGGCTGATCTTCAAAATTTCCCTTCTTTGGAACCAAAAAATCTAAAGAAAAATTTCAAGATTTTTCTAACTAGTCATTTCTTTCTGAAATTTTATTGAAATTCTTTTCCAAAACAGCGATAGGATCAAGCATTTCTCTATTTCGAAGTGTACTTATTCTTCTCTGCTTCCCTCTCGCTCTTCCACGCTCTCTCCCCATTCTCTGCCAACACATAAGTCCAGGGCGGGACACGTTGTGATTTGTCTATTTCCATTGAATTTAGTTGTTTTTCGCAATTAGCATACGTTTTCTCTTTACATTTGTATGATTTTGATTTTCAGCTCATTTCTAGCCATCCGCAGCTCGTTACCGGTCCAAGCAAATGGTTCTCATCGCTGCATCCATCTTCAGCAAGGGCGGCAAAGGTACGCAACACAAAATGACCATAGCTCCTGATTCCACGAACATGTTTTACATTTTGCTCATTTCCTGAAGAACCTCAACAACCTGTCTGTCTTGAGTAAAATGTTAAATATTTGTGGTTTCAAGCGACAACTTCAACTTGTCTTTCTTTCGTCGAAATGTTAGTTGTGAAATGAAGGAAATTTGAAAGTTCCAAACTTCGAATAATTCTTCAGAATTTTTACACGTTTTCCATCGATTATTTTTGAAAGACAACATCGAAGTTCCGAGATTTTTGTTGTTGAGTTGGCAAGAAATAAGCAAACTTTGGAACGAATTGCTACGGAATGATAGTGTCTGAATCTCTGAATTGCAAACAGCAAGTCCCGTCTTACAATTCGACTCGAGAATATCAGCGATAAGATAATCGTTAGGAAATAAAATGCTTGCATTCAGCTCTAATTGCTCGCCAATTCGTGACGGACATGACGCGAGCTCGACTCGAGGGCCTTCTCGACGCCTACCCCAAGCTGATCGGCAACGACAAAAGTGCAGGTCTGTTTGGAAGTTTAGTAAAAATTTTCATGAAAATCTACGAGCTGACAGGTCTTGCATTTCTGAGAAAATTTTACAACATTTTCATGCAGCACTTGTTGAATCGTTTTTCTTCATTTTGATTCTTCAAAGTGTAAAACTGAAAGATTCAGGCAAAGGCAGCGAAGGTATCATTTCCTTATGATTTCTCGTGGTTGCTTTCAACTTCTAAAAATCCTTCTGTGTTGCTAATATTTTGTTGTCTCAAGAACGCGTTATTCATTTCCGCCTGTCGGTTTGACGAGTTTGGAATCGTTTTCCTCTTCTTCATTCTTTATATTCGTGCAAAAACTGGGAAATATGAGACAGACTGGAATAATTCAATCTGACATCAGGCTTCTCATCGAAATCTAAAGCTGTAAATGTCTGGGGAACGGTGCTAACTTTATGTTTTAAAATCTAATCATGGCGCTGTCTGAGTTTTCTCATCTTGCACTCCGAATTCATGTGTTACACTATCTTCTGGACTCTGAGCTTTATGTCAGTCTAATACGTTATTTGCAAGGAGAGGGAGCGGTTTAACAAATGCAAAGTCGTGTTTGTCGATGCTTTGAAAGAATCATCAATTCAAAAATGAAGATTTGACGTAATTCCTTTCGAAGAATCGACAAGGGATTCAGGTTCTTTAAATTATTCTCTATGTTTAAGAGTGAATGTCAGTAAGGACCAAAGTCGGTATAAACAGGGGTCTGTCGATTTGGCTGATTTTCACATATATTGTTCAGTTTTTTACGCTGATTCTCGTGGTGCTATTCGTTTTTTGTAGAAATTATCGTATGCAGGGTTACGGTAGCTTCAAGCTTTGAGAAATCCGACCTCGGGAAAAAATTCATAACTTTCTTAATTGTGGACTAAATCGAATAGGGTTTTCAGCATTGAATAGCCCATGAAAAACTCTACAAATAATGTAACTACGACCATCTGCTAGGGCCAACAGTTTCCCGTCAAAAAGTTCATTTCCGAAAACACGATCCTGACCGACTGCAGTTTTTCGCGATTTTGACCCCATCGATGTCTTGGGCAACTGGCTGGAAATGGCCTTATTTTGTAGAGAATTTAATTCTGAATAAAAATATGTAACTTTTTCGAAAAACGAGGTTGGATCCTGGGGTCAAATAAACCGCCGAATGCATAAAATTAGGGTGATTTTCATGAAAGAAAATTTCAAAAATTCATATCTTCCTGTGTGTATATATTCTAGAATAAGTTCTGGAACAAAAGTTGATCAACTTGAAGAGCTCTACAAAATTCTATGAAAAACTCCGACATTAACTCACACTACTTTTGTAAACGCAGTACAGGTATATAGGGTAACTTTTCTCGTTAAAAATAATTTTAAACGTTCCCTTGTTATTTTTATTTTATTCTTCTACTCAAGATCTACAAAATAAAAAAAATAATCATGAAATTTAGCCTGATACACAGGGAGATATGATTTTTTGAAATTTCCTGTCAAACGGCACTTTGCAATAATTGGTCATTAAACTTCAAAAAATTCTGGAGCTCATACAATAATGAATCCGAGGTAAGTTTTGGAACAAAAGTTGTTCACCATATCATTCTACACAACATACTGGAAGGGCGAATTTTTTTCAACGTGATTTACGCGTAAATGCAGTACGGGCATATAGGGTAACTTCGGGTAGCTTTTCCTGCCAAAATGAATTTCTAAAAATTTTATTTTTATTTTTGCCATATTCTCCTCGACAAGATCTACAAAATAAAAAATAACTATGAAATTTTGTGTGAAATACAAGGAGATATGGATTTTTGAAATTTTCTTTCATGAAAATCACCCTAATTTTATGCATTCGGCGGTTTATTTGACCCCAGGATCCAACCTCGTTTTTCGAAAAAGTTACATATTTTTATTCAGAATTAAATTCTCTACAAAATAAGGCCATTTCCAGCCAGTTGCCCAAGACATCGATGGGGTCAAAATCGCGAAAAACCGTTACCGGTCAGGGTCACTTTTTCGGAAATTATTTTTTTGGCGGGAAACTGTTGGCCCTAGCAGATGGTCGTAGTTACATTATTTGTAGAGTTTTTCATGGGCTATTCAATGCTGAAAACCCTATTCGATTTAGTCCACAATTAAGAAAGTTATGAATTTTTTCCCGAGGTCGGATTTCTCAAAGCTTGAAGCTACCGTAATCCTGCATACGATAGTTTTTATGAAAAACAAACCACATCATGAGAATCAGCGTGAAAAACTGAATAATATATGTGAAAATCAGCCAAATCGACAGACCCCTGTTTATGCCCCTTTGTTAAGACTTTGGTTTTTGCTGACATTCACTCTTAAGCGCAGCGCCAGCACACGTTCGTGGAGACAGACTCGGTGCGCTACGTCTACCACCCGCTGGACAACATCTACGTCGTGCTCATCACCACAAAGAACTCGAACATTCTCGAGGACCTCGAGACGCTCCGTCTCTTCTCCCGAGTTGTAAGTCCTAAACAAAGTTCTCGAAAGGAAAACGACCGACAGAAAAGTAGTGCATCTTTCCGAGAGATAAACTAGAAACCTCAAGACCACGAGACACGAGATATGGAGAAATAATGCGGAAAAAGATGCCTTTCTATACCATGCTATTCCCTATTTGCCTATTTTTCGTAATAGTTTTCTGAGTGAGAATGAAGACCTCTCCTTTCAATATGATACTTTTTACGGGTTCGAGCTTTGAAAATTTAGTTTTCAACTTCTTTTAGGAAAATGAAATTTCCAGATCCCGGAATACTGCCGCTCGAACGAGGAGAAGGAGATTTTGGCCCACGATTTCGAGCTGATTTTCGCATTCGATGAAATCGTCACTCTCGGATACAGGTCGGTCAAGAATTTTTAAAAATCATATTCTCGATTTTTATAAGAAATTCAAGATTTTTCGTAAAGTTTTTAAATGAAAAGTCATGGTTCTAGTTCTTTCTTCTGTCTCATTGTGAATTCAAAAGGCAGAGCGTTGTTTTCTTTTTTG
The DNA here is from genome assembly GCA_964036155.1 of Diploscapter coronatus. Classification (NCBI taxonomy): domain Eukaryota; kingdom Metazoa; phylum Nematoda; class Chromadorea; order Rhabditida; family Rhabditidae; genus Diploscapter; species Diploscapter coronatus. The sequence goes on along the minus strand of OZ038422.1, from coordinate 42,393,399 downwards.
AAGTACTAAAAGAGCAAGAAATTTGACTTCAAGAATGACCGGCAATGTGTTTTGCAGGGAATCGGTGAATCTGGCGCAGGTGCGCACATTCACGGAGATGGACTCGCACGAGGAGCGCGTCTTCCTGCAGATTAAGGAGGCACAGGAGAAGGCTGCCAAAGCGGCCATGGCCGAGAAGGCCAAGGAGTTCAAGAGGATGCAGAAGGAGGCTCTTTCCAGGGGACTCAAACCTGGCGCTGGTATGTTTTTCTTCTTTTTTTCTAAACTTATAGTTTTTATTCAGTTTATTTAAAACAACAAACATTTTCTCCCCATCAAACTATGAAAAACTCTTATTTCAAATACTTGGAAAAAAACAATTCCATTTTGTCTTCAGCTCGAGGAATTTTATGAAAAATACTGAAAATAATTTCTTCGCATTTAGATACACACTTTTCAACTTACAGGTTCCTCCTTCTCCTCTGCAAACGCGATTTCCTCCCAATCGACCCCGCTGACTGCCGTCTCCGATCTGCCTGCTTCCAAGCCCGCGGCTGCTTCTGCGAGTCGCCCGAGTGGAGGTGGAAAGGTTGGTCTCATTCATATTTTATGCCAATTTTTAAACACAAATTATGATTTTGAAAATAAGCGAAAATATATTTTTTGATTTCATTTTCTAGGCTTTGCAAAAAAAAGGTCAATTTCAGGCTCTGAAACTGGGCGCCAAGACGAAAGACGAAGACGCATTCCTCAACCAGCTGCGTCAACAGGGACAGGCCATCGCTCCTGTCGAGAAAACTTCTAATGTTGATGTGAGGAATCATATTTGTTTTTCAAGGGAGATATTCTATTTAAAAAAAAAAGAATTCAAATTCGTGTCAAGTTTGATAATGTGTTGCTGATTACAGCGCAGCTCTGCAGCCCCGTTAATTCCCTCTGCAGCTGCGGTCAAGCGAGAGGCCGTCCACGTGAGAACCGAGGAGAAAATCACTGCATCGGTCAGCAGAGACGGAGGACTGCAAAATGCTGAGGTTAGAGTGAATTTTGTTATGAAACCTGGGTCTTTTAATTCTAGTTAGAAGTTTATCTAATATTTTTCTTTCTAGCCACTTTTCAACATTTCTTTTCGAATTCAGCATATCTAGCCTGATTCACTTAAATGGCCATGTTTTGTCAGGCATGCTCCCTAATGAATTCTCAATTTTCTGCCTTCAGGTGTTCGGCACAGTGACTCTGTGCGTGACATCGCCAGAATTCAACACTGTCGCTGTGAAAATGAACAATGCTCGAGCGCAGTCTGGTTTGTTGAAGTGGCTGCTTAATTTTAAGGGAGAAATATTCAGGTGCCCAATTGCAAGTTCACCCCAACTTGGATAAGAAAGAATGGCAGGCCACCGGACTTCTCAAACTCAAATCTGCGAACAAACCATTCCCTGTAAGTTGACTTTTAATAATTTACAAAAGTGGAGTTTATCGATCGATTGCTTTATATGATGAATTTTCTGCTAATTGTGATTTTGGCAATGAGTTTAGGCGAACAGCGACGTCGGTGTGCTCAAGTGGAGGCTGATTCTGCAGGCCGAGGACGAATTGCCTTTGACTCGTAAGTTTTATATTTCTCTTGCAGAACATGAAATTTTTAACATCTCCATTGAATTCAAATGATTTCAACAGAAAAATATTCAAAAAAAAAAACATTTCGAAACTTTCACAAAATATTCACTTTCAAATTTCAGTGAACGTGTGGCCGGAGGAGAGCGCCGACGGATGCCAGGTGAACATCGAATACACGCTGCAGGACAAGTCATTCTCCCTCGAGAACGTCCAGATTCACATTCCTTTGCCGTTAGTTTTTGAAACTATTACACTATTATTATTATATCGTGCATCCCAGTTGATTTAATTGTAAAATTCCTATTCTTACAACAAATTTCAAACGTATTCAAAGATATAGACCACGTGTCAACTATTCTTCATACGAAAAACCTTATTACGATTATTTTGCAGACCAGCCACTGCACCAGTGGTCTCAGAATGCGAGGGTTCGTACGAATATCTTAAACCGAGAAACCAACTGCTCTGGACGCTGCCTTCTATCGACAGGTGATTCAATATTTTAGTTTTTAATTTAAATTAACGAGAGTCGAAAGTTTGGACACGAGCATTACTTTTCGTATTATTATTATTAATGGGATTGTTGTCAACCGATTCTCCTAAAATTTAGCTTGTTTATTGCTTCATGTCTTCTAAAACATACCAGATTCAATAGAATTCGTCGGCTTACTTGAAACAAATATTTATATCCAATGTTCAATTTCTGTAAATCGTCAACTTTCGAAATTATATTTTTTCAGCTCTAACGACAGCGGCACTCTGGAGTTCTCAGTTCCGAACGGCCACAAGGACCACTTCTTCCCCGTTAATGTCACCTTCTACAGCGAGAAACTCATGGTCCCTATTACGGTTTGTTACATTTTTTTTATCGATTATTAAAATGTTTCTATTTTTTTAAATCAAGATCATTCCTTCATTGACAAATTGATTTTCCAACTTCGAAATCCATATAAATTTATTCTATTGCCAAATGTTAGCAAAGACTTTTAGCCTCTTTCAAAATGTAAACTTCTAATACTTGATAGTGTGTTCATCTTGGATTAGCATTTCCAAATATACGATAATATAAGATCTAGGCTGCTTTGACTTTAAACTCTAGGCTCGAGAAAATTAGTTGCATGACTAAACGAAATGAAATCATGTCTTCGAAAAATTTCAGACTAAGAATATCAAATATTGAGATCTTAGGTTTTGTTTTCACAAGCCATGAAAACTGAAAATATTTGTATCATCCCAGAAATTATGTCCAATCTCTATATCGTATTTTTAACAAATTCTTCATCAATTCATTTGGTAATTGTTTCTCTTCAGGTCGAGCACATTGAGACGATGGATGGTTCGTCTACGGACGTGGTGCATTCGACGGAGACGCGACTGGTCACCGACAAATATGAAATTGTCTGAGCTAGGACATTCAGATATTCAGCTAAAACATTTATGTCTGAAGCGAAACTATTTGATTCAGCAAATTCGTATCTTCATCAAATAAAACTTCCACCAATCATTTCCTTTTGCCTTACTTCTTCCAAATTTGATTGCACCCTTTCCTCTTTTCGAATCGATTTTTATCAATTTTCCCTTTCAAGAATCGTGCATAAAACCCCAATCATTATTCTCTTGCTGGAAATTTTTGGATATTTGAACCTCTACCCATAATGTTTTATCAAGTTGTTACATGAAAATCTATGCTTTTTCTCAAAAATTCCTTATTTATTGAAAGCCACTTTTATTTATGAAGAAAAGTGTTCCGAGGCAAATCACGCGGCATCGTTCTCCAGAAATTGTGATCCATAGCGTATATTTATTATTGTTTTAGATTGAAGAAAATCACAACTACGATTTCTTTTGGTTTTTATTTTAAAAGTGAAATAAAGGGTTTGGATAAGATAAAATAAGAAAAACGAGATTATTTCTTGAAGCTCGAAAAAATATTCTTGGCCTTCTCGGCGGCTGAAGTGTTTGACGCGTTCGGGCCTGCCACTTGCTAAAATTAAACAAACCATTAGCTTAGCTAGTTCTAATGCTTTATGCAAATGATAAATATCAACGTCAATGAGTTTCAACTTTTAGGCGAATTTCGATTAAAGCTGAAGCTTTGGGTTGCGAAGGAGTTCTAAACTCCTCCTTTATCAAGGGTAATCGATGGCAGGCATATTTTAAACATCATTATGCTGATGACTGAAAGGAAAGCGACAAAATTATAGTTAGGGAATGACTCGTATAGAATAGGACACTTGCAAGGAATTGCGCATTATCTATCCCTAGATATCGCACTCTCTCAATCTATATAAAATCCTATCGAATGTCATTAATCAATGTTTTCGAACTTAACTGCGTGTAATTCATCTTCCTTCACAGCACTCAATTCCCCTACAGCATTCTAGGGTCAGACAGAGTTCAACTATTATCAGGAGAAAATGCTCCAAAATCGAGATTTGAGAACAATTTTCATGTTTACAAGCAGATCAGCTTTCTTCGCACGTGCAAATATGAAAATGTGTTGTTGTGAATTATTGTGAATCATATGCTCTCAGAGCGCAAATTACTGCAGCATGGCAATGATAGTTGCTGTGCTATTACTGGAGTAATTTGAGTGGGAAGTGAGATATCTAAAAAAACATGAGAGAGAAGAGGAAAGAATGAATGGAAGGGAAGAGATGAAAGGAGCAGTGTCGATTGCTCTGAAGACCAGAGGAAGTTGGAAAGGACTGAACTTTGAACAATTATCCCCGAGACATTCAAATCTCGGCATTTTTCAGAGATCTACAACGCATTTTTCTTAAACTTTTGAAAGTTGGACATTTTTCTCCATTTTCCCATGCTTCCATTTCGTGAACTATTTAATGTTTCACGGTAGAATTTTCAATTGTTTCCGAAAAGTACACAAGAGTTGCGTTCTTTCGAACTCTCCTAATTACCAAATTATTTGTTTCTTGGAGTGAATCCAGCCTAATTTGGCCTAATTGTTACGATGTGCTCATTGATGTTATGCAAGCGCCAAATGTCAATTTCGATATGTCAAATTTTGGCAGAAGGCACAGAATGTGATCATGCAAAAACATGAAAATGTTCGTCCGCTTTCTCTTGCTTTTCGAATGTCTTGCGCTATTTCTCGCGTTTGACAATCGCCTTATGCCATTTGCAAATCGAGCGTAGGGCCAGAGATTTTTGAAGATCAGAGGAAGGAAGCTATGATCATGTGATGGAAAACAAGTATTCGGAACTTCAAGAATAAAATAATCTAACACGTAAATTCATTGCAATTGAGACCTTGCAACATTCTTTTCTTAAATTTTCGCTAGAATTATTTCATTTTCAATAAAAATTGTAAATTCTTCACTTGATGCACTTCCTTGCCAACCCTCTGCACGTCTTCAGCTGTCACATTTTCCTGGACAACTTCGATCGCTTTATTCACAGCTTCAGGTCTTTGATTTGGCTAAAATTATTCTAATTTGCGCAAAAAATGGTGAAATAAAACTTACGTCATTAAGATTTTTGAGAGATTCCATCGAAAAATCGAAAAATTTTGATAGCCAGAAGAATGGATGACGCTCCAAGGAAAATGCCCCAGTTCCATTCATAGTTTTATAGTCGATTTTAGGAGTTTGTTTGTCAAGCATAAAACAGAATCTCTGAAGATGAATAATCTGCCAAACTGACTATAAACTTTTATCAGCATGTGAGGAAATTTTTGAAACACCCCTTTCTCTTAGAAATCATTTATTCTGAAAGTTTTTTTGCTGCTCTTTTCTAGACGCCGAAAGCACAAAGAATAAAAAACCACCTACTTCAAGTGAAGTTGATTCAGCAGTAGAAAAACAACCTCTAAATATCACAAAACCAAATGTGCATGATCGTGTTTTGTTCTAAGCTTTGGACTAAACTATTATGCAGGGCAAATGTCAAATTTGCTAGATTGTTCTAATGTCCTAATAGTGCAATACTTGATGAGCTTGTCTGCTGAATATTTCAGTTCATTTGAACCATTTTGGGTTGTTGAATTGCCTGAATTCGAGATTCTCACGAATCGGGAGGAAATTTTCTTGAGGATTGGTTCGGATAATCCGCATTCAGATTCTTCCATTGTAGACTTTGAACGGAGCATTACGATCCATCTGTCTGCCTGTGTTTATCCTTTCATCCTTTTTAGTTGCTGCATTAATTTCTCTGCATCTCTCTTCCTCTTCTTTAATTGGAGTTGCAGTGCAGCAGCTCTTCAGTGCTTCAGCTATTTTCCTCGTTTTCATCTGGGCTGTGGCTTCAGGCTTCAGTCTCAGGGCCACTTCTATCACAAACACACCATCCAGTCATTCAGCCATTCGAGTTGTTGCCAATCGACATTCCACTCTTTCATCACATTTCTCAGACTCATTATTTTTTCAGCAGTTAGCCTCAGGTTTTGTGATCTAAGATGCATTTTTCTCAAATTTTTAATTTCCTTGATCAAAAGTGTAATGTTTCTGCAAGATATTTTCAAATAAACGTGCATATTTTTAGTTAGTTCTTTCCCAAATTAAATGACAGATTCGTCCTCATTCAAAAATTTTATTCTCCTCTTTTCACGATCTCTAATATATTCTTTATTCTTTTTTTCGAGTCTTCCAAAAATGCATATTTAATTTTCACTTACTGGCACCTAATTCTTCAATATCTGCCTTATTTAATTTTACCAGTGGCTTTTCATCCGAATTTGAGAGTTCTCCATCTCGCATCTCTCATCTCCCGTTCTATTTCACTTTATTTTTCCGTGCGTTCGAATTTCTCCATTTCTATTCCGCTGAAGGCTCATCTCAAAACAATTAAATTCAGTTAAATCCGCGCATATTCTCATGAGCCGCTCTTTTTTCATTTGATTTTATTATTTTTCGCACGAAATTACGCTTTTACTTTACTTGCTCATTTTTTGCGATATCATATTTTTGAATTCGAGTTTTAGATACTTGCTTCGCTAACAGACTATGAAGTAATTTTTCTAACTACTATTTTTGTGAAGGCTAACATTATGAAAATTGCACAAATTTATGCTTATCATTGTCGGGTTTCGGAATTTCAAATATGTGAAAGACTAACGAATAATGCAAATTTCTCACGAATCGTTGAATATTTCACACAAACTGACACTACAAAAAAGGCATATTTTATCGCGCAAAAATATGCACTTCATTAGGAACTCGAAATTAGTTTTTAGCGCGTCAGATAAGTGTGTGGGGACCTATTTTCGATAATCTAAATTCAGAAGATGTTGCGTTTTGGCTTATAAAATAGAAAAAAACGCCTTTATGGTGAGTGGCTGTTTGTGCGTTCTTTAATTATCTCCATTTTCTTCGTTGACATCTCCGAAGTCGAGACGAATATTTAATTTCACTTTTGAGATTGCAAATTCTTTTGAATCTAATCAAAAGTCAACTCTATGCGTTAGTGCAGTTAGCTTTTGGATATTTGCTACTTATTTCTATGATTGCGGAAATTTCCATTCACGATTTTCCCCGTATTTCTTTCTGAACAGGTGCTCTCTGAGGAAATCTCATTATTTTTCCGCTAGTAAATGAAATTAATGAGTGCAAATTTCCATATGCACAAGTTTGCAAATGCTTGCTTGCATTTTAGTGATGTGAAGATCAAGACCAAGATTCAGAATTTCTGCAGGAATATTGATATTTATCTTCTAATTTGTGCCTGGTTATTAAAATCCCAAATTTAATCCATCAAAGATCCAATTACCCGATTTTCGGCGATATTTGTTGATATGCTTGCTCTGCGAATGAGACGTGACAGATAGAAGTTATATTGTGATGAAGGGGTGAAGGGATGAATGAGCGGAGAAGCGAGAGGAGTGACTCCACTGCTCCTTGTCGGGAAAACATCGGAATAAGGGAATAATCACGAGAACCGCGGAGCACAATTGCAGAAGTCATTTTGCATGCAGAAATGCAGGCTCGACAGAGCTGCTGTCATTATTCCATTCTTCCCCTTCATATAAACTCCATTGTTCCACCATCTGATTCTAATATCCATACACTATGTTCATAGATCATCGTTATTAGCTTTTTTAAGAGAATATTCCTATAGAATAATGATACCTACCTTTGTTTAAACATAAAAGTTTTTTCAGTCCCAGACATTATAGAGTGTGAAAGATCCTTCGTCCTAATCCGTTAAAATCATTTTAAAATTTCTTTTATGTTAACGATTATGTATTTGGCTAAAAATTTTCAAAATTCACTCTTTTATGTAGAAGATAATGCTGATATCTTTAGAATTGACAGCAGCTAAAGTTTAAATTATGAAAATGAGGTATTATCTGACGTTATTTATAGTAGTCTCTATCTTTGAATATTTACAATTGGAACATGTCACTTTTATAAGTTATCAGCAATATGCAATTATTAATTTAAAAATGCTAAATTCAAGTAATCGAGTAAACCAAATGCTGACATTTTGAAACTTCATTGTATTTTTATCTATTTGCTCATTGGCTTGCTAATTTGCATGAAATTCTCAAATCTAGATTGCAGTTTGCAAAAATGCTCTGTAATGATGCATTCGTGATGAGATAAGGTTCTATAAATTCTAGGCTGAGTCATGTAATTCTAGTTAGACTTCATACAAATTTGTATCTTTATTTTCTTTATAATTATAACCAACTACAATACATTGTCTGTATCAAATCTATTTGTGCCGAAAATTTTCTTGCAAATTTATCTTTGAAGCAGCGTCATTTTCTTCTTTAAACCATTCGTATCTATATTTGATGCTCGATCACTCCCCTACAGAGATGTTGTCAACTTCACTTGCGAATTCATGTTTTTCCATAACCGATCCCATCCTATTTTCTAGATTCCTATTTCCCTACACCTTTTTCCGCTCTTTCCGGTCGACTTCCGACTTTTCTTCTAGTCTTCCTGCAAACAACTTGCAGTCAAACCCTTCCTCATTACTAATTTTAATAGATTCAGCTGGCTACTTTTAATACGAGTAAATAGTTGCTTGGCTTACATTAATAAGTGGATTTCTAATGAATAGAAATAAACCTGAAAACAAGGAGAAATAGTGCACGGAAATGGGAGATGGCAGAGTATGGAGATGTGCAATAATGACATTTAGCGAATTGCCGTCGACTGGTCGTCCTTTCATCAACTTGTCTTTTTTGCTATTTCTTTAATTTCTCTCATTCTTTTAATCAAATACTTTACAAATTTTCTCAACTTCATGTGCTAATTAGAAATTCTTACACACAGACGCGTTTTCATAAATTAATTTTCTAAACTTTGCAAGTAACTTCCGATCTTTCAATCGAATTACGTGAATAAAAACTATAACTCGATGTTCAATTTTGTGCAGATATCATTCATTATGCAAGCGATTGAAGCTTATTTTCTCAGCTCATGCACATTTGACCTTTAATGTTCACTTTATATTTCAGTTATCAGGTGATCTTTCCTGTTATTATAATCATCCCTGGTAAAATTTCAAATTTCTAGTAGCTTGGCATCAGAAGATTCTTTTCATGAAACTATGAGGCTATGATAGTCGTTCGGTTTTGCTGTCAAACACTATGACTTATCTTCCCACTTTTGAAAAATTTCCCTAGTCTATTCACGATCATGACATAATATAGTTCATCAGAAATTCTCGTGGATAATGTGCTACACACTCCTTTATACCATTTGCTTTCATATTCTTGACGATGTTCATCAGAACAACTATTCCTCTCCATTTACTAGCAAATGTGCAAAGTTCATCCATCCACTTCTCCCATTGATGTTAATAAATGTCGCAGCTTGTGAAAAATCGGCTCTAGATAAATTCTTGGTCTTTAACGACTAAATAATTTAATTATACTTGCAAATTTACCCATCCTTCATACAGATCTGCACACCTGATATTTTCTGCGATGCTTCTTTAAAAATATTCTTTTATCAAGTTATTTGCTAGCATCGAGTTACTCACATAAAATTTTCTAGAGCAAATGATCGTCCATCTGCAAGTTTATCGCTTCTAAATAGTAAAAGACTAACTTTCAGAGGTAATTTCGGTCTTGTGGAAGTTGAATTCGCAGAAAAACTGCATTTAGCGTGGTTGATTTGTTATTTGCTGATGTATGAAAATTTCATGCAAGCCGTTCAAAATTCCCACTTCCAAATGCCAGACAGCTGCAAATTTGACAATTCTCTGGAAAAATGTCTACTCGATTATTCGATCGCGGTTCTACTAATCTAAAGAAAAAGCCTTGTTATAAAATATTTTTTACTTTTCAAAGACAACTTTGAGCACCTTGAACCATGAGGAAGTGCGAATTTTCATTTTCACTGCAATTTAATGCACTGATGCTGTTTCTCATGATATTTTGCATAAGCTCTTCCACAAAATCTCAATTCAGATAAACCTTCCACTTATCCGGATTAAGCTCTGCCTTATTTCATAATGCGATAGATCTTCGAGATTTTGTTAACCAGAACACAAAGCTCTAAAGGCAGTCCGTAAAATTGTTGGATTTCATTTTTCTCCGCTCGTCTTTAATTCGTTACTCGTAATTTTCGAATTTTCAAATTTTTATCGATGGCTTCTTTTCCTCCATTCTTCAGCCATTTTCTGCGTCTTTCCGAAGTCTCTGCAACTCATGTAGCAATACATTTTACGTGGACAAACACAACGCCAAATTCAACTCAAATTTGTCTGAATTTCTCAGAATCCGAATATTCTTCTCGAGTTTCTTTCGGCATGAATTTTAGACTACTAATTATTCGACACAATTCAACTGATTCTTCTCATCTTCAATGACTCAACAATAATTGATAGTTTGAATTAGAAATGTGTCATTTCTCAAACTAGGTTTGAGTGAATTTGGTCCTCGAGCATTAGAATCATTTTGTGAATTTCTTATTCCCGTATCATATGATCATTCTTGAACATAGGATTAGGTTATGGAAGCAAATATTTCAAGTCCACTGTTCAAATTTCTCAAACGTGTCAATTTGTGTTGCGACAAATTCATTAATTAGTTATGCGCATCAAATCGAATAGTAGCATAAGTTTTATTGTTTGTTCGGAAATTCTCATCTAAATTTCATATATCAAAGGCGAACTCTTTAGCTTTACACTATCCCATTCCTTTTGGCAGCTGCCATTTCTATGAATTTCTAAATTTACTACCTAAGCACATTGACGAGAATGGCTAGGAATCCACAGAATTTGTTTTAGCATAATTTCATTTAATAGCGATAATTATTGAAAAAAAACTTTCTATGTGATAATCGTTTTGAATGCACTATGGATATGCGCATTTTCGTATGTACTTTTAATCTCGAATTCATTTTCTATTCTTCTTGTATTTCATTGAGAATCTAGAAATCTTTTATCATCTTCTCATTTTCCTATACTCATTCTTATAGTTCTCGACCACGATAATACAAGTCGTCATTAAAGTTTATCCGCTTCCGATTTGTGCTTAAACTATTCTTTTCTATAGATGTTGCAATCTGTGCTAATTGCAGATGTCGTCGATAAAGAAGAAGAAGGGTCCTCTGCGACTAATCTCGAAGGAAGCATCCATTCTGGCTGATGGTCAAAGCGCACCTTGCAGTCCTGCTGTTAAGAAGGTGCAGTTTGTTCTCGAATTAGCAGCGAGAAAAGTAGCTGTAAAATCTACTCGACTATGAAAATACTCGTATTGGCAGAGGAACAGAGACGAGAACGAGAGCTGAATAGATTGGATAATTGAATTCGATTAGAGCAGCTGGGCGATGAGAGGATGGTGGTAGGAGGGGAAGAAAATGCAACAGAACGGGTGGAATTCGGAGATGAGCTGATTAGCGCTTGAAATTATCGCTGAAAAAGGGAAATTGAAAAATCTCATGCATTTTTGCGATGCCCTATCTAGATTTAGAGTGGAGATTTATTAGTCTAGATGCCGATGTCAGTGAGCAAAAATCAACAGGAAGGAAGCGAATTTAGGAATTATGCAATTTGCGTGACAAAGCACAATGAGCATTGTGAATAATTTTAGATCGAAAATAGCAAATGCGCTAATTTTTGGGATTTTACGAATTTCGAAATTTATAGACGTATCGATTAGTCGTCGTTGGTTCTGCGCGAACCGGGAAATCAGCGATTCTGAGCAGATTTTTGGAGAAAGGCTTTGAGGATCGATATATTCCGACAATTGAAAATTTCTATAGGTAAATTCTCAGAAAAATGCTTTTTGAGCCCTAAGAAATCACAGGAAGCTCTACAAGATCAAAGGCGACTTGTATCAACTGGACATAATCGACTGCTCCGGAAACGATCCGTTCCCCGCAGCCAGGAAACTCTCCTACATTTCCGGCGACATGTTCCTCATCGTGTCCAGCGTCGAGCAGGCCGAATCCATCTATCATATGCTGGAGGTTTTGACATTTTCTTGTAAAATAACCTGAAGAAAAAATGCTAGATTCGACAGCAAATCGAGGACTGCAAAGCTTCGAGAGGAGTGACTTCGACAGCTCCCGAAGTTCCCTGTGTGTTTGTCTTAAACAAAACCGATCTGCCCGAATATCGATGGATGGTAAGATTTTAAATATCAGTGATGTGCGAGATTTGACTCGTCAACTTTTTGAAACGAACTCCAACTCGTTTCTTTCGAAATTCGAACTTGAAATCTTCCAGATGCTGAGTTTTGGTTCGAGTTATAAGATCCCATATCCCTGAATACCCATTTTGTGGACTATAAGCTAGTCGTAGATGTTCATTTGCAGGTGACACAAGAGGAAATTCAGCGAAAAGTCGAAGAAGAGGCGGGCACTTCGGAGAATCTCATCTTCTGCTCCGCGCTCAAGGACACTAATATTGACAAGGTTGGGAGGGAAAGCATAATAATTGCATGCAAATATTCTAATGAAAAAAGGCTTTGACCAAAGTAAATAGAATATTGAAAGGATTCTGAAGCAATGTCTAAATCGAATGATCTTTGGGCGCTTTCGTTTGTCCATGTCTCACGTAGATTTCCTGTTGGAACATTTCCAAGCAATATTGGATTTGGATGCAAATTATCTGGAATCCGTTTGGTTTCGAATTTCACTTGCAATTCGTTAGTTTAGGCGTTCGGGCGGCTTTTTACACTGAACAAATGTCCGAAGCAGATGAACCCAGAAATGGGGAAGAGACTCAGAAATGAACTGTCTGAGGACAACCAGACCAGCAGCAAGAGACATATCCTGCAGAGGATGAGGAACAAATTCTCCAGGGAGAGTGACGATGTTCCCATTAGGTAAACTAAATTCAATTGTCTTTGGTTTTTAATGAAAAATGACTTGGACCGAATGTTGATTGTGTGAAGAAAAACTTATTAGCTGATTTTTCAAATGAAAAATATGAAAACTTATTACCAAAGCATGATAAGAAAAAAAATGAAAACCCCCATTCGAGTAAATCAATGATAGAGGACCGTTCACTTTTGCTCTTGCTAAAAATATTATCATTTTTCTCGACAAGATTTTGTGTGAGAGAAGAATACTACCCTTGGAATCGAGTTTTCTCTAATTATCTCATTATCGAATGCATCAGTTTATTCTGCTTCAACAATGCTAGAATTTCTTAGTTCGCTTTCCAATATTCACCTTACTTTCTTCAAGTCATTGAAAGTTCATTCCTATCTTGCTGCAAGTGACAATTTCCCCGAAAACCCCTGCAATTGCGTTAATTTCGTCTGTAATGAGAAGTGAAATTGATAGGTGATTAGAAGTGAGTGAAGAAGGGTCGGTCACCGCGTCGGTCCGTGCCGGGCTTCTGTTCCACATCTACTTCGAGGATTTCTCGAATATTGCTGATCTTCTTCTCCCACTTACTGATAAATCCGATGATAATTGATAAGGGGAGTGCAAGATGATAGATTAGACAGATATCCGTGAAAGGGTATCGGGGATATGTTTTCTTTGTGAATGACTATGATTCACAGCTATAGAACGCGAGTGAACTGAATATTTGAAGAAAAAACGACCTTTTGTATTCCAAATCCACTTTTTAAGAAGATAATAAGGGAGGGTAGAGAAAAAAGTGGGTGTGGAATACAAAGAGGTCGAAAAAACCAAGTAACGTGAAAGAAAAAGCTGCAATGAGTTTCAAGATTGGGCACTCAAAATGATAAGGTAGATTTTGTAAAACATCCGACTGTTACCGATTTTACTCGAACACTTTGTCACTAATATGGGAGGAGAGTGAAGCTCGAGTTTGAAGGGTCAGGAGATTGATATCAAGTTCAGTTCCTAGTCAACTTTATACATTTATTCAGCCATGAATATTTTCAGTTACACGGACGAAACAGCTCGTAGGCCGAGTCTACGAACCGATTTATTGATAAATCGAGCCAAGACTTCCGTCGTGCATCAGGTCAATTACGCAATCAAATTAACATAACAAAATGTTGTTTCAGCACCTAACGCAAAGTCTGAGTAACGGTACCACTCCCAATAACAATAACAACAACAACAATAATTCGGAAAAATCGAATGCAAATGGAAGAGCCTCTTTGGTAACTCAAAACAGTCTGGGAGCGGCAGAACAATCACCAACAGCTCCCGACAGATCACCAAAACCAAGCAGATGTCATATTATGTAAAACAAACTGAAAATTATTGATGGTTTGAAAAATCTGTGAGACTTGCAATCATTTCGGATTCTAACGGATAGGTCAAGTTTCCTTCACCCTTTTAAAAGTAATGAACGGAGAAGAATGTTATTCGCTCATCTACCTTGAAATTGTTGCAAACCGCATAGAATTTTCAATGCATCGATATGCGATTTACGAAGTTATGTCAATGCGTTTCGTTTACGAACAATTTAGTCAGAATTCTGTTTATTTCAATGCTGGATCATGATAATTTGAAATGTTTATTATTACTGATCGTTTTCAAGTACTTATGCAATTTATCGAAAAAAAATTCATCCCGGTTCTAATTTCATTACAAGGTATCTACTGTTACAACATCATAATTCATTCCAAAACATAAATTTACCATTTTATCGATTTTCCTACTATGAGAGTGACTAAATTATGCATGAAGTCCAAATAAATGCAAAATTCTAAATGTCAGTGTTGTAGCTATTATTGCATGAGGTTATGTTTGAAAGACATTCGATATTGTAGAATCCTGTAGAAAGTGAGAAATGCACAAGAATTCAACCCGATTTGAGGCTCAAATTATGACCTAGACATTATTAAGGTTTGATTATTATTACAAGGTATTTTCGGCTTTCCATGCTTGAACATTACTTTCCGGAATTACTGAATGTCGGTGTGTATTGGCAGGCTTCATAGTCTACTGGCGAAATCATGTTGAATGCTTTTGTGAATACGTTGATGTAATCTGAATTGGGTTGTACACATTTTTCAAGTGATAAATCATTCAGGGATGTAAACCAATTCGAAACTAGATCTAAACTCGCTAACGAATTCGGATTGAATTCGAGTTTGAGTTCCAGAAATGTCAAACTTCGTGCATGCTTGATATCAGTTCTGGTTCTTGATTATATCGAACAACGATTGTTCAAAGGGACAACAGAAATGTGAAACTGGCAAAAAGTGGAAAATTCCTGATTTAAACGAGGAAAAACTCACTATTATTATCCAAGAACTGCAGAACATTCTTCATATGTTCTTTCCTGAACCGCTCAGGATCTCTCGCAATGACGATAACTGGGAATCTGACCCAAGTTGACACAATCGCGTAGTCATATTGGTTGTACTCATTCAGAGGTCCTTTCTTCACCACCCAGACTGAATTTGATGGAATTGGTAAAAATGATCAATTTCTAATCTGACATGGCTCAGCATCGGGGCTGTTCGAGCTGTGCAAGACGAATTGACCGGTTTCTCCCGATTTGAAACCATATCCAAGAGCATATCTAAAGTGACACTTTTCTCTTGAGAACTACAGCAAGCTTGTGCAAGGCTCGATTTATCTGTGACGGGGACGGTGTGCTTTTTCAAATTTGAAATGGACAAGAGAATCGTCAAAAATCTGAACCGATGCGGGGAATGGTCAAATATTTCTCGAGCCTGATTAGCAGATAGTTTTACCTTGGCGGACCATTAGGATTTCCTTCTCGGTAGAACTTGAGAATTGTAAACTGAGCAGAATAAGTGGCATTTGTGAGAGCACCGACTGAAAATACAAGTTTGGAGATGCTTGTTTCTACCAGTCATTCTTTGATCTTGTCCTTGACCCTCCTTTCATTCACTAATTCTGTTCATGAGCGAAAGTGAAGGGGATCGAAAAACTAATGAATGAAATTTGGATTGAAACATGTTTGCGTCATGTCTATTCTAACACATGGCGCAAACCTCAACTTCGAAAAGATTAACTAAAGTGAGATGTAAATTGTTGCAAATTTGCAAATCTTGGCTATAAAAATGCTTACAGTGAAGAACGGTGCATGCCTCTCGGACGACATGCGGCGAATTGATGACCGTAAACCATCTGCCCATCATTCGAGCAACATCGACATTCTCTGCAGCTGGGTGAATTGCTCTGGAATTCAAGGATTAAGTTGATCTTAACGTTTTTTTCAAACCTGAACACATCCTTCGCAAGATTCTTGGCGGAATCTTTGGGGAGAATTCGATTGATCGAAGAGCCAATGAGAGTGTTGGCCGGAGGAATGATTTGAGGGAAGAGTTGGCCGACCTAAAATTCCAATATCGATTGAGTTTTTGTTTAAATGATGTGCGGATGAAGGTCAGTGTTTTCAAGGTATTTTAAACCCACGAGATAGTTGAAGTTGCTCAGTCCAGGAATAGTGTTGACACCAGGAATTGATGGCACATCTTGTGGGTCTCCGAAACCTGGCACAGGAATTGGTGCCAATCGAAACAAAGCCAGTAAATACCTTATTGAAAATGACTCAGTTACCCATCAACTTGTCCTGAGGCAATTCCTTGAAGATCAACTCGGTTCGTGTTCGCTTCGGCTATCAATTTGTTCAGATCATCCTTCTAAATTGAAAGCGTGAGTTGATAAGAAACCTTCATTTGAGTTCTAAAGAAAAACCAATTTTCACTCGCCTGATATAACGTGCTCGGCAATGGAGCCCTTCTCACGCTGTCCTTCTTCGAAGTGTATCCCGCTTGTCCCAATCCCAATCTCTCCAGCACATTTTCGGCTATCTGTCCAACTTTGTACAGACTTTCTTTCGCAACCTTATTCTCTGGTATCTTTGGAAAGTCCTAAATTCAAATGTTTCCGATGAGTAACCGTTGTAAGAACATAAAGATGAGCAAAATTATCCAAGTAGCGCATTGCATTGTGAGCACAGTACAATTTTCATGGATGAAGACGTTGCTAGCCGTTTTACGAATGTCCGGTTAATTAATGAAGATAATAATGACGCGATTTTACATTGATAAACGTGGATAAGCATGCATTGCACATTTGTGTATTGCTTTACGAAATTTGCAACAAAAAGAATAGGCAGATTTTCCCTATCAATATGCAACTCTGCAATATTAACTTATTTCTTCGCGTATGTGAAACATATGCTGTTTTTCTATCTTCATCAAGTGATCATACGCCCAAAATAATTCATTCAAAATGTGATAGCTTTTTCTTACCGTCGCTTTCATATCAGGGTCCGATCCTGCTGGCAGACTGCCGAAGTCAGGTGCATTTTGGGATTGTGCCTGTGAAAGGCCGACAATCGATAGACCGATTAGAATACAAGCCGCGCGCATGGCCAGGTGCGCAGATTTAGAGGGGAAAAGGGATTGGGGATTGGGATTCAGAGATTTGGAAGTTGGAAGGGACAGAAGCGAGGGGACTAGCCCTGGGGCGACAGCCGACAGCGAAACGATAGAGACGAGCTTTCTCTCCTTTCTCCTCTCGTTTTGACCCATTTCCCTTTTTCGGATGGATTCAAATTCGGCGACAGAAACATATGAAATGCGATAAGTCGATTGTCGATTGTCGGGATGCAGAAAGTGAATTCCGACTGACTGATTATTCGATTGGGGATTAGGAGATTCCGAGGATTTCAGCATGACTCAGTGTCATCACACGGATATCCTTTCGAGATTGTTGAAATTCGGTGCATTGCGTCATTAGCTGGGGATCATATCAGGGATGAGTTGCTTATCTTTGTCCATGTTTCAGACTTAATTTCACATTCAGAACAGTTGCTGAGAGTAATGAGACAATGCAATTTCTTGATGAAAATAAAATAGTAATTTTTACTAGTAAAAAAAACTAAGGAAAACGCGTTTCACGCTTGTGCATTTCTTGACGAAACTTGCAATGCAAAGAATAGAAAAATTTCACTAACCAACGTGTAAGTGTTCAAAATACACTTGGTCATTTTTGCAAGAATAAACAACGCGTTTTGTTCTCTTTTTCATAAAGTAATCAAATTTCACAATACATCATTTGCAGTTTTTGCAAGAATTGATCGTAAATCACCAAATCTCGATTTGCATAGCAATAGGAAGATTTGATTTGGTTTCGACAATTATGCACGAAATTTATGAAATGCTGTTCAAAACGAGTTTCTTTCGAATGATTTGATATATCGTTAGCAACATTGGTGGCTAGCTTGATTGGTATATTCGATGCATAAATTAACAAACCACAGAATTTCATTATTTATTTATCTCTTCAAAACTCAATACAATCACAACATTTGCATGATAATCTTTGCTAAATCAACAATTATTCAAAGTTATTAGAAATTATTAGGCACGATTTTCTCTATAAATACATTATTGCACATTGATACGGCCTGGAATCATTTTCGAAACAACATAAATTTCAACAATT
The DNA here is from genome assembly GCA_964036155.1 of Diploscapter coronatus. Taxonomy (NCBI): domain Eukaryota; kingdom Metazoa; phylum Nematoda; class Chromadorea; order Rhabditida; family Rhabditidae; genus Diploscapter; species Diploscapter coronatus. Next base: position 42,375,022 of record OZ038422.1, on the reverse strand, counting down.
TAGGAATGTCAAAGATTTCTGACGATCAAATGTTTAAAATTTTAAATAGATAATGAAAAATAAGATGATTGCTGATAGTAAAAATGAACCCGAAATAGGTAGAGAGTATTTTTCTTGATAAATGAAAGTCATAATGTAACTGAAAAATGAAAGACTTGCAATATTTAATATTATCTACAAGATATACTTATCACAAATCTAATGTAGAATCTCAAAGTTAGATTATTGCAAAATTTCCTAGAAAAACGTCTGTATATTTATCCTTGTAGATTGAAAAGTGCTGGTGGGAATGTGCACATTGAATTGTCGACTGGGGAAATGACATTCAACAATCGAGAAAGACCATTCACAATGCCTTTCTTCTCCAGGAATTCATTGACTTCATCTTCGTAGATCTGAAGCGAAACGATACATAATTTTCAAAATGACAGAATGAAACGAAAATCTGAAAAACATATTACATAGCTGGTCTTCAAGTCTTTGAAATCTCGCGAAAATAATATTGAAGATAGAATCTGTGTTAGACAAGGATTTTCCTCCAATCGTTGTTAAAACTTTGATTTTGGTGGTTGAGTTTGTTTTGCTGAATAAACTCTCTTTAGAACTTACTCGTTTGTATTCAGTTGGATCTCTTGCGAATACGTAAATGGGGAAGTTGCAATTTGTCGACATGACTGCGTATTCGTATTGATTGTTCTTATTCAGAGGTCCAACATGAAGAACGTGAACTGAACATTTGTCAATGATGTTGTTAGTCTGTATAATTTCTACCATTGACGTCATCCTGATTGTTGGTGGTTCGATAGAGAAGCTCTCCCGGAGATTTGATGATTGCATATCCGGACGAGATCTTCGGCTTTCCATAGGGTGTTCCATCTGTTGTGTATTCGAAAACTTCGAAGATCGAGCCAGAGCCTCCGTTGTTCACATCCGACAATTTCTTGTAAGCGACCATACTGCAAGGGCCAGACGAGAGAGGTGGGGTGTACAGAACCTAAACTGGCTATTCCTGTATCTTAAAAATCTGCAAAACGTATTTACCTGATACCACTGTCCCATGAATCCGTTGATATCGAACTCGATAGGCACAGGCTTGGCAGTGCAAAGGGGTGATGACGGTTGAATAATCAGATTCTGGATGAGTTCCAGATTCTCTCCGATGGCTGCTGATTGAGCCTTCGTCAGAACAATAGATCCGTTGCTAGATGTTGGAGTGGATTCATTGCTCTAAACAAACTCTGACTCCAATTGGCTTTATGGAATCTACCTGCAAGCTGCCCGAAGTCAATGCTTTGTACAGAACATTCGAGATCATGCTCTTTCCGGGAATTGGGCTGTTTTCACCTCCCAATAGTCTAGAAACGGCCTTTCCAATGGCATTCTTGTCAGCCTAAACTCCTTCCTTTCGAAGAGCAAGTGAACATTCCCTACAGTAGAATTGGCGGCATTCTGTCCGTTGGCAACATTCTTCTTCGCGGTTTTTGCTCCCAACTGAATCATGTTCAGAATTGTGCCAATCAAACCGCCAGATGAAGTTGAAGTTTCATCGGAAAGACCACCGTACTAAAACTCATTTCTTGTGAACAGAGATTTTTCTATCTTTACTTCCTCTCCATTGATCGACTCTTCAGGTCCATCATGCGAAGAAGCAACAACCTCGGACACAGACTGAGGAGCTCTTCGGACATCAGCTGGCAAGAAACCGCCTTCAGGGACCTGCAGAAAAACAGTTAGGTGATTCTTTCAGAAAGTTTGTACTTCGGGAGCAGATTGAATTCTCGGGAAAGCCGGAACATCGCTCACAGAAAGTCTATTGGGTCGAAGTGGGTTCTGTTGAGGTTCGTAGACTGGAGCCTTTGGAAGCTTGGGGAAGATCTGAAACACTAACTATATTCATTGCATGATCCTATGACATTGAATCGTGAAAGAATATCGATATCTCCTTCTTCAAGCAATTATCTTTCGTGATTCAAGAATGATCTTCTTGTTGACCTTCGGAATTCCATGGATGGAGCTCTTCGCTTCTCCCGATCCTTCGACCACGTCCTCCTTTTCCGTCTCTTTGGTCACTTTCTCCTGAAATAGAACGTTTCAATTTGAAACTTGATCAGAAACTGGTTTATTCGAATTATTGTTACACACACGGATTTCACGCTATTTGTTTATGCATTCAAGTCTGTTGTTGTTACACTTCTACGTTTAGCAATTGTGAACGTTTAACGAGAGCAATGCAAACATTTTGCAGATTCGTCGTGAATGAGAAGTAGCTAATTTGAATGCAAAAGAGCTGCTCGTAAAAAGTGATCAACATATCTGTTTCACAACATAGAGAGCTTAAAAATTATATTGTTCAAACCTCAGTCTGTGGAGCTCTTCTAACGTCGCCCCATGCAGCAACTCGATTGTTGTTGTTGACCAAAGAAAATCCAGACCCAAAAGTATCAGGCACTTTCTTCTTTGGCTCAGGAGCTGTGAAGAAATCCTCGAGAGTCCTTTCCAAAGCAGATGGAACATGCATCGGCCTATATATATAAACCACTGTTAAAGAAATTCATTTCAAATCCTTCTGAAACCTCTTATCATTGTTCTCCTCATCTTCGGTGGCAATTTCATACGTCTTTTCAGGGAACAATCCGCCAGGTCGAGGACCCAGAATTGTATCCACAAATTGACGAGCATGGCCGTCTAATTCGAAGTACTTAGAGTACTCAGGCGGTATCTAGAAAGGTCAAGACATAACACACAGCCTTTCTTATGTATGCTAGTATTCTAGAATTCGTGTATGCTTGCTTACCGTAGGCCTGGGTGCGTGTTTCGGGACGTGTGGGAGAGAGAAGGTGTCGTATTGGGCTAGCGCATAGTTGAATGATAGGACGAAAATCAGGAGGCAGTTGCACAATCGCAGCCGAGGCATCATTTGTAGGTGTAGGCACAGGTGAAAATTCCTGTGGATGACCCCCTAAACGAAATCGAAGAGGATGGGGAGGTGAGAGAGAATGCAGGACGGGGACAACAAAGGGGCAGCAGCAAGGGGACAGACACAGCGAAGATTGAGAGGGGATAGTAGTAGTTGGATATTGGGGATGGGGGAAGGAGAGGAGAAAGCCTATCGGAAACGATCGAACGACGGATAAAAGGGAATCGGGAAAATCGATGAAGGCGATGCTCGCACAAGATATAATTTATGGACATCTAAAAAACAAGATTCAAACTTTTTGTTCAATTTGGATGATTCAGAATATGGCGTGAAGTAATGATTCCATCCAAATAATAGATATCACATCCTTGAGTCACATTCCATTCTTGATGATGGGATGAGAGATATGGATTTCTATAAAATAGCAGCTCGGCTATTTGCAGACAAGCAGACAGACTGGTTGGATACAACCTGTCCATTCGAATGATGAAAGATGACCGGCTGAGCTGCCCAACAACAAAGAGACAAGGGGAGTAAAAGTTATCCATTGCAAGTGAAAATGCAGGTGACTGTTCAAAGACAACGCGTTTGTATGAGCAAAACAAAGGGATTTCGAGTCATTTCGGACGATTTGCAGAAAATATTGAAATCGTTTATTTATTATTTTATTATTATTATTATTAGAGGTTTGTGCCAATATTGCGATCAATGCATCTTGGGAGGATCGATGACCTTCCTTCCGACGAGTCTCTCGAGGGTCTTCCGTGGGTCTCGGATCAGGTCGGCCAAAGGCATTCCCGACATTACTGTGTCAGCAGTTCCGTTCCTCGATCGCTCATTCTGCTCTTGATTCTTCAGCACTCTGAAATGTAAATTCGCTTGAAACGAAACGTTTCTTGAATGCTTCAGACGATTTGTCATTTTTTCATTTTATTCTGAACGACTATTAGATTAGCGCATCCATAACGAAAATAATGAATTCTTATTATGTGCGGTTTTATTTCAAGATGTCTTTTTTTGTACGATATCTTGTCCTGGCGATTTTTTTCCAATTCAATATATTTGATTATTACCTTCTAGCGAAGACTTCCTTCTCGCTTGGCCATTCACAGTCAGGTCCCTGGTAGATCGGTTTAGGGCTGTTCCAGAAGACGTTTCCTCCGAATCCCCTCTTCTCCATGTACTCTGTCACATCCTTGTTGTACTTCTAAAATTCATCCTTTTGATTTCACTGACAATGTAACAATTCCTGTGTCGTCGCTTTCATTTTTTGTCTGTAATCCGACATTTGAAGGGAAATTTTTCAAGCCCCGGTGACCCATTTATGAGAAATGAGACAGATGAGAAGGATAGCCTCAAGGCATTCTGTTGATATTCGAAAAGATTAGATAAGTGCAGAATCGATCGATGTAAAGATATATCTATTGATTAGTTCATAAAAATAACTTTTAAACAGAAAGTAGTCAGATTCTATTACCAAGAAGGCGTGTTAATTTTTTCTCAATTCTATGAAGATCAACATTTTTTTCAAAAATGAATTGAAATCGTACAAGAAAGAGTTCAGAAACGCCCGTCGCCGATTTAGCCGATTTTTCACTATAGGGGTATTTCGTGGTATTACTTATGAATCTGAAGTCACAAATGGCAATGGTAGCTTCATTCACCATGAAAATCCTAAAGCTCTTTCATGGCAAAGATAAAATGTATGTCAATTCGAAGAAATTTCAAGCTTGCATGCAATTTGTTCACTGTATGAAACAGTTTACGGGATTTCCAAGGCCAGAAAGGCCACCATTGCATTTTTTAACTTCAGATTCGTCATAAAACGTTACGAAATACTTCACTAGTGACAAAATAAGCCAACAAATGAAGAGCACACTTCAGTCAGCGATAAATGAAAATGCTTGTTTACGTCGTTTGATAAAAAACAATCATGCGCAATATTTTGCGATTATTCAGTGTTTACCTGGAAGAAGACGAGGGGATCTCTGGCGTAGACCATCAAGGAGAGTCTGTTCGCATCGGTCACGATGATGTACTGAATTGGTTCGTCGACTTTCTGGGTATCGTTGTTGAACGAAGGTCCAGCAGCGATGATATAGACTAAAGACGACAAAAATTCTTATTCACAAAAATCGCATTCTTCATACATTGTCTGGGATAGAAGTACTCCTCGGTGTACATCCAATATTGTCCAGGTCCAACTCGATTCAAATCTCTTTTGAACGTCTCAATTTGCCCAGTCTTCGAGACAACTCGGTAGGCTTCTTGCATCGACAAACCACCTTCACCCATTATTTCATTCAGAGAAACTAAGCATTCGTTTTTAATTAGAAAAAATCTCGTTTCTTACAGTAGGAAACTGGGCAGAACATTTGAGTTCGGAATACGTCGAAATTCACAGCAGCCTTGTACATCTGTAATGCCTTCATTGCTCATCAATATCTCCTCTGAAACACGAACCTGGTACCATCGTCCCAGAAGCATTTCAGCTGGAATGTTTATCGTTTCAACTTTGCTCTCTAACATTCGTCCAATGCCCGTAAAAATTCCCGTTATCGTATTTATGTCCATCTGAAATAGAATTAGCTTTTCCAAGAAAAACCAGATAAACATACCGTGTTTTCTCCAATAGCATTTACCAGGCATAATTTTGCGGCAAAGAAAATAATTAAAAATTTCATAACTGCCCTAGATAAGCTGAAATTTGACGATTCTTTCGGATTCAAGAAAAGAGATATCGACGAAAAGATAATCAACTATCAGGAACAACGAAGGATAAAAGAAGGGAATAGAGAAAGACGGAAAGATGAAAATAGTGCTGGATCAATAGAGATGAAAGAAGTCAGATAAAGAGAGATCTAGAGTGAATTCGATTATGCTTGACATCGATGACCCACAACAGAACTTTCACTTTTCATCACTCTTTTGCAATTATAAATATTTCAGGGATTTATTTTTTTACATAACATGTCAGGATTTTAAGATATTTGTTTACAATGTTCATTTTTGCAACTATTCAACAATCGTTTTCATGCATTCAAGTTTTAGAATTGTTTTATTTATGCACCAAGATCTAACATCAAGTATGCGTTTCATTTTCCTAAATTTTCTTTGCAAATGATAGATTTTAAAATAATTTATTAAGTTATTACTATTACATATCATAACAAACAAATAAATAGAGTTAGCCGTTTTGTTCTTTGTGAGAATTCACGTTTGTGGAATGTTCAACTGACGTTCAATTTTGAGGATCATCAGAGTAAAATTATTAGGCAATTATTAAAAAGAGCTAATTATTGTACAGATAATTGACTAATTATTTGCCGAAGACTTCAAACGTATTGTCTGCGTATTGACAATTCGAATAGCCGGCTGGTTGCAACAAATTGAAGGCTCGGATGAATCCATTGATGAAGCCTTGGTCTTCTAGCCAGCGAAGCACCTGAAATGAAATAATTTAGATAAAACTTTCTTGTTTTAGACAAATTTTTCATCAATTTTTCGAAATGTTCATTCAAACAAATCTTAAGTAAAAAAGTGGAATTCTACCTCTTTCTGGTATTTAGCCTTGAAAGTATCAGGATCTCGAACAAGAACAGTGACTGGATACTTGACCCAATTCGATACAACGGCATATTCGTATTGAGAATTGCCGAATGGATCCTTGCCTTCTGGTCCGAGTTTGTAGATCCAGACTGAAACATTTATTTTCGTCATGTCTGTATCTAGTTGAAATCTTACATGGCTGTGCATCGCTGGTTTCACTCGAGTGCAATTGCAGCATAGCATCCTTGTTGCCGCCGCGGAACGCATATCCGATCGAATATCTAAAAGATGAATTCATAGAGATTGTCATTGCGAAAGTCGTTTTACCTGACGGGTCCGAATTCAGATCCTTCTCTGAAGATTTTGAGGGCTGTGAAAGTGGCGGTCTTATCGTTCTTCGTCAATCCTCCATAGTGATGGACAACGCATCGCTGCTCACTAGCTCGTGGAGAATTGATTCCCTCGAACCATCTGCCCATGAATCGAGTCAGATCGACCTTGGGCGTGTCGGGCAGAAGAGCGTCAGTAACGTTGTCGGCCAGCGTCTGCAACTGCTCAGCCGGGATAACATCAGCAATTGTCGTTCCGTTCGAAACTCGTCGAGTTACGGCTCCTAAATATTTATATCGTTTGAACTTCATGAAGGTCTACTAACCGATGAGATTGACGACATCAATTTGTCCTCGGGAGTTTCTTGGGATTCCTTGAGGAAGAAGTGGAATACCGGGAATTCTGGGAAGACCAGCATGAGTAGGCGAATTCTTGCCTCCTAAAGTGTATTGAGGTAATTTAAACTTGAGAGAATACTCTACCTCCTCCCAAAGCAGACGCCAATCCACTAATGGTTCTCTCGATGGCCGAAGGCTTTCTTCTGATCTCAGATCCGTGAATTCTGCAATTTCAATGGGATGATCTTCTCAAAACATTATTCTACCTGCTTGGTCTCATCTGTGATGCAGCTTCAGATTCAGAAGCAACATCATTAGATTCGGCCACAAGATCCTTCTCGGCTGGGCTCACCGCTTCATTACCGCTAACTCCGTGCTCACTTTCAGATTTGAAGCTGCTAAATTTATGAATATTGAATGATAGATATTCAGTGTTGTGTGAGAAGTTATGCAGAGCTTATTATTAACGATTTGGCGGGATGATGGAATATTTTTCAAATGGTGGAACGTCTCTTATTTTTCAGAAAGAAATTATTGCTTGATAAAAATCACTCTGTCAATTGCAAGATTTTTCCTCATTGCACAATCCGTCACCCTATTATTTCGTCAAATATAGAGTTGTCCAAGAAGTGATAGCACTAAAGTTGATTAGAGATTTGAAATGAATTTGTAGCGTATGTGTTTAGTTCTAGCTTCTAGGCAAACGTAATGGAACTGTGCAAAAATGATGTCAAACACAGTAGAGGAACCCCATAAATATTTTTGCAGGATTCATTACCTCGGCGCTCTTCTTCGCGACTCGGAGTTTCTGACAGGCTCATCCTCAGAGTTGGCTGTTTCGGCAGCAGATGAACCACCCTTGCCAGTTGAGAAGAGCGAAGGAAGGGAATTGGAAAGGGCATCAGACACACCAGCTGAATTGAATGGGTGAATCGAATAATCGACTATTTTAAACTCACTTTCTTTGATGACCTTCCTGACAGAGTTAGCCAGCAATCCAATAAGTCCGTCCTCTCCCGGCTTGTCAGATGGAAGAGGAACGCTTGCGCTTCCGCCTCTGTATGGGCCTGGGTTCTTCACCTCATTTGCGACTTGAGACAGAGGATCTTGGAAGGCAGGGTTGGCTTGAGCAAGAACATCTGAAGAACAGTCAGTGAGTTCAATCCTTTGAATTCAAGCAATACCATTGCTAGTGGGAGAAGATGGGGTTTGTTCGGGAAGACCTTGAAGAGGAACGCCAGCGGCTCGAAGCTCCTATGCAAGATGAATGATCTTCACAACGATTCTATCAATACTCTCTACCTGCACAGCTCCAGCAAAACCATTTGGATGACGACCGGTCAAGCCTGGGATTCCAAAAGTGTCGAGACCGAAGAATTTGATGAGCTGATTCTGGACATCGGGAGGGATTGTGGCTGGGGGTGGAGGAGGAACGGTGGCTGTTGGACGAGGAGCGAAGTTCTGATTAGTACCTGGTGGAGCGGCGCCTGGGAAGAGAACGGGCTGTTGAGCTGCTGGGGGCGTCGGTGGGTAGACCTAGAAAAGTTGCAGTAGAATGGTTGAAATTTGGTTACTCCTGTTGTCACTGTCACTCTTCAGCAAGGTTATAAAAAGCTGCAGATCGAAAAAAAAAACGTTGCAAGTGTAGATAAACAATTGTTGTGCAGGAAAAAATGATCAATTTAGATTTCAACTTTCACTACCTGCTGCCCCCAACCCATTATGAGAGGATATGGTTGAAAACTATATATCGGGGCCTGAACATTACTGCTTTCTTAGTAGACGCTAGAGTAATCTTGCCGTCATAAGATAAGTGTAAGAACACTGACAGTCTATCATTTCATTGCATCATAAGTATGATAAGCTACTAGAAGACGATCTTTATAATAAAAAAACTAAAGATTATGCTTTGATTTATCAAGACATTATCATGCGAAAAAGAACAGATATTCAAAGAGAATTCATATCTGCTTACCTGAGGGGGAGGCCGTGCTGGTACATTCGAAATTGCGGGTTTTGGAGCCTGAGGAATTTCGGGGTTTTTGACGACAGGTGGAGGTTGAACTGCTTTCGGAGCTGCTACCTGTGTTAGAGTCGATCGATCGATGCATTAATTCTGACTGACTTACCGGCTCGAGGAATCTCGGTCGAGTGGGGAGTGGCTCGAGTCGGATGACAACTGGGACGGAAGGGTCATCCTGCGCTAGTGCGTAGGCGGAAAGTAGAAGTAGTGAAAGAGAGAGTCGGAGCATTGGCTCTCGAGGGTAATTGAAATGGATCAGGGACGGATGTCTTTCTCTAAGCAGGGCAGTTATGTCAAGGTCTATCCTCCCTTCAATTGCCCTGGGCTATATGTCTGTCTGTCTGTATCGTGTGTATGTGTGTGTGTGTTCACAATTCCATCTCTATCGACCAGTCGACCCACTTAACCCCTCTTCTTCTCCCCTTCCTTTCTCCTCCCGTTGTTGTATCCGTTGCAGTCCTCTCCCATCCCTCATCCCTCTACATCATCCGAGTTTTCACTAGACACGGCTTGACGAGTGGATATTGGGAGATCCATGTGTCTGCGCATTCATGAAGATCAATCGGATTCTGCTTGTCTTTGTGTATCAATATCCACTTCTCGGATTTCGTCTATTTCGAATTCCTCTCGTCTCATTACACTGTCATTCTCGGATTCTAAGATTCGTTCCTTTCTCTTTTGGGATAAAGTTTATCCTTTTCTTTCGTTTATCTCGATTCTGACATATTCAGGTCAGCTGCGAAGTGTACGCGCAATAGCGAAAGACGAAAGGAAATAAAGAATGTAAGGGAGGGGGGAAAATGAGAAACTGCAGAACTGTTGAACTGCAGCTTTGTCCCGATTATGTGAAGAATGAAGAATTGAGAAGACGAAGGGGAGAAAGAAGATGCAAAATTGGACGGATAAATGAAGGGACGAAACAATTATTATTACTACACAAAAATGAACCAATCTTTGAATAACAAAAGATCAACACAACGTGGGAATGACGACTTTACGTAATGGATAAAATGTGCTCCACAACTACAATCTGCAGTGATGTTACAACAAGTTAATTTTGTAATGTTCACAACATCTACCGATAAAACTAAAATTTGTATTGCTAGCACATGAATTTCATGCTAACTAAGTTTTTGTTCTAGTTGCTGATACTATTTCTATTTATCAAAATTTATTACGCTCTAATGGCGTATCTTAGAATTCTACAAAGTAAAACAATGCTTTTAAAATCTAATAAAATTCATAAAGTCATTTGAATTGAGATCAAATTAGGAAACTTTTAGAAATTATCTGGATAAAATCACAGGCTTATAAGCGGAGCACAATAATTCTTGTCTACAAATTTGGAGAGTTCACAAATGTGGCACAGCTCATTATGATAATGAATTCAGTCTATAACTTACGATAAGTGACAAATATGCGTCTAATGAAAAGAAACTAAGAAATCATTCACCGATTTTCAGGTCTTGCAGTCCATTTGGCTGCAGCGCTGCTTCTTTCGATAATTCGATTAGAGTTCTGAAAATTTTAATGAATTTTTATTATAGCTGCTGCAAATATTATCGCTCAAAAATGATAAGAAAGTATTTTACCCTCATAACAACCTTTCAAAAAGATAAAGGCCAAAACATCTAAGGGAAAAATAATCATGAAATTTCTAGTTGATTTAGCCTGGAATAGCAGTGGATAATGCAAATGTTCGTAAGCTCGGACAATGGCAAGAGAGGGGTGATCTGATTCAATATCAATCCTTCTTCTTGGGAAGTTGTTGGAAATAATGCTCGAATTTTACTCACTTTCTGAGCATATGTGCCTTAGCCATCAGTTCACGTTCTTTCAGCTTCCACTGTGCAGCAGTTTCTGTCAGAGCGTCCGTCTCCTGCCACGATTTTTGCCAGCGGAAGAATACACGAGACCAGGTTCGCTACAAGAATAAATTACTTGGTAAGAGCAACTTTTCTAGAGAGGGAAAATATTTTATGATCAAGTTCAAACGGCAGAATGAATACAATTCTTCAATGAACGAATAAATTAATTGCAATCCTTCAAAGGTTCGAAACGAATAATGACTTTCGATACGGCATCCAATATCTTCCTATCATTTCCATGTTTGGGAAGGAATATATTAGGACCTAGGCTGTTTACAATAAAAGATACCAAACTTACAATGCTTTGCGGAGCGATAGACGGCCAAATGACAGAGCTTCTGGGCTCGTAGAGAGGATTGACGAACGTCTTCAGGATCTCGGGATTGTTCACGTAGGACCACAGGGAAACTGTTATCTTCTTCACTTGCAGCTCGTGTTTCTCCTAAATAATTCCGTATTTTTGAGGAAAATTGAGGAAATCGAACCATTTCACTGCTTCCCAAAAACGATCCGAATTCACTCGCATACGCGTGCTCGAAGAGGAAAATCAGGAAGGACTCATCGAATTCGAAAGAGTGAATGTATTGAGAGATCAACTGAAAGAAGAGTTTGTTTAAATATTAAGGTTCATAAAGACTACTTGAAAATTCATCAACTTTTTTGCATTATTAAAACTTTCTCTTCCAAACTGGGCAAATTTTAAAATCGAAATAATTATTTATTGTTGAAGAACGCTTACTTTAAATAAATTATACGCAATAGTTTACGCGCTAGTGTGCGCGTTTTGTGGTTAACTTTACGAAATTTTATCAATTCAAAGAATAGGTTTTGACAACGAATTCAAAATAAATAGTAACACTCTAATTGTTAAATCTACTAAACATTTATCTTATTTCAAGCTATCGTTTTTCAGCAATATAAATCTCTTTAAAAATCAACCTGATGAACGCAATCCAAGAAGAGAAGGAAGACAGGACTCTCTTTGGGACCAGTAATCACTCCATCTGCATAAGCTGAATGAGCATTGCGCACGAAGAAGGGATGACCCGCTTGAATCCACTCCTGCTCGATTAGAGATTCGAAACTGCAAGCGGAAAAAAGCATTAGGAATACAATTTAGAGGAATCATAAATAGGATTGAAACTATAGTGAGTCAATTTGTAACACAAGTTCCCAGATTTTCAACAAATTCTCCATGATTTCCCGCTAAATTTTATTAACAATCTGGGGAAATTGTGTTATAGATTGCGCTAAATTCGAAATTTGTAAAAGAATCAAAATTTTGGAATTCTTTCCCCTGAAAATCACCAACCTTCATATTTGCATTTTTCAAGCATAAAATTTCAAATCCTACCCCCGAATAGTCCTGGCATCTGGATCGAGGATAATCCTGGCCAGAGAAGTCGCTATCAGAGTCGTGTCTGTTCCCTCTCCACCGTGAACAACCACAGGAACCTCTGAAAATACAAAATCATCAACCGGTTACTGAAAGTGAACTCTTATTTCACCCTAACCTAATGATTCTCATCAAGAACCAAGGGAAAATGCGAAATCACGAAATCAAAGCGAAAGGGAAGGAACTCAAAATGGTCTAATCTATCACGGATTGACGGATTGTGAAGGGGATGATTACCGACATCTAACTGCTAGCTGCTAATTTTTAAGCGAACAGAGGGGGACGACACGATATGCATACCTCGTGTACCTTCACAATGGACGATCTGAGCCACGTTGGCTGCAGTCGCGAGGCAGTCAGCCGCAGCTGCCGGCCAGCCTGACGCGGCTAGCCGCGATAGGAACGACGAGGACGACACTGATCTGTCGTTGCACACTGAAACGGGAGAAATGATGCCGAGAAATGAAATTAATCCCCTCTTAGAACGAGGTGTGACCACAAGAAAATAGTGTGCAAAAATGCGAGTCTTTGTGGCCACTGGCCACCTAGAGGCACTCTCGTTTCTACGCACTATTTTCTTGTGGTCGCTCACCTTGTTCTAAAGGGAATAAATACCACCACAGAATTTCTGCCCTAATATAATTCACCAGTCCGTCTATGATCGCCATTTGTAATATTCACCAAAGTTGAGGATTTGGAGGACTAGGAAAAGAGAGTAACTAGTGAATTTTAAAAATTATGAACTGGCGAAAGTACGAGAGATCCAGAATTTCGGGATACCCGAAAGTGCAGCTCACTTGAAATGAAAAATTAACCTACATTCGACCATCTTATGAAGCGAATTTTTGATTTCCTGAATCCTCGGAATCGGACAGAAGATGTATTTCCATTGCGAGTAGTACATTTGGGATTCGCATCCGCCACCTGCAAATACAAGGGGAAAACATTTCAAATTGAGAAACTTCTTTTACCTTTGCTTCTAGAACTGCTAGCGACATTCTTGGACCTCGTATCGACGATGAATCCCCTCGTCGAAGAGAGCAGCGAGTTGAGAATCGTCTCGTCCTCCTTGCAGCGACGGTTCGTCGGGCCGATCAGAGGCTGGCCGCACCGCATTATCGAGGACTTGAAATCAAACAATTCAATCAAAATATCGAAAGTTAAACTAGTTGGATTATTCGCGACTTGGGACGGTTAGGCAAGAGTGGGATACCTTTCGCCAAAATAGTTGGTATATAGTTGCGAAAAATCAAGACTACAGAAAATGACAATTACTAGAAATCGTATAATAAGTAAGAAAAGATAATTTAAAAAAAAAAAAATTACCCTTGTTTCCTTATGGAAATAGCTGAGCACAGGGAAACGTCCTCCATCTCGAAAGGTAGCGCTGATTTTGAGATAGTCGTCTCCGATTCCTTTTGGTACGATCACTTTTTGTGGGTATGAAGGGCAGGTCTAAAGAGTATTTCATTTTTCAGAAATGAAAAACAACGTACTATGCAGGAAAAATTACGAATATGAAATAAAATAATTTTGTACAGAAAAGTAATGGAATAACCTTGAAATCCTCATTGATAGTGGAGAGTCGGAAGGAGTCGCATCCGAACAGGGCCAATCTCGCGAATTCCTGTTCGACATCAAATGCAGTCCAGCCGTCGTCCAGCACTGTGAACGACACTCGATAGTAGAACGGGTAGTCGTGCATACAAGAAGCTGAAATTGAATAAATTATTTTAAAGGCTACGTGGCTGTACCTTCGAAGAATTTGCAAATTTTTGAAAAGATGGCAATAATATTCCATTGTAAAAAAGTACACCCTTGCAAACCTTTTGAACAAGCCAATGGAAAATATGAAATTTTCTAAAGAAAAAATTAGACTCACTGATATTAGATATTTTGTCAATGGATCTCATGGCAGCTTGTGCATCATTCACGTTCGCGATTTCGAATTCGATTATCTGTAGCTCAGGAAAATAGATAGAATTTTAAAAGAAAAATACCATAAAATTCTTGCATTTGAGAGTGAGCAGACAGCCCTTGGAAGGCAGATTTGGCTGGAGCAGATCACACGAAACGCGGTCGACGGCTCGGTGGAGTAGCTAAACGAAAAAAATCTAAACGGTTTTTTCCCTCAACATTTTAGCCATTGAAACCTCGGAAAGTTTACGGAAGAGTATCATGAAGAGATCAGGGAAAAAAATGATTAGATTTTTTTAAATCGAAGAAAACATAGCTCTTACCCAAAATTCTCCGGCATCTTTGCTCTTGTCGGCTTCACCAGGGGCGAATATCAGATGATGACTAGAAAAGCAGAGCGATCCGTACTGAGCAGCCCTCACCCCTCCGCGAATGAACACCTGCAAACTGGCGCGAATTATCGATTTCCATAGACCAATTTCTCGCTCACGTTGTTGATCCGGCTAATTTCCAAGGCTTCGGAGAGTTCCATTTTAGATAGTTGTCGAGTCGACTCTCCTGAAATCAACGATTTGATCGGGTTTATTTGAAATATCGAGCATTAGCGGAAATCGATAATAAGAGTGAGGAGTGTGCGATGGCATTGCAGACCTGAGTGAATTAGAAAAGAATGACAGCTTTTTGAATTTATATGTTCGTTCCCTCCTGAATTTCACTTCCTCTGTGCATAATACAGGTCCTGCGATTTGACCGTAGCCAAATTTGAATACATCATCCCCTTGACTTCAATGATCTAGCCTAAATTAGCTTGCATTAAATAATTACCCAACCCAAATAATCAACATTGATCTCACCCATTCCCAAACTTCATCTCATAGTGATCGGCCATCTTCCTACTTTCCTTCAAACTAAAACCCAAAACTTATTTAAAAAAGAAAAAAAAAACCGACAGGCATACATGCCAATAAGTTGTGATAGACGAAACATTGTGACTTGAACTCGACAGGTCTGAACTGGGACCAAATACAAACTCACAAATAAAATCACTTCAAATATTACATCACATCTTTACATACACAATTCGTGCAAATTCACCCCTATATAGGTAGACAAAAAATTCTTTCTGAAATAGGTAGATAAAAAGATTTTCTCGAATATTCTTATTAGGAACTTTGGCGAAAAACTCCAAAAAACTTCGATTTTGACTCCGGACAGCTCTGGAAAGGACCATTATTTTATGTGGACTATTTTTATCTATTGACAAATATTCTAGATACGAAATTCAAACACAGGACCATGTCTTAACGTGCCAATTACGCATAACAAGGGATCTGATACATATAATTTCAAATTTACTAGCTGTAGAAAACATAGAATAATTTTCTATATTGCAGTTTTTTCTCATTTTTAAGTATCAATGATGCAAAATAATAATAAAATGTTTATTCATTTTTCTAGTTTTTTTTTTTTTTTTTTTTTTTTTAATTTTTAATTTTTAACTTAAAAAATTCACTTGCACGAGTGTTTCGGTACTAAATTTCATTTTTTAAAGATAATAAAAGACAACAATTCTAAATAAATCAATGCTACCACTTTGAAATTCAAGAACTCAGAGCACAGATCTCGAACTGTCCTGCACCTAACATCCGATTCTTCTGATAACAGAAAATTAGAAAAGCAGCAGCGTACCAATCGGCTTATTCATTACATCAGTCTTTTAGAGTGATAAAATGCCATAAAGCGAGAAGTGCGTTTGCGTCTTGTCTCATTGCAACTCAAGCTGAATTTTGGAAGAAAATGCCTCTCATAAATTGTCTCGTTAGTCAATTTGGCAAATTGATAATCAAATAGATAAGAGGAATAAAAGAATAGTGGGCCCTGCCAACCAGTTACTGACTCTGAGGAATATAACGACAAAAAATTTTGTATTTTCGAATCACCTTATTGGGTGGTAATTTTGCTTATTTTTATTCTGTAGCTAAATTGTAAGCATTTTTCGAATTCTTAGGCTGAGCTATGAAATCGATATCAGCGCTGATTGTCAGTCTTTTGCTAGTGTATTTTTCCGAGTCTCATAAAATTGAATTGCCTGGATTGAAAGCTGAAGTTGGTATGGAAATTCAATGAATAGATTTGTGTAAGCTGACAATTTAGGTGGTAAGATACAAAATCGGCGAGGAAAATACTTGAAGAGTTTCAAAGAAAATCAAAATTATGCCACTGGAACTTCATTTGTCTTCTCCTTCCTCAACAGCCATTTAGAGTAGGGCAATTGAATTTTGTAGGAAGAAAATGTCGATACTCTTTAGTCGATTCAACACAAATTATACCGAGATTCTGTCGATCATCATAACGAATCCATCTGACAAAGACGTTAATGTCCATGTTGCTTCGCCCTACGCCAATTTCACTGACTTTGATGTAACGATTGGAGCTGGCACTAGCAAAGAGGTCGCTTGGTTAAACAGAAATTGTACCATCAATCTTGTTTGGATCTTAGGGATACTTGTGCTGAATTTTATAGCACTAACATTGTATTTGACTAAATTTCGTAAATTAAAAATAATATCAGTGTCAAGATTTTACGTTTCTGTCTTGATGCTTCAAACAATGAAACCTCATCATGAGAATTCGTTACGATAAAATCTAGGTTCCAATTACACCAGCAGACATTCAAACCGACTATATGGATGTTAACAATTGGAATGTTGGATATATCGAGAACAAAATCATCACTGTTGATTCGGGCGCACCCATTCTTCTCGTAGCTAGCAACACTCACAGCGATCTCGACAACGGAGACAAATACGTCATTTATCCGGTCAGAAAGCATATTTTTGAAACATGATAAACTTTCTAACAATAGTTTGAAAAGGAAATGCACTCAATGGCGTTATCACAAAGCTTAGAATTCGAATAAGATAAATCTCGAATATTTTTCGAGGAGTGAAATCGTTTCGAATCTGATTTCGAAGAAAATTTTGTTCAGCGAAAACCTCAAATTCGATATTGAAATTTCGATATCGTAATATCCTTTCTTTTCTAACTAGCACCTATTGGCCGGTTTAGAATAAAAATCTATCGCATTTCAGATATGTCAATTAGGCAAGGAATATCATGTCATAGCAGATGAAGCTCAAACATTCTGGATGGAACTCATGTCGACAAACATTTTCACGGTCATTGCAACTGAAGACGCAACCACAGTAATCCTTCTTTGAATTATTTATTTTGAACAATGATTCATTAGGTCACGATTCCTTGGATTACGAATGTATCGGGCGTCGTCATCAATAAGGGTCAACAGGTATTCTGCTCTTAAAAATTGCGAATATTTCATAGAAAACGTGAAAAAGTTCAGTACACATTCGCTGATTATTACTCAGTGACGAACATCGTTGTGAGTGCTGACAAACCAGTCGCGGTTTTAAGCGGAGCGATTTGCGGCTTTGGCTATTGGAACCCGAATTATTGCAATCACGAAGCTGTGATGCTCTACCCAACTGACAACTGGGACACAACCATTCCATACTTCAAATTCCGTCCGTCGGATGAGGGGGAAATGATGGTTCTCATCAAGGTTGCAATTATTTACACTTTAATATCCGTAAAAACACGAATCTAGGAAAATGGAACAGATCTATCAGCCAATGGCAAAGTTGTATTCTCTGGTTTGACCGAGTACAATTACGTCATTGCCAACATCACACAAGGCATCTACTTCACGGCCAATAAACCCATCTATGGAGTAGCTGTAAGCAGAAACATTGCAAAAAAAATTGAGGAAGAAATTGTCTTCAGATAGGTTCGGAGAACTCTCGAGGAGAAGGATCACCGTTCTTCGTTCATTTGCCTTCACCGAAGAACTTCATAACTGGCAGTATCACATTCGCGTGAGTGTTAGAATTTAGTTGGCAATATTGATTTTCACGCATAATTTGAAATGTGTGTTTTCTGAAAAATATCATTGAAAAAACTAGTTTAATTTATCAAGACAAGCAGGTTAGCGCTTGCACTATTGAATACAAAACTTATCTTCGAATTCAATTAACTGAAATCGTTGTAGTGTCAAACAGGGTTGTTCGGAGTCTCGATTTTCAATAAATTCGGAATCGGAGTTTCGAGCCTCAAAAATCGTCGGAATCGGAATTCCGAACAACCCTGGTGTCAAAACGTGAAAAAATCACAAATCAGAACTTGCAAGCATCTCCAAATCCAACAAACTGGTGGCTCTCTTTAATTTGTAGCATAAAAATACTCACTCTTCATATTAAAGCATTTCTCTAATCACCTTCGTCATCATGAAGATCAGCTTTTAGCACTGGTTTGAGCGACATCGAAACGAAACTTGTCCACTTTGTCCGAGTTGTTACCGACATTGCGAGCATCGGATCAATAACTGTCGACAATTACACGCCTAATGGATTGCTTTACATTCGGTAATATGGTCATGAAATAAAAGTTAGAAGACAATTTCAGAATGGGTCGATCAACTTACTATTTCCGTGACGTCCTCGTTCAAACAGGACAACATACAGTTTCCGCACCAGATGGAGTCGCATTTAGGTAAATTCATGCTCTTTTGCTTTCACATCTCATTTACTTGATGCATTTTACTCTGCTTACTTTGCAGTGTGACTGTTTATGGATTTGGTAATGACCGACAATATGCATTTGTTCCCGGAATTCAATTGCAAGAGTTATGCAGAGCTGAAGACGCTCCGAAAGAACGAAAAGCTTTGCCTTAATTGTCATCTTGTAGATTTTTGATAGAGAATAAAGAGAAAAACTCTATGTGTGTATTACGGTAGCTGAATTTTTGCTGGATGAATCAGATTTTTTCAGTGAGGGCACAATTGTTCACAAAAATCAACTTTGCTCTCTAGTCGATAGTTGACTACTCACGACGAGAGACAATATTGACTTAGGTTTGTAGACAAATTGTGTCATTTTGTCTGCAACAAAGAAGAAGGCAAATAATCAACTCGGGCCATTCTGATACATTGTACTTAGAAATCGTTAAATGAATTTGTGATTATCTGCGATTGATTTGCAAAATTTGTGAGTATGGTATGATTCTTTGCAGTATCATTGAAGACACGCTAAATTTGAAAGAGAAAGTTGAAAAGCGATGATAAATGAATTCGAAGATGATTAATTAAAATCTGACAGCACAAATCATGCATACTCAGAAACCAGATAGATTTCAAGTATTCCAAACGCAAATGGACTCGTCCTGGATTTTATCTGTTTATCAGCTGAAATTATCATCAAAATGAGTGTAGTCTCTTGGCCTGCGACATTTCTGCTGCATTAGTCATCCATCTAACTCAAGTTACGGTGAATAGAGGTGCAAGATCAGCCAATATTTGCGCGAGTTTTACGGCAGATTCGGAATCGTATAAAACGGGAAAGACTCCTACCGAATCTTCACCAACAATTCTACAGCCTTCGAACTACCTCTAAATATTCAAACAAGATGAACTCCACTCTCCTCGTCGCTCTCGTGGCTACGGTAAGTCGACTTCACAAATGGATGAAATCTTCATTTTACAGGCTCTTTTCGCCATCTCTCAAGTGGAATCTAGCCCAAGTAAGTCAAAATTGAGATCTGAAAATTTATGCAGAATAGGGATAAATTTTCCAAAAAAGACTTGCAAGCAATAAACTTCAACGATTTTAGCCGGCAATATGGGAATGAACTCAAACACCATGCAGCGCGACATGTCGAACATGATGTACTACAACGGAATGTACTGGTATTTCGACTCGCAAACACAGCAGGTAATTATCACAATTCTTGAAACGAAATATTGCAGTTACTTGATTCTGTAATGTTTGAGAACCTCCCAAACGTCCTATAGGATCAGTTCAAATCAAATTTTCATCGAGAAAAATTGACTTACAGTGGATGCCGTATCGCAGCTACTCGATGAACGGCAACATGAACGGAATGGGAATGATGCGCGATCAGATGATGATGCCACACTGAAATTGGCAAAATTGACGAGATTTCTCGAGTTTTTTTTTGTAAACTTCATAAACGGAACGTACAAGTTGTCGTGTTATTTTATGAGAAAATAAATATTTGAAATGTTGAAAATTGTTTTGGAGGAAGCGTAAAAATTAGATTGTGAAAATGCAAATGGAAATTGGTTAGTTGGTGGTGAAGTCTTTCGTTCACTTGCAGCATGAAAATAAAAAAGATAAATTTCTCGAGACAAATTGGGGACTGCGAGAAAAATATTATGAAGATTTTGTGAGCCAATAAGCAAAGGATTCAGCCGATCAAATTTAATCCAGCTTCTCGGTCTACACACTGATACCAACGAAAATTTGATAAACCCGGAAGAAAAGATAATTTCGAAAAAGCGAAAAAAATCGCGAAATAAAATAAGAAGCAAGTAAGTGTTGAGAATGAGGAAATGAAATCGTGATGAGTGTCAATGAAGCACGATATGAAATTCACGATTGATTTTCATTTCCTATTTTTTGTTTATTTTTTGTTCTTTAATTTTCTGCTCGATTATGCCCATCCTCATGAGTTCCTCGTGCTTCGGAACCCTGTCTTCATCGGGGTATCGATTTTCATTTGCATTTGACTCGATAATCTTTTCCTTCTCATTCAAAAAGTTGAACTTCAGCAGGATCGTGTCAAATGAAGTAAAGAATGGAAGATCGCAAACGAGTCACTGTACCTATCTGCTAGTGATCATTCTGAAAGAGCACGACAAATAACTTTAAGAATACGCTGTGCAACGCACATAGGATAAAGATAACGGGACAACTGGAGGATAGAATTTGAATATTTATCATAAAGAAGCTGAATCAGAACCAAAATTCTTTCGAATCTGGCCAAATAAGTGAAACAGATTCCTCAACTTCTGTCTAGATCTTCACAAGATTTTTTGTTTATTTCTGACGCGTCGATTAGATTCATTTTTGAAAAACAAAATGTGTCTTCTTGTGTTGCTATCACTTGTCTATTTACGGATTCCTGACAAATTTGATTAAAAATTTATTGCTCCGTAAACGAACATGCTATTCATTCTTCTATTTTTTCGAAAATATTTATTCTGAAGTTCTTTGGAGGTTGAATTTCAAGATTTTTTAGCCAAAATCAGATTTTTTGAAGAGAAATCAATCTCAAAAATGTTTATCTGAAGGTCACTTTCAATCTCTGTTCTGGCCTGTTGTAAATCATTTGACATCACGTAATGAGCAGAGTTTGGCGAGAGAAAGAGAGCAGAGATTTGATTGGTGATTCGTGACATGTGCTCGAAAAAAAACGTCGATATTCTCATGTCATTTCTTCGATTTTTCTACTTTATTTAGTTGATTTTCCCGTTTTCAGTCCGTTTTATGCTCACCCAGAATGCGTCGATTATGCGCCTCCATCTGGTCATCGTCTGCCTCGTCGAGTCGTCCATTCTAGCTCTGAACAACCTCGAATTCAACCCCGAGCTCGCGAAATTCGCACTCGATTTTGCAGGTACAATTTTGATTAAAAAATTGATACGATTTCTTTCAAATTTTGTCGATTTCAGCCGGAGCATATGGGGACTATCCAGTTCAATGCCACACGAAACGAAATTCAACGCTCATTTTTCGTTACGGCAAAAGATGTGATGTTTTTCATAACGAGGTGAGTTAATCTTGCATTTTTGAATTTTTGTAAATCAGAAAATGTCGTGTCTTGATGATTTTTCATGATCTGGAGTTTGCAGTGCTGGGCAATAATCGGTCTGACAGACGAATGGATAACGGTT
Organism: Diploscapter coronatus; assembly: GCA_964036155.1. Taxonomy (NCBI): domain Eukaryota; kingdom Metazoa; phylum Nematoda; class Chromadorea; order Rhabditida; family Rhabditidae; genus Diploscapter; species Diploscapter coronatus. The sequence goes on along the minus strand of OZ038422.1, from coordinate 42,352,915 downwards.
GCATTCAGAGGCACGCAGACGAAGGTGCAGCTTATTGCTGAACTTCTCGAGAGTATGACTGAGCCTAAACACAAGGTTCTAAAAGTGGCTTTCTTTCAAAAATTTCATTTTTCAGATCCGAGCAGGCGGTTCGGTGCAGCATTATTTCTACGTAGCACTCGACTCAATTTGGGCCCCAATCAACAAAATAACGAGGAAGCTCAAATATGTTGGTTTCTTTGGAGGAATCTTGAAAAATTAAGAAATTGATGACCTTTTGTATTTTTACCTCTACGGTACCCCCTTATCCTCTCGTACTTTTTATTTCTTTTTCTGAAGAATGGCAAGGGGAAGAGAAAGAAGGTAAAAAGTACAAGAGGGTAAGGGTAATTTAGAGGTGAAAAGTATAAAAGGCCAAATTAATTTCAGTTATTCCCGAGCAGAAAGATCCTCTTCACAGGCCATTCTCTAGGAGGTGCCCTGGCCAGTCTCGCATCCACTGTCTTTGCTGACCATCATCCTAAGTTGCTAAAGGAGTAAGCTTTCGGAATTCTCTTCTTGAAATTTTCGAATCGTAAGAAGAAAGCAAGAAATAAGTGAACATTTTAAGAAAGTTGCGACAAACATCTTCACGCACTTACAGTTTTATATGGATTCTTTTAGTCGGGAAATTTACAATTTCTACTCTATTCAATCAAAGACGACAATTGCAGCTTGTATTTGATAACCTTCGGCGAACCGAGAGTCGGCAATTTTGAATACGCTCAAGCACATGACCGACTCGTGCCAAACAGCTGGAGGATTGTCCACAGATATGATTTGGTACGAAGACTTTCAATTTGTTTTTTTTTTTCATTTTTTAAAAATATTTTCTCATTGCTATTTTGATTCATTTGCACTCACAGCTAAAATTCTCAAAATTGATGAAGTTTCAACCGTTTTTCTTCTAACTCTAAAAAATGTCAACAGTTGTTAGTTTTCGATGGGTTTTGAATGAAATTTGAAAAATGATGAAAAACGAGTCTTCAGGTGGCCCATATTCCTCTCTGCGGTGCGATTTATTCCCGTTCCTGCTCGCCCCTCTTCAATCACGCCCCCTATCATCATGGAATCGAAATCTGGTATCATACCAACATGACTGACACTGACTTGTTCAGACTCTGCACTGGAAATCCGTTAAATGAGGATGGCTCTTGCAGGTTATATCTAAATTTTTATCTAGTTTTCTTCAGTTTTGATATTTTTCTCCTTTTATTATAATCGAATTTTTCGGTTTTCGAGGAATCATCGAATTTTATGAAAATTCAAATTTAGTAACGCGTGGTACATTCACTACAACGTGAACGATCATCTGACGTACTACGAACACCAAGTGTCCAAGTATGGCGAAAATGGGTGCGTCGACCCCTCTGACAAAAGCCTTACACAAAGCTATGAAAGTGTCGAAATTGACTAATTTGTAGGTTTCTGTAAAACTTTGTATATTTGTTCAACTTGTGCAAAAATTTATTTATTTGCAATTTTCGTAAATATGGGTTTTCTTGCTCAAATGCTGTTGGAATAAACATTTGACCTTTTCGGTGGTTCCTTTGCTGTACTTGTGTCGCTTTCTATCGCGGCTTGTATCGAACAATATGTATTTTTATTCGATCTTATTTCTGCGGTGTTTTCCGTCCTTCTCTTTGAAATGAGACCGTGCGCTTTCTTTTCTGCAGTTGCGAAAATCGATATTCCCCTAGATACTGGTGCTTTTGTTTCCTCTACTCCCTCTTCGATGCATTTACGCGTGATAGATGCTGCCTCCAGTTGTGAATATTTACGCTCACTTTCTTTTTTATTGATTTTTTCGTGAATTTTTCGCAAATTTTCGCTCGTTTTCAGGTAAAGACTCAATCTCGACGGTTTTCGTGCATGAAAAATGGCTGACGGAGAAGTAATTCAGTTGGACTCCGACCCCGAGGACACCATCGAGAACCACGGTATGGGTCAAATTTGTCTTACCTAAAATTTTAGAAATTCGAGTCTTATTTTCAAAAATTCTTGCTATTTTTTGTAGAGAAGAAAGACTTGTAGCGCTGCAAACTAATCCCAAATTTGGGTCATCACATGAGAAGTTAGTAATTTTTCTCGTTTATGATCTCATTCGCGAAGTCGCAGAAGGAGGCTTGCTTGAAATCGTGAGATAATGAATTGACGATTTTCGTATCGACGGGTTTCTGAAAAAAATCGATATTACTTTTTCCCGTTTTTGACTTGAAATTGAAGCGAACTTTGCAGAGAGAAGCTCGGCAACAGCCTCGGTCAGCATCGTCAATGCGAGGCCTCTCGATCTATCTGCGCTCGGACTCGGGACAGGTCTGATTTTTTGCAACATTTTTCAAGAGTTCAAGTCAAACATTCATTTTCGCCGAATTTTGTAACCGCATCGAATTGTTTCTGTCGAATTTAGTTCACTAATATTTGACCTTTTGTGATCCCCACTCACTCGACACCTACGCCAACTTATGCTTGACGCTCGTTTTTGGGAGAGTACGAGAGAAAGGTAGAAGGAAAAAAACATTGATGTCAAGCGCAAGTGGGTATGAATCATAAGAGGCCCTAAGAGTTGGTGTTTGTGAATAAAACGGAATCGTGATCAGGTGTGAACTGAATTATCTGATATGTTGAACATCAAATTTGATCCACCCCTGATCGCAATAATTGTTTACTTCAGCAAAGAAAATGCATTTTACTTCATCATTTCAATATTCGAATTTGTGCAAGTAGTTTACTTCTAGGCCCAACAACCTCGAGTTCAGCCTCGGCAAGTGGTCAGAACGGAGGCAGTCCGCTCAGTCAACGACAATTTATGCGGGCGGAGAGGGCTGCTGGGAATAGAATCAAGTCCAAGACCAACGTCAGCTACACCCAGCAGGTGATTCACGAAAATCCATTCCTTTAAACTTGTACCTTCAATCAATATTAGGACTTTACCAAAATAAAAGCAAAAATATTTAGAATTGTCATTTCCCACTTGGGATGAAGCGGAGAATTCATTTCCTTTTCGAACAGTTTTTACTCAGACTTGGTTCGCTATTTCTCAAGCAGACACTTTGAAACAGTCTTTATTTTCACCAAAGTGATTGATGTGTGAGAAAAAACCCTAGAATTTCTCCATTTTGAGCAGTTTCTCAGGCAATCGATTTTGTCCAAGTGTCTAATTTTCATTTATTGTCAGATCCTGCCCCTGTCGGACGGAGTGCCGATCACTGCCGTGGCCTCATTCACTCGTGCAGCCAGTTCGGACTCCCCATCCTCTGCGTCCATGACCAACGGATCGTTCGGGTCGAGGAACACTCGCGCCAGCGCCAGAGTTCCTGCCAACAGGAACAGCGCTCATTTTGCAGGTATTGAAAGTAGAAATTGAAGTCAGATTGAAGAACTAGGTCAAGGCAAGAATTGGCCTTTTTTACGACTTTCCAAATTAAAAAAATCTCTTCATTTCTTTCCTAATCAGTTTAATTTGCGACAACTTTCTGCAGAAATTATCGATTTAAATTCTCGTATTACTTTTGAGCAGAACTTTTTGAAGTTGTTCGCAGATATGTGTTCTAGAAAATGTCGAAAATGCACTACCAATTTTCAACTCCAGTGGCGATAAAAATCGATTCTTTCTGGGATGGGGACAACTTGACTTTCAAATCTGGAAAGGGACAGATGGGAATGTGTGAATTTTGAGCCCCTTTTGACAATTTTTCTTCCTCAAAATCCATGGTTTTTCAGGCGATGGTCTGCCGATGTCTGCAGACGACATCAAAGAGAGGGAGCAGGAGAAGCGATATTATGAAGCGAGACTGTCGAGATACACATTCGAGGCCTATGCTAAAGACAATATGCAGGAGGACGCTCCCACCATGGCTGATGCTAGCTTCAGGGTAAACAATGGATTAATTCAAATCTAGAAGAAGAAGAAGAAGAAATAGACGAAATTTTATTCCACACTTCAATTTTGAGAATTTCTTGTTTGGCAACTTGTAATTGACGGAAGCATTTTTGTCAAGAAATACAGTATCTACCAAAAATTGAGAAATACTCCACCGTTTTACAAATTACTTCCTGCATTAAAAAAAAAACAAACAACTCCGAACCCAGGTTCATATACTACTGGGTAGGACTTGTTTGCGAGAAATTCGAATTTGTGTGAAGCATCACTTTTGCAGTGCACGTTCGGCCAGTGCAAACGGGTGATCCGCGGCAACGTGGATTTCGTGTGCCATATCTGGGCGCATCTGACCACTGCAAGGGGCATCGACAAAGAGAGGAACGATTTGGGTATCATGAGCACCTGCCCACAGTGTATCGCTAGATTCAGAACGCCTAATATGATGCAGGTTGGTGGCCTGAGTTCTTGAGCAGTCTTAGATAAACTTAAGGGAATTAGAAAATGTTCTGTTTAGCCTCCATGGCTTAAAAACTTCACTCTTTGTTGGGGGTTATTTCTTTTTTTTTTTTTTTTTGCAATTTTTCAGTTTTTGAATTTCAAAATAGCTATCTATGCAATGCTCTGATTCTCGCCGTTTCTGCCTGTTTCCTGAATTCAAAACCCTATTTCTCACTAAAACTAGCGTTGCTTCACTTTTTCTATAACCCCTCGTATTTTCAGGTGCACTACACTCGCTGCCATTCCCGCCAGAAAGAGGCTGTTCAAACTGGGACTTGTTGGATCTGTGAGAAGGTACAGACGTTATGTGGAGTTCTGATTGATCTCTTTGCTTGATGTTTGAAGGAAGTTCCCCGTCCGAAGGACATGTCTCGTGACATGGCGATTCGTGCTCACCTCTCTCTGCACGACCCTTGCGAGGCTCCCTACCATTGCAGACGATGCAACTACAGAACCACCGTCAGACTCCATCTGTTCGACCATTTCGCCCAGAAACACAATAATACGGGGTGAGCAATTGCAATATTCATTCATGTTTTTGCAAGAAGAAGTCAACCAGTTTTTTCGCAATCCCAATTTCATTGTTTCTTAGGATTCTTTCCTCGAAAAGCGGAATGCTTCAAAAATGATGTCCGAGGCTTTTAGCGATAATGACTATTTTTATTTCTTTTAAAAATGTAATTAGTTGCAGAATGATGATGTGTCCGTTTTGTATGTTCACGATCGAAATCCCCTCGTACAAACGGAAACGGACGGCCATTCAGGCAGGGGAGTTCGTCGCGCACATGAAGGAGCATCTCAGTAAGCAGTCGATCATCTTTCATCTGATTCATTGGATGAATTTGAGGAACCCGTTCGGGCTGTGGTCGCTGTGCGGCTGTGTTCCTCTACAACCAGGACAAATTCGACCATCAGAAGAAGGAGCACGTCCCTCTCCCCGTCAAGTGGCACATTCAGTTCAGGGTAGAGCATTTTTGCCTATTTTTGAATGATTGAAATTCTATCAACGAGCTCGTTCAAAATTCATCCCGATCTTTCGCATTCTTTTTGATTGACGTCATTCGACTTTCAAAACTGGTGAATTTACGAGTTTTGTCTTGCGTTTATTATTGAAGCTATTTCATTTCATTTTTCTTCTCTGCAATTCCGAAATTTGACTTTTTTTATAGACCCCCGAGCAGTGGAATCGTCCAAAGGCAGTGTGGAAGTTACGTTCGAAGAAGAGTTCGAATAGATGCAGGGACTGCAAGAAGATGGACAAGGGCATGTGCGCCATGTGCTTGGAGGAGAAGTACCTCAAATCTGCTATGGGTAAGAAAATAATCATCGAAGTTAGCATATACCTTTTTTCAGCCTATTTTTCTTCAAGATTCATTTCTTTTTAGTTATTGTATTTCTGTCTGTAATCTTTTCTTGCTTAGTTTCAAAGTTAAAATTCTCATTTGTTGTTTTAGGTCAAACTTGTTTCCAGGTCGTTCACTTTTCACTTTAAAGCCCTATAATTCCTTATGCCATTATTTAGCCCGTCGCTTGAAGCTGGAAGAATTGGACATAGAAACGGAGCGAGGGGGGATCGACGAGACGCAGAAGGACAACAACGTCTATCGGTTAGTTAGAAAAAAAGAGCATCTTTATGAAAGACAGTTTTATTCCAGCTGTTCTTGTGGCTACTCGACCATGCTAGGCGCAGAAATGACCCGCCATCGGTTGCTCTGCAGCAAGGACTTCACTGTCCATCCCAGATTCGTTGATAAGGTAAAAATTAACTGAAATAAGCGATGAATTGACAGTAGATTGTCATCTTTAAATTCCTTTCTTGAAGTCTAAAAATCGTACTATGAGTTGAATATCTATGTTTGGTTTATTTCGCGAAAAAGGATTTTTATCATTTTTATTTTAGCCTATTCTCGGCAAAGAAGAGCAAGAGCGCGATGAGGTGGAAGCGAAAATCTTCGCTATCATTCCCCAGAAAACCACCACTGAACTCAACAGTGACGAACGCAAGGTAGGAACGAGTTTGAAGATAAACCAAGGCAATGTGTCGGATTTGCAGTGCCAGAGAAAACGAACCGCCTCTCGGATAGACGATTTGGCCTTGGACATCGTGTTCAAGAAGTACGGCCACGAGACCGACGTCAGGAACAAGACGCTTGAAGCTGCTGAGGCACTACTGTAAGAATTTTTTAAATTGTCGAATTTTCCTTCCTTCATTTCTAAAGATCGGCTTCTATGTTTGTTTATAAAGCTGGGACTAGATGACAATTGCGATACAAATAAAAAAAAAACTTTAAATTTCATTCGATCGAAATAGCATTCATCAATTTGTTTCTTTTCAGAGCAGCCCGTAACATCTACGACGACACAAGGGAAGCTCTGGAACAGTTCAAGGATATCATTCACAAGCGGGAGACTGAGGATGCATGAGTCGATTAATCGATTGAGGTTTGGAAGCAAAGAGAAGGAGCAGAAAGACCAACTGAATGTTCAATTTCAACCACACGAGTCAACGCACAAGTCGTTCATTTCCCTGTTTCTCTAATTCTTTTCACTTTCATTTTATCGTACATTATAATTTTCTTTGAAGATTTTTTTATTTAAAATCTGAGCAAGTAGTGATAACTTTAAAAGCAATTCCATTCTTTCATTTTTATGGGAAGTTCTCATTTTTGCTAATTTTGGTTCTTGATCACTGAGAAAGTTCATCTTCATTTCCATTTTTGGAAAATTTTCATCGATCTTCATTTTCACGATTTGGAACGTTTGATCCAGCTTTTCTTTCCCTTCGTTATTTTACGTCGTCCCGTTTCTTCTATCCCCTTTACTTTTTCTCATTCTTTCATTCAAAATTGGGACTTTTCCACCGCAAAAATTCTTCGTCATCGTCTCTCGTTCCATTATTATAAGGGTAGTAATTGCAAAGTTGATTGGAATAATTTACATCGCATAGGGGATATCTGCGGTGGAAAACGTCTGCTTTCATCCTTCTAGAAATAACTTCTGAGCTGATTTTTCGTAAATCTGAAATTTGTATTTTCAAATTGAACAAAAATCATGAAACCACTAGAATTCACTCATAGAGCCTATTCTCTTGTAAATTAAAAATTTTGCGGATCACAATTATTTAGCAAATTCATTCGTTTTCCATAGGACAATTGCTTTTTTACCACAGGTTCCTTACATTTCTTTTCCTATTTTCTACCGTACTCTTTATTCTCTTGTTTGTAATTCGTATATTTTGATCTTCACATTATTAGTTTTCGGAAATAAACTTATTATGCCGATTTTTAGATTTATTCGATAAGCTCAGAAAAATAACTGACAAAGCCTCTGAATAGGGCAAAATGAGAGATCAATCGAAATACACGTAAGCAAATTGGGATTACCTGAAAATGTAGAAATTTCTAACAATAGGAATACTTTTCGGAAGAAGTTTAAAATTCGGTGGAAAAGTACTCGAATAAAACAAAGCTACAGTACTCTCCATTATCTATGAGACGAACGTTGTCTCTTTCCCTGAGCTCTAGCGTCGGTGCGAGGCCTTCCCTCCTTGTGTCGTCTGCGTTCTCGCTACGCTCACTCCTTTGCTTGCACTATTTCATTCACGATTCGCACCAGCGTCTCTACTCGTCCCGCTAGGCAACGTTCATTTCATAAGTAATAGAGTATAGTAAAATGAGAGATTATGGAAATAGCCTCATACAATGAAGGGTTCTTTGAAAATGTGAGACTACTTTCACAAAAAAAAATGGACAAGACATCAATAAACAGTGATAAAACTTCGGAAAAAGAGATGAGATCGAATTTTTGAGATTCGATAATCAGAAAAAAGCTGATACAACGAGAAGAATAGGAAAAATAAATGTACTGTAGATTATTTTATCAAATTCCTACGAATTTCCGTCGTGTTTACATTTTTAACTCGATCGAGATATAATAGATAAATGCATTATGCATTAGAAAAACCAATAAATACTTTCATCAGGATATTTACAAAAAAAAAGGACTGGATTTGACGTAATGACATAATTGTAGAGATAGAACGTAAAAAAATATATCGTCATTTTGTAAAATCAATGATTTTTCGAGAAATGGCAATGTTTATACAAATATGTACCTTTTTCTTTCTTGTTTTAGATGGGATGATCTGCAGTGCAGTGGTGATGCGACATGTGATTGTAGAACCAATAGACGATGGCGATGACGATGAACAGATAGAGGAAGTCCGCCCAGGACAGGCCTGACCTCTCGAGTCTGACCTGTATGGGGGAGGCAGAGAGGGAAGGGGGACAGTCCACACTGCTCACTGCGGTCAGACTCATTCGGGGCAGCGACTCCATTTCCGTCTCAGGCTCGGGGTCGAATTCGTTCCCGGCAGATAAACGTCGCTTCCTCCTTCGACGCGGCGATGCATTTTCTCTGAAGTTTGGTCGGATGAATTGAAGAGTTTACCAATCAAGAGTATACGATATTCTACATTCGGTGATATTGGGACACCATAATTCCGATTTCGGAATCAGTGGTGGCGTTGGTCCTCATTAGAACGAGGTACGACAACGAGAAAATAGTATGCAAAAATGAGAGCGTCTCTGATACGACCACAAGGACTCTCGTTCTGCAATTTTCTTGTATCACACACCTCGCTCTAATGAGAATTAATACCACTACCAAAAAAAGTCTCGACTCCGATTTGGAAATGCTCAAAATTGGAAATCTGAACACCCTCGTTTACCAATTCAATCACAATTCTTGAGTTTTGGAAAGTGATTAACATCAGAAGGCTCTAGTTTTAATCTTTCTATTTCTAATTTATAATCGGCCCATTTCAAAAGTCAAAAACTTTCAATTTCATCCGAAGAAAAACGATAATTGAAAGTGTACCTTGCAGAAAGGTCGTGATGACGAAGCTGCTCCAATTCGAGTGGGGGAACAGGGACTTCTCGGCTGGAAGGGGGCGGGGTCAGCGAGGTCTGGATGGCCGAATCTGCACGGGGAGGCAATTCTTCGTTTTCTTGCTGAAAATCGAATCGATCTCAACTCTTTTATCGGATCATCACTAAAAACTATTTAAGATCACTAAGTCAGTGGCTGACTTTCTACTGCCTCTAATAGAGTTTACACACTCGGATAAGAAAGCTAATTTGCGACTTTCCTTATGCCGTTTTTTCTCCCTTCAGGAAACCGCAATATTACACATTTCAGCAAGTGAGGCAAGAGAAAATCCCCATTAACAAGTTAGAAGCAGTAACTTTGTTGGTTCATCACCATTCTTATCATTTTCCTTCTCAATAATCCTCATCGATTCTTTTGATTATCGTTTGTTTTCTTTTTGATCCCACAATTTTTGAATATTTGAAAAAATTGGAAAAAAAATGCACCTCGAGAAGCATGACGACAAGCATCGGGTTGCCTCCGAAAGTCGGTATTTCTTCCGGGTCCAAATCCTCTACGAAAGCACGTAACTGGGCCACTTCTTCTCGAATCTTCAAATTTAGTTTATTTTTTTCTTCTTGAGAAATCGAGAAAAATGCTTACATCTTGCCCCTCGTCTTTCTTGTCAGCGAGCATTTTTGCGGTGCTGAGGATTTGCATGTACTTCTCGTATTCTAGCTGACTGCTAGTCGAGTGGATCGAGGCTTTGCCCGGACTGCTGGACATTTGCAGGTCGCCCTTCTCATGCTGATGATTCAGGTTCTCATCCTCCATCAAATTACCGCAGCCTTGAGAGTCATTCGGCAAACTTGTCATCCTTAAAAATATTCTGTCAAAAAATGAAATATTTGAAAACTTCATCCAGTTCACGTGTCGTCAATTTGGAACGTTCATAAGTTCACAAAGTTTTCTTCGACGCTAACACTACTTTCGACTGGAAAAATAAATGTTCAAAATAGGCGATCAGAGAGAAACGGATGAAGTTTTATAAATGTCGGAAAAAGAAGAAAATTTCGAAATTGGCAAGATTTTAAAACGCGCAAAAATGAAGTGAAAAAGAAAAGAAAAAGCGGAGACCACTTGATACGCGTTTTGAGCGGAAACCTGTTGAGTCCGCTGCATTTTCCTTTTTCGATGACGCATTCGATATTTATTTTTTTTTTCGATGAATAAATAATTTGGGTCTTTTTCAGTGTATCGATGGCCCATCCGCCTGCACCCGCACCCAAGCCTGGCAGAGTTAAAGTCTACAGGGCTCTCTATGACTATTCGGCAAGGAGCGTGAGTATCTTTCCTGATTTTCCAATATCCTTTCCTCTCTATGCTTTTCTCTATTTATTTTTAAAATCCCAAGGAAAGAGTAACGATCTCCGGAATTTCTAAAGAAAATGAGTAACACCCAATAGGACAGATTAGGTTAGCAATTTGTTGCTTGCAGGACCAAGAAATGTCGTTTTCGGAAGGCGATCTGCTGTATGTGAGTGATAAAGGACCGAACGACGACTGGCTGCCCGCGAGTTGCGGAGGCAGAAAGGGACTCGTTCCTGCTAATTATGGTAGGTCGAAAAGTTCAAAGCAACACGCAGCTAATTAGAGCTTTCATATTCGTTTTGTTAGGGAATGGAGGAAGTCTGCAAATTTTCGTTTCTTCCTATTTTCATGGAATGATAAGATTTTTTTATTTTAAAAATTTTTAGTAACCAGCGAAAATGTGGAAGAACTCCCGAACCCCCTTCACGAGGCAGCAAAACGAGGCAACTTCCCCTTTCTGAAGGAATGCATTCAGGAGCAGGTATATATATTAGAGAAGTTTGAAATGAAGTTGGAATCTATCTTCAGGTCTCCGTAAACTCGCTCGACAAATCCGGCTCTACCGCTCTGTATTGGGCTTGTCACGGAGGGCACACGGAAATCGTCAAGTATCTCCTCGAACTACCGAATATTTCTGTTTCTTCTCAGGTCTGATTTAAAAAAAAAAATACAGATTATAGAGTAATTTCTAACAAGTTCCCTCATTTATAGCATTTTTGTTACAAATCGTGGCAACTATTATGAATAGTTCCATACCAGATGGAGATTTTTCCAATGAAAGCTGTTTGCAGAACAAACTGGGTGATACTCCCCTTCACGCAGCTTCGTGGAGAGGTCACAAGGACTGCGTACAGATGCTGCTCGACAAAGGGGCTAATGTCTGGCTGAGGAATCAGCAGAGAGCCACTCCGCTTGATATCGCTAAAGTAAGACAATTTTGGGTTAAAGGTTGGATGAAATTAGTTTTTGAAAGGTTCGGGAATCCAAATTCTACACAATTGAATTGATTTTTATTCTTCTAATCTAATCCTAGCCTCCTTCATTGCTCGAATTTCCTAGGAGTCATTTTATTTTTTATCATTTCAGGACGCCGATGTGGCAGCTCTGTTGGACCAGGCGATGCGCAATGACATAGTGAATGAGGACGCTGGAAACGAGTACGAATCGGGGAGCGACGACGATAATTAATCGAGTAACAGTATTTCCATGGTATTATTTATCAGTTTCATTTTGAGAACTTCAAAATGTCAGTCATTCGAATGTTAGAAATTCTCAGTTTGTTAACGACAACTTTCTACCTTTTGTGATACCCACGAGATATTGGTCAAAGTTGGTGCATTTTCAACTTGCCTTACGCAAGCTAATTTATTCCTCGAACGCTATTAATGTAAATTACACTTCCTCGTAAAAACCACTGCGATTTCTACCATAATCTTTTAATGTTGCTCCACGACCTTACACATAATCATGAGCTAGATTCCTAATCCTAAACTCAATCAACCTGTAATTTGACAATCGATTCTTTCATTTCTTCTAAATTGAATTTTCGTCATTTCTAAAGAGTCTTGAAATTCATCGACTTTACAAAACTTCAAACAACCAAAAATTGAAACTATTTCCATACGGTTACTCCGATTTCAAATCTCTTATCAACAATTTGTGATACTTTACGACTTTGTGAATAAATTTATTCTTTGTCTACTTTAACTACTCGAATACAAGAGATAGAATATTTTCAGAATAAGTTACTGTGAAATAAAATGCAATTTTTTTTGTTGTAAACTTATTCCTGAAATTTACCCAGTAGAATCTGAAAATCCAACATACGAAAATGTTGAAGAATTGCATTTTTGGAGATTGTCCGGTCGCCTGCCTGTTTAGAGGATGAAGGAGAGCCAGCCCACGATGAACAGAATGCCCCCGTAGGGAGTGAATTTGCGGAACGATTCCTCTCCTGTGATCGAGTAGTGATAGCACGGACCACAGAACAACGTTATGCCTGCTGAAAATTAAAAAAAAGTATTTTAGAGTTAGAAAAGGATTGTCGAAATTTGAATCAGGATTGTGTAAAGCTGTTAATCATCCGTTCAATTACACTATGCCGCCTTCTATTTCTTTCGAAAGGAACAACATAAAATTCAGATGAAAATCTAAAGCTGAAGTTGAGACTTGATGCTGCTCATTTAGATGAGCAATATTCTCATTTAAAATTTGAAAGTTCACTCTTTTTGACAAGAATAAGTGACAAAACCTAGGTTTCAAAATCATTTATAAAAAAAAAATACAAAATATACCTGTGAAGAGAGACGCAGTTAGCATGGGGAATCTAGCCTTGTGAGCGCCGAGTAAGGCCAGAGAGTGGATGAGATGGTATCGCGAACCTGCATCGAAGGCTCGTTTACGCTTGAATTCGATCGACTGATCTTCGGCGATCACTGAAATTGAACAGAAAACGGAATGAATGATAAACGACGGGCTGTTAGTGAATCAGGATAGACCCCGCGATTATAGAATCTCAATGAGAAAATTTCCGTCGACTAATGCAATTTTCCCCTACGCCCATTTGCCTCTCCCACCTCTTTTCATCGGAACTTATTTGCGCCAAAATTCGGAATCAGCCAAGTTATGGACATACCATGAGATCCATAAGCTCCGAGAGAAATGGCGAGTGCTCCCGACAGACCGGCCAGACGGACGAACGGGGACATTGCTGGGAAGAAAAATGCGATTAGGGAAGAAATCGTCCAGAGGAGCATATTTTAGAGTGCAAAAATAATGAAATGATGAATACTCCTCGACTTTTGAATACGCTATCAAATAGGTCAATGATGCAAGTAAGTTTGCATGTGTCACGTAGTTTGGTAGAGTTAAAACTTCAGATCAAAGATAATGGTTTTGAAGCTAGGCGTGTGCCAAAATAAGTTAAAATTTAGTTTAAATTGAAACTGTAAGAAAAATAGAAAACAAAAATCAGAATTCTACCTCCAACTTCAATGACAGGACCAGAGCAGTGCGTCTGAACTGGAGTAGAAACGTATTTGTTGTGGCGTCTGCCGGCTTCGGGAATGAAGAAGCTCACGGTTTCAACGATCTAGGAAAAACTAAAAAATAAAAATAGGAGGGAAACGAAATGATTAATTTTACCAGAGAAATCGAAATTTTTCGACAAGTGGTTTATTTTTCCTATATATATTTTTTAACCTACCTGATCCCAAATCGCCCCAGTCGCTACTGCCATGAAAAAGTCTGAAAGATAAAATAAAGTAAAAAAAATCACGAGAAAATAAAAATAAAAAAAAAAAAATATGAAAATCTTTCAAAAGCGATGGACATTCACATTTTCTGCAATACATATTTGTTCACTTCGCTTGATGCAATGCGCCTATTTTTCGTTTGAATTCTTGCTAGACTTAAAAAAAAATTTTTTTTCTCTGATTTTTCGTTGATTTTAGATTCAGATGCTGGTTTCTTCACGAGGATTGCGGAGGAAATTCGCCTGGACAGAGGCAGCGAATTTCTCGACGAAAGCAGCGCCGACTGCAGCTGAATTGAAGAGGAAACAGAGGACGTCTCTGTCCGTGTATGGATGCGGACTCGCTGCTACGGGAGCTCTGGGAATCGCCAAATTCGTCATGCCCGGCGTTAATGTAGGGGTTTCCAAAATTGCTTTGTTTTCAAAGAAATTTCGATTCGATTAAAATACTTTTTTTAAAATTAACCCACATTTGAAGCGAAATATTGTTAGTAGAAGACAATGAATAATGCTTCCAAGGGTCGGATCAAAAATCTTCTGTAAGTCATAGAAGATTTGTACTCTTTTTCTGATAAAATTACAAAAATCTGAACTTTCCAGAAAGGCATCCAATCAGAAGTGGTATTCCCTCGTCGCGTGCAGTACTTCAACATCCGGGACATCCGTCGAATCTCCTGTGGATTCGGATTCTCCCTGTTCGCCTCTGCAGACAAGCTGTACGGCTCGGGGCTCAACAATCTATGGCAGATTGCAGGACATTTCCACACTGAGGCAACTGGACAGGAATACTACATCTCTCCCAAGAGAATAACTCTCCCGAATGAAGGCAAAATCGTTTCCATTTCTTCAGGTAAAAGTAGAGTCTTCTTTCAAAACGACTTGCGGGAAATTCCCTTCGAATGGATGTTTCGATTTATTTTCAGCGAAGAGTTCATTGTAATCGAGGAATTTACCTTTGAACTGTTTCTATTCTCTAGTTTATAAATTCCAGGCCGAGCCCACAGTCTAGTTGCGTTCAAAGACGGTTCAGTCTATGCATTCGGCGACAATAATCACGGCCAGTGTGGAGTCGATCCGGAACAACGTAAGATTCTCGTTGGAGTGAGTTTTCTTTTAAAATAACTTTTTAAAAATATCTTGATTTTCAGCAAATGGAGGAACAGCTACCTTCGATAGAGATTCCTTCAACGAGCAAAGCCGTTGCAGTTCACTGTTCACTCGACACCTCTTTTATACTCACCGAAAGTGGAGAGGTTGGATTTTCGTAGAAAGATGTATATCTTTTTTTAAATGTAATAATATCTTTTCCGAAAGGAAGCCCTTCAATATAACAATTGAAGAAGAAGAAGAAGAAGCCTTAGCAATAACGAGACTTAAGGTTTTTGCATTTGGTCTGAACGAAGACGGTCAATGTGCGAATGGTCGATACGGCATTCAGCCTCTGCCTGCAAAGATCCTCGGGGACGCAGAAGGAGAGAGGATTATTGGCATCGCGGGCAGCACTGACACAATCATGGCTCTGTCGGACAGGGGAGACGTCTTCATCTGGGGACAGTCAGAGTATGGACAGGCTGGAATGGGCAATACGCAAATACAGGCGAGTTTCTAGAATCTTTATTTGTGCTTCTGGAAAACATTGCTGACCCGGATTATCAATAGCAGCATTCGAATTGGGATATTGAAGCTTGTTCGAAAATTGCATTTTTAAAATACTGCTTAACTGTTCCATTATCAAATGGTGTAGCTTTTCGAGGAAACTATTTTGCGAATTTTTTTTTGGTATTCGTATTTCGAATTCACCAAATTGTAAAATTCGAGAAAATCATTTGAAAAGTAAATCCTCCGTCTTTTCAGCTAAAATACTCGACCCGAATTCCCCTGTCACTCGGAAAAATCACTTCAATCGGATCAACAGCTTTCGGCTGCATTGTCGCTAACGAACAAGGAGAGGTGGGGAATTTGGAATTTTCATGAATTTCAAGTTTATAAGATAACTCTTCATTTTCAGGTATACGTCTGGGGAGCGGGAATAGTCGGAATGGGCCCTAACATGCAGAAAACCGAGAAGCCTGTCAAATTGGATCAACCACTTTTCGAAAATCGAAAGGTAGTTTCTCTCAACATTTATTGCCATTGCCTAGATGAAACATGATTTGGTAAGAGTTTACTTTTCGTGAACTTAAAAATTTGAGCTGAATGTTACTTGTAAACCTGAGTGAAAGGCATGCCAATTCATCATGCTTCATTATTTTGACTTCCCCAAAAATATATTAGCACCGATAATTTATAGAACTAAATCCTACTTTACCTGTTATAACATTTCCTCCAAATGCTAAGTTGAAATTGTTCCTTTCTCAGGTTCACCGAGTATATGCTGGCAATTGTGCAATGGCAGTGATAAACGACGAGGACCGTGCTTTCATTTGGGGACAAAATCGGTTATTTTTCATTCTCGTTAAAGGTAGAAAAACTGTGCTTCAGATACGGTCTGCTTGGCCTAAAAGACGAAAAGGACCAGTATTTCCCGTTCGAGGTCACGTTGGCAGGCAGCGTGAAGGACATACAAATTGGACCCGATCACTCGCTCTTCCTCGTCAAAAATTGAAATTTCAGAAAATTTAGAAATTTAGATTGCAGATTCACTAGAATTTTTGTTATTGTTACTTGTTCCGGAGATTAATGAAATTTGAATTTTCATATAATTTTTTAAAATTTTATACGATTTGGTTCTATGCCAATTGTTTATCTTTCAGTTTTGAATCCTGAAATTTCAATGCTTTAGATTCAGAAATGAGCGCTGTTGTGCGTGCCGCAGGTCTGGTCGTGTACCGTAAATTGGACAACAAGACGCAGTTTCTTCTGCTGCAGGCCAGCTATCCGCCTCATCACTGGACTCCGCCTAAGGGTAAATTGTAAAAATCGGGTTTTTAAATGGACGATTTGAAATTCTTTAACTAAATGAAAATATTGAAGGTCTTTAATTGGAATGATTGTCTATTCTGTTCAAATTATTGTATTTTCAGGACACGTGGACCCCGGTGAAGATGAATGGATCGCTGCTCTGAGAGAAACGAAGGAAGAGGCCGGAATCGACAGCAAGGAACTAGACATTCACAAGGACTGCCACGAGACGCTCAGATATACGGTAATCATTTAACTTTTTAAGGGGTTCGTATATTCTTTTATTCATTTACTGTGAAGATTGGTGTATTTGAACGCCCGGAGTTCGTTAGAAAGCCTTTATTGTCGTTAAAACTATGCAAATAAGAACGAAATAACAATAGAGTCGGGTCCTTGAGTACTGTCGCGATTGCATACGTGACATGATAAGGTTACTCTAGAAGTTCCAGGCAAGGGCACAATGGTAGTAGACAGGAGCTTCTTGACAGCTGTCAAGCCATTTACGTCAATGTCTGGTCGGAGACAAACTTGGGGTCAAAGTATTGAGATCATGAACATTAGGATCGCATAGACTGCGATATTTACCATAGTTCTAAATGTGTAATTTTGCTTTATATTTTGATGACTTTCATGTTTTTCCATTATTTAAACCCTCAAAATGAAGTCGCAAAATTACAGCACGCTTTTCTTTAGGGACATACCATCATAACTTGTAGAAGATTCCGTAACGTGTAGCTTTTTCTTATCATGTTGTTGTCTTCACAAAATTTATTTTAAAAGAACGTACGAACCTTTGAATTTATCGTTGTGTTGTGCCTGTGCAATATCCTTTCTCATTACAGAGCTCCTATCTTACCTGGGGCATAATTCCTCCTTTCATCAAAGTACTGTCGCTTTTAACTTCCATCTGATGAAAAGATGATTGTTCATTCTTCAGGCTCACAACAAACCCAAATCTGTCAAGTACTGGTTGGCCAGGCTCAAGAATCCGGAGGATGTGCAAGTAATTTAATGGCTTTTTCTCTCTAAAATAGTCAAAGGAAATCTGAATGATGGTTTTCAGGGACGTCTGAAATTTCAATTTTGAATAATTCAGAACCTAAATTTTATTTTATGT
This sequence comes from Diploscapter coronatus, assembly GCA_964036155.1. Lineage (NCBI taxonomy): Eukaryota > Metazoa > Nematoda > Chromadorea > Rhabditida > Rhabditidae > Diploscapter > Diploscapter coronatus. Next base: position 42,335,005 of record OZ038422.1, on the reverse strand, counting down.
TTCTATTTTGAAACCAAATTTTTGATGTCCGAATAAAATTTCGAGTACTTCTGATAATTTTACTACGTTTTCACTTTTGGAAGTGAACATTCTCTATAGGTCCGTCTAAACACTGTTCAAAATGATTGTTTTCTTCCATCTTTTGCAGTTTGAACTTCGTCTTTCAGCTCTCACACGAGCACCAGAACCACATGTGGGCTGAATTGGACGAGGCAGTCAGTATTGCGGACTACGCGGAAATGGGTACTCTGTTAAAGAAGTTCGCTACCTACATAAAAGAGCAGAACAAGTAAATTCAAAGGGAGAGTTCACAGTAGAGCAGGTAGATGCTATTTTTATTTGGCTTTTTACTCTCATGGCTCGAATAATGAAAATTTTATTATTGATTTAGTCGGTTCATGCTTATTTATGAATTTTTTCCAAGTTCACTGGTACACGATTTAATGGATTTTAAAAATTGGAATTTTCAAATTTTCCTTAATATGATTGATTTGATTTTCTCCATTGATCCTTATTTATTTCTTTTGCAATAATGTTTTATCTTATTCAAGCCCGATGAAAAGTGTTGATTAATTATAGAGTTTTAAATAAAATAAATTATTTTATTGAAAATTATACAATTTTCTAAGAATTCGTAGGATAGAATATAATGTTTGGGACGGAAGAAAATAAAAGAAGAGGAGAGGAAATGAAAGATGTTATCTGAAGTGAGGGGGAAAGCAGAGACACGGAAATGTGAAAGAAATGGGGAGATGATGATGTAGGAGAGAGGGAAGGAATCATTGCGGTTGAATATGGAGAACCTCAAGAATGATCGATTTATTACATCATTATTTTTTATTTATTACTTTTAAAAATGTTTAATTTTAGCATATAATATTCTCTCAACTTTTCCCCTATCTTTTCTATAACTTTCATAGCACGGTCTCTCAACACACTCCAACTTAAAAAATGAAATCAAATAGTGCGAGCAAAATATCAGCAAAATAGTCTCGATTATTTTTCAAAGATATCATTTTCTGAAATCTTCCTCCTTTCTTATTCGAAAATAGGACTTTTATAAGGTTCAGATTCAGATAGAGCTTCTTCTCATTGTCTAGGGCTCTGACATTTATCAGATGGTTGAATATACTTGCCTTTCGAGATATGCTTCAGATAGGCATGCCTTTCTATGTGAGATAGATTCCTATACATCCTCTGTCTGTCTGTTCCTCTCTCATTTCCGCACTCTCTACCCAATTGCAAGTTAGAGTTGCTTATCTCCCAAACAGATCTGTAGCTGGCTGGCTCACTTCGAAACGATTGCTCTTCCTTTCTCCGAACTCGTCTTTATCTCTCCTTCTCTTATCTTTCCATACTATTCCCTTGGTTTCTCTATCTTTCCGACTCACTTATCTGCCATCCTCCTTCTCGATCTCTATTTTTCATAACTTCTTTGTACTGACTATGAATCCCATTATTCAAATTGCACGTTCCTGCGATCCATTATATTGTTAGTGGGAAGTCGAGGAATAACATTTCAAATGGCTACTTTATCATCTTCATTTAAAAATAGATCATGCGAACGAAGGTCGTATTTTTTCCAACCTCTCAAATTTAGCATTAGATTTTGCAGAAAAAGTACACGAAGATCAACTTTTTTGATAAGCCTCGAGCTCTTTTTCATCTGATAAACGCATCGACTGCGATGTTTATCAACATAGTCCCCTGCAATCATGATGATTATCTTTGATTTCCCCTGATCTTCCCATCATTTTATGTCGATAACCTAATCAATTCTATAAAATTAGGCTATTTTGCGGTGTATTTATCTCCCTTATCACTTTTTTATTCACTTTTGTTTATTATTTTCATTTACTTCGAATAATTCAACATTTTTTATGAAATGGTAACTTTCAAGTCCGATAAATTGTAAAAAAGGAAAATTGTATCGATATGATCAGCGCATTTTGCAATGTTATCGTTTAGCTAATTCGATCTTGCCTCGTATATTCTTTTGTATCACACATTTCTCTTCTTATCAAAGGGATAGATAATGCGAATGTGAGAGAGTAAAGGAATCAGAAAGAGATGTCCATATTATCTGTTATCAGTGCTCTGTCATTTCTTGTCATTGTCTTATCTTTTATCTCTATCATTCTCTCTATCTCTCTTCCCTTTATCAATCTTTTCTTCTCTTCTATCGTTATCACTATTTCCCCTCACTTCTCTATCTGCTTCTTGGGTTGTATTGATAAGTTTCTGAAGGTGTTGTGCAGTACAACAACCTGCTTGCATACTGTCTATTCAGTTTATTTTATTCTGCACAGATTACAGATTTCTGACACCTAAAATGATCACTTTTGTTTCAACCCATTGATTTTTCTTGAATTTCTTTCCATTGAATTCATCTGCAACATTTCGGAAAAGAGCTTTCTTAATTTTCTGACGTACATTTTGCAAGTTTTGCTACTTTTAGAAATGAATGATGGTATTATTTTATGACCGTGATGCGAGGAATAATTGATTTAGTGATTAGTGATAGGAACAGGCGCGAACTAATGCTATTTTTGCCTTTAACTTTAATAGTTTTGCTGCTCATTCTGTGTCATCCTCCGTCCTCCTGCAAAGACAGAGTATTCCCCTCCTTATCAGTCCCTCTCTCTCTATCAATTCCTCTCCCATTGATTAGTTCTGCTTATCATTATCAGCTCTCTTCAAATGTATGCATCGTCCAGGCTCTTCTATCTAATGTGCTCTGATTCAGTAAAGTCCTCTTCATAAAATGAATGGATGGCTTTGAGTAATTAGTTTCTAGTTTCCTTCCTGCTGATAACGATTCGTTGTGCGATGGGTTGTGTGTATTCGTCTTCATATCGACGAGAGAATGTTGTTTCGATCCGATTTGCTTCCTTCTTGAAATCTTTGGATTGAAGCAATAGCAGAGCTAAACTTCCTCGCTTTTACTTCAACTCATTGAGTATTCAGAAACGATCTGTCGTAATATTTTTGTACAAAGACGTGAGATATCAATCAGTTTTGTATATCTGTCCCCAAATCCTGCCCTTATCCCTCATAAATCTTGATCTCTTTATCCTCAGCCTGAACCTTTTGACCCCGTAATAATCTGAATAGTTGATTGGGATGTGGCATCACGTTACTATTGAAAACGAGCGATTTTGGCAGTCTTCCAATTTCTGAGGAATTGCTTTATCAGTGGTTCAAAATTCTGAATGCTAAAGTTGGTATGCATTTCTATCATCCGTACTAATTTTATCTCTTTATTTTTTTTGAATTGTTTCGTTTTATCGCAAATCTCTTCGTAATTTTCTTCATTTCAATTGTTATATAGAGGAAAAGTTCAGATGGAAGCATCAAGTTCACAAAATGGCGACACAACGGTTGGAGAGTCAACTGGTCCTTCTGATCCATTTCCATTTGCACCGATTCTAACAACTGAAGATGACATGGACACGGAAGATATGCAACAACGACTCAATCGAGTTCTGCAGGTAGATATTGTCAATTACGTTATTTATCATTGCATATTTCAACTCATTGTTTTTTCTTTATCAAAACAGTTTTAGTTCATATGAAATTTTTTTTCTAATTATTAAAATATTGAGAGCAATTTAAAAATTTCCAAATAAAAATATTCTTCTTATAAGAGTGATAAGTAATCAATTTCTGGAAAGTGAGCCCAGCAATTATTTTTGGTACAATATTTAGTGGGCGTGATCTCATTGTATCATCAATTCTCTTCACTCTTCGCTTTATCATGAACAAATATTTCGAACCAAAACTTATGAACATCAATGCAAGTCGAGTCGAGTCGAGGTGTATAAAAATCACTCTCGGTCAAATGGTAATCAATTCATTACCGCTTCTCGCCATTCACTATTCATTTGTATTTTGTACGCTTTTAAAGATGACATACGATTTTATGAACTGCTCCAAATTTTTAAGCGCTACATTGTTGCATAACTCATTCACGCTTTAACGTGATTAAATGACAATTCTCGAAATGACAAAACGACTTTCAGACGGCTTTACGATCACTGGACACACGAATCAAGTCTGAAGTGGACGAGGAAAACGTCATCGAAATGTTGGCCGGAGAGACGAAGGGACCGTTTCCGGTCAAGCGAGCTCAAGAAGCATCGTCGGAAGGAGAGAATCAAATCACGGTATAGAAATATTTTGAGTTTTTTGAAACATTGAATTGTCTCAGCTTACGGATCAAACTGGAAGGATTCATACCTTCGATGTGGATTCCGTTGATCCGATCATCAAGCGAATTCGACCATGTGGCTCTGCACTCAATGCAAATTGTGTCATCTTGAGTAAAGGTATTATCTTCAGATTCACTTTTCTTCTACAGGAATTTTATCATTTCGAGGATTTAAATTCCTCGTATCATTTCGAAGTGTTGATGCTAAATTTTCAAGAGAAATCATGACGATGATAAGCAATGAAAGAGAGGCTAGATAAACGGAGAAATAGCCTTGTGCAGAGATGAAGAGTGGTCGGGAAATGCAAAACCATCATCTTATCAATATGCTAATATTCTTACTTTTTAGCGCCTATGATAAAAATCTCAACTCGAAAATAGTGAATTTCGAAATAGACATTTGAGAGCGTACAGAGTGTACAAATAAATTTTTCTTTAAGATAAGAACATTTTTACTGACGAACAGTATCGTGCTTTTTCCTGCTTCTTCTAAATAAAGTTGTTATTTTCAGAAATAGCCTCGACGAATCTGATTCATTTACTGATCACAAAGGATGTGAGCTACGGTGAAGATCTCTTGGCAACGTTCATTTCGATGGACGCTCCTGACGGCTCATTGGCTTGTTCACCAGCAGCCACACCAAATTCGACTTCTCCCGTAGCCAAACAACCTCTGGACATAATCGCTGAAACACTCGGAATCAAACCTGCTGCTGCGATTTCGGAGAAGAGTAAGTATTCTTCTAGCTGGATATCTTTCGACATTCGTCGTTCAAAAATTTTATTTTCATATTTCCTTATCATTTCGAGAAATTTGTAGAGGGTTGGTTAACTATTCACAGCCCTGATTTCGTGACATTATTAATGAGCTACGTAACATGACCGACAATGTACACATGGTTCATTATCAGGAATTGGGCATGAATCATTTTTTTAGAAATAGGACTTGCAAATAATTTTGATAAGAAGATGGGTATTTCCGGGAAAACGAGGAGTTATTTTTAGGATTCTTGTGCACACGATGCAACGTGGCGAAGTTCAGCTCCTTCGAAAATCTTCAGACTCATCAGCGACTCTACTGCAGAAGGGAGGAGAATGGCGGTAATTTGTCTGGAATTTTAATTTAAAATTATCATCTTTTTATTCACATTGAATGCGAAAAACGTCTGCAAATCCGTATCATTGATGATGTGTGGATTCACTGGTACTAAATTTGTATGCATTTCATCATCTAGAGTATTGCGAGAAAATGCATTGTGTTGTGTGTTGAAGGAGTTTCGAATAATTTTGCTCTTTTGATTGTGAAGTTTGATAATCCGAGTGCGAGAGGGGAGAAGCATATCTTCAGAGGAATCTGAAAGTGTTATCGCTGAAATCTCGCAAATCACAAAACGGAAAATCGCATGGAAAAGGGGAAGGAAGAGATGATTTTGATAACGCAAATTATACGAATAAATATTGAATTTTCATTGCAGAAGGGACAAAGTTTGATCAAAAAGGGAGAACAAATAGATTGAATTAGGGATGAATATAAGTCTAGGCTTTGAAAATCGAAAATTTCGAATACTTTTTTCATAGTTTTGAAGAAATGACAACTTCGATTCAGGCCTTACAAAGTCTTAATTCTCATCCACTATTTTTTTTTATAAATAATGGTGGAACGTTTGAATTCAGCCCCGCGCCCAAATTCGTCGATCTTTCTATTCGGTCCACCATCGACTTCATCGGATGCGACTCCGCTGATTCAACAGCCTCTGCCTTCAAATCTGATGCTCCCACCTTTGCCGCAGCAGCCTAATGTCATCATGCTTCCTCTTGCCTATCACGACCAACCCCAGGAAGATCTCATTAAAGTATGAATCGTCAGATTTTGACGAATATTTTAGATCCAATGATGGCTTTCCGACAATACTTTTCTGTATATCCAAACATATTAGGGTGATTTGTGAAAGTTGTACAAAAGTTAGATGATTCCAGAATTTTTCAATCGATAAGCGCTGATTAATTTTATCACTCTTTGCGATGTCAACAGAAGTGGAGTCCTGATAAGAAAGACCTAGAAAGGATGATAAGAAAAGCTACGGAGGAATGAGAATGACAAGCTGATACGAAAATGAGGAAAATATGCGTAAAATTATCTGGAAGGAATGAATTGATGAGCTGGAACTGTTGTGAAAGATTGCACAAATTTGAAGAGAATGATGCAAGACAATGTTTGAGGGGAAAATAAGCATGAAAATGTTCAGGCACTCGGACCACCACAAACCATAATTCCAGTGGCTATTGCAAGACCTTCCGCTCCACATCCGATACTTCCAGTGCATCCTCTTTCGGGTATGCATTTTATTAGCTTGAGGGATATTCTTATCGTGAAATTAAGCTCCTACAACGAATTCCTTGATACTAAACAAGTCGATCTGCAATACTATCAATATTCCTAAGGATTTGCGATTCAATGTGGGGGAATTCAACGTCACGGTGCCGATGCTTAATTTGGACATCGGGTAGGAAATTTTGAAAACTTTACGAGGACTATTTCGTTTTCAGAGTCATGAACGGCTTGAAACGAGCTGCCCCAAAACTGCCAGGAAACGGAGTCCAAATAGGAGCGCCTCCTGCGAAAATCAACCCTGCCGTCAAGCAGATTTCTCTCCTGAACCAAGTTCCAGTCCCCGTTCCCGTGTCCTTGATTGGCTCACTTTCTGACAAAGCTAGGTAAGCTAATCTGGGTTTATACAAAATTTTATTGTGCGTCTTCAGAATGAGTCCTTTGGATTTGTCAAAACGTAAGGACGAGAAAGAAGATGGACTAGAAGAGAGGGACAAGGACAAATTGGAAACGCTTCCTCTGTTCATCAAGAAGGATACAGAAAGTCCACAGCCTTCTACGAGCGGGACTCATAAGGTAGTAGAATCGTTTTATCAAACCAGAAAAGATAATCTTGTTAATTTCAGAATTCTCCCTCTGACGTGGAGAAGCCATTCGTTTGCTCTTGTGGAATTGCCTTCTCTGTCGATGCAACTCTCAAAGCACATCAGCAATTCTACTGCAAGAATGTGGAGAGGCCTGATGATGGAAAGGAGCCGGTTAGAAAGGTACAATATTTCGTTTTCAGAAAAATGAATGACCGTGGAAAATGAGCTTTAGGTCCCTTCTCGTTGCTCCCAATGTGATTTCGAACCGAGCTCACTATCTCAACTCTCGAACCACATCAGGAATGCGCATCACGATGTGCAGGCCTATCTGTGCAAGCTGTGCGGCTACAAGGGGTACAGTTTGAGAGGAATCAGGCATCACATGAGGTGAGTCTGAAAATAAAAAAGATCCTGGTTGTAGACTTGTGTAGAAATCAGACCTGATTTTAACATTTTACCTTCAGATCATCCCACCCGCATCTAGAAGAAGTCAAATTCGACTCGATTCTCAACACTGAAGTCGTGCAAGTCAAATCCGAACGAAAATCGAGTGGACATGAAGAAGAAGAACCAAAATAACTCTCATCTTCACCGAAATCATATAAATATCAGTATCACCTAATCATCGAGCTGCCATATGATTTAGCGGGTTTACATTATTTATCGTCAAAAATTGGATTCCTGGAAAGTTCATTGCTCTTTTTCTGTTGTACAAGATTATATGTCGACTGAAGCATGTGACCTTTCCAAAAAGGTTCAAAGTTCTTTTTTTTAATATATGTTAAAAATAGTAAAAAACCCAGAAAAATAAAATTTTTAAATTCAAATGTCCAATGTGCAATGAAAATGGAAAAACGAGTTGATGTGCGTTTTATCGCGTCATTACTCGCTCTTCAATTGTTCCATGTGATCGCTTTTTCATCGATTTTCGATTTTCTCGAATTTATTCATTTTTCGGATGTTTCAGGAAAATGAATCAGAGCACGAACAATTTGACGGCGACACAGGCGATCGCACCCTACCCCAATCCTCCCGAATATGCACAATTCTACACCAACGAACGGCTTGCTCAAGGTTCGTCATTTTGTCTTGTTTTTCTTCTTTATTTTTACCCGTTTCTGATCTTGTTAGAACACTGCTTTACAAGCTTTATTCATTGAAAAATCTTTGAATTTTAAAAAAAAAAAAAAAGCACACGAACCATCAAAAGAAATTTCGAATAGATTTCTCTTCCATTCACAATTTTTCATTTTTCCTATCGACAAAGTTTTGTAAAACCGTGAATGGAACGCCTTTGAGGATTTAGCAACGTCAGAATCTCGTTACTTTCGATTTCTGTCTTCGATAGTCTGAAGATGTGAGGGGATCGATGTAATAATCGATTGGCAAGGGGGGAGGGGAGAAAGCTGCCACTTTCACTTGCCATTTACCCATTTAAATACATTTATCTCGTGGGCTTTGCGATCTCCTTGAATGGCAAAACTACCATGTTTTCTTGAAATTTCCCCATTTAAATTTGCACATCCGTCTATCTTATCAGAAGTTTATCCAAATATTCCTGTCTTTCTCTCAAACTTTCACTTTCGTTCAGGAATCATTTTGCCATTCAATTGAAAAAAAACGAGTTTCAGATTTTTTTTTGAAAAAAGTATCCGATAAAAAACGATTTCAAAATGAAATTTGTATTTCCAGGAGATGTCCCTCAGCCTCCTCCCCCGTTCACGGAATTCCGAGTCTTCGGAGAGGAGTACAAGCTAGACGACGATGTCATTCGGTATTTTTCAGCCACTTTTAGAATTTTTATGAAAATTTATTTGCAGACCATTGGAATCCGCTGGAATTCGACAACTTTACCCTGCAAAATACGACTGGAAAGAAGAAATGAAGAAGCTCAACAGGTACATTTTCTCTGGAAGCTGATTTTATCAGACTTCTCCAAAAATCATGGATTGTTATTCGAACCGCAGAAGGAAATAGTGCGTCTTTTTGAGAGAGAACGAAGAAGACATGCTCTTTTTCCTCTCAACATGACACTATCTCGTTTGCGGGTCGCAAATTGGAGAAGTCTGCTAAAAATCACACGTAATCATCACGCTATTATACTGGCGCAATGTAATTTCTTGCAATTTTGAGATCTGGATTTTATGAAACCCTAAAATCTTCTTCACATATAATTGAAACGATTATCAAAAATCCCCATTTTAGAAGTGTGATAGCAGCATTTCTTGATCTGCTGGACATTCTGATTCGATGCCCCGACCACTCCGAGCGGGAGGTCAAACTCACCGACATCCATACGCTCTTCATCAACATGCATCATCTCATTAACGAGTATCGACCCGTTCAGGTAGTATATTTTTTGTTGAAAGAGAATACTTGTTCACCTCACGAAGTTAAATTACTCAAAAATTATCTTTACTTATGAAGCTCAATCAGAGTTTAGACGGATTTGAAATTACAAAATAGCATAATCTTAATAAAGCTAAAATTTGCGCACCAATTTGGAGTTCCGATTCACCTTTCTTACTAATATCGCGCCATAAACGATTTTCTTAAAAAAAAAAAAAACTTTAATTTCCACAAAAAATCCTAACTTTCAGGCTCGAGACCTGATTCGACTGATGCAAGTGGATCAAATCAAAGAATTGGAGGAGGCTGTCGAACTATTCAAGTAATTTTCCATAGATTTTCTTGAAGCGCAGGCCAAGACAGACTTTCAGCCAAAACGAAAAATTATATGAGGGGGTGTACGCAACAAGACTTTAACCGAATATTTTGGCATAAGTAGCGCGGATGAACTATCCAGCTTAAGTCCCGCCTAGATCTGTCTTGAAATGAAGATTATTTCTCGCAGAACATACATGGATGACGGCCGGAAAGCCCTGAATGAAGTGATGAAAGTCGACACTTCGAGACTGACACAGCCACCCAAACCGAAGCCCTCCACACTCGTCACTATCGATTCTGATGAAGAGGAGACCAGCATGCCTAGGACCAAACCTGCACAGGAAGATGTGGTAGGGAGTTGGACTGCTTTTATTGATTATTTTTTTGTCATTTAAATGTCAATGATAATCGATGAACTCAATGAGAAAATATGAATACCTCGCTCTACTGTTCATTCATTTTTAAAGAAATGTCGAGCAGCTACTTCTCAAAACAACTCTAAAATAGGGTGTTCTAAATTTCGATTCTGGATCATGAAAAGTTGAATTACTAGGTTTGAACAATTCTAATTCCAAGCTCACCTGTTATAAACCCTTCTAGCTTCTTTTCTTGAAATTTTGGAATTGTCACACTTCATTCCTCAAAATATTTATAAAAAACGGTTAAAACAATCAAATTGCAGGAAATGTTGGACGATGATTCCCCAGCTTCGTCTGTCGGCCAAACGCATCGACGCGGGGCTAAGCCCTCGCTCGAACTGGCCAAACACAGGCACGCAATCGATCTGGAATTCTTCAATCAACTTTGAGAAGTTTTCCCCTTCTTTCTTATTTTTATTTTTGGAGATGTTCATTTTTGTAATGTAAGAGGATAGGGGGGAAGTGCCAGAATACCGTTATATTTTTCTTCATTTTAACTAGTAGTTTGATGAAGATGAATTTAGAAAATTTGGTAAATTATGCCATTAGAACCTTCATATTTCTTTTAAGATTTTTTCGGTATGATTAATTCCTCTAATTTTTTCTATTTTTCATATTACAAATGAATACCCAAGTTTATTTTCCTATCTATTCCATGCCAAAGACGACCTCAGTTGTATTATTCTGGGTTATTAACGGGTTTATATTCACTAACTTTTTTTACTTCATAGGGTTTTTCCAAACCATTTTTGCTTAAATTCATTAATCAAAATGGCCAAAATCTTAGCATTTTACTCTAATTTCAAGTTCAGATTGGCATTTTCTCTAGTTTTCTATTCCCATGCATGTTTCCATCCTCTTTCCAAAAAGTTTACTCGAAAAGAGCAGAAAGAACGCCCTTTCTCCCTGGTTTTACTCCCTACACTCTTTTTTCTCTCTTCCCTTTCCATTCTCTCTCCTCCTCACTGCTGAAATAAAAGAGACGAGTCGAGTAAAGTCAGGGCGTAGAAGTGGGCTCTGCCTCTTTGAAAGGATGGAAGCGTGTCATGTTCATTTTCTCCCTGTTATTGTTTTTACCCTGAATGATAAGGTTGAGTGAGTTGCTTATCGATTAGAGAGCGGAATACCAAAAGAGGGAAGGCTAAAGATAATGAAAAAGAAGAGAAAGGATACAAAAGGGAGGATAGAGATAGAGAAATTATGAGAAGAAAAAGGCAGAAGTAGAGAATTAATAATTGAATTGTTCGTTACATTTTATATTTCGATCTATACTTTAGAGTAAATCCCACTTTTAGTTGGTTTGTAATTTTGGCTGAAAGATAGACGAAAAAGTGAAATAGTATGGAAAAGTAAAGAAATTCTGAATTCCCTTACTTTTTCATATTATTTCGTCTTTTGGCTAACTTCAACAACAGATTTGGTCTTTGACCAGGCACCTTCATGTGCTTATCTTATCAGAAATGATCCTTTATCTTTGTTTAATCGTTGGATTTTCAGGCGACTCTTTTAGTTAACCACCCTTCTCATCTCGACTAATCCTTTTTCGATTTCCACAAATACTCACCTTACTAGGAATTTCATTGTAATTATTGCACAGAAGGTAGGCGAATTTTATTTTTATCTTCAAATCTTTATAGGATTAGTAAGCTTTTCAAATTATTTGAGAGAAAATATGCACTAAAATGAAATGGGAAGTGGAACTTGAATATCTGAATTGTGAAAATTGAAATTTCCTGATTAATTGAATTTCAGGTGTTTAGTAGACGATTTTGCTAGTGAATTATTTGTGAAGGATGGATTCGTGCAGTCGTCGGTTGATGAAGGAATTGCAGCAGCTTAGCACCGAACCGCCTACTGGAATTATCTGCTCCAAGGACATCGCCAGCGACGATTTGAAGTAAGAATTTCTTTAATTTATAAAGCTCATCTTCACCTTTCTCAATTTTATAAACCAATGTTTGAATAGCAACGATTTTTGAACTTTCAATTCCAAGAATAATTCACGAGCATTTTTCCTGACCTAAAATACTAAAATAGAAAGTATAGAAGGCCAGAGTGTTGCGATACTCTAAATTTTATTATACTCTTCAATTTTTTCTCGTTAAATTTTATATTTTTACTAAATGCAAATGCACAACTATTTTATTATTTGCGGGAAAATTTGAAGGAAAACATTATAATTTTGCAGGCAATGGCGAGTGGAAGTAGTCGGTGCCCCGGGCACACTGTACGAAGGCGAGCGATTCACGCTGCAGTTCCGATTCTCCCCACAATATCCTTTCTCTTCTCCGGAGGTAGGCCATTTCTTATTTTTATCAAATTATCGCAAAATATTCATTTTACTGAAAACTTATTATTCTTGAAATTTGTTTTCAATCACATTTAAATTGTACCTTGGAAGATTGACATTTAGTTGCAGTCGTAAATTTCTTAAAAATTAGATGCATCTTTGTTGGTAGTAAGCCGAAAAAAAGACGGTTACTGGGAGCTGGAGAACGCGGAGAAATTTCTCAAACTTTTTTCATTATGCATGCAACTTCGTCAAAGAAATGAAAAAAAGTACCTAGAATCTGCATATCCCTCGATGTGTCGAATAATTGCTTTTTTGCGCGTTGATTAATATAGAATTTGGAAAGTAGTAAACAATAATGAAAATTGCATGGAAATGAATAGATTTCTCGTTTTCGATAAAAATAAGCAATATTTTCGTTTGATTTGCAGGTGATGTTCGTGGGACAGAACATCCCCGCGCACCCGCACGTTTACTCGAACGGTCACATCTGCCTATCGATTCTGGCCGACGACTGGACCCCAGCCCTGTCTGTGCAGTCCGTCTGTCTCTCCATCATCTCCATGCTCTCTTCTGCCAAGGAAAAGGTACGAGTTAACAATTATCGATGATAATTTTCGATACGAAATATATAATCTTGAAAATTTGAAGTTTTCACATTTTCTGTATTTCATGATTTATTATTTTCGGCATTTTATTAATAAACTATGTAAAGAGTTGATAATAGTTCACAAATTTATATCACTCTGTTCCCCACTTTCGAATTCATTCCACGCTTGAAAGAGAGTGAGTCCACCTTTCACGCCTCCGACTCAGCTCTTCCTTCTCTCCTTTTGCCTTCACTAATGAGGAGAGAATAGTATGAAGGAGAAGATACGAAAAATGAAGAATGCGTAGAATCGTGCGCGAGAAAGAGACAGACATTGTGTATATCTTATTCTTATTAAGAAGTAACGTTGCATTGATACGATGGCAAAACACCATCTCGGTACAATGAATGTTTATGTTTTGCAGAAGCACCCGATCGATGATGCAATCTACGTGAGAACCTGCAACAAGAATCCCAACAAAACACGCTGGTGGTTCCATGGTAACTATTTATCACTTTTCGAAGAAAAACAATCGTACAAAGTGATATTTTTATTTATCTGAAAATCTTTTACGACTCTAGAAAGGTCTATTTTCCAACAGCACAACTTGGAAAAAGATAGAAAAATTCTCACTATATCCGAACTTAATATTATTTTCCAAGTTACTAAATTCATTCTTTCCCAAACCTCAAATTATTTCTCTCTTAACAAAATCATATGAATTTATAACTTTGTTTATTTTTCAGATGATACGGTGTAATGAGTGCAGAGGGAGGATCATTTTCCCTAATCATCAGCCTTCCATCTGTTCCAGCTTCGCTATGCAACTTCATCTCTTCATCTTCCCTCCTGTCCAGTTCCTGTCATTTCCGGTCTGATGTCACCACTTTTCGATATCGTAACATTTGAATTTCCATATTTCGATAATTCTGGTACGTCAACTTTATTCTTTGAAAGTTATTTTCAACAGTAAACGGATAAGAATTGGATGATTTATCACTAAAATTTTGCTAGTTTCATTTTTTATTTTTTTTTTTTTTTTTTTTTTTTTTCCTAGCATTCTTCCCTATGTGGAGGGGTCTGCTACATGGGTCCTATCCCTCCACCTCTTTCTATCTCTCGCGTCTCTCTCCCTTAGTCCCGCATCTGTCATGTCTTTCTTCACGGTGTCGATGAACCGTGTCTTCGGTCTTCCGCGGGGTCGGGTACCATCCAACTCCAGATCCCATGCTGTCCTTGCCACTTGGTTCGAGTCTTGTCGCAGCACGTGTCCATACCATCTCAGGCGGTACTCTCGCATCTTGTCGGCTATTGGTGCGATCCCGAGTTTCTTCCTTATGTCTGTGTTGGGGATCCTGTCGAGTCTCGTGACGCCCAGCGACCATCGTGCCATCTTCATTTCTGCCACGCTCATCTTCTGTTCGACTTTCTTGGTTACTGGCCATGTCTGCGATCCGTAGAGAGCCACAGGCCGTACCACTGTTCTGTAGATTCTTGACTTGAGCTTGGTTGGCATCTTCTTGTCGCACAGCACTCCACTGCACTGTCTCCATTTGAGCCATGCTGCGTCTATTCGACCCTTGACAGCACTCAGTGACTCTTAGTTTCATTTTTTTATTAAAAATGATAAATCATTGATTTAAAAATGCATTTTTGATGCTTAGGATGATTTATTTTAAGAAAAAAAACATTTTATCGCGTGGTTTATCTGAAGAAAAACGATTATTTATAAACTATGCGATATGTGAATTACGCTTTCTGATCGCTCTCTGAATGCGCCCTGTGTTATCATTATTATCATTACTTACTCGTTTTTATTACTTTTCCCCATTTTCTTTCCTTTTCAAGAGGACGTTTTCCCATCGATCAATTTGTTCATACAGACATTCAGACAACGGGTCAAACTTTCTGCTAACTATTTGCTTAGTTTTTGAATTTAAAAATTATTAATAGGGCAAAATTATCATAATTTTGAAAGCCGTTCCATTAATGATTTTCTAAATTTTCCAAGTGAAGCTTATCTAATCATGCAGGAATTCCTGATTATCTCAAATTTCCACAGAAACCTACTCTGAGTACTTTAAATCCGAATAATTTCTAATCATTTCAATCTAGTTTTAGTCAACTTCGAATATAGTCGTACCCTGAAGAAACTCGACCTCGCACAAAGCTTTTCTTCTTGTGTATTTTCGCAAAATATCTGGCTAATTACTTGTAAAAATTGTTTTTTTTCTTTTGAGATCGAAAATTGTGATAGCTAAATTGAAACTTGCTCCTGGCGATTTTTGAAATTCCTGAGAATATGAGGTTCAAATTTAATCTTATTGAAATACTCTGAATCTTCATATTTTACCCCTGAACATCTTATAATTGCGGCTAATTTCTTTTTCAACTATCATGTATCATTCGAAGTTTGTCAGAAAAATCACGAAATGAATTATTTTATTCAACGATTTTTCTGGTAACAATATTTTTCTAATCTCCAAATTTGTTGCTAACTTGTTGTATTTGGAATAGCGTTGAGAATTATGAGCGGATACGATACGATATGCTTTTGAATCTCAGCCCCTCGGCCCAGGTGACGGCCATTTTGGGCACTGGGTAGCAAACCACATGTCTAATCACTCGCTTTTAACGTTTCCTTTCTATCTCATTCAATCGTACTTCGTACTTCATACTTCATTATTCATCGTTTATCATCGCCAATTTTCTATGGATTTCTTTGTTTTTTTCGCAGAATAAATTTGTATCGTGAATTTTGTTTTTTTTCGGATTTCTATTTCAAAGTGTCGCACCTACTGCTTTGCAAGGCCACTCGCATACCTTTTTCAGTTGATATGTTGTTATGCATTCTCCTCTATCTTTCACTATCTCCACTATTTTAACGAGCTCTTCGTTAGTTTCCGCACTTCTTAATAACATGGGGTTATTAAAGCTGATCTTCAAATTTCAGGTTCAAATGACGCTTCTGAAAGCAGCTATTGTTGGAGAAGGAGTGGTCGGATGCTCCACTGCACTGGCCCTCATCAAGAAATACCCGAATATCGAGGTATTTTCCTAAAAAAAGTTTTAGCAAATCCTAAATTTAATGCAGTACAGAAATGAACTTTCCATGACCAATTTTTCTTGTTGAAAGTTGCAACTATTTCAGGTAACCGTATTTCACGACCGTCCGTTCGAGCAGAGCTGCAGCTTCGGTCCAGCGGGACTTTTCCGAATCGACAATCCTGATAACAAGTAAATTTTTAAATATCACAGACAAGAATGAGACAATTGAAATAAAATTTTATCTTCATAAATTTTCTAGTCGGATTTGATTCAAAAATCTGTTAAACTAGACTCGCAATTTATTCTCGCTCCCGATTCACAAAGCTTTAAAAGCGATATTTTACAGAGAATACGGTCGAGCGTCATTCAAATGGTTTGCTGAATTGTATCGAACGAAGTCCGGAGCAGAAACTGGAGTGAAACTCGTGTCTGGGCATATTCAATCTGAAGATAAAGAGAAACTTGTTGATCAGGTAGATTTTTATGCAAAGATAATTTTATATGACTTGCACTTTCTATTTTTGCCTGAATCGATAATCCAAAATGCAGAAGAAATGAAGGGTTGATAGCCTTTGACAGCATAATATGAGGTATTGTGTAAGTAGAACCTAATTAAATAATCTTTCATCGAGCTTCCACAGTTATCATCTCTCGACACTTCGATCCCATTAGATTTTCAGATGGACAAAGCTAATTATACATTTTCAGGAGCGCGCTTATAGCGACATTGTCTACAATTTTCGATGGCTGACTAACCGAGAAATCAACGAGCTGTTTGTTGAACCTTCTAAGTGGGAATACAATATTTTAGCTTTCATAAACAATAAAAATGGGCAACTTCCCAATCGCAAGACATCATGACATAAAATATGGAAAAAATATGAGAAAATATATCGTATGCTATTTCGGCTATGTCTCATATCGTGATGTCATGAGACTTACAAAGTGCTTAAAAATACTATGTTTCAGATACTGCATCCACTACACGGCATTCGCAGCAGAGGGCAACATGTACGTGCCCTTCCTCAAACGAACCCTTCAACAGAGCAACGTCAAATTCGTCCAGAGGGAAATCGACGATTTTGATAAGGTTAGACAAATTTCATACATTTAAAATTTTAAAAATACTCAAATTTTATCAATGACAACCTAAAACTACGAGAATATTTTGGTTAGGCCAAAGCTTTTATTGAAAATTTCTTTTTTCATCTGAATAAAATTTATGTCATTGGTAACAAAGGAAAGGCTCTTGCAAAAGTTGCATTGTTGCATACGAACTAGTATGAGAAGAGATTCTTTCCCTACCAAACCCTATTCTATTTCATCTGCGACGATTCTACGATGCAAATATATTTTTCCAAAATTACCATGCCATTCAACGTTTCAATATTATGAATTTACCGAAAAAGTCATGAACCAAACAAGCTTAGATTTTTTACATTTTCAGCTCGCCGAAGAAGGGTATTCGCTGATCTTCAACTGTGCGGGAATCGACGGAGCCAAATTGGCCGGCGACGACAACCAAATGCAACCTAACAGGGGAATCGCTATTGAAGTACAGCCTGTCTTTAAATTCTAATAGATAAATTTGAAAATTTCAGATTCAAGCTCCATGGCACAAGCATTTCAACTACAGAGATTTCGCCACGTTCACCATTCCGAAGTAAGGAATCACTATTTTTCCACAACATAACATTTTTTTTCTTGTTTTCAGAGTCTCATCTTTGATGAGGTTAAAACTTGATCATTTTTCAGAACAGACACGATTGTCTTGGGCTCTGTGAAGCAGGATGGGCGCTGGGACATGCAAATTACAGATGAAGATAGAAAGGACATTTGGGAAAGATACCTCAAACTGCATCCGGCTATGAAGGTTCGAGAGGCTCTTCAGATCAAACTAAAGATTTCTCGAATTTCAGGGCGCAAAAGTGGTGAAAGAGTGGTGTGGGTTGCGACCCCACAGGAAGCAGGTTCGCATCGAGAAAGTCGAGAAGAGGACGAAACAGCAGAAACCGTATACGGTAAGACACACTAAAAGTTGATTTTCCCTGAGCCGACTAGAGGTTTTCTGAAAATTTATAAATGAAAAAAAAAAAAAAACTTGTTTCTTTTGGAACTATTTCTATAATGGCCGATCTGCTGAAGATGCAAGACTAGTTGTAAAAACTTTCAAAGATGCATATTAATATTATTTAAACGTTCAGCTGATTCACCACTATGGGCACGGCTCGAATGGAATTACTTTGGGCTGGGGCACTGCACTCAGAGCGATCGAACTTGCTGCTCCCGAAATCGCTGCCAAAAGTAAGCTGTAGGTCCAAAGAAAGGAATGAGTTTTGTAAATCATCTTAGAAAACACTAGATTAGGGCCTAAAATAAAATAGAAATAAGAATAAAAATGAGCTAAGAAAAGATTGGCAGAAAAATGCGAATGATCAATTTAGCAATGTGTAAAATGAGTGGGTGTGCAGAGGGAAGAGGGAAGAGTGAAGGAGAGAAAGAATGAACATTCGAAAATCCTTCCTCTAGTTTTCTTCCAACCTTTTCCTGCTCAACTATAAGCTTTGTGATATGCTCAAAATAACCACCTAAAATTTGAATAATTGAGTCTAAATACTAGTCCTTTTTTTGTTTATCATTGGTTTGTAGAAAACTTCGAAATTTTTATCTATTATTCTCACGCTTTTGAAGTAACTAGATCTGAGTGATATGATTTTACAAAGAAAATATGTTGTGCCATAGTAGTGTTTAGAGCCAAGAAAAGATATTGTGAGACTGTTTCGGCATTAAAAATTTACTCACACCATTTGAAGCATGCATTTCTTTATTATTGATTTTTATTTGAATTGTTATCTACTCCAAATTTATAAATAAAACGGATAGATTATTAATCGAAAGTCTTCGAACGGAATAAACAACTTTTAAAAGAATCATTATGAATGTAATTTTGAAATCACCTAACTTCATGCGTTTGCAAAAATTTTGAACTTCATTAAAATCCACCTTGATTTATGACCTGAAGATAATACTGCAATTTTTGCAAAAAAAAAAAATGCTGCTATATCCAACGTTGATTGACATTCGCCAGTTTACGTTCATTAGCACGAACGACGGAATTTTCATCGATTCGATTATTTTCTATCATTTAGCAAAACTTTATTTATCCTCTATATCTTATCTTTCTCTGTTTTCTTTCTTCGTATTCGTAATTTTTGTAACGTGTATGATGCTATTTTCTCGTTTTACCAATGAGTTTTCAGAAAGAAATGATTGACAAGTTTCCGACCGAGTTAATATTTGAAATGTATTCGTTTCTGGGTTTGCGCGACTTGACTCAAATAGCCCGAACCAATTCGCGACTGTATTCAATCGCCCACTCTGAGAAATCCCCCATCAGACATCGAATGCAGCAGAGGAACAGCGAGGTCACAATCGAATTGGTTAAGAGTGTCGTCCAGCCGCAAGAGGACCATGGCTATGCGGTTAGTCAAGCATTCTCAGCATCAATTATTGGTTGTGTCATCCAATAAATTTTGCGAGTTTCAAAATTAGCATACTCGTTTTTCTTATTATTTCTGGTCAGTGAATGTGAAGATGAAATTAATGTTCAAGAACTAATTTTGAAGATTCGTAGAATAACTTTGGATCAACCAAAGCATTCTAGATTTCTTATATTCTTCAAAAAACTCAATTTTACACTGCGTCAAAAGTACTCACTGATTTATACTTTGAGATTACGCTATCAGAACACGATATTTATGTGATGATACGAAAAATTTTCACTATCACATTGGCTGTAGATTTATTCCTAAATTACATCATATTTGGATGCGATTTTGATACCATACAAGTCCAAATTTTATTCTAATTTTGATTTATTTTTCATATAAAAAATTCTGACTAATTATTATGGCACTACTTATAACTGTGTGACAAAGCATAATTTACTTCAATGAATGTTTTAGTTCGAACTGTATCGTATTGGAATAGTTAGTGATATTTTTGAATATCAAGTCGACGAGAATTCGGAACCAAATCCTACGAGAATCCATTTTGACAACAACTTTTCGGTGAAATGCTGCGATGAACATTTCGACAATCCGGAAAAATTCAAGGACGAGCTTGTTGCCAGCGATTATATCGAACCACATAAGTGCTACAAAGAGAATTTCATCGTTCCGAGATTCGGTAAGATTTCATTTTACTAGTATTTATCTATTGAATGAACATTCAATCATATTGCATTTTAAATTAATGAAGGATGAATCAAGAATTTTAGAAGATACCTATTTCAAATGCCGTAATCTTGAGGAAGCCCTGCTCCACGCTAAGAATCATCTGATATTTCTCACTAATTATTACGCTACTGTTCGGAAAATCAAAATCATTGTAGGTATAACTCGATTATTCTAGTTCTCTGCCCTGAAGAATTATAGCTCATAGAAACCAACTTTAGATGATTACCTTTCAGTTTCATCAAATTTTAGGCTGAAGGTGGAGATTCTCTGTTGGGCTCGCTTGTATCTATAATTGAGTCCGAAGATATCAATGTCGCCCCTGTTTCTTCGGCATTTTTCGGCGCTATTTCGATTGATTCGAAGGCAGTCTTCAATTCGAAGCTCTTTTCTAAAGGTTCATTAAATTCCATATTATTTTACAACTTCCATTTTCTTTCTAAAATAAACGAATCTAGGCATTGAAGCAATCACGTACGAGGAAACATCAGAGGTGAATAAATCCTGCCATGAGTTCATTTTCCCTGAACAAACTCGCAAGGTAGTTTAATTTCAATAGTTTTAATACTGCCTATTGGTAACGAGATTATTTGTATTTTATGCTTTTTGATAATCGTTCATAATTCAATTTCATTATATTAATTACTTAGAAATTAAACTTAAATTAATGCCTAAAATTTAGGCGAGGAAATTTGTAAAAATATCGGATCAAGATATGAAGGATGAACAGCTTCTACTATTTGATAATGTTCAACATATGGAGATAGTTGATCGGAAGATATCAATTCAAGGAATTGCCAAATTGATCCAGGTGATAGTCCTTGATAACATATTTATCCTTTGATATCAGTGTTATATTTACAATTTTTTTACTTGAGTTTAAATTGCCCATGAAAATTTATCTACAATATCGAACAAAAGTATCGGTCATAGTTATTATGCGAATCGATGGATCACAGTCCTTACATTTGTCAGATTTTAATTCTTGTATATTTTCATATCTTGCAAAACTCACATGTGTGCAAAATTTCAAATCAATGCTGACAAGTGTAAAGATATGAATGGACATGGATTCAGAATAAGGTAACACAACGTGTTTCTCCTCTACTCTCTGTTGACAATTGTTTGAAACATAATTTTTATCTTTATTTTTCAGAAAGTTTACGAGAATAAAATGAACGAGCCGATCAAGTACCAGATTCATCATTCCGATGGCAGTGGACGTGAAGAGGCGAAATCGATTTGGGACATAATGGAGTTCGTGCCCGACGGAGCTATTGAATACAGCGAAGACGAATCTGCCACGTTGACTAACAAATCTGGACAGAAATTTATCGTCAAGCTGAACTACGAGCCGTCTTCTACAGAATTTCGGTTTTCCGCATGCAGTTCTAGTTAAAATTCATTTCTCACTAATGGAATATTGCCCAGTCATTCGCTTTTTAAGCATACATAATTGTAATGTAATGCATTTTTATTTCATTTTTATATTGCAATTGAAATCATTGCATAGTTATCGCTGCACATCTTTATTATAATTTTATATTGAATCTATTTCATCTAAAATGTAATGTGAATGAATTGACGAATTAAAACAGACGATAATCTTATGAAAATTTAAATTATACTAAAGGTCAAATAAAATGTACATAATTTTATAGGTTATATTCGAAATTTTTCTAAATTCATTTGTTTAGCTAGAGACCACAAGTCGATTTTATTGTAGGGTGCAGAATACCAAATGCTATATTTTCTAAAGGCCCGTATTTTTCAGATTCTAAATAATTTGAAATTTGCAAAACGGTTCATCCTATGCAAAGTTATTGTCATCTGAAGTGAGCGCGACGGTTTTTGTTTCTTTTCAAAGGCAGAAGTGGGCGTGGCTTGTGGTTTCTAACTAAAGAACTAGATAATGTTACAAAGTTTACTTAATTTCGTTTAGTCGAATATAGAATTTCTCTGGCTTTCTGGCAGCCGCACTCGCATTTAGCGGATTTTCCGAGGGAGTTTTATCAGCAGCTTCTATTTTATAACGCTGAACAAGATTTCCGATTATCTAAATTTTAAAATGAATTGTTATTATAACTAGATATTATTTTTACCAAATATAGTTCTGCCTTCGCTAGTGATTCTCCCAAACAGGCTCTCTTGCCAATACCAAACGGAATTGTCTGGTTCTCCAATTTCTCGTCAGATAAATATCGATCGGGGTTGAACTGAATATTTTAGCAAAAATAAGTGAGCATTTCCATATGTTCATACTTTATCGGGATCAACGAAATATCTCTCATCGATGAGAATGTTCCCAATTTGCGCAGTGACAGCCTGCCCTTTCCGAATCGTCACTCCGCCAATTTCCACATCTTCAGCTGCTCGACGAAACAAATTGATCGTCACTATATTTGCGAGTCTTTGAATCTCCTAAATCAATCGAAATAAGTCATTTAATGGTATTAAACGATGCTCAAAGTCGATATTCTATAGGTTCAGGTAGGATAAAGATGGAAATATGGAACGTTTACATGAATTGTTGCGTTGAAATATGGAGTCTTCAGCTTGTCATTTTGCGACAGATCGCGATTGCCACCAGTTACATCGCGGAGTTCGCTTCGAACTCGCTCAACCACCTGCATATTGAAATTCGTATGTGAAAATCATTGCTAAAGTTTTGATTTGCTTACGTCTGGATGATTAAGAAAGTAGCAAACGGCCCAGGCTAAAGTCGCTGCTGTTGTCTCCTGTCCAGCGAAGTAGAGATCAAATACTGCCATAACTAGAGCCTCCAATCTGAATATCAGAAGGTATAGAATTTAGCAATAATCACTTTGAGTGAAAAATAAATTATATGACGAAAAGATAGAAAATACTGGTTAAAATTTATCTTCCATCGAAAATCTTTAGAAAACCTTACGAAAATGAGCTCTCGATATGGTTGTCCTCCATTTTCTGAATCTCCATCAAATATGCATCGACGAAATCAATAGGTTCTTCTCCTACTTCATGTGTGCCATTTTTAATCTCCTCCATTCTAAAACAAATTATCAAAAAATTACAAGACATTATCCTACCTTTCAACAATTTGATCTTGCAAGAAATTCTTGACGTCGAAAAATGGTTCCATCATTTTCTCGGAGCGTTTTCTGGAGGCAAAAATTTTACTCTAGGAGTGAGAGTTCTTTTACTTGAAGTAAGAAAATTTCTGTGCGAATTCCGGAACACAGGCTTCTAGTAGATTAGCATTGTCGAGCTGATAATCCATTCGCTTCTTTAGCGAGTAGAATTTGTCTAGATTTTTCTAAACTAATAATCTCCATTAGAGAAAATGCTTGTTGATTTACCTCATCGAATCCGTACGAAAAAAGTATTCGATTGATGACGTTTGCAGTAAGTAACTCGAACACTTCGTTGATGAAGATTGCATCGTCAGATTTTACGTCATCAAATCTGAACCGCTACATTATCAAAAAACCATTTTTACATAAATGAATAATCTCCTAAAACATTACAATTATCCTTGCAAGAAAATTCAAACTGCTGATTGTTTGGTAGAAATCTAACCTCATGTGAAACTCGTCGAGAATTCGTCTTTCCATGATGTTCCTCGAAACTCCCAGATTTCGCAGTGTGTGCAGAGTGAATCGTCTCTGCTCAACCCAATAATCACCGTTGGAGAACATCAACCCATGGCCCTCTGATTAAGTTCATTTCTAACCTTTAATTGTGGGTAAATGTTGCTACTTACTCCTCAGCACATCTACATTCTGAAAACAATAAATTAGAAAATGATATTCTTCACTAATTCTTCGGAAATATTTCATTTTTAGTCCTATTTGTGAGCGAAGTTTCACTAACTATAATCGCTAATTTTTTCTCTCAAAATAAAAAACTATTTTAAAAATGATATTACTTACAGGTGGATTCCATCGATCGACGAAATTTGCGCCTTTCTTGACCATCGCTTCGACGGCCAATTCATAGTCGCAAATCAGAATGGCCGGATATGGACCCAGCCAAATAGTGAATATTGGACCGTGTTGCTGGAAAGATTAAGATTGTTTATTTTCAAATGATCAGAAATCTAAAAATAATACTTCCTTGATAAGTTTGAAAGCTCCTAGCGGAGATCCAGTCTTTTTGATGTAATACGCCAATTGAAATAAATTTCCGAGAATCGGAATCGAAACTGGGCCTGAAATGTTCAAATTTCTTGAGATTGAAGGTGAACAAATTTTCTTCGAGATTGCATTTTCAACACAAAGAGTAATTCCCTCCAAACCTTTACCTGGTGGATATTTCCTGACTTCAAGAATGTGCTTGATGATGAAGTAAATAATCAGGCACAAAAATATCGAAAACAAGATCATCTGGTCAAGTTACAGCCGATTGCAAAATGAGCGAAGAAAGCGGGAAAATGAGAAAGAAGGCGAAGTGTAACAATGAAGAAACGATGAAATCGAGAAAATTTGAACAAACAGATTATAGTTCTGTCTAGGTGCATTGAAAGATAAATGAGAAAAAAATCAAAGATCGTTTGCAGACACAAGATAAGACGCAATTTAAACTTTCCGATTGTTTTCACCAGAACTGTGATAAACTGTTTCTAAGTACAAAAACGCTAGAAAAACTCAACGCTTGGATAAAAGTCATCGCCTAAAATTTGCGGAAACTTTGATAAATTATAAAACCTGTTCGGCAATTCTTCGATAGCAAACCAAAATCAACTAGTGTTTTAAAACGACGCCGCGACATGAAAATATCTCAATATTAAACGAACTTGATTAGTTCCTAATCATATAATCATTTATTTGTCATTCCTGATTCACTTTTAATCGCATTATTTATTCACAATTTGATCTATCATTTGCTGAAAATTGCATTGAATAAGATTCCAATAGTCGCATTGTGATACAAGAAATAAACTGCACTTTTCCATTCACAACTCGCCACGTAATACGTATTCTTTCTTGCAAAATCATGGGAACTAAAGGCGTAGAAAAATCAAAGATCTATAAAGTATATTTCAAACGAAAACGTTGATTTGCTACCAATCGCATTTATTTAGAGGGAAAAAATGGACACATGAAAATGCAGCGAAACGAACCTTTATCATGATTTGATCAGGTCATTTTTCGAGTTCTTTCCGCACTCAATCACTATCTCTTATCATATCATGAGTGACCCATCACAACTCATTCAAAGATTTTGCCATCGATTTGTTTGAAAGTTTTAAAATCATCGGAGTTTCAATCTATTTCTAACATTTTTCTTCACTTCGCTTTCGCTTTTAAGTTAATACAAATTCACCGATGCCCGAACATATTTTCTCGATGTTCATTTTGTAGTGATTTTGATTTAGCGACATTATCTACTTTTCAGTACTTAAATCAACTTGGGCAAAATGTTTATTCAATTCACCCTCATTTTATGCAGCGTGTTTTTGACAAACAGTCATAGACATGAACGAGAGGTAAGGAATGCGTCAAAGGTTTTTGTAATTATAGCGTTTTTTTTCAGTATTCGATGTGTGAAGATGAATTCGGAGGTTTACACGTTCAAAAGAACGTCCCCGGTGAATATGGAATTGGAGATAAATACAACAAACCCTGTCATAAACATCTCGGGAATGTGCATTATCTGAATGAGATGAATCAAACTGGGTAACTTTCAATTTTTGAACGATGAAAACTCTGGCTTTAGCTGGACCTATCTCGAAATGGAAATAGTCGACAAGTCATTGGATCATTTGAAGCAAGGATATGTAGCTGGATATTTAGAAGGTTGACTTCCATTGCACGAAGGCCACGAATATATTTTCAGGCAAAGCAACTCGTGATTTGATAGCCTTGCATGTTCGCAATATGCTGTCAGATTACTGCGAGGGGAAGATGCAATACTGTCAAAAATTAAGAGGATTCATCCGCGAAAATGTCAGGTGGATGGCGATCAAAATCGCTGAACACAAACACGATGAATATTGGAAGCAGGTAGAGAAACACTTTTATGAAGAGACATGCAAACATTGGATTTTTCGCGAATCTAATCACATAAATTTATTGAAATATCTTCACACCATGCTCTAGATATGAGTCAGAATAACGTTAGGAAGACAAAAATTTAGGTTGCACTTACCTTGTCTCAATTAAAAGGAATTCAAGATGCGTATTACCACAGAAAGCCCTTGCTGAACGACAATTTCGACATCGACATTGATGGAAATAGTGATGGAGAATATATTGAGCCACTGATGTAAGAAAACTGTTTTGAATGAGAGCAACTAACTGATTAGGCTGCTTCAAATATCTGGCGATCTGTTGGATCTGAATGTCAAATTCAAGAGACCCAAGGATCCGAAAACGCCTTTTGCAAAGAAAGGAAGCCATTGCTCGGCTATTGTTAAGGTTTTTAAAAGAATATTTCATAGGAAAAAGTATGAAGAAAGCTTTACAATCATTCAGCTTCTTCCCGATAATTCCGATCTACTTTTCTCTCACGTCACATGGATGTCATACTCGATAATGCTCCGAACTCTGAAGAAGTACAAATTTTTGACAGGAGACGCAGGACAGGAATACTCATTTAGTGGATATCCAGGCAATTTATTTTATTCAACTTTATAAAAGTCGAAAAGACGACAATGATATTATGAAAATAAAATGAAGTTAAAATGAACTTGTTCTGTAAAAATATGCCGACCTGTAGACATTTCGAAATTCGAATTAAAAGACCATCTCGAAATGATCAAACTATTTCAACTTCTAAATTTCAGGCGTAATAGCTTCATTCGATGACTTTCTCGTCACATCATCTAAATTGGGAATTCTGGAAACGACGATTGAGAATCATAACGAAGAGCTTTGGGCCTACATCACATCGAATTCGCTGCTCTACTGGGTTCGGTCGCAGGTTAGCAAAGAATCTTGAAAGTTCGAGAGTCGTTAAATTTCTAGGTAGCCACTCGTACGGCTTCAACTGGAAAGGAATGGATCAAAGCCTTCATTCGACACAATTCTGGGACATACAACAATGAGTGGGTGATTGTTGACTACAAGAAGTTCACGAGAGGGCAGAAACAGCAAGACCCCGGACTTCTCTACGTTCTGGAGCTGATGCCGTAAGTTTTTCATTTACTAGCAACATAGATGAAATGAAATTGCCTACCTTTCTGCAAGTGAACTTGAACCGATCTCTACAAATTCTCGGAATCGTACTAAATCCGAGTTTTAACTCTAATTAATGTCGCCAGAAATGGCCAAACATTTTTTTTTTCAAATATTTTGTTCAGCGCAATGGTTGAGCATCAAGATATGACATCCCATCTTCTCAACACTACTTATTGGCCGGGATATAACAGAGCGTAAGTTCTTCTTACTCTATGACGTCGAGTATGTCTTCTATAGGTACTTCCCATTTATTCAAAAAGCTAGCGACGTGCCGAAGATGGTTAGGAAATATGGAGACTGGTTCAGGCAATTGAAACAATACAATAAAATAATCGAATTGTGATCGTTTTAGCTACGACAAAGCGCCGAGAGCCAAGATATTTGCAAGAGATCACCATACTGTAGTTGATATGGATAGTCTGCTCAAACTAATGAGGTGGATGATCTTTTAAAATCGCTTTGAACGCTATTTTCAGATCGAACAATTTCAAGCATGACCCATTTTCCCGCTGTAATTGTACACCCCCGTATTCGGGAGAGAGTGCGATCTCGTGTCGCAGTGATTTGAACGACAGGAATGGGTATTATCCCATCGAAGATCTGGGATTTTTCGATCAAGGAGCTATCGATGTTAAGGTAGTTTGTTACGATGTAAAAGCGAAAGTGTTAAACGTTTTCCATGACGATAGGATTGCTTTCGGTATTGTTCTTGCAATGGCCAAATCTAAGAATTTTAGTACTATTGAGGAATTAAGAATAGCTATTAACCTATTTAGGTGACAAATTCGCATCTAATTGAATCTCTGCAATTCACGGCAATAGCCGGACCAACCCACGATCCATTGCCTGTTTTCGACTGGAAAAATGATCCATTCAACGGAACTGTGCTTCATTTTGGACAACCGAGCAGATGGGCGTATAATATTTATTTCAATCACTCGATCATCCTCTATTCGTTTTAGATTTGAACCAATAACCCATAAATGGCGAAGTGCGCTGAAAGATGGAAACGACAATGATTATGATTTTTAATTCTGAACTAGTCATCATTTTTTATTCAATCTTCGCGTCCATAATGTTTTAGAATGAATTTCAGCTAGTCTGAGATAGATAACTTGAAAGCGCGATTATACTGATTTTAGTTATAGTCATGTGTAGATTATGCTCAGAATAAATTCGAATCGGATGAAAAAGCTATTTGATTTGGTTTATTTTTTGTTTACATCAAAAATTTTTGAAGCTCACAAATGCTAGATGTTAAAAAATTCTTTACCCGGTCAACGAAAATAATGATTGAAGGACTTTTATGCAGCTTATCGATTTTCAGATATGAGAATAATACCCTGAAAATAATTTCAAGCCTCTACGATAATAGGACATGATCTGTTTTATCCGTTTTGCGCAAAAATTAACAAATTTAGTACATAAGACAACTATTCTGTAATTTGTTCGATCGTTTCCAAACTTACGACTAGCAAGAACTCGACCGATTTTGGATGGCGACGAAGGAGAAATGAATAAAGGAATTCGATTTTTGACAAGAAATGAATCAATATTCCAATTTCTATTGATCAGTTGTCAAGAATGTTTGGAAAGGCAATTATCGAGTTAATTAGGGAGTTTAAATTGGTCCAAATTGAAAAATTCTTTTATACGTGTATTTGAAGCATTTCGCAATATCTTTTTAATTTCAAATCTCATCAACGCCAAATTTGGAAAGCCGTTTGTACTTTCTACATTTATCAAGATTTCTGTTCAATACATAAACAAGTCTATCAATTCGTCATGTAAAGCCATGTCATATTAGTCTTAATTCGTGCTCCTTAGCCATATTAGTCTCCTGTTCTAGGTTGCGAGTCATCGTTCGATTCACCGGCAGACTTTGAAATTTTTAGCCTCGTGCACAAATTCAATGATAAGATGCAGTAGGCAGACACTTCCTATTTGAATTATGACAAACAATTATTACTGACTTTTGTGTCTACAGCATCGTAAGATGGGCCCATTTTTATTTTTAAAATTCAAAGAGCATTCTCTTCGCTCGTGACTATGAAATTTGGGAGCAGATCATTCACTAACAGCCTGCTCCCTCTCCTCTCCTCCTGAGGCATGGTCTAACTGCCGCCAGCTTTTCTGCCCTTGACTTTGGACTATTTTTTCTTTTGTCCACTCGTGCTACGAATTAGATTATTCGTCATTGAATAAACTGCTGATAAGACCAAGGTCCTAGCAGACAGACAGCATCCCGCAGCTAACTTCATCACTCGAACTCACTAGCTCTTTATCACTCCACAGAACACGGGAGAAAGACGTTCTCAATAAGCCCTCCCCTCTCACTGCCTGCAATATTTTTCATTCAGAACAACCGAGCTAAATTTACAGTTTCGAAAGTTTCAATGTTTGCCTATACAAAAGAGTTTGACCTATTGTTATCGCAGAGCCAGACAGCGTATAGCGGAAGAGTGGATTCAATTGGATGAATCATAAAATGGAAGGTATTTAAATTCGAATGTAGACAACTATAGCGGCATTTTGCTATTTTCTGTATATTTTTAAAGATTTTTTTTTTCAAATTAAAATAGACAAAGATTGTGAAGATCAGTCTTCTTCATTAGCATCTTGGACCTCTGAAGCTAAATCGGACAACAGAGCATCGATGTTTTCTCACAAGCCACCTCGAGATATTAGCACAAATCCACTGACGGAAGGTAGACTTGCTTAAATAAAATTGGCAAAGATCGAGTTTAGGCAATCCCCCGACAAAATGTAGACTAGTCAACGAAGAAACTCAAAGAAAACGGCAACTAAAAGAAAAGCTGAAACGACTCTGCTGCGTTCTCGACGACGAAGAAGTTGAAATCGACAAGGAAAACACCAACAAGAATAAACTGATGCAGCTCTCCAACGTGGTTGAAAGTTGTCCCGAAAGAAAGATCGGAGACATTTCCAAACAAACCCGAAAATCTCGCATAGTGGATCTTTGTTTCTTAGTAGATGCGACAATTAGCATGAAGTTACCTCTTGAAATTTTCAAACTCGCCATTCACCACATTGTTAGACAATTAACGAAATTACTGGGAAGAAACACAGTCGAGTACGTTCGCCTTGGATTTGTGGCTTATCGTGATTTCGGCGATAAGCCTAGCTTCCAAGTGCGCTCTTTCAACAAATCTGTCATTGATTTCCTTTGGTTCTGTGACAATCTTGAAGCTACTGGTGGAGATGACGCCGCAGGTAAGAAACAGATTTACGAAAGTCGTTATTATGAAAATTTTCAAATCCAAAAGTTCTTTGAACGCTGTTAAATTCGATCAAATAGATCAGATCACAAATCTTCTAATCTGCAAGAAGCAAAGTTCACTAATCTTTTGAATACCTAAAGATTTTCTATTTAATCATTGCATGTTATTAAGAAGACGTGTTCACTGGATTGGAAAAAGCAATCAACTTGAATTGGAGTGAAGATTCTGGCACGAAGATTATATTCCACATTGCAGATCGTCCATGTCATGGACGAGAATTTCATAACTGTATGTTTCGAGTAAAATAAAAGAAACTGTAGGGCAATAGTAATATGACAGCGGAACGACAGGAACGGCACGTTTTTCCTAAAATATGATGGCACGCTTTCTGTCAAACGACGGCACGACTTTTAGCAATGTTACCTTATCTTCACCTAACCCCATACCCTATTTCGTCAAGCTACGACGTAGAGTATTTTGGCTGCCCAACATTTATTATAAGCAAAAGAAAAATCGAAAGTTCGGAGGAAAAACAGTCAATGCATTCCATCATTAACTAAAAACGTGCCGTCTACGCCGCCCTGCAGTCATTTTGTAACTGCCAGACTATAGATATTTTAGACGATTTGGAACGGGCGCAACAACACAACGTCGCAACGAGATGAAATAGTGTGTATGGATAGGAGAGAGCAGAGATTGTAGGTGAATGCTCTCTCGCCTTCACTCCACTCACTATTTCGTCATGTTGCGACGGCGACGTTGCGCCCTTTCCAAGAGGCCACATTTTAGACTCTCGCAAGGGCGACAATTATCCTGATGGCGATCCATTTGGTCGTACTCATACAGATCTGTTCAGAAGAATCCGCCTGAAAGGAATTCAGTACTATTTTGGAAGAATTTCGAATCAGACCGACATCATGATCGAGAAATTCTCTGAAGCCTATGGAGACACAATTCAACAGTTCGACGTTACTCAATATCAGAAAATGCGCGATTCAGTCATAACTGCTGTTTCGACATCGATCAACGCTTCAATATCTGACTGCACTTTGAACTCATGCGAGAAGAGAAAGTTACTCAATTTCAACACGAACCTGAATGAACCAGATTGAAAGAGCACTTCTTCAGTAACTCGCGAATTTATCAATCATGCCTATTTATCCTAATCCAAAGTAGAATTTGGGGTAAATTTCATCATATTCATGAATCTCATTTTCTAAAATATTGAGATCCTTCACTTTCTGTTATGTTATGTTTGTATATATTGTATCTATAGTTTTGTATATAATTTTTATACTAGATAACTTTTTTTTAAACTCAACCATACTGAAATAAGTTGAATCATTTCTCTGGTTTATGAAGAACCTCACACCTCAATAATATTGACGATAGCATAATATTGACGAATCTGATTCCAAATATTATGATTAATTGAACGACTGGTTTACAAAATAAGAACCTATATCGATTCGTGAAGTCAAGAGAAATGAGTGGGCGACCTGGCACTTCTCAACACTTTATCAATTATCGGTTTTATGAGCTATCGGCAAAATATTTTGGTCTACTTATGAAGTGGTCTTGGTAGAGCACGAAGATAATATCGCTAATTGTAGGCAATCGTATGAACCCAAATATAAAGTGGTGTCAAGTAAAGGAAAATAACCATAAACCTAATCAGCTCTCTGGAAATTCAAGCAAACTGAGCATGCTCGACGGTTCGAATTGTCCAACTTCCCTTGCGTCATGGATCCACGAAACCGAAAATAAAGATGAATTCCAATTCGATTCTGTTTCTACAACCGATACAAATAACACTTAATCGACAAAGCAAAGGTAAGACAACCATTTTTATAGTGAGCTGTAATTTAGTTTTTTTTTCAAATTGATTCTTTCTGTAAATATTGAATTTCTTAAATAAACTTTTTTTTAAATAAAGTGCCCAAATTTATTGCCAGCTTTACAGATCATCTTCGAATGATTTTTAATAAGCAGTTATTACGATAGATTGCTTAGAAATGTCGACTTTCAGATTTATTAATTTCGATTTTTAAATTATCATTCGGAAGTCATAGAGCCTCAACATAATAAATTCATATGAATCGAGAAAACATCTCAATTTTTATGCCTTTGGACCATTTATGAAGTAAAACAACTGACAGTGCAATAAAACGAATTGACAGAGTGCAGAGTGAGTTAAGAGAGGCTGGCGAACTGACAATGAAGTAGGTACTTCGGGCTATTCCTACTGATTTATTGAGCCAATTAAAATGAGCATCTAGTCAAAAGTCAATCGTTGAGTTTCTTCCTTCAAGTGCATGAGGTTTTCAGTCTCATTTATCTACGAACTATATCGTTTATTTTCTGATTGTTAGGTAAATTTGATAGGCCATTTCAGGGATTGTTCATATTACCTAAAATAATGAAGTTTCGAGAAGAAATTCTGATTATTTTCTACGTCATTCAAATTGCTCAGTCCATCGAACACATCATGTACAATCAGGTCGAAACTGAGCAAGGAGCGATTAGAGGACAGGTCTTCGAGACGGATGAAGGCATTCGGGCAGAGGCCTACAAGGGCATCCCTTTCGCTGAACCGCCTGTCGGTGATCTTCGTTGGAGGGTAAGATTTCAGGTTACCACAAAAAACTTGTTCCAAAACACAATTTTCTTTAGTTGATCATGTTCGATAAAAGCTTGAACTTTATCTGTGTCGGAATTATCTTTAAAGTTTATACCTATACAGAGCTTGGGGGTTTCTTGCTCAGAAAGATACAAGCCCTAATGTTAGTCTTTGAGTTCAGACTTTATCAAGACAAATGTGTCCTTCAGGGCTTTGAGAAGTTTAGCTTGAAGTACATATTGATGCGGAAATGGAGATTTATTATAGCTCAAGAAAACTCTTCAGCATGAAAATAAAATTGCTTACGATTATGATTGTCATTGTAAAATTCCAAAATTCACTTAGAACATTTACATTTCGTAATTGTATCAAAGTATATATTTTTAAATTAAATATATTATTTTTTGTAAGAGAAATTTAGTTGCCGGTTGAGAAGAAGTCGTGGCGAGGCGTGCGCGACGCACTGAATTACTCCTCTGCATGCATTCAACTCCACGACTTCAGTCATGGAACTAGAAAGTACGACCAGAGCGAGAATTGTCTTTATCTGAATGTCTTCACCCCAAATGTAAGCTATATGCAACGAACTTCAAAGCTACTTTAATCACAAAGTAACTCAAAATTGTTCTTAGGCCTGAAGAATGTTTTAACACATTTCAATACGTATTTCAGTCATCAATTCGAGACCCTCTTCTTCCGGTATTGGTTTTCATTCACGGTGGATCGTTTATTAGTGGATCAGGAAGCGATTGCCTCAATATGACTGTGAGAGTTAAAAGAATATTTTTGAATACATCTACATTTTTGAAATTAGATAATTAAGAAATTAGGTATTTCGTTAAAAAAATCCTAATATTTACAAATTCTTAAATACAAATGCCGATTTGTATGGTCAAGTGAAATTATTCACAAGTTCTTTTTTCTGATCACAGATTCGTTTTTAGACTATAGCTCGGAATTTCCTTGATCGAGGCATCGTTTTTATAACGATAAATTATCGTCTCGGGATATTGGGCTTCTTGGAAAATCAGGAGGATGAAATGACCAACTTCGGAATTTGGGACATGATTATGGCTCTGAAGTGGACAAAACAGAATATTCAACAGGTTTGTATAGAACGATTCCCGGGAACTGACTTTTTTCGAGCTTCTCAAAATCTCTCCGTTTCTCATGCTTTCCTGTCTCTGCTAGCCAAGCGCACAGCACAAAGTGTATTTTTTTCCGCTCATGGCAGTATTATGCAGTGGATAGCAAGTTAGATTTTGTCCTTTCTTGGCTGATAAGCGAAAGATTATAAGGGGAAGAGAGCGCAAAGAAGCTAAAAAAAAAGTTCTAAATTGTGGGAAACCCCAGGGTACAACAAATATTTATTAAATTAGCCGCGCAGGATAAGTGCGCTAAATCGGTTCTGTTGATAACAAAAAGAGCTACACCTTTAGCAATTCTACTTTCCCACATTTATTTTTCTATGATTTTTTTAATTTTCAGAAGATTTAACAGAAATATTTCATTCAGTTTGGCGGCAATTCTTCCCAGATTACGATAATGGGGCAGTCTTCGGGAGCTGCAGCCACAAGTTTGTTGGCTCTAATCGATCAGACCAAAGGTCATTTATGAGGCTTTTTAATCAACTTTATCTTATTGAATAAGTAAATTCATCATCTGCATGCTATTGGATCTTATTCTATTCCAAATTCTTACAATCATTATTTAAAGCGGCAGATCTAAAAAGGACTCAATTTTCTCAAATGAATGATGTTTTTAGATTTGGTAAGTCGGGCGATAATAGTGAGTGGATCGTTTCACGCAACCTGGCCATCGCTCCGAGTGGGCGAATATGGACTCACTTCGAGTGGTCTCATCAAACATTTCAGGTTTGAGTTTATGTATTCGTGCAAACATTAATTAAATGCTTTCTAAATTCAAGGAAAATATCAAAGCTTAGGCTATGAAAATTGACAATCTGGGAAAAATAAGACGACAAGACATACGAAATAGTATAGGGCATAGTAGAGGAAAAATCTTGTATGTTTCTTTTCCAACACTATTTCGTCGTCTTGTTATCTTTTTTTGCCAGGTTGTCTAAAAATAGAACATTTTTAGAAAAATATTTTTAAAAAAGATGTAAAGACTGGAAGAAAACTCATATTTTGAATGTGTTATTATTATTTTGTACTTGAAATAAAATATTTCGAACTATTGCAGCAACCTCTACATATGCTCAATGAGTGGGAAATGCTTCATTCTTTTTATGATTCTTCCTTTTCTTAATTTTAAAATGAGAGGAATAATTTGCATTAATGAGAGCTGCGATAATTACCATTTCAGATACTTTTGATCTCAGTAAACTTTGATAAATTTAGGGATATATTAGAATCGAAACCTCTATATTATCGTAGTAAGGGTATACTCTCCGACTATTACTACGGACATAACGTCGTAAATAAGTAAGCAAGATTAATTATAAATTCAATAGTTTCATGAAAAATAGTGAAAAAATACAGTGGGATATCGTTTAGATGCAAGATGTTTTCTGTCTACAAAAATGAAAGTGAGTGTCAAGTTTTTGTGGACTGTTTGACAGTAAGATCAACCGATTGATTTATTCTCTCGAATAAACGAATTTCAGAATAATTCGACAAGTAGAAAGGATGCTTTCGAATGTGTCAGAAAATATGCCAGCTTTCATGATGGAGGTTTTAACAGCATGCTCTTCGTGGTAGGTGCTTTCACTCAAATTTTGCTATTAGATTGATCAGAAGGTTCATGAAGAATTTTGGCTTATCCAAACTTCTAAGAATTTATCAGGTATATTTGTCTAGCGAATATGGTATGTGAATAAGATGAAAATCATGCAAATC
The DNA here is from genome assembly GCA_964036155.1 of Diploscapter coronatus. Classification (NCBI taxonomy): domain Eukaryota; kingdom Metazoa; phylum Nematoda; class Chromadorea; order Rhabditida; family Rhabditidae; genus Diploscapter; species Diploscapter coronatus. The sequence goes on along the minus strand of OZ038422.1, from coordinate 42,298,747 downwards.
AAACAATACATATTCAATTTATCATTGATGAACTATTGTAAATATTCGTAAAGTTATCAGAAAATATACAATTAACCACTACAAGAACTTTCAGACCGATCCAATAAACTCATTCCAGATAAATTTAGCTCGATTCGCCAAAAGTTGTCTACGATAAAGATCTCGTAAAATTGTCTCATGAAGAACTCGTAAAGAAAGCAAGAATGCCCATTATGATTGGTGTGATGGGCTATGAAGAGGGGAGGCGAAGACATCGTAAGTCATTATTTAGTTTGTCGCTGAGAAAAAGGTATAAAAATTATATTTAATATAAAAATATTGAAAAATATCAGTTTTATTATCGCAATATCAAATGCTGTAAAGAAATGCTAATCACTGGTAAAACTATGACTTTTAGATGGCGTTTATTATTTGAAACCAAATGAAACTGCTACGGAAAAACGAATAAAAAACTTAGTGGGAGCGAGCCTTGAAATGACCATCAACCATTTCAATATGGAAAATTTTACCACTAAGACACGATATATCGTTGATGAAGTCTATTCACGGTCAGTAAACATAGTCTATGAGGCACTTGCCCTCTTCATACAGTAGAGAGCAAGAAGTTAGGAAAAACGCGATTATTAGTGAAACAATGAACCACGTTCTATCATGAATAATTATGAAATTTTGTAAACATGCCAAATTCACTAAGACTTACCAATTTGTCTAATTTTGGCATTATTCATGAAAGACAAATGATTTTAGATAGTTTTTCTAAATCCTGTGCTTGCTTTCAAGCTTTCGCTCGTTACTCTAAATCCTATCATATTAAAAAAACTGTAAATTTCATCCATTTGTAAAATTTATTGACCCTGGAAATAAGATGGATTAGAATGGGAATGTGAGTTGGGTAGGCGCTATGTTGTTTATAAGTTATCTACTCATCGAGTAGGATGTTTGGACAGTTCAATTTCATCAGGGTTTATCCTTATCTATCCTATTTTCAAAACTGGGTGAAGTTGGTAAGAAACTATATTGAAGGGTTTAGATATTTCAATTCGTCTGGTTCAGAAGAATTCACTACCGAGGAAGTTATCGACAAAATGACCAGGGTAATCAGTCCTAAAGTATTTCCTCATCTAGCCTTTTCTTTAAATTTGCAGATAGAATCCGACATTTTATTCAACGTTCCCTGCCAGTCGGAAATCGATGCCTACACTTCGAAGGATCTGCCAGTTTATGCATTTTCATTCGACTATGCTTCCAAAGGGAAAATAAATTTTCAAGTGAATAGCAATTATAAAAATTATCCATTTTTCCCGATATTATATACAGTGTCGAATAAGAATTTAATTTAGTGATATAAAATTCGAATAACGATCATTTTTACTGCACTTCGCCCTTCTACACTTATTAATTTTTCGAAATAATTTCGTATCCCGAGACTGAAACCAAACCATTGCGAACAAACTCCGGGTGATTTTAATTACGAAAATATGTATTGTGTCTGAATTCGAGAGTTTTAAAAATAATTGAACTCATTATCGATAGAAATATTTGTCAATTTCAGCTTAAATTGGATGGCAACATGAAAAACGTGTCATTTCCTTACTCTGAAAATAAAGGTGAGTCATTCAAAACAATTTAAATCAATATTTAAAAAAATAAGACGATGATTATTATTATTTAGATATAAACTATCCTTTTCATGGATTTGATTTACTCTACAGTCTATGTGATGGAAATTGGTACGTTAATTTATTTTCTTGATATTAAGCTAAAAAATTTCTATAATTTCAAGTCAAGGAACTTCAATTGAGCCATTTGATGAAAACGATTACAAAATGGCACAATTTTGGAGTAAATCTATTACAAATTTCGTGAAGAATGCTAATCCATCGTCAGAAAAGTGGGTCTTTTTCTAATTTAAAATATCTAAAGTTAAAGTATGAAGCGAAAAGGAATAAATTTTAGCTTCAAATGGCCACAATATAAAAGGGATTCACAGAAATTTGTCACCATCGATTTGCCACCAAAGTGAGTTTCAAATTTTGCTAAATATTGCGAATGAAACCTCTAACTATTTCTCTATGCCGACCACTTGAGACAAAAATTACATTTTTGATATTTTTTAAATTTTCGAATCGCTTTTTTTTAAAATCTAATTGACGATAAAGCAAAAATTGAAGATACAACTTTTGATGACTATTTCAAATTACTCATTTCCAATTTTGTTTATCATTTATCTTCCATTGACAAAACAAGCATAACTCATTAAATGTTAAGGATTTCTGAAGGCAACTTGTATGACGCAAGATCTTCGTTTTGGCATCCACTTATCAACGAATTTATCTCTAATTACTCGATAACTGCATAAGTTATTTGCATAAATCTATTGATTGTGAATATATTCTGTTGTAAAGTAAAAAATCGTCCCAAAACTAAAGCAGAACATAAGAATTGATCAGTCAATAATATATATGCCTTTCTAAACACTCCATTTTGAAATGCTCAAGTGCGATTTTTCCGATTACAGGGTGACAAGTGGATTTAGAGAATATGGTGAAGGTTCGTTAAAATACGGCATAAAATCACATGATTTGGTCTATTGACGATCTTACAGAACAACAGAGCAATGGTGATACTTATAAAAGATAGCTGACTTATGAAAGGAGATGAATGATTCCGTTATCAGAAGCAGAGCTGAGACGAAATTTCGATTTCAACAATATGTATGCAAATTGTTATATTTTGCAGAATTCCTTCAATTTTATGAAATTCTGCAGCCAGTTTCAGCTTGGTAATTGGATCCAATGTGTGAGGGTTGAGGTATTTATTTCAATGGCTTACATTTCGGTTACGTCAAAATTCCACTCATGGAAAACCATATTTAGAAGCGAGGTTAAATAAAAATAAGAACTGAGAATGAAGATCAAAGGTAGATGAACTTTGAACTCACCCGATCAATTGAATACAATAGCTTCAAGATTTTTTTTTTTTAAATCAATGTAGGACTTTTTTTTTAGCAATTATTCAATGATTAGGGATCGCAAATTTCGCCCCCTCGCGTTTATTCAAAAAGTGGTCATTGGAAACCCCAAAAATAGAAAGCAAGTACCCTTCAAAGTGGAGATGCATAAAAAATCGTAAGCTGATTCGGTGAACCACCCAATAAAATGGTTCTGCACCAAAACTCATCCTGAAATTCCGGTATTGGCAAATGTTAGTGCCTACTTTTGATGAAATTTTTCAATCAAAAATGATTTTTATTTTATTTTTCTTCACAAATATCTTAGTTACATCAAAAGAATTTTGAAGTAAAAAAATTAGGAAAATTATAAATTTTGTAAAACTTTGCGGTCCCTATCGATGATGTTATAATTTATCACATTTGAGTGCGCGTTGCTTTATCCTTTTTCAACTATTCAATAGTCCATAATTTAGGCGAAAAATCGAATGCCATCTGATGAATTATAAACTGCTATAGGAAGTTAATTATCTATAATTCTTCTCCTTCATTATACTGTTATTACTAAAAACTTTGATGATTTTCAAAATTGCCTAATTTTGTCTGTAATGGCAACTTGATAAGACAGATTTATGCATATCTAACTCTTTATTTTCATGATAAGTAGCAGTGAGCGAACACATATTCGTCGCTTTATAAAGATTCAAATATTTTGTCATTGTCTAAAGATTCTGAATCAATTATAGAACATCGTGCAATCTTGATGCACGTGATGAGCTGCGAGGGAATTACCTGACAGGAAGTGAAGGTGCACGTATGTCAGACTGTCATGGGAAGTACGTCTTCATTCCCTTCCCCCCTCTCTCAGTCAGCTCTGTTCTGTCTTTGCCCAGAGCTTCTCTGCAATGTGATATCCCTTCCTTCCCGTCCATTCTCTTGTTCGCCTCGCTTTGTCTGCTTCCTTCTTCCCTTCCTTTTCGTTCTTTTATTCACATTCCCGTTAAGTCCTTTTATTCCTCTTTCTGTCTCATCTAATGTTTCTGTCCGACTGTCACTTTAGCGCAAATTTTACAGTTCATTATGTTTCACGCGGCTCAATTTGAGGTTCTTCAACATTTGTATCTCATCTAGAAAGTCTATTCTGAAATCAAATTTGACCCACCTAAAAATCTTGAAAATATAACTGTTACTTGTTATCTGAATGATAATCGAAACGTTTCCGATTCCGCATGTAATATTTCTCTACTTCTTGAAGATTTCTCATCTCGTTTGAAATGAAGTATACTGATCAAAATGACGAAATTTTCAAGAAAGCACATTCTTCAACAAATACTTTTTTCATTTAGAAAAGTTGATATCTGTGCTGAGCAATCTGCCCCAGAAATGGTTAGCTTTTTGAGTGCTGCATTCGACAGACTCTTCTCGCTTCCCTCTCTCTACTACTCCTTCTGCAGCTATTGTCTAGCTATTTTTGCCCAATTGACCTCTACATTTGCATTCATCTAGCTTCTTTCCTCTCTGCCTCGTCTGCTTCTCTACATTCTTCAGTCTCTATCTCCATATTTGATAATCAAATAATAGATGAGAGATCTCAAATGAGGGAGAACGTAGAACGCACAAGTAATGCTGAGCAGAAGCTCGAAACTTTTAGCGTTCTTCTATTGTACGAAATATTGGATATCTTCTTGTCAAAAAATCAACTGTTCATCTATTTTCTTTCAATTTAATAACAAATTCCTCTTATTTTCTGATTTTATTTCGAGGTTTGTGTAACAATAATTGTTGATCAATGGATTTGAGTGATTAAAAAAGTCGTAATATGATCCGCGTACTGTACAGATTCGTCATCCATACTCTCGTTTATCTCGTGCACAGCAGCGTGAAATCTCACAACTCCTCCCAATGCGCATATGACTGTTGACTGACTGTTCGCGCATCAGCAAATTCACACATTCTCACCTTCTGTTCTGAACTCTGCGAGAGCCAAAGATAGATTTTATTGCATATTTTTAATGGTTGATCTTTTCAGAAAATCGTGAATTGAAAAAAGTGAAAATTTCTTCTAGAAGATGTTTGCTTTTCTTCTTTGTTCATAAATTCTCATCCTCAACTGCTATCTCCGCTATGAATGACAAAATTTATTCTTCGTTGGTTATTGTTTCATTCTACTGTTCATTCATTTCTAATTTCGCCAATCAGCTTTTCTTAAATTTTCACAATAGTTCCATATTTTGAAATGAACTTTCATTCTAATCTGAAACTTAGATCATGCTAAACAGTCTGACTATGGATATTCTTTTTCCGCTTGTTTTAGTCATCCATTCATATTCAATCACTCCCTTCCAATAGCATTGCGCAATGAAGTGCCTACCAAATGAGGCGGCAAAATTGAATTCTGTTCGCGTTTTCGCAGTCATTCAGTAATTCAATCATAACACAGCCCCTTCATTACGAATTTCGCAGATTTCCGAACACCCTTAATTTTACCAGCTGAACAAATTTCGGACAAAAATTTTCCCGTTTCATTCTTCGCTAAAAATATCTTTTCTCGGTGTTAGAACGAGTGTTTGCAAGAACAGATAGATTGAGAATATTCATCACTACTCTTTGTGCATTTTTCTTAAGTTTTAAGAAAATAGGGTTCTGTTAACAATCAGAAAAAGGAAATACAAGACTTTGTCATATCCATCCGCAACATTTTAGCGTAGTTTTTTTTATCTTCAAATATCTTTCTTCGGAAATCAAGGTCAATATTAAGAAAAAATTTCTAAACTTTAACGTTGTTGTTGACTTGTACAAAATTGAATTTGTTCATGATACGAATCACATTTGAATATTTCGTGGTATCGTTTAGAATTTCACCTAAAATTTATGCTATGGACGTATCCTATTTTGAGAAAAAAAACATGATTGTTTTGTTTTAGATAATCGAATTATTCGTGTCTGACAGAGTCTGCCTCATCCATCCAAATATTCATTGCCCCCCGTTATATTTGTGAGCCAACCCTTCCGTACGAAGTCGGCCTCGCCCCGCCTCTTTTTCGACCCCCTCCCTTTTTCCTTCTTCTTCTTCCTTCCCATTCCTTCCTTCATTCTCGCATCCCTTTCAACACGAATGTCCGTCAAACAAGAAGCACCGATAAAATTCGACTAAACTCGATCAGTTTTTAAATGGATTGACCAATTAATTATTTCCTAATCGATTAATTTCTGAAATCTAATTATCATGCATATTCGCAGACACTTTAACCGTCTGCTATTTTCGCTATTCTGGCTAAATTTTCAAATCTACTATTGTCTCGCCGAGATTAGCTGCCTCGTTATGAGGCCAGGTAAGTTGATTTTTTTTTTTTTAAATGTTTTATTAATTTTTCTTTCCTTAATTTTAACACATTGATTCATTTTTTGCACATTAGAGCTGAGAGTCCTTGAATTTCATGTTGGAGTTTTAATGGGGTTCGAGCATAGAATTATGCTGAAGAAATGTTTTTCTCTTTTCTGAATATAAAGTGGAAGACGGTCATTATTCTCAAGTTCAATGCAAATTAGGGGTTTCAAGGTTTCTTGGTTGAATAGTAAAATTGATGCTAGATCAATTCTTTTGAACAAAAGTTTGTAACTTTTCGGCTGTGCGATCCAAAGGGTCTTTTATTGGAACCTAACACGTAATGCGCTGTTGTTCATGGTAACGTCTTCTCTTTTCGCCTTTTCATCCTGACATTCTCGCCGATTCTCCCAAATTATTCAGCTCTTCTTCTCACATTTCAGCCGCTCATTCTTCTGCACTTTCTGCTCCTTTTGTGCTTCTGTAAGCTAAACAGTCTTCCGGTTGTCGCGCCAACCGAAACTTCATGCAAAAAAACTTGAGAATTTGATCAGTTTACTTCAGGGAAGTGTTGAATGTGAATTCTAAACAACTCAGAATTGAAAATCGAAAAGCGATATTTGTAATGACTCCAGAATTGGAATTGAAACTTTTCGAACTTGTCATTGTAATCAGTATTTAGAGGTTTTAAAACGCCTAGGGATCGGAATTCTGCATTCCTGATTTACTATCGAAAAGTATGTATTGGAATTAGGAATAAGATCACGACTCATGTGAAATAATTCCTTCTAGATCCTAGATTTTTTTTTATAACTTATGATAATTTTCTCATTTTTAATATCTCGTTCTTTCAAATTCATTTTTCATTTATCTATTAGTGCATAAATTCATAGTTTCAACTACTACTCCTCCAAAATGCGTTTATCACGAGTGTTTTCAGCTAATATCCCTTACGTAATGAAACTTTTAATCAGCAGCGCTTTCTTCAATCTCCGCCTTTTTCAGCCTTCCTAGTAGTATTTTCGAATTTATCGTGGATTTACGGCGCATCTAAACGTAGAAAACATGCACTCAAATCAGCATTACACTTTTTGGGAATAAACTGTACGAAAGGAAATGGCAAAGCTACAATTGCATTTTACTATTCCTGAATTTCAAATAAAACTAAAGCTGCCAATTTTCTCAAATCCGCATTTGTACGTCGCTTCAAATCTGTCAAAACATGTTTACTCGAAGAGGAGGCGTTCAGCTCGGGATTCAATAAAAAAGTGGCTAACTCTCGGGTGAAGTTCATCAAGGCTCGAGTCAGGAAGGAAGCAAGAAAAGAGAAGAGAGGGAAAAGTCAAAAGATAGAGATATTTAGATAAAGTCTGAATTGCGCAATCCCTATCCTTGCTCTCGCTCGTTTTGGTGATTTGGAATTTGACAGACTTGACATTTTGCAATGGAGCAGAGCCATCTTCGTCCCATGGCAGGGGTAACGTTATTAGGCTCGATTAGACTGGCCAGAGAGCGAGTCAGAACGCCATACAAACTGACTGAGGGAATGCAACCAAAAGCTAAACACCAAAAGTAGTCCGAATTTCTGACTTACTTATATGAGAAAATCTCAAAAAATGCCCAGAACATCATCTAAAGCCACAATTTTTTTTTGTAGATTTTTAGTAGCTTTTAGAAGAAAAAGCTTATAAAGCGCTAATTTTTGCATGTCCTCCTTCTTTCCCTTTGGCTATTCATAGCTACTACTCAGGAATGTGTAATCTAATATTTGGCATTAGTTTTTGCGCATTGCCTATTCGACACATATTTCATATGCGCGCCTCTATCAGGCATCAGGCAGCTTTTCACGGACATTATTCATCGTCGGTTTTTGGGATATTTGTCTTGCGCCTTGGGCAGAAGCATCATTCCTCCTCCCCTACTTTGCTCGTTAGTTGGGGGCATCTTTTCTCCGCATATTTCTTTTCATCCTGCTTCTTTGCAATCTCGGCTCGAGGATATCCCCTTCCTCCTCTATCTGTAACAGCTTCTTGTTGAATGTTGCTGTTGGAGAAAAAGGTGAGAGAGCAAACAAACCAAATGCCAATAAGGAATGTGGAGGGGAGAGACAAAGCGAACAGATGATGACAAATAAAATAGAAATCTCGAGGATGGATATAATCGGAGGATGGCAAGAATCTTTTTCAATTGTTGACAAAAATTGGACAAATTTTGGCAGCTTTTTTCAACTTTCTACTTTTATTAGAGAAGGCATTTGTACGATTCAACAAAAAGTGACTAATAAACAGATAATTTTGAAAAACTGAGACAGAAAAGGATCGTGCACGTTTTCATCATGATCATTTTTAGACCAGTTTTCACCAAATTGGAATGGAAATCAATACTCCGAAGGGATATTTTCGCATTCATTTTGAGAATAAACAACGAGTTTTTCAATACCATTTTCCCGCAGCTGCAGTCTCATTTCTCTTTTGACCGTCGGTTTCTGTTCTTCCTTTCCCCTTTTTGACTGTGAACCTCTGTCCGCGCTGATTGCGTGACAAACGATCTGGTGCCAATGAAAAGTGCAATGGAGCATAAAAATCAGGAGAAGAAAAGATAAAGAAAACACTGATTCAGACAACGCGCTGCCTTTGATTTGACGAGAAAGAGATAAAAGTGGATAATAGAATTAGAAAAACGGGAAGACGACTGAAAAGCACAAATCCGACAAACACACTGGCAGGGCTGACGAAACTGCAGCACGCTTCCGATCCGTCCAAAATGCGCTCATTCTCTATTCCATTCAGCTGAACACAACATGAAGACGATTGCAGGGGGTTTGATGATGAAATAGATTTAAATTGTTGCAAGCTAAAACTGATCTTCTGCTCGATTTCAAAACAAAAATTCATTTTGAAGTTTTCAACTAAAAAAGAACATGCAATTTGCAGGATAATTATTGTACCTCTGCATAAGCTCAGCATTCTTTATTTTTCAATATTTTGAACGTCATAATTCCGAACTCCATCAACATCGCGCATTCTTCTAATAAATCTCCATTCTGACAGCTTTACTCAAGCATGTATGCAAACTCCTCCTCCTCCTCCGTTTGCTTCTGACTCCTCTTGTTCTTATGTTGACAAAGTGATTGTCAAATTGAAGTGAAGAGATGAAGATGAAGAGAACGGACTTGACGCTCCTTGTTGGTGCTCAAAATACAAAGGGACCCTCAAGTGATGCACACATTCTGTTGGATATGCAAATGAGATAGAGGGAAAGGGATGGTCAAATCAATGCAGGCCATGCATCTGTCACTGCTAACTCATCATTGCCTGATTTTCCTCGTGCAATGCTCATCATCTCATGTCTACAAGACTTCAATCATCTTGACAGAAATGAATAACATTAGTTTATGAAATGCTAATCTAGGGCGAACAGGTTGCATGATATTCAGGAATGTATTGCGGATTCTTTTCTAGTAATAACCTAAATGACAAGCGATAAATTATGCTGAGATAGCAGAAGCTATAAATATCCACATTTCTTATTGTAACTTATCAATCTATTCTGAGCAAACAATTCAGAAAATTCTTGACCAGAATACTTTTTGTGCACTCCAAAAACGGAATCCTACTGACCATTGGCAGCCCCCTCGCATCTCTTTGCATTGCTAATTCTTGTCTGACAACCAAACACTCGGTTAACGTTCCTCCAGGATGACCCCTCCTTTGGGTGGTATCCCGCTTCCACTTCAAATGCATTTCTAATTCCTTTGGCAACATTCAATCGAATGGATAGAGAGCACGTATATTCTACGATTCTCAACAAAAAATTGATTTAGCGTTTTCACCTTCTATAGAAGATGACTCATTGATTGCTGGCAGCCGTGTGAAAGCGAGCTAAAATTGAACCAAATAAAAACACACTCGATCCAAAAAGAGCTGCAATGTAGAGGACCAAAAATTTGCCATACAAAAGACAGAACACCAACATTACTCATTCCTTTTGCTGGCATTAATCACTTTGAGCAAATTGCGCGATTAGATGCGGGTATATTGTGAACAATGCATAATGTTCAAGTTCCCATTTCTCCCGTTAAAAACTTCCTCTCAAGCTACGAGGATTACTATGATACCAGAGAGGTTTGTAGTAATAATCTCAATCTTCTACCCCAATTCATGCCTCGATTGTCATTATTGAGGTGGTCATTTTCTGTCGTCTGGCCCTTCCTTCTCTTTTTCAATCTCTTTCTTTGCATATCTTCAAGCATCCGCAGGGATTTGACATGTGCGCTGCATAAAGAGAAGGAATGACGACTGAAAGAAAACAAGAAGAGGGAGAGAGGAACGAATGAGACGTGAGGGGCAAACGTTGAGACTGAATCAGAAGGACTGAATGAACCAAAACAAGGATATCTGATGGGAGCACGGAGATAAGTCGGAAGGGGAACGACTGATTGTGAGGATTTCAAAATACGAACATCCCGAAGAGCAATAATCACACGAATATTTGAAAGCGAGTTAACTTTGTGAATTTGACAAATATCTAGTGGCATTGGTCCAAATTGAAGCGATATTCAGGAGACGAAAGTGCTCATGAGTGATCAAACCTGAACATTTAAATTGAAACTACAAGTATCCATTGACGATCTTTCTTGAAATTCGTCTTTCATTCATAAAACTTTCTCATTCATTCACTATGGTGTTGTTGCTATCCTCCAAAATTACGATGCATCAAATAGGCGAAATTCCGAATTCCTTACTACTCAAGTTTACAGCCGACCACCAATTTATGGCTCTTTTATACTCGCATCTGCAATATTAGGAAATGACCGGCCATATAGGCAATGATGACTGAAGGAAGAGGGAAAACATATCCTGAGGCAATTCCTTGACAACAATTCATTCATACCAAAATGAGTGCAAACTATGAATCATTCGGGGGAAATTCAATGTATCAGCCCAATTTGTTTCAGGATTTGGTCTCGTGTCAGAGCAATGCCCGTCCTCATCTGTTGGATGCAGGATTCGTGCCAATAAGGATCACGTCGGTGAGTTTACCAAAATTGGGATAAAGAAAAACAGGTATCAACTAATAATTGACGAAGTGATTTTTGTCAAAAACACTTATTTCGAAAAAAAAATAAGAGACTTATCATTTAAGCAAAAATTCACTCATTCACAATTACAAGTAGTCACTCCGACATTGCATACTCCGTTAATTATTACAGACTGCCAAGAGAATGTTGAAAATATGCTAGATGTTCGAAGTCACTTTTCATAAGCTCATTTCAAAGATAGGCATAAATGGAAAAGCTTAGTGTCAAACGTTGAAAAAAGTCGCGTTTCGAATCTTTTACCCATTTTTATCAGATTACAGCTGCAAGATAATGAATTTCAGAGTGGTACGAATGGGCCAAATTGTATGATCGCAATCAACTCGTCTGCGTTTATCCGGGTGAATATGAATCTTCGACGGGATGCGTGAAGAAACCTTCCGGAAATGTTCGATGTTGGTGTGGAGGCAGGAAAGATTGCAATAACCCGGAGACTAGTCGGTAAAAATAACACAAACGAGCCTTTTTTCTGAACCAACAATAATGTTTTAGTGACATCTATGAGGCATTCCTCGCCGGGGACACTGAAAAACTCGAAAATATTGCCCGATGGCTGAAAAAGCCGATTGTGGAAGAGAAAGTGGACCCGATTGAGAAAGGTAAGATCCCTCTATTCCAACAGAATATGTTTCCTAGCTTCTACTTTAGCATTGGTTGATAAACTACCCGGCGGTACAAAACCGACCCGACATCCTAAAGGAAGAATTCACAGCACGCGAAAGACGAGCACAACTGATGCTGCAACCTCCACCGCTTCTCCAGTCACAAGCAGAATGACGACGACTCGACGACCGAGGCAGAGAATCACTGTGAAGTCATCCAAGCAACCACCCATCACTGTGACTGAAGCCAGCTGGAGTTCGACACAGTCGAGTACTTCTAGCGGCAAAGCTGTACACAGGCATAAGACTACGATGAGCACAAAGTCATCAGCGACAACGGAAGACCCTCTCATCAAGACGCAGAAGAACTTGGAGCTCGATAACGATAAGGTGGTTGAGATCTGATTATTATGAAATTTCAAAGGTCAACCATTTTTCAGGTGATGAATATGCCGACAGACGATGCACTACAGTTGGACTCAACGTTTGAAGAAACGAGAAAAAAGCTGCAGAAAGATATGCGAGAAGAAGAGAAACGAATGGCTGTGAGTTGATTGATCAATTTTAAGTGGAAATCAATTTTTCAGGAATATTTCGCCGATGAGGACAAAGAAGTGGCGCTGGATGAAGAGGACAAGACTGAAGACGAGCTGTTCGAAACGGCTGAAGATCAGAGGAGAAAGGAACGAGAGCAGTACATGAAGCGGTGAGCGCAGAGTATAAATGGAGCTTACAAATTTCGTAATTTGGAATGAACTCCCTGTATTGAAGTCTTGAAATAGCGGCGAGGAAGAGTTTGAAACAAAATAAGTTTAGGAAATGCCAAATTCATTCATTTTTCATAGGCTAATTTAGATGAAATTGAATGCCATATATGTGACTTCAAATCATAATTTTCTGAGAAATATAATATTGACTTGTCAATGGAGCATGATTTCGCTACATTTCAAGATTATACGATTTTCCAAGAACGTTAACTTTCTACTGCCTGAAAGCATTGGCAACAATCATTGAAATGAATGACTATTAAAATTCCAGACGGAATCGCGATGACTACGAAAGGAACCTAGCAGAGGAAGAAGAACGACTTGCACGAATGGAAAGGGAAGAGGAGAGAAATCATATCAAGGTATTTTATTCCATTTTGCAGAGGAAAAAGAGAATTTTAGGAGGACGATGAGTATGACAACATTTCTGACGACGAATATGATAAGAGAGAATCGGAAGAGGCATTTCGTAAACCTCGCGATCAGTCTTCAAATGGACTGTTCACGAACACTTCTTCTTCTACTTCCTGCCATAGTATCATTCACCTGTTTTCATTCATACTTCTCTCAATTTTTGCTCTTCACTATCTCAGGTTGTGATTTATGATATTTTAACTCAAATAACTTATCATTGACTTCAATGCTTTTTGCAATTATTTGAATTAGTTGCTTGGAATTCCTCAAACACGTGATTGTTAGTTTTGAAATCGCTTCGCAAAATATAGATGCAATTTTACTGTAATCTTAGCGATATCGCTAATCAAAGAACGCATAATGCACATTTCTATTTCTGATCTTCTCCCGTAATTTAAAAAAAAAATTTTTTCAATTTATCAAAATTTGACATCTTAAAAACGGTTTTGATATCAAATATTGAATATTTCATCATTTCTATGATTTTTTGTCCAGATCAGGTTAATTATTTTTAAGTCATTCACCAAAGTCTAGTAGTTTTGGCTCTTGATTAAATTGCATTTTTTCCTCTTGCAATTAGTAACTTCCACAAACAGACTGTTACTATCAATCACGTAAAATTACCATATTGTCATACTGGTGCTTTTCGCTTTACTATTAATTCAATTTACACATTAAATTGTTTTATCCATCATTTTTGTTAGATTATAAATTTTTATTCTATGTATAATTGTAGAATTTTGATTTGCTCGAATCAAGAATTTATTTACAATGCAAAATGCGTGACTCGCTGTGTTTGCCTCATTAAATTTTCAATAATTATTATCACTAATAAGTTTTTTATCGAACTTATGATAACGGATCAAATTCTAAAACGAAATTCGGAAAGAAATCGGTTCTCATTTATTTTCGAAATGATAAAGAATTGATAAGAGAAAAATTACATAAAAAGGAGCGTAATTTTGAGAAAATTCGCCAAACTCTTGTAACTATGATAATTGATGATTATATCACACGTAGGACAGTCATTAAATAAATATTTTTGAAATTTTTTAGCAATTTTTCAGGTTTATAAATGATCTATAGCTGAGAATAATGAAGATGCACAATTTGAACTGTATATATTCTTGAGGTTGATCAAGAATATGGTGTTTATATGCATTCAGATGAAATTTCAGTTGAACAGATTTCAAAAAAGTAAGACCATTTTCAAAATGGGCTTTTGGAATTCCGATTCCGAACTTTTCAAGATCGATATTACGGACATCCCTTATTCTTACTTATGTTTCCATCTACTCAACTTAAATTCCATTTTGAATGCAAAAGGTACTCAAATAATGCTGATTTTAAAGTGTCTGATGTCTTGTTGGATGTTGAAGCCGTAAACTGTTGTGAGACGTATTTCGTCGTCAGATTTGTCCGTTATTCATACGAAATGCCTACCCTTCTGGAAGATTAGAAAACTGCCTGCTTCAGTTCGATTTCCGACGGCCGGCGAGTGTACTCCACAGGAGTCTCCAAACGAACAGCGGCGCTGAAATTGGTTTTTCTAATTCTTAGAAATTACTCGTGTTTTGAAAAGAAAGTCAACAACAAAATGCAGAATGATAGGTTTTCTTTTTAGAATTTTCTCAATTCTGCAACTTTTGATCTTACAAGTCAGATAAAAAAACACAAAATACGAAATAAACAGTTTCTCCCCAATATTATTTCTTGAGTTTGAAAATTTGAACAAAAATATCAAGGTTTTCTGTCATGAATCTATCTTTCTATACAAAATGACTGATATTAATGAACCGAAAACTTACGCAGTAACATGGACCGATTCGACATCGCTGCCAGGCACCGTGTATTTGGCATCCAACAGAACTCGCTCCAGGATCGATCGAAGAGCTCGAGCGCCTGAAATTAAAATGATAACAAATAGGTTCGATAAGTGTTATTTGATGAGCATTTTTTATGAAAAAAGATAACAATTCACTCTAACAATGAAAAATTTACCAGTCTTCCTCTCCAATGCCTCCTGTGCCACTTGCTCCAAAGCTTCAGCAGAAAACGACAAATCTACCTGGAATTGAAAAGCCACGTAATTTGTAAAAGATGGATAACTCACATTATCAATAGAAAATTGCAGCTTGAGCTGAGCGAGCAGCGAATTCTGCGGTTCCGTCAGAACTCGAACCAACATCTGAAAAGATAAATATTCATGATTTCAGAAAGATGTCGTTTAGAAGGTCAGGTCTGGCTATTTTTGTAGATTTAATAAAAAAAGGGTAATGCAGTGTTTCATAGCCGCGCATATTTTTTTACAAACTAAAAGAATAATAGTAAAATAAATTGATTATGATGATAAAAAAATTATTTATAAATTTTTGCAAGTAAATACAAAAAGTAGTACCTCTTTATCGAATGAGTGGAAGGGCACGAGAACGGGGAATCTGCCGACGAGCTCGGGGACCATGCCGAACTGAATCAGATCGCCCTGATCCGCCTTCCCCAGCAGAGCGTCTCGTTTCCGCATCGCCTCGGCATTTGAGTCGTCTGTCGAAACGCGCACCTCCCCAGATGAGGAGCCTAGAAATTCTCAAATAATGAAAAATTTCCCTTGTAATTCTAATCTAAAGTCTCAACGAATAGATAGGAATAAACATGTTGAGAAATTGGAATACTGCTCCATTCTTGATTGCTAAAAAGCGACCGAGTACACATAATTTCACTCACCGAATCCGAGACTCTTCTTGTCCAGTCGCCTTCCAACGATTTTGTCCAGCTGCGTGAAAGCCCCTGATCCGATGAACAGGATGTCTGATGTGTCCACCTGAAGAGTAAAAACGAATGGTATTGAAGATTTTCAAGAAAACAAATCTAATATTTGACGGAAAGATTTTTATCAATTGACGTAGTCTTTCGAGAAAAAAAACTATCATTTGACAAGAATCATTTCGTCATTACAGTCTCCTGATTATTATCAAAGCATGATCGACAAGGGGATTGTCTCAAAAATAAATTTCAAACGAATAAGTATCAGATAGAACGGTTCCTCTTGCATACCTGAACAGTGTCCTGCTGAGCGCCAACCCCTTTTCGTCCACTCTTCACATTGACGACAGTGCCCTCGACCAGCTTGAGCAGTGCATGCTGGACGCCTTCGCCGCTGACATCTCGGTATGCGGGAGAATGACCTTCGTGCGCAGCTGCTATCTGAACGAATGATTATGAGCCGGGAAAATTTGAAATGCGCATAATATCTTCTTCATTTTTGACTCAAGAATATGCAATTCAAAGGTTCGATACTTTGAATTTCCGGAAAAATAGAGCCAAATCAAAATGCAAAAAAAAAGAAAATCCCGACCTTATCGATTTCATCGAGGAAGACGATTCCCTGCTGAGCCCGTTCTGGGTTTCCATTGGCTGCTTGGACGAGTTTCTGCAAATTCTCGACTTTTATATTGATCGAGATTTTGCGAATAAACCGAGATTTACAATCACTGGATGAGCTAATGAACATTTTCTCAATTCTTTTTCTCGTTAAGCTCACTTCTCTCCTCGTTTTCCAAAATTGAGGATAAGAACAAGCTCTCTCTACCTGAATGACACTTTCGACGTCTTCTCCAACATAGCCGGCCTGTGTCATCGATGTGCAGTCGCACAGGGCGATCGGCACGTCCAGAACTCTGAAACGCTATTTATTTGAAAAAGCACATAATAACATGAATAATGTTTGCGAAAGTTTTAAAAATGAAGAATCCTAATAAAATGAGTTTTTGTCGTTACCTGGCCAAAGTCTGTGTGAGGAATGTCTTGCCGACTCCACTCGGGCCGACGAGGAGAATATTAGACTTTTCGAGTCTGACGGACTGCTCCTTCTCAGGCAGGGCGCGGAAGACGGGGGGCGATTTGCGCATCGACGTCGCCTGGTTGCGCAGCTCGGCCGCATTCTGAGCCGTTATTATCTGCATCTGGAAGTCATCAAATTAGAGACGAATCGCTGATTTTGGATCACACGGTAGTTTTCCCGTTGAAAATAAATCTAGATGGCTACTGAACAACCTCGATGAAAATGACAAGGAGCGGAAGTGAAAGTATGAGAAACTAGCATTGGCCGGCAAAAAGTTTCGTCGGGATTCAGTAACAACAGAAAAGAAAACGATATAAAAAGTCGAACCTGCTGAGGGAAAAGTGATCCAGGCCTCGAAATGTCATACTGGTTGCTTGGAATGCGCATTTCTTCCTGCAAAAAGATAGATAAATTTCTGACGATGGATAGCATTCTCGCAAAATTCAAGTTATGAGTTGTAAAAAAAGACATGAAGGAATTCAGTCAGGATGATTGAAAATTTTGATAAATTTCCGCAGGGCAGCTCGATAATAAAACGTCTTTCCATTCAAAACTACTCTCCATCTACACAAAGTCTATAGAGTATTTTCTTGTCATTTCTGAATAACCTTTACAGAAACATCTTATATTTATGAAACTCAAAAGATACAATATAAAATTATGCAATTTTCAGGAGGGTAAATTTAATGAAAATGAACTGCTTCAGCTACCTGATACAGTACTCCTCTGGGCACTTTGCTGTCCTCCTGTCCCTGTCCGGGTGCAGCTCTGGCCTGCTGGTGAATGGACATGGCTCCGCTCTCGCAGTTGTGCTCCAGTCTGCGGTAGTGCTGATAGACGCCCACGGACAGCGTCTTCTTCGCCTGCTTCTGGCCGACCACGAAACGATCCAGGTATTCCATTATCTGCAATGGTATTCCCTTTGAAAATATGACTAATTTGAACGAGAAATGCTTTTTCACGCAGAGGAAATCATTTTTGGATGAACTATAAAATTGAAAAACCTCAGGTCGCCTACTATAATTCGGAAAAACTCATCTTTTCAAATCCCTCAAAATATAAAAGAAAAAGAACAATTGAACGATATTGTGAAGAACTTCATTTCTTTGATTTAGCATATTCAACATCGGTGGGTCTACCTGTGTGGGATAGGGCGGCGACCGTCTCTGTCCATTCTTTTGATTCCATGTTTTCGAGTCGTCCACTACATTGCCCATGTACAGCTTGTTGCAATTGTCACAGTGAATGTATCGAGAAGAATCTGCAAAACCAAGAATATTTTTAAAAGGTCTTTCTCGGCTAAAATGCTGGACTTGAAAAATAGCCAAAACCACTAAATTTTCATCAAATTCATTTCGATCTTATTTTATTGAAGTGGAGTGATTTGCAATTTGTAACGCGCGTTTCCAGATTTGTAAAGAGAAAATTTAGTTAATAGTCCCAGACGATGTTGTACAAATCATTCCACTATTCTACTCCAATCATTCAGAAAGGGATTTTGCTTACGTGTGAGTGTGTTGAGCGAAGTGAGTGGCTTGCCGCACTCCCTGCAGTTGCCGAGCGGCCTGCTGTTCTGCGTGGTGCTGGTCGATTTGGGCGGTTCGTTGCCATCGTTGCCCGTTCCGCCCGCACCTGATCCGCTTCCCGAGCCGGCCGATCCCCCGTTGCCTCCCGCAGACGAGCAGCAGCGCTGCGACGACAGCAACTGACTGCGCGTCAGCAGCCTCACTGGGCCCGTCAACGAACGATGCATTCTGAGTTTGGAGAATTTCGAACGTAATTTTGAAAAAAAATACATATAGAAAATATGAAAAAATGCACGAAAAATTACGCAAATCAATAATGAAATCAAAATCAGAAGATATTCTCACGAGATTTAGCAAAGATAAATGGAAAATTGCAATGAAGATAGGAAATTTTAGAAATTTACGTGGAAATTCAGGCTAATCATTCAATTCGGCAGAAAAATATCCAATCTCTCGTGACCACTCTCACTCTGCGTGTCTGACCCGAGTATTTAGAGGAAGAAAAAAGAAAGAAGGTCAAAGTTCGTAGAACTCTAGTTGAAAGGGAGAATTTTCAAAAATGATTATTACTTTCATCGAGAAAAATCGATAAGAAAAAAATAAAGAAGGAAAACATTCGGTCAAGCGGTGAAAAGCACGTGTGCCAATCTCTTTTCGCGTTTCTCGCTATTTGCCAATTGAATGGTGTAAAAGTCGAGTGCTGAATTCAAACGCCTGTCCTCTCTAATTCTGCAGGGCTTTCCTCCGCACTTTCCCCCTACTCTCTCAATTCTTATCATTCTCTAATCAACTACCAAAAGCGGTTTTTTGGTATCAAAATGAGAACAAAGAAGCGAGAATTGCATCAAAAGTGATCGAACGAAAGAGTCGAATAAAACAATCGAATTTTCGAACTGATTGTGTGAAAGAAAAAAGCAAAAATTTGAAAAAAATGGATTCAAAGTGAAAAATTCTAGAGTTTTCGAAAGGGAAAGAAGCAAACATGATTTTGATTACGCTTGTCAAAGCGCAGAGTAAGTTTCGTGTATCGAAAAACAAAGTCGACAATTTTGCTATCAACTCAAATGGAAATGAAACGAAAACAGACGAAGAAAGTAGGTGGAATGAGAGTAAATCGAGTAGACGGAATGGGGAATAAGAATGGTTGAATCGATGCATTGCCCCTATATTGTGTCTTACATATGATCGATCAGACAGAAATAGTACTGGGGGTGGGCGCAGAAAATGCACTTAATGTCATTGTCATTGCTGTTGCACTGCTAGTGACCCACACTTATGAGATCAAAATTAGTGCCTACTTTCAGCAGATAAACAAATCAAAGTGATAATCAATGATCAGTTCTAATTCGAAATCAATGAAAAGGGGAGAGGTGACTTTTGAAGAGAAGATAGAAAAAAGACGCGCGGTAAATGAACAGAAGAATAAATGAAGAAAAGGTGAAGATTTTCAGTGAACATTTTGAACAGTAACGTAAAAAGAGGCGGTGAAATGAAGAGAAAAAAACAAAAAGTAAAGGAAGATGTTGGGTGTAAGGATACAAAGTCGAGCATTAATCAATTTTGAAAGAATGATCTAATAAAGAAGCTATTTTTGGAGCTGTTATAAGTGATAAAGAAAGAAACGCTTATGACTGTCAAGCGTCTCCTTTAAAATATGTTGCCAGTCAAATTGCCATTGACAAAGCATTGGCACGACCAAAGGTGCAAATAATCTAATCGAGTAGACATGATAGTGAATTGTTACACGAAGTTTCTTAGACAGAAATCATAAATCAAAGTTCTCTGACGACAATCAACCAAACGTCATTTGAAGGGATATTCCCGTCTAGAAGGGAGGAGAATCGATTTATGATGGATTTATAGTCATTTAGCGCTAACGAATGAATAAGAAAATCAAATAATGAGTGCCAAGTTCAAAGATTAAAGATGAAGATTAGAAACATGGCGTCGAAATCCAAGATATGAAAATAGTCATAAAAGGAAATCTTTAATCGCGCAGTTTTACGAAACTTCAATGATGGGGAAATCCCGAATGATGATGTCAGATATTCTTGGTAACAGAAATGGTGGTTTTCAAACTTTGCAACGCAATTAATTTTCAGGCTTTTGACCGCGTCATTCAGTTTTCTACGTGTTTTGACCAGTTCACGTAAAACGAACAATAATTGATTCAATCAGATGGGGAGAACATACGTGCATATGATCGAAGAAAATGTCTCGAATATTTGTTTCAAGAAAGAATAATAAAACATTTCATTACTTGGCGAAAATTGATCTATGTAAAACGTCTGTGATAATCATCGATCTAACGAAGACTTATCATTGACCGCTATTTACTCGACATACTCGGTGAAAAACTAAAAATAACGTGAAAAATGACAGAGTGGGAAAGAAAACGCCAAGAAACTAAAAGAAATGCGCATCGGTAGTGGGAATTCTCTCTGAAAATGATCGAAATTGGTGAAGATCATCGAATTTCAGTCGAATCTCTGATTCCTGAGGTTGTTTTTGAGCTAAACAACAACCCGTTTCATCAATTAGCACAGCGTGTTCAGGCTAATCGACTAACTGATCATTGAGTTTCTTTAAAAATATTGCTCCAGAGACTTCTATTATCATGCCTGATAAGGAAATGAGATTTGAAGTTTTCATAAATTTGCATAAACAGTTAAATTCAATTGATAATTCATCACCAGAGGTGTGTACCGGAAATTTCGTTCACTGCCTTAGTAAGAATACGAAATTCTGGTTCAGTTTCAATTGCGGATTTTTCTTCAAAATTCGACTTTGACCCACTCTTGTTCATCTATGCTTGATGGAAAGAACAACAATAACTAACTTATCGCGATTATTCAGACAATTTTTATTCCTTATAATTCGATGCGAGTATCTTTATCTCGGATATTTAGTTATTAAGCTGTTAAGAAAGTCCTGCACCAAAAATTTTAAAAATCTATAATTTTCTAGAAACGAGTCGAATGCCCTAGTAAGTGTGTGAGTTTTATAGAATGTTCTCGAAGCTATCACCACATGGGTATATAAAGGCCCGTGCCCAGGGTTTTGATAACTACCGACCATGATAAGCGAACCTCAACTTTGAACAGTAATCTACTACGAGTGGTACCAAAACAACAACGCATTCGGTGAGGGCATCGCTCCATCAGACTACCATTTGTTCCGTTCTTTGAAGCTCCATCTATGAGAGAAAGAAATAGATAAATACGAAGACCTCGAAACAGCAGTCGACAACTTCTTCGTGTCATAGTCTCCTGAATTCTGGGCGAAAAGCATCAGTGATTTGCCCAATAGATGAGCGAAGGTTATTGATCTCAATGGTGAATATATCGTTGATTCTTGATGGTTTTAAATAAAGTTATGAAGTAATGAAAAAACATTTTGGTGCAGGACTTTCTTAACAGCGTAATAAAAATTGATTACTCCCAGCTTAATTCTTTCCACAGAACTGTTCCGACAGAATATTTTCATACATTATCTTCTATGTTTTAGAAATGATATACCATGAAAGTTATTCAAATTTCATGCACATCGATTCGGTGGAGATGAGTTTGCTGAAAATTATCCATTTTCACCTGGCGTCTCATTCTACTCTCATCTTAAGTGCAATATATAATAGTTAATATTAGCGTTTTATCGTGTTTTAAGACGGCTTCATTTCATTTTAAGTAGTTGCTCGGGGAAATTTGTCCGCTCTCCTGGTGTAATAGTTTCGCTAATTTGTTCAAGCAATTTATAGGCCTATATTTTGATATTTTTGCTGGAATAAATATTACTCATTTCAGAAGCTTGATGATTAGTATATTATTGCCATTTATGATAACATCATGCTTTGCTGACGGTATATTTGTGAAAAGGACCACTAGTAAGACTTATTTTTCAGATTCATGTCCACTATGCAAGGAGCCGCCACCTCAAGTCCTACAGCCAAATGTGGGTTTTTTTTTTAAAAAAATATTTGATTTAAATTTTTTGATTATTGTAAATTCATATTTTAGATGACTGGAGCAAAATGCACTGATAAAACTATTGCTCCAAGTCAAATTTCAAACAGTTCTGTAAATGAGAATGTGTGCAGGTGAAATGGAGGAATAATCATTAGCACTTTTTTCGAAATATGATGATTTTCCTTCGAATTTTGACTACCTCAAAAGACAGAAAGTTGTGTCGTTTTTCGCTTTTCTCATTAAACTAAAACAGACGAAATGAAACAATAAGTACTATACAAGATAGTCTCTATAAGAATCGAGTATTGATGTGAAAGGGATCAAACTAGGGATTAAATTCTGGCTATCATTCCCAGTCTGACCAATGCTCGAACCTTAAAGAGACATTTATGTGTAATTCTAGGAGAACTGTTTCCTGCATAGAAGAAAAATCCATGGTGGCCCATTTGTCTGGAAACAACACTTGTTATCACGATTATAAATATATGTACTACGAATGTAGAAATGGAAGCTGGGTGATTAACCTCAGAGGCGGTATCTACGCTGCGATCGATCAGATATATTGCTATGAGAGTGATGAAAGTAGTTATGAAATTTCGATATATTGTATTGTTGATTAGCGAGAAAGTCGGTATTCAAAAATTACGCTGCTCGTCTCGTTTTTCTTTTATGTACTCACTATTTATATCCAAAAGCGCATGTTAATTTCTGTAAGAATATCGACTTTCTCGTGAATAAACAACATCGACGATAAAAAACTGCTCATTCAAATATCAACTCGCGTAAATTAGCATTCATTTTCAACTGAAAGTAGTACTGAAAATGGAGAGAGTTTACCTTTTCTTCTTTGGCTATCTCTAAACTCTGATGAACAGTTTTGCATGTTAACGATAATTTATAATATTGAGATGTCTGCTCATCGTGCTCATATATGCCGACGTTTTTAAACCCTGGTGTATGTAGCCATGATATTTTCAAATTGTTAATTTACTTGAATTTAGGAAGAAGATAATCGTAGATGTGGAGAGGATATTACCATCGGCGACAAAAAAATAAACAATGTATCAACGGTCGATGTCTGCAAGTATAATATTCTTGAATATTTTTCAGAAGGATAACATTTTAGAACTCAAATCGTGTGCTCCGATCCTAAAGACGGGATTTTTGGATATTTCAACACTGAAAATAGCTGCAGTTTTTATGGAACGGAAATGATTACCGACTGCCACAATGGAACGTGGGGCGTGTGGAGCTGCGATAATCCATGCAATATGTTTCGATTTACGCCGATTAGCCAAGCCTTTTGCAAGCATGAAAAATCAACGACAACGCCATTGAAATTTTCATGGGTCTTTATCACTCTCAACTTATTCACATTATTTGTCTAATAAATAAATAATAAATCATTTGTTTGTTAAATTTTTTTTAATTTGAGGATTATTTCAATGCATACACTGATAAAGAAGCGAGCCTGTGCAAGAAATTTGTAAATTTCAAATAAGAAGTAGCAATATGATTAATAGTAAGTCTTAACGGGCTCTGAAACTGTTCAAAATGTTCAGTATTAGACGTTCTGTGCATGCTCGTTTAGATATTTTTTTTTCTTTCAACTGCAATAGTTGAGAAATTGACAGAATTGTTGGCTGGCTATTGCATCATTCACTCTTGGCACTATGAGAGATGTCAGTATTTGAAATCTTCCATCTGTCCATGTCTGTCGCTGTGCCTGGCGACATAGAATCCGACCAGTCCGGCCACAAGATAGACGATATATTTGGTCATCGAGCTAGAGTACGGTAATGAGGTAATGAAATTTGAGAAAAATGAATCTCAAATATAGTTAGGGACCGCCAAGTCACGCCCCTTTCACTTGATTCAATATTGTCCATAGTTGGATATTTCTTCCGATTATCGCAAATATTTCTTGTTTTATTTTTCTTAATAATTGATCGCACCAATTTTTTTTATCGATTTTGAATTTTTTGGTGTTGATCTTTCGATCTCTTCGCTGGTCAGAAAACTTTTACTCTAGTTGCCTGATCCAGCGATTTTTTCTTATCATTCGACTTCTTTTCCGTTGTATTTCTTGACCCCCTGATAAAGGGTCAAGTCTCCTTTATCTATCGTGTCCAAAATTTTGGTGCTTTCTATTGGACAGGGAAGAACACGGCTGCTCTTATTTTTGTTCCATTCTGCAAGATGAAATAAAACTTTAAATTCGACTAAGGGCTCAAGTCAGTTTATATGGACGAAACTAGTGCATTTGCTAGCACCCAAGAAAGCAACCGGCAGGATGAAACCCATAATTGTTTCCCGTGCCTGCATAATATGAAACGAAATTTCTTCGATATATCATTACTATTTATCGTCCTATCATCTAGTATTACTCTGTTTGGCATGTTCCTATACTATTGGTTTATTCGTGATATTTCATCATACGATTTAATTGTCATTATTAAGCCATCTAATATAGAGGAATGTTATTGTCAATATGAATCCAAATCGTATAAAATGTGCTACGCTCCTTCTTTTGCCCCAAATTTACTTGGAAAACGATTCAACTGCAGTTATCTTGAATTTTTGGATTATGCAGGTTAAAAATATGAGCCATAATTTGTTATTTCGTGATTATTTTAGATTTATTGGAGCCTAAAGCAAAAATTGACTTGGAAAATGAATATTTTTCAAAGGTTCCAATTTTAGCTGCAGCATCTGAAAATCACGTTGAAGAAACTAAAGAAATGGTTATTTTTGGTTCAGTTGACAATTTTTATTTCATGGAAAATTTAGCTCTATTTTGTAAGAAAACTATGGCCAGAAAAGAAAGTGATTTTCTACGATTTGGGATTGACTGAAGAAACTCGAAATGAATTGAAGACATATTGCAATTTCGAATTACGAACATTTCCTTTCGAATTATTTCCTCCTTATGTAAAGAATCTAAAAGAATATCGATGGAAACCTTTGATAGTTGCAGTAAGTATAAAATTACATAAAAGTAATCGTAAATTAGCGAAAGTTAAAAGAAAAATGAATATCAATCCTAAAATAATCTGCAATGTTTCAAAAATTACAGATGATTTTATTGGAATTTGATACGATTTGGTATATGGATAGTTCAGTTCGATGGTTAAAGGCAGAAATGAATAAATACTACGAAATGATACGATGTAGGGAAAGAGATCGAATGTATTTTACAATTAATGCGAGATTAATTCTTAACTTATTTTAGAAAGAACTTTACGGGTAATGACGATTGTTCAAAGGTAATTGTTTTTTCACAAACTGACTAATTTCAGTTTATTACCAATTATCATTCTTTAATTTTTCATAACTTGAAGGACTTTTTTCCAAAAATTTCATTAAAATTCTGCGATAAATTCCAGCATTATTCAAATCAAATTTCAGTCATCATTTTTGATGCTCCTAGAAGCGGGTCATGGTATTTATACCTCAACTCATCCTGGTATCTATATTCCTATCCTTAATTCATTAACGGCTTCTTATAATCATTTATTTTAAGGGATGTATTCTTATCTCACTACAGATATAGAGAGAATAAAAAATGTGACGGAATTAGGAACGGGAATTCTGTTAATTGCTGGTACTCGAGAATCAAAGGAACTTATAAAATGGTATATGAATTGTTCATTTATTAAAATTTATGAATAATTCATTTTATGTGGGTACTTTGCGCACTAGAAAAAGAGTGCATGGCTCCGGAAAATTCCCAAATATATTGTAATTTCGGCAGTGATTCTTTTTATGCAGATCCTGTATGCCATAGGTCGGTTGAACTGATTTCAAAATAAAAAAACCTATATTTATTATTAACTATTCAGATATGATCAATCGGCTATAAATATTTTATTGGCAAATCAATTCAATTTTAACGTATCGCGATATTTTGCTGATTACTATTCGCCATTTGAGATACGAAGATCAGCTAATGTAAAAATCGATTGTGAAATATTGAAAAATTGTAGTAGAAGATTTTATGGAGCCAATTACGCAGCAAGCTTGAAAATATTCATTCTTCTGTTATGTATCGGGTTTTTATTATTATTCTTACTGATTTAGAGTTTTTGAAAATATGATTAGCTATTTATCAAGTTCATAGAATAGGTCAAACTATTCATTTTGATATTTCTCAAACTCTTCATATTTCTTACAATTAGCTATTCGAGAGTTGTTTGTATCATGTGCATTGAAATTAAATCATTATTTCACATTTTATTGAATAAAATTTATATATGAAATTTGAGATTGTAATCAAGTTTTATTCCATGTTAATTTCTCCGACTTCACGCCATTTATTCGTTTGTGGATCATATTCCTCGATCGAATCACAAAAAGTTCCATTAAAAAATCTGTGAAATCCAAGTTAACAAATATTTCGTATAGAGATATGCAAAATCTTAGCTCACCCTCCGATTGCATATAACTTCCCGTTAGCGGTAATGAGCGAATGATCCTCTCTTGCATAACCCATATCAGCAATTCGAGAAATTCGCCTTTTGGCTGGAGCTGAGGGGTCGAAACACAGACAGGATTTGAATATATTATCACCAAATATTATACCACTAAATATATAATGATACATTATTTATCATACAAAATTAACGACCCTTGTCCTCCAGTTATGTAAATTTTTCCATTTAATGATGCAACTCTGGAAGAAATTCGTATTTCTGAAATCTTTCCTAATTCAATCCATTCCCGTTCATCGTCTGACAATCGATATATTTTCTTAGTAATAATTATATCAATAACTGAATATTCATAATTACAATAATGAACATGTTATAATGTAACCGTATAAAATTCCATCGGATGTTATTGTTTGAGCCTCTCCAATTGGAAGAGGAAATGTAAGTCCTGTTTCCCATTTTCCATCTATTAAAACCTGAATTAATTACTTCATGGACTTTCATTCGACCTTCTTACATCAACCCGATTCGTATATCTCCTTGTTTTAGGATCCACTCCACCCAAATAATACAGTTTGTCCTTGAAATAAGCCACAGATGCATATTCACGCCATTCAGGAGGATTTGAACCTGTAAAATTCTTTGAATCGATCATTCATGGATTTGTTGATAAGACCTCTTGAAACTATTCGAGTATCCAAGTCATATATTTCAAATGAGTAATTTCTGCTAATTCCAAAAATCTGAAGTTCAAGAAATTATTCAAAATAACGAGCATAAGAATTTACTTTATTCTGTGTAGTTGCTACTCCATATGGCCAATAATAGTTGTGGAATTTTGCAATCTCTTCTACTGAGCAGGTATATGAATTGAACAAGCCTATTCTTCCTTCATCTTTACCATTATTTCGGTAATAAACTAAATTATTACGAATCGTTTCAAAGTCTCTTACTTAGCTTTCAGCATAATTTCTTACGATAGAATAAAATTTTCTCTCTGCCATTTGATTGAATATTGTGATCGATCCTCGAATAATTGTCAAACTCCTGTTGCAGTTCATATATAGAAATGTTATTCGATTGGGTAGTTTGATCGATCCTCGAAAAATTGTCAAATTTCTGTTGTCGTTCATATATAGAAATGTTATTCGATTGGGTATTTTGATCGATCCTCGAAAAATTGTCAAATTTCTGTTGCAGTTCATACATAGAAATGTTATTCGATTGAGTAGTTTGATCGATCCTCGAATAATTGTCAAATTTCTGTTGCAGTTCATACATAGAAATGTTATTCGATTGAGTAGTTTGATCGATCCTCGAATAATTGTCAAATTTCTGTTGCAGTTCATACATAGAAATGTTATTCAATTGGGTATTTTGATCGATCCTCGAAAAATTGTCAAATTTCTGTTGCAGTTCATATATAGAAATGTTATTCGATTGGGTAGTTTGATCGATCCTCGAAGAATTGTTAAACTCCTGTTGCAGTTCATATATAGAAATGTTATTCGATTGGGTAGTTTGATCGATCCTCGAAGAATTACCAGATTCCTGCTATAATTTATTCATATAAGTGTTAATTAATGGTAATGAACTAGCACCTGCTGACTTTGAGGAGCAGCTACAGTAAGAATACTGATCAAAATAGATGCACATAATAGAACTAATAGAAAAATGGATGTTTTTAACCAAGGATATTCACGATTTCTCCTGAAAGGCAGTAAATAGTGGAATATTTTTCAGATAAGATTATTTAGAACAAACTACCAAGTTCATCGGTAATAATTAGTTTCGTAAAATACCCCGGACAAAAGAAATGTCCGTGTATGTTCCAACTAAAAGATAAGTGGAATTGCATGGAATAAATGATTATTTATTTTTTATTTTTTCGCGTATTTCGCGCGTTAGATTGTTCGTCCCATGCAATTTCACATTTCAGAATGCCCTGTTATATCACCCGCATTTTACCTCGTTTCCATCACAGCCTGATTGCCTGCATTCAGTAATTGACGAGATTCGGGTGGGCGGTCAGTAGGCTTAACGATATGCCGTAAATGTATGTAAGCTATCAAATAAAAATTGAGCTTTAACTTACAGGGCTTGAAGAATCATTAAAGGTTACCATTTCGATCATCTTCACGTATATCGGGTGATAAGCTAAACAAATAATAAAAATCCGAAAATAAAGCTTCCACCCAAATTATAGAAAGATCCGAATTGAAACATAAATCAATCAACAAACTTTAAAAAATAACCTTTTCTAAGCACACAAACGAATTTTCACAGTTCTAAAAGTTAAAGGGTTAATGACGCCAGAGGACGAATAGGAGAGTTTTAGTGTTGTGGAAGAGAAGAGAAGACAAGAGCTGCGATTGAAAACGTCTATTTAACTGCGAGAGATCATTATCTACTCTACGTGTTAATAATTTTCTACTTTAGTAATTTTTGACTTTTTAGTAATTTTCTACTCTTTAGTAATTTTATGAGTGTTTGTCTGCGTACGTTTCCAACGTTATAACTTCAAGGTGAGTAAGAAAAAGTATAATGATCTATATATGAAGGGGCGCAAGTGATATTCCCGATGTGAAGCCAGAGTTATGAAAGCATTTTTCTCAAAATCTGATGGCTAATCAAGCCTATAGCAAAAAAACCGCATGAAAAACGGTGCATTTTTTATCACAAAATAACTAGAAAGGACTGTTCTTTCATATTCAGTCTGAGGAAATAATGAGCGAAGTCTGTAAAGCTCAGACGAGCGATTTGAAAACTTTGCTAAACGTTTTGATCGGCCCAACTCGTGTTTCGGAAACAAAAATATTCCCTAAGCTTATGTCTAATAGTGGGAAAAGAGAATAAGAAAAATATACTAACATGATTTTTGCTGCTGACGAACAATAATATGCTTTGAATATATTCAACAACTGTCCACAGGAAATCGATTAGCTATTTTTGCTATATATTTTGAAAAAAAGACTTTGGAATTACTGTGAAATAAATATTGGATTTGGTTACAGAATTTTGAAATAAAATATCTTGAATAATATTTATTTCAGTTGCAATTATCCCTCATCACTTTTGGATGTCTTCGGGTTGTCTGTATCATGTGCATTGAAACTAAATTATTATTTCACATTTTATTGAATAAAATTTCGATATGAAATTTGAGATTGTAATCCAGTTTTATTCCATGTTAATTTCTCCGACTTCACGCCATTTATTCGCTTGTGGATCATATTCTTCGATTGAATTGCAAAAATTATCATAAGAATTTTCAAATCTAAGTTACCAAATATTTGGTATAAAGATATGCAAAATCTTAGCTCACCCTCCGATTGCATACAATTTTCCGTTAGCGACAATGAGCGAATGAAAACGTCTTGCATAATTCATATCAGCAATTCGAGAAATTCGACTGCCAACTGGAGCTGAGGGATCGAAACACAAACAAGATTTGAATACTCCACCACTAAATATATAATGATAAATTATTTATCGTACAAAATTAATGACTTCCATCCCCCAGTTACGTAGATTTTTCCATTTAGCGATGCAACTCCAAAAGATTCTCGTATTTCTGGAATCTTTCCTAATTCAATCCATTCCCGTTCATCGTCTGACAATCGATATATTTTCTTAGTAATAATTATATCAATAACTGAATATTCATAATTACAATAATGAACATGTTATAATGTAACCGTATAAAATTCCATCGGATGTTATTGTTTGAGCCTCTCCAATTGAACGAGGAAAAGCGGGTCCTGTTTGCCATTTTCCATTTATTAAAACCTGAATAAATTATTTCATGGGCTTTCATTCGACCTTCTTACATTAACACGATTCGTATATTCGGATTTTTTAGGATTCTCTCCACCCAAATAATACAATTTATCTTTGAAATAAGCCACAAATGCACCATTACGCCATTCAGGAGGATCTGGTCCTGCAAGGAATGCAATAAAATTAAACCAATATATTGACTTTTGTAATGCTACCTCTAGTGATTTGCTGAGTATTCAGATCGAAAATTTCAAATACTTTTTCTTTACTCTTCAATGCAAACATCTAAAATTATAAAATTGGCAATGCCAAATAAAATAATCAACCTTATCTTTTGTTGTTGCAACTTCCCAAGGCCGTAAATAATTAGTAAAGTTCGCAATCTGCTCAACAGAATTAGTATCCGAATCAAATAGACAGATTCTTCCTTCGCTAACAAAACTGTTGTTGCTTTTATAAGGCACTAAATATTAAAATAAATTTTTCCATACAAAGAGTATTTTCTTACGATAGAATAAAGTTTTATTTTCGCTATTTGATTGAGTAGTTTGATCGATCTCCGAAGAATTACCAGATTCCTGCTATAATTTATTCATATAAGTGTTAATTGCTGGTAATGAACTAGCACCTGCCGATTTCGAAGAGCTAGAATAACAACACCGATCAAAAGAAGTGCGCATAATAGAACTAGTACTAATAGAGCTATTAGAAAAATGGGTTTTTTAAACCAAGGATATCCACTATTTTCCCTGAAAGGCAATAAATGTTTAAATTATTTAGAAAAAAAAATCTACGAAGTTCATCGGTAATAATTAATTTCGTAAAATACCCCGGACAAAAGAAATGCCCGTGTATGTTCCAACTAAAAGTGGAATTGCATGGAATAAATGATTATTTTGTTCTGACGAACCTTTCTTATCTTATCCCTTCCTTTGCCAGGATAAGGATGGGGGACATTACTCCTTGCGGGCAATATCAATGAGAGTAAAATCCCTTTTTCAGAAGCGAGGGCACCGCCGAAAAGGGGGGATCGAAGGCTACAGGCGGGGCTGGGTCAGAGATACTCTGCCTAGCCCCGCTATATAACTGGATTTTTTGGGTTTTTTGTTGTTGTTGAAATTTGTTCTCGAATTGCTGTCACTGTATTTTCTGGTTTTTAATAAATTTTAATTTTTTTTACTATTCGACTGTTTTCTCGCTGCTCGCTACTCGTTCTCTGTTTGTTTCCCCTTGCCCCGTCAAAGGTGCCAAGGCAAGTAGTCCGAACTTCGACTCTACATCCAGACCCATCTCTTCTTCCAAGCATTCTGCTTACTCCCTCCCTCTCAAAGCACACCTAAAGCCACCCCTCATCTTGCCCTTGGCACATATTTATTTATTTTCATTTTTCGTGTATTTCGCGCGTAAAGTTGCTCGTCCCATGCAATTTCACATTTCAGAATGCCCTGTTATATCACCCGCATTTTACCTCGTTTCCATCACAGCCTGATTGCCTGCATTCAGTAATTGACGAGATTCGGGTGGGCGGTCAGTAGGCTTAACGATATGCCGTAAATGTATGTAAGCTATCAAATAAAAATTGAGCTTTAACTTACAGGGCTTGAAGAATCATTAAAGGTTACCATTTTGATTATCTTCACGTATATCGGGTAATAAGCTAAATAAATAATAAAAATCAGAAAATAAAACTTCCACTCGAATTATCAAAAGACCCGAATTGAAACATAAATCAATCAGCAAATTAAAAAAATAACCTTTTCTAAGCACACAAAAACGAATTTTCAATTCTAAAAAGTTAAGGGGCTAATGACATCAGGTGACGGATAGGAGTTTCAGTGCTGTAGAAGAGAAGAGAAGACAAGAGCTGCGATTGAAAACGTCTATTTAACTGCGAGAGATCATTATCTACTCTACGTGTTAATAGTTTCCTACTTTAGTAATTTTCGACTTTTTAGTAATTTTCTACTCTTTAGTAATTTTATGAGTGTTTGTCTGTCTACGTTTCAAACGCTATAACTTCAAGGTGAGTAAGAAGAAGTATAATGATCCATATATGTAGAGGCGCAAATGATATTCCCGATGTGAAGCCAGAGTTATGAAAGCATTTTTCTCAAAATCTGATGGGTTAATCAAGCTTATAGCAAAAGCCGCATGAAAAACGGACCAGTGTAACCAAAGATGAATTTTTGAAAATTTTGACAAAATTGCCTTCCTTGATTTTGGCTTCACCGAGTGGGCGGGGCTTGTGCTCCCGATACATGTGTATGATCGATGAAAGGTAATAAAAAGTTAAACAACATATTCTTCATAATCGTTAATGAATTCTATGAATTTTCTTTATTAGGAGAAAAACACCTGTTCTTTCAAACGTTTACCATATTTGACATTTGATTATGAATTGTAGAATGACATTTCAACTTGCAAAGCTTTTATATTTTATTATATACCACAAAATCATATCAATAATCACGAATGGATAAAAAATTAAAACAAACGATCTACGATTCAATAATTCTATCTAAAACCCGATGATAAGAAATTCATGAACCTATTTCGCAATTTGGAAACCTCGTTAAATAAAATATAATAGAGAAAAGAACAACTCGTTACTTGACCCATTCAAATCTCATACTGTTTAGCATGTCCGATGTAACGAGGTTCCCAGATTTTCACTTATTATGCTTGATAGCTATAAGACAGTTTAAAGTCTATATTCGTCGATTTTCTCGAATATATGAAACGCTAACAGTGCCTATGCCATTATTATAAATAGGAACTTTCTTGAAACGTTTCCAATATCGTTTAACTATTTCGGTAATTTGAGACTTCATTGAATAGAGCATCATCAATACAGATAAAGGATTGTGAAGACTTACCATAATTTCATAAAGATACACCATAACTGTAGTTTGATGGATTTTAGGAATTATGAAGAAACACTTACCGTTATATTTGAAAAAGTCGAAAAGATCTTGAGACACAAGATATAGACCCATTAGTATATTTGGCACTGCTATAGTAATTCCAATAACGAATACCTAAAAATAACATTTATTTGAAAATAAAAATTTTCTGTAAAATATAAAAATTAGGAATTAGACCAAAATGTGGATTTAAAAAAATATCTCATTGAAACTAATTTAAATTTATGGTTAGTGCTAGAGCTAGAAGAAAATATTTCCGTTTTTTTTCTTTTTCTGACTGTCTACGAGGTACGAGGCTAAAGGACTAGAGCGAAAGAGAAATAATGAGCGAGGCACGCGGAAAAGACGCAGTTTCTTGCAGAAAAGCGGAAATATTTTAGCTCAGCTCTAATTAGTGGAGTTAATTAATAATGAAACTTTATTACTAGCTAAAGATTACTCACCTGCTGCATTATTGAATTTATAGCGCCTTTATGCAAATTCATCGTTTTAGTCGAATAGTTTCCTGTTGAAAATTGTTTACGAAGCGAGTGCTGGGTGTGAAATGCCAAAATGGTAAAAAACACGGCTCCAAAATTGCTGTATAGTATTAGCGAAATTATGAATAATTCAAATTGCCACCTTCCGAATTCGAGTAAAATAATGTTTTTATATATATCAGCTCCGAAACACCCAAGCTTTGAATCATTCTTAATAAAAAATAATGTGTCTTGTATTAATGATTGTGCATTTGCTTTGGGGATAATCCTGCATCAGCGTTACAAGTCTCACTATATTAATTTTAAAAATCGAGAGAATACAAGATTCTATTCGTCTGTGATGTCTCGATTTCCTATATTCTCTCGCTTTTGATATGAAATTTGCAAAATTGATGTAGAGTCGTTCCCAAATCAAATGAACGATATCGAAATGACTTGCCTCATTTACGTATTGAATGACATCGGCTTCTGGCTTTGGAGCGAAATAGGCTAATATCGTGAGTATAGCGGTATTTACACATGTAATTGCGATCATTTTAGTGCCATGTTTTTGAGATGCCCAGTATATCTGAAACTCGATGTATATTAACTACATATCAGAAATAATGTGAACTTGTATTCAACCATTTCGAAAAATAAGTATGGTTATCTTATATATGATTTATATTTGATTGAATATCTTAAAAAGTAACAATATATTTAGAGATGCCAAGTGGTTTTCAGAATTGATCATATTGGGAAATATCTGAGAGTACTGATAGAGAAGATCAGTAGGATCCCAATGCACTTTGATCACTGAAAATGGCTCACTGGGAGCTATTTTGACCTTTTGGCATTTCTCAATATATTCAGAGCTTTTGAGAGCGTTTGATTTATTGCTATTTTAATATTTAAATTTAAATTTAATGGTTGGTAGTTATTCGCACTCTTGATCGATTTTATATCGATCGACGATGTACAAAAACTGAACATCGGTTTGTCACACGACAAATTGGGCGTGGCCTGTTTTCGTCTCAAAGAGTGAGCTCTGCTTTCTTTCCTGACAAAGAGAAAGAGCTAAAAAGAGGAAGATCACCCCGGCTTTCAGAGCGTCTGCCTAGGTCTGCCACGTCATGCCCAATGGCCAATCTTTACGTCTCATCGATAAATTCTAATAAGCACTCACAGGTCCAGAACAATTTTGGGTACAAATTCGCTTATGTTTGTAATATAGTGCAAGAACAATAGTAAAGCAAGATAGGGCATGTATCATAAGTAATAGACTCTGTAAATAAATCCTTAAGCCGCCTTATTAATTAGAAAATGTAATGATATATTACATAAATCAAATTTGGAGAGAAAATTGGAATAAATGAGGTAATCATAGCTGCTCCACGCGGTGGAAATACTCTAATTTCAACTATGACATTGAATAGGATATCACAACACAGTCCAGTTATCTAAAATATTATCGAACTTATTAATTATTGAGAATAAAAAGCGATAATGACTTACCTGTATTGATAACAGATATTTCCTAAATCCTCGCATAATCTTTGGAAAATGAGCTAATAATAAGTAGATAGAAATCAGTGAAAGTGGAATTGAAAATATCGACACGATTTTCTTGAATTGGAATATGTTGTGATAATTTAAAACGTAGAATATAGTCTCTTCATCACACATAATAAGATATGTTTAAAAATTGGAAATTATACGCAAAATTTTGAGTTCGAGAGACATTCGATATCCTTCGCTAAGCTTTATGATTATTGAAGCTCGAATTAGTAATGATTAAAATGCATTCAGGCATATCGACACATGTTTCTTATATAAATTAACCTGTGGTGGCATTTTAGTCTTTTAGCACAAACTTTTTACGAGTGAATATTAGCAAAAACCAAAGTCTTAGCAAAGGGGCATAAACAGGGGTCTCTCGATTTGGCTGATTTTCACATATATAGTACAGTTTTTCACGCTTATCATCAATGATGTGGTTTGTTTTTCATAAAAATTATTGTATGCAGGATTACGGTAGCTCAAAGTTTTGACATATCCGACCTCGGGAAAAAATCATAACTTTCTTATTTCTGAACCAAATCGAATGGGGTCCTCAGCATTAGATAGCCCACTAAAAACTATAAATAGTGTAACTACGACCACCAGCTATGACTAAAAATTTTCCATCAAATTAAAATTTGAAAAAGTGGCCCTGACCAGTGACGGTTTTTCGCGATTTTGACCCCATCGATGTCTTGGGCAACTGGCTGGAAATGGCCTTATTTTGTAGAGAATTTAGTTCTGAATAAAAATATATAACTTTTTCGAAGAAAAAAGGGGTTCCTGGGGTCAAATAAACCGCCGAATGCGTAAAACCAAGGTGATTTTCATGAAAGAAAATTTCAAAAATTCATATCTCCCTGTGTTTGCTCATTCCAGAATAAGTTCTGGAACAAAAGTTGATCAACTTGAAGAGTTCTACATGATTTCATGCAAAACTCCGACGTTAACTCAAATTAAACCTGTAAACACAATACGAGTATATAGGGTAACTTCGAGTAATTTTTCCCGTCAAAAATAATTTCTAAAAATTTTCTTTTTATTTTTGCATTATTCTCCTACTCAAGATCTACAAAATAAAAAAGAATCATTCAATTTGGTCCACAAATGAGAAAGTTATGAGTTTTTCCTGAGGTCGGATCTATCAAAACTTTAAGCTATAGTAATCGATTTTCGAAAAGTTATGAACTTTTGCAGATGTAGGTTTTGTATGCATTTATTACATGTTTGTAAATGAAGTCAAGTATATACTGATAAGGAGTGATAGATCAATTTCTTCTGATCCATTTTTCCTGACTACAGTCGCTTGTAAGTTCCCAAATGAGCATGACACGAGGAGCAGTGGTGCTAAAATTGATTTTCTAAAATCCTAATCTTTTCAATTTTGAGCCTACTTCAACATCCTTCAAATCATCAACACAACACGGCACGCATACGCAGCACCACAAGCTGAAATTTAATTATTAATCTTTTAGATGAAGACCAGTTAGCTATCCATTAAAAATTAGGTTCAGACACAAGAATATGGTCGTAACTTGTGGAATAAATTTTCTGAAAAAATTGAACTTCATCATGAAATGAAAAATTTCGACAAAATCTGATCAAATCATAGTAGTTTGTTAGGATTTCTAAATAATGATCAAACTTGAACTTTCGAATTAATCACGATTCAGACTTTAGAAATTTCATTCTTTTTCGTTATATCAATAAAGATCACTCACCCAACGATACAGAGTCCACCCACCCAGAGCCAAGTGAGGATGCCTTCCCTGTAGGACAGAGTCGTGGTGATATCCTTCTTGCAGTGGGGACAATTCAAATTCATCGGATATCTGTCGAAGGCCATCACATTTATGATGGTCGGCTGAGGTTGAATTGTGTAGACGGGAGGGGGAGTGGCCATATTTGTGAGCGCTCGATAAATTGGAGCCGAGTTTTTTCCAGTAGCTAAAATATCGATTCCTTCTCCCAACCTCAATTTGGCAATATGACACAGAATCTCATAGCCAGGATAATTCTTTTATATCCCATAGGCATCACTAACTTATCCCGAAATTTATAAACTCGTTCTTGCTCAGTGTCATTTTCTCAGAAGGAACACATTTCACATCATATTTAAGTTTTAATTAGTAAGTTTGTAGATCTTCTTGATGATACAAACTTATCGAATCGTTCATCTCATGAAAATGGATCGTATTAGATTGTGTGGTGGGAATACCAAGTAAGGCGGAAGTCAGACGTGTGTATGTCGGTAAACCTCAAACTTGGGTAATTAAACCTTTATTTACAATAAAATAAAAAATAAGAAAATTATAAAAAGGCAAAGCGGTGAAATGTTTAAAGCAGCGAAAGATGCTGCTT
Source organism: Diploscapter coronatus (assembly GCA_964036155.1). Lineage (NCBI taxonomy): Eukaryota > Metazoa > Nematoda > Chromadorea > Rhabditida > Rhabditidae > Diploscapter > Diploscapter coronatus. Next base: position 42,260,752 of record OZ038422.1, on the reverse strand, counting down.
TTATGCAAAGGCGAGAAGCGAAAGGCACGAGCAAAACAAAACAATGTATCGGGGATAGATTCAATCTGATAACATGGAAAATTGTGATTTTTCTACGAAATAGAAAAGGCGAAGGTCGCAATTTGCAACATCTCAAAAAATAACATCGTGGTATGAAAAATCACGAATAGAAAATTTAATGGTTTACCTCGAAAGGTACGAAATCTTGATCTTTCACCATGCAAATATCTTCAAAAGAAAAAGTTCACAAGAAAAATAATTTATTTTCTTACCAAACGTTTTGACCGGTAATAATAGTAAAGAGCAGTTTGGCTCAAAGTACAGATAGAATACCCGTTGATCATTCGGAAACAGAATCACTTCGAAAGATTTAATGAAAATTTTTGACTACGGTAGCTTTCGAAGTGATCGAATAACAGCGCATATCAGGTTAAAATAAAACAACTATTCTTGAAGAAAATTCATACATCTGAGATTTGCCAAAAGAATTAGTATTACTGAGGGCGAAATATCCTTGGAAGAGAATGAAATAATTGAATAGAAGAAAAGCAGAAAATATGGATTTTGAAGAAACTGAAAGAAATTTAGCTAAAACACGATATGACTTCATTAAATTTTCGAGTTAAAAAATAGATTTTATACTGTTGGCAAAAAATGGGTAACTCGGGAAACAGCAAAAATCGCAATGAATAATGATCGAAATAAAATAGCTTTTACTTATATGATAAGGAGCTAATAGAAGAACCGATGTTCTTATTCATTGTAATTTTGCGGTTTTTTTCCGAGTTGCTGAAAAGAGAAAAGAGTAAATACAAAGATTCTTTTGGCCTGGCTTATCTGATCTCGTTTATTGATAAAAAAATAAAGAAGAAGAGATATAAAAGGTCTGACTTGGCGTGTTCATCAGATTCTGTTGATTGGTAAAATCGAACAAAAAATAAACGATAAATTCAAGAAAAAGTTCTTTTGGTTTGGTCTATCTGATTTTGCTAATTGATAAAAAAAAATAATGAAAAAAATATAGATGATCCGATTGACATGTACCTGTTCTACTTGATTCCATTGATGATCATTTGCTGCAGTTGCTCCGCCTGTGCCCTGTAGTGTCGCTCCATCCTCCTCAGTCTCTCCAGCTCATCCACCATTTCCCTCTGCTTCTCCTTGTACTCGTCCAGCTCCACCCTTAATCGATTCCAGTTATCTACAGCAATTCGCTTCTGGTCCTGAAAAAAAAACTTTAGAAAAGGAATGCACGAAAATTATCGAAAAATTTTGGAGTCAACTTTCTATTTATCTTTTCACCTTCCTTCCCGAATTGAAAATTACAAGATGTTCATCTAGGATTTGTCAAAAAGATTCGAAAAATCCATAATTTCAGCCTATTTTTAACGGAATATGGTTTGGAAGTAAAAATAAAATGAAAATCTTTCCCACCTTGAAAATGTCGCATTGTGAGTTGACCTCGATGAGGTTGTTGATGATCCGCGAATTCGCGTCCTGCAGCTGTTTCAATTCGGTGCGTAGTTTCTCAAATCAAACTATTATCCATAGAAACTGGCCTTTCATTCATATATTTTACAGAAAAAATATGAAATAGTGGAAAACTTATTGATTGATAAACTGTCAAATTTTTAATTGGAAAAAATCGATAAAACAAGCTTCGTACCTGAATGGCGAGTTTATCGCCGGACGACTGCTCCAAATCGCTCTTGAATTTGTTGAGCTGAAAATCATCTCTTAGGAAAAAGCCTCATTCTTCATCTTTGACGTGGCATTTCGATCAAGCATAACTTTTTCGTAAATATTTTGCAGACGAAAATCCGTTAATGATTACCTCGTTTTGAATGGCGATCAATTTGGTCTTGACTTCAGCGAACTGCATTTGAGCAGTGTCTCTCTCCAACTCCAACTTCTTGATTTGTTCCCTGGCGCCTTCCAAGTACTCCTAAAATAATCATCATCCAATTTATGAGCAAATTCATGAATACTTTTCGCACTAGAAGCAGCACCAATGCAAAACAAAATTGTGCTGTCAAATTCATTGATTTTTCAAAAATTTTAAGATGAACTTTCAAATTCCTAGAAAATTGTGCAAATCTAACCTTGTCATCCTTGAGTTTGTTGTAGTCCCTTTGCAACGCCAGCAAATCACATCTCATCTCAGCTCGCTGCATCGTGATCTGCAAGTATAAAAATATGTTTTGAACATTCTTTTAGTTTCTGCTTTTCTGTATTCAAAATCATCGCTTCAACCTCAGTGCTTTCAAAGAAGTGATGATTTAAAATTTCTAACCTTGGAAATCTGTGCCTGATGATCTTTGTCGGCCTTTTCTAGGTCCTGCTTGATCTCCCTGAGCTGTTTGGTCAGTTCCTCAGTCTCCCTCCTGGTTCTCTCCCTCTCCTCCTTGATTTCGTCCAGCTCCTTTTCCCTCTGCTGCAGCTGCGTTTCCGTCTCCGTCAGCTTCCCTGCCAGATACTTCATCATCGCTGTTTGGCCATCAGAGGCGCGGGGCTGAAAATCGACAATTTTTTCGCAGAACTTTGAAAAGTCGATAATTTTCTTTCGTTTTTGGCAGAATTAAAGGAAAAATTTGATAGAGCACTGTTCAAATTTAGAATGTCGTTATTTTTCCATGAAAGAGAACATTCCGATTTCAGTCTTTTCATGAATTCAACCTCAAACAGACCTTAGCCTGTCTGGAAGAGGAACTAGAGATTTGCTGGCTGAGTGCCTTCAACTCATTGAGAGCCATCTCTGTCTGCTCGTTCACTTGCGACATCGCCTCCGACACGCTCCGACTGATCTGGAAACAACGATTTTTTTTTCGAAAAATTACTAGGAATAGAAAGTTCACACTATCAGAATTCGGAATCTGGCAAACACTGCTCAATTCATTGTGACAGATACAGTATATTTTCTCAAATTACATTATTCCTTTTGAACTTTAATATTTGCAATTCAATGCACAGAATTGAAGTTTTAGTAGTGGAGTGATTTTTTCTTTTAATGTCACCACCTCTAAGCCTTGAAAACGTTGAGAGCAGTTCCTTCTTCCTCTAAATCTTCCCTACCCGATCCTCCTTGAAAGTGAATTGTGTCTTGGCGAACTCGACGTGCCTGTTGAGTTCCTGTCTAGCGTCTTCCAATGCAATCCGCAGTTCCACTATTTCTTCCACCAGCAACTCGTTCCTTTTTCTCTCTGCAGCTGCCGACTCCTTGTACTCTTCCGAATTCTGCTCCAATTCTGAACAAGTCAAATCTTTTCTCCAGAAATGTAAAATTTTTGATCAATTTCTGAAAAATGAATAATCAAACACATTCTGAGCCAAATGAACGACACTTAATGGAATAAATTTCCGGATGATAATGATGAAAAAACCTCAACTTTTATCTTTCCAGGAACGTGCTGATCTGCTAAAAACTCTAACTTCAATTGCACCATCGAAAAACTCTTGATTGCAATTGATTTGAAGCTTGGAATGGATGATTTATGATTTGATTTTCCTACCAGCAATTGTGCCCTTCAACTCGAACTTGACATCGAAACGTTCCTGTTTGAGGGCGGCGATCTGCTCGTGTGCCTCCATCAGCTGCAACTCCACGTCGGCCGCTTTTCGATTTGCCTCTTGCAAGGTTTCTTCCTTTTCTGCCAAGTCAGTGTTGCGACGGGCCAGAGTCAGTTCCTGGAAGTTATCATTTCTAATTTTTGTTTACAATTACTTCTGTCGTTGTTATCCAACAACTTCACAGGATTAATCTAGCTTTTAAACAGTTTTTTTCGAAGAAAACGGATTTTTTCAAATTCAAGAAGATTTTCTAGCCTTTTTAGAATCTTCACCCTCTGCAAACTTACCAAATCGTTGTTCCTGGTCTGCTCGAAGGAGAGATCGACTTGGAGTTGCTTGACTAGCCTGCGGCACTCTTCCAGTCCGTCCTCGAGTTGCGTCGGATCGCGATTCTGCAAAATTTTCGATTTTCAGCAGAATCTACTACTTAAACTGTATTATCCTGAGGTTGAAGTTCCGAGAAAATTTCACAAACGCAGTTGTGAAATTGTCAACTTTTCGTGTTCGTTGACAATTTTCACTTTGAAAATCAGAAAATCGTACCTGTGATGGTGGCGAGTCGCTGACACTGGTCAAGGTCGGGATGATGATTGCCGAGGAAGACGCAGGAAGCTGGATGTCGGCGTCGAACTGCGGGGACGAGAGCTGCAGAGACTGAGCGTCCTGCTGCCTCTGTTGGCTGCGATTCCTGGGCGACGACGTGGCCTTTCTCCTTTCCCCCCTCCCGCCGCCTCGATTCCCCTGTCCACGCTGCTTCCTCGTCGGCGACAGCTGAGACGCCGAATATTGGCTCTGACTCATCGGTACGCTGAAAATAGGTATATATAATAATAACTAGATATATAAGATAATGTAATAATAAACTTCTGACAAATGTCGCAAATGTGAGAATAGATAACGTTTACAAAAGAAGATTGAAACAGAGTTGCAAATTTAGACCCGAAAAAATCAATACAAAAAAACTCATAGAAAGGTGATATAATGAGGTATATCTAGAGAGCGCAAGTCCCGCCCATTCGGTGAAGCCAAAATCAAGGAAGGCAATTTTGCTTAAATTTTCGAAGCAATTTCTTATTTTTCTTTTTCCACTATTAAATATTGAACTTGGAAACCTTTGCTTTTGGAACATGCCTCCGAAACACGAATTGGACCGATCAAAATGTACAGCAAAGTTTTCAAATCATTCGTTTGTCTTGCAGACCTCACTCATTATTTTCTCAGGCTGAATATGAAAGAACAACCCTTTCTGTTTATTTTGTGATAAAAAATGCACCGTTTTTCATGTGGTTTTTTGCTATAGGCTTGATTAGCCATCAGATTTTGAGAAAAATACTTTCATAATTCTGTCTCCACATCGGGAATATCACTTTGCCCTTTACATATTATTAAACAATTTATTTTATAAATCATGTAATGAATTCATGAATTAATGATAGCTTGTTGAATCTAATACCTGAAAAAAATCATCAACATGTAAATAATTCTTCATCAAAGGGGTTGGCATAAAAAATAGTTTAGTTTATCAAATGCCAAATATAATTCCAGATCAAATTTGATTTTTACATAAACATATCTAAAGTCGAATAAAATATAACGTATAATAAAAAATAACACCAAATGAAGAATAAATACTCTTATTTTCATTCATCTGATCAGTAAAGGGGTCATTGAATTTCCTGGCATCATGTAGACTTCTCGTCGATTCATCTGATCTTTCCACTCCTCGATTTGTTCCTGAACTCCTTCCGACGTCAAATGCGAGCTGCAATCGTGTTCGAAAACGGTTGACTCTGAATTATTATAATTACGTTGTGATATAAATAGATCCTAAATTATTTTTTATTAGCTTGAAAAGTATCCTATTGGGTCATCCAATAAATTATTGAAATTTAAAACAGATTCTCCGTAATCCTCGAAACTGTTCGGACCAGAGATTTCAAATTCGTTTCTGAAATGGTATTTGAGTGTTTTCTACCTGTATTCGACCTGGAGAACACGATTTTGGGGCTTTTTCCCGGAGTTTTCAAGTCCAGGTTCGGGTACAAGGGTCCGGGGGTCAAATTTCGAAAGTCATTCTAATATTCCAAATTGTATATCAGATTGTTCAGCTCGACGAGCTGAGTTGAATGGCCAAACATTTTTCGGATCTGACCTTTCTATCACAAGTTACGGCTAAAAACAGTGCAAAAAACGCCAAAAATACGGGGTCCTCAATAGGAAAGTCCACTTTTCTCATCTCTTTCTGGATATTACCTCCCAGTTTTTTCACACAATAATCTGCGAGTCCTGCTCATTCTAATCGAATAAAAAAATTCGGAATTGAGATACACCGATTGACCGAAAAAGCGATCCGAAGTTGGATTTGAAAATTTCGATTTTTCGAATTTTTGAGTTATACCTCCAAATTATATATCATTCGATAGAGCTCGAAAAACTGAGCAACTTTTGTGAAGACACCTCGATGAAATTTCCATTTCGAAATGAGATATTCAGAAAAAACTGAAAAATAAGGTATTTTTTCAAAAATTTATTTCTCACCATCGGTGTGAGTCAATTCGTTTAATTTTGTATTAAAAATGATTCCTGACGCTTAAATTATGATTCTAAATAAAATTTAGGGGGTAATATCTATATTCGGGAACTTTCCGGTACTGGTTCCGGAGGGTACCAGACCGGTTTTAAAAATCTAATCAAGACCGGTCATGTTATATATCATTCGAAAGCCAGTGAAAAACTAAGTATAATACCGAAAACCGCTTGAAAAAGGGATTGATGCATCGAGATTTATGATCAAAAACGTTCCCAAGTTTACTCTTCAATTTGACCAATACTTCATTTCCTCATAAAAATCGATACACTGAACCATTTTTCAAGTGGCTTTCAGCATTACACTTAGTTTTTCACTGGCTTTCGAATGGTATACAACATTATAGGTCTTTCTATCAAATGGTAACTCACCTCTTAGGGGTCGTGGCTCATATGAGTCAAATTAACATTTTAACAAAGACCCACCATGTTATATATCAAGTGAAAGCCCCTATTGAGCTGAATAATATTCTGAAAACCACTTGAAAAATAGATTAGTCTATCGACTTTTATGACCATTTGAAGTTACCCCATTTTTGGTCCTTTTCGACAGGTGGTTATAACCAATTACAATGATGGTATAATGAAACCACTTGCTGAAATTGATAGAAATGGGCTCGAATATTACTCTCCAGTCAATTTCGAATCGATTGATATCCATCTTGATATAGTACCATTCGGGTACCATATGGGTGGTTTTCCATGGACCCATATGGTAACATGATAAAGTGATAGCACGATACTCTAGGAAGCAAAAATGAAGTATTGCCCTCCAACTACTATATTCCGAAAGGATTTTTCGAATTCGTTTGATTTTCGAAAAGTTATGAATTTTTTAATATTTTTGTCATTTTCATAGTTAGACCCACTCAAACTGCTATACCACGCATACCATAAGAGATAACCATGAGGTGTCTTCACAAAAGTTACTCAGTTTGATGAGCTCTATCGATCTATATATATTTTGAATTTTTTCATACGCATTTTCGAAAATCCGATTTTTCCGTTCCAACTTCGGATCGTTTTTTCGGTCAATCGGTGTATCTCAATTCCGGATTTTTTTATTCGATTAGAATGAGCAGGACTCGCAGATTATTGTGTGAAAAAACTGGGAGGTAATATCCAGAAAGAGATGAGAAAAGTGGACTTTCCTATTGAGGACCCCGTATTTTTGGCGTTTTTTGCACTGTTTTTAGCCGTAACTTGTGATAGAAAGGTCAGATCCGAAAAATGTTTGGCCATTCAACTCAGCTCGTCGAGCTGAACAATCTGATATACAATTTGGAATATTAGAATGACTTTCGAAATTTGACCCCCGGACCCTTGTACCCGAACCTGGACTTGAAAACTCCGGGAAAAAGCCCCAAAATCGTGTTCTCCAGGTCGAATACAGGTAGAAAACACTCAAATACCATTTCAGAAACGAATTTGAAATCTCTGGTCCGACCTCTTCCTTGAGATCGTCGAATATTACAGAGAATCTGTTTTAAAAGATAGCGATCTAAAACTCGTAATTTGGAATGTCCGTCATAAATAGAAAGCGCTACATTAAAGCTCGCCACATTTTCGCGAAAGGAAGTAAATTTAACGATATTTTCGATAAATTCTTCTTATAAAATGTGGCGGCGATATTTTTAAATTAGCTTCAAACTTCAAGGCTTTTTCATTATAATTTATCAGAAATAATGGAAGGAATATATGCATGTTAAGTTTTGAAATTCTAGCAAAATTGGATAACCTAATACTTCTATTGTTCAATCAGTTTACCTGGAATGTGGAAGTTTTCCTTCGAAAGTTCAAGAATTAGGCGAATTTTGTACCAGACACCCTAAACCATAATGATGCATCAATATTTTTAATTGAATATTGATAAATTGATGATTTTTGCCTACTGAAGTGACCACAAGCGCGTATCTTTGTCCCACACTCGTTTGGCCGTAGTAAACGTTGTGGAACCTCCCGACGTTCCATGCCTTGATGTACTTCATTTCAACCGCTTCTTTGAATTCGTCGAACATTTTTGAAAGTTTGCCTAAAATGATGAATGACTTAATAAAAGATTCGTTAAAACATGGAAATAAAATAATTCATGAAACAACGAAAATTAGTGGTATAGACCGAACAGGCATAAAAATATTTAACCATAAAATTGAACAAGCTAAAAATACTGATAAAATTCATCATGCCTACAATTATTTCATGCTTATCACAGGCGGGGGGAAGGGCGTGCGTAACGCTACACACCATAATTTGCCTAGCCTGTATTTTCCTAGATATCGTGTTTTTTCTTTCGTAATTATTCGTTGGACATATCGATTATGTAAATGGGGACTGAACTGCGTTGATAGATGAAAGATATAAAATTTTTCAAGAAGATCATTTGAATTGTCAAATTATTCTTTCCGACAACAGATGCAACATTTTGGTCACTCCAATTCAATGCTTGTCTTTCACAAAATCGTTCATATTTTTGATCAGAATTCGAGAACAGACTTTATAAAAGAAATTATTATCTTTCAGTTTTGTTTATTCTTCTTAGCACAATGTCATTTTATTATTATTCTTTGGCTTTTATTTTAAATTAAAAATGATAGTAAAACGATAATGAGGCTAGTCTTTATCGCAATTTGTCACGAGTTCTAACTTTATTCTTCGCTTCTTTACTTCTTTCAGCTCTTATTTTTATTTTATCCATAAGTCTATCCAAACTTTGATCTTCAATCCAAACTATTTTCATCGGATTTGTTTAGTTCGTTCAATGTCTATTCCAAACCATTGATATGAATCAATATGATAAAACTGGTCAATATCTTCCTTCTATGCAATGCTTCGGCATAATAATTAGTCAGAATGATTTGGGTATCGTTTTTCGTGTTGTAATTATAGCTGACAATAATTTAAATTCGAGAATAAATTTCAGTTGAATTTTTCATTAGTTTATTCATATAGATGAACGCCATGTAGTCATTAAAATTGAAAAATTCAGAGAATAGTTATCGTTGATTTGGAAGGAGATTTGTGAGAATAAACAACGTTAGAGAACATCAAAGTTACAAAATTAGAATAAATTGTAGTTGCTCTAGAAAAGGCATCGTAATTGCATTAAAAAAAGTACCTGCTTAAAATAGAAAAAATCGATTATCATTTAGAAAAAATAAGTATCATAGATACTCTTTAAAAATAATAAAAATAGGAATGAATAGTGTGATCGATTGAGCTGAAACTCATTATTAAATGAACAAATTAAACTAACCACCGGTTAGAAATTAGAACGATTACAGTATACCTTGGAGATATTCGACGTTGATAATAACTGTATTACTAATCAATTATTAGATCCTCAAAAATTCAAATTGAAAGGCCGAAAGATAAAATATAAGTTTCCTTTCAATTTGAATAACGAAAATAAATGAGAATAAGATCCTTCACAAGTAAATCTTGTGATGAGAACTAAACACGAAATAGTAAGTTTTTGATATAAATAAGGGAATGGGATGAGCAAAGTTATCAAATCAAATCCATTTCTGACTAAATATCTCACATTTTAAATTCATTTTTAAATCTTATCGTCGATTTACAAAAATCTGTAGGTTGAAATAAAACTCATAGAAAATACAGATTTTTATAGGAACGATATCACAATTTCCGTTATCTTAGAAAAAACACCATTTTAGAAGAATATTGAACGAAAATTTTGCGAATTTTTCTGCAAAATACCCATAAAAATATCGACAATTTTCAATGACTTCTTCAAAATTAATCTTTTTAGAAGATTGAAAATTGTCGATAATAACTGTCCAATCGGTGAGGATTTCATTTTAAAATTGCCATATCGGGCAAGGAATTATTTGTTGGATGAATTCGATTTTTCGTGAAATTTGGGCAATTTTCAGGAAAAAATTCAAAAATAATTGATCCTCAAATTTTACGAAGCTTTAGGTATTGGTAAAAAGCAAGGAATTTTTCTTACACCCTTCATTTACTCAGGAATCCACGCCTCTGCGGTGATCGGTTTCGTATCGCCCTTCATTTCGAAGCTTAACGAATCGTCGCGACGACTGCAATACAACAAATTGATAAAGTTGATGTTTTAAGGAACAAAAATAATAAAAGTTGCATTTTAATCTCTTATTTTAAGGGTATTTAGAAATGTTGCAACCCCGCAACATGCTCAAGCATGTAGATGTAAGGTTAGGAGGATAAGGAAAGCGTCTTTTCACATTGGGATATTTTGCATACTATCGCTTCAAGTTGCGAGATATATGATTTACCGATTTTTACTACAATTAAAAATGACATGTCTTACATTTGTTGGGTGTAGCTGTTGACGGAGTTGGACAGAGAGTTGGAGAGAGTGACTCTGTTTGAGGTGTGTGTTCGCTCGTGCTTCGTCAGATGATCAGAGCGCATGAACTTCTTGCCGCACTGAAATAAAAACCATAGAAAATAAGGGATAAACACAAAAAAGCTACAAATTCCTAAAAGTAAACCAGAAAAATTCTTTGTTCTAACGAATACTTGTAAAAATAGCATACATGATTGCAGGTGAACCTCTTCTCGCCAGTGTGCGTCCTGCGATGGCGCTGCAGCTCGTCGGATCTGAAGACAAATACCCTTTGATAAACCGAAAACGTCGATAATTTTGAATCAGTCATCTAGAAGATACGAAATCCAAGAAAAGACAAAAAGATTCATAAAAGATGAGTTTTTTTTTCTAAATTCCTTGAATGTTCGATGAGACGAATTCTTACCGAGTAAATCGCTTTGTGCAGTGGATCCAATCACAAGCGAATGGCTTGTTCCCGGCGTGACCACGCAAATGTGCTCTTAATTACCAGAATTAATAAAGATAATTAACGAGCAAACAATCACCTCAAATGAGACGTCTTGCCGTAAGTCTTCGAGCAAATGTGGCATATGTGAAGACGCGTTTTACCGTCCAAGCTGAAAACGAGTTTTAATCGGACAATTAGAAGATGATTGCTTTAATTACCCTCTGTTGGTGTTGTTTGTACAGTTCGGGCAAGTACAGGCACAACGCTTCGGCTGAAAATACGGATTTTTATCACTTTCTGATCAACCATTTTTCTGGATCACGTTTTTTTCCATAAACTGTAGTATTTTTCGTTAATTTTGAAGAAAAAATCAACTTATAAACCGTCGAACTTCACAACACAAGATATGGAAGAAAAATAGTTGAGAATGATATCGATTACAAATCATCCTCAACCTATTTTGCTTAGTTTCTGCATCATGTGTCACGAGGGTTATAAATTGTGCCAAGAAACACAACTATCATCAGAATATGATAACTTTTCTCGATCAAAATAAACGAAATAAAATAACTCTCACCAGTTCATACTGATCCTGGAGAATGGGTGACTCGGACCCGCCCCGCATGATGGCGTTCGCCTGCAGCTGCGTCATTCCACTGACTGCACCGCTGCCACTGCCTCCCCCTACACCGCCGCTGCTGCTCCCCACTCCCGCCGAGGACGAACCAGCGGAACTGCTCTCGTTCGTGATGATCCACTTCTGGGGGTCGTTAGGGTCTTGTTGGAATTGAAGGTTGCCTTAAAGGTTAACATTCTCGGACTTTTATTCAGGAAAAGCGTTTTTTAAGTTTATAGCGGATTATTGTGAACTTTTAGAACTTCTTAAATGTTTTTTAAACATCTCATAATAAACATAATTTGTATATACATTCCTAAGGATATTTATTGAGCGAAATTTCCTACCAAGAGTAATTCTCTGCTGACTGGGCGTTCCAACAGATTGCTGTGCGGAGGATGGCAGAGGATTTCCTGCACGACCCGAATCGATCGTTTCAACCTGCTGAAATATGTTTTTGAAAATGGTATTTCTTACAAGAAATAGTGATTTTCAATTGACTAAACTTTCAGGAGAAATGGTTATGAAACCTTGTCACAATGTTCATGCAGTATATCTTGGAGAAGTATTGTTGATGAGAAAAAATACGTGAACATTTCACGAAGCCTTTTTGCTGGAAATGTTTTCCAGAACTTTTTTTTATTAATAATCCTTTTCTATAACAGTCGTGACTACTTACCGTGAGGTGTGCAGCATTCGAGTTGGAAGCTATAGTCTGTCCCTGCTGTTGGACTTGTGATTGGCTGAGCACGGACATGGTGGAATGCTTGGGCTTGTCCGAGGACAGGGCCATCGGGATGAATGTGACAGGCTGGGCTGTATTCCCTGACGACGGGTTCAGTAGGTACACTTGTTGGGGAGACTGGGCATTCGGGTGGCTCTGAGAAATAATCAACTCATTTATATGGGGTTAAAGAATAACATGTGAAATTTTCGAAAGAAGACAAGTCGTAACTTTTCACTAGTCGACAATAAGAAATAAAGTAAAAGAGATTTTTCACTTGTTTTTAGAGAACAGGACATCCTTCATTTCTGTACGTTTTCTGTTTTCGGTCATAGCTTTAATCGAACGATTCATTCCTAACTATGTTATCAATTAGTTGTGTTAAAATTGAAATTAAGTGAGTTTTCCCCCTTACCTGAATGAGAATGACTTTCTGAACAGACCCGCCAGATCCGCCCTGCTGGTTGCCGCCGATAGCCTGTCCGATGGTGTTACCCTGGTTGCCTCGATTCTGACCCTCGACTGGCTTCGGAAGGAGCAGGGGCTCCGAGGTAGGCATCGCCTGAAACTAAGCTAATAATTTAAGGAATTATATCCTTGAGAGAACACGGGAATCACGAGTAGTTAAGGTATAAATTCCTTATCAAATCTAGCATATCGCAAAAGTGTGTAATTGAAGTGTTTTTAGCGTCTATCCACTTTGCACTTCACACGGAAGATAGATTTAAAGCTCTCCGAGGGAATTAAATCCGGCTTAAATGCGTGACGCAAAATCCCATATTCTTTCCCGTGAGAAAGAGCATTTTAAAAATTCCCACCCTAATCTAGATTCACCGTTTACAGCATTGATCAAGATCCTATTGATCTATTACAATCAACCGACCAATATGGTCCCCTTATTTCATGAAGAGCATGGAGATGAGGCAAAGAAAAACCGTTTCCGGACCCTCTCCTAGTTTTTGTATCCACTCGACACATTGGCGATCTCGCTTGTTCATTTCCTTTCCGAAAAGGGTGAGGAAAAAAGGTTCTGTGATATATACAAAACTGTATATATTCTCAGGCTTATTTATTATATGTTCTATTGATCATTGATCATAACACGAGTAAAGTAACAATACGGTATTTTAAAAGAATATCACGAATTTCGCACCTGAGGAGGAACTCGTCTTCGCGACACTTTGGCGGATTAATGGAATACAGGAGATGCACAAAAATGGGGAGGTGGTGAGCTGATTGCGAGCCGTGAGGGGCGGGAATTCGGCCTCTCACTCACTGCCTGCAGAAGGACCACTGATCTCTTTGCCAAACACGTCGAGGAGTCGATCGATAATCGATAGACCAATACACAGTAATCGATAAATCGATGAATACGCCGGCAAATTAGGCAATTAATAGGTTGATGGTGGCTGTCGGAGAACGAGTGGGAGGGGCTGGGAAAGGGGAAGGGACAAGAAGGGAGAGGAAACGAGAAAAGAGGGGAGGAGGAATCGACAGAGAGGGGTGGGGCAAGCGACCGCGACGCAGGCTCGCGCGAGGCGGTTCCTAACCACGCCCAGCCACATCTCTGCTTGTCGGCTCTCTAGCGATTCAACGCTATTTCGTCCATTCTCTGGTGACCCTTTGCAGGTGTTTCTGCGTCTGTGTCCTTCTTAATGCGCTTAGCATGCTATTTCTTTGTCTATTTTTCTCTAGTTGAATGGGTAGTCGTACTATTTCTCCCACTCTTTGCTCGTCCGCATTCTCAGCCACACCCTCTATGTCTCCTCCTCCTTTAGTTCTCTTGCGACAAACATTGCGCGTCTGCATACAGCAACAAGCAGAGGATAGCAAGCGGATAGAAGGCAAGGAAGGAAAGATATTCTTTTTTCTCCCTGTCTCTGTTCTAATGCAAAGCGAGTGAAAGCTGCTGATATACTGATTAAAGGAGAGAGAGAGAGAGAGAGAGAGGAGTGAAGTTATCCAACCAGATAAGCCATCTATGCTTTTCCAATAGCGCTTTGAACCTTTCTTCGGTATCCTGAGACAAGTCTCCTAACGATACCAAGTCTAAATTATAAATTCCCTTCAACTCAATCATCCATCATGGACCATCACCATCGTACAATTTCACCACTTACTTTCGAAATACGAATTTCAAAATTCGAGAAACAAGCAAATGTTTCAGTTTTTCCTAATGTTGAATAAAATCTCTAGTTTGTCGCGCGAAGTCCGGCAGAGACTCAATTCAGTTAAAAATGAATATAAAAATATAGAAAAGGCATCAAGCTATTGCAAAAGCTTCAAACTTTTTTCCAAAGATAATCTTTAGAAATATGTAAAATCTCTTTATTATCACCAAAAAGACGCACTCCATCGAAGCAACGAACCATCACTCCAATCTTTAAAATCTGAAGAGAAGGAAAACGAAAACCGCATAACAAAGAAATAAGAATAAAATTAACAAAAACGATAAAAGTAAAGATGAAATGAAATTATGGATGATGTTCGTATTATAGAATTCCATTGTGAAATAACAAACAGCTAAGAAAAAGGCTAGAAATTGACGATGGTTCTCACCAACAGCCAATCCATGAAATTTGAGCTTGATTTCTGAAAAATCGTTATTTATGAGTTAAGAAAATGACTGTTTATCCTCCAGAAATGATAGTATTAGCAAAATGTTGTCAAAAACCGAATTTTTCCCTTCAGATATTTTATAGCAGAGATTCTGGATAAATTTGAAAATTGCTAATTCTGTAAATTTTTTTCTACGAAATATCACTTCAAGAAGAATATATGTTTTTCTCTCGATAAAATTGATAACTTGGCTACCTGTGTTGTCTGTTTGTCTATTTCTTCTTTGCGGCAGTCAGTCCAGCTCCAGCATTGAATTTGAACAGGATCACATCTCCATCCTGCACCACATAGGTCTTGCCTTGTTGTCTGTACTTGCCGCCTGCTTTCACCTCAAAACCAACTATCATCGAGAAAGACGCGTTTAGTTCTCATTCAATCGAAACATTTACAGATTCAGACATACACAAATACACGACAACAGTAAAGCTGTTGACAGTAGAAAATCAATATTAACGTTTAATAAAAATACGATTATTATATTAGAAAAAAAACAAAACCATACTTTGGCTTCATCGCCCAATTCCATCAGATCAGCGACCTTCATGATCTCGGCCATGATGAAGCCCTTCTCGAAGTCCGTGTGAATGCGTCCCGCTGCTTTCGGAGCTACTGCTCCTTTCTGAAAACATATTGAATGAGGATGATGAAAAGCGTATTTTCCCTCAAAATACGTTACCTGAATAGTCCAGGCCTTGACCTCGTCTGCGCCCGCAGTGAAGAAATATTCCAGCTGAAGGGCCTTATAGCCAGTGTGCACGATCTGAAATTGCCCGTTCACAGTTGAAGATAAAAAAATATTCTGATTATTATTTTCTATGTCTTTTCTTCTGTTAGAAGAATATAGTCGTAAAATAGTTCCTTCCCTCCACAGTTTCAAATAAACAACCGCCTACGAAATACAGCAAAGACTTAGATTCGAATGAAAGGTACAAGTTCGTGTCTCGCATTTACTATGAAAGTTTAAAAGTGTACCTACCTTATCGAGATTGGAGGTGCAGTTGTTCTCCTTCAAGTACTTCTGTCGCTCGTCGTCAGGCATGTCGATGAGTTTGTTCTCGAACGCGCCCGAGAATGGGATCAGCACTGCGCCGGGGTCGTTCTCATCAATCCAGGCTTTGATCTTCGCCAGCCACTTGTTCTTCTGCAAATCACAAGAAAATCGATTCCATCTTCTTCTCAATAAAAAATTGAATCGATTGAAAAATGTGGAACCTTGCGAATGTAGTCGCCCTCCGACAGATTGACCAAGTAGACGATCGGCTTGGCCGTCAGGAACAAGAACTTGTTCAGAATCTGCAACAAATCACATCAAATTCAACAGCAATTTGGAAATGTCGCAACATAACGCGATAGTATGCTAAAAGAGAGCGCGTTATCCCATCTTCCCCCTATATTAACAACATCTTTTTATGTTGTGACATTTCAAGTATCAAATTCAGCTCGTTTTATTCCGTTTCTCATGTTTCGAGCAATACTACAGGTTGATTTTCTCTCAATCTCATGAATTTGCCCACCTCGATTTCCTTCTCGTTCCAAGTGTCCAATCGGATCGGCTTCTTCGCTTCGAGGTCCTCCTTCACGCGAAGCAGAGTGTCGTACTCCAGCTGAAAATCATTCCATTTTGGCACAAAATATGTAAGAGCATCTTTTGTAGATTGTAAAAATATTAGAGAATCAATTTATTTTATCCTATCACAAAGAGAACTCGAAAAATGGTATGCTAATTTTACAAGAGTCCGTAAAATACCTTTTTAGTCTTGTCATTGGCCCTGGTGACGAGGACTTTGACCTTCTCGAGAGGCGACTCAAGGTGCTGCAGGTCCTTGGCGAACAGCTCGTTGCTGATGATCTCCAGATCGCGGATCGGGTTCACATCGCCTGCAAATGCAATGCTTGAGGAATGAAAAAAGACCGACATCTTAGATGTTTCCGTATTTTTGATGCTGAACTCTCCTCCTTCTAATTTTCTAGTCTAAAAAGCCGGTAAGAAATACTGACATTCTAAGCTTGTTTTGTATGTTATCGGAGCCTTTTCTCTTTCCTATATACTTTCTAATCCCAAAATTCGATGAAGAAGAAGAAGAATAATAGCGAATTTTTTTTATCAACGCTTTTTCCACAGAAGTCAGAAGAATTACCCTCGACATGAGTGACATCGTCGTCGTCGAAAGCGCGACACAAGTGAAAGAGGGCATCGCAGGCAGAGACGTGCGACAGGAACGCGTTGCCCAGGCCTTGACCCTCGGAGGCACCTCAAATCAAATAATTCCGAGATTTTTGATCAGGAAGTTATTTCAAAGATATGTAAAAATGAAGGGAAAAAGTCACAACAAGACAGGACTCATCATTTGAAAGTGTTTTGTGTTTATTCTACTAATCAATCGTGTGCAGAAGAAAAACATCCATTAGAGATGTTTTTCCTTAATTTTCGCAAAGAATAAATATATGGCCAAGTCGGTATTTTAGACAAACGAAATAACGTTGCGGAAACCTTTGACGAGACCAGCGATGTCGACCACGTTGAGGAAGGCGGGCACCTTGCTGGCCGGCTTGTAGTGCTCACACAGCCAGTCCCAGCGAGTGTCGCTCACAGGAACCTACAAAGAACTTTTTCTAAATCCCCATTTGCAGAGGAAATGAAGAAGTGGGGGAAAATTTTTCAAACATGAGATACTCGAACCGCATGAAACGGAAATCTCTTTCTCAGGAGAAGAAAATAAAACGTGTTTCTTCAATCAAAAAACTATCTTGTTTCATACTGTTCTTGGGAATTTCTGAAGATTTCAAATATAATCTAGGGTAAGAAATGCAAAAGATTCTTTTCCGTTTCATTCGTCTTTTTCCAGATTCTTTCAAGAAGCTTCCTTACCCTAGCCTCATTAGGGTCGATGGTGCAGAAGGGGAAATTCTCGGCAGCGGCTTCCGACTTGGTCAGCACGTTGAAGAACGTCGATTTGCCCACGTTCGGAAGACCGAGGATACCGACCTGCAAATGAAGAAAAATTGCCTTGCCTAAAAATTTTCATAAAAATATATATATATATATTTAAAAAGAAAAATTAGGAGAATTCTCGTAAATGTACCTTGAGATTGGTTCCGAGTCTTCCCAACAGAAGGGGCGGTTTCTCTTCGACTTTCTTTGGCGGCATCGCGCTACTTTTCTGCTTGATCACAGGACTGAGCCCGTTCTACCCAAACCTGAAAAATCAATAAATAATTGGAGAAAATCTGAAGTCTTGAAAATTTCACGAATCGTGTTAACCTCACGAATTGAGATTGCTTACTCCGAGAGAGAAAAAGAGCGCTCCTTCTTTTCGTCTCTCGAAATATCCACTATCTCGTTTCATGCGGTCAACCGCAGTCTGGAAAGTTGCAAGTCTGAATCTGAAAAAAGATCGATATTCCTTTCAGGCTTCAACCGAAAGTCGTCAGAAATGATCAAATCTACGCGTAATACTTTATTCCTTTACTCGAAAAGTCTCAACTTGAATCCGAGTCATAAACGATCTAACATAAGGGGAAGGAGGATAATTTAACGAAATAGAACAATGCCAAATGTAATTGGACTGACTTTCCGGGTGATCCAAGTCAATTACAAGTGAACAGAGACTTTACCACCAAAATATTGACCGAAAGTTATCCTATTTCGATCAAGATAATTGATGATAAAGCAGGTTGAAACTATAACAAAAATAGACGAACAACGGTAAATCGGATGGAGATCGAGAAAGTTAGAAACACTTGTTGCATAGAATGAAGTTCAAACTGTAAAATTTCATGAAGAAAACCGTCCAAAATGTAGATTTCACTATCAAAAAATCAAGGAAAATTACATCCACCTATTCATTTGATTAGATTTCTTCGAAACGTCGACAGTTTTCAACTCATCACCCTATGCAAAAAGTGATTACACATATGAGTTAGATGGAAAATGATCGATATAAATTATAAGGTGGGCTGAGAAGGGTTGGATCAAAACTCGCAAAATGATCGTGATAATGTGTTGAAAGTGACGAACCAAAGAGTGGACTTTGGACAAGGGGAAGGGGTTTAGAAGGGACGTCCAGGCATTCCGCCGCCCATCGGGCCTCCGAAGCCCGGTTGCATCATTCCCATTCCAGGGCCACCTGCAAAGAGGAATTATTGATCATGTATCGATCTTCCGTTTTTTTTCCAATCAAGAAGTTTTCAATTCTATTCGAGGACATATGAGATTTAGCCAGAAAGCAATAGTGAAAGAACCATCGCTTTTACATCTTTCTTTGCTCATGAAAAAAACTAAACGAGCACCAAATACTCGCAAAAGTAACTTAGAAAATATGTGCATCTACTACATGTTAGAAAGAAATCTTTCTAGTGATTCTAATCGAGAGAGAGAGAACAGATTTTAGTGATCGATGTACGAATACTTGTTTTTTAGGCACCATCTCAAACATGTTAGTTTCGTGAATTCTTCAACTTAGTCAGAATATGCGAAATGACTGACCAACTCCACGTACGGGTCCGGCCAATCCACCGGGCGGGGCCATTCCAGGGGGCATGACAGGCATTCCACGACCGGCAGGTTTCGCTTGTCCGGGTCCTGAAAGCGGTAAATCATTCATTCCATTACTTTATCACTACATTTCTCAATTTCGGATCTAGACAGATTTTATCCCAATTTGATATTGAACTTTTCTTCTTTTCGTTCTATATACCCTTCCCCTATTCTTTCTTCAGCCCGACTGAAAATCGGCCTAGGCCTGATTCACCTCCAAATCAGAGAATTAGTTCTTTTGAAATTACAAATTTCGATGGGCTTGTTTCAAAATTTGGAACGCATGTAGGAATGCCCGTACCAGGAATTCCGCCAGCCTTGGGCAGCTTGACGCCCTCATCATCCCTGTTGGGCGGTCCATCCACAGTCATCGACACGATGTGCTCGCCGCGCAGCAGCACCAGACCCAGGATGCGACGCTCCTCTCCGTCAGCCTGCAAAATCAACGCATCCGTCTCATAAATGAAAAATGCAGAAGAATAACACTTTGAGAAAATCTTGAAATACAATCTCAAGAATGGCGATTACTTCAAAACTCAACAGATCAGACAGACTGTACTAACTATGACGAGAAGAAAACATTCAAATAGGATGAAGATGCTTTCTCTTTATGCTGATGATTCTTCTGAGTATATGCCGAGAATAAATTGCTCGCAGTCACTCGAATTCGCACAATTTACCTTCTTTCCAGGCTTGGGCTTGACGGTTCTGTGCTCCTCGCACTCGGCCAACAGAATGTTCATGTGCTTGTCGAAGGCTGAAATTCGTTCACTTGCATTTTCAATAAATACCAAATTTTCGTTTCCTAAGAGCTACTTGGGAATAGTATGATTCTTAGTAGCGTGATAGGAGATGGCTAGACAAATTCCTTCCCTGTCAAGCCTACCATTCATCTCTACATGCTTATTTTTCAAAGCGTTGCCAGTTTCCAGAGACGAATATTAGGAAAGTTTCATCAATCTGCCTTCATTATCAAAGCTACCTCATCCCAAACAAGATTTTTAACTCTCCCTGAAATTTGTCACAACTGCACTGCAGTTGCAGTTGTTTCCTTGCAAATCTGCTCCAAACGATGAATTTCCCAAGAACCCCAAATTAGCTGCATTCTCACCCTTGAAGTATCCGACGAAATTTCGTCCGTCCTGCAGAATGACTTTCATCCTGAAGTTCAGATGCGCCATCATTTTGTTGTTCTTCGAAATCGTCATTTTCGGTTCCTGTTTTCGGAGTTCTCGATCAAAACAAAATTCCTCCTAAAAATCGCTGAATTATTTCAGGAAATCACGACGAAATAAACGATGCAATTGAATTCGAAACATTCAAACGGGAAAAAATTTGAAATTTCATAGGAAATTTTTGAATTTCAAAAGCATCGATTTTCGAAAACGTTCTGGTTAGAGATATTGCAATTTTTATGGACAGATAAAGGAGTCGAAGATGATCAGCACAACTTATCACGAGATGAATCAGGGGAAGTGGAAAAATCTAAGAAATTTTGAAAAATCAGAATGACAGAAATTCGAAAGCCTAAAAGATAGTATAGAGAGAAATAACGAAGAAAGGGAAGAGAGCGAAAGAAGGAAAGAAAAATACGAAAGTGGGACTTGTAAATCGCATGCATCAGAGCTGAGACGAAGTTTCGACTTCGACTTCGAATTTGAAAATTTCAACTTCGTCTCAGCTCTGGCATGCATCCTCTCGCATTTTAAATTTGCAAGCAGGGTGCGACCCGAATAAAAATTACTGCGACAGTAAAGTAAGAAGAAAATTACTGCCTCGATTACTGTGACAGTAAACTTTTTATTTTACTGGCATAGTAATTTCTATTTGAGTCCCACCCCAAAATGGTAGAATGAAAAGCAATGGATTGAAATTGGAGAGATCCCAGAAATACGAACTTCTTTCGGAGTTGCATCACTAAATGGAAGAATTTACATATCTGGAGGAGAGGTCGTTAATTTTGTATGATAAATAGTGTATCATTATATATTTAGTTGGGCTCCTAGAAAAAGACACCAGGACACCGAGACACCAGTTAGAAAAAGATCACTTTTTTCTTTTCGTTTCTTGCTTTCTCATACTATTTCTTAGAAAGGGTGGTGTCTTTTTCTAACTGGTGTCCCGGTGTCCTGGTGTCTTTTTCTATGAGCCATTTAGAGTTGGGATGGTATTAGATCCCAAATCTGTGAGGTGCAAAGTGATGCACGGTTGTTTTAGAAAGAAGAAATAGCATATGAAAAGACTTGCCTAAGATCACATTTTATCTTTTCTCCTATTCTGCTTCCCAGAATTTCCAACTCAACAATGTTTATTTATTTTCAGTTAAGGTGCAGATTTGTCTGAACAAGCCAAATTTTATCGGAAATTTTTCCAGAATTCTTTTGATATCGTAGGCTTCGTCTTCGATTTTCGTTCGTTGATCCGTCAACAGTCGGATTGATTGTCTTCGTTTTCAAATTTCTTCACATTCTCGATGATTTTATGGATATCCATCTAAAATTATTCTTTTTCAAACAAATTATGGCAAGCACGTCAGCCTTTGCCCTTTTGTGGCTCTGATTGTGGGTGTTAGTTGGGATTGAATTCAGGATGCAAAGAGAGTTTAATTACTCAACAACTTTATTCAACAAACTGATATCTGGAAAAAAAAGACAGCAAAAGGAAGATAAAGAACAGAACAGGACAGAACAGGACCTCCTTGCCGATCTCTCCCTTTTATATGATTAAGAGGGAAGCAGAACCTGACAGAAGGCCAATGCGCCAAATCATTTCTGACCAAGAATGAAAAATAATAAAAGAGGATAAATGGATCGAATATTAGAATAATAATTAAAAAAAACGGCGCTTCGTACACTTTATTTACAAAGTATCCTGGTATAATATGACTTCTTCATCAGTGTACTTCGCCGCCATGTCTGTGTACATTTTGAGTTTCTTTTCGAAAGTCACCCGATAAAACGCCTCGCCCAGTCGGAGATCTTCGATATCTTGGTACAATTGATATACCTGAATCAAAATATCGTATTTGTATTTTAGAAAATGGGAATTTCCTTACTCTCTGTCCAACATTCTTGAATTTTTTTATTTCAGCTTGACATTCTTCAACCAGTTTTCGTTCATCGGACTTCTCTTTTTGCTGAAATATAAATTAATTTATTTTTTAAAATTATAAACCTTTGAGTTTATATCTTTGATTATAAATTATTCGAAGCTTAGTCTTTGACATTTCCAATTGGAGACCATATGTTATGTGCGAAAGAATGTTTCGTAAGAGAACGAGTTAAATCGTCTGCGTTATATTTTACATATGTCATGTGTAACGTTGGATATGGTTTCTCGATGTCAAACATTATTTGAAACCAGAATTTATACCCAGAACTCCTCGACTTCTTGTGGAGACATCTCTGTATTCCTCCAGGCTTCCTCTGCCTGGATGGATAGATCCTTGATTTCATCCATTATCTCATCGACGGTCTTCGTGTCATTGCACTCCATCTTCCTCTTCGAATTCACTGCATTCGTGAATTTGGGCGTCCAAGTCGCGTATTGTTGATGGTAGAATTTGGTATGTTCGAAAATGATCAGAGTTCGCTTTCCAAATGGAGTGTCTCGGTCCGTGTACTAAATTTAGATTATTTACTTATTTTTGAAGGGAAATTTCCCGTTATTGTAATAAGTCTTTCTTGTAATTTCGTAGTAAACATTTCGAAGATAGGAACAAAGATGATCTTTTTTCTTGCTCCATAATGCAAATAAAATTCTATCATTCACTTTTCCAAATCATTAGCTTCAAAAATCATAACTTACATAAGAATCGAGGAACAAGGAATCCCACATCAAGAGGTCCTTATCGGAATAAGGATCGACTGCTTTTTTGAGCAATTGAGCAGCTTCTTCTATCGAACTGGCCTCGTAGAATTTTCTCGAAAGTCGCAATTTCATTATGGCTTTGTTTGCTCCGCGAACCTAAAATATAAATTTAAAAAATCCATTTTTTTATCTTCATTAACTTACGCTATTAGGAATTTCTTTCTCGTTGAATCGTTTCATTCGTTCGTTGATGAATATGATGTCATCTTCTTTCGACCTCCTAGCCTCCCTCTAAATAGGATTTTTTTTTTTAAATTGCAAAAGATTTTATTTCAAACTTAAATATGCCAGAAATTGAATCAGCTTCTCTTTGAATATTAGAAATATCGTAAATATAATACTGAATAATATTCTTTTCATTTAAACGAATCGGTAATACCTTGCTTTAAGCTTTGCATTTTCCGAAAATTTGATACTTATTTTTTAGCAAAATTAATTAAATTTTGATTGGTCTTGTTCCAACTCACCCATTTATTTTCCAACTCCTCATTCGACAAGATTTTATCCGAAGTGGCTTTCAACTCATTGAAGTAGTTGTCTTTGAGCATTTCCAGCTTGATATTGTCTGGCTTCTGCTCGAAGTAGATGATTCTGTAGTTATTGTTCCAGAAGTTCACTATGGACGGAGAGAGTTCGTCGTTCTCGTTGAAGAAAGTCTCGGCCCAATCTGAAATGTGAAATTTCATTTCAATTATGAAAATATCGACTTACAATTGATCATCTCATCGCGATAGATGAGCTGTTTGGACTGAAATTAGAATAATTTTGTTTATTTGAAATAACTGCCATCTTTCAATAAATGATATAATAATGAGGAAAAATAATATGAAAAAAAAATTTTGTTTGGGTTTGAAGATGGTAAGGAAACACGGAGGACGTGCGTTGTCCACCAAAGGTTTTCTATGCAGTAATAAAGTAGGAAACAACTATTTACAAAGTATAGAATACGCAAATATGGAGGGCGGTCTTTATTCACCAAACTACGTATTTGCATAACTAAATTGACTTCACAGGGTATCAGACGATCAGCTTCTCAGTAGCTAGTAGCCTACCCCTCACTTTGAGGAATCAAGGAAAGGGAGAAAAGTTGTCCAGTATTTAGCTACATATGCATGCACATGAAGACTAAGTACTATCAATAATGACTTACATTTGTCTGAGGCGATCTCGAAACAATTCTGTAAGTTGGAAATTTCATGGTGACGTCGTCGCATAAAACAACATTTTATTGAATTTACTTACCCAGGAACTGCAACGAGTAAAAGAACGGCTAGTAGATGCGAATAATAAAACATCTTCCAAGTGTATCGAAAATGGTGTCTCCTTCCGTTATGAGCCCTATATTTATACTTCATGCAAAGTTTAGCTTCGTCAAGCAGAAGCTCGATATTGGTAATCATACAACACTGTTATTAGTCAGTTAACGTTCTCCATGAGTGTGATACTCTGCATATTAGAATGAATCACTCGAAGATTACCAAGCTTTGAATGTTTTTTCTTCTTTTAAATAAATGGTTATTAATAACTTTTGCATGGAAAAAGTTATACAGCCTTGAGAATTATTACGAAGTTAACTCAGTGATTAACACTATTATCTCACTTTATTATCTTCAATTACTCATTTTTACCAAAGAACTTTTGAAGTTCATTTTTTTCGATTTTAGTGAATAGAATGACTTTCGGAATTCAGTCCTTTCTAAATATGGTGTGATGATAATAAAATAAAGTTTTGAAAAAGGAATTAGATAAATTGATTCAGACACTCAATTTAGATACTGTCAGGCAATTTGAAAAATTAGTAGCATATACGAAATAGTATGGGAGACAGGCTAAGGTAAAACACCTAAGTACTTTGTGCCATTCTCTCATGCCACTCCACTACTATGCTATTACTTTTTCAGGTTGTCAAATTTGAAATAAATTTTACTTTGAGAATGCATAATCGTTCACAACAAACGTGCGTTTCGAATACACAAATGAACGCATTATTTATTAAACACAGATAGATGAAATGATAACTATAGTTAATTATCGGAACAAGTCGCTATTGTAATATTATTGATTAGGCCTTGATCTAGATCCTAAAACAAAACTTATTCATATTTTAGTCTACTATTGTATATGTGCAGCAAATACATACATACATGCTTATGTATATACAACTATTCATATTGAAATCAAACCTTAAATGTTGCTGCAGCTATATAATGACTTTCTGCCAGAGCTCTGTTGTATTTACCACCGATCATAGTCAGCAAATATTCCTTATTTATTCCACTTCCTATTCCCACTCCGAATATCATATTGCCTTTCGAAATGATCTAAAGTGATTCACTTTTTCTAGTAGACCATCTAAAATGCAGAAGATCCCTTCCGGTTCTTTTCCATCTATACTCCTCTTTTCGCATGTTTATGAATTCAGTTAATTGATGAACTACTTATATACCTCATTTTGAACATAGTCTCCAATTTCCTCAACACAAGATTGAGAAGTAGTTGAAGCACAACCACCATTAGGCTCCCCATCAGTGATTAGGTAGATAATTTCCAAATCGTAATTTTCCGTTGCGTTAGAGGCCTAAATACGCACATATTTGTATGGTTTATTAAAAAATCGTTTAGCAAGTGTAAGACTATTATATAATAAATGATCCAAGACGATCTCATAACTTATTTTCTCGATATTTTTTATGTTAAGCATTATTTTGAATATTTTCATATAGAAATTTGACGTGCTCATTGGGAGAGAACGAATTAGTTAATTACAAGAAAAAATCTTTCTAAATTGATACATATATCCCATGAATGAGGATAATTTCAATATATTTAAGTTATTTCCTTTGACTACACGATACTAACATCTAATGTGCTCTTCGCCTGCTTAAGTGCAGGATAGGTAGGCGTCCCACCAGAGCATTGACTTCTAATCCAATTATTTGCTGGAAATTTAGCTTCCCACTTGCTACTACAATTTGAACTGCCATCGTGATAATTATCCATTCTAAATGCCTCATATCACAATAATATCTATACGAATAGGAAATTTCACCCTCTAATTTCAGTAGTTTATGAATTTATGGTTAAATAAATATTCAAAAATTATGTGAGCAATTTAAAATCTGATTTTGATCATTGTGTAAATATATGAATTGTCACGACTATCAAATAGGAAAATGTCAATGAATTTAAAAAATTTATCAAGGAGTTGAAGTTCCTCCGAATCTTTAACTGCTCTCAAATCTCTAATTTTTAATGTGCTTTCTTAGCCCCACACTTCATGATCATTTTTGTAATATATAAAGAGGGAGTTTTCTTACGGTATTCTGCTCGACTCAATTCCTAAAATATTTATTTAATATCGGGAAGAATAAGTTATTAAGAGATTAATGACTACAGTACACTTGAGTACTTACCCGCTGGACTACCGAAAGTTGTAGCACCAATGACTAGATTTGGAATTGCTCCCAAAAGTGCGCATCCCAAATTCATCGAGAATTGACCTTCTATCGGACAATTAGACCCAATTGATCCACTCATATCAATTATAAGTTGAATGCCGACTTTCTTATTTTGATTCGAGCACGGGACTACAAAATGATCAGTAGTTAATTGATTTAGTATGGATAAATGCATGCAACAAGTTTGTCAATTTCGTTAAAGCATAGATAATTTTTTAAGACTTTATACAGTTCGTTCAAAGAGTATACACTGACTCCTGAATTTTCGATTTTCAGGGCCTCCGTAAAACTTCTCAAGAAAGTGGCGATAGTCCAATGGAAATGGTCGACGATTAAGTATATTTCATAAAAATTGCCTAATTCGCATTGATTTTATGGGTCAACCAATGAACTATCCAAAAAACGTCCATTCAAGAAGTATATACACTGCTAACTATGGAAATGTTAAGGAGAGGTTCGGAAAAAAAATCAATATCACCACGAGAAAGGGGGTCGAATTGTACGTACAGTCCCCTTCCGAATGCCAGAAATTTACTGACTAGTAATCGAGTAAGTTAGGATAAAAATAAAATGGGCAACAGCTATCTAGTGAAAAGAAAGGGACGGTGACCCCCACCTATACTTTTAATTACATTAAAAACTTAGCGAAAAATACAAATCTCAATATTGACTTACTACGCGTAGTCAAAGTTGTGGTTGGTTTTGTTGTAGTTGTAGTTGGTGGTTTTGTTGTGGTCATGGTTGTTGGTTCTGGAAAGTTAAGTTTCAAAAAATTTCGGAAAAGGATAAACAATTTTTTAAACCTGTTGTAGTTGTACCTAATAATTGTAAATAAAAGAGAGCATTTTATAGGTTCATTTAAAAAAAAATTGCATGGCAAAAAAGCTTTGAGCTCTAACTTTATTTCTATGTAAAAACTATCCCAAATTATATCGAAAAGCCCTTGTAAAGATAGGTTCAAAATGAGAAAATGCTAGTCAATTATTTTAGGCAATTTTTATTCGCGAAAAAAATAATTTTTACATATTCGAAAACTGACACAAGACGAGTTGAACCGTGTAAAATTTATGAAGATTACCCAATATTTTTGTCATTTTAAGTTTTGAAAAAAGTTATGCTCATTCTAAAGCATGAGCTCTAGTCCGACTTAAAAGTTCGCGCTAAAAAACTAAAAAATACCATCACTGAAGTTTCTGGGAAAGCCAGAGTAAACGATTTCTACTTGATTGGTTGTATCATGAAAATTCATGAAGATCATTCATAAATAATTATTTCCTACGTATTGGCGTGCAACAGACTCCTTGATAAGGGAGTGCGCCAGTACTGCATACGCCGTTAATCAGAGGACTTGTAGAGTATCCAGAAGGGCATTGCACTTGGGGCTGAAATACTCAACTTTTATAAATAGGATCGGTTTATAAATGAGAAATGGAGAGAAGAATCTTTCGAGAACAAGCAGAGATTTCAGAATTCAGGCTTACTAGAAAGTTTGATTACAAGCTATTTTCGAGTTGCGAAATTTTTGAAACTCTGAACAATATGAGAAAAAATAGAATATGATGGTCACTTTGGATTAAGATTCTTGGAATTCTAATCGAGCTATTCTTCTCTATACTCCTCATAACAGGCCTGACTGGTGGGGTATTGCAGCAAACGCCGTTAAAGTAGAATCCACCATTGTAGCAGGTCGTTCCGTACGCCGGTGTCACAGTCATACCCTGAGGACACGCAGAAGGCGCGGGTGTTGTGGGCGCCTGAAAAGGCAACTTCATTGGCTATCGTGAAACAGCTTACAGCGACTGCGCAGCAAACGCCGTTGAAGTAAAATCCGCCATTGTAGCAGGTGGTTCCATACGCTGGAGTCATGGTCATTCCCTGGGGACATGCAGCAGGTGCGGGTGTCTGAAAATGTCATTTTCTTGGCTATCGTGAAACAGCTTACAGCGACTGCGCAACACACGCCGTTGAAGTAGGATCCGCCATTGTAGCAGGCGGTTCCATACGCTGGTGTCATGATCATACCCTGGGGACACCCAGTAGGTGCGGGCGTCTGAAAATACACGTTTTTTTTTTTTTGAGAAATCCTAATTGTAGACTAACCTGTTGTCCATATTGAGCAGAAACGCTAAAAGCAAGCGCGAGAACAAAGACGATGATGAACATTGTATTACCTGAAATATCAAGATTGGTATTCAGCACAGGAAATCTGAATCTTGACTGATAGACCGAGAATAAAGCGTATTTCTCAGAGTATCAAGAAATATCCAAATATTCTTGATGGAATGGCTTGCTATTGAGTGAAAAGTTCCGTTTTTATAGTACCTCGTCACGATCATGGATCAACATTCGGAAAATTTATGGACTCCCTCCGCCCACTTTGCTTTGCACCCTCAAAATGAAACTTTTGTTCTGTGCGGTTTGGCATTTGGAGCTTGCGAGCCCTTTGTTTCACTGGTAACTAAATTCAAAACATCTAAAAAGCACGGAATGCAAACTTTGGACACTAAATTGATATTTGCAGATGATATCGTCCATAATACCCGAATTTCAATCAAAATCAAACGTGATATTTAGTAAATACGACTGAACGATCTTGACAGCTTGAGAAATTTTTCAAATAACTGAATACGTATTTTATTCTGCTGATTGAATGATCAAATGAATGCTATACATTTTATTGAGTACGCTCCATTTTCGTGCAACTTATTCAAGCATTTTAGAAAATCAATGTATGCCAACACAATAATGATCAGTGCCGCAAATCTGTACAGTTGACTGTTATTTTGACACAGAGTGGCCATGTCATTGGTCAAATTTGACAATTCTCTCATCATTTTCTGGAAATAATGAACGAGTGTGTATTCTTATCCACCAGAGTCCTTGGTGAAAGATAGTTTGGTGGATAACGATCGTCCTCCGCGCTCCACTTGTGGCAGTAGAGCCAGAAATGAATTTTAGAATTTCACACGTCAGGTCGAAGAATATCTTCACATTTATCTAGTCCGCTTATCTGTATACTTTGAAAAGTGCACAATAAATTTTATCGATAACTTTCTCAAATGAATATCTCGGTTGGACGATGACTTTTATTTTTCTTTCCATGAAACTTGAAGATCGTATTTGTACAGACGAATATCCGATCGCCTATTTTCACAGGTCCATATCGAAATAACGAGTGGATGTCGATTTTGTGTGATTTTAAACGATTTTAAACTAAAATATGGTTTAGGCTATTTTTTTCATTTTTGACACTTTATTATAGCAGGTGCATAAATATCAGGTTGGTGCAAAAACCCTGTCCCAAGAAATGACACAAATATCTTTATTTATATCTAGATCCAATCAATGATATAATCACCATCTGAGTTATCAGAAAGATTAATTTAACGAGTGGAGAGATCACTGGACAATGATGCTGTTACTTTTGGGATAATTAGGGTAACTAAGAGTAAATATCAGGAAAAATCAAAGTGGTGCGGAACAGAGGTTCATCGATTTGGCTGACTTTCACATATCTTATAGCTTTTCATGCTGATTCTCATGATGCTATGTTTTTCGAAAAAATGCGAGTGGAAGGAGTTATGCTAATTTCAAGTTTTTAAATACCCCATGTCAGAAAAATTAATAACTTTCTAATTTGTGGACCAAATCAAATGACTCTTTTTCTATTCGACAGCATTTAATCAATATATTATCAAGCAATAAAATAAGAAGTTTTTGGTGTCTGATAAGCTAGATAG
The DNA here is from genome assembly GCA_964036155.1 of Diploscapter coronatus. Taxonomy (NCBI): domain Eukaryota; kingdom Metazoa; phylum Nematoda; class Chromadorea; order Rhabditida; family Rhabditidae; genus Diploscapter; species Diploscapter coronatus. The sequence continues at coordinate 42,230,260 of OZ038422.1, read as the reverse complement.
CCATAGTAATCAAACAAAAAAGAATAATTGAATTTGGTTTAGAATTATGAAATTTACGAATTTTCTAAATCGAATTTAAGCAAAAATGAGCCATTACAACTCTTCGAAGAAATGACATTTCTCTGCTAGCTGGCAGTTTATAGGAAAACGGTCAAGTGTTTCAGAAACTAGAATATCTGGGCTACTTCTCGATATAAATAACTTACGGAATCTGGCACTTTTTAAAAATTAAACATTTTAAAAAGCGAAAAATCGATATGATATTTTCCGCATCTTTTACTATTTTCATTATGACTTCCTTATTCGGTGTCATTTCGACGCTATCTTTTCAGAATCGTGGAGAGGAGATCAAAATAAATATTTTTATATTAAATTTGACTTTTTTCATGCAGAATAAGTGGTCGGATCGCAGTTTAATCGTCAGATTCGTCATCAGCGTAGGCGAAAACCCCTAGGGACGAAAAATCAGCTCGAAATTTGAGGATCAATCAACTTCTTGGGTACCGGGTACCATCTCATACTCGATTTTTATGAGTGACATGACGTGTCATAAGATATTTTGAACACATGAATTTGCTATAAACTAATAGAGCATCGTAATATCTTCAAGCTATAAAAGTGCGTGAAGTTTAGTGAAAAATATATTTATCGAAAAAAAAATTTCCTTGATACACTGGAGATCAACTAAATCAGATGACTCGAGCTAAGATTTTGTCGAATCATATTTAATTTTAAAAAAAAAAACCAATGTTTAACAAGCTAAATATTTTTAGAACGACTCCAAACAGAAACGCCAACCGATGGAGCTACTGCTTATGTGGCTGCTCGAGTAATCGAATCTGTTGGACACATATAGACGGACTTTGATCCATATTATTATTGAACTAATTCATTTTCTTAATAAGGAGGTTGATTTTCTCGTGGAACACTTTGATTTATACGAAATTGTATATTATTGATTTGATGTATTGATTTGAATGATAATTATAACTGAGCTCAGCAGCATAATTTTCAAGGAACTTGAGCTCCTCAATCCAAGAATTGCATCACCATGAAGTTGTACACTATTGATTTCAAAATCTTTATTTAAATAGTGTTATTTAACATTAAAGAAATTATCGAAATTCATAATGCCCTATTTTATGATGTAATCTTAATTTAGATTACTCATAATCGATACTTCCTGCTATTTTATCGATCGCTCTTACACATGTAAGCATTTCCTATTTCGAATCGAAAAACTTTCAAAGTCTCTATTGTAAATTCTGAATTTGTTTCCAGATTTTTCAAACCCAAATAAAATATAGTTCCACCTTTTAATGTTGAAGCTGTAAACGAGTTGTGTTGCTTTCCTGTCTCTTCTCTTTCAAAGTCTCGAACTCTTTTTGCTCACTTCTGTATTCTTCTCTCTCTCAAAGTCTCGAACTCTTTTTGCTCACTTCTGTATTCTTCTCTCTCTCAAAATCTCGAACTCTTTTTCCTCACTTCTGTATTCTTCTCTCCCTCTCAAAATCTCGAACTCTTTTGCTCATTCCTGTATTTCTCTTGTTCGAAAAGGAGACTTTGCCTGGGTGTTTATTAGATTTAGATTACTCATAATAGATATTTCTTTAAGTTTCATCAATCGCTCTTACATATAAGCATTTCCTATTTTGAATCGAAAAACTTTCAAAGTCCCTATTATAGATTCCTAATTTTTCTTCGACAATTTTAAAATTCAAATAAAGGATGATTCCATCTTCCACCTTTTTAATGTTGAAGCTGTAGCCAAAGTGATTAGATTTTTCTGCTTCTAGCTTCTTTTTCTTCCTCTCAAATTTTCAGATTCGTTTCTTCTCACTCCATGATACAAAATTTAGGAGTAGATCGTAGAGAGTGGCAGATAACGCAACGCACCCGCGGTGCGGTGGAAAAGTCCCAAGTCTACATTACGAAAGAGTTGACAATTGGTACAGTCACAGAGCAAAGTTCACGTGTTCCTCTCACATTCGTTTCGCATTCGTCTTGTATTCGTCCCGAATAGGACCCTCAGCGGAGCCGACTCGGGATGAATGCGGGAGGAATAAGTGACCTTTTCTCTGTGAACAGATTAGGGGCTTTTGGTGAAATTTTGCCACCGTGTCAATTTCTTATTTTATCCACCGCAACCGCACCGCACGGCACTGCAGACCGTTCCCCTCCTTATCAGTCCTTCTCTATCGTTTCCGTCCCCCATTGATTGGAAATAACGTTTATATCCCAAAATTGTGCTCTATTCGTCTCGTTCCTCTTCTGCGTGACTCACTATTTCGTGTCTAAATTTGATGTCATCTGCGGAATATCGACTTTCTCTCTCCTCCAATCAGCAATAATTTACGCATTTGGACTTTGTCCTGATTGAGCAAATTTCTTTTCTGGTCGAATTTTTGTTTTCGAGCATCCTTTCTTCTTCCCCCTTGCGCCTGTCAGCATACCACTCTCTCATTTCGAGTTACAGTAATCTTCCCCATTTATACTGCCCGTAGGTCGCTAGCCTTTCCTTAATATTTGTGCATTTCCCTTTCCTGGTTCGCTTTACATTCATAAGCAGATGAAGTTCAAGATTCAAAATCTGAATTATTTTATGTACTTTAAGTTCCCACCATCATATCTCGACTAATTGCAATAAACAATGAATATCTGGACCTTCATTATTTTTAAATATATTTTCTAAAGGGTATTTCTATTCTTTTGTGAATTTATCAAGACCTAAAGACAAATTCAGAATTTATTCTAAAGAAAATTTCGTACAATTCTGCACTAATCACCAACTGAATTGTCATCATATTGTGCAAAATCGATAGTCATCCTGAAAAATCGCGTGATAGGCTAGAAAATTTTAGGCCGCTCTAATTTGAGAGGGTGAGAAAAGCGAAAGAGCTCAATTGAGAAACTATATTTGTAATTATCGATTTTAATTAACCATAATTATGTTAATTGTTGCCTTGCAACCCATGCTAACATTAATTCCGTTAATTCACCTTATCTTCTTGAAACTTTTTGAAACGCACCTAAATTTCACAACCTCCTCATCACATCTACCATGAATCATGGTCAAGCTTCAAACTTCGATTGAATTATGTCTTATTTACCTCAATTAGATAATTAGGCTAGCTATAATTCTAATATGACCAATTTCGTTAGTCCATCGAATGTAACTTATACCTGGACGATGGAAGGCCCGCGGGCCAACACCTTGCAATTACCCCTACAAACAACCGACGTCAAAGATTCAACTTTTTCCTATCTTTTAGAATTTCTAAACGGTACTTAATAAAGACAAAGTACGCAACCAATCTAAACATGAGCGACAAGCCGATCAGACTGAACATGGACGGAGAGTCGACCAACCTGATGATGGACGGAGAGTCGACCAACCTGAACATGAACAGAGAGTCGCAAAATGCCTCGAGCTACGCGAAACTCATCTGGAAGATGATCAGAAAGCTCAAGGAATTGCTCCTTAGACCCAAAATCTACATTCCGGGTAGGCTCTTCAATAAATCATTTTTACAAAAATCAAAGAAAACATGTTTTTTTCTACAACAATTCGGTGAAATTTTAGCTATCGTGATTTTCGTCCTCTTGGCGATCGTCTATTTCGCCTATCTCGCCGTGTACAAACATTTTGAGGGCCCCGTTTCCCACGGCTCCAAGAATTAGTAAAGGCGCCAAACGACATCCCCTGGATGTGCGTTCAAACCTTATCAGGTGAAACTTTAAAAAATCGCGTCATAACGGGCTATAATAATTAAGCTCTTTCTAAGAAAAAGGTTCTATGGGCTATTGATAAGTAATGATGACCATTGGGTCCATTAGCATTCGCCGACCAAATATTTTTGAAGTTTTGATAAATCCTCAAAACGTTTGTAATTTGTAGTGCAACCTTATGATAAAATTTAATTGATTTAACGACATTGGTAGTCATCATTGTCATTGTTTTAGGGTGAGTCACGGGAAAACATATTTAAATTTCGCAAGGCATAAGGGGACGTTCAGATAAGGCGAAGTAGTGTGCGAAAAGACCGGGAAAAGAGGGCAGAGGAGTCCACAGTGAGATTTGTAATTGATAGGCAATGATGACAGAACGACAAATTATCCCCGTGCAACAGTTAGTCAAATAGTAGGCCATAAAAATGTTCAAATTCGCATGAAAATGAGAATGTTTGCGGGCCATGTGGAGGGCGAGCGAGAAGATGAAGAATACGCATAGTCTATTTAGAAGAGCTTCAATCAATGTGATTATGCTAAATTCGATGAAAAAATGAGAAACGAAAAAAATAGAAAAATCACCAAACAGCAAACGTGTTCAACGCGTATCTGAATCTTATAGAAGGCGGAGATTAAGAGAACTTGCGGCAATAACGCGGGGATATCACGAGGATAACAGGAGGAAAAACGCGGCGACTACACAACGATCTCTCCCCCCTCTTTCTCCTACCGCTGCACAATCGCCGTCTTATCACAGAATCTCTTAGTAGAGATTAGGCATAGTTCCCAAGCTTCGTCCCTTGCAAAAATGCGTCTTTGATAAAAAATCGTGAGTTGGAAATCAATAATTTAGGAAGGAAGTGCCCTTCAAACTCCGAGTGTTTAAACAAAAAAAAATCCTATCTAGATCGACGATATATCTGATAAAATGGTTCTGTGAAAAAAATCAGCGCATAAATTTTGCCTACAAGCTGAATTTGTAGTGAAAATGTGTTCTTTTTGAAACTGACAATTTTGCGCTTTTCTCGGTTCGAAAAGTTTTAAAAAATTTTAAGTTACAAAGAAAGGTACAACAGTCCATCATGAATCGAAGTTAAATAATCAAAAATATTTTTAAAAAATGAACACTTCTAAAGAATTCTTTTAATCTTGAACTTGCAGTTGACCCGCCAAGGATCTCGATCAACCTGTTGGTGTTTTCTCTTGCTCCCTTTTCTCTTTAGAGACTGCTTTGCGAACCTTTGATAGTTTAAAAATTTTTCATTTTTTGTGTTTTTGCATTTCTTCCTTTGTGGAGCAATAAAGTTTGGTAATATCCCAATTTTCATTTTACCTTGTAACAACTAACCAGTGTCTGTCCTTCTCTCACCAATCGTATAACTCATTTCGCATTTTATTCTCACCTTTTTCCTGTGCCTCTTGCGGTGTTTCCTCTCAACGAGGTCGACTGGCAAGTATCTTGATATCTCTCTCGAACTGAGCCTTTCGTTTTGTCATCCCTTCGTTTCGTGGTCTTCTCAAATAGACCAGTCATCTTTCTACCACCTTTCTTAGAGAATCACCACACCTTAGGTTAAACTCACGCAACGAGTTCATACAGAAGTCTGCTTGCCTGTCAGCATAAACTCGGCGTGAGTTTCTCCCTTTACCCTTTCCTTACCCCATAGAGTGCTGTTAGTTTCGATTTTGAGCATACCAAACTAACACCACTCTATTCTTTCTCCCTCTTTTTCTCTCTAAAAATATTATTGAAATTTTTTTATCCTAATTTTAACTTGTTTGTACCATAATACAATTTTCGGAAAATATTGCATACTGCAACACAACACGATAATAAATTTTATTGCAATTACTCCATGAAATTTTACTTGAAGAATGGCGTCATGAAAGTAAGCAGAAACGAATGAAGATAAAATGATTAGATTATTAGAAATGGCTGTATTTGGTGTTGGTACTATCGATAACTTATATCATTGTCTACTAAAATCAGGAAAATAAAACGCAAGAATGAGAAACGAAGAAAGAGTGAGGAATAAGAAAAAATGGATCAAATCAAATCAACAGTAAACATACCAAGTGAGTCCGGTATCAAAATTTTCTTTAATATTAGGTTGGTGCATAATTAATGTCCCAAAAATTGACATGAGAATTTTTGTTCATATCTTTATTTCTACTTAGGTTCAATCAATGATATAATCACCATCTGAGTTATCAACAACAGTAGTCCAACGAATGGGGAGATCACTGATTCCTTTGGCCCAGAACTCGGGTGGCTGGGAGTCGAAAAAGTCGGAGAGCCAATTTTGGGTCTCCATGCTTCGCGGACGATTTACCCGCCAGGAACTGCTTCAGAGGGCGGAACAGGTGATAGTCGGAAGGAGCGAGACCAGGGGAATAAGGTGGGTGGAGAATCGTCTCCCAACCAAGCGTTTCTAGTTTGTTCTGGGTTTCCTTTATCACATAAGACTGAGCGTGTGATGTTCTCATAGAGGATCCAGATCTCATCTCCAATCATTAGATTTTTCAGAAATTGGGTGCGTAGCGTTATCCAACAAAAATGAAAAAGACAATTAAAACAGTGTTGAATGGAGAAATTTAAATTGATACCCCATTATTGAAGAGTACAGCAACAACGTTATCATAAACTAAAAATTGAATGAGACCAGTCATCGACATCGACGATTTCCTTAGTCACTTGGATGTATCCAAAAATAGAAGTTTTTGATGATATTTTCATAATTCCCGAGTTACCCTCTTCTCTTTTCTTCAATAAAAAATATTCAAAAAATATCGTGTATAAAATGATATGAAATGGATATTTTATGTTTTCCATAATTATGAACATCGATGAATGTAAAATGCCTTGTAATTACTTATTTTCTAAAGTTTTAGTACTTTGTTGGATAACGCTACAGTTGATATTTCTTTGTTGGATAACGCTGCACTTTGTTGGATAACGCTCGCCTCCCATGTTATAATAACCATTTGCTATAGAACAATTTTGATATATAAATACAAATTTTTGAAAATCATCGGACAGGAATTTCCGAACACCCTAATATTTCACCTACTTTCTTTGGACAGACTTGCTGGAATTTTATAGGAGTATTAGATAACTTCTAACCATAAAATTCTGCACAAATTTTATCTGATATGATAATGAAAGGATGAAATAAATCAAAGTTCAAAATCATTTCTGGTTGTATATTGCCTTCTATTGCTGCTCGGATTGTTTTTTAGGGATTTTTTTGAAATAAAATATTGTATAATTCGGTAAAGTGAAGTAAAAATATTCTCTGAAAGTTAGTTTTAAATCTCAATGCAAAAAACGTCGAAAGTTGAACAAATCAAGTACATGAGTTTTTTTTTATCAAGAATAATAAAAAAAATTTCAAAGAAAATAAATAACAATGCTTCGATATACAGAAGTCTTCCTTCAAAGGTAAAGAATATTTTTTCTCAGAAAATATACAATATGGTCACATATTCAAGTAAAAGACTTTACAAAATATATGTATGTGGTTATGGTAATTCCATGACCATTGGAGTATCTTATAAAGTTATTATTTTTAGAATAAATAATACATTTAGATAGGTCAGCTTCAAAGAATGAGGACGTCATCACGTTTCTCATATATTTCATAAGTTCAAGTATCGTATTCAGTTTGTGACGAAACATTTAATAAAGCAGCCTATCATGCATCTGATAGTGGATGCAGGGCTTCATAGTGGTTTGTCTCTGCCAATATTAATAAGTTCTTATAAAAGGGGGATTATTTTTCATTTTATTACATTGCTCAACTCTGCTATTGTACCAGATCATTCTATTTCTTGTTCTAAAATAGGAAAACTTATTCGATTTGATATGCTCCTGCCTATTCATGCTTTCGTCATCATTTGGATTACGGTAATGAGAATATGGTATTTCAAAAGTGAAATAACTTCTTTAGACGAATGTTCGCTCTCAATTTATTCCAGCTAATTCGACCTTGTCGAAGCGTGTTATACAACTAGGAGCCTTGTTTGTGAAGGTAAGTGAAATACTTTGCACAAAAGACGAGAGTTATCAGGATAATCCAAGTGAGCGATTATACACTGGCTACCGTACCTCTGCATCTGCCATTAACATTGCAATTGATAGACTTCGCCGAGAGGGAATGTTTCTGGAGACTGAATTCAAGTTTGAAATTTAAATAAATCATCAACAAGAGTAGCGTTTAAAGTCTCACTATAATGTACGACGAATGCGACGAAAATTTGGCAGCTGGATATGCAGCCGAGCTGATTCAGACACACAAAGTGGACGTCATTATTGGGCCGACCTGCAACGATCCAGCTGTGGCTGTTGGCGTTTTGGCTAACTATTACAATATTCCTGCAATGCTATGGGGATCGACTACAACAGGTAGGCTGATTCAGAAGTTATTCCTTCTGGAACGGGAACTGACGGAATTGAGTAGGAAATCTCAATTGGGAACGGAGCAGATGAGAACGAGAAAGCAATAATAGTAAAAATAAATCTGGGACGCACTGGATCAGAAAAATATTTTATAAAATCCTGTCTACAGGAGTTCTGCTCGATCCGAATCGATTCAAGACCTCAACAGTGCTGACAGCTACAAGCCGATATCTAGCCACAGCAGTTTACAGCCTTTGCGTCGAATTTGGCTGGAATCAATTTGTCTTCCTCTACAATCAGTTCAACGACAATGGAAAATGCTTCACTATGCAAGGCGACTTTCTCGTAGGAAAAAATTAGGTTATAACAGGAAATTTTCAATGAAGGATTTTAAGACAGTCCTGAACCAGTATAATGATGTTGACATGGCCTATAGTTTGGAAATAATCGATCTTAGTCCCGAACCACTCAGGAATGCTCTAAGAGACGCGAGTTTGCGTGGAAGAAGTAATTTATTCATTAAAAGATTTTTTTTTAAAATATCAAACATGACCTCATTAAGTTTTTGTAATCTGTGCGGACAATGATTCAATCAAGTTGCTGATTATGATGGCTCTGAATGATCTGGAAATAAACAGCAATGAATACGTGTACATATTCGCTGACACGAGATCGAAGGGATTCAGTAACGGAACATGAATGTTTTCGAGTAGATAAATTATATATTGTAGCTGTTCCTGTAGAGGGAGCAAAGGATATATTGGTGTGGGAAACGGGCAACTCGAGCCAGACTGGCACTGAAGAAGGGCAAATTGCAGCCAGAAACGCTTTTCGGAATGCCATATTTGTGGTCGATGTATGCAACAAACTCATAGTGGCGAACAAAAGTTTTATAAAATACATTATATTCGATTTACTTCGTTTACTCGCCTTTTATTATTCGCCAATCAAGATTCAATACGGAAGAATACTGTCTCATTTGATATTGTTCACAAGTGTACAAAGTTTCATGAAGGTTGATGCGGTAAACAATGCAAAATCAAAATGATCAAAATTGTATCATAATTTTTTTTTCAAATTTTACTCATCATTGCATAATTGTAGATGATGGGTCAAGGCACAGTTCAGGAGAACTTTAGCGCTTTTGGGAATGAAGTAATTGGCAGGATGAAAGACGCTCCATTTTTCTGCACGACTGACTGTGAAGATAAAATTTATCGAAAGGTCTAAACTAACTCGTAGATATGTATTCTACTACTTTTTAAATTGCAGGCTTCTCAATATGCAGGTTTGAAAAAACGCATTCGATCCATTGTGAAGATTCAACGTGCATTATTGTCAGCTTTACATTTCAGGCCAACTTCATGATGCAGTATATAGTTATGGAATCGCGTTGAATCGAACGATAGCTGACGATCCTAGTCGATATCGAGATGGACTATTCGTCATCCAGAACATGTTGCAATCATTTCAGGGTCTGATCCATTAACAAAATATCCAAATATCGGAGATAAAATTGAAGCTATTTCCATGATTTCATTTTAGGAGCTTCTGGACCTATAGTGATAGACGACGATTTTTCCTGTAACCCAACACTGTAGGATGAGTTGTTTCTTGTAGAGTTGTAATAACTGAGCCGAATGAATTACTTGCAGGTATGTGCAAATACTGAACAGTAATGATGAGCCAACAATTGCTGCATCAATCTATCTTTCCTCACAAAATGCAGTAGGTGTAAGCTTTGTGTGAACGATAAGAATGGTAAGTCAAGGAAGATAATTCAACTAATTACAGACATTCACTCCACTCTACAGAAACGAAAATACCGAGGTATAAATAGAACTTAAAAAAAGTTAAAGTTTTAAAGGGAAAAATGATGATTATGAATGAAGTCTGATAAATGAACTACCACGAAAGAATTCATAGTTCAGTAAAAATATCATGTTTGAAAATTTTCAATTGAACTGGTTTAAAATAATTTAGCTTACCTACCTACCTAGCTTCATCTATAAATCAACATTGCTCTAAACTTTCAGCCGCCACTATATCTAAAAGTGTGTACTAGAGTGCGTGAATGTGAGGATGAGAGAGAATTTGAAAAGATTTGATATGAGATCGTGAGAGAGTAAGTTGATTTTGTATGCATGTGGATGTTTAGCAGGTTCACGCCTGCCGAATAAACGAGTTCAATACACGCGCTTCAATTCTTGGTTTATTTGCAACTGCCTGCCAGGGCTACTTGCTTTGTTGAGCCTTCGATGAATGGTGGTCGAAGAAGTAGGAAGTAGCTGATCGAGGGGAGATGAGGATTGATAACGAGGTTTGGGGTTGGGAGAGATGAGTGTGGATGGGGGTTATTGGCTGACCGGTGGAGTTGTATGCTAATTTGAGTTAGATCATTGAGATCAAAGGATGGTGTATTCTCAAATTTGGCCATAAGAAATGAGGGGGTGAAGTACAGTACATCACGACCTGTCAAAAGCTGTGCATAGAGCTGAATTTTGCAGCTCCTCTAATACGCACTATTTCTCTCTTTGCAATTAAATTTTTTTTGCCCAAGTATTTTTGTCGGACGTTTTCTGCAAAGTTCTGCAACCCATTTCTTATAGAGGGGATTTGTGGTTATAAGAAATGGGTTACAGAGTTTTGAAACAATGTCCGCCAAGAAATCCGCTTAGGGAAAATTCAATTTCGCCGAGACAATGCACCAATTTACACGCTGCGTTGACAGACTATGACATTGATAGGGAATGGAGACTCAATCTTCTTTTCTGTATGTTACAAATGTATGAAAAATTGGCTTTCAGGTCTGGTACAATTGGGGAGGAAATCGGCCGCTATCTGTTCCCAAATGTGGATTTGATGGAAAACAGGTTCGTCAATAGTAATCGAGATAAAAACGCCAAAAAAATCACTAGTGTCCTGTTGACTTCGTGAGTGCCTATCTCGGATTTGTGCTGGCCGGCGTTGCTGTTGTTTTTCTAGCGATTCTTGCCGGTATCTATGGAATCTATGCATCGATTAGGTGAAAATACTGACTGAATATGGTTATCAATCAAAGGATACGATTTCAGAGCCAAACACAGAGAAGAAGAAAGACTAGACAGTTTGTGGAAAGTACCTCATGCAGCGCTGAAGCAAGTTTCTAAAAAGGTACATCAGCAAGTTGCCAAAATAAACAGAAACCCATTCTTCTGTAGAACAAGACGGAAAACAGTATGCGCAGCTTTACCAGTGGACCGTCCTCAACTTCGACGAAAATGACTCTCGAATCGAGAATCGAAACAAGAAACTTTCTGTTTTACTCATACGAAGTAAGGCGAATTCGCGAAAGAAAAAATGTTGGATATAAATTTAGCGAGATCCCATCGTGGCATTCAAACATCAATCTGCTCGACTTCTTCTAACTGAAACAGAAAGGAAGGAAATGAGAGCTGTGAGTAAATTATGGACAGTGATAGCATGGATAAAGAGCATTCGGAATCGAAACAAACATAAAAAAAAACCCCTAAATAAATATTCTATTTTATTCCAAGCTGTGAGAGGAATTTCTTGATCATAGCATTTGAGATGAAAGCTCTGGAACATGACAATGTATGTCGCTTCATCGGCTTGTGTCTGGACTCCCCACAAATGCTCTCGATTTGGCGGTACTGCAGCAGAGGTAGTCTGGCTGACGTCATCAGGAAGGTAATTTATTCGTCGACTTTGCCGTGCCCGACACAAGTTCAGCCTAACAGTTTATTGCTACACGAAGTTATTTAACAACCAGTACGCAAGAGAGCTATGGAGTTGTATATCTACAATAGGTTGACGGCAAATGCTGCTGGTTGAGATTTCTTATATAGGGGGCGGCTGAGTTTCCGGGAAGAGCTTAATACAAAGAGCTATTGAAATCAGCAAATTCTAATGCAAAGCAATATGAACTGATTCATGAATTGGTGCGTCGGTGACATTGAGATCATAGATGGGAATTTTGAGAATTTATGATAACTCCAAAAATGAGATTTGAACTGACCAAATTACAAAATAAGAAAAAGTCGCGACAGACTTCTTGGAAATTTTACGTAGTTCGCAGTTTTTGTATTCTTTACCGACGTTATTCTCTTCCAAATTGGTAGTGGGTGAATTGGGTGGGTTTTTTCTGTGTGAAAATTCTTCTCATTATGAACAAGCCTCGATATTTTCAGCAAAGTCTACAAATGGACAATTTCTTCATCTACGCATTGCTGAAGGACATAGTATCTGGTCTGTCGTTCATCCACACCTCCTTTCTGCAATTCCACGGCCATCTTACCTCGGAATTCTGTCTGATCGACGATCGATGGCAGATAAAAGTCGCATATCACGGGCCTAAATGTCTTAGGAACTATGATAAATACGTTGTCAAAGGTAGACGAATAGTGCGAAAAATTCAAAAGTTTCCTTTCAGAAATGCTCTGGACAGCACCCGAGCTTCTTCGAACGAACAACAATGCTGGTAGTCAAGAAGGAGACATTTACAGTCTAGGCATTATCGGCTCTGAACTTGTTACTAGAAAATCAGTCTACGACCTAGAAAACCGAACAGAAAAACCTGAAGGTTGATCTTCAGTTACGAAGCAAACCAATCAAATGAGTCTTCAGAAATAATTTATCTACTGAAGAAGGGTGGAATGAACCCAATTAGACCGAGCTTAATAACCCAGGAGCAGCTCGAAATCAATCCAGCTTTAGTAGGATAAAATTCGGCGAAACTTTAGACTAATGTTCGAGCCATTCAGCTCCATCTGATCAGAGACTGCTGGACAGAAAGACCTTCAGAAAGACCGTCTATCGACATGGTGAGAAACTCGCTGAGATCGATGAACACAGATAGGTGGAAATATTTACCTATTCAGAAATAACTTGAGCAAGTAATTTAGCAGATCTGATAACCTAATGGACCACGTGTTCACAATGATGGAATCGTATGCAACTGTTCTGGAAGATGAAGTGGATTCTAGAACGAAGGAGCTTGTCGAGGAAAAGAAGAAAAGCGATTTGCTGCTCTATCGAATGCTCCCCAAGTAATGGTTTTGAGAAACTGCATTTCAACGCAGATTCTTCAGACAAGTGGCAGAGAAACTAAAACTTGGACAACCTGTCGAGCCAGAAACATTCGAGTCTGTGACGCTCTTCTTCTCCGATGTCGTTTCCTTCACTAAACTCGCCGCAAAATGCACCCCACTCCAAGTAACATATGACCATTTTCGACAGTACTGACGCCAAAATTAGGTTGTCAACCTGCTCAATGACTTGTACACCCTATTCGACAATATTATCGATCAGCACGACGTCTACAAAGTCGAGACGATTGGTGACGGCTATCTCTGCGTCTCTGGGTTGCCACATCGAAATGGAAATGAGCATGCAAGGTATTCTTTGATATATAAACAATTTTAAGCTGGCTGTATTTTATAGACACGTCGCGCTCATGTCACTGCAACTCATCAAAGAACTAGTCGATTTCCGTGTACCTCACTTGCCTACTGAACGAATCAACATAAGAATCGGAATTCATTGCGGTATTAAGAGTTCTCTAATTGTAGGGGTCGCAAATTTCTCCCCCTTGCATTTCTAGCTGTTTTTGATGAATTTTATCGGGAAAAATTATTTATTTATTTTATTTTTCTTCACGAATGCCTTAGTTATATCGAATTTACTCATTTGGAGTAGAAAGTTTCTGAAAACCATGCATTTTGCAAAACTATTTGCAATCCCTATCTAATTGCTGAAATTTGTCCTCGTTATAATTTTAAAATATTCAAATTTTGCGTCTATTCCTTTATAAAAGTCGGTGTTAGAGCTAATATTTTGAAGATACCACATCTGAAAATGTTATGAACTGATTTAAGGATCTGTTGTGTCCGGAGTCGTCGGATTAACCATGCCTCGATACTGTCTCTTTGGAGACGCAGTCAACACGGCCAGTCGCATGGAGAGCAACGGAAAACGTGCCATCATTGTATCATGCAGGAATTAAATAAGTACTGAATTTCAGCGGGCAGAATCCATTTATCTGCCGAGGCGAATTATATGCTCACTCAAATCGTAAGGGGATTCGCCACTGAAAGCCGCGGAGACGTCATCATCAAAGTATGAATACGAGTCGAGATGAAGCAAATAGAAAATTGCACATATTCTTGTAGGGAAAAGGTGTCATGGAAACCTTCTGGCTGAAGGGAGTGGATTACGAGAATGGGGCAAGCCAATACATTCCACGTCCGATTATTAAGCAGATCGTAAATATATCATGGTTTTAGTTGTAGAAAAGAGTTTTAAATTCAAGGACTCTCAACCAACAACAGATCGACAAAGCCCTCAAAGGAGTGTGACTCCCGATTCGGAGAAAGAGAAAGGACTCTACGCGGAATTCAGAAGCAGGTCACTCGAACCTGCTAGAAACACGTCCTTCATATGAATATTTATTTGATCGCTTTGCATTTATTTGGCTATAATATTTAAATATTTATTTGTCATATTATATCTATATAATAATAAAAATGAAAATTTCCACGCTTCCATCCTCTTTCCAAAAATGCCGCTTGGCAAGGGCTCATAGAAAAAGACACCGGACACCAGTTGGAAAAAGACCGATTTTGCTAAGAAATAGTATAAGGAGGCAAGAGAAGATAAGAAAAAAACCGATATCTTTTTCTATGAACCGTTTTTGAATAAAAGTTTCGCTGCAAACATATAAAAATTTATATTTGGATAGTTCTTAAAATAAAATTGCAACTGAAACAAATGTCATCTAAAATATTTTATCTCAGAAATTCTGTAACCAAATCAATGTTTATTTTATAGTAATTTCAAAGTAATGTTTCAAAATATGTAGCAGAAATAGTTAATCGATTTCTAGTGAAGTTATTGTTGGCACTCCGCACTCGGTTTGATTAACCACCCCAGGAGTGCATTTTTACCCTGGCATGTTATACATAATTTTGAAGCCCTTATATAGGGGCACAATCGTATTGTTTTATTGCTAACTTTTTGATTTACGGTTAAAAAATTTGAATTTTGGGTGAAAAACTCTATTTTTTCTTGACAAATCGATATTTAAAATACTTAAAGCACTTCATAAATCATACATTTTTTCAGACTTTTATGCGAACAATTTTTTGAACAAATTGATTCATTGAAGATAACGATAATAGACTGCCTGCTTTCAAATTGATACAGTTAGTCACCCTGTTTTTGCTAAGAAAATGCTGACTTGTGTCAATGTGTCAGACAGATGATAGTCATCTACTTTATAAACTAGTCGAAGAATTTCTGCTAATTCACATCTTTCTAAGCAGCTACTGTACTTTCTTTCAAAAATGAGATATTCATTCGCGATATTGTATATTTTAATAATTAATGCAGGTAATTAACATATTTACGGGTTTTAAATCTAAATGCATTCGTTTTACCTATCCATTTCTAACCCATACGCACTAAAGGAAAAAGGCACGTGGTGTCAATGAAAATGACTTGATTATTTTCAAATTTTTACTGGATGAATATAGACTTTTCGTTATTTAATCTGAAACTCTTTATTCGTTAAAGCATCGCCATTAGTATGAAAATTTTTGATTTTGAAAATCCATAAAAAAACTTTATCGATAAAAATTCGAAAGATAATCAGCTCACGCAAGTATGCCGCATATGGGTAGGAATAATTCGAGATTGCAGTTTTTCGGCGTGCTTGGTTTATATGACTCCATGGGAATTATGATTCCTCTAAAAACGGTAGATAATTTCAGTTCGTGCCAAGGAGGGATGTGCGTTAAATTTTGCCTACGATGAAGTTACCCAGAATTGCTACACTGTAAATTCCTTTAGATAATGATTTGATTGCACAAATAAGTTTAGATTTCAAGATCAGCTTTGGGTAACTGGAAAGAAGCGTTCAATTTTTGCAAGGAAAAAAATTCTGAATTGGCTGTGATTCAAACGAAACATCAACAAGATTTCATTGAAACGCGTTAGTTTATAAATAACCTGTAGAAAATCGATTCTTAATTTGCAGTATTCAACTCTGCAAATCCATCGACTTCTGCAATGCGCTTCGCATGGCTCAGAAACAGATTTGACTATGTATAAATTTACTTTACTTTTTCCAATCTGAATTCACTTTTAGTTATTGACGACTAGCTATCTCCAGAATATCCCATGGTGAGATAATGATATTTAAAATACGGCTAAAAAGAATTTTTAGGGGAAATTTCTCTAATTGGGCACAAAATGAGCCTAATTTTAAACACGGAAAATGTCTGCAGGTAGAAATGAAATAATAGAAGTTTAGAGAAAAATGATCATTTTAGATAGAAATTTCTTCGAGAATTATATCTCGAAACGGAATGTGGAGAATGGCCGACTGCGAGCAGAGGGGGTATGCAATTTGCGTTGCAGAACCATACAAGCACGAGGTAGGCAATTTAGCCAAGCTTTCATATATTTACTCCAACAATTGCATTGATTAATTTGAACATTTTAGAGCTCTGAAGCAACTACTGCAAACCCCCAAGCAACTACTACAAACCCCCAAACAACTACTACAAACCCCCAAGCAACTACTGCAAATTCTCAAGAAAGTGCTTATCCAATTCATATTCTCGTCCTTCTAACATGTCTTATCATAGCATTGGCGATCATAATTCTAATCATTATCTGCGTTATTTGTGCCGGCAAACTCAATGCAGATATTTATTTCAAAATTACAACA
Organism: Diploscapter coronatus; assembly: GCA_964036155.1. NCBI lineage: Eukaryota > Metazoa > Nematoda > Chromadorea > Rhabditida > Rhabditidae > Diploscapter > Diploscapter coronatus. Next base: position 42,213,401 of record OZ038422.1, on the reverse strand, counting down.
AGTTCAAATCGGAATCGAGTACTGTCTATTAGATCGAAAAATTCTTTGCAGACAAAATCGTCTTATGAAGATTGCAATTATCAATTAGCTCCAATTCAACCATAGACAAGAGAGGGTCTATAATGAGATGTCTAAAATTCTTTGAATTAACTTTTCAATCATTCTTCATTTTTATGAGCTCCCAAAAATTGCATATTCGGAGTTGTATGATTTCCTACTAGATAAGAAGTCTTTACTATTTTGTCGTCTTGTCTTGGTTTAAATATAAAATAATGAAAAATATTACATGATACGGGTAAATTATGAAATTGAGTGATATTGAATAGAAGATCAATTGTATAATAAATTGTTTGCCGAATAAGTTATTATCCTGAAAATTTGAATTCACTCGAACTATCGAATAAATTTCAATAACATTTGTCTTGTTTTAAGCTAAGACTCTGTAAGATAAATTTTGTGAAAAAATATCTCATAAATCACATTCCTATTTATTTTTATTTGTCATTAATCATTAATTATAAGTAAAACTTTAGAAAAAAGGAAAACGGAGTTATTTTTAACTCTAAATAAATATTCGGGAAATAATGCATTTATTAATCGATTTTCGAAATTGATGATTCTCATCGTGAGTGTGCATATTTTATCTGCATAGAAAAGTCTGAAAAATCGAGGGAAATTACTAATAACTGTAACTTAGAAAGTTCGAAGTGATTCATTGCGTCCTTGTTATTCTCTTAAATATTCATTTTCCTTAATTTTCATCGTCTATAGTGAATTACTTATTACATTTTGTATTACAAAATTAGTCTTCTTATTATACTGAATAAATATGAATATTATCATAACGAGCAGAAATTAGTACATTTGACTTTAGAAAACTAACTTTTATGTTAATTCGTAAAAAAAAAACATTTTTAGGCAAATAGATTGAATACTTTTAAATACTGTAATAATGAGCTATAGATTTCTATTAGCTTGAAATCTGAATCCACGAAGATATAGGTCAAAATAGTAATTTGAATGAATCATACTGTTGTCGGCTGTGAGTAAGTGAATATTGCACTCTTCTGCAACTTGCCTTCCCCATGCTCCGCCTCTATTTCTCTTCGCTTTTCCGGAGAGGCGAAGAGAAAATAAGAACGAGGAGAAAAGCAACAACGAGGGAAAAGAAAAGCGAGCTGCAAAGAGTATGCAATATCCACTTACTCAGTCTACAATACTAAAGAATAAAAAATTGCTAAAAATTATAGAAATTACTAAAGAGTAGGAGTATTGTGGACTGTGAATAAGTAGATATTGTATACTCTTTGCAACTCACTTGCACGAACTATGCTTCTTCTTCCTCTCGCTCTTTCCTTATCTCTTTCGTCTGCTCAGGACGCATGCTATTTCGAAGGGGTTGAGTCTAGGAAGGGAGAGATGCAAAAAAGTCCAATATCCGCTTACTCACAGTCCACTATATATAGTGATCTCTCGCAGTTAAATAGACGTTTTCAATCGCAACTCTTGTCTTCTCTTCTCTTCCACAGCACTAAAATTTCCTTATCCGTTCCCTGGCGTCGTTAACCCCTTAACTTTTAGAACTGAAAATTCGTTTCTGTGTGCTTATAATCCAAATTTTTGATTTTCTTCAGCACTATTTAGTTCATCGCCTAGATTGTTTCAATCTTCAATAGCTCTAAGACAAATTCATTCGCGCACTCCATAGAAGTGCACTATCTAATCAGCCTGTGTGTATGTAGCCAGAGCCTGGCCTAGTACACATTTTGCCTAACGCAGAATATTCTTGAAGCTGGTCATTGATTTTTCAGTTTCCTGGTCGAAATTTGCCATAAATTAAGCGCTTCTAATAACTTCAGCGCGAGGAATCACGAAATTTGCATTGTTTTTATACAATATATGACAAAAATCTCAATACGAAAAGCTTGACACAGCCAGAAAATGATCTTTCTCGGTGGGTTGGATTAACGTTATGAAAAATGCATGATATGCTCAGTTTTGAAATGATTATTTTGCACTTTGAGCTATACTTTAATAGTTAATACTAGCCAAAATTCGATTCATAACCAGAGACGTTATTCGCAATTAGCAAATTTTAGATAATGTTAGAAAGTATATCCAATTCGATCAACAACTGATAATTGTATATTATACTGCAGGCTACTAGAAAAAGACACCGGTTTTTTCCTTTTCTTCTCTTGCTTCCTCTTACTATTTCTTAGAAAGCCCGGTATCTTTTTCTATGAACCTAATTTTTCAATTCTTTCACTTCTTTTCTTACTAAATTTTTCAAATAACTACCGTAATCTTCTATCTCAATATCATTCATTTCACATAACGAAGTTTTATATCTAGAGGCCAAGTGGCTTTCCCTAATAGGTTGAATTGGATAAATTTGATATCAGTGTGATGGTCGAGGTCGTGAATAGCTCAAAACTTTTTAGATTTTTAAAAATGGCCCACCCTATCAAAAGTTATGACCATTCGAGTTTCGACGTCATTCATGTCTTCAGAAGGCTTTAAAAAACCAACGACGTCATCATTTCGGGCGTATTTTATTACCCTAATTGGTGTCTTGGTTTCATGAAATTATCAACTAATTAACGGAATAATTAGCGATAATTGAAACGGCGGAAAATTTCATGCGTTCTTTCCCTCCCTCGAAAGAGAGACTTGGCCTCTAAGTATAGAGGGCAAAATTTGATGATGCAATCCTCTGATTCTTACTATAAAGAGGACTCACAGCGCTGTTATCATCGTTGTTGTTGTTGCTGCTATTTGTTATTATTTGTTTTCGACGAGCCGAGGTTCGTGAATTTGTTTTCTTAAAATTGGACTGTTGTGTTTTGTTGTGAATTTGCTCAGAAAATACCAAAGTTCCCCTAGAAAGTTCGTTTGGAAAAGGCAGCAATTGAACTGAACATTCGTAGTGACATTAGTCAATTTGTGATTAGTAAAAAGCGACATGTGAATCCACAAACATCAAACAAGAATTAATTGAATATCAATCCATTACATTTCGACAGCTTTAACAATTCATTATCGGTAACTGTTCGATGAGTAACTGAGTCAATCAAACACATTTTCGACGCTTTGATTTACTAAATTTTTGTTCAATTTGAAACGAAATTTTTCAAGAGAACCTATTTTTATCTTTCAAATATGAGTGAAACTAGTCCTGATTTATAATCAGCGAAAATAGTTTCATACTATTTATATGGAAGAATCTTTAGCATCAATTGCCTCCTTCGAATTTTAGATCATTCTCATTATTTCGCTAGATTATTCATAATTTCTCATTGATCATTTCAACTCACTGATAATTCAAAGAAAAATCGCGCACGTATTATTTCTATAATTTAGGGAAATTCTTTTATCAGTACTTTCTTTGACACATTTATTGACACCGGAATAATGTAAAATTGAACATAGTTCTTTTAGAAATGAGTTGATAGGAATTATGCATATCCACTTCCCAATTCAGTGACAAATTCACGCAAGCTATTAAATTATAAAAAAAAAATCATAAAATGTTGTCAGTGGGGCAGTGGGCAAGTCCACAGGTACTCAAAATCGAGCCTTGAACCTGTATCTACGGAACGATATGACTCCTCGCTGTTATATTTTATATGTCAAATACCTTACCTATGGGAATACCTGATTAGCTCTTATATTTATTTGATTATTCTGATTGTACCGATTTTCAAAAATTTCAGAAGCGTCTCAATATGTCGACGAATTTCGATGATGATTCTGCCTGGCCTGTTCTTCCCCAATCAATCCATTCACTCAACACAATCAACCCAGTTCGTGGAATCGCTGACTTCATGACGGTTCAGCCAAACCCTGAGAAGTCACTGCTTAAGTTCGCTCTGGGCGACCCCTCTATCGGCGGCACATTTCCTCCACCAAAAGTTGCCATCGATGCAGTGAAAGAAGTCGTCGAGTCTCAAACGTAAAACTTAGATTGGAGTTGATAGATGAACTCAGAGTTTTAGGTGGAATGGATACTGCCAAGCTATTGGGGCAATGGCAGCTCGAGAAGCAGTCGCAACGCGGTTCACTCATCCAGATGCTCCAATCTCTGCAGACGACGTGGTGCTCACTTCTGGGTGTGCACACGCTCTCCAAATAGCGATTGAAGCTATAGCCAATCCTGGGGACAACATCATCGTGCCTCAGCCAGGGTTCCCTCATTACTCCACTCTCTGCAGATCGTGTGGAATTGAAGTTCGTTAACTTCACCATAGTTGAGTTTGAAGTTCACTTGTTTGATTTAGGATCGCGCCTATCATATCGACATCCGCAACGGAGCAAGAATCAACGAATTCGAACTCGAGAATCTGATCGACGAGAACACGAAAGCCATTGTCATCAACAACCCCGGCAACCCGACTGGATGTGTCTTCGGACGGAGTCAACTCGTCAGATTCCTTAGAGTAAGAATCAAATTTCCACCTGACAATCAATAACCCTTTCTCTTCAGATTGCCAACAAATTCAAGCTGACGATCATCGCCGATGAGATCTACGGCGACCTCGTCTACAACGGAGCCGAATTCATTCCGATCGCGACTCTGTGCCCCAAAGTGCCTGTGATCACCTGCGACGGCATCGCGAAGAGATGGATGGTCCCTGGCTGGAGACTCGGCTGGTTGATTATCCACAACAGATTCGGGGTTCTCGATCAAGTCAAAAAGGTACCATTCCTTCCTCGTCCATCTCTTATCAGTCATTAATTTCTCAATTATTGCAGGGCATCGTCGCACTCTCTCAGAAAATCGTCGGTCCCTGCTCGCTCGTCCAAGGCGCTCTGCCTCGCATCCTTGCCGAGACTCCAGAAGAGTACTTCGAGAAGAACCGCAAAGTGATCGAAACCAACGGCAACATCGTCGATGCAGCTCTGAAAGGCGTTCCTGGTCTCAGCTCCATCCGGCCTCAAGGCGCCATGTATCAGATGATTGGTGTCGACAAATCCATCTATGGAGACGACGTTCTCTTCGCTCAGAACCTCATTAAAGTGGGTCTTATTTATAAATTGCTTGAATTAGGTTTTTATTAATATAATTTCAGGAAGAATCAGTGTTCTGCCTGCCCGGCTCCGCATTCTCAGCCCCTGGCTACGTCCGGCTTGTGCTGACTTACGACGAACAAATTATGCGGGAAGCTGCCGATCGAATCAAGGAATTCTGCGAACGCTACGCAGGTGCCAAGTGCCAACAGGGTGACTCGTCCGATGAGGGATGCGAGGTCAATAGCTGCGAATCTGCATGATCAGGCTATATCATCTAGGAATTAAGAATCGTTAATCATATTTTTGCAAGTATTTCCAATGAGCTCGTTGATCCTCTCATTCTCATATTTTGCCCTGATAAGCCACTTTGGATGATATATCGTTATGCTCTATCAAGTTATTTTTATGATTTGCTAATTCCTTTTCGGAAGTGGTATCTCTGTCAAACTTCGTGGTACTTTACTTCTCACCTGTGATAAGAATTTCACGATCTGATCATTGAACATCAGAGCATTGACCCCTATTTTATCACTTCATTTTTATTCTAACTAACCATGTTTTATAACTTTTATTAATGGGTTTTATAATTCGAATTTAATAATTCAAAAAATATAATTCTCCACTATTATTGTTATTTTATTAGAATAAATTTCTGAATTTAATAAATAAACCCCTCACGTTTCCACATACTCAACTTTTAAATAGCCCTAGATTCAAGTCTGTGAAAAAGGAAAGAAAATATTTTGAAAAGATTTTGATTTGCTGGTTTAATATTTCGTGGGTTGACCTTCTTCGGATTTCTAATCTTTATCAAACAGTTCTTCATGAAAACCCACCGCTCAAAGTGTACAACTGCTGTTACACAAATTGGCCTACAGTCATTGAAAAAAAAAAGTGATATATGAGTTTGTACACATAGAACAGAAATTAGGGCAGATCATACGACAAATGTGTACCCATTTTAACTTCTTAGATGTTTACTGAACTCATCGTTTTTATAATATGAAAGTACTAATCGAAAATTTAATATCACCATTTTCTGTGTAAAGAATATATAAATATCTTTGGCCAGTCACGGTCAAAAACCTAATGAAACTGCCTTGCAATGTCATAATTATCCATTATTCTTTTCAAATCATTTTTGGAAAGTAATTTTATGCATTCTTTTGCGAGTGTGGAACATCTTTACTTTTGTTGATTCTACCTTTACAATCATCTGATGAGAAATTATAACGACTTGAACCTTTCGATTTCTGTTAAAATTGAATCTCTGAGGATAGAAACTCATTGGCTTAAATTCGAGGCTTTGTTATTTATTGAAATTTCCATATATTTTTTAAAATAAATTTAGATTTTTGGAGCTATATTCCATCAAATAAAACAAACTTCGACAATTTCTTTCCAATCTATTTTCTTGTATTATCAACAGTATGCTCGATGATAAGATTTTTTATCTGCGCGCCATAATATTAGCGAGTTAAAATGATTCATTATATTCATTGTTGGCACCGTTCTTGGATCCAATCTCGATCAATGACCGATGTTCGAAAAGCTTGAAGTTTATTTCATCGGTTCTACTTTTCTGAAAATATCAGCAATATTCTTTAATTCGTCATATTTCGAAATTAAAAATTCTGACTTGTGCATATTCCATTGAAATACATTTTTTAGAAATAATTTATCGATGGGTGGAAAATCGATAGGAGTTGAGCTGGAAAGTGACAAATATGAGCAGTCCAAATTTGAGCAATTCATTAACACTATTTTATGCAGGTAAACATATCGCTAAATAAATGCTCTAACCCTAATAATATTTAGAGGAGATCTTGCCAGACGAAAGTTGGACTATAAGCCTGTTTCTATAGCTGGTTTGGTAAGATGTTCTTATATTTTGATAAAATCATTAAGTTATCAAATAATTCTTTTATGATTTAAAAGATAAAATAGTCTAGTGAAATTAATGCAAAATTAAAATTTAAAAGAAAAAGTTATTAGAAAAAGACTAAAGATTCACTTATCTCTACCAAGACTTATTAACTTTAAAATTGTACTAACAGTGACGGTCGAAAGTTTGGAGCAAATACGAATGTGAATGCACCCAGATATGTTCAATTATCGTGAACCATTTTGAATGAAATCCGTCAGAAATCATAATTCAGCGAATGAATATGTGTGCAGAATTTTATCAAATTGTAGCATGATATGTGGGCCTACCAACTGCATTCATAATCATAGTTTTTCCAAAATGTTGACTACGACTATTTTTAAATAAAAATATCGAATTCTCGAATTGTGAACGGGAAAAAGTTATGAGCAACCTAATTTCGGATAATACAAAATGCTGCATGATTTCGAATATTCAGTTTCGATTCGGTAACAACCGTGACTATGCCATGCTCTGCATTGGATGTATTTGTTCCGTCATTGCTGGTGCTTCATTTTCAGTCCTCTTTCTATTTATGTAAGTTGGCAATAAAGAGTAGCTTATCTTGAGAACGATCAAATTTCTCTGATTATTAATCCTATGCTAAATTGAATATTTAAAACTTTGAATGCATGATTAAAAATAGGATAAATAAACAGAAATTATATTTATAAATTATAATTACCACATTAGGCAAATTTTTGCGATTTCAGAGGGAACATTACAAACGATTTCCTATTATATCCCGCGAATAGCACCGAATTTCGTGATAAAGCCTATAGCAATGTCTATGTTTTCGTTGGTAGCGGAATATTTACTTTGGTCAATAATTTTATCGGGGTCATTTCTATTCAGTTTTATTCTTTTATAAAACTAGTTTTAGTACATGTGCTTTTACATTCTCTGCAATAGGATTGTTTCACGAATTAGGCAGGAATTCATCAGGGCAATTTTGCGACAAGAAGCAGAATGGATCGATAAAAATCATTCGGGATCTCTTACCACGAAACTCAATGAGTAAGCTAATTTAGAATAGGGCGTTTTAAATCCATCATCAGATAAAATTAGTTTATGTCTGTGGCGATACGTTATAACGATTATTATTCATTCTTATTTCAGCAATATTGACAGAATTCGAGATGGAATAGGAGACAAATTAGGCTTACTGATCAGAGGTGAGCATACATTTGCTTAAAACTTTCTTACAAATCATGATAAATTTCTAACACATATAGGACTAGCGATGGTAATTTCTGGAATGATAATCTCCTTCTGCTATGAATGGAGATTGGGCCTGCTCATGCTCGCTGCGGTTCCTCTAACTTGCATCATCATGAGTTTTATGGCAAAAGTATATCACAACTTCTGTTGCAAGTATAACATTTGAAATGAGTGAATTGCAGAAGACAACAGCTTCGATGATGCAGGAGATGAGATGCATTGGAAAGGCCGGAGAAATCGCTGAGGAATCGATAATGGGGATCAGAACTGTGCAGGCATTCAATGCTCAGGAGCATATGGCTCAAAAGTAACAGAATCAAAGAGACAATCTGAATCAGACGATCAAGGAATTCCGACTTAGCTTTTTCCCGATTTCAATTCCTTCCACCTTCTTATTCTTTATTAGAACATTTTTAAAGTTAACTTCAATTTTAAGTCTGGATTTCAATATTTTCTTCTGAAATCTCAGATAGATAATAAATAGGCTTGTCAAAATCAGAATAATTTTCAGATATTCCACCGAATTGAGCAAAGGAAAAATTCATTTGATTTGGAAGGGCTTCTGGAGTGGATTCATGAGCTCTTTATTCCTCTTGGTTCTACAGGCATTTATTGGTTTCGGATTCTTGTAAGAAATTTGCAAAATTGAGGAATTTCAAAAATTGCTCTACAGATATGGTGGATACCTACTCAAAGTGGGAATAGCGAGTAAGCCAGGAGATATCTACACATCAATAATCACAATCATAATGGGGGCATATTATTTCGGACTAATTTCCACGCATCTCATGGTTCTGCTGAACGCTCGAGTTTCTGCAGCAATAATCTACGACGCAATTGATCGGGTATAAACATTGACAATTCAGTAAAAATAAAAATAATCAAATTTATAATGATATCGTTATAGGTAAAATCACGATAAAATACTATTTCTAAATTTTTATCTTATCAAATTAAAATACCATAATGGGTTGCTTTAACTTCGTGATCATTTTGAGAATTTTTAATCTTAATTTACAGCAAGATTAGGATTGGAATCAGTCGATTCTGAAAATTTCATATTTTATTGCGTACAGCCTTATTTACCCTGCACATTTCAAAATAATTTTCAAATGGTCTTGTCAATTTTAGGTTCCAAAAATCGACCCGTATTCAGCAGCAGGGAAACGCCCAGACACAATCGAAGGCCGTGTCGAACTCAAGAATGTCCACTTCCGCTATTCGACTCGAAGCGACGCGAAAATTCTCAATGGAATAAGTTTAATCGCCGAACCTGGAAAAGTCGTCGCGCTTGTAGGCCATTCAGGAAGTGGAAAATCGACTATAGTATTCGAAAATGAATAAAGAAGTATGTACTGAGATAAACATTAGGCCGGTCTCTTGACGCATCTATATGAACCAGAAATTGGAGACGTTCTGTTGGATGGGAATGATGTGCGCACGCTTAACATCGATTGGTTGCGGAACAATATCGGAATCGTTCAGCAGGTAAAGAAGTCTATTGGGAAATCATAGATGAGGGAATAGTCGAAACTAATTTTTCACTTTTGAAATTCAATCTGTCTATTGTCCAAAACTATTCGAGCAAAGCTGTTCAGGAGCCAGTTTTATTCAACGACACAATTGCGAACAATGTCAAATTCGGCAATCCGAATGCATCGATGGAACAAGTGATTGAAGCATGCAAAACAGCGAATGCGCACCAATTCATCATGAAAACTCCGAAGGTAAATAGCAGAATCCAACTAGAACTTTAAGCACCTATATCTTCTCTAACCTTCAGGGCTACGATACACTAATCGGTGACGAGTTATCGGGAGGCCAGAAGCAAAGAATTGCCATTGCGAGAACGCTAATTCGCAACCCGAAAGTCCTTCTTCTTGATGAAGCCACTTCAGCTCTGGACGCTCATTCTGAATCTATCGTGCAGGTCGGGATATTCAAAGAAAAATCCGGATCAATGATGTGTTTTTCTTTTCAGGCGGCTCTGAATAACGCATCGAAAGGACGAACCACAATAGGTAAAGTTTTAGACGGCAATTTGGAAAAGTAGTCGCATCGTATCGTCGTTGCATGAGAAATAGGTTGGACTAAATTTGGTAGGGAAAATATTTGTCTCCATATCGTTTCGTAAGCGACGATGCAACGCTGAAACTATTTTCCCAGGTTGTCGTTTTTGACTTCGGAATCGTTCTTCCTGCCATTGAATTTAATTATATGCAAGTTTTCGTCAGGAGCTTCGAGTGATATTTCGCGAAGTTTCCTTGTCAAGAAAATTACTATCGATTTCGATTTTTTAATTGAGATTTTCACATTTTTCTAATCAGAATGCATCATTTAGTTTTCAAAAATTTTAGTCATCGCCCACAGGCTGTCGACAATCAAAGAGGCTGACAAAATCGTCTATCTGGAAAAGGGAAACGTAGTCGAAATGGGTACTCATGAACAACTAATTGCACTGAAGGGAAGGTCAGTAATCTAATAAAAAAATCTACCCTAATCAACAGTGATAATTTCAGATATTTTAACCTAGTCGAAGCCCAACTTCTCAAAACTGACGAAGATAAGGAATCTGAATCGGAAGATAACATTTTAAAGTAAATTTTAAGACTTAACATCCACAATTTTCAACCAAATAAAAATATCGTTCAGTGACGAAATCGAGCTCGCTCTTGTGAATGAATTCAATCGGCAGTATCATTCCATGCAGTCAAGGAAAAGTTCTAAAATGTTCACAATTTTAGACAGTTCAGAAATTATTACATGATGATTTAGGTCGAAAAAGTGTCAGAAGCTAAACGGATCAGTTAGGTCGAAATTTTCCCTTGATATCAATGATGAAGAAGATAAAGTTCATGGTGGAATTATCGATGTGTTCAAAAATGCGCAAGGAAACTACCACTATTTATTGATAGGATTTGTAAGTTTCAATGTGTTTTCGTAGTCTTATGGGTGTGCGAAATTAAAAAAGCACGAATTGGAATGCCTAAAGTTTCCTCCAAAATAATTCTTCGAAATTTCCTAGAAATGATCTGAGCCTTCGCGTACTCCTGTTCCAGGAATTCTTTTGATAGAATGATTTAGCAAATCAATAAAAAGTTTAGGTATTTGCGGTTCTTCGAGGAATCGAATTGCCAGGGATGTCATTATCATTCGGCTATGCATTCAATGCCTTGCAAGTTTCAGATGAGCATGATATTATAAACCAAATGGTACGAAAATTATTGAGTTGATAAGAAAGGATTATAATTTTCAGATTTATGTGATGATCATGTTCATTTCGATCGGAGTCTGTATTGTCATAACGCAAGTTATCAGTGTATGTAGATAGAGAATTATCCTATGCCAGAAGTAATACAAATAGTATGTTTCAGTCAGTGATGTTTTCGATTGCATCAGAAAATCTGTCTATCGATCTTCGAGTCCGTTCCTTCCGCAACATTCTTTATCAAGATGCATCTTATTTTGATAATCCAAATTACTCCCCAGGGAAACTTATCTCGAAACTCGCTACCGATGCACCAAATGTAAAAGCTGTAAGAATTTGACCATTTCTGTAGCAAAAATTGAAAGAAAAATAATATGTAATTCGAGTATGCAATATTTACATCGAGTTTCTACAAAAATCATGCCGAAAAGGTAAATTCGGTCAGTAAAAATTTTGTCAAATCAGCTTAACACAAAGGGTAGATTCATGAACAAGGATGTTCGGAATTTTAATTTCGAAAAATTCGAATTCAGTGTCGGATTTGAGAATCTGCTCGATCTTGAATCGAAATTTAATGAGATCAGAATTAAAATTCCAAACACTCTTGTTAGCGAGCGTTCATAGAACTGATTATCTTTTCGATTTTTCAATAAAGACGATAGGAAATGTGCTCCATCTATGTGACAAGTTCATTTCAGATTGCTGATTATCGAGCCTTGCATATCATAAATGGAATCAGTGCTTTAGTTGCTATTGTTGCCATTGCATTTGTTTATTGTTGGCAGGTAGGGGATCATTTTCTGAAAGAGCGCAATAAATAAAAAGTTCGTTGGCAATGCGTAAATGCGCATTAATTTGCACAATACCAATGCCTCTTCTTTCAGCGACTTTTATTTTCTTCAGTGTTTTAATAGTAGTGTTGCGAAATTTTGCGTTCATTGTTAGACTTGTTACGAACTTTTACTTGCAACACGATTTCAAAACCTCGATAAAAATAATAAAATTAGATAGCAATTGTTGGCACAGCCATATCGGGTATAATTGCCGTTATAACAGTCGGGTCTATGTATTACATCAGATGCGTGAATATCGGGGCTGCAAAGGCTGATGAAGCTGGCAAAGTTGGCATCTTCATTCTGTTATCCTCCATTTTCCACTCAAATTTAAGATCGCAATCGAAATAATCGAAAATGTCAAGACTATTCAAATATTGACAAGAACTCGAGAATTCTACGAAAAATACGAGAACTCAATAAAGCAGCATAAAAGCAAAAATCTAAAACTAGGTATTATCGATGGGCGACCAATTTGAACGAAATAAAAGAAATTCGTTTCTTTCTCTCTCTCCTTTGAGCCTTTGAATGTGCTAGAGACAAGAATTTGTTCATTAGGCGATTTCTTTGTTTTTCATCGAAACTAACGGGATTTTGCCATGGAAACTTGCTAATTATCTTCCTCCATCGATATTGATAAAAATTAATCGGATAATCATTGATAATTATCCTTAAAAACTAAAAGAAAACAAAGAAATAAATCGCGAATAAACAAATGCTCGTCTCTTGCGCATCCGAAGCTCACAAGAGGAGAGAAAGAAAGGTGCCTCCTTTATTGTTCCAATTTATCGGTCATCTACAATATAAATGACTTGTAGAAAATCAGTTATTACCACGAGAAAATTTCAGGCATTATTGAGGCAATCAATTTTTCAATATCGCAAACGAGTCGATATTTTCTGATTTCTGCCTGCTATGCTTTGGGAATTTACATCATTTACAATGAAATTAGACCGATCAGAGAGGTCTTTACGTAAGTATTGATATTTTTGTGTTTCTATTGGAAAAGTTCAGATGCATCTACGCATTTATGCTTGGAACCGTTGCAATTATGAATAGTGCCTCATATTTTGGCGATATCATAAAAGCGAGAGCTTCAGCTGAATCGTTATTTTCGATGATCAACCGAAAGCCTGCAACTGGGGATTGTAGAGAAGGAATGGAAACTGTATGGCAATGCTTATACTTGTAAAATGTTAGATTCATTCAGGAAATCAGTGGGGAGGTGGAATTCGAAAATGTCAAGTTTTTCTATCCCCAAAGACTTCGGAATCCCGTTCTGAGGTCACTGAATTTATCCGCACAGAAAGGACAGTCGGTCGCCCTGGTCGGCTCATCGGGCTCTGGGAAATCGACCTGCATTTCCTTGCTCGAGAGGTTCTACGATGTAAATTCAGGAATTCTGGTTCGGAAAGAATGACGATTTGCGAATTCAACCGCGTATTTTTTTTAGAAAATTGACGGAATGGACATCAAATCTCTGTCACTGCACCATCTTAGGACGCAAATGGCTCATGTCGGGCAGGAGCCTCGACTATTCTCTGGGACGATCAAAGACAACGTCACTTTTGGATTGGAAAATGTGACATTTTTCGTAAAAAAATAAATTTTCAAGTCATTTAGGTATCGCAAGAACGAATCGACAGAGCTCTGGAAATGGCAAACGCTACATCGTTTCTGGAGAAGCTACCCCATAACATCGACACTGAAGTATGGCCTTCATATATGAAAAGAGCTTTATCGAAATCTTCAATTCATTGAGGATACCAGAGACGAGATTTGTTTTTTTGAAAATCTATTTAGATTTTTTTTAAGAAATCAAGATACAACTCTCCGGGAAATTTTACCTGAATCTGCTTATGATAATTTTTGTTTCATGATGCCAAAAGCGATTAGCTTCTAAATTTTCGAACAAAATTGTAGGTCGGTGAGAAAGGCTCTCAACTTTCTGGTGGTCAAAAACAGAGAATTGCGATTGCTCGCGCAATAATACGAAATCCGAAAATTCTCCTATTGGATGAAGCGACGTCTGCCTTGGATAGTGAATCGGAAAAGGTTTCAACTTACATTTCTAAATTTCACAGGGGTAAATAATTCAGGCTGTGCAAGAATCATTAGATCGAGCGCGCGAAGGCAGAACGACAATAAGTCAGATTTGACCATTTTCGACAAACAACAATTCATTTCTTTGCAGTTATCGCTCATCGATTGTCGTCAGTCCAAAATGCCGACTTGATCGTTTTCGTCGATAACGGCAAAGTTCGCGAGAGTGGAACGCATTCGCAGTTGATGAGCAGGAAGGGACGATATTACAATCTCATTCAGAAACAAACGCTTGCCATGTGATAGACACCTTAATCAAAGTTTAGACGTGAAAAATGGAAAGAAAATTTTCATAGTATCAATTTCTGAGTCTATACATTTTGCTTGATAAGTTTTTGTTCAAATCGTTAAATGATGAACGAATCATGTTAATTGTCATATATTGTCTCAGAATTGTCAGCTTCAGAAATGGACCTACTTTTTCACCATCCTATTATCACTGACATCGCCTGTTTCTGTCAGCAATGTTTTATCCTCTGTGCATTATCAAATCTAGAAAACCGGTAAAAAAATACATGAATTCTGAATCACGTGATTATTTTTCTTCGAACTTTGATTTGACTATTCCTAATTTCTTTAAGTTTTTTTTATCTTCCAATTCTGAAACTCAGCCATTTGATAAATTTAATAAATCATCCTTCACGTTCACACTAAATTCTGCCGCATTAGAATATGATACAGACGGTCCATAAAGGGAAAAAAGAAAGAAAAGTAGAAAAGGAAGTCTGAGGCGTTAGAGATGTTGGTTAATAACCAGAGTGATTAGTGTTTTTCTTTCATGCTTTTCGATTATTGGTAATCTTGGAGGAAAAGAATTACAAGTTGGCAATACTTAAGGTTTATTGATCTGTCAATCGGGAAAATCTTCGATTGACCACGCTTTTTCGTTGGATCAAGCAAGGACTGAAGAACGGGAGAAAGATGAGGGATAGTTTGAGCGGGAAAAAGCATACCAAAGTTAAATCGCGAAATAGTGCGGCGAAAGATAAATACAAAATAAAAGTGTGTCTGTTGGCATAGTCGGTAATATGTACATTTTTCAGGATTCACAAAGTATGTGTAGGCTTTAGAGATTCCTTTTTCGCTTTAAAGTGTCAGGAAACACTTAAAAATGTTGATTTTTAACGAAAAGCCGAAGATTTGAATGGATTCGCTCATCGAAGGCAAGGCCAAGGGGAATTAAAACAGAAAACTACAGAGCTGAATAAAGAGGAAAATGGAATAAGGGAAAACTGTAAAGTCAAAACATTGTTGAAACTCAGCATTAAAATAATGGAATTTAAATGTTTTGCATGATTGAGTTGATGATTACTAAACTTTCTGATTTAAAAAAAAATTTGAAATGTCCAGTTTTTTCCAGATATTTTTATATTATTGATTTCGATGGAGTGCAATATTCTTTTCCTATTTCATGAAAGAAGAGACAAGAATTATTGAACCTTCTCTTCTAATCGTAAATAGTGGTTAGATAAATGTCACTTTTTAAAGACTCACTATTCTTATAAGTATTCAATTCTCATTAATTCTTGCATATCGAAAATATTTTATTTCAATGGATTACTCAAATTTTATGAATGATTATAACAAAATTTAAAATAGCACTGGCATGCCATATCTAAATAATGGAACTTATAATCAGTTAGCAGTTTGGTTATCTAGCAATTTAAATCTCTTCAATGGAATAATGGAATATTTATTTACTCTTACCGTTATCCCTAGCTATTCTCTTCATGTTATCTTCATTTTCTCAATTTTACCTTTGCATTCAACGATTTGTTTTGATCAAAGGCTATTTATCTAACGATTCATTTATAATAAGGTATATCGTTTAAAATATTCAATCAATAATGCAAGTTAATTCAATGCTAAAGCTATTATTAATAAATTTTAGAAGGCCATTAGTGACAACTACCCCTTTATTAATTATATCATATTTTCTTTATACAGGATATCGAACTGCACTATTCTATAGTCCACATTCGTATGAGGCTCTGCTTGGATTTGCAGTTTGTTCTGTTTCTGTCAATGCGTACACCTGTCACACTAGTTAATAAATTTCCTAGCCTTATTATTCCCCACTAACAATAAGCACTGGGCTAGCATTCTATTCTTACATTGTGTTGTCCCAACCAATATAGTCTAGATTTTAAATAGCCATAAATGATAAAACCCGCAATTAATATAAATAAATTTGAGGAAATGCTCGATTTCTGTGGCCAATGTGGTGTACATAAAATGTTTTTTAGACAGAGCACGTTCTTCATTGTCAAAACGACAAACTTAAAGCTTAAATCAGAAGTTGTAATTATTTTTAAATTCCACTGTAAACCTATAAAGGGATATAGATTTTTGCACTCTTCGATCCCAACACTCTGACATTTCATGCACAATCACAATAAATAAACTGATGATGCAATGATAAATCTTCATTACTCGTACGAATTTTACAATGGTTTGAAATTTGCAGAAAATTTTAGACCGAGAATTACTATTCATTGTTTTAGCTTCAAGATGAAATGGTGAATTGCGTTATGAAGCATAAGTGAATGAACGAATGGAACAAAGTGAGAGAGGGGCACTGCTACTCGAAGTCATTGACAAATAGGCACAGACAGAAAACAGATGCAGAATTTAGTAAAATAAATCAGAAACAGCTGAAAATAGATTATGGATCTTCGTCATCAAGACCGGTTCATGCATGAAGAGGCGATGAACTGATCTTATGATGACAGGGAAAAGCTCTAATTTTGCAGACAATGTATGGCAACAAATACGTTATTAGCTTACCAAGAAAGAAATAAGAAAAAATCTATGGATGTATCAGATGAAAATATGCTTTACTTTTCATCCGAAGGGGTCTATGAAAATTGTAGGATAACAAAATAAGAAATGAATGCTCCAATAGCTATGCAAGTCGAATATTTTTGTATCGTTACCCTACAACTTTCACTTATGCATTTGAAGATGTTTGCTCAAGGATAGCGTCCTGTAAAACTCAGCAGATAGTCTTCACACTGTCATTTGTAAATTCATCAAGCTCTAGACTAGGGTGTGTAGAAAAAATATTTGATGAATTTTACAAGACCACCCTCAAAGGAGTATATGCATGGATTTACTGCCCATTGATGGCAGGGCGCTGTGCATTGAATCCAGGGCGTTGTGCATTGAATCCAGGACGCTGTTGGTTGTAGGCCTGCTGCTGGTTGTAGGCAGGCGCCTGCTGATTGTACATCTGAGTCTGGGGCTGCTGCACCTGCTGCGGTTGCTGCACATTGACGGGGGCCTGATTGTCGACCGCCTCTTCGGGGAATTCCAGCTCCCAGATTCGCTTCAGGTGTTTGCCTTTCACGTCGCGAGGCGTTCCAAATCCAGTCATACCCTGAAATTACTACTTTGATTCATTGATTTGGAAAAAGCACAAAAGAGATGTGTTGAATGGCAACTTGGATTTGTGACGGATTGGAGATAGAGCTCGCCGCAACATACATTTCTCACGACTATTCTCTCGAGATAGAAACCATATTTACGACGAATAGATATTGGTGTAGCTTAGATTTTTGGGTCATTCAAATCTTTTTCCGAGTGCATTTGTACTTGACAAGTAGGTAAAACCAACTAGATGAATGAACACGAAATCTGCTTTTTAATTTGCACACATTATCCTGTCTGTTTGAATCATTAGACATTCACTTTTTATTATTTTTCTGCTCATTTGATGTGCAACCCTGCGTCGCTTGTTCAGAAAGTTGGAAAACGGTTTTTGCTCGTGAGTACGAGGGAGCAGCACTATTTTCTGGCAATTTTGTACTCCACTTGTCCCTTGTCACATTTCCCATCGAGTTCGCCAAATCGATGAAGAGTAATTCTAGCCTATCATGAAATAATGGCAGAAAACAGTAAATTCACTAACATTTTATGAATATCAATTTTGGATGAGCAAACAGACCTAGCATATATAGTGTTTGCGGTCCCTAGATTAAAGATATGCATCTGTTCTATCTTTCTTTCGTGACTCACATCTCTACCATATTCATAGCATATTTCATGAACTTCATCATTTCCAAACTGTCCGTTTAGATTCATTCGCTAAGCTTTCAACAACATTTTCGCAACTCCCAAATGTCCTTTCTGTTTGTCTATGTGGTGGTGGTACATCGTATTTTACTACGCTAATCAGCTTTAAAGTTTGAGTGAAAGTCGGCGAAAAATGATTACCCATCGATTTTGAAAGTATGTTGCAAAATAAGAGTTGAAAAATGCTGTGATCAGAAATCATCGAGCGAAATCGAATTTTCTGATAATATTTTTAGATGGATCTTGATCGACTATTTGAAAATCTTATGCAAACGAAATAATGTGTTGGAAAATTTTTTCAGCTCCTTTTATCAATGAAATAGTCCAAGTTTTTCAAGCAATCACCATGATATAAATCTATCATGTTTATCAGTATCCTTTCTTGTATTTTTTTTTTTTATTTTTTCTTCATTCTGAAAAATCGATCGAGTTTAGAGAAGTTGGGAAATAAAAGATGAAGAATGAAAAGAACACTTGGTGATCTCGAGGAATTGGATAAAGGAAGGGTCTCGAAAGATAACAGGAAAGAGTAAGGGATATCGTCAGACGAAGGGAAATGGACAGAGGGAGTTTGACTAGTCTGTTTGAATTGCCCTTCCCTTGCCTTTGAGAGGTTCTTTCATAGAGTCAGCCTATCCGTTGGCATAGCACACAAAACTCAAATCCTCTATTTCTTTTGTCTTATTTCTGCGCGAAGTCTCACCGAGTTTTCCCGAACGAAACTGCAGGAAAAGATGAAAAAGTTCGTCGAGATTTCCCAAAGTCGCTCTTATCTCGCAAATGCACGAAATCGATGAAGACGCCGACAGACAAATTGTGAATCAAACGTCATTGATCAAACTGCGATGAATCGTAAAGGAAAATCTCCAATGATTGAGTATGATATTCATCAATTAGCATACAACTTTGGTTGTAAATGAAAATAAATTTAATTTTGCGAGGCTATTTGGAAAACGCATGACATCATGAGACAAAATACTGGAGGTATAAAAATGGGCAGGCTAAGGAAATGCAACTTTTCCAATACTATTTGGCCACGTTCCTAATGCGAATTCTAGCGATTTTCAGATTGTTATTGAGGACGATACATTGAACGAACATTCACGTTTTCATTGAAACTACCTGCGGATTCTTTACCATTTAAACATTGTATGCTAATCTCACAACTCAAAAGCAATCATCCTTTCACCCATAACAGACGAAGCAAGCATTGTCTGTGGCTGTGGCTAAAACTCAGGAACCTATGCAGCGAAAGCTGAGCTAATTTTAGCAACATAAACTCTCATTGCTGTGCGTCTTTTGTGATTCACCTTCTGGCTTTCGAATTGATTGCTTCCACTCTGCAGTCTGACGATGGCGTCCCTCGACCTGAACTGATCGATCGTCCACCTCTTCTCGTCGTCGTACAGCTCCACCTTCGTCTGCGTATTTCGGGGCATTCCGAAACCCGTTTTGCCCTGCAAGCAAATTCACATAGACACTTGTTGACGGGAAAAGTTGCTAGGTTCTAAAAATGACATGAATATTCTATTGACATGGATAGATTCACTTCAATGCTCTGCATATTGCGAATGGAATCGGTCTCGTTGTTAGTCATCTATGAAGCTAAGGCTCCTTGCTTTATTTGATCGATGATTTTCAAAATTATTCATTCTCAACTTTACCGTGTAAATTTCATGTTCAAGAATTGTGACATTTCAAAAGAAGTACCAATCTCATTCGCAATGACTAATGCACGCACTGTTTCGCAAAATAAAATAAACCGAACCTAAAAAGCTTGTTAGAACATGGAATTATCATTGCTAAATTTACTGGAGCGACTTTGAGAAACCTTCGATGTCTGGGATATTTTTGGTTGATTTCGATCTGGATTCGCAGGTAAATTTGCCGATGACGGTTTCTTTTTCCCGACTTGTTGTGTTTGCTTTTCGCCTGGAGCATGAAAATGAAAATAGAAACAAAGAAAGAAGTCGGAAATCGAAAAATCGAGAGGATGTGGGTTGGAGAGTGTTGACATTGCGAGATGCTCAGGAAGTGTCAAAATTAAATTAGGGAGCGAGAAAGAAGAAAATGTTTGAATTCATCTAAAATCAAACTAAATCTTTGTTTTCTCTGTAGTTTTAAAGTTCTCAGCTATAGTTTAACGATCATTGAGGTTCTTCAAGTTGTTACATCAGACTTGGTAAGTTGATCGCATTTAGATGCGAAGTAAACAACTTTTTGAAAGTTTACAATTTCGTAACAGAGTCTCAGGAATTACACGATGATCTAGAAACGAAGTGAAATTAGTAATTAGCTAACCCGTTGCGAATCAAAAGCGTTCGTTCCTGACTGCAGGGGCACAATCGCGTCGGATTGACGCAGCTGACGGAGAGTCCATTTGCCTGGAAAAATCGTTTATTCCAAACAGAACTTTTGTTATCTTCAACTTTGTTTGATTCAATGACAACTTTGAAACGGAGATTTAATGGAGAATTAAAACATGAAGGAAGAAGTGAGGAATGATGACTTTGTATTTTTCATTGGTTATTCCTTGTTATCGAATTGATAAGAGAGAATAGAGCAACAGGAAAATACAGACGAAAAATGAATCAGATGACGATGATTAATCGATGTCAGCTTCATGAGGCCGAAGAATATACTTTTCCCTAGTTTCATCTAATCTATTTTGTCTATCTCATATTTCGACGCCTCGGTTTTCAATTATCTGACAATGAGTCTAGAGGCTTTCTTACCATCCCTGGTTCGTCTCTCATTGTCATCATTGGCTGGAACGTCGACAGCCAGAACTTTCAGGCCAGTTTCTGCAAATTAAACTGTAGCAGCTATGAAGTCCTACGAGATTCTTTATATCTATCAGTTTGTTTGCAGGAATTGCAAAAAACAATCAATCTTTTCGATGCAGAATATCCTACATTTTGAATTGATACATCGGTCATATGAAAATATGTCATTTTAAAGAAAGTCATATCATTTTTATTCAAAATAAATGATATGGCATAATTCGTTTTTCGATAAAATATCGAAGAATTGAGTATCTTATCACAAAATATCGACACATAATCATTGTCCACGATCTTTCACATCGTAGAGAAAATTCAAAAACGTTGAAAACCTACCGACAGCAGAGCTGGGTGGAGCATTCGCCATTTTGACTCTAGAAAATAATTAATGAAATGAGAAAGTAGGGATAATCAGGGATTAAGTCAGTTATCTGACTGTAGAATGATGACTGAGCGATGCTTTCCGTAGTGCTCTCTTTCTGTTTTCCTTCCCTTCTTTTTCAGCTTCTCCTCTCTTTCTCTAGACCTTTCTCTGGTGGGCGGGGTATTGAACTCGGCGCCTTCTTCCGGTGTCAACTGTCTATCTCTCTAGACGATAAATTTCATCGCTATTTCTCCATTTTCTGCTCGTTAGCAATCTATCAATTTTTTAACCTTTCCTGATTCCTTGTCCCCTCTAACCATATGCTATTTTTCACAAGTTGTTCGTCTCTGCTCCTTCACTCCCCCTCACTTTTTCTCTGACTCTCTTCCTATTTCCTCGTTGATAAACACTCCCTCTCAATTCGATTTTTACCTCGAAGTTTCTTCAAATCCCGTTATATTTCTAGTTGAAAATCACTGATCCAGGTGAACATTGCAGTAGAGCTTCGAATGCTTCCACACCTAGGATTGAGAAAAACGAACGAAGTCAAGCTTGTACCAGTTCCAGGCTGCATTTCAGCTGATACTGCGCAATTGGCAAACTACAAAAACCAGTTGTGTGGGTGGAGCTGATGAACAGATCATAACAGAGGGGGTGAATGAATGAATGGATGAGTGAATTGAAGGAGTGGCGGAGTGCAGAGGACACAACTGCCCACGAGAAGTCGATCGATGTAAGCTAATAGACTCATCATTTGCTCATCAATGCTACAACACGTGTTGTGAAACTTCTACCATTGTTTCTAAATTGAATTGACATAGCTTTCAGGTGTCTGAAAATTTTAGGAATGACATGATTATTCTCTTTTTCGTAGGTTTACAACGATTGCAATCAAATATAATCTAGACTATTTTCTGTTTGTCGAAAACTCTTCACGTGGGGTCAGCTTTAAATTTCAAGACATTGGATTTTTGCGGTTCGAATTCTTCGTCACATATAACCGAAATATGATTTGTGATGGACACGCGGAGTTGGCACTTCACCGATATTTATACGATGTCGTGAAATATCTTTGATTTCTCATTGTTATGATGGATTAAAATCTGCATACATTTTTGGAACGTGAAGACTCGTCAAAAATAGTCTTCGACGATGATTCATAGATTCTGCTTCGTTTATTCTCTCCTGAATGTTTTGTCAGATCGATTCTACTCTCTTTCTGTCTTTCAACTCCTGTAGAGTCAGAGACACAGTTAGTAGTGACTTCTTTGAATTGTGTAATTCGATCTGTAGTAGACATATTTTTGCCCCAACACAGAAGTAGTCGGGGGGAAAAATGATGGATTCCGGATTTCGAAGTCATTCATCGCTGCATTGCCGATGGCAATGCATATTGCAAAGTGCTTGAAGAGAGTCAATCCAAACAATTTACATTTGCACAAGACGAACGCTGACAATGAGACGATAAAAATTCAGCCAAAGAAATTGCTGCAATTAGAACTATCTCACTACTGAGAAATTCGCTGCAAACTTGGAAGGAAAATCGTTACAAAAATGAAGAAAACACACACGCAAAATTGTCAATGTATCCGATTACTTGAGACAATAAATGGAAGAACATTTCGATGCATAAAAATTGGAACTTTGTTTGAAAACGAATAGACGACAGTTTCTAGATTCAAGAAGTTACTTTAACGACTATTCGATATTATGCAATGCATACTCAGCATATTCGAATTTGTGCATCATTTATTTTGCCCCAAGTAATTGGTCATTTTAACGGTACCAATTAGAAAAAAACAAATTTTTGTACATTCGCGAGATATCAATCTACTTCCGCAATAACGCTCAAAATAGAGCTCTTTTTCGGATAAGAGTGATTGTTTTGGTTTCTGGTTTTTCGTTTTTCTCCGTCTGTTTTCACACAACTCGCCTCATTAATCTGCCAATTCTTCTGGAATACCCCAAGGCAGTTTTACACCGAACCGAGGCGAGGCTGCAAGCATTTTTTTCGGTTCGAATGACGCACTGACTGATTTCAGTCGGGCAAACAACAAACAGCCTCTGGCTGGCTGATTGCTCGGGGCGGGGGAAATCGATGGGCATTCAACTTACCTGCAAATTGCAATGCGTAGGCGGGGGTGTGCTAGAAAATTGATGCAGTGATTAGTGAGTGAGCTGATGATGAAACTGATTAGAGGAGACGGATGATGAAATAGGCAAGAAAGAAAATTAGGCAGCGTGTTAGATGATTTATGATAGTGCCAAGAAGATTGACTTCATTTATAATCTAAGAAAAATAACTTTTTTGATTATAAGAGAGAGCAGAAACACATGGGAAAAAATTCTCTAGCCATAAATATTCCCTGCCTTTTTCCCCATACCTTCTCCATGCAGTTTATTCTAATCTTGCATAAATGAAATGAAATTTTCTGAGTGTCAATTTCATAATGATTGTTTTTGCTCACTTGAAATTCGATCCGACAAAATAATGTATGCAAATTTAAAAAGGGAAAATGTGTGTTCGCATATCGAGCTAGTTTTCACATAATTTTTAGGTCAACATGGGACCGAACAATTTTTAATGACCTCACCATCTTAGTTATTCCGAGACTTATTTGTATATATTATTTTTACTATGAAATTGGTAATATGGAAATGTATTTTCAGGATCTAGCTATACGACTCAGGATTGCTTGAAAGATCGATAATTCTCGTGTATTAGATGGGAATGAGATGTGTGCTACACGGGATATCGCAATGAATTGCTGATGCTTTTAACTCCCTTGTGAATTTTGTTTTTGTAAAGAGACGTTATCCGTGCAATTTCGATCAGCTGCTGTGATTAAATTTGACTGATTATCATTTCATATCGATAATATAAAGTTTGTTCAATCCAAGATTGGTAGCGAAATTGGACTTGTCAATATTGCTATCTTTCAGTATAATGCATGCTGCAGGTGAACTCAATAAATTCTTTGCTGCATTCCCTATCATCGATGGCTTTATAAAATCGGTATGCCAACTTTGAGATGTGTACTGTAAAATTCCTAATACCCTCGGAATTCTTTTGACTTATCCTTTTCCCTAAATATGTCAATCATGATCGGGCTTGTTAGAGAAGAAAGCATATTAGCATAAATTGTTTCTCATCAACTCTGAACACACATGTTAGAATGACCAATACTTTTTCGTTATTGATATCACGTAATTATTCTTTTTTGATCATGCAGGAACATTTGGTATGTGTGTGTGTGTGTGTCAACAGCCAGCTTTAATTATTACGAATTTCACTTATTTGCTGAGAGTATACATTATTATTACAGGCACGGAAGGTTGAGTAGACTGACATTCAAAAATATGGAAATGAAGAAGGGGAAGATGAAAGGTGGGAAGGAAACAAGTCGAAAAATGCGTGGGCGGATTGCATCATCAATAGATGGACAAAATCGGCTGAGGTACGACGCAATTCTGGCGCCAACACACCAAAACTGCATCGTACACTCAACTGACATTAAACCATCCAAATCTTGATAAATTGCAAGTCAGAAACGTCGAAGGAAAAATCCGTAAAATTATTTAAATCAATGAATAAGTCAATAAAATGTATAAAAAAATCGACTACAATAAAATAAGGCACAGGGGTCGTGATTTCTTTGTAAAAACGATGTTGTAAATGGAGCATCTTTGCAGCAGCAATGCATTCAGATGGCACTTCTGTTTTTGTTTGTCAGACATTTTTTTTTTGTAAAGGAGCAAATAGTGGATTTGATCGTAAGAAAATGAATAATTTGATGATAGATAATGATAAAACAATAAAAGCACGCGATGTAATGTCGATGTGGGATGCAGGCAGTCTTCCAGTGGGCAGGGGGCAGTCCGCTTAGAGGCGATCGAGCGAGACCTCGGCCTCCTCGGGGTATTCCAGCTCCCAGATTCTCTTCAAGTGCTTGCCCTTCACGTCTCGAGGAGCACCGAATGATGTCATCTTCTGAAATCAACAAGCAAATTGGTCTATTTTTGTAAAGCTTTTTCTGGAACTTTGACGTGAAGTGGAATCGATTACGATGAATGGATAAAGTACAAAATCTTCGCTATGATGTTAATCATAATTTGGCCAAATCTTTAGTGTGTTATGATAAAAATTGTTCTTTTCTCAAAGTTTCGAATGACAGACAATGCAGTGATGGCATGACTTGTGTCTTCGTGATAAAAAGATGAAAAAATCACTTTTCATTTCTCTCTAATGGCGAAGATCATGTATTTTCAGTATCATGATATTTGGAAGATCAATGTTAAAATGTTAAAATCAAATAAAACGAACCTTCTGGGAGTCACCCTTGTTCCAACCGGCTTGCGATGGGATAATCGTCTCGGATTGCTGAAGATCAGTCAATAAAACTGGCATTTAACAAGAATCGAACAAACCTTGATGGCTTCATAAGGCAACTCACCACCCTCGGCCTCGAAGGTCGTGTTACGGATGGTACCGAAGCCGGTCATGCCCTACAAATATGTAGATTTTCTGTGCCGAATGACTAGAATGTCGTACCTGCTGTGAAGCAAATCTGTTGGTACCGGACTGCAATCGAACCATGCCTTGGGATTTGCGGTTTTGCCACGAGATCGACGGGTCCAGCACCTGCAAAGTAAGGGTAAATTTATGGCTCGTAGATGCATATTTCGGCTTTTCGAATATCTTACAGCAAGAACAAATATTATTGGATAAAGAGGGGTAGAATAAATTTCTAATCTTTTATCCTGAATATGGAGGGCATACTTGTATCATTCTAAACAAATTGAAAACTAGAATGTACGCAAAACTAGACTCTTTCAAAATAGTCTAATACTGTCAATGTTTCGCCAACGCGAAGCGTCCGTAAAGAGTGCGCAATACGATTGAACTTCTTCGAAAGTTAGATCTCGTTAATAAATGCACAATAACTCGCATCACTACAGGCAGCGCTTATCCACTCTGTCATGACGCCTTTTTCTTTGGCTGCGTTAAAAATGGAATAAGTAAAAGTCTTTGAGAGGGTTAGCTAATGAGTGGAGAGCAGCGCAAAGAAACACAAGAAGAAAAGTTCAATCGCAATGCGCACTTTTGCGGACGCTCCGCGTTCGTGAAACATTGACAGTACAGCCTGAAGCAAGCATGCTCTCGTCGAGCTAAAGTATTATTTCTTCAAGTTTTCCGAGGTTATTAATGCCATTAATGAATTCGGAATCTGACCTCCCATCTTCCCTGACCGAAGCAGGTCATGTTCTTCTGCGAAGCGTATTTGTTGGAACCCATCTGAGATGGAATAGTGGTCTGATCGATGGAGGACTGATGATCGTACTCGGGATGGCTCGAGTCGACCATCTTGGTGGTCTCACGACGAGCCGTACCGAAGCCAGTCATACCCTTCTGGGAGGCTGAACAGAACAATTTAATAGGTAAGGGAGACGAGTTTGGAGGTTACCGAATTTGTTGGTTCCGGATTGCAGAGGGATTTCAGATTGATCGGGCTTCTCGTGGTCGTATTCGGGGTGTTTCGAATCGAGCATCTTCGTCGTCTCACGACGACCAGTACCGAAGCTAGTCATACCCTGAAATGTAAGATAAATCATATGATATACAATCATATAACATTATGTATTCGGCTCTATTATAGATTCTTTCTTATTCAATTGAAACTATTTTAATTTTGTCCAGATAATGCATTCAGTAGAACCATGATTCGATGGTAGTTATTAAATCTTCAGCATAAGGTATTCTTATGCACGTGATCAACACTTGAATCCTGATATAGGCAACTAAGGATTTCTTAATTAAGACTGACAAAGAACTTATGTGGAGATCCAACAATTCCAGTATCAAATGGTACGCACCTTTTGAGAATCGTACTTGTTGGTACCAGCCTGAAGACGGACGATACCTTCGGACATGCGGATCTTCTCTTCTGACAATTCCTGAAATAATTATTTTTCTTTTCTTTTCTTTCAATTAATTTTGATCGATTGCTCACACTTTCTTTATTTTCATTCGAAGAATCAGTAATTGCTCTTTCATCCGAGGTTTCCCTTCTGTCCGAAACGTGAGTGCGTGCATTTCAGTGAACTGCTTTAGCGCAAATCCTTTTTACCAACAAGCTCAACGAACGCGCTCCCTGGCATTCAGAAAATCACAAAATGCAAGCTAAAATCTGCCATTTGGCTTTCCCATTCCCCCCTTTTCTTTCACTTTTTCACTTTTCGAGTTCTAAACAAACGCCCCCTCAACTTTTTGCGCCTGCTCATTTTTTTCTCTCCTTCGCTCTTGCGGTTTTACCTGCAAATCTTCACTTTGCCTTCATCTCGAACATCATTTCACAACGAGAACAAGCGAATACTTGAAAGCGATTATCGATTGATGGATAGAAAAATTTATAGGTTAAAATACCATCTAATAAACTAATTTATTTTTCATATTGCTTTACAAAGACTACATCTATATATTGGCGACTCAAGTTTTGAAATAGCATAAAATTCAGTTCATCAATCTAAATTAGCTCGATTTGGATAATATGGTTCTTTCTATACGGTAAAATTCCTGCAAAGTTGTTAGCATTGGAACGAATCCACTCATATTGCGTTTCAAAACATCTATTTGTCAATGTACGAAATAGTAAAGGAAGAGAATTTCTCTAACATCCTATACTGTTTCACGTACAACGATGCTACTATGCAACTACTTTCCAAACTGTTTTTATTGATTGCACAATTTTATGCATGTTGCACGAAGGCAATGCTATTCTTTACTGCTTCAGACGAATCCCTGCTCATTTTCCTCGACCTGTATGCTCAAGCTGTTTTTCATTGTTTGCGTACTAATTTTGATCGATTTTCTCGAAGGTATTTTCCATTATCTTCTGTATTTTGACGAGTGGTTTTCGCTCTAATATTTGAACGTCTTGTAAGCTATCGAATTACCAGAACAGAGAGAGAAAGAGAGTAATAGAGATAGTCAGCTGAGTTGACAGAAACGATGCAGAAAATGTAGAAAATAACATGGAAAGATAAGAGGTTTTAGGGAAATAGAGAAGTGAAGGAATTGCATTGAAACGAATCGCTTTGCTACTGCATTGCTTCTGCTTCTGCTCAAGTATTCCGCATTGTTCTCGAGAATTCTCTCCTTTCGCTTTTTCATAGGTTCATTTTTTGCAGGCTATCAATAGAGCTATTTACCAACGAAAGCCAAAACTTTGGATTTCATAAAGCGCAGAGCTCAATCAAACTAGAGAAAACTATTATTTACACATTTTGATAAAAAGTCGATGAAATGTAAAGAGCTTACCGGAAGGTCAGCAGGGTTCTGCGAGACACGGACACCTTCACGGCACACATCACGAGGAGCACCGAAACCGGTCGAGCCCTTAAGTCAAATGGACGATATTAAACTAGAGTACATCGATGGTCTTCTATGGAATTAACTAGAAGCTGTTAAAAATTTCGTGAATCTACCAAACGTTGAATTAATAAATGGAAAAGAATAGAAAAATTTGTGATGGTTGTTCATGATGAATTATACAGATGCTCTAGATGAATGCATACCTTCTGCGAGGCGTACTTGTTGGTACCTGCAAATAATAAGATAAATTAATGTCGCAGAATGCCTAAATAGTCAAATACTCAATCACATGAATGGCTCACATTCTTGCTCTGGCTCACCAGATCATTTATGCTTCACCTACTACCCTCAACTTTGTATGTTTAGTATAGCATCCGATAATGAAAATATTCGCAGTGCTAATTAAAAGTCAAACAAAAAATGATGCTATCTAAAAGCCTAGATCTTTAATTCACCTCATCACTACTTCTAATTTATCAAGGCTTCATCCTGTATAATTATTGAGTAATGTCTATCATAAAATAGGTAAGAGCATGAGAATATCTTACATTGACAGAGCTCGCATCTTTCATTCATCTGATCACAACATTTCCAACTAATCTCACACGTTTGAGATTATTTTTAAATTTATAAAATGATCAAATGATTATAATACATTTTTCTCCCACTCATCTGCATAACAAAAACCATGAAAGAGTAAATTAACTTACCGGATTGCAGACGGACCTCTCCGTGAGATCGGTTGGCGACGTCTTCGGGGATCTCCTGAAAGCATTACTTCTTCAGTGCTTTTTAATATTTTTATCGATATTACGAATTTTCGATCAAGATTTGCTTAGCAGTTCCTTCACGAAAGACCTATCTTCTCCTTCTTATTTCTCACTTCACGTTCACCTTTTTCTGTCGCGTCAGCTGTCAAAAATCCCCCTCAGTTTGGTCTCCTCCTCAAAACGCTATATTTGGTCATGATGCAATAATTATGCAAAAATAGAAAAGTGTCTCGTAAATCTGATATTTCACCTTAAAAGCCTATTAATGTACAGTGAGGACCTAAAATTTTGAACAATCCTGATTATGGATTGAAGCTCAAAATTGCACTTATCATGCACAAACTTTCATTCAAACTCTTTGCAAAAATTCGAATCTATCATGCCTCACTTGTATGTGTATACACGATTATTGCAAATTTTAGGCCGACATTGCATAAATGAATGTTTATGAACCTGGAGATTTTCGGACTTCACTCGGGTGGAGGTGTTACGGGGTGTACCGAAGTTGGTCATCAGCTTCTGGGAGTCACCCTTGTTCCAGCCGGCCTGTGATGGGACGATGCCTGAAATCAATTAGATAGAGTTACTCCTTCCAATTTGGGAATGTACCATCGGTCTGTCGGAGTTGGGACAGCGTCCATCTGCCGACTCTCTTCGGCTGGCCTTGGCCGGCCACCTTCGTCTCCATCGTCGCATTAGGTTGCTCCTCTGAACATTGAAACATCATCAAGGATAAAGGAGCTATTTTGAGATTTTGAACATTTTCAGTCATGCTTTTCCTGATTCATATGGTCAACCAACGGCGAAAATTTCATAAACTCTACCATAGATGTAGGGTTGTGTTGGAGCTCGAGCTGGTTTTGGTGGAGGAGCTGAGACAGTCTGGGCAGGCTTTACAGGCAGACTATATGGCTTCTGTTGAGCCTGATTCGTCAATTCCGGATAATTTCCGTATGATTTTGGGGGCGTCGGTGCAGCCACCAATTCCTTATAGTTCTCAGGAGCAGAAGGCGAGATGGCAGTCATATTAACATTCACAGTGGCAGGTCCTTTAATTATCGCGGTCTTCGTCGGTGCAGGCATGCTTCCGCCGTTCTGCTGGGCTGCTGCCCTCTGTTCGGATGGGAACTGGTGCGCTTTGCCCTGTGCCAATTTGAGTGCGGGTGCAGCGGGTGCCTGCTGCATCTTGATGGGCACGGACCGACCCGTCTGTGGGAGAATCGTGTTGGTCGTGGATTTGGGCGCAGCGTTCGCGATTCGTTGCGGTGCATGTCGTTCGACTGCGTCCGCCTGTCGAGGACTCAATTCCGTGCGCAGTTTGCTGTTCGGATCTGGTCTGCCGGCTGGGAGCTGCTGCTGTTGCTGAGATTTCTCGTGGGGACTGGGATAGTAGTGTTGGGGAAACCCTTGGCCTGCTTGGGCTGGCGCTGCTCCGCCATTTGGTCCACCGTGTTGCACGTATTTACTGGATGAGAAGTTTGTGGCGGATGACGTATAACTCAACATTATAGCTGATTATTTATGATGATTTGTAATTTAGAAAATAGGGATAGAATGCCACTTCGACAGGCGTACGCTCTGTCGAGTCCTGTAGATTAGCGGTGATGCACGGTTTTAATGGGCGGAGCTAATTTCGCTTGACGAGAGAATGAAGGGAATGAGGATGGGAAGTATGGAAGGATAGGGAAGTGCGCGAATTGCAAACACGCCAATGGGCGGGCGAATCAAATAGCAAATAGAAATGAGACGACAGGAGTCAAATTGGCCTCAAGGGATGTGAAGACTGGGGAATTCTTGGTGGACTTGTATGACTCTATTCAATTTTCAGATAATTTTAGCGACTTTTACAAATGCTAATGCTAGATTAGCGAAGGTATTTAGGAATCAAACCGAAAAATGGCGTGTTTGTTTGATTTCAGGGATGGTTCAGCGGGAAAATATTGTGGAGAAAAGTGAGTAGAATAAGTTGGAAGAAGAGAGAATTATTCTTCAATTCTTCAGTTTCTTACGCTGTTTCTGTTTCTTCTTCTCCATTGAACAGTCCAATACTCGTTTGCGACTCAAAGAGCCTATTTTCCTTCTCTTTTCGTCTTTTCCCTGTAGCCCTCCTTCTCTTTGCCTCATTATTTGTTCGAGTGGCATGATGATCAGTCAGTCAGAGAAGCTATTTTCATTTCCCTCTTCTCTCGACAAATACCTGTAGGTAGTTCAATACGCTTGGAAAAACTTGCAAGAGATGGGTAAGAAACGAAAATTCGTGCAGTCATCTTTTCTTCAAATGCCAATTCCTGAGCAATGTTTTTCATGTTGTTATATTTTGTGACTTTTTATCTCGGAATATTTTGATATTGTTTGTGAACGCCACAAGAAGGAATACAAATTGAGGAAGAAGTAAAGCCAAATGAAAATAACGAAGCTGAATAAAACAAGCAAAGGATTGAATCAGAAGTTTCTCATTTCAAAGCCTTGCTGCTACAGTGAATGAAGAAATTGCTAAGTCTCATTTGGTAATGTTTGCAATATGAAGGAAGGAATCAAAATTCGATGCCAAATCCTAGACAGTGTACGCGATCAGACGTGTTTAATCTGATGTTTGGTATCAGCATGACCGATTTGACTCACCCCATAACTTCGGGGGCAGTTTACATTTTTGTAAATAGAATGAAAGCTCGTGATTTGATGTATGTTTATCTGAATGAAATGATATTTTTAAAGATCATGCCCCTTCCCTATCGAACCCTAATTATGATAATCTTGTCAAGATTTATCTGTATTCTGACCTAAACTTCCTATCTTTGTCACCGACTATTTTTGATTAGAAGGAAGTATAGGGAAAAGAACAAAAAAGCGATAATAGTGATTGGTCGATGAAAACCATAGGAAGCCCTTACACTGCAGTGTTTTTCTTAATTACTGATTTTATTGTCTATTTCCTGTGTGATATTTGGCCCTATTTTTGCCTTCATATTTCACTTGGCGTTTCTTATTTTTCGGCTTTTTGGAAGAATAACGAGAAAGTGAGAGAATGCAGGCTTCTTCCAAGGAGCCGCTAGCGATTGGCATTACACATTGAAATAAACGAGAGGGAGCATAGCATTTGTGGATGGCAGGAGAAGCAGAATAATGAGAAATAGTTAGGTGATCGAGGAGAGTGATAAAGAATGGATAAAACAGAAACGAGGAAATAAAGTTGATAGGAGAGAGGAAGGAAAAATATGAGGCAACCATTGCGAGGAATGAAAAGTCGATGGAGTTTATGAGTTGGTAAAACAAAACATAAAATAGAAGCAGATTTTAGGAATTTTAACAATCTTTCTAAAATTTATCGATCATTTATATTTCCTACAATAAGTACTCTTATCAGAGCTACAGTAATCCTCTTATAAATTGCATCAGAAGAGAAAGAAAATTCGTTTAAAAACGAGAGCTTCAACTTCATTCAGCTCCAATTATTTGCACAAATGATTAGTGCTTTTTCTTCATTGAAATAGGTTTAGCATGGTTGAGTTTAGAGAAGAAAATGTTGAATGTTAATTAGAAAAAGGTAAGTAAATAAGTCTAGTAAAATTTAATGAAATGGTAAAAAAAAATATACTAAATTTGCCTGAAAATGAATATGGAACCGGAAAAGCATGACTCGAATTCTCTGTTGATTTTTAACAACTAATGATAATTTTAAATTTAATATTTTAAAATTAATTCATTTCCACCTACCCTGAGCCTCCTCTTGCGGCGTGTCTTCCTCAGCAGGCGGCATTCTGAAAATAACTAATTTGTAGCTTTTTCCTTCCAAATAATTATCGAAGTAAAAATCGATTGATACGCGAACAGTGAAAACCGAATGAATCAATAAATTAATTAGCATAAAAATTTCGAATCAGGAGGAGAAATTGTGCAAGAAGTTTGAAAGGCGAGTTAAAAATATCTCCAAGAAAGGAAACAGAAGTGCAAGCAGATTAGCGACAACCAAAATAGAGATGCAGAGACCAGAAAATTAGAAACTCGCGATGATTTTGAGCCTACTTTTGCGATCATTGTAATCGTAGAATTTTTGCGCCTTTGAAACTTCACCTGAAGAAATCTAACATTATGATTCACGCATCGATTTCAAACAATTCAGAAATTCTCTACTTTCGCAAATCATCGAAATCGTTCGAATCTTGAAAGCGTATGAAATTTCAGCACAAAATTGAGGCTGCATGATTTTGAAACTTCAGTAAAGATATCGTATGTCCAAAGGTGAAGCAAATGAGAGTCACAATAAAATGAACAATAGATGTCTTGCTGTTTGGAAAGATACTGATCCAGAAGTTCAAGAATCAAACAATAAAGGGTAATTAATTATCGAAACAGCTATTTTTCAATAAGAATTTTTGGAGAAAAACTGGAAAAATAATTGTGCAGCAGAAGAAGAAAAGTTTGCCCACCCTCATAACTTTGAACATCAACATCAAATAATTCTGCAACAATTCCCAGGAAAGATGTCAGATTATGAGAATAACAAGCAGTAAAAATATAACGATTTGATCTGAAGTAGTTCAAGATAGCTTGTGAATGATTTTCTACAAAATCACATATGAATGCAAAATTCTGTCGTCACTGTAACTGCAGAAATTCATTTGAGAATTCAGCATTATTTTGAATAAATTAATACGGTATAGACGTAAAATTATTTTACCTGCATTCAACTTTGCAGAATCTTGAAATTTTGGTAGAAATTCTAGGAAGTCATAAGAAATATTTTTTTAAAAGATCAAGTCAAAATGGGCGAAAATATACATGAAAATTTAATGAGCACACTCTTTCATGTTCATTAACGAAGTGCTTTTCTCTGCCTAATAATTGCAAATTATTAGTGGGCGTGGCTAAAGTGCTATACCGTATCGATATAATTTTCAAACTGAACTCTTTGGAGTCTATCCCATTTCTGGATCGTGATTATAAATAGTTCTGTAACATTCGAAATCGTATCGCGCGCTTCTGCTTTCCTTCGTTGATGAACAAGATAGAGTGGAACGAAAATAGTTGGATCTCTAAGTTTCGCAAATGCTGATCTTCATGAATACATAATTTACTGGGGATACGTAGAATCTCTCACTAATTCTGTTAGTCCCTTCTTCTCACACTTCTTATAAATCATCTGTGGCGAAAGCTTGATTTTCATCCAGAAAATGATCAGAAGCAAGGATTACGGACAGATGGAATGAAGCATTGCTCGACGAAAATGAAGAGAGCGTAAAAAATATCGAATTGAAATCGAAAAAAGAAATACTTCATTAGAAAGAGCGCGATATTTTTCCATCATTTAATGGAAAACATTCCTCTGTAAAAATCTTGATATTGTCTACGACTACCAAATGTATCAATTGGAAGAGTACTCTAATCTAACTACAGCAGAAGTAGCGAAATAATTTCTTGCTGCCTTGACGTCTATTCGCATCAGTGTACTTTATTCCAAGCGACTGTAGTTAAATAATGCTCTTACTTTTCACTCTAAGTTTGAATGTGATGAATTGGGATCTTTTCGATATGGAATGATCGCTACCAAGATTTAAGAAATGAGCTGTTTTATGCGACGTCAACGTTGGTGAATAATAGCGCATTCTACGATTGATACACTTACGAGTCGCAGGCGCTACAGTTAACATGATTTGCCAGAGATATGAATACATCGTCAAAATCTCATATAGCATTGTCAAATTTGCAAAATTCACGAAGATCATATTATTACAAATTGACAGTGCACCTATTTTTCAACTAATAAAGAAACGAGAAAGAATCTGAAGACATTTTGGGCCGATCAGGAACGCCGATGTCGTTCAGCCTGTGCATGCAGAGTAGATGCACATCTGTGAACGGGCTCATTAGAATCGAGGCAGAATGAGAGATCAGTGGATTGAGGATGGAGGGGTGGAAAGATGGAAGGAGCTTTGATGATAACAGAGATAAGGGATAAAAGATAAAGAAGATATGGCATATCGTAGGAGGTGGATAGCAGAGACGCAAAGAGGCAGACAGAGGAGGGGAAATGCCTGAGGCTATAATCACAATCGTCCATTACACAGAGGGAGGCTTCGAGAAGAGTTTTGTGAAAAGAGCAGAGAGATGCAGAAATGGGAAAATAGCGAGAAGCAGAGGGAAAGCGAAACTGACAACGGCACGGATTTCGGCAGCAAGCAGCAGGCGGTCTGCCTGACTGCCTCACTGATAGAGCAGCTCCAACTTTCCCTCTAAGAATAGGCTCGCCCACACAGGTGAGAGGCAAGACGAGGCACGCTAAGAGATAAAACAACGAATGAGGGATAAGGAAGATTAGTGGATAATTCGAGACACAAGGAGAAATGAAAATCCAAGATATTTCAAATCATGCAAATGCAAATGGTAACTTGCGTACAGAAGAATGTAGGCTAATTTGCAAAGATGACAGTGCCTATTCTATCGGCTGATCTACAGACAATGCATAACGAGGGAATAAGAACGTGGAAAATCTTGAATACAACCGCGAATACAAAATCACAGCATAGATGAGATGGTTACGGTGAAAATTCACTCTTTCATTAAGCGACCACTTGGAGATAATTTGATAATGACTCACTGGCGAAGGAAAATAATATCATTATCATAATATCAAGAAAATTATTTTTCTTCAAAAGCAGATAATAAAGAAATTCCACAATAATCACCCAAATGAATATCGATACTTCGATCGATGGATAAGGCCTTCAAAAAATAGTTGTTTTCACATTTGAAGGCTTTCGGCTCGAAGTTTACAACGAAGAGTGATGGACGAGAGAAGGATATAGAGAAGAGAGGGGAGGGCAGTGATAAGATGATAGGAAGATTGAAGAAATGCCTGATTGAAGGGGTTGAACGATGAAGCTGGGCAGAGGTATTGAAGAAGGTCGATCGAGTTACCCTTTGTATGACTACAATAATGCAGTATTCCAGACAGCTTTGCAGATTATAAACAGCTGATGAATAAGCAGAGAAAGACGGAAAGGTCACAAGAGAAAACTCGAGAATTCATGATGTCATAGATATGAGAATAACAAAATAAAGAAATGTGTTGTTATTTGAATGTATCATTTGCTTTGTCGGAACAAATTACAGTATTTACGATCTAAATGTAAAGAAAGGTTGATCTTCATTAAATATGTTGATAAAAACACAATTTCATATTCAGAATGCTTGTCGTGTATTTTGTCACCGTTCAACTTTCAATCGAAATTTCAGTACGTTTTACCAACTAAAACATAAGGAATTCCATGCATCAGGGTAAGGTTAGATAAACAACAGGTTAGTGATTATATTGTTCAGTTTATTAAATTTACGATAAAATATGGAAAAACCTTTCTATTTCAAAACTAGTCTGATGAAAAAGTTAAAAGAAGGCAAAAAGTAATGAAGTAATACAAATCATCCAGAGAAAGTAGATTTATGACCTCATTTGTTAGAAATTCTCGTTTGACAAGATGACGGGATGACGAAACCTATCGTTCCCCTTACTATCTCACCTTACTCTCATCCCTTAACCTAAACATAGCACGCGATCTCTTGTCATTTATTAGAAAGAGTCTCGTCATCTTGTCATCTCGTTAAATACGAGTTGCCCTTTTCTGCACCAATTCATGTGGATTAACAGTCGAAGATATTCCGATTCGATTTTTATCTTGTGAAAATCCCTGTTTTACTAATTTTTTTATAAGATATGGGACGTTGTCCGGTAGCATTTATGGCGTGAGAGATATGCGACATGCAGACAGAAAAGACTCACCTATTCCCCCTTCCATCATCTCTCTTCATCCCTCGATTTGCCCATTCCTATCCATTCCAAACAAAACGAAAAAGCTCATAAATATTCATGCTCCTCGCTCACTATAAACCTTTCTTTTTCTGTTATTCTTCCATCCTTCCTATGCTTCCCTTTCCATATACGATATCCCCTCCTCAGTTGTTCAAATGACTTCCTCTAATATGTCCACTCATCTTGTGTATTTATTTCCCCCGAGGGCATACTTCCAGCGAATTTCAACTGCACACAATTCCATACTTTTTGATGACACCTGTCTTTAGAAGAGTCAAATGAGAAATGTAGGTATTCATGATAATTTTGACATTGCGTAAAACTGACAACATAAACCAGGATAAAACCCGAGGATGATTTTTATCATCCTTTGTAAATCTTCTATTTCTCAACATATTCTATCCTGTAATGCTAATTGCGATAAAATTTGAATACAAATTGTTCGAAATAAATTAAACCATGTGAATTATTTGAGAATTCCTTAGTTTTAGCGATCAATTCATCAGATATGACTAATAAATTTTCAGTGTATATCAAATGTGTTGTGCATTCAATTTCATGTCACAGAAGTTTTTCTTTTCCTTACTAAACTAAATAAATTACAAATAGTATTCGAATAAGCTTCAAAATATTTATTGAGAACATCAAAAACCTTGAAAAATTCATTGAATTCCCCGAATCTGTTGGAAATAAGCTTATCGGCTCTGAAATTACTCACAGAAGAACAAAGGAAGTGAGAACAGATTGAGTGGTTTTGGGGGAATCGAAGAGAACAGACAGAGAAAGGAAATTAGCCGATAGGATTGCCCTCCTCGGCTCGCTTTCTCCGTTTCTCGTCTTACACAATCAGGAAACAAAGGGAATCGGAATCGCAGGATCAGACATAAGCTCATATGGCAGTGCAAGGCTTTCAGTGCATTTGTGTCTTGCGGACTAAATCGTGCTCCATTACAAATCAATTCGAGCACTTCTGTAAGGGTAATCTCGTGCAATGCAATAAAACAATCTAATTAGTATGGAATCACATCGTTTGAGATGAATAATAGCAGAGTTTTCTTAATTTTTCTTTCAAGTGATTTTCATTAATATCGTTTTATTTCTCATATGCATTCTTCGAAATTTACTAAACTAATTCTTCATAAATTTGTTATAAGTGTTCAATAATATGATGAGAAAATTTTCGAAAACAAAAAACAAGAGCATAACTATAGAAAGGAGCAGCTTGAAGTGAATTTTATGGTGCAAAGTTAAAATCGAAAATCAAAGCAATACTCAGAAAACGTTGTTCTTCGAAGCTGATGCCGAGTTGTTCTGGATTTCAATTTTGAACATTCGGAATTGGAACTGAATTTTCTTGTGACTAGAAGTCGAAATTTCGATGAACAGAGATCTCGCAATTGGAATTTCGCACGCTCTGTGCCGACGTAACTTCACATTTTCGAAAGAAAAAATCCGGAAATTTAGGAGCAAGAAGAGTCGAAGTCGATAATTCATTCGACGGTCCTACTAAAGAATATTCAATTTTGTATCCACTTATGTAATGCCTTCATTTATCATTATAAACTATGCATACGTAAAATGAGGAAGAACATCATGCGCTAAATCTATTCCGTCAAAATCCTAATCCTGCCCTTGTGTCACTTGTCTAAACTGTTGCTCTCTATTGATGCCCTTTTATGGCCGTGTTAATGGGTGTTTTCTTTTCCTAATAATTGAGGGTCCTCATTCCTTCCTTCTGCCACCTTTATCCCCCCTCCCCTTTTCTTTCACTTCACAATTATTGCTCTCCCAGGAGCCAGCCATCTGTCTGATGAGCCGAGTGTGTGAAAATCCGGAATCCGCCAAAATCAGTGGCTAGTCGAATCCCTGGGCCGTATGCCAGGCGAGAGTGAAGAGTTTAGACGAAATTCTAAGGCTCACGATCAAAACAAGATCCGGAGATTTTGAATTGTTATTCAGACATCATTCTATAACCTCACGCAGTTTTTTTTTAATTCCAAGTCTAATAAATGCGTAATTTGAGAATTAAAATCTCGTTTTAGTTGTACCCAAACGTTAAGAAGGTCACTAAAATTTGAAATCTATCATTGGGCATTATTTCGAGAATTCGAATTAAACTAATTTCTTCTGAATAAGCTGGAGAAGCATTCAGAAACTCACAATTGACCGAAATTCTAGGCTGAACCTGAGTAAGTCATCATTGGAGCATATTTATGTAACTTTTAAATACATCTAAGGGTTCAATAATTTCTGTAAACTGAAAGAATACATGCATTTACACATTTATCGCCACAATTTAATCCCTGCCTTTATAATAACTGGGTTAAGTGAACAGATTGTTGCTTAATTATCGTGAAACGCTAAATTATGTGATTAGCCATCTGAAAATGCTAGAATAAACATGGCAATAAATAAATTGATGAAGCTGCAGATTCGAGTGAAAATTAACCTTATAACTATTTTCATGATAGAGCAATTTTGATGTTATATACTAATTATCAGAGGGTTCAAATGAAACTTTGAACTCATTCTTCCGAAAAAAAAATAAAAAGTATCTGAAAACGAGTCTATACAAATAGCGAGTTTCCGGGCTGAAAACGGGAATTGACTGCATAATCCGATCAAAATCGAATAGTCGAAAGGAGTCTAATCCAAGCAATTCGAGCAGCAACCGGACTCAAACCCGGCCAGCATTGTTTCAATCGTCATTTGTCATCCTGTCGCTTGATTGAATTGTAGTGACTTGACAGGTTTCATAAAGTTATAACAGAATGAATGTACTGAAATTCTGCTGAGGATGTGATAGGGTAAAATTGTCGATGAGATTATCGAAATGTCACAGGAGAACTTGTGAAATAACGTTATGGATTTTAGACCTGCAAGTTAAATGTGGATAAAGGGTAGTTCATGAAGATTTGA
The DNA here is from genome assembly GCA_964036155.1 of Diploscapter coronatus. NCBI lineage: Eukaryota > Metazoa > Nematoda > Chromadorea > Rhabditida > Rhabditidae > Diploscapter > Diploscapter coronatus. The sequence goes on along the minus strand of OZ038422.1, from coordinate 42,173,013 downwards.
ATGATCAATCAAAAATGTCGAGAAGGAAAAAAAAACCCGAAAATTTCATTATCTTTCATTCGAATTTCGAAAGTTGATTCGATTTTGTCGAAATATTATTTTACAGAAACCCATCGAATTATGGAGGTGTTGAGCGAGATTATAGCGAGAAAGCAATATTTCAATAGATCTTCAAACAATGTGTATCCAAATCAAGAAAACTAAAATAATTCACATTTCAGAACCTAGGCTCACCATTATACATGCTATGTAATTGGATAAAGGACAAAAATAAGCGCAATTGAATTTGAAAAGAACTATCTACACACTGACAACGAATTAGAGTTTAGGAATATAGAATTTGGGAGAAGCGTCGAAAATTTGTTATATTAGAATAGGAATAGAATTTCCTAGCTCTTTGATACTGATGGCATTCAAGTTATGATAAGTTGCAAGATATCTTAGCTTTCGTGAGTCGTTAGCATCAGCCAACAAGTCAGAAAGTAGAGGCTTTTTGTCAAGCTGTGAATTATGTCGTATACGTGCATTTATTGGCCCTCGATCGTCGATTCGTTCATTCATTGCAATGCAAATCCGTCTTCTGTCTGTCTGCCTACCTCTCCGACTGCGCGTCTGTGCGGCTGTCTGTGTTAAGGCTCATTGGGGATGGCCCTGCAGCATAATGAATAGGAATGGAGGAATGAAAAGGAGCGCCAGTCGCCAATCGAGCAATCTTGCATATGTTTAGGTGGGGCCGCGATTTTCACCTTTCATTTTGGCTGTGTCATGAGTTTCCCCTAAAATTTGCAGTAGGTTTGCGACTTCTCATCGAATTGTTATAGTTTCATACTGAGCCGCATCATAAAAGGAAGAAAACACGCAGCGAAGAGGCGATGGGCGTGGCCTGCAGAGAGGGAGAGGGGAGTTACAGGAGTGCGGGGAGATGCAACCAATAGGGAGGGCTGTGGAGTGAGGAGTGAGGAGAGACATCTCTCCATGCCTGTGTGTGTGTGTGTGTCTCTTGTCGTCTGTCCGTGTGCAGTACGCCCTGTTCATCAGCAGCTGCAGTCCCAGTCATCCAACATCCCATATCCATCCCAGTTACGTTCCTGCCCTTTGTCTGTCTCGTTCCCTCATCTGCAATTCAAAATTCCGTCCCTCGATTCGATCGATAAATCGATTGCTGATACGGTGCAAGTCGGGCAACAGCAGATCGCCCTGGAGCAGCAGCAGCAGCAGCAGCAGAGCCAGCAACAACAAGCCTACGATTTCATGCTTTCCTCCGGTCTATGCGCCCCTACTGACGAGGGCGTCAATTATACCCAGGTAACATTATAACTATGAATTAGGCAACAGATCACTAGAATACTCCTGGGTTGACGAAATTATGATGGAAGGGAATATTTATGATCACGAAGATCGCAACATTTTTTGTCGCGACAAGAAGAATAGGAAAGGCGAAAATGTGAGCCACTGACCTTGTTGGTCGATTTTCCGTGAAACGAACGTGAAATGAATGCGAATAGGAATGTTGCGCGAAGAAGAAAGCAGAGCAGGGGGACAGAAATGGTACAACACGAGGCCCATCCACTTAATATACGCCATTGACCACGTTTTACATGTTGTTAATTTTGAATGCGCCGACTCCGCCCAATTTTATGCGTAAAAATTGCATCGAGGCCCTCTTCGCATCTCTAAACAATCTCATTATGCAGTACTTTTGATGCTGGGGCTTTGTAGGGCTGCTGGCTGTTGGTGCGTCGACCGCCTAATTATGCGCCCCTCGCTGATTTCGATTTCGCATACCACCTCCAAATACCCCCAATCTCGCAATTGCTTCGCATACGCGCTCGAGAAGCACTGGTCTCGAATTTCATCATGTCCATCATCAAGTCTTCTTGCAATCATATCTTCATTTTCGTCTTTTAGTTTCATATAACGCCCAATCTCACTGCTCTACAGAATAGCTGTTCACAATTTCTTGGCATTCAATAACGAATTGAAACAATGTAGATCGGATCGTTGAGTATATTATGCTTTTGATTTGTTTTCAAAAAATGATGTTTCATCATTCATTAGTGTTCTGAAAGTATCTAAAAATTCAGAACTCGTGATGCGATATAATTTCAACCATTTTTATTGATTGATTAGGAATAGTTTTGTGAATACGCATTTTAAGACTGACTAGATCTGACTGTACTCACAGCAACTTCGAAATAATTTGATGGGGGTAACTATCCTGGGTTAATTCTGAGCAGTAAAATGAATTACCTGACAAATCTCCTTAAACACTCGACGAAACAATCTCTTCTTTATCTGTATGCTATCGTACTCACATAACTTCTCCATTACCGTGTACCCAGGCTTCAACCAAATAAAATTAAGGTGATCAAGCCGACATGCGAAGCTGCAGCATTCCACGAATGGAATCCGGCTCCGTTGACGTATCACAACCCGCATCACTTTCAGTTGTTCTTCCCTCCTCAGGTACTGTATCCGGAGGTAATCTCCCTTGCCTTGTCTGGTTGACCTTTAATGGTCCTGCTTGCAGCCTACTGCCCCAGTGCCTGTCCCGTCTCCGGCAGACTGGTCCAACCCCTATCTGCAACATCAGCTGCAGCAGCATGCACTCATTCAGCAGTCCCATCAACAGCAGCAACACGACAGCCATGACATGAAAGTAAGCGAGGTAGAAGAATCGAAATCGAAATCTCTCGAAGTTTCAGTTCCTACTGGATTCGGAGAGTCGACCAGATGTGATCCAACGTCTTTCGCACGCTTCTCATCCGTGGTCCACAGGGTACGTAAAGGGAGAGATCGAGAGAAAGTTGATTTTCAGCCTGTTTTTTTGCAATGAGATTTTCAGTGTTTCATTAGTTGTTACTGAATTTCAAATCTTATGAAATTAGCCAAATTTTAGTAGCCAACATGCTGCGCTTGGAGTTGTGAATGGACTTGGGATTGGCGGATCATCGGAAGGACAGAACCTTGGCCAATCATCAACTGCGAACGGCGAGCTGAGTCAGCAGGAAGAGGCTTTGCTGGCCTCGCAGCTATCAGACGACGCAGAGCCAACAAGCTCCGACGATTTAGAAGGATTCGCAAAACAGTTCAAGCAGAAACGGATCAAGTTGGGGTGAGAATGAGTTTTTGTTTTAATTTTACAAACTTTAAAGATGGTTTATATTGACCTTCAAAAGTTTCGAATCATCCACTAATTTTTTTCTATTTATTTATCTGCAGTGGCAAAGAAAATATTTGGAACCAAACATGATTTCTAAAATCACGAATAAAATCTCTGAAATTTACCGGATTTCTAGGTTTTAGAGCATTTTACATGAAAATAAAATTTTCGAATTGCTCGTTCACGAAAAGTGAGTTCGAGTTTCATCTTAAGATTTGCATTTGGTTCCGAACCTTTTCTTGGCATTGTACTTGAGATGGTTCAATCCGGCTAAAACTTTAAAATTGTAATTATTTGGCTACTTCAAAATGTGATCAATGTTTCGGCAAATCACTTCACCATAGGTCGGTTAGTAAGTGGAAAAGTAGTAGCTGATGAAAAAGCTTTGAACAACAATGTACCGAAAGAATAACGTTCCTAAAAATCAAACTTATTTCGAGTGAATGATGAATATTCAAAGTTGCGAAAGAATTCGTTCTTGCTTTGATCTAACCGACAGTCACAGAATGCAAGAGATATTGAACGCATTTTTGTGGCGGAACGAGATTTGTTTGTTTTGGCTGATTCAATTCAATTCGATTCGATTTCAGCTACACGCAGGCAGACGTCGGCTTGGCACTAGGCACCTTCTCGGGCAGCGTATTTTCTCAGACAACCATTTGCCGATTCGAAGCGTTGCAACTGTCCTTCAAGGTTTGTCTGACTTCTAGAGCATAAAATTAAAGAAAAACAAGCATATTCGTTATCTTCTCTCCGAATAGATCTTGTTAAAATTGAAATTTGAAAATTTCGAAATTCAAGTTTCGTTTACTCCAGAAAAAAGCAAAACTTTTGATTTTCAATGTTGCAGTCTAAATCTCGCTCGGCTCTGTATCATAAGATATCATGCCGAAATTTGAAATGAAAATACTCTACAACTCAACAGAGGTTTATTATTTCTTTCCTAATACCTAAATGAATCGATTTGTAAGAGTAGAAAGGCTTTCCCACGGTCATTTAATTGGGAAATCGAAGTGGACCAAATCCCGGATTTATCGCCCGTTTTCTTGCAGAATATGTGCAAGCTGAAGCCACTGCTATTCAAATGGTTGGAAGAGGCAGATTCGACGACTTCATCGCCAAATTCGACCTTCGAGAAAATCAACGGGCAAGGAGGCAGGAAACGAAAGAAGAGAACCAGCATTGAGGTTGGAAATACAATCATTCTACTTCTGCTAATTTTTAATAAAGTTTATTAAAATTACGATACCTGCTACTTATAAGGATATCAATTTTTGAAAATCGAAATTTTAAATGGAAAGCATAGTGATAAAATGACTATATTTTTCGGTATCAAAATGGTCATCATAATCTGATCCAGCTGATACTTTCATTATAAGATTTGGCTATCTATCCAAATTCTATGAGAGGAAATCATCATTTTGATTCAAAATCTATAAGCTTTACAAGGGGCCGAACTCTTCTCTAGATTCGAATGCATTTCATCGAGCTACTTTAGGTGAATGTGAAGTCCCGCTTGGAATACCATTTTCAGAAGAATCAAAAGCCAAATGCTCCTGAAATCACTCAAGTTGCTGTCGAATTAGGATTGGAAAAAGAGGTATGCTATTTCTAAATGTTTTTTAAAAGAATTCTTTCGTTCGATTTCAAATTCAATCAGTCCGTTCTCGTTTCATTTTCATTCCCTATTCGTCCTTTTCTTTATTTGTATTGGCGACAGTCAGTTTGCCTGTGATGGTGTGCATTTGATTTGTATGTAAATCAGGTCGATTCGATGCGCCTTTTCAATCAATTCCCTTCCTTTTCGGTTATCAAAATTCCCACACTCCTTGTCGAGTGTACAGCAAGACAGAGGGGTAGCGCTATCCCTCTTGTCTATCCTGTCTATTGCTGCCTTTCCGCTAATCTCCTTTCTCTTCTCAACTACAGTAATCCCTTTGATGTTTTCATATCGATTTTTTGCTTTTTGCTCATTCCAAATCTTTTACTAGCCAAATTTCATCAGGTTTTACTCTTCTTGTTCCGGAAAGCTCATTCAAATCATACAGAGAGAGGCGCATAAATTATTGGTGCTTCAAATGATCAGTTTCTGGAACTTTCATGAACCAAACTGGATGCAATTTTTTTAGAATCACTGTCACTCGAAGTAATTTTAAAGTCTGCAGAACTTCGAAAGAAAAATGTATCAAAAATCTAAGGAATTTGCAATTAACGCAGGAGTTTTTGCTCAGTGACCATTAGTTCCGTGACTTATGTTGTTTCCTGTTTGATTTTCTTTCGAAAATAAGAATACTACACAATTGAGTTCAAAAATCTCAAATTTTTAAAGTAGTGAGCATATATTTTGGTAGCGTATTGTCAGAGAAAGTTTGTGGAAAGGAAAAGTGAAGTCTAAACTCATTCTTTCAATATTTTTAATTCGAATATGCTCGCTTATTCGATCGTGCTATGGCTACAAATCTCGTAGAATCTTTTATGCCTCAATGAAGATAATATAAAATTAGAAAATTTTCTTGAGTTTTCTATTTTTCTCGAAGTTAATCCTAATCCTCTGAATTTAAGGTAGTTCGTGTGTGGTTCTGTAATCGTCGTCAGAAGGAGAAGCGAATGACTCCTCAGTACGAGGGTCAGATGCTGCTGCAGAATCCCTACCCTGCAGAGCTATTTGCCTACCCACAAACTGCGGTCGCAAGCGGGCAGCAATTTGATTTGCGCTCGCTGCCATCTACCAGCACTTGAACCAAGACAAGTTAGTTATGCAAAACAAGCCAAGAGGCAAATGCACAAATGCCGAGACATTAGGATGGGCAGATGAGCTTACTGTAGGCTGCTACTTGCAACCACCAAAGGGGAATCCTAGTACTTTTATGGGATCTTGACATTTCCAAAGGAAATGAGAGAAGTCGCTGAGTAGCAAAAATGAAGAGAAGATTTTTTGCATATCTTTTCGCCACTCAACGAACGATCACAATTTTCGAAAGGAGCGGATATTTTTATAAGTCTGACAAAATGATATAAGAAAAATCACAGATACTGGGTGCGCAAAAATTTGGGATAGATTTCAATGAGTTCGTAGATTAAAAATAGCACGTTCACATGTAAATGAGCGAACTAAACATTGATAATACCTTTGATAGAATAAGCTGGATTTATAATAACATTTATCCTTATAAAACTTATAGCTTTTCCTATGCTAATTTTTTTTGGAGAAAAACCTAAACAGATCAAGATTTTTGACGCACCCTGTATTTGTAGAGTTTCTAATTTATAAATTATTTTGAATAAATGAAAAGATCCGCTTCTCATAATAGCCCGCGTGATTGAGATCTGTGATAAATAATTTTTAAATTATCGTTTTTTTCTAAGTTACCTAATTTATATTTTAGCATTCTGTACCTCATTTTAATTATTGCAAATTCCAAACAAGCCTTGGTGATATTATTTAGAGAAATTCGATCAAAATTGTTCCGTTTTCAAACGAGCTTATCTTCGAAAATCGTTGCGCAATTTGAAAATTTCGAGAATTACATCCATTGTTTAGTTAATTGCAAACCATTTTGTGCTCAAGAGGGTGATCATTTTTGTTAATGAATTACAAAGTTGCAAAATTCTATTATTTATCGATTGTTTCCTTCCTAGCCCTTTTTATGTTTGCTTGCAGGGTTGATTTTGAAATTTGTCTTATCTGTATATCGTTTTTCCTTGATTGCATACAAATTTTAGTCATAGAGATTTCTAATTTATTATTTTTGTCATTATCAACTCAATGACCAAAATGAACATTTTATAATAAAAAGGTCGTTAAATTTATTTCAAAGATCAACAAATTTGTTAAATTTGTAATATTCCTGTTCACTTTTTACCATAAACTTATTCTTATGCGTAATAACAAGTCAGAGATCGAAAAATATATGTAAATATTAGAATCTGTCGATAGAATTTTACTTTAAAAATTCATACAAGAGAATCATTTCTATACTTTCCATTGAAGAAGATCTCATTCCTTTTAAAGAATGACGATAAAATATTAGCACCTAAAATGGCTCGAAAGATGCTGGATGGTGCAGCTGGATGTGAGAGAGCGAGGATTTGGAGAGACATCAGAGAAAGCATGGATATGTGGATAAAGAGCTGATTCATTCTTCTGACAGTCTCTATTTAAGCAGTGTGTTGTCATTCTAATCGACTTGTCAGTTATCCTTCTTCCCTTTTCCAAGGATATCTTCTCGAATCTATGGACATTAGGATAGTGCACCTGCTAAAGGCGAGAGAGAAAAGAAGATAAAACAAAGCCTCCTCCCTTTGTTAGCTACAGTAATCCCTAAGCACTTCATAAGGATGGAAAGACAATGAAAATGACATTTCGTTCAAAAATATTTGAATGTCTTTTAGGAAATAGTTAATTTAGAATGTTTTCAATTTTTCCTCGAAAGCACTTGAATATTGCAGAATCATTATTGCATTTCAACAAACTTGTGTTGCAATGTCTCCTAATTCATTATAACTACCTACAAACTTGTATATTCCCAAAATGCTTTCTGTATTCGGCTATTAGGATATCGAATCGTTTTGATTTCGAAGAGCTGAATTATCATCTTGACAATTCGATAAGTAACTGCTCAATTGTGATGACTAATCTGAGTAAATTCTAATTTATCTCCTAGAACAGTTGAGGTTACTGTAGCCTTTCCTGCCCTGGATGATCTATATCCATCCACAGACCATTTCGTTGCGGTTATTCATACCGACAGTTAGAGAAAGGGAAGAGACGTTTGCAACCCAGTTTGACCCTCACTCTTCTTTTTCGTCTCTCCATCACCTGGACTTCCTCCATCCCTCTTCCTGCATTCCATCAATCAGCTCAATTCTATCCAATTCACACCCTCCCATTCAAGGGCTCATTCAGGAAAACCATTCCTGCAACCATCATAAAAGACACAAAACCGCTTTGTAGCTTTCCAATCAAGAAGTTATTTACGGCAAAATTTCAAAACTGGGTCAAACGAAGATTTTTAGTTTTACAACTTTTGGGAAATTTAAGTCTAGATAAATGTGAATGGTTGAAAATCAGCTGGAAATAACATTCGGATTTGAAAAAAATTTATAGCGCGAGTGAAGCTATGGTGCAATAAAAATATTTAGCTTTTTTAACATCATGCTCCGAGAGTTTACGCATTTCTCTTCAAAAGTAAATTTCGTTCGCAGCAAATAAACCCTCAAGCCGTCTGCTAACAAAATGGCTCTATGATTGCGTCATTTCGTCATACGGTCAGCCGTATTTATGCAGCTTTTCCAAATAAAGAATCGACAATTCCATGCGGTATTTTCCTAGCGTAACTAATCAATATTTTTGTAGAAAATATAGTAATCTTTGGTATTTTTAGTTTATTCAAATTTGCGCAACTAAATAACAACGATATACAGATCAAATTAAAGAATAGATTAGTGATTTTCTTGAAACAAAATTAGGCCCAAAAAGTTTTTGATGAAAAATAATGTCCAAAGTCGTTTTGTAAGAATTCGTATGTTTCCTCCAAAGGAAAAATTAGCTCCACTCATTTTCGCCACCTTTTTCTGCCAAGTGTCAAGAGGGGTGGCGAATTTTATGAAATCCCATATAATCTTGTTGGATTTTGAATGAAAGTCGGGAAGAACAAAGGAGGACTGCAAAATTACAGCGCTTTCTTTATTTCATAAGAGGGCCTAAGGGATAATCGCGCTAATGCCTTCTTCACCTCTATACTCACACTTCACATATCCAGGACTCTCGAATTCCGTAGCTCGGAAAAGAGCCTCGAAACGCAGTGAATAAAGATCGTAATTCTCATACCAGTGCAAAATCATAAAAGTAGGACGAATTGGTTTCGGTCATTTTTCAATGCATTTTGGGCTCTCTTTTCCGAGTTATCCCTCAATTCTATTTGATCTACAGGATGGAAAACGCATTATTTCTTCAGAAAAATAAAAAATAAAATACGAATTTTTATTCGCATAAAAGAACCAACACTCCGAACGAATACCGGTGATAAAATTAATAAATAAACGGTGATGAAATCAGGATTTTGTAGGAAAATACCAAATAACAACTCGATGAATATAGGGGGTCTTGTTTATGTTAAAAATAATAACATGAAGTTTCAAGGTGTATAAATCGATTTTCTTTCCAGAATGTTGATCGACTCAGACAAATTATGTAATGAAAAATCACTGTTCTATTATTTTCTATGCTAGTTTCAGGAAAATAACATGGAAAATGGTTATTGTATCATGTCCCTTTAACACAGGAACCCCTTTCCCCCTTCATTCTTTCGTGCTACTCTTCCTTTCAAGATAGAAATAGTGTGGTGAAGGAAATGGAGATAGAAAATATTCTTCTGCTGTTAAAGGAACAGGACATAGTGATGATAAAATAATAACAAAGTGGGTAAAAGATAAGGGATTTCAAATTTTGACCTTCTTATTGTCCATTAGCCGTGGCGGCAGTGCCATTGTACTGCACAGGCTGAGCACTGACTGTCGCGTCGTTGCGCATCTGCGTCTGACGAATGTTCCACGCGTTCTGGCTGTGTGCAGAGTAGAGGTGCTGCAGACGACGCTCACGATCCTGGAAAAAACGCATCATTTTGAAATGAAAATTTTGACTGTTGAAAATATGAAATGGTAGTAGGAATACGGATAAAAGTAGTTGAAACTACTGGAAAATCTTATGTCATATGTGCAATTATAAAAATTGTTTGCGAATGCAATACTACAAATGATCATAAAATGGAAAGGAGAAATTGCACTCGTCTTTGATAATGGTAGCATTGTAGACAGAGAAATGATGTAAAAATTTTCGTTTTATAAAATCAATAAGAAAGGTCCAACCTGTTGTCTTTTGGCTTCCTCTCTCAACCGACTCAACCGCTTCTGAATCGCCTTCTCTTCGTGCTCCGACAGACGTCTGGAAAGTAAATTTGAGTAAAAGCAAGATTTTATAGGTTTCATTCATATCATAAATATTTTCATGAAAGAATACTTTGATGAATGTAAATTACGCTCATGCTATTTTCTTCAAAAGATAATTCTCATTTAGAAATATATCAAATGTTCGATTGTTTATTAAATTTATTAGTGTTTAATTAACTACTATTCCATTGCAAGATGGCACTATTTTGAAGAGATGCCGAGAAAAGTAAAAAATACGAACTTTATAAATTTATGTAAAATCATAATTTTCGCATGATTTAATCTCAAAACCTCCAACCTGAATGTTTCCATGTCGATGTTGGTAAGGTCCAGCTCGTTATGCACTTCATTCAGCTTCGTCACGATGCTCGAATAGATCGACTGAAAAACTAAGAATAAGACTTTTTTAGCTTTTCTGTATTTTTATCATGAAACGATTAAATTTTCTTGGCCTCGATAGGTGATACTTCTACCCTAACCATAACTAAAAGAATCAAGAAATTTTTAGGTCACGAAAAATAGAAACCGCGCTGTATGATGGATCATTAATCACCCAATTTTTCACGAAAATGACTACTTTCTCACAGATTTGCTTGATATTTTTGCCGATTCGACATTGTAAATTTGTCGCAGAATTCACAGGAAAATGCGTAGAAAACAGGAGCGGGTCACACAAATAACACAAGGGAATATTTGACAAAAGAATGGAAAGGAGGGAATGAAAGGGATAGCAAAATGACAACAGGCTGTAAATCGATGATGCAAGAGGTTAGGCTGGATAGAAACAAATAATGTGGATAATTTTTTATTCTAGGAAGACAGAATTTTTAGAGATACTTTTTTACAAATTACTAAATCTTGAAATTTAGCAGTAACAGAATGACGATAAGAATTTCACTAGAATCATGTTGCGACTTGATAGAAATTTTGCTGCCATATTGCTGTTGTTATCGAAAAATTAGCATAAACTCAGAGAAATTTTTGAGAATAAGGACGTGCTCGAGTAATTTTAAAAGATCTGCTTAAAAAGCTACTGTAAAGTAAGATTCCCACCCTACGCGGATGCGCGCTTAATTCAAGAGGCGAAGTTGCGAAGCGTAGTCACATGTCCCAGATACTTGAACTTTCCCTTTCCTTTGTATCTCAGGCTGGATTACTGTAATCTTCATTCCTTTATCATCTACCCCCATACTTTCCCATATTCGGATTCAAGTTTGCCGGATGAGCAGATTGCGCCACATCAAAGACAAGGAATTCACAAGTAGCTTGAGAAAATAAAATTGCAAAGTTGTCATTTTTGATACCGTAAGCCATTTTTCGATAAGATAAAATGTTCGTTTCTTTGATAGATGCAAAAGAAAACCCAAAAGTTAGCTTGAAATTCGATAAATCCAAGCTCATTTTGATCAAAATAGCCCAATTAATTCGCTACATAGTTCATATAATTGCTCTCGAAATTAGTTGATGTCGCTTTTGCTGTTCCCAAATGGCGCAAATCAAGTGCATAAACTCGACGACAGAGATAACTGAATTTGCATAGGAAATGTTGGTTTGTTTTTCTTTCTTCTCTCTTTAAAATTCATACTCTTTCATCATTTCTTTTCGAATCTCGTTCTCTCACTCATTCCCGTAGTTCATTCGGTCATTTAGTTTCGAGGTTCTCTTCCCGTTGAAGAAGAGAAATAAAGGGAAGGAATCGCATAAATTACTGTAATGAGTTTGCAGAGAAGAGGGATACAACGTGAATGAAAGAGGAGGTAGAGGCAAGAAAGAGGATAAAGGATGGGCTGGGCTATAAAACAGCGTGGTGCTTGATTCTCTCCACTTCAACATAAAACCATCGTTACATTCAAATGAAATACAGACCAATTCTCAGAGAAATCCAAAAAAAAAAATCTTTGCCTATCCTCGCACAAATGGGACAATTTCTATAATTTTGAGAAATCGTAGGATTTTTCAGTAAGAACACACGAAAACAGCGGAAATTTATCTTTAAAGTCAGTCAAATTTCTAACTTTAAAAAATATGAGAAAACATTTTTGTTCGAGAATTACTTGAAGAACGTGGTAAAACTTCGCATAATACTATTCTTTTAGTATGTTTCAAGAAATATGCTTGTCACCAAATGACCCATTTTGACAACAGACGAATCATTTGTTTCCTTTTCACACAGAGTAAAAAGTGCCTTCCTGTCCTTGTCAGTGTGGGAATTTGGAAACGCGCATTTCACTCATTGCCATTTTCCTTATTCTCTTCAGTTTCCCTTAATTTTGGCCTTTCAACTAACCGCATATCCGCCCAGTTTGATCTTCAACTTTTTCTCCATTTTGGTCGTCTTCTTCGCGCGAGCCGCCATCCAATCACGGTGCATCTGGAATGAAAAATGATAAGATTTTATAAAAAGAAAATACGATCTAGAAAAATATGATACGCGATATTCGTAAAAAGTAAGTTTAGCAAAGGGGAGTGAAATAATACTCGGTATATTTTTCTCTGCATTTTTTCAAAACTAAATTCATTCCTTAAAAATGTCATAAAAGCAATTTGAGTAGTAACTTGTGAAAGAATAAAAAAGTAGTTACCAAGAATTGTTGATGAAGAGCCTCGGCCTGATCGGCCCTGGAGAGGACGCCGAGTCGAAGGAATTTGCCCCTGGACAGAATCAGCTCCGAGTTGCACTGCTCCACGATCGCCCACATTTCCGCGTTCATATCACGGCCTGTAAATTCAAATTTATCAGTTTTGAAGTCCTCCTAGTGTTCTCGTCAATTAGAATAAATGCATGAAAAGATCGCAATTCCATCTACTGACAAGTGACTATAAAATAGGTAAAATATGAAATTTCAGCTTCATAAATTAGATGGATACCATTTGATAGGAAAACATACATTCGCAATGACAATCAAATGGAACTTTGAGAAAAATAAAATGAGCCGTAACTGAAACATACGCTGAAGGAAATTTTAAATTTTTAGCAAATTGAGGAAAATGGCTTACCAGGCTCAGTTTCCTGTTTGATGAGTTGAGCGGCAGCGCTGAGATCCTCCTGCGTAGGAATGTAATCAGGCCGCTTCTCTTCCACGTCCCATCGAAGCAACTTCTCCATCTCTGCTTTGATCAGGTCGTCGGCCGACTAAAGTCGAGGAAAATTATAATTTTTGAGACAAATTTCCATTTGTAACTTGTAGATAATATCAGTGGTAGAACTTTCTTAAGCTCATTACTTCAAGTGTTGAAATTTAGACGGTTGATCTTCATGAGCTATTCGGAAACGTTGCAATTTAACGGGATAGTATGCAGAATTAGGATAGGGAAACGCGCTCTCACTTTTGTATGCTGTCTCTTCAAATTCCAATATTCCGAATTGCCTTTTCATATTTTGGCTCAGATATTGAAATTGATCTTTCTTTCAAGCTATGTTTCGAGTTCTAATCCCAAAAATCTTGTAAATTTATGTAGATCTGTGTCTCTTCAATCATTCTAAACCTTATTGATTTCGAGACAGTCATGGATTTTTCAATTGTCAGGGTGTTGATTCGACCGATCATTCATCATTTCATCATAAATCTCCTTGCCTGACCGCTCGGACAACCTCCAAACAAGGCAGTGACAAGCAGTAGGAAGGCAAAGAGAGAGCTTTCAGCACATCTGCCTGTCTTTGTCTCTCTCCATTCTCCATTCTCCATTCTCTCTCATCTCTTTCTGCTTCTTTTCCCTCCCTCAATCCCTTATCTTTAATCCGCAATCTCTCCCTTTCATGCAGTTTGTCTTCATCTTCCCTTCATCTCTAGTCATTCATTTCCTTCACACCCCTCTTCTCTTATGTCATGATCCCCCTGCAGATCTGGGTGATGATTTCATTAAACGGGGATTTTACAAAACAAAAAATGAGAGCTGTAAAAAGAAAATGTTTTGGAAATGATTGAATGAAGTATATTTGGTCAGACGATAATCCTTGCTGCTTTCGATATTAGAAACAAGAATGTGGAAAAGAAATTACTGTCGAGCTTAACAATTTTCGACTTTCATCAATTAGATGAAGTGGCGGTACCTTGATAGCTTCTCCCTTGCCGGCGGCAGACTTGAAGGCGAATTCGTTGACTTTTGACGGACGGGGCAGATAGCGCTGGATCACCTGAAAATGCAAAATTGAGCGTTTTTGCAATTAAAAAACGGATAGATAAAGAAAATAGGGGGAATAATCAGTACAAATGATATACTCTAAAATTCATGATCAAGTCTATAAATCATTGGTTTTTGTCGAATTTTTGAAGGGGAAATGCAAAGTAACTCTGTATAGACTTGTTTATGGCTTCTAATAAAATTTTGCAAATAATCTCATTCAACAATTTTGACTGTCCAACCTGGCTTCTCTTGGCGAATTCCCTCTGACGTCGCTCAGCCCTGAGTTTGGCCCTGCCCTCGGCTCTCTCGGCTGCATCCTCAACCCATCCCTCCTCATTCTGTCCTTCGTCCTCTCCGTCTTCGCCCTCCTCGTCGGGGGCGACAATCTCGTAGTCGTTCTTCGGCTTCGGCAGCTGACCGAGTGCCTTTCGCAGTTCTGCTTTCTGCTCGAAGGCTGACACCTGAAGTTCATCATCTTATGAGAGCTAGTCGTTTTTGGTTTTCCGCAGAAAATCATATTGATGATTAAATACTCGATTTTAGCTGATTGAAATCGTTTCTTAAAAATGATAATCAAATAGAGAGCTAAAAATAAATAAATAAAAACTTGATTCTTTTTCGAAACTAGACATTTGTAAATTGTAGAAATCGAGTAATATGCTCGATTATGTTTGGAATACCAAACAGGTCAGATTATGATTCATGCATATATTTTAAACAGCTTCGCGATTAACCTGCTCATTGATGCCCATCTGGTCTCTGAACGGGGTTCCACTGGGAGTGAATGCGTCTTTGCCGAGAGCAGCAGTGCCCGGAGTGGCGGCGACTGCATTAAGGACTGTGTTGGGAGTGGCGACCACCTCGGACACGGGAAGTGCGGACGAGAAGTTCGACTCGTGCAGAGGCGTGTTCAGGCCACCCTTCAGAGGGGTTTCCACGTTCGTCAGAGCAAGAATGTTCTCTGCTTCCTAAAATAAAAATATGATTTATTGTTAGCATTTTTTTTCACTTTTGGAAATATTGTTTTTAAGAATGCTCGAACATTTTCTTTCCTTCATCCTTTATAATTTACTGAATTGGACTAATACAAATATGCTTCAAATTTTTTTTGCATAAAACTTGTTATTTACAAATTGGTGCAACAGAAACTCGAATAACTAGAAATACCAAACCTAAGAAAGCACTCTTCAATTTCACAATTCACTGGATACCCATTACATCATCCATTTCACCCTACCGTATTCCTCCTCTATGTTTGCCCTAAGTTGCCCCAGGTTAGTCTTCCCCTCAATTTGCAATGTGATTATCGCATGTGCGTGCATCTCCCCTCTTTCTCTGGACTCACTTCATTTCCCTCGCTATTTCCCCTTTCTTTAACTCATTAATATTCCACTCACATTTTCTGCGCCTTTTCCATTTTCATCCTAGGAACTATCATCGCACAATTAGCTGAGCAAAGTAAAAGAGGTATTTGAAGAAAAAGAAGGAATAATTCGAGGGGAAAATTCTTTTTTTTTTTTTTTTTAGAAAATTTGCATCTTTAGGTTTATAGAATTCGAATGTTAGAAGAAAAAAAACCAATGAGATGAGTGATAGGATAAGAAAAGCTTAAAGTTGCATGATTTATGAAGTGAATTGAGATAAAAATGAATGCTGTGAACTAAAATAGGCATCATATCCAAGATAAATGATCATTGTTTGAAGCATACTTGAAATTAGAAGCCAAGAAAATAAAAATACTCACCATTTGAATGACATCCCTGGCTGCAGGCGTTCGTGAAGTTCGGGAGGCGATTGCATTCGTTCGGGCAGAGGCAGCGTAGTCAGTCAGAAGAGTGCTAAAATGTCAAATTGTTTAAAATTCGAAAATGTGTTTTCGTAACAAGCTATTGCAATTCTCAAAATCATAATTCTCCATTTTCAATCAGACTTGTAACTTGTCCGAAATGTTGATACCCGCATCCGCGGGTTTTTATTTGACAAGTCTGTCTCCATGCAATTTTGCTATTTCCAACAAGAAAATTGAAAGAAGAATAAAAATCTGCAAATCTTCAAGAGTTGTGAATGAATGAATAAACCTTATTTAATAAAAAAGAAAATGGAATATATTCAAAAGAATTTGTTGATGTTTTTTCTCGAAACACAAAAATGCACCTAGTAGCAGTGCCATCAGCATAGGCGCGGATGCTGTCACTGGCGTGGCCGATCTTGACGATCTGCTCCAATTCCTTGTCGCTGATTTGCGGCGCCGGCAGAATCAACTTGCTCCTCTTCTTCTCCTTGTTCTTGAATATCGCATCGGGAGTCTCTTCTTCTTGCCTGAAAGAAAATAATTTATTTTAAAGGCTCATTTTTGAATAAGTGCAAAATCTCAAATAAAAAACTTTCTTAAAGGCATGCAAATTCATTATTCATACAAGTTTTTTGTTCTATTTTCATGCTAACAATTTTCGAGGATAGGTTTCAAGAAGTATTAAAATTCGAAAGTCTTCAAAGTAGAGTCGATGTGTTTTTGATCAAGATGAAGGTTAATGAAATTAGAAAAAAAAAATAGCAAAAATTACGTACTTTTTCCTCTTTAGTTTGTCACGATCCTGCCTCTTGAGTTCGTTTTCGACCTCCTGCCTTCTTGGCTTCTGATGGTCGTCCATGGCTCTCTGGTGCTTGTCGTCGCTCGTGTAGATGTCCTCAGAGGGGTCGTGGAAACCGGCCGGAATTGGCTTCTCGAATGGAATCTGGAAAAATAATCATGAATTACTCTAATGGGGTGATGAATTAATTTAGAAATCGAATGAAATACTATTCGGCTGGACTAAAATTTTCACGGAAAAAATCAAAACGTCGTGATATTGTCTAATTTCATAATATCTTCCAATGAGAAATGAAAATTTACGAAGAAAAGAACATTTTATAAAAAAAAAAAAATAAATAACACTAAATCTAACCTCAGCACTGTAGTCGACCTGATTTGGCCTTCTTCTCTTGTAGTTGCCAATGGCGATTCCAGCAGCCCTCATTTCTCTCCTCTTCTGCAGCGAAGTCAGACGACGCGCCTCAGACAGCTGGCGTTCACGAGCCTGAGTTTGCATGCATCAGATATGTTTCAAATTATTTTCATATTTTCAAGTTTCAGAAGTAGCCTTGATTATAAATTATCGCAAGAATTTGTAAGGTAGGAACTTCTTCGGTTCAGGCAAAGTTGCTCTTTTGGTTTATTTTGATTCAGAGAAAAGCGCTCACCTTTCTCTTGGCTTTCTTTCCCTGAGTGTTGGCGAGTCTGGCCCTGGCCTCGGACAGCATTTCTAGTTCATCGTCGTCCATGTCGATCGGATCGGGTCTGGGAAAAAGCAATCGTAAAAATCTCCTCCTTTTCAAATTCATCCCTACCTGGCCGGCTTTGTCTCCGGAGTCGGGTCGATTTCTCCCGGCTTCAACTTTCTCGCTGCAGTCACATCATCCTCCAGACCTTCTGCCTGCAAGCAAATCGAAATTCAAATAAAACTAATTTCTAAAAACTCAATGAAATTTTCAGATTGTTCCTTCCTTCTACAAATAGTACAATTTTCTCAATTATGAGTATTTTCACATGTTTGAAAAGAAATGAAGAGGAACGTGTGCGTAAGCGAAGACCTTAAAAATCTAATGCATGATATTTTCTTTCAACCGATTTTTGAATGATTTTCGCTATGTTAAATACCTTCTTCTGTGCCTCATCGAGTAGCTGTTCGTATCTCTCCAAGCACTGCGCAGCCGTTCTACCGACGATGGGAGCCATGGTTCTCCACTGGGTGGGCATGATTTTGGCCAGATGCAGGAGTTTTTCGTCCTCCTCGCGCGACCACTCCGTCTTCTTGATACCCGGGTCCAGCCATTCGAACCAACGAGCCTGAAAAGTCGATGTTTTTGAAGAAAATTAGGCGTGTAGGACAACTCGTAACAAGAAGCTTCTTCTTCTTCTATTTTTATTACACATCGCACACAACTCGAAATTTAGTTTTTTTTTTATTTTACGAAGATGAAAGCATAAATCAGAGTCTAAGTGCGGAATGTGAACTCTATATTGATGACGATCAAGTTGCTGTAACTTTGCTCAAAGAATTCCCAACCTTGCACTGTTTGGCGGATTTCCTGTGCAGCAGCGAGGCGATTCGACTCCACTGATTCTTACCGTACTTCATGATCGCCGCCTTGAGGATTTCATCCTGAAAGTGCGAATTTTTTTAGCAATTATTTAATTTACAAATTCACGTTTCCACGTGTTATCTAGCCGACTTTTCAGAGAAAAATATTCATTTTTCAAAATAAAACTTGTGTAAAAGACTTCATTAAAATAAAATATCTTTGGAAACAAAAAGTATATTTAATAAACCGACCTCAGTGTTCTTCCAAACACCTCCCTTGATGATAACTCGCACCATTCTGTCTGCTTCACTTCAATTCAGTCAATCCAATGTCAGCACAGCACAATTTCAAAATGCTTAAATATTAAAATTAGTAGAAAAATCCCGAAAAATTAGAAGAAATCTCTGAAAATAAAGGAATTCGAAAACGAGAGGGCGTGGCCTCGAAAAGATAACGGCAATCGTGCCGCATGGATTTGACATTTTGCTGGAAGGGAGAGAGAGAGATAATCTTTTCTCTCACAATTAGTTTTATTAGCACAGGAAAATTGGCTAAAAATCAGTTCAAAATCCAAAGAAAAATGACGAAAAACAAACAATTAAAATAAATTACTGAATATAGAAATTATGAAAGATTTTTCTCAATATCGTGTGCTTTCAGTAATTTTCGGACTTTCCAAAATTTAATTCAATGGAGTCCAAGATAGGAAAATAAATTAGTGACATTCGCTTGAAGATAAGAACGACAATTTCATGTTTTGAAATCGAAATTGAATTTGTTAGCCTAACATGGAGTAAATCGTAACAAGTTGACAAACGGTTACTTGCCGAATAACGAAAAGATGATCATAAAAAAATAGGAAAAATATGCAAGTGATTATTCAAAATACTGAAAATAATAAAGAAATAATTGACAAAGATGACCTGAATTAGGGAAAATTATTATTTAGATACCAATGAAGAAAAATCAAATAAAAATATTTGAAATAGACGATTTTCAACAAATTCTTACAGGAATTCTAATTTCAGATAAATATCGAAATGTAGCTCGTAGTTGAATGAGATTTTTGTGCCGAGAATGGAAGGACAAAAGTGATTCTTCGATTCAAAGAATGCAAGTGGAAAGGAGAGCTTTCTTACATAAAGAACTCGTTGAGAATGTCCGTGTCGATGTCTCCAGGCTCGCCCATAGCTGAGTGGATTGTGCTGTCGCTCACCAGCTGTCCGGGGGGCGCGATTGTTCGAATCTAAATAAGAGAATATTTTTGGCAAGAATTAACAAGATTTTCGAATTTTTACAAGAAAAAACTTCTATGCTTCAAAGCTCAAATAAATTTGAACCTACCAAGTGTTTTCGATTCCGGGAAGGAAAGAGAAAGATACTTAATGACTTGTAAAATTTTGACTATTTTACAGAGAAAAAATCAGTTAAAAATGCCTAGGTACTGTCTAATGAGCTATCAAGAAAATAAATACTAATTAAAGTAAAGAAGCATATTATGTGAGATTCCTAAACATTTGATTCGAAATTTCGGAGTGCGTGAAGATTATTCCACTTATCAATGATTTTCCCTTGAAACTTTGGATAAATCTACAAACTCAAATTCTTTTGCAAATGGAAACTTGGAGCCCTCGAAGCATGCGAAATAGTGTGAGAAAAGAATCGTTTTCCCTACCATCCCTTACCCCATTTCGCATGACCTGACGGCTCCAAATAGCCTTTGCAACTTGCGTACCTGAGTAACGAGTCTGTCCTGGACCTGTTGTGCTAGTTTCATCTCCATTTGCCCTGGAGGAGAGACCTTTGTGAGTGTGGCCGGGGGTTGTTGGGAGAGACGGCTGTTTTGCAGCTGACTGAGATCTGCGATCGCGTGACCCAGACAATTCAGATCAGCCTGAATTCGTTCTTCTTTTTAGTTTTACATAAAATTGAACAAAAAAACGAATGAATGCAAAAATCAATGAACTTTCTCTATCAAAAAGTATAGTATAATTCAAATTTGCTCTTTTTTTTTTTTTAAATCTTTACCTGCATGTCCTGTTCCCTGCTGACATGCAGTCTCTGGCGCACTTCAGGCACGAAACTGACGTCGATGCCCAAATTCTCGAGAGTCTCGATATCGTCCAGCAGATCCCCAATAGAGTCTTTCGCTATTTCTACCTGAAACAAAGCTCAATAATTCATGGGAAAGATGTCATTTTTGGCCCAGGGTAGTAACATTTTTTTTTTTAAAGTTTAACAATTTGGATAATTCAAATTTTCAAGCTATACAAACGTATGAGAAAAATTCGTCTCCATATCATTTTTTCTCGTATTATACACTATTCGGAAACGTATTAGCTTGCTTCAAAATATCAAAAAATTCAAGTATTTACCATAGGCGGATCCTGCTTGCTGAGGCATTTCTGCGTCCGGTTGTGCTCGCCGTCCGTCAGGAAATCCAGCAGATCGTCCACAACCTGAAGTTTTGAATTCTCTTGAAGCTATCTTGATTTGGTGATTGCCTTGACCATGTGCTCCCCAGCGTCGGCAACCAAATTCCGCATGGCAGCCACATCCGAGACTGTCACACGGTCACCGTACGTCCTGAAGTCATCAATAGTTGCAATAGGTTTCAAAATCAAGTCTAGCAATGCGATTGTGTCAAATTTCGGATACCTCAAAGGCTTGGAACTAGATATTATCCAGACTTAGTTTTAGAGAATCCCAGCCCCGAGATCAACTCATAAAAATGGAAGCTCGAATTATTGCAGCATCGCCGCCTAATGAAGCATCGGCGAACATTTTCATGAGCTCTTAATTTTACCTGAGCAGAAGATCGGATTCGTGTTTGGTCAGCGTGGCCCAAGTGGAGTCGTACTGCGGTGCGAACGAGGAGAAGGCACCGTAGGTGAGGTAGGTGATTGGCATCGCTTGGTTCGCGAAACGGAAGCCACTGAAATCAAAGGGTTTCTGAAAGGGTGACCACCTTTGGCCAACCTATTATCAGACAAAGTCAAAAGTCCCGGATTGCCCTCGTCCAGTTTGCCAACCAAATCGCCCAATTTCAGGCCCTGCCGACCAGGGTCGCCGATCACGTTCAGCACTGTTTTGCCGTCCTGAAAATAATCAAATTGAAAAAAAAGAATCTTCTGTTGAATTGTGAAATGGAAGAAATTAGGTAGGTATCAAGAGTGCACGACTTCGATTTTGATTTCGGAAAGCTTTTGGCTTAGACTTGATTTTTAAATCGAAATTCGTGCATCTCTGATTGGTATGATGAAAGCCACAATAGAATTTTGGGATGAGATCTTTCCCAACGAATGTCACAAATCGTTTGAATTAATTTCACAAAACTTACAATACCATGACTTTCAAAATTTTTCAGTAGTCCAAATGATGAATACCAACTCAAACATCTACCTTATTGGAGAGAAAAGAGAGTTTTCCATTCGGTTGAGTAGGCACCCTGGCAGTGAGTTTGTCTCTGACTTTGGAATGGGCAGCATTCAGGCAATCCTCGGTCGTCATGTCGTCCACATACGCCTCGCGACGCTCGTTTTCAAGCTGCAAGAAAATAACTAGATGAGAGATATTTAAAAAAAAAAAAAGTTGTTTTTGGGAAGAAATAATAGAAGAGGGTGAATTTTTAAATTTTAACACGGTACGAGAAATTGATCCATGTGCAGGATTAAAGTATCAACTATCTGATTCATTCGCCTTCAAAAACTAAAGGATGATAGTTGTTCAAAATTACCGGAACTTTGATAGGAGCGAGCGGTTTGAGGTTGCACTTTTCGAGAGGAACCCGATTGGCGAAGGGCAGCGAGTGGAACACGTAACGGAGATAGTTCTCAGAGAAGTAGTATTTGATGATCGAGCCGAGGCGAATCGCTGCGTGGTGGTACACCTGAAAATTGATATTGATGATTTAAAATAAGTATTGTGAAATTATTGTTCTAACAAAACCAACTTCTACAAAAGAAGAGTTATGAAAATTTGGAAACAAAGATGAGGCGGTACTCCAGTTAGAGAAATTCTGAGATTTTTTAATTCCAACAATTTGAAACTTTCTCTGAAAGAAAAATTCGCAAATTTTCCGCACCGTATTCGATTCATTGTAGGTCATTGCGTTCGACACGATCAAGTCGAAGTCCGTCCGCATTTCCGTCAAATTGTCGTAGCCATTCTCCTCGATTTTCGTTCTGAATTTGTGAAAGTTACCTTGTGAAGAGGATCAAGTTTTCTAACCAAAGGAGAAACGATAACATTTTCGAAATTAAAAAAGGCCAAAATAGAGAAATAGCTTTACATGGTCTCATCGATATTCTCACTTTCCATCTTGTTTACCTGATTTTGGAAAAATCCATAGGCTGTGTGATAATAGTGTAGTAGTCGGGAGCCTGACTCGGCAGAACGGGGAACGCGAAATACTCCTCTGGATCTTTGGCCATGATTTTCCGTAGCAGGTGGTCGCACATCAATTGCAGAGGAGTGTATCTGAAATTCGTTTTGTTCAAATTGTTTTGATAGTGGATGGATCTTTTTGATATCAAAAGAATAATTTGTAGATCGCCAAGAAAGGTTTTCATAGGTTATCTCTGTACCAATGCAAATCTGACTTTTCAAGGCATTTTCGAAAGTGTGCTGATCTAATCTTACGAAAAGTAGTTTTCTGAAACCTTGAAAGCAAAGATATCTTGTCATAAATCAAACGTCTTCTAAGAAAGTAACCATAAAGGAGCGAAAGTCTCAAATTGGGATTTTGAAAAGTTAGCAAAAAATGGCAATCTTGATTTACCTCATGACACTTGGTTGCCTGACGTTGTCTCTGGGATCCTCTTCCTTGTCCTCCTCGTTCTTGTCTTGTTCATCTCCCGACTCCTCTTCCTCCTCGACAGGCTGTGGCTCTGGCTTAGGCTTCTTTGCGCTCAGCGCCTTCTTCTTCCGAGTCGTGTAGTCCGTCAGATAGGCCCGCTTTCGCTGAAATTCGTCAAGGTGAGCATGTCAGATACTTGGCAAGCATGAAAATGTGTCTATTTCGTGGAATTTTTCGGCTTACTGAAAAGCTCGTCAGTATCTCTCTTTATCGACATTATTTTGCGGAAAAATGAACACTTCCCAAATATCATGGCTGAATCGTGTTAAACTTAGGGCGAACGAATGAAAAATGTGAATTTCGTCTCGGACGTAAACGAGTCAACTTCAAGATTGCATTTACACTGCCTACCTTCCTCTTTGCTCTCTTGGGAGTGCCTTCCTCGTCCTGTGGTTCCTGTTCCTCATTCGATTCCTCCTCCTCGCTCCCTTCCTCCTTTTCTTTGTCTTTCCTCTCCTCATCGTTGTCCGAGTCGTCTTCCGTCTTCGCGCTTACAGGCTGCTTCTTGTGCGAGCGAACAGCGGTCGAGGCAGTGCGAGACGCGGCTGCACCTGCAAAACCCACTTGATAATGAAATTTGCCTATTCCTTGAAAGACGAATAAGTGAAAATGGCAAAAACTTATTTACCCTGAATGAAAAATGCCGTTATTATCTTACGAGAAACGAAGCTCAAAGTTTAACATCAAGTTTGATAATGTGAAAAGTGTTCGCTGCTCTTCTATGAATGCTTCTTTCAAATATATATACGGAAAATTGTAATTTTTAAAGGACGGTCAAATCGTCTCACGTTGCGGTCTGGCAGGAGTGGCGCCGCTCTGCGACTTCTTCATGGTGGGGGGCATTCCGACCAGCGATCGCCTCTCCACAGCCTTCTCCTTCTCCGAGTCTTGAGGCATCGCTACCGAAAAAAAGTAAATTTCAAGCCAAAAATTCAAAAACGTAGAACGCTTGCTGAAAAAACAAATGTCTCTAACGAGAACGCGGGCGGGGTCAGTGCAAGCCAACTTGCAAAAGTTGCCGCGCGGTTTTTCGACTTTTTAAGGAGACAAATTTCTTGAAGTTGCCAAATTTGGGACGATATTTTGTGCGTTTTGGTTGACCAGACCATGAAGATGATGTTCTAGAAACTCCTGGACAAAGGAAAACGGGAAATTTCAGCTAGAGGAAATAGTCAGAAGGAAATGAAATCTTTCTCGAAATTTTGACAAGTTTTTGGCACAAAACTCCTCGATTCTCCTCGAAATCCTTTTATTTGCCGCCATTACCGCATTCCCCACTTAATTGCTCAATTAAATTTCGAAAAATTAGCATAGTTTGCTTGATTTCGCCTAATTGTACAGTTCTAATTCTTTGCGAATGCTATTTTTCGCACTACCCCTGTGCATTCGCCGCTGTATTGATTCGCGCGTGGCAGACACGCAGAGGGGCCACAGTGTCTAGACGTCTGTGTCTGGCCTGGGTGGTTGCGAAAGGCGCAGCAGTCACTGGGGAGATGGGGGGTCTGGCTGGCCTGGCCTCGCTTTCCCTCCTTCCCCCCATTCGTTTAGTACGAAACCTCTTCCCCAGCCAATCTCATTCTTTCTTTTAGCCCTACTATACGCGCTTTATACGCGTTTGTTTTCTTCGTTCTTCGTCCCCCAGTCGAATGTAAGCGGCGCATAGCTGTGCGCTCTATTGACAACTCATTTCGGGAAGGTGCGTCGCGCGCCTCCCAGGGCATTTCAAACCACCTCATCGGAATATCCACTCAAGATTAAGAATATCAAATGCACACCAACTCTGACGCACAATTTCAATTTCGCAATTCACGTTGCCAACCAAAACGATTTCCCCGCCACATGACCGCTAAATTTACGCCGCGCCAAAATATGACCAGAAAAAATGAGCGATATTTACGAATATTTGTAGGGTTAAGGTTCACTTTTCTGGAACATTTCATAGCCATGACGTTTTGTATTTCCTGAACCTCCTTTCGTAACTCGTACTTTTCTACAATACTATAGAAAATGACGACTAATTACCGTATTCTGCAGGTAATTGGGACCGATCAGTTTAGTTGCGAGTTGTCTTTGTCGATGATGGATTTGGATCCCCTCACATCGACTCCTCTCACGGATGAGGTCCTCGGAAAGCTGTGCAATTTGGTACGCCTTTTTCAATTTTTACAACAACAAAAAAATGTTCGTCAAAATTCAATGACACTTACAACTAGAGAAACTGATTTCACCTTATCTTCTTGGAACTCAAATTTACAAGTTCTAAGAAATTCTTGCAAAAATCTGAAGAGTATTGTTTAGAAGAAATTTAAAACGGCTTTTCAGGCAGTGAACAAAGTGAGCGACAAGAACCTCAAGAAGATGGCCACGTCGGGAGGGTTGGCCATGCGGAAGAGGTAGCCTTTCTCATTTTGAAAAATAATCAAATGATGAGCTTTATCATGCGTGAAGGATTTTCTCAAGTAAATTATGGACTTTCTTGTTCAGGAATAAGTTTTTTTTTATCATCAAGTATTTGTCAAACATCTAGTTGGCAGATTTAGTACGAAGATATCGATGTTCCTGTACATTTTTATATCTTTCTCATGATTACGTAATTTCGATAAGTGATATTATTACAAACACTTATCAATGACGACGATCAAATTACTAAACTTATAATTAACTAACATAATATTTACGATTCTTTCAGACTGTTGATCAAGAATTTCGTGGCCGAGGTCTACAAGCTGCATGCGGAAATCCTGGTCGATCGGAGCAACTCGCCTCCCTTCGATGAGGAGGAAACCACTCACAGAGATATTGTAAGCATTTTTCTTCATCTGAAAAAGTTAATATTTAAGAATGGACAGTGAATATAAATTAAAATATTTCTTTGCCAATAAACTTTCAGAAATTTCCCTATTTTTGACTGCGTATTCATGCTTGCGATTATCCCTTTCATATTATCCAGAGAGTCTAATTTGGAGTATGATTGCCAGTCAAAATGATATGGAAAATTGCTACTTTTTTATAATGACCCGAAATTGAAAATTCCACAACTTATTGCTTATTTAAAAAGTACTTCTTTATTTTCAGCTTGAATCTGACGAGATGGAAACGGACCTGAGCGAGTCATTCCAGCTGGAGAATTCCATCGATGATAGTGAGATCGACGATGACGACGACGGATTTCAGGTTTGTTTCTAGTCTTTCTTTTTGAAAAATTATTTTTCGAGGTAGAAATGAATGAACCGTGTATTGTATCGGTCAAATGAAGTGACAGTTCATGTGTGTTAAAGAGTGCCGTTGCGAGAAATGCGCGTTACGACTATGCGCAGAGAGGGAGGCTAGAGTTCAGAGAGAGAGAAGAATCGACGGAGAACAACAGAAAGAGTGGTACGCAATTTCTTCTGTGTCTCGCCTTTTCTCGCTATTTTTCGACACGCGAATATTCACTTAATTCGACCGATACAATGTGTAAAAGACCTTTTTAATTTGTGCCTTTCTAGAATCTGGCCTCGATGCCAGTGACGGCAACCGTGGATGGCTCGACGATTTCTCTCTACGACTACTACGTCGATCAGTACAGTCCTCAGCAGGGCCACGCGACTGACAACATCGAACAGTAAGTTGGAAATTCTTGTGGATTCAAAAAAATAAATAAATGGAATAGGCGATTTGAAATTGTGAAGATCAGGCGAAATATGTGTAGGAACGGCAGGGAAGAATTCCCTTATTTTACATGATCATAGCATCACATCAAATTTGAATAACCAACGAAATAGGTTTCAAAAACTCGAAGAATGACTTTCTTATTGATAAATGATCGTTAATACTTTCATCGCAGATTTTTCTTTTGAAAAGTATTGCCTTTTCAGTTACATGGATCCCCTGCTGCCAGACGCTAGCCTCTCGTCCCTCTCGCCCCACCAACTGGAACCCCGCAGTCCCCAGCCTTCGGACGAAGTCTACCTCTCAAGATACTCCGATCTCACTCCCATGACTAGCGTGGTAAGTTCCCTTCTGGATCTTCTTATTGATTTCAGAGACATGAGGTTTTGTTCTGAAAACTCAGTTCAACTCAAACATCTTCTGAGTTGAATACGATTTGGATAAAATTATCAGGGAATATCATCGAAATTTTGGGGTTCAAATCATCTTCAATCCAGATTCTCTGTCATTTCATCGAAGGAAAAAAATCTTGAATGTTGTTTTTTCTTTTAATTTCCTCAATTCATTTTCCTATGTTTGTAATTCTCAGAGCGTGTTCGACCTGTCGTCTCCCAAAACAGTGCCCTCCCATACTCAGCACAATCAGCCTCAGTCCATCGGCTACTCTCTGCTGTCGATGCAGCCTGCAGAGGCAGATGAGGCTGAGAATTTCCGAAGAACATCCAGGAAAAGACTTAGCCGGGAGGTACAAATTTAAGATTTTCTAGAAAACCACCCTTCTAAACTTTGCAAACTTCTCTGAACAGACTATTTACCATGAAAACGTGAACTCAATTTTTTTATTTGCGAGTAAAATGAATTTTAATCTACTCTACATGATTTGAAAACTCCGTAAAATTTGGTTATCGGAGAGAAAAAGGGTTCATTACACATACTATAAAGAAGCTAAAGATTGAAACTTTAAGACTAACTTTTTATGTGAGAAATAGGACTAGATGCCCGATTAGACATTTTATATTCACAGTGGTTGACATATCATGATGTTCATTTCTACTACCTGACATGCTTTACTTTACATACTTTCTATTTTCCCTCAATGATAGGCTGCAGAGAGAGGGAAGAGGGTATTCACGAGATTAACTACTGTGCTTCTACGTCTCTGCACCGTGTATTTCATATTGTGTCCTTCGCGGATACGCGCCCCGCCCACCTCTGTAAATCTATGATTTGAGGAATAATAGTCTGAATAGTTGAAGTTTACGAGTCTAAAAAAGAAAGAAAAGTTGAATTTTCAGTCGGACGAGTTCGAATTGGACGAGGATATGACCACTGCCGCGAAACGGATCAAATACGAGTATCGTCATATTTAGGAGTTACAGTTACAGTATTTTTAAAGATATTCTTTTGTCATTCGAAAACTAAAACTTCTTTTGAAAGTCGAACAAATTCACTTTGAATGACAATTTGCAGTGTCATTAATTCTCTCCATTATGTTTGCTCTTGGAGACCATTTCTACCGAATCTCTAACCGGAAAACTGAGCTTTATATCCCAGCTAATTGTTTTATATCAGGGTTGCTGTAATTACAGTACCAAAAACTATTTCACTATTTCAAAAACTTCGATTTTTTCCTTCAAAAATAATAGTGAAATGCAAAATACTCGTTTTCTTTCGTAGAATATTTTAATTTCTTCGTTTTCTTTCTGTTATATGATAGGCTTTAACTTATTTTATTTCCGACCTAACTCACGACATATTCACTTTATAGTAGGGTTTCGATTGTTTTATTCAGTTGCAGTTATCAAATTTATTGTTCCTGGGAAAATGTTGTTTTCGAGATAGAAAATGTTGATCTTCATCCTTAAAATTTATTCTTTGACATTAAGGAGGCTGAACTTCATTCCCTATTTCCAAAATAAGTTTTTTCAGGAGCGATGGATTTTACGTCTTGGTGTTTTATTTATTGTAGTCAGTCGAAATTTTCGCAGACCGGTACACACGAAATTCCTTGATTTCAGCGCATGAATTTCTCATTTGCCACTTCTAAATTCCCCCTATTTTCATCTATTTCTGAAGCTATTTGTGGGTGGGTGAGACTGGATATTTTCTATTTTCAAGACGAAAATTTGCTGATTTATTATCCCCCAGTCCGTTCTCCCGCAAAACTCGCTTCTAGGCTTATTTTTGTTCTTTCAAACTAATTTTTGGTGTAACAACGTTCTTTCAGCCTACCTCTTCATAATAACGAAATTCTCTAATTTTTAAAACCTGCGATTTTTAACATTTTTAATGATCGCAGAAAAGATTGTTTCTTCGTTTTCTTGCTACAAACCAAAATTTTCCGATGTGATTGTGATCCATTGTCTTTTGGTGAAATATACACAAGTATTAATAAATTTTTGCCAATTTATTTTTCTCGTCGCAATATTGAAAAGTTGGTTGATCTTCATGAGATTCCTTCTTCGAATATCTTGGTTTTTTTCCTAAAGTTGCTTGGTTTCTAAAAATTCTTCTTTCACCAATATCTGTCTTTTCGTTTGAAAAATTAGAAAATTCATTTCCGCTTTCCCTTTTCTTTTTTCTCCGAACTTTTTCCTTAAAATAAAACAGACAAGTTTCCCTCAAATGTTTGATGAGATATGTGAAATTTTGCCGTTTTGAAGTTCTTCTTCTCTCGATCCCTCGGCAAATGAATTATTCTGAATTAGGCCGAAAACTTTCCCATCGCAAAATTCCATTCTATTTTCGCTCTAAATATGGGGCTTTGCAAATCTTTTCTTCCTCCAAAAACTCCCTACTATTTCCCCAAACATGGGAATATTCGGGGCTCAGCTGGGATTTCGCATTTGCATTTTGGACTTTTAGGCCCCACCCCTTTCTCCATAAAATATATCTTCAAATTAGCGAAGCAAAAATGTCAGAAGCACAAAATTCCCCTCCTTTCAATCCCCAATTTCGAGCGCTATTTCCTCCACGCTATGTTATTGAGTTAATAGAAAAGGAAATGTAAAGAGAGATGGTGAAGGAGCAGGTAAGCTGGGGAGGGCGCAGAGAAAACGAGAAGAGATATCGATTTAGGGCTATTTTCAAGAGAAAGAGCAGTGTTTGAGGGAAATTTCCTTTTTCCCTCTTATCTCTTGATTTGCCTTATCTCTGCCCCCCTTGGGCAGTCAACTGTTACCTTCTTTCGTCTCTCCCTATTTCCCGTGCTCTCTCGCCCATTTTCAACTGTTACTCGTTTCTTTTGTCTGCGCTCTTTTCCGTCTCTCCATTTCGCATTCTATTTATCTTTCGAGTTCTTCTATTTTGCATTTCATTTTGAACAGGCTCCCCTCCCACTCTCTTGTCTTTCAAAGAGCTTTACAAACTGCCTCCCTCCTTTCTCTTTCATTCAGCCCTTTTCTCGTCAAATTTTATCGATAACTTATCACGTTGAACCCTCGTGAATTTGCCCACCATTTTACGCTCTTTTCATCGCTCTTCGTTCAGTTTCCTTTCCACTATTTTAACGATTACATCGTACTGCTAATCAATTAGTAACTTTCGAGAATTCCCAATTTTCCCCTTCAAACTTTTTGAATTTTTAATTCCCGGAAATCGATTTTACAGAGCTGCGTGTTTTTCATGATACCCTTCGAAAAATATAATTTTCAGGTTTGGAAATCAAACGGCCCGGTTGAATTGCGTGGTGCTTGACGATGAGCAACGAGGGTTTGGCTGTGGAGTCGAAATTCATCCATTTCTGACCGAAAAATTTTCGTGAATCGCTGCATTTGAATCGCACGCCGAGAGCCAACTCGTGCTGAGTCTGATTCGCATAAAATTCTCGGGAATTCCAATCGCATTTGGCATCTGATCGGGGAATCAGTTGGACGAGAGACTGAAGCGGATAGAAGAGACGATAGACGGCGAGGAGTGACGGACAAACTGAAGCAGAGAATTTAGAGGCAGTGACAGACAAGTCAGGCAAAGGCGAGTTGTGGTTGTGATAGGTCGGTCGGCAACTCGTGCTATGTTCTCTTTTTCTTTTTTCCTCTCGTCAAACCTTTCTATTTTAGTCGAAAAAGTTGAAAAAATCGAACATAACGCGAATTTCAGTCTTTTGAAACTTTGGTAACTTGAAAATTCCTTGTTCTTCAAAGTGAAAAGTATTTTAAACAAACACGGGTCCATAGTTTTGAGTTTCAAAAGGCGAAATATTTTCCAATTTCCTGAAATATGATTTTTGTATTTTGATTTTTTCAGGACGAAAATGACATCGCTTCCCTCGCAATCGAATGCAGCCCTGCCGATATGCAAACCGTCGTCCGCGTTCAAGAATGTTAGGTAAAACTTTTCCTTTTCATCCTTTCAAGTAAATTTATCCTGAATTTCGGGGTGAATAACTTTCTTCAGAAAAGATAATAAGATGAGAAAATATTCCGCGGCAGGAACAAGAGGATTATAATATTTTGATAATCGGATTTCGCTCTCGACTTTCGTTTCGACCCTGCTCCCCAAATAATTTTAATCAGATTCATGACATATTTTGGAGTTGCAGCATGCTACATGACGCTTTTATTTTGTCACTTTTCGTCCGATATTCGGAAGAAAAACCTTGTGAATTTCAATTCATGTGATGCATAAAACATGGAATTTCTGACGTCAAACATATGCTTCAAATGCTCAATTTGTAGATGCTGCAAAACTCAAATTCACTCTTCTCGGCTTTTTACGAACTGCTAATTACCGATTACATCTGCAAGCCACATTACTCGATTCTTTGAAAGAAGTAGCCAAATGTTGCCTCTCATTTGATCATCCCTTTCAAATTCGCCTAATGAAGTCTCTAATCGACATGGAAACGAGGCTATTTTTGCATACAATTCCGCGCTTCGGGATTAATGCCTGATCCGAACGTGGAGGGAATAAAAAGGGGCATTTGACGAGTTGACGAGATAAGTAGGGCTTCCGAACGGGAAGAAGAACGATGAAAGCACTTTATTATTTCATTCGAATTTTATGATCGAATGAACTTTTGAATTTTGGGAAGAAAAATGACGTCCATTTCTTCTTTTATTCGCTCTTTCTGTAAGATTTGAAAAATTTCTGGCAGTTCCTAAGTGGCGGATTCGATAGTTAGGATTAGATCTAATGCATACTATAGAAGGATGAAATAGTACTGGAAAATAAGTAACTCAGTTCGTCAAATAATAGTTGCCAACGTTTTAGATTGTTTAAAACTAACTTTTTCCCAGAAGTAATTTGAATCTTTCAGAATTGCTGGTTTATACGACCTCGGCCAGGAAATCGGCAGCGGCCACTTCGCCGTTGTCAAGGAGGCCAGACATGTCTTCACTGGGGAGACGGTGAGATCTTCTTCCTTCATGTTTTCCGAATTTTCGATGAGAAATAAACTTAACTTTTACAAAATATCATATTTTTCAAGCTTATTACTCATTTTGCGACACTCAAGAAGATGTGAGTCAAGCATAGCTGTCAGGCGCTTCTTTTTTAGGACTTTATGAATGAAGGAAAAATTTGACAGCATCCAAGAAGAAAATGATTTTTAAAATGAAATTTTTCCAGGTAGCGGTGAAAATCATCGACAAATCGAGTCTGGACGCGCAGTCGGCCGCTCACATGATGCAGGAGGTGCGCTGCATGAAACTCGTACAGCACCCAAATATTGTCAGACTGTATGAGGTGGGAATTTGAACTTTTCCTCTTCAAAATAGACATATTTTTGTAATGTGTCATCATAATTTGAGTTCTGATTTTCTAAAAATTGAAAAAAGCCGTATATTTTCCAGGTAATCGACACTCAAACTCGGCTATTTCTAATACTAGAAAAAGGCGATTGCGACCTGCAACAGTACATTTCCAGGCATGACAAGGTAAATTTTTTTTCGATTTTTAATTCTAAAAATGTTTTATACAAGTTTGAAATTACACCTTCAATTGATTGATTTAGACCAATAGACTTAAACAAATTCCAAAGGAAAGCGCTTTAACTTTCAGGCGATTCCCGAGACCCTTGCGCAGCAGTATTTCTGCCAAATCATCACAGCCATCGACTATTGCCATAAGCTGCATGTCGTGCATAGAGATCTCAAGGTAAGAGATTCAGAAAAATTGAAATCAGACTTTAATCCAACACAAACACTAATTCATGATTTATCACAGAATCTCTTCGCCATAATTTTTTATCAAATTGTAAGATAAAACTTAGTTGATCTCTGAAGTGGCGTGTCAGCTCAAAATTGTAATGACGAAAAATTAAAGAATTATGATTTTTCAGCCGGAAAACGTGGTGTTCTTCGAGCGACTAGGGATGGTGAAGCTGACGGATTTCGGTTTCTCGAACCTGTACGAGCCAGGCCAGCAGCTGCAGACATCGTGCGGGTCGCTCGCCTATTCAGCACCCGAGATTCTCCTGGGCGATGCCTACGATGCGCCTGCTGTTGGTGAGAATTTTTCATTTTCTACCATTTTTCAAAGTTTACAACTTGCACTTTCGCTATTTTCTTATCAATTTGTCTGACTTTGTAAAACGTTAAATCTGAGAATTACTTTTTTTAGCATTTTCATAACATCAAATTTTCTGATGGAATAAATTACGTTCCTGTTTGATTATGGTGAATGATAGTTTCTCAGATTATTAGACATTTCTTGAAACATACCCTCTCCATTTTTATTTATCGTTCGATTTTAGACGTCTGGTCCCTCGGCGTAATTCTGTACATGCTCGTGTGCAGTCGGTTGCCGTTCCAGGAAACCAACGATTCAGAAACTCTGACCAAGATTCTGGACTGTCGCTATGCGGTGCCCGATCATCTTTCTAACCCCTGCAAAAAGTAGGCTTCAAAGGAACTTTTTTTATCAATTAAATTCAAATTTCTATGATCATTAATACATATTTATCATTTATCAGAAGCACTTGATAAGCTGTTGATTTGTCTGAAGTGAAAAAGAATTATTTGTATAATACTTCGTAAAATGAGATTTCTAACAGCAGAACACAAACGTTGTTTTTTTTTCTAAATGCGTTTATTTTTAGTCTGATCCAGCGAATGCTCGTGCGCGACCCCTCGAAACGAGCCAATCTCTCGGAAATCGTCGACAATGCCTGGGTCAAGGCTGGAGATCGGGGACATGCTAAGGTAATAATCATCGTCATGATCATTTTGATAAGGCATCAAAAATGATATAGTAAGAAAGGACGAGGCTGGAGAATGACATTTCCTCGTTTTCACAGATTTCCAATAGAAAATTGGAGGGATTATTTGACTTATGATACTTTCCAGATCCTCCCCCTAATCGTTCGACACCATCTGAGCCATTCTGACCACACGATCATCATCGAGCGAATGGTTGCCGGCCAGATTGGCACTGAAGACCAAATTCAGAGGTATTTTTTGTTTTAGAATATTTGCCTATTTTCCTCTTGTCTCTAACACTCTTCTAAAACAAGTCTGAAAATGAACTTATCCTGAAGCATATAGAAATTCGCTGAAATTATAGTTCCATTTTTATCATTTTGGTGAAATTTTTATCGATATTTTTTGTGCTGCGTATTAAAGAGTAAAATATCTTCCCTAAATATGCTTGACCTGAAACATAGGAAAGATATTTTCATGTGTTATTTTTAGTGCCCTTGAAAATGACGAGTATAATTCGATGACGGCAACATATTATTTGCTGGCTGAGAGAGTGCTCGCGTCGAGGAGGGAGGACCAGGCCAGAGAACTCAACTCCCAGGAGGGCGGACACATTCCTGATGAGGATTTGATTGAACAGTAAGCATTTTTCTACGATTTGCTAAATTATTGCTTCCTTTTATGAGTTTTATTATCTCATGAACTTAACGCAAATTCAAAACGGTTTAGAGATTTGTCTTTCTTGTGAAAAATATTTATAGAGTAGATTTCAAAAATCATCCTGAACATCTTTACGATTCTAAAATCAATGCAATAAGCAATTAGATTTCGCGATTTTCTTTAACCTAATTTTGAAGGGAATTTTTCATTGTGTTATACAAAATTAAAACTTCATTTGTGGTATTTTGGAGCATTTTTTAATTATGTTAATTTCCAGAGAATCCCGCTCGTCTCGTCCTTCATCAGTGACGGGTTCTCGCTGCAGAAGCAGGTCGAATTCGTGGCGAGCACGACCCTGCACCATTCTCAAGGAGGAGAGCGAGGAGGAACTCAGCTCCTACCTCAGATCTGCTAGTAGGCAGAGTAGCAGGTACGTCAGCATTCTTTTCCGATTTATCTTTTTTCTCTAAAAATGTTGTTGTATTTTCGGGATTAGGATGAACGAAAGTTATGAGTTCAATTTTGTTAAGAATGTTGGCTTTCGTTCATCAATATTCGAAGTGCGTTTCTTTGAATTTTGTAAGTTTCAAATGAGAGATATATATTTCTTAAAAACGGCTATTGTATTTCGATGAGAAGAGACATTTTACGATTTCTAAAATTTTCAAAGAAACGTCAAAATTAGCGTAATTATTAATTTATCGGTGAAGATTCATATATTGTCTGCCTCGTGAGTGTTGTCGAGTCAAATGCTCAGTTTCATGTGAATGGGAAACGGGACATATCGATATATATCTGAATAATCCATCTGGGAAATTAGTTGAAAAGAATTTTCCATTTTTTTTATTTTCAAATTTCAACTATATTTCCTCTGAACTAAATAGATTCCTCTGCATTATTATTATTATTATTTAGCCTCGTTCATGCTATGATCTATGATTATTTTGAGTAGTCAGGAATGAGGAATGATCAATCATTTTGACATGAAAGTCAGGGTTGTACGCTGAGGTTCAAAGTGGTATATGATAAACCAATAGCTTTCTTTAAATACCTCGATTTTAGCGTACAGTCCTGCTATATGAAATAAGCAATGGACGTTTAGGTTTTACCCCCCGATGTCAGATCGGAATGCGTTGACGAGCAGTCGATGCAGTCACATCTCTCGCCAAGGGTCGGATGCAGCCTCGGTCAGTGCCCTGTCCGATGAGGGCTCCTCTCTCGTCCCTCCCACCAGCCCTCGCACTCACAACACGGACACCCTAAATGTTCTCCCTGACAGACACCTCAACCCCCTTTCGCGACAACACTCCCTATTCGAAGATCTCACTCCAATCGAAGAGCACGGAGTGCTTGATCAGAGCCAGAGAACCAGCATGGAGCCCGAAGAGGAAGAACTCCAGAGATATAGCCAGGAAGATGAGGGAACGGGAATGGGAATGGGGCACATGCCCACACACAGGGTGAGCAGTGACACTGAGGCAGAACTGACTGCAGGCAAAATCAGACATCTGAGACGCAGCAAGACCGCCACACGACTTGTCAGGAGGTTCGCCAGATAAGACTCTACCTGCACTGAAATGCTGTTGAAAAGGGCTATTGGTGAAGATACTGAAATTTCTCAGGTCAAATTGAGAAAAGGCCTAACTGAATTGGAATTTTATCTAAATGGATTACGGTAGAAACGATACTGTAATTATTTGAAATGATAAAGCCACCAATAGCCACAAAAGTCTTGAATGACCTCTCTCTCTAGTGTGCCTTAGCTCTGCTCCTCTGGTAGAGGAACTGCACAAGAATGGACTGATGGATGACTAAATCTAGACTGGACTATTCGACTGAATTAGTGACTTTCCTGCATCTAAATCCACGCACCCTTTTCCGCTTTTCACACTTCAACTTCCCTTTGTACACATAAGCGATAATGTGACGGCTTTGTCGTGAAAACGTTAATTTGTGACACTGTTTGAAGTTGTGCAGAAACGTTTGATGAAATGCAATTTTTGAAATTATCTTTTTTTAATTCTATACATTTTGGAAGGTAGTTGTATCGTTGCAGATGAAACAGTAGAATATTATAGGAAAAAGATTTTACTCATATCATTTCGTGTGTAACGATGCATCTATTGCAATTACTTTTCCAGGTTACCAATTTCTAATTTTTTATCTTGCATTTTATCAAATTCTGCATTGTGAAGTGACAAGTTTAGCGTATATAACACGGCTCTAATTGTCTGTGCTTTTCTTCAAAAATTCTAAAATTCGAAGAAATACCCTGATTTATTTCGCTATGTTTCAGGAATTCCTCTCCATCCGTGTCGATGTTCAATGCGGCAGCCCGTGACAGAGTCAGTCCCCAGGCCGTTCAAGATCTTCTTGAATTAAGTAAGCAAATATTAGCATACCTGACTAAACTTTGCGTTGTTAGCTATGGGAGAATTAACGATGGAGCTCTCTGTATCTACCCTTTGTTAGAATAACAAGACAATCGAAAACTTACCTTTGTTTCTCAAAATTTCAAACCTTTATTCGTGAAACTCATTGGTTTTGACAAGCCAATTTACGACTAGTTAGCAAACACCGGCATTACACCAATATCAGAAGAAATTGCATTCTAGTTATGAAAGTTTTAAAACATAGCTAGTACAAGAAGCCTCTGAAGAATATCAAATTTTTAAAATTTTATCTTAAAAAAAATTAAGAAAATATGTTTCAGGAAGTATTCGACGTGCAGCCAGTCCTGACAGTGTTCGAAGCAGTCGTTCGCCCTCACCACCAGCATCTAGCAGCGGTCGAACGTCACCTGGTAATGTTATTCTTAGTTTTTTCCCATCAAGTTTAACGATAGATTCATTTTTCAAATACTAACATTAATGATATTCGTATGAACCTTTTCAAGATATTTTTTTAAAAAAATACTTGTTTTTTGGTAAATTCCCAACGTTGATTTTCATAGTTTGGTTTATTTAAATATATTGAATTTCTTGTTCTTATATCTACTTAATTTAACACGAATATTTTTCAGCAATGTCGTCCCTCTCTTCACTATCGCGTCTCAAAGTCTCGACTTCAACTATTGGAGGTTTGAGTTTCATTTCGTTTTTCAAATAAATTGGTTTTTTTTGAGGAATGCGAAAACTGTCTTCATCGCCCCATTTATTGGGAATCTGCGAGGAAGGGGAAGAATCGGAAGCCGGATCGGCGAATCACGGACTTCTGCACATGCCTACTGCTACCGGAATGGCAAGAACGAATAGGTGAGATTTTCGAACATTTTGGATGAATTTTGAAGAATAAGTGAGTTTGCAATTTTTATCAGTAGGCAAGCATTTGATGAAGCACTTATTATCAATGATTTTGGCTATCTTGAACAGACTTATAAATCTTCACATTCGCGGGTGCCTGCGTAATAGAGATAGAATGTCTTATCGAGAGAGAGAGAGAGAGAGAGAAAAGAGCATGTCTTCTTTCTGTTTCTCGAAAGGACATACTATTTCGTTCATACGGGTATTTGGAGTGCGAAAATTTACAAATCTGATTCTGAGTGAATCTGTCCGACATCACGTTTTCTGACAAATATTGCAATTTTTATGTTTCGTGCGTAATTGATAACCAAGAGTTATCGAAATCTTGTCGTGACATAAATTACAAAGGATAAATCTAGATCAGCCTCAACCGGTGTAGTGCACGTCCCTTCTTCTGCCAGACATGGACCCCTGCAGGCTACAAAAAGCAGTCAGGTATGGTATTCGAACCAAAAATATTTGAATGTTTGAGGTGAATTGCAATAGAATTAGGAGGAAGTTTTTTTACATTTGATAAAAATTATTCCAAAATTTATATCATCTCGTATAACTATGTAAAATTTACGTTTTATCGTCTAGGCCTCTGTAAACCTTCCGCCAAATTCTTCTACTCGTCCCTCATCAGCAAACAGTTCAACAGTCTCTGCCCCACCCATAGTCCCTCACAAGACCGTCACCAGCACACCAACCGGGGTCGCGCAAACTTATAGGTACAATTTTTCCCTATTAGTAGAAGAAGGGAGCCCTGAGTGATTTTATTGAAGTTTCTAATGAGTGGTTGAATAGGTCTCAATCTTTAAAAATAATGTCTTTCAAAAATGTGTCTTCTAATATGTTGAGGAAATGAAGACTAATCAAAATCTATGTTTCAACGAAATTTTGTTGCGTTTTTCCTCTTGTCGTTTATGCAGGCGATTTATGCATGTATTGAAGAAAATTTGACCGTGATTATAGTCAAAGTTCGGAATTAGAAAAAAAATAATGAAATCGAAAGCATTTTGTCTCCAAAATAACCGAGGTTTTCGGGATAAACTTGCTCAGATTTAATCCTTTTTGTAAATTAGTTTTTTTTGCAAAGAATTTCATAAATCGCCTTCAACACTTCAACCTAATGTTCGGACTAAACATCGATGATCAATTAAACTCGATAATTCTGTCATCCCCCCTATACTAACCGTGTTCCTGATTTGTTTGGTTTGCAGTTCGGTTCGAATAATCCGTCATCGTCAGGCGATTGTTTCACCGGACGTTTGCAGGCGCTACGAGAAGGCCTCGGCCCTGTCTACAATGTCGCCTATCGCCTCGGTAGGTGGAGTGCCTGTCACGGGCCTGCCTCCCTCAGTGCACCAGAAACGATTCTTCATCTCCAATGCTAGGAGAAGCACTAGGTCAGTCGCATTTATTCTTCGAGGTTGGTAAGAAAGTCTTGTCACATTCAATAGTCTTTTTTCAAGGCTTTCAGAATTTTTTTTTTAAATATGTAAGGATGAAAAGTTATTTTATCATCTGGAAAAAAATTTGAAAGCTAGAAAATGGAATGTGACCGGATTTATTTGTCAACCAATTATTCTGCAAACTTCTACGCTGATTTTGAGGTCCAAATAGTGAAAACTATCTTTCATAGTTGAATAGAGCTCTTTGTTTTAGTTTTCACTTGAAAATCAGAAATTTTTATTAAAAACTTGAATGCAATCACTTCTCTCTGTGACTGAAATCACTTTTACTTTGTCGCATGTAAAAAAGTCATGAAAATGCAAGACACTTTTTAACTAGGGTAGAAGGAATTAGATAGGAATTTGTTGATCACGAAACTAATAGCTGGTAGAATTTTTGTTCACTTAGTATTTTTGTGAAAAACACTGAAATAGAAATATGTATGCTTCAGAGAGTTCATAAATATGGGAACGAATTAGAAAGATAATATACCAGCCTGTTAGTGTAAATAAAGAAGTAGTATCAATTTAAATTTTAAGCGATTTAATTTTAGTTGTTCATCTTCTGAAGCCTCTGATGATGAAGAGGGAAAACGGCTGCTATTCGCTGCTGGAACCAAGTATTGCAGAAGGAGATCGGGTAGGAGATTATTTCTGAGAAATTATTCCTTCTAAATTTTTATCTTGTAAATTTTCTAGAGTATAAAGATTTTTAAAAAATTTTAAATTAGATAAAGTTGAATATTTTGAATATTCAGATGACAAAGGCGACGACGAAGATGACGGTTCCAGCGATGGGGTCGATAAACGAAGAACCACAAATGGACATCAGAATCCGCTCTACAAAACGTGCAATGCCAATGGACAGAAAGGTTGGAGGTTCTTTTGAAAGTCTCAAAAAATAAACAATTCCAGACGGAGAATCCACCAATGCGCAGGAGACGACACACAACGACGGGACAAAACATGCACAGATGAATGGACTCGAGAGGAGGTAGATTTTTTCGAAGTTTATTTGCGAGGATGAATTCTACGTGCAGGTCATAATATTTAATAATCATCTTAACCTTCGATTTGAAAATAAAACTTATTTCAAACACAACTCTCCCTCTCAAAGTATGACGGGATTTTCATTTACGTATTACACATAGGTTTCTAGACTTGAGAAAAACATTTATCGTACATTTTCCAGTTAATTTATCGAATTTCTAGAACGGTAACTAGAAATGACGAAACCTATCTTTCCCAGCAATATTTCTATCTACTTTCACATCCTCACATACCTCTGAATATAGGGTCTCGTCATTCCGTCTTCGGGTTATTTCAAGTTTTCTAAAAATAGGTATTTTCAGATGTT
This sequence comes from Diploscapter coronatus, assembly GCA_964036155.1. NCBI lineage: Eukaryota > Metazoa > Nematoda > Chromadorea > Rhabditida > Rhabditidae > Diploscapter > Diploscapter coronatus. Next base: position 42,132,255 of record OZ038422.1, on the reverse strand, counting down.
CAGCCCTGGATTCGCCCTCGACGGCGTCTCCCTCCTCACTCACCTCAATGAGCACCTCAAGTTGGTGCTGCGGCTCTCTGCCTCTGCCCTTCTCCGTCTATTTGAGAGCCATTCCCGAAATGACACAGTTGGATGGCGACAGAAACGAATGCAGAAAGGCCAGACTCTTGCATAGGTCGGGAATTTTGCGTTTTTTAATATTTTTGATAGTCTCAGCAAAAGGATATGCACTATCGTGTGAATACAGTACATTTTATTCATTATGATTTTTTAAGCATATCTTCATTGCAGCTCGATATATCGCAATTCTCATAATCCTAACTTTTCTTGAAATATTATATAGAGAGGAGATGTTTGCCTTTTTCTATCAATCCACTATGCACAGAATTTCAAATTTCAGCATTGTGAGAACTTAGAATCTTATTTTTATGCAAAAATGTTTCAGATCGCACACAGCAGAGAAGATTCTGCGAGACTGGACGATAGATGATGAGGAAGACGAGAGTGGTAGGGAGAGGGAGAGGGATGAAAGCTGGCTAGGCACTCCCCCGAGGGATATTGATGCTATTAGGTTGGTTATTTTTATTTATTCCTAGCCTTTTTTGAAGAATTTGAACAGGTTTGGAGATTGTTTTTGTAAATGATACATTGATTTTTCTACTCTTTATATTTTGTTTAAAAGAGAGATGTCTGCGTTGATTGGACTCAGATAAAATCAATCACTTTTAGAGTGGATGGAAGCAGGCAGTGGATCAGACGATTGTCCAGAGCGAAATCGCATGAACAGCTTTACAAGGTACATTTTGTCTGTAAATTAGTAAATACGTTTCAAAGATATCATTTATCCGTTTCTTCAGAATAGTTTTGTTGAGTGTCAAGCAAGCACGATAAAATACCTTCAATTTGAAGGGATAATGTCTCAATTTTATCTTATTTCATATTTACGAGTCTAATTTTCAGATCTGCTCCTTGGACAGTCTGCATTCGCGTGACTCTCTGGACGGAGGCAGAAGTGGTGATGCAAACACAGCCAACACTACGCAGACTGTATCAGATGATTCAGGATGCATCTCAAATGCCTCAAAAAGGAAACTCGATTTCGAAAAGGTATCAAAATTCTTATTTCCATTTTGAGAAAGATGTGTAATCTTTTACTTTAACATCGAAGGTAAAATAAAGTAAAAAACCAAGTTTCACTATCGTATACAAAATTTCACTTCAGCTTTAGGTGAATTGTTTTCCAATAAGCTTCAGAATATCATTTCGATTTTCTTATGAAATGTTGTATTCGCGATTCTTGTAGTTGTGCAAAAAGTTTTAATTTGCAGAAATCCCCCCTGTTGTCGAATTCGTGGCTGTGTTTGGACGACCCGCTCGAGTGTCTGCAGACCAACAAGGAGAAAGTCGACTGCTGGCTCAATAACGCCAATTTCGTTTGTGATGTCAACTGAAACAGCAGAGAACACTGTGAGAAAATTATTTAAATTTACCTTTCTTCCACTTTTTAGTTCTTCTTTAAAATTGTTTAAATCTGTAGCTTTTGCACTATGAATATTATCGCCTAAGAACAATATATAATAAAAAAATAGTGCAATTTTGTATTCCAATTTCAAAATCCTATCAAAACATGGTATTCTTCATATGGAAAATCAATCAAATTTCATATGAACCCTATCGACTTTAGAGAATCTAAAAATCTTCGAATTTCCTTTCTTCAAATCAACAATTTCGTGTTCTTTCAAACGATTCGTTTTGGTGCGTTGTAGACTATAAAAGGGATGGAATGGTAAAACCATTGCATAAATAAAATAATGCACTTTTTGCCATTTCATAATTTATTAAAATCGGCCTTATTCTATATCACGATTCCATACGATGTATGCAATTTCTAGCAGCTTATTTATAAGGGCAATTATTTCCTGGATAACTTTGTTTGTTTTCATCAAATTGTAAGTACTTTTAACGAGGTCCAGTTTATCAAAGAAGTATAGTACTCATGTTTGTCTCAATTTGATACAGAAAATGCATTTTTGGAATATTATCGCATTTTCTTGTCATTTTTATCATTTTCAATTGATTTGCTTCAATTCTAGTCGTTTTGTTGCTCTGACCTACGCAGTTGAATGACATTGCATCTTATTTCTTTTTTCTGCTTTCTGAAAAATGAGGTTAAAAATTGACTGATACATTTTGAGCCACATTTTTCCAAATATTTTTGTCGTGATAGCTTTTCTAAATCATTTTCAAATTTTAAAAATAGCATATTTTTTTTATTAAGATATGCTCATGTATCTTCTTTGTCAAACGAAAAATAGATTTGGAGCAGAAAATATTTACTTTTCATTTCACTCGACAAGGAAGATATGATTTTTCTGAATACTAGTAAAATGCACCCACTTTTCTGAAGATGAGTGCGTTTTACCAATATCGATTATCCCAAATGTGACATGTTAGTTAAGCTTATTTGTGTGAAAAAGAGCTCGAATTGTCGAAATTCAATCACCGGTAGAATTTGTTCTCTTTTCCAATTTCTTTCCTTTCAAAGTCGAATTTCTATCATTTTCTAGAAAATTCTCTTACCGTAACCAATTCGCACAACGAATCTATCCAATTGTCTTCACTCAAATTTCGTCTTTACATGAGACAAGTCATTTTATTCCAAAACATAGTCAGTTTTTACAGAATTTTATGATGAAAATAAACGTTTTAAAATTTGGGTTTGGATTTTAGAGAATAGTAAATTCGTCGATTTTCACGAAGTAATCGAATATTTTGTGTTGTATATTGGTTTTAGGAAAACTATTGGTTTTTCAGATGAGATTGATATTTCCTGTTAGGACGGGTCGATGGAGAATCACTCAAATTGTGAACCGGATGAAATTTTGCACAGTACCTACGGGAAAGCCACCAACTTGGCCGCTCGGATGCAATGTAAGCTAATTTTTTAAAAGAAATTTTCTCCACAGAAATTCTGAAAAATGTCAGAAAAGTGCTCAAGTTTGAATATTCAGGACAAAATCCAGTACAAGCTGAAGGCTATCGAAGCAAAGTGGAACGACAAGTTACGAAAGCAATTTGAAGACAGCAAGAAGGTAATTCTGATCTTCTTCTTTATACTTCTTCTGAAAATACTTATATTTTTCATTTTTGATAAGAAACTATACCATTTCGCATCTATCGTTTGAAGAAAAATTTCTCTCTAAATTGAAAGGATTTTGAAACATAACAAAATGAATGATGCTTCGAGAGTTGGGTTGATTATTTCAGCCAAGTAATTCGTCGTCCCTGGAAACTCGCTACATTCTGCCGATGTTCCCCTATCCGTCAGGTGCCTTGCATATGGGTCACATGCGTGTCTACACCATTTCCGACTCCACTGCCAGATACTTCCGCCTCAACGGATTTGATGTAAGTCTAACGAAATAATCACTTGAAAGTAGTATTCGGATGTTGCGTTAGTTTTAGCTTTTTGAATTTTTACGAGATTCTCTTTAAAAACGCGAATCTGATGCTAAAAAAATTTGTTTTGAGTTCTAAAATATTAATAATAATATTCATAATTATTTTGTTATCACAACTGCAATAACTTGAAACGTCGACAATTTTTGAAACAATAAAATTGCCTAGAGCTTGCAAATCGTTCGATTTTAGGTGATTCACCCAATCGGCTGGGATGCATTCGGTCTGCCAGCAGAGAACGCAGCCAGAGACCATGGACTTGATCCCGCCAACTGGACAAAATCGTGGGGATTTCTTTAATTTCGAAGAGCAAAGCGTTCTTCCTGTCAAACTCGCCGTTTTACTCAACCAAGTGCATTTTCAGCAACATCGCCTCAATGAAAGAACAACTATCGAAAACCGGTGTTTTGTTCGATTGGGAACGGGTACATTTTATTACTTTTTAAAAGAATTTATTTGTTTGTGAATTCTAGGAAATTTTCACCTGCGAGCCGAACTTTTACAAGTGGACCCAGTGGATTTTCTTGCAGCTCCACAAGCACGGTTTGGTCAAGAGGACTTTGGCTGAGGTAAAGTTGAAAATTTCATTCTGATTTTCTAAAAATTTGAAACTTCATTTCAAATTTTTATTTGTTCGTTTCAACTATTCTATTTTTATACCAGAATATCGTTTTTGTTTCATTGCGTATAAAATAAGAATAAATTACTGTTTTGTTTTAATAGAAACTATTATCTTAGGTGAATTGGGACCCTGTCGATGGCACAGTTTTGGCAGCAGAGCAAATCGACTCGGACGGACGAAGTTGGCGAAGTGGCGCAGTGGCGGAGAAACGCACTCTCAGACAGTGGATGGTCGAGACGCCCAAATATGCGAAGGTATGGACTTTGCTAGCAAAATTATGATCGTTCAACAGTGAATGGGAGAATATTTTGTAAACATGTTGTTCTAACGTCTTTCTGTAAGGTTCTTCGAAGGAGAATAACGATTACAAACCTGAAACTGATACTGCTGAATCTAAAGTTGTTGTTGTTGTTTTTTTTTTTTTTTAAATTAAAGTTGGAACTTTTCTAAATGTGACAGCTGCTTCTAGATAAACTTGAAATATTCTCCAAAGAAAGTGTTCAGCGTCTTTCCGAAGGTCTGACCAAACTCCACCAGTGGGGGACAGTTTCGGATTACCAGTCGAATTGGATTGGAATCTGCGATGCTTATCGATTCATTCTGCCACTTAGGGTAAGTTATTCATCTCCTCTTTGAAAGGATGGTACGAAATGTGTGATGAATTTTAGGACGAAAATGGCAATTCGATGGAGAGCAATTTGGACCTTCGATTGCTGTACCCAGAAGATCTCGCCAATGCAGGATTCATTCTCCTCAGACAGGGACACCCACTTTCGGACAAAACGAAAGAAGGCACGAGGGAGCCATGTGAGTTTTTTTCGTCCTGAATTTGATGCGTTTCATTAAATCCTGAAGACGATAAAAGGAACTGTTTGATGTTATAGGAAGCATAGAATTGAACAAATGACTTGCGATAGCGTTTTTTCGTGATTTATCTGTATGCATAAAATGATTGAACTTTTGAATCATATTTCAGTCATGATGATATTTTTCAGATTTATTGCCGACCGAAATATTGAATGGCATAACGGGTGATTGGCTCAAGGCAGTGGTCGTGCCGCACAGCTATCAGAAAGGACCTCCAATGCTCCTCGATGCGAGGTAGTTTAGATAATTAGACAATTAATCAGACGTTGATGTCCGATTAAGAGTCTCGATGATGGACGACTTGGAAATCGCTGCCAAATTTGATGTTTCGATTTATTCGAAGACAAAACGACATTTGAGCAAGGATGATATTCAGGAAATCGCTAGGGTAAGGTTTTTTTTTTCAATTCCTGAACATTACAAAAAATCAAATAGTATTTGTTGGTGTTCGTATTTTTTTAAATTATGACGATATAATTTTCTCGAAATAAGGAGATCGAAGAAATGTTCAGTTTGGCGACTACGGTGGCTACGAAACTTCTCGAACGCTCCAGGATTGGGTCGTTAGCAGGTTTTTTTTTCCATTTTTCCTTTATGATTACTCTTTTAATTTCAGACAACGCTCCTGGGGAACCCCGATTCCGATGTATTTGAGTGAAGACGGCTTAAAAGCTGCTCCGGTTGAAGCAGAACAACTACCGGTAATAACTCGATAATAATTTGTTTTGTTCCAATTGATATAATTGATAGTCTGTCTGAATAATATGTTCAAATCTTATATATTCTATATTTATTCTGAAAAATACATTTTTAGATTATCCGAACTGCCCCTAAGAGTTCCCAATTTATCGACCACAAAGCACTCGGCAAGGCTCGTTTCGACACGGATACACTCGACACTTTCTTCGATTCTTCTTGGTAGTTTTCAAAATTATTTTTCTTTTCAAAAATTGAGAAATTTTCAGGTATTTCCTACGATATTTGGACCCAAGAAATGAGAAAGAACTGGTATCCAAAGAAGCCCTGAAAACAATGCCTGTGGACGTCTACATTGGTGGAATTGAGCATGGTAGTAACTTCCTTCAAAAATTAGATTTCTAAAAATGTAGAAAATTTGCTTAACCAACCAACCTATTCGGAAGGTTCGCGTAGATTTTCATAATCATCAACACTAGTTCGAATTCAACCTCAGCGATTTTTCCATTCAAAAATGAAGTAAATTTCAGCGGCCGTTCACATGTTCTTCGCCCGCTTCGTCTCGTATTTCCTGAAAGACATCGGAGTGCTTGAGGTAATATTTTTCTTTAGAAAATTATGATGTCATTATTCTTCCAGAATGAAGAGCCATTTTCCGAACTGATTCCTCAAGGCATTGTGAGAGGGCAAACATTCCTCGACGGCAAAACTGGAAAGTACCTGAAACCGAGTGAAGTTATTAAAAATGGTGAGATTTTTGATAATTTTCCGTGCATTTTATAAACAACGATATATCCGTATATTTTTATAGTGAAGTACAGCTTTTTCACTATTTCATTCGAAGACTTATTTTATTAAAGGCTCTTAATTTCATGCTGATTTGAAGAAAGCCTTTATTTACACGAAAGTTGATTTACAGTTGAATTTAAGGATATGTTTTCAGAGAAGGGCGACTTCACAACGACAGATGGAAAGCCTGTGGATGTGGAGTATGAAAAGATGAGCAAATCCAAGAACAATGGTGAGAAAAGAATAAATAATTTATGATAAACAAAAACTAGTCAAATTCCATTTACATGATTTTGATGATTACCACTGTCCAACTCATTCTGCTCGTTAGGAAGAATGATGACATGTGCTGTAAGAGAAGCGTAGACAGTGTTTCTGTCGCGAATCCGCACAGTCGCTCCTTTATTGTCTTCCTCTGCTTTGAACGCTAATTCTGTCGTAGATGGTTCGGTTGATAAGGAACTCGATTGAGAGACCGATGACATTTTTGCAGCAAAAAATCTGAAGCATTATTTTTTACATTTTAGAATGTTAAAGAGTCGGACAACTAGATATTATTTCATTTCAAGAATTTCAAAAACAATAAGATCAAGAAAGTAAAATAAATGTTGTAGAGGCATGAAACTTCAATCTTCAAGATTTGTGGAAAAGAATGAAGGATGAAATTTTGAAAATCGGAAAATATAGATTTTTTAATTTTTAGGAGTGGATCCTCTGACAGTTCTGGAACGAGATGGAATCGACCTGACTCGACTCCAATTGCTGCACGCAGCCGGGCCCAGACAGGTCATCGATTGGGGAGAAATCGGTAAGAAATTAAAGTATTGAAGTTTTAGATGCAGATTAGAAGTTGTATTTCATAGGATGAACTTTTTCTCCTGATAAACTTTATGAAAATGAAAAGAAATTTCATAAAAAATCAATATAGTGGCGGGGAAACATGAATTATCTTGTAGAAGTGAGAGGTTTCTGTAAATCGATGATAAGAAAGTGATGATAATGAGAGAGAGAGAGAGAAATGCCTGAACTGAACAGGTTGAAAGTTTAACAAGTCTGCTGCGGACTGTTGATTGCAGATATGTGGAGAGTGAAGAGGGAGAAATCGCGAAAAGTGAGTATTAACACTGATACTCAAGTGTTAGAAAAACAGTTCACATTATCAATTTCTATATCTGCGAAGATTATTCTAAAAATAGTTTCTCTTCAATAGTTTTGATCACTTGAAAATATGATTTTTGAAACAAAAAATCCTAAAAATCATTTTCAAAATATTTTTTAGAAGAAAATAAATTTTTTTTTAAATTCAGAATTAAAAGGCCTTCGAAGTTGGTTGGATCGGGTCGGCAGAGTGGTGTCCGTGTACATCGAACAGAGACAGAAACACCCGAATGGGCAGGAAGGCACCAAGGAAACGGGATTTTTGCTGGGCAAAGGCAGAGGAAAGAAAGAGGACCTGCAAGGAAGTCAACTCGATGAGGCACTAAAAGAGACATACAACAGTGGAACTAGAGCGGTCTGTGTGTTTTCGGATTTGTTAAATTTTAACCGACTCAACTTGCTATTGCGTTAATAAGTTGGAGAAAACACACATGTTTATGAAATTTTTGAAACATATCTGAAGATTTTTAAAGTCATTTTTATTGAAAGCTCTTCATGTTACCGATGATACATTATGGTTTATCATCTAAAAATTTGGATCGTCAGAGAATTATTACCGGAATCATATGCAACGAGTTGTGTGTTCTTCAATTAGAAATGAACAAATACATGATTAAGTAAGAGATTTATGATTTTTCGATAGCCCCCAATTTCAGACATCCATGTCCCTGGAAGTGATGCACCTGCACAATCTGGCCATCATGCGACTTATAAAACTGACAAACGCGCTCATGGTTTTTTTTTTCATTTTTTCTACAATCGTCATCTTTGAATTCCAGAAACTCCCTCCAGAGGCGTTCAGCACGAGTTTGGAAGCGGAACGATGCGTCGAGGCGCTTGTCATTATGATGCAGGTAAAAATCTTGAATTAAAGAATTGCGAGTCGGAATATTAGCGACATTTAGATATTTGATATCTTTCAATCAATTTAGCATCTTTTGAAGCGATGAAATTTAGAACAAACTTATTTTCGATTTAAAACTTTAGATTTTCTGCCCGAACGCAGCAGCCGAATTCTGGGAGGCTCTTTCAACAGTTCCTCGACTAAAGTGTTTGGACGGGCAGGGAGAGGACAGGAAAGGACTCGTCTCTCAGCAAAAATGGCCGCAGATCGACGCTGACGCCGACGTCGAATTCGTCCTTATTGTGTGTTTATCATTTGTTTTCCAAGACTATCCAAATGAAGTATCGAATTTTCATTCATAATATTGAAAAATTCCTAGGAACGTTGAACCATGTGCAAATCTAGACAATATTAAAACTAGCACATGATGATCTTCAACATTGTAGAAGCACAAGGAGTTATGCAATTTAAAACTGCTATAAATTTCTTTTATAAATTGGAAGAAAAAGAATTCTTTCAGGTGAACAATATCGGTTGTGGCCGCGTGCTGACTCCCCGACAGCAGATCGAGCATCTGTCGAGGGAGGCGATATTCGCGAGAGCCAAGGCCAGGGAGCATCAGGACGTCCTCGATCGGATCTTCGCAAAAAGACATATCATCGATACGATTCATGTCGAGAAAAGACCAGGTTGATCAGACTTTTCTTCTTTTCCATTGCTTTTTACTAGTTTTCCGCTGCCAATCGAATTATCGGAGATTCTCACAGATCTATCAAAATTGAAATCTGTACTCATCATTATATCTTTTTTGGAGCATACTTTTCGCTAATCATTCGCTTTTTAAATTTTACAACAAATCGAAAATTAAAATCATTTTCAGGTTTGCACGTAACGTTGAAAGTCGAGCTGAAAGGCGACGTGCTCCCGGCCGAAATCCAGACAATTTTGAATGAAAAACACAGCATCAAGAATAGGAGCAGAGGAAAAAAATTGGCTCAAAATGAATAGGAAAGGAAGCTGATCTTCGTATATTTTTGTTAAATATTGTTGATACAAACATTTTGAAGTTGGAAGAAAAGAGCTCAATTAATTCCCCTTTCAAACATTCAAAATTAAGAGAAAAATAATTCAATGATAAAGTAGAGTTATTTAGATCGTTAGAATTTAGAAATCTTTATTGTTACTAATTGTTAAAATTACGACAATTATCCCTAAACAAAATTAACAAAAACCAAATAAATAAATAAATTTATAACTTATGACGAGAACAAAGTAATAATGATGAAATTATCCAATCGAAAATACCAAAGTATAAAATACAAATTATTGCTACTGAGAGATCCGGCATAAAATTGAGATTCAAAATAATTTAATGGAAAGAAGAGATGATCTTAATTTATCGCAATTTTTAGCGAAATATTTATGAAAAACCGTTCTTCTACTGTTCTACGAATATTTTCCACGTTGATTAGAGGTTTTTGAAAATTACTCAAAGGTGTTTTTCTAATCAGAATTTGCCTTTAACAAATTCTCGCCTTTCAAAAACTAACTATTCTTCGAATTAAGTAATTTTTCGAGAAGTTGTTGGTAAATTGCAATAAATCCAGACTGCCATAAAATGGACGAATTAAACGATCCGCTTAATTGGTCAACGATTGAAAATCGTGCGCTGAGATAGGAGAAAATGTGGTGCAAAATTAAAATTGGTGAGTCGCAATATTGGATGAACATTAATAGAAATTTGATAAGTGAATTTCGAATTAACCAAAAATTAATAAATAATTTTTAAACCTTTGAAAATAATCTAAGCGCGGCTATTATAGGTGAAATATGATCACTCATGAAATATTTTAAATTTATCCATATTATTTCATGAATGATAACTTTTTAAATCATAAAGCATAATATACGCAATATTTGGCAGAATTTTAGGATATCGATAATAAATCTTAATGAGTCAAATTGCTAACCGGGCTTAAAATGTGCAACCTAAACCAATTATGAGTATATTTCAAGGAAAAAAAATAAAATAGTATGAGTAGAAAAAAATAAAGTGCGATTTTATCGAGTCATTAATTAATGCATGAAAGAATACGCGATTTGAATATGTTCGATTTTCGAACAAATGTGCAAAAAAAAAATCAATATTTCGAATAAAGTATTCCTTCGGAATACTGATGAAAAAATAAATAAGTACCCCTAATTTGTGCAAATTAAAAAGAACTACCTATTTAACAAAGGGAAATGAAATAACTTATCCTCCTGCGACGCTGTCGTAATTGCCCCTCTTCAATTTCTTATGCAATTCGAATTTCCAAACGATTCCCGAGCCGAGAATGCATAGAATGATCAGCACGAACACTGCTACCTAAACATGAATTTTACGAATTTCTGTTTAGCCCATCAAATGGAGATATTTCATCGTTCAAAATCTATTTCAATGCGTTTTGATAATAATTTGCTGCGTGTTTTTATCATTTCATAACAATCCTTAAAAATGAGGATTTAGACAGCATATTATAGCATCAAAATGGATTTCAGCACCATTCCATAATATTGCAATTTTAAATTTGGGAAAAAGAAATCATACCATAGTCGTGTTTGAATCATCAGGTATGGGCGCCTGTGTGGGTGTTTCATCGAAGATATACGGGGGCTCCTTGGCTTTTCCCTTCTTCTTGTTATCCTTTTCACCGGACGATTTTCGTCGAGATTTTTCTTCTTCCTTTGGAGATTTTCCTCTTTCTTCTTCTCTACAATTTGCAGGTTTACTCATACACAATTTTAGGATAATGACGCAATTTTCTTAAACTAAATCTCAGTCTGACAAGTTCATCCTTTTGAAACTTCATTGGTTAATTTGTTCACTTTTTCTGAAAGATAAGATTTGTCAGATCATGAAATTAATAAATCATGACAAAATTGCTCACCGTTCCTCCTTGCGCTCTTGTTCTTCCTCCCTCTCCTCCTCCTCTTCTTCAACCGGGTCGACCTTTTCCTGAGCCCGAACTCGGTCAATCGCTCGCTTGTTCTTCGTCTAGAATATGATTATCATAAAATATCTTATGATTTTTCTTGCTTTATGAAGTTACAATTCCATTAAAATAAGCTGATTTCACATGAAATTCAGCATGCAATTATCAAATTAGATTTTAAAATCTTACACTCAAACAAAGTTCGACTTCGACGCCTCCACCCTTGAATATGCCGCATCCAGTCGGTTCGAATTCCTCAGGCAGTTTGTATTCCTCGTCGAAAGTCAAACAGCCCTTCGCTCTGTATTTCTGCATCGGCCCGAGATCTGTCGCGTTCACAGATACTGTGTAGCAGAATTGACCTATGCATTTGGCTTTTTCGCTCTTCTTCTGAAATAAAAATGTTAAATGATCGATGACTATTTCTGATTACTTCGATATCTTTCATAACATATGAATTTTTTGATCTCGAGTGATTTTGAAAAAAAAATTCTCAAGGGTTTTCACGCTAAATTTTGCTACAATCAGCACAGACTCTGGATTGTTGAATTGAGTAAGAAGTATTAGCTAGCTTCTACTAAAAAGTTATGCCTACCTCAGTTTGCGCTACGACCGCCATAACATGAGCAGGACATTCTTCGTCATCCTCACCCTTCTCCTCGCTCTCTTTGAACGGCCTTTCACTGTTGCAGTAGCGTTCATCACAGTAACACGATTCGATGGACATCAGGTCATCGATTTTCTAAAATAATCATGATTCCGCGAATTTCATTGGCTCAGAAAGTCCAACCTTTCCCAAACCCTGATGCATGAATCCTGTGATCGGAGGTGAAATACAAGCACCGATAATTCGCTGTTTGATGATTGGAATGGAGGCATTCACGCAACCCTGAATATGCAAATTAGGGGAAAGACTTTTTAAGATTAGCAATTCTGGAAAGCAAAATATTCTAACTGCTTTATAAAAAAAATAGTTGAAAAAGTCGACTATATTATTTTTATATTCTATTTATCCTGCTTGCGTAGTAGAACTGTTGGAACGTTTTCACTAAGATAATATGTAAATGCATAGAGGTAGAAGATGATGGTAAAATTAAATAAAAATTCGAACTTTTTCGATTTTCTTGGTATCGACGTTCTGACTCCAGCTGCAGATCTCTCCGATGCAGCTGTCGCGTCCATTGCAGTGCTTTCCTTGACATTCGCATTTCACCTAAAACATTGCAAAATTACATTATGCTCGATATTATTTCCTTGCATAATATTTAGATTTTCATTGCAGAAAAGTTCAAATAATTCTTCCAGTTTTATCATGGAAAAATATAAGAGTTAAATTCCCAACTGAATTAAATGTTCATATTCTTATCTCGACAAATTTAATCCATAACATCGACATTCATAAGTGATATTTTGCAGCCCTTTCTTCAAACAAAGCAGAACATTTTCAAGAAATAAGTTAGCTAAAAATTATTTTTAAAAATACCAATTTGACAGTTTCCTCTTTAAGTTTCGAAAGCAATTTTCCAGCATTGCACTCGTTCTTGTTCCGACAAAAACATGTCAGTCGGTTCTGAAAAGAAAGAATTAAATTAGAAGTGAATTTTTAGATTATCGCTCGAAATGGAATTCATCATGATAATGCTATCACATGCCAGACAGAATAGTACACGCTTTCCAGTGATTATGTTTCTTATAGAAAACCAACAGCTTTTATGGCTTCCTAATCTCTCGAAATTCGTATCTTTACTCGATATCTTTGAAAGTACTTCGTCTTCTTCCTTTTCCCCCGAGGAATATGACCTCATCAGAAAAGCTAAATCCAGTTCTTGACTCTGCGTATTATGAACCGATAAACTGCTAATAAAAGAATCCTTGGATGAAGCATAAATAAACGTCATTTTTCATTCCTATTCGTTTAGAGCGTTAGATGGGAATCATTGAGTTGAAAAGTTATGAGGATCGAAAAGCATGAAAAAGTAAAAATATCATAAAATATGCATTAAACTTTCACGCTACTTTATATTTTCACAGAGACAAAGGGTATTTTCTATTTTAGCAAAGCTATATTACATTGCAACCGTTTCAATCGAGGTATTTGAGTAATTTTGCCGCAAATCTAATTTCATAAGAATTTCTGTTTTGATGATGAAATATGCAAAAGAAATCCTACCCCATTTTCGAGTGTAATGCACTTATTGTCGACGTCATCTTTTATCAGATCTCCAGATAAACAACCCTAAATATGTTTCATTTATGATAATCCAAGATTACCATTTATATTAAGGAAAAATGTTTACTTTGACAACAGCCGGCCCCTTTGTTTTGTAAGGATACCATTTCTGCTCATACTTCGTCACCATACAATAGTCGCCTTCGCAGAACTCTTGGAGGCAATCCTAAAATTTATGTCCTGTCGTGGAAAATATCGTGATGCAAGTTATCTTCTAACCTAATTTTAACATTTTCTTTAATCGCTTCGAAAATTCAAATATTTTAAGGTGTCACGAAATGTTGACATATTTGACCATTTGGATTTTTCGCGATAGTTGAAGAGGTTAGGATAGTATTTTCGGCATTATTCCATTTGCTGTCTCGATATTTAGTTAGTTAAATTGCGAACAAATCCTCGTTTTTTCAAATAATTCAATAATCTTAGATTTTTTCTAAAGATTTTGTAAATTTGCTTACATCACCGACGCAGTCGTGACAGCTGACTTCTTTAGCAGCAAGGGTCGAGGGAAAATTGAAATTCAGTAGAATTGTAGCGAATGAGAATATGGACACGAGAAATTGTTTCGCTCCGAATGCGAATCCGAGTCTCCGATGATTTTGCCCCATTCCAACTGTCGATCTGCAAGCCAAGGAAGGGCTCATAAATCATCTCGAAAACTAATCCAGAAGACGAGAATTGCAAAATATACGAGGAAACGTCATATTTCAACGAAAAAGAAGTAGAGTCGTATTGTAATTTTAAGAGAACCTCTTTGAGTTTGTGGATGATGCATGAATGAATGCTGAACTCGTAAAGCTTGGAATTCACTGAATTGATTCTCATGAGGTGATAAATCAGACGATACATAATGAATATACATTATTTCAACGAAATATCAAGTATTTGTGAGACGTATTCTAGAAATAGATAAGAATTGGTACAAGTCGCGGAATTAGACAACTATCGTCATTTTTAAAACCAAAGACCTCTGAATTCAATCAAATCTTCTTTAGCGGGCGTGTAGATTCAGAGAATTTGGTAAGATTGACCGCTGGATTTGTTTGTCGAAAGCTAATTATGCGAGGTACGGGATAAACGAGGACAAGCGGGCAGAATGCTCGGTGAAAAAATTTGGTTAGAACCGAGCAAATACGGCATGAAAGGTGCGGGGTGGGGTGAAGGAATGAAGGGAGGGATTGATGTGAAAATAGGAGGGGAGGGAAAGAAAAGGGACTGCCTCTAACTGGGCAGAGGGAGGGGGAACTGAGAAATCGACATGCTAGAGCTGCCCTAGCCGAGGAGGAGAGGAGGAGAAGAAGAAGAACAAGACAGGCAGAGATCGATGGGAAGAGGGTAGGCTGAAGACACAACGACATAAAGAGGCAACCGCAAAAACTCACTCTGGCAGAAGCACTAAGCACTGAAGCAGGCTGCCCGAAGCATGCATGGGGCCCTTTTCGTCGAGGCTGATGATTGCACCTAGGCAAGAGGAAGAGATAAATAGAACCAAATAGAGGATGCCGAAGAGGAGATTGCTGCTGCTGCTGCTGCTCGACCATAGGAAGGCAGGCAAGCAAGCAGGCCGATGACATTATGAGACACGGCAATTTGCACAGAATGCTCCAATAGACAAGCGCGACACGAGAGATTCGGTCAACAAAAGAACGAGCGTGATGAAAATCATCGATTCGAGAAAGAGGTAGGTAAGGATTTTTTTTTCATGATATAGGAAGAAATGTGGATTTCGAATTTCTTCTGGATATTCAAACCTAAAATTTTTGAGAGTTCAACAGAAGTATTCAGCACATTGCATTTCCCAGTATATTATTCTATCTCATGGAAGATAATCCGAAAATAAGGAGGCGGAGAATAGTCTCCAGATTATTATGAAAAAGATTCCTAAAATTGGATGACAATTGTTATTAACATGTGCAGAGACAGAATAAAGAAATTCTCTATGAAATCCCAGTCCTCTATAATGAGATTAGGTGGATTTGGCGAGCAGATCCATCGAACAAAAAGGAATATTAATGAAGTGCAAATGCAATGCAAACAGCGCTCGATGCTGACGCGACGAGGTGAAGGGTGAATATGAATGTTCGGGAAGAAAATGAAAGATTGGGGAGGAAAAGGGCCAGACGCGCAAATTCCTCCCGACTCTGCTACTTTCCTGGAGGCTGGCGGCAGAAATATCGGGTTTCTGGCGATTCGATTGCTTCACACGGCCCCAAGCCAAACACGAAGATGCCAAATGACGATGGACAAAGAGCGGAATTTGGAAGGGAAGAAGATAATGCGGGGATGATGGAAGAAGTTCAAAATCTTGAAACTTGAACTCGGAAAAACTCCATTAGAGTTGAAGTCGGCTTGAATTCATAGCGAATTGAGTCTAGTTCCAAGTTGAGTTCCTACAACGATGGATAAATGATCAACAATGGTTTGTCATTAAAGACGCTATAAGAACTCTAATTTTAGTCTACAATGATGCATGCACAAGCAGCATAGAGTGCAATAAATTCAAATTACTCAGCCTCTGAAGCATGCTAACTCCTTCTCCAACATTCCTCAGATTCACTCATCTGCAGTGAATTGAGAAAACTGAATGAACCTAGAAGTAGATATATTTATTGTTTTGATTGAAGGTTCGAAATTTCTGAATGCATTTCTTGATACACTCGTTTATATTTGAATGACTGACGAAGACCATCTCAAATAGAAAATTGCAGGAAAGAATTCGATGAGAAAATAACTATGGGAAAAACATGAAGAAAAGTTCGAATTTGAGAGGGCTCACATGGATAAGCAGAGTTTTGCTATCAGCAACTCACTTAAAAGTTATGCCGGAAACGAAAATCAAGAAAATCCGGAATTAAATGAGATTTCGAGATGAAAATTACGAAAATCTAGCCTTTCAACCATTTCTTCAAAGCACTCTCTTTATGCACTCATTTTACACCACCCTCTTTTCTCTTCGCTTTCATTTTCGTTTTTATCGATTCGCTCATTTCGCCAGTTTTCCGTTAATTATCTTGATCTAATTGGTCCAATTATCTCTAATAAGTGCTAATTAATTGGTCAGTGCGATGGGTGCTGATGGAGGCACGATTCCGAAGCGGTGCGAGTTGGTTAAGGCCAAGAAGAAGAAGGAGAAACTGGACAAAAACGTCAAAAATGCAAACAGATGGAAGAACTGTCAGATGACGCAGGAGCCACTCAAGGTAATTGCGGTAATTAACTGCCTAATTATTGGGATAATTAGAGCTATTAACTGAACCTTAAAAGTTGAAAAATTATACTCTTGTTCGGGGAAATTTTAGAATTGGTAGCTTGACGAGGATTTAGATAATTAGGGGCAATCATCTGTGAATAATTGAGAAAAATATTTAGTCTCTTGAAGGAAAGGTTAAATGAAGAAATTCAGAAGCCGATAATCGCCTGCCGCTACGGCCGTCTGTACAACAAGGAGGCTGTGATCGAGGCGATCCTCACAAAGACGATCGGCAAATTCGAGAACATGAAACACATCAAGGGCATCAAGGTGAGCTGATTTAAAAGAAGAGATAAAATCACAAGAAAGAATATTTTTAAGTTGGAATTTTTTCGAACAATATCTCGCATGCCATTGTCATTTTTGAGCGCTTTTTCCCTGATCTTTCTAATTTCAAGTAATTTCAGGATTTCAAGGACCTGAAACTGACCGAGAACAAGGACTACAAAGGCGGAGAGGCCAAGGGCGACGAGTACACTGACTACAACCAGGTACGGATTATTTTTGTGTAAAGCAACAAGACCTAAATCTCTTCGTGATTGATTACTCTATTGAATTTCTTGAAACATTTTTGGGTCAACAAAAAAGTAGTGAAAGTAGAGATGTTATGGAAAAATATTGCCAATTTTCAAATTGATTCCACTGAGTATAATTAATTTCAGACCCAATTCATCTGCCCCGTGACAGGAGTTCCGATGAACGGCAACCAGAAGTTCGTCGCCAACTGGAAGTGCGGATGCGTCTTCTCGGAGAAGGCTCTCAATGAGGTCGGCTTCTGAGAAATTGAAAAACTATAAAATCAGTCGAAACTCGGGGTCTTTTTGAGCTTGTCGGAAATTTCATGTCTATTTCTTTCGAATGAATAATTCTTGAAAGTAAACACAAACCGCAGGCTGATCGTTTCAGTTAGATTGAAGAATGTCTTATCTTCTAAAAATTTGTATTCCGTCTTCATTTGAATTTTTCCTCCAAAAAATTTCATCAAATTATTTTTTATCCGCCCGAAAAGACAATGGCAATGTTCAGGTGAAGTCGGACGTGTGCCGAGTGTGTTCCGGTCCGATCGAGTCTGATTCGACCATCCAGCTCTATCCTGACGATGACCTGCTCGAAGTGTACAAGGAGAGACTCGCCGCTCAAAAGGCTGAGAAAAAGTCGAAGAAGGAAAACAAGGAAGAGGCAAAGAACGGAGATGCAGTTGCCGAAAATGAAGTGAAAATCGGGACTTCGGCAATCGTCAAGAAAGGTAGAGCCGCCTTTTCTCTCCTTTTAACCTATTCTTGTTCATACATGAAATTTCTAGTCTATTAGAAATTTTGAAAACGTGAATTTATGACAATCTTGTAACATTCTTTTAAAAATTGTTTGCAGAGGCTTCTGAGAGTAGCAAGTTGGAGAGCAAATTGAAACTGAATGGAATCAAAACGGAGTCCGGGGAAAGGAAGAGGAAGGCCGCGGCTGAACCGACTACTTCTATTCAGGTATGAAGTTTCGTGTTTATGCAAAGTGAGTCTAGCCAATTGGATTCTTTTTTTGAGATAAGCAAAGATCCAAACAGATTGATCTTTGCTATTCGTATCCCACTTTATACAAAATGAATTTTGTTAACTTCATAAAAGATGGTAAAATGTGAACTGAAAATTTTCAATGGTAGATTTTATTATTCTATTTTCAGTCTGACCCAACGAAATCTTCGACGTACAAGAAGCTCTTCACGTCATGCGAAGAGGCGAAGGCCAAACCACAGGGACACTGGGTCACTCACAACCCGCTCTATTACTGAAGCCTAAAAAGAAGACGACAAGCGGCGACGTGATTTGAAAGATCTCTTGCTATTATTTTTGAAACTAATAAAATTTTCGAAACTAGTTCTCATGAGTATTTAGAATCTTGGGATTATGAGCCCTATCGTTATTGAAAACGATTTCAAAACATGTTTTTCATTTTCTGGACAATTTTTAAGCGAATCCATATATTTTGACACCATGTCTATATCTAGTGATTTTGCACATAAATTTTTATGAATTGAAATGGTGTCGAAAGTATGAAATCGCACTGAATTTTTAATTGACACTTCCAAAAACGGAAAAGGATTGCACTTTGTTTTTCAGATGCTGCACGCATCTCGTCAGGCAGTGGCGATGTCATCTTTCGCTTGCCGCTCTCGTTTCAGGGTTCCACTCCCAATTTGCTCATCTTCCTGCGTGTCATCCCAAATCACATCTAAAAGGACGTTCGTCTCCTCTCACCGGCCCTCCACCTCATGCATTCTCAACCAAACAGATGCGCTCACTGCGGGGAAAGGTTCAACTATTATCTTCTTCTGAAAATGAAATCCAAAGTGCTTCGAATGATTTTATCCATCATCAAGACAAGCAGCGTTTTTATTCGATCTGTGTCAGAAGACTATTCAAAAGTGAAAAAAAGCATTTTCTTGAATCTTGCAAAGTCAAAATCTAGCGAAAAAAACAATTTAAAACTACTATTTTCAGTTCTTCTGTCAGCCCGATTGGCTGTGCAACGACGTCAGATTTCCTCCGCGGACATATTCAACACTCGTGATGCCGTGTCGAACATTCCTGCCGCCCCCGTTCCCCCTCTGCCGGAACCCACTCTCGATGAACTCGTTGCTGTGAGTTTTAAAGTTATCGTATATTTCCTTCAACCTTTACGCTCCTCGATGTTTACAATCAGGAGTCGTAAGACCCTTTGATATTCTTGAAATCGTATCCGTTAGTTATCGTTTAGATACGTAAAAATTTGATGTTCGGCTTTGGCCACCATTCACTTTTCCGACAGACACTCGTTACAGGCCAAAATAATACGGCATTATTTGTACAAACTCAAAATATGTTCCAAATTGCACACGACGTTAGAATTCTGTTCGATAGATAATACCGGTTCCATATAGTAACCAAGTTATTTGCAGCAAGGGCAGTCGGTGCTGGACGAATTGGGTCTGATTTCGTGGTGGAAGCCTAGCAGCTACTTCAGGTTGGCTCTCGAGAGCATTCACTTCCACACTGAGTTGCCCTGGTGGTTGACCATTGTTACTGGTAAGCTATTTCAACATTTCTTTAGTTTTTATAAAAATTGTTGGAAATACGTTTCAATGAAACATCAAAGTATAATGTTTTCTGAAGTGATAAGCGTTGTAACATAAATGAGTAAATTGCATGCGATTAAAAAGATTTTTAATGATAATAAAACACTACTGTTTCTTAGGAGCTTAGCGTCAGGAGAAAACCTTTTCATTTCCATTTTTCATACTGTTTCTCCTTCCTCTCTAGAAATAGCGCGAAGAAATTGACGAGAAAACAATTCTTCTGCCGTTAAGAACATGACATGTTAAAAAAAACTCAAATTGATTATTTTCGAATTTATGCCTTATTCTTCAGCGACCGTAATCCTGCGTTTGTCCCTGATCATCGTGCCGATCATGTCACAGCGACTAGTCGCCAAGCAACAGCAATTCAAGCCAGAACTCGACGAATTCAGACAGAGGATTGACGAGGCCCGCAAGGAGGGAAACAATATGCTCGGTACGAGACTTTTTAATCCTATTTTAAACTAAAAAGATGGGAAACATTTTAAAAGAATACAGAATAAAAACAGCATATCCTTTGTTTGCAAAATTGGATTATATAGGTTTCAAATTTTATATTTCTTAATAGATTTTACGATTTTTCAATAAGATGTTGAATTTTCAGTCAAATTGCATAAAATGCCTGAAATTTCTATGAAAATGTCTGATTGTTTAGTACAACAAGTGCTGATGGAGCAGCAGGACTTTATGAAGAAGAAGGACATCAAACTGGGCAGGCAGCTCATAGTCATGCTCGCCAACGGAGCTGTCTTCGCCACGCAGTTCTTCGCCGTCAAAAGGATGGCTGAGGTCTGACTTTAGTTTTTTTTTATTTATAATTTACTAAGGTTTTGCTAGAGTTACATTTTATTGAAACACTACGTGGAAAGACTTTGGAATGAGAAGAATAATTTCACTTGTTGTGAAGTTAGCTCATCTCATTGTTCAATCTTATATGTTTCTCATTATCATCGATCTGGTCACAGTATTTTTTCAAGACGATAATCTAGCTAAAGCGGAAAACTACGAATTTGGTCACTCTCATGTATTCCATTATGCTTTAGATATCACCTCATAGATAATTGTGAAGAAGAATATTGCGACATTTTCAGATGAACTACCCTGGCTTTTCGACGGGCGGGGCATTTTGGTTCACGGATTTGACGGTCTGCGACCCGTACTACGCGTTGCCGATCATCTCTGCAACCACTATGGCCATCATCGCTAGAGTTCGTCTTTCTATTTTTATTATTTTCATAGATAGAGAAATTTGAAAAAAAAACTGCTCCTTTTCTAATAAATGTTTTCAGATCGGAATCGAATTCGGTCAGACCTCGGACTCGATGTCGCCAGGCATGCGAATGGGAATGCTCTACGGAATGCCCATAGCCATCCTCGTCTTCAGTTCTCAGTTCCCTACTGTATGTTTTTATTTTTTAAAATTTTTTTAGAATTATTTCACAGAAAATTTATAAATTTAGAAAAGTTTTTGAAACTAGTTCCATTTATTTTCTTATTTTAAAAATATTGATAATATTTATCGAATCAAATTGACAATGAGAAATTAAAAAAAATTATCCTTTTATAATTGGTTGATTTTCAGGCGCTGTGCGTCTACTGGTCAGCCTCGAACTTCATCTCGCTGATCTATGCAGGTGTGTTCCGCGTTCCCGCAATCCGCAGTGCTCTCAACATCCCTCCTCTCGTCCATCATCCAAACGTCAAGTCAAAGGGAGTCAAAGCGAGCGTCAAGGAAATCTACAGCAATTATAAAGGTACTTTATTTGAATTTTTAGACTTTTAAAAATGTTTCTATTTAGACTTTCTTTTTGGTTGAATAATTTAATCTTTCATGGTTGTTGTTTTGACACCTAGCAATTTCATTTTATGAACAAAACAAAAGCTGTACGCAAATATCTAA
Source organism: Diploscapter coronatus (assembly GCA_964036155.1). Classification (NCBI taxonomy): domain Eukaryota; kingdom Metazoa; phylum Nematoda; class Chromadorea; order Rhabditida; family Rhabditidae; genus Diploscapter; species Diploscapter coronatus. The sequence continues at coordinate 42,110,359 of OZ038422.1, read as the reverse complement.
AAAGAAAAATGCTACTGTACATTATCTACACCTAACCCTTGAAAGAACAAGCATTTTTTTACTTGAAGAATTGATTAGAATCATTTTAGACAAGAAGAAAATCCCCCCAACGATAACGGCCATTCGGAACGAGGACTTGAAGAAATTCAAGGCTGCTGGAAAGAATAAACCTGTGGTCTAGAGAGGAGGAAAGAGGGACAACGACTTCTGGGCAGATTGAGTGGGATGAACGATTTGATCGGCTCGGATCAAAGGCTGTTCATCTACATACTTGACATTCAAAATGGGATTCTTATGAAGTGATGGGGTTTTTTTTATGAATTCAAGCTCATTTCACGAGAAATTCATTTTAAATGGATAGTATAAAATTATAACAATTACAGTAAGTCTATGTTGCTCATTTTCGATCTCTCTTTACGTTACTTTCTCTAAATTTTAGTCCAATGTTGTCAATTTTAGTATCGTTGAAGAGATAAAGCTGGTTATTGTGATAAAAAATTTATAGAGAAGTCGGATTTACAATATTTTTCATGAAGACCAGTTTTCGTATTTCAATGATACGGCACATTGTGGAGGGTGGATTTATCGCTCGAAACGATATCAAGTTTCTCTGTTCCTTTCTTGTCAAGAACAGAAAATAGGGGCGGGGAATTATGATATTTTCAGCCAGTTTCTCAATTGTGATAAATTTTCCTTGCACAATGATTAGCAAATCAACATCGATCAAATTTGATAGAAAAATTACTGTAATTAGATTTTTACAGTAACCTTTCCAAAAATTTTCGATCGACGATAATTTTAGTAGGTTTTCCGTAGAGCTCTAGGAATTTGAGATGGTTGATTTTTGTCATTATTTGAAAGTTTGTTCGAACATTGTTCTTGTTGTTTTTCTTCTTTTTTGAATTTTATAATTTCTAATGATCGTTCAATAAATATAAAAACTTGAGAATTCTTTTAATTTTATAAATCGGTTACCTTGGAGTGCCGTGATATATTTAAGTTACTTTGGTTTTTTATTTTGCTGAATTTCGTGAAAATGGTCGATATATTTAAATTTTAAAAATTCCAGACAATCGAATTTACAGCGAATTTGCATTTTTCATTATCGCATTGTTTGCATCACCTGAAAATGCAGTGATTTCTCCTGTAATTTTCGATTTTATAGTAGTTTTTTTCAAGCTTGACTTTTCAATTTTTCATGAAATACCATAACACTTGACGTGAAGTTCAACTTCATTATTTTAGGAATCGCAACGAGAATTTCAATTCTGGGCGACAATTGGTGCAATTCGTGTGCAATTGATTGATGAATGGTCATTTGTGCGGTGATCTGACGAACCGACAACAACAAGGGAAGTGCAGTGTTTAGCAGAAGGACAACAATACAAACAAGGTGAGAAAGATTATCCCTAAAAGGCCAATGCATTTGCACGTTTTTATTTTCAAATATACCAGTCTGTTTTCATTTCCTATCTTTCATTATTGAACTACTGAATTTTGTTGCAAACGTTCTCTTCCTCTTCCGATCATTTTACCTGGGAATTAGAGAATTTCATTTTACTTTATAATTAGAAACATCCCAAAAAGTTCTTCTCTCCTATTCTTCATCATTGAAAGAGTTTGGTTACAGCTCATTTCCCATTTTCGGTCATTTCAATAGTTCTCTGTAAATTCTCTTTGGTCATTTCTCTTTCTTCTCTGCAACTCTAGTTGTTTTTTCCCTTGCATTCCTGCAACCTTATGTCTGCTTCTCTAATTCTCTGCAATATCTCTGATCTCCCGCAAATGAGCGTGCATTTGCACGAAATAGCCCTGCAGAGCTGAAGTTTCAAGAGTCCTGAGGGTGCAGTCAGAAAAGAAAGTGAGGGAAGAGACAGAAAAAGTAAAATACAGTATATGCGAAAGACTTACGCATAGTCACTAGGGCTTGTAGAGTGGATTTCTCTAGGCCTATTCAAACAGTTAACTATTTCTTTGAATTCTATCTTCTATTCCCTCATTTCAAAAGTATCTTTCGTAGAGGATATTCTGAAAATCCATCTAAATCCAATGCTATTTCTCATCTTTTCCGTCTCTTTCGGTCCTATAATTTTACCTGCATCCTTCTCCAAAGAGATTGCTCTAATTCTCTCTAATCCAAGCAATATTTCTTCATTTTATCCTTCTCTATTTTCTCTTTTCTCACCTGTATCTATGCGCACAACCTTCATTCCATTTCTCATTTTCTTTTCCTCCTCCTCCTTTCCTCTGCTATTTCCTCCATTGAACTGTATCAATCGATAGAAGGGGAGCGCTGCGAGGCGAAAGACGGTCACTTCTGACTTTCCTTCTTTTTTGTATCCCCTCTTTCTAATACACTCTCATTCCTCTATATCTTACAGTTCTAACTTCATTTTATCTGTCTATCTTCTTTGTCATTTCAAAATCCCTCTCTATTTTCCCTTTCTCTGCTTCCTTGCTCTCTTCAAACAGTTCTCTCTTTCTCTCTTCCATTTCGCCCCGCCCTGTTAAAAGTTTTCCCCCACTGTTTTGCTTTCCTTTGGGCGTTCACATTTCCGATTTATCGATTTTTGTCGGGACGGAATTTCTAATCAACGGTTTCTGACTGATAGCTAGCCTTTTGTAGTGGAAATTACAGTATTTGTGGCTTATTTGCTGATTCATTGCGCATTTTTTTTTTTTTTATATCCGAAGCATGTCATTAGGCGAGATTTGCAGTAATGCATCTTAATGTATCTTAGTGTAGGAAATATTCGTTCTTTCCCTATTAATTTCCTCGGAAGTAATTTTTCTGGTCCAACAGTTAGAAAAGATGTCTATTATTTTTGTTCTCTCCTTCAAATTTTGAATTTTTCTCCAAATTTCTGCGAGTAAATCGTTGATACTGAAAATCTCATTGAAAAGTTACACCCATCTTTCACAAATTAGGACTTTTTTCTTTAACTTCTGGCCCTTCTGAATATCCTTTTCACGTGAAAATTTATAATTTCACTGTTAGTTTTTGCGAATGTAGCTAAATCTTCGACTTTTGAATTGAATCCTTGTCTGAAGTTGATCACGAAATGCCCCTAAGTTATGTTTTCTGCATTTGAAGGGTCGTTTTTGCATTCTGACTGGTGGATTCTAGGGCCTTGTTTGGAAAGGGGGAAAGGACTGTATGTCGAATGCTGAATGTAAGTGATTGCTTGAGTGAGTCATTCAAAAGAGAAATTGAGAAGTCTCCGAAGGGAAGGAAAAAATGGAAGAATCAATAGAAAGCTAGCGAAATTCCTTGAAACTATTCGGGGACTGTTTCTTCTAGCTATCTTTCATTATAGAATTAGGGATTTTGCGTAAAATTCATCTGGGATAATTGCGCTGAAATACGGATTTAGGATCATTTCATTCAGATTGAAACTTTTCGGCTTTCAACATCGAATAAGTGAATCTCGATTGGATCATATAACAACTTCTTTTGTTAGAATTTTAACATTCGCATTCTAACTTCAATGCTATTCTCATATTCTCTGAGCAGAGGTAGTATAGTAGAAAGAGGTTTGCTAATTTTTAATTTCAAGAATTTCTTGGACGATCTAATAAAATGTTTCAAAAATCAATAGACAGATCACGGAGTTTATAACTTTTCAAGCCATTTTCTATGTTCCATAAAATACCTTTTGAATAATCAATCTATCAGAACTACTGATCAGTTCAGTGTCATTACTGCTCCTTTGACACACTGCCTCGAAGATTGTTTGCTTGAATGTGACGCCTCTCAAAAGGCCGTTCCCATTTTATAGTCTGCCCATGACTAATTCAGGATTTTGAAACTCGTTCGTGTTCACAATTTCTTTTCTACCGATTGCTAAAATCTATTTAAAGTATTGATTTTTTTTTAAGATTTGCCTTTGAGGTTTGATACTTCTTTCAACACATAGACTATCGATTAGAATTGGCTGAAAAGTTTGATTATTTCCCCCGAACAGATTCATTTTGACTGGCTAAATTATTACGAAACTTCCTTGGAAAAAGCGTCTTTTGAACATAAAATCAAAATGATCATGGGCAAATTTTTGATTGATAGATGAATTTTCCGATTTGGCATTTTTGACAAATTGATAGCGATAAAAATTTACGCGCGCAGACACTTTTCTTATTTTTATCTCGTGATTTTCAAAAAGTCGGTATTAAATCGGGTAACTATCGTGGAAACATGGGCAAAATGTGTCGGGAAATGTTTGGAATTGTGCAGTTTTCGGGGAATATTTTTTGCGGATTTTCCACGATTTCATGCCCTGCATTTGCGATGAAATCCGACATTTTTATAGGCTCAGGCCTGTCTAATGCATTCACTTTTCTTTTTCTTTAATCTCTCTTCATAACATTCGCGACTTTTACATAAAACTTATTCAGTATCGAACGACTATTTATTATTTTACTATTAGCTAGGCATTTTATACTATTCAGATAGAAATTTCTTGAGTTGTCAATTATTTTTTACTCATATTCAAGGTTCTAATATTAGAATTGACTTTGCTAAAATTGAATGAAATCATCGCATTCTTAAACAAATAGAAAATTATGCTTCTAATTTTTCTAAGATTCTACTGACGCAAGTCTGTCCCTATTTTTGTCGATTCAAGAAATGCAATGCTTGTTTATGAAAATGGGCCGCGAAGAGGAAAGGGGCCTGCAAAATTAAGGCCAAATGTCCGAATGTTTGCTGCAGGCATTTTTCATCCAGTAAATGAATCTCCCGAGGTCTCTTTCTTACCAAAATTGAAGCATTTCTGGGGAATTTTGGGAGATTTTCTTAATCTTTCTATGGACCGACCGAATCCGTTCAAATCTAAGAGAAATTCCTGCAAATTTTTCGGTGCGATAAAAATCCATATGGCGGATTTCCATTGCATAGTGTTCACTAAACTCTGACGCCACATTTCTTTTATTTTCGTCTTTTTTTATTTTCTTGTTTCTGACTTCCATCTTTCTCTTACTTTTTTATTTCCTTTTTTCCCTCTAATAATCCCTCCTTTATTTTTCGCGTCTACCGTTCGTCATAGGGCCACAATCGTTATTGACCTATATCGTCTGTCTATATCTTTTTCCTCCTTCCTTTCTTATGTTTCTCTACACTCTCCATTATCATCACTCTATTCCTCCGCTCTGATTGCTTTTCATCTTTTCTTCCTATTTCTGGCATCTTTTTCATATCTCTGATTCGTGTTCTCTCTAATGAAGCAGTCCAAAAGCGATAATGATTAGGGAGATTTAGCATCGAAGTGAGAATGAAGGCGGGAGGAAAAGTGGGAAGAAAGATGTGGAGAAAGTGGGAGCAAAGTGATAAAGAGAGGGAAAGATAAGGCAACAGAAGCTGCGGGCAATCGGAGACTGTTTCTGTCTGACTATTTGATTCTAATGCTGATGCGATTCTCTGATTAGCGACTAGAAGGCGAAACTTTATCGCACTTCGCAGAGAAGCATATCGATTTTTTATTAGCTAAAATAGGCGTATTTTGGTTTTTCGTCTTAGTTTTTGAATTTTGTACAAGGCTGGTCTTCATTTACTAAATATTGAAGAGCGTCCAATTTCAATGAACAGAAATCATTTTTTTTAGATTTACTATCAATCTTGTAGTGTTATTTCAGGTAAAATTCATCATTTTTTCATGATTCGCCAATCGAAATTTTTATGGATTTTCCAAGACCATTCGCACAACTCGCTCTTTCTTCATCGTAAATATCGCAACTCCCAATCTCGGAATTATTTTCGTCACTTCTCAAATAACTTCTCCCATGTACTGTCGACAGTCAATAGCTTTCCTGAAGTCAATTCGCATTGTCATTTCAATAGAACCTGATCTTCGACTTTGAGGTCTTTCATTTCAACATTTGTTATTGAGTCAAATATGTTAGTGGGGAGAAATGCGATGATGTTTTTTTTTAAAAGTTCACCCATCTTGATTATCTGACAGCACTATTCTTTTTTGAATCGATAAACATTGCAAATCGGGGATCTATGGACTAGGTGAATTCTCGATCGAGTAGTAGAAATGGAAAGGCGCTAGTGAAAATGGGAAGAGAAGACGAGACTTTACGGAATTAGGCCTTTGGAAGGGAGAGGGAATGAGGATGATGTTGGAGTCAAAGTGGAGTCGAGTCGGATTGAGGCGAGTGCTTTTTTGTATCTCTGCATGGATGAGTTAAAATGAACATCCTCAATTCACAAATACGACAGAGTGTCCATTGGGAAGTCGTTCTTTTTACTTTTGGAAAATCCATCGATTTTCTGGATCAATCATGTGTAAGAGAATTTTTACTTGAACTTTTTTTTAGCAAATTCTCTCAAATATTTTTTCTCCATCAAAGTTATTTTGGAACTTGCTGTGGAATTCATCGAAATGTAAAGGTAGAGTGTAAGGAAGGAATATAAAGTTGTGAATGCTACACATTGGTGGTTAATTCAAGAGACTCATTTCTACTTCAAATTGAACGAACTTTCCTATTGATCTTCTTTTTATCTTTCTAGTTGAACTAGAACATTTTCTATGATCAGAATCTTCATACTTCCTGATCTCCAAACATTCCTAATTTTCTTATTTCCTCTTTGCAGCACTAGCTTGCAAGGCCCTTCATTCACATTTTTCCTTGTTTACCCTGCCAAATTGACTCCCTTTCCTTCTTTGCTTTGCCGCAAGAAGTTTGATTTGCTCCATTTCATGCCATTTCAAGCACACTTTCATGCCTATGCCTCGATTTATGCGTGTTTTCCTGCCCCATTTGTCACTGATCGTAATATGCGACGTATTTCTGCACTTGTTTCTCACACCAATGCAGTCTTTAGTCGTGAGTTGTGTTTTGGAAGTCAACCTATTGCCATTACCTAGCTTCTCCCCAGTCAAAAAGCGATCCCCAGCCAGTCAGTCTTCTGTCTCCGTGTCTGGATACAAGGCAATTCAATTGAACTCGACTGCAAAATGCCCTGGTCCTTTCCTTGTTTCGCTTCCAAAAATGTCCATTGGACCACTTTGATTCAATTTGCATCGATACCAGTTTCAGCCAATTTGTATTGATAAACGCTCGTACCTTCCTCAAAAGATTTCCACTTTTCTAGACGGAAGTAGTGATAAAACTAGAGTGAAGTCAGGCTTATCTTCTTCATCGATATTTTCTTCCTAAATTTTGGTTGCTTACCAAACTTGTCAAGATTTTAGCGCCTCATTAATCATTCTTCTCGATCATATTTCATTTTTGAGGTGAAACCCTGAGGATTCCCATTTTGCTTTGGATTTTCGATAAAATTCTGCTGAAATGTGGTTTAATCATTCATTCATTTGTGTTGCAATGTCGTCAAAAATTCATGAGAGTTGTTGTTCTGAATGAATGCTTTGACCAATTTAGTACACTTGGGGGTTAGGTAGAAGGAAACTTGACGGTCAAATTTAGCTGTTTTTAACCTTTATTTATCAAAATTGAGATACTCATTGTCATCATTAGTCTCTGAAAATGAGCATTTTGAATTTTAGTTTTTAAAAATTCTAGAATCGCTATAACTGTCTGAACTACAACATTGTAGTTTTTTTACTATAATCGAAAGTTGTTTTTCACTAATATTTTCCATTCTCTTCAACCACTGATAATCCAGAATTCTTTGTCCTGCATATGATAGTCGATATTCGGGTTGTTGTTTTGCTATGTTCATTCGTTCACTCGTTGACTGCAGAGTTGCAATTGGATCCCAGTCTTGTGAGAGGAGAGACTAACTTTGAGAGTAGAATTTGTAGGCTCTTTTCGCTTTCCTTTCTGCTTATTGTTCTGCAGTAAATGAGAATGGAGAATGAGATAATTGAACATAGAGAGCATCGCGTATTTTGGGCATCTCGTCATTTATTTTGGCAAAATTTAAACTTGAATGTGATCATAGAGTAATTTTATTTGGTCATTTGGTTTTATCCTAGATTTTGCTTTTGAAAATTATCATCATGACTTTTTTAATTTGATGAAAAAAAAGCAAATTCAGCTCAAATCAATTTCCTAAAATTTAATTTAGCAAATCACCTATTGTAATATTTTATCCCGGAAATAAGAAATCAAAAGACATCTTGTGTTGAGTGAATGAAATTTCATTCTCCTCTCGCCATTTTTGAACACGAATGATGTAATTCTTGAGTTCCTTAATTCCCATAAAACCTTTGTGCCCATTTTTAGAAATATATATCAAAGCACTGAGATTTTCAGGCAGAAAAAGAAGATCTAACCGATCATTTAGATTGAGATTCCTATGCACAATTCCTCACTTTGGCATGCAACATAAAAGCGGGAAAATAGTTAGTAATTTGAAGAGAGCAGAAAAGATAGGAGAATTAATTAGGTATAACTCAAGAAAGGGGCTGAGAAGATGAAACAGGAATGAGCTGTCGGAATGTGAAGCAAAAACATGTGCGCTTCTCCTTGCAAGGAATGGAGAAGGATAAACTAAATACGGGAAAGAAACACTTACTTGAATTAGAAATGAAAGGAAATCATGACCGAGCAGTGATTTCTTGAACTTTGAACACGAAAATCGAAATGTGTACGGATTTTTTTATTTTGAAGTGCAAATTTCGCGATCTTTTATTTATAGTGAAGATCAGTTTTAATACTATTATATTATTTTTCTAAAAATCTAAAATATTTTTTTTTCTAAACGAAACGCAAAAACAAAAGCATAAGGAACTCTGGGATGAAATGATGTTGTCGGAACGAAGCAATAGTTTCAGAGCGAGAAACAGCTCGCGAGGAATTTCAAGAAGACGAGAAGAGCGGCAAGAAAGTGAACAAAGTGGGAAATGAGGTAAAGAAGATGCAGCGAAAGAGTCTCTCAGTCCTCTAGCCTCCCCTCCTTCCTTGCTTTCCCCTCCCCAAGACCTACTCCACTCGTGCCCCGAGCCCTGAGCCCAGAGGCTATGTGCAACAAGCATCTTTCTCGAGATTTTGCAGCGGCTCGCTGAATATTTTATCCCCACACTTACCGCCCCACGCTTATTTTGCATTTTCACCCCTCTCAACAAACAATCGTTCGTCTCCACATTAGGCAAATTATTTAGTGCCAGTTTTTCAGAGTGAAAGCGACTTGGGGTAAAATTACCCTTCGATAAATTTATGCTTTATTTTACGCGCTTAGCGAGTGCAGCAATTTCGAGCTTTTAGTCGAGGAAAAATAGGCTGATGAAAGAATATTGCACCTTTACGGCATTCTAGTGGAATAGTTAGATTTTTATGACATTTTTGACGAAGAATAATAAGCTAAAAGGTTGGTTTCATTTTATCTTTCAAATTGATATCATAAATTTTATCCGAAATGTGTCGTATCATTTGCTCTAAAGATCATTTTATCTGATTTTCGCTCTATAAAGCTCTCATGAATATTCAAAGCGAGCTAATCTCTTGCCATTCTGATCCATTTTAGCTACATTTACTCACTTTATTATGACTCAGAAATTCGAACTTTTCTGCGAATAATTTATTTGCATTGAATTTTAAAAGCACCTTTAAAAATTCTACGTTTGACATGGAAAAGTCACGCTCAAGAATGTGCTCATTCATAAATTTTCCCCGTGGGAATTTTACGCTTAAAAATGCAGGGCATAAGGAAATTCTATCCCTTTCATTTCAAATCTCTGTTCCTTTTTATCGACAATAGAATATAAAGGGAAATATAAAGAGAACAACATTTTGATCCGGATTTGCTTATTTTGCTCTTGTATGAAATACAAAACCTTCCTTTCTTACATTTATTCAGAGCTTTTCAGTCACAGCTTTTCTTCATGTGGGCGTAAGTAGGAGATTGTAGGATTATGTGAAATTTTGAAAATGCTCAAAATGGCTGGGAAAATTTTATTCCTATTTCCATCTACTTCATCAAAAAACTTTCTCAAACTTTTCCGACGAATTGAGCATTTTAGTTTTTCATTTTTCATTGGCATTTGGAATTGCATCGGCAATGAATTAATAATTCGTTTAATTTTCTCCCTGCCAAGAGTAATTTTCTCGGTTTTAATTATGCTGAATGTTTAGACATTACTTTCTATCTAAATTATTTTGTTCCTGTAGTTACTCTTTTAAATATACCGTTTTTCATTCATCTCTGACTCTGGCTTTCAATTTTCTAGCTTCTCATTCGTTCTCCCATTTTCAAACATTCCCTCGCTCTTCCCTTCCTTGACTCCTCAAGCTTTAGATGTTGTGCAAAGTAAGGCGATTGTAGCACAGTGGTGGTAGTATGTTGGGCTTAGAAACGTTATTTAGCAGCGATTACGACTATCTTCTTTGCAATAATTTTGCTATATTTCGCCTCAATAGGCCAGAAAGAGTTGAAATCGAGAGAAAAATGGAAGCTAAGGCCAGATTTGGGTGGAAAACAAAGTAGCATGATCAAAACTTCATTATCTAATTTTATCAATTTGAAAACTTGACGAAAAATTATTCTTGAAAGTTATTTTGACTCTCATCAACCATTTACTATTTATCTACTATCTTCTAAATATAATAAATGTCTTTCTTTTAGTATGTTATGTTTTGGTTTAATCCTTAATCTCCATTATGTAGCTTTATCCACCTTTTCTCTTTGTTTGTTATTCTTGTTCTTTATCTATCGAATATGCGACTGACAACATAATGACTGATAGAAAGGCAGAAAAACTTTATAGGTTCGGTGAAGAAGTTAGGCTTGAAGAAATGACATAGGAAAAGTAATATTACAATTAGTCTACGACATAATGTTTCTTAGGCCACTATATCACAGAAATACGGATATTACTGACATAAGTTTGTTCTTTTGGGACCAGAAATTATAGCGATTATACCCGGTTTCATAGGGAAAAGCTATTCTTTCATCCTCCTATTCCAAATATAGGTATCAGCATCATTAGTTTTGAGCAAAAATCTTTGAAAATTGCCTAATTTGCATGCCCACCTACGCTTTTTGCAGAGATATACCTAATCGAGGTTAGAGATGAAAAATTCATTTGGCAATTAGATTAGGAATGATACTATTTAAGGATTAGATTTTTAGCGGATTTTAAACTATCACCAAATGTTTTTTTCTTTCGCATTCTAAATATTTCATTACTTTTGTTTATTTTGTCTCAATATGAATGCTTTGATCTAAATTAAAAAAAAAAAACTCCTCTTGGAGTTCTACTTTGGGTGATTGTGATTGAAACGAGCAATGTGTTTACGTGTAGTCGGGTTGTTTAAAGGACATAAATAGGTGTTTAGTGGGATTTAGACAAGACCTAAGAAGAAGTAACTGAGCTAGAGTCGTTGGTCTAAACGAGCCCTGAATGGGGGAGGCTTCTGGGTCTCCCTTCCTCTTTCTTCCGTTCTCCTTATTTACCAATCGTTTTTTCTTTCTCTTCTATTTTTGCCATTTCGAGAAAAGTATTCATTTTTGAAGAAAAAACTCATATTTGGGAGAATTGTACTGACTCGTGGGAGGAAAGTATGTGCTGCTTTCAGTTCTTCAAATGAGCCCTTAATAGAAGAGCTTTCCGGGTCTTCCTTCCCATTCCATTCCGCTCCGTTCTGTTTTCGTACCACGTTCTTTTACAGTTCGGAAGTAAAATATTCATTTTTGGAAGGAAAGTGTCCATTTTGGAAAGAAAGTACTCGTTTCCATTGCAAACGAGCTCTGAATGGAGGAGGTCTTTTGGGGGTCTCCCTTCCCTTCCCTTTCCGTTCCCTTTCTTCCCCCAAGCTTCTTCCTTTCTTTCCATCTTTGGGCCTCTCATTTACCCGTATTCTTTGCCCGAATCGATTAGTTTGTTTATCTAGTGTCTATAGTGTCTATGAGAGAGGCATTTGAGAGAGAGGAAAATATAACCTGTGCCCAGAAAGGCCCACTAGAGGTTATTGGCCAGTCGGTTGATTATTTGCAGCCGGTCCTTACGAGGTATCTCATTTTTACCCCGTTGCTTTGGGTATCATTCAAAATCATTACTCATTTTTTTTTATCTTTCTTGAAATAAGATTCTTTTTTTCTTTATGAAAATCTTTTATGATCATATTTTTCATATTGTGATGACTAATTTAGGTTTAGATTCGATTATTATCAGAAAATAGTTTATACCCTTTTCCTATGGATATCGTTCAAGATCACCGCATTTGTTTCAAATCAAAATTTTATCTTTTACATCACCCAAATCTGCCTTTGACTTTTTTTCTCAATAATTATGACGAGTTTTGAATCGAAAAATCAATTTTGGCTCTTTTACACACCCATTTTATTACCCTTTTTCTGTGTTCTTACTCTTAAATTGCTAAATGACTACGCACTCTTTGCGTAGTGAAATGATAGCGTGTTTTGAGAGTTCATCTTCCTTTTTTAGAGCAAAAATCTAATTTCTTTCTATTTTTACGCGTTTTTTCGGACTAAAACGATGATATCAAGTCTTAATTTACAATCCATTTTGCTAGGAGCAGTAACTTTTCTTACTGCTAAATTATGCCGTTCACCGGCTACATTCCCATACTCAATATTCCATTCGTGAAACATAATATATTCGTTACTTTAGGATAAAAGGATCCACTTTTCACTAGGTTTACTCGACTTTCTTATACGACTTTCAGTCTTCTGATTTTTCATCTTTCTCTGCATTTTTGCAAGATTTCTGGCAATCACTTCCTGCATAAAATTGCACAAAATGCATCTTCTTTGCTAATTTTCGGGCCAAAATATCACCTTGTTTTACTTTGGTCTTCGGAAATTACCTTCCTCGATTTATATATATATATATATTTTTTATTTATCTTAAAATTCCTTTCAATTTACTATCAGTTATTAGGAGATACATGAGATTTAGAGCTAGGAAAAATATTTGCAAGCAATTTTCCGAAATCTCTAAGAGCTGCCTGATTTTATCCGTGATTAGCCCGCAGTTCACCTGCGAAGAGCACCTGCAATTGCAGCAGAAGCGAATAAATTAATAGAAAAGACCTGTAATTTAGGATACAGATTTGCACGCAAACGATTATTTCATCCGCAATAATGAATTATGTATTGTCGGGGAGTATTTTATGACAGCGCATGAGCTAAATGAACTGAAGATATGAATTTGATTTCTTTTACAAAAAAGAATTATATTTTTGTTATACTACTAGTGTTATAGTTTAGCTTCGAGCTAAAGCCTAATTATCATCGACTTGAATAATATTCCGATCATGAATTATGGCTCTATCAATCAGTCAAACACATGGAAAGCTTAGTCGTAATTGTTTCGCACTTTGGGAATTATAATCCCTTGGTATTTTCATCCGCTCGCATACACGAATGTTTATTGTTTCCTCCTTTGCTTTCGACAAAATTTGAGGAACACTATTTGTGTTTTAAAATTGTGTTTCGTATCAAGTGTTCTGGTCAATTTCATCTAATTAGTGGTAGATTAATAGATTGGGAAATGGTAAAAGGATATTCTTCTTAAAATTGTTATTGATAATAAGCTATTGGGTGAAGCTTGGGAATTTTTCTTCAATTCTCCCGCATAATTTTTTATGACAATGCACTCTTTATCATTTATCAGATTATCACTCAGTTGCTTTGATCCTTTCTTTCCCTTTTGATGGAATGACGATTCAGCCCTATTGATTTATCAATCTTATCAATTTATCTGTCATTTTTCTGTTTCCTCTTTCTTCATACTATTTCGCTCATTTTGTGAGCACTGCGAAACGCATTGTACACATTGAATCACCCGTCCATTTGCCTATTTTGGAGCCAGGGTTTTTTTGACCGACTTTTTTAATCGAATTTAAAAATTTATTCCATCCGGTTTTATCGTCTATTTCTATCATCTGCTTTGATACTTGATAAAATTCATGTTAATTTTATGAACTTTCAGATCGGCTGACTGTCGATTTTTGAACCGGAATTTGGAAGGTCTAGAAATATTCTCAATTTTGAAGTTTGCCGATTTTCGGAGATGCCAGCCGGCGAATGAACGGTGGAAAAGAAGATAATTTGACGATCGCTGATAATTCTATTGAGGTAAAATATTTGGTTTCTAGAAAAAAATCATGGTTCATTACGAATCAATCAATAATTTAAAATTTCTATTGAATAGAAAAAATCGTGACTTTTCACAACAAATTTTGGCCATGGAAATTTTCGAAAAATACTCCATGAAACGCCCATAACCTTTATTATTACAGAAAATTTCACTAAAGTAAAAGATTTGTTTCAGATAACCTATTCAAGTTCACTATTTCTACATTTTTATTCGCACGAGGATCCTGTGATTTTTACCGATTTCTGGAGTTCTTCTTGAAGCGGCCACTTTTTACTCACCATTTTTTCTGAATCGATTTGGATTTGTGATTTGCATCGACGTCTGACCTGCGGCACAGAGACACGTGTTTTGGAGGTGCAAAGCGAAGAGGCGAGAAGCAGGTGAATTACTTGGAAAACAATATCCATCGATCGGAGCTCAATTTCCATTTATAGGTAAACGCTTTACTTTCTTCTATTTTTTATCACAGTCGCACTGAAAAGAAAAGATTTCTCGTTGGTTATGAAAAATTCGGAAAGAAATAGACGTTTGTCGACCATTTTTAAAACATAGAAATTTGAACTTAATTTTGAATATCGATTGCAATCGGTTTGTTTTCAGATCCAATAATCGCTCCCGAAATGGATCATCAGGATTTGGTGTCCGAGTTGCCGGAGATCGAGCGCATGACGCCGCAGGACAGAATTGCTCTGGCCAAGTAAGTTATTTTTTACAATTGATTATTTTTATTATAATAATACTTTTTCTCTGATTCAAATTGTAGTCACTCGCGAAAAGTAATTACAATCATTACATCGTACATGTGCAACATAGTATAGAAAATAAATTATTCTTAGCAAACTTCATCCTAAATCTGTATGTAATGATATAACATCTTCTAAATTTTCAATTTTTCTCTCATTATTCAACATTTCATCAAACAAAACGCTTTCTTATGCGACCTTTTTATAATGGGATAAGCGATAAAAATTTCTATCGAAAGCTGCAAATCCCGCAAATTTCTAGTGGCCTATTCCAGACATTTTCATGAATTTCTTTAATTTTTCCGACCTGCGCGCATAATTTCGAGTGCCGTATTTCGGACGGCTCTTCTCAGCATCTCAATACATAGGCAATTTGGAAATTATTTGTGAATGGCAACCCGCAAACCCATTTGTTCGTTACC
This sequence comes from Diploscapter coronatus, assembly GCA_964036155.1. Taxonomy (NCBI): domain Eukaryota; kingdom Metazoa; phylum Nematoda; class Chromadorea; order Rhabditida; family Rhabditidae; genus Diploscapter; species Diploscapter coronatus. The sequence goes on along the minus strand of OZ038422.1, from coordinate 42,095,170 downwards.
AAAACAGCAGTGAAAGAACGTTTGAATTGAAGAGAAAAAAGACGAAAAATAAGTAAGCAAAGAATAACGAAGGAATGCGAATTCGAGAGAGGAAAGAATACAAAGCGAGCAAACTTCGAAGAAATTTCATCATAAAATATTCGGGTGCGGAGAGTCATTTTCCTTCCTTTTCTCCTTTCTCGTTCTCGTTTCTCAAATAAAATTTATATTCATTCAAAACTCGGCTCGAATCGCTCAAGCGGAAAGAATATCGAAAGGAGCAGAGAAAAATGGAAGAGAAAAGAATATTGAAATCCACCATGTTCGCCTATTTTTTTTTAAAGAAAGCGCTATTCTTTATAATCGCGCTCTTTCGTAATTCTCCACCTACAAAATAACCACATCATTTTTCATCTGCGTTCATCCTTGTTCTTGCTAATCATAACTCGTGTTTTCTGAATTTCGAGCAGGAAAGTTGAGAAATTGGAAAGAATAAAGTAAATTAAAATGTTAGAATGAAAAAAATAGGAAAACTATTCAAATTTACCCATTTTCACATTCTTTTGACTTTTTCAAGTTTTGCGTAAATCTCCTCAACCTACTCGAAGAAAGTTCGAGAGCTATGAAGCGTGGGAAAATGATTAATTCATAAAAGAAAAACGTGCAGGTTAAGAAAAAGAAGGCTAATTTTCACGAAAAGCTGGAAAAAAGAATATGACTTTCTGTTATGATTCTTATTTTGCTCTTTTCCATATTAAATTCAATTTCAATGCGCATTAAGCACGGTCGAGCGGAAATCCGAATTCACTTTTTCTCCGAAATCATTTCCTCTTCTATTTGCCTTGAAATAAGCCATGTTTAGCTATGGAATTGAGTTTTTCAATTTGTTTTATATTGCGCTCGATTTTCTTACTCCATTCATCGCGAAAATCTTCATTTTTCCCTAATCTCCTCCATCAAAAAATGCCCACTTCTAGCTTTTAGTGCTTCAATTTTGAGCAAAATATTGAATTTTCTTTGCAATTTGATTATTTTATCATTTATACGAATCAAAAGCCTGAAAAATATGGTAAACTTACCAAATTATCAAATAAAAGAGAATATTTACGATTTTCATTCCCTCTACGCTGTTCTTCACGAGTTTTTCCTTCCAAATTATAACTGAAATTGTATTTTCTATTCAGTCATTTATTTTCAGAGAGCGTCGTCGTATCCAACTTCGGATGAACGATGAGCGCGATCGAAGTCTGCCTCCGCCCCGTCCTCGCAGACCGAGACTCAGATTCTGTCCGGAAGTCGCTCTGCTAGATGCCACGGGACGGGCTGATGCTGCTGAAGGTAAAATTAATCCTCTTTAAAAATGATATAACTATCTTGAGGTGCTCTCTTATTACTTGTGAAATATATGAGTTGGCAATGAAAGGCTATGACAAATAACCCGTTAAATTCCTAAATGACGGTGAATTTCAGTCGAGCGACTTCTGAACGAAGGAGCGAACCCGAATTCCCACAACGAAGACGGACTGACTCCTCTTCATCAATGCGCTATTGACGATAATGCGCAGGTATGCATGATACAAAATAATGCAAATTTAATTTTAATATGAAGATCACATGATCCTGGTCTTTATCAAGGCTATTTTATTCAGAAAATGTGATAAAAGTTCCAATAAATCTAAAAAGCACTTTCTTTTAAATTAGCAAAGATAATTTTCAGATAATGCGACTGTTACTGGCCCATGGCGCAGATGTGAATGCCCAAGATACTGAAGCGTGGACGCCTCTGCACGCAGCTGCCTGCTGTGCTCATATTAATGTCGTCAGAATCCTTATCGCGCAGTAAGTTATCAATTGTTCTTTTATAAAGACTATCAACACGTTCAACATCACAATTCCATTATAGTTTACATCAAAATTTGACTGAAAAAAACATATCTAGGGAGGACAATCGTCCGAAGCCTTTTATCCTTTGGACCTACCTTTCTCGTTTATTTTTGTCTGACGAAAGTGCTCCCTAGATCTGTTGAAAAATGGCGATATTCTTGAACGAAACAATAAATATTCTCTCGTCCTTTAAATGATCGAATAATTTGAGCAATGCCAATTTACTGGCCGTGAATGCGGATGGAAATATGCCCTACGACATTTGCGACGACGAGGCGACGCTCGATGCCATTGAATCTGAAATGGCTGCCAGGGGCATCACTCAGGTAAAAAAGTTGATCTTCATCTAATTATCGACTCATTTGCAATCTGTAAAAGTAACCATCTAAAAATAGCCATTTGAAAGAAAATAATGTGAGAGAGACATTGTCCATTCTATGTTAATTTATTATAATTTGCTATTTTCTATGATTATGCAGCTAGTTTTTAGAGTAGTTGATTGATTTGTATTTTTTTCGAGAATTACTATTATTTTATTTCAGGGCTATATCGATGAGCAGCGAGGCGCACCTGAAAAGCAGATGCTGGATGACATGAAACATTTGCATCAGCAGGGCCTCCCACTCGATCATAGGCAACCTGATGGGTCTACTTTCGTGAGTCTAGATCATTTTTAATAATTTTTCTGAAATTAAAAAGACATTAAGATTCAGTATTCAATTTGAATTATGCAAAAAAATTTTCTGGAAACTGAAAGTGCGTTCATACTTTTGACATCGTGTCAGTGTCAAAAAATAGCGGACATAAATGAGAGAGCGGAGAAGACAAGTACACAATGTATTTTGCAAAGTGGCAAAATGTCGAGAAATTTGACGTCAAAACCGTTCGATTTCAAAAGTATGAACGCACCCCGAAAATGTATCTTTCTAAAGCCATTTTATTTCAGTTGCACATAGCCGCTGCCAATGGTTATTACGACGTGGCTGCATTCCTTTTGCGATGCGGTGTTTCTCCTCTAGTCAGGTAAAAATTCAAGTCTTTCATTTATTCGTTTATTTTTTATTTTTCAGAGATAACGATCTTTGGCAACCGGTCCACGCAGCCGCATGCTGGGCTCAGCCCGATTTGGTCGAGTTGATCTGCGAATATGGGGGTGATATTCATGCAAAAACGAGTAGTGGGGAAGCGCCTATGGGTTAGTTTTTTTTATTGCAAAAATCGATATTTTTCCAAAAGTATGACGATATTCTTTCATTTACTTCCCACAATACGGCAAATTCTTTTCGAATTTTTGAAAATTTTCTTCGCCCAAAGCGAACTTTTCAGACCTCTGCGAAGACGCAACGACCCGTGCCGTGATCAGCAACATGATTCAGAACGAGGCGCGCAAAAAGCGACTCGCTTTCGGAGTTCGTGACAGTCGACGGGCCAGCAGAAAGTACGATTTCTCTAATCCTCGATTAAATTATTAGACAAATATTTTTGTCGATATTTTATGGCTTGTTCGAAATGTTACACCTTTGATAATGACACTCATTTGACATCCAAATAGAAGAGGCCAATATCTTGACACATGTTGTTTTTTTTCTTACTAAAACCTTCAAGAATAATAGAAGAATTTATAAAGTAGTATCTCGAAATCAAGGATATTTCCAAAGAAAACATTTCTAGGAGAAAGAAGTTCGAATCGCCACAGCAAGGAGCCACGGGCCAGGATAATCCATTCTCTGCTCGAGGCGCGATTCGACGACTCTCCCTCAGAGACAGAAACGGCATGACTCCCGCCCGACTAGAAGCTAAGCAGGAAGGAGCCGATATCATCAGATCTTGGTCCAAGGAGGACGTTTCGTCCGATGTGCATACAGTTCCGCTGCCGCAAGGAAATAGGTGATTATAAGTGTTTAGTTCGGAATATTGAACTTCATGAGAAAGGCGTCATCAGGATATGGAGTACAATTAGAAAGATATGACCAAGTCATGTTGCAACTATTTTACTCCATTTTATAGAAATTATGACGAAAATATAATCAAATGGTTAGAAATCGTGATTTGTTTCTTTCAGAATATTGTAGCATGTTATTGTCAATGACCGGTTACTTGAGACGAAATAAATCGCACTGACTTATAATGCGCGATAGTTAGTAGAGAGGTGTTCTTGCAGTGGACTTTACGCTATTTACACCGTATTCAATGAATGAGTTTGATAACCATTTATAGATACGCAATGCACGTTTTGCAGTATTCGAACTTGTGCATCGTTTATTTCGTCTCAAGTTGTCGGTCATTGGCAATACTATATAACCTTACCGCCACGAGAATGCTTGGAAAACTCGATAAAATTGGAATTTCAGAGAATCTCCAAACAAACGTGTGTTGAAGGGCTCGAACAAGCCGAAGCCGATGAGTCCGGACGAATGGCTGAAGAAATTGGAAGCGGGTGGGGGAGGAGACGACGATGATGAAGGCACGCCCAAGCGGGCTGGCAGCCAGAGACGCAGACACAAGAAGAATGGAAAAGGTAGTTCTTAGATAACTGATCAAATTTATCTTGAAAAAAGATAGAAGAATTGGCAAATTCACCCATGATAATTAAATTTGGCATAATGTTGCAATAATTTAGTGATTTATCGTCTCACTATAAGAAAAGTCTGGCTATATTTGCCTTGCAATCCACAGCTTCCTTTCTTGCTCTTGAACAGCTAAATTAATCGTTTTCAACAAAAAATAACTGAATAAATATCCAGTTGCAAATGCCTTAATCATCATTTGAAAACGAACCCTAGATTATTTCTTTGCCATTTCTCCATTGTGCAACCTTTGTTTGAATTTCGGAATTTATTTTCATTGCTCATTTTTTCAGCAATGGTTTATTTTAGGCGGTCCGTACGAAATGAACGAGTTGCGGTCGAACGGCTCTGCACAGCGGCAGCAGAAATCGACCTGCTGCTGTACAATTCTCTGATTCTGCAATCCTGTAAATTCGCCGGCTTCTTCAAATCCCTATTCCTATTCGATTCTATGAATCAACGAAAGCTATTCCTGCTGAAAGTTAGAAACTATTTTTGTTTAAAAACTCAAAATTACAATAATCAAATGGAACTGATAACGATCAAATTCATATCGAATTAGACTTGCGACTCATTCAAAATGGTATACTTTTAGTTGACTTGACAAGAAAAAAATTATTTAATGCTTACATTATTTTATTGTCAGATCATTTGAAGGATTTTTCTTAGAAATTTTCATGTTTCCGCAATTTTTAACATAACTAATCGCTATTCGTAAGTTTAGTCATCGAATTTTGTTCATTGCTATGAGATTTCTCTCCATTGTCGCAAAAGTTACCGTAATTTTCATTCAAATCGGGGTATAGCCTTAATTTTGAGCAAGAATATTATTTATCTGCGCGAAGATTTAGCAACATCACCATAAAATTATCAACTATTTATATGCGATTTTAAAAGCCGGTAAACTGTTTGTACGAATTTTTGTCCATCTTATTTTGACCTTTTTTATCGGATTTTTCTGTTGCCTTGAAAATTACCAATCATTTGCCTGTTTTCTGCTATTTCATTTCCGATTTCGGACAACTTTTTGCGCTTGCAAATGTGCTTAACTTTCTGATCAGTTGAAAGCTTATCAATTATAAAACGCTAATAGTTATTATTAAATTTTTGTAGTCCATCTGATTTACACTAAAATTGATCAGCGTTTTATATGAAATCCACAACAAATTGCTCAAATCATAGACATTTCTTTAATCTTATTTTTCTTACACTTTTCAAACTCTTATAGTCCTTTGCATTTTTATCTCTTATTCTTTTCGGGAGAGAGAAAAATACAAAGTTTATTCAACTTCATATCCAATTGCAGCCTTTTATCCTTCGAAATTACCTTCAAAGTTCATTTCTAAAGAAAATGATAAGATATTGATTGCGATATTGTCCTTTGTATTTTATCGTTGAATTGGATTTTTCTTATAATTTTCAATATCCAATCGATATCTTTCGAAGTTTATCATTTAGTTGCAAAAAATGTTGGATTTTCTAAAATTCGTTTTGAATCACTAACGAATTTTTTTTATATTAAATAGAGTCACAATTTGCATCCTTGATAATAGAATTAAATATTTTTTGCAACTCAATGACGTTTTGTGGCCAAATATATTTTTTTAAATGCTGATTTACTTTGATTTGCTGTATCGCAGACATGCAAAATCTCTCTTCTCTGTGTTATTAGGATTGTGAATTAAAGCGTGATATGCAAAACGACAATTTGATAATCAACACAATTTGCTTGACTCCATTCAGGTAAATTCGGTCAAACTTAAACTAACATTTACTTTTCTCCTCTTTCAAAATTTTTGATATTTATTATTGCATCGGTCAAATGAAGTTACAGTTCATGTGCGTTAACGAGCGCCATTGAGAGAAATATGCGCCACGACTATGCGCAGAGAGGGAGGCTAGAGTGCAGAGAAAGGAATCAGCGAGAGACAATGAAAACGATGATACGCAATTTCCTGTCTCTCGCTTTTTCTTCCTATTTTTCAACGCACGATCATCTGTCACTTCGTTTGACCAGAACAATAAATTATTATAATTTTTCATTTATTATTTCATTATCGTTATCTGTGATTTTATCATTTTTCAACAAAAAGTTTATTACATAAACGAGTTATAATGAAACTTGGCAAGAAAAATTGCATGGAAAAGTACTGTACGAATTTACAAAATGAAAAATAACTTTAACAGAAAAAAGCTACGAAATTTTATAACGCTGTTCCGTGTCTTATATCGGGCTAAAAAACTAATTTAGCGATCCAAAGAAGACAAAAACATACGCTCTCCAAATAAAATATGAAATGGATATGGTTCGGTAAATTATACGAATTATACTCACGTGCCACTTTTTCATTTTTTAGGCAACTCAAATTGGATGGAATCTTTCTGACAACACCGAACGATAAAAAGGCTGTGCTTGCAATACAAACTTCTCGATAAATATAGTGACTTCTTCCAATCAGTAGTTTTTCATGGATAAAATTCAAGGATTCTAATTCTTAATAAAATATTTATGTGAGTATTTGTACTATTTCGGCCAATAATTATCGAGTTTCATGAGTTTTTAACTCGAAATGCGATACATGCCAATTATGAGCAGAACGAATTTAATGTCACCAAAGGAAAGCATTCAATTAGGGAAAAATCAATGCTAAAATAATCTTGAAACTTAGTGAACATTTAATTTCAACGTTAATTTTTAGGTAAAGATTATAAAGTGAACCTTCGTTGTTTGTACCATTTTCAGTTATTCCAAATTATAATTTGCGATTATAACGCCGTTTCATGTTGTTTATTTGTGAAATTTTGATCTCAACTGATTTTAATCTTCAATTGCAACAAATTTGAGCTCTTTCATCATTACTAATACAGAAACATGGAAATAATTACTCTTTGCATTTTTATGCCTATATGAGAAGGGGGTAATTAGCTTGTATATAGACCTAGGGAGGACGATCGTCAGAAAATCCTTGCGACCTACCCCCTAGATTTTTTTTCGTCTGACAAAAGTGCTCCTTAGGTCTATTTGTATGAAAAAACCTAGACTAAAGTTACATTTATCATGCACAAACAGCCTGATTTATCGTACTTGTCCAATGGCAGTGTTCATTAGATTTATGATTTCTTCGTTTTATTTCTCATTTTTGTATAAAAGAAAGTAAGATTTTTTTTTTTAATTTTCTTATTCGCGTTTCAAATGTATTCAAATAGGATAATTTGTCATATTTGTTGCAATTTTAGACAAATGTTAAACATATCAGAAATCTCCGTTCATGGCAATTTATCCGTGCTCGATATTCCATTATCGAAGAAACATGTTTGGGTCTTCTGCTTCCAAGTGGTTTATGGGCTACCTAGTCTATTGAACTACTTCCGAGTGTTGAATTATATCATTTCCGGTTCATACATCAAACTGTCTTTCTACAAATTGTTCGTATTGGATGGAGTTATTGTGAGGATTTTAGTGTAATTTGATTTTTGGAGTTAAATTCGTGGAAAAGATTTTAAAAATCCAAGTTAATGTCTCTTCATTTAATGCAGGATACCATTGGAAAATTTTCAGAATATAACTAATTATATACTATCGATGATAATGCGATTTCTCTACACAGGCCTCGTGAAAGAATTTCTTGTTTGGCTACCTCTAGGTATTCACAATAAATCACGCGTTTTTAAAAATATTTTTTCAGGATATTACCTAACTTTGGTTTATTTCTCCACATACATCCTCACGTACCTGTCAATGTTCTCTGTTACTGCGATTAATTTCAACAGATTCTCATCAGCGTTCTTTGGAATCGGATATGAAAGGGTAAATTTATTCAACTAGTTTTTGACTTCAAGGCTAGAATTAGTTATGATCTATTTGAGAAGTTCATAAGCAAAAAATTAGTATATGATCTGATAAAGTAGTTAAAAATAGTTGTTTGCGAAATCCGCACTAGAATTATTCTGATTACTTCAACCTATGGTAATTTGATCTTTTTTACAGTTTTGGCGTTTCAATCTAAAATGGGTGATCATCATAATGTTCATTTTGCCGTTTTGCTTCTCTTGGCACATTCTCTTCTCACAAGCTTTCTTCAATCTGTTACCAGATAACAGTTTTGCTATGGGTTATTTGAAAACAATCGACTGGGTAAGTATAACTAATCACACCTTTGAAAATTATGAAACATTAATGATAGCACGTCTGCCTTGTAACTGAATCATGGTTTCTTAATTTCAGCTGAGGTGATATTTAATGAACGCATTGCGTAAATGGTATTGAATGAAATTCAAAACGTGACTTTGTTAGACTGTAAAACGGAGATGCGGAATTGCGACTAATAAGATTGCAGCGGGAATAAAAAATATTAAGTTGGCAGCATAACCCTTACAATATGGATAAATGGGAAAATAGCCATGATTATGATCGAATAGAATGAAACAATGAGCTTGTAGCATTACCAAAAATGAATCCAACTTCATTCAGTTACGCAATTCGACATGCACGATGATCGTAACGTCGTCGACATTTTTCACTGGAGGATTTCTCACATTAGCTACAATTATTCATCTTCGTCACCTCGCAATTCGCGGTGTAGAAAAAATTGAAAAACGACTTCTGATCATATCAGGAATCATGCTCACTTCTCTTGGAGGACAATTCATTATGGGGGTAGGGTCTATGAAAAATAGAAAAAAAAAATATAAGATAGACTTGAAAATGTGTTTCACCTTCTTCATGGAGTCTTCTTTTCCAAATAAAAATTTCGTTATTCTGTCAATTACTTGACCATCAAATTTTTCATCATCATTATTCAATCCTTAACACTCACATTTCAGATAGTTTTTTACATTAATGGAATTAGCTACTCCTTCAACAACTATTTTGGTTACATGCTCATCGCACAGTCATTGGCTGCTGATCTATCCTATCTCAGTCCGCCATGGATCATGCTGTGGATTCATCCTGAATTTTCGAAACGCAATCAAGTTTCCCCAGATGCAGACATGTGAATTCAAGACCTGGGCCTGAATTTCAGGCCTCAGACCCGGTCTTAAAAATTCTATCAGGCCCAGGCCTTAGAAATCGTTCAGGCTCAGGCCAGGTTCGGCCTGGCCTAGGCCTTAAAATTTCTTGAAATGACATGTCTGATGGAAAGAGTGATGGTACGCAATTTGCTCTGCCTCTCACTTTTTTCCTATTTTTCAACGCACGATCATCTGTCACTTCGTTTGACCAGAACAATAAATTATTATAATTTTTCATTTATTATTTCATTATCGTTATCTGTGATTTTATCATTTTTCAACAAAAAGTTTATTACATAAACGAGTTATAATGAAACTTGACAAGAAAATTGCATGGAAAAGTACTGTACGAATCTACAAAATGAAAAATAACTTTAACAGAAAAAAGCTACGAAATTTAATATTTCTGGCCGTACTTCCTGGACCCAAGCAACATAATAATAATAATAATAATGTTTATTCACATCATATTAAGAGCGAATATCAGGACCATTCAAAGTGGTGCGGAACAGGGGTCCGTCGATTTGGCTAATTTTTACATATCTTATAGTTTTCCACACTGATTCTCATGATGTGGTTTGTTTTAAAAAAAAAAGATTATTGTATCGGATTACGGTAACTCGTAAGTTTTCCAGACCCGATCTGGGGAAAAAAATCATATCTTCCTGTATATGCACATTCTAGAATAAGTTCTGGAACAAAAATTGTTTACCATGTCCATCTACACAACATACTGAAAGAACGAACTTTTTCAACGTCATTTACGCGTAAACTCAGGACATGACGAAAAGTACACAATCAAGATGCAAGTCGGCATTTCCGCAAAAATCGATATTAAAAAAAATTCAGCGTATGATAATCTCCAGTGCATGCGGATTTCAAAAGTGTATAACACTTGGGGGTTACCAACCACTTTATAGATATCACCGGCATAGCTCCTGCTCTACAGTGAAAAAGTGTAAAAATAGCACATTTTCGGACGTTATAAGTGGGTTTCTGGCATCTCGTTTCCTGACCATTCCGATCATTTTAGGGGTAAAAAGGGTTGAGGAATTCGAATCTGACGTCAAAACCGTTCACATCGATATTTTGATAAGCAAAATTTTCGATTTGTTTTGCAACTTATGCAACTTTTACCTAAAAATTAAATTTTTAGGTACTTTTTCGAGAGTTTCGTAAAAAAAATGTCCGACTACAAAGTTGTTCAACGTAAAATTCTGCGTCGAATGAGCCCCATATTGACTCATGAATATATGAATTTTGAAAATTACATAACATAATTGATTACGGTAATTATGCTAATTAGCTCGAAAAATTAATTAGTGCAAGTAGTTGCTGAGAGTCGTAGAAGCTTATCCACTAAGTTTCAACTCATTTTGACTTATTTTCGTTTTTGTTCCCTTCCCTTCTTTGTGAAGCTTGAGTCTTACGTACTGTTTTAACAAATTTATTGCAATAAAAAACTGCATTATTAAAATTGACAATCACTAACAAGGGAACTTTTTACCCTCGTCCTGGCGATATGAGACGAGAGTACCCACATCTTTCTTCCCATGAAATGAGGATTCCAAATCTGTAAAAATTTTTTGCCCGTTCGCAAAAATACACCCGCCCCGAGGGTGTCGAATTTCTTCTATTTCACACCCCTTACTCCCTTCGGCCGGAAAGAAGGGAAGGTGAGACGTGTAATCGTGGCGCAGTGGTATAGAGTTGGTCATAAGGATACTATGCTGTTTTATTATCTATCACTATTCACTTTTTTATTTCATTCAGAATAATTACTTTTTTTTTTTGCAAAATTTATTTATTCGAAAATTTATCTTTTGCAACATTTTTTGCTAAATATTCATAATGAAACGAGACATTTAGAATGACACGTTGTTTGTATTTCGAAAAAATTAATTTCTCAAAAATGCTATCTTTGTGTCGAATATGATACACCATTTTCTTGCTTTTAGATAGGGTTACCAAATATGCAAAAAAAAAAAACTCTTTTAGGTTGGAAATAAATTTTGCAAAAAAAAGTAATTATTCTAAATGAAATAAAAAAGTGAATAGTGATAGATAATAAAACAGCATAGTATCCTTATGACCAACTCTATACCACTGCGCCACGATTACACGTCTCACCTTCCCTTCTTTCCGGCCGAAGGGAGTAAGGGGTGTGAAATAGAAGAAATTCGACACCCTCGGGGCGGGTGTATTTTTGCGAACGGGCAAAAAATTTTTACAGATTTGGAATCCTCATTTCATGGGAAGAAAGATGTGGGTACTCTCGTCTCATATCGCCAGGACGAGGGTAAAAAGTTCCCTTGTAAGAATGTTCGTAAGGTATACATAGAGATTTCTTACAATTATTCGATTTATTATGCAATGTTTCTATATATTTGATTATTCTTGTTAATGAATGATTACTTTTCATTCTAAATTATATGCGATGCATAATTGCTAAAATACATAGCATAGGTGATCTGGTAGAGCGTTTCCATACATCAGACGATTTGGAGCATAGGTAAGTAATGCGTAAGCTCTGAAAACAACGTCGTCACATCATATAGAAAATAAAATGTATCGATAGAATATATTTTAAAACAGATTCTTCTAATATTCGACGATCTCAAGGAGGAGGTCGGACCAAAGGGTTAAAATTCGTTTTGAAAGGGTTTCTGAGCGTTTTCTACCTATATTCGATCTGAAGAACACAATTTTGGGGCTTTATTCGATATTTTCAACTTCGGGTCCGGAGCGGTCAAATTTCAAAAGTCAGCCTAACACCCCGAAACCTATATCAGATTGCTCAGTTCGACGAGCTGAGTCGAATGGTGCAAACATTTTTTTTTGGATCTGACCTTTCTATCACAAGTTACGGCTAAAAACAGTGCAAAAATGCCGAAAGTATGGATCGTCGGGGAAAAAGCGAAATTTATATACAATGCTCTGTGTATTATATCCCAATATTTTCATCGAATAAAGTACATGTACTACTCATGCTAATTCAATAATTATTTCGAAGAAATAGAGGCGGGACATGGGGAGGCAAGTTGCAAAGAGTATGCAATATTCAGTTACTGACAATCCACTAGTTTAACGAATGATTTATTCTGATCGACCTGGAAGGATTTTCGTCAGAATGATCATCAGGATTGGGAAAAAATTTCATGCGAGAGATTTCTTCTCTTTCCTTGTTCTACATAACCACTCGATTCCCCTCTTTGACTATGGCTGGCCACGCCCTTTTCTATGCGAATGCTTTGCAACATGGATAAACACCGACTTACCCACTGATTTTTGCAACTTGCCCGCGCAAAGGGGGCGCTCGTTAATGGAGGGAATCGAGTGCATATATCTTTCTGTGTCTGACGAAAATCCTCTAGATCTGTTATCATATGCTTACCCGCATTCACCACGTTTTTTAATACAATATCCTTCGAATTTATAACCATGTTTTTTGTCCGTTGATCCATATATAAATAGCTCTTCAAAGCAAAATTTAAAGTAATGGGCTTGTTCATAACTATTGAACTCTTTTTTTTTTTTATATTTTCCATAGCTTTTCTACTATCAGATGAATTCAGATGGGGTCTCGGTATTAATAGGGACTGCCAATTGGCTATCCGTTAATATCGTTCTCGACACTGTCATTATTTCAATTACGCGTAAACGTCATGCAAAATGAAGGCTAATTTTCTTCATAAAGATGTTAGATAGATAGAGACGTCGTTTGGGTGTATTTTGGTTGTTTCGGACAGTTAAAAATAAACCTATTTTCATCTACAGTATTGGACAAAAGTATTGATCCATTCGAATTTTTAAGATAAAATTGCATCAATTTTAAAAATTCTTTTTTCCAGAATGTACTACTGAAAGAGTGGAATACGGTAATATACAATTTACCCCGGGACATTTGAATTTTTGGCGCGAAATTATTAAATTAAAATTTTTGCCTGGACAAAAGTATTGATCCATATAGTTTTAATTTCCTTTTTCGCGTAACTTTCGTTGTTTTTTGATATTTTTGACAATGACAATGATGTATGATGGTTTAGCGATGCCGAAACGAAAATATGATAGCCTTGAGTTGAAGCAGAAACTCGTTGATCACGTGGCTGCAGACAACAGCGTTCTCCAGGCTGCCAGGAAGCTTTCTGACTGAAATCAACGATTCCAACGGTGAACCTAACATCCCAATTAGCTCACAATCAGTTAGACGTCATCTGAATAAATTAGGATTGTTGGTTATCACAGAGTTAGAAAACCATTGATCAGCAAAGGAATAAGTCGGCTCACATGGCGTGGACAAAAGGGCATGAGAATTGGTCAATTACGCAATGGTCTAAAGTGCTGTTCAGCGATTAATCCAAATTTAATCTGTTCGGAAGCGACGGCATTCAGTTTTTAGACGTCCAGTCGGTACCTAAAACGCTCCTCAGTACCAAACCTCCACGGTCAAACATGGGGGCGGCAATATTATAGTGTGGAGATGTTTTAGACATCCTGTGTTGGTCCGCTGGGCTGGTACGAATCAAGGATACTATGAGCTCGGATATCTATCAAGAAGTTCTGGAGAAACACATGCTGTCTCATGCGAGGGCTCACTGTCCTGCTGGATGGATTTTTCAGCAGGACAATGATCCTAAACATAGAAGCAAATCCACTACACACTGGCTTCGTCGCCATAAAATTCGTGTTTTGGATTGACCTTCGCAATCTCCGGATTGTAACCCAATCGAACACATGTAGAATGAGCTTAAAAGGCGCTGTGAACATCACAAAGCCAAAAACGCCGATGACAAATTAAAAATTTTGGAGCGCGAATGGTAAAACATTGACCAATCTTTCATTGACCGTCTCTGCTTCTATGCCTAAGCGCTGTCGCGAGATTCGGCTTGCAAAAGTCTTGGCTACTAGATATTTTGTTGCTGTTGTTGTTAAAAATTGTTTCTTTAACAATAGATTTCTATTATGATCAATACTTTTGTCCAAGCAAAAATTTTAAATCAATAATTTCGCGCCAAAAATTCAAATGTCCCGGGGTAAATTGTATATTACCGTATTCCACTCTTTCAGTAGTACATTCTGGAAAAAATAATTTTTGAAATCGATGCAATTTTATCTTAAAAATTCGAATGGATCAATACTTTTGTCCAATACTGTAAGTGGGGAACATTTATGTGAAAACATCGAAATTGTTGAAAGTGCTTGAGTTTGATCAGGGCCGGTACCAAAGTGACTACATTGAGCTCTGCCCAACTCTTCATAAATACTCTATTCTTTCAATTCAATATAACTAGAGCCCGCAAGCTCCGCCCACTTTGTGAAACAAAAAATCGATTCCATTTTTGCTTCCCCGTTAATTATCTTGCTAATTAGACATGTTGTAAGTTTTCTTTTACAAATATGCAAATGAGAATCCTGGCTCGACATTTACAGTTAACTTCTCGTAAAAGCGTTCCGGAACAGTTCTGAAACTGTTTAAAATTTGCGCATCAAGCAAAATTCGAACTTTTTGGATTTTCTTACTCTTAAAGGGAGATTCCTTTCAAAGCATCTAGAGATTTATAGTAATTCGCATTCTCCTGCATATTTTAAAACAAAAAATTTTAAAATGACCGACGAAAACATGTTTGAAAGTCACTATTTTCAAAAGTAAGTAATCCGCAACTTTTGATAGAAGTGTCAGTTTGAAAAAAAGAAAAATTGAATTAAACTTGTTCTGGGAAGAATTGAACAATGGCATAGATTTTAAAACGCTATCTTTAATTTCGCAAAAAAAAAACACTTGCGGATCCTAAATATAACTTTAGATTGAATTAAGGTGAATATAATTAGGCAGTGTATGAACGAATAAGACGCAAAAAATAGATTGATCTAATTTGGGGAGAGGGAGGCAAATCGCAAGGGAAAATTAGCGCTATGACGTCATTATACTTTGACGTAATTCTATGTTATTGATTGATTCAAGATAGAAAATTGTAGAGCATATAAGCCGTGTCTCAAAATGATGAACGCATCCCTCTTTTTCGCGATTCTCCGACCGGTACTAATGCCATCAAAAGTCGAATAACTTTTTATATTATCAGGCTCACAGAAAAATAATATCTACCTAATTTTCTACCTGAATTGCTTCATCAGTAGACTCGCTGGCGACAAAAATTAGAAATTGCTTATCTCAAAATTATGAACGCAAAGTGTGTTTATAATTTTGACACACACCTTATAAGGGTAGGTCGTACGACCAATCTGACTAAAGTCCTTCCTGGGTCTGATTCTGTAAAATACTATAAAATATTGACCAAAAAACCATTGAAAAAATAGGTGCCACATTTTTCGCACAAAACGCATTGCCACATTTAACCCTTCGAATTTTATACGATAGTGGAATGCACAAAGAATGCTTCCAGCCAATACCTCAATTGAACAAAAATTCGTTTGCGGTATCATGAACAAAGGCATTCAAAGCCACCCTTCGTTTTGCATGTCGTTTACGCGTAATTTGAATAGTGACTTAGTCGAAAGTTATATCAATTAGTAGCCATTGGAAAGCCTCTACTAGTACTCATGATCCCATTTGTATTCACTAAATAATAAAAAATATATTAAAAAAAGAGCTCAATGTTTATGTATTACCCGCTGAAGTTATCATTTCCTTACTATAAGAATATAGTGACAATACTAAAATGTAAATTTTTCGAATAATATTATAAAAGAAAGTTAATCTTACAGCTTGGGCAGAGTTTTGCTAAATGGTTAATTGATTCAGCTTCTCTAAACACATTTCCAATTGTATATTTGTACCTCGCCACTAGTCCAATTAGATTATATGGCGGTGTTGTGTATCGTCGAATCTAAAAAAATTCGATATTACAATAATGATATCTAATAGAAAGCAATTATTTAAATGAATCATCATAATGTATAATATTATAGTGGAACGTATTCCAAATTTACTAGGGCATGTCTTCTCCTAATCTGTTTCATAATAATTTCGTTGATATGTCTAATTATCTTCGATCGTATTGAGATCTATGGTCTGTAAAGATCAAACTGTAGCGAAAGAGATCAAAATATCGATTGAGATAGGCTCCTAGAAAAAGACCGGGACACCGGTTTTTTTTTCCTTTCCTATCTTGCCTCCCCATACTATTTCTTAGAAAAACCGGTGTCTTTTTCTATTAGCCATTGAGATACTTTCAGATATGTTGTCAAATTTAATATCAAGCAAAATAAATGCAAAAATATGATTAATAGGTTAGTTATCGTTTAATTTCAATATATTATTGTGTATACTTCAGTTACCTCTATTATATAATTTAGTAAGCATTTTTCAAGGAAGGCTAATCTTCAAATCTTAATTTCAAGATCAGATTCTCAGGTAAACTACCCAAATTAACTATGGAGAATCCGAATCCGTTGGAAATCTTTTGGCAAGTGGCCTGTATCGTCGAGTTTATACGTCGTTCATGCCTTCAGAAAGCCTTTTTTTTCGAAAAACCAAAAACCAATGACGCCATCATTTTGGGCGTACTTTATTACCCTAACTGATGTCTTGGTCTCATGAAATTATCAACTAATTAACGATAATTGAAACTGCGAAAAATTTTATGCATTCTTTCTCTCCCTCGAAAGGGGGAGACTTGGCCTCTCTAGTTAATCCTCAAATCATATATCATTCGATAGAGTTCATCAAACTGAACAACTTTTGTGAAGGTACTTCCGAAAATTTCCATACCTGAGGGCTCCAGATAAGAAAAACCGAAAATCGTATTTTACGTTCGAGAATTCTTATCTCGAAAATTTCCGAAGTAAGTGAGATCAAATTTAGTGTTAAAATGAAGCTTAGGCCTCGTAGAACATTCCAGAATTTTTGGGGTCATTTGGAGAAATTTCGGGTATCGGACCTGGCAGGGCCGGAGGGGTACCGGTCGGGACTTGAAATTTCCTGGAAACCTATCCATGTTGTGTATCATTCGAAAGTGGCTACGAAGCTGATTATCATGTAAAAACCGCTTGAAAAACGGATCAGTTTATTGCTTTTTATGGTCATTTGAAGTTACCATATTTTTGGTCTTTTTCGGCAGGTGGTTATAGCTAATTACAATGATGGTATAATGAAATCACTTACTGAAATTGATAGAAATGGTCTCGAATATTATTCTACATTCGATTTTGAGCCGATTAATACCCATTTTGGCATAGTACCACTCTAGTACCATATGGGTGATATACCATGGATCCATATGGTGTCATGGTAAAGTGGTAGGGCGGTACTCTAGGAAGCAAAAATGAAGTATTGCCCTTAATCTGCTATACCCCGAAAAGATTTTCCGAACTCATTTGTTTTTCGAAAAGTTATGAATTTTTATATTTTTATCATTTTCGTGAGGTGACCCATTCAAGCCTCCATACCACGCATGCCATAATAGGAAATCATATAATGTCTTCACAAAAGTTGCTTAGTTTTTGAAGGGCTATCGATTGGTGTATAGATTGAATTTTTCCGACCGATTTTGTAAAATTCGACCTTCGGGCCACGCTCATTTGACTGATTTTTCTCAAAAGTGTCACGCCTAATCTATGCTTTTTAGGACTGATTTTAGGGTAATTTGATACGTAGAATCCAAATATAGCATTAAATTTTTGGAACTCCTCCTAAAATTTCTCAGGAAAATCGATTTTCTGCAAAAATGCATTTTTTGAAACTGTCATTTTTGACACTTTTTTACTTTGGGACCCCCTCCAGCCCCAAACAAGTGGTTGATCTCCCTAAACCATTATATTTTTAGAAAGTACATTTCATAGCCATGTTCATCCTTTTTAAATTTTTCGAAAATCTTTTATAGTAAAAAAGTTTTCTTTGTACCTCCCCTTGACAGTCAAATTGTGAAAATGCTCAACTTTGATCCCCACCTAGCCCCGCCCACTTGAGGGGGCGGGGTCTGGCCTCCCCATTTTTGTGATTAGGGTCCATGGATGTATCCACTCATATGGGTTAAATTCGGGTTCGAAATACTTTTGCAATTGTCCGACCACTCTTTATATTTTGTTCTGGTTACTCACGGAATGCGTCTTAATTAAAAGAAGGATTTTAAAAATTTTAGTGTAAAAACCTGTAAACTCACCGGATCAAATTCTTTACCAGGAGGAGAAGTAGAAGTAGGAATTGATTCGAGCTGGTCTCGTTTGGCCAAGCGTCTTCCCGCTTGGCTGATTATGCCACCTGTAGCGAATGCTACAATGCAGGCAAATATTACAATTAGTGCAATCAGCCGCATTCTGAAATTGTTTTATTGACTGATAGATTTTTAAATAAAATAGTTGTTTTGAAACAATACGGGCTGATTCTGCAAATATATTGATAAACTAAAAAAGACTTATTATTACTGATTGATAGGCTGTTGTCAAAAATCAGAATTTATATGAGCACGATTTTGATTACAATAATTGTCTAAACCGAGAGCAAAACAAATGAATGGATTTCGAGGTGTCCTGATAAGAGGGGAAAGCTCTGATGTAAAGATGAATGGGGAATCGAAAGGTCAAGCTCGAATTGAAGGTATCAAGGTTTTTAGCTCTCGGCGATTCACCAGGGAGTATTCAAGAATAAAGAGATTGGATGCTGTTAGATTGGAGATAACAAACGTTAGTTGAATTGGTAATTCAAGTAGCACGATAGATAAATCACGAAATTTATTTCAAAGGTAAAATGGACTATCTTCGCAAGGAAAAAGGGCCCCTTGACCCCTCACTATTAGGACCCCTTTTATAGTCAAGTCAAGGGAGCAGGCTCCGTCTCCAGTGATAAGGTTCGTAGAGCATTATCAGCATTATTTTATGTCGAAACCTGTGCTATTTTCAACTTTCGATGATCACAACAACTTGAAGAGAAATATCATTTATGCAAATTTGGTGGTTTTTAGCTCTCTGACGCACGAGGGAACCATTCTAACGGTAATCTTTTCTTTTGGAATTTTTGGGCATTTTTTCTATCGATTGACTAGAAAGTGAAATCGATTCAATTTTCAAACGATGAAAAAAGAAATCAAAATCACAAAGAAACCCATACGATCAAAATTAAATGAATGTATTTTGAAATATTCGATGTAGAAAATCGGTTATAGCAATCATCAACTTATATTTGAAAAAAAACAAGCTAATTTATCAAAAAATTTTTAAATCGATGCATTAATTAGTGTTGGATCGGATAGTATCACAAATCATGCTTTAAAAGATCAGACTAATTTCAAAATAAAATAATCTTCAAATGATAATTTTGATCACCAACATTTTCATAATTATCATCTTTGATAGGATTTGTTGGATATTTTGTTGTCAATTCTGGATATATTGGTTGCAGTTGAGAAAGTTAATTTTCAATCATCTTTATGTAAGGACCGCCAGCCATTTTGCCTACTTCATTCTGGGACTATATTTCCTAGATTTTTCAGAGGCTAAGATGCCCTCTAGTCATCTCCACCGAAAAAATACGTCACTGATTAAAAATTTGATCAAATGTAATGCGAAAATTCGCTCCTTTTCGTGGACAAGAGAAAGGGGCGTGGCTTGGCGGTCCCAATTTTTATGTGATTGCTAATCATAGACCATTAAAATTGTCAAGATCAAAAAATTTTCGCGTACCACAACCAAAATTTACTGCACCGCACCGCAAACATCCCTGCCTGAGATTTTTGAAATAGGTCAATTTTTAAAATCAACAAATCATAAATTCACTAAAGTTTGTCAGCAAATATGCAAAATTTTAATCTGAACAATTAAGAGTAAATGTCAGTAAAAAAGCAAAGTCTTAGAAAAGGGGTATAAACAGGGGTCTGTCGATTTGGCTGATTTTCACATATATTGTTCAGTTTTCCACGCTGATTCTCATGATGATAACCGTTTTTCGAAAATCGATAAGTTGGCGGGAAAGTTTTAAAACAAGAATTCTAACTTATTTGAATGACGTATCAAATTATGCATAGTGCAGTAAAGGCTATAAAGATTTTCTTTGTGTGGTGATCATCTTTCTTACAGTCGACAAGAAATAAACAGTGCAATCGACTTCTTTGAATTGACCATCTGCGAGTCTTCTATATGAGTCAAATCCGCCTAAAAACAAGCAACTTTTTCATTTTCTTTTTCTACTCGTTTTCTCGACTTTGCCTTCAATCAGCCAAATTTCCCTTCTGCTTTCTGATTTTCTGCAATTTGGCAGTTTGACTTTTGTCTGCCATTGCTCTTTGCATTCGATAATCAAAAAGACATTCCAGCATACGAGATATGAGAAATCGACGTTCAATATAAGAAATGAAGAGAGCACAGACAAACCGAGATTATTTTTTGCTTCACAAAATATGACAAAAAATCTCGCCATTCTAAAGGAATTAGAATCTGTTTGGGAGAAATTTTAATCTCATCCAAATCAAATGTGTGGAGTATTTTAAAATTTGATATCTCTGGAAACACCATCTTCCTTTCATATGCCGTAAGTTTATTTTCTTCTAATTTTTTCACTTATTTTTCACCAACCTGCATTTATTGCAAGTCAAAGCGCATCCATCGTCGAATAGTTGGTGTTTCGACTCAACTGCGCATTCATCCATTCATGGTTCATAAACTTTTTATAAGCTCTATTGATGAACATTTTCGCTATTTGCTTTCTGGATAGAGTAATTTAATCTGGAATTTCAAATATTTTTTGCCACTTTTTATTCAAAAAAGTTTCACTCGCTACCACCTAACTGGTTACAATAATTTATCAGAAAGAATATCTGGATTCGAGTTTTGGCAACTATTCTATCTTTCTGAAACAATCTCATGTCGTTTGGAAGTTTTGAAATTTGGTTGAATGTTTTTTTGTTGGCCAAGTTTTCTTGAGACACGAGCCTGTTTGTATTTTTTTTTTCGCATTCTGCATATCTGTATTCTCCCGTTCTTTCGTGCTCTTTTTGATATCTCTCAATCATCTTTGTGTCGTTCAAATTCCGTTCTGCCAGTCGATATTTTCATTTCTCTTACCCATTTCATTCCTCTTTACAGTATGCCTCGTCTCATCTTCCCAAGCATTTTTCTTGCGACTTTTCAAACACAAACATGAGATGTGTCATCGTTCAGTTTCTCGTTAGAATTGAGGAAGTACTGTATTTTAAGAGTTCGAATCTTTGAAAATTTTATCGAATATTGATTATGATTTCTTTGTGTTCATATTGAAGCAATGTGAAAAATCTGAGATGATGATATTATGAAAAATTCAAATTTTTGATACCATTTCTCTAATGCTTTTTAGAATTATCAATTTTTCTAAATATTGATTGACCCTTCCATATTTCCTAATCTTCGCATTTTTTTAAATTTAGGCAGAGGATTGTGAAAAGTTGAAAGAAAAGACTTGCTGGGTTCAATTTATTCCCTATGAACCTGCATTTGTGGTTGTTCCATTTGGTCATTCCACTAATCGACTCTAAGCAATTAAAATGCCACAATTACCGACTAAGAGGAGATGAATTCAAGAGAGCCGTTCAAAATCGGACCATAATCAATAAGAGTTTCGTCAAGGTACTTTTTCTATATAATTATTATTCAGGTGCAAAATGAAAAACCGTGATCGATAAATTCGGCATGTGAAAATTCTCTGTAACTTGTTTTGAGAATCAAAAATCAATTTTTGTATTCGTCTTTTTGAAACATCCAAAATAAAGAATTCTTCAAAGAAACTTTCAAAATATCACCGAGTCTTGGAATTTTCAACATTATTTTTTATCGCAAAAGTCAAAGATTCGACTTTAGGAGGTCACTTGCCCTAGAAGCGTGATTTATTGCGTGAAAATTTTGTCGTACACCGAAGGAACCTACCGGAATTTTGACATTGCCTCGTACGTTGAAGGAAGGTAAGCAGTTTGTTTTCTTCTAAATCCCACGCTGTTTTTTGTTGAATGCTTATGAGAGTTGTTCGTATGAAAAACGATCTCTTTCATGATAAGACTTTCAGATGCGCGTTGAGCCGACATGAGTGCAAAGGTTTGGAAGACAGGGTAACCTTCTCCATGTTTCATTCTATGTAGCTTTCTCAATTTGAATTTCGAGATTTTTGTAGTTGAAATGTCTTTGCTATGGGGATTCAATTTTTGTTTTAGATCTCAGAAAACTCCCAAAATTTGATCAAAAACTCCAATTGGACTAGTTTTTTTCTATTTATATTTCGAACGAATGCCGTAAATTTCTTTGGAAGTTGATTTTCAAATTGTATTACAAGAACTTCGAATTACTGATGCAAAAATAAAAACAATCTTGTTTAGAAAAAAAACTAGCAGAAAAATGATTAATTCGAATTTAGTGCAACGATTCGGGCCCCATCGAGAAGATCGAGCACGGCCATTTCACCTACGAGAGAAAATGCTGTAGTTCTGTGCCCTTTTCAAATTCATCCCTCAACTTACGTATCCTAATTTGGCCTTATTTTGCGTCCTTCATTTATTTATTTTACATCATCATTTTCTAAAGGGTATTCTACACATTCCTTGATGTTCATTCATAGGTCGACGATTTTCTTTTAAGAGTTTCGTCTGCTCAAAATGCTTCCTTTAATTAATTTCCAAAATTAAACATTTTTCAAACGAATTTCATGTAATTTGAACGAATAAAATTCTAAGATGAGACTGGAAGAAAATCTATACCTTTGAAAATTGCTTTTTGAAGCACATAGGTGCCTAATCTTGTTATTGCCTGCCATGCTACAGAATATGGATGACGGAATGATCTTGCAAAATTCAAATCTGAAAAAAATATCGAATGAACAATTCGAAGAGTAAAAATTGAGAAAGAAAACAGTGCAACGGCTTGTGTGGGAAAAGGAAAACTTTTGAAATGAAAATTTTGCTGAATTCATCAAGAAACCCCTAAATACAGAAATCACGACGATTTCATTGAGAATTTCGACGAAACAATCACAATTTTACGAAAATGAGCAAATATTGAAGCTCATTGTCACTGTCAACGAGTTTCGCACAATGCTTGTCGTCGTTTACACGTACATGTGTTGTGAATTTCGTTAGTTTGATGTTTTGAAAATCGTGTGTTATTTTTATTATTATTTTTTTAAATTTTCTTACTTTCAGATAAAATGAGCGACAGCGACGGATTTGGGAAATTGACGTCGGAACAGATCCAGTTCCTGTTCAACAAAATGTCCTCCGACGAGCGGAAAGAGGTCCAGGAAACGCTCAACAAGTGCCAATCCGAGGTTGGAAACCTTTTTCGATTTTTAAATTCTTTCTCTTTTTGTTAAAATATCTAAAAAAAATTTCATCATTCTGGAAGAGCAACTGAATGTGTTAGACTTGTCGAAATACTACTGTTCAACTTTGGAAATTTTCGATTTAAAAATGTCAATTTCAAAATACAAGTTTGTTTTTCTTCTGAAATCATAAATTATTTAGATTTAAAAAAGTAGGATTCAGATAATGGTGACTCGCTGCTTGCCGGTGACGGCTCTGGTTCTGGCCAGTTTGAGGTACTCCAGAATGAAGCTGCCTCCCGAGAAACACTTCGGACCGAAAGTAAGTTCAAGAGTATAAACTATATGGAGGAAATTCGAATCTAAGATAAATGAAAGTGAAATTTCTTAAGGTTGTATTCGAAATTTGGTCTAATTTTTGATAAAGGAAATGTGCGATTAGATGATTCGAAAAAAAAAACGATAAAATGAGGAAAACTTTTCAAAAACGAACGGTCTATTTTCATTATTCAATGAATGAGCAGAAGAAATAATAAAATGCAAGTTTTTTTTTTTCAATTTCCAGGGCTGGCCGTTCTACGTGATAATGGGCGTGGCTTCATTCATCGGCACAAATGTTCTTTTCCTAGGCAAGTGCAGGGAACAAGTCAAGCCGCAGATCATGCAGCTTTGGAAGAAGGTCATTTTTGATATTTTTTTTAAATTTCGATAAAAAATGACTCCTTGTAGTATCCATTTTCTTTTTCTTCCCATACTATTTCTCAGAAAAGAATGAAATTTACAAGAGGGGGAAACTAAAGGAAGCCTGAAAAGTGTCTTCGACTTTGTTACAGGTTTCGACAACGATTTTGCAATTTTATCGATTGTTTTCTATTTAGTATTTTTCGGATTTGTGAGTTTTTGAACCGCGGTTCGAAAACGCTGCAAGTCTGGTATTTTTTCATGAAACTACTTTTCAGTACGGCGCAGATCCAGGCACCAGAGGCACTTCGTACGACGAAATCAGAAAGAGACATCGAGGCGGGGAAATTCAGCCATATCAGCAGCAGTCTCAGCAGAGGGCTGATCAGTACCAGAGGAGACCTTACAGGCATCCTATTTTTCAAATTTTATTTGAAAATACGGCAAATTTGCAGAGACCCGAAGGACACCGCGCCAGTGTCGACTTTCGGCACTCAACTTGAACCGCCCCCGCAGGTAAAATGCGACTTTTTCAGGCAATCTGTAAACCGTACGACATGCGAAATGGTGTGGAAAAAGAAATCCTATCTTCCAATACCCCCTATCCAAAGCATACACTTTCATACGTCTTGAGTTTTTAACAAGCACTCAGAAAATATTTCCTTTCCTAATATTTTCAAAGAAAAGTACATTTTCGAAAAAAGATTTTAAATTTGTGAAAAGCAAGTAACCTTTTCAGTCCGACTTTTCTTCGTACCGTTACCCCGAGGGCGGTGGCTCCGCGGTTGGAGGCCCACTGAGCGAGCCTCGCCAATCCGACTTCTCCTCCTATCAACCATATCACGAAACGCACCCGCAGGCGCAGTCCAATGACGGATTCATCTACGGAGGTGCAAGTGCTGGAACTGGATTTGGAGAGGTAGCTTATAAACTTAGGAAAAAATGAAGCTTTCAAAACAGGGCTGGGCGAAAGTATTTTTTTGCGAAAGTAGCGTTTTTCGCGAATAGCTTTTTTGTTTACGGGACTTATAAAAAGTCCAGAATCCCATAAACGAATAATTTTTACCTGTTTAGAGTTCATCCTCTGACTACGCCGCTCTGAGTGACTCGTCGCGCCGTCGCGGTCCTCCTCCGTCCTCGTCCTATATGTCCGACAGCTATTCCGGCCCGACCTATATCTCAGGTACTCCTATCGGACCTTCCAAGGACCAGGAAACCTCTGAGCCATCATCCAAAACTTTCATGGCATAAATCGCTGCCCCATTCTATGGCAACTGCTATTTGACGAGACCTACCTTTCTCCACTATTTCGCCCTGTTTTTCTTCCTTCTCCTCTTTCTAACTATAGGTATCGTCATCTCATAATATGGTAATTGCCTCTTTCTATTCAATCATTTACTTGTTTTCTTTTTCATGAGAAATCAAGATGTTTCTTTGTAGATATTTTTCGTTTTATTTCATGAAATCTCGCTTTTTTGAGAATCAATTTTATTTCAATGATTTTTTTTGTAAAACTGACTTTCTATTCCACGAAGTGCATATGACTTACTTGCAGTTTACTGGAAAACGGTAATTTTGGTTGAAATCGATCACATTTTTCACCAAAATTGATTGCTCATTTTTGTAAAACGTAAAAATCGATTGTGAAGTCGATTATTATTTTAGGAGTTTGTGTCAGAAGGTAGGAAGGCCTTTTCGGTTTTAAATCGAACTTGATTTCTTTCCAAAATCTTAGACACCTTACCTTTCCACAAACCTAGTTTTAGTTTTCTAGGCGATAGGTCAAAGTTAGAATAAAGTTGATTTTGAAGGGGTTTTTGAACGTCGTTTTTGGTTTGCATTTCCAATCTTCCATTACCGTTTTTGCGTCCGAATGATTTCGTGGCTTCACTTCCTCACCTCCAGCTGCGTCGTCCACTTCGCTGCAACTGCACTCGATTTTCGTGAGCTTTTATCGTATTTGGAAAAATAATAACCAATGCACAAGTTTGCCGTTGAATCACCATTTCACTCGATTGCCTCATTAACTTTTCAAGCAAATCTCGAGGATTTTTTACTTTTATCTCATGTTGGTGAAGCATGAAAGCTCTTGCTGGCTACAAAGAAAAATGGCTTCGGCTAAGAGTATTCGTCAAGTCTCAGGCTCTCTGGACGGAAAGGACACTCTGCTGGCGCGTCTGCTATCGTACACGACATACGAGTTTCCCCTGCAGCCGGATGGAAGACACCAATTCCCACCTGGAAACAAATCGCTTAGCGAGTACAGCTGGGCCAAAAAGTAGGTAAAAGTCATATTCTTTTCATAAATTGTTTCTTTTTTAAACTTATCTTATTTGCCTTGTTGGATTTGTCAAAAAAATTTCGAGAATCGTCCTAGCAAAAGAAAGTCAAATTGACCGAACTTGTCAACACGAAGTTCTATGACTGCTAATAATTTTCTGAAAACATTAATTTTCAGCGTGGATTTTTGGAACCCCACAAACCATTTGGAGTACCCGGGCGTGTGCGACAACAGCGTGCTGAACGGACAACAGCAGATCAATAGAATCATGGCCTACTTCGCTGCAAATCCCGCTCACAGAAAGGTCTACTATGGTGAGAAAGTGTAAGTAAAAAAATTGAAGAAAAGAAAACATAGAAGCTAATCGAAATTTAATTATAGGGCTACCTGTATTTACACACGGATAGGGAATGTAGGAAAAGCGGAAAAATAAGAAAAGAACAGCCTGCAAATACAAAGGGCCGAATTATAGAAGTGACCAATTTGTATTATTTTCCAGCTGTTCTGCCCCATCCCGTGCCGGAGTGGTCCATCTGCACCATTCGTACGAGGAATTCGGCTTCCCGAAAGAAGCTCGCTGCCTCGTCTGTCAGCCAAACACAGCCAATTTGCCAAACATCTTCTATATCTACAACGAAGCGTAGGGAAATTTGTATTTTTTCCAAAATGAATTTGAAAAATTCGACACTTTTGAAGGGAAAATATGATATTTCAACTTCCAAATTTCTCTATACTTTTTGAGTACTATTAGAATATTATCTGAAAGTTATTCTTTTCACGAACGATATGACTTAATTAGGTGTAATTTATTGTGAATTTTTCAGGCATTTATTCGACGACCTATCGCAAATGTTTCCGCAGAATCGCCACGTCGAATTGCCTTCAGAGTCTTATTCACCGGCAAGATTTCTTCTTTAGTTTATAGGTTCAAAACTCATCAGCAGTGTCATTTTTAGCTGTCAACAATTAACTGGAAGAAAATTCGTTTATTCATTTTATTGAAAGTCATTTTGATTTTCAATTTTTCTCCAGAAAACAACCACTCTTCCGTTTCTCGCGCACATGATCCATCTCTCGATCGATGGGCATTTCCGACTTCGATACCCGGTTTTCGCGCAGTTCGGGAGAATGACTGCAGTGCAGACTGTGAAGGAGCAGGACAGGCAACTGCTTGAGGCTGATACTGGAGATATCTGGGTGCGTGGTTTGGAAACTGGAAATATTCAAAGAAAAACATGTTGAATTCCAAGGCTTAGAAAGAGACTTTTTTTGTTCGACTATGAAGTGACCGAATCAATTTCTAAAATTTCAATTTATTACGAAGATTTTTCAAAATGATAGGACTGAGAAAGGAAGATCTGACAATCAAACATCATTTTTCTTCGTTTTCCCATGAATAAGTTTCCATGCATTTTTTACGAACATTTTCTATGTATTAGTTCCCGATTAAAAAAAACCAAATTTCAGACAATGCCCTTCAACGACGGCGATTGGCGTAATTTCCCGAAGAAACGGGTGGATTACGAGGACATGCAAATGATTAATCGCGATCTGAAGACGTTCTCTTTGATCACTACTTGTGCCCAGGTTTGTTAATAACCTTTTCTAGACATTTTTTCAATTATTTTCAATTTATTGCTTTTATATTCAATTTTTTATTTTAATGAAAAACTTAATTTTAGGTAGTTGATGACGAAATACGTGGTACGGGCGTCTTCACGGTGCAGGATTCGCTCATCAGATCCGACATGTACAAATGTGAATTTTAAAGGCATCTTCAAAAATCTAAGCCGGTCTTGGGACTTGTTACCGCAAATATACCTTATGCGGTGAATTATTCCAGTCAGCTTTAAATTACTCCTTAATAATGGACGACGAGAGATTATGACGAATTTTTGCGATGGAGAACGTCCCAATTCTGAATATAGCTTTCAAATCCTAAAGTCATGCAAAGTAGTGTGGAGAAATCGATTATCTAACATTTCTCAACTTTTTTTAACATAACACGAAGATTTGGTTTCTAAATAGCCTTGTTTAGGTATTTGAATTTCAATTATTCAACTTCAGCTGGCTCGGGATCAAACATAATGGAGTACAGAGAATATGAGGAGGCCTCCACGCACAGCTTCTTTCGCACAACTCAAATCGTGGATTTTAATCTAGAGGTTCGGCTTTCATTTTGATAATTTTTTTCTTATTTTTAAAATTTGTTGAATTCCGAATTTCGCAATGAAACTTGTCTTTTTTATGAAAAAGTGAAAAGTATTGGTCATTTCAAGTTAAGATAGTTACTACCATGGGAAATATCTATTTAGATGAGTAGATGAAATATCTAGGGTTCTCAATTTTTAAAATTCAACTTTGAGCTGTTCATTCGATTCGACGAGTGGTCTTGTTGCTCCGCGTGCTGCTGCTCCGAGGTGATGTGTGGAGACATGGCCACCGAGGATAAATGGTCATTTTTATCTGCATTTTCACATCTCTTGTTATTTTTAAAGTTTGATTGTATTTCATATTTTTGAAAATTTTCTATTAAAAATTGTCATTCTTGCTGATCAGAAAATTTTCAAAAATAGAATTTCAGCGATCAGGTGTTCTCGACGAAATCTCGCAAGGGCTATCTGTCGATCAGGAAACTCAATCACACACTTCCGGTAGGGTTTTTGGTCGAATTTTTCTTGATGTTTGAAAGCCATGAAGCCTAAAGTATTCAAGCCGTGCAAAATAGGACGAGAAATGATATGGAAAAGATATTTGCCTTCACTATTTCTCGTATCACTTGTAGTTTTTTTTCGCATTGTTAATTTCACGAAAAATTCAAATTTTCAGATAAACACCCTCTGCTCTGCCTTTACCAATCAGAGGCTAGATCGCATGCTTTCGATGCCCTCCTACAGCGAAACGGGAATCGCTCTTTTTTCATCGATCCTTTACACGTTCACAAATGAGAAGGATTGCGGGGAGGCAGAGTTTAGAGAGGCTGGGGTTTTTCCCCCCTTTTAAATGTTTTATTGATTTTTAAAAATATATTTTTTTCACGATCTAAAATATATATATATATATGAACAAACTTAAATATGTTTATATTTGAATGATGCGCGTAAGTTTTACGAATTACGGTAAATGCTCGCGAATCTTTACATGTTCAATGCAACCAAGTTTCAATATCTAAATTTCTTACGAAAAAATGCTTGCTTTGTTTTTTGAATGCGAAAATTCAGCAAATCCTTGTGAAAGTGCTGGAAGTGCAAAACGTGAACCCGGCGAATTTCACGTACAGTGGACGGGGTCTCGTGCTGGAATCGCAGACCTGCAACGACGATCCACAGAAGAAGGATTGCATGCTGCTCGCCAAGTGCAGGGGCATGCAGTTGAAGGTAGGGCATTTAGAAATTTTTGATTTAGTTACTTGAAAGCAGGTTTGTTTTTGGAAATCTCCTGAAATTTGACCATTTTACATTTGTTCATTTGGATTAGAAAATTTTGAAAAATGCGCGCTTGCAAATTTTTCAGGAATCATATTGGAAGAAAAAGGAAGAAGTAGACGGGTCAGATCCCTGTGAGGGAATCGATTTCATCAAAATCCTCCTCCGAGATGAGGACATCGAATACAAGTAGGGAAAATTTTTGCCATTCTATGATTTTCTGTGTCCGGATCCACGAACCTCCCGGAACCCTTCCTATAGGAACCTCCCAGCGGGAATAGGGCTTCTATAGGAAGGTTTCGGAGGTTCCGAAAGTTTCCTGGATCCGGGTACTGATTTTTCAGAGCGAAAAAAGGACAAAACTTCAAAGTCTCACTCGACCCAGACTTCTACGATGAAAATTCGACTTCGGTAATTTTTTCCTCGTACTTCATTGGTTTATTGATTTATGATGCATTTTTTCGAATATTGCTATCTGTTGTCGAAAAATGCATAAAACAAGACCACAAAATTTTAGTACTTTTTTTTATTTTCATGGATATTTCTGATCGGAAAGAAAAAGATCATTTTTCAGTTTTTTGTTTATGAATTTTTTAAAGAAATATTTTGAAAAAATATCAATCCTAGGTCCGTTATCGAGTGGCACACATTTTCGCATTCCCATACGACCTTCGAAAGTCGTGCATGGAGCAGAAGGGATACGTCGTCCACCCGAATTACAAGGATCTCATCATTCTGGGAATCACTAGGAGCGATATGAATAGGTTAGTTTCTAGCTATTTTTTAAAACTTTTCGATGTGGCATATTTCTAAAGATATGATGTCATAGAATTAGCCAATCTTCCATAACTTTTATGGAATATAGGAAGAGCTTGAAGTACAGAAATCTTGAAGTCAGACTATCATTAATTTTAATTTCTTTTTTTATTTGGAAGAAATCGCTAATTTTGCTTATTTTTCAGAAAGATCGAGGTGAGTTTCGCGGACAGCGACAGCGACAAGCGCATCAGAGTCCGCTTCAAGGACGAATCGTGAGATTTTGAAAATTGTTCAACCTCTAAACTTGTATCTAAAAATGAATTGAAAGAACAAACATTAATTTTTTAATTTAAGGGAACGAGGCGGCATCGAGGGCGTCAACAGGTCGGAGCTGGTCATGTGGTGCAGTCTCATTATCTGTTAGTGGTTTAAAAAAAGTTTTCAAATGGCAAAAATTATACAATGTTTCAGTTTTGTAAATTTCTGATAATTTGGAAGAAAAATAGTATCTCATGAGTTAATAATTTAATTTTGTAAGCTACTTGAAACGTATTCTCCTGAATTTCAGTATTCTTCCTTATGCTGGTCGGCTTCGTCATCTTCATGGCCTACGAGAAGTCGACGCGGACCAAAACTGCGCTCAAAATCAAGAAGAAGAAGAAGGAACAAAATGTAAGTTATTTATTCTCTATTTATTTTTTTTTCGACTTTTCATCTTTCATTGATCTTTATGGGGAATACCTTGAGCGTTATTTCTCATCTTCTTCCATTAGCATATATGCACATTTTATTATCGACTCCTCAGAACTCGGACCAAAGTGGTTTTTTTTTTTTTTTTTTTTTTAAATTCATTCTAAAAATTTCGTTCTCGCAGGACTTCACTTTCAAGCCTCCGATCAAGTCTGCCTCGAAGTTATCAAGTGAGGAGTCGCCAAATGAGCGAGCAATTCCGTCCACATTCAAACCAGTGCCTGTCCTAATTTTCCCCAATCCCATCCCTGCGTTCTTCCCCTTTGCACCCACTGGACCTACCGACAAAGTCTCGTCTATTCCATCTGCCAAAACCTCGGACAAACCACCACCCTTCTTCACTCCTTCCGTCCCTGCCAAAACTCCCACTACAGAAGCTCCAGTCATTCCAAAAATTCGCGGAAAATCACCAGCCGCAAAAATCCCAACGACTCCCGCGAGAACCTCAGCGAAGGTCCCAATTTTATCCCCGAAGAAAACACCGCCCATTGCCAGGAATTAATGAAAAAAAACCCTCTTCGAGAAGCAAACGATCTAATTCATACAAACATTCACAAGTAACCAAAATCGGCACAGATATCTTTAATCAATAAATCTTTAAAGAAGCTTGACTTTTTATTGACGGTGAGTATTGCCAAATGTGAAAACCTCGAAGATCGAAAATTGAGAAAGCGAAATAATTTAGGCTACTTTTTCATCTCAACCATCGTCTTTCTTCTTGAAAACATCTATATAATAGTTATTATGAAAATTGCCGAAATTTATAATTTTTGAGCTAATTTTGGCTTTATATAATAGGATAGGCCAATATAAGATACTAAAATAGAAAAAAAAATATATATATATATATATATATAAAATCCCGTTAATCCTAATATATCTGGATAAAAGATCGCGCACAAATGTAATCGTCCAATCGACTTGATTCTGGCGCCAAATGAAAGGTTCTTATTTGTCCAAACTCCCTACAAAATTTTAGCCCGAGTGGATAAGTTTAAGCATGCTTTTTAGCTTAAAATGTAAAGGAATTAGAAGAGAAGCAAAAAATATAAAATAGCGTGCAAAAAAGTGAAGGATAAAAGAAGGAAGGAGGAAAAATAAATGAAAAATAGGTAAGGGTGACGATTGTCCCAAAATTGATTGGAATTACCTAACGTTAGATGTCTAACCATCCCCATCACCTACTGCCACTAGTTAGAAGATAAATGCTATATCATTTGTGCATCTACTCTTCATTATCTTTGAAAAAAAAACTTGCTGAAAGGAACGGGACGCGTATCCGCGAAGGGCATAGGAGAGATTCAGTGCGCAGAGACATAGAGGCACAATGGTTAATCTCACGGGCACCTATTCCTTCGCTCTCTGCAAACGTCTTTTTGGGGACAAAGGAGAGTAAGATTTAGGAACCTAACCGCGTATTTATATTGGAAATAATTTCCTTATCTTTTCTTTTTTAGAGAAAAGCTACTTAAAACTTTTTTTTAGATTTCCCAACATTTTAAGGAGTCTTTTTTCTAGGAAATCCGACTTGGAAAGTTCAGTTGGTTGAGATTTCTTTCCTAATTTTGTCTGCTATTCACAAGTTGTTGAAGGGGAATAGAAAAGGGGCGGGTCAAATGGGATTAGAGAAGGGATAAATTGAGAGACGGTCAGAGAAGGAGAATGAGGGGAAAATAGTCATTTGATACGAGAGAGCAGAGAAGCAGAAAGGGTTAAAAGATGCCTCGAGGGTCTGAGCTTATGGCCTGAAAGGGAAGGAAGGCGACAATACTGCATTACCACAACCGAATTACTTGATGAAAGCCACATATTTTCGCACAACGCATTTTTATGAGTTAAAAATGACAGCCTGAATTTATTAGGTCTATTTTTCTGTTGAACGACGTTCATTTTATCTGCCAAAAATATTACTGATACTACGATTAGGGACCACAAACTCCGCCCCTCGCATTTTTCGCTTTTATTCCAAAGTAGCCATTGGAAACCCCCAAAGTAGGAAGCAAGTGCCCTTCAAAATGGAGATACATAAAAAGTCGTAAGCTGATTCGAGGAATCATTCAACCAAATGGTTCTCTATACCAAAACTGACCCCGAAAATCCGGTGTTGCCTTTCTTGGAAAGCAAAACCGTGCTCATTTTGGTAACTATTTTCGGTGGAATCTTTCAATAAAAAATGATTTTTACTGCTTTTCCTTCGCAAATGTTTTAGCTGCGTCAAAATTGAATCTTTGAAGTAGAAAAATTAGGAGAATTATAAATTTTATAAAACTTTTTGCGATCCCTAAATATACGGTGTTAGATTTTCAAATTAGAACTGAGGCATTTAGCTAGGATAGATTCTTTAATCGATGTTTAATGGAAATTTTCGTAAATTTACAGTGAAAATCGTAAATATCATTTTTATAACCGGGTTCTTCTCTAATTTTTATCAACCGATAATCACGTTTTTTTGCGATACAGTCATTAGTTTTACGTATCTTTGTAAAACGGACGAAATGGTCGTTTTGAACGCAGTCATTTCTCATTCAGTAGATCTTCTAGGAAGTAAAACTTAGATAAGTTTTCGCTAATTATTCAGAGCTTCCCAACTTCACACGGAATTTTCACGAAAATCTCTTTTCTTACAAATTTAGCTCTAGGCTATTTAGCAAGACTCTTGACTGGTGCCAGATTTTACTCATGTAAATCCTCAACTTGACATTTCTTTTTAGTTTTCAAATCGAACGTTTTGAACTCGAAGTCTAAATGATTTCGAGATTTGTCCAATCTAAACCTTTGAACTTAATTTTCTTTCTTTGATTATTGATCTTCACGACTGGCTATCCAAAAATCTTTAACTACTACGGATTTACGCATTTGTTTAGTGTTGATAGATTTCTCTTTCATTCATGCTTGTCTTCAGTTGTAGTAAGAGCATTCTTCTGCTCATTCTCCATCGAATTGACCTTCTTGAATTTCCTAATCCTAATTCATCCATTTTCCTTTCTTCCCTTTCAGCTTTCATCCGGATGTCCCCATTATTGTTGTGATTCTTGAAGATGAAGGTGGCAGAGATGAAAGGAAATCGGAGAAAGATGCTTGGAACATAATTCTCAAACTCGGAAATAGAAATTTGAGATGAAATTTGAAAATTAAAATTATGGAGGCGATTCATTAGCATAAAGATGAGAAGAAAACATACGATTTTTTGGTTTATTTTAAAATTAGAGAAAGAAATTTTGTAATTTTTCGAACGCCAGGCTAATTTTCCCGATTTCTGATCTATCGAAATTTTTTGACAGACATACGATATTTAGGATAAGATCAAAAGTTGTCTTTTCGAAAAGCAAATCAAGAGTGAGGATGTTCTACGTTGATTCCTGTCAATTGTCGAAAATGAGTCGGTTGTTTTTGCTATTTTTCCTTGTAGCTCAGCTCTGCGGGCGAGACGTGTTGAAATTCGAAACCTCGAAAAACGTCGAAAATTCGGAAACTTGTCGTGAATCTCGAAAAACCACGACAAATCCCTGTCACTTTTCTCGTCTCTTCCCTGATTTCCCCTGCACTTCTCTGCTTTTCATCGAATTCGAGGATACTCGATTTTTGTTCGCCTCTCTTTGTTCTTTACTTCTGTTTTGAACTCATCATGTAGCAGGTCACAATTATCTTTCGGTCAAAGGGCTATGGTACTTTAGAAAATAAGCGGTGAAATCATGATGTTTCGTTCTATACCTCTTCTAAAATATTTCCGAGTTTGATTTTTTGAAATCGGATTTATAATTTTTAGTGAGGAGTAACTTTTTGCATAGTTATCATTTTTACTATTCTTTGATAATTGTTAAAGAATCGGAGAAAGAGGCGAAATTGGTTTTGATCACATCCTATTCCTCGTGATTATATTTTGAAGCTTATCTTCATCGTTCTATTGAAATCTTTCTAGTATTTTCTCGCTCGTTTGATCTGAAGTAAGAAATGGTCTAATCACTTCAAGTACCACTCTTTGCCTTTTGCCGAACATTATTTGAGTTTCGCAAATATTGCAGCATTAACGCGTATTGACCACTAGAAAATTTAGAGGAAATGTAACAATTTGCTCCTTCTTTACTTTTCTTATCACTCATGCGAAGGTATGAAATATCTTTTCAGGATTAGATTCATTCGAAATTTATGTTTGTTAGATTTCGTTTAAAATTATTTTTTTTCAATTTTAGAATCTTGTCACGTCATCATCAGAAGACGTGACGATGTGAGCGGCGATGCGAATTTGCGATTTGTTTTGTTTCTCAACCTCGTCTTTATTTCTGTTGCTGATATTGAGCCTGGCTGATTTATCCTCTGCCTACATCCCGCAATGCAAATGCATCCGCTTCAACTCGACGGACGGAGGCAGATTCCACTCGCCCGACTTTCCCAACCAAATCGAGCACATCGATTGTCTATTCTTTCATTTTGAGGCAAGTGATTTAGAGAAAATTTTAATTTCATAAAGTTTCATGAATATAAGGCTCCGAATTTTTTCTACCCATGAACCTCATAAACTTTCGAAAATATTATTTTCAGGCTCCTCCTGGCCATATCGTTCAAATCATATTCGACTCGTTTTCTTTACCCCCGAGAAATGGAATGTAAGAGTTTTGGAATATTTTTATGCAATTTACAATTTCGAGATTTTTTTCCCAGAATAGTGTATTTTCAAGTACTGCTTTTGATTATCAAGCTTCGCGTGTGAAGTGTATGAAAGTTCAAAATGTAAAAGTTCCCGTCAAAAATGAAAAAAGGAAGAAAAATGATCAATTTTCTGAGTTTCAGTTGTTCTTCCTCGCTTCGAATCTACGATCACACTGTGGATGGCCTAATCGAGCCGACTGATCGAGCCGATTATGAGTTTTGTGCGCGGGAAATCACCATGGGAAGAGCTTTCTATTCCAAGTAATTTTTTTTCAAGTATTCAATTTGAAAACTTATGCAAATTATTGCATTTCGACTTGAGATTTTGAAGTCTCTTTACCTAGATTTTCGAAACTTTCTTGAAAGCAACTATTTTATTTTCAGAAGAGAACACCTCCTACTCCAAATTTTGCATGCAAACGCGGTTTCGAAAGGCTTCAATGGCGAATATCGGTTTCTTCCGAAAGGTACGAGAATTTGTGTCCTAATTTTACACATATATTTTACTATTTCAGTAAATTTCACGAGTGATGCCATCGAAATCGCTGAGTGCACATATCGAGTCGAGAAAGCGAAGGTCATTTTTACTCTTGAAATGTCTAAATGGCTATAATAAGTTCAAGAATTTCATATGAAACTCATCTAAGTTGTTTATCGCTATTTTCCGTCAAAGAGTAATATAAACTGAAGAAAGACAAAAATGATATAGCTCGATTTTCCCTTTCAGGGCAAGTTATTTTCGCCCCTCTATCCATATCACTACCCTTCGAATGTCAACTGCACCTATGTGCTGCCACATCAACGAGGTCACCAAATCGTCATCACTTCGTCGTTCCTCAATCTCGGCTCAGATGCCATTCTCGAGGTCTACGAAATGAATGATGGGGTATTTTTTTTATTTTTAAAAAGAATTTATTTTTCCAATTTTGATCTATTTTTGATATTTTTAAAATTAATTAATTTTCGAAAAATATTTCAGAAGCACCTCCTTCATACGGCGACATCAGCTTCAAAAACCCTCTACACTTCCTGTGCAAGTTCAGTGCTCATTTACTTCAAAGCCGGTCTAAATGATGTCGAAAAAGTGAGTTTTAAACAAAATAAAAGTCGAAAAATCTATATTCTACAAATTAGACTAGGATTAGGTATTTTTGGAGTAAATTGAGTTAGTTCTAACACGACTCCGAAATGAGATCTTCCCTTATTTAGTTAGTCCATTTTGGCACCTCCAAAATAGTAAAAGGAAAAAAACGACGTTGGATGAAACTGGATTAATTAGTTCAAAAGCCTAATTTTTAGAGGGACTGGAAATTACGAAGTTTTACATGACTAACATTTTAACAGTTTTACTCCTGAAAGAATCTAGTTTTGCTTGAACCGAGTTCATATTTTATTGCATTTTCAAATTCACAGACAGTAAAAAAATGTGATTTTGATAGATAAAATAAGGAAATGATGGAACATTCAAAGAAAAATGAATAGGAAAAGTGCGACTTCTAACCTCTCAATTTTCTTGGCAAATTGAATCTAGGAACAATTCAGAGTTGATTGAATTTACTATGAAAGCTGTGAGAGAAAAGGATAAGAAACCCGAAAAAGTCATATCTTCACGTGATATGTAAAAAAAACCATGCCAAGTAACAATAATCTGGTAAATAAAGTGAAAAATTCTAATAACTATAATTCCAGGCCTCCGGTTTTGTGCTCGATTTCCAATACGAAGATGGCATTTGGTCGCGGCCGAGTGGATATGATGGTTGGTCTACTTTTTGCAAAAACAATATTTAAAATTTTTGAAATTTACGTAGAACTAGGATTTTGCATATTTTATCCAAAGAATTCTCTGAAAAGCCAAACATCGCTCGTCGCTTTCCCTCCAAACACTCGAATTTCCTGGTTTTCTAATTTCTAATTTGATTTGTGGCTTTTAATTTAGTTGATGACCAATTAGAGAGTTGTGTGGGAGATTCTGGGGTGAAATGGGGAATTTCTTAGAGAAAGGAAAGGAAGACTTGAGGGAAGAGAGGTAGGGAGAGGCGAGGTCCCGTTTTCTAAATGGATTTACTCGGTTAGAGAGAGAGAGAGTGGGGAGAGGCACCTAGTAGAGTGCCCTGGGCAGAACCTCGAGGTCCCTAGGTTAGGCAGAAAGGCACTGGATCTGGCCAGGCAAAAAGACCACTTCCCTTCCCCTCCCCGCATCATTGCATTTTTAGCCTCTAGCCTCTGGACTCTTCAAATTCCCCCTTACTCATTCTTACTCACGCATATTGATTCAGATCAAAACTTGACTGAACATTCAAAATGTAAACGATTTTTTTTACGTAAAAATGATAAACCATGACTCGATTTCACTATTCCTAGTATTATTATTATCCCTATTCAAAGGTAATTTAACGAAAATTTAGACGTTTATAATTTTGATGAAAGTGAGAATTTTCAGATTCCAAGCCTGAATGTCTGCTGGACGTGAATTCGACTGATCTAAAAACGGGTTCAATTTCTTCAAACGACTTGGGCAGAGGCTCCTCGCTTCCTACAAAATGCCGCATTTCGCTGATAGGTAGATTTTTCGAAATACTTTTTTTTAGAAACCTTTCTTATTTTATGAGTAGCGCATTTTTCTCAATTTTCTTCTAAAGTGTTCTTTTGCCACTTTGCAGGTTACCCGAATGAAAGGATATCGATTCAATTTACGAAATTCAATTTGTACGTTCCGGAGAACAAAAACATCGAAAAGAGGTAGGGAGTATCGAGAACTTTTGAGAACATTCCAGACGCAGTTTATTGGAT
The DNA here is from genome assembly GCA_964036155.1 of Diploscapter coronatus. Taxonomy (NCBI): domain Eukaryota; kingdom Metazoa; phylum Nematoda; class Chromadorea; order Rhabditida; family Rhabditidae; genus Diploscapter; species Diploscapter coronatus. The sequence continues at coordinate 42,056,167 of OZ038422.1, read as the reverse complement.
CTTCAATATGTTTTTGGAATTTTAAAATTAGCATCCCTAACTTCAATTTATCTTACTAACTCTGACTAGAAATAGCTAGGAACCACAAATGGTCTTGTATAGTTTAAAGTTTTCTAGAATTTTCTACTCTAAATAATCAAATACGATGTAACTAAGCCATTCGTGAAGAAAAAATAAAATCAGAATCATTTGATCGAAAGGTACCACTAAAATCGATCAGGAAAACAAATACGATTTTCTGGTATAAAAATCTCGCGAGCACCTGTGAACGCATACTTCCTAACAAGATTTTTTAATGAACAACCATTTCTATGGGTGGTTCATCGAATTTGATGGTGCCTTCTTGTGCCCATTCACTTTGAAGGGTACTTGCTTCCTATTTTTGGCGTTTTCAATTAGCACTTTTTTAACAAAAGGAAAAATGCAAGGGGGACGAATTTGTGGTCCCTAGAAAGTCGGATGAAAAATGTATGCTAATTTTCGAATTTCAGTAGCTTTTTGGATGGCAATCAAATTGATAAACTTATCAAAGTTTCAATGTTTATATGGATAATTTTGAGATGCATCGACGTGGATCACATAACGGTAGATGTTCGAGTGGACGCTCGGCTGTCGCGCATCGACGAGTGGTGCGGTGCAAACACGCCTCCACAAATCATGAGCAGCTCGAATCTACTGCAAATCGAATATACCACAAAGGTAGCATGTTTTCACAGATAATTTTTAACCTTTCATGAAACATTTTATATCTTCTTTTAAACTAGGAAAAATACCACAAGAGAGAATTTTCAAGTGTTGTTTCAACCTTATTTTGAAAACTGATAAATATCTACTTGCGTGATAAAATAAAATAAAAAAACTAGTTTTCATTGCATCACTTAATTTCCATCAAAATTCCATTCCTTCTAACTCCAAAATTTTGGATGTGTAGCGTTACGTACCAAAATCTTTGGTACGTAACGCCTCACTCAATAAATTTTTGGTACGTAACGCACGCCCCCCAAAATTTTTACCACAAAATTGTATTTTCAGTCATCGCGAGCGATCCGCGAAAGTTCTCCTGATGAAATCGGCTTTGCATTCGACTACAAATTCCACACTGATTGGAATATGGACCATATGCAAGCGAAAGTCGATGCTAACCGAGGTTAGACACATTTTTATTCCTATTTTGTTATCTTTAAAATCAGCTTGCCGATTCATATTCAACTCGTCTATTCATTCTAGCGGCAAACTATGGTCTATCAATTATCCGGGACTCTATCCGAGGTTCTACATATTTTTTTTCTAGCTTTTCTATTACTTCATGATTTTTTAGAAATTTATATTGCGAGTATATTTTTCATGGAAAAGAGTCGGAAATCGTCCATATTAATTTCGAATATTTCGACATCGAAGGGTTCAATCAGTTGGTTTTTTCCCTTTCTATTTCGTGATTTTGTTTTCAATTTTATATTTTTAGATGTGACGAAACTACTCAGAGTGATTATATTCTATTCAGTAACTATCAAACTCATGATAGGACTAACAGACGATATTGCGGAAAAGTATATTGATCATTTTTCTTCTATAATATTGTTCCTAATTTTAGGTTCGTCCCCGAGGCCCGATTATTTCCGAGTCGAATTATTTCCGAATGATATTTTTCACCAACGACATTTTCGACGCTACAGGATTTCACGCGCACTATCAGTTCATCACGCAACGTTAGTCATTCTTGAATTCAAATTTGAAACACGAATCTAAACTTTGAGCCATGAAGGCAATAGTGAATTTATTGACGAGAACATGTTGGAAAAGTCCAATTTTGGAACGTTGAAGCTAAACTCAAAGAAATATTTTGAATGAAGAAACTAATCTCCCTTAAAAATATCTTTACATAAAAATCGTCAACGAATATTATTCTGATTTAGAAAAATCCAACCCTGCCATAACTCGAGTCAAACTGACGAAATCGAATGCCCCGAGCGATCGATTTTCTTCGACGATTTTCATCAATTCACTCACTTTCATATCTGTGATAGCCATTTACAGGATGTTATTTGGTTAAAATTAGTTTATTTTGTTCATTTTAGACATTTTGAATAATTATTTTATAGAATTTTAGGCCTAGTCATAATTTATAATATGAAAAACATATTTTAATTTACAAGGAGAGCACAACTAATGTCACATCGCTTTTTTAAAATATTGTTTCACTAATAGGGTTTTTTTTAATGTCCTTGTCACTATTCTGAATTCAAAAAGTGCTAAGTGACTTTGTTGGCCTTGAAAATTCGGAAAACCCTATCGGTGAAAAATTATTCAAGAAGCGGCATGACATTAGATGAACTCTACTTATTAGAATAATCCTAACGGTGCTATAGAAATTTGGATAATTATTATTACTTTGGAAAAAAGAATTTGTAAAGAAAAGATAAAAATTTATAAATTATGAGTTCATAAGAGGCACCCTATGATTTTGATTGCTCGAGTTTTCTCCTTGAAGTTTCACAATTCTGTTCGGGATTGCCAGAATAAGCAATATGCCCAGAATACCGATTATCAGAATCAGAAGAATTTTGACGACTGTCAACCAAATCAGAATTCGATTGTTGGAAAACTCTCCTGGTTCTTCTTTAGATTTCTTCTTTGATGATTGCACGACGGGAGTTTCTGTTATTGCCGATTTAGCAGAATGGACTTTCTAAATTATCGAGCATGTAAAAATCATGATTTTTGACTGAAATGATCCCGAAAGACTTGTTCTGCCGAGTTACGATCAGAAGAAAACAAACCCTACCTTCAGAAGTAGCTTAGCGATTTCCTTCATTTGAATTTGTTTGGCATCGTCGTAAGCAGTCGTAGGATCAACGTCATCTCCCCAAACAGTGCATCGGCTTGACGGGTTCATTCGCGATCCAATCGGACAGGCATACGCCTTGGCAAATTCCGGCATATTAGCCAACGGAATATTCACCCTAAGATAGTTCAGGGAAGCTTTTTAATGGAAATTATAAAATCATTTTTCACATTTAGCAATGATAGAGGCCATCAGAAAGTTGTGAATTCGCAGCGAGATGCAGCGGAAATTCACTTTAGCACGCTGATATCACATTGCATTCTCAGAATTAGTCTTTTTTTTTAATTTTATCTGTCTAATATGCCATAGCAGTATCATATACCTTACCTCGCAAACCCAGGACTGTGTTCATCGGACTGAAGACGATGAAACTGTTGTCGTATTTCATAATTCTGGCACCAAATCTAAAAGGAGTGACTTTTCTTCAGCTAAAGATGCTTTTTTATTGCCTGTGCATAACTCAAGAAGAAGAAATTATCATTTTCCCACATGTCCCTTCCAGAAAATAACTCATTTTTGCCTGATCGCTTTAGATAATTCTGATAGGCCTAAATTGCGAAACTTTTTGCGAAATGAAAAATTCGACAAACTCGATGCGCGATTTTTATACCTCCGTTGTCGGAAATATTTTCAGCCTGAAACCATTGATCTCGCTGATTTTATCAGTTTATCTTTACCAGAGTTTGGTTGCCATCGATTCGATGCTTCTTATCAACAACTTTGACTCGACTGTACTGCCTCACGATACATTCGGCTCTTCGGTAGAATTCGTTCTTTGAGCCTTCATCCCACCTAAAGGAGTTTTAGAGAATTTTTAGCGATCATTTGAAATTGTACCAGTCCCGATATTCGCCTTTTTCGTCGTAGTACATGCCTTCGTGATCGAACCCATGAATGAGCTATACTTCCAATATAGGACTATTTTCTACGATTAAGACTTACTTCATGTCCAATGACAGAGCCTAAAATGCTTGATAAAAGTTGCATCTCAATACAACCCCACCTATAGCTGCGTAATTGAAAGAAAACGGTGCATCTTTGTCGAAGAATGGGGCTCGAATAATAGGCGCTGATATCACTGGAAATATCAAGTGGATTCAAAATGTGGATTATTACGTAGCAAATATTGATTATTTTAAAGGCATAAAAGTTCTAGGTTTAGGAATATTTACTAACCGATGGTATTTTTCTCCTGAATATATTCGGCTTCGAAGTCGTTCGAATTGGTGATGAATTCAATTTCGTACGGTTCCAAAATATGATAGGCTCCTTTGACAAAATGCCAATTGAGTATTTCTTCGTAATTATCGCTGAATGTCAGATTTGGGCTGATGTGCAGCTGAAAAAGAAATGTATTAATTTATTTTCGACTATAAAAACTGACATGCTTGTAATATTTATCTAGTTTTTTGTCGTTAATTTCAAGTTCTGGATATGCAATATGTTTTGTCATCTGTTGAACCTTGACTATTGCAGCCTGAAACTGATGATTTTTTGGTATTAATGAGAATTGTTGATAAAATAGTTCAACCTGCTTGGTTTCGTTTCCCATCCACTTGTTCTCATTCAGTATCTCGATGAACGTCATTCGAATATCAGTGACAATTTGGTCGACTATCGATTTCGATTCCTGAAAGAAGGTTATTTCAGAATGAAGCTAAACATGTCTACCTTATCGAAATATTCCCTTAGCCACATAGCGCCTAAATAGTTTATTTTTCGAGATTTAGACTATTTTCAAACCAGTAGCATGACTCATTGTCTTCGTCGCGATGTCCATGCAATTCTTCCAGCGCATTTCAACTTTGTTTTCGTGAAGAATATTGCTCTCAAGTGCCTACAATTCGAAAAACGTAATGATGCTTTCTACAGATAGTCAATCAATTTTTATTCATTTGAGCAATAACTAACCTGCCACAATAACTCATATTTTGTGCCAATTTCGTTATTCCAAGAGAGTGCATATCTGAGCATGACGTAATTTACGATGACTCGAGGCTCTGTTTTCGAGACCAACTCGCTCACGCGAGTCAGTAGGGAAGTATCTTCTAAAATTATAAATGCCGTTTTGAAAGTAGGAAAAACATATTTTCGATAAATTTATGAAATTGCAATAAATATGAGAAAATTTCGCCTCACGAATAACTATCCTAGGATTGTGTAGGATGTATGACTCAAGAGCTGTTGGGTAAACTTTCACCATGAAATGTTCCCAATTGGTCTGGAAGAGAATCGATTGTTTGTCTATTTGTGTGAAAATCATGAAACCAATGGAAAGTGTTCCTTGAGATCACTGATTCTCGCAAATTTCAATTGGCCTGACGGGTCGTTGTTGCTAGCTTCTTTCAACAATTTCACAATTTGCGTCTCGAATTGAATGATTTCATCGATATCGTCTGAGATATCCGATTCATTTCGCGATATTCCCGCATCAGCCATAAAGTGCTTCACCTAAACTCGGAGTCTATCTGCTTTTAATAATTCTGTTGGAGATGAAAGGATATTTTTTAGATTGTTTAAAGATTTCATGTTATGATGAGATTTTGGGAATACACTTAAAGATGGAATTATCCCTTTTACAATTGGTAAAGATCATCAGAATCAGTAAAATCAGGCACTAAAATGGTCCCACTCCCATCGATTAAGCTTCACATTTCACAATCTATACTTGCGCTCTCTAATTTTAGAGACCCTAAATTAGACTGACTCACATTCATCTTTAGATACTCCCGGATGATATCGATTTCTTCATTATGCCATTCCGGATCAAGATAGATTTCATGAAACTTCTCTCCAAACATCGATTTGAGATTCATAACCTAAAGACGTAGAGTAATAATTGATGTGAAATGTCATAATCTAACATGAATCATTGCTTTGTCAGTATTATTCTTATCTCGCTTCAAAAAGTCTGGTGTGTTTTGAACGTCGAAGAATATGGATTCGTGTATCGTTATTGTGGTGTTGACGAGCAGATTGGTGAGGTGATATTTGGATTCTTCCCACGAGTCGTCCACCATCGGCCAGCTGCCCATTGCCTGGTATTCGTTGTTTGAGTAAAAACGATTAAAACTTTTCTGCCTCAGAATAATATTGATAGTTTCATTGGACTGTTATGTGTTAGTCGTGAATGAAATACTGAGGGATTGCGTGAAATGTTACTGATTGAATTGAGAGGGTAACGTTTTTTCTTGCAGCAATTTCTTATAGAACATTCTTCTATATACTTAAAAATGTCATCTTTGTGTAGAAAAAAAATCAAATCAAACCTTGATACGTCTCATCAGCGGCCGTGCAGAGATGTAGTCCATAAGATTTTGATCGATGCAGCTTCGATACAGAGTTTTCACCATTTGAATGGCTTTCGATGGCGAATCTTCAGGAGATGTGAATACTTCTGACATGAGTTTATGAGGAAAAGCACTACAGATAAAAATTTATAAGCAATTTGGAAACCGCAAGATCACGAGGCGCGAGACATTGAGGAATAGTGTGGGAAGAGAAGACCTACTATCCTCCATACCCTACCCTAATCTGTATTCTTTTGCGTTGTGCCTCATGGTCTCACAGTTTCCAAATAACCAAGTCAATGGAAAAGCACCTTTCAATTCCTGGTACGATTGTGAGAGAATCTCTTCGAATTTGGTATTGAATGCTGTCGTTTGTGCATTGACCTTATTTTCGATCCAACTCTGGCAAACCCAACTGTAGAAATCATTGCACAAATCTATCTGAAACCAAAACTCAACAAACTTGAAAAATAAATATTTATACCGGCTCTAATTTTGGCATGTGACGACGAACTCGCTGATCATTTGGATTAGAAGCTGATCTTACAGTGTTTGTAAAAATTAGAAAACAGAATAAGCCCCGTATCCATGAACTTTGATATGAATTGGTATTGGGGGACATCGAATAAATACTAACCTCCAACTGAAATTTTCAAACAATCAAATTCAGTCAAAATATTAATAAATCAGTTACCTAAATTGTGCTTTTTCCTTGAAATTAGTGTAAAAGTTTCAACAAAAATGATCTGATGTAATAGTGCAATAGTCCTACTTCTTTTCGAATTGCAGTGCAAATTTGAAATTGTCATTTCAGGGAAAATCGGAAGTGTAATTAATGTCTTCGTCTTGCGCGTTCATATTTGAGAATGACATTGTCGAAATTTCGGCTATCGTGAAAAAACCGTTCACTCCATCAAAATTTCAATAGACAAGAAAATACCTGATCAAAACTCATCGAAACAAATTTCAACCGTTCACAATCAATCAAATGGGTATTTGTGGAGGCTAAAATTAAAAAAAAAATTTAGTTGTTAATTTGGTTCATCTATAGCGATCGAACTAGCAACCATTGTTCAATTTATTCCCTCAGGAAGTGAATGGCAAAAATAAGTTTATCTTTGCAATTTTTTCGCTTAATATTTTCTAACTGACTTCTGAAATTGTGTAACTATATTGCATTTGGTATGAACAAGAGCGAATCAATATCCGACTTTACCATAAAACCAAAATGCATCGAGCATCGAAACAGAGCTCAGCGCGTATTGAATGAGTAAGACTTTCCCCCCGTTTTTTCTCTAACGCCACACTATTTTCACGAAAAAACTGGGGGAAATGACCCTCACTCATCTTAAACTTGATATTCCGCTCATCTGACCAGAAAAGGGCGTTCTCTTCGCCTGTTAATCAATTTCGAATTCGAATTTATTGTCTCCTCTTTTCAGATAACTTGACCTTTTCTTAGTTTATCTTGACATTTTTAGTTTAATGTATTATCGTTATACTAGTATTGAATTATCCAATCAAATTTTTAAACTGTAAAATTAGCATTCTCGAACTTCAAATTTATTTAACTATTTGTTCAAAAAATGCGATAAACATGAGTGATAATTTTCGAATTTTCCAAACTTATTGAATGTTACAACATTTTCAGAAAATTAAAAATGTCTGGATATAAACCCGCGAGCACTGATGATGGTCAGCGAGGTACCTAACGTTTTCTTTAAAGTTTTACTGAATCACACAAGACTAAAATCTGTTTGGCTAATCTCACCTTTGCCTTCAAAAGATGAAGTTAGTTATCATTTTTCAATGAATTCCGATGCGATACTGACTAAAATGTATTTTTACTTCAATAAATTGTTTTCTTTACAAAAAAAAAAATCGTAAAATTATCCGTTTGAGAAGCAGGAAACGAGTCGATTGAGCTGGGCGAAACATCACGAAGACGAAATTCTGGCTCTTCACCTTGGCTTTGCTTAGGATTATGTTCGATACTTACCGGCGCCTTCTGCGCTATCAGTAAGTATCTCTTTTGTTCTACATCTCTCAGAAAGTTAATATAATTTGAAGATATAATCGCTGTGATAAAGGCGATTTACATCATTAACTTTCTAAAAATTTAGTGTTCTATAATGAAATCTTTGTTTGAAAATATTCATCCTTGACCATCCTAATAATGGATTTCAGTAAAGAATCTTTTTTAAATTCAATATGCAAGGTTTAAAGATGTCAATTTTATAAAGGATTTCATTAAAACCAAGCAGGTGCATTACGAAGTATCATTTCAAATTTAGTGCTGGGGTTATTACTAATGATCTTCTGCCAAATTTTGCCGATCATATTCATCTTAATCGGTGCGTTGAATATTCACAATTGCGAGGGCCAGCCCAATCTGCCAAAATGGATGATCGCCAACGGAATCTTGCTGCATATCATTTCGATGATTAAATCTGGTGAAAATGAAATGGTGTGCTTTTTCAAATCTTTACTGACGATTATGTATAGTACGAGGAAATGTATGCGTTTAAATTTCAATATTCGTCATTTCCTACATTATCATCACAATTGATACATAAATGATAATCAAGTTAACCGTTCATAGTGACTAAAATTGCTTAATTATATAATTTAGAAAAAGATGTTCAAAGACGGAGCAGTCATAACTGTTATTTGTCTTATTAAAACATGCGTCCAAGTAATATTATCCCTCATATGGTAAGAATACAGGGCATAATTTGATATACCGTTATCGACTTATCTATTTTTACATTCTATGAAGAACTTTCAGCTTTATCTACGGTGCTTATTTGGCAATATCAGCACACAGGATCAAAGACATCAAATGTGACAATCTGACTCTACAATTTTCATACATTTACGTCGTCATTTCTCTTGTCATTTCAGTAATTGCCCTTATAGGCTGTTGTTGCGTTTTGGTTAAGAAGAAACGTGCAGGTTGAATGAATTTTTAGGATCACCTGTATTTGTTACCGTATTTTGAGTTAAAGAGTATAAGGAAAGAGTGAACAGCTGGTGATAAATCCAAAAGAACGATTTAGTAATCAATTATCATATTATTGCTGCTCAATATCATTTGTCAGGGCTGTTCTCTAGGGTTTTTTTCTCCTAATATTGTATATTGTCACCCCACCTTACAAGTATTATTATTATTATTATTGGGGTTCTTAATAATGCATAATATTTTTTCTTTTAAAATAGTTTTCAGCATAAATTTGAAATTATCATTTTGCATTATAAAAATCAATCGAATAATGTATTTTTCTTCGTTAAGATTCAGAATCAGACGAAATCGAGTAAATTTGTTCAAAGCAATTGAAAATCTCCTTTCTTTACAAAATTTAGTAACACATGTAAATTCGGGATTATCTAAATAGAAAAAAATTCAAAAGTGTGAAATCAATCAAATTCGCCTTTGTAGTTATTGAAAATCCCAAACTTAATATTTTTAAAAAATCCTACTTTGAGGATAAACTATTCTCAACTACGTAGATTTAAAAAAAAATTAACATAAAACTGATCACCTATTTCAGAAGCTTAAGAGAAATTTCTATTATATATTAATACTTTATTTTAAAAAAAATTCAGACCTCAGCTTTAATGACTAACAAATTCTAACATAGGTAAGTATTGATCGATATCCTGCGTTCTCGGAAAACTGGATACATCTAGCGCTGATCATCAAAACAGAACTCATCGTTTTTACGACATGTGTTCGTCCCAGATGACTAGAAAGGGGTGTTTCTTCATTCTTCTGTCACCAATTCGATTTCGTATTCGTTTGTTCCTTCTTTTCAGATAACCTTCAGTTCTTCAGCGATTATTTCGGCATTTTGAAAGTTATTTCGTGATTTTTATGATTATTCTCAGGATCTTCAAATATCTGGGTGTGAGCTGACTAACATTGAAGTAGGCCAGCGAGGTGGTAAGATTTTTCCATTATTTCAATTTGGCAATCTGGTATTTTCGTAACGTCGTAGCGTCATAGCTTCGTAATCATAGTTAAGAGGCACAGAGGATGATGTAAGAGGAAATCTTTTCCAATACTATTTCGTAGTTAAATTACGAAATTTTCAGGTTGCCTTTAAATTTCTATAAGGCATGAAAGGTTTTAAATGAAAGTGATTATTAAGTCTTAGATATTGGAATGGGTCCGTTGGAAATCCAATCTGACGCACCAAAACGCAACAGTCCCATTCGTGGGTGGGGTTACAAAGGAATCAGCATTCTCTTATTATTTTCACTCGTTTTATTATTAGCTAGTAAGTTTCTTTCTGAATCAACGATTATATACTTGAAATTACTTTTAGTGTTCTTACTAGTTCCAGTTGGGTTCATCGTAGTCGGAGTAATTGGTTTTAATAATAAGTGCGTATGTGTATCGTACCTCTCGATTTGGATGATTGTTTACGGAATTTTGATGCTTCTAACGATTTTCGTTGTAACCGCTGGGGATCTTATTGTAAGTTTACATAATTAATAGTCAAAATGCTTGGAATAATGATGAAATCTTCAAATGATTTCAACTTTACACCTTAACTTAGGGACCGCCAGTCCTTTTGACAAATTGACTCTGACACTATGTTTCCTACATTTTTCAGGAGCTGAGGTGTCCCTCTAACCATCTCCATCGAAAAAATACGTTACTGATAAAAAAATTTGATATAAAATTTAACGCGAAAAATAGGCAAAATCGCTCCTTTTCGTGGACAAGGGAAAGGGGCGTGGCCTATCTGCAAAAGACACTGCCGCTCGCTCCCCCCCCTTTCTTTCCCTGCCTTTGGGGATCTTTTTCTCTGCACTCTCTTCCAATCAGCATTGGCTTCTTTTATATTTTCGCGGATTATCAGGATCTCAGCCGCGCGTCCTAGGATTTTTCTGATTTTTACATATTTTGTACATGTCAACTAGGTGTACTGATTCATAAAAAAAATTTGATGTGCCTCTCTTATATCTCGAAATATTAGCATTGCCATAATTTGACGCGCATTTGCGGACTTTTTTTCGCACCCAATCAATAAATCGATATCACCACGTGAAAGAGTGGTATCGAATTGTGTAGTAGGTACCGATCAACTATTAAAAACAAAAATAAAATAAGAAAAATCGTCGATAATCGAAAGAATTACCAACTATGGACAATATTGAATCAAGTGAAAGGGGCGGGGCTTGGCGGTCCCTACCTTAACTGATATAAGTTTACTGATTCTTTCGAGAATTAAAAGAGGTAAAGAGTATCAGTGATTCACAATGGTGTTCGAGATTTTCACGAAAAATCCAGAAAATATCATTCCAAATTTATGCATAGTTCCAAACATTTGTACACCAATGTATAATAGGTGCATTCTTTGGCAGTTCGGAAATAGCTAAACTTTTCGATACAAAAACCTGTAATAACCCTATTTAGAAACTATTGAATAGTCAGAAAGTAGATTTGGCTAACAAGGAAAATTTTTGAGATGTCCGCTTCTGATTTGGTGAAAAAGTAGCCAAATCAGATGTGAACATACTTCTGAAATTTCCCTTATAAGGAAGGTAGAACAAATTCTCTTATTTCGAAATCTAGTTGTGTGCAAAATTTTATCATTTCCGAAATTTTACCTTTATTTTTTAATATCATAATTTAAGAGCGAGAAGGTAAAACTGTGTGAAATCCCTAACTGCGTCGTTAAGTACATCTTCATTATACTTGGGATATGGTAGGATAATTTGAGATTATTTAAAATTAGTAAAATAAAAAATAGTCTGTGGTAAGTAGCATTGTAAATAGGACGTTTATTAATGAAATTAGAAAGGCAATTACAGGATTATGTTTGGTTACTTTCTGTTGTCTGCTAATCCCGCACCATGTTACGAATGCGGTTTTGGTATTCAAGACTCGAGACTAAACTCGATAAGTAACAATAACACAGTTTGCACATAATAATGAATTTTCAATCAACCTTGGAATCAGCTTTTTTCTTTCTCAGAGCTAGCATGATTCCCATAGAACATGGATCAGAGCAATGATATTGACTTGCAAGATTGTATTACGGGCAAAATCGATTAAAAATGTTGCACATAATTGCCAAAATTCCTAGTTAAAAATAGACCTCGGCATTTTTAAACCGATTTCATTCAAAAATCTGAATTTTTGATAACACGTTATTCTGGCTACTACTTACTTGAAAATTAATTTTAACCTATCGATCTTCATAGTTTATTATTACTTCATCATTATTTTAGAGTACGACTTTTGCTTACTATGGACCACGTGTTCTCCACTTGTATATATCTATATTCTACAGCTTTGGACTAAAGTCAAGAATTATAATAAAAAGTACAAGGAAGTACAGACCCAAGATTAGACAATACAAATGATTCGTTTCATTTGCAAGTACACTCAAGAGTAATTATCAGTGAAGGTTCGTAATTTCATGAGTTTTTATTCATCGTGACTTTGAATTTAGGGGCCAGTATTTTTTAGAACATGAAGGGCAATTTGCAAAGTAGTTGCATCGTAGCATCATTGCATGCGAAATAGTATAGGGTTTGTTAGGAAAATATTCTCTTCCTTTGCTATTTCGTATAGAACGATGCAAATATTGCAACTACTTTTTTCCAGGTTGCCCATAAAGGTAAAATAGGATATCCACACTCTGTGTATGGTATTACGTTTATTTTTCGATTTTCACTTTTACACTATGTTGCGATAAATTACATATCTAATTTAACGGTGCTCAAATTTGTTCTATTATTTCATTTTTATGCTGCTTCTTGCCAATAAAGTCATGATTTGCTCCTTTGTTATTTTTATCAAAGACCGGACAGAAATGCTTTTTGAAAAAATCCGGAACCTGGAGTTCAATTTTTCGTCAAGTCGGAATCAATATCGGAACCAGAATTTATGATCGGTCATTGATCTTTATTTTTCCAGAAATTTGTAACCAATGCATTTTATAAAAATAAATAAATTTTAAAAAGCGCAAAACGAATAAATGTGCCCTGTTTTCTTCAAATCGGTTGTTTTGCAATCGTTTTATGGGGTAAAATCGAATGGGGAAGATTAATGAACACTTCAACATAAAGGATGATTTCGTCGAGTGTAAAGCGGGGTTTGAAAAAAAAAAACTCACTCTTCGGCAGGAACAACTGAAAATAGTGAACATATCGGGGACATCACTCAATGAAACAAACTCCAGATCTTTCGAATCGAAAGAGTTTGAAGAAACACAACAAAGGACTAAATGCTATCAACTGTTGTTCAGACTCGAATGAGGCAAATCATCTCAGGAGATTTTTCACTCCAACTTTTTTCTCGTGACAAATAACACGATTATCATTGTTCTTGGTTGTTCTGTTTCATAATTCGGAAATATGTAACTTTTTCTACCCGAATTTATTCTAGGTCAGAGAGAGAAATGAATCCTGAAAATCACGAATCTAAATTTCAAATAGACTCGGAAAGTACGCTATCTGCTCTTCATTAACTGAAAGTCATTGTACTGTGTCCTGCCTGTTATTCCTTTTTCATTTAGATCTTTTTGGGAAGAAATAAGTATTTTGATTTAGAATACCTGATCGAGCATCGAGCCGTCAATCAAAAGTAATGGCCAAACAACAGTTGATGGAGGAAGAAGGGCGTAAGAATATTTTATCTTTAAATTATGCAAAAAAATAATAATTTGGAAAACTTGTTTTCTAAAATATTGTTCATTATTTGCTTCTACGAGATTCTACCATATTAAATTTAAAACTTATTCTATAAAATACCAAGCGTGGATAAGAGCGTAGCGACCAATTCTGAAATATTTCCTATCACTAAATTATCAAATTATTGCGAATAATTTCTTTTTCGAAAAAGGTATAGAAGGGAGGATCCTAAAAATATGAAATCTTTAGAGATCAAGATTTTGAATTTTTTCGGTCTTTTTCTTGCAGTTTGTTTCGTCGTTTCCCCTCTCTCTCACTTTCTTTTCGTCGTCATTTTGAATAAAAACATTCATTGTTCCTAACTTCTAATTTCTAATAATCACATACTCGATGGGACAATTCGCTTTAGAAGCTCTGAAGGAGAAGCTGACAGACAATGATGACAAAGACCCACCCATTCTTCGGATTATGGGCAATATCGAGGACATTTTGTGCTATGACAGTAAGTCTTTTCTTTCTCCAACATAAAATAGAAAAAGTCAATTTGGAAAGATATGTAACTTCTTCCATCAATTATCTTCGAAAAGAGAAAATATTTGAGATTTTTATGCAACTCTATCATGCTGGAAGAGAATTTTTGCACCCTTACGATAATTTTACGTCTCGAGGTTTTTAGAGCCAATCTTCTCCCGTTTACTTTCAAAGTTTGAGATTTATAATTTTTCCTCGTCTTGTTTTTGCATATTTCAAAGTAGCAATAATCTTATTGCATCTAAGAAAAAGTAAATGGTTGTTCAGTAGTATTCTCGGTCATTTTTCTCCTGCTGGCCTTGGCCCTCGGAATCGCCGTGGCTGTGGTCGGCTACCTGCACATCGGTGTCTGTGTCGAGCAGCCGAACCTGCCCTACTGGCTCATCTACTATGGAGTCCTCATCATCATTCTCGTTTTCGCCAGAATCAACCAGAGAAGAAATGTATATAATTAGTCTCTCGTTTTTTAAATTTTTTTAATGATCTCTTTTTTCCTTAAATAGTTTCAATTATTATCGGATATTCATGAAGAAAAAATGACTATTCGGAAGTTCACAACTTTTCTTATTTATCAAAAAAAAAATTCATTCAAAATTAGATAAATTTTCAGAATTTTTTTGAAAGTCTTGAATATCACTTTTCAGGAAGGAATTGTCGGCCCAAAACACGAGTTCTGCGTGACTTTCATGCGAATTGTGAGAGTCGTGCTCTGGGTGGTCATCACCGTTGTGTGAGTTTATTTACTTTCAAAATAAAAGATTATTTCGATCTGAAAATTTAGCTTATTCAGCCCAGAAGTCATGATAATTTCTGATAATGCAAAATTACGTTTATTCATCTCATACTCATCCACAATTATCCATTTTTAGTAATTTTTTTCCAATTTAGCCACGTCTATCTGCTCACTCTGGTGCTTCCTGTATTCTGCAAGGAAGAGGAGGTGCAATGCGACTCGTTCCTGCAGTTGTTCACTATCGTCACCCTCGGAGTGACCACTTTCGTTGGCCTGCTCAGAATGATCATCACATCTTCCCTCTACCTTAACGGAATTTTCTTGTCTTATTGAGAGCCTGAATAATTGGTTATCGGGATGAGAGAATGGCTTGAGAAAACATAAGGCTAACTAACTTCCCTCACTCGAAAAAATAATTCGTCGAAACTATGAGGGAAAGCTTCAAGCAATGATATACGACCTTCATGCTTGAATAGCCATTTCCTCACCTTGATAATAATCAAGAGAATAATAGCAGTTAGAACCTTTTTCTTTTTATTTTACTGTCATTTGTTTTGTCATTGTCATTGAATTTAAAAAAAATATATTCCGATTGGAGAAAAAGTTTTACTTTTTACCGACCAGAAACATAAATAAGAACTAGAATCAGATCATATATTCGATTAGTTTATTATTTTAAAGCAGTATTGGCAAAATTCTGTTTTGATACTCAAACTAGCTTTTTTATTTAATTTTCTGGCAATATGAGTTTTCCTTTCAAGATCAGTGGGATTTCACGATGAAAGTAGATCCATAGAATTACCTAAAAATACTATCATTTTGAAATTCGCTGAGTAAAAATAATGATCACCCCGTTAATATTTTGCAATCAGTTTCCTTTTTTCTTTATAAATGCAGACGAAGAATCAGATAATAAATTTTGATCGATAATAAGATTTATGATAAAACACAAGACAATTTATTCATAACACAGGCCTAGGGAGCACTTTCGTCAGACGAAAAGAAACTAGAGAGGGTAGGTCGCTGAGGGTTTCTGACGATCATTCTCCCTAGAACTGATTTGAAGAGAACATAAGCAGCGAATTTTGAAAGTGCACATCGGGAAAGTCGGAGGTTCTACAAACTGCATCTGATGAACAGTCATCTCTAAGCCGGTAAAACTTTGCATTTGTAATTTTATAATACTATGAAATTTATACTTTTTGATATAAGATTCTTCACCTAAAAATTTATTGATCTAAAATTTTTATAACAAATGCCACTTCTGACCAACAAAAAATTGAGCAAAATTGTCCAAAACAGTAACGATCGCATTAAATTAGCATAAAAATTCCATTATGATCAGCATCAGAATATGATAAATAAAAATAAATAGAATTAAAGGATTGGAAAAAATATACTCGAGTCGCCGCGGACCTGTTCAAAAAGTGATTATCACAAAATCGGATCGAGTGAATCAAGAAAGACAGCAAGGATCTGGAAATTTTTCGCATTTTGACACTATGATCAGAGGGGTCAAGTGGTTTTTAAAAATAGGTTTAATTTGGTAAATTTGATATAGTGTGATGGTCGAGATTGTGAATAAAAGTTTTCTAGAGTTTCAAAAACGGTCCATCCTATCGAAAGTTATGATCACTTTTGTGCCGCAGCTTCTTCCTGCAGCGGCCTTCTAAATTTTTCCAACAGGGAAACCGTTTACAGCCATTAACCTAATTAGGCATGAAGCCCCTCATCAAAATGTTACCAAATGGCGCCTGAGTGATAATCAAATAAATTATTATGGGATAATATGTGCATGCATTATTCTATCAAATACCTTAATTCTTGTATATTGTAAGGTTACTGCATTCATTTAAAAATATCTCTGTCGTTATTCTTTCCATTTTCATACATAAAAATGTTCTATCAAGGAAGTATTAATAGTATTATCTCTTTCGTATCAGACGGAGCATTACACATGAACCGTCAATTTAAACCCGATAATTCACAGCTTAAAACGATCGAAAAATCCGTTAGTTTTCTGCTCATAATCAAATGTTAATGCTTGAAAGTTTTTAAATTCAACTAGTGTACAAATAATGATATTTTCATATACTCTTTCATTCCGGAACTGATTGTCCGTAAATTGTTCTCTAGAAAACTAACGAGCATTAGAATTAAAATTGTCGAAAGTTGACGCGAACTGTTATTGATTAAGTGGAGAATACTCTACATTGTCTAATCTAAATGAATATCGATTATTCGAACTGCTTTATAAACAAAACACTATTCATTATAGTTACGTTTATTGTCTTCTGTTGTCGAGGTGAAGGTGAGTTTTGAGAAAAATCCCAGATGGATTTTGAACCATATTCTCAGTAAACAACGAAAATAAACATTAACTCATGAACTAAATAATATGTGATTTCACGAACACCAGCATTGTTATCTTCCTAACTACTTCACCAATCAGTACAATTATGAAAATTTGCATAAATTCATTCAATAATTTAGATGCATGTTCTGCCTGCTCACACTCCCCACCAACAGTTCTGCAGCCAGGAGTACGAATTCGATTTTGGATACAAATCAATAGTGCTGAATTAAAATTATATCATCGAGAAAAATTTAGGATTCTGGGGCTAAATGTACCAATGCACCAATCTTAGACAGTTTCACTGACGACGATCAAGTTGATGCAAATACATGCAGGTATGATTCCGATATTATTTGAGTTTGACGAAGTTTTATTAAAAAATAAACAAATCATTGCTTGATTTAAGATATTATGCTCAATGTATTAGACGGGCTTCAATCGTTGCACACCTCACTGACAACGATAAAAGTAGCTGTTTGACTGGTCTGTCCAGTATGTATTTCTTGTGCATAAATTCGACCTGGATGGCAGAATGGCGTGGTGATTATTATCCAGGCGTCGATCAACTATACTGCTATGAGAGTGATGAAAGTAATCCTAATATTTTACACATTTTAACAAAATATCGATAAAACTTAGAGCATGTTTAATTTAATTTTCATGAAAAGTAATAAGTATGAGATATTGTCGTCGATAAATTTCTATTTAGATTCGTGCTCTAAATGCCCCGATCCAATACAGCCCCTCCAACCTGGGGTAATTAACTATAAAAACGTCTAAAGATAAATTTATTTAGAATGAAACAAAATGCGACATTGGTAACCAAACTATTACATTTAGTACACTGGCGAATACAACAAATGATGAAGGCGTATGCATGTGAGATGTTATTTAACTTCCAATAAATTAATTATAGTGGCGGGTAAAAGTGAACTAAAGTTCTCAAATAAAACACGAAGAGTTAACATTTACATGAATGAATCATTCTGAAATTTGACAAGCATATAAGAAACCCTTAGGCCTAAAAATATGACAAAATTAACCTATTAAGAATGTGTTACAAATAGTTAAAAATTAATTTCGTTATTCTCATGGCAATAAAATGGCTTTAATGGATCGTTTTAAGGTGGGAAGTGACGTGTCCAAAACCATATTTGGGAGTCTGGATCAAGTTAAATGACACAGACTCTGATCAGTGTATATATGCTAATAAGAGTTTTTATGTAAATTACAATTGTTTCAATGGAAAATGGACTACATTGGCTTGTGATGATGAAACTTGCCAATTATCTTCATATTACGAATTTAGCGAAATTTATTGCGTTGGGCCAAAGAGTAAGGCAATGTGTAACTAAATATATGACAAAAACATTAATTAAATTTAGCCGCATGTTCTACCTGCTTCCAGCCTCCACCAACAGTACTGCAGTCGAACGTACGAATTCGATTTTGGATACAAATCAATAGTGCTGAATTAAAATTATATCATCGAGAAAAATTTAGGATTCTGGGGCTAAATGTACCAATGCAACAATTCTAGACAGTTTCACTGACTGTGATACAGTTGATGAAAATACATGCAGGTATGACTCCGATATTATTTGAGTTTGATGAAGTTTTATCAGAAGTGTAAACAAATCACTGCTTGATTTAAGATATTATACTCAATGTGATCAAGACGCGTCGATCGTTGCACACCTCACTGACAAAGGTAAAAGTAGCTGTGTGACTGGTCTGGACAAAATGTACTATATGTGCATAAATTCGACTTGGATGACAGAAGTTCGTGGCAATTATTATCCAGTCGATCAACTATACTGCTATGAGAGCGATGAAAGTAATCCTAATATTTTACACATTTTAACAAGATATCGATAAAGATTAAAGCATATTTAATGAAATTTTCATGAAAAGTAATAAGTATGAGATATTGTCGTCGATAAATTTCTATTTAGATTCGTGCTCTAAATGCCCCGATCCAATACAGCCCCTCCAACCTGGGGTAATTAACTATAAAAACGTCTAAAGATAAATTTATTTAGAATGAAACAAAATGCGACATTGGTAACCAAACTATTACATTTAGTACACTGGCGAATACAACAAATGATGAAGGCGTATGCATGTGAGATGTTATTTAACTTCCAATAAATTAATTATATAGTGGCGGGTAAAAGTGTGAATTAAAATTATCTAATTTAACACGAAGAGTTAGCATTTACATGAACGAATCATCCTGAAATTTGACAAGCATATAAGAAACTCTTAGGCCTAAAAATGACAAAATTTGCCTATGAAGAATGTGTTACAAATAATTAAAAATAAAGTTTTGCTGTTCTCATGACAATAAGATGATTTTAATGAATCGTTTTAGGCGGGAGTTGATATGTTCAAAACCATATTTGGGAGTCTGGATCAAGTTAAATGACACAGACTCTGATCAGTGTATATATGCTAATAAGAGTTTTTTTGTAACTTACAAATGTTTCAATGGAACATGGACTGTATCGACTTGTGATGGTTTAAATTGCCATTTACTTTCATACCACGACTTTGACGAAATTTATTGCTCTGAGCTAAAGAGTAAGGCAATGTATAACTAAATATATAACAAAAAACATTTATAATTATGAATATGGTCTCGGACCGCTTTAGAGACATTTTATCCTACTTAAAAGAAATGATTAGTTGTTGCGATTGAAATGAATTCGTTACTAAAAGATTAAATTTAGCTGCTACTACAGCATTGACAACTAAAGGGCCAACTAAACTTTCAACCTTGCAATCAACAATCCATTCGTCAACATCTTCAACACGCAAGATATCAACCTCACGAACTTCACCGCTACTACAAACATCGACGAAACCGATTACCACAAGCCTTGAAACGAAAACTGACAATAAGAAAATAATAAGTCAGATCTAATCGAATTGTAAGATACGACATTAGATAGTAATTATTTTAGTCTATGCAGTTGTGATACCATCAGTCATTGCATTATTAGTCGTCATATTTATCATGATTGTTTGCATTTATATATCTTCCAGAAGGAAAAATGAAATCCTTAAATTCTTTAGAACGAAAGCGTATATGAGAATCATTGTATTTAAATGAACAATAGAATCTTTCAGATCAGGCAACAATTATCGGTTGAGTGATGCAGCAGTACTCGAGTAGGGCAATTTTCAATATACATTAAGTTCTTCGAAATAAACTTTCATAAATTTAGCGACCCATGGATGATAAATTCTGATAAATTAGAAATTGACCGGCAGACTTTGATTGGGCATGGCACATTCTCCGAAGTTTACAAAGGCTTCTTGTATGGTAAATTATTACTCAATTGATTTATTTAGCAATTATAAATTTATATTTAGGCGATATACCACTTTTCAAAATAATTAAAAATTTCGACATGCAATTGTATTCGAAACTCTCAGAACTTACGACTGAAGTACTTTTTTTTTTCTAAATGCCTTCTAATTTTCCAAAATTTTGAAGGCTGCTGCCAAATGCATGCTCGAATACGCAACGGAAAACGAGCTGAATGATTTTCGAAAAGAAGTCGAAATTATGAAACTTCTCGAGTATCATTCTAATGTTGTTTGGTAGCTTTTTGCAAACAATAAATAATAATTATCTGAATGATTTAGTATGTATGGATATTCATTGAACGAAGAGTTACCACGAATAATCCTCGAATATTGCCAAATAGGAGATTTGAAAGGATACCTTTCCAAAATCAGTGCAGATGAAATTGAGGTTATATTTTTTCGACTGAATACTTTTTGTTTTATTTTTAGGATGAAAGAGAAGTTTCGAAAGAATTCGTTTCCTTCAGCTGGCAAATTAGCAACGGAATGGTTTGCATTTCACATTTATCAATGAAAATATTTCGATGCTTTTAGTGCTACATCTCTTCAAAAAATATAATACACAGAGATTTAGCTGCAAGGAATGTTCTTTTAACCAGTGAAAAAGTAGCCAAAGTAACCTTATAACTACAAAGAATATAGATATCGGAATTTTATAAAATCAGATTTCTGACTTTGGAATGTCAATTAAATCAAATGAAGAGGAGAATCAAAATAAATCCAATCAAAAATTACTACCTATCAGATGGTCGGCGCCAGAAACGTTCGGACTCAAGTCATTTAGTGAAAAGAGCGATGTGTAAAATCTATATCATTTGAAAAATGGTATTGTCTAATTTAGATGGTCCTTTGGTGTTACAATTTGGGAGATATTTTCGTTCGGTGAAATCCCATATAAAGGGATTGAATCAGCTAAACTACGACGATTTCTAGTTGATGGGAACCGTCTCGAAAAACCAAAACTTTGCGAGGAACAATTGTAATATTTTCTATCGTTAATATCATAAAATCGAAAAGAGAGATTCATAGATGTCTATTTTCATCTCCCAATTTTCAACAAATTCGAATTTTTCAAGCTATCATAACTCTATCAAATGATAGTACGACTTTAAATCAAGTCTAAATTTACTCTACATAATCAAAGAAACACTATAAAATAATTTCTGAAATTATCAGAATTGGGCAATAGATAGTTCAAAAATTTTTGAGGGTCGATTTCTATTAGATTTTACGTTATTTTCCTTTTTAATTTATGCAATTCAGATATTTATTGATGAGCAATTGTTGGTGCGATGATCCGAATGATAGACCCTCCTTCGAATGTGTAATGACTCATTTTATACTTATAAAATTACTACTAAATCAAGATATATTTAAGCTAAAAACCGAGATATCGAATCACGTTCTGAAGAATAGTCATTATTATGGCTATATAGATCTACAAAATATTCAAACGGATTCAACTAATTTATCAAAATTGCAATAATTTGTCTAACTTTAGATATCATGCAGATAATAAAAGTTATTTACTTTAAATATGACATGAAAGTTTGTATTAACAAAAGCTAAAACATCGTATTCCCTCTAACTGAAGAGTGTGTCCCTTCCATTTCTCTGCCCCCTAATTTTCGAATAAATTCTAATTTTTCAAACGACTAATTCCTCATTTTATGACTGTAATCACTTCAAATCAAGACTAGATCGACTCTACACAATCTAAAGAGCATCATGAAACACTTTTTGAAATTATCGGAGTTAGGTAATGAGTAGTTCTGCCATTTTGGGAGTGCCCTTCAATCAGAGAGAATACGATAGTGATAGTAATTATTTTCAATGTTATTTAACCAATCAATCACTAAATAATGAATTCAATTTGTATTAGTATAATAGATTATTTGTAATTAAAAAAAACTAAAATCTTATATAACTCGTTTAGTGATTATTCATTGTTCCGTCTTCTTCATAAGTCGCCAAGTAGAACGCGTCTAAAGACGGCATTATCCAGTCTAAATGTTGATTTAAACATGATAATGCATTCTGAACTTGTGTCTTCCTTAGTCTGATAGTTTTCTTCATTTACTAGTTTATAAATGCATAATCGACATGATATTAGAAAATTTCTACTTTGAAACAAATTTCAGAACTATATTTACTAATTTATATGCCCAACATGTGTTTGTATCGTATCATTTTCTTACTTCCCATGATTCTAGTTATGGATTTACCAACGAGTTGCATATCAGAAATACTTGACGGTTTGTTTTTCTTTAATTAATTGTGTATATATCCATAATATTATTAAAGTGAATAACAAATCACAATAATTTCTATTATTTTTTAAATATTTTTCTTTATTTATAAAAGTTTACTCCTAAATAAATTATCTAATTTAAATACTACATAATATCTGTATTCAAATTTGATACAAATCAATTCATGACTGAAACAAAGATATGATTCAAAATTGAACAATTTGTCGTACAAATTGATGGAATTTAGACGATTGCCCAGACTGTCCCGATTCACTGCCAATTCTGAGCCCAAATGTAAGCATTCGTATATTGTTTAGATTATAATTATTACAACATTCTTCCTGTATACTACTTTGTGCACTATTCTTTCCAATTGCTGAAACATAGGCCATCTGCCTTTTCCTTGTTCTAATCATTTTATTCTCATCTAACATAATTTGCCGAATTTTATTCTATCTTTCAAATTCACTCATTGCTTGGAGGATCGCGATTAATACAAAACAGTTTGTGATGATGATAATAAACTACACAGATATTTTAAATTCATAAATACGTAAACTCTATCACGGTATATTGCAAGATTTAGGACACTAACGTTAAATTGAAATGTACCAATGAGACAACCATTTATCCAAGTACTATATCTCCAGATATTGACGAACCGTGCAGGTATAATCAGATAATCAGCAGGCATAACGACACTAAATTTGTAGAAACATAATTCTTGTCTCAAGTTACATTCCCTGAACTCTTTTAAAATGTCATAACTATTAAATTATATAATTCATATTTTATATTTATTTAAGATACATAATCCTTTGTCAATACGGTTCATCAATTGTGCTTCACACAACAGATGGTGACAGATGTGTAAAGACTCTTTATTGGATGTATTATGAATGTATAAATGGAAGTTGGGCTGTGATGGTTAATCGTGATATATACCTGAACGTAGACCAAATATATTGTTATGAGAACGGAGAAAGTAAGAATCATTATTTTATATTTCTGAATCGATAGAAAAATAGTTATAAAAGAACAATATTTCATTATTACTAATTATTTATACAGGGTCTTTAAAGTATTTCTCTAGTGTTTTGTCGTGACATAGAAACCTTATTTACCATCAAAATCGGATTCTAACTCTTTCTCATATAGTCAGAGAGTGGGCAATTTGCTGGGTAAATTTGAGAATCGAAACGAATTACATTTAGGGTATAAGCGTGACAAAATACGTCATAAAATGGGTAGAACTTGACCATTTTTTATGCGGTTTTCTGCATTAAATACTCAACGTCCTCATAATTAGAGACCACAAGTTAATTTCTGTTAAATGTCGCAAAATATCGAAGGCTATATTTTCTGAAAGCCTGTATTTTCCAAATTCTAAATATATTTTATTTCGAATTTCACTAAGAAAATTTATTTATTCATGCGATTTTCATTAGAAATGAGTTAAGGAACATTAAGTTAATGATATTGATTGAAATACGAAATGAAGTGAAATTACCGTAAAAATATCAATTTTCTGATAAAATTTTGATGCAAACATCGTAACTACTCGAAAAAGATTTTTGAATTTTCTTTTTACTAAAATAGGTCTTCGAATACGCTCTACAAAATTAGGCCCCCTGTATTAGGCACCAGATTTTAAAGTCAGGGAGTGTAGGCAAAGGGGAGAAATAAGAAAAAGAGCCGGTACCTAATACAGACGGTGCCGGTGCCGGTGCCTAAGCGGTGCCTAATACAGGGGACCACAAAATTAGACCTATTCAAGAACTGTACAAATCTCTATAACTGTAATGCTGTATCGTTCTACGTTTACTATGTAAATTTCAAATTTAATAGAGTTCGTATTTGATTAATTAACCTATATTATAGACTTGTGTTCCGCCTGTCCACCATCAGTGGCACCTCTTCAGCCTGGGGTAGGTTTTTTTAACGATAGAAAAAATGTGAAAGGATTAACTTCGAAGAATAAACCTGACAAAATAAGGTCTAAAGTCAAGAGAGGACAGCTATTAATTCATATTAATTTACATACTACCTATCTATCCGTTCATATCGAGTAATTCATAAATACTCTACAAATGTCTTTAAAAACTACATATCTATACAAATGAAATAAAAATAGCCTTTTAATTAATAGCTAATCGATTTTAGGATGAATCGCAACGCAAATGCAATAGCGGAAATATTGGTGCAGCAAACTCATCTAATATTACCGATAATGATCCTCTTGTTTGCCAGTACTTATAATTTTCTATCTTAAATGTGTATATTGTAAATAATTGCATCTCTTATAGGGTCGAGATAGATTGTTTGGATGATTCTAAACCGAGCATTTACTATCATATTGCTGGAGAAAAAGACCTGCAATGCTCTGTAGATCTAGTTCAACGTTCTCCATATTTCTGTTATTTTGGGCAATGGACTATATTTGTACTTGATACTCCTCCTTCAATGCTATATTATTTCAAGATGATCGATCAGCTTTATTGTTCAAATAACGACAGTTATACAGATAGTTGTACGAATTCGTTATACATTTTATATATATATATATATATATGTCTATAATAAGTGTAATATCTCATTCATTTTGCAATTCAAATTGCAATAAATAAGCATACGGAGCATTATGTGACCATTAAATTACTGCGTTTGCTTGTGTTTTTGTTGAACAATTATACAAATTTTAGCTAGTACTATCATGGTCGCAACAGCCTATTCAACAGATGTCAGTACAAGTTTACCACCAACTGAAAATGTCAGTACAAGTTTATCACCAACTGAAAAGCCAATAAGTAGTAATAATACGAAACTGATTGGTATACACATCTATGTTAATTTCAAATTTGAACAAATCGAGAATTCTTACATTTCAGTTTATATAACTGTTCCAGTTTCGCTTTTTATCTTGTCAATGTCTATTAGTATTTGCATCTACTTATTTTATAGAAGGAGACGAGCTCGAACTTTATTCCGATTAATTGCGTAAATTATAAACATTATATTTTAATTCATTAAACAATTTGTAGATCATTAGGAAAAAGGAATAATCTTCGATCAGCAAAATGTGAAATCTCTAAGTAAGTCCCTTGAAATATCGACATTGATATCAAAGATAATCTTGGCAATACTTTATAATTGAAATCTAATTTTTCATTTAGTGATGACCCTTGGATAATAAATTTTGACAAACTACTAATTAAATCAGAATCTCGTATTGGAAATGGAGCATTTTCGGTGGTTTATAAGGGTGTACTTCGTGGTATGAATATAATTCATATCGCTCAAAATGATATCGCATCGCTATTTAACATAATCAGAATACAAATCTAGGAGAGATTCCTGCTTTCAA
This sequence comes from Diploscapter coronatus, assembly GCA_964036155.1. Taxonomy (NCBI): domain Eukaryota; kingdom Metazoa; phylum Nematoda; class Chromadorea; order Rhabditida; family Rhabditidae; genus Diploscapter; species Diploscapter coronatus. Next base: position 42,029,774 of record OZ038422.1, on the reverse strand, counting down.
AGTTATCAATAATATCCATTTAAGGATGTATCGAGAAAAATCAGGCCTATCAAATACGAATGAGGTATTTGCGTGCTTCAATCATCCAACAAAGTATAAAACAATTCTTAGGTCGCAGTAAAGCGTGCATTGGCCCACGCGACTGATAAAGATATCGAAGATTTTCGAGATGAAATCGAATTAATGAAAATTCTTGAGTTTCATCAAAATGTTGTTTGGTAATTCAGATAATCGTTTTCAACTAAAACACTAATGATCATTTTAGCATGTATGGATATCTGATAAATAGATTAATACCACATATCGTTCTTGAATACTGCGCGATGGGTGACTTACAAAGATACATTTCAAACATAAATTATAAAGAAATAGAGGTATTGTTTTCTAGCTTGCTTTACAACATTTATTTTAGAATGATAAAGTGGTCTTGAAAGAGTTCATTTTGTTCTCTTGGCAAATATGCAATGGAATGGTATTATTCTGTCATTTTCCAGCATGATTTCATATTTTAGTCATACATTGCATCAAAGGATATAATTCACAGAGATTTAGCAGCCAGAAATATCCTCCTAACAGAAGGTAAAGTTGCTAAGGTTGGTCCTAGATATATTCTTTTTTAAATATCATTTTGCCAGATCTCTGATTTTGGTATGTCAATTCGAGCAAACGCGAATGATAATTTCGATGGGCAAAATCGTGAATTGCTCCCAATTAGGTGGTCCGCACCAGAGACATTCGGATTCAGATCATTCAGCGAGAAGAGTGATGTGTATGATGAATGTTTAGTTCTTTATAAGAAATGCTCTTCTAAATTTAGATGGTCGTTTGGAGTTACGATTTGGGAGATATTTTCGTTTGAGGAAGTTCCGTATAAGGAAATTGCAACGACAGAATTGCAGAAATTTCTAAACGAAGGAAACAGATTGAAAATGCCGGTACTTTGCGACAAACTATTGTATGAGTAAAAAATATGAATTTATGAAGAGATAGTATTTTCTTTACAGGTATTCACTGTTGACGAAATGTTGGTGTTTTGAACCAGAAGATAGGCCATCTTTCGAAGATGTAAGAGTTAAAATATTTATTTGCTTTTTTTTTAAATTTATTTTCAGCTGAAATCGGAAATTGCAAGGCAGATTCTTCAAAAATCCGAGTATTATGGCTATGTTGACCCAGAGACTATCGAATATGGAGAATAAACGAGTTTATTTTTAACAATAAAAAAATCATTTTTTAATAGTAACAAACTTTCTGCATTTTCCCCTATTAAATAAACTATTGATTTGGACTGTTTTCATGTTTATATCCAATGTTTTGCATCGTTTCACTCGGGAAAAAAGCTGATCTTCGCGAGATTCGTATCGTTTTTTTTTTAAGTTGAGTAAATTTTACAAAACCAGTTATTTATGCTCCGTTGACTGGATGAATTGCACATCGATTGAGATATTTATTTCCCTGCACGAATGATCTAACATTTCGTGCTCTTGAGTGATTCAATAACCCAATATATGAAAAGTGCACTAAATTTACTGTGTTTACTTGATTTTAAAAGTTTTTCATACTCTCTATTGCTCGTCAACTCATAGATTTACAGAGGTGGGCGGGCACGCGTATCCGTGAAGGACACAGTATGAAATACACGTGCAGAGGCACAGAGCACATTGGTTAATCTCACGGATGCCCATTTCTCCCTCCTCTAGAAAAGTCTTTTTGAGTGACAATGGAGAGTAACGCAATATCGAGCAGATAATTGATCAATTTGGCAGAGAAATAAGATGGAGTTTAGGGTTTCGAGTTGAAAACAACGACTGAACACAAGCAGCTCAAGGACAACATTAACTGAAACAAACTTTAGCATCACTGAATCAGTCAATTTTTGAGGGGATAAAAGAGGAAGGGTTGATTTCCAAAGATATTGACAGTGCAGTGAAATTTTTCTGCACTGATAAGATTATATTTATACCCGTAAAATTCATATTTCTTACATACAATATGAATTTTACCAAATTCGAAATGCAGGAAATTTGAATTATAAAAAAATAGTTTTAGGATAAATAAGATTAAAAAACAACAAAATGTTGTGATAAAAGTATTTCTGCATGCTATTTTACGTTATTTTCTCAACTTTGCAAGCGCTTGCATGCTCGTTGGCAGAGCGGGAACGCGATCTAATTGATGATCCTTCAATCAGGCAGTCAAGAGGTAACTACGAGTGTAAAGTCCTGCCATAAAAAACAACTCACATTTCATGATGAACAATTGAAGGATTGAGAACTCACGGGGCATTATTCAGCGAGACAAACTCGAGTTGCTCGAATCTGTGTTTGGAAAAAATGAGGAATGAAGCGATAAGATTTGCCAACTGTTTGCTGGCTCACTCGAGGAAAATCCGCTGCAGGAGTCTTTCAATTTTAGCATCTTCCAAATCGATTTGTTTGAATATCGCAATTCCTTCATAGTTTGTAAGTATATTTAAAAAATATTTAGACTACTTCATTTTACAAGCTTTGATTGATTTTTGAGCTGCTAGAAGAAAGTGAAACACAAATTCTCAAAATTTTCTAACCTAAACTCGAAATTCAGTGATATTCTAGTCTTATTCTTGAGATACTTGTTCTTGCATAAAACACATGCTCGCGTTGGATATTCACCGATCTGGTTATTTTAGAAGGGAAAATATTTAGGTAAAAAATGACTGAACCAGAGAAACCAGCTGCCACCGAACCAGTGAAAACGCGGACTATGTTCGTGAGGAATACAGATCCGAAAGGTCCCATGGTCATACCAATTCAGGTGCCTATTGTGGAGAAGACAAAGCCGGGTAAGCGCATTTTTATTTGTAAATTGGAAGTATCTGGGAGAAAATTGTCATATTCTTCACAATTATATTTTTCGATATATGTCAAGCAAAATGTTCGTTTATAAAAATAATAATAACCATAATGTTCCATTAATTAAAAAATTTTTTTAAATTTTAATTTTAGTATTATAAAAAACGCTTTGTGAAATATTGAATTTTGAAAATTTAGACGGAAACGAAGCTCCCAACTATAAAAATCTCGATCTCCCGCATGAATTGATGGTTCACTGCATCACATACGACAGGAAATTTTGTCAGGGAAGTAAGTTTGCCTATTTTCTTAAGAATAGTGTTAAAAACCTAGTAGTAGATAACAAAATATAGAATGAAAATTTGCTTACATAATTTTTCCTGCTTTTGCAGCGAAATCGAGAGCATATTTGAATGATTTATTCGATGATCATTTTTCGACAGACAAATAATTACATAATAAACTTTGCATATTCCTATTTGTGCACTCATTTTTTTAATTGATAAATTTGCTAATACAAACTTTTCATTAACATCCTCATTCAATACAAGCCTTAGGAGCACTTTCGTCAGGCGAAAAAATATACGGGGGTGGATCGCACGAGCGAAATTTTCGTTACGACTGAGCACACGGAGCGAAAATTAAAGAAACAAATTTTAGGCTAAAGATATAAAATTGTATAGAAAATATTATAGAAGGTAGGTCGCAAAGGTTCTCTGACGATCGTCCTCCCTAGGACTGATTCAATATAATTTTCAGCCATCGGCTTTGGAATTGCCCTCGTCGCTCTGATCATCCCAGTCAGTCTTATCGTGGTAGGCTATTGCTACATCCACGAATGTCCAGCCCAATCCGGCCTTCCTGAATGGATGATCTACTACGGCATTCTCATTCTCATCGTGTGTCTTGCCAAAGCTGTTCAGGTTTATTTGGTGAGTCATTTTATATTGGGATGTCCAATAAGTTATTTACCATTTTTGAATTTCTCTGAAAATTGACTTGTGATAGATCGAAAGAGTTTTCAATTTCCGCTTGAAAATTACTTGCTGGTTCCTATACAATGATATCATATCAATTCGTTGGCTAATGACTCATATTAAGGAATAAAAATAGAAATTTCCCTATAAGGAGCGAAGAGCCTTATGAAACAACCCAACACAAAAGATTTCGTTTTAGAGATATGGATTTTGAAACTTCAGCTTCAAATTACCTATTAACTAATTTATAGTTTTCTACTAGTGAAATTGAAGTAAATCTAAAGTTAAATTGAAATTTTTTTCGAGTTAAAGCATGATTTTTCAGATTAATAAAACCCACTTCATAATATATGAAACACTAATATTTATTGCTTTCAGGATGAGGAGGCGGGACGACAGGGAATAGATCTTTCATTTATCTGGGGATTTATCAGATTAGTCCTTTGGATTGTCCTGATTCTTATGTAAGTCTGATATCACCATTGAAAATTGTCACCGCCACCCCAACACATGTTCTTTGAAATACGTATAAGAACATTGGACGGTTCATTCTTCGAATTTCTTGAACTGAAAAGATCCGCATCAAAAACAACAATTTATTACTTATTCCAATAAAATAGCTATAGATTTTTAATGACAATTTGGATAGTGTCGATATTGCGACGCCACGACCTGAAAAATAGTGTGAAACTCGAGAGAATTTCCTTACTATCTTTTATACCAATGCAATGAAGCGAGCGATTGATTTTCAAATTTTGAATGACCAAACTTGGAATTTTCCTGAATTTTTCTTGAAATGCTTTTCGCAAAAGCATCCCGTATGGCTTAAGATTTTTTGCAATAGAAAAACCGAAACAAATTAGAAATGGTATCATTGAAACATTGAAAATAAACGAGAATAAACGCAAATGAGCATCTATGCAATACATGCACTGCTCTTTACAGTATTTTTCGAAGGATTTTCTTTAACACGACCGTATAGCCTATTCCGCCTGGTCGCGAAGTAGCGCAAAATTTAAATCGTCCTCAAAACGGTTAATTTGTTAGCCAGAACGCATAATTCAGGCACTTGATTGGCATCTGGCTGGTATTTTACGTGTGGTCGATTGAGGACGCGGTCTGCAACTACTACCTGCAGCTGTTCGCCCTGTTCTCTATCATCCTCACAACAATCATTGGAGTTGTCGGTCTCAGCCTCAAGTGCTGTGGCACTTGGTTCGCCATTGCCGAGCTTTCCAATTTCTTCCATGATTCCTATATCGACCCCGCCAAACCTTAAAACATCGAATTCAAGAATTTAGCCAGTCGAACTTGAAAATTTAGAACATGAAAAGAAAAGATGTTTTCGTAGGCTGATCTAGGCAGCACTTAAGCCAGATCCCCCGTGTGTATTACTTAAACCAAGAATTTTTGCTAAAATCAGGCTATCTGGAAACCGCATGACATGCAAAATAAAGTAGGTTTTGGGTAGTAGACTTTCCTTTCCTAAACTATTTCACATGTCATGAGGTCATGCGGTTTCCAGGTTGTCGTTTTTTTCATATCTCTATTCCTAATTTTAATCGTTTATCAGTATATTGTAAAATTTACAAAATTCGGCCTCCATTTTATTTCTTTCATTGTTTTTGTTACTTTTATTATAGCTATTTTACATTTTTCTTTGCGCTCCAAGAATATATTTCTTTATTTTTTCCTGCAATATTTGAATGGTTTCAAGTATCTTTCTGTATGTAAAATGAAATATTTCAGCAATTTGACAACTTTTATTTTAAGATTTCCAATATGTGCTTTCATCTAGCAAGTCTGTACTGCCTACCTATTTCATTATGTCATAGATTATTACGACATGTATTTGTGTGAATAAAAATTCGAAATATCGAAATTTTCTGGTCCGACTTCGGACAGTTTTTCGGTCATTTGTAGTTTACGTGAAAAAAAACTGGAATGTAATATCCAGAAATTTTTATATTAAGGATCCCATATGTTTGGCATTTTTGTAATATTGTTAACCGTAGCTTGTGATAGGAAGGTCACATCCGAGAAATGTTCGCACCAATCGACTCAGCTCACCGAACTAAACAATCTGATATAGGTTTTGGGGTATTAGAGTGACTTTTGAAATTTGACCCTCCGAACCCGAAGTTGAACATGTCGGAAAAAGCCCCAAAATCGTGTTCTCCAGGTCGATTATAGTTAGTTAACACTAAAAAGCCTCGGAAAAACAACACTTTTGCCACTGGTCACCCCTTGGTTGAATCTCTCAGACTCGGTCTTAGAATGTATGCTGATTTTGCATCATAATTTAGGACTTATATTTTCCTACCGGAAAAAGACTAGGCATTCAAAATTCTCTGATTTACTTTGTAATAGAAATCATACATTTCGGTTTTATTGGAAAAAAATTGCATCACAATTAGATAAAGGTTTGTTATTAATCTAGCCCTGTTTTTTGGCCTTTTGCATAGTTTGTGTTCTGGCGATGGTTAGAAAGCCTCTATGCTAATGGTTAAGGATAGGCGATTGCATGATTTAGGTACGGCATAGAGCATTTGAATCGACTTTATTGGGTAGAATTTTCCCCTTATCAATTGATAATTAGTTGTAAAGTCTCGGAATATGAATATAAGCTTCTTGGGAATTAATGATAAACTTCTGTATTTCCATCGTTCAAGTATAAATTGCACATGCGCTGTTTGGTCTATTCGAAAAATTCGATATTGTTTCATTTTTTTAGTTTCAGAAAATGTCGAAGCTCCTTTCCACGCCCGGAGACGGTATTCTGAAAACCCATATTTCCTGGGAAGAAATCGAACAAGACGCTCGAAATGCATTGAAAACCAAGGCTACATTTGGCCCGGGCAAAACCGTTCGGAATCTGAGCTTGGGCAGAGGATTTACCTCTCGAATAGCACTGATAGAGCCGGATTGGCAAAATGGAGAAGATCGATTACCGAAGGCTTTAATTGCCAAGGTATTTTTAGTATACTTGAAATTTAAAGGGCCTCAACAGACTTCTCAGAACTCGATTCGCAAAAATAATAGTGTGCCATATTGAAAGAATTAAAGAGCACGTCTTATTTTCTTCTCTTGAAAAGATACACTATTTTCTGCAGGTCCTAGTTTAGAGACGTCTGATTTTCATATATCCACTTATTTTAGATCTCATCGGTGATGAATTTCCTGGATTTCAACGAATTAATGATCCAGAAAGGCAGAGCCCAATGGAACATCGATGATCGAATGCTCGAAATGTGGCAAAATATTTGCACTCGAGTGCATAATAACGAATGTCTGGCCTATGAAATCATCCAGAAGTATGCGAACGGAAAAATTAAGATTCCTTTCGTAAGTAGCATTCAATATTATATATGTGACGATCAGCTTTTAAACAGGCTAAAAATATCAAACCTTACTTATATATTATGTTTAAAGTCAATAGGTCCAAATATATTTTAAATTTCAGATTATGACGACGAAAAAATTCGACGAGCACAATACCCATAAGGGCAATTTGATGATGGAATACGTTGAATCTTTCGAACTACAAGTCTACGATAATATTACTTTTGAAGATATGAAGGAGGTAAATTTAAATTTTGAAAAATAATAAAAGTACATTCAAATTAAAATTCAGCCCCTCAGGATGATAGCCGTTTTTCAAGTTATTGGCACTAAATTAGATGAAGAAACGAAAAAGAAGCTCACAATTAACCTGCACTCGACTTTGTTCGGTGAAAGGTTCAATGATGAGGTATAATTCTCATTAAATTAAATTTTAAACTATGTTTCAGAAAAGAAAACAATCCCTCGATCAGTTTCGAAAATTCGGCAGTGGGTTTATTCCTAAGGAGACTTTGGATAAATTCTCCTATGTCTTCGAAAAAGAGATGGCTGAGAAAGGGCTCAAAAGAAATGATACCCTATCGGATATTCTCGGTATTTATTTAAATCTAAATATTACCACCTCAAAAATAAATCCCTCTATGGGCGTGCTCTTTCTCCCCTATTTCAACTCTTGAAAAGAGAAGAAGAAAGAATAGGCCTCGCCCACTAAATTATGCAGTATTGCATAGACCCATTAATTAACTAAAGAAAAAAATAATTTTAAAATTTAGGCATTAGTAGAGTCTTATGCCACGGTGATATGTGGTCCACGAATTTACTCTGGAAGAAGGAAAATAATGATCGTCACGAACTAGCCGCCATAATTGATTGGCAGGTATTTAAGGGTACTCGGAGAAAATATCGTCGTTAGAAATTTAGCATTTGCATTTCGGATGCCCCGCTGTAGACGTCTGTCGGTTTTTAATGGCATCCTTATCTGGGAAGGATCGAAGAAAATATAAAGACGAAGTTTTGAAGACCTTATATAAGTACCTCGAAGAAGAAATGGATGGCGCTGAACCTCCCTATACCTTTGCGCAGGTATTGCAATATGTCAAAATAGGCCACGCCCCCAAAATATCGATCTTTCTAGTTTGAAATGTGCTGCAACAATTTCATGGCTTTTGCGGGAATATTCATCATTATCTTAATCCGGCCGTTATTTGAGAGCAATAACAACTCAGAAAGTCCGGACAGAGAGGAGGTGATTACCTAAAAATTAATCCTTATCTAAAAATATAAATTTATATAAGGATTAACACTGACCTAGATTATAAATTAAATTTTAGGTATTGGAAAGAATCCGTGAAAAGACTTTGGCTATGGTGGAAGACGTTATCGAATACTACCAGAAATGTCACCCCGACGAAAAATTCTAGATTTTCTATCGTAACTTTTATTTTAGTTGAATAATAAATTTACATATTTCATACAGTTGAATCAAATCATGATAATACCCATTAGAACTGAGATTTTTAAAACAGCCTCTTTCTAAGACTCGAATAATCCATAGAAGGGGGCTGCGTTTGGACAAAGGTCCTTCTACCGGGATATGGTCTATATGGGTGGATAGCCCCTTGGCCACTAATCACAGAAATGAAAAAAAAACTAGGCCCCACCTTCTTTTATATACGTGGCCACGTCCACTTGAAATTTTGCGAAAAAAATGCAATAATGTAACACACAATTAACATACCCATAAAGTTTTCCAAACTCTTCCTATCGGTAAAGTCGAACGATGAATAGATGATCAATTTAACGAAGAGATAGCTTCAAATATAAGGCGTTTCTATAGAAAAAAACGCATTTCATAGGAATCATACCAGAGGCGGGTACCCTAGAGCAATAGTCAGCGAAACAAACTTTAGCTCTCGTGGATCAGTATCCTGACAAATTAACAGAGGATAAAACGTTATCGATTTTTCTCTGGTCCATTTGAAAATATCTTCCTTCAAAACTCTTCTCTTCGTCATTTTTTTTTCGTTTCGAAAATAACGAGTTTCAGTAAACTTTATGGTAAAACCTAAAAATGTAGCGCAATCGGAAATGTTGTCTATGTCAGCATATAGTACATTCTAGAGAATTTTCACTGATCACTTTCATACATTTCATCTTTATCTGAATTTCTGTTTTCAGACTATCTTTATCGAAAGCTTGTCATCCGTGATCTTATGTATTTCGTGCCAAAATGGCAATACATTTTCTTCCTTCAATTCTTTTCTTAACTATTTCTCTGGGCGCCCTTTCTCTGTTTCTCTAGTTTCCCTCGCGTGCCCGTTTTCTCCTCTCCTTCTTTGTGTTTGACACAGCGATTACCTGTGTCGATTGAACACTCCAAATAAATTCGTGATTCAATAATTGTTCATTGTTAAGTCAAACCCGCTTACTTACCAACCTTGTACTAACAACTAACCGCAAAAAGGGTCATATCTAGAGAGGCCAAGTCTCCCTCTTTCGAGGGAGAGAAAGAATGCATGCATGCATTTTTCCGCCGTTTCAATTATCGTTAATTATCCCGCTAATTAGCTGATAATTTCATGAAACCAAAACACTAATTCGGGCAATAAAATACGCCCGAAATGATGACGTCATTGGTTTTTGGTTTTTCGAAAAAGGCCTTCTGAAGGCATGAACGACGTCGAAACTCGAATGAGCATAACTTTTGATAGGATGGACCGTTTTTGAAAATTTTAAAAGTTTTAAGTTCGTACCGATCTCGGCCATCAAACTAATACAAAATTTACCCAATTAAAGAACACTTGGCCTCTCTAGTCATATCCTTCTCTGAGAAGACCATTTTTGTTCACATTTTGTAATTGGACAGTCTTCTGTAAGAAAATATCCGACCTTCGTTAAAACTATTCTAAGACTAAATTTGGTTGCCTCAAAAAGAATACTGATTTAGAAATGGCTGAACAAGATGCTCGTTCAAAATCTGGTCACGTAAAGATAGAGCACCACCCAGATATCGACCCGAACGATAGCATAGCTATGCGAGAGATACAAGAACTATCGTATAAGCTGCCCGAACTAAGGAAGAAAGGTAAACATACTCTTTATTGTCCAAAAATGAGTAATTGCTCTAAAAAGAGAACGCGTATCTGCGAGCGCGGTGCACCGATACTCTGGAAAATAAGAGGAGACAGTACGTAGAAACGCAGAGACGATGGTTAAACTCACGGTGCCTCTTCTTTCTTTGCAAAGATTCATTTCGGGAGCAATAGAGAGTATTAGCCTAATTTTATGAGGATGACCGAACCAACCTCCGATTCAGAGGACACGAACGCAGAAAGCCGGAAAAATTTCGATCTGAACGCTCCTAGAATCACACCAGCACACGTACATCAAGGTAAGGAAAAGGAATTTGAATTTTTTAATAGACGGTTTTTTAAATTAATGATACAATTATGATAATATAAGGACGTTAGAAAAAAAAAGTTATTGGTTAGATCACTGATTTTTCAATTTTGCACGTTTAACCAATATCTACCTACCTCATTTTGAGAATAATCTACGACATTATCATCCATCATATTTTATTTAACTATTCATAAGCTTAAATTTAACTGAAAAATCAAAATCCTAGTGCCTCCTCGTTTTCATGAGAACCACATCAACATCGAGAAAATCTACACTTGCTGTTACTCGATCGATTACCTGTGCTGCAATTTAAACGAAAGCTGTGAGTCAAGATTTTCTTTATTTTCGAAATGCTGTTCTGCAGAGTGTACTAATTTGAATGATAACTCCTCAATCTACTGCTTCCAGTCGTTGCAACCTATCTATTCGTAATCGGATTGGCTATTCCAACTTCCCTGATTGCGGTCGGATTGATGAAGATCGGTGAATGTCCCGACCAAACCGCCCTTCCACATTGGATGTACTACTTCGGCATTCTCATCCTACTCTCAATGATTGTCAAATTTGTCTGGCAGAAATTCGTATGCTATTACCCAATTTTAAAAATACAATAACTGGGAAAGTATCTGATCACTCCTGAAACTTTAAGCATCTGATCAGTTGACTAATGATGATAATTCATTTGATTTTGGAGCTTTAAAGATCATTAGTGAGTGTAGAACTATGAATAACTTCTGAGTTTATACAAATTTGAATCATTATGATTAACCGAAAAACCCCACTCAAGTTTTCATTAATTGTGACTATGTACTTTTATTACCGTGTATCATTTGCAAATTTAGGGGGACAAATCTCTCCGAAAGACCAACGCTAAGATTCTGGTATCACTCAGAGTCATATTTGGAATCATTTTGATTATGACGTAAGTTTATTCCATTTATGCTAGCTATTTCTTTTACGTCATATCTTTCAGAAGCTTTACTAATCTACATATGATATTGCAATAGCAAATAATGCATAGCATCGTTAGTCTAAAGTGATTAGAGCATGGTTTGTTGGTAACATAAAAAATTTCCATTCCACTCCATACTTTTCAAACTGCACTTATTGCCAATATCCCTAGATTAAAGACGCGTTCAGAGTTTCTTCGCTCTAGGATGATGAGCATTGCGAAATAAATACTGCTCGACATGAAGTACAGTGAACAGTGCTTTTCTGCGCTCTCATATCAAACAACACTATTTCTCAATGTTCATCCTAGAGCGAAAAAAAGTCGGAACGTTTCCTAAGGTTGAACGCCAATCTAGTCGAACTTCAACTTCACTGATGTTTCTCGTTCAGATATTTCTATGGGCTGTACCTGATGCTGTGGGTTTTCTTCATGAAGGATCCTGCATGCGACCTCTTCCTTCAGCTCTTTGCCTTGTTCATGCTCATTCTGACCGGCCTGATCGCCACACTCGGTTGCTGCTTCGTGTGCTGTGGAGTCGGCCTCAAGAATGTCGAGAAGACCGGCTTCTTCCAGAATACCGTCCTCCACACAGGAATCCAAGAGTCGGATTTCTTACTTCCGAAACAAGTAATAGGAAATTTGCTTCAGTGATTGCAAGTACATGCTCTATTGACATCTTTCTAAATAAAGTTTATGAAACTCTGACGATTGATTTGCGATCTTCAGTTCGCATTCTTTGCAGATGACTTTTATTAAGAAACTATTCACAAATTTGGAAAAATAAGAAGGAAGAATCTAAAGTAAAGGATCGTAAGTACAGAAGTGGAATTCCATAAAACTATTAGGAAACTTTAAACTCCAGACTTTTTTTTTTTCAAACATGGCAACTATGTTTCATATTTTTGAATTATTATATTTGCCTAATTTTACTACAATTTTAATTCAAGTTATACAATGTTTTTCTGGTTCGTTGTATCACTTTCAATTGTTATTTTCATTTTCTGCAAAAAATATCCGTTTCTAAGCGGTCATTTTCATTCCCGCTTTTTCAAACGATAATCCATCTTCTATATCAAAATCTGACAAGTGATTTTCATTACTTGGCAAAGCATTTTTAACTGACTTTTGTTTAATGAACTAGATGATCTTTTACTATCTATTTACTACTGTTCTTCACAGAAAGAACTGAAGTTTATGCTTCAACTACTTTTGATCAAACTCGCATGTTTTGTATACATGAATAAGAATTTTTGCAAATTTGATTATGATAAGAGGTTGTTCGGAAGAGAGTGGTGGATAAAAATAACTATTAAATATGAACGGGATATTTCAAAGGTCTGCCACGTTTCACCTAACCCCCTATTTTCGAATGTTCCAGTACCAAAATAATAGTCCAATTGTTTTGTGTGAATAATAAAAAATACAATCGGTTGAATATTGATTTTTATTTTTGAAAGCAATTGACCTGAAGAAGGTTCGCGATGCTTTTATATGTCGAACATAATTGGTTCCCAGAGGGAGAATGCTAACGGTGCGTTGGCGTGGATTATGGAATTCGAAAATATCGATTGAATTTTAGACAGGACAGAAAAATGAAAATAAAAATAAGAACTTTATAAGAAAAGAAACTCTTTAAGAAGAGAAAACATCCGACATCATAAAACCCAAAAGTCTTCATGTCTGTCGGAACAAATTAACTTTTTTGTAAACTGTTTGCGATTCACTAATTTGAACTTTTCTTGATGCGAGAAATAATGCTACTCTTCACAATGTGTAGAAAGTTTAACTCGATTTTCTTTCAGCTTCTTTCAAATCTCGCAAAATTGAACGGCGATAATGGATAATCACCTTAACAAAGGGGCAATTCGAGTGTAAAGTGTGGTTGGAAAAAAACAACTCATTTCGGCCAGGAACAACTGAGGGACTGAAGCGAATGGCACAAGCGCAGTTGTGTGCTTCTCAGCGAAACAAACTCTAGGATATTCGAATCTAAATCAGTAGAATTTGAAGAGAGCAGAAGAAAGGATAAAGAAATTCCCATCAGTCGTTCTATCTGATTGAGTCTGGAGAAGACGTCCTTCTGGATATTCTCCTCTTATTTTCAAATATCGATTCAATTTGAAAATAATTAATTTTAGAAAATCTAAATAAAGAAGATCAAAGATGTCAGATCAAGATCAAAACCCAGATCCACCGATAGCCACAATCACACCGGCACAGGCCGAGGAAGGGCGTAAGCATATCCTGATCCATATATGGCTCTGGAAGTTGCAACATTCGAACTTCAACTTCATTTTACTTCTTCACTATCAGATATTTAATACTATTGAAGAATCGTTCAGATAATTTAAAAATGTTCGTTTCGGCTATATGCTAATTTCTCAATTATTTTAGATTCCAAATCAGCGCCAAAGGAGAAGCCGAAAGTATTCACGGAACTGACCGATGAGGAAATGCAAGTGGCGTCCGCTTGCTGTGCTGCCAGCTTCAAGCTCTGCTGCAGTAGCAGTTAGTCAAGTCTTCATAATCAGAAACATCAAAACATATAAGAAAAAATGTGACGATTTAAAATTGCATGTAGCAAACTATAAATAGAGAATTGTGATCATTGTGAGATGCTAAGAAAATTTCACTTTCTGGAACATTCATTTTTCGAATTCAAGAAAACTTGTGCTAAAATTTAAAAATAAAACAAATTGTTAAACTTTGGAGAAAGGAAAGATGTTTATAGTTTTACCAAAATTAAGATTTAGGAATTAGCATTTTTCAGTTTTTCTAATGATTTACATTGTGATCTGCCAATTCATTCCACTGGTGTTGATCGTCGTCGGATACTATTTCATCGGCGACTGCCCCGATCAGGCAAGAACATTAATGATTAATCAAACTAACCCTAGCAAATAGCATATTCCGGAGCCACAAAATTGACAACTTGAAAACTTCAATTCTTCAGACAGCCCTTCCGCACTTGCTCATCTACTACGGTGTTCTGCTTATTATCGCGTCAGCCGTCAAATTCATTGACAGTGCAGTAGTACGTTACTAGCAGTTCTAGGGAGGATGATCGTCAGAGATCCCTTGCGACCTACCTCTATATAGTTTATTTTCGTCTGACGAAAGTGCTCCCTAGGCCCGGTTACTAGTGGATATTTATTATTACAAAAACAAGCGATCATTGACAGTGCCAGAGATATGCTAAAACTTTAAATATATTGTGAAAGCATCGACTCTGCTGATCTGATACCAAATTCAATTTTGAAACGAGCTGATCTTTTCTTAACTTTACCTATCTGGACACATTTGGAATAATTGTTAAAGTAATATTCATTTTGTGATCTATTTCAGCACAAGCGCGGTAGCAAAATCGTTAAAAATGTTGTCACTGCCACTCTCCTCATTCTCTACGTGATCATCGTCATTGTGTAAGTCATATACAGTTCCGGTCAAAAGATAGTAAACACCTTGTTTTTTGACTATAACTTTTTTTCTACTTTACCTATTTTGACAAACTTTTTTTCATTTGAAAGAGGATAAAAAGTTACATAAGTGTGCCAATTTTCAGCTTTCTAGGTATACCAATTCACGAGTTATCGATTTATTTCGATTTTTGCGCGGACAAAAGATAGTAAACAGTTTTGAAAATGGTCCAATTAAACCAATTAGCGGGGGATAATTAAGCGCGGATATTTTTTCTCGAAAGTAACCTTTTTCATCTATATATTTGCCAAGTTTCAAATCAATTGGATTAGAAATAAGAAAGATACGAATTTTTTTCGGAGACCCTCCTTAACTATAGAAAATAGTCTATTTTGACGTAGACGCATCAGAAAACGTGATGACGTACGCGAGTGGGTGGAGTTTGGCGAGAAAGAACTCCTGTGTTTAATTCTCTGATCAAATCTGCATAAGTTCCATATAAATTTCCTTTATGAAAAAAATCATATGAGCACGTTGAGATGAAGAAAAATGAGGTACCCAAAATTGCTTTGCTTAACTATGGAAAATGTCCTATTTTCATGGAAAAAAAGATTCGGCATGTTCTTAGTTCTTCGAACAATTTTTCATAGGGTAAGTTTTAACAATAATTGTGTAGTTTTAATCGGAGAATCAGATGTAGCCATTTTTCACTTCCTAACTCCATCCACTTGCGTACGTCATCACGTTTTTTGATGCGTAGACGTCAAAATGGGTTATTTTCTATAGTTAAAAGGGACACCCCGATCCAGAACTGACAAATTCAGAACTGTCCGATCCAAAACTTTTGTTAGCCCAGTCAGACACGCCTATTCACAAAAGTTCTGAATCGGGCAGTTTTGGATTTGCCAGTTCTGGACCGGAGGTATCCCAATTAAGGAAGGTCCTCGAAAAAAAATCATATCTTTCTTATTTCTGATCCAACTTATTTGAAACTTGGCAAATATATAGATGAAGAAGATTACTTTCGAGGAAAAATATCCATGCTTAATTATCTTCCGTTAATTGGTTTACTTGGACCATTTTCAAAACTGTTTACTATCTTTTGTCCGCGCAAAAATCGAAATAAATCGATAACTCGTGAATTGGTATACCTAGAAAGCTGAAAATTGGCACACTTATGTAACTTTTTATCCTCTTTCAAATGAAAAAAAGTTTGTCAAAATAGGTAAAGTAGAAAAAAAGTTATAGTCAAAAAACAAGGTGTTTACTATCTTTTGACCGGAACTGTATATTCTTTCGTTTAAAAACCGTTTGATTTTCTATCATTTTGAAATGCAAACATGCTCTAAGATAGCATTAATTATTATATTGAGTCATAACGAGTTATTTGATTAAAAATGCATTTTATTACTTCAGTGCTATTTCGTCACTATCTTTGTCCAAAAATGGTGTGAAGAAAGCGCGCATATTATTTTCATTTAAAAAAAACATTAGGCAAATCAATAATTTATGATGCAAACAAGTATTCGTATGAAGACAATCCCATATTCGGAAAAGGCATCTGAAAAATAAAAGAGAAAAACATTTTATCGTTCTGATTTGATCAATTCAGCCACATCTACGGTCTCTACTTGGTCATCGACGTCTTTTTCAGAGAGGATCCCGTCTGCAGTCGGGTTCTTCAGGTAAATTTCATATTCAGCCGATTTAGCTTTATCACTATATTCAATTCTTGGTCATTCATTATTTGTAGCAGGACTGTGCACTGCTCGAAAAATTTGAACCATAAACGCTCTGAGTCTTAATTGAACAGCGAAAATTATTCTCAAGAATTATTTACATTTCGACCGACTTGCAACGTTTTCGAGCCACGGTTAACCGTGTGAAACGAGATAGTGGATATTTTTAGAGATAAAAAGAGGCACACTCTTTTTCTCTCTCTCGAAATGGCATGCTATCTCTTTTCATGCGGTTTTAAAACGTTGCAATTGTTCATTTCGAACCTATGACTAAAGTTAGATGTCATATTAGAAGATCTACAAATATGATTGCAGTGGTTCTCATTCCTGGTTTTCGTCGTGGCTTCATTTTTCTTGGCATTTGTCTGCTGCTGCATATCCGGTATGGGATGCCTATATTGCATGAAGGATAAGATTCTCGAGTGGGCTGAACGGAATGGTGTCCCACCTGAAACTCTGGATAAATATAGAAAAACTGTAAATCAGAATCAGAATTGATGCGTAATTTAGCTGTTGAGATTATTTTAAAGTTATGACTTTTTACTATTTATGAACTGAAATCCTATTATTCTCTCTCCATCTTCAATTTGAATTTCATTATTCAGAAATTTTCAGTCTAAAATTGATTAGCAATATTGAGAAGCTTAACATTTGAACGTAATTTGTTCTGAATTAATTTTAAAATAAAATATTTTGCTATAAAAATATACCACACTGTTGAATATAAGTGCAATTTACTTTCGGTGAAAACTCAGATATTTGGCATGCACTACTATTTAAATTTCGTCGATTTTTCTTTCGAATTTTTGCATTTCTGATAATGAATGAAATATTTTAATAGCAAATTGATTAATAAATACTTCCGGCAAATGTTTAATTTCAAATAAAATCTCTTTAATTCAAATTTAAACCAAATGGAAATTATCAGGAAATGGTTAGTTTACGTAACAGCATCGAATTCATGGCTAATGTGCCTAGATTATTGAAAATGGATCATCGTTGAAGAATAATCTGAAAAACTGAATCATACCTGTGGAATCTGACAAATAATCGATTATTCGATCATAATTATTGGTGACGATATTGTAGTCCAAACCATTTATACTCGCGTGGGTCATAACATAACGATCTGTAAACACGCGTTCTCTAAATATTGACTGAAATTTCACAACATGGATGCATTTTGAGGATGGAATAATGTCATGAGCAGTATCGAACGGCCTTTTCAGCACGATTTCTTTTAGTTTTTGAAACTAGTATTTGGCAATTTCAGATAATTTGTTGCATAAATGCCTACGTCAGACCTATTTCCGGTATGGGTTATAGTTTTTCTATCGATATTTGGACTTGTTTTCGTATCATATATTCTAAGTAAGTTAATTTATAGATAAAAGCCTAATCAATTTTTTTCAGTTTTCATTGCTTCCTGTATTTATACAGCGTATTATGCAACGAAGCCCAATAGATCTAGGCCAATTTATGGTGAGAATGGTTTTTCGAAAGAATAAAATAATTTCTATTTTAGCAACCTACACTACCGGATCAAATACTCGACCTACCGTTTTTACGGCGAGTACAGGAGCTAATTCAACGATGAATAATCCTGCTATGTTTCCTGTTCCCACTTATCCATCAGCCTATGATATTCCAGGTTCGTTTCGAGAATAATCGAGAGTATTTTCGATATATAATATAAATGAATAATTGCCCTCACATGCAAAGTTGATGAAATCACGTTGCAATTCGATTTTTTTCATTCAACCTTATCGTGCCACGAAATGATAGCAATTTCATTGGAATTCGACATAAAATTGAACATTTTAGATCCAAATTGTGGTGACTACAATTCGAATTCAAATCATAGTGGAGGACATCATTGTCATGATTCTGGAGGCCATTCAAGTCACGGGGGATATCACGACTCGGGAGGCGGGTTTACAGATTCAGGTGGATGCACGTCTTCCGGGGGCTGCACGGATTCAGGAGGGTTTTCTGGAGGCGACACTGGTGGCTTTTAATTTGAATCTTACTAGACAGAGTTTATTCACATTTTAATCTAAAAAGAATTGCTTTCGAATTCACTTTTTTGCTGTTAATTTTCAATTAATTTTTCTCACGATTATTAAGAAACAAGGTAAAATAAATATTTTCATTGTTCAAGTGATGCAAAATCTTTATCCGAATAAATATGTGTAAACGCGATTGAATATCGATGAGATCAGACCCAATTTAACTTCGCACCTCTCTCCAACGTACCCAAAATTACAATAACATTTGAAGTCGGATACACTTTTTTCATTAAGAATTACATCGCCGTTTTCGCCGCAAGGATCAGCAAAATCAAGATATGCACAGATATGGCCAGGTCTTTCTAAATCACCATCTACCATCCCATCGGGGCACGCACATGTGTAACCTTAAAATATGAAAGTGAATATTATTAGGTTACTCATCATAAAGAATTTTCAAAGCTATCAATATGATGTATTGCGAAAAGACCTACCATTTGGTTGATCAACGCAGACACGAACACAGTCATTTATTTCGAGAGCGCATTCATTAATATCGCTAATCCTCATGCAGTAATTGTCCTTCAATCCAAACTCTTCCAGTTTCGAGTCATCGTTTATCATCGGCCTAAAGTAGTAAACATTGAAATTCAAATGATATCGTATATACTATGTATTGTAGAATATTTGTATTCGATAAAACGAGAAGGAAATTTATTAATGAAACTAACCTTAAATCCAAGTATGTACCCAAACAAGCACATTCAGGTTCAGTGCTGTTCATACGGGTTACGCAAGTGGCATTGTTTGGACAAAGAAAGGATCCGCAACGATTTTCCAAATTTGCGATAGTATTGTTAACCTCGATAGTTAGTGCGAAATCAATCAACAGCATCAATAGAACCATATCCTAAATTTAAAACTCGACCATTTTCAAAAATATCGATAACCAACTTACGCTTGAGACAATGCTTCGATTGCTTGCTCTGGACGACATTTTTATGGAGACTCGACGCACAGAATGAGTGAATATTTGGGATTTCAAATTCGCGAGTAAAATAATTATAAAAGTGAAAATCTTTCGAAATTTATAGTCGTTGGCACTTTCAGTAGGAATCAATAAATTAGAGTCCTTAGCTAAATGTAAACAGGAGCCTAAGCGAATTTACCAAGTTTTTCGAAAACCCGACTCATCAAGTCTGTTTGAAAGAGTTGTGTCATTCAGAGACGACATTATGATATCATTTTTGCGTCTTGAATGGAAAAGAACGCTTTTCTAATATTTGCCGAACACGAAATTAGTGAAATATATTTACAAGGCAAAGGTACTTGAAACCAAGGGCTGTGAGCAAGAACATGCAATTCCAACCTCTTCTATCCTTATGATATCAATTTATTTATTTTTTTTTATAGATTTTTTCATATTCAAATTGCTAGAACTACGATCGTTTTATTTCAGACATATTTTAAGTTTAAAATTTCTGATCAGACATCTTATCGTCTTGGGGAATGTTTTCGAAAGATAGTGTACTATAATTACACGCCAAATTGAACAAGGTACATTTCCATAGCTACAAAACCTATCATTAGCAAATCGCACACGGGTTTACTTCAACAAAATTCAAATTTGAAATGCAAAGTAATCATTATTCAGCAATTTTTTGCATAATTACACCCATATCTGCATTTAAATTAGAATTCAACTGAACTTCTCACTCAGAGAGCTCTACAAGTCAAATTTCATTTTGACTCCCGTATCATCATAATTTTAAAACTTCAACCAGTTAGAGTCCTGTTTTAGAGCAACTATGAGTTCGTCTAGTAACAATTCAAGGATAATAATCACGCATGATTACGACAAGCGTAAGGGTAAAAATAACTAATCCAAGTCTACTTAGTTATCTTAGCTCTCATCTTCTACTTCGTCGAAATGATTATTCATGGAGCGCCAATCATTCTTGTCATTTATCTTATCATATCAATCGTTCGAAAGCCTGTGCGATTGAGTCAATTTGAAACCATTTTGTTGGTTCAGCTCTACATCAAATGCGGATATTTCGTCTTCTACGTAGTAGTGGTATCTATGTCGATGAAGACGTTCATACGGAAACCTGAATTTAACGGAATGACGAAATGATTCTCTAGGATTTTTATATTAGCAAAATGATGAAACAGCTGTAAAAAGGAGAAGTATTGTGATAAAGGAAGCATTGTGCTACCTTTCCATTTCGCCAAACTCAAAGTGAATTTAGTTTTTCGTCAATTTCTATTTCATTATTCCGTTCCAAACTATCAACTAATGTTTATGATTTCTGAATGACATTTAGATAAGCATCCTCTTCGGAATGCATAGCACCCACAAGTCCAATGTGGAAAAAGAATGGAATTCGGTAAGAAATAAACTACGGAGATCTATTAACTGAACCATAAAACTTTATAAGACATAGTTAAACATCACATGGAAAACTAATTGGAGTGTTTTTAATTTTCTACTAATTTTATATCGTAAAGTCACGAATATCGTCGTTTATTATATGGTTAAAAGTTCTAAATATCAGCTATTTCAGATAATACTCCATGTGTTCGTTTCAATAGCGTGGTCCTTCATGACGCTGTCGAAGTTCGGTTCGGTGGCCATAAACATAGTCAGAGCTATGGCTTTCACAAAGTAAATTGATAGATGCAATAGTTTTGTTAGAGTAATGGGAAAGTAAAAATTCGACTAATTTGCAAAACTAAAAAGGAACAAAATAGGCTAAAATTAAGGGAAACAAAGAGTACATTATTCCCATGTCGATCTAATTTTCAGCTATGACGAGAGAGAAATTTCTTTACTTTTTAGTTATGTACATCATGATCTGATTCGGAGAATCAGATACGCGTTTACGGTTGCCTTCTTCGTCTACATCATCAATGCAAATGTTCGCCACGCTTACGATTTCTACTTTCAAATTTATTTTCGTCAGATTCACTTTTCCATTTTACATGCAAGTACTTAATGCTATTGTGAGTTTAACCATAGAATGCCTTGCAAGTTTGGATTGGTTTAGAATCTAGTAAGACCTAAAAAGAGAATGAAAGATAATTAATCTAGAAAATTAAGATTTCCAGTCTTTTTACAAAGAATATCCAATAAAGCCATTTTTGGCAACATTTGCATGGAATTTTTTTTAGCATTCTAGAATTAGTTGTGGAAACATACATTTAGATCCAGACTTGTTCCTATTGTATTTGAGAAAAGAAAATAATATTACTTTGCAGTACGGCATTCAACGATATACGAGCTTGATTGGCCATATTGCTCACGTCATCGTTTTAATTGTCTCGTACCGACAAATCATGAAGCATTTGAGAGAGCATCGAGTGATTAGCGATAAAGTGAAGAAGGCAGAGAAGGTTATCAACCGAAAGCTTCTCATGAGTGTAAGCCCATTTCAGTTTCGTCGCAATATTTTAAAAATGTTTATTCAGTAGTCTAAGATATTAAGACATAAAAAAATTAGGCCGAAGTAGTTAATAAATTATACAATATGATATAAAAGAGAATGATAAAATAGAGTAATGATATGAGCAACAATCTTCTCTTTAGAAATCGTCTTTTTTTTTATAAACGATGACTAATTTTGCTTTTATGAAAAAACTGAAAAGATAATAATATTAAGCTAGAATAATACTTTTAAAAATATCCTGAATAATTCGAGAAAATTTTCGTTGAAAAATCAATTCACACCAATGAGAAACCAAATTCTTGGTTGTACTTTTTCACAAGAATGCAGAATGCAGTTTCCTTCTATAGATTCATTTTTTCTTCTAATCAAACATTTGTTTAATATTCTAAAATTAGTGACACGATATTTTTAACATTAGAGATAGACAATTTCTATTTTTCTGGTCAAATGAAGTGAAGTCTCTTGCGTTAAAACGCGCCTTGCGAGAAATGCGCGTATGAACTATGCGCGAAGAGGGAGGCTAGAGTGCAGAGAAAAGATAATCAATGGGGAATAATGAAAAGAGACTGGGGCACGAAATTTCCTCTGCCTCTCTTGCCTTTTTTCCCTATCTTTCAACACGATCTGTCACTTCGTTTGATCAGAACGATAGTTATTTTAATTTTATTATTTTCAATAGTTGTATATTTAGATAATCGTAGAAATTTTTACCAACAGTTGGCTAACATTAGATCACATTGCGCATATTTACTATTCCTCCAAATCTATTTGTAGTCTAGCCACAAATTATTGGAATAAAGGATATCAAATATTCGAGGTTTGTCATCGAATCAAAACACATAATGAATCTATCCACTTCGATTTTAGTTATTGATCGCAATTTTTACAATTCATAGTCCCTTCATCCAGACAATTTCCCTCTACTTTATCGTTAAAGGTGTCGCACAGGTTATATAAATCAAACCTTAGCAAACTTATTCAAATTCTTATCATTCAGAGCTTGAAAGTAAAGGTAGTGAATGCTGCAAAGGTTCATTCGGTGAGCGTTATGCCACAACAAGCATCGTCAACAAATATATGAATGCTTGAACAAGTTTAAATATACGTTTATGCCAACTTTGTTAAACATAGTTGATTGATCAAATAAAAAATTGTTAATATATGGAATTGTTAGACTTTTCCTTCTAAATAAAATAAAGTATTCCGAAATCTTGCAATCTCACAACTTAACTAACTAGTATGTAGAGCTAGGAGAGGATTAGGAAAGGCAGATGAATCCTCTCTCACCTTACATGCTGTCTCATAAAATCTGTAGGTTGCGAGATTTCCGACTTACCATTCGTTTTTTGTTAAAATCCGACTTGCAAATTTTAAACCCGCAGGTGCCTCATAGACGAAATAGTATATCTCTTTGAGAAACGAAAAGAAGACATGTTCCTTTCTTCTCTCGATAAGATGCGCTATCTCGTTTATGTGGAAACTTGCGGGTTTGAAAATTTGCAATTCTGGTCAAAATATAAAATTGCTTTATCATTTTAGTTAATAGATCCTCACTTAATTCGATTCAAGCGTTATTGATTGGTTTAGCAGCTTCTCCAGCCTTCTTCGCCTCTTCTGCAGCTTTGTCTTCTTTTTTGATTTGAGTATAGACAATAATCATCAAGGCGAAGGTGAAATAAGTCGCTTAAAATTAATATTTGAAGGAATCTAGGACTCTAAAACTTTCATAATGATTTTTGCAGGAAAATTGGCTTTTTATAAAAATTCGTTTTTAGATCCAAATTCGGTTTTAAAAAATACACATTTCTACCTTTCAAGAAGGTGGTATATTTTGTTCAGAATTTACTCTAGTCAGAAAACAAATCAAATCTGAAGGGTACCTATGATATAAACGATGTAAAGGAACCAATCGCCAGCGTTCATGAGTGGCGAATAAATGGGAATTCTTCTGTCCTGTGACCAAGCGCCGTCTAAAGTTAGAAATAAACTACGGGAATTCAAAAATATGAAAAATAACGAGTAACGATGAAAAGTACGGAACTAAACATAGGTTTGATTTGGATGTTTACATTTCCCATTAGGAGTTGGGGCTTCAGATTTATCATTACAAGTTATCGTTCATCAACAGCATTCTGACCTCGTTTAAATGTAAAGAAGATGCATTTCGCTCCAAAAATGCTCTGAAAATTGATAAAGTATTAAATTTAAAAAAATTAAATAACTAAAGACTGACGTAAAGAATGGCTGGAAGGAAAATTCCCTTTCTCGTGAAACAGACGATGAGCGCGCAAAGCAGTGATATTATACCCTGAAATATCGAGCTGAGTTTTTCGAACACAACTAAAGTAGAGCTAACCAAAATGAGCTGCTGATAGAATATCGCATCCTTGATCGCCTCCTTCTCGTTGATGTCCTCGTAATCACTCCACATGACGATGTTCTTCAAGAGGCAAATTACCCAGACCAAAAATATCGATCCATAAATTGCCAACTAAAATCAATTTCAAAATAAATTTTGAATATTAATCTAAAATCTGGAGGAATGTTAAAATGCCAAAAGTCATTATTATGTCATTGTAAATAACGCTCTTATAAGAAAACCGAAAATAACCAGGATCGTCAAATTATACTTACATAAATTGGCTTGCAATTTGGCTTCGTGAAGAATCCCATATCGATTAGCCTTCGCAACAAAATTCCCTGAATTTTCGACACTTGAAGCTTTTTATATTTTAGCCAATATTAGGAGAAAAGAAAGAAAGTATTGCGAAAAATCTGCAGAAAGATCGATAAATTTTTACAAATTCTCGGTAAAGCATTTCAGAAATGAGAAAATGAGGAAAAGAGAAATGGAGAAGATAAATTGATGAAGGAACGCTGCAAAATTGAGGGAAGAGCCATTGGGGCTTTACTCTGGGTTCTCCAATTCTGCGTTCTATTTCGACTTTAAAAGCGTGAGCTCTGTTCCGACGTTCAACTGAAAAAAACAGCCAAATGAAGTTATTTTCTGGATACTCGTTCAAATCTAATAAATTTCATTAATATGCCATTCTTTTGTGCAAAAACTGTAATTATGACTTTTTTCTCGTGATTCATAGATAGAGGGGCCAAGTCTCCCCTTTTTGAGGGAGAGAAAGAATGCATGCATGAATTTTTCCGCCGTTTCAATTATCGTTAATTATCCCGTTAATTAGCTGATAATTTCATGAAACCAAAACACTAATTCGGGCAATAAAATACGCCCGAAATGATGACGTCATTGGTTTTTGGTTTTTCGAAAAAGGCCTTCTGAAGGCATGAACGACGTCGAAACTCGACGATACAGGTCACTTTCCAAGAGGTTTCCAACGGATTCTGAAACTACGATATCGATTTAGTCTATCTGCATTGAAAGTTTGTTAAATTAGGTCGTCACAGAGGTCCACAACTCCTTCAAAATTTTGACGCAAAAATAGCCGTGCTAAACGCATACGCGTAAAATACGAAGTGGGGAAAGGGACAAATACCAGGTTTCCAACGGATTCTGAAACTACGACATCTATTTAGTATATCTGCATTGACGGTTTGTCAACTTAGGCCAACACGAATGAGCACAACTACTTCAAAGTTTTACTATGAAAATGTTAGCGTTAAACACGTAGTATGCGTAAAATACGGAGCGAGAAAAGGGGAAATCGATCGATAATGATAATTATCAATTTGACTATCACCCAAGCACCATTTGGTAATATTTTGAGGAGTTTCACGCCTAATTAGGTTAATTAGTGTAAACGCAGTGCAATTTTCTTGTCGGAAAAATTTGGGAAGGCCACTGCAGGAACGAATTGCCGCACAAAAATGGTCATAACTTTTGATAGGATGGACCGTTTTTGAAAATTTTTAAAGTTTTGAGTTTGTACAGGTCCGGGCTTCAATTTAAGCCCAAATTTGGACCTTTTCCATGCATTTTAGAAATCGACTTGGCCCCTCTATTCATAGAGTAGAAATCATTCTGACTTCAGAAGCTACTTTCATCACCTTTTCGATTCGATGTAATTTATTGAAAATCTTTCACAAATCCATCTTCAATGTTTTCTAACAATTTTGAAAATTTCAAAGAAAAAATATCAGCGAGAAAACATCAATGAGATCAGAGATCGCGATAAAAAAATCATAAATTGACAAAAACTGAATGGTCTTGATGCATTTCTGTCTTGAAGTTACGAATCCGATTATTGTATCATTTTGCCTTGTTTTCCCCAATTGTGCTCGTGCACCCAGCGATTGAATGGGAGATTGTAAATGGGAACAGTCGGATATGCATCTCTGGAGTTCTGCTGATATTGCTGGCTGTTCCAGTTGTGATGGGCTCCATAGTTTTGCGCGTCCACGGACAATTGATTCCAGTCCTGAAGTTGGAGAAAAGAGTGATTTTAGTTTTTGATGATCGAACAGAATGTGTCGACGAGTTATTTTCAAAACTGAATTTATGCACTTTGAGACTAGTTTTTTTTTCTCCAAATTCTATGAAGTAACGAAGGGGGGAATGAAAAAGATTAGGATCAAGCTCTAATGATTTCCTGTTTAAATATTATCATCTTTTTTATTCGAGCTATATGGTTCTTGTGGTCAACCTTCATTGATGAAGAAAGTGGGTTATTGTTGATGTATGCAAATTTAGACACTTACCTTGCTTAATCCCCACCATCCGGACGAAATAGTCCCACTCCTTCTTTGAGATTTCATCCATTTGATTTCTTTCGCCCGAGGCGCCATTGGGCCTGAAACTTGGTATTTTTTGATTTCCTACTTGGACTTTTTTCGAGTTCAAAAACAACACCTTGACATAACTCTCGCAGATCGGGCATACTCGTACAAGTCTCACACGATTTTCGGCAATTCTCACTCATCCACGTGTTCCTTTCGCATTCGCCCAGATTCTTCCAGTACGGGCAATGCACGCTGTAATCAGCGCATGCTAAAAATCGAAAATCAAAATTATTGTCGATCAAAACATTTTGTAATCCAAATAAATGCTTACTTCCGTGATAGTACGTTTTGGGCGTACAATAGTTGCAAGAAACAGGGCATTCGCCCCTGAAAATAATGATTTTTTCAAACATTTCTTATTCATTTCATTGATTCTTACGCCATGGATTGTGGATAGACACCGCATAGCTCGATCGTGGCCCAATAGGGGCAGCATGGATTTTCGTTATAGCAGATTTCAGTGGAGGAGTTTCGACTATTCTTAGGACGTGTCGGTTTATAGCCAGGGGCTGAAAATGGATCTTAAACAGTTCCCTTTGAATTGCTGCGAAAAAGCATCGTCTAGAAATGAATTTCGTTCTTCATGTATGAAGACGAATTTCTCGAGTTTGATTTCCTTCGATTATTGTTCCCATTTTATAGTGCATATTTTTGCTTACATTGTGGAGTCTTGCTCGGAGTTCGGGCTCGATTATTTTCATTGTTCTTGCCTCTGTTATTGAAGTTCGTCTTAGAGCTCGTGTTCGTTTTGGAATTTGAATCTCCACACTCCTGTGCTCTTGTTTTACTACAGCAATCGCAGCTCTGAAATCAGAAAAGAGCATACTTTGAGGGCAGAAAATTTGAAAGAAAACCAAAATGGAATTCTTTCTGCTAATTTAGAAAGATATTGATTAGAAAGGGTGAAACGACGAACCTTTCTACAGTTTTCATTCATCCAATCGGCGTTCCGAACGCATTCACCTTTCTTCTTCCATTGCGAACACAAAATGTGTCTATCTTTGCAATCTGAAGAAAAATTCCGACGATATATTTTTGAAAAATGCTGCACTATTTATTTCACAACACCTTGGTATTGTTGATTGGAAAGAACGTTGATATTCAAAAATTTCTCTATTCGCTCCAAATTCGATTTCTGGTTGCTGCATGAATATCGACTTTGCTCTCCAACCGACAATATCTCGGGGAAGAGTTTAGAATGTCGCAAATCTACGACGTCCTATTTTACTTTATGAGGAGAATGGAAATAGCTTTCTGTACATGTCGTTTCCATAAGTGGCACCTTGTTTCAATGCTCTTTCGAGATTTTTCTAAACAAGAACATGCATTGCTTACCATCAGCTAACTTATACTTTGTCGGTGTGCATAGTTTACAGCTCGTTGGACAGAACTTGTGCATGTACCATGGGTTGTTTTGGCAATATCCTTCTTTCGCCCATTTCATGCAACATGGATTCAGATTGAAGCACATTTCCTGCACGATCATCTTCGATTTGTAGCTCGATGGGAATCGCTTTGGTCGAGCTGGATTTCGACGTTCCTAGATAATCCTTCATTTTGATCCTTCTTGGGTGATATGAAATGTTTTGTGCTGAAACTTTTTCACGAGAAATTTAGAAGTTTCGAATGAGTTTGAGATTTGATTCGGTTTGGAAATTTTTTTTTTGCGTAGATGCAATAATTAGATGGCCATGAAAATATTAAAGGTAGTCAAATGTTTTCTTATTTAAAAAGAGATGAATACCGTCTGAATACAAATGCCATTTAGACATTCGCCTGCGAAGCAAGGATTTTCCCCTCTCGAGTAGTAATTGCATCGTGCACGAGGCTTCAATTTTGAAACACAACGAGCTTTTCCGTGAGATAGATCGCAGAATAAAAAGCTGGAACAGATTTTTACAAAAAAAGTTTAACCTGTTTTTTTCGATTTCTAAAAATCTTACTCGGAATTGCATCCATCGATGTTATCCGCGCTGCACGTTGGACGATTCACATAGGTGACTAAATTGTTGGCGTACCGCTCAGAAAGACCGTCTTGGTTTCTGAAGTTGGAGTTTGTGGATCGGATAAAACGTTTATTGCATGAAACTAGCTCATAAACTCGAAATCCAATCAGTTTCCGACCATTTTATATTATTACAAAAATCTATTGTGCACCTCAAATTTATTTTACCTGAAAGGCGTAAAAGGGAGCATAAATGCAGACTGCATATGGTGGGCATTTGCGCATTCCAGACTCACTGAAGGATATTCTCTTTCGCGCTCAACGACTGTCTGATTCTGACGCCAGATTTCCCATACCCAGTCGACGAATGTATGATGCCTAATAATTTCTATAATTTTACACAGAACTTTCTAACTCACCAGAAGAATATTGGATCTTGCGCCGCTAAAATCAAATTCATTTCAATTAAATTTAACGGATTAACTCTAACTCTGGGTTTTAGGAAGGTCAATAATCTTTGTATTTTTAATTCAGAGCTAATTTGAAATAGGTTATAAACTCCTTACCCGTTGGGATATCGGACCTAGAAAAATAGATTATTGCAAAGAATTTCTACAACTATTCCATACATATCTCCGCCGACGTAGACGTGAGCATTTCCGTGGAAATATTCGATGGATTCAAATTCTGCCACATGCTCACAGCCTCGTCTGCTGCTCGGGAACGAGAACCACCCCAAGTAGTCCTTCCGCATCATTCGCTCCATTTGCTCCTCTGTGATAGGAATTCCAGTGCCGAGCGTCCCCATTGA
Organism: Diploscapter coronatus; assembly: GCA_964036155.1. Taxonomy (NCBI): domain Eukaryota; kingdom Metazoa; phylum Nematoda; class Chromadorea; order Rhabditida; family Rhabditidae; genus Diploscapter; species Diploscapter coronatus. Next base: position 42,000,151 of record OZ038422.1, on the reverse strand, counting down.
ACGATTTACATTTCGACTGCCCTGAATTCTCTCCTATTTGAATGTATTATTTCAGCTTCAACGATATTTCATGACGATTACGAATGAATGAATTTCGAAAAAATTATCGATATAGAAATTTCGTCTTTATAATTCTTCAGGGTCTTCAAATGAGATACAAGTTGTTGGAGATTTCATTTTAAAGCTTATTTTTTCGCACTTTAATGCTTACATCAAGAGTCTTCCAGCCAACGAAAGGTCCATTGATAATTTTGGATCCTCGAGGAGCGATTTCCCCTTGTAGATATTCCGAGAAGAGGATCGAGTCATTCGGTTTGTTTAGAGCAGCTTCCATCGTCCAGTCTGAATTTGATCACTGGAAAAATGCAAACTAGTCAATTTAATTGGAAAATTAGTGATGACATTGGTATTGAGAATACTGATGAAAATAGCTTCTTCAAGATATTGAATAAAAGAAATACCGATGTAGGCAAGACTGACTGTTGGGTCGACAAGTCGAAGAGCCAATTCGATCCTTTTGATGAACTCGCGGTGCCATGGCAAGAAAGCCGGTCCCGAGTGTGCGCCGCCTGACCCTTCCTAAGTACATAATTTGTTCATTATCTGTAACCTGTCATTGTTGGTCATTCCTGACTCATGCGTTGATATTCTTGCAAGTTTTTTTTTCTATTGAATTTCCTTACCGGTGCAGATGCATTGTCCCTGTCAGCGATTCGGTGAATTTGCGCCAGATGATCGTAGAGGCCACTCTGAATAGAGAAAAAGTGTTCATTCAATAAATTTATGGTGAACCAAAGTGTAGATTTATTCGAAAAATACTATTTTCTCTAAGGATTTTTGCATTGTTTCCTGCATTGAATAAATTCGGAGAATTTTTGAAGATTCATCTTCATCCATTCGAAAAGGTTCATAAAAGTTTTCGGTAAAATAACAATTGTAAGAATCAACCCTAGAAAAACTTTCTAAAAAAACTATATTTACATGTTTGATTTCCCAGAAGGCATTGTGCAATCGAGTTCGTTCATCTTCTGTCAGATGCCGGTATTCTTTTCTGAAAGATTACACTTCTTTCAAAAATGACGATATTCTTTTTCAAAATGGTGACATTCGGCCTCGAAATAAATCAGTCGGATACGCGTTTTTGCACTCAACAATTTGTCACTGATATATTTAGCTGATCAATCAATTAGAAAATATAGGAACTTGTCCACATCTTGATAGTGAAATTTTATAGTGAGGGATAGAATACTTTAAATTACTGAATCAGAAAAAATTCATCTGCAAAATTTCAACAGAATTTTTTGAGCCTGAAATTGAAGAACCATAATTCCGTTAAAATCCTTCCGAAATTTCAATTCATATATTTTTACCTATGCGATTTTTGCAACAATTGTCCATTTGGCAGAGTGCACGCTCCATTCGACGACAATCGACCGTTCAGATACGGACACACGCATTGCAGATCCATGCACTAGAAAAATATCTGACTGTTCAGAAATTCGCCTTTTTATCAGTTATACTAACTCTAAAGAATATCAGTGGGATTCACCATTATATGAGAAAATTTAGATTTCTTCGACTAAAATTATGGTGTATGCTAAAATGATGCCTGATAAAGAGTCCAAGACAACTGAGCAACTTGAGGAGCGACAGGTTGCTCTGGCTCGATTTCTGTGTCGTTGTCACTGGCTAAATTTATAGGTTTTCTTTTAACAATTGGAAAACGAAGCAAATTTTGGATGATAGATAAGGTTGAATTATCCTAAAATCTCCTACTTCCTGCCTGTCCAGCTGCAGCGGGCGCGGCCCCAGGCTGCACAATCGGCTGGGACTGATTGTCCCATTTCTGAATTATTCAGGCTTCCTCGAGATCTGATTATACCGGGTGACTTTTAAAAATGGATTAGAATGATTCCACGTAACTGTTTATCATAATCATAATTTGATAAATTTTTATTTATTGACAACGACCGACCGATAGCTTGGAACAAAATAAAAGACGAAAATCGATGCAAGAAAATTAGCGCATTAGTGCGTTGCTTTGAAGCGAATAGACGAAATTTGATCGATTCGAGGAATGACTTTGACGACTATTTAATATTACGCAATGTCCACCTCTTGCATATTCGAATTTGTACATCGTTTTTGTCTCAAACTATCGGTCATTGACAATGCGAGAAAAATTCAATTCTCCGCATAATTACTAAATAACCTACCCGAACAGTATCATCCCACGTGTATAACTGATCACAGACAATTCGCGCGGTAGGATCAGGGGCTCTATCGCACTCGGTGAAGTGTCGTGAATCAACACAATTTAATAAAAGTAGAGAGATAAAATAAATAGAAAATGTACAAAAAATATTCCAGCTATTTAGGTGTAGACTGAGCATCTGAAAAAGTATAGCGATTTTTGTGCATGAAAAGTTTATTTTTAAAATTGTATAAGAAAAATGATTATAGCATATCGATGTAGTGATAGATACTGACAAAAAGTTACTCCGACTAAAATCGTTACTTTGCGAGATTCCCGTACTCGTCATTGTTACTCACGATTTCTTATCAATTACTTCACTTACCGCACCGCACTCTTCGATCGAATTCGAGTGCTAATGAACATTGCAGTTTGATAAGAAAATATCATGCACGTACACTCATGTTTTCATCAGACCTGCAACGTTTTCGAACCGCGGTTAATCGCATAAGACAAGATAGTGCACCATTTCGAGAGACGAAAAGAAGGCGTGCTCTGTTTCTCTCGAAATGGCACGCTACCTCGTTTCATGCGGTTAACCACGGTTCGAAAACGTTGCAAGTTTGACTTTCGCGATTATTTTAGGAGTTGAAAAAACTTTGAAATAGATTTTGGTTAGAACTATTTCAAAAACTAATTCAGAAATTTCGTCAGTTTTTTACTTGAAAATTATCTTTGAAATTCAATTTTTAATAAGATTGAATAGAGGAAAAGCAATGATAAGGGGGAAAAGCTTATGATCTTCATATAATCAATACAAATCTAGAAGAATAACTTGCAAAACCTACAGAAATGATCTCTAAATAGTGGTTTTTCGAGTTTTTATTGGCCAATTTCGAGTAATGTTCGGCATTAGCAGTGAGTGAGTAACCATGATTTTTATTGTTACCTTGACTGCATCATCATCATTTTACATACATAATGATGAAGAATCAATCTTCTATTGCCTTGAAAATAGTTGTAAGAATTCATGGAAGAATGAGCAGAGTAATACAACGACATAAATTGTTTTGCGAAAAATTCTCTCGCCTTTCCTGATTTATCTTTTATCAAGATTTTTGTATTTTCAATTTTGATCACATTCTTCGAATTTCAAAACTTCCTTATCAGCTTCCCTACACTTTTTCATACTCTCACAATCCGCTATTACTTCCCCTGCAAGCTTGAATGCATTATCGATTGCTCTAGAATTAATAACTCGAAATTTTCAATGATTTCTTCATGAGTCTTCTATTAATTTGGTTAATTCTAGGTAATTCCTTTCAATTATTTTCATTTCGAAATATATTCTTAATTTTAGTCTTATCGACATACTCTACTGCTCAAACAACGACTCCAGATCCTGGAGAAGAAGAGGCTCTCGATTGTGGATTGGATTTTCAGCTCGGCTCTACTAGTAACGGTTCAATTTGTTATGGATTGATTCAGGTATTTCCCCGGGAAAAATATTTAACTTCAAGATTCAGTATCCATCTTTCGAGTTGTTGGATTTGTGCATTGAGAATACCCAACTAACGACTGAAACAGTGAGACTTTTATCAGGTCCGTTATCTTATCAAAGACTTTGAAAAAAATCCAACTTCAGATTTATTGATTGATCCAATTAAAAATAGCCAAGTCGATGGATGTTGTATGCCAATAGAAGGAACGAATCTTACAAATTGTTCAATTCTGGCTAAAACTGATTTTAAGAATCAACACTCTTTTGTAATGTTATTTTTGAAGATAAAAATGAAAATGCTAATTTTAGATATTCTCAATATTTCGTTTCGAAAACAATACTTATAACCTATTTACATCGTCAGTAGTCTCCAATAGGTCTTTGTTTCAAGAAACGCTTGATTCATGCAGTTGGATTGCCTGTACACTTTAGAAGTTGAAATAAATTTATTTAAACAAAATGAACAAGTAGATGAAAACTTTGAAGGAAAATGCATGCACAACCACTCTTCTCACTAGTGGAATTACTCTTTGCTAGTAAGTTGTTGTGAGACGGGAAAAAGATGCTTCGTTACAAATCGATAATTGTGTGTGTTCGCTTTGTTTTTAGTCTCCACCACTCACCCAGCAGTTCATTACGTTGATAAAGGCACGCTTTCATTTGTTTAGCGAGTGATCCAAATGATTTTTCACCCTTATTATTCTCTCAATTGATTATTTGCTTTAAAAAGTTTATCAATTAAACATTTTTCGTTTAACTTTTAGTTGGAATTTCTTTCGGTTAGTCGATTTATTCATGTTTCGATCAATCCGGATACCTATCCAGTCAACTAGTCGTTGTTTGGTAAGATTTTTCATCTTCTGATTGTTCAATAATGTGTGCTAATTAAAAAGAAAACTTTAGTCAACGAGACCAGAGTTCGAGCGGATATTGGAGAAATGGTCAGGCGGCGAAGTTCGTTTAGAAGAAAAACAAAATGGTGATTTGGTGGAGATCATCATGAGTCGGCAAGAGAAGGGTAACGCGTTTTCCGGGCACATGCTGCGACAATTTCATTATACAACACATGCAAGTGATTTAATGACAACATAAATAGCAAGGCTTTCATTCTCGTTAGAGTGGATTACCTCTATGTTTATTTTTGGTTATCAGATTATCAGTGCCATTTTATGAAAGAAAGACTTCAGAAAGTCGGCCAGATGAAATCTGCGGGCATTGTCGTATTACGAGGTGAAGGTTCTAATTTCTGCTCCGGTGCCGATTTGGCTATGGTTGAAGAAGTACTTTCGATAAGCGAATTTTATATTCGAAAGATTTGATTTTAGTTGGTTGTCAGTAAAGAACTGGGTCTGATAATGAGCAATTTTATGAGTGATGCCTTACAAGCATTGAGAATCTCTCCAGCGATTAGTATCGCACTTGTTAGGTTAGTTTATTTTGTCTAGTTTGAGAATTGGTTAGATAATTTTCCATTTTTTCCAGAGGCAATTGTCTTGGTGGAAGCACTGAGTTGTCTAGTGCTTGCGATATTCGAATCGCTCACCGTAAATCTAAATTTGGCTTCTGGCAGGGAAATCTTGGATTAGTCCCAGTTTGGGGAGGCGCCTCATATCTTGTTCAGGTCGAAAGATTCATACGAAATTCCGAGTTTTCATTTTGACTCTTAGACCGTTGGACGTTCAAATGCACTAATGCTGATGGCCACGACTGCCACATTATCTTGCGAGGAAGCATATAGGATTGGATACGTGAATCGAATCTTCGATACCGACGATGAAGCTGAGGTAATTTATTGAAGAACAAATAACATTAAAAATAAAAATATAAATTTACCAAAAAAATCAACGAAAATGCATTAGTTTGAGATCAAGGCTTGATGCAAGATTATATAAAACTCGATAAAATATCGCTAGGCAAATATCTAACAATAAGGGATAAAAATGGATAGAAAAATTCAAATTGATATGAACGACGAGGAGGATTTAGGAAATCATCGATTCGTTCTTGAAGAATGGCGTTCAAGTTGCTCAGAATCAGAAGATGATGGTTAACGCCTTGCACAGAGGACGAGAAGGGGAGACTGGTGACTTTTTAAAGCTATTTTTCGATACCTATTTTCAAGTTCAGATGTGGTAGGCAAAGTTTGGAGTTCTCCTCTTCATAAGGAAATGTTCGGAAAGCAACTTAATGCTGTTGTGAAGAAGAAGTGACTCTTCATTTCCAACAGAATGTTTTTAGTCATGATTACTACCTCGTATAGATTTGAGCAAATTTAGCAATTTTTCGCATTTTGAAATAAAATCATAATCCAGAGTTCTGTTTTGATCGCGGTACAGGCACAGACATATGGCTTTCATTTTGAGCTTCATCTGGGGAAACTTGATTGAATTTCGAAAACCCAGGATGAAGCAACAGCATGATCCATGGCGGGCTGAGATAGGATAGATCAGCAGCCAATGACTGTACGATGAACATGTAACCAGCGTAGTTTCTGAAGAAGTAGATAACTCCATCAATGTAAAATAGCGTCTGAAATGTGAGTGCTAAGGATTGAATGATGATGAGAAAAAATTTGATGGTCAAGTAGTTGACAGAATAACGAATGCTTGATTTGGAAGAGAAAACTCAATGAAGAATGTGAAACACGTTTTCAAGTCTATCTTATATTTTTTATAGACCCTACCCCCATAATGAATTGTCCTCCAAGAGAAGTGAGCATGATTCCTGATATGATCAGAAGTCGTTTTTCAATGTCTTTCACACCGCGAATTGTGAGGTAGCGAAGACGAATAATTGTAGCTAGCGTGAGAAACCCTCCAATGAAAAATGCCGACGACGTTACGACCATCATGCATGTCGAATTGCGTAACTGAATGAAGTTGGATTCATTTTTGGCAATGCTACAAGCTTATTGTTTCATTCTATTCGATCATAATCATGGCTATTTTCCCATTTATCCATATTGTAAGGGTTATGCTGCCAACTTAATATTTTTTATTCCCGCTGCAATCTTATTAGTCGCAATTCCGCATCTCCGTTTTACAATCTAATAAAGCCGCGTTTTTAATTTCACTCAATACCAATGTCGTTCATTTACGCAATGCGTTCATTAGATATCACCTCAACTAAAGCAAAGAAGTCATAATTCAGTTGCAAGACAGACATGCTATCATTAATGTTTCATAAGTTTCAAAGGTATAATTAATTCTACTTACCCAGGTGATTTTTTTCGAATAATCCATGCAAAAACTGTTATCTGGTAACGGTTTGAAGAAAGCTTGTGAGAAGAGAATGTGCCAAGAAAAGCAAAACGGCAAAATCACAACTATGATGATCACCCATTTTAGGTTGGAACGCCAAAACTGAAAAAGATCAAATTATCATTGAAAATCGTCATAGGTTGAGGTAATCAAAATAATTCTAATGCGGGTTTCGCAAACAACTATTTTTAACTACTTTATCAGATCATATACTAATTTTTTGCTTATGAACTTTTCAGATAGATCATAACCAATTTTAGCCTTGAAGTCAAAAGCTAGTTGAATAAATTTACCCTTTCATATCTAATTCCAAAGAACGCTGATGAGAATCTGTTGAAGGTAATCGCAGTAACAGAAAACATTGACAGGTACATGAGGACGTACAAGGAGAAATAAACCAAAGTTAGATAATATCCTGAAAGATATTTTTAAAAACGCGTGTTTTATTGTAAATACCTAGAGGTAGCCAAACGAGAAAGCCTTTCACGAGGCCTGTGTTGAGAAATCGCGTTATCATCGTTATTGTAAAATTTGCGATATTCTGAAAATTTTCCAATGGTATCCTGCATTAAATGAAGAGACATTAACTTGGATTTTTAAAATCTTTTCCACGAATTTAACTCCAAAAATCAAATTACACTAAAATCCTCACAATAACTCCATCCAATACGAACAATTTGTAGAAAGGCATTTTGATGTATGAGCCGGAAATGATATAATTCAACACTCGGAAGTAGTTCAATAGGCTAGGTAGTCCATAAGCCACTTGGAAACAGAAGACCCAAACATGTTTCTGCGATAATGGAAAATCGAGCACGGATGAATTGCCATGAACATAGATTTTTGATATGTCTGTCATTTGTCTAAAATTACAACAAATATGAAAAATTATCGAATTTGAATGCATTTGAAACGTGAATAAGGAAATTTTAAAAATCTGACTTTCTTTTATACAAAAACGAGGAATAAAACGGAGAAATCATAAGTCTAATGAACGTTACAATTGGGCAAATGCGATAAAGCAAGTTGCTTGTGCATGATAAATGTAATTTTAGTCTAAGTTTTTCTCATACAAGCCAATTATCCCTTTTCTCGTATAGGCATAAAAATTGCAAAAAGTAATTATTTCCAGATGTTTCTGTATTAGTAATGATGAAAGAACAGCTTAAATTTGCTGTAATTGAAGATTAAAATTAGTTAAGATCAAAATTTCAAAGGTGAGCAACACGAAACGGCGTTATAATCGAAAATTATAATTTGGAATAACTGAAAATGGTACAAACAGCGAAGGTTCAATGTGTAATCTTTATCTGAAAATAAACATTTTGAATTTGGACGTTCGATAAATTTCAAGATTACTATTTTAGCATCGATTTTCTTCCTAATTGCATGCTTTCCTTTAGTGGCATGAAGATCATTCTGTTCATAATTGACGTGTATCACATTTAGGAGTTAAGAGCTTACGAAACTCGATAATTATTAGCCGAAAGAGTAAAGATACGTGAATATTTTATTAAATTAAAAATCGCTTGTCTGAAAGTTTGCCGCGACTTGACTAAAAATCCAATATTCTTTAGTCTGCCAGAGATTTATTATACTTAACTCATCATTATTTACAAATGGGCACATAAAATTATAAATTAGTGGTGAAGTAGGTTCAATTATCCGTATTGAGCGATTGCATGTCAGGCACGAATTTCGACTTGATCGTTTCAGTCGTATTCGATGCTTGTGACTCCTTCTCGACTTCTGTAGCCAATTGTGATACGAGTTCCTTGATTTTCTGAGGTAGAATTTTGCTGGTGATGATCTGAAAAACGTCCATCATTCATTCGGTATCGAAGAAAAACGTTAGAAGTATTCATTTAAATTTGGTCGGAGGTTTAAATCCAGGCTTCGGATCGATTGTCCTATTTGGCTTGAAAAATTACCTGCAGTTCCTTTTCTTTCTGTTTATCCTTGAGAGCAGGATCCTCTGGGGTTTCACCTGCATGCTTCGAAATGATCAAGCTATTATCGTCGGGCTTTTCCGTCGTTGTTTCGAAATGGATGCTCTTCGACAAATTTGCCGGATATGTGTGGAATCGCTTGTAGGATCTCTGCAATTCCTGCTGTCTCTGAAGTCTTCGTCGCATGGCCAGTTCAAGTCTTTTCGCAATTTCATTCGCTCTCTTGATTTTGTTTATTCGTCGTTGACTTTGAGCGTTCAGCTGTTGGAGACGCCTGAAGATTGCGTTTTGATAAGAATTTGTCTTGTAGTCATAAATAAATCGGAACGAATTTTGAGGTTTTTCTTCCTAATTTGAACTGATAGCAAAGTTGGAAGCTCATCCTTCTTGATATGAACCTGATAAAGAGTTCAAAATTACTTCAATTCTCTCCAGAGCTTTCTATTTTGCTCATTTCCTTCCCGAATCAATCTTGCGAATCGTTGTACACTCGTTTCATGCGTCCTTCCACCGTTGTTATTCTTCTGAACGCTTCTCAACCGCCTGTTCAGTTGTCGATTTTGAGCCGATACTCTCTGAAAATGTTCAAACTGTCTCTTTGCTGATTAATTTTAAAACCTGCAGTGCATGTTTGAAGTCTCCATATCGCTCATGATTGCCCGCTGATGCCAATCCACTCAGCCATCTGCGGTAAGCTTTCACATATCGACGATTTTCATTGTTAAATTGAGCCTGATCACGTTGGAAGCCGACTTTTGCATCAGTCAATTCTCTAAAAAAAACTTCTAGATTTTTAGAAATTTTCAACTGAAGTTCAACCTGTCGGCTAATTTCAATGCCGCCACTTCCTTCCTCTCTTCTGCCAAAGTGACTTGGTTTTCTTGCATCAGAAGCCGGACTTGTCGTTTGAAAGTGTCGAACATCGTGCCCTTATGAGTCAATCCGGATAGCTAAGATTGAAATGCAAGTCGCGGCCATTCAGTCGTTTCTACGCTATTGAATCTCATGCAACGTCATCTTATCGTGCACCATAGGAAGTTTATTATCAGTGTGAGGGAAAGTCCGATATCAATGTCATGCTTTTCATAAGCTTGTTCATTTCACGATATCATGAGATTCATTGAAAGGAAAAAAACGACTTACTTTGATGTCCTGAGCCCCAGAAATTGCCGTGCTTTGGTATCCACATGTGTATAATCCAATTATAGGATCTGTGTCGGAATAAATATTGTAAACTTTAGCGCCCTCATAATAGTATCTGAATTTGAACATTTGTGAAAGTTATATATCCTGAAGAGTACTGATTGTTGATATCATCTATGAATTTTGAATGGCAATGGAGCCCGTTGATAAGATTGCAAGCACCTATCAAGGGAATTTCACATATGTATGATCCTGAAAGACGGGTGTTTTTTTTAGAATTTCAAAATGAAAACACCTCGATTGGCTCCTGCTACAGAGATGAACGTGTGGACGAAATCAGTCAGAGCTCCACCCATATCAACATCAGCATCCACGCATTTTCCGCCGAGAATTGCCTGAAGGCGACTTTCAATAAAAGCTAATTCCGATTTTGTCGTCAGTATTAGAAAAAAAAGATTATGAATATCCGTCTGCTGGCTTTCTTTGATACTCTATTAGACAAAGTGATTTGTCGATCGCTTTCATCTGTCAGCACTCATCGCCACAAATGGATATCACTTCTATGAAGGTTGATTCATAACGAAATATTTTCCCTGGTTTTTGTTTGTTGCCAGTAATTTCATATGCTTGCCGATGGTTGCATCGTCTAATCAAATTTCCTCTTTCCCCTGCCAAATCCTTTGGCTAATTGAATTTCTCGCGCTTCGAAACGCTGGACGCGGCAATAGCAGATCGCCCACAGGTTTCATTTTTTCTTCCCGCTAAAATGCCAGCATTGTTCCACTAAGAAATGTTTGACAGGCGTTGCGTAAGCATTGTCATTTTTTAAGAAGAGCGGGATTAACGATTCATTTCGTAAGATCAATTAGGTTCAAAATACATGAAATTGAATTTCTTCGATGATTATCTTCGCGAAATTCAATATTTTTTTTTCATCTTTTCACTGTTTATAAAACTGTAACAGATACTTCGACACACATTCTAATTGAATGTTCATGAACAAAATATTTCGTGAAGGTCGAGAATGGGTATGAAGAGATTTCTACGGTTCAGAAGCATTATGCCAGTTTGGTTGGCAAGTTTTTCATCGATTTATCATTTCTTAGCCCACCTTCCTAGCCAGCGGACTACCCATCGAGTAAGCCACTATGTCGACTTCTGTGTTGTAATATCGGTGAACGGCGTCAATCATTCTGCGGACCTAAAGGCGATTTTACGACGAAATTAGTAAAATAGCTAATCGATGTGGACAAAATAAGCTTACATGAATTACGTAATCACATTTCATACTCTCCGACATGGCTGAGGTAATGATAACCGGTGACATTCCAGGTCCATAGGTTGTTGCGAAGATTTTCTCCGATGGAATTCTTGAAATTGGTTAATAAAAACATAAGTGTTCGGATCAAGAATATTTAGAAGCTACAGGATAATGAGACATAAAATCTTGATCCCATTGTTCTATGGTTTCCAAATATTCAATAAAATAGGGAGAAAATAGTAAAACCAGTGATGAAAAACCTATCTGCTTTATTAAATTTTTCCCTAGCCTCAGCATAAGATCCAGCATCACTGTCAAGTCCATGCACAAGAATTACAGGTCGGAGTCTGAAAATGTCAGTTTTTTTTAGATTGTTTTGAAAACTTTTGCGATCAAACTTGCTATTCGATGGTCCACCTCCAAAACTGGTAATTTTGTTCGCGCCCAAATCATTCCTCTCCAGTTGATTCGCTACTTCTTTTCCATAAGTCTCGATTAGAAATTCCTGAAGTTCGTTATCTTCCAAAAATTCAAATGAATGAAAAATCTACCTTGAAATCGGGATGAAATGTTGCATTTACGCTACCGAATATCAATAAAGAAAGTACAAATACAATTTTAGAAACCATCATAGTGGGACTATGATAATTCAGTGTAATTACTCCTGAAATTCAAAGATAAACTTTGGAGAAATATAGTACGTAAACGCGTTGCAAGAATTATATCAGAATTGTTACAAGTCTAAAATTGAAGGAATCGAGATATGAACTATTTTATTACAAAAATTGGAATGAAATTCGGATTCAATCTGTGTTAGCCTCTAATGATTATAAAAATGAAAAAAAAAATCAGGATTAATTTTGTCACCGGATAGCGTTATCGCAAGTGAGTGAAATGTGAGAAATAATTGGGAAAAAACTATCCTCGGAAAAAATCAAGATTTCCTTGCCAGGCAGCAGGGGGCATCAGACTGTTCGATTGCCGTCTTGCCTTCCCACTTCTTTATCCCTTATCTTTTTGTCTTTTATCTCCTATCCCTCCTCTCGCGATTTTCCAATTTCACTTATCTCCTTTTCTTTTATTTTTCTTGATAAGCTTTCCACCCATTTGCCTGCCAGATCAGCAACATTGCGTAACGTCGTCCATCTTGAGAAGAAAAATTCAAACCTTTAATACAGCGAATCGATATTTTTACGACTTTTCTTTCGATCGTGTCGAATTCAAACACGCAGTTCTTCTGGATAATTATTCATTTCGTTGAATGAGAATGTATGATCGATTAGAATTATCACGCTTTTCAATTTCTTTCTCAAAATTTTATTGAATTTGATAGCATAATCATAGACATTTGGATAAAAATCATATAATAAATAAAATTTCTTGATATGCAACATGATTATCATAAGCGGAAAGATATAAAATTGCAATGAATTGTGCAGTTTGGCACTAATTACAAATTAATGAATGATAAAAATGCGAGATGCCTTACTTTCAAAGTAATACTGTTTAGAACTTAAGGAAAAAAGTTATGCTGATACCTAAAATACAATAATTGGCCCCAACAATATCATGGCAATTAAGAAAATGTTTGAGTGGATATAAAAACAACCATTGGCCATGCAATTCAGAAACAAAATTTGTATTTTTTTAATTTGAAAGATTCGATGATGAAAAGGATACAACTTTACAATTACGTTACATTTAGCATTGCACAAAATATGCACGTTTCATAATTGCATTAGAAAACTCCATCTATGACCGAATGTGTTGTAATTCATTCATCAGAAACATTAGAAGCACTTGTAGCTCTTCTGAATGATGTCATCCGAGAAACTCTCCCAGTGCACCACGTGCAGCACGTCATTCAGCTGGATGTTGTCGCTCGTCATATAAACGAGATTCTGAAATTGTGCATTTTAGGAACAATTTATCCAAAATTTTCCGAAAAAAATGTATTGAATGATGTATCGCAATGAAACTTCGAAGAAAATAGGGTTAGAAATACAGCACATGTAGAAACGTGCAAACTACTGAACTTACTGTTGCAGCAGATAACAGAATCATCATTTTGGCAATCCTAACAGCGATTTCAGCGTTGTTCATCGAAGGATTTTTGCTCTTGATATAGTTCTGCATCATTCGAACGAACCGAGTGCCGACTTGACGAATCGTTTCCTTTCCTTCGCAAGACAATTCGGATATTTCTGAACTTCTTCCATAGTTTACAGAAAAAAATGAATTCTTACCGTCACTGAAAATGATTATGGCGAACATGATGCACTTTTCCGTCTCGTCAATCTTCAGATCGATGAGTGGAGCTACCATCGTAGTCAGCATTTTATCGGCGACGTTCCTGAAATAACCGTTATTTTTGCCGAAAATAAATCCCAATCAAACCTGCTATCAGGCAAGCACTGATTCTCGGGAATTCTTGGGTAATACGATCCATTCATGTAACAAACGCCGTCACATCCGACTTCCAACGAGAAATTCGATAGCAGCCACCAGTACCAGGGGCCAAAGCGATTCTTCGCAATCGTTACCTTAAATTTATCGTATTATATTGACGGTAATAATGAAATCATGATTGTTTAATGGAAAGCTCAAAATCACCTGATCGTTCGAGTCGAATAGCTGCATTTCAGGCAAAGCTTGCATCCAGTCAGCGAAAAGCGCGAAACTCCTTCTCCAATCTTGCAAGACATCCTTCACAGTCGCTATTCTCGTCGCTGTTGTAATTATCTAAAAGTGTTGAATCGCATTTACAAGAGGACATAATCTAGCATACCGGCGTTCGCTTAGAAATCAAAGTCGGGTTGAAGAATGCATTGACAAATGTCACTGTGGCTGTAGAATTGCCTCTATCTAAAATTTTTGGCCTAACAAGTAAGCAATGGCTTTTTATTTCACGATATACGATTCAAAGATAGTCAACGATGTTTTTGCCGCAATTTTTGAATTCGAAATCTCTCGTTCACTACCTATTTTTAACAAATATAGATATTTCTAAAAAAAAATTACCGTAATGAGATGCATTCGGTTCGGATCGAGCACAAACTGTCTTATGCATTTCGACTAATTGCTCTGCTGCTCTACAAATTCAATATTTTTTGATTTTCCTCCTTCATTTGTGCAACTATTCTATAAGTCTTATTTTGTGTTTCCCTCATAAAAGTTAATGAGAACGTTCAACATAAATAGCGATGACCTTATTAAGTGCGCATAATCCTCTTGTAAGCAGCTACTTGTTAGCAAACTTGTAGTGAGAGGTAAACAAAGGCAGCTAAATGGGAGCAAGAACTATGCATACGGCAACTCCCCCTAGCTGGCTCACTGGTATGCCTTTCCCACGTACTCGTAAGAACTAATTGACAAGTTTGCTTTACTTAATCACGACAAGACGTAACCCAATATGACCTTAGCAAATGAGTGAACTAATATTCTTAGATTTTTCACCACATTTACGAACAAATACGAGAATGTTGCGACAACTCGCACTGCATAATTTCGAAAGATCATTATCATACAAGGGATCAAATAAATGAACAAAGGTGGTGCTAGAGCGATGCACATTTCCGATGTATTTTGAGAATGATTGCACGAGTTTTGGTGCATATCTTCTGTTCAATTTTACTATAATTCTATTAGTTGCTAGACTCTTTGTTATTCATAAATGATGAAATAAATTGAATCTTACTTAAAGAGGTCGATGTCGGGACTTGGCAGCAATTCTTGTCTGAGGGAGCAAGCTGCTTGTGAGATATGAGATGCAGCTACACTTGGAGGATCGGTTTGGATTTCGATCGAACATCTGAAGTGCAGGATTATTGATTGTTCGTTGTGATAGAGGGTTTCAGCTTTATAAACTAATCATGAGTAGGATCCTCGAGCTCCGTCCCCTTGCAAAAATGCGTTTCTGGTAGTTTTAAATAGGAAATTTGGGAAGGAAGTACCCTAAATGCTCAACATGTCTCAAATAGCACCATCTAGTTCGACGATAAACCTGATGTGAAATGGGTGTGCACCAAAAATCGACACAAAATGTGCCGCCCATGCAACCGTGTACAGGCCATTTGAAGTTTGCCAAAATGTATGTCATTTTGGGCGATAGATTTTTGCGTTTTTTCTTCATAAAAATCTTATTTACAGCCCAATTTACCTTTCTGTTAAAAACTACTTCGAAACGCACTTTGCCATATCCGCTTGGAGACCCTAATCACGAGTGATCACACGACGATTATCACTTATCTCTCGATCTTTTACCTCTCAGGAGATCCTTCTCTTATTTCTTCCTCTTCGCAGTCGTTGACCTGTTCGTTTTCTTCGGCACGATCTTCAGCGCGGTCGCGTTCAGATTGGACGGCTAAATTTTCGTTTTACTTCAATGATTTTTATTATTTGTCCAAACCTCGAGGATTCATTCCTGCCATAAAGCACTGTTTTAACCGGCAAGCTCTACAGACGTTTCGATGCTCTGAATTTTGACAATTAGTACAAGTTTGAACTAACGACGATTTTTGAGCCTCCTTCATGAAATTCTTTGACACAACGACATCGTAAAATCAAAATACGAAAGCAGCAATGCAAAAATGATGCTACGATATCGTTAATTCTTTAGACATTTTGCGACCTACCCTTAGCAATAGCGCACTGGCCTTCAAATCGACAAAGGTACTGTCGGTTGTTCCAGACGCTGAAAATCATTCCTTCATTTTTCTAAAATTATTATTTTTCCGAGCAATTAGTTTCCCTCGCAAATTTTGGACCATCATTTTCTCTCCTATCTTCAATTTGAAGTGCTCGCGCAGTCTGTAGCTCATTCCTTCTCTTTGTAAGCCTTTCACACCCCTCTTTTCTGTGTTCATTATTTAGTGGCGTATTCATCGAGAGTTAGAGAAAACAAAGGATTACGGTAGCTAACATAAGAGAGCAAAGAAGCAGAAAAATCATAAAATATTATGGGAAAAGATAGAAAATGCGAAAAGTTCGCTAGCATAAAGGACAATCAGTCAGTTTGCAGTTGAAAGGTGAAAAAATGGGAGAAAGACGAAAAATTGACGCAGAAAAGTCGTTCAAAATGCGTCTCTCTCACTTGCGCCTTGCTGACTTTTGAAAGCGTTCCTACAGCTTAAAGCCGCTTAGAGGAAGAAAATCGTGAAAATTTTGGTCGGTAATAAAGCAAAATGTTGTGAGATCAATAACTATTACTGTGAGGGTAACTATTAAATAATTGGGAAAACTTGGATGGTGAATCTAGCGCATCAGAATAAAAAAATTGAAATTGATCAACCCGAAGTAAAAAACTTTGAGTAGTCTCCAAAATACGACCTTTTATGCGCGAGTAACAAATTCAAGGCCTTCTCACACCAACTTTGAAATATTTTGATGGTCTTATCATATAGAAGAGATAGCTGAGAACATTCGTAACTTGCATCGAAGGTATGGTGTGATAAAAACAACACAGATAATACTCGGGAGAGATATCTTGGGCTTTTGTTTGAGTAACAAAACAAGGACAACCTACTGTTGACCTATTTGAGATACAAATGAAAGAATTCTCCAAAACCAGTAGCATTGACCTAATTGTGCAAATCAGTTGGACCCAAAGTTGAGGTTTTATTTAAATTTTGAGACTTTTAAAGTGATGATTGATAGAAGGTAATCACTACAGATTTGATCGAATTTGTAAAAATTAACAAAAAGTATAGTACTATCAGTTTCAGCGAAAAATTACTAATTTGGACAAGTTATCAAAAAGACGATTTGGGAAAGGGCGTAACGTCGCAACAAAGCGAAATAATGTGCAGGAATAGGATAAGGTAGGGATTGTAAGGGAATGCTCGCTCGCTTTTACACACTATCTCGTTATGTGTACGAAGTTGCGCTCTTTCCAAGAGGTCATCAAAAATTAGGCATATTCGTCTGCACCCACAATTTTTGGAGAAAAACAAAATGAAATTTCTGAATACAATATACTCTCGCATAAAGGATAAATCCGCAAGTATCCACTGCTAACTCTAATCAAATATCAGTTTGGTCGCCCGAATTATTAGCTGATTAAAGTAGGTCAATATCAGAAATGTGACTTGAAGGTTATTTGGAAGTCAGAAAAATAAAATGGAAAACATTTTACCGTACCTCCGTCTGAAGAAACCTTTGCACCCATTACAGCTCACACTGAAAATTACGCAATTTTATCGAAAACAGAAAAATGAGAAATTTTTACTTACACGCCATAGTGCTTGCCAAATGCCTGAAAATTTACTTGTTACAAACATTATTATAGGTCGTTAAAATTTCATCTTCAGATTTTGATATCTTATTCACTGACGATGTTCTGTGCTCATGAATGATTTTTTTTTCTAAATTTTACATTTGTAGTAAAATGCGATAGTTTATCCCTTAATGTAAAGAATATCATGTATTTCATCTCGTATTGTTACAATAAGCTCTCTTTACAAATATACTAAACAAAGAGAACATTCTTTTCTAACTCATTTTTGATGACGCAATTTATCCTATGCTCAAAATCTCATTGGCTTCCATTTTTACGCATGCTTTTGTTTCACCCAGACAAACTTCTATGAAACAAAAACTAATCTATTTTTGCAATTTTGCAACGATATCTAGCAGTTTATCGCTGAAAAAATCAATTTTCGCAGACTTTTCGAAATTTTAGCAATAATGTTTGATATAAATTACACTATCATCAATTTATTCTTAATCTTTCGCCGAATTTTCGATCGCTTTCAAGATGCTAAACAGTCTGATGATAAATCACGGTCATTTCTAATTTCGAAAAGGTTGACCGAGATTTGAAAATAACCGAAATAGATTGAAGTCAGTTGACCTTAAAACTTTCATAAAAGAATTTAGTGTGATATGATTTATTTTATAAATTTTGATTAACTCCTAGATGAAATTCAGCGATTAACCTATGATATTTATCTGAATCTTGCAAAGTTTTCCAAAATTTCAATTCGTAGATTCCCTATCATGGATCTTATTTAGGCTAAATTCGGTTTACAACTTACAAAAACACGTGTTAGGTTTCCATTTGGTTATTTGGATGTAGTAAAGAAGCCCTCTCAAAGAGATATGGTGTTTAGCTTCTTCATCTCTATCTGTTATCCTTCTGTCTTTTTGCATTTATCCTCCGACCTCCTAAGCCTAAGTCCCCTTTTGATGACGCAACGGTTTCATTCACTTGCATTAGACTGCTCAGCTCTGCATATTTTACATCACAAATTCTTCACGCGTTTTTATGAGATGCAGATTAACGCTACGCTGTTCATCGCATAAAATACACGCGCCTAGAACTCGCGCTGTTTATTAGCCCTAAACAAGTGAAAGATGAACTACTGTAGAAAGGTGAAAGTTAATAAGCAGAGATGAGTTGCAGTTTAAATTGAAATCTGTAGTTCAGAATATAAAATTTTTTATCCAGACATAAGACTAATTTAGAATTTTTTGAAAAGTTAAGTGACCTGAATGATGAAAGTTTTTTTTCTAATTTCTGTACATGCCTCAAAAGTAGACTGTCTCAGTACAAGTGCAACGTAGTTATTGTAATTTTCAGGAAATTGTTTAAATACGTTGTCGAAATTAATTCGTAATAGTTTCAGTTGTATTTGCTGCGTAGCTTGCGATGAAATAATATTCGAGAAAAAACACTCGAAATGTCTTGCTTCACATTTTTCTTGTGAAACTTGCAATTATCCTAATTCTTGTAAAAATTATGTTCTACTAAAAATAAATATAAGCGGAATAAAAGTGTTACTTTGTCGAATAACTTCTCGGGCAATTTAAAATTAACGTTGGCCAAATGTAGGCAGATGTCCGTGCGATAATCGTCTTTATGACATTTTGCAGCGTTGAAATTGTTCGAAAGTGGGTAAATTGACGGAGTGATGAGACTTCACAAAGTTATTATGTTTTTTTTCTGAATAAGGGAAATAATGAACAACATCCCTGCGCAATTCATCAGCTCCATAAGCACAGAACATTGTCGGTCGAGAATCTTTGAAGATAGCCTGATCACGCGTCTATACTTATATGGAAAATTGTAAAATGATGTCAATGTTGAAATTTAATGAGGGTGATCAATTGAAGCTATATTTTTCGTTTAGAAAGATGAATGATCAAAGTGTTCTTTAGTAAGACATGAAAAATTACCTGATCACCGCAAATAACGCAACTCAGCTTATCCTGATTCGCTTTCCGCCGGCCACGACCGCTGTAGACGCTGCCTGAAAGCAATCTTTTACCTCTTGCGATTTGAAAATGTTTGCCGAGATAGTGAACTCGTAGTTTTCAGAATATCATCGTTTATTGCGCAATTTTAGCCATTTTGATTCCACAGTATCGAAAGAAATCAACTAATTAACGACCATTTCCGCATTTAGCGGGCGAGTCCAGCTCAAAAGCATTGTTTCACTCACTTGACCAAGTACAGTGCAAGCTCTAAGAATAGATTCGGAAGGATTGAATTTCAAACTAGAATTGAAAAGCAAGTCAATTAGAAAAAAAAACGATCTACAGTATCTTCAATTAGTTCGACTTTAAGAATGTGTGGTTGGCTGGAAGGTCAAAAAATTCTAGACTAGATGAGATACACTTGAAAAGACACTGAATGAAGATTGGAAAAGAATTTTCGAATGTTTAGAGTAGTGCTGTCGTTCTAACAAGAGTAAATGATCAATCAATTATCATTGGATACTTAGTAACTGTGTTCATTGAAAATTTTCGATAGCGAAATGACATGATATTTTTTCATAAGTGAATTTTGTCATTGATGATACCTTTAGCTCATCAATCTTACTCGCATAAAGGCACTTTCTATCAGTGTAAAAATAACATAGTAAAAAACCATGATTTACCTGGTGCTTGTGGAGGATTCTGAGGCGGGTTCAATGGCAAATGGTGTGGCAGAATTTGAATGGAATGCTGAGACTGGATCATCTGTTGCATGGATGGTGAAGAAGTTGTCGATTGCTCATTCGAAGTACACGGCTCAGACAGGAAATTCCCTGAACTGTACGGCCCTTCCGAGGGCGACGATGTCGTGTTCATTGAGTCGCTGCTGAAATAAGAATTGAATTATTGAAGAACTTTGCATTATATCGATGTTCGCCTAGGAAACTGATTAGTTGATCATCCCAAATCAATCAATCAATCGATGATAATTTGTCATTTTAACGAGTGCGCATAATCAGTCTAAAGGCGTGAAGTGAAAAATCATGATTTTTGAAAAATTTGAATGAGAAATAAGAAAAAGCAAGTGATCATTCAGAATGTAAATGAAAAATCGATATCAGGCTTGAAAATCAGCAAAGGCTGCTATGGCACGAAGTTGGATGAAAGCAATAGCTCACCCAGATATGGCGTCGTCGACGGAATCTACCGTAATATTGAGATTGAGTAGATGTTGGTCTTCGTCAGACTCGCTTCGCGGGGATCCAGCCTCAGAGAGCGGGTCTTCTTGCTCGTCGTTGCCGCTTTCAACCGATGAAACGATTTCCAGAGGACTAAGCGGACGTGGGCTGTAACTCTCCATCGTTGCGATAGATGAATGTTCAATACTTGGAATGTCGATTGTCACTTAGCAAGTCTCGCACTTTCAAAAGGATATTTCGCCGAGGACAGTTTTATATATTAAATCTAGGCTAGTTCCGCCTCTCCTCTATTTCACGGCCTCACCAATTATGATAAAATCTAAAATCTCCCAACGCGACACCTCATACACAAACCGTTGCATGATGCAAGAGGAATTAGAAAGAATAGGACTAAAAGTGCTAAAATCGAAAGAAAAGTTGTGGATGAATTTTTTATACGATTTTTTCTTCTAAGACTGTCATGCATATAGCAACAACTTTCTTCTGGTATTTTTTAAAGTAGAGAGGTAACCTAGGGAAGTGACATGTGCAAGGTCATTAAGATATGTGTGTGTGTGAAATTAGGCAGGCTCCTAAATATGCAAAACTTTGCGCATTTGTCTTTACATAGAAAGGGACGGAGCCTGCGAAGAATTACTGTGGATTATTCGTATACATCTTCAGCTTTACCTGAAGTTATCGAAACTCTAACTTGAAGTTTCTCAAATATTTACCGCAAATTGGTTCCATTCGAAAGTTCATTTGAATTTTAGGTAATTGCTAAAAAAAAATCCTACCTTTGTTGAGGTACTCGTGGCTGTGATGTAGATGGGTATTTGGCACTGGTTGTTGGCAGACTGTGTCCACCGAAGCGGACGCCGACCCGTAGTAGTTGTTCGAATGGGGACGAGGCAGTGAGCTGGTGCTGGAGAGGGTGAGGATGAGTCGAGGCTGCAGAGCTGTTGCTGCTCTCCGACTGTTGCTGCGATGAATGGGGCGGGGCGAACATCATTGGACACAGCACCGAGGGGCAGCGGGAAGGGAGGCAAGACAGGGGAAAAGAGCTCCGCAGTCGAGAGCCTAGAGCAGTCCACGCCTACCAACCAATACAAACAATGCAGCAGTTCATCGAGAAGGGGGACACATTCGGCCCGACGATCTCTGTTCTTTCACAACAGGCTCCTGAAAAGGTACAATTTTAGCATAAGAAATACGGTAGCTCCAAAAACTTATTGCAACAGTTTGATTTCAAAATCACGCGCAGAATTAGCAGAGAGGAAAACCTTAACTGAGGATAAATTTCATATTCTCTTCTGCCTTCAAATCACCTGCATGGTTTTAAGAAGAAAAAAAAACGTCCTAATAATTTTGATTTTGAATCTCAAAAAGTTTCGAACTCATTTGATAGCAATAAAGTGATGATCAAGGTGCCAAAATTCAGGAATAGAAAAGGGGAAATTAGACAGTGGATTTATAAAATCGCACCATAAAAGCAAAAGAGCTCATGTAGCCTCGAATCAATGACAGGGGAATTTCTGATTTTAGTCGAGTCTATCGGTAAAAAGGAAAATTATGATGACTCCAGACAGACGAATCAAAACGATACTACGAGGACAAAGAAAATAGACACTCATCTTTTATCGCCAAAGGGCCTTATCAGAAAGGGGACCAGTATGTTACTCGCGAAATAGTGCTAATTCAGTAAGAAACGGGTAAGATTCAAGACAAGGACAACTTTATCAGTGCTCAATGGAAATTGAACTGTGGCACCATTTTAGAAGAAATACGCAGCAAAAATTTATAACATTTTTTCATAAAAATTTTATACGAGAGAGAGATGCTATCAGGGGACATTGATAGTTTGTCGATAAATTCTACTTAGTTTTCCATTATTTATTCGTTTTTCTCTCAAAAATATCCGGATACTTTTCCTCTCCCGAAACATCCAAATTTGTCCGGAATTATCGCCAGCTTACATCAAATCTCCAGAGTTCAAACGTTCCATGTCACTCCCGATTTCGCTGAATTCCAATCTCAAATCGGTCAATTCTTTTCACTTCGCTATCTCGAATTCTCAATGCAACCTTGCGTACGTTTCGCATGTAAATGCAGATTTCAAAAGACAGTTCGAGTGAGATAACAATGCAAGGGCATTTTCACCTGAGAATACCGATAGTATTGAAACTTATTGCATACAAGGGATTTAGGAATCTTGTTTAGATAATTATGAGGATAAAATTGGGTAGAAACTTTGAACAAGCGAAAAATGAGAAAAGGTGAAGAAGATGTCCAAGTTCGAGAGAATTTGATAAAATCTGTTAAGATGGTCCACTACTTTATTGGCTACTGCCGAAATGTAACAAACTAGAATCACATTGATATCAAAATAGCGATGGTGGGTAATGGGCCTTTGAAATAGGCTGAATTTTGCACAGACTTCGGAATAAATGGCTTTGGAATTAAAAAGAACTTGACAAATGTCCCTGCTTATAAAAGGTTTCCTAGGATCCCATTTTTGTAGAAGGCTTTATGCTTACTGAGAGTGGAATATTGTGTTATGCATATAATATAAGATGACGTCAAATAATGACAAACAACTCTGGTTTTATCTATTAGGGTGTTCTGAAAGTCCTGTCCGATGATTTAAGAAATTGTATTTATGTATCAAAGTGGTTATTATAATATCGTAGAAGTGCCATGATACTTACAAAAAAGGTCTATAAGGTATCATCATATATTCTGAGCATAGGTATTCACTCCGATTCTTTCTAATGGATCAACATCGGGTTCAACATTTTCCAGTCTTTCCTCCTCCGTTCGCATCGAAAGGAATTTCTGAAAAATCTAATGATTGGAGATGAAAGCTGGATCCTCTACGAGAACAACACACACACTGCCTTTTGGATTGCATGTGGATCAGGGCCGCCAACAGTGGCGAAGACAGACCTGCACCCTCACATAATTCTCTTCTGCTACTGGTGGAATTCAGAAGGGATGCCATACTCCGAATTGCTGCCATGCTCACGGCCTCCACCTACACCCATCAGTTCGAAAGTCTGGCCAAAGTCAGCCGAGAAAATCGGCCTGAGAACGTGCGAATGTTCACCTGCTTCGTATCAACGCTCGGCCTCATTTAGCAAAGAAGACCCAGAACAAACTAGAAACGCTTGGTTGGGAAGCGGTACCCTACCCACTTTATTCCCCTGATCACGCTCCTTCTAATTATCACCTTTTTCGCAATCTAAAACAATTCTTGGCTGAAAAATTTTCCAACAATTATGATGCTCTAAAAATGGGATCTCTAACTTTTTTGACTTGCAGTTCCCCAATCTCTGAGCAAAGGCATCAATGATCTCCTCGTTTGTTCGGCTTCTGTTGTAGATAATAGTGGTAACTATATCATTGATTAAAGTTAAGTTTCAATAAAGAAATAAAATAATTGAACAATTTGTTAATATTGGACAGGACTTTCCGAACACCCGATAATATCGACTCGAACTTTTCAAATATCAAATGGAGATGAGCAAGAATTCAGCCAAACATCGAGAAAAGTAGTCTGTGGTGTCTAATTACGGGACTCTAGTTCATCGATGAACCCATTTATGCACCAGTGCCTTCGTTAAAATTGGACTTTTGCTTCCACTAGTTTAGTCGTTGCCAACATTAAAACAGGAACAGGGAGTACGAGACGTTTGAGACATTCGGCCCTCGCTTTTTGTCATCTATGATGCTGAAATTGAAATTTCACTCGCAACCCCGATAGCACCGATCTATCAGTTCGACATTCGGAGTCTATCGAGCACTCCCTGACTTGAACTTCCGAACAACTGGCGGCATGCTAATTGATGTTTGGTTAAAGTTTGATGAGAAAACTGAAGTAGATAACGCCGAAGTGATCTTCTCTTCAAAGGAATTCGTCATATTTTAAAAATTGAATTCGCTGATTCAATTAAGATTTTTAGCAATACAAGTAGAACATCACCGAATGGTTATCAAAAATGTTCAAAATAGCAACAATTATCCTCTAAGCTCGTTTACCATTCTTACTTTAGAGTTGAACAAATCCGACTCAGCTTTAATTCTTTCTAGAAAGCAACATGAAATTGTTGACCTATTAAAAATTCAATCAATTTATCTTGAAGTGCAATCCTGTCCAAAATTCCAGGCATGGCCTTAAACTGTACTTTTATAGATTTAATTTTCTGATGCAGAAGGAAGTCTGGTATTTCGTGTTTGGTCGATTATCCTCGTTTCCTTCATATTACCTTTCCTATCCATCTTGATTTCTCGCATTCTCTCTTCCAACAGTCCCGTTGCCCTTCACTATCTAGCGCATCATCAAGTCTCGTCCATTCCTCTTTTGGACCGAGTCTCTCCAGGCTTTCTCCGCACTTTTCCCCTTTTCCTCAACATCAAGATTTTTAGGTCACCATCAAAATGATAAAAGCCGAGTCAATGACCCCATATGAAGACCCCAGGTTCCAGCAAGGCCAATGAAACTAACCCAGGAAAAAAATCTTTGATTCGATGAACCCACAGATTAAGAAAAGAATAACGAAAGCTTTAATAAAAGTTTGAAAGGAAGTTAAGACTTTAATAACCCTGGACGAACTCTCAAAAGTGAATAAAATGTGCTTTCACTAAAAAATACTACCTACATTTCAAACGAATTTAAAGGTTTCATGGAATTAGACAGATCTTTCCAAAAATTGACCACTTTGAACATTCACACCAGACAACCTTACAAATGAAATGAGGAATAAAGTGATGCTCAGCGTAAATTGTAGGTCTTCGTAGTAAAATAGCATCATTATACCGCAACTAAACTGTTATCTGACGCAAAAAAAAACAAGCAAGTATCGGGTAAAATAGAGAAACACTGCGTATGTTTCATTATCAGTTTCATCAAATTACGTAGCAAGTGCGTAAAAATTGCGCCCCGGCTTCGCTTTGCCATGCAACTTTGTGAATCACTTCAGGATTATCTCACAATTTTTGCTAATAAATAAGCAATCATCAGAACTATCCCGAAAAGGATAATCCAAAGTGACTAATTTAGCACTTTGTCAGAAAGAAAAACGCGCATTCAGAAAGACACTGAATTTTTATGGCATTCCAAAACATTTCTAGTGATTAGAAACTTCATTCTGAAGGCAAAACAACATTCCTCGTCAGATTAAAAATTTCATTTATTCCGAAGGGTGCTTTGATCTAACAAACGTTTAACGTGAAAATTTGACCATGCAACAAATTTTAAATGCTAAAAATTCAGATTAGGCGTCAGAAGTCGACAGAAGCTGAAAATATTTTCCAGCCTATAGAGAGGAATACTGTAATCCTCAAAACCTGACTACGCGACTAAAGATAGATGCGATAAATTTAATTTTAGTAAGATTAAGCCGTTCTGCCATTTATAAATTTAGATTTAGTTTTATTGTTTGTAGAAAAAATCCTGACTTTGTGGGTGGAGGAATTATCTGCAAAAGCGGCTACATTGGAATTGTCAGGATTATCTTTTGACCTTCAAGGATAAAACAAAAGTGAATAGAATTATCTTCTGGACTATTTCCATTTATGGTATATAACTGACAAAAACTGTATTTTATCTTAACTTGGAATCTTGTGGATGAAAAAAATTTAAATAGACCAAACATGTGGTAATATGCAAACATTATACGTGATAATTTCACAATGGAGCAGCGAAAAAGAATTCAACGCATAAATAAGACGTTAATCCGGGTTAGATAGAAAATGAAGGATGAAAGAAGACTGGATAAAGCCAGGCATTCTTCGAGATTGATAAGGCATGTCGAAAGCCGCGCAGCAAATTTGCAGGAAAAATTATCATAGACTGATAAAACGAATCGGAATGATCGAATATTGTCATACGATAAGAATATTCGATATTATAATTTTTGAAGAAGCAGTTTTCTGTGGTTTTTCATTTCCCAATTTTTGGTTTTTTTTTTTTAAATTTTAGCCTTCTTCAATCGCAAATCACAGCATTTGAAGAACTGTTCATTTAATTTTTAAACTAGGAAAAGATCGGCGCCAGTCTTTCCAATTATCTTCTTTCGCAGAAAACATCGGATGATTTTGGGAATTTGACAGATTAAATTACCTTTCGAAAAATCTTTGATCACTAGCCTACAAGTGAAAAATCAGACATTTCTTTGCTAACAAGATCCTCGACCAAATTCATACAAATTGCATTTTGAAAGTCATTTTTACTCAGCAGATTCACTACAATGATGTCAAAGTGAGTTGTCAAGTTTGGTAAAAATAACGATGAATTAGGACGAAGTCTGGGAATCTTTTTGTCATTGTCTGTCGTTCTTTCCTTCTCTTCTCCGATTTGGAAGCAAAAAATGGCGGACCAATGTGTTGCTGCAAGCTAATTTCGATAATTAATCAAGTTTCTGCAAAATTGGTACGTTTTTGAACGATCAAAAACCTAAAATTACACTATCTTCTTTCCTCTGCAACGTGTTTATAATGTCATATAAATTGCGATCTTAGAAGGTTAATAGAGGACAAAACAAGGAAAATCTAGAAGCGGTAAAATGACAAATTGATAAAACGAAGAGAAGAAAGGACAGGTCAAATAATTTCCCCACTTGACAAAAAATCAGATCATAAAACGAAAGGAAAATCCCGACATTGTTGATTAGGCAATAATTGAGTGATTAGAAATCTGCATAAATTATCGAAAATCAAAAGAAATTGAATCATTCGTGTGGTAACCTGATATCGGATACACAGAAATAATGATGATAATTTGGTAGAGCCAAATTAGCATTAAGACTGTCTTATATAAGATATTAGTTGACGAGTCAGTATGAGTCTGATTATTTTCATTATCCAGTTTCGTTTTATCGCGAGCAGTTGGGCCAGAAGCAGAACTACTCCTAGTCCCAGCGGTGACGTCGCTAGGTGGCTGGTCAATCAAGGCGAGAGACTCTCGATGGGATTGAGTAGTCACTCGTGAAGCGAGTAACCTGCGACCAGTGATGGATCGTCAAAACCATGATATACTGATGATCTAACTGGGCACTATGATGATGATAAATCATTTCATTCCTCAACTTGTTGTTGATGTTATTGACTCTGATCATGTCACTATTATAACATAAAGAATTATAAAAATTCGCAAGATATTATTGCCAGTTTGCAAGAAAAAATAAAGGGGTTGAACTTTTGTTTCGATTTTTATCAAATAATTTAGCATTTTTTCTTATTATGTCCCTTGAAAGTTTAGATTCCTCGCTTTTGTTCATTTTTGTGAACTTTTGTAATTTGTTTAGGTGTTCTTGTCAAACTCCCTATGCGAAGTATGACTTAATTTAGAGGAGCAAATGAATTTTCCCGAAGCAAAAATCAACGATGATCAACAAATTTTCACTATAACAGAAAAAAAACCAATCACCTTGGCTGATAGTTTTGATCGGAGGAATGCAGAAAAATGATACGAGAATTGGGATAAATCAGAAAATGATAAGATGTTTCGAGAAAAAGGATAAAGGTCAAAAGTAAAAAGATGAAAATATAGTCAAATTGATGACAAAATATCAATCCAAGAAAAGCTAAAGGATATTTTTCGAAGATAATCTAGTTATCTTTATTCCGCACGAGATATCTCGAACTCTAGTTTTGATCTATATTTTTCGTTACGCTAAAAATAATCGGCTCCTTAAAAATGCATGAAAATGTCTGACGAACAAAATCATCAACCAAATGCAGAAGAAAGAGCTCGAAAATAACGACGGATTTCTGATTTCTGCTAGCTATCAATACTATTTTCAAATTCTGACCAACAAAATAAATTTAGTCACGTCGTTAGTGGCTCATAATAATCGTGTTTTTTCAATTCTTTAGAATTCTGCAAAAATCACTAATCCTCTCATTTTATCTGCGGAAAATTCAATCTCTCATCAATTTAATTCTCCTTTCGACCAACATAAATGAAGCAGATTGGTGTTGATCATTATAAGACGAAGGAGATGAACACAAATTTAGGGAACGAAATGTGCATCATCAAATGGAGACTGATAAGTGCTAGGCATGAGTATACAATTTGTTAAATTAGAATGTTCGTCACGAAAAATATTATCCTCACGTGAAAAACTCTAGGTCTTTTCCGAGTTCTAGCTAAATTTTCCGATACACTTAGTGAATAAAATTGCGATAAGTTGCAGAATCATTTTTACTTATTCATAAGATCATCAATGAAGACAAAAATCTCTAGTCAAAAGTTGTAAACTTGTCCTTAGCATTTCATGGCAATCGTCAGTCAAAAAATAAATCCTGACACATTACCATATCATCAAAATCTAGACCTCGAAAATAATAATCAAGATAATTGAGCAAATATGAGTAAATTTTAAAACAACAAAATTAGTACTGGGCATCGCGAACTTCGGAGAACAAATAGACAAAACGATGTGGGTTAAGCTGAACGAAAACCAGTCTGAGTCAACAACGCGAGGGAACATTTTGGTCGAGAAATCGAACTTTTTTACCACAGGGATTTTTATAAGTTATGTAACTTTGATGACAATTTAAAATATTCCATTCTAGTTGTGGTTGTAGTTTGCGCGTTTTGTATTT
The DNA here is from genome assembly GCA_964036155.1 of Diploscapter coronatus. Lineage (NCBI taxonomy): Eukaryota > Metazoa > Nematoda > Chromadorea > Rhabditida > Rhabditidae > Diploscapter > Diploscapter coronatus. The sequence continues at coordinate 41,970,862 of OZ038422.1, read as the reverse complement.
GTAGATCGTCTGGTTTGTATTTTTTTTATTTGCGAATCATATTTGAAAAAAAAGTTTCGTAGAAGATTTTAATGTATTCTAGTCGTCTGACAAAACGAACTGGCGGCTATGAATAAGTGGACTTTGGAAAATTTTTGATAGAAATTTGTATTCGCTATTTGAACGGCAACATTTGGGGAATTTTTGCTCGACAAAATGAATTTTTCAAAATGTAAATTGCATAGTCAAATGCCGCTACAAAAATTTCAACGTGACTTTGGGATTTTTCACCGAACACCCTTTACAATTTTTGCTCGAATTTTCGAGCGCTTGCACGATTCGTTGTACTTTCATCGCGTGAATTTTGGAGAAAATGAGATGATGAATTGAAAATGAGATGGAAATCATAAGAAAAAAAGCTTTGAATTTTGCCCCACATGATAGGGAATTTTGTAGCCTTGATAATAACAATTTTCGAAGGTGTTCATTCAAAATCCATCTAGAATTTGTGGAGGAATAGAATTAAAAATGAAGACGAAGGAGTTTGGTATAAATTAAAAATTCATGCATTTTTGCAATATTACTGACGCTTTTTATTGTCATTCAGCTGTTCTAGAATTATTTCAGGTATTTGAAAATGCGTAATTCTTGAGCGATTCGTTCCAAAATCGCGCATAAATTAAGTCCAAAATACGGTAGCTAAAACACAAACAGGAAACTGGAAAAATTCCACCTGTTCCACTCCAAAATCACTAATTTTACTGCTTGTCTGCAAGCTGAAATCTGGTGGTAGATGGATAAAATTCGCGATGCAATTACCGAAAAAATGGGAATAGCATGCGACACGAAATCGTAGTTTAGTTGGAGGAGGTATGCAAGATTTTTGGTTTCGTGAAATTAATTGAGTCAAACCTAAGGGGTCTGGTAAACCAATGCATAGAGAAATTGGACAAACAACTATTCCAATTTTCTTTCGACTAGTCTAACAGTGAACAATGATGTTGAGAGAGGTGCATGAAAATTATGCATGGAAGTTATCAAAAATTCTAGTGCAAAGTCTTTGAAGAAATAAATGATTGACTAATACTTCTTTCGGAAGAGAGGAATATTAAGCAACTTTATCTCATCTTTCGTTAGCGAATTATTTGAAAATCATCACATTGTCTTCGACGATTTTACCGTATGGAAGAAACTAATGATGCATCGCAATGAACTAGCCAGAAAAATGAAAATTTTGCGGAAGGCTTGCGTAACACTTTTCGATACCATTACGATAAAAAAGGTGATGAATTGAGTAATTTAAACTAATTTTTGGGCTAGGTTATAGTAAAATATGCTAATGGTTGTATAGCGATAAACAAATGCAAAATTATTCAGTACGTGAAGTCTAATGAATGACTAGATTTTTCCACCTCACGTAATATTTTCATTAACTTTTTGCATAGTAATAGAGTAAACTGCTCGCACGTAAAATGCCCATCTATTAAGGGTTTGCTTTTTCTGGAAAAAAAATAATTTAGAAGAAATCGAAGAAAAGTTCATATCTAGTCTGTGAATTCAATTTTTATCTGATTCGTCATAGATCATTCTTCAGATTTCAATAACAGAACAAGGAAGTGAATTTTGGCAAATTGATGCAAGGATAGTGATACCTAAAAATAAACTGCAGAATATGAGGAAAACGACAAAACCTCTCTCCAAAATGGTCGGCAAAAACCGCAGAAGGGAAGCGTTTCATATAGTTTTCGATTTACTTTTATCGCAAGTATAAAAACCTGTGGGGTATAGTAAAATATCACCAGATTTAGCTAATTAGTCCAGAAGGATAGGATTTCAGCGGAATAGTATAAAGTTTTAAAGGAAGATATTTATGGGTTCTAATAAAGACAATAATGAGTTTTGAATTCTTATTATCGAAAAAATGGAAGAAATTCTTATATTATACCAAGTTAGCGTTTTCACCAGAAATCATTATTGAATTTGATGCAGGTTTCATCCTCAATCCTCGTCTGAAATCATACAATGAACGCTCTTTCATGCGTTAATCAGACGCTTTTCTTCCAATTGTCTTGAAATTCAGGAGATTATCTAATCCAGACAAGACCATAACGTAATCTTTTCATAAGGGATTTCAACTTCCTTGAAAGTCATTGTTTTGATGAAAAATGCTCAACTTTCAAACAACCAAGCTTAAAATAACAATTGAGCCATTTCAAGAGCAGACCTGGTATGCATAAAAATAGGTTCCATAGCCAATTGAAAATTGAAACCACTTCCGAAGGATAAAGTTTACCGCACAAACCTAGAAGGTCGAAAATAATATCCGCGAATGACTAAATTGGTCATAATTGATGTTTGCGGTAAAATTTTTCATAATTGAGAAAAAGTTACGGCGACAAAGTAAAGTCTGAAAAACGAGGATTTATCAGAAGTAGGATCAGAGTTTTTTCATAACATTTTAAAGTAAATTTTATGATTTTAGGAAAAAACTTGTTTTGATGGTATGAAATTTCAATGTTTTGATGAATTAGGAGATGGTAAGAATAAAATTATTTCGTACCTTCGTTTTATTTTGCGTTTAGGTTCGACTAGTGGACCAAATGCGATTTTGACAGAATCGACATGTTCTTGGACACGTTCACAATTAGTATCGCCAAATTTGTTCATTATCTTGAAAAATAAAATAATTTTACGACGATGATATTTTGAAATAAAATGAAAGACCACGATTCGTACTAGAAAACGATAGAATCTAGGTTATTTCCACCATATTCTGGGCCAGTTTGATGAAATATTTATAGAAAATTACAAGAGTTGCGAAGAAAATCGAGAAAAACTGACAACTTGATGAAAATCAGATTCAAACCGCATGTAAACCGCAACAGTGCAACAGTTTTGCATTTTCTCGCTGCACACTTTGAAAATTCGTTTCTGATCGATTTTCTCCTTTTTCCTCCATTTTTGGAATTCTTTCCTGTTGGAATCATTATTTTAAAATCCCAGAACATTCTAAAACACTGTCTAATGTTCTAGAGCTTTTTGAATTTTCAAAATTTCGATTTTATCACTCTATTTTTATTTTTATCGGGATTTTTTATTTTCGATTCCTTGCAGCCAGTTGATGGCTGATCCGGAAATGTTGGCGCGCGTGTGCGCGCTGGTGAACATGCGGAACAGAGCGGACAATCCGAACGACAACGCGCTCAACATGGCCGTCCAGTCCACGAATGTCGCTGCCAAAATCAACGGACTCAGTGATAAGGTTAATCGAGAATTTTTTCGGGGGAAAATCTATGATTTTATTTCGAATACTATACTATATATAGATAGATATAATTTGTTTATGGAAGAAAACGCCACTCTCGCTGCATCTTTTTGTCACACACCTCTATTTTCGTCAAGAATTTATGAACTTATTCGGGTCGAATTTATTGAGCATTTTCCAGGAAGCCTCAGACATCCTGCTGAAAATGGCGGGCGACGGTCCGTCCCGAGAGCAGGTTCTTCTCGGTCTTCTCTTCCACTTTCTCACCAAGCCCAGCGAGTATCAGAAGGTTCAGGAGTTTTTATTTTCCAGAAGAAAAGTCATGTGGAATTCAAAGAAATAATCAGTGGATCGATTTTAAGAAATACTTTAACTCAAAGCTCTAATTTCAGTGGTTTTATAGAATTCAAAATATGATGATTTTAGTAGGAATTTTGTAAAGTGAGCTTCAGTGGCTGAATCACATGACGGTGCTCTCGCCCGACCAGTGGTACACAGTGCTCTGCCATATGAACATGGTGCTCATCGAATTGTATCCCAAACTGCAGGAAGTCGCCCGAGACCAGATCATCGTCTTCTTCAGGGAGGGCATCAAAATGAACATTCCCAAGGTTCGAGAAATTCTTTATCTTTAGGGAGAAAATAAATGCAAATAAAAGGCCACACTCGCGGGTTGGGCTGTCGTTTTTGCAGATTCACGTGTAAGGAGGGGTGCGAAATTTAAACGGATATGTGGTTGCCAGAATTTCAAAAAGTGACAATTTTTGAAAAAAGGGAGATTTTCAGATCGACAACGTGATAATGAATCTCGTCCGATGTCTCAATGGATCCGGAGACTGGCAGAGCAAATTGAGGGTAGGATTTTCATTGAAAATCGTCAATCTGAGAAGATAAAAAAGTAGAGGACTGTTCTGAAAAAAGATGCTAGAGTTTAAATAGCACGTTTAAAACCTGCTTTAAATATTTTCGAGTTGTTATAAAAATTTTAATGATAATGCGACGAGGAATATTTTTACAATACTCATCGAACAAGAGAAACCATCTTTGACGTCTATTCAGCAGCTAAAATCTTAAAATCTCCCGATTTTTATGATCACAGCAAAATTTGATGGTACTTTCTAGCAAATCAATCCTTTTTGAAACACTATTTTAGACCTCTTCCGGTCTGACGAGCCTGCTCTTGGAGAACGAGCCGTGGGTAGCCTCCCTCAAGCCGGGCGCCCTGTTGGCCCAGGTCTCTATCGCCACTTTCGCCCATCTCATCATCGACCTGGGCAACGCTCCTGTAAACGAGCCACTCAAACAGAACATGGTCAATCTCGTCGTCTATTTGATCAGGTCATTTTTTTATTTGAATATTAGGAGAATTCTCGTTTCTATAAAAAAAATGAAAAATCTGCACAATTTAGAATGATCGAGCATTTGAAAGTTTGTACTTTAAATAAGTTTCATCTCATTCCTATAAAAAGAGCACAACGTCTTGTTTTTGACCGATTAACAGATTGCTTAGAAAAGTAAATTCTAAAATTTTTAAATCGTCATTTTCAGACTACGCCCTCAGGACGCCCAAATGCTGGGTCGCGATTTGGGTCTGGTTTTGCTGAGACTCAGCAAAATTGCGCAAATTTCTGCCCTCTGGAAGGAGTACGTCTCTGAGCCGAACAAGTTCCACTTGAATAGTAAGTTCTTTTATGTTTTTTTCTCAAAAAAAAAAAACCATTTTCTCAGCATTCGATGAATTGTTCTTCCGCTCTGTGCATCCGCAGTTCCATCAAAATCGCGTCGCGCCGGAGGTTCGAGATTTTTTTTTCCAATTTTTATCGTTTTTCTTGTTGAGTTCAGTCAGTTCAAAAATAGATGGCTTGAAAAGTTGAATTTTGTACTTTTCAGCATTAGGATAGTCGATTTTTTCCAAAAAAAATCTTATATTTCAAAAAGAGAATTTTCAGATCGCCAGAAAAGTAGAATTCATGCTTCTGCACGTTAAACAACCACAATTGGAGAAATACTTCGAATGGTTCTCGAATGCGGTTAGTTTTTTTCTTTCTTATCGATAATCTTTTTAAATCACCGTCGATTATAACGTCAAATACTCTATGCTTTTGGGTTCTCTTTGAAACATACTATATTCTGTCATTTTGAGTATCTACGCGATCCGGATGCAAGTTCAATGCGTGCAGAGCTGATTCGTTACATCCTGTACTTCACGGTCAAGGACATGAATCTGATTGTCGAGTCGAGGGTTCATCTCATCAATTTGTTGCTCGTTAGTGCGGCGGTGAGAGTTTTATGATTCCTTTTTTTTTAATCTTATTCCTATTTTCTTCGAAAAGCTCATTTTGGCTCCTTAAAAGGTTCGAATAGGCTTCAGGTAAATGAAGTTTTAGTTGCATTCCAAGGAGCTTACATTTTTCAAGTAGGAATTCATTTTTAATTTCATGCTATTTTTTACTATTCTGTTTCAGGTGGGCGCGGAGCAGCAATGGTGCAAGATGGTGCTGTGGATGGACTGGATGTTCTACGAGCCCTCAGTGCCCTACTACGCAATCGAGCCCGTCATCGCTCTCATTCGCTTCTATCTCAACTTGCACCACCCATTCGCCAACTCCATCCTCGAATTCGTTTGCAAGGTGATATTTACGCGATAGGAGATTCGCTGAAAATCGTTGAACTAGTAATGCAAATAAGATAATTTTGAACACATATTTTTTTCAATATATCTACTTCCATTGACTTGTAAAATTAAAATTAAAATTGAAAACAATAATAATTCTGAAACATCGATTTTTTGCGATTAGAATTTTGAATACCCTCCCTTCAGTGTGAAATCATTGTCTACATCGAAATTCCGCAAAATATAAAGATTTTTTGAAACTTATGAAAATAATCTTTGACTTTTCAGACAGTCCCTGTATTGCACCCTCCATTGGCAGAGTCGATGAAGAAGGCAATCAACCAGGCGATGCGCCCCATTGCTGACTGCTATCAAGGGTAGGGTATTTGAATTTTTATGTTCAAAACGATCACTTATTATCGCTTATCCGTTGAAAAGACATTTTGAAGTGGTTTTGCAACTTATTTCAATCGCTGAAAATTTCAACTGTATTATGACACTTATTTTTACTACACAGACAAATCATATCGTCTGTCTTCTTTCAATAGGAGGATATTTGAAATCTTTTTGAAACTTGTTTTCATCATTCAACTTTTTAAAGTTGGTTTTAGTTCTTTGGTGACTATTCTGGAGAATTCCCGCCTGGACAAGACTATCCGAGAAGAAGTGAGGAAATTGTGGAAGGACTTCGTCAGAAGTGATGAAGGACCTACGGCTTCTGAAATGTACGCCAATTTGTATTCTACTTTTTATATTCCATTCTTATAAGGTCCAGACATAGATACACGTATCGAACAGCCTAGAAATTATTGAACTTTATGTAATTCTTGGAACTTACTCGAACAATTTCAGAAAATCGGAAGATGTCAAAGAGAAACCAGTCAAGTCATCGTCTTCCAGTGCAGTTCAATCGAACTCGGGACCGAATACCGGTAGATAAAAGTTTAACTCGAGTTGATTTTCGATAAATTAGAAATAGCGAAATTTTGAGGATTAAACTTCTTCAAGCGAGCAAAACAACGTTCAATTAGAATTTTCAATTTCTCGAAAAGTTCGCTCTAACAAAAAATTTCTCTAAAAATGAAAGATAAAAATTTTCAGCCCAAACATCTTCTGGGACTTCTGCCGCTCCAGTGGAAAAGAGCAGAAGCGGTTCATTTTCGATCGTCATGAATCCTCAACTCAAACCGAGTCATTCTTTGGAATCAGCTGCAAGTAGAAAGGCAGCGAAACTTGAAACAGGTGCACAAATTTTTCATTGAATTTTTTTTCGGAATTTTCAAATATTTAGGTTGATTTTCCGAAAAGATGATATGTTGATTTTTTTTACAACCCTTGATGATTTGTAACAGAAAGATGCAGCCAATTGAAAAAAGAAACTTGAAAGAATAACTTTCAGAGAGATTCAGTGTATTTTCATGGTATGCTAATTTCAGAAAATCCTGCAAATTGGAAAGAAGAGAAACCCGCAGCCCGTTCTACGGGAGCTGCCTTCTCGAATGTGCACCCGAGTGGGGGCGTGAAGATGGAGCAGTTTGGGCTGGACGAGGAAATGATGGATGACGAGAGTTCGGATGAAGTCGAACAAGAGGTGGGCCAATTTGTTCAATGTTTTTCTTTTGGTTTAGCAATCGATCCATCTGATTAATTTTTTCCGTCCACAAAAACAGTTCTTGACATTTCTGAAACTTAACTGAAATGGAAATTATTGACACATGTTTTATTTAACGTTTTATTTTATCTAACTCCTAGCATATCGATAATTATTTCAACAAAGCTTTGATACAACATGTGAAACTTATTTAAATAGGGATCTAGATTTTCTAAGTTAGCGAGAAAAGAATCCGGAGAAAGTTGACGTCAAATTTTCAGCGAGAAAAACAGCGTCGCGAACAGGAATTGGCTCAGGCGATCGAGGGTCTGCGCGGCGAGTGGAGGGATATCGTCGAGGGAATGAGGTTGATTTTTTCCAGTTCTTCTAAACTTATTGCTATTTTTAGGGAAAACTTCAAATCTGCCGAATTGGACATGTACGAGAAGAGCGAAGGCGTCCAGAAAATTCTTCAAAAGCTGCTCGATGATGCAAGTTTTCGAGTCTTCCATATTTTATAAAGAAAACCTAAAATCTAATCCCATCGTTTTTCCGTAACTAAAAGTTTGTTTAATTTTGAAAAAAAAAAAAAAACTAGTTACAAATTGCATTTCATACGTTTCAAATTTGCGTTATCATCTTTGTAACTAGGAAAAAGTTATTCTCCTCGTTTTTCAATGAGATTTTAAAAATTTAAATTTTCTAATTTGCAGGATTCCGACGTGGACGACGATGTGATCGAGAACCTGGCGCAGGCCCTGTTGGTGCTCATCGGGCCGGGTAAAATTAGGGTCCTCAATTTACGCTAATTCGAAAATTGCAGTAACCCTATCGATCGAGGGCGCGAACGAGGGCGACAGTCTGGTGGTCGCATTTGAGTCGAAGGACACCACCGACCAATTCTTCAATCATTCCCTATTCGTCATCTTCAGGAATCTTTGGTAGGCACTTTTAATCAACTACTTGCATTTACAACTCACCTTTTCTTATTTGTTTTCTAATGCCGATTTAGTGGCAAGATACTTTTGTAATGAAATATCGCTATAGAAATTTCTCATTATATATTTCTCCGTTCAATCAATAAGTTGAAAACTTCAGTACGGAATTTCTAATGTCGTTTGTCTGAAACTTATTTTATATTTTGAGATAATAATTGAATTTTCAGTTTCACAGCGGAAAACGAGCCGATCCAGCGAACTATCGTCTCTCTGATCGCCTCGATGCGAGACAGGGACGAGACGATCACCTATCTGCTGCTCGTCTTCATGAAATCTGGTAAACGAATTTTCGAGTTTCTTAGAAAATTCGGATTTTTGTTTATTATTATCAGAGTCACATTTCATTTCAAAATTTCCCCTCGAACTGACCCAACTCTTCAATAAATAACATTTTTTTCTATTTTGAAAGTGTTGTTATAATTTTTTTCAGGAATAGAATCTCAGATGAAAGTGGACGCGAACGCGATTTACAAGGAGATCGCGGATTGTTGCGGGAAGAACGAAATCGACATGCTTTGTGAGGATTTAGCGGTTGGTTTTTTTCAAATTAATTTCTTGTGTTACTCCAATGATTTCCTCAGAATATTTGCCATATATATATATATTTTTTTTTTTTAATTTTACAATTTTCATCGATATTCATGAAAATTAGGGATAAGTTTCAAAGCGATGGTAAATTTGTGTAGATCATCTTTGGTTGATCCTCAAAAATCTTTCGATTGACCATGAAATTCAAAATAAAACAATATTTCAAATCAACCTCCAAATTTTTGCAGTATATAAGTGTGGAGGACTTCCAACTGTTCGGCTACCTGGTTCCCTATGTTCTCGACCAGTTCCAGGCACAAATCAACCCGGATCTGATCGGCGCCATCTGCAAAGGAATCGATGGCGCACAACTCCATGATCTGGTTGGAGAAATCGCTATGTTAGTATTTCTTTCGAAATAATAGTTTTAGAAAGAAGATTTTTCAAATTATTTTATGACTACGAACTAATTCGCCTAAATCTTCGAGGAGTTTCGAAACTTTTAAGAAGTTATCTTGAAACAACATTATTTGTCTAAACGAATATTAACGCCCTGGGGTTAATGTAATTCTTTATGAAACAACCCTGGAACGTAGAAAATAATGCTTATTTTCGAAGCTTCAGCGAAAACGTGACGATATTCCGGAAAGATTCGATGTCCGCGATGATCACTGCCTCGCTGGACTGGGAGACCACTTCGCAGTGGATTTTCTGGCAATTGGGTAAATTTGTTGCAATTCTTAAATTTTATTAGAAAAACGGTCCCAATTAGATAATGCTTTCCTTTATGTGTTATTCGTATTGAAAAGGCGAATTTAGTTGTTTTTTTCGATAATTTGTTTTTGAAAATTACCGTAATCCTTAAAATTGCCCTTTTTTTTAGTAAACGCGGAAGGCGTCCCAATAGACTGGATCGCCCCGTCGATTCCGAAACTGAGTGCGGAAAAACACCGAGAAGCGCTCACCAACATTCTGCTCCTGCTCAGGAGAATGGGTTTGTTCTTTCCTCAATTCTAGAATGTTCACTTATCGCTTACTTCATTCTACAAAAATTGCTTTCTTGTAAATTTGCGCTAACGAGCGATACTGTGATTCTATTTTAAAAATAAAAGGATACTTTCTTTAGAGAATGAGTTTTTGGAACTTAAATTTGCAGATCGCGACCCCTCGATGTCTCTGATGCGTTACATTCTGGCCCGCCAACCGTCCAAAGATGACCGATTCACTGTGAACGCGATCAAGGTAGGCTTCAGCAAAATCATATAATCAAAAGCCTATAAAAATAGGCGATTTTGATTTGATAAAACAATTTGAAATTTCCTTAAAGAATTTGCTCAGCTCATCTAGCATTTTTATAAGAAATGTCGCTTACTTTCGAGACAAAGTAGGCTTCGTAGAAAAGAAAAGATGAATAATGCTTCCAAATCAATATGGATGAACTTTGTTAACTTTCCAAGAAACTAAGAAAGAACGATTTTAGATTCTGATAGATGACGTGGACATAGCGAACAAAGTGGCGGAGCATATTGGGGGTTTAATCAAGAAGACCATTTCTGCAGGAGACATTCTCATGCCGCAGGGAACTGCTAATTCTACGAGGTTAATGATTTTATTATTTAGCTATTTAAATGCGTTCCGTAAACTAATAGATTCAAGAATACAATTATTATTTCGAGAAATTATGAAAAATAAATTAGACTTTTGGTAGGTTATGGTTTTTGAAATGGCAAAACATGCAGTGAAATATTTCTTGTTTTGTTTCAAAGAAATACGGAAACTTGTCATTATTTGTTCATTTTTCTGATCTTATTTGCAAGCAAAAAACTGAATTGTTTTTCGCATATTATCTTCACAGATCTAAAAATCGTGAAATTCAACTAAAAACTTCAGCACTTCCCTTCGAGACATGAGCAGAAAAACGGGTCGAGCCGGGTCGGCGAGTCATATGAAATTACCGCTTGAACAGGTATTTTTTTTCTAATTCTTGAAAAATTGAATCACTTTAAATAGTGGCTTTGATATGAAGAATTCGAATTCAATGAACTTTCCAGAATTTTTTTTTCCATTTTTAAATTAACTTTTATTTTTTTCAGGTTCTGGCTCACATGGAAAATTTCACGAATTTGTGCCTGACGAAGGGCAAGAAAATGGCTGAGCAGTTTCTCGCAAAGCACTACATTCAGGATGCCATTGCTGCTGCTAAGTCGTAAGTTTTTTTTTTTTGAAATTAATACTTTTATCGAATACTTGCAATTTTTATTTTTCTTCACTGATTGGGTCTGTTTAAAAATCGATATATATATATAGGACATGCAGAAAGGCATATAATCGGTTTGGTTCTTTTGGAAATTTTCGAACAAAACATCCCATTTCTAGTCGATGATTTTATTGTGATTTTTAGGTTCGAGAAGGCAGCCCCTCTGCGAAATCGCTACCAGCAGCTGTTCACGGTCATCGAGATTCTCAACGATGAAAAGGACAACGCGACGGGCACTTCCAGGACGCTCAGGGGAAATCGGTATTTTCGATTTCTATTTCTATTTCTTCATTTTTCTCGAAATAATAATGGGCGCTTTCCTCCCAAACTTTATTTCTATCTTTTGCTCATATTTGAATGAAAAGTACTTATTTTTGGGAAAAGAAAAATTGATAACAGATTTTAAACTTGAATTTAGAAACAACACCAGTTCCTCGTCAATGATGTCTTCCTCCACGAGGGAACCCAAACAAAAGAGAAGAAATTTGGACGATGATATCTATGATAAGGTGAGCAATTTGATCGATTCTCCCTATTTTATTTCAAACAAATCAGCGACCAAATACCCGTCGTGAGAAGTACATATTTTCTATTCGCGATGAAACATTTTAGTTATTTTTTGGTTTTCAAATCAATGCATTTTCAGGACGACGTGGCTCCGCCGAAGCCGAAACGAGCAGCGACAGAACTGACCGGAGGCAGCTACATCGATTTGTCCGATTCGGATTGAACCCTAGACGGTTTGTTTTCAGAAATCCTTTAATTTAGAAAATTGATTTGTATTGAATTTTTACTCTCCATTCTGGTGACTAGAGGAAGGTAAAGTTTTCAAGTACAAAGAAATTTCGTTTTGAAATGGACAAGGTCTTTCGCCAGATTCTAGAATGAAGAACTATAATTATTTTATTACGTTTTGAAACATATAAATACATTTTTAATGACCAATGGTACTTTGAAAATCAAACATCTTATTTCAGATTTCCTACCTCCCTCTACCTCTCCCTGTCAATGTTGCATTTTTCGGCGTGAGATTTATAATTCGCTCGTTTATTTCGAAAAGCAGAAAAGAAGCAGAGAAAACAACCCAGCCGAAGGAAGAACTCGTCGTTTCTCCTTTCATGTCTCTTTTCGTTCGAATTCATTCTGCTTCTCTTCTCTCTCTTCATTCACTCCACTTTCTCGTTTTCCTTTTTCTCTCGCATCTCTTCAGTCTACCTTGTCTCTTCCCATCCTTCATTCTTTTTCTAAGCCCCCACTCCCCCTTTGAAAGTCGTTCATTGCCTTTTGAGTAATTTTTTCATTCTCCAAAACCCTTCTAGGAACCTTTTCTCCGAAGATATTATCAAGATTCTCTCTTTCGTATGAAAAACAAAGTTACTTGTGGTGGACAAATCGAAAATCTTTCCGTTTTTGAAAGGAAATATGTTCGATTTGAATGCCAAAATTTTAGGTTTTTGATGAGCAATTACCTATTTGAACAAACAAACGAGTCATTTAGTTCGGGATATTTTTTATTCTTTAAAATGTTCTGTTTTGTGTTTGTTTTCTGCTTACCTGTTTCGTGAGACCGGTCGTTAATATTCGAAAACTCGCTAGGATCTCTTGAGCCATTTTAATTCGACTGCTTGTTTTTCAATGAAGGAAAATGTATATTATTTTATCTTAATTTATGCTAATTTCTGGTTATTGCCCAGATTGAATACCTGAATTTTTGCAATTCTTCACTCGATCATTCATTCATTGATTTGCAGGTTTATCATTGCGAAGGAAGACAGAGGAACGGAAAGACACAGAGCAGTTGTCCCTGGAATCATTCGGCCGAGGGAACAGAAACAACGAAAACTGAGGCATTTTGGACACGGCGAACAAAGGTTAGTCGGCTAAAAAATACTCGTTTTACCTGTTGAAAAATAACGTTAGAAGATGGGATAGGATATCTTTGAGAATTTTTGTAGGTTTGAAATATTGGTTGAGATACTTCTGAGTTTTTCTAGGCTAGGAAAATCTAATTTTTCATTTCTTGTCATGAAGAATAGCCTTTGAATAGTGATCGAGATGATTTGTATTCCTTTGAGCGATTTTTTTTTGCAATTCTGCATAGGTTGGTCTTTGCAAAATTCTATCTGCACCTAACAACGAAAAATGAAACATGATGCAATCATTAGCAAAACAATTAGCCGCAACACGAGGCTAACGCTTATTCTTATTTTGTTTTCTGGAAATATAGCATCCTAAATCAATTTTTCATTATTATTTTTGAAAATGTTGCCTTATTTTCTGAGCAAAATTTTCTAATCCAATTATGTATATTCTTACCAATTAAAATTGGCGCTAAATTTAATGAGTGCGTTAAATTTTCGAGTTATTTTTATCAAGATTCAATTAGTTTCGAATTCCTTATTGCCATCTTATGTTTCTATAATTTTGCCAATTTCCTGCTCAGAAAATGATGATGAAACATGTCGCTTTAGTCAAATATTATGCACATTTAGTCGTAGTTTCGTGAGTAAGAGAAATAGAAAGCATTTTTGAGAGAGCAAAAGGATGAAATGGGAAGCCCCAGAGGAAAAAGACCGAGGTTTGAGGCAAGAAGGGTAAAAATAAAAAGAGAAACATAACCAGTTCTGAATTTTCGTCTTTCTTTCGATCCTATTCATTCATCATTTTCTCTCATTTTTGCCTCGTTTTTAATTTCGTCAAAGCGCGCAGCATTTGCCCTGGAATTAGACATTTTCCTGATTTACTTCCCCAAACCTACATGTCCCATTTATAATTTTCTGACTTTCTAAAATTTTAGATATTTTTACCGGGAAAAATTGCAATTTACTTCTCTTGAAAATAACGTTCTTTTGAAAACTCAAGGATACTTCTGTCTTTTTCTAGCTATTCTATCTTGCACTCCCCAACCTTGCGACGTCATGAATTCGATTAGGACGATTTCTCGTAAATTTGCGAAAGATCAGCGAAAACCCTCGGTCCCAAAATCGATTCATTCTCTTTCGGGGTTAGAACGATGAAAGACCATAAATAGGTTTTGGGTATTTGGGAAGTTTCCTTGAGCAAAGCATAATTCAGTTTGTTTTCTTCTTTTACTTGTCACTCCATGATCAAAACTTTGTTGTACGTGACAGCCCTGGTGCATACTGTTTACATGCGATTGCGATCACAATTTTCATTGCTAATTTCTGCGAGGAAGTGTCTGAACCGTGATTAGATCAAAAGAATGCAAGATTAGGTGATTCTTCTTCTCAAAATACAAGTCATTTTCACACGTTATGGTTTGAAATTCTTGGGTCCGGTTATTATTTTTTGTCATACTCGACTTACTTTGATCTTTGACTCAGATGCAGCTTTCTTCGGTATGGCTAAAAAATTCTCTCTAGCTCCACTATATCCCATAAACAAATACTTGAAAAACCATGTTGACTTCGAATTTTATTGAATCTAAAGCAAAAAATCCTGATATAAACTAGTTTAGTTTTTGGAGGTTAGAAACATTTCATCACTGATTTTGACTGGTCAACTCCATTTCCATTTCCACTTTCGTTTCGATTTACTCGTCTGGTTGCACGCAGCGACACGTAAACAGGGCAACGAGTGATAAATCGATCGACCAGGACGTCATTCTCCCTTCCCTTTTCATCCTTACTTTTTCCAGAAATGCAGAAATCATCCTCTTTTCTGTCTTATCTTTGATTTTCTTGTTACCTCGTGAAAACGTAAATAAGCCATTTCTTTGATTTCGTCGGTTACCAAAATTGGCTTTTTCCATTTTTCTTGTTTTGCAGTTGATTTTTGATCAATTGCGTCAAAATGATCTCAACAAATCGTGAAAAGCAAATTTTTATTTCGTTCCCTGAATTGTATGGAAACTAACTAATGGGTCATTTGATATTCGACTTCATTTATTTAGCAGTGTGTTTTGATATTTCCTTTTCCCTTCCTTCCTGCCTCCCACCTTCACATGGAGATGAGAAATGTGCAGTGCGTTTGGCTATGAATGCATAATCATCCTAAGCTTTATTTCGATAAAAATGTCTGACGCGATATGTTTCGGAAAGGTTATTATTGGAAATGGTGGATCTTGTCATTATTCGTTGAAACGTATATCATCTTGAAGTCTATAATATTTTTGTCACTTCGAACAATTATGAATGCAATTAGATTATCTTCATTTAATTATTTTGCAAATTGATTACCTCGCTATTTTAGTCGTCATTAAAGGCCAAAAGCATTTTGCGCATGTTTCGAAATTTTCATAAAGCGAATTACTAAGCTGTCATCTGATACAATGCTCGCTTTATGCTCCCTAAATAGCATTTCTCCCTCCAAAAATCTCGAAACTCAAATGAACTTTATGATTTTTCCGGGGGCATATATCATTTTGCAAGTGAGATTTATGCGCGTTTGATGCGAAATTTAGCAGTCACAAATACGGCTCAAAACCCTGTTTGCGGTCTCTTTCAAAGTCATTTCAAAGCCAATCCCTCCATTTACAAATCAGGAGAATTTATGTGACATTCTCAAAAGAATTATATGAAATGTGAATATTTTTGGCATTCTAAAGATTAGCCATTTTTCGTCAAACTTTCCATTTTGGGTCTCGTGAAAATAAGCTTATCACATGGGAAAAAGAACAGACGCTTCGAACTTGCTGCTTTTTTCTCATTGATTTTTATCGAAATAAATTTTAGACTCCTAAATCCATGAAATGCGTCCAAAATAACTCCGATCTCTCTTACCTGCTTACGTGGCATTTATTTTTAAAATTTTCATATCAAAGTCAATGTAATGAATTAATTCAGACGTGATTGATGATAAAAATATGAAAACCGGAGAGAAATTCGAAGCAAACAAAAATCAAAAAATATTATGGAGATTCGAGAGAGAAGTGAGATGTCAGACTGTCGAAATTATCGATGACAAAATAAAGAATGAAAACTCGCGGGTCTGATTCCGATTTGATAGTTGAGAGATCGAATGAAGAAGATAGGGATACAGTCATTCTCTGATTCGTAAAAAGGCATTCCGAGTTATTGATTGTATCGCGAACCATCAAATTATTCAACATGTTTCAAAATAGGTTTCATTATTAGTATCTTAAGTCGGCGTTAAGAATTATGATGTGTTATCTTTTTCATTAATGACTTTATCTTCCAATGTTTCAATTGTAAGCAATTTTCCTCTTGTATAAGCTTCAAAGGATGCTCAAAATGAGAAGAATTTAAGTTACTGATTTATTGATAAGTTTATTTTTACTTCGTTCTCGAAAAATTCGAGGTTTTAATTTTTATTCAGTCTTTAAATTTTTGACTCCTTGTACTCATCACCCTATTTATTCATCACCTTGTTGTAAATATCATCCTACTTGTAAAATGAGTAAAAGTCATATAAGGCAGGGGATAGGGCAAGTAAGAGTGGATATGTTTTCTGAATGATCAGTATAGCAAATAGATTAATCTGGAAAAGATGAGCTTACCTTGTCCTATCCCCTAGCCTTCTAGCCTTACATGGCTTGCAATTATTTTAAAAATAGGGCGATGTTTACAACAGGGCGAGGGTTATATAGGGTGATAAGATAAAATGAGCTGAAATTTTCGATACTGTCCTTTCCTAATGCACTAACAAGATTTTTCAAAAATGTCTCTAATTTTAGGCAATACTTTGACTCTCGTCTCATTGCTCCTATTTTGACTATCGAAGAAAGCCCCTGTAAAGGAAGCGTGACGCGACGTACGATAAGCCTAATCCGGGAATCTCGGCAAACTGATAGGAGATTTGACAGCGATATCTGAAATCCCTCCTCACGACCGAGGGAATTATCGTGGAAGTCTGATAATCACTACAAATCCTATTTTATTCTAGGCTTAGCCTAGAAGAATATTACGTCACAAAATCAATTTTTACTAGTTCTCTATTTCTATATTTTTATGCTCCAATAGCATTTACCAAATCCCCCATTCCGAACTGCCATATTCATGCTCTTTCAAACAACTAACTTATTTTGCACTGAAAATTTGTAAGTTACGAACTTTGAAATGTGAATTTTGAAAGGTGAGTCAAATTTTGCAGCTCATTATTCGACTTTCGGCGTTGCTGATTAGTTGCGTGGTGATCAAATCGAGTGCTCTTTTAGACGAATCCACGAAAATCCGACAAATCCCAGGGGATAAAGGTGGTGATTTTCGTGAGGTTAAAGATTATTCTTGAAGAAGATTTTGGTATTTCGAACATTTTCTTGAGAAAACCGTTTAGAATAACACATCGACTTTTGAATGAAACCTTGACAATTTTGAAAGAATGTTTTTAAACTTATCGATTGAATTTCAGCTTGATCGATTTCCGTGACTCAACGTGTCTGTGGGAAACATGGTAGCTGCAATTCGGGGCATGCTCCAAACCAACAGTACGGTAGGTTTCTTTTTCGACGTTATTCTAAATATACAAGATAATTTTTATCCAACTTTATGTTTTTTTTTTTTTTTTAAATTCGATAAATAGATGTCAGTTTCAAATAAAATAATAGTTCAAGAAATTGCCATAGAAGTCTTAAAAAAAAGATAAAATCGATATTTTCAATAAGCGAATTATCTTCAGGCAACAGAACTGCTGCGAGTGCGAATTGTGCGAGGCGAGAAATTGGGGAAGCGAGATCTGTTCGGGGCTTGCGATCCGTACGTCGTCGTCAAATTGGAAGGACAAGACGGTGAAGTCATCGATGAAATCACGCTAGAGAAGAAACGCAAAGTGGGATTATTTAAATTCATAAAAAAAATGCAGCCTTTTCCGAGAAATGATCGAATAAGTAAACTATGTACGAGTTTCAACTATTTTTTGCACATGTTCTATAGCTCCATACGCTAAATTTCTAGTGACAAACACATTGAGCAATTTATATTCCCATTTGATTACTTACAAAATCTAAAACTTAGCTCCAAAATTTCTTGTTGGATTAAAAAAATTATCATTAAACGTACTGTAACATTTCAACTCGTTAAAATTCCTTTATACGATCTTTTTGGAACCTATTTTTATTAGCTTTGCAATAATTCGCGTTTCAGTGCCGCAATCCGACGTGGAATTCGTACCTGATGCTGCGCGTCACGCGGCAATGCGTCCTTAAACTGCTCGTCTACGATGCCAACACTATTGTGAGTCAATGCTATTAGCGAACAACGTTGCGATTTTCGTTAGGATTTACTTGAAGCAGAAAATCATAACATTTTTGAAAATAGGAGCAATGAAACGAAAAGAGGAATATCGAATATTTCAAACCTAGAGATCAAGGATATTGGCGAGAGGAATTATTGATTTTTTTGTTTTTAAATCTATTAACTTGCAGCGTAAAGACCAGCTGCTGGGCTACGTGGAGTTCAATCTGTCGGACGAATCTCTGTCCAATTCGTCTGGCCAACCCAAGTGCTACATGCTCAGAGGGGGAAAGTCCAAGTAGATTTTAACCGCATTTTATTTGACCCTCTTTCATAAGTATCGTAATTTGGTTAGCTTCTTTTCCATAATATGCATAAAAAAGATTAGTTGTTTCATAAAAATGACTAATAATACGTTTCAACGATTCTTCATGTTTGTTGCTTTCAAACTAATAAGCATTCCTTTGCGTGGATACTGGAAATTAAAATTTTAAAGTAAAACTAGATAATTTTGAGTTTGTATGATAGTGTTGAATTGTTGCAGGGATGCAAGTTTCCTCTACTTGGGGCTGCGTTTGATGCCGAACGAGAACGGCAGCAACGGCCGCGTTTCTCCAGCCGAATCTGCCACGAATCTCCCCAGTTCCGCGGACAGCAGTACCGTCGTTGAAGGCAACAACACGCTACCTGAAGGTTTGATTTTGTTATTATCTTTTCTTTTCTTTAATCTATGATTATTTCATTTTCTACTTACTTTTTAGATTTCTCAATGAATTTTTACGTAATAAAAACGGCACTATTAGATGTTTGCAAATTACATAATTAGATTTTTCAATAGCTGAAATCGATATGTGCAAATTAAGGCTGGGAAGAACGCGAAGACGCGAATGGCCGCACATACTACGTCAACCATCACATCCACGTCATCCAGTTCGAGCGACCCACCAGTGCCGATAAGTGAGCAAGATTTCAGTTTATTTTATTTGTTAATTTATTCCATAACTGACTTCTATTTAAACAACTCAGTTGAAATTGACCATTCTTATATAATTTGTTTAAAACATAGGAAAAGAACAGTTTAACTAAACCGGAATTCGAAATGCTAGATAAAAATAAATTTATGAAGCTTGTGTTATTTCCAGCGATAATCGGGTGCTGAATCAGAGCGAGATGGAGACGCGGCGTCGTCGCGACGACTACGAAATGAGAAGTCAGATGACCGAGTCCAGTCCCACGGCCGTCGCCAGGCATCTCGATGCGGTAGGCGGGATTTTTGATTGAAACAATTTTCAAGATAATTGAGCTGAGTAAAATGGTCTCCTGTATTTGTCATCAGTTATTCTTCCTTCCCCTACACTCTTTACCCTAAAATCTAGTGACAAATACAAACGGTGATGGTGGCCATCTCGTGAAAAGTACAGGAAGCCGATTTAAATATTCCCATTATTAAATCCTTTTCAAAATGTGCAATGTGTTTATTCCGAGACCTATTTTTGTCAACCACTTCTAGAATTAACGAACTTTACGTAGCTTTGAGAAATGCTGCTAATTTTCTTTCATTTGTTTTATAAATACGGTATAATTTTTCTTGAATTTTCAAGGTTTAGAGAACATAGATAAATAAGGTATGGTAGATAAACTCTGGCAACAAAGATTATGTAGAAAAGAGCATTATTGAAAATTTTCGGTAAACAAAACGTACTGAGGGCTAAAATTGACGTTTTCAATTGGGGAAATTTGTTTGGAAAACGATTCGTTTACCTGTTTGCTCTTCTACTCAAAATAGGTGCTTCTTGATGGCAACCGCACTGGAGTCTATCCTGGAAAGCATCCAGGAAAAGAGGGATGTTTGGAGTTGTTTTCTCTTGTTTCAAAGAATGAAACTCAGAAAATTGGCAAAAATATAGGGTGTCTTTAACAAATTTCATCGAATAACCCATGATTTTGAATACAGAGGTACTAATCTTGTTTTTAAAAAACAGAAAAATTGTTGTCTTTTCTTCAAAATTTTGCCAAAAATTTCTAATCGTGATCCCAATTTTAAGAAAAGGTTATCAAGTTTTGTGTTGATTAGATTTGTTAATTGTTCTAGGGCTCAAGGGTTATTTAGCAACCCAACTATATTTACAATCATTCTTTTGTTTGAAGAAGTACGAAATAGCACTCAAAATGAGAGAAAAAAGAAGACAGAAAACGCCTGAGGCATCTCTTTTTCCTCAAAGAATAGACCGGTTGATGAAAGCTCCAAACAATACTTGAAAAGAGTAGGGAAATTCTAGAGAGAAAAGGAGCAATGGAAGGATGATCGAATTTTGAGAGACAAAAAGAAGCAGAAGGGTAAAATGAGACTGTTAGAGTAGTTGACAATGGATTAGGAACGCTGCTTTTTCATCCAAAATATCGATTTTCTAATTTTTCTAGATTTTTTCTAAAATTCCTAAAAATGTACTACAATTACGCTACTGTTGATTTCGGGGTATTTTTTGTTGAGAAATCGATTTTTGGAAATGAAAATTTTAGAACGGTACCTTACCAGTTTCATATAGAAACGCGCAGAAAATTATTAGGAGGAAAAGGTTGACGAGGGTAGGAAAAATACTTTTTTATTGAAAATTTATCGTCTTTTTTTTGCAAAATTCAGACACTTCTGAAGTAACACATATGATAGGAGGGAAAAATCGACGCTTTTTAAGAAAATATTTCTTTTTCTAAAAATGATCATTTTCAGATCGATGCCGGAATGCGGTCGAATTTCGAGGGCGGCCACCGCTCGACTGATCCTGACGATGAAGACCCTCTTCCTGATGGATGGGACATGCAGGTAAGTAACTTATCTTTCAACGAAATGCTACAATGTTAAGTGAAATTTTATGGTAATTTCTTTGCGATTTTCATTCGTGATTCTTAAATTTCAATATTTCTTTACGAAAATAATGTTTGATCAAGTCTCTTTTCTTGAAAATTTCATATTTTCTATCAACTCTGTCTTCTAAAAAATGTGAACTCTCAAGAAGTCAAAGATGAATTGTTAAAGATTTAGCCAGAGTAAAGATAATTATCTTCAAAGTGTACTATTTCTTCAGATCGCTCCAAACGGTCGGACATTTTTCATCGACCACTCGACGAAAACGACGACTTGGACAGACCCGCGAACGGGCAGATCCTCGGCTGCAAATGAGCGGCAGCCGGCCAGACACAGATCTGTCGGCACCACGGATGACGAGATCGGATCGCTGCCTCCTGGCTGGGAGCAGAGAGTAGGCATTTTTGACAATTGAGAAATATAGACATTTTTTGTTTTCATTTTTCTTCTAAAACTTGGTATCTTATTACACTCAATGATATTTCGATTTAGAAAAGGTCGAATAAGTTTGAATTCGACTACTTTGAAACATTTTTCATCATTTATTTTCAATCTAGAAAAAATTCAACATCTTTGCACAGAAAAGGGTTGATAATATTTGATTTTTGAAGTGTACAAAATTTGGACTTTCAGATTCATACGGACGGTCGTGTATTCTTCATCGACCACAACAAGAAGCGAACGCAATGGGAGGATCCACGGTTCGAGAACGAGAGCATTGCCGGACCTGCCATTCCATACTCGAGGGATTACAAACGGAAGGCTAGCAATTTTCCGTTAAATTTATTCTTTCACCCGTTAATGATAAACTTCATTTTTCGGATCTATGATGATCTGTAGCGAAACTTATCGATAACTTCTCGTTATTTTTTCAGAATCACTCCAGACCCATTTCCTTTTTTAGGTTGAATATCTGCGCACCAAGTTACCCCGAACCACTCATAGCGGCAAATGCGACATCGTTGTGCGAAGAGAATCCCTATTCGAAGACTCGTTCAGGCAAATCATGGAAAAGGTAAGGACTATTGAACTTTCTAAATATATTGCACGAGTTAAGAATGTAAAATAGCGGTTTTCTATTGATTATTTTTCGATTTAATGTTTTTCAGGACCCGGTCGAATTGCGCTACAAGTTGTGGATAGAATTCGTCGGCGAAACAGGTCTCGACTATGGGGGCGTCACTAGGGAATGGTAAACATTTTCTTTTTAATTTGTTGAACTAATCGCAATTTTACTCTATCGGTTTCAGCTCTCCTCGTTAGAAGATATCGTTTCTTTGAAACTTACATTTCGCATTTTTATGAAAAGTTTCTCTCAAAGCTCTGAAATCTTGTCAAGGTGTTAACTTAAGGTCCTGTAAAATTGTGACTTCAATTTTGAAGATCATAAAATCAGTAGCAAGACGCATAAAACTTTTGGAATTCCTCTTCCGAAACCTTATAATGGGAATTCGTCTCCATAGAAGGCTTTCGAGCAGATTTTGGACGTTTTCCACTGCAAAAATTCGGTCATCATCTCCCGTTCCATTATTAAGGATAGTAATTCAAAGCTGACTGGAATAATTCACCGTATAAGGGATATTTGCGGTTTGCGGTGGAAAACGTCTGCTTCCGAAAGTTGTGTGGATTCAGCACAAATTTCAAATGTCACTGATTCAAATTACACTTTTTTCGAGCATTTTTTAAGCGTGTTGGTTTTTCAGGTTCTTCCTGCTGTCGCATCAGATGTTCAACCCGTACTACGGTCTGTTCGAGTACTCAGCCACGGACAACTATACGCTGCAGATCAACCCGCATTCGGAGTACTGCAATCCAGAGCATCTCAACTACTTCTACTTCATCGGCAAAATTATTGGGATGGCCATTTACCACGGAAAACTACTCGATGGCACGTGCACTTTTAAATTTTATTTTACTCAAAAATTTTCGTATTTTCAAAATGTAACAAATCTAATTTCAACTCTTTTCTTCATCATTAAAGGAGTATATGAGCGTCTTTTTCTTTCTTCAGTCCATTCTTTCGCGTTGAGGTTTAAAATGACTTTTTACAATTTCAGCGTTCTTCATTCGTCCGTTCTACAAGATGATGCTGGACAAGAAGATCACACTGATGGACATGGAATCTGTCGATAACGAATACTACAACTCGCTCATCTTCGTCAAAGACAACGACCCTGAGTCACTCGAACTCACTTTCTCGGTCGACGAAAGCATTTTTGGAGAGGTAGGCCACTTTTTCCTTATTTGTTATCCGAAGGACAGCAAAGCCTAGTGTCAACTTCCGGTTACTTGATTAAAATGCAAAATGACGCATTTTTACGCGCACACAGCTAAACGAATGTGCAATACGAACATAGAGATTGTCTCACGGACTTTGTAAAAGAATGATTAGAGAACAAGAAAGAATGCGTGAAGAAATGAGCAAATTTGATATGCACTTTCTTATCTTTGCACGTATAGGAGACGCGATATTTCATTTTCATCAAGTAGTCGGAAGTTCACAATGGCATGATTATCTTTCGAGTTTTGAAGGATATTTATGAACTTTCTGAAACATTTGATTCGAATGTTTATGTGAAGAAATTTCAACGATTCATTATCGTTAGGATTTAAAAAAAAAAATAATTCGATTTTCTTGAGACTTATTTGGCTCAACGGCTAATAACTTTATTACGTTTTAAGAAATGATCGTATACTGCACATGCCCATTACGCATCAACAAATTAGTTGTTGTTGTTTCACTAAATAGCGAAGCATATTTCAAGTAATGAGTTGTTTCCAGACAGTAACAGTTGATCTAATTCCTACCGGGTCGAAAGTCAGAGTGACCGAAGAGAACAAGGAGAGCTACATCGAGTCAGTCATCCAGTGGAGATTCGTCAAGCGGGTCGAGCCCCAGATGAGGCAGATACTCAAGGGATTGCATGAGGTCATTTTTGAAAGATTGTTTGGCTTTTCTAGAATGATACTGATATTTGCGATAATCTAATCGCGGCGAGAAATGAAACTCGATCTTGCAACTCATTCCGTGCTTTCTTTTTAAAATTTTGTGCAAAAATGATGACATATCCTTTCATGTTCAACTTTCGCACCTCCATGTTCTGGGAATGTTCTCAAGAAATTTTACCACTTCCAGTGAAAATAGCATCGTTTATTGTTCCATGAAGATTGCCAACTCTCTAAAAGGAATGAGAATTTTCGATAATTCCAAACACTTTTCTGAACAAATTTTATTATTATTTCTGCGAAAAATTGCAATTGAATACTTTCATATTAAAACTTACTGAAGCTTTATTTATTTCTAAATATTTTCCGATAGTTACAATTAGTATATCGCCTGATTTTTTCTTTAAAAAAAAAAGTGACTATTCTTGTTTTAAAGGCTTATTCTGAAAATTCTTTCCATAAAATCTACAGACGAATATATGATTTTATTGAAACATTCTTATTTTAGGTAGTTCCAAGCATTTTGCTGGGGATTTTCGACGCGAACGAGTTGGAGCTGCTGATGTGCGGCCTGCAGAAAATCGACGTGAAGGACTGGAAGGCCAACACCATCTACAAGGGCGGGTACGGGCCGAGCAGCCAGGTTGAACTTGAAATTATTCTAATTTTAGCGGTAAAAATAGGTTTCATGTAGATTATACTTCTGTCAGAAACTTTCTTCACAATTGAATTTATCCGAATGCTCCATAGATGCTATGATTATCTGTAATTTCTAGGTGGTGCACAATTTCTGGAAGTGCATTTTGAGTTTCGACAACGAGATGCGTGCCCGAGTTTTGCAGTTTGTGAGCGGTACTTCGCGAGTCCCCATGAATGGATTCAGGTTGAATATTTCCTCGCAAAATGATTAATTCCTGGAAGAAGTTCGAATAGCTTTGCATATAAACCCTAATAAAAAATGGTTAAATTTTCGAGAAATTAAAACAAGCTATCTTATTATTTTATAGAGAACTCTACGGTTCGAATGGGCCTCAGAAGTTCACGATCGAAAAATGGGGCAATCCCGATATGCTTCCGAGGGCGCATACTTGGTAAGTGAAATTTATTGCAATCGTTTATCCAATCTCTGAGATTTACTGATTTATCAAATATTTTGTTTTATTTATAAATAGCATGAAATATATCCCTCATTAAATCAATTTACAAAGCTTATCATAAATTTTCTAGTCCCTACTTTTCTAAGCAAAGCAATTTTAGTTTCAACCGCCTGGATCTGCCTCCCTACCTGACGTTCCACGAGCTGCGTCAGAAGCTGATCACGGCCATCGAAAACTCGGAGATTTTCAGCGGCGTCGATTGAACCCCAAATCCTAGCAAAATTTGCTCATTTTATTATCCGAAATTCAGGGAATTTGCATAAGTCGCGATTTTACTCGAGGCTTCTTGAGAACTTCGAAAGTATCCTAAATTTAAAATGGACGAATGATGATATACATTTAGGATTATTTTGAGATTTTGCGACTTACGAATTTCCCAAATTCCCCACAGAAAAGCACGTCCTTCACATATCTAGAACAAATCAAAGATAAGTCCAATTTGAAATTGGACAAAAATTTCAGTCTTCGATTCCTCTACTTACCTAATCAAAATACTTCTTAAATCCGAAAATAAAAGGTGTAGAATTCTATCAAATTCTATCTCAAAATTCAATCAGAACTTTGTAATATGAACCGTGTACATTTTATTTGAACTTATTACGTTTTTCTACGAAAATTTTGTATCAATTCTTCGTGCACTGACTTTGCCTTATTTGCCTTGTATTATACCTAGAAAATGGCCAGTTATGATTGTTGATTCAGAGAAGAATAGGGGTGAAAAATCGATGAAAAATATACTTGAAAGTATGCACCCCGAAGTAACTATTGTGAAAACAGATTTTTATGCAATAAAATATTAGATTTCTAAAAATAATGCTTGAAAAAAATTGAGGAAGAACGAGATTTCTGCACCCAATTTGCTTAGAATTCTATCCGAGATGAGTTCGATTAGACATCAATTTTCTTGAAGAGCACTTGACTGACAAATCTTCGATATCTCTTATAGAAAAGGTCGGCAGCAACTTTTCGATTCCTTATTTCGTTTCCGTTTTTCTATCTTGGATCTTTTGTATTCGGTACAAATAGAAAATCTGCTCCAAAGCAGGAAAAAATCGAAATCGCGTCATAAAACAGTCAAAAGACACTCTCTTTTCTTTTTCTCCTTCGCGGAAACGATGTCTTTTTATTGCTTGTTCGCAATTCCTAGACCAGAGCGCACTCGCTATTCGTACCGAATTCAAAAGTGATCTGCGATGATATTTAGGATTTCGAAGAATTTATTTTTCTTCGTAAATTGCTACTTTTCAACATGATTCGACTTTCTGTAATGGTAAGGGGTGCCTATATTTGGATATCGAAAATGCATTTTTAGGAGCAGTTAGTTGATATTAGCGGTCAGATATTGCTGAGTGCAGCTAAGCAGCATGATTTCGATACAGTTTTATCTGAGGTAAAAATATGATTCTCATCGAAATAACGTTATTACCTAAGACTAGTGATTTACTGAAACATATCCCGTTCGCTGTTGGTAGAATTGTCGTTCTGCACAGATTTGAAAGATTTTCGAATCGCATTATGCCTTATGTGATCAATTATCCCTCATCACATTCTTAGAGATGATGACGAATTCTTGCGGTTGTTATCTTTCACACTTGGTTCTGCAAAAATGATTTTCCTAGTGACTTATAATTGTTTTAGGTAGGCGACTTCGGTCCCTATCAGATCATCTCGTTCTTCATCCTCTGTCTGCCTGCATCTTTGCCATCAGCATTTTCCGCTTTTAACCAACCATTCGTCGTTGGATCTCCTCCTCACAAATGCCGACTCCCAAATGGAAACGAGGACTTGAGACCGAAATCGAATGATTCTGTAATTCTCCTCTAAAAATTAGTCTATTGTCAAATATATCACGAAGATCAGCTTTCAAAGCTCATTTCAGGATATTCTCAGCTGCTTTCAATACAATCGAACTCAGCTCGACTACTATCGAGGTTTTACCTCTGCACCAATAGATACTTTCAGGCAAGAAATCAACACAATCTAGATGAGTTTGAAATTCAGAGATGACCTAGAATTGGTACCTTGTCAAAATGGCTGGGTCTACGATAATTCGACGTATTTGGATAGTTTAGTGACTGAGGTATTTTCGAGTACACGATAATCATTTTTAATTCCGTGTCTATCATCTCATCTTCCACCAATCTAAATTTCGAAAATTGATGAAACTTACTCCAAGCAATTATGATTTACACTTACAGTTCAATCTCGTTTGTGATCGGCGCTATTGGGTCGAAGTCACTACGACAGCATTTTATGTCGGCTCTTTCATCGGAAATTTTCTGTTCGGGTACATCGCTGATAAGTAAATTTTTTAAAAACTCGAAATTCCAAGAGAAAAGTTTTTCAGATGGGGTCGACGTTGTTCGTTTTTCATCATCCTCCTCGTTTTGGTGGTTTGTGGAACCGCCAACGCTTTCGCGAAGGTTGCAAAATTCACAGGATTATGTGAAAAATTAAGAATTTAGGACGTCGAATCATTTCTGATCCTTCGATTTTTCACCGGACTACCATTTCCAGCCCTTTTCCAAATCCCGTTTATCATTTGCATGGAGTTCATGGGAAAATCCGGAAGGATATTTTCCGGACTCATGATTTCATTATTCTTTGGAGCTGCGATGGCATTGCTTGGATTTGTTGCGATGTTCATCAGAAGGTGGGGATTGTTTTATTCTGGACGAACAATTGACTTCAGATGGCGCCAACTAACCTTTTTCTGCAATGCTCCGTTCGTCATACTGTTTACTTATTACTTGTAAGCTAAATTAGAGGTTCAAAAATGTCACAATTTGCAGCTTTTTACCTGAATCACCTCGTTGGCTAGTCTCGGTTGGAAAGTGGAAAGAGGCTCGGAAACAGCTTGTCCGCATCGCTAAAACCAATGGAAACCGAGACGTCGATGTGGACGAATTATTGACTGTTGTAAGATTTAGCTAAACTAGTTACTTAAGATTCCGTTTCTCGAACATTGATTCCACGATTCTATTGGAAATTTTGAATTCAGCTCCGGAACAATCAGAACAAACAGGAAGCCGAGGAAGCGCAACGAAGCCACAATGTCACTGATCTGTTCAGAACCCCGAATCTACGCAAGAAAACCCTAATCGTCACTTATATTTGGTTAGAAATTTCATAATTCCTTGGATAAATCAGATCTTTCAGGGTGATGAACGCAATCATCTACAATGGCTTGACTCTGAACGTGTCTAATCTGCCAGTCGACGATTACTGGAGTTTCGTGATCAACGGCGCCGTCGAATTGCCCGGCTACTTCATCGTTTGGCCCCTCCTGCAGTGGGTGGGCAGAAGATGGACGCTGGCTCTGACGATGATCATCTGTGGAGTCGGATGCGTCTCGGCGATGTTCATGCCTGAAGGTAGGAGACTATTCTCCCATTCGATCGATCATTGAGCAGTTCTTTCTAACTTGATATTCATTTGGCTCAAAATTTCAAAATTTAACAAATCTTCAGGCTACCCATGGCTGGTCGCTACCGCTTCTTTCATCGGCAAATTCGGCGTCGGTTCTGGATTCGCGGTCATCTACATCTTCGCCGGAGAGCTTTATCCGACAGTCGTTCGAGCCATTGGAATGGGCATGTCGAGCATGGTCGCGGGAAGTGGACTCCTGCTTGCTCCACACATCGTCAAATTGGTTATACTCCATCTGTAGAAAGCATTAAATCGCTCTTTTAGGGTGACATCATGAGGATTCTGCCTTTGATCATCATGGGTTTAATGGCATTGAGCGCCGGAATCCTTACGTTCTTCTTGCCCGAAACCCTTGGAACGCCATTGCCCATGACGATTGAAGACGCTGAAAACTTCGGAAAGGAGACTGACAAATCTGGTCTGTTCACTGGGGCGAAGGCTCGTCTGTCTGCCGATGCGCCAATTCTCGCACCAGTTCCAAGAAGAAAGTCAAGAATCAACTCACAGATTGAAAATGTTTAAATTATCTTTCAGCTTTTGTTTTATTACTTTTACTTGATTTTTTTAATTAGGAAAAAGTGATATCTGTAGATTATTCTCAACTTCAACATAACTTTATTGATAGATACTTCTGTAATAAAAATTCGCAAATTTGGAAAAAAAATCTACGCCGAAAAACTAACAAATTTCATGCAGATCATAACCGTAAAATTTGATTAAATAAATGTTCCAGAAAAAAGTTAGCCCGACTTGAGGTTGAGTCCTTCCTTATAGAATTCTTCGGCCTTCTTCCATGTCTTCTTGACGGGATTCTTAGGCAAAGGCGATGGGACGATGTCGTCGTACCTGAATTCAATATCATTAGAATTTGGTGATGAAGTATTGTTTCGGAGGGTGTTTGAAGTTCATCTCATTATCAAAAACAAACCGCTAGAGGTAATAAGGAGCTACGTAAACTTCTTCAATCATAGTAACTCTGAAAGACAAATACCTGTCGGTCTTCACGCCCAAAGCGAGGTGAGCGGCGTGCAAGCCTGAACCGTACGCCAAAGTGAATCCGTTCCCCCCATGACTAAATTCAGAACCATCTTCAAATTCTTTGAAATTCAAAAATACCCGTAATTGTGGACTAGTCGATACTTCTTGCCGGACTTGGTCGTTCTGTCCTCTGCCTCAACTCGGATCTGCTTTCGACCAGGACGAATGCCGACGAAGTGTCCGATTTGTCTGGCTCTCTAAAGAGAATAATTTTTGAATAATCAATTGTGTATACCCTAAGTGCAGGCTGGATGGGCTCGTATCGTCTCCAGACATCTTCGACGTCTTCCGGCAAGATGTGCATTGGGCCGTCAACTCCTTCCTGCTTCACTGTACCGACGTAAACCGTGTCGATGCTAAAGATTATAGCATTTTAGATCTTTAAAGATTATTGAAGAAGTAAATACAAAAATATCGTATTGACTAGATAGCAGCAGATGCATCTTTCAAGAACTTTTTTTCTACTCCCGTCGCCCTTAACTATCCGTAGCTACTCCTTTCCACCATTTAAAAAAAAAACCCTATCAGAGATTCAATATCTTACGTTGGAATGGTGATCGTGGTGTAGTCGAGGTACCTAAAACAAGTAGATTTAACGAACTCTTCTTTAACAAGGCTTACAGGAAGTGCTTGTGCCAGGAAGCATCCATCTTGAGCAGAACTCCTCGAATCGGGATCATGTTGCCTGCGTCGTCGCCAGCCAGTTCACCACCGTTGAAGCCACCGCAGTTGACCACGATTGGGTGGCCTTCTTCGGCGAGCTAAAATTCTTCTCGAGTTTGATGAATTTATCGGAAATCAATACATCGTCGACGCTGGCGAGTTTCTTCTGCACGAACTTGACACCCTTGGCAAGGAGGTGTTGCTTCATGAACGGGCAGTATCGAATGCCTTCCGAGGTGAATGCGGTGTAGTGGATTCCGGCAGTGCTGAAACTACTTCATTATGAAACTGTTTCACTAAACTCAGTTCAAACATGTTGGGTCCATAGCCGAATACCGAATTTACTCCGTGCAACTCTTCGTCCTTCAACCAGCGGAAGTTCGTCACGATGTTGCCGTAGTTGCCTTCCTAAACTCGCGCGGATCAAAATTTTGTCTGGTGTGAAGAAAAGGAAACATTGAAAACACAATTCTTTCTACACCGACTATCTGAATTCTGAAATGATTTTATATGCGAGGAAAGTTTTCCCATTTCAGTTCATTTTCGTTTAAAAGTTTTATTCACTATGCCCACTCTCCGCCTATTTCCGCACAATATTCGAAAAGTCCACCCTCTTTTTTCAGAAAATGTAGCCCTGATCATGACCGAAGTCTACCTGATCATTGAGTTTCCGTTTGTCGGTCGAGACGATGTGTCCAGAAAGAAGTTGCACCCCACTGAGTCCACCGTACTCTCTCCAGAGCTGTGCCAGTCTGACGAATGTATCATTGCCGTAGAGCTTGTTGATGTCAGAGCCATCATCCACACGGAACAATCCGGCGATTCCTCGCGACAGAATCTCTTCGAACGGCTTGTCGTGATAGATCGTAATCTGAAGATGAGATTTAAACAAAGAAGCTATTCTCCAAACCACTACTTTTCTCATCTCTTCGCCTCGTTCGTGAAAAGGAAGAATTCATAAAGGTACGAATAAAGTTGCCCCCCACCTTGGCCTTCGGGTTTAACTCGAGGATGGCAGTGGCAGTTGAGAGTCCGACGACTCCTTCGCCGATGATGCCGATGTTGAGTTCCTGTTCTGTTGCAGTGGTTAGAGAAGACGAACCATCCGACACCGGTCCAGCTGGTCCAGATTCAGGAGGAGCAATGGCTGGTGGGTTGGCAGAGATGCTTTCCGCAGATCGGACAATTCTGCCATGACGCGAATCAGAATGGGATTTAGCCGGGTGAGAATGTTCTGATGGTTCATTATTCGGGGAATTCCGTGAATGAACAATCTTGCCATGGATGGATGTAGCGATAGTAAGCCCTGAATTTCAAATACTTAATTTGAACTAAACAGCTTCTTTTCGCTTCAACTAGTTGGAAACCTTAAGGATGCAAAATATGAAAGAAAAAAGTGCCGAATGAGTCTCTTCGCAAAATCTTTTCGATGACTTGAGATTCTGATTTGTAAAAATTCGAAAAAAGATGATGATCTTCATCGACCGATTCTAAAATCTTGAATTTTCTCAAACCGTACCGATGATGGATAGGAATAAAATCCGTGCTAGACTCCATTTGATGGCCATTGTATGGAATATCGAGCCCAAAGTTCAAGATGTTCGGCTGAATTTAGAATGAATCAATAGTTTTGGATCGAGTTACGCAAAAAAATATTTCATGTTTTTGACGGGAAGTTGAACGAATGCATGATAAATATTTATACGAAAAAATACACGTGCGTTCGCGTTCAAATATTTTCAAAAAGCTATTTGAGCGTTGTTTTGTACTTGCAACTGACGAAATATCGCGCGCATTCAGATTGTTTGAATAGCAGAGGGGATGAAAGAAATTCGAGGTGCAGAATATGAAATCACAAGAGAACGACAAATTTTATGACAATTCCGACTAGCCCTTGGCCATCCTGGAAACACAATATAATTTGAAATTTACAAATTTTGAAAAGAAAACGCGTGAATAATTTTTTCTAGGAAATGCACAAGAAAAGAATTCGAAAGTTCGAAATATCATTTTAAGGTTTTTCTTTAGCTTCAGGTATGGAAAAATTGAGAGTTTCCATAAATTCCGTAAGTTTACACAATTTTCATCAACGATTTCATACGGAGTTTTGAACGCTAGATTTTGTTGTGGCGAAACCAGGAGACATTTATGGAAAGGGACGATTTTTGAGGTTTTGAGCCAAAAATTCGGGAAAATATTGAATTTGAGAATGGTATTGTCTGTGACAAGGATGGCGGAAGGGATGATGCACACGAAAATATCGCCCATTCCATATCTTCGAAAGAATCTCGGCACAAATCAATTCGATTTCGAAATTTTAGACGTGATATCGAGGGGTTTGGATTTCGAGAAGGAGTTTTATTTTCAAAATCCAAGAAAATGTAAATTCAAAACAAAGTAATTTTTCTATGACGAATGATAGATTTGTAAAGTAGGCTAGGATTATCGATATTTTATATTTTTGTGCAACGCCAGTGTAGATGAATTATATGATATGTCAAAGATAAAGGAACGCAAAATTCTTTCGGATGCGTGCGATTCATCAAGAGAAATTTGTAGAAAATGTTTTTTTTCAGGTCAGGAATATCGGGGCAAAAATATTTGTAGTAAAAATACAGTATAAAAATTCGGGATTAAAATCATAATTCGTTCATGCAAATTTTAAAAATTCGATAAAATATATCGCTATTATATAATTTTTGTCTCTAATTGAGATAAAAATTGGGATTCGTTTGATCGCAAATGCTAATATTTTAAGGCACGTGAAATAATGGTCTGTAAAAAAGGGCAACTTGGATTTGTCGCGACGTGTTGTAACAGAATATTTATGTCGAAATACTGTCACGTCAAATTTGCCTTACAACACGTCGCGACAAATCCAAATGGTCTAAAAAAGTTTAAAAATGAAATTTTAAACAACGCATTTTCTAAACATTCCAAGTATGTTAAAAGTGAGCTAAAAATTCAGATCGCACAAAGTCCACATCAGTGGATTTTAGATTTTAGAAAGTTGAAAATTTGACCTTTGACTCAGATAGGTGGATCCGCACGAGGTTTAATTGAAACATTCGGTTGTATCGATGACTTATAACAGGGCTGGACGAAAGTTTTTGCGACAGTTGTGTTTTTCGCGGAACGAATGATGAAGTTATAGTGTAGCGATTAGTGCCATCGGATAGAGCTCGATTTTTAGGATATAGCACGAGGACAACCGGTACCTGATCTCCCAGTAAATAATAAAGTTATTCACGAGAAACGCTACTTTCGCAAAACACGTTCGTCTAGCCCTGACTTATAGTATTGATTGAAATTCGGACGATTTCATGCAAGACTCAATATGCTTCTGTGTAGTTTTTTTTTCAAAATTTCTGAAATATTTGTTCCTGCACCAAATATATTTGCCTGTATTTATATTTGCCGAACCCGTACGGGCTTCAACGAGTTTGTAATGCAGCTTCATTAGAGGCCTGTGAACGTACTCGTACAGATCTGTAGTGCATAGCTGTAATCGCTCGTAAGCTATTGCAAACGATGGTTCCCAATTGTAAAGGCCGAACAGAGTTTTTTTCAGTCGTTCTCGCTTGGCAATTTTCGGGGAAAAAATAATACAGGCCTGTAAATTCTTGTAAGCGCTTACAAAACCGTTACAATAGCTGTGCAGACTCGTACAAGCTCGGTAAATTCTTGCTTGCTGAGCTCCAAATCGAGTTTGGAAGTCTGGCAAATTTTATAGCCCATGTGGTGCATTCTTTATTATCTTTGCCCCAAGAGCAACAAACAACCTTTCGTCTTTCATAACGTTATCTTCTTTTTAGACTAGAACTAATTAGTAATTTATTTTTAGAGATCGTTTTTCTCCTTCACATATCCCAATTTCCTCTGCCCTTCAATACTCCTTTCAAACGTTAAATAATTTGATTCAAATATCTGGAGATTCTAGCAACTACTTTGTGCTCTAGCAACATTTCGAAATAGACCACGAGCGTTTTGGCGTTTCCTTAGACTGCACTATACAACCTCCTTCACTATTTCAAAATCTCTTTGCTCACAACTCAAATGGCATGATGTTTCGCCAAGTTTATTTCAATATCTTTCATAATCGCTTTACTCAAAACAACAGCGCTCCATCGATTTTTTGTTTAGAAAAATGTTTTTCTTCTCTCTGAGGCTAAAAGAAGAATGCGTCATCGAGAATTTGACGTAGTTGGGGGAGGAAACGAAGTAAAGAAGAAGAAGAAGAGGAAGAAAGAAAAGAAAAGGATGAGAATAAGGAACGACGACCACCGGGTCAGAGGAAGTTCACTGGAAGATACAAGAGATGAGTCATCCAAATAGATACTCCGCTTTCTATTTCTGTGACTGGTGAGAATAGCCAAGTGGTGAAACATGTGAACTTTACTTGGTATTGCCATTTGTATTCAGAAATTTAATGAAGATCAGCTTCATGTTCTTGAAATTTGTAATCCAATTTTATGCTAGTTTTGAATGAGAAAAAAAGTTCCACATTACCCACCAAACCAATTCCTTTCTTTCTTCCTGTCTCAAACTATTAGCAATGACAATTCATTCTCATCATTTCCCATTGGCTCTAATCTTATTTCCTTTTTCTCTTCCTCTCTAATTTTCCAACAATCTCAGGGATTCCTTCGAAACATAGCCAGTGTGCGTTGTTTTGTTGCTACCCGGAGCTCTTTTACTCCCTCCTGGTTAGAGTCCAGACGTTGACTCTGTCCATGTAAAGCCACAGATATCCTATCCTAAACCATAAGAGTAAAGACATAGACGCAGAGGAATTGAGAACGGAGGCAAGAAGAAGAAGGGCGAAACGTTGAAAGTTGAGATAGAAACGCGAAAGAGACGACCTGGGTTTTCTTGCCTTTCTTCCTTCATCATTTTATTCTTCGAAGAAACGCTCGCACTTCATTTATCTCTGCTCTATCTTCCAGGTAAAATCGCTAATCTTCGACTATTTTACTTTCCTTCAGACCTAGGGAGCACTTTGTTCAGGCGAAGGATATGCACTAAGGGTAGGTCGCAATGACTTTCTGACGATCGTCCTCCCTGGTCTGCTTTTCTCTGAAAATTCCTTGGAATGTAGTCTTTAAAATTAAAGATTTCTCGTGAAAATGTTCTATCGAGTATTTAATTTGATATTGATCAAGATGTATGTTTTCGCAAGAAAATTCACTTTTCTTTCTATACAATAATCGCATATTTCGTTGTCCTGAAAAAGACGTTGTGACGCATTCATCAATTTTGGGCTCAGCTGCCTCTCGTTTCTGTCGAGAAAATGACTTCATATCGTCAGGCAAAAATCAATCATTTTAACGGCTCTTTTCGGGCGAATTTCCCTTTTTCTAATTGAAATTTGTACGCGAAATGCGTGGCTCTGAAAATGAAAATGAAGAGAAAACTTTCGCAATTTTGTCATTCTGCATTTCATTTTTGGCCCTTGATAGATTATTATCGCATTTTAGTCGTGATGAAATGTAGCAGTTTTTCGTAAGAAAGTTATATTTTTGCGTTTTTGAAATTATTTCAATTGGCGAATTTCTAAATTTGTTGTTATAAATTTGTGCATGAGAAAAACTTCTATTCAAAACTATTCATCAATTGTACTTTTGTATGAATAGGAACAAAGTTCGAGATTTGATATTTTGAAATTTCGTACAAAACCAATCTAAATTTGTACCTTCTAACGTACAATAAAATTTAGAAGAAAACCTAACATTCATACTAGTTAAATAATATAATTTTCAGCTATTTTAACCTTCAAACAAGCACTTCAATCGATACTTTCTCTAATCTGTTTTCTAGTCTCATTCCTCGTCATTTCATACATTTCGAGTCTATCTTTTTCAATTTTCCATTTTTCAGGCCAGCCTGTATTACTGCATCGTGCATCGTGTAGATATTTACATTGTGAACTGTGTGTTTCTGTCTTTCTTCCCTCTTCTCTTCCCATAATCTCTCGCCAATCACATAACCGATCAATTTTGCTCTATTTCCTTCGCGTTTTTCTCTTATCAGGCGCCAGGTACTCTTTTCCGTTTTTATAACGCATTTTGCATCTCATTTACCCGTCGCTTTGAAATTTTTACTTGATTAGGTAAAATTCGATCGATAGTAATTTTCAACTCTTGCTTATGATTGTTTATCTTACTTAAGTTTCTTGCTAAATATAAGTTTATAACGTCATAAGGAATATGCCTTTTCTGAATTTTATTAATCTGAATTAGTTTTAGACGACGGGTATTACCATCCTTGTTTGAAGAATACACCATTTTGCATGGTATCGATATTGGTATTCTTAATCAGAAACTAGTAAAATCGCCTCCAGATGATGAGCATGCACAACGGCAACGCTACATTCAACGGACCTTCAGCCTCAGGAGCTGCAACGTATCCCGATTTCGATGAAGCCATCTTCCATCAAATTACTATTCGGGTATGCTTATTAATCTACTTGATTCACTTTCTATCAGCAGTACGGTTCGGGATTTTGACTCTGACTTCGAAAAAATTCGATTCCGACTCAAATTTAAGATCATTGAATATTTCAGAGCCATTTTTAAATAAGAAAAGCTCGGAATAACTTTTCTTGTCGTCAAAAAAGTCGGAAGCGAGAACAAGAAGGAATTATACAGTTATATCGCAACTGCAATATTTTGAGACATGTTCTGTGCGTTTAGTAGAATTTGAAAGCCCTCATGAAATCGAGTATAGTTTCCCATGAATTACTTTTCAGGACCCAATAGCTAACGCATCAAGCACATTCACCATTCCCAGGCGATACACCAATCTCGAATTTCTGAATGCTGGGGCTCAAGGAACTGTCGTGTTAGAATCACATATTTATCCCGATAGCAAAATTTACTTTAGAACCGCACTTGATACCGAAACGAATGAAAAAGTAGCTATCAAGAAAATGCAGGCTCCGTTCCAAATGACGATGAGTGCGAAGCGAGCGTATCGTGAATTCATTCTTCTTACGACGATCAAGCATCCTAATGTAAGTGATTGGATATTCGAAATACTGAAAAATTCATCATGAATGCTTCTTGAAATGGTGCTGACGAGCTCTAGTCTTACCTTATGGTAGACTATTGAAAACAAAACTAGCTACGATACTACAACATGATCAGATAGATGTAAATGAGAATTCGTCTAGAGCATCCTAGATTCCATTTATCCGCTTCTGCCTTACTTGATCCCCAAACAACTCGAATTATTATTTTTATAGTAAGAAAGCATCATTCAGATAATCCGTTTGTTGAGTGCATTCACGCCTCATACAAATATCGACCAGTTTCGAGAAGTTTACCTCGTTATGGAGCTGATGAGCCACAACCTGCATGAGGTTATCAACAGAATTAGGTAAAGTCTAATATTATTCCAAAACGTGTCAAACTATCATAATTATTCATGAGCTCTGGAATTCTTGGAACAAGTCGTGAATATTTACGTGAACACTTGTTGCCGAGTGACAAAATGCAAAACAGGAACGCGAAAAATTTCAAAAGAACTAGGGTAAAGAAAAATACTAACAATTTAAATTTAGGTTGGACCACAAGACGCTATCATTCTTTGTATATCAAATGTTGTGCGCCGTCAAACATTTGCATTCGTCGGGCGTTATTCATCGAGTAACTTTTCATCTTAACATTTAGAATGTATGCTAATTTTGTAGGATTTGAAACCCTCGAATATCGTAGTGAATGACCGGTGCATTTTGAAAGTGCTAGATTTCGGCCTGGCGAGGAAGCTGAATGTTGACACCTCGATGCGCATGTCTGATTACGTCGTGACGAGATATTACAGAGCACCTGAAGTTATTCTCGGATTGCCGTACTCGGAGAAAGGTAAATAAATTTATGCGGATTAAAGAAAACCTTGAAATATCGGAAATTAACATAGCTCGGACAAGTTTATATGAAAATGCATTCTAATTAAATCTTTTTTCAAGCTTATTGAACGACCCTATAAAATTTATTTCAAAATAGAGCAATTTAGTCGATATTTGGAGCATTGGATGCATTTTCGCTGAGATGATAAACCATCAGGTTCTGTTCCAAGGCAAAGACCGAGTTGACCAGTGGACGAAAATCATCAACATAATGGGCACTCCCTCGGACACCTTCATCAACAAACTGAGCTCCAGTGCTGCAAAGTCAGTTGTTCATCATTTTGCAGATCAAACTTGTCAATCATAAACGATGAATCAGAAAATATTTAGAAAAAAGACTGATAAGACGCTAAGATAAGAATTAATTAACTATAATTCATCAAATTATTTCAATAAATTTAGATACGTCCGAGCTCTGCAACGAACCTCACCAAAATCGTTTGAAGAAATCACACCTGATGAAGCATTTTTGAGGGAGACCGAGAACGAACGGGTCAATTTGACGGGTAATTCGAAATACTACATTTCTATACAACTAGAATATTCTAGCTCATCAAGCTCGTGACCTGCTTCGAAAAATGTTGATTATTAATCCTGACGATCGATATTCTGTTGAACAATCACTTAATCATCCATATGTCAAATTGTGGTGGAAGGTAGGAAAGTTATATTATATTATTTTATTGTATTTTAAAAATTTTAGTTATAATTTTGATTACAATAAATATTTATGGCAGAAACTCCTTACTTCCTCAAGTTATTGTCTTTATTTCAGGAAGAAGAGGTTAATGGCCCACAATCTGAAAATCGCTACGACCAGGAAATTGATTTCGCTAATAAAAGCTTACAGGAGTGGAAAGGTAGTATTGCTACTATTTAAAATATCTAAATTTGATTTTCAGAACTAATATTCCAAGAGGTTATAGACTATATGAACAACCATGATATTGTTAAGGGCCGATGGTAAAACTCAATTACACAAATTACATTCAAAGTGCCACTTGTATTGGGATACATCACTTAGTATTCTTATTTATCAATTTTATTTTTATCGATATCAAAATTTTCTAAGTTTAAATCCGACATTCATAACAAATTCAACATATTCGCGCATCTAAAATCGAGAAAAACTGTGATTTTCCAAAGTTCACGTGTTCTGAAACTCCTCCTACAAATAATAATTACCGTTGATTGGGGAGCAAAGTCGATATTCATGCAACAACACTTAGAAATCGAATTTGGAGCGAAGTAGTGAGTCGTGTAGAAGAGAAACGAGGCGAATAGCGTAATTTTGGATATCGACGCATTCTCTCCAATTAATAATACAATCAGAAATATGAGCCAGTTATTTTATTATATCTTTTATTTAATCTTGAAATGTAAAAATTGAAATTTGAACATTTTCCCATTTGAATTTTTTGCATCCTAAATTTAACCACAAATCCTGAATATTGAAACTACTGAATCCATGTAAATTTTTAAAATTCTCAAAATGGATCAAATTATTTCTTCGTTTTTTTCAGATAGATTTTAGCAAATTGATTATATCTAAATATAGCTAATTTCATATTTAAACTAGATTTTTCCATTTATTTTCCTGTTACTTGTAGTTGTATTTGCCTTATGCTGACCTCTCGCTCATTCGATAGGCAACTTGCAAAAGTACGAAAGAAATATTCTATTTCTTAGTCAACGAATTTTTATTAAAATGATGTTGTTTTACAAACGATGTTGTGATAATAAATTTTCAAGTTCCAGTTTCTCATTTTATGGTAAATGATATTAGCCTTGAAGATGGTGGTTGGGATATAGTTTGTTCGATAGGAAAAGGACTTGAAGAGCTGATCGAGTAGGAAAGGGGTGTGAAGTAAACCTAGAGGATCTTCGCATTGGTTTCGAGTGATCAATGGTAAGCTCAACACTTTTCCTAATCAGAAGGACGAGGGGGAAAGGGAATCAAGTTAAGATTGCTTGAATTTGAATGGAATTGAATGCAGCTTGGGCCTTTTTGGCCTTGATTTGTGGATGTTAGTTTGGGTTGAATTTAGGATGCAAGGAAATTTAGATTATTTAATAAATTGGTTTTCGAAAATACCAAAAGGAAGATAAATGAGTTGAGCCCCTCCCTTTTGTAGAAGTTACTCCTTTTGTAAGTGTAGTAAACTTCATATAGAAGAAAAGGGTAGGGCAAGGTAGGCTAATTTTGATCTCAAATGATGTGTGCATTGAATAGATTATTTTGGCAAAATATTAACCTACATTGCTCTATCCCTATCCTCTGTGTGAAGCGTACTACGTTTACAAAGAAGATAGCTTCTACAAAAAAATGAGAGTAATTAGTGCAAAAGGCTCAAAGCGATGCAATTGTGCATTTTATGGCAGAGAATGGTTTGCAATAAATGCAGGAATATCGATAGATTTTAGACGGGTAAAATTCCAAATACTTGTTGAACGATTTGAATAAACGGTGAGGGTTTTAAAATTTTATTGGTTGAAAACGAAAATTTGACCGTTTTGATGTATTTAGAAAGATTTTGAAAGATTCGGCACAGAAATGAACAACGAAAGAGTTGATATTGTGAGAAATGCGGTGAAGATGAGCAGACAGAGCCGGTCCACGACCATCGCTGCATACTTCCAGTCGTTCTCCTTGCGAATGCATTTCTCCTTCCAGTCGATGTAGCTGTTGATTTCCTGAAGGATGTATTTTACCAGCATTTTACAATTCCAAGAAGGAAATTTGTCGTAATCACAAAAATGTTGAAAACTTTCAGAGTCAGGAACGTATCTCTTTCTAATAAAATTGGAAGAAAGCGGAACCTCATTTTGAATAGCAAGATGATAATTACATCAAAGCGGATTCAGATAAACTTCAAACCACCCACAGCCATGTGTGCATAGATTTGTTGAAGAACGAGCAATTGCGCGATGTGACCTGGAGGAACCTGGGGATTCGTCACTGCATGCGGCACTCGATGTGAACTGTTCCTCCACAAATGACTGATATTGTCGGAATCCTCGTCCGACTGTCGGATTAGTCTGAAATCATAAATTGACATTTTTTGATAAACTCAAATCAGAGGCTAAAGTATTCAGTGATTCGACCGATTTTATGATATTTTAGAGAGTGAAATATTTATGCAGGGCAAATTTACCTAGTGGAACTTCGTGGAGTTTCAACTTGAATCATTTTCAAAGTTTTGGCGATTTCCTGCTTTATCCGATCACTCTCTTCGTCAGAATCATCGACCTTCTTCTGCAGTTTGCCGTTTCTGGCTTTGTAGCCGGGTCGTTGCATCATCAACAGATATGGAAGAGCTTGTAGCATTATGTAACGAAACTGAAATGATATCAATCTCATCAGTTTTTTTCTGCCATAGAACTCGTGAATATTTAGTGATATTTTGTCATGATAGATTCATCACTGATATTATGTGTTGCAATTTGAATTTATTGCGACATCACCACTTCGCGACTTGAAGAAATAATATTCGAAGTTAGTCTTTTTCCTATCATAATCCTTTCTACATATTTCACAAAGGCAAAAAGTCCAAATCATCTTATTGTTCTCCAGTTGTATGAAATCAAACAATCTTACGAAAGGACCCATATCGTGTGATCTGCCATTTCGGTGATGGAAATTCAGTGCCAATGTCGTCACGACGACACAACAAGCGCAGGTGAACATGCACACCGCGAAGAATGCGCCTGAAGTCTCAAGTTAAAATTATTTCAAGATAAATCGCACTCAAGAACGGTACAGCTTCAGAAGTCGGCGGCGACATTTCCGCGACGTAGTTTTGAAAAATACAAATCGACAGCATAATGGTGATTTCTAAGGACGATGAGGGTGAAATTTATAGTTTTTCTGAAAACTTACGTAGTGACATTTTCTCTCCAGCGTCTGGAGGAAGGGTGAATCCGATCAGCGTGAGCATCGTGATGAGGAAGCATGGTAGGATTAGGTTGAAAGCTGAAGGTGTGAGCTTTTAGAAACTCATCTTTTTCCTTCAATAAATCAATCTCAGATTAGAGAAAGAAACTACATTCCGAGATTTTCATGTAATTCCTGAATCAGCGTGTTTCAAATAAGATCTCGCCTACCGTAATAGAGAACTCGTCGTCTGATGACGAAAGTGAATACGATGTCGTAATAAGGCTCGGGACAGCAGGGGTAGAATTGAATGTTCCTCTTGACGAATGTGCCTTCGAGCACCCACTCTCCGTTCGGCATGTAATTCGAGATGTCGAAGCCGTTGTCGTCGACTCTCAACTCGAGTTTCGATCCATCGTATGTCCAGGATCCGAACTGAAAGAAACCAACTTCTGGCCACTTTATTCAGATCTACAAAAATTTCAGCGATTTGGATTTATCGGGACACCACAACATGTAACGAAAATGATTGTAAAGACGCAGTACGAAATTTTGGTCTCAATAGATATTTTTCTACTTTCCCTTATACCATTATGTTGAGATAAATCCAAATGCTAAAAGCGTAAATTTTGGTGCACAGTGGCATACACCCTAAATTTTACCTTCATAGAACAGCTCTGAAAATCAAACGGGAACCAAACGACATCGATTTTGCATGAGAACCGGAATAATCCTGAAACATTCTTGGCATTTAAAACAAAGAGCCAAAATTTAGTACCAGGAGGGATCCAATCGACTTTTCCGTTTGGATAGACCAGCAGATTCGACGGATAAGTGCTGTCGAACTGGGGATCAGCACTGTTGTAGAGCAAGACGTCCGGGTTCCATAGCTGGCCTTTCCTATTTGACAGAAATTTTTTTTACGAATTTTATAAGCGATGATAAACCTGAATCGCAAATCATTAACCCCTTCCCACTCTGTTGTGTTCCACCATAATGAATAGTCAAACCATGACATCTTCAGCCAAGCGTTCACATCGACTAGTTGATTCTTTTCGTCCTGGAAATAAGAACTTTTCAAAGAGATCTCGGCTCACTGTAATTACCACCCTCTTTTTGAGAAATAGTACGAAGAGAAAAAAGAGGGTGATAACTATAAGGGGCCAGAAGTTTCTATGATTGAAGCTTCTCACACTATTTTGAGTTTTTAATGATCGAACTTTGATATTTGATTTGAAACATGAGAATTAGGAGAAAAAACGCGGTTCGTCATGAAGATCATCAATGAAATTACTTACGACATCGACAATTTGCTGCAGAACCAATCCCATTTTGACGATGACCGGCTCGGAACTATTTTCAACCGGTCTCTCAAGCGGCTCATAATCAGTCAGTAGACGAACGTACAGCTCAGATTCTTTATCAGAAGCAAGAATAAAGTTGCATCCAATCAAGAAGGTAAGAAAATCGATAAAGTTCATCTAATCGACCATGCTGAAAATTTATTTCGGAGAAAGACAGATACGAAATAGTAAGAGATTGATCACAATTTACATAGTAGAAGTTACTAAGTAAAGAAAAGATAAAAGTTCAATTCTTAGGCCATTCCAGCATATTACGAAGTTCATCCGGTAGAAAATGATCTTCAAGGATAAAGCAAATTCGAAAAATTCTTTGCCACAGAGTGTAGAATGAAAATATTTGGAACTTTACTCATTCAGAATGACTTACAAAAAAATATTTTGAAAAGCGACACAAAATGGCGTAAAATGTTTGAAAATGAGTGCATGCAGTGCAATGCTGGCTGACAATGTTTCTGTTTCTCCACAGATATTTTCTACTCCTTCATTTTCTTTTCGAAGTCCTTTATCTTCTGACTTTATCTTATCTCTGTCTCTTTTCAACCTTCAATGTTTGTCTTCTTGTATTCTTTGCTTCGATTCGCCTTCAAACAAATGAATGCAAGTGCAGCATTTGCGCGTGAACTTTTGAATTTTTCTCCTGGCGATTCTAATTGATTTTTCATAAGATTTATTTTAGCAACGAGAATTTTTCTTCCAAAAAGTTGACGTGGGTATTTCCCTCCCAAAACGGGGAAGAGAAAGAAAAAGGGAAATAGCGTTTGGATGAAAAGTACTCACTTCAAAACTTTGGAAGGAAAGTACTTCCAGCCATCTATTTATGATCAAAATTCAAATTTGGCTTTCCAAGATCAATATACCGAAGTCCTTTTGAATATCTGTTTCTTGCTATCTGTGCTCATTGTGTCGACCGATGGTCGGGTCTTCGAGATCGAGGATCTTCTCACTATGGTCATTGCGTTATCTCTGACGTCCTAAATTTTCAATTCAGAAAGATGAAACTATCTGGAAAATCATATCACAACTTGTTGACATAAAATTCATAATAGAAATAAAAAAAAACAGGTTCATTAAATCGCT
This sequence comes from Diploscapter coronatus, assembly GCA_964036155.1. Classification (NCBI taxonomy): domain Eukaryota; kingdom Metazoa; phylum Nematoda; class Chromadorea; order Rhabditida; family Rhabditidae; genus Diploscapter; species Diploscapter coronatus. The sequence continues at coordinate 41,926,162 of OZ038422.1, read as the reverse complement.
CCACAAAGCAGTGCAGAAACTTTCGTTCCATTCCGAAAAATTCATCATCTCTACATTTTTTCCTTTTCCCAAAATCTCACCTCAGATATTTCCGCAAAGACTCGCACTCTATTCCTCAGTTAATCTACTCTACACGTCAAATATCATCAAATCTTCAGGTCATTAACTAAATTTAAAAAAAAAAAAAAAAAAAAACTACCTGGACTAGAACGAGTATGAGCCACGGACAGAACGCCGGGAAAAGGATGTAGAGAATTGACGACACTTGCAGCAGAGATGGGTGAAGATTGACGTTGAATGCAGGCCCAACTATTCCCAACGAAAATGGAAACACGAAGAATATCAATGAAATTAGGCTCTGCAATTTTTGCGACGTTATTATTTCGCAATCGCTTGTTATTGTCGAATTTCAGCGACAAAGTTCCGCTATAAATTAATTATTCAACGAAAAACGTTTCTTGAACAGCTGTTATGATTAGATATGCAGGGTAAAATGTATCCTAGAGCACATGATAGAATTTTTATATTTTTTTGGCAAGATATTCAATTTGCGCATGATAAAAATATATCACAAGATAGGTCGGCAATTCATAAATGATGAGATGACGGAATGAATAGATCTAAAGTTATTGATAGGGAAAAAAGGTATAAGATAGTGAGGAATAGTGTGGGAATTGATAGATCTCGTCATTTATGAGTTGCCTGTTAGATCTAAATGAATTCATTCACTACCTAAATATCGCTTATTGGACAGAAAAGTTACTCCAAAGTGATCTTAAATTTTATGAAGAAGTTTCATATTGGATTTGTAACAATATATTTCTTTAGAATATTACAGAAATTCTTGTACCTGTATAAGAAAAGTTAGCTGTAGTTGTCGTAGCAAGCAGATGGTCTTTGCAGACAGATTTCCCCAATTGTCACAGAAGACCATTTGAATGCGGCAGACGCAGAAAATCATGATCGATTTCGAGCTGAGCACGAGAAGACTGATGCAGAAGAAAGCAAAGATGTGTGATCCTGATAGTGGAAGTGAATCAGCCTTTACGGTTACGTTTGGGTATTCCTGAAATGTTGTTTTCATAAACTAGTTCCATTATAACTAAAAACTTTGAAGGTTCGAAAATTTTTGAAGACAAACGAATTAATTTTTCCCCAGATTGAAATCAAGTTCGGAGCTGAAATCCGAAAACCGTTTTCATTGCCTATTCGAAAAAATTTATCTTCCAATGTTAGTAGTAAAATAATTGTCTACCTTCACCGACAGCAATAAAAAGGCAGTATCTCCTTGCGGGTTCTGACGATAAACGAGATCCCTGAATCTTTCATCTTCGATTTCCGATGGCCAGAAGTTTATATTGCTGAAATAATTAAATAACCCCAAATTGATCGATTTTTCCAACTTGATCGTGCAAACTATTGTGCCTATTATCGGAATTGAAACGAGAGTGGCTGCGAAGCATTTGTTTCCAGTCGAACGCTTGTTAGCTCTAAAATCCAGGACCTAGATTCGTGAAAGAAGCAACTCTTACAAACAAACGTAATAGTATCGTTGAATGAACTGCAATACCGGTGTTATCATTATTATCAGTGCTATCATGTTTATGATAAACATCAATAGTCTTCCTGAAGTAAGAGTTATTGAACTTGAAGAAAAGATGAAATCAACCGATAGTTTTGTCCATGACAGTACCCTGGATGATTACCGCTGCCTCGTGCTCGGGAAAATAAAAAAGGCTCTGAAATTTAGCAATTTTAAAATGCGATTGTTTTTACATCAGCATCATTTATAAATCATATGACAGCGTGACATGTGAAACGAAGATGTGTCACTAATATTTCATCTTACAATGCCACAATATTCCTGAACTTCTTAGCTTCACTTACCGGCGACACGATCGCAACGCATATCAAATAGACAATCCTCAAGCCGATACTGGAGTTGAAGGCGAGTCGATGCGACGGGCTCAACGACGAGTTTCCAGAGTTGATTATGAAAAGCAAGAGAGAGTTCCCGATGACAGCTTCAATAGCAACCACATTTGAAAGGATGCAGTAGGGAGACAGCATCTGAAGTTTAGCAATAGAACTATCAATCTGAATTATTTTACGATAAATTCCGAAATGTCTAGCAACAAAAAATTAAAATGCAGAAAATGATAAAGTTTTCCAAAGATCTACAAATTCGAATAATGCTCAAGAACGCCATTTTATACAGAACAAAATCAAATTATTCCCCTACCTCTTGATATCACCGATTCAGACGAATCTGCACATGAATTTAATTGTCAAAGTGAAATGCTGACTTTAGATGGTTTCAAAGCTCCCCATGTAATTGAACTGCAGCTTTTCGACTACTGGAAAAACAGCTGCAGGTGCAAATCGCAACTCCAACCAAGTAATAATTCTCACTTCTACTGACGTTTTCACATGCTCGGAACTGCAAAATATAGCGAAAATAATAGACGTCCGAAGAGGAACGATGACAATGTTTTTTTTTTTTTAGGATTTGTGGAAAGTTGAATGAAAGCATGATCAGACAAATCTAGATTTATGGAGAAGAAAATGTCACTACTTTGATACGAACTACCTCGAAAAGTCACAGTACAAATAAATTGCTCCAAATATGTAATTCCATTTAAGCTACTCGATTTAAAATATCATTTTTTAGCAAGAATTCAAATGTTGAAGAAACTCTCAGAATTGCAATTAGAATGCCCATTTTTGGAAGTAGCTGTATGATCATTAACTCTTAAAATTAAGATCATATTCAGAATTACTTCCGTTTACCAAAATCAGAAAAGGGGTACTTGGGTAAATTACATATTTCGACGATTGAAGACTTTTAAAACATTTCTAAATAAAGATTCATAAGTTTTAACATTGTAAACAGCCTACAAAATTATAGGCTAAATTCAAGTTGACACAAGCTGGCACCAATAATAGCAATTTGCTCAGATGATTTGAAACTAGGGATCATAAATGATCAAAAATGAACCGTTTATTTAACTTATAAATAGACAACTTTGTTCAATATCACGAAAAATTAATACTTTGTAAGTAGTAGTAGTATTGTTTCAATTACAATTAGTCCGAATTTTCAGATATCCACAAAGATGATTTTAATAGGATAATTGGTGTACGTAGACTGTATTCTGATACCAGTAATGTATGAATTTTATCTTACGAGACAAGATGCTACACTTTGGATATCAACTATCTTAGAACAGAACGAATAAAAACAATGTTTTATTGAACATTCGACAAATTAAAACAATTTTCGGAATGCATTTGAATCGATAAAATAAAATGAAGAAATCAATTCAAGTAAGAAAAAACTAAGCAGTCGTGAGCTGTATAAACTTTGCCTATACATATAGAACGTCTTTTCACATTTTACCATAATTTCAGATCAGTCTTTTGGTCAATAGTGATAAAATCCCATTCGAGTGCAGTTGCTCCGGGCCATGAGGTGTAACTTGAATAACTTTGACTGATTCTTTCTTAACCGGTGATATAGTAGTGTTGTTCTTCTAAAATTGTGTTTTTCTTTTACATGCATATGCACGTAAGCTACCTTGATCAATCCTCTCACTAAGAAAAACAGGGTAATTATTTGGAGGCATGGTCCATTTTCGCCAATATTGCTAACAATTTCCTGAAAGTTTTTTTTTAATGCTCTATTGATAGAAAATTTAGCTTATTCCAGTATAGACCCATTTCTTATATTAGAAAAGCATACTGCTCAAGGTTTATTCAGAAAACAACTCCTAATTCTAGTTGTTCTTTCTAAGCACATAACGCGAAAGGGGTATTTTGATTCCTTAAAGCACGATTAGCTGAGTTCTATTCTCAAAAATTCAAAGTGACATTCATGTGCCTCTTATCCGACGCAAAAAAAATTATTATCATTCATGTAAATAATGGTAAGATCGAAGGATTCACTATTTAGAACGTTCCTTTAGAATTTCTCAGTGCATACTTTTAGGATATGTGTTGGCAAAACAGGCTTTTTCATTTCTTTTGTTAGTTAATATGAAAATTTGTTATTAATAATACTTACGCTTATATAATATATTGCATTGCCTAATAAAGGTGCACCATCGATAAAACATCCATCTAAAATATTCTAGTAAGTTCTCTCAAACTTAACTTTAAAGTTATGAAACTAGTTAATTTATGCTGTGACTTATACAAGGGGAAAATAGCTTAGGAATGATCAATCTCATTAAAATTGTTTTTGAATAGGTCATTTCGTACTCGCTGTAACGAATCTCTGCATTTTGAACCAGAGATTGGTTATAAATATAAACGAATGTGTGATTTGATGTATTAACCAAGTTTGAGAAATCAATTATTCACACAGATTCATCCTCTTAACAGACTCATTACATATGGAAAATTATTACAACGAGAATATCATTAATTTTGCACAGGATGTTTAATATATCGAAGTTAAAAGATTAAGAGAACATCCTACTTATAGATTCCTGTTTTTGATTGTCCCAATTAAAGCAAAAATAATTATATAGTTTAGGGATAATTAAATTGTTTTCTACCACCTCACATAAAATCTAAATTTTATACGTATTCATTTGCAACATAATATGGTGCAACATTGCCCGGAATAACTTACATGCACCATCAGGTATCGATTTAAGCGTCGTTCAGCATTTTTTGTACTTTGGCTCAGATTGCCATACGAATTAAAACACCTCTTTAGATAAATAAACGCGACAATGCTAATTATCGCCTGAGCATAGCCTGCTATGATCGGAGCTATTGTATTGTAAAGATCCTAAAAGTTATCTACATGATTGACATTAATAATTTTTATTTTGATAATATTCGTTTAACTTACAATCCATTGATCAAGATAAAGAGCCATTGCATAAAATCGTGTATTAACAATATCAACAATTCGATAAGCATTCAAGTAGTGAATTGCAAAATAAATTAGTTCGCTGATACATAAAGAAATATGAAATCCGACCAATGTCCAAAATATAATGGCAAATAACCGAGTTATTTTTTCGTCACGGTTACTAAATTGAATCATTTTATATCAAACTGACATATGCATGTGGGAGAATTTCTAACAGTGAAAATGTTCTAGCTCTATATATCGTAACTTCAGTCGAAACGAATCTTATGGTCATAATTAACCATATCCTTTGAAGAGTAGCAAATAAGTTATACACGAACTCCTAAAATTCTATTTGTCAGCTGTCAATAAAAAATTTAACTATATTAGATTTAAATCAACTTTATATGTCAAATAAATTGGTATTTTGTAGCTATTTGGAAAATTTGCGACAGAAAAGAAAGAAATTATGGCGAAATAATGTATGGAAAACTACAATAATACGATCCATACTATTTCACAAAATGTTGACTTTTTCTGCAGCAACTCAAATGATATTTTAAACGATTCACCTAAACTGTAGATAAATATTGATTGATACACGTGACTAAAATTTTAAATTATGTTACCCTGTATCCGTCATCATAATCCATGCAGCAAAAATAAAAAATTTGATCATAGATATTAAACGAGCTCTAAAGTATTATCCTGCTTCAATGCATATATTGAAAATTGTATCATAAATAATAATAATATAAACTTGCCTCTATCAATGAACAGATAAAATGGAGTATAGTTAGAATGAGTAAGATGACTATTAATTTTTCGAATTGTGAAAAATGTTCACGTTTTCGAAATAACCGATACATCATAAATAGGTCCATAAAAACCGGTACTAATAAGATGCTATCAAAAATGGCCTCGATTTGATATCCTATAGATGAATTTATTTTTTGAAGATAACATCGATATTAAACTATTTGACTAACCTCTATAAAGGTTATTTCGATGAAGTATGGTATCCTTCCACGTAATGATAAATTTGTAAAGTAACGTATCTGATATTAAAACTTCTAAAATAGTAAATCGTTATCGAGGTGTATAAAAAAAGCAATGCAGAATAGTATGTAGGAATAAGTAAACTGAAAAGTTAATTCACCTTCACAAAAGTTGAAATCCTTTGCATTAGGCTCAAGTTCATAGCATGAATACATTCAACTTCGTGAATTACTTCTCTAATGATAATAATAAATCTGTAGAATAACAATTTGAGAAAAATGATCTCAATACAGTACGATTTAGAAAAGGTAGCGCTTTTGAAACAAAAATGGCAGAGCTTGAAATGGCTCGAGTAACAGTGCAAGACGTTGCTTAGGGAATCAGCTTTGTATTTATAAGGTTCGCCTAACTTATAATTTAGTATAATTTCAGTTTCAACACTCCAATTATGCCTTGCCCTGTGTCTTGCGAAACTTTATTAAATTTGTATATAAAAATTGCAAAAGGTGCGAGATTAGAAGATAGACTTTTTCAGTTAATTAAAAATTATACTTGCGCTAAGATTTGTCCTCCAGCTCAAAAAATGAAGTAGCTTAGAAATTAGATCATGTGCTGAAATCGTGCATAACTCATCATCAGGGTTTGTTTGTGGAGCAGTTGATTTTCATTGGGATATGATGCAAACAGCTTGGGATTTTTGAAAAAGCTTTGCGGTGTGCCATTTTACTGTACCGCCAACATTCCTGCCCATCATGTGAAGTTTAAAACAGTAATTCCATGCACAAAATAGTTTTGTCATTGTCTATGAGATATGTATCAAGGTCTTTATGAGTTTCTTACAACTATGAAAAATATCGTGATACGGTATGATATCGATAATCTGTGAACATCGAAGTCTGACTATTTTCTGACACTTCCGTATTCATCAAAACATGCATAATTGTCGCTCTAATTATGGGTTTAAATTTGTCGCGATATGATCATTCTAACTTTAATTATAAATCTGTCATTATAATTGCTGGTTACACAAGTTTAGTACTTATGACAAATTTTTAACAATCGACAACATAATCTATGTGTACGAATAAATTTGCTTGAGAATGATTATTTTGATGCATTGTCAGATTCTTGAAAAATAGTGCATGATTTTAGAAAACCTTGAGATCAGAAACCATATCAAAACTAAAGATTCACATTTTTGAAAATATCAATGCAAGGTTTGACAATGAATGCGATTCTTGTAATGCAGAGAATTGTTGACTATGTAGCAATTTCCTTACAAAATATACAATAGACGTTTATAACTGAAATCATTCTTCATCGATGATTACAAGTTAGGGTATTTATTAGATTCTTAAAAACTTTGACTTATGTATTCAAATTTTAGTAATCTTTTCGCCCCAGTTTGCACGATTGCACGCGATTATTATTTGTGTTTCGATTTTCGCATTTGAGCACAATCACTATCCGATGAATATATAAACGGGATTGGCGATAGTGTGTAAGCTAATAGTTTGGTTGTATAATATAGAAAAACGTTATTGTATAAAGTTGAATGTGATAATCAACTCCTAGTAAGTGGAACGCACGTTTTGTTAGGTGCTTCTTACGTCATTATTTATTTACACATTTTGTCAATTTCTCATTCTATTAGAATTTTTATGCAATTTGTCTATTTTTGAGCACATTTCCAATCCCATCTTTCACACAATTAGATTACATTGTACAGTATGCATAGAAGAACTATTCGAATTCTGAAGATTTATTCATGGGGTAAGAGGGGAACAACTAACCGGGAGTAAACGGGGTTAATTTTTAAATCGGAGAGCTAAATTATTTTGCACAAGGATACTTTGACTAAAATTATGATTTTCTGATCAGTTCAGAGGAATTATTTTAAATTCTATAGATATTCTCTGAAATAGTCATGATTTCGATGACAACAAATAAAATGCGAATAGTTTTTGGGTAGAAGAAAACAATGGTTCAACTAAAATACACGTAAAGCAAAATAGAAATATTTGGAAGGTGATCATTCGATTTTTTTTAGAATTGGGTTTTGAATATTTTCATGATTATTTTTTGTCTTATGATTTAAAATTTTCTGAATGATATCCTTTCATTTTTATGGCAACCGAGATTTAGACTTGGGAAATTTCGAACCGCGGTTAACTGTATGAAATGAGATAGTATGCCTTATGCAGTTCGGAATTTCCCAAGTTTGCCGAAATTGCAAATTTAATCTGCTAGAAAATTAGATTCCCTAGAAAATCTCCATTCGAAACGGCCTATTATCATTTCAATTCAGTTCAATTTTCAGTCATATTTTTCTTTGGATAAAGTGGGCTTTTCTTTAGTTATGATGACGATGTACAAAAAACATCAAATTTTAAATAGATGCTACTTGTAAAAATAGCATGTCTTGATAAAATATACTTTTGCAAGTCGAGTTTTAAGAAAATTTCTTATAAAAAAAACATTAAATAATACTATTATCGCCTGAATTGTCTATGACTTGTTCAACAAGTCATTCGACTTCGGACGATTTGCCTATTCTAATGAAAATTAAAAGAAAGAATTACCGTATCATGATTGAACCGGCGTTTGAAGCGAATTTACCCATGAGGAAAAACGGTTGAAGAGCAGGGTTGTTGTGAAGGAATTTCACTTTATTGTCAACTTCTGAAAATCAAGGGATTAAAAAACTGAAAAATTCTCTATCAGATAACGAATACTTCGATTACATGAAGAACATATATTATCTTTTATCTGATGAATGAAAGTAGCAGAAATTTATCATTCATATTACGGCATTCTTCAGCAATTAAAATTTCTCTGAAACGTTTCAAAAGTAAAGAATAGCACTTTTTTAGAACTTCATACACTTATGAATAATAATTTTTTCAAAAAATGGATGAATAATCCATAAAATAATAGGAAAATCTACCTAATTTCACATGACAGCAGGAGTGATGATGGACGAAGCCATCATAGGGGAGGAGTGATAGATCGGTGGCGAGGGGGCTCGGAATCGTTCCCTCGAGAGGATCTGGCGGATGGCCGCGTAGAGGTCGTGCTCCACGAAATCGGGCTGTTGCAGACCTTCCTGCTCACCAGGAGTTAGCGATTCGTACAGCATCGAAATAGGCTGAATGAGAAATTCCTAATTTCTTTTTCAGAATACGTTTCAAGAAGTATTAATGATTGTGTGTCTTGAATACTATTCAGTTACCAAAACGATAGATATTGGAAATAATTTTGGCAAGAAGTTAATCAAATTTTCAAATATATTGAACAGAATACTGAATATATTGACTATTTTGATTATTGCTCAGTTGCAAGTTTGAAAGTATCGAAACTAATCAAAACAAGACTTGTTGAATTGTTGAAATATGTTCCAACTTGTAGTGAATACTGATATTTTTGATAATCATTAGTATAAAATAATAAAATATCACAGAAATAATAAAAATAAAAATTTTACTTGATTTATAGTGAAAATGTTATTTCTTGATTTTATTCTAGATCAAAAAATGATTGAAAAAATACCTGAACAACTCCATTCAACCTGCATCCCTCTGTGTAGACTCCAGTCTCGACGAGCACGGAAATGCATCGCTCGCAGACGTGTCGAGTTCGTACTTTAGGAACATCACTTTCTTCGAACTGAAAAAAATAACAAACTCTTCTCGAATTTGCTGAACACGCAAATTTTAGAATTTACAGGAAAACATAATAACAAGTCTAACGAAATATCATCGAAAGAGTTGAGAAGATGCATTCAGACTTCTCAAAACTCGACCCACAGAAAAAATAGCACATCATTTCGAGCGATAAAAAGACGATATGCTCTTTTCCTCTCTCAGTACGACGCACTATTTTTGCGGGCCGAGTTTTGAGAAGTCTGAATGCATTCTAATTTTGTTCTCCAATGCTATTCCACCGTCTTGTTGTCATGCAAATTTCACGTTGATCTAAAAACTTCAATGATACGTTTCAGAAAATAATAGTTAGTAGACAAAAATTCCATTATGCACTGAGGGTATGTCATTAGTTATAAAAAATAATAATCCTAAAGCTAACCAAATCCAAGTCGAGATGATCGAATCGACCCCGTCCTCCATGCCGCAGATAGCGATCAAACAGCTTCGCGCCCAGCACGTCTGACATCGGGTTGTCACTGGAATTACTCTCCATTATCTGCGAGAAAATCGTCGCCTACTGTTCAAGGCAGAGGCGATGATGCAAGCCGCACGCAATACGCGAATGAAATAGTGTAGAAAATGAAAAGAACGCAACGAGGACCAGGCGAGAACAAGGAGGAAAGGTTTTGCACCTCATTTTCTTGTTAGGAAGAGAGAGGCTTTCTCATAGATAATGGAGAGTATCAGAAATGATAATTTTGCCATCTTTAAGAAAATTGCATTTAGAATTTTTGCAGATATGTTTCAAGATATGCACAAATTATTAAATCAATTATTTAGATAATTCGTTTCAGAATTGGCACAAATATCCACACTAAATGAAGATTTTTTTCCAAGGAATGCTTTTCAAAACAAATTTGTTTCAGTTATGTTTCAAAAATTACATAAATTTCGAAAGCATCAAGGGCACTGATCCGCTTTAGAATTGGATATAAAATTTACAAAAGAAACTATGAAAATTCGAAAATCCTACCCGATAACGTAGAGCGTTTTGACATCGGAGAGGCCCATCGAAAGTGCCTGTCTTTGGATCATATGGGCTGCATGCAGGTAGCTGATCTGAAGAATAAGATCTTGAAAAGAACCAAGTTTTATGAAACACCTCCGTGGGTTTGCCCAGAACTGCCTCGTATTTGAGCCTGCGGCCGGACAATTTCTCGTACAACGATTCGATCAGATGGATGAAAACGCCGTGGCCGATTCTGAAATCTCAAAGATTCAGAAAATTCATCAATTTTGTAAAGCCAAGGAACGTTTTCACTCTTTTCCCATATTTTATAACTTTTATTTAGATTTGTAAATGTTGATGATGTATTTGTTGTGTGTGTGTATCGAGAGCACCTCTGACTTGAAATGCGTCGTGAGGTTTTAAGGTTTCCATCGTGAGAGTCTTGTCGATTCGAAACTTCTATAGCAGTACCTAGGCAGAGGAGATCCCTGCTCGGCCATCCAAACCAAGTCGACGTTGCAGGCGACGACGGGAATCTGCTGGGGATAGGTCGAAATCCCCCTAGTGAACTCGTCCATGGCTGGAATTTTAGAGTGAATCTTGAAAACTCCAATAGTCCCTACTTCCTCCAGTCAAGAGACAATCGAGTATCAGCTGCAGTGCAGATTCCCATATCAGCGGCTCGCCCAACATTATTATCGCTGAAAAATATAAAAGTAAAATCAGAAATTCCTATAATAGGTTTCAAAAATAAGATAAAGAAAATTGGGCAAAATAAGAAAAATGATAGAAAAAGTTAATTTAAAAACTGGCTTTTATAAAACTTCGAGGCTAAATAAAAATAAAAGTTGAAAAATAAGATACTGGTAAAGATGAAAAATACTTGGGGGAAAATTTAAAAGATAAATTTTCACCTTCAATAGGTTTGAAACTCTTCCTCAATTTTGCCGTTTCCCTGGGGTCCCTTAATTTTCTCGAAAAATCGACGCAGTCCAAATGCGGGAACATTTCGCGTAGATTCTCGATCGTTATAATGTTCTTGAAGCCGCAGCTGAAAATAAACAAACCTAAAATAATTCTTTTTTAAACCTTGATATGCTTTATGGGATATCGAAAATATATATAAAATTTTAATGAAAATGTGAAGACAAGTACGAAAGTAAAGAAGAAGTTTGAATGTAAATTCACTAACTTTGTAGCGATAGTTTTGGAATTGGACTGCCCAATGACGAGCGCGTTTTTGTTGTGCAGATCGGAGAACATCCGCAGAGGGCTGTGGGCCATTATTACTTGTTCGGGTCGGACCTGAATATAAAGAAAATCACTAAAAATCTCGTAGTAAATTTCAATAAATCATTCATTACAAAATTGTGGTTCTATTGTTATTGTTTAAACGGGTAAAGCAATGAAAATCCGAGAAATTGAGTGTTTTTGAATAAATCTTGAAACCTACGTGAAGTCCCAGAAGATTGGACAATTTGGCGGCTTTCTCTGCGCGCAGACAATTTGTGCCGTTCGTCAGAAATACCTGAAAATACACAAATTAAAACAGATTCTCTGTAATATTCGACGATCCCAAGCAAGAGGTCGGACCAGAGACTTAAAATGCGTTTTGAAGGGGCATTTGAGTGTTTTCTATCTATATTCGACCTGAGAATTATAATTCTGGGCCTTTTTCCGACATTTCCAACTTCGAGTTCGGGTACCAGGGTCCGGGGGTCAAATTTCAAAAGTCATTCTTATATCCCAAATTGTATATCATATTGTTCAGTTCGAGGAGCTGAGTCGATTGGTGCAAACATTTTTCAGATCTGACCTTCCTATCACAAGTTACGACTAAAAGCAGTACAAAAGTGTCAAAAAGCATGGATCGTCGGGGAAAAGTAGAAATTTACATACAGTGCCGTCGGTATTACCTCCTAATATTTTCACCGAACAAAGTACATGTCCTACTCATGCTAATTCAATAATTATTTCGAAAAAATAGCGGCGGCACTTGATCGAAAAATCGGCCCAAAGTCAGACTTGAAAATTTCGAGTTTTTAATTTTTTGAGTTACGCCCCCAAATCATATATCATTCGATAGAGCTCATCAAACTGAACAACTTTTGTGAAGACACCTCGGGAAAATTTTCATCCCTGAGGGCTCCAGACAAGAAAAACCGAAAATCGTACTTTACATTCGGGAATTTTTATCTCGAAAATTTTCGCAAGTAGGTGAGGTCAAATTTAGTGCTATAATGAAGCTTAGAGCTCGTAGAATATTCTAGAATGTTTTGGGGTCATTTGGAGAAATTTCGGGTATCAGACTTGGCAGGGCCGGACGGGTACCGGTTGGAACTTGGAATTTCTCGGAAACCTATCCATGTTGTATATCATTCGAAAGCCAATAAAAAACTAAGTATAATACCGAAAACCGCTTGAAAAACGGATTGATGCATCGAGATTTATGATCAAAAACGTTACCAAGTTTACTCTTCAATTTGACCGATACTTCATTTCCTCATAAAAATCGATACACTGGATTATTTTTCAAGCGGTTTTCAGCATTACACTCAGTTTTTCATTGGCTTTTGAATGGTATACAACATTATAGGTCTTTCTATCAAATGGTAACTCACCTCTTAGGGGTCGTGGCTCATATGGGTCAAATTAACATTTTAACAAAGACCCATAATGTGATATACCAAATGAAAACCCTTATTGAACTGAATAATATTCTGAAAGCCATTTGGAAAACAGATTAGTTCATCGCCTTTTATGGCCATTTGAAGTAACCCCATTTTTGGTCTTTTTCAGCAGGTGATTATGACCAATTATAATGATGGTATAATGAAACCACTTGCTGAAATTGATAGAAATGGACTCGAATATTACTCTCCAGTCAATTTCGAGTCGAATAATACCCATTTTGATATAGTATCACTCGGGTGCCATATGGGTGGTATGCCATGGACCCATATGGTAACATGGTAAAGTGGTAGCACGGTACCCTAGGAAGCAAAAATGAAGCATTGCCCTTCAACTGCTATATCCCGAAAAGATTTTCCGAATTCGTTTGATTTTACAAAAGTTATGAATTTTTGAAAATTTTTGTCATTTTCATAGTTAGACCCATTCAAACTGCTATATCACGCATACCATAATAGATAACCATATGGTGTCTTCACAAAAGTTGCTCAGTTTGATGAGCTCTATCGAATGATATATGATTTGGAGGCCTAACTCAAAATTTCGAAAAGTCGAAATTTTCAAGTCTGACTTTGGGCCAATTTTTCGATCAAGTGCCGCCGCTATTTTTTCGAAATAATTATTGAATTAGCATGAGTAGGACATGTACTTTGTTCGGTGAAAATATTAGGAGGTAATACCGACGGCACTGTATGTAAATTTCCACTTTTCCCCAACTATCCATGCTTTTTGGCACTTTTGCACTGTTTTTAGCCGTAACTTGGGATAGGAAGATCAGATCTGAAAAATATTGCACCATTCAACTCAGCTCATCGAACTGAACAATCTGATATAGATTTTGGAATATTAGAATGACTTTTGAAATTTGACCCCCGGACCCTCGTACCCGAACCTGGACGTGAAAACTCTGGGAAAAAGCCCCAAAATCGTGTTCTCCGGGTCGAGTATAGGCAGAAAACACTCAAATACCCCTTCAAAGCACATTTTAAGTTTCTGGTCCGAGCAGTTTCGAGAGTTACGGAGAATCTGTTTTAAATAGCAAAATTTGAAAAATTGAAGATTTTACCGTCGGAATCTCAAAAGATCCCCTTTCATCAGTAACCAGCCGAAATGCTTCTTTGACGCGCGGCAGCAGAATTCGACCTCGTTGCAGAACACCGTCGATATCCAGAACGATGCCAAATGCGCTCTGAAATTTGTTTATAAAATATAGTCCTTTTCGAGTTTCCCAAAAATTTTATTCTTCAGAAATTTGCAACTGTTTGATTTATGCTTCAAAAAGCGTACAAATTGAGATTCAACGATTTATTGATTGACCAATTTAAAGGAAAAAGTCTAACATTTGAAAACAAATACGACAAATTGCTAACCGTATTCCTGCTATCGGTGAAGTGTCTCGATGCGAACTTGGTCGGTGCGACAACGAACCGTCGAAGAAACTTCGACATCTCTCTGTCGTTGACTTGTCTGCTGTCTGGCTGTTTCTATTCACTAATCGCTCGAAGTCTCCTAATTTTGTGCGCCTTTCAGATCGCTTCAGGGATCATCTGAAAAGACAAAATTCGACATTTTATAGCGATTTTTAATCAGGCCCATTCGCAAACTATTTCTTTTAATTTTGAAAAGCGAAACGAAATTCGAACAAAAATGACAGGGAATAAAAATACCCGAACAAGCCTTTTTCAAATAAAACATCGAACAATCACGTATCCTTTAAAATGTGACTTTTCAAAGTCTTTTTTTTAGAAAATCTTGATGAATCTGACAATTTCAGCTACTTTTTTGTTAGCGGTGTTAAAATCTCGGGACAAACGACAGAAATATTCGTATTAGGGAACAAAAAGTTGACCCCTTTAGGGAAATTTAAATCTCCTAAAAATAAATACCACTTCATTTTTGAATATTGTATTATTTTTCCAATACAAAAATACAATTTATCAACAAAAATGGAAAACGCTTAGATTCCAAGTATTTGAACCGTAATATTAGAAGGTGGGAGAGCACGAAATTCGATAAGAAAAGTTACTAGCAGAACGAACGAAGAGGTTACAAGAAGATGGATATATTTTTGGCGCAAAAGTGACATAAAATAAATTTTAAAAACAAAATTCTAGCATACCAAGTCCAGTATTTTTGAAGGTGATCCTAGGGAATTGGTAAAAATTAATAAAAAAAAAATCAAGAAAATAGGACGACCGCTTCCAGATAATATTTTAGTGTCGGGGTAATGAAACTGAATGAAATAAAATTCAAAGTCAACGTGACGACAAGAGACAATCGAATTTGAAGAGAGGTGAGAGAAAGAGAAAAGTCGTTAAAATCGGGGGAAACGACGTAAACGTAGGGTAAATGATCGGCACTGATTGGTGACTGAAAAGAAAATCTCTCATCCAATGGTGAAAGATAGAAACCGAAAACACGCTTGCATATAATTTCAGTCGCCAATCAGACATGCCATTTTTAGCGGAAAAATGGCCAGAGAAAAGGGCAGTACATTTCCTGATAAAGATTGGAGTTTCAGCGAGAAATGACCATAAAATTCAGACTTTTTGTCAGTTTTTGGCGATCAGAGAATAAAGTTTAGGTTCAAGAATGATTTGGGAATGATCAAAGAAGAAATTTTGGCCATTCAGTTAGGTATCTTGAGATAAAATTCTATTTCTCGATCACTCATCAAAATCAGCAGAATTTAGAAAAAAAAATCACATGAATTTCTCATAAATATTGCGTCATTTGTAAAGTTTTAAATTATCATTTTGAACAAAAAATCTTACAAATAACTCTTTCAAAAGGCCTTTGCAAGAGAACTAACGAACTTCTCCTACAACAACATGAGACCATGGGCTGTGCAAAAACTAATACAAGAAAATAATAAAGTGAAAGATGATACTTGACGTCGTCAGAATTGAGAATCTCGCGACGATGCATCGCTGGGGATTCAGATGGCAGTGACGTCGATCGTGCCGTTGGCATCGAGGAACTCCTTCCAATTAATATTTAGATTGTCGGTCTTCATCAGGGTCATGTGGATGAACGCCTCACCGCTCGCCGGCTCCAGAATCTGAAAAAAAAACTTGTTAAAAATTTACGAATTTTTATGGCAATTTATCATAGACGATACGAGATCAATTTATTATTTTTGTGAAACATGACAAAAAATAATCCTCTATGGTTTCTTTCAAATGATTATTTTTCCTCGTATTCGAGGAATGTCAAGCTGTCAGAAAAAAACACCGCAGAGTTTAGCAATTTTACAATGATATCGTGTTTCATTTCAAATTCAAACACGTGCCTTGTTTCTTTTTACTCGAATAACGCAAAAACGATTCGTTTTTGTTCTTCTTCGAAATGTTCGAATCGATTTTTGATTTAATTTCTGGTAGCTTTGATCTAGAGAAAATCGAAGATCTTCAAAAACACATGTTGGTTTTATAATATTGTTGAATTCAAATAAAATCTGTTCAACACGATTTTAGAAGAAAATGTAGATAAAAATCATTGACTAACTTCTCTAATTAAAAAAAAAACAAACGTTTTTGCAAAAAGAAATACTAACCTCGAACTCCGCGCTGTCCGGGTTGATGCCAGTGGGGAACTGTTTGATGTCGCAGACGAATGTGTCGACCCTGTTCTCGTTCGACTTCTTCTTTTTCTTGTTCGTCTGCACTTCCAGGGTGAGACCCAGCGAGTGGTCCTTCAGGTCGAAGCGCGTGAAACGACCGTTTTCCACCAGCTTCGAAGGGGTGTGCGGCTGAAAATTGGAATTTTAGAGGTGAATTTCAGACTCGGGGACTTTTTCTTCATAACCTTCCAAATTCTTTACCTTCTTGAAGACGGTGAGAATGGACCCGAAGAAGCTTTTCTTCTTCTTCATGCCGTGCGCTTTGAGCATAAGTTGAACCTGAAAATTAAAGATAAGTCTTGAAAGATAGACTCGTCAAGTGTTCAAATGTTTTAGATAGGTTTTAGTTCACTTATTAGATTGATTTATGAAAGCCGGAGATGGTGAGATTATAATTCGAGTTGTATTCAAAATTTAATGATAAGCTATTTGGATATGTTTCACTCAATCAAAAAAATACATCTTGAAGACTCAAATGTGTCTCAAAGTTTGTGCTTTACATTATCAATGTTTTCTAAAGAATCAAAGAAGTTTCGACCATTTCATAAAGTCACTTTGAAAAAGTGGTAATGGTTTAGAAATAAATGAAACTGAAACAGAAGAAAATCCTCGTACCTTAGTTCCAGTGTCCCTGACGACAGTGACAGAGACGGGCCTGGTCCCAATCGACTCGTCCGAGTTCGATCTCGAAGGCGGCTTCTCCTTTCCCTTGTCCCTTTCCATGCTGTTAGAGCATCTGCAAACCAACAACCTCAGTTTCAAAATCGATTTTTTCTTTCGGTTTTAAGACGAATTATTCACGCCTAAAAGTTACTTTTGAAAAAGGAACTAGGTAAAATCATCGATTATCAGATTAGAAAAGGGAAAATTTGGAAATGTCACAAGTTCTTCGAGTTTAGTGAACGCAAAAATATGAAAGATAATAGTTTTAGATACAAAATTAAGAACTTTCGCAAGGCTTTTGTTTTAGTAGATCACAAAAAATGTGGATTAGAAATGGTATTCTAGAGCTTCTACTTCCAACTATTGTTTTCACTATCTCTGACTAAAATTAAATGGGAGAGATCCATGCTAGTCTATAGATTTGAGATCTTATTGAATGATCCCATGGATTCTTTTGACTTACATATAATTAGATGGATAAGAATATGGGTTTTCCTTATAGGGGAATGGCTGATTGTAACGGAGCTCTTGGACGGGTTTTTGAGGTTTCGATAGAGAATATTCGGGCATTTTCTGGACAGAAAATATTTGACGGACCGCTTTCAAAAGTCGAAGTAACTGCAAGACAAAACGCGGTTTTTTGCCTATTTCATTCGCTTTTCGCCCCTTTCATTACCGTGCGCGAAGGGGGCGGGGTTAGCGCTGAGGAAATTTCGCAAAAAAATCAATGTTTGCTAGGGAGAAGGTAGGAAAAAATTGAGGAAGCGCTAAATTTCACGGTTGAAATTGGCAAAAAGAAACGAGACGCGGCAAACAAAAACTCGGCGAGTGAGCAGTCAGGGTGAAAATTGCAATGAAAAACTAGGGAAATTGAAGAAGTCGAGAATTGAAGCTGGTTTCGAGTAATTATTATTGAACCCTCAGCTTCTGCAGTTTATAACGACAGGAAAAATTACAACTTTGGAAATGTAAGATTTTGATACTCAAGTCAAGCTTAGCTAAAAATTAGGAAATTTTTGCAAAATAATGAATTAAAGAGTCAGGACAAACTATCTCTAATTTAATGCATTAGAGCAGCAGGTCAGAACCCAGTTGGCATAATTGAAATTAAAACAATGCGTTTTCCCACATGTGTTCACAAATGAGTCATAGTCGGAGCAAGTTGGAAAGACAAAAGAGGCGATGATTCGGGCAAATGGAAATGACAGAATTGCAGTGGTAAGCCGAAGGGAAAATAGTGTCGTCAATAGCGGTTTGAGGCAGAGAGCATGATATTGAACGGTGTTTCGAAATGTTAGATTCTTGATAAATTACTCAAAAAGATAGCATGAAGAGACTATTCTATTTGACAATTTCAAAAATTCTTCTGAAAGAATTCAGTCGTTATCGAAGATCTGGATTAAAATGGGATGGCGAAAGGCCGTAAAATGATAGAAAATAGTATATTAACTAATTCTGAAACATCTTTCAAAAGGTTTTCATTTCAGAAAATTTTAGATTTTTTATCAAGAAAGAAATGATAAAATTTACAGTATACTTATTGCTCATTAAAACTACCGTACCTCTTTCTCAGTCAGTGATGTGTCATGCTTTTCATCTAAATTTGTCGTCACTCTCTATTGCTCTCTGCCCTCTCCTCCCTTCACTAACACTTTTCCTTCTCTTCAAAATCGATCGACTCGTTGCGAAATCAGCACTACACCCTGCTCACGTCAACACACAATTTGACGACAAAAAATAAATATTATTCATAAAAAATTTCGTTATTTCTGCACAAATACGCAGCACTTGACGGGATTTCAAAATGGGTAATCTTACTGTAACAACTTACGCAGAAATGGCAGAATTTTTGAGAGTGAAGAATTAGTTGGGTTTCAAAGAATAAACTTTTGATAATGATTTTTGAGAGCTCCATACAAAAATGAACTCTTTTCAGTTGACGAGCAAAGCATGTGTGTTTGCAGTTGAAGTCAGGATTTTCAGTACTGTAAACTACTTGAGTAAATCTTCTAAACTATCCTAAGTTTGATAAAAAAAAACTTATCACTAATTGGATCAAAGCTGAATTTTTTTAGAAGTTTCGAAAAATGTCTTTATATCATTTATGCTATTTACGCGCTATCTATGAAGTGACGGAGTCAAAAATGATATAGCTTGAAAGCCCAAGACAAGATGATGATACTACTAAAACTCCATTTGCTTAATAAATCTATGCTAGAAAAATAAATGTTTAAAAAATTTGGCCAGAACTTGTGCGACAACCCAATAGAAGCTGATAATTAGAAGCGCTTATAGTAGTAAAAAATATTTGGAAGAAAAGGATATTTCTCATTGGTTTTACCGTTTCAGAAATTCGACACAGCAGAAAGACGGATTCGTAGAATGTTATCGGAGCTTATTTGTTAGAAATATCATTCAAAAATTTCCTTATTCATCTAAAAATATAGCAAAGTTAATATCTTATCAGTCCACAAAATAGCGTAAAATGAGATGATAAATCGATATCGTTCCCTGTCACAGATGAAATGATGATCTTCCAAATAAAGAAACGAAAAGAAAAGATGCGCGATTTGAATGATGATGCAAATCCTAATTCGACAAGGCCCTTGCAATTATTTCTAGACAATTTGCAGGTGAGAATGAATAGAGAGAAGGGGAAATGAGGGAAAGGGATACCTTTTGAACCACGCAGACCATTCAAGGACATGCAAGGAGGAATGAGGGTTCAAGGGAGTTCTCATGGAATCACTCGAGCAAAAAATGGAAGGAAAAAGTATCGATAAATAGTTTTTTTTTTTTTGAAAAAAATGGTTTGGTAGACAAGTGGAAATCTTGAATATCTTTATCATTAGAATTTCGATAAAGGAGTTAATCTAGAATTAGCGAAAATGTTAAATCTATTAATTTTAGGCTGAACGAATGATTTGTATAAGTTTTGGGAAAAAATATGATAAACTACCTATAAATAATAAATGATCGCATAAATATATCATTTTGATAATCTATAATTGCGAATCATCAAACTAAGAGGAAATAGACAAAATTGTACTGACAGATATTCTGAAGCATATCTTTTGCAAGGAAACGCACACCCACTCATCTCCATTCTCCATTCTCTATTCCATTCCACAATGGCACTTGACAAGTGTATAACCATACCAACTCTCACCCTCTCGAACATGGTCAAAATAGGTAAAGAAAACTGTGCCCTCTCTCTCGCTCAAAATCAATACTTTTCCATCTCCCCTTTCAAAAATAAATTACAGAGCTTGAGATCTTTTAGAAATTATACCAGCCGATATTGAATATCTATCTTTAATCATGCGTTGAGAGTTAGAATGCTACAAAAATGAGTTATGGGAATTTTTAGGCATCTGCATTGACTACAAATCTAAAAATCGATGGTTTCATGAAAATGGGAAGTAGAGAAGGCGAAAAGAATAGATATCAGAGAAAAATATGAGAATTAGAGAAATAAACAAAACTAATGATTAGATAGTATGAAAATAGCAGATATTTAGAGGAGCGGAAAATTTGAGATAGTAACTAAAACAGAGAGGTCACAAGGGAAAGACAAAGCATTTCAAATGCGGCAGTACGAAATACTAAAAAGAAGAGGAACGCAGTGCGTAATGCCGCAATGCGATGGTCCTAGCCTAACAGCCAACAGCATAGAGCATAGGGAAAGAGCGCCCTCTCTCTATCTCTAAACCAGGCCAAAACCCTGTGGCGGTTCGAGGTTAGTCAACAGGACCTTGCTTTGCAATTCGTTTTCCTCTCTCCAACTCTCCATTTTCATACGATATTTCCCTCACACATGTGGGCTCTACAGAGAAAGCTGCCTAAAGGCTTTTTAGAGAAGAGGGGAGATTAGTGAATGGTTGGATGATGTGCCGATGGAGAAAATCATATCGATATCCTAAATTTTTCGAGAAACTAATCTTCCCATGAAACATATGTAACCTACATACAGTGAAATGAACGACTATTCATGCCTAGAGTAATTTTTCTAAAATTAAAATTGATGGATATCAAATCAGAAAGGTCGGTTAAATTTTAGCTCATATATTTTTGAAGAAGATCAGCATTCGTATAGATTAGAAAAATCATCAGCTTCGAATTCACCTCATCTAGATTTTGAAAAATAGATTTTCTACTCATACCCAAAATCTCTTTCGACACGACTCATGGAAATAACGAATGAATGACCCTTTCTAGCTTTAGCTGAAATGAGCCTAGATGAAAGCTGAAATACATGGTAGCTGATGCAAGAAATGCTAAGGAAATGAAGATAGACAGAGAGGGAGAGAAGGAAATTGAAGAGAAGGAAGAGAAGGAAAGATGACAAGGAAAGAGGGAAATCAATTTGCCTAGAGCTGCAGAGCCAGTAAGCCAAGCCGAACAAGACCCTAGAGTAAAGGGAATATGTTAGCGGCAGGGCACTAACAAATGACAATGTGTTACGCACTAGAGCATGACATTTGAAGATTTCATCACTTAATGCAGAAAGGGAGAACTTTTGATGAAATTATCTGTAAAATTTCAGTTACTTTCGAATGTTTATACCGTCGATACTAGCTACAAGTTTACTAAATTTAGATAAAGCTTTGGCGAAACTTGCAAAGTGTATAAGTTTGCCTAGAGCTACAGATCCAATAAGTCATGCTGAACAAAACTCTAAAACGGAGAATGAAGAGACGATCTTAAAGACACTAGCAAATGACAACGTGTTACGCAGCGAGGCACGGAATTTGAGGATTTCATCACAAAATACAAAATGAAGTGAGTGATAGAGTTTGATGAAATACGCGATTTAAAGAGAAGAATTCATGATAAATTCGCCTAAAATAATGATATTTTATAGCTTTGTAGAATAGCTCAATGAATTAGTTGGAAATTAGCGTAATTTAAATAGAAATTCCTTGAACCATACAAAATCTAAATATTAATGAGAAGTTCATAATCGAATAGATTCAGGATATCGAGAATAAAGGTAAGAAAAATAAAAAGATTTCCCGAATTTGAACGTTTCTAGTGAAACTACGATAAATCCAGTTGCCTTGGGATAAGTCTTCGGATAATCCATAAAATGCGGTTAAACCGTGTCAATATTTGGAAATACTCTTCTTTCCTCTCTAAAGAAAGAGTAATTCGTGTTTGAGAAGGTAGAAGAAAGGGACGATTAGAGGGGTCACTAATGAAATCGAAGACGAGGCGACTAATCGCGGAAAACAATGACTAAAAATATCACCTAAATCGAAGAGAGAAGAAGAAAAATACCATAATCAGCCCTTTCTGACTTTTTGCAGTCAGGGGACTGTCCGTAAAAGTGGCAAATCGCTCAAGGACAGGAGAAATAGTAGGCGAAAAAAGAAGAGATTTCGGAATGAAGATAAATTTTGATAGAGATATCAATCTGAGCGAAAAAGAGAGTGGGGGTTAATGAACCAATGAGGCAATCCGTTTTTAGAGAGAAAAATGCGAAATGCGCGACCTAATTCGGAATGAATGATTCAGAGAATATGCCATTTTTAGGAGTGGGGATATAAAGGGATAATCCATCAATATTTTCTTGTCACATAGACGACCAATTCCGATAGGGGTTTCAATAAAATGAGACATTGCAAAATTTAACATTTTGACCAGGTTTAAAAATTATAGTAAAGTTATTTCATACAGATCTGGCGATGATATGATTGACATAGTCATTTAAACTAAAAGTAGAAGGATAATTTAGAGAAAAAACATGCCATTATCTTGATCAATGAATATCGCATTTGAAAATAACTGAACAGATAAATCTATCAAAACGAATCTTTTCTTCTTAACTTTCGCTAAGTTTCGATAAAATTGAAGAGGAAACTAAAAAAAAATAATGTACAGCGTATGTTTCAAAAGATAAATAAAGTGGACATAGATAAGTATTTGCAATAATACAATTTCTTTGACAAGTTAATGTAAAAAGTGGAAATTTCAAAAACTTCTGAAGAAATTTCCCGAAATACAGTTGCAAGATCTTATCGTTAGCTACATTTCTGGCATGAAAATCGCCAGTTAGTCAGTCATATTCATTTTACGAGGATGTAGTAATCCAATTTTCCTGAGGAAAGTCACTCCAACGAACGCCCGCCCATAAACCTGCTCCTAATTCGGTAGAAACGAGGAAAAACCACCAGACATTCACGGCAATTCTAAGGAGAATCCATGAAAAACCCGGGAAGATTATCGTCAAGTTTATGATTCAGAGGCAGGGAAAATGATTGTGAAACTAGGAGAGAATGAGTAGTTTTGATTTTCAGAAAAAAATCACCAATTTATGTAAAAGTTGAAAAGTCCTAACGGAACTGCTAATTTTGTTTAATTTTGCAGGAAAATTTCTATGTCCAAGAAAAGTAGAACTTGATTGCTGATAAAGTTCGGAAGTGCTTGGTAAAATGATCGGAAGTTGTTCGTAAAGACTTCATAAACGAAACTACCACTGATGACTGATAAGAGATGATTCGATATCAGGTATCGGATCTATCCGAATCAGATAATATCAGTTCGAGAGCTCTTTTATCTCTTTCTAACTACCTTCTCTTTCTCTATCTCTCTTCATTTCTTCTATCTCTTCCACTTCCTCTCCTTATCAAAATTCAAGAGGAAAGATGAGCGATATTGACATTATCGCGTAGTGATATAGATATCGAACTGCGAGATTCTGAATGAAAATGCTGGCGGAAGTCGCTAGCTACATGATAAAGAATAGGGATCAAAAACAGCCTGGAGTAATTTTGAACTGATTCTTCGAGGTAGAAATGATTTCATGGAATTTTTTAGAAAATGATTCACTGATGTTAATTAACCCACGCGTATTATGAAATTTTTGGATAAGATCACGAAAGTTTTAATATTTTTTAAATGATCAAGGATAGTTGGTGCAATACGAGTTCGAAAATTTCGACCTTCATGAATTATGTGAACCTACTTGTAAATAATAATTATTATTAAATTGCTACTGACTCTTATAAATGAATTAAAGTTAGATTTGATGAGGAATAGTAAAAGATCTTAGGAAGATGTCTAAGTACTCTTGAAAGTTCTGCATCTAACTAAAATTTCCAGGAAACTAATATTCAACGCTACATTCTCGAGCAATCAAACCGCTAAATCGTCATTCGTTTTAAAAATTTCGAAACATTCGAAGTTTGCCTACCCACTGGTCCCTTTGTGAGTTTCGAGCTCCATCTCTTCCTTCCCGCCTCCGTCCACTTTCCTGCAGCAAACAGCCACGCCGATGCTCGTTCCAACTTCAGAACTGTCCATTTTGTTCTGAAAAATGCAGCATGGATTTTTGCGAAAGCAAAAATAGGTTTTAGAAAATACGCTTTGCGGAAATGATAAAAGAAGCTTTCCGGAAAACCATGCGGAGCTTTGAGAAAAGGATCCTTTTATCGCTTTGCAAGAGTTTACATTTTCAACAAAAAAACCAAAAATAATAATCCATCACAAAGACAAAGGTATGGTCAGGCCAAACCAAGCCAAAACTTTGGAAAAAACAAAGGTGAAACAAATGCATATGGTGCGATTTTACTGCAACAAGCTAAGTCTAAAGCGAGCAAAAAATAACATTTCACAAATTCCGTGCTAAACATCTAAGTAGGATCGATTGAATTGTACTAGAATTTTAATCGTTTCAATAAAACATATCGGACTCATCAAAAATATCTTGTCACACTACAATTAGAAATAATTGAACCGGCTTCAGTAAAATCGAAAAAGCAGGATTTCGTTATTACGCAAAAGAAAAAATCCTTATCAAATATCAGTGATTTTCCAGCTATAAAGGCAAGTTTTGAAATCGACACATTATTAGAAAATAGAACTAGAAATGGAAACACGCTTTCTAAAACGAGGAAATGAATAAATAGCTGAAAATATAAGTGATCGATGGATGATAAAAATCTATATTTTCATCGTACAGAAATGTTCAAATTCCAACACATCTGAAAATTCCTGCGCAATGGTCTAAAAATCAGAGCGATAGAAGTACTCGAAAATAAAAATCTACGGTAAGTTTTACCTAAATCTTTCTCTAAACAATCATCAAAAATTAGCCCGCTAATTAGAATTGACAGAAAATTCGGGATTTTTGGAGAATAGCCGATAAAAATGATAACAAAAATTGATAAAGAAAAAGGAAAACTCGGATCTTTCATCAAAAATCTTGGTAGAAATCAAAAAGAGTAAAAATTGTCTCAAAATCTAGTCCTTGTATTCCTCGAGGAATCGAGTGTGGAATTTACCGAATCTGTCCAACATTTCCTTCATCAAAGCCGGTTGCGGGAGAATTGTCGTTCTGAAAATTAAAAAGTTAGTCTTTTCATGATAAAAAAATTTCAATCCATTTTTTAAATGAGAAATCAAGTCAACAAATTTGAAAATAGTTGAAAACTAAAATTTCTCCTAAAATAAGGAGTATCTAAGATAATCAGGGCTGCAAATCTGAGACCCGATTGGGCATTTTCGGGCAAAATGTCCGATCGAGTCTTATTCGGGCGTTTATTTGCAGCCCTCGAGATAATTTTGAAATGCTTTAAATGTAATTCCAGAAATTTGTAAGGTGGGGAACAAGGTAGGACTAATTATTGGGTATTAAAATCTATTTGAAACATACCTAATTTTCAGCTATTTCGAAAATCCTACCTGAAATGATAGGTTCCCTCCTTCTGACCGAATCCACTGCCAGGCACGATGCAAACGCCTGTGTTCTCGAGGAGTTGCATCGCATAGAAGAAGTCGGGCTCTTGGTTCAAGGACTGAAAAAAAAATTTTAATAAACTGATAAAATTTCGATCATTTCATATTTAAGAAGTGTGTTTTCTGCTAGCTTTAATGTGAAAGAAAACATGATACCATTTGCATGAAACTTGTTTGAAATTGACAAATTTGAAGTCACAAGGGATCATTTTAGCTCAGATATGGCAGCATAAAATGAGGAGAAAACTATGTATCCTAGTTTTGTCTATTCTATTTCGCTTATACCTTATGCCATTATATCATGCAGTTTACAACTTCCCTATGCAATACCAAAATGCAAAATGCAAAAAAAATTTTAAATAAAATAAAATAAATGTTTGAACGTCTCTCACCCTAGCCTTCTCGATAGCCCTTTTCGGTAGGTGAATTTGGGGGAAAGCGTACATGGCGCCCTGCACCGGGTTGCAGGAAACGCCCTCGATCGAGCCGTACGCTTTCTGCACCAACACCGCGCGCTCCTTCAGAGACGCTAAGACGGCGTCACGCTCCTGAAAATAGGCATTTTGCCTGAATATTTTAATGTCAAGTGATTTGTATTTCAATCTGAAAGTAAAGTAGTGGATAACCTTAGACATCTAATCGATTGGTTTCTTGAAACTTAATTGAAATATTTGAAAGGATATTTCATATTTTAAAACTAAAAGCAACCAGTGGTGATATTAGAGATCTAATAAACGATTTGGCTAAACTTGTTTAAAAGTATTTGATGTGTTTCAAAACCATTTTTCTATGTAAAATGAGAAAAAGGAACGATTATTAAATTACTAAAAAATAAAGTTCGAGAAGAGCTAACCCTTTTCCACAAATCGTAAGATGGTTCGCCGGGTTGCGGAGGATTGACTACGCAATCAATTACAGCCTAAAAATCGAATTATTTGTCCCGAGAAAACAAACCAAATTGAACCTGTCCCAAAACGGTGGAGCAGAGTTTGGCGGAGATCATCTTCTTGAAGAGGACGTAGACCTCGGGGTCGAGATTGTGAAATTCGACGTAGCCGCCACGCAGACCGCACTCGCCCATGTAGCCCTTCGAGACTGAGTGAAATGAGGCAAGTTCCAGGCTGAAAAAATGAATGCCTGATTACGAAAGGGGGTTTTTATATTACGGTAAAATGCAATAAAAAAAGGTTAAGAGTAATTTACAACGATTTGTCTTTAATATAACGGTAGCCTTTGGTAATTCGACAAAAGCTTCGAATCGTGCAAAAATACGATTTCGATAAATCCAAAAGAATGGAGTATTAAATCAATGTGAAGGTTGTACAAGTTGAAGTTTCTTTTAAACCCACTCAGTGTACGGCTTTCCCATTTCGCAGAGCACCTTCTTGAACGAGTGGAATTTCGAGCCCTCAGCATAGACGTTGTCCTGAAATTTCATTTTTAGAAAAAAAAAAACATATTTTTGAACAAAATTACCTGATAAACTTCGTCGGCCATGAGGAAGAGCTTGTGCTTGTGAGCGAATTTGATGATCAACTCGATGTTTTCGCGCGACAAGACTTGACCCGTCGGATTGCCTGAAAAACTTTACTTCTAAAATTTGGGAGAAGAATTGAGAATTTTACAATAAATTAAAAAAAAAAAAAAAGATAAATAACAAAGGTTGTAAAATGCTCGATAGAACCTTGACAGTCATATTTTGAATAGAAGAAAATGTACCTGGATTGATAACGACAAGAACTTTAGTATTGAAGTCCTTGCGACTCTCAGCCAGAGACCGCTCCAATTCAGCCTCGTCCAGACTCCACGCGTTCTCTTCGTTCAGGTAATAGCCAACCTGGAAAATCCCCCATTCAAAAATTCGTCAGAAAATTATCCTGAGCCGAAAGTAAATTTTAAACAAAGGCGAACAATTTTGGAGAGAAAATCGAACCTGTCCAAGATTGAACTCCTCGATAGAAGCGGAATAAAGGGGGTATTGAGGGATCGGAATCATGACGCCGGTCTTCTTTCCGCCTGCAGAATGCTGCATGAAGAGTTTGAGGACGTTTCTGATGGATTCCGAGGCTCCTCCCGACAGAATCACATTCTCCGGGTCACACGGAATTCCGCCGTCGCGTCTCTGAAGGTCATAAACTTGAATTAGATTTACTGAATTTTATTATTATTATTTTTTAAATTTCAATAACGATAGATAAAAATCTCCAAAACACGGACCAAACCAGCCTATGGTTCAAATAGGGTTATTTTTATAAAATCTTTGAAACATAAAACTAAGAATAAAGTTATCAACCTGGATATATTCAGCGACATGTTTGCGAATAATGTCGACTCCAGTGCTCTGACTGTACGCGCCCACGCTATTTCCACCACATCCGCCGAGAATCTCCTGAAAAAATCGATGATTTTTCGAAATCTTCAACTGTTCTGTACCTCTGCATGCTTGACGACATCAGGCGGATAGCCTCCTCTCTCCATCAACGACTTTTCCGTCACACAGGCTAACACCTGAAATTGAAAGTGAGCACCGAATTCTAGCTTACTGAAATAGGATAAAATTTCTGAGGAAATAATTGGTAACTTAGCGATTTCAGATATTTTCATTCAGATCAAATATCACGCAGCAATCAAGAGCTATTTCTCGATTATTTATGAAGCAATTGTGAAACGTACTAAATTTTTTTCGATCAACTAAGTTTGTTGGGAATAAAATGTCCAAATAAACGAGAAAACAACTACAACTCCTTTCGATTTATAAAGAATTCTTGAAACATCAAATTGAAACACATTGAAAAATACTTGCTTGTCGAATGAAGGTGATGGGAACTTGACCCATTGCGTGGGCGTCGCCGATGTTGGCCTTGATCACGGACTTGAATGGCTTCGTTGCTCCCTGAGAAATATACTTACACTATTTTAAAAGAAAACAAAATATTCTAATTTCTCAACCGTTAACTATCGTGCATTAAAAGGTCGCATTTTAAAAATGAGTTTTATAAGTTTCAAAAAATGATAGATATCCTCATTAGATTTAAGAAAGTTACTCATTAATAAAATTGAAATCAATAAAAGTCAACCTTAGCCAATTCCTTTTCGAGTTCGACGGCGCGAATGACGATCGGCCCTCGGACCGCGTACTGCATCGTTATCACGTTCGGGTTGATGTTATCAACCGTTAATACCTGAAAATTATTTTAATTAAGCAACTTTTTAGCATGTTTTAAAATGCCACAAAATTTCAAATTGGTTCTAGGTAGTATTACATGTATTCTAGTGTGCATATCTTTGAAGAAAGAAAAATAAAAATTCATTTGTAAATTCGTCTTAAAAGGAAAGCAAGTATATAATCGTAAATAATTGCCTTATCATCGATATTGTCTAAAAACTTAAATTTTACCTTATTTGAAGCCATTGTCCTCGCCGAACTGGCCAACAGTCGCTTCGACACGAGTCCGTACGTTTGAGTGATCAGTCGCATACTGAACATTGTTCATTCATAAAATTGAAAAAAGTCATCGACAAGGATAACAAGTTGTAGAAACAATCTTTTCTTACACTCGTACTTTACTTACTTACACCCCTTTCCCTATTCATAACTGTAGGTCTCGTCATTTATGAATTGCCTATTCATTCTCTAGAAGAAAAGAAAATGAATTTTAGCACCTTCTCCAAACTACAGTCATCACTTCCTAGCTATTTTATGTCCTTGTACTCACTAACTATAAAATTTTATGGTCCCTGATAAAACATTTTAACCATAGTCTTTCAAAAAATTCGTAGAATCTTCAAAAATCGGATCTTTCTCTCGTCGAAAAAAGTGACTTTTGAAGTTCAAATTACGGACATTTGTTGCGGAAAAAGCTCGGAAATTTTCAAAAGACAAACGGAAAATCAACGTGAAGAATGGCAAAAGTACTTGGGCATTCAGTTTTACGTGTTAAAATCGAGGCAAAATTGAAGAGCGGACAGGGAAAACAGACGAGTTGGATGAAAAGCAAACGGCAAACTGAGAGAAGAGAAGATTCTTTTCTCTTCGGCAGGTCGATAATTTTGCGACTCTTTTCAGCACTTTTTGCATTGGCTATTCATTATCACCGAGTCATTGATAACAATTGATTAATGACAAAGAATTATTGACTTTTCGTTTGTTGAAAATTTCCGAAATTGGTCTGATCTTGCAAAATTTTGATCATTTGTTCTAGATATCTGTTAAAAATACGGTGTAGTTTCAAAATTAGTGGAAAAAGGATGACAATAATTTGAGATACGCGTGGTAGACGAAATTCTATCAGCATAGTTCATTGATCACAAATAAAAGATCGTTGGAAATTTTCTCAAAATATCTTACTTCTGACGAACAAAATTCAATTTAAAAATGACTCGAAATATGCTTAATCCGAGTTATGAATTCATAATATTTTGCTATCAGGAATGTTTCGCATATTCTGCTACTACAAATACTCCAACTAGTCTTCTAGAGCTATGATTTGACGTTGTAACAAAGTATTGTTTAGACTATATCAAAAGCTTCATTGTCCACTCACCACTGCGACTCGAACCGTGATTATTTATCGATTAAATCGCCTATTTAGAGCGATTAAAATCAGTCAATCTATCGATTTGTTTAGTTCTAGAAGTAGAGAATTTAGTCTTTGGAGGAAATAAAATTGCAAACCTGAAATTGGTCAAATTTTGCTCGTAAAGAACGAAATTTGAAAAGTATTGGGGAAAATAGAGAAGGGACGCTTTTTTGATTGGACAGAATTTAGAGTGGTGCGTATAGTGAAAAGAAGGGAATTATATCAGAAAAGGGAGGGAGGAAGGGGAAAATAGCGAGTGATCAAAGTATGGCAGAAAGAAATAAGGGACGAAAGAAAAATCAAAAGTGAGCGCACGCTAGAAAACGATTAGCTCAACGAGCCAGAAAGATCAGAAAATCAATTCGTGGTTTATAATTTGGCCACGCCCCCTTGAAATTTTAGGAAAAAACTTTGAAAGTTCGAAATTTCTAGGAAAAATAGCCAGTAAGGAAATTGCTCCAGACTTCGAAAGAGAAAATGTTTAATAAAAAATGAGATGAAATTTTCTCAATTAAAATAGGATATTCACCTATTTTTAACTTTTTCAAGTTCATTTCCATCTTTTCTAATTTGAGATACTCCAAAAATAATCACTAAAATGAGCGATTTTTTGAAAAAGAACGTCGAAAATCGATGTTTTGATATTTTTATGTTTTCAGTTAGACTGATACGGGTTGAAATGATGTTTGCGTTGTAAAGTCAGAGATCGGAAATTCCGATCTTCGAAAACAGTGAATTTTCAAAAATTCTAGACACTTCTAAATTTGAGCATTTCGTAAAGTTGTCTGAGAAAATGCTCTGCCCACTGCAAAATAATAAAGTTAGAGACGCAGAGGGAGATTTGTTTGGGTCGGACACTTCAAAATATGGGAAGGTTTATCCTGAAGAAAGCTCGAGTCTATTTGAAATTGTAGAGAAAATTTTGCGTCAGATATGGAAATGAACAGCTTTTCAATAAAATGGCAAAAAATCCTGAATATTTTTGAAATGTGAAAAGGTTCTTTTTAGAAAATTTTAAAAATAAGTTTCAATAAGATAATGATAAAATTGAACTTTTAATCATCTTGGTTTGGGGATTAAAATAAATTTTCAAAAAGTCGTGTCGTATATAGAATATCTCTATTAGCATAGCATTGTTGTCGTGTCTTGCCTTTGGAGAAAATCCAGCGTATTTTGCGCTTTTGATAAATAACTCAGAGGGAAGGAGGAGGAGGAAAGAGATCCAAAGCGTTCTTTAAAATTCAGCTGCACAGAGAATGAACAAGAAAAAATTACACAGGCCGCGTTTGTTGAGAGGATATTGACACAAATTAGATGGGCAAACTGACGTAATCTTAGTTTTTCATCGATAATCGTCGCTGATTGATCTCGAAAATAAATAATGTTTGATCGGTATGAATTATCTTTAACGCAATATCTTAGGTTGAAAATTTTAATAAAGCTCTAATAATGCTCGAATTCTCGGAAATGTCGCGCAGCAATATGAAAAGATTACAAGGTTAGCAGACGTTGAAAAATAGCACTTGCTCAGGTTAGAAAGCTTTACTCAAAGTTGTGAAATTTTTCAATATGAAGCACGAACTGGACTTCGAAAAGAGCTGAAAGCGAAAATTTTCAAAGGAAACATGGCAAATGTACGGCTTCATGGACAATCAAATCTATTGAACAGAATATGGAGGGAATTGCAATTTTAATTAATTGAAAATGGAAGAAATTTCTAGAATTATCAATTAGTTTTTTTCCGATTTAATGTTTTATTAGAAAGACAGGAGTTTGTAAAGTAACCGAAAGCTTTGGAAGATAACAAAATTATTTTCCAAATTTAGATTTACAGAATCTTAATGAAAAGCATCGCTCTCCATGAAAAAGAATAAGAGTACCTGTTGTTCTTTGATTTTTAACCAAATTTCTTGGTCCCGCTAACTCGATTTGACCGTTAAAATCCACGAAACCTCAGGACACACGCCGATTTGATCACTTCTGAAATTAAAAAAAAAACAATTTTAAACATTGTCGTTTCAGAATACTTTTAATAAGCTTTGCAGCATTGCTTGAAAATATGTGAATTTTCAAAGTCAGAAAAAGTTTCAAATCACAATTGATCGAATTGGTTGATATAATGTTGAGCGAATTCTGAATTTCAGGTAAATCGTCAATATGAATTTTAGAAGCTAGAAAATTGTGATGGTAGATTAGGAAAAAGCCGAATAAAGAAATTTCGAAAGGCTAATAATCGTATATACTACACTAATTTTCTCTACGAATTGGCATAACCTTTCCTCCCAGCTCACTTTGATATCCAACGCAGATCCGGGTTTGTTCGAGTTGAATCCCGTCTTCTGTGCTCTCTGCTCGTCCCGCTTCCGAGTAGTCGAAGTCGAGTTTTGGGCGAGCAATCGACACTCAATATGCTAATTTATAGAGAAACTAAATAATGAGCAAAAAATAAAAATTTGAGAAAAACGAGAGAAATCAAACTTTAGGACGGTAAAACGAATGCATACACAAGAAGGTTGCTCCAGAAATGTTCCGGAAGATTTCGGAGCATTTTGTTCGAAATAGTTACAGGAAATCTGGAAGAAAACTGCCGAAAAGGGAAAGGAAATAGAAAAATCGATAATGAAGCATGGAAATATGGGCGGGGTTTGTGCAGAAGAATTGCAAAGAAAGAACAGAGCAAGTGGCAGTCAATGAAGGAGAAGATAAGGACTTTTTATTCCAGAAAATTTTGGAAGAGACATTCTGACATTTTCAAGCTCATGAAATAATGTTAGGTCAATAACCATGCATTTGTTAGGACGATCTTCAAACAATTCTTCTGTAAAATTTAATGCTGAAAAATTTCGTTCATTTATCGAAATTTGTACATACAGAAAACGCCATGTATTTTCAAGACACGAAAAATAAAAAAATAGACACGTTCTGAAAAATATGCTAGGGCTAAATCAAGAAGTTCAAAATTCCCTTGATTCAACCCAACAAAATGAAAAATCCCGTTTTACGGTTGAAACGAAAAACTATCGTATTTCCAAAAAAAAATTACGCGGTAGAAAATGGCTAAATGGTCATCAAATTTTCGATTTCCGAAAATTTTGTGCTCATTCGACTCCCAAATAAATGAACAATTGTAAAGCCCTAGAACGTGATTTAGAAAAGGAAATTTTTACAAATTTCAAATTTTGCAAACCACTGATAAGTTTTTAACAACGATGACGAGAATCTGAATACCAAATATTTAGGATCGAATTTTAGAAACCCGTACTTTCAAGGTGCAATCTTCGAACGAATTACTGTAATCGTTTTGTCATACTGTCGAGTTATTCAAGAGAAGTGGCAAAATGCTACAGTAATCCAAGAATTACTGAGTTTAGCTAGAACCAGCAAGAAACACGAAAATCACAATAATCGAGGGAAGAATTTCTTCGCTAAGAAATTTGATTAAGTAGATGAAAAAGCACACAGACACGAAAATGATACGCATAATTTGAGTGACAAATCTGCAATGTACCCAAGCAAAATGCACATTTTTGGTGTAAACTTATCGCGTATTTTTAATCTAAAACTTACGATATTTTGCTATTTTCTTACATTTTCTAAAATTTCGAGAAAATATCGTAAGTTCAAAATATCTAGGCCCGTTTACACATTTTGAATGGCAATAATAATCGTCTAAAGTTATGATACTTGAAAAATAACTAAAAAGTACAGTATGCTACGATGCTTTTGAGAGAAGTGTCAATTCAACGGGAGGCGTCCTCTCAAAGAAGTTTCGATGCGATTGCTGACGGGAAAGCGAGGTCTGGCCGAACAGATATTGGAACAGGTTGATCTCGATCAGTTTGAAGGGACACTGAAATTTGCCTCATTCATTTTAGCAGGAAAAATTAATTAGCTGAAACATATATACACGCGCCAATTTCACGAGTTTTATGCATTTTATCATGTAAGTACAATATTGCAGCAATGGGAGAGGTAGAATGAAAGAAAATCTGATTTGCTTAAAATTGCAACATACCTGAGCAAGGAAAGCGGGAAGCATGACGAGTCCGTGGAACAAACCCCAAATCACCACCAATGTAATCGTTTTCACGAACACCAGAGGAATATAGTTCTGAAACAAAGTTTATTTTAAAACATTGGAAAATAATATCTTTCCAAAATAAAAATCCAAGTAACCAACCTCCAAATGAACGAGTGGCAAAACGCATAGCAACGTCGAAAATTGTCCCTGAATCATGGGCCAAGCAACCTTCTCCAGAGTGTTTTCCAACCGCTTTTGAGGCGTATTCAAATTTACGATCGTCAATTTTCCATCCACTATTTCTTCCTTTCTGGAGATCTGTAATTTTAGGAATTATTATTGCATATGAACACCGTCAATTTAATAGACTGAATTTATCTATGTGTATTTTAAAACCTCTGAAACCTATCCAAAAATCTTCTAAATAATCCAATAATATCGAAATTTGTCAGTTTTTTGTTGTTGTAAAAACGTGCTATTTCTAGATTTCTCTCAATCTGAATCCAACCTGATAATGATAGGTCGTATGGGCGACGAAATCAACTGATTGTCCAATAGAAATAAGGACCGAGCACAATGTGACAGGATCTAATTCGAGATGCCAGAAGGAGAGATATCCCATCACTCCGAAAGAGATCGAAGCTATAGACAGAGTGGCCAGCACGACCGAGACTGGGTTCTGGATGAACACCATGCATACCACGAACATACACACCAGAGTAACCACGCAGGTCTGAAAATTGAATAGGTAGAAGTTGGCTATGAAAGCATTGTTACCAAAAATCAATACTTTGTACCAAAGGTAAGAGAGCATGAGCAAAGTAAATCAAAGGTGAGAAATATTTTTTAATGAATTCACTTCTGATGAAAAAATATTTGCAGTTTTTGAAATTAAATTACAGTAAAGAAGAAGGATGACGATGAATTGTCAGTTTTGATTTTTAAAGAAATTATGTATTTTCTGAAACCCACCTCAAAAGTCAACGGTTTGAGCAGAAGCATTTGATCCACGAACATTCCGTTCACGTTCCAAACCGAAGCGTTCAGGGAGGGGTATCTGAAATGAAAATATTGTGTGTTTAGAGAATTGAAAATTTGAAGCCAAAATTTAAGATTTTCGAATTCAATAATATTCAAAGAAAAATATCGTTGACTTGCCTATCAACAATTTCCCTCCATTGCAGCATGACGTTGATTCTATCATCCCAAGTCGTCTGATTATTGCAGACGATCATGAATGAGAAACTTCGAACGGGGATTCTAAAAAAAGTATTTTTAAATTCATTTTTAAAAAAAATTCTTCCATTCAGAATTACCATTGATATTAAAAAGCTATGAAAATTATCTATTTTTGTTACATACATCAGGTTTTAAATGCTCAAACAGAAACCAATGAAAATGCTACTCACGTTTGATTGTAGTCCAAGTGCAGGAACGCTCTGTGGTGTTTCTCCAAAGGACTGCTCAGGAAGTGCGCGAGTTTAGAATAATCGATGCCACTTTTTCCCGGTTTTTTCTCGGTTTCACTCGACTTTTGCACTTCGGCATTTTCATCGAAGTAGTCGAAATCCTCTGCTCCAACTCCATTGAAATACTTCTCGTAGGCACGAAGCCAGAACATTGTAAAATTCGCACCTGAAAGTTTGATTTTTTGAAAATTTTATGATTCCCTAAAATAGGAACCTTTATTGGACGGCAATCTCTCGAACTCCTGCACGAAGTTCATCAACGTGTTGTATTGCTGGATGTCGGAAATGTCGATCGGTTTGTTGACGATTACGGTAACCGGGTAGTACTCGGCCCACACTGGAAAATAGAAAAATAAATCGTTAATGATTTTTATAGGTTTCGAAACTATTATTTTCAAAAGATAGCAATAAACAATGCATTTGCGATTTAGGTATATTTTAGGAAGTAAAAATTACCTAGTCGTTCGACTATTCGATGTGGTCGTCGAATTGGAGTATCGATTGGCAGAATCTTATCGGTATCCAATCGAGCCGACATAGAAACTGTGCCCCAAATTCCGAACGACCAATACACCATTCCTAGATTTATATTGCTTTCCAGAAAAAAATATGGCATTTTACCTCCTAGTAACAAAATGAAGAACGCGAATTTACTGGCCAGGATTTTGGCCACGAGTTTGTTCAGTTTTCGGGCGAAGGGTTGGAACTGAAAATTTCCTATAAAGTTCTAAATTTCGAAAGGAAAGTATTGAGTTTCTGGATGGAAAATTATTTCATAGAAACTTATGAAATCCAAAACGAATTCCAAAAAGTGACGAAAAAATTGCTCATTTTGAGAAACTAATGAAAAATGCCTACATTAGTCTGCATGCAATTGGGTTGGGTGCGCTTTTTCCAATCGTGGGCGCAATAACTCAGAATTGGGCAGAGCAGCGTGATCGTGTAGATGTACGAGAAACTCAGAGCCATCGCGCATCCGAGGCAGAAAATCGAAATTTCTGAAAAGAGTCAATTTTAGAAATACCTCAAATATGATTCATATTTTGAAAGTCGGAACCATGTTGACTCGTAGATGAATCGAGTCAAATTTTTAAAAGTTCACGGAAAATCTTTTAAATAAGTTTAAAACGGCGCGTAATCTCAAAAATAGTCTAAAGACCTCAATTTGACTTCAAGAATTTTTATTTACTTCAAAAAATTATTTTATTATTTTTCAAAAAAAGATGCGAAAGTCTCTCAAAATTAATTGGGAGTCGATAATATAATTTCGCGTAATCTTTAAAAATTAAACAAAATCCTAACCTTCAGTAGGTCCGAAACACCCGATGAGGAAAGCGATGACGTTGGTGAAGGTGGTGGTCGTGATTGAAGGGCCCACGTCCTCGAGGATCTTCCCGAGTCGTTCCGCCTCTGTTCGTCTTCTCGCTTCCCGCATCCAACCGTGCACTGCTAGGAACGCGTCATTCACACCTGAAAAATTAACTTTTTTAATTCAGAAGGTATCGAAAGAATAAATGCTAAAAATATCCTATCATTATATCGGTAAGTTGAAACATAATCGTTCTAGTTTCGAGGGAAATTTCAGGAAAAAATATCCATTTCATTAATAAAAGGAAGTTTGGCAATTTTCCCCACTTTGATATGATTTTTTATCGTTCTTGAATATATTTGATAATCGTAATAAAAATTTCAATAATTCTTAAGACAGGATACAAATTTTGAAACATACTCAAAAGCGCTAAAGAAAGAAATTGACTTACCGATGCCCATAATCAAAAAGGGCATTATAAGCATTAGCGAGTTGGTTCTGTTGCCGACCAGAGTCGACAGACCCAGAGTGGTCGTTATTGCCAGGCACGGAATCAGGGTGCACGTCGCTGAGACTATCTAAAACGGAGATTACTTTAAAATAGCATTTTATAATCTTTCACTGTGAAAAGTCACCCAATAAATGGAGATCATAAACTTTAGAGTTGATCTTATTTCTTGTTCATGAATTTGGAAACAATGTCTATCAAATATGACTTCTGACTCCCTTTATTTATCGAAACTTTTCACTGGAGATAACAAGTCTAGGCTTCAGTTCATTTGACTATTTGTCGCAGCGTAAAGTCAGTCAGTAAATGATTTTTAGAAGGGAAAGCATACCAGAATACGGTAGGTGAACGAAGAATAGTAGTAGGCTGATAGACCGACCGAAGTGAACACGAATCCCAGCATAAACGTGAAGCCTGAAAATTGAGAAAAACGATAAAAGTGTCCAGTTATGTTTCAGAGAATGTTTATAAGTCGAAAGTTATTCATTGGACGTTACTCAATGTGAGTATTTATAAAATCTTCAAAAACATTAAAATTTTAAATATGCTTCAAAAAAGACGCATTTGGTTCCGAGTCGGTAGACTATCAATAAAATGAAGAAATCGTACCGACAATAAAATACGGTATCATTCGTCTCGAGTCCTTGTTCATTTCGGTGTCCACGATTTCAGCGCCAAGTACCTGAAATTTGAAAATTAGCATAAAGTGTCGAAATTAGTTTGAAAAAATGAAAGAAAATATATTTTCAAGTCATTTATATACTAGAGTTTGTAATCTGAAAAGTGCAAAGTGGAGCAGTTATTTTTCAATGTTAGAAAAGGAGTCTCGCTTAAAACAGATTCTCTGTAATATTCGACGATCCCAAATTTTGGGCTCTGCAGTAGTCTTCATGAAAAGTCGAATTTTCTTACAAGCAGCTCCATTTTGTTGTCGGGATTCTGCGAGTATTCCCTGCAGTAGTCGAACACGGCCAACTCCCACGCGCCCTGTTTGTCCATGTCTTCGCGGGTCTTCACCTCAGCAAGGAAAGAGGCGGAGACCAACTGGAATTTTGAACAATTAATTGCATAAGTTTCAAAGAAATCGTAAATTCTTTTCAATTATAGCATTGAATTGTCTTTATTTCAAAATTTTAGAAAACTTCTCGCCTCGACATATTCGATGTTGGTGATATTGGACTTGTTGCCAGTCCTCACTCCGAACAGATTTCTTTCGAGGTGCAAATCGTTGCCTTTCAAATGTGCAATCGGGTAATCCACTCTGAACGGAGCCACTGGGTTGTGCGTTTTGTCGGTTAGAGCTTGCTGGAAAAAACGACAGTACAAATTTGGAAAATAAATTTCAGGATTACTATAATTATACAGCAATTTCGGACTATATGATAGTCCTTCCATACGCGAGTATTTCCTAATCATGTCATACTTTTGTTAAAAATTGGAAGTTTCTAACGAGGTTCTGAGCTTATTTCCTTTCCACCATTTTTTTCTGATATGCTCAACCTTTCCATAATTAGGCACAATTCTGACAAAAATGCAATATGCTGTTGTCATTTTTGGATACCTTCTCAAGGAGCTGAAGAACAAAATCAACTTACATAGAAATATAGAAGGGGCAGATTGGAGTCGCAATAATGTCCACAAAACCTTCTGTAGCCGACGGTGTGTGCATCGACAGTGACTGACAGGTTGTTGCTGAGATGGACGAGCTGCTGCACGGCATCTGCCAGGTAGTCCAGTCGGTGCATTGAGCCATTGTCCTTCGCCAACATCAGCACTGTCGTCATTACCGGATCGCCTGGAAAGCATTTTTAATTGTTAAAATACGTTTCACTTCGCTCTCAAAACGAATATTAATCATTTGGTTTTCAATGCTGTGTTGAATTTCGAGCAATATCTTGAAGTTGCAAATGTTCTGAGTGCGTTTCATCGTATAGTCAAAATAGGAAAATTGTTAGCTAAGACAAGCCCATTGGCCGATTTTTAATCTAAATGAAATTTTTCCAATTCACCTTCCGATCCGAGAAATTCCCTGTAGATGGTGGATTCCAGCCTAGATCGCGAGTTCCTCGCAGTGTACCCATCACGAACGTTGTCTTTGAGCTTCAAGCCGTGCATTCCTCCTGAAAATAGCAAAAAATGAATAATCTATCACTGAAAATTCACATTACTATAGCCCTTTAGCTATAAATCACAAAAGTATAACTTTTTTAGGTTTCAAGGAGTAATTTTCATGGTAAAATCTAATAATGTCATTTTTCCGTAAATTATACACTTGTGAAGTTGATAAACTTTACAACAACTCTTCTAAGATCAAAATTTGATCAATATCCCTTTTCTAAAGTATGAACTTGAAAAATATCGATTTAAAAAAAGAAACCTGATAAGCAAATCATGATGGCTGATGCGATCAAAAACGCGGCGGGCCACCGACCGATGAATTCGCCCCACAAACAGAACAGGCCGGACAGCGAGAATCCTCGCAGGTTCGCAAGGAACTCCGACATTTTTGACCCTGAAAAGTTTAAAATTAAAAAATATTGTAATTTTGGTAAGTTTCAAAAATTTATCATAAAGAAGAGTGAATACGCAAATTCGTTTTAGTTCTCATATGCTTCAAAAAACTTCCGAATTAACAAAAGTCGAGAAATAAGTTTGTTCATATAAAATTACAGTAGCTTTTAAAAATTGAAATTTCGCTTTTAAAATGCAAAATAAAGAATTTTCCAACAAATTTATGCTGATGAAATGAGAAATCTGTTTTCGCGTTCGAAGAAAATGTCAATACGTTTGTTCGTTTGGAATAATCAAAAACACGTAATTTGTGCGGCTTTAGATAACCGTCTTTCGAAAAAGCCATCAGAAAATCTCTCTTCTAATGATGAAAGATATAGATCGTAAACAGACTGGAATAATTTTCATTCATAATTTTGCTACAAAACCGCGCTCTCTCGCATGGTTTAGCACTTTTAATACGGGGATTTACATATTTGGACACTTTTCAAAATAGCATCTTATAGTTAAGGAGGTTGAAAGTGATAACTTTGATAGAAATCAACAGAAAGTACTTTGATCGAGGCAGACTACGCTCGTGTGACAGGATTTTCAGGAAGAGATGCAAGTAAAAAGTTGTCTGTCAAAGGTGTGCTGTTTCGAAAGAATTATAATAAAATAAAGCTCACAAATGGTGCGCATTCGAGGAAAGGGTTGTACTTTGGATCATTATGAAATTTGCTCAAAGATTATTCGAAAGATCGAAGACTTTTTCTTTTATTAGCACCAAGAGAAGGACAGAGTTGAGATTGAAAATCCTGAATTGATTCTCAATTTCCAAAAATTTCGGAATCAAAACAGAAATTCATATAAAAACGAAATCAGAATACGTCTAGCCGCTTATCATAGCTATTTTCTCTACACAATTGGTGGGCTTTTCCAAAAAAAAATGTTCCTATTTTTAAAAGGAAAAATTTACTGTACCTGGCAAGAATACTCTATTCTGTAAATGCGAACTAGGAGCATTGCCCGTTGTCGTTGTCTCCAGCTGAACTTCTGAATCATCGACGTCGTTTCGCGTCGAAAGTCCGGATGACGTCGCCACGTCGTCGGCGGACTCAGAAGCACGACGACGATGCTCTCCGCTATTGACTAGCGACGTTCCTTCTTCCATTCTGGTGTACTTCTTTCCTAAAATAAAAAAATGAGAAAGTTCAACACAAAAAAACGAAAATGCGAATTTTTATATACCATAAACAAAAAACAAAGTGCGTCTGTAAATTGAAATAAATGAAAGAACGATAAAAAATGAAATGGATAAATTTTGAGGGAGAACGAGAAATCAGATGACTCGAAAATAAATTATAAAATTTAGAGCAAGAAGAGAGGAGAGTGAAATTCGCGATTTGTGACCCGGGCATATCAGTTTGAAATTTTATCACCCACACTTCAGTCCGACGACTGCTTATTTCTTATCACCGAGCACATTAAATGGTCCTATCAAAGCTATAAATTTGTTGGGGAAAAACTACTGAAATTTCATATAACGGAAAAAAATATTTTTGCGATTTTTTATTTATTGATGTTCCCGGTAGAGTGTAGTGAGAAATATTAAATTTTCG
Organism: Diploscapter coronatus; assembly: GCA_964036155.1. Classification (NCBI taxonomy): domain Eukaryota; kingdom Metazoa; phylum Nematoda; class Chromadorea; order Rhabditida; family Rhabditidae; genus Diploscapter; species Diploscapter coronatus. The sequence continues at coordinate 41,883,932 of OZ038422.1, read as the reverse complement.
AAACTATATCGATGTAAATGGAGCTAAAGAGCAGACATAAATGTGATTTGCAGTATACTGAAAATGTCAAAAAAGAAAATTTAACTCTTTTTATCAAAGTGTCTAATATCTAATGGACAAAATTATGAAAATCGAGACAGAAATAATTTTTAAAGATCATGTTGACCATTTTTATTAGCTTCGCCAGAGTTCCTAATGGATATAAAACCGCTTCGTAGAATATCGAAAATTTTTAAATTTCGTGAATGTTCGAAAATAAATTCCAGAAATTGACATCTTAAGCTCAGAATACAAAGGTCACTTGGAGTTTATAAACGCGCGGAATGTTCTTGAAAACATTGAGCACAAAAAATCCAGTAACAAACTACATCATCAAACAAAGGTTAGAATGGAAAAGGATGATTTTCTGAAAGTAAACTGAACTATTCTAGAAATTTTCTCATTCCATGATGAAGATCATAAAGTTACAGATGAGACATAGCTATTTCGATAAAGATAAACTTAGAAAAAGTCCGACTTTTGGAAATTTAGAATCATCTGGAAAGTGATCACACGCACCAGACGATTTATTGCTTGTTCTCGAGTGGAATAAGAAAATAGGCAGGTACATTTTTGGGCAAACATGAAAAATCGAGCATAAATTATTGTATCGAGCAAAAAGTGCTTTCGTACGAAGATTTTTACTTTGCAAGAAAGCAACGATAATCGTACTTGACCTTTTGATGATAAAGTGCTACGGAATTCCGCAAAAACTACCAAGAATGAAGTGAACCATTTCAGCATCCAAAAATCGCCATTCTCAGGCAACAACTCTTCACTGTTTAGGCGAAAGTTTTTAAAATAAGTTTCACAAAGTGCTAATATTCAAAAAAAAAATCATCGAATGTTTAGTATAGATTATTGTGCTCAAGAAATATTTAACTCAAGTTTGACTCAGCAGACCACAAATGCATGATTTGTTTGGACCCAATGGATCGACCTCCTATTCTACTCCCCCATTCACTAAAAATGGATGAGGTGCGTTTCATGCACTTGTGAAATGCGCTATGCATAGATTAAGGATAGTAGTCATTTTTGATCTCTGGCAAAATAGAACACTAAAACTCTTTCTTTCAAAGATATTTCAACAAGTTGTCAAACTTATGCATGAAACAGTGAACCGAAATTTTAGTCTTAAAATCTAGAGGACAACATGATTTTACCAACTTAGAAATGCATGATAAAATCCTCGCGTGGAAAGAATTTGAGACCGAGATAAAAGACTCTAGACAAAGTGACAAACTTTTGATCCCGGCTTTTTTACTAACGTTGATCTATGTTTATTCGGATGTTCGAATGTTGAAAGGCAAAGAGGTGCTTTAGGAAAAGAAGATAGTGTCTAATTTCGAATGCATTAAGATTAGGCAGAAATGAAGAAACGCTGGGATCTCACTAATGCAGACGAAGAAAACACACACTGATTCGCCATTTCTAGAGACTTCCAAAACACGATATTTGCTGGAAGACGAAAATAGGGATAATATGCACCTTGCAGATAACAAAACGATTACCCAACAGTGTGATAGGAGGAAGATGATGAGTGTCTAAAAATGGAATTTCGACTAGAAGAAAACGAAGATCACCTTTCTGATCAAGTAAAATTGTGATTACGCAATAAAAACATGTTTTTAAGAATAAAAATGAAAATGGGAAGTGAAGATCATCTCTTCAATTAGAAGTAAAGATTACGTAAAAATCAGGACATTTTGGAGGAGAACAAAAATGCTGATTACATTTAAAAAAAAAAAAAAATAGCAATTATTTTTGGATTTCTCAAAGATAGACCCGACTGGCGAGATTTTCTAGAACACTTCTCGATGGGAAACAAGGTGCGATCAATTGTGATACGAATCAAAATCGAAACGACCTCGAGACTGAAATTGCGAATTGCGGTGAAATGAGCGAAATGGAAAGTACAAGAAAAAGATGAGAAAGGTAACTACAGAATGAGAGGAAAAGAAAATAACGAATCTTCTGGAAAAGGATATATCGACCAGTTTTCATCGCCTATTCTTCAAAATTCGACGAGAGTTTTCGAAAATGTCCGAATTTTGCGATCGAATGGACAAGTGGTGCAGTGTTTTGCTTCCCTGGATGACCACTTTTCAATAAATCTTCCAAAAAGTCGAGCAGCAAGTTATGATTTTTCATTGCTTATTTATTTTGGAAAAAACCTCGAAGTCCTCAATTTTGGGAGATTTTTTTAGAAGAAATGTCAGAATTTTTCCTCCCAAAAAGGGCTAGTTATGATTTTCGATCACCATATTGTTTTTTGAAAAGACTTAAATCCTAGAATTTTTGAAGAAAATTTGTAAAGACGAAAATCGCAGATTTTTGCACACAAGTAGTAAAAGTCGCAGAAAATCAACAAAGAAATTCGAGTGCTAGTTTACAAAGTCGACAAACGTGAGAATAGCGCTACGTTACTCGCTACTTGTCTTCTTTTCAAATAATCCCTCCTCAACACCACCGCTTCCTTATTTGAACAGCGTTGTTTTGTGGTTGCTGATTACGTTTTCTCATTGTTTTGTCTTTTTTCGACTAATCAATGAATTCGTACAAATCGAGATGACACGCGCCTTTTGTTTGGCTTTCTTACTTCAAAACCTCTGTCAGATTTTCGACAAAACGTTTCTGTTCAAGAAATAAGTTTTTGTACAATTTTAATACCTCAATTAAAAGTGAACCGGTAAAACGATCAGCAGCGATTATTTGAAAACCTTCTAAAAATCAATCCTAAACCGAGATTTCTTGTCTCAAAGATCAAATCCCCAATTACGATGATGCAAGTTCGAGAGCGGATTATTGAAAATTGAGTACGTTTTGAACTCGAAAGTTCATTTCAACCTAGAAATCGTTACGTGTCAAAGTCACGATTTTACGTCTAAAAGAATAATCAGGGCATTTCACGAGACGCAAACTTCGCACTCGAGCAAATGATAAAAGATTGAGTTTTGCGATTGAAATGATTGGAAAGTCTGTCATGTCGTACTCGGGATTATTTACGATCGCTGAAAATGCCAGGTCGGGTCCGTAAAACAAACTATACATAAAAATTATGGGAAGAAACTATTTAAAACGACTTTTCTGACCCTATTCTCCATCATGAAACGAGAGATTTTCTGATTATTTCAGTTCGACTGAACGAAAGCCTGATAAATAAGAACTATGCGTCGTTCAGAAAGGACAATAAAATCACACCAAAAATGCATAGTTTATCAGCAATTCACCCGAAATTAAGGAGCTTGGCGATAAAATATTCCCAAGAAAAAACTATCGAACATTTTAGAGATGGGTGGTCACGAATAGATAGCAAGAAAAAAGTGAGGAAAGTGAAAGCGATCAGGAAAATGAAGGAATTAGGGAGTCAGAGAGTAATTATTTTGTGATTAGAGGAGTTTGTTTATGGGGAAAAGGCAGGAAAATATAAATAAAACAAAATTTGGGACCTAAAAGTTATAATCAATTTTAGATTCTCAGAAAATCATGAGAAGTGATTTCTCTTCAAGGATGAAGGGTATGGACGCATTTTGATGAAGAAAAAATAAGAAATTCTGGAGGCGGAGAAAAAGTCCCATGAAAATATAGATAAGACGACAGTCATTAAATCACTAGAAATCGGTAAATTGGCAAATCGGCAAATAAATCACAGCTCTAAACACTCTGAACAGCGACTCAGCGACCCCAGACAAAAGACGAAACACATCGGTCGTTCTCTCCAAAAGTAAACTATTTTTCCCGAATGCTCCTCTCTGCATCATTCGCCCTCTCAAATTCACGTTCTATTTCCATTCCCATCCTCACGTTTTCTTCATCTCTAAATCACGCTATTTCGCCGCCAAATCTAGGCTCGTTTTTTGGCTATAAATTTCAAAATCAAAGAATGCATTGGAAGATGAATGCTTCGTTCAAAGCGCATTGAAATTTCTATTTCAGATGATAGTTTATTTCCTTAGGAAATTTTGGGTTTGGATTTTGCATAATAAATCATTCAAGAGGGATAGGGATAAATTTTATCTTTTTTTCAAAACTAATAACTCGTTCATAATAGTAAATCTACCGCATGATATTAGTACAGAAGATAGACGCAAGGAAGAAACAAAAAGTTCAAATTTAAAGATGCCAGAGAGAAATGATAAAACGGTAAAAATAAGAGAACGAAGAAAAAGTAAAAAGCTAGACAGACGAGAGGGACGATGAAAAGACGGAATGTACATGACACATTGACTGACAAAACGACAAAAGATATCGTAAATGCTTTTCAGAGTGTCGGCAACAAAGTATAAAGGAAAAGACGCGAAAATTCTCAAAATATGCAATAAAAATATTCCGAAAAAGAAGTGCAAATCATGTGAGGCTTTACGATGATATTCAATGATTTGTAACAACAAAAACCGAAAGATAATGCATTCAATAGTCACGTTTAAAAACATCTATAAAGTATGATTAAAGTGCAACTTTTATCCAAATCCACAACTAGATCCAACAAAAGTCGACTTTCACTACTGCCATTCTATACCGATGAATCCAGACGAGACTAGTTTCTGGGCAATTAGACTATTCAAAAAAGTAAAAATGATAGCGTGAAAAATACAGCTCGAAAAAGATACATGAAAGATAAACGTTTTGAAGAACAATGAAATCATACGCTTCAAAATACAGACCTAAGATTATCATGTGGGGTTTTTTATGGCTTAGTAGACAAGGAATGTTGACTTTATCGATGAATCTGCGATCGAATAAAAAGTTTGTCTGAAGCGTATCAAGACTGTTTTCTAGTTGGCAAAATTAAGAAAGATGAAAATCGTGATAAATCGCTGCATGATGCGAAAAATAAACAGGAACGCAAACAATCCCGTGTGATTCATATGAATTCAAGGACATAGGGCTGTTAAAACAGGGAAAGGGACTCATTTGACAAAGCGACTTATCATCGAAACCATTTTCCGTTCTATCATAAACAAGTCAATATCGAGAAATTTTTTCCTAGCATTCTTCCCTATGTGGAGGGGTCTGCTATCGGTTTTGTTTACCTATCATTTAACACAAAATTATAGATTTTTTGGAATTCACAATTTTTCAATCCTGCCTAAAACAATCAACTGTTCGGTTTCATCGATTAGTTTATAGAAATTGTCATAAAATTTAATGAAACTTAAAAATTAAGTGGGTTGAGAATGAGGCCTGATTCATTTATCAAAATGATAAAGCATTGTTTTCGCAAAATAAAACATTCATAATGGGCCATAAAATTAGAAAATTCGCGTTTTATGAACCGCTAACGAAATATCGTCAAATCAACTCATTTCCGCTATTAATTTCGAATTTTACCCTCCTTTTAGAAAAAAAATGTTATGATCGAACACGGCATTGATAGGTCCGTCTTTTCGCCAGTAAAGAAATGCGGCTGATTCATTCTTCGATTCTACCATTCGGTGATAGGAAAAAACGCTGTCTTTTCATCACAAAACAAGTTAGAAACAGAAACAATCACACCCGAATATCTATCGTCGCTAATTCAGTATTTCGCATTCGAATGAGTCAGGTCCGGTAAAGAGCGGAAAATTGTAAAAATTAAATAAAATTCTCAAATGTGGTAGTTTCAGACAATCTAAAAATTTATCAAGATTTTGATTCAATGATTTGTAAGAGGGGTAATAGTCGAACATTAAAAAGATATAAAAATGAAGTAAATAGATATTTAACGAATAAGTTTTCAGAGATTCGTCAATTCAAAGAAAGGTCTACCGAAATAATATAAATGATTCCCAAAAGCGGTTTCCAAGCTTCGTGATATGAAATATGAAAATAAATCGGTCGGCTCTAAAACGGCACAGATAAATAGATTTTATGGTTCCATGTGTGATCAGCTGTGAGGTCTGCGCCCTATGTCTTATTCCCTTCGCCTCTTTATTTATCTCTGCGTGTCTATTTCTCCAAATCTCTTGCCCTCTCTCCACTCCTTCATTTGTCACATGCTATGCATTCGAATAGCCATTTTATGCTGTCAAAAGAACAGCTCAATACGAGATTTAGTAGGTCAAGATTTTTCAAGATCCAGATATTTTTTCCTGAAAGGTAGTGGAATTTTGATGAAAAGAAAAGGTGTGGTAAATTGAATTCAGGCTGATTAATATTGAAATTAACTGAAATCGAGATTGATCTCCTTGTGGTTCCAAATCGAAGTTCCAACTTTCCTTATTCAGATTTAGAAACACTCAGAAATTTTGTTTAAAAATATAGAATTTTACGAAAGTCCACCTCACAGTGAAGGGGCTATTCATAATTTTTAAACAAAAACTCTCAAAAATACATAGTTTAGAGATTTCAGTGCAAAGTTCCGTGACGCATTTAGGGGTTTAGATAAGCGCTTTCTCTCTGTATACTAAAACGATCGTCTGACTTTAAAATATTCAACTATCTCAGCACAAATCTATGTCTATTCAAAAGGGGGATTTCATAGAAAATACTGGGCGCATTTTTGTCTTTCATCATCAGATTCGCACACTCGTTTTCCATACACTTATTCTCCATTCTATCAGTTTCTCTAAATCATTTCATTCTACGAAAGTAGAAAAATGTGCTATTTACAAAATCCGTGTTATTTTTAGAAATCTATGTTTGATATACATTTTACCTAACAAACCTAAGATTACGTATTAGAAGAAGGATGTGAAAACAAAGAAAATTGGACTAATTACGAAAAATCCAGTCCACAACAATGTTCCCTAGACTATAGAAAAAAAAAACTGATGAACGTAATTTTCTGGGCTTATTTTCCTCGTTTTTCACCTTCCCGCTATTTTTCCAAAACCAACTCCTTAGATGGAAGTCACTTTTCAGACTTTCAAATATATTTTCTCAGCTTCTGACCACTTTTCGCTTTACGAGCCAAGTCGCGCGTATTTTTAGTCCATCTGCATATGCACAAACTCAATTGAAAATGTATACGCATGCACCAAGTTTCCTGGACGATACTTCCAAAAATTAGACACAGATTTTGAGAATATGCTGAAGAATAGATATGCAAATCAGGCTGGGATGAATCTCGGATAATTATATTTTCGGAAAACTACGTTTTCCTAGTGAATTGTCTTGTGGAGAACGTTCGTAAATCAATTAAGTTTAAAATTCTGCAGAAGTGACGAAGATTTCCAAAATGAATTTTGAAAATTGGGCACAAGCTGCCTGACTACGAAAGAAATTGTCTAAAAATGAAGAAGATAATAAATAAAACTCTTAGTCAATATTGCAGATTTTTCGTTGAGATAGCACAAGCTAAACTAGAGAACTAGAGCAACTCTGCAAGATTTTTTTCCGCCGTCTTCCAAAAATTCGCTGATTCATTTGTATGAGGGGAATTTGGGAGAAATTGAATTTGCAAAGGACGGCATCAAATGGGAGCAGAGCGCTGAATGAATAATTCGGAATTTCGAATGCACAGACGACGGATTTCACGTGAAATGAGCAGAAAATTAGATGAATTCCGATGAAAAAACGGAAGGAAGATAAATTTTCATCATTTTAAAAAGGAAACAAGCAAAATAAAAAAGGAAAAACCTAATTTTTCAGAAAAAATATATATATAGCTTGATGAAAGCTGATGAAGATAAGAGTTTCTCTAAATTTTTTACGATCAAGAAAAATTAAGGAACAAGGAAGAGACGCCAGTCTGTGCAAACCGAATTTTCCGAAAAAAAATGAGCAAGACAAGGATGTTGCATCTAGCTGATTATGCTTTGATGTCTCTGAATATCCCAATTTCGTTTTCTGGTTCCATTCTCCAAATCTATGAATGGAAGATTTTTCGGGGTGTTTCAAGAAAGCTGCACCACATTAGCATCGGTTTCCCGGATTTTTAGAATTCCGAATCTTCTCATTCTGCAAGAAGTTCTCCCGGAGTCTCAATCTTTGACACTCAATAAATCTTGAACCCAGAAACTTTGTTGAAATTTTCTAACTGAGGCTCTCTTCTCTGTAAGATTAATGAGATGACGCGAATTTACTGGTCCAATATCTTCACCCACCAGCAAGCTTTTCTCTTCTGAATTTTCAATCTCTGATACGCGAAAGTATGCAAACCTCCAGAGAAAACGAGAAAAAGCCACGCGAAATTCGGCAAAAAATGCGAACTTTCGAGGGTTCTTCAAGGCATATTTTGGACGAACATGAAAATGCAAAAATGAAAAATGCTCGAGAGTTTTGACAAAAAATGATTAGTTTGAGATACGGAAGTGAAAAGTAGGGACAGGAGCAGAAGGTTCGAAATTTTGGATTAGAAAAATTATCAATGATATCATAAGTTTTGAAGAACGTGAAAAATTAACACAATTAGTTTTTCTTACACTTTTTTCAAGTGCTAATCAAGACGAACTGAAACATAGTGCAAACAAGGCTAATAAGGCCACAATAGTTGAGATGGAAATAAATTGAAGGTGATCAGAAATTAGATATTCAAGCTCAACATAATGAAAATTTCATTATTATCTAAAAAATTTTTACCAAATTCGTTACAAATTCTACACCGATGAAATGCTTGAAAACTTCACAAAACTTCAACAAAAAGTTACAAAAATATGATGAAAAGCGATCGAAAATTCGCAATTCCGGAGGAATAATCGGATTCATTTCTGGTCAGAAATTGGTGTGAGGTATATTTTGGTGTGAGAGGAGCACAACGAAAGGTCAAAGGAATCAAATGGAAGGAAGAAAGAAGCTGGCAGAGAGAGAGAGAATGAATGATTAGAAAAAGGAAAAGATAAAACGACGAAGAAATAATGAAGGAAAGAGAAAGAAGAAAAGAAGTCAGACAGAGAAAATAGGAGGAGCACAAGACGGCACTAGGGACATGCAGAAATGCGGCAGCACAACATTAACGATATGCCCCAAAGCAAAGAAGACCAAGAGAAAGTGGCAAGAGATGAGAGAGTGAAAAGATTGAAAAAGAATCAGAGAAAGAGTAAGAAAAAGCAAAAGACTCGAAGAAAAAGATTAGAAAAAATGGAAAGATCAACCCAAAACCTCTTCAGAGGATTCCGGCGCCACTAAACTAAAGCACTACATTTTGAGTCCTGAAAAAAATGAGTGGGCTAACTTATTTCCAATCTTCGGTATTAAAAAATCCCAAAAAGTATAGAAAAATTTTATGAAACAGGAACAAAAGCCCGAAAATAACTGCGACTAGCTTTTCAATCAGAAAACGGGGATTAGAATAGGAAGGAGCTTCGAATTCTCGATCTATCTTCACGACGAAAAATGCCAAAATGTACGAATTCTTCAATTTTCCGACGAAAGATGATATTTTTACGAGTCTAACAGGTATTATGAAAATCAAAGCAGACTTGTAGATTTTCACACCCACGGATGCTCACATGAACGAGATAACATATCTTATCGAGAGAGGCAAAGAGTATGTCTTCTCTCTGTCTCTCGAAAAGACCTACTTTTTCGTTCATGCGGGCATCCGCAAGTGTAAAAAATTTCCAAGTCTGAATCAAGGTTGTTGATTATTGAAAGAAAGATTTTCTAGATATTTTCTAATTCAACCGATACGACAAATCATTGCAAAAAGTCGTGAAAAACAAGATTGTTCCAGAACAGCACTTTTACTGTCAAAATGCCATTGGATCGATCGATACGCGATTTGTGGTTAGAAAAAATGGCATGGCTTTGGTTGGGTGAAATGGGCAGAAAGACAGGGGATGAGACTGGTGAGGGGTGAAGGGGCAGAGGAGAGGACAGGGATGGGAAAAGCGACCGACACACCGACGCAGTGATGCCTGTGTCCGCATGGCTGAACGTAATTACGCACCACATGAGATGAGAGATGAATGAGACAAATATACCTCAGTCGCGTTTTTATGTTCATCCTTCGACGAGAAGAAAGAGAGAATTTTTTGACCGTCTGGATTAGAAATTAGAATAGGTGTGATCGAGGCGCGGAATTAGAATATTCAGACCATGTGTTTCCTATCATTGGGCATAAAATAGACGATCTTTTTCCGGTTTTCGAACTAAGAACTTTGAGTATTCAATTTTTTCTTCGCCAAAGAGTTAATGAATTTTCTGCGAACAAGCCAAATGACCAAACAAAGGATTAGAATATTCCAGCTTACCAGTACCAGTATCATGCTTTCTGCACTCACCACTTCATTATGAAAATGAGGTCGTGTGAGAGGAAATTAGAACACCCCAGACTGGTTTCTGTTTTGCATAATTCAACAAGACCGAGAGAATGTTCGGTTCGGTAACCACTGAGCTACTACGAAATGGCAAATAATTATGGCTAAAGTGAGAAAGATTACCGAAATGTCTTTTCTATGACCGAGAAAGACAGAACATGAGACCCTCTACTATTCAGCATTTTGCCAGCTGTCACTAATTGCCTAGACCTAGACGTTCAGATAAACATATTGCAGAGAGAGAACATAGGTAAAGCTGCAATTTAGATGGATGAATGGGCGTTCCTATTATAGAACGGCAGATAAATACATGCTAAACAAGATACAAATTTCATGTTGCGGGATGATGTAATCAGAATGAAAAGACGAGTTTGATGAAATGAAACTTTAGCATACTTCAGGCATCAAGTTTGATAGAGGATGAAGATGTTACAATAACGAATTTAATAAAGAGGTCTATAAAAATCAATTCCAGGAATCTTGTAAGTAAGTCTGTTCGAATTTCAGGCCCTGATTCTAAAAATATAAAAATTTCAAGTGAGACTTTGGAATTTTCTCAAAATCCAGCTACCAAACTGCCGCACTTACAGAAATGGTAAGCTTTTTTCAAATACAAAACCGAAAGGAAAAGTGACTAATGTTGACAAAAAAGGTCGAAAAAATCTACGAAGATCCCCGAATTGTCGCCCCAAAAACGAGTTATTCAAACATTTGTTAACCGCATCAAACATTCAAACTGTTTTAATCGCATTGACGGTAAATCAAAAATCGAATCAATCACCCCTCTACTCGATCATCATCCAATCATTCAATCACATGCATCAAAAAATTCTATTCGTTGTAAATGGAGGAACTGTTCTGACTGAAAAATGTCTGAACCCAGTCAATCCCCATTTTTTCGAAAAAAATTTATCGGTCAAAAATGGAAATAACTAAATTTGGAATCTAAAAAATCAGGACTCTAGATGTAATGAAAATTGAAAATTTATTATTCGAAATGAGCTATAGTTAGGGAGTAGCTAAATTTGGTGGCTAGAAAAGAAGTCTCAAGGAAGGCATCCAAATAAGGGTGGAATTTCATCCGAAATGGGAGAAAACCGCAGGGTTTGCGTGGACTTGAGACGCGCGAAACGAATGATTTGAATTTGACTGATGGAAGAAGAGAAAAGGAAGAATTTGAATTCGCTGATCAAAGACCGAAAGAGTTCGTGCGAAATGGAGAAAGAGGAAAAGGAGAAAAATTTGGATTTTCGCAACCCCAATTGAAATGTTTCATTTGAGGTTGAGCATCATCGGAATTTTCTAATCCTCAGCTAAAAATTAAGAAATTATGGAGGAAAAACTAAGAGCAAACCAAATAAAAAGTGAGAAGTTTTTAAAATTCTCTCCAACTTTCATCTCAGAGTAGTTTTTCTTAAACTCTGCTAATCTTTAGCCCAAAACTGGCAAAACTTTCAAGTTAAAAACCGAGATGAAAGCCTAAAGTCCGAGTTTGATTGCATGACTGCCGTTCTGTTGGCTGTCACTCCAATTTTCCCCAAATCCCTCAAAAATCCCATATCTCCGTCAAATTTGCCTCTCATTGCCGCATTTTTTCATGTTCCATGTGACTGGCCGAGTCGAATGGGCCCCGGGAATTTTTCAACTTCCCGAGCGGCCAGAAACTCCGAAGAAAAAGCCACCAAGTCGATTCCCGCAAAAAGCCAAAGAGAATCGCATTAACGAAGCAGAATGTGAAACGGCAAAAAATCGAATTTAAATTTAAACCCGGAAAAGACGAGGAAATCTCACGAATTCGACAAATTCACGTTTCCACGTGTTTTTATTGAATTTTTCAGAAATTCGGGGGAAACGGTGACTGAGATTTTGTGTAATTTTTCCACTTGAGCGTGCTAATCTTGATTTTTTTTAAAGAAGCGATTTTAAATAGGATTATTTCATTTCCCCGTTTTCATTTCTGACCTCCAAGGACCTAAAGTCTCAAAAGTCAATGAGATACGAAATTAACCCCTTTGCCGGTGCAGAATTGCAATTTACATTGAGAAGATGGCTTATTAAGACTCGGAGCACGTTCATTTTCTGGCAAAAGAATTGGGGAGTCGCAGAAAAATAAAAGAACGGGAGAAATGAAAAAATGAAATGTGGATGGTTTGATCTTTCAGGATAAAAATTGTAGTAAAGCGTGGCTAGATTTTGTCAAAAATAACATCGAAATAGAAGGAAAGATATGCAGAAATAAAATGAAAATGAGAATATAACATGAGAACAGTCTAGCCATCTTTTTTAATTTTGATGAGGAAAAACAGGCAGATTTTGCAAGAAAAATGCGAAATTACAATGGATTCAAGAATTGAATTATGAGGAGATGAAGTGGTCGAAAGAGAAAAGAAACGACAAGGAATAAAATTGCGAAAAAATTAAAGTTAGTCTGAGGGAACCGGTTGGTGTTATGAAGAGGATGGAGGGTAAAGAAGGAGAACGATTTAGAGAGTAATTGAAAAGGTGAGAAAAGTTAGAGCAGGTGAAATCGAGAGGGCGAAAAGATAGAGAATAAGTTGGAGAGTGAAAGAATAGAGAGATAGGAAGATAGGGTAGGGAAAAGTTAGAGACAGACATGAAGCGCAATTGCCAGATGAAATTGTAAAACGCAGAGGTTAACAAGTGAAGAAACGCAGAGAGGGCAGAGAAGAAAGCGAAAAACGAAGCAAAATGACAAGTGAGAAGTGGAAAAGTGAGAAATGATAACGCTGCTGATGTTAACGTTAAAAACAACATCTACAAACTCTCTAGAAACATATTTGTTGCGGGTTTTCAAGAAATCGAAACCACCAGGTAGCGAGTAAATATGGTACAAAGTTCGCAATCCTAGATGAGACAGAGAAACTTGTATTGTTGATACCGAAATCTAAGAGGAGTGCAAAGTGGTGCAGTTATTTTTAGTAGTTAGAAAAACGAGAATAGCACGCGAAAAGGAGAGAGACTGGCCTAAAATCCGTTCTTTCTCCTCTCATTTTCGACCTTCCAGATTTCGGCATCAACATTATCCACATTTTTTCAGAGAAAGGTGGTTGGATTTTATTGCTAGGATTTCTTCAATTTTTACATGATAAATTTTTATTTGGACATTTGGGTACAAAAATATAAATGATTTTTACAGTTGATTTAAGAAAAAACCAAGGATTATCAAAAAAGTCGTTAAAATAATTGAGTAGCGAACTCATCGCATCATTTCGCTGACAAATCTGTCAGATCAATTTCCTTCCAATTTTCATCACTTTTCGTTCAAAACAATACAGATTTCGAGAATTATCGCACTTCGCGCAATTCAAAGAGAACAACGAACAAAAACGAGGGAAAATAGGTGAATTTCGGAAGATTTTCAGCAATTCCAATTGGCGTTGTCAAATGAAAAGAAAGTCAAAATCAGAGAATCAATAACGGTTCTGATCTCTTAACTGTTATTTTTTCAGCAATCGTTCTAATTTTAAACCGCGATATCTTGGAAATAAATTATCAGCGAGAAAACGGCTACTGATGATATTGTCGAGAAGAAGTCGTTGGAAAAAGTTTTTTAGTTCTATTCAGACTTAGGATTTTTCAAACTCTTACAACCACAGCCTCACCGCAGCTACAACACACCGCATAATTGCTTAATTTTTTCCAACCGCAACTGCAAAATGGGCAGTCAAATTGAACCGTTATCGCGGTCGTGGTTGAAAACCTTCAAGTTTGATTCTATTGAAAAGATTCCTCAATCATAAAATATTTTAGGTTAGAACCACTCAATTCAAGTTTCGACTTTCGATCTTTTGCCCTTGATACCAAAATATTTTGCAAGATTGATATGGAAAATAACAAATTTTAAGAAAATGGTGTAATTTTTCGTTCCGATAAGCAAAGTCTTAAATACCGAAGAATCTTTTGGATCTCTTGGTCACGTATTATTGATTACTAAAATACGAGCTAAGAAGAAAAAAGACTAAAAACATCTCAAACAGCAACAGATGACATTCAATACCATTGCGATCTCGTCAATTTTATAGCTCTCTCGCGATTCGATCTTTCTTGAACATTTCTCAGCCTGCAGCAAGAATGACAGTTGTTGGCATAACATTCGAGAAAATACACACGCAGAAAAGAAAACGATGCGGATGATTCCTCGTTCCTCACCAATTGTCTGATCTCTTTCTCAGATTACGACGAAATCATCTTGTACTTTTGCACGAACACCAAAATATTGGTTGATGATCTCAAGATCTATTAACTTGCCATCTATTTATCCGGTCACACATGGCGAACTTCTTTCTAATGATTTGAAAAACATAAATATAAACAACGACTTCAAGCCTACATCGTAGCAAAGTTTTTCAATGCCACTATAACTACAGAATTACTGTCTTGCTCGTTAACAGAAAGAAACAAGTGCAGTCAGATCTAGGGAGGACGATCGTCAGAAACCCTTTGCGATCTGCCCCTTATAGTTTATTTTCGTCTGCCGAAAGTGCTCCCTAGGTCTGTTTTGCAATAAAATATTTATTTCAGTTATAATTATTCCTCATAACTCTTGGATTTCTTCGAGAGTTATCTGTATCATGTGCATTGAAATTCAATTATTATTTCACATTTTATTTAATAACATTTCTATATGAAATCTGAGATTATTATAATCAAGTTTTATTTTATGTTAATTTTCCGACTTCTCGCCATTTGTTCATTTGTGGATCGTATTCCTCGATTGAATTGCAAAAATCGCATTCGGAAGGTTTTTGAAATCTAAGTTAACAAATATTTCGTATAAAATATGCAAAATCTCAGCTCACCCTCTGATTGCATACAATTTTCCATTAGTAACAATGAGCGAATGATCCCATCTTGCATAATTCATATCAGCGATTTGAGAAATTCGACTGTTAACTGGGGCTGAGGGATCGAAACACAGACAGGATTTGAATACTTGACCACTAAATATATAATGATACACTATTTATCATACAAAATTAACGACTTATATCCTCCAGTTATATAAATTTTTCCATTTAGCGATACAATTCCAAAGGAATGTCGTTCTTCTGAAATCTCTCCAACTTCTTTCCATTCCCGCTCATCGTCTGATAATCGATATATCTTTCTACTTCCACAACCATCAATAACTGAATATCCATAATTACGATAATGAATATGCTATAATATGACCGTATAAAATTTCATCGCATGTTATTGCTTGAGCAAATCTAATTGGAAAAGGAAACGCAGTTCCTGTTTGCCATTTTCCATTTATTAAAACCTGAATTAATTATTTCATGGACTTTCATTCGACCTTCTTACATTAACCCGATTCGTATCTTGATATGTTTCAGGTTTCCACCCGCCCAAATAATACAATTTGTCTTTGAAATAAGCGACAGATGCCCATTTACGCCATTCAGGAGGATCTGGACCTATAAAATTCTTTGAATCGATCATTCATGGATTTGTTGATAAGACCTTTTGAAAGTTGTCCAGTATTCAAGTCAAAAATTTCAAATGACCTTTTAAATGAGCTAATTCCAAAAATCTAAAGCTTAAGAAATTATTCAAAATAACGAGTATAAGAATTTACTTCATTCTGTGTAGTTGCTACTTCATATGAATCATGACAATTATGAAATTTTGCAATCTCTTCGATTGAGCAGGTATATGAGTTGAACAAGCATATTCTTCCTTCATATTTACTTGTATCTTTATTCCAATAATAAACTAAATTATTACGAATCGTTTCCAAGTCTCTTACTTAGCTTTCAACATAATTTCTTACGGTAAAATAAAACTTTATGCGAATTATTGAATGAATTGTCTCCACTAAATTGCAAATTAATTTTTTCGACTTCACGCCATTTATTTGTTTGTGGATCGTATTCTTCAATGACATCACGGAATTTTATCGGCCAGTAAAAACCATCACTTTTTTTCTCAGTCTTTTGAAATCTAAGTTAGCAAATATTTGGTATAAAAATATGCAAAATCTCAGCTCACCCTCCGATTGCAAACAATTTTCCATTCGCAGCAACAAGCGAATGAACCCATCTAGCATAATTCATATCAGCGATTCGAGAAATACGACTGTTAACTGGAGCTGAGGGATCGAAACACAGACAGGATTTTAATACACTATCACTAAATATATAATGATACACTATTTATCATAGAAAATTAACGACTTCCATCCTCCTCCAGTTATGTAAATTTTTCCATTTAGCGATGCGACTCCGAGAGCAGTTCGTTGTTGTGGAATCTCACCAATTTCAATCCATTCCCGTTCATCGTCTGATAATCGATATATCTTCCTACTATCCCATCCATCGATAACTGAATATCCATAATTACAATAATGAATATGTTATAATATGACCGTATAAAATTCCATCGCATGTTATTGCTTGAACGTAACTAATTGGAAGAGGAAAGGCAGGTCCTGTTTGCCATTTTCCATCTATTAAAACCTAAATTAATTATTTCATGGACTTTCATTTGATCTTCTTACATCAACTCGCTTCATATTTTTCTCTGTTTTAGAATCCTCTCCACCCAAATAATACAATTTGTCCCTGAAATAAGCGACAGATGCACACTGACGCCATTCAGGAGGATTTGGACCTGTAAAATTCTTTGAATCGATTATTCATGGATTTGTTGAACAGACCTCTTGAAACTATTCGAGTATCCAAGTCATATATTTCAAATGATTTCTTTTCGCTATCAGTTCCAAAAATCTGAGACCTAGGAAATTATCCAAAATAACGAACACAAGAATTCACTTTGTTCCGTGTAATTGTTACTTCATATGACGTATAACGATTGTGGAATTTTGCAATCTCTTCTACTGAGCAGGTATATGAATTGAACAAGCATATTCTTTCTTCATTTTGATCATTATTTTGATAATAAACTAAATTATTGTGAATCGTTTCCAAGTCTCTTACCTAGTTTTCAACATAATTTCTTACAGTAAAACAAAATTTTATCCAAATTATTGAATGAATTATGTCCACCAATCTGCAAATTATTGATATTTCGGGCTAATTCACTTATTGTGTTATTAATAAATGGAATTTCAGTTCCTTTCTGAAATTATAACAAAAACCCAGTCTAGATCGACGATAAACCTGATAAAATGGTTCTATGTAAAAAAAAAGTCGAGGCAAAATACCCACGCACAACTACACACAAACAATATTTCGTTTTCGATCATGTGTTCATTTTGGGTGATGGATTTTTGCGATTCTTTCGGTCAGGCAATTTTTTTCCTTTTATTTTTTATTCACATAAAGTCTTATTTACATCCCAGGTAATCTTCATGTGCAAAAATTGGATTTGGCATATCCATTCGAGGGTCCTACCTTTAGTTGCTTAGTTGCTCCTGTTGGGTTATCAATACAGATGTTATCAAATTGGGTTGCCAACTAAATTAAGAAGTGATTTTGATTAATTTAATATTGAAACTTCAATAGCATTGGCAACAATAGCAGCTCCGTGAGATACGATTTCGTCTGGGTTCAAATCGAGTTTGATTTTGTCGCTTCCAAATTTCTCAGTTAGAAGTTCCCTAATTCTTGGTATTCTGGTTGAACCACCAACGAGAATCTAAACAGTTTATCTTGTTCTATATGTAATTATTGAATGAATGATTTACAACGTAATTAATATCTTCTGTCTTCATTTGCGCAGTACTTAAAGCCGAATCAACTTGTTGGATCGCTCTAGTAAATAGATCAGAACATAGTCGGTTCAATTGAGGTTTTGTCAACGGAACTTTCAAATTAATTTCATCATTAATTTCCAGCTGAATTTACAAATTAATTAATTAAAGATAGTGTGAAGATGCACTTACGAAGATATTTGTTTCTTCAATGTTATTTGACAAAAACTCTTTCGCTTCTCTGCATTTTGTGCGTAAATTTTTAATTAATTTTGGTTTTTTATAGATATCGTAACTTGAGCTTTTCTTAAATTCCGTAAGTGCATGTTTCATAATACGACTGTCAAAATCTTGACCACCTAAAATATACATCATTTCTGTTTGAAAGAATAGTACATGCCTAAATGAGTATCACCGGTCACAGCCATGACGCCGACGTCATTACCAATCATTTTCAGAATGCTTACGTCTAGCGTTCCTAAATTCAGAAAAGTGCAAATATAATTTTATATTAAAGCTGACCTCCTCCAAAGTCAAAAACAAGAAGTTTCGAATTTCCTAACTTCTTCCTCTCATTATAAGCAATTGCAGCAGCGTTAGGCTCATGCAATAATCGTTTTAATTCAAGTCCGGCTAATTCAATCGCTTTTTTCGTTGCAGCCTTCTGATTCTCTTGAAAGAATGCAGGAACAGTCACGACAACGCCAGTAACTTCATTACTTAAATATTTCTGAATATGTGTACATTAATTAGTTCATTCCTTGGTCGAATGAAATTTCATACCTCAGCATGAATTTTTAGATATTTCAATATCTCCGCGGAAACTTCTTCGGGCTTCAGAAATCGCTCGTTTGGAGTTCCCTTATTCAGCACATATCCAGCGCACTTCTAAAATCTCGAATTTTCATAGAGAAATACACTGAACTTGCATGTCTTGTATCGACTTTGAATGTCCAGAGTTGACGAGATTCAGCATTCGGCAAATTATGCAAGAATTCCCAGCCAAGCAATCGTTTTGAATCTTCAAGCTATGCATTTTGTGATAGTGATCATTCTAATTTACCATATAGGATATTCGACATGTCAGTGGCAGCATCCAAAGCAGGATTTCCAATCAAAATCTCAGTACCGTATGCGACAACTGAAGGAACGATGTTCCTTCCTAAAATTATCATTCTCTCAAAATTATGATATTCACATACCATCATCATGATGAATGGCAATGGGTTTGCCGTTTTCAATAACTGAAACACAAGAATATGTCGTGCCCAGATCGATTCCGATGTACACCATTTCTCAATTATTTTTTAATCTATAAATTAAAATTATTTTATGACACATTTCAAACACATTCGTGCTCGAATGAATAAAGAATCATAATTCGTTAGGACCAAGTCTCATATTGATTATATCGACTGTTTCTTCAAATGAGGTTGTAAGTTAAAATTTGCGTTTATTTAAACATTTTTCATTGATATTTCGAATTAAGAACGAAAATTAATAGTGACAGAACGATAAAATAACTTTAACAAATACTGAAAGGTATTCAACTGAAATTAAATGGATCGATACCATGAAAATGATGAAGGAAATGCCTCATAATCAATCAGGTAACGAAAAAGAGAAATTGACTGAGAAGAAAATACATAGGCTATTTCAGTGAAATATCGAGAAAATATGGAAAGTACGCTAGTATTGACGCTGCTGACGAACAATATTATGTTTTGAATACGTTCAACAACTGTTCACAAGAAATCAATTAACTACTTCTGCTATATATTTTGAAGAATTTACTTCTAAATTACTATAAAATAAATATTGGATTTGGTTAAAGAGTTTTTGAAATAAAATATCTTGAATAATATTTATTTCAGTTGCAATTTTTCCTCATCACTTCTGGATGTCTTCGAGAGTTGCCTGTATCATGTGTATTGAAATTTTGAATAGTAGTAGAATAAAGATAATAGTCATGAGTATAATTAGAGTTCGAAAGTGATTTTGCGAAATTAAGGGCTCCGTTTTAAAACCTACACCATTGAGTCAAGATTTCCTGCGAAGAATTGAACAAGTTTTCTTCTTCCAAGCTGATGCTGACATTTTCAAATGACGGTTTCATTTCTATCATCCTGCAATGATTTTATAGTTCGCTTTCTTTCACTATCTTTCAGATTTCCATTGCAGCTGTCTACTAATTCATTGTCCATTTTTGGCATTTTAGCGTGCTCTCCAAATTTTACACCTCACTTCAGTCTCAAGTACTGACCAGCCCAGTGCCCAATGCTAGTGACCAAGGGCCTTTGTCTCTTTTTCTTATTATTCTTCTCTTTTCGCCTTTTTTCTTGGATCTCAGATACGTTATTTTACAAGGATTTTCGTGGATTAGTAAGATTGAAGTATTATTTACGACTATTGTTGCATATGTGTTTCTAAAATTTGTATATTTAGAGAAAATATTCGCATCTTTAAATCGTACCATACGTATGATGAATTAGAATATGTAGATATGCTGTTTAGCAAAATTATATTTTCTCTAATGCATCTTTGGGATGCAACGATGCAAAGCACAATGATATGGAACAATGAGGATGCACCCTAGATTTCCCAGAAACGCTTACTTTTTTGAGCTTCTCTTTGCACCAATTTTCTAAATCTCTCGCTTATTGTCCAGGAAAGGATCAAAATTAAAAATGCCATCCACTATACTACAGCGCCACGAGCACGAGGGAAGGTTCGCATTTTGGTACTATTCATCTGCCCAGAAAAGGCTAGATAGCATAGGAAATGGAGATGGAGAGATTCGAAAAAAAACGGACGTCTCTGGGAAAGCTTTCTGTAAGGCTTGTAATTTTTTCAGATTGCATTCGTTTAGTTTAAAGCTATTTAAAACCTTAACTGTCTCTGATCTTCTCCTTAGAGGAATCATCTCATTTGTTCCCTCTTGAACAATAATTAACATTTCATAAGTAGTTGCAAGCAAACCAATTATCTCTCAGAGGGTAATGTGCAAAATTTGAAAAGATATAGGACTTCATATGTGTTCCGCTAAAATAGCGGTAAATTCTCGTTATTATTACTTTTTTGATTTTCTCTGTCAAATTCTCCAATAAAGCATGCATGAAAATATGGAAGCTTTCCCGGTACAAAATACGAGGCAAAACGTTCATCGAAAGCTCATGATTGTTTGTGAACTGAAATATGGAAAAATTACTACAATTTATCATAGAAGATATAGCTTTATTTATCATCATCAATTTATGAAATGAATTTTTATCTGTACATAACCGTATTGAAGTGACTGGAATGGTAAAATCATTGGCGAAAATGTTAGAGACGCAAAAATGCAACACAACTTCAGACTAGTTGGTCAACAATTCAAAATTTGAAAAATGAATTAAAGAATGAATACTTAGAAAATTGCACATGGAAATTTTGAGCATCGGGCAATTTTATGTGATTTGGAAAATGACGATAAAAGCACATTAAGAAAACGAATAGCTTAATGAAACCTGAATCTGTATGATTTAGTGTCTTGTGACTTCTTGAGAAGACAACCTGTAAATGGTGTAACGCGAAATGATGAAACATAAAAATGATTAAACACGAGAGAAATTGACAGGATTTGTGCAGAAAACGGCACATTTGGTCATTTTTGCGTTTCGTCATTTCACGTTACGTTATTCCGTCATTACACCACTTACAAAGTGTCTTTCGAGAATGATTAGCAAGAATGATATTCAGGGCTGTGTTAGCTTCACAACTATGACATTGTTGCACTTCATTTTGATATTAACTCAACTCTAATCGGAATTATTTAGAAATTTCTAAAATTATCTGACTATTTAAAACAGCCCTGACTATAAGTGAATAATTTGAAGAAGAAGAAGCAGCACGCTTACTGTAGCCAAGAATTAAATACCAAAATATGCAGCGGCAGGTTTGGGCGGTGAAGGCAGAGTTCCACTGTGAATTGGGTGGTGGGATATCGATTCTAACATTGGATTTGTCGGACTAAGTGGCTCAGATGCAGCACTAAAATGAAGAATTTGAGAAAAATGACAAAAAGTAGAATATTTCATCTAACCTCGTACTCGAAGAACAACTCATATTCATATTGTGAGACATTGTTAATGGAGTTCTAAACTTGTGCATTTTCGTATTTTCATCGAAACTTATCCATCTTATACCTGGAATGCTCCCTTGTAACATAAGTTCCCTTGTATTGTTTCTCTCGAACGCAGTAGAAACATAGCAACAACATCGTCAGAGCTAGTGCTGCAGATAGCAGTGCCCCCAGTAAGATCAACAACTCAGAACTTTGAGTGAGCCCGTATCTTGCTCCAAACAGAACTGCGCAATCGTTTACCTAGAAAATTCACGAATTGACAAATTTCGGTGATAATTTAAACCTCTATGACAGCCAAAACAGGCTGGCCTTCAAATAGTTTAGGCTCAGCACATCGAGCTTCGTTGTACTTCAATTGATGTCTAAGGGCATATCGATCTCGCATATGCGCCTAGAATTTTATTTTTTAAATTTATTTTTCTTGAGGAAATTTACCTGTAAGTTCTGAATAGCGCAACTACAGTCCCAAGGATTTCCTTGAAGATAAACCCTTTCGAGATAATTGATGAACGACAATGCGGAATAAGAGAAGGAGGTGAATCGATTGAAGGACAGGTCGAATTCCTTGAGCTTAGGCAGCATTCGACCCATATTGTCTGGCAGATGGGACAGGCGGTTACCGGAAATGTTGAGGAATCTGAAAATCTCGATTATTTTAAATTCTTCTATGCTTTCAATATTTCCAATGTTTTGAGTACCTCAAATTGATGTACTCAGGAGGAAATATGAGTGGAATGTCCTCTATGTCATTGTAAGCCATGTGCAGATGCGTTAAGGCTGTCAGTTTCTCAGTGAGTTGCATTGGAAATCCTAAAATTCATCGTCTGATTCAATAAACTGATATTTCATGCATTTGAGCGCTATTTTGATGAATTACTTCACCCTACGAAATGTAATAACCCTTGTTAAAGAGATTGAGTTCAAGACATTAGAGAGGGTGTAATTAATCTCAATGCCTCTGAGTCTCTAAACATCTCGCACTATTTCATCATTCTGAATGCGTAACCCACACATTCAGTCGTTCGGTGCCTATGCATGACTAGGCAATCGTGAGCGTAATTGTAGAAATGGCCGAGTGATAAAATGTGACCTTGAATGTAATTCCCCGACAGAGCCAAAGTCCTTATCGAGTCCATGGCCCATCCGAGATTTGTGGATTCGAAATTGTCGAGGTGATTGTAGGACAGGTCCAACTCGTAGAGAGGGATGTTACGGAACGCGTCTGCGTGAAATGCATCCTAAGATTATGAAGATCTCAGCCATGTTGTTCGATATAGCCTTACCTTATCAAGACCCAGCAGATTGTGGGACAGATCTAATCTAGTCAAATTGTTCGAGCAGAATGCGCAAGGGCCAATTTCCTAAAATTCCATTCTATCTTCATGCGGACACAGGAACTTCCGGTCATCTTTCCCATTCCCATTTCCTGCTCAGTTTCCGAATCTCCTTATCTTTCCTCTCCCCCCTCTTTCAGCCCACTCTTAGAAGGCGATCAAGCCTGTTTCCTGCTTTGTAGCTCAAGCTTTCCCTCTGCTTCTCCGCTCCCTCTCATTCGGAGGGCCTATTTCTCATTCGGGTTTGCATACGCAATGTGATGTGTGAATGCAGTGGTGCAGTGCTCGTGAGCCGAGCAGCTTCAAATACGAAATCTATCATTGTCTCGTCTCATTTCATTTCATAATGAACCCCAAGGAAGAGCTCAGTTGAGAAAAGATTAGTTCTTAGGCTTGTACGATATGTACGATATTTCTCTCGAAATTTTAGCATGTATGTACACAGCCTTTGACATATGCAAAGTACAGCTAATAATAATAAGGACACGGAAAGAAAAGAACTATACAAAAAAAGGCGGCTTTTCTATGCTCTAAAGGTCAAATATAAGTGGCCTAATTATTAAGCAAAAATATTTGATACTCTAGTCGAATATAACCGATCCTTTTCAAAAATGCATAATCCAGAAATTATCCCACTACACTATTCGACCGAAAATAATGAATGCTTGAAGCGAAGCGACAAGTGTGCAAATTGCTGGTTACAAATGGTCAAGAGGAGGAGAGAAGAGGTTCTGCATAACAAGTGTGTAAGTGTGCAGAGTGTAAGGAGTCAACCACCAACCCAACAAGGAGAAGAGATGAATGGGTAAAATATGGCACAACGGAAGACGCGAATTTGGCTGCAGGAAATAAGAAAATAATGAGAGTTCGACATAAGCAGGTGCACATGTATAAATTCATACCCGAATTTGGTTGCCTGAGAGGTCCAAAAATGAGAGTCGATGGAGGAGATGAAGTTCGGCAGTCGGCACTGCGTGAAGATCATTTCGGGCGAGACCGAGAGATCGTAAATGGGGGATCTAGAAAATTGCAATCATTTTTTTTTTGAAAACTCAATCGATTCAGGCCGGCTTTTTGTATTCCACATTCGCTTTTTGAAAATAGAGTAGAGGAAAAGAAGAAAAAGTGGGTGTGGAATACAGGAAGCCATTCAGACCCTGTCTAAGGACAAATTAGCGATGGCGGTCAGATTGCATTGGTTGAGATAGAGCTCTTCTAATTGGAGCACGTCCGAGAACACGTCGTTGATCTGCTTAATTGGAATCGGATTTCCATCCAAATGGAGTGCGCTAAAAATATCTCCATCAACAAAACACACATGAGTTTCCCTCGGTTTACCGCAAAGTTCCCAATCCTCTAAGCAAATTAGTCGACATGTCTGTGATATTATTTCTGGCCAGAGATAGCGATCTAATTTCATTTGAAACTATTCGTTGTTTTGAAATAAGCAATTTACCTTAACGATCTCAAATAAGTGAAAACTCCAGTAGGTAGAATGCTGAGTTTGTTGGAACTCAGATCGAGAAATCTCAATGCAGGCATTCCACCGAAATTGCTCATCGTTGCATGTTCTGAAAGTCATCAAATCGGGATTTCGGAAGGTTCATTTATTTTCCTAGTCTGCACCATGCCGGTATAAGGTTGGGATATGAAATGCGTGGTGCTCAAATGATTTCTATAAACCTTGAAACAGAAGTCCTTCGACTTTCATGCTTCGACCCCCTAAGTTCGAATAGTTCAACTTTTAAAACTGCGCGAATGGCACTGTTTAATGAATTACCGATTTGGTTGTGGCGAAGATCGAGAATCTCCAAGGAAGGGAGTCGAATGCTTCGACTTATCGCTGGAATCCCCGACCCAATCAGACGGAGGACTCGCAGTTGCGAGAAACGATTCAGATTGTCGTTCCACTCAAATTCACATTCAAAAGCTGTGTATCTTCTCGAATTTTCCTACTTTGAATTTATTCCTCGGTCTCCAAGACGGAGCCTCAATCTCCAGCATCCGCAAAGTCGTGGGGAGGCGGTTCAAAATCTCCGCGAATTTTGTATCGTTGATTCCTAAGTTTGAAAATAGTTCAAGTTTTGGAGTGAAGATCACCTCCTCTGTGACAGAAGACGGCCCACGATGCATTGTTTGGAGGCATCAAATCACACTCGCACTCTGCCGGACATTCGTAAACAACGGCGTTGGCCAGTGGCACAGTTAGGATGAGGAACAGGGAGAGCATCGATGAAGGTGAAGGCCAGCTCATCGATTCTCAACTAACAAAATTCATAAAGCAGTTCTAAACGCTCCTCTGCATGCAGATCTCGAATGAGTGGGTGGAGTCTGGAGGTCTAACTAAAGGCGTGCTAAAGAGGCGGGGCTTAGTGGAAAGGGGAAAGGAGGGAGGAGGGAGGGAGGGGGAAGATAAAGGGAAAACCGAGATTGTTGAGATTAGACAGGTGATGATGATGGAGCTGCTGCCTTTAGAAATCTAATAATGAACAGGCAGAAGGCAGGACTGACTCAGGTGAATCAGATGAATTACTCGAAAACAAATAGAGGATACAGAGGAGACAGGAGATTTGGCTTTTGCCTTGCATATATATATGGAATGGAGAAGACACAGAAGGCAGGCTGGATGCTGTAATCGGAGATTAACAAAGCAAGAGCCAACCATAATAAACAACGGATATATCATATCCAGAAGTCATATATAAATAATTGCGGATTTTCGAAGGTAAGAAATAACAAAACTTGAATATGCGATGACCCTTGACCAGCGTTTTGCAGAAAAAGTAAAAAAAAAATTGATGAGATCAAAGGCAGAAGGCAGATTAGTTTATGGGATGACTAACGCAATGAAAAAGTGATTGACGTGCTCATTAAGGATGTTGACACAGGATTTTTGGTGCTAATAGAGATCGATTCAGATTAAATCTGCTATTTCGTGGGTCAAGTTGGAATGTTTGAATGACAGTACAATAAATGACCACAATCATTCGCATATGTCAAGAGAGCAGTTCTCTTTTCTACGAAACCTCGCGATAACAGGAAACACTCTACAAATAAACAAGTACATGTCGATTACAGTATGCTCTATTGACCTGCGTTGTGTTTGTAGAAGGCAAAAATGGCAATATACGGATTTCTATTCAGCAGACTGGATAGAATAAGCCTATTCTTCAGAGAGCTTAATTCCCGAGATATCTGAGCCTTCATAGAAATTTTAGAACACTACCATTTAAATGGGGTTTCATATGGAAGAAGGGAGATCAGTATAAAATTACTTTGCGGATTAAGTTTGAGAAGGTTGGCTTTGGAGATCGGGAAATCTAAGGGAATTCAACCGCTTGCCGCATGCGTGGATCGGAATTAGCCTTGGAGTGGGATTTCAGATTTCAGATTTGAGGCTGCAACTCTATTCCCTCTCTCTACTGTCTATCTGTCTCTATGTAACTCTGACTCTGACTCTGACTTTGACAGGAAGTTCAAGTGGTCAGCTTTGCCTGAATCGAGTAAATGCTCCTAAAGGGCTTTCAAATTTCGAATCAAAATCTATCCAAATTCTGGGAATGATATTGTGCTGTCTGATAATTTCTTTCCATATGCAAGAGAAATGGTTGGAACCTCATGAGGAATGATAATAGGATTTTAATGTAAGATCAACAAATGGATGAGCATAAGATAGGGCTTTACAGAAAAAAAAAACAGGAAGTTTATGATTCAGATCCAAAGAATATGCAGAAGATAGATGACAATTGCCAAAGTAGGGTGGTGACGTCATAACACAGAATGTTGTTCTTTCTTCGAATTTTTAATTCCAGGTAAGATATGCAAAATTGTGGTGATGATATTATGAAGGGAGGATCAGAGGTACATTCTGATCTTATTCTTTCCTAGTTCTATTTTTAACCTAAGATTATGCGGTTTCATCAATCATTCAGGTAATAGTGAAAGTTATAAATACGGTGCGCACTCTGAGATTATAGATCAATTCAAAAGTCCCAGATAAAGTATTTTGAAGTAGAAAAAACTCTGATGCAAGATTTGTCGGAACTTTGATAATTTGGTGAGTTTTGCGCAGTTATCGCGGAATCTTAATTCCCCAGAGACAACTTTTTCGGGGTCGAGTAAAAGTGAAAGCGGAAAGTAGAAAACTCGAAGCCCGACTCCCTCGACTGACAGGCTGTTTATCATTTGTTTGTAGAAAGCTTTCAGCAAAACTCAGTAGTGTAAAATTTGGAATGATACTATGAAAGGATGAAAGGAGATGGCTTATACAGGATATGGGAAATATGAAAAAATGAAAATGAATAGCTTCTTGTATATCCCCTCGGCTGATCATCGTCATCGAATTTCGAGGTTAAGAAGTGCAAGAAAATAGAAATGCCAAAGAAAGACAATGTATGATTATTCATTTTTAAAGAATATCTAATGATTCTCGGATTGATTGTGCGTTATATTTTTGCTTAAATAAAGGAGAAAAAACAAATAGAAAGGTGATGGCATAACTGAATTTGGAATGGAACAGAGCTTGCCTTAGGGACTTGAGAGCAGCAATAAAGAAGGGTCTGGTAAGAATGCTAATTACTGACCCCTCCCTTCTCATAGTCAGATCCAACATATCCAAGAACCTACCAACATATGGTAAGGTGATTGCCTTGGCTCTTCTTCCCATCTTCCCACTCAAGTCTTGATTGCTTTTATGCAAGAAGTCCAAAAAGAAACGCCATAAAAATATCACCCAGTGAGTGTTTGCTATTGTTTTTAGGACAGTCTTCAATTTCTAAAAAGTCACCCTTTCTTTGAATGTTGTGGAAAAGTTGGCTAGAAAATTTGAAAGAAGAAAAATGTTATATTTGTCGTGAAGGTTAAGAGATTTGATTGTTGAGTTATAGCCGCAACATGGCATGAAATTGTGGAGGCTGTAGGGATTGAGATATGAATGACCAACAGAAAAGTCGAGGGAATGAGCAAAAGCATGAAGAACACAGAACAGAAAATCCAGAAGACGCAAAAGGCGAGAGGAATAGATCTGGAATGAGATAAAATGTCCATGGGGTATTTCGTTGCCAGAGACGCTTACAACTAGAAGGGCAATTTGAACTATTTGAACTGCTATCTATGATGAGTCACAACATGATATTCTGAATTAGAATATTCAAATTTTAGATCTTCAATAGGTCTGCCTGACGGATCTGACTAGATAAATCGAATTCAAATTAAGCAAGGGAGAGACAATGTGTGATGGGATAATTTTTTAGATCTGGTATTTTATGGTAGGCTTATACGAATTTGTATGAAGTATCGGCATGCATTTTGAGTGGTCATTCATTTCATGGGCAAAGGAGCCTCGCTCTCAGATAAGCAGTCAAACAGACAAGTGTCAGAGTGTTAGAGTATCCGGTTGCAGTGCATGTTGCGTTTCATTTGGAACCAAATCTCTGAACGCTCAAACAGCATCATTTACAACATTCTCGCTTATGAAAATTCGTAGTATACGCACGAAGTGATTAGATAAGTACTCTTGGATCATCGTTAGTCTTACCGCGATTAATCAAGATTTTTTAAAGTTTTGAATAAATAATTGATGAAAATAAGTCATTTTTTATGTAAAAAGAAGCAGGTAAGCTTTGATAAATGTGAAATTTTGCAAAATAAAAAATCTCCAAGTAAAATAGAATTTTTTAGGAAGCTTCCCTGAAAGTTTTACGTCGCCGTGAAGCTTCAAAGTGGGGATGAAAGTTTAAAACTCTAACGTAAAAATTAAGGGAAAAAGCTTCTATATTAAATCGACCCTTCTGAATCCCCGAATTGGGGTCGAAATGTCTTGAAGGATCATAATATTGGCTGGACCTGAGCTTCCAATCAAATCGATTATTAAATGAAGAATAGATTCATTCCAAAATATCAATTGCTATAAAAAGCCTTGGTTCTGTATGAATGCACGACGAGATTAGCTCTGCACTCGAAAATCTCTCGCCCATAAAAGGTTGATTACCCGTGGAACTGCTCTGAGCGCTGCAGAAATCCAGACTTCGTTAGCAAAATACTCCAGTCGAAAGAGAGAATGTCAATCTCTTAGAAAGTGGAAGAGAACTTTACGAAAATCCTTGCAAAAATTAGAAACGTTTGAAGGTTCGAAGAAGAATGGCCAGGATTAACGCAGAAATTTTCGGAGTGAAAAAATATGACAATAAAAGATGCGAGAGAAATTAAATTTACTACGTTGCGTTGCTGAAAGATTGCACAAGGATATTGGTAGTAGTGGGAAATAGCAATCGAAAGGGATTCTGGAAGAAAGGTTGCAGAGAAAGAGACGGATAAATTAGATCAAAAAGAAACAACAGATGCATGTGGACATGCGAGAATGGATCTTCGTGAATTTGGCTGAATCAGAAGTCAGAAGTCAAACTAATGCTTTGATGCATTTTGGAACGGATTCCAATATTTCATCAAGTCAGAGTGATTTGCATCGAAAATGAAGTGATTGCGCATAAATTAGACGAAGCGAGAGAATTCTTCACCTGAAATATGCACAGATGTGATATTGGGAGGACTGAGAGAGCGAGAGAGGGGGGATATTCGAAGGATATGCCTTTACTTCTGTCTTTGCCTCTGCCTTTGCCTATGGCTAAACATTGAATGATTAATGGATCAAGGTGTGAGATATCAGTGGATAAAGACACAAACAGATCTATCTCGCCTAAAAGGCGTATCGTAAAACTATCTATTACTTCTGTTCCAGGTATTTTGCTGGTTGCTGACGAAGATAAAGAAAGGAATTTAGCTCAATAAAATGCCTACTGTAGAAGGGAACATATCGGTTTAATCGAAAGGCCCTAATAATTAAGATCGTCCTTTGGCTGTCAGTCCAACTGAGGTCATTTTGTTCTCTTTCGGTCGCTTTCTGCTTCTCTCGAATCTCTCAAATCTCTTGATCTTCCCTTCTCTTTCTCTGTCCTTTAGCACCCTAAGCAATTACCAGTCTTTTGTATTTGGGCAGAGACAAACCGCTCGTATGTGAGGAAAAACGGAAGCTCCTCGGGATAAACAAAATGCCCTCTAATGATAATCATATATTCTCATCTTTTTGTATGTCAGTGCTTTATATGATCGTAAAATATGGTGAATATGATGATTGTGTCCATTAGTTCTATTAGCCGTGGGTTGAATGATGGTGTCCAGTCTGCATCATCATGCTACATGTAATTCATGCAATTCGAATAGTCATCAACCCATTCCATTCCAATCTCACTTTTCATTGTCGTAGTTTTGTGTAGTGCCTGAATGCTGTATGCTGCAGTGCGATTTCAGATTTCACTTGTGTACATCCGAGTTGCAATTGCGCTCCAGTGACATATAATGAAGAATGGAAAATGGAGATGTGCGAAGTGAATTGCTAAATTTGCTAAACCCGGTTTGATGAATGGGATTGCATGCATAGTATATAGTGTACGTATAGTCATTACGAGAGAGATCGAGAAATTACTGAAATTATTTGGTACCTTAATCGATTTCATCAAATCATGAAAATTCCGCATACAAATATACAAATACGAAGCGGCTAAAGTGTGAATTTTGGCAGAGCGATTCGAAATTTGTGCCTCATAAATTATCGTTAGAGGTCATTGGAGAGCCATAAATAGCATAAATAGGACAAAGAGCCTTCCTCTACAGAAATGAGTCGATCATTATGGAGATGGAGAGATAGACTGCGAAATTTGGAGATTCCACGCATTTAGACATTCAGACAGAAGAGAATGATTTATGCCAAATTAGACACACAATATGAACGCTTCCGACCAATTGCAATTCAGCAATTCAAGCGAGCACAATTCATGGACTCCTTCGCATTCAAAACTTCGAAACTCTGAAAGTTTATAGTCGAAAAGAAAAAGAATCGTATTCGTGAAGATTGATTTATGAGAAATGAATTAATGGAAACTGTCTGTCATTTCTCATTCTCTCATCTAAGGATCTTCTAAGGCGATTAACGTTCCTACGATTCATTAGTTCACAAGCGATCCGGACATAGCAACATTCTTCACTTCTTCAATCAATCCATTCCCCAAATCATAAGTCTTTCTTCTTCTTCTTCTTCTTCTCCTTATCAGAATAAATTATCATCAAAATGACGCCTTTGTCAATGAATGACAAGTGGCATATTCTTATCGGATAGCTAATAATCTCAGGACGCACTTTTTCATTGAGAAAGTCTTCCCCCATAATTGGGATGTTTATGCATTTCCACTTACAGGCGGTCATCTTCAAAAGGGACGTATTGATGAAGAAGCAGCTCGAGGCACATTGAGGAGAGAGTGGAGGAAAGGGAGAGAGAATGAGACAGATGAAGACAAATTACTCAAGTTATCGAGGATCGAGCATATCCCTGAGCAGAGACTCACAACCAGTTATGAGCATCGTGATTAGAGGACGATGCCGCTTCCCCTATAGACAGACACAGACGACAATCTAATCCTGCATAATGGCCGTGTAAATATCCACGAAATACCCAAAGAAATGAACGAATTTAGAATTTATTTCATTATGTCTGGCACATTTGCCTAATTGCATTGCAATTCAGTGTTGCTGATCCTTAAATTAGGAAGATCTATGAAAATCTATTTATTCCTTGGCAAAGTTCAATCTCGTGAAATGATGATACAGACGAACAATTATGTATTTTGTAAATACAAAATTCTTCATCCCTAATCATGAGAATGATGTGAATGATATGATTGGTTTGGTCAGTTCAACGCTATTTGCGAAAGTGATCTCTGAAACTGCACAATGACAGAGTACTTTGAAATGGGAAGGGACGCAGAAATATGAAAATACTAAAGGGTAGCTTTTGGCAGACGTAAACATATTTGTTTTTTGTGATCGCTGGAGGAAAAGAGATCAGAAGATCGCGAGAAAGTGTCGAATTAGTAGAGAAAAAAGACGGAAAAAAATAAGAAAGCACATTTTTTTTGTTATTGTTGCCTTATACTTATACCGTTCCTGACTATAAATATAAGGGGCTTCCCCAGTTTGGGTCAGCTTTGACGAAGAATTTGCAACTTAAATTTTATTCAACTTTCTACCTACTTTCGAGCTTCAATCATGTCGGATGTAAGTAAAATTTAAACTGTTCAACTTATAGATGAAGTGTTGTAGGATCGCAACGTGTTCCAAAAGGCAGCTGACAAGACTAAGGAAATGGCCGACGATGCAAAGGATAAGATCGCTGTAAGTTTTAATTCTCATTAGACACAGCATGATTGTATGAATTAAAGGACACTTATCACAACATCAAGGGTGACAATACGACCGAGGACAAGGCTGCTCGTCAAGCCAAAGATACTGTTGATGACGTCAAAGACAAGGTAAGCTAGCTGATATTTCGATGACATTTAGAAGAATTTGCGGTTGTTATTCGTCTTTCCATTTTGATTATTTTGTGCTGCTGCTGCTGCGGTTGTTATTGAGTCTGCAAGTCTGCCTCTCTGCGTCGAAATCCCTTGGAGAAGTTTTCACAAGGTTCTTTTGCCCTTTGTGTGCTACAACATTTAAATATTTTGTGAATGCAGCAGAAAACTGTTTTGATTGAAGGAAGGAAGAGAACTTTGAGCGCTAGTTAATTCACCAATTATGATCATGTGAAGAGCTAGAGATTCAGGCAGTAGAAATTATGCAATGATATAATTTTATGAATCTGGATTTTAGGCGAAAGAAATGCGCGAGAAAGCGCAAGAAAAATGGGAAGAGTTTAAGGATTCTGCAGAGCAGAGGCAGAAATACTTAGACTCGGTATTTTATTATTTTCCGGATTTGACTAATTTGACTGATTTAGATGCAACATGCTCGTGACAATATGACTGACAAGATGCATGAAGGCGGAAGGAAAATCGAAGGCCACTAAACTTAACAATTAAGTTATTCTTCATCTCTTTCTGCTTGTAAAATAATCTATTGCATTATATTGCATTGCATTGCATTGCATTCTTTCATTTCATAATTATGCGCTTAGTGTAAATAAAGAAATTCGTGGTATCCAAGATCTCGATTATTTTCTCATGGTAGACAACGAAAAGTTGTAATTCTTCGAGTATAGTAAAAAATAGGCACCGTCAAGTATTTTCATATCTCAGGCAATTGGATGGAAAACGATCGTTTACGACATGGGTCCTCAGATATAAAAGGAGTCCTTCAGCGAGAAGCAGTTCATATTTTGTCTGAATCAGGCCTAGGGAGGACGATCGTCAAAAACCCTTTGCGACCTACTTCGTCATATAAAATTTTCCCTCTGCGATCTACCCCTCATAGACTTTTTTCGTCTGATGAAAGTGCTCCCTAGGTCTGGATAAATACAACGAACTGAAGGGGGACGCAGGTCATTTCTATGATGAAGTTTTCTCGTAGAGAAAGTCATATTTTAGAAACCACGAAGGATAATATGGTTAATTTGGTCAATTCAACGCTATTTGCGAAAGTGATCTCTGAAACTGCACAATGACAGAGTACTTTGAAATGGGAAAAGACGCAGAAAAATACGAAAATACGAAAGGGTAGCTTTGGGCAGCCGTAAACATGTTTGTTTTCTGTGGTCGCGCCTGAAGGAAAAGAAATTAGAAGATTGCGAGAGAGTGCTGAATTAGTAGAGAAAAAAGACGGAGAAGAACATGAGAGTGCATTTTTCGTGTTATTTTTCTCTGTGCTCCTAGCATTCCTGGCTATAAATACGAGGGGCTTCCCCAGTTTGGATCAGCTTTGGCAAAACATTCGCTAACCTAAATTTTACTCAACTTTCTACTTACTTTCAAGCTTCAATCATGTCTGATGTAAGTAACGTTTAAACTGTTCGACTTATAGATGAAATGTTGTAGGACCGCAACGTGCTCCAAAAGGCAGTTGACAAGACGAAGGAAGTGGCCAACGAAGCGAAGGAGAAGATCACCGTAAGTTTTAATTCTCATCAGACATAGCGGAAAAGGGAAAGACGTAGCATGATTGTATGAACTACAGGACACTTACCACCATATGATGGGTGACGATACGACTGAGGACAAGGCTGCTCGCCAAGTCAAGGACACTGTCGATGACGTCAAAGACAAGGTAAGCTAGCTGATATTTCGATGATATTTAGAAGAATTTGTGGTTGTTATTCGTCTTTCCATTTTGATTATTTTGTGCTGCTGCTGCTGCGGTTGTTATTGAGTCTGCAAGTCTGCCTCTCTGCGTCGAAATCCCTTGGAGAATTTTTCACAAGGTTCTTTTGCCCTTTGTGTTTACGGCATCTGAATATTTTGCGACTGCAGCAGAAAACTGTTTTGATTGGAGGAAGGAAGAGAACTTTGAGCGCTAGCTAATTCACCAATTATGATCATGTGAAGAGTTAGAGATTCGGACAGTAGAAATTACGCAATTATATAATTTTATGAATCTGAATTTCAGGCGAAAGAAATGCACGAGAAAGGGCAGGAGAAATGGGAAGAGTTCAAGGATTCTGCAGATCAGCAGAGGCAGAAATGCTCGGACTCGGTATTTGATTATCTTCCTGGACTTGATTAATTTGACTGATTCAGATGCAACATGCTCGCGGCAATATGGCCGACAAGATGCATGAAGGCGCGAGGAAAATCGAAGGCCATTAAACTTAACAATTAACTTATTATTATTCATCTCTTTCTGCTTGTAAAATAATCTATTGCATTGCATTCTTTCATTTCATAATTGTGTGCTTCATGTAAATAAAGAGATTCGTGGTATCCAAGATCTTGATTATTTTCGCATGGTAGACAGTGAGAAGTTGTAGGTCTTCGAAATAGTCAAAATAGGCGTGGTCAAATATTTTCATATCCCAGGCAATTGGATGGAAGACGGTTGTTTACGACTTGAGTCCTCAGATATAAAAGGAGTTCTTCTGCAAGAGGAAGTTCATATTTTCTGTCTGAATATTTTGGAGCCTAACTTATTTTCTTTCTAGTCCGAACTAATAGTCCGAATTCGACATGGCCACAACTAACAAGGGAGTAGTGGAGAAGGCTGAGGAGAAGGTTATTTTTGTGAGGAAATCTCTCTGAAGAATACTTTCTAGTTGCATGAAGCCAAAGAGACTATGGGTGAGAAATGGGATCATATGAAGGAGGGGGCTACGGAGAAATACGATTCCATCAAGGAAGCGGTTAAGGATAAGTACAATGAACTGAAGGGGGATGCAGGTCATTTCTAGGGTGAAGCTTTTTCGCAGAGTCATTTTTAGAAACCACGAAGAATGATGTGAAGCATAACGCCGAATGTGCAAAGGATAAATGCAAAGAGAAGGTATACTTTTCAACTCTTTACAAAATTCCAATTCCTGAAATCTTAGGCTCACGAAGCTAGGGATGAGATGTCGCATCAAATGAAAAACGCAAGCCGAGCAATGGAAAGCCATTGAATTGCGAGAATTGCTATACGATTGGAAGAGAGTAACTGCATCTACCTCAACTTCTCTGTTATACAGATCAATATAGATCGATACAGATAGACATACCAAAATTGCATCAGTTTTTATCACATTTTATGAAGTTCGTATGTAAATAGTTGTGTACATAAGTTTCATGTGAATTTTTGTAGAAATAAATATTTTCAATGATTTTTATCGCGTTTTCAAAAAGTTTGCCGTCTCGAGCCCATGTCAATCTAATTATTTATATGCTGCGCGGGCAGCTTTTTGTCATGTTTCTGTTGATCTTTTCTCTCTTTCAACCTCGTGGTCTATCATTTTTCTGCCCGTTTTTGCCTTCCAGTTGATTTCCTTCCGACGACCACGACTTCTCTATGCTTCTGCCGAGTTATTATAAAGGAGCACTCCCCGTGTTTTTCATAGAGCAACTTTATTTTGTTACCTATTTCCAAATACTGTTTTCAGTTAAGCTAAGCTATGATACTTCATCTACGAATTGTTATTCTAGCGCATTTTATCATCTATGTCTTGCCAAATAAATTAACTCCATCGGAACTTCTCGAAAAACTTATGAAAAATTACACAAGGTATATTTCGGACTTGGGCATTTCCCAATCATCAAATATTTTCATAGATCTGTGCCCGAACCAACGCCAGTGAATGTACAGGTAAATAAACACTCAGATAATTTTATATACTTCAAAATAATCATTTCATTTCTCAGGTCGAAGTAACGATACAGGATATCATGGAATTATCTGTGCTTAGCAATAGTTTTACAACTGATTTCTGGTTTAGGTTATCACGAATTTGAAGGAAACATGCTAACTTGCATCAAGTTCAGCGCAATATGGAATGACCCTCGATTGGCCTTCAGTCATTTGGATTCTGAGAGGAAGAAC
The DNA here is from genome assembly GCA_964036155.1 of Diploscapter coronatus. Lineage (NCBI taxonomy): Eukaryota > Metazoa > Nematoda > Chromadorea > Rhabditida > Rhabditidae > Diploscapter > Diploscapter coronatus. Next base: position 41,847,257 of record OZ038422.1, on the reverse strand, counting down.
TTGTCATTCGACGATAGTTTTGAACATTTTCTCTGGGGTCCGAACATCTGCGTAGTGAATACAAAGACTTCAGTAATTCACAAGTCACCTAAACCGAATGTATTATTGATGGTGATGCCTAATGGAACCGTTTGGTTGAACTATCGAGTAAGAAAATCCCAAAAGATCTCAAAAATGTGTACATTTTAGGTGAAAGTCCAATCTCCTTGCGAAATGAATTTGCAGAGATTTCCAATTGATAAACAGTTGTGCAGTTTGGTAAGGAATTCATAGAAAATTTCAATTTTTCAAAAGTGACAAGATACAAGCTTGTATACTTGCAAAACAGTATACAGATCAGATTTGGTATATCTGTACAGAGTTATTGTCAAAGACCGATTACTTGAGACGAAGTAAATGACACAGACTTTTGATGCGTATAAATTAGCACGTTATTTGCAGAAGATTTTACACTATTACGTCATTTTCAAGGAATAAATATGGGAGCATTTTGTCTCTGACTTTGAGTTTGAGTTTTAAAATTTTAGTCTTAACCAGCCCTGTATCTAAGGTATTTGCAGGTGTTTGAAAGCTATTCGTACAACACGGCAATGGTGAAGATCGACTGGATGCCGACTGCAGTGACGATGCTTCCTGATATCGAGATTCCAGACTTCGAAATCGTTAGAGTTCAGACGTTCAAACATGCTGAGGTTCATTGATTATTCACTGTTTATCAGACTATTTTCTCAACGTAGACTTTAAAATTTAGGAATACAAGGCTGGACAATGGTATAGATTGACGATAGAGATTGAATTTAAGAGGAAATACCTATATTACATCTTGCAGGTACTCGTAAAACAATTTCCAAATTGTTACATAAAAGTGAAGCACCTTAGGAAAATAGTTGCACCATGAAATACGAAATTGTTGTAAGAGAAAATGAACGCTAGCCTACCTCCTTACTCCTATCCTACTCTCTACTGTTTCGTATTTTACAGTGTTACGATATGTTATTACTATATTTTCAAATTGCCTAAAGTTGATGTTTAGTGCTATTTTCCCACTTACATAAGTGTTTTCTTCTCCTGGATATCATTTTGCATCGATACGCGGGCATTGCCTGCCCGAATCATTCTTGGAGTCAACTCTTTGATGTCATTAACATATCAGGTTTGATCTGATGCCCTGATTTTTTCAGTGGAATACTTGTATTTTCAGTTTGGAAATATCATAAGCAGTCTGCCTCCTGTGTCTTATGTGAAAGCAATTGATCTATGGATGATTTCATGTCTAATTTTCATATTCGCTACTCTTCTCGAATTAGCGTTCGTTGCTTATCAGGTAAATCGCAAGAAAACGACAAAGATCAGCTTCGTAAATTCAGGATAAGCGTCTAATTCTGAAGACAAATCAGAGCGGAAACACTGCACTTCAGGTTGTGATGGCTTTCATGAAATCTTTCGACGTATTCAAAGACTATGCAGTCAGAGCTATGGAAGATGTAAATTAATTAAAGATTAAAAAGTTCATAAAAACTCAAGGTTTAGTCTCCATCGCACAAATCTGATAACTCTTCCTCTTGCATTTCGATGGAACAAATGGATTTGGATTCTCGAGCGAATGACAGGCGACGAATGGCTTACATTCGAAAGAGACACAAGTTATTGGACATCGGAAGCAGATTGGATAGGATATCATTTATCGTCTTTCCTTTGGTAAATTGAACTCTTGAATTTTTCAAATTCTTGGAAGACTTGATATATTTCAGTCCTTTCTCGTCTTCAACATAATTTATTGGAGTAAGTGTGTTGCGTGAGGAGCCTAGAAATGTTCGCAAATTTCAGCATACTACCTCAGAGATGTTCCCGCCACTGGATCTCTAATCAAATCGAATATTTGAACTTCTTAAATTCCTCGTGCAATTCGATGAAGCGGGTAGATAGATGACAGACAATAAATCAGGCCATTGAATTTTTGAATTGTGTTTATTTGACGTCGATATACACAATAACATAGGATTTGATGATCAATAGAGAAGCGATAGAATGGGTAGAAATGAGATAACTTGACGCTTTAGAAGAGGTCACTAATATGGGAGGGTTGGAGTTGCGTACTTGGCAGTGCAGCGAAATGCAGAGAGCTGCAGAAAAGTTGTACACTTTCAGAGTTGATTTGGCAGGGCCGGTGCTCGAAGAACAACTTAGAAAATCCACGAATTTTGGACTTGTAAAACCGGCCAAAATTTACAAACAAACGAACAAATGATGAAATTGTTGGGTAAAACCGAGACAAAGCGAGAATCATAATGAAATTTAAAGACATTGTCAAATTTAAATTAAAAAACAAATGCAAAAGTTAAATAAATCGTTTTTGCACATTAGAGTCCGTGTTAGAGTTGTCCTAATTTGATAGATTTGCAGAAGCGAAACGAAAGCCAAAAACTCATAGCTAAAGCGATCAAATAAATTAGAATAGATAAATGAACGATTACTGTAGCTAATGATTCGAGAGAAGCTCCATCTAACATGAAGAATTTACGTCCATTATGTGTCACATGTTGTTAGATGAAAATATCTCTTTCACAGGGGTTCGAAAGAATAATGACAACTCCAACAGTAGCCTAGACGATTTTTATGAATTTCAAAGAGAAAAACACAAGTATTTTCATAACAGTCGCCTAACTTAACAACGGAACTCAAATATAGTGCGCAATGCATATTCGAATATGAATTTGAAACTTAGCGATAATTTCAAAACGCTACAACTTTGTACAACAAGTGCTAAATTAGATAAAAGGTAGAAATCATGAAAGGAAATATATTGGCAGTAGAACACTCGTTTGCATTCGGCCTCTAGGTTCTAAGGAGAAAAATAACTTGAATATTTCCAAAGTCTTGAAAGAGCTCGAATAGAATGACTTTGAAAATTTCATATGACATAAAATGAAAAAAAAACACATGTTTTTGGTACACAGCATGTATAATTCAGAAGGGATACCTCAACACATTCTCAAGATGAATAAATTAATCGGAGCATAGAAAAGAAACAAGGAAACCTGAGGTACATGGAAATTCAATCGGACTATCATGTTTCAAACAAACTCATCAAGTTGTTTCCACAGACTTATCTCTTCATCAAATTCTTCACCCAAGTCTGGAAACGATTCGGGGCGGTTTGAATCCAAACACGGACCTGGAATGATAGGAATTAAATGAGTCTGAGAAGGTATTAAGTTATGTAGTTAGTTACCTTAGCTGGATCCGAGTGAAGGACTGAATAGACGATGAGAGCGACGAGGAGCAACAAAGCCAAAGTGACGAAGATCTCGCGCTGATTGCGTTTGGCCTGCAGCCACAACTGACGCGACTTGGCTTTGACTGCGTCCATCGAGGGAATCACGCGGCCTGCCCCATTTCTGGTCGAATAGCTGCGAGATACGGGACCCTGAAACTCAAACGCATAGTCAAGCGTTCATGGTCTTCGTCAATTTAATCAATTTACCCTCGATGAAGAAGAGTCTCTGAGCAGTCTCTTCACATCGGAAACGACAGGAGTGACGCGACGCTCGATGCTTCTGGAGGCCCTTTGGAGGGTGGAGGTGACTGATTTGGGGATGTTGATGGATCTGGGCGTCTTTCCTGCAGATGACTCCTTGCGGCTGCGGCTGTTCGAGCGAGATGGAGTTCTCTTCTGAATTCCTTGGCATTCAAAGACATTCGTCAATTCATTCTGTGCACCTTTTGTGACTGCGTTTGACTCTGTGGCTTCCTCGCCCTGCTGCCGGATCTGCTTCTGCTGCGACTTCTGGAAGGCGTCTTTTTGGGCGTTTTGCCCTGAGACTGTGCTCGTCTGCCTGGTGACTTGGACTTCGATTTCTTGGGCGATGAGGACTTCTTGCGATTGCGCGATGGAGTTCGGGCCTGCAAACACATGTGAATACATTTATTGTCAATTATCATATTTTCATATGTTCATATTTTGCCCATAAATTGTTGTTGTGTGTTTGCAGAGATTGCACAGATGCAGCAGAGGCTTATGCTGTTTTATTGAATGCATTGAATGCTCCCATGCAAAGAGGCCTTCGCAGCAGACAAATAGACAAATATTCCGCATTTTCTCGTAGATTGTAGATTGGACTGTCTTTCGCAAATCTCTCATCCTCTTCAAGAGTCTTGTATTGTCTTCCCAAGAAGAGCGAAACTTTCTGCTTCAAGCATATTCGCGGTCATTTTCACACAGGGACCCTGTCCTATTTGCGTCCCCCATTCCACTCTCAAAAGCTCTCGACTCCGCCCACTTAATGTCAGAGGTCATTCACTCTCAATGGGCACTATGCCAATGAGTCGGTCAAAAAACGGAGACGAGCGGTCGCGTTGCGGTCTTGCGAAGAGTAGAGGCGGAGCCTGTCAAAACTGACCAGAACGAGAGACGGCGTCCCTTTAGAGAGTGCAGAGATGGCAGACAAAGCAAGATAGTACGAAGAAAGAGATAGAGAATGAAATTGAAAGAGATTGAAAAGTTTGAGAAAAAAATGCAGAATCAAAAAATAATGGCTGAGGACGCGTTCTGAAAAAGAGATAGATAACAAATGAATAATGGAATGGGCAGATTTCAAAGTTGGGTTGATTGGAAAACCTGAGGTGTTTGTGTTAGAAAATGACCAAAATCTGAAAGTTCCGGCAATGAAAGCGTGCGATTTCCTAATAACGCAATAGGTAACAAAGAAATCGCTAAAATTTGAAATTTCTCGATGAAGAGAGCATCCGCGCACAAGATAATGCATATTTTGCATTGTAACCCCTAATGCTGCAGAGTTGCAGAGATAAGGCATAAAACTAGATTAGCTAGATAATGAGGTCTAATCTGTGGATTAACCTGAGGCATTACTGATTTGCACCACTCCATCAACAAATGCAAAACTAAAATAGAAATATGTTTGAGTTGAAACCTACCATATTTTGCTGCGTCAGAACTGTGTTAGAATGTCAGAATATAGCCTCGATTATTCCGAATCCGATGTGTGGGCTCGTCAAAAGCTAATGCTAATGACTCGAGAAGTGTTTATATGATGAAAAGGACGAAAAGCCGAGAGCAAGTCGGAAGAACTCTCGATGTCTGCTCTCTCACAATGCAAAATATGCAAATGTGACAGAGAACCAGAGCAACTTCTCTGTCTCCAACTAAATCTGAAATTTTTACAAGTTCATCCAAAAACAGTGATAAGAAAGTGACAAATCAGATGGTAAAAAGAGCACATCAATGTATAGAGAGGAGGGGGTCATTCAAACAAAAATAGACATACAGAGCTCCCTCTATAGAAGGAGGGAGGGAGAAACATAGAGAAGAAAAGAGAAGTGGGGGAGTACATAAACCTGAGAGAGGACAGAGTGAGAGAATTAGAGCAGGCAAGCCAACCAAATGCCACAGTGACCCTTCTTCTGCCTTATGCTCGAGGAAATTAGAGATAAAGGGGTTGTTAGAGAAAAGAAAGAAGCATACAGGCGAAATAGTAGAGAGGAAATAGTATGTGGGAGAGAAGCAGATAGAGGTCGTTGGACGGACGCCTAGTCGCCCAGTAGATTGGCACTATGCCAGATTGCATTCTTACTGATAGGGGTGGCAAAAATTTTCAATAAAAGGTAAAAAAAATGCGACTAAAAAGTCTCGATCTCAGATTCGAGGGCAACCCGATCTGGGAAGTCTACAGATTGAAGAAGTAGATGAAGATATGCTAAAACTTTGAAGAAGAAGAATAACAAGAAAGAATAATAAATGTGAAAAAATATGGATGATATCAAATTACATAACGAAGAGTGGAGAATCAGACAGCGTGAGTATCGTCTTCATTCATTCATTCATTCATTTTCCCGATGCAGAAGCGGCTTTGCAAATCGAGCAAATGGATCACCGACTCGCACCGTGCTGCAGTGCTGCTGAATGCAGAATGCAGCAGCAATGCTTTGTTTGTCTGTTTGTCGAGAAGATCGAAACTAAACGAGCAGGGATTTTTTGTGCTGCAATTGAGAAACTCGCAGTGCAGAGTTGCAGAAAATAGATGGATGCTCGTCGCAAACTCGAGTGCAAAACGTTCACTTTCACGCTGATTTTCTATTGAAGTTAGCGTTTTTCATGTATGTGAACACTAAAATTGGTAGGACTTTATTGATTGTTCTCCTGATATATCGATGTCTAGCGATGTCTGGATGAGATTTGTGGGATTTCATAGATGTCATAGATGTTGTTGTCTCGAAGCATTCAAACAGTGGGATTGTTGGACTTGGAAGTCTCGTTGAATGCCATCCCCTTCCTGTCTGGACCTGCAATCTGTCTGCGCAACTGCCTCTTCGTCTCCTCCTCGAGTTTCTCGATGTCACTCATCGACATGCACAACCATCGATCCATCCAACACACGCATTCTCTGCAATTCCCCTCGTTCGACCTCCTGTATTCCACACCCACACCCACTTTTAAGGAGATAGTAGAGGAGGGAGATAGAGGAAGAGAAAAAGTGGGCGTGGGTGTGGAATACAAAAGACCGCATTCCACATGTAGCCACTCTTCTTCTAACCGATTGAGCTTCGTGAAGAGTCGGGAATAGGCCTTGTGGATTTGTCGTTCAGCAATTCTCTGCAGTCCACTCCATTTGAAGTTCACGCTCACCAGCTTGTAACAACACATTACCTGAACAACTGTCTTCGTTCTTTGCGAGCTCTATCTTATTCAACAGGAAATTCCTTGCTGTTGATCCAGTCGTCTTTCAACGGACCCCGGTTTGCCTTCTTGGAGTGCCACTTCTGAATTATGCAACGTTTTATCATCCTTGCAATATTAATTCGTGCCTTAGGATCGGTAGCCGGAGTGTAGTCTGATTTGGAAATGAATGCGTCATCGCGAATGTCCAAATGAACGACGTTCCGTTTGGTCCCTGGCTGGAGTATCTGAATTGTCTCAATTGTGTGACGAGTTATTTATTTGCAATTTGATCAAAGAGAACATCATCAGTGTGTCCGTTGTCCTGCACATGCATCGATTCGATGATCACTTGGAAGTTTTCCTTCATGTACTTCGGATTCTGAACACTGCAACATTCTAGTGCTTTCTTTGAGATAATGTAGTTAGTGCAATTGCACTATACCGTAACGACAGTCTTTGTATATGGGAACGCATTCCAGCACTCTTCGTGAATCTCGAAAGCCTCGGAGGGAAATACCTGAACTATACGCTTCATGCTTCATATGAATTATGATGAGTGGTCTTGCCTTCTGAAGGACAGAGGGCACTTTTGATTGGCTGCGATAGATCTTGCGAGTGTATGTGCCGGAGCAGAGCTTGCCCGCAACAAGTTCCAACTCTTTGAATTGTGATTGATCCACGAACTAAATCAACTGAACCAGCGCTCTATTGCTTTATTCATGTCCAGAAGATGATCGACTGCTTACCTCAACTCCCTCACCTCCGCCTGTCTCTGCCTTCGATGCTTCAGAGACTGTAAATCGCTGTCCTCTTTGATATTCATTCAGCTTCAGAGGCAGGGGAATGCGGTATTCTTTGATTATCATCTGAAGAGCGAACGATCAATCGCGATAATGAAGCTGTTTATTCTCATAGTGAAACGTTAACAAATTTTCTAATTTTCAAATTTTACACAGAAAAAAGCTTTATTTTCAATCAACAAGGCGATCTAGATATCCTTCAGAAACTTTTCCAGCATGTCCCTCTCTTCAGATACATTGCTCTTCAAATCAGTCACGAGGGTGAAATGGTTAACTCCTTCGAGCTCTTTATATTGGACGTTACGATTCTAAACATAAACTCTTTGATATAACGAATGAGGGTCTAACCTTTTCCTCCAACTCTTCGTACAACTTCTTGTTCTGCTCTCTTAATCTTGGAGATTCTTCATCGCCGATTAAGATCAGGATTTTCATAGAGGCTTCAGATAGTTCATCGGCATTACATGAGTTTTTTTCGGCTTCAGACTCAGTAAGCCTGAAATTTCAATGCAATCTAAAATGTACGATTTTTTGTCGACAAATACCCAGCTCCTTGACCAATTTCACAATGCACAAGTTCTTTCAAGTCATAGACTCCGGCTAAAAGTACGAGGCCGAGTATTTTTGGCGATTTTACGAATGAACAAGCTAAATTTCCACATTACTCTTAGAGACAATCATTTGAACCAGGGCCGGGCGGAATTTGGAATTTTGCTTTTCGGAATTCGGAAATCGGAATTCGGAATTCCGCCCGGCCCTGATTTGAACTACCTTTGAAAGCAAGTTGTGCTCCAGCAGAATGACCTCCTATAACAATCTTCTCGAGATTTGGATATCTTTCGATGAGATACTGAAATCTTCATATTTTCTTCTAAAAATAAGAACTCCTAATAGTGCGCACTCGAACAGAATTGACGACTTGCTGCACAGTTAGTGACAAGGGATGGTCTTTTGTGCTGTAATTGTATCCGATTGAGGCATATGCAAATTCAGCAGGAACTGCGGCGAATGCAGGCGAATAGGCGAGTTTTCGATTGCCTTCCTTGAATTGATAGTTTCTTTTGAATCCATCATATTATTCTACCTGCCAATATCCACCGTGCACAAAAACGAATAGTTTCTTATCAACCCTTCCCCATACATCTATTTTGCAGGGCTCTAAATGATAATCAGTTAGCAATTTGTCCAAGTCCTTAAAGGAGTTGAAGTTCACCATTTCCATCTGCATAGGATAAATCTTCGACTCTATCGATATCACTGCACTTCAATGAATCATAAGCTTCAGTAGCAGACGAAAGAAAATCCGATAGCACCTCAAGAAATAGGAATGAAATTAACATGGCAACAGTTATATGACGGAGAACTTAACTAGGGGGACACTCCATCAGTTTTTTTTTTTTTTTAAAATACCCGTCCATCAGCTCATAGTTAAGGCCTCCGTCATATAGTAACTGCCAATTAACATCAAACAATTCAAGGCTTTTCATCCTACTTTATCAGGCGAATCAGTTCTACTCCATCTGCTGCACAAATAAAGATGGTTTATCTCTGGGTCCATAATTTAGAGGTTCAGAGAAAATTATTGTGAATGGAAAAATAGAAATTTGGCAATATCACTGACTCCTTGTCTCTACGAATCTGCAAATCGATTGTATCTTCACTCTAGATTGTCTTCTCTTTTCCTGTATCTTATCATTTCATCTGTCATATTTCATCTATCAAAGTCAATTTGTGTCATGCAATGTTCAAATATAGAAACCTCGAAGATTTTATTGTTCCAATGGAGATACTGTATGTTTGTTTGGAAGTCGAATGTCTGTCTGTGAATTTGTCTCTGCTTTCATCCTTCGTTCATTCAGTGAAGCTGTTCGAATCCGAGGTGTTTTGCGAAGTGTCTGAAAATAGTTGTATTTCTTCATGAATGTACTAAAACCTGCAAAACCGTGAAAATTCGTAGCATCACAATATTTGCACTTTGTAAGAATATATTTGAAAATTAACCTCTATCTCACCCCCTCCCCCTAACCCTATCTCTATTCTAACCTAGCTTAGCCTATGCTATATCTCACACTACGATGTAACGACACTTCCAACTATTGTCTAAATATGTACCGTTTGGACGCGAAGTGGCATTTTCGTAGATCGTCGCAGTGCTGTCCGTTCTACAAGCAATTCGTCCATCATTCAGCAATTGCTTTTCTATTCAATACGCGAATATTCGAATATGTGAAATAGCTTGATTAACTTGCCTGCATGCTTTGTGCACGCATCTGTTGTAGTCGGTGGGCGGTTGAAGGTTCTTTTCGGCAGTCTGTCTCTGCGCTTCCGGCAGAGAAATCATCGACACGTGGCAATTCACTCGAGGCACAGTTCGGAATCGACAAATAAAGCATTAGAAGTGAGGCATTTCATGCTGATTGCTCTTACGATTCACTGACAATGGATTTTGATAGACTTGATATTCGTTAGAGAAGACTTCTTGTGAGGCACAGTCTTGACGCCGTCGAGTTTAACTGCACTCAGAGCATTCAAAAGCATACATTTTCATAAATTCTAATTTCTTACTCTTGAAGACGCACTGGACAGAGCCTTCTGATGGCAGAACGTTTATAACAGTCTCGATGTAATCGATAATATGCATTGGAATCTGCAATTCATCATTTCAATGATTCAGCAATGCCAGCATCAAAATGAATAAAGTTAATCGTCAATCGATTTCTGACTTCTTCTGCTTGCATTTTCAATGATGGCTCTCGCGTTAGACGTAAACATCTCGATGCTTCGATGAGTCGAGAAATGATCATCTTTCAATTATCCAAAGACTGAATTGCGCGAAAAAAGATGATAACATTCAAAATCGTACTACATTTATTCTTTGCAAGATTATTCAACTCGTAATGAGAAAATTAGAAAAAAAATCCGGGAAGGTTCGGTCAAACTACTTTGAGATCGCTTCAAAGTGAGATGAAAGTTCAAAACTCTAATGCAAAAAAAACTCGGGGAAAATGCTGTATAGTAAAGTCGGCCCTACTGAATCCGAATTTGAGATCAAAAAGTTTCTGTAGAATTGAAATACATCAATATCCAGATCTAGTGAGCATTTTAGCTTTACGTAGAAAATATAATGCTAATTGATCGCAAAATTATTTTACGCTGCTTTTACGGTACCGTAAAACTATTTTAAATCTGCGTTTGGATGCATAGAATTGTGAAGGGAAATATTAAGAAAGGTAGATGGTGTGAGATTTCTGATGATCGCTCTCTATATGGCCGACAAAGATGACTGGAGGGTGATTGACTTTTGCGTGCTGTTTGAGATGATCCGAGCGAGTGAAGGACTCGAAGCAGTCTCTGCAGACATGCTTTCGTTCTCCGGTATGACACCTAAATGACCTAATTGCTTATGACTTCAAGAACAAATGTTCCAATTTTGTCTCGATTCTCGAAACAGCACAAACGACAACCTCAAATGCCTCTGCAGTTGATCGCTTCTGGCAAACGACTTTCCACAATTCAGCCACTTGCATACAAAAGGACGATAGTTTTGATGGCAACTTCTGAAGATAAGTTCGACATTTCTGCATTACATTTTCTAAAGTCATGACTGAAATACCGTATGTGGGCCTTCAAATGAGACGTCTTCTGATACGTTTTCCCACAATTTTCGTAATGACATTTGTGGCCGACTATTTGAACACTTGAATTCCTTCCATTCAGTTGTCTAAAAGAAAATATCCTGTCTTTACTCAAACCTATGAAAACTACCGTAATACGCAATTGGGACATTTGCATCTGACGCAGATTCTCTTGTGAAATGTCGTAGAAGATTGAGGTGAGCTTGACGAAGTGGAGACTACAATGGACGTTGATTGAGATGGTGTGGAGTCCTCCCAAGGACGGAAATACTTGAATTGCTCGGGCATAGCTCCTCGCGAAGTGCAATTCTATTGAATGACCTGTCGAGAAGACGAGGAGTAATTATCTATCAAATTATCAAGCCCTCCAGCCCCTCAATCTAGTGCTTTTACCTCTTGTCTTTGTCTGTCTGACTTCTTTCCTGTCTATTTTCCCTTTGACGGTTCCCTTTGCCTTGCCCCAGGCGGCATTGGCAAAGTCTCCTTCCTCTCCTCTTCTGTCGTGCCCCTTCCCTTTCCCCCTTTCATCTAACCGCTCCTCCCTTCCTTATCACCTTATCACTCGTCTTCTCTGCTAATTCTACTTATTGCCCAGCCGGCTTCCTTCTCAAAGTGAATGCCTCAGAGATGGATCACTCATTCATTTGATTGAATTAATCTCTATTTTATTTTGTAGCTGAAGCATTGCAGGCTACAAATCAACAAGCTTTGATTCATTTTGAAACACCTGTTTCAAGTCATAAATTCATTTATTATGGCAAGTGTTCGTTTGAAACTGACAATTTCGTACTTACAAATATGTTGTTTCGAGTTGAAACAATCTAAGTATTGTCGATGACCGATAACTTGAGACGAAGTCAACGATGCGCACAAATTCGAATATACAGAGTACCCATTGCGTATGCACAAATAGTCGTCTGACTCATTTCTTGAATATTATGTAATAGCGTAACGTTTGCTGCAAACAACCCGCTAACACCCGTGCATCATAATTGTGTCTCATTTCCCTCGTCTCAAGTAATCGATCATCAGGGATGTACAGAGCTTGAAACAAAAAAAAACCGAACTCGAATTCGGCTTTAACTCGCGGCGAGTTCGAGTTCGAGTTCGTACAGCCCTGTCGGTCATTGACAATATCTAGTATCTAAGCTGGATTTTGGTTGGTTGGGAACTCTGTTCTGTTTGGAGAGCTGATGATCGTCGAATCAGCCACTGAAGTGTGCGGAGGCGGCAACGAACCACCGACTACAATCTTCAGCCCGGGATTTTCGATTTTCTAAACTTAGCCACATTTTCAGGACTTGGTCATTTCTGCTTACAGCTCTCTCAGCAATGCGCATTTCCATCTCGTGAATGGACTTCTTCTCGAGATAATTTCGACATCTAGAAACTCTCCATTTAAAGAATTAAAGAAAATGATTGATAAAATACCGTATGACAGAGAAGAGCATGGCCAGCTGCACAGCGATCACCACGACGAACATAACAGTCAGGAATAAGGCACGCTTAAATTTATATCTTTTTTCTAAAGAAGAGGACAATGGAGAGTATAATTGTGATAACTCTGACCAAGTGATAGAACTGTTCGACTTGTTGAATGTAAGTAACAACGACCCATTGATTGAGGGAGAGAATGAGGAAGAGCAGCTCTGAGAGAATCATGATGCTGTAGATGATGATGAATGGCACGAGACTTTGCGGCTGCGTGTGTTTCACGCCGCGTACAATTTGCCAGTGAATCAACACTCCAACCAGCAAAAACAGTACGAGGCCGACTAAATGAAACAATCAAGGGACATTCTATCAAAATAAAGTGCGATAATTCAATAACTCACCCAGCACACTTATGTCGATGCCTTTCTTGTTGTTGTACCAGTCAAACTCGAAGAATATACTCAGGAATATGAACACAGTGATGGAGATGCCTATGCCTGCTGTGATCTAAAGATGAGATCTTGATGCATTTCATCCAACTCATCCAATGTCTACCACTGCAGCCTTGATGGAGTGGACCCCGAAAATCATGAATGGAGGGGCGTCTTCTTTGAATTCGGCCACATGAATTTGCGTGGGCGGAGGTCGATCATCCACTTCGTCTCCTTTAAATGGTCAAAGCTTACTAATCTGCTAATTTGACAGAGTCTTCAACAATTAACCTGGAAGTCCGAATCGTGAATAGGAGACGGAGTTGGAATCTGCATTATTCTTGAGCCAAGCATAGAATCGCTCCCAAGTGTCGCGAAGTGACATTTCATAGACTTAGAGAATCGTTTAGATTATCAGAACTGACGAATTCGAATGTTCGAATGTTGATGAGGGAATATCGATTATGAGTTGATGGAATAATATCACATTGAATCAATGAACAGAGAACAGGAGAATCGAGAATGTGGTGCTTATTTTGCACGCTGCTTGTCTGCTCTCTTCTATTTTATCCTTCTTCCACTCACTATTTTCCCTATGTCTGTATTCTTTGTTATCTCTTCATCTGTCTAGGTCTTTCGTAATCCCTCTCCACAAGTGTTGTTTTGTCTTTGGAGCATGAGATTTAATATTTCGTAGACATTTTTTTTGTATTAAGTCTTAATTCTTGATACATTTTTAAAAAAATTGCAAATCTTTATTATTCTAAAGGTCTCTCTATAATTCAAATTATCGTGTTCCATATATCAAGTTGATCAAATTCGGGAAAAATAATAAAGGAAACAATAATTTGTGATGACGAGAATTAATAAATCACAATCACCGTGCTTCTTTTCCAAGTCTTAGAAATTTGAAGAAAAATTGGGATCCAAAAAATTTCGATAAAAATTTCTGCTTCTCTGATAGATAGAATTTTCAAAGTATACTACTAAATTATTCACATTTTTCGGAGGGAATAAATATATCATCCGTACATTCGTTGAGTTTGAATCTGTAGAAGATAAAAACAAGCTAGTTAAAATTCAAATTACTAGTTGGTCATTTAGCCATTTAGCTTTTGTATAGTAGAAAGAAAACAACTTGAGACTTTGATAAGATTGATATAAATGAGCTGATAAAAAGAAAACTTCATTTATATTCGTTCTATTCAAAATTAAAGCATTTAGTCGTTAAGCAGTTGCTGCATGGATTGCTTTGCAGCTTTGAGCGATTTCAATTCCAAAGACAGACCGATCAGTCCGTACCAGATGCAGAACACAGCGATCACAGTCAAAATGAATCTAGAGAAAAACAAACGGTTATCTTCTTTCTCCGTTTATTTGCGCTAAATTCAGCCAGACAAAATGAATGACTTGTCATTTTTGCAAGATTGAATATGCAGAGGATAGGTGTTTCAAACTCTGCCTCATTATATTTTCTTCTACAAACCAAGTGATAAAGTAAAAGTGCCTGTCTACCTTGTAATGGCCAATCCCATGGAGAGGACGGCATTGTTTGGCTCGAAGAAAACAGAAACGAGGACGCAGGCGAGGAGAACAGCAGCCGAACAGAAAAAGATGAGTCTGTCTGTGCGGGCGCGTCTCTGTCCGCCTGCCACGTAGCCAATCGCCTCGATCAGCAAAGGCCTGTGCGGTTCTGCGTGTTGACTCACCTAAAGTCACAGCATTCTCACATTCTTCACTTCCATTGATCCTTTTGCATTATTCTCATCGCTTTCATTGAATTTGTACCTGTCTGTGCGTGTCATCAATCAAGAATCGGGCGTGCACACCGACATGATCAGAATAATTGATCTCTTCTCCAGGAATCTGAAATGAAAAAGTATGCACTCTTTCAAAATGAAGAAAAAAACATGTTTGTTTCAAAAGCAGACTTATGGAATACTTTCGCCAGACAAAAAGAAACTAGGAGGTAGGTCGTAAGAGCAAAATTATAGTTATGATACCGGATCGTAAATGTGAATGTTTGGCTAATGATAAGTTCGAGATATAAATTTGCAACCTATCCCTCAGTATCTTTGGGCAAATAGGTTTTGACGATCATCCTCTAGGTCTGTTCAAAAGTGAAAAAAAACATTGAAGAGAATACCTTATTCATAGTGATTTCGCATTCTTCGAGGGACATGTTCATTCGGCCGCTTTTGAAAAGGATGTAGTCGATGCGCTTGCTTTCGTCCTGCAATTTGCATTCTCTTTAAACATTGAAAACAAAGGGGATAAAGGGTAAAAAGTTATAAACTCTTACAGTTCGTTTTCTGAGAATGGAAGAGTATGAATTGTCAGGCCGGTCTGAAGTGCCACCTCTGCCCACTCCTCTGCATTTGAACAGTCCCATGTCTGCATCAGAGTATTCTGCCTCGTGACTCAGTCTCCACGCATCCAGCAATTTTGCTTGAGCCAGAATTATTCTGCAATTTGTATCAATTGAAAGAGTGATAAGATGACTAAGTTTATAATATGCTCACCTATATCCCAAATCGACAGGCTCGAGATTCAGATCGCCAACGACGATGACGGCATCTGCCCCGTGTGCTGTGTGGCGCACGAATTGACTCAACTCGAATGCTTGCGCAGTTCTGCAACAAAACAACACAATGTAAGTCTTCTTTCAATCACTCTTTTCAACCTGTGTGGCAGGTACAAGTCGTTTTCCCTATTGTACTCCGCGTGCAGATGCGTCGAGTAGAAATTCACGCGGCAATCGCCAACTTCCAATTCCACCATTCCAACTACCTGAATTCATTCTCCTAAATTTGTCTCTTTATTTAAAAAATCAAACCTTTCCTCCGAACCAATCGCCTCTATGAACGTGGTGAGCGAATCCGTTCAGAGAATATCTGAACACATACATTTCAATTTGAACATTCTGAACTGAGGAAGAAAAGAAGAGAATGAACCTGTGAATGAGTGTGGAAACAATGGGATGTCGAGAGAGAATACAGACCCCACTGCCCGTCCAGCCAGAGTGGAAATAGTGATGGAATTTGTAGACGTCCTTCAACTGATCTACCAGATCGAGGTAGTCGCCTTCCTTCCAGATTTCCTGCAATTCGGTCAAAATGTACAGAGAACACGAAATAGATCGAATGCCTGCAGGCCGACAATGTCGTATTCCTCGATGAGCAGAGCCTCTGCGAGTCGTTTGAGTCGGTGCTTCCTGTCCTTGCTGCCCACAGGCCAGGGCTGAGGTAGACACCACATGTTGAGTGTCAGCACACGCAGTTCGAGTCCATCTCAAAGAGCATAATTAATTAATTAATAATTGAAAAGGGAGGAATTGCATAAATTCAATACATGCCCAGCTGCCCTACTTGATTTGTGTCGCTCTGCATTGCTCGACCCAATCGTCCCATTTCTGTCCCTGTCTCTATGATCTCGATCAGTCCCCGATGTGATGGTGACCATGTCGAGTCGCACCTCACCCGATTTACCCACAGCACTCAGCTCGATCTACAACAAAATTGGATATTTTCGTAATTTTTCAGAAGGATATCATTTATGGTCAAAACCATAAGCTTTTAACAAGAAAAAAAATTTCAATTTTTACAAACTTTATTTAAAAACCAACAACAATTTTCAACAAGAAACAGTCCTAAAATATCTATGAAGCTCTAGAAAAAAAAAACTATTCGTCTAGGAGTTGAACGATTTGTTCGAGTGGGAGGCTGCCTTTCTCTGTGAGATTCGATGTTCTCGGTTCTGCAGAGAAGAATTCGATGAGTGGAGTCTGAAAACAGGCAAATAGACTATGCTTTGAAGGAAATGTTTAGCATTGTAAAGTGTTGCCTAATAAAGTCAGCGTCAAATGATGTGTTTTCAGTTTTCTCTGCATGTGCTCTGCTTTAATACCACCTCTTGCCTTATCATCACTTTTACTTTTTCTCCTTCTGCATGCATGCCGAGTCTTGTGCAAACAAATTCACAGAAATAACATTTTTTCGTCTCTTTTCAATAGAAACCCGTTAAAAGATTGACTTACAAAAGGACTCTGCACTATGTGGTAAACAATCAACAGAAAATCGTGCCTTTCAAAAAAAGTATTACCTCTGTAGAGAAAGATCTCTTTGTGACATTGGCGAGCACGAATATCCTCGGAATTCCGATTCGATTGAGATCGTAGAGTCTGTCCCCCACAGACATTTTGTGCATGTCGTGGAGCAGCACGGTCATGTTTCTGGCTTGCAGCGCTGATTGCAATTCTTCACATAGGGACAGGGCTGTTGGATCAGAACTCAACTGAAATTTCAACACTTGCATTTTTAGAGAAAAATGAAAAGAACCTTCGAAGCCATTATAATCGCAGCGTCAAATGGAACGATTTTGTTCGGCAGACGGATCGCTTTGACATCGATCGATAAGGCATCGACACAGGCCGGTAACAGCCTGAAAATTCCTTCCAAGAATAAATTTAAGGATAAAATAAACCGACCTGCTAACTCCAATTCCATAACAGCCCATTTCGAGAGGTCTCTGAGTGCCAGGAACGAATGCCTTGAAGGCCTGTGCATATCGAGTGCCCAGTTGGAAAGTGTGGGCTATTTCAATCGAGCTCATTTCCTGCAATTCCGAATGAGAGCATTGTGGATCTGTCTCCCCGGGTTTGTGGCCGATTTCACATCTCAAAAGACTTTGAAATTCTCCTAGATTTGCTTTATCTCTCACCTGCTACAGTAAGAAATCTTGTCTTCTTCCAAGTTGTTCTCCAGGTGATATTCATGTGAAATCGCGCCCCCATGAACGCCAGGATCGGAAACGACCTGCAATGGAACTTTTGGAATATTTTTGGTCGAAGCAATTACCGTACGTATTTCCAATTGCAGAGCGTCCTTGAAGATTCGTCTATACGCACTGGTGACGAGGCTGTACGTCTTCTGGCAGGAATCCACATCCACGTCGAAGGAATACATGTCGTTCATCAGGAATTGACGACCTCGGATTAGACCAAACCTGAGAGAAAGAAAAAAAAAACGTTTTCTCCAAGTTATTTTTCTTTACCTTGGATTTCTTTCATCTCGGAATTTCTCGGTTGTTTGATAGAGCAGCAGAGGCAGAGACGCGACTCGCAACGAGGGCAGATTGCGAACGAGCGAAGTGACCATTTCTTCTGCAGTCGGCTAAAACTTGCAGAATTTAAGCCACTTTTTCAAAATGTTAACTTTGACGAACCTGCAAACAGAAGTGATTCTTCCCTCTGTCACTGAGTTGAAACAGCTCCTTCCCCATTGCATCCCATCGCTCTGTTTCGTCCCACAGCTTCTTCGGGCCGAGAATTGGGACAGAAATTTTCTGAACGAATAATGATTCAGATAGGCTTCATCGTTGTAAATTGGAAACCAGAGCTCCGATCCTGCTGAATTCATCCTCGATGAGTCGACTTATGCGATCGATGACTAATTGACCGAGTGGCAGCAAACTGCAATACAAAAGGGGATTACTGTAGTCTTGAAACTCGCCCTTGAGGAAGTTTTGTAGAAAAGTCGAATGAATTCAAACATGCCGTTTTAGAGATCTTGTCATTTTCAGGAAAAAATAATTGTGCCCAAAAACTAGGAAAAATACCTGTAAAGTCCAGGGTCGACTTTTTGAATGAAGCAGTTGAGCTGGAGAGCCTGAAAAAATTCTGTAGCATTTTTCATTTCTAAAACTTGATTTTACCTGATGAGACAAGCACTTAGAAGCTGGAGGGACGCCACTTCCGTGGAATAGAAATTGCGAGGCTTTGAAGGCCATTGAACGGCTATAAATGATCGAGTTATTCATAAAGCAGTTGATAGTGGCAGTAACAGGGCTGGGCGGAAAATTGTGGGTGAGGGAGCGTCTCTTTCTCTTCTCCGCGAGTGCATTCCTTTCTTTCTGTAATTTTAGTTTCCGTATTTCCCGGAAATTAGATGGGCCAGAAAAGGAAGAAAAAACGAAAGCGCGCGTGGAGCAGAGAAAGAGAGATACTCTCTCACCTGGAAATTTCCGTCCAGCCTCGAGCAGGAACTCCGATTTGGAGTTGATTGTCATTTCAAATCACTTTTAAAAACTGAAAAATCAAGTGAAAAAACATATTTTCACCACTTTGTCAGTTTGCGAGCTTCACCTCTCTGTCTCGCCCTCTCTTTACGAGTAACTCCTGCCTTTGATTTTCTGCCTTTCTCGGATTAATTTCGGATTTTCCTGATCAGTTCCCCTATTTTCAGGTTCAAAATGCAGGAAGAGCTGCTGGAACTGCTGCGGAACCCCTTCGCGATCATTTCGCTGTCCTTCCTCATGTCATTTTGCGTCGTAAGTCCTCTGCTCCTCTTAGAACTTATCAAATTGTATCTTGAGGAAGAAAATACTAATTTGACATATCTGAATCTTTCCAGGTGGCTGGAAGCCAGCAACTTGGAGATAAAGTCGAGCTGGAATTTCTGGCCTATCGAATGCACCAGGTACAGTCATCGTTCTGCCATTTCTCTGTCATTTCTCCGCCATTCTCTGCATAATTCATCGTTTTCAGTGTGAACTGAGTGGGAATCTGTATGGCAGTCAGAACTACAAAATACACTACGAGGCAGTGTCGCTGGACTCGAAAACGCTGCGTCGGTGAGCAAAGAATTAAGCTACAGTATGATTTTGCAAAATGGCTGTTTTAAGTTGTATGGTGGCGACCTGGCGCGACGTGGCAACTCGGGATGTGGACGCGATTCTGTCGATGTCTGTGGGCGCTCTGCTCATCTTCATTCCTTCTGATTTGGAGGCCCTCTCTCCACAGGACAAACAGCTCTTCATCGACATGGAGAAGCGTTTCCTCAACGAGAAGACAGACTTGACAGTCTATGTTTCGCCCTCCACGAGCAACGTAAGAGTTTACTGTAGCTACGTGTTGAGGATTACTGTATCTGTTGCAGGTTCCTTCGATTCTGTCTGACATCGAATCGACAGGCGACTCGACCGCAACAGCCACGGCCCAGCTGCTGCACTCGCTCACAGCCAACACCTTCCAATTCACTTCGGTCGACTCTCAGCCCGCTGACGTTCTCAACTACAAGCCCAACAACATCATTGTTAGTTCCCTCTTTGTTTTTTTTTCAGACAAAATTGTTTGAAGGCTCGTCTCGGCAGTGGAGAGCGCTCCTCCCCCACCATCGCGTTCGTGGCTCACTACGACAGTCACGCTGCTTTTCCGGTAAGAAGAAATTCAAGTGGAATCAAAATGTGTTTTTTTCCAGGGCGTGGCAGTTGGATCGGATTCGAATGGGAGCGGAATCGTGGCTCTGCTCGAATTGCTCGCCATTCTGAGCCCTTTCTACGACAAGCCATCCACCAAACCGCAATACAACCTGGTAAGAGGATTACTGTAGCTTTGCACTAAAGAAGAATTACTGCAGGTATTCGTGTGGACTGCGGGAGGCAAGTACAACTACCAGGGCGCGAGACAGTTCATTGATGATTTCCAAGAGGCCTCTCAAGCGAATGGTATACCTTTTTAAATAATAAAATACAAATTCAAATTTTCAGATGAAAAGCTTGAAGTCGCGATCTGTCTGGATACTGTGGGAGGAGCGGGGCCTTTGCGAATGCACGCTTCGAAGGCTCCCTCCGACGAGTCGGCTGCAGGACAACTCTTGAAAAGGCTTAAGGTTTTTCCTTTAGAAATAAAACAAAGAATAAAATAGTTTTTTCAGGCTGCTTCTCCGAACAAGAGCATCGAGTTGGTGACGAAGAAAATCAACCTGGGCGCCCCCTTGATGTCCTGGGAGCACGAGAGATTCAACGTCAGAAGAATGCCTGCAGTGACGCTGTCCAGATTGGAGACCTCGGACCAGGACTCGAGAAAGTCGCTGCTCGACACGCCGAGCACTGTTGATGTCAACTCTTTAATGGGCAATATCAGGTAGAAATAACACACCTATAAAATTATAATAGGCTAGAAATTGAAATAATTCAGGATCATCGCCGAGGCGGTGCTCGGTTACATGATGCCACTGACTCAAGCAGACAGTGGGGCGAATAGCGACAGACAGGACAGGCGAGTGACTGCAGACACGCAGATGCTCTCCAAGAACTCGGTCGATAGGCACAGGTTGGCGAGAGGAGACGAAATTTCTGTAGCTTTGCATTCTCATCTTGCAGAGTGGCTCATTACATTCGTCAATTTGCCACGAAGCCCCGTCCACTCGCCGACCCCGAGGCCACCGGAATTGTCGCACAGAACATTGCCGCTGCTGCGAGAATTTACGCTGTGGTAAAAATGCCCGTTTCTTGAGGATTACCGTAACAGTTAAATTTTGAGACGACAACGATGCCTGTGGACCTGCAGGAAGTGCGCGTGTGGGGAGTGACGAAGACTCGCGTCCTGGCAGAGCGTGTCAAGCCCGCTATCTTCGAGCTGGTCATCGCTACCGTCGTCCTGGTCTATCTCTACATCTTCTTCTTCGTCATTTCCAAGTCACAGCGAATCATCGAAAACTCGGTCACAGTTATGCGCAAAAGCGTTGCCTAGTGTCTTACATTTTTAAAATAAGCTCAGATTCGGATCCAGGACAATTTGCTGCTTTATCTCTTCCTCCTTTTAAAAATTAAATTATTGTATCCTCTAAATTTTCATTTTTGTTGTCGTTTGATTGTTGATTTTTCGGATGTTCTTTTAGCCAAAGAAATGGTCTGAAACGATGTTTTATTTTGGGCTATTCAGATTCCCTTTTATCAGTGTTGTTATTCGTATTCCGAACTTATCATAGACAGGTATTCTCGTTTGATTTCTCGAACCGTACTTTCGATTTGGTTGTTTGATTTTACTCGATAGTTCTGATGCTCCATTTTGTGCAAGAAGAAAGAATAAAAGTTTTACAGAAAACAATTTATGAGTTTATGAAAAGGAACAACAAAAATGAATAACCAATAATTGTAGAGGACATTTCGAGGCTTAGAGATTGGCGATGTCAACGACGGGTCGCTGCGTCTTGCGGAGCTCGGTCGCGATGCGGTCGAGGTCTTTGCGGCCCTGCAACAGATTATGTATTCCCCCTTGCGGCACTGCAATACACGCTCTCATATGCTGCTTACCTGTTTGGAGAGAACGCGGCCCTTTCCATCCGAGTGTTTCTCGACCCATTTGAGGGCTTCCAGGGTCTGCAGAGCCTTGCGAATCACAGCCCCCGAGCCAGTTTGGAAGTGGTTTGGGCGCACACCACGACGCAGTTTTCCACCGTAGACCATCTTCAGAGCGCCCACTCCTGCAACATGCACATTGTGCTCGTTCTTCTATTCTCCCATTCTAATGTCTTCTTACCGACGGGAGCTCGGAAGTAGAGGTGGCGAGCGACGGAGGCAGCACGGACGAAGTACCAGTCGGGGTCGACGGGGGCCAATTGACGGTTCACTCCCAACTTCACCACATCAGCCCAATCAGGTACCTGCAACACACATCAACATATCCTCAATCAATATTTCGAGAGGGTCAGAGAGGAGCATTATCGCAAATCTCTTTATCTAGAAAAGTTTATAGTTTTATGGGCTTGCCTTGACTTTGCCGGATTTCTTGAGGAAGTGAGCGATCTGCTTGACGACCTCGTGCTGATCTACATCCTTGACGGACGTCGCGCGCACCTTGATCTTCTTCGCCATTTCAAACTGATTACCTGAAGTTGGCAATTTGGATTATCAATCAGAAGGCTTTAAGGCGAATAAAAAATAGTATCGACGATTTTCGAAATTTCCCAGCAAAAAATCAAAGATTTCAACGAGACTTTGACATCTACAGATTCCCGAGATAACGGTGGGTCTCATGAGCAGCAAATTGGAAGAGGAAATCCCTTAAAAGAAAAGAAACTCCAAGAAAAAGTTGGATTAATTGCAGAATTTTTAGGCCGTTGCTGCTACGTACTGCATTTACGCCGCGCGCTCACCGTCTCTTTCTCTTCTTCCCCCTTTGCAACCGCGCTATCTCCCCTTCGCTCTCGCAGCCACTTTGAATTGATTTCCATTCAACATGCTCTCTCATTTTTCAAATCAATCGATAGTTTTTCGAGTTTTCATGAAGAAAAGTGGATCGATTTTAGCAGGTAGTCGTCCCCGAACATCTGAGAAGTAGGCATTTCCAAAGGGGACTCAAGAATTGGTATTATTGATCGAAAAAGACCACTTTTTTGTTGTAGGAGAACAAAAAGAGTTTGAATTATTTTGATCACTTTCGAGTGCAGATGCACGGAGTTTTGCAGCTTTTCTGGGGAACTTCGAAATGTTTCGAAAACCTTTCAGATTCTAAGGGACACTTCCTTTTAATTTCAAATGTACTCGTTAAAAAAGCTGAAATTTGATCAACTTTTGCAATTTTTGCCTGATCCTTGAAAGCGAATATTTAATTTTGAGAGCTTTCTTTTCTTTTTTATTTTAACTCGTTTTTTTTTTAATTTAAGAAATGGCTTGCTAAATTTGATAAATTGCAGAAGCCAGCAATGGACGAGAGCTCTTCAACTAGCAATGGGAATGGGGCTGAAGCTAGTGACCAGGCACTGGAGCAGGGCTCGAATGGAACGGGTACCGGGCTAACGGGCACAGGAACGAGTCTCTTCGGCGGCAGTTCGCTTCAGAAGAAGTCGCTCTTCGGGATGAGTGCCCCTGCACCTTTGGTAAGCAAAATATTGAGGAGAAGAAAAAGTAAAATTAACAAAAAATCACTTCCATTCCTTCTTCTCAAAACCAATGAAAAAGAATCCATAACTGATTAAATAAAACAGCAAATCACGTTTTTTCTATTCGAAAAATGAACAAAAATGCAAAGGAATCAGGAAATCGATACAGAGCAGCGGTGAGATCAGTTAGGGCAACGATGCAATCAATTAGACTGCGTTCTTTTTTCCGATTGCTACGCGACCGCGCTTGTACGAAACCCGATTTGCTGAGTGGCCGAGCACCCTCACTGCCTTTAGTAATCCTTTGAAAAGTGGGAGCGCAAGTTAAAATAACTTGAAATTGAACAAAAACTGAAATAATTTTCAGGATCTGGACACGACTGCAGTAGCTGAGCAGGAATCAAGCAACAAGAATGGAACTGCGGCCGAGTCTGCCGACGAGGTTAGCAATGGAGGAAACGGAAATGGCCAGATCGGGGAAAAGGACCCAGAGGCAGCAGAGGATCCACAGGCTGAACAAAAAGAGCAGTCAGAGCAGAGAGATGCGAATGCAGATGGCTCTGAGGGCTCTGGAGACAAGAAGGATAAGGACTGGTTCGAGGAGCCGCAACAGCCACAGACAGAGCAGAAGAATCCTGACGAGGTCGTCCCTGCCACACAAGAAATCACTTCTCCCACTCAGGTAAAATTTTAAAAAAGAAATAAGGTTTGATTTTTTATTTTCAGAAAGTGGATCAGCCGGCGGCCGCAGTGCAGGATGTGCAAGAAGAAGAAGAAGAGATGGAAGAGGCTAAGGCCCTGCTGGAAGATAGTCAGGATGAGCCTGAACAGGAGGATGGGCAAGAAGAGGATCAGATTGACGAAGAGAAGAAACTCGAGCAGGAAGAGCCAATGGTGGTGGATGCAGACATTGCAGAGACGACTGCCGAGATTGAAAAAGAGGACCGCAAACAAGGCGATGAGGATGAAACGGTAAGCTGCAGAAAAGAAAACTAGTTAAGAATAAATAAATTCGCAGGAAGATGAGCTGGAAGTGGACGAGAAGCAGTCGGAGGACGGAGAGGCGAACAAAAGTGCAGAGAAACAGCCGGAAGAGGAGGAGGAGGAAGCAGAGAAGGCAGAGTCGCCTGCACAGAAGACGCCTCCTCGCAGATCCACGAGGGGGGCCGCAGCTGCTACTCCACAGAGTGTCAAGGTTGCCTCCAAACAGCCAACTCCTAAAGGGTACGGAAAATGAAAGAAAAATTACTGTAGAAAATTTAAGATTTTTTTTGTCACCGAACATAATAAAAAATTCAGAACTCCTGCTGCGACGAAAAAGTCCGCTTCTGCCTCAACGACTCCAGCCTCCACCAGAAAATCGGCGATCAAGGCCAAAACTCCCGTGGAAGAAGAGGAACAGAAGGAAGAGGCCACGTCCACTAGACAGACCAGAAGATCTGCTACAAAGGCCACGCCCGTCTCTGCAAAAGGGACTCCACAAGCCACACCCTCTGCAACTGCCACTCCTCCTAAATCGAGTCGATCCACCAGAGGGGTAAGGCAATCGAAAAAGATAAAATAAAAATGATTTATTTTCAGAAAGCGACTGAAGAAAAGCAGGAAGAGAAGAAGACTCCCGCCTCGACTCCTGCGACAAAGAAGACTCCGGGTCAGTGAAAATCACTTCTCAAAACTCGACCCGCAGAAAAATAGTGATCTTTTTGAGAGAGATGAAGAGATCGTCTTTTTCTCTCTCAATATGACGCTATTTTTCTGTGAATCGATTTGTGGGTCGAATTTTGGGAAGTCTTGGCGAAAATGAAAAGAAATAAATCTAAAAAAATAATTTTCAGGCAGAAAGCCGGCTTCCGCAAAGGATGAATCCACTTCTTCTGCATCAGTGCCGGTCACACCTGCGTCCGGCAAGAAACAGTCCTCCTCTGCCAAGAAGACCCCTGCCTCTGCAAAGAAGGAAAAGGACAAGAAGGCAGATGGCTCTGCCGCTGGCTCTTCCGAGGAGGATCCTTACAGCCTCGATCAGGCATTCGATCAGCATCCCGAAATGCTCAAGAACATTCACGTAATTTTTTTTCTTTTTGAGAAAAAAAAACATTTGTTTTCTTTCAGTTCGATGTGAAGTCGTTCAACGAGGTGAAGTACAGCAAAGTAGGCAACAAGAGCAACGAGGACTCGGCCTCCAAATATCAGCAGACGGAGAAGACTGCAGAGCAGAGGGTTGCCACTCTTGGGGACCTCATTCCTAAGGCCAGACAGGTATGACATCAAACGAACACTCCGAAAAACTACAGTAATCACTCCTTTCTTTCTTCCAGAGTGCCTCGCTTTCGGACCTGACTCCGGGACGTCGCAAGTCGACGATCACTCCCTCGCCCAGAAAGTCCGCCTCGGCAAAACAGGCTGATTCTTCCATGGACGATGACGAGGATGCACAGCCCAAAAGGGGCAGGAAGAAGAAGTAAAATACGACTAGCTTTTCTGACGAGTTAAAGGAATGGATTTTCAGGGCTGGCGAGGAGTTGGAGAGCAGTTCTGGGAGTTCTGCGAAGAGAGCCAAAATCGAGGAGCCCGCTCTGGAGCCGCCCAAACTGAACGCAGAGGAGCAGTGGAGCGTCGATCATCCTGGAGACGAGCACGCTCCCCACGCACCTGGCGCTCGCGTCTTCGCCCTCTACGGAAAGGTTTACTATCCGGCCATCATTGTCGCCAAGTACGAACTAAAAAAATCAATTTGGAAAAGGAAGATTAACTTTTAATTTTCAGCCGCGACGGACTGGGCCGTTTCAAGGTGTACTTCCTGGAAGACCAGATCGTGAAGCCGACCCCCCCGGCCTCGATCATCCCGCTGCGCGCCCTCGTGGCTGACAAGACCTGTCTGGCCGTGGTCGACGGAGACGAGATGCCCCAATTCGTGCGCATCTTGGCCTGCCCCAATGCGGCCTCTGCAGTCGAGTGGGAGAAGAGCATTTTCGAGGTCGAGCCTGAAAACGAGAATGAGGACGAGAGTCCAGAGCCCAAAGAGTTAGTGGAATTGTCGAGGTTTAAAGAGTTTATGCAAATCTCGGTTGTTGCAGAGTGCACTGGACGAAGCTGACTCTGGACATGCACGAGTGGAAGGAGTACATCAAACTGAAGTCGAACGAAATGACTGACATCATTGCTGGTAGGGAGAATTAGTCAATCAATAGATCGAATATTCTCATTTTTGTAGAGAACATCTCGACAACCGAAGACCGCAACAAGCGACGTTCTCGCGCGACTGCAGCAGCCAGTGCAGATGCCTCGCAAAGCAGCACTCCTCTCGCCGGGGCGAGACAGACTTCCAAGTACGGAGAACATTGAAAAATTTCAACTTTTTACGTATGGTTTTTCAGGGGATCGGCCAAAAAGACACCGTCTGTGACCAAATCGACTACTCCATCTGCTTCGAATGCGACTCCCAAAACCCCAGCCACTCAGTCACAGGCAAGCGGAAAGAAGAGAGGTTCGGCAATTTTCTTTGAAAATGTAAAAAGACAAATTTGCAGGACGTCCCTTTAAGAAAGAAGTAGAAAGCGCTGAAGAGGAGATGCAGGACGAAGAGATGGAAGTCGAGCAGCCGTCAGCCAAGAAATCACCCAGTAAACACAGGGAGTCGGAGAAGATCTTCGCTGGAAAGGTGGGCAAAATGCAGGAATAGAGTCTAGAAGAGATTTCTACCAAAAATCGCGAAATGTCAAGTTGTGTAGGCCTTTTAAGAAAAAAAAGCGGACATCCAGTGGAGTATTTCCAGAAAATCAATCTTTTCTTATCTTCCATAAAACGCGTGTTTGTCTTATCCAGCCTCTCCTCTAACCTACCCTCTCCCTATCCTCTACTAACCTAGAACTTGATTAGAGCTTATCTGATGCAAAATAAGCTACGTACGGTTTCTAAAACATAAGCTATGAGATAAGATAGTCCTTTATTAGAAAAAGAATATTAAGGATGACTTTAAAAGTGCTCTTCCTGAAGATAGTTTGTTTTTCGAGAAATAGAAATTCCAGATGTTCATTTTGACTTCTGCAATGCGCTCGACAGCGAATGCAGATCCGGCTGCGCAGGCGAATGCGAACACTTTCAAGAAGAAGGCCATGACTGAATACATTCTCGAGCAGGGCGGACTCGTCTTCGATGATTTCGCGGTTAGCGAAAAATACAAATTTTAGAAAAAAAATCCGTTTTTGAAAAATGAGAAAAAATCAAAGTTGTTGAAAAAGATTTAAAAAAAAAAAAAGGAGGTTTAAAAAATGACAATTCTTTCATTTTAGCAATTCGATGCGCATCCCCAGCACTGTGGCTTCCTGATTTCGGACATGCACTACCGCACGCACAAGTACTTGACCGCGCTGGCCAAGTGCGTGCCCTGTGTTAGCCACAAGTGGATTAACGCCTGCAGGGAGAAGAAGAAACTGATCGACCACTTGCCCTACTTGCTCTCTGCTGGAGTCTCGATTGTCGATGGAAAGACCTATCCCCTGTAAGTCATAAGCCGATGAATAGGAATAGTCAGAGCAATGACAGGAAGAGTGTGCTATATGTTATATGTTCCAGTCCCTCGCCAGACATGTGTGGTCAGCTCCTGCGTGACAAGAAGATCTTCGTGCACTCGACGCATCTGCCCATCAACGAAAAGACCATGTCTTTCCAGCAGATATGGCAGCCTCTTGTCCGACTGCTCGGAGCCACTGTTCTCGATTCCATTGACGCTATTGAGACTGGTTAGTTCAGGAAACATATTTTGAGTAAAGTAACGAAAATTGGAACGTTCAGGACCTCATAGTCTGGACATAATGGTGACAGACAATTCTGCGACAGAGGAAGTTAGACAGAAGGTACAGGACGCTGGGGCTGCTGTCGTCTCGTCCGAATGGCTCATTCAGGTTGGCAATATTGAGAATATTCTGATTTCAGAAATGAGTCGAAACGTTTCAGGGAATAATCATGTCAACTCTGCCGGCCTTCGACGCGCATCCCCGTTTCCGCTACGATGGAGGCAATCCCGTCCCTGCTATTCAGAGTTCCAACGCTAAATGATTTCTCCTATTTTCTATCCCCCCTTCCCTTTGTTCCACACCAACTCAAACTTCCCAGACCCACTTATCCATTCGGTTTTCATGTTTTATTCTATTGAATTGATTTCATACTTTTTATCTCGTTTTTTTATTATTTTATTTCCCCAGTAAGCTCTATTGTATTATCTTACCTATTTGAATCGAGCTCTAAATCTTATTTTATCCCAGTAAATCCCCCAACTCGATTCCATTTCTCCCTTTCCTCCTCTTTTTCTTGTAGTTTTATTCATCTGTCTTCTCTACTTGATTTCTATGATTTCCCCTTTAAAATTTTTCCTGTTTTAAAGAATTATTTTCTTTTTATTTATTCCCCGTGTTACGTGGTGGATTTTCTGAAAAGGATTGCTGTATCCTTCCGGAAATTCATCCCTCTTTAGAGATCTCTGCAAATGATTTTTATCGGAAGAAAGTGTACAATTTTGTAGAAGTTAGGGAACTGTACGTTCTCTTCCAAAAATCATCATGTGTTTCTGTCGTTTTAGCTCGAAACTTGTACTCGTTTCATTATTATCCTTTCTTTATCAATCACCGCAGTTTTTATCCTATCTCTATCATCTCCTCTCGTTTTCATGCCCTGTATTATTATTTTGAAAGCAGCCCTATTCCCGTGTTTGGAAAGAGTACAGCGTAAAAATCGAGTGCATTTTCCAAAGATGGGAATAGTAGGGAACTATCGTGCGGAGTTGATTGATTTACGACTATTACTTGAGGAATAAAAGACGTTGAAAAGTTCTATATTTTATCGCGTTTTCGAAGTAGTGTAGCTTACTAACACGTTTGGTATCTTGTGTCGTTTGCACTTGTTTTATTGATAGAATAACTTATAAGATCACGGAAATGGTAAGATTCAATCGCCCCGCCCCTTGATCAACTCGACTCTTTTACCGCCCCAATTGATATGGGTGGGATACCCGGATTTATCGAACACGAAGAGAGGGAAAAGCTCGTCGGCCAGGCGGGATTTGACGAGGGCGGGATCAGCGAAATCGGCTTTGTGATAGAGCCGGCCGTTCGGCTTCATCAGCAGGGTTTCTGGCTGAAAATACGGGGCATTTCTTATCTTTTTTTATGTTTTATCGGTGATTTGATTATTTTTTTTTTTTTTTTAAGTTTTGGAATTTCAGTACCTGAAAGGGGACGAGCAGTTGCGACTGACCGATACGAAGCGTCTGTCGATTCGAGGCGAACTCCGTGACGACGATCGGGCGATCGTCGCAGCGCAGGTAGTTTCTTTCTCTGCCGCACAGGGAGACAAATGGGAACTCCTCAATCAGTGCAAAGTAATTAAACAATCAAATACCCTGTCTTCTATTTTTGAAAGGAAAAGCTCACTTTGTATCGATCGAACTCATTCATTCGCAGCTGTTTGTAGAAAAAATTGAGGAATTTCACGTCTAAAAACCAATTTTAAAGAGTGGGAAAATTAAAGAAAAACCTTTATAAGCGGCTGTGAAGTTTTTCATCCTGGAGTTGTCCAGGAAAAGCATTCCCTCGTGGCTGATGTAGTAGAAATATTCTCTGGAAGGTTTTTCTTTACATTTTTAAAATAAAATAAAAGTACCGTATGTTGCCATTGTACTGACCCTGAATATAGGGCTTCTGACACAGGAACGCGAGCGAGCAGCGCATTCCTCTAAACTTCGTTCACTTTTTATTTTTTAAAATTTGTTTTTAAATATGAGCTGCATTCTTCAAGCTTAATTTTTAAGATTTTTTTTTCAGAAAACTTAAAATTTATTGAATCGAACAAAACAAGAAAGGAATAACAAAATAAATAAACAAAACAAAACAAAACAACCCGTAAGAACTCGAGCTAAAATAAAAACAAGTAGTTTAATCATCAATTTGGCCGTCTTCTTGCTTGTCGACGTCCATCGACTGCTCTTCGGAAGGAGGCTTCTGAAAATTATAATAAAAAATTTAATTAAAAAAAACACAGACCAAAGTAACGTGAACGAAGTGCTGAATGTCCTGATCGAGCACTGATTCAGCTTTCGTTATCAACTCGTAGATTTTCATAGTCTTAATTTTTTCAATCTAAAAAAAAGAAATAAAAAAAAAACCTTGTTCAAGTCGTCGCTCTTGATCCAGATCTTGCCGTTGATTCCCACGGCGATTTCGAATCGAATCTGTTCTCCGATAAGCTTCAACAGGCGGCAGGAGGCACGCAACAGACGACGAGCGTGGTTCGTTGAAATCTTTGAAGGATAAAATAAAATAAAATAATAGCATTTTAAAATACTTTGAAAACGAATCCATCCTCGAGTTTGCCCATTCCCCTGGACTTGAGTTCGGCATCGACACAGCTGAGCTCTGGCTCGAGATGCCTCGAGGCCTTCACGATCCGTGCATAGAGCACGTCGCCCACGCCCAGGTTCGGTCTGTTCCGCTTCGTGGCGCCTTCGAACGAGAGGAAACTGATCTGGAAGACGGAAGATGACGGATAAGGTTGAGGGATAACTCACATAGGCCTGATCCGCGCTGCCGATGTCGACTTTGTACAACTCCCCGGCTCTGCTCGTCACCACTCCAACTACGTGATCGCCAAGTTGAGGAATGTATCTGCAATTTGTATATTTTATTCTTTTTTGTTTTAATAATTGCAACCTTTTGGAATGAATGCTGATCCAGGCCTGCTGCTTGTCGTCCGTCTGCAAAACGCCCGGCTGCATCACACAAAACCCCACTCCGCCAGGCGCCTTCTCCAAACCGTATCTGAAATTTTCATTTTTATTCAATTTTTAAGATTTTTACCCCAGAATTCTGACGCCAGGCAGACGGCTCGATTTGATTACCTCTCCAGGCACGTAGAATGTCATTTTCTGAAGAAAAGAAAATTTAGAAATTTCGAAAAATGCTATAGTAAACACGAATTTCGAATAACGTCATTGTTTGTAAAAGCGAAGCGAAAAGGAGGAGAGATCAAAGTACGAGAGAAAGGGCAGCGCGAGAGGGGAGAAGCAACGTTGTGCAATATCACCTAGACTAGAACTATAAAAAGGAGAGGAGACTTGATAAAGAGAGTATTGTTAATTTCTGCCGAAATTTTTAGTTTCCGAAAAAATGGCCTCCTTAAAGCCGCTTCCTGATGAAGTTTGGAAACTGGTGGAGACCGACCTGCAGAGGCACTATGGAACCGAGTCGGAGCTGGGACAAAACAGGCACATCGAACGACTTGGCGAGGGACAGGTACGATAAATTCAAATTTGAAACATACCATCGTAATCTTGAAATATTCCAGGGATTCTCCTCAGAAATGTGCCTCCTGCATCCAGACTGGGTCAGGAAAGACGACCAAGTCCTGCCCGACAAATTCGTTTTGAAGGTGTATTTTTTAATTTGAAAAGAGAAAATAAAATAAAATTTCCTTCAGATGACCAGAAAATTCGAAACGCCGAAAAAAGAGGTCAAATCAGAGAACGAAGAGAAGGGCTTTGGGGATCTCTGGAAGCACGACAGCGACGAGAAGCTGAACAGGCAGTCTATGAACGTTAGAAATATTTCATTTTTGGCAATCTGGAATTCCTACCCGGCGATGGCCCACAGGATCTGTAATCTACTTCTCGAGTCATTCTAACAATTAGATTAGTTAGATCGAATAGACACAAACTTGAACCACTCTTCAAATCTAAATCTTACAAAACTTCATAAGAACTGCGTCATCAGTTTCAGTTCATTATTTTAAAAGTTTTTGGAATACTTCCTTCACGATATACACATTCTGGGAGTAAAAAGGCATAGCTTGCGTTCGTTAATGAACAGGATCGTGTGACGCTGTGAATTATAGAAAGCTCCATTTTCCAGAGGCAAAAATTTGTTGTTTTCAGATTCACAACACAGAAGCGCTCGTGCTCTCGAAACTGAAGGAGAAGCGAGTTCAGGGAATCGCAATGCCTAAAGTGGGATTAATTTCTTGAGAATCCATGAAGAGCGAGGTTTCAGGTGATCGGCGTTGGACTGCGTCCGAATGTGGAGACCGTCGGCTACATTCTCATGGAATTTGTCCATCCCACAGCCAAGCTGCACATGTGCGACAATGTTCCAGAGCATGGAGTTGATCAGGTAAAACATTACGTGTTCAGGAGCTTTTCCAGGGGGCTTGCCTCACCGTAAAATTATTATTGACAAAATTTTCCAATTCAGGTCCTCCGAAGTCTGGCCAACATTGAAGCCGCGGGCTACAAGTTTTCCGAAGAGGAAAAATCCAAATTCGACACCCAAATTTGGAACGGCCCCTTCAAGATCGTGTTCGAGAAAAATGTTGGTTTTTTTTTAGTTTTAACGAACAAATTTCTTTGCAGGTCCAAGATGGGTTCATTGGGGCTATAAGGAAGAACATTTCCGGAAAGTGGCCGCAAGTTTCCGAGGATTTCATTCGAATCTACCTCGAAATGGACCAGAAATACCTGGATTTCGTCGAGGACACTAACAAACTTCTAGGTTAAATTTTCGATTTTACAAAAAAAAACTTTTTGCTGCATTTCCAGGAATACCGAACGTGTTATGCCATGGGGACGTCTGGATATGCAACATGCTGTGGAATAACGAAAATCCGGATGCTTGGAGACTCGAGGCACTCATTGATTATCAGGTAAGCTACTTTTTGGAAAAAAAAAATGTTAAAAGTTCAAATTTTCAGGCGTGCTATTTCGGCTGTGCGGCAGTGGACTTGGCTCGTCTCTACACAGGACTGATTGGGGGCGAGGAACGAAGGACGAAGGCCGAAATCTACAACAAGCGATTTTATACATATTTGGAAGAGGCCCTGCAGAAGGACGACATTCCTCTGCCTTACACTTTCGAGCAGGTCAGTCAGAATGCAACAATCAGGCACAACAACGAGTTCAGCTGCAAGAGGCCTACCACCGTGTTTTCCCTCTTTGTGCATTAGTTGTCGGTGTGAGTATGGCTGGCGTTGGACATGAAATTGTGGCTAAAAGCGCAGACCCGGAAAAGGTTTGAAAATCGCTAATTTTCACAAATTCATAGAAAAATTCAGGCTAAAGAAAGATTGGATGAAAAGCATTTGTGTATTTTGGAGGATTTAATTTTGGAGCACCAAAGGAACTTGGAAATCATGAAGGAGACCAATTATTCAAGCTAACAATTTCCGACTTTCTATAGAAATCTTTTTTCGAACATTTATTGAAGTTGCAACTCTGAGAAAAATAAATAAAAAATAACAGAAACCTATAAAATTTCGAGTCGAGGACTGGGCTAACAGTTGTAGTTGTAGTTCTAAAGAAAAAAACTATCAATCTTAAAAAAGATAATTTTGTACCGCATTGTGCTCCTCGTCGAGCTTCATGATGAGGTCTGCAACTTCCGCCTGCAGATTGATGTATACTTCCTGCATTTCTTCACATTTCGCCACACTCGCCGCTTCCGCACTCAAATCATAAAATTAGAAGGAGGATTACTGTAATGCGGTAAGTTGACCTACTTGCGCAGAGCGCTATCGACCACAGCGAAGTCGTTGACGATGAAGAATTCTCTCATTTCGTTGGTGAGCGTCTTCAAATCGTCGCAGACTTTCACCTGCAAATGACTCCTTGTAAGGCCTTCACTAAATGCAGTATTCTGCCCTCTTTTCTTAGTCCGGCGAGACCCTTGAAAAATTGCTTCAAAAATAGTTTTTTTTTCGTATCTTTACAACAATTTTTGAACATTTTCTCTGGTAAGATTAGCGGGAATATTTCGGTGAAAAATCATTTTAAAATAATCAAAAAATAAAAAGTTATCCAAATTTTCGGGAAAATTGACGCCGGACAGGTCAAAGGACTGTGAAATGCGACTAATCATGAGCGCAGCCCTCGCAGCCATTTCCTCTTTGGTGGCGGCCCGGGGCCCTGCCTGTCCCATTGCGTGGTTTCCGCCCTGCTGCTGCGGATTGCCGCTGTCGATCTGCAACTTCGTGATTGCGCTCTTCATCCCCCCACGGGCAATTTGGCCCACCTTGGCGGCTCTGAAAATGCCTAGGAAGTTCTCGTTCAGCGACTTGACGCCTTCCTTCAAGCGATGTTTCATTTCCTGGAAAAAACTTAACTTTGATTTTTAGAAATTTTTACTTTGTCCAACCTCGACTTGCATTTTCTTGTTGACGCCCTGCCTCTGTTTGTCAGCCATCCTCGTCGTTCTTCAGAAAGTGCACTGAAACAAAATATTAAAATTAAATTTGAAAAAGTCACGAAACAAATTAATGCGACGAGCTTCTTTAAATTAACAATGTAAAAAAGCTGTTAGAGGTAGAGAACGCAAACTCTTCCCTTCGGCAAAACGCGAAAGCATAAAAAGGTCCAATCTAGATCGGTGATAAATCTAATGAAATGGTTGTGTGCCAAAAATCAAGCCGAACACATTCACATCCGCGCATCGTCGCGGGGTTTTGCAGTGCGAAAACGTGTTCATTTTGGGATCCGAAAAATGCTGATTCTTTTGTTCAAAAGTAACTTTTATTTTATTTGTTTCTTATCAAAAGTCCTAGTCGCCCCAGAATGCATCTTCCTGAGCAAAAATAACAGCGGAATATGGTTTTCGTGAACTCGTTTGCGCTCTCTAAAATTATTTACAAGAAGCCTCCCTACATTGATTTACAGTTGTGTGAAGTGCGAAAGTTTGGCAATTTTTATGAATGTAAGTCCGAAATTTTCATTGATACTGGAAGCGGGTCGGGTGCGGGTGTCAAATTTCGACAAAAGTTGCAAGTATGCCCATTGGCGCTCAGGTAGACCCTGATCAATCTCCATATAAAACACATAAAGCGCCCCCTGAAACTTCTAGGCTAAGAAGCCTCTGTAGAAAATCCTAAATAATCTTTCTTGATTCCATTATTCTGCCCTTCTTGTAGGGAAAAAAGCTCGGAAATTTTTGCTAGCGAATGTCACTTTGAATCATCCCAAATCTCCAACTCTCCCTATCTTCTGTGAGGCTCTTTTCCCAATGACTGGCACTTGCCAAAATGTAATTCATCCATTCATTTATTAATACTTGAACTTGAGAACTTGCCTGTAAAGGGCCGGGTCGGGAATTTTTCTAAAATGGACTCGACTCTTCGATGTTATTAGCTTTTTCTTGTTGGACTTTCAAAGATGGAAGTTCGTCGCACGAATTTCGGCGGTGAATGGTGGTGAATTTTTAATTATTTTTGAGCTTTTGTTGTTTTGTCCGGACTTCAGCTCATCTCTTGGCAACGAAGCACATTTGCAGTCGTTTACGTGAATTTTTGGCATTTGAGCACGAAGAAATCAGCTATGGTCTTTTTGTTCTGATTTTGAAAGTTTCCAAACTCCACTTTTATCAGTGCTGCTTCCGATTTGTCGAAACTCAACACACAAAATCATCTGCATTTGCCTGCCCTCTTCCCTTTCCGAATGCAGGCAGAGGTCCCTCTTCCCTCTTTCCTCTGCCCCGTTTTTCTTCTTTTATTTTCTGCCCGCGAAGCGCGCGCCCCTTTTATTTGTTAGGAGAGGACCTTTCAGAAGAAAACTCGACAAAATAGAATAAAGGAAACTGAAAGAGGCTGGACGCGGAAAAAACGACGAACCAACCCTTCCCCTAAAGCATATTTTTCTTCTTTGATTCACTCTAGATTTTGTCTACTTCTTTGCTCCTGTCTTTATTTTTCTTTAACCCTATCTCTATTTTGGGCAAATTCACCCCACTCTAATCTAGACGCTGTGTGATACATTGTGGTCGCTTATGGATACACTTTCACATGCAAAATTTTCGTCAGGCAAGCCCATTTCTTTCTCTAAAATCTCCCCAGTCCTCATTATCTCTAACTTTCAAAAATATCCTCAAAAATTCAACTTTCACGTGGTTTTTGAAAACTATCTCTGAAGGACGAGAAATGTTTTTGAAAAGTGGTTTATATTTTCAAAGATGAGCGACGACAAAATGCGCATTTCGATTAGATTCGTCATGGCTAGAATGTTGTGCATTGCACACAAATGCAGTCAATGCAGACAGTGATTCATATTCCCCTTTTTGAATCATCGCTTCTTCGAGGGAATATAAATGGTCCATTCAATTGGCGCGTATCGAAATATATGCCATCCTGTTTTCGAGGTCTATCTTTTGTAGTGTGAATAGGGATTTTCGGAGCTTGAAACGAATTTAGGTGATTTTTTCTTATTTTCGAGTCGATGATTGGATGAAAGTAGGCAAAATAGAAGAGACAGGTGAAAGTGAGAGGCGAAAAGAGTCAGACAAATTTAGAAAGAAATTGATCATGAAAGAGACGCTGCTAGAGACTCCTACGCTCCTTTAGGAAGAGGTCTCGAGTGTATAGTGAAGGGAGTGCAGAGAGGACAGATTGAATTGTGAGTCGTCGAGTTGTGTCGAACCTGCCCAAATGCGAAAATGTCTTGCCTTTCCGTCGTTTGCGCTCGAATGCCAAATGTCTCCTCTTCTTTC
This sequence comes from Diploscapter coronatus, assembly GCA_964036155.1. Classification (NCBI taxonomy): domain Eukaryota; kingdom Metazoa; phylum Nematoda; class Chromadorea; order Rhabditida; family Rhabditidae; genus Diploscapter; species Diploscapter coronatus. Next base: position 41,810,112 of record OZ038422.1, on the reverse strand, counting down.
AAACAAGTTGGAGCACATCTTCAAGTCTGCAAAACATTTCTATCCACCACTATTTTTAGGGACACCAAATGAATACGCAATGCACAAAGTGTGATTTTTGTAAATTTTTAAAAATGGAAAACCTTTGGAGCAGGGATTAAGAGTTTGACTCAAATGCGCCGGTCTGGACCTAAAAAACCAGGTCCAGGTTCCGACCAGGCTCTGGTCCAAACTTTTAATCCCTGTTTTGGAGATTTTTTTTTTTTTTTTTTATGAGTTTTACCGTCGTCATTCACAAAAATCATAGCTAAAAGTGGAATTAAATACGCGAGTCCCGAATTAATTTATACAATTCTCCTCGAGACGCGTGCCAAAAGCTGCTGCTCGAAAGAATTAATCCTCGATTTAAACCCGCAAAAGAGCAAGGGAGGAGTGATTTGTAGGGCTATTTTCCATTCCCCGCGCACACTTTTACGACCATTTTCTACTGACATTTTGTGGTTTTATTTCGAAATTTGAAACATGATCTTTCGTCCTGCTGGTATGTAAAAATATCTCCCGTTTTGACCTGAAAAAAAAAACAAAAAAAAAAAAACTCGAGTCTTATCTCCTGGAAAGTCGATTTTCAATTTTGGAGCAAACTTTTGCCTGAAGGATGCTCCCTGGGATATAGAGAGGGGATATTTGAAAGCTCGTGAGCTTAGGGGTTTAGCAAAGTGAGGAAAGAGGAAAGTGGAAGAGAGAATATGGCCCAAGGGATATATAAGCAGAGGGGAAGAGAGGATATGGGAATATACCAAAGCTAGCAGTTGAAAATGGGCCCGCAAAGTTAAGAATGTGAAAAGAGAAACATAATCCGAGGCAGGAAGGCCGAAAAGGGATGGGCTGATGCTCTTTTGCCAAGTTGAAGTGCTGAAGTGCTAGCCGAAATTCGGGATTCGCAAATCTGGCATTGCTAATCGAGCTAATCGTGCTAATCGAAGTCTATCTGGACCCTCTCGCAAATTTGGTATAGTCATTTTCCTGGACTTGTGAAAATTAATCTAAAATGCTCATTTCTTCATTGATTGAGGAAGATTTCTGCTCTGTTGACCAAATCTAATGAGCGCATAGTCTCGCATCAAGGATTTCTCAATTTTCCCAAAGTTGTGCTTGCCTGCACCCGAAAATCTTTCCTCTCTAAAGGGAATTTCTTCTTGCGTGCTCCATCTCATATCAGCCGTTTTTCTCGCAAATCAAGTATGAATTCTTCTGGATGTGAAATGAGAGTTTCCCCCCTTCCCTCTGCATTTTCAACACTATTTCTCTATTTCTCTGTGTCCGTGGACTCTCTCATTTGCAGTGATGTTTCCTCTTTCCACGAGTAACCCGAAAATGTCGTGTATTTTGAGTTTAGTCCTTCATGTTGTCACACGACGATAGAATATTTTAGAAAGTGGCTTCTTTGACAAAGCCATTTTCTGTCGAGTTTCATAGAAAAGACATCTTCTTTGATCTCAAACCCTTCAAATCTTTCTTCCCCTTATTCTCAAGACTATTCTATCGATTAGTTCTTATCTTTTACCAGTAGATAAAATCCTCTTGATCTTTCATTTCTTTATTTTTCTATTCCGAAACTTTATTTCTCTAATAGTTTTGGGGTCGTTTCCTCATATTAGAAATAGAAGAATTGTGTTTGAAAATATTCCAGCCAAGTGTCGTCCCCCTATCTTTCGGCATGAGCTGATAGATTTTCTCCGAATCTTTGTGCAGCATAATTTGTCAGGTACCGGATACGCGCGTTTGTCTCGGCCCCGAGCACTTTTCCTTTCTACGCAAACATTTACCCAAAATGGGCAAGAAACTTGGGCAAATTTCACGAATTGTTGGAGTTTCGCTCGAGCCAATATCAGCCCTTCACAAATAATCAATCATTTTTCCTTCTATAATTTCAGAAATTGCAATTGGAAAATTCCGGACTTTGATTTTTCTCCGTAAAAGCGAAATTTCAAAAAATCAATGAGATTTTGCTAATTGATCCGCTTACCAACTCCCTAATTATTTGCTTTTGAGGCATTTTTAATCAGCTAAAACTATTCGAGACTCCAATGCAAAACGATAACAGCAAAACGCTTCGCGGTTCTCCGTAATTTGCATCTCTTGTTCTCTTCAACTCCCTCACTGTTTCTAGCATTTCCAACATATTTATAGCGTTAGAGGCTCGTAAAGATAATGTGTAAGTGTGCATTTCTGCCTGACTAACTGCATTGACGAGAGCGCATAGACCCGGTACCCAAATCAAAATCAGTCCTGTCTAAACCCAGTGCGCAAGCAACGCTTTTTCGGTCCTTATCTGGTTTAAACCCGCTTTTCTTTGAATTTGACATGCTTGTCTGTTTTTATATTCGAAAATAAAATTTCATGAAAAACCCATTTTCAAATCTTTGGATTTTGACACAAATTTGGGCATTTCTACAAGAAAGTAGTAATCAAAATGTGCCGAGTTGCTGGTTCTCAGAAATGTATGACATGCACAAAATTGGAATGCGAGAGAGAACTAATCTTTTTGGGTCACGACATTTTGACGGGGACTCGAAAAGTCAGGCGGTAAATCCTTCCCCTTCCCTAAAATACACAGAACCCATATTAGCTGGGGATGAGCTCCTTCAATTGATGTTTGAACTTTCAGATTTCGTCCATTTTTGCGAAACTATTAGTAAGAACATTTCTCTAGATATTATAAATTGAGCCAGAGAGATAAAATCGAAAGTTTGTTTTCACTAAAACCGAGGAGTAAAACGACAATTTTCCTAATCGAATAAAAATTTTACGCGTATGCAATTTATCGCGTAATTGACGGAGTCTCGTTAATTAAAAACCCTACAATTTTGTGACCCTTGTGGAATAGTGGTATTTTGCGCTCTGGACTTTGAGGAATTCGATAAATTTTTACCAAAAGTGAGTAAACATTCCTTAACTTTTGAATCTGTGTAGGAAAATAAAAAGTCGTTTTCTCGGTTTTTCTATAGGATCATTTCATCTCAATGGCACTTACCTTTGAATGTAACGAATCGCGCATTTTCAAGTTTTCCCCAGTTCACCTATTTTCTCGTTTTTTTCGAACTTCAAATGCAATTTTGCGTGGGTTGGGTTGAAATTGATTCATCATGCCATCATTTTGAGATACAAAACTATCTTTCATCAAAAGATGAAATGTTTAAACCCGGCAGAAATGTTTGAAATGTCTCTGATGGGATCAAAGTCGGGGATTTGGCTTCCATTTTGCAATTCGTCGGTAATATAATCGACAATCGGCCCTACGGGGGCTAGCATCACGCGTGTAGGGAAGCGAGCGGGCAGGCACTCGGGATTATGAGTGGAATATTACGTGGGAGATTAGTTGCTCGGGCCGCGAAAATCACTTTATCCCCCCGAAACCCTCGGGCATTTTTTTTTTTTAAATCTCGATTCTGTCCGCATCGCCCAACTTATCGCCCAGAGGGCGCGACCGCGCCGCATTAGAACCTGACGCGAAACCGGGCATGGAAAGGGCGAAATAGACGTGGTTTTGAGAGGGCACAGAGAATGGAAATAGTAAGAGGAAATGAGGAGAGTCCCAGAGAAAAAGACACCCAGCATTCCCATCTCTTTTCCTCTGCCTTTTTCTGCTCAAAACACCAACCGATTTTGCTATATTTCTTTTACCTTTTCCCTCGACTATTTCCCCCTTTTCTTCGCATCTTTAATCCACTATATCTCCTCATCATTACTCTGCTTCTCTGCGTTTCTCATTACCCAACCTTCTCCTTTCCATTCACTTACTTCCTGAGTTCTTTTTCTCCGCAAAATGTGCCAGAGTGCCACTGGGGCTTTAACGATTTTCTTTCTTCTTTGATCTCTTTTTCTTCACGAGTGTGTTCGCAGATGGAAACGCAAAACCGGCTAGCCTATCCGAATAAACCCGTAAATTTAAATCAAGTGATAATTTATTTGATCATTTTATCACAAGTTTTCTTTAGAATCTTCTTCCTTCAATTTTCCCGATGATGAGAGAACATTTTGTATCGTCATTTTTGTTCGTTCCTCCCATTCCCCTCATAAAGTGCCCCTGTGAATGTGTCCTGTCCCGAGTCCCGAGCATCTCCTCTTCTACTTGAAATTTTCAATTTCCTTATTTTGCTGTGCTTAGCCGTGAAATTTGCGAGTTTTCTGATCGAAATCCCCTTTCCCTTCTCCTTTTGGACCTTTTTTGCCTCAGGATTTTCACTCAATTTTTGCGCTTTCTCGCGCACATAAAATGCGCAAAAACAGACAAACGTCATGCCCTTATCTCTGTTAGGAAACAGCTAAAAATATCCGCTTCATTTGAGCTTTCAAGACTCAAACTCAACGTTTATGACCGGACAAATCTGCAGGTTAACTTTACCTTTGTCATTTTTCTGCAGATATAAAGAAAATTCTTTGAGCAACTTTGTACAGAGCTTTCCCTGCCGACTGCTGATGTCATTCATATTTACTCTTCTTTCGAAACCCAATAACTTTCGTGTGTAATTTCGCACTTTCATTCTGACAATTTTTGCCTCTTCATTTTCTGGGAGGTCACGTAAAAACTGTAGTATTTTCAATTCATGTGAATTTTTTAAATTTTGGGAGGAGCCAAGGATTTTGTTACTAATTTCTGGCAAACAGGAATCGCCGGTCTATATAGGATTATGGCCGGTATGCGATTAGTCGGGGCCTTATCATTTCGGCATCAAATTTTATGCCATTTTGCACTCGGTGTGATTCGTTTTATCGATTTCGAGGGAAAAGTTTGAAAGTCGGTCCAAACATGATATTTCTTTCAGAAGATACCTGCATTTTTCTGCTTCTAAGTGTTATCTTCTCATCGTTTGATTTGATTCGATCACTTCCCCATGTTTTTCTTCGATAAATCATTTGGTGTGGCAGGGCCCCCCGCACAAGCCTTGAGAGATATGTGAATTTAGCAGACGTAACCAAAAACCCCTTGCTCTATCCTCAGAGCGCATTTGCAGCGTATGACTCCTACACTTATTTCCTTGTACGACTTGGATGATATGACATAAAATTTTACTGTTAGTGGGCAGATTTCGGGGGCTGAAATTGGCAGCATTGGCTTGGTTTTAGAGGCTAAAGCCCTTTGGAGAGGAGTGGCTTAATCGATTCTCTCCTCTTCAAGAGCCGAGATAATTATGGAGGACTTTTCATATTACAATTGTTCATTTAAAAAGAAGTATAAACTTTCTGATACTGCAAATGGGTGTGTGGCCAAGAAGTGTGTCCTCCCGAAGCTTATGCCGATGTCTATATGTGTCTATATTGGGCAGCGCTAGGCCACGAGTCCTCGCCGTTTATTGCCTGCCCTCTTATACCCCTTCGCTTTCCTATCCTCCCATCTCTCTATCCAATATCTGCCTTCCTCTTTTTATCGGGTCCCTTTCCTAAAATGCTTTTAGGATCAGCTTACCCTTCCCGTTGCCTTCCCTTTTGCAAGTCATCTGACCCTCGATATGCTTTTCGACAAACATGATAACAAAACAATTAGTCGCCGATCGAATTTCAGAGTGGTGAAAATCTTCGTTTTTTTTTTCTTTCGAAAATTCGATTCCAGGCGGTTTCCGATGCGCTATGAATAAGCCCGCTAAACAGATATTTTTTCTCGTTTTCCCTAATCAAATCACTTTCGCGGAATATAATCAGCCCAATGTGTGCAGTGCTTTTGTTTTGTTCTTCCCGCTCTAAGTTTTGATGGGCCCATGTTCTGGAAGGCGAAAAATAGTGGGAATAATTGAGAGATTGCAGAGATAAAGGGGATAAAGAGTTTTTCTCTAGTGCCTGTGTGTCTGCACTCTCCTAAATCACCTCGCTCCCTCGTCAGCTTATATCCCCTCCGGCTAGTCCCATCCATCCATTCACATCCCCCGCATCTCTATCTACTTCTCTGTTCTCTAACTTTATTATTCGTCCCATTATTTTTCCACTTTTCTGCTTCACTAGCTCTCCAAGTTGCCTCTCATTCCTCTGTTTCCAATGCCCCTAGCTCTTCGAACATCTCTCGCGAAAGTGACGCTTAAAATCGGTGCATTCGTTTTACTCGATTTCCTCTCGAACTCGAACAAATTTGCTTTCTGACGTAAATTTTCAAAGGATCTACTTACACGAATCTGAAAATACGCTCGGCCGACGGCCTTTTGACTTTTCCGTAAAATGAGCCCTTCAGGAAAAGGGGGATTTGGGGAATCGATAGAGGGTCGGAGGGTGGGTGCGGGAAATGCGATCAGAAATCGCCATTTTTTCAAATAATTTTTGGGAATTAAAAATCTTCTATCCTCCAAAGGTTACGCTATCGAAATTTTTATCGTAATTGAGATTCCGTTAGAAATTTGGAGCCTTTTAGCGTTTTATCCATATGTCTATGAATATCCCAGATTTGTAGTGGCTTTTTTTGCAAAGTCATGAGAACTTTTTCCACGCCCTTTCCAAAATATTGTGTCGTTTAAAGACGAATCCATTTGGAAATTCTTTTGGATATTGTCGAATGCTTGACGAATTCAGTTTTAGTGGTAGTTCGGATTTTCAAAAATCAGGTTGATTTTGCGCACATTTCTCGTGTAGTTTCGACTGGAAAGAGACGGAGCGGAGGGGAGTACTGGAATGGCTGAATAGGGGAATTTGCATGCATGATCGCATATGGTCAACACAGCCACAAAGGCACACGGCAGAAGCTCGAAGAGAATTCTATCTAAAAGGGTTCAGGCAAGAAGTATGAAAGTTACGGGCAGAGAGAAAGAGAGAGCATAACGGGGGGTGTCCTCAATTGTTCTGGCTTTTTTATCCTCTCATCCCATGTTTGAGAATAAACCCAGAACATTGGCTGAGATTTGAGAAGGAATATTTGACCTCTTGGAATGCTTTGTTAGCCCTTATTTGGCTGGCTGTGCATTGGCGGTCCCGTGCTTCTTCTGCTTCTGCTTCAGCTTCAGCTTGTGCCGAAAGGTGGGCGTAGCCCCTTTCAGAAGTAGAGGAGCTCCCTCCTTATAGAGGCAAGTAGCTCCCTCCCTTCCATTCCCTTTTTCCTCCTCGGTCTATATCTCGGGCCCTCCCTTTTCAAGCCAGGCCCTAGGCCCCCCAGACCGCTATCGATTTGCCTAACATGTCCTGTGTATGCGCTGTCTCTTTATCTCTCTTTTTCTCTGCCACCCTCAATCTTCTCCTTTTCTGCCTCTCTGCTCCATCTCTTCATCCCTCTCTTTCTGCTTGAAGACTGCCGTCTCTACAGCTTCACTCACTTCAGCATATCTCCCATTTTCGGTCATCAATTTCTCTGCCTCTTTTGCTCTCTCAAAATCGAACTCTTCTCAGTCAGAATTATCAAATCCTCATTTATCCCTCTTGGATGACGCACTTCCGAAACTTTCCGGGTTCACCTTGTTTGAAATTCAAATTAACTCGAGATTTATCAGGAGATGATAAGGGCGAGAGGCGACACTTGCGACGAATATTTGGTTAATTCGGAATTTTTGATGATTCGCTGAATATTCTCGAGAACTAAATCTATCCAAACCAGCCTGAAAATAGGCACTGGATTTATTTTTACTATGGCTTTTTGTGGCCTCTGCTTGCGTCATTGCAGAACAACTCCTGTGACTTAACGACCCGATGAAAGACGAGAAATTATGAAATGGGCAATGAAATTCCTGCTCGGAGTCTGAATTTTTATGAGGATTACAAACACTTTTAATTGGATTTTAGTAAGGAGGAAGCGATAAGGAAATTGATTTTTCGATAAGTCTTCGGAAAATTTAGTCATATGAACTAATTTAGAATTTCTTTCAGACAAATCAAAATTTGACCATTCTGATTCATTCTCAAAAACTGACTAAATTGTCCTCCAATCTATCGATTCACTTCGCTGTTTTTCTATCGTTTTCATATCACTTTTCCCCCACTCAATTGGACAATTTTATTGCGTTTCTCTTTCCATTTCTGTATTTTTTCATCCAACCCAGAAAAAACGGCAAAATTTCTCGTTTTTCCCCTCACACGCTCATAAAATATTCACATTTTATGCACTCCTTTTATGGACCGATTGATAAAACGAAGGCGATCGTGTTTGTGCAATATCACCAGACGACTTTTCCCTTGTATCCTTTAACAACTAATCACTGATCTTTGTCTTTCTCTTCTGGTTCTTCGATTTTTCTTTGAAAGTTTCGTGAAGTTTAATTTATCATCTTTTCTCGCGTTCAAAGTCGAATTCGTCATTTCTTTCGGTGATTTGTCAACAAAATGTCCTGATTTCAGGTGCGTGTCCGTTCGCGAGTGTCTGCAGCGTGTCTGAGTGCGCATTGGTACATTTGTTGATTGGAGACGAGCATTACGTCCCTCCACGAGCGGCCGATCATCCAGCTGAGATACGGCATACCAGAGTTGATTTGTCCGGATCAGGTTGATTTCAAAAGAATCAAGCGAAATGAGTTGTGAGATTCAGGAAATCAATTAGCCGGTTCCGGTTGGTCCGCTCCTGCGTCCTTCACTCCTTCTGAAGGCCGATCGATACCCCATTCCTGTCTCTTCTCATCCAGTCCGTTAGCAGAAGGACAACGACATGGGTCTCAAAGGCTCGAAGCCAAAACTTTCCAAGGTAAAAGAAAAAAACTCATTTTTGAAAAGAAGGAAAACTTGCTCATTTCCAATAGAAATTCTGTATTCAGATGGGCTTCATTAGAGCTCTATTCAGATGAATTTTATCAATGAAAAGGTTGATTTAGGAAGACTTGGAATTCCTCAAGAAGAACACCAACTTCACTGAGGAGCAGATCAAAGAATGGTACAAGGGATTTGTGGTGAGTGCACAGAAATATGCCTAACTGAATCTTAGTAGAAAAATCCGGCGTATTTTTGAAAATCTTTTGAAATTCGCTCTCAAATCGTTTCCATGAAAGACCAACTGCGTGCACGCGTCCTCTATGAAATTCTGAACAGTTTTCGAATATCTCAGTCGTTGTTCAACTCGCATTCCTCAACACAGAAGGAGGAAGTTTTCTTGAATGCTTCATCAAAAATGTGTGACCCTCAGTGGCTACTTTGCAATTTCGCAGACTTTTTGCTGACTAGATAAAGAAAATCGCCCACCCAATGAATTTATTTGGGGTTTTTGAAGACGAAATTAGAGGCTGAATAATTTTAGGTCGAATTTTTTTTTTTAATTTGAACGGATATAGGAAGCATTTTTTACTTAACGAAGCAGTTACCCCTAGGGGTAGGTCGCATAAGCGAAATCACAACAATGATTCCACCTCGTAAAGTTGAAAATCTTTTTCCATGCCATACTCGAGATAGAAATTTTTTAAAACAAGAAAAAGCAACTTCTTGAGGTAGGCCGCAATCGCTTTCTTACGAACGTCCTCGCTAGATCTGGTTTTGAGAAAAAATCTCTGCTTTGAAGACGATTGAAAACGTTTATTGATTTAATTTCAGCAAGACTGCCCAAAAGGCCATTTGACGAAGGAGCAATTCATCAAAGTCTACAAGGATTTCTTCCCATCAGGTAATCAAATCGAAAAGAAACTGATTAAAAACTGCTGAAAAAATATTCAATTTCCGTCGAAATGTCGACGAGGCAGGAATGTGATTTCCGAAAATAACAAGTTTGGTGCAAAACTTTTCGAATAAAATTAACAAAATGATTTTGTGAATTTCAGGTTCTGCCGAGGGCTTCTGCGAGCATGTATTTAGAACCTTTGACACAGACAATTCGGGATTCATTGATTTCAAGGTATTCCTGACAAAAATCAATAATTTTCACAATTTGAAAAGAAAAATCAAGTTCTTGGAAACATCGATTTTTTCCACTAGAAAGGCGCTCGCACATGTGTGAAAGATGTGTGAATCCGACTGATGAAAAGAATAAATCATCTTTGGAAAATTTATTTCAAGAAAAAGAAAAAAGATGAAAAATGGCGTGAAATTGCAGGAATTCTTGTTGGCGATAAACGTGACGAGTTCGGGTACTCCCGAACAGAAACTGGAATGGGCCTTCCGTATGTACGACATCGACGGAAATGGAACCATCGATGAGAAGGAAATGATCAAAATTATCGAGGTACGCTTGGCTAACCAGGAGAGAAAGGTTCTAGAGATGTAATATCTCTGATCCAAAAATCCTCGAAATTTTCAAATTTTGCCTTAGTCGGTGTGGGAGCGGAAGTGAGATGAGTCATTTTGACATCCATCTGACAACTCGGTCTCCGATTTTGTGTAGAAATAAGACGAAAGCATTTTTGGGGGTACATTCGATAAGCTGGTCCTTGGAGGCTGAAAACCTCCATGGGTAGGTCCATTTGACCTCATCTCTCGGATTTTCTGTCGAGTTTGTCTAAGAAAGAAAGTTATGCCCAAAATTCGAGATCAAGTACTTCGAGGATATCTTTTCGTCCACTGCTTTCATTTTTCTCTCTGATAGTGCAATTTTTGACGATTTTGAGGGCCCGAAATTGAGAAGTGGAATCCAGGGAAGATCGGGTTGAGCTATAATTTTGAAATTTCCGTAAATTAAAAAAAGAAGCTAAATTTCGAAATTTGGTCTCCGGAGCTCGAAGCTCGAGTGAGGTTCGACCCTTGTAAATTTGGATTTTCTATTGAACATAAATTGGCCTTTCTGTTAAACAGACTTTCGTACTTTGAAGTTTGGCGGTGGCGCCTTCAAATAAGCTCGGGACCCAGATTATCCCTCGGACCTGATGTTGAAATATTCAGATAATCATTCTGGAGAAATTCGAGAGATTTATTTTCGCAAATTAGTCCTTTTCAAAATATTCAAAAATCTTCACTTTTCGTTTCTGATTCCGAAAAAGCGAATTTCAAAATTGCAGGCGATCTACGAGATGCTCGGCCCGGAGGTGACCAAATCGGCTGACGATTCGCCCAGGAAACGCGCCAAGATGATCTTCGAGAAAATGGACGTCAACAATGACAAAGTGGGTCGGGGGGCAGATCGAGAACTTTGAGAAATCACTTCACAGTCGAAATGATTACATCCTCTTTCCAAATATGACACTGCGAGACAAAAAGAGCAAAGAAAAATGAGTAAAAAGCCAGAACAAAACTGTCAGTTACTATATGACGACAAACTGAGGACAATCTTCTAAATGACAGAGATCTTAATTATGCGATGACGGAGGGTATTTAAAAAAAAACTGATAGTGCTCTCCGTCATATAGCTGCTAATCAAAATGATGAACTCTGTCTATTATGCACAGCGGAACTTGCTAGAAAACTAATGGGAAAAGTGATGAGTAAGGATAATTTGGATAATTTGCTGGGAATTGTAGGAACTGACACTGAAGGAGTTCGTGGACGGATGTCTGGCTGATAAGGAGCTCTTCCAGATTCTAACCAACGAGGTCAAGAAGTAGGTTTGACGAGAGAACACAGCAACTACCGAATTGGTCAAATTGGTCAAATGGCTAAGCGGTAAAGCGTTGAGCAACAAACAACTTACATGAAAGAAAAACGTCTTAGATTTTAATTTTTCTCTGCATTTTTCAAAAATTCTAAGATTATTTTTATATTCGAGTTGCCGAACTTCATATATAAATTTGAAGAAAAGGCATTATCAATTTGCACCTTTGAAGAGAAGAAATTCAATCGATAATGTCTGAAGGTTATTCCTTGGAAAATGAATCTCGAGTCTTTGAAGATTCAAGAAATAATCTTCGAAAAATTCGTTGTCTTATTCGCAGAAAAACATGTTCTACCCGAAAATTGTCCACCCCGATTTGAAAACGGTATTTATCGATTTTTATTTGTTTTCGCAACAATTCAGTTAACTTGAAACTTGGCGCACTTTAACTCAGAAACCATTCCACGAGACTTCTCGAACCCGCTGACAAAGTCTCCTTTCTCTTACAAATTCTGTTTTCTCTTATTTTTTCTAATTTTTGAAAAAATTTCCATTTTCCGCAAATAGTTCGGCCCTCGCCATTTCCCACTGTGATTCAGCCCAACTAAACTCATTCCGAAAACATTTTGAGCAGCTTCGTTTACAATCGTTTCGACCGAGTCTCCAAATGAAATGACGCTGTTCAATTTAGATCATTTTATCTTTTGGAAAATTTTATCAAATTCATGTTAGAGCCAATTTAAAAATACCCCTCATTTTCATTTTACTTACCCTAACATTTCTGAGCAGAGATTTAAATTTTTAGAAATCTTATTCAAATGATATACGCTCGGTATTTCCTGAACTAATTCCATTTTCATAAAAGTTGAAAGTATTTTCTCATGGGAAGAAATTTTCGAAAAGTTTTAATTTTGTCATTACAGTATCGTTGTCCTAGTCAACTATTGAGTCCAGAATTTATTCGAAAGGCAATAGAGAAAATTTGAAAGAAGAATGAATTCTGGATGAAGATATTTCGATTTCTATGACACAGCTTTTATGTCAGATTTTATATAGCTCTGAGATTTTGAGATCCATCCATGTTTGAATATTCGATTTTCATCTTCAAAATTCGCTATGTTTGGTCAATTTTTCCTTTTTCCGCTGTAATTTTATAAGATCGCAGCGCGCCGTCTTTTCACATCGTTTTATTATGTATTTTTTTCATAAAGTTTATATTTTAATGCTGTAATCCGATAAAATCTGGATGTTTTATATAAAATGGTTTAGCGAGTTGCCAAATTATTATTTTTATTATTTCGCTTTCGTTCCCGTATTTTTACGATTTTATGTGCCTAGAATGATACCTCAGTCAATTAGATATCCCTTGTCGTGTGGTTTAGTTGATGTAGTGGGGGTGTAGGTGGGGATATATGAAATATAACTGGATTTCATATATCCAGGGATTTGTCAGATCCTTGAATGATGCGCACTTTTGCAGGTTCGCACTCGAAGACGACACAAGTTAATAGAGAAACGAGGTCAGAGATGCAAACGGCTGCAGAAAACGTGAAGAGAGTTCAGAAAGGCAGACAAAAAACAATCTCGAAAAGGTCGATCAGAAGAATAAACTTTGAAAAGGAGTTCTGGGAAATGAAACACTGCTAAATTTTTGCGATTGATTTCTGACAAATTTCTCGGCGCTTCCAAGAGTTTGAGTGGCTTTCTATATATGGAAAGCACATTCGATCAAAATGGGATAAAGGAGATTTTATGGGATTTCTTCTTCCTCTTTTGGAGTTTTGCTGTTTGATTCGAAGGGCAAAGTTTACCGGAAACCCATCACCAGACCGGGCTCACGAGCAGAGTTTTCTTCACTTGGTCTTTTCTAAAATTCTACCCTTTTTCCACACTATTTCTCGGCAAATCTCGATTGGCTGCCTTTGGCCGAGACCACTTCCTTTTGTGGATTTGGGAAAAGATAACGAAACTCGGAGAGGGCATTTTTCTTTATCTTTTTTTCTTTTTCACAAAAGAATATTGCGAAATTTTTGGCGCATCATTTTCTCGGTGAAAATTCGATTCGAAAGAAAACGAGAATCAGATTGAAACGGCTTTCGTTGAATTTGAATCCTCGGACAAAACAAAGACGAAACTTGGTTAGAAGGACGAGGCGAGAGAAATCAAGATTTTCAGGGGATTTCATATATCCTGAAAGATAGAATATCACAAATCTGGTCAGACTTTCGAAAGGACAAAATAGGAGAGGAAATCTAGATTTCACTTTTTTAAACTTCTAAACATATGTCATAATATCGGCTATTCAAATTAGATTGACGAAATCCTCTATATCCCCTTTGTTTACGCGGACATCAAAAGCTCAATTATGAAAGGTGCAAGTTATCTTCTTCGAGAGATAACACGAATGAAGAGAGGACAGAGAACACGACATCCTTCTACACGAATTATGTTCTTGTTTTCTGTCTCTCTCCTCATTTCGAGTGCTCTCTCTCCTCCTTCCTAATCAAATCTTGGCCTCTCATAAAAGGCACTTCTCAAAACTGCAGATGCCCGACAAAAAGTCTTGATCCAAAAGCAGTTTTCATAGAGGGAAAATTAAAATAACATTTTTCAATTTCTCAGGAAAATCCCGTGCAATTTCAACTCTGTAGCTGCCAAGAAAATGGTCCGCAGTTTGGACAGAATTCGATTGATTCAAATAAGGTTAGCTCGAAGTGAAAAAATAAATTTGATGAAATGCTTGCAAGTTTCGGAAACTATCAGAAGAGTTGAAGTTTCGGGAACTCCCTAGGAAAATGCAATCGTTCTTTGAAATGCGGTCTTGAAACGGTTCTATGATAAGACATAATTTATCAGTTTTTCACCGAATCACTTCGGAAAAGTTTGGAATTTACCCGGTTCCGCTCAAACCTTTGAGAAAATGCCCTTGAATACTCTATCAGTGGCAGAGTAGCCCTATCCTTGATCATTAGAGGGTCAGACATAGAGAGGAAAGTTTTCGTTTCAGTTAGCTATTTCATTCGGCCAATCAGATTCTTATCTTTAGCGCTTGTTTTTGATTTCCATATCAATGCTTCTTTCCTATAATGGCCAAGGATAGACAGGGGAAACCGTGTGGGATATCCGAAGCGGTCCTTTGCAAGAGATACACATGGCGTCTTTGAGAGATATCGACCGATTTACGTCGAAAGTTAACAATGTTTTCTCCCAAAGAGTTTTAGATACTTTTTTTGACGATTTTATCATTTTATCGGTTTAATCATATCAGTCCAAAAAGCCAAAAGGTGCTTGAATTTTGTGCAGTGATTAAAGTTCTTTCGTCCTTTGAACAAATTTGAAAATCTAAAACCGGCTGGAATATTTTCACTGTCTAACTCATAAACATGATATTAAGATAGTTGCGTCTGATAAGACTGCAAAAAGAAAGAGTGCATACATTTCTAGAAGCTTCAGCGGGAAATTTGAAAATTGGAAATGACCGATTGATAACATTTTCGAGTTTCTTTCAGATTAGTTTCTTTTAATTTTCAACGTTTTAGCCACCCACTAGTTTTCTAGATCAATCTATATCCCCTTGTTTTATCTCAACTCAAGCATTCATTCAATTCACATTTCGGGTCATAATCGGATAATCGGATATTTCGAGGTATTTTGGATTTTTACGATTCTCTTCCCCTCTTTCCCTATAAAATACAGACTCTACTTTATTTTTTGTCGAAAACAATGAATTCCTATGCCAATTTTGTGACAAGTTGTGCGAATCTTTGATCAAACATAATCCCGATGAATTTTCTTTAAAAAAATATTTTAAAAATCATGCTTTGGTAAGCTAGAACCAGTTCACGATTTTGTACAAGTGCCAATGCGTTATCCGAGAAAAAATTAACCGGTTTCGATCTCTTCTTCTCCACGAGTCTGGAGAATGTTTACTGCAAAGGGTCAATTTCCGAAATTATACTTATCATTTTTGAGAAAACCCAGACTAAGGTATCGAACAATTTATAAGGTGCATCTTTTCTAGGAGCAAAAATTAGCTGAGCCTCTCCATTAAATTGTTTCCCTGATATTTTGCCTTGTTAGTCACAAACTTCCTATATGAAATTCACCCTCGAAAGGTTTGATTAGAATCGCGATTTCCATTTTCATTCATGAGTTCCTCGATCGAATATTTTTTTTTCGAAAATTTTGCCGACGTAACGATGGCTTATTCATGTGAATTTTATTGAACATTTGAGCAGGCCCTGCGTAGACCGTAAATTAATTTTCGAAATGCCAATCGGTCTTCTGTTTCTATGCTTCAATACGGAAAGATTGATTTTTTGAATGTCTAATTTACGCGTCTCGCTCCCATTCATGATTGTAGAAAAGAGGAGCCGATTTTCGAAATAAAAACGAGAAAAAGAAAGCTACAAAAAGAGCATGTCAATCAGAATTAGACTTTTCCCTCCTTTCAATAAAAAATGCTCCTTTAAGGAAGAAATGAAAGGACCCCTCTTCTCAATGATTTTCAATGCTTACTCATAAAATTTCTTCCCACTTTTGATGCATTCTAATTTTATGATATGAAATTTTGTCCCAGCTTGTTTCAGGCTATTGGATAATATCCTGCAAAATCAGGATATTTTTAACACAAATGAATGTTTTCTGCATTTTGCAGAATCTATTTTCCTCCAAATTTGGTCATATTTGAATCCACCTCGGAAAAGATAACAATAGTTTTTGGGCTTCAAAAAGTGCGCAAAATTGAAATTTCCCCTTTTCAAAACAAATTCCCACTTTTGATTGAAATCAGTTTTTAGCGCAAAATAGTATTACTTATCGATTTTCATCAGGCTTTGAAATTTCGGTACTGTATTTTGAAAATTGATTATCTTTGAGGAGAAAGATGTCTGAAATATTATCATGTTATGCAATTCGAATAGGGCATTGGCGTCATAAATTTAATTACTCCCTTATCAATATTTAATCAAATTAAAAATCTCAAAAGTCTAATCACTTTATAATTTTTTTCAAACGCTCTCAAATATCAACCAAACTGTATCAATCTTTACTTTAAAACTCATATCACCATGCACTCCCGAATTTCCATATTTTCGAAAAATCAATTTCGCTATTCCATCCATTTTTGACCTTCTAACTCTTACCATGTGGACAGAGATTGGATGATGATTCTAGTTTAATGCTGGCAAATATAGCGATCTGCTTGACTTTGAGAATGAATTGGGTCACCTGTAATTCTCTCCTTTTGTTTCTTTATTCTATAATTCTCTTCCTCGATTTTTAGCATTGGAGCGCATTTTCAATATGCTTAGTATCTTGTTGTGCTTCTCCAGTGGCATAGTTGTGTGTTTGTGGTTCGAGTCATTCGATACATTTTCCTGACTGCCTGATTCTGATTCACAGCCGCCGTATTTCCTGTTTATTCGAGACAGTTTTCTCGTTGCCTGAAAATTAGCTATTGTTAGGAAAAACGCGCCCTGAGAGAGAAAGCGCAGGGTTATTTGAGGAAACTACACTCGAAGACTCTGGAATGCTGAAATGCGCGCATACATTTTTCACGTAAATTTTAGCACTGTGCGCTCGCAACATTTTTCTAACTTTACGGGTAATGTTAGGATCATTTTCAAAGTGAACATACCCAGTTTTTCCCCCCAGACAATTTAGCACTTACCCGGAAATTTTCCCTAATTTTACTCGGAGCTGTTTGAACCAAAGTAGCACGCGGTGTATACTCTTGAAGTTTCTGTTGGGAACATGAGAAAGTGGGCGGAGTTGGAAATTTTCTAAAATTTAACTCAAACCTCATTTCCAATGCATATGACAATATAACATTCACACGCTCGAACTGAACTGTTCTGTATAAATAAGCGAGCAAAAGCCCTCTTACTGCTTACATTTTTTTTTTGCATTTTAGTGATTGTTTGATTTTGGCTTTGTGGAAATACTCTGACATCTCGGCTATGTTTTACAATTAGGATGGGTAGGGATGCAGAAAATGCGTCTGCTTTTCTCATGGAAGTCATTGAAATACAACATCCCAACTTATTTGGTATTTCACATGGCCTGCGATATGTCAATAGATGCCGATAGTTCTGTGGCTGAATTGGTTGAATTTCAAATGCGTGCAGATTTTATCAGAGGCATAAAATTTTTATGGGCAATTCAGCGATTTTGCTCTACCGTTTTGACGTCATCGAACCGTGTCTCTTTTCCCGAAGAAAAGCTGAAATTATCGATATTTCAGCCGGTTCTCTGTCTATAATTTATCTGTAATCAGACGATATTGATTACGATCATGATTAATTACTGTATCTCTTGCCTTATAAATTCAACTACTTTCTTCTCGAAACTTCATGCCGTATCTCAGCCGCGTTGTTTGCTCTCTCAACAAAGCATGTTTTCTCGTTATGTGATGGCCATTTTTCGATATTTTATGTCATAGAAATTGCAATTTCAATTCGACATATCGGTGCAAAAAATCGATGACAAGCGCGCATCCTTTTCATCAAAAACCATGCGTAGAAACTTGATGATTATTCGAGTTCGGGCAAACATTTTTGGCTCGAATTTCATCATTTTCAATTTCTAGGCACAATTAAACTTTTTTTTTGCATTTTCAGGCAATCAAACCGCGTCGGGTGCGCATTGCGAAGTCAGGAGAAGTCGATTTGGGCCTCGAAACGAACGAATCGAAGACGAGCAGAGAAGCAGAGGAATGGCTCCGAGGAGAAAGACTGTATGGCGACCTGTCGTCGGACTCAACATGGTGAGCTAAAGATAAAAATGAAAATCTCCAGTCTGTTCTCTAAAATTATGCTTCAACATGAGTTGAAGTTTCTGAGCGGTACGAAAAGCTGTCTTGAGCATACGGTCAAAAACTTTTGATATTTTGAATATCTCGGAGGTTTTGAGTAACGTGATAGTAGATGGCAAGAGATAAGGAAGATTCTAGGCCCTAGATCAAGCCCTCAAAAATTCCCCTCCAAGTTTTTGTCGTGTGCCCTTCGATCTTTCCCCGGTCTCTATATTTTCCTTTCTGCTTCTCTGCCCCTCTCCTCCTCTTCCTATTCCTCGATCCCTCATCTTTCAAACATCTGGAGTTGAATTTCCCTTTATTTTATGTGTTCCAAATCTCGTCTTCAATTTTGAGTTTTTTCCCACACTAAATTTTCATTTTCTGAAAGTCAACTCCTAAATAGTTTGTAGCTTGAGCGAGCCTGCAATTTCGGAAGCCTTATGAATTCCTAAGTGACCTCACGCCAAATGCAGATAAACTTTTAAATTTTCGATCTTCCTCGTATTAAATTGAGATAGATTGACGACAGAATGTAATCTTGATTTTTGAAAATCTGGAACTCGATTTATCATGAACTAATGCAACACTGAGACTTTTACCAACTGTTGGTTTATTTGAAGGAGACTTTTTATAGTTAGGTACATCTTGAGCGAAGCGGTCGTTTATCTTATTCTTTATAGATTTGTCTGTCTATCTGCCTTGATTTAGAGGAGGACTCTAAAATTTTGTAGGTTTCAACAAAGCACATTCTTCTTTCTTTATGGTATTTTCTCGGTTTCGATTTTTTTCGAAATTGATTGTTTTAACCGAGAGGGAACAATAATGGCTGATTGACGGTGTAACAAACGAACAATAACATGAATTTCGCTGTTGAGGCATCCTGTCTTGCTGCGTTATGACAAGGGGTCTTTTGTGGGAGGAAAGTGGAAACGAAAAGCAAATTCAACAAGGCTTCGATTAAATGATAAGCAAATGCTCACAAAATTCATCCACTTTTGACCGGAAATGGTGCATTTCACAAACAAACTTCCTTGTGCAAATCATTTGCATCTCTTTCGATCAAACGCGCCGCGCATCCGGCTCAAGATCTACTTACTGATAGCCATTTGAGCTTATCAGCAATGATAAAACATCGACTCCTAAAGTCGGTTGACGTATTCTTGAAACTTATCATAAGCGGATTTGAATGATAGGCGAAAAAACTGATAAGTTCGTCCACTTTCTAATTTCATAGGCCCAGGTCAGCTGACTATTTACTGCATTGTCAATCAAAAACTAAATAAGATTTGAAATAGGGGGCAATTTTTCGAGCTTCACATATCTTTTCATTGAAAAGTACATAAATTCACACAATGGTAGTTTTCGTTCAAAACAACAGCTTTGTAATAGAAAGGAAAACGTGATTTCTTGACTATATGATTCATAGCGACTCTGTCAGTTTCCCTATCTTTCAACATGGACTTGGTCAGAAACGCAGAGTTTTGTGACTCAGAGCCTATAATTTGAACTTTTCCATAGAATCAGACCATTGTCTCGGTTGATGGCTTGCAACAGAGAAGCGAGAAATAGGGGGAGACTATTAGAGAGCGCCGAGAGAAGGGGAATGATAAAATGATAGCGGAAACTCGACAAATTAACAGTTGTGCTTCAGGGAAAATAAATAGAATTGGGGAAGGCTTAGGGAATGGAGGAAACAGCATAGGAAAAGAATAACAGAAGGGTCTATTAGTGATTAGAGAAAATGTGAAGACCACTCGTTCGCTCCCATCAAACTTTGTCCAAGTCAAAGAACTAGCAATAGAAATTGCTCAAACCATGAGCGGAATTTACTACTAGTAAAACTATCTATTTTTGATCAATTTTCGATTTTAAAGTATCCGTGATTTTTACGATTTCGTAAAAAAAATATTTGATTTCACCCGGACCAAACGAGTTGACGGCTTTTTCATTCGCTCAATCATTTTGTCTCTGATTTTGGTTTTCGGCGTGATATTTTTGTTTTTCCGCAGTCCCTCCCGGATTTTCCCCGAACATAAATAACAAAGCGCCTAGTATCTATCACAAGTTTGTTTAAATTTATATAATAAGCGAGGAAATAATACGGCCTTCCTTTGATTGAAAGAAAAAGGCAATTGTTTACACTGACCTTCTCTCCACTCCCTCCCCCCGTATGGTTAGGACACTTTCCCCATTTGCCCATTCGAAAGCCGAAGTTTGGGATTTCCGATCGCGGATTTCGGGGAGAAAATTCCCATTTGCCATGCAGTATTTGACCAGCTTTCGAAGGCAAAACGCGGTCCGATTTTTCTTGTCAAATCCGAAAGAACTCGGCTCGACTTCTCCCACAACCCACGCCTCCATAGCCGGAACTTCCATCGATTTTTAATGTTTGGTCACTATCACTGATAACAAATCCCCCTGTGATAATCTTGTTTTTACAAAGTTTCAATCGAAAACATCATAGTATGCTAATTGAGGCTCGAAATAGTCGAGCATAGGCTTTCATTCACTGGACAAAAAGTTGTAGAGAATACGGCTTGTTTTGACAGATTTTATGATCATCGACCACCAAAATCCTCATCTATTTGTACCGAAATTTATGAAAATAGGCCGCAGACTGGTTTCACGTGAAAATTGGACAAGTGATGGTGTTTCTTGGGACGATAAATATGGAAATCAGCTCAGTTTTTTTTATTTTTGAAAGACTCCGCCTATTTGTTCCGTCTGGTAACTCGAATTTATGGGGAGATCGGGAAGATCAATCGAAGAAAACATGTGGACATTTTGATTTTGACTATTTTTCAAGGCTTATCTTTTTGCCCAAGAAGATATTGAATTTTGTAAATTCGATAATTTTTGATGTTTCGTGCAAATTTTATGTGAGCGTTGAGAAATTCGTTATCTCATTAGAACCTGTTTCATGTCATATCATTTCAAGTCCCTTTACCCTATTTACCTGACTGCGTTAGGTAAGTTAAAAACGCCTCGATTTTTAACGCAAATTGTTTTTATTTTGCTTTTGCAGACTTGAACCTCTCCGTTTTATTAGAAGTCATGCGATTATTATTTTTGCGCTAGGATATTTTTAGCGCCTCGACTACTTTACCCGAAGTTAGGTTCGAGAGCATAATATAATACACTGCAAAATAGCGATGAACATCTGTATATAAAAACCCTCCATACTTTGGTGTGCTAATATTGATTCGGAATTTTTTGTTCTGAAAGATGGGCAACTTTAGAGATTCATGAAGAATTCATTCAAAAGAAATGCTACGCTAAATTTATCCAGGAAAATGAGTGGCGGTTGCTAAAGTTGAATCAACTGATGATGAGACCGAGATGAATACTAATGAGCCAATTACGCAGAGAGTACTCGAGAAATTTCCTCATACTAGGTGATTCTTTAGGTTAAACATCATAGCTTATCATCATCCTTATATCTTTTCTAAATGGATACAAAATTAGCATAGAGTGAATTTTGAAAAGAAAAAAAAAAGGATTATTTTTTGTCCCCCTTATCCGTCCACAGCTCTTTTGCTGATAGAGCACTCAGTGTATTGTGTTCCTGTCTGTTGAACCATCGACGATAATTCCACTCTAGGTTAGAGTGTCGGTAATCCTATTTTCGTGGCTAAAATATCGATGTACAAATCGCTAGCTCTTGCGAATTCCATCGATACTTATCTCTCTCCTCCCCATACCATCAGATTCGTTTTGAAATTATCGAACAGTTTGCTTGAGTTATAAAATCCACTTTTTCTTGGACGTTCTTTGATTTTTGCAGCTTGATCTTGCATTGGAAATCGCGAAGAACATAGACTTTTTCTGCGAGGAATTTAAAATATTCAACTTTTTCTAAGCAAGAGTTACGAAACCTGAAAGTAGAAATGGGCAAATTAAAACATATCACTTGTAACTTGTGAAAACGTGTGTTTTATTTTGGACTTTTCATTAGAGGCGATCTGACTTGATGACTAGAGTTTATCGTAGTTTTCCTTGAAAACATTCGTCTATGTTGACATTTGAAGAAGAAGAAGATAGGCGCGTTTATGAAGGGGGATTTTACATATAGCATTCAGAATGTTGTTGTTGCGTCATCCCACATGCAGATGATGTTCATGCAATTACAGACCTAGGGGGACTTTCGTTAGACTGTCCGTGCGACCTACTCCCTCGTATGTTTCTTTCGTCTGACGAAAATGCCCTAGGACTGCAATTATCTGTGGTGCATTGGTCCATCAAAGGGATCCGCTCGGACTTAGTTGCAATGCAACTTGCAACTCACTCGAAATAGCCTGAGAAATGAAGAGAACGCGATTGCATAATTTCTTGCGCTCTCCCCATTTCCCATACTATTTCGAGCGAATTGTAACTAACGTCTGAACGGACCCAAAAGTCGGCAAAAACTTTATCTCTTTTCTTCGATCTCTTTACCTAAAAATTGTCTCCGAAATTGCATCATGTTGTAATATCATGACGTATCAAATTGACTTTTACTTTTCACTTTTACTTCAGACAGCAACGCAAAAATAATTGAGTTTTCCTTTGGCCGCCTTTTCTTGCATTAGAAAAACGTTCGTTTCCCTTTTAGATGTGCTCCTTTCTTAGCAAATCCCGTATCTAAAAATATCGCTGCATTCGAATAAGCAACACAACGTTTAGAAGAGGGATAAAATTAGCGAGCCTACTAAATAAGGCTATAGTTTAAATTTCCCGCCAAAACTACGCCATAATTTCTTGATTGGAAAAATATGCCAACCGGTTTTTTGTCGAGTATCTTTATGCATTGGAGGAGGAGAACATGTTGTGCTACTCCAATTATGATGGTGCAGTTGCTTGAAAATGAAAAGATTGTTGACTGTTTATAGTACAAATCGTCTTTCGCTTAAAGGATTCCAAAATAGACCGTTTTCTTGGAGAATTTGGCCAATTCCTCTGTACCAGAGATGCTTGCAAATGAAATTCGAAAAATTTCGTATATTTTGCCCACTTTTCTTCGAAACTGTCAATTTATCTTGCCACCCCTCTCATCTATAATAGACTTCATTCACTTTTCAGATAGGTATTATCGAAAACAGACGCAATAGAATAGGAAAGATAAATCTTAAACCATAAATAATCTGCAAAATTTTCGAATTTCCATGTTTATGCAGAAAAAAGATCTGGAATTTCGATATTTTGGGCATTTTTCGATCTTTCCCACATG
Organism: Diploscapter coronatus; assembly: GCA_964036155.1. Taxonomy (NCBI): domain Eukaryota; kingdom Metazoa; phylum Nematoda; class Chromadorea; order Rhabditida; family Rhabditidae; genus Diploscapter; species Diploscapter coronatus. The sequence continues at coordinate 41,786,727 of OZ038422.1, read as the reverse complement.
TCCAATTTCAATTTCAGCTGACTTTATTTGCATTTAATGCGGACCGAGTCGGGTCTATTTGATTTTCGAATTTCCAATCAAATCAGGGCTAATTTTCACCGACTTGTTATTAGATAAAATGGGATAAATGAAAGCTCGACCAACTCCTCACTTTCATATCCACCCTCCATCCTCTTTTGGAAACTGATAACATCATTTCCTTATCAGAAATAATTATATATTCTTTGCCATTTATCTCTTGATGCGTGAGACTTGGAGGATTTTTAGAAATCTCATCGATAAGTCATCTTCAGTTTTATCATTTCTGAGCCCCTAGGCTTTATTCAACAAACCTAATTTTACGTTCTTTTCGGGGATATGTCTGAGGAATTTTTTCGCGAATTTTCTCGAAGGTCATCCAACAATTAGCGTTTTTCGAATATGCCAGTCACTTTTCTCAATTTCGAATTTTGGCCTATCCCCCATCTCGCAATTAGTTTTTGATATATGCCAGTCGTTTTTGCTGTTCACTTCTGCCTATCCTTCATCATTGGAGACCACCCCCAACTATGATGTGTGTGGATGATCAGATATTTTTCTCGCATTGCTGCGCATTTATTTTTACGTCACCCCATCTATAAATTCCCCTTTCTATTTCTATCTCATTATCGCTCGCTATTTCTTCTAACTACTCTATTTAGTCGGTACACGCCAAAAATGGGCGGGACCTAAAATGACGAACAAGGGAAAAGCTCCTTTCTTTGTGTCTCCCCTTTATACGCACTATTTTTCTAATTTTGGAGCACTCAGCATTCTCTGACTTGTGAGTGCTATTTCGCAGGCTCCGAATGATATCATCTTCCTTGCCTTCTATGGTTCTGCATTTGTGCACTGATGCTGGAGAGAGAGCATTCAGAAGTGAGAGAGCGTAGTCATAACTACAAAATGCCCTGCGGGGCTGACGTCGATAGTCTTGCGGGGGCCTTCTGAATTTAGCTCGACGCTCGAGAAATAGCATTCAGAAGTGAGAGAGCTGAAGAAGTAGGAAATCGGGAGGATAAGACTTTAGATTGAGAGGAAAAGAAAAAGATAGAATGACATAGAAGGATGGACTGAAGTGCGAGAGAGTGGGGCATTCTAGAGGGAACTAGAGAATACGAGAAAGGGGCGGAGAGACGAGGAGAAATGGGGAGATAGCGGGAAATTTCGAGAGACCTGGAGAAGGCCAGAACGAGTTGAGACTTTTCTTCTTTTCCCCTACACTTTCGTTTTCTCTTTTGAACACTAGCATATCTGCCCGCTATTGCTGCCGTATTTTCTCAAACCCATCCCCGTACCACATCATTTTTAGCGATAGGCATTTCATCCGTGGTCCTCTAAAATCCCTCTACGGCATTTTCATCGGTCCTAATTCGTAAGCACTACGAGGATCTTCCCGTACTCTATTCTCGAACTTTGGAACGGCTTTTCCTCGGCATGAGATACCGAGAGCCGCAACGTCGCTCTTCTAATCGCACAGATGGAATCTGGCCGCGAGGGGTCCGTTACTTTTTGGATTTTCTAAATCATATCTTTGAAATCGGAGCTATTTTTGGCTTTCGAGACTAAAATGGGAATGAGAAATTTGATCTCATTGGAGTTTTTTCTTCAATGAAAAGCAGAAATTTTGATGGAAGTAAATTTTCGAAATTGTATAGAAGACGATTTTTTAGTAATTCTTTTTCTTCGGAATTTATCTTTTTTCCTTCTGGTTTTCGTTTCATGAATGTTTTGATGCTTGAAATGAGAAAGGAAAAACGATACCCTTTCCCTTACTAATTCATACAACTCCCTTCAATCAATAGAATTCATTCGCTATTGTCATTTTCAAAATTGGAACAACATTTTCTTTTTGTCGAAAAGCGGAAAAAACGATTCAACCCACACTTTTAATTTTGAGCCTCTTCATTGACAAAATTCATCGATAAATTTTCGAAAATTTTTCTATTTCGTTATTCTTCGTTTCAATAAAATCTCATTATGAAAACATCGTGTGGGAGCGAGTTTATGAACTTTGAAAGTTTCCTACTTAAAAAAAATAATAATTTTTCAAATTTCAGATGCACCCCTCGCCGCGAGTTTCTGAGGTCTCCGAGTGCGCGAACGAGGCAAATTTCTCGAACTTCGCTCTGAAAACGGATGGCCAGCCACTGCCTGTGTCCAGCACAATGACTCTTAAACAAAACCAGGTCAGTTTGGGAAAACCGGGCAAATGGTCAGGAAATAATTCTGCGTCTTCACCTTGAGCATGATGAAAGATATCATCACTCTCATCATTAATAAAATTCATAAAAATTTGAATAGAAGATCTTCACATTTCTCATTTGAGCAAGGATTTTGATTCTGGAGGAAAAGCTTTGAAATTGCAATTTGCAGAAACTGCCTCCTTTCCTTTCATGTAGGTAATTTTCTCAGATGCCCCCTCCTTTTGATTCGCGAAAATTTAACCAAATTTCACCATACGCGCACTCCTCGCTAATTTATTCCTTTCTCTAATTATTTATCAGAACGTGGCATAGCATTTTTGCGAGTAACTTGTGACGTCTTCTAGGAAAAAGGTGGGAATTAGTCCTGGGTAATTTGCAGAGGAAAATTTTAAATTTACTCTTCTTTGTGGGGATAGTTTAGAAAATTCTAATTCGACATGATTGCGTCACGCGTCAAGTGATGAATTTTGTTTATTCCAAATTAGGAAGAGACGCAGAGAAGGAAGGGAATGAGATCATCTCGCTTGGATAATTCAATAGCAGCAAAAGCCTGCAAACAAGCAAAATAAGAAGAGTCTTCTCTTTTTCTCTGCCACTCTCCATCAATTATCCTATGTCCCTAACTATTTCTTTCCTGACTACGTCGCTTTGAGCACTTTCCATTTTGATATCAAACTTTCTGAACGCTAAATTGAAGCTGATGAAATTTCAAGTATAAGTGATGGAATTTCTAATTTTGGAACTCCTAGGAAAATCGATAAAAGCGAAAAAAGCAAGCAGCGAAATTAAATATTTACGCTGACATATTTGTTTTTGAAGCTGCCATCGAAAAAGGGGAAATAGAGAGGAAAACAGAAAGAGTGGAGAAAGAATGAGCCTGAGATAGGAAATTTCGAGAAGCTTTTCACGTGTCTTTGCGCGCTGTGCGTTTCTTTTTGCACCAGTTTAGACTAACACGAACTTATTTACTTTTGTCAACCCGTCATGCGTAATAACTATTCTATTATTGGCTCAACTAAAGTCAAGGTTTCAAACATTACTCAAGTGCAAATCAATTTGAAGGAAAATATCCATAAAGTTGTGAAATCTGACCGAAGTTGAGCATAACTTGAAGAAAATCAAATATTCTTATTTTAACTTAGTGAAAAGTTTGAAATTTCGAAATTTTACCCAACTTTAGAAAACCCAGGGTCAAGGCAAACATAATTTGCTTTCTTGTTTTTGCCAGTGTTTTTCACATGACATCAACTTTCTGCCCTAAAGCTTTTCCTTCTTTTTCCTCGAGTTAAGACTTTTCAAGACGAAAACCTCAGTAATAAACTGACACTTTTGAAAATCCCCAAAGATGGGTACAACTTTTGAACGCTGATATTTTGAAGCCCATCAAAGTTGGATTTTTATAAATACAATTTTTGTCGAAAGTAGCATTGAAGGGATTCTGGAAGTACATACAATAGAAAATGCGTGATGTGATATCATAGACGGATTTGCTCTATCTTTGTTATGGAAAAGATAAAGATGCAGAAGAAAGATTGAATTTTTTCAGTAGAATAAATCTCTGTTCTCTCGCTAATCTGTGAAAATGAAAGCGTACGAATTTTCGCTTGAAGCGGAAATCCGGTTCACTTGAAAAACGAAAAGCGAGTGGGGCAAAATGATCGCACTTTACATGGCGTGTTCATTCCATTCATCGTTCTCATGGTTCATTTCGAGGCAATTAAAATTTCGTGGCAAAGAGGATTGTAGTTTGATTTTTTGCTAGGGTCGATTACACAAATTTGTTGAAAAAAAAATCGGATTTTTTCCTGAACACTTCAGCCTGTTTTTTTTTTAGTTTTGTTTTAAAATAAAATAAATCAAAGAAATGTTTGAGGTGGCCCGTCTGCGAACAGTTCTGGACGAGAAGGTGGACATCCACGGCCGAGGCAACTTCCCCACGATCTCTGTGCGACTGCTTGACTTGATCATCCGCGTTCGACACAAGCTGCGACAGGCCGAGATGCCCCCCAAATGCGTCAAACTCAACGGGGGTGCTGCCTCATTCGTCGCCTCTGCAGACGCATTTCCCTATGCGGACATCGACCTCATCTTCCCCATGGAGTCTGGCGATGCAGACAGCTTCGATAAGGTTCGACTTGTTGGGGAACTCCTTACCTCAACACAAACTATATTTGTCAGGTCCGAGACGCGGTTTTCGACACGATTGTGGAGATGCTTCCGGACGCGACGAACAAGACAAAGATGAATGCGGACACGCTCAAAGACATCTACATCAGGAAGATGGTCAAGGTACGCACATTTTGGATGATTGAATGATTGGGTGACTGGGAGAAGATGGAGGAAATGCCCTATGTTTCAGGTGTCGAGCAACGACGATCGTTGGTCTTTGTTTGCTCTGAATAACGAGTTCGGAAGATGCATCGAGCTGAAATTCGTCGACAAAATGAAAAGACAGGTCAGAAAATTATCAGTTTGAAAATACCCTTAATTTGGCCTGCGAAAAATGCACTTCTTTCAAAAAACCTCAGTAAAAATCATCAACTTGTTATAACAAAAAATGTTGATTTCAGTTTGAATTTTCCGTGGATTCGTTCCAAATTCGAATCGACCCAATTCTGGAGAATCCCTCCGCGCAGAGACCGACTGTTGTCATCGAGTCTATGTACGGCGACATTCACATGGCTCTCTCCCATCTCAAGGTTCCACAATTCTTCAACAAACTTTCCAAAAAATCCATTTTTCAGGAGCGTTTGATCGACACGCGCAAGCCTGAGGAAATCAGAGGAGGCGGTCTGCTGAAGTACTGCCATTTGCTGACGAGAGGATACAAAGCGGCCAGACCCGACAAGTGCAGGCAACTTGAAAGGTACGTTAAAATGCTATACACCGCATTTGGGTAGTTGACGTTGAGAAATATCGATTTGTTTTCAGATACATGTGCTCGCGATTCTTCATCGATTTTTCTGACGTGGCCACCCAAGAGCAGAAGCTCAAGAACTACCTGGACAACCACTTTGGATCCAATTCTGATCAGGTACGAATTTGAGTAATCTCTTTTGTGAATCGAAAAGAGACCTCTCTTCAACAAGATCCCCTTTCAGTGGTCGCTTTCGGGAGACGAGACAGACTCAGAGGCCTCGACGTCTCAAGCTCCGTCCTCCATAATGGCTCAGAATCAGCTCAGATACGACTTTCTCATGCTGCTTTACAGGTTGATAAATTTAACTAAAAATGCAAAAATCGATAAAATTAAATTGCAGAGTGATCAGCGAGTCGACTGTTTGTCTGATGAGTCACGACAGGAAAATGACGCTTCAGATGATCGACAGATTGGCTTTCCAGGTAAACAAGATTTTTTAAAAATCAATACAAATTAAGAAAAAATAAACGTTGCAGGTTTCGATGTCGATGTACAGCTGTCAGCAGCCTGCAGTGGCGGGTCACGTCCCACGCACCACGCTCTTCTACCTGCAGCCCAACACCAGCAGATGGATTCCTGTTGTCTGAGCATTTTGTCAAAAGTCGGACTTGTCACACAAACCACTCGGCCATCACTCCATTCATTCAAGAGGTAGTCCAAGCTGGACTACTCCTCAACTTTTCTTTTGGTTCTTAGCACCCCGTAGATCGGTGAAACTTTAGATTTTCTATGCACAAAATAGTTTACCTCTGAAAAAGTTCAGTCTAACTATCATTTTTAGTGATTCTAGATTTCAATTTTACCTCGGAATGATAAGATGGAGAATTTTGGATTTTTGATCAAAGATTCTTATCATTCAAAAACTTCGAAAAAATCTAGATTTTCAAAGAATTCAATCCAATCATAATGATGCTGCAATCCTCAGAATCCTTTACTCTATCTTTACAAAAATGTGGTTAGAAAATAATTCATTATTGATTAAAATGAAAAGACGAAATATCTTTGCATACAGGTTATTGCAGTTACTTTTCTCCTAAAAATTTATTCTGGAATTTTCATGAACAAATCTTACATGCCTTTATCAACACAACGTGCTAGTAGTTTCATATTTATTCACAGTGAAAATGATATTGTTATTTGAAGTGAAATTGCGAAAATTTCATGAAGTTTCTGAAATTTCACTTTGACTCCATTTCATGCACACTAGCTGGTTTCTAGATCATAAGACGATGGATTATAACTGAGAGATTTTCGGCAAACTTTTTCCGAGAAATTTTCAAAAATTGCCGAAAGCTTCTCGAACTTCGTCAAATCATTCTGCTGTATATACACCGATTCTAAGTTGTGTGCACATACCGTAATCCTTTTTATAAGGCGTTGTATACTCTTCTATTTTTCTACAACAATCTAAAGACGTGTCTATTTTCTCGAAACGAAGTCTCCGGTCTTTAAAATTACTTTGCCTAGGAGATAATTAGCTCGTTAATTGGTCAATTATCTGCTTTGTTAAAGAGAGTAATTAACGGGATAATTATCTTCATTCCTCTACATAACCAGGTGTCACCTTATAGCCTCTGGAAAATTGTCTATTTTATCGTAAGATCTAAAATAGAAGCTCTTCAAAATTAGAAGACTCAAAACTTCTATTCTAGATATTACGGCATTTTATTATTTGGGAAATCCTCATTACATAATCACATTTATGGTTCGTTGAAGCTTATATGGGAATTTTTAGACGATGCGAGTTAACGTATACTCCAAAAATGGTCCTATTTTCCACGAGAAAATTTGAGGGTTTGCACTATTTTCGTCCCGAATTTTTGTAGTCTTTATCGTGATTCTACCTGAAAACATACGAGAAAATCTTCCACAAAAATATTTCTTCTTTTGAAAGAAAAGTTCATTATTTCCGAAGAAGTTATAACTTTAATGCGGCGTATTTTCCTATGTAAAAGTCGATATATTTTACCTTGTTCTTGTTTTTACTTGGGTTATTTTTGAAATGTGAATAAATAAGTTTACCTAATGAGTAGATAAATTTGTGATGAAGCTTAACTGTCGTATTGTGTGGTGGTGCGGTGCTTTAGCTTCTCTCTCTCTCTCTGTTGTTTTGGGGCTTTGTGATTGGCTAGCTAATGCCTTCAATTTTCAGCACGTCAACCGAGTCTTAGAATTCGTCATACCGACCTCAAAATCTCCATGATGACTCTCGTTCAAGCAACTTCTCAAGAACTCCATCTGTTTCTTGTGTCTCCTCTTTTTCGACCCCTTGTAGTTCCCACACTTTCTCTTTTTCTATACTATTTTCCAAAAAAAAGGTGGGAACTACAGTGGACTATTCATCTTTCAGGCGAATTCCCTGAAAAATTAGCATATACCAAATCTACCGATACACGATCATTAGTTAGCCCAAGGCATAAAATAATTAACGCGTGTATAACGGTAGGCTTGGCATATTCAAATAATTTCGAGAATACTGCGGTGCGGTGATGTGCCCCATTCTAACAGGGTTGGTGTAAAATTTTGGATTTTTTTTTCTCGCGAATAAGTTGAGAATTGGTGCTACATCTATAAAATAATATTGTATTCGAATTTTTATTCAAAAATGATAATTCGACTAAAATACGAAGAAGCTAAAAATTTCTTCTCTTGCAAGTGCTCTATGATTATGATTTGCTTCAGGCATGAAAATGTTTGATGCGTGGTCAAATATTTCGGATATCACTTTCATCCCTTGTTGGTCTTTAGTAAAAATAAAAAATGGAATGTCAAATGAGAAAAATCATCGTTCGAAAAATTTTGAAAATGGTTTTGGTCCTGGTATACGAAAATTTTGATGAGGGATTGATTTGAGCAAATTCGCGACGAAAAATCTCGAAAATATAAAATTTGGCGAGATAACTGAAATTTTGAGATGAATACGAAAATTGAAGACTAAGGCTAAATTTTTTTTAGGAAAATAATTGCACTTGATGGAAGATTTGTTGTAAAATTAAAGATTCTATAACTCATAGTAGGAGAATCTCAATATTTTGAAAGATACACGCTTGACGTTCAATATTAAAGTGAAAGACAGAAAAATGCGATAAAAATAAATAGGCAGGAAATTAGAAAGCACTAGTGGGCGTTTTTTACATTTTGAACTTGGCTCGGATGAAGTTCGAAATTCAGATTTTTAAAATTTGATTCCGAAGTCGAATTCTAAACCTCGAACTTCTACCAGAGCTGATTAGAGTTGACCGTAATAGATTGTGAGAGGAGAGGGAACTTCATGAAATCGGGCATTTTCAGCAAAGTGAAAACTCATTGCCGCATTTGAAATCGACGATGATTTTCTGGGCTGGCGGCTCAATAGTTGAGGATTCTGGGGAACTAGAAGAGGACGCAGAGGTTGTTGAAGAGACTTTTGAACTTGTGGACTGAAAAATTTAATCTTAGAAAGAATTTTTAAGCTTTATACCAAATTTTATCTACAATCTGGAGGTGAAGTAATAATTTTTTAATTATTCTTTTTAAAGTTGAAATTGAATTAAAGTATCAATGTCTTGCATTAATTGACGACGGTCTTGTTTTCAGAAATTTGAAAATCAACTGATTCCTACCTTAGTTGAAAGCGATCTAGTGGTAGAAACCGTCGAGGTTCCATCAGAAAAGTCCTCATCAGAAATGCCGGAGTCGGTAACGAACGAAGAAGGAGAGGTACTGCCATCTTTCTCACTCTCCTTCTCGTTCATTTTTGCCATAACCTCACTCCTTCGGGCTCTTTCCGGAGTGACCTGGTTTGACGAGATTTCGCTTCCCTGAAATTTGGATTTATGAGTTTCTTTCTGATCGAGTTTATCGATTATTTTTTAGAAAGAGTGAATGCACCATATTTTATTTTGGTCCGAAGAATTTTGTATCTAGTAATTTTTGAGATCTTTTATTCCTAAATTGAATTTTCTGACCGGAATGGGTGGCAAGGCTCGATTAGCAAATTGCTCATCCGACGACTTTTCCGTTTTCTCGATCGACTCAGCCGACTCCTCGCTTTGTTTAGAATTCGCCCCAGCTGCCATAATTTCCATGTTGTGCATCGGAACCGGGGGAATATTGGCATTGATCTGAAATTTCGACTTCAGTTTTCAAGATTTTTTAAACTTTCTTTCGACTCTCGACTCTATTCTAAATTCCAATTCTTCCTAATCCAAATTCGGAATTTTTCTTCCTGTTTTGTGATGCAAATTGTATCGATGGGTCAATGTGAATCGGAAAGAAAAAAGACTGGAAAAGAAACGAGAAAGAGAAGAAGACAAAGATAAAGTAGGCCAGCAGCAAAGCAGAAAGTACGACTTCCAATGAGAATCCAAGGCTAACGATCTCGTTAAGACTTATAAAGCCAATTTTGGAGAGAAAATAAGAGACGGCTTCTTGGAAAGTTCATAAGGATTTTTAAAAATCTATCTAACACTTCCGCTCTAAAATGCTTGGAACTGAAAAAGAAGTAAAAATAAACGGATTGTTGCAAAGTTATGTGCACTTTATGCACAATTTTCCACTCTTAATATTTACGAATCTACAAAAAGTTGAAAATGAGAAGAATTTTTGGAAAGTGATGTGGGGCGTTTTTTCATATTCGACAACATTTCACGTTCAAACTTCATGAATTTACAGAAAGCTGAGTTGTAGATGAGAGATATTCTGACCTGATTATTCTTAGCCTCATTGTTTTTAGCCAATCGTTTCTGGAACATCAAAGTGTTGAGCTGTAGGAAATGGTCAGGAACAGTGCTCGGATTCTTGAAATCCACAACCGTGCTTTCATGTCGTTTCAATTTGTCGCGGGTATTAATTCGGCTAGGCACGTCTTTCGCTGAGTAATTGTCCTGAACAAGTATTTGATTGTGTCATCCAAATAAGTCATTTTCAAAATTAGCATTCTCTAACTTCAGTGCTATTTCCACTATCTCCAGCTAGTATATTCCGGAGAGGACATGTTCTAAATTTTTAGTTCCCAAAACTTATAGGATGACTAAATAGCGCATATTTTCACTCCTGAGAATTAATTATACGATTTTGGAATTTCGACATTTTCATTTCAGTTTCTAGTTTGGTCTTAACATCACAACATGTTCGATTTTGATTCTAAGTTCGGTTTCATTTTTCAAAAATTAACGCTTTTGTTCGTTATATCGGTGATAAATCGTCGGTTCATCAGTTTCGGTTCGGTTTTGATCACTTTCTATCGAAATATAGTCGTTTTCGTTCAGTTCGTGTGCGTTCAGACTTAAGTTTTTTACAACCATTTACTGACCATTCATGATTAATGCCTAGTTAAAATTACTAGTAGAATGAATAATGATCCTATGGCCTGGGGACGATTTTTATACAAAAAGTATATTTGAAAAAATGGACTCCTTGTATTTACAAACGGCTCTTTTCCTACATTCCCCACCCTTCCTAGGCGTCTGTAAATGCAGGAGTCTAAAAATGACGGCTTGACCGTATCATTTTTCGGTGCAAATCACGATTAACCATGAACCTACCTTTGCCAGAACGAAGGCTAATAGGCCTAACGCTATGATGGCCATTAGAATGGAAAATATGGCGAGTAGAATATTGACAGTGAGGGCTGAGATCATCGTTGGAAGGCGCATCGACAATTTCGGGTAGAAATTCGATTAGGAATATTTCACCATCCAAAATTTAAAAAATAGGAAAATAAAGAGGCTGATAAATTGAGTGCTGCTTATTGAATAATTTGGACTCTCTTGAAGATCTGAAAGGAGTTTGTTTTTTTCACGAAATTCTGAAGTTGATCACGGTAAAATCGTATGGAAATCTTAAAAACCTATTGGCCATCTGTATGTGTGAAAATTCGCTCGTAAAGAATGAAATTGATGAAAATCGAGAAGAGGAATGAATTGTAGATGGCAGAACAGTGAATTGGGATGCAAAATGCACACCTGAGCATACACGAGTGGACGCTAGATGTGATGTGATCTAGTAAAGGGAAGGATGCGTATTTTGAAGGATAGAAAAAATAGGCTATCTGAATCATGAAAAATATGGCTGCATAGGCATATGCTGGTAGTTGCAGCGATGAAGACATAGCTTTGAGCAAAATATGATAGAGTGGACGTTAGAACTGATGTTGTAGCAAAGTACTCATATTTTGATAGAAAGGGACGGCCCGCATCAGAAAAAATAAGAAAGAAGACAGGCTGGTATAAGCATAGGCTGGTGTAGATGCCATTAGCTCGTAAGTGCACTAGGGTTTCCTTACGCAGTTTGATGCTGTGAATCCGGCGCGCGTAGTCGAAAAAGGAAAATCACTGATGGAGAGGGAATAGGGTAGGAATAAAGATAAAAGTGATAGAGTTGGTGGTAGATGGAGAGATTAGAGGTCTAGAGATATGATAGATGGTAGATATGGATAAAGATAGAGAGAAAAAGACATGGATAAAATATAGGATAGAAGTCTAGAGATAAGGAAAGATAAAGTTAGAAACGGGGTGTTAGGCGCAGAGATATCAGAAACAGCATTCCCCCTTGCATTTGCATCACTCCCTCCGCTTTTCCTTATATCGACTAACGGACTGACTTTGCTTTTTCATCATAGCGCGAACCTGTTCTGCGTCATCACTCTCATTCCATCATTTCCATCATTCCACCCCAACCCTCCACTCTCCTTATCATAACAGGCACGCACACACGACTCCCACACAGATATGGGCGCATGGACGACTTCCAGAAAACTTATCCAAACACAAATTAGAGACTGATAAACCTTGTACGATGATAATATCGGATCTGATATAGGATGAGGACATGTGGATTTTGGAAAGTTCACTCAAGTTACAGGTGCGAACCTTCGATAGTACACGCATTTTTGAGGATAATGCCGGATTTCTTGGGAAATTCAACATCATTCATTTTAAAGTATAGAAAGTGTATTGATAAAAGTGATTTTTTCAGAAAAATTTCGAATCAGATTGATGACAAACGGCTGAAAGGTCAATAAAGGACATGAGATAATCATGATAAAAACTGACTCTGACAGTGATTGGGATGAGATTTGGAACACAAGAAAATCTCTTGATAGGATAAATTAACGCATCCGCTGAAAATAACGAGAAACTAACAGGATAATTTGAGAATTCCGTAATTCGAAGAAATAGCACGTAGAAAGGAAAAAAATCTTTCCTAATCACTCGTAACTATACAGACTATTTCTTCAAGTTGCAAATTTTCCGAATGAACGATTGATCGTCGAAAATACTCTGTGAATGGTCGAATAAGTTTGGAATATCCCTGACGGTTTTTCTCTTCTATGCTTCAATATAGCAGGATGCAATACAACTTCTATGAATGGTCGAATGCTTGAAAAGGAATAAGCTTTCATATGTCCCAGACGGTTGCAATTCTCTATGTTTCAGTATTGGAAGAGATCAGATATGTGGCCAAAATGAATGAATCGACTGGTCTTCACTATGTTACAGTTTCATCAGTTCATCATTTGTTCACTTTCATTCGTTATCAGATGAAATGTTTGCATCTCAGGCTTCTCTAAAATCCACTTTCTCCTTCATCATTCAATTTCACTACTTTCATCTGGTTAACCACATGCGCAGTGCCATGCAGAAATGCATCAGGTTGCAGTCAATCAGACTAATGAAAATCAGGAAATCACTCATCAACAAACAAACACACACATGTGAGTAGTAGATTGATGATTTCTAATAAAAACAGATTTAGATGAGAAAGGTCAAAGATTTTATAGGAGAAGCTTTCAGTTGTTGACACAAATTATTGAAATATGGGGTAGTCAGAGAATGAATTTTGAAAAATTTGAGGTATAGGATGAAATTTTCATATTTTTATTGAAGTAGAGGTTTGGTCAAAATGAGCATGTTCATCGGAAAATGAAGATATGAAAAATGGTCTAGAAACGAACGGCAAAACGCAGGCTTGACACAGTTTAACGTATAATCTGTGTGCTAAATGAAATAAGGCTCGGGGAAAACGGCGAATGATCGAAGAAACATGGACAAAAAGTGAAGAGGAAGGGGGAAATACTTGATCTAAGAAAACAAATGTTGCCAGTGAGAAGGGCTTTACAGGTTGATGAGATCATTCGGAAAGTGAGCTCTATTGATAATGACCAGTGAGTAACGTGATCTTCTTCTTCTAACAATCAGGCACTTGTAGGTTCTAGGTGAAAATTGGAAAAGTAGGATTAGAGAAGTAGGGCTGTGACTGTGGCATATTTTTAGAAAAGTCGAATCAGATGGGAAAATTTTTAGAACTCTAGAAACTGTCTAAATTAGTAAATTAGTGACGAGACAATAGGAACGGGAAAATCGAAAATGCTTCAAAAATTCTTTGGAGTCAAAATAGAAATTCTTTTTTCACTACCAGACTAAATTTTGAGAGCTTGAAGGACGACTAATAGAAGTAAGCATTTCGCATTATTGATTGGAGAGAACGTCGATATTCAAAAATTGTTACGCCATTCGTCTCGTTTCTCTTCTACGCGACTCATTATTTCGCCTCAAAATTGAACTCTAATTGCTGCATGAATATCAACTTTCTTTCCAATCAACGATATTACGTTTCCCTAGGTTAGATAAATTAGAAACTAGAACGATTGAGACATTCCAAAACTAATGAATGATAAGAGCGCTTGAAGAGCAACGATAAAAACTGATTGACAAAGTGCGTAGATTTGTGTAGATTTATGAGATGACAAGTTAGTGAACATCTCGATTCTCACCTCTGTGCCTTTCTGCGATTCGGTTCTTTCACGTTTTTGTTTCTTTCCCTCTCTCTATTCCCTCTTTATTCTCTCTACTCTCTAGCCATATTGTTTCTATCGTATGTCGATGTACATCTCTCGTGCTCTCGTGCAAGATTGCTTGCAGCTGTCTATCTTCTTTGTTTGTGCAACATAGACAAAAAATTCTAAAAACTGGAGAAAGAGAAAGAAAGAGGTAAAGAGAAATAGAAGGAGAGAAAGAATGAAAGATAAAAAAAGAAGAGCTTTTGACGAACGCGCGCGCGCGCTGCCACAGGCAATACAGGCAGGCGCGCTAAGCAAAATCTCGGAATCCCAACATTTGAAGTTGAAATTTGAGAAAAAGACGATCTTTCTTTCTCTTTCCCTTGTTGCCTTCTTGCATACGTTTCAAAGAGACTGATCATTTTCCAAAGACCTCACAAAATTCCGGATCAGGCTTCTCAATTTCCAAGGCTAAACTCACTGGAATTTCGAAAAAAAAAACTGAAATAGGTGAAATTTGAAACAGAACGGTAAAATATCAAAAATCACCAGAAACGGATAGATTTTGGATGAAAGGAAATGGTCATGTTTTGTTGAAAGAATGTGAAGAGAAAAAGCGGACAAAAGAAAGATACCTAATTTTGTGAATGGTGAAGAGGTTAGCGAGGCTTGATCATTAGCGTCACAAAAATTCACGTTGTCGAGTGGGGCGAATGCTGGAAGCCAACTTGGAACTTTTGGTATCGCATGCCTTAGGCGGTGTGAATTATCTCAGTCAGATTTGCATTACTATCTCTCATCGTGGGACGAGAGATGATGAACGAATTGTTGAGGGTAGAAAGTGGGAAAAGCCACTAACTTCCCTGCCACGCCTTTTATCTTCCCTTTCTTCAATTCGGACATCAGAGGAAAAAAGTGATTTTCATTCGACGTATAGGGGAAACAACGCTACATGTTTTCCAGAAAAGGAGATTCGAGAAAGTCAGAAAAAATGGACTCGAGAGAAAAAGCATAATAAACATGAAGAAACATGGTGCGTGATTCTGGAGAAAAGAAAAATAAAATTTAGAGGTTTAAAAAATGTGAGAAAAAAGCAAAAAGATTGAAGTTAGTGCGATGTTTTTCCAGAGAAAATCAAAAACAAGGTGTTATATAAAAATTGGGAGATCTGAGGAAAAAGTTTGGTATGAAATAGAACGTGTTCTTTCAGGAAAGAAGCAGGGACTTTAGGAGTTTGAAAAAATCATATATAAAAACAGGAGAAGCTTAAGAAAAAGAAAAAAAAAAAGCTTGAAACAGAAGAGGAGAAGTGTCGAATTGAAACGATGGCGTGTGAATGTGTGTGTGTGTGTGAGTCTTAGAGAGAATCCGTTGCTCTTCTGTTGTTCTGTTGTTTATTGTTGTTCCTTTGTTTGAATGTTTGCAGCATCTGCAGAACGAAGACCGACAGAGATGGACTGCTTGGGGGCATGCACTCTTTTTCCCGCGCTTTTTTCGCTCAATCCATCCATCGATTCACACACGGACGAAGAGAATCAGATTTTGACGGCTAGAGGGAGCAAATCGAAAAGAGTTTAGCTTGAGGGAAAGGAAACTAGAGACATTTAGATTTTCTTTTGAAATTATGAAAAATAAAAGGAAAATTTTGCTTTTTTTTAAGTTTGCGTGGTCGTTTCTTGTTTCAAATCATGTAAATCTTATATTTTTCAAAGAAAGGCAACCTTTTTCAAATTATAAAGTTACCAGCACCAAACGGCAAACTTTAGCCTGATTCTCTAAAACAACTCTTAGAATGTAATATCCTTGAAAATCCTATTTTATTCTTAAATTTAGCATATTACACTCCAGAATAGAGCGTAGTTTGTATTGGTAATCTCGCACACCATGTGCACATGCATTTATTCTTCTGTTTGATTGTTCTAATGACCCATTTGATAAGCGAATAGTCTTGGGACATCATAAAATCTCGCTATGCTCCTCACATGAATTGCATTTTTGTGTTGTAGAGCGGCACAAAATATAAATATTTTCATGTTTTCCTAAATTTTTGGTCATTTCATTTGAATTTCATGCGAAATGTTTTTTTTGTATATTTCATCTATGATTTCAAATTTTTATGTCATTTGAAAGAAAAAAACATAATTGGCTTACTAGAATCTTTTAGAAATACTACTTTGAAAAATTATAATCCATTGATGTTTATTTACCTTTCATTTAGCATTCGGTTTTCTTGTGAAAGTTCTTGCCCATTTCATTTATGATCAAAACGTTTACGCCGTTTTGACTTTGTTGCATATTTACAATCCAGGAAATTGTTCATCTGCGATAAAAAATGATCTATCAAAACGTGTTTATTTACATTTATTTTTGTTCGTTTCCAGACTCTCATGATAAACTCCCTCTAAAGCTTTTCAAGCCCTATAAAACCCTGCGTCTGGCTTGCAATTTGTAGCTTCAGCTTCATCTAAAATCTTTCTCTTTTCATCTCTCATATTATCCAACTATCTCATTTCAAACCACTTTCCATTCTCCGGCCGAAACCTTCGACTCTAGCATATTTTTTTTTTGCAAATTATCAAGACGAATAATTTAATTTACGACTTTAATCAGAAATCTCGCTTTTTCCAAAAGTTTTATTTTCCGAGAGATGTTTTCGCATTTTCTCAGAAGCTATCATAAAAGAAATCAATTCCTGCGAGAGAGGCCCCCTTGCTTTTATGTTCCCATTCAATTTCGCATTCCTTGCATTTGTCATGTCAATTTTATTGCCCGACTAAAAACTCATAAATTAAAATTTATTGCCATCGAAATTCAGAACTATTTAAAAGCTACTGATAACTATTCAACTCAGTTTAAAAAACTTAATAAGTTTAGATTTATTGTTATCAAAGTTCGGCATAATTTCTACTAAATTTATTGATTTCTGGTAGATGTTGAAATGTTCAAATTCGAAAACTCGGCTGTATCGGTAGTGCCAGACAGAGTCAAGTTAGGCTCCAAAAAGAAGGTTAGTCTAAAATTTATGCAAATATCGATGATATGATTCCCATGTGAAAAGTGCCTTTTGTTTTAAAATTTTCCTGGTCAGATTATCGGTATTTTGATGCTGGTCTGATAGTGTTTAAAACATAAGAAAAGAGAAATGCATTTTCTTTGTCGACTTTTCCGGTAGTTACGCTATCTTTTTTTTTTCTAAATATTGGTTTCGTCAAACTTCATCGCTTTCTTTGTTTTCTTGAAATGATAAACAATACAGAAAGAGACATATTTGAAAAAGTAAAACCTTCATCACGTTTCCGATTTTCTGTCTAGTTCCGTGTTTTGCATTCTTTCGGCGTTACAGTGGTCATTTAACTACAAGTTCTGGTTACATTCTTAATTTTCCCGTGAAATGGCGTTTTCTCGTCTTTATTGACATCTCATAAAATCGATAAAATTCGCTTTTATAAATATCTTTATCTCTAAAAGCGCATTTTAGCATCGAGTTGATATCATTTCTGACATAATATTGGCGCTAATCTATCATAGATCAATTAAACCTCAACTTCTCATTGATTTACTCGAAAATAGGTCGCATGCGATATTTGCACAGCGCAACGTTATAAGAAGGCATTTCTCGCCATTTTTCATCGATTGATTTGTTGCAAATTAATAATTTTATATCAACAATTCACAATAATTTGTTCATATTTCAGATGGAAAAGGAACAAGTTATCCATCTGATTCAAAATGCCTTTCCTGAAAATGATATTTCGATGCAGGTATAGAAATCCTATATAAATTTTAAAAAATCGAAATTCTAGTGCAATATCCACATCAAAAATTTGGATAACGCGAAAAGCTTCTGGTCGAAAATATACCAAGTTGATCTTCACTGGAAAGACGATTATTTGAGGGATTTGTTTCCGAAGTCTGTTTTTGTCAAGGTAAGAATTTTCTATGTTTCAAAAAAATCTCTGGAAATAACCATTATTCGTATAACTTCAATAATTGGCTTTAGCTTAAAAGAATTAGATTTTAGCTTCCTATCATCTCGGATAATGTAAAAAATGGTGAATCTGATGATATGGAAACTCTCAGGGAGTTGGAAAGAACTCTAAAAACCATCACAAAAGTAGGATGCAAATTATTTTTCCCTCAAATTTGTGATTTTTAGATCGAAAATGAATTCATCAATATGATCAACAACGTGAAGATTCCATATTTCACAACGATTCATTCTTACTATGTCGAGAATATCACTGACACCCTGCAGGGCGGAATGGTCTCGAAAAATTTGGTCGGAAAAGCCTTTGCCGCTGAATATATTCCCGGGTTTAATGAGAAGCAGGTAAAAAAGCGTAGGATTAGATCTGTTTAAATTATTCCTAATTCATACTTCGACAATCATTTGGTCAGGTTTTAAATTTATCGAAATGTTATAGGAGAAATTCACATACAATTTTGAGCTCATTCGATTTTTTCTAATCTAGGTCCTACGATTAATGGATGCATTAGCTGGACTTCATTTCTGGTCGATCACCAATGCGCACATTTGGCGTCAGAAATTCGGGAAACTCGACACTATTGACAAGGGATGCGCTGCTTTTTTCGTAAGCAAAACCCAAATTTATCCGGATAGATTCAAGTTTTCAGTATGATTCCGTTATGCAATTCGAAAATATCAGACCTGACTGGTTCAAGGACAAAGTTTCGCCGCTCAAATGGGGCTTCACCGAAAAATTCGCTGAAGCCTCGATGGTGGATACTTTAGGCAACCAACCAAGTTCTGGAAGATAAAAAAAAATCGAGAAATTTCAGGACTACCTCCAGTTTTAGTGCACTATGATCTTAATGTAACGAATCTACTATGGCATAATAGTTCGGATTCAGATGATGTAATAAAATGAATAAAATTAAGCAAACAAAAATCAATCATTTTGTTATTTTAGCTGGCCGCTATAATTGATTTCCAATTCATTCATAGCGGTCGAATTACAGAGGATATTTTGCGAATTTTACAAATCGGAATTTCGCCCGAAGATAGGAAATTGAACAAGGACAAGTAAGGATGCAAAACCAATTTGCCTTTGAAAAAATAGTTTTAGATATCTAAAACGCTACTACAACACTTTATCAGAACTGTTCAACGGCAAACCTCCGTTTTCGCTTGAAGACGTAATTTTGTTATCATTAAAAATATTTAAAAAAAAAAAAAAAAAAAAAAACTCTAGGTCTACGAAAACTACGACGCTAATTATCTTTACACTGCCACATTTTCTTTGTTTGGAGTGATAAACTATTTCAACATGTACAACAACAACGAAATTGAATCGTGTCCGAAGAAGCGGGAATACTTTCAGGTAAGATACTTATAAATCCATTATTCCTTAAAGTAACCTAGGCTGAAAATGTTAGCCCTTAGCGCTTTGAATTCAGATTTAGAGCTAATTTGAGATTTTAAGCAATTATTAACTTTAATTTCAGAAAGAACTTTTAAACATCGCCAAAGGAATCATAGACGACATCTATGGAAACGGTTTCGATAAACCAGTTCCACACTAGGAATCATTTTTTATCACAAATTTAATTTATTACATTCGTGAGATTAATTCCTTCGCTTATGTACAAAATTTCATAATGGTTTTCTATGAAAATATAAATTTTTATTTCCGTGCTTAAATGTAATAGCACAGTATAAAGCTAATGAAATGAGTAGAAACTGAATCAGACATTAAATTAATACCCTTTTTATAATTACCAAACTAAGTAATCACATTGGTTAATTTAGAGTGTCCAACCAGAGTTTTTCGACTAGTCTTAATCGTATATCGGGGTCGATGTGGAATAAGAGCATTCCTAAATTAACGCCAATTAAAAGTGATAAGAATATTGACTGTGAATTTTTTTTTTTTAATTCAAATGGTAGGAGATGCTGATAAGACCTAAAACATAGAGCTCATGGATTGCGATCTTTCGCTCCCTTCAGGAGTGGACTTCTAATTTAAGAAACCTCTATTTTAGGTTTCACGGTATTCTTAAAATTCCGAGAAAGTTAAACACACATACCCTGCCCCTTCAAAATGAACTCCTCAGTGATTACATGCTTGAACCGACAGCCCATCCTGACCGCCATCTCAACGGTCCAGGTACCATGACCACAGCCTACCTGCAAGTTTTTAGAAATGCGCACCATTTTTCTGAATTTTTATCATTTTTACCCTAGTAGGATTGAAAATAACAGGTGCATCCCTCGTAGGATATAGGAAATTACTCGCTTCACCGTTGGGAGCGTGCACCTAATTTTTGAAATTAAGTAATTCTAAAAGAGAAAAACAAATACCCGTAGAATAAGTTCCCTCTGACATAGGGATATGAATTGTAGTTCGATTTGGCTGGCTTGCTCAGGACAGAATAATTGCTCTTTGGCGTGATGGTCCACAGAGAAACATTCGTGTGCTCTAGAGAAATTGCATTTTTGCTTAAATTAGATCTACAGAAGGAATGCTTTTTGAAGTAACTATTTCGATGAATGACTTTTAACGTATGCAAAAGTGTTGAATATCGAAATGCATTTGTGAGATTTGTAAAATTGAACTTGTTGCATTTTAAATGATCGCAATCATTGTCAATTTTCGTAAAATTCGGGATAAGAAATTTTCTGAAGTATGTATTAAACAAATTTTTGGGACACCCTTAAGTTATTTGTGAGCTTTTATAAAAGTTAGTTTGATTCGACCAAGTTCAGTGCCAAAGTATGTAAGACTACTGCTGATAGACAATTTTTTAAACATTATTTTGTTTTTAAATTCTGAAAGCCAAACCTGCGTTTCCGCTCGAAGCTTGTGAGTCTGCAATTCCTGTCGTAGACTTTGCCCTCCTTCTTGAAGAAATGGACGAGCGGACAGACCTGCTGCTGCGCGTTGATGTCGTGCCATTGTGAGGGGAAGACGCGCTCCTCGCGACGTCGACGGATTATCGTCAGATTTCGGGTGAAGGCCTAATAATTTGAAAATTATGAAATTTCTTCTTAGCCCTGTCCTCCTCTTAGAAATGTTCATCGCTAAAATATTACAATTTCACATTATCTTCCTATCATACTCACCTATTTGTAAGTTCCTATTATGACACATTAAAATTTTAGGATATCTTTTAAGCGTTTGTCTTTTGTGTTATTTTTCCTACTAAAAATTTTAAATCTCAGGTTACATTTCCTAATCTTCACTATTTGTAGGGCTTTGATGATAAACATTTAAATTTTCGATATATTTTAGGAAACGAAGTATAATATGCCAAATTTCATTGTTTGACATATTGGTTTTTGCCATATTTTACTTGGAAAAATATTACTGCAAATTTACCTGTGATATCAAAAATATCGAATCCTCTTCATTTTCGTCGTTCGGATCTTCGATAATCACATTTTCGACTTCCTGAGCCCGGAAACTTTCCCGATTCGGGTCCTTTTTCCGTTTGGAGAGTCGTAAGCTTCTCTAAATTTATTCAGTTATTATTAAAAATATTAGACGTCGATAATTCCCTATTTTTAATTTCTCCATAAGATGGACTTTTGTTGTATTTTATATTTTGAAAAATAGAGAAGATAGTCTTACGTAAATGAAAGCCTTGAACGATCCACTTCTCTTGAAATTCGCTGTTTGCTCGGCAGGAGGTACAGCTTTTTCGTTCGTTCCACTCGTTGAAGCTATTTGACTCCTCGCTTCTGCCATTCTGGCTATGGCCATTATAGTTTGAAACGTTTAGATATACTGTTTTAGATTTAGGGATATATATGAAATCCAGAAATATCCGATATAGATTAGAATATTCTGGATCAAGACATACTTGGAAATGTGCAGGTTCAGGTATTCTGAAATTAGTTTCTATTTAGATAGAATACATGTCGTGAAGAAGCGATAAAATGACCAAATAATGCATGATGAAAAATTTTAAAACATCGATTTTTTAAGATTAAATAATGATAGCTCGAAAGATAGACGAAAATTTAGTATAGAAATCGAGACATAAATTTCTGATGAAGACGCCAAAGTACAAATTTTCTATAGATACTAAATATTCGAATTGACAAAATAGATGATAAAATGGAAAAATGAAGATGAGTGCAGGTTGAGTAAGTCTCGTTGTGAGTGATATGATCGATAACTTTATATTTGAGCTAATCAATCAAATAAATCAAACGCCTATTTCCACGGCTAACCCGGCCTATTTGGGATGAAAATGAAGAAAATCAGGAAAAGCGTGAGAAATGACGACCGATATCTTTCGATCGACATTCCTATCATTACTACGCAGATTCACGATTTAGTAATTCAACGATTTTCTCTTTAATAATTTGATGAGGTTAAGGGACGAAAATCGTAGGCTAGATATGCGATTCTAACCAGGTAGTTTTTGAAGCATAAGTTAATGAACAAGGTGATTTTGAGAACTACTGCTAAACAATCAATGAGGTTATCAGAAAATCATTTTATCGGCAAGTCTGAGAAACGATCATTGTCTCTGTTTAACGCGAAACGAAAACGATCCCCAATTCTTTGCTTTAGCGAAACGAAAATTGTATTGACAGGTTAAGAATCGAACCGAACCGAACATCTAGAATTCATTATTCTTTCAGAAAATGAAGAGTACACCATTAAAATTTCATCAATTAGATACGTTTTTGAAAATTTAGCCACCTAATGATAAACATTTAAGAACAATTGATTGGTAATACCATGTTCTATCGAATTAAAAAATACGAAGTCAAAAGAGAGTCACATCGTCTTGCAAAGATCATAAAATCGGCAAAACTCGAATCGAGTTCTTTAAAAGTACTTCGGCTTTGATTCACTTTCCACAATTCTCGAACACTGAATTTACAATCGAAAACGAAAAGGAAGTGTGGTCATTTCATTTTTCATCGTGGCTTTATAATTGAATTAGTTAAAGTATAGAGGCATAGAGGCACCACAATTTAGATCGATAGATATTTCTACTGTGTCAAATGACCTCCAGAGATTCATCAATGATAATTGGTCATCAGGTATTTTTTGAGGCTACGATATAAGATAACAATATAAGACTAACAAAATTCAGATCAAAAACAATATTTGAAAGATAAAATAAGGATATGCTATGAAAATTTTAATTTTCTGATCCTCTTAAAATTAGAAGCAAAAAAGTGTTTACCGCCAAAAATCGACAAAACTATGTAATGATTTCGTCAAAATTGATAGATAGTCGAAAATGTGAGTGACTTGACCAAATTTGTCGATTTCAAAGGACAAAGTAGCACGAGAAATGAAAATACAGAAATGCAGACGAAAAATGCGTACTTCCAACCAAATTGGAACGAATGCAACCAAATCGACGAAATACCTCGTGACTCGAAAGACTCAGAAAATTTAACCTAATATTGAAACATGGAAAGTGAAAACCATCTGAGATGTAAAGTATATGCCAGAAATCAGTTTCCGTATAATCAATCATATCGCTGATTGCCGCTAAAACAAAGAAAAACGCAGAATTCCGTGAAAAGTCGACGAAATTTGTCGACATAATCTTTAAAAATTACATTTATTTTGAGTGGAACACAAATTTCATGTTATAGAAATTGACTGTCTAGAAGAATTCGAAATGAATCATAGTTTTAGAAAAACGAAAGAATGAAAACTTCTTGAAAATATTGAATAGGGGGTGTGGTCAATTAACTAAAATATGATAAATAGCAAAATCGATAATTTTTTATAGCGTTTGATAAGCATGATAAACCTATCACAAGATTCGGAGATATAGTTATTTTCCTCTCTTGAATTTCAATGTTATTTTTTCGGTTTTTATTTCTCTAGCCACTCCTTATCAGTCGCTATCACTTTCTTTTGATTGCGCAGCAGCTGTCAGAAATGGATAGAAAGATGATCGATGCCGGACTGTAGATTTATATCGCTGTCTCGAAAAAATTTGTAACATTCTACTTTTTATCAATTCTTTAGGAAAAATACAATTTGATCTTAATTTTGTCAATTATAACCAAACATGTTATTTTTATGAATAATTTTAAAACTTACTTTTCACTTTACTGCCTAAAATTTGAAATGATCGAAATTAGAACTTTATTTCTGCTGATATCTCATTTCATGCTGTAAAATTGAGATCTCTGAAAATACTCGATGGAATTGAAAAAAAACAATTTTCGATTATTAGTCCCTAATTTGAGCCAATTAAATTCACAAAAGTGGCGAGAACTCCTACACATAATTCACGTAAATTTAGCCTTAACTCTTGAAACATCTGGAAACTTTGCATTTGCGCAAATACTGTATTATCTAATAGAAAATCTATTGAACTAATGCTTTATTAATGTGAAAACAACAAATAATATATTGTTATAGCTCATAATTAAAAGATTATTACAGCTGAAAATGAATAATTAACCGACAACAACAATCGAATTCTTGGGAGTAGTTTTGATGGAAAACGGAAAAAATAAATTCATAGTGCGTAGAATTTAAGAGCACGGACATTTGACTAGATCTTTGGAAACTCTAGCAAAATTTAGAAAATAAATAAAGAATGTTTGAAAATAGCGACAGAATGGCTATTATTTAGTTTAGATCAAATTAGGGCCAAGTTCAGGGTTTTCTTCGAGTCATTTCATCGCTACTTTTCTAAACATTCATGAAAAAGCAACACGCGTTCAACGGGTATGTAGGTTTTCTCGTTTCATACTTTTTAAATAACTTAGAGTATTCAAATGAACGTGAAATATACGAGACGAGAATAAAAACTTTTCCAAGCCATTGGAGATCAGGACGATAAAAAAGAAGTAACGAGGTGGATATGGATAATTTGATCAAACAACGTAACGATGATTTGTAAGAATGAATTCAAAATTGACGTATTTTTCAGCGTGATGACATATTTCCTCAAGCCCCTATTTCATACAAATGCAATACGTATCGGAGCGTCAAAACCACAAAAAGAAACCAGATTTCACGGTTCAATAGAAAGAAGATTCAAAAAGTGACTACGCAAAGTCATATCGCTATGAATTTCGTAAATGAAATCATCAACTAACTAAACATCATGTTGGTCATTTAATTAAAGTAAATTTTAGATTTGTGAGATCAAAATCTGTCGCGGCTCAGAACAAAATAAATATGAAAATGCCAGCGTTAAATCGGAATTTGTATTTAGAGAAAGGAGATCAATCAATATTATCAGAAAAGAAATAAAAGTAAAAAAAACATAATATCTATATTGTTGATGTCGAAATCTGGGAAGCGTGCGAAGTGTTGCACAGTTATTTTTAGTGGTTAAAAAAACGAGAATAGCACGCGAAAAGAAGAGATTGGCCTAAAATCGCCTTTTTTCTCCTCTCATTTTCGGCGTCAACAATATCTGAACCCGAAGTTAACTTGAATAAAGTGGAAAAATTGATAATGAAGAATTTCGAAATAAATCATCAAACAATCAAACTAACGATGACAATAAGTTTTCAAGTAACAATATTAAGCAAAGCTATTTTAGTCAACAACTTTACGAAAATATTTTACGCTTAATAAAGAACTAATTGGGGGTAATAATCAGGAGTCGCTTAGTTTAGTTACATGTGCAATTAGCGATAATCATTCTGCTTAATGGTTGCGGTATTCTCTCGTTATCTTCATCCAAGTAGCTTATCGTTACAGGCTCGAAGTTGTCAGCGAGGCAAGAAGTTCCCCTCAAAGCCGGAACGCCGTTCCTTTCGTAAAGCTAAAACTGTTTCATTTATGCTAATTTTTGAAGTTTTGTGTGACCGCTTTCGGGCATTTTCCAATCATGTTGTAACAGATGCCAACGTTCAGTACTGTAGGCTCGATAATTGAATTGTAGCCGAGGGCGGAAAGGTCGATCTGAAAATCACTCACTTTGGATGTGTTTCAGAAATAAGGATATTTTATAGGAAGAATGGAGGGGTGAAATTGCCTATTTTGAGGTTATTTTAGATAATTAAAATTTAAAAATAGGAGAAGAGTAAAGAATACTATTGTAATTTTCGAAAACTATTCTGAGGAAAATGGTACTCACCACGAAATCATGAGCGCAGCATCCGTGCTCTTTGCACAATTCAGTGTCCTTCCTGGGAAGTGCCTTGGCGTGTGAGTTGAGCATTCGTTTCGTGGGTCGATTCAAGTATGGGGTCAGGTCGGTTTCTGATAGGGCAACGGAACTCATCACTATGCCGTCTTCATTAGAAACGTCCTGATGGATTCCCATCGCGGTGAGTTCTTCCTGAAAACAAATTCGAATTCGTCATAAATCAGTCAGTTCTACATTTTTCTGTAAACCGGAAATATTCTGTTTCAAGCAAATTTACACACTTTAATGGGTTGCTGCAATCAGAGCTGTCTGAGCTGAACTTAGAGCTTGAGCTGAAAGTTCATTTCAACTCAAGTTCGATCGCGAAAATTCTTTACAGTTCAGGTTAAGCTAAAGTTCAATCTTTTTCGAACTTCAGACAGCCCTGGCTGCAATCGTATTATCAGAATTCGTGATAGGAATAATGCAAATTTGAGATACAGTACTCCCCAAGGTATGGTACCCAAAAATTGAAATTTCACTTTTGAAGGTTAGACCCCACAGTAAATATGCGGCTCGGCGATTGGATCGAAAATAACGTACCGCGATCTGCATGAGTCTGATGGATTTGGCGTCATTCAAAGTGATGCTCCAGCAGTAGACCGACTGAATCATCACGGACAATAAGACTGGTTTCAGGAGTTGAATCTTCGACATTTTCACTCGACTGTAGCTGTGTTGTAGCGAATTTATGATTAGTTGTAAAATTTCGAGAAGGCTTATTGGATTAGTTCGAATGAGTATTCAGCCGTAGATCCTATCGCTTCTGCTATCAGTTTGCGACTCCGAAGCAAGGCCTTAAATATTAAATATGCGCTCACACTCGGATAGGCAAATTTAATCGAGGGTAACACGACGAGCTGACCTATTGAAAGACAAACCGACGAACTTAAAAAAACCCCGATAAATTGAAATTGCAAACTCTTAACACTCAAAATAGGCGGAGAGATTCTAAGAAACAAACGATATGCACAAGATTTGAGCTGAGTTTGAAGAATGCAAACATTTTGTGGAGAAACGATAATTTTAGAGATAAGATTTCGAATTTAATAAAGTTGGAAAGCTTATTGTCAGATATTGCAGATGAATTATGACTCTGATAAATTTCCAAATGTCTGAAAATTGAAATTTGATCGAGGAAAATGACAAATTGAACTTTGTGGAGACTCGACTAAAAATGTCGTGAAATAAATTGGAATTATGATGTTCGAATTCAATAAAATGAATATGCACAAATTTGCTACAAATAACTCGCAGCTATAGAAAACTAAATTCTAGTAAATTGAAAAATAACTAGAACATTTTATGATACGATAAGAATAGCGCAAGACTTCTGTATTCGAAGTGTAGTGATAAAAATACATAGCTCGTTGGAATTGGACAAACATTTCACTCAAATTAAATTTAGCAACTACTACAGATTATGGAAAAGGTAAACCTTTATCGTATTAGGTAAGAAATGGCTCAAATTTATGGTTGATTTGAATCAGAGAATAGAATATTTAAATTTAGCAAAATATGTGCAGTTACCATAGCAAATGTAATGAATAATGAAAGTAAATACAAATCTAATGAAGCAAAATTTCAAAATCTCAAAAACTTGGTCTCACATGATAAAGTTCACGTTACATTATTTATGCCAAATATATCATGAAACACTAATAGTGCTTTAATGAGCGAAATAAGTCATCTTCCTAAAATGAAATAAATAGATTCTAGCTAATTTTAGCGCAAACTTGATCTACATAACATATGAGTTTTATTATTTATAGCATGCGCATACGGTAGGTAACATTCATTGCCTAAGGTCTTCGCAAACATAGAAGTTTAGCAATTAAAGCAAAATCAGAAGGCCGCTGGTGGCTGCGGCTTTGCAAGTTCAAAATCGGAAAATGTGTTTCTTCGTCAGCTTAAATACCTCTGGTAGCCGATCGTTTTCATTTTCGTAGGAAACTTCGCAAATCGACGCGAGCATATGCAAATAGGAAATATTGCGGAACAAGTGCAAATCTCTCAAGCTCTAGCAAAATCTACTAATGAGCTTAGGAGTTGACATTTGGGTAATAGTTTATCAGAATTTCTTGTTGCACTCTCCTCAGCCCCCTCAAAGGTTCTCCATTTTTTCAGGCGTGCACGCCCAACTTCCAATGACTTTTAAAATGCTAAAATTCTTATAAACACACACACATTCCTCCAAATTTGGGAACTCAAACCTGGGCTGGGATTCAAGTAAAATTACATTCCCTTATAATTTTTACTTGAATCCCAGCCCTGATATCTCATACCCATATTTTTCTCCAAAATCTAGCGTTCTACCATTACACCATGAATACCATAGACCGAGAAGTGGGGGAGGGCACAAATGAGTAAATCAGAAAGCATTCGCTTGCGAATTTCAGTAAAACATCACATTTAGGTTTAGACAGTGTGATTTTCAGGTGGCTCAAGGTATTTTTACCCAAGTTTGTGTGGAGGTCTGCAAATGCTCTAATATCACCATCACCTGAATTGGCTCACTTCGATTCGAGGAATAGTAAAACGGAATATAAATAATCGGGATAATTACTATGACCGACAAAAAAAACACTACGCTCGCAATTTTACGAGAATTTAGGTTCTTTAGATCCAAATTCTGTGTATTGTTTTGGCCGCAAATATAATCGGTGAATAATATCGCTTTTATAGTAGTTTGTCGACCCTTTAAAAAGGGGGATAATTATAATTATCGCATATCAAAAATTACTTGTGACAATTCTGCGAATTTAGACGAATTAGTTTTTGAAAATAATTGACATTCGGTAAACAGGAGGGCAGAATATGATGATATTTAGTCATGGTCTAGGAAAATATTTTCTTGTGAATTCTAAAATTAGCTGATTTTTGAGAGATGGAAAATGGACCGATTTTGGTCTTCCATAGGACTTTTGAATCTCGAGATTTCGGTGGTTTTATAACCCGGTAAAATTGTAGTAGATTCCAAAGTTTTTTTTTACGATTCTACAAGTTCTTGGAATTACGACTGAATGAAAATATATATCGGCGCAAGCCTTTTCAAACACCGTCGAGCAAAAGTACAATATTTTTAGCCTAACCTTAGCGATAAATGTTAAAATATAATTTTCAATGAAAGTTGAATTATGGAATTAATAGCGTCGTTCATACCAAAAGTTTAATGTTAAAAGTTAGTTTTAAGAGAAAATTCAATTTTATCGCACCCACATACGCACATGAGCCAGGCATTGCGCTGATAATACAAATTATTTTATTATCAGAATCACAGATTTTTTTTTCCAAAAATCATCATAATAATCATGTAATATTTGAGTTCAAAAGTTTAAAAACGAGTGGAAATGTAAAAACAGGACTTGAAATATTGTATAAACTAGAATATTATTTCTCGTTCATATTTTCATCGGATATAATAACATTTAAACCTTCAAGCGTTCAAAACCTTTTGAAAACAGTATGTATAATTAAAAAAAATACAGTAGAATTTTGAAACAGTGAGTTTTTAGAAAAAGATTATTTTGTGAATGAGAAAGACTTAAAAATGTGATAAGTCCACCAGAAAGAAACCTATCATATCACATTTGTGGTATGGTAAAAAAAAAACCAGACCTATATCATCCCTCCATCTGATATGATGAGACCTCTTGGAACATGTTCTAAGGATGATCATAAAAATGATAAGAAAGAGATTATGAGAGCTCGCTCTACACCCTCTAAATCCCTATTGTAACACTCTTGCAATTCTTAGAATAAAACAATGCCTGTGATTTCTCTATTCTTATTCTTAAAATTTTGACATAAATAAAAAAATACCCCCATTTACGCACCATTTTAATTCAAATATGGGCGTATCATTTTCTCGCAATATTCCCCCGTTTAATTTACTATTTGTTTGTGTTTCTAATAACGGCTTAGGATATGATTTTAAAAATCTCATCTAACCAGGAATTATTACATATCTATAACAAACATCAAAGTATATTTGATGAAGATAAGTCTAAACAATTCGTATTTTTGTTGAGTTTTATCAGTACATTCTGAGATCTGGTGATGCGATTATCGTATCGAGGAGATGCGGTTTTCAGAATTAGATAGGTAATTTGATGGAGGTGGGCAATGTAAAAAAAATTATATCGATTTTGCAATGATAACGAGCTAGTTCGTGATAAAAACTGAGTACTTTCTTATATAAATGCAAATTTTAGATACAAAATTAGCAAATTATTAGTAGTCTTGGATTGAAAATGCATAAAGGACCAAGTTTGGCAAATGGGTCGGTCATTATCAAACATGATAAATGAGGGAAT
Organism: Diploscapter coronatus; assembly: GCA_964036155.1. Lineage (NCBI taxonomy): Eukaryota > Metazoa > Nematoda > Chromadorea > Rhabditida > Rhabditidae > Diploscapter > Diploscapter coronatus. The sequence goes on along the minus strand of OZ038422.1, from coordinate 41,756,406 downwards.
AGCATGGCTGTTTGTATTTGTAGTTGTTTTAAAATTGGATTGACAATGCTTTGCATTGGAGGCTTTGCGAAGCAAAGGCCGAATCGAGGCTCATTATGTAAATATTTCGAAGCATCAATGCTCAAAAATAAAATGGTAAATATTAGAGATCTCTAAATTATGACTACCCTACCATGAGAAAATTCAGCAGAATTTATATATTTCTACGAGATCTGACATTTAGAAAGTCATTTTTAGAATTCTGATATAATTGGAATAAGTATAGACGGTAAGCAGAAATGTGGTTCTGAAATTGCACATAAGTATCTTTTCAAGAACAGCCCTAATGCTGATAAAACGGTGGGTTTTAAATTCCTCATCTGCAGCTGAAAAATACTGTCTGGAATGGAAATAATGCGTTGGAATTTTCGAAAATCTCAAGGAAATTGCACGAATTTGCTCTAATTTCTTCTACGTGATCACCCACGCGGGCCAAATTCTAGCTAAATTAATATCGAAATCTATGAAAACGAGAATGAGACACGAAACTAAGTCAAGGAATTTTTGATTCATTAAGTTGCGTCAAATTTTTAGATTTTCGATCAAAAAAATTTGGACAATTATTTGGGTCTTCAAAATGTAAATGCTGGAGAAATTTGATTCGAAACTTATTTGAACGAGAGATCTCAACAGTACAGAGTAACATTCCGAGTAAGTGGATGAATGTCCAATTCTCAAAACTAATAAATTCATTCGTCGAGCACAAATAAAAATGTCATAAATTCTCACTTGCTTAAACAGAACCCAATTTTCCGGTAAATTAATTTCGATTTATTGCACAAAGTAATTTTGAAAAATTACAAATGAATCATGAAATTCTCAAGATAGCATCCGAAAAATACCGTAAAAATGGCAAATCTACATTCAATAACTGGAATTAAATCGAAATTTAAGATATGTTTAATCCAGACTTTTCATGTTGATAAATCTCCCCGCCCTCAATATGCATAATAAGTTCGAATCCTCAGAAATTCCCTAATTCACCCAATTCGACTGATCCTTAGATTTTTCTTTGATATTTCAGAAACGTGTTCTCTGAGATAGTCTGGTTTATCACAGATTTCACACAAATTCTTTGACCAACGATTGTGAACAGTGAAATTATTTTTCTAATGATAAAGTATATTATCTGAAAAATGGCTCAGATAATTTTGTAATCTTTAAAACGTATCTTGTAAAGCACAAACTTCTTGGCTTTGATATGTCGGAAACCAGTTTTAGCTGGCATTTACCGAAAAGATAGGGTTTTAGGACATCTAATCCAGTTTTTAGAGGATATGCTTTCCAATTGACTAGAAATTTTCCGGTAGATAAAAATTTTCTGCATTCATTTAATTGATAAACGACACAACATGCCCTGCCATTTACTTTAAGTCGACTTATGTTTTTACGTTTCCGGAAATTCATTTGAAACACAAAATAACATTTCCGAGGATTTCGTGAGGTCATCAGGCTTTAGGCTAGAAATTTTTAGATTAAACAGCCTGGTAAATAAAACGGCTACAATAATTTTAATCCGCTTAATGAAAAACTCGTACCCAAAATGTGTACATAAATGGAAGACAATTATTCACACTACAAAATTGGGTTCTCTAGAATAAAAAATAAACTTGAAAATATAAGGCTAACTATTTTTGAGGGAGCAATTTTTAGAGATAATAGTACGGCAAAAGCGAATGAAATAATTTACGAATTTCTAAAAACAAATGCTGTTAATTTTAGTCGTATTCTTCTTCTTCTAATAATTGCTTTTTCAAATGTTATTTTCCTTGCTAAGATTTTTGAGATCTACCATCGAAACAAGATTACCATACCCCGATATAATCCAAAAATTCAATTTCCAAAGCTTGCAGAATTTTGCTTAAGGATGTTAAAAATTCAGAACGCGATTATTTTACTCGACTTTGCGGTAAAAAATGATCATGTGAAAAATCTGTCGACGCTGAAAAAATCCAAGTAAGGAATTAACACCCACATGCAAAAAAATTCAGGGGGGTAAACTTTAATAATCGGTTAATGCAATTTGCGTCCCATTTTGTATTTATCATGTCAAAAGCAATCCCAGGAATTCTTTTTATTTACATTAAAACAAAAAATAAAGTGGTAGGATTAGATGAGTTCATCTATAGAAATCGGTAATCTTTACCTACTTTGGGAGCGTTTCAGACAAATGGAAATAATAAATGTTGCGAAATAAATTTGATTTTTTTACATAATATTTTCTCAAAAATATTATAGAATTTTCACACCAACTATGTTCCCATCAGGGCGTTGGCAGTGTAGTAAAATAACGCACCGCACTGCCAACACCCCTAATTCCCATTCTAAAATTAGGGTAATGTTAGGAACATTTGAATTTTTGATAATTTGAAGCTATTTTTCATAAATCACAAACGGAAGCTATATTTCAAAGTGATGTGGGATAAATTTTTCGGTGTTAAGAGAAATCCGAAAAGCAGATCACCCGACTTGGGGATTAGAATTGGATATTAAAACCGATGATTTTCAATGCTTTATGCTATTTTTGTTGCAAATACTCGAGAAGGACTAAATGATGTGCGAGTTGAGTTAGAAGTCGTTATCATATAGACTTACCAGGTAAGTCTTTATCCTAAAATCATCAAAAGAAGGATTATATGAAGCCAAAAAATCAGCTATTTAGTTTCAGAACACACAATTTTACTGTAGTCGAGTGGAAAACATGTTTCCGACTTTTGCAGGAAGCCCTAGTATGACTTAACCTGAGGTTGCAAAAATATGGAAAGCTAGCAAATATGCTTCAAAGATATTGTGGACAAACTGGTAAGAATTGGAATTCGAAAATGCCTCTAATATTTTAGCGAAACCTTGAAAAAGCTGAGATAAAAGTTTGGGATAATGTTCAAATTTTGAGATAAAATAATATTAACATTCCGAATGTTTATGTCTATAAGATATGAAGTAAAATGAATATGGAAACGAGAATTCGAGGGAACAAGGCCCAAAATTTTCAGACTCCCTTCGAAATGTGCGGTTCGAGCTCTGGGAAAATTGTAATTCGAGTCCAGAGTGATGTGGCGATGTTTCGACAAAACCAACAATGCTAATAATGCTAAGAACAAGACGTTTATCCGCAGAAGTGCGCGACTCCACATAAATTGATGACCGAATACATGAAATTTGGGAGGAATTCGCGCCTACACAATCGAAATATGCCAATATTTCAAAGACTTTGAATTCTTTATTAATTGCCAAAAGTTCGCTGGAAGAGTGCATGTCTAGAATTTTTATTGGATATTGTATCAAATAAATATATTTAAATTAATAGGATATGAATTCACCTAAGTCTTGGGAATTTGTTTGAATTATCGTCAAAGCGTAAATTCGAGGAATGAAGTTTCGTTTCTTTATATAATAAAATGACCTATAAAGAACTTATCAGATGACTCGGCTATTTGTTGGAGTTCAACGCGATTTCCAGATAGCGAATGAGTACTTGGAAACTTATTAAACCAGGATCATGAACCATCGAAGTCGTTTATTAAGCCGCACTCTTTGAAAGACTCGGACGATCATAGGGTGAAGGGAGTGCGCAATGTGCAAATTATTCTGGATCCGGAATACTTTGCACATTTTGCACATCACTCTTTGACTCTTTCACGGGATGCGTCTTAAAGAATCGTTGAATTTCGATGCCAATAATTATTTTACGCAATGTTTAACTGTAGCTTGGAAGAGTTCTATTCAGTACTAAACAGTTTTCTAGGAGTTTCCCAGTCTTTGAAAATTCCCACGCAGCTCTTAATCGTCACATAGCTTTTTGCAATAATAAAAAGAATCATCGTCATTTCTCATACCCCTTCACAGAATGCCAAGTCATAAACATAGACTACGACATCACATAACATTTTGGAGTGTGTGGGAAAGTAGCGGCAACATTGTTTCTGATCTATTGTAAAGTGCCTATAACATATTTTTGATGATGCCCAAATCTGGGAGGTCCAAAATGAGGGAAAAAGTGAATTTTAGATCAGTCTCTCTCCTTTTCGCGTACTATCCTCGCTTTTCCAACCATTAAAAATAACTGTGCACCACTTTGCACACCTCCCAGATTTCGGCATCAACAATACTAAGGCCTGCCAAAATGCTTCACGCATAGGAAATCTAGAAAAAGTTATGGCAATAGTTGCATTGTTTTCAAGAAACGGAATAGGAAGGACTTTCTCCCTGTCAAACCTTATTGCTAGTCTATTTGGTTGCAGCGATTCTACGACACGACTACTTTTCCAAAATATCCCACAAACTATCAAAACCACCGTGTTTTTTTTGCTTAATTTCAAGCTGAAATTTTCGAATTTGCAGATGAAATGTCTGCCTATACATTTCCAGATACATTGCGATTGACGTCAATCGTGCAGTTTTCCTTTCGAGTTCGGAATTCTCCTGCCCCAAAACTGCTATCCGACAATAATTTGCCCCGCACAGAGCAGCTGCAAATTATTTGCCGAATCTCAAAAATAGCCTCTGTAATTTGAGCGGGGATGATAAAAATGATTAGCAGAAAGCGTCATTAGCCCTGGAATTGTTAACAATGCGCAACTTCGAAACAATATTCATTAGAAGTCAATCGTTTTTGGGGGTTTGCAGGGAAAGTCGGTCCGAAAAATTTGGATTGTAATTAGGTTTCAGGAAAAACTATATATATATTACTGGAATGGTGTGGTTAAAAGTGACGAGATTTCCAAATTCAGAGTGAAATTATTAGTTTTGCAGCAATTAAAAATGAACTATACAAATTCGCAGAACCTGGTGGTAGACTCATTAATTTCAAAATAACTTAAGAGTCGCATGCCAAATTGAAAAATTGAGCAAAACAGAGTATGACTCCACAGGGATATTGCGAAAATGGAATTTACGCATTTCATACTACCAGATTTAACCTAATTCCAGGTAAATCATTTAGGCTTGACTAGTCATTCGATCAGATTCGGCTGTGCATTAACAAAATCCAACTTCACACACTATCCTACGATATTTGAACAGCCAAAGGAAAATTGAATTGTCATAAGGTAGTTCCTTAGTTCTAAAAACTAACTGGTCTAGCGAAATCAATGATAACCTCGAGATTTTGATCTACTGTAGTTGTATTTATGAAATCCTTGTCTTTGGAATTTGTGTTCTGATTTTGGTCTTAACGCTCAAATCTCAAACCAACCCCCACTTTGCGTGCGATGCGGTGTCATAATAGGCTAAACTTAAAGGTGACCGAATTTCAAATCCCGGCTAAACACAATCAAAAGTAGGTCTGTTTCGGAAATAAAGTCAGCCGAATTTATAAAAGTTTAAACGATATATCCCAATCGGCACTTTGATTATATTCCTTATTACGTATGAAATATCTTCAAATTTGGCGATAAATAAGTTAGACGATGTAATTGCCTTATAACTTTTTCTCTGAACATACACCTGGCATAGATTACATACGTGCACAGATAAATGCTCAAAACCTACGTAAAACGTCTAAACCGAATAACCTGTTTGCATCTAAAAATAAAATAAAATTGTATGGATTTTACGGAGGTTCAAGAACTCGTAGAGATTTTTCTTACAAATTTAGCCTCATCCGGGTTTTTGCTGGGCTCGCAATTTTGATCGTATGAATTTCCGTAGTTGGAAAAAATGACAACGTGATAAAAAGGCGTAGGCGAATTGTCGTTTGCAAGTCAGCCGTAAAAATCACCGGAAAATATTATAATCTCGAGATATTTTGAGGCGGTCATCTGCATGACGCGGAATTAAATCTTTTCAAGGAGTATGACCTTCAAAAGTAGGAAAATTAGGTACATTTTTAAAATTTATGAACTGAAACACTCCTCTTCTAAGTATTCGTATGTCATATGAACTTAGGAAATTCACCTTAAATAACGGAGATTGGTATTTGAGTTAAATAACAGGAAGTAAATTCGAAACAAATTAGTCGAATTTTGGGTTTATGGAAATCGTAGGCGAAATTACCTGTGCAATTTGCGATTTTCCTCGAAAATACTTAGACTCTGCACAATAAATACGCAAAATTTCATGAATATTTCAGCGAGTTATGTGAATCACAAAAAGGTTGGATTTCAATTATTCCATTGGCTCCGAAAAATTTCAAAAATATGCACAAAAAGTGTTACAGAATGGTGCTTTAAGAAAATAATATCGATGTAAAATGACACGATATTATTATGTTATGCAGGATAATTAGACTTCTGGGAATCGACCAAGTGGACGAGCACGGTCGTTGCGCGCAAAAATCTTTTATGCGCACGACACATACCCGGCCAAGTGTTCGGTTTTAATATTTATTCATAAGATAAAAAATAAAATACATAATTGCTTGTACTAAAACCCGTCTTATTTTCAGTTTAAATGCCATCATTTTTTCAAAGTTCATAATACAATCTATCTAATGCATCGTTAAATCAAAAGCAGATAAATGTTGGCTAAATATTTTGGTAAAGATCGAAATGCCGTTGTACTTATCGTATTTTCTCAAATATCAATCTGTGCTAATATTTCCAAACTAAAATCGGATTACGGTACAAGTCAAAATCCGCAGGCGATATTTGAAGGTGTATATGATTTTTCGTCGATTTTACGTCTCCTCGGGAATAATTCATTATTACGTAAATTATTTCAATTATTTATCCTCATTAACAACGAATAACTATAGAACCACGCAAAATAGCGAGCGTAAGATACCGTAAAATCAGAAAAAGTCTGGGCTTTTTTACCTATAATTTTCACCTGCAATTTTTCGATCTAGATAAATTTCTACTAACGTTAATCAAAAAGTCGAGCATTTTTGGTATAGATGATATAAGGAAAGAGTCCAAAGTTTATTCGAAAAGGCGAAACTTAAATTTAGCCTTTCCCTGCAAATACCACGAGGCAAATTGGGGAAATGTTTCGAAAATTAGTGGAAAAAAATCTAAGACAAGTGTCGACTTGAATAGGTAGATTTAATACAAAATCAGTTTAATTTGAGCTTATCGTGCGAAAAATAACACTTGATGCGATAAAAAAATAAGCCTGAAATAGCCAAAGATCGGATTAAAGAACGCCTATTTTTGCAGGAGAGATTTGAAAATTTTGAATTCAAAAATACAAACTCATGAGTTCATTACAGTAAGAAAAAATCTATTAAAAATTGTATCATTGTGAGCTTTGTTAAATTTCTATGACGCCATTGAGTTTATTTCCTATTTGCAAACTCTTTAACGAATCGATAAATTAGTGATTCAAAATGAAGAGTTTAGCGGTGATGTCTTAGCATTTTTGCCATTTGCCTTTAGAGTCAGAGGAATCCTCGACTTTTGATGCAAAGATTTGTTAAGTTAAATAGAATTAAAATAAGTTAGAAATTTATTTGAAGTATAAATATGCTCTCTTTTACTAAAACATTTTACTACTTGGGATAATAAATCGAAAAATTCAAGAGTATGATATTTTTATTATGCAATATAAAATCTTTTGAATACATAGGAATTTACTATAAACTAATAGAATATCTTATACATCTTCAAGCTATGAAAATACATGAAATTTAGTGAAAGATATATTTATCGAAAAAAGATTCCCTTAATACATTGGAGAGTAACCAAATAAAATTTCAACTAACATTTTATTGAATAATATTTAATTTAAAAAAAAGCTTAACAAGTTAAATATTTTCAGAGCGATCCCAACCCGAAGCGTCAACCGATGGAGCTACTGCTTATGTGGCTGCTCGAGCAATCGAATCCGTGGAACATATATAGACGAATTTTGATCTATACTATTATTGAATTAATTTATTTTCTTAATAAGGAGGTTGATTTTCTCGTGGAACATTTTGGATAATACGAAATTGTATATTATTGATTTGATGTATTGATTCGAATGATAATTATAACTGAGCTCAGCAACATAATTTTCAAGGAACTTGATCTCCTCAATTCAAGAATTGCATCACGATGAAGTTGTACACTATTGATTTCAAAATCTTTATTTAAAAATCTAATATTTAAATATATTTAACATTAAGGACATGATCTGAAATTCATCATATCCTGTCTTACGACACACTTAATTTCGATTACTCATAAATCGATACTTCCTGATATTCTCTGACACTTTATCGATCGCTCTTACACATGTAAGCATTTCCTATTTCGAATCGAAAAACTTTCAAAGTCCCTATTATAATTTATAAATTCCTAATTTTTCTTAGACAATTTTCAAATTCAAATAAAGGATGATTCCATCTTTTGAATATTGAAGCTGTAAACAAAAGTGGTTCGATTTTTCTGCTTCTTTTTCTCACTCTCAAATTTTCAAACTCTTTTCTTCTCATTCCATGATAGAAAGTTTAGGAATAGATCGTAGAGGGTGGCAAATAAAGAGTTTAAGAAATAATATTGCTTAGATAAAAATTAATACTAATGATGATATCGTTGACAAACACGTCATTTGTATTTGTCCACGTGACTCAATTTTGCCACGACTTCATTCAATGTTTAATTTGCGGGATGAATATCGGCTTATCTTCAATTCACAATAATTTACCATTTCTCAGCATCTCCTCTCCTTTCACCTCCTCTCCTTTCATCTCCTCTCCTTTCCCCTTATGTCTGTCAGCATACCACACTCTCATTTCGAGTTACAGTAATCTTTCCCATTTATACTGCCTGTAGGCCGCTAGTTTCTCCTTATTGTTAGTATTTATGCATTTTCCTTTCCTGATTCGCTTTAAATTCGTAAATAGATGAAGTTCAAGATTCAAAATCTTATTTTTAAAATGTATTTTAAGTTCCCACCATCATATCTCAATTAGTTGCAATAAACAATGAATATCTGGACCTTCACTATTTTGAAACATATTTTCTAAAGGGTATTTCTATTCTTTTGCGAACTTATCATAATCTAAAGACAAATTCTTAATTTTATTCTAAAAAAAATTTGTGTACAACCCTGCACTAGCTATCAATTGAATTATCATCATATTATGCAAAATTGATAGTCATCCTGAAAAAATCCTATCGCGATAGACTAGAAAATTTTAGGCTGCTCTAATTTGAGATGAGAAAAGCGAAAGAGTTCAATTGAGGAGTTATACTTGTAGTTATCGATTTTAATTAACGATAATTATGTCAATTGTTGCCTTGGGACCCATGCTAACATTAATTCCGTAAATTCGCCTTATCTTCTTGAAACTTTTTGAAACGCGCCTAAATTTCACAACCTCCTCATCACATCTACCATGAATCATGGTCAAGCTTCAAACTTCGATTGAATTATGTCTTATTTACCTCAATTACATAATTGGGCTAGCTATAATTCTAATATGACCAATTTCGTTAGTCCATCGAATGTAACTTATACCTGGACGACGGAAGGCCCACGGGCCAGCACCTTGCAATTACCCCTACAAACAATCGACGTCAAAGATTATATTTTTTTCTATCTTTTAGAAATAAATAAGGTAATTTAGCTCAAACAAACGACGACCAATGGCGAACGAGAACACAAAATCTCTAATTGTTACTGAAGTATCGGAGGATGTAGAAAGTGGTCAAAACCAGGAAAATGGCCAGAACCAGAAGGTGACCTGCAAGTTCAAGAAATCGTTACTTTGGACCGTGGTCTGCATTCTGGGTAAGTCATTCATTAGATTGGAGGAAAAAATTAAAGAAAACAATGTTTTTTCCAAAACAGCTCGATAAAATTTCGCGATTTCAATAGTATTGCATCATTTACTGTTTGAAGTCTGACCTCTTCAAAATAGGTTCTAACCAAAATGGAAACAATTGAAGATGGTCAATAATATCAAATTTTAGCCGTCGTGACCGTCTATCTCGCCTATCGCGCCATGTACAGACATTTTGAGGGCCCCGTTTCCCACGGCTCCAAGAATTAGTAAAGGTGCCAAACGACATCCCCTGGATGTGTCTTCAAACCTTATCAGGTGAAACTTTAAAAAAAAAAATCGCGTCATAACGGGCTATAATAATTAAGCTCTTTCTAAGAAAAAGGTTCTATGGGTTATTGATAAGTAATGATGACCATTGGGTCCATTAGCATTCGCCGACGAAATATTTTTGAAGTTTTGATAAATCCTCAAAACGTTTGTAATTTGTAGTGCAACCTTATGATGAAAGAATGCCAACTCATCCCCGTACAACAATTAGTTAAAAATAAGCCATAAGAATCTTCAAAATTGTATGAAAATGAGAATGTTTGCGGACTATGTGGAAGGCAAGCGGGAAGATGAAGAATATACGTATAGCCTATTCAGAAGAGCTTCAATCAATGTGATTATGCTAAATTCGATGAAAAAATGAGAAACGAAAAAAATAGAAAAATCACCAAACAGCAAACGTGTTCAACGCGCATCTGAGCCTTGTAGAAGGCGACGATTGGAAGAGGAACTGCGGCAATAGTGCGGGGGTAACACGAGAGCAACACGGCGATTACACAACGATCCCTCTCCTTTTTCACCTACCGCTGCGCAATCTCCGTCTTATCACAGAATCTTAGTAGAGATTGGGCAGTTCTCAAGCTTCGTCCTTTGCAAAAATGCGTCTTTGATAAAAAATCGTGAGTTGGAAATCAATAATTTAGGAAGGAAGTGCCCTTCAAACTCCGAGTGTTTAAACAAAAAAAATCCTATCTAGATCGACGATATATCTGATAAAATGGTTCTGTGAAAAAAACCAGCGCATAATTTTTGCCTACAAGCTGAATTTGTAGTGAAAATGTGTTCATTTTGAAGGTCACAATTTTGTGCTTTTTCGGTTCGAAAATTTAAACAAATTTTAAGTTACAAGGAAAGGTACAACAGTCCATCATGAATAGAAGTTAAATAATCAGAAATATTTTAAAAAAAATGAAGACTTGTAAAGAATTTTTTAAATTTTTAATTTGCAGCTGATCCGTCAAAGTCTCACTCAGTGCCTTCTAACCCAGGCCCTTCGCTCACTCTTTATCTTTCTCAATTTTTATTTTAAAAATTTTAATCTGATATAAAATCCTGGCTCGTCTCTTATCTTCGCTATTCCTAAAATGAAAATTGGAATTAAAAAGGGTAACTACAAAATTATATAGTAGAGGTAATCTATTTGAAAACTTCTCATGTTTTTTTTCTAAAAATATCGACTTTCAAACGATATTATTTTTATCTCTCAAGGTTATCATTTTGCTAACTCGAACTTTTACCTATTTATCTAATTTCTTAGGTATGTTTCTGAAAGAATATTTTCGATTTTTGGTTTCTTCTCATGAACTTAGCTATCTGGTGATACAAAATTAGCTTATTCTCTCGATTTTTTCTCATTTTTCTGCGTTTATTATTATTCATTTTCAATACACAACAATGAGAAATCTTTCATTGAACACAAATCAATGCCAAATGTGTATGGAATGAAATTTTAGCGAAAGGTAACACATCAAGAGATTTATTTATTTTAGTAATCATGTTATGCGTTTCAGCATTCATATGGCTAATTATCTCGTTAATTAGATGAGTTAATTGGTCATTTAAATCAATAAATCAATTAATTAATGATTCGAGACTAAGTTGGGCATACGAAGACGAACAATTTTTGTTATAAACTAATTCTCTGAATCTGGCAATACGTACCGACGATACCATTCTAGCAATACGAAATGTACAAAAATGTTGACAAAGAAATAATAAATAAAAATAAATAAAGATAACAAACAAGAAGAGAAACAAAACCCTAGCTTTTGAAATACGTGAAATTGAATTCGTTGGAATCCGTTTTGTTGAAAGATGGTGATTTTTTGCGAAAAGTCTTGGTGATCAGTGATAACTAGCGCATAATTTCCATCGGCACGGTAGAGGTTGATAATCAACTACTGAAAATCAAATTCTCAAATAAGTATATTCGAATAAAATAAAATTGAATTAATCAGTGGGGTGTTCGGAGTATAAATCGAAAAACGAATTGAATTCAGAATTGAACATTTGCTTGACCCCTAAATCCGGAATCTGTATTCCGAACACCTGGAAAGTTGATTATCAGAGCACACATTAGTAGCGGAATTTTAATGTATGATCATATTTATTTCTATTTTCTACTGAACATGTTGCTAAAATTGCGACATTTCAAAGTTCTGATTTGATTAGAAGGATCTGAATTCAGAGTTGATAAACTTGGGTATATTTACCTTGTCGAAGTGTCCTTCTCGGTATATACGCTAATAGCTGCAACGAATTCGAATTATCACCATATGAAGCTAAAGGTCGCGAACCGCTTGTATGCCTCCATAGTGTATCTTTCTGAAATTCAAATAGTTTTAAACATTAGACAAATGTTAATTTTTAAGTTCAGATGCTAAAAATGTCAAAAGTTTTCCTTACTCTCTGATATTAAATTTAATTGATTTAAAAGGAAATATAGAAATATTTTAATTCAAAATATTGTAGTCTTTAATCTAATTTAAAAAAAAAGTCTCCGGCTAAAAATGTAACAAATACAAAAATCTGACCCTTTAGTTTTAGTTTCAAATAATGACTCACCAAATATAAAGCATCTACGAAATATCCAATAAAGTAGACTAATAACAATGTCGCAATTAGCGTTTGCAACATAATTTTATTACCTGAAATTTAAATATTTATTGGACTGGTATTAGAAGCTAATATATATGACGCTATTCTTAAGGTGCTCAATTCTGAATTCTCGACAAAAATCGACGGGAAAGATGAGATATATTGGCGTGGGCTGCATGAAATAGAGGTTATAAGGAATTTCATGTTGTATGAAAAAATCTTAAAGGAAAATTCTTAAGGACAATTTTTTTGAATAAACCAATTTAAGAAATCGAGTGGCGACATGAAAAATTCAGTAAAACGTGATTTTTATCTGGAATAATTAAAACGCCGAAGCATGAGTGGTGAAGTTACAAAATTTTCACGTAGGAGAGATTAGTAATTTTAGAAATGTGTATTACGATAAATAGATGCCTAAATATATTCCGGACTTATAGTAAATATTATCAGGCTATTCTACTATAACTCTACAAATCGCGCAAGTTAATTGAAAATTTTACGGCATAAATTGTCAATTACTAACACGTGGGTTGTGGGTCTGCAAATTGAATTTCGGAAAACAAGAAGCTCTAATAGTCGTCGATAATTCTGTAATCTAATTATCACTGATATTTGACGTAAAACGAGGGTTAAAAATTATGTGTTGGGATCGAAAATTAACGATTTTTGAAACGATTCTGCTAAAATTAGGGTATATTTCAGTGATTTTACGAGTTAATTGCGTAGAACGTTTTGTCTTTTTTAAGAATTCTTAATGATGATATGATAGCGTAATTGCTAAGATAATCAGTCCATATTTTACAAAATAATACTTGAAAAATTGTCTAACTTGAAATGTACGTACTTTGATAAATTTCTCAGATTCATAGAAAGAGCAAGGTTGAATAATCTATCATTGAAATCTAATTGTAAGATTGCAAAAATGCCACAAATTAATCTAATTCATCATAGTTCAATGATTCTCAGATAAAATATTGTGGAATTAATAAAATTTGCAAATTATTTACAGTGACAATGAAACTATAAAGCTTGCACAAGTATGTTTACCTGCAGATAAATACGTTTCTCGGAAATCTGTTCATATTTAATTGACTAATTTTCCAAGCGTCGTATTTTTCCGTGAATGTTCATAAAAATAGGCTAGTTTTGCGAAAATCCGCAAACTTAACGAGCGCATCCATCTAATGAGCGTGGGAAAAACGTTAACCCTCGCGAAAAATGCCAAACAGACCAATTTATGATATCAGACGGCTATACGAAATTACCGTATTCCAAGAAATATCCCAAATATTTAAATATGCTCAAATTCGAAATTCCGAATCTAGCATGAGAATATGATCGAAAATATTTACCATGATCTATAAAAATAAAAAAGGTTTTTGCAACCAAGGAGTGATTTCTAAATTTAATGAAGATATTATCGAATCAGTTAGATTTAGATATATGGAAAATTAAAAATGCGTAAATAGGCAATATAAAATTGGTAAGTGAATGTTAACGCCACCCATGTGTTAAGCCAAAGATTGACGATTTAACGCAATTCCGTCCTAAGGAATTGCTGATAATTCGATCATTTGGACTCGGAAATCCCCGGTTTTACTCTGAGAATTCGAAAGTCACGAGACTTTTTACCGAATCAAAAACTAAAACATCCCGGGTTAGAAATACAAGATATAAACGGCAACTCAAACAATGACAATTGATATAGGCATCTAAGAATCAAATCAGCCTTTCCAATAGGTAAATCTAAGTCGTGTCGGAATTCTGCAACAGTAGTAGACATCCGAAAAAAAATGATTTCGAAGTGAGTGAAATCGTAAATTATCCGCCTCGAATTTTTGGGTCGTTTTTCAAATGAAACCTAGGTATTTCTCATAGTCTTGTACCAATGATTTTTGAAAGGGACTCCTTTTGGCCACTTACCTGGAAGGTTTGCAAGAGTTCTAGCACCAGCCCTTGGATCAGGAAACAGCACGCAAGAACTTTGGCAAAAATTTAGCAAAAGCAGATTTTTTTTTCAAAATTTTGAGGACTTGTAGAAATTTTTGAGGTTTACATGCCGTATAAAAATTGTTAGACCTCCTGTTAGATATTGTCCTAATAAGTTAAGGATTGGATTTTGACTTTGGAAATGAAATTATGGCAAATTTGCTTAGATAATAATAAATGCGACTTTAAGTTTATTATCCAATATATAGAATTGAATGTTAGATTGCAAATAGACCAAGAGTTAGGCAACTTCCAAAAATTTTATAGCCTTGAGGGCATAAAAAGGAGGCTACGACATCATCATATGTTACATAGGCTAGGAATTATTCTGGTTGGATGCAAAATTTTTCGATGATACGTACAAAGTTCAACCCGATTTACCCCTCATATGACTCAAACTAGAAAGGCTTTGAGAGGTGCAAGTTGTATGAATTCAGCAAAATAATGAAATTTTAAGGTAATGTTTGTAAATAGCAACTAATCATTCAAAGCCATGCAAAATTTTGTGACTAATTTATGGTTCTTCTAATCCACTAGGCATGTGCAAATTTTAACACGATTACTGAGATTTATCGGGGCAAAATCATGTCTCATCTGAGTAAAAAAAGATGAATAGTGACGAGAGGAATTAAATGGGGCGATTTTTAAAATGGCGGGTAGGATATTATGAGATTTTTTTTTCGAATTTATAGCTCGCTTAGCTAGCAATCTCAGGGCTAGCCATAAAAATGAACATCGCACAACCTTACTCAAAT
Organism: Diploscapter coronatus; assembly: GCA_964036155.1. NCBI lineage: Eukaryota > Metazoa > Nematoda > Chromadorea > Rhabditida > Rhabditidae > Diploscapter > Diploscapter coronatus. The sequence goes on along the minus strand of OZ038422.1, from coordinate 41,741,046 downwards.
TGAAACATTTGCATCCACAAAGATTTCTAATTCGTGCATTTGTAAGTCATTAGTGTTAGCCAAATGTTATAGGTGCCAAAACATGAAAAAATAGATTAGTTAGAAAAATTGCGTGGGTTAACACAACCCTCTCCCCCCTCATAATCATGCGCCCAAACCTAGAAACCCGCTCTCTAGCCCATTATGGCTCGGAATGAGAATGTGCTATAGCGAAAATGTCGACTTGAGATGTCACGTTTTGACGGACCGGACTCGAGAATTGAAATTGAAACATTGAAATGTGGAATTTAGACAGGGAGTAATGATAAATCACCCAGAGAATGACTGAAATATGCTCAAGAACAGGGGTGGTCGTCCGCAAATGGTTAGTCGTTCAGGAAAATATCGCTGAAATTTACGGCATGGGTAGTTTGTGTTAGTAACAGTTTAATATAGGAAGAAGAGTTATGGGAGATTAGTTTCCCAAGGCTTACTCGATAAGAACGAGATACCGCAGAAATCCAGAAATCGCGTAAAAGTCGCGCGACCTTTCTCGAGAACAGCGTCTCTATCGACGGCGTATTTTAGAAGGTTTTGGGCGTCCGTATATTAACTCAAGAAGGAGACTAGCTTGTCAAAAATTAAACATAAGGCAATTTTTGTTATTCTTGCAACTTATCGTAGCCAGATTCAGTTGTCTTCAAATTTTACGCATTTCTTTCCTGAGTTAATAAAAGTTCTGACGCTATCAGAACGCATAAAATGGGTGTAAAAGTGTGCTGAGGAGCGTCTTTTTGCAGACACATGACGACTACAATTGAGAGTCCATATAGACTAAAATAGTCTGAACGAGGAGTGATCGTCAGAATTAGGTGTGGCCGCTGCAAACTTGCAAGCCAAGAATGAGAAGTAGTGGATGAAATTTCCTGAATATAGTTAGCAAAATTTTCCCTAACTCGAAGATACAGTATCTTGCTTTGCAAGTAGACAGGTCAATATAAAATTATGACATAATGAAGAAATTGAGAGAAAATAACAAAATAGCGAAGATACTGTAGTTCAAAGATAGTGACGAATGGAATGTGTAATAAGGCTAAAAATAAGATGCAAAATCTATGCTTACAAATATATGGAATTATTATTATTATGCTTATACGCCACAAACACACACGAGAAAATTTGACTTTTTTCAAAGAGGAATTTGCAGATACGATAATGCCTGATAAGAAAGCGAAATAATGGTTTTATTCTGAATTAGGCTTTATGGTCTGTTTTTATCAAAGGGGTTTCTCAGATAAGGAAATGCTCATATCAAACATGTACGATCATCGAAACTCGGTGATCGGTTAGATTTGAGAACTTCTGAATCTTGGCCGAAAATTTTGGACTTTCGGTAGCTTTTGTCTCCCTCTATCTTCACCGCGAGATAAGCAATATTGGAAATATCAAAATGTATGAAAAAAAAACTTCGTTGAAAAAATCGTATTTTTGCAGGTCACATGTGTTGTTTTAAAGGCTAAGCAAAAATTCAAAAGGAAATTAAAAGTCGGGGGTGCAATGGGGGGAGATTTTGCATCTTCTTTCAAAATACAAAATAACACAAATGGTAAGAACGGAAAGTTGATGAAAATCCGAAAAGCGAATGAGTAATTCAGATTTATAGTCAGGATTTTTCTATGGTTGACTTCGACGAGACTGAGAATTTCTATGAACTAGTCATACAATCGGAAGCTCTAAACTTCGGTAATGAATTATTTCGCGAAATTATCAGAAGTTAAATGTTGAGAAATAACGAGAAAAAAAACGTCCTTTTCATATAAAATGTTGACTTAATTAGTTCATAAACTCAAGAGAAACTATTTCAACATACCAAAACGATGGGGAGTAAAATGGTGGTAAAAATAATATAAATTTCACTATTAGATTTATATTAATTGTGCCGATGAATTATTCCAATTACTAGTCTACGGATGAATTCTCTGGGTCCAAACATTTCCAACCATGTATGGGTAATTTGCTTGAAGAGTAAAGGATAATAGTAAGGAAGTGGGGTAGGGGTACATTAGGGCAGTGGAATTCCAGAATTCTCTCACTGTGCAAAACTATGAATTATTGATGTGATAGCATCACCGTCGTATTATTTGTGAAATACTCATACATGTGAGTAATTAACGGACGCTATTTTGGACCAATATATAGAAGAATTCGGGGTTTCTAATAGAAAAATATGCTAATTTAAAATTCATATTCAATATCTGGTATCTGGTGAAACATGTGCCATCATAAACGGCGTGAATAGCATGTGCTGGACCAGAGAATGCCAACAAATTTAGACGAATCTGACTATGAAGTATGCAGATTTAGAGCTATATTAACCAAATGTCAGGGTGAATATACAAAATTTTGGCGAAATCACAGAATAAATATTCAAAATAAGAGGTATTTTTTTTTTAGAAAAATAACAGAAGAAAACAACTCGAATTGACGACAGCAGCAATACATTTTGAACGAGTGCTCGAAATTTGCGTAATTATCCATGTGAAAGAATGCATATTGTGAATGTACCTAAACGACGTTTTTTTTCACGTGTGTAAACCGAGAGAGAGTGAGATTTTCTAAAAATGGAGGTAGGTGTGGGAGTTTCTTCGATAATCCGGCTAGCGACTTCGAAAATCTCGGGTCGTTTTTCTAAGGTCTCAAAGTCAGGTAGCCCAAAACCCTAGTCAGTTAGTTCACCGTATGAGTTATTCTCGCACACGTATTAAAGAATGGAACAAGAAACCCGTGTGCGATGGCTCATTTCTTTTTCGGGGGCATTTTTAAATTTCCAAAGATCTAGGTAAGCGAGAGTGCTTTTTTGGCTGTCGAAGTTCAAAACGCCATGCTAAATTTGCAAAGCGACCTGCAAATTTACGCTCAGCCAGCCCATTAAAATTGCACGAAGTGTCATCATTTCAAAGACCAGAGCGAAATTCGTCGAAAATGATGACAATTAACGTAATTAACCTCGGAAAATATTTACGAAATAAAAAATAAGCGTAAAGAATCTATTATCAAAATGAATAGGATAATTAGTCACAGTGGAGAATTATTCCATGACGAAATTTTAATTTAACGGTCGCGCTTGGAAAAGTGAGTAATGGCGAATGTTGCAAAATTCGCATTTTTGGGTTTGAAAATGAAAAATGAGGGCCAGACCCAATTTTAAAGGCACGTTTTTTGATCGACATTTTTGAAGGAGATAAGCTAACTCAAATATTCTATGTAGATTAGGCAAAACATTCCTTTGAAGATCAAAATTTGGGGAGGCGGACCTATGAAAAAGTTCGGGGAGCGTCGAACCTATTGAATTTGTTTGAATCTACTCTAAACTAGGTTAATTTGTTATTATTAGACGGAGCCTTTCCTAATTTGTGAATTAATTATGATGAAGCACATAGTTTGATCTGCGAGTTTCCGAGATGTAAACACATGTTGGATAAAGTTCACGCATAGCTAAGGATTTATGTGCATGTTTCAGGATGAATCAGTGAATGAAATTCTTTGAAGGTCAATAGTGTTAACCTCTCAACTATTATAAGAAAAATGAATGAAGAATGTAGGGATTGAGAGTTGTTTTGATTCAGACGAAAGAGAATAAATTTCGCACGGTAGTTATAAGCAATTAATTAAAGAGGTAATAATTTAACAGCAACTGAAATATGTTTCCGAATAATCAATAGCAAATTGAGTCCAAGTGCGCGTATTCTGTGGATCAATCAGAAACCCAAGTATTGCGGAGTATGAGGAGGTAATACTGCATAATCATCTTTGCAACTTGCCTCCCTCCTGCTCCGCCTCTATTCTCTACACTTTTTCGAAGAGGCGAAAAGAAAACGAGCGAGGGAAAAGAAAGGCGGGGCGTGTGTAAAGGCGAGTTGCAAAGAGTATGCAATACTACTTCCTCACACTCCACAATATTCAATTCAATCGATCAAACTTTTCATATAATTTCTTATTAGAACGATCAAATCAAGCCCAAGAAATTAGTATGACACGGAATATCAGTGTCCAACAGTGCATCTTATGAGATCATAAATTTTCCTAATTTCCTAGTCAAAGAATAGAAAAAAGACAAACAAAAATAGAACGTCCAATATTTTAGGCTCGTTTGATTCTGAATGTTTTAGAGATACTTTTACAACGAAATTATTTTATTTGGACGTACAAAAATTGACCAAAATGAACGCTGACGCAATTGTCGTGGTTTTTGGTAGAATAAAATTTGAAATATAAAAAATGAAGCATAAAATTTGCAACTTAATTTTCAATTCCGAGTTGCCTAAATTTTTCTCGGGTTAGATTTAGGTTTGCGCCATCTCTTTGTCTAGGATTGGCACCCCCAAAATTAACGACAAAATAAAAAGCAAGACGCTGAAAAAATCCGATGCGGAAAATTGATGCCATCTTTCTCACAGCTAATTTTGGAATCCTGACGCGAAATTCGACCTGCATTTGGTGCTTACGTACGACTAAATGTAGCATTTGAGATTTGTAGTCCGTAAATTTGCGTAATCGGATGTTGCGGAAATGAGCAGCGTTTTGATAGTTTGAATTCAGATTTTGAAATACGGATGTTCAAATTTTTATTATGAAAATTAAAAAAAAAAATAGAAATGTGAAAATTGTTTCTACAGTAAATCTAACTCGATTCATGAGATGATTCTTTGAAAAAAAAATGGGTGAGAGATTTTCAAGTGAACGAGGTTTAAACTGGCAGAAGTTCATATCGAATCTAAAAAATCGCCAGAATAAATTCTAGTAATATTTCATCGATATCGCAACAGAACTTTTGCTATTTATGTGATGAATTTTCTCCCACCAAACAATAATTATCTTCCCAGCTTTTTTTTAAAGATTAAGCCAACTCAATCATCATTTTTCGCATGTTTTTCGCAGAAGTTCGGCATTAATAAGCAAAAACAAGAGTATCCTTCAAACTTCCCGGATAAATGTTAGGAGAAATTAAGTCTGGCTGAAAATCGTATAAGGTCTGGCATTTCAATGCATTTTTTCCGAATCATTTGATCTATAATTTTGAGTCTCATTATGGAGCCAAAATGAACAAAAGTGCCGGAAAGTTACATTAAAAGTTGGCATTTCGGCATAAATAGCCGTATTTTTAGTCGACATAGACTAAATAAAGGGTGGGGGAGATCGGATGAAAGCGATGTTTAGGACATCATTGAAAATCACCGAAGTATGTAACGTTCAAAACTCATCATCACAATGAATTTTTCATGATATTATTGCAAAATGATAAGGAGTAGAATCAAACATTGAAAATTGGTAAAAAAAAATCGACCATTTATTTGTGATAGGAATCATCTCAAATTTAATATATATTTTGATATAATGACAAAGAGACATGGATCTAATGCTTAGATAATTTCTTAAGCTAATGGGATAAGACTTTGAAGCGCACTTTCTGAACCAAATATGTGACCTTATAAATGCGTGTTCTCCGAATTATGTCAAGCACAAAAATATGAGCTGATCTTCATATCATTTTACATCCAAATCATGTAGGTGTCTATGCAAATTAACACCCATGAATCTCATCTTCTAGCATCACGAATTTGAGCTAATGGCTCGAATTTTACTTTACTAAATTTAAATAGCCTATGATATATTAAAATGACATCAACATGCATTACTTTAGAAATTTTGCATGATTCTTCTATTTATTCTCACAATAAAATATCATTTGGCTGTATGTTCTGCAAAAACGGTTAACATTTATTTATGAAGCTCAAAATTACATTTCCGTTTGAAATTTTCTCAATGATACCTCTAAAAATTGGATAAATTCTCGGCCATGATGTCACAAAATCAAAAGTTAAAGAATTCTGTAGCCCCATTCTAAATGGCATCATTTTGGGACCGCCAAAATGAGGGTGCTAATGTTTGCATAGTGCCTTTCGCAAAAGTCTGATCTAAATTTAATTATCGAAAAAATGTGAGTTTTGGGTTTTAGAAGGCAATTTTTCGGATTTTGTATTGGAATTTATAATGAAGCATAATTCAGTGAAACTTTTAATAACGAACTATTAAAATTTTCAGTTATTTTATGAAAAGATGTTAGCATTTTTAAATAGATAAAAAATCAAATAATATTTGAATATAAAGGTAGTATGTAGTATAAAAACACCCTCGAGAAGTTGCAACAAGTATGAGTGAAATAATTATGCTTTCCTTGCATAAAGTATACGATATGATGATGATGCGTGGTACATGTGAAGACTGACAATAAAATGAGCTAAATAATATGTGAGTTGAAAGCATACGCAAGGTGCTTAATGATGTGAAGCTAATGTATAGTACTCCTCAAATTTAAAGGAAAAAGCACAAAGTGGGTGGAACAAGAAATTTCCTCTTAATCACTCATATGCTATATTGGCTCTATAAGGAAATGAATTTGACTTCAGCATGTTTCGACATACAATTTTCATGAAATTCGAGGCTAATCAGACATGAAAACGCACATAATGAGCCACCCAGACACGCTCGGAAATTTGAATTACAAGCAAAATTTTCTTGCGAAGCTTTATATACTTCCTAAAAGTTAGATGTCTGCCAAATTTGCGCAAATTAGATGAAATGTCTAATGATGTTGGTGCAATTGAATTTCAACATTTTAATGGCCAAATTAAAAATTAGCAATTTGGAGGTACAAAGCATAGGAGAAGTGCACGAAAGTCAATCCTTCTTTCTACATATTGTTTTGTATTTGCAAAAATACACGTGATAATTATCAGGCAATATGGAAAAGTAGTAACACGCCAATATAGTCATCTACGGAATAGTGTGGTTAGACAAAATACAGTAGCGCAACTTTTATCGTTTCTCTATGCTATTTTGTGCATTACTACTTCTTCAGGTAGCCTAATTTTCATTTATATAAATTTAAATCGAAATCAACACACGTATTGCTAATGATTCGAGTTTATGAAAGCCTGAAATTCACGAAACATACATGTGAATTGCATCTGATTAGGCTCAACCCACCCACATCATCTTTGAAAATTTGGCCAATTTTCAACCTTTTATCTCGACTATAGTCGACTAATTTTTGGGCCTAAAATAAACATAACGTGAAAATAGTTAATATCAATTGATGAAAATCCGGCGATGGGGGAAATGACTTTATTTTCAAGCTAAAAATATGCACTAAACAAATTTGACATCATATTATTTTTTAAAAAAATAGAATCGTTTATTCTTTTAGGAGGTAAAATGAACACGTCTAAAATATCACTATTTAGTAAAAATACAATATTTATGAGTTTCTATTAAAAAGTGTTATGAAGATGTGCATTTCCGTAATATTTCCGTTAAACGAGGAACTTTTGATATTTTAAAATTATGATTGTATTTTAGAGACTACTTGTCCAAAATTGATAAATTACAACAGCAACCCTACTAGTTAAGATCGGCAATTTTGCAAGCTACGACAATATCACAACAAACTTTAACCTGAACTACCCTAGCAAATTGAAAATCTAAGTTCTAACCTAGAATCTGGGATATAAGTTATTCTCCATGGACTATTAAGATGTCATTATGACTTGAAAGAAATTCGATCTGGTGTGATACCCATTTCAAAATTAAGGAAATAAAAATACCTTAACCTAAGCCTAAGCTCTAAGTTCTAAGTGATTAAAGTCCCTTGTTAAAGTAGACTTTCGTAAGATCTTTGTTCTTCAAAGCCTCATAGGCTTTGGGCTCGTATTTTTTCAGAGTTGAGACGTTGATCGAGTTTTGTTGAGGGAATAAACCACAACCGACGGGGATCATAGCGCCATATCTGGAATCATTTATTCATTCTTATTTTTGTGCCCGAGACGTTGGTATCATTATAACAAACTGGACTTATTTTGAGTGCTAAAATTTTGAAAATAACAAGTCATGCTATGAAATTTAGTATATTTTGCTACGATCATGATTCTCTTACTGCTCTACATATTTTTCAATCAAACATATCATCTTCTGAAACCTACATGACAAAAGTCAGCAGAACTTGCGTTGGAATGTTCAATTTGTTGATGTTCTTCCTGAACCACGCCGATTTATTGAAGGTTTCCATTAGGATCGGGGTTAGGACTAAAATTTTCATTATTTAAGGAGAAAAAAACCGATTAAATGTCTTACTCATGCACGGCGCTACGATGATGTTCCTGGCCAGAACAACCAGAGAAATGGCCTTTGTAGCAGCTAGTCGAGAAACTCCCAATTCATTGCCTCGTTCATCCGTCACGACTAGACCCTCTTTGAGCTCACTCAAATATTCTTACTTTCGACTTACTTCCTGTTCATTAAACGCGATGATTTATTACGGGGATCTTTGAAATCATTTGAAACCAATACAATTTACACTTTTGATAGATTAAAATGTTCTTTTCTCCGCAAAATCACCGAGTTTATGTTTATTTTTTAATCATTAAAATAATCAAAACACTAACTTCTGCCTCATTAGAGGAATATTTATCGCGTTAGCGACCGCTACAGCTCCCAGTGGGACAATTCGCTTAAAACTCAAACCATAAAATTGAAACAATGCAATAGTAATACCTGAGCCAAATTACTTGCTCCGCTTTTTGCGAAGTATTGCTTCAGACCTATCGCCATACCGAGAGCCCCAGACACAGCAGAAGTGTAGGCTATCGCTAGGTCCTGGATTTTTAATCAGGGTAATTATCCAATTAATTAATTAATTAATTAATTGACTAAGTAATATACCTGATTAGTCAGGGTACTTTTGGCATTTCTATTCGTGTAGTTGACCAGAGCATTGAATGACTGATTCGCCCACTGCCAGAACAGCACTGCGGGCGTGGATTTGTACCTGAAATTCGAAGAATACACTTCCCTTGTTATATGAAAATGGCGTATGCTTCAGGAGAAATATCAGAAATTGTTCAAGTTTTCATTTTTACGATGTCCAAGTGGAAACGGAACTCATCGAACAATAAATAAAGTGGCATATCTAGCTTTAAAATCAAAATTTCAATTTTAAATAGATCACCATATCATCATAGCCCCACACAGCATAGTTCCTCCCCACACGTTGAAGCACATTCGCCCAGCCAAGTTCTGTAAGTCGTGCGTATCCGGATGATAGGCTGATTGGAATAGGTTTCTCGCTCGATGGAGTTCTTCTAACGTTACATCTTTCGTGGGTCTACCGGACCTGAATCATTTTTTTAGTCAAATTCTATTCTATGATAATTATCTATTCAAAATTCTCTTTTCTAGAAAGATATGCCTCAAAAATAAATGACCAAAGTAGTGGACATTTCGAGCAATTTCGTTCTTTTTTGATCACACTACAAATTTGTACGATTCTAAAGGTTTTAAATACCTGCACTGATCCATCAACTCCTTAGCCCTTATCAGCTCTCCAGTCGTCGCGAAGGCGAGTCTCGGATCTGTGATATCCGCAAAATGTCGAAATCTCCCGTAGAAAGTCGACTGATCGTACGAGGGTGCGTTCGGGTCGAATTGCATTCTGATTTTCACACTCCTAGGATAGGTCGTATGAATAATCACAACCGAGCGACGGCCCATGGCCCATCGGGAAAAAACACGTCCATAGACCGACGAATCACCCAGACTGGCGAATTTTTAAATTACAGTACGACCAATTCCTCAGGGTGAGTCAGAATTTTAGTACGAACACTTCCCCGTGTGAATATTAAAATTGGTACGAGTAAACGCTTGATGAGAGTTTAGAGCGTCGAAACAAGCTTGTAGAATTTCGTGTCACACCATTTCTGTTCAGCACAAGTCGATCACACAGACGTTTTTAACGACCCTGATAAATTGGAAAAATATCAATAAGGCTGTTTCCGTGCTTACTGATCGAGAACATAACAGCCTATTGCCAGTGTTTATTACGTCATGAATTCTCCTGATAAACGAAAATTAGTGATAACGATTAGTTCGGGGGTCAAAATGGTTATTTTACACCGCAATAGGCCGTTTTCTCGATCCTTCAGTACCGGAGTTTGACCATTATTCTTCGAAATAAAGCTAGATATTTTCTAAGAATAAATTTACTTTCAAGAAATCACAAATGTGTCCAAATTGGTTAGACTCAAAACATTGCATGAAAAGTACGAGTTATCGTGAGTTTCAAAGAATACTTTTAAAAGCGATGCGAATGCCTATGTACCTTAAATATAGTGCTATTTTACGTGAAGCGTATGCGTCGCGGTTTTTCCTCAGTTGTTTTCCTTGTAATTCACAATAACATAAAAGCTCACAAAATTCGACGATAAACGTATAAAGTGATAATGACTCGAACGCGTTCTTTTTTCTATTAGAAGAAATTGAAGGAAAATCAGCATGGCGTGGGCGGGGCTTAAATATTTCGTTGCAATTCCCACGCACACAAATTTTAAAGGAAAAGAATGATATAAGATCAATAAGATTTACAACATGTTTGTGATATATCGAGAATATCGCAAATGCAGTGAAATTAGATACATCGTAAATATGACAAGATAGTGAATACTGACGAAAAGTAAGTAATTAAAAATAATGTTTGTAAAAATGAATAGTATGGATAAAAATAATTGCGTTTTTACAAGAGACTGATTTGAAGATTTTGTGTATGGTTTTGCTCACAACTGAACGTTTAGTGAAATGATCCTGAATTCTATTGAGAAAATGGGTTTGCAATGTATAGCAGAGAGCAATTAAATCTTAATTATCGATCAAGCATCGTGGAGGTAATTATCCGCTAATTAGCAAGAAATTAATAGGTTGTCATCACTTAGCGATTTAATTGTCGTAGATTATTACGACTTGGCAATATATGTAACCATTGGAGCCAATTCAAGTGGAAGAAGAATATCGTATTCTCTAAAACTTGACTAATACTAAGAATATTTTGAGAGAATACGATATTTATTCAAAATCGTGAAATTATTAAAGGGATAAATAACTGACTTGACTATGTTATTGAATTTTCTGAATTTTAATAAAAACATCAAATCAATCATAATATCTGGTTGAGTAAAATTACAAATTAAAAATTCCTGAAATTAAGTTCTGGGCTCAACTGACCAAAGTAGATTTCTCAAGCTACTAATTGCCTAATTAACCAATCAATTAAACTAATTAAAACAAAATTGGAACCAATTAATGACTAAGCAATAAGTTATCATTGTGATATAGGATATTTTGAAGCCGTATCAAGTGCATGAAAAGCAATCATTGAATTTGCAAATAACAATTCAACCTAACCTCTTTCTTTCAAATAATTTAAGGTTAGATGAAATTCGATAATAGCAAGGACATTGAGCAGAACTAAATTGTGACGATAATGCTTTCAACTATGTATCACGATTGGAATGAAGATTCGATATTGAAATTTACTAGAGCAGTAATTTTGATTATATATAAGGTAAAATTACTGATTTGCCACACCGTTTTGGCTCCGATTGAAGGGACAAACATAAGTCGCTGGGAACATCCCTCGTCGGCTATTCAAGGTGCCCTCCCACCAGTTTTGGTCGTCTTTGTTGATCACTGAAATGCACTTCTTTGAAGAGTATATCATTTCTTCAAATCTTTTGACGACGAGACTGTTCAAATCTTTCTATACCACATATCCAAAAGTTGGACTATCATTATATTTTAGTCTGGGTTTCTCGTTGCCGACTTATCTAAATCTACACTCGTACAAAGTATACTTAGTAAGATCCTGCATAAAATGCAATTAGCCTCACGAATCTCACTCATTATGCATATTGCGAAATTCTATCTTCCAGTGAATTTACTCACGAGTAATAATGTCGCCTCGTTTGAAGGCCAATTCGCCGTCCTCCTGCGGGTTGAAATCGAATAGAGCTTGGACGAATCGCGACTCGAAATCCAGATCCTGTAGTAGAATGGTATGTGTTCGGGATACAGATGCGGATCTGAAATAATAGATATATTCATATTTCTACAGAGCAAATCAAATAAATCAAAACTAGAAAAGAAGCTATGGTCAGAGATACTCACAGTCAAGGTATTATTGGTTGGAGAGAACACGTCGATACCCAAAAATTACGCTATTCGTCTCTCGTTTCTCTTCTACGCGACTCACTATTTCGCTCCCAAATTCGATTTCTAATTGCCACTGCATGCATATCCCCTTTCTCTCCAATCAATAATACAATTATCGAATTCTCCTCAAACTATGGAAAAAAAGACAGGCAACAGGATGGAAATTGTAGTATTTAATACAAATAACGGCACGATTTTTCGATACCTATATGAGCCTTCTTGGCAATAATAGCCGAATAACTATTAAAGATGTTTTTTTTTTCCTTTAATGATTAAGAAGAATAATTACCTATGATATTGCACCAATTCATTCAACGAATTAAACTTGACAGTCCATAAGAAATATTTTCCATTTGTATCTCGCAATACTTTGAAATGCTGGACTGTATCTTGGAACCTGGAAGTTAATAAAGATGGAATGTTTAAATTTTGAAAATCTCACTTCACAGAAATACTAAATTCGCCAGGTGTGCTTTCACATTGTCGAACAAGAAAATTGCCATCCCTAGTTACAGGCCGTTTCAGCAGTAATTCAGCGTCTAACCTTGAGATTTTACCCAAATACCTGAAAAAGGAGAATCTTTACAAGAAAAATCAAATATGCAAATAAGGCAACTTTTTGCAGAAAAAAGTCAAGAGAATTGCCATTAGACTAACTCACCATGGATGATCGTGCATCCGAATGTAATTCGAGGGAACGAAACCTTCATTACCGTCAATTTCGGCCTTGTACCAATGCGGGTCTTCATCCTTGTTGAGTATCTGGAAGTTGTAATGATAATCTTGGCTAATTTATTCCGTTTGATAGCATGCCAACTCTTCCATTACATGTTTCAATCAAGATGATGCATAAGTCAAATATCTTGAAGCATGTTTTTTTTTAATTTAATTGGTATTATTGTCATATATTTCACACTAAGATTCGATTTTCAACTGTAACAATGAATCTGCAAAATTTGAAACATATCTAAATGCTCAGATTCATTTATACAAAAGACTGTTCCGTGATATGTTTCCCTTCTTAAACAATCGTATTATGAATTATAAAGTTACTTATATGTTTACCTTCAAAATCTGCCCCCGTCTAAATCCGAGCTCATCTTCGGCGCTGGCCGAGAAGTCGTGTTCAGCAGTCGCCTCCATACTGCTTAATTCAGCCTGAACACAGGGCATTTTTAATCGATTTTTGCGAGGGAAAAGAGGATTTGCTATAAAACGACAAAATTGATAAGCTGATTTGAAGAAAAGCGAGCAGACAATTTGAACATTATCTACGCATAGTCTAGGAAAAAAATAATAATTTGAAATCACATGCATGCTTTAAGAAAATGAAACTAAAATGAATAGAGTATGATTCAAACTAGTTCAAATGAAATTAGCTTATTTAGATGATAACATATTGCTCGTATATGTCGAGATTCTATGATACTGACTTTAAAATAAAACTTTTAATTTGATATTCAGCAAGTTATAGACTAGTCGAATGACCGATTTATATGAAACGGCAAACTTTCCATATGAGAGCTATATCTCCAAGTAAACAAATGTGGCGAAACAAAAACGATCAATTATGCAGTATGGATGCAGTAAAATTGAGCATTTCATAGATTTCCGATAAACCAAATGGATCCCTGCAAAAATCATCTCCTCAGTGATGAAGAATACGAAATCAAAAATGGCTGGATAATTGAGGCCAAGTTTTGGGCGTAAACAGCGCATTTGATGTTATCGGATGGAGTTTAAGGGGAAGGGGAAGAATGTTCGTAAAACGCGAAATGTCGATATTAGTCATTAGTCGGAAAGCTTTGCTTAAAGTGAATAACTCAGTCACTTTTGCAAGTCTATTCTTCAGCATTAGAGAAAGGTTGTTAGTTTCGCCACAGAGAAACAAAGGAGTATCAACGAGTTTGAAATATGACAAGTGACTTTGAAGTTGTACTCTTCAACATTATGAAGAGGTAATAAAGTAAGAGTCGGATAAAGTCAAAGAGGAACGAGCGTTTTATGCTTCTCGAGGTCAGGGAATGTGAGCTGAAACGCTATATCCTGGCCGGCAATGCGTAAGAAATTAAACGCGAGAGGAACAGCGTGGAGAATTGAGAGGGAAAAAGATTCGCATCACTTTTCGAATATTCCTATTGTTTCTGTGGCGAAACGCAATATCCCCAAAGGATAACCATATCTAATGAGTCAGAGAAAAATATGCATAGCATATGACCTTCAAAGACAATAAATCAATATTGCCATGCATTAGATTTAGATCTATCAAATACAGGATAATCTGTAATCATGTGATTAAGGATAGGACAGAAAAACCGGATATAGCACAGCACTACATATTTGAAATGGAAATTCTACTGGAAAGGAGGATTTTGTACTTTTCGATGTAAATAATTGCAAATAGGGCGTGAAAATTCTAGACTCTAAAAGTAATGCCCGGCTGAAAATGAACATCTCCAAGTGGCAATAAATGGCGCACACATGACCTTCGAAAGTTGCCGTTTCGTCGATATCAATCAATAATATCAAAATTTTTCAAGAAAACCCGATTTATCGTTCAAATTCTGATGAATTCATGGAAATGGAGAAAATTTTTAGGATTGTCTATAATTTTCTAGAGGAATGAAGAATTTCGGAATTTCCAAGAAGTAAATGAGAACGCTTTGCTTTTTATTCTTAAATGTGTTTGGACAGAATGATTCCTTTCTTTCTAAGGAAATACGAAATCGACTTTCTCAATGAAGAAATGGAGAGAATTGACAAGCACCCTTGACGCTGATTGTTTTTCGCTTTTCAGGAAAATTCAACTAAGAAGCATGATCCAGTCATATTCTATCAAAAAAGCTATATTAAACTCTAATTCTCTTAAATTTTCGTGCAATTTTAATCGCGTTAAGTATGCTGTAGAAGGCTGTAGGTAGTTTGTTACCAACGAAAATAATGAGCATTTTCGTATGGAAAATTCGTGAATTTTAGCTGAATTTTCGAGAGATTTAGAATTATTCGAGGCGGTTCTAGAATGCTATGCTTTAACATTTGATTGAAAATAATACAAATAAATAAAAATAATTTTTAAAAGGTCATAGACGTAGAGAAGCGAACGAGACAATTTCGCACAGACACAGGGCACATTGATCGATAGCTAACGGCTTGAAACGGGAAAAAGAGAAAGAAAGAGGAAAGATAATAACTGACATTTGAGAGGGAAAAAGACAGGAAGAGAAAGATTGATAGACTGTATTAGAAACGAGAGAGATGGGAGAAATATCGAGACAAGCAATGCTAGAGGTGAAGAGAGCGAAAGATAAGGAAATTGGGTAGGCCAGATGGAAAGATGAAATAGTTCATAAATAGGAGAGTGCAAGAGAAAATTAGGGGAGTTAGAGAAAGAATATGCAAAATGAGAGGGTGCAGGGAAATTAGTCTAATTAGAGAGTGGGGAAAGTCGAGAGAGTCGAAGAAAATTAACCAATTAAAGGGAAAGATGGTTAAAAAACTTAGAAAAGGACGGTCGAAAAGTCGATTTATTCTCAACATTCAGCGCGTTAGAAAAACGCCTAAACCATTCGTCTCTTTCTTTTCTGTCTTTATTTTCTATGATCATTAAATTCTTTCGATCTTTTCCACTCTTAAATTCCTATTTTCTCTAAGCTCTTTATATCCTTTCCTTATATGATGCCTTTGCAGTTGAAATTTCCAGTCTCTCTCCCGATGTGATCATCAAACCCTAAGCATCCGAATGTTTGTTGAGAATCCTATAAATGGTCACTGTACGATGTTTACAAAAATGGAGGATGAGACTATTTTGAAATGGAACAGATTTTATGTGTCAACCATAAAGTATTCTAAGATTGCGAATATTAAAGAATCGTAAAATGTGTAATGTTAAAAATAAAACTGATGTATTTCTAGTAAGTTTTAAAAATTATCAGGAATCATAAATAATCTATAAATATATTGCAACTAAAATAACGGTGTTCTTTATCAATTGAAATGGAGCAGCCTTATTTGATTTCCCAGAGTGATTCATGCAGTTTTCTTTGTTTGTAAAGTGGAACAAGTTTTGATGTTTATGGAGTCAATAACACTTACTCATGATATTTGGGTTCGAAATAAATTACGATTCAAAGTTGTATATGATAATTTAAAGATCTAAAAACATGATTAATTAATTGTCCCCGTTTGTGTCAAATATTTGGTCTAAAATCTGAAAAGAACTCAATAGCATATATCATGATTCATGAATGAGTTTTGACTTACACTTCAAGAATTTAGTTGGCTTTTGAAAGAATTTGCAATGGATTAAGGATCCTTGTGCGAAATTAGACAGCGGACAGATTAGCTCCCGAAATCTGGATAAAATTCATGTATGTTTCAGAAATTAGTATAGCAATAATGTGAAAATTTCTAACTATATTGAGCTTTGGCAAAATCTTCTAAATTAATAACAAATTTTTCGATAACTGGTTTATTGTCGGAAAAACGAGATAATTAGGAACAATCATAGAGTAAGTTGGAAGATAATCATCACTGATTACTACAACATGTGTTGGCTAATTTAAATGTCGAATAAATGAATTAGCTTCAACGAATGAATAGATATACTGAATTGGCTGTGCATACGAAATTCCTAATTTTCCTCGGGAATAAATGAAAGGTAGATAAAGTACGGCGATCACTATCAAATTTTATCAGCTCAGAGTCTCGGGGTCGTTGATAAAACTCGAGAGCAAAATGTGAGATGAGAATGACAAATTTTCAAAATTTTATAGTTTATCATACATCGGTTGCACGTACGAACGAAAGTTCGCGACCTGGAAAAGTACTAAAGCGACTACTTTCAATCAAATATTCATTTCAGTACTTTTTAAATCATTTAAAAGAGAAAAACTGGAATATAGTAACATATCATTTTGGACTAAACAACATTTATCTTATCAGAAAATTAAAATAAAGAGATCATTGGGATCTTCGAAGAAAAATTGGAACAAAGTCCAATGTAAATAGGGTTAAATTGAAGGCTATTTGGAAACCGCGAGACCACGAGGCATATGCGAAGTAGTATAGTTAGGGTAGGGTATGGGAGACGATAGGCTTTTCCCCCACACTATTTCTCAATATCTCGTGGTCTCACGGTTTGCAAGTTGCCCAAATTAAGGGTAAGTGTGGGTGGAATTAAGCACGCTCTCCTCGGATGCGCCTGGCCAGCTGGATGTCTTTCGGCATGATAGTGACACGCTTGGCGTGGATCGCGCACAGATTCGTGTCTTCGAACAGACCGACGAGATAGGCTTCAGAGGCCTCCTGAACAACATATTGAATTAGTCCCAATTCATGCTAAGTTTGAGATCATTTTCCACGAAAACTCCTCCATTTGATCACTTAACTGTGTGTCGAAATGTGTTAGGGTGGTTAAGTTTTTCTGGGTTCGGCAAAAAAACAAAGGATGAGATATACCTGAAGAGCGCCAATGGCAGCAGACTGGAAACGCAGATCAGTCTTGAAATCCTGAGCGATTTCACGAACGAGACGCTGAAATTGATGAGTTGGAGAAGGTTGGCAAAATGCCTGCTCGATCTACCTGGAAGGGCAATTTGCGGATGAGCAGCTCAGTGGACTTCTGGTATCTTCTGATCTCACGAAGAGCGACAGTTCCGGGACGGTAGCGGTGAGGCTTCTTGACGCCTCCAGTCGAGGGTGCCGACTTTCTTGCGGCCTGAAAATGGATCAGTACGTTTCTGCTGATAAGAATTTTCTTTGGTCCGTGTGTTGAATCGTGATCTTCATGATGACCCAGTCCGGACTAATTATCCTAATTACCTTGGTGGCGAGCTGCTTGCGGGGAGCCTTTCCACCGGTCGATTTTCTGGCGGTCTGCTTGGTACGAGCCATTCTTCAGTCACAAACAATCAAGGTCGAGTCCGAAAGTACTAAATCGACAAAAATGATCAAAGTTATCGAGGAGAATATCCCGAATCGGAAGAACACTTTCGACGAATTACGAAAATCAAATGCGACTTTCGAGGATCGAGTCACACTGTATGAGAAGAACTTAGCGGCGCTGATTTAGGAGACAAGCAATTTGCATATTGCGAAATACTTGATGATATTCGAGAATTTTCGAAATTATATATACGAAATTCAGAAAGTCCTAGAATATCAAATCCTTAGGGACAAAACACACATGTCTAATTCCCATCATCGTAGAATTACTGAAGCTACGCAGAGCTATGAAAAATACTGATAAGAGGATAATTAATTAAATGTAACACTTGAATTAGAATTCGGAATATTTCGAAAATAGATTTGTGCAGAAACTGCCCTAAAATAAGACTGAGAAACAAGCGATGCGTGCAACGCTGGCAAGTTGCCGCACATGACGTCGATCAATGAATGAATCACTCAAGTTGGGGATAATTTGATCGATCAATTTTTCCAAAAGCAAAATTTCCCATATTTTACGATCCTAAACAAAATAATGACCTGATATGTCAAATCATATGTGCTTATCACAAAAGATGCGCGTTGACGTCATAGATCAAAATAGAGCAAATTGGGGGGTAATTAAGGGGGTAATTATGTTAAATTGAGGGTATTGGGAGGAATTTTGGACCCTGGATATAGCCTTTATAAGGGATTTTGAGAGGAATGTAAGTTTTGCAAGATAAGGCACCAAGTTGGGGTTAAGCTTGGGGATAATTAGGGGTAATTAAAAACGGCAATTAGTCGCGAAAACAATTTCATAATGTCGCATGACGTGTAGAGGCCGGATCGGTTGTATTGGCGAGCGTGGCGACCGCAGCCTCGTCGCGAGCCGCGTCGCGCGACCGCACGCGTCCGTCCAATCGATAACCCGGCGCTCGGCGCATCTGAAAATTTTGATTTTCACAATTTCACCCCCTTCCACTCGTCAAAATGGATTATGCTTAAAAATCTCGAAAGATATGATCATTTTGACCTGAAATCCCAAATTTGGCCCTAATTATGCTAATTAGGGCTTAATTACTCCATGATTTTTGCGGTTAAACGTTTCTCGTTCGGGCCTGCAATCTTCTACTTTCTCCCTTTAGGCGATTCCGGCCGGCTAGAGCGCCCGTCCGCTATTGGCTGGTGAAGCGCGCCAAGCACCGCCCATTTTCGCAAACGAGAAATAGAGCGCTTGAGGAATAGAGCACAGACAAACATACTGACGCTATCTGCAGAAAAATAGCACACGAAATAACGAGACGGAAAAGACAAGAGTTAGGGAACAAGAGGAGAATCAAATAATTTTTTCACTCTACTCTGTCGCTTTTCCTCTCGCTTTTGCTCGATATTTCTACTTTTCTAACTGTCTCAGGGTCTATGCTGGCTAGAGTCCAGAGGAGGCAGACACCTGTATCATTTATATTGGGTGTAGCTGAACATTCCGGAGCAGAGACGCAGAGTATAGACGCGATTAACACTGTTTCCAGTGCAGCAAAACGTATAAATACGACCCGCATCTGCAAGGCGGAGAGAGTAAGGCGCAGAGAAAAAGAGCGTTTTGCCCACAACACAATTACTCACACTTGGAAATACCACGCAAAAACGTAGAGAATAAGTTGGATTTCAAAATTTTGCAGGGCAAAATGGTGCTCGTTCGAAAGCTTAGAGTGTGAAGAATTTGATGGTGGTAATTTTGAAATTAGATTTTTAGATTCAAGAAATAAAATGATGGATTATTTGAAGATTTAAAATTTTGAAAATCATAAGGTACCCTTTGGAACAAAAATGGAAGATTTTTAAACGAAGATGACACAGGAATTTTCTGAAACAATGATTAAATTTAAAATCTCGAAACACAATTAATCCTCCAGCAATAAAGTAATGCTAGTTTAAGAATCATATTTTTAGGTTATGTAATCGTTTATACACCGATTAATGTAACTAAAAATTCGTTTTGTCTGTCAACTATCTGAAGCATAATTGGCTTAAATGTCTAAACTTTAAAATGTTATGTCTTCAAATTATCTTCGTCATTAACTTTTTCGTGTAATTTTGACGAATAATTGCGTTGCGTCAGTGCACTCAAAAGTCACTCTTCTGCACTTTCATGGAACTTCGCTGAAATATTTTCTCGCATGATGAGTGATACCTCTGTCAGACTCCCCTGAAATATATTTGAATTTTTCAAGTGGGCAAATTACAATTCCTCTGATCACGATTTACTCATGTAAACATATCAATCATATTTTCTGTAATTTCACGACTAGCTGAGACATTGCCGATTTTTTGCGTCGATTTTCACCAGCTGATGCAAGAAATTTGCGGAAATGTGCTGAACTGTCATCGCCAAATTGTACAGGAAGTCATACGTTTATTTGAGCGATTTGCTGATTAATGTAAATTTCGACGAAAATGACGATTTTTAGCGATTTTTTTTTTATAAACTTACGCAATATTGTGTCTTACAGGGCAGAATTGAGATTTTAGTTCATTTTTATTGAAATGATGACCTTGATTACGGTATTTAGCTGCTCGAGTTTTATAGAAGAAAAAAACTGAAATTTTCAAAAGATACTGAATCAACCTTGAGCGATTCATTGTAAACAAGAAATTACTTTTTTGTTATCTTTGATTTTGTCCAAGTCATCATTTTTCAAATATTAATTGCTCTGTGTCTCTATTCTTTCTATGTGCTAGCATATTACTCTGCCATGTCTTGTACTCTAGCCTGTTCATAGTACATTTGGTAGTAGCCTTTCATTTTTGCGCGAAATTTTTCATGTGGATTTCTACGAAACTCGTAATTTCTTTAAATCTCTCGAAAATATGCTATATTTTCAGGGCGTTCCGATCAGAGAAATGATGAATGCAATGGCGTCTCGGATACTGCACAACCTCGTGAAAGGGGCGGAGTCTATCAATTCATTTCGATGTTGATTATCACGGCTGACTTTTTGCAAGGGGGTTGTGATCGAACAGGTCAGTAATCGTTAAACTTTGCATGAAAACATGTGCGCAAAAATGAATTTTGAAGAAATACAGAATTCGTAAGAAAAATTATCGATATTATTTCACCGTGAAAACGAATTACGTTGCACTGTTTTGATGAACCAACGAGAAAAAGGATAATTGTGGGTCGAACATTAAAAAATGAAATCTTATTTTGAAATTTGTATCTTTTTCCTAAAATTTATCGTGAAGATTAGCTTGATAAGTTAATTCTGAGATTTTACATTTTGGTCAGAATAGACGTATTTTTTTCTTGAAGCTTACTGTCTTATGTGTGTTCTTCATAATATTCACTTCTCTTTCCAGAGCTAGAGCGGTTCTGCCTAAGATTTGTTAAAGAATGACTTCATTACAAAGTCTAATAGCACCTGAAAAACCAACTTTTTCTCTGTGTAGATTGGTAAATACTGATGAGAGTTTGTCGTATTATCCTCCGATTTTCCTTCGACACTTGATTTTCTTGATTTTGGTGTCGTCCGAAACGTGACGGGGCGTGGCCAAGCCAACTGACTGACAGAATGCGTTGAGGACACACACATAGTACGATGGATGACACTGCACTCACTGCGGGCGAAGTATTTATGTCCTCGACAAAGTGAGCGCATACCGTATGGGAGAGGTCTCGTTAGCAGCTGTGTTGCAAAGTTTCTAGTTTCTAAAATTTAATGGTAATACTCGTCATTGTCCTCGAGATGAGCCTTTCGTATGCGCTCTGCGTCTATAGCTTGCGAGACGCACGCATCCAGACTAGAGGGAAGTAAGAGGGAGCAGAGAGCAAAACCGAGCAGACACATAGCTAAGGTTCGCTGCTATCTCTTTCCCTCTTTCTTTGCAAGGATTCGTCTCGGAGACAATGGAGAGTATTTTTTTTTTGCAAATCTTGCTATAAACAATTAATCTGTAGAATTCTGAATACCGGACCATATCTATTTTACCGAATTCATACACCTCTGCGCCGTCTTTAAAATTGTCTAACTTTTTAAGACCCCTTCGTGGTCAATCAACACTTCTTTACCTGTCGAATCATCACAGCGCCGACGATCTTTAAAGATGTCTAAATTGGGTCTCCGAAGTCATTGAATTCGTTGAAATTGCATGGTCTTTGCAGAAATTACACTGATTCGGAAAATCAACTTCGTAATTTATCAGCGCATCTTTCCTTTCTCAGATTAGACATATTTGACGATCTTTAAAGATGTCTAAATTGGGCCGCTGCTATGTAAGGATTCACAGAACTTTCACATGTTAATCGTGTGGTATGTTTCTCTAAAAATGACATATCGTTGAAAAATGGTCATCATCAGTGTCTGAATGCTTGTGTGATCACAGAATGAATGTGGCCCCTCCCATCTTTCTCGCCCCGTTTCGGGCATTTCTTTGACAAACTTCCTAGTTTAGCCGAAATCGACCTTATCGCTTGCATGGGCATAGCGTTTATAAGGGGCTGATGAGCGGATGAAGATCTAATGTGACAGCATCACCTTTAAAGGTCTTCAAAGGTCTTCGTATTTTTTCGGTCTATTATTCTTTCATTAGATTCTTTAAAATAGAATTTAGTATTTAGTATCATAGTTGCTTGGAAAAATATCGTATTTTTTCAAATCTACAACATGATCGTTGAGATCAAAGCCTAGCCAAAACTTTAGTCAAATTTAAACTATCCTTATACCGAACTGAGACCAGTTTTGTCACAAGCTTAACATATCTTAATTTTTTCCAGGGATAAAATAAAAAATTAATCACGTAGTTTCTGACTTATATCTTTATATATAGCTAATTTTTATCATTCGAAAGGTGGAACCGAGTTTCTTGTACTTCACCGAAAAGTTTGATTTCACGCAGGCCTGGCCGAATTTCAATGACAAACATTCTCGATCTAATTAGTTCGATTCTGCATATTGTTAAATTTCCCTATATAAATTGGCGAGTTTTATACTTTTCAACGAAATTTTTGATTATGAAGATTTTTCTCACTCTTTCTAACATTTTTAAACTTTCATTTTTCAATATAAAACGCGCTTCTCTTGCTATCATTAGCAAAAAACTACTAAAATGCTTCTCTTCGTTTTTCCCTCTTCTATTTTATCAAATTTCAATGTCAAATTGTCATTCATCTATTGATATTGATTGTTTAGGTAATTTCTATCGATCGTAGCCTACACCATGCTTTCATTCAAACGCATATTGCTAATTACTTCGAATGGAAGGAAATTAAGTAGGATAATTACCCTAATTAATTAATTATCTAGTTTAATTATAGGTCAGAAAGGACTCGGCAATTTCGCTGCTCAACGAAAAATCAAAGACAATGAAAATACGAAGCCGAAAATGCCCAAATTGGTTATCTTCGACAAGGATGGCACCTTGATTTGTTTCCACTCAATGTGGGTTCCATGGGCCTTGGAAGTTTCGAATCGGTTTGAAAACTTTGGAGAAATTTTCTCTTAAGTTCGCTTTTAGAGTCTGCATGAGAATGAACATGGATTTGTCTAGCGCGATATTGCAAGAATTGGGAATTTGTCCGGTTAGGCGATTGGCAAGTTTTCAAATTTTATAAGTTTAAAGTTGAATAAAAAGTAAACTAATGGCAACCAGCAATCTAGCAATTCGTAATCACAAATAGTAAATAATTCAAGAAAACACACCCAATTTCCTAAATTCTAGGTCCGCCCAGGCCTTCTAGCAGAGGGGACCATGGACCAGATCAACCAAATGTTAACAGGATTGGTCGTCCGATCTTCTGGAATAGAGAGTAATCAGGTAGATTTCCGAAATTCTGCTGATAATCTTGAAAAATCATCCTTTTCCTTTTCTTTCCCACTATGCAATGATATTTACATTGTTTGATTATTAAAGTTCCTGGACGATGATAACTAGACACCCTTTTCCAAATCGATAACCTTCAAAAGTCATTCGTCTTTTTCAACAAGGATGATGTTAACATTGTTTGATCATCAGAATTTTGTCGAAAAAATGATAGAATTTGATAAAACTCGTTTGAATTCAGTAATTTCAGGCGAGAAGTATCGTCGATCAATGCACGGCCGGCGGCGATACGGCCACAAAAAATTCGATCAAAACGATAGGCGACATTCGGGAAATGTTCGAGAAACTGCAGCAGCACAACACGAAACTCGCGATATGCACTATGGACAAGAGGTCGATAAGAATTTATTATTTGCTAAAAATTTGCAGTTTAAGCTGAAAAGACTAAATATTATTCATATAGCAATTGATTTGAGGATCATTTGAAACATAAAACAGCCCATATATCTTGAACAAGTTTTTACTGCCTAATAATTTTTCCTCGAATTAATTCACTCTGTTCCAAATCTGATGATATTCTGAAGGCGAATATTAGATTCTGATATTTGAAGAACCTATTTGCAGGGATAACACCGTCTACACTCTCGAGAAGCTCCAATTAGGCAAATATATCGATTACGTGTTCTGCTGCGATGACAAGGGCTTCGTGCCCAAGCCGCACCCCGACAACGCCTGGAAAATCTGCAAGGATCTTCGGATAGATCCTACAGTAATTTTATCCGGCGAGATTTACGACATGACGCTCAAATTCAGGACGCAATAATGGTCGGAGACACGAAGGCGGACATCAATATGGCCCTGTCAGCTGGGTTGGGGTCGGCTGTGGGAGTTTTGTCCGGAGTCGGATGCAGTGATTACCTGGCAAACGCTAATATGCTGGTGAGATTTTGGCTATGTTTCAAAGTTTGATTCGATTTTTACTCAAACAGTTTCTTCTAGTAGTGTTCGTTGTGGTTATCGTAAATCTCTTTATTAAAAAAACTAACCAAAATCGTCTGCATTGTAGACTGAGTGACAAGCGTTAAATATTTCTTATTTCAAGTTAAAGTTCATTTTTATACTGGGACAATCAATTCAAACGCAACTTTCAAAGCATCTATATTTCCTTCTCCTCATTGACATCCTGTGAAACGCATTTAATCCACTTTTAGTTTTCTAATTTTCAGCTCGACAAGGCCACCGATCTGGTAGATATTTTCTACGGTTCTGCTCAACAGAGTTGCTGATCTTCCTCATAAAAGTACAAAATCTTCGACCACTTGCTCAACTTTGAGTTATTCTATTTGTAAAATAGGAGAAATTTTTATTGATTTATGAAATCGAGAAGCGTGTAAATAAAGGATAAAATATTTCTATGATAATATTTTTACGGGAATGCGATAATGATTTTTGAAAAATAAATATAGATTTGTCTGTTAAATAATAAGGTCTGAAATCTGAAGCATATGACATCTAAATTGTAGGTCTTCCAGGTGAAAGTGTGAGCGTTTGTCAGAAAAATGCAATAGAAAATAGAAATTTATGGTCCTCAAGGAAGAGTTTTTAAATAAAAAAGATTAGACGTATCGAACATAACTCGCTGGGAACAGTCCTACCTGAATTTAAAATGTTAAAAATAAAGGCAAAATTTTCATACCACTCCGTTCTTCTTGCCTGTGCACCATCCTAACGAATCGGGTTCGGAGAGGACTTCTATCGTCTCTCCTAAATTTGAAAAATCATTTGTATTTTATGAAAGCCGCCAATTTCGATCCATCCAGACCTAGGCAGACTCTAAGCCAGATTTCTAGTGCGTATCCTTTCAAGACAAAACTTGCAGATAAAATCATGCTGTGTATCCCTTTGCGCATCATTTTTCTATAGAAATATTTGATCTTGCGTACCCTCTCGCTCATAATTTTCTATTTTGGCTGAAAGTCTGCCTAGGTTTGGATCTATCAAAGTTGTTCATTTTCATGAACCCCCATGAAATTTTAAGAAACGTATCTAAAAATGATAGTAACCTGAATAATTCGTTACTTCGTAACCTATGAAATAGGATGAAAAATGATCTATTTCTACCTCGTCCTATACACTTGACTATGAGGTTACGAGGTAACGAATGATCAAACTGCAAAAATTATTCTAAAAACGAATGATTTACCCTTGCCCAATTGAATCTCATCGGCTTCTGCAGGATTGTAATCATACAAAACAACGGCCTGCTTGCAAGTTGTGTATTCTTCGAAATCTCCATATTTAGCGGAATCGGGAGTTGTCGAAGTCAATGGTGGGGAATCGGCTTGACGGTTTTGGTGGTGATCGTCTGAAAATTTGCATTTAAATATTATGTGTTTTAATCCTTGCAGATTTCTATGAGGATCAATTTGTTTCAAATAAGTGAGAGAGTCTTACTTCTTTGCCACTCACTATCATTCGTTTGCTGTTTGTATTTGAACGTTTCCGTTTTTCGGCTGTCGAACGTATTCGTGTCTGAGTCGCTGCTGCTCTGCAACTAAACATGTTAGTTTCAAAAATATATGTCTCTAAAAATGAAATTTTGAACCTTAGGACTAGCTTTCTCGTTTTCATGCCTAAGCGTGGAGGTGTTCGCTGTGCCCACGGTCGGTTGCATCACAATGTCTTCGGATTTGATGATCTGAACTTTTGATAGACAAAGCTCCAAATGATCAGGTTATAATTTAGGAAAATTCGTACATTAATTTTTGAAACAGATTTTTTTTAAATCGAATATTTTAGGACTGATTATCTGGCTTTTGAACAGTGGCACTTATGGTGATCAGATTAGTTTTTTTTTTTTTTAAATTGATCTATGCATTTTTGAACCAACTTTTTAATTGAATATTTTCGAATTTGTGACTAACAACAAGAGGAATACCCCTCCATTCGATTTTCAATTTCTATAATTATTGATGTTAACAAATTTGAAACATATATTTTGCCTAGTTCTAAAGTAAGTTGAAATTACCTGTCTGGTCAGCACAACTCCCGATGGATCTTTCGGTTGCGTCTTAGATCCGATAATTCGCATTTCAGGAGAATATTCCTATAGTTGATTGGCTAATTATCTTTTAATGGATAATGTAATTACCTCAAACTGAGGCCAATTACCGTCGGATTCAGGCCCGTTCATCAATGACCACTGATGAAGATCGTTTGTGATTGCATGGTCATTCGAATTGACCAATTGGGCATCCAGTTGGTTGTGCATTGAGACGAATCTAAGAAACGCAGATATTCAGATTGGAAAGGTATGTTTCAAAGAAAATAGACTTCATACATTATCAATGGCCGACTAATTGAAACGAGATAAAGGAAGCGAGTTTTTTCCTCCTCCAGTGAGCCTCGGAATGCGCAAGAGACGAGCATTCCAATGCCCAAACGAGGAGGAGGAGGGGAAAGAAAGACGCTCCTTTTTTATTTCGTCTCAAGTTATCCACCATTTACAATGCGATTATTTAACTTATGAAACTAACTGATTATTCGTGATCAGATCCTCGTACAGTTTTTGCGTCTTTCTCATCATTCCGATGAAGAATGTGCAGCGTTTCTTCTCCGTTTCCTGACACTGCTCGAAGGTGTAGGCCATCGCTTTCGTGTAGGCTTCCCTAAATGAACATTTTAGGTGAGTAAGCATATTTTAAGAAAAAGTATACAAAAAATAGGTAATCGTGAAAGCAGTTACATTGATTAAATACGAAATATTATGGGAAAAATCTCCTCATTATCGTTATTGTATTATTTTTCGCATGTAACAGTATATCTTCCTTTCCAAATTCTCTCAAAATCTTTATAGGAAATTCTCTTCCGGAGCATTTTTACCTATATCCAGTCAAATCATGTAGACTTTTCTCGTAGGCTTGTCGCGTCTTTTGAACCTCAGCCTTCATTTTGTCGTACCGCTCTTGGAATTTCTGCTCGCCGTCCTGAGATATCGAAGTATCAGCCTAATTAGGATAACTATGGCAATGAATTAGTTAATGGCTTAATTACTCGACAATTTTGCAAGTTGACCTGAGCAGATCGCTCCCCTCGGCATGCGTTGTAATAGACTTTCCGCTTGTCCTCCATCTTCTCATACAACTTCTTCCAAGGTTTTTGGGCCTGAAATTTCAAAAGTTAACACATTTAGATTTTATTTCGTCCCAAAGTATTTTGAAGAAGAAATCACTTTTCAATTGTTTATATGAAACTTATTCTTTTTTTTTTACAATTTTCGCATTTTCAACACCTTATCATTTTCCAAAATAACATTACTCTTTTCATTATATATTTGAGACTTGTTTGATTTTTCAAATTAGTCACCTATTTATCAGTCTTTCAAATCACTATCATATCTGTTTAGGTTTGAGTTTTAGGTGGACTTTACGATTTATCACCTTCCCGATATACTCTAGAGAAGGTTCGAGACAATATTTGAGTTGGCGAAAGCCAAAGAATCAGACGAGAATTTCGCGCGGACGGACCCCAGGCACTGTTAATCTCGTTTGTTTAGAGATTCAGTGGAAATATTGAATGGAAAAGAAAACAAGCAGCAGCGAGAAGACGACCTAAAAATTAAAGAACCCCCGACCCTCAAATCCTTTCAAGAAACAATACAAGTGCGAGTTTTCGAGAGAGGGAGCAAGATCATTTTTCTTTGATTCTCTCATTTTTCTGTGATACTTCATTTTTCTAGCTAAAGACTACAATGGATAAAGACGAGAGCCTTGTAGTTTCAGAAAATTCAGAAATTTCGAAGCTTGAACTTACCTTTTCGAAAGATTTCTCAATTTCGACGATTTCTTTCGGGCCTCGGAGCAAAGAAGTGTGATGGTTCTCTTTTATGTAAGACGTCGTACTTTTCATGATCTAAAATTTCAGGGTTTAATTTTTAGAAATTTAGACCAGAATAGTTCACCTCAGCATTCCAATGCTTTTAGAATATTCATAAAGTCAGCCTTATTCATTTGAAATATAACAACTAAAAAGGGGATTTTTGTTTTAGCTTTCAGGAAGTATAATATAACATCGAACTGTGGCTTTTGCTAGCGTTGAAATGGGAGGAATTATGGGAATTGTTTGAAACCTACATCATCCGTCAATCGATCCCTCAGATTTGCGTGAATCTTCGACAACTCATTCGCTTCGCCGAGCAATTGCAACCAATCCGTTCTAATTATACCGCCATTCAACGTTAAGTCGACCTAATTAAAACGATAATTACCCTAATTGTCTCGATAGTCACCTGATTTTTCCACTTATCAGCGAAGATCAGTAACATTTTGCTGTATTTCGCCTCGATTTCCGCCCGCTCCTTCACCATCTTTGTGAATTCGTCCAATTGATCAATGCCTTCCTGAAGTCAATTGGTTTAATTAGGGATAATTAAATAGGTAATTAAGGGCAATTAAGTAGGGCGTTAGCGGTAATTAACCTGCATTCGTCGGACATTATTCTTGTATGCACCGATTTCCCAGAATCCGGGAGTGTATATGTCCGAAGAGGACATGCTGAAATAGGAAATTTGAGTTTTTTGTTTTATAAAAGCTAAATAAAAAATGAGTATTTTCATTCCATGTGAATGAGTACTTTTTCAAGGATGATAACATGAAGAAAAATATTCATTGTGAGTAAAATAATTATTCATGGAGAGAAAATATCCCGTAAATCTTAAATAAAATCTAAAAAAATATTACTATTTACGCATTTTCATTGATAATGATAAAAATATCAATAGATAGACTTAGAAAGTTCGATCAACTTGAATAGAATATCACATGAGAATGAGATGAACTGTGAAAATTGAAATCAAAGAAGTTTTTCTTCGCAGAAAGAGTGCAGTTTTGAAATGGTAAATATTGAGATTCGGAAAACTGACAGTTCAAAGAGAAAAATATCATCATAGACTGAACTTTTTTCGTTAGAATAAAAATGATGATGGTTTAATGAAGGACGCGCGAGTAATCGATAATAAGGATGGTAAATTGATTTATTTTTATTTTAATCGGTGCCGAAGAAAAATTAAAGCACAATATTTTAAAATGAAAATTTCCCGCTTACTACTAAAGTTCGGAAGAAAAAACATTTAAAAAATAGGACTTTCAAAATCAATAAAATTAAGTAACAGCTTAGAAATGCATGAATAACGCTCATTAATGGCGCCTATTATATCAGTGAATGAATGAATAACCGAATATGTACGTTCTAAATTTTGATTGTCACTCGAAACAACGATCTTGCAAATTTGAAAGTCGTGACTGTACAATTATGCGCAAATCTGATAGGGAATTCGGAATGATAAGGAATTACGTTCATGCTCAGTTGAAAATGCGTTTACAATGTATGACTCAGAGAAATCTACATAGCTAACGAGAGTTTTAAAATCTATTCAGTAATGTTCATCGCGAATCTAATAAAATGCTACTTTTACAAATAATATTCTTTTTGCGAATTGTTCTATTTTAGCTCCGCCCACTTTTCACTGCACCCTATGCAACTGATTATAGAGTATGGGTGACTGATAAGAAACTTCTTGGGTCGCGCCTCAGGCGGTAAATCGATAAAATCGGAATAGTCAAATTTGAGCGTTCGCAAACAAGTCAAAGTGCTTATGCATGAAGAAAAGGGAAGAGTCTCGACTAGCTGTATTGACTGAATGTATGAAACATATGAGAATTTGAATAGCTAAGAAGGATGAAGAGCCGTTACACGAGTATAAGGATATTGACATATAAAAACTCGTAGTCATCCCTGGAAGTGAAGAGAAGTTAGGAAATATTTAGGAGTTTTAGGATAGGTTTCAACGAATTTGGGGCCATCTGAACCAAGATAAAAAGGCTCAGTAATAGTAATACTGCATCACCATGATGTGTTTATAAACATTTTCAATGAAACGCGCGACAGTTAACAAAAAATAAAATGATAAGTTGCAAAAGAAGTTGATAATCTGGAAGGTTCAAATTTGGCTAATGCAACGGATTGCTGGGTGAATTTCAATGAAATTTGCATTCTACAAAGAAAACTTAATTTCTTTGTGAAACATATGCAACACTTTCAAAATGCGTTTCGGAAGAAAAGAAAGAGATTTACACTTCAACAATTCATCATATTCATCGTTGGAAAATGTTCGAAGTGAAGAGCTCTTGTCTGCAGAGGGGAGGCATGCTTGTGACTGATCTTGCAAAGCGACTGCAGTTTTCTGAGAAAATTCCGATGAAATCAATGTTATTCGATGTTTTCTATTAATCAAATCGCTAAAATGACTTACAAAACAAATGATTTGAGGGCGATAAAATATAGCGATGAAGTCCAAAATGAATAGAGTCTAATGAGCTCTAGGAAAATGGTAATTCTAGACAAAGTCTGACACGCCTACATGAAACATCTAAGGTTCTCCGGAATTTTATGTCATTTCGTAAAGGGCTTCAAAATTTATATATCAACAGAACAAAGGTGGAGAAGATTTAAGTTATTTATGGATTATCATAGAATATTGATAAGCTGAAAAAGTATAGTCTTCAAGAAAATGAATTCTCAAAAGGCTAGATTATTTTAAGAACTATGGATTTAATATGATTTTCTCGAATATATTATCTCAATCTTATGAATTAAAGAAATCGAAATCTCGAGAAGGAATATCATAGCTTTGTGACACTAGGATTTCCTCTCAATAATAAAGATGGATTTAGTGAAAGCGCGAACATTCGAATGTTGAATTAAGAAGGCGAATACGAACAAAGGTAAAGGGGTATATTATATTGTTGGGTGGAAAGATATGCATATGCAGGCAGGGATATAGATGATGAGATAAAGGGAGAATATAAATTTGGGGAAGTCAATAATATACAATATTTTGAGTTTCTCACAATTACTCCTTCAAAAAGGTAGTACAGGTCTCAGTAAGAAGAATTCTTCAATCGTTTAAAAATGGGTAGCTGAACAGTTTTGGTTCAAGTTGTGGAAAATTTTAGGTGAAACAAAATATCAATAGAACAATACCGTTAGGGGATTAAAAAAGATTTTATAACCAAAATATTGGATAAGGATAAATTTCGAATAAGCGAGAAGCAAATATTGATAAAGAATGATCGGTGGAATGTTTGACCTAAATATTCCTTTCGAAAATCTTATATTATCTATTGATAAAACACTAAATGCACGTCATGTGACGTCGTAAAATTATCGATTTTTGCTGTCTCGAGAAAATGGGCGCGAGATTATGATTTTAGTCACGACTTTTTTCTGTTTCTTTAAGAAGCAAGAGAAGGAAATGCCTTCATTCTTGATGTCTCGTTAAGGCTTGCCGCTACGCTTAGCTTTATGTTTACAAGGCATTATCAACGAGAAACAGCATTAGGAAAGAGAAAAAGGAAAATTCAGATTTGGGCTTGAAGACATGCGTTTCGACAAACATGACGACGAACGAAAAAGAAGAGCTACTTGAGATCAAACGGAGAAAAAGCACAAAAGTCAAATGTAACGATTTGAAGAGGCGCATGATGAAGAGTATGCTAATTTCTCAATGATTATAATAATTTAAAAGATGATCAAGATTTGATATAGACCAACTCCGTCGAATAAACACATGCTGAACAGAAATTAAAACTACCATTCATACAAGGATTTTGATGAAACATAACAAAGCATGATATGAAATTCCGATGAAAGATTTGGTAAACTTTTGAATAAAAACGAAGTGGTTTATCTATCAACTTGTAGAGAATTTATACAAGGATAAGAATTTTTCTGGAATATAACCAGCTATCATCGATCGGTAGAGTAGGCCAATGAATGATATGGTGATCTATTAAATCGGGTGTTGCATTAAAGACTTTTTACCACTTCGACAAAAATTCACAAAATACAAGATCTTTCTTGGAATGTAACGTTAGAAAAATTAATAAATCGATAAATGACGCAGTGATTGGCTCTTCCAAAAATCTATTGCGTAACGCGCGCGATTTGCATTGAAGGGAGGTGTCGAGTTTCGTCGAGTCTTCTTCAAGCAGAAGTTGAGGTGAAAAAAACGACCAGAACAATTCACACACCGAAAAAAAGACAATGAAAAAGACGAAAAGTGGAAAATGCATCGAGTCAACAAGACGGACAACAGAAACACAGAATAACGCTGAATGAGAGGGGACAGGGGATGAGCCAGGAATAGCAGCAGTGGCTTACAGAAAGAGCTGAAGAAAAGGATGGAACAAGCACTGTGTCCTAAAGTTGAAAGTGAATCACCTCACCAGCCTGTTTTTGATCGTTTTAAGCAGACAAATTTATCAGTAACTATGTTTTGGATTTTCGGAGTTAACGAAGAAAATATGAGCCAGGAATAGCGGCAGCGGCTTACAGAAAAAGAGTTGGAAAGGAGGCGCCTGAAACAAGGATGGACAAGAAGTGTACCATAGAAAGTGAATCATTCATTTCCGATATTTTGATTTTTGGATAATAGGCAAGGTGTCATGATTCAATAATGGGAAATAGATAATCTCAAGCATGCTAACAACTCTGAGACATACTCGGTTCAAATCTAGAATCTGCTATCTTCTGCAAAACAATAAAAACAAGCAAGAAAGAAGCCGATAATTAGAGACGGCTTGAGGTATTTCAATTCATCTTTCTTCCAGTGTAATTCGATTAGCGCGCGGATGAGTTACAAAGTATCAAAACAAGTCAAAAGGAATGTTTCAAAGAAAAAAGGGATACTTGATTTTTCTTAACTTTCAAGCTGGTATGTGCCATTTAGAAATGAGACTTTTAGCATGGTTAAAAAACCAGAGCATAAATTATCTCAACCATTTTTCGACCTCTATCCCTAAACGTAAGACGAGAAATGAAGATGAAACTGTCTCAGAGAAAAAGTAAAGTCAGATGCCATTTTTCTAGACTTTTCCTTTGAGGACATTACATAACCACTTGTAATTTGCAATTTTATTTAGGATCC
The DNA here is from genome assembly GCA_964036155.1 of Diploscapter coronatus. NCBI lineage: Eukaryota > Metazoa > Nematoda > Chromadorea > Rhabditida > Rhabditidae > Diploscapter > Diploscapter coronatus. Next base: position 41,707,244 of record OZ038422.1, on the reverse strand, counting down.
GCGCAAACCAGTTCGAAAGTCAAATCTAGAGGGTATCTCTTCAGCATTGAAAGATAGAATTTCAACGCTGTCTGAAATATTTCGAAAAAAAGTGAGTGAAAGAATGAATTCTGCCTTGAATAACTGCGAATTAGCTAGGATTCAGGATGAAAAATTATCGAACTTAAAAAATGGAAAAAAAATGTGAAAATTATAACAACTTTTGGCAGCAAAAGGCAGGTTGCCAAAAATCAGAAACATATTGATAATGGAAGTATTATTCTTCAAGATTAAAGATGGTAAAACCATAATGTAATCATTTTTCCTGCAAAGAAGAATACCCTTCACTCAAAATGTCACACACATACAAACTGGCTTATCCGTTGAAAAGCCGCACATGATTTAGTGTGGATAGGTGTGTAAGATAAGTGGGAAGAACGCGTTTAGGATAGGAAGTGGGGGGAGAAAAACGCTATTCTAGGAGGAAAAAACGACAACCTAGGATAAAAATGCCCTATTCTAGATTAGGAGGCATCTTCCTGCCCATAACAAGGCTTGGGGAAGTAGAAAAACGCCGTACGCGCCATCTAAATGACCACATGGGGAAAAAACGACTGTGAAGATTCGCTTCTAAGAAAAAGCTGGAAGATATCCTAAGAGGGATTTCGGGGGATATCTCTTAATGTAGAATTATTTAAGCTGGGGCCTCAAGTGCTATTATCTAAGCTGGTGATTCGAAACTTCATAAAAAAAACGCACTAAAGGCAATGGCAAAATTGGAGCGAATATCCGATCAATTTTTATGGGAGAAATTACGAAGTTGGAGAAGTGGGAAGAAAATGGATAAGTTTGGAATACAGGTCAAATAGAAGCTGATCTTCATGAAAAAAATATCCACAAACCTGAAATATTTCTTTTTCAGATTTAAGGATTTTATATGAAGAAAAGCTTCTAGACTAAATTCTAGTGGGATGTTTACGATTTATCAAAGTTTTATCCAAAGGGCTCTCAAAGTTTTAGCATTTTTGAAGAATGAAAAGAATGAATAATCTTTTGAACAGCTTTGAACGGAAGTGAGCGCAAATGGCATGAGAACCAGGACAAAATTTAGAAAAACTGTGTGTATTTTGAAGAGAATACGAGATTTGCACAATAAATAGGAGAAATACATTTTCAAGTGGACAGACGGCTGTGCGCAAGGTCAGAAAGGACATAGCCAACGGAGTTCAATTATTAGATGAAAATGAATGTTCCACAATTTTGAGGATATAAAGTGAAAAATCTTTTAATAATATCAGAGTGTTCGACTAAGCATATGTTTATTAAAACATCCGATAAAATTTACACAATGAAGACAGTTATCATCCTTAATAGGGCTTTAAATGGAATATGTTTCGAAAATTCATAGATCAAAACGAGATTTCAAAGCAATAATAGGCTAGCAGCTGAGGCAAGACTAAAAAAATCCCGAATTTCGAAAATAAAGAAAAGCTCGATTCGTCTATTTTTGCCCAATCAGGAAATGATAATCACAACAAGCCTGTTGATCTATCTGGCCGGAGGGCGCTTGGAGACAGACAGAATGAAATATAGAGAGAAAGATAGAGAGAGAAAGAAATAAAAAGAATCAGAAAATTTCAAATATTTGCTTTTCCTGCAAGAGCCGAGCACATTTATCTGTTAGACCGTCTCTTCCTTTTCTCGCTAATCTCTGCTCTCTTCAACATCCAAACTATTTCTCCTTTCTCTATCTTTCTTACCAGCTTTCTCATACTATTTCTCTAACTCTCTCTAATCTCTCAGGTTTCCATACTATTGTCTGAATTGGGAAGTACAAAGACGTGATTTGGCCAGAGGAAACGCTAACGAATTGACCAGAAGTGTCTCTGTGTGGCTCTTTAGACCCTCTCATTCCCTAACATTGTCGTTCTTATTCTCTCCCGCTATCTCACATTACGAATTCAAACTCTACTTTTGGCGCCATTTTATTTTACTCAAATAGTCTAACGAGGCAGTTTCTTTTCAAGTGAATCAGCGAATTGCGATATTTGAATGAAGCAGGTGGCTAGTGAAAATTAATGATCAAATGTTTTCATTGTTTCAAACAATTTTCTTTGAAGATCTTATTCTCTTATTCCTAAACATCCTAAAACAGATGTTCGTTTTCTTCAATGCATTTTTGATGTTTTGAGAATTTAGACGATAAAATATGGATGGATCATAACGAAGAATAGGAAATGATATAAGCATAATTTCAACTCACCAACAAACCATAATTTGATAGTTTTATTTGCTGTTCGATGCTCCCTCAATGATAATAATCGTTCGCCTGAGGGAAAATGCAGACCAGAATCAAATATTAGCCGCCAATAACAATATAAACGTTCTTATCATTCAATAATAATATTCACAATAGCAGAATATTATGCTTTTGATGATCGCTGAAAATTTAATATCACCAACGATTTTTATAAATATTCTCCAAAAAATCTGATTCGAAGAAAATGAGTCAAAAGCTTACCAATTAGAGGGTCTGACGAAAATTATATGATCAATCTGTACTTTTAATGACTAAAGCATTCTATGACTAAAATATTTTGCAAAAGAAAAAAGATATAATGAGGTGATGAAAGGAGTTGTTATTTGAGAATAGTCATAAAATTAATGTGAAAATCGAAGGAGTTTGGAAAACGTCAGATCTTATCAAAGAAAAATGCAAAAATAATAAGAAAAACTAATTGTTGGAAATTAGTATATTGTTGGCGTAACAAATAATCTTACTAAGAATAAAAGTCGACAAACATTAAAGATTCCAAAAGTGATAATCAGAAATACCTGAATAGCATATAAGATTTTATCAGTCAGAGAAGCGAGTGCGATGAAACCGAAAATAAAATTGAATGGAAAAATGGAACTCCGAATGACAAGGATGTGTGTTTTCCTGAGCAAATGCTTTAGGAAAACAGACAAAACTAACACCGGAAAAAGACGTAAAGTTGTGGTGCTCGTTGCTAGCCGAAAAACGACGATTTGCTCGGTTTCTTAGGATTCCAAAATCGACTTTTTAAATTTGAAATTTCCAAAGAAAAATTAAAATGTCTATTAATAGATAGGATAAATTGACGGAAAAGTTCTTGTTTAGAAATAATCGAATTTCTATGTTAGAAGCTGAAAATCTACCTTTGAATCTGTGAATTAGAAATTTGGAAATTCTTGTTTAAAAAATAGTGAAACGAAATCTCAACACTAATAAAGTTGAGTAAGTAAGTTGTGGAATGCTTGAAAGGCTGAGTAACATAGGTAATTTGATATCATGAACAGGGATATTCATATCCCTTCGGGTACTAGATTTTTAGTTTTTAATCCAAAATTACTTCCTAATTTTATGACCTAATTTTAGATTTCCTTTAAAATTTGTCTATTTTAATTTATTTATTTACAAAAATCATATATAACATTAAAATCTAAACAAAACAATTTAAAAAAAAAAAACCATCAGTGGGTCATTTTATTCTTACTCCGCAAAAATTTATCCAAATCTTTCTGGAAATACTCTTCGCTTTCCGCGATCCGTAGCGTGGCGAAAATGATATAGTCTGGAGTGATAAGCAGAAGTCCTCTTCTTGTGGAGGTTTTGTCGTTTGGAAAGACCATGAACGCCTTATGAATGAGTGCGTGGTTCAGCATTTGTTCGAGATCCCTAAAAGTTTTAAAAAATTCACAAAAGTCATTCGATTTTCTAAAACTTACACCAATTTGTAATCGAATGCCGACAGCGCGAAAAATTTCTTGTAGCTGACATCCTCGAGAATCACTTCATCACATTCCATGTAGCTATATCTTTCGGTATCAATCTGGAGGTAAGTACGGTGTGAGGATTCGGCGGAGCACCATCTCTGTAATAATTCGATTTACTTTCTCTTATTATTATCAGAAAAATAATCTTGAAATCTCCATTTTGGAAAACTATGTCATCTCTGACACATGTTGCTAAATCAAGATGTCGTGAATTTTCACGTTGAGCTTCAGCAAGTTCGAATTTCCAATTTATCTTGATGCACTCCTCAAGTAAGACCATTTTAAAGTTGAGTATAAACAAATCTAAGGAGTACGATCGTCAGAAGGCTCTTGCGGCCTAGCCCCTATAGTTTATTTTCGTTTGACGAAAGTGCTCCTTGGGTCTGAGTGCATATGTTTTGCGTTATGTCAGAGCCATATGATTTATGACCAATGGAATGAGCAATAAGTTGACAGATCTAAGATTGGTTTGTGTTAAAGATAAAGTTATTCCTGCTATAGTCGAGTCACATTTTGCAAATGTATGTTAATTTTTTCTTTGCACACATTCTTACCACATGCGTCGCGTGTCCATGAAAGTTTAGAATTTTTCCAGCTTTTCTTTGACGCTATAAAGACTTATCATGACGCTTGAGTTAAGCAGCTCTTCATGAGATCATTAAAATAATGTCGAAGTAGTGATAACAATTTGAGGAGTAATTATTAAATAATTCTCGAGCAATTACTCTTTAGACTAGGTTATATATTTATTTTGCTTTCTCGGACATTTTTATCGATTTTCTCGTATTTTTGAAATTTCAGACATCATGCGCGGGCTAATTACACTATCTCTCCTACCAGCATGTCTCTGGGCGTTTTCTTGTATAGACCAGTCAGGCAATCCAGTAGACTGGTTCGAATTTTTTTGCTTAAATGAAAATATTTTGGAAATTATATAGGTTTGCCGTCTACAAAATGCCAATAGTCAAGGATAACTCAATTCCTGGTGTTGCTGATGGCATAGGATGGTATTATCTGGACGTTAATAAGAAAGACTCTCTCCAACCATCGGCAAAAACGCTTGTTGATAAAGATCAAGTACGGGCATTTTTAGATGAAGATTGCAAGAAATAATTTGCATTTTAGGCGATTGCATATACACTCCAACAATATTATGACAAACAATCGGACACGACCATTTTCCATGCGATGTATAATGATGAGCCATATGGAACTGTATCGGTGTCGGGTGATACCAACAATCTCTTCTACGAACTCTTCTCGAACCGAATCAATCCCAAGTTTCGGCCGAGCGAAACTGACTTCGGACATACGAAAGGTAATAAATATTTCAACAAATAATGTAGGCAATTAATAAAAGTAATACCACAAAAACCTAACGAATGTGCATATTTTGGGCCGATTTGGAAAGTAATAGCTTACCTATAAGCTATAGAAAGTAGGGACTTAGTAATAGAATGCTGAATATCAAACCTTTAAGCTCAGAAAATTAATATGATGATATTTCTTGATCAATTTTTATGCTACTTGTATTAATTGCCAATAATCTGATATTTAAAAATAGGCACCCTTTTCTTCGACAAAACCTCCGGCATCTGGCTAGTTCATTCGGTGCCGAAGTTCCCGCCTCCCGACGGCTACGCGTATCCGGCGAGCGGTCACGACTACGGCCAGACGATGCTCTGCATGACCTTCAAATACTCGGAGCTCAACAAAATCGGAACCCAACTTTATTTCAACAGACCCAACATCTATTCGTCATTCCTGCCCACTGATATGGCCAGCGAAAATCCCGATTTGGCAAAGGTATATACCAATATTGGGGGATTTCAGAAACAGACGTTCTCAAAACTCGACCCGCAGAAAAATAGTGTGCATTTTTTTAACAGAGATAAGTAAGACTAGTCTTTTTCTCTTTCGATATGATACGTTATTTTTTCTGCGGGTTTTTGCAGGTCGAGTTTTGAGAACGTCTGCTCAGCGAATGTTAATGATTTAGGCTATCGCCGGACAATACGCAACTGGTCAACCATCATCAAGCATCATTGATTTGACGACGTCGGCGGGGACGGTTTTCAAGTCATTTGCCAAGTCCAAGGACTTCAATGCGGATTTGTATGATGGTATAGTGGCACCAACTCTGAAGGCCGATATGCTGGTTGAGTCATGGAGAAGAGGGAGCGCTATTCCTCTAGCTTGCAATGAGACTTACCATGCGAATGATGCTCTGTCCATTAAGGTTTGAATAGTTGCGTTTAATTAAAAATGGTATGATTTAGGTCGGATCAACCCAAGAATTCAGCTACACGAAGGATCATTCAAAGATGGCTAGATCGACTGACATTACGAAGCCTTTCTTGTGTATAGGAGATATCAACCGAATGACCTCTCAATACGTCCGAGGAGGTGGAACTCTGTGCACGAATTCGAACTTCCTCTGGCAGGCCTTCAATGTGATCATGACCGAGAATACTTGTAGTTGAATAACTAATTTATATATGTGAATAAATTGTATGAATCATAGTGGTCTCGAATAGTGAACCTTGAATAGGTTTGAACGGATGTTCATGAAACTTGCAACACACATCAGCAAAATCAAATAGGCGTCGAACTTTTCAACCGCATATCCAAGATCTTTGACGTCAATTCTGCAAAATCAGAAAGTTTTTTGAACCTCTCGAAAAGGAGATGACCGGATAAAGACGAACCACAGGTGTGCAACCAATTGATCGGATATATAAAACGGGAAAGATAGAGCCTCCATGAACCCGGTGAATTTTGCGCGTTTTATATCATTCGTTTATTTCAGAGTAGATTATGAACGGGGCAATTCTTCTGAGCCTCATTCCAGCAGCGGTCCTTGCGACATTTTCCTGTAAGAATCAAGCAGGAAACAATGTGGATTGGCAAGTGTTATTCCTCAAAACAAGCTATATTGTTAATGGCTGATGGTTTGAGAGGGAATAAATGGTGCATAGATACGAACGCGAAAAGTGTGCATTGTGTATTTACAAAGTCATTTGAATTATTCCTTGAAAATGGTGTAATAGAGTAAAGTTTGTGCTGCAAACAACTCGCTAATTCCATCACGTTCAAGTAATCGGTCATTGACAATAAGTGATTCCTTTAGGTTCGCCGTCTACAAAATGCCAATCGTTCCTGGCGACGCCTCGATTAATGGAGTTCAGGATGGAGTTGGCTTCTACTATCTGGACGCCAAATCTCCAGGAGCTTTCGTGCCCTCCACGAAAACGTTGAATGACACCAAACAAGTCAATTTTTATATGCTTGATGAAAGTAACTGAATAGTTTTAGGCCATAGCGTATACCCTGCAACAATTCTACACCAAGCAAAATGATTCCACCGTCTTCCACGTTATGTATAACGATGAGGTAATTTCATTGGGCGCGGAAATATGAATATTCATATTTTCAGCCATACGACGGAGACAGCGATACAGATGACGGAGGTGACGCTAGTGAGTCCACAAAATATGGGCATACCAAAGGTTTGCAAGAGTGTTCATCAATTTTTATTATATCGTTGATTGGAGAGAAAGTCAATATATTAGCGTTCCGGAGTTATAAATTGAATTTGAGAGGAGCGAAATAGCGAGTCACGTAGGAGAAACAAGATGAATAGCGCAATTTGTTGAATATCGACGCGTTCTCTCCCAGCCAATAGTATATGTATTTTCAGGAGTAGTCTTCTTCGATGGAACCGCCGGAATCTGGCTGGTCCACTCCGTTCCGAAGTTCCCGCCACCAGATCACTATTCTTACCCGGAAAGCGGCATGGACTACGGACAAACCATGCTCTGCATGACGTTCAAATACGCGGAGTTGTCGAAGATCGGTGAGATCTAGCAGACAAATTTGGAGATTTCAGTGAACGTTTATCTGCAGGAACGCAGCTGTTCTACAATAGACCGAACATCTACTCATCGTTCCTACCGACAACGATGAGCGCCGCTAATCCGGATTTGGTCAATGTAGGTCGAAGAGAAATGCATTTTGCATCAGCTCGAACAGATTAAAGTTCAAAATACTACAAATAAAAATGCTATAATTTAGGCTCTGGCCGCTCAATATTCCAAGAATGCCAGCAGTATCTTCAGCCTGACTACTAAAGGAGGAGTCACCTTCACGTCATTCGCGAAGTCCAAGTATTTCAATGCCGGTATGAAGATGTGGCCAAATTAGAATAAAAATGATTGATTTTAGACCTCTACGATAGTCTGGTTGCTCCAACCCTGAAAACTGATCTGACGGTCGAGAGTTGGAGAAGGGGTGGTTTGGTATGGATGAATATTTTCAAATTCAATAATTATTCGAATTTTAGATCTCCCTTCAATGTAGCTTGACCTATCATGCGAATGATGCTTTGAGTATTCATGTATGATTGATTTCAATCTTTTTGAACTACACAAATTTCTAGGTTGGAAACACGCCCGAGTTTGCCTACACGAAGGATCATTCGAAAATGGCCAGATCAACCGATTCGAGCAAGCCCTACGTCTGCATTGGAGACATCAACCGAATGACCTCTCAATACGTCCGAGGAGGAGGCACTTTGTGCACCAACTCGTCTTCGCTCTGGGGCGCTTTCAATGTGATCGCGACTCAGAATTCATGCTGAATATACGAAATCTCGAATGATAACACAAATTGTTGAAATTAGATGGTAGAATAAATATTTTTTTTTTGTAGCCAACCCCACTCGATGGGAATGATAAGGCTAGGAAAAAACACATACTTTTATTGCAAATAACTAGTCTAGCTACGCAAAAAAAATAGTACATCATAATTCATTAAACGAATTCCGACGTTTTTCTGCATAAAACCTGATGTTTGTTGCCAATTCGAGGACCGACCCGGAAGCTTTTCGACATTAAATCACGAAATCTCAACCCCAATAAGGTCTCATTGCCAGGTGAACAATTAGCCCTAGCACAGAATATAAGAAAAAGAACGGACACGGGAACAATATAAAACCTTCATGAACTTTCGACAATCCGCAGTTTTCCTGCTAGTCAAAAATCACGTACTAAATTTGATACGAATTTTACCATGTTCAAAAAGTCCGTGCTACTTTCCATCACCATCGGTTAATTGAACGTGTCATATTGCTCGATGTTGAGCGTATATGTTACTTTCATTCGAGAATATTCATATATTCGTTCATCTACATCCTCTTATTTTAGGTCAGAATGCACGGGATAGTTTTACTGTCGCTAATTTCTGGAATACATTCAACCTTCACATGCGTTGATCAAACTGGAGCGCCTGTTGATTGGTAGTCTCTTCAAAATTTTAAGGAAAAACCTAAAACTCAGGTGGATCATCTACAAAATGCCGATCGTCAAGGATGGTTCTGTACCCGGAGTGGAACAGGGTCTAGGGTTTTACTATATGGACGCCAGAAGTGCGGGACAATGGGCTGCATCGACGAAATTGTTGAACGAAACTGGACATGCGATTTCCAACACTCTGAAACGGTTCTACGATCGACGAACTGATCCGTTGGTCTTTCACGCCATGTACAATGATGCTGTAAAAATTTGGGAATTAAAAATTAGCATAGTTTGAATTTTCAGCCATATACAGCCGAAAATGGTAGTGAAACAAGTGAATCGACGAAATTTGGACATACCAAGGGTTTGCTAACTCGAAAATCTAATATCTAAAAAAAACAAAATGTTAATTAGGAGTGGTAGCATTCGATCGAGTCAGCGGCTTCTGGTACGTCCATAGCGTGCCCCAGTTTCCGCCACCAGATAAGTACGCCTATCCAGTCAGCGGACAGGACTACGGTCAAACCATGCTCTGCATGACGTTCATGTACCCCGAATTGGCAAAAATTGGTAAGTCAAAAATTCGCTTAGAAAGCTATTGATATATTGCAGGAACTCAGCTCTACTACAACCGACCCAACATCTACTCATCATTCCTGCCTACTGAAATAGCTGCCGCCAACTCAGACTTGGCCAAAGTAATTCGAAATTTGGAAGAATTCTCTGAAATGCCCAATTTTAAGGCCATGAACGCAGAATATTCCACAAGTCCGAGTAGTGTCATTGATTTAACAACGAAGGATAAAGTGATCTTCAAATCATTTGCCAAGTCCAAATACTTCGACCAAGATCTCTACGATAACTTGGTTGCGCCAACGCTCCAAACCGATCTGGCTGTGGAGAGCTGGAGAAGAGGAGGATTGGTGCGTAATTTCTCAATTCGAACAACAACTTCTGTAAATCTTAGATCACTCTTCAATGCAGCTTAACATATGTCACAAACGATGCCTTGTCAATGAAGGTGGGAAACACGACGGAATTCGCCTACACGAAGGATCACTCTAAAATGGCCAGGTTAGAAAATTCTCGCAAATTTTCAGAAAACTCAATTTTCAAGATCCACAATTGCTAGAAAACCCTATTTGTGCATTGGTGATGTCAATCGGTAGAAATAGCAATTATAAAAGTGATTACAGACCAAGCTTTTTTTTAGAATGACGTCTCAGTATCTTAGAGGAGGAGGCACGCTGTGCATCAACTCAAAGCCCGTCTGGCAAGCATTCGATGTGATTGCTACCCAGAACTCATGCTAAAATACTGAACTTCATGCTTGGAGAACAATGTTAAAATTAGTTAGACACAATAAATAAATGCATATCGTGTTTTAGCTTGTAAGTTATGTTTTATAATTTTTTGCTCCATAAACTTTGGTCTTCCCATATTAATCATTATTTGAGTATCTCCAAATATTGCCTATCCTAGAGATCAATTTGCCAACAAATTAAAATGGATTCATTTCACAAATTAACGCAAACACGTTGAAGAATGAGGAAGTAGTTTGCAAAAATCCGGAAATTTGTCTGGTAAAGCTGCAAAATTTCGCCTCAATTCTGTTCGACTTTTCGTTTTGCAAGAAAAAAATTGTGCCATATTTTAACAGGCAGTCAGTTGCCTAACATCGAAATCAGTCCAAAATCGAGGAAAAAATTGAAAGGGTGCTTTTTTCGGGCGAAAATCAGGGCCAGTCGAATTCGGAATGTCGAAAAGCCGGGGAGAGCAGGTGTGCAATTACGTTTCGGAACGATATAAAAGAAAGAAAAACTTGTGCCCCATACGTGAACATGCTAACCTATTGCAATTCGTGCAAAAACCATCGACTGATTGAGCAGAGCACTCTCTCGATCTGGAGATTTAAGTTGTGAAAATCTCGAGAACGCAGGAAGGGCTCAAAATCCGCTGTTCCATGATGTGATTGCTCATTTTAATTGGATTTTATCTTACAATTGAGAACCCAAATCTTCAGGGTAACAAATCAGAAATATTCGAAACAAATGTGTGGGACAATTATTCTATCGCTACTCGCAACCGCCTATCCGACATTCACCTGCATGAACCAGGAAAATCAACCGGTTGGCTGGTAATTTTTACCTATTGTTAAAAACCAATAGTTAGATGGATGGTCTACAAGATGCCGGTATCAATGACGGACTGGGCTTCTATTGCATTGGTCAATAAGCCCTTTCTCGTTTTCAAGAAAATTTTCTATAATTTTTTTCTTTCTTTAAACAAATCGTCAAAAAACCAAATGTTAACAATAATGATAGAAGACTATCAGCTGATTATCGAATAGATATCGGAGTCCCTCTTCACTATGTTTATGCAAAATATTGACCAGCGATGTGATAATTGTCTATTTTAATTAATTTATTTACAAAAATCATATATAACATTAAAATCTAAACAAAACAATTTTTAAAAAAAACCATCAGTGGGTCATTTTATTCTTACTCCGCAAAAATTTATCCAAATCTTTCTGGAAATACTCTTCGCTTTCCGCGATCCGTAGCGTGGCGAAAATGATATAGTCTGGAGTGATAAGCAGAAGTCCCCTTCTTGTGGAGGTTTTGTCGTTTGGAAAGACCATGAACGCCTTATGAATGAATGCGTGGTTCAGCATTTGTTCGAGATCCCTAAAAGTTTTTAAAAAATTCATAAAAGTCATTTGATTTTCTAAAACTTACACCAATTTGTAATCGAATGCCGATAGCGCGAAAAATTTCTTGTAGTTTACATCCTCGAGAATCACTTCATCACATTCCATGTAGCTATATCTTCCGGTATCAATCTGGAGGTAGGTACGGTGTGAGGATTCGGCGGAGCACCATCTCTATAATAAGTCGATTTACTTTCTCTTATTATTATCAGAAAAATAATCTTGAAATCTCCATTTTGGAAAACTATGTCATCTCTGACATATGTTGCTAAATCAAGATGTCGTAAATTTCCACGTTGAGCTTCAGCAAGTTCAAATTTTCAATTTGCCTTGCCTTAATGTAGTCATTGTATTCCCAGCTTCTGATCGTTTCCGTTTTCAATTTACAAGTGATGAATTTCAGACTCATGAATTGCTCGCCGCTTATGAGACAGAGATTACCGATGTCCAGATTTTCACAGTTAATCACCTAAATCTCTTATTCTTCAATATATCTGAGATCGGCGTTGCCTTTGTCCCTGGGAAAACGAGTGTTGCGAAGCCTTCCGCTGACTCTGCGATCGGTCTCTGCCTCTCGAGCTCTCTCCCCTTGCCACATTATTATCATTCGCGTATCGTGTCGCGCTCGCATCACCCCTCTTTTCAATAGAAAAAAGGCAACACCGAGATCTCAGGAACAATTGAGAATGGCAATAAAATGATCATACCGGCTCGAGATCGAAGAGGTCGTTGAAGAGGGCCGAGCGTTCGGGACTAGTTTTGCATTGAATTGTCAGTTTTTCCGTGATTGGACCCACTTTTCCAATCAGCCATTTCAGATCAGAATAGTCTTGAATGTTCAGCTTCAAATAGTTACAGGGAAATTGCTCGAATGGAGCATTCTCCAAAGCCTGATCCAGCATATACTTGCTACTATCTTTTATGTACTCCTGAAATAAGGTCATTTTAAAATCGATTATAAAATATTTGTTAGCCTACAAGATGGATCTCCAGAAGGTCGATGAATTTGGCTTTGGACAAAAGTCGACAGAAATACATCCAAGACTCGTTGTGGGTTGAGGTTTTATAAGAGGGATATGAGCGCATTTTGAATTCGTTTTCTATCGCTCTAAAGATTTGGTTTTAATTTGTTAAACTTCATAAGATCCTAGGCAAAAAGTGAATTTTCCAAAGAGTAAAATTGAAAGGATACAAAATGAGACGATTTTACCTATAAACACGAATTTGTTTATCTTTTTCCACGAAAATCCGAGTGTATAATTCTCGAAGAAGTACATGTTCGCCCGGGATCTGCGTTTTGACCAAAATTTCTTGCCATCCGCCAAAATTCTGCTCATATCGTGAATAAAACGGATCAGTACGAAGCAACTCTCTGCACATATTCGTCAAAGTAAGATTGTTGAAGACGATTTTGGGCTGAAAGCAAATCATATGAACTAAATTTTCATTCAACATTGAGCTATATTGTATTGATTTTTCAACAACAAAAATCGGTTAGATGATATTTTTTAGTTAAGCAACTATAAAAATGCAAACTTGATGAGCTCACCGTCTCACAAATATTCCAGCACTGCCTGTTAACCCATCGAATGGTCATTCGATCTGCTAAATCACAATATTGCAGCAAAACTAGTCTCTGAAATAAAATTTTTTTTCGATTTTCAAAAATGCCATACCTTGCCTTTATTTCAAACGGAAGCGCGTTCCAATGCCCAAAACTCTTGTGATGTTTCTTCAGACTTGCGATTTCCTCTTGAGATGCCATTTTGACTTTCTTTTTCTTTTGAGCGATCTTCGGAATACCCGCTTCCAAAGTACCCATGGATGTCTAAAATAATAGTTTTCGTGAAAACACAAATTGAAAACATGATAAATTTTCATAAAGATTTCGTTTTATAAGGCGATCATATCATATGATAAGAAAAAATCGATAATTCTTTTAAAATGACGAGAATTTTATGAAAGAAAAGAACCGAAGAACGATTCGTAATGTCTCGAAATAAATAGCCAAAATTTTACGAGGTTAGTAGGTTCGAAAAAATGAATGCAATCATTTAAGACACGATAAAGATTGTGCAATCTTGCATTCAAAACGCGATGTTGCAGCGAAATAACGAATCACGGACATAATCGATATATTGCAATGTTTTTTCTGCGTTATTTGACCAACAAACTCTATTCTCTTTTCACTATTGAATTTGAACTCGGGAATTTCGCAATTTCGTCATTTTTACGACAGAATTATAAGTTATTCATTTGGAAAACATCATTTCCTTTAAAAAAAATATACATGGAAATCGAAGAAACAAATACAAGGAAAAATTTTATTTTTAATTAACAACTATCTACAAAATATATTTAAACTATTTACAAAAAATTATTACAAGAAAATATTAAGAACGATTCAAAAATGCGAGAAAATCTTCGTTAAAGTATGGCTCATTTTCTTCCACCCGAATAATAGCGAATACAACGTAATCCACTGATACAAACAACAATCCGCGCCTATGCGAATCGTCATCCTCGGGATAAATCATGAAGACACGATTATTTAGGATATTTCTCCTTGATTTCCGAATAAGCTCCTCGAGGTCGCTAAATTTTTATAACCTCAAAAATTCATAAGAAAATATTCGGCTCTTTAAAAAGATTCGAGTGCTAGTCTCACATTTTTAGATATTCTTGAGATTAATTGATGATTTCATATGACTTACATAAACTCATCATCACTCAACTCCCCAACGTTGATCATCTTGTACTTAACCTCCTTCAAAATCGACTTCAAACACTTGTTTGTCAATAGCGAAGTTGCTAGAGTATGAACGCAGAAGAAGGATTTTATCTGTGAATCGGAAGAGCGCCATCTCTGAAAAACGATATTAGAAATTAGCATAGACTAATAGTCGTACTTTGATATAATCGTTGTATCCTAAGGCAGTAATTGAGTCCGACCGAAGTCTAATCGATACAGCATTAAGGGCTAGAAATTGATTATCAGTCATAGTGACGGGGCACTTGACGCTCAGTGTCTTCATATTAGTCAGCTAAATTCAAATTTATTCGTTACCAAATCAACTATTTTGAAAAATATCCTAACCTCTTCCAACCCACAAAATTCCTCAAATAAAGTAGCCGAATCGAATTTCAAGTGCTTATTGTAAATTTTAATCGATAATGACTGAATAAGTGGAGCTATTAGCTTGAAAACCCATAAAATATCATCATAGTCAGCGATTTTCAGGCTTAACATTTCGCATATCTCCTTTTTACTGTTAATGGCACTTTCCAGCGAGTTTTCTAACATATTACGGTAGTCCGAGTCAAGCTCTTCCTGAAATCGAATAGATTTTTTGTTTAATTTAAAGAGAAAAAGACTTACAATATCGATTTCCAGAACTTTAGCAGTATGACCACATTCTAGTAGTTTACAGAAATACGTCCAAGCTCGGAAGCGAACCTCTTCGGTAAGCAAGGATTTATTATGCTCCTTTCGATAGTCCTTTCTTTCAGTGCCGGTCCATCTAAACTGGCAATTTAAAGAAAAAAAGCGAAGGCTAAATCAATCATCTGAAAATTTCTTAGTATCGTAGATGCGAAATAGCATAGGTTGGAATAGGGTAGATGTTAGGCAATGGTACATTTTCTATATTATTTCTCGTATCTTATGATATTATAGCGTTACTACTTTTCTAAATTGGCTTTAAAAATCTACTAAATTTTCAATTATTAATATTCTCCAAATCAAATCTTGATAGGAATCTTTATAAACTAATCTGCCATTAAAAGCTTGAAAAAACTGACTTGCTGATGCACATCTCGTAATTGTGCGTTCCGCAATTCTCATAGAAAATTCTTGAGAAGGATCTGGAATATAAATCCAAAGATGAACTAGGCTCATTCGAATCAGACCCACTCGCAAGAACTGCCGCGTGCTGAAGTTAATCATCGTTGATTGAAGAGAACGTCAATATTCATGAAGAGCAATTAGAAATTGAATTTGGAAAACGAGATAATGAGTCGCGTAGAAGAGAAACGAGGCGAATAGCGTAATTTTGGATCTCGGCGTGTTCTCTTCAATCAATAATAAGAAATTTCGTCTTCGAACCAAATTTGAACCCCAATGACATGTGTTTAAATTAGATACATATCCTAATTGTTCATGATAAAATGCCACTTTTCTCATCACAAAAGCAACAAAGGTCGTTATTTTCTGAATTCTACTCTTTCCCGTGACTCAAGACACCGACCCAGACATTTGTTCTATACGATCCTTGAAATAAGCAAAAAATTAATTAAATGAACTCTCACATCATAATTAGTTTCATTAAGTTCCCCCCAACCACAGCTATAATATGTATGCGAGGCGATCAGTCTTCCTTCAGTACGATGATGGATTAACTCGTCGTCCGCTGTGAAAGTCAAACAGTCGAAATTGAGCTTCTTCTGAAATTGCAGTGATTAAGGATTGTCCATTTCTTCGCGGTAGAAAAATCATCCATCCCTTCCAATTTTCATCATTTTTTACTTTTATCTCGACTAGAATAATCTGAAGAAAATGAAAGTAGATAGTGAAAGATTTTTCTGCAGTTAAGGAACAGGGCAATGCATAAAGTTAAAGTTGTTTCAAAATTTACAGAGTCAACAATCGCCAAAAAATCTCTGTTCTTCCATCGAACTTTCAAACGCTCAACTAATAGCAGATTTAAACTAATATAAATAAATTAACCATTGAAACTATATATATATATATATATTTTACCTTAGTAGCATAGGGCAAATCATTCCAATAGCAAAATTCCTTCCAAGTCTTCATGAGACAATCAATTTCACTTTTTGAGCCAAAATTCGAAGGCGAAGGTCGAGCTTTCTTTCCCATTTTTAGAAATCTAAATAAGATCAAAAAATAAACTAAAATGATCAAATATTTAGCTTATAAATATCAGAGAATTAGTAATGCAATTGCTATGGATAAAATATTTGAGAGTGTAAAGACGATAGGTCAATGAGATTGCGCAACCTTACATTAGTAAAGGTAAGTGTTCGTCGAAGTTTTTCAAGCGTTTATTTCAGTTAAAATTCCGTATGAGCAATATTATGACCAAATTACATTATTTTGAGTCACACATTCGCTTTCAACCATTTTGGAGGTTACTTTTAAGGCGAAGAAAAATCAATGATTTACTTGATATTATAAAAATCTATGAAATAAAAAATAAATAAAAGAGCTTAAAATGTACACCATGAAATGAATATGACCTTTGAGTTTCTCTTTCACCTTGCATTCGTTGGCAAATGTCCTATCGATCAGAGAATCTTTCGAGTGTGTACAGAGAAATAGAGTCTAACACGTGCTACGCATGAGTCATCACTAAACCATTTTCAAAGTAGGAAATAATTCATGAGGGTCATTTAGACGTGATATTGCACAATATGAATGATCTAATCTATCTAATTATGACTATTTTTTATTTTTAATTTCAAATTATATAACAGTGGTGGTCTAGCGTGGTGGTTGTGTGTCACTGTCCAGAGCAGGACCTCCTCAAGTTCGCCTCCCACTCCTACCCAAACCAAGGGGGTTAAGAAATGTTGGTAGTGGATAAAACTACGAAAAATCGCCTAAAAATCCCTCGACTGTTGCACACGACAACAGTCTGTCCTCGGGCCGGATCACTAGTCCTGTGTGGCTAGGATAGGCCAATTGTCCCATTACAGGCCGAGGATAACCGATCCCCATCTAGTGGGGAATAATGAGGCTAGGAAAATAATTTTTTTAAAAATATCATTTATTAAAGTTAAGTTTCTATAAAGAACAAATAATTGAACAATATGTTAATATCGGACAGGACTTTTCGAATACCCTAACAGTTAGTCTCCGAAGGAGAAAGAAGTGACGTAAAATAAAGAGGCGCATGTTACGAAATACTTGATGGTTTGTAAGGAAAATTCTAGAAAATTAAGAGACAAAACGATGCCTAAATATGGTAATTTCGCCTAAAAAGCATGAAAATGACCCCTATCCCGTGAAAGCGCAAACGATAAACATCGCTGCCGTCTAATATTGCGGAAGACGACTCTTTTCAACGGGAAAAGAAACAAAGATGCGAGAAAGAGCGAGACAGAGTGCAGAGTGGCAGAGTCAGGCCCCAGGGTAAGAGACAGAATCAAGCCCCAGCCTGCAAGTCTTCCATAGTATAGTGGCTAGTATACCTGACTGTCACTCAGGAGACGCGAGTTCAATTCTCGCTGGAAGAGCAAGTTTTTGCCGAAATCCCAGTCCAAATACTACTTTTTTACGGGCGCGTAGCGTTATCCAATAAAATCTTCGTTGGATAGCGCTACATTTTATTGGATAACACTCGTCCTCCCTCCCTTTTTTGCCGTACCCGATAACTCTAACATTGGCCCGTATCATTTGAAGGAAAAAATCCTGATTTTGAGTTCAAAAATGAACATTTTTGTCTCCTGTAGTTGCTCAAAGCGCAAAGCGGGCATCCCCATTTTGCTCAGTGCGTTAAATTCTGGCCTGGATGGATCTGGTTTCTCCATTTAAGGACACGAAATTAGTCTCGGAACAGGTGTAGTGGTAGAATCAGGCCCCAGGGTAAGGGACGGAATAAAGTCCCAACTTACAAGTCTTCCATAGTATAGTGGCTAGTATACCTGACTGTCACTCAGGAGACGCGAGTTCAATTCTCGCTGGAAGAGCAATCTTTTGCCAAAATTGGCCTAATCATTTTCGAAGCGAAGACATAAAACCGCCTCTAGAGTTCTCCAAAGTACTAATTTTTCACGATACTTCTTAATCTAATTTTGCTTTGTATATGGTCGTTGGCTAAAAAGCAAATATATTGAAATTTTATTGAACTTATATCCATAACAATCATATATATTTTGAATCTGCGAACAAAACCATCCAAAATGATAAACTCCTACCGATTCTGGATATCGAGAAGCTTGGAAGAAAAGGTATAGGCTCACAACAGCACTACTACCTTAGCTTTCCAATTAACACTCGTAGATAGTTCTGATACTTTGAATAGTCATTTTTGTTTAGTGCATTGGGAAGTCCAGCTCTGAAGTGAGAAAATCGTTTGCCTCCATTATTCATAGCATTATGTCGACACATGCGAGAGGTAAACGAATGTTTGTTGGAATTAAGCAGCAAAATACATACATTTATTGTTATTATTTTGTGACAAAAATGAATCCAGAATATACAAAAATAACAACTCCGACTCAGTCGAGCATATGAGTGAAAAAGATTAATCTTCAAAAATGTACTCCTCATTAATGCCAAAATGAGAAAATACCATGTTTTTATTTTCACTATTATTTTTTTTCTAACATATTTATTCTTTGGGAAGAGTTGGCGTGGAACAAAGTGCAGAATTAAATGCTATATCATTTATGACAAAATTCAAATCTTAAAAACCTAAATCCAAATTTGTTCCACACCAACATTTGAATAACTTTTACCATGCCTTACATTACCTTGAAGAAAATCACTAAGAAATTGCCTGACTCACATAAATGAGCATTCGAATTTTCTCAGTGGTGCAACTTGAATAGTTCTTTTCTTTTCCCTTTATTTCACGGCCTAATGAACCTTATCCGTTCGAAACGTCCTACGTTCGTTCTCGAAGAAAGAAAATCGACGTAAAAATCGAAGAAAATGAATGAGAGTACGCAAAAGAATGAAAGAAAATGAGACATAAGTGCGCTCAATTGACAAAATCTGCTCGATTGCGAGAAGCGATTCGGCACTTGAATGGCTCAAAAAGTGAATGAATAAGGCTTATCATTGCGTATTCTGGGAATCATTCTATATCACAGGGCTTGTGAGTTTTCATGTGTCGATGCAGATTGCCCGACTGCGTAAATCGCATCATGCAGAGTGGACACGCGTAGGGCTTATGACCTATAATTAGAATATCATTCATTTGAAGAAGCTGAAATTTATAGAAAAAAACGGGGAAGAGGCTATTTTAGATTTTAGGACTAAATTTAGGAGTTCATAAATACGTAGATTATAAATCATAGAAATTTACATTTAGGATGAAGATGGCTCATAGAAAAAGACACCGAGACACCGGCTTTTCTAAGAAATAGTATGGGAAGGCAAGATAGGAAAAGAAAAAAGCCGGTGTCTTTTTCTACGAGCCATGAAGATTTGTTCTATCAAATTATCTCATGATAGCCTTCTGGGAGTTAAAATTACGGATTTTTGGTAAAAAGAAGAAAACTCACCCGTATGAGTTCTGAGATGCTTGGTCAAAGTCGAGCTATCAGTGAACGCCTTATCGCAATGATTACAAGGATACTGTAATTCATCAAATTTAGGTTTCAGAAATATTTACCTAATAAAATTTGCACTTACCGGCCGCTCACCGGTGTGTGTCCTGAAAGTATTATTCTATTATTCAGCTGCTTAGTTACCGTAATCCATATATCCTTTCTAATCCCTTTTAGCTTATTTTATAGGGAACAGTTCGATAAATTCGCGTAATTATGGGATGGGAAAGGCTATTTTTGGGATTTTCGGATTTATTCGAATTTTGTTACCGTTTGTGTGTGACTAGAGAAGAACTTTGTGAGAAAGGACGACGACAAATCGAGCAAGTAAACGGTTTTTCGCCTAAAAATTCTATTATTTATTTTTTTTTTTTAAATATGGCGAATATCAACAGAACTATGTAAAAATTGATTATTCATGTAGAAAATTTACTAATAATTTGTAGATTTAGAGCTATTTTATATTGACAATCAGTTTGCCTAGCAATAAGTTGAGAATTTTTTTTTTTAAATTCGTGACACATGTTCTAAAATTGCGGGGAATAAATTCAATTTTTACCCGTATGTATCCTCTTATGGGCCGTTAAATTAGCAGCTTGAGAGAAGGACTTCGAACAGATCTAAAATTTAGTAAAAATCAGCTCACTTTAAATAAATTGCAAACCTGACATCGAAATGGCTTATTAGCTTCTTTCGGATGAGATTTCTTCGAGGTCGTTTTTATTTCGGTGATCACTATTTCGGGAGAACCTGGGGGGTAACTGAATATGTAAATTAAAATAAGGATTATCGTAATTTAAAAAGTCCATAGTTTTACCTAAACTGATTTCCACCCAGAGTATCTAGTGGCGCCAAAGGTGTGTCATATTTCATTTGAGTAGATGGTTGCTGACTTCCAGATTGCACCAAACTTGGCGCATTTTGCAGAGAATCTTGGCCACTTGATTGCGCCAAATGGGTGTGATGTGGCTGCACCCAAGAGCCAGACCAGTCCGTAGCTCGCCAACCATATTGGAAGCTGTAGCTGAAATGTTTTAGATATATCATTTTTAACTACTGTTATTCAAGCGTCAAGAAGACTTGATATGAAGATATTTAAAAACAAAAACTTATGAATATTCCTAAAACATAAGTAATTTTAAAAATCTAAACAATTTAAAAAATATTGTTTCCTTGGCTTACGGGAATTAAATTTAAGATATTTGAAAGATGATATGGATATTCTTGAGGCTTAGGAAATTTTTGAAAGATAAAATAAAAGATTTTTTTTTAAATATCAAGTTGTTTTAGATCAGTGACAGAATTGAATTAAAGTCATTTGGAAAAAGCTATGAGTGCTATTGAAATTTCTGGAGAAATCAATTCATTTATTTCCGAGTAAAGAATTTATGAAACTTAGAATATCAGATAGAACGATAAAAATGCTCGGATAAGGATATAAGGCAGCCTCTCAATGCTAATCTGTCAATATAGATTTTGCTAGCAGGACTTCGCTAGTGGATGCAATAAAGGGGTTGTCTGGCTGTATTTTTGCGTATTTGCATATTTGCAGGGTT
This sequence comes from Diploscapter coronatus, assembly GCA_964036155.1. NCBI lineage: Eukaryota > Metazoa > Nematoda > Chromadorea > Rhabditida > Rhabditidae > Diploscapter > Diploscapter coronatus. The sequence continues at coordinate 41,685,609 of OZ038422.1, read as the reverse complement.
CTGCAGAAGCAGCGAGAAACCTGTTGGCCAATTATCATAAGGGACAATATGAGAGGAATCGTCACTTTTGTACAGCTTCGCAAGCCTGATATATAACCATGAGGTGGAAGCTATTGGTAGAATTTCTGGGATTCACCAGCTTAACTTAATGAAGACAGCCTCTATTCGATTCAATGCCGATTTTTAACTGCTTGTATTCTATGTCACCATTATAATATCCGAGAACGATTGAATTGTTGTTCGCTTATTGTGTCTTGATAATTTTCGAAGCTTATAAAAATGTTCCTTTAAAGTTGAGTACTTGGAATTGTTTGGATAAATTTTCCACGTCACGGTGATAATGTAATAACTTTGATTTCAATCAAATTTCCTTTGATAGAGTTCGAGAAAACCTAACTTACACATTATCGTTGTTCCCGTTCGTTGTCAATGGCGCTACATTCGCATTCGCTCCAAGCACGTCAGCGTTACAGTAGTAATCATATGAGGATTGAGATGACGCTCCGGGAATTGGAAATGGTGTCGCCAAATACGCGGACTGCTCGAAGAAATCTCGATCGTAGTTGTAGGATGACATTTTTTTTCTATATTCGATCTAAAATTTCAAATTATGTTTTAAAAATTAGGAAAATGATTTATGCCAGAGGTTGAATAATGGACCGTGATGAAGATATTTGGAAAAAGCGAAACTTAGAGATATTCTTGGTGAAGCTGCGATAAATTTGAAATCATTAAATTATCAGTGTAAATTTTAAAAAGAAATGGTAAGTTTCGGAAATTTTGATAGACAAATAAGTTAAGATTCGGGCAATTTTGATGAGTTTTTCGATATGAAGTAAAGAAAACGGTATCTCAAATATAAACTCTAAGTGCTGATATCTGGTTCTATAATATATCCGGAGTAGATCCTATTTTAGCTTTATCCCTTTCTAAATTCTTTCTTTTTTCCTCTTTAAAATTCATAATACTTCTCTGCCTTTTGTATCTTTTTTCCTCTCAATTTCAATATTGTTTTCAGCTATCTGTAGCTAGAGCTACCGTGTCCCCTTGGATATAGCTTTGGTTAATCCCCCTAAATCTCTCACCTGTCTCGCTTTCTCTAATCTCTCATGATTTATCTAATATTTTTTAATTTGGTACCGTAAGGCTTCATCCAGAAGAAATATTTTCGTTTTAATTTGAAAGTTCAATTTTCCAGGAAATTCAAATAGGAGATGATATTTTCCACTAAGAAATTATCATCAATCTCTTAGACTCAGATATTCAGAGATCAATTTTGAGCGGACTACTGTAATTTTATTTGGTCTATTAAAATTCAACTCTCTTTATAAACAGTTCTCTTTTCTATTTATTCATTTGAGTCAGATATATGAAAAAAGATCGTTGGGTATTTCTAGAGCTTATACCCTAAAATACGTTTCTCAATTTTGTATCTCAAATATATCAACTTTCGAACACTTCTTAGATAGATATCAGTTTTACACATGAAAATTTCGACTCAAATTTAATTTATGCACTTCTAAAAATACATATTTCAAATTCAGAACACTTATATCTTGTACTTCTCTGCCCATACGCTTATGCGCATTTCTGTCCTTTTTAGCACTGATGATGCCTTTGGATAATGGGATTTCATACATCCCTATGCTTCTTTCTTATTCTTTCTATCTCTAATCCTTGAGGGACCTATGCCGGATGCTCTTTCAGAGGAAAGGGTTGATAATGGGACCATCACAATAGGATCGTTTTGGGGCCTTTCCCGTTCCAAATATCTTCTTTCTGAATTTTGAAGTCTGAACTTTTTCTTAAGATACAGTAATTTAAAATTAGAAATATAGCTTTTAAAAATGTCAAAGAGACGATTTTTTTGGATTTGACATTATTATCACAATTTCTGATATAATGGAAAAAATGAAATATTTAAACTAGTTTCTAAAAAAAAATTCAATTTTATTGAAGTTTCTTTATTTTTTTAAAGATATACAGTATTCTTAAGATAGAAATGTAGGTTTCATAGAATTTCATGTAAAATGATTTCCTGATCCTTTTATTATTGCTGTGATACACGAATTCGTCAAAGATAGAGTTTGAATACGTTTTTTTGAATTAAATTTATTTACGAAAATGTCGACACTTGATAGTCTATTTGCAAGTTGAAAATTCAAATAAAATATTATTCACTGGGTTGAAAGTTCAATTGAAAGCTCACAAAAGAATAACTTTGACTAGATTATTATAAAGTAATCACAAAAAATGAAGCATATCATTTGTCGAATATATTCATGATCGAGAGTCTATTTGCCATATTTAGTGGCGAAAAATTATAGTAAGAAGGAGGACAGAAAAGCCCACAAAATGAAGGCCAATTTGGTGTGGAGTTGAAGCTTGGTGGGATGACTGGCGTAGAATTTGGTGTAAGGGTGAAGTTTGGGACAGAAATTGGTGCAATTGGGTTCTGGAGAAGGTCCGAGAGAATGTCTCCAACGGTGGTTCGACCGCTCAGAAGTTTCGAGAAGAATAGCTTCTCGATTACGGTAGCATCGATAGTACGCAAGGAAGAAATGCACGAGAGAAGACGGTCGAGGCGATTGGGCTGAACTTTATTGTTTATTTAGAGAAGCATGTATTGCAATAAGAAATTATTTAGAAGTTTTTAACTTAGGTGAGAATTAGATTGTTTAAAGCATAGATAAAAATTGACCTGCGAAGATTTGTTCAACTTGGAATGTTCTTCGAGAGAAGTGTGCATTTTCTCTTGAATGGATTCGATTTTCTTCGGATCGATCAGGCTTGGAGAGGCTGAAATATAGAACATTTTCTTTGTTTCATAAATTTTTTTAGGAAAATATTTGTTTCAGATGTTCTGCGCTATTTTTTGTCCTCGTGTCCTATAATGTAGACATTTTTGCTTAAAATTAATATAATTCTTTTTTTTTTTTTAATTTATGAATTTCTCCGAAATACTCGCGTATTGGGTTGGTCAAATTTTATCGGCGGTTAAATCGAAATGAAAAACGACGGGTTAGCTCAGGGGATGAATGAATAGGGAAAAGCTTGGGAGCGCAGGGGTTTGTCGGGAAAAAGAAGCGAAGCGACGAGAAATAGTATGGGTTTTGGGAGAGGAAAAGAATTAGAAATGAAGAGATATAGACGAGTTTAGAGAAATGAGAGGGATTATGGACGCGCAAAAAGTGAGGCCAGGGGAAGATTGAAATGGACGATAAGTAACGGCGAAGGAGAAGGACCAGTCACATTGACATGACATGCCATGACCGAGTGATGACCTAGATTATCTTAAAATAAGAAAAACGGATTACGGTAATTTTAGAATTTTAGAAAAAAAAACAAATTGAATATAAAGTAATAAGTTTGAAAATTATAAAAGCGATAGCGGCATAATTAATTTTATAGGATAGTTTGAAAGTCAATACTCAATTTTATTGATAATCGAGTGATGACTAGATTATTCAGGAAAAAGATGGACTACGGTAGTTTCATAAAAAAATTAATTTTCAAGTAGGACTAATTATTTTTATAATTTTAGTTAGGTATATGTTGATAAAAGATTCTACAGTTGCTAGAAGAGAGAATCGGTGAGTGTTAATATCGTGAAACTCTTATTGAATTTCGAAGCATTAGTAAATAATTGCATTTTTCAAGATTTAACGATAAATTTACCTGGATTGAAAAGAATGGTTGCTCTGAAGAGATTCAGCTCGGTGAAGTCCAGCTCGAGGGCAGTGACTTGCTCCAGTTCGAACTAAATGATATTCTTGATGCCTAAATCTGGGAGGCGTACAAGGTGGTGCAGTTATTTTTAGTGATTAGAAAATCGAGAAATAGCACGTGAAAAGAAGAGAGACTGGTCTAAAATTCACTTTTTTCTCTCTATCTTCGATCTTCCAGATTTTGTCAACAATAATAGAAAATTTGCATTATTTTCAGAAACACATCGTAATACTAGAATCAAAAGCCGAAGCTACTAGTCGAAAAATTGTAATGCAAACATTTTCAAAATTTTGACACACATACCTTTAACGAGTTAATCGAAGATTGATCTATTGAGCAGCTATTTAAAAGCTGACTGATATTCGATGAGGAGAAAATGTCCACCGAATTACTGTGCAACATGGCGCAACTGACAAAGAATAATTGGGCCCAGTTTGATGATAGTAGAATTGACTGAATTTTGAATTCACTCGATTCTTTTAGACATTGATTTACCTGATCTTTCACTGAAATATCTCCAAAAGCAGGCAGACTTCTCGTCCAATGAACCAAGGAAAATAAGAGTTGAGCTGCGATTTCCAGTACGTTATTTGGATTCGAGTTTTCGGAGCGGTTTTCTGAGTTTCTTCGGAATGTTTCAAAATATTGTAGCACAAGTTTGAGTTGAAACTTGCATAATTCCGTTATCTTACGGGTTTCCAAATGCTTCAAAAATAAATCGCTATCTTTCAAATATTTGTCAAAATGTTCTAGGGTTCTGTTTCAATGAAATACTAAAAAAAACTTAAATTAAAAATTAAAAAAAAAAAAATACCCGAATAATTATTATTGTTGATAGCTAGATTGTGTGTAGAATTAATATCCGTGATGTTTCGCATCGCATTAGTCATGAACTGACTCATCAAATATCCCGCCGAATAGGGATTACGGTAGAATAGGGGCGGGGAGAGAAATGCAGCGGACGGAAACGGAAGCGGAAACGCGGAAGGCAAACGACCGCGTTGCACTGCTAGGGGATGAGGATTATTTTTGTTAAATAATAGGATTATTCAATGATAGAGTTTTTTTTTTTTTTTTTTTTTAAATATTTTATAATAACACTCTTTATTGTTTTGTGATTCAAAGTGCCAATTTAAACTTTTTTGAGTTGAAGTGTTAGGTGTAAAGATTATAATTTTTAATAAAACGAAGCTTCAAAATGTAATGGTTGAATATTTTAAAGAGGTAGGTTGATATAATAGTGACTTCGCGTTTTTAATGATGAAAATTGTATAAGTTTCAGAAAATCAAATGATGAAATGAATATTTCTATCGAATGTTTATGATAGTGGAAAAGTTGAGTTAAGACATGTTGAAAGCTGACTGACTGACCTTCCTTCCGCATGCCCATCTTGATGCACTTCTTCAGTCGGCAGTACTGGCATTGATTCCGATGATGAATGTCGACTATGCAATCTTTCGAGCCGCGACATGAATAGCTTAACGCTCTGCGGATCGATCTGAAAATTGGAATATCAGTCCGAATTTTGTAAGTTTTCATGACCTCTTGTATTCCACGCCCACTTCTTTTCTTTCCTCTATCTCCCTCCCTTATTCTCTCTTCTCAAAAGTGGGTGTGGAGTACAAAAAGCCACTGAGATCATCAACTCAATATTAAATTTATCAATACAAAATGCGCACCTTTTGAAAAAACTCTTGCACCCCTCGCAAGAATACTGTCCATAATGTTTCCCACTTGACTTATCGCCTGAAATTTCGTTTTTATTGATTTTCTTAATTTGGAAAAAATTCACCACAAACAACGCAATCGGTCGACTCTGGATTCTGCTCATTTTGGTTTGGCCTTAAAAGAACTGTACTTGATGGACAGAAGGGAGCTGCGCTTGGGAGAGAGGATGACGTCGAATTGTTGCCACTGGCGATTGAGGCAAACTGAAAACAAATCAATCGATAGCGTTTTAGTCCTAAACTTTTTAAATTAAGTGATTTTTGACAAATGGGGAAGTTGGAAGGTATAAAAATAAAGAACAAAGAATAATTGCATTAAAATATTCAAACTATCGTATATAGTTTCATAATAATAATAATATAAATTCTACAGTAAAAACGCGGATAGAAAACAGATTTTTGAAGAAAGGAAAATTGCCACAATTACCCCGGACAAATTCGAAGTCGTTATTGACATTTCTCTCATCTCCTAAATTTCGTGGTAATTTCTACCCCCTCCCCGTTTCACAGCACCCGCTAGACCCATTCAGCTCTCATTTTGCATAATCGTTCCGCTCCCAGCTCCCCCTCTCGCAGTCATCTTCATTCGTCTCCCCGCAGCTTTTCCCCTTGGCTTTATGTGTGTGTTATTATCGGGCGGTTAAATCTCGCCCTCGGAAGGGCGTCCCCCCTTTATATCTCTATCCAGGCAAAACACCGTTTCTCTTCGAAATCTCAAAGCAACGGACACATTAAACCAGTAATTTGGCAAAAAAATCTTTTTTTTAAGTATACAAAATGAGCTTAAGTTTTGAAAGATGCATTCTAGCAGATAGTGTATCACTGTTACAGAATTTTTGGAAGCATTTAAAACATAGATAATGAACGATATGAAACTATAAAATGAAAAATATTCAGAAATAACTCTACTAGTACAGTAATCCTAAAACAAGACCGAAATGAAAGTGATAAATATCGCACTTTTAAGGCAGCGACATCCTGTAAAGCAGAAATTTGAAAATCACTCGGATGTATGAGATCCTGCCCTGCTCTTTCCGAGTGAATAGTTATACAGAGCGGAAATTACCAGGGAGGTCTATGCGAGTCAGTCAGGGTTTTGTCTGCTTCGACTTTCATATTTTTGAGAGAAAACGTAAAGCTTTTACAGGTATGAAAAACTAGGGAATACAGAATTTTGAAGAAATGACAATTTTAGACTTGTTGTAATGATAGTTTTTGAGATCGAAGAAAATGTTTACAAGAATAGAAAAATGAAGAATAACGAATTTTAGGGTGAAACTCTTCAAAGAACTTACCTGAATAATGGAAAACGGATTGGTGGTGGCCTGAGGAGACTTCAAAGCCCTTGGAAAACTCATAGCGAAATTTATCAAATTCGGAGTATTGATTGGGAAATTCACGGATGGAGCCAAGCTGCTTGTGGAAGACGTCGAAGCTGAACTTCTTGGAGTATTATCGATGGGTGATGACATCTAAAAATGAATTAAATATTTGCAAGTTTATTTTTCGAAAGATGGCAGAGACGGAATAACATGCAAAATCATTTAGGTCCAAAGATTTTCTGAAACGTAATCAAAAATCTCATCCTAAGAGAAGGCTTTATTTGAAACTACGATAGCCTAAACATTAAAGATCCGGATAAAGGCCTTCAAAAATCTTCTGGAATGTGTGGTTACCGCATTCTCAAAATCCTAAGAAGACAACGGAAAGGGCGTGGCTTTGTGGCAGGAGGAGGGTTGTCAGAAAGGGGGAAGGGGGCATGAAAGAGAAGCGAGGGAGGCGCCCTGGTATACGGTAAGGTTATGGCAGGCCATCAAACGTCGTGGACAAAGATGCGCTTATGATCGGCGAAATAGCATAGGGGAAAAGAAAGAATAGAGAATTGCTAAAGATGCCCTGGAGAGAGTGCAAAAAACTCGCAAGAAGAGCTACTCCGCCGAAGGATTATGCAATGATGAACGCTGAACAACGGAAGCCAACTCGCAAATTATTAAGGGTAGGAAATTTAGGTATTTTTGGCTTTTGATAGAATTCAATTGAAAGATAACAAGTTTGGAAAAAACTTGGGACTTTTTCTAATCTTATCATAGAAGAAAATAGGAAGATATTCAATTTTATGCAATTTTCGCTTATTTTTTCAGTTCCAAGGAAAGAAATGAAGATATTTTTATGCAGACTTAAAATCCCCGCAAAATTTAGGCTTATTGTAAAATGGGCCTATTTAAAATTGAAAGGAGATGCCATCTCTAAATTGGCCGCGCTCATAATTGGACAATTTCGAATTGAATTATGACGCAATTTCATGGGATTTCGGTGTAAACCTTTAGCTCATCAAATTATCATCTTTCCTCTCATGTTGTAGGATAGGCGAGGAAAACCGTCTGAGCTTTTTCATTGCAATATTTGAGGTGATTTTGAAAATGCCCGAAATAATGAGCGGAGGATAATGAAGAATGGCAATTTCGCGCGGTGAAATGAAGAGGCTTCAAAGGGCCCCGAAGGTGGAGCGGATCTTTTAGCCATGAGAACCAAAGGACTTGAAATATTTGGGGAATTAGGATTATTGTCAATTCGACTCGGTTTCTTAGAATGAACGAAGTTATCGTTGAGAATTGAATGCATGAAATTTTTTGAAACACTCTTTACAACCTCAAAGTTTATTCTTTATCCATGACATGCCAAACTTTACGATTTTACGCAATCAAAGTTCATTGAATAATTTCTGTTTTCATGAAATTTCAGATCATACAAACTTATGTGAATTTACGTATCTCAGAGACTTTTCATCAACTCAGAACATTTTGCCCTATGAATGTTTTATACTATAACTTTCCCACGACTCGATACAATCTGCCTGAATTATACGACTAATCAGACAGATTATACGCAAAATTACGCCGATTCTGTAGTCAACATCCGAATTACCATGGAAAATTGGCTGAATTTACTGAATTTGAAGGGACGGGATTTAAAAATATCGCAAATTTTTATCGTATATCTGACGTACGATAACCGAATATTATTCTCAGGGCTATGCAGATACAAATGCACTTGTTTCAATGAATTATATATCATTTTGATCATACACAGCCAGGAAAAAATTAAGAAAAACTTTAGCAAGATTTTCATTTCATTTTCAGAAAATTTTCTAAATTTTGCTTCCATAATAAGGCACGTCTTCTTATAATCGGATTTGTCAAGTGGTTTTCTTTCTTCGCCTTTTTCCCTTTGGGTTTGTTCCCTTTTGCTCTGACTTTACGCCCTTCAGTCAACCCGATTTTCCACGAGAATTTCGCTCATTAGGGGTCCAAATTTGCTCAAAGGAAAATTTAATTTTCTAAAGAAATTTTTCAACGACTAGCCGTTTCTAAAGTGACGCACGCACAGGGCTTTGTCAGGGTTTTCCAGGGCCAAAATATATATATTTTAAAAAATCTCGACTTTCATAATAGTACAGGATAATACTGGTATCGAAGGTAGCCATCAAATGAAAGCACTGATTCTATTAAAGTGTTGCAACAGTTTATCAAATTTTTAACATAGGTATTATTTTATTTTGAATAAATCCATTTTTTGGGGAATGAATTCGCGAAGCCTGCCTTATCTGACCTGACATGGGATATAAATGCCCGTTTATCCGGCCCAAATCCTATCCTCTTTCGGAAGGCACAAGGGCTCATTTGTTAGCCTCGGTCTGAACCCGGGGGGTAAAAATTGCTGATCGCATTCTCAGATTAACAAATACGGAAGAAATTTCTTATTTTAAAGAATTTATTTCAAGTCTTAGTAATTCTTGTAACAACGATGATATGTGGGAATAGAATTTTGAGTTATTGATAAGTGAACTGCAAAATATTGGTAAAAACATACACAATAAACGATGGCTTTGGAGTTCAATTTATCGAAAATAGCTACAAAAATTTGGCGATTCGACTAAAATATGCAGAGATATAGCGCAAGCTCTTTATATTTGATTATTATTATTGCTAATTGCCAATGTCATAAAACTAAATGTACTATTAAAATCTTTTCAAATATTAGCTGTAAATGTAGTCGTCATAACGTTTCCACGAATTGCAGATTCCATTATGTAAAACGATAGCTAAGAAAGCGGCAATATTAACGCCCAGAGTATCTCCAATCGATGCGGCTGATAGAGAATATTCGCGCACATCGGGAGCTACCTGAAATTCGATGGATTTTAAACTATTAAATGCTTTAATAAATTGTATTTTTTGTAATTCTGAAGGATGATTCGAAGCCCGAATGATTTCTATAAAACACAGAAATTTGTCCATCTCTAATGTGGCACACCTATTAAAATCTTACTTTAGTGAAATTTCAATGTATTTTAATGTTTTTGCCTCTAATGATCGACGGAAATACTCAAGCCTTGGTGATGATTAGTCTGGATTTTTAAAACTTGCAAATTTACCATTCTGTGAATCTTATGGAAAGTGTTGACATATGACGATCCCCCGAACAGGCCTTCAAAGACGATCATTGCGAAGATAATAGCGATGTGCGGAACGAACCAATATCGAGCTTCGAGGATAAAGAACGTCATGTTTAATAGCTGAAAAGATATTAATCTGTTTTCTTAGGCTATTTGGAAACCGCGAGACCACGAGACATAGCGCAAAATAGTCTAGGGTATAAGGGATGATGGGCTTTCTCTTTCCACACTATTTCTCAATGTCTCGCGGTTTTCAAGTTTCTTTTTTCTTATAGATAGATATATTTTATTATTATTAAAAGTTGATTCTACCTGTAGAACTGGCAACATATAAAGGACAAGAGTCGGCAATTCGATAAATTTGATTGAGGATCTCGAAATGAATACGCCAAATTGGTAAAGGACCTAACAATGAAGATAAAATATTTTATGTGAAATTGAGCAAAAAAGACCTGATACCACCGATACTGAGAATTTTTCGATAAGCCGAAAGATTGGCTGCATTTGAAGAAGATTAATTGGGTCTTAAACTTCATTATTGTTTTGTGAAAATTCTATTTTTTACCGTCCCCTGATTTATCAGATATTCGCCAACATACACCGTCGATAATGGTATCATCAGATGAAGTAATGGCTAAATTTTTGCAAATTAAGAAAGTGTCAATAGCAAGGGAGAGGAAAAATTTAGTTTATATCAATCTTGGTAATAAATAACTTGAACCATATGTATTTATGAAGAATTATGAAAATAATACATATTTTATCGGCATTTCTAGTTTGATACTGAGTCATGTTGATAGATTTAGAGCTTCATGCAAAGTTTCTACCTTTATCAAGAAAATCTTCTCTTTGAAAGTTATCTCCCTCTGTGGTACTTTCGATAAAATCGGATCTCCCTCTTTTCGGTCCTTCTGGATGAAGTCATCGTAGCTCTTCGGAACTAGCCAAGTAGTTGGGGGTAGCGATGGTCGGTAGACTGTGTCTGGTATGACCAGGAGTATGAAATATCTGAGATTTGAATATTTGTTAATGCATTAGCCTACGACGGCAATTACTATATGGCGAGGCCTATAGTTGGGGATGGAGGAAGGTAAGAAAGTCAAGAGAAATAGCGTGGGAAAAGATAGGTCTTGTCATCTCGTCAAATAGCAGTTGTCGCCTACGATCAATAACAATTTATGATTTCCAATTACAAAAGTGCAATTTTGAAGCATAATCTAAAAATACTTACGCTGCAAAGAATAACACCGGTATGAATAGTTGAATTAACAAGGCGACTTTCGGCGAAAGATTTCCCATTTTAGGCTCGGTCAAAAATGCGTATGAAAACGATCCGATCAGACCCGCACCGCCCGTACCGGAAGACCAGCCGCCTATTGCAGATCTAAATGCTAGATTTAAAAAAAATAGGACGAAACAATCTATTTTTGTTAGGGCAATGTTAAAAGTAGTACCGCCATTAATAAAAATAGTAACACAAAAATTTAACGAATATGCACATTTTGAACCAATTAAGAATAATAGCTTACCCATAACGTGCAGAGATTTAGTAATAGAATGCTGGATATTAAACTTTTCAGCTAAAAAACTCGTATGATGTTAATTTTATGGATTTTTGTCGGTACTACCTTTATTAATTGCCTTTTGTTAGTTGATAATAATAGTTTGACTGAAGGATGCTGCTTGTTATTTGCAAAAGAGTACTCTATCATAAAACTTCTATTCTAGGTAGCCTTCAAATTGACTAACTTGTGAAAGTGTGCTGTTAACGCTAAAAACGTGATTTCTCCTAATCCACAACCAAGAGATGTAATGACGACTCCAGTCAGAGACATCGCTACGGTAGAAGAAAATGCCACCACGAAATAGGCGATTGCTTGAAGGCAAATTATGGTAAATACACGGGCGCTAAATATAAGAAATTTAAAGAAAAAACATGCTTTTCAGAATAATTAATATCTTTTCTTCTAGTTCTATAATAAAGTTCAATGAAAAAGAAGCGATGATCAGACTTCAAATATTCCCGATGAGCTAGCAAAATTTCGAAACCTACTGAAACGGTATCCTATGCATGAAGAACGGAAACGTCAATTTTACAAATAAGCCAGGCATGTTATCAGCCAGTAATACTGCGCCAGTGGAAATCGTGCTGCACGTTCGAGCAGTTGAATTTCCCTGAAAAAGTGGCGTAAAAATACAATTATGTTAATTTTTACCTACATCACAAAAATCCCCCAAAGTGTCGCGAGTTTTGTTTTTCTGAACGTTCAAAATATCCTCGGCTGCGGAGAGCATTATCACGTAACCATAGTTGTTGCAAAGACCGATTATCCTCAAACATATTTATATTATTTCTTGGAAACTAATCGACCTTGATCTTTGATAAGTGCATTATCAAAAAATCTTTGAATTTTGGGAAAGTTGTTATCTCGGACTGCGAAAATGTGCGATTTAACAAATCGAATTGATTCTATTGGAAAAGTAAATTTAGAACAAAAATATGTATCAAATTTAACCAAAGGTAAATAATAGGTCAGAGTTTTAATTCGGTTGATAGATTAAGTCAAAAAGTTTTAAAAAATCAAAACTCTTACCAAAACGCTGTAATATTCCGAATCAAGGTCCAATCCCATTCTCGCTTCAGAAATGTCATTATCAATCCTGAAAATAGAGAGATTGTCAAATTGTCACGTGAACTTTTGATATCGGGAAATAGCGAATTAAAATAGAGGTTGAAAAAGTAAATAGTCTGAATGAATGTTTGTCTTCGTACTAAATCGTAAATCATAGCACGCGTGATAAGGTTCTCAAATTGAAACAATTTGGTGAGTTTAAATAAATTTAAACGAAAAATATTAAAAATGAACTTTTTGAATAAATTGAATTTGGTAAATAATTTTATAGGATTCAATATCAGTTAGGCACACATTTTCCTGGACTACATTCAACTTTTACATGGGAAAGTGCATACCAAAGAGCATCAACAGTGAAAATAACGAATTTCCTCTTTTATGAATAGCATTTTTGATCAAATAAAGAAATTTTCAATTCATTGCACTCATTTTCAATGAAAAACCTCGAGATATGACTTCATTCTCAAAATATATTGCAAATAATCTCGATTTAATTTGGATTAACCCAGTCTATTCAGAATAAATTAGGTAGCTCTTACAAATTCATCCCCTAGGCAGAGGTTATATGCAGAATTATGGTCTATTTCAAATGAATATTGGAACTGGTTTTTTTACTCAATCTGCACTTTGAATATCTTTTCATCAGACAAAATTTTCAGAGCTCACAAAATCAAAAATAATGATTCACAAAATATAATGCCAGTATCAAGTGTGAATCATGAGTTTGGTATACTAAAATAAAAAAAAGATTAAATTTATAAATTATTAGAAAGAATACTTAAAAGATAATTAATTAGTAAAAACCATATGAGGCTACACGCCTGCTGAATTGTAAATTCCTCTTTGATTAGAAGTTTTTGCGATTTTTCTCTTGTCCGCGTTATCACTTTTTCATGGGGGCCATTTCTTTGTTAATGTCCTTTCAAAATCGACTCCTTTCTTTGTTGAATGCCCATGCGATTTTGACTACCGTTTTAATCAATATTTATGAAAATTTGGATACACTGAGAGCAGAGCACCCTCGAAGCACCTACGAGTGATGCGCGCCACCCGTGGGTGCTTCGCGGGTGCTCTGCTCTCAGTGATAGTTCGTTGCCTCGTTACTTCGTTATCCATAGTTAAGGGTATATAGGGCAAGGTAGGGAGAACTCTTTCCCCCGTACTATTTCGTATAGTAACGAAGTACGCAGATTGTCTATTTATCGTGCTGAATTATAAGTGAATTTAAATTTAGCTTAATAATAATTTAAGCTCTTATTTGTTCACAATTTAATAGAATATCATACAGGCTTTGAATTCTAGAATATCACAAATTAAATAAGTTATACTAAAATATCTACAATAATAGCATAGAGTTGGGAATTGAAAATATAATAAATATTGTAGAAGTTCTGCCTTCTGCTTGGTGAAACTACATAAGCATACAACAATTAAAGTTAATTTAAATTCAAAGTATTTAAAACGTCAAGATTGAAGTTTAACACTACAAATGTTATCATAGCTGCAAACCTAAGGAGGACGATCGTCAGAAGGCCCTTGTGACCTACCCTTTATAGTTTATTTTCGTCTGGTGAAAGTGCTCCTTAGGTTTGTTTTGAAATAAAACATTTTAAATATTTATTTCAGTTACAATTATCCCTCATCACTTTTTGACGTTTTCGAGAGTTTCTGTATCATGTGCATTAAAATTAAATTATTATTTCACATTTTGTTGAATACAATTTCTATATGAAATATGAGATTATTGTAATCAAGCTTTATTTTATGTTAATGTTTCCAACTTCACGCCATTCATTCGTCTGTGGATCGTATTCCTCGATTGAATCACAAAAATTTCCATTAGAAGATCTGTGAAATCCAAGTTAACAAATATTTCGTATAAAGATGTGCAAAATCTCAGCTCACCCTCCGATTGCATACAATTTCCCGTTAGAAACAATGAGAGAATGATTCCATCTTCCATAATTCATATCAGCGATTTGAGAAATTCGACTGTCAACTGGAGCTGAGGGGTCGAAACACAGACAGGATTTGAATAAATCATCACCATAAACACTAAATATATAATGATACATTATGTATCATACAAAATCAACGACTTATCTCCTCCAGTTATGTAAATTCTTCCATTTAACGATGTGATTCCGGAAGAGAAACGGACTTCTGGAATCTCTCCGATTTCAATCCATTCCCGTTCATCGTCTGATAGTCGATATATTTTTCGATTATTATACCCACCAATAACTGAATACCCATAATTACAATAATGAATATGCTATAGTGTGACCGTATAAAATTCCATCGCATGTTATTGTTCGAGCTTCACCAGTTGGAAGAGGAAAAGCAGGACCTGTTTGCCATTTTCCATCTATTAAAACCTGAATAAATTGTTTCACGGATTTTCCTTCGATCTTCTTACATCAACTCGATTCGTATCTTCGTATGTTTTAGAATCCTCTCCACTCAAATAATACAATTTGTTTTTGAAATAAGTCACAGATCCATATAAACGCCATTCAGGAGGATCTGGACCTGTAAAATTCTTTGAACCGATCACTCATCGATCTGTTGATAAGACCTCTTAAAATTTGTCGAGTATCCAAGTCAAATATTTCAAATTTCTTGTCATAATAGTGAATTAAAAAAATCTTAATTGAGAAATTATTCAAAATAAAGAACGTAAGAATTTACTTTATTCTGTGTAGTTGCTACTTCATATGGCAGATACCAATTGTGGAATTTTGCAATCTCTTCTACTGAATAGGTAAATGAATTGAACAAGCATATTCTTCCTTCACCCTCATCATTATCATTCAGATAATAAACTAAATTATTACGAATCGTTTCAAAGTCTTACTTAGCTTTTAGCATTATTTCTTACGATGGAATAAAACTTTATGCGAATTAATTTCTCCGACTATTCGCCATTCATTCGTTTGTGGATCGTATTCCTCGATTGAATTATAAAAATCTTCAGATATATTTTGAAGTCTAAGTTAACAAATATTTCGTATAAAGATATGCAAAATCTCAGCTCACCCTCTGATTGCATACAGTTTCCCATTAGCGACAATGAGCGAATGATCATGTCCTGCATAATTCATATCAGCGATTCGAGAAGTTCGGCTCCTAGAAAAATCATCGGGACATCGGTTAGAAAAGACACCAATTTTGTCTATCTTTTTTCTCTTCATACTATTTCTTAGAGCATCTGGTGTCTTTTTCTAACCAGTATCTTGATGTCCCGGTGACTTTTTCTAGGAGCCAAGAAAATCGACTTTCAACTGGAGCTGAGGGGTCGAAACACAGACAGGATTTTAATATATCAGGATAACTAAATATATAATGATACATTATTTATCATACAAAATTAACGACTTCAATCCTCCAGTTATGTAAATTCTTCCATTTAGCGATGCAACTCCGAAATTATCTCGTCTTTCTGGAAGCTCTCCGACTTCAACCCATTCCCGCTCATCGTCTGATAATCGATATATCTTCCTACTTTCACGACCATCAATAACTGAATATCCATAATTACAATAATAAATATGCTATACTGTGACCGTATAAAATTCCATCGCATGTTATTGTTTGAGCTTCACCAGTTGGAAGAGGAAAAGCAGGTCCTGTTTGCCATTTTCCATCTATTAAAACCTAAATAACTTATTTCATGGACTTTTATTCGATCTTTTTACATCAACTCGATTCGTATCTTTCCTTGTTTTAGGATCCCTTCCACAAAAATAATACAATTTGTCATCGAAATAAGCCAAAAATGCATCATAGCGCCATTCAGGAGGATCTGGACCTGTAAAATTCTTTGAATCGATCATTCATGGATTTGTTGATAAGACCTCGTGAAATTTGTCGAGTATTGTAGTCATATATTTTAAGTGATTTATATTCGTCGTTAATTCCAAAAACCTGAAGCCTAAGAAATTATTCGAAATAGCAAGCATAAGAATTTACTTTATTCTGTGTCGTTGCTAATTCATATGGCGAATACCAATCGTGGAATTTTGCAATCCATTCTACTGAGCAGGTATATGAATTGAACAAGCATATTCTTCCTTCAAGATTATGAACATGTTCATACTTCACTAAATATTAAATTAACTTTCGTTCATACAAGAAATATTTGCCTACGATAGAATAAAATTTCCCTTGCGAACGCTATTGGCAGATATCTCTTGATTATTCCCATCATTCGTTTATTAGTCTGGGCCAATTGTCTCAGCTCTTTGGATTCGGGATATTCACAGATCAACAATATAATTTCGACTGGTAACTTGGCTAACATCTTTGTTAAGAGATCTAAACAATCACCATCGTATTATTTTGAAATGGAAATAGTAAAAGAATATTAATTGAATGAGAAAATCTGCAATTAATGAGTTTGAAATTAGTCATTGAAGAAAGGAGAATGAAACTACTAAATTGATGCTTCGCAATTTTTATCAATTTAAAAACCGATTCCTAACACATGGTTTATCGGGACACTCCCGATTCAGAACTTCCCAATCCAAAACTGCCTGATTCATAACTTTTTCTTGATAGCGCGAGACGGGCAGCTATGCAAAATAGTCCTGAGTCGGGAGTGTCCCGGTTTATCATTTAAGAACCCTAAAACTTGAAGATACATGCTGAAATAAAACTATCCGTGTATTTAATTATCGGCTATAAACGACAAAAATGCACATCTCTTATCACCAAGTATTTTTCGTGATTACTCTAAGGTTATGATATCGTTTCTATTGCTGCTGAAAGCCTGTTCAATTTCAAAATGAGTTATTTGGAAGATAGGAGATTGTTCATAACGCTCATTCGTATTGATGATACATAGTCTGATAAAAACCGAGTTATTGAAATTTCCGTTTTTCGATATTTGGTTAATTGAAAATGTATTCATATCTATCTAAGTTACGAGCAGATGTCTAGCACAGAATATACTTTTAAGAGTGAATGTCAGGAAAAACCAAAGTCTTAGCAAAGGGGTGTTTCCAGGGGTCCGTAGATCTGACTGATTTCCACCTATATTGTTCAGTTTTTCACACTGATTCTCGTGGTGCTATTCATTTTTCATAAAAATTATCGTATGCAGGATTACGGTAGCTTAAAGTTTTGATAGACCCGACCTCAGGAAAAAATTCATAATTCCTTGTGTGTACATTCTAGAATAAGTTCCGAACAAAAGTTGTTCATCATATCAATCTACTCAATATACCGAAAGGACGAATTTTTTTCAACGCCATTTACGCGTAAAGGCAGTACGAACCGAGAAGTCTGCAATCATGACGCGAAAAGTGCGCATTTCTGCAGAAATTGGTATTCAAAAATTATCTTTTAATTAATGATAATCTAGAGACTAAATGCTGTCGAATAACAAAATAATCATTCAACTTGGATCAAGAATAAGTTATTCAAAAGGTAAATTGGGAAGATGAACTTGAAACACCCTGTATTTTCGGTTATGATTTAAAAAAGCGAAAAATAGTATTCTTAGAAGTTGGAAATACCATTTCAAAGAGTGCTGCTATAAAGTCAAACGTGGAAGAGAAGTATGAAGACGGATAGAAGTTTTCTATCGAACGATGCAATATCTGAAACTTGTATAGATCAAGGCACAATTTATTCTTTTCGTTTTCTCTACTTTTTACATTTCGTCGAATACTTTTCTGATATACCATCTAGAAACACAAAAGCTTATCACCGTGGACGGATGGACGTGGAACAGGAAAAACAGATCGCTAATATCGGACCATCCTTAATGAATACAAAGTCCACAATTGTGTTTGGTTCGCTGAAGTCTCTCAATAACTTATTTTTCGATCAAAACAGCCGGGTATCGGCTTTCAAATGGCTGCATTATCTCACTTTGGTTTACATCAAGAGCTCAATATTTTCGTTCTATCAAGTTCATTGAAACAATCTAACAGAGAGAAGGTAATTGTTCCTATCAACAAATCAGAAAAAGAGAAACCTGGGCAGTATAAATTCTTGCCTTTGGGCTCATCAGAGCATTATTTTTCACGGGGTATTTTAAGAACCATTTTTGTAATCGTGGTATAAAGCGAAAAGGGCTAGACACGGGTTTGCATAAATCTACAATATATAATATTGCTAGAACCCGTGTCAAGTCTTTCTTTTACTATACAAATAGTGCTGCTTATTTATCTTTCACATATTTAATATGATGATTTGAATTTTCTCAGGATGTTCCTCTCCTTGGTGGCCGGTCTTCTGATCGCTAGCGCCACTGCGAAGTCCGAACTCACTCCACAAACTAATGGAAATAAAATTCTATTCTATCGTAAGTGACTATTTATTAAAAATACAATGAAAAGGCATTATTATTAGTCATTTAGTTTATGGTTATGAGTCTGAAGGAAGAATTGGTCTGTTTGATTCGCAGAATTATTCTATTGAGATGATTGCAAAGTTTAACCAACGTTATGTTCCCTTTCAAGTAGCAACTACACAAAATAAAGTAAATTCTTATGTTCGTTATTTTGACTAACTTCTTAAGCTTTAGATTTTTGCAATGGGCAGCATAAATGAACCATCATTTGAAATATTTGACTTAAATACTCGACAAATTTCAAAAGGTCTGCTCAACAAATCCCATGAATGAATCGATTCAAAGAATTTTACAGGCCCAGATCCTCCTGAATGGCATTTTGGTGCATCTGTGGCTTATTACAAAGGGAAATTGTATCAATTGGGTGGAAAAGATGGAAAGGATCCTAAAACACAGAACGATACGAACCGAGTTAATGTAAGAAGATCGAAGGAAAATCCGTGAAACAATTTATTCAGGTTTTAATAGATGGAAAATGGCAAACAGGACCTGCCCTTCCTCTTCCAACTTTTGGCGCTCAAGCAATAGCATGCGATGGAATTTTATACGGTCACAGTATAGCATATTTATTATTGTAATTATGGATATTCAGTTATTGGTAGTCGTGAAAATAGAAAGATATATCGATTATCAGACGATGAGCGGGAATGGGTTGAAGTCGGAGAGCTTCCAGAAAGACGAGATAATTTCGCAGTTGCATCGCTAAATGGGAAAATTTACATAAGTGGAGGACAAGCATCGTTAATTTTGCATTATAAATAATGCATCATTATATATATTTAGTAATCGGAGTTTATATAAATCCTGCCTGTGTTTCGACCCCTCAGCTCCAGTTGGCAGTCGAATCTCTCGAATCGCTGATATGAGTGGTCCAATAGAGCATCATCTGCTCTTTGTTGCTAACGGTAAATTGTATTTACCCGGAAGGTGAGCTGAGATTTTGCATATCTTTAATCTTTATACGAAATATTTGCTAACTTAGAGTTAAGAATTTTAATAATAATTTTTGCAGATCAATCGAGGAATACGATCCGCAAACGAATAAATGGCGTGACCTCGGAAGAACTACTATCCAAGATCTTCAGTTTTAATATATTTAAGCTCTCTTAATTTTCATATGATTTAAATAAAAAGTACCTATTTAACTCCGTAAATTCTAATTCAATGCACACGATACAGATAACTCTCAAAGACATCCAAAAGTGATGAGGGAAAATTGTAACTGAAATAAATATTCTTTTTAATCAGAGTTGCACAAACTAAATTTCGAACTGTTTGGAAGTTCAAGTTCGATCTTTTTCGAACTTCAGACAGCCCTGATCTGTCATTTGCTCTCCATTGTTTGCGACAATGCCATTACCAGAAAATTTAATTGTTTTAAATGCGGCCGAATAAATTCAAGAAAAACAATAAATAATTGATAACATATTGAAAATTGATCAACTTATGTTAACACACCCCTCGAAAATGTTCATTCTGAAATGAGTTATTCTGGAAAGTACGATAATTAGTGTTCATTTTCGAAACAAGTGTCTAAAAATTTGTAGATTTCTAGTCAAAATATGCTGATTCAGTTTGAAATATGGCGATTTAGACGTTGAGATTTGTCTAATTTAGGTGGACATTATTTAAGTTGAAATACGATATCTGAAATTCACGTTTTTAGATTGAAAAATCGATCTTAGGATAGGAAATAGAAGAAATGATTGTAGAAAGGCAGGTATGAAAGATAAGATGAGATGACCGTTCACAAAAAAGGATCCGGGGCACTTTTGCAATTGTCCGGATCCTTGTTTCAGTTATTCGTGGAATGGCTCTTAGGAACGAAAAAGTACTAAAATTATAAATGAACACCCTGTATTTCAATTATAATAGTTCCCTTTTTCGTTATCGAATATTATAATGCTATTTCAGTGTTTGTATTGAATCGATGAATCAAGTGATTTTTCTGCAAAATATTTATTCAGACCTTAAGAAGAAGGCCAAAGTACCTGTGTCACAAAAATGCAATAATATAAACATAAAATCTCAAACGAATTGCATGGACCTTGTCGAAAGCTGGAGAGATCATTGCACGGTGTGTGATTAATTAACAATTTGTAAAAATAGAACTTTGTCGAAAAATTGAATAAATATGGCACACATTTGAATTGCATCTTCTTAAAATAATATTTTGACAATACTTTGAAAATCCCTGACATTTTGTTATTTAGCCTATTCGAAAAGTATTACGAGACCATTCAGAGCATATAATATATTTAGGAAATAACTTTAGAAAGTAAATACCAATTTAATCTCAAATTACTAAACTAACTTTGTTATGATTTTCTTTGGTCACGATTTTTTTTTTAAATTTAGCACATATTTGGTTGTTGCGCCCGAATCGCTGATGCATAAGTGTTGTGAGAAGTCAGACTTCCTGGCGGTGGGAACCGAGGCAGAGCAGGCTGATAGCCATCTTTCGAGGGCATATTTCTAAATTTGAAATTTCTTACATCTAACAAAAAATCGATTGTGATTTTTCTTTATTGATTTTTCTTGTTCAAATATTTTATCCCTCAAATCATTGAATATATGATATCGTGTTGGTAGCAATTGAAACTAATATTTTAGGTTAATTTAATTGATCATTAGGTATTATGATTGAATATTATGACCATTTTGGTGATACAAATTCGAAAAGAATGTTTAGATTAGTGGAAGAGAAATGTGCAATTCTCACCGATTCGCCCTAATGAGGTTTGATAGCAAGAAGAATAGGCATCCAAGGGATGCGAGAATGGCGATGGTGTGCTCGAGACAAGACTTGATGACAGTCACGATGTTCCAGCTTTGCGACCAGCTCATCGAGGGCTGAACGAGGTCGTTAGCAAACGAGAGCCTGCAAAATCTTTCTAAAACTTTTAAAATAAATAAATTTCTTTGCAAGCAACAAATCTGAATCAATGTTATCTAAGGAAACGATTTCAGATTTGAACTTTCATGAAACATATGAAAGAGTGCAAGATTTTTGTGAAGATCAGCCGTTTTATGAACAAAATTTTCATTTTTAATAGTAAGTATTATAGTCTTACATATAGAATATCGATGCAATGGGATAGAGCAGCGCTAGCAGAGAGCTGCATGGAAGTGTCGGCTCCCGGACTGAGCCCAGAAGACCCAATGAGCCAAGCAGAAGTGGCACTACGCATGCAGTCAGGAGAATGACTTCTCTCAAAAGGTTGAAAACGCCGTCGAGAACCTGAAAAAGGCGAATTTTTAAACATGTTAAAAAATTACAGCTAATATCATTGACTTTTAACATTGATTTGACTGTGTGTTATCACATTCGTTCGAGAAGAGTCGAAAATTAAATGATCTCATATTTCAATTTACTAAACGGGGGCAGCAAATCACGTTATAATGAATGCAGGACTGTAAATTTTTAGACACGCATAACGAGATAATGTATCTTTTCAAAAGAAAAAAGAGCATGCTCTCCCTATGCTCTTTCGAAAAGACACATTATCTCATTATGCGTGTCTAGACATTTACAGCCCTGAATGAGTAAAAAAAATAGTTTTTTAAAAGAAAACTACCTTGGAAGCCTGTCCGACGAGGCAGATTCCCGATAGTGGATCTGCACTGATGGAGCGACTCATTAAGGCTAGCATGACGACGAATAGAGGCACTGACCACACGAGCATGTGTACTTGAACGCGGTGTTTTTCCTCAAAATGTCATAATTTTATAAATTATCTTACAAGCAATGACGCTTTTTAAATGCTTTGGAAACTCAATTAGGAATATGTACACGATTTCTTTCATTATTTTATATGATATAAAAAGCTTTTATCCAAAATTTCGCGATATTTCAGAATTGCATGATTTTCTCATTAAATATAGGCGAAATGGAAGATTCTGTAACCGTATTATTGGCAACTGAGAAATGATGGAAATGTCGTGAACTATCTTTTCCCACACCATTTCTCCCTACTTTTCTCCCTCGCCTATTCCTAACTATAGCGCGCACGTCCTCACGTCACAACTGCCCTTATCATGGTTATTATCTTGTTCAAATCCTTACAAATCTAGCAGCAGTGCCGGTATGTGGATTCCACGTGGCACACATCACACACCACCAGAGTCTTCCGACAGTGCCTGAATTCTCGAATTCTTAAATTTTGTTTTTCCCGGAAATTTACCGAAGTAATAGAGCAACGCCCCAACGACGGTACAGGGAACATGAGGAAGTGGGGAAATGACGAATAGAACATGTGAAGAGTAGTCGGTGCAGGCTATCTGAAGTCAATAATTGGGTAATTAGCTATATAGCTAGAGATTAGTTAATTATTCTTGTTTTATGGTAATAGAAAACGGCGTATTGAATGCAATTTGGATTGAACATTCCCCATCAATTCTTTTGAAACAGCGAAAATTGAGTAAGATTTTACCTGGTTCCGATAGGCTAAACTCAAAAGATAGATGATTGAGGACAGCGCCATGGCCATTGAAGCCCAAAGCATGGATTTCTCAGATAGACTCGTCAGCGCATCGGGTCTTATGACGTAGAAAATCAGGCAGAGTACGGTAAGACAGATGCTGGCGACCGAAAGGATGAACAACGTGGTGGAGGTCGAGTCTTTGTCAGCCTGAAATTTAGCAATTATTTTATTTTTAACAAAAGATCATAGATTTCTATTTCAGGATATTATTATTTTCTAAAACCGAATTTTATCCCAAATTTCCTCTCTAAAGCTCATGAAAAATTCAGATAATTGGTTTAGGAGGAGCGGATTAATTTCGCGATAATTTGCTATGCACGCGCACATCCGTCTTTGTCCAGTCCATGTTTCAAGGGGAATGAGACAATGACAGTTTTGGGATACGGTATTCAATTCATCCGTCTGTTGCGAATAAAGAATCGCATTTTTAATATGAGTGAAAATATAGGATTGATCCATAAAGGAGATATTTTCCCGGTAGAGAACTGTTAATATTAAAAATATATTGTAGAAGGAAAGTGTTAAAAACTTATCATTTTGTGACTTATATCTAACTATATGTCAGTCATGTTAAACAATTTCTCTAGAATTTTAAAATGCTCCATAATTTTTCTAAATGTTTCAAAACTACAATAAAATTTCTATGGAGGTAAGTTAAGAAAGTTCAAATTGTCATATTTTTCAGTAGTAATACCTGCTGAATTCCCTGTGGAGCAGTGCACATGGGGACGCATTGCCCTGTTCGGTTCAGATAGACGTAATCCGGCTGACACATTCTCGAGGACCCGAGCGTTTGAACTTGAGCGGGAGCGATTTTCGGGTATTCCCCGTCCTTGTTAGGACCCTTCATGCACATCATGTCGTCAATGTTCTCTGAATTTTTTTTTTTTAAGATTATCGATATTTTAGAAATTTATAAGTTTAGTTTGAAAAGAGAGTTTCGAGTCTTTTTTTCGGAATGACTTATTTTCTAGGATTAATTTTCAGAGGAAATTCCTATGCATCATTTGAAAAAGTGGATTTCATAGATTTTTCAAGAGGTATTAGTGGATTTATTGGAGTTTAAAAACATACCAGCCGGAAATTTATCGCAATTAATAGATGAAGGCCAAGAGAAGCCAAAATCTTTGAGTAGAGGTAGACAACCCTTCTGAACCGATTCACAAAGAGGTCGGCAAGGACCTATTGGTCTAGGGATCTGAAGAAATGGGTAAAAAAAATCCATTTTTACGGTAAACTTGATACCTTCTCATTGCACATGGGGAAGTACACCGAGCAGAGAAAGAACCGGAGCTGTTCTGAGCAGGCCGAATTCAGAAGGATCTCGAAGCCTTGGATGTTATCCTCGGCGATCCGGATAGATTCATCACCCACGATGTTCGGGAAGCTTAAATATGAAACTTTTACACATATTCAATATTTTTTGTTAGGTTTTAAAATCTCCCATATTATTCCAAAATATATTTTTAAAAATACTCAATTCACGCGCTGAATAGAGAGTTCATATGTATATTGAAAAATCATACTTTATAGATTCAAAATTATGCCCTTTAAATTTGAATTGACTTTTTATCTGCTACCCTCAAACATGTTCCTTATTTTGCGATTTCCAGTTCAGTTTCGATTTTAGACTTTTCCCCACTGCGCACCCTCACACAGTTGTGTGTCGTGGTTGAATTATTGTGTCGAAAATGTTGCACAGAGGACAGAGAGGCCGAGAGAGCAAAAAGACGCAGAAAAGAGAAAGAAATATAGAGACAGAAGAAACAGACAGAAAATAGAGACACAGACAAAGACAGATCATTAATAAGAGGCTCAGCTAGAGAGGAGAAGAGGGAGGATGGCAAGTCTAAGTCCCTCAGAAACTCGCAAAATTCGACCTTCTGATGGATGACATGGGGATTTCTGTGGCTATTTTTAAATCCATGCAAATTTTTAACAGTTCAAATTTAGATGTCTTGCAATTTTTTCAATGATCAGGAATGAAGAGTTTTCTTATGTTGTTTCAAAGTTTCAGCAAAAACTTGTCAAGTTTTGGATTTGAACCCCGGTTTTTACAAAAGTAGAAATTCAGTTCACTTATTCTTAGTTTTCGTAAATGTTTCATACTAAAATACTCTTTAGCTTCTGAGATTCTCAACTTCCAACCATCATTCCCTACCTCCTCCATTTCTTTCCCAGTTCTAATACACTAACCCCTTCCCCTGGTTTGCCTTCAGAATCCCCCAACCAACACTTCGTCAAGCTGTGCACTCTCCCAGAGGAGTCAGTCGATCGGCCCTTGTCTGGAGCCAAAATAACTTTGTTAACTAACGAAAGACGACGAGTGAAAGAGACCGGATGCGAAACGCAAGCATCGAAAGGACAATGGAAAGGAAAACGATGACCAAATGCTAAAATAGAAGAACGCTCCAATGCCGATCATTAGCGATGGAGCAGATTTTCTAAAATGATATTTAGAAAGTTTGTTCTTTTTTCTAAATCTAAAGTTTAACGATAACCTTTTCTTATTATGCTATGGAAGGTGTAAGTAAAAGGCAATGCAATTTTTTTGCATTTCAGCAAATTATGTCTTATTTTGAAACGCATATCCCCCTAAATTCCGAGAAGACTATGAGTAAAGCATTTTTCCACTATTTCAGCTCACAGAAATGATAATATCATGTTTATCAATTTGAAAACATGAAGAGTGCCAACATTTTTGCATAATCCTGCGTATACGAAAATTTAGCGCATTTCCTCGAAATTTATTCAACAAAAAGTATGGTCACTGGACGATTTTCTCCAATCTCTTTGTTTCGAATTGTGTCCATATATTCATCTCAGCCCATTAACGGACCATTATGCCGTAATGTGTACCACATTCACATATCGTCCACTCTTCCAAACATAAACAGACAAAATGCGTATGTGAATCAGTTTTGACTATGGAATGAACTGTGACAATGAATATTAAAATTCAGCCTGCGATCTTCAAGGATCATTGCAAAATGATTTTTAGAAGATCGTTCAATTTTATGAAACATACTAAATTGCAAAAGTTATTAAAATTCGAGTTTAGAACCTCGGACTATTATATTGATTTAAAGAACGAGTGCTCAAATTGGTAAATTATTTCTCAGAAATTGAATGAATTCCAAAAATTTTCTGAAACATATCATGTCTAAAGGTTGCAAATCACGATTTCCGGAATCCTCTCCTTTCTCAGACAAAATCATCATTCTTCATTTGGTTATTGTATTTTCGATTACACTTTTGCTTATGAACAGAAAATCGCAATCTTCATTTCATTTGAAGATCAAAGCGCTTGCCGCCTCTCTTCTGTAAACTAGGACCGTGCTGTTTTCCCCAACGATCTCTCGAAATTTAATAATCTATCATTTTCATAAACTCTCCTTTCTTCGAGTTCTCTCATTCAACGTTATCTATCGTATTGTCCTGCTTCTTTTGTTCTCTAACTTTTCCCGCTATTTCTCACTTCAATATAAACTCGCTATCAAATGATTTGGGTCTCTCTGTGGGAGTTCTGGGTCCAGCGTTATTAGCCCCCTTATTTGCAGCTCCTTATCAAATTTTATCTTCCTTTTCTTTTTCTCTCGCAATTTCAGATTATCTCCAACTTTCTTTCTATCTTTAATTTGCTGACTTCTCCGCGTCTCTCAAGTTTTTGTTATGTCTAACTCTATTTCGATATCTCTAGTCTCTATCAAATATGTCATGGTCTTATCAAAACGAATATGAAAGAGGATGAAAATAGATAAGAAGTAGAAGAGAGGAAGGAGAAGAAAAGAAACAAACAGTATCATTCAATTTCAAACGGTTGCAGCTTCTAAAACATTGCTAACGAGATAAAAAACTGGGGGCAACTTGGAAACTTCAAGTTCTCAAGCCGTGCGAAATAGTGTGAGAAACGGGTCGTTTTCCCTACCATCCCTCATTCCATTTCGCATGGCTCCAGGGTTTGAGATTTCCAAACAGCCAAATGAGGCCTAATATGAATTTTTATGGAAAATATATTTTAAGCCTGTTCGAATAAACTTTACGCTACCTACAGAAGATTTGTTCCCTTTGAACATTGAAAAGTCAAGATAAAATTCGAAACATAAATTGAAAAAACGTTAAATTATCATGATTAGGTTGAAATGTGGATAGACTTTATGAAGCATTAGATCCCTTTTCCCAACATTTCAAATGAAATGGAAAATAAATTACGATGCATATATTGAAAAATAGTAAAAACTAACCTCGTGAAATTATAAGGAAGAGTCTTGCAAAATGCGTGTTGAATCCGTTCGCATTGAGACTTGGTCTGGCCAGACTTCAAATGGTGCAAAGTGCCAAAACAGGGCGAAAATAGAAGGGAAAGTAAAATTAGCATAATTATCAGCACATTCGGCATTTTTGGTGGTTCCGCGTCCATGTCGAATGAGAAAAGTGATATCACGTTATCAGTCACTTATTGTCTTCTAAAAATGATAAGTATTGATTTTTATAGTCATATCGAATGAACAACAGGAATAAGCAGTGTCAAATGCAATCGAACTTTAGATTGGGATTGCAATGAAACATTTGAAATTTCACTAACATGATGATAATTTATGAAGAATTTCGATGTGTTTCAAGAAATTGGATAGGAATGAAAATTTAAATGGTTTCAGTTCTAAGAGCTCAGCTGAGGTAAAACTTAGAAATGAAGGGATCTCTCAACAACATTCACATAATCTCTCAACTCTCTTAAGAAAAAATCTCATAGAAAATCATCGTAAAATTTCAATAGTTTGCTAATTATTCTCCTCTTTCGAAAAATTCGGCTATTCGGAAACCGCACGACATAAAGACCTCAAAATATGCGAAATAGCGCATAGGTTAGGGTAGGATATTGGCTGATAGAATTTCTTTTCCCACACTACTTCGCATGTCATGCGGTGTTTGTAACGTTACTTAAAACTCCTTCAAAGTTACAAAATGCGACACGTTTTTCCTATCTTTAACACTCCCCACAAATCATCGTAAAATAAAGTAAAAGTGGATCCCATAAAATTAAGGGGTCAATGAATGAGGCGCTCAACAAAAACATATATAACTATCGCTTCCATCAGTGCTCTATTGCAAGCAGGGTGGTAAGCAAAACGAGAAATATCATTCGTTTTGGAGAGAGATGAGAGAAAAAGGGGGCGGGGTTTGGATGGGACAATGGTAGGAGAGAAATAGTTGGCGATTATGAAGAGACAGAAAAGATGACAGAATAGAAAAGAGGGGCAAAGGGTTCGCTATCATTAATCTCCCAAGTCAGGCCCAAACGGTGCGCGATTTGTCTTCTCTATGTCTTTGGGGGCTCTCTTTATTTAAAGTGTTCTCTAACTTTTCTTTCTTTCTCTAGACCCTTTCACTTTCTCTATATTTCCAGCTATCTCTAACTTCTACCCAAAAATATGAAAGAGTTCACCACCAGCAACACATATGCACTCTTTAAAGGGCTGTAAATTATGCAAGGACTACGGTAATAAAGCTAATTGAAGAAGGGGAATTAGGTAATTAGCAGGTAGTGAGGATTGTAAAGGAAAGAAGAATTTTGCAAGGAACAAGTATCTATCTACAAAGGAAAAGTTGATATTCATGAAAAATATTATAGGTTTGATAAAAAAGGATCTTTTTCTACTAATAACTGAAAAGAGATCATTTTCCAGTTTTATAAAATGAACAATATTGGAAGATTTAATGATTTTCCAAAAAGGTCATTTTTATTCTGATAAGGAACAATATAAAATAGGAATTTTTTTTATGATTTTGGTTGAAAAGATAATTTTTCAAATTCGCTCTGTGAGTTGTAATGAGCGCCGGATTGACAAACGACTGTTAGCACGAAGAACAAACTTTCGGCTTTATCTAATGATCTCATTGCAATCAAGTGATAGCTGTAGCAATCATAAATTATCACAAAACTTTTAGAAATTGAAATTTTCGAAGAAAGAAAAGTAAAAAACGAAAGAAACCTTGAATGCTTTAGTTTAGTAGGGCGATTATTCTATTTGGAAGAGACACGTTTCAGAGAAATTGAATCACTAAAGGATATCGGTGGAAATGTTCTTGCAGAATTTGAAAGAAAGTGCAAAAAGTTTGAACAAAATGAAAATTCTATGGGATCTATGCACCTGCTAAGCTTTTTTCTGTATATATTAAGATGAACCCTAATGAATAGAAGAGTAACTCTGAAATTTTTTATCTCGATATGTATTTCACCAAATCATCCGAAGTGTTATTGAAGATTATTCGAATAGATCTCCAAAAAATTTTAAATTATCAGAATATTTTTTAAAATTTCATATCAAATTGATAACCACCCTACACATTCACGAAATCTAGAGAAATTAATCCTCAAAAATTTCTGCAACTTATATAAAAAAAATTTCATCTCATAAAATGAAATGTGAAATCTCGGTTTTGCTCTGGTGAAATTTATCAATTAGAGCCATAAAACCTCCCGTTTGCTTGTTTCTCACAAATGCGTACGATGCGCCTAAGACTAAGGCTAAGGCTGGGAGATAGAAGTGATTTATTCGTGAATCCGACTGATCTACGGCACTGAGCCAAGGCTAAGCAAAGAGTCGGCAAGTTCAAAGGATGAATTCGATATGAAATACGCTCAGATGCTTACCCTTAAATCAACACAAAGCCGGACACCAAATATGGAGAAATCCAGAAATTGAATTAGATAGAGGAAACGGCTTTATGGGGATATGCTAAAGTATGTGAAAAGAGAAATTGACAAAAATATCCAGGAAAGAGAAACTTGATAAGATAAGGCAATGAGATTTTTGGTAAATTACGTGATCATGTGGATAGACATTCATTCACACATAGAAATTTTCCAAGTGTACAATTTCATTTGAGACATACAAAAATTCAATATTTAAAGAATATTTGATTTTTTATGAAATTTCAAATTATCAAAGAACTCTTGAGTAAACATCTACAATAATATTCTCTGCAATGCACTTTTATCTGCAACCTACTGAATTTCCACATTTTATATGAAAAGTAGATAACATTGTTTCTTTCCTCCAGATTGTCCTTCATATTTCTATCTCTTAGGCCTGTATGACTGCTGTTGAAAGAAAGTAACAGCAGCTCTTTCTTTCTCTTTCCTTTTCTTTCTCTTCCTCTATCTATCATTCTTTCTCCCCTTTCATATACTGCCAACGACAAGAGAGGTCAGATCAAATGATAAAGGACGAGAGATTCGAAAGATGCAGAGAAAGGAAAAATGTTATTTGAAAATGAGAGAGAAAAAGATGATTGAAATTGAAACATGGCTTTGAAAAGAAACATTTCTCACACACATCGAGCGCGCGAAACCGTGTAAAAGCTGGAGAAGACGAAATGTGTAAGGGTGGTTTTTCATAAAAATGACTAACGCAAAATATCGAGATAAAAATACGATTTCTTGATGTGGGAGGTTTTATACGATAGAATAAATTGATTTTCGCGAATTCATATGAAAGATTATTCATCTTTAGAAAAATAAAATCTGTAAAATACGATTTTTGAGATCCGATTATATAAATGAAATGAAAGATCTTGTTTTATTTAGATTAAGAATAAATTTTCTAAAAATAAGCAAAGTCAGATTTTATGGACGACAAAAAATTTTGAAGTTTGTTTTCTAAAAAATAGTTTTCAAAATAGTCAAAGAGATATTCTCTAAAGGCTTTATGATATCCCTCAATCTTAATCCTTTTGTTCTTTGCGCCAAATCTGAAGGGTCGAAATCTGTGCCCTTCTTTGGACTTGTCGGCTCTGTCATTCACTGGCAGCTTTTCCTTAGAAAATTTGCCAAACATGGCAAGAGCCTATCCATCTTCACTAGTAAATCAAATCTTATCCTTCTCTTCATCTCTTGAATTCGAATGATATTTCACCCTTAACAAGAGAAAATTCCTAGCTTTCACCTCATTCAATCACTTTATGCAAATAGTTCGAGAAATTTCATATTCAGGAAAGGAAATTATACGATTTGAATATGTTTTAAGGAGTATGAATGCTAGATAAAAGGGTTATAATATCTATAAGCGAAAAATTTTTAAATAAATCAAAAATCTTAGAACAGAATGACATCCGCGTTGTCTTAGGCGGTCTTCAGTTTTTATGAAAAATCATTATTTTTATAAGCTTTAGCACTCCAAAACCATTTATTGATTTTCAAAATCTTCACTAATAAAATTCGACATTTGATAAGAGATCACCGATAAAAAAATCGTCTTGAACGTTTTCAGAAAATTTCTAAAAACGCCCAATTTTTTGTGAATCAAGGCAAATCCGAAAGAGAAGCATCCTTTGTTGTTATATGTATGGCAAAAATCTTAATCAATGATAAAAATTCAATGATGGCAATAAATATAAATATTTACAAAAGACTCATATTGTGTTTTTTTCACCAACTGATAGATTCATTCAAAATTAGCATACTAAACTCGAAAAAAATGAAAATTTTCCTACTAACACCTGTGGTCAGATTTTAATGCGTAAAAAACGATTTTGACTGTGCTTGAAAACGAAATACTAGAAATTCGAATTGTGACTAGAAAAAATAAAGAAAGCATTCATTGCAACTTCTATCTTAATTTTAGATGTTACAGGAATCTAGGGTAAATCGTATCTGCAAATTTGGATTTCAATAAAAATTTCGCCCTATCTGAGAGTAATTATGAAGTCTTCCGTATAGTCATTAGTCAATGCAGTTGAAGAAAGAATAGTGTAAGTTGAAAATTAGTGTGAACTTTAAAAGAAGTGATTGTGAATTGACATATTATGAATGTGTAAAATGTCGTTGATTTAGTTGTGTTGTCTGCAATTTAAATTTTAGAGCAAATGCAGAGATGCGCGATATTGTCGTCGGTCCATGAACAGGTCCATGCGCGTCTTCTCGTTGTCGACCGTAATCCAGTGGTATCTGAGGTTTGAATCATTCATTAAAATAATCAAGTTTCGAAATAGTCTTGCGATAGAATATGAATTTTTCAAATGATCCGAAACTTGTGTCCATTAAACACATTGAAATGTATTACGGAATTTCCCTATTTGTTTCAAAATAATTTTTGGATCGAATAAAAATTGTCAATCTATGGTTTTTTGTTTCTGAAATATTGCAAAAAAAAACTTAGACCGATATAAATCTCGCGATATGTTTCAACATAATCCTGGAATTAGGATAAAAAAATTAAAGTATGATGACAGATCGACTTGAAAAAAGTATTTTACGTAGAGCTAACCTCGGACTCCTAATCGCGGCTCTACTAGCCGTCTTCTTGTGTTGACAGAAGACCCGCAACGAGACGCCATGCGCGATGCTCTCCATCGGTTTGGGGTGGCATCTTACGCGTACTACGTGAGAGGGAGCGAACACCACGTTCGTGCCTTCGTCCAGAAGATGCTAAACTTATTATTAAGGCGCTTGCACTAGTTACCCTCAAGTTATTTTTACCTCTTTTGTAAAAATTACCTCCCTTTTCTGGAAAAGAGAATGATGAGGAGAGAAAACGAGAGTAACTTCTACAAAAGAATAAGAGTAACTAGTGCAGAAGGCCATTATTAATGCGACTTTTTCCTATTTTACACATTAGAATAGTTAGTTTTTTGCGCACCATCTGTACATGAATTATCAGTCGATTGAAGAAATGAATTATGAAAAGTTTTGAAACTTATTATTTTTTCTTCACTCAAAATAAATGTTCGAACATTTTCTATTCATGGAAAGTTTGAGTTATTGTACATTTTGTGCCAAAACGGCACCCTTTATTTCTTATTTTTCCCTTTCATTTTTCCACCGGGGCGGTGTTTCGCCTTTTTCTTATTTTTCTCGATATCGCCTGTTATCCCCGCCCTTTTCTTTTTGTGTGAGATTTAACTGCGATCGAGCGGTTGATATTCTCAAATAAAGTTGTGTTAAATAGTCATTGTTGAAATTTGTGTTCAATCACTGTTTGTTTTAACCAACAATTTCTAACCCCACAGAAAGGTCATCCCCATAAGGAGCCATTCTGTTCACATTTTATGCCTATTCATCGCACTCACTAAACGTAGATTTAGCAGTTGAACGATCGAATTTCTTGAAACATATTGAATTTTCACGCCTACCCTATAACATTTACAAGCGACCGCAGCGAAGAAATACTCGAATCCGAATTCGACGGTGGGGAATGGCTGATCCTCGGTGAGAAGCATCGATTCGTCAGCGACAGATTTGTGCACCAACACTTCGGTTCGGGTTCTGAATCAGAGATTTTTGGTTCTTATTTTAGAAATTTCATTTATTCGAGTTTCTTATGAAATCTCATAAGGCTAGCGGAATTTCTAAAACCAATTATTTTTTCCTAATCGTACCAATGAAAAAATAAAATTTGATCATATGCTTCAAGGAATTTCGTATAGTTTTGAGATATTTGAATGAATATTGCAGTGAATTATTTTTTTTAAATAATTGAAATATTGAGGTTTTAAAATAGCCAACAGTTAACTCACTCGTCCAGGGAATATTTGACGATCATGAACTCGATGAAGAGCCCTTTCATGTTTATATTCAAAGGGAGAATCCTCGGGAGATTAGACACGAAGTTCTTCCGGAACGAAATCGCTTCATCCACTAATCGAATAAAGTCCCTGCCTCTGGAAATTTCAAAATTCTGTTATGTTTGGACAATTTTAAAGGGTATACATATATATATATATATATATAATATTTTAACTATGCGCAAAGAGGAAGACTAGAGTGGCAGAGAAAGGAGTCAGCAGGGAACAATGGAAAGCGGTACGCAATTTCCTGTATCCCCTCGTCTTTTCTGGCTATATTTTTTCAACACACGAGACTTCACTCTTCATTTGACCAGAACAATAAATAAATTGCGGTAGTAGTTTACAAATCTTTAA
The DNA here is from genome assembly GCA_964036155.1 of Diploscapter coronatus. Lineage (NCBI taxonomy): Eukaryota > Metazoa > Nematoda > Chromadorea > Rhabditida > Rhabditidae > Diploscapter > Diploscapter coronatus. Next base: position 41,651,295 of record OZ038422.1, on the reverse strand, counting down.
GGGAGAAAGCCAATGCTTTGAAATGTAATTGTGAGAACAAAGGAAGATAAATTAGACATTTCAGCAGAATATATATAATAAAAGATAAATTAATTTAATTTAAAAAAAAAAAAACCTCAAAGAAATTTTCTTCGCCGCGACGTCTTTCACTTTGAACCAATTCGCTGATAGGGAATGCTCATCTGCGAAGTCTTTGAGCGTGCCTCCTAAAAATAAATAAATAGTTTGAATAAAGATGGATTTAAATTTAAAAAAATACCTGTAAGTTTACAGTAGAATGCGAATCGATACCACCCGCTGCCCTGCACCTGAACAGAGAGCAGTTCCACGACTTCGCATTCGTGACCCGTCTCCTCTTTGACCTCACGGATTACGGATTCCTGAAATTAATAAGATTATTATAATTATCTTTGCTTAAAGGTTTTTTTTCTAAGAATCATTAGACTTAGAGGTATTCCTCATTAAAAAAAAACTTATGTTTGATACCAACGATTCATAACTCACAGAAACATATCATGGAAATAGATAGATCGATGTTATTTGAATTATGTGTGCGAAACAAAATCGACGGTCTAACAAATTGCTTTAAATCTAGCTTGTATTTTGACATTTTCGAAACTTATATTTTTAATTCCATGTGCAATAGAAGTTACACGAGTATTAAAATAAATAAATAGGCTAAGTGTATATTTCATTTCTTGAAACATAAGAATTAAAAATAGAAAAATCTCACAGTAAGCGTCTCCCCGGCTTCGACCCGTCCCGCGGGCATGTACCACTTGCCGTGGCAACTCTTTTTGCTCTCTTGGATGAGGAGAACTTCTTCATTGTCTGTGTCGCCTCGAATAATCAACCCAGCCGCAACGTAATTCACATTGTCGTGCAGACGGACATAACGGCATTCTGAAGGATTCATTCAAATAATAAATACTACTGCAAATTATTGGCAACTTGGAAATCTCAAGCCATGGGAAATAGTGCGGGAAAGGGATAGTTTTCCCTACCATTCCTCACCCTATTTCGCATGGCTTAAGGTTTCCAAATAGCCAAATTATTTTATTCGGTAAAATTTTTAGGTCTCAACACTTTATACACATTTAGTGGAATCATCTAGCATTGTTCGACCAGTCAAATAGATAATTTCGTTAAGTCAGTGAAAAATATCGATGTTTCAAGGAAATGGATCGAATTCTATCTACTAATTTGTTGGGCGCATGGATTGGTTTAAATTTTATAGATTATAATTCGGATCAAAAAGACTAGAACACATTATGCGCCAATATTTTAATGATAAAAATGACTAACTTCCAAGTTGCATGTCAGGTACCCGTTCCTGTTTGATCACTTCCCCTGTCAAGGCGGTGCCATTGTTTTCACCGCTCGCACCCGACTCCATTTGCTTCTTCAAAATACTCTGAGGGGGTGATTTAGGGACTACGGATGCTGAAAATATTTTTTTCATTAGAAAATCTTTAGATGAAAAAAATTCGTTTTACTGGATAACCTTGGTTTAAAGCGATTCCATATAAAAATGAATCACATCTCAATGGTTAGTGATAATTCCTAAGATATGATCTTAAATTGAAACAAAACTGAAAATGCAAAAAAAAAATTAATTCAATTTTCGTGAAATCTTGATCAATACACTGATAACATCTAGTAAATAAACGCGTGTGACAAGGAAAATTGTGTTGTTCTAACCTAACGACGGAGAATAACTCAGGTAAGATAACCGGTTTGAATGACTTTCAGCATATATGGAATTAGGCACTAGCATACGCTCGTTTGATGAGCGTGGGTATGGGACGATGAAAATTTCAGAAATCGGTCGGTAACTTGCAGGTGGGGGAAATAACTGAGGATAGATATAATTTGACTCTTCATTCGGGAAAAGTAAAGAATATGGGCGTGGCTTTATAGCAGGCGGTTTTCGATAGGGCGGGGGTGGGCCTCGTTTGCTCATACTTTATGAAAATAGATTCTCTAGAGATTTTATAGGGTAAATATCGATTTTGAGAGTTTCATTTCAATCATTGATAAGCTATCAGTTAAAAAGATCATAAATGCGAAAGAAACGACGTCCTGTCGAGTTCGAGGTGAGTTATATTATGATGTAAAAGTTGGAACTGAATCAAATTTTCCATATTTCAACCGGTTTTCAGGAGTGCTTTAAAATAACTAAGATGCTATTAAAATCGGTTATCAGTGTACTCGCTTGTAAATGATAATTCGGAAATGCATATTAAAAAGTACTTCCTCTGATGATTTAATGAAAAATGGGTGTGGCTTGAGTCATAACGATGAGATTATCTTGTGAAATATTGCTTCTTCTGAAAAATAAATAAAATCAAATTTCCTTACATTCTTCGATAATCTCTGTTGTAGGTTCGGGTGTCGCTTCACGACTTTCCGCAATGTACTCTTCATCGGATAGGCCCATTTTAGGCGTATCTAAAAGTAAAGAGATCAAAAATTAAACTATCTAATCAGCAATTAAGAAAGAGATTAACATTTCGAAGAAAAATTATCATCAAAGTCAAAAACCCTATCGATTTCTCTCAGACTAGACTAAAGAGATAAATGAACCCTCGCCCAGGTTTTTACGCAAGGCTTTACAACTTCGTCTAACTCAATGAAATTCGATATGAAAACATAATATTTTGGCGCTCCAAACGCCTAAGTTTGCTTATCAAAATAAATTTCTCGCAAAAATTAAAGAATTTATGTAATTGACGGGAAATTTATCGCTAAAAATGGAAATTGTCATGAAGATACGAGGTTTTCTAATTGGATTATGACAATCTTAACATGGAACAAATATAGAAGGTTTGAAAGAGAGAAGAGAGAAGCAAGGATAGAATTAGATATTATAGAATAAAGAAGCAGAAGAAGGAAACAGCATATGAAATGAAGAAAGAAAAAGAAGACAATGCCAAGCGCAGTTTCGGAAGGCAGATATGCACTACGCCCAATGCACTGGAATCGATTTGGTGGGGGAAGTTAGAGAAAAAGAAATGACGAAAATAATGAACGAAAGTAAGAGAGCAAGAGAAAGAGGGGATTAAGAAAGAGCATATAAAAAGGGGGATTTTCAGAAGTGGAAGAGTATGCATAAAATAGGAGAGTTGGAGAGAAATAGCATACAGAAATAGCACATAAAATGAGTGAACAGAGAAAAAAGTTGGAAGGAAATAGTAATGAAAAGTTTTATGATGGAGTGGCTTATGCTTTTTTCCCTGCTCTCTCTCTAAAGTTCTCCTACTATCTTCGTGGGACCCACAAAATATGCAGTGAAAAGGCGACAAATCTCAGGCCGGAAGTGTCGATAGGTGTGTGAGTTGAGTGACGGGGCTTAGAGAGGAATAATCTCTATTTTTACCTGAAAATCTGGAGGATGGAATAGGGTTAATGAATTCCACTTATTAACTAGGAGGTATGACGCAAGATGGTAAACATTTTGGATGATAAGTAATGAGTCACAAAAATGACTAAAAGAAATTTCAGTTTGAAAGTGAAAATTTTCGCAACGTATTCATTTTTTGACAATTTATTTCATTTTTCTTTGAAAGTCAAAACCGCGCAAGCAATAACGTAAAATTTCATATGTGATCCGAAATATATCGAAACTTATATAAAAATGCACAAATAAAAACTTCTGAAGTCACGAATTTTCAATCTCGATCCATCCGCATGTCGAGTGCATGTACTTCGTTCATCTCCTAATTGCCTGAAATCAAGGTAAACTAATTGAACGTTTATTTTTTCACGTACTATCTTTCTTTTGTAAGAATAAATCGAGAGTTGGATATTCAAATCTTCATCTCCATCCTCAAGCCCTGTGGATCTGGTTTGACTCCCCGAATTCGACTTCGCTTTGCGCATCTCGTTACGCTAAATCGCGTAATTGGGGCAAAGGCGCGAAAGGCGCCTTGTGTATTTGTAACAATACGACTGACTGAAGCAAAGCCTACAACCTCACGAAAATCCCACAAACTTAGCACGTTTTTAATCCTATTTAAAATGAAAGTTATTTTAAGTTTAAAAATTTTCAACGATCTGTAAAAGCCGAATAATTTCCATTGATTGTACGTAAGCCATTTTATCCTAAAATCTTATGAAAAACTTTACCTAAACCTAATAAATTCTTTATTATCCCTAGAAATTATAGGTTTCAAGTTTTTCGATATTTTTCCTAAGAAAATATTGAGTAATTTTGCGTGTTAACTTCTGTTATGAACTCTAAAATTCTAACTAAAGCTCAAAATGTTCCCATCCTTTGGGTGGTCGTTTTCAACCGTCTCATTTTCTATTTTGCTTGTCGCTCCGACTTCTTAATTCCAGCTTCTGTGTCTCTGCTCTTTCCTCTATTTTCGTACTCTCTCATTTTCTCTTCCCCGCTCTCTCTGACTTCCAAATACTCCCTCTTCTCTCTAACCGTTCAGATTTTGAGGATTTGAAAACGATTAGCCCAAAATGGTCAGCAGCTGGCCAAGTCTAACTCTCTTTCGTCTCTCATTTTGAAGAACTTTCTCTTTGACATTTTCGTTCCCAAATGCCGACGATATATTTTCACATGTAACAAGTGGCGAATTTTTTAACTTTCTAGTTTTTGTCTTATTTTTAGAAGTTTAGTGAGGATTCTATTTGAACTATTAGCTTTCACAGTAAACATCGTTAATCTTCATGATTTTTTCTCTTTGATTATATTCTCCTGCATATCACTGAAGCTTACCTTCTCTTTCTACTTTTTTACCTTCTTACTATCCAAAAAACTCCTGTCCATTCGTATCTTCATTAATGGCATGGATAGATCAAAGTTGTTCAGTTATTTGGTTTTCTGTCTGCTATGTCATTCTATCATCACGTGCATTAAGATGGGTCTAAAGAACTGTCTTGCGTATTTTGTATCCGCTAATACGTCGGCTTTTTACATGCATAAGTGCGCTTCCCTGATTCATATGCCATTAGCGCTATATGCTTCCGTGTCAGCTTTCGATGCCAAATCTGGACGTAACAAATCTCAGCCGGGGTTTTCTCGTTATCTTGCATCATTTGGCTAGAATTTCTAAATTTTGTTTTTCTAACTTTTTATCACATTCCAATTTACTATTTCCCGCTTTCTATTTCTTTTTTCTATCGTGTCAATACTATCTCTTTCTCCCTCTTTTATATTTTTCTCTCTCTTCTTCCATATTATTTCCTCTTTCTCTCTTCACATTTTGCCTCCGGGCATTTATGCTGGCGACTTCCAAGACGCCGCGCGCCGTCGCCAGCCGTCTGTTTGTACGAGAGACCAGTCGAATTTGTTTTTCTCTTCAATCTCTAGTTTTCCGTACTATTTCCCACTTTTTCAATTCTTTTTTGATCTCTCAGATCTTCATACTATTTCTTGCTTTTTTTCCATGGTTCTATATTTTTTGATATTATTTCTCGATTTTCAAAATCTATACTCTCTTCAGCTTTCAAGACTATTTCTCCACTATTATGCTTATTTTTCTCTAATTCTCGGCTTTTTCCGGGTCTATTTCTGAAATTTCTAAATCTCTAATTGCAGTGCTATTTCTTACGGTTTTCTATGACTCTATACTTTCTCTGCATCTTTTCGCCCTCGTATTTTTTATATCTAAGATTTTCTTTCTTCATGGTTTTTCGAGAGAATATTTCCGCCTCTTCATGATTTTTCCGGATCGCAAGGCTTTATTTTCTAATGGCAACAAAACTTGGAATTATGCAGGTTTTTGTCAAGAGAAATACTTGATTTTTTCGATGAAAATGTTGCAGTTTTTATTGCTATTAGATAAGATTCAGGAAAAAGGCTAGCTCAAATAGCATTTTGATTATTCAAATTTTCCTTCCTTTATTTAACATTCGTAAGAATGATCATTGGCGTATTCTCCAAGTTCGAATTTTTCAGTTTCGCGACATGCTTCAAGAAAAATTATATCAAAGTGCTTAGTTTGAAGTGCATTGCCTATTAAGATTGATGAATCGAAATTGATATATTCGCCAAAAATCTCAGAGAGGTTAGCGCATTTTTAGTTTACCCAAGAAAATTTACTATCCTCCGATTAGATCTCTCGATTTCAGCCATTTTCCTTAATTTTTCGAATTCTTTCGGATCTCGTAAATCCGAATAACCTTCTTTATCCCCATTTCTGATCTCCTTTTCTCACTCTAATGGCTCAGTTTTTCTCCATGTTTCTGTAGGTCAATTCCAGTTGTAATCGTGCAGCGGAAGACAGACACAATTCAAATTAATCCGATTTCGATTTAGATCTATTACATATCCTTTGCCTTTTTTTAGATCTTGTTTTATTCCGAAGTTTTGTTTTGATATTGTTATTCTGTAAATATTATCTTTCAGGCTTTTTTATCTCATTCAAATCAAATGCTTTTTTATTTTAAGCTAGAAAAAACTTGTCTATATCTTTGAATCTGCCATGTCAAGTCTTTTATTACTTTACTAAAAATCTCATGTTCTAATTATTCTATCTTGGGATTTTCTCTGTCATTTATCCCATATCCTATCTCTCATTCACTTTTCCCCTGTTTCTAACCTTGAGGCTGGAATCGTCTCACTTCTCACTTTGCATACGATTTTCCCTTTGCGCACATCAGTCCCTGTTGAATCCAAATCTCCATATTCTAATATCTATGACTTCTTTCGATTATATCAAATCGCATTATATCTCGCTTTTCTTTAGATCTCTTGACTTAGCACTGTATTTTTCATATCTTATATCTTTGTCTTTATAAATCTCGCATCTTTCTCCACCTTTCTATCTCGAACTCTTTTCTGTATCTTTCTCTCTCTAATTTTCTCGCACTATTTCTCCATCTGTTTATGCGTTCGCCGACTGTCGTCTGTCAGGCGGCATTTCGTCGTATCCTAGCCGACTTCTCCCGGATTTTCTCATTACAAACTTGGCTCCCATTTGGAACGGTTCCTATTTCTTTTGTCTCTCAAAATCCCCCACTATTTCTTTTTCTTTATCTTTCTTTTTCTCAGAACCTATGCTGTTTCTCTTTCTCTCTATTTCTTTTCCTTTCATGCATCCTCTCCAAAGCGACCTCAGATTAAAACCGACGTCAAGTCGAATTCAAATTCTAGCCAATTCATGGAAATTCCGTGAGATTCATGAATATTCTTACCTTCCAAATTTTCCGAACACTGATGAAAGTGCTGAATACTTGAGTCTTTTTTGTTTTACATTAATTTTGTGACCTGGCTTCAATAAAAAACGAACCTAAATATAAGTTCCCTTTAAAGTACCCATTTTAGCGAACACCATTCCATTAGGGCAATTTCATTTTCATATTCTCCAAGTTTACTTATGAATTCTTACGTTCTTACGTCATTTATAAGAATCACTTGAGATTTCTCTACTTTCGCATATGTTCACTTTGAATGAAGTAGTCAAGTTCACAGCCAAGTTTCCTCTGATTCTTTAATCTCTCTAATAATTCATAATATTTCTCTTTTCTACTTCTTTAGCTCTTTCTTTCTCTTTAATATTTCCTATTTTTTCTAACTTATTCCTTTCGTCATTGACTTCGCGACTCCTTGCGAGTATAAACGTTCACTTTCTCTAAGCGCGTAAATGCGTATAATAGGCGGCTTTCCATCTTCTTTTTTCTCTCATTTTCTTTCTTTATTGCAGACGGTTTTGTCTGCAATCACATTTTGAATTGCTTCACATTGCCTCTGTGTGCTTCTGAGCGAAGAAGGAAAAGGCGAACTGTTTGCACACTTTTCTTATTTCTTTCTTTCTCCCCTCCCTCGATTTCTATCCTCTCTCCATTCCCCTCGATCTCTCGCATAACCGTCCCTTTTTGGTAGGTAGCTGCACCCATATCTTCTCCTTCAGACTCTCTGCGAATGTCGCTTTCCTTCTCACTTTCTATTTTGCTCAAAGTTTTCATCCTCTCTTTTCTCCATTGAATGGATTCGATTTTTCGATTCTTTAGCTTTCTAAAGATTATTTTTTCTGATTATTAAAGTTTTAGTCTATAGTTTATGCAAAGCTACGATTTTTCATGTGTTTGTTAACATTTGTGTTTTGAACCACAACAAACGACATGCGTTGAAATTTTGTTCTTTTTTAAGCTTCTTGATATTTCATTTTTCTCATTTATCATGTTTTCTATCACGAAAGTTAAATATTGCTTTAAATTGTGGAGATATGTTGCAAAGCTTATTGTATTTTAGCCATTTCATCAGTTATCAGTGACTATGTGTTATGTTGTCTGATCTGGCTCAACAATAATGGATTTGCCTCAAAGCTCTGCCTCGTCGTCCACGAGTTTGTTGGATGGAACTTTGTTACAGGTACTTTTTATTAAGGTTGATTGGTTCCCCTGAACTTTGTTGAAGTTTTAAGCTATTCTGTAAAAAATATATTAGAAAAAAAACCACTTCCTCTCCTTCTCGCAAAGAAATTATTCACTTTCTTTCGAACTATTAGATCAACAATAGCGCTGCGAAAGTTCACCTTTTCCCTTTTGCCGCGGTTTTCTATTCAATTTATTTTCTTTTTGTAAGAAAAACTAGATTTTCGCAAATAGCGTTCTCCTTCGCATATGTTTCAGTGCAAATAGTGCCGAACATATTAGATTAAAAACGATCCCATTCTGTTTTTTGTGAATTTATAAAAGTTATTCAACCAAGTAAATTACCCTAAATTAATAAGTCCCGATAAAAATACGCAGATTTATGGCAGCCTAAAAAAGAAGATGTAATAATTGCATACGAAACAGTAAGAAGAAAAGATCTTCTCCCTGCCAGCGCCCTAACCGATCTCATCTGCAGCGATGCTATAGTACAATTATTTCCCCAAATTGCCTAAACTTCTAGTCAATTATCTTTAGGACCACAAAAGTATCGGCAATCGTAAACTGTTGAAAGAGGGTGCCGTACAACTGACGTCCTTATCAAGCCTATTATCATATCATCGATACTTCTTCCTTTACAATGATCTGCTCATCATGTCCAAACAGAAGTAAGCAGAATTAAAGTTGATCTTCACAGAAACCTGCCCATTAAAGATGATCTTCATCAAAATGAAGTTGATCCTCATCGAAAAATCAATGAGAATAATAATAAAAATATATGATCTTGAGAATTTCAGAAGCGAGGGCAATTTCAAGCTAAAGGAGAAGCTCTCTCTGGAATCAGTCTGGATTGCTTGCAGCAGTACTTCGGATAGCTTCATTGTCGGATGGCCGTTGACGAATTATCTCGCACATTTTCGGTAAAAGTTTGATTTTTGCTTATCTGATACTCACACGATTAGGTCAGTCAAGTGACACGCAAGGTTAGCGTTTCTTTGAAATAACTTATACTTATCAATCTATTTTCTTGAGACTTATACGAGAATTACGTGAAAAGCTTGATCATTTTGTTTTCTATGCCTCATACTATCACCATGCCTATGTGAAATAGGAAATTATTTGCGCAGGTTAATAAGATTGGTCTAAATCGAAACCCTTCACCAAATTATTCGAAGCATACCTTATGATAGTCAAAGATGTATTGATTATTTGTATATTGTTGCAGAAGCAACGCGGAGAGAGATGATTGGTATCGGATTCTGTCGCATTGCATTCAGCAATGCACGCGGCCGCTCTCTACAACAATCTGCATGGATATCAGTGTCAAGGGGAGGAAACAGGTTCGGCGTTTACAAGTATTGAAAGAAGGATTGTATCTTGAAGATTACATGGCGTGTTATTGATGTCTTAGTAAGATTTAGCTATGTACAGAAGGTTTTAGGCGACTAATCAAATAGCTAGCTAAATCGACAGTAGTTGATAATTGATGGATTTTTATGAAATATATATATAAGTCTTGTTTATCTAACGCAGATCAAACTTTAATAATCCAATTTTACAAATATCTTCGACGCGATGAGATAAAATATCAACTTTCTAATAGGATGAAGATAAAGTTAATCCTTCCTAATCCAAAAGAAATATTGACTTCTGGCCATATCCCTATTAGCCTTTCCTTATTAGAATGACCCTTAAGATGGTTTTTTCATAAGCTTCGAAAAAATACTATGCAAATAGCCTGAAGAAAGTATAGAGAAGGAGTCATAGTTTCCTGTTCCTCGGAAAAAAGACTATTACATTAGAAGAAAATAGAATGTATTAATGGCCATTAGTTTTCACCATATCTTTGCTAAAGTATATAGGAAGAAAAACAATCTGACATATATCTTGTAAAGTTAAAAACTCGTATCCTATGTTGAGGGGTAAGAGTGAAAAAGAGGCTGGTTTATTTATGATGATTCATCCATTATTTTTTGCAGATAATCCGTCGTCGGGTGGATAACGGAAAGAAGGCGGCCGAGTTGGTGATGGAGACGGCAAATGAACTCGGCCTACCTCATAATTGCTACGAGTTGAGACTGATTGCGGGTTAGCTTGACGAAATTTTTGGATGCTTCAAAAATCTTCGAATCTTTACAATATTCGTGAAGATGCTTATTAGATTGATGACGATATAAAAATGATGTTTCAAAAATTCCCATAACATCATAAATTTCTTTCTTGATGATTCCTCTTTTCAATGTCCAGGAATACAGTTTGTAAAAATTCAGGCGAAAACATCGGCAAGCCGATGCAAGGTCCTGAGAACGTCTACACCGTTGTGATGAAGTACATCGAGAAAAGTGGTGTTCGGTAAGTCTTACTTAAAGAATTTGTAAAAAGCCCTATTTTAGGCTATCCGACAGCCAAAAACAGTCCCTGGATACATGTCCTATCGCCAACGTGAAGTTACTCCTGTCAAATACAAAGTCCACGAAAAATTCCTCACCGAAACAAATAGTGAACCGGATTAAGAAACGGTAAATTTTTTTTTTTTAAATCGCCATTTTGAAGGAACAAATTTAGAGTATTGGCTCGTACCGATTCGAGGGGGATTTTTGGCAAAGAATTGGATGATCCTACTCCACCTCAGCCCATTATGACGATAGTTGACCATTTAAGGATGAAGGGCTTTGACCAAGAGGGAATTTTTAGGTTAGTTCAAGCAAGATTTTAGGTAAAATGTGTTGAGTTTTCAAAATTCCAGAAAGTCCCCTAAACAGAGCACCTTCAAAGAGCTAAAAGTCGAGCTAGAAAAAGGATTAGTTCCCGATTATAACAAGTACAATACTCATGTATTGGCTTCGATGTTGAAGGTTGAATTTTGAAAATATCGATTTTTTGAAGGTTTTCATTTTAGGAATACCTAAGAAGTATACCAGGAAAGATTCTGCTGAGTGGAAATTATGAGCTATGGATTAGAGAGGTTGTCGATGAAGAGGACTTTGAGAAGAAGGTGATTTAGAAATTGATTTTTTAGAAAAATGCTAACAATAATAAATCAACGAACACAGTGAGATTTAATACTTGAATATCGAAAATCTTGAAGCCTACAAAATAACTTTGATTTAAGTCTTTTTTTATAAATATCAGCAAAAGAAATCCTAGATTAAAATATTTGAAACGGTCCGTCGAGATTTGAACAATTTTAAAACTCATTAATTTTGTTCAGCTCCAATCAGCCCGAAACCTTCTTTCCCTCCTTCCATCGTCACATTCGATTCTACTGGCGAATTTGCTGAAACTGTTGAGCCAAATCGCGAACTCGCCTTCCAGCAAAATGACGTCCTCATCATTATCAGTGTGTTTGGCGCCCAGCTTTCTGGATGGAGCAGGTAATTTACCTTGTTTTTATTTTTATATATTTTAAAAACAAATTTTCGTTATCATTTCCCTTACAAAAATTATACATTTTTTCAACTCTTCTTAGCTTCGATGATTTTAAGAATACATGAAATTCTCAGGGTATCAATATCATTAGATAGTCTCAAACTATGGCCAAATCATATTTGCCTCTTTTCACCACCTACAAATGACCGATTTTCTCCCAACGTCTTTCACTTTCGAACGTTCTTTTTTCCCTAGTTCATACTATTTCTCCGTCATATCACATTATCATATTCCTTATCACGTTTGCTATACAGGAGAACACGCGCAAACAATCGGCATAATTCAAATCAGGTCAATGCCTTCGATTTGGAGGAAGAGAAATGAAGAAATAGTTAGAGAGGTTAGGAGAATCTGGGACAGAAAGATGTAGTTCAAAAGTCAGCCGACATTCTGCATAAAGAATGATGGGATATCGATAGAGTGTTGATATGGATATGAGATTTATAAAATTGGATATACTAGTGCTATAATGAAATTACTAATTAACACATTGAAGTTTATCCAAAGTTGTCTTGAAACATGCAAATAAGCTGAAATAGAAGTGAGATTTTCTTCGGAGTAAGGAACTTTCAGACCAAATGGAAGGTGGCAAGAAAATCCCCCCTTTGGTGGAATTTTTAATCGACAACGCAGCTGCGGTCATGCCCAGAGTGGTGGCGGAAAGTCTCTACGCTAATTCGGTAAGTTCAAAATTCTCTAGGTACAAAGAGAGTTTTTTTATCGATTTTAGACCGACTATAATGCGAATGAAATAGCGTTATGCAGCCCCGCACCAAGTAGCTCGTCGAGTCACGCATCACAACGGACACCGATAATTGAGGAGATGAAAGGTTAGGTTTTTGTATTATTATTATTATTATTATTATTATTCAACTAAGATGGTTCTGAATTGAAAGATTAAAAATTTATGAACAAACTAAAATCTTGCAACACACTCGAAAGCTCAAAATTTAACGACTCATATTTTGAAAATCCCGTCCTGAGAGAATTAGTTCATTTTTATCCTAGGATTGCATCTGCATTACCAAATCTTATGAGATTCTCTTGAGCTATCTAAGATTGAGAAACACAAGTTTTAGTCGCCATTTTCTAATGAAATTGTTTATCCAACTTATAGAATTACTGCATTTCAGATGACGTCTCCACGAACTCGTCCATCACAGGCAGTGACATGAGTGAAGAGCAACATCTGGAAGAAAGTCACTTGGACACAATAGAGGAAGAGCAATGCAAGTCAGGAACAAGCACCATGCAACGACACAAAGACGACGCGTTGACGTTCACGGATTCAGACGAGGAGAACGGCAACGACGACAAGAATACGGTAGGCTACAGTAGTCTTGATATAGAAGTTGCTGGTTTGCGCTGTGCTGTTGCAAAGACTGATCTTCATGAAGAGTTATATATGAAGAAAGATCAACTTTTCATCCAGGAAAAATAGAAACAAACGTATTTTCAGCTGCCAATCCGACCGTTCTCAAGAAGTTCGTTCGTCTCGGAAACCCTCAGATCGGAAAGGAACAAGACCGATGAAAGATCGACTAGTTCGGAGAAGAAAGAAACTTCACCAACTTTAAATGTAACGTCGACTTCAGTCAACAGAGAAACTCCAAGATCTCCGTGTCTGAAGAGAATCCACTTCCAGAGAAACAGCGAGTTGCTGAAGGTGAGGTTTATGAAATTTTGGATATTCAAAAGTATATGTTTGCAACATTTTACAATTAAATGCTTCGCTATCTTATTTTGCCCGAGCTAGACCCTTTTTTCGAATTTATAATTGAAAATAATTATACACGAAAATGAAAACTTCAACTTTTCTAATTTTCTAGTACGACGCTCGTTACTCGGATGCCTCTCCTTCACTGACGAACACTCGTCGCGAGTCTCGACTGGTTGACGATGCCATACCCGTTCGAAAGCAGTCGAAGGAGGAAGCCACACAGACGATTGAAACCTCGCTGAATGGAGTTTCCGCCTCTACGCCACAGCCTCTTCCAGCATCAATCACCACTCCTCAGTTGGCTCAGAGACTGTCGCATTCGCCAGTACCAACGGATCCATCAACGTCCGAATTGAGTGGGAATCGAACGAAACAGGGTTCGGTAAATGGAAAGGCAGATGAACAGGCAAAACCGACGGTTCAGGTAGCAATCTTGAACATGTCTAAAGAAAATGAAACAATAGAGCGGCAACTTGAAAATCGCATGGCCTCACGACATGCATAATAGTGCGAGAAAAGAAGGCTTACCACTCAAAAAAAGACCCTACCCTATTTCGCATGTCATGAGGTCGTGCGATTTTCCAGATAGCCAATAAAAGAAAGCTTATTGTTAGGTCGCTCCCTTCACCCAAGAACAACCGTCGCTGAGAACTATAAGCGACAGATTAGCTCAGCTCCGAAGAAACAATTTGGATGTCAGAGAGGACTCGCCGAGGTTAGTTAACAGAATTGAACTTGGGAATATGGCTATTATCTTTCATGCAATGCTATGCAATCTTTCTCGAAGCTTTGATAAATTTCGTTCGATGAATAAACACATCAAATCGAATTGTGGGAAGCAAAAATGATTACGCTTCAAAATTCGACATATCTTTTCAAATTTTCTATGCAATGATGAGCGTGCGCAGCTTAGTCTACTTTAATCCAACGAATATTTCTCAAATTCCCAGATTCATCCGCAAGAACTACTTCGGCACTGCACTCCTCGGTTGCATGGCACCGAACGTCTCCAACCCTTCGCCTCCCGTTGGAATGACTGAGGCCTGGAGACGGCACTCGGTTGACACTGTCCCTGCGAGTTTGAGGGACAAGGAAGAGCCACGCATGCCTGATCTGGACTCGCTTAGACGACTTCCATCATCTCCTCAAGCCCTACCAACCGGAAGTATTGGCTCTATGCCTCCAGGTATGCCAATCGCAAATCGTTGAAAATTTTACCTATCAAGTCAATGCTTTTATTCGAAATAAGCATGATAGCAGTCCGTAATTTTCTGCACTGCACTGACATCAACAATGACTCATTCTCCTCATTAAGTCAGAGCTAGAATTGACGATAGATTTTGTTCAGCAGTCCCGCCCCGACCACCTATCGCTCCAAGACCATCACTTCAACCAGACCGACCCGATCCGACAGTCCATCTACAGAGATCCGTCTCTCAGAGAGAAAGGAAGAATGATGCCAATGGAAATTCAGTTCAAGTGCAACAGAGGGAAATGGGAAGGTAAGATTGTGTTTTATTTAAGTTTAAGTCGAACATATCCATATGAGTGATCATTATTAGGCGCAATGGAATGTAGAGGAGATATGAACTTTCTTTAGCACATACGATCTTAAAATGCAGTATTCTTAATGTTGCCAAATTTTTATCATAGAGCCATAGAAACTCGAAAAATCGTACATGAACTAATCCATTCAGATTTGACAGGCAACTGCTATATGTCGTGGTGGCGTGAGCTATCTTTTCCCACACTATTTCTCCCTACTTTCACTCCCTCCCTTATCTCGAACTATTTAGCTATAGCGCACGACATATAGTAATTGACGATTTGACATCTTTAAAGCCTACATTTTTCAAGTAAATTCAATTTCAGATCGGTCTCCGTGAAGCCTGGGCGTCGCGCTACTTCAACCGCTGTACTTGCGTCCTCTTTGGCGCAATCCGCCTTTGCGCCAAATGGTATTCCGCCATGCGTGGGCATGGACTCATTGGAAATCAACTGGTCCGTTTCCCAATTGAAGTCCATCTTCCAAAATTCTACTAAAGCACCAGCAATCGATACAGACTATACACTCAGACTAGCTCATTAAATTTTAATTCTTTTATTTTTAAGTATCCTAAAATTCTTATAGAAGTCCACGGTCTTATATGGTTAGTTCTGCATAGATACTTTATCTTTAATCTTTATAAGTACCCTGAAATTTTAATAGACTTTTTTATTTTGCGTGCATATTTTTATTTACCTTGCATTTTCTTTGTATCATTGCATTTTTAAGATTCAGTAAGTCTTTCTGCCAGTTTTTTCATTTATCTTGCATATCTTATGTTTCATCATGATGAGCTGAATTTATAATTGCATTTTTAAAATTTTATTGATTTTAACTCAAGTTTATCACATTTTCACCTATCTTAGAATTCAGTCTTTCTCACAATTTAGAGCGCTACATTCCAAAAATTTTGAGTTATCTCTAGAATTTTGCCTTTATCTTTCGTAGAACTTTAGTATTCCATAAATGCACCTTTATTTCTAATCGATAAATAAAGTTTTCAGAAAAAATAGAAATTTATAAATTTCGAAAAATAAAACCGGAATTTTGATAATTTGGTGTCCGGAATGAATGATGTTTGTTGTATGAAATAAGGCATTAAACTGATTCTAAAGAAAATATGGCAAAAATAAGGTTTTCGAGCTTTTTGAGGACCGAAGTAACAAAATTTTAATACTTTGATTAAATTCTATGAAGAAAAAGATCTGCAACACCAATTTCATAGAATCCAACAATTCTTTATCACATCAAAATTGCAGAAAGAAAAACTTGAAACTTACAGAAAATTGCAAAATAAGCAATGATGAATTAATTTCGCTAGTGATAATAAAGAGGAAATTTTCAAAAAGTTCTCTATCTAATTAAAAAAAAACATTTCTTGTTGTCCAGGCTTCAAAACATGAACTTCAGATTCCCAATTATTTCCCGGATTTCCTTTGAAATATGTCCCCTTTATCAGTTTTATTTTTTTAAATAGAATCGATTAAAATAAAATTATTAGTTCATTCGTATCGAAATTATTCGTGTTATACATTGAGCGAGTAGTGTAGGCGGAAATGGGGTGGAGTCAAAAACAATTGTGAGCAGAGTCTAGAGTCTAGCGAGTTCCAAATATGCCGCATGGTTCTTGTGCTATCAGCTCAATTTAATGGCCCATTTCAGATCGTCCTCTCGGGGCTGCATGCCTGTCACATACGTCACGACGTATTCGGCCCTGCGCCAGAAACCTAAAAAATTTGAAAATCGATATCTCTTCATATTTTTAATAAGTTCTTCCTAAAATTTATGTCAAACATGAACAACTCTGTAAATTATCGACAATCTATCCAAAACGTTTTCTTATAAAATTTGTGAGATATACGAATGCTGTTTGCAAATTGCAATGATCAAATTACGAATTATCGCATAAACCATATAAAACTTCTTAAACATAAAAATAACGACTAATACAAATTTACCGATAACTTCCAGCGGCCAATTCAACCATCCCGTCGTGATGCAATAGTAGCAGGCGTGAGGCGAAATGTGGTGGATCTGAAAATTAACGTAACATTGAATCTACTTGCAAAATTCCAAACCTTGTGATGCGATCTTGGCAAAATGATGTGGCACCGCTGCAGGAAGACGACCCATTTCGACAGACTGAAGTACGTGTGCGACCATTTGTGAATCTGAATATATTACAGTAACCCTTAAAAATTTATGCATCAACAATTTTATACAAATTTAAATAGAAACCTTTGTTATAGACATGAAAAACAATGCATAGCTATAATTGAGATTGTTTAACTGTGTTCATATTTTGTGAGAATTTCTGAAGTATACTTTTCTAACTGTCAAATAAATATGACGAATAAGATTTTAAAAATCAACCTGATTAGTCATAGCGACATAGATACCGAGCAGGAAGAGGAACCAATGAATCGTGGCGAGTTCGTGAAGTCGCTCTGTAATATAAAACTCTTCGTTGCCTTAGTCCTCGGATTAAATGGATGTTAGATTTCAAATTTCAATCATTTTAAACCCAATTTAAGATTAACCTATGGGTTCAATTTTTATGCATATGAATATAGTGTACCTGGCGAGTACGTCAATTGCTGGTAGAAAACACAGGTTAGAGCGGGAATGCACACGAAGAAATTGTCACCGTTGCACTACAAATACATAATCCTATACATCTTTGAAAGTGTGTTTAGTGAAACTCGATGAAAATTGAACTCTTTTTAGAAGTAATATATAGCCACCTGTTTCACATAATTATGAATGGAGATCAAGATATGTTTCAGTTTTTTTTTTATAACGGGCTCTTAGAAACTTTATTAGATAACTATTGGTTTCCTGACGAATCAAAATTTGAAAAAATCTAAGCTTTCTAAAAAATTGCTAAGGGATGACTATTACGCATAAAACTTTCTGTGTGTAACGACATACCTTTGTGCCTAATGATCACTTCAAATTTCTTATGCATAATAACATACACCCAATTGTAGTAATGATGATTCAGGACAAATGCTATCAAATCAAAAAAATGCACAATGCATACTCCTTTTCAGGAAAATGTAACAGTATGAGGCTATTTCCCATTTCCCCATATATTTTTTAAATATAAAATTTGCCCACCTCGATGAAATCGTGCCTGGTGATTGCAGTCGGGTCGACGTGATGTTCTCTGAACGGCCGAATAAACAATCGACCGAACCAGGACTCGGCAGAGCCTAAACACATTTCACCATTGAATTTAGGGGAGAGAGGTCAAATAATTCCCCACCTTTTCTAATTAATAACTTCCCTCTCTTTTACCATCTTTATTGAGAAATTTTCATTAATAGAGGCTGATCTTCACTGATTTTAGAAATGTCAGTTTTAAACCTCTTTGCCTTCATCAGATAAAATCACAGAATAGGTTCATAGTGATTCATTCATCAAGTTTTCTTTTAGCAAGTAAAAATTTCATAGTAATAGAAGCAAATTACTAACTTTTCGTCAATTGAAGTTTCAACTATCGATATTCTTTCATTATTTAAAATATTGATTTTTTAGAAAACTCAACAAATCGGTCAAAAATTACCGAACGTGTCGGCTCCCCAGTGGACGAGGCCCGAGGCGAAGTCGGCCGTCGCGATGCCCAACACGGCCGAAATCAGAACGCTGCCTGAACGCGAGAAATTGTTGGCAAATCAAGGTTAGCTTATGATTTTTCTTTCTGTAATTTTTATTTATGTTTCAATTTGTGGTTGAATTTTTTATTCGCTTTGGTTAATGGATTCTGATTGATTATTACATAATTTATAATAAAAAACGATTCTATCATATACTTTAGAGCGTACCAATTCATCTTATTCCTAAACTTTTTCAGTATCATTTGATAACAGCAGAAAGTCGCGAACATTGAATAGTTTCTAACGCTAACAAATCCAAATTTTTTAGAACGTATTGTTATCATTTTGCTAGATCATATTGTCTAAATAGCTACTCCCATTGAAAGTTATTCTTGGCATTTCGCATATCTTATCTCTAGAAACATATTTTTGCCCCTAGCTAATAGTCACCCAAACCATCCTTTCAATTCACTACGTTAGTGATCTCTTCAAGCTAATAGTTTTGTCTGGTGTGCGCGTATTTGTGTGTTGATTTTCACACGACCGGTCATAACATGTTTCGACTGATTCTCTCATCTATCATATTTTCCAATACTATTTTTCATTTTCTAAATCTCTATCTATCTTATTTTGCAATACTATCTCTTTATTTCTATCTTCTCCGACAATCATCTCTAAACTAAACTATTGCTAAAGATATGCGCGAAATTTGTCTCCATCTTTCCACCCTCTCCATTTCACGCGTTGCTTCGAACAAATCATGCCTTCTCAGATTTCGAAACTTTCACCTATGATGCAGGTTTTGCTATTTTCAACACTTCACTTGTTTATCACTCTCGACCATAACATCGGCTTATCAATTTTGACAAACATCTCTAGGCATAGCCTAACTTTCTAATTTATTCCTAAAATAAAAAAAAACAAAACAAATTTAGAAAAATCAATAATTTAAAAACTGGATAAATTTGCAAAAAAAAAAATCTTCCCTACCCCATATGGAGCTATCCCAGTTGAGGACGAGATTGAGCGCGACGCCGATGAAGAGAAACGAGGCCACCACCAGCGAAATCTGCTCCTGCAGTCGCTTCTCTGAAAATCAGACAAATCCACATTTTGAATAAGTTTCAACAAATCTTATAAAATCGAGATTACCTTGACAATTTCGTTCTGTGAAACAACTAGATAATTAATATTTTCAGAAAAAAACACACCAATAAAATGAAATATATATTAGAAGGAAAAATTGAAAAAGGATAAACACATACCTCTGCTATACATGGACGCGAGCTGTTTCGCACCGGCATGTTGTGGTCCCCTAAAATCAAGAAATAAAGGTTAATCCTCATCAAATATCCCGAAAAGGGTAACTCATGTTCAAAAATGGTTCCCTCTCATCTTAATCAAAATATCCCATCATGCAAGATGGTACAAAGTGTCTCAAAAATGGTAGCCTTACCATCTGGGCGCGGCGGCACCCATCGTGGTATTGACGTTGCCATTTGGGTCGTCCTCGGGCATCGAGGGCAGCGTTGACGGATCCAACTCGCCGTCCAGGGTTGGTGCGGGGGCGGGCGACATGAATCTGAAATTTTTTGGCATAAAAGTTGATCTTCATCGCTTTTAGCTCGAAAAATGAGTCTTTATAGCAAAATTTACAAGAGAAAAAACCTACATTTTATTAATGCATTTCGAGAATTTTGAAATCTACAAGAAAAGGTTTAGATTCAATCATGCAACATTCCTGCCTACAAAACTCCAATTTTCTCCGATACATGAATTTTTCCTACCTAACAAAAAATTTCAAGAAGCATGAATCTGAAAACTACAATTTTCTTGAAAAGTTCAATGATTTTTTCTTCAATTTACTAAAAATTAAAACAAAGATAATAGGTTACCGTTTCTCCTCTTCGAGAACGCACTCGTCCTTCTCCTCGTCGGGTTGTGTACTGCTGCAGGGCATCTGTGTCGTATCCGCAGCCGACATTTTTTTCTTTCCTATCCTTCAACGTGCGAACGAGACAGACGCAGCAGTCAATACGGTTAGGCAGTGCACTTCGGAGGGTCTTGAAAAATTCGATCTTTTTCGAAACTTCGATTTTCTATGAAAAATGATGAGTTTGATAAAAACGATAAGATGTGTCACAAAATTTTAGAAAATGAACATTTTTGACGAAATTTCATTGGATCTGCGAACATTTGTTTCTAAATCGAAATACCAAAAATATTTCTCATTTTGCATAAAGTAATGGAAACCGGCCGAAATAAGTATAGGGGTATTATTTTGCGATAGGACAATTCAACGCATAAATACGAGCCCTAGATCGACTATGAAAATGCAAATTGGTGGTGTGCAGCGAGCACGCAAAATACACTGGGGAATACCATTTTGATAGGAATGATAAAAATGATAAGCAGGTCGAGAACTTTGAGGGTGATCCTCAAATTCGGTGGCTCACAGGTTCAAAGAACAAAACAGTAAAATGAAGTTTTGGGCAGGGATAGCTTCGAATTTAGACGTACCGATAGAATGTATTAATTGTTGCGAGGATAATGAAGAGACGAATGAAAATTCTATTCAAGAAAAGGCATGTATTCAAATTTCGAAAATTTAGAAAAATGATTAAAAAAATATGCAAAGAAGGATGAAAAGTAAAATGAGAGTGTGAAGAGTGAACATGAAAAAGAGAAGTTATAGAGTAAAGGTAAGTGAAAACTCTTTATCTCTTTCGCTTTGACTTTTCCTGTCTTCAAGATGTCTTTAAAGCTTGACTTCGCGCTGCTTTCACACATTGCATCTCATTACCGCCAACACGCAAAATGCTCATGAACGAACATCGCCAGACACATTTAGACTTAGACAGATACATTTGAGAGAAGTAGACTTTGATATGGAAAAGATGGAGAGAGAAGGAAAAAATAAAGAAAGAGAGTTAAGGATATCTAATGAGCTAGAGAACTAAAGAATGTAATATGAAGAACCAGAGAAAAACGATATTCCTTGTTTCTTGACACGATAACGATTATGTCCCGAAAATATGCAATTAGCAAAGAGCTCGAAAGACAAAGACTCATGGGGAGTAAAAATGATTGATTGATTGAACTGAATTTACGACCCAAAGCGATAAGCTTTATCTCTGAATGACAGGAAACTTTCGAATTTATCAGGTGAATCAAAGTAAAAAGGACATTTCAAACTGAACTCAGATGAAAAATGGATATCGAACTATGGTAATTTAAGAAAATTGAAAAATGAAAAGCGAAAAAAATTTTAGCAAATCGGAAACTAAATTAAACTGCCAGAATAATGAAGATTATTTAGTAGTTATGTTCTAGTTATTCAAATTTCGTAGGGAAAAAACTTGCGAGACGTTTGAAAGTTCGTAGGAATGATAAATGATGTTGTGAAAAACCTCAAACTCCTTTAACTGCCACCTCCCCACTCATATCGAATCATATCACTGAGAAATCATGCCGATCTCATCGTCACGCCACACCCTCTGACTCTCTCTTCCTCTTCCATATTATTTACCATTTTCTAGCATCTTTTTCTCTATAATTTTCCAACCTATTTCCCAATTTCTTACTCATTTTTCTCTGCAATAATTTTCACGCAATCTTTGCCAAATGATACATCCGAAACTTGTCGAAAAACAAAAGTCTATTGGAGCTTCTCAAATATGCAATAAATTATGGCCAGACGGTCTTTATAAATCCATTCTTAATCATGGAGGAAATATTAAAGAAAAAAATTGCGTGAGAAAGGGCATAAGTCACGGAATGTCTAATTTTGCTTTTTCGAAAATTTTCAAAGTTCTTTCTCGAATGTTTGAATCCTTAGATCGCAATTCTCCCTGGAAACGGCACCAACAAAAATAAAAACACAGGAAGACGAGGATAATTTGAAGATAATAGGTCCAAATATATCTTATTGCGAAATTTATAAAAGAAAAATGAATGAATAAAAATTCGTTTCGGATAAATTTTCTCGAGGTGACTAAAGTTTTGAACGAAAAATGGCATTTTTGAAAACGATGATATTTCGAGGAGAGTTTTAGAAAATGCGTTTTCATAAAATTTAATGACTCAAACTACCTGAGTTTTTGGCTGATTTTTAGCGTCACTAATTCTGAGCGAAAAATGTTTCAGGTTTGCCAGAGGACATGTTGAAAATTCCAAAGTTAAAGAATCATCACGAAATTCCTAACTAATGTGGGACACACATGGGGGAAGGCCCCGAAATTCGTTGAAAACCTCGAGAAACCTAACTCTTCCACAAGGAATGGGTTTCGGGGAACATGCTAGACATTTTTAGGGTACTACCTCTCAGCCATATGAAAAGATTTTCAAGTTTGTTAGGCTAAACTTCACTCTCTTTCATGCTCACACTCGAGTGTTTTCGATGATAAAAGATAGAGCATGAAGTGATAAGGATGTCTAGCTTATCCTTTTTATCACTCTTTTTCTCGAACTCTCTTTCTACCCTCACTTTTTCGTACTATCTCTTTTTCCTTTCTATCTTCGTCCAGCTTTAAACACGTTGTATCGCAGGGTCGTGCTCATGAATTAGAGAGAAGGGAGTGAAATTCGAAGCTAAGAAAAAGCTGATAACTGAACAATCAGTAGCAAGTGATTGATATCGAAAACAGACATGAGGAAGATATAGGGAAGGTGAGAGAGAAAGAGACAGAACAAGAAAGGTAGAGGAAAAATGCGAGAGAAAAAGAAAGAAAAAAGAGCAAAACAGACAATGAAACGAATCAATTTTCGTATATCCTCAAACCGAAAATAACCCCCTGAAAAACTAGCAACCCGAAGCGTGTGATAGGTAAAAGTACGAAATTATGGGCTAAAATTGACGAAACAAGTTGATCTTCATGCAAAATTAAAGCAAGTTTTCTGTTGATCAATCGAAAACATATGACAGAACTGATGAAAATAGGCAACCTGAAAATAGCTTCAATAGGTGCATATTTGCAAATTTGCGAAATACTATTGATTGGAGAGAACACGTCGATATTCAACAATTATTACGCTATTCGTCTAGGTTCTCTTCTACGCGGCGCACCATTTCACTTTTCCAGATTCGATTTCTAACTTCTGCTACATGAATATCGACCTTCTCTCCAATCAACGATACCATGAAGAAATGAACTTTTTGCCTATTAAGCCCTAAACAATTTCACTCGCAACGCAGCGATACAACTACTCTTCAAATAGCCATAAAATATTGCACTTGTAGACAGTTAGGTCGGAAGAAAATGCGAAAATTTGATCTCAAAAATTTTCGTAATCTGAATAGGAATTCCGTATTGGCTTTGTAGAAGTGACAGGATAGTTTCTATTTAGATGTCAAAAATGAAGAAAACGATTGCAAAAACTCGTAAAATTTCGCACATCTGGCATTTCTAAGCGAAGATAAACGAGCAGGTTATTGTAAGAAAAAACTAAAATATAAACACGTTAAAAATATTCTTGCTTGCCTCATGTCTTATATCTCACATTTTGAAACAGATTCATTACCTTCATTAAGAAAAGAATAATGATGAGATTCACTCTAATTGGGATAATTAGGAAAGATGTTTTATGGGCGTGTAGAGCACAAGGTGATCCTCGAGGAATTTGAAATTCAAAATCTTTAAACAAATCTTTTCTTTTGGAAAAAAGCTGATTGAGTTGGAACTTAGATAGGAAGAAAGATTCGAAAATTGCAATTTTATGTCCCATCAAATTTGAAACTCGGAAAAATCATGTGATATTCGAATTAAATCGATAGAGTATTGGAAACCCTCGAAACTTTCAAAAAATCATGTAAAGTTTTGAAGCGTAGATCGACAAATAACGAAAAAATATAAAAAGACACAGAAATTAGCGGCAATCAAACAGTAGCTGAAAAATGAGATAGAGCTGATGAGGCAAATTAGGCGGTGGTAAAAATGATAAGAATAAAAGAAGTAATGAATTAGATTGATGGCTTCGAATGAGACTAATTGAACTGATAAAGTAAAAAGACAACATTGCAAAATGATTAGGAGCAAGGAAAATAAAGATATGATGACAGAGAAAAAAGAAAACCGAGAGAGAGGGCATGAAGTGACAGTGAATATAGATAAAAAAAAGAGAAAAAACACATTTTCGAAAGCAAAATTCAAGAATAAATATGATAAAGGGTGAAAAATAAAACGATAACTACGAGTGATCGAAAAGCCATGTTTAACCTATACATGAGTCGACCCTAAAATCATAAGTTTTTGACTTTATTTTGATCTTTTCTCGTTCGTTTTATCATGATATTTCTCAGTTCCTTAAATCTTTTCTTCTACTTATTTGACGTGTTCTATGAGTGGTGATCATAAAATAGTTCAGAGTCCTCTTTTTGGTTCATGATGAAAAACAAAAAATATATCGAAATCTCTAATCATGCGATGAAATATGAAAATGAAGAACTGGCTGACATAATTTATGAGTGAATAAATCAAAATGGTTGAGTCGAACCATGCCGAATGACGTGAGCAAGAGATTGTAAAATGGGCAAAGAAACTGAAGAAAAACGAAAAAGAGGGGAAAACTTGAAAAGAGTAAAGAAAATGAGCAATTTATGCTAATTTCTTAAAATAGTAATTCGAATCGGAATAAGAATAGACAACTTCGGATGTCCGATGTCAACGAAACATTACTTACTGACATTTATCATATTAATTTTCATCACACCGATCTCAACATAGATAGGGAAACAGTTTTTTCTCGAGCAAAAATGTGAAGCTCTCGAAGGTTTGGGACAAATAGTCGAAACTTGAAATAGCGCACTCTAAGGCACGGGAAGTGTCGAATGTACCCAAATCGATGACGCTGAAAACGATGTTGGTGTTTGCTTTTCGATTTGATATTCATGGAGTCTCAAAATTAGCATATTTTATCTAAAATCGCTCCTTAGATAAGAAAAAATGTAATTTTTGTCCGTTTTATGCTAATTTTTCAGTATACAGTAATTAAAATTTCAGACTCGATAAACCACTATAGATCTTTATTTAATTGAGAAAATTTTTACAAATGTCTCATATGATCACTTTTTAAAAATAGCTTTTCACTACTTTTCATCAATTTTCGACATGTTTCTTGCTAACAGAAAGAACGCAAGGAATGAATTTTCGGGTATTGAATTTCTCTGCTAGTGTTCCTTTATTAGTCTTGTCAGCATGCACATGTTTAATTCAAATACTCACATATTTTTCAAATTTTTGAAATTATTTCAGACGTTTTTCAATTTTCACTCTATCATATGATGAGAGATTTTGCAACATAAATCTCAGATTGTGAGGAGAGTGTATTATTTTCGGGATCCGCAATGATGCAATGCAATTTATTATGTGAAAAGGTGCCAAATGGGTTGAAAAACAAGGAGAGTTAGAGATAGAGGTGAAGTGAGAGAGGGAGAAAAATAGGAAGAGAGAGGGAGAGAAAGAAATAGATGACTACGCCTTGGGCACAAAAGTTGTTGAAGCTCGACCCAAAACATGCACAAACAGAAATGGTTTAGTTTATGCATTGCTATTTTTCTTTTCCTCTCTGACTTCTAAGTGCTCTCTCGTTTTCTTCTGAATCTTTATTCATTCTCACTTTTCTATGACTTTTATCCCTTTCTGCCTCTTTTTCCTCTATTTTTCAAGATCCCTTTCTCACAAATTCCCGGACCCCACTCATTTTCACGCGGTTTTGTTCCCAAGGAGCTTCAAATTTCTTCTCTCCTTTTTCTTTCTTTTCCTCTCTCAAAATACCACTCTCTTTCTCTCATCTGGATATCTTTCAAACTTCCCTTCATTTTCTCAACTAGTCTTTTACCCTAACCAAGCTTGCATCTTTTTGCCAAAAACCCTTCAGATCCTATTATTGTTTCATTCTTTCGAGAATTGTCTTTGCATGCCCAAATATACTATTCGCTCCGGCTGTTTTAGTTGCGGTATCCACCCAACCTTAGCTATTTTAGACCTTCAAAGGCATCCAATTCGAAATTTCTGCATAAGTGATAGATCACGAAAAATCATGTTCTTTCTGAGAGGGATTTTCGTTTTTTTTTGTTTTCCTACCCATCTTCTTCTTTTGGGTCTTCGGATGAGTTTCCTGGCATTTTTCTACAAAATTATATTTTTCCGGAAAAAATTCATTTTTGCTCAAATTTCGAACTTTCTAATTTTTCAGAGACTGGAAAAGTGCAATTGCGGTTTCGTATATATCAGATTCTACCCCTCCCCATATCAGGTTTGGGATGGGGGTTCGAAATAAATGGGGGAAAGGCGTTTCATTTCGGTTTGGGTCAGAGGCAACATCGATTTTGACTCCTTTCTCTCACAGGAAGCTGAGGAGCAGATTCCTTCATTAGATATGAGCCAGAAAGGGCCTCCCTGCTTTCAAGTCAGACCTAAGCAGGACATAAGTCAGAAATTTTTAACCTTACCCTATATTTGTTCTTTAATTGTATACTTAACCTGTGACTTTAAAACAACTTTTCTTTTCTTGAAGTCTGATTCTTTCTTCTCCAAGAAGCAAGGAAGAAGGCCCCATCATTAAATATGAGCCAGAAAGGACCTTATTCCCGCTTCTTTCCTTTGATTGACACGTCATTTTGAATCCGAAAGGAGATTCTATGGCAAAAGTTATGACGGATACCCCATCAGATATGGAAATTTCAACCTATCTTCGGCAAAAATCTTTGAAAGTGCAATTCTTCATACTTTTCCATGCTTCTTTGCTCCAAAAGTCGATAAAGAAATATAAATTTCATTGTTTGAAAATTTTATTACAGTATTTTTGAGGGTATGATATTTTTTCAGTGGGCTTACAAAGTAAACAGTAAAAGGAATAGAATAGTGGCGGGCTAAAGTGCACATTTTCCCAGATGGCACCATATGTGTGTATGTTCATTTGGCATTGAATAGGCAAATGAAATTCCATATCCTTCTTCATTTATCTTGCAAATCCCTATTTATCCAAAAAGGGAATTCTTTATTCTTTCACTTCTACGCATTCTGCATTGCACATTTCGAATGCGTATCGATTTCAGTGCCCTTTATTTGACGCGTAATTCCTCGACTTTTCGACTTTTCATTGACCATTTCTTCTGATTCACCAATAGTTCGTTATCTTGCTCTTCGTAAGACTTCGTAATAAAATGATAATTTAGTGAGAGACGAAAATTGACTTTTCGCTCTTTAATTTCGATTTGTACTTTTGCGTTTCAGAATTTTTAACATTTTTCATCTTTTCTTTCTAAATTTAATCTTATGGAGTTTTCCTTTTTAAAAAATACTCATTATTTCTAACCAAAAAATTGAGAAACTTTCCTAGAAAAGAAAATGCAATTTTTTCCCCATATTTCAACATTTCCTATATAAATTTCGAGCTGTTTACTTTACTGTAATTATGCTAGTTTGTTAATTTATGCAAATTTTACAGACCCAAACGTGTGTCCACGGCGCGTCGATCAACGGGTGTTGGCTGGGTGGCGTTGGTGCGCGTCGTGGCCAGGGGGCATGCCCCAGGTAAACTTTAAAACGCCCAAATTTAGTTTTAAATAGCAAAGCTCTGAATCATTTTTGTGGGGGGTTTTTTTTTTTTATATTTTATTTTAGTTGACATTTTAAAATTGTAATTTTTTAAATTTAGCTTTTTCATAGCTCAATTAATTTCTATTTGAATTGGAATTTGAAAATTAGGAATTGAACTTGCAGTGGTCCCGTCTACAATTCCTCCTCCTCTTCTGCTGCATCCTCGCCTTTATGCATATCGCTTTAAACGGGGTAAATTTTCTACTTTTTTTTTAAAGGTAACAAAATTGAAAGAAAATACTGTATTCATTACGGATGTTAACTTGGCCTACTCAAGGCATTCGAAATTAGATCAGCTTATCAAAAATCATGATTTTGTTATCGGCGATCCGTACTAAAAATTTAAAAAGTCACTTCCCCCAGGAGTTTGCTAAAAAGTCCTATCTAGAAAAACTTCACATACTCGCTGGCCTAATATTTTAAGAATGAATTTTCCAGATTCCCTCGTTCATGGGCGGGCCTCTGATGCTGAGCTACGTGGAGATGAACCCCCTTGATGAGGTGCTGCTGAACACGGCCACTAATGGACCGCTCCTATATACCAGGAAGAGCACCAACAAGAAACGGAGCCAAGCCAAATCCACGACAGTTTCAATTCGGCCAGGAAGCACTGAGGAGCTGCCTAAAGATGATTTTGGTACTTTTTTGTTTTATAAATTTCAAACATTTTGAAGAAATAGAATTTTTAAATTTCCGTAAGGAATTGCTTTCTCCTGAATAAGCTGAAATAGTCCCAATTTGGCCAGAAAGCACTGAAGCATTGCTTTAATTTTATTACTTTTCGTAAGTTTCAAGAATTTTTTGAAGAAAACCAGCTTTTAAAGCAGCGCAATGCTGCAGGTTGTTGATTGGCTATTGTCGCTAAATTAAGTATGTAATAATGCCTCAAGAAGATGTATTGAATTTATCTTTCAGATTTTTTGGAATCTATTTCATTGTTTTTCATTTCAGACCGGTCCAAGAAGTACTCGTTTACTTTACAAAAGCGAGACCTGGACTATTGTCCGAATCCGCCGCCTAATTTGGTAAAATATTTTTTAATTTGACTTTTTAATTTAATAATTTACCTTTTTTAACTTCTCCTATTTCCTTTTAAATTGTTTTTTTTTTAAGTAATTTTCTATATTTTTAAATTTAAGGTCGGTCCGATTCGCGTATTCATGGACGGCCCTTCGATGGAGCAAATGACCAGAATCCACAGGCGGGTCGAGAATGGCGGCCACGGCTTTCCAAAGGACTGCAGAGCCAGGCATCGAGTGAGGGTTTTTATCGTTTTTTTTCCAACGAAACGGTACTGCCGATTATCCCTTTTAAAATTTGTTCACTTCTTTTGAAGGTTTGAAACGTAGTCATTTTCTCGAGAAATATGTTGTAATATCTCGACGAAAGTAAAGAATCGGATACTGACATACTGATTGTTAGAAATTCATGAATAACAGGGATTTTGTTGAAGCGTACTCAATTCTTGAGTAGATAAATATGTTTAACGTTTGGAAAACATATTACTAGAGCATTTAACTTTGAAAATTCCATTTTTCTATAAGTTTTTCCGAAACATTTAAAGGTTCAGTTTGATTATATCGATTTATTTTTCAGGTCGGAATAGTGGTGCCTTATCGTGACAGAGAGTCGCATCTGAGGATCTTTCTGCACAATTTGCATCTGCTGCTGAAGAAGCAGCAAATCGACTACGTCATTCTTGTCGTCGAGCCAATCGCTAATCAGACGTTCAATCGGGCTAAGGTTTGAAATTTGTTACATTTGACACTTGTTACTATTGTGAGTAATTTTTATCTGATTTTATGAATTGCAAATTTTTAAATCATACTACTCTGTAGAGATATTGAGATTGAGATTTTAAATTGGAAATTAAATCACCCATTAGCGTCTCTGTAGTTTATTACTCCTAGAAGGTTGAAACATAAAATTTTCATTGATAGTTTAGTTTATGATTACGTGTGCAAGGAAAAGCGATGAAAATTATAGTTTTCAAGGCTCCATGAAACATACATTTTGAATCGGTGTATTTACCAATAGTTTCCCTACCAGATCAATTCTCAAAAACATTGATAAAATCTTTTCAAAATTCTTAAAATGTATTCAGTTCAAAAAATTCCGTTTTCAGCTAATGAACATCGGCTATTCCGAAGGTCTGAAGCTCTACCCGTTTCAGTGTTTCATTTTTCACGATGTCGATTTGCTGCCTGAAGATGATAGGTATCAAATGCATCGTTTTGAACCCAATAGTTAAATTAGAAATTTTTTTTTGAAGCCTGGGCTAAATGTTCCAACTTTAAATGATTGCAGGAATCTCTACTCCTGCCCCGTTCAGCCAAGGCACATGAGTGTAGCCGTGGACAAGTTCAATTATGCGTAAGCGTTTTTTTCTTTTTATCTATTTTCATCTTATGAAAGGTCGTCGGTAACGTCATCAAATTGAAGATTAGGAGTTTTTCGCTATTTCAAAGAATCAACACATAGCGAAATTCGTCTTTTCCTAGACACTTGATTATTTCTCTTATCAGCTCAACGTACATTGATGCTAGACATTTTCTTAGATTGCTTAGGAAAAGCTAAGACATACAAGCTTTCAGTCTGCCCTACAAGACCATTTTCGGCGGGATTTCTGCGATGACGATTCAGCACATGCAGACGATCAATGGGTTCTCGAATGACTATTGGGGCTGGGGAGGTAAAATGTTCTCCTCTTCAAAATTTATCGTTTCTTATCGTTTTCTCAAAGATTGAAAACATTCTAAGTATTCTCCTGAATTGAAATTGAATCTTCAAAGGTGTCCTTGTAAAACTTCATATTTTAGGTGAGGATGACGATCTTTCAACCAGGACAAATTTGGCAGGTCTGAAAATCTCCCGATACCCGCAGCAAATCGCCAGATACAAAATGATCAAACACGGAAAGGATACTGCAAATCCTATAAATTAGTGAGATTTTATTATTTTTTAGTGCTTCAAGAAAGATTTTGATTGTGAACTTTGCTGGATCTAGAGTTCCATCAATTGTTTCGTTGGGAAATACTAAAGTCTAAAGCAAACAACTTAAAATTATTCGATATGTTTCAAAAAGTCAACATAAAATTACATTCATAATGATATGTAGTACTTTGTGTAGTGTCAAGAACTATCAATGAAGTTAAAAAACGCATTTTTCAGCTGCCGCTTCAAGCTGATGGCTCGCACCAAGTACCGCTACAAGAAGGACGGCCTGAACACGCTGCGATATGACGTGGTCGCCATCGAGAAAAAGCCCCTGTACACGAAAATTCTAGTCAATCTGAGGGAAGGCGAGGAGCGTGAGACCCTCAAACTACTCGTACCACAATGTTAATTGCAAAAGTATAGGTAAAAGTTTCAAAAAGTTGATGGTAAATCAGGGAAAATCAAGCCATAATTTGCTTCTGGTTTTTTTCTTCAAATTTTGATGATAGGAAAACACTAATACATGATTTCTTTTCTTGGGAGTTGTTTTCTTTAAAAACGATGTCCAGAGAAAATCAAATTAATTTTTCCCTCCAAGCTTTTCAAGATTTTAGAAAATTGCAATAAGGTTGAAATGAATGTCATGTTTCGCGTGAAACTTGAGACTTGTATTTCAATTTTGGGCATCTAGATAGAGCCTTAAAATTACTATACATTGCCTAGAATGGTGATAATTTGATAATTTATAGGTGAAACATTAAATCAATTAGTTTCAAAACTTCATACTTTCAACGACAATTATCAGTTTTTCCCAGACAACGCTGAAGCAAATTATATTTTATAATTTTTTACTGTAGAAAGAAATGGGTTAATGTCTCGCTGTTGCAAACATTTATCATACTTTTATCATCTTAAAATCACGCGACCTGCTCTTATTTTATTTTGCCATTTTGAGTTGTTTTAAAACGTCATCTTTCCATCTTTATCTTCTTACGGTAATCATAGATGTAAACGGGTAAAACAGTTCGTTTCGTTCGAAATTCGAATTCTGAAATTCTAGTTCCAAACATACAAAATTTCCAAAGTGACCCTCAATTTTGATATTGCCATATTTAGATGTTTTTTTGTTTTCGAATTTTTAGAAGAAAAACTAAAATAGAACATTTTATAGGATTTCAAAAAATCTGAAAATTCGAAGTTGATTTTTATCCTTTCCAGCTGTGAGATCCAAATGCCGACCTAGCAAACTCGACCATACGCTTACTCGAAGAACGGGTTACTTTACTTGGAATTGAATTCTGACTGAGTTACAAGGCCATATCCAAAATGGTTTAAACAGAAGTCTTAGGATTAATCTCGAAAAGAATTTAAAGTGATTAGTTCCCTTATCAATTCTTGTGTTAATTAGTTACTTTGTTAATCTTATCGTCCTTTGTGCCCTAAATTCATGCATTTGTCTGAAATCGCACCGTTGTCAACAAATTGCTTCGCCTTGAAAATTTTTGCTAGTCTATTCCTTGAAGAAATTCTTTCCGCCGTTTCTTGCCGAAATTCTCTAATAACTTAAAATCGACATTTTAGAATTAATAAAATTAAACATTAGAGAATTTTAAATTTAGGTTATTTTTGTGAAGATATAATTAGGACATTCAAATAAATACAGCTTATTTCTCCGAAAAATCAATTATTATTATACCATAGCATGACTCTTTTCTTCCCAACTACAAGTAAGATAAAATATTGAAACCCGTAAACTTAAAATGATAAGACTGAAACGTCACTTTCTAGAGAAACGTGGATAATTTTTTGGTTTCCGAAACAGGTTGCCAAAAATTCCCAACTTTTGGAAACACTCGATGTCAATTAACTTCGTTCTGAAAGATGTTTCTAGAAGTTTTCCAAGTTTCGGAAGCTTTGCAAATATTGCCTACTAGCAATGTCTAAAGTAGAAATCTTGGATAAATAGAGCTCTCAAAACTAAGATGGATGAGAAAAATAATAATCTCTATACATTCGTTATGAAACGACTCAAAATAGGATAAAGGATTTTGTAAGTCACCGAACATAATTCTGATTTGAAAATGGGTTAATTTCTATTTTACATTTTTACATAACGACGCACTCCGGACGCACTTCGTCGGCGTTTTCTTCCAGGAAACGCACCTGGAAGATTAAAATACCTTCAAAATTGAAATTTAAAATCTTTTAATTTTATAGAAGTTTAAATAAAAAAAAACCTATAAAATGAACCTAGCTTTCATTTTTCTCATTTTGCCATTAAAGGGTAAACTTGATAAAGTTGAGTTTTTTTTTGCGAAAAATGTTGTAACTTACCACCGCCTGCAGTCCAACTCTAGCCCCGCTGACATCTTCCGTATGCAGACGGTCCCAAATGTTGGTCACTCTTCGTTCGTCCTGCAAAACAAAAATTGGATTTTTGAGAAAGAAATACACAAATTAACCTCGACGTCCTGCCCGAGAGGCTCCCAGAGACGAATCTCATCGTCGATTCCGGAAGTTGCGAGCATCACCTAGAATTTTCATGTTCTTTAAAAATTAACTTAAGTTCCAAAATTTCTAATTTTCTTAAAATAATAAAAAAAACCTGAGTGGGATGCGGCTGCACGATGTTGACGATGTTTTCGTCCGCTTTCCAAACACCCCGAATCACGCCTGTCGCACGATCCCACAGAATCATAGAGCCACAGTCGGAGCCGGCCACTGGAAATTGAAACTTCAATAAAAAATTAAACATTACCGTAATCTACACAAACGAAAATTTACCGATGTACTGATTCTTCGATCCGAAGAAATTCGCCTCTTTGATGTCCGTCTGATAGTTGCGGTGGCCCAAGAAGCGCTCTACAAATTTTGTTATATTATAATGAAAATGCTAAGCTTTTAAAATTAGCGTAAAATATTACGATAATAGTCGAAAATGCCCTCTTGGTCTTTCAGCACAGGAATGTTGGCTGCCGTTGAGCCGTTACTGCCGTTGCTCTTGGAGTCGTCAGAACTGATCTGAAAAAATTAAAATTAAAAGAAAATCGATTTCAAAGATTAAAGAAAATTTACGTGTTTCTGAATCTTCTCGACGCTGTTGTCCTCGGGGAATTGCTTCTTGAAGGAGGCCACGATGCGGTTAGCCCAGTCCCACTGAAATTTGATCTATTATTTTGGAAAATTGAAGAAAAAAACCTGTTCCAGCATCGTCATGCATCGTCCGATACGCCACATCGCCTTGGCGTTGCCAGGGTAGAGGCGGAGGGCCTAAAATTCAACAACAAAAATGACCCAAATAAATTTTAGATTTCAAAGAAATGCCTTCAATATATTTAGAAAAGTTAATAATTAATCTATGGAAGAACCACTTTCTAAACTACAATTAAACACAAATAAAATGGTGTACGTTTCACAAAACTTGAAATATCTCTATCAGCAAAGTCTGTCTGATAGGTGAAGAGCGATCATGTTTGCGAAAATCATTCAAATAGACCTGCACGCAATCCCTTATGCACCCATAGGTGTCGCCCTCCCATCTTCGGAGCATGTAGCAGAGACCTCGATTCGAATAGTAAAGACTCCTCTCCATCGGATCTGTAATATGAGGCAGGCAACGGCTGTAGCATTCGATCGCCTAAAAACTCAAATCATCATTTTTAAAATGTTTCAATTTTAGTTTAATTAATCTAAATTTCAAAACTTTAATATTCGACGAGAAATGAATGAGTTCTTATAATGGAAAAAAAGTTTAAAAATATGCTTCAAATGTAAAATGGCCGGAATTACAAAAAAAATAATTTTAAAGTAGGCTTCAGAATTTTGCGTAATCAATTGCTATTTTGAAAAGATTTAACCTTCGACGGAAAATTAATTCTGAATTCAGAAAATTTAATTCCCAACAGCATGAGATTTCATATGATAAGACGAATAAAAAATGACTTGAAATGTTCGGGGTGTTGGGTAGATTTTAAAATTTCAAATAAACTCATCAAAATCCTTATCAATTTAATTCGGGAAAGAAATTTCCTAGAAAATAAAAAAATTTAAATACCTCCGAATATTTGCGCTGTTCAACGAAGGCCCTTGCCTCAGTGCGATTTGGAGTTCTTGGGACTGAGGTGTATTCCATGACAGGAACTAAAAAATCCAAAAATTGAAATTTCAGAAAAAAAAAACAATAAAATTCAAAAATTTTAGGAGAAAGAAATACCTGGTTCTTCCCCCTGTAAGATTTCATCGAGACTCTGCAACGTGGTTGGAGTGCTTTCATCCTCTTTCAATTTGTAGATGTAGATCGCGCCGTTACCCTGAAAAAAGGAATTTATGAAAAATAAGATTTTTTTTCCATTTAATCATAGATGATGGAAAGAATGGAAAATTAAAGGATTGGAAATTGACTGAAATGTCTATTTTCTTGAAAAATACCTGATTAACGATGCACTCCGTACCGTAATAGTCGAAAGCGACGTGAGTAGCGTGAGCCTGATAGGGACGGCAGATGTAGTCTTCTGAATTTTGAATTATTACTGCGCTTAGAGTATCAACTTCAACCTTAGTCGAATTTTTATCATCAAATATATTCAATTTTGAAACATAGATTATAAAAATCTCAACATATCAATTCAGAGTGTAACAAGAAGAACACTTTTCCTTGAAACACAAAATAATATTTGAAAGAAGACAACTGACTGTTAGCCAGCTTGGCGACGGGAATATCGGTGCTGCCTCTCCTGTCGTAGATTGAAACGATGGAGTGGTTTGCGCCAACTGCAACCAACTCGGTCCGACCTTGGCAAATCGCCATTGTTTTCACCTGAAAATGAATTTCATGAGACTACTTTTACTGAGACAGTAGTCGAATGTGTTTAAATGACTGAATTTTTACCTGAGCCCCTCTCGCATCGTTCGACCCCGACCTCGTGTTCGTCTCGAGCTCTCTCCAGCGCATCGCCTTGATCAACTTCTTTTCGGCATAGGTACGAGTGTCGTACTCTCTAAAACAAAATGTTTCAAAAAACCATAGGTATCTCGGAAAATCAGGTTTTGGATGTCAGTCT
This sequence comes from Diploscapter coronatus, assembly GCA_964036155.1. Lineage (NCBI taxonomy): Eukaryota > Metazoa > Nematoda > Chromadorea > Rhabditida > Rhabditidae > Diploscapter > Diploscapter coronatus. The sequence continues at coordinate 41,615,074 of OZ038422.1, read as the reverse complement.
TCTATCCAGAAAATAGACCAACCTGATAAAGCCATCTTCGGACGCGGACCAGAAGAGATATGGCTCGTCAGGTGCGGTGCAGAGTCTCTTGACTCTTCCATCTGAAATCGAAATCCTCAAATTAAGTCAATGTTATCATCTTTCACTCTAAACGCTCAATGTTCACGATTCCTAATATTCGCATCTAGAATTCACAATATCCGAGAATCAAGAGGGAAAGATGTGCTAATTTATACCAGTGGTCCAAGTATAGGTAGCGTCAGGATCGGTGACTTCGTGGAGTTTGACGAAATGATCTCCGGCCGCAGACAGGACGATGTTGTCAGATGAGGAAGGCAGGAAATCGACCGCGAAAATGTTCGCCGCGTGATCTGCAAAACTTGGAATTTAGCTACGCCCACTTGATTATTGACTTTTTCTTGAAAATTACCTGTCTGAAGCCTGCATTGACCACCCTCGTCCATCAGCCAAATGATGATCGTCCGATCGTCGGATCCGGAGGCCAGCAAACTGAAGGATTGTGGTATTTACTGATTTAAAGAAAAAACAATCTTACGTTCCATCCGAATTCCATTTCAGCGTGTTCACGCAGCCCTGATGACCCTGAAATTAGCATAAAAGCATGAGATTACGGTATTTTGGCCTAAAGACAAATCGATATCTCATCATATAATGATGGATACTAAAGAAAATGATTGATATACACAATGATAAAATACTGATAATTTTTCATCTAATGATAGGATATAGGAAAACAGGTTGATGTAAACACATTTTACTTCAAGAGTAGCGGCAAGTCCAATCCTATCGATGAGCGCGTCCTCATCCAGATACTGTCCCAACTCGTGGCGAGTCCTCCAACTTCCCAACTCGCGACGACCCAACGCCGTCGCCATTCTTTCGATCTGAAAAATCAATAAATCGATACAAATCTAGAAAAATCGATAGTCGATCGATATGACACACCAAGATGTACAAAAGTGCACTGTAAAAATTGAGCATTGTTGGAAAATACGAAGAAAAAGGAAGAGAACAAAAGAGAAAAACAAGGAACTCCCTTATCAGCTGATCGATAGATCTTGAAAAACGAGCACGAAGAATGCAAATTTTGGGATTTTTTCTGGCGAGCGCAATCCAGCTTATGAATTTTTAGCTGTCAGGTATTTCTCGACAGAATTTTTGAGAGGATATATCGATTGTAAGCGCACACTTCTAATCTGAGAGATCGAGAGAAAATATCAGAGTGGAAGATACACACAGGTTTCGTCGAATAAGCGTAATTTTGGCTTTTTTCGTTAGTTAAATTTCGTTTCAGAAAATTTATCTCAATTTTATTTTTAATGTTTATTTTCTTCTTCAGAAAAATGTCCCTTCTCGAACAATTGGCGAGTTTGTCGGAGCCCGCGCCGGCTTTGCCCGATTTGGAAGATACTGGGGAAGGTCGGATTTTTACTTTTAATTAATTTAAAACTCATCTTTTATTTTTTAATGATTTTTTTCCAGAATTGTATTAAAAATATTTTCAGGCACAAATTTGGTGCCGAAATCTGCCGTCGACGAGGATGAGGCCCTGCTGAATTCGACGTCGAGTCGAAGGCGAATTCTGAAGCCGGCGATTTTGGACGAAGATGAGAAATACGGAGGCGAGCGAGTCGATAGGTAGTTTAAAAATTTTTTATACAAAATTAAAAAAAAAAAAGTTAAGATTAAATAAAGAATAATTTTAAAAAGTAATAGAAGTAAGATTTTAGGTCCAAATTCTTTGAATCGAACTCCGAAATGACGGGCCTGGCGGATGGTGGCTCGGACAATGCGAAAAGTGACAGTGAGAATGAAGACGAAGAGGGGTTGGAGAGTGGTGAGAATTTTAAATTGCGTCTTTCAAGAAAATTGTCTTTGAAGAAATTGATAGAAGAATGAACTATTTTTCTTCAGTATCTTACCAATTTGCTCTGCTATAATAGTCTTTAGTTTCACGAAAATAGTATTTTTCTGTTTCAAAAATCATTCAAAAAGTAGTGGGTGTCGTACTTTTCGTTGAATCTCTACGATGTTTTTAAATTGAATTTGTTTTTTTAAATCCAGATTCTGATGAAGACTCTGAAAGTGATCAAGAAGAATCTGAAGACGGAACGGAATCGGATGGAAACGAGAATGAGAATGACGAAGACTTATCGATGGAAGGAGAGGAGGATTTCGAGAGCGGATCGGAGCATAACTCTGGTGACGAACAAGACATCGATGAACGGGTATTTTTCAAAGTCCTCACCAAATTGCTGCATTTTGCCTAGGAGCATCAATTTGAATTCTCATTGTAGATATAATGAGTTTCTGAAACTTACATTGAAAGTTTTGAGTTTGAAATTTCAGCAAGTTGAAAAGAAGGAAGAGAGTAGCAAAATCCAAATGACGTCGAATCCCGATCAGGAAAAGGAGCAGAAAAAAGGTGAGGTTTCTGAAATTTTTGAAAAAAAATAGAAAAACACCTTTTTCTAAGCCAATTGAAGGATTTTTAAATAAGTAGGAAAATAAAAGTTGAACAATTTCAGCCAAATCAGTACAGGAACAGCAGCGTATCTGGGAGCAGCTACTTTATTCGAACATCAAAATCCACTCCCTGCTCAAATTCGCCAACCAATTACCGAGAGGCCAATTGGAACAGGATCTGAGAAAACAGGCAACCCCATCGGCCAAGGAGAATTCCAAGAAATGTGAGAATTTTTAGGATAAAGTTTTCAAATTTGGCAGAGAAAAACATGCAAATTCAAATATTTTAGCCTAAGATAATGAGATTGGGAAAATCTGTGTCTGGGTTCACGAAACTCTTGGAGTCTTTCCTATAGAAAGGTTTCGGGGGTTCCGAGTCTTCTGGATCCGGGCACTGAAATTTTTATAAAACGATGATTTTCAGTAATCAAAAACTTGAACGCGCTCGTGGCAGCGCTGATGGAGTGTCAGGAGGAATTGTTGGATGGGGCGGCCATGACGAAATCCTGTCTGGACAAAGGGACTGTTCAGGATTCTGACGACGAGGAAATTCCGAGCAGTGATGACGAGAACGACGACGTCGATGAAAAAGGAGATTCGGAAGACGACGAAGAGGATTACGGCAGCGATGAGGAAGGCGAAGAAAGGTAAGCATTCAGAAATTAGAATATTCATATCTTCTAGAGAAAAACTATTGAATTTTCCTAAAATGATAATAGTTTTTGACTTTCTTTGAAACATTGTTTTATTTTAGCGATGAAGCTGAAAAGCCTCAGAATAGCGGCAGGAAAGTCGCAGAATCTGAGAAGAAGCTGACTGAAATTGATGAGGCCATCGATAGATTGAGGTATTTTTAACATTTATTTTTGAAACCGTTTTATTTGAAGATTCTTATTTGTTCTATTTTATTTTTGATTTTCAGAAAATCAACCCTCTCCAAATGGCATTCGAGAACGAAGATGATCACCTCAAAATCGTCGACAAAAGACTTCAGCGTTTTCGAGGGCGAAATCCACAAACAGCTGGATAATGTAGGAATTTAAAAATATATTTTCTAATTCACAGGCGTTTGATTCTTTTAATCAAATGATTGTCTTGAAGGAAGTTTATGTAGTAGAACGAAATTTATTTGAATCACTTTTAGAAACATTGTATGCAACAAGCAAGATATCGCAAAAAGATTTGCAAAACTGTAGATTATCTTTCGTAAAACTTATCTAAAATTTATTCGGACTTTTCTTTAGATTATTTTGATTTTTTTCAAATTGTTATTATCAAAAACCACCATCGGTCCAATCAAACAAGTTATCTGAAACTAATATGCAAGAAAATTGAAACTTATCTGAAAGATTATGAAAAAGGTTCAGATTCTCTCCGACAAGGGCCGTCTTCTGAAGAAAACGCAGACGAAGAAATGTGAGGGCGATCGAATCGGTGCGGACCCAGAGGCCGATCAGGACGTTGAGATTTTCGACGATACTGATTTCTATCAGGTTCAGGCCTTAAAGTTTTGCAAACTCCTATGTTAAACATGATAGCGAGTGTTTTCTCACGTTTCTTTTCGCCGTCATGTTTAACATGGGAATGTGCAAAAACTTTAAGGCCTCATCAAGTTTTTTAAATGTCTTTTCTTATCTAGTAGCAGATCCTTCCATATAGGGAACAATGCTAGGAAGAAATGACTTATTTTTTTAATAGTATTTGTATTTTTATCTTTCTGGAAGAAAAAAGAAAGTTTTTTTTTTCAGATTCTCCTCAAAGAGTTTATCGAAAAGAAGACGTCTAACTCGTCCAATGACGCTGTCGCGATGTCCAGGTAAATTTTTGGGATTTTTTGAAAAGAAAAAAATAGATAGGTTTTAAACTTTTAAGGCACTGCAGTGATTTTCATAGACTATATTTCAATTGAAGCATATGTACATTTACACTAGGAATGAGATAAATCAAATAAGTTTTTAAATTTCATAGCATTAACAGGTTTTTCAAGCGATGTTTCTGCTTTGGAATTTCTTGTAATTTTATGAGCCAACATTTTTAAGGGAAAATAATATAATTGGGGATACGAAATTCAAAATTTCAGAAACTTCATCGACATGAAAGAGCTTCAAGCGCGGAGGTCGAAAAAGAAACACTACGAATATGCCGCTTCTAAGGATAAGAGGATCAAGTACGTGCCCATTCCCAAACTCATCAGCTTCCATCCCGCACAGCCCGAACAGGTAGAGTGGACGCACGAAAGCAGAAACGAACTGTTCAAGTCGCTTTTTACCTAACTTCCCAAGAAAACTTTGACTTTTAGATAGACAGATTGTTGATTTTTCAGCGTTTTCTTCTTGTTGTTGAAATTTTAATTGTTGAGTTTTCTTCCGTGAGAATTTTATTCACGAATAAATGAGTGGAAAAGTCACATACAAAAAAAGAACCGTTAATGCCGATTAGAAAAGAAAGATAACTGCCCAATTAATTCCGTAATTGGGGGTGATTAGCATAAATTGAATTGACTGATGAAGCTCAAAATGAGATTAGGAGTTAGAATTGAGGGTTAAAGTATTAGGAAAATGCTAAAGAAGGTAGAAAGTCCTTCTAGACTGGATTACGATAGGTTTTATCCCGAAAATACAATCAAGGATTCGCAGGTTTGGGACTCTTTTCTAAAATTTGGCTATCGCACCGCAGTTGCAGTGGGAAAGTCCAAAGTCTGAAGAAGATCTGGCGATGATCACAGATAATTGCATTGCAAAACCCATTCAACGGTCGATGATAGATGAAATATAAGAGCACTTAAAATACAGTAGCCTCTAATAGAAGCCCCGGGTCTGATATATTTAGATCATTATAAAATAGGGACTTCTATTCGAGGTAAAAGATTCGAAGATATTCCATCTCTTTAATAAAATTAAAGATCTGGGAATTCATACTATTCGAAATATAAGACCCGTCGGTTATGTCGTTGACTTGAGCACTCGAAGACACGGATTGATTCATAGTTGGGAGAAGACGAAATGAGTAAGGTGGGGGAAGCTCGAATCTGCTTTCTGTTGGAATCTGAAAAAGAACTTACGTTTCAAAATAATAGATAAATAGAAATTGTATCGAAGAATCACTGGACGAGCAGGATTGTTTGAAATTACAAAACAAGCATATTTGTATGCCTTCTAGAGAATTTAATTGTTTATAAATCCGAAATTTTATTCATTTTCTTCCAACCAAAACTGCAAATTTTCATTAAAAAATGCGCTAACTTTTCATATAAATAAGAAAATATATTTAAGGATAGTAAATAATCCTGCCTTGTGCACGTTTGATCGTTCTATCGTCCATTGTTCTCGTACTCGTTCTTGTAGACGTAGTTGCACACCTGAAAATTCCCTATCTTACGACGAAATTATGTGCAATTATCAGTAACTCACTATCTAACTCCTTAATATATTTCAGTGAAAAATCGACAATAAAAAGTAAGACAGTAACTTGGAAACTTCAGGCCATGCGAAATAATGTGAGAAAAGAGTCGTTTTCCCTGTCATCCCTTATCCCATTTCGCATGGCTTAATGTCTCCAAATAACCATATAAGCATTATTCCTAAAAACGATGAAAACTGAACCTGTCCGTCATTCCTCGTCGTGCAGGTCGGCCAGAAGATGCACGCATCCGTGTCGGAATAGCAGATCAGTGCCAAGGCGATAATGAAAATCGCCGAACAGATGTGACATGGTCTGAATTCAAAAATAATAATAAACCGGAAAATTTGCTCTTTATCGTTATCAGAAACTAATGGAATTGAATTTTGCAATTTTCACTTTAATTTGAATGATCTTCGAAACCTAGCATAACTTAAACTAGTATCAAAATGTGGAATTCTCATTTTTTACTTGAAATTTTTTGAAACACAACATTGGTGTTTGGTGATTTTATATTTTAGAATGATAAAAATTAGAAATTTAAAAAGAAATTGCTGACTTCCTCTCGATGAAAAAGTCGATGATGTAGATCCATATGAATAGGGCCTGCTCGATGAGGAAAATCGGGTGAAGCCAGTGCTTGGGGATGAGGAGAACAGGTATCATCCACTGGAGACAATACATGGTCTGTAAAAAATAATCTTTGAAAAAGACCAACAAAAAATCAAAATAATAATTTGACGAAATTTCTATTTGGACAAGCGAATAGTTTTTATTTTAAATTCAAATTCCAGGATTTAGAGATTAAAAGAATAGCTATCAGCCACTGCAGGCAATAATCCCTGAAAAATTAAAATAAAATAATTTTTTTCTCAAAAATTCTGAAAGAATGAGAGGACAGATAATTTTGGACTATTGGAATTGTTTAAATTTTGGATGTAGAGATTCCGAGATTTACTAGGTAGAAGAGGAAGAAAATTTAATGAAAAAATAATAGAATTAATTTTTAAAAATAAGGGAATAATTAAAATAAAACGCCTGATGCAGAAAATAACACTTGCACCAATGCATTCATTCACTCGTTGCGCCAAAGGCTTATCCGAGTTGCGCCAAGATTTCTTTATTTTTTTCTCGTTTTTGGATTTTTCTTAATTTTATTTTTAAGAAATGGGTCGACTCAACATCAATGTGATCCGCTACCTCGAAACGGAGCATTTTCGGGTGCTTGTGGCGGTTCGTTTTTTATTATGATTTTTCAATTTTTATCAAAAGGAATGGTAAGGTTCCATAAAAATTAGCATTTTCTCTACTATTTGAGTACCATTTTTGATTTCATGTGGAAATGAGCATAGAATTAAAGAGATAATCTTGGAGGTCAAGTCATTCTAAATGCGTAGGAAATTTCTAAAATCCCAAAAATTAGCATTTGGTTACAGGTCGAGATGGGCATGAAGAACCATGAGATGGTTCCGCTACCATTGATTTCCGCGATCGCTGGGATTCATCGTGGCGCTGTCGCGAGGACGCTTGCCGATTTGTGCAAACACAAACTCGTCGCGTTTGAAAGGACCAAGAAATGTGGGTCTTTGAAAAAGTTACCAAAATTTAGGACTTGTTGGGCAATGTTACCAAACTGTCGATTTTCAGTTGATGGGTATCGACTGACGGTTCTGGGATACGATTTCTTGGCTCTGAAGGTAAAAAAGAAAAATCAAATGACATTTTTTCCTTTTACGAAAGTCATGACTTTGCAAAATTTAAGCTAGTTTCAAATAAAATCCCATTTTTTCCTAATTTGGACCTTTTTATTATTATCATTATTTTTAGGCCCTTTGTAGCCGTGAAGTGGTCGGCTCCGTGGGAAATCAAATCGGCGTCGGAAAAGAGTCGGACGTTTTCGTCGGAGGCGACATAGAGTTGAATGTAAAATTTTATTTTTATTCATTTATTTGCTTTTAATTTTTTTCTCAGGACCTCTGCCTGAAATTCCACCGACTGGGTCGAACTTCTTTCCGGAAGATAAAGGAGAAGAGGGACTATCACAAGAAAAGGAAATCCGCCTCCTGGCTCTATTTGAGTAGGCTGGCCGCTGCGAAGGTTTGGCAACAAATCAAATAAAGACTAAAACAATCTAAAAATTGGAACAAATTTGCTTTCTTTAGAAAATGATAAATATAGAATTTATTTTAAAAACACCCCTTCAGGAATTTGCGTTCCTGAAAGCCTTGCACGACAAGAACTTCCCCGTGCCGAAGCCAATAGATGTGTGCCGCCACGTGGTTGTGATGGGTCTCATCGATGGAAAGACGCTCTGTCACATGGACCACATCGAGGATCCGGCCAAGCTGTATGATCGGTTAGTTTTTTCCTTTTCGGAGATTTTTTAATTGCATGTTTCAAGAAATGATTTATCTTACTTTCTTTTAAAAGGTTAGTCGTACCGTTTTAAGAGTTGTAATAATCTTCAGGAGAAAGTAACTCATCATTCAAATAATTACCTATATTTCACAGAATTATATATCTTTATAAGAAAAAGCTTCAATGTTGAAGTGCCTATTTTTGGCTTGTATCAAAAAAATCTTTGAATTTTCAGTCTAATGGCGCTGATCGTGAAGCTGGGTCGGCACGGGCTGATTCACGGCGACTTCAACGAGTTCAACTTGATGATGCTGGAGGTGAATTTGAAAAAAAAAATATTTTGTAAACATTTTAAAAATTTCTGGAAACTAATTCAAAAATCCAGCATTTTTCTTTATTTTCTCCTAAAATTAGATTTTTCCAGGACGAGCGCATTGTGATGATCGATTTCCCGCAAATGGTGTCCATGGATCATCCAAACGCCGAGTACTACTTCGACAGGGATGTGCAGTGCGTCAGAAATTTCATCAAGTAGGAAATGTTGAATTTGATCAAATACGGATAAAATAAAATGACAATTTGGATAACTCGTAGCTTCGTAGACTATAGTTAAGAGTATAGAGCAAGGTAGGAAGCAATCTTTTCAATACTATTTCATAGGTTACGAAGTATTCAGATTGCCAATGGAATTAGGTTTTGAAATTCTCAGGGCTTGTTATTTTATTTTGGAACTTAGGAAAAATAGTTTGACATATTTTAAATCAACACAATGCCCCAACTATCATCGATACATCAACTAGAATTCTATATTATCGTTTCCCTAATTTTTTGAGACATGCTTAGAAGAGGGAGTAAAATGTTTAGATTAAATTTTTCCAGGAGAAAGTTCGACTATGAAAGTGACGACTACCCGCGATTCCACGAAGTCGAAAGGAAAACGAATCTGGACTCGGAACTGGAGGCCTCAGGATTCACGAAACAAATGAGACTGGACTTGAACAAGGTAGATTCTTTATTATTTTCTCAAAATTTGCAAACTCTTTCCATATGTTTCAAACCAATAGTAAATATGTAGCCTGCAATAGTAGTCAATATTCCTCTGAATATCCACGTAAATCCTCAATTGAATAAGATATTAACAGCTATCTGAAAAACCACATGACGTGCGAAATAGTATAGTTAGGCAAAAGAAGATATGTTATTTTTCGCTAATGTCATGTGTTATACTAACGCGTGGTTTCCAATATTATCAGCTTCCATAAAATTTAGTTTTATATAGGTTTCACAAATATAGAAATTCGGTTTATTTTTTTTTATAGAGATTGTTATTTTGTCTCACATTTTAACAATAACTGATTATTTCAGGCTTACGATGAGGGAAATTTCCTGGCACACTGCGAAGCTGACGATGTGAATGAAGGCGATGAGGAGGGCTCGAGTGGTGATGAACAAGACGAGGATAGAGGTGACGAGGATGATGAGGTTTGGAATTTCTTTTTAAATCTGAAAAATGGAAATGATTTTCCAGGAATAGAAAGGTGGAGAAAAATTGTTGAAGAATAAAAGAATCCAAGAAAACATTTCTGAACAAAATGATCTTTTGTGAATGAAAATGATAGAAACTAATTTTTTCAAAATATAAAGGTTGTTAATTTTCTAGGAAACCCCCGAAAACAATGACGACGACGACGAATCAGATTCTGACGAGGGGACGATCATCCAAGAGGAGGATGAAGACGTCGACAAGGAAGAGCTCAAACAGACAGAGATCGAGAGTCAGCAGCAGGTGGGTGTTCTAGAGAATTATTATTTTTTAAATTTGAAGTATGAACAGAAGTTGGGACGTTTCCCACCGCAAAAATTCGTAATCATCATCTCTCGTCTTATGATTAAGGATAGTAATTGCAAAGCTGACTGGAATACATTCACACGGCATAAGGGGAATATTTGTAGCGGTGGGAAACGTTCCAGCGTCTAATTTTAAGGCTAGAATTTTTGAAACTTACGACAAAGGCGATACGAATTTGATTTGATTTTAGTCTAAAAAGTGTTGAAACTAATGAAAACCCTATATTGTATTCAATCCATTTTCTGTGTATAATACTCATAGAAATTTCAGATCAAAAGATAAACAAAAAAAACACAAACTCTGAAACGTTATGAAATAATGTTAAAAATTCATGAAATTTCCAGATGAAAGCGCTTAGCAAGTCGGAGCGGTTCAACACGTGGCTGAGCACGACTACGTCGCAATTGAGCGACGTCGATCTGAAGGAGCTCGACGGAGAGTGCCCTCTGTTGCTGCATCCTAGAGAGGTGGGAAGGATTCAGCTGAAAATTGGTTATCTGGAAACCGCATGACACGCGCATACGAAATAGTGTATGATTAGAAGAGGATATATGGGGGTAGTAGGCTTTATTTTCCTAGACTATTTTTCACATATCATGAGCTCATGCGGCTCCCAGGTTATCCAATAAAGTTCTAAATTTGAAAATTTTATCATGTTTCTATGTGACATTGGTTTTATCAAGAGATGTATTTATTTATTTTTGCTAATCATTCGAATTCTAATATATTGACAAATTTTAAAATGCCGTTTTCAGGTGGAACGTGAAGCCGAATTACGAGCGGAAAGGGAGGCTTATATTCGAGCGAGAGAGGAGGCTGACAAGGAAGAAGAGGAGATGATGGAAGAAACTGGAAGTTCAGGGAATACGGAGAAGGAGAAAAAGGTAATTTTCTTTTTTGTTTACCTTTTATCATACGTTTAAAAACTTCGCTTAAGAAGAGTTTTAAAAAATAAAATGATTTTTTTAGAGAAAAAATTGTACATATATAAAATTTCTGATACAAGTTTCAAAGTAGGATTGATTTTTGAAAGCTATTTAGTTAGTGACAGGAGCTGAAATAAAATATTTAAACGACTTTTCAGAAATCGATTAAATCGGCTTCCAAAACCGGTCCGAAATCGGTGACCTCTACTGGGTCGACAATTATTCCGCCGGATGAAGTGAAGAGAAGAGTCTCTCTGGAGGCTTTCAGGAATAAGGAAAAGGTTAAAAATAAATAATATCAAACTTTACTATTTTCCTATCTAATTTTTAAATTTTCAGGCCCGCCTTAAAGTCAAAGGCAAACAGTGCGCAGTTCGGAGAGGCAGAAAAGAAAACAGAAACATCATCAAGGAGTACGACGGTTGGATTTGAAGGGATACGAGATAACCTTTATCAATTTTCTGAAAATCTATTTTGGAAAATGTTTGAGTTTTCGCTGAAACTACGGAATTTTCTAGTTGATTTGTTATCAAGACGGACCCCAATTTTTATCATTAGTTTGGCCAGAGTGTTAAAACTGCACCAAAATATTCTTATGTTGAAGGATAGGAAGAAAACATCCATCTGAGATAATTTTTCGGTGCAGTCCATGACATTTTCTGGTCAGGAGAGAATTTATTATTAATCTCGTTTTTGATCATTCTTTATGCAGAGTTTGGAGCTGAAAAAAACTCATTTTATCAATGAAAAGGAGAATTTTTACATGATTATTTTTCAGAAAAGCCACGTTTTTTTTCAGGGAAAAGTTTAAAGTTGTTTTTTCTTTGCTCTTTTGCCATTGCAAATGTCTGAAACTTTTATTCTTTGTCTCCTTTCGTTTTGATAGAATGATGGAGGTCAGGTTTATAAACATTGTTTTGTTTTCCTCTTGGAAATTCATTCTCTGAAAATTTCAACTCAAAACTCTCCTCTTGTTAAACTTTTTCGTTGATTTTTGAAAATTCTAAATAAAGTCGGAAGTTTTATTGTTTATTTTTTCAAAATCCATGTGCTTTACGCTAGAACATATCTATTGCTAGCTGAATGGCTTATATTTTCGAATTTTTAATTGAAGTTTTTCAGATCCAAATTTCTGTTCCCAGAAATTTTCGGTCGGGATTTTTCCGGGATGAGCAACGGTGGATGCCTGAAGGTTGTTAACCAAAAATCGATATTTTAAAGTCGGGGCTTGAAAATTAGGCTACGCCTCCTAAAAATACATTAAGAGGGGAATTTTATCAAACCACTGTTTACGATTTCTGTACTCTAAACGTAGAAAAAAATCGTGAGGAAGAGAGTAGGAAAATTTAAGAGGGGAAAAGATAATAGAGATAAGAGGGTGAGAAAGAGACTATGAGATGATCGAATGGAAAGAAAAACAGTAAATGTCTGGCTTTTTTGCAATCGATCATTTACGAAAAAAACAACGATTTTTTCTCGTCTATCTTTCAAATCTTTTGGAATTTGATCGAGATTTTTGTCTGATTTTTTTTGAAAGTGTATCATCATACAAATTTGAAAACCTTTCTTTCTCATTAGCGCGGGAGATTTTGTTTATTGAGCGATTTTGCTACGTTTCAAAGTTTTTGGAGCTTTATCAAGGTTTTTCCTCTCCGACCCCTGACTCGGCCGTCGATATTTAACCTTCAAGACCTTTTAAATCCAAAATTATTTTTAAAAATTCCAGGATATGGCCCAAGAGAACATCGATATTCCAGATGATTTTGAGGTTAATTTTAAAAAATAATAACTTAAAAAGCTAGTTTTTTTTTTTCAAAAATTCGAATTTTCAGCTGCCGGTTGGCGCGTTCGACATTCCTCGCTGCTACGACGGCGATCTGAAGTCGGTGATCATCCCGGAGGGTATGATCCGAGACAGGGTCAGACGGTTGGCTAAAGGTGAGAAATTTGTATTTTTAAAATAATGTTCTAGAGAATTAGACGAATTTTGAAACACATTCATGAAAAATGTCAAACTTTTGATATTTTTAATCAGGCTTCTCAAAACTCGATCCACAGAAAATAGTGCATCTTTTCAAGAAAGAAAAAGAAGACAGGCTCTTTTTCTCTCGATATGATATACTACTTTTTGCGGGTTGAATTTTGAAAAGTCTGTTTTTAAATTCAGATATCCATGAAGTTATCGGCAATGAACAACTCTCTCTGCTGTGCGTTCTCAAGGGATCCTACAAATTCTTCACGGCGCTGGTAGGTTTCAAGAAAAATCAAACGGATATTTTTGGCCTATGGTAGTATATTCGCCCTACATTTACCCTCACCCTTTACAGTATTTGCTCGATTTTTGAGAAATAGTATGGAGAAAAGGGAAAAATCGAGCAAACACTACAGTAGGCCTATTTTCCCATAGAATATAATGCTCTCTTTCTACTTCATTAAAGACCTCAAAATCGCACTTAATTTGAGAATTTTTGCAAGTTTCAGTAATGTTTTACGACAAGTCGAAACTAATTCGAGTATCTACAGAGCTATCCCTGATGTTTACTTATAATAAATAGCATAGCTTATGATTTGTTAAAAAGTCGAAGAGCAATTATCTCAGGTGGACGAACTATCGAGCGCCCGTTACTCGTGTCCTGAGCCGATGACCGTCGATTTCATTCGAGTCAAGAGTTACGAGGATCAGTCCTCCACTGGAATGATCCAGGTCCGTTTAAAAAATAACATTCAATTGAAAATATTTTTCCAATCTTGTGTGAAGGATGCTTTTTGAAGTTGAATAGATTTTATCCTTTCCTGATGATGGTCGAAAAATGTCTCAAAAATACGATAATTTGATTGAAATTACTTTGGTTTTTCTCTATGCGATTAGCGGGGCTTTAGAAGTCATTATCATTTCTTGGCCCCTTTTTGAAAGATGCTTCAGAAAGACTATAATTAGGTTGATGTTCATCTCGTTACGATTGTCTGATATTGAAATTAAGATTCGATAAACCTAAAAAATAAAATATGAAAAATTAAAAGCAAATTTTCCAGATAATGGGCTTGGCAAATCTGGAGGAGCTGCGCGGCAAGAACGTGCTCGTCGTCGACGACATTGTCGATTCCGGACAGACCATGGCTAAACTCCTACACACTTTGAAGGAAAATGGTCATTTTTAAATTTTGTTTCAAATCTCAAAAAAATGACCCATGTAGTTTTCACTTTTTTTTTTTGAAAAATAGCATGGGAAAAGAAAAAGAGGACGGGAACGACAAGGGGACAAGAAATTCAGATATGGAAAGATGATTTTTAATCAGATATTTAGATTTTAATAATTTGAAAAATGTAATTTTTAGAAGATAAAAAAGAATTGATAAAGTCATAGAAAAGATGAATTTTCAAGAAAAGCTGTAAATTTTACAATTGAAAAATGCTAAATTCCGCAAGTATTTTCTCATAGATGATAAAATGATGTTTTAAAAAGATTTATTTAAGTCAGAAAAATCTATCCTTCGGGGGTATTTTCATTGCTAAAAGTTTGAAATAATTTCTATGAAAATTTCAGGCGTGAAACAGTCGTGGACGGCCCTGTTGGTGTCGAAGCGCGTGCCGAGGATGATCCAGGTGCCGGAAAACTTCGTCGCCTTCAGGATTCCAGATAAAGTTAGTTGGATTTTAGGTCTCCTATATCTGTCAACGGTTTTTTCTTATCTCTCCATTTCCTACGCTCTATAGTCTCCCTCTATCTGTTGACAAATACAGGAGGCCGAGTTTTTGGTCTTCAGAAAAGAGATAATTATAGCAGTAAACATGCTTTGATTTGAGAGGCATTAAACATTAAAAGCTGAAAACAGTTGATAAAAAATCGAAATTCGATGGAAATTAAAAATAAAACCTGCAGTTCATCGTTGGCTATGGATTGGACTATAACCAGAAATTCCGAGACCTCAACCATATCTGTGTGATGAGCTCGAAAGGCATCGAACGATACAAAAACAAATAGACGAACTACAGTAAGCCAAAAGGGTCGTTGCTAGATGTTTCTCCATCCATTTTTAAAATTTTCTAAAAATCTGTTAGAATGCCTTCAGAATATCTTAAGGTTTTCAAAAGCTCTCTTAAGCTCTATTAGATTTTCTTCAAAGTATTCGCAAATTTCAAATATCTTCTTTAGAATTATTACTTTTTCGAAAGATTCTGAATTTAGGGATTTGAGAAGCTAGATGATGTAGTTCTTCTCATTTATTTAGAAACTATCATAAATTTGGCCTCAAAGAGGTTCGAAATTGATTTTAGAGCTTATTTTCTGGGATTTAACCATTAGAAATAATAATCATCAGTATTGATTCTAGTTAGCTCTTGTGAATAGCTTTAATCTGACTTTATTTTGAAAATTCGATTTTATTCCATGATATCAAGGTTCAAAACATATCAGTTAACACACAACAAGTAATAATCTTGAGTTTCAATAAATTAAGAAAAAGTATCCAACATTGGGTAGATTGGATTTTACTTTGAATGATTTTCAATTTGTTTGAAGCATAGATTAGTTTTAGATATGTGTAGTGAAGTATCTTTTGCTTGATTAACATAGCTTTGATAGGTTTCAAAAATTTACAAGAAGTTTAGCTTATGCTCGATATTGCTTGATCTTTGTATAAATTATCATAAAAAATAGAAAAATGGGCGACGCTTCTTCCAAATTCAGCAATCCCATTCCACGTTAACTTCATGCGGCACTTTCTTCGAGCGTGTCCAACTCATGACGATGATAGTATTCATTGCTTCGACTTCTTCGTCTCCTGCCTTTCCTAAAGATGAAGTTTTGGAAGAAAAAATGTTTCGTTCAAACAAACATATTTGAAAAATCCTAAATTCTAAATGAAAAACATTCCCCAAACAATTTTAACATTTCGTTTGATCAATTAAAATTTTCTTGAAACCCCAAACTATCTAACGAAAAAAGTTTTAAATAACCTTCCTAAAAATGCAAAATTTTGTAAACCTGTCAAAGATTACTGTATGAATTACCGTAACCCCACTCACCTTGTACTAGCACTGTTTTGACTGTTTCTTCTTGGCGAATTATTCGCGACTAGGTGCTGCCTTTCGTCGTCCTTCATCCCGCCCCCTCGAATGCCCTTTCTGGATTTGGAATGCGGACTTTTCCGAGAGTGATGGCGTCTGCTGTTAGTCCTAAAAAAATTAATATATTTTAAAGGTAATTATTTGAAGGGAGCGTTTATTAAGTAAATTTTATTTTTAACTCCCAGAAAAGTGGTCCGTTAAACGATGATTCGTTAAAAAAATTTTGGATCGAGATAATTTGTTGGAGCTTATGATAAGGTTTTTTTATTCGATTGCAGAAAATAACAATAACGCGCGATTGGATTTTTTTAAACGTTCGCATAGCAATTATTTTTGGAAACCTATCTACTGAAAAATCTCTAATTGAAACCCATGGGTTTCTGTTTTCAGAGGTGCAATTTTCGGAAAAAGTCGATCATTTCAAACCGTCACAACTCTTGATCTGATAATCGTAGAAACTTACAACTAGAATCAAAAGTAAATATGCTCGAAATACTCTAAAGGATGCATGAAAACACTTCCCAATGTGATTTGGGATGAGCAATGGATAATTCTGGCATTTTAACAAACCTGTTATGTGGATTATCATAAATATCGATTTCCGGGGGTCTAGGGTGAATATATCGGTCATTAACGATAATGAAAGCTCTAAAATCGCAACTCAAATTTGAAAATAAAAAGTCCCTACCGATAGGTTTGAAAGAAAATGATCAAGGCGTTTTTGAACGTAAAGAAAATCATCGTGTAAGTGACTAGGCCCTGTACGAGCATTAGATATAGGCGGACCTAAATTTTCATCTCCGAAAAAATAATAAAAACAAAAAAAAAACCAGTAAGAATGGTATATCCTGAAGAGAATTGGCTAGAATGATAGCCCAAATATCGACGTCTCTTATGACCTAAAATTATACGATTTTTGGTAAATTCTTAAGAGTGGATGTCAGGAAAAATCAAAGTCATAAGGAAGGGGTGCGGAACAGGGGTCCTTCGATTTGGCTGATTTTCACATATATTGTTCAGTTTTTCATGCTGATTCTCGCGGTGCTATTCGTTTTTCGTAAAAATTATGGTATGCAGGATTACGGTAGCTTGAAGTTTTGACAGACCTGACCTCAAGAAAAAATTCATAACTTCCTTATTTGTGGATTAAATTAAACGCGGTTTTTAGCATTGGATAGCCCATGAAAAACTACAAATAATGTAACTACGATGAGTCTCGGCAATCGTTAATTTGGCGGAAAAATTAGAATATTCAAAAATGTGACTTTAACATACCCCTAGTTTTCGATTTTTTTCGATCAAAAGGAAGTTCGATCGCCGACCAAATATTAGCCCACGAGAAAGAGGATTCAATTCTGCACAAGATATGATCAATTTTGTTAAAAATTAGGGTGACCGAAACCACGAAAAATGCATCCGAATGTGTAAAACCAGGATGATTATTGCATTCTATCAACTTCGACCCCCCACAACTTTCTTATTTCTGAACCAAATTTTACGATTATTTTTTTTATTTCGTCGATCTTGTCGAGGAGAATATGGCAAAAATAAAAAGAAAAATTTTGGAAATTAATTTTGGTGGGAATAAATTACCCAAAGTTACCCTATATACTCGTACTACGTTTACGCGTAAATGACGTTGGAAAAATTCGTCCTTCCAGTATGTTGCGTAGAGCGACATGGTGAACAACTTTCGTTCCAGGATTGACTTCGGATTCACATTCGTATGAGCTCCAGAATTTTTTGAAGTTCAATGACTAGTTATTGCAAAATGCCGTTTTGACAGTAAATTTCGAAAAATCGTAACTCCCTATGTGTGCATATTCTAGAATAAGTTCTGGAACAAAAGTTGATTGACTTGAAGAGCTTTACAAGATTTCATAGAAAACTCTGACATTAACTTACATTACACTTGTAAATATAGTACGGGTATATAGGGTAACTTAGGATAACTTTTTCCCACCAAAATTAATTTCTAAAAAATTCTTTTTATTTTTACTTTATTCTCTTACTCAATACCTACAAAATAAAAAATAACCATTCAATCTGGTCCAGAAATAAGAAAGTTATGAGGAGTCAAAGTTGACACTATGAAATAATAACCCTGGTTTTACGCGTTCGAACGCATTTTTCGTGGTTTCGGTCACCCTAATTTTGAACAAAACTGATCATATCTTGTGCAGAATTGAATCCTCTTTCTCGTGGGCTAATATTTGGTCGGCGATCGAACTTCTTTTTGGTCGAAAAAAATCGAAAACTGAGGTGAATTAAAGTCAAAATTTTTAGTTTTTATTTTTCCCGCCAGAGCAGGTGGTTGTTGCAACTTGTCATAGTTACATTATTTGTAGAGTTTTTCATGGGCTATCCAATGCTAAAAATCGCGTTTAATTTAATCCACAAATAAGGAAGTTATGAATTTTTTCTTGAGGTCAGGTCTGTCAAAACTTCAAGCTACCGTAATCCTGCATACAATAATTTTTACGAAAAACGAATAGCACCGCGAGAATCAGCGTGAAAAACTGAACAATATATGTGAAAATCAGCTAAATCGGCGGACCCCTGTTCCGCACCACTTTGAATAATTCTGACATTCACTCTTAAGGAGGTTTTTTTTAATTATTTTTCAAATTAGAGGTACCTGCCAAAACTCTGCTCGCCTTCTAGGCATAATCAATTCCTCGTAAGCTTTTGTGATTGCCACCCTCATTTTCCTGGCTCTAGATACTGTCAGAACGAAAGGGAATTGTAAGAGGGATAGCTGAAAATTTATTTAAAAAAATAGATTAAGGTTCATCTTGGAGACAAGTAAAAAAATATTATTTTTGGAAAATCCACCATTTTTTATAAAAAAAAAAAACAATTCTACAAAATAGGTGTTGGATAAATAGGGCGGCTTTTTGAAATATCGAAAATTTTACCGTCCACGCAGCCAAAACAATTTGTTGCATTCGTTTGTCCGTATAAACCACCTTTTCCTTGAAGACGTCGAAGAATTCGACGATATCTGCAAAAATTTAGCTTTCAACAGCGATTTTGTTGAAACGACTCGTGAAAAGGTTTCATATACTACATAATAAAACATACTTTTGAGTTGAAATATAACATTTAGAACTGATTGAAGAGGTAAAATTATGCATGTTTGAATTTACGATGGTCATTTTTCTTGTGGAACTTATTTTAGACAGTTTTATCTCGTCTATCTCTTATCGTCGAAAGATTTTTTTAAGAATGATGATAAAATATTTACCTGACGAAATGGCCAAATAGGCTAGAAGAATCTGAGAGAGCTGCTCTCGAGAAATATCCCCTTTTGGTAACAACCACCTGCCGATAATCAATGTGACGAGCAGCAATTGCTCCAGAAGTTGAAGAGCTAACTCCTCTTCGCCGTCTAAAATTTGGTTATCAATCTTGTTGACAAGATTCGATCTCTTAAATAATGAAAACACGAATTTTAGATTTTCGAGAAAAAACAATCGCAACCGCGCAAAATTAAAATCTAGACTATCTAATCAAATCTTCGAAATTTTTGAAACATGTCTTCAAAATTCATTTTTTCTTATGATGAAATGTAGGGTCTAAAATTTGTGGCTAACAAAATTATTTTTAGAGTGGATCTTCATCGCATAGCTGTCTCAATTTCTAGCTCTGAATTCCTATTTTTCTCGGTTTTTGAAGCATACCCGGAAATCAGGTTCGATTTATGAAATAAAATTACAAAGTTTCGAATCTGGACATTTTATTTAAAGGGTTTATCTGTTAACGTCAATCGCTACCAGATCGGCTTTTTCTAGACAGTTATTTTTCTCTCGTTTTTTAAACATATCCCTGCAACTATTCGGTTCGTCATTTCCATCAAAATTTGCACATAAAAAGTGTTTTGTTTGAACTCTACAAACGAATTCCCAAAAGACGCGAAAAGCTGTATTAAATGTCCAAAAATGGACGAGGAAAAAACATGAAAATATGTCAGCCGATTTTTGAAGACATGCTTTATCATGGGATGAGATTTTTGAAAAAACAAACAAAAACTCATAAATCTTTCAGCGAATTATTGCGATGCTAAAATTCTCGAGAAAATCGACATTTTTCAAGTTTATGAAAACATTTGAGTAACTTTTAAAAATGATAAAAATTTGAAAGAAAGATAACATTTTTATTAACACTGACTTTATCTTGGAAACAGTTTTAATGTTTCAAAATTTGTTGCAAAAATTTTTTAAACCTACCTATCAAAATATCGGATTTCCCATCTTTTGCCAAATCTTCTCTCCATTCGCAAAGTTTCGTTTCCAAAAGCCAAATTGGTGGTGCGGTAGCTACGATATAAAGAAGTAAACTTGTGCAGAACCTAAATTAAAAAAATATACCTGCCGGGCTTTTAGGCTATCCTTGATCGTAGGATAAGAATTTCGGAAAACTTACCATTTCCTTTCATCTCCAGCCCTCATAATAATCGTGTAACTTCCTTCAAATACGATAAGCAAGGAAATTAAGGCGAATAACCAGACGGAGTCACTAAGAATTGAGAAAAATGAAAAATTGAAAACTTCCCAACTTTTGCTCGATCCGTACGGTTTGAATGATCGTTGCCATAGAGTGGACAATAAATAGGGCTCGGGCGAGGATCGCTCTGAAAGTGGAATTGTCATTTTAGGAATTCACTTTCATGTTAAACACGAACCAGACCTATCAATATCTAATCTTTATGAGAAGGCTCCCTTTTTTGAAGCTTAATCTTGGAATTATTAGGTAAATTGAACATTTGAAAATAATAGCATCATCTTTCCAAAAATGTTTGCAAACCGAC
Source organism: Diploscapter coronatus (assembly GCA_964036155.1). Lineage (NCBI taxonomy): Eukaryota > Metazoa > Nematoda > Chromadorea > Rhabditida > Rhabditidae > Diploscapter > Diploscapter coronatus. The sequence goes on along the minus strand of OZ038422.1, from coordinate 41,594,177 downwards.
CTTCCCACAGCCATGAAAACGTATGCGCTGTCGACGTGAGGATGAGGTGCTAATTCTGGAGCGTGGCGGCGAGGGGCGACAATTCGATTGACATTTCCAGGTGAAGTCGACCGCGCTCGTCGCGATTCTGGAGTCGACGACGATGTCATCTGGCAATTGATCGGATTACTATAGTTTTAGACTGATGAAGACCAGTCTTTGAATAAGTTCCCCATTTATTTTTTGATATGAGAAATGCAAATCTATCCATGACTTGTTGAACTTCTATAAGGATGACGTTCAGCTTTCCGAATAGACATATTTATAGGGTTTTAGGGTGGAAAGGTAGCTTCTCAATTTTTTTTTATCTCTTGCACTTTCATAAGGCAAAAATTACCATTTATAAAATCTCGAATATGGTAGAATTAGATTAGAATCTCGGCATGATGATAGTTTTGGCGACGAAAATGAAGATCAGAAGAATTCGGTTCACGGAGATTTTGGTCGTCAATCTTTGGGCGCTTTGTCTCAAAAATGGACTGAAAATGCCGCGGCTTGAAGTCGGAAGAATGATGCTCGTTTGGAGTCGGCAAAAATTGGCACGTCTAGGAGAGGTCTTCTAGCTTTGTTTAGAGATAAACCCCAGAGGATTTGGAGATATCAGATGCCGAAAGACGCAGTTCATTGGAACAAAAAGAGATTGATCTATTTTTTCCTTGGATAAAAGAGATCAAAATGACCTTTTATTTGAAAACCCTAATAGTTCTGATAGAGATTTTCAATTTGGACGAATTTTGGTATGAAATTGTAGATCTTGATGAGAAGAATATTTTGATATAAAATTCAGCCAGATTCTTCTAATCTGTCAACTCTATTATTCTTCAACGTTATAAAAATGATTACTTTTTGAAAAGTAGAAAAATTTATAAATGCAAATGTGAAAATTTGATATAGAGTAATTGAGAGAATGAAGATAGCAGGAAATATAAGCCTGCAGTCGAAAATGACAACTGCGGACGAAAATGGTCCTTGGGGAATTTTGAAGTGAAGAGAAATGAGAAGAAACACGGCAATCATCGCCAAATCTCAGGAGGGTTTTTTTTTTTTTTTAAATAGGCGAAAATAAGGCTGAACGCGACAGACACTAGTGTTGCGGTAACATGAAAAATAAGGAGATTTGAAAATTAGTATGAACCATGATTCAACTGACTCGTTAATCAATATCGTTTTTAGAAATTGTACTGGGTCCGTACTAAACCTCCCTAACTTGGCTTCAGGTTAACTCGATCTTTTCTGTATTTTGGGGAGAGACAAGGCTAACCTAGCCTGAGGTTAATTTAACCTGAAAGGGGATTGGGTACGGGTCCAGTATTTAGTCTACCCTTCTGCTCTCGGGCTGGACGGTCGGTCCTCCCAAGTCTCCTGCGATTCTTCAACTCATCGCCATTGTCGTTTTACTCGAACACAAGTGAATAATTTTTGAGTAACGATTTGTGTTTGCCTGTCTGCACCACAACTCGAAACGTAACACATACTTTCAGTGCCTGTATTCGTAAACGCATCGGGAGGCTCTCGACGTAGTTATGAATACGGGTGCAGAATATCGTCAGAATTGTAAAACATTCACTGATCTTCTCAATTTATGAAGTACAACCATCTTTTATCATTCAAGTTTTCAATTTTTTCCTTTTCAAACCCAAAAAATAGACCCTGGTCTATTACTTCTCTTTTACGTGCTGCACGCGTTTGGTTGTTTTCGATTTGGCGCCAATTTTTCTTGTTTTTCGTCTTCGGCTTGAAAGAGACGCTTCCGTTTTCAATTCTTTATTATTTCGGAAAATAGCATTGAATTTTTCGAGAGGAAAAGATAGATAAGAAAGAGATACATGGGGTTTTAGAGAGGAAAAGAAGCAGAGTGAGTCAGGTAGTAAAGAAAAATACGAAGAAAAAGATAGAGAAGGTTAGAGAGCACGAGGAAAAGATAAATGCTAGTAGAAAGAGAGAGACAAAATGGAAATCGGCATCCCCCTTCCTTTTTTCCCTTTCCTCTTTCCATTTACGTGATGAAGTGAAAATAACCGAGACTATCGACTTCTCTCGGACTCCATTTTTTTTTATTTTTCACGAGCTCCCTTATTTTTAGGAAAAGGATAAATTTGATTTAGATAAGCTTCAAACTTTCTGATAGAATTTAGAAAATAGATTATTTGTTTGGCCTCTTGATGATAAAAAAAATGCAAATTTTCAAGATCTTCTTCATGACTTTCGATCAGGAACAAGTAAAGACTAATTTTTAAAAACCCAAAGGCTCGCTTATAGAAATTTACACAAGTATCGAATCAGGATAATATCTGCGTCATAAAATGCAGGAAGTTTTTAAAAATATTTTATGGTCAAAACCACATTAAAGTTACTATGTTATGTACCAAGATAAGATCCAGTCTCTGGGGTTTTCAGTCTCTGGATACTCAAAGATGGTCATATCTTAATACGTACTGTGGCAAATCCAATCCGGATTTTTTACATTAAATAAAGGATATTTTTTGGATTTATTATGCAAGAGATTTTCCAGCATCAATCTTGGACGAATTTCTATGAGTGGATCTTTGTTCTCTCCACTTTAGCCTTTGCTCGTACCTGTTTTCGATAGAAAATGTAGTTCTACTGGCAGAGGTTTTCTTCAAAAACAAGGCTTAAAATAAAAAAAAAGCTCGAAATTTTACTGTGCCCTTCAAAAAATGTTTAAAAGTCCGTCCTCTTTATTTGGGTTTACCGAACTACTGCGTTTTTGCCACTTTGCTCTTTCTTTTCATTACATTTCGATTTCACGTTCGCTTTTCGCGGAGTCGGTTTTTTTTCAATTTCTATTCTTTTCGTTTGTAACCCCGCCCCTTTTCTCTGCTTCGTTGTTATTTCTCATTATCTCCTCTTTTCCTCAAGTTATTTCCGCGCTCCTATTTTTATGTTTCTTTCGAAAAATTGCCCGCATTTTGTAAAATAGGCCTTGAAAGTGAGAGAGCTCTAGAGAAAAAGGGGGAAACGCCTAGGGGTTAGAGAACGAGAGCGCCATACTCATTCCATCAATACTCGCCAAAGGCTTAGGAGAGGAGCGGCGAAAATCGGCTGGCATATTTTCAAAAAAGTTCCCTTCTGAACGATCGGAACGTGACGATGTTCACCTACAACTTTCCAGCCAAATCGTATTTGTATTTTTCTATGGCTTGAGCCAGCACCCGGGAATTGTCTAGAGAAAAGGCAATTTCATTGGAAGTGCGGTATTTTCCTATTTATCGCTTCAAATCGCTATAGCCCCTAAAATTGCCACTTGGCTATTTGTTTCTACTTTCTACGCGTTTTCGCTTATCACCGTTATCAGCAAGCCCCTCTCCTATTCATTCGCTACAAATTCGAGTCTTTTCGGTTCGTTTTCGTATTTTTATAAAAATCGAAATTTTTGCGTGATTTACGCATTTCCTTGTTCTTTTATGCGCTCTCTGCGTAAATTGCGTCGGATGAAATTGATTTTTGCGGAAAATAATAATTTCAGGGTACTGAATGCCGGGAGAGCGCTCGCCGGGTGGCGGCTCGTCGATTTTCGGCCGAATTTCGGCGAGATCCTCGATTTTCTCGTCCAAAGACATCAAATGCAACGTCCAGCTCCTAGACGATTCGGACACCATCTCCAACGAGTTCAAGGTCGGCCATTTTTAGAAGACTAGAAAAAGGGGAAATTGAGTGAAATCAGGGAAATTTTATGAAATTGCGAGATTGGTTTCAAAAATTCTTAGCCAGCGCTTTTCAATTCCAACGTTCGTCTTTCATGATAAACAACTTTTGTTCCCTGGCTCCTTTTCTCATGTTCACGTTATCATTTATCAAAAATGAACACGCCTTTATTGTCCAGCTCAAAAATTTTCATGATAAAGAGGAAAGGGACGTTTCTTTGAAACCTATTCCAAGGAATTTTTGGAAAAATGACAAAATACCAAGCTCTTTTCAATTTTTATATGCTCTTTTGAAGTTGAAGCCTTAAAGAATTCGATATTTCTCATTAGATTTAGGGGAAGTTAACCGAATTCTAATCAATTTATAAATCGCGTTGTTTTGGCTATTAGTTAACATGAGTTTGTGAATAAGTCTATTTTTCAATTTGGTGTCTTGAAAACGTCGAAAATCGATACTCGATATGAAAAACGACTCGATTTTGATTTATTGTTTATGTCAAAACCTTTTCCCATTCTTCCTCTTAGTCAATAATGCAAATAATTCAGACGGAATATAAATATCGTTCGGTTGGGGGAAACATGAAAAGATTTTATTCGAAAGAAAAAAATCATGAAACAAACTTGTGCGGAGATTATCGTTTGACGCGCGCAAATAAAAAAAAAAACTCCGTGATTCTTTTTCAAAACGGGGAAATAAACGCTAGCAAATAAAGTGAACAACAAGAGAGATGTTCAATGTAATTGGATCACGAAAGTTGTTGAGGTGGGGAGAAAAAGTAAATGAAAAATTTCTGCCTAAAGGGATTTCTTTTCGAACTTACGAAAATCAAACATTTGATTAACTCTTCGAATTTTGCTCTGTATTTTTGGAAAAAGTACAGATTTTTCGATTTTTTAGCGGTTGGCGATTTTCTCGAAAATTTTGTGATACATGCCATCCGGTTTTGAACGCTATGCTCATAATGTAATGAGAGCTTTTGGCAAGTGGCAAAGGAAAAGCGTTCAGTTGTTTTTGATGAAGATTGAAGTAAATGAAGAAAGGGAGGAAAGATGAGATGTAATATAGAGCTAAAGTTTGTTTGCTTTTTGTCAATCCTCTGATGATACGAAAAGAGTTATCTCTGAACCTGGAATAGCGAAAGTAAAGATTAGGTAAAGCTGAAGAATTTGTTTGCAAGTTAAATTTGTAAAGTCTTTTTTCTTCGAAAAAGTCAAGAGACGATTTTAGGTAAAAGTTGAAAGATCCTCTCCTTTTGAAATTTCAACCCGAAAACTCGATAAACTAAACCCCTTTAGAAGGCTCTTTTTGAAGACTCTAAATCAATTTGAAACGCCCAAGAAAAGTACACACAAGCATTCACGAAGTATTACATTCCTTTGTTATTTTTTATTCTGAAATTTATCCTTGGAATTTTCTGCAAAGATAAAAAAAGTCTGCCAAAAACAGCTAACCTTTTCTTCTAATCCAATTTCCTAGTGGGACTATTTTTGTTTCTGAAAATAAGTTAAGCCACTTTTGGACGAGTAGTAGCTTATTTTCTTGCTTTGCTCACCTCGCGTTTTTCCCGTGTATCGATTCAATTACCCTTCGAGGAAGGACTCGGACACTTTTTTTCTCCTCGCGAGAAATGAAATGGAAAAATCATGAAAACACTCGCGTGCAAATGCGCAGGGCAACAAATTGAACAGCGAACGGGCGTTCGCTCGGCTAATTTCCGATTTTTCGTCAAAAGGAAAACGTCGATCAAATCATTCATTCGTCGAAACTTAGCGGTGATTTGACGATGATAAGAAGAATTAATCGGACAGTTGTCGGAAACTCAGAAAAAACCAAAACATCCCACATCTTGCAGAGAATTGAGCTGGATTTTGAAAATTTTCACGGGAATGATAAAATGATTTTGATACTCCTCAAGAAACATTACAAGATATTTCGGCGCTTTTGTCGGCAATCCTATGGTGCTATGGAAATCATTCTGAAAATAAACGCCTAGAATAAGAATTTTCACGTATAAGGAGTGCGTATTGAATTTCTTCCCTAAATTGCCTCACACTAAAGATAACCTCTAAGCTTTTCTTTGAATTTTGGACTTTGAAAGCTCAGTGGTTCTAAATTTTTGAAAAAAAACAAACTTTTGTTTTTTTCTAAACCATAAAAATACACAATGGAACGAATTGTTAATTTTTGTATTTTATGTAACATTTTTTGAAACGTATGAAATGCCTGCTATCAAAAGCGAGCTACTTTCATTAATTAGCGACTTTGCGTGTAATGCTACCATCTGGATTCTTGAAACCTGTTAAACCCTGCAACTTGTCTCACCCTTTGCCAAGAATCAATTGAAACATATGCGTCCTTCGTATAGGATAATAAATAACCAATTAGACGCTATAAAACACACTTTTTTAATCAAAAAACGCCCTATTCCTTGATGATAGCTTTTCACCTTCTCGTTATTATTTTGTCGTATTCTCAATTCCGTCTCTATCTTTGCCGTATCTTGGCAACGCCTAAATGTCATTCCACGAACACACCAAAATTAATGAATGAACGAAAATCAGTCCAGCCGGATTTTCGAGGTTACCATTCATCATTAAACTATCGACTTTATCAGATATCTGTTTGCAATTCTTACGGATTTCAGCGGAGATTTTTGCTTGGGAAAATATTATTTGATAAAGGTCTGGTCAGAAAATAGAAATTAGACACCATCACGCGGCTGCAATTTACTATAGGCGCATGGAGTTTGAGTAAATATTTCGGAAAAATGATAAGAAACTTTGAAATTATCTAAGTTTTGAATAGAAAAAATCATATATCCCATCTTATCGAGAGAATGAAATTTTGGATAATTGAATTTTCGAACTTTGGATAAAAAGGGATTTCATATATCCGTTCCTAGCCTTTGAGGATAACATTTTCGATGATGCTTTTAGAATGCTAAATCATCTTCATGCATTAGTTATGAAAGCATTCAGTGGCTTATCTGGGGGTTGTTTTCATGATGCGTGTCTCTACGAGAAATGGCAAGCTGGGGATTTTTACTTTACGAAATCAATTTTAAATAGAAATATGTTTCATGAAAATTGAAGTAATTCATCATGGGATATGAAGTGATGATGACAGGTTATAACTTAAAAAATAGGTTTCGAAAATTATGCCATTTTCATTGTAAGATGTAAAAATGATTTATAAAAGAAAAACTAAACAGATGAGTTTCAAGAAAATTAGATAATTTTCGCTATAAGATATAAAAACAGTAGTTTACTGTTTGTGGATGGAATAAAAAATTTAAAAAAAATTTTTTTTAATTCAAAATATTTTTCTTCAGAGAAGCGACACCGCCCAGACCATCCTGGACTATGTATGCGAGTTGCGCGGCATTCAGGAGAAGGACTACTTCGGGCTCAGGTATCAGGATCACAACAAGCATAGGGTAAGTTGGAAATTTTTTAAGAGTGGGCGCTTTTATTTTCGGTTTTACGATATTTAATTAAGGTATAGTCTAAATGAAGATAGAAGTTTTGAGCTTGAAGGAAACTCGACTATTTATGATTTTTAGCGCTAGAACCCAGGCGTACCAATTTAACGTTTGGAATACACATTTATGAACGTTCTAAAACGTATCTATAGTTTGAAATCAAATTGAAATTCAACCCGAATTAAAAACGAGATTGCCAAATTAGGAACAGATAGATCGAATTATTTTGCAATGCAGAAAATGGAAATAACCGAATTAGGGGTTGTTTTGCGAAAATTGAAAAATTTGGAATCTTATTTTTCAGTACTGGCTGGACCTATCGAGGCCGATATCGCATGTCGCGAAGCAATTCAAATGTAGGCTTGAAAAATTCATTAATTACATAAATTTTTCATTAGATTCAATTTCTCAATGAATACAAGTGCAATAATCTAGCACAATGTTTAAAATATCGAAATACGTTTAGATATCGACCAGTTTCTCGAAAAATGAGTGTTTTTGATTTTTTGAAAAACCAGAAAACTTTGAAATTAAACAAAAAAAATATGTATATATATATATAAATTTCAGCGGATAATTTGGCGTTGCGTTTGCGTTTCCGCTTCTACCCGACCAACCCGTCGCATTTAAGAGATCCGGTCACTAAGTAAATTATTGGTTTTCGGAGAAATTCGCATATCTCTCGTTCTTAGATAATAATCATTGTAGATTTTTAAAACTATCGATTTTCTGACAAATTGAAAAAAAAATAAATAAAAATACTTTTCTGATAGATACCAATTGAGGATTTTGAAAACTCGATTTTTAAAGTAACTAGCATATTTTGATTTTTAGGTATCAACTTTTCGTGCAGCTGCGTCGCGATCTGCTCCACGGCCGACTCTACTGCCCTCAAACGCACTCGGCTGAATTGGCGGCGCTCATTTTGCAGGGTAAATTCAATTTTTGCAGTTTAGTTGCACATCAATTCAAATCGAAAATTAAAATCGCTAATTTTTTTGCTAATATTAGGAAAATTTTTAAACAGATGGAAAATACGTCAGATGAAATATCTATGCAAGAAGAAGAGACGTTTACTGAAGCTCAATATATTTGCGCTGTTAGATTAGAAATTTTGAATCATATAAAATTTTCGAATTTATCATCATTTTCATATTTTTCAGCCGAACTTGGTGACTACGATGCGGAAGTGCGTCCTTCGAATTACGTCAGCGAATACAAGCTGCTGTTAAGACAGACGCAGAAGACCGAGGACAGGATTGCGGAATACCATAAGGCGCTAAAGTGGGTTTAAAGATAAAAACAAACTAAATTTTAGGAGGTAAATCCCAACTTTAGCTAAAATATTCATACACCTTATTTTTCTTTATTAGTTGAAATTCTTCAAAATCCTGAAAAGACAGAAGATGCTAAAATTCTCACACTCACACTACATGTTATTTTTCTTCGTTTCTTTAGTTTTCATGAATGCTAAAAAATTAAGGGGAATAAAAAACCTGATGTTTCAGAGGCAAATCCTTCGAAGAGGCGGAATCTGCATTCCTCCAAAAGGCCAGCCTTTTAGACACATACGGCTTCGACCCGTACACTGTGAAGGTAAGGTTTAAACATTGGACAAAAAGGAACAAAACTAGACATTTTGGACCTAAAAATAAAAATAAGAAAAATGAAAAATTGGCCTGAAATTTGAATTGATTGAATTTTAGGACCCGAGAGACTCAACGACGGCAGTCTATCTGGGCGTTTCACACAAGGGCATCCTCATCTACCAGGTCTCTCAGAAACTCCATCATATCACTTGGTGAGAGAAGCGAATTAGTGATTCTTGTAAAACCTGAGAAGGATTTGAGCACAATTTATGGAGTTTTGAAGCAACGTGACAATATTCTCATTCGATTTTTGAAAAGATATGAATTTCCATAATTTGCCAATTTATGTTCGTACTATGTACACCTGTCAAATTCATCCAATCTAGTCGATTATTATGGATCTCCTGAAATCGATCAAATTTAATAAATTTGCAAATTTCAGGGATAAACTTGGGGAACTCGATTATTTTTGTGACTTATTGAAGACTAAACTATAGGCCAATTGTGAAAACTAAATTTCGGATGTTCAGGGATAAACTCGAAAAGGTGGACTATGTGAGCAGAGAGCTGCGCATCACTCCGAAAGACGACTACGAGCCACCCCCGGCTGCTCCAGGCATGACCAATGGGCTCGAGGCTAGTCCGACTAAGGTCAGAACTGACAAAAATTCAACACATATCTAGGCAGGGCTTAAGCGGCCAGATCGTCCCAACGTGTACACTCTCCCAAAAGCCAAAACTTCTGCCAAAATCTTGTTGCGTACATGCGCCCCATCATTTATCAACTTTCTATAGAAAAATTTGAATTCGCCTACTACCCCCTTCCCTGTACTTTTTTTTTTTTCGTTATGGCTGAAAAACCGCCTAGGTCTGAATCCAAAAATTAACTTTGTGTCTTTGAAAGTTTATTTTTCTTTTTCTTAAATTTACCTAAAATATTTCGCCGGGTCAGTTCTACGAAAAAAAAGCGTAAATGTGTGTTGCATTTTCTCTGAAATTTATCATCATCCTTCTCAAAAATCCATATTGAAAATCACAAAATTAGGTAGAGAAATGGAATTTTTGAAACATCAAATTAAACATTTTTGGGATAAAATTCTAATTTTAAGAAAAAAGACCACCCACGCTACCAACTGAAGTACCTCTGCCCATTTGGGCATTTCGCCAAGCACCTCTGGACACATATCCTCAGCCAGCAGGCATTCTTCAACGAAGACTCATCCAAACACATCAAACCCAAGTTTTCCAAGTAAGTGAATTTTTTTATTCTTTTACAACTATGAAAGCACAAACATAGACATTAGATAGAGTCATTTATAAGGTGATTTTGAAGCGTAGCTATTTGATAAAAACATGGTAAATGCGTTTTTGTTTAGATTTCAACCAATATAATGTCATCAATTTATATAAATTTTTATAAGCGATGTTTTTGAAACACTTACAATTTGCGCATTTTCCAGACCTCGCATTCCCCTGCTGACTCGCGGCTCGACGTTCCGTTTTCCGGGGAAGAAAGTCGAAAAAGAGATCGAGGAAACACCTTTGGTAAGTTTTAGAAAGTGCTCATTTTTTGGGTGAAGTTTCCATAAGGTAATTTAATTATTTCTTGTCAAAGAATAACAAGAAAAAATAGAAATATTGTCATCGAGGTTCGATAAAGATGAAACTTCGAAAATTACCAAAATGGGAATAAACAGTTTCATCCAGCTTCTGTTTATACTAATTTTCGTATTTGATGAAGCAGGGATTTATATGATTTGATTTTAGTCGGATGAGTCTGTTCTGTTGTCGACTTCTTTGTTGGCGGCGGATCCTAACACCTCGACGATCAGTGCGGATAGCCCCTCGAATGATAACGTCTTCGATGCCAGCATCATGACGTGAGAACTTGAAAATTTAGCAAAAATCGAATTTTTGGATGTGTTAAAGAAGTTTTATATGATCGGATTTTGTCGTTCTGGGTAATAGACGACATCGGGACACGCTATTTAAAAAGTTTTGTTATGTTTCAATTTTTTTTAAATTTAATAGCAAGTTTTGGAAAGTAACGGTGAAACTTGTCAAGGTATTTGATAAAAATTATTTTACTTCAAATTCGCTTTTGACGTTCTTCAAAATTATGCGATTTCAAAATAGGAATTTGAAGGAACAAGTGATAAAACATGATTCAAAGCTTTTGAGAAAATAAAAGATGATGAAAAATGAACAAATGTTTTTAGGAGCCGTTCCAGCACGATCAAACGCTATCATTTGCCCCATCAGGTAGGATTCAAGCCGGTAAACTTGTCTTGATCGTCTTTGTAGTTCTTAGATTTTTGGTTATTTTTGTTGAAAATCAGATTAAAATTTCAAACTTCAGGAGCCTCGCCAACCTTCCCCATGGCTCAATGGTAACGCAATGGAACACAGTCAAGGTAGTTTCGTTTTTTTTCTTTTAAAAATGGACAAATTAAGAATTGTTGCCAAGGAGAAAAAATCTAGAAATTCGTGCGAAAATGGAGATATACATTTCTAGAAGATCAGAAACTGCGATTTTTGAGAAAACAATTGATTTTATCTCAAATATTTTGGAAAATTAATTCATATTTTCAGAAACAAGGGCCCATCCAAGTCTGGGAGAGCTGAACAAAAATAATGGAAGAACAAAGCCAATTGATATGAATGGAGGTCCGAATATGGGTGGGGTTGATTTTTTTCTATTTCTTAATCAGCAGACTTCTCAAAACTCGACCCGCAGAAAGTAGCGCTTCGTATATTGAAGGAGGAAAAGACCACGTCTTTTCGTCTCTCGAAACGATGTGCTATTTTTTCTGTGAATCGAGTTTTGAGAAATATGTTTATCAGCCAAGCACTTGGGTGGATTGCAAATTTGGATTTTAGTAGCATTCTGCAAAGATTTTAAGCCTATCTTTCCTACCAATCTAAATCATTTTGTCATTCTAGATATGAACAATTTTTATTATATTTTTTGCTAAAAGCGTCAGTTATATCACCATAAACATCTTCCAAGAAAATACATTAAAGAATTTTCAGAATCACCCCTGGACCCTACGAACACGCCCGTCGGCTCTCATCAGCTCGCCGGCTCCCCGTCTTCCCCGATGTCGATCAATTCGGAGCGTTCTTTGGAAGCGGCACAGCAGTTATCTTCCACTCCGTTAGAGGGCAACCACATCTCAACGGTGTCCTTCTCAGCGATTTCCCAAATCGACAAGGACAAAGAACATGTGGTAGGTTTTTTCCTTTTCTTTGATTTTTGGATATGTTCTAAATTTATGTAATTTGTGAAAAGTGAGAAATATGGTTTATTGATAAGCCCATTTGATTTGAAAAGTGGAAACATTTTACGTGAAGATGATTTTTTTTACTTTTGAAAATAGGATTTTTCAATGAACCAAGAAAGTTTGAATGAAACATTTTAAAGACGATTTGTTGTGGTGCATCGGTGTCGGTTGGTAAAGAGGTTCATTTGATTCTTTCTTAATTGATCAATTCGAAAACATGATTATTTTATATGATATTCGTTTGGTAAAGGGAAATTTGTAAACATATTGACTTTTATATTTTTATTTCTGATTGGATTTTCGAAGGATTATAGTTTCTCTGATAGATTATTGGAACTTTAGAAATGTCTGAAACTTACCCGAAAATCATCGATTTTTCAACAGCACCGATGCCCTCTATTAGTGTTTTGACTATTCCTTGTCGCTCATTTTGTTCGATATTTCTGTCGAAATGTAATGAAACTCAGTGACGGATTGAAATTTTTGGGTTACTGTAATTTCGAAAATTAGACTACTGTAGTTTTTCGCCTAAAATTTTGGATTACGATTTTTTTTATGAAGAATTACGACCCGCCACTGAGAACCCACTTACCTAAAATATTTGTTCTTTTGAATTTCTAATCTATTCTAGCGAGTTTCAGAAAGCCTTGTCTATCTCAGTTCATTTGGTGAAATTCGAAAAATCACCCACTTCATCGGTAAACAACACGTAAATGTCGTACGAAGCAACAACCACTTGATAGAATGGGCGGGACGGAATTTTTAAGTCCAATTCGTTTTGAGGCCTATCATTTATCACTAGAATTGTTCTAAAGAAAGTATCCGTCTCGTTTACCGCTAGAAACTTGTCGAGTGCGATAATTGCCCTATTAAGTTGCTATAATTTTCCTAATTATCTTTCATAATTTTCCTATCTTATTCTATATCATACGCATGGCTTGACGCTTATTTCTTTCTGTCTCTATGTAGTTAGAAAATTTCTTTAAAATTAGCATATTTTACTCAAATGACCGTATTTTCCAGCTTTCTTTAAGCAAAAGGTGGTTTGGGTAAAATTGCAGAGATATTTCAAAAATTTTTGCCCAGATTAGAAAAAACATGAACAATTTGATAACTAAGTCTAAGTTTTCAGCCCGAGCCCCAAAAAATCGGAAATGGCGACAGAAGAGAGGAAAAGACTATGGAGCAGGTGCTCGGACTCTCATCGGAATCCGTCTTCAAGTCAAACGGCAGACCAAATGGAGGAATGGTAAGTCGAACATTTTTGAAAATTGAAAAAATTAGTTTAAATTTGTTAAAATGTTTTAAGTAATTAGTGGAAGAAAGCAGCCTTTATTATCGCTGATAATTTCATAGCCTGGCATATAGATTTTATAATAGAAATATAAAAGCGTATTTTAATGAATTATTTGTAAGTGAACGTTTCAAAAATAATCACTAGGAGAAAATTCCATCTCTTTGATGGTTCATTTCATTCGCTGGTGAGTTAGAACTTGTGAAGAGATAAAATTCTCGAATCGTCTAGAAATATCTATTTGATTAGTTGCAGAACATGAACGGTCACGCGAATGGTAAGACTGGCGTGGTGTCTTCTGGAACGTCGTCCGGACGCGGTTCCAGAATCGCGAACGTCGTGTTCGTCACCCTGCTCATCTTCATTCTCTTCATCTTCCTGCTGATCGCCTTGTTTGAGGTAGATTCTAGAATTTTCCGAATGTTTTTAATTAAATTTACCTTTGACAATAACAACATTGATATTCTTGTCAATTTAAAAATCCATTGGAACTTATTCTTGGAGCTCGGTTCTTTTAGTTCAACCCGCGTTCTGTCAAACTGACAGCTGAACTTTTGTTGAGGTTTTCAACATTTTTTAAACTTATTCCGAACATCTTTTATTTCATTATTCCTGACAGTATGATATCTGTTGGAAGCATTACTTTTTCTGGAAAAAGTTTAATTTTAAGGAAATGTTGAAACTTATTTAATTTCTGCAAATTTCAGCGACACGGTGACGCTGACTACGTGGAGAGTTGGCCGTGGTTGGCGAGCCTGAGGCATCACTACTATGAACCGGCCAGGTATCATATCTCAAAAAATTTTACCTAAAAATGAGTAGTAATTTTTTGCAAAAAAAAAAAAAAAGTCGGTTTCTTAGGTCGCTCACTGCACCTCTGAACTCAAATATTGTGAATGAGTAAAATGAGATGAACTTTCCAAGAAATTAGACATTTTAAGAGCCATTCGAATGAATCTATGAAAGAATTAACTCGGAATTTGAAATGCTCATCAATTTGATTTCAGACACTTCACCCTCAAGCAATACGGCAAGTACTTCCGAAAGTAAATCGGAGTGTTTTTCTGCAACTTTCTAGAATAATTATTGGATTTGTTTTGGAATGGTAATTTCTTTCTTTGTATCTTATTTTTCTTCGGCGATTTTGACTATTTCGAAAATTTGAAATTTGATTTGGAAATGATATGCTTCAAAAAGAATTGAAAATAAGATGGAAAAATGGGTTTTGATAGCGCTTCAAAAATGGATTTACCTAATCAAGTTTAACAGAAATTTAAAAAAAAAAAAAAAAAAAAAAAACTAAATCTCGAATTTTCGAATTCACTGGTAACTTTTGATGACTGACCAGAAAACATTTTCCTTTATCTACTCTAAAATCAGCAATCCGCCTTTTTCGCTTTAAGTTATTGTTTTATTTTATTTTTCGCCATCATTTGTAATTTCTTTTACTTCTAAATAAGCGCTCTCTGTGATTTTTGATTTTTCGTAAATTTTTTCGATTTTTCTTTGAAAAATTCGCCCCATTAAAAAACTCGACAAATGAATAGTCAAAATTGGGTGAATTTTTCCAAAAAAAACTGTTTCCTCTAAGAACTTCTAAACGTATACTTACATCCCTCTGAAACTGGGGGAGCCAAGTATATCTCGTTTTCCAAGACGTGGGGTCTCCAAACAATAGCTTCTACCCCGATTTTCACTGTCGACTGTCTTTAATCAATTCCGTTTTATCGAACATCTTTTCAAAAAATCGTCAATTTTCTGGCTCTATCGATTTTTTATTTTTTGAAAATTGACAATTTTTCTGTTATTGAAATTTTCAAACATTTTTTTCATATTATTGACGGCGCTGGAATTTTGAATTTTTTTTAAATTTTCAAAATTTCAAAAAACGCCGGAAAAAGTTTCAAGATCAATCACTCTCTTCTCCTAGCTTGTTTCGTCAACCTTGCCAAGCGTTTTAGCCGAGTTAGTTTATTGACTTTTTTTATTTAAAAAAGAAGCGGAACTTTAAAAATTGAGCAGAAAAGTTTTAAACCTCGCTCCTTTCACACTTACGAATATTTATTCTTTTATTTTCTGATTTGTTGTATTTCTTTGAAATGTGGAGTAATTTTGAAGGCCGCTTGTCTAAATTACAGTATCCTTTTTTGTCCGCGCTATTTCAGTGGTGTGGAAAAAGGGGTTTGATAATTTCACGACAACGTGGCCCTGAATAAAATGTAAAATGAAAATGATAGGACGAAGATTTTATCGACTTGAAAAATAAACTGCTTTGAAATGCCTTAGTTTAATAATAGTAGTGGTGATGATTTTTGCTTATTTGTAGTTTTTTAGGTTCCAAAGCGAAATCGGCAAGAGATAATGGATTACGATAGCTCAAAATCGACTGATGAAATTCTCTTTGGAAAGACGGGACGAAACTCGAGTGGTGGGTTGGGAAATATTAGAAGGAAAATAGATACGAAAAAATGGTAATTGACGGGATTTTGAAAACGTCAATTATCAAGGATACTGTAATCATGCGGGCATGGGGAATGTATCTTTTCTTTTGGAAGATGCTGATATTTATTTTTGTATAGCATTCATATCGGTAAAGTTGAAAAATTTAATTTCTTCTATGTTTGAAACCTATAAAAGTCACGATTTTTTTAATTCTTGAAAAATGGCGAATTTTGTGAACTAATCTCTAACAAAATAACTAATCGACAATTTTACTCTTTTAATCAACGCCGATTTATTTTGAAACAATTCGAAAATTCAATTTTAAGTTCTGGAGCTGTAAGATTTATACTATCCTTTAGTTTCCCTTGCCATTTATGGCTCTTGCAATTTCTTATTTCCCTTCCCCATCGCTTTAGTCCTTCCCCCAATTTGTCGCGGTCCATGCGATTTTATGAGGCGACCACGAAATGGTAAATTTGAGAGAAAGACGCTACCAGGAAATGTTTGAATTTTGGGGATTTTTATCTGAGAAAAGTTTGTGCAAAGAGGGGTTGCCTTGAAATTTTGCATTGTAGATTTGTGAATTTGTGAAACATATTTTACATTTTTAAGAGAAAGTTGAATCATTTGCTAATTTCTGAAAATTGCGCTTTATAACTTTATTTCCTGACTACAAAATTATTTATCATTTTTTCATAAGGTGTTCTTTATTTGAAACGCATTTCTGAATTTTGATGGTTATTCAAAATTTTGCTAACTTTAAAATTGGCCCATTTCCAATGGGTGTTCGGGGCACTCGGAACTGATTATCGGATTTTGTCGAGAGGTTTAAGGGAATTGAGAAAATTCGAGAGGCAGAGAAAGATTAGAGACAGGGCTATTTTAGAGAGTTCGAGAAAAGAAGATGGCTAGAGATAAAGAAATTTGAGAGATTTATGGAAGCAAGGTTCCCTGTTTTGTGAAAACAGTCTTCCCTTTATAATGACCGTCCGCCTGTAATGCGGCAAAATAGCATCGCTTAGAGAGTATGAAAATTTTAGAGAGAAAAAGGAATAGTGTAGAGTTTTTGGAGAGAGAAAGAGAAAGAGACAGATCGAAGTAACGAATGAACGAAGCGGCGTTGCATGTGTGCACCAGCCACCGAGAATACCTCAAGGTCAACGCGAGAGAGTAGGGAGGCTGAGAGAGACGAAAAGAAGCTAGAAAGAGAAAATTAGAGATAAAGTTAAGGTTAGAGGAGAAGAGAAAGAAAGATAATGAGAGATAACCTGGAAGTCAGAGAAAAATCAAAAGAACGTAACCGTGAATTAAGCAACAATAGAATAGGGAAGGATTTAGGAGTAACCGTAAAATGTCTACCTAAAATTGGCGAACAGGAAATATTGCAAGCTCTAGGATGGTTTTGATTATAGACTTCTTAAAACGCGACCCGCAAAAATAGTATATCTTATCGAGAGAGTGAGAAAAGAAGATATCCTCTCTCTCTCTCGATATGTCATACTATTTTTCTACGAGTTGATTTGCGGGTAGAGTTTCAGAGTTTGTCTGATTACTTTTCAAAATTAATGGCTCAAAAACTAACGGAATGTGCTGGTATTTGGTGAAATAAGATTTTTTGAAACCTATATGATTCTGTTTCATTAAACGTCTACCTACCGCCCAGTAGTGCGGGATTAAATCAAAATTTAGAAGCCTAAAATAATTCTACTGAAGAATACACATGAAGTGTTTTATTTTTGAAGAAGAAATACTTATGAAATTTCCTGGATACTGTACCCCCTTCCTTCTCCAAAATGTAAACAGCCTTTGCCCTATGAGATCAATGGATTCGACAGCTTTTCCAATATCTTGTGACAGTCGATATCCTTAACCACGGATTCAATAGATTGTGAAGTCAGACACGCAGAGTAGCCAACAAGATTCTCGAAATCCCTGCTTCTACAATTGATCGAAATCGGATGACAAATTTGGGCAAATGCAAAAATGACGTGATTTTCAGAGAAAGTGAAATTTGTTTATTTGCTAGCTTGAAGTAAAAGGCTTTCACTAATCTTTTGAACCTTCAAGAAAATTCGCAATTTTTCGGATTACTGTATTTTAAGTCAGGCAGAACTAGGAAAAGGCTAATTACTATTTTGAACTTGTCAAGATTTTATATCCCAGCCAGTTTTGCTTTACTACCCTTTATCGTTGGGTTATAAATACTTGTCGTTTTATTTTCCCCCAAAGAGCTACCGAAATCAATCCATTAAAATACACACCTTTCTGAGAGAATGTCTTCCTTGAAATTCCCCGCAGGCATTACGACTGTCTATCTTTGCGTTCTCTCGTTTTACTCTATCTCTAATTTCCCTCTTTCTCTGACCCTCTCTGAAATTGCTCTATCTCTAGCTCTGTAGAATTCTCTAATTCTCTTTCGTTTAATGTTGCTCCTTTTCTCTTTTCCGCGGTACCATTTTTCCCTCTTTCTCTACATCCCTTCTAAGTCACCTAATTTCTAAGTACTGTCTCTACACTTTTCTCTATCTTTTCGTCTCTTCGAAACTTTTGATCTAGCCTTTTTCTCCCTCTCCGAATCTCTGTTATCTTCTTTACTATTTCATTTTCTCTCCAACTTTTCCTCTTTCCCTGCTCCTCTTCGCATTTCCCTACTATTTCTCGGTACTGTCTCTGTTGCCCGTGAATCCTCCTCGCAGTGTCAGGGGGCACCATCCTTGGGTCTGGCCGGCTGCCTGCAACGGCCTTGTAGCGAACTCCCCCTACCAGCCGCGCCTGCACGCTCTCATTTTGTAATGCTCTCTCGTCGATTCTATCCCTCTGTATTTTTCAGGGTATACAGAATTATGAGAGAGGGAGAGGGAGAGGAAAGAGAGAAAGAGAGAGAGAGAGAGAGATCGGCTAACTCCCCGTCCACAACCCCTAACTCTAACCCCAGGGCAACATAGGGCTAGGGTCCTAATACGAACATTTCGGGATTTTCGTTTGTTGTTTTTTTCCTTCATTTTTGCTCAATGTGACTAGGTACTTTTCAATGTTCGAAAATTTTGAAACTTATGCAAAGTCGAAATTCTCAAATATGCCCCAACAAGCTGAATACTTCGAAGTAAATCGCTTTCTCACTAGCACTATGACTGAGTTAGATTGTTCAAATCGGGACTTTTTATTCAATTATTTTTTTTACAAATATGCTAATTTTTCCAATTTCTTCAATTTGGTTTGCAGAATCAGGCTGCTGTCGCTCACACAGCCCTCGACGGCCTCACCGCCCTCGCCACTAGGCTCCCAATCCGCCGCCAATCTCGTCACTTTTCCCCTTTTAAATTCCGGTATACGATTTTTACTTATTTTAAAAATTCTGAAAAATCGTTTTTTTCATTAGTTAACTTTCAAAATGAGTCGCCTTATCACTTTTAAATCCCCCGGTACGAAAATTTTGATTTTTAAACGAAAAAAAACGAAATTTTTGAAAAGCTCATCCCAATTCTGTTCCTTATCAAAGCATTTCATTTTGAATCCGTGGATGATTTTTCCAAAACGCTTCAAGTGTGTGTTTCAAATTTGACGATTCGATCGAAATGTAGTAAACTTTCAATGGCCCAGTTGTTGCTATTCAATCAGACGTTGGAACGTCTTCACCGCAAATGTGCCCTTATGCGGTGATTTATTCCAGTTAGTCTTGCATTACTAGCCCTAATAATGGCAACGATGAGAGATGATGATGACCGAATTGTTGCGATGAAAAACGTCCCAACTTCTGTATTCAATTTCAAAAATGATCGATAAAATTAAGAAATAAATAAATAAAAGATTGACTTTTTGCAGGTTTGTTGGACGCGACCTCGGCGTCACCGTCAGCCACGACGACCGTCTCGCTGAGTTCGTTCATCGCCTCGCCGCCCACTGGGCCGCACAGTGGCATGCGAGGTGAGTTTACTTTCGGGAATTTTTTCTCTGATTTTTTGCGACACAAATTATACTTAGTTGAGAGATAACATTTATTTGGCTTGAGACTCTTGGATTCTTTGCCCTTTTCATATTGATCTTTCGAAAACCGCTCTTTAAATGTGAGGTGAGTTTGCTCGTGAGGGTTTTTCCTATTTTCTCAAAAACCAACTTGCCTAAGTGCGAGATAACGTTGGACTTGAAATCTCTTTTACTTCTTACTCGTTTCATCGATTTCTTCCGAAACAACTTATCAAATGAAACACTTTGAACTAGAGAACCTAGAAAACATCGTTGTTTTTTTTTTTTTTTTTTAATTTACCGCCTTATCTCAAACCTATAATCAAATGATAATCACTAAATTTCCCTAGAGAATATCGAAAACATGCTTACCAAACTCATTAATGTCTTTTGGATATTTTTTTTTACATTTTATTCTGTTATCATTTTGAATTCCCTTCTTTCAATCCTCGAAATTGTCTAAAACCTATTACCAATGTCTTTCTTTTCCTCTTTCTCCCCTCTCCTTCTCTATTACCGTATGCTTTTCTATTTGCAAGCATCTGCTCAATGGACCAATGGCAGGGGTTCCTTTGATTGCTTTTTTCTTCCTTGCTGCCAAAAGGACTGTCAGCTACTTTCTCGCGCATTTTCTGGTTCCTTTCCCCTCTTCATTTTGCCATTCTGTCTAGCGTTTTGGCGCCAATTTCAATTTTCATCGTTCAGAACATCCCCTATTTGCGGGACTCTTCTTGAGAACGAATCCTTCATTTTAGGAAATTTTATTGATCTAAGAGATGCGTTTCAAGTTATTCTTCAATTAATTAAATATTCTTTTCTCAGCAACTCTTCCATGTCACCGCCGGATTAATATGCAAATATCTCGTCTCGAAAGTTTGAAGCTCAATATTTTAAATGTCTCACTATCCTACTTGATAAATCTAAACTTTTCTCGTTGCTTTTTCCAAAACGCTATTCCACTATCAAAACTCTCTAAGGTCGATTTTCGCCAATTCATCTTCAATCTGGACCAAAATCCCCCTAACCATCTTAAAAATTCGAAAAATTGCCACTTTCTCCTGATGCCTTTCTAGCCCCCTGTCCCCATTTTGTGGTTGCCCTGATTTTCGCATTTTCACCCCAGCCCCTGGCCGCTGCCTTCTACAACCCTGCAACTGACCGCCTAACCTCATAACGCCGGTCCACTATAGTCCTATCTGTAAAATGGGACATTTTACCCATATTCCGCTAGATAGGACGGTGACGACGGAACTTTTGTGGGTAGCTATTTTAATGTTTAAATATATACGCTTCAAAATCTCGTGTCTCGCGCGATTCGATAAAAAATATATCGATATTGATTTGACAGCGCAAGGAGAATTTAAATGAATTTCGTTTTTAGAAGTGAAAATGGACTTTATTTTTCTTGTATACTTCAAAGTTTCCATATCTTCTTCCGTACGCTCAATATTCGATATCCCAATTGGTATTGCTTCTTAAAAAATTCGTAAAGTCGGTCTTTTCAATTCTACAGAATAAGGATCTTTGAAATTACTTCCCTTTGTGAACCTACTGATATTTAACTGACTTAAAACTTATCGATTTAAAATTTTTTGCACTTTTGAATTCCCGAACCTACTTCACCTTTCCATTTTTTGGGTTTTTGCCCTTTTCCTTCTAAAAATTTCCTGCTATTTTGCGAGTTCTTTACGTTCTTCTCGTTTTGTCTTATCTCTACTCATCGAGTAGTCGCAGGCATCGATATCTAATTCTGTATATCCTTGAGAGAAATAGTTTTTGAAATGAAGAGAGCTCAGAGAAAAAATCAAAGAGTATCGCTCTCTTCTTCTTTTTCTCTAAATGCTTCGTACTATTTTCTAAATTTATTTTTCTTTTTTCCCATATTATTTCTCTGATTTGATTTCTCTATCTGTATTTTGGAGATAACCGACAATGTTCAATGTTACTTAAGGACACAGAAAGAGATTGCAAGGTAATTCGCGAAAGAAGAAAAAAAACGCGCAACGTAAATTTTGAAGAAGAAAAAATTAGCAAAGATGATCGATTTTTGGAAACTTTATCAGAAATCATAAAAACTAGAGCATTTTCATGTGCGTTTTAAAATCAAGCTCATCATAAAGGAATCATTTTTCTGACAATATCGGCCTCTTGCTTGGTGAGTAATATAATTACTTTCTGAATAAAATTCTTCAAATTTTAAAGCTCACTAATAGTTTATTGATTTTTTCAAATAAGCTTGAAGATCTTCTAAATCTCAAAACGATAAACACTTGAACAATAGGAGTTTTTCTCAGCATCAAAAACTAATTCTATTTTCCTATCGTAAACCGGGATTTTACCTTTTACGGATTTCTTATCCTTTCGGAAACGATTTTCTTGGATTTCGCTAAATTGTGGGGTTATTCTTGAATGACAGATTATTACTTATCCCAGTCATTTTGCGTAATTCATTCTTTAGGATAGAACCAGAGATTTCCGAAATCTTCATCCAGAAGTCGGACTTGATATACCCTAGCCGATTTTAAATTACTATCCTTAAACATGGGAAGAGGAGTTTTCTAGCTGTATTTGGAAAAGTTTAATTTCGGATATCTCACGTTTTTCTAAAGCTATCCTTAAGTATTGGATGAGAGATTTGAGGGGATAAAAGCGCAGAATCCTTGGCGTCGTGGTACAGACTGGCGTCCGCGCTCGCATCGTCTTCAAAACGAAGAAAGAAATGTAAAAGAAGAAAAGAAAGAAACTGCGCTCTCTTAAATTGCAACGCTATCTCTTCTTTTCTAACACTTTTCTCCCCTACTTTACCATACTATTTCTCGATTTCCTTACTCTCTAGAAACACTTCTTTTTCAATAGTATTTTTAACTCTTTTTAGGAGACGCGAGTTTGTGAAATTTGTCATGTACGAAGGGCATTTTTTGTAAGACGAAAAAATTGGAGAACAAATAAATTTGGAAAAAAGAACGGTTTAATTAACATTGGATTTTAGAAGATCGGAAAATGAGCAAACTTAAAAAGCAGTTCATTTTTAATGATACGCCCTATCAACGCTCCAACAGATGAAGAGAGTTTTGTATTAATTTATTCAATTTTGGAAGCATATCGAGTCTTTGTTACTTTGAATTGAATGTTTTTATTTCTGTTACAAGCATTACGTAAACTCAAAACTTCGTTTTTATATTAAATTTTTGAAACATAATATAACTTGAAACTTCTTTCTTACCTCTCATTTTACCTATAAACCACCACTTCCTAGCGGCTTGAGAGAGCTCCCGTAAATAGTTGGCAATTAACCACACTCTGTTCTCTCCAAAATCTCATTATCTCTACGATAGTCTGAGATTTTATGGCTTTATGATACCGCGCGCGTAGAGAGTAATTCGAAAATTTTATTGCTCTTTAGTATTTTTTTCTTTTCTCCACTATTTCTCAAGTTTCTATATCTTCTCCCATACTATTTCTTTAATTTTATACTTTTCCTGTAATTTTCTATACTATTTCTGCTCTTTTCCCAGACTGTATCTTTAGTTCTCTAGCGTACAAGTGTGTAACCTTGTACCTATAGAGGGAAGGACCATATCTATTCACGACGATTTTAGCGATTCTAAGGATAAGGCGCTTTAGGTTTCATTCCCTTTCTTCGAAAGATTTAAACCTAGCGCAACAATTCGAAGAATCATTCGCAAGTGACCTTTCAAAATAGAAATTCTAACTTTTTTACGTGTGTTTCGGCGAATTATGAAATTAAGATATCAGTTTGGATGTTGCTTATGATATGAATACAGTATAATATTTAACAAGAAATTTTTAAAAAATATTTCTGATTTTCAAAAACAGGTTAAAAATATGCCATGCTTGTTTCGTAGGAATTTCTATGCCAGGTTTAAGATTTCGGTTGAATCGGGTTTTTGATCTTAGTTGACTACTTTAAATTCTCTAAAAATCCATACATTTGCTAAAATTTGTATTCTTTTCCAAAGTATACATATTTGGCCAGGCATTTTTTACGAATAACCTGACTGACAACTTTTTCCGAATGCTCAAATTGCTCGTGAAATGAGGTGTTTTGAATGGAAATCTGGTTTGCGGAAAAGCGCACCAAGTGGTCAGTTATAATCGGATAGACATTAGAGATAGAGCATATTAGAGAGGGCAAAAGAATCGGAGATAGAAATAAATTATACTGGACATCATTCGATCAGAACAATAGATTTTTGGTGATTTGGAAAGAAATCTAAAATTAGAAAAGGGTAGCTTTCGAAACTTTCTAATTTTGAAATAATAATCGTGTACGAAATCTAAAAGTGGGGCCATATTAGAGTGAATTTTTGTAAATTTTATGTCCCCAAAATTCGAAATATTTTTGAAAAATGATACTTTTAAATATATTTTTATTCTTGTGGAATCGTTTGAAAATGTTATGAATTTAAAAATGAACAGAATATTTCGAAATATCGATTTTGGAAGAATCACAAAATCGTCTGGGGGAGGGGGTAACTGGCTTTGCGCTTGAGCGATTGCTTGTGCCATGTCGTACTGACCATTTTGAAGAAGAATCGACGCGAAGAGTCGCAAAGACAGGAAAGGAGAAGAGTAGCGATAGTCCTTTCACGATTTTTACACGAAACTTCTGTGACAATTTTATGAAAGTATTTTTGACAAAGGGACTGGAAGATATTAAAATGATCAGAAATGATAATAGAGTTTGGAAATATTTGAAACTTATACGAAAATAAAAATGATTGAATGTATTTCACAAAAATATGCTAAAATTTCTCATCATTTTTATTATTAGTGCACTGGAAAATATATCGAAAAATATTTCCATAATATATATATATTTTAATTCTGAAAGATTAGGTTCTCGCAAATTTGTTTTCAAGGCTACGGTAGGACTAGCATTATTGATTCGCTTCCCGCAAACTCAGTGTGCGCATTAGTTCTTCTCTCCTGGATATATTTGAGTGGGATATGTTCTGTGCTCTTTTTATCTCTCGTCATCTTCTATAGTCTCTCATTTTTAATTCTTTTCTCTCTCTAAATTTTCCGTGCTCTCTAACTTTCTCAGAAAGAGTCTTCGTCTAATTCATTCAGTTCGATCCTTGTAAATACTGAATTGAAGAAAATAGAAAAGTTGAAGATTTCTTCGAATCTCTAAAATCCAATGCTATTTCTCCGTTTTGAAATACGGAAATTTCGGATTTCTGTGTCTTTTGATCTCTAAATTTACGTGCTATTTTATGGTTTTGCGGGGAGAGAAAAGTTGAAGGCCATAGCGTTACGCCAGCGAACGCTTAACGAGAAAATAGCATTGTTTGTTCCCTTAGGATTCTTTTGGCTCTCGAAAAATCCCATGCTATTTATAATTTTCTGTGTCTTTTTCCTCTTATTCTTCTATGCTATTTCTGTTTCTTTAACTCTTTTTCAAATAAGCAAATCCACAAGAGTTCTATGAAATCCCTCTGACTCTCTAGAATCTCTTCGAAATCTTTGTCTCTAACTTTAGCTCGAAAATCGTAAACTTTAAACCGAAGGGGGATATCGGAAACCCTAAAAGGAGGGATTAAAGGTGAGAGCTGACTATAAATAATCAAAATCCTTGCTAACGGCAGGTTAGGGAATTTTATTTTCTGGGTTTATTTTGAGGATTCAAATTAGAAAACCAGAAGTTCGAAATAGGCTTCAAAGTTTTACAGGGCAAAAAGGGAAATTTTGTAGAATGAATTTTATTGTGCCGATCAAACCCTATTGAACTAAGCACAAAATCTTGATGAAATTTATCAGATAATTTTTAAAATAATGACTTCAAGGACCACAGCATTGTCGGTTGTAATTTAGACGGAAAATCGCATTCTTATTATACAATTGAAATATACCTAAAATTCAAATATGAAAAAAGTTACAAGAAAGATCGCAAAAATCAACAACACTTGCAGGTGCTATTTTGCACCTACAACAAATTTCAAATCCCACCTCCAGTGGTTGTTTACTAGTGGTACAAATTACCCAAGAGCAAAATACCAAAGAATCCTAAAAGGGGCGGGGCCGACAAATAATGCCTCGAGCAAGACGAGATAGTGGAATATGGCGTCTTGAGCAGGGGAGGAGAGAAGAAAAATACCTAGGAAGAGAGGAGGGATACCGTTTTCCCGCGCATTTTTCCCTTTTGCTCTCTCGAAATGTTATGATCTATCGAAATTTACGAGCTCACCGCAATAAGCGCTAACAGTGGTGCTTATTTTTTCGCCCACTATTTTCTATGCCTTTTTCTCTATAACTATCTAGTTTTACAGTGATATTCTCCCAGATATTTTTCTTGTTCTATCTTTCAAAACAGTTATATTTCCCTCATCCAGAGCTCCACCCCGTATCTCTGAATATTCGCCAGAACCATTTCTGACCTACTGACCCAACGCATACCTGTGCAACTCTCCGAGAGCTCTGTCTGATTTCTCCCGACACTCCAAATCACCACACTATTTTCCTAGTTTTTCTCTAGCCCCTCTAATTTACCAGTGATATTTCCTATATTCGACTAAATCAAGCAAAAAAGCCACTGACACCATCGTCTCTCGGCCCCGACCCCGAGGTTTCCACAAGATTTTGACCCGAACCTCGGCTCGGCCCGACCTGCCCTAGATTCTAAAATCAAAACCGGCTGGAAAAACAATCAAGTATGGATATATGAAATCCAGATTTTAAAAGATTTTTTACCAAACTTCGACATTTTTCAAAGATAAAATAAAGCGGTCAGTTTTTCTTTCTAAAATTTTGAAAATGAAAATCCAGATATGGAAAACGTGGATCACTCTCCCTCGACTTCGAGTCAAATGCCGGCGACTTCTTCTGGAATTTCGGGTTCTTACGCGCCGATTCCAACTACAGTATCTGATAGTTCGAAGCTCCGACTTCAGAATCAGATCGGGCTACCTGTGATTGATCTGACCGAGGAACCGCCCGATATTAAGCCCAACATTTCCGCACTTGCTCCGTCCGGAATGGTCCCCATCAAAATCGTTCCTACCCAGGGTCCGACCTTGCAAATTCCCTACTCCTCTCCCAGAACCGTTAGATTGAACCCCCTACCGTCACCCTCAAATGTCATGAGAAGAGGCAATTTGCCATATTTGCCTCGTGACCAGGAGGACAAGCAAATTGTCTATGAAATGCTACCCAGCATTCATAGAATCAGCCCCGGAAGTCAACAACAACAGCAGCAACAACAAGATCGAGGATGTAGGTTTCAACAAGTTTTATAGAGGAGGGGATTTTAATCGAGTGTTTTTTCTTGACGAATTGAACTATCAAAGTTCTTCAGATGTTGTGCATGTTATCTAATTGGACTTTCTAAATCTTAGAAATCTGAATTATTTTTCAAAAGTTTCTGAGAGTTATATAGGCTTTAATTGATTTGATCCTCCTCCCTTATCTTCGTTCATGAATTTATCACCAACTTTTTGCTATCTTCTTGGACTTGAATGAGAGAGTATTGCAATTTTTCGAGTCTAGGATGTTTTTTTTTCACAAAAAACATAGTTTCAGGAAAAAATCTTTTTTTTTCTTAATTTTCTAATTTCCAAAATTTCAGCGCAAATCGAGGTGATACCATGCAAAGTATGTGGCGACAAGAGCTCGGGCGTCCACTACGGTGTCATCACGTGCGAGGGATGCAAGGGTAATTCAATCAATTAGCTGAGTGAATTACCCTAATTATCCAATTAATTGCAGGCTTCTTCCGGCGGAGTCAATCCTCGAACGTCAACTACACTTGCCCACGGCAGAAATCCTGTACTGTAGACAGGTTGGTTGAACCTTAACATAATACTAATAATAATCCAGAACTATCCATTCTCCTTTCGATAATTACCATATTTTTTTTTTAATTCTACTAAAAATAGAAGAATCATTCGATAATTTCTAATTTTTTAAAACATAGGTATTCTCGATTTCGTTTTTTTTTCTCTCTAAACTATACAACAGGTTCCTTCATTACAGTAAACATAGTAGGAAAGTGATTCGAAGATTTCGAAACCTAAGTGAACTTATATACAACTTTTTATTTGAGTCTGATATCATGGTAATTCTTATCTTATCATTCAAGAAATCATTTTATCCATTTATGGACTTTCTTTTTCCCCTTTCTCTACCTTATTTGTTTGCTCGATAACTGTGTATTGCTCAATCTCTACATATTGTTTGCGCAAGAATATACGGTAGGGAAGGGAAAGAAGGAAAAGGCGAGTCTCCAGAAGCATTTATAGGAATTTAAACGCGGATTTAAGAGCATAGATATTGGTTTACTTAATTATGAATTTAGTCTAATGAAATCTTAGAGCATTTTGAAGAATATTTATTTTTAACTTTCTCAGAAGTTTGTCGATCAATTGATACTATTTAGAAGTCTATTTTTAATGGAAATTTTGAAACATATTTTTACAAAAAATTGATTCATTTTCATCGTACGCCACCCACAAACAAATTGATATTCTTGAAACTTTGATTTCCTTGCGGAAATTTCGAAGCATAATATTTGAAAGAAAATACAATAGTTTCGAAAAAAAAACATCCAAATAAAATATTTGCAGAGCCAGCCGAAACCGATGCCAGTACTGCCGTCTGAAGAAGTGCATGGATCTGGGCATGAGTCGCGATGCAGTCAAATTCGGCCGAATGTCCAAGAAGCAACGGGAAAAGGTCGAAGATGAGGTTAGTTTTATTCATTTATTTTTCTAAAGAAAATTTCACAAGCTTTCTAACGCTTTTATCACGGGAAATTTGGTCAGGTGAATTTCACTGATTTTATTTTTAAAGGAAATATTTTCACGAGCTTATTAATTGCTTATTTATTTTTTCACAAAAAAGGTTAGGTGAGGGTTATTTTTCGAAAATTATATTGCAAGCTTTCTAATGCTTATTTATTTGGCACTGGTAGTCAAATGAGATGGGTGAAGGTTGTTTTTCTTCTGATTTTGTTAAATCTTCATTGTTAATATTTCCAAATTTCTTCTAGTTTTGAAGCCGGAAATTTGAAACTTATCAAAATCTGATATTCTTGCCATTCTTTAAAGTTGTTTTTTCAAATCGATTTTTCCACCACTTGTCACGCACTAATATTAGTTGGCTATTTTCACTTTTTTCCAGGACCAGCCTGGACATCTTTTCGAGTTTTTCCAACCCGCACCGGCTTCACCATCTGTGGTCTCTCCTGCTCAACCGGCTGCTTCTGGTTCGGGAATTTCGGGGCCGGAAATTTCTGTCGGACTTCAACCACCAGATGAAAGGTCCAGTGGAGGTGGCAAGCTACCGACGACTATCGTACCCCAAACTAACAGAAATGTAGGTTTTTTTTCTCCTGATTTGAATGAGTTTGTCCAAGAGCATGTCGATTTATTTATTATACTAATTTTTTTTTGGAACTTATGAAAAATGCCCGAAATATTAATATTGTATGCAAAATATTTTGCGTGAAATTTATTAATTCCTGAATAATTGGGTAATTTGAATATTTTTTAATGTTCGGCTTATCAAATTACCTAGTTAGTAAAGCATCCTATATAAGTGCCTGAAACATATAATCGGAATGCTTGCAGTGCAGTTTTAACATTTTTATTGATCTTTTAAAATATTTTTTCCTGTTATGGAGTGATTTTCTTAAAATCTGAAAAAGGATTATTTTGAATTCTCAGGTGCGTCTCCACAAGCAAATGGCCGAAGTAGGAGGCGCGGGGTACATTTATTCGGACTACTCACCACCGACTCAACCCAATGCTTATGGACAGGTAAAATTTTTTGAAAAATTTTTAAATTTGTAGACTTCATGTGGATGAAGTGAAAGTTCATAGAAAATAGATACGTTTCAGAAAAGTATAAGAACAATAGTTTAGACCGTCTAAAATATTAATTTCTTCTTTGACGTCTTTATAATTTAAAAATCTAACATTTCGTTTATTTTCAGGGCTACGAGAGTGCAATCTACGGCCATTATGCAGCGAATGGCTATTCTCACGCGATCGCCACCGCGCCCATCAGCTACCCCACACCGGCCTATCCCATTCCGAATGGTTGGTTTTTCGAAAGGAAATTTTCAAAAATATTAGAAAAATGAAAAAAAAAAACAGGACGACGAAATAGTATTGGAAAAGAGCACACACACGAGACTCTTCTCCTATACCCTACCCCTATACTATCTCGTATGTCTTATCTTTCCCAGATTACCCATATTTGATAGTGCTATTTGTTTTCCAGGAGCAGTCGGCCAGTCGAACGAAGGTTTCCCCTCGCCCCAGGTGCCGGTCGAAGATGATTTCACAACCACGATCACGCGAGCGTTCGAGCACAACCATCCATACGCCTACAGAATGGTCACGGACTCGGTCAAAAGGGAGCCTGACGTCGGATTTCTGCAGAATATGGTAAGCTCTTTGTAATTTCCCGTGAAAAAATCAAAATTTTCTAGAAAAAAACATTCAATTTTATAAGTAGGATTTTCCTGTAAAGCATTGTAACTTTAATTATCGAGGGAAAATTCTTTAGCTTCAGTCTTTTATACTAGTAGTTGTGATGAAGGGATATACACAAACATAGGATTGCCCTAGAAGGTACAAAATTATTTTCGTGAAGCTTATGCCTTACAATACGAAATTGCCCGATTTTCAAAAATTGGATTAGTTAGAAAGCAGTTATACTTATGAAGCAAGTGAATTTTCGGATATTCACATGATTTTTGAAGCCTTTCTTTACCGTACAACATTTTGTAATCCTTTCTTTGTTGTTTGTCGCTGTATGCAAAAAATAACAATTGGTGCCCTTAGCGCGCGCGGTAAACGGACATAATCTCGTCTGAAGGGATAAGGGTTGGATAAAGGAGAAAGAGAGAGAGAGAGAGAGAGAGAGAGAGAAAGACAAAAGAAGAAGAAAAAGAAAGATAAAATGGATATAAGGGAGCGGCAAAGGTGGTAAAGAGCCCGAAGGAAGATACCCCACTGTGAAGGGGATTTCGTATATCCATTTGGGAAGAGCAGATTTTGCTATCGGCTCAATTTACCAGAAGGGAAACAACAGAACTGTTGTTATTATAAAAATTATAGAAATATCAAACTTTTAAAAGAAATACGAAATTAGCATAAATATTTATTTAGAAAAAAAACTAAGAAGAATAGAAAAAAATCCAAATTTCAGGACCAATGCACAGCATGGGATTATTTCGCGAATGAACTTTCCCCGATCATCACGTCCATAATCGAATTCGCCAAGTGCGTCGAAGGGTTCATGCAACTGCCCCAGGAAACACAAATCAATCTATTGAAAGGTAAGGAGAGCGTGGATAGAAATTTGAACATGCCGATTTTGGGAATATGGTTTTTTCGAGATAGTAACTTCTTTAAATAATGCAAAATGAAAAGGCCGAATTTTTTTATAACTATCGCTGAAAAAGGAGATAGTAGTATCTGAGTAAGTTATGCGATATTTAATGCTGTTTACATAA
Organism: Diploscapter coronatus; assembly: GCA_964036155.1. Classification (NCBI taxonomy): domain Eukaryota; kingdom Metazoa; phylum Nematoda; class Chromadorea; order Rhabditida; family Rhabditidae; genus Diploscapter; species Diploscapter coronatus. The sequence continues at coordinate 41,562,934 of OZ038422.1, read as the reverse complement.
GAACACCTCTACCGGCTGAGGCTACATCAGCCTACAGACAAATTTGCAATGTCATAAAACGCACGAAACTTATATTTTAAACGTTTTTTTTTCAGGCAGCGTATTCGAGATGGCGATCATCGCGGTGTCCGTCTGTTATGTTCCAGATGCGCAGTCCCTCTACCTCGACAAAGTCACCATTCCAATTCATTGCATTAACCCAAATGATCCGGATGAGGTAAGGGATTTCTAGAAATTAGAATATTATCAAATATCAATATATCGAATCTCATCAAGATACGATTTCTTTAAAATTGCTTGACTTTTTGAGACATACTTTGAAAATTTTCGAATTTTTTAGATAAATAGGTAATTCTTTCAATTGTGAATCAAAGTAGAAAACTTGTGCAAAATTTATCTACAATCTAAAAACAGCTGATTTTTATAACTTTTAAAACTATTCCCCATTATTTGTTTTTCTTTGTGCGTAACATTCAAAATCGACCCTTAAAAATTTCGTCTGCGATTTTCTAAAACACGAAGAATTTCAGCAACGTCTCGTCACCGGTGTGCATTCTTTGCTTCACGAACTCCACTCGATGGTGCTGAACAATGCGGAACTGGGACTTTTATCGGGTACGTGATTCTAAATTTGAGAAGATACCCCTATTTTTTTAAAAGAAAAAACATAATCTGAAAAGTAATTCTCGAAGTTCTTTAGTATCATTAAAAGTTGATGTAATCTTTTTTACCAAATTTAAAAAGTAAAAATGCCGTAATTCTAAAAATTTTAATTTAAAAAAATTAAAATTTCAGCCGCAATTCTAATGGAGCGATCGAACGAGCAACATTCCGTCGAGAAAATTCGCAATTCACTTTCACAGCTCATGCTTTCCAAATTGGGCGACGCCGGACTAACTGTCCTGAATGTAATCGAAAATCGATTGAAGGTGGGGATTTTTTTAGAAAAAAAGAAAAACTGAGATGTGTGAATTTTGCATTATATAATAAAAAATCGAGATCTTATTTGGAATTGATTTAAAAATGAGACATCTTTAAATTTGAACAGAAACAATCTTGAAATAAGATTGGAATCGATGTTTACCTTCTAATTAGTTTTTCCCCTGAAACAAACATTATTTTGAACAAATTTCAGGAAGTAGCCCAGTTCCATTCGACGGCACTTCGAAAATTCCGCGACCGTTGTCCAGAAGCAGCAGCCCGCTTACCGCCCTTATACAAGGAGCTTTTCACAGCGGAATAAAAGTCGCTTGAAGTTTGAACAATTGATAAATTACCAAATTCGGTAATTTGATCCATGAAAAATCGAGATTTACCCGGAAAAGTGTTTACTTAGCTTATTCGATTTTTCAAAAATTTCTCAAAATCTTCGTTATTTTGTATGTAATTATTTCTAATTTATTGATTTTTGTAATTTATTTATGCCTAAGTTACAGTTATACATTACTCCTGCCAAATTATAATTATCATTTTCGAAGAAATCTCAGTTTTTAAAGAAAACATTCCACTTTTCTTATATTTATTTTTGAAGCTTTCTTATTTTAATGGAAAATTTAAATTTTTACAAATTTATCATTTTCTCAATCAAACAATGTCGATTTCCCTGATTTCCCTCACGTGTTAAAGTGGCCTTTCACACCGACCTACCGACAAAAATTAATTTATTTTCTCTGAAAATTTTAAAACCCGTCTATTTCTTAGGTTTCATTTTCTACGGTGGACTATTTTTTCCCTTGATCATTTCGGTATTTTTGTAAACTAATTTCTAAACTCCCTGATCTTCATAGCTTTATGAGGCATTAATGAATTTTATCGGGCTAGGGTGCGTACCGAAAATTCTACCGTAACCTGATAAAAGTGAAAATTAACACCAGTAGAAATCTATTCTCTAGGCATTTACCGTATCAAAAACTCGTCCAGTGGCAAAATTTTATCATCATTTATCTATTTATTGATTTTCCCTATCATAGGCTCCACTCATTTTTCCTAAATTTGGGATGGAGATATGATAAGATTTTTTGTATAGTTATCATTTTATCACTTTTTTCGAGGCATTTCAATAATTTCTTCAAACTCTTCTCGGTTCTTTCTAAATTCCCGCATAGCCCTCAGGTGTTGAGAGTTTTTCATACAGAACAACGTAACACATAGCGTAGAGTCCGAATAAAATACTCGGCGTCTTTACTATTCTTCATATGATGTTCGGGTATAGTGATATAGAGTAAAAAATTAAAGATATTATCTTTGTTTGAAAGATAGAACTAGAAACAGTCGACTATAATTCCAAATTTTATCCTATGTCCCGAACTCTTTCATGCTTAGAATAGCCGAGATACTCGAGTATTTTAAAAATGGGCCTAGCTGTAATATTTTTTGCTTCTCCAGATCGAAAATTTAAGTATTTTAGAAGCAGATTTTTTTTTTTTAAATTTCGTTTTTTATTCTTTTTACCCAAGTTTCTTTCGGATTTCGTTTACAAATCATCAACTGTGAGATACCTACGAACTGCAATATCATAGGATTTATTTTTCTGAGGTCGTAGGCCCTGGATTTTTTAAATTTAAAAATTCCAAATCCTCCGACCTGGAATTTTATCGATATGTCATGTATTATTGGTGAATAAAGGTAGCTAAAATGTAAGAATTACCTAAAACTTGGAATTTTGGATTTGCAACTCAATGCCTAATGCCCCACGAAATGTTTTCCACTTGCACCACCTAATCTCAAAATTTGTTTATTTGTTTCAGATCGGCGCAAATTTCGATTTTCTGGAAGAAGCAGAAAGTTTAGTGTTTTGGTGAGATTGGCGCTAAGTTTACAATAATCTTCAATAAACTTCATAATTTTCCACGGCCCTTCCTACGATTTAAGAGCAGAGATGTACGCGGTCCGTAAAAATTGGGACCCGGACCGGACCAGGGCATTGATTAATGCCCGGGTTCGTACATCTCTGGTTATGATTTTAAAAAGCGAAAAATAGCATTCTTCGAAATTGAAAATACCGTTTCAAAGAGTGCTGAGATGAAGCCAAACGCGGATGAGAAGTATGAAGGCGGATAGGAGTTTTCTATAGAACGATGCAATATCTGAAACTTGTATAGGTCAAGATACGCTTTATTCTTTTCGTTTCTCTACTTTTTACATTTCGTCGAATATTTTTCTGGTATACCATGTAGAAACATAAAAGTTTATCACCGTGGATGGATGGGCGTGGAACAGAAAAAACTTAGATCGCTGATATCGAATCATTCGTCATGAGTATAAGGTCCACAATTGTGTTTAATTAATTGAAGTCTCTCAATAATTGTTATTTTTCTATCAAAACAGCCGGGTATCGGCTTTCAAATGGCTGCACTTTCTCGCTTTGATTTATATCAAGAATTCAATATCTTCGTTCTATCAAGTTAATTGAAACAATCTAACAGAAATAAATCAATTGTTCCTATCAACAAATCAGAAAAAGAGAAACCTGGGCAGTATAAATTCTTGCCTTTGGGCTCATCACAGCATTATTTTTCATGGGGTATTTTAGGAGCCATTTTTATAATCGTGGTATAAGAGCGAAAAGGGCTAGGCACGGGTTTGCATAAATTTGCAATATATAATATTGCTAGAACCCGTATCAAGTCTTTCTTTTACTATACAAGTAGTGCTGCTTATTTTTCACATATCTAGTATGATGGTTTCAATTTTCTCAGGATGTTCCTCTCCTTGGTGGCCGGTCTTCTGATCGCTGGCGCCACTGCGAAGCCCGAACTCATTCCAAAAAATAGTGAAAATAAACCTCTAATCTTTTGTAAGGGACTAATATTTATTGGAATGCAATGAAAAGGCATTATTATTATTAGTCATTTAGTTATTTATAAGAATAATGATAGTTATGAAGGAAGAGTTGGTCTGTTTGACTCGCAGAATCTTTCTATCGGAAATATTGCTAAGTTTAATGAAAGGTCTTCGATCAATGAAGTAGCAACTACACAGAATCAAGTAATTTCTTATGTTCGTTATTTTGAATAATTTCTCAAATTTCCGATTTTTGCAATTACCTCTAATATGGAGTTATTTGAAATATATGACTTGAATACCCGACAAATTTCAAAAGGTTTGCTCAACAAATCCATGAATGATCGATTCAAAGAATTTTACAGGTCCAGATCCTCCTGAATGGCGTGAAGATGCATCTGTGGCTTATTTCAAAGACAAATTGTATTATTTGGGTGGAAAGGATCCTGAAACATATAAAGGCATGAATCGAATTGATGTAATAGGGTCGAATGAAAGTCCATAAAATAATTAATTCAGGTCTTAATAGATGGGGAATGGCAAGCAAGACCTGCTTTTCCTCTTCCAATTAAGAGTTCTCAAACAATAACATGCAATGGAATTTTATACGGTCACATTATAGCATATTCATCATTGTAATTATGGATATTCAGTTATTGATGGTGGTGAAAGTAGAAAGATATATCGATTATCAGATGATGAGCGAGAATGGGTTGAAATTGGAGAGCTTCCAGAAAAACGAACTTATTTCGGAGTTGCATCGCTAAATGGAAGAATTTACATAACTGGAGGATTTGAATAGTTAACTTTGTATGATAAATAATGCATCAGTATATATTTAGTGGTAGTGGGTCCAAATCCTGTCTGTGTTTCGACCCCTCAGCTCCAGTTAACAGTCGAATTTCTCAAATCACTGATATGAGCCATGCAAGATATCAGCATTCGCTTGTTGTCGCTAACGGGAAATTGTATGCAATCGGAGGGTGAGCTAAGATTTTGCATATCTTTATACCGAATATTTGTTAACTTAGATTTCAAAAACCTTTCGGGGGATTTTTTTGCAATTCAATCGAAGAATACGATCCACAAACGAATGAATGGCGAGAAGTCGGAAAAATAGCATAAAATAAAGCTTGATTATAATAATCTCAGATTTCGTATAGAAATTTTATCCAATGAAATGTGAAATAATAATTTAATTTGAATGCACGTGATACAGACAACTCTCGAAGACATCCAAAAGTGATGAGGGACAATTGTAACGGAAATAAATATTTCTTTTAATCAGGGTTGTACGAACTGCCTGTCAGTTCAGTTCAGGTTCGACTCGAGAAAATTCCTCAGTTAAAGTTCAATTTTTTTTCGAACTTCAGACAACTCCGACCTATCATTTACTCTTCATTGTTTTCAAACATTTTTTAGTGAATATTGAATTGGAAAATCAAAGTTTATTTAAAAACTCGATATTTTCAAGAATTTTCACTTGTTAAATTTCTTCGCTGCGTCGCCTTGACGCAATTACAAACTACTCGTTACGTTTACTTTTTTCGTTTCGAGATATAATTGCTTCATGAAAATCGTCTCGAAATCCCTTTACGTCACAAATCGCTCGATCATCCCGGCCGGTTTCGATATTCATGCTTCAACACAAGGATCAGACGTTTCTTGACTTTTATATTCCAGCCGATTTTAGACATCTATCCTTAAGTATGGAGTGAGAGGTGATCGGTATGCGTCACAGCGTTCCACTATGCAATGAGGATTGGCTTTTCCCGTTTATGGAAAAGTCGAGAATCGCCCAGTGACCGTTCAAGCGCGCGTCACTTGTGAATTTCGACAAACTATACATAGTTTGAAATGTCTCTGAGTTTCTAGCTAATACTATAGTTAAGGACAAGAAGAAACGCAGAGTATTTTTGAACATGAACCTAAAATACGCTCTGTCCACTAGTTATTATTGTTTTTTATTTTTAATGAGAATTTATTGAAGGTTCGATTTTTTTTTTAGATTTATGTTCTTTCCCTTTGAAAACTGATAATTTAATTACTCTATCCTTTTGCACGTATCAGGTCATACACTCAGAGGATTTGCGATTTACAGTGCTCTGTTAGCCTCGGGCAATTCGAACTTTCGCTTTAGGACAGGTTAGGCGAAAGACGGAGAGAATTGAAGAGAGGGAAAGAGAAAAGAGAGAAAGTAGGTAAAAGTTACAGAGAGATGGTCAGTGTGAAAACGCGAAATCCCTTCCATTTTCTACAGAGCGCGTTCATCTTTATCGTTTCTTTTCTTCTTTCATACTATTTCTTCATTTTTCTGCTTTTTTGTTCCGTCTTTTCATCGACCATTTTTCCTTTTCTCTAGCTCGTTCAGTTTTAGCTCTACTCGCCATTTTTTGTCCGAACATCCAGATATCATTCATTTGATCACTTTATCCTTAATTTCCTCTGCGCGTCTAGCTTTCTCTTTATTTTCCCTCTCTCATGTCAGCGTGCTTTCTCGCCCAATACTGTAAAAGTCAGCCCGCTTCTTTCGCTTCCGTCCTTGCCCTCATTTCTCCGACTCTCTCTTTTCTCTGCCTCCTTAATTTCTATGAATTTACCTCTATCTCTTCCAATTTCTTGATCTCTGCTATCTCTCAATCTTTCGTACTATTTTTCGACTGTCGTTTTCTCTGACGCATTCGCCCCTTTTCGCAACCCCTTTCATTTGAATTTGTTATCCTGACACTCATTCCGGCGGCGTTAATTACCCCCGAAAAGGGAATATCGATTTTCCTGGAATTTTCCAGAACTGATAAAATTCTAGAATTTTTGCAACTTTACAGAAATTTGTCCCTTTCAAATTATGTCTTTTCAAAGCGTACTTTGTTTAAAGTCCTTACAAAGAAACCGCCACTCTTTCAACCACTTGCTATTTCTAGTTTTTTTAGAAAAGCTGGATAAAGGTCGTTAGAATTTGGGGAGAGCCGGATTACGGTATCGATTTCGAGCACTCCTCTCTTGCTCGTAGAATTTCGCGCATTAGTTCATCTGCCAAAAGCAATCGTGCTTCCGGGTTTTACAAATTTTCTGCTGTAAAAATTGCGAATTTCAGATTTTCTTGGATATGTGATTTCGAAATTTGTCGGAAAGCTATTCAGAAGTCCGATCCTAACGCCTTTTCGCTTCAAAATTTGATTTCTAATTTCCCCCTCCATTTTTCAGCAGGAATTTTAGGCCTAATTTTTTTTGCTAAAAATCTCATTTCATTTTTTATTTCACTTCACCACTCGTTCGGGTTCTCGAAATCTGCATTTCATTTTTCCAACTCCGAAACATATTTCGAAATTTCTCGTTTTTTCATTTTTTCTTTCGAAAAAACCGTGAAAAATGAAATTTTTAAGTTTTTAGAGTGCGGACGTCGCCCGTGGCCACGGACCATCAGAAGCGCGTGTTCGCCACGTCGTTGTCGCACCCACGTCTTCACCCAGATCGTCGATTCCAGATTTTTCCTGAATTTTCTGGGCTCTTCCGACGTTTTTCCCGGTCTGCTCTTCTGACCCGCGCCGGTCCCCATGACGCAGCCGACTCGTCTGCTTGCGACGGTGGCCGTCTGCCTCCTCGCCGCAACGCCCTGGATCACCGTCAATGCAGCACCCAGGTACGAAAAAAAAACATTTAGATTTCAGAAAACATCTAGAAAATTGAAAATTAAGAATTTGTGAAATTCGGAAAGTTCTGCAAATGCTAGATATAATGTTTTGCTCTCGAAAATCAACAATTTTTTTGCGGGAGAGCTAAAACTGTTTGAACTTTCGCACCTTTCACTGGACTGACCAATTCAAATTCAGAAATCGGGAAAATTATTTGGAGAATTTTAAAATTTGCTTAAAAAAAGTTGAAAATGTTTTTTCTTCCAGCTGTCCGTCGACACTACCCTCGTCTTGTCTGTGCGAATCGACGACCAACGGCCGCCTGGCGGTGAGCTGTGATGGTGCCCCACTCAACGCTGTCTTCAAGGTGGGAGGGTGGGGGTGATATTCGAAAAAAAAGGATGAGTGGGATTTAAACAAAAGCGTAAAAATTTGATCAGAAATTATTTTCGTGATAAGTAATGGTGGGGGCTGAGGAGAAATTTCATGTATTCCCCCTTTGGGTTTTGAAGAATGAGATATTTGGTATGAAAATGAATGACAAATTGACAAGTGGGATTTTATAAATTCACTGAAACATAGGAAATTTAAATTTTCCCGAAAACCATTTGGACTGCAAGCCCCCTGCCCCATTTGAATAAATTCGGCTTTTCTCCGAACGATTTCATAATAGAAAATCGTTTTCTTTTGTGAATTCCCATTTACAAGCTAAATCGTTAACTTTACAGAAAACCTGAAACATCGCAAATTTTATATAATAACGTTCTAGAAGATTTCATAAGAAATCGTTTTCTTAGGATTCCATTTACAATTTAAATCGATGTCGTTTTTCTCCATTTACGGGAATCTTAAATCGCTTGCGCGCATTCTTTTCGACTTTGTATCCACGCTTTTTTGGAACGAATCAATTCGGAATGACTGGTAAAGCAGGGAAAAGAAAATGGTCGAGTGAGAGATCGAGAATTTACATATTTGGAAGGAGAGAGAATAGAGAAGCAGAACGGTTAGAGATAGAAGAATTTGAGAAGGTGGAAGTTAGAGAGATTTAAAGATAGAGGGATTTGGAGAAGCAGAAAATGAAATACCGAAAAGTTCTGAAGAGATTCAAAGATGGAAAAGTCCAGAGAAATAGTGCTGGCTTTCAAGAAAGAAAAGAGAAGGAGCGCACATGTTGGCGAATCCAGTTTAACTAGGTCGATATATCTGTCTGTCCGCATGAAAAGGCAAGGACAATTTAGGGAGGAGAGGAGGAAATATGCCCCGAGGCTAGAAAGGTGATTCATATGAATTTGGTCAATATCTATTGGTGATAGGGAGTTGATAACGATCTCAGATATGTGGCGTTGAAATCCTGGAATTTTAAGGGCGAATAAGTTAGGTTAAAAAATTTCAAAGTGAAGAGAAAACGAATTTAGTATTGTACCGTGTACCGTGCGATACCTGACAAAATATGATTTTTCGGAAAGTGTTGAAATTTGTGCTATAAAATATGTTAAATTAAGTTTTTTTTTAAACTGATCATTTCGATCGGACTCCTACACACAACCAATCACAAAAATTATCGAAAAATACTTCAAGAGATTTTAAAAAAATATATATATATATATCTTTATTCGCTAAAAGTGATCTCATGTTAGGTTTACGTTTCACAAAAATATCAGAAACAACTTTTTTCAGGAACTCGGCTCGGCCCCGATCGAGCGTCTGTACGTGGGCAACTGCTCGCAGCCAGTGCTTGACCGCCTCCCTCAAGGACCCGTCCGCTCGCTGCAAATCACCAACTGCTCCATCAAGGAAGTCAAGTCGGAGGTTAGTTCGGCAGCTTGATGGAAAAATCGATATTCTAACCCGATGTTGAGATATTTTTCGCCGCAAACATTCGATCGCATCATATCTCTCGTCCCGTTATTAAGGATAGTAATTCAAACGCTGACTGGAATACATTCAGTCCACATAAGGGAGAATATTTGTGGTGGAAAACGTCCCTCCCAACGTCTGATTCGAAGTTTTTGACCAATCAGGGGAATCAGTCTCGCGCGACTGGAGGATAAAAAATAACCTTTTCCCTATAAAGGACAAAATTATTATTCTTCTTTGGTGAACTTTTGGCAAACCGAAATGACAAATGTCGATTGTAAAATGTACGGTTTAAAAGTTTGGAAATAGTCTCATATTTTTAAACTTTAATGTGACTGTAAGGTTTTGAAAAAAAGACTAAAATTAGCAACAATTGTGTTTGTTTTGAGGTCAGTCCGAGACTCGTAAAAATACCAGCGGATTTTGTGCGATATTTCCAAGATTAGCTCAAATCTAGCGATTTTTCGCGCGAGCGTGTTCGATCTGATCGATGAAAACCCGAAGTTGAACGGGATATTTTCCTACTGCAGATTTTTGTGATCCGCTAAAATCTCCTGTATAGGTCAGAGATAATCTCGGTACTTTTGCGAACTTTGAATACTTTTGAACTTTTGGAGAAAAAAAATTGATTAGAGTAGGTTTCAAAACTCAACTAAAATTAAAAATTGCTTGGAAAATGATCGTTCATTCGAATGTCCGCTCATAAATTAATTTATAAGAAGAATATTTGCTTCCTCAGCCAATTTTAATCAAAAACCTGTGGAGGTTGGATTCAGAACCCGAAAAATTTCGACTTCGAACATTCCTGAAATTAGTCCTGCGTTTATCCCGCTCTTTGATCTGCGCGTTAATTTTAAAGTCATCTTAAAACCTTCAAAACCACGCTAGTAGCCATTTTGGTGGTCGATATGGGCGCTTGAGGTGCTTGACATCGCGCAAATCTTCAAAAGACCGGGGAAATCTTGATCCGAAAAAACAAGCGGACAAAACTGGGGCGTGGAGAAAAAGAATGAACACCAAGGAAAATTGATCGAGAAAAACCACCAGATTATCGAATTTCGATAAAGAACAGCTTCGATAAAAATAGCTATTTATCATATTAGATCGCAGGGCTTTATTTTTTTCTTTTAGAGGGTCTTTTAATGCTAGAATCTTCAAAAGTTACTGGAAGAATTTGAGTGTCTAACATTTTGAATGATGGGGAAGAGAAGAATTTAGCACGCGGATAGAAGAAATCAATTTGCATGTTTTTGCAGGAGTTAATAGTGGAATTTATGAGGCTAGAAGGAATTGCGTTAGAAAATCGAATTTCTTTGAAGGAATCGATTTGTTCTAAGAAATATGGTTTTGATAGGCTTCAAAAAGGCAGGATCTTGAATGATTTTTGGCATAAGTTAGTCTCGATGATGTATTTACAAAATTAAATTTAAAAAATGTTTCAAGAAAATGGCACGGTGAATAGGTATTACAAGAGTTGATTTGGTACTATGAATTTATCTAAAATAACAAATGGGAATTTTCTTGTACGTTTCACAACTTTTATACTTTGGGAATTAGAAATGAAGTTCTGACTTCTGATCACCAAGCAGTACAAATTTATCAGATTTTTGAAACTTATTGAATCCAATAGATAAAGGATTCATTCAAATTTCACTGATTATTCGATGTTATCCGTTGGATGATAATTTGCTGATAACAAGGGATAAGCGATTGTTTCTGGGGTATATGTTTTGACGAAAGGGCTTTGCCTGGCGTTAGAGCCAATCTGATAGATTTGAAAGAGGAGAAGTGATAAGAGAGAGGGATGACCCAATTTTTATGGAAACGCACGGATTATATAGATTGGAGGGGAATTTTAGGAGAAAATGGGTTCGGGAGAATTTCTACATTGACAACGCGGACCAAATATTGTGGATCTGAAAAGTGAAAATGTGAAATGTGATTTTATGAAATATAGAGGGCATATGAAATTTGAAGGGCTTATTTTATGCTCGAATATTAGTAGCTTCTCATTTCTTCAAGTCAAAATTGAGAGAAAACGAGCCATATACAATCCCCTTAAAACATTTAAACAATCTATTTTTGAGGATTTTGAAAGAAAATGATTTTCAGCCCTTCATTTCAGTTTATAAATGAAAAAGAAATGTTTAATTTGTTACTTTTCCAGGCCTTCCTGAAGCAGTCAAACCATTTGGAAGAGTTGGTTCTGGCGGCGAACGCACTGACCGCTGTGCCCAAACTCGGCCGCATGCAGCGACTCATCCATCTCAATCTCGACGATAATCGGGTTGGATTTTTGCAAAAACCCAGAAAAAACATACAAGTTTATTGATTTTTAAAATATTTTCTTGCTCTAAGAACTCAATGAAATGAGCTTGTGAAAAATTACAATTTAAAAGGAAATTTTCAAATACGATTTTCTTCGAGATGATAATTTAGTAAAGTTGCGAGAAAGAATGATTTTTGAGACGTAAAACGACATTTCTGATATCGATATTTTGCGCAGATTACCACGGTGGCTGAGGGCGATTTTAACGGTTTGGAGCGGCTCTACCAAGTCCGGCTGCAGGGCAACAAAATCTGCTCGCTGAATGGGTACGTTTGAAAAAATTCGCAAGTTTGAAAACTATGCTATACATAATGTTACACGAAGTTTTAAAAACAATTTATAAATTGGAATCGAATGATTGGGTACGTTTCAAGAATTATTGAAATAAGAAACACTTTCCTTCGGAAATGTTCTTCATTACTAGCGTAATAACTGAAATTGATCAAAGTTCTAAGCTGTTTTTATACCAACTTCATCAATTTATTAGTTTTGATACTTGCGAACTCGTACATGAATTTTGAAAGATTTTTTTTTACAAAAGTTGAAAAAAAATGTGATTTGTCTTTCAGAAGCGCGTTCAAGGAGATCAAGGACCATCTGCAGCTGTTGGATTTGAGTGGTAATTGCTTCAAATCAGTGCCTGCCCAGAATCTGAGGAATGCCAATCGACTCGCCTACCTCGACCTCTCCGACAACGGCATCAGTGAGGTGGGTTGGCAGAAGAAAATTCTGGAAAAAAAGACAAATTGAAAAGCACGCCCTTACAAGCAGACCTCAAAATTCAACTTGTAGAAAAAGTAGTGTGACGTATTGAGAGGAAAAGCATGTCGATTTGCGGTTCGCGTCTTGAGGAAAGTCTGGTCCAATGACTTTGTTAGATCCGATTTGCTATAAAGAATTTGTTTGAAACATAGAAAGCCAAGTTAGAGAAAAGATAGGATTTTTCCAGATCAACAATTTCGAGCTGATGAACCTGCCCTCGCTGAAGGAGCTACGACTGAACAACAACCTGCTCAGCAAGATCAACGCGATGGCCTTCCTCAACGTTCCGCAACTCGAGTATCTCTATTTGAGGTGATTTTAAGAAACGTTGGAATATAACAGGAATAATATACTCTGGTTTTTACGGAATTAAAGCATTTTCTTGGAACATATTTTTAAAAAATTGAAAGCTATAAGACATTAATATTCTCAATTACAATAGCTTTCTCTTGCAAGACAATCATTTCTCTTTCTTGACAGAGACAATGAATAATCGAAAAAAATCGCTGCTAACATTGATTATTCTCATTTTTTCCAGGGATAACCTGATCTCGTCGCTGGACGGCAACCGGCTGCAGGCGTTCAGGCAGCTCGAGCTGCTCGATGTGTCCAACAACATGCTACAGTCGGTAAGACGCTCGACTTTTCAACTTTTGAATTTCGCCAAAAATCGAAAAATTTTATTTTTGAAGAAAATCTTTTTGTAAAAGAACTTCCTTGCAAAAAATCTAGAGAATAATTCATCTTGAAAAGGGATTATTTTTAAAAGAATAATTTCTACAAATTTGAAAGAATTGAAATTTGCAGCTTCCCGAGCTGAAAGATCTGACGAGCCTGAAGCAAGTGCGGCTAGATGGAAACCTGATCGAGCGAATCAACACTCTGGCATTCTCCAACAACACCCAACTCCAGCTCATCAGTCTTCAGGTGCAAATTTAAAAATGCAAAAATTTTGGGAGAAGGGAAATATTGCTGTCGTCGTTCAAAATGATGAAATGGCGAGAGAAGTGTAGATTTGGAAAATAATAATTTGATTTTAATGTTTCAACGAAACCCTCGTATCGTTCAATCTTTTGAATGAAAAAGTTCAATCTAAGAAAGATGTTAGATGTTCGTTTCGAAAACTTTAAAAGAATACTAGTAAACTTGACAAAAATTGGTTTTCCAAAAATTAACCCTAAAATTTCGCAGAACAACAACATCCACCTGATCTCGCGCAACAGCTTCGACTCGCTCGACAAACTTCAGATCCTTCTGCTGGCAAACAACTCTATTCCAACTTTGGGTAAGCTGGGGAAAATAAACAAAAAAAAGTTAGAATATTTAAATGATAGAACTCGAAGTGAAACTAATGTGTTCAAAAGTATTGACGATTTTATCGATTTTTGAAACATTGATTTTTCTTTTTGCAGAGCGCGGCATGTTGGACGGAATGCCGGACCTGCAGCAGCTGAGTCTGCGGAACAACTCGCTCAGGTCGATCACCAACACTGCCCTCTTCTCCCTCACGGGACTCACCACACTCGATCTGGCATACAACCAGATCGAGGTTATTAAGAAGGTAAGTCAAAACAACAACTAGTCGAAAACTGAAACAGACTTGCACGTTTTTGAACTGCACTATTCTTTATGCGGTGAACTATCCCAACCAGTTTTAATTACTATTTTTCATCACATGCTTAGAGATGATGACGAGAGTAATACAAATAAAAGTAACGTTTGAAATTTGTACAGGGCGCATTCGTGAACCAGACGAAGCTGTTCTGGCTCGACCTCTCCAACAATCGGCTCAAATCCTTCGAACAGGACACGTTCAACCACAAAATCGCCAACATTCTTTTGGACGGTAAGGAGGATTTTCTGTGAAAATATGATGAAACTGAGACTTCGAATTGATAGATTTTTGAGCGATTTAGTTTCGGATTTTGTGTGAAACAAATATGGCATTTTAGAAGGAAATGGAAATGGATTTTTCGGGGGAAGACTGAATTTCTCATTGAAACGATTTTCTTTACATTTATATTCGAATGTCTAGTTTGTATTAAGAGCCATTCCACGAATAACTGGAACTAGGGTCCGGACAACTGCAAAAGTGTCTCGGATCTGAACCAAATTTATATGGTGGATACACCCATGGACCCTAATCACAAAAATCGGAAAGTTAGGTCCCGCCCCCAAAAGTGGGCGGGGCTAGGTGGGGGTCAAAGTTGAGCATTTTCACGATTTGGCACCCCTCAGGGGGTACAAATCAAACTTTTTTGCTATAAAAGATTTTCGAAAAATTTAAAAAGGATAAATATGGCCATGGGATGTATTTTCTAAAAATATATAGACTTTAGGGGATCAACCACTTGCTGGGTGCTGGAGGGGGTCCTGAAGTCAAAAATTTTAAAAATAGCAGTTTCAAAAACATGCATATTTTGCACAAAATCGACCATAACTCGACAATTTGTTATTTGCCAGCAAAATTTTATTTCATATTTGGATTCTTCAGGTAAAATTACACTAATATCAGTCATAAAATCGATAGGTTAGGTATGACCCTGCACTTCACCATTGCACCAAAGTTGAGGACCCAAAAATCGAAATTTCAATTTTGAGGGTTAAACCCCACAATATGTATAATAATTGATAGAGCTCATCAAACTGAGCAACTTTTGTGAAGACACCTCATGACTATCTATTATGATATGCGTGGTATGGAGGTTTGAATGGGTCAGACCCACAAAAATGACAAAAATTTTCAAAAATTCATAACTTTTGTAAAATCAAACGAATTCGAAAAATCTTTTCAGAATATAGCAGCTGAAGAGCAATACTTCATTTTTGCTTCCTAGAGTACCGTGCTATCACTTTACCATGTTATCATATGGGTCCATGGTATACCACTCATATGGTACCCGAGTGACACTATACCAAAATGGGTATCAATCGACTCAAAATTGACTGGAGAGTAATATTCGAGTCCATTTCTATCAATTTCAGCAAGTGGTTTCATTATACCATCATCGTAATTGGTCATAATCACCTGTCGAAAAAGGCCAAAAATGTGGTATTTTCAAATGAACATAAAAGGCGATAGACTAATCTCTTTTTCAAGCGGTTCTCAGCATATTACTCAGCTCGATAAGGGCTTTCGTTTGGTATATAACATGATGGGTCTTATTTACCAAATGGTAACTTGACCATATGGGTCGTTACCATTTGATACCATACCATGTTTGGTATCGTTCGACTCCAAATTGAATGGGAATAAATAATGGATGTCTCTAGCTTCAATTTGAGCCCATATTTTGGTAGACCACCTTTGAAAATATTCTTGTAACATTTTTTTGAAAATTGGCACTAAATTTTGGTTTTTGAGGTACTACTCCCATACCATAATAGATAGTCATGAGGTGTCTTCACAAAAGTTGCTCAGTTTGATGAGCTCTATCAATTGTTATACATATTGTGGGGTTTAACCCTCAAAATTGAAATTTCGATTTTTGGGTCCTCAACTTTGGTGCAATGGTGAAGTGCAGGGTCATACCTAACCTATCGATTTTATGACTGATATTAGTGTAATTTTACCTGGAGAATCCAAATATGAAATAAAATTTTGCTGGCAAATAACATATCTTCAAGTTATGGGAGATTTTGTGCAAAATATGCATGTTTTTGAAACTGCACTTTTGGCACTTTTTGACTTTGGGACCCCCTCCAGCACCCAGCAAGTGGTTGATCCCCTAAAGTCTATATATTTTTAGAAAATACATCCCATGGCCATATTTATCCTTTTTAAATTTTTCGAAAATCTTTTATAGCAAAAAAGTTTTATTTATACCCCCTGAGGGGTGCCAAATCGTGAAAATGCTCAACTTTGACCCCCACCTAGCTCCGCCCACTTTTGGGGGCGGGACCTAACTTTCCGATTTTTGTGAATAGGGTCCATGGGTGTATCCACCATATAAATTTGGTTCAGATCCGAGACACTTTTGCAGTTGTCCGGACCCCCTTTGACAGTTATTCTGTTTATTCATGGAATGTCTCTTAAACTTATTGAAGCTTGTTTTTATTGAATTTTTGTCAGATACAGACCAACGGTAATCAGCGGAGTAGTCTGAAGAAATACTATCTTATTGTTAGAAAATTGAAGCATATTCGAAAAATTCGGAATTAAGAAAATAATCAAATGAAATAGCAATTTCCAGGCAACCCGCTGCACTGCGACGGGAAGTTCGACTGGATGCTGAACTACCTCGTGATGAACCGAATTCGCACCTTCCTGCCCACGCAGAAGGAGGTCAAATGCGCATCGCCACAGAAGTTCGCCGGCACAAGGTAAATTGTAAATAAACATAAATACGAATTTGATAGGTTTCAAAAAATCGAATGTTTTGGAGGGGTTTCTATGTTTGATTTTACTAGGAATATTGCTAAAATTTAAGTCCTATCGAAAAGTGCAATTTCGAATAGGTTTCAAGAAAATATAAATTTGGAAAATATATCCAGGCTTCATTAATTATATTATTTCTATTCCTTACATGATATTTTACCATTTTGTCGAGGCATGAGACATTCGAATAGGTTTTAAAAAATCTTATTAAACACCGAAAAATCGAATGAGAAGATGAGTTGATGGAAAGCATCAGAAGGAATTTGAAACTTACAAAATCGATAAATCAGTAAATTTTCAGCCTAAAAGAGCTGATGATGAAGAAGGCGAACGACACGCTGCAACAGGGCATAAAGTTCGTCGGACTGGGTGGAAGCAACGGCGAACAGATACCCAAGTATGGACAAATAGAGATTGATCTCTTTTGAAATTTGAAGAGGTCAAATGTTATTATAAAAATGTAATTTTCCAGCTCTCTGTTCTCGTCCTTCTTGCCTTCTCTCGGACCGCTTGGCTCTTTCGGCGCCTCCCAAACGTCCATCAACAGCGCCGGAGTTCCCATTCTGTCAACCATCACTAAGGTTGGTTAGAAGACAGTCTTCTGGATTAGACGCCAGCTCGTTTTTCTTATTTCTCCCTTTTGCCTACACTCTCTCACTCTAAAATTCGGTATCGGTCGGTGTCGACTGTATAATACAACAAGCCAGGAAACACGAAGCGAAAATAACCCAAACACAATGCGATTTTTGGTGGAAAAATCGAAATAAGTTGGAGCATTTTATTTTTATAGAATTCGAAATAAAGGGTGAATTGATATGTTTCAAGAAAATGATATGATTTTCTAAATTTTTTAGAGGTTAATACTTTGAGATTATGTATAAAATATATTTTGATGAAACCTTAAAGAAACGATAAAACAATGGCGTTTCGAAAGAAATCATGTGACTTATAAAGCATTTTTGCATCGTTAATTTGTGACCGCATATCAGTAAACATACGACTTTTTCAGAAATATTTGAAAGTATGAGAAAAAGAACTTGAATATTTGCAGGCGATCCCGTCTCTGCGTACACTCCCAGGCATTGAACAGGTGGCCAATGGACTGGATGGGCAAACGCGTGCGACGAGCGGTGCGCAAAATATCGGCAGTGGCATCAATCCGGAGTTCAATCAGGCATTGGAAGAGGCGAGGATTTGTTTTGTTTTTTATTTTGCGGTTGACAAACATTGGAATGCGCTTTCCACCACGGCAATTCAGTCACATCATATCTCTCGTCGCCACCATTAAGGATAGTAATTGCAAACGCTGACTGGAAAACGTTCCACTGTTCGTTGATTGATTAAAAAGCCCCACACGGTTTCAACTTTGACGTGATCGAAAAATTTTAAACTTACAATTAGATTTTTTATTAAACAAACATTTGTTCAGCTCAAACATGGTTTTCGAATTTCAATTCTTTATCTGGAAAATCTGAAACACAACTTGTGGAAATTTAGTCAAATTCGCCACCAAATATTCATTTTCCATTTATCTACAACAGAAAACTAATTTTAAAATTGTTTAGTTCACGGGCCCGTTGGTGCGATTCGCGACGGGCGGACAGCCGGTTCAAGCGGACATCGAGCAGTTTGTCAAGGCCATTCCCAACTTCGTCGTCAACGTGCCCGGTTTTGGCGACGTCGATCTCAGACAGGTCAGAGAAATAAATGAATGCTTGGAGAAAAAGAATTTCTTTTATATCACTTAGAAAGGGGAAAAATTAGAATTATGGATAATTTTTTTTATAGACTAAAGATATACCAGCTAGAAATAGAATTTCTCCAAATTTAAGATTTTTTTGAAACATAGAAAAATTCGATGTGTTTAAACGTTGATTTGTTCAGTTGCCACCCGGCTTCCTGCAGGAGATCATGAGAACGGGCGAGATCCCCGGCATGCCCAAGGAGCTCTCCGATAAGATCGTCAAACAGGCGAGGGTTTTTAAGATTTATTTGATTTCCTATCAAAATTGATCAATTGATGAGAATTTTGAGACATTCAAAAATGATTCGAATTCCAGGCCATGCAGAAGATGTACGACGCCGCTGAAGCTCATAGGTAAAATTTTTAAGGAAAAAATGATAGAAAATCACTGAAAATGGAAATCTTTGGGGAGAAAACGAAACATTTTTCTGCAAGAACTTACCAATGGAAACATAGTCGTTCGGAAAGAAATGCGATTTAAAAACCAAGGTTTTGGAAGGAAAAATTCAGAAGAGGCAACCCCCTGCAAGACCACGACAAGTACTTGCCGCCCTTGGACACGATACCCGAGGATATTCTCACGCGCGTCATCAACGGCTCACAACTCCCCGGACTCAACGAGACACAGACCACCGCCATTGTGGTAAGTGTGGGAGGAAATTGAAAGATTTGTTTGTAACGAAATCAGACAATGTGAAGACGCGATTGTCGAAGATTCTTGAAAGGAAGTCGGCGAATTGGCTGTAAAGCATATTGAATTTTTGCTAGAACTAATATTTCAGTGAGTCTGCAAAAGAAAGCGAAAAAACTCATAATTTGATAAGTGAAGATTCTTGACCGCGAAATTAGAAGGGAAAAGCTTCAAAAATAAATTATTGAAATGCGTTTCAACGAATTTCAAAAGGCATGGTGAAGGATAGTCTTCGATACGGAGTAGATTTGCGGAAAGCAATATAAATCAAAGGAAAGATGAATAAGAGTGGAGTTGCTCAATTCTTCCGATCCTACTTCGAAATCAAATTTATCGATTTGTTTCAGGAATACTACACCCAGCAGCTTCCGACGGCTTCTGCGATCCCTCCAGGTATGATCAAATTCAATTCAATTTCAATCTCAAAACTATAATTTTATTCGACATGACGGAATCTATTCAAAAATCATTTATTAGCATTTTAAAAACAAATGTTTACTTATGTAAATTCCAAGTTTGAGAGAAAACAAACCATTTGATTTTAGGCTTGCTCAACTCGCTGAGCAAATCGATGTCGAAGGACGGAGTCCCCGCGAAAGCGGACAATAACACGCTCGGTCATCTCGTCCAGATGTGGAAAATGCTCCCAGCCGGATACGATCTCTCCAAAATACCACAGGAGGTGGGCGAATATTGAATTATTAAAGCATTCTAGAAACGGGAGGAGCACTGACTAATAGAAATCGGAAATGTAATTGAAGGAATTTTGAAACATACCAAAAACGAATAATACATGACTCAAGCTTTAATTTATTCGCGAGAAAACGCTTCGAATTTTCGATTATTTTGTTTTCATTAACGCTTGCAGATCGATCTTTAGGAAAATGTTTTTTTTATTTCTAAAATTTTGAAGCTTATCTGAAATCTGCAATGCGTAATTAACGGAAAATGTTGAAAATTTTATCATTTGTTTCAAAATTTCTTATGAGAAATCAGTTGGCTCATTTGACGATACGAGCAGATTCTTTCAACGGAATTAAAGTAAAGGGAAAAAGTTCAGATTATCGCCGCCCTGACGTCCGGCAAAGTACCCGATTTGTCGAAGCTGCCCGCGGACCTGCTCGAGCACTTCAAGTCCAACGGCGACAAGATGGCCTCCCTATTTAGCCAGGTCAAAACGGTTAGTCGGAAAGATGTCTTTTTCCGAAATTGATATTTTATGAGGGAGAATTCTCACTACCGTAAATTTTAACATTTTTATTTTATCAAACCTTTGAAAGATAGGAATAATTACCGCTGAAATATTGATAATTTTTAAATTCAACTTGCAAATAGGTGATAAATTTCCAGAGCCTTCTTTATGTACAGATGGCTCTTTTTCTTATTTCTCCGCTTTTCCTACATTTTCAACCCTCCCTATGCGTCTAAATGCAACAATACAGTTGTGTTTAAATACAGGAGCCAATTTGCAGAACAACGTGTCAATCGAGGACGTGCTGGCTAAACTGCCGACGTTTGAGCGGCCCGAGCTGTCGACGTTCTCGCCGTACGACATCAACAAACTCACCAACGACATGGTACAGGAGGAGGAGGTGCAGAAGAAGAACAAACAAATGAGGTGAGCTAGAAAGAACAGAATAAAATATCGATTTTTAAGAAAAATAATATTGATTTGGAAATTCGTTGAATTTTAATTAAGACGTTTTTGTTTATTATGGCACGTTACGTTATTTTTAATGCCAGGATAATTGGCGAAGATCTTCTAAAAAATGTAGTATCATTCAAGTGATCTTGATACTTTTTTAGCTTTTTTGAAGCTTATTTGAAGAACGTTTTTGTGTTTCGGGGTTTGTGCGTGTGTTGATAGCAAAATGGTAATGACGAGCTAAAATCAAATTATGGAATTAGAAGTTGAATATGTAAAAATATCGAAACTTATTTTAAAATGCTGATTTTCCAGAATCTACACGGCAATCGCTCTCGGCCTGGTCGGCGCAGTGACCATCGTCGTGCTCATCGTGTTCGCGCTCTACTTCAAAAAGCACAAACAGCTCAAGACTAGGTGAGTTAACCTGGTATTTTTCGAGAAAATATTGATTTTTTAAAGAAATGTGAAATTAGTGTTCGATTTTCAAACAGTTCCAAGACTTAATGGAGGGGGAGATGAAGTTGTTTTGCCTCATAGAAAATCGACAAATTAGTAAAGGAATTCTCCCAAATTCGAAATTCAGTTGATATGAATTTTGTGAAACTTATTTAAAGAGCGAGAGTAATTGGTATCAAGAGAGGAACAGCGCACAATCAGGGGATTTAAAAATTTAGAAAAGTTTTATTCAAAATGTTTTATAAACTCGCAAATCAAAGAGGTTTTCTAGTTTTTGCGATTTTTAGCCTGCATTTCTCTTCCATAAAAAATAAATGGAAAATTTCAATAAAAATCAAATCGAAGAGCACACATTTATTCTAATTATTCGAAGCGCTCAACTTTGTCGTTTTTAGAGAATAGTAATAATGAAAGATGAAAGATGATTTTCAGTTCTCGAGGTTCTCTGATCACGGGTGCTAGCGGCGGCTCGAACGGATCTTCCTCAGGAATAGGCACGGGCTCCGGTAACCATTCGGGTCAGATCTCCGACCAGCCGTCGCTCATCGACCCCGCTCACAGCAGGCAAATCATCAACCAGGCCAATTCCGGCATCGAACACAACAACACCAATAGGCCCAACACGATGCAGGTTAGGATTGTGTTGTTTTGGAAATAAACTTTTTGGACAAATGGAGCTTCCCCGAAGATTGAAGTAAGAAAATATGAGGTTTTACGGAAAATGATGAAACATATAGTTGGGGGAGTATTTTAACTTTTCTTCACCGGAAAACGAATTTTAAAGAAGTTCTAGAACTATGATTGCTCTAAAAGTTGAAATTTATCCTTATGTCCTTTCTTCGAAACATTAACATGTTGAAAATACAAAGTTTCTAGAATTCGGCGCTCTACAATGGCACGCGTCCCCCTTTGCCTTCGGAGTGCCTGTTCACCGAGCCGCCTGGACCGCCATTGTTTAACTCTACCATGAAAGGAGATCAATTGAGGTGAAATTAGCATTAATTTAGCAAAAAAATGATATTTTTGAATTTCTTGAAAAGCGCAAAAACTGCCCAGAAAATCATTTTTGATTTGCCTTTGTTGAGAAGAAAACATTTCGAAGAACACATGTTTTGAAAAACTGCAGAAGGGGATCCAAGATTTTCGAATTCCGTTATTATTATTTGACATATCTGTGTAAAAACGATATATGGATTATTAGATTAGTTGTTTTTAAATTTGAATATTTCTAGAGCCGGCGGCCCTCCCCTGTCGGCCGGGTTCTCGAATCATCCGTCCGGATTTTTCGCGAACGGCGCCGGCCCGTCCACCTCTCGCAGTCATCACCACTCGTCCTCATAGGACGCAAATTCGCAAAACATTCAAATTTTAAACAGATTTCATCTCCTCTAAATTTTTAATTCCAACAAAATTCGCATAATTCTATCCACTTTGGAGATTTTTAAGTATTTATTTTCGAATTTTTAGATTTTGCATTTTAAGCGGGTCTCCTCTTTGCGGTGAGTTTCAAACTTAAAAGTTCAATGTTTTTTGAGATTCGATGAACTTTCGAAGTTTGAAGTCAATGAAAAGTGTGCTCCATTTTTCTTGTGAATTGATGAAACCTAAGGTAATTTTAGCCAACTTTTGGTTAGGCTTCAGGAAAGTCGACTTTGAGCGATTTCATGAGAGAGCGCTGTCTATCTTCGATTTACGGAGCCGAACCAAAAATTTCCTAAGAACTAAGAAATTCTCACTAAATTTGCTCATATTTTAGATACCGTAACCTTACTTTGCTGTCTTTCATACCTGAACTTTGCGATTGTACTACGCATCCCTCTTTAAATTGAATTTTGCTCATTTTTTTTTTTGGAAAATACTGACACTTTTTACTTGTTTTTTTTCAAATTTTTAGTACTTTCCATGATTTTTTTTTTAAAGTTTACCCGCAATTATTAACATTTTACGCTGCAATTTTATCCCTGAATTTCTGGATTTTCAAAGACGGGTTTTTTTAATCCTTCTAGCCTCGAGATCTCTTAAATTTTACACGGGTTTAAAAAGCTGATTTTTATCGATTTATTGATTGTTTTCGTCTAGTGATTGTGGTTTTTAGAAGAAATTTCGTGATTTTTTCCCTAGAAATGTTTGATTTTTGAAAGGTTCGAAAACCTTCTCAAATATTTTATGTTTTTAACTTTTCTGTCATAATAATTTTGATACCTATTTTCCCTTTTATTTTTGAGGGAAAGATGGGAAATCAAAACCACCAGCATGTCCTATCTTTACACACGCTCTAACCGCTTCCTTTTCGTTGCTTTTTATCCGGGGCATTTTGGTTTTGGCAAATTTTTTTTTTTATTTTATGATGTTTCAGTTCTGCAAAATTCCTTCAAAACTAGCAATTGAGAAAATATGAAAAGTCATGTCAACAACACTTTGTCTATGAAGATAGATTTTTCCAAAAGCTCTGAAGTTTTTGAAGGGAGTATTAGAAGTGGAATATCGGGGATTTTTATCGATTTTCGTTTAGTTTTCGACAAATTTCAGGAGACCGCCCAAAATGGGTACGAAACTGTCGGTGTCGCTGGAGAGCACGGACCCGAATATCGCGCCGCGCACAGACCGACCGCCCACATTCGATCCCCAGGCCGGATTCGCTAGACCCAGGAAGGTCGGGGATTTTTGTTATTTGAGAAAAATAAAGATATTGGCTATAATAAAATCGTGTTTATTCGTAGACTATTAGAAATTTGATCGGATAGGATAAATAACAATTTTTGAAACTAATCTAAAATTTTGCAAAATTGAGCATTTTCAGCCTCGCGAAATGCAGGCGAGTTGGGAGGATATGGAGCGTTGGCGACTCTCGATGGGTCAACGCGACTACTGCGCGCACAAGCTCATTCCTCTCATGAAATGCCAGGTAAAATAAGTGACTTGTTGCAAAGAAGATCTGGAAATCAACCAAATTTGGCCAAAAATGTAGAATGAGCATAAGAAACTGCTCGAACAAGTCGATTTTCGCTCTCATAAAGTGTCATCAGGCACGGGCATTCATTTACTTGAAATTCTGCGCCCGAATCCACGAACGAGTAGAGTGAGCGTTCCCATTGTAAGCTCCTCTTTAATTTTAGGAGGAAAGTTTACACTGGCAGGGCTCCCAGTCGTTCGTAGATTCCCTGCACTGAATTCGAATCTTTCTTTTAAAAAGTGCGAGAAATGTAAAAATCGAATTTTCTGAAGATAGGTTTCAATTTTTGCTTAAACGATGAAATAGAAAATGTTCACTTGATTTATTTGACCCCAGTTTCCAACTCCAAACATTATCATTGAATTTTATGGACTAGAAAAAAATTCTGACTTTCCAGCAATCGTACGTGCCGTTCTCGGGCTGGGCGTGCGCGGACGAACGCTCTGCGTGGGATCGATGCGAGTACGAGGACTACATCATGAGGGTCAAGGTTAGAAAATCGAAATTAAAAGACCCAAGGGTCTTGTGTTTTATGAATTATAAGATCCAAGTTCTTTTATTTTTAACGCAAAAAAGGAACACATAAAATGTGTTAATGATAGTCGACATTTTTGATAAGTGCTGTGTGCAGACAGATGATTGCAAATTCGATATTTTAGTCTGAAAGTTTTAAATTTTGAAACAATTGAAAAATTATGCTTTTTTCAGGAATTCGAGCGCGAACGCCGACTTCTGATGCGCAAGCAGCGAAAGGAGGCGAAAGCGGCCGCCTAAGTCGGGAAAATCCGGAATTTTCTGACCCAACGACTAAATTTCTAGAGATATTGTACATTGTCTTCGTTCCTAGATCCTAGAACGAAAATCGATAATCTCCGTCGATTTTTTAGAATTCTAAAGTGTTTTTTCCGTAGAATAACTCGTAAGTTTCTGCTCAATGCTCTGGAATTTTCAGATTGCAAGAATCTGGAAAGTTCGGGAAAGATTTGATTTTAGGCGATTGTAAAATAAATTTGACGAGATTTTTTGTTGAAAAATTCATTTTTGATTGGAATAGGTTCAAAGCCTAGTTATTATCGTTGTTCTGTGGTCCGTTTTGATTGCTTTGAGATATTTGTAAAGATCTTGAAAATTATCATGATTACTCTACCTTCTGTAAGTAATGAAAGTAACCCTGACAAATTTCAGAATTTTTGGGAATTATTTAAAAATATTTTTGAATCTTCAGGAAATGGAAACATTTAGCGCTGTCGTGGAGAACTACGAGCGGCATCTGAAGAACAACGACACGAATCTGGAGGTTGGACAGGTAAAATTAGAAAAAATATAGAAAATTAAATTTTTTTAAAATTTTCAGCAGCTCAAAAACTTCGTCACCAACCTTCGATCGAGTAAGCCCGAGCTAGCAGACGTCCACTGGGTCTACGCGACCAAATATGTCAAGAAGTAAGAAAATAAAAATAAATTATTTTAAAATGTTTTAAGGAATATTGAAATTTCACCAAGTTTCTTTCTATTAATGAGATTGTGATCGTTTTCAGTTAGCTAGTAAATAAAAACTTTTAGATACAATCGGTGTCTCCGCGAAAATGCGTCTTCAGTGGGAGCGCTGCTAAAATTGGCCTCGGAGAGATGCACATTGGCTTCAGCAATTTTCACGAGGCAATTACTCGTTTCGGATGCAAGGGTGGAGATTTTCAAGTTTAGAAAAATAGCAAAAAAATATTGAAAAAGAAAGTTAACATATTTAGAAAATAATTGTAAAAATCGCAAATATAATTTTTAAGAATATTAATAGAAAAGAATCCTAAATTTCCAGATCAGCACCCTGTTCGCGGCCCTCTTCGACAAAATCGTCTCCCAGACGGCTCACGCGGCCCTGCAGAACTATGATTTGGATATGAAGTGATTTTTTTACTTTTGAAAAATAAAATAAACTTTTAAAAAATGTTTAAAAATATCATTTTTTAAAAAGTTGAAAAATATTTGTTTCAGAAACGCCTACCTGGACCTGTACGCGCTGACGTATGGCTGCAACGAGATGAAGTCGCTGTTGAAGACGCTCGCCTATTTCATCAAAGGCAACTTCACTGCGATCGGCAAGGATACTGGTGATTTTTTAAGCTTGAAAGAAAATTAAAATAAACATATTCCATTTTCGTCCCAATAGGGAAGAGGTTATAATATTATCTTTTTGAAGAACAAAAAAGTACGTTCGACTTTTTACAAATCAGAGATCTTAGTATTTTTTTTAATTAAAAGATAAAGTTATTTTTCCAGAAGTCATCAAATTCGACCCCCAGCTGATTATCGATCGATCGACCGAAATCACGAATCTGCTGATCGAAACCGTGTCCAGATGCGTCGAGTTGGACCAAACTGGTGGGCTTATTTTGAGGCCAAGTAGAGGGCATCAGACCTCTCAAAACGCGACTCGCAGAAAAATAGCGTGTCACATTGAGAGAGTAAAGGAACATGTCTTCTTTTTCTCACTCGCAACGATACGCTATTTTCCTGCGGGTTGAGTTTTCAGAAGTTTGAGGAACGTTTTATTGAAAAAATAAAGTTTATATGTGAAAAAATTAAAACGTATTTTAGTTCGTTGAAGTAAAATTTGCAAAAACGAATACATTGCTTTGAAAATATCTTGCAGAACGTTGAATATGCGGAATCTATTATGAATCAAATTTAAGACTTTTATTTGGCTTCTATTTGAAACATATTAAAGGTCGAATGCTTGGACTATTACCCTCCAAGTTTAAGATTTTATTTTACCTGTTTGAGACATATTAAAGATAGAACATTAAAAAAATAAAAAATTTGAATTTCAGGCCACAGACTGATTCGTTCCGATGTGTTCCCGCACCTGCATTCGGGCCTGACGAATTCAGCAACTTTGTCCGCCTCGCTGCAACTTCTCAGGGCGCTCGTCAACAAGGCCAATTTGTTCATTTTGCCGAGTGTAAAATTTTTTTCATTTAAAAAGCTTATCACAATAAAGTTGAATTGTGTTTCACACTTTATTCAAGTTTTTGGTGAAGCTTATTTAAAAAAAAAAAAACTAGTTACAAATTTTAAAAAGGAAGAAAATAAATAGAATATTTTCAGATCAAATCTCTGATGCAAGTGCTGTTGAGCATGCTGCCTTCGTGTGAAAATGACGACGTTTTCTGGACGCTGGAATTCGTCTCCCTCAAATTAGGGGCCTCATCGACTCTCTACAGGGCGATTGATGTGATTTTACAGGCCGCCAAAAACCAGGTTTGAACATTTTCGTAGAAAATCAAGTTTAACCGTGAAGCAATAAAAAGGATGAAATTTTTTTTAAATAAGAATTTTTTGAAACATATTTTTTAAAAATTAAGTCTTTGCAAAAATATAGAAAGAATCACAAGAGCAGGAATATGTGAAAATTTTAGAACTTTTCTCTAGCGTCGTGCGCTCTTCTAGCTTCTGTCATCAGGACGGCGAGCGGATTGAGTGAAACTCAGCAACTGGAAAACGTTTGTTCAGAGGGTAGGTGTTTTTGAAAAAAAATAATAAAACATAAGATGTTCAGTCTGCTCGCGGTGCCTGGCCGACCCCGACTACGAAGGCTTTCACCGACTGCTCGTTGCGTTGCTCTCACAGACCAACGAACATCTACAGATTCCGATCAATGTGGGTTTTTCTTAGTTATACAAATTTTTAAAACTCGATTATCTTGAAATTAAAGTACAAAAGTTTAAATCAAATGAATTTGAGAAAAAATTCAATATTTTTCTATCTTTCCCTGAAAATAAAAGAATTAACTTCAAGTTAAAGAATTTTGAGGAGAAAAAAAACCAGTAGAGCTAAAATAAGTTTCAATCAGCTTTGAAGTATACGCATTATCGGAATTTCGTAATCAAGTGTTAATATTTTTTTTTTAAAAAAAAGTGTTCAAAGAGCTTTAATCATAAATTAATAATGGAGCGTTCTTCGACAACTTGAAAAATTGAAGAATAATCCAAGCGTTGAAATATTTTCCACCGCAAATATCCCTCATGCGGTGAATGTATTCCAGTCAGTTTTTTAATGACTCTTTAATAACGGGATGAAAGATGATGTGACCGAATTGTTGCGGTGGAAAACGTCCCAACCGTCTGTTAATAACTCAGGTGGCTCGAACGGTCGTGGAGCGCTGCCACAATGACGAGTCGTCTGTTCTCTACGAACTGAAGGCCTTGACGTCCGTCATGTGCAGGCCGAAATTGATGGCTAGTTTTAAAATTTTCTTTAAAAAAACACCCAATTTTAGTCCACTTGTACACATTTTTCGACCTCTTATGAATATTAACGATTTTTTTAAATGCCAAATTCCAGGATTTCGCCTCCCCAACTATCTTCCGTAAACGACGCGCTCGCCAACAGCAAATCGAAGACGATCTTGAAATTCTTCTCGACCAGGAAACGGAGACCATCGGATCCACCGGGGGTGCGGAGGAAATTCAACAGGAACAGGAAAAGATGCAAACTGGTAATTTATATACTTTTTCTGGAAAAAATCTAGAATTCTCCCGTTGTTTTAAGAGAGTAACATTTGAAATGAAAAACAGCATAGAATCTCTAAAAAAAAAATGTTCGAAATATGAAATCTAGAAATTTTATTAAAAACGAGAATTTATGATAACTTTTTTGTGAAAACAATACAAATAAATGATTTTTTTAATTCTCAGAAGAACCCGAACAGCGCCCGGAAAGCAGCACGGCTTATGAGACGAAAGTGCAAGAGCAGGACGGGCAAAGTCCCACCAGAAAAAGACAGAGGCACATTTCAGGCGATGATGATGAGGTCAGTTTTTCAAAAAACAATCGAAACAGTTCAAAAAGTTGCACATTTGTGACCCCCCTTTACCAGGTGTTCAAACAGCAACTGTCGCAAGGCTTGCTTTCCTAATTCACCACCTTCGGCCTTGTGTTTCTGTATTTGTGTCTTTGTATCAATTCATGGATAGTGATTACTTGATCGATCCTTATTGTCGAGAGCAGGCGAAGTAATGAATGATGAGATCATGAGATTAGTGGGGGAAGCGTTTGCTAATTTGTATTTTGTGGGGAAATAGAGTATAAGGGTGCAACAAAAATGTTTTAATTAACAATATCATTTTTATTGATTTTTTGAAAGGACCATCATTTTTTGGGAAAAAATATTTTTGAAGTACGCATTAAAATAGCATATCTTTCGAGAAAATCAATGGGTAGTAATTTTTGCAAATTTTCAGATATTGATCCTGGACTCACCTAAGCGAGCTGCGGCGGGCTTCGTGAATTTGACCGAGGCGATCGGATCGAATTTGCCGAATTCCAAGAAAACCCCCCGAAAAGCGCCGGAAGTCGTCGTCATACCGCCCTCAAATTCTTTAAACAGATCGAACTCCTGGAAAAGCTCATCCAAATCGCCCACCAGGTATCAATTTAAAAAAAAAAAAAAAGATTTAATCCGAGGATATAAAATTAGAAATTTAATGATTTTTAGCCGAAAGACTGAAACTTTTCTTGTGATATGCTAAATTTTATTATATCGACTCAGTTCGTGATGAACTCGACTTTACACTACAATTGACTTTTCTTAACACTGCAGAAAAATCTAGGATAAATATGAATTTTGATTCCGGAGTTTAATATTTGGGAAGCCGAATTTAGAGAAAATTGAATGCGGAATTTAATTTTTAGCAAAATTCCCGCCTCGCCCCAGGTGAAGCTACAAAAACCGGCGGAAAATCAGCAAAACCAACATCCCCAAACCCAGAAATCTCACCCAACCGCGGACGAAATCGTCGATTTGCTCGAACTCTAGAGCTTTAATAGGGTTTCAAAGATAATTTTCCCGGAAAATTTGAATTTCTAGGGAAAAATATCAGCAAATTATTAACTTTGAGATGATTTCAATGAAATTTTCACGAAGAAGTGATTTTTAGCTGAAAATTGACCTTGGAATCCAAAATTTTTGTTGACTTTTGATTATTGCTGTTGTTATCGATTTTTGTTGATCCTTATAAATGTTTATAAAAATGGAATCTATTCAGTTCGGGAATGGAATGTCTTCAAAAAATCTATTAAGACGCATTCTTTGAGTAACCCGAACAAAGGTCGGACAACTGCAAAAGTGTCCCGGATCCGAACCAAACTTATATGGTGGATACACCCATGGACCCTAATCACAAAAATGGGAAGACCAGGCCCGCCTCCAAAAGTGGGTTGGGGTTTTAACTGTAAGTAGGAGGTATAAAGAAAACTTTCTCTGCTTATCTTTAGTTTTAGCTTTATCATTCCTGCTATTCGAGATCAATGAAACTGGGCACTAATTCGTTGCCAGTTTCGTCTACCGAAATATGCCCTGCATTCAGGGATGGAATTTACCTAACTCCTTGAAAGAATATAAAGTCATCATTATGAAGAAAATCAATTTAAATTGGTGACATTCGTCCTGAGCATTAGGCTCCAATTTAGGTAATTCCTATGGATAATTGCATGCCATCAAAACACTTCAATAAAGAATTTGAATCAAATGTAGGTAATGATAGGAATGTGTTGCACATGCATGAGTAGGGCATTTCAAGTTTAGTTCTTTTTTGCGAAATACTATGATTCCCGTATCGCCATTCATCTGCAGTTTGAATTTCAAGAAAGTAAAGCCTGCATGCTCAGCTTCACTTGTCAATGCTCGTCTCGAAAATAAAATCAAATTGATCTGACTTCTCTGAAGAATGTTAAGCAACTTTATTAGTGAGCCATAGCTTTCGATCTATTAGGTTGAACCATAATTTCTGTTACACAATGACAAAAAATTTGAAATTTATTTTTCTTTATTTGTGTCTAACTTCAGTCAACAAAATATGTACCATTGTGATCAACAATGTATTGCCAGCGAATAGGGAGATCATAGATGCCTTGCTTGTAGAAGTCTGGAGATTTCTGGTCGAAGAAAGTCTGGAGGCCGCTTTTGAGGTCATCGTCGTCTTTGAACTGCCGTCCGTCGAGGAAGTGGCTCAGAGACCGGAATAGGTGGTAGTCAGTTGGGGCCATGTCCGGAGAATACGGTGGGTGGGGGAGCGTCGTCCAACCAAGGTCCTGGATCTTTTGACGCGTCAACTTTGCCACATGTGGACGAGCGTTGTCGTGGAGGAAGAAGACTCGGTCCATTTTTCCGGTAAGTTTTGCAGCTACGGTGTCCAATTGCCTGCAGTAGAGATCGGCAGTGACTGTCGTGTTGGATGGCAACAGCTCCCAGTGAATAACGCCCGTTGCGCACCACCAGACGCACAGAAGGACCTTCTTCGGGTGCAGATCGCTTTTCGGCGTCGGATCTCCAGAATCGCCCGGTTTCAGCCATTGCCGACCATGGTGGTAGTTGACGTAGAGAGTCCACTTCTCGTCGCCAGTGACCAGGTTGCCGAGCCATGTCGTCGTGCGTTTGAACGAGAGAAGAGAGACCGCGATGTCGGACCGCATTTGGAGCTGCGTAGCCGAAAGTTCGTGTGGGATCCAAACGGGCATTTTCCAGACATACCCGAGGTCGTGGAGGTGGCGAAGCACCGTGGTTTGAGAGTGTCCGAGCCGCTCTGCCAGGCACCAGCTCGACTGACGGGGATCCTCTTCAACGGCAGCTTTCAGGACGTCAGATCGAAGACCGGAGGGCGTCCAGGGTGCTGTTTGTCTTCGAGGTCGTAGTCTCCGTGTTTGAAACGATCGAACCATCGGGTGGCCGTCATATGAGAGACAGTACCTGGGCCCATCGACTGGTTGATTCGGTCAGCGGCCTTGCGTGCTGAGGAGCCGAGGCGGTGTTCGTGAAGTAGAAGGAGCCGGAGACCCTCTCGCGAAATTGTCGTAGATTCACTGCTAGTTGAAGCCATAGAGAATATGAATGTGTTAATGAGTAGTCCTTTTCACTCGCTTTATATACCCCCCACGACCAAATATTCCAGAAGCTTCCACAGTTTTCCCCAAGAAAAAAGAAAAAGTGTAACAGAAATTATGGTTCAACCTAATATTTTCATTTCATACTTTTCGATAAAAATGAAATTTTTTATTCAACAGTTTTCATTTGAAAAATGAAATATCAGATGAGAAGGATAATCAAGGAGGACATGTCGCGGTAAGCCGTTCGTCCGTTTCGCAGGCATAGGATGCACTAGCACTATCGCACTAAATATTGAATATGATTTTAGGGCTTTTATAGGATGTATGATAGCTTCTGAACTATTTTCATGAGCCTTTACTAATCAAAAATGATATCTATGTTATAAATTTCTTTAAAAATTCAACTTTTTTTCTCTTTCATTTATCAAAGCATATTATACGTAGACTTGAAAATATTCGACCCGATAGGTTACTTTTGATGGGAAAGACTATTGCCAGTGTTTTTAGATAATTCGTCATCAGGATATAAGAGAGAAGTAAGCAATAACGAATCTAATATCGGGTCAAATCTCTCAAATCTGATCATACATATTTTCTCTTGCCTTCCATTTTTCTAGTTATTTTTTTAACCAAAATATTCTATACCGTAAAACCTGTAATAGATGCCTTGGGGATTTTAATTTTCAACCTCTCAAAAATAAAAAAGAACCTATTAGAGAATTTACGGCATTCGTATTTTTACAGATTAAACTTAATCTTACAGAATAGTCGACCCATAATCCAGCCTCATCGATCTAAAATATTCATTATAAACACATGCATTTGGGTTGTTATTAGTTTCTACATTTAATTCGTTTTCCTTGATCTAAGTCAACTTCAAAATCTCTTTTAACAAGTAGAGAAACCAAGTAAATTGTAGGAAATAGATTATCACGGTAATTCACCGAAATAACATTACAAACTCTCAACAAGACAATAATTTTTAGATTTTCGAAAATGGTCTACTCGGTATAAATTAATGCATTTTTGTGCAACGATATATATATATATATATATATATATATATATATATTTTTTTTTTTAAATAAAAGGTAAACATTTAAATAGATTAAAAATATGACTCACGAATACACAATCCCCAAGGCCGCCTGAAGGAATTTAGTAAAGCGCATCGGGAAATTGAAGAACTGATTTTCATAAACGCACTACTATAAAATATGGAGATTTGGTATTGCGATATTCGTGCATTTTTGAAAATCAAATTCTTCTTGCGTTGCGATTAACTAAATTTCTTACCCGGAAATCTAAATATAATTAATAATTATCCACTAGTTGAAAATTCAATCATTCATTATATCTTATTCTTTTTTATATGTATTCGAGATCTGGATCTATGAGTGATCATGACTTGTGCTGATGCACACGAATGTTCGAGATTCGTCGCGATCACAATAGGAGAATCGCGACCAAGCCTTAACACTTGCGACATCAACACGAGCCATGCCCACTGTTCCAATCTAGATCTCTCAAAGAGTCGAAGGTACTCTTGTTATAGATTTGAGATTCAATTATCCAATTAAAACCATGGTTACAGAGAAACTTTTTTTATTTACCCGGCGGACCAAAAGGTACATTGATAAACCTGGCCATCACTGTCTTGTAGATGCTAAATTTTTATAGATAAAAATACAGAGCGATGAAAAGTATGAAAACAAATATCCTTGAACTAATCATAGTAGACAACCTGGAAGTGTAAAACGATAAACCATAGGAACATACGAAATAATATGGTAAAAGATGTTCTAGCCTACCCTCCCCTAACCCTTTACTATTTCCGTATGTTTTTATCTTCCTACTTTCAAAATTATTTATAAGTAGAATGATAACTCACATTAGAATCACCTGCGATTTTGTGTACATCAATCCAAGGGGCGGTGCTAGAACCCTTCATAGCCTCTGAAAAAGGAGGAAATCAATAGATGATTCTAATTATCCTGTTTAGCTCTTGATAAAATTTAGTTAGTAAGATATTTCGGCCAGTTTCGACATAATTTGGATGAGTTTTCCGTTAAATTACATCTTTTAATAAATAGTAGGCTGATTGTGAGTTGATTGTCCGAAAAATTTGGGAAGGCTATAGCAGGAAAGGTTCGCTTTACAAAGATGGTCATAGCTTTACTTAGGATAGATCATTTTCGGAGATCTAAAAAGTTCTGAGATCAGCATGACTTCGATGATCAGACTGATACCAAATTTAAACGTTAAAATAAATGTTGAATATTGATTTGACCTCTCTAATCACTGGCTTCCTTTGTGAGTACAGCCTTACTACAGGGTGGCACACAATTATGGCAACTCATTTTCAAGCAGGAGTAATTTTATAATGAAAGGCTCTATATTAATTTTTGTTATATTTTTGAATTCATTAGACCTAATGTGTCATAGATTCAAGAAAAAACTTCCCAGAAAAAAACGCTTACCGTAGATGAATTTAAATTTTTGATTCGATACTGCAACTGTTAACGTTATACGCAAAAATTGCCCATATGTTTGGCAATTTTTTTTTCTGGAAAGTGCCCATACCCAACCAATAAATCTTAGTGGATTATATTCTCTGGGTCAGTTAACACTAATTTCAATTAAAAAATTCCAGTCATAGCGATATTTTGATGTAGGAGATTGCTTCGACGCCAAGAAGGGCTGCGTGCCATAGGTAACTTAAGTTCGAGGGTACTGTTGGCACCAAAACTAAAGAGCGATTGAAATAATTATACATTCACGAATTCTGCATCCATTGGGAAGTTGATTTGTTAAGAAACCCAGAATTATCTGTGATTTATATTAAAAAAGGCGAATAAAATTCGCATTCCATGATATTAAAAAGAGCCGAAAAATGCAATATTTCAAATAGTCCATAAAAAAATCTGAGCCTGATATTCCGTATGGAATTTGTTTATTGGGCTTAAACTTACGTATCTTGAAGCTCATAACCTCAGCATTATCTAGGCTAAATTTGAAGTTATATAGAGCATCAACAAGTTAAGAAAAAAATATTATATGAGGATAAATACATCGTGCCGCGTCAAAATAATTTTTAAGTTTTGTCGCGCTAGGGTAAAATTGGGAAGTTGTTTCAAAAATCACTTCTAATAATATTTTGTGATGAACTATCCACAGAATATATCCGTGAAAATTCTAGCCCAAAATACCGATCCGTATGGTATTTATTCAATGAGCAATGGGTTGCCATAATTGTGTACCACCCTGTAATGCCACAAAATGAAAAAAATACGCAATTTAGAAATCGAATATTCCAAATTAATTTATACATTAATAAATCCTCATGAAATTCCTTACGATAACTAGACAAGTCCATGCCTTGCTGTGCGCTGTAAAGCCTTGGTAGGTGGCACGTTGGGCATAATGCCTTGCAGTTTGTAGTTGCTGTGTTCCAAGTGTCATAAGCACCAAAATACTGTAAAATCCCTGCTATTCACAAGACGAAAATGATATTCAACGATCACCTGATAGCATTTGCCGCTGACAAAATCCCAGCCAGTAGGACATTGCTCAGCTGAAATTGCTAAATTTAGATTTGAAAAACGTTTTTTGCTTGAAGAAGAAAGCATTTTCCTTTATTCTTTAACCAAAATGAATTATCATTGAGGAAGAGTAAGATCATGCTATTTTTGAAAAAAAAAACGATTTAGTCGTTTATTCATGTAAATTTGATGTCGATAGTTAAGTTCGGTTAAAAAAGGAGTGATAACGCTTTCTTTGTAATTCACGCACTATTCCTACAAATTTGATGTATGAATTTTAATCGAATTTAATGAATGAATATGCTCCCGGAACATATACAGTAGTTTTTTTTCCAGAAAACAATTATTCCTCCGAGAAAGGATCCATGAAATTTATGGACTCGGACAATAGATTTCCTCTTGAACTGATAATAAAATGATCGGTTTGAAAAATTGTTAAGACTTACCACATTCAGCTAATGGAGCTGAATTTGCGAAACAAGGATCGGTTGTAGTACCGGGCGTGGACGTGCTTGTAGACGTCGATGTGGATGTGCTTGTAGACGTTGCTGAATTCAAATGTTGAACAGTTGTATCTGTAGCATCTATCCTTAAAACTGATACAGCTGCTACGTCATTTTGCTGTCTACTACAAGAATAAAATGTATGCAAGGCACAGGGGGGAAGGAGTATGATGCGAGATTTTGCAAAGATAGGTAATCGATGAAGAGATTTCCTTGATTACCTTCTTTATCAGACCTAGAGAAGACGATTGTCAGAAACCCCTTGCGACCTATCCCCTATAAATTTGTTGTTCGTCTGACGAAAGTGCTCTCTAGGTCTGGTGGTTGTTCATTTGAAGAACTTTAGGTCAGATCATTTCCTTGCGAGGTCGGAATGATTTGATTCAAAAAACTCGAAATCGAAACTCAATCTTTACTTGATCAAGATATTTACACGAAATGATAAAGTGAACTTTTTCCCGAAAACCATGCAGTGGTTGCAGTAACGTTGAATGGCACTATTCTCTTCTCTTTCCTATTTCCTCTAGTTTCAGTTATCTCTCACTTGCAAATCTGCGACTCGATTTTCGTAAAAACGTCCGCTTTATCATTCCTCGATTTAATGAACTATTATAATTTATAGACCTACTTGTAGATAGAAAAGGCGGAGGAGGTGGCTTTACATCTGTCACATTGGTGTTAGTGGCTCGGAATTGCAACACGAATGTGGCGCTGATTGTGCTTGTGTAGGCAACGATTGGAGTGGTGGCCAGAGGGCTTGAAGAAGACAAACCATTCCATGCATCAGAACACACACTGAATTATCGGTAAATTATATCTGACAATATTCATCCACGTCATTTACCGAGGATTTACGAGCTGCTGATTCGACTGGTATTTCAATTCGAGTCCAAAATCTCTGCAGCCTGGTGAGAATGTCGTTTGAGTGCTTGAGAAGCTGACATACTGGAATTGCACATAGGAATACCCTGCAGGCTTCTAAATGAAAAATAAAGTTTACACGCTGTAAAAAGATGAGTCTGATTAACACACCACAATCCAGTATGTCTTTGTGGAATATAGTCCAGGTTCTGCGAGTGATGCACTTCCAGTGATGGTGACTGTTAAGGAGGTCCACGAAGTTGTGGCAGTCAATTGTTGGCCTCCGTCAGCGGGCTGAAAGAAAATAGAAGATGGACTGTTTGGTTAGATAAATCATTGTATTTGAGTTTTAGAATCTCGAAAAGTTGGATGGCAATAGGCGATGATTATCACCATTCTCTTTTAAGCACTACTTGATGAAAGATATCTTTAAGCAGATCATACATCTGGATTTCATAATCTCAATAACATCCTACCCGTGTATTGCAGGTCGTTCCAGCATACCCGAGAGGGCAATTGCATGTGTTGCATGAACGAGTATTCAGAGTGCCCGAGTTAGTGCATGTGATCGTGGGATTTGGACAGCTGTCTAAATTGGGATTGTGAAGACTTGATCTTGCTCACATTGATACTCACTATTGCAGTAGTAGAATTGATTTAGCATGTTCAAGTCATAGCTAGTGACAATCGGGCCTCCCATTGTGTAGAAGTATGCATTGTCTTTGGGCAGAATTGGATAGTCAGTCGAACCTTCGTATACAAACCTTCATGTATTTCGCTTGATAATAATCTTTTCATAAAATTGCCTACATATCATATGCAGAATGGATGACGGAGCCAAAATTGTAGCCAAGAAGATTTGTAGAATAAGTCGAATTTATTATGGCAAGACCATCAGTCATTGCAGGCTGAAAATAGCAAATCAATTCGAGTAAATATTTTACCATTGAAAGACATTGACAGAATTCGAATTTATGTTGATGAAATTGTCTCTATCGCTTCTGCGCTCCATTGTGTAGAAGCCAAGCACGTGGAATATCGCTTTCGCAAAAGCACCGTCCTGAAACCAAATGATCAATTAGATTACATTATAAAGAATTTTAAAGCAGAGATTGGGGAAGATTGAACGCTTTTGCTCATTTGCTAGTTTATTATCAAATTATCAAGCAGGGATGTTCGAAGCTTTGTTTTTGTCTTCGAAATGTTCAAATTTCACTCTACGAACATCTCTGCTATGAAGGTGGCAGTTTTATATTTCAAAGAGAACGTAATCAATGACTAACGTATATGCATTTGGACCCCATAGTTACTGTCTGTTCCCCGCCTTTGCAGCCGACATTCGATGACTCGCAAAAGTCAATTGTCGGATCGCTTACGATCTGAATTATTAAGAGTTATTTAATCACGAATATAATATTGACTCACTTTTACTCTATTTCTCGCAGTCGCATTCACCACGAAAGATATGCAAGTCGATGGCTGAATGATCGACTTCATGACTCGGTTAGCTAATGTCTGTTGTGCCGTTGCTGGAATTATGATGGTTTTGACCCTAATTTAAGACGAAAAAAAGAAATTACTCACTTAGACTTGGATCGAAATAATAGTAAACGTTATTCAGTCCCCATTTCCTAATCGTAATACCAGCCTGTCGCTTGAGTCTCTCGTCGGCAGAGACGTTGGCAATCAGGAAGAGCAACAGGAGTTTGGAAGCAATTGAATATCCAAAAGTTTGACGCATCTGAATGATAAGCAAATTATATACTGCTGCTAAAATAGTAGAAAATCGGGTAATTGTTTATCATAAAATGCCTAGAAATTGACAGTAGTTTGCATTCTCCTGCATATTTTAGAACAAACAAAATGATCAACGACAATCCGTTCGAAAGTCGCTATTTTCGAAAGTACGCAATGCGCAGTTTTCGATAGAAACATCGGTTTGGAAAAAGAAAAGTTGTTTAATTCCTCTCAGAACCAGCTTGATTTAAAACGGAACTCTCAATTTCAAGAAACAAAATCACTTGCAGACCCTAATTGTGGGTTATACTACATAACCAAAACCGACAATGTTAAAGAGGTAGATATGAGATTTTGCTGAAAAAGAGGTCTCTAGACGCGACAGTCACGAGCGAAGCCTTCTAGCAAATATGATATATAAAAAGATATTGATAAAGCGTCAGAATTTCGCCCCACTCCAAGAAGTGGCGAAGAAATTCTCGCTTTACAATACGACGGTATTCCTGCCTGCAAGTTGCATAGACTGATATTGACAACAGTCTCATAGGAATTTTTATATCGGGCTCGAAAATGTTTCGATGATACTTATTAATCCGACCAACAAAACGAATGTCGGCAAAGTTGAGATGACACGAGTGATGTCTGCATTACAATCATACACGCAATTCAATATTCACGTGAAAAGGGACAATAAATCGGCCAAAGTTTATTCATTTCATCATTGACGGCGAGTTAATCCGTCTGACAGTCAGCAATATTTCACTTATTGCACCACATCGCATTTGCATACCACAGTTAGCACACAATTCATTGAATGATGTCTGATGTCGTTTCTTATTATCGATGAGATTTCTCTGAGAGTTTTTTTCTTAAAATCGTTTCACAAGGGAGGACTAGTAAAATATAAAGAAAAAGTGAACAATGCGCATGTAGCGGATAGGAATAGGCAAAACCCAGAAATTAATTCTGTCTGATCGACCGACGGTATATAAATGCTTGAGAGCCAAACGACTTGCCAATAGGTAATGGAATTACATCTCTGAATTGTGATATATTAATTTCTCTTGTAAATTCTGATAAACATAGCCGCATTATATCATATACTTTTTATTTCTATTTTTTACATCTCGTATCGATTGGTGATTGATGGATGCGAAATCTGGAAGTTGTCATCTTCTCTGATTGTCTGCAAAATCTATCACTGAAAGACGTCAGATGTGATGGTTAATTATTCATGCGACGTCCCTCCTACGTGAAAATTGACATGGAAAGTCTATTTCAGAGAGACGAAAAGAAACAGAATCTCCTATTTGTTTCGGTGCTCAAACGAGATAGCACGGTAGAGAAGTTGAAAAGGATAGTCTTTCACCGAAAAATAGAATTTATGATTTGATTTTCTGACAAATTCATGTTCTACCAGAAAGAGACAAATTTCAATATATTTATAAATAAAACATGATTCAATTAATGGTGATGCGAAATAATTATTTCTTGACCGTCGTTCTTTAAAATGCGTAAGTTCAAAAATGTATTTCAAATGAGACGTTTGCAAGTAACGAATTGATGGGACTAATTTTAGTCAACCATTCACTTTTAATCGTAAAATTAACTTCTTGGAATCGCAGACATTTCACACAATGAATAGTTGGGATATGATGAATTGTTGCTACGGGAGAAGGAAAGGGTGATTTGGTAAGGAGAGATACACGAAGTTTCAATTAAAAATCTTCAAAATTTGAGCCTATTTCTCAAGTTTTCGCGAAAATACGCCCACATCATTTTTAAAGATTTTTTGAAAGTAGGAAATTTTTTATTTTTCTAAATGACCAATCCCAGTCGTGCCCCATAACCCAACTAGGCATATCCGAACGTGGCTGTCGAGACCTGCTATTAGAAGTACTTATATCACAGGTGAAATATATGCCATAATCGATGGACTATTTACCTATTTAAGAGTGGATGTCAGGAAAAATCAAAGTCATAAGGAAGGAATGTGGAACAGGGCTCCGTCGATTTGGCTGATTTTCACATGTCTTATACAGTTTTTCACACTGATTCTTCTGGCGCTATCCGTTTTTCGTAAAAAATGCAAGTGGGCACTAATTCGTTGCCAGTTTCGTCTACCGAAATACGTCCTGAGCTCAGGGATAGAAGTTATCTAACGCCTTGGAAGTATATAAAGTCATCATTATGAAGAAAATCAATTTAAATTGGTGACATTCGTCCTGAGCACTAAATTCAAATCTACGTAGCTTCTATGAATAATTGCATTCCATCAGAACACTTCAATGAAGAATTTGAATCAAATTTAAGTGGTGATAGAAATGTGTTACACATGCATGAGTAGGGCATTTCAAGTGTAGTCTTCTTTGCGAAATACTATGATTCCCGTTTCGTCATTTATCTACAGTTTGAATTTTAAGAAAGCAAAGTTATGGATGCCCAGTTTCACTTGTCAATGCTCGTCCCGAAAATAAAAATCAAATTGATCTGACTTCTCTGAAGAATGTTAAGCAACTTTATTAGTGAGCCATAGCTTTCGATCTATTTTCATTTCATACTTTTTGATAAAAATGAAATTTTTTATTCAACAGTTTTCATTTGAAAAATGAAATATCAGATGAGAAGGATAATCAAGGAGGACATGTCATGCCAGTCCGTTCGTCCGTTTCGCAGGCATAGTAGTTACGAATAATGGTGCACTAAATATTGAATATGATTTTAGGAAATTTGTTATAGGGTGCGTGATAGTTTCTGATCTATTTTCATATGTCTTTAATAATCAAAAATGATATTTCTTTCAAACTTTAAACGAATCTAATGTCGGGTCAAATCTTCCAAATCTGAGCATACATATTTTCTCTTGCCTCCCACTTTTCTAGTTGTTTATTAACTAAAATATTTCATGCCGTAAAACCTGTAATAGATGCCTTGGGGCTTTAATTTTCAATCTCTCAAAAATAAAAAAAAGTTCTATTAGAGAATTTACGGCATTCGTATTTTTACAAATTAAACTTAATCTTACAGGAGTGTTGCCCCATAATCCATTAGGCGTTAGCTAAAATATTGATTATAAAATGTACATGTAGGTTGTTATTAATTTCTGAATTTAATGATATTTTGTTCTTCCTTGATCTAAGTCTACTTCAAAATCTCTTTTATAAGTAGAGAAGTCAAGTAAATTTTAGGAAATAGATCATCACGGTAATTCATCAAAATAACATTATTAGAAACTCTCAACAAGAAGAAATCATTTTTAGATTTTCGAAAATGATCCACTCGGTATAAATTAATTCATTTTTATAAAAGGTAAAAATTTTAATGAATTAAAAATATGACTTACAACACCACAGTTCAAGTTCGGAAGGTTAACTGAAGGAATTTAGTAAAGCGCATCGGGAAATTGAAGAACTGATTTTCATAAACACACCAGACTTGGCAAACTTCGAACCGCAATCAACTCCATGAAAAGAGACAGTATGTTTTGTTGAGAGGCGGAAAGAAGGATGGTTTTTTTTCTCTCGCGATTAGGCATGCCACCTCATTTCATGCGGTTGACTGCGGTTCGAAATTTATCAAGTCTGAAACGCACTACTATAAAATATGGGGATTTGGTATTGCGATATTTGTGCATTTTTGAAAATCAAATTCTACTTCCGTTGCGATTAACTAAATTTCTTACCCGGAAATCTAAATATAATTAATAATTATCCACTACTTGAAAGTTCAATCATTCATTATATCCTACTCTTTTCTATATGTATTCGAGGTCTGGATTTATGTAGTGATCATGACTTGTGCTGATGCATGCGAATGTTCGAGATTCATCGCGATCGCCACACGAGAATCTCGGCCAAGTCTTAACATTCGCTGACATCAGCACGAGTCATGCCCACTGTTCCAATCCAGACTTCTAAACGAGTCGAGGGTACTCTTGTTATAGATTTGAGATTCAATTATCCAACTAAAACCATGGCTACAGAGAAACTTTTTTTACTTACAATGGACTATTCCACAGGTTACATGCATACTCTTGGTTATCACTGTCTTCTAGACGCTAAATTTGTTATAGATAAAAATACAGAGCGATGAAAAGTATGAAGACAAATATCCTTGGCTGCGAGTACTTTGTTACCACGAGTGAGTACTTTGTTCCCAAAGAAAATAATGAGCACATTGTTACCAAGAGTGAGTACTTTGTTACCAAACGCTATTTCTCTCCTTTTTTCTTCTTATCCTACACTATTTCTGCTTTGGGAACAAAGTACTCATTCTTGGTAACAATGTGCTCATTTCAAATCTTTGGGAACAATGTACTCACTCTTGGTAACAAAGTACTCACTCGTGGGAACAAAGTACTCGCAGCCAATATCCTTGAACTAATCATAGTAGGCAACCTGGAAATGTAGAACGATAAATCATAGGAACATACGAAATAACATGTTAAAAGATGCTCTAGCCTACTCGCCCCTCCCCTAACCCTTTACTATTGTCGTATGTTTCTATCGTTCTACTTTTCAAAATTGCCTATAAGTAGAATGATGACTTACATTAGAATTGCCTGCGATTCTGCGCATATCAATCCAAACGATAGGATTCGCTGAAAAAAGGAGAAAATCGATAGATGATTTTAATTATCTTGTTTAACTTTTAATAAAATTTAGTTAGTAAGAAATTTTGCCCAGTCTCGACATAATTTGGATAAGTTTTACGCTCAATTACATCTTTTAATAAATAGTAGGCTGATTGAGTTTATTGTCCGAAGAATTCGAGAAGGCTACAACAGAAAGATTCGCTCTACAAAGATGGTCATAGCTTTACTTAGGATAGATCATTTTCGGAGATCTAAAAAGTTCTGAGATCAGCATGATTTCGATGATCAGACTGATACCAAATTTAAACGTTAAAATCAATGTTGAAAACTGATTTGGCCTCTCTAGCCATTAGCTTCCTCTGTGAGTACAGCCTTATTAATGCCGCAAAATGAAAAAACACGCAATTTAGAAATCGAATGTTCCAATTTATATATTAATAAGTTCTCATGAATTTCCTTACCATAATCCGCTAAGTCCCTGCCTTGCTGTTGGCTGTAAAGCCTTGGTAGATGGCAAATTCCTGGGGCGCATAATGCCTTGCAGTTCGCACTTGCTGTGTTCCAAGTGGCAAGAGTACGAAAATACTATAAACTCCTTGCTATTCACGAAACGAAATTAAAACGAAAATGATATTCAACGATTACCCGATAGCATTTGCCTTCAACAAAATCCCAGCCAGCAGGACATTGTGCAGCTGAAATTGTTGAATTTAGATTTGAAAAACGATTTAGTCGTTTAGTCATGTAAATTTGATGTTGATTAGCTAAGTTCGGTTAAAAAGAAGTGATAACGTTTTCTTTGTAATTTATACACTATTCCTACAAATTCGATGTATGAATTTAATCTAATTTAATGAATGAATATGCTCTCGGAACATATACAGTAGTTTTTTTCCAGAAAGCAAAATGATTCCTCCGAAAAAGATTCATGAAATTTATGGACTCGGGCAATAGATTTCCTCTTGAATTGATAATAAAATGGTTGGCTTGAAAAATTGCTAAGACTTACCACAGCAAGCTGATGGAGCTGAATTTGCGAAACAAAGACCGGTTGGAGTACCTAAAAACCAAATTTAATATCAATTTTCAAGAAAATGATACCAGAATATTTTCATAGGTAG
This sequence comes from Diploscapter coronatus, assembly GCA_964036155.1. Classification (NCBI taxonomy): domain Eukaryota; kingdom Metazoa; phylum Nematoda; class Chromadorea; order Rhabditida; family Rhabditidae; genus Diploscapter; species Diploscapter coronatus. The sequence continues at coordinate 41,518,462 of OZ038422.1, read as the reverse complement.
TCTACCAAAATTTGGGCCCAAATTGAAGCTAGAGACATGTATTATTTATTCCCATTCAATTTGGAGTCGAACGATACCAAACATGGTATTGTACCAAATGGTAGTGACCATATGGTGACATGATAAAGTTGTAGTGCGATACACTAGGAAGTAAAAATGAACTATTGCCCTTCAACTCCTATATCCCGAAAAGATTTTTCGAATTCGTTTGATTTTCGAAACGTTATGAATTTTTGAAAAAAAAAACTTCTTCTAAAAGTTAGATATAGAATACTTCGGACTGCGAAGCGGTCCCTAGACAGACAAGTGAGTGACCGCGAACGCAGTCTGTCTAGTTAATTGATAGTTTCATGAATCGCCTTCGACAGGCTTGCCCAAAATTCACTTTTCTAGGACGGGAATGGATCGATTTTGTAAAATTGGAACGGGTAATAACGGGTCAAGTTTTCTTGTAATGAAAAAAGAACCTATAATTTTCTATTCTAAACTAACCTAAATGCTTTACATTTTACTTTACTTCAAATCTTCCCATTATTCTAGTGTCATAAAACAGTCCCAACAACGGTATCACCCGGAAAGATAAACCCCTATCTTATTTTTCTGGACATTATTGCGTGCTGTTATGAAATGGGAACCTCTTTCTCCCTCCTTAGGTACTACCTCTTTTGACGCTATGCGATTTGGAAGAATTTGATCTAGACACGACGATAATATCTATGCGAGGGAATCGGCAAAAAATCTTACTTAAATCACTATTGGGTATGGTTTAAAAACGAACATAGATATTGACTTACATGAAGCGGTCGTGGTGGTCGTGCTTGTAGACGTCGATGTGGACGTGCTTGTAGACGTCGATGTTGAGGTGCTTGTAGACGTCGATGTTGAGGTGCTTGTAGACGTCGATGTGGATGTGCTTGTAGATGTTGATGTGGATGTGCTTGTAGACGTCGATGTGGACGTGCTTGTAGAAGTCGATGTGGGGGTGCTTGTAGACGAGGATGTGGACGTGCTCGTAGACGTCGATGCGGGCGTGCTTGTAGAAGTCGATGTGGAAATCAGAGTAGTTGTTTCCATCGTCTCGGTAGAAGGCACTGTAGACGTGGAGGGAGGCATTATTGTTGTAGCATCGTCTCCTAAAAACGCTGATAAGATAAATGTCAATTGATCTAAAGATTACCTGGTACTGTTTGAAAACATGGGTTAACAACGGCGAATAAAGCGTGGAACAGAAAAAAGATGATTCCTGTCATTGTGTTGAACGGAAGAAATTCGGAAGCGATAAAATCAAACGCAGGATGAAAGAGGGCAGCGAAATTTCCCTGAAGGTGAGGGATATATCACCTGATGGCAGCTTTTATAATGATACAGGTAGCCATGATTAGAGATCCATTATCATCTCGAAATCGACGAAATAGCGTTGACGCGGGCAGTCCATCTATGTATCGCTAGTTTCAGTAGTCGCTTTTCCTTCTAGTTGATATCCCCTTAGGGCTGGTTTCTCAGAATCTCTCTTTAGCAATGTAAATATTATGCATTATTTTGGTATTCTTATCAGTGAATAGCATACCATCATTTTTCGATAAAACTAACGAAATGTAATTATTAGGAACTCATTTTGTCATACTTTAGATTATTGCCTCTTAATTATTTGTTAATTTTATTCATTCAAACAAATATTGTCAATTGCCAAGAACTATTGTGAATAAATATTGAATTTAAATAATCCAGTTGGCATAACTTTCTTTATCAAATCAATTAATGAAAAAAGCCTGCTAAAGCTTGACTACTTAAAACCAGCGGTGGCCGGAAATGGGCTTTTAGGTAGACGGAAATATCCGGCCATTGCTGTTTCCCGCCAAAAATTGCATATTCAAAAATATAATCCTAGCTTTTTCGCCTGATGGGCACATAGATCTTCGGGATATGGCTAAATCTAACCTTAGTAGTTTTCAATTGTTTATTTGTTTGCGTGTTTATGTGCGTACGTTTAGATGTGGCGATGTGATAATCCGTTTGGGATGCGATTTTTTACGCTAGATAAAGAACCTTCGTGCGATGTACAACAAATAGATTCTATTAGGGTCAGGGCTGAATCAAGTCTTTATCTTTGAAATTCTTTGCCGTTGGGGGCTTTTGGGGACTTTATCTTTGTCTTTGACTTTAGGATTTCGAAAGTGAATTCTTGTCTATGACTTTATCTTTGAATTTTTTGAAAATGATTCTTTGCCTTTTAGTTTCTAAAATTAGTCTTTGACCGGCTCTGACTGGGGCTTGGTCTTGATTTAGCCAAAAACTGATAATATGCTAATTTGTAATTTTCAAATGCACAAATATAGATATTCATTTTTCATTATGATCTGATGCTGGAGGATGACCTTTCGATGATTGCCGAATGTGTTCTGATACAAAATTAGCAATTTACTGTTGTATGAAAAATGGAAGAGTAGATCAGTTCATTTCTGTGAATTGATGGAGTATCGGTCATTTCTCCCCGTGTATTCATTGCTGCTTGCAGCTGATTTGAATGTGTCATGGTTGATAATGGCAAGCGTGGCTATTTATACTCCTCTCGACATTATTGCCTAATTTGTCGTATTCTAATTTTTCTAAATAATTTTGAGAGTGATCAATTTGTCGGACGGCTACAATAGTATCCTTTTCTTGTAGAAAATTCGAAGCAAATTTTTTTTTGCACATTACATACTTTTTGGAAAATGCATTCGCCGAGGGCAAACTTTTCTAAGTAGTCCAGGCGCCTAATTCAGATCATTCATTTATGACAGATTTGAGCTGACTTTACTCTAGTCAATTATGACATATATTTTTATGCTAGCCTTTTCCGTGCTGATTTTATTTTTCATTATTCTATCTTTGGAACTGCTTGAGGATTTTTTATTTTTTATTCAATAAGCGTCTCCTTTTCAAACAGGCATCGGGAAGGTAATCGACGACGATATATTTAGGAAGGAATGAAAGCCGAATATAGACTGGCAAGAAAATAGAAGAAAATCTCTTCATATCCCATACTATTTGATCTTTATTCTTTCTTCATTCTTCTCTATCTGTCTATCTCTCTTTTATGGCCACCTCTGACGAAATCAAGGAATCGGGAAATATCATCGCAGTTCCATTCCGATTCGGAGAGATATTCAATCGTTTGAGATGTATAAGAATAAAGAGATAACTCTCTCTCTCTCTTTCTCAATTCAATGCGATTTTTTTCATTTCTGATTGACAAAAACTGAATACCTTTGACTTCACTTGCCTAAGGAGCCTGTTTTCGGCCAGTTAACTTCTTCTCTGGCAAGCATATCAGCTGTTGACAAAATCGCCAGAAGTAGTTACGGCGATGCGTTTCGGAAAGAATGATAAAGAAGTGTAGAAGTATTGAAGAAAATATAAGAAGAAAAATGTTCTCATCTCCTCGCTATTTCGTTCATTATCATTCAATAATGATTTAGTATTTTCTCTCTCGTTGCTTCTAGACTGTTTTCTAGTTTTCTAATGATAGTGGGAATCTGATAACCGTAAAGAATCGGAAAAATTGTACTTCTAATAACTTTCAAATTTATTTCAATAGGAAATAGAAAAGTGAAAATAATGATAGGTATTCTAAGCTAAAGAATCATTATCGTATTCCCTCTAATTGAAGGGAATGACCTTCTATTTTTCAACCCTCTATTTTCGAACAAAAATGAAATATTTCAAACCACCATAACTGACCATCTAATGATTGTAATCACTTCCAATCAAAACTAAATTCACTTTAAACTCTCTAAAGAATATTATAAGACAATTCTTGAGATGATTTGAGTTGGGCAATGCATAGATTTATCGTTTTGGTATTTGAGAGTGGACTTCTATCATAGGTTATACGGTTTTGAAGAATAGTCAGTCGCCTTTCAGCACAACTAGAATATGACTTCTCCCACAATCAGTCGTTTGGTAAGCCATCATCAGATGACCGAGATTGGGGAGACATTTATAGAGAAAAAAAAACAAGAAACAGCGAGATATTTTCTCTGTATGTCTTTCAAAGAATTTATCTCAGCTAGATTTATTTCACTGTACTTCAGCATATCATGATGATGAGAGGGGCATTGATGTCCGGTTAGAGATAATCTGACTGCGAGAAGGAGAAAAATCCACAGGCTAATGAAGAACGAGAAGATAAATCAGAACCAGAACACAAAGGCCGATAGCGTGGACTATTTGAGTGCTTTAGGATCAATGCCAAATTGAGGGATCTTCCCCTTATATTTATATATTTAAAGGGTGCAAGTGATTTTCTGAATGTGAAGAAAAAGTCATAACCCTTAACTGAATGAAAGAGTTTTTCGTTGGAATTTTTTTAGTGAGAGCGATTTTATGCAAAATATAGGTGTTGCGGAAGCCTAACTTTTGACTTTGGGACCCCCTCCAGCCCCAAACAAGTGATTGATTCCCTAAACCAATATATTTCTAGAAAGTACATTTCATGGTTATATTTATCCTTTTTAAATTTCTCGAAAATCTTTCATAGCAAAAAAGTTTTCTTTGTACCCCCTGAGGGGTGTCAAATCGTGAAAATGCTCAACTTTGACCCCCACCTAGCTCCGCCCACTTTTGGGGGCGGGACCTAACTTTCCAATTTTTGTGAATAGGGTCCATGGATGTATCCACCATATAAGTTTGGTTCGGATCCGAGATACTTTTGCAGTTGTCCGGCCACTCTTTATATTTTGTTCGGGTTATTCAAAGAATGCGTCATAAAAATGGAATCTATTCAGTTCGGGCATGGAATGTCTTCAAAAATGTATTAAGACGCATTCTTTGAGTAGCCCGAACAAAGGTCGGACAACTGCAAAAGTGTCCCGGATCCGAACCAAACCCATATGGGTGGATACACCCATGAGCCCTAATCACAAAAATGGGAAGACCAGGCCCGCCTCCAAAAGTGGGTTGGGGTTTTAACTGTAAGTAGGAGGTATAAAGAAAACTTTCTCTGCTTATCTTTAGTTTTAGCTTTATCATTCCCGCTATTTGAGATCAATGAAACTGGGCGCTAATTCCTTGCCAGTTTCGTCTACCGAAATACGTCCTGAACTCCGGAATAGAAGTTATCTAACGCCTTGGAAGAATGTAAAGTCATCATTATGGAGAAAATCAATTTAAACTTTAGACATTCGTTCTGAGCACTAGGTTCAAATCTAGGTAGCCTCTATGAATAATTGCATGTCATCAAAACACTTCAATGAAGAGCTTGAATCAAATTTAAGTGATGATAGGAATGTGTTACACATGCATGAGTAGGGCATTTCAAGTTCAGTTTTCTTTACGAAATACTATGATTCCCGTTTCGTCATTCATCTGCAGTTTGAATTTTAAGAAAGGAAAGTTATGGATGCCAGTTTCACTTGTCGATACTCGTCCCGAGAATAAAAATTAAATTGATCTGGCTCTTCTGAAGAGTGTTAAGCAACTTTATTAATGAACTATAGCCTTCGATTTATTTTCATTTTATACTTGTTGATAACAATGAAATTTTTTATTCAATTTTCATTTGAAAAATGAAATATCAGATGAGAGAGATAATCAAGAAGGAGGGCATGTCGCGGTAAGTCGTTCGTCTATTTCGCAGACATAGTGAGTAAAATGGTCGCACTAAATATTGAATATGATTTAGGAAATTTTTTATAGGGTGCGTGATAGTTTCTGATCTATTTTCATGCGTCTTTATAATAAAAAGTGATATTTCTTTAAAAATTTAAACGAATCTAATATCGGGTTAAATCTCCCAAACCTGGTCATACATATTTTCTCTTTCCTTTCATTTTCTAGCTATTTTTTAACTAAAATATTTCATACCGTAAAACCTGTAATAGATGCCTTGGGGCTTTTAATTTTCAACCTCTCAAAAGTAAAAAGATTCTATTAGAGAATTTACGGCATTCGTATTTTTAGATTAAACTTAGTCTTACATAATAGTCGAACCATAATCCAGTATGCCATAGCTAAAATATTCATTATAAAACATACATTTGGGTTGTTATTATTTTTTAAATTTAATGACATTTAATTCGTTTTTCCTTGATCTAAGTCAACTTCAAAATCTCTTTTACAAGTAGAGAAGTCAAGTAAATTTTAGGAAATAGATAGTCAAAGTAGTTCACCAAAATAAAATTATTACAAACTCTCAACAAGAAAATAATTTTTACATTTTCGAAAATGATCCACTCAGTATAAATTAATTCATTTTTGTACAACGATATATTTTTATAAAAGGTAAACATTTAAATGAATTAAAATATGACTCACATAAACACAATCTCCAAGGCCACCTGAAGGAATTTAGTAAAGCGCATCGGGAAATTGAAGAACTGATTTTCATAAACACACCAGACTTGGCAAACTTCGAACCGCAATCAACTCCATGAAAAGAGACAGTATGTTTTGTTGAGAGGCGGAAAGAAGGATGGTTTTTTTTCTCTCGCGATTAGGCATGCCACCTCATTTCATGCGGTTGACTGCGGTTCGAAATTTATCAAGTCTGAAACGCACTACTATAAAATATGGGGATTTGGTATTGCGATATTTGTGCATTTTTGAAAATCAAATTCTACTTCCGTTGCGATTAACTAAATTTCTTACTCGGATCCCTAAATATAATTAATAATTATCCACTAGTTAAAAATTCAGTCATTCATTATATCTTATTCTTTTTATATGTACTCAAGGCCTGGGTTTATGTAGTGATCATGACTTGTGCTGATGCGTGCGAATGTTCGAGATTCGTTGCGATCGCCATACGAGAATCTCGACCAAGCCTTGACATTCGCGACATCAGCACGAGTCATGCCCACTGTTCCAATCCAGTTCTCTAGAAGAGTCGAGAGTATTCTTGCTATAGATTGTTGATTCAATTATCCAATTAAAACCATGGTTACAGAAAAACTTTTTTACTTGCCTGTCTTCAGTATCCCAAAAGATGCACGCATACTCCTGGCCATCACTGTTTTGTAGACGCTAAATTTTTATAGATAAAAATACAGAGCGATGAAAAGTATGAAAACAAATATCCTTGAACTAATCATAGTAGGCAACCTGGAAATGTAGAACGATAAATCATAGGAACATACGAAATAACATGTTAAAAGATGCTCAAACTACCCTCCCCTAACCCTTTACTATTTTCGTGCGTTTCTATCGTCCTGCTTTTCAAAATTGCCTATAAGTAGAAGGGTGACTCACAGTAGAATCACCTGGGGTGATTTTATGTACATCAATCCAAACGTAGACGTCATAGTCATTCGTATACACTGAAATAATGAGAAAATCAATAGGCGATTTTAATTACCTTGTTTAATTTTTGATAAAATTTAGTTAGTGAGAAATTTTGGCCAGTTTCGACATAATTTGGATGAGTTTTAGGTTAAATTACATCTTTTGATAAATACTAGGCGGAATTTATTGTTCGAAAAATTCGGGAAGGCTACAGCAGGAAGGGTTCGCTTTACAAAGATGGTTCTTTTGTGAGTAGTCTTATTAATGCCGCAAAATGAAAAAAAACACGCAGTTTAGAAATCGAATGTTCCAAATTAATTTATACATTAATAAATTCTCATGAAATTTCTTACTATAATTATACAAGTTCAGGCCTTGCTGTGCGCTGTAAAGCCTTGATAGATGGCACGTTGAACACAGTCCCGTGCAGTTCGCATTTGCCGTGTCCCAATCGACATTAATAGCAAAATACTGTAAAATCCTTGCTATTCACAAAACAAAATTGAAACGAAAATGATATTCAACGATTACCTGGTAGCATTTGCCACTAACATAAGTCCAGCCATCAGGACATTGCTCAGCTGAAATTGTTGAATTTAGATTTGAAAAAAACAACGTTTTTTGCTTGAAAAAGAAGGCATTTTCCTCGATCACAATGAATTATTATCGAGGAAGAGTAAGATGATACTATTTTTGAAAAACTATTTGGTCGTTTATTCATGTAAATTTGATGTTGATAGCTAAGTTCGGTTAAAAAGAAGTGATAACGCTTTCTTTGTAATTCATACACTATTCTTAAAAATTTGATGTATGAATTTGAATCGAATTCAATGAATGAATATGCTCTCAGAACATATACAGTAGTTTTTCCAGAAAACAAAATGATTTCTCGAAAATAGTCAATGAGATTTATGGACTCGGGTAATAGATTTCTTCTTGAGTTGATAATAAAATAGTTGGTTTGAAAAATAGTTAAGACTTACCACAACCAGCTAGTGGAGCTTCATTTTTGAAACAATCGACTGTAGTAGCTAAAAAACCGAAATTTAATATCAATTTTCAAGAAAATGATACGAGAATATTTTCATAGGTAGTCTACCGAAATTTGGGCTCAAATTGAAGCTAGAGACATCTATTATTTATTCGCATAGAGTTTGGAATCAAGCAATATCAAACATGGTATTGTCCCAAATGATAACGGCCCATATGGTACACTGGGAAGAAAAATGAAGTATTGTCCTTCAACTGCTATATTCCGAAAGGATTTTTCGAATTCGTTTGATTTTCGGAACGCTATTAATTTTTGAAAAAAAAAACTTCTTCTACAAGTTAAATATAGAATAGTTCGGGTTGCGAAACAGCCCCTAGACAGACAAGTGAGTGGTTGCGAACGCAGTCTGTCTAGTTAATTGATAATTTCATGAATCGCCTTCGGCAGGCTTGCCCGAAATTCACTTTTCTAGGACGGGAATGGGTCGATTTTGTAAAATTGGGACGAGTAATAACGAGTCAAATTTTCTTGTAATGAAAAAGGAACCTATAATTTTCTGTTCTAAACTAACCTAGGTGTTTTACATTTTTACTTTACTTCAAATCTTCCTATTATTCTAGTGTCATAAAACAGTCTCAACAACGGTATCAGTCGGAAAGTAAACCCCTATCTTATCTCTCTGGGCATTATGAAATGGGATCCTCTTTCTTCTTCTATAGGCACTGCTTATTTTGACGCTATGCGAGTCGGAAGACTGATATTCAGGAAGAATCTGATCTAGACACAGCGATAATATCTATGTGAGGGAATCGGCAAAAAATGTTAGTTAAATAATTATTGGGTATGGTTAAAAAGACGAAGATAGATATTGACTTACATGAAGTGGTCGTGCTTGTAGACGTCGATGTGGATGTGCTTGTAGACGTTGCTGAATTCAAATGCTTAACTAGTTGTATCCGTAGAATCTATCGCTAAAACTGATACAGCCACTACGTCGTTTTGTTCCTTATTACGGACGTAAATATATGCAAGACGCAGGGAGAAAGAGTATGATGCGAGATTTTCGTAAAAACGTCTGTTTTATCATTTTGCGATTTAATGAACTATTATAATTTATAAACCTACTTGGGGGTAGAAAAGGCGGAGGAGGTGGCTTTACATCTGTCACATTCGTGTTAGTGGCTCGGAATTGCAACACGAACGTGGCATCGATCGTGCTTGTGTAGGCAACGACTGGAGTAGTGGCAAGAGGGCTTGAAGAAGACAAACCATTCCATGCATCAGAACACACGCTGAATTATCGATAAATTATGTCTGACAACATTCATTCACGTCATTTACCGAGGATTTGCGAGCTGCTGATTCGATAGGTATTTCAATTCGAGTCCGAAATCTCTGCAGCCTGGTGAGAATGTCGTTTGAGCGCTTGAGAAGCTGACATACTGGAATTGCACATAGGAATACCCTGCAGGCTTCTAAACGGAAAAATAAAGTTTACATGCTGTAAAAAAGATGAGTCTGATTAACACACCACAATCCAGTATGTCTTTGTGGAATATGGTCCAGGTTCTGCGAGTGATGCACTTCCAGTGATGGTGACTGTTAAGGATGTCCACGAAGTTGTGGCAGTCAATTGTTGGCCTCCATCAGCGGGCTGAAAGAAAATAGAAGATGGACTGTTCGGTTAGACAAATCATTGTATTTGAGTTTTAGAATCTCGAAAGTTAAGAGGCAATAAGCGATCACTATTACCATTCTTTTCTCTTTTGTTTCAAAACACTACTTGATGAAAAATATCTTTAAGCGGATCATACATCTGGATTTCATAATCTCAACAACATCCTACCCGTGTATTGCAGGTTGTTCCAGCATGCCCGAGAGGGCAATTGCATGTGTTGCATGAACGAGTATTCAGGGTGCCCGAGTTAGTGCATGTGACCGTGGGGTTTGGACAGCTGTCTAAATTGGGATTGTGAAGACTTGATCTGCTCATATTGACACTCACTATTGCAGTAGTAGAATTGATTTAGCATGTTCAAGTCATAGCTAGTGACAATCGGACCTCCCATTGTGTAGAAGTATGCATTGTCTTTGGGCAGAATTGGATAATCAGTCGAACCTTCGTATACAAACCTTCACGTATTTCGCTTGATAATAATCTTTTCATAAAATTGCCTACATATCATATGCCGAATGGATGACGGAGCCAAAATTGTAGCCAAGAAGATTTGTAGAATAAGTCGAATTTATTATGGCAAGACCATCAGTCATTGCAGGCTGAAAATAGCAAATCAATTCGAGTAAATATTTTACCATTGAAATACATCAACAGAATTCGAATTTATATTGACGAAATTGTCTCTATCGCTTCTGCGCTCCATTGTGTAGAAGCCAAGCACATGGAATATTGCTTTCGCAAAAGCACCGTCCTGAAACCAAACTATGAATTAGATTGCATTACAAGAAATTTTTAAAGCAGAGATTGGGGAAGATTGAACGCTTTTGCTCGTTTGCTAGTTATTATCGAATGATGAAGCAGGGATGTTTGAAGTTTCGTCTCCGTCTTCGAAAAATTTTAATTTCACTCTACGAACACCTCTGCTATGAAAGTGAGTTTTTATATTTCAAAGAGAACGTAATCAATGACTAACGTATATGCATTTGGATCCCATAGCTACTGTCTGTTCCCCGCCTTTGCAGCCGACATTCGATGACTCGCAAAAGTCAATTGTCGGATTGCTGATTATCTAAATTATTGTGATTCTTTGTCAAAAATGAGATTCACTCACTTTTACTCTATTTCTCGCAGTCGCATTCACCACGAAGGATATGCAAGTCGATGGCTGAATGATCGACTTCATGACTCGATTAGCTAATGTCTGTTGTGCTGTTGCTGAAATTATGATGGTTTTGACTCTAATTTAAGACGAAAAAAAGAAATTACTCACTTAGACTTGGATCGAAATAATAGTAAACGTTATTCAGTCCCCATTTCCTAATCGTAATACCAGCCTGTCGCTTGAGTCTCTCGTCGGCAGAGATGTTGGCAATCAGGAAGAGCAACAAGAGTTTGGAAGCAATTGAATATCCAAAAGTTTGACGCATCTGAATTATTGTTTATTATAAAACACCTAGAAATTGACAGTAGTTTGCATTCTCCTGCATATTTTAGAACAAACAAAATGATCAACGACAACCCGTTCGAAAGTCGCTATTTTCAAAAGCACGCAATGCATAACTTTTGATAGAAACATCGGTTTGGAAAAGAAAAGTTGTTTAATTCTTCTCAGAACTAGTTTGATTCAAAACAGCTCTTAATTTCGAAAAATCACTTGCAGACCCTAATTGTGGGTTATACTACATAACCAAAACCGACAATGTTAAAGAGGTAGATATGAGATTTTGCTGAAAAAGAGGTCTCTAGACGCGACAGTCACGAGCGAAGCCTTCTAGCAAATATGATATATAAAAAAGATATTGATAAAGCCTCAGAATTTCGCATCACTCCGAGAAGTGATGAACAAATTCTCGCTTTACAATACGGTGGTATTCCTGCCTGTAGGTTGCGTAGACTGATATTGGCAACAGTCTCATTGGCATTTTTATATCGGGCTCGAAAGTGTTTCGATGATACTTAATCCGACCAACAAAACGAATATCGGTAAATTTGAGATGACACGAGTGATGTTTTCATTACAATCATACGTGCAATTCAATATTCACGTGAAAAGGGACAATAAATCACCCAAAATTTGCTTCCTTGATCGTTAAGTCGATGAGTTAATCCGTCTGACAGTCAGCAAAATTTCACTTATTGCACCATATCTTATTTGCATACCACAGTTAGCACACAATTCATTGAATGATGTCTGATGTCGTTTCTTATTATCGATGAGATTTCTCTAAGAGTTTTTTTTTTCTTAAAACCGTTTCACAAGGGAGGACTAGTAAAATATAAAGAAAAAGTGAACAATGCGCATGTAGTGGATAGAAACAGGCAAAATCAAGAAATTAATTCTGTCTGATCGATCGACGGTATATGAATGCTTGAGAGCCAAACGACTTGCCAATAAGTAATGGAATTACATCTCTGAATGTAATGTATTAATTTATCTTGTAAATTCTGATAAACATAGCCGCATTATATCGTATACTTTTATTTCTATTTTTTAAATCTCGTATCGATTGGTGATTGATGAATGCGAAATCTGATAATTGTCATCTTTTCTGACTGTCTGCAAAATCTATCACTGAAAGACGTCAGATGTGATGGTTAATTATTCATGCGACGTCCCTCCTACGTGAAAATTGACATGGAAAGTCTATTTCAGAGAGACGAAAAGAAACAGAATCTCCTATTTGTTTCGGTGCTCAAACGAGATAGCACGGTAGAGAAGTTGAAAAGGATAATCTTTCGCCGAAAAATGGAATTTATTATTTGGTTTTCTGACAAATTCATGTTCTACCAGAAAGATACAAATTTCAATAATTAAATTGAGCTGTAGTATTTTAAACTGAAATAACTTATTTTTAATAGCCTTGCTTATGGCGCTGAATTTTGTTCGGTTTTTAAAATTTTTGGTGCTGATAGTTTGAATTTATTCGACCGCATTTAAAAATTAAATTTTCTAGTAATGACATTGTCGAAAGTAATGAAGAGTAAATAACAGAATCAGAGCTGTTTGAAGTTCGAAATAATAGAACTTGAACTAAACTTCCAGACAGTTCCGATAACCCTGATTAAAAAGATATTTATTTCAGTTACAATTATCTCTAATCATTTGGATGTCTTCGAGAGTTATCTGTATCATGTGCATTCAAATTAAACTATTATTTCACACTTTATTGAATAAAATTTCTGTATGAAATCTGAGATTATTATAACCAAGCTTTATTTTATGTTAACTTTTCCGACTTCACGCCATCTATTCGTTTGTGGATCGTATTCCTCGATTGAATCACAAAAATTTTTATCCAAATGTTCTTGACCTCTAAATTAACAAATATTTCGTATAAAGATATACAAGATCTCAGCCCACCCTCCGATTACATATAATTTCCCGTTAGCGACAATGAGCGAATGTTTCCATCTTGTATAATTCATATCAGCAATTGGAGAAATTCGACTGCCAACTGGAGCTGAGGGGTCGAAACACAGACAGGATTTCAATGTTAATACTCCAACACTAAATATATAATGATACATTATTTATCATACAAAATTAACGACCCTATTCCTCCAGTTATGTAAATTTTCCCATTTAGCGATGCGACTCCAAAATCATCTCGTATTTCTGGAATCTCTCCGATTTCAATCCATTCTCGCTCATCATCTGATAATCGATATATCTTTCTACTTTTACGACCATCAATAACTGAATGTCCATAATTACAATAATGAATATGCTATAATGTGACCGTATAAAATTCCATCGCATGTTATTTTTTGAACACCCCTAATTGGAAGAGGAAATATAGGTCCTGTTTGCCATTTTCCATCAATTAAAACCTGAATAAATTATTTCATGGACTTTCATTCGATCTTCTTACATCAACTCGATTCGTATCTTCCACAGTTCTAGGTTTCCATCCACCCAGATAATATAATTTGTCTTTGAAATAAGCTATAGATGCATAGGTACGCCATTCAGGAGGATCTGGACCTGCAAAATTCTTTGAATCGATCATTCATGGATTTGTTGATAAGACCTCTTGAAAATTGTCGACTAGTCAAGTCATATGTTCCAAATACTTTAATCCCGTCGTTAATTTCGAAAATCTGAAATCGGAAAGATTATTCAAAATAATGATCATAAGAATTTACTTTGTTCTGTGTAATTGCTATTTCATTGTTTGAATACCTTCCATCAAACTTAGAAATATTTCCGATAGAAAGATTCTGCGAGTCAAACAGACCTATTTTTCCTTCATAACTGCCATTATTTTTATAAACAACTAAATGACTAATAATAATGCCTTTTCATTGTATTTTTAATAAATATTAGCCACTTACAAAAGATTGTAGGTTTATTTTCACTATTTTTTGGAATGAGTTCGGGCTTCGCAGTGGCGCCAGCGATCAGAAGACTAGTCACCAAGAAGAAGAACATCCTAAGAAAATTTAAATCATATTTAAATGTGAAAGATAGATAAATAGCACTATTCGTATAGTGAAATAAAGACTTGACACGGATTTTAGCAATATCATATTTGCAGATTTATGCAAACCCGTGTCAAATCCTTTTCGCTCTTATACCACGATTATAAAAAATGATCTCTAAAATCCTCCATGAAGAATAATGCTGTAGTGAGCCTAAAGGCGAGAATTTATACTGCCCAGGCTTCTCTTTTTCTGATTTATTGATAGGAACAATTGACTTCCTTCTGTTAGATTGTTTCAATTAATTTGATAGAACGAAGATATTGAATTCTTGATATAAATCAAAGCGAGAAAGTGCAGCCATTTGAAAGCCGATACCCGGCTGTTTTGATAGAAAAATAACAATTATTGAGAGACTTCAATGAATTAAATACAATTGTGGACTTTATACTCATGATAACTGACCCGTTATTAGCGATCTAAGTTTTTCTGTTCCAACGTTCATCCATTCACGGTAATAAACTCGATAATAAAATAATTTCGAATGTAAGCATTTTCCGACATAAATTGAAATATTGAATCAGCTTAGTATTTTGATAATTTGATGATAAATAAATAATTTATAATCAAGTCTTTCTACAAATATTAGTATCTGTATCATATCACTTGAGAACTTTTCATGGGACTGCTAGAATAGGCCCTGCCCACTTTTGGGGGCGGGGCCTGATCTCCCCATTTTTGTGATTAGGGCTCAAGGAGGTATCCGCCCATATGGGTTTGGTTCGAATTCAAGACACTTGCAATTGTCCGGCCCCTGCTACAGTTATTCGTGGAATGACTCTTAGAAATGCTTTCAGATTTGAAGTGCATTTTTTCGAGTGAGAAAAAAAACATGCAAAGTAGAAAGGAAAAAGCTTGAAAAAGAATAATTTTTTGATCGATATCTTATATTTTTATTGAGACTAAGTCCGACCTTGCTCGATCACCATGCCAGATCTAAAACCTCCAAAATAGCCGTTTTTCAGATCAAATCCAGAGTCAGAGAAATATGGAAATAGGCCAAACTAAAGTAAGTTCCGTCTCCGAATTTCAGATGTAACCCTACTAGGATATTTCCACAGAAAATCAGGAGATATCGATAGGTCCGACCTCACTCGATATGGATACTTTTCGTGAAAAATCAACTTCTATCATGGCAAAATTAGCATGCATAATGGGCCTATTGCTCTACTTCTACGATCATTGCCCGAGAGATTCATTACCGACGTTTCGGTCGATCTGGAAGGCGGCGTTTTTCCCGCTAGCGGCAAATCGCCGCTACTCTTCGCCCCTGTGCCATTATCGTACCGATTCCCCGAACGCTGCCGTCACACCAACACGGCCTCGGACGACCGCTCACTCACCATCGAATACTGATTCCTGACTTGTCTATATCACAGGTAACCAGAAAATCTATGAGCTATTCTAATTACCGATCCAGACCAAGATTACCAAAATCATAGAAAACGAGAAAATCACTTCGGACTTATCTACACGATAATTGTGAAGCATGAACAGGATTACTCTACAAAGAAAAAAAGCAGAAAATCCCCCTATTTCTAGAACTTCCTCTCCAGCTCGACCATTCTCTGCTCTGTCCTCTGAATGTCTGTCTCATTGGCTGCGTGGCTCACTTCCTCGAAGGCAGCGAGCGACAACAAGAACGACAATGGACTCGATTTCGCTGAGGAGCGACGCAAACGCGCGCAAGCCAGAAAGAAGGCAGCCGCGTTGGCTGAGAAGGTCTGGAATGATAAGCATGACAACAGACCCTATCTTCGTTATCGTCATCTTAAGGTGACAGAATTTGAAGTCAAAACCTAACTTTCATTAGAACATTCTCAAAGACCCGGTTGAAGTTGATGATTTCTCTAGAAAATATGCCGAATAATGTGCGGAATCAAGTTTTTTCATCTGCAAACAAATCTCACGATTTTCAGACGAAACTCAGTGCCACGGGTGACAATAAGCTGAACAGAACGGAGACGTCCGTCACCAGCAACAGCACCTGCCAACTTCTGCAGGTTTGTTCCGCATCAAAACATACTTTTCGCATAAGAACCCTGCTCCGCACATATTTTAGTTATCAAGTGGCCAACCGCTCCCGTCGCTGCTCGATGAGCTCTCGTCCGAATTCTCTGTCGCCCACCTGTCGCTCAACATTCTCGCCCACGAACGCCTCCAGCAAAGCCTCGAGGATCGACTGGTAAATTGTTCTCGAGCATTGCCGAACAACCGGAGCAATCTTCTTCTAATCAGTAATCGGATGAAGACCGAAGCTTCGAAAGTGATCATCCGCAAGTTCTGACAAATTTTGGAGCCTTGAGAAATAAGTTCCAGAAGAAAGACTAGCAGATATCTCATGAACTGATCGGGACTTTTGAGGAGCTGTTCAGATTCCAAAATGCCCTGCATTTTCTAGGCTCCGCGCCCCGGTTCCGAGTTCTGTCCGTCGACGAACGTAGTCTACATGGTGCATCCGAACATGGCGGTGACGCGCGAGACGCGCATCAACGGGCGCGCGATCGAGGTCCGCTACGCGGGTTAGTATGCGGAATAATTTGAAAATAATGCGGAACAAGTTTAGGAGAATACGTGTTCGTCGACTCCGAGAGCACGTACCTGTTCGTCAACTACGTTCCATGCGCACACCATAACATACTCTGGTAAGGGAATTACGTCGATCAAGAAGATTTTCAAAGATCCTAAAATTCACGAAACCGAAAAATACATCCTTCAAAATCCAATCCAAAAATATCAGTTTTTCTCAACTTCTGACCTAAATCAGCAAATCCCCAATGCCCAAAGAATCAGCATGGCGATCATCTTCGCCTATTTCATATCGGATTTTCTAAATCTCCAAAAATTTACAAGGTGTAAATTTTTCAGTTGCTCATTGGAACAAACTCCTTCGCCCGACTTGATTACGATCTACGACTCGACGACGTCAAACGCGGACTTCCTTGCGATGATCGGTTACAAGGAAAATGACGACGACGCGCATCGATCCAGACTCACTCGCAACAGTCTCGTGGGACCTAATTTTTACGACCGAGAAACAAACGCTGGCTTTCCAGGAGCCCAACTACTGTGCTCACCGCGCGCATACGCCCGTAGAAAGTGAGATGCCAGGTAAGTTGGAAAAAAAACTGTACTTTTGGAGAATGTTGGAAGGTTCTGTTGAATTGGGCAAGTAAGTTAACCAAAAAACTCGATAGGTTACAAGAAAACCCAATTCAAAGTGAATCTTGAAATTGTTTTAATTAATGACACCATTCAAACAAGTTTCAAAAGGATAATACCAAGATGTTGTCCAGAGCGCTGCTCGCCAAGCTACCTGAGTAACCGTTGGACGGTGTTGGTTCACAAGCTGCTGGCGCTCACCCCGACTGAGTCCAATATTTTCTTCCAGGTCTATTCTTCTTTTAAACAGTTTCGTAAAACTTATCTTTATTTTTCTCGATTTAAAAAAATATTTTTCATTTCTTTTAAGATAATTTTTTTGGTTTCCTGTATTTACAGACACAGATGGCTGTAACTCAGACTTTTTTTTTGCTTTTTCTATACTCCCTACCCTAAACTACCTCTAATATCCGTCTGTGAATACAGACAGCCAAATTTTTTGAATCTTTCAAAAATTCATGAAAACCCAAAAATTTTCAGCCATGCTGAACCGACCAACAGTATCCCTGGGACTGTCCGTCTCACTCCCTCCTTCCTTTCAAGCCCGTTTCCTCTCTCGTTCTCCTCTTTTGGCTTATTGGAAATTTGAAATTTTTCGCCGATTTTTGAGCTTACCTAATTTCTCCAAGAAGTCTCTTGCAAACCAGGAGTGGGCCAAAACGGAATTTAAAACTGTTCACAACTGGAATTCCGGCCCACCCCTGTTTCAAACCCATCATCACACATCGCATATAACTAGGTATTTAGCAGGTATCATTTGCCAATTTTATAAAATGGTTACTTTCAAAATTCGTAGAAACTACCCTGCTATCTACCGTACTTACCCTTGCCAAAAAGGGTCACTCTTTTGTGCTCTTACCTTACCAAAATGGGAGATTTGGTTTGTAGACACAATTTTTAGGTAAATCGAAGATTTTTTTTTTTTTTAATTTCTGTTGTTACAAACCTCGTCCCGTTTTCCTTCTTTGTCTCCTCTTCCTACTGATTTGTGGTTTGTAAAACTTGCACCACCACCACTAAACCTCGTGCCATCTAATAAAAATGATAAAAATTGGTAAGTAATCAATTTCTTGTCAATTTATTCAATTAATAATTATCATGGGCAATTAAAGTTAGCTGGTCATTTTAAAGCCAATTAATTTGTCGATTTTAAGTATTTTTCCTTGTCAGGTAAAGGTCATTTCTGGAATGTTCGGAACAGGGTTTTTGGAATTTTCTAATCACGTGTTGAAAGATAGGCTATGGAAACATTGGATATTTCCAAAAACCCTAAAATTTGGAAATGCTGTCAAGATAATGGGCAAGAACAAGTATGAAAGAGAACACCCTGCGTGACTTTAAAGATGAGATACTGTCAGGGACACTTGCTCTATTTTTTTAAACGATATCAATTGATTTTCATATTCTACTCTTTATCATAGGAAAAGTGCTATGTTTCATCATGGAGCTAGAATCCTCTACAGTCCTCAATATTCTTCGGTTTAGGTAAACATAGGGAAATGAAAGAAATGAATATGCATGGATTTGGAATGTTTGAGTAGGTTTTAGGAGAGAGTAAAATCGGTCGATATTTTGGATTTCAAACAATTTCTCGGGAAGAATAAATTAGTGAAATTCGGGTCAACCGACTTTTCTAAACCAAGGAAAAATGAAGTTTTACTTTTCGTATTCAGAAAAAACGAATATCAAGGTTCACAATTAATTTTTTCTGAGTACGATATCTTGAAAATTATCGATTTTTCATAATTCTATCACAAGATGATCATTTTTCATCAAGTTTTAACAGAACCATGCACCAGATTGCAATTTGTGTCCTAGCCATTTTCGAGGAATTTTTGAGAAGTATTTAGTAGGTCTGTCTAGTTTTCCATTTTTCGGACAAGAATATCCTCCGTACTAGCAATAGAATACCGACCGATAGGGCCAGAATAACCAGGAATATGCCAAAGATAGTCAATGCCATACCACCCGCAGACAAACATAGTACATTTCCATCGTCTGGAGACTTTTTGAATTCCATTTTACGGGGACTGGCTACCATATTAGATTTGGAATGATCATCTTCAAATTAGTTTTTATTTTTTTAATTTTTTTTGTTGTTGTAAAAACGGGCTCCTATTCGAACACATTCTCTCGAAGAGAGGAGCCCGATGTTTACAAAAAAAAAAACGATAAACCGATAATTTTTTTCATTTCTTTAGAATAAACAGTATTGTTAGGCTTTCAAATTTTTGAAAAGCATATCAATACATTTTAGGATTTTCTTATTTTTTCTGGAAAGAAGATTCATAATTTTTGGAAAAATCGATATTTTTGTATTGTTTCTGAAAATTGAAGAAAATCAACACACCCTCTTCCGCGTCGTTATTCTTTGGATCATCCAAGTCGAGGATGGTGATCTTCTGCGTGGCGAGGTCCATCGTGTTCATCATGAAGTGGTCGTTGTCGGTGGAGCGATTCTGGAAAAATCAATATCTTTGAAATTAAAAAAGATTTTTTGTATGTTTCAAAAATGTTCGAAATATCTATTTTTGTTCTCTAATGTGATGATAGCTTCGATTGATACTTAAGAAATATCGAAAATTTGTAACGCTAATTTCAATTTCAACTTTTATTTTAGTTTTCGAAAAATCTTAGTTTTGGTATGTTTCAAAAATTTTTAAATAATTTTAATACTTTTTATCTTTTGATAATTTGATAAGATGAGAACTTCAGGAAAAATACAAAAATTGTGATGCTTGTTTCAATTGTAACTTTTTCGAATTTCATAAGCAAAGATATTATTTTTGTTAAACGAAGTGACAGATCGTGCGTTGAAAAAAATAGCAAGAAAAGGTGAGAGCCAAAGGAAATGCGTACCGCTCTTCTCTTTACGCACATAGTCGTGACGCGCATTCCTCGAAACGGCGCTTTTTAGCACACAACCTGTCACTTCGTTTGACTGATACGATAGCAACGGGTTAGTTTAGGAACTTTTTATTTGGTTTTTAAGATTTTCTGAAACCTACATGCTGCTGGCCGTTCTTCTGCAGCTCACGAGCGACTCTGTTCGTTCTGGGAGAGGAGGCCAATTCTTGGAGGCTGCCGCCCGGCCCGCAGTGAGGAGGCTGAAATTTGAAATATGCTATTTTTAAGATTAGGCTATGTTTCTCTGAAATTTCTTATAAAATTACTGAAAACTTTTCTTCGATAGATATAGACGACAGCTTTACCAAAATAACATTTTTTTTTTTAAATTCCGTCTAACAATTTTAGCTCGAAACCTTTAAAAAATCATAATTCGCATTTTATAATTTATGTATCGCTGATTAGGGAGAAAGTCGATATTCAAAAATTGCGTTATTCGTCTCGTTTTTATCCTGCGTGACTCACTATTTCGCTTCAAATTCAATTTCTAATTGCTCTGCATGAATATATCGACTTTCTTATCAATAAATAATATGACAAGGCACAACTAACCGTCCTTCCCTCGCAGAGTATCTCGGATGAAAGACATGTGCTGACGGCGCACTGGAAATAGGTCGTCACTTTGTCGGCGTATTTGAACACGTTCAACAAAGCGTAGGCCATGTTGTTCTGCTTGTTGTATGTCAGATCGGGCATGATGAGCGGGTCGATGGCGCATCTGGAAGAGAGCTTGACTTTTGATTATTTTTATTTTTAGCAAAAATATCTTTCTTTTATCCTGAAAAATGTTATTATTCTGCAATGTTTCTGATGAATTTTATATTATTCTTGCAGTAAATTGTATAAAAACGATTTTTTTTGAGTTTTTTTTTTCTAGAACCAACCCATTTTCGTCCAAAAGCGACCGTCGCTCCTCGCCGTTGCCGTCGTCCACGAAGCAGCTATGGACTAACATTTGAAAGATGTCTGCAACTTTTGCATTTTATTTTTTGAATGGTCTAGAAGAATTAGAACACTTCTTTACTGACTTCTCGAAGTTGAATCTTTGAAAAGTCGAAAAAAATCTCGAAAGATCATGTTCTGGAATTTCGAGATTTTTAATTTCGGCGAACTCGGAAACTTAAAAAAAAAAACCCAATTTTGGATTTGTACTTTTTACTTGTTCAAAACAACTAGGTTATAATTAAACTTTTATAATTGTTTAAATTTTTAATGTGTGATCAGTTTTGTTTTTCATTTCGAAAATCAACCAAACGTTGAGACGTTTTCCGTCGCAAATATCCCCCTTATGCGGTGAATGTATTCCAGCTAGTGTTTGCAATTACTATCATTAATAATGGGACGAGAGATATGATGTGACCAAATTGTTGCGGTGGGAAATGTCCAAACGTCTGAAATCAACTAACCGCTATCGCACGTCCATACGTGAAACACGGGCTCTCCAACTTTCGCGAATTGAACCTGAAAAAATTTATTTAAACAATTTTTTAAAAATTATTTTTTTCGCTCAACAAATTTCTATGGTTTAATACTTCACAAAATCATCCATTTACACGAAACGGTTTGTTTAATTTGTCTGCCCTTGCTAATAGAGACCTTGGCGTTTTTGCAAACATTTTTTCCCCCGAAAATAGTAGGTTTTTTTTTCGAGAGAGCAAAGGAGAATTTTCAAGTACCGTACTTTTCTCGGGTCAATCAAAACAAACTAAACGGACATTAAACGTACGAACTATTGACCTTGTAAAAATTAGTGACCTTATTAGGCCATTCGAAATATTGATTTTCATTTTTCTCTATGAAAACCGAGCAAACAGATGATCACCATTTTGATCAGATAAAAGTTTGAAACACACATCATGACTTTATTTTTTTTAGTTTATAATTTCTTTTCAGAATTTTTTTTTTTTTTTTTTTTTTTTTTAAATTCTATCCAATCAAAGTCTTCGATTTACACTTTTTTAATCACGATTTTTTGAAGCATGTTAAAAACGCTTGAATTTTTCAAGAATCGATTTACCAATGGCCCATTGGGCGAGTCCTTGCGAACGCTGTACGTACACTGGGGCATTTTAGCGGAGTCGAGCAGGTCGGTAGTGGGCAGATTGCTGAAAATTTCAAATTCTACCTTTTTGTTCGAAATTTTATTTGCTTTTCTCAAAAGAAAGCTACAGACGTTAGGACGTTTTCCACCGCAAATATCCCCCCTTATGCGGTGAATGTATTCCAGCCAGTGTTTGCAATTACTATCCTTAATAGTGGGACGATGAGAGATGATGATGACCGAATTGTTGCGGTGAAAAACGCCTTAACATTTGGAAAGCCACAAGGCAAGAAATATCGGCAAAAAGGAAATTTTCGATATAATAAATACTCAATAAAACGAATTTTTATTTTGATGATTTTAAAGTCCGTACTACAGATCAAAAGAATAGCGTTCAAACGAACTTTCTTTGAACCCTATCTAGTCAACTCTTTTCACAAGAGTCGTTTACAAAATAATATCGCTTTCGAAAAGTCTAAATCTCCAGTATATTTATGAAACGTATCCCATTTTTTAAATTTAAATTAAATAAACAATTCGCACCTAACGTCAATGCGATTCGTAACGACTCGATCCCCCTCCATATAGAAGCATGTGGTTCGGAATGCTTTGTCCACCTGAAATTGCTTTTTTTCGTTTTTAAAATCATTTTTGATCTCAATCTCCCCTTTATTTAGAAATTAGCATATTTTCTTTGCAAAATTCGTACCTGAGTGATAAATGTAGAGTGGAACGAAACGATGATAGTCAAAGAAGTCTCCACTCCCCGCTGAGCGTCATTGGCCTGAAAATTTTCATTTACAATTGTATTTTTTTTTAATTTAGGCGATTTTTTCAGGGAAAAGTTGCAGTTTTTAGAAGTACTATAAGTTCAAGTTGGTGTAGGAAAAAAGCCTTCGTAGTTCGAAAAAGAATAAGTAGTTATTTTCTATTTAAAAAATGTATCAAGTAGGTATCATAAGAACATGGAAACTATATTTAGAGAAGAAAATAATATTATTGTCAAATTCATTATATGATTCCTATATAAAAACACGATTTTTCTGCTCGTTGAAATTTTGAAAATCGGATTTTTTGTTCAAAATTAAAATTTTCTAGGAAAAAGTCGCACCATCCTCCTTCTCCGCATATTGCAGGCGCCATTATCGAGCTCATAGATGATCTTCGTGCCCGAATTGTTGATGTAGTTGTGCGAGCAGCCCGCTTTGGCTGACATGCCCTTCACGAAAATCCGACCATGAAACGGCCTCTGGAACCCGAGTTTCAATCATTTTGGGATGGGGATTTTTTCAAAATTTTCATTCTTTAAACGAATATAGTACCTGGGTGTTCATTCGCAATCGAATCTTGTCCTCCAAGCACTCGACGATAGGGGTGTCTGAAAATGGCTTTGAAAAAATCCGTTTCAAAAATAAAATAATCCATTCTCGGGGATTATTTATGAACTATTGATAAAAACACTGACACAAAATCCAATTACCCAAAACAGACGGGCAATAGGAGAGTTCAATTTGTGTTTTTTCTTGTTTTTGAGAAATCCCCAAATTACTAACCCATAATGCCATTATCCAGGGCTGGTGGAGACGAGCCATGGACTACGGTAGCTATAGTAATCGAGCCGAGCAGCCACCATTTGGCCAGGCTAATTCCCAGGATCGAATGGAACGGGAAGACCATCGATCGTCGAAGTTGAGTCGGAAAAATTTGAATAAATGTTTAAATCCGATTTTTGAGAAATAGATAAGTTTCAAAAGTTATCAAATTACGCAGGGAAAATGCAATTTTTAGTAAGCTGGATGAAAAGGAAACATTTTTATTAAGTTCGAAAAAAGGATAAGTTTCAATTTCCATTGATTAAAAAGGAAATCTAATTGAGCAGTTATTGACCGAGTCTTGGAATTAATAAAACAAATCGAAATAATTCCAGGAGAATTTATAAAAACCGTCCATTGAACGTTCGAAATGCTGCAGAATAAGTGTAAACAAGCAGCGGTTAAACCTTTTGTGGGATGCGAAAGATTTGCGCAAGAGGATAAAGTAAATTTGAATGGATTTATGCCAGCCTGTTTTGGGGTCTATTCTTGAGCAAGCCATAGTCTCAAGTATGGGCTGTAAGACTGAATGATGCGACGAGAGTAAGGAACCCTCTTTACCTTGAATCTACCCTAAAGGTATAGAGTTTGGGAATAGCAGGCAAATCGAGAGAGTAAAAAGATAGAAAGAAAAATTCGAAAAAGAATAAAAGAACGCGAAATAGCGCTGAGAAAGAAGAAACATAGATTCGAGTAAAATAAAAATTCTCACTCTACAAGGAAAAATAATAGAGAGGAAGAGAGTGGCTATTTCCTTATTGAAATAATGCATAGCCATACAAAACACGGTCTTTCTCTCTCATACTCTTTATTTCAATATTTCTTTCTTTTTCTGCATCATTTTTCTCTACCTCTCTGTGTACTCTTTTTGCTCAATTCAACCTAGAGTCGGGTAAATTTGACCTTATTTAGGGCAAAATTCGTGAAAGGCGATAAAAAACCATCAAATATCACTAATTTCGAGAAAACTTTGGGGTAAAATAAGAAAACTCGTAAACAACTTTCCTAAAATTCTAATTTTCTCAGATCCTAGATTTAGAATGTTTAATATCGCATTCATTTTTTCTAGGAAATATTTTTTGTTAATAAGGCCGTCACTCAAATAACTGCGGTTTTGAAATTCCATTTCTAAAGACCTTTTTCTGTAACTTATCAAAAATTTGAAAATCAAAATGTCACATCAGTTTTCGAAAAGGATTACAATAACCCCGACACTCCTTATGAAATCTCATGAAATGGTATGTGGTCGAGTAAAGGTCACCATTTTCGAACAATAGTTCTTTTTCCCTTCCGAATTTAGAAAAATCTCTACTTTACAGGAAATATACCTTTTGTCCTTACAATTAGTTCCTGGCTTTTTAATAGACATGTTCTAAAACCCGCAATAAAAATTGGGGTAAAGTAAGTGTAAATTTGCTCTGGGCAAGGTCAGACTCGAACATAGCTTGAAATCTCTCGAGGGTTAATTTTCCGGCTAGGTATCATTATGTACTTGAAACGTTGAAAAAGTGGGTTAAAAATTGGGGAGGAGAGTTGAAATTAACCGAGAAAAATTAGTCTTCTCTATAAGGAAACTATACAAGTTAAAACCTACTTTTTCTAATTTGAGCAAAAGAGAAATAGCATGGGGTATGGAAGAGAGGTCAAGGGAAAAGACAAAGCCTTCAGACAGATTTCTCTTGAAACTCAGAAACATTAGCGCTCGGGAATTATTAGCGTTCCCTGGGCTAACCTGGTTGGGAATAATCGTTGTGGGTCAAGAGCCGTCGCGATGCATTTCGTCCTTTGTCGAGAAAGCCCGTGGCAGCCGCGCCCCGATGCAAATTTCCAAGATCTGAGCAAATAAATAAATCTTGGAGAAAAAGTAAATATTTTGAGTGGGGCGTTTCAGATAGAATCTAATAAAAGATGAATCTATGAAATAAATCTTTGAGAATATTGGGAATGGTTTTCAAACTTTAGAAATAGAATCTTTGAAGAATTTACGAGTTATGTGTTCATAGAGTTTCTAAAATCTCGAACTATCAAAAGATAGCTAAACTTGTTTTTGATTCAAACATAGACATTTCAAATCGGTTGAATTTATGAAATACTCTAAAATTGACTTTGATTTTTCCAAAATTTTGCATACAATGATAAAAAAAATATCTCTCAGCAAACCGTCTTGAATTATTTCTGCAAAGTTCAATTGTTCAATCATTTTTCTCACCAACTCTAGCATTTTTCTCGTTTCCCTCGCGTTCGAACTCGAACTGAATTGATTGTTGTCGAATTGATCACCGGTCGTTTTCGCTCCTCGCCAAATTGAACCCGATTATTTGACAAGTCACAACATTAATTGAGGTAATTACCTCAAAAAGCAGCTAAATAAGCGGTTTTTCGCCGATGTTTCCCTCAGAACTTTTAAAATCCATCAATTTTTTGAAAAACCGATGACTTTTCATAACTTGTGCAAGTGAAAAAGGTGAAAACATAAAAAAAAGCCTAAAAATTAGCATAAAAGGCAAAGGTATAGTTAGTGACTTCAAGCAACTATACGACACTAAACCGAGACAAATCAATAATTTCTCAAAAAATATTTTTGAATTCATCAGAACTGATACATTTTTCATAGAAGTGAGCTTTGAAAATAGCCATCATAAACACAGAATTTTTCAGGAAAAAGGGAAAATTCGAGAGATAAAATCAGAAATGACGCAATATCACAATCAGGATAAAATCGAACAATCGACCAGGCAAAAGGATAAAAACCAAGAATTAAAAATGAGATTTGTCGTTTTCCAGCTCGAAAATCGGTGGAGAATCAAGTTCAACGCGATTTTTCAAGAGTACGGCTAATTTCATTTTTTCGCGAAAAGAGAAAATTCACCACAGAGCGTCCGAGAAATCGTGAATCATGGCCGATAAAACTTCGTAAGGAAAAGAAAATCCGAAATCGAGTGAAAAATCCGTAGAAAAACTCCGACTTTCAAAAATACAAGCCCCGCCCCCTTTTTGATAAAGTCAGGATACGATAACTAGCTAGATAAAACTGAATAATTTAGAGCAGTAGACACTACGATTACATACAAATTAGCCTGTTTCTAGAATGTTTTAGAAGACTAGACCCTAAAAGTAAAATAAAAATCTTGCTTTTTTCTAGAAATAAAGGGATCTGGAATGTTTTAGAAATTGATTCTCTAATAAAGCGAAAGATAAAAAAGGAAAAATAAAGGATATCAAAAAAGTGAGCAAAGGATAGGGACAATTTTACGATTCAGATTCAAGGTAAGGATTGCCGTAATCCAAACAATCTCCCAAAATCTGTTACGGTATGAAAATTGTTGGAATTACAGTAATCCAAGAAATTCGAATAGAAAATAAATCAGGTTGTTTTATTTTGACGGATTCGCATTGTTGTTGATATTGGTTTTGGTGGATCAAGAAGATCATTGACGGATTAGCTACTTACTGTTCGAGAACGTCCTAGAAATTCCATAATTATTTTCGAACATTTTCGAATTTTTGGGTGTTGAATGAAATGCGGACCGAGTTTTTGCGGATCGGATTATTTGTTAATGGATGACGAAGCAGTCGACAGTCGATTCGTCAACGGGTCGTCGTACCACCATCTGGAAAAAAAAACTTTGAAATTTTAGAAAATTATTGAACTTTTCAATTTGACCATTTTTGTTGTATAATTTCACGTACCTGTCACTGTCATTGTGGAAATAGATGGTCTTCCACTTCTCAGCCTTCTCCAACCGGGACTTGGCTTCGGCTCTGAAAATTAAACATTCATTTAAAAAAATGTTTTCAAGATTTTTTTTTAGATAATTTAGCCCTATTTTCTGGGAGCTACAAGTCGAAATTTTTGTACCTCTGCCTCTGTTCGATCATCCGTTTCGAGGTCGTCGCCATGTCGATGCGATTCCGCAACAGCGCTGCAGTCACGTGCCGCCACAAACGCCGACTCTCGCGCTCGCCCTGCAAACTCAATATATCCCAATTTAAAAATTATATAGTATGCTCCAGAGAATTTTCTGTAATGATGATTCACTTTGAGAACACGAATGTTAAAATTACTCGATTTTCGTTGTAAATTTTCTGCACAAGTTTCAGATTATTGAATTGCTCAGAGATTCTAACAAAATAATTCGCCTTTAAAAGTTCTAAGGGATAGAAAAGTCGAAATTTACAGTAATTTCTATTTTCTACATGACGGGGGAACGCACTTCTTTGTCATTAAAATTTTTTTTTAAAAGAACGCATTTTACAAAAAGCTCAAAATTTGTAGGTATCTTCAAATTGCGTACCTGCTGCATGACGGGAACGCACTCCTTCTTCATCTCTTTTTTGGCCTTGACGTCAATGAAGACGGTCTCATTTCCAGCCTCGTCTTTCGCGAACATTACACCGTTCCACTCGCCGCGGATCGTCAGGAACGGTTTCTTCTGGCCTTCTCTGCAGAATTGTTTGAATAAGTTTCAAAAATTTCACCTAACGAAAGATTTTGGATTTGTTCTAATGTGGTGTTTATGTAGCAGTAATAGATAAATGAAAATCTTCAAGAAGCAATGAATATGTTTCAAACCGATTATACATATATTATGATTAGACTGTATTTCAATTGTAAGTGTGACGATAATAGAAATTGAAAAAAAACAACAGTAAATGTCTTAAAGACGATAGCATAAAACGTGATTCGAGTATTTGTTAATATTAAACGATGAAAGAACCTGTAAAGGGATCCCTGAATGCGATGCGGCTTGCCACCGAAAAAGGGTTTCGTCAGGAACTCGATATCCGCGCTGTAGCCCGTCTTCTCACACGAGATGTTCACCTGCAAATTCGGTGAATTTTCAATACGTTTCACAAGAATTCTTATTTCGAAAGGATATTAAAAGGCTAATCGGTAGAAGCCAAGTGTCATTATCCATAACTCAAATATTCAAAAGAAATTCTTTCGGTTTCGAAAATGGCATATTTTGGAACACCGTTGAATATTCCAACGCCTTGAGGCGATGTTGTTATTCTATCCCAACCAAAAGATAATCCAAGAATCATGTGTTAAAACAACAAAATTGGATACTTTCAAATGAAATCGTTTTGTAATAGAACGTTTCCATCGGGATAGATCACACAAAATTCCATCGATTTGCGATAAAATAAAATTACAAATTTTTAAAATCCCACCTTTCCACCCAACTCGACCCAAGGAGTGGACATAATGGAGCGGCCATAGCCGTTGGGGAACGTCACGTCGTAGGACTCGCCGAAGTCGTGCAGCGTCACCGTGCCCATACCGATGTTCGTTACTCCTGGAAAAAACAAACCAATCAATATTTTCGATCTTTATGTTTCTAGGACATTTTAATAGCAATGAAATGTCGGCATTCATGTTGTGAAATCCATTCGCTCCAAAATGGATATGAAATTCTAATAAGATTTGGTGAGTTTCAAGAAAAGCTAAACGAAAGTTAATTTCGAATGCAATGTTTGATCTGATATTTTGACAGAAAATACCGTAAATTAAGATATCAAAATCCATTAAGTTTCGAAAATCTTTAATAGGAATCAACTTGAATAAAATGATGATTTGTTTATAAACTAGTTTTTATTTATTAGAAAATGTAAAAATTTCTCAAAAATCGATTTTTAGAAATTTTTGCTCGGGCTTACCGATGGACAGTCCGAGGAAGGACGACTTGGTGTAGATGTGCGCGTTGAAGGAGATCTTCGCGGCGGGATGCTCGGCGTAAAACGCCGACACGGGCGGATGGTGGCTTACCTGGGAAATTTTCAACGTTTTTATAGTTTTGTTTTCTGTTTAAGAGTGGATGTCAGGAAAAATCAAAGTCATAAGGAAGGGGTGCGGAACAGGGGTCCGTAGATTTGGCTGATTTTCACATATCTTATGCAGTTTTTCACGCTGATCATCATAGTGTGGTTTGTTTTTCATAAAAATGATCGTATACAGGATTACGGTAGCTTGGAGTTTTGACAGACCCGACTTCAGGAAAAAATTCATAACTTTCTTATTTCTGAATCAAATCAGACGGGGTTTTCAGCATTGGATAGCCCATTAAAAACTCTACAAATAATGTAACTACGATCACTTGCTAGGGCCAATAGTTTCCCGCCAAAAAATTAATTTCCGAAAATACGACTCTGTCCGACTGCAGTTTTTCGATTTTTTTCAACTAGAAAGAAGTCCGATCGCCGACTAAATATTAGCCCATGAGAAAGAGGATTCGATTCTGCATAAGATATGACCAATTTTGATAAAAATCATCATGGTCGAAACCACGAAAAATGCGTCCGAACGCGTAAAACCAGGGTGATTATTGCATTGTGTCAACTTTGACCCCCCATAACTTTCTTATTTCTGAACCAAATTGAATGGTTATTTTTTTATTTTGTGGATCTTGTCGAGGAGAATAAGGTAAAAATATAAAGAAAATTTTTATAAATTATTTTTGGTAGGAAAAAACTAGCCTAAGTTACCCTATATGGCCGTACTGCTTTTACAAGTGCAATATGAGTTAACGTCGGAGTTTTCCATAAAATCTTGTAGAGCTCTTCAAGTTGATCAACTTTTGTTCCAAAACTTATTCTAGAATGTGTATACATAGGGAAATATGAATTTTTGAAATTTACTCTCAAAACGGCACTTTGCAATAATTAGTCATTGAACTTCAAAAAATTCTGGAGCTCATACGAATATGAATTCGAGATCAGTCTTGGAACGAAAGTTGTTCACCATGTCAATCTACACAATATACAGAAAGGAAGAATTTTTCTAACGTCATTTACGCGTAAAGTCAGTACGGGTCGAAAAGTACGCAATCAAGACGCGAAAAATGCGCATTTCTGCAGAAACTGTTATTAAGAAAATTCTTATTTTATTTTTTGATAATCTAGAGACTAAATGCTGTCTAATAAAAAAATAACCATTCAATTTGGTTCAGAAATAAGAAAGTTATGGGGGGTCAAAGTTGACACAATGCAATAATCACCCTGGTTTTACGCGTTCGGACGCATTTTTCGTGGTTTCGACCATGATGATTTTTATCAAAATTGGTCATATCTTATGCAGAATTAAATCCTCTTTCTCGTGAGCTAATATTTAGTCGGCGATCGGACTTCCTTCTGGGCGAAAAAAATCGAAAACTGAGGTGAGTTAAAGTCAAAAATTGGAATTTTGAATTTTTCCGCCAAAGCAGGTGGTTGTTGTGACTCGTTATTGTTACATTATTTGTAGAGTTTTTCATGGGCTATCCAATGTTGAAGACCGCGTTCGATTTGGTTCACAAATAAGAAAGTTATGATTTTTTTCTTATATGGAGTATATAAAAACTTGAAATTAGCATAACTCCACTCACTTGCATTTTTGCGAAAAACGGATAGCACCGTGATGATCAGCGTGAAAAAATGAATAATATATGTGAAAATCAACCAAATCGGCGGACCCCTGTTCCGCACCACTTTGAATAATTCTGACATTCACTCTTAAGATCTTTAAATGTATAGGCAAAATAGGCTAAAAGAAAAGTAAGGATGAGATGGAATATTGAATAAGATGAGTTTTAGATGCTCTTAATAAATTAGGCTCATAAGTCTTTAATAGAATCATTTTTTAAACATAGTCCAAGAATTTTTAACCAGCAAATTGAATTTTATCAAATTATTGAAAATGTTCAAAATAAGCTCTAAAAATCATAATAAAAAGCTTTTAAATCTATCTGTAACTTGTCGTGCGTTGATTTGTTAAAATTAAAAATAGAAACCTGCTCGGCGACGAAGGTGAGTTGATTTTCGTCGGACCCTGGGAACGGGCCTAAAATCACTCATAATTATACTTATCTCAAAGTTAATTTTAATCTCAAATTTAACTTTAGTCTTAGAATTGAGTTTAGGCAACTTGGAAAAGTACTGCACCCAAGCCAAATAAATAATAAAGGCCTCCAATTTCCTCCTCTACCAGCTCTATACCCCAATGGTAAAACTATTTCAATTAGGGTTCTTTTCATTGGGTTTGGGGTAGTTTTCCCAGTTGCTTTGAATTTAACCTAAGGATTTATTCAAGACTGCGAGTACTTCTGTCGCAAACAAATGAAGTGAGTATTTATGCCCAAAAAGCGAGTACTTATGTTCCAAATGTTATTTTTCTCTCCACTCTGCCACTTACGATTTCTTTTTTCTCTCGCTTTGGGACATAAATACCCATTTTATTTTGTGGGACAGAAGTACTCGTAGCTTTTATCAAAGAGCGAGAATCGGGTATACCTGTGGTGGTCTTCTTTCCCGATGGTTTGACCCCGGGCACATTGTATCGGCAGCGGAACGTCTCCCCGAGAATGGGATTGTAGGGCTTCTTGGCCACTCCGGACTTGCGCGCAGCGTAGAAGGCGTTCAGGTAGTACCGCACTACGGAGCTGCAATCAGATTTCTCAGAACTCGACCCGCAGAAAAAATAGCATATCGTCTCGAGAGAAAAAGAACACGTCTATTTTTCTCTCTCGAAAAGATGCACTATTATTTCTGTCGGTTGATTTTATTAGGCAAAACTCGGTACACATTCAGCTAGCTTGAATTTCCTACAATTCGGTTCGAAAATGTTTGAAACCTACACGAATCGTTCCTCCGGGGTTTCGCACTTAATCGTGCCGACAAACAAATCCGGATGTGCGAAGAAATCCGCGTACATCTCCAGCAGCGAGCGCCTCTCCAAGATGAACGTCGGCAGAGTCACCTGAAAATTTTTTGGGTTAGTTGACATTTTTCATATTTTGGTAATAGAATACCATTTTTGGGGAAATGAGTATCATTTTCGACGAAAAGGTTTTCTTCTTCGTAAAATGATACCATGTTTTGGTAGCTTTTCTGGAGCAACTCGTAAATGTCGTGAGCTATTTCCCCCCACACTACTTCGTTCTACCTTCACCCCCTCGCCTATCTCTAGCTATAGCGCACGTCCTCATTTCATTACGACATTTACGAATTGCCCTTTTCTTCTAAAAGAACTAACTTTTGTGAGATCCATTCCGATCGAGACCTGACTGAGCAAATGCATCAACACGCTGCCGTGCTCTTGCTGGACGTTCCCTGAAAATTTAAATTCATTTTTACTTTTATTTTTTCCTGGAAGATAGTACTAGTATTTTGAGCGGGTTAGAGGCGATTTGTACCAAAATTGCAGGAGCTTCCAGGTTCTGGTACAAATCACCTCCGACCTACTTTGAATAGTGAAGCGTATCCTTCAAAATTTAACAATTAGTTTTGAAACCTATTTCATTGATCTTAACGCATTTTATTGCAATATTTAAAATTTTACTATTTCAATTGAATAAAACCTCCGATTCTCATCATCACATAGCGAAAGCTGGGTTTCAATATGCACTTTCTAGGAAAAGTTGAAACCTATTCGATTTTTCAATTTTTAAAAATTCGGATCAAACTTCTCAAAACTCGACCCCCGCAGATCGCCTCGCCGAAAAAATAGTGCACTTTTTCGAGAGAAAAAAGTCTTGCTCTTTTTCTCTCTCGATATGACACGCTATTTTTGTTGAGAGTGTCGACTTGCGGATCGAGTTTTGAGAAGTCTGATTCTGATAAACATTACCAAGATCATGCTCCTCGGCGTTATCGTAGATCTCGTCGAAATTCTCGTGCGAGTCGCCGAAATCGAACGTTGTTTCGTCACTGAAGAAATTTTACAAAAAATAAAAATAAAAGAAAAAGATTCGCTGTAGACCGCAATGATAATTTTGCAAGTAGGACTTTTGTAAATGTAGAGTGATATTCAAAATGAGAAAAAATTGTTTGGAAAATCAATATCTTTGAAAAATCGATATTTTATAGAAAAAACGATTATAAATTTTACCTAGGAGAAACCCCAGCGGCATTTGGCGACATGGCGTAGCGTGGTGCGTTAGGCGTTGACTCTCCCTCGATGTTTGGAATCTGGAAAATTGTAAAAATTTCAATTTTTTAAAATCATATTTTCTAGGTTTCAAGAAAATTTTATATTAATCAAAAGAACGTCATGATCGTTAGACTTGATCATTGAAGAAAATTATGATTTTTTGTTTTTGGACGTACCGTGTCTAGGTCGACTATCTCCTCAGCGTCATAATAGTCTTCGTCGTCGCTACTAAAAATGTCTGATTTTTACTTTTTCTCAAAAATATAATTTTCAAAAAAAGCTTCGAATTTCATACACTAAAATCGCACTAGTCTGCGTAAACATTGATAGTTTTTGCCCATTTTGCAGAGGCCGTTTTTGATGTCTCAATTTCTTGCTTTCGCATGTTGCTAGGAGCGTGAAATTCTTGTAAAAATTCGAAAAGTGCCATTTTTGAAAATTAATGGGGCGTGGTCTTTTCAACTTTGAAAGGTATTTGAAAGAATTCCTGATAAATTAAGGCTGATCAACTATTATTTTGATCGGGGGTTTTGGTTAAACATATTTGGAGAGATTAGAAGAAAATCATCGAGATTTTACCCAATTTTCTCAAAAATTTCAAAGATAGGCAAATTTTCAAAACCAACGAAAATAGCGTTGCCGAGACGCGAAATCAGAAATCAGACAGAAAAATGGGCGGAGCCTAAACGAAGACCAAGTCGGGAGGAGAGAAGACGGGGTAATGATAAGAGAGAAAAGTGAAAAGAGAATACTAATGTATTTCAATTTAGCACTTGCGATGAAAGGAGATCTATCAAATTCGAAACTCTCAATGGGGCTCCCGTAGAACTTCGAAACGTTTTTGATTTTTAATATCAAATAGAAACTAGTTAACACGAAATATCATGATTTTATGCAAATTTTGAAGCTTGTTTGAAAAGTTATTTAGTGAAGAAAAGTTTCGCAAAAACGCTAGTGATCAAAAAAATCATTTAAGCCTACAAAAAAGTTCAAAACATTTCCAAAAATCTCAATTTCAAATAATCGGAGAGCAAAATATGATCATGTTTTCCACCTAACTTGAAAAAAGAATCGATAATTTGGCAAGGGTGGCAAGGTGATTCTGTTCTTGCTGAAACACGCGTGGTGCGAATGTGATGCGTGACAAAATCTCCCTCCCATGAACTTACCACAATCAGACGAAAAGGGAAAAATAGTGAAAAGAGAATGGCAAATGGAAGACGACACATTTTTGAAGAAAAAAAAAAGGTAAATTTTTGAGAAACAAGTAAGTCCAAAAATCGGAAAATCGACATTGAAGGAAATTTTGACAATGTCAGAAAAAGCGAAAAATGACGTCAAAATCGAAAAATCGGGTTTCTTTTACAATTTTTAGACGTTTACAAAAATGGCGTTTTATATCATGATTTTTGGATAAGTGCATGGCGAAAATCCCATTTTTGTGATTTTTTGTTATCCGAAAATGAGAAAACAAACCAATTATACCTTGTACGGCCTACGTAAAGGGTTTTCGGACAAACCAGTGTTCTTTTCGCCAATAAAATCGCGCTATTTTTTGACATTTTTCGAATTGGATTTTGGTGAAAATGATAAAAAAAAAGCCTTTAAATGATTTTTTGAAAATCTGAGTCAGAAAATTCAATTTTTGACAAATCAGGACTTTTAACCCCATTCAAAAATCGAATCATTGTAAAAAGTCGGGTAAATTCAGGTAGCGGAAATTGGAGAGTATGAAACAATTCAAGGAAAAGGAAAAGGTCACAAGAAATTTTGAAACCTAATTGCGCAATCGCGAAAATGAACAATTAGTCATGGCGAATTCAACTACTTGGGCCAATATTTACTTTGAAAAAGTGGAAAAATAAACCATTTCTCACTCCATTTTAGAAGATACAGGGCAAAAATCACCTGGGATCATTTTTAGATTTTTAGAAATCAAAAAGATTCATCGCTATTCAAAAGAATGAGTAAAAATAGCTAAGGAAAATTATAGTTTGTTTAGAAGGAAACGAGAAAAATCACTTAGCACGCGGTGAAAAATAGGACTGGAAAAATGAGTGGGGTGTTTCGAAATCGAATTAATTTCGGCGACTTTTAAGCTAGATAAAGCTAAATTGATCTCGTCATTTAATGAAGACCTACGTTGTTAAAGTAAACAAAAGTTTAGCAGATCCAAAAAAGCAGCAAAAAAAATTAAGATAAAATAAATAGGTTTCAAAAAAGCATAAATTATTGATCGTAGAAGATCTAATAGTTTATACCTCTTGGTTATTAAAGTTAAGGTACAACAATAAGATATCTCAGACAGTTTATAGCACTATTCCCTAACATTTGTTTGGTCAAGAAAAAGTCGAACACTTTTGAAGAAAGAAAAGGGCTAAGCTATGTCTCTAGCTTCTAGGCTTTCCTTGCAGTTCAATGAACTCAAATAAGCCCCCTTCCTATTTCTTCATTCTTCCCTTCGTTTCTCCCTCTAATCATTTCCTTTTCTCTCCAAGCTCTCTTCGATTGCTTTTCTATTTCGATTTTCGGGAAGCCCAGCCATTTTTCCGATTCCCCGTTTGGGATGTTTCTTCAAAACCACGTGTTGATATTCTTTTTCTTTTAATCTCCCTATTTACCATTATGTTTTTATCGCTTTTTTCTTTCTTTCTCTTCCCCTCCCTATCCTTATCATAATCTTCTTTTATCTCTCGCTCATTCCCTTTCTAGAGATTATCACTTAAATATATATGCAAAGCAATATGTGTTAGAGTGTCCTTGCAAAATGGAATTTTTAATGCATAATATGTTCGTCCTAAATAACACATCTCCACCCTCAAACATAAGTGGGCCAATGAAAAAAGTGAAGGTATGCATTCTAGGATAAGTTTCAGAGTTCTATAAAAAATTTAGAAAGGACAAAAATTTCGTTAAATTTTCGAAAATCATGAAATTCCATAGAAAGACGCTTTTTAAGGTTATTTTTTTAGATTTCTTGATAAATTTATGCGTCTTCTTGAAATACTACCAGAAAGATTCGACGTTTTATTATAAGCATCAGACCGGAAACCTATCAAATATGAGGTAGGACAAGACTGCAAAATTTATAGAGGCACTTATTCTCGGGTAAAACCCAACGTCTAATACCACGTATTAATCTAACCTAATCCGAAGTATATCCAAGTTATAATATCCCAAAATATCCGCCGAGTTTATATCCCAGTAATCAGAAATTTATGAATATCTAAAGTCGACTCCATTAAGCTTTCATAGTTTATGAATTATGGGTACGTTCGGGTAAAATATACCCGACTTTTCAAGGAATGGGTGGGGGAAAATTGGCCAGAAAAATCGCGATGCTATAAAATAGTGACGATAGAAAACAAGATGGAACACAGTTTATGGGGAGCTGAGAATCGAGTTAAAATTTTTTGGGTAAGCTGGATATTAAACATTTTTGCAAAAAATCGAGCTCTAACTCGAAAATCATCGCTTTAAAAATTTTGTCGAAAATAGTATACGAAATTCGATACCCAGCGTCCGCAAAGTTCTCTGAAGTTTGCGCATAAAAATTTCGGGGAAAATTGTCCGCTCTTTATCTAGCTTCTAGTTGGTGGTTAGCATTACATTACAGCGCATTATTGGACTTGCTCCATAGGGGAATTCTTACTATGCAAAATTTCCATCGTATAAAAATGTGAATTCCCGAATTTTTTCTCAGGAAAATAACCAAAGATCAGTGCATTTTTCCAAAAATGATCATATACTCGCTTATTTTCTCACCCCCCAGGGATCTTTTACTATACAAAAATTCCAGAATTGCTTCTCCAAAAATTTTGAGGCCTTAGCCCACTTTTTTGAATTTTTAGTTTCAAAAATCTTCGAAAAGGTTTGAGTTATGAAGAAATTAATTTCTGGCGGGTTATATGTCGTTATTTTTAAAGTCAAATCGAAACTAACCTCGAGTAGGAAATGATAGGATGCCGCTTCCCAACGACACTCGCAGACGAAATTTGCATGGTCTCCAGAGCGGTCGGGTCGAGCTGAAACAATAATTTAAAGGGAAAATTCTAGAAAATTAAAGTATTAGAAAAGTGATCAACATTTGTTGAAAGAAATCAAATATTTTGAAAAGAGATCAATGTTTTTGAAAAGGATAAACTTTCTAAAAAAAAATTGCCTGCGGAACAGATCCTGGCGAATTATGAACGGTCGCTTGATTTGACGAAGGCAAACTCGAGGGATCCCCCACAGACTGGGCCGATGAAGCGACGTTGAGCGAGCTCTGAAAAGGAGGATTTGTGAATGTTGATACTTTTATTCGTACAACAAACAGTAAAACATTCGAAGTAGAGATGCCTGATATTTTAGATTTTTTAAACATATCTTGCTTTCCTATTTTTACCGTGACATAAAGGAAACATTGAGGTGAAAAGCTTCAAGAACCAGCGGAGGATAATGGAAAGAATGATACGAAGTTTTCTGTCTCTCGTCTTTTCGCGCTATTTTTAGACATACGAACACTTCACTTCATTTACCGAAACAATATACAAAACGCCAAATTGACTGACCTTATCATCACTCTGGTGTTGCTGCATAGTGGTGGTGGAGAGACGGATCTGGGCGAGGTCGGTGGCAGGGACTTCAACTTTGTTCCTGGCCATTTGCAGGAGAATGATCGCGTGCTTCACCGTGTCCATCAGGTTGTTCGACGAAGCGAGAAGCTCATCGATGTTCTTTCGATCCTTACCGGAAACGGACTCTCGCAAACACTCGAGGTTCTTCACCTGCAAATTGGTGATGTTCGTCTTTTACCCAGAAAACAAACAATGAGCAAATTAGCAAAACTTTCAGAGGACAAAGAGAAGATGAAGGTTTTTGAGGCGTATCCAAAAGATTCGAGGTTTTTCAACCTGGAAATATCTTAGTATTCGTCACGCACTACATAACATTGAACAAATTTTAAGATAGTGAGAGGATAAAGGCTTCTTGACGCGTAGCTTAAAAATGTTAGTCTTCAGATAAATTTATAGATGTAATGATAAACACTAAAAATATCGTTTTTGAAATTGACTTTTAAAGCGATGATTTTTGAAACCTATCAAATTAAATTCATTTAATTTTCTTTTATTTTGTAACATGCTCGGTGAATCAAACAATTTTGAAGAAAGGTACATATTCAAAACTTCGTGAAACATTGTTCTCCTATTTGTTTCAAAATCAAACCTGTTGAATGATATTCGACAGGTGTTGGTCGGCTTCGGTGATCCGCTGCTTGAGGGAGTCGATGACGTGTTCCTCAAATGTATTATTTTTAAAAATAAATAAAAACACAGGCCTAGGCAGTTTTCAGTCCGAATGAGAAATTTCAGCAGAGTAGGTACGAAAGAGAAAAAAAATTGAAAAGTGATACATAAGAAGGCATGCAAACAAAGCTTTAGCAAAAAATTTAGCTTAAGGGGAGAACGAACGGGGAATTTGGATTAAACCCTGCCTAGATCTGAAAAAAAGTAATTACTATATGACGAGATGACGTTCGCTAGTTAAAGATAGGAGAAGAAAGGAAAGGAAGGCGAAATCGAGTGGGAAGAGAAATCTCGTCAAAATAATAGTTGTAAAAAAACAAACAAACTAATAAAATGCCACCTACTTTTCCCTTGAACTTCTTGTAACCGCTGCACTCGCGAATGACGGTTTCCAAAGAGCGAACCCACGTGTTTCGCTCGTTCTCGTCACGACCCTCAAATATATTTTTTAGAATTTGTTGAAAATAGCAAGAAATGTTCTTTTTTCGAAGATAGTATGAGATTCTTGGATAGGAAGAGACGAAAATTAAGATTTTTTGTAGAAATATTATGAGCTTTATGGAGAGACAAAACCTTAGTTTTATAGAAATAGCATCCGACTTTTCAAGACAAAGAAAATGATTCGGGGAAATTTCGCAAATCCCAAAGGCGTATTTTTATCTACGAAAATCTGGCAGCAAACGGCTTGGGATTGTCAATTCAAATCAAGTTCTTTCGGAGGTTTTAGAAAAGTCAGCCCATTTTAAGAAATTTTGAAATTTCATACTTTTCCATTAGATTCAGTCGATTTTTGTCGTCGTTTCAGGCACATTAGAGGCATTTTTTTTTAGAATTTTCAGGAACTTAGGAAATCAATAATAAGGGGTAGTTTGAAGGATTTTTAGGGTTGATCTCTTTTTTTAGCAAAATTGATGGCTTTTCAAAATCGATCAATCTGATTCATAAAGCGCTATTAGTTATGCTTGTTAGAAAATCCTTTCACTACAAGCAGTTTCGATTAGATCGCTAGAATTAGGCTAAAAAGATGCGATCTAAAGAAGCTAGAAAAGCATTCTTATAATGCTTGAGGATAGTCCTATAAAACCGGCTGGAATATTTTTAGAGAATAAAAAATCTCTCGTTCTGTTTAAGGATAGGGCGAAAATATCGATTGGAATACGTTACGACGATTTCGGTTTTGTAGGTGTGCGGCGAGAAAGTGAAACGGAGCGGTAAATGTAGGAGGGGCGGGAAAAGAAAAAAGAAGTCAGAAATTGAAAAGGAAAGTGACAAAAAGTCAGATTTGCGGAGAAATCAGCGTGCGAAATAAAGAAATCAAGTTACCGAACATGAAAAATGACCCACGACCGATCAATGTCTCGAAGTCGAAAAAGCGGAGATCGAATTTGGAAGGGAATAAAGTCGCAATTTTTAAATTAAATAGTGCTTGAGGCCAGCGTCCGGATCTACGAAACTCTCGTAACCTCCGAAGCCTTCCTATGGGGAATCTTCTTCCAGTTGGAAGGTTCCTATAGGAAGAGTTCCGAAAGTTCATGAATACGGGCATAGACTTGATCAAACTAGACTGGTATAGAAACCTTAGAATTTTTGCAATCTATTTTTTTTTAATTTGACCCTAAATAAATAGGTGTAATTATTCAATGATTTTGGTACGTTTCGAAAATTGTTCAAGTAAGAAAGGAATGTAAACCAGCGATTAGCTTTTGATACGAAAATAGTTTTATTAAAAAACAAGCCCGTTATACTTGACAAAATTCCTCTGGGTCTTGAGCGGATTTCTGTTAAATTTTCACATTTCCTAATTCTCAAATTTGTCTCGCCCGCAAATGGACGACTTTTCAAAATTTAA
Source organism: Diploscapter coronatus (assembly GCA_964036155.1). Taxonomy (NCBI): domain Eukaryota; kingdom Metazoa; phylum Nematoda; class Chromadorea; order Rhabditida; family Rhabditidae; genus Diploscapter; species Diploscapter coronatus. Next base: position 41,477,302 of record OZ038422.1, on the reverse strand, counting down.
TCTTGAAATGGGATCAAATTTCTACATTTGTTTGAAATTTCAACAATTTCCCTGACCTGCAAATGGAAAACCTTCCCGTCTACCGTGATCGTGAAGAGGCTGTTGTTTTCGCCGTCAATGCCCACCACGGCGCCCGACAGACGCATGCAGCCTGAAAAGTTCAGGAATCAGAAAAATACGATAATTTACTTCCGTTTTTTGTTGTTAAAATATCGAATTTCTATTTTTCAGTTTTCAAAGTACGTTTCAAACATTTTATCGTGCCAAATAAAATTTCACTTGAATACTGACCGGCTCTTCCAATATTGACATTTTATTAGAATTATAGTAAGTTGCAAAATTTGTAAAAAAAAAAAGACTATTTCTAATTCATTTCTGTGTTGCCGCCTGTCACTTTGTAAAATATCGGAAAATGAAAAATTAGAACGTCGAAAAATCTCACCTCTCTGTTGCCCCTTGAGCATCTTCTCCCTTGAAGTATAGTACAGCAAGACGCCCTCATCGAGCTTGAACCATCTGAAAAACTTTCACTCTTGAAAAATCCCAAATTTTCCCAACCTGTATTGCCACCCATGCATCATGTTGGTCCACTTGCTAAGCGGCCCTTCCATCATCTTTGTCTTTGTGTTCCCGTGTTTCTACTCTATCTCTGTCCTGTCTTTGACTACTTTTCTGGGCTTTCGCCTTCTGCAAATCGATCAAATTAATATTTTAAAAATCAATAAACTTGAGATACTTTCGTGGATTCAAAACCACGTATATTTTCCAAAATACGAGAAAAATACCCAGAATTTTTAGAAAAGTTTGTGATAAGTAGACACATTATGGCAACAATCGTATCCCTGTTAAAGGTAAATATTCTACCAATTAGGTAAAAATACCGAAAATACAAAGTAGAAAAATAAACATTGGGTGACCCAGCAATTGAACAACAAACGCATAATTTGGTGTAGAAAAAGGCTTTGGACTAAATAAATTGCAATTGAAAAATAATAAAGCTAGTGATTATAAAGACACACAAATATTGGCACTTGTTGTGATAAAAAGATAAATGAATTGGGTAAGGATTACGGTATCTCTAATAGAGGTCCGAGTCTTATAAAATAAAACGCTTAGTCTCTTCGAATTTGAATGTGAATTTTGAAGAAAGACCAGCAAAACAATCTCTATTAGAGGTTCGCAATCCTCAAAACTTATACAAAATAAGTGAAACATGTTTCATAGAAGTACAACCTCAAATATTCGAGGAAACATTTGCGTGAGGTTTTTCATCAAAAATGGAAAATTCTAAGTTCAACAGAGTTCGCTTTCGTAAGTCATCAACCAGACTTTTTTCGGAGTTCGAAATAAAATTTCAGATTTGGAATTTTTCGTGAGATTACATAATTTTTGGTAAGAAAGCTAAGTTTCGGTTCCCGAATTCGTTCAAATTTTCAACGACCCACAATATCCTAGCTGAATAATTGAAAACCTCCAAAATTACTCTAAAAGTTTAATTTTCAAAAAAAAAGTAATTTTGAAGGTTTCCAGAAAAAAAAATCTAGAAAAAACAGTAATAGATTCGAAAACGCAAACTTGCGCACGTGCGGTTTTTTTTATAACTCTTCGTGATTGACTTTGTGCAGATCCTCCCCGTAGTTGGTCGCCTCCGAGCCGACGAAGATTTTGTGAGCCTCAACGATTTCGTCGATCGATAATTTGTCGTCCTGAAGATAAAAGGCAAAAATATGCACGTTTCATAGGAATCTTCAGACGTTGCAACGTCTAGGAATTTTCTCAAGTAATACATAGCTCAGTTTTTTGGGGGATTAAAATAGCATTTTCACAAGTGTTTCGAAACCCGTAAAAGTCGGTAAATTTCATTGATTTGTGCTCCTATAGTCCGTACTCAAAAGCATCAAAAGAAAGTTAGTCACTTGGAAAAAAGATTATCCAAGCGTTAAGATTATCGCTCCGAATTTCACTTCGATATTTTATGATACGTTTCAAAGAATCGGAAAAGGCAAGGAAGAAGTAAGTTTCAATACACACTTCATACGCTTTCCATTGGAATAAAAGTTCCAATGTTTCAAAGGTTATTGAAAAACAAAGCACAAAATAAACCTCAATCTTCGATATCTTTTTTTTAAACCAAAACAGTCATTTACTTAATTAGTTTTATAATAAGTTCTCAAAAATCATTGAAGATGTAAGGGGAAGATGGACTTGAATTTGTAAGCTTTTTTCTAACTTCACTCGAAAAACAACTAACCTGATTAGTGTCGGCCCCTCGCATCAGATGTTCGGCCTCGATCTTGGCGACCGAGTCCACGTCTGGAATGAGCCACTTTCGCACCTCGTCCCCTTTAAGAAGTCCGTCCTTGTCCTCGTCGTACTCCGCCATGAATCTGCAAGGCGAATTCTTGAGAATCTTTAAAAAAAAAAAGAAAAGGCTATAAACTATTATTCTCAGTTCTCAGTCATTTCACATATATTATTAGATTTTATTTCAGAAAAAAACGACTTTAGTTTTTATGACACATGATTTTTACCGGTTTTTCTCGACGTTGACCCACTCGCTCTCGGTATTCGAAGCGAGGTCGCCGAGGAACTCGTTCAGGTCGATGGCACCGTCCTTGTTCGAGTCCTTCTCCCACATCGTTATCTGAAAAAGGATACAGTAATTATCTTGGGAAACCTAAAGATACAGTAACGTTTCTTTTCTTCTTCTTTCTTGAATAATATAATTTAGTATTTTTTTTAAAGAAAGAGCTACAGCAATTCCCCCACCTCAAGTAGCGTTTTGTGCATGTGCGGATGGTTTTCGGGCATGAGGAAAGCGGCCAGCTCGGTTTCATCCAGAAAACCGTCTCCATTCAGGTCGGCTGCTGAAAAGCTAGGTTTTTAGAAAAAAAATCTTTGAGTTCATTTTTTCATGCTTTTTTTGTTTAATTATTTATTTTGTTCGAATTTTCCAACCTTTAAAATATTTCTCGTCCTCGAAGAGCAACTTTTTGTCGTCTCCGTCGAGCTTCGAGATATCTTGATCCGGATAGGAGTCTTTGACATATTCTTCCCAGGAAATCTGAAACAACGTTTTTTAAAACTATTTTTCTAAAAAAGTACCTTTCCATCCCCGTTTTCGTCGATCTCCCTCTTTCTTTCCTGGACTTCCTCCAAGTCGAGCGACCGCATCGAGCTCAACACCCACGAAACAAGCTCGGTCATTTCTGCAAAATTATCTTTTTTTTTTTTTCATTTTTGGGCCTTCTGCACTAGTAATTCACAAGTTACTCTTATTCTTTTTTGAAAAATAGCATAGAGAAGACAAATATGTTAGCTTCTATAAAAAGATAAGAATAACCTGAGGGTAACTAATACAGAAGATCATTTTTTGTAAGTTTCAAATATTTTCAAAAGTTAAGCACATTTTTCTAATACTGTTCTGTAACTCATGTTCAATTAGAATTTAAAAATATGTGTTTCAAAAATCTTCAAAACTTTCGAAATTTATATGGGACGATAAATCTCGTGAATTTCATTTTTGAATAAAAATATGCCTCAAGGATCTTTCATTAATATCGATAAACTTCTAGAAGATGATAACCTTAGGTATCGGCGTTCTTAGTTAGTTTTAAGATAAATCTTCAAAAGGTTTGAAAATTCAGCGAAATCCAAATGAAAAAACTAGTCAAGAAAAAATTTGACCTATAAAGACTCAATTATAATCGAATTTTCCTAGAAATAGTTGAAAACCAATTTAAAAATCTTAAAACAAACGCGACCTACAAAACCATCCTTGTTCGCGTCGATTTTGCTCGTCGCCAGAATTCTCAGACGGCGCTTCGCTTCTTCTGGAGGCAACGAGTCGAATTCTTCGGCCACTTTTTTCGAACCTGCAAAATGGTGATTTCTAAATAGCCCTTATATATTTTAAATTCATCTGTTTCCTAAATCGAATCAATTGAAAAAGAAAAACATTGATAAAATCCATCATTTTTAATCGTTTTCAAAGAGTGGTGATTTTTCTATAAGTTTCACCCATTACTCACAAGAATTTCTATCAAATTATTTTTAGTAAAATGAAACAAGTTTTATAAAAATCCTAAAAGTGACAAAAAATAATACTCAAAATAGCTTGATTATCAGTTTTAGAATGTCTTAAATTTTAAAAAGTAAAAAAATTGGCTCACCCAAAATGGCCTGATGATCGGCTTCATGATCGCCCTCGTGGTCGGCGCCCATCGTGTGTCTCAACACTCTCGAAGCAGCACCGTCCACTTCCCTTTCTTTGTCACATAAAGTCACTTGCAGACTGCCTAACCAAACCAGATAGAAAACGAAACAAAGGTTCATCTTTTCTGAAAAGAAAAAAAACAAGTTTTCTAAAATCTCTCTTAGAGAAGAAAAATCGCGAAAATTCGATTATTTTTTGAAAGTGTTTGAAAATTTTTACAAATAAAAATGGGGATTTTTGAAGACGCTCATAAAAATTGGAGAGAAAAGCAAAAAGAGCGCCTATGTTTTGCATGAAAAATATAAATTATAGCCCTCCGAGTGAGGTAATTTGATACCCGAACTCGGCGTCATTTCACTCGAAAAGAAAAATGAAACGGCAAAAAGTTATCCGGCTTTTCGCTCGAGGTTGAAACAAGGGTCTTTTTGCCAGAAAAACACACATGTGACACTAATCGCGAAAGCCTGAAAATCGGGGTTTTCGACGAAAATTGTCAAATTGCAAAAATTCGGGGGAACAAGTTTCAGGGGGCTAACATAAGAAAAACAAAATTATGCGCATTAATAAATCAAAGATTAATTTGAAAAAATACAAAAAAAAATCGAGGTTTTTCTCTAAAATTCACGAAAACAGCGTGAAAAATTATGATTTTTTCATACTACTTTCATGAATTTCAGACAAGTCTCGTAATCAACTAAAAAATAAAAGAAAAATCACGGCAAAAACTGCAAATATTTCAAGGTTTTCAAACCTTGCATTTCTCATAAAATTCGAAAAAAATAGAAAATATTCTATTCAAAAAACAACTCGACTGCTCTACAATTACGAAATCTGACATATTCTACAAAAAAGTATAAATCGTTCGAAATCGCCTGTATAATATTAAAAATCTCATATCTTTAAAAAAAATCTTATTTTACAGCGGTAAAGGAAATTTATACCGCTGAGCAAAATCTAAATTGCCTAATTACCACCAGTAGTAATTAACCAATTTCGATAATTACCTTTTGGCAATTAACTCTTTACCGACCTTGCACAACGAATTGAGCATTTTGCATGTAATTATCCTAATTTTAGACGATTCGAAAAGATTGTTGAAATTTTCAAAAATAAGACCGAAGAAAACTCGAAACCGCGACGCCTAGAGACTGGAAAAAAATGGAAAGGGTAGAACTTGGAGACACTACTAACTGGATCATTCGATCGAGTTGGCAGTCGGCTACCACATTCTCACATTCGATGTCTTGCCCTGTTCCTTGTCGAATTCGGGATCTTCGGATACCTGCAAAATGAATATTTTTAATACAATAGGTGCTCGAGTAGCAGACAAAAATAAACTGTTAACCTTAAAAGTTTTTGTGTACGTTTCAAGAAAATTCTAAATTCCAAGAAGTCTTTTCTAAAATGTTACATGAGAACATAAATATTTTTCAGAAAAATGATAATATCAAATTCTATCAGTCTTTTTTTAATTTAGGTATCTTCTCAACAAAGAAAATTCTCAAAAAAATTATAAAAATCTGAATCTGCCCACCTTCTTGTAGTATTCCCAATCCTTGGACAGAGGTTTGTCGCCCTCGAAGAGCGCCTTTTGCAGATGGAACTCGTATGGCGCCTCGTAGTTCTTCTTGTCCTGAAAATATCAATGATAAGACATTTTTATCAATAAGAGAAAGAGTATCAACATCTCGTCAGTGATAAGATGATTCTTTATCATTTTATTTTAAAAACTCCCTTACCATGTAGAAGAGACCCTTCTTCCAGAACGAGTGATCGAATTGACCGTTCTTGAGTTGTTCCTGAAATCATTTAAAATAATTTTCAAAAGATCTCAAAACTCGAAAATTTTCTTTTCTAATTGCCGATAGAACAAATCTTTGCCTATAAAAATTTTAAATTAATGAATCCAAAGTATATTACATTCCGAGAGAAAAATGGTTATATTTCAAAGATGAATAAATTTCGAATAACTTTCAGTTATGGTGGGATGCCACGAGTAAAGGCAAAGTGAGAATTCTATTTTTATTGCAATTTTCCAACCTTGTGCTCGGCGTATTTCTGAGCGCGCTCCTCCATGATTTCCGGATGACGCCGCTCCCAGATCAGACGATGCTTCTGAAAGTCGAAGTTTGTTGATTTTCCCCAAAAATCAACAATTTACCTGCTTCATGTAGGCGTCCTTGACGTCGCCCTCCGAGCCGAGCTCGCCGTATTTGATGAAGAAGTTCAGATCCGCCTCTTCCAAATCTTCGACGGTTTGAGCGCATGGAGCCGGATTGGGGAAATTATAGACCATGCAACGATCGTAGCGCATCTTCAGGATCTTAAAAAAAAATTTTAATAAAAATAGACTTTGAAAAAATATCGCACCTGGAGAATGTAGCCGTCGACGAACTTGTCCTTGCGGAACTGCTCACGAGCCTCGTGAATGCAGCCCTGAATTTTTAAATATTCTTTTATCAAAGAAATCGACCTCATTGGGAAATTGCTTTAATTGGAAAGCATATTGAAACGTATCTTAAATTTTAAAAATTTTAGTATTTTTAATGCGAAAACAGCAAAAGCAACAATCATCAGAGGTGTATTTACTTTATAAAAATTTGAAACTAATTTCTTCAACATGCATGAGTTAACGATTGACAGAAAATTTGTTCTGCTTTGGATAAATTTTGAAACATATCTTTTTACTCGAAAAAAAAGATTTACGATTTTATTGATTACTAGAAGGTTTTACTTGTTATGAATCAGTTTTGAAACATATTCCTCTAAGTTTAAGTATTAATTCGTGATTTGTCAGTTAACTAGCAATTTTGTCCAGTTTATATCAAATTTGGAACTTATTTTTAAAAAAATCTCACAAAATCATTGACTCCACACTGGTCGATCTCGGGCACTCTGGCGTACTTGAAGTGGTAGTAGGGCAGCCGGTTCTTCTCGTGCAACGGCTCCACGACCCTTTCTGAAAAAATAACCTTTTTAATAAAATACCCCTAGTCTTTCTGCAAAAACCTTCTTTTTATAAAAAAAAAAAAAGAAACTCCTCCAATTAATAGAATCATAAAATATAAGTTCCAGGCTTCAATTTGATACCAAATTTCCATAAAAGAGCTTATTCAAAAAGGGCTTTAAGTAAAAATGAGCTTCAACTTTAGTCAAGAAAAGATATTTCTACAGCAACTTAATCCAATTATCTCGCTCTAACCAAGTGAGAATTTTGGTAAGCGCTTTTCCTAGTACTTTTTTTTATCAGAATTCAAAGTCAAGAACAGGATCTCTAAACCAAACTACTTTTAGTTTGTTGTTGTTTTTTACCAAAAATCTAAAGTCGCCTATTTTACCTCTGAACCAAGTGGACGGTGCGTCCCACCACTTGTGAACGTAATATTTCATCCGTGGGAAGATGGTGCCGCGCGAGTCGAGATCGCGAACCTTCCAGTAGGCCTCCCACTCCTCCTTCTCCTTCTTCCACCAGTCGCGGCGCACCTCATCACCCATTCTGCAACATAAATTAAAATAAAATATCGACTTAGAAAAAGTCAAAAATTCAAGAAGATTTTGTGTAACTTTCCAAGAAAAAATAGATCTTTTTTGGAAGAGTATAAGAGTTTTGAACGAAAAAAGCGCAAAAGAAGTTGAAGATTCGAGTTTTCTATAAGTATTTTGTGCAGAAAAATTCAGAAAACAAGATGAAAAACGGGAAAACTAAAAAGGAATTTGAAAGTCGAGAAAAATACAAAGAAAATCGATGAAGAACATGAACGAACGAAGCGAGATAATCAAGGAGAGAGTAACTATAGGGCAGGGGTAATTAAAAGATTTAATTGGAGGTAATTATCGATAATTGGCGGGTTTAAGGGAAAAGCCAAAAGGCGAAACTTCAACGCGATAAGCTGCCCTTGTAGCATGGAACGAAAATTATGAGAGAACGGCTGGTAAAACGAGGACGGAAGGAAGAAAGGGAGTGAAATGGAGAGGGAAGAGACAAAAAGATAAAGCTTGGAATTAGATAGTTGGATTTTGAGATAAATTAGCAAAACGAATCAGACAAACTAGCGAAAACGAATTTGTTCAATTTTAGGAAATATCTGAAACGTACCTAATTGAACTTTAACATTTCCTAGTTTTTAAAATCGAAAATTTTAAAAAGAAATTTTCCATGAGTTTTCATTTTTTACTCCCTCAAAAATTAGCATACATTCTCAAAAATTCTATATTCTTGAAAATTTTTTAAAATTTAAACATCCCCATTTTCCGAGTTTCATCGTCGACAAAAAGCCGGCAAAGAAGGGGAAAATGACGGATGGAACCTCGACGCGCTTCTCGCGACTCGCTATTTTGGAGGATCAAGTCGGCAAGCCGAAGGTCCAAAAATCCCGAAAAAATCGTTACAAGACCACGCCCTCCTTCTGACAAAGTCAAGAAATCACCGAAAAATTGATCGAAATCTTGAAAATCGGAGATTTGAAAAAAAAAAAAATAGGGCTGTAAATTATCTCTTCATCATGATAGAACCACAATAATTTCAGACGCTTTCGTCTCGCTACTACCCGTTCGAGAACCGCGAGCTGGTGATCGTGCGACACGCGGAGACGATCAAGTAAAAAATGACCTATTCCAAAAATAGGATAAAATTTAAAGTTCCGCTTTAAAAACGTTGAGAGTTCGATTTTAGCGAGGCGTTCACCGACTGGCTGCAGCGCTCTCAGCTCTCTGAGACCTCCTACGTTCCGTTCGATTTGGTACGCAATAGATCACCGTAATCCGAACATCAAAAGTCGATCTTTTTTTGCCCAAAAATCGTGACTTCTCCGGAACGTTCCAAAATTCTAAACCATTCCAGAACATGCCCGTGACGTTGGAGCGCCGTCCGAACATGCGCAAGTCGTACGAGTCCGACCCGCCGATCAGCGAGGTTTTTTTCGGGAAAAGGATCGATAAAAATCAATAAATACCGCTTTTTCTGCAGCTGAGCGACACGTTGGTGAAGAAGTTCGCCTACGAGCTGAAGGACCGCTGCGTCGTCCCGACATTCATCTACTGCTCGCCCAAGTACGCCTGCCTCCAGGTACCGTTTTCACAAATTACTTTACCTGAGGTTTAACACCAGGTCAAAGTTGATTCAGAATTCAAAATGATCAAAAATTTCAGACCGCCATGCTCATTCAGAAACTCATCAGACAGTAAGAAACAAATCATTAGAATTTTTAAATCGGAAAAAAACGCTGCTTTAAAAGAAATGATACTATAAATTGCAGTATGCCTAAAAAGCCGCACTATATTTAGCAACCTGCAGTACGCGAATCACTGCGTGATCCGCATCGATCCGTGTCTCGACACGACCTACAACTGGATGCAGCACTACTTCAACAAGGATGTGAGGGTCTTGGAAGGAAATTAAAGATTACTGTAAACTACTGTAATTCGTTTTAAAAAATCGAATGTTTAGGACATCGAGCGAATGGGTGGGGTCGTGGATCGCACCTACCAGGGACCCAAAATGCAGAAGGCGGGGATACCATTTTGTCATTTTTACTCATCAAAGAACCAGCTTGTTACCAAAATGGTATCTCTTTCAGATCGACCCGAATCAGAACGTCTACTTGCCGGCGATGGTCACGAACGTGCATGTCGTTTTCGACCAGATCAAGGCCCAGCCCGAGGGCGTCAAATTGATCATCACCGATAGTCTGGCGATGCGTGTCCTCCACAACTCGCTCGAAAGCAACTGCACGCAGCATACCATTGCGGTAAGTCAATTTTAAAGGATAGCTCAAAAATCTGGCTGCTATCTCAAAAATTGTAATCCAATGATAAAGGATAGACTGAAAAGCTGGATGAGATAACCTTTTTAGGTTCTGAACAAATTGCTGACCAAGTCAAAAAGCGGCAGTGGCTCTGCCGAGGTCGAGTCGCTCGCCCACCAACCAACTGCTGCCATGACCAGCGGGGAAAATCTGGTAAGTTTGAAAATTTTTTTTTGGGGAAATCATTTTTTCAAAAGATATTTCTGAAGAAAATCGTATCTAAACTGATTTCTTTTGGAAAATGAGAATTTTTAGCTCCTTCAAAAATGCAACAGAATCTACCCGCCGCTGTGCTCGATCGTCGCCTTCAAGGAGCTCACCGCGTCCCAGAGCAAGGTTTGTTTCGGGTCGAAAAATTTTTTCGGATCCTTTTTCCTTGATTATCTTTGACGGATTTACATAAAGATGCATAAGAAAATTGACCAATTTTTAAAAATGTTTTCCTTATCGAGCTTCTCTGAAACTTATTTGACCCGGGAAAAGTTTGCCAAAATCGACCAACCAAAAACTTTAGGTGCTCTATCAAATTTGCCCCCTGCAGTTGCGTCCGTTCACCTCGATGTCCTATTCGAACACGATCGATTTGGATGCGGATGAGGCTCATTAGACCGGGCAAAATCGATTTTCCCCAAAAAATAGTTTTTTTCTCGTCAACCCTATTCTCTACTTCCCCTTGTATGAACTCTCGAAATGTGCTTTTTTTTTTAAAACGACCATCTCCAGCATTCTACCTTTTCCAGTAAAGTGGCGGTCGAAAAAACTTTTATTTTCATATTTTTTTCAAAAGCTTCGCAAAATTTTAATCTTCGTAAAATTTTCTCAGGCATTGGAAATCCTTGACAAATTCCTCAATTTTCAACCGGAATCGCCCTTATGACGCACCAGTCTAATTACCGTAATTTTTCAAGGGTATAAAGCAGCTCGTCAAACAATTCATCTCTATCCTCCAACCTAGCGTTTTTCGCATCGAAAAATGCAATTCTTGCGGAGACGATTTTTCTGATTCTTGTTCCCTCTTCAAATTTTCTGCTCTCTAACCTAACAATTATCTTTTATTCTCTTACTTAACTCTACTCTCTAGCTTATTTTTCTTTCTTTGTCCCTCTTATTTTATCGTACTTCCTAACCTATATTTTCCTTTCTTTTCTCTATCCCTCTCGATTTCAAATACTCCCTAGCCAGTATAGCCAGTTCCTAACCTTTGCCTCAGGGATGGACACGTTACTTTTTTCCTTTTAAATCCCCTATGTCACTTTCCGAAGAGAGCGATTTCAATAGGTAGTAGTTACAGAGATTAAAGTGAAAGTGCATACAAAAGGGGATATTTCGATGGATGAAATAGTGAGGGATTTAGAATAGACGAAAAAGACGGAGAGAAAGATTTTAGAGAGAGAGGGAGAGAAAGATAAAGAAAAATAGTAAGGGAAAGTAAAAACATCAAAAGTCCATCCTCAGTGGCGAGTTACTGGCTATTTTGCAAATCGTCCAAATCTAGCTACGTCTACCTGATGCAACTCCTGCGACTTTCCCCTATCCATGATGCAAAAGGATAGTGTTACCCTAGAGATAATAGATCAATTATCTGTTAACTACCCTCCCTCCAATTATCGTTACTCATCCCGATGACTATTCCCACGATACCTAGCGAGTCGATCGTGGTGAAAAGCTTCAACCAAAGATCGAGAAGTCCAAGGTAAGGAGGAGGCTTCGAAAGACAATTTGAGAACATGAGCATTTTTAGCCTGTCAACCACAACCCTAACCGTTTCAACTCCAGGCCTAGAGAGTAGACCGAATTCTTTGCTGATTGGGATAAAGGTTGACGATCGATTTTCATAATTTTCCAAAAAAAATCTAGAACTCTTAAAATTTATAATAAGTTTCAACGATTTTAAAGACAAACTTTGACCTAATAGCATTAATGTTCTCATTATTCGTACCAGTTTAGTATTATCCAAAATAATTATCTCAGAAGAGAAATTTTGATACGCCTTAAATAGAAATTTTAAAATGGAACTCTTCTTAGGCTCTTCATTTTTCCTGCAATAATTGCCGCCTAAAATGTCTATGTCTATCTGGAGGATCGTTGCTTTTGGCAATTTGCCTATCATTTTATCACTGGTATCCGATACAGCACAACGATAAACGAATATCAGCGCTATCAGAAATCGACCCCATTTGGCAGTATTTGGTAAGAATTTAAAATTCTTTATTTAAAAAAGAGGTCAATTTTTCAAATTTCTCCAAAATAGATCAAATTTGTTAACGCTTTTAGAGATGAGATAAGTTTTTGGACTTTTAAAAGAGACCGATCCCCATTTTTCAGAGCCTAACCATGATAGGAGGCCTTTGCTTAAACTCCATAGCCATTTTCTACGCCCTACAATCAAATGCGAACTATCGACTATACCAAGTTCTCGGATTTTTCAATGTAAGTTTCAAAATTTCTACATCTAAGCTTTCGAAAATCAGTGCTAATTAACACATTTCGGACGGCGATTACTCTTATCAAATTCCCAAAATTTCCAACCTAACCTGGAAAAATTTGAACACTATGATAATTGTTTAACTTCGGAAATTGCAGCATCACACTGATCAAAGTTCTTTCGAGAATATAATATTACTCAATTTTCTGAAACCTATCCAAAAGTTAAAAATTCTCTAAATATCAAGAAGCTTACACATTCCATCCAACCTTTCTAACCTTTGAAAAACCACTACAAGTTATATTTTTAGAATTTCAAGAAATCGTCAAACTAAATTTTATCGTCCAATTTTAGTCAATCATCTCCGTCTGTCTACTCCTTCTGTGTCCTCTGTGCATTCTGCTTCTCCTATTCGTCTTTCTGGCCGCGGGTCTGCTTTTGTTGTTGCTCGAGGCCAAAATCGATCAGTTCGTCGAGTTTTTCGTCGCCTGCAGCAAATGTAAGCTTTTTAAATCTATTTATTCTTGTTTATATTTTAAATCTGCAGATTTTTGAATCCAGTTCTGCAATGACTTTGAATTTTTGTACGTCCAAAAATGCAAATCATCGAAATTACAGTGTTCCTGGTGTGCTTTGCTCCTTTTATCGTTGGCCTGATTCTGCTTCATGTCTCCCTATGCCTATTTGAGTAAGTTTTCAAGTATTTCCAAACAAATTCTATGCATCCCTAGTCCTATACTTAGTTAGACAGAGCTCGAGATACTGGGCCTCTTTGGAAAATACCTTGAAAGCTAAAATTCAGACTATCACAACAAACGAAGCTAACAAAGGAGAAACAAGCACAGAAGGAAATATTAGGGACGATCTTATAAGGCCGGCAAAATATCGTAATTCTTCTCGAGTTTCAATTTTTATCGATTTCTTCGAGAAAAACTAGAATATTCTGGGTGCTATTTCAAACTCATCCGTGATTTTTAAACTGATCTTCTAGAAGACTAGAATTTCCACTTCTAGAAAACCGTGCAATATGAAAATTGTGATGTGAAAATTTGGGTAATGTAATTTTTCTCAAGTTATACTTTGGAAGTTCTAGAATGCAGTACCCAAATTGGTGCAAGAACAAAAATAGTGCATTTCTAAACATAAAGGTCAGCACAAATCAGCCATAATTAGCATAATTACTGTATAAACTTTAAATTTTTTAATAAAATCTCAACGGAATAATAAATGTCATGAAATCTATATCGACATGGTCATATTGTATGAAAATTGCAAAGTACCCAGAATTTGTAAGATTCAAATTTTGTCAACAATAACAATTTCATGATTTCGAGCACTTTTTCCAGAAAGTTTTGGAGAAATGTATTATGGCATGTGAGAAGATAGAGATACTGCATAATATTTGCAACTCGCTTTCGCACGAGCCACGCCCCTCCTTCCCCTTGCTCTTTCCTTCTCATTTCTTTGTTATCTCTTCTGTCTCTTCAGTACGCATGCTACTTCTCGGAGGTTAAGCTTGCGAAAGATGGGCTGCAAAGAGTGCAATATCTAACTCCTCCCTCACGCTCCATAATACTCGAAATCAATTTTTGAACGAGAAAATGATAAAGCATGGCAATAAAGTTCTAAAACTCCCCAAAGAAACTGATAGGAATGATATTTTTTTTTTTTACAATTTTTTACCGACTCCATTTTTTTGCATCGAAAGTTACTCGGTGCCAAAATATTTCATCGCGAAGTTATGCGGAATGCCCGTAGTGACTTCCGACGTGATCACCGTCAAAAGGGGAAACAGGGTGGTCAGTCGCTTTAGGCCTGAAAATTTTTCTTTTTTCGAAAAAAGCATAGATTTAAACAATTTTTTTAGAAGGATACCCCTTTAAAATTTTCGAAAAAGAAAAACCTCACCGATAGGAGTGATGAAGAGTGTGGTCAAGTAGATTGTCTCTTGCTTCGCGCCCGCGTTCAGCAAAGCCTCTATTGCTTTCGAAGTTGTGTTACCAGTGCTGGAATTGCAACATTTTTGTAAGTTTCAAAAACTTCCACAAGAAAGCTTATTTCTCTCGTAAAGTTAGCCTGTTTGACAGTTGCTTAGCGTTTAAATAAGTTTCAAAATTTCTCGAAAAATGGTCGAATTTTCAACCGTCATTCTACGCGGATAATCCCTAAACATATACCTGACAATCGGATAGAGCAGCAGAATTCTTCGTTTCGAAATATCAGGCGTCAATCGGGCGTAGAGAACTCGTTGCTCTTCACCTGAAATAACACATCAATAAATCCGATATTTGAAAAGAAAATAGCAGCAAAAAAACGATACCAAGAAGCATTTTACAAATCCTGATCGACCTGCAGCACTGTCGCAGGGCGATTTCCATCGCCTCCCCGCTTCTGCACAGCGAAACGCCGCAATTCCCGCGTTGGAAGCGGATTCCTGGAAACTATACGATTTCCCTTTCAATAATTGATGTGGGACGAAACTGTGATCATACTGTGAAGGTTAAAAGATGATTGCTTTTAAGACCATTTTAAAACTTATTTGAAAAGGTCACTTTAAAAATGAATTTATGGTTTAAAAAAAAACAAACGAAACAAGATAAAAGCCTGCGCCAAAATTTCGCGAAAGGTAATAACTATAGATATTTGGTGTTAGTCGACGATTTTTAAACACATCGCAAAATTACCTTTATACTCGTACCCTGTCGGGGTGGTGACGATGCACCCCGTATAGGGCAGTCGATTCAGAGCCTCTTCGATCACCAGCCGCATCAGTCGATCCGCGTAGAACACGAAATCGGAGTGTTCGGTCGATCTGAAGTTATAACGTTTCATATTAGACGTCGATACGTTGAAGAAAATTCTAGAAGTTTTTTCTCAACTTTTATGCAGATATCATTCAATAAACTTTTGAACCCACTTGTCCTTGAGAATGGTCTGAAGTTCCTTGATTTGGTTGGTGGTTTTGAGGAGAACGACGGGTCCGTCCTTCGTCTCGAGTGGTTCCTTCCTAACCGAAATCGAATCGAAAATCTCGTCGTCAACATCAGAATCTGTCATCTGGAAGATCAGTTAAATTGCAAAAATGAATATTTTAAACCAAAGATATTTCTGTAGGAACCATAGGACCATACTCACCATTAAAGTAGATAAATTTGAAATTGATCAAACCATTTTATTGAAACACAAATCGATCAAGTTAATGGTTGAATTAGATGAAATTTCCCAATGACATTCAGATCTCCCGTAGAGCGAAAAATGGTAAAATAAGATTGTTTTCTTTCAAATTGAAAGAAGGTTAGCATCTCTGGGTGTTTTCTATTCATTTTTATACTACCTTTTGAAAGGCAGGAAATTTCTAACAGACAAACAAATAAGTTAGACAAAAAAACAATTTTCAAAGAGAAAAAAGATCCATTCGCCTTCTTCCTTCGTTGGTATTTTCTTGCTTACATGCCGAACCCTCTATGACTTCTGGCACTCCTGCCTACGTCAGCCATCTTCGACTTGCTATGACTGCTCCTCTGCGACTCAGCCTCCTCCTTGATCCGCTTCATCTCGGTCTGTGCGTGACGCATCTCTTCCTCCATACTCTCGACCGTTCTGAAAATCGATAATTATCGACTTTATTCATTTTTGCAAAAGAAAACAGAATCACCAACTGAAAATTGGTTTTATTATGAGAGTTATGAAAGGTTTTGAAACGTATCAAAGTAAAATTATTTCAAAAGGCGATTTTTTCAAAGTAAAGATCTTTTCGAGATACGCTTACGATCCAAAATCATATTAGATTTTATGCTGAGGATTTTTTAATCCTCTGAAACATAAAAAAGAAAAACAGCGCACCTGATACTTTCCATTTTAATCTGCTTCCTGGATGTTTTGGACTCCTTGATCGAGTAGAACATCGGTCCGAGTTCGGCCAGCCATTCCGGTTCCACAGCAGTCACGCACTGCATGTACTCCTTCGTCGTCATCACCAGTTCGTGATAAACCTGGAACTTCACTTTTTAGAAAAAAAATCAATTTCTTATAAAAGCCGTACATTTGTAAAAGTGTACATTACATTAGGAAATAGGGATAGAGGGTAGAGACTCGGTAGATTAGGCTAACTTTTTTCTAGAAATACTCCACACATGCTGCTTATCATTTTGAGATCAAACATACCCAGCCTCTATCTTTTGTATACAGTCATAGATTTGACAAGTGTACGGCTTTGCAAGAAGACAAAAGGTCACAAATTTAGATATCTAATAAGATTTTTTGCAGGTTCATATGGCTGTACTCTAGGAATTAGAATTAAAAGGTATTAAACATATTCTTAATCATCACTTGCTGCAAAATGCCGAATTTATCTTGCGCCGAAATGATGAATTTTATGAACTTAAAAGACATGGCGGCAAAGTATTATGTTCGGAGAAATCAGAAACATTTTTTTGAAACTTACAAAATCAAAATTTCACCTTTACGTTCCAGAATTAGACTGAGAAAAATCAAGAATATTTTGAATAGTTTGTGAAACATAATTTTAAAATTAAAAAAAAAAAAACCCCCCACCACATAATCCGGCATGAAGCCCATTCCGAAGAGTGCCGACGTCGGATGCAAATAGCAGGGAATGCCCGTCCGCACATTCACGTACTCGCCGATGCCTTTCAGTCTGAAAATTCAAAATCTAAAAATAAGCTCCATATTTTGTTGGATTCAACTTATTATCATTAAGTACGTTTCGCTAAAAATAAAATGTTTCAAGAAATGTTCTTATATTTTGAGTTAGGCTCATTATTGTTCGATGTGCAGTGCACCTGATGCCCTAGAAATATAGATTTTAATAAAAAAAAACTGATTTTCAAAAATAATGAAATATGCTTCAAGAAGACCTAATTTTATGCAACTAGTGCCAAAGGTATTGGGATTTTGATGTCCCTGCATATGTATTTAAAATAAATTAAGAAAAGTTTTTTCTCCAGAAACGCGTTTTTAATCAGAATTAAAGAAAACCAACCGGGCCGCATTGTGGAAGTAGGACGAGCAGATGCACTTCCTAACCATGTCCCACTCACTTCCTGACGATAGGATCTTCAGCTTTTGCTCCTGCATGATCTCCTTCAGCTGGGCTCGGACTTCGCGGACCTGGAGTTTATTTTTTAAACTTTATCTTAATTTCTATATTTCGAATTTTACTTTTACTTGTTTTAAATTATTTTTGATCATTTTTTATTTTATTTAATTTATTGTTGATTAGAAAGAAAGTCGATATTCATGCAGCAATTAGAAATCGAATTTGAAGGGGCGAAATAGTGAGTCGCATAGAAGAGAAACGAGAGACGAATAGCGTAATTTTTGAATATTGACATTCTTTCCAGTCAATAATATTTATCTATTTTTAAAATAAAATTTAAAACTCCAACCTTCTTGAGCGCTTTGGCATGCAGAAAATTATCGGTACACCATTTGGCCGAGTACTTGTGCTGTCGCCATTGCAGGTAGACGTTCAGCAGGGTGAGGTGGTCGGATTCGGGAACCTGGAAATCGTTTTATTTAAAGTTTTGAAATAATTTGTTAGTCTCTATTGTTTAATTTCTATTATTTTTAATTTTCCAAACCTGGAATTTCTCTTTTTTCGCATCGGCGTCGTCTTCTCGTCCTTTCGGTCGGAAGAAAATGGCTGGAACGGAAAGCATCGAGACGATGGTTAGGATCTGAAAATTATGAAATAAATAATTAGAAAAAAGATAGAATTAGCCTCTCGGAAATTTCGTCCTTAACCAACATTATTTCGCAAAAAGAGACTGATGGGCTTTTCGAAAAGTTGAATTTTTGAAACGTTTCAAAACCAACCTCGTCACTGCAACCCATATCCTCGGATATGATTATCATCTTGGAGAGACAAGGGTCAAGCGGAAATTCGATCATCTTTCGGCCCAGATCGGTTAGTCTGAAACATTTTTAATATGTTTCGAAGAATAGGCAAAATTCGCTTGCACCGGTATAAATGTTTCTCGATTGTAATTGCAAATTTCTAAAATAAGTTTCAGCGTTTTCCAAAGTCTAATATTCGTATCTAGAAATCGGTCTTTTTGTGCAAATAGATCTTCATCAAAAAATGAAATAGGTTTTAAAGATTCGATAAAAAATAAAGAAATGAACTTATCTAGCAATGACCCAAACTTTTCGCCACCCTATTAAAAGGCTATTTGGGAACTGTGAGACCACGAGGCATAGCGCGAAATAGTATAGGAAGTTAGAGTAGAGTATGGGATGATAAGCCTTCTTTTCACATTATTTCTCAATGTCTCGTGTCTCGCGGTTTCCAAGTTGCCGTATTAAAAAAGGCCTACCTTCCAGTATTATCCAATGCCGACAGGGTCCACAATTGGTACATCGATTGTAGGATGTTGTCTTGCGGAGGGGCGTCCATGAAGTGGAACTGCAGCAGGTTGTCGACCCCCAAAGACTTCAGAAGCAACACGACGTTCGACAGATTCGTCCTTTGGATTTCGGGCACCGTGGAAACCTGAAGTTTAAAATGTTTATTTTTGGAAAATTCGTTTCAACGTTTTTTATACTTTATAGGAAAATGGAGTGAAATATTACGCACTCCACTGAAAATAATGCCCTTCTACAAATAAGAGAAGCTCCATAATAACACTTTTGAATTTGCATGCTCAAAATGTTCGATTTAGAATGAGAAAAAGTTGCAAATTGATCCTGGAGCGTGAAGAGCGAATATATTTTTTAAAAAATCCAAAATCGAATCAAACTAACCAACAACTCATCTTTGAACTGTCGTTCGGTGTACAACCGGAAACATTGTCCTGGTCCGGTACGACCTGCACGACCGGCTCGTTGATTGGCAGAGGCCTGAGAAACGGGGAATACCTGAAAATTGGAAAACTAAACGGTTGTTTGATTAGAATCATCAAAAGTTATTACAAAACCACGAATTCTCAATTCCATTGATGAAGATTAATTTTGTTGACATTTCAGAAAACTTTGAAACCTATTCAATTTATTTTTGTTTTTTCTCCTCAATTCCCTCCGATGATTGTTGAATAAATGAAGTAAAGATTTTCTTCAAGAAAAGATTAAACATTTTGAACATTCGAAATTTTCTAACCTGCAACGCATCCATACCGATTTTGGGGTTGTAGACCTTGAGCTTGCAGAAGCCCGGATCGATGACAAACAAAATGCCGTCGACAGTCAACGAAGTCTCCGCGATGTTCGTCGCCACGATGCATTTCCTCATTCCCCCGGGGGCGCGTTGGAAAATTTTCGCCTGAAATTTTTTTATTGTCTGATTTTTCAAAAATCTCTTGTATGGCATTTTTTCACATCCAGAAAACACTATTTTATTGAAAGGAGAAGATAAAGTTTGTTTAAAAATAAATATTGAAACCTATCAGAAAAATTCCTAATTATCCTATCAAGATGAAAAATTTTGAAAAGACCAATGAATTTCTAAAACAACGTGCAACTCTACAAACATACCCGGGAGTATTTACGCTTACTAATGCTTATACTGTGTAGCATACATATCTAAAAAAAAAAACTTTAAACACTGACCTGCAAATCACTGGGCAATTGCGAGTAGATCGGTAGAACCGCCAAGGGTGGAGCTTCATCCAATTCGTCTAGCTTCTGTTTGATCAAAGCGCAGGTCACTTCGATGTCTTCCTGCAAGACATATTTTCATTCAAAAATTTATAAAAATCAGTTTCGAAAATATGATTCTGAAAGAAATAGCATATTGAAGAGATATCTTTTGAAATGATCATTTTTTATCTTTCTGTAAAACTCAAAAAATTGCATGATAAAAAAATTTTTGTTGGAAAATTTCCGGTACCTGTCCAGGCATGAAAATCAGGATATCGCCCTCCATGCCGCCCAAATGCACGGTAACCGCCTGCTTTACAGCAGCATCCACGTAGTCTTCGACCTGGAATTCAGACGTTCACACGCTGACTAGAATACATTCACCGCATAAGGGCATATTTGAGGTGGAAAACGCCTGCTAGCACTTTTTAAACGATTTTTAGAACTTACAAAGGGTATGGAAAAACGAAGAGTTCGAATTATTTTCTTTAAGGGAAACTCGAAACATAACAAAATCGTTGGACATTTTTTGCTTATAATTTCTCCCCATCAAACACATGGAAACCCCTTTTTTAGTTTGTTTTGCAAGACACTCACCGGCGTTCTAGCATGGAAAATCTCGACTGGGAAGGTGCGTCCTGGGATGGTGAAAGTCGGGGTGTTGCCTCCGAAAAAGGTCGCGAATTTCTCGGCATCCATGGTCGCCGAGGTGACGATGAGCTTGAGGTCCGACCTTCGTGCCACGACGTCGCGCAACAGACCGAACAGGACGTCCGTATTTAGGGAACTGAAAATTTGCATTAACCGATTCTATCGAGTGAAAATAACGACGCATTTCAATTGTACATCAATATTTTGAAACATATTCGATAACTTGTTGAAAAAATTTTTAACTTATGTTTCAAAATTTCCAAATAAAACTAAATTTGAGAGACAAATCAGTAGAAACCCGATAATGATAGGGGAAGAAATTAAAAAAAAAAATCTAACCGCTCGTGTGCCTCGTCCATGATGATTGCAGCGTACTGATCAAGGTCGCCATCTCCGAGGCACTCTCTGAAATATTTATTTTTTGTATTAATTTGGAAAAATATTGTTTCGGGAAAAAGTACCTGAGCAGAATACCGTCGGTCATGTACTTGATGATGGTCTTCTCCGAGGTGCAATCCTCGAAACGAATCGCGTAGCCGCATTCTTGGCCGAGCTAAACAAACAATTCAAATTTTTCTTTCGATTTTGTCAAGAAAAAAATGCAAATCTAAAATTGAACTTTCAGAATTGCTTCATTTTAAAGTAAAAATAGAAGAAATGACCTCAACGCCCATTTCATCGGCGACTCGTTTGGCAACGCTCATCGCGGCGACACGACGCGGCTGTGTACAGCCGATCAAGCCTGAAATTAAGCAAGAAATGCATATTTCAAAAATAGACAAAAGTAAAACACGTTTTCATGTAATTGCTATAGTATTTTTGATCAACCCAGTAAACATTTCATAAGAAATTCGACAACATTGTTCATGATTTTCAAAATTGTATGCCTCAAAAGAAATATGAATCTATTGGAATTTCAAACGTCTTGGTAATTCTTTGATAGCTATTTTAAAAATGCTAAATTTAGAAGAAAAAAAAACTAAACCCACCCGCATTTCCGAATTCGTTCTCGAGTAGGTACTGGGTGAGTTGGGTGGTTTTTCCGCTACCCGTCTCGCCAACGATGATGACGACTTGATTTTCTCGGATGATGTTCATCATTTTCTGACGGCACGCGAAAACTGGCAGGTATTCTCGTTGTTGCTGAAACATTTGTTATCCAGAAAAATGTTTTTTAATTAACAAAAAGCAACGTTGAAGATAGTTTTTTCTCGAAAATTTAGATGCTTTCTATGTAAAATTGAAAATTCCAAACCTTGATTGTTTTTTCCAGAGCAAAGTCCGAAATCGCCTCATTGTCTTTCATATGAGAAGCGAATTGGTGGGATTCCTGAAACTTTTGTAATTTATTTTATTCTTAGACAAATCGAAAGAGTTATCAACTTCTTTGAAAAATACGGCATGCCTTGAAATTAGTTGTAACTTATCTAATACATTTTTAAGATTATTTCAAACACGTAGGTTTGCCGATGAATTGATCATTTTTCGAAAAATTGCAACCTCTCAAAATTTTTGTAAATTTATTTTTCGACTTTCGGGATCTTCTCTTGAAATTATTCGCCAAAAATGCAATTCCATTTTAGGATTCCTTGAAACATCTATCAACCATTTTTTCGTATTTCAAAAGTTACCTTGAAATTTGAATCCTCGTCTTCCTCGATGATCTCGTCCTTCTTCTCCTTGATACCCATTAAATTGCCCAAGTTGCTTCCGGCCAACTCCCAATGTTTGTCCTGAAATATCCGATGCTTAATTTTTCCCTTAAAACCCGTAATTTTTATTAAAATCTCGTTTCCTTTTTATAAAATAGTTGAGTGAGTTTCGTTGTATATCAAACGAAATAGCTTTGCTCAATATCTTCGAGCATTTAATGTCAAACGTAAGTCTTAAAGATCTATGGAAAGAGATTGATAAAAAATTTTTATCGTTTTATAGAATGGCATTTTCTCTTTTAATTGAAAATGAAAATGCCTAATTTGTCTTACCTGCGCCTTTTTCCGCTCTTCCGACTCCCTGTACTGTCGGACGACTTTGCTGCCTCGGGCTGCAGTCACAGCCATATCGCAAGTCACGTCGACCACGGGGATCACTGGCTTAGCTTGCTGCAAATTTAAAACTCATAGCTTCACTGGTCGACTTTTTGTAAAGGAAGCAGAAAAAAAGATAAATCATGGAAAAGCCTTTCATGGTATTGAAAGATGCTGATTGAAACGTAGTTCATTTTTCCCGTCCAATTTATTTTTTGCATTATATCGAAAGAAAGCTAGGAATTGAAAAGAAGAAAATTTTAGTGACTTATACATTTTGTTGAAACATATCATTTAAAGATCTTTATAGACTATTTCATGTGAACCCCGGGAGAATAGGAATAAATTTCTGTATGACTTATCATAATTCTTGGAACCTATTTTTCTACCTTGGTGAAAACGATCCTTCCGTCCAGGAACGGAGGAACGATGCTGTGCACGAGAATGTGGACTCGGCCCTCGTCGGACTCGTCATCGATCACCGACCACGATTCATCAGCTCGCATTACGACACCTAAAATTGTAAATTGATAATTTTAAAGTCTATCCTATCTCTAACAACTTCAAACATATCTCAAGGTTTATAGGTTTTCTTTGAAACGTATTTTAGAAAATCTCGGAAATTAAGAAAAAATAACTTCTTTTCCAATTCTAAAGTATTTCTGAATACAGAGCGTTGTTCGAAAGCTATCCCCCATTGGTAGTGAGAATCTTTAAAAATATGAAAATTTAGTCGGAAGCATAGATGCACAGATTATATTGTCAGCTTCAAATTTTTATAAAACGCATTTTTGAAACCTACCAGATCTGTGCAATCGATTGTTCTCCCACATTTCGTTGTCGCGTTTAATCTGCTGCTGCTTGAGTGTCAATCTAGGCTTCGTCGTCTTCTCTCTCCACTGCCGCTCACGTTTTTCCACGAATTCTTCCGAAACCTGCAAATGTTCACTTATTTTTTCAAAATTTTTAGTTTGGAATGCAAGATAAGATATTATTGCTTGTTTTTAAATGTACTTTTAAAATCATACGTGAAAAGAACATTACTAAAACCATTGAAAATCGTATTTTCAATATACATTTGAAAATGTTTGAGGTATCACTTTTTCCTACCTTCGTAAAAGGATTGTACTCTTGGTCGAACGCATTCTCCTCGTTGTACCATTCTCGATCCAGATTTTTCTGATCCTCCTCCCACTGAAGGCGCTCTTCATCGGTCGAGAAAACGGGGCTGAAAATATAACCTTTTAGTTTATTCGATTTTTATAAGTTTCATAAATTTTTTTAATAAAGATTCATTTCAGCTTTCTCAATATGTCTAATACTTGAAGTATATAGAAAATTATTTAATTTTCACTCAGTTGTTATGTTTTAAAAAGATATCTACTTGTTCCCCAAATGCAGTAGAAAATAATTATATAGTTGCATTCTGACTAAATTAAGGAGACAAATTCAACTTACACAGCGGATTCACCCTGAACCGATCGAACTGAATCTTCGGGTTTCGCGTGTCTTTTTCTTCTATCCTCATCCCTTCGTCTACGCTCGCTGTCCCAGACTCGAGAGACGCCTAAAATACTCTTTTAGTTAATTTTATTTTTAGTTTTATTCAGCTTTCTTTTTTTATTTTCTTTATTTATTATTTTTTTTGTAATTTTATGAAATTTTACTAGGTTCCTGATCGGCCCTGGAGCCCCGCTTCAAATTGCCAGGAGTGGGCGTGTCCCAGCAGGATTTATCACGCCTTCCAGTGCCCGACTTCTCATCAGTGTCCCAGCCTGATCGGGATGGAGTGAAGGGCACCTGAACACCAATAATTTCATTATTATATGTTTAAAGCAGACATTGGGACGTTTTCCGCTGCAAATATCCCCCTTATGCGGGGTGAATGTATTCCAGTCAGCGTTTGCAATTACTATCCTTAATAATGAGATGAGAGATATGATGCGGCTGAATTTTTGCGGTGAAAAACGTCCCAACGTCTGTGTTTCAAGAAAGTTATGAGAGCAAGTGAAAATCAGCGTGATCGACTGGCCTATATCCTTGAATTATAAATTCTACCACTTTTTTTTTTTTTAAAAAATAAATCTATTTTGAAATAAGTTTCAGAAGATCCTTTAATTTTGAACATCTTTTGATAATTATTAACGTAAGCCTTTTCGCATGAAAAATACAAGAAATAAAAAATCGTCTGACCCTGAATTTTGGCGTCTCGTTTCTCCGTCTGTCGTACTTGTCATCTTCGTCGTGTCGTCGTTTTCGAGAATCCTCCTCCCGATGCCTTCTCTCTCTCTCCTTCCGACTGTCCTCTTTCAAGCCACGACCGTCGTCTCGGGAGCGCTCGTGGAATCTGAAAATTTAACCATTTATTTCATTATTTTATGTATGCTTCAAAAATGTCCTAAGAAAAGTACAAATTTAGTAATGTGATAGCAGCAGGACAATTTAAATTCTTTGAGTTTTTAAAATATGCTTCAAAAATGTGTTATTAAAAATCTCGTTTTTTTTTGTTAATTTATTTGAACTGAAGTGCTTCATCCTACTGAATATAATATACAA
The DNA here is from genome assembly GCA_964036155.1 of Diploscapter coronatus. NCBI lineage: Eukaryota > Metazoa > Nematoda > Chromadorea > Rhabditida > Rhabditidae > Diploscapter > Diploscapter coronatus. Next base: position 41,452,027 of record OZ038422.1, on the reverse strand, counting down.
ATTATTACTAAAGGAACAATGGAAAGTTTTTTCTCGACCCTTGAAAATATTTGAAGTGTTTCAAAAAATCATGCGAAAAAATGGAATCTTTAAAATGAGGATAGTAGCAGACCGGAGGTTTAATTTAAAAGGTCCTCTGTATTATACGCCGACACCGTCTGCTATTAGATATCGCGATTTTAGGGAAGAGGAAATATAGGTCAAATGGAGAAATAAGACAAAGAGACGATGTGTCTTTTACAGGCAGTGTGTCGGTTCTTCGGTGGTGTATAATGCAGAGGGCCAATTTGAAAAGAAAGACAAAAAAAATCCACTTTTCAATTTTGCCTCTGACGCTGTCGCTGACGCCTCGATCGGGGCTGGCCTCGTCTCGGGACTGTCGCCTGTAGCGTTGCTGAGACTCCTGTTGTTTGGCGTGCGCCAATTTGTCCAGGCCGAGCAGCGATCTGAAATTTGATTTTAATTTATTGTGCAAGTTTTAAATAAGTTTCAAAAAGTATGGATAAAAGAAACGATTTCTCGGAGGTGATAATCTTGTTCCATTACAAAGAAAGAAGTAGAAACCCACTTTCCGCCGCCTTTTTCTTTCTCGTCCTTGTGGTGGTCATCGGCTTTCTTTCTGAAAATTATTTAGTTATTTGAAAGATAGAAAATTGAGAATTTAATCTTTTCCTGACTGATAATGATTTTTTTTCTTAAAAAAATTCCTGACCTGACAATGAGACCCCCGAATTTCTCGTTGGTGCCCTCCAATCGATAGAGACCGTCTTCGTCCTCTTGCTTTTCCTTTTCCTTTTCTCTTCGGCTCATTCTTGATTGAGAAATCAAAATATCTGAGATTTCAAAACATTACAAAATAAAAAAAATTCCAGTCAAAATAAAGTATCTTCAGCGTTTAAACGCTCATTTTCAGGGAAAACAAATTTAAAAAAAAAAAAACTCGATTTTATTTAAATAAAAAAATGAACTTTTAGAACAGAGACGTAGAACAACAAGAGAAAATCAAAATCTGATGGAGATCAGGAAAAATAACCGATGAATGGAATAATTTAATAAAACTATTGAAAAGCGATTTTAACGAGGGTGAAGGGACAGATTGGCGGATAGTTCAAGCCTAACGAACTTTGCTGGGCGTGGTTAGAAGATGGATCTGGAAAAAATAAATAAGTTTTAAGAAATATCTAGACTTTTTACGATTTTCTAAAAGTATTAATTCTTTTAGCAGTAGCTTATAAATGATTTATTCAAAGATGATAACTTTCAGATTAGACTCAGAAAGCCACAGTAATTTCCGTTTTTCCCAAAAAGCTACAGTAACCCTAACTCATAATGTTTTCCTACAGCAACCTCCTAATGTCTTCTAAAATCTGTAGTATCCTTTGTTTTGACGTACCGTATTCCCGAAATCATTGAATGCGCTCCTTGGGCTCCATGATGACGACGGAGTTGCCGCGCACGACGACCATTCCAATGCTCACTGGGTCACCCGTCTTCGGGTATTCGATCGCGTCCTGGAAAAAATATTTTTCAAAATTTTTCATGTCTCAGAATTTTTAAAAAATATATTTCTTTGAAGCTCAGGACAGTGGGCTGAGTGTTCGTTCTTTAAAAAATAATAAAAGGAATAAATTAAAAAATTTTTAAATCGGGGTTTCTTTAATTTTTTAAAATAAGTTTCAAAACGTTTTTTTATAAGTATTTCTATCATCTTCTGAATAATCGTTGTAAGGCTTTGTTGGTTAAAAATGGAAATATGGATAACGAGCCAAAATGTCCAATTTTTGCTGTTTTCGATAAGTTTCAAGAAAACGTGATAACACATTCGTTTCAGACGACGACCAGTAAGCAGGAGGTAGAACATAAACCAAACATCTAGTTAAGGGACTGTTAACGTTCTTAGTATTCTCTCAAAGTTAAATTTTAGCGGTATTCCCGGCTTCCTAACATTTTCTCTTCAAACATAGGATTATAGGTTTCTGTAAGACAATACAAATTTCACGGAGATTTGGCTTTTTTTTTATAATTTTTAAAATCCACTCACCTCGATGACCATGTTCATGAAGGGATCGTAGCCTCTGAGCGTGCCGGAGATGCGGCGGTTGCCGTTCAGCTTGATCTCCATCTCCTTGTCCATGTACTTTTTCAGCTCGGGCGGGTGGGTCTTGCTCATTTTGTCAAGTTCTGCAAATTTGGTATTTTTGCGAAAAAAATTAGAAAGAAATGGAGATTCTCGAGAATTTTTGAGTGTCCAGAGAGATGATTAGGATATATAGAGAACAAAATGAGAAATATTTAAGGTTTTTGAGAAATCTTGAAAATCCCGAAAAAAAAATAGGCGTTTGTCTGAGAGGAAAGCGATAAAGGAGGTTTTATGGCGTTGCAGAATGTTCTGGAATTATTTTGGGACATCTGGAAGTTAAAATTTTTGACGGAAAATGAGAAAAATCGAAAATAATAAAGGGAAAAAGGGAGTGGTTGCTGGGATTCGAAAATGGTTGATTGGGTCAGATTTTTAGCATTGGGGCGCATAAGCAGAATTACTCACCAGCTAGTTTTCAGCAAGTTTATCGATGCCTGAAACATAGAAAATTAGCTTTCTTTAAAAATAAAAATAAAGATATAAAAATGTTTGTTCAAACATATTCTTCTTTTCAAAAAATAAATAGATAAAATCTCATCATTTATTCGGCAAATGCTATGACCTCGTATGCTTGAAAAGTGAAGCCTCAAAGAATAAAGCTTCGGTTTTCCCAAAAAAAAATAGACCCGTTTTATTCTTTTGGACTCGTATTTTGATGATCGGTTTGATTTTCAGCCGAGTCTTGAGCTGACGTCGCCTGACTTTCCGGATCGGACTGAGTGGGGGTTTCCTGATTTGGCAATTCAGAATTTGAAGGGGGCGGGGCCTTGTTTTGTTTCATTTGGATACTGTAGCCTCCAGAATCGTTGGGCGTCAACTCGAAACTGTCCGTGGATAGACCGAACGGCTTCAGGATCATGTTTCCTGAAAATATAGTTTTGTCTATTTTTGAACAGTTTTTGCAATTACCAACTGGACAAAATACAAGAAATTAAACCTTTTTTGAAACGTATTTCAGTATTGAAACTGATAAAAGATGTTACAAAGCAATTTATGCGTTATCATTACTGAAATTTGAAGATTCCGCTATATTTGACATAAATTTGGAATTTATTTCATCTTTCGATTGAAATTCCTTTGTATTTAAAGACCTCTTGTACTTTTACCTTTTTGCTATTTTTCAGAAAAGGAAGGTAAAAACTACAAAAGGGTAAGGCTAACTTAGGGTAAAATACAAGAGACCTAGCTAAACATGCCAACTTAGCAACACGGTTTGGAAATAATATGGGAAAAGTAACATTTTTGAAACATATCTCAATTAAAGAAAACTTTTTTTTAAATAAAAAATGAATTTTTGCAAGTTTGTTTTTTTTTTTAATTAACTAACCGAGCCCCTTCAATTTGTTCATAACATCTTCCTTCATTTCCTCGTTGCGCTTCGCGATTTTCGCCTCTAACTCACTTTTCTTGACTCGGTAGCCGGCTCGGTCGGGGAATTGCTTCTGAAAAAAAAACGAAATTCTTATGAAATAAGTTTCAATTTTTCGCCATTTACCATCACTCTTTAGTTTCTAGTTCACACATTACTCCCCACTTAAAAATCAAATCGGAATTTCAGAAATTCCAACAAATCCATTTTTTTTCAAATTATATATGGTTTCAGAAATCTAATTTATGATGTTTTCTTAAATATCTAATTGTCCTAGATCCTTTCTGAGTGAAAGTATTGAATTAGATTAAAAAACTAATAATAAAAGAATAATAAAAAAAAGCCTACGATCAATTCCTCGTAGTCCTGTTGAGCTGCTTCGAATTTGTCTGAAATATGGAAGAACGCGAATGCTCGTCTCTCGAGCGCTTTCTCGTTGGAGGCGTTTTCCTGGAAATCTCATTTCTATTTAAAAAAAAAAAAGTAAAATAAAAACTTTGAAAAACTCAGATTTTTAAAATTTGTATAATCAAAACAAAAACAAACTTGTTTAGCCTTTTAAAAATAGGAAAAAAAATTTCTTGAAAGTTCACTTTTTTTTTAGAAATTATATAGGTAAAGAAGAAAAAACCTCAATAGCCTTGCTAGCTGCCTCAGCGGCCTCGGTCCATAGTTCTTGTTTGAGTAACGCGGCCGCCAAATTCGACAGCAACACGGCTCTCAAAGACTGCAGAGACGCGTCCTCCGTAGGGCACAGATTTAGGGCTTCCTGGATTTTCCTTTATTATTTTGTATTTGATGAAGCAGAGGGAAGGGTAGAATAATTAAAAGAACAAATATTTTGATAAAGAATGGGGGAAGTTTAAAAATGGATTGTATAAGTATCAAAAATATGTCATATTTGATAGAATTTCTAGTCATTAGTCTATTTTGGAAATGCATTTTAAAAAAAAAAAAAAACTCAATTCTCACCCTATATTTTTCCGCCGCTTCTTTCCACTCGCCCTTACCGAAGTGTTCATTGCCGGCCTTCTTAATCAGTTCGGCCTGAATTATTTTAATCTTTTCATTCCTTATTTAATCTTTTGTTAATTTTTTACCTGTTCTCCAACCGATTCATGCTCCAGAATCTCTTCAACGATCACCATTTTTCTGCAATTCGAAAAGTTCGAAAAATAAAATAAAGTTTCGAAAATGAGATATCACAGAAAAGTTCAGAACTTTTCAATGGGAAAAATGAAAATAGAAAAAAAGAAGATTTTTCATTGAAAATAACAAGAACAACGTGGGTTTTGATTCTAAACAACTCCTAAAATGACTATGACAACATCCTAGCAAAAATATTAATAATGACAAGGAAAAACTCGGTAAAGCCCGTCGCATTATGATCAATTCTTAGGTTTTTGAAAGGCGTAAAAAATCAATCTGGATCGAAAATTTTTGAACCTGCCAGAAACCTGAAACATACCTTTAAGAGAACAAAATTGCAGATCTTGAAAGAAATATTTCAATTCAAATTGAGGAATTCACGGGAACAATGATGATGATCACAAAACTCAACAAAAAAGGGATAGGATTTTTAAAGGTAGGGGCAGAATTGCTGTAATTGTTAAAATTAGTTAAAGATGTTTTTGAAGAAAATTTAAATAAATTTCAATCTTTAAAGAAAATATCATCATTTTCAAAACTTTCCATAATTTAAAATTTTTAGAAATGTTCAAAAATCGTCATTCAATGGAAATTACAGTAAGATTACTGCAGCTTCAAAATACCGATTTTTTCAAGCCCCTTATTCGAAAAGCTCCTTGAAGAGCTCATCGTAGTGGGTGACGAATCGGACTTCGATGTCGTCGCGCATGAAGTCGGGCAGCTCGTCGTAATCGCGACGATTCTCCGAAGGAAGAAACACCAGAGTGGCGCCGACGCGACGAGCCTGCAATCAGGGGATTTTTCATATTATAAATATACTTTTTAAAAGAATCATTGAACGATTGAGCAGTGTCGAAAATTGGTTATTGTGAAATGAGATTGAAGCATGTTTACTGTTTTCGAAAATATTGACTTTTAGTTCAAAGAAAATTGTTATTGTTAATCAGCGATTCAAAAGTTGAGAGTTACTATTCGATTTTTGTGAAATGTATTTGTTTTATTTTGATAAAATGGAAAACGGGACACGCCTAATATTAGAAAAAATGTACAATTTTTGGAACCTATGAAATTTGCTCTTCGACTAAAAAACTCACCGCGATGACCTTCTCCCGAATGCCTCCGACTGGGAGCACTTTGCCTGTGAGCGAAATCTCGCCTGTCATAGCCATTTGCTGTCTGACGGGTTTGTTGAGCGCCAGGGAGAGTAGCGACGAGACGAGGGTCACGCCGGCCGAGGGGCCGTCTTTCGGGGTAGCTCCCTGAGAAAATTTTGATCCGTTTAATTATTTGCTTTTTGTGTTTTCCCTTACTTTAAATTATACCTCAATCAAAATTTATTCGATCATTATGCCGAATTTGATCATCTTTGTAAAGAACATCAAATTTGTTTCAATGTTATTTTTTTCGTTTATTTTTACTAAACCTACCTCAGGCACATGTATGTGAATGTGGGCCTTCTCGAAGAATTTCGAGTCCGGCTTTTCTCGACTCAAAATGCCTTTGGCAACTGTCAGAGCGGTGCGGACGCTTTCCTGAAAATATCATTTCTTTGAAGCGTATTAAAATCAAGTTAGTTTTACGTCTAATTTAACATTTAATAATCGATTTTTTGAAAACTAAAAAATTCCGCGACCTTCATAACATCGCCCAGATTTCCGGTGGTTTCGAGGGAGCCGTCCTTGTCGGAACTCTCATCCACAGCCCTCTTTAGCACGGTTTCGATGTACAGCGCAGAACCGCCCATAGCCGTCCATGCAAGGCCCATCACGACCTAAAATTTACAAATTTTTGAAACTTAGAAAATTTGAATTTTTATAAATTAAAATTTCGAATTGTAAAAACTAGAAAGACTGGTTTTTGAAAATTAGAACATTGTAATTTTTGGACAAGTTTCATGAAATACATAATATTCCAGAAATTTCTTCAATTTTGATCATTACTTCGTTTTTGACAGAAAAAGTAAGGAAATCATGATAAGTTTCAAAAATGTTCTTTAAAATCACTAGTTTCTTATTCACCAATCTGAGGTGTCTTCCAGATATAGAAATTTCAAAAAACTAACAAAATAAAGAAGAAATTAAACTCACTCCAGGTGGTGTGATGTCGTACATTCGATCGGAGGTGAACTTGGGTTTGCCGACGTATTTCGTCAGATTCTCGCTCGTCACAGAGATCACCGATGCCACAGAAGACTGATCAACTTCGGCAATTTGCAGAGCAGCCTTGCGGAAAATCTGAAATTTTCCAAATTTTTATTTAGAAAAACGTAGATTTTGCATGGAGACTGAGTGAATTAAAAATGTTTCAGTAAATAGGTAAATAAAAAATTTGCAATAAAATGCTAGAACGGAGAGTCACAAATAAAATGGTCAAAGATATCTTTTGTTATTTTTCAATACTAACCCTCTCAATATGTTTCTGCAAATTCCTGACGCCACTCTCCCTGCAGTAGTGCTTGATGAGCTCGTCCAGCACGTTCTCGGAGATCGTCAGTTGTTCTTCGGTCAGTGAGCTGGAAAATTGGCTTTTCGTAAGTCTCAAAGAATTGCAAATTTCTGAAGACAATTTTCACCTTATGACTGTAACAGTAACAAAAATTGCAAGTCTGAGAACTTTGGACGTTTGAAATATGTTTCACAAAAGTCTTATATAAAATTCAGTTTTTGGAGACAAATAATGTACTTTTATTTGTTTCTCAGTAACTTCGGGTAAATTTCTCATTGACACTTTTCAAGTGATTGGGTTTTGGAGAGAGTATCTTCTTTTTGGCACAAAATTATCAACTCACGTTTCCTTCCTGGCCTGAGGAATGAGGTATTTCCTGGCGATCTGCATTTTCTCCTCGGCCAAGTAGCCGCTGACATCGATCAGCTCCATGCGATCTCGTAGAGCACCGGGAATGCGGTCCACCTCGTTGGCGGTGCAGATGAATAGAACTCTGGCAAAAATTCAAATTCGAATGTTTAAAATCAGCTAATCTCTAAAATTTTGATAATTCCTCAATAAAAATTCTCACAAATGGACCTCCTCTACACAGTCTCAAAATTGTTGACTTTTTTGATATTTTTGAAATATTCTATTTTTAGCTTATTGTTTCAATTCGAAAAACACCCCTTACTTGGTGAGATCGATCGGCACATCGAGGAAGTGGTCGTTGAAGTTGGCGTTTTGTTCCGGATCGAGCAGTTCGAGCAGTGCACTAGCGGGGTCTCCGTGGAAGCCAGCACCCCCGATCTTGTCGATCTCATCGATCAGAACAAGGGGGTTCTCGGTTTGGACCTGAAAATTACATTTTATATATAGGTTTCATAAAAATTCAATATTTCCACTCTTTTCTGTTGATTTATTGAGTCATATGCCATGTGTTTGTCTGAACTATTGAGGGAAGAGTGGAGAATTTGAGATTTTTCTTTTATGTTTCAATCAAATATCATGTTCAACTGTCATTTGAAAAGCTACTTGTCTTTCCCATCTATGAACATCAAAGTCGTAAAAAATCACTTGTGTTTTACAAAATATATCGACTAGTATATATTCGTAGCCTAATTGTCTCAATTTCTATTGTCTCGATTTTTCTCAATAATAAACACCCACCTTCTTCAAGCACTGTATCATTTTCCCGGGCATCGCTCCGACGTACGTTCGCCGATGGCCCTTGATCTCCGACACGTCCGTCATTCCTCCTACGGAAAAGCGGAAATACTGAAATTTGTGAAGTATCATGTAAAATTCATAAAATTGAACTTTCGAAAAAAATGAACATCTTTTAAACAGTTATGTTTCAACAAATGTTATGAGAATTTCAGAGCAAAAAATTCGAGCTACAGCCTCGGCAGTCTTTTCGGCAATTGATAAAAGTAGCAATACCACAACAAGTCAGCGAATATTCATATCTTGAGCCTATTTAGAAAATAATAGCTTACCCTTGCCTATAGAGCATAGGGTGTAGGGATTTGCGTAGTGGAATCAAATGTTTCAGCTCAACAATTCTTCGTATGATGCTATTTTTTATCGACTTTTGTGACACTACTTTTATTAATTGCTGTCTTTTTCTGCGAAAATTTCCAACCTGTCGATTCAGCGCCGCAGCGATCGACTTCGCAATCGAGGTCTTTCCGACGCCAGGCGGGCCATGGAAACACAGAATTTTACCGCCAACGCTCTTTCTGTGAAATTTAAAAATAGGTTTCAAGAAAGATTGATAGAGAAAAACAACTCGAACAAGGGATAGTACAAGGAATTACACCAATTTAACTTATTTTGAAATGCAATTTTCTTGACAATAGAGTAACGTGTTAAGATCAAAAGACCCATTGTTGTAATTTTTTTGAAACTTATAAAATCAAAGTTTCTTTTTCAATTTGAAGAATATATGATAGAAGCGCGAACAACTTCGTCATTATATTGTCGGTTCAAAATTTTCTAGTCTCGAAGATTTTTGAAACTTAGCAAGTCATTTTCATCTTCTTTAAAACACTGCTTACTTGAGTATATTGATAGCGATGAACTCGAGGATCCTCTGCTTGACGTCCTTCATGCCGTAGTGTCCCTCATCGAGCGCCTCCTTTGCCTTCTTCAAGTCCGTGTTCTCCTCCGACACCAATCCCCATGGCATGCTCGTCAACCAGTCCAAGTAGTTCCTGCAAATTCCAATTTCGACTTTTCAAATTTTTATGTCTCAAAAGTGATTGAAATAACGAAAATCTCCGGCAACATACCTACGTCTTTGACAAACATTTGAAAAGTTCTTTTTTAAAAGTTTTTGTATGTTTCAGACTTCATTGAAACGATTCATTTAGAAGGAAAGAAGTAGTTGGGTAATGTTTTTTCAAAAGAAATAAAAATTACAAAGAAAGGAAAACCTGCATACCTCGTGACATTGAACTCGCTGGAGGTGGGCTCGAGGTATTGAAGCTTTTGCTGCTCCTCCTTGATTACTTTCATCGCGTATTCGGGGATCTGCAAAGTTCGAAAATAAGCATCTTTTTAACTTTTTCAAATTTTCTTCTCCGTGAAGATAGAATAGCTTATTTAAAGACTTTAAAAAATATATTTTAGAAACAAGCTTTTTTATTTTTAAACATTTCCAAACCTTGAGATTCTTCATCTTCTCCTCCATTTTATCGATGATGGTCACCTTTTCATCTTTCTCGATGCCCAACTCCTTCTTGATCACTTTTAGCTGAAAAAAACGATCATTTTTAGATGTTTCAAAATTTTCAATTAAAACTTCTTTTATTTATTATTATTTTGTTCGCTTGGCTATTCATCTATCCCTAAAGAATTTCATGATTTTCTGAAATATGCTTCAAAAGGCCTATAAATTTTTAATTTTTATCACTTCGTTTAGTAAAAAGATTGATCTACTATAAATTAAACTTTTTAGAAAGTTGAACACCTATTTGCTTGTGATATGTTTCAAAAATCGGTTTAAAAATTCGAGAATTTTGGACAAAATGATAAACTATGAACTCCGTCATATCTAATAAATACCTAAAAAATCTTCTCAAAAGTTACAATCTCGCTGTTTTAAAGGTATGTTTCAAATATCTCTAAAAATGTCCGAATTAATAACAGAATTATGGTAAAATGATCGGTCAGCTTCGATTTAGTTTTAAAAAATTATAACTTCAAAAAATGCCGACCTGTTCGTGAAGGAGATACTTCCTGTGATGCTCCTGAACTTTCTTCTCGACGTCCTTGTTGATGTCGTGTTTCAGCTTGGCCACTGTTTTCTCCTTCTCCACTAGTTCCAAAGCCAAATTCAGCCTTTGGTTGATCTGGAATTTTCATTTTTTAATAAGTTTCGAAGTTTTTCAAGATTCTCAATAAATAAATGCTCACATTTTTGCTCTCCATGACTTGTTGGAGCTCTTTCGTGTCGGCCGATTGCACCAGAGAAGCCACCAAGTCGCAGAGGTAGACGGGATTTTCGATGACGTTTTGCGAGGGATGCAGCAGGAGCTGAATTTGCTGCCCGAACAAGGGGCTATAGGCGACGATGTCTCTGCAAAAATTAAAATTTAAAAAAAAGTTTTTAAAGCTATGAATATTATTTATTGCACATCTATGGACGAGAGTTTTCTCAAATTTGTCTTCCTTTAAATCGAAAATTCACCTGATGGTCTGAACGATAGCCTGCATGGTTGCTTTGGTCTGGTTGTCCCGAACAATGGGCTCGGCGATCACGTTCTCCGTCTTCACGAGCACGATTCTCTGAAAATTCCAGTTTTGCCAAAAATTTTAAAATAGGATATTTAAGAGAAAAATGATACATTTCACCCGCTTGTTTTAATCAGATTCGATTAAAAGGAATTAAATTGATAAGTTTCAAAAATGCTATTTATAGAAGACAAAGTGATGAGGTTCATTAGATTGTCTAATCAGGTTGCAAAATAAAAAAAAAACGACATTTATATGTTTCAGAAAATGAGTATTTAGACTATTTTCTTAGATAATTTCAATGCGAACACGATTCCTAGAGGTTAACGAGTGCCAATACTCCAATCTTATTGCCTTTATAAAACGCTCTAAATCCCCACCTTCTTTCCCTCCTTCTCTTCCTTGTCCTTGGGCTCCTCCTTCTGCTTCTTGTCGAGTTGATCGGGGTCCTCAGCGAATAGCGTCTCCGCGTAGCCTCCCTCCATGCCCTCGGAGGGCACGTTCAGCTGGTTGTCGTACTTCCTTCGGCCCGCTCTTCTCCCATTTAGGGTCTGAAAATTAGAAACCTCAATATATATATATATATATATATATTTTTTTTTTTAATATTTTAATTATTTTTCTATGTTAAAAATAGACTGAAATATTGTTTATTTAAAAAAAAAAAATCGAATTTACCTTGTACTTCTCCACTTTGGTCGTCGTCTCCTCGTCAAGCGACTCGACGATGCGGATTCTGAAAATTAAACAAATTTTTACAAAAAGGATTTTTATAAGTTTCAAGTAGAAATGTTATACAAATTTTAACACACAATCTCAGTGATACACGAATGAGTTTTTTTTCAAAATAACTCGAAATGGACTTTGTATGCTTCAACATAAAGCATATGACAAGTGCCATGCTTATGATTAGTCTGAGGTGTGTAGTAGGCAATTAAAAAGTTTAAAAACCTATCTTCTATGTGAACTGGCAAATAGTATGTTTCACAATATCTCTTTATAAGGGAAAACACATAGAATCTTAATCAACGATGAATTGCAATAATACATTCAAAAGCTCACCTCCTATGCGCACTGAGAACAAGCTCGATGATCTGACCGACGTCTCGCATCTCAAGGATGTGCGCGAACGAACCCACGTTGTAGATCTCGGACAGCGAAGTGATCGCCTCGGCCTTGTTCCTGGGACCTTTTTCTTAGATTTATAGTCAAAGCAATAATAATCAAATTACACTTGAAGTATTGAAAATCTTAAGATTTTTGAAACATAACATATCAATTTTGTATGATTTTTAATATCTCCATTTTACGTCCAGTATGTATCAAGCAACTTGGAGAATACTCAATTTCCATTGCATTTGAAACGAATTCGAAACATTTTTGCAGTTGCAGAAGAGCCTAGACATACTACCAGCAGTATGACTATTTCGTTTCTATCAATTTTGAAGAAGCTCATTTCATTTCATTTTTTATTTTCAAGAAAAAAATTAAACTCACTCATCATCCTTTTTGACAAATACGCCCACGTAGGGTTGCTTCATCTCCAGTCGCTTTCTGATCAGGTTCTTCAAAGATTCGCTTTTGACGAGCTAAAAATGAAATTTAAAAAGGGTAAAAATGAATTAAAAAGATCTTTTAAAGTGATGCAAATAAAATTTTTGTAAAAATTAAAAAAAAAAAAACCAACATCGACTTTTTTGATGAATCCTGGAAACAGGGGGTATCGATTAATAGCGATGAGAGGCACATTTGGAAAGACGTCTGGGATTTTGACGGTTGTCATCGACTGAAAAGAAGTCATTTTTAAATTAGGGAAAAGATACAGTAATTTTTATCTTCCTCAGAAGAAACATCCTAATTTTAGCTGTAAGGATAGTGAGATTTTTATAATCCTTGAAAATTGGAGAAAAGGCTACACTAATTTCATTAATAGAGGAAGTTATTTTTATTTTGTGTTTTTGAATAAAAAACCCCCACCTCCGTATTATCAATGACCTCCAAGGCATCTTCCTTCTCCGAAACCTCTGCCTGCTCGGGAGACTTTTTGTCGTTTGAACTGAAAAATGGGATTTTTGAAATAATTTTTTTTTTAAATTGACAATTCTTAGATTTCTTGGCTAACGATAAGTTAGAGAAAGAAAGTTGCTGAGAAAATATATTTATTGCGGGTAGATTGCAGCAAAGGGTTCCTGACGATCGCCCTCCCTAAGTCTATTTAATTTTGAAAAAAACCTGCAAAATCGTAGACTTTGCTGCTGGAAGTTGACCCTGTGATTGACCAGAATCGGCCGGTTCGTGAAAGATGACGAGCATGAAGGCAGAGCGCCGAGGGACAGAGCTCGGCGGGAGTGGCATCTGAAAATTTCATTTTTTCAAATGTCTAATCGCAGACTCCAGATTGGATTGACGATTTTATATTTCTAGGCTTCTCGAAATATGTTCCAACTTTTTAGAATGAAAATAAAATTCAATGTAAAATTGAAAGCTAAAGAACTCACTGTTTCATAAGCTATTTGAAACATTTTTTGTTAATTTTACCTCGCCGATAGAATCTGCCCTCGAACCGCCACCGGGGAGAGTATTCGACTGGACGCTTGGAATATTTTACTCATCTAGAAAAATCGGATAATTTCGAAAATGAAAAAGTACAAATATCAAACTGTCTTCGAACAGTTTTTCTTTATACAAACAAGTCATTTCCCCAAATGAAATTTATTATTCTCACTTCCCGAGTATTGTACAATCAAACCAAACCAAAACAAAATATCTTTGAAAAAATCACAGAAATGTGGAAAATAACTATTCTTTAATAAGTTAAGCGAGCCTGAAGATAAAATAAATACCGTATTTAGAATTTAAAAACTGGATTTTTGGCGAAAGGAAAACCAACTTTATTACCATTTGGTATCAAATAAGAGCCCAGAAAAGGCTATTCCTGATTTTTCTTTTGTAAATTTCTCGACTTCTATTTCTTCTTTCTGGTTTCCTTCGCGACTGGTGCGGCTCCAGCGGATGTCGCATCGGCGCCAACCGGTTGCCACTGAAAAATCAAACTCTTAACATTGTAGAAAATTTGTCTAAATTTCAAGATTTCAATAAAATCGAGGAAATCGCCGAATTTTCAGTGTATCTAGAGCTTGGATGAGAAAATAAAAATGGCGTGCTCAGAAATTCCATTGGTAGAATTGATTCTATAAGCTTGAAGATTTTTGTTTATAAAATCAACGAATTTTCCAGTTTGATCTCGGAGTCTCAATGTAAATGGAAAGATGCAAAGAATAGATAAATCATCAGAAGTGTTATGCTTCACAACTTTCTAACAAGAATTATCTTTAAAAACTTTCGTTAAGAAAAGTGAATGAAAAATGTTAAAAATAAAACAAAAAACATACCACCACGGGATGCTGTCTGAAGAGGAAGGGCCATGGAGGCAGGACAACGAGCGCGGCGAGCACCGCACCACCGAGCACAATGTAGATCGCATGCGAGAGTTGCTAAATAGTTTTTTCCCTTTGTAAATTTTTCGATTTTTTTGAAAAAATAATACCTGAGTCGAGGTCCCGACGCCGAACCCGACCACTCCAGCGATGATCATGATCGTCTAAACACATTCGAATAAAAAGAATCAAATAAGAATAGAAACCTGGAAAATCTTCTCGGCGAGCTTCTGACCCTCGAAATCGTGGTGCGTCGACCAACGACGCAGAGCCGGCGGCAGCATCGCGATAAAGCCGTCCATTTTGAACCTTCTAATTAGAGTTAATTAGGTAACTAGATCAATCAACTAAATAATTAGGACAACTAACGCTAACACAAAGGTAGTCAACGAAGAAACTAGAGCTCGAAATGACAAGCGAGCTCTGAAGAAATTGAAGGATTTTGTTGAATAGAAGACGACAAAGTGATGATAGAATGGTAATTGAGTGATTAGAGAGATAATTAGCATAACTAGAGGATAATTGCGTGGAGACAATGGAAGAAATCGAGCTTTTGAAAGAGAAAGAAAATCGATAAAATGGAGATTAGAGCGGTGTAAAGGCAGGGTAATTAGCGGGTGATAATTAGCATAACCAGGTGGATAATTAGTGAAATCTCGAAATTTCAAGAAAGTAGCCGAACATAAAATGACCCAAAGAGCGTGTAAACGCAGGTTTTAGTGATGACGCAAAATAGGGAGTGAAAGGGTGCAAAAAGATGGAAAATAGCCATTCTTTAAACCTAATTATTTTTTCAAGTAGTATAACTATTTATTAATTTTAAAAATGCACAATGAAATAAAATAAACCGCATTTTTATAAATGCACTCGGAGATATAAACGTTTTTGATTCGAATAAATGAAAAATATTTGAGCTCGTTCCCCTATAAATATCATGGCAGTTTATAAGTCGTTTTCCATAAAAAATACAAATTATAAATCTCTGAAAATTAACTTCTGCAAAATAAAATTCTTAGCACCTCGTAGATACTCGTATTTAGCTGAATTTTGGTAAAATTTTAACAAGTCAATAAATCAATATTTTAGCCCCTGAGATCACAGTTTGAGAGAAAGCGATAGACATAAAGAGATTTGGTAAAGTCATAGAAATTTCGAAAAATCGATAAAATGCTCCATAGCTAGAGATTAAAATAGCACATTTTCAAAATCAATTTTAAAAAGTTCTGTAGAAAGTTAGTGGATAGAAAAATAGATGAATCCACCAAAATCGTCAAGGTTGTAGTGAATTTTAGGGCTTCCTGTAAAATGGCAGCTAATTATGACTACCTACTTGTAAAATTCAGCAGGTTTTAGGGTTAGGAGTTGTGAGAAAAGAAAACGAGCTGGTGAATTTTACAAATAGGAGTCGGCAGTGAATTGGTGAAAATACAGGAGGCGAAATTTTTAGCGAGAATATCGACGTTTTAGACGAACTCAGGTCGAACGTTTTCATCGTCACATTCCGAGTTATTTAGACCGGCATAGCCGAAATAATAGTTAACCGGTTGAGGGCGACGCTTACGGTAGTGACGATAGACAAATAGGACTAAAATTTCAAAATTCGTATTTTTTCCCTATTTTATCATTTTTTTTCAATTTTTTTCTTTGAAAGTTTTCGAGATATATGAAAGATATAAATTTAAAAAGTTTGATTGTAGCTTCTTGAAGATCATGAACTTTAGAGATTAAATTTTTTCTATTTTAAGAAGAAAAAGTATGTTTTTAAAAAATGTGGACTCTTCATATCTAAGAAAATCGCTAGCAGTAATCCGACTCTTTACAAGCTGTTATGAAATTCGAGAGCGATTATTTTAAAGCGCCAAACTTTTTCTTCTGTTTCTCTGCACAGCTATTCATATCTTTCGAAAGAGCTGAGAAAAAGATGAGAGTTCAGGGTACAGATAAGCATTTTTTGCAGTTTTCTAAAAATTAAAATATCGATTTTCGAAGAAGGGAAAAATATTCTTAGAGGTTTGAATTTCGATACTATCTTGCTTCCTTTTCTGCTAATTTCGATTTTTTTCATTCAGTATAAGTGAAGAACAATGAGAATTCGGTGCAGCGAATTCAGTTCTGCAAATCGATAGTGGGCACGGCCTATTTTTGCATTTTGCAAAGCCGAGGCAAGTTTTCTTCAGTTACCTGCGCCTCCAATAAGCAGCAACAAAAGGATCGTTCCAAATGTGGAAGTCGGATTTTTGCAGAGGTCATTTTTGATGTCGAAAATCGGCTTCCCCTTCAGAGAGGGTGGGGAATCACAGACGGTTTTCTCCTGAAATTTTACTTGATTTCTTTGCGTCATGCTATTGCGCATCTCTGTAAAATTATATCACCTCAAAAAAGTCAAAGATACAGTTTATGTGAAACATATTGTCTAAGTGGGAAATTAATTTCTTAAAGTCAAAAGGGGCTTTTTTTTAAATAATTAGATTGTTGTCACATATTTGGGACGTTTTCCACCGTAAATATCTTTTATGCGATGTGAATTATTTTAGTCAACCTTGCAATTACTATCCTTAATAATAGGACGAGATAGATGATATGACTGAGTTTTTGAAGGTGGAAAACGTCCCAACCGTCTGATTGTTATTTTTACAAGTAAAAACATCGAACCTGATTCAAAAAGTCGAAATTTTCGGTGGTGGCAATTTTGATGAACGGTTCCAGTTGACAATCACACTGAAGCGGATTTTTGGAGATGTCCAGGGAAGTCAGTGAAGGGAGCGATTGCCAAAGGGCCACGGGGATCTACAAAAATCGATGGTTATCGTTTTTTTGGAAATAACATTCCTAAAAATGCAAGTTTTAGTTTTTTCCATTTAAAAATCGATATCATTTGATTTCTTCTTCAAAAATAAGAAAATCACCGTCTTGATCTGATTCCCGCTCAAAATAAGGGCTTCCAAAGAGCCGAGACAATTTTTCGAAACGACGAATTCGGTGAGCTTGTTGTCTTGGAGCTCGAGTCGCCGAAGTCCTTTGATCTAAAAAGTTTCAAATAAAATTGCAGAAATTCGATTTTGAAGTTTTCTTCTATGACACAAAATATTCAATTGCTTTCTCTCAAAAATGCAATATGTTCTAAGATGAGAATAAGAGGAGGTAAATTTTACGACGTTCTATTGAACGAAGGATTAGCTTTTTAAAGCAAAAAAAGTGGAAAAATCAACCTTGCAAAAAGTCTCCGGATGAATGATGCCGATATCGTTCTCAGACAGGTCGATAAGCGTCAAATCGATGAATTCGTTAGTGTGGTCGGTGCTGAATAGGACGGACAGAAGCTCAGACTTGGACTTCGGAGACCGACGACCCAGAGCCTTCTTCATGTAGAGATTGCGAAGCCTAAAGATGTTTTTGATAAGTTTCAATTTCAGTTATTTTATATTGTTTCGGTCAAGTGAAATGAAAGTTCGTGTGTTGAAAAATAGCGAGAGACGCAGAGAAAAGTGCGTACCACTCTTTCCATTGTCCCCCACTGACTCTTCTTTTTCTGCGCTTAGCCTCCTCTTTGCGCGCATTTCTCACAGTGGCACTCTTTAACACATGAACTTTCACTTCATTTGACCGATACAATATGAGATGCTAGTAAAAATCAATAGTTTTGTTGGCATCTAAGTCAATTAACGTTTTTTTTTTTTCAAAATCAAAGATAATTTCAATGAATGCGTATAAATGAATGTTTGATGGTGTGTTTAAAAAATGTCTATCAGTAAATGTTTCAAAATTAGGCGTTTCCTTGAAAGCAAATGCGTTAAAATTCCAATAAAAGGGAAATATGACTTTTTCAATGGTCCAAATGGATTGACATCTGCCGTCGAGAGAATGTTGTTGTCGTTGAGGTACAGGAATTCCACGTTGGGTGTCTGTTGGAACGTCTCCTTGGCTATCGCCTTGATGCCATTAGACGTCAGATTCAGGAGTGTGACGCTGGTGTGCTCGTCACCTGAAAATTAGAATATTTGGGATAATTAAGTGAAGATAATTAGGGCAATTAAACCAACAACGTTAGTTACCTTCCGGAAACAGTCCCTCTCGCATGTCCCCAAAGCTGTTGCCGGTCATGATGATCGTGTCGAGATGGGGAAAGGCTAGCTGGTGGAGCTGAAAATGAAACTAAAAAAGTGCAATTTTTTAAATCTAAAATAGTTTTTATCGACGAACAAGTCACCTGCTGAAAAACGTCAGGGTTTTTGAATCCGACGTCCCTGCACGTGACGCTGACTCGCTCGCATCGGCAACCTCGGGGACAATTTGCTTCCTCATTTGAGGGCAGGTGGAGGACGGCGTCGCCTGGAAAATTTACCGACTTATTGATTATTTATAATTTAAGGAAAAAAATTTGCAAATGCAACGTGCCACTATCGAATTTTTCTATACATTAAATCACTTGATTGAAACATATCTTTTCTAGAAATCGATTCTTTAAAGTCTTTCGCAATAAAGTCAAGTTTTCAAGATCAACTGCGTATTTTCCTATTTTCTTCGTTTGAATTTCGATGAAACATCTCTTTCAAGTCAAAACTAGAAGGCCAATAAAAGGTGATATGCCACGGAATCACCATTTCTTATCAAATTATCAAAATTTCAAAATCAGAATCAACCATGCCTAATAGGGCCAGAATCCCGAAGAATATCGCCAAAGTCATCCGATCCGGCGACCGCATCTTGAAATAAAAGGGGCGGAGCCTGAAAAATTAATTCTTAAGAAATTCTAAAGAAAGTGCATGGTTTATGGAAAAATGAGCGGAGCCTGCACCAAAGCCCGAACCATATCTATTTACAAGCGAGAAGGACAAGCAAAAATCGTCGTCATCGGCGAAACCTGATACTCTCCGAGGGGCTCTCAGGCATGTTGAAAAGAAGGATGCAGAGTAATAGGATTGTTGATAAGAAAAAGAAAGCACTGATAAAAACGGATACTAATTTATAGATCAATGATAAAATAGTGATTTTGTAGGTTTCAGACCACCCCATACAGCTGTGTACTTTTTGATAAGTGCACTCGTTTTTGGGAAACTAAGAGAAAAATGACAAATTATCGAAAGATATTGAGCGGGTAAAATGATAAGATTGATAGCCGTTACATCGGAACATCAGGGAACTTTACTGGTAAGATACGAAAGTGTCTGATTCAGAAAGTTATCTGTAAAAAGTAATAAATCAACTGATAATCGAATTTGATCTCATAAGCTCAAGTGATAAGATCTGATAAACTCCAGGTAATCAGTAAAACTAATAAATCAATGGTCATTCAGCACTGATAAAGCCTATCACTGAAATCTCCGATTATCTGATAAGAAGTGTGAAGGCCCTCACCGATGTCAGGCTGAAGGGAGGAAATGGGTTGATTGTTATTGGCAAGTCGACTGGGGGCTTTAGTCGCCACCCGGCTGGCGCGAACCTATACAGAATCGAGAGAGAACGAGAAAGAGATAGGGAAAAGGGAGAAATAGCTTAGGGAAAGGAGAGAGGAGAGAAAAGAAAGAAAGGAAGGAAGTTAGAAAGAGAAACAAAGATAGAGAGAGAAAGAAATGTTATGTAAGAGAAAGAAAGATGATGAGTAACGGACAGAAAGTTAGAGAGTTTTTGTACTTTTCCTAACACTATTTTCTGATTCTTTCCTCTTTAAATCTCTTATTTACTTATACTCTCTAAAAATGTTCTCCATCTTTTTTTATTCTCATTTATCACAATCTTTCCTTCTCTCCCCCTTATTTTCTTCTTTCTCCCTCTCAATTTATCATTCTCTTTCTTAGAGTGGGAGGGGTGATCGGAAGGAGCGAAGATAATCGATTTCTCTCTGTTCTCTTACCCGTTCGCAAATCCCTTTGACTTAAAGAATTCGAAATAGCACTATCGTTCAAGAAAGCGCAAAGAGGAGCATAGAAATTTCAGAGAGCACTGTAATTGAAGAGGATGAACGGAAAAAGAACGAGAAATAGTATTAAGAAATAATCGAGTCAGGGAAAAATATAATGTTGAGAGAGTACAGTAATCGGAGAGGGTTCGAAGAAAAGTAGCCACGAAAATTTTGCAAAGATGAAGAGAGGAGAGAGGTGCGGCGATCACACTTTAAACCACAGAGAAACGAAAATGATAGATAGTTTGATAGACGATATTGGAAATGAGAAGAGGGAAGAGAAGCAGAAAAGGTAAAAGAAGAAATAGTATTGAAACATAGGAGAGATAAATAGAGAGAAAGAAATAAAGAGGTCACTCCATTTCCACCCGTTTGTCACCGAAATCACTAATATATCATTGCGACGCGCATTTGCATCGTTATCTAGCGTAATTTGGTATCTTTCTTTTTTCTTTTTCTTTCTCTCTTTCTTTTTCCTCTCTTTCTTTCTTCTTCCTTCTCTTTTCCCTTCTTTGATATCTCTAATTAATCCCCTGGTTTATATCGCATTTTCCCAAAATCCCCTTTTCGGTCACTAATAAAAGGACAATAAAAATGATTTGTACTCTTTCGAAAAGTTTTCGATTTTTTTCATCAAAATAAAATGCTCTTGAGAAAATACTAATTAGCGTTGCAAAAAATCACATTTTGAAAGACTGTTATTATCACCTTGCCCAAGACTAAAGTCTAATTTCATAGGTTTCAAAAGTTTGGAGCTTCAAGATTATTAAAGATTCGTTATGTTGCCCCTTCGCTAATATAAGTAAGAAATATGTTAGAAAAATAGCTAAGCTCCAAGGAAGTGACGATTCTTAGGGCTTCAAAGAAAGTCATTACCAACTCCGTTTTGGGTCAATAAATAAATTGTGAGAAAATCGAATGCACCTCTTTCCTTGCATTCCAATTCCAATTTGTACATTTCCGTTTCCTCACATGCTTGATTCTCCTCTTTGAACTCTCGAAAATGCGTAAACATTCCATCGAATTGCTCTATCGCGGTCCTTCCGGCTCTCGAAAAATGCCTGAAAAATTAAACACATCAACTTTTTTCGTCCCATTAAAATGAGCTTTTTAGCCAACAACAATTTAATGTTAATTTTAGAAGAAACTCCTTTAGGTAACCATTTTTCTTCGAATCTATAAAAAAAAACTCAGAAAATATATATTTCAATCCAAATATGTTTCAAAGAGTCATGAATTTCAAAGAAAAATTCGTAGGTGAGTCATTTTTCTTTGAATCTATAAACAGCAAATGTTCTTTCAATCCAAATGTTTCAAAAAGAGTTGGTGAAAATCAATATTTCCTTTTGACAATATACATCTTTATGCTTGGGTCATACTATTTTCTAACAAAAAGCCCGCCAACTATCAACTAAACCCTACTGTTCTCATATCCTGTAGAAGATTCGGAATAATCGATATTTTTTTAATGATTTCCTTGGGTTCTCGAGATATTATTTTTGGATATCCGAATTTCCCTCCTCCATTATTTTGAAACATACCAAAAGCAAATGGCCAAGTCTTTCGGCTTCGAGGCGAATTTTATCGGGCGGCGATCTTTTAGAGCTTCAACTAAAAATCGACTTCGGTCTGGCGTCGTCAGTCCCGCACCTCGACATTTCTCCATCTGAAATCAGGAAAAAAATAAAAATCGATAAAAATTTTTAAATTTGCGAAAATCCAACAGGAAAAAGTCGACTTTAGGTGGATTGAACAAGTTAAACTCATTTGGTAAAAATGTAAAGAGTGCGAGAAAGGAGAAGAAAGAGAATGAGGTTGTTTAAGAAAAGAGTTAATTTTTTTTTTTGAGAAACCACCTGCTGACAACAGATTCAGAGAAGGAATTCAAAGATCTTCGGCGCGCTTTTCTTCGATTTTGTCGGATTTGCTTGAAACTGGAGTTCCAGATTTCGAATTTTGGGATTCGGTTTCATCGAAATTCAGGTCCGGCTTCACGGAGTTGTGTTTTTTGTGACGAACGTTTCTGAAAATTAAAATAAATTTAAAAAGAGTAGTAATTAAGTTTGAACCTCTTCGGATGCGGTAGCCCTGGACTTTCCTGTTCTTCTCCGAAATCCATTTGAATCGGGGTGGGGGTGGGTAAGTCTCGGACTTTTTCCAGGCGAGGGCAGTCTGAGGAATCGACTTTTTAAAAATCTAAACAAATCGATAAACCTGGTCTCCTGATCGCGATTTTCGGGATTTCCGGTATGGAAGGAGTTCTCGCGACTTTTTCTCTCTGAAAAATAGCATTTTCTAGAATTTGAGAGATTTGAAATTTCGGTCTCAAATGCTAAAGGATTCAACTATTTAATCCTCAACTTACTTGAGAAACCTAATGAATAAATAATTCGTGGATAGGCTGTCTTTTTTTCGAATGGTTAAAACCTTTCGAAAATGATTCTATTATCAGACGTTGGAACGTTTTCCACTGCAAAAATTCGATCATCGTCGCTCGTCATTCCACTATAAGGATAGTAATTCAAATGCTGGCTGGAGTGCATTCACCGCATAAGGAATATTTGCGATGAAAACTATCCAACGTCTGATTGTCATCCTTTTAGGAAATTTCTAGCCTTTCGAATAAGCCATAAGTTACCTGTAGATTGTTGAGTAGGATAGGTTTTGGCGCTTTCGGGGTGTTTGGTGAATTGTTTCGCTGCACGGTGGTTGCACCATTCAAACGCACCGCGCCATTCGTCGTTCCATTCGCATGCTTTTGTCGTTGCGGCTGATCGGTCTGCGAGCCGGGCTGGATGGAGATCGATTCGTTGTTAGAAGATTGCTGAATCTGGAAAATCGATAGATTATGTTTTTGTATGAAGATTAAATGCTTCAATTTTGACTGAGAAATCAAGTTTTCAGAAGACCTTTAAGTTTCTAGTTGTTTCTGATTGGAATAAGTTTCTTGTTTTTTTCTGAGAAATCACAAAATGTTTAGTAAAATTTAGAGCATTGCTACAATATCCAAAAATCGGTTTCAAAGAATTTTGATATATCAAAAGTTTCAATGAAAAGTGTTGGTTAAATTTTTCACATTAAGCTATTAGGAAAATATATATTTCGAACAACATTAGCAAAAGATTCGCTCTTTTATATGTAAAAATGCATTAAAATAAGTCGAGGTTTAATGATGAGCCATTTTCTTACCAAATTGTTTGGAGTTGAATTCAGATTTTACCTAACTTTACGTCACAAGATTTTGACGACAAAATGTGTACTGGGCATTTCCTCGTATGAATAGAGAAATTGAAAATTTACTCACCCGATTTTGTCGCATATTTCTCTGATCGACGATGAATCTGTATGTGGTCATGTTGAGTTTCCCTGAATTGAGGAATTACGTACAAATCAAAAGTTCAAAAATTACGTCAGACTGGTTTGTGGTTATTTTTCATCATCGAAAATTTCTATATCTAAGACGTTTTCATAGCTATTCTTCAACGGTTAAAGACTTCTTTTGGAAGAGTTTTTAAAAATTAGGATTTTTTAAAGAATCCCCTGAAACCCACATAATTTCATGTGGAAATAGAGCAGATGCCCGGTGGATAGCGCGATGCAGGAAAACGAGGCGAAACAGATGAATGCCATCGAGACCCACAGAAAGTTGTAACAGTGGATCAGGCCACACCAAATATGCTTGCTTCCTGAAAAACGTCATTTTTAAAATCCACGTCCTGAATTTTAACTTTCAGAGGAAAAACATCTGAAAGGTAACCTTTTTAATTTTGAGGTTGTGAGTTTGAAGATTTAATATGAAATAGGAATAAGATACCCAGCATTTGTTGGGCTTTTGGCTTTCTATATGGCGAAAATCTAAAACCTACCCGATTGAGGATCCTTTTCCGTCCTTAATAAACTCGATTCGGTGAACCAGAAATACAGGGAGACCAGGAAAAACCAGCTGGAAAGGGTTGAGGCGATGGTGATCAGAACGACCAGGAAAAAGAAGCATCTAAAAATTGTTTTATATTTAAGAGGGGTTTTCTATCCAAACGGATCTTATATTAGAGAAAAAGATTCTAACTATAGGGGCCTTCTATTTTATAACCTGTAGTTCTTCGACCCGATACAGTTGTTGAGCCAAACGCAATGATGGTCGAATCGCTCCACGCAATTGTTGCACTTCCTGCAGTGTTTGGTGTTGGCGATTCTGAAAATAAAAAAATAGAAGGACTCGAGCCTTTTAATTGAAAATCTATGGTATTTTAAATTTGAATTCTTGAAACGAGAGCCAGTCAGAAATTGGAAAAGTTCAGATTAAAATTCATATAAGATCCCCTTGAAACTTATTCAAAAATGTGATCAATTTAATTAGGTATCTCTAGAGACATTTGAAAATGCAATTAACCTTGCGGCACACAAGAATTTAAAGATTTAGTGGCTTTCAGAGTTAGTCACTTATTGTAGCGGATTAAAACTAAGCTCTGTCGAATCGATAAAAACAAGAAAAAAGTGTAAACTTCTAAAATTTTTGAGCCTATCAGTAAAAAGATATCGAAAACATCTAAAAAATCTTTCCAGGGAGAAATTTTCCAAGTAATCACCAAAAATACAAGAATAGCCTCAACAAACCGATTGCTCAATTCCAAATATAGCAAATTTTCAATATTTCGAGACCTACACAAATATGTCGCAAACATTGCAGTAGCCATTCTCTATCACATGTCGTCCTGTGGATGGATTGAAATCTCGCGGTTTATAGCCTGGAAATTTTAGAAATGATAAAAAAAACAATTAGATTAAATAAAATTTAACATATTTATTTTTTCCAGAATACGTTTTGAGTAAGTTTTTTCTCCAACTTAGAAGATGATAAAACTATCAATAATTTAAGAAAAGTGTTTTATCGCAAGTTTTAAACCTACCGAATCTTCGTTTCTTCTTTAGCTCATCTGGACAAACGTCGTATATCGTCAGGGCTATCACAAAAATGTAGACGATGCCGAAAGCACCAAGGAAAGCTGGAAAATAAAATTTTTAAAAAATCGATAATTCCCGCTTTTCCATTTTTTCCAACGCACCTAACGGAGCGACGGGGTAATATACAAGCGACACGTAGAGAGCGATCGGTAGAAGCACCAGTGACAGGGAGTACTCGAATAACTGAAGTTTAAATATTCATATTTACTGGATGAGATGTGGGGATCAGGTTATAAGAAATTTTACAAAATATGCGAAAGTTTAACATTTATAATTTCTGTTGTTTTCTTACCAAAAATTAAAAACGATCATAAAAATATTTGTGGGA
Organism: Diploscapter coronatus; assembly: GCA_964036155.1. Lineage (NCBI taxonomy): Eukaryota > Metazoa > Nematoda > Chromadorea > Rhabditida > Rhabditidae > Diploscapter > Diploscapter coronatus. The sequence goes on along the minus strand of OZ038422.1, from coordinate 41,426,581 downwards.
TGCCATTTTAATATGCAAAAATTTTAAACTTATCAAATTTGTTCAATTTACCTGAAATTTGGAAATTCCTCTCCCGGAGCACATATCGAAATGCGAAGATCCAAAGAAGTCAGAAGAAACCGACTTCTAACGTCGAGCCCTACTGGCCATAAAATGGAATCTGAAAATGGCGATATTTTATAACGTAAGCTACGAAAATTTCGGAAAGTTAGAGTAGAAAAATTCTAGCAGGTGCTGAGTAACCCATAAGAAAAATGGTGTGAAATGTCAAGGATTTGGAAGAGCCAATTTTAAAAAAATTATTCCATACGTTCTTCAAGACCTGTTCCTTAACATGGAATTAGAGATCAAATTCTAAAAAATCGAAGGGAAATTATGAAATCTTGTAAAACTATTTGCAAGTAGTTGACGGGTACAAGAGTGCTATTGAGAAATGCAAGAATCGGAAGGTAGGAGGAAGAGGAAAAGAAACAGAAATTGGGAGAAATCGTATGGAAAAGGAAGAAACAGAAAGAGTTAGAGATAGTGAAAGAAAGTTAGGGAAAGAAGAAAATACTCTTGAGCAGAAGCTTGAAACTGCGATGTTGTTATGGCAACTAAGGAAAGAATGAAGAAATTGGAGAGAGTGCGAAGAAAAGGACGGAAATCTTAATTCACCCTGCGTAGAAGAACTCCATAAAAGTAAGTTGATCGCGCTGCTATAAAATTTACGAAAAGTGTTAGAAAATAACAAAATCTAGAGAAATAGTATGTATTTTAGAGAGAAAAGAAACTGAGGTTCGAGAATTTTTTCATCTGCTTAGTCCATTTTAAACTGCGTCAGAAACCGGAGGCATAATAAATATTCTTAGGCAAATAGTGTATGATTTCAAATTACCGTAATCCCTAGATTTTTCTCTATAACTTTTCCCATAAGTTCGAGTTTCGGGTTAAAAGTCCGAAGATAGGATTAGAAAAGATTAAAATTCGAAGAAAATTTACCCGCCTTATGGGATCACTGAGACGTTTTCTCAAGTAGATGCGCCATGATGTGATCTGAAACGTAACTCGATAAATATAAGCCGATTTAGTTCAATGATAAAATTCTCAATAAAGTGTTTGCAAAAACCATAAAAATTTAGTAGATTGAAAAAATCTACCAGAAAACATAAAATTTGGTCGCTTTGAAAAAATGTCCGCAAAAATCAAATCTCATCAAATCCGAGAAATATGAACCATCTCACGTACGTGTTATTTTGCAAATGTTTTGCAGAACCCCCATTAACCTTATATGACGTCATATGCTCATTATTTTCAATTTTCCATGTACGCGCTTTGAAGTAAAATTCCTCCATTTTCAAGTTTTTTCTCCGATTCTCTCGTTTTCAATTATCTCTAGTCAGAAGCTCTGTGAGGCTCTGCAGAATCGATTTTCGCGCGTAGCTCGCTTTCCCCCAGAAGGCCTTTCTCCTCACAAGGGAGATATGTGGAGGCGCACGCACTTACATGACTCCATTGCCTCATTTTAACTATTTTTTTTAAGTTTTCAGTTTATGTTTCAAAATTTGCATAAAATTGAATATTTCTTCGATATGTAGTATGTGTTGGTGGCTAAAAAGGAGAATAGCTATCTTAAAGTTCTCATTTTCTTTTCTAAATCACAAAAAACTTGTCTCTCAAGAGAGGTGTGGAGGCGTATATTTACATGACTCCATTACCTCATTTTGAACTATTCTATTTCTTTCCATCTAATTAAAAATATTTCGTATGTGTCAAAATACGGGGATTCTATTGAATGATCGTGTGAGCAATAGCAACTAGACAAAATTCATTTCTAACATCAAATATAGCTGTTAACGTTTCTTCCTCGTTCGGTGCATCTCTATTTTAACAAAAAAAAACTTGAAAGTATGACGCCATAAAATTATTTCCCTCTAAGCATCACATAGGAAATTTATAGTCCTCATTCTTAATAAGCGAAAAAAATCGACTAACCCAATTTCCGTCATTTCAGGTAATCCACATATCCACGAAAGTCATGTGGATTACGGTGGTCGCCCTTTTGGGGGCGGTTTGCCAATCGATTTTTGCGGAACAAACCACCATCCGAGTGCCACCCATCAAGCCCGAGGTGGGGATCTGGAAAAAATTCATTTTTTTTTTTAGAAAAATTGAAAAAAATCGATGTTTCAAGATTTTTCAAATTGTTGAGTGTAAAACTATTTTAAAAAAAAACGATGCAGAAACCGCATTAGTACTAATGAAATACGTTTTAAAATCATCAAAATGATCTAGGAGAATTTTCAAAGTGATAGTTTCCAGTTAGAATAGATCTTAGAAAAATATGAAATTCGAAAAATTTCAGGCCGATTCCTATGTGTGCACGTCCGTGCCCATTGATGAGGCTGAACACTATATCAGTAAGAAAAATTTCAACAAAAATCGATATTTCAAAATATTTCTTAAAAATCGGCTTACTTAAAAATGTTCGAATAGAAATGAACGTATTGAAGGAAAAATTAACAAAAATCTAACTGCAAAGGAATTTTTGAAATAGGCTTAAAAAAGAACTTACCAAAAATTTTTATTCCAGCCGGTTTCAAAGCCGAGGTCGGAGAGTCGCACAACGCGCATCACATCCTGTTGTTCGGCTGCGATGAGCCTGGAAGTAGCGAAATCATTTGGTAACGTTTTTTTTTTTTTATCTTTTGTCTATTTTTAACGCGAATGAACGTAAGATTAACAGTCATTCCTAGCAACGGATATAACGTTATTTTGAAACCTACATAATGTATTCTTAACCTGGGCAGATTTGGAAGTTTTCGATCCGATATAAGATTCTTCATTATTGTCTAGTGCTCTTATCCATGATGACGAACAGCAAATTGAAAGCAAGCTACGATATTTCTCAGCAACACTCAAATATAAGGTCGAAAATGCTCAGGTCTGAGTGAGTCTGGGAAAATTTCAAATTGAGTTGTTTAATTTGTATTTTTAAAGCGAGAGGCAGATGTTGGAACGTTTTCCATCGCAAATATTCCTTATGCGATGTGAATGCACTCCAGTCAGCGTTTGAATCACTATCCTTATAATAAAATGACGAGAGATGATATCGAATTTTGCAGTGGAAAACGTTCCAACGTTTGGCGAGAGTGCGGTTTGACTTGAGAGAATTACGAAACCATTACTGACGCTATTTTGATACTTACTCCCAACATCTTACTGTGCAATTTTCGAAATATGTAATCTTCACATCAACTAACGACGGCAGCACTGAGAAATCTTTCGTTTCAGAATAACATGACTTCCGATTTTTCAAAACCTATTAAAAATCAATCAAAATTACACTGTAATCCTCGATTTTCCAGGGATTGCGGAGAGATGAGTCCTTTGGCGGGAGAGGGTCTTGATCAGGCTCCAACATGCGCCTCGTCACCCAACATCCTTTACGCCTGGGCCCACGACGCCCCCGAACTGACGTTGCCTGAAGGTAAGTAGAATAACTATCGAAGTTAATTACCCTAATTATCTAAATTTTAGGAGTGGCTTTCCGCGTCGGTGGCAATACGAAGATTCAATATCTGGTTATGCAGGTAAAACTAGATTTTTTTTCCATGGAAATCGAAACGAATATCAAATTTGACGAATTTAAAAGATCTACAGAAATTTTGAAATATAAGGATTTTTTTTCTAAAAGTTACAAAAATCTTTCAACCAACAAAAGCTTTCCCAAACCTTCAAATTTTTGAAATTCAATCTTTCTTAATCTTTTCAAATTGTACGATCCACTCAAATTTTTCAAACAGTTTAAAGGTATCAAAAATATTGGATATTTCTCAGGCCAGCCTAAATTTTAAGGTATACTACCAATTTCTGCAAACAATAAAAATTGTCGAATTCGAGAATCTCCAGAATTATCGATTTTTCCAGGTCCACTACATGAAGCAGCAAGACCAAGAAGACACCTCGGGAGTGACGCTGACGCACACCAAGGAGCCGCAGTCCAAGACCGCCGCAACCATGCTACTCGTCACCGGGGGTGTGGTGCCGCCCAAAAGCACCGGTAGGCTGATAAATTGATTTTTAAAAGTATCACAAGTGCTCTTATTCATAGATCACGGTGACTTCTAGCTATTATGTTTTGAGAAACACACAGCATGCACTAAGCAGTTCTATAAAAAAGATGATTCAATGCACTTTTCTTAGAAATATATCCAAAAGTTTTTGCGCGATATAAAAGAATCGGATTATTTTTAGAAAGCAAATTATCTTCAAAATTAAAAAAAATAATAATAAAAGAAAACTTACAGTAATCCCAAAAGTTGATTTCCAGAATCCTTCGAGACAGCGTGCGTGATCGACGAATCAGTTGAATTGCACCCATTCGCCTACCGAACGCACACCCACAAGCACGGTGTCGATGTGAGCGGATGGATCGTGCAGGAGGTTGGAATCTGAAAATAACATTCTTTAATTTTGATTTTTTTTAAATTTCCTATAGAAAATTGAAAAAAGTTAAGAACTTGTAATTTTTGTTAGATTCTCAATATTTCTATTTAAAATTATTTTTCCCATTTTTCAAAAATGTACTTTTCTTATTTTAGAACGAGAAAGGCGACGATATGTGGACGTTGATCGGCCGCAGAGACCCCCAACTCCCACAAATGTTCGTGCCCGTTTCTAATCAATCCATCGTCATCAGGCAAGGAGACCTACTGGCTGCTAGGTAAACGACTCGACTTAATTGCCCTAGTTACCAACTTAATTACCCTAATTATCCAGGTGCATCCTGAAGAACGACGAGAATCGAGAGATCACCATTGGACCCACCGGCTCGGACGAAATGTGCAACTTCTACATCATGTATTGGGCTGATTCCGACAAGGTAGGGGAGTGATAATTGGACAATTAAATCGGAGTTAATTGGCTAATTATCAAGTTAATTAGCTTTATATAACCATCCATGTCGACCTAGGGAGTTAGTGAATGAAAAATTTATCATGTTCCTAGTGATCTCTGAAAAACTTATCCAACAGTTTTCAAACTCAATTACGCAATTATCGTTACTACTCACTTAATTATCCCTCCAATTAAGGTACTCCAAGACAACACGTGCTTCTCGCCGGGTGCCCCATACTATTATTGGTCCTCAGAGGCCAATTTGAACCACATCCCGCTATAAATCAGCCCACCCAATCAACAACTAGTCCAAATCAAGAGATAACCGGTGACTTTGCATGTTTGTGAGATCTGACCTTTTCTCATCATTTTGAGCAATAGTTATTTTGTATTTGTGCTAATTTCTCCCAAAAAGAGGCGAGCGACAAGACGAGGAGAGCAATCTACTTACTTATATCTGTGAAAAATAAAAATTTCTTCTTTGTTAATGTGTTTTATTAATCGTGTTTTGTTAAGATGGAGGAATTTGGATAATATTGGCAGAGCCTTCAGATCAATAATTAATTTTTAAAAATTGAATTTAGTAAGCTTTTTTGTGAAGCATAGTTAAAGAAAATTTGATTTTTTAAACAACTTTTAGGAGAAAAAGTATGCACATCAGACACGACAAAGAGTGCTCATTCCAGGAATTTTCGTGAGACATTAATAAAAAGTCCATGCTTTGACTTTTTAAGCATTTGTAATATTGCGTCGACTACTAAAAATAACTACAAAGTGCAAATTAAAGCCGTTTCGTAAAACCGGAGCTTTCATGCCAAACTACTACAAAGGACAGCTAATTTTTCGAGTTCAATATTTTTACATTTTTATTTTCTTCATTTCACCGATGCTCATTTGCATCTAAAACTTTAACAACTTTAATTTAGAATTGAAACTTTGAAAATTCAATTTTGGCTAATTTACCGACGTCAGTATTTTGGAAATTTGGTGAAATTATATAATTGAATTTTTTGAAATACGCATATAAAGCCAATGGAAAGTGAAACCGTTTCAAACTTCAACAAGAATATCTCATCCTGGATTTTATGGGAGTTTTCGGGATATATCAAATCTTTGCAAAAATATACGCTTCAACAAATTTCATAAATAAAAATTCAAGAACACTGACAATTTCGGATACGCATAGATAATGAAAAATTGGAAGAAAGTTTACTTATCTGGAAATGTCTACAAGTTTATTTTTTAGAAACTCAATCTTTATCCAAGATTTCATATATCCTTCAAAATCCTCATTTTTCAGGAATAGAATTACCGGGTCTTTTCTTAATGACTGCTTATTTCGCGCTGGTGGCCTTCTTCTTGACGACGCCGTGGTTGTAGACGTGAGCCACATTGACCTTAATCGTAAGAAATTTGATCCCAGAATTTAGTTTAATCTCAGAATCGAAATCAGACTTCTCAAAACTCGATCCGCAGACCGCTCTGCAGAAAAATAATGCATCTTTTCGAGAGAAAGATAAAGAAGACATGTTTTTCTCTCTCAATATGACACGTTATTTTTTGCTGAGGATCGAGTTTGAGAAGTCTGAGATCAAAATAATCTTTAAAATTTAATTTAACCTGATTTAAAAAAAAAAAAGAATATTGTACCTGCGTGGTCGTGATCTGGTCCTTCGTGTACGCCAACTCAGAGGTCAATTCGGAAATGATCTGGAAATTTGAAAGAGATGTTTCAAGATTTCATAAATAAAATGAAAATACCATGAAGATTCAAAAATCATTAAATTCTTGTGAGTTTCAAAAATTGTTAAAATAGACGATTATTTGAAAATATCGACTTTTGAGTGTGAGAGACTATTTATAAAAAAAAAATAAATTTAATTAATTCGGGGACCTTCAAAACGCCGTCGCGATTTTTGGTAAGGAGGTCGCGTGCCTCGGCTAGGTCGTACTCCGCCATCACGCCTGCGCCCAACCAGATGCAGACCTAATTTTTTTTTTTTTATTTTATTTTAATTTTAAAAATAAACCTTTTCCGGTTTCGGCACAACCGCCTTCGTGTAGACCTCGTCCGAAAGCAGGTAGGTCGTGTGGAACGGCTCACCTTTCTCCTGGAAGCTTTTAATGATTTTTATTTACAATTTTATTTTTTAGTTTATATTTTCTAAAAATAAAAATCAACCTTCTTTTCTTCCAAAGCGTCCAGAATCTTCAGGCTGTTCTCGTAGTCGGGCAGTTTTTCGTTCATCCTCAAAATTTCAAAATTAAAGCCGACTGGTTTCTGGAAAACTTCAAGTCGGTTAAGTTCATCTACTTTTTCGTCAAAACATTTGTATTAAAAGTAGTAGTTCGAACTTTTCAAGAATCCTTTTCTTAAATAATAATAGTATTGTTGACGTCGAAATCTGGGAGGCGTGCAAAGCAGTGCAAAACTATTTTTAGTGGTGAGAAAATCAGAAAATAGCACGCGAAAAGGCGAGACTGGCTTAAAATCGCTTCTTTCTCCCCGCATTTTCGACCTTCCAGATTTCGGCATCAATAATAAAAAAAAAAACTAAAGTCAGAAATTTTGATTTGAAATAAAATTCGAACTTGTCCTTCTGCTGCGTCATGGACATCTCGACATATTCGTATTTGGCGAGTCGTTCGCGCAGCATTTTGACGGCCTCTTCAATAGACAGGCCCTCAGCAGTCAACCACTTGTCAACGTCTTCCTACAAATAATAAGCTTCAATGTTCTACTAGGAGTAGAGAGAAATGACAAGAAATATTCGGTTCGTTTTGTATTGATAAAATTAAATTTTTAAAACAGGGAAGTTTCGAGTATATTTGTCAAAGTTGTTAAAGAATTGGAACAAATTATTATAAAATAGTCGTTGTTTACTTTACTCTTGATAAAATGAAAATTCTAAAAAATAATCAAGTCTTAGTACGTCTCAAAATCACTTCAAATATAATAAAATGGCTGACTTGATAGTGGGGTTTCTCATGGTCTTCTTTATTAAAAGTAAAGATAAAACTCACAATGACGTCCATAGCGGGGATTCCGCGCTTCGAGGTGGCCGCTTCGGTCGACATTTTTGCTGTTTCCCTGGTTTTATTATTATTTTTTTTAAATTTTCCGATTTTTTGAGAATTATTCCTAATTTTTATAGAATTTCAGGTTTTTTTTCTGGAATTACAAGTGTTTTTCTTTCTAAAATTTCCTATTTTTCCCGACTTTCCTAGAATTTCTAGGATTTTCTTTTAATCCCGTGATTTTTTTTCTAAAACTTCCGGTGTTTTCTTTTCTAGATATTTTCAGAATTTTCCTGAGTCTTCCCATCTTTTTCGATTTTCTTCCATTTTTTATTTACCTGATTTCCTGGCTCCTTCCGGATGTTTAAAGATCAGACCAAGTCGTCTTCAACAGGCAACAGTAATACTGAAATTTATTCATTGCTTTTAACTCCTGAAAGATGAAAATAGGGGATCTGCGAAAGGGATAACGCAATGTTTCAAATTTTCCCTAAAAATTGGAAAAAAATTTATTCATGCTCTCGACGAAAAATTGCATAAGTTTTACTAAACACCGAAGCGACGAGGAGAAATATAACGAAAAATACACAACAAAAATGTAATCAGCATGAAAATATTGGTAAGGGTAAGCATAGAAAAATCAGATAGCCTAAATAAAATGAATCTGGATGAAAAGTGGGAAATTTCAAAAACTTTCCACCCCTCAAAAACGTGATTTCTAAACGGGGACGATCACAATGGGTATCAGCAAAATAAGATATTTCAAAAGTGATAAAAATAAGACATTTAAAAAACGAGCACACAGGATAATAGGAAATTTCGTCGATTTTCTGTAAAATCATTAAGTTCACAGTTCATTAAACCGAAATCGAATTTTTGGGAAAAATCGGAAAATTAGAAATTGCGCTAAAATCGATCAAGAAAATCAAAAGAGAAAGACTGAATTCGACGAAGAAACAGTAGGCTATTTGGAGAGGGCGGAAAGATAGAGGATAGTTAGTGAAACTTCGACTCAAAAGAAGAAGGATTACAGTATTTTTGGAGGTTTCAGTTTTCGTTTCATAAAATACGTCATTTCATCTTTTAAAAATCGGTATTGGCTTGATTTTTAAGCGTACTCGGTGAAATGACGCTGCAAAAAATAAAATATTAATGGAGGTCTTTGTCACGAAAATGTATAAGACGAGCAAAAAGATTATTTCGTCGACGGAGAATTTGATAATGCCTAGAATTATGAAATCACCTGCTAAAAATAAAAAAAAGGTTTTCCCCATTTTTAGCAAGTGTCTAAATATTCAACAAGAAGCGAGAAACCCGGAGCCTGGACATACACAAGGAAATTTCAGAAATAGCATAATTGGAAACGGTGCCGCACTCTGCAAAATTTTGCAAAGTGGCGCAAGTTATTAGGAGAATGCCTCAGACGTTAGACTATCACAATAAGCAATCATTTCATTACTTTTTATTATGGCGAAGGTATTGAATTTTTGTTCTTAAAATTTTGAAACTTAGGAATAGTTTGAATCTTGAAATTACAAAAATGAAGATTTTGTATATTTCAGGAAATAATGGTGAAAATTACAAATTCTAAGAAGTTATTGGATTATCTCTAAGGCGAAAGTATAAATATCACCATCCCTTTCTCAAAACATACAGAATCTTCCGATTTTTCAGAACTAAAAAATTCAGAATCTTCTAGAATCAAAAATCCCGAAAATCTAAAATATTCCGAAATTTTCTAGACGCATACACAAAATATTCTGGAGAATTCGGAGAAACTCGGGGGTTTTTTTTGTCGGGAAAATTCTAATAAGGTTTAAGTCGCCGCAGCAGTGGTATTATTCTCCTCCTCGGCCAGTCCCTCGTTGTGTTTGTCGACGTCGAGCCTGCAGACGGGACACTTCTTGTTGTAGACGAGCCACTTGTCGATGCAGTTCACGTGGAACAAATGGGCACATTTCAGCGTCCGCACTTCCTCTCCGTTTTGGAATTCGTCCAAACAAACAGTACAGCGCTCGACCTCCGAGTCGGGAATCTGAAAATTCCATTTTTATAGGTTTCAAGGAAAGTCGAAGTAGAAGGGGAAACCCTCCATTTAGAGGGTTCGACTCGTGAAAAGAAGTTTGTGAAATGGTAAAAAAAAGTCGAAGGGAAATGTTTTGAGTTGAAAGCATATGTTTCAAAAGTTATTATTATATACGAGTGTTTTAGAAGACATTCAATACGCTATCATCGACGATAGATCTAATAAGATAATCTTCAGACTTTTCAAAACAAGATCTCAAAAGAGCTTGACTATGAGTGAAATCTTTAGGGCCTGTTCAAACTTATTGTTAGCTGCAACTTGCAACTAAGTCTGAACGAGCTCTTAAGCCTTCAATTTTCCAACAATATATATTTTTAAACAATAAAATCTTCAAACCTCGATATCCTTGACGAACTGTATTTTCTCGGTGCACTTTTCGATGTCCTGAGGGCTGACCCCGACGGGCTGAGGCTCGCTTGGGGGTGGCGGGGCGAACATGTGATGACGTTCCAGGGTGCGTTCGCCAAAATTCAATGCATCCGACGGCATTATCAACATCGAATATTCCAGGAGGTTCTAAAAATTCGAATTGAATTTTTTATTTATGAAAAATTGTAAACAAAAATATATATTCCAAAAATCCTCCAAATTTTGTATGAAATTGGTCAGTTATTCAAAAAGGGAAACTGATAACGAAATGTTTATAAAAAAAAAGATATACATGTTTCAAAATTTCGAGAAAATTGATTTTCGAATCAGTCGTGTTCCATCCAGGAAATATTTATTCAAAACATTAAAATTTTAAAATTCTTTTTAGACTTAGAAGACAAAAACTTTCGAACTTACCGGTATGGAGCTAACCGGTCTTGTCGGGGTGAGCATAATGCTGTGATAGAATCGGGTCGGGCCTTGCGCGGTGAGAGGCTGATTCGACAAAATATGCTGCCGTAGTTGAGCCTGCGTCATCTTTAAAGTGATTATTATTATTATTATTTGACGTATTATTCGTTCTTGGAAATTTTTTTTTTTAAATTTAAGTAAGAACGTTAAATTTTGTTCTCTTAAAATAAATTTCGCAAAATTTAAAATCTCTTCGACAAGAAATCATTTTCAATCTCACTACCTCGACATCTCTCAAGTAATAAGAGAAAAAGTCTCCAGATAAGTTTTAACGATGGTTTATCAAGATTCAAAATTCTGCCTTTTCAATACGTTATCAGTATTTTGAAATAAAATTGAAAAAAATAAAGAAAAAATCCCAACCGGACTAGCAGCGATTCTCGCCAGTGCAGCCGCAGGGTCTGTGGCTGGGACGATTTGAATGCCTGCGGATAGAGCGGCCTGCGCGGAGCTGGGAATTTGATGGGCCGCAACCGTCTGTACGGGCATCTGTAAATCAAATTATTGATTTATCGGTTTTTTTTATAGAAAAGATTTTTTTGTAACATTTTATCGATTCATTGATTTTGTTTCAATTGAAAAATGCCTCACAGCAATTCCAGTCTGAGCGGTGGCAGTCGAAGCCGAGCCATTTCCGTGAGGGCAATAGGCGCAAACGCATGGAGAGCACGTCTAAAAAGAGCAAGTTTGAAATTTCTATAAGTCTCAAGAAAATGTCTGAATGCTTTTTTAATGTCGAATTTCAGTGCACGAAAGGCGAACGTACAAAATGATAAAACACTGACATGTTATGTTTAAAAACTGATTTAAACATCGAAAACGATCGACTCTCGATTTGACCAATCTCGTTCAACCAAGTGATAAAAAAACAATTTTTCTAAAAAAAAAATTCCAAAAATAGGCAACTTGGAGACCGCGAGACAAAAGATATTGAGAAAGTGGGAAAAGAAGGCCTATCATCTCCCATATCCTACTTCAAATCCGATATAATTTCGTACTATGTCTCGTGGTTTCTAAATAGATCCAAAAATCAACAAAAAGGCTACCTGAATCTGTCCGGCGCCGGGTTGATGTGGTTGTGCGGGCTGATGTACGGCCGCGGTCTGGGCGATTTGATTAGCTCTTATCAGACCTGGACAGTTCGGATTGTCTCCAGAACAGAACGGGAGAGGCGCTGGGGCGATGATCGCTGAAATTTCTCAAAATGATCGATTTTTAACACTAATTGCCTTTAATTTGAACAATTTCATACCTGAAGCAGGGGGAGGGTTAACTGATGCGGCAGATCCAGACTGAGAAGAACCAGCCTGTTGAGCGGAGGATTGACGGTACTGAACATATCTCTATTTTGTTAGTGTAAGGCTCTTACAAGAAGTCACTAATTTGACTGTTCCAGAAAAATTTCAGTAATATATGAAAATTTTCGTGACAATATAATCTCGCTGTAGGTTTCAGAAAATCATTTTTATCAACGAAAATAAATGATTTCAATGAAGGTTTCAGAGGTTTTCCTAGGCTCGAAATTAAAGTTTTAAAAACTTTTTAAAAGTAAGTAGATAAATCCTTACATGTTGCCCATTAGACCCCAAACAACATAAAGAGCAGGCCGTCCTCAAAACAGCATCGTTTACTTGCGCGTATATACTCGACATTGCCTGGAAATTTTAAATTAAAAAAAAACTTTTCAAATAAATTCCAAAAATAGCCTACACCATCATAAAGGTTGCATGTGCCGAACTAATACAGTATGGGGATATGAATAATTTTCATCTAGCATAATCATTTTTCTAGTAATTATATGGACTTTTGATCTTCAAAGAGTACAAATTGCCATTAGAAAGTCCAGGAAGGAAATTTCTTCCTACTTTCGCCTAGTGGTTATGTATCAAGTGGCTACTTTACTCATAACCTTTTTTCTAGGTAAGTGCCTGACCTATCTGGTCCAAAAGTGCGAAATATCAGAATGCAAGAAATATCTCCTAACTTTCTCCAAACGGTTATTTCCCCAATTACTTATTTCCCCTAATTACCTGGCTATTTAGCTGGAGTGAGTGAGCGGTGTTGGACGGTGTTGTGACGACCGGACCGGTAACCACCTGCAGATTCGAGGAACCGGACTCCCGTCCACTGCTTCCCGATCCCGACCCATTTCCGGACGATCCCGAGCTCTGTTGATTTTGGAGAATCGGCTCCGAACTCGAATGCTGAGTGTCCGTGAGGTCCGATTGGAAGGCCTATAAAATTATTTTTTTAAAATATATATATTAATTTTGTAAGTTTCAGGGAAATTTGATAAAACACCTAATTTCGCTCTCCATAATATCGTACTGCTTTTAAGTTGGAAAGAAACTAGTTATTGTTTTTTCCTTCAAATTATCAAAATATTTGTCCTCAAGAAAAATCAAATTTTTAACAGGTTATCGAGCTTAAAAATTACAAATTATTCGAAGGCATTGTTGTTGAAATGACTGTTCAATTCAAACACTTCAAGAATATGCTTCAAAAAGTTTCAAATAACTCTCATGACAGTATGACATACAGATTATTATCTGGAGTAGCTGTGACAAATAAAACAAATCAAAGAAAAATTGTCTTACCTGCATCTCCCGTCCGCTATCGCTAGCGACTCTTCTGAGTTTCGCCACAGGTCTGCTGCAGCCATCATGTATCCTCTCTCTGAAATTAAAATAATCTTTTTCTTTAATCCAAAAATATTTCAGTCTAATTTTTTCTAATTTGACACCAAAAAATAATTCAGATTTTAAACCTCCGAAACATCTTAGGTCTAAATTACGTTCTGATTCTAAAAATCATAAAAAAGTGTCAATTTTGACCTCGAAATTTAGGTGTTTTTTTTCTAAATAAATTTCAAACTTGTTCACCTGTCCCTCGAATTTTCTGAGCCATTCCCGGTCGATCCTTGATTTCCTCGATTTTGTGAGGATGAATTCGTATGGTCGTTCCGATGGGTCCGGGACGAGTTCCTCGACGAGTTGAGAGCGGCTGCGACGGCGCTACGCTTGATCCGAATCGAGCGAATCGATACTGGCTGGATGTACGAATGATGGCGGGCGGACTGAAAATGGAACCTCTTTGTTTCTTCAAGCTCATATTTTGTTTTAATCATTTACTGCGTTTAGAGTTTCGGATTTGACTGTCTTATTCTGCCTTTCTTTATGCTGTATATAGTAATGTAGCATCGTTTAAACGTTGCTCGTCTTTATATTCTAATCCTGAGAGATATCTCAAGACGCACCTCCAGATCCTGTCTGATAGCGGCCTCGTCTCTATGAATGTGGGGAATCGAGGTCGAGCCGGAAGAGCCCAGGTGGCCGTGGTGCGGATTCAGAAGGTTCTGAAATTAGAATATTTTTTTTTGAAAATTAAAACAATTTTACCCCTGGTTGATTGGGGTTGATCGGTGTCGGAGCGGTAGCAGCCACAGCCAAGTGTTGATGTGCAATGCCAGGGGCGAGCTGAAAATTCAACTTTAAACACAAATTAGGTATGTCTCAGGAAAATTCGAATAGAATCTCAAAATCATAGCTTCGATCGTTCATTAAAACTTCCTTGACCAATAGAATTTGAATTTAAAAAGAAGTTTCAGATAAAATCTAATCAAAAGTCAGTTTTATATCAAATGATAGTAGACGATTTTCATCAAGCGAAAAATAAAATAAAATATACTCTATAAGTGTTCATAAGCAATCTCTGACCGCTATTTTTGTTAACTATTTTAAAAGTCGACCTGCGATGAATTGGCAGCCGTGGCGACCGCAGCGACTGCGGCCGTGTAGCTGGTGGCCTGACCGTACGGAATGGGTGCGTGGTGGATGTTGCAGGGCTGCGAGGGCGATGAAAACGCACACGATTGGCACACAGCCTGGAATAAGCGAATAGTTATTGATTTTTTGAAAGGAAGTAAATTTTATTATTGTTTTTCAAGATTTGTCGAAGAAGTCGCGATTTTTAGCCTTCAATCTTTAAAGATGTTATGAATTCTATGACATTCCCCAGATGCTTTCAATTTTGGTCTCATTCCTCACACAATCTTTGAATTTTCCCGTTTCATGTTATTGTATTTTGATCGGATACGAGTGCGCGCGCGCGCAGACATTTTTCCGATTTTTCTCATTCCAGACATTTTTCCTCCCGTCCTTCCTTTGTCAGAATCAATCGATAAACTTCTCATCTTTTATTCTTTTCTGTCTGCATTCTGCTTGCTCTCTAACATCCCCGACTTCTTTTATTCTCTCACTTTCAAAGACTATTTCTCCTACACTCACAAAGCACCCACAAGGGCTATTCGCTCTTGAATGCAGACAAACCAGACGGCGAGAGAAATTCTTCCTTTCTTTCTCTCTTCCCTCTTTATGACGCAATTTTCTGTTCCTCCCTCTTGAAATCTCGTTGTAAGATCAGAAAACTTTCAGACCCCTCCACTTTTCTATGAATCATTTGCAGAGAACTAGAGTTCCGCCTAATAATTATAACCGAAATGGAAGGGCAAGGACTTATTAGGCATAATTTAGGAGCCTTGAATATTCTAATTCAAGGATGAAGAAGAAGATTAGGGGGTCAAATAAAATTCGGAGGAAAACTCAATAAAATCGCTCTTTCCAGGGGAATCGCCAGACAGGAAATATACGAGTATGAGTTGGCAGGCAGGAAGGGTAAATAAATGCGTAATTTCTTTAGCAAATAGGGACAATTGATCTACTCAATAAAGAGACTAATAAAGGAAAATCGAAAATCAATAAATATCGATTTTTTCTAAAAATCCATAAAAAACCGACCTGAGTTAGTAAACAGGGCGTGATTGCGGCAGCCGCTGCGGCCGCTGTTTGATGTTGGGGCGGGAAAACGAACGAGGGCTGAAAATTTGTTTAAAATTCATTTTTAAAAACCTGCTTCATTTCTCATTAATTAATTTTTACCTGATGATAGATCAGTTCCAAGGGCAGATGATAGGGATGCAGAGAGGCAGACGCGTTTGAAGGGGCGGGTTGGCCGGAGGAGTTCTGAAAAATTCATTACCTGATAAAAATCGCATCAGACTTATGTTTTAAGTTTTCTATTTCTAAATTTAAATATTCAGGAAGTTAATGTATTGCCCACTATTCTCTTGAATAAATCATCTCAAACAGTAAAAAGTTGGTGAAAATCTTGCCATCAGACTTATGTTTCGAATTTTCTACTTCAACAATAAAACAAAGAATACTGGATTGAATGGTGCTTTAAAAAAACCGAATTAAATTAATTGTAAGAAAAAAACTCACATGTTGTGCGCTCGGTGCAGTGGCATATCCCAGCTGTTGTCGGACTGTCGCCAGCCCCGCTGCAGCCACATTCGTTGCGGCCCCCTGGGCCTGAGCCGAAAGCATGGCGTTTTGGATAGCGGCGATCTGAAATCGTTTCCTATTTTTATTTATTTTTGTATTCTTCAGGAAATCGTAGACAAAATATGATTTTTGGGTTTTAGTGAGTATTGGAATAGGGGCAAAATTAAGAAGACAAATCATTTTTGACTTGAGTAGATTTCCAAAATGAGAAAGTAGGGTGAATTTTTAATATCCCAATAGATTATCTGGGATGCTTTAATTATCAAAAACTTTCCTCTTTCCCACATAAATACGGTAAACTCTTTCGAAATGTGTATTTTGAGCGTCCCTTCGCAAGGTTCTTTCTAACTAGTCAAGTACGCTACACTTTCTCGGCACAAATAAGGCTAACGTGCAAAAAGTGTAAAAATACAAAAATGGAACGAAAATTTCTGCATTTTGTGTAAAAAAATATTTTTGGAAGAAAAATTAAATAAAACATGTTTAGAACAAAATAAATAAAAAAGAATTTTTACCTGAGCGGCCGTAACGTTAGCGACGGCAGCGGCAGCGTTGATTTGATTGACTTGGTGCTGAAGGGAGGCCTGAAAAAGTTAAAATTAAAAAAAAAAAGTTTAAATCAATAAATTTGAATTTTTTCTAAAGAAAAATATGAATACTTTTGAAAAAAAAAATACCTGCAAACTGCCCGCGCTGCTCTGGTTTCCCTGGTTCGCCGCTTGATTAGCAGATGGTTGCTGCTGCGGTCTTACTGTAGCCAACGGTATCGTCGTAGGCAGATCCATGTGTTCGTCCTGCGTTTAGCTGCCGTAATTCCTACTTAGGCCAATCGATATTTCCCAGGAAACGAAGTCTTCTTCCGATTGGAAAAGCGAGAAGTGGCCGTATATGCTACGCACGAACCGGGCCGGAAACCGGATTCCAGAAAATCGCGGACGATGTTTTCCTCTAGCGGAGTTTGAATGACCACTTCGGGCGCGCGCCCGTAGTGTGAAATAAAAGTGCCTAGGGGACGGAGTAAGACCGTTGAAAACTCCAAAGAGTCCGCCCTGCACACGAGTATGAGGAAACGGTGTCCTAAATTTACAAATTCAATAATTTAATCCTACGCGATTTACGCAGAGCACGGTCGGGTTTTACAAATCGGAAAAATCGATGGCGCGAATACGTGTTTGAGCGGGGAGTTTCAGGAGAAGAGACGAGTTTTTAAGAGAAAAGAGGTAAGTTGAGACGGAAAATCGATAGCTTTAGAGAAAAAACTCGGGATGGAAAGAAATTGTAGCCCGAAAATCGATGCGAGTTTTGAACGAGAAATAAAGTAAACGAAAAGATCGGAAAAGAAAGAAACGGAAAAATCAATAATAAAAGACGACAAATTAATTTGTGCGTATGAGATGAAAATTCGTGAGGGCGAGAGATTTGGTGAGGGAGAAATAGTAAGAGGGAAGAGGGAGAAGAAGAGATAAGGAGAAATGAAGAATAATGAAAGAAGAGGAGAAATAGCATGGAGTTTTGCGAAGAAAAGAAGGAGAAAAAGAAATAGTGAGTCAAAGACGTGGATTAGCTGAGAGAGTGAAAAGGTTTAGACGATATCCAATTATCCAAATCGAATCTCTCCTTCTTGCCTCTTCTCGCGCACGCCTTGAGAATGAGGGAGGGCCCTCGAAGATTATGCACTCGCCAATTAGAGAAATTCGGAATAATCGATGAAAATTGGGGGAATAGTGTGGCGGTAAGATTGATGACAATTGAATTTTTGCAGAACAAATTATTATTATTTAAGGTAAGGTAGAAATCGATTTTTTGTAGTTTTGCAAAAATTAAGTGTTCTATGAGGTAAGCGGATCAGATTGGATTTGAACCAGGATTAGTCATTTTTCTCACGATTAAATAAGCGGAAGCTGCTTACTACAAATCCCACTCACGATACAAAAAAATCTACATTGTAGTCGAGTGGTTAGGTGATACTGGTCAGATGAGCGCACAGTAGTATTTTTAACTCAAAAACTATCCCAGACATCTTTTTAGATCCATGTTTTGTCGTATGGCTAGAGCTTAGAAAGTACTTGGAAACCCAATAAGGTTCCATTTTCTAGCGTTGTGCGTCAAGATTAATCAGTCGTAAGCGAAATGCGTAGGAAATACGGGGAAATATTCATTTTTTCCCTTTCATTTCTCCACCTGCGGAAATGTATTAATTTCCTATTTTGCTAATCTTCTATTGCAAATTTTATGTAGGAAGGAATTCTTCTTATTATCGAGATTATCATAAATTTTCCTTACTGTAAGAAAAAAAATAAACTCGCTCTCAAAAGAAAATTTAATGGTTCTTTTAATCTATGCTTTGCCTTTGCTTATCTCCGATATTATTTCTCCGATCTCTCTAAGATCTTCCACTATTTCTCCTTTTCTTAATTTCATTCTCTAGCCCTCTAAAAACACATACTATTTCCCCTTTATCTAAGATTTCTTTCTTTCTCTAGTTCTCTCGAAATCCCTAACTATTTCCAGATCCTTTATCCGTTGACCTCAGCTGAGTGCGTAGTGTGTATGCCTTGGCCCTCCTACCATTCAATATTGTTGGCATTTGAGATTTGTCCTTAACCGAGCAAAAGAGAGAAAGAAAAAGGGAGAAAGAGCGAAGAAAAGATAAAGAAAGGTCGACTGAGGACGCGAGGCGAAATAGTAAGGGGATATTGGAGATCTCAAAGAATTAGAGAGAAAAAAACTAAAATAAAATAAAAACAAAACGAAAACCAAAAACACAACGAAGAGAAAAAAGTGATATGATAATTCCTAAAGTAACACTGAAAAACTAATGGAATTCCGCGATACCAAATGCTAAAATGCGAGTTGGATGTAAATGACATCGGGTCCGGTCTGTCTTTCCTCTGCGTCTCTAGCCGATACGATAACCCATTACACAGTCGGAGTCAATATTTGCAAATCAAGTTTGCCCCCTCTAAGCTCCGCCCTCCATTCCCTTCGCCTCGAAGCAAGGCCTCCCAAGCGATAGGGAAAGGGATCGATCGATAAATTGATAAGGATGGAAGAAAGGTGATTACGCCACGAAAATCAATAATTTTGGATTTAGAGGTCTGGCTTCTCGCAAAGTACTATGGATTAAACATCATTTTTTTTAGATATTCATAGAATACTTTGAAACGTATATATTTTGAAGATAAAAATTGGATAATTTATAATAATGTAGATTAGGACAGAAAACTTATTTAGAAAGTGGATTTTTTGAAGCGAATTTGCGAAACTTATAATAAAAAACTATTATCTATATAGAATCAGTGCATCAAAAATTAAATTTCGGTAAAGGTGAGCTTGCCTAAAACTTAGCCTTAGCCCGCAATATATCAAAATTCCAGCTGTTTCTGCTGTGTTTGTAACGCTCCCACGATTACGTCAGGATTACGCAAAACCTATGGGGAAAGGGAAAGATGGGGTAAGAATTCAGTCTTGAATCTATCGAAAGGTAAAGAATTAGAATTAAAACAAAAAAAATCGGGAAAAATTTGCCTAGTTGTAAAATTCATCCATTTAAAGCTGGTGAACCTTACAAAAAAATCGTGAAATAGGGTTCGATCTTAATTCTTAAGCCTCGCGAAAGGTAAAGAAATTGCAATCTCGAGAAAAAGTCCGAGATTCGATTCGATGATCGTTTTGTAATTATCCAATGAACCAAAGGTGGCCAAGGTTAGTCGATTACACACCCAAAAATCTCGAGGGCTTTTCATTTAACACCGTTTTTTCTTCTATAGACAAAGAAAAGTTTTACAACTGTATCGCTATCAAATTAGCACAATGAAGTGAAAAGTTACGCGTGGTGTTTTTCGAGTTTTTTTAAACAGTATTTCAACACATTTCGATTGTCAATATTTTTTAACCTTATAAAGTTCTTGAGAATTTTTTCAAAACGAAAGTTTTCTTTCCTAAGTTAAAAAATGGTGTAAAAATTTCCCCGAATGAACTTTCCTATTGGAAAATTCCGTGAAAGCCCTTTTCGGACATTCTAACTTAAAAGGGAGTGGGCGTGGCTCTTCTCGGTGCACATGCACTTTCCGGGGATTACTCAGAGTAGACGGGGATAATCTAGGATAAAGCTTGGGCGTATAATTGATTAAAAGTCGATATCTCACATTTCAAAGGAATAATTATAATCTAATGCAATTAAGGATAGGATAGGAATGCATTCGGGGGATAATCAGCAATTGTCACATATCAAAATTAAGAGTTAAAAATGGTGGAATTAAATTGAATTAGGCCAAGACGCCTAGATTAAAAGCTCAAATAATAAGAGAGGAAAAGGATTTGTAGTATTAACAGAAAACCTCGCTTTCGGGGGATAAAATTCGTCCCCGAAAGGAGATTTTTATCACATGATATTCGAAGAAGTGTTTTCGATATAAATTTCGGCTTTCTTAAAAGGAATTTTCGAAATTGGAAACTTAGATGGAGATGGGTAAAGGGTTCGGAAGGGATTAACAATTCTAGAAATTGAGAAAAATCGATAAATTTGAGAGAATCTTTGATTAATCTCACAAACTAGCGAACTGGATAGTGAGAAAAAGTAGGGGAAAATCGCGTAAAAACTGAAATTCTTTAACTGTCTGGGCAACGACAGAATCGTAATACCTATTCGCCTGTGTCATAAAATAGGCCGAAAAAATCGTCTGGGATATGAAAATCCCTTATCATATGATAAGGGGTAGGCGCGGAAAACAGGCTGATATACCGATAGTCGACCAATACTTGGAAGGCGAATCGTGAAGGAAAACGCGCGCTAAGCAGACGCGAAGCGGACTGAAGGACGGACGAAAAAGAGCGAGGAAAAAGAGGGCAAAAAGGCGCAGAGAAAAGAGAAATAGCACTTGAATTTGGGAAAGAAAGAGAGCGAGAGAAATAAAAAAATGGAGAAATAGCGCGAGGAAAGAAGAGAGAAATAGAATTAGCGAAATAGCGAAGTAAAAGGGAGCGTAAAGAGATAGCAAATACGGGTTTTCGCTCTTTTCTGGTCTCTCATTTTGAAGCGATATTTCTCCCCAATCAATAACGTCTGCCTGAGTTTCCCTAACCAACGCTATTTCGCTAGACTCTAACCATCCTCTCCGCCCCCCAGACAGACGTTGTCTCTACGTCTATGTCTCCCAATTTCAGTACGTTCTCTTTCTTCATCCCTACTATTTTCACTTCTCTGATTCTTTTCCCCGAAAAAACCTATCATATTTCGCTTCTCTTTTTCTCTATTTCAAGGGTATTGGACCAGCTGATTCTTTAAATTTTGTATCTTTCTTTTCGCCTCTCAATTTCTATACTATTTCGCCTTTTCTCCTTTGACGAGGGAATTTCAGTACTCTAGACGGGTTCTTTCAGATTAGAGAGAAATAGCGTGGTGCAGAGAGAAAAGCCAAAGCCTGTCACAACTCTTTTCTGTCTTTCCAAAATTCTCACACTATTTCTTTTCGTCTATTTCTTTCGATTTCTCACCTTTCAGAACACTCCAGACAGAATTCGAAAGGACCGAAATACATAACAACAAAAAATAGGGAAAAGGGAGGTTACAATATGTCAATTCGTTAATCTTTGAAAATTAGCTAAATTTTAGTAAGTTAATTTTTAGGTCGTTTTTAACTAGTAGAAAAGTTAATAAAGTTAAAAAAGAATTTTTTTCGATTTTTAAGCCAAACTAAGAAGTTACAGTAAGCCACTACACATACGTTAAAAATTTCATTTCCAATTTGTCAAATTTCTTCTGAAGATTTAAAATTTATTCATCAGGCATAAATATATTTTTGCTGTGTAAAACTTTTTAGAGAATTCTCTCAGATGTGTCACGATAAAAATTTCGTTGAGAATTTAAGTTTTTGGTTGAAAATATAACAAGAAGAGGAGAGAAAAAATACGGTATTGCATCATATGAATGCAAAAATTCAAATAGAGTAGCTTGCCTTAACGCAGAAAAGCGAAGACGCATTTCGAAGTTAATGATTCGAAATAGCGTCATTTTGAACGCCTTTTAATTTGGTGTCATTTGATGAAAGGCTTAACTTAACAATATGACGCCAAATAGAAACGCCCTCAAAATTTTTAGAAGATACGCCAGGCAATTTTAGCGATAGGGTAGTTCAATAGTGAGAATAAAATTATCAATAATTTCATGAAATTTTTGATGAAAGAAGGAAAATTTCGTAGATTTTTTCAGAGAAAAGATAGAAATTCATTTCCAATCTCATTGATGCATATAGAACTTGCGTTATCTCTAAGTTTTGAAATTTTGATCTCGAAATTTTAGATTTTAGGAATTTTAAGTAAATTAATTTACCTAGAGATATAGCTTTAGGATATCATATGTGAATTTTCACTTGTCATTTTACTTTTCTTGATTTTATATAACCCGCTTCCCAAAGATTACGATAAATGCGTCATGCGTTTGTAGTTATGTTCTAAGTAAAATGACGTGTGAAAAATTTGAATAGATAGATTTTACACCGTTTTGCACATCAACTGTCTTAGATTTTAGAGTACTGTAGGTTTTTTTAAGGATACGGTATTTTGCACGTCAAAACATCATCAGAATCTTAGAATAAAAGGACTTAGAACGAGAACCGAGCTTTGAAATCTTATAGAATTTTGAAAATTTAGTTTTTCACCCCCACCAAAGCTTTTTCTTTTAAATTAGACTCAAACTATCTGATTCGTTGCATGGAGATGCAACTTTATCAAAGTTTTTGAAAAGGATATCGTTTCTAAAATTAGTAAACCATAAGAATGGTATGTTACCAACAATGGTATCATCGCAATGGTAACCCCTTTCAATTGAGTCGTTTCTTCGAGCCGAATAGGGAGTGTTTAAGCCGAGCCCCCAAACCACCACCAGACTTGGGCTGTTGACTACCATTTCTCTGGGACTGGTTACCGTTTTGGTTCGGGTAGCCACCGTGGTTCTGTTGATGATTTATCACATGTGTCTTCCAAGGCTCCATACTCTTAAATTTTGTTTGGGTAAGCCGGAAAAATTTTTGGTAACCTACCAAACTGTTGGACTTCATTAACGCACCGGGGCGAGAGGGCATCGGTTCTTGAGCAACCTAAAATCGTTTTTTTTTTCGAAATATTAGATAGGCTTAAAAAATTGTATAAGATTGTGAAACGATCTCCCATTAGTAGGCTGTCTTTACTTAAGATAGGTTTTAAATTAAAAAAAATGTATATTTCAAAATCCTAGAAAAGGTAAATGCTTTGAAGTTCGTATGATAAATTGCAGCTTGAGAACTAAAATAAACTAGGGTAAAAAATAAAATAAAACTTCAAAATACCTTATTCAACGACATCATACTCGCAGCGCTCTGTGGTGTCCGTCCATTCGTGCTGCCTCCAATTCGCTTCAAGAACGAGCCGATTCCCCTGGAATTAAAATCATAGGTTTCAAGGTCGAGCTTAAATAACTTTAGATCAAAAATCGATGTTTTGACTTAATTCATTTTAAGGGGCCTTTTGTACTTCACACCCACTTTTAAGGAGAGGGAGATAGGGGAAAAAACTGGGCGTGAAATACAGGAAGCCATTTAAGGATTTATATTATTTTGAATGCGGATTTACCTCGAAGAGCCATGTCTTGACGCACCAACCCCGTGTCGGGAGGACATCGACGTCGTGTCCAAGTCCGACCCCCGTGAGAAGCGACGGTCGTCGAACTGGAATTGCCAATTTTTTCTTGAACTTTTTGTTGAGTTTTCGAGAATTTTATGACGAATTGTGCAGACAGTTCTGCTCAGTTAGTATTTGCGCCACTTTGAGAAACTTGTTCGTTTCAAATCTTGAACACATAATTTTTCATGCTCAAATATTGCTATTTAAACAAATTCCTAACGGTTCCAAACATTATCATCGAATTTTCACATATTCATTTAAAAAAATTTTTTGAAACATGTATTTTTTATGATTCTAACAAAGATAAAGATAAAGAAAAAAACAATTACCGTTCCAATGTTATCGTAGAATCCATCATCGTCGTCGTCTACAGAAGGTGCGTGCGACGAAATCGATTGCCTTCCGATGAAGGAGCTCCTTCTTGCGACGCCCTGAAAATTAGAATATCGATTTCTCCCCAGGGATCCGATTTTCGACTAAATATTGAAACTAAGACTTCCTGAACAAAAAGCAAAATTAACAGAAAAGGTGCAGTTTATGATTTCTGTGAATTTTCTTACTTCTAATCTCCTTAAGACCTTTCTCAATGAGATATCCTAGAAAAAGCTGATTAAAAAATCAAGTTTTGTGGGTTGTGCAGAAATTTTCCGAGAAAAATATCATTAAAACTCGATATTAGGCCGAAATTTTCAATTTTTAAAAGATTTTCATTTTTGCCAACTTACTGGCTGACTCTGAGATGAGACCCCAACTCCCGAGCTATTCGATGAATAATAGCCCCCGTTTTGCGAGGAACTAGCCGATCCGGGCGGGTGTTGCGGTGGATTGCTGGTCGGCACGGCGGGCACGTAGTCCTGCAACAAAATATCGATTTTTTCATTATATCTATATAATATAGTATTAGATAAGTAGTAAATCAACTGGAGATTTTAATTTTTAGAGATATATGCAATATTCTGAAACTTGTTTTACTCGAAAAAATCAACGTTAATTAAATTTCTATAAGAGACTTATGATATCTTGAAACATTCTAGTTTTGTAAAAGGATCGTCGGGAGCATTGCAATTCAAGAAAATTTGACAATTTATACACTCCTTTGAAGCATAATAATACTATAATTTTCAAAACTCATGTTTTAAAGCAATTTTCTATTATCGTTTTCTTGGTGATAGCGGATTATCTTAAAGTTAAAAGAAGTTAAAGTCACGCTTTTTATGAAGCATATTTTTGTTTACCTGAACAAAACTGGCCTGTCTCTGCAAAGGTGATCTTCTCACGGAAACGGCGTGCATTTGTCGGGGCGGGGAGACTCGCTAAATTAGGACAATTAAGTTAATAAAGAGATAATTATCCTGATTAGCTCGAGTTAATTGCCCAATTATCTTACCTTGTAGGGCTTGGCCTGGAACTCGTTGATCTCGTAGTAGTTCTGCTCTTCGTCCTTTGGTGGCGTCGGTTTGTAGGGCTGAGGCTGCGCGGGTTGATGGATTTTCCACGATGTTGGCGCTGAAATGTTTTAAATAAGCTTGGCCATTCTTTACATTTTCAGCAATAAATTTGAATAATATATTGAAAATAAGGCAATAAGCACCATAGTTTGCAAAATAATAAAACTAAATTTAAGATTTTCTCTTTCAGTATGATCATTAGAAATGGTTGAATTTTGTGATAAGCTTCAGAATTTCAAGCAATTCCGAACTCTAGATATACTACATTGTTAGTATGAAATTCTGCATAAAGCAAAAAACTAATAGAAATTTGAAATCAGCCTCTCGTTAAAAAAGCGAAATTTAAACTCACCGGTACCTCGTTCGAACATGTTGTGCATTTGCTCGACCCGGCTAGGGTTGATCTTCTCATGGTTGATCGTTTCGAAAGGATTAGGTCCATTGGTGCCATTCGTCACCGCCGGATAGGCATGCTGGGAGGCTGGAAGCGAATTTTGTATTAATTTCTCTTAAATTTTTGACTACTTATCGAAATTACTTGAGCTCTCAAATGAGTAATCTTAAAGATTCGATGAAACATCGGAAAATTGCGAATTTTAACTCGGAGTTGTGAAAATAATGACGAAAAAGAATGTTTCCGAACTTTTGAAATATCTGATGATGAAGCGAAAGATTAGCGTGCAAGTTTTTGGAATATGAAACAAATGATCGAAAATCACTTATGTCCAGACGTTTTCCACCGCAAATATCTCCCTTATGCGGTGAATGTATTTCAGTCAGCGTTTGAATGACTATCCTTAACAATGG
The DNA here is from genome assembly GCA_964036155.1 of Diploscapter coronatus. NCBI lineage: Eukaryota > Metazoa > Nematoda > Chromadorea > Rhabditida > Rhabditidae > Diploscapter > Diploscapter coronatus. The sequence continues at coordinate 41,400,503 of OZ038422.1, read as the reverse complement.
GACGAGAGAGATGATATGACCGAAGTCTTGCGGGTGGAAAACGTCCCAGCATCTGCTTACAAGTCGACTTTTTCCGGTTGATTCCCCCCGGCTGATTGGTGTCTTGGAAATCGTTGACCACGTTGTTTAACATCGATGTCACTTCGTCCAGGGATTTCTCTTGACGCTGGACGCGTGGAAACTGAAAATGCTTCTTCATTTTTCTGAAACTCCAAAAACCAATCTTCCAAAATTTTTGAGAAAACAAATCCGAAATTCTTAGAAAATAACAAAAAAGCTTACCCCTATATTGGTCTGCGGATAGATTTGTGACTGCGTTTGTGGCGGCTGGTGAATTTGCCCCGGCCCCAGCACAAAACCATGAGCCCGACCTCGCATTGGTGCCTGCAAATTTGTATATTTTTAATATATATATGATGAAACATTAGAATTTCAACGATATTTTTGTAAGAAGATAGTAGAATAATCTTTACGTTTGGCGTAAAATAGTCAAAACTTCATTTTGTTATACCTAAAGAAATTAAAAATCTTTGCTATGATTCAAAAAATATTTTTAGAACATTTTTTCTTATAGATTCATTCCTAGCAACAATGTCAGTTGGTGTAAAAATACAATTTTTTATCTAGAAATTACCTGTCTCAACTCGGCCCGTTGCTTGACGGGTTGCTCGTAGTCGTTCTGGATTCGCACAAATGATGTTGGGAAGGAACGTCGCTTGTCCGATACGGACATCTGAAAATATGTATGTTTCATGTCAATTTATAATCAGAAGTATTTTTAAAGCTCATCAAGTCGCATGCTGCCTATAGAGCTGATACTTCAAAATAATTTTAGTCCAAACATTTTATGTTTCATGATTTTCTCGAATCGCTCTAGTCTTCTGAATAACTCAATATCATATTTAAGCAAGGCACTAAAAATCCTAATTTTTTTATCAATTCAAAGGCTAACAATAAGTTTCAGCAAAACTTTTGGCACTTGCAAATTTCAGACTTTCAGTGTTTTAGCCTTCGCCGCAATAAGATCACATAAGAAGATAACCTGCTCTGTGTTCAATTCCAATTCCGCCACGAGTTGGTCTATCGCTAAGACGGGGTCCTTCATTTCCTCTGTAATGAAATTCATTTTCACTTCAACCTCAGAATTACATTTAATATACTAAGAACAAATCGTTAGCTAAATAGGAGAGTACCTGGTTGTTTCTGCCTGACCAACAATCCCGCATCAGGCAGTGATCGCAGTGATCCGCGTATACCCCCTCGAGACGAAAACGAGGATGAAGAGGGGACGTTGTGGAAGGCCGAAGGGGAAGGACGGCAGCCCGGCTCGTCGGATCGCGCCGAACCAAGCGTTTGGTAGGGCTCCTGGAAGATTCGAATTAGAATTTTTTTTTTTTAAATTATAATTTTATTTTTATTACGCGCAATGGACAATTTCGAATCGATAGGGAGAAATTTTGCTATTTTATAGGGAATTTTTGAAGCTTATTTGTGAACATAAGTATTTTTAAGAAGCAAAATGGATGATCAATAGATAAAGAGAAATCTTGATGTTTTAATATCTATTTTTGAAACCTATATATGGTGAAAAACGAACGCTTTAATTTTTCAGACGAAGGACGGTAGGTTGCGAATCGATATGAGAGAATTTGGACGTGCTAATGGAAATTTTAGGCCAATATTATGCTTATTCGTTGGGACGTTGATTTTCAAATGAACTAGTTTTGAAACCTATCATTTTCAACAACTTTTTTCGATTTATTTTCGTCCCGATTTCACAACTCTTCGGTTTTCTATGGTTTCGATGTTTTACATGTGCTGCTGCAGGATCATTTTGCTGGAGGGTATGGATTCTTAGAATAGAGAGGAAAAGAAATAGTGATGTGATAAGAGAGGGATTAGAGAAAGAAACGAAAAAGCTGCTGTGTTTCATTTGATATAGTGTAAGAGAGGGAGAGAGAAAGAAAGAAATATAGAGGGAAATTAATAGAGTCAGAGAAAAACACAAATCTAAAGATAAAGATAAGCTTAGTTTATCAGATCAGAGAGTCTGTTGCCGTCTGAAATATATCCTTTCTCTCTTTCTTTAATTTTCTCCTCCTTTCTCACTCAAATCTCCATATTATTTCTCCCCTCTTCCATCATTCTCAGATTCTAAGCCGAGATTTGTACGAATATCGATTTTATCGAGGATCAAGATTTTTCTCGATAACATGGCTTCATGGCAATTATGGCTGTGAGATAATATCAGACAAGAAATGAGAAGAAGGAAATATAACATAAGGGGGAGTTTAGGCTAATAGAAAATTGAATTAAGTTTGATAGGTTTCAAAAATGTCTCCCTAAAAACAAGCAAGGAATCATTGTTAATTACTCTACTACAAGGGGCGAAATAATAAAATTTGCAAAATTGAAACATTCCCAACCTGGGAAATCGCTCTTGCACTGTTGTTGCCGCTGTGATGACCGTTGTCGAAGGACGCCACTCTAGCAAGTGGTTGGGGCGGCTCGAGCTCGGCCGGGAAGCGGCTTACGCTGAAAATTTGTGAAAATTGTTATCTTTTCACAACAATTTCTAAAGAATACATTTCAAAAAATCGAATTTCATTTTCTTCAAAATATTCCAATTAGTTTACATTTTCTAAGAAAAAGGAGCTTTTAAAAATGGTAATTCTTCAAGAAAATTCTACCTATTTTCAATTTTATAGAAGAAAACGTAAATTTGGCAACAACTATTTCACGCGGCACGATTTTATAGCATGAAGAAAGAAGGGCTATTTAAAATCGATCGAAAATCGTGTCGTCGTGCCGTATTTCAATAACTCCCGTAAATTTTCAAAAATCGATAATTCTCCTACCCGTTATTATTCTGATTCCCGTTCGGCAGTGCATAGACGGGTTGGGGTCGGAATGGTTGGGGCCTGACTGGGCCCGGTTGCTGTTGCGATTGTTGTTGAGGCTTCTGCCGCGTCCCGTTCGTCTTTACTTGCGGCTGCTTCCCGTTCTTACTCGTTCCATTTTGTTGCTGGTTAGTGGACTTTTTCTGCAAAATTTATTCTCTTTGAATTTTTTTCATTTTTAAAAATTTTCCACCTGTGGCCGATCTCGCTTATTCGAGCAAATAGCAGCCACTTCAGCCGAGCACGAGCCCAGAGAATGCTCATCGACGTCCTGGTAGATGGACTGAAAAGCAAAAATGATTTGATACAGCAGGAGATTGTAAAAATACTATTCCAAATCATGAACAGACGTTGGGACGTTTTTCAACGCAAATATTCCTCCCTATACGGTGTGAATGTATTCCAGTCAGTGTTTGCAATTACCATCCTTAATAATGGGACGAGAAAAGTGATGAAACGAATTTTTGCAGTGGAACACGTTTCAAGTCTGACCATGAATAGTTTTCTCGAAAAATCACAAATTTGCAGCGCAAAAAATTCCAAATATTCGCTCCATGATATAGATTGCTTTATGAAATTGAAAACAAAAAAAAAAACATCTCACCACGTCCGGCGCGATGTTAGCAGGTGGTTGGTGCGCGAGGGACGACAGGTCGTCGTGGAGCCATCGTCTAAATGTTTAAATTCAACATTTTTTGTTTAGCCTTGAAAATTTCAATTTCTAAACATTTTTAGGGCTCATGTTTCATACCTCGTGATATTATTAAAAATTGAACTCATTTTTTAAAACTTTTACTTTTATCTGAAAAACAATTTTAGAGATAGTTCCCCATTTTTCAAGTAAAAAAATAATTCGAAATTTGGCAAGCCTTTTTTTCTTTTAATTCCAATTTGTGTACCTTGTGAAGTCGAGTTTGTCGGTCTTTTTCGGAAGAACGATGGTCTCCGCCACTGACGGCTCGATCGGCGGCGAGTTCGCTGCGACCGTGGCACCCGACGTCTTGACCACAGGGATGATTAGCTCGACCGGCGAGGGGGGCTGCAAATGAACATTTTGACAAAAAAATACGGTAAGTTTCGGAAAAATCCAGCATTTTTGTTCTTTCTAACAAGGAGTCGGCACATACCGGATTCCGGGGTTTGAAAAATGACCTATATAGAGTGATAGCTGACGTCGCGAGGATTCGAAATATGGTTTTATTTTTTGCCCCTTCGTTGATTTTGGGAAATTAGCATCATGCTGGTTCAGTACGCGCATTATAAGGCCCGGTCATAAGGGGAATAGCCAACAGCGGGCCATGGTCGAGTGGTAGGGTGATAGGTTGGGGAAACGCTAGAGTTTATTATATCCTTTTTTGCGGGTTCGATTTTCTTTGAGTTATTATTTTTGCACTAAAAATTCGATGAAAATTTTGGGAAAAAAAGTTAAAAATAAAGGCTAAAAATTCATGCCAATTTTTGCAAAAAATCATAATCGTCAAAAAGTCAAACCCGCAAAAAAGGATGTAATAAACTCTAGCGTTTCCCCAACCTATCACCCTACCACTCGACCATGGCCCGCTGTTGGCTATTCCCCTTATGACCGGGCCTTATAATGCGCGTACTGAACCAGCATGATGCTAATTTCCCAAAATCAACGAAGGGGCAAAAAATAAAACCATATTTCGAATCCTCGCGACGTCAGCTATCACCCTATATAGGTCATTTTTCAAACCCCGGAGTCCGGTATGTGCCGACTCCTTGTAAGTGGCAACGCTTTTTTTCAAATTGCTTTTGTATTCTAATAAATTTTCCGTCTAATTATTGACTAATGCATACAAACATCAAATCCGAACGAACCAAACCATTCAATTTTTCGAGATTTATATCATTTTTAAACCTAATAATGAAAATTCGTAAATTTACATTTTTATAAGGAGTTGTTTCATCAGAAATTTCAAGGGTTTTTTTTGATGAAATAGTAGGCAATTTTTTCAATTTTGATTTTTATAAAGAGCTATATAAGATTTAAAAAATTTTAAGGGAAATAACAATTTGTTTAGACCGACCTGAACGGGCCGATGTCGTTGCGCTCGATTCGGAAGCGAGTTGCTGGTTGAAGGCTGAGGGCGGAACAGACGATTCGCTTCTTGAGCGGCGGCTCGTCTAAAAATATTTTTTGGAAATTTTATAAGTTTCCGAAATTTGTATAAATAATTTCTTAGAAAGAATTATATCTAATACGATCTATGCGTATTAATTTCTGTCTCAGAAATCCTAAATGATTTTTAAAGAAAAGCTATTGGATAGAATTTATATGGGGGAAATGTGTTTCAATAAGTTTCAAAATTTACTAGTCAAAATGTACACTCGAAAAATCAGTTAGTCGTCTATTTCCTAAAACTGTCAAAAATGCTGAATGTCAAAAGTTAAAGGGTAGTAAAATGGGTCTAGATCTTAGCTTCTAATGATGAGAAGTTTCTAACTTCAGGTCGAATTTTCCTATCTCATCCTACGACGAGAAATAGAAAGGGAAAACAGGCTGGGATAACTTTTAACCTATTTCAGGACTAGAAGTGACAAGTCTAGTGGCTAATGAGAGGTTTGTAAGCTGAAAATAGTACGGCTGAAGGCTAGCACTTTGCAAACGATGTAACATAGCCGAGTCGTCAAAATTCTGCTAGTCTGTCAAAATTTTTGAAATGTAAGGATATGACAAAGGAAGAGAAGAAAAACCCTATGTTTTGAAGGGTTTCTCTTACATGTAGAAAGATAGACTCGGAAAAATGGCTGCTATATTTTTGAAATCTCAAAAATCTCGTCCTATGATAAGGTATAGAGATCTAAAACAGTCGGAGTTTTTTTTTAATTATGATCTTCTCTAGTTCTATGTTGAAATATAAGAGGCTAAAATCACCTGAGATATTTTTGTAAAATTTTAGGCACTTGCTTTTCGTTGACCAGCGACATGACTCGTTGTGCGTTATTCGATCCGCTTATGTTCGTATTAGTCTGCGACAGCGAAAAAACGGCTCGAATCAAAATTTTTGACTCCGGGTTTTAGGCAAGTGTTTGAAAATATTGATTTTCTGGAGCCTTTAGAAATTTTTAGAAAAATCAAATTTTAGGCTAGCATATTGAATTTTAGATGTTTTCTGGACAAAGTTTAATATGAAGACTTGGATTTTATAGCCGAGTTTCAAAGGAAATTTAATTTTTGCAGACAAGTCACGAGTATGGGGGTACTTTTGATCGAGAGGAAATTAGTAATAAAGGCGGTCGGGGCTAGGTGAGCCGAGATGAACAACTTGGAAGCTTCGCGGGGAGTGATTTCTAATAAAAAAAGGGGCTGTAATAGACTGGGAGATATCGAAAAGAGGGGGGGGGGGAATTAAAAAATAGAGGGGCCTATGACGGATGGATTGATTGAGAAAAAATCAGCATTCTCAAATCACTTATCCTATGATAGCGCCTAGGACCACAAAATCGTCTGATATATCAAAAAGTTGAATTTCGAATTCTCATCCCATGATAGAAGATAGGGAATAAAAACTGACAGGGGTATGAAAATTCTCAAAGTTGAGCTTAAAGTTTTGTTATGTTAAAAATTTAGCCGATAGACGAAAACAATGATTTTTCGAGTTAGAACAGGGGAAAATAGAAAATATCGCATTTCGAAAATCCCTTAGCCAGAGATTTTGGAGAAAATAAGCGATTTTCCAGGGATTTTATAGGGATTTCAAGTAATTTAGGGTTGTTTCTCCGCGACTTTAGGGTATTTTTTTTTAGAGAATTAAAAATTTTCCGTCGATTTTAGATGATTTTGGGGGAAATAGCGATTTCAGGGGTTTTATAAGACCGAGTGGAAATGGGGATAAATAAAAGTCCGCTTGACCTTCGAATTTTGCCGATTTTCGATTTTCGGTGCATGTTATCATGAGGCAGCAGCTAGTCGAAGGGCAAAAATCAAGGAAGTGATTCAGAACTTGGAAATTCGAGACCTCGGAATCTGTAGTTTGAATTTCAAACATGCATGTCCCAGGGTTTTTATGGGTGGAATTTGACATTTTGATAAAGAGCTTGTTGGTGTTTTCGGTATATGTTTTGATTTATAGCTTCGGGTTAGCTCATCTCATAATAATTTTTCCCGATCACTATTTCACTCCAAAAAATTCCAATGAATAATTTCTTAGTTCTCTCTCACATGATTCCTCAAAAATCAATGCCTTGGGTCTTCAGCAAAGTCTCCAAACCAATAAATATCTTATCCATTAGCTTTATCTCATGATATCCTCTTATCAATCAATAATCAGTCTCTATCTCCTCTTATCTCCTATCATTCTCGTTATCAACTCACTTGGCTGCCTCTTGCTCGCCGATCGAACTGGCCGTCCTCCTCGGGTCTTCTTCTCGTTGTGAGGCGTTGTTGTTTTTATCCTCAGCAGCCTGAAAATGAAAACAATCGATTTTTCTTCCTTCTCTTCTTTTTGAAGCGAATAAATTGTTCCCACATGTGATCAGCTTTATCTGATTTAAGGAGAACAAAGATCTTCTGGGGTTATTCTTGATAAGAACTTGGAAAATATTATCAGAAAGATAAGGACTTGTGATAAGTATTTTGAAGATTTGATAAAAACCAAAAATAAGTCTCAATTTGATTGAAAGCATTGTACTAACTTTTTTTTTCGAACATTAGCAAACTCCCAGTTTTTATAAAATTCAAAAGATCAGTTCCAGCTTGAGATGAAATTGAATAAAACGAAGAATTTCACAATTCGAATGGACCAAATTAAGGCTTAAAATATTTTTTATAATAAAGCTCACCACATCGCACTCTTTTTTGAGATCCTCGAAAATCTGGTCCAGATAATCGATTGCGTCCTTGAATTTGGACCTGAAAAGGCACATGATGATGAAATAACTGATGTAACACGTTTTAAGTCAGATGATAGACAGAGGTGCGACGAAATGACGTAATCAGCGAAATTTTAGGGCTTGGAATTAAAATTCTGATATTTTGGAGTATGTTTCAAAATATCGCCTGTACAAGGACAATTGATTAGCTTGTTGTGATAAGAGCGCGTATTAGAAATAGAAATATGCATTTTCAGAAAATGTTCAAAAATCTGAATAAATTAAGAAGAAAATGAATATTTTGGTCGCTTTTTTGCGCAATTTCATTTAAATCAAGCGAAAGTCAAATATCTCTCCGAATTATCTGAAAATTTTGAAATAACTTACCTTTGATGATGATGCCTGGTTCGTGCTTCATCAATAACCGCTTCTAGTTGTTTTGAGGCCGTATCCAGAACGCCACTGAAGAATTGATTTTGAAAATTTTCAAAAATAGACATTTTCATGATTCATTTGTATGTTTCAGAGGACTTAAAAAAAATTAACTCTTTGAACAATAAGTCTTGAAACTACCTGAGATTTTTTTTTTAAAAACATGAGTTTTACGCACTTTTCATCGTTGTCATAGTAAAAATCCGTGATCGGTCTTCGCATGTTGAGAATTTCGCAAGTGATTGTTTTCCGGATCAAAAATCAGAGTCCGGAACAATCCGGAACTGCGGAAATTTTCCGAGGAGCAAATTCCTATGCCGTATTTCAACCGGTTAATCAATGCCTAGAGGTAAGAATAAGAATGAGTAACGGTAGTGTGAATGGGCTAACAATGTTTGGGAAGGAAATAGAGGAAATAGAATGATGCACAATAGGAGTAAAGATAGAAAGAAAGAAATAGCATAAGGATTGAAGAGAGGAAAATGTTATGAATGAGAAAAAGATGATAGATGAAAACGAGAATATAAATGAAAGCCCAGTGAGCTCAGAGGAAGTTTTGAGATGATAAAACATTAATTGCGAGATAGACTAGAGAAATGGCTAGAGATAATAGGAAATAGATAGGGAAAAGAAGCGGAGAAAGAGAAATAGTGTCGAAAAGGAACAAAATAATGGAGGAGTAGTGTGGAAAATCGAGAGAGGAAAAGACAGCAAAAATAGAACGTCAAAAAGCAAAAAATTGTGTTCAAGAAGGGTCGTCGCGTCGGGACCGGCGGAAGCTCAAGAGATAAGAAAAAAGCGATAGCAACTGCTCGGGGCAAATATCCTTTGATTGGAGATAAAAGGATTCGAGAGAGTGCAGGGAAAAGACGAGAAATAGCATGTAATCTTGAGAGAGGAGAGGTTAGAAATAGAAAATAACGCATGATTTTGAGAGAGCAGAAAGATAGAGAAGGAGAAAACATCATGTTAATGTTATAGAAAAGAGAAATAGTATTTGAAAACTGGAAGCAAAGAGATGATAAGAGATATCTCTTCCAAGATCAGCTGGTGTCTTGAATCATGAGCAAGTGGGCGGGGCGAATCAATCGATTTCTTTCTTTTTTCTCTCAAAATTCACTTGGTCTCTAATTTTTCTTTCTATCCTTCTCTCTCCGAATCTCATGATATTTCCAATAATCTGAATTTTATCTCTCAATTGAAAATGCTCGCAACAAAGGCACTTGATTCTTTGCTCTAAATTCTGCTTTTATCTCTGATCTGTGATATTTCATTTGTTTGCTTCTCTAACGCTCTTATTTTCCCCGTACTATTTCTTCTATTTTGTTATGTCTAGGAACTTTTCCACGCGGTATCATTTGTCACAGAACTCGTGTGCAAAAAGGTGACGACGAAGAGAGAAAGGGGGGAGTTCTGAGTTCAAGTAAAAACTCGACAAAAGTGCGGCATTTCTCAAGGGAAGGAGATAACCGGTTGAAATTCTAGACATTGAAAGAAAGAGGGGAAAACTTGCAAGCAATTCTTTCAATTTATGAGAAAAGTTGGTGATAAAATGTGTTGCTAAATTATAAAACAGTTACGGGAGGAGCATAGGCATTCTTTTGTTGAACCTTGAAAGTCTTAAAATGAGTCAACTTTTTGTGAATAGCTGAAGGTGTTTGAGAAAATTGAATATTGAAAATTCGGCAAGTCTTTGAAAAATTTCGAAACTTATTGAAGACCAACTTGATTTCTGACTATCAGTCGGCACCTCGTATCAATTCCCAAAACTGAAGTCTACCTTTGAAAAATTAGAAGCCTAGCCCAAAATTTCCATTATCTAACCGACCACGGATCTTTTTTCAACAAAGTCAAACAACTTTTTTTAATTCAGAAAGTCGACTAACCTATGCCCACTATCTACGCTCGTTGAGCTCTGCCTTCCTGATTGTGGCTGGCCACTCGCATGCGACGATGCTTCAAGGCTGTTGTTTCGGTTGACTGAAACTGTGTTTTCATAATCAGCAAAGTCCCCAAATCTTGCAAAAAATGTGAAACGAATAATTTTTTTTTTTTTTATATATTATTGTTAGGTTGAAAAATAATTCACGAACAGCAATCATTGGAAAATATTTCTTAATTATTATACTAGCCCTTAGTATTTCTAAGCTTATTTTTCCACTTTATAGTTTTTCTGAGTTTTTACCTGGAATATGTGCCGCATATCTCTGCTCGTGGCGAGGGTGCGAAACTGCAGCCGTAAAGGCAGAGGATAAAGTTGACATGCCCTCGGACCGAGATTGGTCGTTGCCCTGAAAAATGGAAATTTAGCCAAAAATTGTGGGTTGTTAAAATTAGGAGTTTTTTTTATTGAGAAATTCCTTGATTAAGAAACAAGTTTTCTTGAAGAGTTATAAGATTTTTCGAGCTTATAAATTTGATAAAGTGTAAAATTATTGAACAAAAGCAAACATCAAAATCGTGATAATATGAAAAGGTATAGGAAATTTTGAAACCTATGGAAAAACTACTCTACTCGGCTTACTTAAATCGTAGGAGTAAAAAAATGTTCTTCACTTTGCAGGAGAGTTAGCACGTGTCTAGTCTGACAGATAACAAATACTCATGTCGGGAAATGATTTGTGATAGGAGGAAAGCTAAGATAGAGTGATATCTAGTAATAGTAAAATACTTGTCCTATCACTGATAGTAAGCGATATCTAGTCTAGTGATGGTAAGCGTTGATAAGCTTTAAAATGTAGTGATCTTATCACGAATGGAATTTACTAGTCAGTAAATCTAGATTTTCTAGTTACTGATAAGCACTGATAGCTAGTGTAAGGGCAGTTATGCAACTGGTAGGATTCTCACTGATAGTAATCTTATCGCTGATAGTGAGTGATAAACTCAGGAATATAGTAGAATTCAATCAATAAATGAGGACAAAGCTTCTGGCGGCGAAACACAAAATTTGACGACTCGACGACAGGGGCCCGATATGATTGCAAGAAAGCGAGAGAGAGGAAGGATGCGTAATTGTGAAATGAGTGATAGGAGTGATGATGTTTGGGGAAATAGTGAGAAAAATTAAGAGAACTAGAGAGGGAGAGAAAAAATTTAGAGATAAAGATTTTTAAGAGATATAAAGAGAAAAAGTTAGAGAGGTAGTGATCAAGTTTAGAGAAAAGAGATAAAGAAAAATTAGAGATAAAAGAAATATAAAGGTTTTTGAAGAGTTGAGAATGATAAAGTCCTATATCGAGAGATTCGAAAAAGTTGTCGAAATGACCACTAAAGTGAGGTCTGATGATAAGGCCAGAGATGGTGGGATTTGAAGAGAGGCAAAGAAACAAAGCCTTGAACTGATAGTAGCCACTGAGCAGTTGTCCTATCACTGCGCGAGAGATAAGTTTGGGGTTTCATCACAGAGCTTAGCTTTACCCTTTATTTTTTTTCTCTAACCTCATGGTGCTTACTCATCTTTCTCGCACCCTTTTCTCTTTAGACCATCTCAAATTTCAATTATCCATCGCCTTTTTTTCTAACTTTTCCTCTACTTTTTTCTTGATCTAATGTCTTCTAATTCGAGACGTTTTTTTTCAAGATATCCCATCATTTTTCCTTTTTTTCGCTTGAATTCTAATAATATCTCATTTTTCTGCGATTTTTTTTTCCAGATCTTTAACGCGCTCGCAAGCATTTTCCCGAGGTATCCATTACTTGCGGTTTCTAATTTTTCGCGAAATATTCAATTTCCTTGCAAAGTTTCTCTCTTCTCACAGCAAAACCCCTCATAATTAGCACATTTCTCTGTAAGTTGTGCTTGAAAAGTATTTTTTTTAAAGATATGTCAGACGATTTTTGCTACAGTATGGTTTATCATTTGGCGGAGATTTTCTATTTGATAAATGCAAAAAGAGAGTTACCGCCTAACATAAACAAACCGAGACTCTCAGGTAGTTATGAGTTCCGAGTATTCGAACATTTTTTCATGAAACAAGTGAGAAGTGGTTTGACGTGGTTTAGACGTAAGTAACATGTGAGAATAAAAATTCTGATAAGTTTCGGAAATTTGAATAATCAAATGGAATTTTGAAACAGTATTGGACGTGCTTGATTTGCATGCATTATCAATAAATACAAAAAGATAAGATATGTTTCAGGAGCTTTCCTAACTTCAATTAGAAGTCCTATGACGCCTGGGGCGATATTAAAATAGAATTTTCTTTAAAAAATCCAGAAAGATTCCAAATCTGCTGATAAAGGTATGAAATGATGTGCTAAAATGGGAAGATAGTGCTAATATCGGCCTCTCAGAACCAGAACTCTTTGAAGACAGAGAAAGGGGGTATGGAAATTAGAGAATCTAAAGAAGCAGACGCCGCGCCAGGAGAAAAAGAAAGCAATCAAGTCATTGGAAGAGGGATTTTAAATTAGAAGGTGAGAAAGTAGTCGAATTGAAGAGGAAAAGAAAGAGAGAGAAGAAATAAAAATTCTTTGAAACGGAGACGAAAAATTCAGAAAGATAGAAAAACGGTGAGTAAACAAGTTGTGAAAACGCACGCGCGCGCCGCTCCAAGCGTAGATTAAAATTTCAAGCTTCAAACGAATTTTTTTTTTTTTTTTTACAGAAAATGCGCTATTTACTCAGCGTTTTCAGGTATAAAATTTCGAGATGGAATACAGTAAAGAACAAATTTGTTGAGAAAAATCAAAGCGCCGTATTCATAATTTTATAGTTTTTCTGAGCAAATTTTTGGTTAGCCTAGAAAGAAAATCATTAGAATATGAAGGTAAGTGTAGTTTCAAATTTTCATCTCGTAAATATTAAATTTTAATAAACGATAAACCATTACTCTCCCTACATTTCATGAAATTTTCGACTTTTTAAACTTATGATAAAAATGAAAGATAACAAAATAGCAAGAATGTGATACGAGTAAAAATAGCTTGAATATTTGTAATTATTTCGAGAAAACAAATGGTAAGGGATCAGCTAATTCTTATCTTCCCATGAACTTTCAAATGTTTTTGAAACATACAAATTCAAATTTCCCACCTCATTATCAGAAATGGACGAGCAAACGGATGTTTTGCGGATGATGTTCGCCTGCTGCTGGAGGCGCTCTTCGAACGGCGATTTGGGCGCGTCGAAGGCGATTGGTTTGGCTGAAGAATTGTTAAAACATTAGGACATTCCATCGATTTTTTGCGTTTTGTGAATTTTGTGAAATTACATTTGTATACTTACAGAAAACTAAGACATTTAATCAGTTTTAGAAAATTTTTGAAACATTTTGATGGAAGTACAAATATTTTTGCTAATCGAAAATTTGCAAGATTTTATGGAATTTGATGGAACATAATAAATTTGGAATGACTTCAAAAAATGATAATTTTCGTTGAATTTATTTGTGTCTCATTCGATCATAAATCGATATTAATGGAATGAGAGAAATATGAGCCATATATGGTTTTCTTGAAACTCATGATGAATATTTTACAATTCTAGCATTCTTGAAAGATTTTTTTTCTAAACTACCCAATAACAGCAAGTTATCATATTTTTCTCAAGCAATGCGACTTTTAAACTTCTAACACCTACCGATTTGAATTTTCGCGGGTGGGTTAAGCTTGAAGCCTTGCGGGGTGGAGTTAAAGTTGTTGAACGAGCTCACATCTAGCATTGCACCTTGAGAGCTGCCTGAAACAATAAGAGTCAATACAAAACCCAAGTAAATCTTAAATCCCAACGTAATAAAAATTTTAGCTCGAACTTGATTCGAATTGTTCTAAAATCAGAACTTAAAAGCTGAACATGTTTTAATGCGAACTTAATTTTATCCCACATTTTCAGAAGTGTAAATGTTTAGACACGCGCGTCTAAAAATTTATAGCCTTGCTTATTTTTGTTTTAATTTACCTGGTGTTGAGCACTCGGTCCGCGTTGGTGTTGTGATTAGCGGCACGCTGCGCTGCGATGCGGGAGACGTTTGAATGCGGACTGAAAATTTTGGCAAAAATTATTTTCAAACGTGTTTCGCCACAACCCCAAGCTAATTCAAATTAGAACAAATCTTCTCTTGGTAAAAAAAACAAATTGGAAACATTGATAATAAGTGTTTTATATTTCGATGCTGATGATGTCAGAGAATAAAATGTTTTAAGAACTTTCGAAACTAATAAGTGGATAGAAAATTTTGGTCGGGATTCACAGCAGATGATGCGTACATCAATTGTAGAAAAATTCTCAAAATTAACTCCGCTCACTTTTCACAATTAACAAAAATGTTATACCCGAAGGTGGTGCGTGCAGTTCGGAAATGGTCGAGTTGGCCGGCGACTCGCAGCCGCCGTTGCTGCTCTCGTAGCCCTTCGAGGAGCAAATCGAGGCCGATCGCGAGGAACGCAACTGCCGATCCAGCCGACCGCGCTTCCTGCAAATATGTTAATTTTCAGAATAGATAAACAAATCAGACTAGTAGACTTTGGAGAGTCTTTTTAACATGAAAAGAGCGCTCTCTGCAAATACGCTAATTTTATAGGAAATGAAAAAATCGGATTATTGAGTTTGAAATTTTTAATATTGGAAAGGATAGAATTTGTCGAAACCTATGAAAATCTTGAAGACGTAAAACAGATCAGCTTGAAATAGAAGATTGGTAATTTTCGACTATTCAATATTCAATAAATTATTTTTCGTCACTATAAAGCTTATACTTTCTTGAAACATGATTTCTCTAGGTAATTGTTCAATGAGGCTGACCAATAGTCAAGACGTTTTTTTTTTGCATTTTATAAAATAGGTTTTTCTGAAACCTACAGAGATCTTTCGGACTTTTTGGTCAGTCCTAGAATTTCGGCAACGAATTTCCCGACCAAAAAGAGTCCGTAGACTACAGCGAATAGGATTTGGGCGTGAATTTTTGCGGTTTGTCGGTCCAAAACGTTAGCCACTGCGCTATTCGACGCCGGATGCAAATTGACTAATCCGGTTATCAGATCAATAAAATTAGAGCCGGAAGAGTCGACGAGATTTCGAACTAAACACTTCCCGAGCGGCAAAAAATTGACGAGGCGTTACTCTACGCGCCAGTGATAATGAAAGATAAGATATCAGTTGCACTATCTCGTGCCATGTTAAAAGATACCCGAAAAAAGCCGGCTGGCATCACTCATCAAATCTCCCATCCGGCTTTTTAAAGGTGTAAAATAAGCAGCCGTGTGCAACCCGAAGGGTTAAATAAGTGCAAAATTTTGTGAGGGGATAAATTTTTTTTGGAAATAGTAAAAGGAAAAGAAGTTTCGGTTTTAGAAGATAGGTAAAACGAGAAATGGGCCTAGAAATATATGCAAGAATCGAGTTCCGTTTCTACGTATCTTTTTCAGTACTATTTCTTTTTTCTCTCCCTCTTTTTCTCTCACTATTTCTTTCTTTGCTTTCTTTTCCCCCCTTTTTGAAATGCTGTTTCAGTTTTCTCTAGCTCTTTTGCTCTCTAATTTCAAAATGCTATTTCCAAGATATCTCAGATTCTTGCTGTAATATGCCATGGGTATGCGGATATTCACTATTATCTTCGGAAACCTTTGCTCTCAAAAACTCATACTATTTCTAAACACTTTCCATCTTTTCTTACTCTCCCCTACTATCTCTTATCATTTTCTTTGATCTCTTAATCTTCTATACTATTGCTGCATTTTCTCACTCTTTCCGCTCTCTCTGTTTGTCAAAATGCTAATGTCCATCTGTCACTAAAGATGTGATGCAAATTCTGAGAATAGAGCAAAGCAGAGACGCAGAGTGTGAACGCTTTCTGAGCAATTCAAAAGCCATCAAAACAATCAACAATTTAAAGGTTCAGGAAAATTCAAAAAGATCAAAAATTAGCATAAAATTGATTGTTGCAATGCTTTTTCATCAGAAACTGATAGAGAAATTGTGTTTTGCCTGTAGAAAATGGGTTGTTTTTAATGCAATTTAGGTTTTTGTGCAGTTTAGAAATTTGTTCAACCGACCTCTTAACGTACTCCTCCAAGATGGATTGATCCGGTAGTATAAGGCGACCGTCGTTTTGATTCTCCTGAAAGATAAAAGTTAAAACTTTTAAATTTCCGAATTTGACTAAAATGGAATTATCAGCTTTGACGACTGTAAAGCCTACTCTTAAAGATAAAAGAGAATTTTGCGGGATACTCGAGATAATTGATAATGAACAAGTTTGAGATTTTCAGATAAATAGAGAGAGGAAGAAAACAGAGAAAGAAAGAAAAAGAGAAAACAGTTCCGTCTGGCTTCGGAAACGGTAAACAGAGGTTCGCGTGCGCAAGCTGAGCGAGGTTTGCTTTTTCTTCTTTCCCTCTTCAATAGTCACTCTCTCACTGATAATTTTGCATAGTGGTTATGACAACACATTTGCGTAATGAGGAAAATTGGCATGGGCTATAGAAAAATTATGGAATTTTTCGAATTTTTAAAACATCACTCGACGAACATTTGCACGCTGTTTGGCAAAAATATTCTGTGACTTCCGAGTTTTCGTGGAACTTCGATTTTTTGTTGTTGAAAAATAAAAGCCAGGTTTTCAGACTGTCAAAATTGGAAGTCGTTCGATTATACAATTTTCTGAAATTTACAAAAGATTCGGAAATAGAAATTGACTCACATCGTCGTTATCCCTTTTCCACTCGAGGGCGGGCTCCGTGAACCGCATTTCGTCGAGCAACTCCGAGGCTTTCGTCGTCGACTCGCGAGACATGGACCGCTTCATTTGCTGAAAATTTGAAAATCAGTATTTTTTCAAATATGGGCACATCGTATGAATACTGTTACATGAAACGATGAACATTGATTCAAAAGAATCTCTGAAACATAAGAAAGTTGCGCAAAATCATTTTGAAAAACTTTTAGAAAGAAGATGTTTGTTTTGATACGATAAACTTTACAAAATGAAGGATCTATTAAATCTCTCAATTTTCATTTCGTTTGGAATACTTCTGAAAATTACTTATAAGAAAATTGCGCTAAATATTGAAATATTTTTAAAAAGAAGGTCTGTTTTGGTAAGATAAAAGCGTGAAACTGGCTGATGCATTAGTCTTTGAAAGTCGCATTTTGGATTGCAATGTTTTTTAAACTTATTATAAAATAGGAAGCATTAGAATTTTTAGAGTGAATTTTTTCAATGATGATAAGTATTCTTTAACAATATTGACTATTTATGAGGTTATTAGTTTCGTTTTCGATTTTTCTGAAACGTATTTCAAAAAATCGCACATCTTCATAGATTTTCCTGGTTCGGACCTCGGGGATCTGCGGTGCGCTAGCTGTGTTCTTCTCGTTAACCGGCGTACCCGTCGACTCGATAATTGAGGGTCTAAAATTATCCGAATTTTTTAACAAATCTCGAACCTTCACAGGAAAACGAAAATGTTGATAGGATTATAAGGGGGTTTAGAAAATCGAAATAAAAATAAGATTTCGTTGATAAAAACCATGTTAGGACGTTGACATTTTAGAAAATTGTCGAAAAAAGGACAGAATTTATAATCCCAAATATTACAAATACTGTAATCCATATCCATACAGTGATTGGCGGAAGGTCTTAACGCGCAGTCGAACTTTCGAAATATTGACGTCCTGAACGGGAGCGTCCACGATAACCTTAAAATTTCAAAATAAGTTTGAAAAGTATTTAAAAATGAAATTTTCAATAATTTGATATTATTAGTCCACAAATCGCTGGACATAATTTAGAAAAAAGAGTAAAGTACGTTAAATGTTTTTTTCTTTTATTTAAAATTGCGATATTTTTCCCTTACATTATAGATACTTTTGAGAAATTCAGGCACTCGTGGATCAGGCAAACTTTGCACTATCATATCCGTGAGTTTCGAGAAAAATTTACTTAGGAATAACATCTATTTCTTCGAAAAAGTCTATCTCCAAAAACGCGAAAAACCCCTTAGAATATAGAGGTTCATTAGCCAATATACTTGAATTTAGAGGGGAAAATAGCAGGGAAGATTAGAATTTCAAAAACCCGCCCCTTTTTCCGAGGCGGTATTTTGAAAATATCCCTTTTCTAATGATTATCTACACAAAAATCAGGTAAAGAGTAAATACGTCTAGGCAAAATTAGAGATGATCCTGATTTTTGAGGGGGCTTAGATTCATGCTCTGCGCGCTATATCGAATGACATGGGTTATCAGTAGCTTCACCTTTGAAAAAATACCCCCAGTCGGTTTTGAATTTCTATGTCTCAACACGTGGTGGAAATATTTTAGCCAGAGTGTCAGAAAAATATATTTCAGGTGGTTTTCTATGACTATCCTATAACACGTGGAAGTTTTTCTTTTACTTTTTGACTGGTTTTGAAAAACTCGAGTAAAAATGTGAAATATAACGGGTTCTAGGCTTTCAAGGATCTTTTTCTCTGAACTCTCTTTAGAGTTAGTGTATGTGAGAGAACTATTTCGTATGCAAAGTGGTTAAAGACGGAGGGGCAAGGAAGTTTTAACTGGTGGGGTTTTGCTCGAGAGATGATGAGATTGTGTAATAGGTAAGTCATGAAGGTCGACGAAGGTTAGACGGAGAGTGTTAGACTTGCAAAAACCAACATCTCAATAGCAATTTCGCTGGAGGCATTATTTCATTATTGGTTTCAGGATTTTCGGAATGAATTCAAAATTTTATTCCCAATTGTTTTGTGCGCTAAAACTTGGTGGATCAAAATAAAGATTACTTATTCGTAGAAATTATGAACTTTTTGTCAAATTTAATAGGCTTAAAAATTTTTAACTCGATAAATTTTCAAATTAAAAAAACTTCGACCAACCTGAGCCTTCTGCGCGACTGGTCGTCTTCTGTAGGCTTCGTCCAGGAAGATGGATTCGAGCGAACTGGCCTTGCATTTTAATCGAGTCTTTGCGATGTCTTTCCTGAAACAAGACAATTAAGAATTTTTAAATGATCAACTTTGAAAAGCAAATTCAAAAATCCTCACGTTTTCTGCCTTATCGTCTTGACGGTGTTTTGTGGTTTGTCTCCTGGCTTCTTCAAATCCTGAGCCAAGTTGCACTTCGCGATCGGCAATTTCTCGACGATTCTCTTCTCGTTCTTGACTTTTTCTCTGGAAATTTGATTAAAAACATCTTCAAAAATCAATTGTTTTTCGATTCCAGCTGATTTCTTTCAGATAGATCAGATCACAAATAAACCGTCATTAATTATCTATCAGACTCTCATCTTTCTATCTCATGATTCAATAATGTAGGAAGAGAAGTTTGCTAAACTACAGCAAAATTCTAAAATATGTATTTCAAATTTTTTAGCATCTTTAATAAAGGGCCCTGGATCTTCAATTAAAAGAGGGCCTTTTCAAAAAAAATCTTCTAATTAAAAGAACCTCATTTTGATGCCGATCGTCCTGGCCGCTCGCTCCTGTTCGGATTCCTGCGAGAACGACTCCGAGGTCTCTGTGCTCGCCTCGCGAACCACGATCGGTTTCGCCTTCCTTCCCAAGAACTAAAAATGAGCAACATCACTCAAGCGTTAATTCAAAGAATTCGAATACCGTAATCTTTGGAATGGAAAATGTCCTGAGGAGAAATAATCCTTAAAAACTAATTTTGAAATTTATCGCGAAGGAGCTTATGCTGAAAGTGAAAATTTTGATAAATTGAAACTTGACTTGAAAAATAGTGTGTACGTGGAAAGAAGCAATTTTTATAAGGGAAAAGAAATGATTATTTTTCAATTCCAAAGATTACGGTACCCCGAAAATCTATCTAAAAGTGACAATGGGCAAAATTTGAGTGCGAAAATTGAAAGAACTTATCCAAAAACTAAAATTTCAAACTGAAACTTGAAAACATCCGAGGTTTGCTTAGAAATTAGAATATTTCTCGTTGTTAACTGGATTTTTGAACCTACGTTGGCAACATTTGTAAAGACAAAATTTTCGCCTTGGATCATATTCGCATTTTCGATCTAATCACAATGATTTATTTTCGAACTTTTTGAGAAAATCATAAAATTAAAATTTTTTTAGATTTTCATATAAGTTTTATGGAGATTATAAATTTCTTAAATTAATCTCGCTTCAATAGTCCCGTGCTTTCTTATTGAAATTAAAAATCGATAGTTTTCCAAATATGTTCCAGAAAATTTAAAGTACTTTCTATAGAAAAATTACTCGATCCTTCTCTCCTTTTTTGTGAAAATTCAATAAAATTCTCAAAAATAACAATTTTAGATAAACTCATTCAATTTCTCTTTTCTCTATAAAAGTTCAAGAAATTTTTCAAAAAATCGAAATTACTTCAATTTCTCTCCATTCATAAACAAATAAGCTTCAAAAATCAATAAAAAATGTTCTGCTAATTTTTTTCAAGACGCCAAAATCCTTTCCAGAATGTTTTTCCCGATCTCACTTACGAGTTTCTTGATCTTCGACGGTTCGCTCTTCGGTTTGTCCTTTGCCACCTTGTCCTTGTCGTCCTTCTCATCTACCGTATCCCTTTTCTCGGCTACCGTATCCTTTTCCTTCTTTTCGGCCACTGTAACCTTTTTCTCTTTCTTTGGAACGGCCTTCAGTTTCTTCTTGACAGTCTCCTTCCTCTTGGCCTTCCATATCTTGAATGCAGAGGCGGATTGGGATTCTCTGAAAGAGAACAACTAGGATTACGATAGGTTTTATCGATTCACTTATCTTAACAGTATAAATGAACGAAATGGAAGATTAAAATATCTAAAGCTCAGTGCTATATCCGAAATAATGAAACTTGTTTGAAGAAATTTGATTTTATTCCTTTTTTAAATGAGCTCAACTATTAGATTTGAATAATTTTTTTTGCAAGATGATTTTCCACCCCAAAACTCTGACGTATATGAAACTGTTATTCTGTATATTTCTTATTCGTCATCATAGATGAGTATCGAATTCGGCAATTGCGAGTGCAATTTGTTTTGATGTTTTGATATTCCGCGAATCTGGGTCAAGAGATAGAGGGAAAGTTGGAGAGATGAAGAGTCAGAGAAAAGAAAATAGTATTAGAAATAGAAGAGAGTATAGAGAAAGAAGGGTAGAAAGGACGCAGAGAAACCATACGTCATCAATATGGAAATCGAACACAGAAACACGTAAATATTGGTCTTTCGTTTCTGTTTTCTGCGGTTGTTACTATATGATGAGATAGTCTTTGCCTCTTACATCGAATGATCTCTCATTTTAGGTTTTGATTTCTTTTTCCCTAATCTCTATTTTCGTTTATTATTTCCCCATCACTATTATATAAAATAAAAATATTTCTTCCACCCCTAATTCGTCCAAGAAATTCGCCGCTAGCTGAATCAGTAAGTTTAAATTTCCCATTAATTTTTCCCAGTGATATGATAAAAAATATATCCCAGACGGTTTTGCCTTCCCATGCTTTATCGAGTGATAAGATGATTTCAAAGACCTTTTCATGAATACACTATAAAATCAAGGTCCTTTGATAGTGATTAGATTCTGACTGTGAAATTTGCCGAAAAGCATTGCCGTTAGCTAAATAAAGGGCGGGAGTTTGCTGATAAAAATAAATAAGCCGCCAGCCTGTTTTCTAATCCCGTCTTTCAACATGGAACTAAAAACCGTAAAGTTTTTGCAGGTTTGGATAAGGCCACAAACTACAGGAAATAGAGGCAGCAGAGTTTAAATCAAACAAAACAGAAAATAAAGAAAAGGTTTATGTTTCGCTCACCCCCACCAAATCGTGTCGAATTTTGCATTTTTCTGCATGTAAAATGGAAAAGAGTGCTAAGGTTTCGACTATTTTTAGATCAAAACTCAAAGTACTTGATGACTAATCTGATATACATTTTTGATATTTTGAAATCTCAAAATATCAAAAATGCTAAAAGTAAGCTTCATAAGGTATTCATATGAAATTGGGATCCTTTTTTATTAATTTATATAAAGCTACAACTAATATCTTGGGAAAATGGGTGTTTCAAATTTTATAATTTTTCTTCAAGAATAGTTTTGATTCTGAGAAGAATAATAAAATTGCGCCCATTCTACATATCCCTTGTCATAACCCTTATCATATTATCGAATCATTTCCCTGATTATTTACTTGTCCACATCATTTCTCATCCCATTCTTACGTTCTAGGACTTTGCACTCTGATTCGGCATTTTAATGAGTCTTTTCTAGGCACTTCACAACAGGCAAAGTTGCTCACTGATAAATTTGTGAATTATCATTTTTCGCGAAGATCCGCTTTATATTGACGTCAATAAAACTGCAAAATTCGAGAAGTGATACAATCCTTATCAGTCCTTAAAAGTAGTGCTATTCCGCTAATGTAAGTTTTTAATATGGATGTGTTTAGTTGCTTAAATTTTTAATTACCTTCAAAATTTAAATAATTCCTCGATTACGCCCTATGATATCAAAAGAATCCCTAGAAATAACCACTTGCGTCAAAGGTTTCGAATTTTTAAACTTATAGTTTTAGCTTCAAAGTTCACTTTTCTCTGAACCTTCTAAAAACCACTCGCTATTTCGTCACCGTAATATTTTAGTGCGAAATTCCAGCCGGCTCTCAATTAAGCTATGATGCAGATGGAAACTATTCCAATGCAAAAGTCAGTGAAACGGAGGCGTGTAAAAATAGCGTGAAACTTTGAGAGGTAAATATATCCAAACGTCGCCAAAATTGCGCACTATCGATGGTGTCCTTTAGCGTATGTTTTCTTTCTCTACCCTCACTCATTTCCAAGCACTATTTCGCTTTAATTATTGTCCTCTTTTGGTTTCAATTTATCCTCTAGATATCTCTAAACAATGGTATTTTCCTATTTCTCTGATCCTCTTCCTCTCGCCCCATAAACGTTATTTCTCAAATAGCTTTTGTTTTGTTCATGACGTAGTATGCCTATAAAAGGCCACCTCTGAAAGCTATATAGCCGCTAGTCCACATATCCCAGGTGTTTTTTCGTCCTATCCCTTATCAATACAAGATCTATGATGTCCTGATCATTTTTCTTGCCTATCTTCCAACATAGAACTATGATTTTCTAATAGTTTCTGAAGAAAAAATCGATTTTTTCACCCCTATCTTATCGAGTTCTTGCGTGATAAAATCTTTTTTTTTTCGAAATCCTCTCTCGATTTTGCTAATTTCTTTCCCTTTCAAAAATAACGCTATTCCTTGAATTTCAACACTGATCTTCATAGAAAGAGTTCACCGAATTTAGAAAAAGGAACCAATTCCAAAGAAGAAGAGTGGTCTTTTTCAAAGCGATAGCGACACACCCTTTCGATATTTTTCCTTCTGCTCCTTTTCCTCTAAAATCCCCATGCTATTTCTCAGTGTCTCCATCTTTTCCCTCTCCTACTCTACCCTGCTATTTCTCGTTTCCCTGCATTTTTATCTGTGTCTCCCACGCGTTCCACTTGCACGGGCTATTCCCTCATTTCGAAAAATCTATCTTTCTCTAATCCTCAAAAAATCTAGCACTATTTCTCACTTTTATCTTTCTCTAACTCCTCTTAATTTCCTGTTCTATCCCCCCGTTTTGCCACCATATTTGCCGTCGGGCACTCATTAAATCAATTTTCGCCTTTTTCGGAAAACGTTCTTTCTTTCTATCTCTAAAAATTCATGCTATTTCCTATTTTCCCTTCTCAAACTCATTTTCTCGAACTAACATCACCCCATTTCTCATTTCGTCTTATCACTTTATTTGTATGTTGTTCGTTCTCAAGTTGCTGTTGTTGTTGTTGTGTCCCTCGTTTCATTGAATACATTACGTCTCCACCCTTCCGCCCCCGGCATATTTCTTTTTTTTCCAAATAACGATCGTAAATATCGAGAAACTCGGTGATATTTTATCGAAGTAGGAAAACTCTTAATCTTGGTGCTTTGATTTTATAAAAATCTAAGTCGGTAAATTTTCAAACTTAGGCTTAGGAAAACGTTTACGTTCGACATTTTATACTCTGATTTTAAAGGTTACGAATAAGTTTACTCTTATCTAACCCTTAACATTTGCAAAATTTTTAGACCCCTAGAAATTAAACTTTTGTACTCTGATCTTCTGAAAGATTGAGCAAAGTATACTTTTTACAGGGTTTTGCCTAAAGGAACGGGACGCAATGCAATGGAATGGAATGACATTTCCCATGTGTGCGTTCACTCGTATTTAGTTTCATCCAAATTTATCGAAGAGGCAGAAAACTTTCCAGTTCTGCTAACCCCGACGTCAACAAATTCCGCATTCTAAAGATTTTAGGGCGTGGTTAGATTTTCAGAATTTCTTAAAACATTATGCTAATTTTTAGAGGTGTGGTCAAAAACCTTGCAAGATTTTTAAGAAAACCACGCCCATTCCAAAAATTCTCAAATTTAGTAAAGCAATGTTTAATAAATCCGGTTTCTCCGAGACAGAGAGCCATTATTTACCACGCTATTAGTGTCAGCTTATAAAAATTCGATTATGGTTCAGGAATTCCAGCTGGTTTTGTTCGCCTACCCTTCAACGTTGAATGCGAATTTTTCTTTCTCTAAAAAATTGCATCATCACCAGACTATGACCGTGTGTGCTCGTAAACAAGCGATTTGTCGAATTCGCCTTTTTATTTTCTCCTCTCTAAAGATCCGTACTATTTCTATTTTCTTATATCGTTTCTATCTCTTTAATTTTCATACTATTTCCAATTTTCTGCTTCTTTTCTACACCTGAATTACATACTATCTAGCCTAGTCTTGTCGCGTATTTTTTAAAAAGTTTTTCCACGACACAGACGATCGATTACGCATACAAAACAACATGAGATTGGAAAAAGATGATGTAAAAAAGTTGAGACTGAAATAATATGTAGAAAAACGAGAGAAAATTGAACTTTCTCGAAATAAACGTTCAGTTTGACTTTCCTAAGATACGATAAATTTCTCTATCTATCTTTTCTTATCTCTTCATTTCCAGTGTTATTTTTCTTTATCTTTGATTTTTTACATCTCAGTCTACTTTGCATCACTTTTCTCAAATCAACGAGCGATCAGTTGAACGCGCTGCGTTGAAACAAATCAAAATAGGAGAGAGTATGTTTTTGAGAGGGATTAGAAAGTTAGAGAAAGTCAACAAGGATAGAGAAAGAAAGAAAAGAAAAACAATTTCGCAATGAGTCACCGATCTTTGGATTTTGATTGCATTTTTGTTCCAAATTGCAGAATCTTGCCGCGCTCGCGCGGGAACTTTTCGAATTTGACCACGCCCACTTTATTCTGATTCTCAATTTCATCGTCACATTCTCTCTGCTCTCTCGCTTCCCCATACTATTTCCCACTTCCGCTCTTATCTCAAAGGCCTTCGCTTTTCTCTAGTCTTATTTTTCTCATACTATTTCCCAGTTCTCTGGTTCTTTTTTCTCTAAGATTCTTCAATCTCTCTCTTCATTCCGTTTCATTCATTCAAACGATGCCGGCGATGTCTGCGACAGAGAGCGACTATTTTTCCCATTTTTAAAAAAAGTTCCTACGCTATTTCTCCATTTTTCTATCTTTTCCTATTGTTTTTCAATACTATTTTTCTTTTCTCTAACTCTTTTTCACTTGTCGTTAGCGACAGCGCTCAGGATGTTTGCTGGAGTGATGACTAAGAGTTTCGAAATTATGCGCAATTGGCTTCCCTTTCTCCCTCAAAATTCCATGCTATTTCTCTATCTCTAATCTGTTTTTCTTTTTCTCTCTCTCAGATCCAAATACTATTATCTTTCTTTAACTCTCTAATCTATTTTATTTCCTTTTTTCTTCTCTTCGCTAACAAACAGATCACTTCCCAGCATTTTTCATCATCATCGCATGTGCGTGGGGGCCGAATTTTGATTTTTTCCGCCGGTGCGCCCTCTCCTCTTGCAAGTTTCAAATTCCTTTCATAATTATTGCGTCATCACCATCCCCGGGCCTTATCTCCCATTTCACTTCCCCTAGTCTTCGACTGAATAAGGCAAAAGAGAAATAGCTTGAATGTTTGAGAGATTAAAGAATCCGAGAAAGAGATAGTATTAACTTTGAGAGGGAAAAGAAAGAAATCTGGCATTTTCTCGATGGTTTTTGCCCATCGGCATTTCTGACAGCCGGGTTGCATCATCATTCTTGACAATAAATGAGAAAAAGTTAAACGCCGCAAAAACTATAGATTTTCTGGATGAATCATGGACAAATTAGAAAAGAGGATTACGGTATTTTTATTTTGAGACCCAAACTTCCAAAATACCATAATTCTTCCACAGACCATCAAAATTTTCCATTTCAAGTCCGGGAAAATTGCAAAATAATTTAAGCTTTCTAAAAATAACATTACTTTTAGCTTCATTTTATTCAAGTTTATCCATGATATTACAAAATTATTCGTTCTCCAGAAAATTCTTTAAATATCTTGTCACTTAGTTTGTAGAGTAATCAAGGAAGAACAGAGAAGAATGCCTGCTAAAAAATTTCAGGGACTCTACCGATATACCTCGTCTTAGGCCTAATGATATCATTTTGGATTTTGAAGGATCTAGAAATTTCGCTCTCTATTTTTGTGGTCTGTCGAGAGGTGATATTTCTAGTGAGTGATCAGTCGGCGCCGTAGGCGAAGCGAGAATGCTTACGTATGTCATTTGAGGGCGAAAGAGAGCTTGAAAATGAGAGAGCGCAGGGAAAAACCCCAGTGAACGGGGGATAAGAGTCGAATGTCTATTTCTCTTTCTCCAGCCTCTTTTTCTCTCTTCATTTCACCCAGTATTTCGCATTCTCTGATTGCCGCCTACGTGTGAGCAGTGCATATTTCGAAGCTAACAACACGTCATTCTTATGCTCTCTGCATTTTCCATACTATTTCTCCACTTTCTTTCTCTCTATATTTGTCATACTATTTCCCCTGTCTTTTCATATCTTATATTTCCATGCTATCTAGAAAACAGGCCCCTCCGGTCTTATCTCTTTCATTCTGTGTTGGTTAGTGGTGACTAATGCTGCCGCTTTCACAATATATCGAAGAAAAAAGTTGGAATGGGAAATAGCATAATAAAATGAGAGGGAGGGAAAGATAGAGAAAAAGAAATAGCACGCAAAAACGAGAAGGTGAAAAGTTAGAGAAAGAGAGAAATAGTGCCACGCCCATCAGTTATAGAGGAGAGGGTGGAGGAAATCAGACGCCTAGTGTCAGATCATCACTTACAAAGGAACCGGGGAGGGGGTCGCTCGCTTTTCGTTTTCCACATCCTCTAGAAAATTCATGATATTTCCTACTTCTATGCGTCTTTTCCTCTCGATTTGTCATACTATTTCTTCTCTGTCTAACTCTTTTCCTCTTATCTTATCACTGATATCAGAGTCATTCATTCTCGCTGAACCGTTGATGACAAGTGCGTGCGCCCACTTTCGAAATCACCTTTTCGAGAACCATCCAAATTTTCGAAAATTATATCCCAACCAGAATCCTTGTCTATCCTTAACCATTAGAAATAGATCATTCCAGAATTTCTGATCAATGAAAAGGTTACGTAAGATTTCGTAATACCGAATTTTCTAGAGAATTTCGAAATTCTATTGCAAAGGTTCGGGAACTTGGAAAGTTCGTCAGATTTCGAATGTCTTTATATCAGACGATTTCACATTTTTAGGGTTTATATTTTATCATGCGTAATAATTTCGAAAATGCTAAAAATGCCTAATAATCGATGAGTAATGAATTCCGGCACACTGGATAAAATTCCTCAATCCTACTCATCTTTCGTTTTTATTCGTATTTTTGCCTTCACTTTTTGTCTCTATCTATCTCACTCACTATTTCATCACCTTTCTTTCTCTTTCCGTCGCTTCACTTCCTCCACTCTCTCGTCAAAGGGGGGGCTATATAAACCCCAAGGCACTGAGGCCGATTACTCATTCAATGTTCATTCACTTACACAATTAGCAGCTCTGGAAATCCAAACTCCAATTCAACCCTAACTATTCTTACTTAATCGACGATAATTACCCCCAATTAATTCTATATATTCAGGGTCGACTACCCTAATTATCTATATTCGGAGATTTAAATCCACTCCTCAATTATTCTAATGAACTATTTTAGATAATTATCCAATTATCTTGATTTCTGAGACGGAGGGTTCTAGAAAAGCAGGTCTTTTCTTTTTCTCCAGTGTTTGAAAATGAAAACAGCATAACACGAGCGTGCGCGCAGTGCGCCTTTCCTTCCACACTGATTTCGCAAGATCCCCCCTTCCAACTCACTCTCAAAATTGCATCATTATTGATCCTAGGCCCAAATTATCATCATTTTTAATCGGTCCTCTGAAAAATCAGCATTTTACCCTATTCCTATATGAAATTCGACCTAGAATTCTTCTACATTACCTAATCAATTCTATTGTCATCATTTGCCTATATTCTATTCACTAACTAAAGGTAAGAAGTTAGGATATTCAAGAAAGGGTATGATTTTTAATATATATATATATATTTTTTTTTTAAATTTGAAATAGACATGTTAAAACCGATTCACAAGAAGCTACAATCGAATAAAAATCGCTAAATTTTAGCGGTCGTTTGTACTACTTGTGAGTTGCTTGGAGCATGTGGCCTTTACAAATTTTTAGAAGCCTATTTCTTGTAATTTTCTTAAAAAGGAGCCTATTTTATGAGTTAAAAATTCTAAGTCTCATAAACCTTCGAAATCCTAGGCGTTGAGAATTTCAGGAGATGAGGAGTTAAGCAGGAGGATTCAGATGAAAGGAAGCAGACTCGACTAATTTAAGCGAGCAAAAAGGGTATCCTCTTGATAAATTTTTAGAGGGTGAACTTGACAAAAATTTTGAAAGAGCGCACCTCATGAAGGCCTTGTTCTTGCTGATGAACTCGTCGTTGTGGCCCGTCGTCCAAACACCAGGTACCGGGGCGAGTGGTTTGATCTTCGTCTAAAAGATTGTTAAGATAGAATTTTCGAAGAATTATTTTTCTCTTTTTCTTGTACGTTTCAAACTTTTCGTGTTCTAAAATTACTGTTTTGAAATTAATTCAATCAAATTTCTATTATTTTATGAAACCTTATAACTTTAAACACTTTGATGATGTAATTTTCATGTCTACATTTTGCATGATTCTATTCTCTTAGGTTATTGCGATCGTAGACTTCATCAAATAATCTAAATACTCGGAATTTCTAATATCATCATCATTTAATTTAATTATAATAATATGATAATGAGGATTTGCGTAATTGCTCTCGCTGAATTTCCGAAATACTTCGTCAGTAATTCGAACTTTTGCTGCGAAATTTCATTATCAGATTATGTGATGCCTTATAATTTCATAATTTTCTAGAAGAAAGAATAATGATGATTGGAATCATAGATAAATCGAGTTATTTCAGCTTGCTTCCATCCTCTATCCTACAGCATGGGGACTAGAGATAAAATCAGTTTCTAGAATCACCCCTATCTAATCTCTCACATTGTATCCAACGCAGTGTGTTTGTAATGTTCGAATACTTTTATATGTCAAATGATAATTCAAAGAATACAACCAAAACCGGCTTTTCCAAATTTTTAATCTATGAACTTCCAAAAATTAGAATATTTTCCAGGATTTTAAATTCTAAATTAGATTTTTTCATAAATTATGAAAATCACGTCATATCTGATGCATTATGCATTACGAATTTATCAATTGCGCGTCAAAATGATGACTCAAGAGGGACGAGAGAAAGGCGCCTTACCAAAATGCAAAAAAATGATCAAACCGATTCGATGCTTTTTCAGAGTTTTGACTATGACTAACCAATTTTATAACGCATCGAAATATTTACGGAGGGAAATTATGAAAACGTTTAATTCATATATTTTAAAGTGAAGACGGGACTGATAGTAAATTTACAAAGTCAATACTAATTCCTGAAAATTGAAAAGATTCTCTAGAAATGAAGGTTTATTTTTTCTTACTAATTCATACAGATTTTAAACTCATCAAAACGATTTTCATTTTTATCTTTAGTTTCAAAATTACCAATTCTCCTAATCGCCCAGAAAATAGTACGTTTTTAATCATAGATTTGATTTCAGTCTAATCCCTCCAAACATAGGGAAATCTTGCAAGAAATTCCTTCGTTTTTCCCTTGCAAAATCCTTTTTCTACTAAAAGGAGTCTCTATTCTTTATCATTGGCTTGAGTGAGACACGCAGAGTTACCGTTTTTGTCTAATCCGTCTCATTTACAAAATGAATAACGCCCGAGGCTACTTGATTTCTCGAATCACTTTTTTTGATTCTCTTAAAACTCCTATTTATTGTTTTTCTTTGGTCTACCAAATTCCCATGGTATTTCTTTCAATGACTCATGACTCCTTTTAGACAGACATATCCCCCTTTTAGAATGAAATATATAATTTCGGCATCTTTTTCTTTCTTCCTCTAATTTCTCCGTACTATTTCTATTTTCGGCATATTTGTCATCATTCTGTTTTATCTGCTTCCAGCGTTTTTTTTCGTCTGACTCTTGAGCTCTCTTATTTTTGAATACTCTCTCGCCACGCCCTCTCAGCTTTGACGCACTGACCAGAGCGTTGCGAAATAAAACGAGTAATAGAGAAAAGAAAAATGGGAAAGAAAACTGATCACCGTTCAGTTTTAGTGTATGAATGAAAGAAGCTTTCTGTGTCACCAGCGTCAGATTCCTTGCCTCTCTAATTTCCTTACTATTTTCGCTCTTAATTCGATTTGATCCCTCTACGAAAAAGTGAGTGTAAAATTGGAATGTTTGTGATATTTTCGATTTTCTCACGCAGCCTCATAAATTCCACCGACACATGATAAAGAATAGACCCGAAAAACCGGATGAGATATAAAAATCGCGATTTTCGAAATTATTGCGTCAGCATTTTAGCTTCTGATTTATAGACTTGAAAGAACTCTCTTTTCCTTGTGATATTTTGCTAATTTCTGTTATAATGCATTTCTTTACATATGTTCATTTTAATGTTTCCTTGTGATATAATAAATCTGCTTTTTTAGGTTTTGAAAAAGTTTTGAAACTTGGATAAAGTATCAGTAAGAGAGTTTAAGAAAACCAAATTTGGTCTTATGGGAGGATTTTTGCAAAAAATCTCAAACCAGGGTGTGGATTTCAACCCGAGGCCTACCTTGAACTGCTTTCTGAAGTGCGCCACTGCGTCGTGTTGACTATCTTCTGGGATCGACGATTCGTCAGTCTGAAAACGGGAGAGGATTTAAAAAGCCATATCTTAAATTTGCTGAACCAAAAATTTGGATAAAATAAAATTTAACTGAACGAACTCATTGATAGAAGTAACTCAAAGATATTATTGAAAGCTGAAATGAAATTTTGAAATTCGAAATTGAAAAATGACAAGTGTTGAAAAAGCGACGTCGTGAAAATGCTAATTTTAGGGTATTTGAGATTTCTAACTTTGCGAACTTGAAGAAATAGTTTGTAAAGGTTCGAGAAATCTTCTCTATCCTCTCTTAGCTATACATATAGCTAGCCAAGTTGAAAAATTATGACGTCAATTTTCAAGCACTTTTCAAAAATAAAAGAAAAAAGCGAACCTCCCAGTCAATGTCATCTAGATCTATGTGCCTCTGCAGTGAGTTAGGCGACTGAAAAAAGCACCATAAAACTATGCCGTAAATTTGCACTTTAAGCCACGTTCCCTTTTTCAAAAAGGAGCGGGACCTAATGCAGGATCAGGGCACGGTCAATGGATAAGAGGTTATTTGAAAGGATGGGAAACAAAACAATAGGCACTTCATCACATACATGTAGAAGCCAATCCGTGAAGCCTATTTTCATCTAGAAGCGAAGAAAATGATTTTTTTCAAAAATAAAAATAGTCACAATTTTGGAAATTTTAAAGACTAACCGCACTACACAAAAACGCACTACAGTCGTGAAAAATCGAGGGAGAAATGTCGCTACAGTAATCTAACTTTTGGTTCCATCGAAAAACAATGAATTTTAAAGGAAATAATTGATTTTGAAAATTTCTAAAACTTATTCAATTTTTTCTGTAGTGCGGTAGAGACATTTCCAAAATTGCAAAACTTTGAGAAGTTTTCATCATACAGTAATCCTCAGCCTCTATCCCCCATTTTAAAATACAAGACTAGAAAAGCAGTTGGGACATTTAAAAGCTCAAAAATGTTGTCTAATGCTAAAGTATAGGAAAACAAATCGGCTGGGATATTTCGAGGATTACTGTAGGATTTTGCGATTTGCTTATTTCCTAACGTAGATTTCGTAAAGTGCAAATCTCACTTTTGTAGAGCAGAGTTTCGGGTTGGACTCGCTCTTCGACACGCCCATCACTTCCACGAGGGAGGGGGATTCTGAAACAACCACTTGCTAAAATAAATTAAAAGAAAAGTCCCTTGATAAGTTTCAAGATTTTCGAAAAGAAAAGAAGACAAATGAAAACACGTTGGATTGATTGAGCTAATATGCTGAGTAAAATTGAATTTTTCAAGGAGTAAATTTTGTAGGTTTCGAAGTTTTAAAGAGAAAAGGTGCAATGAATTTCGATAATGTTGGAAATAAACGAACAGCGATAAAACTTTACATTAACCAAAATAAACTGGATTTTGTACGTTCCAAGTTTTTAGTATCATTGCAAAACTGATGGATAGAGATGCCATGCTCCATTGAATGTTCATATAAAAATAATTTATAAAAAATAAACTTACTTATAATCTGATTTTTGACGACTCCGTGCTTGGAACTGCTTCTTGAGAGATGCGGGGAGAGAGGCGTTTCCTGAAGAATCAATACAATGAGACGGGATCAAAGACAAAAATCAAGTACCTGAACAGCCTTAGGTGATTGAGGTTCTTCCCTTGTGCTCGGTAGAATACTGCCTGCGTCCGATAATTTCGCCACCAGATTCGAAAGCTCCGCAATGCCGGTTTGGATGGCCGAGTGGATTCTGAAGTGGGTCGAATTTTGGATCGAGGTGGAATTGAACTCACGACGATGTTGTCGAGTCAACCATCGACGTGGACATCGATTTGCTCATCTTTGAGCCGGCCTTAGGCGGCAGGGCGCTCGATTCGCCTGAAATCAAAGAAATTCGAAGTAAATTGAATCTTGCCGCTAAATTTCCCTTCCCCGACTTTTAAAGCACATTTTTGGTAGGTAATTACTCGAAAATTAGAAAAAAAAATCAGTATGCTTTTCAAAGCGATAAGATAAAGTCTCTCCTATTTCGAAAAGCTACAGAACTCCTTGATTAAATTAAAATTTCAACGTACTCCGATCCCGACTCGGATCCTTCTTTCGTCGTCTGCGTCTCTGTCGGGAAGAGTCTCTCGATTGAAGGAGAGATTCCTCTTCGCTAGACGAACTGTGCAGGTCCTTCGAAGAGTTACGCGAGTTGCGACGGGAGGCTGAAAATATCGATTTCTTTATTGATTCTTTTTCGATTTTGAATGCCTATTCGCGGATACCAACTTTGCACTCAAAAGTACGTGAAATTTAGAAAACTTGAAACTTGTGATATCCGCTTTTCTTCGAAAATCAGCATTTTTGTTCAGGTTGACCAATAAAATGTTCCTAGAATTATCTTCCATGAAATTGAAACTTATAAAGATTAAATTTTGAAAAATAAGATTTTTTAAAATCTACTTCTCTCCCTGCTACTCCTTTTCTTTCGTTCCTGCGAGGCCCGGTCTTTGCCGCCTTTATCGTCGAGTTTTTTCGGTTTCATCGTTTCTTCCCGTTTCTTTCGTTGTTCTTCGTCTTCCGAACTCGTGATTTCGGACTCGTCTGAAAATATTCGAAACTTACTTGAAAAACGATTTATTTTCAACATCAATAATGATGACAAGTTTTATCTTTTTCCAGAAAGTGATAGAACTCATCTCATTTTAGGTGAAAAGTTGGCTGATCTATTTTACAACCAGTTCCTATATCCTGGCTAACTCTTATCAGTCTAATAACTAGTACAAATGAGATGAGATAAACCAAAAAATGCTAATTTTTAACCAACGATAATCATAATACCATTTAAGAATGGTACAAGTTTCAACAAATTTGAAAATCTATGTATTATTGCTCCGCATCGTTTGACCGTCGTGTGGCAATTATTAAAAAAAAAAAAAAGCTAAAAATATTGCCTGGAGGAGGTAGTTTCTTCCCGTTGGTCGTTGATTTTTCGAGTCCTGGTTCATTTTCTCTTTTCGTAACCGGAACGGCCGGAAGTGAGTGGTCCATGGGGACTCCACTGAACAAATCGATCGGCGATCGGATCGGAGAGTAGCTTCTGAAAATTTTCATTTGGAGGCAAGCTCGAGAATATTTCAAGTTAAAAAAAATGTTTCTGTTCGATTCTAACCAAAGCATCACTCGTGCTTCTAAAATCACAGCGGTTTTGAAAGGAAAAAATGAATTTCTGATGTTTCAGAATTTTCGAGGATAAAAAGAATTAGGGTTTTCAGTGATATTCCTGCGCGATTTGTTCGTCTATTTAAAAATAATCTAACATGGCAAATCTCAAAACTTCAAACGATAAAAAAAAAACTAATAATGAAGCCCGTGACGTTAAGCAGTGGATTTTGTAAAATTTGTAAAGTTTGCAATACCTTATAGAAAACTCATTTCTGAAAAGTGATTCAAATTTTAGATGAGTTTCAAAATTAATTGAATTCATGAAGTCTACAAGTTTAGGCAGTATCAATTGATTTAGACCATTAGAAATATTAAAAATCGAAAATTCACTAAAATAAGTATTTGATGTGTAAG
This sequence comes from Diploscapter coronatus, assembly GCA_964036155.1. Classification (NCBI taxonomy): domain Eukaryota; kingdom Metazoa; phylum Nematoda; class Chromadorea; order Rhabditida; family Rhabditidae; genus Diploscapter; species Diploscapter coronatus. Next base: position 41,365,571 of record OZ038422.1, on the reverse strand, counting down.
TCTACATTCGAAAGCGAAAATCGAGATTCGATCTAGACAAGTAAATGCCTAAAAATCAGATATTCGAAAAGTTTTCAAGTAGATTTCACGAAATTCATATATTCAAATGGTAAAGTCGAGCACCAGTAGAAAGATATGTCTATATCCTGTTCAAAATAAAAGAAAGTCGAAATTTCTTAAGTCCGACTAGGAATCTTAGCTCTTCTTTAAAAATAAATTAAGCTTCAAAATTATGTCCAGCTTAAAAGATCAAGTCAGACTACAAATTTTCAAATACGACCTAAAAATAAAGTGCGACTTAAAAATACAAATCCAACTAAAAACTTCAACTCCGACTAACCTCGACATGAATGCAGTCGATGGTCGATATACCGTATCGGGTCGGGAATAAGAGTAGGTCGTAAATCTTGTGGACGGCGTGTAACTCGCCGATGTCTCGGTCGAGCCCTGTCTGGCTTTGTACTGAAAATTTGTATGTTTCAGAAAAAAACACATGTAAACTTCAAGGGAGAATGGTTTCCAATACGCAGGTGAACGTTTTGAATAATTTACTAAAAATAAAAAAGAGAAGTTATTTATGTGTAGTTTCAAATTTTTCAAGCTAATTTCTATTTTACTGTGCTTGTAAAATTGTAAAATTCAAGAAACTCACACTACTCGAAATCGATAACGATGGTCGTTTATAGGACGGTAGTTCATCACCGCTCGTTTGGCTGAAAATTTTGTTTAATTTTTAGATTACTGTAAATTACTGTAAATCCTCTTTAAATAAGGACTACGGTAATTACCGCACCTCAAAGATCCTCTCCTTGACGCCCTGGACGCGGAATAGGCACTGCCGACGTCGTCACCCATTGTGTCGCGAATTCGCTTGCTCTCCGCCATTCTCTGACGCCAGGGGCGTTCGCAACGTAAAGTGCTGGAAATTGGATGTTTCAAAAAATTGATAATTTTTTCGATAGATAAAAATTTTTAATTCAGCGGGTGTTCTCTAAGAAAAAAAGATAATAATTGATTTTTTCTATGTTTCATGAAAGTCAAAGGCCTTGTATTTATTAAGTAAAATTCTTAGTAGATGAACGAAATTAAAAGAAAAAAATTTGTTTTAGAGAAATATGAATTTGAAATGAGAAAATAGTGCAAATTCTAGAAAGATATTCCGAGAAATTCGACTTTTTTGTAGATCAAAATTCCCCTTACTGTGTCAAAGAGGGCGTCGGCGACGGTGACAGTATACTTCCACGATCGAAAGGCGTATATCGGGATACGGTAGACACTGAGGGAACCGACGAGCGGACCGGAGTAAGTGAGGGCGTTTTTCGGTAGGCTGAAAATCGAACATTTTTTAAGTTTAAGATTTTCCTACGTTTTGAAAATCTATTAGAAAGCCTAGAAAACTTTATGTAATCGTAATATCACTGGAGCACATTTACAAAATCAGAAAATAAATCGAAAATATCCTTAATTTTAAAGGACGTCTATATAAGTGTTATCATATTCAGCGATTTAAACAAATTTGTTTCTTTTCTAAAGCCTACGAAAGTCGTTGTTTTTCGAGGAGAATGGCGTCGGCGTTGCGGTCGACGCCACGTCGTTCGGTCTTCTGATTGATGATGTATACGAAGATTCGCCTGAAAACAGACTGTAATTATCGTAATCCTTCAAACATTCGCCAAAAAAGGAGAAATAGCCGAAAAAGTTCTATCGATTTTCCAGTAAACCTTCCAAAATCACTAAAACTATTTTCCGAAGTTTACCGAAAACTCTTCTATTTGGGCTGGAATCTAAGTTTTGTAAAACTACTACGGAACTTCGAGCAGTGCCGGGTAAAATGGACGTGAAATGACTTTGTTGAAATTTATAAAGACCCAGGATTTAATAAAATAAGATTACTGTAGCTTTTGAAACACGAGACTACCTTTTATTAGAAAATACAGTAATCTTTTAATAAGAGAGTGGGAGTCCTCTAAAAATACAAAAAAATCATTTCAAGTGTTTTTGAATGTAATGCCATTCAAAATGTGACGTGTGCAAACTCTGAACAAAAAGAGGAAAAATCACAAAAATTCACAAAAAAACAGGATTTTGTGTGAATTTTCATTAAAAAAATATATAGCAGAGGTAGGCTGACCGAATAATTTTTTCGGCGAAAAGTGCCGCGAAAAAAATCCTGAATCGGTGGACCGAATTTCATAGAGGATAAAAATGCTGTTTCAAATCATTTTTAACATTTTTATAGGAAGTGAACGTTGAAAGTTATCAATAATTTTAAATTAATAGAAAAATGATTTCTTTGAGACTCGGAAATCAAAGTTGATTTTTCAATTTGAAGTTAAGTTAGAGACAAGTGCCTTGCTTTGAAGCATTCGAGTTTCAGAAGCCATAATAGAGTTATGATATTTTTGAAACTTATATAAGCCGGATAGAAAATTTAAAGTTTAGAAAAAGATTGGACCATTCCTAGAGCATTGAAGGTTCAAAATCTATGAGAACATATAAAGAACTTTGAACAATTATAGAAAAGATTTTCAATATCAAGTGTAGGACGTCTCTTATATTGGATTTCAAAAGTAATAGAAAGAAAATATTTATCCATTTTTAAACTTATACACCCACCACCTTCCAGTTTCCGCTTCTGCTCAATATTCTGTGAACTGAATGTTGAGGTGGCTCCGTCAGGATTTCGTTCCCGACTGGTGTACTTGTTGATGAGAGCTCTGAAATTAGAATAATGAAATTTTAAAGTCGGATATAGTTCAGCCCCAACGTTAAAAAACTGAAAAATCTAATCAAAGGATTATTTTTGCATAAATTTCGTGTACCTGGCTTCAGACCGGTATTTTTCCTTATCTTGAAAAATCGAGTTGTCGAATCGCGACGCTCTCGCGGAAACAGACGGTCCGATTGAAGCGATGTTCGCGGCGTGCTGAAAATGTTAATCTTTGAAAAGTTGAAACTTTCGAAAAATTCATGCTTTTATATTCAAAAGGCTCTTACATACGAAAATCGGGTCTGCAAGAAAAATAAGTTCAATTTTTGTTTTGAAACTCTTCGATTTTTCTTTTAAGAAACGCACAGCAAGTTTCGAATCGAATAAGAAGAATTGTTTCATATTTGGCTATTTTTGAAGCTTATTTAATTTTTAAATCTTTTTCGTGAAATTTAAATTTACCCTCGCTGCCAGACTCATCGATGGAAAGTGGACGGCTCGCGCTGAGGGCGACAGAGAATAAGACGAGGATTTTGATTCGAATCTGAAAAAAGTCGAAATTTAAAAGTCTGATAAGTTTCAAAATTTTCTACAGATTGTAAAAAAGATCATGTTAATCCACTATTGCAAAGCTTGAATTAGGAAAATTCATAATTTTTCCTCCAGACAACCAAACAAGTCATATTTGATGGGACTTTTCAGAGTGTTTCCAAAAGTCATACACTTTTCAAATTTAGTTACTCTAGTGTCCCCAAGACAAACTGACAAAAAATTCAAGGAAAAATAAATTGTTATAGTTCCTCGCCCAGTAGCCAAATTTTTAGTGTTTGATCGAAACTGTTCAATATGTTTCCAGAACCTTCAAGGTTTTCAAACCATATAAAAGTTCTCTACCTAGAAGCCAAATTGTTGGCGCTGGATCGATATGCGGGTCCGGCCTTATTCCACCTGACCGAGTTCCAACTCGTCCCGTACGTCGAAGGCTCCACCGACGTCGCCATCGTCGATGCGGTCGGTGTCGATCGGCCAGACGAGCCCGCTGAGGGGTATCTGGAACAAAATAATCGATATTCTGATTTTCAAGCAAGTTTCAAGAAAACCTGCTTCTAGTGGTCATTTTCCAAACACTGAAATCTGAATACTGCGAGATCGAAAATAACTACTATTTTCCATAAAAATCATACGTTTCAAGAAAGGGAGTATTTGGTCATAAATTTTGAAAACTATTGAAACGATGCATATGTCTGGTAAAAAAACATTGACCATTTAGGCTTCTCAAAATCTATATTTCAAGAAAATGGATAACGAAGTATTTCAAATAAATATTGGAGTCGAATGCTTCCTGGCGTGAAAATTGGACTTGATACAATTTTTTCAAGTGTTCAAGAGTAGTTTCAAAAATGGTTCATAAATGCTCTACTTTGTTAGGATTCAAGAATTCAATTTTATAAATAGACGCCTAATTTCATTAAAAAATTAGGCTTCAGAAATTGATACTTTTTCAAATGTTTTCCGATCACTACTCTCTCAATGAATAAGTATAATTTTAAATTTAAAAAAATGAAGATCCCACCTTCTATAAGATGTGCTGGTGCTCATTTTGGTACAATGTTGTGGTCTACCAGTTGAATTTGTTGATGTTCATGAGATTGGAAATGAATCGTTGAAATTGAGAGGGGGATAGGTGAGGAGATAGAAAAGTAGAAGAAAAGGGGGATAGGGCAACTGAAAATTCCGAATTCTTACCTCGAACTTAATTTGTAACTTTAGTTTTAAAGTCTAAAATGGCCCCAAACCTTTCGAATAGAATAAAAATCGTATTCTTGAGCTCGAATATAATTTTCGAAATTGGGAAGTGATTTTAAAGTCGAAACTATTATATTGGTCAAATGAGTTGACAGGTCCGTGTGTTAAACGCGCTATTGCGAGAAATGCGCGTATGAACTATACACAAAGAGGGAGAGGCTCGAGCGCAGAGAAAGGAGAGTTGCGCGAGGACAATGGAAAGAGTGGGGTGGTATGCAATTTTCTCTGCCTCTTTCGTCTCTTCTCGCTATTTTTTCAACACACGAACACTTTCACTTCATTTGACCGGAACAATAATTTTAAATTTAATTTTTTTCGTCTAAATTTCTAACCTGAAGATATGATGTCGTGTCGTCGCTGCCTGGGAGTAGAGACACACCCGAAGGCTGGCTTTACCACAAGCTGAAAAGAACTAGAATTTTGGAGGTGCAGGTTTTTGAATTTTTAGGATACTCTTGACTTTTTATTTTATTCTTTTTAAAAATCCTGAGAAAATGCTATATGTTTTGATCGAGAATAAACAAATTTCTGATTTTATTCCCAAAAATTCAAAGATCGAATTTTATCGCTCGTAAAGCTACGACTCAAACAGGGATATTCGAAGTCCAGAGCGCAAAACAAAAAATTCCCAGAATTTCGCCTCGTGAAGAATAAAGTTTCGTTAAAAAAGAATAAAACGAGAGAGCGAAGAAATAAAAGAGCTCAAAAGAAGCAGAAAACAGAAACATGTGTTTCATGCAGACAAAAGAGAGAGAGAGCAGGACAAAGTGAGAGAGACAGAGAAAGAGGTAAAGATAAAAAGGTAGAGCTAAATTAAGGATCTTGAGGATAAGTTTGAAAAACGATCTTCAAGGAAAATTTACTGTGCTGTATAAAATACGATAATTTTTACTACTTTCCATATTTTGAAATAAGGAATATCAGGCCCAAGGTAATGATTCTGATTGCATGCTTCTTCTTTGGGAAGATATAATAGAAACAAATTCTCTAATCACATGATATAGCGTAGATTGATAAATCCGGCTGGTGTAATTGATTATTAAATAAGTATCAAAGAGCTGTGGATAGGGGATCCAAATGTATCGATTGATTTTGAAAACAGATGATATCCTGAGGCATGAGTGCGAGAGATCGGAAAAGAAAGAGGATGATGCGATAAAGCCTTCAGGAGCAACAGCAACAAATGAGATAGGTGGGTGTTTGGGGGAGAGAGCGTGAAAAAGTGAGAGAGAAAAAGGTAGAGAGAAGGAGAATAGTATGATGAAATTAGAGGCAAAAAGACGCAGAAAAGAGATAGTATAGGAAAAAGGATAAAATAGAGCTTGACAAGTTTGAAATCAACTCTAATTGATCATCGGAAAGAAAAATCGATTTTGAGAATGATTTGAGGGGAACATGAAAGAGATGGGTTTCAAAACTCTCGGTAAGTTGAGCGAAAGTTTAACAATCGAATCACTGTAAAAGGTTGAGGGGAATAATTTGCGCCTTTGTACCAAAAATGAGAAATAAGTTTTAGAGTAATTGAAATTCGAATATTTTGATTAGATAACGGTACAGAATACAGAAATATTATAATTTCCATAATAATTAGGAAAATAGCCAGAGAAAGGGAGTAGAGAGTCGTTTTTAAATTTTTATATTTTTCCCGTAAAAGATCTTCGATTTTTGTTTCGAATGATTTCTATTTGAAGCTTTGAAAAAGCCTTGCGCGAATTTCACACAGTTCAAGCTCAAGTGCCCGAGCATTTTGAACATTTTTGCAGGAAGATTTCAAGATTAAAAAAACCGATATTTTGAAGATGAAAGGTCAAGTTTTGGGATATTGGGATAAAATATAATTGCCTGATAAGCAAGTCGAATGGAAAGAGAAATAATCATGTAATAATTCCATAAAGATTTTGCGTAATTCTTCAGCAATTTTGAAACCTAACTTAAAAAGTCAAAAATTCTGAGAAAAAAAAACACAAAAATCAACATTGGCGGCTATTCGAACGTTTCTCTTGAGATAAGATCAATATTATCTAACGGAAGCTTGTTCAAAGAAATAACGTGAAAATTTTAGAGGGCAAAAGAAAAAGATGGAAAATACTGTATAGACGTTGAAAAAGTGAGAATGAAAGCTATGAATGAAGAGGGTGTAGGCAATAGGCATGGGCTCTCTGACAAGTTATCACTGATAACGACTGATAAGAATGGATCATAGAGTGATAAGGAAGAGGATAAAGGGTCTGGGGAAATAGGTTCAGAAAGAAAGAGATCAGAAAAGAAAAAATAAAGGTAGAAAAAGTCATAAAAACGAGAAGATATTGGGACCCTGATAGGTTATCAGGGGTAGAGATAGAGAAAAAAACAAAGGAGGGAGAGAGAGACAGAATCAGAAAAGTTTAGAGAGCATGGAAAGCGCTCGAGATAGAGAAGGAGACAAGGTGAGAGAGTGGAAAAACAAGAGATAGGAAAAGAAAGATGTCATTTTTCGGAACCAAGAAGTAGCCGTTGGCATTCGAAAAGAGAGAGGGGAAAAAGAGGGAGGAAGGAAGGGGTAAATCTGGAATGTGATAAGACTTGGAGAGAGTTGAAACGACGCAAATCCAAAGGACCCTCGGCAAAAAGTCAGGTGGTGGCAGGAGCGATGAGAGTTAGAGAAGCTGGAGAGGGAGCAAAGAAAAATAAAAAGGAAAATAGTATAGAAGTTAGAGAACGAAAGAAGAGAAATATTAAGAGAAAAGGATTTTTCACGAAGCAAAAATTAACGAAATAGTGTAAGATAAAGAGATGAGAATTTTCGAAAAATAGTGTAAGGAAAAGATTTAGAGCTTGATGTAATAAAAATAGAGCTCCAGTCAAGCTTGATGATCATACGAAATCTAGCACTTTGGCCTTTCAAAAATTTGAAGCGTGTTCAACTTAAAAAATTGACCTCGCCCACAAATTTTTTTCCTGGCTTAGCGTCAATTTTCACAAGTTAGTTAAAAATGACCTGTGAATCATAGGTAATTTCGCAAGGAGATAATTTTGTTGGAATTTGATTTTTCAGGAAAATTTTTGAAATTCTGACTAACCCCTTTGACTTTCGATGGGATACGGTAGAATGCCGCCTGAACTCCCGCGGAAAAGCGAAGATCGACGTTCGTTCGCTGAAATAAGAAAGAAGTCTCAAACGTCATTTAAAGAGAGTACGGTTAAACATCGACTGGATACTGATTTTTTATGGAAGAAATTTAGAAAAAAATCTTATAAAATTCTCAGAAACTTATTTATTCAAAATAATGAAATATTCCAAATGATTCAAAATAAAGGGTAATTGGGCAATTAACCAGTGGTAACTAGGGCAATTAAATTACGATAATTAGTATAATTAGCTCGGCTAAAAGCTAAATATATCACACCCAGCTTCTTCTGGCCGGACAAGTGTTCTGTTGGCTATACAGAATTATCTATGTTCTCTAAAGCAGATATTTTTTCTAGCCTATTTTTACCTTTTTCTTTCTGTTTCTCTCAAAGATTACTACGCTATCTCTCTTACTCTCTTGTTCTTTTCCGTCTATTTTTCTCCGTACTATTTCTTTTTATTCTTCTCTTAGAATCTCTACAAATCACTATAATATTTCTTTCACTATTTCTCTAGCTCTCATTTCAAAATAATGTCTAAGCGGGGATTTTTCGGATCTTTTCTCCGATTTCTCGTGGAGCGGTACTTCTTAGTCTTCGTATAACGAAAAAACGAGCATCAGCAGTAAAAACGTAGCGACGACGCGACGGGAGCCGAAAATTGAGAAGCGACACATTTTGGAAAGGAATATCGAACACGGATAGAGGGATAAGCTATACGTAAGTTAACAAAAAATTAGGTAGATTAAGATTTTTTTAAATTTGAATTTTTCGAAAGCGAAAAATTCTGCTATCTAGAAAAGTGATCAGTTTTGATATTTTTAGAGGCTCAAGTCTATTGGTTAACCATAATTTGAAAAAATCAGTAAAGCATGATAATAATTTCTGAAAGAGATTGAGAATTTTCATCCATTAAGTTTTTTCATGAGAATAATTTTAAAAATATGCTTCCTGAAAAGTTGATGTTACTACGAGAATTAGCGGTCATTAGTTTTACCGTAGAAAAAGTAGGAAAAAGTTATCTGGCTGGAAGTAGACGAGAAGTGTAAAGAAATGATCAAAACCTTCATCGCACACACTATTGGTGCCAAATGATGACAGAAGTGTGTATGGCTACTTTCATAGCAAAGATTGTAGGGGTATGTCAAATTCTTCAAAAATCTCTGGTTAAGATTTTGCAGAAATTATGACAAGCTTCAGAAATTTTGATAAATAATTGAATTGAAAGTAGTTTTAATGCGAGAAGTTTCTGGTTCTGAAAAAAAAATTCGAGATAAGTTGAAAAATTTTGATTAGAAATTGAGTAAATTCAAGATAATTTGTCGCAGGCTCTAAAACTTCAATTTTAAAAATCAAGTTTTCAAAAGTCGGTCATTTTTCGACGATAAATCCTGGTTTATGATGATTTCGAGAAAATTAATGAGATTTCCACGAAAGAATCGAATCAATTAAGGCGAAAATGATAAAAGGAAAACCGCACGTTGATAAATGATAAGACACAAAGATAAAGCCGAAGTTGCAATAGAGCGAAAGTGATAGGGAAATTGTCAATAGATAGAACAGGTTTTGATTTGAAAGTGATATAATAAGGGGAATGCAGATTTCATACATCCCTAACTCAAAAAAATCATTCTCTTATATTTAGCACCGTTTGCTACTAATTGCTACTGAATTTTGGAAATCTTTAGGAAAATTTTATCAAAAAACTCCGTTGAGCCGCCCTTTATTTATTCATTTTTTTTTTTTGAAAACTTACCTTTTTCATACTTTGTTGTCGCGACGTCGGTTGGATTCTCGGAAGACTTTGCCGACAACATTGCCGGTTCCGAAAAATCAGAAATTAATTAAATAGTGCAAGTGGGAAAATCGTGAAATATATGAGTGGGCAAAAATCACTACACTACGGTTAAAAATTATGAAAAAATCAAATCTCGGCATTTTATTTGGGACGAAAATGAATAAAATGTAAAAAATAAACTTATATAAGTGACTAGAAAATACACTGAAAAGCGGATAAAACGAATGAAACAACCGGGGATAAAAATGCTCACTTCAAAGTAATGAATGATTATCACAGAGAGCGGATAATTGATAAAACTTTGATCAAACTTGGCACACAACTCTAATGTAAAAAGAAAAATTGAAAAAAACAAAACCCAATCCGGATAAAGGAAAAAGGTTCTCTGAAAATAAACTAATTGCACCCAAAATCGTAATGAAATGTCTCATTCAAATTATTATGAATGGATTTTTGGAAAAATAGAAAAAACCCATTAACATCGACGACTTTTCAAACTCTTCGATTTCTAACCTCATTTTCTAAACTTCACAGGGAAAGTAAAGCTAGCGTAAGTGAACAATTTTCTGAATTTGATCGGGTGAAATTTGAATCACAGGACGGGATCAGATAAAATTTTAGAGAAGCTTGAAATTTTCAGATTTTCATAGAAAAAACTAAATTTAAAAATTCTGAAAATTCCAAACTCAAAAAATGTGCAAATTAAGGCAATATTAAATCTCAGATTTCCAAGACAAAAACATACAAAGCAGAAACGTTTTTGTAAAAAAATACATTTTCAAAAAGTTTAAAAATTACCTCGAATTTTTCTTTCACTTTTTAATATACCTTGTTTTTGATGCATTATCTTTGTCGAGTTTGTTAGTTTAAGAAGAATGAATATTTCAAAAGGGATGGATTTTGCAGAAAGGACGAATTTTCAAAAAAAAAAAAATCTTTTTTTTTTGAAAAGGTACCTCCTTTCAAATGTTTCAAGTAGCGAAGTCGTGCAATTGAGCGATGGCTTTGGCAGCGGCAATTCGGACTTTCACTTCTTCGGGGTCTTTTAACAGGGCGGTGAGTCCTGAAAATTGTTTAATTTTAAAGACTTTGACGAGATTATTTAATTAGGAATTTTTGATTCTTAGAAGTTTTTAAACTTATTGGGAAAAATCAACCAAGACAGGAACAACAACTATTTTCGACTTGCAAAAGCCCGCAAATCGCTCCCGCAGAAAATTAGGGCACTTTTCCGAGAGAGATTAAGAAGATATGCTCTTTTTCCCTCGATATGACACCTTCTGCGGGTCGAGTTTTAAGAAGTCAGTGTTTTGAGTACCTGAGAAAATGAGTTCTTTCGAAATCGTAGCTCTGAGTTGAGTGGACAAATCGCCTAGAAGGCAGCCGGTCAGGAGGGCCGAATTCGAGCGAATCCTGAAATTTTAGACTCAAAATTTTAAGTCTTCAGAAATTTGGATGTTTAAAATTTCCTATCCAAAGGCGATTTTAATTTCAATATCTTGTTCAAAAATTTTAAGGCCGATTTCAACACAATTCTATGATACCTATCATTTTTAACGCAAAGGTGGTTTTTATATAAAGATGGTATAAAAACAAATTGAATATACCTAGCAGACTGACTCTTGAAGTAGCTGCAACAGCACAGCGCGTACTGGTTGATGCGATCCGGAAAAGAGGCGGACTGAAATTTGAATATTTTCAAAAGTTATATTTGCCGGAAGGCTAGCCCGATAAACTGGACTCTAGAAATGTTCTAATACCTAAAATTTTCTGAGACGTAATTATTCTTTTAAAGTTGATATTTAATTAATTTTTTATATTCAAAAATAGAGATATGTTTCAAAAACTCCGAATAACAATTGCAATTTAAACTTCCCTACCAGGACCATGGCAAAGTCCTTGATGAAGTTGGCATAGTTGGCAGGCTGCTTGCCATTTTGCAGTTCCCTCGTCAGCACACTGTTCGCTATGTCCGCTGTCATCAAAGGGGCTGTTTGATAGAGGGCTAGGGCACAACTCTGAAGAGGATACAGATTTTTATTAAAAAATAGAAAAGTTTCCAAAAAATTCGAAAAAAAAACTGGGGGTTTCCCTATTAAATTATGTTACTTTTGCTTTACAACGAATTGCGAATTCCACATTTTTTGAAACATGTATTTGTTTACAAAAAATTTGTATTTTGCAAAAGTTTTTAAACTAAAAAAATCCGCGAGCAAATTGAATTACTTGATTTTCTGCCTTTTTAGCATCCTCCGAAGCGTCACTCAAAAATAAAAGAAAGATATTCGAATAGAAACAAAGTGAATATTTGCAAAAACTTGAGCACTTTTAACTTTTCCCAGCATAAATTTCAGCTGTTTTAATTTTTGTTATAACAATTACCTGTCTAACATCGTCCGAGTCATCGTTCAGATGCAGCAACAATGCGACGAGATTGTTGTGGAGGTGAGAAGCGAATTGCTCGCTCGAGTCACCAACCCTGGCGCCCAACTCGCCAAATAGGGAGAAAGACGCCGATCGCAGAGGGGAGGATTCCTGCAAATCGAGCATTCATTTTTCCTGTAACTTTAATTCAAATAGACATGAGAAATTTATCGAATGTGGAATTTACTAGCCTATTTACAATTGTTTTGAGAACACGTATTTAAGAGAAAAGTAAGAATTGATCAGATTTTCAGAAAATTCGTTAATGATTTTATCATGAGATTTCGTTCAAGTACCGAAACCGATAGAGAAAACGTACGTTTCCTTTTGGAGATTTCTGAAACCTACGAAAAACAAACCTTCTCAAAACAAGCCTTGATTTTGAGCAAAACCTGCGGAAGGATGGAAACGAGCTGTTGGTCCTTCGTGATCGTCACCAGTTTGTTGAGCGCCATTATCGATTCCATGGCTATCTGAAAATGAACAATTTTTAAAACCGATAAAATCAATAAAATTACCGTATCCTTTCTGTCTCCCAAATCGTCCAAACCGCCCATCGATGCGTCAACCGCCGCCGTGATGAAACGTTGCTGAAACTTTGAACTTTTCTGATTTTTTAGAAGTTTTTTTTTACCTGAACAGCCTTGTGGGGACAGTCATACAAGTCGCCAAGTCCCTTGATGCAAAGCTGAAATATTTTTGATAAGACGCGCGAAAGATAGACTCAACATGGCTAATTACTGGCCCCTGTATTTACAGACGGTTCTTTTTCGTACTTCTCCGTTTTTCCCACATTTCCAACCCTCCCTATCCGTCTGTAAATACAGGGAGCCCTAATTACTTATATTTTGATTTAAAAAAAAAAAAGTACTAGCCTTTCTAATTCGGAGACTCTTGTCCGTGAGATGGTCTTGTAGTCGTTTGATCGATTTGACAAGTAGCTGCTCATTTGCCTCGCCATTCAACTCTGGTGGCCTAAAAAGTCAACATATTACAAATTTGCATTAAATCGATCAGACGTTGAGACGTTTTCCACCGCAAAAATTCAGTCATTATCTCTCGTCCCATTATCAAGGATAGTCATTCAAAGCTGATTGGAATAATTCACCGCATAAGGGGGATAGTTGCGGTGGAAAATGTCCAAACGTCTGAAATTCCCTTTCACTTCTCCAGATTTTAAACCCATCTTTACAAATCCCCTATTTATCAGAAGAGCTATGGTAACCACATTCCTAGAGTATGTGCAAGCTAAGCTCATTTTTCGTCAAATCTTATAAAAGCGAAAATACCTACTTTTTAATCAGCGAAGAAGCCATGATGACTGCAGCGAGTCGTTTCGGTTCCCTTTCATCGATGGCCGAGGATTCGAGGATCTGAGACATTTCCGGAACCCAGCCGGGCTTCTGCTCCACCATCGAGCGAACCAGAATCGTTAGCTGGAAATTAAAGACAATTAAATGTTTAAAAATTTCTTGAATTTGAGAAATTTTGAAACGTTTTAGTAAAACGATCTGTCCACATCAACAAATAAAACCTATCAGAAGCAGAAAAATAATTTCAAGATTTTTATAGAACAAGTTGAAACTTCAAACGGGTTGGTGTAAACTATGGCTTATCGCTAAATTTGGAAAAAAATCCAACAAAGCAATAAAAACATCAAACTAACCGCATGGATGAAATTCTCCGAATCCAAACACTCCGTCCAACCTCTAGCCTGATTCATGTCTTCGTAGATCGCGGTTGTCTGAGTTCTGAAGAAATCGCTAAGTCACAAATAATGAAAATTCTCAGAAGATAGAAAAACGTTGAAAGATATCAGAATTTGTTTTTGTTTTCAAAAATCACATTTATCAACCAACCGATTGAGAATGTTCTTAATAACCGCCACCCCCATCCCGGCTGGCTTGTCCATGAGCCTTCGTAAATCTGGCGTGATTACCAAAGGCAACTTTTTGCCAGACGGATCTGGAAATTGGATTTTTTTATAGAAACGGAAAAAAGTCGATAATACATATCAAAGTTATTAGAAATCCTTGTAAACTTGATATTTTGTGAAACTTATTGGAATAATTTCTTTAAGTTTGAAAATATCGCTTTAGAATATGCAGAGGGTCCAAGTTTATCAAGAACTGTATTCCTTTTGAATGACAATAACCTCTGAAACATAAAAATAGGAAAAAATCGACCTTCTCTCTGCACGACGGGGAACTGATTGTCGGAAACGCTACAGATCAGATGCAGCATCAGCGCGAGAATTTGTGGGATTCTTTCCACCAGAACTGATTCTGGCTCGCCGTTCTGAAAATTCTAGGTTTCGACACATTTTCTACACTTTCCCGCGTTTCTCATTTTTATCAAATGTTCAAAATTTCAATGACAAATTCTCCCAAGATTTTCAAATTTTCAGAAACGTTTTCTAGAAGTTTCCGAAATTCGCCAACCTTGACAACTTCAGCGATCGCAGCGGCGTATTGACAAACTTCCTGATAGACGACTTTCACGGAATTGCCGGCTCCTGGAAATTCAAAAAAATTACATTTCTAGAAAACTCGGAGAAAAATTCCAAATTTTAATTTTCGAAAAAAATGAGAAAATTTGAAACCTACCAGTATCAATGACCTCAAAAGGATTGTCCAGAACTGTGCCCAGAGATTCCATAAGATAATCGATGATTGAAGCAGACAACCATTTGTCTCGGGACAGACACTCCCACGAATCCGAGATATAGCTGAAAATTGTTATCTTTTATTTTACTCTCCATTGTCCTCGAGATAAGCCTCTCATATCGCACTCTGCGTCTATAACCTGCGAGCGTGACGCATTGAGACTAAAAAAAAATAAGGAGACAGCAAAAACGAGCGGATACATAGCTAAGGCTCGCGAGTACCCTTTCCACTTTCTTTGCAAGGGTTCATCTCGGAGACAATGGAGAACATTTTTATTAGCTTTTACTATCGTGCTCAATCGTTTGCAGTGAAGAATTTTTTGCAGTGAAAACTATAACAAAAAATTTGTTACACGCCCAATTTTTCAAAGTAAATTAGAATAGAACTGACGTGGTATACGGTAGCGGCTGTTTGAGGATGACGTCACAAACCACCTGCTGTTGATGGGCAGCAAAGGCGACGAGAGCTGAAATTACATTTTTGATTTTTTGAACCAGGACCTAAAATGTTAATATAGCCCCTAATTCTTAAGTCAAGGTGGCCTTAATCTTAGATTTTTCTTGAAAATTACCTGAGAGAAGATCCGTGTAGGTTTGGATGCAAGAATGGACTTCAGGAAGACGCTGAAGCAGAGTTGCAACCAAAGTGTCAGCCTGAAAAATGAACAAGTTTCAATGAAAGTCTATAAGTTACAAATTTTGAGTGATATTGCGTAGATAGCTCCTGGTGGCCAACACACATTAATTCAGACTTGAGACTTCTCAACCGCAAGAAGTCGTCATTATCTCTAGTCCTATTATCAAGGATAGTAATGCAAACTGACTGAGATATTTCGTTGTATAGGGGATTTGAATTTCATGCGTAAACATATTGTACGACGGTCAGGACATTCAATTGAAGAAAAATAAAATCGATTATCCACTAATACGCTTCAGGCAATTCGCAAGTAAAACATTACTCGTTCGCTTAGTTCTCCAATTTATTTATATTACATAGAAGAAAAAGAGCCAACCTCATTATGCAGTGTCGCTCCCCTGATCGCCAGTGACGATGCCAGAAGCTGTGCAGCAGAGGAGCTCACATGGCTCTGCCTGTCAGCGAGCATCTCAAACAAGGCGGACAGGTAGGTCTGCATTTGGGATTGAGGAAGGTAGGACTCGATTATCTGAAATTCTCAAATTTGACTTTTTTCTCTTAAAATTTTCGGAAAATATTTTTTAAAATATGTTTAAATTTTTTATCAAAATTAGGACGTTTGAAGAGCCCCGAACCTCGGACATGGCCTTAACGACTTTCTTAGCCACCTGGCCATCGAGCTTGCCCTCGCCGCCAAGTTGATGGTCGTGCGCGAATTTGTCAATCGAGAACAGGTTCGGGTCGTAGTCCTGACCGTGGCCCTGAAAATTCAACTTTTTTTTTTTTAAATTCGATAAGTTTCGAAATTCTGTATTTGCAATTGATTTTTCGAAAAGTAATGAGCCTGAAATTCAGCCGTTGGGACGTTTTCCACCGCAAAAATTCAGCCATTATCTCTCGTCCCATTATCAAGGATAGTCATTCAAAGCTGATTGGAATAATTCACACCGCATAAGAGAGATATTTGCGGTGGAAAACGGCCTAAATCTGCTGAAATTGACGCGTTTAAAGATAAAACTCTCAATAAGTTCCACCAGAATCATATAATCGAATATTTAAAGTCCTTGCTGGCTTTTCAGATCTCAATGATATAATAGTTAGGAAAAAACATACGTTTCAAACGAATCGTATAACTTGCAAATTTTCAACTGAGTTCTCACGTTTCAGAACTCAATGAAAATTATAAGTTTCAGGAAAGCTTTATATTCTATCGTCTGCGAACTCAACATTGACTTTTTCGAACTCAATATATAATATTCAAAGTGTTCCATCTAAAAACTAGCGCCATGTGTTTAAAATCTCTCAGACAACAAACTTTATGAACTAAAATATATATAATAAGAAAATTAAAAAATGAACTTACCTTATGCAAATACGCCAATTTTAGGGCCCAATGAATTGCCGCGAGTGATTGCATGCGGACATGCGCCAGGGAGTCGGTGAGTCGAGGCGACAGGCGACCCAGCAGAGAGGAGAGAGGCGGAAAATCGGATGCGTGCTGAGTTTTTGTTTTTATATCTTTTATTTAAGAGAAATTAGAGTGTGTCCGTTATACGATGAAGTTCAGGACCTCTTGCATTAGTTATCTTCAAGTTACTCTCACTCTTTTGTAGAAGTTACTTCCTTTTCTGAAAATAGTATGGTGAAGAAAAACGAAGATAACTTCTACAAAAAGTAAGACGTAACTTGAGGGTAACTAGCGCAGAGGCCAATTCATGTATGATTTTCGATTTTTTGGAACTGATATTTACAAAATATGAACACTGGTGAGTAAGATTTCAATGGTAAGTTTTAAGAACAAATCGAAATTGAAATTGATTTTTCGAAAGTCGTCGAGATGGATGAAGAGGAAAGTAAAGTAGGAAAAAAGTCAATATTTAAAATACCGTACCCCAATGGTGACGTCGCCGGCATGCACATGGTAGACTTTGAGAACTAAGACAGTGGCGTCGACTGCACGGGAGCGCTCGTGCTCAGATGTCTTGCCGTAGTAGGATTGGAGAATCTGAAAATCGATAAATTCGAAAATTATGTTTTATAAAAATTGAAAGGTAAACATTTTGTAAAATTTTAGTATTGGAGAAAGCGTAAGGCATTGTCTAATGATAAAAATAGGTTTCAAAAGAGTCGAAAGATTGCCTCTATAAAAATGTTCAATATTGGCGTCGTAGAAGGCTCTTGATGATTCATAAGAAAAAATATAAGTGTCAGAAAAGGAGACATCGAACTTTCTAGGGAGTAATTAACATGCTTCGTCATCTCCCACTAAAACTGAAATAAAAAACTTCTACCTTCAAAAGCATGGTGGTGGTTGCAATCGTGGATCGGGAACGTATAATCTGCTCCAAGGCGAATCCGAACTGGACTACGGTAGCCTCCATAATCGTTGCCGATTCGTCGTCTTCGATCTAAATTTAAATGCTACTATTTTTATTTCCTAAAAATTGTTTTTAAATATAAAAATTGAAACTAAAGTAAAATATTGATTTTAGTGTTAGATGTAAAAAAAAAAGCTAAAATTTAACAATGGTTAATGGTGTGAAAGCATAGCGTTGTTAAAATAACTAAAAAAATTGCAATGTTAATAAAATAAGTTTCATAAAACTTTCAAAAACGAAGCGCTTTCTTTCACAGCGATTTACTAGAAATTACATTTAATTTAGGGAGAATATATTTACCATTCAAAAATAGCGTTTCACAAATTGTTAGTCTATTTTCATTCAAAAATCTAACCTTTCTCATTTGCGATTTGACGTGATTTTGCTGGTTGTAGGACGTTGCGAAGGTATTGAGGGACGTCGTGGCGTAGTCAAACAAATCGTAAGCCAACTGAAAACGCCCCGTGAAAATAGAAGCAAAACAGAATTTTGCGAGTATCCCAGAATTGTCGATTTTTAATGATTCGCGAAAATTAGCGGAGTCTAGAAGAAAGCAGAATGCTGTTGATTATTATTCGCGAAAGGTTGGCGTGTTATTTGTGGGTTTTAGAAGATTTCTTTTCTATTTGATAGAACATATTGTAAAGGTATAATGAGTTATCGAAACTATAATAGGCAAAATCGTCCCTAACTCATTGAAAATTGAATCCATAATCTAGTTGATTTTCAACAAATAGTTTTCATTCACCATAAATGTCAGTATCTCAAATAATAATATGGGGAAAATTCCAAATATCCGATAAACTTGTATTATCATATTTGGTAAATTATATAGCCAATTATCTCATAAAACCAGGCAAGAAGATCTTTGCAAATATAAGAAAAACTTGTAGCATATTTTATCGAATTTGCTCGAAAATCCAAACTTGACTACCGTTTTTAATCCCGATTTCTCCCTGTACATGGGGATGATGTACTGCGTCAGAATTCGGCACAGATCCCAAATGTCGTTGTCCGACAGGGGCGGGTCGAGTTGGCTAAAAATCGATTTTTTTTCAAATTTATTGATTTTTTAGTTTTCAAAGGTTCTTACACTAAAGCAGATGTAGCCTTGCAAGCCAAGAGTCTCAGCGAACTCGACAACATTTCGGGGCTCTCGCTTTGAACGTAGTCCTGAGTTTTCAATTTTGAAACGAAAATCATGTTTCAAAAAATTTGATGTCGAATTTTGACAACTCATAATAATTCATCGAATTCTTCAATGGTAAAATATATCAAACTTAAGAAAGTTCAGGTATGTTTCAAAAATTCATGTAATAACTTCCAATTTTGAATTCGAGGTGATAAGAAATTTGAGCGTGGTTATAAAATTAGCAAAATAAAACCTTGACATAGGATAGCAGTTCGTTTCTGGCATCCAGCTTCCATTCAGTGCCGATTCTTTGCGAGTGAACCGACCATCCTATTAGACGCATTGTTTCCAGCATCGCCTCTCGAACGACGGTTTCTTGCTGAAATTAAAGTTTTAAAAGTTTACAAGTTGGAATAAATTTCGTAAAATCTGTTCTTTTCGGCGCATATTAACTAAATAGATACAAATTTAAGATAAAAAATGAGTGATGTCTCTCAAAATTTTCAAAGTCAGAATATATTAATAGAATTTGATCGCTTGGCTATAGTTAATGGATAGATAAAACTTCAACATTAAAAATGTTTCAGAATCTTCCTAATAAAGTTAAAATTCATTAAATTTGATTGTTTGTTAATTCCGCTATGATAATTTTAAAATATTGCAAATTTGAAAATTTCAACTAACCTTCGGATTCGACAGATAGTGTCGAAGAAAGGGCAATATTTGCTGCTGCAATCTTTGCGTCAAAGAGTCGACCGGGCAGTTTTGAACGACGTAGCCGTAGCTGAAAATTTTAAAAATATGCTAATTTTCCAAATGTTTTACCTGAGCATCAATGTAGCCCTCAGGTAGATCATTTCGGCATCGGGATATTGACGCATTGGCATGGTGTCCTGAAAATTCCAAATTTGTGAAAGTATGTCTCAGCAATTCCTTTATAAAAATCGAGAAAGGATAGATTATTGCGAAATGAACTGTATGATTATTCTATCACTTTTTATCTAAAAACAAGCTACCTTTCTATAAGTTTCAAAAACATTTCTAGTAGAAACAAGTTAGCAAATGATTGATCTAGCACAGCAATCGTGTCAAAAATAAAAATTCGAATATAGAAGCTTCAGTACCTTGATGAACCCCAAGAATCCGCCACTCTTTTTGGCGTGCTCCCATTTGGAGACGTTTTCGAGCTCGACCAGGACCAGGTCAGTGTGCACTGCCGCAACCGCACCCACACCTCGGGCACAGCCTTGTCTTTCAGTGGTAGAGGCGTGCTGGGTGGATCTGAAATATTTTTAGTTCGATTTTCTTAAGTTACAAATTTCTCAATTATGATGATATTGAGCTGAAGTGTGCATGTGTTTTTGAATTATGCTTTGAGTATACTAACTACCGAAGTGAGTAGGAGAGTTAGAGCAATTGGAATTTTCTGAAACATATGTATATATGTAATGCTTTAATTCAAATGAAAATTGCGACACAAAATCTCACAATGAATTGAATTTATCTCGATTCTCACTTTTTATATCGATTTGACAATATTTATTATATAAAAATTATCCTGATTGTGGCGAGCACTAATTTTCCAAGTACAACAGTTTTATCAATTATTTTTGAAACCTACTTGAACATGAGCATAAAGTGCTCCACAACGAAGTTCTTCATCGTGATTCTCGCCAGGACTGTTCCTAGACATCGTAGGAGGAAGGCCTGAAAATACAAATAAAAAATCAAATAGCTTTCTAAAAATTCAGGCGACTTTCTCTTTAAAGGCACCATTTCATTTCAAAATTAGATGAGAAGAGTGATAAATTTTCCAAGAAGTCAAATAATGAGAAAATACAAAAGTAATCTTTTACAAGTTCAGTCTTTTTTCCTTCTCTTTAGCAAAACCATTCTACTTAAAAATGGGTCGACTTTCCAAAAAGTTATATGAAATAAATAAAAATAAAAGGATAAATTTTAAGAAATTAAAAACTAATAAAACAGACCTTTTCATCCGGCATGTCCTTGTACATGTCCAACTGCTTGCCCATGGCAGAGGCCAACTCGATTCTCCAGCCACCATCAACGACTATAGTTAGAATCTGAGACAAAAGCTCGAGAGACGCTTCGTGCCATCTGGAAGAGCTCTTTTTATTTTAGAAAACTGATTTTTAAAGTAACTACTTCTGAGTAAATGTTTCATAGAATATTGGAATTAGGTTTTTAGGTCGAAATCGGAATTAAAAAAAATAATAATAACTGAAAAGTTACTTGTGTCTAGGATATTGAAAAAGTGAAATTCTGTGATTTTTTAAGAATAAGCATGGGGATTTAAATTTATTTTTTCTAAGATGAAGGGGGTTTTATGATTTTTTGCATCATTTTCAAAATTTACCTTGCAATCCGCTTGCCTCTTAGCTCAGAAAGTGGCTGACCAGAACCTCCAGTAGATGGACTCGCCAAATTCGTCGACGATAATTCTGGAAATTACAAAATCGTAGGTTTCAAAATACTTCAAGATATATTGAATTTATAAAGTGAAACTGATAAGTTTTGAGCGGCGTTATTATAATAAAAAATCGAAGAAATTGAAAAAGAACAAAGAAAATACTTGAAATTCTTAACTCGTTAGAAACATGTTTCGCCGTTTTCATAAATTCTATCTACCGAAAATCGTTGTTAATCGGCGAAGTGTGTGGATATGGAAAAGTAAGCCGTATAAAAATTGAACAAAGTCTAAAATCTGAAAATCTCCTACCTTCCAGAAGAGACTCCATTTTTTCGACCTGTTTGTCGATGGCCGTGGGGATGTGCTCGCTGAACCAGGGCGAGACAGCCTTGATTAATCCCAGAGCCTCCGTGGCTCGTCGCGTCAAAAGTCCATTCGAAGGAGCGTTGCAAAGGGAGACCATTAGCCTGACAAAAAATCAAGGTATTTTTCGTGACAAATAATGCCCTTGAAGAC
Source organism: Diploscapter coronatus (assembly GCA_964036155.1). Lineage (NCBI taxonomy): Eukaryota > Metazoa > Nematoda > Chromadorea > Rhabditida > Rhabditidae > Diploscapter > Diploscapter coronatus. Next base: position 41,343,966 of record OZ038422.1, on the reverse strand, counting down.
CAGAACGAGTCTTTAAAAGCTCCGAAAATTGATCATATTTTCCAAATAGCTAGTCCTTATTCTAGTAATGACCTTAATTCGACAGAAAAATCGAAACTCTACAAAATCAGATTTTTGCAAAAAAAAAAAAAAAATTAATTTAAAAAAAGTGAACTAACCTAGCAAGGACGGCATGCCTTCCAGCCACCAGCGGATTGTCGAACCCCGTTGAATAGTCCATTTGCCGGCCCGCTTCAGACTCCCTCTGGATGAGAATTCGCAAACACTTGCATAAATCGCCCACTGAAATTTGTTAAATACTTTTTTGTTTTTCAATGATATTCTTCTTTTAGTTTGGCATAAATTTTTAAAATAGTCTATTTCTATTTTTTTTTTTGAAATAATAATAATAATAATAATAGTGGACTTAAAATGTGCAAGATTGCTTGGTTTTTCATTTTTTTTCGAATTGTCGTAACATTTCTTTGAAACCTTACCTGCTGGAGTGTATCGTTCCTGACAGAGAAATTCCAGAAGATAGGGCCACATTAGCTAAAAAATAACATGTTTTAACATTTTAATCGATTTTCTTCAAAGATCATATTTGCTTAAAATTGGTAAACGCGAATTTGAGAAAATTTGAAATACAATAAAAAAAAAATACCTTCGCAGCGCAATTGCAAGTGGTCGCGATAGTGCTCAGAGCTTGGGCGCACTGGGTGCGGAGCTGATTCATGCCCGCTACATCGACTTCCAGTTTTTTGAGCTGAAAATAAACAAGCAAAAATAATAAAATAAAAGATTTAAAAATATTTTTAAAAAGATTAAATTAAAGGTAAATTGGAAATCAACCTGAATTTCCTGCTCGGTAGGGGGAACGAGATTTTTGACCAGGAAAGCAATGACGTTGTCCCCGCCTTCTGAGTCCACGTAACTATGATCCGAAAGAGCGATGCAAAGCTGGACGACCGAGCGGCGAACCTGCAATTTGTTTTTATTTAAAAAGAACAGGTGAAAGGTGAAAAATCAATTCTCCCAGACGTTGCACCGCATGTTTTCTCCGAGATAAAAATTTTTTTCTAAACTATATAAGACTTTAGTCGAAGGTGGAACCATTATTTGTTTTCGAAGTGGTATTTTAAAACAAAAAATAAACCTTAATAGAAATGGCTTGTTCGGACGCCAATAATTTCTTCAGACCCATCATGATCAGCGGACGATTGTCCTCGACGAAAACTCCTGGAAAAATAAAAATAATAAAGCTAAAAACAATTATAAATAAAAAAAAACCAACCAGAAGAATTGAGCAGATGTCTAAGTACATTGATGGCAGCCAATTTTTGCAAATCGGAAATGTTCTGCATTTTGTGGAGCAGAAAATAGACGATGCGATCCGCGAAGCGGGAGGCTGAAAATAAACAACAAATGCAAGTTTCAAAAATTTTCTATCTTCAAGCAAGTTATTATTTAAAAATCAGTCTGTTGCTTTGACTGTTCATTCTGTTTCAAAAAAGCTTATATTTTCGAGAAATAGTAATTGCTGGCGATTGAGAAATGATGGGATGACGTGAGAATCGTAAGCCATCTTTTCCCACATAATTTCTCTATTTTCTCACTTTCCTATTTCTAGCTATAGCGCACACGTTATTTCAAAATTTCTATAATTGCTAATTAGCGTTTCGGATTATTTGTTTAACGAAATAAAAAAAAAAAAACAAAAATTCCCACCAACCTGCAATCGTGAAGCATCGAAAAGCTTCCGAGTGGTTGCGCATTTGAGTTGGGGAAACCGGGGTAGAAGCCTCTGAAGGAGAAGAGTTAAAATGTTTTTTGAATAAATAAAAATAAACCTGGATCCATGCAAGTATTCGGAAATAGTGCATTCAAAATGTCCTCCAGGTAGGCGTCCAAAGGGCAGTTTTCGTCAGCACATGCGGCCTCCAGGAAACTGCACAGGCCCTAGAAATTCATTTTATTTTTTTCAAAACAATCTAATTATTTTTTTAAACTTATAGTGGTTTCGGACAGGAAAATTCGTTTTTTTTTAAATAAAAATTAGTTAATCTGAGGAATTTTTTGAAACTTATAAAAATAGGAAAAAAAAACCCCACCTTCGTGATCATATGCTGTTCGTTGACGGCTTTCCTGTAGAGTCCGAGAATCGTGGTGACGAGCTTCTTCAAGTCCTCGATGATTTTCTGTGGCTGAATCACCAGGCAGAGTTGGCCGACACATTCCGCGGACTCGGCTCGGGCCTGAAATTGACTTTGTTTGATTAAAAAAATAAAATCCGAAATCGAAAAATTTCTAGGAAGAATAATTTTTAAAAATCGCCTTTCAATTCTAAACAAAAAAAGTAAAAATAAAATTTTTTAGAGTTCAAGATATTCTGAAATAAATAAAAATAAGAGCCAAAATCTCAATTTTATAAGGAAAAAATGTATTGAAAAATTTGGAAAGATAAAAACAAAATTACTTTGGCGTCTTTGCTGTACATCCAGTGCATGACGGCTTCGTAGATTTTCTCAGCCTGATCCTGATAAATGGCCCTGTTCGAGACGAACTGGAAATCCGAGTAGTCTTCGTTCGCCGAATCAGGTCGGTTTACTGGAAATAAAAATCTAGAAAATCCGACCGCTTTATCAAACAAAGAACCGTCAAATTTTATAGGGCTTTTCTTGAAATTTACACCAACTTATAGTAAATGTCAAAGATTTTCTTCGTCGCAACCTTGATACATCTATCAGCTACAGTGAATTTCGAATTTCTTAACTCTTTCTATAAAACTTATATAAAATTTAATTATATCGTTAAGAGAGAATTTCAACCAATTCAGCGAAATGCTTAGTTTGACGATAAGCTTTTCTGAAACATATTTAGAAATTTTCGCATTTCATTTTTAAGAAAATGCTTCTAAAAAATGAAATTCAATTAAAAATAGTAAAAAAAAACAGTAACAACCGACCGTCCTCATCCTCCTTGACCTCTTTAGGTCGTTCGGTCTCGCATTCTCTGAGAGCCTCGAAAAACGAGCAAATCGCCCTCGCCCAAGCGCATCGCAACACATCCGTTCTGATGTGAGGGAGCAAAGGGACGGTTCGAGACAAAATATCCGTCAGGAAGGTCACGAACCCGAAAGCTAAAGTAGTTTAATTTAATGGGATTTATTTTTCCTGAATGATATAAGTTTCAAAAATCTAGCATAATGCCGAAAACTAGTAAACTTCAATAATGCTTCTCCATATCTGAGAAAAAATATAAAATTTGGAAATTAAGAAAAAAAACTCACGATTATGCTCAGCAATGCTTCCCATCGTGATGACGATGTATCGGTGAGGAGAGGTCGAGGCACCAGGTTGAAATTTCTGAGAAAAGTTAATTTCTAAAAATCAAGATAGAAAGTAAAAAATAATATTTAAAAAGAAAATATAATAATAAATAATTTTAAAATACAAAATAATAATAATAACCTGGAGAACAGTTTCGACAACATTAGCGACGAATCGGGAATTGCGAGAAAGCGCGACGAGCACATCGCGGGCAGATTCAGCGAACTCGACATCAGCATCCTGAATTAAAAATTATCTTGATTTAAATTGTTTTTTCTCAAAGAACTAACAATAAATCGAGCTAATATTATCTTTAAAATTTCTTATCTTTTCAATTTTTTGAAACATATCGTTTTTAATTTTCGCAAAAATAGAATTAATATGTTTCGTTGAATCCTCAAATAAATTTTGTTTCTATGAAGAAAATGATTTGAAGATTGGCCTGTTAAAAGTAAAAAATTTAATAAGCAAATAAATAAAAAATAAAATTTAAAAAATAATAAAATAAAATTTTAAGAAAACAATAGCAAACCTTGCTAAGCGTGATCTCCTGAGTGACGAGATTGATGATGAGCAGGACGAGTTGCTCGTCGAGCGACTTCAAAACGAGCTGGTCGCCCACCGACTGGCAGATCGATTGCAGCACGAAAGATTTCGTCGAAGGAACGGCCTGGAATAAATGCATTCTTAAGTTCTAATTTAAATAAAATGCGAACTTTGCCATTTTCGAGCAGAAATTTGTGGCAGGCCTTCAAGAACGCGTTCGGTTGGTGCTGACTGATGGTGCGCAGCGAGGTAATCAGCTGAAATAAAAGTGTTTACTTACGCACTCATTTTTGGGCCCGTTCAGACGTTAGTTGCAATGCAACTTGCAACTCGCTCGAAATAGCATGAAAAGCCAAGAGAGCACAAGAAATTATGAAATCTGATGTGCAATCGTGTTCTCTTCATGTTTTATGTTGCTTCAAGCAAGTTGCAAGTTGCATTGCAACTAACGTCTGAACGAGCCTTCTAATTCTTGAAAAAAAGAGTTTGGAAAATGAAGAAATAAGCTAATTTTCGAATTTTATATTTGTTGGAGGATAAGATATCTTTTGTTATTTTTATTAACCTCATCCTTCAAATCTTCAACATTCGGATAGGTTGCAGCGCAATCCAAGAGACTTGCGACTAGGTCTAAAAATAAACAAATTAATTAGAAGAAAAATACAATTTGTTTTTACCTTGCACACTTTGATCTGGTTGCTTTTCGGCCATGTTCTCTTCATCACCCGGAACTCAAATTTTCTCGAATTTTTCAGGAACTTTAAATCTAGAAAAAATCCAAATTAAATAAAAATGCGGAAACACGACAGGTTTGCAAAGAAAATGAACGATTTTTGCCGTTGAGCAAGTGTGTCGAAATGACATATTTAGGAAGAAAATGAATAAAATAAAAATCAATTATAAAAAAGGGGAAGCGATTTCGAAATAAGCCTAGAGGGGGATAGACGAATGAGAAACCACATGAAACGAACCAGCGCGCATGTATAAATTTCGTTGTCGATAACGTAACGAGTGAGCGTTCATATGTCTGTAAAGACAGAATAAAATGTCGTAGTGGATATATGCTAAACTGGATTTTGTTTATTTTTGGCAACAATGATATTTTAACGGAAAACGAGCGAAAAATACAAGTGCCACTTGCTAAAATGATAAAATAAAATGAAATTCTTTATTATTATGCATTTAGGTAAAACATTACCGGTAGACGAGAATTAAGAGCATTCGAAAATTATGAAATTCGGAAATTGATATGAGGGTAATGATTATGAGTGTCATGATGAGAAGTTAACACCGATCAAATCTTTTAGGAGGAAATAGTATGGGATCAAATGAAGTTCTGAGATTATTAAGCTCAAAGATAATCTGAAATTATTTTTAAGCTGGGGAAAGAAGTACTTAAGCTTAGAGTACTTAGGTATTGCACCCATAGAGAGAATTAGCACATCACAGGATACAAATTTACCAAACGCTTAAAAATGAACAGTAAAGAATGAGCAAGATATAAAACAATCGATTTCTAAGTTATAAATCTAACTAATGGATAAATTTTGTCAGAAAACGGAATGGTTCAAAAGCAGTATTATTGGCGCTAAGAATGAGTAATATCTAAATATATCTAATAAATATGTATATATTAAAAATAGCCTGAAGTTATTTATTTTTAGATTGGCTATTTGGAAATCGTGAGGCCACGAGAGACGAGACATAGTCAGAATAGTATAAGAGGTTAGGGTAGGGTATGGGGGATGATAGGCTTTCTTTTTCCACACTATTTCTCAATGTCTCGTGACCTCGCGGTTTACAAGTTGCTATTAGACTCATATTTTAAGACAGGCCCCACAAATCGCCCTGTCGGTCTCTGACATAGATCTACAGGGACATATCCTGTGTTTAGATGGATATTTAGTATTCGACTTTGAATCAAATCTCTCCTTAGAAGCACAGGAGAATAGCATCGGCTTTTCTTGAAGAACGCAGTTATAAGGCGCAAGAACTGAAGCGGCACTGGTGACGGAAGATTTATTACAGGCTGAGAAGTTCTTCTGTAATTATGCTTATAATTATCTGGGCTGATTTCTTGTATTCCACACCCACACCTATTTTTTATTTTTCCCTACTTTCTCCTCAAAGAGTGGGCGTGGAGTACAAAATGCTCTTAGACTGAATCGTAACTTTTTTCTTTATACGATCGGATAGTTGAAGAATATCCTACCTGAAGAATAGAGGGAGAGTCGAGAAGTCTGAAGAACGTCGGCTCACAGACCAGGTTCTTTTTGTCACAGGCTAATTCACAGCTTTCTCCGGGACTTGCAACAATTACCTAAAAATCATTCTCGCCATATGAACCCTTGAGAGATTCTAGGTTTCAGAGAACTTGATCATTCAAAAGTTGTCTATTAGATTAATGCGCGATGACTATTGAAACGAAATAGTAGTTGAATAAAGATTTTATAAATGATTCTGAAAATGAGAAAATACCTGCATCTGGTTAGCAGGAGGCCAGGAGTCGGTTTTATCCGGATTGCAGAAATCTTGCTTCTCCACGAGCAGAGCTAGTCTCAACAGCATGCCCTCAGTCGATAGCTCCTTTGGGACGTGAGGGGACGGATTCAGGAGTAGGGCTTCTTGAATGGCTTTCTTCAGCAGGGTGGAATTATGGATGTCGACGGTGATGGCATAGGGACGCCCGACTCTTTCTGCGTACGGAAGTTGAGAGGTGAACTGAAATTGAAAATATAACCGAATAAGTGGAGCAAACTTGAAAATTTATCAGATTTCGCAAAAGCGCGAACCTGCAGAAATAATAGTGCACCTTTTCGAGAGAGAGAAAAGAAGATATCTTCTTTTCCTCTCTCAATATGACACGCTATTTTTTCTGCGGGTTTTTGCGGGTCAAACTTTGAGAAGTATGATTTTTACAAGCTCTCGTGTTAATGGAAATAGCCAAATGAAAAAAATAATTGAAGTTTCAGGCCATTAGATAACTTTTAACGGTTTAAAGTAAAATGCATTTTATTTCCTTACTTCACGTAACGTAGGCTTCTCCGCCAAGAATCCATCATTCAGTCGTGACTTCGGTGGATTGAATTGAGCATTGATGTAGACGGCGCCTTGAGCGATAGCTTCGAATGGAGCAGGACCTTCAAGCGGAAAACCGATACCGAGGAAGACTTTGACGGAACGAAGGAGGCTGTATAATCTAGAAATGTTTTATTTATGCATCTAATTCATACAGCAATATTATCTATCGAATGCGAAGCTAGTCTGATCTGATCTAGGGATAAATTTCCAATATAGATATAGGAATAAGGCCAAGTTTACCGATTCGTATCCAGCAACCCATGATTGACGACGTCGGCGAACATCGGAGACCCCGTTGACGCGTCGGCGACGGTCGCATGGACTTCGGCAACTTCTTTCACCGACTGAATCACATCTTCCAATCCTTTCCACATGTACTGTTCCTGAAAATTCCTAATCTAAAGATTCCTTTCTTCCAATTGCTCTCACCTTCCCATAGACCAAAACCGCTTTGCTCAATTGCCTATCGAACATTGGCCTAATTTCTTCCAATGGCTGATCAACTGCAAACCCAAGGAACGTGTTGTCATCCGTATGCGGGAAGAACGTCCAGTGCTGTTGAGGAACGAGTCCGTGGCCTCCCCAGGGATTCTTCGGAACTGACCCTGAACACTCTCTATGATTTTCACATGGCTAAGCATTTTTTACCTGATAACTCTTTCTTGTGGTCTCGGAAATAAATCTTGTCTGTAAATTCCACGTGAGTTCCGAAGCTGTCAACTAAGCGAATGCGACATCTAAGAGCGTCATCTATTTATAGGGGTAATCAGAAACTTGATCAGACTTATTATTAACAAGAAAGGCCCGATGCTTCTTCAGCCCTCTCAGTCCCATGATATCGGTTATGATCAAGTCGATTCGCTTGCTCTTGCCGTCCATCGTCGGGCAGGGGGGAGCACGTTCAGCTTCTTCGATTACACTGAAATGATCAAATCCAATAACTTCAATCTGAGTAAATGCTCAAACTTGACTATAGAGACATGAACTCGAGTTCGTGATCTTACAGTTTTGAAAAATGCTGATTCCGAGTCTGTGATAGAAATCAACCTACTTCTTCAAGGTGCTTTTATCAGTGGATATGTACAACTGATGTCCAAGAATATGCAAGGAGGCGATCAAATCACTCCATTGAAGCAGCTCGCCCAAGGGACCGCCTTCTTTCGACTTCTCAGCAAAGTTCAGCTTGGACTCTTTCGCGAGAAAGCCCATGTGGACTAGGATCTGCAAATATGCTATGTTTCAGGAAAATTTAAGTCTAATGATAATAATAAAAAAATTGGAAGAGATCATCTCGCCGCTGTTTTGATACTATCATTGATAACAATTCTCACATTCTGTTTTCGTCTTTCGTTCATCGCCCCTGGATGCTTTTCCCAATTGGTCGCAGCAGCTTTCGACCATTGCGGCCACATTCTCTCGATTCTCTTCTTGTGATAAATGTAATTCCTCGGCACGTCGGACATTTTCGAAAATAGGTCTGTCATATCTCGATTCATCTGTAAATGTGCAATTTCTCAATGATAGCACCCGTTTTCATACCTGTGCATAGTCCGGTGGCAACTTCTTGACTTTTGTCACTGAAAACTTCGACCTTTGCGATTTCATTGGCGGACAGAACTTCTCGATTTTCGAGAGATACTCCCTATGAGAGCATACGGTGTTGTCTGCTCCATAGTCTTGATAGCACTGGTGCATTCTGAAGACTCGACTTTAGTGCCTTACGTAATTCAAGGCCTTTTCAAAGAGTTCCTTTTCAAGCGCTTCAAAGACTAATTCATTCTTGCGCAGGAAGACTAGAATGAACAAAAAATTGGCCTTTTTGGTTCCTTATTTAGGGAAGTTTTGTAATTTGTAGAAGTCTTTTCTAAGTGATCAGAATCTTAAACTCACTTCCATCCCCTCTTCATCCAGGCTAGTTTCGCGAGACACTGAGGATACTGTTCCTGGGTTGCGTTACTAAGAGAGGCACATTCTGAAAAAAAAACTAGATCAAAATCAAGACCTTCAGCTTTTAAGCATTCTAATTTAAGAGATATTCCCTAATATCTTTACAAGTCCGTCTTTAGAGGTCTAATTAATGTACTTTCGTCAAATCCAAGCATCACAAATCTAGTTTCCTAGGCTTCTTTGACAGGTTTTGCGTTCAGCTCAAATAATGACTTAGGAAATGGTTTAGAATAGGCACTCAAATCGGCTCTAAGTTTTGAAAAAACTAAGGAACAATGTCGTCAAAGACACGCGTTTGTGGAATATTTATGCAGAATTTGGGAAGAGTTCCCTGTTTTACAAAGCATTTTGAGAAGTTTGGCGTGAAACACCGCACTAGAACCATGTGGAGAAAAATTGAAGTATTCATAAGTCTGAGCATAAATAAGTGTAGTCTCAAAAATTGGTTTAGTTTCAGGATTTCTTAAACCTATGAAATAATATTTTATTGACAAACAATAATTACTTGCGTATGTCTATTAAACGAAAATTTAATTTAAAATATAGTTTAATTACTTTTAAAATATATATTTATATCTAAGAATAGTCGTAAAATCGCGACATTTGCAATCTTTCGGTTCGTTTCGTTCCGGTTTGAATCCTTTCAAACTGGGCCAAGAAACTGAATAATTCATGAGGATAAAGTCGCGCATACCTGCTTCCGAGCTATTCGTCCCCACTGAGTGCTGCAACTCGTAGAGAAATTCCTCGATCTCGGTCTCGCTGGAGAAGTCCTGAATTATTTTTTAACCTATCACATATTAAATTGCAACATTATTATCACTAAATCTAAAATAAATCTCTCATTTTAAAGATTATGAGAAAATATTGGCCTTCTATGAAGAACTTCGAAATATATTAGTTACCCTAAGAGTTTTAATTTAATGAATTAAATTTTAAAAGAAAACAACTGAATCAGAACGGAACTAATTAAATAAAAAAGGATTTTCTTCGAAGATGTTCAAACTTACCCCATGAAGGTATAATAATATCAGAGGGAAGCTCGATAGGATGAGTAGCAAAATAAAGATCTGCGTTAATCTGGAGAGATAACAGAAGCAACAGAGCGGGTTGTGTCTGGATCGTGGATGTTTCATGACCGACTTCGACCGAATTTGAGTCGAATCATCACCGGAATCCAATTTTAAAATTAATTTCTTATGAATTCGGCATTGATATTTTGAGTTTTTCCATTTCTTACATTATATTAGATCTGAAAATATTAGATATAATTATTGATAAGTCTTGAAGTTTCATATATGGATGAATCGAAAATATGAATTTAGGGTATGGAATAATAGGGTAAAAATATTTGCAAAAATGTTATCCGAGACTATTTCACTGTCGAAAGCAAGAAAATCTAGGGAAAGATGATATCTTGTGAAAATCGAGATTGCATGAAAAATGTGTGCGTGTGCTGCTCTTAAGGGAATGTTCTCAAAAATAGGGGAAGACACTCAAGAAGAAGCTTAGATAAGAATATGCATATGAACAGCAGAAAGAGAGAAAATAGAAAGGGAGAAATAGAACGAAGAAGACAGATAAGTGAAAGCCCTAACAAAATTTGTTATCTCTCGGAACACAGCCCTCAAAAGGACGAAGAATTCTTCTGGGAAAAAGATAAAATCGGAAAATGTACATAGTTTGAAAAGAGAAAGAGAGAGAGGGTTAAAATACAAGAGAACTAGAGAAATAGAGGACAAGCGCTCTCGCTTTTTTCGCTCTTTCATTCTCTTGGCTAGAAGAACTATTTCTCGACTTCACCCACCACTCTTTCGCATGCACCAACATAACAATAGTTCAATCACTTCGTTAATGCATTTACATCATTGAATTTTTTCTCTTTCTTTTTAGGTTAAGCTCTTTTCAAAATGAAATTTTAGGATTTGTAATTGCTAGAGAATGGATTTGATTTAATGGATCGCCATTCTGACCTAGCGTTGTCAGATAGACTACTGGCAAAGCGATGCGTTAGAAGAGTAGCGGAGAAAGTTAGGGCAAGGTTGGAGGAAAAAGAGTAAGTCAAATTTACCTTAACTGAATTTTTAAATGGAACTTTCAGGGCAATAAATGATGAGCAGCAAAACTCCTCAAAATATCCAGGAAACAACAATTTTGATTGGCCTTTGATTCAACCCACAGAGTTCAAAGATGTGTCTAATCAGATGGCAACAATTGAATTGCTCAACCTCAAGGAGGAAATCAAAGTCGATTTTTTTAAACTATAAAGAATCACGAAATGTTTCTCAGGGCGCTCTGAAATATTCACTGGACAAAGGTCAATGGAGCGGGATTTTGCAGCTTCTGGAAAACAACTTAGACTTTAACAAATTCACTCAAGTTGCCGAGTTAACTCCTTCTCCGCCTTGCATCGAAATTCCTAAAATTGATATTGAAAATTTGAGGGATGAAGTGGAAAACAAGAAGCTCAGGAAGGATCAACGGAAAATTCAGAGGTCAGAAAGAGTTTCGTTCATTTTTTGAGTTGATGGAGTCTGAACTTGACAAATTGGGGATTCAGAGCTCATTCCAACTCCACTCATCATCCATATTTCATGGCCCATAAATTTACGACGTTTCAGGAAGCACCCGATAATAGCCACTCCACGAATAGAGGAGGATGCTGTCGGTTTTTCGAGTTCCAGTTCGCCAGAAACTTCATCCGCCAGTAGTAGTAGCTCGAAGGTCTCAGAGCCCAGGCCGAGGATTGAAGAACCAAGGCAACGGATAGTGCAGATGAACGATGCTGAGTCGAGTACGGATGTAAGATTTCCTTTGCACTAATTAACTTCATTCTGTGTTCTGTCCATTTGATAAATATCACTGTTGTATTATCTAAATTAGGAAAAGTTTCTTTTTTCTTGATTTTTATCATTAAAAGATAGATTTTGTTCTACAGAAGGACCTGGAAGCGTACGCAGATTGGCTGAAAGTCGAAAGACAGCTTGTCTTGGCTCAGAGGAAGCATCGAGAAAGAACGGTGGAGGATAATACTTCGAATTCAACGAGTCCAAAAACTACAAAATCAGTAGCCACTGAAGCGCGTCTATCCCCAAGAAAGCCTGAGGATTTCGACTTATTCAAACTGCCAATCATCCCGTCCATGCCTATCATTGAGAAGAAAAGCAAAGGTTTGCAAGTAACCGAGAAGAAGCCTGAAATGACGGATGTTGGAATTGGAACCACTGATCCAATACAGATGAATCAAGAAGCAATTGGGCAGATTACTGGGATGAAGAGATATGGTGAGAAAAAATTAGCTTTTTCTTTGAAGAAGGCTTTTTTTCAGTAAAACAAGTGATTTCTTCGAGTTCGCTAGATGAAACGAGCTCTTCGTTGAGTCCAAATATTCGTCCAAGTCATACGAGGAAAGCTGATCAGAGACAAAGGATTGGAAGGACACAGCAAAAGTCACTCTAAATCTTATTTTCTTTGAAACAAAAACAATCTTTTTCAGAGCCTCAAAAAAGTTAAATAAGCAGCAACCAGAAGAAGAAGAAGAAGACGCTTCAAGAACCCCCAGAATACGTGAAGTCTCTGAATCGAAGAGTCAGAGACATCGCCGTAGACGTCGTTCTTCCTCGATTGATCAAGAAGTCGAAGTTCTGTCTGCTAAGCTTGAAACGAAATCTTCTATCGGAGTGCAAACCAAATCTGAAACTCCAAGACAGTCCAAGGAAATGGTTGATGAGGCTGTGGGAACGCCGAGATCAGGTAGTCAATTTTATTGTCAAAGACCCGATTACTTGAGACGAAGTAAATGGTACGATTCTTTTTTTATGCGCGAGAATTGACGCATTGTTTGCAGCAGACTTTACGCTATTGCATATCACATTTTCAAGGAATGAGGTAGACGACTATTTGCAAATATACGCAATACACTTTTCATATACGAACGTGTGCATATCATTTATTTCGTCTCAGGTTATCGGCCATTGACAATAACCTTGAAGCTTTCTGATTAAACTGTTCTCAGTGACGTCTGTAAAACTCAGCGCTAGGAGTCCAAGATTAATAAACGTCGTGTGGCAACCGTCGACTTCGGAAATGCCGTTGAGGTACCATGAAAACGAGATTTCGTCCAGTGGCGCATCGGTTGAAGATGAACATGAGAGCATTTCAGGTAAAGCGAAAATTATGCCAATTTACTAAATTCTAGTATTTTTCTCCGAAAGTTTGCTAAATTTAGCACTGAAATCTAGGATTTGTAAATCGAGTAAAAATTAGAACTTTTGCGGCCTTGAAACTTGCATTTTCAAGGAATCCTTCCCGATCGAGGTATGATTGATAAGGATGCTGATGGACAGATCGATCTGATGATAAGGGACGATAAAAGTCGGCTATCATCGAATTCATCCAGTCAAAAAGAGGCTTCGGCTGTAAGACAGTCCTTGTCTGCGGTTTTGTTTGAACAGGACGACGATAGTTCATCATTTTCGAATTCCGAATCTGAATCCGCTAAAGTTGCGAGGACTTAGTGGAGCCTGTGTCGAAATTTCGAACGTTCCAAAAGTTTCAATATTTCTGAATTAGTTAAATTTCCTTTTCCTGTAGATACTTTCCATTCTTGGCTCAGACTATCCGTAAATGTCAAATTCTTCCTCAAACAATTCCGATTCTTATTCTGTCTTATGAATAATCTGCCACTAAGCTTCATGTAGTATTTGTTATCAAGTGTCAAAACGATTTTGAAATTCTCGCAATGACATTTTAGTACTTTTTATCAGTTGTGTCTATCTATATATGCTCCATTCTTTCATCATATCATATTCATTGGTCTTTCAAAATGCTATCAAAAATTCTCGAAAGCTATGATTCAGCCAACATTTTGCTAATGTTTGTATGGAAAATTGCTTCTGATCTTGTTATAATGATCTCAGAATTGGTCTCTGATGTTTTTTTTCTAACTTATCAATTGAAGGAAAAATGTGTAATGATATTTATTTTTAGCATTCATATCAATGGTTATTTTTCAACTCGTGTTATGATTTCTCTCTGAATTTTAGGATTATCATATTTAACCTGAGGTTGGCTCTGAATAACTTTGATTCAAAAACCACTTAATTTAACTTCCAATATCGAACTAAATTGAAGTCTTTCAAATTTCTCACTGACCTACATCAGGTTATCAACTATTTAAATCGACATGACTTCATATTTATTACTCAGTATGACAATCTTTTCTCGATCATTATAAATTCTGACATTTTGTCTTTTTTCTAAGTTCTCTCAACCATAAGACTTACTGATTGTGAGACTGTATCAGAGAGTCCAAGAGAGTGCCTCTCGCAATTTCTCTTTCTCATTTCCTTTTTTAGAAATCATTTTCAATTTGGCGAGTAGCATTTTTTAATCTTATTTTCTACGTTATTTTTTTTATCATTTCGAGAAATAGCACTGGAAACTAAGAGAATTTAGAAGAAATGATGCTGGTTTTCCGTGAAGAAATAAAATAAAGTGTGACCAAAGGGTAGTACGCAAGATATGCTAGCACTTTTTATCACATGTCGAAAAATAGACCGCTAAAACCGGCTGATGATCATTCGAAATTGCGATTTTTCGATGTCTTGCGCACTATCTCTTATCACTCTGCGACTAGCTGATAAGCTAGCCTATCAATTCCTGTCAGTTTATTTGAAAATGATAAGGCGTTTCAACGCCTGTGATATTTTTAAGCTTACTTATTTTCGTAAATTTTTAAGGGAGCGTTCAGGCTTTGTTCGTCCTAGGGCGAACAATGGAAAAATGGTATTGTTCGTGGAGAGAGCGCAAAGAATCACTGTTACTGTTCTCTCCTTCCTCTTCACGAACCATACTATTTCTCGATGCTCATGCTATTGCAAACAAAGATTGAACGATCCTAGATATCTAGATCGACATAGAAAGGAACGCTTGATTTTAGACGGATCAACGTCAATTCATCGTCAAAAACGCAGGAACGATTCCGAAAATCCCAACTTTAGATCGTTTGGAAGAAAGATCCGCTTTGATAGGAGCCTATGAGCTATTGCGGATTTATTAGGTTCGTTCTTATCTAATAGAAAAGCAACACTTATATATTCTAAATTGAAGATACATGGAGGGTCTTGTAATTTTAGGCAATTAAAACCCAAAGTTCAAGAGCTTCTAATTGAGGTTCGACGGTATGAAAATCTTCAGTCCTTAAATCTCTCCATGTCTAAAACTTGTCCTAAAATCGCTATGCTTAAGTCAAACATCAAATTCGGAGCGCTTAACGAAAACAATGACTAACTAAAATGGGCTAAATATTTTTTACAAATCATTGCTTTAATATAATTATATTTCAGTCCGCCATACAAAAATAAAAGAGCGGGCAAAGGAGAGGCGTATGAACCAACGCATATCGAGCATTGGGCTAATACTCTATCTCATGCGGTATTTTTTAATTTTTAAAATTTTAATCCATTTTAAATTTTAGATCGGAATCGTTCCCAGCATCATCGCATTTTACTACATCGCCCAATATACAGGCAACAATATATTTCAAGTATTTATATTATTTTAAAAATCGATATATGGTCATGGCTAAATTCAGTACCGTCTCATGATAACGTATGGAATATTCACTACGCTGTTATTTCTATCCTCGACGTTATATCATTCGTGCGAACTGTGTTATAGGGAAGAGAAAAAGTGAGGGTTTAATTAAAGTTTAACTTTATTAAAATATATCTAATCTCAGGAAAAGCCTATTACGATACTACCTTCATATCGGCGATCGAGCGGCCATTTATTTATTCATAGCCGCTTCATATACTCCTTGGCTGACTCTAAGGTGCTTCCATTTAGACATATCATAACTATCTGAAATATAACATAGAAAGCTTAGACTTTAAATTTAGTATGTCTTTTATGATTTTATTTTAGAAGTAGCGCCTATCCAGTTATGAACATAAATTGGTGGTTCGTCTGGGCGTTTGCAATAATTGGAATCGTCTATCAGATGAATTTTCATGAGCGGTATTCTCAATGGCCGATAACCTCAGACGAAATAAATGATATGCACACATTCGTATATGAAACGTGTGCATTGCGTATATTTACAAATAGTCGTCTACCTCATTCCTTGAACATGATGTATAATAGTGTAAGGTCTGCTGCAACACAACTCGCTAATTATTGCGCATCAAAAGTTCGTGTCATTTATTTCGTCTCAAGTAATCGGGTCTTTGACAATATCTCATATATTCATCCTAAATTCACATATATTTTTCAAATTCAGGTACAAGACCCTAGAAACAACAATTTACATATTCCAAGCGGCTTTGCCTGGAGTTGCTTTAATGACGATGGAAGACCAGACCGGCGTTGATCTGATGAAACTGGGTGGATTCGTTTATGCGTGTGGAGTCGTGTTCTTCAAACTAGATGGAGTCATACCATTCGCGCATGCCATTTGGCATTTACATGTTTTAGTTGGTAAGATTAACAAATAAATTCCCCTTTAGAATTCTTAGTAATTACTTTAAAACAGCATATTTTAAACAAATTTTTTACTTATCCTGTTGTTGATGACCGAAATCTGGAAAGTCGAAAATGCGGGAAGAAAGAAGCGCGATTTTAGACCATTCTCTCCTTTTCGCGTGCTATTTTTTTTCGATTTTTAACCATTAAAAATAACTACACCACTTTGCGCACCTTCCAGATTTCGACATCAACAATATATTCAAGAATTGTCACCTCCGGTTTAAGTTATAATACAAAGTCATGATTTTTACGAATTTCTTTAAAGCTAGCTGAATTCTGTCAAATGATAACATATTTAGGTGTTTCCATCCATACTTACGCAGTATACTCCAGCCTAATATTCTATAGATCAAACACAGCAAGTCCCATAGAACCAAGTTCTAATGTATCTATGAACCACACGGAATTTTAGCATTTTCGTATTACGGAATGGGGGAGAAAATAGATGCTTCACTCTTTGCAACTTGCCTCTCTATTTCTCTTCGCGTTTTCCTGAGAGACGAAAGGAAATAGCGAGTGAAAAGAAGGTGGTGGGACGCATGCAAAAGCGAGCTGCAAAGAGTATGCAGTGTCTACCTCTCCACATTCAGTCATAATTGTATATTTTAGTCTTAGAGTTATTACATGACATGACTGATCTTGTCAGAAAACATTATCATAGTCAGAAGCAAATATTTTGATACGATCGGTCAGAATTTTTAGACAATGGATAGTTTCGTCCAGCATTTATTGAATTTCGATACTCTCCCTTTAAGCTACAGAAGGTGTGCGGTAAAATTGCAGACGACTACTTTAACCCCGTCCACTTTTCTGTGTCTTAAAGTAAGAGTACAGTAAGTTGAACCTCATTCAACACGGTGCTAACCAAATTCGGACAAGAGACATTATTCGTCCTTGAGAAATTTCGAGATATATTGCATTATGCGATACAAATTAATTAAATCTAGGCCTTTCATCTCATATGCTAATCATGATATTAGGTAGTCACTATTGTGTTCCATTTAAAGCTTTCTTAAATCGAATTGTTGACATATCATCTAAAAATATGAAAGATGCGTTTTTATATGTCAAAAATTCGACGTTTTCAAATGTTATCCACGTTCGTTAGTCTAATTATTCTGTACCGCTATACCTATTCTAGGGTATCATAGCTTCGGCAACTTTAATGTACTAATCCTTGTAGGGTTCTATTCGAAGAATGGTTACAAATTTAGGGGTGTTGGATTTTATTTCTTTAATTTTTTTTTGTATATTTAGGATTTTAGATTTGTCTTGTGATATTTGTTATGAATTCGAGAACGGTGAGATTAATAAACTACTTTTTCTTCAGAAAAAGCTAACGAGAAAGTAAAAAAGGATAAATAGGAAAATTATCTTACATTATTTTTGACCAATCGCCACCATTCGATACGTCGATACATTTTGAAATGAACCTCATTTCCAACATCGACGCTCCTTCAACCGGAGGACAACAAGGGAAACTACCGAAGTGGAATGGCGAACGGCGACAAGCGCAGCCACGACAACAACAATGTAGCAATGGCAGGTATTGTTGATACTCAAATCTGGAAGGTCAAAAATGAGGGGAAAAAGTGATTTTAGGTCAGTCTCTCCCTTTTCGTGTGCTATTTCTCGATTTCTAACCACTAAAAATAACTGTGTACCATTTTGCACGCCTCCCGGGTTTCAACATCAGCAATATTCCTAGAACTTGGTGATTTGCAAAAAAAATGCTGTAGAAAAAATAAGTAGAAACACACTTCTTTCAAGAAATATTGTCAATTGCTCATGAAGTTGAATTGCAGGCGCCGACCTGCTGAATCTGTCGATCTTCGCGCAGCTCGGCATCTACCGAGTCACCTCGGGCACGCTCACCGCCGACAGGAATAACAGTGGTTCGTCTGGAAAAGATCTCATATTTCATTTCTTTCTGGGGTTCTTGCAAGTATTTCTAACGGATTTTAACCAGGGCTGTAAATATTTAGACACGCGCGCGCGTTCTAAAAATGTACAGCTCTGAATTTCTCAGGCGTCTACATCTACCAGTACGACATGGAGTTGGACTTCGCTGAGATGCGTGTCGCGGACGTCGGCAGCGTCTCGGAGGAGACGCCGAGGCCGACGGCCATCACCGTCAAGTTCGTCATCGTCTACTACGAGACGAAAAAGAAAAAGAAGGAGTACATCTCCTCTCTTGAAAATGACGATCAAATGAATCACCTGCAGGACGCTGGTGCACTTCTACGGCGAGTTCAGCGCGTCGACGCTGCTCAGGGAGGTACTCAACGAGTACTTCTGCGAGATGAAGCAGCGTCAGGGCAATTGGCACGGGTATCCAAGAAATCGATTTTTTGCGCAACTTGAAAAGTGTACATATTTTTGCAGCAAACCATTCATGCCGCGATTCTCCGTGTGCACGGGCACGTTCCGCAAGTCCAACAGCCAAGAGCTGCGCGACAATGATGTCGAGGTGAGCTCGAGATAAACAATCCAGAAAATTCGAAGTTCGAACCCTAAAAATGTTAAGTTTCGACCTTTAACCAACACTTCACTTTCATGGGTAAAACGACTGTCAAGATTGTGATTTAACTTTAACTTTTATAAATTCTAAGATCATTAATTCCGAACTAACCTCATGAATTTCCAGAAACAGCTCTCGAACTACATCGACCCGCTGTGGGGCGATCGCGTGACGATCATCTGCGATTGTCGCTATCGCAAAACGTCTGCCTAAACCCAGGATGATTCGATTATTCAACAGAAAAAAGCTCGCATATCAGCGCAAAATATCATCGACCTCGAGCCAACGAATTACACTCCGCATCTCGTCCCCGTCAATAAAGGATCTTGAAAATCGTTTTGCTTTAAGAGTGAATGTCAGAACTATTCAAAGTGGTGCGGAACAGGGGTCCGCCAATTTGGCTGATTTTCATATATCTTATACAGTTTTTCACACGATTCTCGTGGTGCTATTCGTTTTTCGTAATAATGCAAGTGGGCGAAGTTATGCTAATTTCAAGTTTTTACATACCCATGTCAGAAAAAAATCATAACTTTCTTATCTCTAAACCAAATTTGATGGATTTTTTATTCTACAGCATTTAGTCTCTAGATTATCAGGCATCGAAGAACAAATTTTTAAAATATTAATTTCTGCAGAAATACGCACTTTTTCGCGTTTTGATTGTGGACTTTTCAGCCCGTATTGCCTTTACGCGTAAATGATGTTGAAAAAAATTCGTCCTTTCGGTATATTGCGTAGATGGACATGATGAACAACTTTTGTTCGGAACTTATTCTAGAACGTACACACAGGGAATTATAAATTTTTTCCCGAGGTTGGGTTTGTCAAAACATTAAGTTACCGTAATCTTAAATACGATCATTTTTTATGAAAAAACAAACCACACCATGATGATCAGCATGAAAAACTGAACAAATCCTGTGAAAATCAGCCCGATTTACGGGTCCCTGTTTATACAGACTTTAGTCCTTACTGACACTCTTAATAGACAATTCACTAATATCGTGATTCGAAACTTCTTTTGCATCAGTACGAGCATTCTGTTAATTAACATTTGGTAGATTTCTCTCCCGAATTCCTATTTTGGCTGAACGTCTTTCTACGTCTGAGAATAATCGATAATTGCAATCATGGCTTGGCTGCCCATGTTGGTTAGAAAGCGCCAACCTGGTCGTCTAATTTATCTATCAAATTAGAGACTTTCACTCCAGGAAGACTTCATTGATATCATCGCCTGCAACGAGGAAGCATCGGCATTTCCTTATGCCTTGTAATGTCTCATTAATAGCACCATATCCTCTCTACCATGAAGATCGCGGTCTTTTTCCTTTTATTCCGAAGTTGTTTCGGATGTTTGGCGACTCCAGACATGGATCTCCCCAGTTTTCAGCCCACAACTGAGATTTCAACAGAGCCGATTTCCACTAGTTCAGGTAGAAAGCTTAAATTTGAGAAAGTTTTGTGAAAAAATAGTGTATTTATGAAAGAATGATAGTCTCAAAATAACTCTTTCGCAGCTTTATTCTGTGATATGTGAACTTTTTCAGTTGCTTCCTATGTTTGCTAATTTCAATCTCTAACAGTAAATAGTAAATTTCGATCTTTTCGAATAGATCCTAGGTTTGACTGAGTGCACAACCACTTCTAAGGTTTTTGCACTAACCACAAGTAATTTGTTGGCTAAATTTTTAGTTTAGTTTTTCGTTTCGCCTAACAGCTATTGCATTATGAATTTTCATTTTTTACTTGAAACCAGGGATGGCGAAGGAATTTTTATACTTTCTATGAATGGTAGATATATTAGAAGAAATTTTAAAAAGTGAAGCAAGTTCTATAGCAAATTCATCATTCATAATTGAACTCAACACCTGAGATATGAACCTGAAATAAATGAATATTGATTCAGTTGCAACATCATCAAGCACAAGTTCATCGACTTCAACCGCAACGACGACCACTTCCAGCACTGCCTCAACAACAACAACCACTTCCAGCATTACTACTTCAACTACGACAACATGTCGTGAGTGATATTGCCCGAATTTCTTACAGATATGAGCGATTGGGAAAAACCATATTACCTAATTGGGAATGAAATGACGAAGAAAGCCTTGTGGAAAGAGAAGAAAATAGGTTTTGATGGAAAACCGATTTTCCGCACACTCTAATTTTCTGTCAAAAGTCATATTTTTAGAAGACCGGAAAGGCAAATGCCGAATATCCTAGTTTGTAATACAGTATAAAAATAATCTGCGATTTCAGCGAAAATTTGTCCAGCTACTCCAGGCGGATATCCAGTTATGGAATTAATGGACTTATGTTATTTCGTGAGTCGCATTTTTATCAGAGTTTGAAAATTCATACCTTCATTACTCCGTAACCAAAAATAGTACTTAGGAAATTTAGATTTAGCTTTTCCTATCGCCAAAATTAAAAAAGCGATTTATTCGAATAAAAAATTGAATTTTCAAAAATTAACTTATCTTACCCTTTCGATGATAGCATTTTTCGTTGAATTCAAAGCGGAAATTCGAGAAAATTTTTGGATGTAGATTTCAATTCGATGCAAATTTAGAAAATTGGCGCTGCAACATCAGATTATACTACGGGGATATCTTTATGCGACATGCAGATTACGGGAGCCAATTATCCGTTCATTCAGAATGCCGCTCAAAATACGGCTCTTCAAAGCGGTATTCGTTTTATCCAGCTCATTTTCGAATTTCCTTTGTAGATTTGTGATTTTTTTTACAATTCATCGATTTCAGCGTTTGGTGCTACTTCAGAATTTTATCTGGCGTTCCAGCGAATAGTAAGTGATTCAGAATTCCTTTATGTGCAAAAAAAATTTGAGCAACGCATGACGTTGACAGTAATAGTTCGGGTTTTTCTCATTTTCTCATAAAATAAAAACAAGGTTTTTTTTAAAAAATATTTTTAGTTCTAATGAAGTTGTTGAAATTCTAGAAAGATTTCTTTGGAGTCAAAGAACTAAAAATCTTATCATCATGCACTATTCAAAATCTTTGATAGCATAAAATTATAGAAACTAAATTTAGGCTCCAACTAAATACACTAATGCTGCATTCCAAGACACTTATACGGGGGCTACAATGGTTTATGATAACTGGAATACAGGATATCCAGCACCAATGGGCGAACCTGATAATCTAATGAGTAAGTGAAAAACTAAAGGAAACAACTCGAAGAGATTTTTGGACATGAAAATAATCATAAATTGAGAAAATCAAGTCTCAATCAGACCTAGGGAGCATTTGGGTCAGACTTAAAAATATACAAAGGGTAGGTCGCATGAGCGAAATTTATGTTATGACTTCATCAAGACTGAAAAACAATTCTTTGAGACTCAATGCTAGAGATACAAAATAGAAGAAAATATTATAGGGGATGATCGCAAGACCATACCGACTTAATTCCTCTCTTGGTCTGGTCTCAATATATGTATTCCAATGCTAGGCTTTAATAAAGTTTAGTTCAATCAAATATTTGAAACATGATAGAATTCTAAGAAACGCAAATTGATTATCTATCATTTCCCGAAACATTAATTTATTTGCCTTTTAGATAATGAGAATTGTGTCACGATGCAAACGACTCCGTATACTGGAAGATGGGCAGACGTGGCATGCACTAGGTAAATCAAAAATAGAAATTCTGATGATTAGTAAGGGGGATCTATTCTAGCCAATATTTTCCTGTTTGTCAAACGGACCTGATATGTGCATGAGAGATGAAACGATTTGATAAGCATGAAATGCCAGAAGATACTACGAATCATGTAAAAAATACTTTATATGATAAAATCATGTATTGTATTCATCGGAATTATTTATTCATGATCTTCGCTCTAGCATTATGTGTAAAATGAAATTTAAAATAAATTTATTCTCTCGTAAATATTAAATTCTATGAGCTTGCAATGACTAGATGTTTATGATTGCGTGCTTCGTTACTCTAGTCGAGAACATCTGCAATGCGATTCGACTGGAGGCGAAATATTTGAATTACACCACGATGCAGCGGAGTTATGACATATAAGTATGAAAAAGCATGTGGACATGCCATTCAGACTCAGATGAGTAATCACCGGAAAGGCCAGTATTCGAACTCAATGATATGAGAATTCCATTAGATAGTTTTGAAAGGATTATGATTTTTTTTCTAACTTATTTTCCTGACAAGGATAATACAAATAATCTAAGAGGTAAATGCTTTCACTCTCAAAAATATTCAAATTTTATTATGATCTATCATCAAAAATTGAACTTTAATTTAACTTGAACTGTAAAGAATTTTCGTGATCGAACTTGAACTGAATTAAACTTCCAGATAGTTCGAAGTTCAGTTTGTGCAACCCTGTTTAAAAGGAATCTTTATTTCAGTTACAATTATCCCCCGTTACTTTTGGATGTCTTCGAGAGTTGTCTGCATCATGTGCATTGAAATTAAATTATTATTTCACATATTTTACTGAATAAAATTTCTGTATGAAATCTGAGATTATTATAATCAAGCTTTATTTTATGTTAATTTCTCAGACTTCACGCCATTTATTCGTTTGTGGGTCGTATTCCTCGATTGAATTACAAAAATTGTTATATCCAACTTGTTGAAATCTAGATTAATAAATATTTCGTATAAAGATATGCAAAAGCTCAGCTCACCCTCCAATTGCATACAATTTCCCGTTAGCGGAAATGAGCGAATAAAAATGTCTTGCATAATTCATATCAACGATTCGAAAAATTCGACTGTCGACTGGAGCTGAGGGATCGAAACACCAACAGAATTTTGATACACCAAAACCATCACTAAATATATAATGATACATTATTTATCATAAAAAATTAACGACTTCTTTCCTCCAGTTATGTAAATTTTTCCATTCAGCGATGCGACTCCAAAATAATCTCGTATTTCTGGAATCTCTCCAACTTCAATCCATTCTCGTTCATCGTCTGATAATCGATATATTTTTTTACTATTCCATCCATCAATAACTGAATATTCATAATTACAATAATGAATATCCTATAATGTGACCGTATAGAATTTCATCGCATATTATTGCTAGAGCACGACTAATTGAAAGAGGAAAAGCAGGTCCTGTTTGCCATTTTCCATCTATTAAAACCTGAATAAATTATTTCATGGACTTTCATTCGGTCTTCTTACATCAACTCGATTCGTCTTTTCCCCTGTTTTATTGGGAACCCATCCACCCAAATAGTACAATTTGTTTTTGAAATAAGCCACAAATGCATCAATACGCCATTCAGGGGGATCTGGGCCTGTAAAATTCTTCGAATCGATCATTCATGGATTTGTTGATAATACCTCTTGAAGGTTGTCCAGTGTTCAAGTCATATATTTTAAATGACTTCTTATAATTGTTAATTGCAAAAATCTGAAACCTAAGAAATTATTCGAGATAGCGAGCATAAGAATTTACTTTATTCTGTGTAATTGCCACTCGAGTTGGCCAATACGAGTTGGGGAATTTTACAATATTTTCGACAGAATAATTCTGCGAATCAAACAGACCAATTCTTTCTTCATAACTAACATTTTCATTCACATAAGGAACTAAATGACTAATAATAATGCCTTTTCATTGTATTTTTGATAAATATTAGTCACTTACAATAGAATGGAGTTTTATTTCCATTAGTTTGTAGAGTGAGTTCGGGCTTCGCAGTGGCGCCAGCGATCAGAAGACCGGCCATCAAGAAGAGAAACATCCTGAGAAAGTTCAAATCATCATACTAGATATGTGAAAAATAAATAAGCAGCACTACTTGTAAAGTGAAAGAAAGACTTGACACGGATTCTAGCAAAAGTATATTGGAGACTTATGCAAACCTGTGCCTAGCCCTTTTCGCTTTATACCACGATTACAAAAATGGTTCTTAAAATACCCCATGAAAATAGTGCTGTGGATAGCCCTAAAGACAAGAATTTATACTGCCCAGGTCTCTCTTTTTCTGACTTGTTGATAGGAAAATTACCTTCTCACTGTTAGATTGTTTTATTGAACCTGGTAGAACGAAAATATTGAGCTCTTGATATAAACCAAAGTGAGAAAATGCAGCCATTTGAAAGCCGATACCCGGCTGTTTTGATTAAAAAATAGCACTCGTTATTGAGAGACTTTAATGAACCAAACACAATTGTAGACTTTATACTCATGACGAATGATCCGATATTAGCGATCTAAGTTTTTCTGTTCCAACGTTCATCCGTCCACGGTGATAAGCTCGATAACAAAATAATTTCGAATGAGTTAGGCATGAATTGTATGTGATAATGTCACTCGACAAAAATTGCATATCTATCCTTAGATATCTCACCCCCGATCTCTATAAATACCCAACTTGTCATTAATAAACGTTTTTGTGCTCATCAACTTGTCCTCACCTTCCTTCCACACAGCACACACTCCTCTACAGCCTTACGAGGTCAACAGAACTCGACTGTTACAAAGTTTTCAGATAAAGTTGAGGAATGAAGCATTTCAATTGAAAGAGACATTCGAATATCGAAACATCTGCCTTTGAAATCAACTCCGAGAAAACGCAATTTGTCCTCATTTGCAAATGCTAAAATCATTCATTAAGAGCTGTCTGAGCTCATTAGAAGAAAGACAGCTGATTTTAGGAATTTTATTCAATTTTTAAAAATCTTCTAGACTTTAAGAGGTTAATTTATAGCAGGATAAAACATTTATTTTTAACCTTAAAATAAAAGAAAATGTTTGATACTGAGTTCAGAAAATTCAAGAAAAAAGATTGGTTTAAGATTTTTAAATTTCATGCATTTCAATTAACCAAACAGTTGCATCACTCTCGAAAATCATACACGAATAAAAATACTTTTAAAAATAAAACATGAGCTGGGAATGATTCATTCCGTCATGCTAGATAAGCAATCTTTTCAAAGTCTTATTCTGCTTCAGTTAACTTTCACGAATATCAAGTTTTATTTTGCTGGCTACTATTTAAGCAAACATTAGATATGCATTTTTATTTTAATGTGAATTTACTTTTGCAATGTCTTGAGGCTCAAAACATATATATTTTTATTGACCAAATAGTTGATGTCATCATTAAGTGATATCAGGCAGATAGTTGTTGCGCGTTTCGTTGCTCTGGTCTGGGACATTGTTTCGATTATGAAGTCGGTGTCGAAATATTCGAATAACCCCTTTTCGCAGTGGAGTTATGACGGCCAAATACATGATGGATGTGACTAGGCCATTCGTGCTTGCATGTATCATAAGAGGGAATATTGGGACACTGTAATAGATCTGATTAATATTTTTGGTCATTTAGTAAAGTAGTGCATAGTACAGCAGAAGTAGAGATGAGGAAAATGCGAGAAAATGATTGGGCCATTCGTTAGCGAATGGAAGAAAGGCGGAATAAGTTCATTCAATTGTCAAAATCTGCACAATTGACAATGCGATGCTCAACGCCGCAGCAAAGTTGCAAATGGGCGAGGCTTACATCAAAGGATAAATTGCATAAGGCCGTAAGGGGTCAAAATATGGAAAGAAGGAAACGATTTTTAGGAGAGTCTCGCTTTTTCCCGAGTTATTTCTCGTTATATTATCTTGTAAAATAACCGTGCACCACGTTGCATCTCCCAGATTTCGGACAAAGAAATAATAAAAAATATCGAGGCATGGAGAAGGTCGAGGTTCGAATTTTTGGGCTAAAATGGGGAGATAGTTGTAAGATAGATAATAAATTCGAGAAAGAAGGATAGACTGCCTCCCTTCCCATTCTAGTCTAAAATTAAAGCTTGACCATTCTTTTCATAAGACAACAGTACAAAAAGTCAACAAAACTTGTTGTAGAAATACAAGAATTACTTTGCTCGCTTTTGCCGTACTACGCTACTATCCCTTTTATTAATTGCCATACTCTCAAATAGGCTATATTCTTACTTGTCGAAAATCAGTAAATCCAAATTGATAAATGGTATAAAAGAGCATATAATAATTGCAGGTATTCCGATATAAACTTCATACATAATGACATAACAAGCAGGGATGTTTGCGGTGCGGTGCGAACTGCGGTGCGGTGCGGTGCGGTGCAGTAAATTTTGGTTGCGGTGCGGTGCGGTGCGCAGTTTTTGGAAGAGCTTGCGGTGCGGTGCGGTGCAGTGCGCCATTTTTCAAAATGATCTGCGGTGCGGTGCGGTGCGGTGTGCGATTTTCAAAATTCATAATTTTTCAAATCCATTTCTCTTACGAAAATTATGCATATTTCAGCTTAAAATCATTAAATTATGTATTTAGAAGCTATCTAGAGCCTATTTGAGCACTTTAGAAAAATTTTTTCTTTGTAATTGAGAGTTTGAAAATTTTGTCTTGCAGTGCGGTGCGGTGCGGTGCGCGATTTTTAGAATTTTTTGCGGTGCGGTGCGGTGCAGTGCGCGATTTTTAAAATTTTTTGCGGTGCGGTGCGGTGCGGTTCAGGGGGGTCTGCAGTGCGGTGCGGTGCGGTGCGCCACTTCACTGCACCGCCAACATCCCTGATAACAAGTGATTCCGCGAAGGACGGTTTTATGTTGAGAGATGGTATGGTTCGATAGTTTCTTTCGACTACTCGACAGAATACGTTTCGTTCTGAATTATTCCACTTTCTCTACAAAAAAAATTAATTTTTAATATTTGGAATTAGGACCATGCTGAGTTCAGAATAAAAGAACGCTGATAAATGTTACAATTTTTCTTTCGATTAGAGCCCTCGAAAAATCTCATGTTAAAATCTAACGCGTAAGCTATCTGAACCAGCATGACCTTTATTGAAAGTAAGATAATGCGTACATTTTAATAGCAGAAAATGTGGAAATATTTATGGCGATGCTAAATAGAACAAATTCAACCAATATCCATTTTATTATAGGCCGAGTTTCGAAGTTAAATGACAACAATACTAATTTCTCTACGTATTGTCTTTCCTCGGGCGAAAGATTTCGACAATCATCTCCATTGAAGTCGAGACCTTCATACAATATCCAAAAGTTAAGAAGATATAGTGGAAATACTGGTAAAATATGATTAATCTAGGAGAACGCATCACATCTTACCAAAAAATACTGCAAAAATGACTATGTATGATGATAATGAATATCCTTTCCTATTGAGATGCAATTTATACACAGTAATCATATGAAGCAATACTTGAAATATGCAGCATAATATGATCGTGATCGCTAGTACGACGCCCATAAATAAAAAGCAAAAATCGAACATAATTGACTTCTTTCCCAGTAGGCCTTCCATCGTTGCTGTCTGAAGTAAAAAATATTGGATGACCCGACAAGATTTCTCCTGGAATTTAAATATTTCCGTTACTTTATTAATTTCTTTATATATTTCCAAAAAGCGGATTCTGAAATATATTTCTCAAATACAAAGTGCGTAAAAATACTGATCCCATTTCAAGTATTCTTCTACTGAAATTTCAATGTATACTCCACTCGCCGTTCTGCAGGCGGCAAGCTTCATTAGTATCAATTTTGCCAAAATTGGTGATTTATCAAGTTCTGAAGTTGTTGGTCCCGTAACACTTCAAAAATGTCTAAACAACTCCCAGGCAATGAACGTTATCAGTGAAATTTGAATTACTGGATGGTATCAGTGTTATTATGCACCTTGTAATGGAATGAATGTAAACTAACCGTGCTTGATACCCAAATGTATGGAGAGAATATTGCTATACCATTTGCAAATGCGACGCCAAATACAATTTGCACTACAATGCTTCTGCTAAAATATCTTTTTCGTGATGATTAGCAGTATTGGAAAATGTAATAAGACCTGTAAAATGTTGCAAGTTTCTTGCCATAATTTCTAATAACGTAAAATGTAAAAGTCGCAACGATATTCGTTAAAATCGCCACAATATAGTTGAGATACTGACTAATGGTGATGTAGTAATGATTCTTATGATACTCATAGACTTCGACAAAATTCGCGAGATGACTGCTGCTTGAATTAGTGCCCATTTATCATAATTTTAAACCATACAGAATATAATAGGTCAATTTATTACACTATCTCTGGTGAAATTGAGTTATAAATAGATATTGAATATAATTTAGCAATAATTTTCAAATAGACGGCCGGTCTAGACACTTTTGACTGTCAATTATTTGAATTTTGTTGGAGCCTATAGATTTTGTGCTGAAAACTCATGAAACATCTGCTTTGATGACGATGCAAACGAATGATATTTGGTATAATAATGAATTTTCGAGGTAAATTCTAAAAGTTTGAAGTTAAGAAAATCTAAATGATATGATAAAGTTAAAGGCAATTTCATCTGGGATTAAACGAGGAGAATTCTATTCCTTGTTATGAAAATGAGATTATGATCATATTTTGTCCTTTCACATGATTACAAGCATCAGTGCACGCATCATTAATTCGTGTTCAATGTTTAGAAGGTGTTTCAGACTTTGATTTTTAACACTTCCAAGAAGTTTTAGCATTGAACCTGAAATGATTTTACATCAAATCACTGCATTGTTAATGCGCAAAAAAACGATCATTCGAACATGTAAAGGGGAATGCAGGCGATTGAAACTTCCTCCGTCCCTTCGATGAAATAACGTGCATAATGAAGAGAGAAAGCGTATCTTTCTGACACCTCTCTAGTAAATTCTCGTTTCCGATAGACTCTTTTTTCTGCGTTATTAATATTCTTGATCTATCTCCTCATCAAGATTTCATTCGTAATCAAGCAGCGAAATTAATGCAAATTAGTGAAAAACTATGAATTTGGTAGCAATTATCTCAATAATTAAATATAATTAAAAAAAACCCCCGCGTGAAGGGTACTTTCATTTTACTTCATGATAAAATTATTTTGTCAAAGAATAAGAGGTAGGTAAAATATTTTATTGACGACGGTTAAATCGCGCTAAAATGATCTCTTATTTAGTTTTACTTGCATTTTTATTGGATAGACTCCACAATATTCGCAAAAATCATAGGACAATGTGAGGACTTGGTTTAAATTAAAACTATTAGAAGCTGTTCCGATGCAGTAGAACGAGTTTTGAAGAGAAGATTGGAATATTTCAAAGAGCTTGAAATAATGAGATAAGGATAGAATATGAGAAAACTAAGGCGAAAATTGAAACAATTGAAGCGAATCGAATAATGAGCGCTTTCAACGAAGTTTAATCGAACTAGTTCTTCCCTTTTTGAGCTGCGACGGAAGTTGGGGAGGCAGAGTTGTCCCCCAATATTCGGCTGAGGTACACTCCTCCAATATGCACGCTATTTCGCTCGGCCGAACGTTAGGCGGAGTTCAATCGAAGGTTAGATCCATTTAACTGGTTCAATCTAACTCGATTGGGCTCAGCCTAACTTTGATGAATTTTTGGATAGAGCTCATTCTAACTAATTAAGAGATAATTACCTAATTATTTTGCAATTTTGACTTTATAGACAGCTAAATTAGGCCTTTCTGCACGTCCCCAATATAAATTTATCTGATTTTCCAAACATTTTCTTTGTGAACTATTGAGTTAGATTGACGCCATCTTTTTACGAGATGAGTCTAGTCCTCAGGTGAATCTAACTGATTGGACTGAGTTCAATCTAGGACTTTGGTACGGGCCCTGATCTCCCCATTTTTGTGATTAGGGCCCATGGGTGTATCCACCCATATGGATTTGGTTTGGATTCGAAATACTTTTGCAATTGTCCGGACCCTTATTACAGTTATTCGTAGAATGGCTCTTAAGAAAAAGGTAGGTAATTTAAAAAAGTTTTTTTTTGTCATTTCGACGTTTTCAATGACTACATGATTACGATCTTTCCACCACCGCTCAAAACGCCGAGTTACTTATCGGTATAAAAATATCGCCATCAAACACAGAAAAAAAACTCTTAATATACGAAGATCGAGAGAGTTCGATAACGTTTCCCTCTAATCGATTGATAAATATCATTGCAATCGAAATTTTAATAACGACCCGAAATTTACTAGAATTTTTCTCTTTGAACAGTCAGAACTGACTCAGTTGTTAGTTCTTACTGTTCACACATTTCTTAGTTCGTATTTATTATTGTTGGACCATTTAGTAAGTCTTTCAAAATCAAGTATTATTTAAGATTCACTCTTTGAGTAGTTAGAACAAAATATAAAGAATGACCGAACAATTGCAAAAGTATTTCGAATCCGAACTCAACCCATATGGGCTTGGTTCGGATCCGAGATACTTTTGCAATTGTCCGACCACTCTTTATATTTTGTTCGGGTTATTCAAAGAATGCGTCTTAATATAGCATTTTGCTCAAATTACGCTTTGTAAACAACATGCATGCTTTATTTCTTTTTGAGTTATGCTTCTCCACTCTTCAGAATTTATATACAGCGAAAATTAGCATTTGTATACATAGTAGATTATGTAAATTCTCGATTTAAGGGGTGTACCCAGAATTTCGGGACATGCTATATACGAAAATTGAGAGAATTCGATAACGCTTCCCTCTAATCGATTGATAAATATCATTGCAATCGAAATTTTAATAACGATCCGAAATTTACTAGAGTCTTTCTCTTTGAACAGTCAGAACTGACTCAGTTGTTAGTTCTTACTGTTCACACATTTCTTAGTTCGTATTTATTATTGCTGAACAATTTAGTAAGTCTTTCAAAATCAAGTATTATTTAAGACGCATTCTTTGAATAACCAGAACAAAATATAAAGAGTGACCGAACAATTGCAAAAGTATTTCGAATCCGGACTCAACCCATACAGGTTTGGTTCGGATCCAGGACACTTTTACAATTGTCCGGACCCTTGTTACAGTTATTCGTGAAATGGCTCTTAAGATATTTTTGCAGATAAAATACCCTTATGTTATTGAAGCTATTTCCACTATTATTACTAATAAACCAGTCTCAGCTCATCTCAGGAAATAAACAAGATAGTACTAAGAATGTAGCTAAAGGTAAGTCAAGATTTTCATTGTTCAAATATTTATAGGGTGCGCAAAAGTCTGGGTCGCTTTAGATTTACTTTTAAAAATCACCACCGGAATAAAAATAGCAAAACCTTTCCAGAAGCTTGAATATTACCTTCTCCTATACATATTCTATCTATCTGTATATTTTTATTTTATTTCGTCATGAATTTATGATTTTTATAACGTAGATTTTATAATTGAAAAACGACCCAGACTTTTTACTCACCCTCTCAGAAAGGAAAAGTCGGGAATTGTTTTTTAAACTATGTCTAGAAGAAGTGCAGGTACTTGGTGGAAGTGCGCGATTAAAATGATAATCGCGGTAAAATTCTTCGATAGAACATGTGAAGAAATATTTGTCAACTTTGAAAGGTCGATGGAGCCTCATGAGTTGCAACAATTGCTAAATGGCCATTTTAGATTTGATTCCTAAAGAAAATGTTTGACTCGAAACCTATTAGTATCCGTGAATTCTTTTGATTGTTCTTTTACTTTCCACCTGTTACACTATCGCTCAAATATTGAGGTGATCTTCATTCATAAATATTAGTGCTTCTGCTATATTAGATTTTAGCTGGCTGAAAAACAGTTAAAGTGACTTTATTTGCGATAGCATCATATTAAAGCATTATTGATATAAGCTACCCAAAATGCCTAAAATTTAGAAGAAAACAAAGAATCTCTCTTTTTGATGCCACATAAAATGTGCGCTACTTATTATGTAGAATAAGATCATAAAGCCAATGGTGAATAACCCAGATGCTTCCGACAAACGGATGGAGAATGAAGAAATCGAATTCAAGGAACCTCCAATTCAGGAAGCTGTGAAAAAGAGATCAATTTCCCAATCGGTAAGTTGTTATGTAAGGTTGATTACGTTTTCCGAATTTCCAATTTTGCTGGCATTTTTCGTCAATTGAATTCGCGATCACGATTTTCGGATATATCCAAACGATTGAAAATTGTCCAAAATCGTCATTTCTCGTTCACTTGAGGGAGGGAGTTGCAAAGATTCAAAGAAAAAACGGCAGTAACGAATGAAAATGGATTCATTTCTTGTTTCAATATCAAAATAATGTATCAAAATTTCCGTTTTACAATGCGAGAACACAAAATAGATGCGGCAGGATCTCTCCATGCATGATTCCTGTCTAAACATTATCGCAAGACTTCAATTCATCATAAACCGTTGGGAGGTTTGATGAGTGATCCAAAATGTCGTTTTTTGCATTTTGAAAATACATAGCTCATAACTAAAATGGAAGTGATGGTTCCAGAAAGAAATTGAAATCCCATTGATTAATAATACAATGAATGAATTAGCCCGAAATATCAATAATTTGCAGATTGGCGGAGACAATTCATCCAATAATTTGCATATAATTTTGTTTTACTGTAAGAAATAAGAATAAATTTAATGGAATAAAAGATTCAATAATTTATTATAATTTAGATTTATATTCAAATAGTCGTGATAAGGAAGGAAAAATATGTTTGTTCGATTCACATACCTACTCAGTAGATGAGATTGCAAAATTTCACAATTATTATGACCCATTTCAAGTAGCAACTACACAGAATAAAGTAAACTCTCATGTTCGTTATTTTGAATAATTTATCAGTTCAGATTTTTGCAATTGCATCTTATAGCAATTTGTTTGAAATTTTCGATCTGAATACTCGACAAATTTCAAAAGGTCTGTTCAACAAATCCATGAATGATCGATTCAAAGAATTTTACAGGTCCAGATCCTCCTGAATGGCGTAATGGTGGATCTGTGACTTATTTCAAAGGCAAATTGTATTATTTGGGTGGAAGCACAAATCGAGTTGATGTAAGAAGATCGGATGAAAGTCCATGAAATAATTTATTCAGGTTTTAATAGATGGAGAATGGCAAACAGGACCTACATTTCCTCTTCCAATTGCATTTGCTCAAGCAATAACATGCGATGGAATTTTATACGGTCACATTATAGAATATTCATTATTGTAACTATGGACATTCAGTTATTGATGGTTTTGGAAATAGAAAGATATATCGATTATCAGACGATGAACTGGAATGGACTGAAATTGGAGAGATTCCAGAAGGACGAGGTTCATTCGAAGTTGCATCGCTAAATGAAAAAATTTACATTACTGGAGGATCACGGTAGTTAATTTTGTATGATAAATAATGTATCATTGTATATTTAGTGATTTTTTTGCATTGAACTCCTGTTTGTGTTTCGACCCCTCAGCTCCAGTTGACAGTCGAATTTCTCGAATCGCTGATATGAATTATGGAAGACATCAACATTCGCACATTGTCGCTAACGGGAAATTATATGCAATCGGAGGGTGAGCTGAGATTTTGCATATCTTTATACGAAATATTTGCTAACCTAGATTTCACGACATCATGTTTCACGTTTTCTGCAACTCAATCGAGGAATACAATCCAAAAACAGATAAATGGCGAGAAGTCGAAAAAATTCATTTGCAAATTGGTGGAGACAATTTATTCAATAATTTGGATAGCATTTTATTCTATCGTAAGAAATAAGAATAAATTTAACGAATAGAAGATTTAATAATTTATTATAATTTAGACTTCTATTCAAATAATAATGGCAAATATGAAGGAAGAATAGGCTTATTCAATTCATTTACCTACTCAGTCGAAGAGATTGCAAAATTTCACAATTATTATCGGCCATTTCAAGTAGCAACTACACAGAATAAAGTAAACTCTTATGTTCGTTATTTTGAATAATTTATCAAAGTTCAGATTTTTGCAATTGCATCTTATAGCAACTTGTTTGAAATTTTCGATCTGAATACTCGACAATTTTCAAGAGGTTTTATCAGCAAATCCATGAATGATCGATTCAAATAATTTTACAGGTCCAGCTCCTCCTGAATGGCGCGACGCATCTGTCGCTTATTTCAAAGACAAATTGTATTATTTGGGTGGAAATACGAATCGAGTTGATGTAAGAAGATCGGATGAAAGACCATGAAATAATTTATTCAGGTTTTAATAGATGGAAGATGGCAAACAGGACCTAAATTTCCTTTTTCAATTAATCTTGTTCAAACAGTAACATGTGATGAAATTTTATACGGTCACATTATAGCATATTCATTATTGTAATTATGGACATTCAGTTATTGATGGTTTTGGAAATAGAAAGATATATAGATTATTAGACGATGAACGAGAATGGATTGAAATAGGAGAGATTCCAGAAACACGGGGCTATTCCGGAATTGCATCGCTTAATGGGAAAATTTATATAACTGGAGGATGGAAAACGTTAATTTTATATGATAATTAATGTATCATTATATATTTAGTTATAATAATACATTCAAATCCTGTCTGTGTTTCGATCCCTCAGCTCCAGTTGGCAGTCGAATTTCTCGAATCGCTGATATGAATTATGAGAGACATGAACATTCGCTCATTGTCGCCAACGGGAAATTGTATGCAATCGGAGGGTGAGCTGAGATTTTGCATATTTTTGTACGAAATATTTGTTAACTTAGACTTCAAAAAGTGCTATTTGACAATTTTCGTAATTCAATTGAGGAATACGATCCACAGGCGAATAGATGGGAAATAGTTGAAAAAGTAAATTAATATATTATTATTATTATTGTCCATTGTGAATGACAAGTCCGTCGCCAGTGCCCTTCGTGAAAGGGGGAGGTGCGAAACGCATTGCGTTCTCATGCGTTGCGGCTTCCATTGTGAGAATTTTTCACGCGAAATTCTCATTTTTCGATTTTCTGTCGAAATTTCACTAATTGTCCGTTAACTATCGATAATTAATGGCAATTAGTGCTAATTATGATTAGATTATCGATTGTTAAGTGGAACTTTGCTCTTTTATCTAGGGAGCGCAAGTGATATTCCCTATATGAAGGCAGAATTATGAAAGTATTTTTCTCAAAATCTGATGGGCTAATCAAGCTTATAGCAGGAAATCGCATGAAAAACGGATCAGTGTAACCAAAGATATGAATTTCTGAAAATGATGATTCGAAAACCCCTTTTCTTCATTTTTTGTCAAGCAAAAAGCGTGCCCTGCCTTTGCAGTGAATAGAGCAAAGGCTATTTCAAAGGGCTTTTTGAATAGTTCACCCCTTCACCCGCTCACCCCTTTGAATAGTTCACCCTGTTCACCCTTAACAATTCAAAGGGGTGACCAATTTAAGAGGGTGAACTATTCAAAAGGGTGAGCAGGTGAAGGGGTGAACTATTCAAAAAGCCATTTCAAAGGGAGAACGGCTTTTTAAGGACGTTCGTTTGAATTTCTTTGCTTGTTTCTGGAACATTCTAAAATTTCGATAATTTCTTTTTGTGATAATATGATAAGCCAGCCTACTTTGCAATTTGAGTGCAAAAATTCCTTAGGCCTATATCTAATAGTGGGAAAAGAAAAATCAGGAAAAAATCGTTTCGTAAATTTGTTGAAAAAATGACGAAAAATCTTCAGATTTATTGTAGACATACTCGATTACCCCATAAATGCGTTTCTTTATGATTTTGTGATACTTTCACACTAAGAATGTTACAGGAAATGAATCAGGATCCAAAGACTCCTACCTCATCAACTCCCACTTCATCTACCGATTATGGAAAAATAAGTGAGATCATTTGACAATATCCTATAATAAATAATAAATATCATCAGCCCTAATCATCTCTATTCCAATGGTATTTGTCTTATCTATCATATTCGTCGTTTGTACGATTTACTATAGACGGAAACACATCGACATATTCATCTCAAATCATTTAAAGTAATCGATTTTTTAAAACAAAATGCGCTTTCTTTCATTTTAGAAACTCTAAGCATCGTAACGAATACATTAATTGTTCGGATTTTAAAGAGTATGTACGAATGCTCGAATATCTGATTAGAAGATGAATTATAGGGACGCTTGGGCGATCAAACAATCAGAAGTGGAAATTTATGAGGATCGACTACTAGGAAAGGGAGCATTTTCCGAGGTTTATGTTGGAGTTGTGTCTGGTTCGAATAGTTTTCATTTATCGTTCTGCAATGAAATGAAAATTAATAGGTCGGATTCCCCTATTTTCGATTAGCCGTAATATCGAAGTTCATTTACATCCAAATTCAAAAAAGGACGTAGTCGAAGTAGCCTTTGAAGTGATAGAGTCAACTTTATGAATTTATTTCATGTGGCAATGAAACGTCTTCAAGGACATGCATCTGATCGAGATCATGAGGACTTTTATCGAGAAATTGAAATTATGAAACGACTCGAATACAATCTGCATATTGTTAGGTAAAAGTTGAATGTTAAACCCTTCATAAACCATGATTTTGACATTCAGCATGTACGGTTACGTACCCAGTAAATTCATTCCCTTGATGATACTCGAACACTGTGAACTAGGCGACATTTTGAAATACCTTATTGATAATGAAGAAAGTTTCAAGGTAAATGA
Organism: Diploscapter coronatus; assembly: GCA_964036155.1. Taxonomy (NCBI): domain Eukaryota; kingdom Metazoa; phylum Nematoda; class Chromadorea; order Rhabditida; family Rhabditidae; genus Diploscapter; species Diploscapter coronatus. The sequence continues at coordinate 41,306,551 of OZ038422.1, read as the reverse complement.
CTTTAATATCTCAGCTTGTAAATATCCAGTCTAGAGTGGAACTATCAGTATTAAAGAAATCACATCATTTGCTTGGCAAGTTTGCGACGGAATGGTAATAGATTCCCAATTCTCAATTCTCACTCATGCATCATTCCTGATCAACTTCAGAGTTATGTGGCCTCTAAAGATATTGTGCACCGAGATCTAGCAGCAAGAAATGTTCTTTTGACCAAGGGCCACAAGGCAAAGGTATGCAGTTTCGAGAATTGGTAATCAATTTGTGATCTTGTTGCAGATATCTGACTTTGGATTAGCCATCAAAAGTGATGAATCGGATAAAGTGGTGAGAGGATTGCTGCCTCTGAAGTGGACGGCTCCCGAGGCATTTACTAATTCCGAGTTTTCATCAAAGAGCGATGTGTAATTATCAGAGATTAGATGTTTTTTTTTTGATAAGATAATCATTTAGCTGGTCATTTGGTGTGACCCTCTATGAATTTTACTCTCTAGGACAACGACCCTACCACGACATTGCACCGTCTGATTTGATGGCTCATTTAAGAGAAGGAAATCGACTTCCGAAACCGGAATTGTGTCCTGATGAAATGTGAGGCATGATCTCTTCTGAATAACATTTGGTTTTTAGGTATGAACTGATGGAGAAATGCTGGAGTATAAATCCTGAGGGTCGACTATCATTTGATGAGGTGAGTATTATTCGCTCTCTGAGAGAATTGATTTTTCAGCTAAAATCGGAGATTTCCAAGTGCCTCCTGATGATAACAAATTATTACGGTTACCTCGAAACTCATGAAGACTCCGACTCTGACAATTTGAGTGATATTTGTCCTGTATCCACAATTTTGGAGTAATTTAGCTCAATAAAGTATTTTTGAAAATATGAATTTTCATCAAATGAAGCTACTTGATGATTCAATTCTCGAATTCCTCCAAAATTTACTTCTGTCCTCCAATAATATAAATTTTTCCATTTAGTGGTGCGATGTAAAACAGCTTCGATTATCTCCAATTTCTCCCACTTCAATCCACTCTCGTTCATCATCAGATAATCGAAATATCTTTCCACTCCAACAGCCAGTTACTGAACATTGAAAATTGTAAATAATGATGATGAAATTAAAAAATAAACCATATAATAATCCACCACATATAATTGGTTGTGCTGAGCGGAGAACAGTTGGGAAACTGGATCCTCGAGTTATAACTATGAATTCGCTCGTGCGACCTACCCCCTATAGTTTATTTTCGTCTGACGAAAGTGCTCCCTAGGTCCGTCTAGAAGTCATTTCTCTAATCTATTTCGTAGGTGTATGAAATCTCTTCTTTGCCTTTTTATCTTAGTAGTATCTGGTACGAATAGCCGATTGTTATGTCACTTGTCTACTTGTCAGAAGCTACTGGACTACTTTTAGCTGGAAGAGATTTATGGAATCTGGGTTCGGGATTGAGAAATAGCAAGGGTTTTTGATAGAGAAGACGAGATAGAGAAGATAAGGAAATAGCATGGCATCTTGGGGAGAGAGCTCGACGAAAGATCAGAGCTAGAGAGACAAAACTCACACAAATTGGCCGCATGTGCAAAGAAACTGAGTCATTGCTCGATTGGATGTTCGCTCAATCACCGACTTTTTTCAATGTGGGTGCTTCTCATCTAGATCTTCATTATTTGTTCTCTAACTTCTTCCTAATATAGATAGAAAATTGAGAAATGTATGCTAATTTTTAATTCATAAAATAATTATTGGAAAATGTTATAACAATTTCTATCTCCCAAGCATATTGCGAGATTATTTTTTGCGATTTTTTCTACCTCTCCCCCAAATTGACCACATGCGCCGATCCATCTTCAATTCCAGTGCTCAATTATCGGCTTTTTCGATGATGTGTTTCTGCTCTGTCTGATTTCCCTGATTCTCTCCGACTTGACCACTCTCTAACCTGATGTCCCTTGATATCCGCTGGTGACAAATGGATGTGCAACTTTGATGACAGCTGTCCTGAAGGAGTTCATTCATTCTTGCATGCGACTGGAGGTCTGAAAATTGGAGATTTTCAGATTTTTAAGTTCACTATCTGATTATCAAGTCCTGAAAATTGTACATTTTTCCTTTAAGTTTGAGAAATGTTTCAGGAATTTTGAAGACCAGTGAATAGATTCTTTCAATATCTTAAGCCTAGACTATATTTTATAGGGAAAAACGCTATTCGTTTTCTGAATGATTGGTATTTTAAAATCAGGAACAATATTCCACTTTTCATGAAGTATTGTTGATGCCGAAATCTGGAAGGCGAGTGGCGCAGTTATTTTTAATGTTTAAAAATTGAGAAATAGCACGCGAAAAGGAGAGAGATTGGCCTAAAATCGCGCTTCTTTCACTTATCGTTTTCGGTCACTAACAATACTTTAAGTATTAGAACCTTTTTGTTAGTCATATTGCACACACAAAAACCCGCAAATTCTTAATACCAATACTCTATCCCTCTCTCTTTCGACATGGGCGTGAATTAGTCATATTTTGCGTTTTTGGAGCGCTCGAATTATTCTTGAGTCATACCATTCATAGTTATCAGCGTAATTAATCCGTCTCTTTATTAAAAGTGCAAATCGGCAAAAAATTACGAATAATTTACCATTTCTCAACCCTTATGACCACTTTTATTATTATTTTCTTCGAGTTTTCCCTAAAAATTCATAAATTGCTTGTTCTCACTTCAGACGTTTATATGGGAAGTGTAAACAATGTCTTTTGCCAAAGTCGAGGAGTCGTTTTTGAGAATTCGAACAAGAATTTTAGCGTTTTTGTGTGATATCGTAAAATTTTATGATCGTTGTATCTTTCGAAAAGCACGATTTTGAGCTATCTATCACATGCTTGAAATTCGCTTTTCCATTTTCAACAAAAACGTATGTTTATTCATGAACTTCGATAGTTCTACTTGCATCTAAAAACTATTTGTTTTACTAAAAATTTCTAGGCTATTTTGTGGAATATAATAGATGTCTAAAATAGCTAATAGGATCGGCTTTGCGTATATTTTCAATAAAAGCATGCTAAATAGGCTAGAGTATTGTTGTCATTTATTATTTTGCAAGATTTCTATATTATTCTCGATTTCAACCCTCCTCGAACGAACGTATAGTTTTTCGCTCCCGCGAATTTTCGTCATCTAAGATTTCATTAGTTGTAAAAATGAAGGACGGAGCTTCTTCACTTTCATTCCGCTTGCTTATTGCTTACTACATCGCATAATATTTCGTCTTATGCCCGATCGAACAGATAGTATTTCATAATAACCCCGAAATATCATCATATACTCTCAATCTAAATTAATTTCATCCTCAATTTTATTCATTATCTAATTTACTCGATCTTCATAAATCTAACTGTAGCTTAGACTGTAATATAAAATGTAGGCATAGTTTGAGAGTTATGCTTCACGAAGTTCCATTATAATTTTAGGCCGAAAATTTAATTGATGTGGGAATAATTCAAATTCTCCTAAGATTTGAAAGAAAAAGTTATGAAATTTCTAAAGAGGGTATTTTTGCCCTCTCCCGATATGCCCAGTCTTACATGTCACTTTCGATATCTTGTCACAACTTTCTTCCCATTTCTTTGGTTCTCTCAAACCCCATAATCTCTCATCCATTTATCCATTTTCTCACTCTCTTCAGGTGGCCACTCTTCTCTAAATCCGATCTCTTCATTTTGCTTTGGCGGCTAAATTTACGATGTTTGAAAATTCTGGATCTCTTTTTTTTTTTATAAAATTTTGCAAATAGCATTTTTTTACTTTTTATGACTATATTGTTGCCAGATCACTAGATCACACGATAAAAAAGCGAAAATTTTTCGATTTTTTAACTTTTTTTTTTTTTTTTTTTTTAAATCGCACCATTTTCATATATCACTTGAAAATTATAGCTATTTTCCATTTACATTCACCATTTTCTATATTTGGCTCGAGATCTACACGAATACCCTAAATTCTCGTTATTTTCCTATCGGATATGATAAATCTCCAAAATCCCCGTCATTCTCGAGTTTTCAATAGAACAGGTTCGATTTGGCATCGGTTTTGGCTCAAACTACCCTATTTGAGCGGATTTTTGACGATATAAAATTTTATCCCCTATAAAGTGAGATTTAGGCCTCTCGGACAGAGGTAATTTTGTTCTAAATCGAGACGAAAATATGGTTGGTTTTCAAAAAAAATCTATAGATTTCCATTTTAATGAGAATATCATGTCATTTTTGAGTCAGAGAATGAAGTTGGCTTAGCATATGTTATGAGTTTTCGCTGATGTGCAATTCGAAAAACTTCAATTATTCCAGTTTTTCCTCTATGCTAATATAACTTAAAAAGTTTTTTGTTTTTCCTTATTAGTCTGATTACCCAAGAACTTCTTACTTTCTGATCTCCCTTTATGATAAAAGACTTCTATCCTAGAAGAATACGATTCAAGGTAAAGACTAGATTAAGTCATTTGACAAAGAGTGGCCTTTGATAAGAATACTCAATTGATTGATTGATTTATTACTGATAAAATGTTAGAAATGTTAGAACACCCTTAGACTTGCTGACATCATAAAAAAAAATTCTCTCCATATTCGATTAGGCATCCTGAACGGGTTGTTGTTTCCCTCATACCATTTCCTAGGTCATTACTTTGCCGCATACCCAACTATTAACCTATGGTCACCATAAGCATACTTGATATCTACTTGTTTTTTTTATTAAATATCTCCGGATGGATAAGCATAACGCTGTAGGTTAGGTACATTAGGTACAAACAGCCGAAGAAAACATAGCCTTTAGCCGGGGCATAATTACCTATTTTGCGGTATTTTTACCGGCATAAAAAAGTCACAGCGCTTCCCGAAATATTCAATGTTTTGCGCGGACAATTATCTAGCAACAAATCCGGATTTACAGAGAAATTGTGTCTATTCATCACACGCTATTTCTAAGAAAAAGGTGATTTATAAACTAGCCGGTTTCACGCAGCTATTCTTATACACGTGACGCGACATATTTTGACTAATTGCCGATTTCCTTCACAAAAAGTTGTCCGCCAAGCGAAAATGTCGGTTAATTTTCCCGACGGCGTTTTGCAACGATCGAAATAAAAGGTTGCTTTGAAATAATGGTAAAATGAAACATTTTTGATATTGACTGAGAATTATTTTTGAACCATCATACGTTTCACCCCTTTCCTCTAAAATCTTAAATTCCGATTCCTTGTTAGTAATATAGATTACGAACGATGACATTCTTCAAGTTGAATAATAATGCAGGTTCATATAGGATTTTCTTGAACGCATGACATATCTGTGACTTTTGGATGTTCATTTTTTTCTTGGACTTGTGACTTTCTGAATCAAATTTTACGAGTTTCGTCTAAATCCTAAAAAAAAAACTTGAACTTTCATCGTATTTCTAGTGAAATCTGAAAACTACATGTGTGTAGGTCATCTCAAATGTGATTCTGACTTTCCTGCTTTTGCATCGAAATCCAATGACTTTTCGCCTTTGCCTAACTGCCTCCAGATGGTTTCCATTTCGCGACTGCATTTAGCATTTCCTCAATTTCTTCAATTCACCCCGAGTTTTTACGTTGATTTATTCCGTCTTTTCCTTTCGGAATCACTATTTCCAAATGTAAAGTTCTCTGACTATCTTCCCTATGAGAAATTCATGTACTATTTCAGAAAAAAGATCTATCTTTCCTGTTAAAATTTACATTTTCCTGTCCATCCCATACTATTGCCTTTTCCTTTCATGACAGTTCTCTGACTTCTCTCGTTCTCTCTTTCTCCATCCGAATTTATCATTCTCTATGCCTTCCGCCGTTCTCTGCAATTTTCAATTCATTCAATCTTTTTCTCTGAAATTCACTCCAAATATTTTCACTTTACTTGGGAGAATCTATCTCCTTTTTTCCATACTATTTCCATTTTTTCTGACTGACTCTGACTTTGACAAATGTCTAAATTTGCCTATGTGGCTCCTGTCAGTCGCTAGACGATTTTCATGTTCTCTGACGTTTTTTTTTTTTTTTCGATCTCTCGTTTTTACGTACTGTCTCATTTAGCTTAACTTACCGTACTCACCGGGTAATTTCCATGCTTTCCCACAAGCTCGGCAAATTTTCCACCCCAAAAATTCTTTCATTTAGTTTGCCGATCATGTAGCTTTCGTAACTGTCCAAATTCTTAGCGTCGTATTAAATTTGTGTTTATTTTCCTATCCTTTATCGTGTAGCGTAAGTTCGTAGGCTTGTCATGTCATGGAATATCGGCTAATTCTGTAATCTGCAAGTGATGCTGGTTGATTGACTCTGATTCTGTTTGTACGGTGAATTAATGAAGGGGGTTGCTCTATGAAACTAAGAGAGAAAGAGAGTGAGAAAGAAAGAAGAGAGGAGGAAAGAGATAGAAAGAAAGAAAGAAAGAAAGAAAGAAAGACAAAGAAGGCGCGCGCGGCCATCATTCAGGTATTTATTTATTTGTCTTGGCTGCCTAACGATTTCCGCTACCCCGTATCGTTTCCTGCTTTCCCCCAACTTTTTTCTCTGCCTCTCATAAATCAAACACACTCTCGAAGACGTTCAATTTCTCTGAATCTTAAATTTTCACGAGCTATTTCTCACTGTTTTGAAGGTTTAGGCTCGCCGTTAGCTGGACGTCGAAAAGTCTAAAAATTTCTTCTCATTGAATACATCGAAGGCCCTTTAAGTCACTATCACGAGATGCAAGGAAATTGTTCTAATACCAATTTTCTAAAGTCACTAATGTTGGCAACAAGATTGGATTATGTGTTTTCTTACTGAACAATTTCCGTGTCTTTCGTTTCTTTCTCTGAAATGCTTGGTGGGGTTTTTCCGAGTTTCGATGATAGACTTATAAGGGCGCATTAAACCTCTTCAAAAATCATCTATTATTCCAAAAGTTTCTTGCATTCTTTTAAAATGGCCGAAGATCGTGGATCTATTGTTTTCTTCATATCTTTTTCATTTAAAATAAGATGGAAGCTTCCTAGGCTGTTTGTAAGAATCTCGTTTCCGGCGGAAAAGCATCCATTTCTTCATTCATAAACAAAACCGTTTATTCGACATAGTTTTTATCCTTATTACACGATTTCAACAAACGATACTATCTTGCATACTTAAAGTCAAGCTTCTTAATGTGATCTTGAACTAGATATCTTTTGCAATTCTTAGAATTCGAGTTAATCAAGTCTTTAGAAATTTCATCCTTTTCTTGACGGAGAGAATATCCACCATAATACACAATCGCATCCTTAGATCTTTAGGTCATTGACGCATAATCATGCTTATTAACATGATCTTGCAGCTTCTAAAACTTTCTCTCGCCTACTTTTTTCTAGATATTGCAGTCGAAGACACCAATCGGTCTTCAGTGAAAGTGATGAGCACCATTCATCCTCAATCATATGTGAACAATATCTCGTGACTACTTGTGATCTTTCCGAGATATTCATCATGATCCAATGTAATCCTAATTGACTTATAGTGAAAGTCGTGAACAACAATGTAATACGCGTTCGCTCAATCATATTCAATATTCAATCTTCCAGCTTTTGCTTTCATCATTAGTTTGTCTTGTTTCATCTTCCGACATCCATTATTTCTCGTTACAATAAGTGTTTGACCGTCGGTGCGAAATTCTCATTGAAATTGCCCCGCGCGGTTTTCTCGAGATGAAGATTTTGATGGAAGAAGGATGAAAGGGCAGGAACACCACGGCTTTCCTATCCTGCAGATAGTCTATTTCCATCAACGCCATTATCGCGATTCGTCCTGCCTACATCCATCATTTATCACTTTCTCTATTAAGGATTCATTCGGGACTCTTGGAAAGTTCACATCCACTTTATATTCAGCCTCTAAAGTATATGACCTATTTTTATAAGCCACATTTATCACTAGCGCCATTAAGTATTCATTTTAGGAGAAGTCGACTCCTATTTGGGAAAGAGTTACACCCTCATATATTCATAAATATATGAAAATTTTCTTCATGAGCATTAAAAGGGTTGATGACTTGATGTTGTTATCGTTCAGAATCTATTTAGAAACGCTCGGCTGCTGCTAAAAGTGTCGCTTTACTGGTTCCTCTGATAGAAATGCCATACCCCCTATGATTTTCGTCATGTTATTTTGGTGATAAACTATCATAACACCTTGGGCATAGTTACCTCCTTCTTTGTACTTTCTTATATAGGCGTGGCAAGCTTGTTCGTCCACTATTCTGATCACGAATCAAAGTGCGTCACTAATTCCCCTAAACAAACAGCTTTTTTAATCTTATCATATCCCGCCTTTCCAACCACCTTATTAGGCTTAGAAATCGATACAAATATACGAATCCTCGTTTCTATCCGTGAAATTCGCGTTTTTTTTCTATGAAAATTGTCGTTTCAGGGCAAATGTTGAAGTATCAAGTTCGTAACTCATCGACTTCGAGATCGTCACCATCATCCTATGGTACGGCAAGCCCTTCGTCTTCATCGTCAAATGGGTCTCAACACGATGTGACTTTGCTGACGACTTCCAGGTGCTTTGGTTCTCTTCAAAATTGGACTTTTTTTTCTTGAAGCTTTCATGGAAATATGGAAATTGAAATTCCAGGTCCAATTCTCTCGTTTCCTTGAATTCGCTAGACTCCTCTGGACCAGAAGGTGATTGGGTAAGCCTTTGATGTTATAATGATCAACTTACTACCATAAATTTATTTTAAACCATGCGCATTTAAGTCCAACCTAGGAACTATGCGCTCGTATTCCATTAGGTTAGGGTATCCCATTAAACCTCAATGACCTTCTCAATCTAAAGTCTCTATTTACCTTGTTTGGAAGATTTCTCTGTCCCTAACCTCATTATTCACTGAACGTATCCCTGTTCTATTTCAAATTCTCATGATTTAGCCGCACACCTGTTGAACACTCGCGCTAGGTTAAATTTAAGAATTGTGAAAGAAAGAAAGAAAGAAAGGGAAATAATGTGATCTTATTTTGAGCACTTGACACCTTGAGAAAGGGAAAAAATAGACTTAAAAAATCAATTCTAAATTTTATTACAAGATACTTTGATAAATTTTGTATTTAGTAAAGTTAGATCAACTTTATTTCTTCGAGTTTAAAAATCGGAGTTATCTCCAACTTTCATTGATCATTTACTACGTGTGGTTCTCGATTCATGGAGTCTTTCATGTCTTCGTGTCGAATCGGAAATGCCTTGGGTTCGATTTTTCGTCTGATCGCCCTTGAAAAACCCGAGGGTTTGAAATTCGCAGGGGAAAAACCGCAGGCTGAAATTGATAATGCGATAAAAAGTGAAAAATCATTGAAAAGACGTGCAGAGAAAGTGTGGAAGAGCGTAAAAAAGTGAGAGAATAAAGAAATGCGATTTGAAAAAGCGATCAATCGGAACGTGTGTAATACAGTTTCCGACAGAAAATTGAGAGTGAATAGACTTGTAATGATAAATGGAATGATAACTGGGAGAAAACGATTGAAAAGAAACGAGCAACGGTCATCCCATTACATGATTCCATTGCAAACCGCAGAGAACGACGGCCTTGCAAACGGTGAACTTACGAATTCAAACACCGGGGAAGTAGGGTTCGAGAAAAACCCAAGTGATGCTCATATTTTTCGTGTTCTTGTTAAAGAATATATATATTCTACCTGATATTTGAGCATTTTACTCTCAAACTCTTTGAAACTTGTTCAACTTTGCAGTAAAAAGCCTATGACATGTTATTTTGAGCGAAAAAGCGCGTCCTTCCACGCGAATTTTCCCATCACTTTGAATGACATTTGCTCGTAGACACAAAACAAAAAGAGCTAAAAATATAGAAAAAATACTTTTTTCAAAACTCGGGGAATTTTCCTATTTTTTATAATATTTTCCACGATGTTTCAGGGCGTGCTCAAGGTTTATACGAGCGACATTCGACAGTGCACTGACTACAAGACGATACGGGTTTCGACTAAGACCACCGCCAGAAATGTCATCGAGATGGTTCTTACCAAGTTCAAGCTTACGTGCCGAGATCCTAACCTGTTTGAGCTTTGGATGGAGGTATTGTTTAAATTGGTGAAACTTAATGGATGGTAGAAATTCGTGGTTAGCTAAGTATTGGATATAAATATAGAGATTTCATTAAATTCGAGCAACATACGAATCAATCGCATTTTCTTTTAGCTGACCACTAAGGCTGAAGGCAAGCCCGTCAAGACGATATTAAGATTAGAAAACGATGCTAAACCTCTAGAGCTTCAAAGGTATCTTATTTTTGTCATTCAAGTAAAATGTATTCCTAATTCAGATGCCATCCAGCCGGAATGTCCAGATTTCTACTGCATATGAACGCTACTGGGACCTTGGTGCGAGTGTACGACCATAATATCTGTGCAGCGGTAGGACTGTCTCTTCTTTAAATATCAATTGAAGTCCAGATAATTCTTACCAATTAACATTTTATAATATATGCGCGGATCTTTTATTACTTTTACGGTATGAAGACTTGATCCGATAAGTCAAAAGCGGAATTTGGACATATACGATAAGTGAGTGAGAGCCTATTCAAAGACTTTTAATCTATTCAAAGTCAGTTGAATCGAGAGAAAGATTTGAAAGGTAGCCCCTTAAACCCGGCTGAAATCCCTTTGAAACCGCTTCGCTGTAACGGAAATGTCAAATGTGAAAGGCTATAAACGCCAAATAGAGAGGAAAGTTTCATTATACTTTCGATGACGAACTCTTAATTTAATTCAACATGTGATGAATTATGTAATATAGTGGATTATCATTGTTTTGATGTAACAATAATGGGGTTAATCTGGGTTATGAAACAGATTATGGACGAATCGAATCAATTAATATTAAACTGAAATAATCGTGGAAAAAATTTTTAAACTTAATTCTATTTTAATGTTTTTTTCAGTCAAACTACAAATCCTTAATGCTATCGTCGCTGACGAATTGCGAAGAAGCTATTGATTTAATTCTGACTCAGAATCGAAAAAGTCGAGAAGAAAGCGCCAATTACGGACTGTTCCTTACGACTCCAGAGGCTGAAGCACAAATTCCTCCTGAGGTAGGGGTTTTAGATGAATTCAAGTAAACAGTTAACTATAATAATTTGAATTGTCGTATGACTTTCGCGTTTTATTGAAATAACGGAAAGGTATATCGTTGATTGGAGAGAAAAGTCTATATTCATGCAGCAGCAATTAGAAATCAAACTTGGAGCGAAATAGTGAGCCGCGTAGAAGAGAAACGAGATGAATAACGTAATTTTTGAATATCGACGTTCTCTCCACCCAATAATACATATATTTAATCATGTTTATGATTTCTTACTGTTTCAAGAAAATTTATGCCAACAAATTGAAGTTGATTTTATTTAATTTCTGCTTCGATCCATACATTATTTATAAATTCCAAATTATTCAAACTTTAGGTCTCCATAGTATCCGTCTACGTCCTCTCACAGCCTCAGCACAAAATCGTGATTCGACCGCTGGATAGTCTATAGAGAAAATAATTTCCGATGAAAAATCTCATTTATTTGCAATATTTAAATCAATGCAATTTATGTTATTTACAGTTTGATACAAAATACCCTCTGTTGAATTCAAAAGAAAACCATCGATTCGTTATGATATCACTTATCATTGAGCTTTGTCGATCCCATATTTTGGAAAATTTAGAAATGATGAACCATTTTAAAAGAATTTTTATTGGTGATGAAACGTCATTTCTAGATTCCCACTTCTCTTAAATAATCAATTAGAAGTTGTTATATGGTAGATAAAATAATTATTTCGAAATAAACTGCACGAGTTTTTGATGCGGGATCATTTTATTTACGGCGACCTGAATTTATTTCAACGTCATTTCCAAATTCCCTCGAAAATTTTAACTCACGGTACTGAATAGAGCGTCGACTTCTTGATGCGTAAGACGTTCGCCGAGATTGGTTAAAAGTCCTCTTAAGGTATTTTCTGATATGGCGCGTTCACCGTTCCTGAAGCTAGGTTTGAACTTTTGAAATAAACAAAATTACCTGTCCAAAGCTTTCAAGGCCTTGATCACTTCAGTGAGTCCATCCGGCGCATTGTGCTCCTCTTTAGCAATTTCTAGGAAAGTCGCGAAGTCGATACACTCTGAAAATTTAAAGAATTCTTAAAAAAAAAAATAGTGGAATTTTCTCACTTTTATGCTTCTTGAAGTATTCCAGAGTCTTGGCAGTAGTCGTAGAATATCCTAGGCTTCGTAGGATACATCGAAGTTGAGTTGCGGACCGGATAGTGTCGCCGCCAATAGTGTAGGTGTTGAAACATTCTCGGATCTCTGAAATCTTGAAACTTGAAATATGAAATAAGTTTAGATGCCAACTACTAGATGACGAGACCTATAGTTAGAGGGGGTAAAATAGGACGAAATAGTGTGAGCAAAGATAGATATCGTCAAATAGAAGTTGCCTTTAGATTCGATATTCAAATGTCCAAATTCAGGTAGAAAGGTCAATACAATCTGATGATGAGCGTATTATGGCAGGTGAGCGTCAAATAGCTCTATTAGGTAAAAATCGAAAACTTCAAAGATCAAACTGTGTATCGATTTATGCATGAAAATCGATAATCAAGAACACACTCACCATCGATTTGCTTCTTCGTGAAGAATTCAGTCTGAAAATTTTCGCTCTGAAGAAGAATTTTTGAAAATTTACCATTTTCAGCCAAAAATTCGCTTAGTAACACTTGTATTCGATTCGATGGAAAAGCACCCTGAAACAATGAGTGCGTTGGGTGGGTGAACGACTGTTTCTCGCGTTAGAATAGGGAATTCTTGCTTTCCCTTCTTATCTTTCCTCCGTTATATTTCGCGGTCTTATCTGTCTCTCTCGCGCGTCGCCCCAGGCTCTGTCGGCCTAATTCGCATGTCAGGCTGTCAGAGAACACATCGAGAGAGATCGTAATATTTGTATTGCCTCAAAGTTTAATAAAAATAAAGAAATACTATAAAAGTTGAATTTTGAACACTATCTAAAACTAAAATTTTTAGCTCATATCCAATGTAATCCTTAGTTTACTCATGACTTGCTAGTAAAACTTGACTTAATAACTATCTAAAATTACTGATATTTATTCAATGTAATTCCCAATCGTCTTTGATTTGTAAAATCATGAATATTCATACAAGATCTTTGAAACCTTTTAATTTCATGACTGCATGGCTATTTTGCTAATTTTTGCACTATATGCAAGTTCTTTATTGCATCATTGAAGATGTTTTCTTCAAATCGAATCACTTTATTGGAATCCAGAAATAAAATGGGTCTTGGCGGATTGCAGACAATCTGAGCATTACTGTACTCATAGAAAACTAACAAATTTGGCATTTCATTTTTCTATCTTCCTGAATGCCTTTTATCGATGCAAAAATTGTTACAAATACCCTTATTCGTTGTCCTATCTCAAATAAATAAACTCTGTTAAAATCGCATTCTACACTACGAAAAAATCTGATAAAATTCGATGGAAGACGAGGTTTTTATGGCAGAGCTTTAGTCAGCTCGGGAACTGCTTTGAAGAGATCCTCTTTCAAACCGAAGTCGGCTACCTGAAAGTGAAAATTAAATATAAAAAAGATGCTTCAAGAAAATATTCATCTCAGTTTTTGTTTAATTTCAGTATATTCACAGCTTGAAAATATTCTTAAAAATGTATCTCTCATCATGTAAAATTGCTCAATCGAATAGTGATAATTTAGTCATTTTCAAGAAAAAAATAATAGAAAACAGAACCTGGAAAATGGGTGCATCCGGATCCTTGTTTATGGCGACGATGACTTTGCTGTCTTTCATGCCGGCCAGATGCTGAATCGCGCCCGAAATGCCGATTGCGATGTAGAGTTCCTAAAATCAAACATTTTTTTTATTTAAAAAGGGTAGCCCTTCTTAAAATTTGTACAATTTTTAATTAACACCACATTTTCTATTATTATACCCTTGAGGAGAAAAATAAGTTTATTTTTTCTACAAAATGATATGATAAAGAATAGGAAAAATTTTAAATTATTATATTTTCAAACATGTTTTTTTTTAAAGTTATTTACCGGTGCCACGATTTTGCCGGTCTGTCCGACTTGCATATCGTTCGGCACGTACCCAGCGTCGACGGCCGCTCGCGAAGCGCCCACACCCGCGCCAAGTTTGTCAGCGAGGTCGTAGATCAGCTAAAATGAAAATTCCAAATAATGACAAAAAATAACGAAGAAGAACAAATGAAAACCAAATTCAGAGCAAAGCAACTCTAGGGCATCAAGTAAAAAAGTTCATTTTCGAAGTTTTTCTTCAGAATTGTAAGAAATCTTTTACAAAGCTTTCTAAACAAAAAATAAAAAAAAAAAGAACCTTGAAATTATCGCCGCTTTTGAGTCCCCGTCCTCCCGAGACGACGATTTTTGCGGTCGCCAAATCAGGTCGCTCCGACTTGCTCAGCTCCTGGCCGAGGAATTCCGATGCGTCTGTTTTGATATCGGCCGCAGGTGCTGAAAGTTAATATTAAAAAGCAATTTTCTATCTGTGTTTCAAAAAACTGAAATAATTAAACGAAGATCTTTCGATGATTCAGTGATTATACTTGATAAAAAAATAGAAACATACAAAATTTCTTATCACTCAAAAAGACTAAACGAATTATATGCATAATTTTTGATAGGCAAATTTCAAAGTTCGAGATTTTTGAAAATACCTTTTTCATTAGCAGCACTGCCGCCTTCCTTAGCCGGTTCGAAAGCCGTTCCACGAACGGTCAGGCACTTGACTTTGGCGCTGCTTTGCACCTGAGTTTTTATTTTTAAAGAGAAATAATTCAATTGAAAACCTTGGTGACCGCGTTTCCAGCGTATTGCGTCCGAGTGAAGGTGTCTTCGGAGTGGATCTTAATAAAATAAATTCATATTTCAGTTTCAATCATGTTTCAAGAAATTTCGCTAAATCAATACTTTTCATGGGATAATTTTCTTCCAGTTCTCGCACAAACGAAATCTTCAAATACCTGCGTAACATCGCTGATTGGGGACACTCCGAGTTGGGCTGCGACGCGCGGAATGATACCCCTGCCGAACGCACTTCCGCCGGCCACGATGGCAGAGAAGTTGAACTGCTTCTGCGAGGCTAACACCACGGGCGCGACGCGCTCTGGAAATATGCAAGTTTCAAAAAGTAAAAGGAATAATAACAGATTTTCAAAAATTATTGGAAAATCCGCTTAGTTGGGATTGAAATAGAAATGTAAGTTTTAAACGTTTTGGTCATAAAATATCTTTTTTATATTTAATAGGATAATTGTGCCCTGTGAAATCATTTAGAAATGAAATTATCATCTTTGAAAAGTTTCAAGAAAATAGTGCATAAAATTCTAAAAAAAAACACTACAATTTGTGTTAGGATTCGTTTTCTTTAAAAATAAAATAAAATACCCGGCAAATTATTCTTCAACTTATCGTCCTGAGCGACGAGGACTTTCTTGACACCGGAAATCTGGGAAAAATATCGGAATATTTGAGTTTCATTTTAAAAATACGAACCTTCGCCACCTGTTCGCCAATTTGCGCGGCGTTACCTCCAGTCACCAGGACGCTGACATCGGAACCGAGCTAAATTAAAAGAAAAAACATTATTATTATTTTTAAAAATTTGTTACCTTTTCTATTTCTATTTGTTTTATAAATTATTTTTTAAAAAGATACCTTATTAGCGGCTGTAATCGCGTTGAGCGTGATCGGGGCGAGTTTCTCCTCGTTGTGCTCGGCGACGATAAGAGTCGAGCCGAAACGGGACGAGGACAGGGAAGGAATGATCCGACCAGAGTTGGTGAGGAACGCGCGGGTGGACAGCATTTCCTGGAAAATTTGTTTAATAATAAAAAAACAAAACAAAATTCGTATGATTTGAGGAATTTAAATAATTAAATAAATAGAAAATTTTGCGATTTTATAGATAGAAGTTTTAAGGAATAGACAAAAATGATAAGAGTTGCAAAGAATTTTTTAAAGATTTATTTTTTTATAGAAATGGAATGAGAATGAACTTGAGAAAATCTCGATAATCAGCGTCGAAAACGGTAAAAACAAAACAGTCCAAAGTCCAAGGTAGGGACCGCCAGCCATTTATCAAAATAAGCCTAGCGTGATGCTTTACCCATGGATCAGAAGGTCGTAAGGTCCTACATCCATTTTTGAGGAAAAAATTCAAAATTATTTAAAATAAAAATTGAAACGCAAAAAGCGACAAATTCCTCTCATTTGTGGAATGGGTCAGAGACGGAGAGTTTACATTGTGTCTCGCGCTGACTCTCTCGCCTTCCCTTCTTTTCCTGTCTTCGGGAATATTTTTCTCTGCTCTCATTTCAACATTGGCTTCTTTTATATTTCGCGGATTATCCTTATCTCAGTTGCGAGTCCTAGGATTTTCCTGTTTTCATGTCAGTAACAGTAGACGAATAGACTAACCGTTTCGTGAGCAAATTTTGCGTACCTCTTTTATAACTCGAAATATTAGCATTGTCGTAATTTGATGTGCATTTGACGCGCATTTGCGGACTTCTTTCGCACCCAATCAATAAATCGATATCACCACGTGAAGAGCGGTATTGAATTGTATGGTAGGTACCCATCAATTATTAAAACAAATAAAAAAGACATATTTGCGATAATTGGGAGGGCTGTCAGCTATGGATAATATTGAGCCGAGGTAGAGGGGCATGGGTTGGCGATCTCTACCTAATGTTCGGATTTTACAAGCCAACGTCGCTCTACAGATCAGCGTCGTCCGGCGAATTTCATTCATCTCCCATTCTACTTATCTTCTGTATTTTAGGGCCTTTTTCCTGAACAGCCCAAACTTTGATTGTTTCCGAATATATGAAGCCAGGAACATTCCGGGTACATTTGCCGGTTTCTTTTCCACTCTCCCAAATTTCAATGCTATTTCCCTCTTTCTTCAATTCACACTTTTCCCGAACGCAAGACTGGTTTTCTCTTTCTTTTCCCCTCTCACTTTCTTCGTATCTTTGATTTTCTTTCTTTCTTTTCCTCCTTCACATACCGTACTCTCTGTGATTTGGCAGAAGTCTGACCAGCGTTTCCTGTTATATCGTTGTTTCCTTCGGAAAGGCAGCTTCTAGAAGGCCCCATATTTCTTTCCCCAATGCTATTTCCCTTTCTCTGACATTCTGGATCTCTCCCCTTCCCGCACTATTTTTCCTTTCGAATATCGATTTCTTGATTAGTGTGACGTCTTTGCTCTAGAAACTTTCATATTTACTCGAAATTATTTGTCTAGCTGTTTATTTGGTGTTTTTAAACCGGAACTTTATTTATCGGTCAAAATCTAAATCATATTACTCTGAAAACTTCTGTATTTTCTAGACATTTTATTTATAAGAATAGTGAGGTTCTAAAAATTGCGATATTTTTTTTGTTATCAGACCGTTTTTGATCGATCAATTTTATTGATTTTTTAAAACAGGTGGTTTTTTTCAGAAGAGCGCTTTTTCCGCTGGAAATAACTCCCCGAGGGGCTGCTAGCTGGCAGAAATAGCGAAGAGAAGTCGACTATTTTGATCAGGAAAACCGGAGACACAGAAAAGGACAGGAAACATGACTCGTAAGGAATTTTGGAAATATTGATTTGCAGGAAAAGCTAACCAAGCTGCTCTATTGCAAAAAGAAGTAAACATAACTTGGACTTGCTAAATCTTGAAACTAATATCATTTTCCTTCAAAAATGGTAAAAAGATAGTTTTATGTTTCAAGATTTTTAATGCCAAAATGACTGAAAATAGCCTTAATAAGTATCTTCTTTTGGGTTTAAAAATGAAAATAAAGATAAAATGTTCAGGTGGAAATCAACGTGACCTGGCTCGCGAGAAGAACCTCAAAAAGCAGCAGGAGATGAAGAAAAAGGCCGGCGCGAACGGCAAGGATGGAAATGCGGTAATTATTTGACTATTTTTAAAATTTATTTTTCACTTTTATTTTTTAAATCAGTTTTTTATTTAAGTGAAAAATTCAGGGCATGACGACGGAAAAACGCCTCGAACGCGATGCCGAGGCGATGCGTATCAAACAGGAAAAGGCGTCCGCGAAAAAGGTTGGAGAAAGATGAAATTTTAAAAGAATGAGAAAATAGGCAACTTGAAAATCGCATAACCTCATGACATGCAAAATAGTGTGGGAAAGAAAGCCTACCACCCAAAACCCTACACTATTTCACACATCATGAGGTCATGTGTGTCATGCGGTTTTCAGATAGCCATAAATAAACACAAATTTAAAGTTGAGGAAAGAAATCACTTATTTTGTTTATTTGCAGGCTGAAGAGGACGCAGCCAAAGCTGCGAACGTAAAAAAAGTCGCCAAAATCGACCCTCTCAAAATGTGAGCAGCCGGCTTTTTCGGGATTACCGTAACCCCATTCTGATACCGTAATCTTCCTTTTCTTTATTCCTTCCTGCTTAGGTGCGCCATTTTTGGATAGTGCTTTCTTTTCGAAAATTGGTCAACCTACCCTCCCCCCTTTCCTGATTTGGTATACCAATTTTGTGTAAAGTAATCTTTCTTTCTATTCTTGGTATGCCTTTTCTCCCTTCTGATATATCCTATTCTTCTCCATACTATCCACTTCCTATTGTAAATCCTCAAGTGTCTTCTTATTTATTTATTTTTATCATCATTGGTGTTTATGTGAAAATTTCAACGTCTTTATTATTCATGGATAAAAATTCAGTGTGCCTCAATTTCTAGTTTCTTCACAAAAATTTAAAAAAAACAATCATTCCAAGAAAGTTTACTAACTTTCAGAAGCATGAGTATAAAAATAGATAGGAAAAATTCTATAGTAAATCGACTCTTCTGAATCAAGATCTGAAATCAGAAGAGCTAAAAGAATGACGAAAACTACAGCAATTTAAAAATGTTAATTCCGACTTACGTCATGTAATTCGATTGCATGTGTCGACAAAACGTTTTATTATGCATCACTTGAGCCATTACTATCACTGATAGCTCTGATAAAAGGCAGCATGCAAAGTGACGGTGAAGGAGTGTAGACGGTCTGCTCTTTCCCGACTCGAAGCACCACTAACATTCGTGATAAGCCCATTTTCTGTTTCCTTCTTGCTCCTCGTTTCTTTGTTCTCTATTCTCCTCCCACTTGCCTATTTTTCATCACCGTTCTAACTTCAACCTGACGGCGCATCACATTACTCAAGAATCGCTGTTTACCATAAAAGGTGGGTTTTTTCTTCTAAACTACAAACAAAAATACAATTTCGCGGGAGCGAAGATTAGAATTTTCATTTCCAAGTTTTAAGGCTGGAATTTCTAGAACTTGTCTTCTAAATTGATTTTCGATGTCCCACCAATGCATTATGCCAGTACCTCTAGAGGTTATTCGGAACAAACCTTTACGTTAGTAATTTAGACTTTTTCACTCGGGTAAATTTTATTTTCAAGTATAATAAAGGGTAGAAATATTTTTACTTTGGATTTTATTATTATTATTATTACATGTTAGACCGTTTTCAATCAGATATAAAATACAAAAGACTTCCGTTTTTTGTTTGCCCAAGGCATTTATTCGTCCGTTTGGAAAGACTTCTAAAATTTGAGAGAAGAAAGGAAATCAGAACCTTCGAATTTCTGTTGTACGCGATAAGCCAGAGAGTGGACTCATACAACGAAACATTAAAACAGAAGCTTAACTTAATCATTATTCGATTTTCGAAATAATTAATACTTGACTGTAAACTGACAGGCCCGAAGTCTTGATAAACAACAGGAAGAATGACGATACTAAAAATTTAACTATAAATCATGCCATACGACCTCTTTATTCTAAAAATATAAATTTAGGAAAAAGTTATAAGTATTTTATATCGTTTTTTCAGATAACTATGACCGTTTAATATTAAAGATTTTCAGCGCTATGGAGTTTCTCATCAATACGCTTACAAACCGCTCTACTGACAAGTTTAGTGATGACCATATTCAGCATCATGCGCTCGTCACTCAGTATGGCCATGGTAGCTATGGTCAGGTAAAGAAGCATTTACCAAAAGTGGCAACATTCGATGGTATTCAGAGAGAACACCACTATGAACCATGGACAGATACCAGTGAAACCGGATAAGGTCAATCAAAAATTCTAAGCCCTTGAAAATTCGACGTTTCAGTACAAAAATGACTGGACGCCCGATCAGCAGGCCCAGATTTTCACAACGTTTTATGTCACTGCCTTCCTGGCGCTTTTCATCACGAATTACCTGTGCAAAAAGTAAATACTTTGGAAAATCTGGAGTTTCAATGAAATTGCAGGCTAGGAGCGAAGAACACGATAACAATAGCCTTGATCATAAACATCATCGGATCTTTGTTGACTCCTTTCGTAGCGATTTTCCTGAGGTCCTATTACTGGATAGCGATAGTTAGGGCTGTAATGGGATTGGGATTTGGTATTTTTGGTCCAGCAAAAATTATAGATTCAAACGTTTAGGTGTCACGATACCAGCATGTTCCCAAATAATCTCAACTTGGTTCCCATTATCCGAAAAGAGTACTGCTATGGCGATCTTCACAATAGGTACATTTTGATTGGGAACCACTCAATTCGACGCTCCTAATTTTAGGGAACCAGATGGGAATAGCGCTGGCTATGTTCTTCACAGCGTACTTATCTGAACTTCCTTGGTTCGGAGGATGGCCGTTCTCGTTCATAGCATCAGGTACGTTTAGAATTGATGAAACCATTGATAGTTGACAAAACCGGATTGTAATCAGCTCTAACTTTTCCTCTAGCTAGAAGTAAATAAGAATATACGAGACCTTAGATATGATGATTCTTAGCATAGGAATCCTCGGATTTCTGTTTTTGGTCGTCTGGCAAATTCGTGCTGAGAACAAGCCACGCTATTCGAATTACATCACTGCGACTGAATTGGAGTACATTCAAGGAAAACGACGACGACAGAGAGCCAATACGATCGTTAGACCGACTCCTTATAAAACGGTAAATTTATCCGTAGAAATTCTGCTGCAAGGTGGCGTTAATGACAGCGGCGATTTTAATAAGATTCAAAAGTCGCCATATTCTCCAATGAATTTGATTTATTTGATGCGGGATTATCATAAGTCGCTTTAATATCTAGTTATATCGTAAGTAAATCATTTTCGATCCTCACCAACGGATGCGTCTTTGCCATTTGTTGCTGCTCCTTCGCACACTCCTACATCTTCGTGGCTCTTATCACCTATCTACCCAAGTTCTATCAAAATGTCATGAAATTGAACATGATCAATGTAAGTGAATTTAACATATACTAAATTGCAAAAATACGATAGAACGGAATATGGTCCGCAGTTCCTTTCATCGTTCAAATAATCACCAAGCTGTTGTTCGCCTCTATCGCAGATTCACTGAAACGAAGAAACTACTCGACGAATTTGATCACCAAGATTTCGAATAACATCGGTATAGATCAATTTAAAATGTGTATTGTCAGTGGTCGATTACTTGAGACGAAGTAAATGACACGGATTTTTTACGTGCGAGAATTAGCGCGCTGTTTGCAGCGGACTTTACGTTATTATATCATATTAAAAAATGAGGTTGACGACTATTTGTGCATACGAAATGCACATTTTGCGTATTCGCGCATTTCGTGCACTATTTATTTCGCCTCTCAAGTTTCGGTCATTGGCAATAATTAAAGCTAAATTTAGCTAGCTTTGGAACAGCGCTATGCATGCTCGGGGTCGCGGTGGTCTATTCGAGATGGACCTGGTCTTTGTCGTTACGAGGATTTTTGACGACTCTGCTGATTTCCTGCTCGATGGGGTTGTTTTCGGCGTATGTTCCCGGGTACAATACGGCTTTGGTGTCGGTTGCACCTGAAGTACGTGTAGAATTGCTCAGATTGTTATTATTATTTTTTTTTTAATAATTCGAATTTCGTAGGACTTATCTTGTATTTGCAGTTTACTGCTTTCATTTCATCTTACGCCCAACTCTACGGTATGGCGGCATCGACATTATCTCCATACGTTATCGGCTATATAACCAATAGTCCGTCGGTCTACTCCTGGAAGTACGTCTTCTATATGCTAGCGGGAGTGTTAGCAGTGACTGGGTTGATCTTCCAGATGTTTGGACACGGTGAGGAATCATCTGCGCTTATTATTCTTTGCAGTCACTTTGTGTATGCTATCAAATGATTAGGTAGTGTAAATAGGTCGGCTACTTAATGGCGGAGTGTGTCTTTTCCACACTATTTCTTTCAAACTTCATTCTCTTGCTTATCTCTAGCCATAGAACTCCGCCATTCAGTAATTGCCTACAAATAGTGAAATTTAATACAGTGAACGACGCGAGAGTGTGTGTGTCTTAAGAAATATGCAAGTTTCAAGATTATGATAGAAATGTTTAGGAGAAACCGAATCCTGGGGCGAGCCAGCATCAGCGTGCGCGTCGTTACGACTTTCATCTACAAATCAGGACGATGGAAACGCTTCTTCTTCACGACAGATCAGCGTACAAATGCACAATCAGAGGTTGCTTGATGAAGGGCCTATCGATCCTAGGTAAATGTTCCTAAAATACTTATTTAGAGGGTTTTTGCTTCGACAGAAAATTTCGATATTTTTATTGTTAAGGTCAAAAATCTTGGAGGTCGAAAATGAGGGAATAAAAAATGATTTTAAGTCAATCTCTCTCTTTTTTACGTGCTATTTCTCGATTTTCTAACAACTAAAAATAACTGCACCACTCGCCTCCCAGATTTGCGTATATCAACCATAGGCTTTCAGATGACGCAAAATTTGACCTATTTTAGTTTATCTTAGGCCCAAGAAGCCGTCTCGAGTGTCCTACAAGGATGACGAAGCCGCTCCCGGAGCAGGCTTAAAGCTGGAAGACCTGGAAAACGATGTGATCTACAGCATAGACGAAGTCGAGGAGAAGAATAGTCTTTGATATGGATTTATTTGGAGATTTCATATAAATTAACAAATAGATTTCAATAAATTTATATAAAAAATATCTATGAGTTTAATCTTCTGGAGTGTCAAAGTGGGCAGCGGCCTCGGACTTTCCGGTCATTTGGTAGTACAGGGCGACGATGCGTTTCCAGTCGATGACGGTTTCGATGTTCCAATCCGAAGACTTGCCCAACTCCCCGGTGACTTCCATATCTAAAATGATGTGCATTGCAGGTTTTTTTTGCGGTAGATATGTTGTGCAAGAAATCGGTCATGGAAACGCAGTTTAGTTGACGATGATATTGAACAAATTCGACGAGGAAGCGATCATATTATTACCATTAAAAAGCTCAATTAATTAATTAATTAAATATAAGTTCCAAAAGTTTCTTTTATGAGATAGTGTGAATAAAGAGACAATATTCGGCGATCACTACTAGTCAATAACATAAAAGGTGACAAAAATCACTTCTGAATTTAAGCATACCTTGCCCATCCTCTCCACTCGTCCTGCCCTGTTGACCACCGCCCATCGAGAATGCGTCGATGTTCTCCTCGAATCGCAGATCGTGTTGAGCCTTCTGCGTACACACCCGCACTAAATTGCAGTTTATTGACCGCAAAGTAGGTCTACGAATTACATCGATTCCTCCAAGCGACTTTGCACACGATGATAAACTTCGTTAACATGTTTATGGGTGACGGAGTGGCAGAACGCTTGTTCATCTGCCGGATCAAAATCGCTCGACCGAATTTCCATTCCTGGAATTTTTGCAAGTCTTTTAACAATCGAAGTCCGAAAACTTGTTTTTTTTTTTATTATTTAGGGAACTTCTATTTTTACCTTATCAGACTGGGCTTGAATACGTTGATACGTGTCAGACATCATAGCAATCAGTAGATTGATGAGCACGATTAAAGTGACCTAAAATTTGGTCAAGGCAAAAATAGACTAAAATAACTTCATACCATCATGTAGATACCGAATAGCAATTTTAAGATGATTTTTGCAAAGTCAGGCACTAAATGCAGCGGAGGCATGCTGTCTGGTTCTACCAATCTGAAGAAAGGCATTTTTCGGAAGACATTTTCTTCCGACTAACCCGAAAAGTGAGAAGAATAGCATTTCCAAGGTTTGTTCAGGAGAAGCCAATCTCATCAACTCCGCAGAGTCTTCGTCTACCGGTTGGTAAGCAGGCTAAAGAAAGTTCTTCGAGTATGCAGAGAAAGAATGATACCTGAAAGATCGATGTGACATGGAGTGTGAATCCTGCGACGAATAAGAGTAAAATGACTAGAAATCGGGCTAAGTCGTACATTAGGTCTCTGGAATGCAATTAAAAAGATATTTCTGAAAGTGGAATAAAAACCGAATAATAATCGCCCAAGGCCCGAATAGATGGTGCACCGTGAGGAAGTCGAGAAACTCAACGAAAGCAAATAATAAGGCAAACGCGAATAACTGATTCTAAATACTTCTTATTCTTTTTAGGTAAAAGTATAAAGTAATTACTTTCAAATACAACATAGTCCTAGCGAAGTGTAGTTTTTCGTCGTTGTCATAATGCGTTAGAAATATTGCCGGTAAAAGGAAGGCCAGAACGTGGACCGCTATCGCTGCGGCGGAAAGAACGAGGATTAAGACCTAGAATTCTTTTTTTTTCTAAATTCTTTCTTCAAAGGATTTTTTGTTTCGAAACTCTTTTTACCTTAACAATCCCCAGCCCACTTCCACCTCCGACAGTCGACAGCTCGGAGACGAGATTCCCCGATAACCACAATAGCAAGAGCCACTCTACAGGATTTGGAATGATTGAGGTCACTTCGTACCTCAAATTTGCAAATTTTTCCCGACGCTTTTAGATAAACTCGTACATTTTATGAGTAATATTCAAGACGACGACGGTAAGTAGAATCACAAAGTACACATGAGAGACGATATGGCAGACGAACTTGATGATGGGCGCACGGCCTAAAACTGCTTCAAGTCGAAAAATCGATTTTCCGTTCAAACTCAAAAAATTTCGCCTCAAAAATCGTTTTTAGGTAAAAAAAACTTCTCGTTCTTACCTATCCGACTATCCAATGGCAGTGAGAAATAGAACCACGCAGGAGGGCACATGAAAACCAAGAGAGAAAACGCTAATGTTTTACCTGAAAAAGGAGATTCTTCGATGAATTTATTTCGTTCTGTTATACCGAAAGACCAGTCAACTCGGGCCGTCCAAATTTCGGTGAGATATCGTTGCACGGAGGCGTAGGACACGACTTCTTTCTGAATTTGCGTATTTTTTTTTGTTTGTTTGAAAGCGTTCTTGTTATTCATATCATTAACTTAAAGCTTTATTTACATTTATTTTTTTTATCAATACGCTAACGAAATTCTAGCGAATTTCATAACTTTATCATAGTCTACGATGAAACTTAATCAATTTGTCTAAAGCTTGATTCACTTATTTCAAGCTTCGAACATTGTCAATGACCGATTACTTGAAACGACATAAACGACGCGCAAATTCGACATATCGAAGTGTGCATTGCGTATCTACAAGTAGTCGTCAGAGTTATTTCTTAGGAATCAATGAATTGTCGTCTACTCATTTGCAAACAATGCGCTAACCTCCGTGCATCAAAATTTCTTACCTTTATTTTGTCTCAAGTCATCGGTAATTGACGGTACTTACCTGCTGATTCTCAATAAGAACATCCAACAAAGGCCGTCCTCTGTTGTCCTTCGCCTTTAGTAGCATCGCAGCATTGTATTCGCTAGCGGCTATTCCTAGCAATTCGACAGCCATGTTCTCGGAGAACACGGCTACATTCGATAAGTCCTTGGCTCGTTCCTTCTCCTTCTCGGACATATCTCTGAAATTTCGGCGATATATTTCGGCTAATTTGTCTTTAATTAAATTTATCTAATGGCATATACAACACGAAGCAATACACTAACAGTCAATCTCAGCAAGGGAAATGCCACTTTTTCAGAGCACATATTATTTTTACCGATATAGGGCCGACAACTTGACTGCCGTGTCTATTGGAGCAGGACTTTGAAGGATGAACTCTTGAAGAGGCTCGTTGTCATTACCTTTGCCACAAATCTAAATTTCCTGTCACGGCGAAGAAAAGTCATGATTTTCCTACCATCAGATCAAAAATGAACTTCCTATCCTCCATCAGTAGATGGGTGTCATGCTTTTGCTGTAGCAAATACCTCAAGCACTCGATATGGTTGTTAGCTGCGGCGAAACACAGCGGAACCTAAATTTCATTCTTTAAGTAAGCTGAAAAACTCTGAAATTTGTTTAGGCTTGCCTTGCCCTCCTTCGTTTCAGCCAACGCGTCGGCAGAGCTCTTGATGAAAAGTTGAATGACGTTCAAATGACCTGCTTTTGTGGCGTAGTGAAGGCCGGTCCAGCCATTCTAGATGGATAGCAAAATTGTCAAAGGTTTCCTATATGCATTTTCCAGGTACCTGATCCATCACGTTGATATTCGATCCTTGGGCAATCAGCAGAGAGACCATTTCGTAGTGTCCATTTTGAGCCGCTAGGTGTAAAGGAGTACGACCTCGCCAATCCTGAAATTAGGGGTTTGAATGGAATTTACTCAGGATGGTCTTTTGCATTCTACACTCAGTTTTCGAGGAAAGAGTAAGGTGGAAAAGTAAGGGAAAATAAAAAGTGGGTGTGGAATACAGGAGGCCGCTCAGGACTTTTGACTTGCCTTAGCATGCTGTTGCTGAGTGGATCTACTCAGAAGCATACCGACGACAGCGATGTGGCCTTGTTGAGCAGCTAGATGAAGAGGTATCACGTTCTAAATGATCCGTAATGAAATTGCGATGGTTCGAAATGGCATCATACCATCGTCGTACTGGTAGCATCAACTTGTACACCCTGATTCAAAAGCATTCGAACGAGAGAGTCGTGGCCACTTTGAGACGCCAAGTGCAGCGGTGTGAAGCCGTACTAAATTTCGTCGTTTCCTAGGAAATTTTGAGCTCCAGTACCTCTGTAGCAAACTCTTTGACGACATGATGGTTATAGATCGGTGGCTCAGAGCGAATCGACGCAGGAACGTGCTTAAGCATCTCGTTCACGAAGTCCGAGTTTCCATAGTAAGCAGCGATGTGAAGGGCGTTCAGTCCAGTCTGAAGACGTTGTTCGATTTTAATATTTCGCCTTGAAGAAGCCGTCGTTGCGAAACCCGACGCCAAGCCAGAAATCGGGGGTTAGAGAAAATAGACTTTTAAAATGTCCATTCAATTCATCTTATTTTCTTTGTTTTTTCGTGATATTTGGCACAGAAGACAATTCGAAAATTAGTTATGAATATGAGCTTGAAAAGAAGTTCCCTTTGCGAAAAATCAACACTAAGTATAGTTTCTCTTGCAAAATTGTACTATTTTATGCCCTGATCTACGAATATGAGGTCGAAAAGTTCTTTCTGAAGAGGAACTAATTAAAATGGATATTTTGCGTAGATCGCCAAATTTGGCACCAATAAAATGGTTATATAAAATGCGCGGGCTTCAGAAAAACAACTACTTCTGTGCGTATTTCTGTCTGCCGCTGTTTCTGATGTGCGTTCCGCTGGTGCTGATGACGCTCGCGTGCGGCTATATCAGCCTGTCACCCATGTACTTCAAAGCGGTTATGCGCAATCCCTAGAGCGAATCGGGCAGAAAATAAGAAGAAAAAACTCCGAAAGAACCTCGAATTTGGTTCCCAACCAAACTATCCACAAACATATAATTCCGAAAGAAAAACGCCAACGCTATTCAATAAAGTGTCAATGAAAATGTTTTAATAATAATAATAATTAGTCAAATTTTTAAATTGATAAAAGATATTATTCGTTAGGAAATTTTCGAATTTTATAAGAATTTTTCTGACCACATACCTTTCTCGAACACCGTCTCCATAAGCCTTTATCAAACGCCTCCAATATCGAAACATAGCCGTTCTTAGCGCCGAGATGTAGAGCGGTCATACCATGCTAAAGAAATTTGATAAGCTTCGAGATTTCACAAGAAAAACGTGATTTTCGTAGATATTCTATTCTCCAATAAAGCTTCGCTTTTTTTCCACATATTTCCGTATTTAATTGTTTGCATACCGCATTTTCGTCTTCAGGATTTGCGCCATTTTCCAGTAGAATTTTGACGATATTCGCGTGACCGCCTGCTGCAGCCATGTGAAGGGTAGTGGCCTAATTTTTTATTTATTTATCTATTTGTCCTTGATTCATGATACCTCCATCGTCTTGGTCTTCGCCTGAATCACCATAGCCTTGTCGATCATCATCAATTCTTTAACGACAGCCAAGGAACCCTGAAGGTTGCATTTTTGCGATGAAGCCAATCTTTCAGACCTTCATTGCAGCGATGTGAGCGCAGGTAAATCCGTTGTGATCTATAGCGGTCAGTACAGCGCGGTTATTCTGCTTCATCTTCAAGAACAGCTTCACCACGTCCGGGTAGTCGTTCTAGATTGTTATTATCATTTCTTAACTCCTAAAACTCAAGAATAGGACCTCACTGATAATGATATCACTCACAGAGTTCCCGCAAACCTAATTCCTGATAAAGTCAGGCATACCTCTGCAGAAAGATGAAGTGGAGTCTGACCCTTGTCGTCTCGAGCATTCGGGTTTGCTCCCAAAGCCAGCAAGGTCTGAGACACAGCCAACTGACCGTACTTCGCAGCGAAGTGGAGAGCCGTCTTGAAAAGGAGCTTTTTGATCAATTTGGCATTGGGCTACCTGATTTTCCAAGGTAATTGCTTCTAAGCTGGCGCCATGATCTTGTACAAGCACATTGACGACCTTGACGTGTCCGTTCATAGCGCAAAGGTGCAATGGAGCTTCACCGGTCTTGGACTTGCTAAAAATTTGATAAGTTTCGGAAAGTTTGATAGGAAAATGCTCGAATACTCTGGGCATTAGTATGGTAATTTGGCTACGTGCAATATTCGGCCGAAAATAAATACAGGAATAAAGAAATATCTTGCCTGTTCACAAAAGCCTTATGCTGAAGTAGCAGATGAACGATGGGCAAATGTCCATTCAGAGCTGCTAAATGCAAGGCTGTTCTTCCTTGGTCATCAAATACGTCGATACGAGCGTGGTGTTGGAGCAGAATTTTGGCGACCTCGGTGTGACCCCGAGAACATGCCTCGAGAAGAGGTGACCAGCCGTTCTAAGATGTTTCTTTTATAAAGCCCCGCTAGAGAATCTAATAGTTGGAATTCTTTGAGCTTCAACATGAGAAATTTCTTTAAACATTTTGGAAAATTAAAAAAAAAAAAAAAGACAAGTCAGACCTTGCTTTGCTTATTCTGAACGATCTGAACGGCTCCAGCGCCGATCTTGTTGACCATCGCAAGGAGAACAGCCTGATTCCCACTCCGTGCAGCCATATGCATAGCGGTCTCATTCGTGTTCAACGATTGGAGCTCGACCTAAATTGGACATAGGTCCGATACACCAATGGAGCTATGAAATTGTACCTGACCACCATAGTCTACGAGCAAATTGACAAGTTTGGCGTCTTCTCCAGGGTAATGGATCATATTAGCCGTGATCTCAGCTGCGTAATGAATCGCAGTAAATCCGGACTAAATTTGCAGCTTCTTTGATCCATTTAGAGAAATTAGACTTACGTTATCCCTCTGATTGACATATTCCTTCAATTCTTCAGGACTTAATTTTTCGGATAAATGATTCAGGATCATTTGGGCTGCCTAAAGTCGCACTTGAAAAGACAACTCCCCAATCTGACTCTACCTCGAAGTTGCACGACTTCGCACAAACATGAAGTGGAGTTTCCCCAGAATTGGACTTGATCTGAGCGTTGGCGTTCTCGTTCAGCATTAGTCTGAAAAAATGCAAATTTAAAAAAAAAAAAAAAAAAAAAAAATCCAAGCTCGGAGTTACTTCATGATTTCTTTGTTCCCATTCCTTGCGGCAATATGAAGACAAGTTTCGCCGTCCTCTTGCGCAACATCGGGCTGACCTCCGGACTTCAACAACATCATCGCACATTCGCGAGATTCGGGTCCATCGAGGGATGCAGCTGAAATTTTGATCTTCAAAAATTAATACATATATGTTTCTGGATCCTGCATAACTAAAAGAAACGATCAGTTTCTCAATAGTTGTTCTGCGGGCGCACCGAAAGAAACTTACCAATATGCAAAGCAGTTTGTCCAAGCTCGCCTCCACGCACGTGGACGTCAGCACCAGCGCCCAGCAAAGTCTCTACCACAGAAGCCTTTCCACTCATCACAGCAACATGAAGAGCTGTGTAGTTGTCCTGGAATTACTGTTTCAGTCGGACGAAGTGAAAACCCGTGTGTTGAAGAAATAGCGAGAAGAAGTGAAAGACACAGTGAAAATTGCGTACCACTCTTTCCATTGCCCTCCGCTGACTCTCCTTTCTCTACACTCTAACTCCCTCTTTGCGCGCATAGTCGTGACGCTCATTTCTCGCAACGGCACTCTTTAACACACGAACTGTCACTTCATTTGACCGATACAATAGTTTATTATTGTTAGTCCTTGTGTCTCCACAAATATTCTATTTATCATTCACTTTCCTACCCAGATTTTTCTTTGGTGCATATTTTTAACATTTGATTCCTCTCAATGATGGAGGTTGATGATGATATGTTTCATTTATATTCAACATGAGACATGATTCTTCAACATTACTCCGTTGTGCAAATGAATCATGAAATTTAAACCTTTGTCCTAACATCCACACTCGTTCCCTTGGCGATCAACATCTTGACGACGTCGTTAAATCCGGCGGCAGCAGCTGAGTGGAGTCCCAATGCTCCTTTCTTGTTCGGCATGAACAATGGAACGCCTCGTTTCAAGAACGCCAATGCCGTGCTGGTGTGGCCAGAACATGCCGCGATGTGCAGTAAAGTTGATCCGTCTCTGGTTCGGGCTCTAAAATTGTCTATATTTCAAAATAACACTTTATAAAGATGTCAAATTTATCGGCATTGCCTGAGTTGTTGCTGTTTCGAAAAAAAATACCTTATCGACCCTCCAAACTTGTCGATCAATATTTCAACCGACGAAGTATGACCTTTCTCCGCCGCTACGTGGACTGGCGTTCGGTCGTCCTATAAAAAACTATTCAAATCTTAGAAATCGCACAAAATCTGGACCTTATCGTGCATATTTGCGTCAGCATGAAGCTTGAACATGATTTTGAGCAGATTCTGATCGCCGATTGCCGCTACTTCATGAAGAGGGGTTCTTCCCGCTTTGTTCTGGAGATTCGCGTCCGAGCAGCCGGCGGCGATCACGACTCGGACTTCGTCTAAAAATGAATAACTCAAAGAAGTTATTGTAAATGACCAGTTATTTGAGAAAAAGTAAAAGGGAAAACAACACTTGATGGGTCGAAATTAGCGAGTTGTTTTTGCAAACAAACATACGACATCTTATTGATGTCGAAAAATGACCTTGACGACTATTTGATATTACGCAATGCACTTTGCATATGTCGAATTTGTGCACTATTTATTTCGCCTCTCAAGTAATCGATCATTTGACAATATGAACATACTCCTCGACTTACCCATACTCCCAGCCCTACAAGCCAAATGCAGCAACGTATCGCCATTTCCATCCACAGACGATGCTTGCTCACCGGTCGAAGTCGACAGCAACAACTCAACGATGGAAACGTTTCCAGCCTTCAACGCCAGATGAACAGGCAGAGAGCCCTCCCCATCGGCTTCAAGTCTTTGATCGATTTCATCCAAAAGTCGACGAACGATTTGGTAGGCCTTCTTTGAACGACGCTCGCAAGCAACGTGGATGGGAAGTTGCTTCTTGGGCTGAATTTTTTGTTGTTGATATTTTAACTACCGTATTCTCTCCAATAGTAGGGCACCCCCAAATGTAATAACTACCCATTGCTACCCAGTTCAAATCATCTCAGAAAATGCTGTATGATATTCTTTAGACTGTATGGAGTGGATTTAGTCTTGATTTGAAGTGATTAAGAAGATCATTGGAAGAGGGGTTAGAGTGGTTTGAAAATTAAGGGGTTGAAAAATAGAAGGGTATGCCTTTCAATTCGTAGGAATACGATATGTTTTGACTTATTTCTACGCCAAATTCGAAAATTATTTCACAATCTCAGTGTGGTTGTGTGGGTTATTCAGCAACTCGGCATCTTCATGCAATTTTCTATTCTAAAGGAGAATGCTTGTTTTGTCCGGATATACGAAAACCGGGAAATTCTGTTACTCTATGCTTCAGCACACGATAATTCGAATCGAACCTTCTCACATCCTCCCGTTTCCACCACCCGCATGCAACGCACATTCTACGTTTCTGCACAAGGGTTCTTGTCGCGCATAAGTTTCGCAAAAACGCTTCGAAGTTTGGTCAGGAAAAAATTATATGCAAGCTTTATTTACGTAGCAAACCTACCCCTGCAGGTTTTCTAAGGAGCTCTCGATTTTTTGCTAGGATAGAGTCTAGCATCTCCAATCCAGCATACATTGAAGCGATGTGGGCTGCATTCCGATGGTCCTAGAAATTTTTGTATGTTTCGAATTTTGGGAGCTTCAACGAAACTTTAGTTTTATTATTATGGACAGGCTTTTGTAAGAATAAAATTTCCAACTTACCTTTGTCGTCTGCATAATGTCGGCACCCTTCTTGAGTAACTTCTCGAAAACAGCTAACTTATTTTCCCTCACCGCTAGCAATAAAGGAGTGAATCCATGCTAAAATTCTTCTCACTTAGGTAAGCCCAAATGGATTTTTGAACCTGATCTTGCATGCTGTAGTCACCCCTTGGCATATTGTCGAGATCGTTTTCGAGGATAGTCCAGTCTTCTCTCTTCGCCAGGTATAGAGCCTGGAGATTCGAATTTATTCTAAAGTAACCGAAAGTTAGGGTACTTTTGTCTGAGGGTCGGCCATAGTGATGTCGATGTCCATCATTTCATCTGTAGACGACGCAGAAGTGTAGTGATTCTTTCCCCTCTTCTGAAATTACTCGATCTTTAAAGACGAGAAAACTTTCGATACAGCCGTGATTTTCTGCTCGATAGTACTGGAAGCACTCCCTTTAGATCCCCGATCTTCCTTCCCGTTCACTCCGCGAGAATGAGACTCCTTGAATTTAGAGCGACGGATGGTGGAAGAACGATAGGGTTGTCTGAATGAATAAAACAGTCACGTTTCGAGATTTTGCAAGTTCGATGAGAAGTTATTGGAGGACAATGTATTGGTTTGATAGAAGGTTCTAAAACCGATAATATTTGAGAAGGATAATCCAATGCATGAGTTCATTGCATCACATATGTTTCGCTTTTTTCGACGAATAAGCCATTACTCAAACGTTTGACGCCATGAAGTGATGTGGTTTTTATAAGAAATTCGGCTAATTATGCGCCACTAAATGTAATGCGATAAGGTCGAACAATTTAGGAAACCTTCATTCTTTGAATTTTTAAAGCATAACTTGAAACTTCCTACTTCTCATCTTTCTCCTCTTCCAATCCGGCGAATTTTCGTTCCGTCGCCTTGAATCTGGCCTTATGAGCGGATTTACCTTCATCTGAACTGGCCGTGCTTTCGCGAGACCTAAACTTTTAGCTTATTCAAAAATTCACTCCCAATCCACTTCTGCTTCGGCACGAATCTACCGATGCCCAGATTCAGGTTCAGATTCAGATCGGGTGGTCTTTTCTGAATACTCTCCTTTCGGTGTGCAGGAGGAGTGCCCATGAGCTCCTAAAGATAACTAGTCAGGCTAATCAAATTAGAGTAATTAGAGCATTTAATTTTGACCATTTCAAGCAGATGAGAATGAGTCTTGAATACAGACTCGGCATTGACGGTTATCACCGGAAAATTCTTGTCCACGATATTTTCATCCGGAGTGGGTAGTTGTTGAATGATAGGTTGGACCATAGTGAATTTTCAGATTGAAAAAATAATTCTGGTCAAACCAGAGCTCAGACAAGGTCAGTTGTTGTGGATAGACCAATTTGCCCGAATGAATTAGAAAAAAACTTCCTTTTTGGGTTAGATGAAAATTTAATTTAAGCCAGCTAGATGGCGTAATTTTCGCATCTCTACAGAACTTTTGCGCTTGGAAGCGTAATTTTTGCGGTCATAAAGTCGGTGTAAAACGCGCAAAAGCCACAATGATTGAATGTGGGAATAAAATTGCAAATTGGCGCGAAAAAGTGAGCAGACTAATGAAACTAATCAAGAAAAATGATGAAAATTTAGCATTGTGTGTGGTCCTGTTGGGTTTTGATGGCCAGGATAAATTTAACATGTTTCAAAAACTTGTACATGAAACTGAAGCTATTGCTATTTTCACTTTGGTTTTGCCGAGTTTTCAAACACAACCACTCTTCTAACCGTTAATCCTAAAGCCTCCAACTCCTCTGGATCCCGTATCTTCAGCAACTTGGCTATCATTCCTTGTCTATTTTCGGTTATGTCTTCGGCCGATAGAGCCCTTTTCAGCGACATACGACGATCTTGGAACTAAAATTTACACACAAAATCATAGACCAAGATACGAACTTTCAAAAACCACCTTGCTCTGATAATTGGCATGCTGGAGTTGCTCGAGAGCCTTGCCAATAATACCTTGACGAGTGTCAGGTCGCTCTCTGAAACATCACAATGAAAGACAACAAAGCATGAAGTTGAATTTTCTAGACGATGATCAGTAAAATTGACGAGTTTTAGAAATTCAAGGATGTAGCAGAACGAATACATAAGGATTTCGTTATTCTGTTGAGCGAAACCGTATGAAACTTATTATAATCAAAAGTTACAAGTCTTGAAAGCTTTAAAAGAGAAAGAAGACTCTGGCATTAGTATTTTTTTTTAATATTCTATTTAATACGACCAAAATTGATGCAATTTTATCAGTATAAGACTTGCAGATCCATGAAACATTTTACTATTCCATGTAAACTTACGCATCACTTTTCAATTCCTCTATAGTCTGGGAGACTTCTTTCAAGGCGAGTCCCAGAATGCCCGGAGATTCGGCGGTTCTAGGCCTCTTTGGCATCGGAACTCCGTACTAAAGCCTCACGAGTTTGATTTCAAAAACTCCGTAGGTCATACCAGTCTTTGTAAATCATCACTTCCTTGCTCACGCAACTCTTTTAACGCCGTCGCTAAAATCCCTCCAGACTCGGCAGGCATTTTGGGCGAAATTGTGCACTGAATTTTATCGAGATCAAAGGACAATTTGGGTAAACTTACCTGCAAAAATAGAAAATGAAGAAGAAAAATGTTGAAAGATCAATAAAGCTACTAGATCACAGCAAGACGAAAGACTCTAGGTTGCAGAATTTTGAAAGCCTGGAATAATTTTCAATTTTGATAATGAAGAGATAATAAAGGGAGGAAAAGGAAAAAGTTACGAAATATCACAATGCTACTTATGAAACGCGCAAAAAATCTATCCATATCCTATGCTCTAAGATGGTTATGCTGAAAAAACGCACATGTACTCAAGAAAGAAAGGGGAATGAAAGGAAGTAAGAGTGCATGCCCAAGAAGGAGAAAAGTAGGGTAGTGGAAGCAATATTGCCTGGGGTTTCTCAGGTGCATGGAAGGGAAGCTCAAAAACCCACCACCACCCACAATTATTGTGTCAAAATGCGGATTGGAGCATCCGCGAAATCATGTGACTAACGGCAACTTGGAAGGTGGATGGATATTATGAATATGGGAAATCGAGGACTTTTTTTTCTAATTTATTACATTTGCTGAAAAACTTAGAAAGGTAAAATCTTCTCATAGATATAGGACTTGTGAGTCTTGAGAAATGTGTTAAAACTGATGGCCTTTGTGGATATTTGATATCTACCTGGTCATGCTGAAAAACTCTCAATACTAGATGTAAAGTCGCCAAACTTATAAGAAATTTTAAGAATATATGAAGATGTGAAAGTTAAAATTCAAGCCATGAAGTATGAAAGTCGAAATCCGTTTTTCATGATCATTGCATATGTATAGCAGTGGTTCTTATTGAGCTTGCTGCTGCTGCTAGAGGTCCGTTTTGGCATTTCACTTACATCCAAGTGAAGATGAGGGTAGGACAGCCAAGCCACGCGCGACTGCCAACGCTTCCGGTCATTTTGGGGCTGGCAAAGGTAAGTTGGTCGGGAAATATCGAGAAAAATCGAGAGGCCCAAAAGATAAACGAACATTTTGAAAGATCTGGAAATATGATGAAGTTTTTGGAGTTAGAGAATCAGCTTAAGGGAAATATTGTAACTTTGAAGGAGATGGAAGAGAGTTTTGTAGGACTTGGAAAGAGTAGAGGATTTCTGGAGGAATGAAGACTCAGAAAATATCCAAAAGCAGAAAAGTAGTCGACCGATACTGAAACCTCGGCGTGACAGAGAATAAAACATACCTGGCCAGGGGGTAAGTTCTTCCTGGATCTTTGCCTAAACCCAAGCAAAGTCCTGGTTCTCTAGACTAGGCGAACACAGCATTTTCTTGAGATGTTGTATTTCCTTTTCTATGAGAGCAAATCATCATAGCATGTACACCCGAGAGTATTTTGGGAATGTGTATGAACATAAAGAAATGAAAATATATTTGGTTTAGGGTATGTTGCAAGAGTAAGTGGGAAAATTAGACTTTGTTAAATTTAATGCGCTAGCCATTGCTCGTTACTGTTAGACGAATTTATTACAAAGCTTAGAGATCAAATAGTTGAAGTTCATCACGCCTTCTTTGAGTTGAACAAGTAGTCAAGTAGTGAAGTTGGATTTCCGAAGGACCTATGTCTTTGTCGCCAATTCGGTCGGATCTCCCGATACTCTTTATCGATAATCGCTTCCAATCGATAGATCAACCCGTCTCTCAGGAGTTTTGGCGAGTCCTCAAGTTATCACCAACTTTTCGTGTTGATTTAATTTGGTTTACTTCAATGATAGTCCCCGATAAAACAATTTGCTTCGCTCCATTTTGGGTGGGATGTAGTGCTTCGCCGTTGAGGTTCTGGAAGACCTGCAACCGAATTTCGTCGGCGCTTCTTCTTAGGTCAGATTCGCAAATGGCTTCTGAAAAAGTTGCATTTTTTTGAAGTTGAAAAAAGATGTTTTAGGGAGTTTATCATTCAATGATGTAGATTTAGATCATTTTCATGTTGAGGTGAATCATTTATATTCAAATTAGCCTTTTGTAGTCCATACCCACTTTTAATGAGAGAGTAGGGGGAGGAAGGTAGAGAAACAGAAAAAAGTGAACGTAAATTGCAAGTGGGTGTGGAATATAAGAGGCCATTCAAATTAAGCGTACTTACCAGTTACAACATGTCTTCCGACGAAAATATCCAGAGCTTGTGGGTCATTTTGCAATCTCCTGTAAAAGTTATTCGAGAAAGCGTCGTTCGTCGGTGCGAATACTGTGACCGCCGGATGATTTGCTAATCTCTCAGATACCGTAGATTCCGCCCACAAACTGAACGATTTAGTTTAAACTTATGATGATGCTTGGAAATCTCGAACTTGTAGAATTTGCTGAATTCCGGGCTCTGAGACAGATATTGCTCGATCGTTTCAGTGGTGAAGTGGAAGGCCTAGATGTCTATCCTTTACGACAAATTTAAGCTTTACTGACGGTTTCCGTGAAATGCATCAGTGCATTGCAGACTTGTTGGCTTCGTCGTACCGTCACACACCCTATTCTCAAACTATCGGCCGGCAAAAGCGTTCCAGACATGCGGAAGGAAAACGGTGAGGAGGGAGGGGATGAGATGAACAGCTAAAAAATTCGATTCGGATTATTTGATACATAATTACTGTATACAATATCGTTTAAAAATTGCACTTTGAAGTACAGAAACTTTTGAACCATATTACCGAACTATTGCCCAGAGTAGTGATTTTGTTCCTACTGGATGACAGATGAACGTATCCAGGCGCTATCTGATTCAGAGCCATTTCGGGTGTCATCTGGAGTAGATTTTTATTAGGATTTTTTAAAAGTCCAACCTCAACCGTACTGTTATTCTCCGGTATGAAAATAGTCAGAGGTATTGGAAGTCGAGCTTCCGGAAGTTTATCCACAATCTCGAATAGATCTTCGTTGTAGAGTCTGAGGGTATTCTTCCAGGATAGAACTAAAAAGTTACCTATTTTTTTAAAAAACGGAGAAAACCTACATTCTTCTCGCAAGGGTATTTCATCTATGACGTGGAGCACGCCGTTTTCCGCTACGAAGTCTTTGTCGACTATTTTACTTCCCATAACAGTGATCTTGGTCATCTAAAGATGGTATGTGATTTTAGAAAGGTTAATTGACTAGTTACCGAGTTTGTAATCGCGAGTTGATTTCCATCGATAGCCCTTTGGGTGTGGAGCTCGCGAGAGCAGTGACCACCACGAAGGATCAGGCCTTTGATCAAGTCTAAATTTGATAATGTCATCTATTAGAAAAATCAGTTTTCAATTAGACTGGCTTCCATCACGGAATATTTTTTGAAATACAATAGAGCAAATTTCGATGTTTACACTTTCCTTACTGGACCTATTGCTTTATTGTTTAAAAATACAACAATCAGTCCAAACAAGCTTCAGGAGCATATTTTTAGAAGGCAGTTAACCTGTAACGCATCCCTCCTTGCTCATTATCTGAGACTTAATGTCCTTCGATAGCACTTCAAAGGCTTCGTTCGTGAATGCGAATATTGTGAAGAGTTTTGACGAATCAGATAAGGCGTCTTGAAGACTTTCATCGAGCACTGAATTTGACGTATCGAGGATTTAAAATAAGATATCTCCCTACGTGATTTATAAATAGTGAATCTGGAATCCTTGCTAATGATATCCATGAGATTTCTGTGAGCCGAATGTATCATCGGGTCCGATACTTCATGCACAATGCCTCCGGTGCCTTCGATGCTATTCACAACAGGAACACAATTTAGTCGGGTCTCCTAAATTTCGATTCTTTTAAAATGAAATCAACCTTTCTAACAATTAATCCATTTGAAGTCGGAAGTTGGGAGACGTAAATCGTATCTCCAGTCTTCGTCGTCAAATTTTGACCGTCCTCCCAGTCAAAAATGTGTTGAATTCCGGGCAGAGTATAGAGCTAATTTTGGAAATTAAAATCAGGTTTTATGAATTTAAATACCACGGTATTCTGATAGGAAATTGCGGTGACCTGGCCTTCAGAGTCGGAATTCAGCAGAGAAAGAGTAGAGTCGTTAGAGCGCTCTGGAATCGCGATTTTTTATGGATATGTTTTAGGGTTTCGGATAGGAATATAGGATTTTTGTTTGAATTAATCTGAGCGTGAGAATTGATATCGTTCTCGAGTAACTTAACGGAAAATGACCTAATCGACACCCATCCTCCATAATGTCTTTCGTCGTGTAGCCCTGGCAGCACTCGTAGAGTCGGATGGTTTCTCTACCGCCCTAATTTGAATAAATTTATTGTTGAAAAAATAACGTTTCAGAAACATTGTATATTTAGAAGAAGATTTTCTATATTGTTGATACCGAAAATGAGGGGGGAAAGGATGATTTTAGGTCAGTCTCTCATCTTTTTGCGTGCTATTTCTCAATTTTCTAACTACTAAAAATACACGCCGTTATCCTCTTTCCAAAAGAGAGACACTTGCCTAGAAGAGAGAAAAAGATTTTGCGCTCTGGCTTTACTCGTCGCTTATGAGACTAGTGTCAAGTTTTATTCCCGTTTCTGGATTTTTCGATTTTTTCGCTTTTAATTGCCTAATTATTTATTTTTCGTGATTAGCTAACTAATTATCGATAATTTCAGAAGGTCTCGCTCACTGTCGCTTCAAACCGCCGCAAAAAAATTTATCTAATTTTCCAGGTTGGGGCAGGTCTGCGGCGGCTGTGAAGCGTCCTTACGAGTGGCAGTGAGCGAGACCTTCTGAAATTACCGATAATTAGTTAGCTAATCACGAAAAAATAAGTAATTAGGCAATTAAAACGAAAAAATCGAACAAACGGACGAAAATAAATCGCGAATAAAACTTGACACTAGTCTCATAAGCGACGAGTAAAGCCAGAGCGCAAAATCTTTTTCTCTCTTCTAGGCAAGTGTCTCTCTTTTGGAAAGAGGATAACGGCGTGAAATAACTGTGCACCACTTTGCACACCTCTCAGATTTCGGCATCAACAATAGTTTAGTTAATGCACTCCCGCTGCTCTGGCAGCTCTAATTGTGATAAAATGACTAATTACCGCTGGAGTAACCCTTCGATTGACGCACTTCCTAGCGTTAGTGTATCTGAAGCACTTCTTCAACGTCGAAACGCCCTCGGCATCTGGCGGTAGAACGCGGTTGATTTCTCGAACACAGACGTGCTCTCTGAAAAATCGCGCGTCTTCAAAATGTCAAAGTCATCTCATGCTTTCAGTCAACCATCACACACGAATTGCTCTCTTTATGATTAATGATTTGTGACACCTTTGTGTGGGCTCATTGTACCTTTTATCCCTAAATTATCCTTACCCTCTTGTAGCTTTTTGTTCCCTTTTCTAGGAAATAGCAAGGAGAAGAGAAAAGGGGTAGAAAGTACAAAATGGTAAGGGTAAAATACAAGAGGCCTTTGTGTGCGGGATATGATACGGAAAGGTTCTATGTTTCAAAACCTTTCACTGATGAAATCATAGATTAAAAGGCAATATTGAAGCTTCTTTTTACAGCTTTGCAAACGATCATACCCGTGTATATCAGCGGCATTCATGTTGAACGGAATTCCCCCTATCGAATCTACGATCGATGAAACGAGACTCGGCGCCTTGTGTCCTGCGCCATCATCCGATGAATAAGTCTTCACCTCGATTTCGGGAGGGTGAACATTCTCGGACTTAAAAATGACATGTCTCGAATTTATTTAGAAATAATCCTTACATGAGGAACTAACTGCATCATTTTGGCAAATAAATTCGAAGTCTAGAAAAAACAGCTATTTTTCCAGAATTTTTCTAGAACTTACCAAATCAGTCAGCGTATGCATTTTTTCACTGAACTCTTCGCTGCTCATTTGCTTGGACTAAAATGTTGGTTATTTCTCGGAAGATTCTAGAAGCTCACCTCTGACCCATCGTCATTCAAGGCCATACCCGCTAAACTTTCAAACGCTTCACCGACTTTTCCGGCATTACTTGACTTGAAGTAGAATATCAAGAATAAAAATAATAAGAACTTCATTTTGAATTTATCAGCTTAGGAAGATAGAATACTGATGGGAAAATAATGAAGTGATAAGGCAGGATATCCTATCAGGTTATCGATTGACTGTGTTCCGATTCCTTATCGCATTATCATTAGGTGATTCAGCTTTCTGACCGGCCTTATCTCCTTTTCTCTGGAGATCCAATTGTCTTTTTATCTTTCGATCTTGACCCCTACATCACAACACGCTATTCTGTTTTCATCCAAATCTGGCCTTGACTACCATTCTTCATTCGTCTCTCGATTCCAACTTTCTCTAGCCTCTTGAAGCGAATTATACCAAAATTATTGCAAAGAAGAGAATCGTGACCGCTGCCAAATGATTTTCTAAACCAGTGTACTATCACTGCACTAGTCTCCTCGTTTTGCACAACATCTAAAGCTAGATACATCGAGGAAGGGAGAGCGAGAGAACGTTTGAGAGTGAGAGAACGAATGAGAAGCTAGCAAGTTTAAAGCCAGGGCCAGATTTGGATGAAAAGCGGCATAATTGATATCTATCATTTGCCGATTGAGAAGCGGAAAAATAAGCCACGTAGGGTGTTTACTAAAACCGGAGGAAAATTCAACTGGAAAACTAATGATGCATCAAATTGGTCTCTAAAATGCCTGAACTTAAACTTTATGCAATTCGATTGAGCTTTCACGACTACTTCTAGAAAACGTACGATAGCTTTTCATCTGGAAGTTATTCTGCAATGCACACTTTTCATTACGTGATTTCTCGACATATTTTTTGTTCAGAGAACTTCAGTTAGGATTTGATATTTGCTTTCCATTTTCGGCATTTTCTAACTCGTCAAAATCCAGTCTCTTTTTCGCTCGAATTGTGCCTGTGGAAATGTCGTCTTTGTGGAAAGACATATCGTCCATCCTCCTGCTCTCGGCAATGCTCAATGTTTGTGTGTGTATCGGCATAGGCCTTCCGGTCAAGGAATAGTCTTTGACTTCTCTGTTTCTCTATCCTTCATCGTAGAAAATATCGATCTTTCGCTTGGGAAAAAATAGAAACGCAGAGTCGATCAGGGAAATCCTGTCAAAATCCGAACGCATGGAAATTATTTCGAATCCAAGAAAACAGATAAAGCTTGATCAAATAGGAAGAGATGGAGAGAAAGAGTCTGCTATTTTCTTTCTTCCTCTGACTCTTTTCCTCTCTTCTTTATTTTCTATCTTTCATTCACTAACAAAGAGTCAGAGATTTTGTGTGTGCATAAGCAGCTTTAGACGATGCTCTCTCAGATGGACATATACCTCTGAACAGCCCTATTTTTCTTATTTTCTAAAGGAACACTCCTTTCTTTGGGCTTGTTCCCAAAGTTTTGAAGTGAAATATCTTTTCGGATTTTTTAAGTTTATTAAAGTGGCAAACTCTATCAGTAGTTTTATCTACCTTTCTACTGTTACAATAATTTTTGGAACTAATTGTTTTTTTTTTTTTAATTTAGTATCAAAGAATTGCGACAGACGATAAATTATTTTTGAAATTCATCTAGCAATTATCAAATATTTTAAACTTAACATCTTTTCAAAGATTCTAATGGGTAAGTCGAAAATAACAAAGTTCTCTTCAAATTCAATAAATTGTAAATCGAATTCATATTTTCATGTTTCGTCCTTTTCCACTTTTTTCAATTGACACAGAGTCAAGTGCTCGTGCAAAAACGGGGAGAATAGATTTGCATCATTCATTCACTTCCCTCACTGTCTTTCACATCATCACTTGATCACCTTTTGACCCCTTCCTTATTCTATCCTTCAACATTATGGAATTTAGAGGCCCAGAGATACTCTAATTTTTAAAAGCGAAATCTATAATCAATAATCTGAAAAAAATAATTTAGGTTTGTCTTAATAAGATTTTCCCTATCTTCCGCACACTTTAACGTATTTTGATAATACTTGAAACTTCAAGAAACTACCTAAGGTTAATGCGGTTTAGCCTCGCTCTTAATACTTAGCGGAAGTTCGAAATTGGCTATTTTAGGTTAGACTCACCTTGATCTTACCCGAAACATAAAGTAGCCTATAAAAATTTTGGCCTTAACCTTGATCCAGCTTCAGTATTTTTTCAGGGAGTTTTTAGCGCGAAATTTGTCTGGATCGATTTCGAAAATGCGCAATTGTTGCCTGTCCTATTTTGTGGCGTAAATCGTGCAACAAGTCATTTTACAAGTCTTCCGCGGCGCCGGCCGACGCACTTTTTGAAACTTTCTCATTTTTCTCCAGAAAAAATATCGGGGTTATGAATGAAAAACAGAATAGACTTGTCGCAGAACAAGAAATTATGAATCGGGGAAAGAGCGTGTGAGATTTTGTCGTAGTCAGAAAAGGAATTGTCGAACTTGGTTTCCCCATTCTTACTTGTTCCTATCTCGAAGCTCTATAGGCTTTTGGTAATTACTGTTTCTTTTATTCTCATAAATCCTATACAATCTAGCTTTTCTCAATCTTTCTTCTCTGGAAATCCTAACTCTTTCTAACTTTCCTGATTCTTTTACTCTAGCAATTTTCGATGTTCTCTAACTTACTCTTTCTCAATCTTATATCCTCTGGAAATCTTCCACTATTTTTTGTAGCCAGCAAAACAAGCTTATTCATTTCCTATCCCAACTTCGTATTTAGGTGTGACGCGAAGCGCAATCTCCACTCTTTTGAGTATCTCTCCTTAAAAGCTGCAAAAGTCAACTTTTTGGCAGATAAATGGCTACTATTCAGGAAATTTGCCCAATTTCAAATAAGGGATTTTGAAGGTCACGTCATTTTCTGCAAAAGATATTTTTGTGTTTGCAGATTTTAGATATTCTGCAGAATTTTATGATTCTTTCGCATTAATATTTTTTGTTAATTTTTAAGAATCTGAAAATTTCATACTTTCATTTTAATTTCGAAATGATATTTATTCCTATCCCTTCCACATTAAGATCAATTCTGTTTGCATATTGATAAGTGCTCTTGAATAATAAGGAAGAGATCTTTTCCTTATTTTAATGGCCGAACGTTATCTATTCTCGCTGGCAGTTAGCGGCTTATTCGTAACTTTAAATAATAATCAATATATATGTTAATTTAAAATACTTATTCCTACTAAAGTAATATTTTTATTTAAGTATATCTCAATCTTTAAGAACAACAATATCTTTTCCGTATAAATAAACGAGATAATCGTTTTC
Organism: Diploscapter coronatus; assembly: GCA_964036155.1. NCBI lineage: Eukaryota > Metazoa > Nematoda > Chromadorea > Rhabditida > Rhabditidae > Diploscapter > Diploscapter coronatus. The sequence goes on along the minus strand of OZ038422.1, from coordinate 41,262,044 downwards.
TATCATCTTTCCTTGCCATCGTGCCGTTAATTGCTATCCTTACGCCAGAGTCTCTATCTTATAATATTGAAAAACACACTAGACATGTAGAGGATATACCGTTAGATTTATGCTATAACATTGAGGCATTATGATCGGATGATTTCCGATTTTTTTTAGACTCTGCGCCGGTTTCACGCGTTTTTGCAAAGAACGTCCGTAAATCTTCACATGCGTACATAAAGACTCAGAAATTTTGTCGAATACTTGGGGATACCTTGTGATGATTCCTGATTATCGTTTTATCATTGGTCATCTAGATAAAAAATTTGCTAACTCTGACTTTGATTTTGAATATTTTTGAATCATGATCCTAAAATATTGATGGATTAGATAATGATGCCTTTTCAAAATCTTGCGAGTAATCATGTTTTATCGTTTGATTCAAGATTTATCGAACTCATCAAGCCACAGATATTTTTGACGCATGACAAATCTACCCGTTTGAAATGTTACACTTGTTCTATTGATGCTTTGCCACACCGGTTTGACCATTGAAAATCAATTGAATTTGATCAAGTTCGGAGGACTTTCGTTTGAACTCTAAGAACCTTTTTTCAATTGATATTCGAAAACAACTTTCAATTCAAGTGAAAATAATCTCTTCATTATTCGCGCATTACGGCGTTCTCTTAACTTTTTCCCCCTTACAAAAAGCGACTAAGTCTAGGATCATAGAGACATGAAAGGGAGACTTCGTATATTTTCATATATCCCCTTTTCAAGTTTCCGGATGTACTTACTTTCCCTGAAGTTTTCCCTTTGGACTAGCATGGCTTTCACTCGAAGATACTTGTTGTTTACTAGTTCGATGTCCAGTTTTGAACGTTATGTGTTAGCTTCGTTTCGGCTTAAACTTCGCCTTGATTTTAAACTGGTAGCTTTTCACATGGTGTAACTTCTATCTTACTTACACCTATTAAAAAGTCGATACAACTTTCTAGAAGACGAAAAGTCAACTTTTTCCAAGTTCTTGACTTTTATACAATCTATCATAAATCAAGGGTTTGAAAAGATATCTAAAATCCCGAGAATCTTTGCTCTCTCTGGCAGTTTTTGTTATCTGTTTTCTCCTAGGCGATTGACCGGTTTTACGTCTCTCTTGAGCACCCGTGCGATCCACTTCTGCTGTATTCATTTATGTGCATTTTTGCGTGATTTGAAACGCGCCGCGAGTTTTTCACATTTTCTTTAGGCTCTCAAGAGATTTGGTGCATTCTTTTGATCTATGGGTCTGATTTATCTTCATTTTATCCTCATTCTTTGATAAAAATCTTGGAAATGATCATTTTTTCTTCAAAATATTAATGAGGTTTTTAATTATAGCATTTTATTCCGCACCAAATTTTTCGAATTGACCACTTCTGCCCATATTTGTACAGTTCTTTTGGTCAAGATTAGAAATGCTCTGGTGGCGATATTTCTCTCTTTTCGCCCTCTCATTATTTGTGAACCTTCTTTGTTGCAATTTTCTGCGACTCTTCAAGCGTTTTCGTGATTCTTTATATTTTTGCAGTCGTTTGAACATTTGAAAATAGCTTTATTTTTGGAAGCCAATGCCTACGTCGTCGTCGTTTTACGAACATTTCGGCGGCAGCTCTGGTACTCAATCAACAGTGGTTCTGTCAGAGGCCGGGAGCAATAGTCCGATTCATGAGCGTAAGGATTTTTCTTTCAATGATAAGTTTCAAATAGAAATTTGGAAACCTCTAACCCCTAAGCGATGCGAAGTAGTGTGAGAAAAGAATCGCCTTCCCTACCATCCCTCACCCTATTTCGCATGGTTTGAGGTTTCCAAATAGTCTGTTTCAAATCAAACCTTGACGAAATTTGGTCAACACATTTTAATTCGTTCGTATAAGTCGTTTCCATTGGTAACAATTATGTTAAGTTTCCAAAGAATCTTTGATAAAATTCTTGTAGCTTTTTGCATTTTTTTTCAGAATCTTCTTCATATAAATATAAAAATGTTTCAACGCAACCCTTGATAAGACTTCGAACCTTTACTCTGGTTGCATATTCAGATTTTTAGCGTAATGGTAAAACAAAATTGCATCTTCCTTTCATATTTGCCTCGGCTGAGCTGCAGAATTGCAATATGTCAAGATTTCATATATCCAGTCCTCTGCGACACACGCACACAACTGTTTGAATAACATGTCAATAGTTGTGCTTGGCGTGGATCATTCCCGGAGATTTGCGCAGATTTGCTGAGATTTGTTGAGATTATGTCGAGATTTTACGAGATAGACATCATCCATTCCAGTGTCAATTACACATGCCAGGTTGTAACCGGAGTGGGTGTGTGTGACGACAGAATTTTCCGGATCAAGCATAGGGAAAATGAGAAATAACAGCCCTACTTGACCAGGATTGTTTACATGACATGATAGTTGGAAGTTGTCGAGATGATAGGCAATGACGAGAACTGGAAACTTGGGGAATGTTTTTTGCTATGATAATTCTGGTGAGAGTCTCTCTAAATTATACAAAATAAAGTTGATCCAATCAAGAACCGATTTGAAACTTATCAAATTTCAAAAGCAAATGAACTTTATGACCTTTTTCAGGAGAACCCCCGCTATACGAGAATGTGGAAGACTTCGCCTCGTTTCCCGATACCGACTCTGCAAGTTTGGAATTCTCGTTGATGAACTCATTTTTACGGAATTTACCGCCTCCACCCCCACCAATTGATCCGGAACAAGTAAAAAGAGGCCAAAGACAGGCCGCGAATCTAGCACCGAAACAGAATACCCTAGATGTGGCTGCGGATTTCAGAATGAAGTAAGAATTTGGACTTTCCGAGACTTTTCTAGATTAACCCACTCTATTCGTTTAGAAAAACGACCAAGTTTTCATCTTACTACTCAATCTGCCTGAAAACATATAGTAACAACTTTTTGAGAAGCCATTAAGGATTGACTTTTATGGAAATCACAGTGTAAATCGTTAGGAATAGGGTTATGATGAAGAAGTAGTATGAGAAAATATCACTCAGTTCGGCCATTTCTTCGAACCCAAATTGCCAGCAAGAATTGCGTAACCTGTTTGCCATAAATTACACATCACTTTTCCAGTCATCCCTTCATTTTATTACATCGTAGATCTCGCCTTCTGCAACGTTTTGTAAATCCTTCTCCAGCGATTTTCGGATTTTAGAAATCCTTAGACGATCAAGGCACTGTTTCATTCGTTTCTCTCATTTGAATCTCCGCGAATTTTCTTCATCCTCTGGGCTCTTCGTCTGTAGGCTAGGGAAAGTTTGACTGAAGGGGATTTCTCCACGATGGATAAGTTTCGGGCGCGGCGCCAGACTTGCAAAAAAAAAAACGCTTCGAAAACTAGCAACTTTCGAGAATCCCGAGAGATTTCCCGTCTGTTATGCTATGTAAATTCTCGTTTCAAAGGGTGTTTTCCGATCGATCGATCGATCGATCGCTAGGCTGAGATTTGAAAGATCAGGAATTTTAAGAGAATGGGATTAGGAAAAGATTGATGGGGAAGGAGAAAGCAATGCAATAGTCGGCACGCCATATATGCCGAAGAGATGGTTAAAGTTCTCTGCAATCGTTGCAAGCGATTGTCTTTTAAATTTGATATTATTAATTGAGGAGGATGCGTCGATATTCAAAAATTACGCTACTCATCTCGTTTCTCTTCTACGCGACTCACTATTCCGCTACAAATCCGACTTCTAATTTGCGTAATGAATATAGACTTTTTCTCCAATTAACGATAGATTTTGATTGAAAATCGACATTTTGCAGATTTATAGAGTTGGAAATTCTATCATTTTGATATAGTAATCGAAATGGCCTTCACATAGTCGTTCCGTTATTATTGATGTCGAAATCTGGGAAGTCGAGAATAAGAGGAAAAGGATGATTTTAGATCAGTCTCTCATCTTTTTGCGTGCTATTTCTCGATTTTCTAATCACTAAAAATAACTGTGCACTATTTTGCCCATCTTTCAGATTTTGATATCAATAATACTTGGGGGTTAAAATTCATATCTTCGATAATTTCAACTTCGACCTCTCAACCTTAATCCATGATTCTATTTACAACTTTTAGTTCGAGCTATCTTAACTCATCATAATTTCTACCTATCCCTGTAAAACTTATCTTTTATGACCGTCTGCGTGCGCGCGGGGGCGGTTTTCGTCTATCTGCTTTTGATTTCATTAGCAAGATCTCGTTCACGCGTCATCCTTACTCCCTCTCGGGGAAATGCTATTCCCCTCTGAAATAATGCTACCCTTTGGCAAGTCGCTCTCTTAGCTAGAAGGTCTGGGAAATCTATCCTTTATCCCTGCTGCAAAGATGCATCAGCTAAGATGTCAGATGGGTTTAGAAGATAGGCTTGGCGACAATCCATATACCGTCTCATACCTAAAAGACTTGAGTTTGGCTTTAATAAATGGCATTCCATAGATGAGATTTATGCTTGATTATTAAACTTCTCTACCATTTTTGTCTAGGATTTCTATAAGTTCTGAATAGATAGGGTTCTTTGATGCTGTAACAGTTTTTCTTGGATAGGAGTAGATTTTTGACACATTTCGAAACTGAAACTAGATGATTTTCGCTGATCTTATCTTTGTTTATAAAAAGTTTGGTTTACAAGAAAAAATCGTTGACACCGATCTTTCGAACTTGTAGATTAAAGGCATTTTTATTCATATCTTAATGAGACCTCTTCCATCCGATCGCACCGTTCCTGTATTATTTTCATCATTCTTCGTGATAACTCGCCTAGGCCATTTATGAGAAGACGTCACGCTTAATCTACTGCCTTCGGGGAACAATTGCATACCTCTCATCGAGGATAAACAAGACCTAGCTAGGATGGTATCTCTATAAAGCTTCATTTTTTCCGAATAGGATTCTTCCATTCTTCTCCAATCGCTCTCTCCCTCTTTAGTCAGTTTTTGTAGCTGTACCTGATCAGTATTTGAACTCCTTGCATTTTTAACCTTTATAGCAATCCAAGCAACTTTAGGCCCACTTTTTACAGATGTATCTGTTCGGTAATCAAGATTGGACGTTCTTCTGAGCTTTTTTTGCTAGAATATCTTATCTTGATCAAGTCGTTCTTTATATTGGCGTTTTTGTTCTCGTGGTTAAAATCTCGCGTATATCTGGGCAACACCCCTGCAATTTCACAAACAAAGATTAAACCATCCGCGACTAGCCTATTCGTCGTTACACCATTCAATCTCGATAAGAATCTCGGCTAGTCCCGGTCTATATTCAATTCTCTCGATTTACACCCTGTACTTTATCTGTACCAGCATAAGTAAAAGCTATATAATAGTCAACAACAATATTTGTGAATGATAATACGATTTAACCCCCGGCAGTTTAACCCCTATTATCTTGCATTTCCACCATGATGAATCACTCACATTGTGTATGACATTTTGTACAAGCTAGTCTTCCTATATAACCTATGATAACTGATTAATTCACTCATCTGATAGAGTAGTCTTCAGATGTTCTAGAATGTCTTATTCTTTACTTACCCTTGCCTTACGCAATCTCGACTTACATTCTTTATTGTGCTAAAGGGTTTTAATGAAGCTTCGACTTATAATTACTTTAGCCTGTCCCATTTCTTATTTCAAAGTTAGGTTAGCCAGTTCGGTCGCTAAAACCAATTATAGTTTCTTTACTATTCGAGCTTCATTATTCGCGAAAGTTTTCTAGAACGAGAAGCGTAATTTCAATCGTTACGCAATGAAATTGGGTTTTTGATCGGTTGAACTTGATTTTAATTAAAATCTTGAAAAATTTAGAAGGTTTATAGCTTGAAAAAATCTTGCAATGGTCGTCTTTTCATTAATAATTTTCACATTATTATCTTTGGAAGACATTAATATTCCAGAAGATTTATCAAGTTTTCGCGCGTACGCTTTTTTAGGTCTAAGATGTGATGAAGCTTGGGTCTATCTTTATAAAAATCCGTCTATCATATCTGACTCATTTATTCTCTTTCATGTGTTTTCATGTCCATGTTGCGGTAGTTTTAGGTACTTTGTTCTCAAGTTTTTGAAAGCAAATTAAATTACTCCTAAGAATTTATCAATCAAAATTGAGAAATTTAGATTTCACTAATCCTTTTTCATCTCAAGGCCACTAGACTTTAGAAATTTCACAGCTATGAGAGTGGAACAGGTAGATTAGGTAATAAGCTAATTATCGGACGCCGTGACACTTGAAAAGTCAACAAACTGGGACTAGGATTTCGTGCTAGAATTCGCTCAATTTGCAATAGTTTTTTAATGTCATTTGTAAGATTGCAGCTTTAAAATGTTATTTATTTCTTACGTAATCTAATGCTATGTTCATTCATCAAAATCATTAGTTTTTTTCTTAATCAAAATAATCTATTTCCCATTTTCTTCTGGAAAATCTATGCTTCATTTTGCATAAGTCATGCATAAATCAAGTAAATCTAACTTTTACTTGTCCTTACTCTACTCGAAAACTCGTATTTCTGTGTATCTTTTCCCATTCAAAATGGTCATCCGTTCATTCATTTCACCGAATGGCCAATTATGGTCACTTCATTCTCAAGTGCTTGTGGGTTGACTGACTGGCGCGGCGCGCGTCTGACTTTGACTTTGACATTTACTTTCTTTCCTGGGCGAATAACTTCGACTACCAGCCTTGCCTAGGGGTATTTTGCCTTGACTTTATATCATTCACTATATTTTCTATTAGTTCGTGTAAATCTGCCATTTCAATATTCGCAAACCGTGAGAGCATTTCACTTTAAATTTGCTGAACACGCCAAATTTCTTAAAAGCGACGATGAAAATCTACCAGTATTCATAAATTGTGTGAAATTGAACCTCAATTTTAAACGTAAGATCTGTTTCGTTTTTAATAATTGATATTTTTCAGGCACTCCAGATCCCGAGGCTTACCGAATTTCGAGAACGTCCGACCACTGTCTATCCCAATGAAGGAAATGCAAAGATTGGAACGCGAAAATGAGACGAGGTTTGGAATTGGATTTTTGCATTAGCTGAACGTTCATTTTGTTCCCAACTTTTCAATGTTTCAATTTTTATTTTTATCCCGAATCGAATGGACGTTTTATACGGATTTATTCGCAACTATTGAGAAGTCGAATAGAAAATCATCGTTTCAGGACGATATTCGCGATATTGATAATCTGCACGATATTCGTCTTCCTGATTGCGTTCTGCATTTGGTACTTCTTCGAAGAAATCGAGCGTCATCTCAATAACATTTCCGAAGTCTTCTAAATTCATCGACAGGAAATCATCAAGGCGTTTCTTTCAAGCGATTATAGACAATTTAGAAATGACTGCTTTTATACTAAAATCTTGAAGTAAGGTTGCATAAGCCTATCTTTCCGTAAAATATTCTCGATTAACTAAACTTACATTGTTCTAAACTAACCTTCACTTATTTCCAAATTACGAAAAATTTAGCTCATTTTTAATCTATGAACCTACAACTACTCCTTGTTGACACGATATTCCACATATCAGTTCAAAAGTGTTCATTTCTCTTCTCAATTTTGTATTTTCTCACTAGATCTAGGAGCTTTAACAAATATTCAAAGAGTTTGAATTCTCTGTAAACATATTAGATGGTAGATTTTTCTGTACATAGAGAGAGTGTGTGTGCCGATTTATGAATTGAAATGTACGGGTTCACGTTGAAGAAACTTTCTTATCAAAAACTGCAAAATTGTGACTTTGGATAAAGTTTTACTACGTATATATCGACAAAATTCTAGAATTGTTATAAACTAACTGCATCCAGACCTAGGGAGGACGATCGTCAGAAGCCCCTTGCGACCTACTCTCAATATATTTTTGACAATATTTTCTCTAATCTGTATTTAACCAAAATTTCCACCAGTGCGATCTGGCATTATAACTGAATTCGCTCGTGCGATCTACCTTCTCTAGTTTATCTTCGTCTGACGAAAGTGCTCCCTAGATCTGGACTGAATCTAATAACTTGTTAGAGTGGTTTGATAATATTTACAATTTCGAATTCGACTCGGATTTCTGGGTTGTCATGCCTCTTTCTGACCCCGGCACTACTGCCTCAATGTTTGGTTGAGGATCATTGCTTTCGAGGAAATCCCTCATGGCCTTGTTAACCTTTTCAGGCTCGTCCTGCATAACCCAATGTGAAGCTCCTTCGATTTTGACTACTTGCACGTCGTGGCAGTACTAAAATGGTATAATTTTATCTCATTGCACATGTTCACTTGAGATGCCCACAACATTGCCGTCCCTAACTATTGTCTTTACTAACCCATGCAAAATCTTGTAACTTGCTCAGCTTTTCAAAATTATACAACTGACTATTACCTTCGCACTATACTCCGCACATTCGGGAATCAAGAACGGATCTTCAGTGCCCCAGATGATCAGGGTCTTGGCTTTGATGTAAGTCTCGCTCCTTTTAGGCAAGGGAGAGTGCCACAAGCATCTGTAGTAGTTGATCGGAGGGGTAAGGGCTCCTAAAATATTGCCAATGACCGATTACTTGAGATAAAATAGAAGGGACGCAAACTTAATGCGTGAAAGTTATTGCGTTGTTAGCAGACGAATAAACGACATTTCATCGATTTGAGTGATGACTTTGACGTCTATTTTGTAATACGCAATGCACAGATTGCGTATTCGATTTTGTGCATTGTTTATTCCGTCTTAAACTATCGACCATTGGCCATAACAATTTTGTGATTTCATGTCTCTAGTTTGAGCATAATAGAGTAGAGTGATGAATTTCAATCTCCCCACCTTCCTGTGAAAATACATGCTTCCAAGCTTGGAGGTCTTCATCGGTGAAGTTCTTCGGATTCTTCAGCCCTCCTTTCTTCCCTCGAAACGCGTTCTCGAGCATTTTGTAGTCCTGAGCACGCATAGCAGCCTCAGGAATGTAAGGAGTTCGGAACATGTATATGTACCTGAATATGCTTTTTCTGGATTATTAGGTAAAAGTGAAATTTTTAGTTGAAAACAGCAGATACGAGGCCAAAGAATCGTCAACTTTGAAGTCTTCGAACACATTAATTTTCAATGAACTAACCAACTATTCAATCTCTGCTTGGAGAAATTAACGATGATTTCCCGAAACCCAGCGGGATGGGGACAGTTCAGAACGATCATCTTATCGACTAACTCAGGGTAGATGAAGGCTACCTGGGAGAAGACAGCTTGGTGATTTTTAATTTTAGATTTTATACCCTCCAAGCGACGATACCACCCCAGTCGTGAGAGACGAGAATCGCCTTTTTGTAGCCTGAAATTAGGTTATACGTATTTAACAGTACTAGTAGATGCAGCGAAAATTTTGATTCCTAATCAAATACTAGAATTCTTAAACACATGCCAGACCTAGGGGGGACGATCGTCAGAAAGCCCTCGCAACCTACCTCCTATAATATTTTCTATACAGTTTTGCATCTCTAGCCTAACATTTGCATAAACCTTCGTTGCGCGTGTGCTCAATCATAATGAAAACTTCGCTCGTGCGACCTACTCCTCGGTATGTTTTCTTCGCTCGACGAAAGTGCTCTCTAGGTCTGAACACATACACACATACCGAGTCTCTCGATGACATCTTTCACATCGTTAACCATAAAATCCGTCCGGTAATCCATCATATCCTTAGGCTTATCCGACAAGTTATATCCTCTTTGATCAATTGCGATGCATCTAGTGAGAAAATGAATTTTTAAGAAAAACGTTGAAAATACCGATATTTATCAGCAAAATGCTTCAATTGGAATCTCCAAGAGTACCAGAACTCTGGAAAACCATGTATGAACAACATTAGTGGACCATCCTTGGGCCCCGTTTCGACATAGTGTAGTTGGACTTGCTAAATATTTTAATAAACAACAACGAATCAGCTGTAAAATCAGTATAATGATCCAGCTTCTGACTATGAATTGGCAACTTGGAAACTTCAAGCGGTGCGAAATAGTGTAAGAAATTTATCACTTTCCCTATCATCCCTCGCCCTGTTTCGCATGGCTTCAGGGCTTGGGGTTTCCCAATAGCCCTATGAATAATGAAAAACATACTTGAAAATTATGAATTTTTAAACTTAATTTCTGGAATTCGTTAAAATTTTGAGTTTTCCTTACCGACAACATAATATAGCTCTCCTGCCATCCCTCCAAACATCTCGGTTTTTCGTACCTAATCCCACTCGATCCGCCATATCGCAATCGATCGAAAGCCAACTTGAAGATAGTTAAAGTCGTCCATAAAATTTGTTGGCACCGAACGTAAGTCGATTGAATTATTTCACCGACAAGCCCCATTTCGGCTTCTAAAAACGTATTTAAATGTAAAAATATTTGAAAAAGGATAAAATATTTGAAAAAAGTTGTTTATCTTTTTGGAGAATAGAGGAAAGAACGGAAAGAAAAGAGTCCAGACCAAAACCATCGATATGTGTCCTTTTTACCTTCGACAAGAAAATACTTTAGGCTACGCTCTAGCGCCATAAGTGTTTAAACAGCTAAAGTAAAAGTTAAAAGTAATTTAATTTAATTAATAAAATGATTTATTATTTGTGGAAAATAATCGTTCACCCAATGCATATACAACAAGGAATAACATTTATTAAAAGTAAAATTTTTTGTAAAAATACATCATGACGACGAGGCATTTGAAACAAACTAGAACTTTATTAAATTTGCGAAAATCCAAACATTTCGACTTATCCTAAGGAGAGTTGAGATCAAAATATTTCGGATTTCTCGATGCTAATCAATATTTACGAGAGAGACTGCGAGAGGGTGCTGTGAAGTGAGAGGGACACACAAAAGATGTTAAAAATGATAAGATAAATAAAAACAACGCAAATTCACAACTGACGATCATCACATAATCGAGCTTTTAAAATCGAGACTTTTGACTAAGGTTAACAACGAATCAATTCTATTAGGAGTTCTCAGGCCTGTGTAATTTCAAATATTTATATTCTTGTGCAGAATATTTAACAGTCTATTGAACCAAATGATCCAATATACCAGATTATATTGAATTATGCATGCCTGAGTTCCCAACGTTGAAGGATAGGACCCAAAAATGGCTCGAGTATCAGTCAAAAGTCTCGATTTTTGACGAAATGGCTACCGGGTTTGAGAGGTTTTTTGGCTGGTGTGCTGCTGAATAGTCGTATCAGAAAGTGCCTGGAAGTGGGGGATCTGAGAATTGAAAAATCTAGGCTTCGAGGTGGAGAGGCTAATACTCCATCTCGTAGAAATTTGAGATGCCGTCACTTCGCTTGCCGAACCTAAATTTAGAAAATGATAGATTTGAAGAAAATCGAAAATTTCTATTATTTTATATGTGTAAGTCCATATATCTTCTTGTAAAGATGCAAAATTTGAAATTTGATAAGGTTCAAAGAAAATCGTATAAAAGTTAGATTTCTCTTGAATACTATAGATGAACAGTTCGAAGTTAATGCATCTTAAATCTAAAGATTATTTTTAAGACGAGATTTTTACCTCATCCACTTGGCGGAAGGTGATCGCTTTCCAAAACGCATCCATTTCGCCGAGGGACTCCGTTTTCCAAATCTCATCCATTTTGCACTAAATTAAGAACAAAAAATAATTTTTCAAATATTCTAAAGTATACCTAGGTGATCGTTTATCGAATGTAGTCTCAGCTGCAGTATCTTGGGGTTGGCTTGCTATCTAAAATTTAAAATTTTGTATCTTTTGGACAATTCTCAAAGTTTCATTGGATTTGACCAATTTATTTAAATGATATCAAAAGTCGTCGTCGAACACTTTCTTTTTAACCCTACTGTGAATTTCATAGGGAAGTGCGAAGCGCATTTTTCGCGATAAATTTTTCATAAAATCTGCTCCCCGAAGAAATTCGTAGCTAAGCGGACTGGAAAATTCGCCACAAATTTTGAAGAAAATATCATTTTGCTCTCGAGTGAGAATCGAATATAAATAATTATCCCCTCTGAATTTTTCGAAAACAATGACGATCTTGGGAAAATTGTGCTTTTTGTGAAAGACTGGGATTTCCGGGCAACCGTTTGGCATTTAGGCCATAATAAATGGGCCGGTCCTAGACGCTTTTAGGGAGCATAAATTCGTCAATAATTTGAGGAGGCGAAGTTTCTGATCGAAAATCTTAGTTGGTGAAAGGATTTAATTATGAAAACTGTTGACTTGTTTTAATCACCTATCAGCGACTCAAAATTCGAATAAAATGGACTGTTTTGCAACATTTGAAAATTTTAAAGTAAAAAAAAAAAACGGATCACCAATACACGAATCACGAACGGTCTTACCACATGACTACGTTGGCTCTAAGCGCTTCTGGTTTTTTTTTCAAAATTTCTCGAAACTATCCCTTAGAGTTTACCTGAAATATTTAAATTAGGTAAAAATCACCTCATCAGCTATCAGAACGGCGCTGTCGTCATTATCTTGGCTCTGCGAGAGAGCGAGGGACACCAGTAGAGAACAGAGCAGACCAACCATCAACTGTTGCATTGCTGCTAACTGTATCTGCAAACAAGCATGTTGGTTTTAATCGCCAATAAATCATGCGATAAGAATCGATTAAATTAAAATAACAAATAATCGAATATAGATTTTAAATGGACGAAAGATTGAGTTGAATTTATAAGTTGCTAATGTTAGAGAAGATGGACGAATTGCATCAAAAATGCTACGAAAACCATGGACTCTTGATCAAAGACTTGTTTTGGAGGAAAAAAAGACCGAGAGTAGAATTTTCGCGGAATGAGGAAAAATATCCTGATTTTGAAAAATGCGCTTTTACCACGTTTTTTTTTTAATTACAAAATGCCTTTCTATCTATCTGCCAATTCTTGCATATTTTCTTGACTTCAATTTTCTTTGAAGATCTCTCTGAACTGCCCTTCCCTGAAACCAAAATTGCGAATTTCGAAGATTGAAAATATGAATATCTTGATCGGGTTTTGCAATTTTTATAGCCTATCCTTCAACATTAATCCGTCAAAGTATGGAAGATCTATATCGACTTAGAAGAATAAAATATTTTGTAAAGAAGAAAGTCCATCAATTTCTGAGGTCAAATATCAACGATTAGACTTGTGGAAAATCAAATTTAATATGACTTTTGACGAATTTTAGTTAGATAAAAGATAAAATCGAAATTTAGGGTGCATGCTAACCTAAAAATTCATCTGTTGAGCAAATCTCGTTAATCATTCCGCAAAATTCTCCCCCCAAAACACATTCAATATTTTCAAATTTGAACGCACACATTGCAACTAATCAGAGGCGGGCGACGATGAAAAATTCATTCGAAATTTTCCGGCTAAAACACAACACTGAGCCTGAAAACGCGAGGGTGATAGCGAAAATTTTCGTCAACGTTCAAAGAGGAGTCGCACTTTCTAAAGACTTAAAACGTTCGGTCAAAATTGTCATTTTTAGAATAGACTAAAATAGCCCCAAAATGCTGTCATAGTTCTTTGAAAAATTTGAAAATTTCATTGGCTATTAAAAGTCGTGAATTTTTCATCGGCGTTATTCCACTTTATGTAAACAATGATGCTATGAATTGTAAGTAAAAAGAAATACAAATATTTCTTTAGTTTAAAATTATTGACCTTAGATTAATTTGGATCCCTTTTGGACTGAAGGTATTTTGAGCCATCACTGTCTTATTTGGGTTTTAGTTAGAACAGAAGATATAGTCGATGCGCGAAATAGATAATAATATTTACGCGAAGGGATGTTCCGATGGCGATAATTTCCTTCGTATGTGGGGGGAAATTCAGTTCTAATCGAAAATGGGGATCCCCAGAGACTCGATCAAACTTTATAATGGTCAGTATTGTAAAATAAACAACGTCCCGAGATATTAAAAGTCAAGTACGATTCAAATCAAGTGCACTGTAACAACATTTTACATCATAAGAGTTCGAAGTAGTTGTAATATTTTAACTTTGAGAATTTAAGACACCTCGAGATTCATGAAATTGGTTAAGTAAGCCTATCTTAAATTATGCTAAAACTTAGAACATAGAAATTCTCTCAGTATCTACCAGAAGTTATAAGAAGATAGGAAAAATCGAATAGGTTTTGAGAAAACCCAGAGAATTTTTGGTCGACTAACCTATATACTGATTTTGCAAGGTCTTATGAAAATTGTGCGATTAAAAACCCATTTATGATGGCTGAAGATGACAAGTTTCGTCGTTGCATCGTATTTTTCATTATCTGCGCGAAATTCTATGTCATCCTATAGAATTTATATGATCTAAAATCTCAGGCTAATCTAGAAAATTTGCAAAAATCCTGGAAAATCGAGAAATTGCGATATTTTACAAGATTTTCCGATGAAATATTGTATCTGTGGCATTTTATGGTAATTTTTCTCCCTTTTAGCTATGAAAACTGGATAAAACCATTGCCTAGCGATAGGATTGACTTTAGACAAATTTGATGAATAATTTATACTCTGAAAATCGAACATGAAATCTAAATGGTTTAAAGTTGAAATGAATCTGAGAGGATCCGAATGAAATGACCTTTGGAAGGAAAACATAGAATGGTGGGCGGAGTCTAGCTCAATCCCGACCACGCCTACTCGTTAGAAAATGTGCTTGGATAAGGAATATGAAAAGGGGTTTCGAAAAAAAAAAAAGCTTAAAAATATTGTAATTTCCCTTGGTGAGACACGAATTTACAAAAAATCACAAAATATTCCATCTTACTTATCAAATTTTTATCAGACATGTTAATATCGATAGAAATGGCATCTTAGGACCACCTAGTAGCATTTTTTCTTTAGATGGTTCGAAAATATTGCAAGTCCGGAAAACATAGAAAAAAAAGTCCGGTTTTAATGGTTTAGTCAGGACATATAAACCAACGATGATGTTAGATCAGCAATTCATAAGAGTAGTATCGTAGTGCTGCGAATATGTATATTTTGGCCAACTTAGAAAGTAAAAGCTTACCAACAGAGTATAGGAATTTGGTAGCGGAATGTTGGGAATCAAATTTTTCAGCTAAGAAAATCCATCTATGATGATATTTTTTATCGATTTTTGTTGTACTACTTTTATTAGTTGGTCGTTAAGTTTATTTAGTTTAGTTAGCTTCCTGAGAGCTCCCCTAATTTTATGGACTGAATAAAAAGTAAAAAATGTCAAATCGTGGGAAAATCCTAAAGACTCTGCAAAATCTAACAAAATTTGCTGCAAATTTCTCGATCTAAATAGAATCATTTATGCCTAAGATTTTCGCGTTAAAATCGAGGATTTTCACCCCGAAGAGAGGGGGCTGATGATTTATTCTTGGTTTAGTACATGCAAAAATGGAAAAAGACCGAGTCAAAACAACGACTCATAATGAATCCAATGAATAGGTTTTTGAGGGTGGATTTTTGAAAAATATGGAAAAATTTTAAGTATTCACTTTATTTTGAAAAATATGTAAAGATTCTAAACGTCATATGCTAGTATGAACTTAAATCACACGATTTAATCATTCAAATTGAGCCTCTAAGTTTTCGGCAAGTAGGCCGCAGATAATAAAATCCCCTTTTATGATCACTAAGGCTCTAGGAAACTTTAGTTGACTTTCAATAAAGCTTTCCTGAATGAAGTTTCGGGGCTTTCATATGAAAATTGCGACTTTGCAAGAAAAAATCATCGAAAAATTCGAGATTTTCGGCCATCATGGAATAAATTAGCTCGGTTTTGAAAGACGTTATAAATCACACGTACTTTCAGTTAGCTATAAGCAGTCATTACGTCAAATTTCAATGAATTTCCGAGCAAAATATAGGTATGAACCTACGCTTGCAAAACAAGCTATATAAAATTGTGCAATTTCAGGGCTTGAAGAAATTTTTGGACGAATATTCAAGCATAGGCGATATTTTCTTAAATTCTCACACTAATCATGCGAATAGCTAGGGAAAAATTGATAATTACCCACCTACAAAGATTTAGAAATTAATATGCCGTGTGGGAAAATGTACGCGGGTTTAGTTCATACATAAGTATCTCAAGTTTGATGTAGTTCAAAATATCGCAACATCATTTCTGTGAAAAAAACTCATTTTTTTCTAAAAATAATGACTGAATGATATCAGCTATCTTATAATGGAACTCCGGTGGGGGTAGGAGATAATTTAATAGTCGGCAAAATCATCGTCTTTAAAGAGAACGAAATACTTGTTATTCATGAGAAAAATCAGGCCCATAATTGGATAAAGTACATAGACACCGAGAGCAAATTGCTTCATGTTTAGTCAAGCCTGAAAAGGAGTAGGATGGATTTGCGGAATGGCCCAAGGCCCTGCGTCCCCCAATTAGGATCCCGATTTTTGACGGGCTAGCCCATTTTTTGAGGGATATATCAAATCTGGGATTAGATGGGCATCTTTTAATATGAGATAAAATAGTTTTCCAACAAAGATGATTTGATACATAGGGAAGTTGCAGGCGATAAAATTAGGCAACTTGTGAACGGAAAAGTGTTTGCGATTTTCTGAGAGGATAGCCCGGAATTTATCGAAATCCCTCCAGATTTGACGAAGCCGCTTTTTGACCAAAATCATGACAAATTTTCGGATATATTTATCTCGTTCCTTATTGCGGATAAATTTAAAGGACCGGAGATGAGATTTTTGGTGGCGTAAAAATGTTGCAAATAACCATCTCTAAACGCGTGACAAAAGATGGAAAATCAGAGCCGACTAAGATATCGCGCACAAGTTTTGTATAGTATGTTTTGGATTCAGGATAGTTTTGATAGGAAATAAGATTTTGAATTCGTATAGCTATAATGATAAAATAAGAAAGACTAAAGAATGATAAAGGCTCGTGTGAAACCTAATAAATTATGATTTCACAAGTTTGGTAAAAAAAAAAAACATTGTCATCCTAAACTCTTTTCTGGTTTTACAAATTCAGACAAAAGTCATGGCAAGCAAACGCAATACGAGTTGACGAAATTCGGGAAATTTGAGTACGCCGAACAAAATAATAACCTATGACTTGGTTAGGGTACGCAAAAATATGCAACAAACGAATTTTGATGCCAATATGATGGCCCCCATAAAATACGAGGAAGCGCATAGCCTTGTTATTATTGCGTAGAAATGAGGTAGTGGTGAAAACGTAACACAGAATCCCAATACTCTTTGTAAGTTGGCCGAACAGATGAATTTTCATGATCAGATAATAATAGAGGATATACGGGGGAAATAAACTATGCTAGGCCGAAATAAATAATTGCTCAAAAAATCCTAGAGGACTTTACGATACGAATGTCAGTAATTACGGTGGTTAGACTCCAGGTCTTTGAATTTATAAGGTCTAGAAGATCTCAGGTCACGCCCCCATAAGGAAATTTCACGCACAATATTCGAAATTTTCCCAGATAAGTGCGAAATTTGCCAGTAGGCGTTTGATCTATGACGCATCGGTTAACATTGTTGTAATCGTCCAAAATGCTCATCTTTTTCATCGTTTAAAAAGCCAATATGCATGATTTATCCATATCACGAGCTTTAGGGCATCCCAATTTATCTTCAGTCTGTTTTTCAACACCCATCCCTCGTCATATGACAAAATCTCTGCCAAAAATACCAATAACCATATATTTTAACCGGAAATCTCGACGCTTTTTGTGGTCGTTGAAATTTTACGAGATTTTCGCAGAGGACCTCCAAAATTCTCATTTCATCCATTTCTCACCCACTTAGAAGGTCAATTTTAGCAGCTAAAACAGGGCGTATATTGCTTCTCGAAAATGACTAGTACGAATTTTGATTTAGACACTCAGACAAGATGATATTTATTTGTGGGGTAGATTTTGAAATCATGACGATAATTTGAGTGAGATCATTTTTTGTTTCAAAATAGAATTTCAAGTGGAATAAAACCTAAAAATACTTGTTCAAAATAACAAAGCATTTGCCAAACTACCCAAATTTTTGCCTAAAAATGACCACTTATGGATGTTTCGTTTGGAAAAAATAGAATATTCGAAAAAGATACATAAAAATTGAAAATAGTAGTGATCGGTGTCATAGCGATAAAAAGAGCATGATAGATAGAGCCAGAAAATTAGATAAGTAGGCAAAAATTGGGTGATCATCCTGGAACATATCCTCATTTCATTACACGTTATTTCATATGCCCTGAAAAACGGCTGGGTGGCAATTTGAATGGGCCAATAATTCCCATAAATGGACATCATTCGGGACCCCAAGGGACTTTTTGAAGGCGAGAAAATAAGCTCGATTGAACGCCTTAGGAATGTATTATCTACACGGGAATTTTCGTACATTGGAAAATTAGGTCAGCTTGTTTTCAGGCTGTATTCTTAAAAATGTAAGAAAGTTTTTAAAAGCCTCGTGGAATCCTGTTGTCTGTTCTGCTTACCTGCCATATGAATCAAAATATGAAAATTTTAAATTGCCAAAAATGTGAAAGTACAATGAAGGCGCTAATGGAATCATCGGGTTTAGAATTTTGGCTCGGAATCCATAAAAGCAATTTTCAATTTTCATCTGCAAAAAACGTTTACGAGTTCGCGGTGTTCGTCCTTAACACAAACTGGCCACATCTATTCTCCAATAAAACGTTCAAAATAGTGCAAAACATAAAATTGAGCTAAAAATAGCTTTTCCCAGATTAATAGGCTATTTTCTAAAAAAAAAATATGACCGTTCAAATCTAGAATATTTGAGGAAGGTCTTATCGAAATTGAATAATGAAAGAAAGTCTGAAAATAATTCAAACTAAAATTTTCCCAAGACTATCAATTTCATCTAGCATCATACTGGAATACCCCTCTGCAAAAGATGAGTGGAAATTTGTGTAAAGGGTCAAAGGCAAAGGTTACAAATTTAATATTCAGGGAATTTTTAAAGAAGCTCAGGCCTAGGAAGCGTTTTCGTCAAACGAAAATCAACTACAAGGAGTAGGTCGCATTAACGAATTCATACTCATCATATTGGGTCATGGCCTTTAAATGGGTCCATGACCCAATATGCTGAGAAGATATGATACTAGGTTGCACCAAGGAAAAGTTTGGTTAATTACAGGCTAGGAGAAAAACTTGTTAAGGAAAATATACTGGGGATAGGTCGCAAAGGATTTCTGACGATCGTCCGCCGTAGAACTGAGGGGCTTGAAAATATTTCGTTAGCCTATAAGAAATTATTTTGATTAATCCGTAACTTCACATCTCTTTAGAGGGATAGGGCTATCCTCAATATACTCATCCCTTTCAAAGACATCCCGCATAGTGAGGAATATCTAAAGGCTACCAGACATCCTACTTACTCCTCTTAGGTCAGCCTTTTGAATTTTTATAGTCTCGACTCAAACTATTTTATTAAACTCGGATAAAGTTTGGTTATGTAAGATATCAGTGTTAAAAACTAGACTGAATCAATAAAAGTGTCAATACCGTGCGAAAATAGGTGTAAATCATATCATAAAGGTTGTAAATTGACAAATGCTATCAAATTAGGTAACCCCGTTTATAAAAGAGGATTTAGAGAAGGGATATCTGGTAGCTTATGTCCCTCAATATCTGGATAGATGTCTATTCGAGGTGGATCATTCCCTAGAGCCTCTCGTTCTCCCTGTCATATTCGATTTCTTGTTCATTCCAAGTTTATTGCTCCTGCCAAGTATGCTTGGACTATCGGATATACACTAGCTTTAGTGCTTAGGAGTCAAGTACCGTAACCCTAGCCTTTTAGACTTTATGCTGATTTTTCAAATTTTATCTTTCGTGAAATTTCAAGATCTGCTTAATTCAATTAGCTTTGTTCAATGACCAATGTTGTAGGAAATAAAAAATGTTCATATCTTTCCAAAAATCTATTATTTTCCCACGAACTTATAACGCAATCACTCGAAATTATTCAATCATAATTGGATTATCCGATATTTTTGATCTCTTTATGAACATAAAAGGGTGTCAAACACTTGCTCGGTATTACGCAAACTCTCGCTTTCTTTCACTCTTTTAGGTAAACTTTCTTGACATCTCGAGCTCTTTAATGTTGGTGGAAGAAAATATATTTTCAAGATTAGTTTTACTCTATGCTTCAACAAAATCTAAACAGTCATTCGGTTTTTTGTCAGGTTGAACACCCTTCATTTAACTAAAAGCTATAACGTCGGAAATTCCTATAGCATGACTTTAAATTATTTTAACACTTACAAATCATGACTAGAATTATTTCTAAAGCTCACGGTAATGTCTAGATCAAAGTTATAGTAAAAATGAAGTAAAGTAATCTTCTTGTTTACGCAGTGTAAAGCTACGGTCTTCCTTTCATTTCTTTCGACGCTCATTTTCCGGTGCGTTTTTGTTAGCATAACGCGATTCGGCTCGTCCTTACTGTATTATGCAATCGGGTTCTTTTTCTTTGGATCTCTATCTTCTAGATTATCAGCTCTCTTCTGTCAGCTGTTACTCATAAATTCTAGGCACTCTTCTATTATATTCTTTAGAAGCCCATGACCTTATATTATTTCTAATAAGTATTTGAAAATTTACACAAGTCTTCCTTTTAAAAAAGATTTTAAAAAATCCGCCAAACTAGGATACTCGCCATATAATGCTTCTGGAAATGCGGCAATTCTTTCTTTATATCTGCTCATTTTATGGTCTTATGATATATTTCTTCCTGCTAAAATTGCAATGGCTATATGATATCCCTGATATATCCTTTTGTGTCCCTCAAGCCAGAAGTCGATTGGGCTATTGAGCTGAGATAAAAGATGCACCGAGTTTATTGCGATTTACCCCATTTGTTGCGCTATGTCAAGTCACCTCAATAGTTTTTAGATCATATAAATTCTAGAGTATATGGAATCTTGTTTTTCTTAGCTTTATGATGTCTTCCTAAAAATTAGAATTATTTAGATCCTATAAATTTCAGTATATATGAAGTTTTATTTTTAGAACTTCTATCTGAACTTCTAACTGCTTTTAATTCTTAGGCTTGAACTGGGCGGAGTTTAGATACTTATAAGCACCCTGACCCTTTTGACCAAGTTTGGGTAAAGTCTGTCTCTAGGCTCTTCTCCCCTCTAGATTTATAGTTTATGTCTCGACCCTTATATGGATTGGGGCAACCCTATTGTTTTTCACTCCTTCTAAACACGTTCAATGCAATTTATTACTGCTACCGTAATCTTTACATCTTTTTTTCTAGTTAATGAGATTTTCAGATATTATGCTACCTCCGAACAAATCGTCTATCAATTTACCTAATCTATCTTCTTCTCTCCAAGAAATCGACAGGAAAGCGATTAAGAAGAAGAAGAGTTCTGTCAAAGAGAAGCGAAGAAATGATGAACTTAATACCGCTTTCAAGAATCTTCAAGCGTAAGACTTTTTTCTCGAATTTTTCCAGAAGTTCGATTTTCAGCAAATTACCCCATATACCTAGACATGGAAGGTTACCTAAGATTAAGACTCTGAGAATTGCTCACCGCTACATTCAACATCTAAATGCAGTGTTAGAAGGCAGAATGGTAAGTGTGTAATTTTTTTTTTAGAAATTTACCCATTTTTTTAGATCGATCACTTTACATACGTCCGACCTCTGAGCATTGACGACTTCGCTAGCGTAGCTGAAGAGGAAATTCAGGTATATTTTTTATCATGTTTCAGAAAACAAATGATTCCCGACTCAAATTTTCACGAATCGACAGAACGATGATCGAAAGAAATAAAAACTGATGTTTTTGAAATTAGACCTTTCATAAAAAGATGTTTAGGTTTAGTATACCTCCGACAAAAATCGTCACAATATAAAATTTAGGCAAATTAATACCCTTTAAAAACTCAACTTCAGACCAAGAACCGCTACACTGAACGAGCGGATGAAGAATTAAAGCGATGCTCGGGGATAAATTCATCTGACGGCAGTTCCGAGCAGGACATGGACTCAGAAGACGTGGACGACGTCGAGTCTCCAGAATCTGACGACGTCAGCGAGATTCCGAATCACACAACGTCAAACGGCGACTATTCAAATCTCTACCAGAATTACCAAAGCATCCAACTACCGTATACCTCTCAACTTTATCTTCAAATGCAAACCTACCCCTTCTCAGACATTTCGTATTTCGAAGAGCCGAAATCAAACTTTTAATTTTTACCGTTTTTTTTCAAATAGGTGTTTTCTGAAGATCTATGCCCACTACTTGCCAATGTACAGATTCGATTTTATTTCTAATTCTAGAAAACTATTGATTTTGAAGATTTTAAAAATTCACATGAATTGTTCGATTTTGAATAAACCCATTACGCACTGCTTGAATATCGACTAACAAATGTCTGAGTTCCTGATCAATCTTAGTTGTTTATTTGATTTTTTTATTGACTTTTTCGTGATTCTGCAAGCTTTCTATTGATTTTCTTGCTCAGATTGGTCCAACTGGCTCATCAAAACCACGGGAAAACTTGCGTATTTCTTCAAGTTGCACCACTTTCTCCTAGAAATTGCTCGTTTTCTTTCGAATTCTTTCACTTTTTCTCCTGATTATTCGCTATTTTCTCGTCGCTAAAATGCGTGAATCGGATCTCGTCGAGCAGATTGTTCAGCAGACGCTGAAGATGGCCGTCCGAATGGGGAACGAGAGCGAATATTCTAGCACCGACGGGAACGCGTTCAACATTTTCGACACGCCCACTTTGGTCAGTTAATTGGGCAGTTAAAGATAGCTATTATGAGATAATTAGATTAGTTAAGCGATAACTAGAGTAATTAAATAGGGTTATTGCAGATTTTCACATCCCTGAAAGAGCATCTGAAAGACGATCCGAATTTGCGCATCATCACAGGTCCGAACGACTTGAGAAAACAGATTTTGGTGAGTTTTTGGAAACATGGGAAGTAGCGACCAGATTTATTAGAATTTCCTTCAAATTTCTGAAAGTAGTGTCAATATATCCAAAATCAAAGAGTGAAAAATTGCGGTTGAGTTTCGAATTTGTTGAGGCATTTTATTATTAAAGCTTCCTTAAGATTTCGCTTGATCAGAAACAACAAATTGAAATTTCGATTTTTTGAAACATAAAATAAAAATAAATTAGAAAAAATCAATTTTCATGCCGTTTTGGAGTCGATTCAATCAAGCAGTCGTCCTTCGCCGACATTTGTCGAGTTCTTCGAGTCGGCTGCCTGGAGGCAAATGGCCAATTCGCGAATCGCGTCCGACATTTTCTTGAACGATTTGAAAGTCCTCATCCTCCACTTGATGGGCAAATTCAATTCCGTGAATTGCGGTAAAATTTTCATTTTTAGAATTTAATTTAATTTCGAATTTCTCGAAAAGAAGCAGCTGATTATAAAGTAATTTTGTATTTTTTTTTTATAGAAACTCGATTTGAATCTGATCGAAACATAACCAGTAGCTTTTTCTTCAATTTGCAACCGTTAGCATTTTGCCACTCTTTTGTAAAATTTGGTGACCACTCCACTATGGAATTGAATTTAAAATATGTCTTCGAATGTCAATTTTCCGAAACTTATCAAAAATTCGATTTTTCCCAGAAAAGCTCCTGACCTTGCTGCTGGAATTCCTAAACGAATCGAGTCTGGAGTCGCTTTCGCTGCATGTCGGGTATCCCAAACAGCCGGTCACTCGAATGCAGGTATGAGAATTTAAAAAAATAATAAAACGAAAGATAGAGTTTAAAATAACATAATTTGTAATCTAAAGAATCCAGGACTACGCCTGCCAAGCCCTGAAAATCGACCCGAAGGATCAGGAAAAGCTGCGAAACACGATGGAATCCATGTCCCCTGCACAAGTCGCTGAATTGCTCGAAGGATGGAGGAATGAGGTTGAAAAATTATCTAAAATATACTTTTTGGAAAATAAATTTCAGATGATCTCATACCTGGCGAAACTAAATGTCTATATCGAGTCCACAGAGCTAAGCTCGGTTCAGGTAATTTTTCAAATTTATAGACAAAATATGAATCTATAAAAATAGGAAAAGTTAAGCTTTTATTATTGAAATGAAAAAATCAAAGATAACTTTTTTAATGATAAAAAGATTTAATTTTCAGAAATCAAGCCTGACGAAAAATCGCGCCGCGGTCAGTAAGCTGATCGATCAGCTGAACGGGAAAATCGTCACCAAAAAGCAGCTCGCTCAGACGCAAAACACCGACAAAGACGACTTTATCGCGGTGAACATTTTTTTCGAATTCAAAAAATCGATGGATAAAGTATAATTTTTATTAGGGCATAGAAATGTTTCAAAATATTTTAAATTTTATATAAAAACTGAACACGTTTGAAAAGATATATCGACTTTTCTGTAGGAAAGTTCTTTGTAAAATGCTCGTAAGTTTAAAGTGATATCAAATGTTCTATAGAAAAGGTAAATAAACAAATAATTTCAGGCAATGAAGTCCGCAAATGCTCAAACAGCCGTACCATCGAACGGTCAGCAGAAAGATTTCCCCCCGAGCTACTACGAAATGATGTACGAATCTACTCCTGAAGCCGTCAGAGTCCACGTCATTGCAAAATACAGAGAAGCCAAAAGTGGCCTTTCAAACGGACACAAGATTTAGAAATCTAAAATTTTTTATCTATTTGAAAAATACATGATCTTCTTACATGTTTAAAGGTCACATTTTTCTCTCATTTCCTTCAATTTTTTTACATTGCTTGTTGTTTTTCTTCGTTTATAAAGAGTTCATTTAAAAAAAAAATTCACTGAATAAAACGATGAATATATTCTAGAAGTTCCTGAAGTTTGAACGATATTCGATTCATCGAGATATTTTAATTTTTTTCAGAAATCCAACTTTTTCGAAAAATAAAATTCATATAAAATATCTTATTTTCGATAATCGTTTCTCGAATATTTCGATTTTTGAGTCATTTTCGAATTGCAGAATTTCAAAATCATTTCCAAATGAGCACTCCTAAAAGTTAGAACTAAATTTTTAAAAATCAATCCTCTGTGGAATCGATGAAATTTTTTGACTTGGAGTATTTTTCCCTGAAACTTATCGATTGATTTTTTTTAATTCGGAATTTCTGAAGAAAATATTGAAGTCTCATAATACTTCACGCGTCTAAGTGCGATAATCGCTCTTATCAGGCTTATCGAATGCGTTAATCGGTCGGATTGATCGAAAGAGGAAAACTCTTGAGTCTTGAGTTTTGGGTGCGTGAAATCAGGGACTAGATTTCTTAAGATCCGTAAAATTCGGAATTTTCATGGATTTTTGGACTTTGATATTCAAGTGTCAAAACTTTTATAGACTTTTTGTTCCCATTTTGGAATTCGTTATGGGGATTTTTATAGTTTGGTGATAAGCAATGATCCCTAAAATTTCGTCGTAAAGCATGGTACAAAGTCGAGTGTTTTAAAGTACGCATTTGTACATATTAGTCGTGAGAGGGAATTCGAACATTTCACTCGAATTGTAGACTTGTGAAGGTTTTCGGACCACTTGTAATCGTCTGCTTATCTAGATGAGTTTGAACACAGTTCACGAGCAAGCAGCCATACATTAGTGAGTTGTTTGTCTGATTAGTGCTATGAAATGTTTGAGATAAAAGTTTAAAAATTTATTAGAGTTCATAGAAAAATTTTGTAAGCGATCGCGTTATGTATAGTAGGCTCAGTTGAAATAATAAGCTGCGAGTTTAAAAGTCAAAATTATGACAATTAAATTACAGCTGATCGATTCGTTTCATTACCGACTTTCTGGTTAACTTTTATCTGTAAAATTTTTAAATATATATATCCAGTTTTGTCTTCTAAATTAACCCCCAAAATTGGTGCCGCTCAACTTTTTGCTCTAGGCCAACCTCTTATTGTATGTCCCTATTTACACTTACTTTTTGCCGGGACAATTACTTTATTTGCTCACTTTTTACTCTGTAAGAATTGAAAGGAACGGCAATTGATATAGGCACAAACAAGGGCATTTACGTGTGAGCACATGCATAGAGAGGGCTCTAAGAACGCCGGAAGGGCAACAATAACCCAACAAAAATCAGGTCTTGACATAAAAGGCGATAGGTTAGGTTTGGTTGGACTTTTTCTAAGGATCTTTGATTTTTCTGCTATGTCTTCTAAGCTTTGAACTACTCCTTTTCTGCTACTTTCAAAAGCAATTAAATTTAAAAATAAAATCAGTTTATTAGGTTTCAAAATATTGAAAGTTTATTGAAATTTCTTTACAAGTGATAACTCCTTCATACTTCAATGCAAGTTCAATTGAAATTTTCCTACTTTCTATGAACCTTTACATAAAAAACACGCACTTTAAAGTATATGAAACTTGATGTCATTTCATTCTAAGATATATCTTTTTATTTCGAGATTTTCTTCATCTCTAACTTTTCTCTGCTTCTTTTTCTATGAGATATTCTAGTTCCTCTTTATCTCTAATATCTGCTTATCTGCGATGGACTCTTGTTTGGTCAAGTGCTCTCGCGAGAAATAGAGAGACTTCCCACTTTCTACAAGAAAATATACAGGAGATGGGTGATTCTCGACGAAAGGCCCTAGAAAAGATCAAAAGTGATTGAGAATAGAGAAACTGACGATTCAAGGCTTTCGCTATTTCCGATACACGAATGTTCGTGAACGTTTGTATGTAGATTGTCACAGGCTAATTGGAACTAGAAAAAACTTGAAATTTCAGCTTGGGAGATACTGTAGTTCGAAGCCACTAGAGTAGCCAAATCCGTTCAATAGGTTTGAGTTGAGAATGCCGGGAAATTTTAAAAGACATGCAAAAATTTTGAAGGCTTTCTCTTTGGAATACTTTTAAACCCGGCAAAACGAAAAAGAAACTTTCCTGGAATTAAAACAATTGATTAGAAAATTTTTGAAACTTGCATGAAGAATTCCTCTAATTACGATATTTTACCCGTTTCTGATAGCAAAGAGCATTCATTCATTCATTTTATATTTTTATAAGATGCTCTGTTTTTTCCCACCATGATCTCGAGCGTTGGTGCTCACGGTCCTAATTCCAAGTGCAAACTTATCGGACGCAAGTCTTTTTCTTGTTTCTTTCTTCCGCACGGCGAAAAGTGAAAGCCAAATCTTTGTTACTTTTACGCTTTTTTCTGCCATTAACAGTAACTTTCACCTGAGTAAGTGTTCTTTTTATTTGGTGATTTTTAGCCTTTTTACACGTGCGCCATAATACTACTGAAGCTTAGAGATAACTATGGGATAATGGTGACTTTTTAAACTTATTTTTTGGCGATTGCTCAGGTATCATTAATATTTTAAGGATTAGGTAACCAAGCCAATCTTTGAAGCATGCTCCATTTCAACATATGGATTTTTAGAAGTTGCGTAATCTAGGTTAGAAGGATTTTTTCCTAGCTTTCTAAACATGACCATATAAAGCCTTCATAAATCTAGCAATTTATTTTTATAGGTCTCTTTTACTTTTACTTATAAGGAAGTGGTCAGAAAAGGCTTTCGCTTGACACAATTTCTTGTTGGATAAGAACAAACAACAATTCTGTGACCAGTAACGAATTTCCAATCAAAATGAAACAAATTGGGTTTATTTAGCCTAGAGGTCAGATTCGAAAAAAATAAACAAAGAAATTAGTCCCACTTACCCGAAAGATCGCACTTTTACTAGCACAAAGTTTCTTTCTTCATTATTTGAAATATAAGGATATGGATAAAATTCTCCGTCTATGTGTCGTACCACTAAAAATCGGATAAAACAACATTTTGCCTAAATTTTTGAAGTCTATCCAATATAAATAAAATCGAGTCTTCTAATTTATTCTGGGACTTTCTCCAGAAAAATGTTTCAATCGATAAACAGTCTGAAGATCAAATCTGATGCGGCGCGTCAAAATCATGACAGGATTTTTTCGTCGTCCGTACGTACGTGAGGCCGCGAGATAACGCATCTCTCCTGGCGCCATCTAAGACTAATTCATTTGCCACGGCGACTTATAATATCTCAGAATGGTGTTGATGATGGAGTGAAAATCCTGCTTTTTCTTCTATTTCTTTATCCGTTTATCTTTCTTTTTCAGTCTCTTTCTTTTCGAAGCTATTTCGCTCCAATTTCGAACAATATTTTCTGAAAAGCGCGAGAGACAGACCAATTATCCGACGATTTATCCGAGTCCAAAAATGGAAATGGTTAGAGATAATTGAAGACTAAGAGAGGGAAAGAAAATGAAAATAATAATTTCCAAGTCAAGTTGCACAACAAAAGATGGCGATTTTAATGACTTTTCTCTCGAGCGAAGTTTTAAAGTGCAAGGGCCAGACCGAAAAAGTCTACCTAAAACCTCAAAAATCGAAGTAATATCTGAAAGATATTTCGGACACTATTGGCTAAAACTGAATATAACAATTAGGTTACAGCCGTTCTCATACGTATTAGAAACTTTCATCAGAATGGTTTAGCCTCTTTTGCCACCACTAATAACCAAATTCATCACCGCTTTCCCAGAAATGCCCAATTATAGCGACATGATATCATGTCTATTCCATTATGGCGGTCATGGGATATGACTAGGCCTTTAGAAAGTCCGGTCAGAAACATTTTTACTTCAAGATATGACGACTCTTTTCTTCCCCTATTCTTAGCCGTGTGACTAGGGGAAATATCCCAGCCAATTTTCTCTTCCTATCCTTAAGCATGTGATATCTTGATAACTATGCGTATTTTTCAGTTTCCTTTATTATTTCTCACTTCCCAGATATGGCATGATAAGGTGATGAATTTCTCGCGGAAAAATCGGATTTCCCTAAATCTCGAATATCTCGCATTTTCGCATTTCCTGCGCGCTTTTCTGGACACGTCCCTGTGAAGCGCCTAGCAACACGATTGTATTTTTCTCTGCTTTCTTCAAAAGCAATACCACCTCGTTTTCTTTTCTTTCTCTGACTCTCGAAAATTAGTAATATTTCTCTATCTCTTATTTTTCTGCTTCTCTTATTCTCTAAAATGTATTTTTCTTTAGACTCTCGAAAATTAACACTCTTTCTGCTTCTCTAGACTCTCCAAAATTGCAATTATCTATCACTTTGTAACATTCTTTCTTTCTTTCTACTGACAAAATTTGAGAGTGTCTAAAGGTGAAAACGTCTTAAGAGAAACAGATAAAGGAAATGGATATGACTAATCTCTTCTCCAAACTTGGTATACAAAAAAGTGCACTGATTGTGCAAATTTTAAAAATTAGTTTCGTCTACTTTTCTAGTTATTTTTTAAAATAAAATTTAGTCGATCGAATATACAATTTTCACGCTCCATAGGAACAATTTTCGATCCCTTGTGACTTTTTTCCTATGCATTCTTCAAAGTTTACATCGAGATCTACGTAGATTTGCAATACTGAGATACGCGAAAAATCTCGTTTTTTTTCGATTTTCCATACAAGGCAAATTCACCCTACCCCCACGTGAAAAGGCCGGACTGTTTAGGGTAAATTGAAGATTTGGAAAATAGCGCTAAAATTTAGACACAGAAAAGATAACAGATAAAAGCTTGCATGACAAACGAAAAGATTAACGGAAAGGATATTTCGCAAAATTCTGCCCTTTTTCGAGTTCAACGTAATCTACCGTATCTGGATACTAAGTTTTCACATCCTTATGATTGAGGATAGGAAATGTTAGAAATGATTAAGTACGGCACTAGGCACTACAATTCTGAAAATCCCTAGATTTTGCTAATTCGGATTTGGATAGAGCAGAGGTGTTTATCAGAAACTTTGATTCAAAGAAATCCTTGATTTTTTCCTAGCAGCTAAATGGAAAACTCACAATCAGTCAGATAGGATTAGGAATTTCAGATTATCAAAATGGGGGTATTTTTAATTTTGCAAATAATTTTTGATCCCTGATTTTTAAAAATTTTGTGTATTTGAACGATCACTGGGTTTCACGAGTGCAATTTTATATGCACACAACTATATGTTTATTTTGAGCCATGCACCGTGACGCGAAAATACCCCGAAACCGGTATCCACCTTTCCAGATTTTTGATCCTAAAATTTTGAAAACAAAAATCTAATTTGAATCTGGATTACGGTATTTTTAACTGCTGTAAATATATTGCAAAAGAGGAAAAAACTGCAAAATTGCGTGAAATCAAGGAAGGGAGAAAAATTTGTGTACCCAAGTGAAAGTCTTCTTCGATTACGTCGCACCGCGAAAAGTGCGAAATATCAAAGAATCGGAAAAAGAAAGGTCCCTTTTCTCCGATTCTTCATTCTTAACCATAGAAAAATGCAAAGACGCAGAGTTTTGAGCATGATCTACAAGAGGAGAATGATTGTTTCAATAAGTTAAAGTCCTACTCTTAAACATGGAAAGGATAGGGATGCAGAGTTTCCAAACTTATCAAGGAGTACACGTTCATTTTTTATCGACTCAAACGACCAAATCAACACAAAATCAAAAATGCAAAGAAAAGCCAACAAACGCAAGCACACAAGGGAACACGACATGAATTTGAACATTACGTCGATTTCTTGGAAAATCAATAAAATTCTAAATCTCTCGAGTTAGACTGAATCCAAGGTAAAGCAAATCAAAGTTGTTTAAGATAGTTTCTAAAAATTCCAAGTAATCGACGATAAAACAGTTTTCAAAAATTGGGTATTCCGAAATGTTTATGTGATGAACAAATAATATTACAGTAGGTCAGCGGAAAACGTCTATAATATATCATCATAGTAATTTTGATTTAATGAATATGAAGTCGGTATATTTACACTCTCACAACCATTCAAATGTGTGTGTGTGTTTCATACGAAAGTTGCGCCGAACGGGAACCTGAATATGAAAAAACGATAATTAAATTGGTCGACGGAAAATAACACAATTATTAAAAACTTGAGAAATAGCGCAACTTTTTGCACATAAAAACTTGCAGCTACTTGAAATGCGTTCCACTTTGAATATAACTATTCGTCATATATAGCAGACTTCGAGCAAATGCAAGTTCTATGAACAAAAATCGCGAAAAACGATACGATAATGGTCCCGCGGCGAAAAATCACAGAAAAATACACGGACTCGGATAGAAAGTCGAACAAAAAACTGGGAAGAAATCGAAAATCTGGAGAGGGAAAGAATATTTTAGACCGAGATCCATATTTTGTGAACGAAACGTACGTCTTCTTTGATAAAAAACAAAGTTATTCGAGAGAAAATAATTACAAAAAGGATACAAAATATCAGATAAAGCTTAGCGCAAAGAGTTGAGGAAATAGATGTGTCTGATTTGTAATAACATTTGATATTTGAAGAATAAGATTATCTAATCGTACGACGAATTCTGGGATTGTCTCGGAAAAATGATAGTCGAGAGGTAAAGGCGAGAGAAAGAGTTATGGAGATTGGTAGAATTTCGGACCATGGTTCAAACTCGTTTGAAGCTCGATTTTGCCAAAAATAGGCTCGAAGCATGGCTTTGATCAAGAATTTATTTTGTGGGGATTTTGATAACTTTGAGCATACTGTATCTGTACAATCCTTGTGTGCAAATTGTCGTTTGATCGAGTGCTTTTCCACATAAGTGCGTGCGCGAATAGTCGTCTTCGTGGTTTTGCATGTTTAGACCCACACTTTACGTACAAGTGGTGTGAGCACAAAACTCGCGATAATTTCCTTCCTTCCCGCACCAAAACACCATTTCTTACGAGCAGATAGGCGAAATTGTGAAATGCACAGAAATATACACGCGCGCGCAGCTGTGTGCAAATTTCTCGTCTAAAAACTCCCGGGCGGTTGTTTTTCGATGTTCGAACAAAAAGTAAATAAAAATTTCAAGTGGCCGCCGCCGCAGCACACTTGGATCATCGTCGACCCCAAAACCCCCGAATAATATCGCTTTCACAAGTGGGGAAGTGAAAACCTCCCTGAAAAGAGCGAGATTTCACGTCTGACCGAGAAAACCCTCGTCCGAGTCCGTCCATCTTATGGATTTTGTAGAGCGGAAAAAGTTGTACAGAACTTGATTTTCCCCTCCCCGATACTTGTTAAGATTGCACTTGAGAGAAATGCGTGTAAAGTTTCAGAAAGTTGGCAGTTTTCCTTTTTTCCCGGTCTGGTATTTGAGTGGCCCCCCTCGTCTTTTTGCGCGCTGACTGCTCAGCGCGCTTGTTGACTTGTGTATCCAAACAATTACTTTGCCGCAGCAGAGAGTTATTCGCACGCGCGTCCGCAAAGAATATCGATTTTAGTCGAGTCATTGTGTGAATTAAATTGCTGCTGTCCATGTGCACATTATTACCACCGCGGGTCTCACTCCATACCAAAAACCAATTATTATTTCTCCACTTGGACAGAAATGCGATGCGCATTGAATCAATCAATTCACTTTCGCAAAAGTTCTGATTCGCGATATCCACTTTCGGGGCTGCGATAATTTATGACCAAACGATGGGAAATCTCGACTTGGTTGAAAATGTGAAAATGTTTCTGCGTCAAAAACTCCTCTATAAATGGAGAAAGATAAGGAAGCCAAAACCCCAAATGAAAAGTCGACATTTTTCACCCTTCACTTCACATTTTTGCTTGTATTTCAATCTTTTTGCCTTATTGCTTGAGCGAGCGTGCGCGCGTGTAGGCTTTCACTTTCTGTGCGGCGCGCCTCGATTAATTTTTTCGACTGCTGCTTGAAAAAGTGGCGATTTATGCTTTACATATGAAAGAGGGAGAAGAGACTGGTCAAATGACCATTCATGGTTGGAGAAGGACGTTTCATATCCACTCGATTAGAGATCGAAAGTGACCCATCCGAAAAAGATCGTCAAACGGTTTGGAGTCAGCTTCATGATGAAACTATTCGAAGAGGGTTGTACAGATATCGAGGTTTTCATGCTCAAAACAATCGTCAAACATCGCGTCCAGATATGGATTTCAACGAGTGCGTTCTCGGCGTTTGTTGGCGCTCTATAGATTCGGAGCAAGTGAGAACGCCAATTTCGCGCTTTCCCGCAGAATTTGATGTGTTCACACACACACACGCACACGTGTACATCTCGCGTCTATGAAACTGCAAACAACCGATGTAACAGTTTTGAGAGAAAACAAACTTAACGCGCAGTGCAAAGAATAGGTTCGCTGTTCGCATATACGACATACCCGCCCAGTAAGTATCTTTGGGGGATGAATTACCTAATAACCGATATATCGCGTGCGCGTCACCACTTCAAAACTACCACAAGTAGACGCACACAAGTAAAATGGGGTCCACCATTATTCAGCGAAACCTGACAATTACGGGTGAAAATTGACTCCCACCGATGAAAATGGATGTGTGTCTGCAAAATTTGCACAGCTGAAACAAAAGTATTCGCTGGAGGTATTAAATTTAGTTCTATCGTCACATTTTTCTAGCCCTGGAACAAAATTCCGCTGCTCTCAAAGCGTGTTTATCAGCGCTTTGCCGTATTTGGTCACAAGTGATTCACTAAGCTCTGATAAGCCGTCCAGCTTTTCGCACCGTCAAGGTGCTGCGCGTCTCATAGGCGCTGCATGCGCACGAGCGTGTGTGTGAAAATATGAAAACGCTTATGTGGAGCACATAAAAGCCAAGAAGAAATGGGAAGGGCGAATACGATCAACCATAAAATCGCTAAGGCAAACATGATAGACGGGGCCACCAACTTATCTAACGACTCGCTCATGTCTCGATGACAAGCCAACTAACACACAAGAGATTGTTGTCAGACGTGTTATCAGTACCGCGCCGGTGTTTGTGCGCCAGGCAAAATCAATAGAGAAAGGAATAATATATGGGTGGGATACAAAAATATCAATCGGCATGTGATGTGCGAAAAAATCGATCAGTGACAATGTTTATAAGTTACGTGTAGTAAAAGCTCAGTGCCAGGAAAGAATGGAAACACTGAAATGCAAGATGAACGTTATACCCTTGCAAAAGATACAAAAACAAGGAAATATGGTGAATTGAATATCGTAACCCAAATGGTGATAAATGGAAAAGTTGACGCTATCATTAACCTGTCATGACTCAAAATCGCTCATGAAAGACTAATGCTAACGCGCTATTGGGACAAAGTTTATGGGTGATGGGTAGGGGGGACTTAGCCATTGACATCGGCCATCTTGTTGCGGGCGTATTCGATTCTGAGGCCTCCGCGATCAGCGGTCGAGTTGAGCTGGACTCCTTGAAGGGCGAGCATCGCCTGCGTCGCTTGTCGCAAGTCGCCATATTCGACGAAAGCGACGCAGGTGCCGTTCTTGTTGTGCAGTCGCATCCGCGTGAACCCCGGGAACGCCTTGAAAAGGCCGCGCAGCTCCTCCTCGTTGATGCTCGGCGATAGGTTGGCTACGAAGAGCGTGGAGCAGGCGGACGTGGACGCATTCTGGAGAGCCGCCGAAGGAGCGTAGAGCGGCTGCTGGACGGAGATTGTAGACGCGGCCGTGGGTAAATAGGCCGAGAGCTGGTGGGCAGCGGCAAGTTGGGGCAGGGAGAGGGCGAGAAGCTGGTGTTGGTGCTCGAGCAAGAGGGCCTGCTGCTGATGATGATCGAGAAAGCCGAGGTCGGGCTGCAGAGGTGCAATGAACTGGGGAATGGTCAGTGGTGCAGCTGCAGGTGCATGAGCGGGTGGAGTGGACTGCTTTTGACGGGACACTTTGGTGTTCGATTTGGCAAGCTCGAGTCGGAGAACCTAAAGTTGGTTAGTGATCGGTGGAATGTTGTGGCGAAAAGAAAGGTGAGTCCCCTACCTGTGCACATTCTGGATCAAAGCGAACTCCTTGCAGCGACTTTCTGGCTTCGTCTGCGTCTTGTCGGCTGACGAAAGTGACGAACCCAACTGGAGAGGTGGGCTTGCCGTTCTTCGCGGTCATCTTGAGCAGCGACGATTCGTAACCGCGATAGGCTCGGAACAGCAGGTAGAGTTCGCGAGGCTTAGCGTCCATGGGCAGTCCGGAGACGAAGAGAGTGCGGACTTGAGAAGGGCTAGCCGAGTCGGTGGTGCCGACGCTGGCGAGGGACTCCATCGAAATGGCAGGCGCCATTTTGGCTGCACCGTTAGTGCCGCCGGAGTCCATTTCGGAAGAAGAGGAGTGCTGAGAGTGAATGATCAGTGGGGACGAATGGGATTGTTGATCTTATATAATCTTCTAGGAGGGGAAGACGAAATCGATCTCTACGTGACTTTTGATGTTTCCGGCTATTCAAAACGACTATTGTTGTTGGTTTTATGACTCTGAGATTCGTTATGGTTTATCCCCACTTGAAAATCAATCCTTAGTTCTTCTCACTAATATGGGAAAGAGTGGGAGGACTTGAGAACTATTTCAAGACGTTCACCACTCTGCTGCCAACCTGTTCTTCTTGCAATTTCCTCCCCCTCCCCATTCCCTCCTCATCGTCTCTTCATCTGACTAAACCACTAAAGACGACGACGCTATGGTGTGTTGTGTATATGAAAGAGAAGAAAAAGACCTATTTGAGGGAAACGCCGTGTGAGGAGGAGTGTGTAAAGTGGATTAGATCTTCCGGCTTCTGCTAATATGCCATCGTCGTTGTTTTTGAATGATAAAAGGAAGCAATTGGGGGTGTCGAGGAGGACGACTACTTTTGCATAATGAAAGGTCGGCGAACAGTGGTGATCATAATTGGGAGAGTCTTGAGATTGCACTTAGACAACATGTGGAAAATGCAAAAGAAACAAAATGTTAAGTGCAGACCCAAAGATCCTCCGGAATTCGGGATTTGACTGATGATTGTAACTTGGCTCACTTGATGCTCTGGTAATTGATCGGTGGTGCGAATCGACAGGTGATGGTTCTGGTGCTCTAGATCAACTTTGATAGAGGACAGAATATGCTCGGTTGAACTGTGTGCTCGGGCTGGGCTGAGAGAGAGTGGTGCACGCAACAGGCAGGCCTGTGAATAAAGTTGGATTGAAAACTTGGTACTAGTCGATTTTCGCCTTTCGCTTGGCCACTTGGAAATCGTCAGTGAATCAACGACCACTTGGCTTGTGCCAGGAATTTTGCTTGTTTTGCAAGTGCTTGATGCTCCAAATTGATCGCACCATAAAATTCGAGTTGTTTGATGAATTGAGGCAAAATTTTGTGAATGATAGCTACAAGCCAGAATGCTCGGAACCTAGAAACGATTTCAAAACGACCCAACGAAAGTGCAGTACAACGACTGGCTGAATTAGTGCGAGATAACGCTGGGTGAAATCGATCGATCAAAAGACACGGTTATTTACGAAACGAATCAATGATGAGAAAAGCAGTAAATGGGCTCTTCTGGGAAGGTTCATCCACCTGTTCTGAGGGGTGAAGTTGGAAATTTGTGAACTTTCCTAGAAGCTGTAAACGAGCATCAGCCGCACTAGAATTGCGTCTAAAGCCATATACCGTAAAAGGCGAATGAGGCATGCATGAGAGAAGGGAAAGAAGAAGATTGCGTCTGTTTGTCTAAATCAATCTTCAGAGGGGGAAAAGAAAACGTGGGCGACAACGAGAGAAGATTCGAACATTTGATAGTCGCGAGAGAACATGTTGTCGAAACTGACAATGAAAAGATGAAGCAAATTTGTAGCTAGCTGGAATTCATAGGATTGAAACTATAGTTGTGGGATAATTGCTTGGAGTTTTGCGAACTCGTGAATTTGTTATCCTGGACTATTACGGTTAGAGTTTCGATGAGTTGTAGGAACTTTGAGTTGAAGAGACTGATAAAATTTCGCCTGATGATTGGGATTTTTGAAATGAAATTGAATCGGAATGGAAGTCTGGCTGGGTGTGGTATAATGGAAATAAGTCAAATGACATGCGAGAGTCGTAAAACCTACGCTAAGAATACAAATCACTGAAACTATTGTGTGAAGAAAAACCAACCGGCTATAAGAAGTTTCCTAAAAACACGCGGCAAATCAATAGAGCGCCATAACCAAAGTTTCAAGGCCAAATTCCGATGTGAAATAGCGTTTTTCTTTCGCTGCTAACTGATTATAGATGATCAATCAAAGCAGAGGGAGATAAATCAACGCTGCTGCAAAATGTATCAAAGACTCAATTAAAGCGGGCTGATTGAGAGGTCCACATACTTTTGAAGGGAATATTGATAAACGTTCCAAGAAAGGGTGTTGTTCGGTTTACTTAAACGAATGGAAATGTGGTGTGAATCAGGAAAAGTACTTGAAACTTGAAAGGAGTAGAATTGACGAACTTAAAGGAGGAAATTACTTGTGACAACAAAACTAGATTAGCGCAAATTGGGTGCTCAGCTAATCATCGGAGTTCGCGCCAATATTGACAAATTTGACAGACACATTACTTTGTCCTTAAAGTGGTCATAACTTGCTGAACAACTTGATCAAGTCATAAGGAAGTCAATTGAAAGTTTCTTCGGCTGAAGTTGATCGGAAGGAATTTATATGCAAGATCGGGATTGTCTGGAATGCAAATGAAGTGCGACTTGGCACCATGGAGATTTACGCTGCGCAAAAAGTTCACGTACGCGGAAAATGTCGCTAGAAAAATCAAGTCGATGGCGGCAAAAATCGCCGAATGAAAGTCGAATGTGAAGCTGAATGACTCTACGGCGAGAGAGACGCACACAACTACTCTCTCCGCCACAATTGAGAAAGAATGGAATGAAGGGAAATCGGGGGGAGGCGAGAGAGAAAAAGGCGAAAACCCTCGGCAGGTAAGAGGCAATAGCGCTATAGCGCACACCCAGAGAGCGCCAGACCAACCAAATAGCACGCACGTTGAAGAGAGTGCAAAGAATTCGACCGCGACGCACCCTCGCACCACTCGGCGCAACGCGGCTTTCCCGGATGAAATAGCGTGGAGTTTTGAGAGGGCAACGACCACGCCCACCAAGATGGTGAAAACGAGTATTACTTTCGCGCTTGAACACACTTTCTAACAAGGGAACTTTTTACCCTCGTCCTGGCGATATGAGACGAGAGTACCCACATCTTTCTTCCCATGAAATGAGGATTCCAAATCTGTAAAAATTTTTTGCCCGTTCGCAAAAATACACCCGCCCCGAGGGTGTCGAATTTCTTCTATTTCACACCCTTTACTCTCTTCAGCCGGAAAGAAGGCGAGGTGAGACATGTAATCGTGGCGCAGTGGTATAGGGTTAGCCATAAGGGCACTATGCCGTTTTACTATTCACCGCTATCCACTTTTTTATTATTTCATCTAAAATATTTTGCAAAATTTATTTCCAACCTAAACGAATTTTTTTTTTTGCATATTTAGTAGCTTTATATAATAGC
Organism: Diploscapter coronatus; assembly: GCA_964036155.1. Classification (NCBI taxonomy): domain Eukaryota; kingdom Metazoa; phylum Nematoda; class Chromadorea; order Rhabditida; family Rhabditidae; genus Diploscapter; species Diploscapter coronatus. Next base: position 41,223,695 of record OZ038422.1, on the reverse strand, counting down.
AAGAAAACTGTATCATACTCGACATTAAGATAGCGTTTTTGAGAAATGATTTTTTTTTCGAAACACAAATAATGTGTCTTATTCTAAATGTTTTATTTCATTATGAATATTTAGCAAAAAAATTTGCAAAAGATAAATTTTCGAATAAATAAATTTTGCAAAAAAATTATTTTAAAATGAAATAAAAAAGTGAATAGTGATAGATAATAAAACAGCATAGTGCCCTTATGGCTAACCCTATACCACTGCGCCACGATTACATGTCTCACCTCGCCTTCTTTCCGGCCGAAGAGAGTAAAGGGTGTGAAATAGAAGAAATTCGACACCCTCGGGGCGGGTGTATTTTTGCGAACGGGCAAAAAATTTTTACAGATTTGGAATCCTCATTTCATGGGAAGAAAGATGTGGGTACTCTCGTCTCATATCGCCAGGACGAGGGTAAAAAGTTCCCTTGTAAGGAATAAGACCCTCTGAGGGCCGTTACCAGGGAGATTTGAGAAAAAGGTAGAAGAAGTTGGAAAGATTTTGAGAATGCCTATAAACTCAGGGAGGGGGAATATTATTCTTGTGTGGACTAAAGGATGGAGAAATATGAAATGTGCAAACCGAAAGACCAAGCGGAAATGAGAGCTGGAAAAAGAAGTGGAGAAATATGAAAAACAAGGAAAAGTCGTAAAACGGAATAGAATATAGGTCTTGTTGGTTGGATATTTTAGGCCTACTTCGTTGGGAAATGGATTTGAGTTTGCAAAGAGATATATGAAATCTCGCGGTTGCTAGGATATGGAAATTCGAGATGTAGGGGATTTGGGTTATCTAGTTTTGAATTTATGGAATTTTTAGGGAATATGCGGTATCCAGGAAATTTCATATATCCAGGAGAAAGATTTTTAGTTATTCTAATTAGAAACAACGGTAATCTGGGTTTTTAGGGGAGATCTAGCTTATATGAAACCCCCTAAAAATATCTTATATCTCGCTAATGATTTTATTCGTTGATAGTTAGACTTATAGGGCCTAGACGAAAGATTGATTAAAATGATAAATGTGATAAAAGTGATGAAATCCGAAAAAATGAATCGTTTATCAAATGTGTTTTGATGTTGAGAAATGAAGATTTTGAATATAAAAGGGGGTTTCATAAATTCTAGTTGATCGAAACTGCAAAAAGTTGTGCTGAAGTCTTTACGACTGAATCGTTCTTTAGTTTATTGATACGGGGTAGAATGGTTGGGTCACTCGGAATAGTACAATCGGTTTGTTGCAGTTAGAGAAAATAGAATGGATTTCGAGAGGAAAACGATAGAAAATCGGAGAAATAATGTGCGGATTGCCGAGAGAATCAGACAGACAGTGATTGTCAGACTGTTATGCCCGACTGGATATGTCAAGGGCAAAATGGCCATATAAGGAGGCGAGAAGTAACCGAGATAATGGATTAGAGAGAGATCGGCAGAGGTAGAAGAGAAAATGATAAAAAAAAGATATGTCTGGAGAGAAAACGATATATTTTGTACTTTTATTATATCTTGCAAGGTTTTGATGGTGTACATGAAAAACGATGCTTTGACTTGAAATGAAAAATTTTAGACGAGAAAATGGAGGAAGAATAGCTTGAAGTAGGAAAATTTGATGAAACGGTGACAGAATAAAGATTTCGAGCTTTTATATGAGTTACGCAAGCTAAAACTTCCGAAAATAGTCGAGAAACTTGAAGGATTTGAAAAATACCAGGAAGAAACAGAAATACATTGCGCAAGGTACAAAGCGGCGCTAATTTATGGGAAATCTCAGGTAATAGGAAAAGATTGAGAGATTTAGGAACAATTTGAAGTATTTCGATGCTTCAAAGGCGTTGTTTGTTTGGGATCTATTCTATGACGAAAGAAAGTCCGTAATAGTTTGAGAGTACAGGATTTGGCATTGGAAATTTGTGAGTCATATCAGGTTCTTGGTTAGCTCTAACACAGCGTCGGTTTGTTATGGCTTAAAATTTGAGTCTGGGATTGAAAATTTTGAAGCTGATTTGAAGAATTATAAGTTTTAACTAGAATTCGGAATGGAACTCGATATTTTGCTCGAGCGTTGATATTAAAAAATTTTAAACTTATCCGAATTTTGACCAATTTTTGATATATCCGAAAAACCTCTTTCAATGCTTGACGAACATTTCTTATTTTGCTGAGAGAAATGTTGAAACATATCCAAGAAAACCCAAGACGAAAAAAGCGCTTTTCGCATTATCGGACTCGTTTTTATCACATTTTCGGCTAGATCGATTTAGCTTTAGAAAAGGGGCGATTTTATCAACGAAGGAAAAAAATCCGCCCATTTTTTGATCGATGGAATTATCACTTCATGGATGAATGCATTTCTGACGATATTTTCCCTATCGGTCATAAAAATAAGGACAGAAATATTCCTTATGGCACTTCATCATACTGTAGGGAAATTTTAGGTATCTCAAAAATGCATAGAAAACGGCGTTGACAGGGCAAAAGATGATACATTTGTGATAAAGGGATTTGAAAAATAGAATGTGAATATTAGAAAATTAAAGAATCAGAAAATGAGATAGACAAGGAGAAATAATATTAAAAATTGAGAGAGGAGGAAAAGATGCAGAAAATGGTAAAAGGAAATATTCAGAAAATAGAAAATAGCATTGTGATTTTAGAGACAGAAAAGATCTGAAGGAATCTTTGTAAGGAGATAAAAAGAGGGATAAAGGATAAAGAAGGCAGATTTCCTTTATCCCTAGATGCCTCGCGCAGCATGAAACAATGCCAAAGATGGAGGAAAAGCTAGAAGGCAGGGAAGGCAAAAAAGTCATTACGAATGCATCTTCAGAAAAGGGAAAGAAGATGACAATAGAGGTTCATGGCAGAAGAAGGGCGGGGCCTATAATTTTTAAATTAAAGAAATTAAAGGTTAAAAATGTTAGGGTGCGTACAGACTCGGCTTTGTGTCCAACTCGCCCGAGCACAAAGCCGACACTGTACGCACCCTTAGAGATAATAACTTTGAAGGAATGAAATAGGCTTAAAAATTTTGAAAGTCTGATAAAACGATGTCGATACGATGATTTTCGAGGGTCAAAACAGCTTTATCTGCACATTTTTGCAAATTTAAAGAAAATTTGATCTGAAAGCCAAAGCTATTGAGAAAGAGTTATGATAAGATCAATAGAATAACTGATAAGAAATTGATACAAAACTGATAAGGAATTAAAAATCTTCTGCATCTCTAACGCATTTCAATGTTAAAGATAGAGGTTATCTAAAATGCATTCCGACTCTTCTCATTTTAGAAAGGACCCATTGCATGTCTTAGAGCAAAGATATCGTGCCTTCGGATATTTAATTGCTTAGTTCTCTCGAAATTGACTATCTCTAACAAATTTTCCGCTTCTTTTCGCCTCTTAATTTCAGGCACTATTTCTCCACTTTCATTCGAATATTTTCAACCAACAAATGCATGCACAACACAGTGAAATTGAAGAAGATAGGGGATCCCCCTCTTGGTTTTTATGGACATGAAAATTTTGGAGGAAAAATTAGTAGGACTGAAAATTAGTAGAATTGAGGAAACAGAAAGGGTTGCATTTAACCTAAAGTTTGAATAAAGATCGATTTTTTCATATTGATAAGTTACACTTTGATAGACAATGCAGATTTACGATAAAAATTGACATGATAGTGTGTAAATTGACCAACTTGACAAAGTTGTTGAAGCAAGCTATATCATCACTTCTTCGAAGAGAAATTATCGATTGAAAGTTTAATTTTCTTTTGAACTTCTTTGAAATTTATCGATTTTTCTTTTATATTTTGAAATTATTTTCGAAAATTACAGGAAATTTCAAAATCCCCTCTCTTCCCTTCTCAAAAACCTCACTCATCCTGCATTTACACGCGCTTTTGCAGCGCATTTCGATCGAGACCCCGCCCCTTCAGTGTCATGGCGAATTTTCTTCAATTTTCGTTAATTTTTCGCGATTATTCTAATTTTCTTCAGCTGCCGTTAATTACCCTGGTTGGCTCCTTTACTCGCTGATTTATTTGCTATCGATTGATACTGAATTTCCTACTTGTTCCTCAACAAATTTCCCCGGAAAATTTTCGAAAACTCTTCGAAAAAATACGTGATTTTTTTCTGGATTTTCAATAATCTTTTTTCTAGTTATCGTTCATCACACTAATTATCACTTTCTTCTCCATCGAATTATGTGTTCGGTATAAGATTTTTCGGATTTGTACTGTTGTAAGCTTTTCGAAAAGGCTTGTGATTAAACCCTGGATTTTCAGGGAGTTGGTCCACACCGATTTCGGCATTTATTGTGTTGTTCTGGAAGTCCGGCTTCTCGAACAACTCTTCTAGAACAGGTAAATATACGAATTCGCAGAATTCATGAAATAGCTAAATCTAATCCACGTGCTATGTTTTCGCTGTCCTGCCTTAATTATGCCTTACAAATTTACAAACTATTTCGAGAAGTTCTGAAACAATTCTATCATTTTAGAAGCTTTTGGAACTCATCAAAATGGCAGACGAAGAGCAGCTCAAACTCGACGATGAGGAGCTCATCAGCAACAGCGGACTGTCGGAGACGATTGACGAGGTTTGGAGCTTGTTTGTTTTTCGTTGCTCGAGAAAAAACAGCGTTCTGGATTTTCTAGTTAAAGTCATTTACAACAAAGGAAGAAACTATTTTTGAAATGAACAAACTTATAATAGGAAACTCGGTAAAACGTAACTAGAAAAATTGAACTTTCGGTAGAAATCATTGTTTTTATAAAAATGAGATTTTCGATGTTTTAGCTACAAAATCAGGAAGCAAAAGAATCTCCTTCTTGAGCGGAAAAAAGTCTGATCTGAAATTTTTGAAACATACATTAAACACTTGAAAAAATCGATAAAAATGAAGCCTGATTTTCAGCACGACTTGTCTTCGATCGAGGCCCAGATGGCTGAGTTGGAGGAGGAGCAGAAGAAGCTCAAGCAGATTCAATCTGATTTGCAGGTAATTAACTCGGAATAATTAGGGTAATTAAGTCGAATAAGTAGGATAATTTTATCTTACTTGGGGTAATTAACTCTTCCTCATAAGAAAATGGCTCATTTTACTTTTGACTCGTTCATGAATTAGGTGAGATAGTTAATAATTAAATTCTAGAATTAGGGTAACTAGGTCCGAGTTAGTTTAGCTAATTAAACCAATTAACTTTGCAGGGCACGATGAACATGTCGTCCGGCAGCCAGAGCAATCTGTCCGTCCAGTCCGCCGAGGAGAAGGCCGAAGCCGACTCCAAGTCCGTCTACGTTGGAAATGTATGTTAATTGAGGAGTAATTAAGAGATAACTAGAGGGCAATTAAGTTAGTTAATATGAAAATGGATGTTTCAAAGGGACGGGGATGAAACTAAAAACATTTAATTTTACTGTGGTGTTCAAACGAAATAATGAATTTTCCAACTTTACTCAACTTGAAAACTATATTTTGAAAATTAAGACTTCACCAGGATTACTCGCTTAACATAATTGGAACATTAGGTGTCTTTTGGCATTGCGATGCAATTTTTTTTTTTTCGAATATGATATTCTTAATTTTCTAAAATTATTTTTTTTGCAGGTGGACTACGCAACCACAGCTGAGGACCTGGAACGTCATTTCCACGGGTGCGGCTCCGTGCAGCGCGTCACCATCCTCTGCGACAAGTTCACCGGTCATCCCAAGGGGTGGGTTTCCGAAAAAGAAAATTAAAAACATTTTTCTCCCTTTATTCTTTCTCACATAATTTTCATATATCTTTAAAAGTAAAAGCGATATTTCTTTCTGTAATTTCCGAGTTTTAGGCTCGTTAATTTTCGAATATCTTCATACATTTTTTAAAAGGGAAAGTCCTCATATATCTTTTGACTTTAGAGCCTTTGAAACTTTTTTCCTGAAAAACGAGGTTTCAGATTCGCGTACGTTGAATTCGCGGAGAAAGAGGGCATGCAGAACGCGTTGGCGATGACGGATTCGCTGCTGAAAGGGAGACAGATCAAGGTATGTTTCAAAATAAATAAGGCTCAAAATTAGAGTGTTTTGATTTATTTTTTTCAATAATAATCATTATCACATCAGGTGTGGATTAGATTCTAAAAACATAGGACTAGAATTCAAAGATGGGAATTTCGGTAATTTAAAAAATTTGAGCACTTTTAGAATCGGATATAGTAGCAAAAAAGATTTAAAGAGAGAAATGATAGGTTTCAGAAAATAGGATATTTTAGCCATCAAATCATGTCTACAATACTGCGGCGCTCATTCTGAAAATTTATTATTTTTTCAAAAAATCCAGAAACGAAACTTGATTAATATGTTTTACCTTTATGAATAACTTCATAAGAAAACCAAACGCATTTGATATGGCTTTCTGATTTATCAGATTTAGAATAAGATAAATACTTAGGTGATGCCGAAGCGCACGAACAAGCCGGGCATCTCGACGACGAACCGACCGCCTCGTGGAATGGGCGGATTCCGCGGGCGAGGTGCCGGCGGACGCGGGGGCGTTATCATCAAGTACATCTAGTAAGAATTTTTCATATTTTATTTAAAAAAAAAAAACCCTAATATTTTTGGTATAAAATATACTTTATCAGGCCTTCTTTATTTGGAAAAAGGCAATCTGCTCAATATCTATTTTATTTGAATTCTTTTAGACCTGCTCTAAGCACCAATTTATTACCTAAAGTTATAGGATTTGACTGTCAAGATTATTTTGAAACATACGACAAATTTAAACAAAAATCAAAGTTTTGGAAATATTTTTAAATTTGACTTTTTCAGTCCGGGTGGTTTCCGTGGCCGTCCGCGCGGCATGCGACGTCCCGCTTTCTCCCCGTACATGTGAGTTCTGGACACAGTGCAAGAATTTGCTCGGAAAAATTCTGGAATCCAAACAATCACCTGCTAAAATTGTCTGATTGAATTGTGAGATGGCATAGATCAATAGATCTTTTTCTCCTTTTTTACATTTTTGTTCTGAAATCTTCGAGAAAAATTTCAAATAATGATTTTTCTAAAAGATTCCAGAAGAAACCTTTCATCCATTGATTGTTTTTATTTGATTCATTACTGCTGTGTTCTTTTTTCTTCTGCGTTCATTTTTTATTTCGAAGTCGGGATTTTTAATTGTGGAAGAGTGTAAACTTTGCTCATTTGGAAAAGTACGATTTTTCGTTGTGAAGTTTACAAAACTAGCTATTCAATTTGGTATTTTTTTCGACAAATTCTAATTTTTGATAGGAGGTTCGTGAATTTTAGGTGACTTTTGAAGATTTAAACTCAGATCTCGAAATTTGAGGTCGCGTTTAAAAAATTGATTTTTTAGAAAAATGCACCCTGTAACGATCCTCTGTAAAATCTTGTTGATCACATTTATTTATCGTCATTTCGTTGTAATTGATTTTTTTTCTTCGAAAATCTCCTTTTCAACTTACCTTTTTCGGCAAAGTATTCGATTTCTCCCATTTTAAAATCTTCAAAAAGTCACTAAACCCAAAAACATGTTAATTTATTGTTAATCACATGATTTCTTTTATTATCAAAAGAATTTGAAAAAAATGTTGAGGAAATGTAAGAAAATCGTTTTTACGAAAATTTTGTACTTTCTTGAAGTCGGAATGGTTTGAAGACCCTAGATTAGGAATATCTTGGTTTTTCCTATTTTATCGTGAGAACTATCTGGAGTTTAAGTTTTTATTTAAAATTTTCATACGGCAGAATCCTGTGCAATGCCGCTAGATTTAAGATTTGAGGTTTCAAATATTTTGAAACTTAATCATCAAAGTTATCCTTCAAAAATCAAAGTCCAGATAGCTTTCAAATTTGTGTTCTGCAGTATCAAATCCCCGATGTTTACTCTCGTTTCAGGTGCGGTCTTTTCGCGTGAGGGGGGATTTCGGGGCTAAATCCGGGAAAATCCAAGGATAAAACAGATCCGAAATGACACACCGACAGATGTGCAAAAAGAAGAAAACCAGGAAAATGGAAAAACAAACAGGATCCGGAAAAGCGACCTGACGGGATTTACACGGAGTAGGTGGGATGGTTTTTATTTTATTTACTTTTATTTTTTTGAGATTTTGTAAAATTAATTCCAGTCGCTTCCTAGAGCATTTTTACATTGATGAAAATATTGCCGAACATTTTCTTGAAACACCTGAATATTTCGTTTTCTATGGTTTCTTTCAATTACTCGAATAAGTTTCAAAATCGTGTTAAATGTGTGTAATGGCTTCGAAACTAATAGTCGAAGGTTAAACTTTGGTTAAGAGTTTCGCATTCCTAAAATTTCGGAAGATAATTTTCTCCTGATGTTGGTTGCCTTGGGTCGATGTGGGGTTTGACGAACTTAGAAGCAGATTCGGGCTTCAGGGATCTAAAATTCTAAAGACGCTGGTTATGTTTTAAAAATTTTAGTTTTTATAAGAAAAACGCCCTCGTTCAACTTGTTATTTTATCAAAATCTATGTTTCGAAAATTCTCGGTCCAAAACTTTCTGGTTTATTTTTAAATAAAAGATCCCTCTCAGCGAAAATTATAAATTAAAAAAAAAATTCAAAATTTTGATGCAAAATTTCTCACTCATTTTTCATGCTCTGAGGGGAATTTTATTTATCCAACTCTCATGTTCTAAAAAATTCAAGAGCTTCCTATGCAAAAGTTTTGTAAGTCAATAGCTGCGTTCGTTCTTTTACTTAGGTTTTTATTAGGGGTTGACTTATGTTTCACTTTTTGCATAGTTTGATCTTCTTTCTGCGTTTTCATAGAATTAGAATAGCGGCTTCCATTCCATGATTTATTGGTTTATTATTGTAGTCCGTTCAATGAAAGGCGAATTTAATATGCCTCAGGGCAATAAACGATGAATATGAAGGGATTGGCTGGGGGAAATACTGTTGAAAGTGAGAGGGGAAAAGATGGAGAGAAATTTGAATCGAGAGAAATAGTATGGAAAAAGAGAAGTGATAAAGTTTAGTAGATGGAGAGAGACGGTTTATTATTAGCAGAAATGGATTTAGAGATGATGAAAGGTAAAGTGGGTTTTGGAAGATTAGAGAAAAGATAAAAATTAGAGATAAGATTTTTTGAGAGAAAGAAAGAAAGTAGGATGCAACATTTCGAAAATAGCGAATTTTCTCTCGTAGACTCTCCAAATCTATGTCGAGTTTCGAGTTCACTCCTTCCAAAAATGTTGCGCGTTCACTTTGTGTTTCGATAATTATTTGCTAGATCGAGAAACAGCACAGGATAGAGAAAGAAAGATAGCGTGAACACATTTAACCCCTAAGGCAAGAAGAGAAATAGTATGCAAATTCGAGAGAGCCCGAAGGTGGTAGAGAAAGTGTGAGATGAATTGTGGGAAAACACTGTCAACAACAAGGAGAGAAAGGGGCGGGGTGAGAGAGAAAGAAAGAGAAAGAAAGAAAGAGGAAGAGAAAAAGGAATCAATTCTGCAACGCGTATATACATGAGAAGGAGAGAGTCTATTTCTTTTTCCCTCCACTTTATGAAAGACTATTTCTTCTTTCTCTCTCTTTGTCTATATATTTTCAATATTATCTAGTTTTTCCTTGACTCTTTTTCTCTTACTTTCAAATACTATTTCACTTTTCTCTACATCTTTCTTGCCTCTTCTCTCAATTCACCCCTAGGCACTCCCCGTTTTCCTTTGAAAGGCAGAATTGACATGTTGTGCTCCTATCCTTCCTCTTTCTCTCTGCTTTTGTTTAGAGCATCCTTGCATCTCTTGCTCAGAAGAGAAAATCTTGGATTTTAGAGGGTTAATTGGGTAATTATCTCATTTTTAAGATAGCTCATTGGATAATTATCTACTTTTCCCTATTTTTTCACATTTTCACTTACTAAAGGTCGAAATTCCTTATTTTCTGATTCATATTTTTGAAACATAGTTATGAAATATTTGAATTCCTGGAACTGATTGGCAATTACCTATCATCATTTTTCAATATGAAGGGATTTCAAAGCATTGAAAAGTTCCTTTCATTTTCTTGGTACGAATTTTTGAAACATAGAATTTAAAGAAATAAATTTTAAAAGTGTTATTTTCTGGTTCTAATTGGGTAATTAACAATTTTTAGCAAGAGAAAACTTCGATACCCCGTTTTTCTGACTGAGATATTTTGAAACATGGGCAAAAATGGGCTATGAATAATCAATGCGCGCCGCAACCCTCACCATACACGCAATATATGCAATATATGCGCCTTTCTCTATGTGTTCATTTTACCAAAAATGGAAAATGGTGATATTTTTGGTTTGGATTGAATTGTTTTTTTTTCGATGTTTTATTCCATCATCTTCAACTCCATTGACTTAGATTTTTTCACACATGTTTATATATATTTTAAATATTTTTGAAGTGCAGATGAAAACTTTCTTTTATTTTTAAACGGCATTGATTTTTTCAATATTTTCAGCAATTTGAAAATTTTCAGAAAACCCACCCGATGTTCTCTGATCGGAAGAAGCAGCCTGAAGAAATTGAAGAATTGAAAAGCAATGCCAGCCAGGTAAAATTTTTACTAGAAATTTTCTAAAAAACAACTAAAATGTCATTTTTGCAGCTAGCCGCGAGCGTGCAGTCCCTTCTCTCACGAATTCAAGAATACGAAAAGAAGGATGAACCAACCCACAATGGAGGAGGGTTGGTGAATCAAAAGGTTGAATTTTTTTAATTTCGAAAAAAAAAACATTTTTATCGAAAAGGGTACTTTTTGATTTATTTTAGAAAAAATAGTCTTGTTTTTTTCGAAAAGAAGCTTACCCTCGTATTTTATTACCCCCTAACTAATTATACAAAATGCAATCAGAAAGGTGAACTTCTTGAATCTGATTGAAAAGGGTTTACCTTTTTGATTTCTTTTTCAGAATTTTCTTACCCCTAGCTAATTATACAGAACACGCAAAGTATTGTGTTTCATTGTTGAAGTTTTAATTGCATTAAGGTCGAATGGCTGTAACGCATACCTTTCACATGCGGGTTTTATTCGACAAAAAATCGGAAGTAGTTTGATGTTTTTTGAGAAGCCGCAAAAAAAATCAAACATTTGTAGCATTCTTAAAAATGTTTTCGAATTTTTTGGGTTATGTCAGAAATTTAGCTATTCAATATCGGACCTTTCTTCGTCGATTTCATAGCGAAAGTATTAGCAAACTCCTTTTCACATAAGTATCAGAAAAATCGGTAAAAATCACAAGAACCAATTGATTTCTTATCCAAACCGTAGAAAATTTTCTCGTTAAGTTTCACTAAAATTTATGAAATCTAAAAAGGAATAATCTCATTGATTTATTCCCCATAAATTATTACTATATAATAATTTAGTTTTAAAAGTTTGATCGATATTTCCAAATTTCAGGTCGTCGTGGAAGACATCGAGGTAGATGGCGAGAAGCGGCGTATGGTCGTCACGGAACGCGTCCTTTCATCGACGTCATTTCTGACCCAACCCCGACCCAACCTGATTCCCATAAATGGAGGCAAGATCATCAGTCCCGCGTACCAGTCGAAACTCGTCACGGCTAGACCCATGGAGCTGGCACAGGTAGATTTTTTCCCTTTAAATTTAAGATATGTTTCAATATACTGTTAAAGGATAAAAGCTAAAGGGTCATTTTGATGCCATTAGGTTGCATCAAGCTATGGAACAAACATTTAGAGGAATGAATAGAGAATGTTTCACGACTCCTTGAAATATCGATTATAAACGAAAAACTTATATGAAAGAAACTCAAACGTATATTTGTAGAAATGTGTCAAAATATTTGAAGAGAAAATAGTCTTTCGTTTATGTAATGCTCTCTCCGCACTGATAAATCTCGTACATAGAATTGTACACTTTTATGGAGTTAACTAATTTTTTAGTTTCAAAATAAACCGAGTTAAAACGAATCTCAGTTCCGTTATTTAGAAAGTAGAATAGGAAGATTTTTTCGCTATAAAAATTCTAGTTTTCAGATGGAATTTCAAGCGATTTCGGGTCAGTTGGTTGTGACGAAAACCCTGCCGACGGGGCGAACGCACGTCCAGCCCGGAGACACGATCATCGAAATCGATGGAAGACCAGTATCCTTTAAAGGTGGGCGATTTTTTGGCTTAAATCTTTTGTTAAAATATCACAAATTACTAGTCCTCTGTGCTCGGGTTCATAAGCGGGTACTGAGGTTGAAGAATTTTTCGAAGAACTTAAAATTGGAAAATTTGATATAAGTTTCAACACTTTGGATATTGCCATTTTCCAATAACTTTGATTTTTTGAAATGGTTTGTTTCAAATGAAAATCTAAGATAGACGGTCTAAAATCGCTAGTTTCAATTTTATGGCAGAAATTGAGGGTTTGGAACGCTTGACCTTATTTAGTAGGAGAAATTCGTTAGTTTTGATCGATTAGGATAACATTTGTGGAGATTTTAACTAAATTTGCCCGTTAAAAATCTTGATTTTCGCGATTTTATCGCTCGGTTCATTTATTTTGACGTGCATAGCAAAATCGGGAAGAATTCAAGACATTTGCCCTTATCTTTGACGAAATCGGATAATTAGCCTATCGACTAAATTTGGGTGGAAGGATAATAATTTTGAAGGGATTTTTAGAGGTCAGGAAGAAATTTTCTATCGAACGTCGTTTTTTCTTAAGGCCATTTTTATCTTGAGAAAATTTGAAATTTATTTTAAAAATTCAAGAATTTAGAAATTTTTAAGAATTTTGTTTTCAGAAGACCTCGTCAGCAAGAATGAGACGGTCACTTTGTTGGTCGTGCCCGCACCTCTACATATGGCTCCGTCGGTTAGTTTTCTTCTTCTTTTTTTTTATTTTGATTCCTCTTTTTGATAGACGCTGGGATATCCAACGTCGGCTTTTTGGTTTTAAGGAATGTTTCCAGTGATATTGCGGGATATAGTTCTTGAGGAAAAAGAACTTTTTAAGCATAGAGAAATGACTTTTCATGAAAATTATCGACAGTCAATAGGTTGGGAGGAAACTCATCGAAATTTTCATAGTTTAGCTATATTTCTATCGTTTTTGAAACATAGATCATAAAACTCTGAAAAAACATCCAAATTTTCTAACATTTGAGATTTTGGTTTTCATGCTAATTGCGCAAGTTGTTTTAGTCTTTTTATGGACGAAAGCTAAAACCTCGAGGTGGTTAATTTGCATTGCCAATTCGAAATCGAAATGAGCATTTTCGGAAACTGAGAAATATAGAATGAAAATGAGAGAGAAAAAGGTGGTGGAAGAAGAGAAATAGTATAAAAAGAGAGAAAGGAGAGGAAGACAGATGGTCTATGAGAAGAGAAAGAAAACGATTTCTCTAATTAAAGGAAATGCTAGATGATATGTGCTTGAAGGGTCGACTCGATAAAATGAGGGAAATTCAGCCTGCCATTTTTGTGGGAATGGAATCTTTTCTTAAGAATTTCAGAAAAGGGATAATTTTTTTTGAATTTCTGAAGACTTCTATTCCTCCTTCTGACATTGTTTTTCACTGGAAAATGTAAGAATTTTGTAGAAAATCAAAACTTTTGCAACTTTTGCCATACAGATGGATCGGGATAGGGAAAAGATTGATTGGGGAGAAATAGTAAAGGACTTTGGGAGAGAAAAAGAAATGCCGATTAGCATAAAGGAGAGATAAAAGGGATTTATGTGAATCGGGATAAGATTGATTATATTGGAATATTGATGTGATAGAATGATAGCAGAAAGATAAGCGTAGCGGTAAATAGACAGCAAATAGCGGAAAATATTACGCTGTGTTTAAAATTAGAATAAATATGGGCGATATGCTTAAAAATGCATATTTTTAAGGATATGCTATCTTTGCTAATCAGACGCTTTTGATACGACAAACTTCAGGGGGCCAATAGAATAGAAAATCGATAGAAAGGTCAATACATCGATAATATCAATTATTTCCAGGTTTACTATCGAGTTCTTGCCGATTACGACGCAGAACAGGACGATCAGGCTCCCTGCAAATGGCTCCAGGCGCACGTCTGCCGGGGCGACGTCATTCAGATTCTCAGTAACGACGGAAAGTGGATGCAGGTCATTTTTTTGCTATTTTATGCGCTAAACTACCTCTATAGTTAGCTTAGAGCTACTGAAATTTTTATTTGACATTTCTTGAAAGTTTTTTTGTTGTTGAAAGAAACGAATAAGACAGAAGGATGTTCATGCATGCTTTATAAAAAAAATTCAAGAGCTAAGGAGAATGCCAATTATTCTGCTACTTCGTTCAACAGTGTCTTTTACAAATATAACAATATGAAGATTGCGAAGAGAATAATTTGTAAATTTTCAGGCCCGCAAAGTCAACGACCTCTCGCACGTCGGGTTTATTCCTTCGGAAATCCCTTTGGAAAAGGTAAAACTTGAAAATTGATACATTTTATTGATTTTTTTTGCGAATTTTCAGGTCTGTATGCTGGCTCCTTTCGGGAGACGAGTCCTGGTGCTACTGGGTACGGTTGGAGTCGGAAGACGTACGCTGAAATCCATGCTCTTGAGGGCTGCCCCGCAATATTTCGCTACCGCAGTGCCTTGTAAGAGTTTTGCTATTTTTTGAAAATATCGGATTTTGAAAATTTTTGGATAGGTTTTCAAGAAAATTGCAATCAAAGTGCTTATAGAATTCATTCAATACATTCTTGAAAAATGTTATGATAATCAAATTATAAATTCTAAGGTTCAATTATTTTGTTTTTCGAGTTTGAGGAATTCATACAACATTACCTTTCAAATCAATAGGCATTCTTTTTGTAAATACTTAAAATATAGCGAAAAAACGCGCTTCTGTCCAAAAATCTAAATATGTTTACCTAAGGCATTTTACGCTCTAGCGCTTACAAATTGTTAGAGGAAAGACTAGGGAATGTTTTGTTTTTGAAAGTTTACGAAAATTTTTACAGAGTTTATATTTAGCAGAGTTTTATAGAGCAAAGTTTCGAAAAGAATAGAAAAAAATAAATAAAATTTCAAACATTTTCAGTGACCTCCCGACAAAAGAAAGCCGGCGAGCAAGAGGGCCGGGAGTATAATTTTCTGAGGAAAGAGGACATCCTTCAAAAAATTCGCGACAGGAACATGATAGAATGGGGCGAGCTGGAGAATAATTTATACGGTAAAAAATTAACATTTTTGAAAAATTGAGAAATCTCCAATTCACTTTTCTTAAAAGATAATTTTGGAGTTTTTCTTTTAAAGAATAAAGATTTCTACAATGAAAAAATCTTATTTTTTTTTTTCTAAAATATCGATTTTAGAACATTTTAAATTTCAGGTACCTCCGCAGAATCAGTCCGAGACGTTATAAAAAGTGGCAGGATGTGTGTCCTCGATTGCTCACCGCAGGTAAAATTTGAAAAAAATGAAAAAATAGGAGAGTTCAAAGATAATGCAAAAAAGTTCAGGCCCTCGGCTACCTCTACAATTCGGAATTCATGCCTTTCGTGGTTCATGTCGCTCCACCCCCGCTGGACGAATTCGCTCAAATCGAATCTCTAAGGCCGAATAGGAGATCTCTGCAGGATTTGGCACAGGTAGGGGAATTGCTTTTTGTTATTCTCAATCTAGTTGGGAGAGGACTATAGGTCTGTTTTCTGATGAAATGAAGTTGATAGAAACACGAAATATAGAATTTTTAAATGATTTTATACCATCAAAAAAACTTGATCCTATCGATATTCACGGCCCTATGAATGATCATAGGGAATTTTGGAAACATCGAATTTTTAGGAGTTGTTATTTCAGATTTGCTCAGAAAGCGAGAAGATCGCTACGGGGCCTTTTGCGAACCATATCCATTTGACGCTGGTCAGTCGAAACATTGACGTCACCTTCAAACGGTAATTTAAGAATTCGAAAACTCAGAAAATATCGATTTTTTCCTGGAAATACCTAAAATTTATCGATTTTATAAATTTCAGATTGCTCGACGGCCTAGAACTTCTTCGTTACGAGACCCAATGGATACCAGCAAAGTGGATGTCATAGGTTTCAAAACGTATACTTCTAGGACCAAATTCTAGAAAGAAACTTGATTATTAGGGCTAAAACTCATAGAAATCTAGTCAAAATTTCTACCCAGGCAATCTTTAATCTTGATTTTTGAGAATGTAATTTTACCTCACTGCCAAATTATACGTCTAAATTTTTGGCTCCGCTCCCCTTTGTAAGTGAAAGGCACAGTCTTAAAAATTTGTGACTTAAAAATTGCCAAAAATCTCGTTGAAACATATATCATTTTGATCACGTGCTAATCAGGAAAATAGGAATTTGAAATTTTCTTTTAATTTTTGAAACTTCGATGATTTTAATTCGATCTCATTACTGGAGTTGTGGTTTTTCCATTTTTATTGAAAATGCCAAATAAAGAAAAGACTACTGTAGTTTTTGTGGAAATGACGACAGGAATGGCTTCAAGTGCCTAGTCAAATACCTTATCGTTGTGATTTTCGTGATTTTATTTTAATGTTTGTTGTGTTTTAATTTTGTTTCTTTTGTTAACATTTTGAGCGTTTGACTTTTTAACTGAAATTCCTTATTTTTTATTGGGAAATTTGAATTTTTAGCCAAGAACTCCCTTATTTATTCAAGCGATTTCATATATCTTTGAAGATCCCTTGATAACTTGACTAATAAGGGGGCTTTTCAGAAATCCATGGTGATAGAGGATATCTTTTCAATTTTCCCGGGGTCTGAAATTAATTCCCTTCACTACAATTACGTGGACCGTTGCCAAGGGCTTTTTACTTCTTTTCCCCTCATTTGTCTTCGTACTGTCTCATTTCTCTCACTTTCTAACTTTTCGATGCTATTTCTCCATCCGACTGTCGCTATTCAATTCCCTCTTTATTCCCAACGCTATTTCGAAATCGCCTATTCACCCAAAATATTGTTTGCTTTGCTTGTTTATGGCGTATCTTTTATCGATTGATTTGATCGATTCATCGATTTTTCAACATGATTTTGATCGTGATTTTTGTAGATTGCATTGAGAAAAATTCAAATATCGATTTTTCAAAGGAATGACAAGTTTCAGAGTACGTGGAACGACGCGGGAACGTGGAAGTTTGGGGCTGGGAACGAATTTCGGAAAGTTCCGGGAAAGGAAGAAAAGACGTCCTGACGAAAAAGTGCAAGGAAAAGGAAGAAAGGCATGTCCTGCTCAGCAATTTTCATCCTCGACTTGAAAGGAAATGTAAGTTTGTGTTTATTATTTAAAAAAAAACGTTAAGGGATTTTCTTGCATAAATATAGCCTTTAAAATATGTCGATTTGTTTGAAATTTTCGAAACTTATTTTATAGCTTTATTTTGAAATGACTCAAAGAAGCCCATTGAAGCGAATGGGGAACTTGAGAATTTATGGTTTTCTTGAAACATATTAAAGGATAAAATAAAAAAGATTAAAAAAACGGTTGAAAAATAAATGTTCCAGGTGATCGTCTCGCGCAACTACCGTGGCGACGTCGACATGTCGTGCATCGAGAAGTTCATGCCGCTGTTGGTTGAAAAGGAGGACGAGGGACTCGCTTCTCCCATTATTCAGGTAGTTGCTTTTTATTACTTAAACATTTCTTTTTTATTCAATTGAATTTTTTGCCTTTTATTTTTATCCTACTTTAACTTTGATTAATTTTGAAATAGCCAAATAGTGATGGTAAAGAAGAAAAGTTAGCGTGAACTCTCAAAGATTCTCTGCCTTTAATTTCTTCACTTTCCCCAATACTTTTCTTCAAAAACAAATGGCGAAGGGAGATGTTTGAGAAAAAGTATTCAATACAAGCATAGTAGGGATTGGGAATTGAAATTATTTTATTTGTAATTTTTCAGAATGGCGACATCAGCTACACGTTCATCAAGCACATGAATCTGTACAGTGAGTGTTATTAAATCAGTTTCAAAGAATTTCTAAAATCGCAGTTTTCAAATCTTTTGATAAGCGAACGTTATAGAGATGTTCAATTGAATCAAATTTTTAAATTCACGCTTCAAACTAATAACAAATTATCAATTTGATACGCTAAGTGATTATCTCTTCCGACTAAAATCCGATTTTCACGAATCAAATTTAGTCGTTTCCGTTTCTCGTAAAAACATGAACGCCGTCATGATGCTGTCGTATCTATACAAGTTGGTTGAGGTAGGTTTTTTTTAAACAAAAATGAGTCATTTTCTCTTTATTATTATCGATAGTTAGTTTAGAAACTAAAAAGAAAGGTCGAAAGAAAAAGACCTTCAAGATAACAAATTGTTCTCGTACTTTTTGTCTTAACAAACCTGATTTTGTATAAAATTGAGGTTTTTTGTTTTCTAATTCTTCGCTTTTCAGGTGTTCTGCAACTACTTCAAAGACTTGGAAGAGGAGTCCGTCAGGGATAATTTCGTGGTGATCTACGAATTATTCGACGAAATGATGGACTTCGGATATCCACAAACCACGGAGGGAAGAATTTTGCAGGAGTAAGATTTTTGCAACTGAAAAAAACTTATCCGAGAAATTTGAATGAGATTTTGAAATTTCTTAAGGCATAGCGTTGAAATTTGGAAAATTAGCTATGGAAACTCGTATACGCTGAAACTAACTCGATTTTAATTTTATTTGGAATAATTTGAAACATACCTTATTTTTTTAGCAATTATTATAACAATAGCATATATGACTCATTGTCTCAAATCCTATCATATTCCATGTTTACAACCCTGGAACATGTTATTTTACAAAAAATGAAATTTTACTCTTTACAGATACATAACCCAAGAAGGTCACCGTCTGGAGGTGGCGCCCCGTCCTCCGATGGCCGTCACCAACGCGGTCAGCTGGCGGTCCGAGGGAATCAGATACAGGAAAAACGAGGTCTTTCTCGACGTCATCGAGTCCGTCAACATGCTGGTGAGTCGGAAAAATTCATTTATTTTTAAAAAATTCGAAAAGAGAAAATTATGATAGTAGTTCGAAATATCTTGGAAAAAAGTGAAAATAAATGTAAAATTTTTGATTTTTAATATACGCTTCAGAAAAAATTTGATAACATTCAAATGAATTTCGATATATTGGGTTTATGCCTTGGGTCGTAAAAAAATAATTAGCTAAATACCTTTGAGATTTCAAGAATTGAAATGCGATTTTTGTAATAACATTGTCTAAAACTCATTCTTTAGTTTATGATTTTAAAATTGCACGATTATGCTATTTCTGGATGATAGATTTCTTGAAATTCGTTGATTTTCGTGTCGTTTTTGAAAATGAATCTGAAAAATACAAGACTGTTTACCTTTCTCATCGGCAAATTGGAAACCTCAAGCCATGCGAAATAGTGTGAGAAAGGAATCGTTTTCCCTACCATCCCTCACCCTATCTCGCATGGCTTGGTGTCTTCAAATAGCCATCCCTCATCTTTTTCAGAATTTTAAAGGTCTTGATTTTCTGATTTGAATTTTTGGAGTGATTGTCGATTTTTTCAGGCGAATGCCCAGGGTACTGTGCTGAGGAGTGAAATTGTGGGGTGCATTCGAATGCGCGTGGTGCTTTCTGGGATGCCCGAACTCAGACTCGGCCTCAACGACAAGGTCATCTTCCAACAGGCTGGAGCCGCTCGTGAGTTGTAAACGCAGAATGCGAGAATTATTGTAGCTTTTGAAAAAATCAATAAAACCGTTTTTCATTTTTAAGAAAGCTACAGTAATCTCTGAAATTAACTTGATTAGATATGAGGTTGAATGAAATTTATTTATGTAGATTTTCGAATTAACGCTTTTTTTGAGATGGCTTTTGTGAGCTTGAATTTTTGACGATTAAAATTATGTGAGAATGAGTGTTGCTAGAGATTATTTTCGTTGTAAAATGGGGAAAATATGGGAGAAAAATCAATTTTGATTTTATCGCCAAAAAGGATCGATTTACTGCAGGTGGTCGCGGCGGGAAAGGAGTTGAGCTGGAGGACGTGAAATTCCACCAGTGCGTTCGATTATCGAGGTTCGATGCGGAGAGAACGATCTCCTTCATTCCACCGGGTAAAATTTTGAAAATGAAAATCTCATTTTGGCCTATTTGTTATTAAAAATTCGAAATAAATTTGATATTTTTAGACGGCGAGTTCGAGCTGATGAGTTATCGCCTCACGACACAGGTCGGTTTCAAAAATACTTCATAAATAAGTGAATTTTCCCGTGAACCATTCGCTTGTGCTAAGAAAGAGATGTCTATTAACAGAACTTTATTACAAACAAACTGTTAGAATAATCACGACACCAACGAACTATCAAAATCTCACTTATATCAGCTGGAATATTATCGATTAACCTGAACATTATTAAATATGAATATGGCTTTCACCATTCTGTTTGATGTGGAAGAAAAAATAAAAAATAATAGATTTCAGGTGAAGCCGTTGATTTGGGTCGAAACGGTAGTGGAAAAGCACACTCACTCCAGAGTTGAATACATGGTCAAGGTATAATAGTTTTACCGATGTTTTAACTTACTTAAATTTTTCTAACATTTCAGGCGAAATCCCAGTTCAAGCGCACTTCGGTCGCCAACCACGTCGAAGTGATCATCCCAGTGCCCTCAGATGCAGACTCCCCGAAATTCAAAACGAGGTAGGTTTCAGGAAAACTTTACTCCGATCAGAAAAAAGACGGTTTAATCGTTCTGGTTTATTGTTCACTAAAACGAAGCTCTAAAATTAAAAATGATGTTTAAAAAATCCCTTATTTATTTTAAAATTAAATAGGATAAATTTTTAGTGTCGGCTCCGTAAAATATGTGCCCGAATTGAGCTCCTTCGTATGGACGATCAGAAGTTTTCCGGGTATTTTTTTTAGTTTTCAAAAAAAACCATTTTAATATTTTTGAAAAAAAATGATATTCTAATTTCTGCAGGTGGCCGCGAATATCTGATGCGAGCCCACTTCTCGCTGCCCTCGATTGTCAGTGAAGAGGTCGAAGGCAAACCGCCCATCAATGTCAAATTCGAAATACCCTACTACACGACTAGCGGGCTCCAGGTCGGCAATTGTTCTCGATTTTTCGAAGTTTGACCCTATAAGCCAAGTCAAAGATTATTTTCTACCAATTTCTTCTTGAAAGCAAAAGTTTGGAACATAAAATGAAAATTTTTATTTTTTCAGGTCCGCTACCTGAAAATCATCGAGAAAAGCGGCTACCAAGCACTGCCCTGGGTTCGCTACGTCACGCAAAATGGCGACTATCAGCTGAGAATGAGCTAATCGATGAAATTATTGATTTGTAATAAAAATTTCAGTAAATCTGGTAGAAAAATACAGTAATCTGATCTTTTGCGAAAAATTGCTGTAATTTTCTATTTTTTATTAATTCTGAAAATCGAAAGAAAGGTTACTGTAATCGTTAATGAAATATGAGAGATTTTTTAAAAAAATATTTACAGGAAATTAAATCCGAAGTCTGTCCAAAGAGAGGCTTCAATTAGTTTCCTGTGATAGAGTATCCATGGTTTCGAAACGTTGATATTTCAAAAGAGAATAGAAGAGAACTTTGCTTGCTTATGAAACATATTTTATATTGTTGATTGGAAGAGAACGCGTCAACATTTAAAAATACGCTAATCGTTTCGTTTCTCTTCTACGCGACTCACTATTTTGCTCCCCAAATTCGGTTTTAATTGCTCTGCAGAATATCGACTTTCTCTCCAATCAACGATAGTGATACGAAATTTCCAAGGGACTTTTGATCCGTGACCCTTTCCGAGAGAAATTTCAAACCACTGATCAATTTATCCATTGTAAGCTAGAATTTTATTTTTAGGGTGCGTATGCTTTTTTAAATAGGTAAAGTCTACGCATTTTTTGTATCCTCTACCTATTTATCTAATTCAAGCTCTTGTGCCTTTTTCCTGAGAATTGTGTTAATTTATTTCCTTTCCCGTCTCAAATCCAATTTTCCTGGGATTTTGTTTACTTTCCTTGGAGTTTAGAGCAATAATCAATTGGGCTTTTAAATGCCGGGGCGTCAGATTCTGTCATCGTTGTTTTCGAAAAATGACGACGTCAAAATTCTGATGTCAGAGTTTGAAAAGACAAATTTAGTTCATATCTATATTTTTCTATTTCTGTGATAGGAAACATTTTTTATTTCGCTTTTCAAAATACCAAATATTCACAAACTTGAGAATCACTTGTGTTATCAAAATCTTATCAAAATATCAATATTTTATTTTATCGGAAAATATGTGATTTAGGCTTTATAGTAGAGTTTATTGAATGGAAAAATCGAATATAATTTCTAGAATTCTATTTTTAGAGTCAGACTTGCACGATTTTCGAGCCGCGTCATACCTTATTGGATAAATTATCCGAGACAATTTTTTACTTACTATCTCTCATCACATGCTTAAAGATGATGACTAATTCTCGCGGTGGTTTTCTTGCAAGTCTGTTTAGAGCAGCTAAAATTTATTTATTCTAATTTTTTTTCCTATCAAATCCTTATCAGTGATGTTACCGTATCCCTTATCGATAATCTTCGTGATAATACGACTCGTTGTTGTGATTTTTATCAGAACTTTGAAGAAATACCGGAAAACGGAGTTTTTCGACGTTTTGATAAAGAAATTTGCCTTCTTCGAAAAATCAATAAAGTTTTTAGAAAAGATGATAAAACTGATAAGAAATCTTTGTTGGGAGAACCAGTGAAATGCAAAGATTCCGGTGGATATCTGACAAATTGACGCGCAAATTTCGCGTTACGCATTACGGGTGAGTTCGTATGCGATGCGTACTTGTGTCGTAATATGGGTGTCGCCTTTTATTTTCGCTCGAATCTTTCAGGCTTTTGATAACTTTTCGAGATTTTCCTGGTTTCTGGTGACGATCATCGTGTTTTACAGCAAACCACAGTCGTAAAAATGTACTGGTTTTATAGGCAAATCAAGAAATCGCAAAAAATCGTTAATTTCTTCTGTCTTCATCGTTCTTTCGAAATTTGAATTGTCCGGGGTTTTCGCGATTTTTCTCGAATCTCTTGGGTTCTGTTGATGATGTTCTTGAATTGCAGTAACTCGCAGTCACGAAAATATTCTAACTTTACCGGAGAATTAACACAATCCAGAAAAATTGAAAATTCTTTCATTTTCCTCGATTTTTCGGAATTTTGAAATATTTCCCAACTTTTGGAGACTTTCGAGTTCAAAACCTTCAGGACAAATTTGGCCACCGCATTACATCGCAGTTGCGGCGGAAAAGTCTCAAGTCTGATTCAAAATTTTATTTAAAAATACGAAACTTTAATACTACCTCCTCAAAAATATCATAAATTTTCTTTCCCCTTTTCTTATTTTCTCGTCTTGTCTTAGATTTTTTTTTTCGAAAAAAAAAATATTAATTTTGTTGATTTGCAGAACTTCAACAATGGAGTCAAACGAGCGAGACAAGGGCAAAGTGGTCGGGGAAAAGGAGGCGAATCAGGATACGGACTCAGACAAGAAGGACCCCCTCAAGGTGAGGGGAATGACTAGAGAAAAGAAGAGATCGAATCGGTTCGGGGAAAAAATGGTATAATTCTCAGATGGGCACTCTGGAGCTGACCGGCTGGTGGGCAGGCCAGGCGACGGACGAAGAGGTGGCCGCTTTGAGTGGGAGGCAGATCTGCAGGATGACTTATCAGATGATCAACGATGAGTGCAGTGAGTTTGAAAGGAGAGAAAAACGACATTGAAATGTTCATAGGGAATTCTGAAAACCTTCAATTTTAAAGGAAAAAAACAATTTGATTAGAAATAACATGCTTTTCAAACAATTGACTTTTAATTGAAATGTTTATGGTATGGGAAATTTTGAAGCTTATTAAAAACGAATTTTCAGCCCCCTTGCCTCTTCCTCACGCTTTGAAGAGGATCATCTACGAGATGACCGAAGAAAGACGGGAAAACGACCCAGGTAGTCATTAATAAAAAAATTAGCTGATAAAAATCTACTAGTAAGAAAATCTGACTGACTATCTTATCAGTCCTTTAAAAAATTTTAAATGATAAGCACTTTCAGAAATGACGGTGAAAGACTGGGTCTGGTTGGTGTGCTTGCTGGCCGAGTGCTCTCCGTCTGTGCCAAAGGACGTTCTCGACGGATGGTTCGATAGGAAAAAGGGGAAGAATGAGGTACGGAGAAGAGACCGTAGTGAAATTTCAAGATACGGCTTTTTTCAGGACAAAGAAGAAAAGCCCATTCCACCTAAGCCCAAATCACGTCGCGATCCCGATCAACAGATTTGTCCGATGACGGTGAGTTTGAGAAAATCTCTAAGGTTTGAAAGAAGAAGACAACAAAAGATGAACTTCTTATCCGATAAGAAACTGTTGAAAAACTATTTAATTTCAGGCGATGCTGCCTCGCCTCAACAAAATCCACATGACCGAGTCGGATCTGTTCACGAAGGTCGTCTGCAAATTTTGGCCACCGGGTAAAAGAAACATTTTGAAGGAAAAATGAAATTGCAAAAAAATTTGAAAATCCATTTCAGACGCAATTGACGCTGCAGTGAAGAAGCTCAGGCATGGCGCGTTCGATACGAGTCTCTACAAAACGTGAGTTTGGAAACAAACAAAACGAATAGATTTCTGGAAAACACAAGGAGTTGCTTTGAAAAGAAAGAAATTAGTTACAGGGCTGGGCGAAAATTTCGGCCGCGAGAGTATCCCTCTCTTGCGACCGAAACTTTATTCAGTCTTGATTAGTTACGTTTCATTGGATAAATTTATGCAAATTTTTAAAAATAAAATTGGTTTCAAGAAAAGGTAAAAATTGTTGGTAAAGTAGAGTAGGTATTAATGAAATTGGAACGATAGTCATCAAGAATTTTAAACATGTTCTTCGAAAGAGGAGATATTATTTGCGAAAATCAAAAGTTATTGGATACGGAGTTAGTAATGCAAAATTACCGTAAAATTTTCAGGGGTTTATCTGAAGCGGAGTACCCGCTGGTGTTCTTCTCCATCGATTGGACGGTGACGCGAATTTCCTACGATGCGAACAGCGCCATCGCCATGGTCGCTACGAGTCTGGCCTGCATCGCTACGGCGTAAGTAGATGTTGGAACGTTTTCCACCGCAAAAATTCAGCCATTTTAAAAAATCAGATTTTGAAGAAAATAAATGAGCGAACCTTACAATTTTTATGTAAATTTAAACAGCATAATTTTGATATGAAATAGCTTACAACTTACAATTCGACATTGATACTTACAGAATTTGCCTTTATCATTAATTGCTTTAATACGTACATTTTTTGTTAGTTTACACTTCTAGCGCGTTAGTTAAATACTATAAAACTAAAATGCAATTTGCGCGCATTCGTGATCATTTTTGAAACTTACAAAAATGTTTAATTTTTGCAGGATCGAAAAATGCTCCGATGAAGAACTCAGCAAAGTCATCAGGATGTACTGCGACGTCAGTGAAAGGACTACCTACACTTTCCAGGCCGCGCTCATTTCGGGTAGGTTTCAAAGATGAAAATATAGGCTTATTGGGAGTTTTGAAGTTTTCACGATAAATAGAGAAAAAAAAACTCTGATTTTTTCAGGTTTCTGATCATTGATCCAAACGAATTTTGTATATTTTTTTTTAATAAAAATCAAAATAAAATGATATATGAAGATGGAAATAAGTGAACTGGTTTTCTTCCAGATGAAGAGCCGATCAAGCTGATCCTGACGGCCCATCGCAAGCTGCTCATGGATGCCAGAAAGCGAAAGAAAATCCTCATCGAAATCGCCAACCTCAACTTCAAAACCGCGATCTTTCTCAAGATTTCACCATTTTTGCAGGTTTGATTGTTTTTAGGTGTCACTAAGGCAAAACTAATCTTGAGAAAAGCTATTTATATAAGGAGATTTTTGAAGCATATTTCGAGCATTTTTCCAAAAAATAAGGTTTTTTTTTCATTTTTAAACTTTATTTTCAACTGCAATTACTTTTACCGAAATAGGGAGATATATAAGATTTTTTCTGAAACATTTTTTTAAATAAAAAATTTTCAGGTCGAGATCCTCGGCGAGACGATGTGGCAGGTGATCAAGGATCTGATCGAGGAGTTTCTCAAAGACGTCAATGAGCAGGTATAGAAGATAAATGTCAAGACTATTCCTAAAAATTTTTAAAATCGCCCCCTAAAATTTAGCATTTTTGGAAATTTGTTTAGAAACTCAAAATCAACCCTGAAATTTGAAGCTTATCTCTAGATTTGTTGAATCAGGGAAATGCTAGAAAAGCATCGAAATGAGCTGATGAGAAATGCTTATAGAGTTCTTCAAAACATTTTCCAATTTTCAGCAAAATCCGCCTTCCGCGCTGGCGATTCCTGAATACGATGAAGATGACGAGGATTTGGGCGAGACAGAATGGATCGATCAGATCATCAGGTAAGATACAGTAATCTGGAAATGATGAAAAATCAACATTTTTGAAAGAAAAAACGTCGATATTCTTTAGAAAATTAGCAATATGTTTAATAAAAAAAGTCATATATTATCAAGTAGGCTCTAAATTACAGTAATCGCATAAATAGAGAAAAAGTGACATTTCTCAAACATAAGTTTCAGAAGAGTCCCCGCAGCGCTGGATGAGCGAAACGCGAAGAAGAGCGAGATGGGCAACCACTTGCAGAAATTGACCAGACTCATAATTCACTACATCGAGCTAGGCAAAATCGCTAAGTCGGGTAAGAATTTTTAATTTCAAAAGGTTTGGCACCATGAATCATCAAACTATAAAATTTCGAGTTTTCTGAAACGTAAATGAAAAGGTTTTTGATTTGATATTCCTCTATCGTATCCAGTCACGGATTAAATCTAGATTTGTCTTTATATGGTTTTTAAATTTGAAACACGAAGATTGAATGTTTTGCAAACCACCAACATTTAAGAATTTTGTTGAAACGTAACTTTTTTCAGGCCACCAAATGCTCTCTTTAATCGAGCGTTTCTACCTGAAGATTTGCTCGGACGCGGACTGTCCATCTCTCATCGAGCACATGGAGAAGACGTACGCGGAGCTGTGCAGAAGAAATCTGGTCCCTTTGGATATGCAGGTTGGTTTGAAAAAATAACACAAAAATCTTGAGAAAAAAGTAGAAAAATATGTAAGTTGGAAAAAGAAAAATGTTAAAAGCTTGAAGAATTTTTTGTCAAATAAAAGTGATTCAACAATCACTTATCCGAAGCTCTAATTGATTGGGTCGAATTTATTTTTTAAAACAACTAGGATATATTCTTTTATTATTTATCCATTTCCAATAGAAAACAATTCAGGAACGAATTTTGTCGGATCTTTTGGGCGAAGAACTGATGAATTCGAGTCGGACGAATTTCTGCGACCTCGTCACCTCTCTGATTGGATTCGCGCATCAGGATTCTAGACCAAAACTGGCCCAACTCGTCCTGGACAAGTATTTCGAAGATTTGGCCGTCAAGAGAATCAAGTAGGTTTCAGAAAAGGATTATTTGACTGGAAAATTTTTAAGGGCAATGCAACAGTTCGAAAAATATCAAGTGTAAAAACGAATAAATTTCAAGAAAAACATTCATTTGAAATAATAATTTCTTGTTAAATGTTAAAGACGGAAAATTGTCATACAGGAAAAAATCGGTTTTTGTCCAGTGATCCAGTGAGCATGAAATATGTTTCAATTTTTTTGAAATTCGGATGAAAATTTTTGCGAATTGTTAAGAATATCTATGATCCATAAGACATCAAAATAAAGAAAAATACTGATAAGCTTCAGAATGAACATGGCAAGTCTGCACATTGAAAGAACTGTCATCCGTTTCGTGGGCAAGGAGTATGCGGCAAAAATGGCTCGGTAAGTGTACGGTGCTTTGATTTACTGTAAAAAATTTGACACCACAATTTTGCAACATATTTGAGAGTCCATAGCGCCAAAGAATATTCGAAATTAATACTTGCGAATTTTCCAGGAACATCATCTACTTTCTGGCGCCGAAGGAATTGGGCGATGACGAAACAGAACTGTCCTACAAGCTGCTGCTCGTCATTTTCGACTCTCTCATCAGTGGGGGAGGCGAGAATTCCTGCAGGTGAAATATTGAAATCTCCGAAGATAATTGTCCCGTAAATTGCTTCGAAAAAGGGAAGTAAATTATTGAATTTCTCCTTGAACTTATTTGAACCTTCTTTGAAACATAAGATAATTTTTTAAATTACAGACTGGAATGTTTTAATCTGATCGGTCTGACTGGCGTGAGGTGCACTTGCAGCGAGAGGAAATTCGACTACAAAGAGGGTGGGCTTTTAAAAAATTTGAATTTTTAATATTCTGTAGCATCTAGTTTCTTACCAAAATTTTAGAAATGTTCAATTTGTTATTCAGATTTTTGTAAATATACCTTTGAAGATTTGTAACAAGCTAACATAGATATTTTATTGCTCTTTCATATTTTGAGACGTAAAGATCGAATACGAATGTTTGCAGAGCCCTGGAAATTGTCGCTGTCGGATTTGGACCTGAAAGACGCCGTCTGGGAGGAGTTCTGTGAGGCGATCTGTCGTCGTTGCGCGCACTCGTCCATCGACGCGTCCGTACTCGTCTACTTCCCGAAGGTCTTCATCGAACAGGTGCGGTAAAATATCGTAATCCTTAAAATGCTCAAAAAATGAGTCTTCCGTAAAAAAGTTTTTCCTTTCAAAATTTTTTATGATGAAAATAAGTTTCTAGACAAACCAAATATTGAACTGTTTTTTTTAATCTTCTGCTCGAGTTGAGAATTTTTTAATGATGATGATTTGATTTCAGCCGACTTTCGAACATTTGCTATTCACCTCCCAACTCCTCAGAGATTTCCAGAAATCCACTGTCAGGCTGCAGTACATGGTTGGTTCATTTGTAGATGGAAAATCACAAATTTAGGTCTAGATTTTTGACAAAAAACCGTATTCTTCAGTTTTAATTACGAATTATCGGTTTGTCCATGATTTTTAGATAAAAATTTCTTGAAACCTAGGAAAACAGTTCGAACTCAATTGAATAGAATGGTCGTTGATTTTCGAACTTATTAAAATTTGTATGCAGAATTGAAACTTCCAGGAATTCTACGGCCACACTCCAGAAGCGCAGAACACGGCGAATGATCTGGCCATGCGACATGTGATCGTCAAACAGATCACTGACTGCATTGACGGCATGAAAACGGCTCTCAGAAAAGTTAGCATTTTTAGGTTTCAGAAGAAAAATATAAGGCGATTCACTGTTTTGAGTTGTTTACCTGTATACTCGAATGATCCTACTAGAGAATTATTTTTCGTTTTTTTCTGAAATGAAAACTAGATTTCGAGACAGTGACACGAGATGAAAATATTAAACGAAAATTGCTATGTCGACCCTGAATGAGCTTATAATGTGCGAAAAATTAGCCTTCAAATTTTCTAGGGCACCTGGAGGGAGCACGAACGCGCGATGTCAACGACGATTTCGAGTTGGATGAGCGCGATTCTGGCCGACAACAAACCCATTCGCGCGCCACTCATGCAGTTTACCAAGGACATCGTCAATCAGATCGTGTAGGTTTCAAGAAACTGTTGAAAAAATCGAGGAAAACTTTGAAGTTGATGGGCGAAATTTTATTGTAAAAAAAAATGAAAATATTTAAATTTTGCACAAAAATTTGACCCTCTATAGGATCGAGACCGCCGGCCAGAGCCATCCTTCGGCTGCTTGTTTGATCGGCACAACCACTGCGCCATTCGACCGACTCTGCGCGTTCACACAGATCGACCATGGCGCCATCATTCACGAGATAATCCGGGACAAGCGGATCGAGGAATTCGAAGCCTTCTACGGTCTGGATGCGGGGGTAGGGAATTGGAATTTTCACACGCAAAAAAAATTAGAAAATTGAAAATTTTGCCCGATTTTGAATTAGGTATTCGAGAATTCTTACACAAGAACTACACATTTTTGAGCTGATTTGTTTCATTTTCAGAAGCTTTAAAGAAAAATAATCTATACAAGTTTCAAGGCTCTTCATAGAAATTTAAATGAGAAAAAAAAACCATTAAAAATGACTTATCAAAATGGGAAAAATGAATATACTTCAAAAAAATTTTCGAAAATACTCGAACAGTGATTTCGTACTTTCAGAAAAGTAAACATTAATTAAATGAAAAAAGAAAATGTTTCAGATCCTTGAGAACATCCGCATCGAGGGCAACTGCACACAGCTGAAGCATCTCTATTCGTTGATCACAGAGTCGTTGTTGAAGACGTTCGATGAGGACGAGCTGAAGGCGAATTGGCGACACGCAGACACCACAATTCCGATGGAGGATTCGCCACACTTCTGGCTCACGTCCGTGCTCTGCACCAGGATTCACCGTGGAGTCGGTAAGTGCACTTTGGGGTCAAATTAAGAAGATTATTGATTTTTGGAGATTTTAAGGAAGATTGATTTTTTGAACTTGAAAGGTATTGATTCGGAGGAATTTTAAAGAGAAAACTAGACTTCTGAAGCGTATTTAAAACTTTGGAAGTTCCACTAATTGCTGATGCCGAATGTTCAAGATATTGGAAATTTTCTGAAACGTATCTAAGACCAAAATGATCGAAATAAAAACGTTCAGCCTCGCCCCTCGAAGAGACAGCCCTGAAGACGATGTACAGTCAGTCGAACGAGAGGGTTTCCTCGATCTTCGTGGATTACGCCCTGCACCATCTGCTCAAAACAATGTTCGTCTCCGTTCCGCCCCAGAAGTTCGAGCCCCTGTAAGAAAAATTTACTTTTTCTAGAAAGAAAAATAGAATTTTTGGAAGAAATGGCATTTTGAGAGCTATTTTTGAAATTTTGTTTGTAAGAAATTGAGGTATTTTAAAGAAAATGTCATTTTGAGTTGTATTTTCTGGAAAAGTGATTTTTTGAAGAAAAAAGTTCGATGTTTTAAAAAACTAACATTTAAAAAATGATTTTAGGTCGATGCGCGATTTCTTCGCCTCATTGTTCTTCCAAATCATCAACGTCGTCGTCAACGAAAAGAGGACAATTCCAAAGGCTGATGCAAGTTTTCTTTTTGTTGAAAAATAAATAGGTTTTAAAAATTTCCCAGCAAAATAATTTTCTTTTGTTTTACTGTGTCCATAAATTTGGAATTACTATAAAAATCTAATATCTGAAAATTTGCGGATTTGTTAGTGAGAAGATAAGTTTCAAGGAGAATAATACGATATTTCACGAGAATTTTGAACAATTACAGTTTCCCAGTTTTTGAACTTTTAAAGAACTGATTCTTTCAGGAAGACACGATCGTGGCCATGTTTAAGGATTCGATCTCGAAATGCGGAACCGCGGATCGGGAAACTTCCGGCAGAACGTATTCAATCACAGAGAGCTTCGTCACCTACTTCACCGCCTTTCTGACTGCTTCTTGTATGTTGATTCTTTCTTTAAATTTTGTTTTTTTGGTAGTTTTCAAAATTTAAACAACCTTCAAAGTTCTCTATTGAAAATGTTTACTCTGCGATTAGATTACCTATCTAACTTTACTTTAGCATCTACGAAAATGCAATATTGATTTCAAAATGTTGCGATTTGTAGTGAATGTGAATAGGTTTCAAAGAATAGAGAAATTTTTAGATCAACTAGTGCGACGTTTTATATACATCAAAGAGGAAATAATGTTTCAAAATCTTCAGCCCCCGACTGTCCCCTGATCCTGTCTTTGCGGGATCGATTTGCTCAAATTGTGGCCGAGGAGCTGAAAGATCATCTCCATGCTTGGATCGAGAACGCCGACTGCAGAACCAGCCTTTTGAACTCGTTCCAGCCACTCTTCGACTACCTGACAGCCAAGGGATTGGTGAGTTGTTAAAATTTGAAAACAGAAAATGGTATATTTCAAACAATTTCGATAATAAGTCAATCACAATAGATAGTAGCTTGAACTTGTTCTTCGATCTTTGGAGTAAATTGAAATGTTATTTTTTCAGATCACCGAAAAATCGATCCAGTCCGAGCTCAGGGTCTGCCAGCCTCTGATTTTCAACGATGAGATCGGCGCTTCTGTCGCCAGGTCGATTCAGATTCAGGTATGCTAATTTTCAACAATTTGAATATGAAACATCGTGTTTTAATTTATTTAGCCAAGAAAATTTGCTTTATTTCACTAGCTTTAAATTTCAAATTTTTTAAGGAAAAAAATTTCAGGTCCAATCGACTGACAAATCATTTATGTCAACGCTGAACTGGAAGATCCTCATCCCTACTTTAGTTCAGGAAGAAATCACGAATGAAGACGACAAAAAACTCTATCCGAGTTAGTCAAATTCGATTTTTTCGGAAAATTTAGAAC
Organism: Diploscapter coronatus; assembly: GCA_964036155.1. Taxonomy (NCBI): domain Eukaryota; kingdom Metazoa; phylum Nematoda; class Chromadorea; order Rhabditida; family Rhabditidae; genus Diploscapter; species Diploscapter coronatus. The sequence continues at coordinate 41,191,279 of OZ038422.1, read as the reverse complement.
CCCAATTCCTCAATCAATTTACTGAAATCTAAAGAGATGCGGGAAATTTTTAAACGTACAAAATTTTTGAGTACGTTTCAAGAAACTTTGAATAAGATTGGAAATTTACATTGTCGTTATCTTGTGCACGCCCAACAAAAAAAACGTCAATATTTTTCAGTCCGCGAGTTCGCTATCCAGCAACGCCACATCGAGGGCAATGAGCATTTCCTGACTGCCATCAGACTCTTCTGCAAATATGCTGATGCGGACATGCAATTCAAGGTAGGTTTCAGGAAATCAAAATGAAACGTTCTGCTTCAAAGCATATTACAGCCAGTTTCTAACGAATGTTTTTAACATGAGAATTCAAATTTTTAAATCTCTACAAGGTTAATTTTAAAAATAGTAAATTTCAGCTTCTCGAGTTCGCGACCAACTACCTGGTCACGCATCTGAGCGTGGACGATAACATTCTGAAGGCGATTTCCGGAGAGCGACCTGTCGAGCATGCTGATGTGAGAATTTTTAAACTTGAACAAATTTATAGGTTTCAGAAAAATCTTAAATGAATCAAATTATCGCATTTTTAATCTCTTAGTTAGCGTACAGATTGTCTAGTAATAAAATTCTGATGATGTAAAAAAGTGAATGAAAATGATGTGAGAGTTTTGTCAAAATCTGAAAATAAGTGAAAAAAACATTAAAATGCGAATATTTTAACTCTTGCTTTTGAAAAAATTAAATTTCAGCACCCCCAAATTTTCGAGCTCATGCTGCAATTCGCCCTGATGGAATACGTGAATGGCGTCTTGGCGAGGGCAACGAAAAACAAGCCAAAGGAGCAGGAAAATGACCAGCCCGGCTACTTCAGCGATTCAGAATATATCAAGGTTCGATTTGCCTATTTTTTGAAAGGTTGCACTTTTTAATTTCGAGATTTGTTCGAAGTGAAAAGCTACAGTACGAAAAGTCTTGACTAAAAATTCTAGAAATTTTTGAGAAAATTAACACGTTTAGGCTTCGATCGTCCGCAAGGGAAGTGCCGCGTCAGTGTCAAGTGCGATGCGAAGAGCCGTACAAAATAGCAGCACTTCAGTCGCTTCGACCAACGCGTCTTTCTCGTCGTCTGGTAGGGCAGTGTGTTGAAAATGACACAAATTGACACTTTGTAGCTTTGAACCCAATCTTCTTGTAGATTATATTTGAAAAATATTACTGTTTTAACTGCGCAAGGACTCATGCAGGATTGCAAGTTTGAGACCCGATCGGTTTTTTTCGGATCTAACTTTGCAACTTCTGGGGACTCTTGCGATTAAATTTCTTGGAAATTTCAATGATTTGAATCTTTTTGAAGTCTAATATTTTTTCCTTTTTCAGTGAGTCGCGCCTCAAATACGGCTCTTCAGTCCTCAACGTCCGCTTCGGGCCTTCTCCCACTGTGCACTTATTCGACCACCCAGGTAAAAAATTGAAAATTTGTAATTTTTAGGTTAAGCTTACATATTTTAAAATTAATTTTAGAGCTAAAATGAACTTTAAAATAACTGAGTTTAATAGTTAATCTCACTAAAATAAATCTGAAATAAAATTGATTTTAGATTGAAGTCCATCGTTTTAACTTTGTAGTTATTTGCCAATTGTTTCAGGAAGAATTCGTCAACCAGCATTGGTACAACTGCTATACATGCAATATGGTCGACACGGTTGGAGTGTGCACGGTCTGCGCAGTCAACTGCCACAGGGGACACGATTTGTCGTACAGGTGAGGATTCTTTTTTCTTTAGATATATATATATTTTTTTTATAAACAAGGCATACTAATTGACTTTCAATCTATACCTTAGCTTATCAAGATCATTTGAAGCTTATTATAATTGATCTTTGATATTCTTGTTTTTTAATCACCGTTCAACTAAGTCTATGGCTGGTGTTAATCCTCATTAGAACCGCGAGTTTTTATGGTCACACTCCGTTCTAATGAGAATTCATCGAATTTGTCAAGATATATATATATTTTTTTTTAAATGTGTTGAAACTTATCGAAATGAAATTTTGAGAAAAAAACAAGATCTAAAAATTTCAGCAAACGCGGCTCGTTTTTCTGCGACTGCGGTCACGCGAAGTGCGCCTCTATGACGTCGACCGCGCACGCCCCGAACGCCACGAACGCCTCGTTGGGAAGAACGCCCCCGCTAAATCCGCCCCCGCAAACGGTCGCCTCCCTGCCGAATGACTTCGTCTTCCATCAGGAAATGCAACTCGACTGGGCCAAGATCGAACCCTTCGCGGTAGGTGGCTTCAAGCAAATAGGAAAAGCGAAATTTCTCGGAAGCATAAGTTTCCGAGGTTTTCGACTGGGTAGAAAGAAAAAGATTTTGAAATCAGACTTTTAATGAAGGAATGTTATGAAAAGGGTGAGATTCAAAAAGTGCAAAAAGCTGTTTCTCACAATATTTGAAATTTGGAATTAAAATCTTTCACTTAAATTTAAACAAAAAACGAAATTTTCAGAAAATCATCGGCGAGCTGCTGATGACGAAGGGCGGCGACTGCATGCAGAGGTTGGCCGCGGCGTGTCAAAAAGGCAACAATCTGAGGTGGAAAATCGACGAGAAGCGACAGGCCCAGCTCAATGCAATTAGGTATTTGTATCGATCAAATGAAATGAGATTTTATCTGTTAAAAAGTGCCGTTACGGAGAATGAGTGCAAAGAGGGGGGTTAGAGTATAGAAAAGAGAAATACGCAATTTCCTGTCTCTCTCTCTTGAGCCCTTTCTTCCTATTTTTCAACACACGAACTTTCACTTCATTTGACCAGAACAATAAAATATACTAATTTTCTTTCATTTTTAAACTTGACTCTAAATGAACAGTTCGAAATCGTTATCATTTTGGACTCATTACTGAAATAAACTAAGTTAAAATATATGAATTTGTTCCAGAGCCACCCATCCCATGCAAATCGAAACCGACGGACCAGCTATCATAGAGGCGATTGATTTGAAGGTTGGTTTTTTAACAAAAAAAAAAAGGTTTGAAAATAATATAGGTTTTAGTTTTCTTAGAAATATAGTGCCAAAAGAATCAGTGATAATCTTGGTTTTTCGTTATCAAAAATTGATGTTTCAAGGAAAGTTGAGATAAAAGAGCATTTTTTACTGGTTACTGAGAGCTTCAGATTTAGAACAGAACTTGAAAAAATAGATTTTTCTTAAGATGGACCTGAAAATGCTGATCGACGCGAAGTCGCCGGCCCAATTGGTGAACGCGTCCACGACGTCGATTTCCACTGGCGGACAGGCCCAGAATGCCGCCAATCAGGTCGGAGGAGAAAATGTAGGCTTTTTAAAGTCCTTAAATATTCAAAAAAGACTTCTATTCTGATTATTTTAAAACAATTTATTTTTGAAAAATCTTTTTTTCACAAATACTGATCATCGTCAAAACGATTATTCTTTTGATTTCTGATTTTTTAAACTTATTTATTCGACAACTTTTCAAGTTTACTAGATAAAACATCGATGGAACTCAATGGCCAGCAAAGTTCTTTCTTAAAAGATTTCTGAAACATTTTTATTTGAATTTTTAAAAGTGATAAGAATACAAGATATGATCCCAATATATTGCAAATTTCTTCTCGTTTTGTCTTGAAGTCTTGTGAGGCATTTATATTCTGATGAAAGAACGCGATTTTGCAGTCGACCCCCGCGGCGGATCGCTCTCGCGCGAGGGACATGTCTGTCGTCGTTCGACTGTCCGAGCTGGCCTTCGTCTGGCTGATGGTGTCCGACGGAGGGACGACGCTGCAAATCATCATGCCCCAATGGAGCACCGATCTGGCCGAATCGCTTCAGGTAAAAAATTTTGATTTCCTTATCCCCACCTTCTCAAGTTTCAATCTGGACGAGTCGCTCTAGGTATTTTCCTCGATTTTTAAAATGATCAAATAATTAGAAGAGGTAACACACTGGATTAATTCACTGCTTTTAAAATGTATCTTTGCTAATCTTTTAGTGTTTTTGTTTTCCTTTAATTTATTACACGGGTATTGCTACTAGGTCTTTCTTTTGCTTATGAGAAATGGTTGAAGCATAGTTTGACGTTTGCAATTTCTGCAGATGAAAGCGTAGGTAAATAGAACCGCGAAATAAAGATCATTCGAGGAGAAAAATTGAAACATTTTTTAAAAATCTAAATTTGGATAAGTATTGAGCTCTCAAATGGCGACCAACTGTTATAATGTTAGAAATATTCTTTCTGTACGAACCTCTGAAATTACCAGAAATATTGACTTTTGGAAAACCGACATTTCAGAACGCCCGCGTCACTACGGAACAGCTCGGGTTTGTGGGCTATCGAATCGCAGCGAGTGGAAGGAAAATCGCCATTTCTGGCCAAAATGACGTCCTCATCGCGACGATCAACGATGAAGGGGAACTAATCGAGAAGTACTCCATCAAGGTGAGGGCCTTTCATTAAAATAATATTCGACAAACTACTAATCATGAAGAAATCGAGTTTTGAACTGAATTTTTGTGAACTTTATTTCGAGAAATAGGCGTTCAATATGCGATTTTGCAGAATGAAATGAGCCGAAATCGCTAACTTTAGGGAAATAAAATCTAGATTGGAGTTTTTGTGAAGCACATCTAAAAATATTTAACCTTTCAATGATTCCTAAAGGTAGTCTTTGTTACAGCAGAAAAGAATGAATTTTGCTTTTTTACTGCTCAACTAGCTTATTGCCAATTGGTCTTTATTAAAAAATGTTAATTAGGACGAGAGATGAAACATATTTGAAAAGGTTATTTGGAAACCACAAGACAGCGCAAGATAGTATAGGGTTAGGACAAAGTACGGGAGATGATGATAGGCCTTCTTTTCCCACTTTCTCAATGTCTCGTACACTCGCGGCTTCCAAGTTGTCGACTGAAAAGGTGAAATTTGAAAAGTTTCAGATAAACGATGTGATTCCACTCGGTGCGCCTCCGATTCACGTCACGAATCAGGTGATCAAGTGCGTCTGGGCGCACACCAAAACGCAGTCGTTCGTCGCCGTCGTTACCATGCAATTCGTCAGGTAAAATTAAGAAGAATACAGTAATCAGAATTTTTAAGAAAATTGATATTTTCCAAATTGGGCAGTTACTATCTGATGGAGAGGACGGGGTGTTTAGTTAGAGATAGGGTTGGGGGGCTAGAGTAGGAAGAAATAGTGTGGGAAAGACATTCTCCATCATATAGTACTTGCCTCTAGGTTCCAGTCATTTTGCAAGAATCGAATTTCAAAATTTTTTTTAATGAAATCTAAAAAAACGCCTGAAACCTATGATTTTTAAATTCGAATTTTCAGAGTCTACGATCCCATGCAAGATACGACCAACTTCGTGGAGGAAATGGTTTTGCCACTGGGCAATATTGAAGACGTGCAGTTGGTTGTCATGCAGAAGAAGAAGAACGAGCGAGGACAAAACGATGAAAATACGTCACAGGTGAAATTAACAAAAAAAAGTTAATTAGGGGTGAAAATTTAAATTGAGTTTGAAAAGTTAAAAATGAGAATATTTCAGACAGTCTGGGCCTTGATTCTCAGCAGCACCGGGTTGTTCTACGAGCATGAGATCGTCAATGTAAGCAGTTCTCCTAAACAAATGTTTAACGTTCGTCTAAGAGTCTGAGAGACAAATTGCCATCGATAAACTTTGAAGCGTACAGTTATATTCTATTTCGGTTTGACGATGCGCTCTATAAAAATTCAAAAAGACCAACTGGATTAGCATAGAATAATTTAAACGCAAAGTTCATTGAAATTTGAAACGTATAAGATTTTGGAGTTTATAATTGGCATGATAATGATACTCATGTGTGAAATTGTTTTCGCTTCTCTCGTTGATAATTTCAAATATTCCTGAAACTTATTCGAAGGTTTTTCAGAGTCGCGCCAGCAATATGTCCTATTTCTTGACGAACACGATCGCCTGTTTGCCCGCTCCGAATTCTCAAATGCCAGGCCACGGCGGCTCCATCTCTCTGTTCTATTCGGAGGTATGAAACATTTGAAAAATTCTGAAAAGGAGATCAAATGTTTGAAATATCTTTCAGAGGTTGGGGAAATAATAGTAGTTTGTTTAAAACATAATCGTTTCCAGTATTGGAATATGTTCAAAAACTTAACAAATATTTTATAAGAACGACAATTCGGGGAAATTCAGATATTTTTAAATGGGAAAAAATTACGTCTATAGCCTTTCAAAATAAAAAAATTCACAGGCCTACAACACAGTGTTCATCTCGTTCGAGAAAGCGACCATGGTTGCGGCGTTTCCCGAAGATCCCTCGGTTGAAGAGCACTGGAAATGGACCAAGATCGCCCTGCCCTGGCCCGTTAGCTGCTGGCAGGAGAGCAGTGGCGTTATCACCTGCCTCAATTACCCACAGGTAAAAAATGAAAAGTTTAGACAAATCTATAAATATTGATTTAGTGATTTTTTCACCAGTTCGAAAATTAAAAAAAAAAAATTACATTAGGGATAAAAAAATAAAAAATGTTCAACTTTCGAATTTTTAAATATTAAAACTTTTTGAGACAGTAATAAGAGAAAAGCTACAAGAAAAATAAGAAAATAAACAACAAAATGCATTTTTCTAGGCCAACCACCTGATCGCAATGAGTTTCTCGGAAAATGGGAAACTCAACGTCCAATCGACGAATCTGTACCGAAGTGCGTTTGGACACCAGATCTACACACCCACCACCAGGCATACGGTAGGTCGAAATCAGACGTTGCGGCGCCTTCGAACCGCATAAAATGAGATAGTGTGTCTTATCGAGAGAGAGAGAGAGAGAAGACTTTTCTAAAATTGAAACTTATTTGGAAAATAGCAAAATTGATATTTCCAGGTGGTTTCCCTGACGTTCTTCCAAGACATGCCCACTATTATGGCTCATCAACTCGTCTGGAGGCAACTGGCCGACCTGTGGATTGACGGCTGCCCCCTGGTAGAGCCGAAAAAGAATTTCGAAATTTACAATTTTGGACTTCAGGTCTCGCACAAAATCGTCGAAATCAACGAGGAAAACGTGGCTGATCAACTCGCGAAAGAGGATCTGATCCCCATGATGGAAAAGTGCGAGCCGATCACGAGGTTAGAAATTTCGAGAGGACAAATTTAGGATTTCTTTTTTATTTGAAAAGAAATGATTTATCACACCTCATTGATCTAGGCAAACTATTCATCATTATGGAAATTGTTTGAAACATAGAGAATTTTGATTGAAAAATGAAGATTTTATCTTTCACCGGCCATTAAAGAACCGCTATCAAAACCCCAAAATGAATTAGCTTTATGTAACTTTTTTGAAACAACGTCATTTTTCAGAACGGAAATCACATCCCAGATCCTGCAGCAGCACTACAGCACTGAGGATTTGCACGCGAGGTTCAACACGATTGGAGCGAGTCCCGTGGTCGCTATTCAGGTACACGGGCTTAAAAATACCTGAATATAAAAATTAAGGAGTATTGCGATTTAAAAATATTGAAATCTGCATTTTTTTTAAAGTTTCTATGAAAAATGATATCGTAGTTTTTGAAAATTTTCAGTACTGAGAAATAAGTAGAAGTAGAAAAATTGTCTGGGAATATTTTTAAATGCAAAAAGTTTTAGGCCGAAGAATTCGATGTGATGATCCGCGTGGTTGAGCCAGTAGTGGTCAGAGCGATCAGAATTGAAGTCCCCGCGTCAAATTACCCGCAGGTAAAATTAATGACAAATATTTTGATCTAGGTTTAAAATGAAGTTTTAGTTAAAAAAAAAAAACTACATTTAAGCTAACAAAAAAATCATAAATTGAAATGTAGGAAATGGTCATCCCGGCTATCAACCGGACGGTGTTCATCTTCACCAACGTGAAACGATTCTACGACATTTGTCTCACGCGACAGGTTGGAATTTAGATTTTTATGTTTAACACAAGAGCTTTCTATGAATTAATTGGGAAGTTGGGGAAAATAAGTTAAGCATTGTTTGAAACCAACATGCAAAAAGAATCATCGAAAATTCCGTAAAGTCGCGTTTCTACCTCTCCACCTGGAGTTTTCCGTTCATCATTGGAGGAGATGTGTGTGAAAAATTGGATTTGAAATTTAGTGATGTCTACGTGAAATTAGAAAAGCTCGATTCTTTGAGCTTTGTAGTAAAATGATAAAACAGATTATATTGCATGGGTTTTCATGAGTTATTTTAGGACTGTTTTGAAACGTATTCAAAAATAATTAAAAATAAAAACGAAAGCTTTGAAAATTTTCAGGAGTCGATGCTTTTGGAGAATCGAGCGATCCGTCTGACGTTCAGACATCGCCAACCGGCCACACAGCACACCATCACGATCATTTCCCTGCGGCTGTTTGGAGTCTCCAGCAAGGAGTTCGGAGCCATGAGAACGCAGAGATTTTGCAGGCCTCCGGCTAGGTTGGAGTTTTGAGAAAAAAAAACAATTAAAAACTCATTGAAAGAAAGGAAGATGGTCGAAGATGATATTGATTAACTAAATATGAAAGTGGAAGAATGGATTTTCAAGAATATTTCACTGTACGTTTCACAATTTTCATAAAATCAAATGGAAAGCTTCCCGTTGATTCTTCTTGGTCATAAAAAAATGAAAACTGAATTTCGAAAATTCCGAAGTGGTAAATTGTTCAGCCTCCCCGATCAAATCGTGCGAGCCTACCTCTATCTGATCTCGAAATTGATCGCTGAGAAGTCAATCGAAGCGGACAAGGGAAAACTGCACAAACTCTCTGAACAACAACTCAGGTAGAAATCATAAAAATATTTCGAACTTTGAATAAACATAACTAAAAGTGATCTTTCAGTCTGAAGAGCAGCCATTGTGATGTGATCGCTGCGGCAAAACACCTGCTGAGGGCAGTGACCAAGGACAGAATCGAGTACTACATGTTCAAGGTGGGGGTTTTCTTAAGGAATGCTATTTTTGAGAAAAAAACGAAATCAAAATCCGAGCTTTGAAAGAAAAATGACTAAAATTATTATTATTATTATTCGCACAAATTTACTGTTATTTCGAAAAACCTTGAAACATATGCTATATTTATGAGAAGAAAATAGATCTTGTAAATTAGTTAGGTTTCAAGAATTTTCAAACTAATAACGACGTGAAAAATGTGATTAATTTGCATGACTTGAAATAGTTGTTTTTTCCAGGACAAATACCTGATCGCCGAGTTGAAGCAGTTCGACGTGGTCGGATTCAGACTCCCGCACGATCTCGTCCTGCCTGTCATCGTCCAACTCAAAATGGCCATGTACACCAGATGGAAAGTGATTGATGGACTCATTCATAGTGGTGAGAAGGATTTCCCGATTTGATTGATAAAGAAGATAGAAGTAGGGGTGCTGAATTAAACCTCTATTAATTACGTCGAAAGGGGAATTTCTTTTGAAACATAAACATTATCATTATTCCTAAATGTGGTATTCTTTAAAAAATGAAATCACCAAATGCAGATTTCTAAACTGATTAACATCATTTTAAAAGCATATTTGAAAGGTTTTTTCTTATGAAGACGAAAAATCCGATGAAACGAATTTTAACCATCGATTTTTCAGTTTTCGGCTCGCCGGTGGCATTCGTGCAAATGCTCTGCAGACAGCTGGACACCTGTCAATTCACTACGTCTTTGACCTGGTAATTAAATTGGTTCATTGATAAATGGGATAATTAACTCTGAAATGCTTATTTGTTCTTTTCTTGAAAATTTTTAAATTCTCTATAACTTAGATAACTAGAATAATTGAGTCAAAACATTAATTACCATTATTTTTTCAGCCTAATCTCGATCCTGGAAGTGGTGATCGCGACGATTTTCGTCTACGTCAGTCAGAACGACAAGAACACGGAAAAGCTGGTGTCGATCTACTTCGATTTGTTCGGCAAATCGAAAAATCCGCTCGTCGCGCAGAAAATCAGACATCTCACTCAGGTAGGGCGAATTTTTGGGAGACACGATTTATATGGCAACTTGAAAACCGCGAAACACGAGACATTGAGAAATAGTGTGGGGAAAGAAAGCCTATCATCGTTCCCCAATATCCTACCCTAACCCCTCATACTATTTCTCGCAGTTTTCAAATAATCATTTGCGTAGGTTTCAAGCAAAGTCGATTTTGGATACGAATTCTAAGACATGATCAGAAATAAATTTCCTTAACTTTGTGAAAAATCAATAAAAACTTATCTGGAAGGTGAAATAGTGATTTTCAAAGGAAAGATGAAGTACGTTTCTTGAAAAGTAATGTGTTGATGAGAAATTTTACTATTGTTCTCGCGCGGTGAATTGGGAATCTAAAGTGGAAAATTTTCTAATTTTTTGTGAAAATATTGATTAGACTTGCAGGAAAACAGTTGCAAAGATTCATCATCATCTCTAGGGCATATGATGAGAGATAGTAATTTAAAACCACCTAGAATAAGCCATCGAATAAGGAATAATGCGGCTCGAAGAAACGTGCAAGTCTGATATTGATTGTTTTCCAGGTGATGGTCTACTCCTGTTCTGTGGCAGCTCGGGACGACCGAATTCTCTACAAGGCTTTCAAAGAGTCCAAGCAGCTCTCGCTGCTGAAATTCGCCGCCCTCCGTCCGTTCTACGAGAAAGCCCGCCTTCTGACTCCCGACGACAACAAAGCCGACGTCGAACAGCTCATGGGTGAACTGATGAACGACGACGACGAGGGAGTTGAGAATAGAGGTGGGGGAATTTTCGACTTAAAAAAAAACTATTTTGTAATTAAGCGATATGTGAACTGAAGGTATAGCAAAAATTTCGATATTAGAGAATTTTTGAAACATTTCTTTTTTTTTCATTTAATAATCAATTTATTATGGAGTTGAATAAAATGTCGAACTTGAAAATTCTTTGAAACGTATTTTATTTTTGCAGACCTAAGCTGGATGAACTACCTCCTAACGGCGATTCTGCACAAAGTCAATTCGGAGATTAATATCAACAGTGGACTGTTATTGGGGTGAGTTTTTCCGACTAAAATCAACAACAAAATCCTAGATTTATCTTTTTTGGTCTCTTGTACTATACACCGGATTTTAGGATAAGGGAGTTTAGGGCAAAGGAGAGAAATAAGAAGACGGTCTTTTACAGGCAGTGTCGGTGTATAGTACAGCAAGCTGACTTTTTTCAATTTGTGGAAACGAATTTTCACAAATTTGTCCATCATTTAAAAATCATTTGTTTGCTTCCAGAAAGAACGACTCCTCCTCGATGATCCTGATCGCGATCGTGATCATGTCGAACCTCAACCCCGCCAAACTCCAGCCCCACATCGAGCAAATGGTCAGATGCATCGATTGGGCGCAGGCTAAAGGTCGGACTTGAAATTTTTTGTTGAGGCTACGAAGGAACATGTATTAATGAAACATACACTCGGGATACTTTACCGGCTTTTTGAAGCATATCTAATATGATCTTTGGTAACTTTTTTGATTAGTGATAACCTAATCCGGTCATTGACTCTTATCAAGTTTGAGAGAGAGAGAGAAGTCAGACTGAGCTTTTAAGGTTGGGTTTCTTCAAACAGCCAGAGTCTAATTATGACTAATATTTGTTTTGATTTTTAAAAATTTTGAAACCTATTTTAAAAACAAATCGAATTTTCAGGAGATGACACAAAAGTGCCCCTTGTTGAAATCAACGATGTCAACTACAGGTATCAATTCATATGGCCCCTGTATTTACAGACGCGGCTCGTTTTTCTTCCTTTCCTATGTCCCCAATCCGTCTGTAAATACAGAGAACCAGCTCATATAAACTCATCAAATTCTAAACTTTAGCTAAAATTGTATGTTTTCATAATAAAATCATGATATCTGGCTTTTTAACCCTCCTCCCAATCTGAAGAGTTAGAAATTTGATTTAAGAGGTTGATTTTCAGACGACTTCTTTTCCTACGGATCATCTCCGTCCTCATCAGCAAGTTCACCGACAGATTAGATCCCAAGAAAAAGGTGACGAAATTTCACAATTCTATATGCGCAAGACAGCCGCTAGGACTGTAAATGTTTAGACACGCGCACGCACGTCTAAACATTTACAGCTCTGATTCCGACTTGTTTTATTTCAAAACTAAAGTCGAATATTTGTAGATCGACATCGTGGATGGTCGCGCAACCTCGGTTGAAGCGGACTATTTGGATGAGAATGCCTCCCTGACATCGGTATCGACTCAGACCTCATCAACCCAACTGGACGAGCAGTCCTCCAGAAAGAAGCAGATCCAGAAAATGCTCGAAAATGTAGGAGTTCAAATTTTTTTGAAAGAATCAGTTTGAAAAAGTAATTGATACGTTTAAAAAAACCCTAAAAGCAATAATTTATTTTTATAGTCCATCGTGTTGACATGAGGCTAGGGTTAGACCTTAGAATTTTTGACACTCTCATTGTCATGTTTAACATGGAAGTGTGCAAAACTAAAGTCTGGGACTGGGATAAATTAAAATAAAAGCGACTTTCAGATCGCCCAACTCCTGCTGGAAAACGACGCGCTGGACTTCTTCCTGAAGATCGCGCTTCACGTCGCCCCGATCTGGAAGCAGGGCAAGGTCTCTCAAATCAGGGTAATTTTTCGTTAAATTTTGGAAAAATGATTTTTTTAATTTCTAAAAGAATCCAATTTGAAGTTTTGAAAGAAAGAACAACGAAAATTTCAGCGCCAACAGGTGGAAGCGAATGCGCAAGCTCTGGCAGCAAGAAACATCATCCCCGAACAAGCCTTAGAGGAAGAGCACGAGAAAATCAGCGTAAGAAAATTTTGAAAACACAAATTGAATTTTTTTAGATAATAAAAGAATTTTAAGACCCACTACATGCAGCTCTTGACGGATGTGGCTCTGAAAATTCCCGCCCAACTCAAGAAAATCAAAAAGGATCTGGAATTCGACGCCAAGTGGCAAAAGGTTAGAAATTTTAGAAGTGCACAACAAATCAGCAACTGGTCATTAAAATTTCAATTTTGAATTAAAAACTTGATGCATTTGAGAAAAAAAACATTCGGAAAACAAACTCAAATCTCTAGTTAAATTATGTTTAGTGTTCAAATTTCTATCGCCTATTATTTGAAGCGCACAATTTCTTTCAGGTGGTCTGTGAGATGCAGTCGATGAGAAACTACCCGAGTCTCGTCAAGTATTCTAAGAAGCTGCTCCACGCGATCTGTGATGGTGATAGGTAGAAATTTTCGAAGATCTAACAGCAAAAAGTTAAGAAGACAAAACCGACCATTTGAATTTCAGAGAGAAGTGCCGAGTCATGAGGGACGCCTACAAAATGATCCAGCAGCTGGAGACGCTCAAACGGAAATACGCCAATTTGAAGTGAGCATTAGAATCAGCCGTTGCAACGTTTTCCACCGCAAAAATTCCGTCATTATCTCCTGTCCTATTATTAACAATAGTAATTCACATGCTGACTGGACACACATTCATTCCGCATAGGGGATATTTGCGATGAAAAACGTCCCAATGCCTGATTAGAATTTTGGAAAATGTAACGTCTGATAACGCAAGTCGATTAGTTGAAAACTTTTATTTTTTTCTATATGAAAGTTTTGAAGCATATCTAGGATTACACTGAAGTTTCTACGATGAAACAACACATGGCTATTGCCAAACATTTGAGATTTTCTGAAACCTTCTCTTTTTATTGAAGACCAAATTAACCAATATAATTTCCAACCTAATTGGTTTTATCGCTTTTTTAAAATTTCTAAATTTTCAGCGGTCATCAGCACGAGCAGCTAACGGACATGGTCGAATTGGTCGGCAGTCTGAATGCCCTTGCCGCGCAGAGGCTCGCTACTTGGAAGTCGATTGCCGAGAGGAATATCAATTGGTAGCGTTTTTTGGCGATATTTTGAAAAAAAACGGGAGAATACTAAACTAGTAAAATTCAAACATTAATTTCTATGAAGTCTATGTGAAACATAGAGAAAAGCGAAATGTGTAAAAATATAACAAGAAAGATGAGAACTTTGACTCAGAAAATTCACCACCAGGACGAAGATTTATGGGATTTTCCAGATTGTGTTGTTGAAAGGGAAATCGCCGATTATAAGCACACTTTTCCCATTAAACGTTGAATTTGCAGGCTCCTCCAAGTCGCTTGCCGTACCGTGGATGCGCTCGCTTCGTCTATCATCGAACTTTTGCTGCTCGCAATTCGACACACCGATGAAGGGCAAGGTTCGGGGGAAAATATCATTTTTGAAAAGAGAAAAAAAAAACAAAAAAAAAAACGATATTGATCAAAAATATTCTAAGGCAATTTTTTGTACGTTATAGAGCAGTGTCAATTAAGTGTTCTATAGAATGGCACAATACAATTTTCTAGGACATATTTTAAAATTCACGTTTTGTTTTCCAGAACAACTCGCGGACCACCTGATTGCCGATCCGGACAATCGTTCCCTGCTCCGTCTGCTCGTGCTGAGATACCTGATCGGCCGAGAGCCCGAACACAGATGGCTCCTCCACAAAATGCTCAGGTCCACCATTCAACTGGCAAACAGACAAAATCAGGTGGGTTTTTTAAACTAGACTCATTGATTATACATACTGAAAATTGATAGTATTGCAATTTATTTTAGCAACTTTTGAAACATACTCAGCAGTCTTATCGCGAAAGTGATAGATTTTTTGAATAAGTTGCAAAGAATTGATATAATTTTCTGATATTGAAACCTAATAGTGTTCGTATATAATGGGATCGTATAAAGTTTTGCAATAAAAATGAAGAAATTTCGCTTGCTTCAAATGGCTTATTTCCAGCTTCTCCTGATTCGCCTCCTTCTGGATTTGTGGCCAACGGCCCGTTCGGTGGGAATTCAGGGCGCTCAACTTGCCGACCTGATTGCCAGCTATGCTTACAGGTAAACAAATAGCTCGATTTAACTTCGAACTTGAAACTTGAAATTTGAAGTTAGAATTTTAGATTTTAGGGCTCGTTCAGACTTAGTTGCAAGTTGCACTATAACAAACATCTGAACGAGCCCTTAGATTGTTTTATTTATGAATGTTTAAATTTCAGACTGCTCAACTCGAATGAACTCGCCACTCTCGGTCAGACAGAACTCGCCGCCATCGAAAATATCATGCAGAGGTGGGGAATTTGTAAATAGGTTTCAAATTTTGGATAGGAAACTGAAAAAAGTCTTGATGTACTAATACGTTGTGTGTGCAGCTGTATCTGTAACAAATTGAAAGATACGTTTCAAAATTTGAATAAGAAAATTGGGTTGTTTTAAAATCATTATGTGCAACCCGGATAAATTTGCAAAAGCAATCAAAAATTGAAGATGTTTCAATGGAATTAGAAAATCTTGTTAGATTTTTAAACAAGAATATTGTGTCCGCTCGATTTCGGAAATAATAAAACAACTTTTAAAGTCAAATTTTCAGAATGACCGCTGACGGCCATTTCGAGACGCACAAGGAAATGAGTACTAATGCCCTTGGCTGGAAATCTCTCCTGCTCGAAACAAGTCCTTGCCTTTCTTGCTACAGGTTGTTAATTTTCTTATTTAAAAAAATTTAAAAACTCTAGTCTCCAAACTTTTTATCACAAATTTTAAATAAAATGACGAAAAATAATATTTTTTATTTTCAGCCTCCGCTCGGCTTCGGAATGTCACAAACTGATGAGCATCAAACACGACGTCAGATTCTCATCCAACGCAATGATGTTCAAATTGGCCTCCCATTACGAGATTTCCAAGTTGACCATCAGGTATACGATAGTCTGAAAAATTAGTATTTAAAAAAAAATCGAATCTTCTAAATAACTTTCAGATTTGTTTAAATACAATTCTAACTTTAAAAAATCTAATGAAAATTGGATACTAGGTCCTGATTTTAAAAATAAATAGAAGGAAAACAACGTTTTCAGACTGAACGACGTGAAACGCGGCAAGTCGATAAAGAAGGTTGTCGTCTACTACTGCGCCAAAAACGTGGAATCCGCTGTCGAACTCAAAACCCACAGGGAGCTCTGGCAAAAGATCGCTAATGTGTCGGTGAGAGAAATCGATTGTTATTATTTTTCGAAAAAAGGCTTCGTAAACCGTTCTTTAGAAATTGCATTTGATTTTTGAAAAATTTTGAAACTTATTTAATGAAGTCCCATTCTCTTCAGGCAACGCATTCATTTTACTGGGAAGTGAATTTGTTGCTCCTCAAAAATGTTGAAACATTAAAAAAAGCAATTTGAAGAAACTGAATTTTTCAGGTGGAGCAAAACGAGACGGAGATCAACCTGCAGCTGGCGATCCCCGTGGTGACGTCATCGCTCGTCGTCCAATTTGCAGAGCTCTACGAGAGTCGCACACCGCCGACAGAGCTGCATTGTCCGAGGTAGGAGGTTTCAGGCAAAAAAGGGGGGAAAATCGAATTTCGAATGGGTTTGATAAGATGTTGTCGAATGAAGCTTGATTATAAAAAGTTTAGACAAATGGTCATTTTTGTTGATCTTTGCAATTAATGAAAAATATAATAGTTGAAAATACTATTCAAGAATTTTTAGCAAATTGGTCGTTTTATTGATTGACCATTATAAATTTTTATTGATTTTTTAAATTTCAGATGCTCGACCCTTGTCACATCGAATCCCGGCGTCTGCGAGCACTGCGGCGAGAACGTCTACCAGTGCATGAAGTGTCGGGCGATCAACTACGATGAGAGGGTGTGTGTCGAAAATTCTTGTTTTATTTAGTTTCGTGGGAATTTTTGTTGAAATCTATAAGAATTAGGATCAATGATTTTCAGGAACCTTTCCTGTGCCAAGGCTGTGGCTTCTGCAAATATGCGCGAATCGACATTTCTGCAATTTGTCGCCAAATCGCTGGAGTTCAACCCATCACTTCGGATGCCGAGAGGGCACAGGTCGGGAAATTTGTTTAATTTTGGATTAAAAAAAGAATAATTGAACTTTCAGTGCGTTTCTGAAATGTCGCGTCTTCTGGTGACGATCGAGCAGACTCGAGCTCAGCTGAAGGCCCAAAGGCTTCTCCTGGAATCCCTCTGGCTCAAATGCAGACCCCTCCCCACGGTGCATCTCAAGCTGGAATCACCAAACGTGGCAGAGACAATCGTCGGCCCGCATAATATGACCTTCGTACCCGTCAATTTCTATCAGGTAGAGGAAATTTTTGCTTTTTGGGTTTTCATTTTATATACAAGAGATTGAAAATTATCAGGTCAGGGAGTTGTCGAATTTCTCTAGGATAAAAAAGCATCAGCTGAACCTATTAGATTTTAGTTGTAGGAAGAATCTAAAACATATTTGAAAACGAGTTATTTTAGTGAAAGTAAAACTGTGACTACCTCTCTAAAAAGTGGACTATTTTTCAACAATTTGTGAAACTTATTTTAAAAACTTGAGAAAAACGCTAATGTTCAGCCCCCTGTCGCTGCACTTCACAGCGCGCTGAATAATTGTCATCTGACGAACCAGGAACTCTGCATTCAAACCCAGCAACTCATTGCTCAGGTAAAAGACAAAAAAATCAGAATTAACAAAATAAAAGTTTGAAGATAATTTTTAAAATATTTTAAATTTGTTTCAAAGAGATTTTCAAGTATATTTTTCAGAGGGAGCAATTGAGAATTTACGATAAAACTGACGCCTCCCCCGAGCTTTTGCACGAGTCTTTCAACCAGGGATATTACAGTACCAGGTTGGCAATTTGTTTCATCTTTTCATTTCGAGACCAAGTAGGAACGAAAAACTAGTAGAAAATTTCAATTTGGTTTCAAATTTTTTTGAAATATATCCGATGTTTTCCTCAGTTGTTCCTTGACTATCTTTTAAACGACTTGTAAGTTTCACAAAAATTAAAAGCTATCTCTAAATTATTTCCGTAATTCTTTCGAGTTTTGCAAGTATTTTTAGCCAAATGAAAACTTTCAGCAGCCACTGTTTCGGCTGCCAGTCGGCTGGAATCATCCACTCGCTGTGTCTCGTCCGATCGGCCTGCGACGACACGGCCGTTCTCAACTCACTGGTCGAGTCCGACAACGTCTTCAATTTGCTGGTTGGTTTCTTTTTTGTGATTTTCTGAAACTTGCGAAAATTAAAGGACAAAAACTGAAAATAAAAAAAAAACAAAGAAAAATTTCCAGACGCGCCTTTACCAATTCGAGCCGATGGCAGAGGAAATTCGTGAATTGTTCGTGCTCTTGGCGACCACCACGAAAGAGGGCAACAGGAGGTAAAATTTGAAAATCTTGGAGAAATTCGAAATTTCGTCCCTCGAGAATTTCTCCTATCCATACCATTTTAATCCTACATGCTGTATTTCACCAAATTGGAAAATAATATATGTAAAAGAGGAAAACAATTCTTCTTTAAACTCTCTATACCCTCTTATCTCTACACACTATTTCATTAATTTCCGATATTATAATTTTTTTAAAATTTAATTGTAAATATTCTAGACTGTGCGAAATGGTATTTGAAGGCAAACTACCGACGACGCTACTGGGAAAATGCATCCTGACGGACGAGGACGCATTCTGGGAGGAGAAGTTCAAAGTTCTGGTTAAGGTGGGCGACTTTTGTTATTTGGCGAGGAAACAATGGAAAATCAAAAGATTGAATTGAAAAGTGCGCATTTGGAGAGTTTTGAAGCGTATTTTTTAAATTTACGCTGCATTACTTTCGCACACCATTATTAGACTTACATTTTGTCGGAATTTAATCATTTTTGAAGCACTATCATTATTCAAAATAAAAAGATAAAATATATCGCAAAAATTATGTAAAAAATCGACTTTCAGTGTGCCGTCTCACGAAACGACCCCTCCTCGTCGACATACGCGTTCTGGATGATGGAGAAGCTTTTGAAGGAGGCCGTCTTCCTGAGAAGTGCCATCTTCCACAAAATGCAAGAGGAAAACGACGACAAGATGCTGGAGAAAACTGCGGTTAGTTTTCTCTTTGCATTTTGAATAAAAAAAACCAGCCGAATAGTTTAAATGGACGTTATTGATTTTTTTTTCGAAAATCTGTAAAAAGGAAACTACTGATTCGACAAAATGCCAATCATTTTGAAGGAATCTTGAAGCTTAGTTATTTTTAGATACTGAATACATCTTTTGATTACTTTTCAGAAGAATTTCGAAACTTATTTTTTAAAAATCATAAATGGTGAATTTTCAGCGGAGCAACGATCTGCCTCCGCATGTGCTGACGACGAACGCGCTTCTGGACTCGCCTCAGAATTTCGTCAAGTGGCTGCTGATCGATGACGACGAGGCTGAATCGAAGAAATTCCATCTGGTAGAATTTGGTTTTTGGACTTTTAAAAGTCATCCTATTTTTTGTTAAATCCAATTTTCTTTCATTTGGACTTGTGAAGTTGATCAAATTTTCCCCCACTCTTCTAAAATGCGTGTTAATGTTTTCTAAAAGTATTAAAAATGCTCAAACTTATACGTTTTGAGGATATTGAAGTTGAACAAGAAAAATTTAGGCTTACGAAAAATGGCTCAAATCGTCGATGTTCTCGCCCCATGCTTCGCTCCGAGCAGCCGCCTGCAATTTCCTCGTCACCGCCGCGAGACATCCGGGACATTCTGGTAAACAAATCTGAATTTCAAAAGAAACTGCAGTTTTGAAGAAAAGGTCAATGCATGTTTCAAACAATGCATATCTTTGAAAGATTGAATACTCTTTGGTTACTCAAGTGTAGTAATAAAAATTCAAAACAAAACAACTCCGATTTTTCAGGCATCGTCCTTCACCTCGTTTTGACGTGCCTACCCCTGTCTTGCAAAACTTCGTCCCATCTCTGGTATCATTTTTTCAATAATTTCTATAAATTATCCTAGGATTGAAATTCGCTATAATTATGAAAAATTTGA
Organism: Diploscapter coronatus; assembly: GCA_964036155.1. NCBI lineage: Eukaryota > Metazoa > Nematoda > Chromadorea > Rhabditida > Rhabditidae > Diploscapter > Diploscapter coronatus. The sequence continues at coordinate 41,171,345 of OZ038422.1, read as the reverse complement.
AACCCATATTTAAAATTAAAGCAAAAAATTTGAGTGGCGAATTTCTGCAAGCGGTGCACCGCGTTTTCTCCCTCTCGACGTCGATCAAAGTCCGACTTTTCCTGAACGGAGCCCACAAATGGCTGATCGAGGCCGTCAACAGAGAGTGCAGACTCATTTACGAGGAAGAACAGGTATATTTGAATGAATTTTTATTGATAGAGCGCCCATCAGTTAACTATAAGGAGATTTTGCAGAAACATTAAAAATATATCGGTTTATTTTTGAGCAACTATAGGAATTGGATTGTTGGTGCACAAAATATTACAGGATTCGTACTTTCCTCAAACTTATAATATTTACCTTTTCCACTTATTATAGTATTACTGACTTGAGAATTCACAAAATATATAATTTACCTGAAACTTATTTTAAAATATTGCCCCATTTCCAGAACGAAACCTCAACATCTCATTGGTTCGGCGACAGTCTGTGTCACTACACCCAGCTCTTGGCCGTGCTTTTGACGGGATCGACCGTGGAGAATTTGCTCATGAAGACCGCGATCAGACATTTGCTGAAGCCTCTCCTTCAATCCACCGTCCTGCTCAAAAGAGTCGTTCTCAGGAGAACTAGGTATGAGAATTTGCAATTTCAAGAAAATGTTTTCATGTAGGCTTCAATCAAAATTCATATTCACTTGAAAATTTCCCGATAATAATGATCATGTCTTGGTATTAATTAAAAAAAAAAAACTTGAAAATTTTTCAATAAGTTTCAATCCATCTTGAAAACTAAGAAATGTCTCAGAATTCACTGTAGTGAGATATGGCGACATCGTTTATCAAAATGAGTCTCAAAAATTCAAATTTCATGAAGCTTCAATGATGAAAATAATCTAATCACAGCTTTTGGGCGTTCTAAAAATTCGAAAATCATTTTAAAAAATGCTCACACAAAACTAGTAAACACGACTTTTGAAAAACACATTTGAAAAATGTTGGTTCAGATCGATCGACACCGCGAAGAACGCGCTGGAGGCTCTGTTGAAGCGACTCTCTGCCAGAGACCCTCTGGTGCTCATCAAAGCAGCCGTGGAATCCATCGGAGCGTTCGAGGAAATGACCACCCACGCTCATGTCATCTCCATCATTCTCGATGTCATGGACCCGGGTAATTTTTTGTTGTTGGCAAATTAACAAAAGCTGCTTATTTTGCAAAAAGAAATGTTGAAATTTCGATGCTTTCTCGAGGTTGAAAATGGTGTCTTTTGAACATTTGTATAGTTTGAGAGTTTTATAAAATGAATAAATGGCGATTTTCAGAACAAACGGAGGAGGAAGACTTCTTGATCCAGATTGAAAAGGACGCCGCTCAGGAGGACTTCTTGCAGGTATCATTTCTTAAATTTCTATTTCACGTTTACAACTTCGAATTATTTCAATTTTGGAAGCGTTGATTAGTGATTATTTTTTAACTGATATAATTTTTGAATTTTTCAGGGCCGAATGTCGGGCAACCCGTACAAATCGACGGATGCGGGAATGGGCCCTCTGATGCGGGACGTGAAGAACCGCATCTGCAGAGACACGGAAATGATCGCCCTTCTGGAGGACGACAACGGCATGGAGCTGCTCGTCAATAACTACATCATCTCCCTCTCGCTGCCTGTTAGGTAAAGGTTTTTTCTTCGAAAATTTCGAATTTAAAAAATTGACTTCTTTTCATAACTTTGGTCTTTGATGTGAGAAATAGGCATTTTAAGATAAGATTTTCTTATATATATCTAAAATATTTTGGGAAAATATTGAAATTCTGAAAACTTGCAGACAAGTCTACGAGAAGATGTGGAAGAAGCAACACCCCGGCCAGGCGATGGTCATTGTCTACAGAATGCGAGGACTGCTCGGAGATGCGCAGGTGGGGCGAGATTTTAGAGTTATTTTTGAAGTTTTTGAAAAAGTATGGCGCTTAACTAATTATTGATGAGACTGAAGATCCGACTTTTCTAGGAAAACGAGAACTTTTAAACTTATTCGGTTCTCCTCAAGTAAAAGATGTACAATCACCGTATTATAAGGAGATTTCCTATCAAGATAAATTGCTGTTTTGAAACTTATTTTAAAAAAATAAAAATTCGAAAATTTCCAGGAAACGTTCATTTCGTCGTTCGGCGAAACCGCGGAGGAGGAGCAAATGGAAGACGAGAAACTGAACGAGGCGCTCAGCTGTCTGGTCGAATGTGGCGGATTGGATGTCGCCCTCCAACTGCTCGTCAAGGCTGATCGGTAAGGACGATTTTAAAATGTTTGAAAAATGAATCGTTTTGAAGAAGAAAATGATTTGTTCTTCCTATTTCAGAAGCGTAGAAAGATTTCTCATTACCAAGAAAAATCTATAGAATTTATGAGAAGTTTTTGAAATATAGAAAAAGTGTTGAGTTTTCTTCAAATTGCACACAGTTGTGGCGCCTATCGACTCGCAAGAAAAGTCTTCTTTTTAATTTGTTCCTCAACCAGACAAGTGAATTTTGCAGCTCGACTTGGGGACGCCAACTTTTGAGCCAACTAAGGAAACTGATGGACAAGTGTGCAAAGACACGATTCGGCAGAACGCAACTCATCGAACGAGACGGACTTTCGCATTTCTTGAAGGTTAGCAGCATTGTTATGAAATCATAAATTTTCGAGAAAAAAAGAATACGTTTCAAAGAATAGACATATTTGAAAAGGAACACTGCGCGTCATTAACTTATAATATTTCAAAGTAAATAAAACAAAAAATAAGAAATGAAAAGAAAAAAAACTTGAAAATATTTTCGAAAAAAAACAGAAAAATTTCAGATATTCCGCCTTTGCATCGAACCCGACCCTACCGATGAACACTGCGTCCAACTCGCCAAGAGCTACATGGAGCTGTGCAACGTGATCGTCAAAGATGAACAGGTCCATAAGGTAGGCAAATCGAATTGTTTTTTTTTTTAATTCTGATAAAAAATGTTGAAAAATTCAAATAAACAAAATAAGAACGTTTGATTTTCAGCTCCTCAAAGGCATCACGAAATCCGAGGCCGAGTGGTTGATAAAACTCGTTTTGAGCAAGGAGTTGACTGGTAAACATTTTAAAATAAAAAAAATGAATTTTGAAAAACAACTAAAAATCGAAATTGCATAAAAAAAAGCTGAACTTTTCAAAAAATAATATTTCCAGAAAAAGCTTGGACACAGCAATTTTCTCGGGGCGCCACAGAACTTGTGGAACTTTGCCTGGCAACTTTGGGCAGCTTGATACTGGGCAATGACGAGGCAGAGGCCGCTTTGTGCAGCCACTGCAAACTATACGCAGACAAGCTGGCGGAAGTTGATAATGAGTAGGAATTTTGCGCTTTTAAAAGACTACATAATTGATACATCTCTTCATTAGAAGAAAGTAGCCTGAAATTTCAGAGTTTTTAAAAGCCTATTTTTTGATAGGAAAAGATTTTCTTATGATCATTGATCTTAGAAAAAATACGTCAAATACAGACGTGAATATTGTTCGAATTTTGTTGAATTTATTTTCGAAAATGAACTATACAAAACAAAAATTTGATATCCTGGAAAGTATTTCCAGAAAATCTGAAACCTATTGTTGAAAATTGCAACACTTTCAGCTACAGCCCCCAGAAAGAGGCCCTCCAGACAGAGCTCGATCGACTCGCGACGGTCGCACAGGCCATCCCTCGATCGCCTGCCGGGTGCAGACTCAAAGATCAGGTCGGCTTTTTTCGACGAACTACCAGCCATTGTGAAAGAGATTGTATTTCGAAAGTTTTCGAAACGTATTTTCTATAATTTTTATCCTAACTATCAATTTTCTTTTGGCAGGAAGATAATTTTAACATATTTTATACTTTCAGAAAAAAATAAAAGTTGTAACTTTCAGATTCTTGCAACGGGCATCGTGGCGAAAGCGTGCAAGCAAATCGTCGACAACCATCCGCCACTGTACTCGGCCACAGAGTCGCCAGAATGGAAGGCATTTGTTGCTAGGCCGTCAATTTCTTTGGTTAGTTTTTTTTTTATTTTTATGAAAAATCGTAAAAATTTGCAGATTCTGAAAATCCTGCACGGTCTGACGAAGGGCCATGAACCGACCCAAAAAGCCATGGCGGACAAAAACACGTTGGCGATTTTGCACCGGCTCGAGCAGGTCGCCTCGGAAAACTCCATCGGCACATTGGCAGAAAATGTCGTCGAGGCGCTCAAGGAAAATGAAGAGGTGCGATTTTGAACAAATTCTTTAAAATTATTAACTTTTCGAAAACTACTATTCTATTAAACTTCATATACCGAGCACTAATTACAATATTCAGTGCTAGACTAATATCACACTTCTGAAACCTATCTTAAAAAATTGTTTTTTTTTTCAGGTGGCAGCCCAGATCGAGAAAGTCCGCGAGGAGACGAAGAAGAAACGGAAGGAAATGGCGATGGCAATGCGCATGAAGCAGCTCTCCAAGTTGGGCATGCAGGTCGGCAAGCAGGGCGAAGTCAAGGTAGGGCTGAATTTTTGAAAAGTTTAGCAAAAATGATCACGTTTAAAAATAAAAGAATTTTAAAAAATACAAATTTCTCCAGGTGACCTCCCGAAAAGTGGTCTCCGAGCCCCTGGTGGACGATGTTTCGGATCCGCTGGCCGTCTGCTGCATTTGCCGGGAGAACCTCTTCACGGGAAAAAAGGCTGCTGCGGTGTAAGTTGATTTTTAAGCACCTAGAGCAGAAATCTAAAAGTTACAATTAGAAATAAATCGGGCCCTTTCCCGGCGTAAATTTTGTAGTTCGAACTCAAAAATGACTCTTCGTAGTTCCCCCCATTCTTTCCCCCACGCTATTTTCCGAAAAGGTGGGAGCTACAGCGAGCTGAAATGCATTTTTATTGATGAATCACCTAATATACCAATTAATAGAGTATCTGAACCTGGATCCTTAATTCGATTTTTTGAAACTTATAAAATTAAAGAACGATTTTTAGGTACGCGTTCTGTTCATTGACGGACTCCCGGATTCATTACAGCGTGAGTCAGATGGTCATGGTCCACATCGACTGCCACTCGAATGCCATCAAACGAGGAGTGGGAGGCAGAAGTGTTGACGAATGGATAAAGGTAGGTGGCAATTTGCACATTTTTAAAAAGTTAAGACGACCAAAATAGACTTCAAAAGTATCATTTTCTCGATTTTTATGGGTTTTCCATTTCCTCTTCAAACTGTTGTTTGAACAAATACGTTTCAAGAAATTCGATATAGAATTTGAAAATATCGATCTGATCCGTGTTCGATATTTATAATCAAATATTTGAAAAATAAAAAGGACGATCTTAGAATCATAAATATTGTTTTGCAGGCCGCCCTTCACAATGCGGGTGTTCGTTGCAACATGCTCACCCCTCTGGCGATCGGAAATGCGCCAAACGCGGAATGGCTGACGGCTGTGGAGAAGTAGGGTTTTAAAATCTTGAAAACATTCAAAATCGATTTTTGGAGGATGGAGAAGTATTTCGGCAAAATTTGACTGAAAAGAAAAATCATTTTTTGAGCAAAAAACAATCTAATTTTTCAGAATGCGCAAGAACATCGAGGACGCCCTCCAAATCCCACCCCACTTCAACCGGCAGTTTTTCTATAACGACATGTGTCAAATAGTCGACAGATTCGTCTTCAGGAGGTAGAAATTTGAACTTTTTGAAAAAAAAACTTAATTTTAAAATTTTCAATGAAAAATGAAATTTCCGCAAATAATTTTTTTCATCTATTTTTAAGATGGAGGGAGAAAATTATATCAGCTTGAAGCGTAGAATAATCAATATTATTAACACTGCATAAATACACTATAACATCTGAATTTTTTGGCAATTATTATTTCAGAGATATTTGAAACTTATCTAAACATTGCTTTTCTTCAGATCCTTCTCCGAACAGGCGCAGGGCGGTGGCCGTGAATCGAACGTGCAATATTTGGCCGTTCTTCATCTGCTCTGCATTTCTTTCCCTCCAGGTAAAAAATTACATTTAATTAATTTTAAAATTTTTTAAATTCGAATTTTCAGACGACACCTCCCTTACGTCGAATGAGCCCCGCCACCGACTTGTCTCCTTCCTTCTCACCGAACAGTCGCTGAAAAGCTGGGAGGAGCAGAGTCAGGATGTGAGTCGAGCAAATCAGACTTTTCAAAACTCGGCTCGCAGAAAAAATAGTCTATCATATCGAGAGATAAAAAGAGCACGACTTCTCAATCTTTTTTCGGAAAGATACTATTTTTCTGCTGGGCGATTTGCGAATTTTTGCGGGTCGCGTTTTGAGAAGTCTAATTCAAATATGTTTTAAATTTTCTTGTATATCACATAACTTATAGCCTATGATGATTCACTGAAATTGAAATTGAACTAAAGTAACTTAAAATCTCGATGTTATACCAATTTCGAATTTGCAGATTCTGAACGCGAGCCTGAGAGATGGCGAGGATCCTGCCCATCCTAGGACTTTCGCCGACCTCAAGCCACTCTGCCTCACCTGGGCCTTTGTCGACACCTACTTCAAAACCGTCATTCCGGTGGGTTAAAGTTGAAAGAAGCGTCTCATGAAAATTCTGATGAAACAGAATTTTGAACATTGGATGAAACCAGGGCTGTAAATGTTTAGACACACGCGCGTATCTAAACATTTACAGCTCTGGATGAGATAATCTTTGCTATTTGAACAAACTAAAATACGTTTCAAAGAAAATCAATAACCCCTTCAAAAACTTCAATTAAATTCTTATTTCTGTCAGATATAATAAATTTGATTATTTTCAGATTCCGGAAGACGTGGAGCGTGATGAGTGGCTGAAAGCCCGTCTGCTGGAGACGCTCCACAAAACGGCCGAGTTCGTCAAGACGTTCGATGAAATGATCCTCCCGATTGAGACCTGGGGAGAGTTCATCGACTATTTCAGTTAGTCTTTTTAGTATTTTTGAAAAAACGAATGATTTTCATATTTTTTAAATCAAATTTGTCAAAATAAGTTTCAACAAAAAAGTTCAGATCTGCCCTCGGACGAGTTCGGCGACTACTTCGACCAGGCGCCTCCGCCTGCCGACGACGCGCAGCAAATTTGAGAAAAATTTTCAAGAATTGCCCCTTAAATCCAGCCATAATCTAGTCTAATCTCCATTCTCACTTTCCTCTCACTTTGCTCCACTTTTTACTCCAAAATTTCCTCTCAATTACCGTTTATCCCCATTTTTCAAGTCGTTTATCGATTTTTTGTCGCAAGTTTCTCAATTTCTGAAGAAAAAATTGATCGAGGCTTGAAAATTTCGAGCTCAAAGTGTATTCTACATCAGCTATGGTATGCCTACTGTATCTTCGCAATGCTAATTTACGAGAAAAGTACTTAAATTTCCCGAAAACTCGAAAAAATACGCCTTTTTCATCGGTGTGCTTTTTAGCCAGCATACTGATCGTAAATCGCATTGTATCTTACTTATTTCCGGCTCAAAATTAGAAATCCCCGTTGAGATTTCGTTAATTTATGTTAGTTTCTGGGTTTTCTTGATTGCCCGAACTTGGCGAATTGCGATAGCCCCGCCCACTACCGTTTTTCCGTCAAAACTCGGCCAACTACTTGCTATTTCTCGTCATTTTATCCGAAATTTTTCCCTCTTCCTTTTATTTGTGAGACTTCTTTTTATCATTTCTAATCAAAATTGTCTGATTTTATCGTTGATAAGCTATGATTTTACTCCTCTAGTCACACTTAACGTGTGCTTCCCCGTGTTACCGTATAAATTTGTAAAATTTGAAGCTAACTTTCTCGAAAACGTGGTTCGAAAACCATGAAATATCTCGACTTTTATCACCTTTATCATTTTATCCGTGAAAATTGCTGGCGAATGTCCGATTCGTAAAATTTTAATTTCCGAAATTCCAGCGATGAGCAGCCAGACAATCCGATTGGCCGGCACCGCACTTCGCGAGTTGAGGGTGCACTTTTGCCAACTCAGTCCCGCTTCAGGTACGACAAAAAACACCCGCAATTTCGGGAAACGGAAAATGTAACCACCAAATTTTGTCTTTGAAAAATAAGCCCTACCCTAATTTTAGACCTTGTTTGGTGGTTACTTTATTCAAAAAATTTCTCACAAATTTTGCCACGAACGATTGGGCGGGGTCAATCTTATTCTGGGAAATCAATTTTCTCTTCGAATTTTTGAATTTCCTAATCTCGAATTAAAATTTGATTGGAATAAAAACGTAAATATTGAAAATTTTAATTAAAACAAACATTTAATCTATCTGCTTTCAGCCGGCGTGCGCGACTTCATCGCGAACGACTACGTGCCGCTAAAGAAGGCGAACCCAGATGTGCCGATTCTGATTCGCGAGGCCTCCGGCATCGTACCCCGTATTTGGGCAAGGTCAGTCAAATTTAGGAGCAGAAAGATGTTTTCAAAAGTCTCACCCCCAAACCAAATTTATCCCACTGTTAAGCTACTTTTGATCTATCAGCGTGATTCGAAAATTCTGAAGAAAATAATGAAATAAAATGGGAATTATGAATAGGAAAAATGTATTTGAAAATGTCTACAAGTCGGGGGAAATTGAAGATCTTCCGTGGGAGAGATAGTTAATTTTTTAAACAAAAATGTTCGCTTTAGGTACGAGCACGGCGTTGAAAAGAACGTCGAGGTTTTGGACTACAGTCGCGAGAAGGTCACTGACGCGATTCGACAGCTTGCCAACGCGAAGTAACGTCGCCATGACATCCCACTCTCCCAAAAGTAACGCCCTCACCCCTTCCCCTCTTCAGGCGCAAGACATAAATTTGATGCCTGAAATTCTCTATAAATAATCTATGAGGGGTACTGTAATTAGTGCGATTTTGTAGCTAGAGTCTAGAGATAGATTGTTCGCTGATTCTTATTTTGTATCGTTTTTGTCAACAACAATAAATCATTTTTATGATAGGAAATTGGTTTTTGAGAATTGATTATGAGATGCTATTTTTTCCTGTCAGAATTACCGTACTTTATTTCACCTTGTGTAGTTTTCGATGTATTTGATTTATGAATTTTTTGCTCAATTTTTGTGTGTTGGCTAGCAGACAAAGAGCAAATTTTTTAGAAAAATAAAATTTTCTTTAAAAGCCATTCCATGAGTAAACGTAACCACACTCGGACAATTGCGAAAGTGTCCCGGATCCGAACCAAACTTATATGAGTGAAAGACTAAATTGATAACAAAGTCTTGAGTATCCATTTTGAAATTGTCTTGTGTATTACAATACACTGAATTTACTTATTTCTGCTTCTTCTATACTTTGGTAAGTAGTTACTATTATAATAGCCTTGGTGAATAACATTACATACCATTACAAATCATGTTGCGACAATTCCAAGACTCTTTTCAGTTACAATTATCCCTCATCACTTTTGGATGTCTTCGAGAGCTGTCTGTATCATGTGCATTGAAATTAAATTATTATTTCACATTTTATTCAATAAATTGTTTGATGAAACTAATACAGAGGCGGGCAAAAGTATTGGATCACCTCGTTCTTGGATTTTCCTAGTTCAGTGTTCTACAATGCTTGAATTCAGAGTGTGTGCTAAGTTTCAGCACGATCTGTGCATTGCAAAGCTCGAGGACGAATATAACCCTAATATGGTTGTGATCTGATGATTTTGTTCGCCATCCTATATATGCTTTTCAGGTACACAGATTACCAATACCAGTTTAAAATTATAAGCAATTCTTATTCTTGATTATCTTTCCTTCTTTTAAACCGACAGCGTATTTTTCAGCGCCGTGAAGCGATAGTTTATACAGCCATACAGGCTCTGGACGACAGTTCCTCCCAGACAGACAACCATCAGGAGGCAGCTGACATCGAATACAACTCCTGCTATTTGCAGTCCAAGACGCTCAGCTCCTACAACCACAAGGCTGCACAAGTCGTACTTTGTTTTTATTTAATTCTGGGATGTGTCCAGTATAGTGCGGAAATTACTATTTTGCCGATCAGCGCTAGTTTATTTGCACTGCTAATATTTCTGATCTCACCCATCAGTGGCATAGCTTTTATTGATGTTATGATTTAAAATGACCAATTTCCCAAATATTCTAACCTGACAATCAGGGATAGAAGTTATCTAACGCCTTGGAAGAATAAAAAGTCATCATTATGAAGAAAATCAATTTAAATTGGAAACATTCGTCCTGAGCATTAGGTTCAAATCTGTATAGCCTCTATGAATAATTGCATGTCATCAAAATACTTCAATGAAGAATTTGAATCAAATTGATCTGACTTCCCTGAAGAGTGTCAAGCAACTTTATTAGTGAACCATAGCTTTCAATTTATTTTCATTTCATACTTTTTGATAACAATGAAATTTTTATTTATAATTTTCATTTGAAAAGTGAAATATCAGATAAGAGAGATAATCAAGGAGGGCATGTCGCGGTAAGCCGTTCGTCCGTTTCGCAGACATAGTGGGCTGGACCATTGCTGCACTAAATATTGAATATGGCTTTAGGAAATTTCTTATAGGATGTATGATAGTTTCTGAACTATTTTCATGTGCCTTTATAATCAAAAATTATATTTCTTTCAAAATTTAAACGAATCTAATATCGGGTCAAATCTCCCAAATCTGATCATACATACTTTCTCTTACCTTTCATTTTCTAGTTATTTTAAACTAAAATATTTCATACCGTAAAACCTGTAATAGATGCCTTGGGGCTTTAATTTTCAACCTCTCAAAAATAAAAAAGTTCTATTAGAGAATTTACGGCATTCGTATTTTTACAAATTAAACTTAATCTTACAGGAGCGTTGCCCCATAATCCATTAGGCGTTAGCTAAAATATTGATTATAAAATGTACATTTAGGTTATTACTAATTTCGGGATTTAGTTCGTTTTTCTTTGATCTAAGTCAGCTTCAAAATCTCTTTTATAAGTAGAGAAGTCAAGTAAATTTTAGGAAATAGATCATCACGGTAATTCATCAAAATAACATTATTAGAAACTCTCAACAAGACGAAATCATTTTTAGATTTTCGAAAATGATCCACTCGGTATAAATTAATTCATTTTTGTGCAACGATATTTTTATAAAAGGTAAACATTTAAATAAATTAAAAATATGACTCACGGCACCACAATCAAGGCCAGAGATGTTAGCTGAAAGAATTTAGTAAAACGCATCGGGAAATTGAAGAACTGACTTTCATAAACGCACTACTATAAAATATGGGGATTTGGTATTGCGATATTCGTGCATTTTTGAAAATCGAATTCTTCTTCCATTGCGATTAACTAAATTTCTTACCCGGAAATCTAAATATAATTAATAATTATCCACTAGTTGAAAATTCAATCATTCATTATATCTTATTCTTTTTATATGTATTCGAGGCCTGGATTTATGAGTGATCATGACTTGTGCTGATGCGCGCGAGTGTTCGAGATTCGTCGCGATCGCCACACGAGAATCTCGGCCAAGTCTTAACATTCGCGGCTTCAGCACGAGCCATGCCCACTGTTCCAATCCAGATCTCTAAGAGTCGAGAATATTTTTGCTATAGATTTTTGATTCAATTATCCAATTAAAACCATAGTTACAGAGAAAGTTTTGTTTACTTACCCGGGGAGCCAGAAGGTACACGCATACTCCTGGCCATCACTGTTTTGTAGACGTATTCCCTAAATTTTTTCTAGATAAAAATACAGTGATGAAAAGTATGAAAACAAGTATCCTTGAACTAATCATAGTAGGCAACCTGGAAATGTAGAACGATAAATCATAGGAACATACAAAATAATATGGTAAAAGATGCTCTAGCCTACTCTCCCCTCCCCCTAACCCTTTACTATTTTCGTATGTTTCTATCGTTCTAATTTCAAAATTGCCTATAAGTCAAATGATGACTCACAGTAGGGTCACCTGCGATTCTATGCATATCAATCCAATTGGAGGAGATAGTAGGAGAAAGCGCTAAAAAAAGGAGAAAATCAATAGATGATTTTAATTATCCTGGTTAACTTTTGATAAAATTTAGTTAGTAAGAAATTTGGGCCAGTTTCGACATAATTTGGATGAGTTTTACGTTAAGTTACATCTTTCAATAAATAGTAGGCTGAGTTTATTGTCCGAAAAAATCGGGAAGGCTACAACAGGAAAGGTTCGCTTTACAAAGATGGTCATAGATTTACTAGGATATCGTTTTCGGAGATCTAAAGAGTTTTGAGATCAACATGACTCCGATGATCAGACTGATACCAAATTTAAACGTTAAAATCAATGTCGAAAATTGATTTGGTCTCTCTAACCATTAGCTTCCTTTGTGAGTACAGTCTTATTAATGCCTCAAAATGAAAAAAACACGCAATTTAGAAATCGAATGTTCCAATTTATATATTAATAAATTCTCATGAAATTCCTTACCATAATTAGCCAAGTCCATGCCTTGCTGTGTGCTGTAGAGTCTTGGTAGATGACACATTGAGCATAATGCCTTGCAGTTCGCACTTGCTGTGTTCCAAATGTCATAAGCATCAGAATTCTGTAAAATCCTTGCTATTCACAAAATAAAATTAAAACGAAAATGATATTCAACGATCACCTGATAACATTTGCCGCTGACATAAGCCCAGTCAGGAGGACATTGCTCAGCTGAAATGGTTGAATTTAGATTTGAGAAATGTTTTTTTTTGCTTGAAGAAGAAGGGGTTTTCCTTTATTCTTTAATCACAATGAATTATTATTGAGGAAGAGTAAGATGATGCTATTTTTTAAAACCGATTTAGTCGTTTATTCATGTAAATTTGATGTTGGTAGTTAAGTTCGGTTAAAAAGGAGTGATAACGCTTTCTTTATAATTCATACACTATTCCTACAAACTTGATATATGAATTTTAATCGAATTTAATAAATGAATATGCTCCCGGAAGTCACGAATTTCCCAGAGCATATACAGTAGTTTTTCTAGAAAACAAAATGATCCCTCCGAAAAATGTTAATGAGATTTATGGACTAGGGAAATAGATTTCCTCTTGAATTGATAATAAAATGGTTGGCTTGAAGAATTGTCAAGACTTACCACATTCAGCTAATGGAGCTGAATTGGCGAAACAAGGATCGATTGTAGTAGTGGATGTGGATGTGCTTGTAGACGTCGATGTGGATGTGCTTGTAGACGTCGATGTGGATGTGCTTGTAGACGTCGATGTGGATGTGCTTGTAGATGTTGCTGAATTCAAATATTGAACTAGTTGTATCTGTAGCATCTCGCTAAAACTGATACATCCACTACGTCGTTTTGTTTCCTATTACGATCGTAAAATATATTCAAGAAACAGGGAGAGAAAGAGTATGATGCGAGATTTTGCAAAGACAACTATTGCCGTAGTTTGGAGTAGATAGAAAGGAAGAAGCTATTATTTTCGGGGAGGTTAAAGAATCGATGAAAGCGATTTTTCTCGATTACCTATCTTTATCAGACCTAGAGAAGAAGATCGTCATAAACCCCTTACGACCTATCCCCTATAAATTCTTTGTGCGTCTGACGAAAGTGCTCTCTAGGTCCGGTGATTATTCATTTGGGGAACTTTAGATCAGACCATTCCCTCCCTCGTAAGATCGAAATGATTTGATTAAAAACGAAATCAAAATTCAATCTCGGGCTTGATGAAGATATTTACACGAAATGATAAAACGTTTTTTTCCCGAAAACCGTCCAGCGGTTGCAGTAACATTGAATGGCACTATCTCTTCTCTCTCTCTTTCTTATTCCCTCTAATTTCAGTTATCTCCCACTTGCAAATCTGCGGCTCGATTTTCGGAAAAATGTCCGCTTTATTCGTGATTCAATGAATTAGTATAAACCTACTTGGGGGTAGAAAAGGTGGAGGAGGTGGCTTTACATCTGTCACATTGGTGTTAGTGGCTCGGAATTGCAGCACGAACGTGGCATCGATTGTGCTTGTGTAGGCAACGATTGGAGTGGTGGCCAGAGAGCTTGAAGAAGACAAACCATTCCATGCATCAGAACACACACTGAATTATCGATAAATTATATCTGACAATATTCATCCACGTCATTTACCGAGGATTTGCGAGCTGCTGATTCGATAGGTATTTCAATTCGAGTCCAAAATCTCTGCAGCCTGGCGAGAATTTTGTTTGAGTGCTTGAGAAGCTGACATATTGGAATTGCACATAGGAATACCCTGCAGGCTTCTAAACGAAAAAATAAAGTTTACATGCTGTAAAATGGCGAGTCTGATTAACACACCACAATCCAGTATGTCTTTGTGGAATATGGTCCAGGTTCTGCAAGTGATGCACTTCCAGTGATGGTGACTGTTAAGGATGTCCACGAAGTTGTGGCAGTCAATTGCTGACCTCCGTCAGCGGGCTGAAAGAAGATAGAAGATGGACTATTCGGTTAGACAAATCATTGTATTTGAGTTCTAGAATCTCGAAAAGTTGGGAGGCAATAAGCGATCACTATTGCCATTCTCTTTTGTCTCAAAACACTGTTTGATGAAAAATATCTTTAAGCAGATCATACATCCGAATTTCATAATCTCAACAACATCCTACCCGTGTATTGCAGGTCGTTCCAGCATACCCGAGAGGACAATTGCATGTGTTGCATGAACGAGTATTCAGAATGCCCGAGTTAGTGCATGTGATCGTGGGATTTGGACAGCTGTCTAAATTATGATTATAAAGACTTGATCTGCTCACATTGACACTCACTATTGCAGTAGTAGAATTGATTTAGCATGTTCAAGTCATAGCTAGTGACAATCGGACCTCCCATTGTGTAGAAGTATGCATTGTCTTTGGGCAGAATCGGATAATCAGTCGAACCTCCATATACAAACCTTAATGTATTTCGCTTGTCAACAATTTGTTCATAACACTGCCTACATATCATATGCCGAATGGATGACGGAGCCAAAATTGTAGCCAAGAAGATTTGTAGAATAAGTCGAATTTATTATTGCAAGACCATCAGTCAGTTCAGGCTGAAAATAGCAAATACATTTGAGTAAATATTTTACCATTGAAAGACATTGACAGAATTCGAATTTATGTTGATGACATTGTCTTTATCGCTTCTACGCTCCATTGTGTAGAAGCCAAGCACGTGGAATATTGCTTTCGCAAAAGCACCGTCCTGAAACCAAACTATGAATTAGATTGCATTACAAGAAATTTTCAAAGCAGAGACTGGGGAAGATTGGACGCTTTTGCTCTTGTTTGCTAGTTATTATCGAATGATGAAGCAGGGATGTTCGAAGCTTTATTTTTGTCTTCGAAACATTTTAATTTCACTCTACGAACATCTCTGCTATGAAGGTGACAGTTTTATATTTCAAAGAGAACGTAATCAATGACTAACGTATATGCATTTGGATCCCATAGTTATTGTCTGCTCCCCGCCTTTGCAGCCGATCTTCGATGACTCGCACCAATCGACACTCGGATCGCTTACGATCTGGATTATTATGATTCTTTGTCAAAAAATGAGATTCACTCACTTTTACTCTATTTCTCGCAGTCGCATTCACCACGAAGGATATGCAAGTCGATGGCTGGATGATTGACTTCATGACTCGATTAGCTAAGGTCTGTTGTGCCGTTGCTGGAATTATGATGGTTTTGACTCGAATTTAAGACGAAAAAAGAAATTACTCACTTAGACTTGGATCGAAATAATAGTAAACGTTATTCAGTCCCCATTTCCTAATCGTAATACCAGCCTGTCGCTTGAGTCTCTCGTCAGCAGAGATGTTGGCAATCAAAAAGAGCAACAGAAGTTTGGAAGCAATTGAATATCCAAAAGTTTGACGCATCTGAATTATTGTTTATCATAAAACACCTAGAAATTGATAGTAGTTTGCATTCTCCTGCATATTTTAGAACAAACAAAACGGTCGACGACAATCCGTTCGAAAGTCGCTATTTTCAAAAGCACGCAATGCCCAACTTTTGATAGAAACATCGGTTTGGAAAAAGAAAAGTTGTTTAATTCTTCTCAGAACCAGCCTGATTTAACACGGAACTCTCAATTTCAATAAACAAAATCACTTGCAGACCCTAATTGTGGATTATACCACATAACCAAAACTGACAATGTCAAAGAGGTAGATGCGAGATTTTTCTGAGAAAGAGGTCTCTAGACGCAACAACCACGAGTGAAGCCTTCTAGCAAATATGATATAGAAAAAAAAGATATTGATAAAGCGTCAGAATTTCGCACCACTCCGAGAAGTGGCGAAGAAATTCTCGCTTTACAATACGGCGGTATTCCTGCCTGTAGGTTACATAGACTGATATTGACAACAGTCTCATAGGAATTTTTATATCGGGCTCGAAAATGTTTCGATGATACTTATTAATCCGACCAACAAAACGAATATCGGCAAAGTTGAGATGACACGAGTGATGTCTGCATTACAATCATACACGCAATTCAACATTCACGTGAAGAGAGACAATAGATCGGCCAAAATTTATTCATTTCATCATTGTTGGAGAGTTAGTTAATCCGTCTGATAGTCAGCAAAATTTCACTTATTGCACCACATCTTATTTGCATACCACAGTTAGCACACAATTCATTGAATGATGTCTGATGTCGTTTCTTATTATCGATGAGATTTTTCTGTGATAGTTTTGTTTCTTAAAACCGTTTCACAAGGGAAGACTAGTAAAATATGAAGAAAAGTGAATAATGCGCATGTATCGGATAGAAACAGGCGAAATCCAGAAATTAATTCTGACTAACCAACTGACGGTATATAAATGCTTGAGAGCCAAACGAGTTGCCAATAAGTAATGGAATTACATCTCTGAATTTTAATGTACTAATTTCTCTTGTAAATTCTGATAAACATAGCCGCATTATATCGTATACTTTTTATTTCTATTTTTAAACCCCATTATTGATGGATGCGAAATCTGAAAGTTGTGCAGTTTCTCTGATTGTCTGCAAAATCTATCACTGAAAGAGACGTCAGATTTGATGGTTAATTATTCATGCGACGTTCCTCCTACGTGAAAATTGACATGGAAAGTCTATTTCAGAGAGACGAAAAGAAACAGAATCTCCTAGTTGTTTCGGTGCTCAGACGAGATAGCACGGTAGAGAAGTTGAAAAGGATAATCTTTCGCCGAAAAATGAAATTTATGATTTGGTTTTCTGACAAGAGTCGCAAACTTGGTCACGTCTTCACCAGGAAAATATAAATTTCAACAATAAAATTGAGCTGTAATATTTTAAACCATGAAATAATGAATTTTTAAAACAGAATCCATGTAATATTCGACGATCTCAAGGAAGAGATCGGACCAGAGGCTTAAAATTCGTTTTGAAGGGATATTTGAGTGTTTTCTACCTATATTCGACCTGGAGAACATGATTTTGGGCCTTTTTCCGACATTTTCAACTTCAGGTCCAGGTACCGGGGTCCGGGGGTCAAATTTCAAAAGTCATTATAATATTCCAAAACCTATATAAGATTGTTCAGTTCGACGATCTGAGTTGAATGGTGCAAACATTTTTCGAATCCTACCTTCCTATCACAAGTTACGGCTAAAATAGTGGAAAAATGTCAAAAAGCATGAATGCTGATGATTCTTCGATTATTTTCGAAGGAACTGATACCCGTCTGTGTGATAAATAGTTTACATTTATAAAGTAGAAGTCCTAAGAATTATTTTAATATACAAATTTGGACTCTTTTCGGTATCAGTCTAGGGGATAACCGAGTCTGAAGTCAGACTTGAAAATTTTGATTTTTAAAATTTTTGAGCTATACCCCCAAATCATATATCATGCGATAGAGCTCGAAAAACTAAGCAATTTATGTGAAGACACTTTGGGTCTAAATATAATGGTACGCATGGTATAGCGGTTTGAATGGGTCTAACTATGAAAATGACAAAAATTCATAACTTTTGTAAAATCAAACCAAATTGAAAAACCTTTTCGGAATATAGCAGTTGAGGAGTAATACTTCATTTTTGCTTCCTAGAGTATCGTGCTACCACTTTACTATGTTGCCATATGGGTCCATGGTATACCATCCATATGGTACCCGAGTGGCACTATACCAAAATGGGTATCAATCGACTCGAAATTGACTGGAGAGTAATATTCGAGTCAATTTCTATCAAATACAGCAAATGGTTTACCTCCCTAAACCAATATATTTCTAGAAAGTATATTCCATGATTATATTCATTCTTTTTTAATTTTTCGAAAACAATACAAACTTACAACATCGACGAGCAAAATTTAAGAGGAAAATTCGATCAAATATAATTTTATGTCTTCTTAAAAATTTTAAAATGAAGCACGAAAAAGTCGAAATGAAAAACCCGAAAAATTGAAAATGAAAATGAGATGAAAAATAAGCAGAAACGGAACGAATTTTGAAATTGGCGTGTAAAATTCAGGCATCGAAAACGAAATAAACGATCACAATTGAATGTTTGAATGGTCAGAATGAAAAATTTCAAAATTTTTCGGATTATCTTTTCTCTCCAAATTTCGAGAATACCCTTTAAAATCGGTTTTGAAAATTTTCAAGAAAAGTTCTAATTTCAAAAGAATCTTCCGAAGAAAACGATAATCCGATAAAATCTGAAAAATGAAAATTCGGGCAATTGTCAGCGACTTTCAGGAAAATGTCCAAAACTTGATCGACATTTATAAATTGGATCTCAAAGAGACGGTGCGTGGCAAATACAAACAAAAATCGATAAATCAATCAATCAATGACTATCTTTGTGCCACAGCGTTTTATAGGTGAGGACGAGGTTGTGTCCGAGGTTGGTGAAGCTGTTTGGTCTCGACGGTGTAGTGGCGGTTCCCGTGTGTTGCCTTTGTAGCCCAGGTGCCCCAGGTCCGGGCAAATCGAGCTCGAAACCGCTCGGGGATCGGGTGCGGGATCGACGTGATCCGGAGGAATTCGCAGTCAGCTGCTGATACGGCAGTTGCAGGGGCTGTGCGAGGCTGAAAATCGATATTCTCTACCGCCCTTTTCACTCTTCATACTATACTATATATTTCTCAGAAAAAGAGGCTAGTTAACTACAGTAAACCTGGAGAATTAGACTTCAACGGAATTGATCAATCGGTCTTCAAAATATTTCAAGTATCGCGAGATTTGTAGTAGTAAAGCGTATATATTTATGTTAAAATGCATTTCTCGCTCCAACCTGGCATTCCTATCGAAGCTGCGTCTGTGTACGGGATCGAGATAGATGGGGCCTTGCTCGAGTGAGCAGGACTGCGTATAGCTGTCCAGCCACGACTGGCGTCGGACCCGCGCTGAGTTGCCCGAATGACCCGAGTCGTCCGAGATGTCCGAGCCGTTGCCTAAACCTGAGCAACTTTTTTTTTTTTTTTTTATTTTTCCGGAAAAAGTAAAAGAGCAGTTATGCATAAACCTGATTAGTTTCTTTCAATTTTATTTACTTCAGAAGAAAAGTTCGAAAATAGTTTTCGGGTATTTTTTCATTTATCTTTACAAATCTTAAATCCCTCCGCCCCTTTTCATCGATTTAAAAAAAATAATAATTTTTGCCAATTTTACAAAAATTTTAAAACCTACCGATTCTTAAACTGACGTCGCTCTCCAGAGAGCCACGAGAATCACGCGATTCCCGACGACCTCGATCCTCCAAACGGCCATCCGCAGAGAGAAATGACATCTTTCTGAAATTAAGCAAGAAAACTATCTCAGGCGATTTGAACTTCCCATCCTTTAACATTGGACTGTAGATATTGACTTTTAATGATACTCGACTATTTTTCATCATTAGCAAAAATTTCATTCTTAAATGGATTGACTAGATGGAGATTTTTCGATAGTGTGGGAGTTTTACGCGACTAACCTCGAATCGTTGGAGAACGATGGCCTAGCCGCACTGATCATCACACGCGGAAGGTTCGTGCTGCTCATCGACACCCGGCGATTTCCGAGTCGACTGAACACTTTCACTTTTTTGGGATAAGTTTCAAGATTTCCCTTTCAGCCTCACATTTTTCAGAGGTCAATGTGTTTTTTGGCGATAGAAGGTTAAAAAAATCAGAAATACCCACCCCAGTCCCATCTGCTGTTGTTGAACTTTTCTGTCATCAGTTTCGTAGCGCAACTGCTCGACGACGTCTAACAGAATTCGTACGCTACTCATCACATCGTCAAAATGGGCGGAGCTGAAAATTGATAATTATGGATTTTTAAAAATTGTTTATTTTTCTAAAAAAAACGTGATTCTTTCATTCTAAAGATATTTTTTTTCTAAAGATAGGCCCACTAGTTCTTCCATCCTCTTTTGAAAAATAGCATGGGAAAAGAAGAAAAACGAGGGTGGGGAATTATAAGGAGCTCTAAAAATATGATATTTCACGCAATTTATTGATTTTTTTTTTTCGAAAACTAACCTCAAATCCCTGTTGGCCAACCCAATAACCAGTGGATTTAAGAGGTGAACGCAGACGAGTTGCGAGTCCCTCAGTCGGACCGGGTCTCGGGTGACGATCCTTTGAACTATCCCTGGAAATGTTGTATTTTTCTTTTAGTCTTTATCCATGTCTCAATTTTGCGAAATGTCTAAAAGGTTTTCTTATTGCCCCATGACTTTGCGGGAAACACAAAATAGAGATGAAATTTTTGCAATAAGTTTCAAAATATTTAAAATAAAAACACGAAAAATTGCAGATTCAATGCTATAACTTGATATTTCTTTGCAAAGTTTGTAAATTAAAAAAATTTAAAAATACGTGATTTGGCGTGAATGATGACGGGATGGTGTGACGAGCAAAGAGAGACGCCTGTGAGCAATTGCTGCAGCGAGTTGGGATCGCATCGATCCGACAGTGCCGCCAAAGCCGCTAGTAGATCGAGTTGGCGCTGAAAAACGATTGTTTATGTTTTGCTTTTCGAATAATACAACTATAAATCCATAGTTCTGCTAAAATATATTATTCGATTTTTTTTGTACTTTACCTTTAGATCTCTTTTCTAACGAAAAATGTTACAGGTGGATTTGATTTTTCAATAAAATGAAAATTTCAGATGATTTTATTTTTTCTTCATTTGTTTCATAGAAGAAAGCAGAAATTTCAAATTAGGGTATTTTTTCCTATTTTTGAACTAACCGGAACATTATCGTGGAGATACGGAGGAAGGGAGAGAATCGCAGGGAAAAGTTTCCTGGTGATGAACGCCAACGGCAGGAAGTCGGCGATGTGAGGCAGGCCCCGAATCGCGGAGGACTGAAAGATTTCAATTTGATTTTATTTTTTGTATTATTTCAAATTCCTTTTTTATTTGTGAAATTAATTGTTTTTAATTTCTTGCATTTTTAGACCTCTTGTACTTTCATCTCTAAGTTACCCTTAACCTTTTGGAATTTTGACTCACTTTTTCTCTTCCCCTTGCTATTTTGCAAGAAAGAGAGAAAGGAGTAAAAGTACAAGAAGCCCAATGTTGAATTTACCTGAGTGCTGGTGTCATCCGACTTGATGGAGTGAACGATGAGCTCCATGCATTTGTCCTCGACTTTTTCATCTGTCAACCTTCTGAAGAGTACGCTCAGATTTTCCAGAACGAACGTGCGCAGCTGAAAATTTGCACAATTTAATTTACTTGTCTCGAAATTTTATTTCCTATATGTTTCAAGCAATCTAGTAAACATCTACCAATATTTTAGCCGATGGAAGTTCAATGTTCTTTAAAGTCATCAAATTACACACATTGATACACTAACTTAGTTTTTTTTTTTATAAATATTTTCCCCATAAAAATTATCATATATTTCAGAAAGTCTCACCTCTAAACTCGAAAATTCGCTTTCAATTTTTCCAACTTCGTCCTTTTAATATTCTCATTAACCGTTTTTTGTTGAATACTATCAAAACATTTATTTTCTGTTAGCAAAATTCGGATATGCTCCAAAAGTCTTATTCAAATTATCCAACTAACCGTTTTCTGCTGAATATTGTCGAGGATGCGCCGCATCCAGTCCTGCAGCTTGTGGATGTTGTGCGATTCACAGTGCTCGAGCATGAAGAACAGCGGTTTCGCCAGCGACGTATATAGTTCGACCGAGTCGGACAGCTGCTCGTTGAAGCGCGGCAGAATCCGCGTGAACCAGAGATTCTGAAACTTTTTCGTTTTTTCCCTCTTCTTTTAAATTTTGTGCAAGTTTCGGCAAAAATTGAGAAAATTAGATTTTTCAAGCCCACCTCTGGTATAGAAGGAAGCGCGGCGTGGAGGGTGTGACTGAGGAAGTGAGCCTTCTGAGAGGGGTCGAACACCTGAGCGATGTCGTCCAGCTGTCTCATCGCTGACAATGCAGGGTCGTCGAAGTGCTTGATCTAAAACAATTGAAATGTTACATTTCTGGAGGAAAACTAGATACCAAAGCCATGAGTTGTACACTGGGCCGTTGGTCGATGTCCGCGCTGAGCACTTTGCAGAGTGAATCCCTCAAATTCGGTCCCAACTCTTCGGAAATGCAGTTGAGGGCTTCGGTCAGCTGAAAATATGTTTTTTTTTTTAAATTTAATTTATCTTTTTATTTTAATTTTACCTGCCCCACGATGATCTGGTATGTCTCCAGGCTGTTTTTCGCATCGATGAGACGTTTTCCTCCTAAAAAATAAACTACGTTTCAAAATTCTCTCTATAGAAGATTCTAAGCTTCAAGACTCAGTAATTCGACTTTTTGTTTAATTTAAAAACTAAAAAAATTGCTATAATTTTTCGATCTTCCCCAAGCAAGAATTTGAAAGGTATCCCAAAAATTGATTTTTTTTTTCGAAATTCTAAAATACCTGAATAAATCCAACAGATAAGCACCCCGAGCGAAAAAACGTCCGCAGCCGAGGTAACGGTCACCTGATTGGGCTGAAACGCGAGTTTTCTTGTTTTATTATTTTTTAACTAGACGTCGTAAATTTCCAAACCCGCACATATGTGTAATAGTATGTCCATTCGAGAGATAAAGAGAAGACATGCTCTTTTTCTCTTTCGACAATACACACTATCTCATTCTATGTTAGGTTAACTGCGTGGTTAGAAATTGCCCAAGTCAGCTTTAATGTCAGAATTTTTACCTTAGAAATAATTGTTTTGTGAATATCTTATTACCTGAAGGTATTCCGGAGCAAGAAAATCCAGATCCGGTTGCAGAGAGGGCGGCAGTTTTTTCGTCCACGGGAAACATGGATAGCAATTCTGAAAACGTAATTATGCTTCAAGAAAAAGTGAAAATTTAAAGCAATGTCTGTCAATCATTCCTGTTTTTGTGTGACTGAAAAAAATCTTTAAAGATCCTCATTTTGAAAGTTTAAAATAAGTTTCAAAGAAAATCTGCTTCAATTTGGAGGAAAAATCTATCAATAGTCTCTAATTTCGTTTTCCATAAAAATTTTGATTTTCCGATCGGCTCATGGCATGACTTTTTCTGCATTTTCCCAACTTGTCCATCTTTTTGAAACCTACCGGCTCTTTGGCGGCCACGGAAAACGAGAATCCGGCGATTTTCCACTGTCTGGACACAGTGACGTAAACCGCGTCGGGCGTGAGATTTCCGTGCAGAATCTTCGCCGAGTTGTGCAGGTACGACAGCCCATCGATCAACTGAAAATATCAATTTTCAAAAATCACAATAAATCCCCAAAAAATAAGAAAAAAACTAAAGTACAATAAATTTCACAAAGACTATCAATACTTTGGTTGTGATAAAGGGTAGAAAGGACAGGAAAGACGTAGAGAAGATCAATAAATCGATTTTTTAACCTGTAAAACGCCGAGTTTGACTTCGAGCCGCTCAATGCCTTCATCGTGGATCAACATCGGGAGAGAAAAATGGACAATTTCAGAAGCAAAAGCCATGATGTCTCTGGAAACTCGATATTCATTGATTTATTGTTCCAAGCTTATCGATTTATTGTTTTTTTTTAAATAAAATAAACGAACTTTGACTCCTCCAAACCGTGCATTGAATAGAGGATCTTCGGATGATTCAACGAGCTTAGTTGGTTGGTTTCGTATCTGAAAGTTCGATTTTTAAATTTTCGGAGAGATTAAAATTTTTAAAAATTAGAATAAATTACTTGATCAAGTCCGCTAGGGCGAACTTGTTCATCCTGCCGATCCTCGGTGGGGCCTTGATATTGCTTTTCGCCTTATCAAAGACGAAAATCGAAGCATCCTGAATTTTTAGACTTTTTTTTTTTAAAATAAATTTTAAGGAAGTAGGCGAATAAATTGTTGGAAAATGACATTTTAAAATTTTTGAAACCCTATTCTTTTAGAAAATTAATTCCTGATTCTTAGCCTATTAAATTCACCATTTTAGATTAACTAGATTGTTAGAGTCAATCGAGCTATCAATTGAAATGCTCGAGAATATAATATTTAAACATTTTTGAAACATATTTAAAAATTTTTTTTTTTAAAGTCACCTTATCTCCCAAGACGCTCTTCGCGGTGAACACTTTCCAGTAGCCGGCATGAAAGCGAAATTCGAGGTTCTGGAAAATCGTTTTTTTTTTTGCAAAAATCAATAAATTTGCAGAAAAATGGACTTTTTCGAAGATAAAAATGATCTAAAAGCCATTTTTCAAATAAAAAAGAACGAAATTCCCCAACCTGAAAATGTTTCTCGATGTTCGGTGGGATGGTGAGGGCCTGAGATGAGCCGGGTACAATGAGCGAGTCCTTGCCGGGCGGCGGCGACACCGAAGGGCGGGACGGCACGGTGGACAGCTCCTGGAAAGCTTTGGTCATTTTGCAAAAATCGACCTATTGTAGTTTTTACCAGACGCGTAGTGCATGTCATATAGGGCCAGATAAGGTGATTTTGGTATAAAATTCGGAGAATAGGAAGTATATTATTCTGGGAAAAATCACTGTATTTAGTCTTATTCCTATGCACTACATTTGCGAATATGGTAAAAACTACAATAGGCCGAAATATCGATGTTTTAGAAATCTGGCCCAGGAAACAAATAATTGAAAATAGACTCAAATTATATATGAAATTTCTTGAAACTTACGTGAAAATTCTCAAAATTATCCACCTTTAAAATGAGAACCCATAGAGGTCATTCAACTTCTAATCTTTCGAATAAAGATTCAAACAAATTTAAAACTCAATCATTTCTCAGAATTGTAACATTTTCGTGAAAACATATCTTGATGAAATTTACAAAAAAAAATTTCTGAAATCTCGGAAAGTCTCTTCATCTCTTTTCGAATTCACCCCCAAAAATCTTATCATTTTCGAAGGATAAGCCTCCTTATCGTTGGTAAGCGATTTGCGCACATGGGAGATATACGAAATCCCTTTTTAATCCGACTTTATCCTCTTATCATAACACAGCCCACCTTTTCTAACCCCTAAATCACCTACTTTCAAAAATACGCAAGCCCTTTGTTTTGCGGATTAAACGCATAAAGATTGGCATAGTTTGTTTGTCAAAGCGCCCATTTTTGACGTAAAACAAAACTTCTAGCCACGAGGTGAAACAAAAAATTAGCAACTGTAAAATCATCCAAATACTACCTAAAACCTAGATTATCGCCTTCTTCGGGCTGCAAAAAAACTCAATAATCAAGATAGTTGTCATGGGAACCGAGTTTTGCAAATATCACAATTAAAATCTCGTGAATTTTTTTTAGAAATCAAAGGCAGCTAATTACGAATTTTCAAAGTCAAAAAATCGAGAATCGTACTAATTTGATATCGTAATTTTGGAAAAAAAAATACGGTAAAATTAAGACGCCTCTAATGCAGACATATAAATAGATTTTCGAATCAGAATTGCTTCTAGCCTTTAAATGCAAATAAATCTTGCGCGGTGCACTACATTTTTGCAAGACAATTCGGTGCTAGAAATGAGACTAAAATTATGACAGCCGACTTCTGATATCTATCCCTAAGCATGGGGCAGGGACGCTTTATTATTTCGTGGGTGCGTCCCACGCGCTAGGGGCCACAATCTTTAATGCCATTTAGGTAAGCTCAATGCTTAGCGAACCGATTTTTAAGGGAAATTCATTATGAATTACTCTCGCGCGTTTCTACC
This sequence comes from Diploscapter coronatus, assembly GCA_964036155.1. Taxonomy (NCBI): domain Eukaryota; kingdom Metazoa; phylum Nematoda; class Chromadorea; order Rhabditida; family Rhabditidae; genus Diploscapter; species Diploscapter coronatus. The sequence goes on along the minus strand of OZ038422.1, from coordinate 41,145,207 downwards.
TCGCTAATGAACCAAAAATTCGATTTTTTTATTTTTAGGTTTCAAATTTCTGGAAAATGAAATTTCAATTTAGAAAAAGTAACAAGTTCTCGGGGTCTTAGCATGGCAAGAAATTAGAAAAAATGATAGCATGATTCAAATTTGTCTGTAGTAAAGTTAGATTTTGATATATTATGGACTGTGAGCAAGTAGATGCTGCACACTTTTGCATATCTCTCCTCCTAGACTCAATCCCCTCGAAATAGCATGTGCCCTGAAGAGACGGAAGAGATAACAAGGGAAGGGAGAAGGGGCGGGGCGTGTGCAAAGCGAGTTGCAAAGAGTGTGCAGTATCTATCTACCTGCTCACACTCCATAGTACGCCAATACTTTCCTAGTTCAGGCTTCTTCAAAATTACTATGTTTGCAGTGGTTAAATTACATTTCAAATGCAGTAAGACTTCGTTTTTTGTATGTTTACAGACCTAGAGAGGACGATCGTCAGAAACCCCTTGCGGACCTACCTCTCTATAGTTTATTTTCGTCTGACGAAAGAGCTGCCTAGGTCTGTGTGTTTATAAAATCACTCCGAAAATCTACCTGTCTGGACTTTTTCTGTTGCGATATCTGCTGGAACAGATAGGGTCTTGAAGGGGGTGGCTGAGTGGATTTTCGCGAATTTTGCCCATTTCCTATCCTAGCGTTGTCCGATAAGCTCGTTTCGCATCTATCCGAATTTCGCGGGTAGAGCGCCGGATCGAATTTGGGGGACGAGGCTTGCGCGGATTTTTGCAACCCTAGGGCATGGTGGTTGTTGTCTATTCTTCGAGTCGAGGAGATAGGAGAGGCGATGGGGAGCTGATGATCATCACAGGAAGATAGCGAAGAGCCACAAGGACTATCGTAGTAACTTCGACGGGCTACGGTGCATGACGATGATGAGCGATTTGTTGCGGTATTGTGGTGTGTAGAGCAGCCAGGCTGTTGCTGCGCCAAAGAGTCCAAAAATCGACGTAACGTTTTGAGGGAAGAGCTAGAAAGTTGGCATTTTTTTTTTTTTTCGAAAAATGGCAAGAATATATCAACGAAAGGAAGACAATCAAATTATGGCCTCTTATAGTTACACTACTCCCAGTTTCTTTTCTCTGTGCTATTTCTTAGAAAAGAGGGTAATAACTACAGTGAGCCCGAAATGATGAAATAAGAGGAATTTTGAAACTTATTGAAGATTATAGACATTTTTGAAATGAATAGCAAAAATCACTCCGAAGAATTAATAGATAAATTATTAATATTGATAGGAGTAAATTTTGAAACTTATCCCTAAAAGTAGCCTTTCAAACTGGAAAAATTCCAAGAGAAACGAAAATTGCCGAATTTTCGAAAATTGGCTAAATTTGAAATGGGGCTCCCAGCCAGTTTGGCCCCAGGCGCTCGCTTAACGTATGGTTGGTCGTTTGACTTTCGTCCCGAGGAGAAAAGTGTATTACTCATGCAAATAGGGGGTAAAGGAGGCAGACAGAGCTCATCCTAGAAGAAAAAGCTCATATCCCCTATATAGAGAAATATACCCTGAAAATTGGAGGGTGAAAGAAAGAGAAAGTTAAGAAATATACCTCAACAACTATAGGTTCGAGGTAAAAAGACAAGAAATATTGAGTTAAAGTGAGAGAATAAGGATAGATAGTAGTACCTAGAAATTAGTTAAAGATGAAAGAATGAGAAAGTAGAATTCGAAAATTAGAATGTCAAAGATAGAAAATTTGATAAATAGCATGTGAAAGTTAGTAGAAAAGGAAAACAACAAAAAAACTGCCTGCAAGTAAGCTTGACTGGAGCAAAAATGATGAAAGAAAAGAACGCGCAAGTCTTATCCTTTTTTGTGTCTCATTCTTTAGGTAAAAGTTTCTTCTCCTCTAATTCTCTAATTTCTCCATACTATTTCCTTTCCTCTAACCTATACTCCCTAATAAAGTTCTGAATACAAGAAAAGATCTCTAACGAAATTTTCGAATTCAGTTGAACTTCGCAAATGTGAAATGCCTGCTGAAAGAAATACCACCCTAGCTAGCATCTTCCGTGTCAAAAATGTAGAAATCATTTTCGAATTTCGAACATCGTTTTTAACTCAGAGAACATTCCATAAAAATCTAGATTGGAGGAGTAAAATAAAATGACGCAATTTTCGTATCCAAAAATTCAAATATCTACTTCTATCGATTCCGAATATCATAGCGCCTATGCAAATAGGCTTATTAGTCCTCTTCATCTTCCCCTATGAATATGGAAAATTGCAAAAAACCCGACCTCTAAAAAGCCGAAATTTGTCGAGAAAATTTAGAAAAATGGGAAATTTTTGAAATTTTAAATTGGAAAAAATCGACCTCTAAAAGACTGAAGATTTTCTATGCGAAAAATTAGAAATGCATGAAAATTTCGAAAAATTTAATTGGGCTAGTGGATATCGAAAATTGTTGAGAAAATGTTGTTAAAATTATCGAGAAAACGCTGGCACGCGACTTAAAAATAAGGAAGGAAAATAATCTCAGTCGTTTTTCCGTGCGCTATCTTTTAGCATAGGGGAGAGATTTACGAGAGCTATAACCTAAAAGCCTATAGGATTAATGAATTAGCTGCTTGCCGATGGCTTAGCGGCTAGTGCGCGCAACCTCAAAAAGTCTCGAATTTTACGATCAAAAGCACAAAGATCAGGCATTTTTGCCAATCTCAGAGAAAATTCAATTATTTTTGAATTGATAATAAAGAAAGTATACAAGTCTAGAAGTATTTTTCGGCAAAAATTGATTCTGCTGTGAAACTTGGGGAAAAGTTTAGCCTTAGAATAAATTTTTCGACTAAGAAGTCAGGTAAGATCCTATCAAAAATTGGGTAAGTTAATTGAAAAATTTCCGAACCGAGAAAAACTTCACCTGCGCTAGAAAAGTTCGTTATGCCGTCCTAATTAGGTATGACCGAAAAAATTCGTTGATATTCTCATTTTTTCCACCGACTTACCCCAGTTTTCCAGCTAACCTAACCTTTGAATTCTAAGGATATAAGCATGAGCACCTAATCATCCCAGTGGTTATCGAACCGAAACAAACAAAATACCTCTAACCTAGTGTTGAAGGATAGACCCAGACAAATGGTTAAAATATTACAAAAATTTTCTATCTGACTATTTCTACAAATATTTTAATCACATGATTAAGGATGGAGCTAGAAAAAAATGGTCAAGATATAAGTTTTTTCCTGGTCACTAAATTATAAAAATAAATCTAGTTCGACGATAAAGGATACATCTAGAAAACCGTTTGAAATAAAAATTCTAGACACTTGCCAAAATTATCTCTAGTCTCGTGACGAAGGATATAATTATAAAAACGATCGATATATAAAATTGCTAGTTAATTTGAGTCATTTAGTAGTCCTGGCTCAGCGCTTGTTTATATAATTTCTATGTCGAATGTACTTGAATACAATTTCGTTTCAGGTTTTCAAACGAATTTCCTGAACCCAAAAAATAGTGCGAAAGTTTTGCAAATAGTGAAAATTTTAACTTCGAATTATAGTGTATTTTGCCTGGAGAATTTGGTCAAGCTTCATATTTTCGACCTTTATATCTTGATATTATATCTAAAATTGTCTTCCATTTAAAAAAAAAAATCAACAAATTTGTCGGGAATTTTCAATTTTTGAACATTTGCTATTATTTCTTCAAATTGAATTAATTTCACGGGACGTTTTCATTATTCCTTTTATGTGTGGGGGTTTGCATGAAAAATTACTTCAGATTATTATAACCCTACCCCATCTAGGAGTCGGGACATGACGGCTGAATTACATAATAGGTCCGGGAATATTTCCTTATCAAAAATAAGTCCATGATAATTATTTCATCAAAGAGCCAAGTTTTACAGATGAAAAAACTCCTTGTCAAAGATAAGAGATTCGATAATTTTATTAAATGTTCGGATTTTAATCTCGAAAATACTTCCTTACCCAAAATTTTGTCAAATATCAAAATTCAAACTTCCAAATTAATTTTCCTGATCAAGTGTTTATCAATTATCAACACTACTTTCGAAGGTTTTGCAAGAAAGAATTCGAAGATTTTGATAGCCAATGCTGAAAGATAGATCTCAAAGATCGGTTGGTCTAATTTTGAAATTTGCGAAATTTCAACAGTTTTTTCTGAGGTATCAACTATCATCTGAATGGAAATCTAGCGAAGAAGGCTATAATTTAACCTTGCAATTTATCAAAGATAAAGATAATTGTAACTTGGTAATGATCAAAAACTATCTGAAATGCTTTTCGTTTTTTTCCCGCTTTTGCATAGAGCTCGCCCTAATTAGCTACAATTTTCTGCATAATAATTACTGAGTAAAGTTATTCGTTTTTCAAAACGAAAAAGAAGAACTTGAAAATTTGAAAGACCTGTTAATGAACCGGGTTTTAGCAAAAATTGCTATCTCAAACGCTTTTAAACTCCTATCCTAATATACGTAAAGAGATTTTATATTGATTAACACTAAAAGTGTGGTTTAAATGAAATTTTAATGCGCAAATTTTAATGAAATTATCAATTTTTCTTTGGACTTAGACCTTTGAGAATAGTCTAGGAAACTTTGGGATTAAAATAACCCAGACGATTTTTAAGTTGCATCCTTTAACATTATCATACACTTTTTAATCCTTGAACTCCAAATTAAAATTTAAAAACTTTAAATTATTAATGGAATTTTAAAACTTCAAGTATCAAGCAGCAGCGCAATTTTTAAAATTTTATTTTCAAAGGAATAAATTTGTTCTCAAAAATATAGAGAAATCCCGTAAAGATCATTGCAAAAAGAAGCCAAAATAGTTGATCAAATAATGCGCGCAAAATTTAAAAATAACTCAATTTTTAGCCCATTGGACTGAATTTAAAGTTACGATTTCAGAAGTCTAGATTTTTGCAAAAAAATACATCAACTACGCTATTTATCCACATTTAAATTTCTAAAATGCTACCTGGGAGTACCGCCGTATGGCCTCGAACATTTTCTCCGTTTTGGGTTCCGGTTGAAAAACACTACCGTAATCTTCGCATTACTGTATCATCATCTTTGCCCAATAATCAATAATTGACCCGTGAAAACTCGGTGAAAATATCTAAAATTCGAAAATTTACCCGTAATTTTGCGGTAGTCGCGGAAAACGCTAATTGTGGAGTAGCACGATTTGTCGGAGTCGGTACGGTAGCACGATTACGAGTAATCATAGTACGAATATATTAAAATATACGACAATAAAAATATCAACTATAAGGTCAAGAGAATAATGAGTATATGATAGTCCAATAAGCCGCGTATTTAGCGTTCATTCAGCGTGTTGGTTCTGTGGGTGTGTGTGTTAAAACACCTGTTTGCGAATCGGTCCGATAGACGAGCGGTTGTGAATTAGTCCCTTTCGAAGCTTACGAATATCCCTATATCTCTCCTAGTGATAACCAGTAATAATATCCACTAGAAGGCGAAATAGTTAGGCTTTCAAGGAAAGCCCAGAGAATCAAGCCCGATATGGCCGGAGATAACGCGCAAGGGGCGGAGCTTGAAAATAAGAACGGGCGGGAAATGAAAGTCTCTTGATGATGCAAATGTTATTGAATCACCGACTTTATTTCGATTTTCAATGTCGAACCCGAATATTTTAGGCGGGATTAAAAATGTCGGTAATCCCTTTTAGTTTCTAGCAATTTTAGATAGGTAAGGGATTAGAAAGTAGAGAATTTGGTACGGGTGAGACCTCGTAGTGCGAAGTCAAAGCGGTGTACGGGTGAGATCTCTGAGTGAATAATCTAACCACTACGGGCCAGACCAGGGACTGAGGTGCGTCGATAATGAGGTGGTTAGAAATGTTGCATGAAAGGAGGGACGGATGCTCCCAGAAGCTTGATGTGATGCTCGCGCATACGCGAAAAAAACACGCTCCAATTAGGGAGGAGAAAAATGAGATGAAAAGTCCGGGAAAATATCATGGGATTTTCGATTCGGAGATTCAGAAATCAGCAAAATAGCACGGAATTTCAATAGACCAGAGAGAATAAAGTTTCAGGGCGAAAAAAATCCGAGAAAAATAGTGAAATATCATGAGGTTTTTCAAGATAATTAGAGAAAAACCTTGAAAATATTATGGGATCTTTAGAGATTTTATAGAACAAGAAAATGAAAGATAGTCTGAAATATGGGGAAGTGGAGGAAAATTTGAAAGCGAATCCGGGAAAATCTTCTCAAAAGAGTGGCAATGAAGGTGGGATTTTCACGCAAAATGTGCGTTTTTCCGCGATTTTCTGAATGCGACGAATCCCACGAAAAATGCGCACTCACGTCTTATGATTTCTTTAGGTTGTTGTATAATGAATTAGGTCGAAAACTACTCAGGCGATTTCTAGTCGTAGCGAAAAAGCCGGCAGTTGCTTCTATTTTCGAAATACGGATTTTACGAGAGAACGGTTTATAAACAACTTGCAAAATAATCTTCTTTTTTAGAATTTCATTCGGGAAATTGAAATGACATTTCTAAATTTAGAGGTGAAAAAATGAACCCTTGGTATTTTGAAATTAGGGGTTTTCTCTGAAAAAAACGAAATTTTCAGATAGGTAAGGGGTAGTCTAATGAATTTTTGGGACTTTGAGAATGAATGAAAATGCCTAAAAACCGAAAAAAAAAAAAAAAAACGCAATCGAATTTAAATGAAACTCGTTACGCATTCGCTGCGTAAAACGTCGAGAATACAACCAGGAAGTTTATATAATTCTCTAGCAAATTTATGAACTTCAATTTAAAAATGTAAGTGTTTTTAAAAATTACCAAATTCGAACATCTCCAGAGATTAAACTCTCGCGGATGCAATCTCGTTTGTTTTGAGAAATTTCGAAATGTTTCAAAAATCGGAAGTCGTAAATTTCCGTTTTTCATCTGGAAAAAGGTTGTTTTCTAGTTCTCTAGAAATGAACTATGAATGTTTAAAATTTTCAAACCCTCAAGCTGAATATTGTGTCGGTCAAATTAAGCGGAATTCTTGTGCAGAAAAATAGGAAGAAAAGGCGAGAGACACGAAGGAAATTGCGTACCATCACTTTTTTTCTTCATTGTTCCCCGTTGACTCGTCCTTGACTCGCCCTTCTCTGGCACTTTAGCCTTCCTCTTTGCACATAGTTCATACGCGCGTTTCTCGCAACGACGCTTTTTACCATACAAACTGCCACTTAATTTGACCGATACAATAAAATCTATCAATCCAGACTCAACTCGAGAAGAATCATATTTTAAGATGAATTGTTCAAAATTGTTCGCGAATATTTCAAAATTCAGCAAATTTGGCCTCCAGGGCCCGCTTATGATTACTTAGACTATGGCCTGCCATTTTCAAGGAAAAACCATTCGAACCCCAAAAAGTTCGGTTATCTCTCCTAAGCTCATCTGAACTATCCCGTATTTAATTTCTGAAATCCCCGTTTTTCACGCTTTTTATTTGCAATTTATTTGATTCAGTCGAGTTAATTATTGCCTCTAGCGAAATAGGCTTTAAGAATAAGAGGCTGGGAAGACGAAAAATATCGAAAAAGCGAAAAATAGGCGTGAATTTCTATTGAATTCAATGAAAAATTGGATGAAATTAAATTGCGAGGTCCAGATACTCGAAAGCCTTTTTTCCACTTATTTCGCTCAAATGCGAAAGCGTGCGCGCGGACCGCGCTAATGAATAAAATAAAATTTATGCAACAACAAAAGAAAGACTTGAAAATAAGAAAATATGCCTAAAATCTGTAAACAGGATATAATGAGATGATACTAGAGAAATCTAGCGGACTTTCATGACTAAAATAGGAATGCTTAGATAGCCTTTAAAATTTTTTGATAATAGTAATATTGCCTTTTTCTGTGATATCACAAGTGCGTCAGTTTACAGGTGAGACTTAACTCATAGTTCGCGGGCTTTTTATATCTGGGTCATAGTATTCTCCAACAAAAAGCCCGCCAAGTATACGCTAAGCCTTCGCATGATTAAAAAATTTTCTGGATAGGATTTCGAATATGTTCCGATTTTCTTTATGGGAACAAAATTTTAGAAATTTTAATTAATCTCTTTTAGTGAGCAAGAAATCGAGAAAAGGTGTATCTCTAAAAAATCCTAATTACCAAATTTGATTCTCGTCGCCTATGGCTTTCTTAACAAATAGTGAAAAATGTGTCTGGGGCTGTAAAATTCCTTAAATAACGGGGAATTTTCCTAAAAAGAACCTAAAAACGCCCACAAAGCATTCCGACTGTGGAAAATCGACATTTCGGAATGGCGGAGTTTAGTTAATGAAAGATAGAAGTTAAGAGGGATCAGAGAAAAATACAAAATTTAATGAGTGTATACAAACAGATAGAGTAAATTAAAGTGGAAGAAAAGAAAGATACGAAATTCCAGAGAATTGCCGTTCTTTTTAACCTAGAAAAATGACATAATTTGAAGGGGAAAAACTCATTAAAAAAGAAAATCTACATAGCCCCGATAGAGAAGATAGGGTTCTATACTTTTCATCAGCAAGTTAAGATTTTTCAAATTTTAATAGTCGAATTGAAGTCTTAAAAAAGGAAAAACAAAAAGATTCAAAATAAAGTAAAATTTTGAATGAAAGGCTTGAAATTTCGCAGTTTCGAATGTTTGAAAGAGACCGAAATGAGGATGTGCGCTGAACATTCTTTTTCTGGAAGGCAGCCGTTTTAACTAGGAAAGGGAAAAGTCTACATAATTAAAGTCTCGAAGCAAGTACACACACTCGCATACTAGCAACACTAAAGTAGAGAAATTTCGAAAATTTAAAATTCTTTAAATTCCATTCTTCTGAAGTTTTGAAATTTTAATCTTTGGTATTTTGGGTAGGTTTCAAAATTTCCGAACTGCACGTCGTCCCATTTACCAAATTTTAATTAGGCTGACTAAAATTCGTATTCGAGGGAAAATTTTAATGCATCAATTTCCAGAAATATGTGTTCGGAAAATTTTAAGGGTAAAATGAAAAGTTTTTGTTTGACCAAGAGAGTTTAACTGAATCAAGTTTAATAAAATTTCTTTAAAAAAATTAAGAAAGACACGTGGATATTTCGGGATCTCGGAAATCCGAAAATATCCCTAAAATTTGAACTTCCTTTTTTCCTGCCCCTAGGCCTCTCGTTCACATCAAAATAATATTTTTGCTTACGTAACCAATCGCAAAATTTGGAGAGGATTTCAATAACAAACCCTTTTTAGGAATTGAGGGAATGTTGTTGAAATTTTGAATTTTTTTAAACGACTGGAGGAAAACTCTTAAATTCAGAAAAGTTTTATAGAAAATTTTGAAACGTATATAATTGAGCTTTTTTCAAATTTTCAGAAAAGCTACAGTAAAATCATTTCGTTTTGAGAATTTCGAAAGTAGATAAATTTTTATCTGACCGAAAGGGAAAATTTCTGAATTGGTCAGGAAAAAAATTAGGAAAAACGAGGAAGAAGAGGGATCTTTTCCCTTTCTTCTTTTGTGGCCTCTCGAAATCTGATATCTTTTATGCACACGGGAAAAATGCGCTCATATCCATTTTTGCCCCTAGGCTATTTTTTCCCGTATTTTCCTGTAAAATATTCCAACTACGCAAGAACACCGTGTGACAAGTCATTTTCTGATTTTGTAGAGAAAAGTTGAAATTTGAAAAATAGTCCTCTGATTTTTTATTTTTGCAGAAAAAAAATCAAATTTAACGTTTTTCGACTTTTTTACAGAAAAATTTGAAATTTCAAAAATATGCCACCTAGGTTTCAGAAGAAGAACATAACCATGAGTTTTCGAGAAATTTTCATTATTCATAGGTGCGATTCTAAATTTCAATTTCGAAATAAAATATGTTTTGGAAAGATGGGAGATTTTCTGAACTATCCAATTTATTTGATATAAAATATCGAAATTTTAAACAACTTTAGAGAAGTTTGTATAGTATGCTTCAGAATGAGTCGCACAGGAAATAATAGGATCTATTTCCATTAGGTCTTAGTTAATATCAGTTAAAAACCAGACTTCTCAAAATTCGACCCGCAAAAACCCACAGAAAAAATAGTGTCATATTGAGAGAGGAAAAGAGCATGTCGTCTTTTCTCTATCGAAACGATTTGCTATTTTTCGATGGGTCGAGTTTTGAGGGGTTCGAAAACTGATTGATATATTTCTCAATTAAAATTTCTAAATAAACCTCAGGCTGTGTTTCAAATTGAATTATCCTCTTCGGTTTAATGCAAGTAAGAAAAAAGTCAACCACAGAACCATAGATTCAACAAATGATTGATATTTCGAAAATTCAAAGTTCTGCAGCAATTTTCCGAATCCGGTCCCTGGCCCTTTTATGTCCAGTTAAGGAAAACAAAAATCTGCTTGGGGAGATGGGGGAATGTGCGACAGAAAAGAAAGAAGGAAACATTGGTGTTGAAAAACGGAAAACGCGCACAAAAATGGGCCGAAAGAAAAGCTTAAAACATAGAAAACAGGAATTTCATAGAGAAAATTGATGAAAAAAGAGTTGTTTTTTAACGAGTCTAAAGTGGAGTTAGTTGAGAAAATGTAGAGTTTAAGTGGGGATAACCTTAAACTCGGAAGTTTATTCCATAAAATAAAGCCTAATGCTGGGAAAAATCATGAACAAAAATGGGCAAAGCATAGATGAAGAAAAGCTCTGTTCTGATGCAATTTAGGGATAGCTGAGATTTGAGAGAAAAAGAAGCAGAAAAAGTTCGAGTATGAAATTGATAGAGAGAAAAATAGAAGCAGAGAAGGTTATAGAGAGAGAAAGGGAAAATGAGAGAAATAAGATTGTTAGAGAGTATGGGATCAAGTGAGAAAAGGGTCAGAAAACAGAATAAAATAGTTGAAATTTTTGCATATTTTTATTTTAGATAATTAGTTCAAAAATAGGGACCTAGGATAAAAATAAGTTTTCTTTAGAAGGTGGGTGTGGCCCATAAAGGGTCTATTTGAAAAGCGCGGCGCTCAATCAACTTTTGAATTTTAATAAATGGAGCTAAAAATATGCAAGGCTCTGTGAAGGTCCACTCTTATATGCAAAGAGAATTATAATTGGAACACTCTTCAAAAGAGCCCATCCTTCAAGTTCGAATATGGAATATGAATATACCAAATAATTTTCTATTTTATCCTCATATTTTTAGCGTTCACTGGAAAAAGAACCAATAATTTGGGCAGATTATTTGTCTTTTAGGGCACATTCAGAGTCAACTTTTCGAGGCAGCTTGGAAACCATAACCCTCAAGCCATGCGAAATAGTATGGGAAAAGAAACCCCACCTTCCAACATTCTCCCCTAACCATAGACTATTTCGCAATCGCTTGAAGGCTTATGATTTCCAAATAGCCACTTTTCAGCTGTGAATATAACAAAAGTATGAAACTCGATGGAAAGTGAGAATTGAAAATGTTTGGGAATAGTTGATTTAATTTACTAAATTAGAAAAATTTCAAGATCCATTCGAGTCTGGAGGCTTTTTTGGATCATCCTTCGAAACTCTTGAAAACCTATGAAATCTCATCTTTACCTTTCTATCGCAAAAATTTAAGCCAAGTCAACGAGTCCAAAGATCAAAATACTTTAAAATATCACCCTACAGTTCGAAATAACTGAGGCATAAAATTTGAAAAAAAGCCAGCGCTCGACTGGCGATAAAAAATCTTAGGTTAAAAGGGATTAAAAATTCACTGATAGAATAGCCGTGCTAAATGATTTAAACGCAAAATCGAAAATTCTAGGTCGATAAGTGAGACGTGAAAATTCCGTCGGCCGGCCCCTAACAAGTTAACCCGACTGACGCTAACCTAATTGCTCTAGGGCCTCAAGCTCGAAGAGGTGTGTATTGCAAAAGTAGCCTCTTTAACTTTTCTCGCTCTTTTCAGACTCTCAAATCTTAGTTATCCAATTTTGATATTTTTCTCTTGCTAGAAAATTCTATATTCTCTAAATTTTCTATATTTTTTCGCTATAAAAATCTCAACTATCGAACTTTTTCTAAAAATCTACGAAAAACATCCTCTTTAATCTTTCAATGAGCCTCCCATATAAAGTATGCACATAAAATATACTTTTCCCTTTCTCTTTACCTCTTGATTTCAAATGATCTCTAATCTATGAAAAAGCCGGCCTTCAAGTTTCATTCAAGGATGAAAAGGGAGCGCATTTGCATAAAAAGTTAACTCAAAAATGACTCTCCACTTTAGGAATTAGAAAGTCCAATTTCCAGAGAAATTTATATTTAAAATGGTCCCGAAATTAGATCACTCAGGATATTTTTGAAAAACTTTGGAAAAGTTTAACAAATGAAAATAAGAAAATTCAACTTTAAAAATTATTCAAATTAGTTTTTTCCTGTATTGTTGAAAAGAAGTTGAAGGTCAGGGGTCAGTGAAAGAACCCTATCACTTTACCTAATTTCTTGAAATCTATCTTACTTAGCCATCACATTACATCATTTCATAATCTAGGATATAAAGAATAAACTCAAAAGAAGAATTCAAAAAATTCAGTATCTCAACAAATTCGGCCCATTCATTTATGGGCATAATTCAAATGAGATTTCGGGGGGAAAATGGTTAAATAATGGAGAGGGTGTGCGGACCCCGAAAATGCTTTTGGACTCGCAAAATCTGGGCTCCGAAATCCCGAAATGGAAAAACAAGCCGACCAATTTTTTGTTCGGTGCTTTTAGTTTCTTTCGGAAAACGAAATTCGAAACCCTGAAAATGGTCTCAGAAAGGACGAAATGATAAATGCCGTTTGAATTTGAAAAAGTAGCTAAAATGAGGGAATTTGAAATTATTTGAATTTTTCAGATATTATTCACATTTTATGGTAATTATTTTTCAGAATGAGTTTTTATATCGATATGTAATAGTTGAGAGATCGTAACAAGTTCGAAAAATTTTTAATTCCGTAAAAGTTACCTAAATTCCATTTGAAATCCAACTTTTGATGAATTTTAACCGGTCTGTAAAATGATGCAAACTAAGAGGTGTGTGTGTGTGTGCAAAGGCAAGCTATGATGAAGTTAGAACTAAAAATTTACTAGAACTACATTATTCATTCCACCAATGACTAAAGCCACTACAAAAGTATTCATAATTTCATCTTTTTTCGAAAATTTATTCTTATGGCGGCTAAAATGCTTTTTTTTCAAATAAATCTGTACAATATTGATTTTTAGAGCTCAAGTTTTAAAAATCATGATTTTTTAATTTTCATATCACAGTTACAATTAAAGGAGAGATTATTTTGAAGGTTCGAATGACTAAAATCGTAAATCCCACTAGCTAGAATCCCAGAAATTTTTACACAAAAAATGGAGTTTTGGATAAGTAAAATCAGGAAAACGTTCGACTATAGGATAAAATTAATTCATCGAGTATTTTTTTTTTTGATATTTTGAATAGGTTGAAACTATTATGAAATTTCAATTTTAAGGGTACATTTAGAACTAGAAAATTCAAGTCATACAAAAGGTATTACACCATATTTCTGGATAATGCATGAATTTTCAGAAGAAGCATATTACTGTAGAAAAATGCTACTCATTGAATTTTAAAGAGATGTGTTTTTACAGACGTAAAAAGATAGGGATTTTCAGGATGGTATTGTTGATTGGAGAGAAAGTCGATATTCATTCCGCAGTTAGAAATCGAATTTGGAGAAGCGAAATAGTGAGTCACGTCGAAGAGGAACGAGACGAATAGCGTAATTTTTGAATATCGATGCGTTCTCCCCAATCAATAATAACATTTGCTGATGTTATTTACAAATGTTTACAACCATTTATCATTATCGTTTTGCGGTAACTCGTACAAGGCATGCGTTTTTCAGGGGGTGACTTTCTATACTTTTGTTGCTTTAAATTTCACTTACATAATAAAGAATCGTATTTTACGAATACATGATCTTTCAGGGGGAGGCGACTTTGACAAATCTGTAACATTTCTTCTGACCTTGTTCCGCATTTCTTATTCTGAGCCGTTGAGCAGATCCTGCAGTTCGGACTCCCACTCCTCGTCGTTCTTGCCACCCGTCTTCTCCTGGATTTTCTCCGCGTCCAAATCAGCCAAAATCTCGGTCTCCCAGTCTTCTTCTGGAATTTTTTTTGCGTGTTTCAGAAAATTCGATTTTTCACATTCAGTTTTCCGGCAATTGGCTTTGCCTTTTTGTACTTACTATGTATGATATGCTTTCCTATTTAATTAGATTTTTCTATTTTAAAATAACCTAACATCTTCAGATTTTCAATGTAGGCAAGTAATAGTTGGGATAGTGGCGAAGAAATTCATTTGATGTCCATTTTGTTTGAAACTAACCGAGAGGCGAATTCTCCGCATTTTTCGTATTCTCGTCGGGATTTTCGACTTTTTCCTCGACCTTTTCTTCTTTTTCAGTCACGGTTTCATTCGATGTGGTTGGCGCGGTTGCAGTGGAAGTCTCGCAATTTTCTGCAGGAGACTGAAAGACAAATATGCTTATGATGAAAACCCTTATTTTCTCTACTTGACAAATTGAAAATACTGCATTTATCTCAGTGTAAGTCATCAATTAATTGCAAAAAAGTATTTGAAACATTGGTTAAAAGAAAATCGACTTATTTGCTTCTCGATTTATCTTCGAAATTTTTCAAACGTGTCGAAAAAATTTTAAGTCATTTAAAGTTCAACATCTCACGGGAAACAATGCTACAGTTTTTCACTGTTACTTACAGGGGTATCCCAAATGTTTAGACACGCGTGGGTATTTAATAATTTTTTGAAGCATGTCAAACATTCAACAATTTCATTCTTTTGTTTCACAAACCTGCGGTTCCGGAGTCTTGCTGGTCCTGACCGGCTCATTCATCAGAATCGACTGACGAATCAGTCCGACGCGGTAGAAGTAGTTGCTCCAGAACTTCTGCTCAGTCAGTCTGAAAATTTGCTTTTTTATTTTTAAAAATGTTTTATAAATAAAATTCGATCTCCAGATTATTCTAGTTTTCAGATTCTCTTAGTTTTCCTCGTCATTTTTTTTTTTTTAAATAATAGTTATTTTTTTAATAAAAAATTATTTTTCGGAACAAACTGGAATCGGATTTTCAGGTTTCTCAAAACTCGACCCGCAAATCGACCCCGTAGAAAAGCGTGTCGTATCGAGAAAGGAAAAAAGCATTTCATTTTTAGTCTCGAAACGATGTGCTCCTTTTTCGACGGATTTCGATTTGAAGGTCGAGTTTTGAGAAATCTGATTTCTTTTAAAGCCCTACTTTTTGGGGACCAACTGGAAGCGAACTTTGCCCAAATTGGAGTCGACGCCAATGAGCTTGGCGGCCATGGCCTCCTGCTTCTGGGCGGAGAATTCGGAATCTCCAGGCGAATCGCGCAGAAAGTTGCGCGAATCCTGGAAAAATTCATAATTAAATTTGTTTAAATTTATAACCCTCAAGCTACTCTTACCATTTTGTAGAAGTTAACCCTTTTCTGAAAAATAGCATGGGAAAGAAAAACAAAGAAGGCAACTTCTACAAAAGGATGCGAGTAACTTGAGGGTTATACTAGAGTGCAGAAGGTCAACATTTATTTTTTAATTTCAACTCAAATATCTGAGTATTCTTGAATTTTGAATGTACATAAAGAGGTGTGGTTTATATTGAAGTGGACTTTTACTCTGCAAATGGTGTTCAGACTTCTTAAAAACGCGACCCTCAGCAGAAAATAGTATATCTTATCGAGCAAGAAAAAAAAGATATGCTCTTTTCCTCTCAATACGATACGACACACTGGTTTTATGAGGGCCATCTTGAGAAGTCTGATGGTATTAATCGACTTTCCCATGAAAGAAACCCCAAATTCAGGTGTTTATTTTTGAAACCTACCAATGACAAAGCGAGAATTTTCTTCTTGGCCAAATTCTCGTCCGGCAAACCTTCCCAGGGCAGAGTAACTGAGTCCTGAAATTGTTATTTATTTTTGAGGACAAAACGAAAATTTACATTTTTCTTCTTTTCTTCCTCAAGTTGACGCTCGAATTCGGTCTGGTCACGATTCAGCTCGCCAAGCATGCTCTAAAAATTAGAATAAATACCGTAATGCTGAAACCAATGTGAGATTTTTGTAATATTTCAAAGTAACGTAGGATCGCGATCCATTGGTTTTGTAGAACTTTATTCAATTTAATAGAGAATTTTGAAACACCATCTATTTCTTGAATAAAATCGGAGAAGGAAGAAACTGTATCGTTTTTATCAAAATTTATACGAATAGTTTTTGAAGACCTCAAATTTGGAAGAAAATTCGGTCCACCCCGCGAGTGTTTTTTGAAACATTTTTTTTATGTGTTTAAAATTGTCTTACCTTATCAATGACAGCGGTTTTGACGACTTCCAGCTGCTTGGTGGCGAAGGCTGTCGTGTCCTTCAGGAATTTCCCGGCGTCGAATCCTGAAACTTTCTATTTAAAAACATCTTATTTCTTTAATTTGATATTTGAAAAAATACCAGAAAGCAGCCCCTTTCCTCCAGCAAACGCGACTTCTTCCTGCTTTTCTTCGTTAGCATTCTCGGGATTTTCCTCGTTCTCGGGTTTCGGCTCGGAGTTTTCCAATTTTGGCTTTTCTTCGGCAACCACCTGCTGCTGCTGTTCGGAGTCGTCCGAGTTTTCAGCCTGAAATTCATATTATTCTTTGACAAAAAGCCCCTGTATTTACAGACGCGGCTCGTTTTTTTTTTTTTATCTTTGCTTTTCCTACATCCCTTATCTTCCCTAGGTCTGTAAATACAGGGAGTCGACAAGTCTAGAATCAATCAAATCTATAAAAAAAATCATTTTGGTTAAAGATCAGATGAAATATTTTTGTTTATAATTTTCAATTTCGTTCCAGAAAAATAGGAATGCTTTCAAATTTTGAATCGGCTAATTTTTTTGATTATTTCCTTCCAACCTTCATTTGCTGCTCGATCGCACTGACAGTGTCCTGGAGCTTCTTTTTGATGTCGCCAAACCAAGAGGCCATTTTGGGAAATTTCTCGATTTCTGAAAAATATCGTTTTCACTGAAAAGTAAAATTTCAAAAAATCAGATATGAAACTCGTTGAAACGAGTAGAAAAATCAATGAAAATGAACAAAAATAGATAAAATTTTCATTCAATATACACATTCATCAGGGGTTTGCACGCTTGATCATTGAGTAAAATTGAGACAATGGCAAAAATCTGGAATTTTGGAAAAAGTAGATCTCGAATAAAATGGTACATGATTTCCCAAATTCTTCCATAAAATGAATGCAATAATATGCTCTTTTTCAGACTACATGGCCACCGAGTGCGCGTAATATCCGAGTTCAGTTTCTATATCACAGTAGCGAGGCATCGTCACTCTGAAAATGAAATTTTATATTCTTCCCGATGTCAAATTCAAATTATCTGGAGAAAGTACATGAAATATCGGAGCATATTCATTTTAAAAGATGAAAATAAAAATTAATAACGGGAGCGTCACGTCGGCGTATTTGAATTTTATAAGGTCGTATTGGAAAAATTTTATAGGTTACTTTTTATTTGAATTAGAATGTAACAATTCATCCAAATATAATCCCCGGGTCGTTTTTGCTTACAAGGGAAACCTTTCAAACGAGAAAATGAGATAGCAATCGAAAACTCTCAAGGGGTGCGATAGGGAAACGAGTTATGAGTTTTCGCCTATGTGTGGTGATGCACGATATGAAAAATTTGGAAAATCAGATTACGCAAAGTCGGACCGAGCTGAAACTTGTCCCAAGTGGCTCTCTAATATTAGTAATGCGATAAAAATCGAAATCTCGACTTTCGATTTACCAGAAGTGTGAATCAAAAACTTTGCCTAAGGAGGAGGGTTCGCCCTTTTATTTTAACTCGAGAGCCGAAAGACCGAAAAAAAGCTGTCACTTTGTCTAGAATGTTCGCAAAATATATCTTTTCACTCGATATGCTTCGATATTTCTTATTATGATTCTTTCTGGCTAAGGATAAAAATCAAACTCACAAAATCGATTAAATTAACATCATTGGTTTGATTGACTAGGAGTGAATCCAGGCTTGCTTCGGTCCGGTTTCTGAAAAATTTCGCCGACACGGGAATGAAGTGGTCTCTTCCGTTGTCCAGACTTAGCACCAGAATGTCCTGAATTTAACCAGTTATTTTTGAAAATCGCGTTTTTTGAAGTTTATTTGTTACCTGCAGAACAGGTTTACTCTGGTCGAGGTTCGCCGCGATGGTTTCATCGATGAACACGGTTAAGGAGATCTAAAATTTCATTATTCTACGAAACAAAGAAAATTGACCAAATCTTATGAATTTCTGGAGCTAATTTAGCATATTTTGAAGTGAAATAATAAGAATAAATTCAATTTTGATAAGTTGGAAATATCCAGCTAAAGTTTGTATCTTCTCACAATGATTTTGAAATCGAAATGTTTCCTGAAACTTGTCTCAAGGGTTTAAAAATACCTGGGTAGATTGTTGAATGGGTATCAGGTAGTGAGATGGGGAAACCGTTAGCCATGGTGCGCAAATCGTTCCGGACGGGTTGACTACTGAGGGTTGGTTTTTGAAGCGGAACCACGCCTGCAACGGGTTACGACAATTCAAAATTAGCATAACTGCATTTAAAAAAGGCTATTGTATTGCATCGGACAAGTGAATAAGGGAGTTCGTATGCTAAAATGCGCGTCACGACTATGCGCAAAGAGGAAGGCTAGAATGCAGAAAAAGGAGAGTCAGCAGGGACAATGGAAAGGTTTGATCAAAACAATGCAAGATAAGTATATTTGGAAGATGTAAGAAAATACTTCAAAACGAATCCAATAATAATCTTTAGATTATTATCTATTCAGAGAAATTTCCCTTTTGGGATAGTGTAAAATTCGACGTGACCTTTCTTACAGCAAATCAGCTAAGAAAACAAGTTTTCGTACGTTTCATAAGAATATGGAAAGGCTGTCTTCTACATATGCAAATTGATAGCACGAAGCCTTGAGTTGTATTTTATCAGCGAAAAAGAATCGTTTTACTAGAGGTTCTTACCAAAAAAGATTTTTAAAAATATTTCTCCCTTCAAATTTCCCAAGAACTTTTCTCCAAATTTATTTGTTGAAAAATACCGTAATCCAGATCTCGTTTTTAACTACTGTAATGTCCGCCCACCTGTGATTTTCCGGTATTTTTGATGGTGATGATCATCGTCTTGGGCTCCAGAAGTAAAACGTGGCCAAATTCGACCTCCATCTGACTCAACTGAATTTGCGGGAGGAGTTCGTTCGCCCGCCGGTCCGCCTCGCGAATGGCCTCCTCGTACAGGCTGTTCGCCTTCTTCTGAATATACAAACGCGTAATTTGGGGTAGCCGTGTTGGTTGAAAATAATCCTTGGGTTTCCCTGCGTCACAAGTCAAATATTGAGAAGTCATTTTCAATATTCCCAAAGGTGTTTGAAACGAAACATTTTGCATTTTTGATTCGATATAAAATATATATATTCTTTTCATATTGAATGCTACTCTAATTTCGGCAGTAATTTAATAAAGTGATTATTGGTTTCAATTTATGAGTTATCTTGAAATCTGTTTTTTCTTTTCAAAAATATCAAATTCGAACCTGATCGACGCATTTGAGGACGATTCTGAATTCGCCGACGACGGGTTTATGATCGGAGATGGAGATGTTGTTGATTGACTGGAGAGATTTCTGCTCGACGATCATTTCTTGGCCTGACGTCCACCAGAGTATTCGATCAGTCCACGCCGGAACTCGGCCCTGCAAATTTGTTTTTTTCAAGAAAAAATATTTAAGTGTTATATTCTTTAAACATTTGAAGAAGTGCCTTTTAGAAAAAAAAAACAAACAACTTAAAGGAATACCCTTTCGAATGAAGCGGAAAATTCGAACCTTTTCGCTGGAATCCCAAACATCGGTGCCGACGTCGTATTTATAAGTGGGTCGGAAATCGAAGATCTCCTTTTCGTTAAATCCGACGAAAACCGCGCCGATTTTGATCTGCTCCTTCAGCTGGTCGTTTTTCAATAGGCTACGATAATTCGATGAAGAGGCCATGATTCGGATCTGAGAAATAGAAAATTTTTAAAATAAAAATCTTTTAAAATTCAGACGTCGACGTTTTCATCGCAAATATCCCCCTTTTGTGGTATGAATGTATTCCAGTCAGCTTTGTATTACTATTCTCAATAATGGGATGAGAGGTGATGACCGAATTTTTGTAGCGGAAAACGTTCCAACGTCTGAGGATAAGACCGTGGACGTTAGGAATTTTTAATTACAGAAATCGCCTACATCCTCGCCGGAGCAGGCTATGCGTTCCCAATTTAGCCGGTAGTTGAGATCGCCGAACCAGAAAATCACATCGTGATCGTAGATGTTCAGACGGCCCGGGAGAAACGACAGTTGGGAGACGTCTCTGAAAACTAGCAAATTCATTTTACATTTTACGTTTAGGACAATTCTTTTATCAAAATCGCAAATTTCAAACCAGACGTTGGGATCTTTTCCACTACAAAAATTCAGTCATCATCTCTCGTCCCATTATTGAAGATAGTAATTCCAACGCTGACTGGAATACATTCATACCACAAAAGGGGAATATTTGCGGTGGAAAACGTCCCAATTCTGTTTCGGGCTTAAAAATTCTCAAAAAATCTCCTAGCCTGAAATCCTGATTCCTCCGTTCCAGCTCGTTGTTTCCTGCGGCGAAGTGGGAATTAACGAAGCAGACCAAAGTGTCGTCGAACCTCGCGGAAATTGCGGTCGCCCCCTGCAAAATGGATTCGCTATAATTCCCGCCCACTTTTTTTGGAAAATAGCACGAGAAAAGAAAAAATAAGAATTACAAGGGCCTGCAAAATCAATCTTTAAATAAATTTCCTGACCAGTGTAAATTGTTCACTGGTACATGCTCGCGCTCACATGAATTTGCTATTTGTCATTATCCAGCTAAACAAATAAACAGACTTTCGATTTTTCCGGGATACAAAATTCCTTTCCGCGATTAATACAAGTTTAGTGTCCAAAATTTAATTTTAAAAATGTATGTTTCAGAAAAAATACACCATTAATAATCAACTTTGTTAAACTAATCTGGGAATAGCCGCTAATTTTGTCAGAAAGTTTTAAAAATGTCGTTTATGAAAGAAATGGCTTTCTGACAATTTGGAAACCGCGAGACCACGAGACACGAGACATTGAGAAATAGCATGAGAAAAGGAAGCCTATCATCCCCCATATCCTATACTATTTCGCGCTATGCCTCGTGATCTTGCGGTTTCCAAAGTCCTTTTCTTTAACTTTGACCCGTTATTACTCCAATTACCTTGTTCCCCAGTTTGTTGACTAGGACGGAGATGCCTGTCGCTACATAATTCGTCGACACGTCCGTCACTCGCACCTTGCACTTGTTCTGCTTGAACAACACCACGAAAATACCCACCAGGCGCATCGATGTGATCTTAATTGAGATAATTAAGCTTGCTTTGATATTATAATTTCACCTCGAATGCACTATAAACTTTAAGAGATCCCTGTTTTTTTTCTTTGAAGAGGGATTGAAACGTATTCTTGGGCATTTTTATAAACCTCTTGGACACTCAATTTTTCAAGTCTTATTTTTAGATTCCTATGTGCATATGCGGCATTATTATAGCTGATAAAAAAAACTTGCAAAATTTATCAAATAATTTGAAACATATCCCAACTGTTTAGTAGTAACGATTTTTGTTTAGAAAAATAAGACTCACAATATGATACTGATTGGAGCCTCCCGGTAAAGACGCCCGAATGCACTCGATCCAGTCCTCCATCTTTTTCGTGTTGTCGATGATGTATGTCCCCACGGAGAGGTCCATCTCTTGCAGGCTGAAAATATCGATTCTTTGCAAATTGATATTTTTCAAAGAGGAAGCACTATTCCAGGAAATTGATTTTCATTTTCGAAAAAAAACATGTTTTCCGAGTTTTATAAGAAAATCAAAATATCGAAAGGCAATGCTCTAGATTCGAGATCGAAAATAATCGTATATTTCAGAAAACCTGAAATAAACAAGTGTGTTACTTTACTGAGTTTTGTGTTATTTCTTTAGAAAAATTCACCCAATCACATTTCTCAAAATATTGTATTTTTCAAAAATTGAGAAGTAGAGTAAGAATTTTCCTTTAATTTTGTGATTTCTGAGGTATATTTTATAAAAAAAAAAAAATAAAAGAAAGACTTACCCGACCGCGTAGAAATCGGCCCTCTTCGAGTCAGAGAACCATCCCTTCAAAATGGCGGGTGGTGAGCGACCGTTCACATTAAAAGTCGATATGCAAATCGAGGTGTCTTCAAAGGTGCAGTACCTGGAAATGTATTCTTTTTATTTTTTTTTTTTATATTTGAATTTAGATGAATCAACTAGGTAGTATCGAAGTTTTCCCAAACGAATAATAAGAATTAATTGAAGCCCCTATCAATTCCAAAACTCCGATTTTTATCCATTTTCCAAAGTACGCTTTAAACATCTCCTAATAATAATCACAAAGAATTCCTGGATTCATCTACGAGGTGTCGTCTGTGAGCAATAAAATTATTTATTTTTCGGCTTACTGTCTCATTGATGCCGAAATCTGGGAGGTCAAAAATGAGGGGGATAAAGAGACGATTTTAGCCCAGTCTCTTTCTCCTTTTCGCGTGCTATTTCTCGATTTTCTAACCACTAAAATAATTGTGCACCACTTTGCACACCTCCCAGATTTGGGCATCAACAATATTTAGCATCCTCGTTTCTGAGAATAGCAGGGGAAAAGGAAAAAAATAGGATGGTAAAATTATGAGGGCTATTTTTGTTTTCAACAAGTCCCCGACCTGTGCTGCCAACTCCTCATGACTTCGTCCACCGACGGGTCCCTGCCCGGCACGTAGATCGCCTTCGAAGCCGGAGTCGAGTAGAACGTCATTTTCCGGGTGCTTCAGAAGATTTTCAAAATTCTCCGAATTTTCAAAGAATCCCGCGACCGAAACGCCGGCCCAGCAAAGCTCGAATATCCTAACTGACCCGTTTTCCTGAAAATAAGCAAAAATTGGCCCACTGTAGTTTCCACCCTCTTTTTTTTGGAAAATAGCGTGAGAAAAGAAAAAAAAGCGAGCGGGAATTATAAGGGGCTAAAAAAATTTAATACGGCATTAAAAAGTGAATAACGAGATTCGGGGAAATCATGGAATAGTTTGCAGAATGTTTTTCTTTAAGATTTTTATGACAATTTTTGAGAAAAATAAAAGGGCCGGAGTATAAAAAAAAAATTCGAGTAGAATTGCCAAAATTCCGTGGAAAATGCCCCTCGTGGATAAGCGCCCTACGCTTATCCCGTCATTTTGGTGAATAGCATTGGGTGAAAATGAAATAAAGATAAAAGCTTCAGTTCGAAAGATATTCCATTTTGATGGAAACAAATTATTTTTCTAAAAAAAAACAATAATATTCAACAAGTTTATTCGAGAATAAATATTGGGAAAATATTTTAAAAAAATAGAATTTAGAAATTCGTAATTACGAAAAATAAGCCCGAATTACTAGAACAGTAGAAATAGATGAGTGGATTTTCTGGAGAATTGATATTTTCTTGGATTTCCTCTAGCGGAGATCGGCAAAGAGCTCGACGTAGCGGGGTCCTGGAAATTTGAATGTTTTCAAGGGAAAATATGCTTTAAAAAATAAAGCCACTGAATTAATGAAATTCTAGTTATTGGAAAATTCGAGTAATAATCAGAAAAAATCAAGGACTTTCTTGTGATTGATTCGCCTGATTCTAAAAATTGTCGATTTTTAAGATGATATTTCAAAAAGAAAGTAAGAAAATCAATGAAAATGAATGTCACTGAGACTAGGTTAATGATGGATTTAGTAAAACTAACTCTTCAAACTGATAGTTAGGCTTTAAAATCTCAGTATTTGATTAAGTCAAAGATTAAAAATTGAATCTGCGACTAATTTTTCAAAAAGAAAGTCAAACTTTCCAAAGGCCTTGATTTTCTTCCAACTCACCCATGTACTGCTTGTCTTTCTTGAGGGCTTCGTCGTAGTCTTGCTAAAATTTTCAAAATTTA
This sequence comes from Diploscapter coronatus, assembly GCA_964036155.1. Classification (NCBI taxonomy): domain Eukaryota; kingdom Metazoa; phylum Nematoda; class Chromadorea; order Rhabditida; family Rhabditidae; genus Diploscapter; species Diploscapter coronatus. The sequence goes on along the minus strand of OZ038422.1, from coordinate 41,121,032 downwards.
CATCTCATTTTTTAGAGAATTTTTTTCTTCAAAAATTTCCTTTTAAATTTTATCTTTTCAAAACGTTCATTTTTCTTCAGAAATATCTATTTTACATGTCCATATTTTTGGCAGTTACAAATGGCGGAGTCCTATAGTTAGTGATAGGCGAGAGGACGAAATTCGAGAGAAAGTGGAAAAGAGACATTGTCATATTTTTAATTTCTCATTTTTTGTTTTAATTCCTAAACAGGAGTTTCAAAACTCGACTCGCAAATCGACGCCCGCAAAAAATAGTGTCGTATCGAGGGAGAGGAAAAGAGCATATCCTTTTTCTCCCTCGATAAGATATACTATTTTCTGCTGAGAGCCGCGTTTTGAGAAGTCGGTTTCTAACAAAAAAATTCTACCTGGCTGCTGAACTCGACCCTGACCTCTCCGGAAGGGCGGCCACTCCCCGACTCGGTCATGATGTCGATTCTCTCAGGGCGGATAGGCGCGAAGAACTAAAATTGCCAAAATTTGTTCAATTCTTAAGCTTTTTTCAAACTAAAAAATCCCCAGAAAGAATATTTCCTGACTTGCACACTTTATCAGTCAATAAAATCCAGAATTTACCCGAAACTTGTAAAAATAATCCCCCAATACGAAAGTTTAAGAAAAGTAAATAAACAATCATTTTTACAAGCTTTCCCCCAAAAGATCCCAGAGTCAGGTCTACTGTAATTTCCTCCATTATACCCCATTTTAGCGTTGTGTAGTGTAAAAACAGGCAAAAAATCGTGGTGTTCTCCATTTCTGGCAAAAATTCGGTTCTTTTACACATCACTGCGCGTCATTTTATGCCCTTTCGATACCGTAATCCGTATTCACCCATTGTTTGCAAACCTACACTGTAAACGTCGTCCTCGGTGGCCCTGAAAGGGACGCCTCTCATTTTGAGGCGATATCTGGTGCCTCCTCTTCTTTCCGCCGCCATTCTTTCGATTGCACCAAAATTGCCTCCTGCTGCTGCATTATCCACCATCATGCCACCACCACCCATCGGGAGCATAGGACGCTCCCAGGGTGCAGCCGCACGGCTGCCGCCACCACGCCCGTCGCGGCCCGACGACGAACTACCTGCATTAACATTAACCTCGACACGGACTCGACACCCGGGTGCCAGAAAACTTTTTTTTTTTTTTTACAAAAATTCTAATTTTTTCCAGGAAAGCTGTTTTCCAAGACAACAGCTATATGATGACCTACCTGACCGACCCCTTTCTTTTGCACGCTATATTTCACGCTACTCTACCCTCCCTCTAACTATAGGGGTCGTCAAGTCGTCATTTAGTAACTCCCGTTTTCCAAAGATAGTGGAATTCTTAAAGTTCCTAAATGTGTTTTTTTTCCAATTTAGAGCATCACTAATGCTGCCTAAATGTGTTTTAAAGGACAGGCCTTACGAAAGATGATGTCGCTTTTCTTGCCTCCTTCTCATGACTCACGGAATAGTAATTCTATATCTCACGACAAAAGCTATTTTACCGTATCCATCTCCTTTATTATTTTTTCTAGTTAACCTCCACTTTTACCGTAATCCATCTCCGGATAAGACGAGCCATAAATCCATTAGAATATCAGGAATCGCCAACTTTTGAAAGTGGAGTTCTTCAAACTTCTTTGAAGTTTTCAGGAAAAAAACTTCCGAGATTTGAGAAACCTCACTTTCAACTCCATTATTTCTAATTCCAGTAACATCGAATTTATTCCATTCTGGTTACGATAATAATACCAAACAGTTACTCTACCTTAATGCTATCATAAAGAGTCATTAACCCAAAAAATACTTCGCAGGAAAAAACGCCATTTGAAAGAAATATATATACCAACAGAGTCTGGAAAATAGCCTTCGCGTGTAAAATATGCTTTATTTCTAAATTTTGAGAAAAAAATATATTTGAAAAGGTAACACCATAAAAATTTAGTAATAGAGCATATTTTACGTGGTGGAATTATTTATCCGACTTTTTGATAGTAGTACAAAATGAAATATGCTAACGGACTTGAAAACAGTCTTGCGAATAAGTTAAAATAAGTCGGATATGATATAAAGCTCAGATTTGGACCTCGGTAAATCCTCACACAATTTCCATACTCACGCATAGTTGAAGTCCGTACACACAGCTGTATACCAGATTAGAATAAATTCCTCATCTTTTAGCCGGAATTTTCGATTTTTCCTTTTTTTCACTTGCAAACTTTTGAGGATTTACCAAAAATCCATGAACCATATCCCCAAAAACTCGCAAATTTTTCGCGTTTTATTCTGGATGACCGATATTTTTGCAAGAAAAGGTGAGTTTATTTTTTTATTCAGAAACTTTTGAACTTTCATTACTTTTGAAATCAAATAGTTTCATTTTTGCAATTCAAATTTTAAATGATAAAAGAATTTTGTCTTGGTAAAAAATCTATCAGCCCTTTTCCTTGCACCTTTCTTGCAAAAAAATCTCTCATCTTCCCGAATCCGTTTCAGACGTTGCAACGTATTTTCGAACCACATGAAACGAGATAGTGCGCCCTATTGAGAGGCAAGAAAGAGGATGCCGCCTTCTTTTCGTCTCTCGAAAAGATCCACTATCTCGTCTCATGCGAGATTGACCGCGCGCGCAATTCGAATCACGTTGCAACGTCTGATCCAGTTATTTCATTTTGCTCTCCTACCTCTGATGGGCCCCCCGCCGTTGGACTGGTACGAGTCCATGCGCCTGTCGAACTCGTTGTCCCACGGCGATCGACCGTAGTCTCCGCCGTTTCCATATCTGCCCAGCTCCTTCATGTCGTACTTCGCCTCATCTCTCCAGGAATCTTCACGGCCTGAAAATGTTTTTTTTTCCTTTATTTCTAAAGGTATTTTGCTATTATTTTAGAATTTAAAAAATGTTTCTTTCAGAAATTAGCATATTTTGGGGTTAATAAAATGACTGTATCTCCTAGAATAGGCCCTCCGGATCATATATGTTTCAAGAATTTGCAAAGAGCAGAGTTTAAATAGAAGAGGAAAATCTTCTAATAAGTGAAAATCTGAGTTGTAGAGGATTCGGAGACTAAACTGATAGAAGATTTTTTAATTTTGAAAAAAAAAACATTGTAATTTACTCATTGGCACAGCCTCTCTGCCGTAGTAGGGCGAGCGTTCGCGCGGATCGCCGCGTCCTGCACCGGCGAACAACGGCATTGGGGGCGCACCGCCACCACTGCGATGATAATAGGGGTCCTCGTGACCGTCATTGTAGTAGTCCATCAGGGGACGAGGCTCTCTGGAATTTTAATTATGCTCAGACCCAGAGAACACTTGTCAGACGAAGAAAATATACCGAAGGGTAGGTCACAAGAGCTCTCTGACAATTGCTCTCCCTAGGTTTGATTACGTTTCAAGAAATCTTAAACGATTTGAACATTTTCGAAGAACTTCAATACCATCGCTAAACTATCTTGAAATTTATCGTCTCAAAAATTTCGATAGAACGAAGATGTTTGATGATAAATGCTGCGTTCTCGATATCCAGATTACGATAACATAAATAAAGTTTTAAAAATATTGCATTTTCATCATTTCTTTTAGATTTCAAGAATTCGGATATTTATTTGGTTTGAAATGTTTAATTCGCGTCTCTCATTTAAGGAATTTGCCAGGTTTCAAAGAATCTCTCCACTATTTCATGCTTTCGAATGGATATTCCTGATTTTCGACCAGGTTTCTTTAACCAATTTATTTCTCACCTTCCATAAGATCCTCCACCCATGGGAGGTCTGGCTCTGGCCATGCCGTATGGGTCGGCATGCTCGAAGGGGTCAGGGCCGGGTCTGAAAAATTCGAATTCTCACCTTTATCAAAAATAGCCCCAAAATTTGAATTTCGATCCCCATAAAAATTTTTGAAAATGAAAAAAAAAAAACCTGTAGTCTCTGCCGAACGGGTCAGGACGCATGAGCGGACCGGGCGCGGGCGGCATGCCGGGCGTCGTCATCATCCTAGGTGTCATCTGAAACTAACAAATGCACATTTTTAAACGACGAAGTTAAATCTCCACTTCCTATTTTGTCTACCTGTGACCTCTCCCTGTCGATGTTGGTGCCGTATGGGATGCGTTTTCCGTTCGTCTTGCAGAAGGTGTTCACTTCAGTGTACGAGGCCGAGCACACGTCGATGAATCTGAATTTTTTAAATCAATTAATTTTATGTTTCAGAAAAATCGGTAAATTTTCAAAGATTTTAACATTTTAGTTGAGCTGGGGACTGATTCGAATTTCCAAAGCGAAAAAATATAAGAATTTCCGAGTTAATTGCAAAAAATTAGTGAAATTTTTATCTGCTTGTGAAACAAAGGCACGTAGCGGGGTTAATTCTTATCATTTCACTTTCGAAGTCGAAATTTTCGAAAACATATCAGGAATTGCGAGAACAGACGTAGGGGAGACTATCGTGTCAGAAACCCCTCACGACCTACCCTCAATACATTTTCTTAACAAAGTCCTCTCTAAACTCTTAATTAGCCATAATTCACTAGTGTTACCTAGTAGCATAACGAAAACTTCGCTCGTGCGACTTGCCCTTATAGTTTTTCGTCTAAAGAAAGTTCTCCCTAGGCCTGGTTGTGAGAGAAAAGAGAATAAACTGGCGAATTTTACAAATAGTGGTCATGGTAAAATGGTGAATTTTACAGGAAGTCATAGTCCAAGGATGTTGTTTTTTACCGAACCTCTTGCCGATGTAGTTCTTGTGCCTTTTCAAGGCCCAGTAGCCGGCCTCGCGATCGGGGAAAACGACGAAACACTCGCCGCGATTCTCCTTCAGGTCCTTCGGCATGATCACGCCGTTCTAAAGAAAGACTATTTTTATTTCTAATAAAGAGAAAAGCTTATGCATTAAAATGGAGTAAATGATTAATAAATGACGAATGTTTTAAACATGTAATATTGGATTTTTAAACGTTTTTTCGTACTAAATGATGACTATTAACATTTTAGAAAATTAGCCTCTTTATAGAAAAATCGTTGAAATATATTTTTCTCGATACGAAACTTGAGACGGAAACATGTTTCAAAATATTAGAAAATCGAGAAATAATTATCGATTTCGATCCTACGTGACGGGTTTATTTGCACAAAAATTGACTAAATCCAAAACCTTGACGATGGGAATGGGGTGGAAGAAGTGCTCGACATCTCTGATGTTGGCGTCATACGGCAGGCCGGTCATTCTAAATCAAATGTCTATTTTAAAAATCGAAATTATCATTCATCTTGGATTTAAAACGTTCGTGGCTGTATTTTTAACGGCAGCGCCTAAAGTCGTCTCACCTTGGCATTCGACGTTACAAATCAAGGTGTGGAATCGATTTAGACACTTCGTTTTCGAAAAGGAGGTTTGGACTACTTTATTAAGGGCGTCTTTTTTGAGCCTAGAATTATCTTTAAAGAAATTTACCTCACAGCGACTTCGCCATGACGGAAGGCGTCTGCTCCACCTCCGCCACCGCCCCCTCTTCTTGGCCCTGCGTCTCTCGGCCGGCCACCTCCGCCTCCGCTTCCGCCTCCCCCACGCACACGCGGCTCGTCCTCTGCGTAGACCTCGACGTACCTGAAGACTCATCTCTTTTCAAAGTTTGTTCATTTTCTTAAATTTTTCCAATTACTAGTATAATTACAGCAGAAGAATAAATCTACAGCAATTAAAGATACAGTAAAATTTCAGTTTTACAATATCCTATTGTAGCTCTTTCTCCTGTAACAATTTTTCCTCGCTTTTCGTCATTCAGGAAAAAATTAAGAGAAAACGACCAATTTAGAATTAAAAAAAATTCTTCCGACCTTCTTCCTAGAACTTGTTTGTTCTTATTGAGAGCTTCCTTGAAGTCTGTCTCGTTGTCGAAAACCACAGTCGCATCGCCTTTAGCGTCTCTGAAAATGTATGTTTTTTTTATTTTTGAAAAATTAAGCAGTTTTAGAAAAATCAATTTACCCGTTCGACTTGCGCGGAATATCCATGCGAATGATGCCGTTTCCTGGGAAATTTCACTATTTGTTTTATTTTTAAAAATTATTCTTTCAAACTCAGTTACAAAACGAGCAATATCTAAACGTGAATTATCAAAATTTTTATTTATTTTTTTTTAAATATTTACTTTTAAGATGGTGAACAATCAACAACATTGAACTTTGAATTATTAAAATCTGATTTTTTGACTTATAAAAACAATTGAAAATTTTGAATTCAGACTTGCAAGAAAACAACCGCAACTACATTGCCGGTACAGTTGCAGTGGCAAATTTCAGCAAAAAGTTGCAGGTCTGGTCGAATTTTTGCACTTTTTCAAATGTCTCTCAATCCTACCCCCGAAAAAGTTCGTGAGATCGTCGCGACTCGTCTCGTAGGCGAGGCCCTCGCAGCGGATCGTATAACGGCCCATTTTACAAACTGAAAAAATAAACATACAAAAATCAAATTTCGAGAAATTCTTATCGGAAATCAAATCAAAAGTGTTGGTGACACGCAGAGAAAGATAGAGGGACCGTTATTGACTCACTCCCCCCTTGCAAAGGAAATAATGGTTTTGAGGGAGGAGCAAAGAAACAAAAAAATAAAATTGAGCAAAAATATATTTTTTTAAATCGAACTTTGAGGACATGCAAAGTGAGAAATACGTGAAAAGGAAGCAATGAAAAAGAGCAGGTGGCAAAATTTGAAGAAAGAAGAATGAATGTTACAGTAATCTCATTGCAGTTGCAGTAGCCTCAAAAACTAATGACGTGATGTTTTCTTCAATCCGAGAATAATGAAAACGAGTTTTCATTTGTTGAAAATTTCAATTTCTATTGATTTTCGTATGTTTCAGACGAGTGATAGTAGGCTTTGAAAGTCTCCAATTTTCTTTCTCCATTTTTATCAGTCTTTTTTCTTTTTCTTCAAAAATCTGTTTTAAATTTCTAAATTTCACTCTTTCAGTTTGTTCAAATTCAACTTTCATCTAAAACTCTTCATTCTTGGGCCCCGCGATATAAAGCGCGTGGGCGCGCGGTCCGGAGGTTTTGCAGAGCTAGAAACTCCGAAATAGTCCCCGAAAATGAGAGGGAAAGAGAAACAAAGCCGAAGAATAGCGTATGAAATAGATAGAGATTCGAGAAAAAGGGAATTTGGAGGAAGAGAGAAGGAAAACGGAAGCGCGGCCCCTCGGCCTTGCAAGCATTTATACGCTCTGCGCGTCTAACCTTGGCTAATGATAAGCATAGGACAGAGTGCTAGAGAGGCGAGAGTAGTTATTGGAAATCCATCTTGTGTGTTGGCAGTGACCCTCTCGGCTTGGCGCACTCTTTCGCTCCCCGAGCTCTCTGCGCTCTCTCGCTTTCCTAGCGTATTTTCCAGAGCCAAGATGAGTGTCGAATCGAGCCTTCTAGCCACTGCGCTATTTCACCAAATTGCTATTTTTTCTTTTTGCTCTCTTCTGACTAAAGTCTATCTCGTTCTTTTGCGCATCACTTTTTTTGCAATTATTCAGTCCCAAAGTTGTAGTGCGCAACCCCGGGCGCTAAAAAATAGCCACCTTACGTACTTTGACGCTAAATCTTCATTTTCTCAAAATAGACTTCAACTTTACCGAGAGCGATTTTGATTTGCTTCGATCTTATCCCTCTCTGTGTCTTACTTGATCAATTTTTAATCACCTAAATCGATAATTTTCCTGATAATGATTATTTTTTGAGGTTTATGGTTGGTCCAACTTACCTAAACCGATTTTTTTCAGGTCTGTACTTCTAGAGGAAGGATATTTTTGGATTCGAAGCTATAAATTGATTTTTTAAATTTTACCGAAGAGATATTATCTAATTTGTACTTTTACCTAAATTCTAATTTAACCTACGACCATATGTGAGTGCAATGAGCATACCGCCCTTGGAGAAGGTAAATTCATGATTTTTTCTTGAAATAACGACTTTCTCCCCTCTCATTCTCGACCTCCCAGATTTTTCGGCATCAACGATAAAAACAGAAATTATACATTGAAATACTAGAAGCTTGTCAAATAAATTTAATGGAAAATGAATTTTAAGCTGGACGCTTTGATGCGTCGCCTTCTAGAGGGTGTTCAGCTGAAGTCCCACAAATATTTCCGAATCACCGTTCCTCAGGCCCTCACCGGAACCCAACTGGTTTCATTGCTCATGGATAAGGTAGTTTTTCAGACTTGTTATTTTTTTAAATTCATACTCTATCGAGATCGGACTGATTATTTGATGAGGCAACTTGAAAACCGCGAAAACACGAGACGTTGCAAAATAGTGTAGGAAAAGAAAGTCTATCATCCCCATACCCTACCCTAACCCCCTATACTATTTCGCGCTATGTCTCGCGGTTTTCAATAGCTTTTGATAAAGTCAATTGGAAATCCAAGAGTTTTTGAAATCATTTTTTCTAAACTATGTAGCTACAAACAAGCGAGAATGGCAAGATGTTAGATAATCTTCATAAAGATTCGCTTGAGACTTATGTGGTTTTGGGATTTTCAACATTTATTCGCAACACATGACATACTAGTATCAAATTTGATATAGAATTTTTTATGAATACTTTTTTGAAACATAATTATTAGGGCCATTTCGACGACGATACGGAAGCAGCTCATATGGCTTCGGTACTAATTTCGTATGGATATCTGTTCAATGTGATGGAGGAGAACCCTGTCGTGAAAGACGATAACAGTCTATATCGAATCCAACGACCCTACTTCTGGCCCTCACACTGCGTCGTCACCGACAATGTGGAATACGGTATGAGAATTACACAGCACACTTAATCTTAAATAGTAATTATTACAGTGTGCTTTACCTTAAATTACGATTTTTAAATACCATTGAATGTAAATAGGTCTGAAACAAACTTCGGGAACACGTTATAGTGCTTAGGGTTAGGATATCAGAAATTCTGAATTTTAAGATAATAATTTGAATCTAGTGTGAAGAATTGATTTACAGCAATCTACCTCAATAAGCGACTCCTTCGAAACGAGGAAAAGCACGGTTTGGAACCTGAGGAGGTCGAGCATTTCAATCGGTAACCAAATTTGAATCCTTAGTTCTAAATATAAAGAACTTATTGCACATCGTGATAAGATGAGCATCTTTTTATACCCTATTACTCATGACACAATGACAGAATATATTTTCACGATATGTCATACCTTTATGCTATGACTATATTTGCTATATTAAAATAATGCGATATTTAAAAAGATGTTATATTTGAATCTAGGCTTGCCGAACTCCTAGCCCACATGTGGCAATTCATCACTCAACAAGCCGAGATGCAACTTAAATACCAGAAAGAGAAGAAGAAACAGGACAAAGTCGTGTTCGACTCCGAAGAAAGGGCGTTTTGGAGGTTGAGGAAACCGGGAGTCCAAAACGCACTCGAGCAGCATGTCCAAAAGGTACGTATTGATGCTTCATAGCCAACACATGAAAACCAGACTTATGGAGCACTTTCGTCAGATAAAAATAGCTGAAGATATTGTAGATTTAAAAATGAGTAAAAATGTTTCAGACAGAACGAAAGATCCGAAAAGCGAATACCAAAGACTACCGAAGCTTGGTCGATCGGCTGAAATTCTCGCTGAAGACGAAGCCCTGGCTGAAAGCGTTGAAGGCGTCCGACACGATGGTTTCGTGGGTCGAACAAAGGTCTGATTACGACCCATTCCTCACTCAGCCGCATCCGTCAAACCCTTGGCTAACGGACGATACCACGCTGTGGACTCTCAATACTGATACGTAAGTAATTGAGCTAACATCAAAGCAACTCTGAATACATCCAATTTTAAAGCTATGACATGAAATTGACATAGAATGAAGCTAATGAATTCGAGATTAGGTTTAATCAGTTGTTAGATAATATCAGAATATCTCTAAAACATTGCACCTAGAAATAAATAATAAGTTGGTTAATTTACGTCGTAAATAGAAATCGAAAACCAGACTCTATAAATAAAAATAAAATCGAGAAAATTTTTAAACATAAAACTAAAAAGAAACGAATCTTTTCAGAGTTGAAGTACCTACCGAACGACGAGTGAAACGGTGGGGCCTTTCGATACAGGAGCTCGTTAAGGACCCTATTGGACGACAGGCAAGAAAATTCGAGAAAAAATCAACAACAACAACAACAACAAAAATATATATATATATATCTGAAAATTCCAGGTTCTGGAAACCTTTCTCGAGTCGGAATTCTCGTCGGAGAACATTCGGTTTTGGATTGCGGTCCAGGATTTGAAGGCCTCGCCGAACGAGCAAATCGAGAGCAAGATGGAGCGGATATACGACGAGTTTTTGGGTCCCGGAGCTCCCGCTCAGGTTCGTTTCAGGAGACAACTTGGAAGCCTCAAGCCATGCGAATCGAGTGTGAGAAAATAATCGTTTCCCCTATCATCCTCGTCACCCTATTTCGTATGGCTTCAGGACTTGAGGTTTCCAATAGTCATTTCAGGACTTTAAATGATTAATGATATGAACTTTGATAGAGTCGATGGGCTTCTAACCTTATTGCGATTTAATTTCATATTTAAAAACGACTAAAAATACTTACTTATTGCTTATTATTCAAAGAATACTTGTATAGTGGCATTTGACAAAAATATTAGATCCGATTTAAAGGGGAACGATTTTGCAGGTTAACGTTGATTCTCGAACACTTGAGCAAACCATCGACTGTATCAAGAACGCTGATACACCAGCTGCAAGACGGCATGCTTTTTCGAACTCAGGTAAAATATGAATATTTGCATCATTAATTGACGAGACGGTCGATATTCATGCAGCAATTAGAAATCGAACTTGGAGCGAAATAGTGAATCACGTAGGAGAGAAACGAGACGAGTAGCGTAATTTTTGAATATCGACGTTCTCTCCACTCAATAGTAAAAACATTCAAGGAGACGATATATTTTAGAAGAACACGTTTTCACGCTAATGGCTAAAGACTCGTATCCTCGATTCGTGAAGTCCCAGATCTACAAGGGAGTCTTGTCGGCTGCTCAACAACAGGGCAATAAACGGTTGGGATGGAGAAACTTCGTCTTCAACATGGGGGCCACCAAAAAACCACTAGGTAACATTTAAGTGCTATAAATTTAATTCGTAATTAGATCAGACTTCTCAAAACGCGGACCCGCAAAAACTCGCAGAAAAATAACACACCGCTTCGGGAAAGAAGACGACACGCTCTTTTCCTCTCTCAATACGACACACTAGTTTTTCTGCGGGTCGAGTTTTGAGAAGTCTGACTTAGATTGCTTATTTTTCAAGTTTTTTTAAAACTGATTATAGGCATTACCTAGGGTTCGAAATCATATAATATTTTCGCTAGCATTTAACAGAAACTGTTTGGCACATAAATCATGAAAGTCTCAGAATACTGGTTTAAATCTCAACCTTACTTTTGGCGAAACTTGAATTCTATGAGGATCATAGTAAATTTCAATATTTTAAACACATACAAATAATCCATATATAATTTCTATATAGATCAATTGAATAAATCACGATGCATTCAAGAGAAGGATTTGTAGACTTATTCAGGGAGTAAGCAGCCCAAATCGCAAGCGAATCGGGACGAGTCAGGCAGCAGCAGTCAGCCTTTGCCCAAGCAACTCTCCTCAGACTCGCTGCCTGTTAGACCGCATGTCAAGTAAGGGGGCTTTTATACTAGCTAAAATAGAAGATTAAGTATCTTTTATTTTAAATAGCGGATCATATCGGCAACAGCTATATGACGACCCTTTCTTTTTCCACGCTACTTCGCCCTACTATAGTCTCTTCCTTATCTCCGGCTATAGGCGTCATGTCAAGTTGTCATTTAGCAATTGCCGATCGTATCAGAAGATATACCTTAGTAAATTTCAATGATACATAACGATCTATGTTTTTATTATTTGTTTCAAAATAATTAAATAAGTTAATAACTGAATTATGGTTATCAATGTACGACAACTCTTTTCATTCATTATATTAAAAAAGTTAAGTTTTTACTTTCAGACCTGATCCAGAGTCATAGTTTGGCAATGCTATCATGCTGTCTAACATCCAAATCGTATGCTCTAGTTAGTTATATTCAATTTTAAAATTTATATAATAATTCCTCTCTTGCTATGCTCAAATATTGCGAAATGGGAGAAGGCTAGATACTGCACACACTTTGCATCTCTCCTCTCCTAGGCTCAACCCTCGAGAAATAACGTGCGCCCTGAAGTGACGGAAGAGATAGCAAAGAAAGGGAGAAGGAAAGAGTGAGGGGAAGAGGGGCGTGGCTCGTGCAAAGAGTGTGCAGTATCTATCTTCTCACAGCCATAATATTACAATTATTGACTTTTAATTAATATCTCTATTCAATAATTCTTTATCTTAAATAAGCCATTTTGCTTGTTTATTATCAATAGCGTATTTCTACGCAGCCAAAATTATCATTGTCATAAATAATCTACATACGCGGTCTAGATACCGTAGTTTTCGATATATAAACTAATATATATCGATATATAAAAGTATATATAATTATTAATAATTCTAGTAGCGCTATTTTCACGCGTGTTATTGTTTATAATTAATGTTAAGCCTTTATTATATTGTAAATCATGCTGTTAATACCTTAGCTTCCAAGTCCGTGTTAATAACATTAATGTGCATATTTTATTTTTAGATAATATTTAAAGTATACACATTATTCCTATCTAATCTTTAACTACTATGATCTAGTCACGATATTTCCCTTTATCCTTATCAAAAAGGTTTTAATCTGCCAAATTTTCTTGTATCCTTAGGAACTCACCTATAGATATATATCCTATCCATAATACAGATTCGTTTAGCTTTATGGAAATCTGTTTCCAGACAAATCATAACTCGAAATCATGATCATTTGAGCGAACTTTACATTATCCTATCAGTCATAATTCGACGACTATTTATCAAACGATTTCTTTTCATTTATATAGTCTATATCTAGGAATTGATGTGTTGAGAATGTGTTTTATTATATTTACAAATTTCAAAGTGCAATAAAAATTTGTAAAGCTTATGATATTTGTTGTAGAAATGTATTGCTGAGTTGCTGGAAATGCCAGAATGGTTTAACGTAGCTTGAGCATTCCTAAAATAAAAAAAAATTCATTTAGGATAAATGCACGATGATTCCAATAAACGATCATTTTAAATTTAAAATAAGTTAGAGCTTACAATTTAAGTATATAATGTCCGAAAAGATATTATATTTAATGGGGTGCGCAGCAAACTATGTATATCGAGTATATCATTCCCGGGAAAAACAATAGCAACGTTAAAATTAGCGAGATCCAGAATTCATGATGGCATCCTAAAATATTATTACTTTCTTTTAAGATATTTGATCTCCCAGAGCATTAATAAATATCACTTCGCCGGACTTACGCACGAAGATAAATTTGAAATTTTTTTTTCGAAAATGAAGGTATTTCCGTTAAATACGTACCTCGGTCCATGAACACTGCCAGGGGCTGAAAATAACACTTTTATATTAATCTTCGAAGTGTTAGCATTTTCATTATTAATTTTTTTTTCATTAGCTTTTGCCTAAAGTATCTCGATTCAAGGGAATGATGCCATAAAACTTTCCCATAAGCGCATGTGGCTTCTACCGAAAATGTCAATAAAGTGATAAGGACTTTTTGATTATAGATTAGTACGAACTATCTTTTATAATAAATAAATAAATTAGAATAAAATAAAAAATAAAAAAAAAAAACATACCGGAATAAAAATAGCGACTAGAAAGAACAATACTCGGCACATGCTGCTTTGATGAATAAGTTAATTTAAATAAAATATGTCTATCCAAGAATAACTGAAGCTTCTCTAAAGCTCGTATGAATTCCTGAAAGGATAAAAATTAAAAACTTTAGTTAGGAATTGAAAAACGATGCTTAACGTAAAGTGGTGAATAAGGCAAGCTTAAACCAAATACGCGGAGCGGGAAATCGATAACATAATCCGCAAAAATCATCCCCGAAAAGAGCTTAAATATTGTGGTGACACATGAAAGATAGGGCTAAAATAACATTTTGGTCGATTTTCAGAACCTATGCTCCAATATATGGCAAAAATTTTCCAAATAAGAAGGAAAGGCTAGAGAGCAGAAATTTTGCTCCAGACGAAAAAAATGATAAGAACTCGTTAAAAGTTTCCTCGATAACAATTAGCCAAGACAAATAATAATCATTGTAAATTCCTCTTATTGTAGCATTCGTGAAATATCATTCTATTCTAAATGCCAAAATTTACTTTTGGCATGTTTCAACAAAGCTCCAAATGAAAAGTGATCCCTTAAAAATGAATACTATAAGTGCATTAGTGCTATAGCAAAAATATATAAATGAAAGTAAAGAAAGTGAGAGTATCGGCCAATGGAAAGCAAAATTATTCAGACAAGTGTATTTGGGTGTTAAGAATGTTTTAGAAAAACTGTATAAAATAGGAAAAAATGAAAATGAAATTATCTCTCGATGAAAAGAAACAAATAATTCGTCGGGTATGTCTATGATTGTTATAAAAAAAAAACCAAGATAAATGGAGAAAAATGAAGGTATCGGTCGATAGGAAAAAAACGAAAAAATTCTTCGGACAAGTGCAAGAGGACAAGCCAGGTAAGAAGCAGGAATTGGTCTTGACGAATGGCGGCGATAGGTAAACATTCGCTCTCAATTTTGGTCGATTTCCCCTACTGCTTACCTTTCTCTATTCGAAACGTACTAACCTCGACAAAACACAGAGATGCGAAAATCGAAATCGAAATAGAACGATCGATGAGTCAGACAAAATAAGTGAAATCTGAGTGAAGTTGATTTAGGTAAATGATGTTGTTTTAGGTAAGTCAAAATTTCGTAAGATTTCTTTGTTTTGTAATTTTATATGAAAAGAAAATAAGAAGGCAAGTTAACTTGCAAAAATCTTAAGAAATGTTGAGATTTCTTGAAACTAATATGATCGAAAATCACTTTTATGTATGATATGGAAATTATTAGCAAAAATATTTCATGATGAATCATAGAAAAGTCGCGATTATTTATATTGATGTTGATAAGTTATTTATCTAAATCGAAATCATTTTATAGTTCTGATCTGATGCGATGAAAGTCATCGAATTGACTCATAGACTGAGAATCGAGGGGAAGAATTTCACAATCAGCAAACTTTCCGAAGGGCCGCGATTTTAAATTCAAACCGATAACGTGAAGGGAAACCGCATACATATTTGCTGAGACACTTAAACATGTTTAGAATTATACACTTACGCCGTCTGCCCTTTCTGCTATAGAAATCAATGATCAATATTTTGCGGAAAAAAGAAATTTAAATAATAAATAGGGAAAGCCTATAGGTATTTCTTCATAGTTTCATCTGGATACTTTAAGAAACTCGAAATTAAACAAAAAACAGATGCGCATTGAAAATTCAACCATCAGACGAGAGTATAAAATTAGACCTGAAGATTTCATTCATCTTTTATTTTTGCATCATGTTTACATCACTTTATTTGCCGTGTACATCCTTGTTATCTACTACGCAATTTTTATTACAAGTTGAGCTTTCATCTAAAATACATTGTCCAAAAATCGGGGGTAATCTTCGTGTGTATGGACTATAAACTATAACAGGAATTGCGATAAGTTTTAATTGAAAATCGGTTTGACTTATGATGATGATTTATCAAGTAGCTTGTAAAAAACGACATACGCAAACTAGGAATATCTGAAAATACGAGCTTTTGTCAAAATTCGATGAAACATGTGTTAAAAGTAAAGATCTTAGAGTCATCTTTCTTCCATCTCTATACATACCTGAAATAAGCCGACTGATATGCTTCTTCATATATTCTGAATGTTTTCATGCAAAAACTTGCATATCTCAGAATATCATAAGTATTTTAATAACTATTTGAAAATGATAGTCGGTTAATCTCAATTTTTGAAATATTTGTTTCACAGCAATAAAAATTTTATCTGGCTAAAAATTTCCAATAGATTTTCCCATTCCATGTTAAAGAATATAGCCTAAATATCGGATGCTATAGTTTAAGGAAAAATTCACTTTCTAGACAAAATTCCCATATGTCATATCATCAGGAATTTTGCAATTTCCCTTAAGAATTGTGCTGTGTGCATTTTTGCGCTTCGTTAAACACACGATCTCACTCTGTTGTCAAGCCGAGTTGACGTGGGATTTTCGAGATCCGGGCCGGAAAATCACCCTATCAAAAAAGGAGTGGAACCAAAATTTTCCCAATGAAATGGGCGGAACGTTATCAACACCCATGAAATGTTGTTAAATTGATATTTCCGAAATTCTTACTAAGTTAGGAATGATGAACCACTATTTATCCTTAAGATTACGGTAGCTATTATTTCGTAGAAAATTGAAAACTTCCTGCAATTTCCGTTTTCTAAAATGCTCTTATTCCGTCCAAAGCAGATCTAACTCATGCAAAAATGTTCACTTTCAAAATGTCACGATCAAACATCTTTCAGACCAGCTTGAGATTAATTTTAGTCTATTTTTCCTAAATCCTGATTACCTAAGATATCAGGTATTCGTAAAATTGGAGTCTTTAATATTTAAAATTAGCCCTAACAAAAGAGTTTACATGACGATTCTATGAAATATTTGAAATTACACGCAACATTCTTGTAATGCTAATCAGAAAACTCGAGTTTGATTTCATTTACTAAATTTATCAAATTATCGCATTTACTCCCTATCGCAAATTAGATCTGCTAGTCTTGTGATAATATATCGCGTATTAGATTCTAACGATTCGTTTCAGAAGGGTTTCACCTGATCCTATTTTTAGGAATGATGTAATAATTGATCTTCAAGTTTCTAGATACCATATGAACTTTAAATTTGAATTTTGAATTTACAACAAGGTGTTTTAAATATTTTTCTAGTACAATAATGAAGATTGAATTTTTAATGATTCATTCTTTATTATTCTTTCTTCCTGCGAAGCTTTCTAGATTGGAGATAAAATTCAACGTTAAAACGCGCTCAACCGTCGCTAAATTTAAACGCTTGCAGCTAAATTCTGAAATTGCAATTTCTTTCAAGATTTTTATAATTGATTTTTCTCCAGGTTTTACTTTTAAACGAAAAGCTTACAGTCTAAAATCTCAACGCTTTTAAATCGCTAGCAATTTTCTGAGTTTGGGTAATTATTTACCGCTAGCTTAATAGAGGCTGCAATCATGAGAAATCATTATTATTTTCACATTTCACGTTAGCTTAAATAAAACGCGTTATCACCCGATTCTAAATAATTGTTTAGAGACTGATATGGTAGCTTTCTATCAGCATGATTAAAAATGGAACGATAAAAACCTTCTCGGATAATTTTAAGCTCGATTTTTGCACGCTTAGCCTTGATTGTTGTGCTCTGATTGGCCTGTTTTCATAACCACTTACTTTTAATATTCTAGAAAAATTATTGTCAAATTTCCTGAAAGAAAGAGACCCGGAAAATAATCAGCGATTTTGGGCGAGGGTTTATAAACCTGAAAATTGCTGTGTAATTTATTTCATTTTCGTGAGAAAAATAGTCTTGCTAGCTTTCTGCAATCTGGAAAAATTAGATGAATTATTCAAGTTAATCATCGTTATTTTGCAATACTTAATTGGAGTAATTACATTATTATTAGGCCAATTAAGATAATTACCGTTGTCAAGCTGGATGGAGCAACCTGTCAGTCGTTAGATACGCAGTGCCTTAGTTTCATTCACGATATATTCGTACTCCTTTTAATCGTGATCATTGGTGGACTCGGACTATTTGGACATATCAATATCATCTTCGGAACGCTCAAGAACAAGCAATTGAGGACGAATCATGGTAACTGTTTTAATTATTTAAATACAACAGATTTGCATACCTCTACTAATTTATTAATACTTCAATAATTTTTAGCTATCTTATTTTTTTAATTCATAAAAATTCTATCAAACACACTAGTTTAAAAAATGATCACATTTTAATTATTATTTTAAAGCAATTTTACAAAAATAAAAATTCAGGAATTCTACTAGTATCACTATCGATCATTCTAATGTTCTGCATCGTTATACGGTGGACGACGTTAGCGTTATTAAGTAGTCAAAAATTTTATTAATAAAGACAAATATTTCAATTTAAGCCTTCTCAATCAAAACACCCTTGCTTTTATGCTCAACAGTGTTAGCAGCTCAGATGTCTTTCGACATTCAACAAGCATTACTCATGTTCGCTCTATCGATAGATCTACTCATGGCTATTACATTTCCTATAGCGTAAGTTTAAATCGTATATTTGGCAACTCAGATATACTGCTATATCGTAGCATATGAAAGTTGTTACATTTGTTAAGAAATATTTTTATACTTCCTTAGTTGCTTTGAATCATTATTTTTATCAAGAACAAGATATGCATTTAGAAATTGTAATGATGCCTCTTAATTAGCGTCAAGATATAAAGATACTTCCAAGTTGCCATTTATTTAAAATAATTTTATATATTAAGGATCTTAATCTTAAAATCAAACTATATTATTAGGTTCATACACAGAGCGTTAGCTGTAATTTTGCGCTCGTTTAAACTATGGAACTTGAAATTCTCGTCGCGCGTTTTTATTCAACACCAAAACACAGACATTGCGGTGCAAATTTGCATTATAGAAAATAGCGCGCATATGTTTTAAAGGTATTGCTCTGAAGGCAATTTTTCAAGAACATTAGTCCCTTGCATTTAACGAGGTATGATAATTAACACTCGGCTTTAGGACCGAGCATATCTGTTGCAAACTTTATTTCTATGAAATTTAAACCAAATGATCGGAATGAGTCATAGCGTAAGCTCAGAATTAAATAAGTAGGCTAAAATATGAATGCTAAATTATCTTGATAAGACATCAGTAAGAAGAATCACTACAACTGTTAGCTTCGAAACATTTTTCTCCGATATCTAAAATTCAACGCTCAAGTTTTCTTAAAATCATGATGACTTTTCGGTCTAGTAATAAATGTCGTGCACTTTAACTGGATATTCCTTTCTGATTTTCCCAACAAAAAGCACGCGGATAAATTTTCACTGATAAATAAATCCAATTTGCAAGATGCGAGAAAGCCAGTTATTCTGTAGACTTTCCCGCTGATCACATGTTGAAGCATAGGCCTAAAACCGGATTGGATATAGAACGAAAATGTTGATTTTTCGCGGTTTTGTAGTCCCAAATATTCTCATGCTTCCTTCACCACAGAACATGATGGTTAACTTGTGCTGTTAGCGGTCGATTTTTTGAACTCTTTCTGCAATTCGTGAAACTTTGCAAAGAATCAAATCATAATGCAGAAATTGCGCATTTTTGAAAGGCATATGACTTAATGTGGCATTTCTAGGAATCTTTTCAAAAATTTGATCATCACATGTAACCTTAAAAATCATCAACAGTATAAAAAATAAAGAACGACGAAAATCGAGCATCCTATCATTTAGCTATCGTCTATGGACCCAGGAAAGGACAATTTGGATAGCATCGCTTCTATGCATTTGCTCAGCTCTTCCTCTATTTATTCTAGCATTTCATGATTTTTTTGAATCTGCCGAGTACAATCTCGCTTGGTATTCAGGAAAGGCGACGACGGACTGCAAAATGCAATTGTTTTCAGAGGCAAGAGTTAAAAATTGTTTCTTTTAAATTCAAAGGAGCTCTTCCAATGAAAATATAGACAATCTTTTGATAATAATTAAAATATTGATGAAAGATCTACATTTAAATAGTGTGATATTCAAATTGCAGCAATTTAACGATATCATCAACATCGTCCAACTATCTATCGGAATTTCTGAAATCCTTAGCTATTCAGCTTCATATATCATCGTTTACATTCAAGGTATTTTAATTATATTATATATGATGTGTTGAATAGAAGTATCTACAAAATCCTAAGTCTTCTTCCTTCCTCATATCACTTGTGTTTGTTAATCACTCATTATATCGTTCTCACAATCTCTGACCTCAGACCATGTCTTTCCCAGCGTCTAACGACAAAATTAGCCACTTTTCCGGAATAATTTTAGTTTTATAACACGTGAGAAACTTCCTTAGAAGTGATAATCATAAATAACAAGATCGGATAAAAATTCGTGGTAATAAAATTAAGATATACAGTACCACAAATAGATCTTAAACAGTTATATTTTAAAAGAACTGGATTGCATTTTAAGATATGAGAAAATTAAAATAGCCTGAAATAAGTATCAAAGAACGAAACTATACATTACAGTAATCTCAAAAAAATTTGAATGATAATTTAGCTTATCTCTTCCGACGTACGAACGCCAATGCGTGTTTCCGCAATAAGCACCGCAAAACGATGCGCACAATTTCCGTCCTGCTTACCATATACCTCTTCACTTGGTTTCTCTCGTTGGCACTAGATATTAGAGCACTCCAGTTCAGCAATGAAACTTGGATCTCGAAGGTTCCTTATTATACGGTAAGTCAAGGCAAACTTAGCCTTGCAATGTCTGCTTTTACCACAAAATACTATTGTTTTTCCCTACATACATAACTTATTTTTGCAACAGGGAAGATTGAAAAAGTCATTGCATCGCAGTATATCGTTGTACACGAAATAGCATCATCGGATTTGTTAGGGAAAAGATTCTCTTCCTTTAATATTTCATATGTAACGGTGCAACTATTGCCACTACTTCTTCAGGTTGCTTGCAATAGGAATCGTTTAGCTATGAGTTAATGGAAATCTACGAAAGTATCAATAAGAAGAAACAAGGAATTCAGGGTCTACTCGCTATGATATCCTACGCCCAGACTTTCTACGTTTGTTACTGGCGTAGTTCCGAATATCGCAACATTTTCCGAAATCAATGGAAAGTCATAACGGAGAAATTCAAAAAGAAGGCGAAAGTAAGAGATTTAGAAAAAATGCTAATAATAATAATAATAAAAGTTAGGATTTTCAGAGTAAAAATCCTTGCGTAATGGTAAGCTCGATAAATTCGGTGGAGCGAGTGAGGATCACTACGATTTCCGTCGGAACGTAATTGGAATTTTGCAATTTTATCATTTTATTTTCACATTCGGAGATTGAATAGAGATAATAAATCACTCGCTATAAGAAATTGCGTTACAATTACTGAAAATAAACAATGATCCTCGGAATGATTATCATGTTCGAAATGTGTTTAGTAGAATTAGAAAAAGGAAAAAATGATGCTAAGTCATTCCTTCTTTAACACACTATTTGTCCTCGTTAGTCTAAAAATCACTGTACACTACTTTGAACTTTCTAAATACAATGAGCCAAGTAATAACATTGGAAATGCAAACTTAGGAGAAATTCATATGGAATATCTTATTCTATATGTCACGTATAAATTTATTTTCTAAGGAACACTAAAATGCACGACAACTTTAGTCGGCTTTAATTTGGCAATTACTATTTGACGAGACTTATGGTTAAGAATAGGGGAGAGGAGGAAAGCAGAGAGAAATGATGCGAGAAAAGATAGGCCTTGTCAAGTAATAATTGTCGATCGGGTTTGGTCAATTTTCTCGATCAAAAATGAATTCTATTTTATGTTTCTCAGTGAGCTTTTTGTTGCATCGTATTTGATTATTTTGAGTAGGAACTTCCTGAAAATATTAATTTTGCAAAACCATTTGCGGTTCCTAATTTTCGACCGGTTTCTTCATTTCTCTTCGCGCATTTTACGTGTTTCTTTGCCGGCCTAGTCTCACATGCTTATCGACCTTAGTGGGTGCACTTGCAGCTTTTCGAGCTAATGCTAATTTATTTTTTACCTGCCGTTATCGTATTTTAATCATATTTATAAAATGCCGTAGAAGAATTTATTTTTTATTCCTTTCTCTCGAAATTTCGAAATAACTTCCTTCGCATTTTTATGAAATTTTATATTTTCGTATTTCATAACTTTTTACTTTTTTATTCTTCAATTTTATGAAATTTTATTTTTTCAGAAAATGGCGACTTTCGGCTCGTCTGAATTCGCGAAACGAATTGCCGACGATTTTCACGAAGAAACCCCGTCAACTTCTGGAGACGGCCAGGAGGAATTAGCCGATGAAAAATTCGAGGAAAAGCAGGACGATGAAACACCGACTCATGGGCCGAAACAGATCAGGATCAGCGAGGTTGGTTTTAAAAATTAAGAAAAAAGAAAATTGAGATGATTAGGTTCGAAACTTTTATGCCATTTTACAAAGATCTAAAAAGGTGCGATTTCACTTTAAAGTTTTCCTGATTTTATACTGTTACGTTTCAAGAATTGCTATGATCTGCCAAAAAGTTTGTAATATTATGGAAGTTGTCGGTGAATCTTTGTTAAAATTCTAAGTCAATGTTAGGTTAAATCGAATTTTTGCAAGTAAAGCAAAAATTCCGAGTCAGGGATATGTCGAACCTAATTTGTAAAATCAGCCCTAAAAATTTTCAGCAATCTTCGATCCTCGGTCTCAAATCGGAGCTAATCAAGCGAAAAACCGAGATCAACGCTACGAAACAGCAAAATCTCGACAAGGAGTATACCGGTGGAAGGAGGGTTGGTTTTTTAAATTTTATTTTTTAATCTTTACCCAAAAATTTTAAAGTTTAATTTCTTCTCGATTGTTTTTTTTTTTTCATTTTTAACTTTCTCATTTTTGAATGATTCTTTAAAAGTTGATTATTTTTAACTTTTCATAATGATAGAAACTGAAATCTCAAATTTCTATGACTTAAACAAAAAATCTTTAAATTATTTTTCAGAGCATTCTGACAGTGAAGAAAGATGAAAAAGCCTCGATGCAAAAGGCCGCTTTTGAGCGATCTCAAAGAATCAGTCAATACGAAAGGGAGCTCCGAAGAGAAGAGCAGGAACGAATGGAGATAATGGGCAAAAAGTTGAAGGTCAGCGTTTTGAGTTATTCTCGATAAAGGAGATAAGCGACAAATGCCATTAGTTTTGTTTGCACACAGAAAGTTTTAAAAAATGTTGAGACATATATTTTGTGACTTTCGAATTTTCATTTTTACTAGCAGAAACAGAGAAGACATTGGATGTACTTTTCTGAATTTGATAGGGATTAAATTTCTTGAGAGACTTGTTCGAAAATATGAATTTTCACTTCAACTATAAGGACATAAAAATTAGATTAAGATTTTTCTGATTTGGAATTGGATTTTTTTTTGAAACCTATATTAAAAAATGAACTTCAGGAAAAAGAAGTGGTCTATGAAGCGCTGAAGAGCGGGCAGGTTTTGACCTATCAAGACAATTCTCCGGTCGATTTCATGGTGGATTTTGCCCTGAAGAAGAAACTCGAAGAGGAGAAATATCATGGGGAAAAAGAGAAAGAGCCGTCGACTTCGAATTTGAAGCGAAAACACGACGCTGAGCATTATGATCCTGATGAAGGTGAGATTTGTATGTTTTAATCTTTCAAACGTTTTCAAGCGCGAATAAAATAACAATGTCTTCATTGGGTTATGCCAATTTTTGAAACAGTTTTCTTTTTTATTTTCATTGTACGTCTATCAAAATATGATCGAGTTTGATAGTTGAAAATTTCTCAGACTTATTCCAAAATTTTTAGAGCAAAGGGTCTACGGTGTTTCCCACAAGAAGTTCTCCGCTGATGAAGAAACCAGGCAAAGACAGTTGCAGGTATTTTTGTTATTATTTAAAACAATTTTTATAAAATTTTATTTTTAAGGAGCTTCTTGACATGACGAAGAAAACCGATGCGACCAGAAGGAAAGAAATGGAGGAAGCTAGGAAAAAGCAGCTGGCTAAACACGAAAAACTCAACAAACTTAGGATCAAGAACGGTCTGGAACGTGGGTTTTTAATACATAATTTACGTTTAAAATTTCAAACAGTCTTAAAAATGTTCTCTAACTATGATGTCAGATAAATAAAAATGTTATGTTTCGAAAATTTACGAACCAATAATTTTTGTTTAGACCAAAACTTTTCAAAATTTTAAAATTCAGCTCTCCCCTTGCCCGAACCGGAAAACGAAGTGGCTCCCGAAGAACTTGAGGCTATCCCGCTTCCAGAGCCAGTCGAGTCCCCCATGGAAAAGGTTGGATTTTGAATTTTCTACAAGATTCTGAAATTCTCGTTTTTTCGAAACATCTTTCTTTCCCTTTTTCTAGAAGACTAAATTTTTTTCGAGAACACTTTAAAATTTCCATTTTTCAGTACTCAAAAATGGCGAAATCTACCCGAGAGTGGGACCGAGGCAAGGGCCAATACATGTCGTGGATTCAGTCGCAGAGAGAGGCCAGGGACGACGATTTCAAACCGCCGGAATCTTATAAATATTAAAAACCCCAAGGGTTTTTTAATCGTAAATCGAAAAAGTACTCTAAGCCTAGTGAAAAAACTAATTGAAATAGTTTTACCAATGGGGTATAGAGCTGGTAAGGGGAAATTGAGAGTCCTTTTTCAAGTTACCTCTTATAATTACTATATTTTTGAAAATAAAGGATTTTTAAGATTATTTTTTTTTTGTATATTTTATAATATTCAAAACGGTTCATTACCGATAATTATTTGATTTGAAATTTGAAAGATTTTTGAAACTTATGACTTTTTTTCCAGATCTTTCAACAATAGGAGGCGATTTAGAGGATCTTTGTTAGTGTCAAGAAAAGGAAGAGCAAAATGCCACCAAGGGATGAGCGGTGGGAAAACTTTAATTTTATTTTTGAAAGAAAGATACTCTCCATTCTCGAAATGAGCCTTGTCATATGCACTCTGCGTCTATAACCTGCGAGCGCAACGCATCGAGACTAGAAGGGAATAAGAGGGAGCAGAGAGCAAAAACTAGCAGGCATATGCTAAGACTCGCGGGTGCCCCCTTGTCCCCTTGAGTTGCAAGGCTTCATCTCGGCAACAATGCCGAGTATTAAAGCGGAACAATTATTCTTGAGATTTCATAACATTCCCTCTAAAATTTTTAAACTTACAAGAATTTTGTCTAACTTTTTGAGCGTTGATTCTTTTCAAAATACGAATACGTCTACTTATCGATTTTTTTAAAAGAAGTTTTGTAAGATTTGTCAAATTTTAAAGAATGAATTTCGAAATCAATGGATTTTTTCAGGGAAAGTCACACCCAATTCCCCTTAACTCGGATGTCATGGGAAAAACTGCTGGAATATTCGAAGGCTCAGCGGCAGGAATTGCGGGGCTGCGTTTCCACGCCCTTCACCAAAATGTATCTCGTCCCCACTCAGAACGGAGGCGCTAAGTTGTGAGTTTTTATTTTTATTTTTTTTTTACTTTTTTCAATCGAAATACGTGCAAAACTATTTTTAGAATATGGACATGCTCTATGGAATTTCTTGAAACTTATTATTTTAGATTAAATCTAAATGTTTTTAAAAGTTTGTACCTTATAACAAAATGAGCAACACTACAAAATTAAGATTTTCTATGAGATTTTCTTGAAACTTAGTTTTTAAATTAAGATTTTCTAAAAAAAAAAGATGTTAGTTTTTATTCAAGCAATATAGCGAGTCTCGATAATTGTTAGAAAATTTCGGTTTCTATCCATTTTTTCTGAGACCTATATTTTTAAAATTCAGATACGCCCTCGGCACACCCCCAGTGTGCTCCAATCAGACGGTGTTGGTAGCGGACCTGCCCTCGGTCTATGACATCTCCACTCCCCCAGTGTCACAGAGCCAACCGTTCCAGGTAACCTGGAGAATTCACTTTCAAGAAGATGGTGTATTTGATAGAAGAGGAGAGCACTTTCTCATACGATCTTTCTATATGCTATTTCGTCAAGTTGCAACATTAATGAAGAGAAATGAATTTCAGGCAACCCCTTATACGAACATCCAGCTACGTCCTCTAATCAATCCGGAGAATTTGAGGTTGGGATTATGGTTCTTTTAAAGATTCCCTTCAGGCTTCTTAAAACTCGACCCGCAAAAAATAGTATATCATAACGGGGAGAAAAAGAGCATCTTTTTTCTCTCTCGAAAAGGTCGCTATTTTTCCTCGAGTTGAGTGTTAACAAGTCGAATTCCCTTTTTGGTTTTGCTCAATAGTGTTTCCTATCAAGGGTTGTGATTTGCCGAAATTTATTTTTTTAAATTATTGTTATTATCTGGCCCGTTATCTAATAACTATGGGATTTCCAATAAGTTAGAAGGGCATTCCTCGAAACTTATTAAAATATTTAGCAATATTTCAATTTTCATTATGTTTGAAAATCATATGAGTTTGATCAAATAACTTTGAAGCTGCAAAATATCAATACAAATTTTTGAAATCTTTCTTTTTGCAAAATTTCGCATTTTCAGATCTTTCACGCCCAGCCACGAGTTCTCGCTGATGTGCGAGAGGCAGAGGAGTACGGTAGTGATGGGCGTGACCGACTATTCGCTTCATCAACTAACGGGGCAAGTGCTCGTCATCACTGGCGAGCTGGTCTACGTGTATTCCGATAGGGAGTTTAGGTGAGATGTTTTTTTTAATCAACATTAGAAAAGATCTTTTGATTTTTCCTTGAGGAATTCTGAAACTGATGAATTTTGAAATGTTCTCTATAAAATGATACAGAGAATTATCATGTTTTTATTTTCTATGATCACGATTTCAAGGAATTGTCGAAGTTCATGAGAAATGTCGAAATTTGAAGTTGAGAGAAAACTACAATGAAACTAAATATTTTCGTCTAAGTGCTAAAAAAGTGAAACAAATTTATTTCAGAAAAATCCAAATGGAGTCAGACGGGAAGGAAGAGGACTCCTTAGCTGATTCGATTCCTCAGGTACCAAATCCGAAAAGAATAAAATTAAACTCGAAGGTCGGGTATAAGAAAAAGTTTAAGTCTAACCTAAAATTTTGAAGTACGGCCTTAAAAATGAATCAAATTTTAGAAAGCCGATGAAATGGACCCCGAGCTCCAATCGGCCAATCACCATGGGGGAAATTTCGTCAGCGACGCCCAAATCTGCCCCAATGATTCATCGATCATCGCCTATGTCCTGAATAAGGAGGTGAGCTTTTCATTTTTAGACACGTTGAAATTCCATTTTTCCCAAAAAGATCGAAGTAATAAAAGATATATTTTTGTGAATTGTCTACTTCGAAGAATCCTGGCCTTGTGAATATGAAAAAATGAAGATAGAAAAAGATAAAGTAAATTAGCTCTAAAAAAAAGTTTGATAATTCTCAGGTCTACATCGAAAGGAGCGGTCAGATCATCTACAGTACGAAGTCGGGATCGGCCTCGGTTTACAACGGCGTTCCGTCGTTCATTACGTTGGAGGAATTGGATCGGTTTGAGGGGATCTGGTGGAGTCCCACTGAAACTAGGTGGGAAGATGTGTGTGTGTGTGGCTCACTGTATTTCTCATCCTCTTTTCTGAAAATAGTAGGGAAGAGGCTCATGGAAAAAGACACCGGGACACCGGGACACCGATTAGAAAAAGACACCGGCTTTTTTCTTTTCTTCTCTTGCTTTCTCATACTATTTCTTAGAAAACCCGGTGTCTTTTTCTAATCGGTGTCCCGGTGTCTTTTTCTACGAGCCTAGGGAAGAAGCAGGGGACCAAAATTGTTAGGTTGAAAAAAAAAAAAACGAATTACGGTACTTCCAGACTACTATACGAACAAGTGAGCGAGTCGGGAGTGCAGTTGGCGAGCTTCGTCTGTCCCGGCAAACCACCTACCCCACCGATGCGATACCCGGCGGGTAAACTATTCGAATCTTCAGGCAGACGTTGGGAACGCTTTCCATCGCAAATATCCTTTTTATGCGGTGTAAATGTATTCCAGTCAGCTTTGCAATTACTATCCTTAATAACGGGACGAGAGATATGATGCGACCGAATTTTTGCGGTGGAAAACGTCCCAACATCTGTTTTCAGGTTAAAAATTACGATTTCGATTTCAGCCGGAACGAAAAATGCGGTTTCAACCCTGCGGATGATCACCATCAATGGAAAAACAGTAGGTTTTTTTTTTTTTGTTTTTTTAAATTGTTATAAATTCTTTTAAAAAGTATAATCTCAATAGAATTTCTGTTACATTAAAATTTTAAAAAAATATATGTTTCAAATGTTTCTGGATTTATGCAAAAAGCTGTTAAAACTGATTGGCGATGCTAAATTTTCTAGTTCCATGAAATAAATTGAAAAAATCGACACTATTCCAGATTCGAGACGTCGGTCTGCGACTTCCTTTGAAGGGCTACTACGCGCAATTCGAGTATCTGGTGCGTTGCGGATTTCTGCCAGGTACCGTATCGAATAATTATTTAACGCTTTAAATTAATGCTAACACAAATTTACACACGCAATAACATGTGGGGACTTAGATTATGTTAGTTAATTCAAGGAAACTAGCGTAATTTCAGATGGACGTAACATTTGGGTCCAACTCATGGACAGGGCTCAAGAGCAATGCGCACTTATGGTCATTCCGATATGTGAATTTGAGGGGTACGGTATCTTCTTCAGAAAAAATATGTTTAAGAAAATTGTACTTTTTCCCATGTGACTCACATCAAATGTCGATGATCTATCGGTTATATCTTAAGAATGATTTTAAAAACGTTTCAGAGAAGAGCCCGATGATTCGATGCTGTTCACCAAGCCCCTGATACTCTACCACCAGAAATCCCCAATCTGGATAAATGTAATTTTTTTTCTTAAAAATAAAAAAAATCTTTTATTAAAATTAATTGAATTTTACAGTGCCACGACGCGATTTGCCCATTATCCCGATCGACTCCCCATACGATTCAATTCATCTACGGCACAGAGGAGAACTCCCATTTCCACTTGAAGCATCTGACTGTCGCCTGCAGGCGGTAATATTTATATTTTTTCTAGTTAAAAATTGAAATTTCAGAACAGTCGCTGAACCCGCGTCAGTGCTCGATATTACGAATGGTATATTTTAAGAAACAATTTAAGCGAGTTTATTAATCCTTCACTAATTGCCGAGCTTTGAAGATTTTCGTGTAATACACAATTTGAGATCTTTTTTTTTATTTAAATTTATTAGTTGAAGAAAAGTTGAAAAATTCAATTTTTGTTGAAAATTGAATTTTCAGGCGACTTCTCCGTCTGCAAAGCCACTGGAGTGAGGGTGGATGAAGAGAGGAAATTAGTGTACTTCGTCGCGAACAAAAGTCACCCGACTGAGTGGAATGTGTAAGTTTTCTCTTCTTTTTAATCTTATGACTTTATTTATTTTCTAATTTGATTTTTTCAGCTGCGTCGGAAGCTACTCCCAGCAAGGACCTGCTTTCAAAAGGCTGACTGAGCAAGGATTATCTTTCAAGTGAGAGCATTTTTGAACATCCCTATTTCTATCTACGCGAGATTAGTCATTCAAAAAGAACGATATTATTATTTAACACTTTTGGAACTTACATCATTTTTTAGAACTTGAAATTCATTTTTACGCTTATTTTGGAACCAAACTGGTATCTGAACATTGTTATGAACATTTTCCAAGTCTTTGATTGTTGGTTTAAAACTCGTAATATTTTCAATACTTTATTCCTACTTATTCTTTCTGTAGGAAAACCAAATCAAGCATTGTCATTTTGCGAAATTTCCTACGTCTTTGAATTTGTTGGAACTCATAAATATTTTTAGGGGCGAAAGATCGAGTCACCGCCTGTCCGTCCTCCCTGACCGGGGTTTCGTCTGTTGGATGACTTCTCTGACGATGCCTTATCAGTGCAGGTAAAAATTTACAACAAAAATCCTATTTTTAGAAAATTTTAAAAACAAATCTTCCTTATTAAAGATTGATACTTAGGTACTACGCCCTCTCGCACACAAATGGAGCCCTACCCAATGCGCATTTTATTATGCAGGTATGAGTTGTTCTTCAAAATTTGAAAAAGTAATGATAGGAAATTTGATGAATTTTTAATTTTTAGAAAAGAACTAGAAAATCACATTTTTCAGATCCAAATCCAAGGTTACGTCTCCCCGACGCACTCTTTGTCGATGCACGACCAGCCCGCGATAATCACCTACAAGTCTAGGTATTTTTTAAATAGGCTTCAAAAGTTCTCTGGCGAAAATCGGGAATGTACGGAGTTGTTTTGAAGAAAAAATGAACTCCGTACATTCTTGTTAAAATTCGAAAATAGCAGACTGAAAAACAACAACTTCAGCTACGATAAAGACGTTCGCTACGCTTTGCTGATGCGACCGACCGACTGGAGACAAGGCCTTTCCTATCCAGTGTTGCACTACGTTTATGCTGGCCCCGGGATTCAACTCGTCAGGAATGACTTTTCGACGTAAGAATAAAAATACGAGTAAAAATATAGAATTTAAAGCATTATAAAGTTTAAAAATTACAACTTGAATTGCGATCAAATGTTTTAGATGGCAACCTTTCAAAAAATACACCCGCCTGGGCTTCGTCGTTCTGATGTGTGATGGCAGAGGATCGTCAAACAGAGGACTCCACTTTGAAGCGCCGCTCAAGCGGAAATTTGTGAGCGCTTAAATTTCAGTTTTAATCATTTTCAAATTTCGAAAAAAATAAAATAAAGTGAACAATGAAAATTTTCAGGGTGAGGTCGAGATCGAGGATCAGCTGGAGGGCCTCCATGCGGTAGCCCATGCGGCGAATGGGCTATTGGATTTGCAGAGAGTCATCGTTCAGGGCTGGTCCTACGGGGGGTACATGGCTCTGCTGATGTTGGCTAGGCATCCTAGGGTAGAGATGATTTTTAAAAAAATCTAATTTTTTGACTCACAAAGAGAAGCGCATATCAGAAAATTACTACGGCGTCAAATTTGTATTTTTATGATAAGAGCTGTTGAAACTTGTGTTTTTCCCGGAAATGATCGTTTTTTTAAGAATCACGATTTTCAGGTCTACCGTGCAGCATTGGCAGGCGGTGTGGTGACGGACTGGCATTTGTACGACACCGCGTACACGGAGAGGTACTTGGGCTATCCGCTGGACGACTACTACGAAGATTCCTCTGCACTCAGATGGGTGGATAATTTGCCGAATGAGTTCGTTTGCTTTTTCCCTCTATATTTTTGTGTATAGACCTCACCCCAGATGCGCTCATTCACTATCGATAAGTAAATTTGAGAAGGTTAACAAGCATTTTGAAACTTATGTTTACGTTTCGAAATTCGAATCCATAGGTCAATTATAAGCTAGTTAGAAATACATTCAAAATATTAAATCGTCTGGAACATTTCTAAAATTTTGAAAAGTTCAAATTTCAGACCCGGCCGTCTCATGCTAATGCACGGGTTGATGGACGAGAACGTGCATTTTTCGAATTGCGAGGCCCTCATCGAGATTCTGATCAAACGGGGAAAGCCCTATGAGTTGAAGGTATTTTTTTTTATATAAACAAAAAATAATTAAAACGAATCTTGAAAATATAAACTTCCTTTTCAAGTTTGTAACTTGAAGAAAAGTTCTCTTTTTAATTTTTACGACAAAAATGCGCATTTTCAGTTGTTCCCCTCGGAAAGGCACGGCGTGAAAAATGGCGAATCGGCGGTGTATCTCGACGCTACCATGCTAAACTTCATCTTTAACGCACTCAATGCGTAAAATCAGGACGAAAAATACCGTAATCCTAAAATTCAAGATCTTGTTCTTCTATTTTAGATCTAAAGGTGGCAACATCGATTTTCCAAGCATCTTTCTTCTAAAATGCTCAACAATTCATCACGTTTAACCAACGATTATAACAATTAGGAAATTTGAAAATTATCTCATGAAAAGAATTTCAACAAAAAAGTATTGGAAAAGAAAGCCCACGGTGCAATTTGATTTATAAAAAAAAAGTTTCATTTCTAACAAAACTACACAATTTCAATGAATTAGGTACCCTGAATTATATTTCAAATATTAGGAAATTTCAGTTCTCAATTACTAAGAAAACTTTCAGTGTTAAACTCGCCATAGGTATTAGAGCTATGCCCTATGTTTTGTCGTTATTTTAATTTTAACCTTAGTAACTAGATTCTATTCATGTCTAACTGTGGTATTTCTACTATTTCAAGATTGAAACTTTCAAAACTTTAATTTTAAATGAACTTTTGAAAGTTTATTATTTTATATATTGGCTTTGGTCGAAAGTGGGCGTGGTTTATTGATTTTTAAGCCCGTCCATTATCGGTTAATTTGAACTCTAATTTGTGCAGAAAATTAATGACGATATTTGATAGTTCTTCGTTCAAGTGCACTCTCGTTGTGATAAGGATCCGCAACTTCGATTTTTGCGAATTTCTCTAAAATTTCATTTTGGCACTGATTTTGAAAAATTGATAAGATTTTCGCCAAAAATGATATTTTAATCACTAACTTTAACGCTTATCCTTTATTATCATTCATTTTGGAGTCTCTTTCAAGGGATTTA
This sequence comes from Diploscapter coronatus, assembly GCA_964036155.1. Classification (NCBI taxonomy): domain Eukaryota; kingdom Metazoa; phylum Nematoda; class Chromadorea; order Rhabditida; family Rhabditidae; genus Diploscapter; species Diploscapter coronatus. The sequence continues at coordinate 41,088,542 of OZ038422.1, read as the reverse complement.
AATCGGATTTGAAGTTTGCCAAAATATCCGATTTTATTCCGAAATCTCTTATCAATCGATCGATTGAAATTCCGCATCATGAAAGAATAAAGAGATTGGTGATAAAGTTTATCAAAATTTAAGGAAAACTGGTGCTCAAGACCATGAAATATCTGAAAAAATGAAATTTTAGGGTTTATGATTTGTTTTAGAGAAATTTGTTAAAAATGTCCCTATCCTGGGATCGGATTGATAAAATGATCGACAGATATGAAAGGCTGTGCAACGAAAACCTCAAGGAAATGGCCACTTTGCAGGTAAAATCGAAAAAAAACTGAAAAATTACAAAGTGGCTTGTTCAAACACTTGCTCTATTTTGATTGATTTTTGATTTGTCTTCGAAATTTTTGATTTTTTTCTTTAATTTCAGAGAGCCCTCCTCGACGCGACGACTTCCAAAGACATTTGCAAGAGGCACAACTACTCTCAACAGCGTACTCAGGTAATTGGAAGAAGAAAATTGGTATTTTAAATCACGAATGCCTCTAGCCATCATTTTAAACTTGGAGCATTTTCTTTTCGAAAAATTTGAAACTAAAAAATAAACCTTTTAGTTGAATCGCATCGAGGACCAAGTTTTATCCGGATTTCGTCAACTTTTGGCGATCCGACCCGAAATCGAGGAGCCACTTCAGGAAAAATTCGATCTCAGGACAGAACCTATCAGGTTTTATCGATTTTTTTTTCAAATATTAACATATTTTAAAGCAACAATTGTTTTTTTAGAATGAATAATACAAAAATTATAAGAGCGTATTTGAAAGAAGTGTAAAATTTATTTTTCCAAAAAATGACGAAAAATTTAACTAATTAAAAAACTTTCAGAAAGAAAATCCAGTCGTGCGTGCAAGCGAATTCCAAACTGCCCGACGAAATTTCGACGGAAATCGCTCGTCGCCAGGACGAAGAATCAGAGTCCGCCGAGTTCAACCCCTACGAAGAGGAAATGATCAGGTAAATTTTGGTTATAAAAAATCTAACTTTCAAAATTAACAAAAGAATAAAACAGAACTAAAATGTACAAATTGAAAAATTAGAAAAATGAAAATAGTAAAATCGAATTTTTAAAATATAAATCTAAGAATAATTTTAAGAACATATTTGCAAAACAAAAGTTTAAAAATATGTTTAGGCATTCGAAACAAATCGACAACGCTCACGTGGAGAGTTTGAAACAGGTCGCAAAGGATGCCCAGGTTTGAAAACTAATTTTTTGAGAAAAAAATTTAAAGATAGTAAAAAATCTGGATAAAAAGAATTTAAGATGTTTAATTCCAGGAAAAGGCAGCCGCGACCGCCAAGCTCCAGCAGGACATGCAGGATCTCGAACAGATTTTCGCGGAACTGAACCGGATCGTCCATGAACAGCACGATATCGTCGATTCTATCGAGGTGTTGTTTTTTCAATTTTTGAATAATAATTCTACCAGTTCACTGACTGAAATATCATGTATCGAAATTATGAGGACCGATTAACTTATTTTGAAGCATCAGCTTCTTTACGTATTGATTTCGATATTCTGGAATGAGTAGTGATAGATAAAATGTTGGAATTTCCTCATTTTTCTTTGAAACATGTTTTTGTTGTTATTTTCAATTTCCAGGACCATGTCGAAAAATCGGCGACGAACATCGACAGAGGAAACAAGGAGTTGAAAAAAGCTATCGCGCACAAGGCTGCTAAGGTCAGATATGTTTCCCTGAAAATATTAAATTGGAAGAAATATTCGGTTTTATTTATTTCAAAAATTTTCCTATAAGTTGAAGCTTGCTGAATCAAGTCTCGTTTTTTATGTCCAGGTTTTTAATTCAATTATTTAAAAATGACTAATTTCGTTCCCCGAATTTTCATTTTCAGGCCCCTATCGTCGCCGCGACGGTGGGCGGTTTGGCAATTGGAGGCCCGGTCGGCATCGCTGCGGGGTCCGTTCTGGCCGGAGTCGTCGCTGGGGTCGGAGGAGTGATCGGAGGTAAATTTTTCAAAAAAAAAACAAAGAATATTTCTGTCAGATGTTTTTTTACAAATTAGAAAGATCTAAAATTTTAACTGATCATAAAAAGATCTAGAACTTATCACTTTATAAAAGTAGTATGATAATTTTTACGACGGCCTTATTATAAATTTTATAAACCTATCAATTTTCTAAAATCTCAAGTTTTCAGGAATCTATTCTGGAAGATGGTTCAAGAACGCTGTGAAGAAAGATGCAAATATTGAATGAGTTTGGGCATCGAAGCGAAAAGAAGCACTGTAAAATACCGTAAGAAAAACTACATTTATCTTTCTTTCATACAAGTTCTCGAAAATACTAGGAGGTTAAATTTTTCGCCATATCTTTCTGATACTTGAAAAAGAAGTAACATCGTAATGCTCAAAATTGAAAAGCAAGATTTTCTTTGGTTTGCTATCAGACAGTTCTTACTTTCTTTTCAAGTGCATGCACTATATTTGAGGTCAGGAAACTTGTATTTGTACAATTTGTTTCTGAACATTCTTTTACCTAAATATAACGGGTTCTGAGTTCATCATTACAAAATCTATTCCTGAAGAAAAACTAGTTCAAGGGCTTTGAAAAATTTCCAAAATGTGACATGAAAACTTTTTCCTTTCAAAATTATATTATCCTATCCGTGATATGATAGCTACTATCATTTTATCATTATGGACTATTTTTATCAGTGAATAAAGTTTTATTTCAATCTTTTTCCAAGTTGTTTACGAGTTTGAAAAATCGATATCAGGATGGTGAACAACTAAAAGATAGCGCACAACATTTTCTGTCTTGTTACTTTGAGCGCTCCCTCTTTTGCCCTCTAAATTTCATATGATATTTCTCCTTTCTTTTCCCTCTCCTCATTTCTAGTACTCTGTAGTTTCTTTTCCTCTTTAAATTCGAAGTGCTATTTTTTCTTCTGACTCTCTAGCCCGGCTCCATCAACGTTTCATGCTCCTTTCCAGCATGTCTGACTTCTCTGTGCTCTCTTCACTTTCGGTTATCTTTTCTAGAAGGCCCCTAACTGCCTTCGACGTTCTTGAATTGTGTTACATTGATCAAAGCCGAGGAAGAGAAGTCGTGCATTTTTTTATATTCGTTTCTAAAAAAACTACCCTCATATTATCACTGCAAAAAATCGATATCTCTACGTCTCTAACCCATTGTACTGATAATGAAGGATACGAAGAGAAAGGTATTTCGAAAAAATTTAGGCATTACTTTAAAGGTACAATGTAGAAATAGCATGCTATAGCTTTACTGGAAACAGCTTTGTGTATATTTCCTGTTTATTAAATTGCTACCAACTTCACTTTATTTTACTTCCACGTTAATTAAGGGATCAAGCTCATTAACTTTAGTGTAAATGTAACGGGTAAGATGAGAAAGAAAGAACTCATTAAAATGAGCGAATTTATGTAGCATGGCATAAAATAGAAAGAGAGTAGGATTTGGTATGACTTATTTTATATAGCGGAGTAGACATTAACGAAATTTATTGAAATTTAAGTCGAACTTTTTCAACTTCGATTTTTTGAAGCTTAGATGAAAATTTATATTCAAACTTTAAAATATATTTTTTTCTGAAATAGTTTCGCAATATAGACATTTTAGGATCGTTGAAATTTTCTATTTTTATTCTTAGATCTTATTTTTTAAAACTTGGATCAAAATTTATGCAAAAATACAAATTTTGCCTATCTTAGCATATCTTCCTTTCGAAATTCCAAAAATCTACTCCCCCAATCTAAAAACCCTTGATATCTTGATAATAGAACATTTTGTTATCCTAGTCTCATCCACAAGTTTTTTCCTCTATCAGTGATCATCATTCCTATTAACAGTTGTCGAGCAAAATATCTTCATTTAAAAATTAAATCGAAAATATTCCAGGCGGTTTTAATAAGGCCTATCCTTAAGCGCAGGGCCAGAGATTTTAGAAAGCAACTGTTATCTCTTCAAAACCAGAGCGATTTTTCATTGTCTTATGAGCAGGGACCATTTCAACAGAGTGGCTTGTTTTCTTCTTTTCCCAATGTTCCAATGTTATTTTCTTTCTCTAGCTCTTTTCTTTCTCCATACTATTTTGTTTTTCTGGTTCTTTTTCTTTGATATTTCCCTTCTCCAACTCTTTTCTGATCTCTTTATTTTCAGTGTTATTTCTTTCCTTCCCTCTAATCCCACTGGATTTTCGTTTTGAGCTTTTTCAGTTTCATCAGAACATCCTACGAAACTTCGTATTTTTCTTATACCCCATTGCAAATGAGAAGTTCTCTTTCTCCCTGGCGGAAAAAGGAGAGATGCGAGGCCTTTCGTTGACTCTGGTCTCTGACTCACTCACTCTCTTCTCTTGCTACACTATTTTCACTCGCTGCTGCGTCGCGGCTCGCATCATCGCTTCCGCCTTGAACAGTATGCGACGTTTTTGTCATTTACAATGGACAATAAAACCTTAAATTTTAATTATCTTTAAAAATTTCTTGATTTCTCTAAATTACATGAACAATCTATCACTTTTAGAGTAAATAATTAGGTTTATTTTTAAATTTTAATTAGCCTTTTTTCTAGGTCGAAGAAACAAATTAATTTATTTTCAGTAGGTTTTTTTCAAGAACCTATTATTTTTTCTGTTCTAGATCTTACAATTTAAAATTACCAACATTTGAGTTCAAATATGAGAAATTGAAAGTTAACCAAGTCTGAAATTACATGCATTTTTGCAAAATGAAAAGACTTTTAAAAAGTTTCGAGTGAAAATTCGAAATTCCCTGACTATGTCGTTTCTTCCTTTTGAGAAAATTTTCAAAGCTCTAGAAATTCGGTGCAATTTTAGATCCGATCATAACAGACTCTTCAGGCTAAATGTTTATTTTCAATCTAAATGATATATGCTTATCATTGATATTGAATATCAAGTTTCCGTGCTTCACCAATCTATCAGAATTCCAGCAAAATACCATATCGTAATTAGTTTATATTTAATCATGAGGTCCTCTGTGTAGTGGGAATTGAATGAAAATGAGTCTTCCCTGGCGATGAATCGAGCAAAGTGTAAAGTAACAGGAAACGAGAAATGATTTAGGCTGAATGAAAATGCGAAACTGAGAGAGTGAGAATTCACCAATCATCAACTAAATAACAGCCGCAATCTTTTGATTTTAGGCCCAATTAAAATTTTTATAACTTATCAAAGTTTTCCTACTTTTCATAATATAATAATTAAAAATCTCTTTTATTCTTACAAAGCGGAGCATTTTGAGACATGTTTTCTTATTAAGGGACACGTATTATGTTTGCTTCTTCATTCGGCAATATACTGTGTCTCCCATTCTTATCAATTTCTTTCAATTTTAGAGAAACAAACTAATCCTTCCTCCAATATTTAAAGATAAGAAGCTAAATGCGTCTTGCATATAATTTATACCAAAAGCTTCCTTTTCATTGAAAATATCAAATTCTGTTTTAATGAACCCCAAATGAAGCTTGTTTTATGTTTCTTCTGTAATTCTTCAGATGAAAAATCGTAAATAATCAAATTAAGTAAGCCTTTTTTATCGCCTATCCTTTATCATTAGACTGCTACTTGCGATATTTTTCTGAAGCCTTGATCTGAATGATAATCGAGTTTTAAGCTAGTGGTTCTCCTGAAAATCTGGCATTCATATGTTTCAAGGTAGATATAGTAAAATTTGAAAAGTTTTTTCATACGTAAGATTTCTAAATCTAGTTTTATCATTTAGTACACTAAAGATGAACCCGTAAATTTTTGTAGGCTTCAAACTCATAAAATTTCAAACATTCTCTTCAAATTTTATTATCCGCATTTTCTTGGACAATTTATTTATAAGAAATATTTAAAGAAATCGTCAACTTTTCAATTTCCCTAAGAAAATGATATCGATTTCTAACACCAAAGTATAGACACACTTCCTGAGCTCTCTTAATACATGCTCTATTAAGGTTTGTTTTATTGGTTTTTGCCGCTCCTTAAGAAAATATGTGTTTCTTTAAAATACTTACAGAATTTAGGAAAATCCCAGATATAATTTCTTACATTTTTATTGTCCTAAAATAATTTACGATAAATTTTTCATATTTCGTAAGATTTTCCTAACTTGCAATTTATCAAACCTCAGAGGCGTAATTGTCATGTTTCTATGAACTTTTTATGCCTTTCGTAGGCTCAGCTAATCATAATTATCACCTAGCTTTTCCATTTTCCTTTCAAATTGGCATATTACGATTTCTCTAACCATTAAGACGAGAAATAGCATTTGAAAGTGAGAGGTTATAGACGAAAAATCTAGATGTTTTACACTATTTCTCCTTATGAGGTAAGCTATGCGCCTGAACACAACTCATTCTTACATTTATCCCCAAGACTTTTAGCGCAAAATAAATTAACTTTTAACTTTTGCAAAAGAGTCTCTAACCCTAATGAACTCGTGCAATAATTGAGAAAACAGTCAATGTTTTCGTTTTCAACTTCGGAAAACCTATTTTTCGTGCTAAACAACTCGAAACCTCATTTTTTCCATGCTAAAAGATACCCTAGAAAAAACGACTCATGATTTTTGAAGTTCATAAAAAGCGACATTTTTACGGGAAATTGGTTCCTCTTAGAAATGAATATGCATATTCTTGAAAACATCGCACAATCTTTGAAGTTTGTTATTTTTAATTATCTTTCAGGACTTCAGACTTTAATGTTGAATTAATTCAATTAGATAGAAATTAGACAGTCTGTTATCTTCATTATCATTTTTGAAGGAGGATAATTTGCCGATGTCAAATTAGTCAAAATTGCTATCTTTGTTGATATGTTATCAGTACGTGTTGGAATTGATAGGTTTTACTGGTAAATACTGTAGAAATGTTTTTCAACCGGTTTGTAAAGCCTATGATAAAACAAGTGATTAAGGTACTTCATGAATACTTGTTTTAAAGACCCCATATTTTTAGACTAATACCAAAGTTGTAGGTTGAAAGGCATCGGTTTCCAAGGAACTTTAGGTTAATTTCAGATTTGAAGCTCCTTAGAACAAAACTGAGGGGGTTAATGAGTGGTTAGAAGAAATGTTGGCGTTTTGAAACTTCAAATAGGAAGAGCTAAGATTTTGATATTTAGAAAATTATTCAACTCATTTGACCTAAGTTTGAGTATCTACTTTTGACAAAGCTTTAATATTGCAACAAATCAAGCACATCGTTATCTTAAAGCCTTATTAGTTCTGAAAAATTCCGAAACATATCTATTTCGAGTTTTTTTTTCTGATCTTTTCAGAATGGTGAAGAAAAAAACTGATATTCCTCATTATCGGTTCCTACTATCATTTTTACACTTCGTCTTACACTTCTCTTTCCATTGATATCTTTGAACCAACCAAAAGGACTCGAGAACAGACTTCATTTTCAGTTGCATTCTCGATCGTTCTATGAAGGTCATAATAGTTATTACTTTTTTCTTTTTCTATATATAAATTTCTTATAGTATTTTCAAATTTTCTCATAAGTTTACCGACTTTTAAAATGATAGGTTCCACCGAAGTTTGTTATTTCTTCACAAATTAAATTGAATTTCCAAAATTCTCATCTAGGTTACTCCTTGAAACATTTTCATTCTTGATAAAGATATTCCCGAACTATCGTCACTCATAAAAATGATCGATTCAAAAGATAGTCAAACGAACTTTCCCGTCTATCCTTAAACATGTGGTTAGAGATTTGATAAGATCATCTAGATGGGGGACATGATTCTGACCTCTTTCTGGGATGTGTGAATTGTCTTTTAGGGGGTGAAACAGGACTGTGATTTTATCAGAATGTCTGTATCTTTTCTTCTCTCTTAAATTTGCATACTATTTCGTTTCCCTAACTTCCTCCGATCTAAAATTTTTCCATACTATTTCTCCTTCTCTATCTTTCAATCTTTTCATTTTACAAAGTATCTCGCCAATCTCCTTTAACATTCATGACCTTTATACGGAGAGCGCTGTTTTACTGGTCAAAATCAATTTTCGGGGGTGAAATGGAACAAATTTTGAGCGCCGATTTCGCAGGAGAGATCAAAATTTCACAAATTTTAGGGCTAAAATATTCTTTCTAAAAATAGTTTTTCGAAGTAGTACGGAAACGTTTCTAAAATATTTTATGAGCTCCTAAGTACACAATTTCATTAGCTTGTATCGTACTATTTTTGTTTATGGCCTAAAACATTTTTTTTAGAATTATCATCTAAAAATTGGAGAAATCTTTGATCATTATAACAGCCTCCTCAGACGTCAATATTCTTTTTATTTTTATCAGTTACAACTCTTCATGTCTGATTTTTGTCCCTTTTGTTACTAGTTTACTGATAAGCGTATGCGAATTTTGCAATTCTGTGCATTGTACTCTATCAGATATCGATTCGGTAAATTGGTCAGAATTTGCTCCGCCCCTTCTTACCAACTCAGTTCTATTCACACGAAAAAAGGTAGTTAAATTTATCGATACATCTAAAATTGTATGAAAATCAATACCTTTTCTTTCTCTTTTTTCATTCTCCAGTACTCTTTATATGGACGCACATTTGTCTAACTAATTTTTATTCAACTATCAAGAATATAGTTATTTATGACTTCGATTATATATTATTGACCAAGCTACTTATGAAATCATTTTCCCCGATACCCTTCCTTGCAGATTCTTCCCAAATTGCCTATTTTCTTAAAACATGGACCATTTTTGGTCGGTTTTGACCTTTTGTAACTCCTGTAGTTTTGATACTCTGTCATCGTTCACATTTTGTTTTGGTAAATTCTCATTGTGATTCGTTGATAACAACCTGCCTCTCTAATCCGCACTATTTCTCTTCCGTGCATCTTTTCCCTCGCTATCTTTTCACTTCATATCATTCTGGCCTTTTCCAGTATATTTCTTTTATCTTCATATTTCATCACCTCCCACTTCTTTAAACTATCTCGGATTCCAACATTATTTCATCTCTCTCTCTCTAATATATCTTTTCTTTTGACTCTATAATTTCACAGTGCCATTTTTCCCTCTTTCCCTCTTTAACCTATCTTTTTTCTTTGCGTTTCTCGTTTTCCATGCTATTCCCGAAAATTTCCCAAAACGAGTTCCGGCCGGTCTATCTCTGTTTCGTTGATTGATCCACTTTTCCATGATACTCCATGTTTTACTGAGCGCACCAATATTCTAAGCTGAATAGCCACTCGATAATTGTCCAATTATCTCGGAATGATCAGGGTAATTAGCTCCCTTAGTTAGCTAATTAACTTTAATATATTGATTGGGAGTCTTTCTGAAAGGCGTTTAGCAAGTTTCCTCGATATATTGATTTTGTCATTGATAAGGGGGCGTTTTATATCATTTTGATGAAATACGTTTCATTTAAAGTAGGCTTTTTTAGTTTATTAAAAATTTAGTTCCTTTCTATTCTTTAAGTCATGAACAACTTTACTTTTACCTAAAGCTGATGTTTGATCTAAGCCTGCAAATTATAGCTGTTGGCATTATGTTCGACGTTAAATTGGCTCTAATTATTAAGAAGGGTCGTAAAATTCTGCGTAACGTAATTAATGCTATAACGCTAACTACGCAAGTCATTATTCCTGGCTCCACTGACCTCTATTAAGCGAAAAGTGCCATTCTTAATGATATAATTCCCTGAAACGCCCGTTTCCCAAATTATAAGTGCCCTATTTTACCGTTTTTGGATCTGAAATTACCGTAATTATTCTCAAATTTGATAAGATTTCCACGCTATTTTCGCATTCGTTGAACTTTCTCGATTAAGAGAAGAAAAACATTGAGTTTAGCTATGCTGAAAATGGTTGCACATTTATTCAACTTTGATCATTTTTGATTCCATCGTTTTATTACTCATCTCACGATAAAAACAGCGCAAATATCGATTTTTTGAGAAAATCTAAACTTTTTTTATCACTTTACCATGCACCAAATAAAATGAAAGGCTTTAAAGAGTAACCTATGCTATACTTTTGCAAATCGGCTAGTCACGCATTACAAAAAAATTGAATAGGTGCAAAAATTCAACTTCTTGCAAAGTCCACCCATCTCCATTTTCTCACGTTAATAACTAAAACTATCCCAATTTGGACCTATTCTAGTATTCGTCCTACCATTTTGTAGTATCCGTTTAGGCTGTTTCTTTCTTCTATACTATTTCTCGAAAAATCGGCCAAGTATACAAAAGGGTGAGGGTGAATATTACAATATACCCACATTTGAACTTAATGGACTATATTAATAGGCTGAAGAAAACGTTTTCGGAAATCATCGAGACTAACTTTTCCCTATTTTCTTGAATTTTTATGGGCTTTGAACCTTGTTACTCGGATCCGAGATTTTATTCATAGATTAGGGTTCATTGAGTCGCATAAGATTTCTCTAATAAGTCTAGTTTCAATCTATTTTTCTTTAATCTTTATAAATACGCTAAATTTTCTTGATTTTTTTTCCATACTGTCCACATTTTATCCCGAATTTCCTTGTTAGACCCATATATAGATTTGCACAGGATTTTTTTTTCTGTTCTATCCCTTATAATTCGAAACATCGGATATTGGTAGTAGTGCGAATTGTAGTTTTTTCATTGCGCTAAAAGTGTTGATCATCTATTTTAAAGTCCTTATCTGCAACCTTATGAGATTATCTTTAAGCGCGCAAGATACAACTATCTAAACCCAACACATTCTCTTCCGAGATTAATTTTCTGAGCTCTAAATCTGTAGGATGTTTCGTAGGTCGGTTTAGCACGTTTCAGCAAGCATACGATAGAGCCTTGCAAATCGAAAGCCCTTTCAAAGCTCTCTTCCTCTTCCATCTATGAATTGCATAGAAGATTGACATTTCAGTAAATGAAAACATACGACGTAAGTGTGTCTAGTTTGATATCTACCTTAAAAACTAAAATAAAAATGGATTTCTTAATATGTCTATTAATGATAGATTATCATTAAATAATAAACTTAGAGTTGAGAAAATGATATAAATATGATTTTCCCTTTAAGTATCATAATCTTCAGATGATATCATCACCGTTGAAGTATTTAAAATTTACTACACCCTCTTTCATAGTGAAAAAACTCGATAAGAAAACTTTTTATTATTGCCAGACTCTCCACTTTTTTACTCTCAATAGAACCAACTGGATTTTACGCAGGTTACTGTACAATCATTAGGCTAGTTTGTAGGTTGAAAAAGGAAGTAGTTTAGTTAGACGATCAAAAATCGGAATTTTTGTTTTTGGTATCAACCAAAATTGAATTTCTTAAGCATATATATGATACGTCAGAAGTTATTATATAGAAATAAAGTTGATTTAAAATTTCGATCAAATTTGAAGTTTGAAGTTTTGAATGGTGACTTACCCCTGACGCGACTCTCCAATTTTGCAATCTAGGACGAGCGAATTATGCATAGACGCTCTGATATTCGAAATAATGCCACTGTTTAATACCAGTCCTATGAGAAGAATTATCATCCGAAAATCAGAGTGAAGGAGAGAAAAGTCAGTTTTGACGCCCAGACCTAGTCGAAAAATTTCAGTTTTCCTGCATTTTTATTATCTTACTCCTCTGCAATAAATTCTACCGAATTTCCTTTTCAAGGAGGTTTTTTCTTCCTATTCTTTACTAAGGAAGGTACCACCTCTTGCATCGTTACCAAATTCGCAGTCCCGTATATCATCCACTTTATCTGTTTATCCTTCACCATATCAAAGAAACAATCGGTTGTGACATCGCCAAATCTCCGTGCCGTATATCGTCCATTTTGTCCCGCTATCCTTCATCGGCGAGCCTAATTCAACTGCGAAGTGTTGATCAGTATATTTCTAATTACCTCAATTCACTTTTCCTTGCAAAATAGGTTGAGGCTTATAAAAACTACAGACTCCACCCCTTTAGCTGGGGAAGCCGACTTAATTTACTGATCTCTCAAGCCTGGGCCGGCCGTCGTAGCGCAGTTGTTAGGGGGCGTGGTCTCTGACTGAAACAGCAGCAAGTAGGCATTCTGGCAAAAAACAACACACACCGAAACCGAAACCACTTTCCTCTCGCCGACTATTTGTAACACTCGTTCGCCCTTTGTCGAACTCTTATCACCGGTTGGCATTCGCAAAAGAACTTAGCACGCGGGTGTCTGGATTTTTCCTAAAGACATATTCCAATTGAACCCGAATTTGATATCTGAGCTGTATACCCTACTGTCCTGAACCATACCGAACCTATACCCTGGACTTCAGTGTCTACCATACTTAGGTTCAACACACACTACCCCACACTAAAGCTGAATATCAAGACTTACTACCTTAAAGCATCCCCTGAACTTCACTAAACTGACGCTCAAATAAGGCTGAATTGACCTGAGACTCCACTATTCTTGTACACCTGGACTTACTACTGAGAAAACCCCAAGTGCCTGAACCCTATATACCCAATATAGCCGAACACTATGGACGTCTATGTGAATAACTACCATTATAACCCGGAATTCCATAACTTCGATCCGTATTTAAACGATTCGCACTACGACTACTACTACTACGATGTAAATAACTCTCGAGGACAGCAGAAATTACAACTTCCTGATTTGAATAACTACTACGACCCAGATAGAGTTAAAACCGAAATAAATGAAATGGACTATTGCGAGAACAAGAGTGTGAGTTTTGAAAACTGGATGTTTAAAAACTTAAAATAAAATAGAATTAACTATAATTTTCTATTCTCTTAACTATGATCAAACTTGATACACATATTTTGATAGGAAAACTCTTTCTTCAGGATCATCAATTCGAAAATGATTCAGCTTTTTTTTTTTTTTTTTTTTAAATCTTAGCTATGCAAAAACTTGGTACTAATTTGATAAGAAATGCATTTCTTTCAAGATCTATTAAAAGTTGTTCACATTTTTAAAACACCTAAATATGGTAAAAATTGAATCACACCAAAGTTTTATAATTTTATTTCGACTTATTTTTCAAAACTTGTATTTACTTTGAACTTTCTATGTGTACAGATTACAAATCGGTACCTCGAACTTCTCGACTTCCTTCGTACAGTATCATTTTTTCTGATTCTTAATAATAATATAACTTCCAAAAACTACTTCGGTTCTTATCAAATTTCTTCTCCTCTACTATGCAGTTTTCGAGTGTAATAAATCACGAGCGATGATAATAAATTACCGTAATGCACGCAAAAATAACGTACTTTTTCTCGTCAACTTGAAAAAATATCCCGTAACTTCCTTATGAAACATCATATAGAAATTCTATTCAAGATTTCTCATAGCATTTCTTGCTCGCTGCATAAATTATTGTTGCATTTTGCCTACTTCTTATCTGAAGCCTATTTTTTCTATAAAACCTGGCAACTAATATATGGCGAAGTGCGTCTTTTCCACACTATTTCTTTCAAGTTTAATCCCCTTGTTTATCTCCAACTATTGAACTTCGCCATTTAGTAATTTTCATAAATAAGGGTGAATAAAAATCTGTTTTCAACGTAGTTGAACTGTTTTTTTTCCAGATGGGCTGCTCGGTATGCGGTGACCGGATAAACGGAAGTCGGTACGGAGCCCCCGCCTGTCTGGGATGCATCGTTTTCTTTCGAAGAGCCATCACAAAAGAGGCCAAATACAAATGCCTTAAAGGAGAGACTTGCCAGATCACACACGGTATGATTTTCTTAGAATATTTTGAAATCTGGAAGTTTGCCAAGATTTATCGAAATAACTGCTGGGGAACATTTATGAGTTTTGCAAGATTTTTTTTTATGAAACAGGATTATTTGAAGTTCTTATTCGTATGAAGCTCATTCACGTGTGTGTGAATAGCTTCGGACTATCAGAAAGAGAAATATTCGAGTAGAACATAGATTTTAATGGAACACAAATTATTCAAACCATCATTTTCAGAGTCCCGATGTATTTGTCGATATTGCCGCCTGAAGAAATGCCTACTCGTCGGTATGAAGCCGGATGGTGAGTTTAAAAATTATAAATCATAGAAAATTACGGCATTTCCTTACTCTATCATAACTAAAAATATCTAAAGTTCAAAGATACCCTTGAACATCCATGAATCATAGAGCATCATTATGTTGCCTAAAAATTTGTCATAGACTTTCCAAAACTGCCTAAAAGTTCAAAAACATGTTTACGCGTCGCGTTGTAATGATTCAGAAGTTGCGTGCGCCTCAAAAATTCGAAAGTTCCCTTTCCTCATTTTTTGGAACGTCGTTCCATCGCGTCTTTCATCAATATCACAACAGTTGTTTTGAACGAGCGTGTTGATGTTCTGCGCATCTAACCTCTGTCTTCTCCAATTCTCTCATTTATTAATACTCTTTCCTCATTCCCATGCTCCTTAGCCGTGTGTTTGTTTCTCTGGACTCTCTCAAATTCAGGAGCTATTTTTCTCGAATTTTTTCGCCTTTGCTCCTTCGTTTTTGACAGATAGGTGCCTAACTCTTGAAGTGTGTTTTCGTGATTCCGAACTATGAAAGGACACATGGAATAGGCATGAATCATAAGAGAAATGACGACTTTTGAAAATCACATACAAAGAAGACATTAATAAAGAAAATTCTTGATCTATTGATTTATCAATAGGGATGTTTACACAATATCTCACATTCTTGAGAAAACATATCGGAGAGGTGAGATTTTCCAGAAATCCATTAGGTCTAGATCAAGACTCAGATATAAAACATTGAGTTATTTTATATCCTGATAGGAATACCAGTTTTCGAGTTTTTACCTAAAAGTTGTAAGCTTTACCTAAGATTTAAATTTAGCGATCCAACGCCGAGACATTATGGGTCCGCGAAAAAGACGTGCTCCCAGAGACGACGGTTCTCTATCGCCAACCGGGTCGAAAGACAATTCCAGTGACAATGAAAACGGGGATGTCCGGCCGGAAATCGTCAAACTACGAAAGGACAGATCAAGTCTGAATGAACTGGACGGACATCTCGGCAGGGCATCAAGCAGTAGGAATTCGGTCACGACTCGTAAGATTTTGACTTTCCTGTTGCTGCTGTTGCAAAAAAAATGGATTTTATAATAGTTTATGGTCCTGCATTTCATAAGTAATAACAAATAATAACATTTCGACACAATTGAACTTGAGAATTGTTGAAACTTATTTTTTAACAAGTGACGTTCGTATTAAAATATCATGAAATATGTCGATCTTGATATCTCAATGAAGATTCTGCAACCCATTTAATTTCAACACCAACCTTTACACACTGAATCGATGGTGCAAAGGGATATTTCTATGAAAAAAAAACACTTTACATTTATTAACTTTCAGAAAATACTAAGATAATCAATTAAAAATGTCAAAATGATCCATGTTCGGAAAAAACAAAAGTATGAAGTTGATCAATTTTAGCGGTGGCTGACAGAATCATGGACAATTTGATACGACTTCAAGAGCAACAAAGGAGCTATCACATGCAGTACTTTTGCATGGGCGAGCCATTTTCGCGAGGCGTCGATATGTTCGAAGATATCAAGAAAAGGGTATGTTTGACTTATTCTAGACTTTCTTAGATCTGAATGCTAATTGATTTATCTTAAAATTCCGAAAAATTTCGTTTAACACACACGCGCACATATACAGATGAGTCTATGTGGCATTATCAATGAATATCTTGAATATTTCATTCAATTCTCTGAAATCTATACAATTTTTAAAATGACTTTGTACCTTTTCATTTTTCCAGTTAGGACGAACATACCGTGCAAAATATCTCAACCTAAACTCTTGTGAATCTTCGCTTCTTCTGAAACTTATCGATGTTTTTGTTTCCAGATAAGCGGCGGCGATTCAGTTCGTCGAGCGCGAAAAGGCGACGTGAATACGATGATCAGACTGGGGATTTTGGACGCCGCCCAGTGGGCCAACCAATTCGTCCCATTTCGGAATTTGCCTTTGATCACCAAGGTGAAAATTCAAAACCAAAAAGCCATTAATAAGAGTAGTACGGCAAGGCTAGTGAAATATGAATTTTACTAACTCATGAAGTATTCAATTAGCATATAGCGTACTACTTTTATAGATAAAGTTCCTTATTAATTTAACTAAATCTCAGATAGCTAAGTTTGTTTTTTTTTCTTGCATCTTCTGAGAAGAAAACCTGATATTTCGTCATCCCATGAAACTTACCATGATGAAACATTTCAGAAGTCCATTCTGACCGAGTTTTCATTCGCGTTTATGCTGATTGATCAAGGCTATCTAACAGCGCAAAGACATGACGACGACTTATGGATTCTTCAAAATAACACCTACATGAACGCCGACTATTATCGTGGCTTGCCTGAGGAGGACGCTCAATTGAAGGAGGTGCCCACTAAGGCCAAGTATGCAATTCTTGATCTTATCAACATTGAGTTATTCAATAAGCATTTGAAATTCAAGCAAATTAGCATAAGTATTTTTGTCATACTATTTCTGATCAGAGGGAATGCATTTAGCAATGACGTTTGAAAATACTGACTTTTAAAATTTCAGTTATTTTCGAGTTTTTTTTAGATGACCCAGTGTATTTATTCCTCTATTATTTTGATTTGAAAAAATCTCAAGAAAAGTCTATAGTTTGACATATGAAAGGGGAAGAAGAATAGCTTGAGAAAAAACAATATGTCAGTTAGCAGTTGACTAATGAAGATCAATCTTTCCTTCATATAACGACATAATGACTTTTCTCAAACTACGATATTCTTTCATTCCGACGGCATTTTTGCAGATTACACCCGATGTTCGTGCAAGACGCGCTGTTTTCGATTGGCGAACCGATGAAAACGAATCAAATTGATCTATACGAATGCGCGGTTTTGAAGACTATTTTATTATTAGGACGTAAGATTTAGAAAATATTCAACTTTGAAAACACACAATTTATTAGTAGCACTATTTAAATAAAAATAATAAAATAATTTCTGATATACGTTTTAAAAGCTGGCATATTTTTATAAAATTAAGAAAATAGTTTTATTGGAAAAAAACTATTTATCGATAAAAACTTATTAAAAAAATAAAGAAAACATCTTTAGACAAAAACTTCTTCGGCGACCATCGCGAGATGGTGAACAAAATCCAAGCCCGGATTTTATTAGAATTTATGGATTACTGTAAATCGAAAGTCGGCTCAGCGCTAGCGCCGGAACGAATGGGCATGGTCCTGCTCCAGACCGCTAGTATTAGGGTAGGTTCGATGAATTGGCTCCTTATAGTTACCATCAGAATTTCGATTTTCCCAAAAGAGATACTGGTAGCTACAGGAAGGCCGAAAAATCGGCTATTTGTATGTAAACCGCATGACATTATGGCGTAAGCTATAGATGAATTTGAGTATGCATGGGAAGATAAAATATGATATATTTTCTCACACTACTTCGATATATCTTGTATCATAATGTTTGCGATTTCTAAGTAGTCAGAAAATTGATACAAATTAATTCAAGTTTTGATCTTTAGTGCACGATCAAGTCGGTCTACAATCAGACTCGAGTTTCGGATCTGTTCAATTTGATGACCTTCGACTCTCTGGTGCGAGACGTACTCTTAACTTAAATGGAAGGATTTCATATATTCTAATATTTATATACCCATTTCCATACGAAGAATCACGCAATACATTCTAATCACAAATTTTATTTTGTCATAGTTTTAAGAGATTCAGTCAGAAGAATTTTATCTTTGAGACCCTCCATTTCATGTGAAACGCGTTTTCTGCTCAAAATTAATGAATTCCTGCAAACAGCCTCGAAAAAATGAGAAACTAAGTACATCGTGAAGCCTCTAATTTGTCATAATACAAATTACAAATCGAATTTATGAATGGGTAATTTGATTTTTGAAAGTTGCTCTAAGATATGAAACTCCAATTTTGGATAACTTGTCATATCAAAGAACAACTTTATTCTTAGAAGACTTGGAAAAATTTATCTCATTTATATTTAGGCAGAGATTATCGCTTAAATCTGACATTAATTTTCCTAAGTCTAAAAATGTTAGCTACCGTATTCTTGATGTAAAAATTTACAACTACTGTCTAGTTTAGTTTCGATTCTTTTTAGATTTTTTTCGACAGCGATAAAATATTTTCGCAATCTTTCACTTTGATTCGGTTAATTTATGAGAAAGCAATAAAAGCCTCCGATATTTTTTTGTAATTTTATTATTTTTACTGCTAAACGGGAAGGAAACTTTCAGTTTTCCTTTCCCCATCCACCTTTTTTTAATTTGTAAGGCATCGTTACGGGTATTATTCCGTTTTTATTACGATTGCAAAAGACGTTTCATTCGCTCGTTTATAAGAAAATAAAAATTTTCCTTGGTCATTAAAGTTCTGCTTGAAAAAGTAAGGATTTTTTTTTTGTAAATTTCGACATTCAAAAAGTTGTATATAGGGACTGAAAATTGTAAGTGTTTTATTGATGCCAAAATCTTGGAGGTCGAAAATGAGGGGAGAAAGAGGTGATTTTGGGCCAATCTCTTTTCTTTTCACGTGCTATTTCTCGTTTTTCTAGCCATTAAAAATAACTGCACCACTTTGCACGCCTCCCAGATTTGGGCATCAGCGATACCTGTTTCATTTTTTCAAAATTCGTACATGTGCGTTATCTTAGGGTAAGGTATGATATCGTTTACCTGTACCTTAGCAGATCTCTCATTTTTGATCGAAAAGCTAGCGGATTTTCTACAAATCCAAAATTAGCGTTTTAGAATTTGGAATTCTGGTGAAAAACGACATTAATGGCTACAGAGTTTAATGAAACATTATGCTTTCTATAAATTTCGGTCGAAAAATCGAATTTCATTGAGTGAAAAAGGATAAAGTCGGCAAGATTTGTCCAATTTCCCTAACTATCATTCTTGTGGTTAATTACTGCAGTTAAGGCAAAAAAAAATTGAAGAAATAACTCGATATAATGCTCAAAAATGCGCTTAGACAGAAAAAAGCTATTTGGAGACCGCCAGACCACGAGACGAGACATAGGCGAGATAGTATGGGATGGTGGATCTTCTTTTTCCACATTATTTCTCAATGTTTCGTGTCTCGTGGTCTCGCGATTTCCAAGTTGCCCTTTTCGATCATCAACCATATACATAGCAAAATAAAGAAAAAAAATCAAATTCTCAAGTTCAACTGGATAAACTAGCTTAGCAAATGAGTTTTAATCAAATTTTACTTCACTAGATTAATTAACTTTATTAAATTAGAGAGTATTTAAAAAAAAAAAAAGGCTGAATTTTGATCACTCCTTGATGCATTTGCACTCGGTATCATCACAGTGCCAGTCCTGTTTGCTCCAGCTAAAATTTGAAAATTATTCCCAGCTGTTCCCAAAGAATTTTCTCTGGATTCTGGGAACAAACTTGTCTTACCACGGCGGGTGGCATCGTCCCAAATTGCCCATCCTCTCGAGAGAGATGTAGATTTTTCCCTCATCGCACAGCGATTTGCACCAGGTCAGACCCGTGCCGTGCTGGACTTTGTAGCCGACCGCGCACGGGTCCTTGTTCTTCGGACGGTATTTCGGTGGGTTCCTGAGGTTTTTTTGTCTTTGTTATTTCAAATTTATTCCAATTTTTCTTGTTACCTCATACATTTTAGACAGTTCAAATTATTTTAGTCTTATTTCCTACATGGTTTTCTTTTCTTTTTTTAATACAAATTTTTGATTCTTAAATTAGTTATTCTGCTAAGTTTAATATAAAACGCTTACGAAACACAAAATTAGTGTATTTTATACAACTAATTGAAGATAAAAATGGTGTATTCCCCCAAAAAAGTGCTATTTTATTATTCTTGGGGTAAAATAGGTGTACTTCCTAAAATGGCATGCATTTTACCAAGTGGTAGCGTAGACGACTTTCGCGGATCTGCACTCTGTTTTGTCGTTCCACTCGCAGCATTCGCAGTCGTGCTTCTCCAACGAGCATCGCAGATATTGGTTCATGGGGCAAAAGCCCGCATTGGCGACATATAATAGGGCCTGAAATTAGAACATTTGAATTAATAAGGCTTAAAATTGTTAATATTAAATCTATAAGGCCTAAAATATTCTATTTTTAGTATTAGTATGACCTAAGATTACTCAATTTAAATTAATATACGACCTAAATATTAGTTAAAGTAAGAAATGTAGTTCCTAAATTTCTCATTGGTGTAAATTGGTATGAAGTAAGTTGATTAAAAATTAGATCTAAGGTTGAAATGTAAAATGCTAAATGAAGAAATTAATTTACAAGTTCTGCCTAAAGTAGATAATGTAAAATAGCTAAATTTGATGTTTAAAGCTAAGTTAAGCAATAAATTTATTTGAAACCTACCAAAAATGCCGCTCCAAATAGAAACATCGACCGATCCATCATTTTCCAAGCTGTCCTTCAAAAATTTTCTAGGTTTAAAAAATTCAGGACGAAATGAAGAATTCTATGCCTCTATCATTATCATTCATTCTCCCTCTTTTCATAATGAAATGAAAATTAATATCGTTCCTTTCTTTCTTTGTAAATTAGAACAATCATCATGCATGAATCATATTGTTTCAGAAATATTTCTCTAAAAATTAAAAATTCATTTTTATAAGTTCCGACAAATTTATGTCGTTTCAGACAAGAAATAACAATTCAAAGTTCATCAAGAAGAAATGTATGTGACTTTGATAACAAAGAAAAATAGAGTAAAACGTGAGATTTTGTTGAAATTGAAATAGGCGGATGACTTAGCCCGTTGTTAGTGGACTTGGGTCTGAAATTAAAATTATGAGTACATTTTTTCCAAAATTTTGTGGAGAAGTAAAAGGAGAGAAAGTATTTGAGGAAAAGGTACCCTAAACCTTTGTGATAGAAAATTACTTCAAATCTTCGCAAGGGAAAATACTCCAAGTTTTGAGAATAAAATGTTGCGAGTCTTTGGTAGTAAAGTAGTCAAATGCTTGAAGGCAAAGTACTCACATTTATTTGAAAAGTACTCCAGCTCTTTGATCAGCTGGTGGTTGTTCTTTTATTTCTCCAAAGGCTGATAATTGAGGAGTTTCTCGATGAGGTCGACGTGGGCGAGAAGCATTCGTCTGCAGCAGTAACGGCGCAAATTTAACGCGTCCAACGCGTCGCCTGAAAATTACAGCGTGACTTGCGTAAATCGAGTCGGTTTTAATTCGAAATTATCGATTTTGTAATTGATTTTTTCTTATTTTCTAGATGTATAATTTACAAATTTGAAAAATTCAGCCGAATTTGGTATCAAAATGGCATAAAATTTGAGAAAGTTTGGAAAGGTCAGATTTTGCTTAAAAAACTTTAATTTTTACCCTCAGTGTAGTCGGCCTGGAGAAGTCCGAGGTAGGTTTCCCACTTGTCGCCAATCACCTTGCCGCACGTGAAGCATCGAATCGGGATGATCATTTTGCTGAAATTTGCTAAATTCGCCCTTTTCAAGAAAATTCAGATATCCAATGGTTTCGGACCATTTTCTTTTAAAAATTCGACGACTTCAAAGATTCAATTTTTATGTATGACACAAACTATGCACAAAGCATCAATAAAACTTGTATTTTTTCAATTGCACCCGAAATTTACAGAGATCATCAAAGATAAGTTTAAGAAATCATCAAGTTTTCAGCGGGATCAAAGGCAGCTTTGAGTCGGTGAGCCAATTTTTGGTCATAGAATTTTCTGTTTTCGCATCGTTGACCTAAAATGAAGTCGGTTCTTGTTCTTAAAAAAAAACTTGAGAAAGGATTATATATGAAAAATGGAAAAAGGTTGATTTTTGAAAAAAAATTAAAATTGACCTCCAAAATGAAGCGCTTATCCCTGACGATGTCTCTCCAGTGAAACGCCGTCGTGCATTTAGGGCACTCGCCTTTGAACGGGACAAGTTTGTTGGGCTCTAAAAAATGTTTAAAATAAAATTTCAAATAAAAATAATACCATTTTCCCTTTTCAGCGTGTAATCGGCGAGGCATTTGATGTGGAACTGGTCGAGGCATTTTTGAGAGGGGCAGCGAGAGACTTGTTCTATCTGAAAATAAAAATAGAAATAAATAACTTTCAAATTTTAAAAATAACCTTTTCAATCCTCAGCTTGCAAATGTGGCAGCATCTTAGCGGCCAGAATTTCGCAGTGTTGTTCAAATCGATTTTCGTCTGGACTTTTTCAACTTTTCCATATCCGACCTGGGTCTGTCTCGGAGGCAGCACGTCTTTCGGAAACGGGATTTCTTCGGACTGAAAAAATCAAATATATTTTTTTTTTAATTTTAATTGTTATTGAAAATCAAATAATGAAATTTAGAATTTTTCTGAGGAATTTAAAAAAATCACCGGAATCAGCCAGCGAAAAACCAGGGCGAAATTCTTCCAAGGATGAGCGTTCATTAGGTGGCAGGCAATTCGGAGTCTGAAAAATAAAAAAAAAACAATTCAACGCATTCATGATATCGTTGATTGAAGAAAGTCAATATTCACATGCAGCAATTAGAAGTGGAATTTGGGAGCGAAATAATGTCTCGTAGAAGAGAAACGAATAGCGTAATTTTTCAATATCAACGTCCTCCAATCAGCAATACAGAATATAAAAAATAGGATAAAGGATAGGAAATATTACTATTTTCACATATTCATTTTCCATGTTTTTTATTTATAATTTTCTACAAAAATTCAATTAAGCTAAAATAAATACCTGAATGCAAAAGGCGTTTCTTTCTTCTCCTTCTTCAAACTCAGATCTCGGATGGCTTTCGAGTCGGTCGGGTTCTGCCAAGCCCACTCGAATCGCAGAGCGGTGATGTTGTTCGGGAAACCGTGCACCACGCACACCATGTCCCTGAAATAATTGTGCTAATTTGCTTTAATTTAATTTATTTCTTATACTTTTTAAAATTTTACCAAGGTCCTCGATTCTCCGTCTTTTTGGCTCCTCCCTTGTCCCGTCCAGCGTTATGCTGATTTATCCTGCGGCCAGGATCTACCGTATACCCAATGTAGCAGCGATTCTGAATATTAAACCAGAAATAAACTTTACAAAATGAAAAATGCCTTGTATTGTTTTAAAGGACTTCTAGAAATCAGGCAGTAGACGCCATGAAAATCTTCCACAATTGTCGTATGTTTCGGGCGTTTTCTCGGAGTCAGTACCAAATCATCGGAAGAGGTCTTCTAGAAAAAATAAAATTTTCTAGCACAAAATTAAGAAATCACTTTCTAGAATAATTATTTCAAAAATCATACACATAACACATACGCATATTTTCTTCTAGAACAAGCAAAATAATTGCATTCTAAAAATGATAAAGAAAAAGTCATTTGCAAACCCCCACCGGATTATTTTCTGGTGAATCCCTGATCGGTTGACTGTAGCTGGCTCTTTTTCTTTTGTTTTCGAGATTTACAGGGTCGTTTTTCGGACTTTCTGCGAGTGGTTTTGGGGCCGGGGATTTCAAGTTCTCGTCCGTCAAATTGAAGTCGGCGTTCCAGAGATCGAATGAGGCAGAAATTGGTTCGGGTTGATGGTTTTGAGCTGAATCTTGGCCTCGATTTTCAAATTCTGGAGTTGCCATCACGACGTCGGGGCTTTCTGAAAAGATTTCCTTTTTCAGATTTCTCTTTTAAAAAATTCTAGAAAAATACGTTTTTGCAGATTTCATTTCTTTCGGCACAAGATTTGCGATGAAAAGCTTATTTAAGAATATTTTTATTGAAAAAATACCCCTCACAACATCGTCAGAATCCCTGCTAGAAGTTGCGATTTGAAATTCCCGAATTTCGGCTCGATTTTGCAGCGTCCCGACCCCGTTTCTCACCGGAGAGTCGTCCAGGAAAATGATCGAATCATCGCTGTCGTCGAGCATCTGGAAATTTTCTTGAAATAACCTCAAAACTAACGACAAAAATAAAATAAGGAAAACGAAAATAAATTCGATTTTCATCGCAAAGTTGCATAGTTTCAAGCGACGCGTAAACATTGCGTGTTTATTAAAAGCTCCGAATCTTTACCGGAGAAAATGCGACTTCGTAACAAAAAAGTAACGACTGAGGATGACGGAGACGAGATTTCGATGCTGGATGTCGAATTTCAGGTCAGAATTTAGAAAAAAAAAAAAAAAAAAACATCTTAAATTTTCATCTCTTACTATTCTTTAAGAAGAAATGAAAATTTAAATACAAAATATAAAGAATAAATTTAAAAATAAAAAAATGAAATGAAATTAATTTAATTTAATTTTAAAAAAAATAAGGTTAGAAATTGAAAATTCAGAAAAAGTGTTGTCGGTCTGCATCAACGAATCAGTCGAATGGGCGGAAAAGGAGGTCCGACTTCTTGCAGCCGCCGCTGAAAAGGAACAAACAGTCCCTTTCGGTCCAGGTTCCCAGATTTAGGCCCTCAGCTCCCAAGGTAGGAAACCAAATTAAAAAAAATAATCTGATCGGCAACTTGGAAATGACACATGGCCTCATGACATGCAAAGTTGTGGGAAAAGAAAGCCTACCACCCTAAAACCCACCTTATTTCGCATGCATGAGGGGTCATGCGGTTTCCACATAGCCATCTAATCTTAACTTTCAAAGATCGCCATTTAATAACTGCCCCAGACTTCAGGTCCAGGTTCCCAAAGTCTCTCAAGTTACCCAACTACCTGCCGCAGACGTTCTTCCCAAAAACACTCCCGGCACTTCGAAGAATGGGAAAAAGGCGACGATCCAACCGATGCGCAACTCGGAAACGCCCTCTAGTGCCGAGAGTTTGCCGAGTTCCGAAAACTCGACCGACAGAGAGAAATCACCCTCGCTCAGGAGGCAATTCAACAGAGGTGAGGGTAAATATTTTTGGGGGCAATTCTGAAACAAATTTTTAAAATTTTCAGCCGCGAAACTGACGGCGGAAAATCGATCGAAGTCGTGCTTCGTGCGTGTTGGCAGAGGGAAGTCGCCTTCTAGGAACAGGTATAAAAACTTTCGAGATTAATAAATAAAATGAAATTTTAGAAAGTAAATAAAGATAAGACAAACAATTCAGAACGAGCGGCATGCTGCATCCGCTGAACGTCATGAGGAATCTGGCGAAAATCGCGGAGGCGAATAGGAAGCTTCAAATGGGTGATAGGGACAAGGAGAGGTCTTCTAGGTATTTTTTCATTTCTTATTTCTTAATTTTTTATTTCAGCTGCGAATCTCTGTCGTCTGCGGCGTCTGTAGCGTCCGACACGAAATTGGGCAGGAGACGAAAGTCGAGGAGAGGTCGGATTTTTTATTTTTCAAAATTTAACATTTTTTTCAATTAATTTAATTTTTACATATTTTTAAGTTTAAAAATTTTGAGTTGCCGAAAAAGTCAACCCCCTGAAGCAAGTTGACAATGACTACGATCCGAAGTCTGTGCCGGAGACCACTTACATCTACAAAAATGCGCAAATCAAGGTTTGAGCAAAAAATTCTTTAAAAAATAAATTTATATATAGGTCATCTTAATTTCGAAGAGAACTACTGTAGCTTTCTGAAAAGACCCGAATAGAATATTTTTCAGCAAGACACCGCCCATTCCGCCCAAAAGACGATCAGAAACCTGAAGATGAACGTCTCCAAGACGGCCTTCGCGCGCTACAACGAAGTGCAGGAGGATTTGCAGGTTCTGCAATTTCTGGAATGTTTGTAAAATTTATTCTAGTTTTATTATTCCAGAAGTCTTTCGAAGAACGCCTCTCCAAAAACTCGATGATCCATACGATCTACTTTGGAAACTTCGCGCCGGTTAGCGCTGATTGCTGGTAGTTTAAATTTAAACAAAATATGAGAAAACAAAATGTTCAGTAGTCGCTACCCTTCCGAATACGCGCTTTGTGAGTCGATCTACGTGTGCACCGGCTGCTTTCACTACTTCGACACGAGGGAGCCGTTTGAGAGTCATAAGGTTGGTTTAAAAATTACAAAAAAAAATTAAAATTAAACAAGAACAAATCTCAGAACCGTTGCGAACTGATCGGGCAGCCAATGGGTGACGAAGTGTACAAGGATCCATCCCGAAAGATCAGCATTTTCCGCGTCCAGCCGGGGGAGGCAGATGATCTTTATGTGAGGAAAACTTGGGAAAAATCAATAAAATCCAACGTGGTTCTCCAGGATTACGCCTACCACCTGTCGCTGTTCGGGTTCATTTGGATCGAGACGAAGGCCGTGTTCGAATCGGCCTACGATTTCGACTACTACGTCATGTTCACGCAACAGACCAACGGCAAATATCAGCCCATGGGGTTCTTCAGTCAGGTAGAAATTTTTAAACAGCGCCATTTACTCAAAATACGGTTTCGTAAACCAGTACGAACTTCAGCTGCCTGAAAACAACAACAGTGAAAACCTATCCTGTATCTGCATCTTTCCCTGGTACCGTAACCTCGGCCTGTCGACCATTTTGATCGATTTCAGTTAGTTGTTTTATTTTTGAAACTTCAGAACATCTCATTTTTCTTCAAAATTAAATTTTTTTATTTAAAAAGTAGACATCTTTCAGGCTATACCATGACGCGCTGGGCTTGTTTGATTCATGGACCGGGTATTAAAATAAACAAATTTAATTTTAAAAAAAAGTTCAAAAAATTATTTCCAGAACGACCATTTTCCACCTCTGGCGAAGCGGCGTATAAGAGCTACTGGCGCAAGCGGTTCTGCTTTTGCTTGAAGAAATACGCCCTCAACAAAAAAGTGCTCTCTTTGGAGGGTCAGAATTTCTATTTTATTTGGAATTTTTGTTTATTTTATTTTGTTAAATTTACTTTCAGAAATATCCGAGAAAGCGGGTATCAAGGAAGTGGATCTGAAGTTGGCGGTTCACAAATTCTACCCCAAAAAGAGCATGTAAGGGTTTTTGCTTTGAATAAAAATACAACAAGTAAACTCACATTAAACTAAATCAAAGTTAAATAATTTTTAAAATCCAGGAATTGGAACATACTGAAATTCGATAAGTCATGGATGTCGCGCGAATTGAGCAAGTACGAACCGATCAAAGAGGAGTGGGTGCGTCCGGAGTTTTTGGTAAGTTGGAAAAAAATCAATAATTAAAACAATTATCCCTCGCATCAATTTATTTATTTATTTTTCTTCAAAATTGAATTTTCTATAAAA
The DNA here is from genome assembly GCA_964036155.1 of Diploscapter coronatus. Lineage (NCBI taxonomy): Eukaryota > Metazoa > Nematoda > Chromadorea > Rhabditida > Rhabditidae > Diploscapter > Diploscapter coronatus. Next base: position 41,061,332 of record OZ038422.1, on the reverse strand, counting down.
AATAAAGTTAAAAAAAACAACTCTTCCTGCATTCATTCTATCTTGCATTTTCTTGTTTAGAATATTTTTAAAAGTATAATTTAAAGAATAAAAACGAAAAATAAAAAATAAAATTTTAATTTCAGAAATCCTTCAAACCGGGTGGCGACCACTGGATGCTTCACGCCTACCATTGGGAAGATGAGGATGAGGACGACATCAGCGACGAAGAGTCGGCCTGAGCTCTGCAAACAAGCACACCGCTTTTTCGAGGCCATGCCCCCTTTAAGCTCCGCCCACAAAAGGGCTAGCTTAAAGAGAACTTGTAGAAGTCGATAACTTGATTTCTTCAATTTATTAAAAGTCTAAGAATTATTGATTTTCTCGCAATTTAAAAAAGATAATTTTTAATATTTTTCAACCTGTTTAAGGAACTTTTGAATATGAGATTTGATCGGAAATTAATCGCAAAAGTCTAGGGAAATTTTAGTGTTTTGCTAGGAAAATTTTAAAAATTGTTTTCTAGTCATAATTCTCTTGTCTGATCTCTTTAATAAATAATATTTTATCCAGAAAAAATCTTAGCTTTCACAAATTTTTATTGAATTCGAAAACCATAGTGTGATAACAAACAACAAAAAAGAAAACATTAGAATTATTTTGAAAGAGGGTGGAGCAAAGGCGTTTTCTCGAGAGTACCCCACTCTAGTACGATCTTGCATTTCAGGCGCTTTAAATTTTAGAAAGAAAGTTGAGTTAGATGGTTTTTTGTTGCAAATTCTAGTCGATCAAAAACATTCACAAATTAGGGGAAAAAACTAGAATGTTGTCAAAAATCATCGTCAAGTGTCTGAGATGCCAGATCTGACAAGGTGGAGGCGACTTCCCGACTGGCTACCGAGCGCCTCCTCTAGAATCGGAGCTTCGTGAAGAACCACTTGTTCTTGCCGGACTTGTAGCGCTCCTCGAATTTCGCCTTCACCTCCTTCAGTGCGCCACGCTTTTTCGACGGCACTTTCAGGGCTTCCTGGAAAAAATCTAGTCATTTTTCCTCATTTTGTTTCAGTTTTAGTGACTTTTTAAAAGATTTTATCTGGAAGTTCAAAAATTCCATTTTTTTGTTGAAAAATCGCACCTTGTTGATGTTGGCCTTGTCGAAAGCGACGTCGACGGAGTACCGGGTGGGAAGGACGTGGCTGTAGGAGACAACCTTGAGGAATGGCTTCAACTTGTTCCTCTTCTCGATTCGCTTCTTGCCCATCGATTTGGTTACCTGACAAAAATTATTAGCATCAAATTTTAATCTCATCTTTTTTCTCAATTTTTAGCTTCAAAAAGAACCCAACATTGGTCAAGTTGTATATCATTTTCAAGAGCTGTAAAATAGTGCCAAGTTAAGCGAAATTTTCACGACTTTAGAAATGGTATGCTCATTTAAAAATTCTAACCTTGAGGGGGTACTTGTCGATGCCGGCGATGATGGCGTGGGGGTAGGTTCTGTCGGTGACGCCCTCGTCTTGAGCCTTCACGACGACTGCCTTCCTACAAATTTTTCAAGTCATTTCTTTTTCCATTTTCAAGTAATGTAAACTAAAATTTTCAACTTTTTTCGTGAATTTTTATTTTCTGCAAGTGCATCCATCGTTTTTTCAAGGGATCATCTCTTTCAAAAAATCCGCATTTTTACCTTCCAGCGTATTTGCCGCGGAGCACGAGAACGACCTTTCCAGGCTTCATAATCTTACCCATGGTGAATGAGTGAACCCTGAAAATTCGGAAATTAACATTTTTAGATAAAAATTTCAAAAATCAAAGATATCCACGGTTTTCAAACCGTCTATCAAAATCAATGAAAAACCACAAAGAAATCGATAGAATGTCTCATTTTATACAGAACCCACTTGTCAACAATTTAACCAAGTGTTCAAACCCGTCTCAAATGTCAACCAATTGAATCACTAACAGGTAATAAAATCTAACAACAAAAAAGTAACAATAACAATAAAAAATAAAATTTTGAAGAAGATAAAATTATTTGGCATCCTTTATCATTCAATTTGAAACGTTTTACAAATAGGTGAAATCGTCTTCTTTCCCGAATTTGACAAGGAGACCAAATAATCAAACTTTTGAAAGTGATCAAAAATGCGGATCAATTTATTGATCCGCATAGACCCTTCGGAGTTTCTCCTTTTTGTTGCGGTTGTTGTGCTTCTTTCCCCCATCCTTTTTCTTCGTTACGCCCCTCGAAACACCCTTGACGTGCGCCGCCCCGACGCCTTCACCGAAGAAGTTGGCGTCCAGTTGTTTCGAACGCTGTTCGTCTCCGTTTAAAAGGCCCCGCTTTTCGATTTGCTCCAGAGCGACCTGACCTTTCTGCTTCCTTTCGGTGTCGGTTTCCTGAAATTTCGAAGCGTCGTCATATAAAGTTTGGGGTTGTAAAAACTTGAGACGTCATGTGCAATGTTTACCCGATAAGTGATCCGATCGAAATCCTCCTGGCTGGTTGCTGCTGCTGGCGGGGCGGCGATCCACAGCAATTTCCCAGCGATGAGGTCTTTGATGACGAGGCGAGCAGCTCTGGAGCAGTCCGGAATGCCCGCCGACGACATGAAACCGCGCACGAAGGCCAGACTGAATATATATATATTTATCTTCTGGAAAATCGTTTTTCCCTACCAAGTCAGCAAAGACAGCGGAGACGGTTTGCCTTCTTTGGGGAGCATCATCGCGTAGGCGTCTTCTAGAATGTTCAGGGGCATCCTCGTCATGAGCAGTCCGATCGGGCCGAAGTGGTCGCGCATATGGTCAACTGGTAGAATGCCTGAATTTGCGAAAATTTGATTTTTTTTTCATCTTTGGAAAACATTCTTGACCCACCATTCAAAAGCATTTCATCCCGACCGAATGCGAAAGCAGGCATGACTAGACCGGGACAGTCGCACAGACATAGCTGAAAAATCTGATTTAAAAAAAATAATAAATAAATAAATCTCAGAAAACTCGTTTTTCCGAGTATATCGCGGTTCAAATTTCTCATTTCCATTAAAAAAAATGAATTTTAACCTCGTCATCCAAATGGATGGTTTGGAAGTGTCGAGTTTTGCCGGGAGTTGCGGAAACAGCGACCTTCTTCGCCCCCACCAGCTTGTTGATCGTCGAGCTTTTGCCCACATTGGGGTAGCCCACGAAGCCAACGGTGAGCTGTTTCTCTCCTGAAATTTCAATTGTTTTTTTTTTGTTAACCCCTTCAAATTGTTTTCATTTTCTTAAATTTTCATCTTTTCCTACCTGGCACTCCCTTGACCATCCCAATTCTCTTCAGCCTTTCTATCAGCGCCGCACTGTCCCGAATCAACAATTCAGAAGACGTCGTTTCCACCGTCAGGACGACTTCAGAATCCTGCTCCATCGTCGTTGTTGACGCCGATTCGGACTCTGAATCCTCCGACGTCGACGCTTCCTCCTCTTCCTCGTCAATCTTCATTGGTTTTGGGTTCTCAATTGCCGACCAAAAGATGGCCTGGATTTTCTTCTCGTTGAAGTAGTCCATCCATATTTTGAGGTGTTCTTCCTTGAGAAGGTCTAAAAAAATTTTTTTTTTTTTAAAAGATCAAATTTTCAACAAAGAAAATAAATCACTCTTCTCACCTGACTTGTTCAGAAGCAAGACCGTCTGTTTGGCCGGATCCACTTCCTTAACGTAGTCGTCCAGGTCCATGCTGTAGAAGAGCAGAGGGTTTCGAGCGTCGACAATCTGAAAATTTTCTTATTTTTTTTCATCTTCTAAAAATCGATTTCTAGTCTGACCTGAATAACGATGTCACTCCTCTCGACAACCCGCCAGAGCTCTCGCCACATGTCCAGGTTCCTTTCGAAGGGCGTCAGGACGAGGCCGTTCACCTGAATTTTTAAAATCCTTTTGAAATTAAAAAAAATTGTACCTGCTGCAAGGCGGCCAAGTCGTTTCTCCACTTCAGGAAGCTCTCGTTTTCCAGCTTCTTTAAGTCTTCCTGAAATTTTGAAAATTATTATTTTTTAAATTTATTTTTAAAGTTATTTTACCAAGTCCTCCCAAGTATCTTTCGGGGGCCTTCTTGGAATCTTGAGTCGATCCTTGTACTCGTCTTGGAGCTTCACGTTCTCAGCGATATCCAAAACTGAGGGCACCACGATGGTTGGGGTGCTGAAATGTTGCCTTTTTCTTCAATCTATCATTCAGAAAACGTTCCGTCTTATCAAAAATCATTGTTTTTTCTGAAGCAAAAATATCTTTTAGATCAAATTTCAGATTTTTTCTTGTCAAGAATAATTAAAGCAATCGTCGTCTTCAGAAACTTGTTAACTTTTCGAAATTTCACTCACTAACTTATCAAGGATGCGGAAGGATTCCCTCTCGGCGGTGAATTGTCTGTCAGCCAGTTCGGCTTTCGCCAAGAATTCCTCCAGACTCGTCTCGTCTGTGATCGACTCGATGTAGTGAATGGATTCCTCAAACAAAAATAATTTTATTTTAAAAAATTAAACTAAATTTTAATGTTTTATAAGAAAAATAAAAGGTTCAAGGACACAGGAAAAAGTATCAATTTCTTTACTTGGAAAGACAAAAGTTCCTAGAAACTTGGTCTAAATTTATCAACTTTTCAACGAAAGCCGAGTGTTATAGTTCCCAGAAACGTTCAAATTAGTTGCCAAACCTTTTCGACGAATGCGGGATTGTCGATGTCGTCCTCGTCATTCTTGCCGATGCGATGCGCGCGACTGGCCTTGTGATGAGCGTTGCGCAGTGAGTTCCCCAGCGACTTGTTCGCCCCCGTCGGTAACCGATTGTTCGGACGGCGTTTCGTCATCTTGCTAAAAAAAATCAATTTTTAAAAATCAGCCGAAGAAAAATGTCAAAAAAAAATGGCGATATTTCTAATTTTCAAATCCTGGACTGAGAGAAAAGAATTCTCGTCATCTTCAGAAAAAAACACAACAATAATTGAATTGCATTTTCAAACTAAAATCTTTAGAAATCTAGAAAGATAGACATTTCACGAGTTTTCGAAAATCAGAAGAATCGTATTTTAAAGACCCCCTAAAAATCTCGAGAAAATCGAGGGATTAAAAACTCTCGAGACCAAAATCGACTTAATTAGGGTCTAGTTAATTTGGAGTAACCGGGTAATTAGAGATAATTAGAGTAAAATTGCACTAATTAGGAAACGAGTGGGAAAAATCGAAGGTTCGCCTAAAATTTCGTACGATAAAAGTGGGCGTGGCCTGAGCGTTAGGTGGAGAGTACGCTCCTAAACGACGCACGTTTCTTCACTCTCATTGAAAGTCGTTGCTATTTTTCGTTGTTTTTTTTTTAAAGACTTTTTATTCTTATTTATTTGAGACCGGGCACGAAAAACCATCTTCTCGAAACAAAAATTTGACTCGGGGAGTCTTTCTAGGAAAATCGGTATTTTGAATTTCTTCAAAAATTCTATTTTAAAAATCCTTCAGGAAATGCTTCTGAAAGCGTCGCGGCTGGTGCTGTCGAGCGTTCGCTGGAACTGTCCCTGGCATCGGAATAACTTCAGGTGAAAGATTATAAAAAATAATGTTTTTTTTTTCAAATAAAAAATAGGATAGCATTTAGTTGTTCTTTTTAAGTTAGAAAATTCCAGACCCTGCTATTTCCCGTTCAAAATGTACGAGAAGCTGAACACCGCGACAGTCGATGCGAGGCTCAAAACGAGGGGTGGCCGGCTTATGCTTATGCGACGTACACTTAGGTAAAAAATAAAATAAAAGCACTAGAAATCGAAATCTGAAACTTCAAAGATAAAATTTCTAAACAAATATTTTCAAAACAAACAAATAGAGTCAAAGTTTTGTCGCTTCAGAGAGCAAGTGTTCCTTGGCTACACGACTAAGCCGCCCAAGCCGGACAAGTTGGCCTATCCTCTATAAATTAAAATATTCAAGGAAAGCCAAAAAGGATACTTTTCGAATTTTAGAAATTTTAGATTAGCTGAGAATTTTTACAGTGGTAAATAAATTGTTCTTGTTTCAAGAAAAAGATAGCCTTCGCATGAAAATCCACTAGCTTTTCTCGAGTTTCACAAAATTGGCTGTTTACATTTGTTTGCCTTCACTAAAAATCACACAATTAGCCTACATTATTTTAAATTCACACAAATTAACATACACTTCTACATTTTGCCTTCTATAAAAGCCAAATTTCTTTGCAAAAATCATTATTTCCTATTCTCACCAAGACTCGTCCTTTCTTTAAAAAAAAAGAAACTCGTCAAATAGTTCGAAATGACCGATATCGCTCCGCAGCAGCTTCAGAACGCCCAAGTGCAGGTGCGTGAAAAATTTTCAAATTTGGGGGGCGATTTTTACAAAGTTTAGGGAGATAATCCCTTGAATTTTTGCAATAATTTTACAGACGCATCAACTTCAACTTGGACTCCTGACATCTTCGCTACTCGTGCACGACGCTATCCATCTGCTCATGAGCTCATCGCCCATCTCTCCCCAGACCCAGACCCAGTAAACCAAGTCGTCCTGAACCACTCGACCATTTGACCAAACAGGCATTCTGTGCTTGTATTCATAAATGCGTCGGGAGGCTTTCGACGCGCTTATGAATACGGGCACTGTTGAAGTCACGCACCTCAAGACACGCATTTGCGACTGGCTAAGACTCTACCAAAACCGGGCAAATCTCGCGAATAAATGGGTGAAGCTGAGAAATTTGATCTTAATTTTAATTTTTTTGAGAACTTTTTAAAATTATATAAACTTCTAAATTTCGCATTCTTTCTGTTTTGGTTTAAACTGTTCCGGCCCATCCTTTTGAAAAAAAAACTGAATTGAGAAAAGCCGGGTCGCGCGCGCGAAAGAAAAGGTTTCCTTCCAAACTTTGCAAACCCGAAATTGAATCAGGTTAGATGACTCGAAAAATTAGGCGGTCTTTAGAAATGACAAAATTTTGCGGGATCGATAATTTTACTACGCAAAAGTTGCGTAATGGATTGCTATTTTTATGTACGCTGCACAATTTTATCATTTGAAATGCGCAGATTTTGCGTATAACTTGGAATAATGACTCTAAAGTATGCTATTCAATTGGATTTACTTGGGATGCCCCTTTTTTTATATCGTCATTTTCAGAAAGTCGGGGGGCGGGGCTTTAAAATGTTAGCGCGAAGCTTCAACCCCTGCAAATGATAGGAGCGAAATTACACAAGGAAAAAATAGGGCGTCCCGGAAAAATCGCCATTTTATGACGGAGAAAATAATATTAGAAAGAGATACTGATTTTTTTCATTTCATAGTTTCAGTCTATATAAGGTGATCTGGATTTGAAATAGACGCTTTCGAAACCCGTCTACTTTTCGGGTCCCCCATTTCCGCAAAGCAGGTAAATTTACTGATCTTGTAAAATGTGTTCTATCGATAATTTTTGGAAGAGGTTCAAAAATTTAGAAATAGAGCATATTTGCAGAAACAGGCTATTTTGTAGCCTTGTATTTATTCTCATTTTTCTCTCTCTCCCATACTATTTCTCAGAAAAAGGGTGAGGGTGAATAATACAGCCTGTTTTTATTGATAGAACCAAACTCAGCTGGACTACGGCACTGCAACTTCGAGAGGGTTAAAGTAGTCGCGCCCCGCCCCTTGGACTCACTCACTTTGCTTCGCTCTGCTCGAAAGCAGGAAGCCTCACCCAATAATTCACACCACACACAACATGTACATTTGCTGGTTCTTGCTGCTCATCATTTCCACAGGTATACGGTAGAATTTATTGATTTTTTGGGTTAGTTCTACAAAGTTCTACAGAACATTTGCTTTCTCTTAGATTTTAGATGGAGTTTTTTTCCTTCAAATCCTTGATCTTTGTAATTTTCAAAGATTTTCAGTCCTGGCCCACAGTGCACAATCTGAGCGATTCGACAGACAAGACAGGGACTACAGACCACTTCAAGTGAATTTTTAGCGTCTTAAAATTTTTAAAATGAAAATGTCAACCCACATCATGATTTTCTCAAAAATCGTCAAAACGATGTTTCCAAAAAAAAGTCATCAACGTCCTTTTCAAAAAGCATTTGGCTCAAGGTTTGTGGCTTAGTATGGTTTTTATGGCTTTCTTGACGAGAATTTTGGTTCCTTTTTAAAGTAGCTCCACCTCCTCGTTTTGGAAAAGGGGATCTTTAGAAACGCGCTAGAATTCGGCAAGTTCGGTTTTTTGCGGCCGAATTTCGGGACCCAGCCGGTAAATGAAGGGGTCTAATTAGAACTTACTGGGGGCTAAAGCTCGTAAAACGCGATGCGTTTTCCGTAATCGGAAGCCCACGAAATAATTTGCGCCAACCAAAACGACTAAAATGACGATAGATTTACGAAATACTTTTTGCAAGAAAAAATGAATGAAATGATCCAGATCTTTTTCCCATTAATCGAGTTTTTTTTTCAAGAAAATGAAGTTTGTAAAACGTGCTCTTTTAAGAATTGAAATTTTTACAGAAACCTAATCTTCAAATTTTAAATCTGTAAATTTCTAGAATCGATCCTAAAATGTGCGTAGTCTGGTAGGGATTCTAGAAATCTGAAATACAAAAAAAGATTATCCCCCGAAATCCCCAGTGGCTAATTTCCACAAGCGTGAATTTCTTCGCCTCTTCCAACAGATTTACTTACCTCCAAAAAGTGAGGGCTAAAATTGGGACAGAGAAAATTTGGAAACTCGAGTTACATCACAATTGAACGAAAGGTGCGAAATAGGACTAAACGCCTACTTTTTGGCTATATTTGGATATTGGGAGAAAATCTGAAGAAAAACAAAGTAAACAATTCTATGATTTCGAAAACCAAGTCTGATTTTTATCTATTTCCAAAAAGAAGCTGATTTTCCTTTTTTAGTTTGGAAAACGAGACTCGTACCGACCGCTACAATTCGGAAAGCGAGAATTTCGACCTCTGCAGTTTGGAAAACGAAGTCAAAAAACCGACGATGATTTGTTCGTTAATTCACAGTACCTGCAATACCCGTACTGAGCTTAAACACCGATAAATTATCGATTTTCCGGGGAAAATGGATAGTTTATTGACTTTGTTTTAATTAATAGATCCAAATATGGGCCTATTTCTGTAGACTTTCGAGGGCGCTATCATTTTCTGAGTTTTTCTAACTTTAGAGTTTACTTTTTTGAAGAATTGAAGAAAATGATAGTTTTGTACATGTTTGTGAGCAAAACGCTAACATCTGAAACTTGAAAAATTTTGAAAATTCGACACGACACCCCAGGGCACACGAAAATTCGTATAAAATCGCACAATTTTTCCCCCGAATGAAAATAAATTGTTTTTGTTTTAAAATGTAATTATTTTCTTCAGAAATTGCTCGGTTTGAAACCAAGGACAAACTATCTTTGAGCTTGTAGTTTTCGTTTTTTATGCTCGCTCTTTTCAAAGCCTATCCGTGAAAAGTGATCGGAGTTGTTGATTTTCGTTTATAGTTTTATTTCTTCGCATTGTTATTCAAGACGGGCCTCAGGTTGTATCGTTTCGTATCAGTTCGGCATTTTTCTGTTCAAAAATCTGTACATTAGTCCATGTTTCGCCAAAACAAATTTGATAATTTCCCATTTTCTGCCACGTTTTTCTTATTTTCTCTACCAAAAGGGCGCACTTATTTCCTTCTCACTCTCTCAAAATGCCCACTATAGTTCTTTTCTCCACGTTTTCCCTTTTCCCACCAAGGCCATTGGCTATTTTCTCTCTTATCTCTTCAACTTTTCCAGTTTGGTAAAACATTTGAATTTTCACGATTAATCTTTTACTTTTTCGGGCCAAAAATGGACCTGGAGGGCCTCAAAGTGAAATTTCACGAGTTGTACGAAAAGCCCGCGCAAATCTGCGTCCGCTGTCCCGGCAGAGTCAACTTGATCGGTAAATAAAAAATGGCATTTTTTTTTTTTACAAATTTTAAAACCCAGTCCTTTGATCGATAAGCAAAAATAAGGAAAAAACTCGCAAAAATGCGCATTTTTGAAAATTTTTAAAATCTCAGTTTTCATCCCTATTCATTTAAAAAGATTTTCTCAGGAGAGCACATCGATTATCACGGTTACGATGTCTTGCCTATGGCGATCGAGGCGTGCTGCATAATTTTATCGGCTCCCTCCGAATCGAATCAAATCCGGATTTCGAATTTGGACGATAAAAATTATCCGTGGGTTTTTTCTACAAAAGTTCGATTTTTAAAACAATTATTCTTTTTAAAATGTGATATTTTATTTTTTGAATTCAAAAATTGCATTTTTTATTTTTTCAAAAATGAGAAGAAGAATTAATGAATCCAACCCACTTGATTATTCGGTTATTCCAGATCAACGACGATTTCCCTGCCTTCTGGTTGGAAAGGAGCGACACCCCCAAAGTGGTTCGACTACTTGCTTTCTGGATGGAGAGGCATTTTGGATCTTTTGAAATCCGAAGACCAGGACCATAAAGGAATAGACCTGCTGGTTACAGGTATGGAAAAGATTAAAATATTTTTTTATTTTCAAATTTCAGGATCGGTCCCCGAATCATCCGGCCTTTCAAGCAGCTCTTCTCTGGTTTGCGCGGCCGCTTTGACGACCTATTTTCATCAGACGGGGAAATCTTTTGGGGAATTGACGAAGTAAAAATAAAATTCAAAATTAAACAGAAAAAGTCTTCAGAGAGGCCCTCGCCGAGCTCTGCGCAAAAGCCGAGCGATATGTTGGTACGATGGGCGGCGGGATGGATCAGGCTTCTGAGGTAAAATTTAATTTTCATTATTTACTTTTTTATAAAAAAAAAAAATAATACATTTTCAGATTTTATCCAACGCCGGTCAAGCGCTCCAAATCTCGTTCAACCCTCTGTCTTCTGTTCCTGTTAGCCTTCCAGGTACTATAGTCAAAAATGAATAATTTTCTATTTGAAAAGATTTTTTTTTTTTAAATTACAGAAAACGCGGTTTTCGTCGTAATGCATTGCGGCGAGAGGATGAACAAGGCCGCTACTTCCTGCTTCAATCAACGCGTTACGGAGGGTAAGATTTGTGGGCAGGTAAGAAATATTATAAATTAAAAAGTAAAATTTAAATGAAAAAAATCAGATTCTCCTGAAGCACGCGAATGTCAAATCAGACGCTGTCCGGCTTAAGGATGTCTCGGCGGCCCTCGGAAAGAACCCCGAAGAATGCAAGCAGCTTGTGGATGCGGTGGTTCCAGAAGAAATCAGCAAAGAAGACCTGCTGAAGATAATCGACGAACAAGCACTGGACAAATGCCTCAGTCACAACACAAAAGATAGTCAGTTTTTCTCTGTTATTTGTAAAGCTTTGATAGATTTCAAGAAAAATATGTGGGAACATTTTGGAACTTCCTCAATGTCCTTATTGTTTGCTGTTCAGAAAAAAAACGATTTGAAATAAAGAGTTTTAAGGAAAGGGGTAAATAGAAAATAAGTTTAAAAATTTATAAAGTAAAAGATAGGGAAATATTTTCAGTGACCTCCTTCACCCTGAAACGTCGCGGTCTACATGTTTACGGAGAGGCTTCTAGGTACGAAATGTTTCAATTTTTGATTTCTAGTGTCAAACTAAATTTTGAGATTGGATAAACCTCATCTTTTTCAGAGTCGACCAATTCCATCGAGCTTGCGAGGCCGGGGACTTGAATCTGATGGGGAAATTGCTGGACGAGGGGCATCAAAGCCTATCTAAGGTATTTTTGGTCTTTAGAGAAAAAAAATCTAAAGAGGCGGAGCTTCTTTTTCTTCGAAAGAAAGTGCAGCGAAAAGACTCGTAACGTGCACTCTGTAGAAAATCACCAGGTTGAGAGATGTGTAAAGTTCACCTAAAACCGTAAAAGCCACCAATATAAGGATTTGTAAAAGTCATCGGCTGAGTAACAAATTCAGCTATACGAAGCTTCGACTGAAGTGATGGATGAAATGGCCGGATTTTGCAAAGACCAAGGTGCCCTTGGCGCTCGACTTACTGGTGCGGGCTGGGGTGGCTGTGCGGTGATACTGTTCGAAAAGGGCAAAATTCCTAAGTCCATCCTCGAGGACAAAAGATTTCTATTCATTTCCTCCCCGGCTAGCGGTATTTCCCTACAGAAAATCTAGGTAGGAAATTAGAATACCGTAAAAGTAATAGTGAAAAATTTTCAGAAAAGAATCATGTTAGATATTCTAGTTATTCGCTAAAACTGCCGTAATCCTGAACTATGTGCCTTATTCTGAATGGTGGTAATGGAATTAGTTTCAAAAACTCAGACAAATCGATGTATTCTGTGATAAAATAAAATATTCACTTATTTAAAAATGCGTCTTTATTCTTTTTCAGGTACAGGAAATCATATAGTCATAGGATAAATTATATTCTCGAATAAATTATATCTTATCAAGTCGAATAAAATTATCAGTAAACAATTTTTAGAAATGATAAAATTTGGGAGTTTCCGATTAAAAATTAAAATTTATATGGCTTTGCTAGAGAGAAATTATAATTTATAGGCCTAGCAAAATTCGAGATTACTGGAGTCTTTTTCAGAACCTACCGTAATCCACAAATACACTAGTACAAGTTATAGAAAAGCACGAGTAGAGGAGGAAGAGACAGATGATAAAACTTTACTCATAACCAGATAAATTAGCCGAGTTTGCTGAAAAGGGATAATTTTGCAAAATTTTCAAAAAAAAAAATCAGCTCCGCTTCTTTTCCCAAACTCGTCAAAAATACATGTATAATAATCATTCTCACATCCGAGTAAGAAATTTATAGAAGAAAGTGAATGTTTGATTCACCGAAACAATTTTTGTAGTCAGTCGATAGAGCAGAATTTTGATTTTTTGGAGGATTTTTTTGAATTTCTGAAAAATTTTGACAAAAAATCAAAATTCACGAGAAATTTTGAAGAGCATCTAGAATCGACCCTGCGTGGCGTGCTGGAACGCTGCGCCGGCGGCCGCTGAAAAATTTGAACTTTTACAAATAAAAAATAGTGTCTTTAAAAATTTCACCCCCTTTCTACTTTACTCTCATTAGTTCAATTCAAACTTGATGATCATTCCGAACGGTTGGTGTCATAAAATGAGTGAACCTTTCAAGAACAGAAATATATTTTTAAATTCACCTGAAGTCGCGGCATTAGCGGCTCTCTGCACGTTCGAATCGGCCATGACTCCGTTTGTGAACTCCTGTCGGGCCTTGTCGATCGAGAAACCGCCTCCCCTAAACATTTTTGAAATTAAAAAAATAAAAGTAGGTTACTGTATAAATTTTAATATGAAAAATGTTCTAAAATCTACTTTTTCTGACAAAAAATAATCTAAAACTTGATCCTTGAACATTTTTTGCTGTTTTCATAAATTCAAAATAAAAAAAATGTTGAAAGGCAAAAAAATCCCACCTGTAGAGTTTGTGCACCTTCAAGAGGGCGACGACCATGCCGAGGAGGGCCGCCGTGAAGCAAAGCGCTGACAAGCACATGATAAGCCCAATCGGCCAGGATTCTGAGAAATACAAAATTAAAGAGATAAAAAAAAAACTTTGAAAGAAATCAAAGTTGCTCTCTTACGTTTAAAAGCGCCGATCGCGTTGATCCATCCGCAGCCGTAGTTCGAAAATCCGAGCGCCTGGACGAACGTGAAAATCGAATGGAAGAACAGCACGAAGAAGAACACCTAAAAAAGTTTAAAAATGTAAAATGTTCTTCAAATGTCTTTCTTCAAAAATCTGCTCCTTAAAAAACCGACCATGAAATTGAACGAGGAGTCATTCCTGAAGGCCTTGTAGACGGGCCTGAACCAGAATAGGAATGAGCAAGGCGCGAACAGACCCAGCTGGATGATCGCCAGGAACAGCTCACCAATGGCTCCTGAAAATTTTGTAAGTCCATCCCCTTTGAAAAAAAATCGAAAATTGATCTTTTTTCTAGAAAATTAGCTGTTTGCAGAAAAAAGGAATTTTTTTTTAAAATTCGAAACAATAAGAACCTACCACCCCCAAAAAGGAAATAGAAGAGCGACGCGACCAAGTTGACCACCAGCGCGAGCACGTACGTCAAAAACACGTAGTAGACCAGCGTCACGGTCGCCTTAATTGGAGGTAATTAATCTGAGATAATTAGGATGATTATTTTCTTAATTACCTGGAACTGAACGGGGATTTCGACTTCGATGTCCTGGTAGAAGCACGGTTCAACCGGGACGAACGAGGGCAGAGGGGGCCAATTATGGGGGCGATTTGCGTTCGAGGCTGAAACTTTCTTTTAAAAAAATAAATTTTGTTTAAATCGGCAACTGAGAAATGACGGGAATGACATGAGCTACCTTTTCCCACACTATTTCTTCCTACTTTCACATCCTCGCCTATCCCTAGTTATAGTACGCACATTCTCACGTCATTTCAACAATTGCCTTTTAAATCATCATAACGAATTGTAATTTTCTCTTAGGAAAATTTGAAAAAAATAAAAAATTCTACAAATAAAAAAAAATCACCTGAACCAGCATTGCCGCCGCCGCCCTGTTGCTGTCGTCTCTCCAGCTCCTCCTCTCGGCGTCTCAGCTCCTGCGCCCTTCGCTCGAGTTCCTCCTGCTTGCGGAACAGCTCATCGTCCATCGGTGGCTTCGACCCCGCCGAGGGCAAACCCGTGGCGCTCTGCAATTGGGAGCATTTCTTTTTTTTTGTTGAGAATATTGGGAGGAAAAGTGCCAATTTTCGGAACAAAATTTGGGGATAAATTCGAAAACGATAGAAATTTCTATAGGCTTTTGATAATAAGCCTTTGAAAGAAATATCGAAGAGCGAGAATTTTCTGTCGAACTTGTACGAATGTCTGGAGATGAACTCAGTCAAAACTTAATAAATAATAAACATAAAAATTTAACCAAAAAAAATTCCGAATTTTAGTCGGCGGTTGGTTTACTCTACATATCGGCAAATTTACTCTTGGTACATAAAGTGGGCTTGGCTTGGGACATGCGAATAATCGATACTCTACTGTGCATGAGAGCTTTCTGCTCGGAAAGGAGCAAGCTAGGGGAAAATGAGGGGAGAGGAGCTTTCAGATAGAAAGAAAAAAGAAAAGAAGGGGAATCAAGAAGGTCTGAAATTGTCTTGGGGGGGGGGGATTTTTCCCAATAGTACAATTATAGGTTTCGGGGAGAAATCTTGAAAAGTTTGAGAACTGAATTTTATAACACAAAGAAATCTGGGACTCACATCAGAATTTGAATTTTTTTCTTGTGGATGCTCCTGAAGCCAAAGTGGTCAGGAAAAATATTTTTCTTTTGAATCGGGGTTTTAAAATTTGAAAAGTCATACGTGAGTCGGGGCACGCTGGGCATTGTTGGCGAACGGGTTGAAGTCCTCGGTGACGTCCGAATTCGCCGCAGCCGCTGTCGCGCTGCTCGCTTGCTGCACGGCTGGATCCTGGAACAATTAAAAATCACTATGAACCTGGCCCCGTGCTAGAGCAATTCCAACTCACCGCAAATGGGTCCGCAAATGGATTACTGTTCAACGCCATAGTTCGCCGATTTTGGCCTAAAAACGGCGAAAATCAATCGATTTACCGATTTTTTGAGAAATCCGAGAAAATCGATATCGCGATGAATGAAAATTAGGAAATGAGTGAAAAGTATTAGTCATTCTAAAGCCGCGCATTTCGAAGGAGCGAAGATAGAAACGATCAATAACCGTTCGATCAAAGACGATAAGAAAAGGGTGGATTTTACAAAAATCCCGAATTTTTGGAAATTTGACAAGCTTTTCAGAAAAGTTGTTGGCACTTTTAGAGTAGGAGAAATAGCGTTCGAAATTGAGAGTATTAGACGGCTAAAACGCGCAAACATACATGGGCTATTTCATAACTTTTGAAACAGACTCAAGAAGTTTACGACCCGACATGTGAAATAAATAGCGCACTGTATCAATATTTATAAGCCCAGACGAATTGCTTCAATTTTTAAGGAACTCCTAATACAGTATATTGCTTTTATCGATTTTTTGGACTTTCTTCTTCATGGATTACGGTATTATGCTAATTCCTGGAAAGCTACAGTAACCCAAAGTAAAAATTCATCTTTCGCCCCTTGCTAGAGTTCAGTATCGGTGAAATTATCAGAATTGCACTTTTCCGGTGTGGATCGAACAAATCTAATTATCGCGAACCTCTTTTTCCCTATTCTCTTATCATGCGATTTAAAAGGAGCGAGAGAAGTAAAATTAAAATGGGTAGAGTGGAAAGAGAAGAGGGGTAGAGACACAGAGTGTATGTGTCATAATATGACTCTGTCTCTCTGGACTCTGGGCGAAGCTGCCAGTTGGGCAAATAGCGTTCATTTTGGAGAGAGAGAAAAGAGAAAAGCGCTGTCAGGTAACTTTGTTTCTCTCGCGCCTCCTCGGTTTTCCCGCTCTCCGACTCATTTTGATTTCTGTTTCTCTGCGCCCTCCATAGTTCGCGTAATATTTCGTCGTCATTTTGATTCGCTCCTGTTTCCAATTTCAATACTGGCACATACCGTCTTTCCCCCACTTACTCATGTCAGTCAATTTATCGTTGTGTTTTCCAAACTTTGCCCAGCCCAATTTCGATAATTGATAACCTGATTACGTCGTTCTTATTTATCAACTCTTCCGTCGCTAATTATCGAACCTTCTTGATTGCCCCAGCCGCTTTCATCGACTATCCATTATCGTGTTAACGTCAAGGGTTCGGAATCCTGACGTCTTTCCCATCAAATATTCCGAATTGCAACTTTCAGCGACGACGACGTGATGCTGTGTGCGATGTTGAAAATACGATTCTGAATTTCGGCGGCGACGACGACGACGAACGACAATGAAAATCCAGTGGGAAAGCGACAGTTGGCCGGGCGCCAAAATCGAGCCTGGAGGTGAGCGAATTTCAGCAACTGGTTTATACTTTGTACCGTATAATTTCGATTCTTCGACTTATCCTCTATCATAAGGAGGAAACTTCTAGAAACTTTCTACTGAATCACGTGTAAAGGAGTTCAAGAATGCCTTCGATATCTTCGAGAAAATCTAGCAACCTTCATGAGAGATGCTTATCTCAAGGTCGAAATGAGAAAAGGAAAAGCTTGGAAAAAAGAATATGGTTTCTGACCAAAATTTTTAAAATATGCCAAATTTTCTGTAGGTTTTTGATAAAGAATTCGTTTTTTCCAGTAACTTTCCTCTCCTGGATCCCTACCGGGCAAGACGACAACCATGGTCTGCTCGGCGTCGGTTCGGAGTCGGGGTCGGTCGGCATCACGGCCACCGACCTGCTCGACAACACGGACGACAATTCCCGCTACAACTACAATTTGCGAGGCCACCACAGCCAGGTTCGCATCATCACGTGGAATCGTGCGCAGTGCAAACTCGCCTCCTGCGACACCTCAGGTACTCTTTTCTCCCAACTTTACTTATCATCAGTGCGGTTTAAGTCGAGAGCAGACATTGATTTTTGGTAAAAATTGATTTAAGGTGATTTTTGCAGGGATAATTTACGTCTGGGTGAAGAACGACGACCGTTGGTCGGTCGAATTAGTGAACGATCGCGGAGTCAAAGTCAACGATTTGTCTTGGAGCCCGTGCGGTTCGTCGGCGCTGATTTGCTACGAAGACAACTTCGTGTTGATTGGGTCCGCTACTGGCCAGGTACACGAAAACGTTTAAATTTCTTTAAAAATATTTTTTTTCAATAGGAAAACGCTAAAATTCTCTTTTAAACAGTTATTGTGAAAAGTTGAAATTCTCTAGGTTTTGTACTTAAACAATTTTGTATTAGCGAGTCTGGAGCAACACCTTCCCGACGGGATCAAATAACGGTCAGGTGAACTGCGGCGTCTGGGCACCCGATTCGCGACAGGTCGTCATTGGGTTTTCGACAGGAATTATCCAGGTCCTATCCGATCAAGGCGCAAACATAGCGGAAAGAACGATTTCTTCGGGTACCTTTTGTTTATTTTTCTTTTTGCAAAATTTGTAATTTTTAAAATTATTTAGTTTTTCTTAAAAATACAATTTTCAGACGCCATCACAAAACTCAGCTTCTCCCCATGCGCTCCCATGTGGACTTTGGCGGTGCTGATCGGAAAGAAAAGGCTTCAAATGATGCGGTAATTTTTGTTTTATTTTAAAGGGGTGTCTTTTGCAATAAACAAATTGAAAAAGGGCACATTATTTAAAAAAAAAATAAATAAATAAAAATAAAAGGAATGCATTTTACAACAAAAAGGGGACACTTTAAAATTTCCAGATCCTACGACGAAGCGGCCTGTGATTTTTACGAATTTCGACACTCGGTCACGCAAATGCAGTGGAATCAGTCAGGCACGTTGTTAGCCCTGATCAACACGAATCACGAATTGCTCATGTTGGACTACAAGTGCCGGTTGGTGCATCGGTAAGATTCTTCATTTTTCGAATCTTTGACAAAAATCTCAACTTTTATTTTGTTTCGCTCAATTGTTCCGAGAGTATTCCCTTCAACACCTGTTTAGGATATGATTTTCCTGAAACTTGTGATTAAACATTTTTTTAGGGAAAAAATTCTTTTCGGGCCCGATCGTGAATTATCAGCCTTGACCTGGGCGCACGGAGACTCAACGATAATCGTCGCTTCGGGAGGCGCGATTGGATGCGGTAATTTGTTTACCTATGCTAATTTTCTCTATTTTTTGAAATTCAGGTCGAATTGTACCGGGCGTTCCGAAACTGTTCGAATTAGTCGCTTACGAACTGTGGAAGCATCTTGGGAAAACCTCGAAGCCCAACCTGCCCCTGCCGAAAAAGGAAATCCAAGCACTAAAGGTTCTGGATCATCATGTCATTAGGGTGGGTTTGCATTGTTTTGAAAAAGCGTCTCTTGAGATAGTCATTTCGAATTTTTGAAAGCTAGAAAAGTTGGCTTGAATTCTTCAAACTTTGAATTTTCAGTGCCGAGTGCCCTCCCAACAAGATCTACATCGTTTCGTGTGCAGCGTTTCTGACGCTCGAGTCTACTGCACGATACGTCCTCTCACGAGGTAGCTAGCTAGCTAGCCAGCTAATCATCCTAATTAAATCGACTCAATTGCCTCCTACTTAAAGCTTAATTACCCTAGTTTCAGAGGATCACACACCTACGTTCTGTGCATGGAACACATGGGCGGATTGGTGCCTTTGCTAATCGGTAGGATTTTTCATTCTTTAGAGTCGATTGTTTGAAAAATTCGAATTTTTAATATTATTTTTCAGGTCGTCAGGTCAACCGCTTTCTACCGCAATTCTACATTTCGCTCTTCCCGACCTCGAGTTCGGAAATCCCGGAAATCAACGGTTCCTCGGCGCAAGTTGGTGAGTAAAAATTAGTTTTTTCAAATATGCTGTGCCGTATAAAGTACGGTTTGTTATCCTATGCTTTATCATAGGAAGGTCAATTTTTACTTTAAAATATCGATTTTTGAAGGTGCTTATGATCGAATGTCACTTCACTTCACATTTTCTCGTCAAAATTTGTCACGTCGCGAAAAAATAAAGTTGCGTAATTAGAGAAAAATCGAGAAATAGTGGGGAATTTTGAGAGGAGAAAAGAAAACGATATTGTTTCCTTTGTAGTGAGTATCTATAGAGTGGAAATAGTATGGAAAAGTGGGAGAAAAAGAAAGAAGAACTGGTTTTCGAGACATTCCCCTTTATTTCTGTTTCTCTCTAAAAATTCTGTGCTATTTCGAATTTCCATGATAGTTTCCCACATAAACAGTCATAATCGTCGTTTAAAATGTCGGAAGACAAAGTTAAAAATAAGAAAAAAAATTTGAATTGAAAAATATCCAGTCCCCGGTTTAAAGGGCTATGATTTAGCAAAGGATAATTTTCAGAAGACGCTACGATAATTCCAAGAGCCACTACGGGAAGGAATTCGCTTTGGAGAAGGAGTAAACGGCATCTTAGGGCAATTATGTCAAGGTAATAAAGCAAATAAGATGGGTAATTAAGGAAGATAATTGGAATAATTAAATGAAATAAGTAGGACTATCAGAGATAGCTATTGTAGTTAAAGATAGTTTAGGGTAGTGAAATAGATAATTGGGGTAATTAAAGTGATTATTCCAGACACCTAACGACCCCCCGACACGATACGCGGCTTGCCGTTGTGAATTCGAACGTCTGGTGCACGAAATTCCAAATTTCTTCGACAGGATCGCCTGCCAATAATCTGCCGAATTTCCTGGGACAGGTAATTTGAAAATTTTGATTGCTTTTAAATCGAGAGAAAATAAAAAATATAAATTTGATTGGATTTCTTAAATTTTTAGAGATAAAAAATCGAAGACAAATTACTTTCAGGTCGCCTACAAAACCTCGGTCCTCCACCTCCAGCCACGTCAAATGACCATAACGTTGGCCGCACTTTTCGAGAACGAAGAGAGACAGGCAAAATTTATATTTTTAATTCAAAACTATGACGTCATCTAAAACCAGACGTTGAAACGTTTTCCATCGCAAAAATTCGGTCATCATCATCTCTCGTCCCATTATTGAAGATAGCAATTCCAACGTTGACAGGAATACATTCATACCACAAAAGGGGGATATTTGTGATGGAAAACGTCCTCAACGTCTATCTAAAGTTACAGTAATCCAAAATTAAAATATGGTTTTTTCAGAAGGAGTCTCGCCCACCTACCGGAGTCTCTACAGAATGCGTTGATGACGATGATACAATTCCCCTGCTGACGCACACCGACGATGGGTTGACGAAGGAGGAAAAGGATTTCTTTGAAAAGGTTTTTTTTCTTTTTTAATTTTTCTATTTTAAATTTCAGGTCGTTTCCGAATGCACTTCCCTAAGAGCTGCTATGGATGCCCATAAAATCAAAAGGAACTCGAAAACCCACGTAAGTTTTGTTTGAATTTAAACTTGTTGAAAATTAAAAAAACAAAAAAAGTAAAAATAATAAATTTTCAGACCTCTGCCCGACCGAAGCCCAAGAAAGTCGAAAAATCATCGGCGTCGGCTCAGGAAAAGCCGGAAAAATCGTCGCAAAATTCTAGTCCCTGGCACGAACAGATTGAGCAGCTGGACTTTATTGGTTCGTCAAAAAATTTTAAATTTTAAGAATAAGAAAGTTAAAGTTTAATTTAAAAAAAAAAAAAAATTTCAGACGACGCCGATGAAGCGGCTCTCTTACCGTCAACATCGAAGGATACCAGTCTGGAAGTGGAAGGAAAAGCTGAAACTGCCGTAGCCGATGGAAAGAAGGAGAAGGCCAAAGATAAGGACAAGGAAGTGGGCAAGAAGGAAACCGACGACATCAAAGAACATATTGACAGGTAAGACAGATAAAAATTAAAAAGTATTCTGCGGGTAGTTTATTCCCAAAATTGATCACTTCTTAACACGGTCGGGGAGTTATAAATTTTTGCCTAAAAATAATTTTAAAAAAAAAAACCTTTAATTTCAGATTGGCTATGATTGCTGGCCAACTCCGTTACAGGCAGAGGAATTTCGACTCGGTTGGTTTTTTCTTTATTTTAAAATAGTAAAACAATAAAATTATTCAAAATTTTAGCATAGAGACATGGCCTCAATGAATAAAATGAAAACTCAGATGAAAGAGCTTTTACGCCGAGTGAATGATATTGAAAAGAAGGTGATTTTATTATTTTTTAATTTTCGGGTTCGAGTCTATTTTTGGGAAAAATTCGAAATTTTATGACTTTTTATGTGAAACAAAAGTTGGAATTTCCCGAAAAGTCCGATCCTTGGAGAGATTCTCGAATATGACTGACTCACCGGAAATCTCTCAGGTTTCTAATGGCGACGTAAGAGGCGAGGTTAGGGAGTTGACGAAAACCTTGGAGGACATGAAACGGGCCCTCGGAGAGGCACCCTTACCCCAAAGCGGCATGTCGGGATTCACGAAGGTGCTCAGGATGCATAACAAGACTCCTTTCTGGAACGAGCATAACCAGGTCTATCAGGTAAAAATTCAGGTCTAAAAAATTTGATTTTCAATTTTTTTCATCAAAATTGTTTTCCATCCAAAAAATGCATTTAAAAATTTCAGCTCGATTTTGGGGGCCGTGTTACGCAGGAGTCGGCGAAAAATTTTCAGGTATTTGACAATTTGAAATTTAGAAAAATTGCAGAGTAAAATTTTTAAATTTCACCTAAAAAATGTTTCAAATTTGAAACTGCTAATTTTCAGGTGGAATTGGACGGTCAACAGGTGCTGCAGTTCGGTCGGATCGAGGGCGGGGCCTATACGCTCGATTTTCGTCTTCCATTCACGGCCACACAAGCCTTTGCGGTCGCGCTCGCCTCCATCACCCAACGCCTCAAATGAGATGTGTGAGTTTGGAAAAATGCGTTTACTGTATCCTAAAATGGAAGACCCCTTTTATAGGGTCTTTTGTTAGAGATTCGAATGGTAAATACAAATCCTCCTATTATAGGGTCTTGTATTAAGATTCAAATTATAATATAAAAGACCCACTATTTTTGGTTTGCGGTAAAATTTAAAAACTTGTAATTTTTATATATAGAAATTGTCTAGAGCCGATGGATGGACTTTTAGTACGAACTTTATCGAAGTTATTGGCGAAGTTTCATGAAAAGTCCTATAAAATACCAATAACTTTGAACTTCTACAGTTATATTCGGAAAGCTTGTCAAATTCCAATATTCCTTCACCAGCAATAGTCAAATAATGCTTACCTTGCTTTCAAACTCCAATTTTCAAAGGATATGAAAAATGCGCATATTTTGATCTTTTTTAATTTTAAAAAGTTAAAAAAGTATGCGTATTCACGATTTTACTCCCAGGGTAAAACACGAAAAAATAGAGGTCTTTGGTGATTGACGAAAATTTCTTTGTAGTCCAAAAATATTGCTGTTTATATATCGCTAATTTTAAGACTCGAAAAAATTAAGGTTTAAATCTGGATGTGTTTAAATTTACATACTTAGTTTTTTTCAAGTCGGTTTAAAATTGCACACCAGAATTTATTCATACGTTGAAAACGCTATTCGTCAAGACACGAAATATTGTGCATCTAAAAATGTTATCGTCGAGTGAAAAAGGGTGGGGGCGATTTTGTGAAATTTTCAATTTTTTTGCAAAATCACTTCCACCCAAATTCTACGTTATTCCTACCAAAAATGGTCAGTCATGATATGTATTATCAAAAATTATCCCTAATCATACCTGGAGAGGACTATCGTCAGAAACCCTTTGCGACCTACAATCTATAGTTTATCTTCGTTCGACGAAAGTGCTCCCTAGGTCTGTCTCTAATCAGCACATAATTTGACTTTGAGATTTTCCAAACTTTATCAAATCTGAAAATAATCAAAATTCTGTTATTTTCTCGAGAAGCCTTGCAGCTAATTCTATCTTACTTTCACGCAACGATTCCAAAACTGTAATTATTCGAAAGAAAAATCTCAATGCATAAAAGGTCATGGTCGTATATTTTCGAGTATTTTTATTAAAGACCACGCTCTTTTATTTATAGAAATCGAAACTAACTTTGAAACTATCCATATACACTACTTTCAACATAATTCCAAAAATTTTGTAATAGCTCGAAAGAAATCACTTTTATAAAGGGTCATAGAGCCTTGTACTTTTAAAGAAAGAAGAAAATTAAAAGGCTCATGTTCTTTTATAAAGTCCGATATGTGTGATCCCTCTCATCACTGTGATTCGGTTAAATACAATAAATGATATTAAAAATGTTTTTTAATGACTTAAAGAAAGACGGGAAATTAAAGAATTCAAAGATACGAGATCATATTTAAGACTGGGTTTTTAGTTATTGATCCTGGATTGCACGAAAACCCCTAGTGATCTAAATGATGTTCAAATTTGAAAAATACAGACATGCAAAAAGTACATCAGGTGAGATAGGTAGGATAAATGATGAATTTCAAGGAAAATTGTCCAATTTAGTTCGATTTTCCTGGATAAAGGTGAAATGCTAATGTAGAATTCATTAGGCAAGATAGAGTAAACGCTAATTTAGAAAACCAGAAAACTCGGGTCTTCCCGATTTTCTCGGATAATCTCAATAATGCTTCACCCCAGCGGCTGGTGCTACCGGGGGATCGACTAGGTACAATAGAGTGTCGTAAATGCAGATGTACTGCTCCAAAGTCAGTACCATTCCTCTCCTCTGTCTTCTCAAATTGTTGACCTCTCTAAAATCGATGATTATTTTCTTCAAACACAATTTTCTTCAAAGATTACTCGTAAACATTGACGATGCCCTCCTTCTTAGCTCGATCGTAGATGTTGAGGAGTGCAATAAACACCCCGGTCCGACCGATGCCGGCACTAAAAATGTTGAAAATAGGTATTTTTTGAAGAATCGCATCATGCTTACCTGCAGTGGACTAGGATCGGTCTGTCCTTGACTTGCATTACCCTCTCGACGAATCTCGCAAGTTGCCATTGATTTTCCACGCCCATTCTGTCGTTCCACGCTTTGTAATGGAATTGGCGGATCTAAAATTGGTCGCTTTTCTCGAAAATCGACCTTTCTCTCTCTGATCTCTTTTCTTACCCGTCTTAAGTAGCCTCTAAACTCCACATTGAATTCTCGCGTCGTGCAAATATTGTCATGGGTTTCCGCTACCAAAACCACTGTGATTTCGCCGTCGTAGTTCACCGTTTCGCCCACGTCTTTCGGCCAGTATTGAGCGCATTTCGCCTAATTTCGTGATGTTTTGTTTATGAAAATAGAGACATTTTTCAGTACAATGCCATTCTCGGTAGTTTCGGTGAGCATAACGACGTGTTGGACGTTCTTCTGCACGATCATCGCCCAGAACTGGTCGACGGTAGCCCGCTTACCCCGGTCGTAGGCCTCGTCAGCGTCCATCGGTCCCATAGCGGCGATAAAGTGGTACGTTTTAGTGTTGAAGCCCTAAAAATTCAGCTCTAATTATATTTTCTGGAAATTCATTTAGTTTTTCTACAAACTGAAAATGTTTTTTAACGCTTAAAAGATGTACTTCATCGCTAAAAACTAGCAAGGTCTTGGCTAATTTTTTTTATCAGTGAAGCAGATATAAAAGTGTTCCAAAGTCCTTCGAGAAGAAAAAAACGTACCAAAATCGGAGAGGCGTTTATGTACCCATCGCCAATCTGGTGGCTCAGAACGATGCGATTCTCGTCGACTAAAATCGATATTTACTTTTAAACAACGCGACGTTTGTCAATACATGGCAAAACGTCATGGTATCTGTTGAAGTCGTTGTGCATTGTAGCGATCGTGGTCAGCTGGTACCGACGATTTTGGGCATCGTCCAAAAACTGAAAAGTGTTAAAATTTCATTTCGAAACGCAGTTTTTTTTAAGAAAACTCACTTTAAACTCTTCCTTCAAAACGCGGTTATTGTCCTTGTGGATAAGCTTCATGATACTGGGGAACTTGCTAATGCAGTGTTCACTAAAATATATATTTTTAAATATTTTTTTTTTTCTATTTTTTGAAATTTTAAATTTCTGGATGATAACGTTATTTTTTGAAGTTCTCTAAAAATTTATTTTATTTTCTCTAATTTTATGAAATCTTAGACGAAAAATCCCATAAAAATTTAGATGATCACATCATTTTTTCAAAGTATTCCTCGAAATTCGATGTGATGGGTGTCATTTAGTTCCAGTCGGAAAGATATGTGGATTCTAGTAAATAGCGTGTCATAACACACTTTTCGCGAGCTTCCCTGCTCATGTCTCGATTTCCCCCTAATATCCCTCCCTTTGATCCCTTTTATCCTCGAGTAAACTCACGTGCTCACGGACTCGGCGGGCATCAGGCCTGTGATCAGATGAGGCAGGTAGAGTTGGCGAGGTCTAAAATTCTCACTTTTGCTCTTCATTTTGTTCAAAAACTTTCTACAAGGCTTATAATAATTTTATGTGAAAAATGCGTTTTTTCCTGTCGATTTATTCTTCGACTTTCTAAAAATTGTTTTTGCAAAATGTTTTTTTTTAATTTCATTTTTCCGAAAAAGAACTTTCACTAATTTGATTTTTCTTCTTTTATACAGTTCAACACTCAAACGATCCATCGCCTGAATGGCAATCTTTAAAGTGCTTCCCTCCTCCATTCATTTACCCCCAAGCAAAACCGGAAATCGGCTTAGTAAAAAATCGCGCACCCCTTGTAATTACACACTTTTCACTTTTGGTGTTTTCCGTATACAAGCCAATATCCACCTCTTATACACTATTATCCGTTGTTTTTCGTATAAGACCCATACTCGAAAGGAAACATTTGGGATTTAACCGGATATTTCTACTCAAATGATGCGATTTTCGGTATCTTTATCCTAAAAGAACTTAGGCTTAAACTATTTTTGCTATGGATTAAATTTTCCTAAATCTTAAAGGGTGTAGGTTATAGGTTTAAGGTGTGAAAATTTAGTATTCAAGTTTAATTCTTACCTTTCTACAACCTCGACAGCTTCGACATTCATATTTTCGTCAGTTTCCAATTTTCTCTCCATACATTTCACTTCTTCGACATTGATTTCGTTTTGGGCTTGCGCCGGTTTCAATTTAGCCGGAGAGGCTAAAATTAGTCTCTTGTATTCCACATCCACTTTTTTCTTTTCCCTCCACCTTCCTCTTCTACTTTCTCCTCAAAAAGTGAGTGTGGAATACAAAAGGTCGCTAAGATTTGATCTTTTGATCATGAAATATCATATGCTTCATTTTAATTTGTGCAATTTTGGAATCGAAACTTAACCCACATAAACTCGGAAGATGAGTAATTACGATTGAGAATTATTTCAGCTGGTTTTTAAGCTTCATTTTTGAGGTGGATAAAATTACCCGGCTCGTCGAGATAATAGTCTCTGACGGCACGCTTTCTGGCTTCATAATGCAATCTTCTTTGACTATCGCGATAATACGACCATGCAAAAAGAATCAGCAAAACCATCAACAACAACAGCACAGTGCCCACAGCAATCACTACGATTTCGGTTGCTAAAAACAGTTTTGAAAGAGGTTGCTTTTTTCTAAACTTTTCTTGAAAATTCTCAAGTTTTTTTTTATAATTGGATAAGATTTTTCTGTTTCTAAAAAAGTAGCATCGTCTAAAAGACAGAAAAATCTTGGGGGTTTTTTTTATTTTCGACAAGTTCTAGACCACTTACCCTCTAACATTTTGAAGATTCATGCAGTTTTTGATTTTAGGTCAAATTTTGTTCGGATCAATATTAGAGGTGCAAATCTCGCATGGTTCAATAACTGAATTGTCAGAGTCGAGCACGGTTGCCTAGACGATTTCGAATTAGAACATAGGGGTAAGGGCTATCAAAAAACGATAAGGGAGATATAGAGAACGTTTCGTATCTGGATAAAAACCCACCGTTTCTAAGGATGGATTAACTTGTACTAAGAACAATTTCGAAAATAGAATGCAGCATTTCAATTAGCTCTGTGAAGATATGATAAGGCTCGAGATTATTAGGAAATGTTGCGTGTCAAGATACAACTTCAAGTTAATCTGATTATGGAAATGCAATCGAGTATTTTAAGTGGCTTTGAATGGATATCATAGGGTATAGGAGCCTGCGAAACTGATGATGAAAATGGCGGTTTCTAAGGAAGAGTTAACTTAAATCACGAGCCAACTTCAGCAATATTTTGAAGGATATAAAGCTGTTCTGAGCTGATATGATTGGTTTAAAATGAGAATTTCAAAAATGCTAAAGTTGAAAAGTATCGGTTTATTGTTGAAATAGCGATACGCGGGGGGGTTTGGCTCTATTCGAGATTTCTATGGCGGAGATATGTAGGGGATATGTAACAATCACTGCAATACCGAGAAAGAAAGATTGGGGGACTACATTACAACCAAACATGGCTATAGAGGCATGAGATTAATGATAGATACGAGATTTCCGAGAGAGAAAAAGA
Organism: Diploscapter coronatus; assembly: GCA_964036155.1. Taxonomy (NCBI): domain Eukaryota; kingdom Metazoa; phylum Nematoda; class Chromadorea; order Rhabditida; family Rhabditidae; genus Diploscapter; species Diploscapter coronatus. Next base: position 41,033,384 of record OZ038422.1, on the reverse strand, counting down.
TAAAGAATGGGCAAAATCTGTAAAGTTTAAGATAAGTAAGAAAGAAAGATATGTAGAGGGGATTATCGGTAACTGCAAAACACGACTAGAATTGTCAAATTGTGAAAAAACGTCAATTTCAGCCGGTTTTAGTTTTGTATGCCTCATCATGGAACGAGTTGTATGTGTCAGAATTCAAAGCGACTTGCATAAAACCGTTTGAATAGAGGGATTTTGAAGAGGGGATTTTACGGAAAATAGAAGTTCAAGATCACAAAAACGAGATTTTCGGTAATCCTATTTAGTCTCCTAGCCTTCCAGATTTAGAAAACATCAATTTATAGGCAAAGACTCGAATTTGCACCCTAAAAATTAGCATTCCCTACAGGAAAATTGATCTTTCGACGTTGAATTTTCGAGTAAACAGCCCGGAATCTACTGTAACGATTTTGAACAAGATAGCGAAAATGGGAATTGATAAAATCGAATGGAAAGGTGGTGACAATCTTTAGAGATGTTGATAGATTGATAGCGACAGTGATAGGGAACAATTCTCTCACCATGTGAGAATGGGTACATCAGTGCATTTTTCCTGATCATTGGAGGTAAAAACTGCCAAATGACACCTGATGACGATGCGCCTCGGCGATCGCCCCGTACTGGTCTGAAATAGCGAATTCTGCGTTTCGCGGGCTGTCTTGACCGCAACGCGGTTGCCGTATAAATAATCATCGAAGAGATCGAACTTTCGTCTGGTCAAACATCGAAATGCAGTAAAAACAAGTCGATACGTGATTTTGGCGTAGGAAGTTTTGAAATAAGTCAATTTTTGACCTGTAAAACCAAAATCATAGGCGTGTATAACCTGAAATTTAGGATTTAAAAAAGATATTACTCAAGTGTCTAAAATAAGAGGTTTGTTTTTGACTGTATGTCAGTTTCTCTGGTGCTATAATTTTGAGTCCTGAAATTTTTGTTGAATAACACAGTACCTTGACCTGTCCGGTGTTACTTTTTAGACATGAATAGAACTTTTCATCATTTCATTATTTTTTAAATATTTTTTTCACTAAAAAGTTCTAAAGATATTCTCTACAATTTCATCAAAGTTGTTTTTTTTTTCAAAAATCTTCACAAATTGAGAAAAAATCAATTTTTAATCAATTTGTATGGACTTTCGCCGACCAAAGCAAAACACTGTGGATAAGCAAAATGAATGGGCACTGGATTTTCTGAATTTCACGATCTGACGAAATTTCACATTAGAACCAAGACTTGGATTGTTTTTGCCGAAAAATCAATGTTTTGATTTAGATTGGACTTTATTTTTTGAAGGAAAGTTGTCGCGATAGCATAGTGGCTATGATGTCACACAACCTGACTGTCACGGGTTTGTGTCCGGACCACAGAAATTCACACATCCTGTTGAACTCGAGTTCTGAGCCATCCAGATATTCTTGACTTTTGCCAAAATTCTTCAAATTTTCCCCTAGTTTCCTATCTTTGTTAAATTTGGCGCCAAAACTTTTAGTGAGTGAGATTTCATTCACTTTGACTATCCGGTACAGGTGTTGGCCTAATTTTGCAAAGTTCCGGAAAAATTATACCAGACGTTTTCCAAGGTCTATCTTTTATTATTGGTTGTTAGAGGTTGAATCTAATTTTGCGAGTTTCTAAGGTTGAAAGTGGTTTCCAGGGTCGAATTCGTAAACAAAACCGCTTTTCAGATTCCTAACTCTCACGACTATACGCTAAAATACGCCCGACCACTTTTCAAAATGTCTATTCTTAGTTAGCGCCCCTTATCAAATTCATTTATAATTGTCTCTTTCTAGATTTCGCTATTTTTCTGAAATCTCGCATTTTCGTGATGCATTTTTCTGCTAGAATTTGAGACTTTTACTCGTTCCTTTCATTCAGCTACTTACTTTCTCTTCTTCCTGTGTAAACTGTCGCATCTTTTGTGCGAAAAATCGAAGATTGATTTTTCAAGCCCCGCCCCTATTTCATGTCCCTAAATTTTCAAACTTTCAACTTGTTTTTGTCAAAAAGCCGAAAACATTTTCGGATTTTTATAATCCCGGATAATTTTGAATCCCGAGACAAATACCCCATGACTTGGTCAGAAATCGGAAACATTTTTTGAAAAATTTTAAAAGATCGATACTTTCGGGGATGACGTCAAAAAATTATGCCATTTCTCAGCGTAAATCGTTATTACGCACTTTCCGAACATCGCGCGTTGTACCTTTCTCGGCCGAGTTACGTGTGTGTGCGTGTATGAGCGAGCGCACTCAAAAAGCACTTGCAGGCGGGAAATATCATGCGAATTTCGGAGAGTAGGAAAAGATAGCAGAAAATCGAGAAGTAGTCGGGGAATTCTAGAGACCAAAGAAAAAGACAGGCCGACACTGGGCCCCGTGAAAAGCGGTGTCTTTCTCTGACGTCTCTAACTCCCTCACGCTATTTCTCTCCTGTTCTTTTCTTTACACTATTTCTTATGTTCACTTTCTTTTCTCTATCTTTTTCCCTAATAATATTTCTCTTCCTCCCTTTTCTCTCTCATTTTCAAAGACTCTCATCGTGTCTTTTTTCGCCTTTTCCCATGCTATTTCGCGCGTTTTTCTCCGTCTTTCCGACCAATCTACCCTTTCGCATTTCTAGAATCACATGGGGCCACGGTGTTCAGCAATTCCTGATAATTTTGGGCAATTAAAGGGGGTAACTATCCCGATAATTTGGGTAATTAAGTCGATATTCAGGGTAATTGTCGCTATTTTGTTGTAATATTTGAAGATGTTTATCAGGCGCCTTGATTACACCTAGTTTCGATGTTTGTAAAAGCGCACTTTCGTCCATATGACTTGGTCTCGCGATAGTTTTTCTTCGACTTTTCATTAAGACAGCAAAAAGTGACGTCTTCGAAAAGTTCGGTTCATTTCGATTTTTGGCAAAAGCCTGCTATCTACTGAGAGTCGGAATATCGATTTTCGCCGAAAGTATGCGGAAAGGAAGCTCTAACTACTGCGCTACGCAGAACTGATCGATATTATCGATCAGAGAAAGGGACGGAAGAGACCTTTGCATTCCATTTCGAAATTCACTCGTTTTCTTTATTTCTTTATTCTTCACTTTTTCGACGTCATAATGAACGAGGCCTTTGGATGTGAATACGCACTAATGCAAATCATTATTGCGAATCAGTCTGAAGGAAAAGATCACCCCTTTTTAAGAACTTGAATTTTAGGAATTGCGCAATGTTACGGCTAATTGACCAAAATTTGGATCTCTTTTCATAGATCTTTCTCGTGATTCGTGCCTTCGTGATTTTTATCTTTAAATTTGAATTCAAATTCAAAATTCAGGTTCAACCCTAACTTTCGCGTTTAACCGCTTGATTTTCGTTGTCAGCATTTGAATCCGCCTCACGTCGAATCATGACGTCATCGGACTCGCGAGCGTCCACGTCCTCTGCGATGCGTGCCCTGCAGCTCGAGCTTAAGGATTTGAATTCTCAGGTATACCATAATTCCTAGGAGAAGTCAATAAACAGTTTGTTATTCTAATAAAGAAACCAGTAGCTTGGAAGAAAATATCGACTGGTTTTAAAAATTGAAACTGCTTCAATTTTTGACTCAAAATCAATATTCCCAGAAAGAGATACACTAATCCAAAATTATTGATTTTTTCAGCCGGTGGAGGGGTTCACGATTTCGACGTCCGACGACAACATGTTCATGTGGAACGTGGGCATCTATGGGCCGCCTGAGACGCTCTATCAGGTTATTACTATTATTATTATTTTGTTTAAATTTTATTTGCCTGGTTTTCAAATTTTCTTTTGTTTTATAGATTTTGTATCCTTCTTTTATTTTTAAATTCGTGATTTTTCTGAAAATATTCAAATTTTTCAGGGTGGCTACTTCAAGGCAGTGCTGCGCTTCCCGAACAACTACCCGTACTCGCCGCCCAGCATGAAATTCACCACCAAACTCTGGCACCCCAACGTCTATGATGTGAGTTTTTTTCAATTTAAAAATTGACTATTTTCGCCCCGTTTCTTCATTTAAAAATTCGCTTAAAATGGGTGAACCTTCGAAAAAACGAAAAAATATATTATTGCTGAGAAAATTAAAAATCAAGTCATTTTTCAGTCTGGTGACCTCTGCATCTCGATCCTCCATCCGCCCGTCGACGATCCTCATTCCGGCGAGCTGCCTTGTGAGAGATGGAACCCCACTCAGAATGTCAGGTAAAAATCGAATTTCCCAAATTTAGCTAAAAATACTAAATAAACTTGGGGCCATTCGTATAATCAATCAAAAACACTTGAAAAATATGAAAATTTTTGATAACTAAAAATAGAATTTAAATTTGTAAGTTTTAAAAATGAATTAAAAATAATGCATTTCAGGACGATCCTGCTCTCGGTGATCTCCCTGCTAAACGAGCCGAACACCTCCTCTCCAGCCAATGTGGATGCCTCGATCATGTACAGGAAATGGAAGGAGGGCGTCAGCAACGAATACGCCGAGATTGTCAAGAAACAGGTCGAATAATAATTAAATTTAAATAACCCCTATCGGGAACTGGAAATGCTTAGATACGCGCGCGCGTACACGCATAGCGAAGATAGTGTCTTTTCGAGAGAGCACGCTCTTTCTCGAAAATACATTATCTCATTATGCGTGTACACGCACGTGTGTAAGCATTTACAGCTCTGACAAGGTATAGAAAAATAGTTTCTCTCGTTGAGTTAATAAAAATACTATTTTTAAATCGTGGCAAAGGCTGAAGCATTAATAAAAGACTTGCTCTTAACATTTGTACTTCTCTTGAAACATACTTTTGGCGAATATTAAAATAAAAGAATGAATTTAATTAAAATTTCCAGGTGGACCTCTCGAAGCAGGAGGCTGAAAGAGACGGGGTCGTTGTGCCGACAACCCTCGAGGAATACTGCATCAAGGCGCCCGTGCCAAGGGAAGATCACTTGGACGCACTGGATTACGGTAGGGACGAAAAATAATCGATAAACCAATAAATTGCCTTGCAAAAAATCATACCTAGACAGTGCTTGAGCCAAATTCTCATTGCGTACTCGCTTATGCCAAAATATTCTGCCAGAGTCTTGTTGTGCGTATCCTTCTCTTCCTACTATGTATCAACTTTCTATAGAAAAATTTAACTTTGCGTACCCCTCCCTAAACATCTTTCTCTATAGCTGGAGACTTGCCTAGGTATGATAACAAATTGAACACTCGATAGAATCGCTTTGTTTTCAGACGACATGTACGACGACTACGGAATGTACGAGTCTGACGACGAAGACGAGGAGGCAGAGACGGAGAAGGAGGGCGACAACTGCAGAGACGCAGAGGGAGACGATGATGACTCTGGCCAGGGAGAGAACTAGGAGAAGGCCGTGTTCAATTCGAGGTAGTTTCAAGTGAACTGGAGGATATCAGAGTTTTGAAAAAAAAAACTTGTTCTTTTTGGAAAATTTACAATTTTTGGCTATTTGAAAATCCTTTTAAAATATCTTGACATTTTATCAAGTTCGTACTTGAAAATGTTGATAATGGAGGTAAACTTGGTGAGATTTGCAACAATTCATTATTTTTGAAAGGAAAAGTTGATAACTCTGATGTTCTCCAAGGAGCAAGTCACGAAAACCAATCGGGTCTAGCGATAATCCAATTTTGTGAAACTTTAAAAAATGAAATTTCGAAAGTGTTTTTCCCCGACAAAATTCTAAATACATGTATGTGTGCACTTGAGTTTTTTACATTGTATTCCATCAAACCTCAAACATTTAAAAAGCGGTCTTATAATCTTGGAAATATTCTAATTTTCTCCAAAATATGTACTTTCTCGAGTGTGATTCGAATACGAAGGGTTTTCAGGATGATTTGTGAAAGTTTTTCCTTAATTTGTTTTTCTCCGTTCATTCTTTGATGCCGCCCCATTTTTCTTTGAGTCCCATGAAAATTTCTTGTTTTATACAAAATATTAATTTTAGAAAATAATGCAAGTTTTATTTTTGAGGATCTTGTCGAAGGTTGCATTAGTTTTCAGATTTCATTTCTCCATGGTCCTTTCAAACCCAGTTACACACTCACTAATTTTGGTAGTCGTCTTTTTGAAACATCTTCTTTGCCATAAAATTCATTTTCTTCCGCCTATTCATGATAACTTTAGGTATTTTTTACTACTTCATTTTTGAGAAATTTTAAACGACCTCCGAAAATCTCGTTTAAAAATTCTTATTTTTACCGTGAGTCTTGGGAGTTGGAGAAATCAAAATTTCAAGGCACACTATTTTTATCATTTCATCCGTAGTTGTACACCATCTTATATTATGATTTTTGAAAGTTGTCGCCAAAGTGATAAGACTTTAAAACCGATAAAAATTCTTATCATTTTTGTGGTTATCAGGGTGGAAATTGTTCATTTGAAGCTGATAAGATTTGATTTTTGATATCGATTTTTTATCATATTTTTCAGACCCTATAAAAATCCACCTGGAGTGGCTTTTTTTAGGTGTCCCAATGTTTATATCGAGTTGACAACGAATAAAGAATTTGATCAAATTTCTCAGGGCTATAATTGGGAAACCCAATTGCGCTTTTATTTGCGTTGGATATTTTGACTTTTAGAGACGTGAATTTTTGGAAAATTGAATTCCTCTGCTGTTTTCAGAAAATGTCGAAACGCCAAAACCCCTCCGAGTTTCTCAAGCAGATCATCGGAAAGCCGGTCGTCGTCAAATTGAATTCCGGAGTCGACTACCGAGGCATCCTCGCCTGTCTTGATGGGTAAGGAAAAATCTAGAAAATATTAGCATGGTCTGGAAAAAGAATTAGATGACGAGACCTATGGCTAGAGATAAGGGAAGTAAGGCGAAATAGTGTGAGCAAAGATAGGTTTTGTCGTTCCGTCAAATAGCACGAGCTAGATGATGAGTTTTGTTGAATTTAGAGATTTGTTAAAGTTAAACAATATTCTGAAGGAAATTGAAACATTTTGAAATTATTTTCGAATTTTCCAGATTCATGAACATCGCGCTCGAGCAGACTGAGGAATATCAGGACGGCCAGGTACAGTAGAAATCGATAAAAAAACATTCTATATTGATCCTGTTTTCCTCAAAAATAACATTTTTCTTTACAGCTGAAGAACAAGTACGGGGACGCGTTCATCCGAGGCAACAACGTGCTATACATTTCCATTCACAAACGATGAAAATCGTCCTTCCAAATTTCTGATCTCAGTGGGGAATTCAAGAGTCCACTGCCTCAAAACGGATATAATTTCTGATTTTCTTTTTACTGCAAGTACTTTCCTCTAAAATGGTATTTTTACGGTTTTTGGAGGAAAAGTACTCAAATTTAAACATTTATCTATTCTCCAAGAAAATTCCCGAGTTTTCCAACAGTATTCCGAATAAAATTCTCGTTTTTTATTGATTCGAAACCACGAAACCAACGTTCAAATCGTTGCAACCATATCTGATCGATTTTCACCCTACACAATTTACGTTTTTCCTATTCCCAATTCCGTTGTAAACACCATCCTTTTCGAAATTGCTCTTTTTGCTACGACTTTTCGGTAATTTCCTGGGTTCTTTTCGGTGAAATTCGATTCTGGAACTTTCGGAAAACATTTCGTAATCTTCCGGATCGAATATTACTCGATCCGAACACAGAAAATTCGTGTTTCCTTTTTTGATTTCCTTCTTTATCTTCGATTTTTCTGGAAAGTTGGAATATTCCTTATTTTTCCGAGGTCTTGAATATTCTCATTTTTCCAATTTTATGAAAGATAAAGTAGTATATATGGCGTTTCTGACGCACCCATAATCCCCATACTCAAATCTCATTCTTTTAACGCCACTTTTCGCCATAAACTAGGTAAAATCGCTAAAAATACATCACAAATTGAACATTAAATTATCTCCCACTAGCGCACTCAATAAATCCCACGTGTAATTCTGACACTTTTTTACCTTCAAATACATAGCGCAATATTCTGGGAGATTTCTGACGAGCTCATTTTTGGCTTTAAGCCTTTTAATTTTACGCGATTACGCTGATTTTTGATTTTGCGAACATGACAAAACTCCCTCAAACACAAGCTGTTTCTCACGCGGAATGTTTGCTTTTTTGTGCTCACAACTATTTTTCGCATTCAAATTTCTCGCGTTTGCGTGTCTTCCTGTTTATTGCGCCTCACTCACTGTTTCATTTTCAGTTTCCGCTTCTTTCGCTCACATCAAAATGATCGAAAACAAAAAGGTAAGTAGTTTTTCATCAACTTCTTCACTAATTTCACCTTTTTTCAGGATTCGTCGTCGGATGACTCGTTTGAGGCTATTCCGCCCAGCCAGCACGACATGATGCTTACCGACATCAACGAGAAAGGCCTAAAAGAGGTAAGTCTTTTGGAGTTCCAGTAGCTTTAAATATTTTCTAATTTTAGCTGAGCGAATACACTGGTATTGAGAACTTGAGCGAAGGAGAGTTCCCGCCGCAGGCATTTCCGGCTGAGGGCGTGATCTTCGGTCCGAACAACCGCTTGATGATTTGTCTCGTTTGCTGCCGCTCCAAGAAGCCAGTCAAGTCGATCCGTGTTTGGTTTATCGTGGATACGGGCTCCAATTGCACTTTTCTCGCCAAGAAGACGATTGAGGCTCTCATTGGTCCAGATGATATGTTCGCGTCCGTCCTTCCAGCTGCAATCCAGGCTAGTTCTTGGGGATATTTTTAGTTTATTTGAATACTTGAACGTCTTCACTAATTGGCCATTTTCAGGATCCGAACAGCGTGATCGAGTGCCACATGTCGACGCCAACGGACAAGGGAGGCCACTTCGAAGACGCCAACGTTCTCGGCATGCAAGCTCTGCGCAAGTTAAAACTTTCTATTGAGGACATGGACTGGGAGAAAGAATCATTCCGCCTCGTCAAGAAATAAGTTATTTCTTCTTGTGAATTGTCTACCCTAAGCTTACTGCATAAATACATCGTTACTTGTTGGCCAGGGCCGGGCGGAATTCCGAATTCCGAAAAGCAAAATTCCAAATTCCGCCCGGCCCTGGTGGAATTGACCAAAACGATAATCAAGTTAAAGAAGAAAAAGTTATAAATATTCCAAATGGTAAATATGATTTTAATGAATTGATCATGACAATTAATGGATTGTTGAAAAAAGATAACTTTTTCAAAGCAAGTTTAAAGGACGATAAGATTATTATTGAGATTACAAAAAGTGCATATTCGATTGACTTTAGCAAACAAAATACACTAGCTGATGTTTTCGGATTTGATACTCAAATTTAAACATTTATCTACTCTCCAAGAAGATTCCCGAGTTTCCCAACAGTATTCCGAATAAAATCCTTGATTTTTATCGATTCGAAACCATGAAATCAACGTTCAAATCGTTGCAACCATATCTGATCGATTTTCACCCTACACGATTTACGTTTCTCTTATTCCCAATTCCGTTGTAAACACCATCCTTTTCGAAATTGCTCTTTTTGCTACGACTTTTCGGTAATTTCCTGGGTTCTTTTCGGTGAAATTCGATTCTGGAACTTTCGGAAAACATTTCGTAATCTTCCGGATCGAATATTACTCGATCCGAACACAGAAAATTCGTGTTTCCTTTTTTGATTTCCTTCTTTATTTTCGATTTTTCTGGAAAGTTGGAATATTCCTTATTTTTCCGAGGTCTTAAATATTCTAATTTTTCCAATTTTATGAAAAATAATTTTCGACTTTCAGGATCCAGGGTTGGTCCCTCAAAATTTTCCTGACTAGTGTTGACTCTTTTGGTTCCAAATGCAGTTGACTGAGGCTCAGAGGAAAATCAAACTGGAGACCAAGATCAATCAGACTCGTCTCTACATACTCGAGGTTGGTAGAAATAAACATTAAGCTCTTTTCAAGGAAAAGAGGTCGATCCTAATATCATTGATCTCCTTTCAGGAAACATCATTTTTCTATGAATATCAAAAATTAATCTTCCTGAAAAGAGATCGAAAATGTGATCAAGTCCAAGGGCCTGAAGCGTAAAAAGTAAAAAAGAAACAGGGAACAGATACTATACTCCGAAAATGGTTAAAAAACAAACAGCAAGACCAGATTGTGCTGTGATCGTATGATTTTAAAAATGGAAACTTGCTAGCGATGAGCTGACTTAAACCAAAGATTTCAAGGGCACCATAGAAAAGAATTCAATTTTTGACTCTTGAAATTTTCTTAATTATGATAGTCGGCGAGCATTTAGCAAGATTTTCCATTAAACTGATGATTTTTTGAAATTTTTAGTCCCTCTAATTCCTATTTATCTCGTTGATAAATTCGAATTATTCCGTGTGTGTGAGCGCAATCTACCTGGTACTTGGGAACATTTGTGGGAGCATTTGGGAACAAAATACTCCCAAAAATGGCTAGGAACACTCGCCCTCTAGAGGCGCTACGCTTCAACGACCGAATTTTTGACATTATTCAGTCTAAAACGGTAGGCCCTTCCTTAGCTACACCATGTCCGAATGTCAACAAATTTGACGCACTTTATTTTTCACTCTCACCCCTTTGTAGTATTCGCTCATTTTCTGGCAAAGGGTGAAATTGACACAAAGATGAAGGTGAATAATACAGTGAGTCAAAAAGTTGGCACATTTTGGTGTAAAATTTCATTTTTCACGAATTTTTTTGTTCAAACTTTTGCACCAAAATGTCCAACTATGCATGATGACGACATGATCCATTCTAACTGTGATTTTGCTTGGCAAAGATTTCATATCCGATTTTTTCTTTGAATTTTTCAAAATGAGTAAAAGTCTAGTATTTTACTATAGATTTTTATATCAAACAAAAATGAAAAAGAGTGACTTTCAAGTGAATTTTCGAATATTTGATTACAGACTTCTCAAAACGCGCGATCTGCAAATCACCCCACAAAAATAGTGCATCTTTTCGAGAGAGATTAGGAAGACATGCTCTTTTTTCTCTTTCTCGATATGGCACTATTTATTTTACGAATCGCGTTTTGGGAAGTGTGTTGGTTGATTTTAGGGGGTATTTTTGACGGTTTTGTTTGAAAATACGCAAAAAAAAATTTCAGCAAGAGCTCGAAATCATGACATGTTTGAAGTGCGGACTGAGACTGGAGGCGAACAAATTCCAGTTGGAGGACGACGGCCAGAGAGTCTACCTGTGGGCCTGCCCCAATGCTATCACTCAGGTATTTTTTTAAAAATATTTTTAGAAATTTTTGTTTTTTCAATGAGCCCATTACTTATGATTTTTGCATTCGTTTGAAGTAGAACTTGTTAAACTTATTAAAATTAAGAAATTTGAAAAAGATGACGTTTTTATTACTATAGAAAACCATTAGTTTTCATATTTTTAGAAAAAAATTAGATTAAATAATTTGCAGTTTTGCGACTTCCCTCTGGATATGCCGACCGAGGTGTTCTGGGTGAAGGCGACACCCGAGGACCAGAAGCGCAACTACATCCCTCCGCCTCAGATACATCTCATGCCGCCAGAGTATAGGTAAGGGATAGATTAAAAAAACTAATCTTTGAGGAGTATTTTTTTGTAAAATGTTTCTAAAATAGTATAATTTGGGAACTTTGGAATAGCTCTCTGACCCAATGACCTTCGAAGATAGTAGGCGATAGGCTTCAAGGAACTAATTATGATAAAATCGATCTTACGGAGTTTTAAATTTGCAGAGAAATGAATATATGTTTCAAGGAAGTCACATATTGAACGCGTTTGATTAGCCTTCAATGACCTTCTAAGATAGAAGCGTTAATAAGTTTCAAAAACACAAACGAAATGAAGTCAAAACACTTGCTCTAGTCGTGAACATCCAAAGATAATTACCCCAGTGAAATACGTAGTGCTCCAATTAATGATTTAATTACTCTAATTGCCCAAATTTCAGGCACCTCTACCCTTCGGTGTTTCGCGGTGTGTTCTACGCTCCGCCTGGCGTGGTTCCGGCGAACCTGTTGGCGGATGACGTCGCGTCGACCGCAGATTCTGAAGTCGCATCGACGGGCGGCAGCGACGAGCTCTCGATCAACTCGAATGACCGATTCCGGGTACTTAATTTTATAAACTTATAAATATAAACCCAGACGATGCAAGAAAACAACTGCAAAGACCATTCATCATCTCTAAGGTGCGTGGTGAAAGGTGATAGTAATTCAAGACTGTCGGGATGAGTTCATCGAATAAAGGCATAATGCGCTTCGAAAAACGAAAGTCTGAAATAGGATCGAAAATAAAGAAATATTGTTTAGCTGAAAAAGAAATGATTTTAAAATCATGAATCTGATATTCCAGATCGACACTCCCGAGCCGCCCAGAAAGAGGATCGCCCTTGAGCTTGAGGTGAGAAGTAAAACAAGATAAAAATTAAAATATCGATTTTTGAATTTTTGAGGAAGTCTCAAAACTTCCGTTTTGACATGAAAAACTAACGTTTTTTGAAAATTTTTAAGAAAAGATCATTCTGAGTTTGTGAAAATGATTTGGATAAGTTTCAAAGCTTCTATAGGAAAGAATGCAAATCTTGAAAGAAACGTTTACAATTGGGCAAATTCTTAAATTTAATGATATTTGAAGAACAGAAAACATGAAAAACTTCCAGCAGTCGGTCACTCCTGAGTCTGTCATTTCGGGAGCCACGTCCGCGGTGCAGGAGGAAGAAGACAGGGCCACGCCCACTTCTGTTGGTACGGGAACCATTTCTGGAACTGTGGCCGATGACTTGGAAAGCGAAATTTCGGGTGGGTTTGAAAAAGATCGAAAAAATTACGTTTCTATAGAACATTTCTCTTCTTTATCTTTCGAGATTAGCCTTTTTGAAAACATAAATAAAATTAAAGACAAATTTATAGATAGAAAAATTAGATTTGATGCATTCTGAAATTTGCGGCAAAAATTTTGAAAGCTACCAAATCTATTAGAGGCTGCAAAAATGAGAGTTTTAAAATTCAAATTTTCAGATGACAGATCGTCGAGAAACAGCTACGCGCCGGTGCGCACCATCACTCAGCAGCTTCCCGCGAAAAGGAAAAACATGGAGAGATTGAAGAGGCCGAGTTCGTCGATTAGGTGAGTGGATATTTTTGTTGTAAATTAAAAAGAAACTTAGGAGAAAGAACGTTGAAAGATTCTTTAAAGAAAAAGGTGTAGGTATGAGTTAAAAACGATAACTAAAAAAAATTCAGATGTTTCTCAAAATCAAATAACATAAACTAATATGAGAGACAACGAAAGAAAGATTAAACATCGAATTTTGAAATAAGAAAAATACTAACTACTTTAAGAAACGAGCTAAAAAATGAGTTTTTCTCGAAAAATAATATTCCAAACCAAAAATAGATGCCCATTGTGTTCAGATACAGCCAGCCGAATAACGCGTTTGCGAAGGATACAGTGGGCGACATCTACGCGAAATTCCACAAGCAGGGTCTGAGCGAGGAGGCCGTCGGGGCCAACGAGGCAATGGGTGCTATCTACAGCAAGCTCGCCGAGTCCAACTTCAAACAGAGGTGGGGGTGATTTTTTTTTTTTTTTTTTTAAATGAACGAGAAAATTCCCCTACAAGGGTGGGATAATTTATAAAATGTGTTTTTTTTCTTATGAATATTTTCTCTCGAATAAAAAACGAGAATCTAGGAATTTGAGAAAAAAAAAAGTTAAATTTTCAGGAAAACGGCCTCGCCTCGCGTGGACGAATTCAACAACCTGTACAGAGAGCGAGTGTGCAAAGTCGACTACAACAAAGTCAAGAAGAAGTTCGAGGAGAAGAGCAGACCCGGCCTCATGGCTATTCTGCAACTGACTAACAAGATCAGGAATGTGAGTAGAAAGGAGTTATATTTTATAAATTTCTGGACATAGAGCATGGGGTGCACTTTAAAATAAGTTGAATAAGATATGTTTAAAGCTCTGAAATCACTATGAAAAAGGTGGATGCACATATCTTTGGGTTCTTGAAAATGAACATATAAGGTTCTTCTTGAAACTTAGATTTTAATCGGTCAAATGATGGACTTCTTAACGAACGGAAAAAAATATTTTCTCAAAGATGATGATTTTTTTGAACTAATGGAAAAACTTTAGCTAGCTGTAGATTTTCTAACAAATGAGGAAATCTCTTAGAAATAATGCATTTCTTTTGAAGTTTATAAAAAATGAAGCAAGTTGCAGGCCCAGGACGCTCGCGAGGTGTTCAACGCGATTGGCGTGGAGCGCACGGCGACCACACCGACCAACATGAAGGGCCACGTGCAGAATCGCCTCTCCAACAAGTATAACGAAATGATGGTGGTAAGTCAGAATGATCAAGAAAATCCGGGAAATTCTCGAATCCAGAAAATTCGAGATTTGGTAAGTATATGACATATTCTGGAAAAAACAAGTCAAATTCGTTTTCGGTAAGAAAAAATTAAACTAATGATAATGTTAACACATTTTCGAGTAAATTCAAATAAATTTCGATTTTACAGCAAGCCAAACTCAACGAGGAGCGCCAGCAGATCGAGAAGGAGCTGGCACTCAGTCAAAAGGTTCGATTTTTAAATAAAGGAAAAATAAACTTACAAAGAATTCAGGCTGCCGAAGAGGAGGCGAATCGACTGGCGAACGAGGACCCCACCTCCAAACCCATCTCCGAAAAGCATATCTCCACCGTCAGGCGAATGATAGAGAAGAAGGTTGGTTTTTGAAAATTTGATTTTTTTTAGAAAATCACACTTCTTTACTTTTGGGAAAGTTTTGGAAATTTTCTAATTGGTTTAAAAAACCACAAATTTCAGAAGGCTGAATTCCTGAAGGCGACTCAGGCCAACTCTCCTTCTTCCGCTCAGATTCAAGCCCCGACTCAGGCCTTCCAGCTCAGACCTCCTCAAGTGTCTGTTTCCGTTCCGGAACTGGTGCCGAATCCTCCCGATCCTCTCTCTGCGGACCAGACGGATCACTTCGGGGATCCCTTCAACTTCTATCAGCCCATCGATTTGGCGTTTTCCGGATCGGCTGCTCAGGACGCTTTCGTGGACCCGTTCGCCAGCGATCTCAATGCTCCGGTCATCAATCAGGTACACGGGAATTTAGAAACTTGTAATTTGAAGCTTGAAACTAGAATTTTGAGGTAAAATCGATCTTTAAATTAACTTTAAGCCTGAACTAAAACCTAGTTCGGAGGTTAGGCGTAATGTTAAGGTAAATTTGGAATAATTCTGAGAGTAATATTATAAATTTGAAAAAAAAACACCATAAACAAACATAATAAAATCTAATTCCAGGAATTCCATCAGCCGATCGGCTCGGTCACCTCAGTGAGCTATCCCGGAATTGTCAGCCAGACACCGACCGTCTACTCGAATGTACCCACCGCTGAAACTGCTCAGGTGGTTCACGAAGATAGGGTAAAAGTTTTAAAATGAACAAAGAATAATACAATTTTAACATTTCGAAAAGGAATTTTGATTTATTTGGTGGCTAAAATTGTTATTTTTTGAGTTATTATATCTAAAATGGAACAAATGGACTGTAACACTTCAGAATTTTGCAAAAGATATTTCTAGAATTTTTGAAACCGACATTTTGTTGAAATTGAATAAAAATTTTGAAATTACAGCCCCTCGATTCCGGCTCCGGCCCCTACACGATGACCGGGCCCCTTCATCCAATGGTCCAGGCCCAGACCGCGCAGATTCAGCCCCACCAGCCGACAAGCTCTCAGGCAAATCAGCAAGCCTCCCAGAGACCCCAGAATGAGGTAGGTGTCAAAAAATAATAGCAAAAAGCCTCTTGTAGTTCCCCCACTCTTTTTTCTTCTCTTCTCATGCTATTTTTCGAAAAAGAATGGGAATTGCGGTGAACCCAAAAAATTAAAATTTACAAATTTGAATACGGCTGGACTTTTGAATTGAGAACAAATGAACTAGACATTTACCAAACAGGTTTCGAAAGAAAGTAAGTAGTTGGAATTTTGTGAACCATTCGATTGCTTGAATAAGTTCCAATTGGATAAAAAATGGAGAAAAATGAAAATATCAGAATTTTCAGGATTCGTACAACTTCGAGGACTTTTTCGGCGGCGAGGCTGACGATTTCGTCGACGCAATTCTGGGCAACGAAATTTGAGTCACAAAATTCGGTTAATTTAAATGGACGGGTCAAAACTAGGATTTTCTCAATGTTTCTTTTTCTAAAATTTCAAACACTTTCTTCTTATAAAATTTTATCTTTTTTATTGTCAACGGTTCGAAGATCACCTTTTCGGCTAATAAATTTTACTATTTTCTTTCCACTTTTTTGGAAAAATCTTTTGCTCAATTTTTAAATACTATGTTTTATTCATTTTCTCTGGCTACTGTTAGGAGTTGACGTTGTATTATGGGTACTTTCTTGTTATTTCTCTTCAAAGCTGGGTATTTAGTGACTTTCTTTAGTATATTTGTTGTTGTTGGTTTTTATCAAACTAAAACTATTTTGAGAAATTTGCCCATGTTTTTCATATTTTTACTTGGTTTTTAAGCCATAAGATACCTGAAATTTTGGTTTTCCGAGACAGGAATCTAAAAATGGGTAATTCTTTTAATTTCCAGCCCTCGTCGAAATGGACTACGAGGTGTACAGGAAGGTGTGGGAATCGCATGTACCGATCGAGTTCAATCTGGACGGCGCTTCGGAAAATCAGGTATCAAACGATAAAAGTAAAAATTTTATTTTAAAAAATACAGTTTAAAAATTAAACAAGATTATTTCAGACTCCCTACTACTCAATGCTACCTCGGGCCTCCTATCTGTGCCTTCATATTCCAAAGGTTAGAAAAATAAAACTTCAAAAGTTATCTGGATAAGTTTCAAAAGGTCTTGAAATGGATCAAATTTTCTATAGAAACTAGTGTATTTTATGGAATTATATAAAATTAAAAATAGCAAAACATCTATTCCTTTCAACTTGTAATATCCTGAAAAAAATATTTAAATAATATTAAATTAAATAAGAACTAATTTAAAAAAAAAAAAAATTCCAGGTGCTCCGTTACTTCTCCCAGACGTCTGGCGGTGAGCTGGTGGAGGTAGACGCTGAAGCTGCCTGGCTGGAGTACAACTCCGTGCCGCTGAAGACGTACTACCCAATTGGAGTGCTTTTCGATATGCACAAGCCCAAAAACGCACAGGTCTGGACCATTAATGTCAGGTATTAAAATTTTTTAAAACTTTTTAGTTTAATCTGAAAAAATTAAATTTATCTTTAAAAAATAGAAATTTAGAGAACATGGAGTTTACCTCTGAGTTTTCGACTTCTTTCTATTTGAAAATTCTTATGAACATTTCGGATTTTTCGACTTTTTATATAAGGAATTCTTGAAACCTATTAAAATGATCGATTTTTTTAAAGTTATTCTTTTATTTTTACACGAAATTGAGGACTTTGAAATGTAATGGCTTAAAAAGCGTTACAATTTACCAAAATTAAAAAAAACAAGGTTCCAAACTTTAATTCAACATTTTTTGCAGAACTTCGTCTCGCCCACCCGAGTGCCACAACGTCAGCAAGGACGTTATGGAGCGCATGTTCATGCAGGTGGGAATTTATTTAGTTCAAAATAAAGTCATTTTTAACTCCGAACCTAAAGTAGGATTGTTTATTTGAAATTATAATTTTAGCCCGAAATTGATCTTATTTTGAGACTAAAATTCAAGTCTGACCTTCAAATTGAATTTTCAAACTTGAGGCGGTAAAAGAGGCGGACTACCTGAAGCACAAGGGCGAGGTGATCAACTCGATGAAGGCCGAGCAGCACGTCCAGCTATGGAAGGCTGTCTCGCAATGTGAGTTGGGGAAACTTTAATAAAAGTGCTCTAGTTTCCGGGGTCTTTTTCTTGTAATTTTTTTCTTTTAAAAAAAGGATTAGATTTGATTCGGACTTTTCTGAAAAATAAAATAAATTTAAAAATAAAAAAAATCGCAGATAACTTTGACGGTCTTTGGGCGGTGATCAAACCGTTGATGGAATGCTCTCCTACCGCGCCCTTTTTCCACATCCCCATTCGACTCTACATTGTTGGAGAACCATCCTTCAGACAGGTGGCTTAATCTCAAAACTAATAAAAAAAAAAGCTGCAATCTTAAAAATGAAAAAGAATCATTGGCAACATCATTTGTTTTTTCTATGATACTTTTAAAAATACAAAAAATAGACTAAAATTATGGGGTTAAAAGCGAAATTTTAAAAATCCAGAAGGCCATTCCGCCGTACGACGATGGCAAGCAGTTGGCTTTTTCGGACGCGATTTTGAGATTGGCTCCGAATTTGATCGGTCAAAATGATGTTGAAGCCAGTCATGATTTCGTCTGCCATGGTATTCCCGTTCCGCTAAACACGCCGCTAGTCTACTTGACGAAAAATTTGAGCTACCCGGATAATTTCGTCCACGTCATCGCTACTCCCAAGGGCTAGGAAAATTCAAATTTGAGTACTTGTCTCTCAACTCATATCTATTTTTTTATTTGTGAAAAATGTTCGAGTTAAAAGTTAATTTTCCGAAAAACGGGTCTAAATATTGTTGAGTTAGCCAAGTCAAAAATTAAATTATAGGAAAACAAATTTCTGTATCTTTTCCTCTGAACTTTTGTTAATTACAGTAACCTTACAGCGTAAAATTATTTCCAAGCTCCATTTTCCACCTGCTAAGATAATGACCGTGCTCGAAGTCTTTCATAACTCGAGAGTTCTATAGTTTATGTAATTCGATAAAACAGGAAAAATTCCTGCTAGATCACCTAGGTAACTCGCTTGAAAATTGTGATATGTTATGACGATGATATACAGTCTAAGTTAATGTGAACCCAGGCATTCTCTTTTCTCTCAACACACAAGGGTAGATATTTTTCTCTTGGCTTTTGTAACCTTAGTAACCGCAAAATCTCAGTTTTCAGATCTTAACAACTTCTCAAATTTATCCTTATCCTACTATTGATTTTTCATTTCATATAAAATTTTATGATTTAAAAATTTATTATCGATTTGAAAACACTAACTTCACAGCTTTCTTGGAATGAGCACAGTTCGCATAACTTAATAGAGCAATTGATTTTCGAAAAAATAAAATTTTACAAATATGCCTAGAGAACATTTTCGAAAAGTAATCTCAGAGGTAGAATTGCAAGAATTGAAAAATATGCTTATTAAATATCTTCGAAAAGTAATCTCAGGAGGGTAGAATTTAAAAAAAAAAAAATTAAAGTTCGATAACGATTTTCCTGCCCGTTTTCTGATATTTTCTGGTGGGGATGTGCGCGGTGTTGAACATTTTGCGGGCGGCTTGGGATTGCCATTGCTCTTCTTTATCGTCGAGATAGATGATTTCACCGATACGGGCCTGAATTTATAATTTTGAATTTTTTGGCATTTTCTTTATTTTTAAGACGATACTCCAATTTGGATATTGCTTATAGAATTTTTTTTATGGGTTATCAAGAAATTTTGAAACATAAAAAATTTGTAAAAATAACCTGTATTATGAGTTTAGCGCACTCGTTGCAGGGGAACCGAGTGGTGTAGAGTCGGCAATTTTTGAGCTGTCTAAAATAAAGATTTTTATTAAATGTTAAAAATGGTATTAAATTTGGCAAATGATAACTAAAATGGTACCTCGCGGTGGCGTTCATGATCGCGTTCATCTCGGCGTGGACCACGTAGGTGTATTTGGTCTCGAGCGGGTTTTCCGATTGCTTGCCCCACGGGTACTCGTCGTCCGAAATACCGTTTGGGAACCCTGCAGACGGTAGCGGTTAGTTTTTGGGTCTTTCACATTCTTACCATTGTACCCAGCGCCCACAATATGGTTGTCCTCGTTCACCAAAACACACCCGACCTGAAAAGAATAATTTTTGATAACCTTTAGTAAAATGATAACTTTTTGGTACCTGCGTAGCTGGGTCTTTACTCCGATGTGATGTAGCGATGGTAACGGCCATAAAGTACTCTTCCCAAGAAATGTAATCGTTCCGCTTCGCATTTTCGGGGTTCACTAAAAATATCTTTTTAAAAATAATTAAAAAATGACCAAATTTCGAAAATTGCGTCATTTTCCAGCAGGAAAACCGGTTTTTGATCCGATTTTGAGTTTGGGCAAATTGGAGGGAACAACATTGCGAAATAGAAAACTCTGCCTCTTTCTACACTAGGTAAACAAAAAGAACCCGCATGGCTTATATTTTGCTAGAAATTCCACTTTTTCAGTTTTCTACGCTTACATTTTGCGTTTTCCAATATCCTGCACAAATTTTCGGTTCCGTTTTTCATTACTCCGTTTGTCGTGTTGTTCATTTCTCGTAGTCCGTGAAATCCCCTACGAAAAATTGAAAGTTACGGAAAGAGGCCCGTCTGAAATTCAGAAAGCCGGTACGATGTGGCGCTCGAAGTCGAAGGATCGAAAAACTAAGCAAATGTCCGGAGACTATCCGCGAGATCAAATCCCAGACCAGGAGAAGCAAGGCAATTTTCAAAACCCACCACCGCAAGGAATTTCAAACCAACCGCAAATGCACGTTCACCAGGCGAGATTTTTTTAGATGAAAAGATTGTTTCGGGGAAAAATGATAGTCAAAATATGAAACGATAAAAGTGATCAAACTTGACAAGGCCACTTGAAAAATTTGATTTGAGAAGGAGATTTTATTTAAAAAAAAAAAAGTGGTTGAAACTTATCTATTTAGAAAAAGGAAATTTTAAATTTGAAAAGCGGGAAGATGGAAATAAGTAAGTGGGCGTAAAGATAGGACACGCTCAAAAAGAAAGGAAATGGGAGGAGTTTATGACCCCGAAACCCAGATAATTAGCAAGGAGATCTTATCTTGAGATCTTGATGAAGTAATATTAGAAAATCAAAATTTGAATATTTTTGAAGACGACATAAAATATGGTGCAATATTTGTTTGGAATCTAAAAAATTCAGATTTTTATTTCAGTAACGAACCCAATATCCTCAAAATAAATGAAATAATTTATGATTTCATTGAAACTTATTATCGGAAAATTTCAGTTCGAACTCAATACTTCTAAAGAAAGTTGAATATTTTGTGATTTTTATAACTTTGAAATTTACTTTAAAAATTTGAAAATCTGCAGGTGATCCATATGCCGGTGTGCGGCAATTTGCCCGGCGAAGGAGGTTTCAGCGACGCTATGGAAGATCTCTTCGGAGGCCCGAATCACTACAATAAGGTCGGAATTTTCAAAATATAAAAAAACAATTTCCTAGATTTTTCTATTTTTAAAAATCTCACTCTTCAAAATAAAATCTAGTCAAATGAGATGATTTTTGGAACTAGTTTGAAACTTGTTTGGGGAATTTTAAAGTTAACTATAAATCGATTTTCAAAGATAGATAATTGTGAAAATTTCTTAAAACATCCAACTTCTGTTAAAATTTGATTAAAATCGCTATCCTTTGGAGGTAATAATTTGGAAATTTATAATGAGTTTTGAACATTTCTTGAAGCATACCTGGGAAATGTTAAATTTAAAGAAAAAAAAAAAATTCAGATTCGCGACGCGTCGATTCCACCCCCACCCGGGGCGATCGTGTTCAACACCGGCACTTACGTCGTCCACACCGTCCAGACCACTCAAGGTACAATAACTCAGGCGTATTCAGACTTGCACGATTTTCAACCCGCATTATGCCTTAGCTGACGAATTTTATCCCATCCAATTTTGAAGTACTATCCCTCATTACATGCTTCTTAGAGACGATAACACCATATCTTTGCGGTTGTTTTCTTTCAACCCTGATGACGAAATTTAGCTTATTATTATTTTTTTGAATTCTAACTGAGTTCAAGATTTTTGTGAGACCTGTGAAATTCAACAATTTAAAACTTGATAGAATTTTATGAATTCGCTATACTTGTGTAGCAAGATTTCATGAAATTTTTCTTGAACCTGATATATTTTCTGAAATACATCTAAAGATGAAACTTATGAAATTTCACAATTTGATTTTCAGGTGCTTGGCACCCTCCGTCGAACTTCGGAGTGCCGATGGGTCAAAATTTCGCGACGAGCTCGAACTCGACTGGACTTGCGCAAAATGCACCAATCCCGTCAATGCCTGTGCCAAACCAGCTGTACCAACAAAAACCAGGTAATCACTCAGACGCACCGCCGGCCTACGACGAGTTAGACATGAAGAAGCAACTTTGACACTTTCCTAAAAATGGGAAAATTCTGAAGATTTTGAGATTTTCCCAAAGGGAAAGATAAAAGATCTTTTTAAAATATGCTTCAAGAAATTTGGTTATTTTTCTGAAGAAAATTTGTATGTTCAAAGAGAGCATTTCAATGTTGACTTTTCTTTCTTCTAACCAATAATAATGAACTTATTTCCCGATTTTATCAAAACCTATATAAATCATTCTCCTAAAATTTGAATATTTTCGAATTCATTTTCTGTAGCAATAAATTACTGGAATCGATTTGAATACTTTTAATTTGATGAAATTGTAGTTAGATTAGTTAGTGATAGTTAGATACAGTGCTTTGGTTAGTGGTGTAGTGATATCCACGTCTTTCCTTTGCAGAGTGGACGTGGCCTTCGAGCGAAAAATGAGCAGAGCTTAAAAAAGTGAATGAAGCCTCCAGCAAGTGGTTGAACGAAAGATGAACGGCTCAATGCGATTTCGACAGCCCTTCTAAATGTTATGGAGAGCATTGTAGGTACGCTTCTAAAAATTTGGGGCAAAGCTGAATCAGAAGCCGGAAATAGGTTTCAAAACCCTGGACTTCTTATCTTTCAACTTTTGAACTTGATTATTTCGAAATCAGACGGATGGACTTTATAAAATCTGGGGGTGGATTGAATTTCGAAATTTCTCGGACTTGAAAAATTGAATTCTGAAAATTAATCTAGATTTTTTGAACAATAGGTCGGACTGAAATTTGTAAACTCGGACTTCTTTCGACACTTTGAATGACTTGAATTTTCCTTCTGATTCTTTTCTTCTCTCGTTTTAAATACTGTTTCCTTTCGAAAATTTACGCTACTACGGGTATTCGTTACGAAGGAATGCACACGCATTCATGGATTTTGTATAGAGCTGGACAAATTTGGGGATGGAAATAGAACTAGTTCTGAAGAGATCAGAAAAGATAGAGAGTGACTATCAAATTCCACATCCCGGATAAAGAAATTTAGAATGAGGATTAGTACGGAGGTTTTGAGAGGGAGAAAAGATGGAGAGAAATCAAGACACAACAACAAAAGCTTCAAATGTTGTGTGTAAAGTTGCTTTGGGGGAGAAATAAAGAAAGAGAGAGAAAAATAAAACGAAAGAAAGAAATAGAACCCAGCTTCTGGCATAAAATAGAGTACTCTATTCTATTCTGCTCGGGGGCGCTACTCAAACCAGCCAAGACTGACCCTTTATTTTTCTTTCTCTCTCTTCTGCTCATTCTTTCTCTCTTCTCTCTTTCTCTCTAACTCTCCGAAAAGTATGTTATCTCTAACTTCTTCCTTTTCTTTAGAGCTTTTGGTCAATAGAGAGAAGAAAGGGTAAAGAAGTTAGCCGGGGCACATATGCCCTATGTTCCATTCGCTCTTTGTATTCGGACTTTTTACAAGTCTCCTAAAATTTTTCCTGAATTTTTTTATACATATTTCACATGGGCTGAAAATAGATTGGATATCAAATTTGTTTTGGATATTTTGTGAAAATTAGAATATCAGCGATTTCGAAAGATCTAAAGATGTAGAGAGTGCGAAAATTCAAGAGGCTCTAGAGAAACGGAACATAAAGGGAAGGAAGAAATAGGCAAGATTTGGTAGTGGTATATATAGCCCCAAGAAGAGAGAACACGAAGGTCCTTCGCTCTGCGTCTCTAGCCCGATTCTCTATTTTTACCCTGCTTCTCTCGTCTCTCTTCAAATCTCAGTACTATTTCCCCGCAGTTCTCTCTCTCGCGCACACGATTCTGATTGCGGCCCTCTTGCACCAAAATGGACCTCTCCTTTTTCTTTTCCTCTCACTTTCAAGTCCTGTTTCTCCTTTCTCTGATTCTCTCAGTCACTATCTTTTTTATTACTATTTCCTCCTCTCTTTTCCTCTCTTACCCCCTTAGGGGTTCTTTCTTTCCACTTCTCTCTTCCTTTCTATCAATTACATTTTGCTCCGTTTCTAATATATTATAATTTTCTCAAACAAAAAACATTTTTAAAGCCAGCTGAAATACGCCACTAAATGTTCGAATTTTTAAAGCGGTATCTTTTGAATTTTCTGAACTTCTTGAACTTATTATCGATTTTCTATGATTCATAGTGGAATTTGAAGGCTGACGAAACGTCTCCTTTTCTTCTTCCTAAAATTTTTGAATCTGAAATTTCCCGTCGACTACTTTTAACAGGTTTTTGCGCTTTTGAGATCATCTTGAAACATCTAAAGTTTCAATGTCGAAAGTTCTTTTGAAGTTTCAAAATAAGTATTATATGTCGGAGAAGCTCAAATATATTAATTCCATTTTCCAATGTTGACTAATATGGTGCGTCTCTGCGCGATAAGAAAATAAAGAGCGGGGGCGGAGAAAGAGTACTTGATCAGAAGAGACGGAAAGATAGAGAATTTATGATGGGAGATATCATCATTTATCATATTTTATCTTTTTCTCTGATTTTCTTATACTATTTGACTTTTCTCTGCGTCTTTTCCCAATGCTTACCTAGCTCAGATGGAATGCTCTGTTATGGTTTACTGTCGAATATCGATTTTCTCTAGGTGGTAGGAGAAACAGTACTGAATTTTTGAAGAGACGGAAAAGATAGAGACAGAGAAATAGTAGGAGAAAAGAAAAACATGATTCATGCAGATGTGGTCCAATTTTTACCAGCGAAAAAGCGATTTCGAATTTTCAGTCCTCTTTATTTTTGGGAAAATTCCATTTTCAAACTTTTGGAAAAGGCAGAAAATTTAGATCTTCCATTTCTTCTCGGTGTTTACAATTTTCTAAACCTTTTTTGAACATTCTATTTTCAAACCTTATCTTTTCCAAAGCGCATATCGATTTTTGATTTACGATTGAGAGAGGAAGAGAGAAAGATTGACCTTGTTTGGGAAAGTTTGCAATGCAATTCCAATCGAGAAATCTATCGGATACCCTATTTTTATCGTTTTCTAAAAATTTTCTTTCAATAGCTTTTGCCCGTTTCTTCAAAAAGCGTCAGATAGGGCTGATGGTCAAATTGAAATTTTTCGAAAATCTTACCCGTTTCTCGCCCCCAATTTTTGGATATGTTATAGAGACTGACATTCGCAACATTTTGAGCCGTGTCGGAAGCTAGATCCATTAGAACTTTCCTCGGGGTTGTCACTTTTATCCTTTGAAGATGAAGTTTCTGTAGACTTGTCGGTTATATTTCAAAATACTATCTTTTTGTAGCATTTCCAAGTGCGCATCTAGGATTTTGTTTTTTGTTGATATTTTTAAGTTAATTATTTTGTTCTAGCGAGGGAGAGTGTTTCCCCTCAGCCCTTATATTTGCGATTTCTCTGAAACTTACTCGTAACATCCTTTCATCTACTGATAATTTCTTAATGGGGCGCGACGATTGTAAATTGTACATGCCAGCCGGTTTTGGCTTTCGGAATGTGCTTTATTCTAACTGTTCCTTACAATCTAAGGATTTCGCCCGCTTCTTTTCCGCTCTCCTAATAATCGCGCACTATTTCGCGCTTTCCATTTTAAGGCAAAGAAACGCCAGCGTTTCATACATTCCTAATGGCCGGGGGGGGAGGAGGAGAGTCTTGAATTTTCTCTGACTTCTTCTCCTTTCTAACTTTGTTCATACTATTTCTCTTTTTCTGCTTCTTTTTCCCTTTCTTCCATACTGCTATTTGTCACCTCTCTGCGTCTTTATCCTCGGATGTTAAAATAGCCAATGGCCACTAGGCTCCAATGCAATTCCAACGGCTTCCGAGGGGACAACTTTATGACTCTTCCAAATGGCTCTTTTCGAAGAAAATTTGATTCTGGCAATTACAGAAAAATGTTCCTTTTCATTATAAAAAAAAAAGTCTTAATTTTTTAAAACTTGATACTTATTTATTGAGCTCTGGCTCTACATTGGTTCGCCTTTCAAAATTTGAACATTTTTCGAAATTTCCACAAGTTCGACCCCCGGATGTCGGCCAACTTTAGTTACTCATCACCCCATTGGCAAAGCGCTATATACTGGCCGATATACACCTTTCTTCTTTTCCCTCACTATTTCTTCAGTTCTGATTGTATCAGTAAAAGGGAAATAGTATGGAAAAAGTGATAAAAAAAAGATAGAGAAAGGGGAAATAGTGTGAAGATCTGAGATAGCGAAGAAGATGAGAAGCAACAGGCTCATCTGCCATCGGCTGAGACTGAAAGCTTCAACATTTTTGCAGGCAGAGATTTCTTTTCCCTACTGTTTCTCGCTCTTCTGCATCTTTTTCGATTATTTTTCCGTACTACTTCTTCATCTTCTTTTTCTCTTACTCTATCAATTTCAAATACTATGCCACTTTCTCTAACTCTCTTGCCAAACCCATCTTTTATACAGATCCTCAACAGCTGCTCGCGTAGGCTTCTGCTCGAACTTTTCCTTTTTCTTTTCCATCTCCTATTTTCTCGTACTATTTCTCTTATCTTAATCATTTTTGCTCTCTCTGCTTATCTGCGCCTCTTATTTTCCCGTACTATTTCTCGGTCTCTCGTTGTAAGAGAGGACGAGCGCCTTTGGCATTTTTGTTATCTCTAACCCACACTATTTCCCCTTTTCTCTGACTCTTTAGCTCTCGTATTTTCCTATTGTATTTCAGTGATAGTGCACTTTTTCACATTTGCAATGCTATTTCGTGAGTGTCTTTTTCTTTTTTACCTCTGATTTTACGTACTATTTCTTAGAGACTTAGAATTTAGAAGATGGCATTTTTCCTCATCAATAGCATCGATTTTGACTATACAATTTGCCCCGGCCCAAGACTAATTTTCCGGCCCTTTGTAATACTAATAACTCCACTGTAATTCATTATTCAAACCTCTAAATAATATACCCTGAAATTCCGAAATAAAAAATCAACCCTCCAATTTTATTGATTTTTTAAAAGATTATTTTTAAAATCCCTATAAGGAAGATTTTCTATATCCCCTAAAATCCGAATTTAGCGCTGCCCAAATTTCCCTTGGGGTCGAATTTTTCATCTTTGGGAGGGATTTAGGAAGACCCATGTCAGACACAGTTATGCTAAGCGCCCGTTTGATATTCTTGCTCTGAGGTCCCTCTGCGTCTCTGGTTCTAGACAACGGTTAAGGATAGGGCAGAGAGTTGAAGAGCATTTTAATTTATGAATGCGCTAGAAAGGCCAACTCCCTAGGGGAATTTTGATTCAGTAGCGCTAAAAGTTGGTCATGTTCTAGAAGTTTCGAGGTCTAGCGTATTATGTCGTAAAATGGAAAACAAACTAGGAATTTTGAGAAAGGACTTGTGAAGAGCTCATTGAAATCCAGCAATTTCATAGAAAATTGTATATATATATAATATAATATCATGATTTCTTTGAAACGTACTTGAATCCTTTTTCTATCATTTAATTTTGTCGTTGTCATTCAAATTTGAAAAAATCAGTAAATTTTATCGATTGATTTTCTTTCAGCGACCTCCCATCGACCGATTTTTGAGCAGAGACGGGGATTTTGGAAGGGAAAATCGATTTCTCAACGCCTGATTAGCTGAAAAGCCGTATCTGAATACCCGCGCAAAAATGGGCGTCCTCACGCTAACCGTCGTCTCCACGGAGCGGGGCACCAAGAAGACCATGCAGGTATAGATTTTCTCAGGTCTTTTATATATCCGCAAAAATGTAATTCTCCAAAAAAAAAACTCCGAAATTTTAATTTTTACAAATTTTTAGAAGAAAGAAAAACAATTCTGTCTAAATGTTACAGGCGAAATTGATTTTTTAGATTCTTCAGAAATTCGAATATTTAAATTGTTCAAAATTTCAGTTCGAGCCCTCCACTCTGGTGCGAGACGCGTGCAAGATTATTCGGGATAAAATGGGTCTGAACGATACCAACGGTGAGGATTGTTTTCGAAATTCGAATCATACAACCGAAAGCACTTTCCCGATTTTTGAAGAAACCTGAGATTTAAAAAACTGAAAGCTGAAAAATCACCTAGTAAATAGGAATATTTTGAAACTTATTTTTAATAATCTTAAATTTGCAGCCCAAGAATACGGCCTTTTCCGGGTTCAAGATGATGACAGCCAGGGCTTTTGGATGGAAGGCAACAAAACACTCGAGCACTACCTGATTAGAAGCAACGACAAAGTGGAGTATAAGAAAAAGGTGGCGCGAAAATAAAAATTTTAAAAATCGATCATTTTTGGCGTATTTTATTTCATCGCCCTTTGAAATTTTCGACCTTGATCTGGTTTGCATTTTTCAAAAACTTAGAAAATCTGATAGTTCATATTTTCATTCAGAAATAAAGGAAGGCAAAAGATACAAATTTAGGAAAAAAATAAAAAAGATTAAATTTTCAGGTCCGCTATCTGAAAGTGCGAATGTTGGACGGCGCGGTGAAGACGATCCCCGTCGACGAAAGTCAGCCGGTCGGGCAGATGATGCTCTCCGTCTGCAACAAAATCGGCATTTCCAACTATGAGGAGTACAGTTTGGTAAGCTCTTTTCTCAGAAGATATTGCAACTTTTGAAAAACCAATATTTTTGAAAACATTTTTTTTCAAATTAACACTACTTGAAATTAAATGCGAGTTTTCAAAGAATTCATAGGCTTTCTTTGAAGCATATGAATTATAAATCAATTTTTTAACTGAAGATTGGATGGATTGAATAGGAAATTTTTGGGTTTCATATGTTTTCCTTGAAACTTACAATATCTTTTTTTTCTAAATTTTTTAATCACCATAATATGATATTGGGTAAAGGAGTTTTACATGTCTTATGAGTATTCTTTGAAACGTAGAAAATCTGAAAAACCTAAAAATTTTTTAAAAAGGCGACTCTTTTCAAATTAAAAATCAAAAGAATTGTAGGGGCGACTTTTAATTAAAAAATTGCAGGTGCGCGAGGACGAAAACATGCAGAACGGTCGATCGATGCGCGACTTGCGCGAGATGAGGGAGCGGTCTGTCGAATCGGAGAACCGCAACAAAGGCGGTTTGATGATGGGCACCCTGGGCCGCAAGAAGGAGCAGAAAATGGAGCAATTGAGGTAGGCTGGGGAAATGTTTGGGAACTTTAAAAATGTAAAAAAAAACCCCTGATTTTTTTGCTCAAATTTTCGAAAAGGATTTTTTGAATAGTAGTAAAGTACGAATTTGGCTGGAAAAATGTTCATAGGGAAAGTAGGTATTTTCAAGAATTCTAAAAATTCGAATTTTCAGACAGAAACTGCACACCGATGAGGAGCTAGCCTGGGTGGACCACAGTAAGACGCTGCGAGAGCAGGGCATCGGCGAGGATGAGACGCTCCTCCTGAGACGCAAATACTTCTTCAGGTTCGTCAGAATGTCGAAATAAACAAATAGACGAAAAGTGAAAATTTGAACATTTTTTTTTTTTTTTTGAAAAAGGAATATTGAAATTTTCAGCGACACGAACGTCGACAGTCGCGATCCCGTGCAACTGAATTTGCTCTACGTCCAGTGCCGAGATGGCGTACTTAGGGTAAGTTGAAGGACATTTAAAAAGGAATTTTTGAAACTTAAAAAATGAAATAAATAATCGAATTTGTGAAAATAAAAATACAAATTTGAAAAAAATGAATTTTCAGGGATTGCACCCCGTGGACAAGGAGATCGCATGCCAGCTGGGAGCGCTCCAGTGCCAGATACAATACGGCGACTTTCCCTACAACAAGCCCAAGTTCCAAATCGAGTACGTCTCAATTTTTATCTTCGAACAAAAATATATCAGCTGGTTTTTGAGCTCTATTCTTGAAAATTAGAATATTCGGTTTTTGATCTTCATGCCCTATCACAAAAAACTTTGAAAAGCTATCTAATGTTCTTGAAGATTGTGTCAACCGGTTTTTGCCCTCCATATTTTGCCATTAGGAAAAAATTGCAAAGTTGCCTCAATTCTTATCACATTCCTGAAGAGTACTTTTACACACTTACCCCCTATCTTTATTTCCTCCTCCTGTCAAACTCATTTTAGATCATTTTTTGAAGAGCCAAATGCTTTTGAGCAGAGAAGGGGGAAAGCGAGAGAGAAAAAGAAAGAAAAGTTGACGAAATTTATCGAAGTCTCCTCTCATATAACGCCTAGAGGGGGTATTTGGAAAAAATGGTGCAATATGGAAAAACGGCTGGCATAAGTCATTACTCACATCTGCAGATATGAGAGGAGATTCCATGTCTTTATAATAATTGAATTTCATATATCCCTCCTAGATTTCAGCATCTATAGAACGATAGATGATCTATTTTTGTAATTTTAAAAATTTATCGAAACTTATTTTGCATATTGTATATAGGTGGCCTTATCTTAAATCGAATTTTCCGAAAGCCACCCAATTATATTGAAATATTTAGGCTTACTTCAAAAAATTTTTGCGTAATAATTATTGATTTCAACCCAGTTTTTGGAGTAGTTTTATTATAAATTTATTCTGTAACTACCCCCAAAATTTTCAAAATATTGATTTTCCCCTCTTTTGGAATAATTGATTTGTGGTCGGCGTTGATTTTTCCACCCCGGTGGCGTTCAAAAGAATAATATTGGCAACCAACGAAAAGAGAACGAAGCAATAATTGCTACTCTTACTCCCTAAATCTCTCTCAAAATCAACACTATTTTCCCTTTCTCTAACATCTACATTTTCTCTTCATCCTCTCAAAAATCGATTATATTTCTATTTTCCCTGCTTCTCTGAATCGAGGATCATCCAAGCGTATATCGGAAAGCCCAATCTTTTCCACTAGCTCTAGATTTATTTCTATCTTTTTCGATCTCTCCATTTTCCGTACTCGATTTCATTTTTCTTTTTCTATTATTTTCTCTTACTTAGCAGTTGTTCATTCATCTGCTGGCCAGAACTTTTCTGATTTTCTCGCCTCTATCCGATTTTCTTTATCTCTCATTCGAAGCAAATATTATTACACTCACCACTAATTGATAAACAAAAATTTGAAAAATTCCTAATTTTTCTAAAATTTTCAGCGGCCGCGATGTTCTGCCCAAGGAATATGCCAAGAACCGAGAGAACGAGAAAAAAGTCGTGCAGGTAAATTTGAAAACTTTGTATTTAGTCTGTTTTCGACTCGTATTATTAAGATCAAATTTTTGCAAGAAAATTATCCCAGCCAATTTCGATATTCTAGCTTTTACCATAGAATCCGAGTCTATGCTAATTCTTCACTCCTTTTGATGAATAGGATAATTAGGGCTTTTGAGAGCTGATTTGATTTATTTATCCCTTTATCCAGAAATCTGGGAAATAGTATGCGATTTTGAGAAAGAGACAGAGACAGAAAATAGAAGCGCGCTAGCCATCTGGCCTATAGAAATGTAGGGAAAGGGTGATATTAGCGAGAGATGGAGTGAAAATAAGAGAAATAAAGAACAAGGCTTAAAATGTAGGTAAAAAGACACTTGCTTGACCCTTCTTTGGGTCTCTATTTTTTGGCTCTATTATTTTCCCTTTTCTCTATGTAGCTTGAGAAGTGGTCAATTATCCCATATAAACTAGGCACCAGATAGGGGAAGTGCTAGGCCATTAGGATATTAGAGATTTTCTCGGATTTATAGTAAATCTTACGACTTTGAGAGAATTTATTGCATACCATCATTTTGAAACTAATTTTTCTAATGGAAAAGTTCATTTTTGAGTTTCTCGAAAGTCTATCCTGAGATTTTGGATTTGTAATTTAGAAAATTTTAATTTCAATACAAGTTTCAAGAGTTTCGGAGATTTTAGACAGATTTCGCGATTTGTATATTTTTAATTTGGAAAATTGTTTCTCAGTTAGGGTATTTTGGAGCGATTCCAGAAGTTGTATGCTTTCCGAAGCAGACTTGCAAGAAAACAACCGCGAGGATTAGCCGTCATCTCTAAGCATGTGATGAGAGATAGTAATTAGAAAAAAATTGTCTGGGATAATTAATCCAGTAAGGTATAATGCGGCTCGAAAAACTTACAAAAGTTTGCTCAGAAATGTTTATATTATATTGAAATATTTAAATTCTGTAATTTTTGTTTTGCTTAATTTGAACTTTCAGAATTACAAGGAACTCTCCGGGACGAACGAACTCGATGCCAAGAGCAAGTACGTCCACCTCTGCAGGGAGTTGCGGACATATGGAGTCACCTTCTTCGTCGTTAAAGGTGTGGAGGCTTTTTTCTTTTTTTTTTTTAAAGTTACTGCATTCAATTATTAAGTATCTAAAATGCTCGATAATTTTGTAGATTTTTGGAAACATACTAAAACGGAAAAAATAAAAATACAAGATTTGTGATTTTTTTTTTTTAAATTCAATAATTTTGTGGATCTTTGAAGCATAATTTTTTAAATCCCCTCGGCTATATCAAATCTGATCCAATCCATATACACCCTAGTGACCATTATGTGTTCATTTTCTAGTACATAATTTACCCGTCGAAAGCCAGGAAAACTTTCCGCCAACTCTTTATTTCGCATACTATTTCGCCCAACATTATAGGGATTTTCTGGCTCTTTTCTCTAAATTCCCCATACTATTTTCCTGACTTTAGAGAGATTTTCTGTTTCTCCTTCTCTTTCACTTTCCCTACTATTTTCCCCAAAAGCGATTTCCAAAGGCCGACTCGGGCATTTACTCGCAAACTAGATTTGGGCATTTGTCCGATTCTCTAGATTCTCTCAATTTTTCGCACTCTCTATTTTATCCCTCAGAATCCGGGCTCTGTGATTAGAGGGGCGCCCTTTTCCTTTGACATGATGTAATTCGCGCATTCGTCCACATTTTACTCTATTTTTATTTTGATTTGCGAAAAATGCGTTCCATTGCGAAATTCTCTAAAATTACTAATTTTGATATGAATGATAAGGTAAAAAATTTGAATTTCAAAAATTGATAAGACCTATATATGAAGATCCAATTTTTGGCAGGCAATTCGTTCCTCACCTAGATCTCTAAAATTAACCAAATATCTCAAAAAGTCAATTACCCCTACACTTTACTAATTCCTAGTAATTAACTAGACAATTATCTCAGGGTTAATCACCCCCCAATTAATTATGTTTTGCAGAAAAGGTACCGGGCAAGAACAAGTTGGTGCCGCGACTGTTGGGCGTCAACAAAGAGAGCGTCATGCGCGTCGACGAGAAGACCAAGCAGGTCCTCAAGGAATACCCCCTTGAGCAGGTCAGAAGATGGGCATCGTCCGGGAAGACGTTCAATCTGGTTAGTTCGGCTTTATTTTATTTTTCAAGAAAAAGGCGTTCAATTGAATTGAATTTCTTTTGTATCATTGTGAAAGAAGGCGGCGTTAAAGTTTGATTAGCTAATCTTCCATACGAAAAATGATGAAATGGGATATGTTTCAAAAATACACGTGAAACACTTTTGATTGAATTTGGTGTAGTTCAAACGAATTTACTCAGAGATTTAGAATTTTTATTAAAACTTTTGAAAAACCACAAATTCGCAAGATCCCTCCCATTTTGAACATTATGACATGTTCGTATTCGGGCAGCAAATCCCGTAATGCATTTAGAGCATGGAGAACTAAAAGGTCCCCCTTTCTTTCTTTTGCTGCCAGACTTTACCCTCAAAAGCTGAGGGTCCTTTCACTTGAGGGGGAAACAATTGGTCCGGGGAAATAGTGTAGAAAACTGGAAACTAGAGAAAAAGAATAAGCGAAATAGTATGGAAATCTATAAAGAGGATAGAGAAACAAATTTAGCAACCAAGCGCCGTTGCTAAGTCTAGCGTGTATATATTATTTTTCTTTATGGCCTCTTAAAAATCCATGATATTTTCATTTTTCGGACTCTTTAGCTCGAGATTTGAAATGCTATTTCCCCCAGGATTTTGTGAATGAACATGTTTCCTGAAAGTGCAATAGAGGGAACCTTATTTAGAATCTCTCTGATCCTTTTTCCCTCTTCAATTTTCTCTATCTCTAATTGTACGCCTTTCTTGATTATTCTAACCGCTTTTCCGTGAAGCGGAAGGCAAAGCGCTCTGCGCGGAAAGTACACCCCATTCAGAACGAAGAAAGACAATGAAAAATTTATAGATTCAGAGAAAAAGGAACATTCCAAATTCATTGTAGTTCTTATAGGACAGGTGCGCGCGGGGGTTGGAAAATTTTGGAATTTCGAAATTTTTCGGACGTCCGGAGTTTATGGCAAAATTGAAACAGAAAATCATAGAAATTTGATAACATCCCATAAAATTACAAAAATTAGCATAAATGCAAAAATTCCAGGATTTCGGCGACTATCAGGAGGGCTACTACTCGGTGCAAACTCCTGATGGCGAGAAAATCGGTCAGCTCATCGGCGGCTACATCGACATCATCTTGAAGAAGAAGCGCACCAAGGATCATCAAGGCATTGAGGGCGATGAAGGTTCGTTTTGTTGTGCTCGAATTTGGCTAATTTGGTCGATCTACCA
The DNA here is from genome assembly GCA_964036155.1 of Diploscapter coronatus. Classification (NCBI taxonomy): domain Eukaryota; kingdom Metazoa; phylum Nematoda; class Chromadorea; order Rhabditida; family Rhabditidae; genus Diploscapter; species Diploscapter coronatus. Next base: position 40,998,701 of record OZ038422.1, on the reverse strand, counting down.
GATCCAGGCAGGGCTTAAGCCAGATTCCCGGCGCGTACCCCCCTTTAAGTCAAATGTTGTGCTAATATCTTATTGCGTACCTCCTCTACGTATCAATTTTCTAATTAAAAAATATTATGCACTACCATTTTAACCACCTCAACACTCTACCCGCTCTTCTAGCTCCTGTTAAATCTCAAATAATCTATTTAACACTTCGACATTCTGCAATTAATAAATACTTATCGTGGAAAATGAAAACGAAAAAATTTAACAGCCATGGTCCGCGGCGTTGGCATAGCATTTCGGGGGTGCCTTTACAAAAGTTTTGCACTTTTAACAGTAGTATGCTAATTTTTGAAAGACTGATTTTGAGCAACTTTCAGGCTCAACAATGTTGGAAGATGTGGTGGCTCCGGCTCGAGCAACTTTGGTAGCTCACGGTCAAATTGGCACCGGCCAACACGCGACGGACGCTGCCGTCGCCGTCAAGGGCGTACTCCGTACTCCACAGGTGAGAAAAAAGATACAATAATCCTAAAGAAAATAACGATCTTTATAAACAAATAAAAATTCCCACAGTAATCTTGAAGGAAATTAGAATATTGATTTATTTCAGTCTGGCTACAACATCAACGGAGCGCAGTACGGTGCCGTTAGCGGTGAACTCCAGTCGCAGAGTCTTGGAAGGGTAGGTTTGCAAAAATTGAACGTCCCAGAATGCTACCTCTTGAAACTCTTCTTATTCGAGATTTTGTTTATCTCTTTTTGAAGCGTATTCGATTTTTCTTCGTTCTCCAAAACTAATAGGATGCATCGAAATGTTGAAATCTTCCCCGGAAAGTCTTTTTTCAAAAATTGTCGCGGCAACCCCCATTTCCAATGCCCTTTTGAATAGGACCAAGGCAGAGAAAATTTTACGCGAATTTCACAAAACTGCTCCCTCGAGTTTATTTTTGCACTTTTCTTAAAGTGGTTCGGGCGTTTGTCCAGCTAGGCCATCATCAGGGGATTTTTGAGATCAAGATTCTGATACCCGGAAAATCTTTGCAATGTTGAAGCATACGCCTGGAAAATGTCTGGGATATTCCCTGGATTCTCTAATTCGAGCGCTTTTTACGTAATCTAGATGGAGCACGAAATTGATCTCAACCTGAGAAATAAGAGGGAAAAGTATTGTGCTGAGGGGGGAAGCAATTTAGCTACGAGAATGAGAATTTTCTCTGCTTCTCCGTGCCTCTCCAAAATTGGTCCGCTATTTCGCTCAATCAAAGAAAAGGGAAAGGAGGAGGAGGGACCCTTTAGGCCTCGCAAGACCCCCTCTTTTCGTACATACACAACATTTTGCTGCCGGGGCATTATTCTATTCTTTAACGCGGAGTCTAGTCTTATTCTTGCACTCTCTTTCTTGCCAAATTCTCAACTTTTTTCATAATACTTCGGGATTTTGTGCTTCTTTACCCTCTATCTTCACATACTATTTTCATGTTCTACTTTTCCCCCTCTCCAAAATCTGTCTCTCGCCCGTTTATTACATTTGTTTCGCGCGACTCACCGCGTTTACATGATTCACGTCCCGAATTTTAGCGAGTCGACCAAATTCTCAACCCCTAAGCTTCAATCTGAAGCTCGCAATTTTGCGATTCTGCATCGACGAAGTTCAATTTTTCCACTTTCTCTTTGAAATTCAAAAGCGAATTTGTAACGCTGCAAATTTGATGCGGATTTTTCAATATTTTACTTTTTCTCGCTATTTCTTCCATTTTTCCTCTGCATCTATTCCCATTCTTTCTTCTATTGATTTTTCTCAAAAAAAATAGATTTTTTTGCAAATGTTTTTATTTGCAGGCCCAACGCCTACGCGTCGTCGACACATATGAGCACCCGCAGCGCGCACTCATCGGCACGATCGAGGCCACTATTCGGGCTGTCGACGAGGCCGAGGAAGAACTCGAGAAGGAGCCCTACATCGAGATCCCCAAGTTCCCAGGTAACTGAGGGTCAGACTACCCAAAACTCGATCCCCACAGAAAAATAGCGTGTCACATTGAGAGAGTAAAAGAGCACGTCTTCTTTTCGTCTCTCGAAACGATACGCTATTTTGTTCTGAAGGTCGAGTTTTAAGAAGTCTGAATGAGGGAACATTCTGGGAAGGGGGTTTCAGAAAAATTTCAACAATTTTTGGGGATTTCTAAAATATTTTTAAAAAATAAAAAATTTGGGATTTGCGGAAAATTCTAGACAAATTTCGTTGGAAATTTTTAACAAAGAAAAAACTAAAACAACTTCAGACGACTCAGCGGAAAGAAAATGGGTGGAAGAGCAGGTGGCCGTCAACAAGGAGAATGTCAACGAACGTCTGGCCGCTATGGGCGCCGCCACTGCGCAGGTCAAAAATTTTGAAGAAAAAAATTAAAATGAAGAATTGCAGGTGGTCCAATGGACGGCTGTCCAGGACGAGTACGATGAACGAGTGGGCACCGCCGTGGCGACCATCGGCTCGAATCTGCCCGACGTCAGCAGAAACGTCCGACAGATGACCACCTTCATGGAGACCAGAAGAAGGTAATTAAGTCCTAATTAGAGCAATTAACCTTCGAAATTTCAGCGAAGACCTGGTCGAGGCAACCCGGCGACTGTGCAATGCGTTCGGCGACTTCTTGACTTCGGTCAACCCGGAACATCAGGTTGGAAAATAACCAGCAAAAATGAAATAATGGGATAATTAAACCCAAAAAATTAATCATTTTTGAAGAGCAAATATAACTTAGAAAGATCAAAAAATCAATATATCAACTTTGAGGAGAAGCGAACTACGGTGTTGGCCGCTGCGGGTCGCGTGGGCGACTTCTCGCAGCAGGTGATCAACACGATGGACGAGCCGAGCTCCAACGAGCAGTCCTTCCAAGACGCGCTCGTCCAGAAGGCCAAGAACGTCGCTACGAGCACTGCGCAACTCGTACTCAGGTTAGTCGGGAGGGAAAATTTGCAGAAAAAGTCGAGTTCTCCCGAAACTGGCAACTGAGAAATGACGGGATGACGTGGGGGCATGAGCCATCTTTTCCCCCACACCATTTCTCCCTACTTTCGCACCCTCGCCTATCCGTAACTAGAGCGCTCACATCATCTCGTAATTGCAACAATTGCCTACGAAATTTAAAAATTGTTGAATATCATCCTAAGGGCCTAAAAACGAAAAATTAACAGCACATTTTCCGAGGTTTACATTTGGTTAGATGGTGAATTGAACATTTTTGGAATAGGTTTCAAGGAAATGGTTAATCTATTGAGCTTCATCTAACTTTGCTACTGACGTTACAAATGTGATCTTGAAAATTCGTAGCTTTGCCAGAATCTATCCCCGAAATTTTAGCCTCTTGTTCCTTTTGTTAGTTTTGCCCATTTCTAGCTCTAGACAAAATCGGGCAGGGAAGGGAGGGCCCTTTAAAGCGAGGGGCCAAATGTTATAAAAGATGAAGAGCCTCCTTTGGCAAAAGGGATTATGTCCTTAGGGAGGACATGATTGAGAGTTTCGAATAGAAGAAGTGAAAGCAAATCGGGAAATAGTACCCAAAACCTAAAGTTAGAGAAAGAAACAAAGGGGAAATAGGATGGAAAAGTAAGAGAGTGGGAAAGATAGAATGACGGATGTGTCAAGAAAGCACATGCAAATGAGCCGTGCTTTGTCTTTGTATCCGTTTCTCTACGCTCTCATAAATGTGATCCACTATTTCGCTTTTCTTCCCTTTTCTATAATCTTTAAATGCTATTTCTCCTTTCTCTAACTCTTTTTCCTGGCTTAGAGAGGGCTTTATACTTGACACATTGCTACCCCCAAGAGTCAGACGCCTAAAATGTGCATCTGTTCCCCCAAAACTCTTTCTCTTTCTCTTCCCTTCAATTTCCCATATTATTTCCTTCTCCATCTTTCTCTAGCTCCTACTTCCTTATACAATTTCTGCATCTTTTCTCTCTCTTTATTTCTCCTACTATTTTCAATTTTAAAGAAGATATAAGCCCCCCTGAGGACCGATGTATCATAGCGCCAAAGACTTTGGATAAATCCCCCGCTTCTCTAAAAGCTTCATTTTGGAGTACTATTTCCCCTTTTCTCTAGACATCTTGGTCTACAATGGTCTATGTAGGAAATTTTGGTACTGACCCCCAAGGCCCATTTTAGAGCTCCTCTCCGGGCTTTATTCTAGAGATATATCAGCTAGGAGATTTGGATATTACTATCTAGTGCACTTTGGTATTTTGAAGCGCTAAATATGGTAAGACTTGGCAAATACTGTAATTATCATTACGCAAAGGGAATTTTTTGATTAAGTTGGTATTCTCAACCTATACAGATTTTTGCTGAAAAGTAAACAACAAAAATGTCTGTATTTTGAAACGTACTATACCGGCGAAAATACGGGAAAATTGTGATCTTGCGAATGCCAACCTAGCTATTCCCTGATTCGAATTATACGTCTCGAGCGTAAAATTCAGGGTGCGTATAAAATTTCTCTGAGTCCAACCCCAAAATTAGGAGAGATTTCCCCTGCTATAGAAAAGTTCTGTATAGGTTCATCAAAACGTCTTTTTTCTAATTACAGATTGAACTTTGCAGAATTTCCGATATAAAAAGGGATCAAATTTTATATACGTTCTCCCTCCCAGCGCCGTATAAGATTCTAATTTCGTTACTCGGTTTTTATTAGCGTAATTTTCGCGATTAACGTTGTTTCGCGAAATTAATTTGATTATCACCATTATATGAGGGGGATTGCGTTATAATATGCCTGTTTCTTTGCGCCTCTTAAAAATCGCACGCTATTTCCTCATATCCAGTTTGAAACGTCTATATTTCTTGTTTATCCTCAACCTTTGCTGCCCGTCACTTTTTTTGTCGCGATGTCTTTATAACTTTCTCTGAATATTTTCTGCATCTCTATCTCTAATGTTATTTCTCCAATCTTTTTTTCTCAAACTATCTCGCGTCAAACAAGGCAACGACTTGCATCTTGCGTCACCTCTCCTCTCTGCCTCGCTCCCTCCCAGCGCCGGTCGTTCTCCTCGACTGATAGACTATTCCGGTAGTCCGGTCGAAACTCGCGCCGTTCTTCTCGATTCCATTCACACATATACACACACACCACACTACGAGCCTCCATCCGTAGTGCGATCGATTCGCCGTATACGAGAGACCAAGCCCGTAGTGATTTGACTTCCAACTACACGAGTCGTGAAACCCCTATGTACTATTCCGTTCAGCCCCGTATTCATACCGTAGTGCAATTCAATTACTACGAGGGCCGGCTGCCCAGACCCAGGAGTTTCTATCGCTCGAATAGTCAACTTTCAAGGTTTCTCACCCGGGGTTTTAGGGGATATAAAACTTTACGGGCAAAACCTCTAGGCGTTGTTCTTAAATCGATAAATTAGCCGGTGTTTTCTGCCGCGATTTACACTTTTAGAGGGGAACGCCCTGATGCGCGGGTGTTGATTTATCGATTTTTTACACCTGCGCTAATTCGCTGGAAGGTTGGGGATAAAAAAATCAGATTTATCATTTGAAACTTGTTTTTTCGTTTTCGGGAAGATGACGAAATGCATGTGTTCAAACTTACTTTAATTCATAGGACTCTTTAGGCCTCAAAATGAAATAAACCAATAGAGAAATTTTTTGAACTTATCAAATATATATATATATATAATTTAATAGAAGATAACTTTTAAAGAAAAATGAAAATTTCAATGTTTCCAGAGCCAAGACGGTCTCGGCAGATTGCCAGGAGCCGGCACTACAGGAGAAGGTCATACACTCGGCGACGCAATGCGCGTTCGCGACTTCCCAGCTAGTTGCTTGTGCCCGTGTCGTGGCGCCAACCATCGAAAACCCACAGTGTCAGGACCAACTGCACTCCGCTGCGAAACAGGTACACGGACAGCATTTTTTTTTTTTTAAATGTGATATTTTTGTCATTTTGATAGAAGAATAAAAGTTAGCAAAAAGTATGATATGTTTCAAAAGGAATTCAAATGGAAATTTCTATTCTTATATGGCTAATTTGCGTAAAAAATGTGTTCAAATTAGAAGAAAATAAACATAAAAGAGCTAAAAACGAAATACAAGTTTAAAATAATATTTTTAAAATTTTCAGGTCTCTCACTCGGTCGAAGAGCTGCTTATCGATTCCGAAACGGCTTGCTACAGAAGTCGCGGCGACGGCGAAAGTGCTCTGCGCGACATTCACAGCGCAGCTAGACAGGTACGGTAACAAGATAAAAATTACGAAAAACAGTAATTTTAAACATTTCAGACTATACTTTAAAATTAGCAAAACGAAAACCAATTTGTTGATCCTCAAAGTCGGAAATGCGAAAAATTTTAGATTCTATTTAAAAATTCCCATGGTAAAAACTCAGTTTAATTACTCGTAAAGCAGGAATTGAAACGTTTTCATAGTCCAGATTTTCTCCAACGCCCATTAACCCAAATTACACTTGAAAAAAATTGTAATCCAGGTCACCCACGCACTCGACTCTCTGCTGGATCATGTGAAGACGAGCCCCAGAAGTCGAAGGGTCGTCGAGGAGGAGCAGTACAACGAGATCCTCAGACGCACCAACCGAATCATCGCTCATCAGGTAAGCATTCTTTGGAAGTAGGGGTGGGATTGCAAGAGCTTTAGAAACTGTCTCCTCCAATTTTTGATAGCGGAATTGAAATTTTATTTTTCTGAAAACTAAAACAAAGACTTGCCATTTCGAAACATAAACTTTAAGGGAAAGAAAATTTAAACAAATATAATAACAATAATACAAATACAACTTAAAAAATAAAATTATCTAAAATTTTAATTTTCAGGGTCCCAGCGAAGAAATGACGCGCGAGGCGAAGAAAGTCATCCGCCAGAGCCAGATTCTCCAGGAGCAAATCGAGACCGAGGCCAGGGAGCGGCCAGAGCAAAAGGACCGACTTCTCGATGCGGCAAGGAAGGTCGCCACCGCTACCAGCAACATGATCGAAGCTACCAGGGTAGGTTTCTGAGAACTTGGGAACTTGAAGGAAATTTGAAACTCGTGAAATATTACAATTTTGAAGTCTTCTATTATAGAAATTTGATTCAGGAATTGAAAAACTTGCCAAGATATCGTTTTTATATATCAATTGTTGAAACCTTTCTAAAACTTGAAATTGAAATATTCAGGAATGCGAGTCTCGCCCCACCGAGGCTGAGTCGGAGATGGCGCTGAGAAATGCCGCCGAACGGCTGGCCAACGTGACGAACGAAACCACGTCAGGTATGGCAATTAGCGAGTTAATCACCTTAATTAACTCTAATTAATTGGAGTGATTAGGGCAGTTATCTCGATCAATTAATATTTTTTTGAAATGATCGAATCTAATTATCTTGAATGAATGAAATTATACAACGTTGAAGTTAGCTAGGGTAATTATCCCGGGCTAATTACAGAGCAGCAAGCCCGCTACATCATGGAACGCTTGGAGGAGGCAGCCAAAGCTACGGCCTATGATGCAACCCAAACGATTGCCGCTGCAAACCAGGCTAAGGTACGCGAAAATTAGAGTTTTAAGAATTACGGTAACTTTCCTGCATGTGCCAAGCAATTCTACTATATACGAATGCAAATATGCTAATTTCTTCGGGATATAGCACAGTGGCGAAGGTTGCATGATAGCTGGTGATAGGGAAAATTTATTTAAATTAAAAGTATATATATATATAATTTCTGAAAATGAGAGTCCTGACTTTGTGAAAAAGTGGGCGTGTCATTCTTCGTTGTGCATTCTGCATTTTTTTTTGCAATCGTGTCGCACAGTCACAGAGGCTGCTTATGCAAGGCTGCCAATTTGCAGGGAGGAAGTGGTGGAAAGAAACAGCACACCGAAACTACTGAACAACTGTTGGTTGACGATGAACACTCCGTCCTGCGTTTACACTAAAATAGAAAGTTAATGACGGACCGAAAAAATCAGAAAAATTCAAAAAAATACATTTGAAACATAGGAAACATTTCTAGTCCCGAGATGTTAAACTCCTTCTATGCTTCAAAAATCGCTTTGAAAATCAAGAAACATAGAAAAATCTATTCTTTTCTTAATCTTTGAAACATTTTTCTATGTTTCTGAATAGCATTTGAAAATTCTCACTGAAAAATCTTTTTCAATGGAAATTTTCAACAAAAATCTAGCTTAATAAAAGTATTATTAAGATCATGAAATTTGGAGTAAAAACAGGAGATTTTAAAATATGAACTTCATGGTCTCTCCATTCTAGCTTCTTGAATTGAATTCAAATATTATGCATGTTTATAAACAAAATTCCCGCCTTAAATATCCGTAAGAAATGTTACCGTTGGGTTAGAAATTTATCAAAAGCTTCATAAATCTTATCTTGCCACATTTTCTAAAAACCGTTGAATCTGAAAATCCAAAACTATCTAATAAGCATTTGATCACATATCCTTACCTAAGCCTTATATATCTAACTTCGATCAGTATAATCAGTATTTTATCAGGTCTTAGTAAAACTAAAGCTACTTATCAAAATAAAAAAAGAGAAATTCGAAGTGATAAGGAGCTGAAAATTGCTCAAATTAATTCAAACCAGCCTTACCATTGCCATCTTTCTTTATTCTTCATTCTTGAGAGAAAATTTATAATTTCTCAAAAATATCACCAAAATTCGAATAATATCTGATGAAAAAGTTTATTTTAAACACTGCCTATAGTAAGATTTTCTAAGAGTTGAATAGTTTCTATGAAATATTTTTGTAAATTGTATCTAGACTATATATGCCCAATAAATTTCCCAAAAATCACATTCGAAATTTCCTAACCCACGAAATTTTATTGTAACTTTTCATTCTAATTAATTCTTAACTTTCACGGTTCTAAACTCTAACTTCAAATTTCTTAACATTTTCAAAATTTTCTCAGAATTGAAAATTGTAAAATCAAATATTCCTCTAAAAATCCGGGGGCTTCCAGAAAATCGATACGTAAGTGAACAGAAAAAGAATCAAATTGTGCGACGTTTTTTGCGGTGCTTATAATTTTCACGGGGCTTCCAGCGCGTATCTTTCAAAATAGAAACCAAAATTAAAAAAGAAGCGATTTCGCGGCACGCTGTCTGGCCACGCCCCTTTTTATCCGAACTCTATTTACAGCGAAAACCAATATTCGAATATCGCCGGAAGCCTCCTGATTTCTCCTTATTCTAATTTTTGTTTATTTTCCTAAAATTGTCTCGGTTTTTTTAAATCACAGATTTTTTTTCTGATTTTTACCGCCAACCTCCCTGTGGGGGACCATGCACAAGCAGCCTCTAACGAACATAGCTTGCAGCACGATTTCACTCCTCTGTTAAAAATGTTCAAACTGGGATACTGTAATTTTTTGCTACAGTATCCCTAAAATGGGTCACTGTAGCTTTCAAGAACTACAGTACTCCTTAAAAATGTAGCTACTGTAGTTTTCTTTAAAACTATGGTAATCATAAAAACTATCCGCTTTCTAACATTCCTGAATTAAAAATAACACCAAAATTTTGAGGTGCAAAATTTTAGATTTAGGAAAATTTATGATGAAACAATTTTAGGAGATCATTACCACAAGATCCTCTGTCGAGTTGCTTGTTTATGAGTGCACCCAAACCGCAGAGCACGTTCCGAAGCTGATCACCTGCATTCGGGAAAGTCAGCAAGCCAAAACCTCTGAGGAGAAATTCCGTGCTCAGTCCAGACTCATCCGACAGAGTAATGAGGTTGGATTTGTTGTTTAATTAAAAATCTTATTTTTCATTTGTATGCTTTTAAGTAAACCAGACTTATAAAAAGTTGAAGTTGATTTTAAGATTTTCTGACACCTATATTAAAAATGAAAACAAAGTGAATGAAATAGAAATTTCAAAAGATATAATCAAAAATGAAATAAAGAAAATAAAAGATAAAACAATTCTCCAGATCGTCTCGCCGGCGACAAGACTCGTCGAATCGTCGCGAACTTCGATCAACTCGATTTCGGAACCGCACGTCGCCTCGCACCTCCACGAGACATCGTCTTCATTGGCCAACTCCCTCGTCAAATTGAGAACCGCCCTCAACGCCGCTCAGCAGTTGAATTTCAGGTAAAAGACGAAAACATTGAAATTTTGCTAGAAAGAAATTGATGAAGTGAGAATTTTAAAACTGCTCCTATATGAAGTTTTTTTACTTTCAAATTTGTAGAAAAGGTTTAAAAACACAAATTTTTCAGCCAGCAGCTAGTCTACTCGGAAGCGCTGATTCGCGAATTGGACGAATATCTGCAAGACACGCAGCGAATGGCTCACGCTAGGCAACTCCATCCGCAGAGAGGTAGCAAAATCAAATTTTTGAAAAAAAAAGTCGGATAGAAAAATTTGAACATTTTAGAAAAATATAATTCTAAAAAATTAAATACGAAAATTTGAGGAGTGACTGCTTCGTCGGCGTGCACGAAGCTGATGTCGACGTCGCGTCACGTCGGCTCCGCCGTGGCGCAGTTGGTCACCGCGGCGAGCGCCAACGACGACCAGCAGCACATTGGGGCGAGCGCCGTCGAGCTAGCTCAGGTTAGACCCGGATTGACAGGATTTTTTTTTTTCAAAAATCGAACAAATTTCATATCGAAAATCAATAATTCCTTGTGTTGAAAATCCAGCAAATTCGTCTACTTCTATTTGTTGAAGGAAATCAGTCCACTTTCTATAGAAAAAATAATGATGAAACATTTTTTAAAATAATAAAATTGTGCAAATTGCAGAATCTCCGAGATTTCACCGAAGAAATCCGCGATGTACTTTCCGTGCGCTCCGACGTCAACATCGACCGTCTCGTGGTATCTGCTCGATCCGTCGTTCACGACTCAGGCCTGGCCTTCGACAAGGTCAGAGAGAAAGCACCGGCTGCCCAGCTGAGTGAGGTCGCCAGACAAGTGGCCAACAGCCTTCGACAAGTCATCGCCTGCATCCCCGACAACCAGCACGTCGAGACCGCCATTCAGGAAATCAGGTATTATTTACTGAAGAGAACGTGTCGATACTCATATATTGACTTTGCTCTCCAATCAACGATAAACTTTTGAACTTGAAAACAAAAAATACTGACATTATTTTGCAGCAAAATGCAAAAAGGCCCTTTCTGGGATCTATAAAAAAAAAAGTCCTTAAAAAATGAAAGAAAGGAAAGACGATGGAAAATAATATTTTCAGAAAAGTCTCGGCCTCAACTCCCTCCAAGGAAATGGACGTGAGGACGGCGGCCCAAAAACTGGTGGAATCGACCTCCGAGCTGTTGCTTTCCGTCAACCAACCTCAGCACAACGAGGCCGTCAATGCGTTCGTTGGAAGGTACGAAACAGACATTGGAACGCTTTCCACCGCAAAAATTCTATCATAATCTCTCGTCCCATTATTAAGGATAGTAATTCCAACGTTGACTGGAATATATTCCACACCACGTAAAGGATATTTGCGGTAATCGGAAACGTCCCAACGTCTGACGCGAAACTAAAAATGAAATTCTGACTTTTTAAAAATTAAGTCTAAATTACCGTTCAACCTTTTAGAAATTAAATAAGAGCTTAAATTGAATTTTTTTCAAAATTAAAACAAAGAAAAATATATGCATATTTTTTTAACTTCAGCTATACCAACTTCCACACGGCGGTGATCGCAGCGATCAAAAATCTCCCCGATATGCCAGCTAGAATCGCTACGACCGAATTGCTCGAAAAGGCCCGCGAAGAGGCGATTTCCGTCCTATCCAGAAGCAGTTTGGCATCAACGGACATTTCTCACATGCAGGAGCTTGCAGAGGAGAGCAGGTTAGAAAAAATGAAAAGTAAAGGCTTGCAAAAATTCGAAAAATACAAATTGCAGATCCTTCACCTCGACCGTCAACCAGCTCGTGGACTCCATCGGTGGAGAGGAGCCTTGGCAGCGTGAATGTGATGCGGCACTTCGTCAAATTCAAGCAGTCAGGTAAAGGATCAGATTTTATAGAATATAAAAGCGTATTTTTAAATTAGTAAGAATAGAATATCAAATTACAAAATTTGAACTGTATTTTTTAGGCATTTGGCGGAACAAGCGACCGTGCCGGTGAACGACGACAGCTACTTTGGCAGTTTGGATCGGGTGACGGAAGAGGCAAGGAAGCTGGGCGAGGCTATGACCGGCATCGCGAGAAACGCGAAGAACTTGGACACCAACAGTCTTTGTACCAGTGTGAGGTGGGAGACGGACTTCTTGACAAAAAATCGAGAGAAACGACTTTTTTGAGAGACTCAGAAAATTTTGAGACAATTTTTTGCGCTTTTTTGTTATATAAAAATCTCATTTTCTCAAAAGATCAAAAACTCAAATTTGTATGACAAATATGAAGAAAATTTGAAGCGTATTTTAAAAATGACAATTAAAAAAATGCAGATCTTCCGCGGACGCAGTCTGTCGTTTGGCCGAGGCGGCGAATCAATCCGCCTATTTGGTCGGAGTGGCGAACCCCAGGAGCACGAGGGGCAGGGCGGCCATCGTTGATGGGGCTGCGCTCAGACGAAGTGCACAGCTCGTCAAGCAGGTCTGCGACCGAATCGCTACCAGGAATTACAGTCAGGTAAAAATCTTTAGAAGCTGAACATTTTGAAACAAAACCGACTTTTTCAAGCGTGTATGATATATAAGTGAAATCCCCCTAACTCGTATATATTGGAAGAGGGATATATGAAATCTCAGATTTGATCAAAGAAAACAATTACGATTTAAAAGTAAAAAAATTGATTTTTGTCTTCCAGGAGCAACTTCTGAACGACACGACAATTGCTGCGAAACATACCTCCTCAATTGCGAACATGTGCAGAAACGCGTCCGAGAGGTCGGTCAACGTCAACGTCAAAAAGCACCTCGTCAACAGTGCCAAGGAGTTGGCGGCTAAAACTTCGGGTGAGAAAAGATCGATAATGTTGATTTGTTGCAAATTTTTCGGAAATCAATAAAATAAGGGTCATTTGTCGACTTTAAAATACGTTTTTAAAAATAATTTCTTCAGAAAATCCGCGAGATAAATGATTTTTAGAATAAAAAAGTGAGAATTAAATAAGAGTTTTTTCAGCCTTGATCACAGCCGTCCGCGCGTACGACACTCGACCCACACCAGAAACGGAAGCGGCCTGCACCGAGACTGCCGCTGCACTGAAATCGGCCACCGAGCAGCTCGAGCATTTCATCGAGAATTCCGACTTCGCCGCTCTACCCGGGCAAATTAGCGATGAGGGCAGAGCGAATCAGGTAAAAATCAAGACACCGGGATTTTAGAGTGAGCGAATATAAACAAAGGAGAGAAATAAGAAAAAGACGCGGTATATCTTTTACGGGCAGTGTGTCAGTGTTTCGGGTGGTATATAATACAGGAGGCCAGAAAAATTCAACAAAAAATATTTAAAATACGAGTGATTTTCAAATAGAACTGAGATTTTCAGAGACCCGTTCTGAACGGGACCAGACAAATGCTGGATGCGAGTGCGGAGATGATTAGGTGAGTTTCGTTTTTTAATTAAGAGAAAATTTGAAAAACATACAAATCTTCAGAACTGCCCGAAGCCTCGCCTCCGCTCCGAGGGATTCAGCGATCTGGCAGCGACTAGCCGACAACAGCCGAGACGTCAGCGACTCCATCAAGGGATTGGTCGCCGCTATCAGGTTGAACTTCAAAAAAATAGTTAAATTGGATCATCAAGAAAGTTTAAATAAATAAAAAAAAAAACAAATAAAAGGAATTAGAGGTAAACGTTTTCAGAGACGCCGCCCCTGGACAGGCCGAAATGGACCGAGCGATTGAGTTCTTACAAAAACTGATCGTGGAGATCGAGCGCTCGGCGATGGACGCCTACAAATCCCCAAATACGGTCAAAGGCCCCCAGAAACGAATGCAACAACAGGTCGGACACGCCACACATGCGTTGGAGGAGAAGGTTGGTTTGAAAAAGAATAATCAGAAACCAGTCATTTGAATATGTTTCGAGAAATCTTTATAGAAAACTTCTTAGAAAAGGAAATAATTTAAGACATAATTTTAGTGTTTCAATGAATTTTTATAAAAACTACTTTAGGTCGACCCACTGAGAATGGCGGCCAAAGGAAAGGGCGAGGACTTGCCTCATTGCGTCGAAGACCACTGCCGGACCACAGAGGCACTCGTTATGGCAGCCTGTCAGGCTGCTAGTTTGTCGCTGGATTCTGCAACTCAGGTATAAAAATGAATTTTTTTTAATCCAGCAAGTGTATTGAAATTACAGTATTCTGAAGGGGGAGATATGTGTAATCCAAAGTTGTTTAAAGTCTCGATTTAAACGAAAAATTTGAATTTCAGGCCGAAATGTTCGAACGAGCCAAGACCGTGGTCGAAGCCGAACTGGAAATGATGATTGCATCCCGGGATGCGGGTGGAAATCAGGTAAAAAAACTACAAGAGATGAAACCTTCAAAAATTTTAATTTAACAAAATAATTCAACTCCAGAAGGCCCAGGAAGCGCACCGACGCGTCGATGAAGCGGCGGAGCAGCTCAAGGACGCCCTGAGCGACATGCGGAAGACCGTCGGGAAGATCAGCTCGGACGAGGGTGCGGTCGAAGGTTAGCTTCTTGAAATGTTTTATTCGAAAGCAAAATTGAAAATCGACGCTTTTTGATGTAAAATTTTCGTTAGCAAAATATTCTTAAATTTAAAAACTTCAGGCCTCGTGGACAACATCGCTCACTCTATCGAGTCGACTGACAGTGCAGCCGCTACTCAGGTAAAACTTCGAAATTCAGAAATTGAAGTTAAATCGGCTTTATCTTGAAGTTGGTTTTTCAACCTGAATCTTTTGAAGGCTTTGTTTCTAATCAGATCTAGAGTGCACTTTCGCCAGACAAAGAGAATAAACAATAGGGAATAGGTCGCAAAGGCTTTATGACACGATCGTTCTCCCTAAGACTGCTTCGAATTCCAATTTTCCAGGGCACGTTCGCCGACGTCCAAACCCGGATGGTGGCTGGTCTGGAAGCGATTCGATCAATAGCCAATGACATGCCCTACGCAAAACCCGAAGTTCTCGGTGGCCTGGCCGTCAACATGTCCGAAAAGTACCGCGGCGTTGCGATGGATGCTCGACAGGCCATCACGATGCTCACCAACCCCGATCTATCACATCGACTCAAGCTGTCCGTTCAGGTTCGCCAAATGGAGGGCTCAGTTGATCAAATTCGAGATTTTTTGCAGAGAAAAATTCAAAATAACTCAATTTGAAAGATTCGAGATATTTATTTTTTGCAAGAATTAGAAAAAACAATGAATTTCAGAAACTTGGCAATTCCTGCATCCAAACGGTGAAAATCGCAGGAAAGAAGCGAGCCTATCCGACCGACACGAGAATTTCTGAGACACTTCTCACGGAGACCAAAATTGTCGTCGAACGAGTCGAAGAAGTACTCGCCGCACTTCACGAGGGATCCAAGGGAACTCAGGTTAAAAATTAAAAAATAATAACAATAATGAATTAAAAAATGTTCAGGCCTGCATCAACGCAGCTAACACTGTATCGGGAATCATTGGCGACCTCGACACGACGATTCTGTTCGCGACGTCGGGGACGCTGAATCCATCAGACGCACCCAGGGACTTCCAATACCATCGAGACGTCATTCTCAAAACAGCCAAGGCTCTAGTAGAGGATACGAAAGCGCTGGTGGCCGGCGCTGCTAGCAATCAGGTTGGTATAATTTCGAAGAAAAAAATATACACACACGCATTCAGGAACAACTCGCGGTGGCCGCGCAGAACGCCGTCCGAACGATCGTCAATCTTTCCGACGCGGTGAAGAACGGCGCGGTCGCGCTGAAATCGGAGAACGCCGAGGCGCAAGTGCTCGTCATCCACGCGGTGCGCGACGTCGCTGCTGCCCTCTCCGCTCTGATTCAGGCCACCAAAAATGCTTCGGGTAAGAAAACTTCATTTATTATTATTATAAATAGAGAAAAAGACACCCTTCTTGAAAATAAAATTATAACAAAAAGAAAGATATTTTTCTTAAAATTTTAATGTTTAAAAATTCAGGCCGATCTCTCCAAGACCCGGCGATGGGCCAGCTGAAAGACGCGGCCAAGGTGATGGTCTCCAACGTGACATCTTTGCTCAAGACGGTCAAGAGCGTGGAAGAAAGAAAGGAGCAGGGCGTCAGAGCTATCGAGGCTGCCGTCGACGCAATTGCTCTGGAAATCAGACAGCATGATCAGGTGGGGAGCGGAGAAAATTAAACTTGAATTTTCCAGATTAAAATCATCTAGAAGTTTTAAATAAAAATTCAGGGCTCAAATTTAAAAAAATGAGAAATTTTAAATTTATCAATTCGAATTTCAGGACGCCGGAGACGGGTCGAGTCACGGGTTGGCTCCAGGACAACTCGAGAACGCAACGGTCAATATCAGCGAAGCTGCACAGAGGTGGGGGATTTTGAAAATTTCAACAAGAAGGGTCATTCGGCAAACACTTTAACGATAAAGAAAATTACGAAACGATTTCAGACTGACCACCGCGGCCCAAACCACAGCAGAATCCGACGTCACCGCGGCAGGAAACTTCGCGAGACAGGTATAAAACGAAGACAACCACTTCAACCACAGACTAAATTTAATTTTGATTTTAAAAGAAAACAATTATTTCAGACGGTTTCCGAGTTGCTCAAGATCACAAGGGCTGCTGCGAACGAAGCCGATTCCTCTGAGGTCAAGTACAGAATCAAGGATTGTGGAAGGTTAGTTTAGAAAATAGGAAAAAACTAAATAATAACATGTTTTTAGTAAAAGAAACTAGAAAATAATTTTCAGAACGGTCGGCATGGAAATGCGCGGCCTGCTGATGGCCTTACACGCGATTTTGACGCGATCCTCCGATTCCATCTCGAGGGATTTGTTGGTAGAGGCCGCTAGGTTAGTTCTGAGAAATTAAAAAAAAGACAATAGTATCTAAAGAAAAGACGCCTTTTTGTTAGAAAACGTAGAATACAGAAATATTAGAATTCGAAAATTTTGAAATGAAATTGAAATAACAAGTAAACAATGAAAAATAGTGACAAAAATATGAATTTTGAAATTTTCAGAGGAGTAGCGCGCTCGGTGGGTGATTTGACGGGTTGCTGCGAAGCGCTGAAGTCCGAGGACGGCTGGTACCAAGGCGGTGCGTCGACTGCGAGAAACGAGTCCGCAGCGACCGCCGAGAATGAACTCCTCGGTGCAGCCTCGTCAATTGAAGTCGCCGCAGTCAAACTGGCCGAGCTCCGACCCAGAGTGCAGCAAAATGCTCAGGTAATTAACGGGGATTAATTAGGGCAATTAAACGGAAAGGCGATTAAGGCAATGATCTCAGAACTGAGAAATGTTTAAATTAATCTAATTAAAACGGGATAATTAGGGTGGGAAATCGAGATAATTGCCCTATTTCGAGAAATTAAAATTACTCAATTTACTAAAGCTCCTAAATTTATTCTATTCAACCCAACTTCTATATTCCTAACGCCTACCGTATTCCACTAATATTCGAGCCCTTTTCCTGAAAAATACAAATACAAATACAAAAACTCCCGCTCGTTCCATCGGCCTTTATCTTTGATATGTCTGGTATTCTTGGGTTCGGTCCGATTCACGACAACCAGCATACAAGACGTATCGAAGATCGAGTTTTGTGTCCGGCTTCTACGAGCGTCCTTTGGGTTAATCGTGTTGAAAGAGAATTCATATTTATCGATTTTTCTTCCCAAAATATCGATTTTCCTTACTTTCAGCACGTTGATGAGAGCCTTCCGTTCGACGAGCAAATTTTGTCAGCAGCCAAATCGATAATGACCGCCGTGCAGACGCTCGTCAAGGCTGCCTCCGCAGCGCAGCGAGAACTCGTCGCTCAGGTCGGTTTCAAAAAAGATTCTAAAAATCTCAAAATCCCTTTAAAATGTCAGTTTTTCATGAGAAATAAATCAACACTTGTGTACTTATTTAGAAAGTAAATGTTTCAAAAATTAAACAAAATAATAATAATGCATCAAATTAAATTTGAAAAATTGCAGGGTCGTGTCGAGGGTTCCTCGCGAACGCCGGATCACGAATTCTCGCAAGGCCTCATTTCGGCCGCGCACCACGTCGTCGCCGCCGTCCACCAACTGTGCGAGGCTGCAAATGGGCTCGTTCAGGGCCAGGCCTCCGAGGATAAACTCATCAGTGCTGCCAAACAGGTAATTAAATGGAGCTAATTAGGAGAATAATTAAGTGGGGGTAATTAGGGAGAAGTGGGTACTTAAATTATGGATAATCTTAGAGGCAACTAAATGGGATAACTAAAAAATGAAATTATTCTAGAATGTGTTGAAAATGCTGACAACTAGGGAGCAATTTAAATATTTGTGATAATTGCAAAAAAAAAACTAATAATTTTTCCGAAACTTAAAAGATGCTGAAAAACAAATAAAAGTAACAATTATTTGCAGGTAGCCTCCTCGACAGCGCATGTGCTGGTGGCGTGCAACGTGAAGGCGGACATGGAGAGTCAAGCGAAGCGACGACTCCAAGCGGCTGGCCACGCCGTCAAAACCGCCACTGAACGATTGGTCGCCGCCGCGAGGTGAGGCGTGAAACATTAAAAACAATATGTTTGGAACAAGTTCTATTCTTAAGAAAATGTTTTGAAAGAAGATTTAAAATAATACTATTAGAAAAGATAGGAAAATTTTGAAGAATAAAAATTAAAGAATACTAACAAGTAGTTTTCTTTCTAAAGATAAAAAATTCAGACAACACATCGTCGAGGACGAGCGCAACATCATCATCGCCGACCGCGTCGTCACCGGCATTGCACAGGTGCGGCAATTCGATTGTTTTTGCAAAACTGCTTCCTAGGGTTTAAATTTGTTTAAGAGTACCACCCAAAATATTTCCTAAAGCATAAAAGATTAAAAAAATATAATTTCACAAATTTCAGGTAATGGACGCCCAAGAACAGGTACTTCGCAAGGAGCGAGAACTGATCGCTGCCAGAGAGCAATTGGCCAGCCTCAACAAGGCGCGCTACGAGAAATCTGCCTCTCCGGAGGATCTGTAAGCAGACTTCTTCCCAAACTCGACACGCAGAAAATAATACATCTTTTGGTCGAGTTTAGAGAAGTCTGTCTGTAACATGAAAATTAGCATAATCCAAAAGTGAAAAAATCGACAAATCAAGTGATTTTTTGAGATTTTATTTTTAAGGGATTTTTAGTTTCATTTGAAATAAATTATTTATCCATGTGAAAAATTCTTGAAAATAAAATTCTCCAAAATATTTTGCTGATTCGAAAAAGAATAAAAAAGTATGAAAAGTTTCGGTTTTTGAACCAGCATAAAGAAAATTCTAATTTTAATAATTTAATTCGTTTTTATGAGAGGCAATATGATTTATTTGATACGCAACTTTTAGAAGAAAAATTTGCGTTCTTTGTCTAGTTGAGAGTTGCCGAGATTTGACGAAAGTTAGCATAAATGTTCATTTTTGTGAAAGTTTCAAATTTGCAAATTATGCTAATTTTCAATTGGCAAAAATTGTTTTTTCCACATATCGTTTTCAAATACTGTCATTTTTCTCCAGGTTCGAGGTGGTCAAAGTTTTGCCCTTTAAAAAATCTGCTAAATTTTGAAAATTTCGAATCTGGAAATTATCATAAGCTCACCGAAAGTGCTAATATTCTTATTGTTTGAAAAGCGTCACTCTATTCTTAAAAATGCCTTTGTTAAATTTTATCTTCACCTGAACAACTTGTATACCTAGATCTAGCATTTTATTTCATGTCATTTTATTTCGCGGAAATTTTATTAGGGCTACTTACCGTATTTTGTCCAATGTGAGCTTTATTGCTTCAAATTCGAGAAAATACGGTAGAAAATCACGAATAAAGAAGTTACCTAAAACGAGAAGCTTTGTAAAAAAAATCAGGATGCAATTAACCGTCGTTTGCATGGTCTTTGTAGTCTACCTGTTGTTTTAGGGTTTTTTTTTCGCATTTTTCACCTTCACTCTTAACATTCAGCCCTTCTTTCTCTGAAAAATAATATGGAGAAGGGAAGGAATAGGCTGAATAGTACAAAAGGTTGACGGTGTATGACACGCTCTTTGTAAGAATCGAGTATGGGATTGGTACCCAAGAAGTTGATCCTCAAATTTCGAACTGATTTTTCGCTTTTTTTAATTTTAATCTTTTTAAAAGCCCCAGGTTCCGTGAGTTATTTATACTGGGAAGTAGTCCAGGTCTTCTAGTTTCTGGAACACTTTACCGTTTTCTTATAGACTGCCCGCTAGAGAAGAAATTTCACTTCTTCGAAGAGTTGTCATGACTCAGTTTTGCCTGATTTGATTTAAAAATTCATAACTTCCGTAGTTCTAAACCAAATTGAATGATTCTTTTTTATATAATGGAATTTAGTCCATAGGTTATTAAGAAACAATAAGAAGTTTTTTGGATATCAATTTCTGCGGAAATACGCACTTTTCGTGTCATGATTGCGTACTTTTCGGCCCGTACTACGTTTACGCGTAAATGACGTTGAGAAAATCTGTCCTTCCAGTATGTTGTGTAGATGGACGCAATGAACAACTTTCATCATGGGCAACCCCAGAATCATTACCGCATGAGCTCCCGAATTTTTTGAAGTACGACGGCCAAATTCAGCATAATGTCTTTTTATACATTATTTTCAAAAATTCATGGCTCCCCATATTTCACACCAAACTTCATAATTATTTTCTATTTGGTAGATCTTGAGCAGTAGACTATTGTAAAAATAACAAAGAAATGTATAAGATTCTTATCTAATAAATTAATCATCTCAAAAGTAGTTTCATTTATTGCTGTTAGACTTAATTTATTCAATTTCATCTTGTTGATTTGATGATAAAAATCGGTTCCACTTTCAGGGAAAGCAATATATTTTTGGTTTTATATTACTGTCTCCCTTTTTTTTGATAAAACAGTAGTCACGCTGCTCATTCGCGTTGAAATTGTTGACCAGAGAGTAACAATGACCAAAGTTTCATCACATCGAGTACGCATTTTTGGTCTTCGTTATCTTCAATGATTGATAACCAGACATTTACGACAATTGTTATCTTGAGAGAAAATCGAATTGACAGGAAGTCTGGTTTTCATCAATGACAAATAGTGAAAGTATCAAATACCGACATGATTCAACTTTTATTTAAAATAGTTATCAAAATAAAGCCGTTAGAAAATTATCCATCATAAGATTTTGAGATCCCAAGCCATTCGAAAAGTGTCGATTCGATTTTTGCTCTGGCTTTCGTAAGGGCAGGACTATCTTCGGGATAAGGCAAAAACATATCTGCGCAATGTGATTCACCTGAAATTTCAAATATCATTGTGTTTTTTAGCTCTTAGAATAGGTCAGAGAGACAAAGGGACAGTTTTGAATAGGTCAGGGAGTAGACGTCTAAATTCAACTATAAATACTGGAAAGTTACGCAAAACCCTCTGGGCTATTTTAAGGGCCGATCTTTTGAATATTTTAAGCCTACCTTCAATTAAAATCGGTACAATTGTTGGATTATCACTCTTCAATTTACAGAGAGCACTCCAAGGATCATTACCCCCTGCTGGTAGAATAATATTTGAGGCTCCCTAAATTTGAAAGTTAATTTTGACGTTTTTTTTTATTTAAATTTAACCTTCATTTCCTTGCCACCAAAATATTCAATTGTTTCTTCAATTGTTTGTTCAATCCTTTCTTTTGTGTATTTCGTATCGTTGAAAGCCTCTACGCAGCGATTGATGTGATAACTTAATTTTCCGTTAAAAATTTTTTTTTTTTATTTTACTCCAGAGGAATTTTTCCGCTATCAAAATTGATTGAATTCCGTAAATCGATGTTTTGAAAGAATCCAAATTCATTGCAGGTCTGCCAGAGCCAAGCCCGACCTGAATTTTAATTTTAGACGGAAAATTTTAAATCCATTTACTTCTTGAATTTTCTCCATAGGAAATGTTCTTGTATGTCTGAGTCAACGAATCATAATCAATGTCAGTGCAGTTCTAAAAAGAAATTTTATAAAGTCATGCGCTTTGACTTTAAGATGCTACTAACTGATTCTCCAGAATGGCTGGAATAAAACTGCTCGAAATTCTCTGACCATATCTTCTTCATCTAAATTTATAATTCAGCGAATTTGTGATACAAATATATTCACCACTTTTATTTGATCTAATGTTGAAAGAAATTTATTATTGTGGATCTTGCAAATTGTGCCAATCAAAGAACTCTAAATATTTTTTCTTGGTATTTTATAGGAAAAAACCTCACATGCGCATAAACAACCCAAGAGTATTGCCTATAGATACTTTGCCAGAAAATATTCATATTATTTTGGTTATTCAAATCCAAATCTTGGCATAGACTAAATGATTTTCTAAAATAGATTAAAAAAGAAATTAGAATACCCATAAATTTCTTTGAGTTGGAGTCTTCCTTGGGAAGTTTTCGTCGTCTTGTCGATTTCTTTCAGTGTTTTTATGACACCTTCAATGCATCCATAACCTTTGATCACTTCCATAATGTGTGAAAGGTATTCTGAAAATGAAATATCATCAAAATTCTTAATCTGGTAAGTTACTCTTCTGAACTAATATGATGAATGATGAAAACTATTTTCACCATGACCAAGCTTAACTTTATCTTACCACTGAAGTCAGCTTTCGGCTGAACAGGAGCACTAGAGGCAACGGCGGCTGTTATTAATTCTGGATGTTTGATTCGGAGCCACGCAGATAGCATGCCTGAGATTAAAATCTGTATAAAAAGTTGAAGATTTATTGTCTACCTGAATAACTTCCACCAAAACAACCCCAGGAGGCATTTGCTAATTGTGGGAACTTCAGTTTCATGCCCTGAATGGTCAAAAATTTGTTGAAATAACACTTCGAATTGTACTCTAATGAACTCGGCGAAATCTTCTATTGCTTGTTTTGAGCTTAGATGTTTGAGATTTCCCACTGATAGATCTCTGAATTTGGCTCAAAAATTAGATTATGGCGAAACGATAATCTGAAAAAACAAGACAGCAACAGACAAGAGTATAGGGTAGAGTAGGGGAAAGGCCTTGTATATTTTTCTTTAAAATTATTTCGTTGCCTTTGTTGTCTTGTTTTTCAAGGTTGCCGCGAAAGATGATATGTAGACTCACACCGTAGGCTGAGATTCTCCGATATATCGATGTTCCGGATTAAACACCCATGCTCCGGCTTTCTTGGCTAGTAACATCATGAAGGTGGTATCTGAATGAAGACTAGAAGTTATTCCTGATTTGAACCTCTACCATCTTCAAGCTTAAATCCATTTTCAGGCGATTCGCCACCAAGCATAACAAAGACAGGACCATTCGGTCTGTACCATTTTCGGGTGAAGTAGTATTTCTGAACTTTCTTAAGTGTAAGAATATTATTTCGGGGAAGACCTGCTTGAAGGTGTTGTTATTATCACCGAAGTGATCCACTTTCTGAAGAAAATAATCCTTCTCAACATCTTTACTCAAAGATGATGCATTTTTCTGAAAACTCCGAGTCAAATTATTCGGAAAAAATATCCTAGTCATACGCTAGTCATTCGCTTCAAGCCTTTCCAGAAACCGGTGTCAAGATTCAAATATTTTCGATAATCATCTTCAACTTGAACTGATTCTGATGAGAAGAAAATTATGAATAGATTGAATATTACAAACAGAAGCATGAGAAAACCTGGAAAAATAGTAATGTAATAATGTAGTAATGCAAGAAATTGCGTGAGAAAAGATAAAAAAAAAATCACCTACACTATTTCGTAGATTATTACACTGCTACTTTTCTAAATTGTCAACCATGAAATCCAATGACTAACTTAGACGAAATGATAATGATGAAAGATCAGGAATGATGCGGTGAATTTTGGTCATTTTTCGAAAATTTTCTTCGATATGGCTCCTGTCAAACGTTCAAACATTGCATTCTCAGATTATATTTCCAGTTCACGAGAATGCCAAAATCAGGCACTCTAGATGGCGATTTGATAAATTGATATGAGAAGATGGAGAAATTGGATGCGCTATCGAATCAAGGATCAGCAGAGTTTGAAGGGTATAAAAGAGGAATTTTCTTGATCGAACCATTTTTCCATTAAATAAGAAGGACCCAATTGTCATAGGTAGGTATTTTCACAAGTACTAACCTCATATCTGAACCAGTCTACCCTTTCAAAATCGTGCCTCTGCTTTACCTAAGGCTAGGTATGACTTCAGCAGCGGTACTTTTCCTGCTACTATATTCTAGACGATTTTGTTTTGCTACCCTTAAGCATAGCGGAAGCAAGCGTAAGAAAAAAGTAGTGGGGGAAAATTACCTCTGCTATGACTTCCCGTGCCTGCTCCTTACTCTCAACTATCTTGACCATGAGCATTCCTGATCGTTGATTACATTCCAGCAGGACTGCTTAATGATAAGACAGTTGACAGGCAGAGTACTGGCGCGATGATCGCAGGTGTAGGAAAGGCATAGATATGATTTCGATACCTGTGGACAGCCATGAATTTCAGAATGAAGCTATTTGTCGTCGCTCTGTGCTTGATTCTCGCAAGCGTTGTAATTGCTGGAGGACGTACCGTTGGTAAACGAACTGCAGGCCTTCACAGTGCTCTAAGTAATTTATATATTTCAGCATCATTATCATTAGCGCGCGTTCACACTTTTGCTCTAGAACGAACATTGAGAAATAGTTATTCGGTAAGAGTATGCAAAGAACAGTGCTTCCTTGCGCTCTCGCATCGGATAACGTCATTTCTCAATGTTCGTCCTAGAGCGAATAAAGTATGAAGGCGCACTTATAAACAAGAGGTTGTGATATAAGTAGGGACCGCCATCCCTCTTTTCATTAGATATAGTTGTTGACAATTGTGTTTTATTCTAATTTATTCGGTTACTAGTCAGTAAATTTCTGACATTCGGAGGGAGACTATACAATTCGACCCTCCTCTTTCACGTGGTGATATTGGTTTTTTAAGTCCGCAATTGCGCGTCAAGTATGGTACAAGCCGTGAAAAAGCACAAAAACGGCTGTAAAAGGTCGAAAATTAGTGGAACGCTTGATTTTTTGGATAAATCAATTAAGAATGTAGTACTTTATAAATACTGCCAATTTGGACAAAATTTGTCTTCGCCGAAAAGATGTTATCAAAAAAGTAAGCGAAATCACGATTTTGAATAGGCACCTTTATTGCGGGAAAAGAGCGAGTTCGTTGGAATGCCTGATTTTTAAACATTCATTTCCGATAATTAACTTCCAAAAATAAAATCATTAAAATTTTAAAATAATTATTCAAAAATGAATAGCGATGGTCAAAATCTGCAAAATGGTACATAATATGACTTATGAAGTCAAATCTATAAAATCAGTCGGCGGTCCCTAGATATAGGAGTTTCACTGCTCCTCGGAAAACGTGAAACTGAATTTGAGACAACGAAAGTTAAACGTTTACATGCATTGGGGCGTATTAATTCCATACATATATTTAAGCATGATATTAATATTTTAGGCGGGGGAGATCCGTTGTTCCTTGGAAAGAGAGACTCCGGATTTACATCAGGTATGATTTTTTCTGAAATATTTTAAGCATAATATTGATATTTTAGGCGGAGGAGATCCGTTGTTCCTCGGAAAGAGAGACTCCGGATTTACATCAGGTATGATTTTTTCTGAAATATTTTAAGCATAATATTGATATTTTAGGCGGAGGAGATCCGTTGTTCCTTGGAAAGAGAGACTCCGGATTTACATCAGGTATGATTTTTTCTGAAATATTTTAAGCATAATATTGATATTTTAGGCGGAGGAGATCCGTTGTTCCTTGGAAAGAGAGACTCCGGATTTACATCAGGTATGATTTTTTCTGAAATATTTTAAGCATAATATTGATATTTTAGGCGGAGGAGATCCGTTGTTCCTTGGAAAGAGAGACTCCGGATTTACATCAGGTATGATTTTTTCTGAAATATTTTAAGCATAATATTGATATTTTAGGCGGGGGAGATCCGTTGTTCCTCGGAAAGAGAGACTCCGGATTT
This sequence comes from Diploscapter coronatus, assembly GCA_964036155.1. Taxonomy (NCBI): domain Eukaryota; kingdom Metazoa; phylum Nematoda; class Chromadorea; order Rhabditida; family Rhabditidae; genus Diploscapter; species Diploscapter coronatus. The sequence continues at coordinate 40,972,537 of OZ038422.1, read as the reverse complement.
ACATCAGGTATGATTTTTTCTGAAATATTTTAAGTACAATATTAGTATTTTAGGCGGGGGAGATCCGTTGTTCCTAGGAAAGTGAGACTCTGAATTTACATCAGGTATGATTTTTCTGAAATATTCCGGCATGATGACCATATTTTAGAATAAAAACTCTCTATTATTGAACATGTTGGAAAATAAGAAGAGATAATTGAAACTTGGCATTTTCAAGGATGAAAATCGATAAAATCAATTATATAATGCTTAGATTCTGATAGTTATTAATCAAAATAAAAAGACATCTAGAAACGAATGCAATCTTAACGATTATGTCTATTTTCAAATGAATTTTGTCGATTAAAATCTACACTTTTCGTCTATCATATGAAAGAAAATAATCAATGCGACTAGTTTTGTAAATAAATTTTGATGAAATAAACTTTACTCATGATAAATTTTAGTTCATAAACTGATAAAATGCTAAACATGATTACTTCAGATAAATTAAGTCATTTATTTACCATATACAGGGTGCGGAATAATTATTGTCGCGCTTGTTCGTGTGCTAATTACTAGCGAACTATGAGCTCAGATAACTTGGGATAACTTTCTAAATTGATTCTAGCATTATGCGATATAATTACGCTAAAAATTTCTAGAAAATATCTTTATAACTAAGAGACAAATTTTTGAAAAATAGTATGTTATGCCTGCTGAATCAAGCTATCTTACAATTAGGGATGAAAAAATGTTTAATTTTGCTTATTATATGTCCGTATTTGGTTTTTCACTTCAGTTATACAGCGTGCCTTATGAACCTTTAACAATCATATATCATGGCCCCCAAAAATTTTCTTATGAATTTATGATCGTTAGCATCTAAGGATTCTATAAAAAAAATTATTTGGAATAGTTGGTGCCAGATTATACACATTTGGCAGCAAATAATAAGTGCGACAATAATTTTCCCGCACCCTGTAAAATAAAGTTTGATCATAATAGTCTCAAATTTCATATAGAAATTCCATTCAATAAAATGTGAAATAATAATTTAACTTCAATGCACGTGGTACAGACAACTCTCGAAGACATCCAATAAAGACACTGAAAAATGCAGCTGAAATAAAATATTCCTTTTAATCAGGGGTGTACGAACTTAAATTATTGCATCTCAATTAGTTGTCAATTTTATAGTTATTAAGAGGCATTCCATGAATAACTAGCAAGGGTCCGGACAATTGAAAAAGTGTCCCGGATCCGAACCAAACTTATATGGTGAATACACCGATACACCCATGGGCCCTAATCACAAAACCGGGGAGATTAGGTCCCGCCCCAAAAAGTGGGCGGGGCTAGGTGGGTCCGAAGTTGAAAACTCAAGGGAAAAGCCCGGAATTATGATTCTCAGGTCGAATATAGGTAGAAAACACTCAAATACCCCTTCAGAAGCGAATTTGAAACCTCTGGTCCGATCTCTTCCTTGGGATCGTCGAATATTACAGAATGTTTTGAAAAAATAGTAAATTAAATTAGACTATGGCACAACTTTGTGAATACCCTGTAAATTTCAAGCTATTCGACACATAAAATGGAGAACTTCAATCTTATGAGTCTTGTGGTCGATTATTTTTACACAATTACAGATGTTATTCTATCTACTTCTGATACATTCTAGAAGTGAACGCCAATGTAAAATCATGTGAATGGACAGATGCATTTATTCGATTTTAGTGTGCATTAAACATTCATCGACTGACGACATTTAAAATTGATGAATTTATTTGTGGAAGAAATATTATACCAAATAAAATAATAGTTTATTTTAGAACTTGATTTCTACAGCTAAACTCGATTCATTGTTGACCGCTCCACACTCGAGACTTGGACTAATGGTTGCGGTGAAATGTGTTTTTTCCTTCTAAACAGAATTATCATCTCATAATAAGATTCCCAAGAAACGTTCATTTCTCACCGAATGCGAATTAGGTTGCGTATAGCTTTTCGTCTGGCAGGGCTAGAAATTACAAATGAGAGTGGTATCGTTATCGACCACAAATATGCATCGACCAATTTTATAATAGTATAATTATATATTGCATTAAATGGTATGCCTTTGTCTTTAGAGTCACCTTTTAAAAATACAAAGTCAGGCAATAAATATGAATATTTAAATAAAATGGAGCTGAGTAATAATAGGGATGAAATCTAAATAGTACATCTTTTTATATGTCGTAAAATCTCTATAGTTGAAACCCCCTTAAAATAGACACACTTTCTACAAAATACTAGATCTACACATTACCCAACTCAAATCATCTAAAGAAGTGGTTTATAGAATATTCTTTGGAATGTGTGGCGTATTTTTGCTTTCGATCTTAAGTTCCTACGATCACAAAATGACGAGAAACGACCGATTGAAAATTATGAATTTTCCGAAAATAGGAGTTGAAACTAAAAACCACGAGATTTTAATTAGAGGTTTTACAGGAACTTGTCACAAAGAATGACAAAATATTACATGCTGACAAGCAAACGGAATCATCTGATATAGAATTCGTCGATTGTCTGATCCATTATTTAGGCTTGATAATTTTGCAAGGCTTTGAAATTTACGATAAAATGCTAAATATACCAATGTCGAAAGAAGTGCACACATATCGATACTCATACTAAGTAGCTAAGAAGAAATTTGATAATCAATTAATTTACGATATGTTATTCGCTAACCTGCGCATATCTTACATATGAATTATCACTTTCAAACCACCAAATGCCGTAAATCATTGCTCCTTGAATAGCTGAAATAATGCCGCTGAAGATCAAAACAATCCGTATGGTTTTGTGCAGGTAATTTCTGAATTTTTGATTAAATCGAGTATGCTATCACAATGCATCCTGAATAGAATGCGTTACATTTTGAATTTCAGTAGAAAGTTGTTTTTACTATCCTTTCCAGGGGTGGACCGGAATTCTGGTTCCGCAATTTTGAAAATCAAATTCCGGCCTACTCCTGATCTTTTCCTAGTCATATAATTCTATTTTAAGCCAATGCTTCACACTGAAACCTACTTGGTCAGAATTCTTGTAAGTGTTGCATTTTCATACAGCAGTGCGTATCTTTGTAAAACTAGGCATATATTCAATAATGGTAATGAGTAGCAAATAAATGGTATTAATAAAACGCAAGAAATTGCAGTCATGATACTAATAATCATCCATCCAACAAAAAAGCACTGCGTAATGATTCCACTTCCTAAAATTAAGTACGTGTATGACTTACTCAACAATCAAGTTTTAGGAGTTTCTGTCGCTCGAATCTATATATAATGATGAAATATATTAATACTTTACACTTTTAAAATAACTCAATCTTGTTGTTAAGAACATGCAAGAAAAAGATGAAGAACTTAGTAAAAAAATAATTTGTAATACGTGATATACTTACCGTTTGAGTCTATATTTGAATCTACTGAATTCCATACGAAGTAAACAAATATAAAAAATAAAAATAACAACTAACAGATATGAAAGTGCACGAAATTTGATTATTATCGGATAATATGGCGCCTGAAATTAATCATTTAAAAATAGTCGAATTATTATTAAGTAAACGTGAATTGAGAAAAAGGTAGGCAATTTTAGAATTTTTGCCATTTATTTTGAATGGTGTGATGAAAGACGTTTATAGTTTTCTTATTTTCTTCGCACCATTTCTTAATATTTCATTTAATTCTTCCATTCAATAGCCATTTTAAACAGGTGCATGTATCAAAACCATTTTTGATAACATTCCCAGCACCTCAATTTTGATGGCAAGCATTGCTAGGAAAATATCACAGAAATTAAAGATTAATTTTATCATCGAAAAAGAAGTTTGCTCTAGATAAAGTAATTTAAAATTAGCGGTTAATGCCAATTTAATATTTACTGATTGCCATAAACAAATTTTACTACAAAAATAAAATGGTTTACCTCTCGTTTTTCATCAGTAATGCGAATGGAATATGCCATTAAAATTTGTAGTATTAGAGAGAGTATTCCAGAACATAATAATAATAAAAATATGACAAGAACCAATTCTGCTGCTTTCATATATTTATCACTAGCTGAAATGTTTTATTAGACTTTGCAATTTTGACGATTCAGAACTGTCACAACAACACAAAATCGCAACATGAAAATGACACAACGCTTTCTTGGAAGTGTTGCAACAATTCCAAAATCTCATAATTTTTTAGTAAAATCATGAACAATTTTGAAATTTTAATAATATTATCGCCTTCAGTAGTAGCTTCCATATCGATACTATTTGCTATAAATCGATATAAGAAGATTTACCAGAATTAATAACTATTTCGCATAACAAGAAATTTTCTGAAATTAATGTAGATTTAGATAAAATATATCTTGAAAATTAGGGTCTCGAAAATTGTTTTGACAGGTTAAATAATGATTTTACTAAATAAAATTAACCCTGATACGAGTATAACTTGAATTTTATAACTCAAAAGAGTCTGCTCACCAGTCTTTATAGTCGGTGGAATTCAAAGGACAGATGGTTTTTTAGTTTACTTGTCATTTATGCACAGAAAGAATCGTTTAATTGGAAAAGACAAGTAAAATATAAAGTTCATCCCTTTTGCAAATCGACAGATGAAATTTTCCCGATAATGGTGCCTATTGTAATTAACTATTCTAATATAAAGTCAAATATGCACTAATGATAACTTTAACAAAATTAAAATGCCGTTGATTTTAACCTACGCAAATATTAATACCTTCAAAATATTATCATTTGCACTTGAAAGTTTAGACTGATGAATTTTGTAAAATCGATCTCTTGTAGTTTTTACCAGGTGAAAAATCTGGTAAAACTACAAGAGACCGTAAAATTGAAAAGTCTCATTAAATCGCTATCGCTCAAAGTAGCATATTTCGTAATTTTTATTATCACGACGGCAACAATCAAAATTTAAAGATTTGTATGGGAAACTGTTCTGCAACCATTCGAGAATTGATCGTCAACGAAATTTCGAGAAAAATTAATTTCTAAAAGTGTACAGCGATTCCACTCGAAAATACCCAGTATTCTTGTAGAAATGGGTGTTGCATATTTTAGAACAAAAAAATTTAAATGGCCAACGACAATCTGTTCGAAAGTCGCTATTTTTAAAAGTACACAATGCACAATTTTTGATAGAAGCATAGTTTGGAAAAAGAAAATTGTTCAATTCTTCCTAGAACTAGCTTGATCCAATGATGTAGATTTTGAAACGGAACCCTTAATTTCGAAAAATCACTTGTGTCCTCTAATTATATGGAGTGACTTGTAAAATTTATACATTTTCTTGATTATGCTTGTCCGGAAGCGTTTTTTGGGAAAATATTCAACTACTTTTAATATACTCGAGCAGAGATGAATGAAAATTAATGATCTGCTCATTTACAATATAAATATTAGCAGAGCATAGATACTCGACATAATGCTAATTTCGACATTTTTTTTTTAAACCTCCATAGTCGATTTGGGTAGTTTACCTGGGAATCTGATCTTGAAAGTAAAATTTGAAAATTGGCCTCCCTTGAAAAATGCCGAAATAATTTCATCATATTTTCGACATAGAATTTCATGCTTGATCCTTTTCTTCGCAGCACAAGACTTGTCCATGATTGCGCTCTTTTGGAATCCTGTACAAAAGGGTTATTCAGATTACTGTAACTTGATTTCCGAAATGCAGAAATTTTGGTCCTTAATCCACGTCTCCGTTGCTAAGATTGCCTACCGCTAAATCGTATAAATTCAGGATTTAATGAGTTTGTTATTTTCACGTGAAGTCTGTGTGGGTCGGTAGCTAAGTGGGATGCCGACTTTTCGATGCAACCAAGGCTCATAATATTCAAAATGAATGAAAATGTCATTAAATTCGGAAAATGGAATCATTTCTGCCTGGAAACGGAAATGCCAAACGGTGGTTTTGACGATCGTCGAAGGCGGTGCGTCGTCGGGAGAAGGCAATGTTGAGAAGCGAAGAGGTTCCAGAGAAGTCAGATTCTGACGGTCTGCAGTATCTTCTGTACAGCCCTACTATTTTGCTTGGTTACGGCTCGACGGGCTCATTTCAGGATGGAAATAAGATGGACGTCGTCGTCTCTTAGCAATCAGAAGCGGCTTCGAGCAGACCACGCCCTCCCTGTATAAAAGGACCTGTCGATCAACTGTCGGCACCTCACGGTAACTAAAGCTCCCAAATCTCTATTCGACTTCTAAGTCCTCTCTACAACCTTCAAAATGGTGAACTGTGTTAAATGGCTGCTGATCTTCAGCGCTATCTTCTTCTACGTCCAAATTATGGACCCGTCTCTAGTAAGTTCTTTTCTTGTCAGATAAAATAACTTCTTTCCTCTGCATTCGATACTGCAGTTTCATCTTAACATGATGAGAATTTTCTGTTGCATAATCTGCATGATCTTATCTTTCAAACGTTTCAAATTGTATGATTTTTTCCTAAAATAAAGTTGAATTGCTTGAATTTTCTGAAGAATTTTGAACAAAACACCCAGAAAATAAAGTCAAATTACAGAGACCGTTCGGCGGCGGCGGAAAAAATATGGTCAATGTCGAAATTGCGTAAGTAAACGAACAAAATTGTGACGTTCTATAAACAAAAAATAATAAGCGAATTTCTTAGTGATTTCTTGAAAAGATCTGCCTACAGTGCTAAAATTGAGAAATTATCATTATAAAGTGAGATGAGTTGAAGATGATCTAAAACATATTCAGGTTCGTCCCCGTCAAAAAACTGGTCACCGGCCCGACCCTAATAACAGTAAATTTTGTCATTTTCTATTCTTTCTGGTTTAATGATTCCATTTTAGATAAAAAATACAACGACGCGTGACTGTAGGAGGGTCGCAATGAAGCACTTGCAGAGAGTGCCACATTCGATCTCGTAAGGAGAATTTGATTTAAATGTTCTCGAAAGAGAAAGAAAAACCCATTGGAAGATCAGTAATTAAATTGTTTTCATTGGCCACTACAGACTAGAAATAATAGTGGAGGAATAAGTCTCTTGATAAAGAGTAGTAAGAATACTGATCAATTTCTAGCTGAAAAAAGGAAATTTTCATAAAATGATTGTATCATATAAATCAACTTATTTCAGGTACCTCCCCGCAAACAGTACGGCGTACTTGCTAGCCCATCTAGACCATAGGGGGAGGTTTGAGAGCTATCGTGGCTATGGGGTAAGCCGATTAGATTTCTAACTGAACCTGAAAGATTTACTCGATTTATCCACTAAAATAGCTTTTCTAAGTGAAAATCAGAACGAAATGATGACGTTTTGCCAATTTAGAAGTGCGTGATCCACACGCACCCGACACCGGAAAAGTGGGGATTTCCAAAGCAAGAGGTCCAGATCGAGTTGATTTCCGGGTTCCTTAAAATTGGGCAGTGGTCGACCGGTGAGGTCGTGAAGCTGGTTTACAAGCCGTATGAAAAAGGTAAGATAATTCGATAGGATTTTTTCAATCAGATCAGGGGATTCGGAAATTTGTTCTGTTTCTAACGATTTCGAGGATCACTTTCCTTCTATGTTGAAAATCTCATTTTTCATTTTCCAACATTTCTGAATCAATCAAAATACTTTGTTAGATATTTAAATGAAAAAAGTTGAATATTTAGTCGAGGACGACAATTGGACCTTCGACGACATCAATCCGAAATTGTACCGACCCTACACCCCAGATGGTAATTTTTAGATTTGTGAAAAAGTAGAGATACTTGCTGAGAAACGATCTAATCAGTCTATCATCGATTGACTGAAATCATATCTATATTTTCAGACATTAAAGTCGCCGAGTCCACCTGCCCGAATACGCCGAAATCGAACCTCGTATTTGGAAGTGCGCCGCAACCTAGCCCAGGTAAGCAATTCGTATGTTTTATGCTTTCAAACTAGCATAAATGGCAAGGAGGTCTAGAAAGTTCGAAAGTAGGACTAATATTCCTTTAAAACTTATTGAGATTCAATTCAAAACGTTTTTATCACTTCAGAGTTGCAATTACTTCAATACCTTTCTAGCGTATATTTCACTTTATATAAAAAAAACATATTCAAATAAATAGTATCTCAAAAATGGTTTCAGACCCATCAAGCAGTCCTTCGACAAATGGACAATCGTCTTCTGGCACGAATACCCCTGATGATGGTATAAATTGCCTATACGAAATTTGAAGAACTGTTTGTTTCAGAAGACGATAAGCCAGATGAGCTGAAGACAGACGAAGTGGAAGTCACGACGAGCAAGGAAGCCGAATCAGAGACGTCTGTGCCCACACCTGAAGAAACTTCGTCAGACACACCCACGAAAGCACCGGAGACGTCGAACGGTATCAATTCCAAATGATTGAATGCTTCTTGAATTTTTCCGACTGATCTGTTTTCATGATTTGGGTTAATTAAGATGCGAAGACACCAGCTCTCCCGCCCAGTACGGCCACCTCGGAAGCCAGCAAGTCCGTCAAGGAATCGACAGCCGGAAAGGTTGAGAGAGTTTAAATCGTTTTCATCAATTTTTTCGGACAATGATTATGAAAAATGTTTCAGACCTGGTCCACGCCGACAGAATTGTCAACTTCGGCTCCTGAAGAGGTAACTATTTTGCACAAACTTTCTAGGCTTTTCTAGAATTTGTAATACTCCTTTAATTTCAGGAAACGATTCAGCCAGATACAGAATCCTTGCCATCGAAATCCGAAACGAACACGTTAGCCCCCTCCTCAGATCCATCAACGTCTTCGATCATGATGACGTCATCGGTAAGATCACTTCGAAAATTAAGAGAAAAACAACTTTCACAACTCACTAAATTAAGACGAAGGGTCCAATTACGGTTGATGAAAGTGTGGAAATGTCGACAGTATCTGCCTCGGAATCAATCACGAAGGCCATGACGACAGATCCTGAGTTGTCCTCGATTGAGACGACACCGATAGCGGTATTTTTTTTTTAAAAATCATTTCGAGATTTTCCGTCTTCATGAATTTATGACATCTGAAATTTCAGCAGTTCTCAGAAGAAGCGAGTTCTTCAAAGAGCAGCTCCAGTTCGACTACAAAACTGGATCCGACGTCTACCGCTAGCGTTTCTCCTTTGCATCTCTCATCAATTGCAGAGAAGGTATCTTTCGAAAAATGTAAAAAAAAAGATTCTGGAAAAAAAAAACATTTTCAGACATCGGAATCAACGCCACTTCCAGCTGTTTCCACAAGTGACGTCATGACGACGACAGTTCTTCCAACAACAACCCGAGTTGAAGCTTCGTCTCCACCTTCGCCATCGGTCTCAGATAAAGTAAGGGATCGAAATACATGGGAGTTCAGCAAAATGATCTACGACTTTAGACGTCCTCGATGATATGGCCTTCTTCCGATGTCACGCCAACGCTCGAAACTACGACAATGCCTGCAACGCATCCGCCGTCCTCTTCTCCAGGGACAAGCTCAAAACCGGTAAGATATCGTTTGATTTGACAGTCTGGAATTTTTTGGCATAAAATTATTAAAGATTTGAAAATTTTCAAGTTCAACCTTTAGATCACAGCCTCAACGTCGGAAATGCCAGCATCCGCATCGGCCGAAATCTATTCGACTTCGCCAAGTTCTACTTCGAAATCGACCAGTCCAGTCGACACAACGTCAAAACCGATGACATCCTCGTCCGGAAAGGTCTGAATCGGAATTTTCAACATAGTCCTTCTGAAATCTAAAATTGGTGTTTCCAAATTGATCATGAGAATTTTCAGCCATCCTCGTCGTCTTCCACGAAGCTTAGCACTGGTTCATTCAGTTCTTCCACATCGTCCACCCCCGCAACATCAACTGATATCGCGTCAACGACTCAAGAATCCATTCCTACAAGCAGTGAAGTTCCATCAGCTTCGGAGTCGGTAAGATTGGAGAATTTTTTTGAAATTGAAATTGAGGATTACTTTTCAAATATTCAGATCGGTACTGAAGAAACGGCGGTGACAGGAACTGAAATGACGAGCGGGACCGTGGAATCGATATCATCAGAACTGGTACGATCAATTTGGACATTCGAATTTTCAAATGCCTCTGAAAATCTAAAAATCGATTGAATTACGGAAGGCTCAATCACAAACATTTAGACCACAACTGAGTCGACAACGGCTTCAGAGACTATAACAACAAGTGATGAGGATGAGATCACCTATTCTGAGGTAAAATTTATCTCGATATTTGACTCTGTCGAAAATTTACGAAATATCAAATTTATTATTTCTTGCAGATCTCGTCACGTCCAGCAACGACAAGTCTGAATGGAGCTGAGACAAGCACAGTCGATCAGTTGAGCACTACTCAAGCGGCATCATCGGAGACGACGACAGGATATGAGCCCAGTCTCGAGACCTCGACTGAATCCACTCAGGGAACGGTAAACAAACATCTTTATCTTCATTTATCCTGATAATTTGTAAAGGTGCAGCCTTTTGGTTGTATCAATGGAGATATGTCATCGAGAGAGTAAAACGAACATTTCTTTTCTGGTCAATTTGAAGATTATATTCACGAATCAATAATATATTTCAAAGCAACTAAATATCTATCTTTGAATCTAATCATTTTCATTCAGACGACGTTGACACCTTCCACTTCATCGGCAGAAAGGCAGATCACGACTATTGTAATATCGTTCAGCACAGAATCATCATCCGAAACGACCATAAGATCCACCAATAGACCTACAACCACAGCATACAAATGTAATAATACGAATCTTCATCTATTCTTTGAAATCTAACATTTTTTATTATATTTTAGATCAAAGTTCTGCAGTTGGATACGTTGCTTCAAGATGGATTATAAATCGGTCGGTTGTTCACACCCTTATGGATTCAGTTCCAAGTTCGGAGTAAGTTTCAATGCAACATAGGGAAGATTTACTTTTTTATCATAGTTGCGCATGAAAAAGTGAGTTGAAGAATGTACAATCTCAAATGGTACTTATTTTAGTAAAATCAATCTTCATATGATTTAAATTATAATTCATCTTAAATTTCTGATATCAAATCAAATCTAGTTACACCATAGTGGCAGCAGTCTTGATGAAGCCGACACCGAACGACTTCTCTAATTGCAATTTGACAAAGTTAGAATTAGAAAATATAGGTATGTGGACTTTAACTTGTTTTTTTATCAAATAATCACTTTTACTCTAAAATAAAATCATACGTTTTAGGCGCATCGGTTGCTGCCAATAATAGATCTAACTCTGATTACTTTTGTGCAGTGCGACCAATGTGCGGGTTGAATGCAGCGATATATCAACATTTTGCTGGAAAGAAGGCAAACCAAGCACATTACGTATATACAAATGATCCAATTGACGGCACGCTAATTTGTTACGGTTTATGGTCAAATAGGAAAACTGCTACCTGGGTAGTACTTTAAGTTCACTAACAAATGTTATAAGATTAAAATTTTTATCATTCATTCTAATTAACTATGATTAAAGTAGCATAGAATATTTTAAATTGTGCTTTATAAAAGCTTAATACAGAATAATACTATAATCACTATCATAGGATGAAAGCATTCATTTTTACATTTTTGTTGTTATAGCATCATGAATAGTTCTCATGTGAGCACATATTTATTTAATTTAAACAAATTTTCAGCATTTAGTTATTCCTTACTCTTCCCAGATTATGTATGAAGCTAATTGTGTTAGTTTTGATAAGATAAGAAAAATGAAAATATGAAATACTTATCAATAGCACTTTAGTATTTTCTCATACCATATTTTCATTCATTATTCTTTATTATTATTACTTTTTAAATATATTGTAATATGAAATCGATAAAAATTGATCATTTTGTAATTTTTGATAATGTGTTCCTATATCATTTGAAATGTAATCATTCATTTTATAACTATACTCGAATAATATTTTAGTAAATAATTTTTTTAACGAAATAGCAATCGTTATTATATTACAATATCACAAACTACTAACTAATAAGATCAATATAGATATTTTTGCACGGTGATTATGAAGTAAAAAAATCGAAAAATTGGGGGTTAATAACCACCTCTCCTTTTTGGTACTCGGTAAGATTTATGCATAAATATGTTTTACAAGATGATGAATATGATTATCATAAATGCTAGAATATCATATTTGTCAATTATGCATATTCAATATTGTTAGCTGGCTATAAACAAGATAAAGTCTGAAATATAAATCAGATAGGATCAGAATATTTGAAATATTCATTGAAGTACTGCACATCCAAAACCAGATACAGTTCCATCGTTCCAAATTCCATTCTGACAAGTGAATGTCGCAGGAATGCCTCCAGCTCCAGCAGATGCGCATGTACCAGTTTCATCATCATTTAGTTGAATGATGCTGGCGGCTGGGTCACAAATGATCTCCATGATGCATTCAGTAACCGTGCTAAGGTCTGTAAATTCGAATGGGGCAACTTGTAGAATATTATCAGGCCGCTCAGGCCAATCACAGCCATCGAAGTTCGTTCCCCTCATCGTAGTTAGGGGAGGACAGTTGCACACATCTAAAAATGCCAATTAAAACAATTGATTGAGTGTACAAAAAGTTATCCTTATTCAAATTAGGCTAATTTAATTTAAATAGAAACTGCACGAGTAATACATTTTCAGTAGCGCATAAATTTTAGTATCCGATAAGTAAAATCATATACGAACCAGTCGTAGTCGTAGTTGAAGATGAGGCAGTCGAAGTGGACATGGATGAAGTCGTAGTCGTAGTTGAAGACGAAGCAGTCGAAGTGGACGTGGATGAAGTTAGAGGGGTTAAGCCAGTGGAAGTTGTCGATGTAGGCAATGTGCTTGTTTCTCCTTCAGCAGGCACGGTCTATGGAACTAGGTTTAGCAATGTTCAATAAAAATAATCTCATAAAATGAATCATATTTACCTGAAAACATCCGTTGACTATCGTCGATGAGGTCGATAAGTAGAAAATAAGGGAGTAAATTACTGCAGAATATCGAACTAATTTTGAATAACTAAATAGCAATATCATAGCGCGTGATTGTGTTGCTATGACAGAGATACGTTCTGAAATTGAACTGATTAAACCTATATTATTATCGAAGTGCCCTATATGGAGCATTTGCTAGAATCAGTGTTGAGCAGAAGTTCCATTTCGATTTACGAAATAAGAAAAATTTTTGACTTCAGCTTTGCTTTCGAAATCAAAAATAGGCTTTTTCTGTTCAGCATTGATCATTGATTAGAGCAATTCGATATTTGATGTCATTTGAACGTGATTATATCTCAGCGTAAAAACTGTCTACCCGCACCGACAGTTACCGATATTCGCACTTTTTGCTGATCGGCAGTTGTCCAAATTCATCGAGTTTCTCGCGAAAATTGTCGATCTGCATTCACTGACATTCATCGGCATTGACCGGCAGTTTTTCAACCGATTGATAGTAGACTTTCGTAAATCGTATTTTCGAGCTCTTTCAAGTTTTTCCCTGTTTTCGCTCTCATTTCTGCTATTTCTCATGCTCTAGTGATGTAAACTTGCCTCTTGCAGGCTTTGATTGTTATCACTCACATTTAGCACGCTGATAGTGAGTTTGATAAATTTTGTAAAATCCTAAAATTAGAATTTCGAGATTGTTTCGAACATTCTGCAGGATGACGAAGAGTGCAGGAAGTAACACGCTCTGATCTACGACTCGATTCTCAAGCAGACAGCAACGTTCCTGTGAGTTTTTGAAGAAATTCGTCTCGTAGGTAGAAGAGTTCCAAAGCTTTTCTCGTTGTTTAATTAGCTAGTCATATCCATAAAATTATTTAACGATCTGTTGTGTGTCGGTTGAAATAGACTGATATCTTCGTAGACAACTTTGAATAATGCTGATATATTGAATTTCATGATATCAATAAGTGGTCGGTATTAGAAAATCTCAGTTGATTTTTAGCGCAAAGGTTTACCACGAGATTCCACGTTTTTATTACGTGATATACTTGATTGATCTCAGATTTTACTGCTAAAATGTTACCTTAGTTCTAGTGCAATCTTTTCTACGGTAGTGTCGTATTGAGATTGTTTGTTAATTCCCAAAGATTGAATAAATAAAAGCTTTTTCATGTTAAAAAATGTCGATTCGGTGTCTATTGTGTATAAATTGTTGGTCGATACCGACAAATGCCAATACGGATTGATTGTCGTTCCGCACCTGATGATATTTGTCAGCAGTTTGAAAAGCACCGGTCGAAACGGACAAATACCTACGCGAATTGCCTATCCGCACGGGTATACATGCCGATCGTTGCGGATAGGCAGTTTTTACGCTGAGATAGTTCTACCTATATCAAGATAGATATGATATGCAGTACCGGTCAAAAATTGCATCTCTTTTGGCCGGTACTGTATCTTTATTTTAGAAAACCATGGAAATCATGATAATTTATCATCTATCAGATATACAATTACTGGTTAGGCAGTAAAATCGAATTGTACTCAAGGAGAACTTAAATACTTTATTCCATATCCAATGTGATAACACAAAATGGGAACGAAAGCAAAAAGAGGAGAGAAGAAGGTGGAAGATGGACGTAGAATGAGAACGACTGCAACCTTAAAATGCAAGGTGAGAATTCGAGAGAGTGGGATCTCATAAGTTAGAGAAGTAGAGACAGGAACCAGCTTGCGTCCGCAATAATGGAGAACTGAGCAAAAAGTTGATAAATTGTGAAATGGTGAAAATATGACAAGAGATTTCTATTTTGACGAACGATAACAGGGTAGCCTTCATCTCTCTGATAATTTTTATTAAAGACGGTTTTTTGCAGTTGCAATGGGATGAGAGAGGACGTACCACACACATGGAAGTCGGTGAAGAAAAACGGAAACTGGACCTAATCACTTCTCCGGTTATAATGCCATTTCCAAAATGAAAAAAATCGCATCATCATTTATCCTACTCATGTGATATCAATCAGATCACGAAAAATTCACTAACAAAAAGACTGACTTGATCTTCATATCGTAAAATTTGAATTAAATTGTTTTAAAGAAATTAAAGAAACAGTAAAAACGAGTATATATTTAAATTATAATTTAATAAAGCTCGAAAGGAAACACTCATGAAATAATATGGAATCATGCTTCTAATTTTGCTACGCATTTAAATTGAATTTTCGTTTGTTGGAAGGAGATACAATGTTTCACGATAATATTATTACACCTTATTTCTTAAATAACTCTCTTCCTGAAAACTATTCAAGAAATAGGATATAAAATAAAACAAATTAATACGATACAAATCAATTAATAATTATTAAAAATGGTGAAGATGAGAATTTGACCAAAGATAATAATGTGGATAATCATCAGTTTTTAATGGCTGATACTGGGGGTGAAACGTGCATTTATACCTTCACAGAGAATGGCTACTCGTCGTTATTTGCAAATATTAATAAATCCAAACTTATTTTGTTGCTTTTGATTTGCGTCATTCAAATGTGCTAACCCTAATAGCCGAATTTACATTTATATACAGAAAATTATGAAAATGAGTATAGATGCACTTTATTGGTATTGTATTGCTCATTATATATTTTTAAATATTACAAAATTATTTCCTTCTTATGAACTTTAATTATGATATCGCTATTGGTGTGATATTTTCTTCAGTTTAATGTTATTTTTCAATTTAATCATTCACGAACATTCCAATGCCAAGAATATTTTCACATGTCCAAAATTAGTCGTTTTCTGGTTTAGGTTAATTATAAACTTGAGGACAATTTGTTTATCATTTCAGCTAATATTATTCCGAATTATTCGTTTCATCGATAAGTATTAGTCATTGCTAATTTCTGAATATGATGCCAGTAAATGCAATTTTAGTTGAACTTGGATTTAGCTAGCAAAAATATTATATTTCGAACGTCTTGAAGTAAACGTATATTTCGAGATCAATTTTAAGAGTGCATTTAGAAATCATTCTTTGCCAGATAAAAAAAAACTTGGCAAGATAAGGTTTTTCCAAACATCAGGCGAAGAAAAAAGCGACAAACCGAATACGAGACGAAGCACGTCCATTCCATTTTCCAAATTTCATGTCTATCAGATGAAGTTATCTAACATTTTTTATTGACTAGCTATTAGTATCTCAGTAAAACGTGATAATTGCTGAATATTTTCAAATTTATGAAATTGTTACTTAAAATCGAAATTATATTGGTGACACATAATGGTGTAGATTTATAGTGAAGATAATTCGCAGTCTGTTAGCTAATGTGATAATCAGGGCCGGGCGGAATTCCGAATTCCGAAAAATAAAAATCATTCCGATTTCCGAAAAGCAAAATTTCAAATTCCGCCCGGCCCTGGTGATAATGGTTTCAAAAATAAAATTGAAACTACGTGCCACTTTAAGATAATGAAGAGACACATTATAATAAATAAGATGGACGCTCTAACATAGGCACTTTTTATACAGCAAGTTTTCCTATTCGACATCCATCATTCGAACAAATGAAAGTCGTATCAATTATCATTGATTCCGAGCGAAACCTACAGAGTGAAGTTCGAAAACAGAATAAGGGATCAAAAGATCAATTTCGCATTCTGGGCTTGGACCCAAGTTCAACTTACAAAATAATTTACAAGATTATTTTGACCTTGTAAGTTACAAGCATTGTAAATGGAACTCGAGTCCAAGCCCTGGTTGACAATAAGTTTCTGTTTCCCATCAGCACAATCACTCCGCTTCCCTTTCTGCTCGTATTTCCCCTACAATCGCATCTGGAATGAAGAACTCATTTATCTCTTTCATCCTCCTCTCCTCTCCTCCCTCTGCTTTTGTGGGAATTCAATCGGTCGATCATAAAAAGTGCCCGACAAATTGTCAAGTTGATTTGTTCTGAAGAAGTTATTCTATTGAATCATCTGAATGGCTATTGAGCTTCATCAAGCTACGCCTTATCTTTTCCCAATATAGAGCTGTATGAAAGTTCAATTTAAAGTTTCGAAAAAAAAACATTTATCAAATTCCGAAAGTTTCAATTTCGAAAACTCAATAATTTGTGAGCAGGTTTATATGCTGCGAATCATTTATTTACGGAAAAAGTTCCAGTATTTACAAAATAAATTGTTGCGTATCGATAATTACAAACATTTTGGAGATTGGAAATTCAGTTGCAAGATTTAGAGGGGCAGAGGGACGGAAACTGGGAGAGTCGGAAGGGAGACGGGCAGAGTGACTGGGAGGTCAGTGGTGAGTTGAGCGAGGATGGCTTTGAGCTGGGCAATCACTCCGTTCAGAAGGCTTGTCAGAACAGACTGGAAATTGCAGACATGGAAGTGATGGTATTTAGAAAATAATTACCAAATCGAGGAGGTTGCCTCCCAAAATTCCAAGAGGACTCTGGAGCAGAGCACCGGTCAACAGACTCAGCTAAAGTAAATGGTAAATGGTAAACTCATGGTTCTATACGAGTTTCTTACAATCTGAGCACCGAGAGACGAGATGATTCCAGAGATTTGACCAGCTGGAGCGTTAACCAATATATTCTTGAGCTCGTTGAGGATTTCGTAGATCGTGGTGAAGGTCGTGTCCGTCAGGTTGTTGACCAGAGTCTAGATTTTCATTTTATTCGATTTTGTCCATGATAATTTACCTGAAGTCTGTCGATGATGTTCTGCAGAGCAGTGATTACATCGGCAGTCGGAACAGGAACGATTGGCTGCTGAAATTTAGAAATTCAGAGTTTTAACTAAATTTGAACATTTACCGCATAAGCAGAGTAGACAGAGATTGCAGCTGCACAGACAACGAAGGCGACGAAGTACTTCATTTTGAAGGAGGCTTGGAAGGAGAAGGCTCGATTGGTTGCGACTGTGGGAGTCGATGTTTCACTTGGAAAACGGTCTGCTTTTATATCGAAGTTCGAGACGAGCCAAACAGCTCTAATCCGTTATTTTGATCATTTGGCACCATTCCTGAATATGCAAGTCAAGTCCATAGGAGGTCCCAGACAGTCAAATCTATGTCAGTGAGCAGAAGGCGATCATTTCCGAACAATACGCCCTCATTTAGATGATCAAACTTCTCCATATTCTAAGCAAAGTCACTCACGTAAATGCTGAAAATAACAAATTTACGAGTTTCCGAATAAAAATATGTCCTCTGGCGAATAGGATTAACGTGATTTTTCGCACTCGTCTAGTGGAATCAAAATATTTTGACAGTGTAGAGAGGGCTACTTTGCATAACTACGTGACAGAAATCATACAGTAGTTCTTTGATAGCCAGTGATTTCTAGCTAACTGATCAAAGAGCTCGAAAAACTATCAACAAAGTCCAGCTTCATTGTTTGACTTTCCATTCTGATAAACCAGAAAAGAACGTTTTATCAGATGAGTTACCTCTACTATATATTTAGTAAGCATTTTCAAGGAAAGACAATTTTCAAATTTGACTTCTTTCAGATTCTCAGATAAACTACCCAAATCGAACACGCTGCTTTCTCTCTCGCCAAGTCTCAGATAGTCTTTCGTCTTGAGAGAATAAGAAACGAAGACGAAATGGATCATTGCTTGGAATACTACACAAAGTGCCATAATCACTCAAAATCCATCGACAGCTTCGGTTTAATTACCCAAGTTTGAGGTATTAACAACGTTCTGACTCTTCGAAAGAAGTGGTCTAACGAAATTTTGGAACAGCCTTCCACAGGAGGGCACAATTAATGGAAGCTAGATATGCTTACCAATTCCCAAATCTCTACGAAACAATAACGTGTCATGGACATCAAATGCATATTTTCACATAAATTAAGGTTATTTGCGATTTAGTAGCGTGGAGATTCGAAAATTGATAAATGAAAAATGCATAAGAAGAAATTACCCACTATATAATGCAAATTCAGTCAATGATTACAATGTAAAACGTGCTAACTATCACGGCCCAACCGATTCTTCAAATCGTGAGAAATGAAGATAATAAATAAAACGGAAATATGCACAACAGACAACTCGAAAGTATCAGTTTTAATCAATCTTGACACTTTTCGATCTATAACTTTATTTAAGCATCAGATCGGGAAATTCTCTAATGAACGTTGTTTATCTCATCGAGATGAGGTGTTTGATATCAAATTTGACTCATTTAGATGCTTCTTAACGGTTTTTGAATTGTCAGTATGGCATTTACTGTAGCGTAAACAACGCGCGCCCGAGCTCTGGGATCTCGATTACATTGTTAGAGACCATTTCCAGGAAAATAATTTTGGGGCTGTGCCAAGCCTTTCCTAACAAATCTCCATTTTTACATAGAATGGCTAATAAATAAGATTTTATTTGAAAGGCAGAAAGAAAGTTTTTTCCTTGAAAAGATTCATTTTGTTGCTTCACTTGAGTTAAAATGTGCTATATCAATTGATTTCATTGAGACTAACATCATTTATGAATGGTGGGCTTTCGAGTGACATTGAGCCTAGAAAAACCACATAATAATTCAACATGTATTGTCATTTGATAATAAATTGCCATATTGAGGACTCGTAATCGAATCTTGAACAAGAATAGCCTTCGAATGAGTGACATTCATTTCAAATCCGATATCCTGAAACAATAGTAAATTAAATTAGATTATGGCACAATTTTGTGAATACCCTGCAAATTTCAAGCTATTCGACACATAAAATGGAGAACTTCAATCTTATGAGTCTTGTGGTCGATTATTTTGGCAAAATTACAGATGTTATTCTATTTGCTTCTGATACATTCTAGAAGTGAACGCTAATATAAAATCATGCGAATAGACATGCATTTATTTGATTTTAGCGCATTAAACATTTATCGACTGATGATATTTAAAATTGATAAAATTTATTTGTGGACGAAATATTATAACAAATAGGAATGAGATAATAGAATTATATTTTAGGACTTTATTTCTACGACTGAACTCGGCTCATTGTTGACTGCCCCACACTCGAGACTTTGACGACTGGTTGCGGTGAAATTTGGTTTTTTCTTCTAAACAGAATGATCGTTTCATAATAAAATTCCCAAGAAACGTTAATTTCTCACCGAATGCGAAATAGGTTGCGTATAGCTTTTCGTCTGGTAGGACTAGAAATTATAAATGAGAACGGTATCGCTATTGACCACAAATATGCATCGATCAATTTTATAGGACTATACCATGCTAAAAACGTAATGTACTCGCCTTCAGAATGATCGTTGGAAATTATAAAGTTAAACAATAAATTTTCATCTTTAAATAAACCGTAGGTGGTTAAGAATAGAGATATAATCTAAATAATACATATTTTTTAAATACTGTAAAATCTTTATAGTTGAAACCCCTAAAATAGACACTTTCCACAAAATGCCAAATCTACACATTACCCAACTCAAATCATCTAAAGAAGTGGTTTATAGGATATTCTTTGTAATGTGTGGCGTGTTTTTGCTTTTGATCATAATTTTCTACGATCACAAGATGATGAGATATGATCAATTCAAAGTTATGAATTTTCTGAAAATAGGGGTTGAAACTAAAAACCACGGGATTTCAATTAGAGGCTTCACGGAAACTTTTCACAAAGAATGACAAAATATTACATGCTGACAAGCAAACGGGATCATCTGATATAGAATTCGTCGATTTTCTGATCCATAATTTCGGCTTGATAATTTTGCGAGGTTTTGAAATTTACGATAAAATGCAAAATATGCCAATGTCGAAAGAAGTGCACATGTATCGATGCTCATACTAATTAGCTAAGAAGAAATTTGATAATTAATTAATTTACGATATATTATTCGCTAACCTGCGGATATTTTGCATATGAATCACCACTTCTAAAAAATACAATATTACAAATAATTGTTCCTTGAATAACTGAAATAGTGCCGCTGAAGATCAAAACAATCGACATGGTTTTGTGCAGGTAATTTCTAAATTTTTGATTAAAGAGAGTATGCTATCACAATGCATCCTGAATAAAATGCACTACATCTTGAATTTCAGTAGAAAAGTTGTTTTTACTATCCCTTCCAGGGGTGGGCCGGAATTTTGGTTCCGGTTTCGAAAATTTAAAAATTTCATTCCAGTCTACCCCTGATCTCTTCCTAGTCATATAATTCTATTTCAAGCCGATGCTTTACACTGAAACTTACTTGGTCAAAATTTTTGTAAGTGTTGCATTTTCATACAGCAGTGCATATCTTTGTAAAACTAGGCATATATTCAATAATGATAATGAGCAGCAAATAAATGGCACTAATGCAAAGTAAGAAATTGAAGCCATGATACTAGTAATCGTCGCTTCAACATGAAAGTAGTACGTAATTATTTCATTTCCTAAAATTAAATATATGAATATAACTTACTCAACTTAATAAAGTTTTAGAGGAGTTTCTATCGCTCAAATCTGTATAGAATGATGAAATATATTAATACCTGTCACTTTAAAAATAACTCAGTCTTATTGTTAAGAACATGTAAGAAAAAGATTAAAAACTCTTAGTAAAAAGATAATTTGTAATACGCGATGTACTTGCCGTTAAAGTATGCAAGTATTAATGCCCATACGGTTCCAAAAAGTATAAAAATCAAAACAACAATGAACAGATATGACAATGTACGAAATTTGATTATTATCGGATAATATGGAGCCTGAAATTAATAATTTGAAGGTATAGTCGAATTACTATTAAGTAAATGTGAATTAAGAAAAGGTAGGCAATTTTAGAATTGTGTCATTTATTTTGAATGATGTGATGAAAGACGTTATAGTTTTTCTTATTTTCTTCGCACCATTTCTTAATATCTCATTTAATTCTTCTATTCAATAGCTATTTTAAAAAGGTACATTGTCAAAACGATTTTTGATAACATTCCCAGCACCTCAATTTTGATGGCAAGCATTGCTAGGAAAATATTGCAGAAATTAAGGGCTAACTTTGTCATCGAAAAAGAAGTTTGCTCTAGATAAAGTAATTTAAAATTAGCGGTTAATGCCAATTTAATATTTACTGATTGCCATAAACAAATTTTACCACAAAAATAAAATGGCTTACCTCTCGTTTTTCATCAGTAATGCGAAAGGAATATGCCATCAAAATTTGTAGTACCAGAGCAGGTATTCCAGGAAATAAAAATAATAAAAAGTAGAAAGGAATATATATTGTTCCTTTCCTAATTGTATCTTTAGCTGAAACGTTTTATTAGAGTTTGCGATTTCGACGATTTGGAATTGTCACAACGACACAACATGAAAATGACGCAGCGCTTTCTTGGAAATATTGCAACATGATTTGGAAGGGTGCGTAACATTATCCAACAAAAATTTTGATGAATAACGCTACGCACCCTTCCAAAAATCATGTTGCGACAATTGCAGGACTCCAATTTTTTAGTAAAATCACGAACAATTTTGAAATTTTAATAATATTATCACCTCCATTAACAGCTTCCATATCGATATCCATATTGATACTATTTGCTATAAATCGATATAAGAAGATTTACCAGAACTAATAACTACTTCGCACAATAAGAAATTTTCTGAAATGAATATAGACTTAGATAAAATATATCTTAAAATTAGGGTCTTGAAAAATTGTTTTGACAGATTAAATTATGGTTTTGCTAAATAAAGTTAACCCTGATACGAGTATAACTTGAATTTTATAATTCAAAATAGTCTACTCACCGATATTTTATAGTCGATTTTTAAGGTTTACTTATCATTTATGCACAGAAAAGAACCATTTAGTTTAAAAAGACAAGTGAAATATAAAGCTCACCAGTTTTGCAAATCGACAGATGGAATTTTCTCGATAATGGTGCCTATTGTAATCAATCATTCTAATGTCAAGCTAAATCAAATATGCATTACTGATGACTTTAACGAAATTTAAATGCCGCTAATCTTAACCTATTCAAATATCAACACTTGCAAGGTATTATCATCTGCATTTCAAAGCTCAGACTGCTGAATTTTGTAAAATCGAAAGGTCTCATTAAATCGCTATCGCTCAATCAGAACATTTCGTAATTTTGATTATCACGACAGCAAAGATTAAATTTAAAGATTTATATGGGAAACTTCTGAAATCGTTCGAAAATTAGACGTCAACGAAATTTTGAGAAAAATCAACTTCTAAAAGTGTATAGCGATTCCACTCGAAAGGGCTCGGTATATTCTTGTAGAACTAAATGTGCTACATATTTTAGAACAAAAAATGATTAACGACAAACGACGACAACCTATTCAAAATTTGCTATTTTCAAAAGTACACAATGCTGAACTTTTGATAGAAGGATCAGCTTGGAAGGCTATTTAGAAGCCCTAAGACACGAGACATGAAACATAGGAGAAATAGTAGTTTGGAGAGGGTATTGGATGGTAGGGATCAGGAGTGGGCCGGAACTTCCGATTTCGGTCCGGTGTTTTGAAAAACGAGTTTCGATTTCGAATTTTTCAAGTCGATTCCAGCCCACCCCTGGCCAAAGGTATGGTCAAAACACCATACGATGTAACAGTTGCGTCTTCAGAATGAAAATTCTGTCCGATTTCAGGTAAACTTATCTTTACTCTTCTGCAAAAAATGTTAACCGATTGTTCTTTCACCTGGAAAGTTTGAATATTCCCTTGAAATCAAAGAAAAATCGTATAAAAAATTAAATTTCAATGTGTTCTTTTTCACGAAATAATCGTTTTTTTTCCGAATTTTTGAAATTACAAAAAATCATATGGCTTTTGAACGGAGGGTACCCTTTTTGAAGAGAAAAGTTACACGAAAGGGTGAAAATTAGAATTTTCGGATGCGAGTACTTTTCTCCCAAAGCGGAAAATAAAAGAACATATTTTGAGACAAAGTACCCACTTCGAAAATTTTGGGAGAAAAGTGCTCGGATCTAAAATTTTGTTTATATTTTTGCAGAAATCAAACAGCAATGTTTACCCAGGTAAGTAAAGGGCGAAAATCGCAATTTTCAATAAAATTCCAAAACTCTAGAAAAAAAAATTAATTCGTTTCAAGCTACGATAAATTCTACAAGATTTTAACGGATACGATTAGAATTTTACGGGATTTTCACAAGATTTTATCAAGCACTGAAATAAGAATTAAAATGTTGGCCAAAAACACACACACCGATAAGTTTGAGCTAATCTCGATACAATGAAAGCATTTCTTTGAAAAGAAAAAATGGAGTTAACAACGGCTAAACTCGGACCTAGATAGAATTTGAGTTGAGTTCGAAAATATATTTTTAAAATTAGATCGCACCTGATATTCCGACTTAAATTCTACCTGGTCCGACGAAACTACCACTAATTCCTAACAAACTAGCTAAGCTAACTAATGCCTAAAATGGAAGAGTACGAAAAAATACGCATGAAAAGCCCGTTCTCGAAATGAATCTTGAATTTTTACAAATTGTTGCAAAATCGTAGAAATTTCATCGACCGTAATCTCCAAAAATTCTCGTTCAAAAAAGCTTAAATTTTCGAAAGCATTTTTTAATTTCCCAAAAATTTTATTTTTTAAGATTACGGTAGGATTACTGTTCTTTATCTTTCTTTTAAAATTTTAGATTTGGAGGTCCTGCCACGAAGTCTCACCAATTTATTAGTGACGCGGGAAAAGCGGTTCGTATAGATCAGAAATCGGTTCAAATCTCGTCCCAGAGAATCAGTCCTCGTCGTCGGCGTGCTGCCCCACATAGTCCGTGTCGAAATGGATCACCACTACCGAGATGTCGTCACGCTCGCCTCGCGCTCGACCCGGCGGAACCTAGGAAATGTTTGTCTTTTTTTTTTTCTTTACATTTTTTCAAGAAATGCTTTGGAATTGCTAATTCAATAGAGCATAGTTAATTTCTAAATTCAATTATTCTCTTGATTTCCCAGAACTTCATTCTTTCGTAAATTTTTAAAATAGCTTTCAAAATAAGTCGATTTGTTTAAATCGATATGCAAATTTTCTCACCTTCAATGTATCGATGAGCTTCTCGTACTGTTTGTTGATGCCCCCTGATACGCCGCCAAGGGCGTTGCGAATGATGTGCGTCGCGGAATTCTCGTCGATCGGCTTTTTCGACTTCTTCTCCCCGACGTGGCGCTCGTTGAGGTCGCGTAGCACCTGGAAACCGACATTTTGGTTTATTTTTTAAATTTAATCTGTAGATTTTTTTCTATGTAATTCGATACCTTTTATTTATTTGACATTTACTTTCCGAATGTTTTAATGGACTTTTCTAGGAAATTTGACCACAACTACGAACATCTCAAGTCTCAAACATACAAATTTCAAACTCAAGTCCCCCATATGTCCCAGTTTACCTCTAGACTTTTGCATGTCTAGTCGTAATAGTCGGGATTAGAAACTTTCGAAAGAGTACAGAAAATTCGATTTGAATTCCCACCTGTCCGAGAGTGACTCCCGATCTGGGCGTGTAGGGCTGTAGGGTCTGGGTGCCGAGCGTGTGGTCGTGAACGAGCCTGACGACTGTGTCCGGGTCGAGGAAGTCCCACAGGCCGTCCGTCGCCAGCACCAGAAACTTGTCGTTCGGCGTCAGCTTGTGGTAGAACACCTGCAGTTTTGCAATTTGATTTTTCTAATTTTGTCATTTGACAAATTGAAATTTAGATCTTTTTATTTTCCACAAGTCTATTCAAAACCCACCTCCGGCGAAGCGGTCAGATAGGGCGGCGTATGGAGATAAAGTGGCGGTAGAAAGCCGAGCGGCTCGAGAACCACCTAAAGATTTTCACTTTTTTTAACATTTTAAAATTCTCTTTATTTTTAATTGTCGACAGTTTACGTTTTATAAGTTTAAAAAATGCATTTATAAAATTCGAAATTTCAACTTTTGACAGCATGTGCTACCAAAAACAAGAAACTAGAATACTGTAATCCCTAATCAAGAGACAAAATTAATAATCTTTTCTCGAATAAATGCCGTAATCACCCTCACCTTTTGCAGTTCCAGGGGCCACTTGTAGCGCACGTCGCCGAAAGCCCTCAACGGTATTAGCTCGCCAAGGAGGCGGCCTTGGCGGAATATCGTACTGGGAAAACAATCGATTTTATGGACTTTTTTCAACATCTCCTTTATATTTTCAAATATCTATCAGCTCTTTTATTCAAATTATAAACTTTTATCAATAAAATTTGTATTGACCTTTCGGAATTTCAATGATTTTTATTCTAACTTAAGGATTACGGTACCTGGATTCGGAAGTCGGGTGAGCCTTCCTGATGCGTTCGACCTCGTTCGCGGTGTCTTGCGAGTGGGGGCGGGAAAGCCTTCTTGCGATTACGTCACCGTTCGGCGTCACGACGCCTGAAAATTGTATTGTTTCAATTTTTAGATTCATTTTTCAAAACACGTCACTTTGATTACTTTCTAAAGCTTCATTGTTCTTTTTTGTATTTATTTTTTCGAAAAGATATCATTTGGGTCCTTTCGAACAACACTTTAAATCCCCTCAAAATATTGATGTCAGAAAATTGAAAATTTTATCCCTTTTAATTTCTGGCCAATTAAGATTTTCGCAAAACCAACCCAGCACGGCGGCGGCGTCTCCGATGTTGGCGACGTGCAGATTCCAGGAGCGAATGTGCGCCAGCGTCGCACACGAACCCGAGGCCGCAATTAGAGCTGCGTGTCTGAAGATTTTCAAATTTAGTTATTTTCTACCCTCTAAAAATTTTCTTGATAAGTTTCACAAGGACAAACATGTGATTTTTTTTTTTTTTAATTTTTCACAAATAGTATGTTTTCACGAGGACAGTGTTGTATTTCTTAAGTGGTTGCAAAACTTTTGAAAAATGTGTAAAAATCTAGAAGATGTAAGAACGAACACGATTTTAGAAGCCTCAAATTTATTATTTTAAGACGAGTACGACGATTAGAAAT
This sequence comes from Diploscapter coronatus, assembly GCA_964036155.1. Lineage (NCBI taxonomy): Eukaryota > Metazoa > Nematoda > Chromadorea > Rhabditida > Rhabditidae > Diploscapter > Diploscapter coronatus. The sequence continues at coordinate 40,945,574 of OZ038422.1, read as the reverse complement.
CTTTGCTCTTCGCTTTCGAGACCTACCGATTCGGATCGAATTTTTTCGGACTACTAGAATATTTTTAAAATAAAATTGCATTAAAATATAATTTTTCTTGAAAAATTTTTAAACTTCATACCATTTTCTTTACGTTTTTCTAGAAAGATTTTTTTTCAAAATTTTAGGTTCTTTTGATTTTTAGAAATATATTTCAAATTTGTAGGACCATTTTTAAAATTTTTTGCTTACTTGTCGATAAATCCGGCTCCGCTTGGCAAAGCCGCTCGCGCGAGATCGTGGTCACAGGACTCGAAGGCAGCTTTGAGGGCCTCTCGGACGGTTCCTGAGATTTTTGTCAAACAAATTATTTTTAAAATCCTATTTTAAGCACCCACCACTTTTGGCGTGCTCCTTGAATTCTTTGTAGAAGCGTACGAAATTCTCGTTGCTCGCCTCACCACTGAAATATTCCATTTTAAAATGTTTTAAATTTGATTATTTTATTTTTATTTAAAGAAAAACCCACACAAAATCGTTTGGTAGGTGCGAATCGGAACTGCTGAAGAGCCATTGCAGGCGTTGATCGAGCGCGATTTCGGTCTTCTGTAATTTTTTTTTTTTTTTAAATTGTTCATCTTCAAAAATATCTTTTTCTTTATTGAAAGATTGGTACTTTCTCAAAAATGATATCTTTTCTTCGAAGAAAAAGATCTCTTTCTCCGAAAAGAGAACAATCTCCCACCTCGTGTTTCTTGAGAACGGCTGCACAGACGTAGGGGAAGAGGTTGGTGCAGACGTGTCGACTGCAATAGGGTCCGCCGTGGCCGTCAAAAACGCCGAATAGAAACGCGTTCGACGAGAGGCCTGTAACAAATGCAATTGTGGACTTTTGTTGAAGCTTCAATTTCGTTTTTATTTCCTTCCTTTTTTATTGCTTTTGGAAGAAAAAATTTTAATCTAAAGACTTATTGAAATTCATAAAGAAAGTTTTTTTTTCAAATAGAATATCCCCACCTCAGCTCTCCTATTTAATTTTAGAAGACTTACATTTTGCGCCGGAATAGTAGTCTTCGATAGGGCTATTCGCGGCCAACTGACAGGAGTCCACTCGTAAAATCGCTTCCTCCTCGATTTTCACCGTCTTTTCGTGGGCCCTGAAATTTTTATTTTTTGCAAAGTACCCGAGAATTTTTCTCTGCAAAAAATCATTTTTGGAATATGATTTATAAAAATGTGTTGAGTTTCTTTTTAATTTTTCTCGAACCTCAAATGCGCATCGGCGTTCCACTTGGTGTTCCTGACTGATCGGGCGCTGAAAATTTGGAAAATTGATATCATTTCCTTCTTCTGAATTGATAAAAACTGATTAGGCGTTCTTGAAAAATTAGTTTTTTTTCCAGAAAAGTTTTAACGTAAATAAAAAAGAATTTATACGATCTTTTCAAAATTCCACATTGATATCGTCATTCTTTTTCGCTGAACTGATAAGTCTATCAATACCAATTCATCATCCATCATTTTCCTGATAAGTTCAAATTTCAAAAGTTCTTGAAACTATCTTTTTTCAATTCCAAAGTTTCAGTCTTTTTCTTAGCAATTTCCGAATTTTTCGGAAAAGCTCTTAGAGCTGTTTCTAAACCAGAGTATGCTGATCAAACGTCAAATTTTATATATTTTTTCATTTTGTACCCCATTTTTGTTACCTGAGCGTGTGCATGAAAAAGCGGTGTCGCATCGTGACGTCGTTGCGCCCATTCGCCTGATTCAGACGGCGTCACTACCCGCTTCTACCGTAATCCCCTCTGGTCGTAGTGCGGATTCAGAATCCTGGAACGTCGAAAAATTTCAAGAAATAAAAAATAACGCGAATTTCAGCCTTATCATTCCAAAAATTTGCAGGTTTTAAACGAGATTGGAAATAGCATTGGAAAAGATCGGGTCTCGACGAGATTTCGCTTTTCAAAGAACATTTCCCGTTTTTGGAAGTGATAAGGCTTGAACGGAAAAGAAAACAACGAATAAAGAAAGAAAGAATGCAGCCTGAGAAAGGCAAGGCTAGGGGCAGGGCCAAAAACCTGAAACTGCAAACAGGAGGCTGAGAAAAGAGCATTGCAAGACCAGTGCAGAAAACAAAAATTATACCAAGACACGGGAGGTTATACTCGGAAAAATCGAACAAATTCCGACGTTTCAAGAAAAATCTAGTGGGCAAATTAAAGATCGAATGCTTGATCGTTCTTCTTTCGCCCCTAATATTTTCTCTTGAAAGGCTGGAAATTGAACATCCAAGGTTACAACATAGAGAGCACGTGGGAATTGACGGTTTTACAACGGAAAATTTAAAAAAAAAAAATGGCCCCCTAAAAATAGTGTAGGGAAAAGAAAAAGAAAATTTCTCTAGCTTAAACTCGGGACGAATGTTCGATTTTAGGGGTCATTTGCAAGCGCTCACAAAAATGACCTACCACCTAAAACCCGGGACTAGCATTCGCAGTACAACAACTATACAAATCAGTGGGAAATTTCTTGATCAAAAATGACGCACATGATTTTTATTCGAGATAAGAATTTCTAGGCCTAAAGTTTAAAAAAATTTTCGAGAAAAATTGGAAAGCCTAGAGTTTTTGAGTTCTAGACCTATAAAGATCGGAAATTTTTTGCGGAAGAAAATCAAATAACCTAGAAATTAAAAAAGAAAAAATTATAACCGTACTCTTCATGAAGAATACGGTAATCCAAATACACAAAGTAATAATATCTTGTTTTGAAAACTCGATTTCAAAGTTCGTATTTCAAAGCTTCTCGAAAATTTAAAATCGATTTTTCTAGAAATATTTTTCTCGGAATTTCAAAGGATCAAGTCTTCTCAAAAATCATCTAGAGCATTTTTAGATCTCGATTTCTAAAACGTTTCCTCGGAATTTCAACAATTTCAGGCTTCCAAAAATGTTCTAGAAAATGTTAAAATCGAGATTTTCGTTTGGAATTTGTCATTCCAGATCATCATCACATCGGGTGTCATCGTTTGGGTTAATCGGATTGGTTGCCGAATAGAGGTTTGCCATCGTTGAAGAATATGGAGTTGCCAGACCCAGTCCGGACGGCAACGTCGGGTAGCAGCCAAGTCCTGGAAACCCGAATATTGATTGTGATTACCCGACAGATGTTGGGGCACGTTTTTCACCGCAACAATAGTCTCATCATCTCTCGTCGTCCCATTATTAAGGACGGGACGATGCAAAACTGACTGCGATAATTCACACCGCATAAGGGATATTTGTTGCGGCGGTGGAAAACGTCTCAACGTCTGAGATTGATTCTATAATTTTCTCGATTTTTGTATTAGTTTGTATAAATTTCAAAACCTTCAAATTTTCTAGCGTTCAAAATTCCTTATGCAACTCACAGATTTTTTATTAATGTTATAATCCTATTTTTCGAATTTTAAGAATTTATTTTTAAATTTATTACCCGAAGGGTAGAACGGCGAATTGATGTACCAGTGGTAGTCGTTTCTCGAGGTCGCAGGGGAAAAACCGCGGAACGGGAAGCACGGGTAGTTAGCGTCCTGAAAATGTCGAATTTTTGCGTTTCTTTGAAATTTCAACGCTTTTTTTCAGATTTTTAAAACTCACCGTTCTTCGGCATCTTCTCTCTGACTCGAAATTCGATAGATTGTTATGGAAGTTTACTACCTAAAAATTCACTTTTTTCCTAAATCTAAAACTCTTCTTGAAAATTGCCTAACAATAAGATTCTAGATTCTTCCAGAGCCAACCTCAGAAATATCTTTTCTGATTTTGCTCTTTCCGATTGCAAGAAATTGTCTTTCAGAAACTCGTGATTTCCAGACTTTTCCAGAACACCGACCTCGTCATGATTTGCGATGTTGCTGCCGTTTCCATGCTCGATGTCAAGATGGTGTTCCCCCAATCTGAAGACGTCGTTTCCGAAGGTTTCCGAAGCACGTCCGTTTTCCAAGTTATCGGGGGTTAAATGCTTTCGTTTCGGACGTTCCGGGTCGAGAGAGGGCGTAGAAAACGAGTTGTTCTGAAACTTTTCGATTTTATTCTAGAACAACATCAATTTTTAAAATCAGTCTGTTTCAGAAATCTCATATAGAACTTCAAGACTAAGAAAATGATAGAAGAGTGAAATTTTATTCAAATTAAAGTACGTTTTTTAGAGCAAACATTGAGAAATAACGCAAAGTGCGGGTGCTTCCTAACTCTTCACGAATAACGCTACTCCTCAATGTTCGCTCTGGGTGAGCAAAGTCTGTGAATGCGCCCTTATAATTAGAAAATATCGATTTTGTATTTTCGAAAAATTGCAGTACCTGATAATGCTGATTCGGCGAAACCATCGAGTTACTTTGGTATTTTGGGTTCTGAGCCATCCAGGACCTATAGGGATTAGATTAGAAAATCGAAAAACTCTATGGTAGATTAAAATGTAAAAAATAGTCGCATCAAGAAGGCATTTTCAAAGAAAGAATTCAAATTTAATCAAATTTTTCAAAATCGACCCACCAAGACGGAATATTCCCTGAATGTACGGACTCATTCTCGGGAGGGAAGCCGCATTCGAATTCTAACTTTTCATGCCTACGATATTTCGCCCTTCGATTTTGAAACCACACCTGAAAATTTTAAAATTTACTTTTTCTTAATTTCTAGAAATTTTTACAACATGTTTCAAAAATCTTCAACTTCAATGTTTTCTTCTCAGAGTAATATAACACATTGGCCAATTTTATCTTTATTATTCATCCCCAAAAACCCATATCCGAATATCCGGTATTTAGAATTGTTTTTTGCCTAATATTCTAATTTCTGGCCTGGAATCAAGTCAATCGTGCCCATTACGCATCCTGCTTGTAGGGGAGGAGTCAGATTTCAACGATTTGGACCAGCCTCATTAGCTTAATTTTCATCGATTTTCTTCGAACCTACCAATTAAGGTCAGACCTGTCTTTATCCTTGTACTTTATCCCTAATAATAACCACCGAAACAAAAATGATTTCTGAGGTCCAAGTTGTAACAAGTCAATGAATTTTATCACGAGATCTTCGAAAGTTTTTCTTAAAACGTCGTTTCAATTTTTCATATTTGACGTTTCTGAAACAAATTCCAATCAAAAATTCAAATTTTCAGAAAACCTCAAAAAATTCCCGTAAAAGACAATCAGGCTCCCTCTCTCTCTCTATTCATAAGCCTCAAGTCCATTAGTTCTAATTCCTAATTCCTGAATAACCTGACTTTTAGAGTGTCATCTTTCATCTCTCTCTTCGCCTGTCAACTGGGTGTCCAAATTGTTAATTGTCAAATCCCCGTTTATCCTAACAAATCTCCCCTCTATTCCTTTATTCCTTCACACTTATTTTGTCGCACAACATTCCTCCCTCCGATTACGGTAGCATTATAGGATTAGCCTTGTAGATAAAGGGGTCGACGGGAAATTGCTCTTGGGAAAAATCGATGTTTCAGAGTTTTTAATAGGAACAAAATCATTTTCAATTTTTGACCTGATAAATGCTATATTTTGGATTTTCGATGGAAAATTTTTGCCGACTTAACATTTTTGAATTGCATAAGAATGATCCTGATAAGCGTCAAAAGATCCTCAAAATGATAAATTTGCAGAAATTTTGATATCGATATTTTTCAAAAACTAACATAAGCCGAATTTCATATCTCTTCGGTTGTGCTAACTCAGGGTTATCCCCCTAGGATTACGAATTCACCCTTTTTCAGATTGTTTCAGCAGTCTAGACTCCTAATTAGCGAGCGAAGTACTTTTGACGATCGCGCATGACGAAAATCATACTGATAAAAACTCGAGGTTTCAAATTACCGTACCTCTTTTTCTTCGAAAAATTATTTCGCCATTAATTCGACCGAGAATGTTGGACTGAACCCAACCCGAAAATCCCGGTAAATTTTCGACCCATCAACACTCTGAATTCGATTGCTTGTAGCATACGCTCATACCATCATTAGAGCTTAATTCGATTATATTACTTATAACATATACCTCGTATCGTTGTGCTTTACTACGTTAAAGCAAAATCTATTTTTATCGTTAATTGGAGAGAAATTCGATATTCATGCAGAGCAATTAGAAATTAAATTCGTAGCGAAATAGTGAGTCACTTAGAAGAGAAGCCGGATGAATAATGCAATGTTTGAATATCGACGTTCTCTCCAATCAACAATACGTTTGAATACTGTATATCTTGAAGTTAAACAACTTCCTCTTTTCAAAAATTCGTCGTTTCTTTAGGATGCGTAAAATTTGCACAAATCGAAAAACCTCAAAAACAAAGTCCGAACAAATTTGGAAATATCCTGAAAATCCCGAAAATACTAACCATTCAGGCAAGTTCAAATTGGTTGTTCAAAATGAGACAACCCCAAAATATTAGCCAAAACTAAAAGACTACACTAAAAATTTGCAGCTTTCAAAAATTCATCAAAATTATTCTGATATATTTCAGGTTTTCCGTATTAGTGTGAACAGAATTTCAAAACCAATTCTGAAAGGAGAACCAGTCTAAATCTTTAAAACCAGATAATAATTTCAGAGATAAACTTTGTCTAACCGGGGTATCTTGATATTTACTAGTGCCCGAATTCACGAAATTCTCGAAACCTCGGAACCTTTCCTATAAGGGGCCTTCTTCACGCTGGGAGGTTCCTATAGGAAGGGTTCCGGGTTCCGAGAGTTTCGTGGATCCGGACCCTGATTTTTAAAGTGGATTTTAAGTTTCTGTAAATCTCCTAGATTAACCTATCTCATTATTTCAAGTTGATGGCCTACCCAAAGATGCTCCTTTTCGAGGCTATTCCTCATTTTCGATTTTTTGCAAAAATTTCATCCCTCGACCAACCTGCACCCTGTTTTCGGGTAGCTCAATCCGTCTAGCTAGGGCCTCTCGCGAGTAGATGTCTGGATAGTGGGAGTCGGCGAAGGCCGTCTCGAGCTCGTGCAGCTGGAACGTGGTGAACGTCGTCCGATTCCGACGAAATTTCTTCACCTGCAAATTCGTTGATTTTGTATTTCTTGTTTGATTCATCTCTTAAATTTCACGAAGAATTTCAAGCAGCAATTTTCGCGCTCTTGGAAAATTTGTGGTTCTTTCTGGACGAATTTGATCAACTCAGCACCATTTGAAAATCCTCCCAATTTATATTGAATTCTTGAAACATATTTTCAATTTTATCAAAGGTATTTGAAAATTCCCTATTCGATACCAATCGAATTTTTGGATTAAAAAAAAATGCGATTTTCGAAACATCAAGCTTTTATCTTTCGGAAAATTTTCTCAAGACTAACCTTTCCCCGAATGGGAGGAATGCGTTTGCCATGTTTGGGCCTTTTGTCGTGGCACGGGTCCTCGATTTTCGCGACGTTTTCGTAGAGCGCTCGCGAACACTCTGGAAAATGTAATCTTTTTTTTGAATTTCTAAAAAAACAATTAAATATGTAAAATTTGAAATGAAAACTTCCCTCCCGCAACTTCTCCAATTCGTGATACATATCCCCTTCCCACTTTTCCCTCCAATTTTCCTCAAGCCTAAACAAACTCCAGTAGAGAATTTTAGGCATTTTATCATCAGCAAATTCATTATCCAATTATGGGTAATTAACTGATTTCGTACGAATTTACTGATTAAATTATCGAATTTCCGCGCACTAAATCTCTGGTAATCAGTCTACGCAATAGACCTCCCCAGTCTAAAACCCTAATAAAATTACTGGGAGGGGCGGTTCTTAAAGTGTAGTTGAAAATTTCAAATTTTAGCCCGAAAAATCGTACCTAGATTCAGATTCTGGTTCTGGTCCTCCTCTTCTTGTCGACCGCCGTCCATCGTTCAGACGAATCTGAAATAATAAACTTTCGCCCTAAAACAATAGCTCTCTATCATTTTCTTTTCCTCCTCCTAATTCCCTATTATCTTTCGACACATCTCCCCCCCACTTACCATTTGTAGCCGAAAAAGAGGGCGGGGCGAGAGGGCGTGGCTCGGAAACCCTATTGGTGTGCGAGTGTTTCAATGTGAAGTTTACGAATAGAAATGTTAATTAAAGTTAATTGAGCAATTAGCTAAGATAATTATTACTTTTCAAATCTATCTACTAGAATCGTGATATTTTTCGGAAAAATTTTTTATTTTATTTCAAAATTTTACGATAAGCTAGAAAAAAAAAGTGAATATTCCTAAGGATACGATACGGTATAACAATGATAAAATGATTAACAGAACCAATTAATTTAGATAATTAACGATAATTAGACGGATTTGTATACTTGCAAAATTTATAAAATTAGAATTATGCGAAGTACATCTCTCCAAAATTGATCGCATACAGAAAGGTGATTTTAAAGGTATCAAAATTAGGATAAAGCACTTGTTTACTAGAGGTTTTTGGTCTGTTTGAGCAAAGAAATGGTAAAAATGACTGTAGCTGAATTAATAAAAATACCCGAAAGAAGATCTTATTTTATAAACACTTCATAGGATTTCTCCAATTTTAATTACTGCCCAAGCTCGTCTGAAAATTTCGCTGATTTATCAGGGTAGCCTGGGAATTTTTTGTGAAAATTCTAAGTTTCAAAAGAAAATAAAATCCTCCGAAAATTATTGTAATTTTCTGTAGTTTTTCTCATCTTCTTTCGGAATTTAAAATTTTCAAAATCGAAAAAAAATCCCACCTTATTTGGTGTTCACCTCCCTTTCCTGTTCTTTTCATTTGATAGATCCGAGCTATTTCTCTTGATGGGCGACTAAAATCGCATTTATTATTTCTTTTAGAAAAAAAATTTGCCTAACCTACCGACCCCCTCCCACACTTATCCCTATTTTGCTAGTGTACGGCTTTTACAAGAAGGCGATGTTTTAATTATCGTACCTGAAGAAGTCCACTGGGGTAGAGAATTTTGTAGGTGACGAACCAACAAACAACCGCCACGAGCGTACCGCTCACTTCCTCCAGGAAGTCGTGGTAGTAGATCACCGAGATGCAGATTTGGATGAACTGAAAATTTATTTTCATTATTTATCTTAATAAAAGGGCTAGCCTGAACAATATTTAAGAAATCTTCAATTCTTAAAGGCAAATTTTGAAGCATATTTTAACCGTTTTTCGTGTTGTTTCCGAAAACTCGATTTTTTGTTTCTTCGCAAATTTTCATCTCTTCAACATAAAAAATATTCAGAACACATTCAATTTTCACTTCCTTTGACTTACGAATTTTAGATTAGAAAAAAAACTCCACCCAGAAGACACTCAGAGCGGCCATAGCGATGAAGAAATACTGGACGAGTCTGGTCTGTTCAACAGATTCCTTCTGTTTGCTCGTCTCCTCGGCACGGCTCGTCTGGAGCCAGTGACGGAAGGCGTTCGCCTGGAAATATATTTTTTAATTTTAATTATTCAACTTGTTTCTAGATTCCCCCAACCTCCTCTGTCATGATGAGCACGGAGTAGATCATCAGAAAACAATGGCCGGAGATGTCGTAGCCAGGGATCCAGGTTCCTGAAGATTTTTAAAATTGAAATTTGTATTTTCTTTATTCTAATTTTTTGATTTTTTAAATACCATGCTTCTCCGAACACTCGTCTCTGGTGTACCGTAGGCCGGCGGTGCATCTCGAAGTGGCCGCCGCGAATTTGCGGAAACTGAAGATTATTGCTTTTATTTGAATGTAGTTTTATTTGTAGTTTCTTATTTTTTCAAAAAATAAAAAAAATTACCCAGTCGTGGAAAGATACCAACAGAGAGTGGCGACCAACAGACGGGAAATGTCGATCAGAGGGTGGTCCTGAAAAATTCGATTTTTAAAATTTAGACAAAAACAACTTTTTTACGAATTTTTCTCGATAAAAGTGAAAGTTCTAAAATTTTAAATTTAATTCGTCTTGCTAAGTTTTTTCTCGTCTTTTTTATTTTTAACATTTTATTCCAAACCTTATCCTTGTAGTGTGCTCTGGAAGAGTACCAGATGAAAGGGCCGGTGAAGACGAGCGTCCAGAACCACCCCAACTTCGTGCCGTACTGGTTGAAGATGTTGTGCTTCTGAAAATGTCTTGTTTCATTTTTGAAATAAAAAGTAAGTTCATCTTTTTTTATTTTAATGGGTAGAAAATCTTTTAAAAATATAGTTTTCAATGAGAGAAAATGAACAAGGATTCATTTTTTCAAAACATTTTAATTTAAAAAAAAAAAAAAAACAAACAATAAACCTGAACGAAATAGGGCTGAGTCTCGCCGATGGCGAACGCGAAATAATCGGCCAGAAACGACAGAACCGCCACCCAAACCACGTAGAAAAGCGCCACTCTCGTCGCGTCCAGGAACAGGACTTTGCGGGCCAACTAAGTTTCTTTCTCTATTTTTATTCTTTAATTTCGAAAGATGTTATTTTTTTATTTTTAGAATTTGATTTTTTAATACTCAGAATATCTTAAATTAAAAAAATATATTTTTAAATAAAAAATTCCCACCACGAGGGCCATAGCCTGAAGAATGTTGGGGGTGGCTTTCAAATTCGCGGGCTTTTTCAGCGTCTGATGTTTGTCTTGCGTGCCGTCGAAGGATTTCTGGTTGCCTCCCATCAGTCTTGCCCCTGCCCCGGATTTTGGTCCGGGCGTCCTGGCCTGGTTCTGACCCTGACCGATTGGCTGATTTTTCAAACGACCCGAACGAGTTTCCACCATATTTTCTTAAAATAAAAAAAAACTAATATTTTTTCAAATAAAAAAATTTTTAAAATAAACCCCTTGTGGTTTGCAATTTTCGAAAAATAGCAAAAGTAAAAAAAAATATTGGAAACTAGTGACCCGGAAAATGGAGAAACTCGTAAAAAAGATTTGAAGTTCGAAAGATCTAACTACAAATGTTTTTGAGTTTTTCACAGATTTTGAAAGGGGGGAAATTGTAAAGTCCTGGCCCTTTCAAAATCAGTAGAGCACGTTTTAAAACGGCGAAAGATAAATGGATAAAGATAGTCAGCTTTTCAAAGCTGATTGCGGATAAAGTCACGCATTTTCGAAAATAATTTGCAAAAATACCTCTTTTCAGTTTCTTTATTGAGTATTCGGGGGCACTGTATAGGTTGAAAGTGGAGCTTTTCATTAAAAAAAGCCATGAAGCTCGAAAAACTCCGCTTTTTGTTCTAATTGATAAAGCTGATAAAATATTTGGGATTTCATAGAAAAAAGGCCGATGATTTTAAATTCTCGTACCTGGGAGAGTCCCTGAAAAATGATAACAAGGAATTACATAGGGTCAAAAAGAAGTAGGAAAAAATAGGAAAAAGGAGACGAATAATGCACATAGGACTTTTCATTAAAAATGGGAATAAGTGATTTTCGGCAGCTGAGAAATGACGAGATGACGCGTGAAGACGTAGGCTATCTTTTTCCACACTAGTCCTTCCTATTTTCCTTTCCTCGCCTATTCCCAACTATAATGCGCACGTCCTCACGTCATCGCGTCATTTCAACAATTGCCGTAATTTTCAAGTCAAGCTTGTTCGAAAAATAAATCATCAAAGAGGCTGAAAAGGGAAATTAAAAAAAAAATTACAATTTTACCCCTTTTCAGTCCACATTTTCAGACTACAACAGAAACTTAGAAAATTCGATACATCATAGATATGGTGATAAAATGCTTTCTCAGGATTACATTTTTGTAAAGACCACCCTTTTAAAAATTGAGAGAAAAAGGGTAGAAAAGAAAGTTGATGAATTTTTGGGTGGTTCTTATTAAAAGAATATACTTCTTGATAGCTTTAAAAATAGAAAATTTGGGGCCCACTATCAATGCGAAATGAGTGTTTAATGAAAAAAGAAGATTTTTCACTCTTTTACACCCAGTACTGTATTTTTGGACATCAGTCGCATATTGCAGTGCGATATGCTACTTTATGAAATTTGCGAATTTTCTTCTTGATTTCCTGATCGAATTTATTCGGTCTTTTTCTCTCTGATCGCTCTGACTCGCTCGGGAATGGGAGGGTGGGAGTGCGTGCACATCGAGTAGAGGTAATCATCCACAGGCAGGGAAAGATTGTCCTGGAAATAGTTCGATTTCAGTGAAAAGTTGCTATTTATAACTTTGTACTCTTGGAAAAATGTAAGATCGAATCTTTTCATTCTTTAAAATCTTCGTTATTAGGAAATTTAAAATATTTCGAAGTTCAAGTAGTTAGAAATGGTATTTATCCCATTAGAGTGAGGTGCGACCACAAAGACTCGCTGATTTCTGCACAGCATTTTCTTTCTGATCACACCCCGTTTTAATAGGGATTAATGGCACCATAGATTTAAGTTTAATAGAATATAGAAAATCCCGATTTAAAAAATAAAAAAAAAATCGCACCTTGCCCAATTTGAGGAGTGCGGAAATGAGCATCTCCCCCTTGCCCATATCAGCGGCATATTTGTCGGCCTGGAACTCACACTTGCGCGAGTGAATCGACATGAGGATAGCCGAGATCTAAAAAATTCGTATTTTTTTAATTAAAAAAAAATTTACCTGATTGTAAAGAGCAGTGACGTAGGTGAAAACGATAATCAATCCGATGAACGTCGGCATGTCGTAGAATCCGAAGGCCTGGAATTAAAATGTTTGCAAGATTTATTTTTCTTAACTTTTGAGCCGGCCTAAAAATTTAAAGACAATTTTAGAACACTTTTCATGCTTCATTCTCCATTCACGTAGTCTTATTGAAAAATTGCAGATTTTTTTTTGTAAATCTTCTATCGCTTTTTCCAATATTTTTATTCATTCTTTTGTTGTTAAAAATTCAAGAATTCTTTGCGAATTTTTCGACATTTCTCAAATTTCCTTGACTCTTCTTTCAACTAATTTTCTTGTATATATAATATAAGATAAAGTTGGAATCTATTTAAAACAAAATTTTCCCACCTCATACATGAGCTGCCACTTGTAGAAGTAAGCAAATATGGCGAGCATGAAGAACATGTTGAGCTCGGAAATGACGAGGTTGATCAGCGTATGATAGAGAGCCCAGTGACCGAGTTCGTGCCCGAGTACAGCGACTACCTCGTCGTTCGACATCCCGCGGGCCTACAAATTTATTTTCTTAGAACAATTTTTTTATTAAATGAACAGAGATCTCATTCTTATTTTATTTTTACTTTTAAAAAATATTTTAATTAAATTTTTAAAAATTAACAGATATTTTCTTGCATTATTTTTCTGCATAAATAGATTTTGATTAGTTAAAAATTGATCATTCGAAGCATTTTATTTTTGGCTGGACCAGAAATTTACCCAATATTTCTCATCGAACATATAGCTTAGCTAAAAAACAGAGTTCACTAAAATAGATAAAGAATTATTTTCAATCGAATAAATTCTAAATTTATCCATTTTAATTATGCTTTACCTTCTCTTTCCTAATCTAGTGCAAAATTATGAATTTAAAACTTTTTCTTTTTTAAAATTAAAAATACCCTACCTTGTCTTTCTCATCGGGATCGGCTTCGGCTGCCTCTTTGCAGAGAGCAATGACCTTCTCTTTCTCCTCACCGCTCAGCAGCGTGTCGTAGAGCACGATTCGCTTATTCTTCCAGAAACCGTACATGTAGGCGTTCGAGTGGGCGGATCGTTTTGAGCCTGAAATTATTATTCTCGTTTTATTTTAAAATTCTTCGTTTTAATAATATTTTTCAAGTTATCTTTAAATCTAATTGTGTTTAATTCAAATTTTAGGTTGACGTTTTTTCTTAAGTTTTTAAACTTTATTCTATTTTAGACTTACCATAAACGACATAGAGTTTCTTCAATGGATACTCTACCGAGCTGGCCAGATTTTCGATGGCGGTCTGAAAAACCATTTTTAGAATTTTTAAAATAAAAACAAATCACACAAACCTTTAGCTCTCCGTCCGGTAGAGGGATGTACTTGTCGAATAAGGGGGCGATGAAAGCCGGGTAAATCGTGATCAGCACGAATAGCACCAACGACAAGAACACCCACACGTACACGAAGAAGTAGGGGCCTGGAAGTGATTTTTTTTCCATTTTATTTTATCATTTAAAATTATTATTTTTTATTTTAGGTGTAAAAACAAACCTCCATTTTCCACGATCCACTCGAGGGCTAAAACGATCGGTGCGGTGATCGCCAGCATGACAACCATCTTTTTGACCTGAAATCTTTAAATTTATCCTTCATATTTCAAATAAAATATTTAACGATATTCTCGAGATAAAATTCGGGGGTTATTTCTTTATTTTTCTAAATTTCGATTCTTAATCTAAAAAATAAAAAAAAAAAAACCTTGTCTTTGAGATAGAATCCCAAAGTTTGCTTGTTGAAGCCATGCTTTTCCTCGATCACGAAAGTGTCGTATCTGAAATGAATTTATTTTAATCAAACCTATAATGAAAAGCTAGAGAGAATCAGCAATATTTGAGTTCTAACGCCTGAGGGCAGAATGTATCCCACTATACACAAAAAATCACTCGTTTTGTGCTCTGACAATATCACTTTCTGAATCAAACTTAGGCAGATTTTCAGATGAGTATAAGAACAATATTTTTAAATGGGGTACGAAAAAGAAGAATTTCTATAAGTTCATACATAAGGAGACTCGCAGAAAAATTAGCGAGGATTTTTGCTAAAGGGTTTACACTTGAGAATTTGCTCTAATAAGGAATAAGCTTAGTAATTTTGGTTTTCACGCTTTCTAGGTTTGACTTTTTTCAAAAACCAGAAATTTCGACTCACAGCTCCCAGGGCAGTCCAATGATAGTCTCCATGATATTATTGAGTACGATGAAGACGACTGAATGCAGGGGCGCCGCCGACGTCGCGTACCACAGCCACGGCAGCCAACCGTAGCACAGCAGGAACTGCAACACAAATTGGTCCTTATTTTTTTTGCTCAATGTCAGAAAAATTCATATTCTTCTAATTTGTGAGAAACAAACATTAAAGATTGCTTTTCTTCAATTTTCATAAAATATATATTCAGAAGATTGTTCTGCCAATTTGGTTCACAAATGATTGGTCCATATAAATTTTGAAGCTTTATCAACTCCGTTATTTTTCATTTAGCATTTGCAAAAAGTTTAACCATGATGTTTGATTATTCGAATCAAACGAAGTGATAGATCATATGCTGAAAAATAGGGAGAAAAGACGAGAGATGGAGAGAAAATTGCGTACCACCATTCTTTCTATTGTCCCCCACTGACTCTCTTCTCTGCACTCGTTAACACACGAGCTGTCACTTCAATTGGCCGATACAATAACACAGGGTTGATTGTTTTTTCTTTTATGAATTTGTTATTGTAATCTTCATACCGTAGACGTGATTTGAGAGACGATCATGCTCCAGAAGTTGAATCGGTGCTTATCCAGTTTGTAGTTGCGCGCTTTTTCGTAGTCCTGCAAATGTTCAAAATTTACTTTTATTTTTATTTTTCCTTAGCTTCAAATTAGAAACAAAAATATCGTTTTATTTTCAAGTTTTTTTTGTAAAAACTAGAAATTTCACGAAACAACTAACCTCCGTCTCGATTAGCTCCTCGACTTCTTTGGGGCGTTTCTCGTTTTTCAGGTGCACTTTGTATTGGCTGAAATTTGCTAAATTTATTTTTATGTTCATCCTCGATTTATTTACTTATTATTTGTATTTCTTGAGTGTTATTTTTTCGAAAAGTTTACAATATTTACTTTGTATTTTATGATTTTAACTTGTAAATAATTCTCTTTTCGTTTTTCAAGTCTTATTTTATATAGCTTTTGACCCACCGATAATTGATATAGAGCTCCCAGAGGAAGAGCGCCCAATTGGTGCCGAGCAGCAACTTGAAAAGGCAGTCGGGTCCCATTTTTGCTGAAATTTCGAAAATTTGAAAAACCAACAAAAAATTTCAACATTCCAAGATATTGCCACCTCGGTTGAAACCGAGTATATTTTCATAACAAAAAATACAAATTTTGGCTGATTTTATTATACTCCATCACAATACAAATCTCTGAAACCCATATTTTGCAATAAATTACATGAGATCATTTGAAAAAATATTCTTTTGAAAACTTCCAAGGTCATACATTTGAAGAACTCGCTCTCGTTTTTCAAACAGTCATTTGAAAGATGAAGCTTTTGAATTTTGCGAATTCCTGATTATGAATGGACTTTCTTAATTTCAAAAAATCGAAGAAAAACCTTGACTCATTCCAAAATTCTATTTTCTGAATTTCTGACACGAATAAATTTTCATGTTAATTTTTTTCAAAAAAAACAAAATAATAATAATAATAAATAACCTACCTCAAAACCCCCTTATTTTCTAAATTTGAAAGCTAACTGTGTATTAACAGCAGACGCAGACGGCTGTATTTACAGACGGGTATTAGGGGGATAGTTTTGGGTAGGGAGAATAGGGGAAAAAGGAAGAAAGACCGTATAGTCTGTAATTACAGGAGATCAGTTTGGGAAACAAAACAAATTAGTTTCCCGATTTCTCCTCACAGATCTGCATTAGCCTGCTGGGGTGGACGAGAACGGGGTCGAGGGATCGTTTGAGGGCCGACGACAGGGCGACGTCCACCATCGAATTCACCACAACCTCGTCGGCGACGAGGGGTGACAGGCATCGCTGCAGGTAGTAGCAATCGACCTGAAAATTCATATTTTATTCCTTATTTATTTATTTATTATTTATTTTTCAAAATTTTTACAATTATTTATTTCTTTTATCACTTTATTCTTCTTTTATTTTTTTTCGTTTTTTCTGCGTTTCAAAAATATTTCAAATAGATAGTGATTTTTCGAAATATCAGTAAAGCGAAGTGAAAGAACACCAGAACAAAAAAGACGATAACTTGCAAACTTTGAAAATATTCGATTTTAAAATATTTTTGATTTAAGGAAAATTAAAAAATAACCTGAATTTGCTCGATGCCGTATTTGCCGTAGGTCTGGAGGCGGAGCAGCTCGATGAACGTCTTGAGCATGACTTTTATGATCGCTGTCATGATCGAGGCCTTGTTGAGCTGAACAATTTAAATTTCCATTTTTATTCTTTTTCTTTTAGTAAAAATAAAATTTCTTACATGAATATTCTGATGAAAGTCGATGCGCTCGCACCACAGCGAGTCCCTGGGCTGGACGTCTGGCATTTGGGTTCTGAAATTTCATCTTTGAATTAGTTTTAAAATTGAATTTTGAATTCTTTTCTTAGTTTACGTTTAAATTTATTTTACCTCCTCTGCTTGGGTTCCTTCCTGGCCTCTCCACCCAACAAGTCTGTTAGCATTCGCTCAACCTCGCTAGCTTCTTCGACCGCCCTTCGGATTGCGGCCCTGACAATAGGCTTCATAAGTTTCAGACAAATTTGAAATAGTAACTTGTTTTTCTTTTGAAATCAACGAATATTTCCCTCCTTTAAGAATAAAATATCAAATTTTGTTGAAACGTCTCATCTTTTCAACTTTATTCGATTTAAAGGACTGAATTTAAAATATCACCAGTCAAAATTTTACACTTTCAGATATATTTTTTATTTATTTAAAAAAATACTAACCTAACTCCAGTTGGTGAAGCGACTGGTTGCCTTACAAAGTCGCACCCTTTGGCGAGATTTTCTCCTAATTGCAGACCTTTTTGCTCGCAAAATCTTCGAATCAGAAGCTGAGTGGAATTTTTGAGTTGGTTTGTGATGTCAGTGCCGTCTAAAATTCAAAACCTTATTTCTTCTAAATTTCAAGTTTTTTTCTTATTTAGAATTTTTTAGAACTTACTCGTCAATTTGTTTGAAGCCGCTGCGAGGCAGAACTGTTCCCTGAAATTAGTTTTTCAGAACCAAGGAAAATGCTTAAATTCCACCCCTAGGGGTAATATTCCAAAACATTTCGCACCTGCACAAATTCAGCAAGTAGCTTGCTGATTTGCCGGTCATATGGAAAAGAGCCACCGAGAAGAGCAGCAACAGAATGGGGCTGACGTGGAGAAGCTCACCGGAA
The DNA here is from genome assembly GCA_964036155.1 of Diploscapter coronatus. Lineage (NCBI taxonomy): Eukaryota > Metazoa > Nematoda > Chromadorea > Rhabditida > Rhabditidae > Diploscapter > Diploscapter coronatus. The sequence continues at coordinate 40,927,574 of OZ038422.1, read as the reverse complement.
ACGTTTCCTGAAAATTCCACTTTTAACGTTAAAATTAAAAAAAAAAAAAAAAACATTATCAGGTAGAAGGAGCAATTTTCCATAAAATTTAATTTTCTTTAGTTTTCAGACAGAAAATCCAATTTTAAAGTTTCCAAAGACCAAAAATTGAATTTTTTAATTTCTCTTTTCACCTATCACTTTTAACAACTTATTTTTTTTTTAGATAAAAAAAATACCGTATTCCTGGGCCAAATTTGCCAAGTCCCCAAAAGTCGCCACTAATAGGTCTTCGTGCACGCACCTCGAGAATTCCTGCTGGAAGACCTGAGGCGCGAGGGACGAGAAAGTGACGTCGCTGGCCGTGAACAGAAGGAGGTTGGCGAGAGCCGTCTGGAATTTTTGAAACATCTTATTCGTCTATTTTTGCTACCTTTTAAAAAGCTTCAAAATCCAACCTTCACATGAAAAATGAACTGCTGTTCCAGTTTATTGGCAAGGACTGTTAGGTCGCAATTGTGAGGATTCAGAAGGGATTGGCGTATCTGAGGTTTGACGTGTAAAAACTCGATTTTTTAAACTTTTTTACTTCTTGGACGGTGGCCCTCATTTCGTCCGCGATTTTCGATCGGGAAATTGCGATTTCGTGCTTGGAGACCTGCCGAATTAGATCGATCGAGAGGGTTTGGACGTTCAGACCTGAAGATTTAGAAATTAACAAGCTAGATGCCTTTTAAATTGTCTTTTGCCCTAATTAAACAACATACATACATTTTTTTTTAATTTTTTGCACTAAAAATGTCAAAACCGACCCGGCACGACTTGAGCTGTGGTGGACATTTTCCTGTAGTAGCGATCGAGCGCGCGAACGACGATGGAGCAGTCCTTCGGGTCGGAAGTCGACAGAAAAAGCCGAGAGACCACTTCGTGGAAGTCGGACACCTCGTGCTGAAAATTCAACAAAAAATCTTTTTTAGTTTCTAAGCTTCAATTAAAAATTTCTGAAGAAAAGAGCATAGAATAAACTGTATATCTCGCTGAAATCTCATTTCAACTTTCGAAAAAAAACTTAATTTTTAAATAAAAACCAAAAAAATCAACCTCTAGCATGTCCAGAAGTAAGGAACGCATTTGGGGGAAAAGTCGGTCGTGAAGCGAGGCGAGGAGGGTCAGATTTGGAATAAACGAACCGCAGGCTCTGCAATTTGTTTTAATTTTTTTTTTATTTTTAAATACAAAAAATAAACTTACTTGTCAACCAAATCCAGAACATCGACCGATTGCTCGTCCTTGAGCTTCTTCAAATCGTCTCTCAAAGAGGCTTGAGCGGCTTTCAAAAGGAGACGCTCTACCTGAAAATCAAAATATATATTTAATTTTTTACTTTTGGATTTTTTTTTTCAAAATTCGATACTTTGAAATCTTTCTTTTGAAAAAAAAACAACTAAAATTGGATTTATTCTATGAAACCATGAAATTTTCAGAAAATTTCGGGGACGGAATTATTTTTTCTTTCAACCTTACCTCCCGTTCGTTTTTGCCAGTTTGAAGCAGCAATTCCACTGCGTTCGCTACGGTTTCTATCTTTTCCATCGGCGCCTCGACCAATTTTACCAACTGTAAAAATGAAAATTTAAAAACAAAAACACGAAAGTATCCGCGCCTCGATTTCCGTGGCCTTGTAGATGTCCCGTATTCTGTCCACGATCTCCCTCACATTCTCCAGATCCGTGTATTTGTTGAGAGCGGTTTCCGCGAGTTTGTAGATCCGAATGACGTCTTCGAATTTGTGCTCGTCAAATTTGGTCTGAACACTTGTTGGTTTTTGCTTTTTTTTCAAGATAACTTGTCCTTTCAATTTTCCATGTTATTTTAATTTTCTTTGAGATAATGAAAAACCTCATCAAATATATTCAGACCCAGGGAGCACTTTCATTGGGCGAAGAAAATATACGCGGGGATAGGTCGCAAAGGATTTGTGACACGATCGTCCTCACTAGTTTTGAATATATTCAGAAGAAATGATACCAAGTTTTTTTCTGAAAACATTCTATTTGAAAACCGACCTGCATCATTTGGGGCAGATCGAAGATGAACTCGAGGCTGCTGATGACCTTGTAGCTGCTGCCCAATTGGGTGATGTCGGACCGCTTTGCACCCAGGACGCCTGACAATTTGCCGATGAGTGAGGAGATGTTCTTCATGTTCGAGCTCAAGGAGTCCATTTCCTGGAAATAAGTTTTTGTTGAAAAATTGCTGTATTCTAAAATGCTCAACTCAAATTTATTGGTTTTGAATATTCTTTTAATTTTCAAGATAGGAGGTGACAGGCTTGATTTTTAATTTTTCTAAGGCCCGACCTGATCGAGTTGATCAAACTCGTCCTGAATAGTCTTGACGGTGTTCGTTGCCGTCAGGAACTTGTTGTAGTTCTCGTAGACGATCTGGTGCACCTCGGAGTCCAGACGGCGGACCTGAAAATTCGCAAATTCAAACAATTTTAGAATTTTTATTTCTTCGATTGCTGTAGCTCATTTTTCAATTTTAATATTTTCACAAAAACGAAGAACTTCAAAAATTGAGCTTATTTAAAAAAGAATACTGTAGTTTATTATACCGTAATCCATTTTTAAAGGATTGCAGGATTTTTATTAGGGTTATTGCATCTGCTTACCGCAGTGACCATTTGCTCCTCTTCCTTGACGAGGTCGTCGAGACCACGTTCCTTCAGAATCCGGCTCATGTAGGCGTCGACGTCGAATTCAGAAGACGTGATGTCGAGCACACCGATTCCGGATTTCGACGCCATTTTCTGAAAATTCTTGAATCATAAAAATTTCCAGAAAATCGGGATTTTTCTGAAATTTCTAAAGTGATATTTTCATAGATAAAGATATCCAACAGTTTAAAAACTGCGTTATTTTCCCGAAAAACAATTATCCTGCTACAGTGGAATTTTATTATTTTCACAGCTACTAAACTAGAGCGAAGCAATCTGACCAGAAAAACGTTTTCAAGTAAAAATCGTCCGAAATGAACGGATAAAACTTGCGAAAAAGAAAAGTGAATTTCTAACCCCTATACAGAAAATTTCGAAAAATAAAGACACATAAGTGGAAAAATAATACCGAAAGATTTTTAGAAACAAAAACAAGTAAGGCTAGATGAGTGCAGACTTGGGAAATTTCGAACCGCGCGGTTAACCGCATGAGACGAGAGTATGTCGTATCGAGAGACGAGAAGAAATGTGCTTTTTTCTCTCGATAAGACACACTATCTCGTTTCATGGCGCTAGCCTCGCGTTCGAAATTTTCCAAGTCTAGGATGAGTAGATATTTCGATAAAACCCCTAAGAAACCCTCAAAATTTCTTTCAAACGAAATAATACGTAGTAAAGTTTTAGTAGAGTGTTAAAATCAAAAATAATGAAAAAATCGCTACATACATACTAAAAATGCGTGTAAGGCTAAAGCGCTTCCAAATTACAGATACTGAAAAAATCTCCAAAAAAATTCAACAATTTCCTGGCGATTTTTACAAAACCCTAAAAATCATCACAAAGCGTCGAAATTGCTTCGAAAGAAATGAATATATTTGAAAAAGCTAGAGACACAAGTCGAGGAAATAAATAATAAATTACCGTACATTCGTTACTATCCTGAATTTGATAAGGCTCTTGAAAAAGAGAGGCGTGTCTTTTGGAACAAAGGCAATTTGGTGGGGTCTGAAATTGCAGAATTTGAAAAGTTTGATTTTCATAAGTTTCAAGAAATCCTTATATAACTAGTTCTAAGACTCAGTGATTTGCTTCTAGAAGACCACGATTAAACCCTCAAAAGCTCGAAAATAATTAGAAGAACTTCGAATATTCTTTATTTCAAACCTTTTTTTGGGTATATGAAACTCAGACTTTAGGAATGAAATTTTTAAGCATAGATATATGACTTATTCTATCCAATTTTAGTATTTTCAGAATATATGAAATCTCTAAATTAAAAAAAATATATATATATATATCCCCTTTTTTCTCACCTCTTATCCTTCCGGATATATGAAATCCTTCTCCTTGTTAATCTCCCCGCTCAGATGATGTTCTTGACCTGCCCAGCCTGAGCGCCTTCGTGGAAAGGCAGTTGGAATTTGCGATTGCGCACGATTCGCGTGAAGTACAGATAGAAGAAGTCCGCGTAGAGCACTGAAGAAAATGAGGGGATATATGAAACTCTTTATCCGAGATAAAATGATATATCATATATGAAATCCGAAATTAACAACAAAAGTTGAATTTCAATAAAGTTTTGAGGATTTGTTCTATTTAATTGTTTTTTCTTGAACTAAATTTTAGAAATGAAGATTTTCTAGCTTTTTTTTTAAACTTTTTTATTCGGATATTTGAAATCCAGAATTTGATGATTTCGTACCCGACTGAATGACTCCGAACACGCAGGAAGTCGGGTCAAAGAAACCTTCCATGTGGTATCTGAAAAACAATATTTCAAAGGCTGAATTCTTAATTTTACAAAAATTTTGACGATTTGCACAAATTTACCCGGGTTTGTTCGTCTCAAAAATTTGCGAACTTTTCAAGAATCCTTAGATTAGCTATTTGGAACCGTGAAACCACGAGACGTTGAGAAATAGTGCGAGAAAACACTATTATCCCCCATACTATTTCGCAGTATCGTGCGGTTTCCAAATAGTCCTTAAATTTCTCTCACCTATAGACCCAGTTGGCGATGTAGAGCGTGCGGTAGGCACCGAGTAGGAACAGATAGTGAGCGGTGATGACTTCGGCTGTTCCCGAGGACGACAACAGGACGAGTTGGGGCATGATCGCCATCGATTCCAGAATGATGCTGGAAAAATCAATTCACTTTTTAAATTATTTTTCAGAAAATTCTAACTTTCAAGCTTTTTCTAAGAAAATCTCAAGATTATTAAAAATATATTTTTTTTGTATGTTTTCCAAAATTCTTATCAAATTCTGAACCTGAAAGTCCAAGCCATCTCCAGCAGAGCGTATTCTCGCGTGACGAAGGCGGTCAGGATCAGGGAGGGGATCGCCAAGTACTCCATGCGGCACCAGTGGGTTTCCTGAAAAAATATATATTTTTTCTTCTTTAATTTTTTTACCTTTTCATAAGACGACTTGAATTTGACGACCATGAAATAGAGCGTCGTGTAGGAGGCGATCAAGTAGATGATCTGAGAATTATATTATTTTTAGAGTTTTACTTTTATTTGAATTTCCCAACCTTCATCGTCGTGTTGTAGATACTGTAGAACTCGAGGAACAGATCCAAATAGCGGAACGTGAAAACCAGAGCGAATAGGATCTACAACGATTCTTTTATTTATTTTTAATTTCAAGCATGCGCTCAAAAATAGATAGAAAATACAGGTTTTCATATTTTCAAAAGAAGGAGCCTTAATTTTTATTTTTACCTGCGATCGCAGCGACAACCCACTGCACGAGCGAGTGTTGTGGATCTGAAATATTCAAAATTCTAACTTTCAAAAATACAACTTTCAAATCCGCACCTTGACGAGGAGAAGGATCACCGCCAGGAGGTGACTCATGTCACCGGTCAAACGGAAAACATTCATGGCTCTCCTGAAATCTGAAAAGTTTGAAATTGAAACAAGCTTAAAATCACGAAATTTCAAAAATAAAAACACGTCATCTAACGAAACAACTCGACGAAAAATCGATGAAATCAAGAATTTTAACCATTTCCGATTTTAATTAGAAGGCAATTCAAAGGGAAGTAATTGGTCAATTAGAAGAAGGTAGTTAGCGATAATTGCCCAATTAAGAAAAAGAAGTGCCAAAGGAAACGCGCAAAGGAGACTTCTTTGCAACATGGCAAAATAAATAGTGAGTGTAAATATCGAGCGAGGGGTTTCGAAGCATAGGGAAAGAAACGAGGAAAAAAAGATATGGAAAAGGGAAGGAGTTACTGTAGCTATTCTAATTTTTTCATGCCAATTCTACATTTAATCTTTTTCTATATCCTGTGTAGTCTTTATTATCAAATTTTACACTTTATATTATCTGACAAGTTATCGATTTTAGATGTTCGTTTTATGGGTCTATATTTACAGCATCCTTGGAGTTAGTCCCGTTTCGAGAAATTCACTGATTGCAGTTTCGACCTAATTTTATTAGTCTTTTTGACAGATATCGAGAAAAAGGAAAAGTGGTAGAGGAATTGTAAAATTTATGGGCCGAAATTACAAGGTACGAATTTGTTCAATGGATTTTCAAAGTAGGGGAGGACGGGGGTTTTTGGTGGCCGATTTTTTGCACCAACGAAACGACGTGTAGCTCGTCAAAGTAGGTGAATAATTGTTTGAACGTAGGTCTATCCTCCGGATTTTCTTTCATGCAATTCAGGAAAACCTAATATTCGAATTGTTTAATCAAGATTATTCGAAGTTGTATACCTCGTTATAGACAAACTCTGGGCAAGCTTCGGGGCGGGGTAATCTATATTTTCTTTGTTTTCAATTTTCGACTTTTGTTCAGAACTCACCGATACCCAGAGGAAACTTTCGCGATAACCTCCGAATTTGTCATAGCTGAAAACTTTTAATTGTTTCTTTTGAAAAATAAACACAAAAATATCCTATACATCCATAGGGAGTCCGGCCCTCTGTTGCCATTTCATATAGCAGAATACCGTAGCCCCAGCAATCGGATTTTGAGCTGAAATTAGAGTAATCTTTAGACAGTTGTAGAAAATCGAATTTTTTCTTCAAACTTTTACCGTAATCGCAAAAATTAGTGTAATCTTTCATCTTTTTCCCCCAACTTGCCTGAAAATCTGATCCCGAATCGACTCTGGTGCCGTCCAACGGATAGGAATTTTCGTGTCGTGCTGCATTTCGTAGACTGTGTCATCTCCCTTTATTTGTCTGAAAAATTCAACAATTAGCAAACCATTTTTTTAGAAAAGAGATCAAATTCCTATACTTCAATGTAACTTCAGCGAACTTTTCAAAAAAGAAAAAGAATAAGAATCACACCTAGCCAGTCCAAAATCGGCCACCTTCACGACCATGCCGTGTTTCGTTTCATCTCCAACTAAAACATTTCTCGCTGCCAAATCTCTGTGGACCAATTTCCGGTTTTCGAGGTAACTCATCCCACTGGCGATCTGAAAAAAAAAACAAATAAAATTTCCAGGTTCAAATTTCGATTTTTAAAAAATTGATTTATTAAAAAATACTTCATTAAAAATAATATTTTTATTTTACCTGAGCGGACATATTGACGATCTGCGGTGCGGTTAGCTTGTTCTGCTCGTATCCTTGTTTCAGCAGCTCCAACAAAGAGCCATGATCCAGATACTCGGTGATGATGTAATAAGGTTCCTGAAATTAACATAAAATGTGTTAATTTTATTCATGAAGAAGTGGGTGTAGCCTATTTTTGTTCAATTTTACATAGAAAAATGGATAGGGGCACTAATTCGTTTACGGCAATGATGTATTGAAATATGAGCGAGTTTATCTATGAAACTTTTGAAGAGAATAGTGGGAGGGGGCTAATTTTTCAAATTTTCTAAGGTCCTCGCACCTCCTTCATGCAAACCGCATAGAGCCGGACTAAATTAGGGTGTTCCAGTTTTGTGAGCATCATGGCCTCTCTGAAATTTGTATTTTTAAAATTCAAGCTTCAAAAATTTTTAATTTCTACTTGATGAACGATTTCGGCTCCATAGTACCAGGTTTCATCGTTTTGATCGCGACCTCGAATTTCTTCCAGTTACCACAATAAACCTTCAAAATAATTTCACTAAAAAATATTTTTGCCAGTAAAAAATTAAGAAAATTTTCAAAAATAAAACATAATTTGAAATAAACAATTTCTTACATCCCCAAAATTGCCGGCGCCGACCTTGATGATCAATTTGATATCTCTGCGATCGACCTCCCATTTGGAGATTTTGTCGTACGAATTGTCGTAGTTCGACACGATCATCGGGGCCGCTGTAGTCAGACGACAACATAGCCCTGAGGCATCTCGGGCTGAAACTTGTGATTTTTAACATTTGTTCAATTTTATTTATAAACTTCTCAAAACGCGACCTGCAAAACAGAATAGTGTATCATTTCGAGAGGCGAAAAGAAGACGTGCTCTTTTACTCTTTCGATATGATACACTATTGTTTCTGCGAGTCGAGTTTTGAGAAGTCTGTTTATTTCTTTTTTATTTTTAGAAAAAAAATTATAAAAGAAGTGCTTTTAATTTGACCACCGTTCAACCAAGTAAATCCGATTTTTATATAACATTTATTTTGGTTAATTTTTCAAACTCACATTGAAAATGCTCGATCAAATGGATGAGACTGGGGAACGTGTACTGGTAGCCACTGATTACGTAGCCGCGATGCTCTTTCGTGATGAGGTAGTGACGAGCGTTGGAATCTGACAAAATTACCTTTTTCAAAAATGTTGATATTTTTCATAATATATTTTATTTCTTCTTTAAACATATGATCCCTCTATAAAATTAAAAAAAAAAAAAAAAAAAAAAAAAAAAACGAAAAATCGAACCATTATCCTGAACCACCAAAGCGTATTCCTTGTCGTCTTTTTGCCGTACTAGAAACGCGCCAGCCTTCATTCCTGGAGCCAAAACCCTCTGTTCGCTGTCGATTCGGGTGATTTTTCCCGCGAACCATCTAAACTTTTTTTAGTTTAATTTTTTAAAATTTCTATAGAAAATTTTCCCTCGAGATTTTTCTTGGGAATATTTTAAAAGGCATTTTCAAATTTAAAATCCCACGGTTCCAGAAGTTCGGGCTCTTTGAGGTAGTTTCTCGGAACCCATCCTTGCCTTCCAGTCCTTTTACTCTCGACGAACCACCATTCTTTGTCGCTGAAACTTTCGATTTTATTATTTTTTTTGAAAAAATAAATCAAAGTACCAAATCTCCTTGGCGTAGAGGATTTCGCCCTGCTCCACGGACAGTTCTTCATCGTCAGTGGCGACGTACTCGAATGCGGCGGTGATAACGTGTTTTCCTAAAGTTTTTTTTTTCTAAAAAATCTAAATTAAAGTTATTTTGCAGTTTTTCTTTCTAGAAAATAAAATCATTTTGTTCTAATCAGATATGAAAGAGATATTCTAAAAAAAATTCTATAATTTTTGTTTCTAAATGCAAAAATCACCGCTCGACAGATGCGAATGTTTCTGATGGTCATGCGTCGTCGAGTGTCCATGGCCATGCTTTAAAGCCCCAGAATGCGAGTTCGAATTTGACGAGGACATCGAACTAATCGACCCGTTTCTTGGCAATGATAGTGGATGTGAGGTTGCAGAAACTCCGAAACTTGTTGAAGTTCCCGAAGTGCCGCCGCCCCCACTTCCATGATGATGCGAATGCGAATGCGAATGCGAGGTCTTCGTCTGACTCCTTAGACTGTCGGTTCTGGCTGGTGCTCTAGGGGGAGGCGCGGGAGGCCTTGGAGGTGCAACTTGTTTGGCCGAAATTTGCGACATCCGCTTGTGAGGGGAATCTTGAAATTTTGAAGATTTTTTTTTTTTCAAAACTTCCTTAAAGTAGAGTTCCAGAAATCACTAAAAAAAATGTTTACCTCCAAAGTCTAGTCCCAGATTAGGTAGAAAGATGGGATCTTGGTGATCCGCCGGGTAGACGGAAAGCCGGCTTCCCGAATTTCCAGAGGCCGCCCTCGGGTCGGGAATGGAATTTCTCTGACCCTTGCCGTGTTTCTGGCCCATTCTTCTAGAAGCTTCCATAGTTTTTTGAGTGGCAATTAATAACAAAAAAATTAGGTGAAATTTGGATTTTTAGAAATCTCTATGGAATATTTTAGTCGACTTTTATCAATTGCCTTTTCTGGGGCAAATTTTCGACTAACCTTGCCTATTTTTGACGGCGATCTATGAATAATCGATATTCAAATAGAGAATGACTCAGAAGAAAAGGGAATAATAAAAATGATAAGTTCAGCGACAAATTATTAGGAAATCATCAAATTGATAGCTAAGTATGAAAAATGACGCTGTTTCGGCGGGACTGAAATTTACCCTTGCGCCGATATCGATTTTGGAAAAGGTTCAAATTGTCCGATGAGGGAAAGAAAGAGTTGATAAAATGATAAGGGAGAAAAGCTCTAAGAGGACGAGAAAATGTCTGAACAAACAAGAAATATAAGAACCAGGAAAACTCGTAGCATTGATAAGGTTTTGGTATCATCATTTTTAAAGCTCCAATTTTTCGGAGACAATCTTTCAAAATTCAAATTCTGACCTGATTTGGTTGATTTGGTAGAATTAAGATCATGAAATTTGGCATAGTGTGGATCACCAGATTACTGTAGCTCATCCAGAATAACGACACTACAAAAATCACCTTTCAAAGACTTATCTTTTTATTTTTATCGATTTTAACTTCATTATTTTCCATTCAATTTATTTATATGATTAGACTTACCCAACCAAAACCTATTTTATAATTAGGTAATTAAGGTTGCATACCTCTGCTACGTCTGAATGTGATTTCATTCAAATTTAAAATTTAATTTAACATTTCGTTTGGATTTTTAACATTTATTTATTTAGCAACAATGTTCACGGTATGATTATGGATAATTAGATAAAAATTATTTAAGCTACAGAAAGTTTCTGTGAATAGTTATAATTTATCTTGATAAAAACGATAAAAAAGAAACAATTTCACAGCAAATTTGGAGGTTTCAATTTTTCTCGTTGAATTTTTCTTCCAAATTTGCGTGAAACCCAAATATTTTTCTGGTTGAAAAAGCTCAATTTGAACTGAAACAATTATTTTATGCGGTATTTTTGTTTATTTTTCGGCTTATTTTATAAGAATTGTTTCAATTGTATCAAATTTTGGGACAAATCATCGAGATCTCAGTAAAGAAATCTCCCGTCGCATCTTACCTCCTCAAATCAGACTTGTAAAAAATTATCTAATTTTTCAAATTAAAAAGTAATAATTCTTACAAATCCACCACCAGCTTCGTTTAAAATTCTTGATAAAAACACATTTTTCTTGCGAAAAAAAAACAAAAGAAACAAAGAAACATTTAGGTTGAAGAAGATTGGATAGATATCGACTTTTTTTTTGTAGATTTTTATTTATTTTTTTCATTTTGTTTAAACCTAAAATTTCTCGCTGATAATTAGATGATTTTAATAGAAATTTTATAGGAAAAACATGGGGTAGCTAGGCTAGATGGAAAATAGAAAAAAAAAATTATTTTCGAGCCTATTTACCCCAGAAAACAAGAAAATAAAATAAACAAGCGTACCGTACCCCAGACCATTTATAGGGGATATAGGAGAGAAGCACAATATCAGGACGGGGTTTTTGAAACGAAGCCGCACGGTTTTTGAATTAGTAGGGGGCGTGTCTGTTGTATCTGAAAATCAATATTTTCATTTTTTAAATCTTTTAGAAGAATTTCCAGAGCAAAATATAACTATTCTAAAGAAAAAATAAAGCTTAACAAATGTTTGTTATAAAAGTTCGAAACATTTTTATTCTTTTTCGCGACCCTACAAAACCTTATCCTTTGGAGACGTCCTGCATTCATCCATAACTGTGCGCAGTGAAAAAGAACTATCTTTATCTCTCGCTTTCCCTCACTATTTTCAGAGAATAAGGTTTGTAAGGCCATGTTTTCTACAGAAACTCATAAAAACTCATTTTAGCATTTGAGCACTTCATTTTCGGATTAGAGCACGATTTTCTTACCCTCCTCTGTTGTAGCCGCCTCCGGGCCGCTGTCCACCGCCCGATCGGCTCTGGTAGCCTCCGGCAGACTGGCCGCCGCCTCCCGAGCGATTGCCGTAGCTCCCGCCAGAACCGCGCTGAAATTTGATTTTTTAAAAATTAATTCTTAATTTTCTCAAAGTTTCTATTTCATTTTAATTAAAATTCTTCCCACCTGGCCGCCGCTCGAACGAGTTTCGCCTGAAATTATTCGTCTTTTAATTTTTCGATTATTTACTTCGAATTTTTAATCCTGTTTAAGCTTGTCTTTTCAAATCAAAATTCAGTTCAACCAAACGTATACTTTTCATAGCCTCGAAATGCTCACTTAACCTCGATTTTATTTATTTTTTGACTATCGCACCCCCAGAAGGCGGTCCATACGAAGCCATCATGTTTGTCTTACCCTCGGCTCCAATTCCAGAAGTCGGGACCTTCGGGCCCACAGAGCCGGGCGCTGCCGTCGCCGTCTGGTTGTCTGAATTTTCTTAAATTTAAAATTATTCATTTATTTTCGCTTTCATTGTTTTCTTTATTTTTATGTAACCCTACCTTCAGTGGCCTCCTCTCCGCCCTCGATCTTGGCCCCGTCCTGGTTGGCGCCGGGAGTAGTGTCCACGCGGATCTGAAAATATTATTTTTAACTCATTCTGTGATTTTATTTTAATTATGTTTTTTTAATTATTCTTACCGGCTGCAGAATGGTGTTGAGCTCGGCCAAAACGTTAGCCACTCTCTGATAGGCGATGTGGGCCGGCGCGATGGTCTCGATCTGAAATTTCCATGTTTTCATTTTCATTTTTCAAAAAAATACCTTGACGTGAAGCGGACCGGCGAAGTGCGCGTACATGGGGTCGCCACTGAAAATATTGAAGATCGTTATATTCTTTTTATTTAGAAAATATTTCCCAACCTGGCCAACATCGTCGCTTCTCTCATTCTGTCCTTCGTCGATCCCCTGCCGAGCACGAAAATGCGGCACTTGTGCGTTTTGGCCAGCAATTGCAGGCTCGCGCCGTTCGGCCCGATAATCTTTCCGACGAAGTTGAACTGAATTTTCCTTGTTTTGGTGAAAATATTACTTTCTTTTTGTCAATTCTTTAAAAAAAATACATATTCCTGTAACTTTTCTGTAAAATATTTTTAAAAACCGACCCCAGGATGACGGAAGTTGGGGATGAGGACCTTCTTCACCAATTTGACGGGCTTGTTGATGTCGACCTCGAGCCACTCGGGGTCGATGTTGTGCTCCAGACGGTCCGCTTCTGGAAAAAATAAAAGTTTAGGAGCTTCAGAAATTTATTCTGAAAGTCCAGAAAGAATTAAAGTTCGCGAACTTTCGGAGTTTTTCTATGTTCCATAAATATTTTTAATTCCCGAGTTTCAGAAATTTCCAAAACATCCCACCAGTCAAAAGCAGGCGTCTGCCGTTCTTGAGCGCATTCGCCCACTCCTCGGACTGATCCAAAACCGCGATCTCCTGATGGATTTCGGCGAGCACCACCTGAAAAGTTTTAAATTTATTATTATCATTTTTAAGTTTCATATTTTTATTTTTTCGTAACTTTTTGTTCAAGTTCAGCATCTTGAATATAAAGCCAACAATTAGACCTCTTGAAGTATATAAATCTTGTGAAAATGTTTCTTTCAAGTTCAATATTTTGAAAATGGTTTTTATTAGGTGACTTGAGGATGGTCGAGTTTAAAAAATTTGGGATTTTGCGCATTTTATATCCAAATGTACCTGTATCTCGGCGTCCAGCGGGCTCTGGATCATGGGTGGAGGGGGACCGCCCTCGTAGCCGTAGTTCGGGTTCATGCCTTGCTGTCCGCCCTGGTACATGCCCTGAAATTTCTTATTTTAATTTTCAGAGTCTTAAATTTTAAAATCCCATACCTGATTGCCATAACCCTGGTGACCGCCTTGGGTGTGAGCCTGAAATTATTTTGAATTTTTTGAAAAATAACACAAAATATTTTTTGAGAATTTCTGGAAGTTGAAAAATATGAATTTTATGAAAACTTGGATTTTTTTTTCCAAAACCCACCCCGTACTGGGCCATATTGCCGTTGCCGGAACCGTACATAGCGGACAGGTCGATTTCGATCGCTCCTGAAATTATTTTTAAAAATATATAAATAAATAAAAAAAGTTGAACAAATAAAAATTGGCGCCTTCGAAAGTCCACCATTCATTCAAAAGCCACTGCTTGGGAATTTGATTCAATTAAATTTTTACTAGTGGGGTAAAAAAGTGAATAAAGTAGGAGAGAAGGAAAGTAGTTGATCATCTTTCCAGGCAAACAAAAATAAAGAAAAAATAATAAATAAACCGAACGACTTTAAAAAATCGCCAAGTTTTCCCTTTCTCAAATTCTTGGTGAACTTTTAAATTTATTGGTGGAGTGGTGTATGCATTTAGAATTTTAAAACATCAATAAATTCAAAGAAAAAAAAAAAAATTTAAAAATCCGGACCAATAATCGGAATCGGCGGATTTGTTGTTAGCCCCACGCGTGTTGTACGCCTTAAAGTCTTATTGACGCATTTTCGACGAGCAAATGCACACAAATCGGAGGAAAACGGGAAAAATGTCGGCAAATTTGGATTTTTGAAAAGATTTTAGAGAAAAAATCGAGAAAAAACGAATAGGAAAAATGAATGATTTTGCAAGTGGTTGAGATGAAAAATTATTTTTTTCGCGGGTAAAAATTACCCTAAATAATTGACTAGCATAATTTCTTGCATAGAATGAGTTCATTATTGGCAAGAATTTGACCTTGCATCATTGACATTGCCCTTTTCTATAATTAAAAAAAAAACTTATTCATATAATTTTTACCGGTATTTTTCGACATAGATGATTGATCTAATTATTTCATTTCATAAGCGTACCCATTTGTCGACGACTAATTTCTTATTTCCCTTGTTTATTAGCGATTGAAATTTTAATTTGCTATTGAATCATAACAAAACTCAAATCACTTTGCTAAGATTTTAGTTTTTACTGACATTCACTTTTAAAACTAGCTTGTTTTTCGATGGAGTTTATCCACTCAAATTAATACTTTGTAACTAGTAGTACTGTTTCAATTACAATTAGTCCGGATTTTTAGATATCCACAAGGTAGTTTTAATAGGATAATTGGTGTACGTAGACTGTATTCTGACATCAGTAATGTATGAATTTTATCTTACAAGACAAGATGCTACATTTTGATATTAGCTATCTTCGAACAGAATGAATAAACAATGTTTTTATTGAACATTCGACAAATTTTCGGAAGTATTTAAATTAAAAAAGTAAAATGAATAGATCAATTCAAGTAAAAAAAACTAAGCAGTCGTGAGTTGTATAAACTTTGCCTATACATATAGAACATCTTTTCACATTTTACCATAATTTCAGACCAATCTTGTGGGCTGTGATGAGAAAATACTAATCGAGTGCAGTTGCTCCGGACGATGAGGTGTAACTTGAATAACTTTGACTGATTCTTTATTAGTCGGTGATATGGTAGTGTTGTTCTTCTAAAATTGTCCCTTTTTTACATGCATATGTACATAAACTACCTTGATCAATCCTTCCACTAAGAAAAGCAGGGGAATTATTTGAAGGCATGGTCCATATAGGGAAATAATGCTAAAAATTCCCTGAAAGTTTGTTAATGCTTTCTCGGTAGAAAATTGAATTTATTCTAGTGTGGGCCCATTTCTTATGTTAGAAAAGTGTACTGCTCAAGGTCTATTCAGAAAAAATGCTTAATTTTACAGTTGCTCTTTCTAAGCACATAACGCGAAAGGGGTATTTTGGTTCATTCAAGCACGATTAGCCGAGTTCTATTCTCAAAAATTCAAAGTAACATTCATGTGCTTCCTATCCGACGTAAAAATTATCGTGTATGTAAATAGTGGTAAGGCCGAAGGGTTCATTATTTAGAACGTTCCTTTAGATTTCTCAGCGCGTATTTTCAGGATATATGTTGGTAAAACAGGCCTTTCCATTTATTTTGTTAATATGAAAATCTATTAATAATGCTTACTTCTATATAAATTATCACATTGCTTAACAAAGATCCATCGCCCAAACATATATCTAAAATATTCTGGTAAGTTCTCTCAAACTTCTAACTTTGAAGCTATGAAACTAGTTCATTTATGTTATGACTTATACAAGGGGATAAACTAGCTTAGGAATTATAAATATCATTAAAATTGTTTTTGAATAGGTCATTTCGTACTCGCTGTAACGAATCTCGGAATTTTCAACCAGAGATTGGTTATAAATATAAACGAATGTGTAATTTGATGTACTAACCAGGTTTGAGAAATCAATTATTTACACAGATTCGTCCTCTTAATAGACTCATTACGTATGGAAAAATTATTACAACGAATAGGTAATTCATTTTGCACAGGATGTTTAAGACATCGAAGTTAAAAGATTAAGAAAACGTCCTACTTAAACTTGCCGAGCCAGAACAAAAAATAGGATATAGGTTAATAATACTTAAATTGTTTGTTATCACTTCGCATAAAATCTAAACGTTATACGTATTAATTTTTAGCATAATATGTTGCAACATTGGCCGGGCTAACTTACATACGCCATTAGGCATTGATTTAAGCGTCGTTCACAATTTCTTGCACTTGGGCTCAGATTGCCATACGAATTAAAACACCGCTTTAGATAAATAAATGCAGCAATGCTAATTATCATCTGAGTACAGCTTGCTATGGCCGGAACTATTGTTTCGTAAAGATTCTAAAAATTACCTATATAATTGACATTAATAATTTCTATTTTGATAATATTCGTTTAACTTACATTCCATTGATAAAGAGTCATTACATATCGTCGTATACCAACAATATCAACGATTTGATAAGCGTTCAACCAGTAAATTGCAAAACTAATTAGTTGGGGAATACAGCCAAAAATAATATGAAATCCGGCCAATATCAAAAATATAATGGCAAACAGCATAGTTATTCTTTCGTTACGGTTACTAAATTGAGTCATTTTGTATCAAAACTGACATATGCATGTGGAAGAATTTCTAACAGTGAAAATGCTCTAGCTCTATATATCGTAGCTGCAGTCGAAACGAATCTTATGGCCATCATTAACCATGTATTTCGAAGAGTAGAAAATAAATTAAGCAATATTCCCTACAATTTCATTTGTCAGCTGTCAATGCAAAATTTGAACTATATTAGAATTAAGTCAACTTTATATGTCAAATAAATTTCAAGTGGTATTTTAGTTATTTGGAAAAGTTGCAACAGAAAAGCAGAGACATTATGGCGAAATAATGTGTGGAAAACTACAATAATATGATCCATACTATTTCACAAAATGTTGATACTTTTTCTGTAGCAACGCAGATGATATTTTAAACGATTTGCTTAAATTGTAAATAAATATTGATTGATAAACGTGGCTGAAATTTTAAATTATCTTACCACCAATGCGTTATAATCTTGGCAGCAAAAGTACAAAGCTAGATTATAGATAGTAAGCGAAAACTAAAATATTATCCTGCTTTAATGCATATATTGAAAATTGCATCAAAAATAATAATAATAGTATAAAACTTACATCTATCAATGAACAGATAAGAAAGAGTATATTTAGAATAAGTAAGATAGCTATTAATTTTTCGAATTGTGAAAACTTTCCATTTTTTCGAAATAGCCGATACATCATAAATATGCCAATAAAAATCGGTACTAATGAGATGCTAGACAAAATGGTCAGGATTTGAAGCCCTATAGATGAATGTTTTTTGAAGATAACATCGATATAAAACTATTTAACTAACCTGCACCAAATATATCTTGACGAAGTATGGCAGTTTTTCACACAACGATGAATTTGTAAAGTAATGTATCTGATGTTGAAAATTTTAAAATGGTAAATCGTTACCGAGGTTTATTAAAAAAGCAATGCAGAATAGTATGTAAGAATAAGTAAAGTGAAAATTAATTTATCTTCACAAAAGTCATCCGTTGTATTACTAACAAAGAATTGACCGGACGAACGCCGTGCAATAGCCGCCCGGCAGCCGCTCGGAAGCCGGGCGGCTAGCACACTGTCATTCGTCCGGCGTTCGTCCGGTCAATTCTTTGTTAGTTCGCACAAGGGGGCGGTGCGAACAGCACGCTTCCCGCTCACGTCGCGGCATGCATTGCGAATTCATTATTCAAACTGGATTTCCACTTTCAGTTATTTTTTCAACGTTTTCATTCGTGATTTTTATAATTATTTGTTAATTATCGATAATTGGGATATAATTACAGAATTTTGCTGAGAAATTATGCTCAAGAAATCATTTTATCGAGAAAAACGATAAAAAGTCACGGAAAAACACGAAATAAACAGAAAACTAAAACCTGTATCTGTAATTATGTTCTAATTATCTGCTAATTATCGATAATTATTACAATTTTGAAGAAGAAATTCAAAAATCTATTTAAAAAATAATTTTCAACAAAATCACTGCAAAATACGAGAAAAATAAGTGAAAAGTGGCTGTTCATTGGATCACCTAAAGGTAATTATCCGAATAACTATAAAAAATTACGGATGAAAACGTTGAAAAAAAATAAATGAAAGTGGAAATCCAGTTTGAATAATTAATTCGCAATGCATGCCGCGACGCGAGCGGGAAGCGTGCTGTTCGCACCGCCCCCTTGTGCGAAGGGCACTGCGACTGTCAAGTTTTTTACAATGGACAATAATAAATCCGTAGAGTAACAATTTGAGAAAAATGATCCCAATACAGTACGATTTAGAAGGGGTAGCACTTTCGAAACAGAAGTGGCAAAAATTGAAATGGATCGAGATTAACAGTGCAAGACGTTGCTTAGGCAATCAGCTTTGTATTTATAGTACTCGCTTAGAAGATAAACTTTTTAGGCAATTAAAAATTGCACCTGCGTTAAGATTTGTTTGTCAGCTCAAAAAATTATGTGGTTTCGAAATTAGGGTTATATGGTGAAATCGTGCATAACTCATCATCAGGGCTATTTGCGGTGCAGCTGATTTTCATTGTGATGTGTGGTGCAATGTGGGCAGTGTGGCATTTTTGGAAAAGCTTGCGGTGAGCCATCTTGCTGCACAGCTAACAGTCCTGCCCATCATGTGAATTTTAGAACAGTAGTTCCATGCACAAAGTAGTTTTGTCATTGTCTATAAGATATGTATCAAGGTCTCTTATGAATTCCTTACAACTATGAAGAATAGCGTGATACGGTATGATATCGGTAATATGTGAACATCGAATTCTGAGCATTTTCTGATATTTCCGTGGAACGATTGTCGCACTGATCCTATCATCAAAAAGCGATCCTTCATAATTTGTCAAATTTTTATATCTCATTCTATCAGAAATTTTTCTATCGCTGAACCATTATAATTAACATCTGCCGCTCATTATTTTGTAAAAAAAAACATCCTTAAAAAGTCAAACTGACATTTATTGATAAGATCTCATTAAGGAATTGTTGATTTTTATAAATTTCCAAGCAGTTAGACTAGTTAAAATAGATCATAAATTAATACCAATCTAAAGCCGAAAGAAATATTCAAGGGAAAGAACTTGCTTCGATAAATAAGGATAAGAATGAATTTCTGTGGTGGTATTTTTAGTCTTTTAACACGGACTTTTAAGTCAGACTAAAGCTCATGCTACTAGCATGAGTCTAAACGGCTGTATGAAGGGAGAGTTCATTCTAGCATGACCTCTTGTATAGAATGAGTCATTACCGGCAAGAATTCGACCTTCTATCATCGACGTTGCCTTTTCCTACGATTTTTTTTAAAGAAAAATTGTACTTATTCATATAATTTTTACCGGTATTTTTCGACATAGATGATTGATTTAATTATTTAGTTTCATAAACGTATTTAGTTGTTGACAACTAATTTCCCATTTCTCTTGTTTATTAGCGATTGAAATTTTAATTTGTTATTGAATCATAACAAAACTCAAATCACTTTGCTAAGATTTTAGTTTTTACTGACATTCACTTTTAAAACTAGCTCGTTTTCCGACGGAGTTTCTTCACTCAAGCTAATACTTTGCAAGTAGTAGTATTGTTTCAATTACAATTAGTCCGAATTTTCAGATATCCACAAGGTGATTTTAAGAGAATAATTGGTGTACGTAAACTGTATTCTGACATCAGTAATATATTAATTTTATCTTACAAGATAAGATGCTACACTTTGATATCGGCTATCTTCGAACAGAATGAATAAGCAATGTTTTTATTGAGCATTTGACAAATTAGACAAATTTTCGGAATGCATTTGAATCGATAAAGTAAAATGAATAAATCAATTCAAGTCAAAGAGAAACTGAACAGTCGTAGAACTGTATAAACCTTGCCTATACATATAGAACGTATTCTCACATTTGACCATAATTTTAGATCAGTTTTTTGGCTTATGATGATAAAACATTATTCGCGTTCAGTTGCTTCGAATCATGAGGTGTAACTTGAATAACTTTGACTAATTGTTTGTTAGTCGGTGATATAGTAGTGTTGTTCTTCTAAAATTGTCCCTTTTTTACATGCATATGTACATAAACTACCTTGATCAATCCTCTCACTAAAAAGAACAGGGTAATTATTTGGAAGCATGATCCATTTACGTACATAAAGTAGGAAATGCTCTGAAAGTTTTTTTAAATGCTTTCCTGGTAGAAAATTTAACTTATTCTAGTGTGGATCCATTCCTTATATTAGAAAAGTATACTGCTCAAGGTCTATTCAGAAAAAATGCTTAATTTTACAGTTGCTCTTTCTAAGCACATAACGCGAAAGGGGTATTTTGGTTCATTCAAGCACGATTAGCCGAGTTCTATTCTCAAAAATTCAAAGTAACATTCATGTGCTTCCTATCCGACGTAAAAATTATCGTGTATGTAAATAGTGGTAAGGCCGAAGGGTTCATTATTTAGAACGTTCCTTTAGGATTTCTCAGCGCATACTTTCAGGGTATATGTTGGTAAAGCGGACCTTTCCATTTCTTTTGCTAGTTAATACGAAAATTTATTATTAATAATGCTTACTCGTATATAGCCTATCAAATCATTTAACCAAGGTGTATCATCGCTCCAACATATATCTAAAATATATTCTAATAAGTTATCTCAAACTTTCAACTTTGAAGTTATGAAACTAGTTAGTTTATGCTGTGACTTATACAAGGGGACAAAATAGCTTGGGAATTATAAATTTTATTAAAATTATTTTTGAATAAGTCATTTCGTACTCGCTGTAACGAATCTCGGAATTTTCAACCAGAGATTGGTTATAAATATAAACGAATGTGTAATTTGATGTACTAACCAGGTTTGAGAAATCAATTATTTACACAGATTCGTCCTCTTAATAGACTCATTACGTATGGAAAAATTATTACAACGAATAGGTAATTCATTTTGCACAGGATGTTTAAGACATCGAAGTTAAAAGATTAAGAGAACATCTTACTTTCAGGGTTATCCTGATTGTCCCAAGCAGTGCAAACAATAGGGTATAGTTGAATAATAACGAAATCATTTGCTACCACTTCGCATAAAATCTGAACGTTATGCATATTCATTTTCAACATAATATGGTGCAATATTGACCGGGTTAACTTACACTCGCCATTAGCCATCGATTTAAGCGTCGCTCAGCATTTCTTGTACTTTGGCTCAGATTGTCATACGAATTAAAACACCGCTTTAGATAAATAAACGCGACAACGCTAATTATCGTCTGCGCACAACTTAGTATGACCGGAACTATTGTAGAGTAAAGATTCTAAAAATAATCTACATAATTGACATTAATAATTTTTATTTTGATAATATCTGTTTAACTTACAACCCATCGTTGAAGAGCCATATATAATCGTGTATCATCTATATCAGCACCATCAATAATTCCAAAAAATTTCAACCAGGTAATTGCAAAATTAGTTAGTTCGAGGATACAGCCAAAAATAATATGAAACCCGACCAATGTCCAAAATATAATGGAAAATAGCCGAGTTATTTTTTCGTCACGGCAACTAAATTGAATCATTTTGTATCAAAACTGACATATGCATGTGGAAGAATTTCTAACAGTGAAAATGCCCTAGCTCTATATATCGTAGCTGCAGTCGAAGCAAATCTTACGGCCATTATTAATGACGTTTGAAGAATATCAAATAAGGTAGACAATACCTATAATTCCATTTGTCAGTTGTCAATGCAAAATTTGAACTATATTGGATTTAAGTCAACTTTATATGTCAAATAAATTTAAAATAAAGTAGTATTTTATAGTTATTTGGAAAAGTTGCGACAGAAAAGTAGAGACATTATGCGAAATAATGTATGGAAAACTACAATAATACAATCCATACTATTTCATAAAATGTTGACTTTTTCTGTAGCAATGTAGATGATATTTAAACGATTCGTTTAAACTGTAGATAAATATTGATTGATACACGTGGCTAAAATTTTAAATTATGTTACCCAATATTTATCATCATCTTGGCAGCAAAAAGACAAAAGTTGATGATAGATCATAAACGGAAACTAAAGTATTATCCTGCTCCGGTGCATATATTGAAAATTGCATCATAAAAATAATAGTATAAAACTTACATCTATCAATGCACAAATAAAAGAAAGTATATTTAGAATGAGTAAGATGGCTATTAATTTTTCGAATTTTGACAAATTTTCATGTTTTCGAAATAACCGATACATCATAAATATGGCGATAAAAGTCGGAATTAACACGATGCTATACAAAATAGCCGGAATTTGATACCCTATAGATGAATTTATTTTTTGAAGATAACACTGAAATAAAACTATCTAACTAACCTGTAGAAAATTTATCTGGATGGAGTATGATAGTTTTCCACGCAATGACGAGGTTGTAAAGTAATGTATATGATGTTGAATATTCTAAAATGGTAAATCGTTACAGGGGCTTATTAAAAAAGCAATGCAGGATAGTATGTAAGAATAAATCAACTGAAAAACTAATTCACCTTCACAAATTTCATAATCCACTATATCAAGGGTAGGCCAAGAGCATGAATACATTCGATTCTGTGAACTATTTCTCTAACGACAATAATAAAAATGTAGAATAACAATTTGAGAAAAATGATCCCAATACAGTACGATTTAGAAAGGGTAACGCTTTCAAAATAATAATAGCAAAACTTGAAATGGGTCGAGTAACAATGCAGGACGTTGCTTAGGAAAGTTTTGTATTTATAGTACTCGCCTAACTTATAGTTTAGTGTAATTTCAGTTTCAACATTTCAATTATGCCCCGCCCTATGTATTGCGAAGCTTTATTAAATATTTATATAAAAATTGCAGGTGCGAGATTAGAAGATAGACTTTTCAGATCGTTAAAAATTGCACCTGCGTCAAGATGTCTGCCAGTTTAAAAAATAATTAGTTTAGAAATGAGATCATTTGCTGAAATCGTGCATAACTCATCATCAGGGCTGTTTGCGGTGCAGCTGATTTTCATTGTGATGTGTGGTGCAATGCGGGCAGTGTGGCATTTTTGGAAAAGCTTGCGGTGAGCCATCTTGCTGCACCGCTAACAGTCCTGCCCATCATGTGAATTTTAGAACAGTAGTTCCATGCACAAATTAGTTTTCGTCATTGTCTATAAGATATGTATCAAGGTCTCTTATGAATTCCTTACAACTATGAAGAATAGCGCGATACGGTATGATATCGGTAATATGTGAACATCGAATTCTGATCGTTTGCTGACATTTCCGTGGAACGATTGTCGCACTGATCCTATCATCAAAAAGCGATCCTTCATAATTTGTCAAATTTTTATGTCTCATTCTATCAGAAATTTTTCTATCGCCGAACCATTATAATTAACATCTGCCGCTCATTATTTTGTAAAAAAAAACATCCTTAAAAAGTCAAACTGACATTTATTGATAAGATCTCATTAAGGAATTGTTGATTTTTATAAATTTCCAAGCAGTTAGACTAGTTAAAATAGATCATAAATTAATACCGATCTAAAGTCGAAAGAAATATTCAAGGGAAAGAACTCGCTTCGATAAATGAAGACAAGAACGAACTTCTGTGGTAGTATTTTTAGTCTTTTAGCATGAATTTTTAAGTCGAGCTAGAACTTACGTTTAGCATGAACCTTTTAACAAAAATACCACCACTGATTTTCATCTTATTGCAGTGTTATTATACGGCCTACTCGTCTCTAGTTTGCTGATAATGTTATTTTCAGATTGTGTCTTGAGGTTCAGTAACGAACAGTCACAAGCAGCCAACAAGTCGATCTTCGCGTTCTTCTCAAATTCGAGTCCGTCAAAGTTAAAAGCAGTGTAACACTAATTGGAAAAGCAACCTGATAGATCATAATGATCTAAGATTCGCTTCATTTGCATGCAGAACTAAATTTTATACACGCATAACGAAGTAGTGTATCTTTTCGAGAGAGCATGCTCTTTTCTCTCATTTTCGAAAAGATACTGTTTCGTTTCATGCGGTTAACCGCGGTTTGAAAACGTAAGTCTGTTCGTATATTTTATTAATAAAAAATAACTTGTAATAATGGGAAATTTAGATTTTAGTCGAAAATTTTTCAATATTCATCCTCATTAGGGTCAAAAGAGTCGATGCCGACCTAGAATTTTTTTTAAAGAGGGCGGATTTAAAAATGTTTGCAAATTTACCTCTTCGTAATCCTTTTCGAGGGCAGCCATGTCTTCTCTGGCCTCGGAAAATTCGCCCTCTTCCATGCCTTCGCCGACGTACCTGGGAAATTTACTATTTAAAAAAATTTTTTTTTGTAAAATTTGCTTTTCCAAAATTCATTTTTGAAAAATTCACTATCTTCCAGAATTAATGAAAAATCAGTCCTGAAATTCTTCGATTTTTAAATCTAATGCAGTTTTTTTCGTGAAAAGTGGCTGAATTAAAATTTTTTCTCACCAATGCACGAAAGCCCTCTTGGCGTACATGAGGTCGAATTTGTGATCGAGACGGGCCCAGGCTTCCTGAATAAAAAAAACTTTTAAAATCAAAGCTTCCATTTTTTTCAATTTTAGGGCATAATTAAAACGTTTTTTTCGATCTAACCTGAATCGCAGTAGTGTTGGACAGCATGCAGACGGCTCTTTGGAGTTTGGCTAGGTCGCCTCCTGGAACGACGGTCGGGGGCTGGTAGTTAATTCCGACCTAAAAATTATGTTAAATTGAGTTCTCGGATAAATTTGGAATTAGGTCAATATATTAGTCAGTTGAGACCAAGATTAGATCACAGAATTAGGCCCGGAAAAGATCCACATTACTCTACTGATTAAGCGAAATTAATACCTTGAAGCCAGTTGGACACCTAAAAATCTCTTATTCCAATTTGCATTTTTATTTTAACAAATTTTCTTACCAGTCCACGAACTGAATAGCACGCTTCGTCTTGATTACAGCGATCGCGGAATTGATATCTTTTGGCACGACATCGCCTCTGTACAGTAAGCAGCACGCCATGTATCTGTAATTAAAAGAAAAAAAACATGAAAACAATTGATTTTTCAAGAAAATATATGAGAAAATCCGTAATTTTCTTAAATGGCAGAAAAATAATTTAAAACAAAAATCGCTAGCTACAGTAACCCCCTACTTTCCATTTCTCGGGTCGCATTTCACCATCTGGCTTCCAGGTTCGAAGCAGGCGTTCGTGATTTCAGAAACGGTTAGCTGCTCATGGTAGGCTCTTTCTCTGAAAATTCAAATTCTCAGTTTCTTTTGGTTTTTAGAAGAATATTATATTTCTTAAAAAACACTCAATTTTTAAAGGTTTTTTTTCCCAAAACTCTTCTAAAAAATCCATTTTTCCAAAAAATCACTCAATAAGCTCCAAAACCCTTACGCTGAAATGATCGGCGCGTAAGTGACCAGGGGGAAGTGGATCCTCGGATAGGGCACCAGATTGGTCTGGAACTCGGTCAGATCGACATTCAGCGCGCCGTCGAATCGCAGCGAAGCGGTTATCGACGAGACGACCTGCGCCAGCAGACGGTTCAGGTTCGTGTAGGTCGGGCTGAAAACGTCCACTTTTTGCGAGCCTTGCTTCAAAAATCTATTTTCATTCCTAAGAAGTTACCTTCTTCTAAAATATTTTCCAAAAATCAAACATCCCACCTTCTAATCCCCAAATTGGCCTTGGAGATGTCGTAAATAGCCTCGTTGTCCATGATGAACGAGCAGTCGGAATGCTCTAAAGTCGTATGAGTGGTGAGCAGCGAGTTGTAGGGTTCGACCATCGCTGAAAAATTGAAAATTGCATTTTAAAAATTTAGCTTTATTTATTCATTATTTTATATTTTTAAAATTTTACGTAAATAAAGAAAATATTGTCTTCCTAAATTTTAGATTTTTTTTTATATCTCTTTCGAAGTCTTCGTTTTAATACAAATTCTATTATTTCTTTTTTCTTCCACAAATTTCCTCACCAGTACTAATCTGGGGAGCGGGGTAGATGGAGAATTCGAGTTTGGCCTTCTTTCCATAGTCCACGGACAGTCTTTCCATGACCAACGAGGTGAACCCCGAGCCGGTTCCGCCTCCAAACGAGTGGAAAATCAGGAAGCCTTGCAGCGCTCCGCATTGCTCCGTTAGTCCTAGAATTTTTTGTTGTTTATTTTTTTCGCTTTTTTTATGGCTTCTTGTAAAAGCCGTACATTAGCAAAATAGGGATAAGGGTAAGGGCTCGGTAGGTTAGGCTAACTTTTTTCTAGAAATACTTTACTCATGCCGCTCATTATTTTGAGATCAAAAATAGCATAGGGGTATAGAAAGGTAGACTCTTTAAACAGGAATCTATTTTTCACAAGTATACGGCTTTTATAAGAAGCCATTTTTACAAATCAATACAAATTTCAAAGATAATTTCCTTTAAAGTAAGATTTTTAAAATTACAACTCACTTCGAACCCGGTCAGTACAGACGTCAATCAGCTCTTTTCCGATGGTGTAGTGGCCTCTGGAATTCAATTATTTGTCTGTGTTGTTATTTCCCAAGTCAGAAGAAAATAATTCAAGGATTATGAAATACTATTTTGTACCTGGCATAGTTATTGGCAGCATCCTCCTTTCCGGTGATCAATTGCTCGGGGTGGAAGAGTTTTTGGTAGGTGCCGGTGCGGACCTGAAATTTCTATTTTATTTATTTTTCTCCTTTCAATTTTCACTTCATCAACCACGGTCGGTTCGAGATCGATGAAAATGGCGCGGGGCACGTGTTTTCCTGAAATACTATTTAATTTCCTGTTTTTAACTTTTCTTTTGTTTTTGCTCTCACCAGACTCATTATCACTATTTACAACTTCACTACTCTCCATTGTCCTCTAGATGAGTCTTATCATATCTAGTCTGAGTCTATAACCTGCGGATGCAACGCATCGAGACTAGAGAGAAATAAGGGAAACAGAGAATAAAAACGAGAGTAGGCACATGGCTAAAGTTCGCTGGTACTTCTTTCTTTGCAAGAGTTCATATCGGGGACAATCGAGAGTACTTCTATTATCACCTCCATTACTATAGTGATTCAACAGATTTCTTTTTCCCTTTTGGAGAAGCTTACTCCTGCTAGAATTTTTGCAAAAATCAAATCAAGCACCAACCAGCCTGGGTCTCAGAAAAGAAGGTGTTGAATGACTGGTCTTCAACGCCGACACTCTCGTCATTTGGCATCATTCCGTCTGAAATATTTTTTTTTTCAATTTTTAACTGGTTTGTTTAAATTCAGGCTTAAAATGAATTCTTCTAAAGGCTTTTTTATTTAGTACCCGGTCGAATTCCGTGCTCCAGACAGTAGAGCTCCCAGCATGCATTGCCGATCTAAAATCAATAATTATCGATATTTTTAAAATTTGCTGACTTCTTCTAAATTAAAATATTGATTTTTTGTTGTTTGTTTCTTACCTGAACTCCCGCCTGTCCGATATGCAGGGAGACGATTTCTCTCTGAAATTTTAAAATTTCCACCTCCGCCCCCAAAAGTTGGCATAAAAAATCATACCATTTTTCCGTTAAGGCCCATTTTCGTTGTTTTCTTTCAGAAGCAAATTCCAATCGTATAGAAATGGATTTGAGAAGAGGAAGGTATAATTTGAGGCTTCAGGTGGCTTGAAGCTAATCAAGCAGTGTGAGAATGAGATTTCATATGCCCGCTCCTTTTTCTCCTGCCTTTCCCTGTCTCATTTCCCTTATTTAACGAAGAAATGTAAATGATTGTTACCATACCAACGGGACAAACTCAAAGTCACTAAGTTAACAAGCTGCGAAATTCTATTTTTACCAAACCATATTCATACTCCCCTATCTTAGGGGGATTTCAAACATCCTTTTATAAGCTAGAATTTATTTATTTTGAAAAACAAAAAAAGTCTCAACAAATAACGGATAACAAGTCGTTTGACAATCAACAAAAATGGTGAATAACGATTTCTTTTTCGAATTCTTAGTTTCTGAATTTCTTCTTACCCTTCAACTTTTTGTTGGTGGGACGGAACTCGTCAGGGAGCGCTTCTCTGGGGGCGGATCTGAAATTTTGTTTCAAAAGAGAAAATTTCGAAAATCGCACCTCTTGCTTTTCACGCTGACGATCGACTTTGAGAACTTCATGTTGACATTGCCGAAAGCCTACAAATAAAATATTTTTAAAAAATCGAAAATCGCGAAAACTTCAAATATTCCAACCTCCTCCAAATCTTTCTGGTCCGCCGTGATTTCGTATTTGGAGAGTTCTCCGCCGAGTTGCGACATCAGTGTCTCGCGGTCCCGTTTTTGGCGTTCTTTGATCTCCTTCGCGGCCACGTCGAGTTCCTCAGCCAGACTCACGTCCAGAGGTCGCATTTCCTCGGTTCCGGACGTTCCGCCCGCTTTATTAGCGATCTTCTCGCCTTCGATTTGCCTTCTGATGGCGTCCTCGCAAATCGAGTCAAAGCAGTCGGAGAGTTTCCTGATGGCCTTCGAGTGGATTGCCCAGATCTGAACCAGCATTTTTAAAGCGTCATTTTGGAAAATACCGCTGAAACAAAAACCTATTATTTAGAGAAAAAAAAGCTACAATACCTCTTTAAAAATAACAGTAATTTTGTACACTATCGTTCGTACAAAGAATCAAGGACTACTGTAACTTTGATTCAAAATGCTACAGTAGTCTTGGAAAGTAGAATAACATATGAGCTAAAGTAGCCCCCACCTGGTTTTGCGGAATTCCCAATTCTTCCCCGGCCTGATTCGCAGTTTTGTGCTGGAGACCAAAGGCTAGAAGAACGGCCGACTGCTCGACGGGGAGGGTGACTTCCCTGGGGAGTTTCTGAAAATTGTTATTGTAATTAAAAAAAAAAAGATTATTTTTCGATTTTGAAACATGTATTTTTCTAAAGGCAGAATAGAGAAATGTCTTAAAGTGAAATCTGAAAGAACGATAGAAATTCCTAGAGATAAGACAAGATTTTAAAGATAAAATTATGCAAGAAGAAATCGATTTTTAGAACTTTTAAAAACTACAATACCTGATCGAAATAGAGCCTGGCGACGACGGGATACAGGTCCGTGATGAGTTGATGATCCACCAGATTCCTCGCGTATTGGGAAAGCCTCTTGAGATCAGTGTTTGAAATGAGCAAGGACAAGTTTTCTCGGGATATCACTGAAAATGTTTTTTTTTCAAATCTTGTAAAAACTTTCCGAGATATTGAGAATATAAAATAGACAAAAGTCCCACCTTCCCTATTAATTCCTTTCTCGACGTTGTCATTTTTGAGTTGGAGCAGAGAAAGCGCCAGAGCGGCCGGGAATTTCGCGAATTCGAAGCCCAAAAGTGGGAGGATGCGATGACGAAACTCCACCCAGTAGTGCGAGAGCCAGGGGGTGTCGTCTTCTGAATTATTATTATTTTAAAAATATATATTAGGACTATCCTATAACTTTTCTTTATAATTAAAAAATAGCATTTTTCCCTCTTTCTATTATCTATGGTCAAAGATATTATAAATTGCATGTATGTTAGAAAAATTCGAATTCAGAAAATCCCTAGACATTTATGGAATTAAATTATATTTTGTTATTTAAATAAATAACACCAATTTTACCTTGCGCATTGATCGTTTTGAGCATGACGCTGGTGTACTCTCCAGTCAGATCGTTCGCATTCTGTCGTATGTAAACCGGCACGAATTTCAGCTTTTTCCAGAACTTCAGCAGGTTCAGCGTCAGACCGAACGAGGTTCCTGATTTTTTTATGTTAATAACTTTTATTATTTTAAATTTTACCCAAATAATCGAGCTTCTCGGGTTGTCTTTCTTCCAATTTCAAAAGGAGAGGCGGCAAATTAGCTCTGGGTTCGATGACCTCTTCCAGAAGGGCTACCGTATGCCCGTCCTGAAGTTCGAGTTACAGTAATCCCCAATGTTGAAGAATAGGGAATGAAAATGTGTTGAGATACGACACACAAAGTCAAAATAACAGCTACCTTGACTGACTCGACCGCTTCCTTTGCTTTGACAGTCTTGAGCATTTTCTTGGAGACCCTCTCTTCATCCATCTCCTCCAGATTCATGATTTTCCCACAGAAATAGTCTTCGAGAAGTTTCATGGCTCTGAAATGTTTATTTTCGTAATAATTTAATTTTTTTTAAATTAAGTTTTTCAAGAAACTTCCGAAGATATATTTACTGTTAATTTTTAAAATTTTCGCTCACCTACTACCGTATCCCATTCCCTGGTATTCCGGATGCACGGCAATTCTCACGATTCTCGCTCCGCACATTTCGGCGAAATTGTTATCCTGAAAGTTTGCAGAAATAAAATATTTTATTCCAATCTTCCCTTTAAAAATTAGAAAAAGTACCAAGAAATTCTGGGAGACCGTCCAGGGCAGAAGGTCGCCTGCGGCTTGTTTTCCTCGACTCAATGACTCCGAAACTTTGTCCTTCGAGAGCTTACCTTCCAGAGCGATTTGAATGACCGCGAGAACCTAAGATTAAATGTTTTTCTCTAAAATTTACTTGTTCATTTTTAGAAAAATAAAAAACAATTACCTCAGGGACTGAGCTCTCTTCGGCTTTGACCGGCGCCATCAGAGCGAAAAGATGGTGGGACGGTGCGTCGGAGAGAAGCTAAAAATGCAATTATAATTATTTTTTAATACAAATTTTCTATTTTTTCTGAAATGCCCTTATTCTTTAAAATTGGAATTATTTTTCCATTACAAAAAATTAACTAAAAAATAAACACCTGTAAATCATTGGGGGAATTCTTGTAGTGCGCCGACACGTAGATACCCATGACCTGATGCAAGAAGACTTCTGAAGCCTTGTGGAACGAGAAGAGCGTGTCTCGGTTCACGTAGTATCTGAAAGTTCTTTTTTAATTTCATTCCTTAAATCTATTATTTCCTTACAGTTCACAATTTTGCGGAGGTGGGGTTCCGCAGCTCAATTTGGGAGCGGCCTGGCAGGCGTCCAGACACAGCAGCTTATTCAGCCATTGCTCGATCTGGATTTTTTGTTATTTTTCAAAATTATTTTATTTATTTTTTTAAATTTTAAATTAAAAAAGAACCTGATCTCCCGGCTTGTATCGAATGCTTTCTTCCAGCGTCATTTCATAGAGCTGTCGTCCCTTGCTGACCGCCGTTTTTTCGCCCTTCGCGTGGCCGGCCGCCTAGCAAATATTTTTAAAAGTTTTTTTTTTGTTATAAGATTATGTTTCACCTGCTGTTTGAGTTGCTGAATCAGTTTCAGTGACAGACTCCTTCCCGTGCCTTCGTATCCATTGATCGTCGAGGCGAGGAATACCAGGTATGGGCCTGAAAATGAAACAAATTTTGTTTAAAATGAGCTTTCAAAGAAGGGGTTCAAATGATATTTTAATTTCTAAATTAAAAAGAATTAATCCAGCTCTCATAAATCCAATACCTGAAATAAGATCTTTGACGAGAGGCAAGGGGATCGCTGCCGCTTCATCGACAACCACCAATTCAGCTTGACCCAATTTATTCGCATCGGTCGGGTGGATGTACTGCAACACATTTGAACTCTTTGAAAAATGATCTTTTTCCAAACCTGAATAGTCTGTCTGTGCTCCCGGAAGACGTTGATTCTGACGAGAGCTTTGCGGAACTCGGGATTCGTCGACTGGATCAGCTCGTAGTCGGTGTGCTCCTGAAAGAGACCAAATTTTTGGAAAAGAAATCATTTTACCTGATACTCAATGGCATCGAATCCCTTGACGACGAATTCGAAGAGCGTTCTGAGATTTTCTGGAGACGGCGACGTCACGAAAATGTTCGTGTAGCCGAATGCGACGGCGCCCGCCAACGCGAGTCCTTAATTATCTTTTGGTCAAAAATTTTAAAAATAGTAATTTGCATCAAAATCGTGAAAATCTTGTCAAAAACAAAAACTTTCCTTTCGAAATATTTCTATTTTCAAAAACCAAAAAATACCCAGAGAAGCCGACTTTCCCCTGCCTCTAGCCGCAGTCAACGAGCAAGTTGCACTCAGCGTTTTCTCAGTGATAACGTCCAAGAGACGGAGCAGGGCTTTTCCCTGAAAAGCTAAAATTTAAAAACGAAATAATAAAACAAAGCTTTCAAGTATGAGATTATTAGATAAAAACCTGGTCAGCGGTTTTGCATTTAGCAAGGAGTTGACCGATCGGTTTGGTGTCTTTCATCGCCTCTTTCAGCGTTCTCAACTCCTCATCGTTCGAAGATTCAGACTTCTGAGAGCGGACGGTGGTGGGCTCCAATCTGACAACAAAAAATATTTAAAAATAAAAAAAAAAACAGATGATCATCGAAATTTATAATTTAAAAAAAATTTCTTTTTAATTTCCTAGCAATAACATCAAATGAAAACCTATTGATATGACTCGAAATAGGCAGGATATTCAAATGGTCGTCCAGAGCGGCTATTGCTGGGGAGGAAGCCAGCGAGAGGATGAATCTTTCGTTGAACCTCGGCACTACTTCTCCGTGCGCATCCGAGCGGTAGCGACTGTGCACGTCCTGGAAATTTCATCGTTGTTTTTTTTCCTTAATTTTATGATTCTCGACAGTTTTATTCATTTTCTTTAAAGATTTGCAACACAGAGCATTTCATTTCTTCAGGTTTTTCAAAATTCGTTACATTAATCCTATTCGCTTTCTTTCAATTTTCTAAATCAATCTTCTAGTTTTCCAATTATTATTTGTATTTTTTCTACAACAATCTTCAAATCTATCGAGTTTTTTTTTGCGAAAGATAGGTACTTCCTTCAATTTTCTAAAGTATTTTTTATTATTAAAAATAGATTTACCATTGAAATGGTGAACAGCTGTCTGAGCGAATTGACGGAATGCAGCAAAAGAACCACGACGCCACCCCCCTCAACGGTTTCGATCGTCCTCGCCAACAGATTAGGGGTCAGAGCTTCGAAATCCTCAAAATTTTTTTTATTTTTTTTCAAACTTTGATCTTTTAGCGTTATTTAGTTTATTTTTATGCCAACCTGCAAAACGAGCATTCCATAGGTGTTGCCGAGAATGGTGTGCGTCTCGTTGTAGTAGCAGTAGCGAATTTGGGTGGCGGACACGAAGACGTGAAAAGGGTCGATTTCCTGGAAAAAACGAATTTTATTATTTTATTTCTTTTAACTTAAAAAATGTCTTTCAAAACTTAATAATTCTCAATTTTTCCTTCAAATATTTCTTCACGAGAAAAGTTCGTACAAATTCTTTGAATCAGATTTTCGTAAATTCATTTTTTTAAATTTAGTTTTTAGTAAAAGAAAATACCGCATTCCCTCCAGAACTCCTAGCCTTTTTCGCGATCTCCTTCATGCGCTTCTTGCGATGCGATGAGAAGCTGAGCTCCTTTTTGTAGCACCAGAGCACTGAGGGCCGAGCAGAGACCGACGACTTGGTCAGGATGTGGTAGAGGATAGGGATCTGAAAATTGCCCTTTTCTTCAATTTTCAAAGTTAGCATTTTTTTGTTTTATTTACTTAATTTGGATCTAAAACATTCGATCTTTTAATTTTGGGAAATCCAATAAAAAAACCTCAGACCTGATCCCTAGCCTTGTCCCCGACAATCGCGAAAAGGCTCCTGTGTCCTGTGGCCATTCCATTTTCGATGAGCGTCCGGATTCGATTATCCAACTTCTTGCGGTTCTCCATTTTTCGGATTTTGCTGAAATTGAAAAAAAAAAAATCAAAATTACAAAATAGAAATTTTCAAAAATGCACCCAGCTCACTCGACTCCTCATTTGAAAAATCAATCAAATCTTCCCTTTAAAAACTGATCGAATTTCCTAACGGGTAGCCCAATAAATTAGGCGAGTTTTGCAGAAAAAAATTAAGAACTCCGAAACTTAAAGCGAAAAGTGGGAAGTGCGCCCCATCTACAGCGTAAAAAGGCAAGCTTCGTTCGTTATATTTTTTGAAAGAGTTTCATTTTTTTCAGAAAAATGGATGATGTGATTTGTCTGTCGTCGGACGAAGAGAACGAGACAACGCCGAAGAAGAAAAATGACGACATCGGGATTCAGAAGGCTGGTGACGTCTCCGACGTCGAGATTCTGAATCTGGACAACGACGACGAAAAAGACGTTGTGGATCTGACGTTGAATAATTCTCCGGAATGCTCTACTTCGAAAGCCCGTAAGATTTTTTCGAAAAATGAAGAAATTTGTTTAAAATCCAGATCCAACAATGAGCCCTCCGCTTTCGTCTCTGTGGGATGCGTTGAGTTCTCCTTCTAAGGAGTAAGAATTTAAAAATAAAAAAATTTCAAATTTTTCCAAAAATCCAGAGACCCATGGGATGCGATCCAGGACCAAAATGACTCTCCTGGGATTCTGAATCGAAGTCAGAGTCAAATCCTCTCGACCAACTATGACAAGGAAGATGCTCAGCCTAAGAAGAAAAAGCGCAAGTCCGTGTCTCAGCAAAACATTCCGGTAATTTTTTTTCGAATTTCACGTTACTGTATCTAGAAAAAATTAGCATAATCTTTAAAAAAAATCAAAAATTGCAGAGGAAAAACTTGGACCAGGACGAAAAGAATCGTCTGAAAGAGGAGAGGGAAAACGCTAAAAGGGCGAAACTTGATGAGCAGGTAGAATATATGAAATCCCTTTTCTTAAAAAAAAACGAATTTATGAAATCGGATAATCAGATCCCATATTTTCAGAACAAGAAACGAATTATCCGGCAGATCTCCGCCTCGATCAAGTCCAAGAGTCAGCAGCACATGTTCTGCCACGTCTCTAAGAAGATCTTCCAGGAATTTTGTGAGTCACAAAAATTATGCGGCACTTTTGCATTTTTTTTTTTCAAAATCAGCCCCACCCCTAATCGATTAACTACGCCCATTTTACAGCAAACTCCGAGAACGCGATTAAACTGCAGTTTCAAATGAAGAAAATCGAGGAGCAATTGAGAGTCGAGGACACTTGGACCGAGCAAATCGTCGAGTTTCGCAGGAATACGATCGGTATGATCCAGACAAGCGATGGCTCAGTGGCTAAGACCGAGAAAATGGTAGATTTCTGGCAAAGGTTTAAAATTTACGGGAGAAAATCTTTGAATCTGAGAAATTTCAGATAAGATATTTTTTGCAACAATTCAAAATTAATTTTAGGTGACCCAACATGTGACGGTCCGGGTATTGCACGCGGTTGACGTCTCTCTCTGGATTCAGGCCGGCTGTTTCGAGGACTCGATTCAAGCGGACAAAAGGAAACTCGGTCCAAACTACTCCCAGATCTTCTACATAATCTATGGACGTTTGAACGTACCTGATACCAAGGTTATTTTCGTTATTATATAGTTTTATATTCTGAAAAAACCTTCTACATAATTGCTGTATAGTTATCATCATCTCTGATAAAGAATTTTTTCACAATTTCAGCTTTCTGACATCAGTCTGGAGATCTACTCGAAGTACAACACGCATATTTACCAGGTAAAATTTCGAACATTCAATTTTTGAAGAAAAACAATTTCAGGTCGAAAACTCTCAGAAACTTGCTTCAGCCTTGACGAGAATCCACAATGCGCTCTCGAAACTCATGTCGATGCAGATCTCCGAGTCCGAAAACAACATTCGCTACATCAGCGTTAAGAGAAAGGTATTTTAAGCAACTTTATTGTCTTGAATTATGACTTATTGTAGCTTTTTCTCTGTGGCGTCACTAAAATATTTCGATTATTGTATCTTTTCGAAAGTTAACTTTTTAACCACCATTTTTAATTGCTGTAATCTTAAAAAACTACGCCTCTAACCAAAATTACGCGTTTTTAATTCAGGGCTCGGAAAACCTATCGGGATCCGAAATGGTGGCCGACATTTGGGACGCGATGCTCGCGCAACTGCCCCGTATGAGCAATGCGTATCGGAGGTGAATTTTCAACGACAACAACAAAAAATTGTTTTTTAATTTTGTTTTCAGGGCACTTGTCAAAAAATATCCCAATCCTATGGAAGCGGCCGATAAATTTTTGAAGGTCAGCGGCACTTTTTGCAATCTTCTGTTTTATTCCTATAGAAATAGGAGATCCTAGAATTTTCTAGTATATTAAATCAAGTTGTGATCTACATAAGAATTTCATTTTTCGATTTTTTAAGATCGATTTCTTTGAAATTTTTGTTATCTACCCAGAAAGTAATCTTCAGATGGACAAAGAGGCTGCGATAAAGGAAATTTCCGAAGTTATGGCCGAAAATCGAAAGAGAGTCGGACCTGTACTCGCGAGACGAATCTATCTCTCGCTTACCGAAGAGGACGGGGACACCAAACTCTATGATAGATAATTTTGCAGTACTAATCTATTTTTGCGGCCTTCTGCATTTACAGACAGCTGTAATGCAGGACGGCATTTTTTTCATTTTTCCCTATTCTCTCTGTCCAAAATTACCCCTCCTAATATCCGTCTGTAAATACAAGTAGCCTATTTCATCGAACTTTACCAAATTTGAACTGATGATTTGATCGTAATCATCATTTTCTGGATAACATATTCCTTTGAAGCTCTCTACCGAATGTTATCGAGTGTCATTATTTTGCTATGGGAACTTTCGAATTCGGGTTTTATTGATAGCTATTTTGTTGTTGAAGAATCATGAAAATAAATGATTTCATGAAAGTACAGAATCTGATGAGCTCTGAAAAAAACAATTCATAAAATCTAAGTACAAAATTGAATGGGTTTATTGTTTTAATATGTGAAGGCAATCGTAATAATCAGGACACCAAGCGAATTTTTCTAGCAACTGAGAGATGACGCGTGAGGACATGAGCTATCTTTTCCCCAAACTATTTCTTCCTCCTTCATACCCTCGCCTATCTCTAAATATAGCAGACATCCTTAGCCATCTCATCATATTAAAATAGCTAATTTTTCCTAGTTTATTTGATCATTCTGAAGTGAGGCACGATGTTGAGATTTTAGCGAATTTTCATTGTAGAAAATTTTTCAACTCCATATAGGGTCTATCCACTGTATCGAAGACCCAACTTCGCTCACTCATAGGTATTTCATTGCTCGAAACGTATTTTTCTAGGTAAAATAAATCATTCTAACAAATGACCGATGTTAGATTTTTTAAATCTCAGAGAGATTAAAATTTGACTGGACACCATATATTGACCGCTATTCTTTGCTGAAGAGAAGCTTTCGTGTCTTTTCTACTTCTCTTTTCTCTATCTTTCCTTCTGCGTCCTATTTTCTCATTCTCTGGTCTCTCCATTGTACGTTCTCTATTTTCCTTAGGGTATTGGGTCTCCTTCTTCCTCCAACACGCTTCGTTTATTATATTGATTCTTCGATTTTGAACGCTTATAGGAAAAACAAAAATATTTATTTTTAAAATTTTTCTCATAAAAACGAGATAATTTTGATCTGATTTTCATCTTTAAAATTCCATATAATTTCGAGATCAACATATTTTTTCATGATATCATCAAAATTACGCGTTCGATCTGAAAATAACATCATATATTTTTGTTCGGCAAAAATGTAGCCTGGTGTTTAGAATGGGTTTCAAAGTTCGCTGGCTAAATTTATTGAGTCACGATTTCTACGTTCCGCCCTCTTTCAGCGTAGAAATATACATACATCACGTGAGAAAGCGCATGTCTTCGGCAAGCGAGGAAGGCACGTCAGAGGGTAGGGGAGTTGGAGTGAAGAAAAGAGGCTGATCGCAATTTTCCGTCTTTTATAATTACTTCTTTTCTGGAAGGTTATTTTTAAATTTTTTATTAAGTATATTTTTAAAAATTTAATAACTCCCTAAAGAGATGAATAGTCGTTTAAACTTAGGCTATGTCTCTGGTGAATTTTTTCATAACTTTTTATTTCCTATTGCATAGTTCTGACGCAATATTATGTTCCCGATTTTTTTGTGTATATTCTTATTTTCTATCTTTCGAGTCTTCTGACGGGCACGACCTGGCTTGATCTTCTCATTTCACTTGTTTTCCTGATTTTTATCTTTTTATCATTCATTCATCAATCTCTCACTAGGGGTTTTGGTGGCTCCCTAATCATTGATAGCAGAGTACACATAATTTCTCAGTCTTGGATTATTGGTTCCTGATTTTTTGGTGGTAAAATGCTCAAATAGTAAGAAGAATGGTAATATGCAGTAGGCTAACAAGGCGACTATATTTTTATTAGTAAGTATAGTTATAATTAGTAGAAGTTATAGGACTACATCTCATAGACTATCTAACACAAAGTATGAAGGGAGAGAGAGAGAGCTATTTATATTTTTCCTAGACTAATAATATCATATTCCATATGTAAATATATTAAATCATCATAGGCTATATGGGAAATTATTACATGAATTATTAGATATTATTGATTAATAGAAACTATGGCAATTATCGAAAGAATCCGCAACATTTTCCTTCTTAAAATCGATTTTTATAGTTTAAATGATGTTAAATTTTCAGGTCACATTTATTTCTAGATCTCAAGTTCATTCAATTTTAAACTTCAGATCGAAAGTTAGAGAAAAGTTTTCTAAAAATTCTTCAAAAATCGATTTTATCGAGTTTTTTAATTATTCGTTCGTGATAATTCATTTTATTATGAGGGTTAAACGACACGGCGTCTCTCTTTAACCTTTTTCGATTTTTCTTCCTTCAGAATTTCCCTCGACTTACCGGTTCTATTCAAGTTTCCTCTGTATACGATCTTTCTCAAATTTCTCTTTCGTTAACTAGAAAATGCAACAGTTATATGACGACCTGATGATCCCTTTCTTTTTCCACACTATTTCTCCCTACTCTACCCTCTCCCTCTCTTTAACTATAGAGATCACCAGGTCGTCATTTAGTAACCGCCACTAGAAATTAATCGAAAAAATCGAAAATGTTCACATTTTTAATCATACATATATTATATTATGATTCTCAGATAAACTAATCCAAAAATGTAAGTTATTGTTCTGGTCAAATGAAGTGAGGTCTCGTCTGCTGAAAAATAGGGAGAAAAAGCGAGAGAGGCAGAGGAAATTGCGTACCATCACTCTTTCCATTGTCCCCCGCTGACGCCTTTTCTCTCTGCTCTAGCCTCCTTCTTTGCACATAGTTCATACGCGCATTTCTCGCAAGACGCGTTTTAACACACGAGACTTCACTGCATTTGATCAGAGCAATATTTTAAGATTTTCCGAACTTTTCCTCTCAAACTAGAATCGATTACGTGAAAATCGAAACATCCAATATTTAATCGGGGCAAGTATATTTCCGAAACTTAATTTTACTTTTTGCCTATTCTTTTATGTGCTATGTTTGCACGGCGTTCAAAGTTGCCATCGCCTGTCGGCTTTTTTCTACTCAAAGATTTTCGAGGTTTGTTTACCCAAAGCAAGAAAATTTTATTTTCTGCCAAAACTTTCCTCTTTCCGGAGAACCAAAACCTCACCTTTTTTCCTGAACATCTGTTCAATAGACATTG
This sequence comes from Diploscapter coronatus, assembly GCA_964036155.1. Lineage (NCBI taxonomy): Eukaryota > Metazoa > Nematoda > Chromadorea > Rhabditida > Rhabditidae > Diploscapter > Diploscapter coronatus. The sequence goes on along the minus strand of OZ038422.1, from coordinate 40,887,789 downwards.
AGGAAAAAGTTAGATCTAAAAACGAGATAAAAGGTTTAGTTTTTGATCTAAAATTCTGATCTCTAAAAATATTCCTCTTTTCAAAACAATAGAAGAAGAAAAATGAATTTCCGAATTTTTCATTGACAAAAAAAACTCGACCTCCTAACCCATGTGATTTACATCAGACTGACGCCTCTGTTACGCACTTTCTTCATCTTTCTTCTCTCTAATTAATATACTCTTTCTTCCTCTTTGTCTGCCTTTCTTTCTCTCTACTCTCTATGTTTCCCTCTATCTTTTTATTGGCAAATTGCCTGGCCTTTCACACTCTGTGTCGTGGACAATCGCAGACCTTTCTGGGATACTCTTTCCCTCTCAAATTACCGTACTCTTTCTCTCTATGCTAATTTCTCTCTCCTCATATTATTTCCTCATTTCTCACTCTTATTCTCTCATCAATTGACTCGGTCTCTCGTCTAACCTCTGTGTTCAGGTCGTAACCTCTTTCCTTTTCATGTGATCTCAGTAAATCTTCTCTTTCTCTAACTCGCAAAATCAATATTATTTCTTAATCCTATTTTCTCTGCTCTATCTTAAAATGCACTATATTTCATGGTCCATACATTCACGCAGCGCCCGTCTTTCCGCTGGGTTTGCATCATTGCTTGTTATCCCATCTCATTTTCTTTTCCCTCTCTCTCTCTTATCTAAATCTTGATCTTTAGTGTTCTCCAGCTTATTATGCTTCATTTTTAACTACCGTATAATTTTTTTTTCTAAATACTACAATTCTTTTAAACTATTGTCTAATTTTTCGGGACTTATAAATTTCATAGAGAAAATTTCAGTTTTCTCAACTTACCTCTTCCCTTTTTCAAAAACAATGCTGTCCAACATCTATGGATACATTTTCGGAGCCGAGGACTCGAATGATTCCTTTACTTCTTCTGAGGTAAGTTCAACCTGATTTTTCCCTGAGATTCAGGAAATTTCAGAATTCATCCCCTATCGGAGAGCCTTCTGTGGCTGGAAAGGTCGATGACGATTGGTACCTGGTGGAGGGAGGTCAGAATATCCATTTTCTGGAAAAAACGCATATTCTAGAAAAAAAAATCATGCTTAATTCTAAATTTTCACGTTATAGAAGCCAATCTTGTTCAAGAAATTTTAATAATTTGAAGAAAGTCTTATTCTAGAATAAAATCTTCATGTTCTAGAAAATTTAGTCCTGTTCCAGAAAAAACGTCTTATAAAAATGGTTCCAGAAGTCCCATCCGGTCGGAACTCGGCCGTGCTGATTTGCACACCCGACATCCGAGACATCGACCAACTCTCGTACGCGTCGTCGAGTCGGAAAGCGTCCGCAGTCGCGCCCGTTCCGTCTCCAGAGGAGATCCGAAAGCACGAGGAGCTGAAACGCGCCAAGGCCAAGGCTGCGCAACGGCTTCAACTCGAAAAATTGGTAAAATTCGAAATCATCTTAAAAAAATCATCCCCTTCGTGTGTTCTTCACGCATTTTCTTTGGAAGCGACTATGAGGGCTTACTGTATTATATATCGCCAATACACCGACACCCCCATCTGTATTAGACACCGCGATTTTTGGGTGAGAGAGTGTAGGCAAAGGGGAGAAATAAGAGAAACGAGACGGTGTGTCTTTACGGGCGGTGTATAATACAAGAGGTCGACTATGGGAGATAGTGGGAAAGAAGAGTGAAAATCAACGAGGTCCTAAAAATTAGATATAGGAAAACTTCTAAAAAAAGATGATGCGTTCTCCATTTTAACATCATTTAGTCAAAAATGAAAAAAAAACCTGAAAAAACGCGAAAAATTGCAGTTCTTCGACGACAACTCTTCCACGAACGGTTCGCTGGTGCGTGGCGCGACCACGACGCACGCCTCTGTCAATTCGAACAACACCGTCACATCGACTCGACTGAAGCGGTCATCTGCCGCGTGCCGGGTGGCGACTGAGCCGAAAGTCAAGCCGAGATCCAAAAAAGCCGGAAAATGCTGCAACGGCGTCAACAACAACCGAAAATGCAACAACATCGAGTAAAATATTGCGCGCGCCATCTCTTCTTCATTTTGTAAATACTGTATTTTACGGACAATTATAAAACTAGCCATGGAAATTCCGTATTTGAACTAAACTATGTAAAAAAAATTCGAATGAAGGTTATCTCTTTCTAGTAAATTTTGTAAAAATGGCTATTTTATAAATTTTCGCTATTCAAAGTATTCCTAAATGTAGATATGTTTGAATTGAAAGGAAAATCACTTTTGTAAATGCCTTGTAAATAGTCAAATTCGCTTGAAACTTTTCCTCTACTGCCGCTCATATTTAATCATTTTTGTAAGATTTGTAAATTTGTAACTTGAAACCTGGAGTTTCAATCTCTGAGTTTTCTCGGTCAGGATTTTGAAAATCTAAGCTTTTAAATTTAAAACGCTAGCTATCATAGCATAAGATTGGCTTATGAAATTTCTTCAAATTCTAAATACCTTAAGCGACGCTTTCTGATTGTCTAAGCCTTCTCCGTTTAAATATTGAGATTTTCTCTGACTGCCACAAAAATACCTGAAAATTTTGTACCTTGACGGTAAAAAAAATTCAAATTAAGCTAAGTTGCAATTATTTGTAATTGAAAAATGAACCTATGTAGATCATTACTATGTAATTATTTCTCTGAATTTAAGTCAATTAGAATTTGGGCTCTAATCATAAATGGTATCTCATCTTTCATTTTGTACTTACTTATATCATTATATCGGTAATAGTGTATCTCATTTAAAAGTATCAATAAAATATTATTTTATTTTAAGTCAACAAAATATTTTAGCAGCTACTTGAGCAAGCATTACAAGTGATTTTTTCGTCGCAAAATCGACGACTCTAGGCAAACTTAGCACCCGTAAAATTAATACAGTATGAAAATAAATAATCTTTGTTAGTGAAACTGCGAACCGGTTTTGATCAGGGGTATATGCTGATAATAGTGATAAGGAAATCATAGTGTAACGTCGTTTTTCGAGTTAATTTCGCTACTTATTTCGTCCTAAATATCAAATTAAATTTGAAAAACTAACATATAATTCTTACCAGTTCTTTCATACACGAGCTCGACTCAGCTATCGTTGATAGACGCTTCATAGTCGCTGAAGCGGATTGAGTATCTATTGATTCTCCCTGAAAAAGCAACATAATATAATCAAAATAGCTTTGGAAAATAATTCTAAAGCTCTATCTAAACGAAATTCTCGTATACATTAAGCTCTATGAATTATAATTTATCATAAAAGATGCATCTTTATATGAAATACATTATAAAAAGAATCAATTTAATTTACTGAGCTACCTGCTCCATTTTATCATAAGTTCTTGTATCTTCATCGTCTTCTTCTATGCCGTCCGTGACCCAGGCCATGCCCCGCCAGACCTGATGCATGATATGCACGGCTGGTGCTAGCATCGCCACGGTAGCTCGGGACTCTTGTCTATACATTCTGTTTTAAAAGCATCATTTTCACTACTGTAGAGTACCGTAATGGTAACCTTTGCCCGTCGGTCTCCGAGGTTGCGAAACTTTGTGCGTGTGCCTGCATCCGCGCCCGTAGCGCATTCATTTTCGGAGATCCACCCTCTGGCGGCACCGGGTACATTTCCTGAATTGGTTTGGTTGCCAATGACCGATAACTTGAGACAGAATAAAAGTGAAGAAATTCTGATGTATGGAAATTGGTGCGTTGTTTGCGAGCGAATAGACGATATTTTATCGATTTACGGAATGATTTTGACGACTACTTGAGATTATGCAACGCATAAATTTCATATTCGAATTTGTGCATCGCTTATTTCGTCCCAAGTTATCAGTCATTGAGAATAGTACATAGATATTTTTGATATATACATCTAACATCCTATCTCTCGTAACTTGTGAAGTATCCGATATTTTTTGAAGATACAATTGATTTTCGATACGAAATCTATTTTTATCCATATAAGCCGCAAAGTATTTCGAGTTGGCTAAATAGCCATTATTTGCTTCTCTGGAAATTTTGTGAGTTGTCTGAATTTTCAGTCTATTCCCCCCTAATTACAGCTAGCTCTCATTTATGTATGGGCACGCAACTTCGCGCACTGACAATGAGATTCAGATTGCTTTGGATTGAGAAGCAAACATTTTCTTCGAACTATAAAATTCAAGTTTAAAATAATTAGACGAAAAAGATTCTAAATATACTATGAGGACAATTTTTCTAAATGAAATAAATTTAAAAACACCACTACTTACATGTAGCAATAGACAAAACTTGGTGTACCATTGTGGGTTCGGGCACGCCTGAGGGTTTGCTATACATAGTGCGCACGCTAGCATTGTACCTGAATACCACAAATAATAATCTAAATATAAATATATTAATGGCAATTAGCAAAAGTAGTACCACAAAAAATTTAACGAATATGCACATTTTGAGCCAATTGAAAAGTAATAGTTAGCCCCTAATGTATTGGGCAGGGATTTAGTAATGGGATGCTGGATATAAAACTTTCAGCTCAGAAAACTCATATCATGGTATTTTTTTAATAGATTTTTCCGATACTACTCTTATTAATTGCCTATATTAATGAATGAATCGTTTAAGACACATACCAACTATGCATAATAATACAATGTATAGTCCGAAATTATACATTTCCAAATCGATAATGGCCAATGTAACGCAGGAGCACATGATTACAAATAATAGTAATATCGATAGACATGCATAGAACATCTGAAGTAAATTATTAGCATAGTATAGTCCAAGATTTAATAATAGCTGATTATATTATTGATTAGGAGAGAACATCGATATTCAAAAATTGCGCTATTCGTCTCTCGTTTCTCTTCTACGCAACTCATTATTTCGCCCCCTAACTTCGATTTCTAATTGCTGCCGCATGAATATCGACTTTCTCTCCAATCAACAATATCAATTTACATAAGTCGAAATTTAATGAATTTATCGAGTAAGTCATCTCAGACTTAATTATACTTTCATATGATATCATTCAAACGAATACAACTTGGGCTTGGAGTCAAGTTCAACTTACAATCCTTGTAAGTGACTAAAAGACTTGTAAGCTATGTTATAAATTGCCCAATTTACTATGGAAAATTCACTTACAAGGATTGTAAATTTTCAGCTTACAAGAGTTATAAGTTGAACTTGAGTCCAAGCCTTGATTTAAAATAGGTCTTTGCACATTATTGATTCACCCTGCTCAAATTAGGCAAAATTTTCATCCCGCAACAAAAAATATCGCGCCCGAAGTTCATCGGATTTCTTTTCTAACTTCGGTCGGGAAAATAATTACTCGCATTGCGTCTTTTCGCCTACAGGGTTATTTGAGATACATACGCCTCTCTATAACGAATTAAGAGCCAGCAGCTCTCAAATTAGAAGACAGAATTTTGAGAATCGAGGGAAATCCTACAAAAATCCATTTTTCAAATTTCACCTTAAAATCATAGGGAAAATGCTTATCAAATCATAAAGTATTAATACAAAAATTCTATGTACTGTGAAACTAACATCAATATACTATAACTTAAACCAAAGAGTTAAAGGACCTAAAATTTCGAAAGGATCGAAAATTCTCATTTCTAAGGTCCTATAATTGGACGGACACTTAAAGGATTGTTTGTGGGAGGGGGCTTCTGTGTTAGACGACTTCCTTAGTTAGGATATACGAGCTGAATTACGCGGAATTAACGCGGCAATTTGCGGAACTAGCGCGGAATGGTAGAAATAGCGTAGCAATGGGTGGAGGAGTGAGAGACACATTAACAAGTATTAACAAGTCGTCGTTGAGTGCAGCGACTCTCGCCCCTCATTGATTTTGCTAGTTAGAGTTAGATGGCTAAGACGGCGAGCGCTCCACACAACTGCACCGCACCATGTCTGGGAATTAGGTAAAATAGGTAACACACTGCAGAAACAGCAGAACATTAGTCAAATACTATAAGCAGGATTAACATGAATACGCGAAATCCCTTTATTATGAGGAATATCGTCAAGCAACGCTGATCAACTGACGGCGAAATGACTACAGATAGCAGCTAGCTGTAGTATGCATGAAATAATGTAAGTCGATAGAGATTAACAAGGATATATGAAGTCCCAGAAGAAAAGAGATTATGATATGCATTATATGAAGAAATATAATGTGTAAGTCGGATATTCATACAACTATCTGAGAATATAATAAGGAAGAAAACTTAGATTGTATAATTTAAAGTATGACTTTAAATCGATGCTCCATAACTCTAAGACTACATTTTAAAAAATCAGCTTATCTAGTTTTATTATGAATAGTTTGCTCCACATCTCTAATTTATTTATATGATCTAGCATGCGCGTTTAAATCCGGATATGATTTAGAGTTCGGCTTTAATTTAAATGGCTTCCGAAAAGCTGGTGGTGGGATAACATGAAATATGGTGTGTATCCTAGCTACATCGCTAGATTTGTGAAGTGTTAATTCTGCCTTATGCGTTATAAATTATTCATGGCTTTGTCAGGATTCTTCTACGTTAACAATTGTCAAAACTCCGATCCTTTCTAGAATTTTTACCTTCAACAAAATATCTTCGAAAAATTCAAAAAAGGGGAACCATTCTCGGGATTTTCTTTAGAAAGCAAAAATAATTGTGGAAGTCGGTTAATGGGTTTGATGCCTCCAAGGTAAACATTCAAAAATCGCCGCTTTTGAAAAATTGCTTCTTCTCGAAAAGTGACGAGGCTCGGATTAAAACGTATTGAAAATTTTGCAGGAAAATCCGTTTTTTCACCCTTAAAGTGAAAAGTGATGAATTTTTGAAAATGTCGAAAGTTAAAGTTGAAAAGTTTTCCATTTTCAAAGTGGCTAAATGGTGTTATAAATGGCTTTCCAGACTTGGTTTTTTTTCGAAGACCCTCCATTTCCATGGCTCATTTAACGATGCTTCCTTCGGAAGCGAGTTTTTTCCGTTTTGAGATCCGCAAAAATTTTGAAAAACTTACCATTTTGATAGTGGGTGGCGTCTGGAAAATCCTCTATCTCCCAGGGTTAGCTCGAGTTTTCACCCCCTAGGGTTAGGGGTACCCTTGATATGAATCCAGAATATATCGCTAGAACACTAGAAGGGCTGAAATTAGTCTCTTTGAGAAAAAGCTGGCTAGAGAAAAAGAAAAAGATATAGTAAATCCGAGTCTCTTTTTCCCTCTGGCTCTACCCCGAAACTCTCTTTCGTGTTTGTAAGAGACATCGGAAAAATTTGCGGAAAGCCGTCCAAAATGAGTGAAAAGAGAAATAAAGAAACAAAAGATAGAGAGAAAGCGAATAAAATGAATGAAGTGACTAACTCGACAAAGCCAAACTCGAAACCGCATTGTCACTTCTAAAAAACATCGGAAGAAAAATAGAGTTAGAATAAAAATGATCAGAAATTACAAATATATTCAGGAAAATATGAAATCTGAAATTCAAAGAAATCAGTAGAACAAAATGGGAAGAGTTGAAACATTCTCCATAATCAAGATGTATTATGCGCTGTGAATAGAATGAAGAATTAGATCGTGAATCTGAAAATACATAGAGAAAGAGAGTTGTGAAAATAAAATACGAATCTCATAATATTTCCGTTTCTCGCTATCTTTTTCCTATCTCCATTTCAATACTATTTAAAACCACTAGTAATTTGCTTCTCTAAAACATAATATTTTCTAACCTTTCTATCTTTTGATATCTTTGTTTTCAATTATATTTCTTAGCATTAGCGTTAACGCACACACATCTCTTGCTCATCCTTACACTCGCGCTAGCGCTCATTAGCATTTTTTGTGCATGTAAGTCATGTAAAATGCAAGATGACCCCCCCTTTTCAGGAGAGCATGTTTTCAAATATGTACTTACCTAAACCTAGTCGAGATATCTCGCTTCCGGCTAGTTAATTTGCTATTTTTCACTCCATCTAACACACACATTTAGATCCTGTTATAAACAATTCATAGACTTTATCATTGATGAAATGTTCCTTTTAAAGAAGTCACAAGTTATTTTAAGATAAAAATCTAGATGAGTACGATTAAGATATGATAAGAAATTATAAGTCTTGAAGAATCACGTATACATTTTAGAATAGTAAAGTTTTCAAACACAGAAAGAAAATGCGCACTTCCTAATTCATAGGCCATGAGTGTGCGATATTCTGAAGTGAGGAAATTTCACGCAACTCAAAAATTCTGAAAGTGTCGCTTCAAAGCAGACACTAGAATCACTCTAATAAAGAACGAGTTCAGTAAAGGTTATCTGACGCTAAAACAAATGTTATTTCTGGCAAAGCTTATGGAATTTAGAATTCTTATCAATTTTGAGTCGACAATAAATACTTGGTTAATTTATGCCCATTACCGTCTTTCGACCGATATCAGTCATGTCGTTGGTTAGTCGTCATCTCCATCAAAATCGACTACCTTTACTTGGGCTTATCTTTCGAGTTGATGATGATAGTTCGAAATACTAGAAAAATAGCTTACTGAAACAATGAATCGAGTTTTCATCGGTGTTAAATGGCGACAGCTATATGACGGAGGTCTTAACTATGAGATGATAAACGGGTATTTAAAAAAAAAAAACTGATGAAGTGTCCTCTAGTTAAGCTTTCTGTCATATAGTAACTGCCGTGCTAAATTCGATATTTGCAGAAGCGCGTGGAGCGCGAGAAGAAGTACGATGAGCTGGTACATAGGATCGTGGATCTGGACGCGGCGGTGCGCAGCCACGGCTCTATCGACGACAATCTACTCGCCGCCAATCGGGCCATCGACAAACTCATCGGTAATTGGAACACGCGGTACGGTCAGGTTGGTTCATCGGATTAGAAATTACCTTCCCAAATACTCTCTGTTGTTCCCGAGACGAGCCTTTGAAAAGAGAGTGAGGAAGGAGTACCCGCGAGCCTCGGCGTTTCCTCCGATTCATATTCTTTTAAAGTTATTTCATTGTAAGCATTGCAAATCAAACTATCCGATCTTGTTCAGTTAGCGATGAACCTGAACAAGGTGATCGACGAATGGAACGCGACGATGGAGTTAAACGAGAAGAGCGCGTTCGGCAGACGGGTACCGAGTGATTGGCATGCCCCATTCCTGTGGCGACACATCGCCAATTTACAGGGACTTGACTCAGAAGATTATTCCTCCGACGAGTTTTCTGCGAAGTTGACGATGAAGCGCAGCGCCAATGGGACAGTGTCCAATACCGCGCTCTCAGAGTTCGCTACTTCTGATTTGGTATCATCGATTGGAGAGAAAGTCGATATTCACATGCAGCAATTCGAAATTGAATGTTGGAGGTGTGAAATAGTTAATCGTGTAGAAGAGAAACGAGAGACGAATAGAGCGCAATCTTTGAATATCGACGCGCTCTCTCCAACCAATAGCAATTCAATCCAATTTTTCGAAATTCTTTCCCCTTCTTCGATTTTTGCAAGATTCATACAATTTTTCTCTTACTTTATAACATAGGTTACCTCCATAGCTTTGAGAAGGAAATGTATTAACGCTACAAGCTATATATTTTTTAATGTAATGTAATCATATTCAGCTTTAAAATGAGATGCATGTTTACTTTTAGCATAAGATTGGAATTCAATTGTTTTCAGCTCACATTGGACTACGAAGACGACTTGAGCACGGAGCTCACTCGCTATTCGGAAACCACGAGCGGGAAGGATGAGGCGACACAGAAGGAACAGGTTGGGAGCAAACTTGTTCCCAGAATTTGGGAGCACTTTTGAATGTCCCCAATTTCAGGCACCTAAAGAGGAATCGCCGAAAAGGCGCAAAGTGGCCAACAGCAAATTCCACGGGCAGATCCACAACTATGTCTATGTAAGAATTGTTTCCAACGACGTTAATAAGAATTACGCCGTATTTACAGGGAACGAGCAGGGAAAAAGAATAAGACGTACCGCGCTAGTCACGTTGGTTAAGAAAATCAATTAACCTAAAAATTCGGCTATCCCGAGAAATTTTTGCAGAATAAATCCTTTCGCTAGAAAAATCGCTGACCTTTAATGGCAGTTACCCTCACCTGTACTATCAATTCCTTTCCCTCCCATTCTTTTACTCTACAAGGTCATTTTCGGGCATCGATACCTTTCATTATACCGGATATAGTATATTTTCATTTTTCTTCTCCTTATTCTATTCTCTTTATCGTATATTTTAGTGTTTACTTTCTAATCTCTCTTCAGAAAGTTGAAGCTATTCTATAAACTCTCTCTACCTTTTCACTCTCGAAATTTTATACTATCTCATTTTCTTTCTATCTCTCAGAGTGTTTGGCCACGTGCTATAGTTCCTTCTTACCCGAATTGATTATTCATTTCTCAGGTAGCCATATATAATTTAAATTATACCAACTGGCTTTAATGTCTATCTTTAACCGTGTGCCTAAATTTTCTATGAATCATAATGTTATTCTTGCAGAAATATTGATTTACCTTACCTGTGATGAGTTTTGACAAATATTTACTCTGACTTTCGGTAAAAGTTTTGTAGTTCCTTTTTTCGCAAGTTTCTATAAACTATTCAGCCATATAGCCTATCCCAAATCTAGATTTCGCAATTTTCTGCATCTTTTCATAGTCTATCTTATTCTCATACTATTCCTCTATCTATCTAAACCGCTAAAATCCTCGGAACCGGATTCGAAATTCTCTTTTTATCTCTATTTCAAATATCACATAGCCTGTTTTGTCTGATTATGTCTTACCACGCGACGATAGATTTTTCCCATTTCTCTAATTTCAATTGTCTTCTCTTCTAATTTCGGATTTCTTCTCTTCATGTCTAACACTTTTCATAATTAAAGATAGTCGACTCTATCAATCTACCAATTACTTTTAACGCTCTGTATGTCTGACCTTTCATGTACTTGAAGATATGCACTCTAGCTATTAGAAACCGAAATTTGGAAGACCGTACCGCCCCCTTTCTCTACAAGGGCAGAATTTCTAGACTTGAAATTTCTGGCAAAGGGGAAAATTTTCCATCTTTCCAAACTCTTCTTGTTTTTATTTGTATTTTGCGCACTTCTCTCTTACTCGCACTTTCATATTTTCGATTTATTTGATTTTGCCGCCTGCAATTTACCGTTCTGGTATTTTGTTTACCTCCCCAAGTACTCATCAATTTGGATCCAGGCAAAGTTTGAAATGAAATGAGTCAGAGTTTAGATGGCTAGAGTTTTCCATCTTTAACCGTTAGAAAGATCGGACATATAGGAGTGGATGGTTTCATCATTGCCTTTTCACAATTGCATTTTCGCCACAACTGAATACACAGCAAGTTCAATAGATATTTTTAAATTTTATATAGTTATTTTTGAATATGAGTATCTATTGAAAAATAATCTTAAATGGTTCATTTTTATTATATTTTATATTTCCACTCTCACATGTCAAACTTCCTACCTTTCCTGAGGTTGCGTCAATTTAACTAAATCTAAAATTCATTATCTACCCATTAAACCGGCTTCTTGTATTTCACACCCACATCGACTTTTTTATTTTCCTTTACTCGCTCCTCAAAAAGTGGACGTGGAATACAAAAGACCTATTAAAGCTATTCTTTCGAATGGAATATCCGCATATTTTAAATTTAAATATTAATTTTCCAAATATAATAATAACTTTAGGACTCAAAATGGGCAAAACTAAGGAGCGTCGTTTGCTGAAGCCTGATTGGCAAGAAAATCATGTCTACCTGGTGCAGTTTCCGAGGATCAAAATGATCCCCTCGCCGTCGCCTTACTGCTTGAAGCTGGAGACGTGGCTCCGAATCGCTGATATCCCTTATTCGGTATTCCTTATTATTATTATTATTAATATATGATTTTAAATTGTACTATTATAAGCATAGGCACTGAAGTATCACATCTTCTAGGTGTTATTTATTATACGTTGAAAAGTCTTATAAAATAGTAGCGATACATTCATTTTTCAACTCATTTTATTCAATTTAAATATGGAAATATCCTATTTTATCGATTATTATTATTATTTTTTAAAATTCTTCACGCAATTAGCGGCAAAAGAAACAAAAACTCGCAAATGTTTCGGCAAATTTCCCCTCTTCCGTCTCGGGCGTGGTCATCGAACTGAAATTTCACATCAATTCGTCGGAAATTTGGCCGGCGATTTCGCTATCTCACAACTTTCTGCCCTTGTCTATTCTATTAGATCTTCCAAATTACAAGTTAACAAATTATCAGCGCATTCTTTGCTGATAGACGATGACAAAATATTGGCGAAAAAATTACCAAAGTGCAGGAAATTAGCAAAAAAACGGTGTAAAAGGACCTTGTGTAATCGATAAATTACTACTAAACTATATATATATATATATATATATTTATTTAAAATTATGATATTTAAATTTAAAAAAAATAAAAGAAATAATGAAAGAATAGTTTTCAGAACATCAGCAACGAGTTCAAACACTACTCGCCCAAGGGTCAGGTTCCTTTCATCGAACTGAATGGCCGAGTTTTCTCTGATAGCAACGACATCATCGACTATCTCAAGAAGGAGGCTAAGGTATTATTCTTAACCGAATCAATATTTATCCGAAAACATAGTTTTATAGGCCTGTTAAGACTTAGTCGCAACGCAACTTGCAATTTGCAACTCGTCTGAAATAGCACGGGAAGTGAAAAGAGTCGCGATTGCACCATTTCTAGTGCTCTTTTGACTTCATGCTATTTCGAGCGAGTTGCAACTGCAACTAACGTCTGAACGAGCTCTATCATTTTTAGAACCCCGACCAGCGCTTGTCTCCTCAAGACAACGCTCACGCTGAAGCGATTCACGCTCTGATAGAGAACAGCATTCACTGGATCTACATGTACAGTCGCAATCGCGATGCTAAATGGTTCTTCGGACCGACTGGATTCGGACCTCACGCCAGAGGCCTGAAGGGAACGCTCATGAAGATCTTCGGAAAGATGCAGATGTCGAAAAAGGTCCATTTCGACGGCTTAGACTCATAGTTCGCGGGCTTTTATGTCTGGGTCGTGCTATTTTCCAACAAAAGGCCCACCGACTGGATTAAGCCAATTTTTCAACACTTGTTAAAGTTCGAAGTTTAACTCCGGAAGGGTTAATTTGATGTTTTAACTTGGCCCACATTAAAGTTCCTTTATCGAATACAGAAGTTGCTTTAAAATTTCCCACCTTCAACAATAACTTCAGATTAAAGCCAAAGTGATGGCTAACGGAATCGGCAAAAATACTCCAGCAGAAGTTATGCAGTTCGCTAAGGACCAGCTGAGGGCCCTGTCCGTACTCTTAGGGGACAAGGACTATTTCTTCGGAGATATTCCGACCACGGTATCTGCTTTTATGCTAATTTTAAAATAGCAAAACAATCTTAGGTCGACGCTACAGCCTTCGGTCATCTCGCGCAACTCGTCTACACCCCGCAATTCGATCCGGAGGTCAAGAAATACATGGAGCAGTGCACGCCTAACTTGGTGAAAAGATTATATTAATTGATGGCGCTCCAGTCGCTCTGCAAAATAATATAAAATGCTCAATTCCAGCGAATTTCCTATAGAACGATAGAGCGTAAAAAGATCTATCGATCGGTACAAAAATCATTTATCCTGCAAAAAATGATGAGGGTTCAAAGTTGATGGAATTGCAAATTTAGGTGTCTTTCGTGGAGAGAATAAAAGGCCGCTTCTGGCCGGATTGGCATAACGCCACGGAAAATCTCAGCCTCGACTCTAACTGGAGACGTTAAACATGCTTGACATTTATTCTTTTGTCACATTATGATAATATTCATATTTTATATGTTAGCAACGCTATGTTAATTAATTTCACATACTGCCTAATACCCTAACACATAATATCTTTGCATTTATCGAAATATCATAAGCTTTTGCATTCCTTTAGTTCTTTTTTTTTTTTAATTTTTTTTTTCAAATCTAAATTCAGGACCAAAATATTGTCATAAATTTCAATGCATATTATATTCGAATAAATATATCTGTAATAATCAAATTTATTAAATTAGAAAGTTTACAAAAAGAATGAGGGTTTGGCAAAAATGACATAGAAAAAATTAGATTAAATTTGAGAATTAGGCAAATATTTTTCATCAGGTATTCATCACAACATTCAGAGACTTTGAGATTTCGAAAGAAACTCAATCAATATCATTGCGTATCAATCTCGAGTTTAGCAAATTGGAATAAAAAATAAATTCATAAAATAAGTGAAGTTTAAGGTCGAAATAACTGGAATTCAATATTTAGAAGATAGCAACAATTCTAGGCATAACTACGCTTGCATTTGATATATCAAATCGATATAATATTTAGTTGAGGAAAATAAATATAACTGAATCTGCTCATATATATTTAACTTATAGAATGATGCTTTCTTACTCGCGATTATGAAATAAATTGGCTAAGAAATAGTATTTATGCGGAAAACTGAAATTCTACTGAACAGGATATTTTAGGTACTTTCATAGATATGCATAATAAGATAATCTTTCTGGACTTAAAGTATAGTATCCATGTAAAGTATTAAGCCCAGAAACATCAGGCTTTATACAAATACTATTATTATATTTATAAAAAGAAATTATTTTAAACGTTCATCTGCACGGAACGCATTAAAACGCGAGCTCGGCTCTCTTTTTCAAGGATTTTTCGCTCCCTTTCGATGCGGCTTTTGATGATCTTGATTTTCTTCTTGATCAACGATCTATCGGAGTGGTTTTGGATTCCCATGGCCTGGAAATAAAGGAAATTCATTTGAATAAATTCTATCTTGTAAATATGAACTATATATCTTCAAATCTAATTGTTTCGAAAAGACAAATAAAATAAGTTTCCTTCTTATCTAACTATTAACTTGAAATTTTATGATTGTAGATCTAATTATTGCATAAATCTTTACTAGATGATGGTTGGTCAGGCCACCCCAATACTGCCAACAATATCGGGGTTTATAAGGGACGGTTTAGTCATTTGTCTAGGGCCTTTACAAAGGAAATTAGATGATTCATTTGCTCGGATGATTCGTCTGAGCAATTGGAAGAAAGGAAAAGAAATTCTTTCAAATGAAAGAATTCATGATAATAGAATTATCATGGTACTAATATAAAATGTATGTCTGAACTATAATATATATAGAAGATACTATAAATGAACGTAATAAGAGTTAAAATTTTTCGTGACAGTAGGATTTATTATGCATACCTTCAACTTCGAACCATCCAAGTCCAACAACTTAGCGCCATTAATTTTGTTGATGGTGAACTCGGGCACATATTTGTCGAGTCCAATCGACACGAGCAGCTGACAGACGTCGTCCACAGTCCAATGGAGGGCTTGCAGACCGACGACTTGGGAACGCCACATTTCCATTTCGTCTAAATTCGGCATTGAGGCGACAATTTGGAAGCCTCACTCAAGCCGCAGCGAAATAGTGTGGAGGAAAGAATCGCTTCCTCACACTATGTCGTATGACTTGAGGGCTTGAAGCTCCCAAATAGCTAATATTGATTTAAATATCATATTGGTGGATTACTTAGGTATTTCTTCTTGAGTGGTAAGAGCAATCGTCGATGCACGAATTTATGGGGCATGGCTGGACTTGCGGGCTCGGAGATTCTCGGAATCGGCGAGTCGCAACACGACGAGTGCTGAGAGTCGTCGCAGGACGATCCGACTGAGACTTCAGCGTCTTTTCTGGTCAAGGTGTTCTGAACATTTTGATCTTACCCTATAGGACAGATTTATATACACACATATATACAAAGTCTTAAAATAGTAATACTGATAGCAAACTAGTATTGTTAACGACCGATAACTTGAGACAAAGAAAAATGAAATGCAATTTTGACGCGCTGTTTGCAGCAAGCCCTACGACAATTCATCGATTCAATGAATGAATGTGGCGACTATTTGTAAATACGCAACGCACACTTTGCATATTCGAATTTGTGCATAATTTATTTCGTCTTAGGTCGTCGGTCATCTATAATAGCACATTCAATATCTAATGTGAATAATAATAGGCGTGTTAAAGTAATTCAGAAAAGTGTTTATATTCAAAAGATTTCAAGGCTTACAGTCAAGGTAGGGGTAGAAATCAAATCCGCCATGACTGCCTTGTCTTCATGCGGCAATTCGCCTCCCGGTCGGTAGGCCATGTGCTCTTCTCTTCTAAAAATTCACTTTTAAAAATCCAACAAAAAATTCCTTGCCTCTCAATTTTCTCTTTCAGCCTATCCCTTAGCTCGTTCAGTTGTTCGTTTTCAATGGACTGTCTTCGTTCCTCCATTTCTTCCAGCTTCACTTCAAGCTCGTCAATTCGCTCCTTAATTAGGGCAATTAATTGACTAGTTAGCGCAATAATTTGACTAATTACCTTTAATTGCTGCACCAATAAAGCGTAATGGGCGTCTTTGTCTCTAAGTTGTTCGACATGGTTTTCTTCGCGGCTCAATAGCTCTTTCTCTCGTTCCTGATAATTCCTCAGAAGTTGGTTGGCCTGCTCATACTTCTTCTCTAACTGGTCATAGTGGCTCTTCGTACTGTCGAGCACCTAAATTTAAAAAATCTTCTTTATTTGCCTAAAATTTCAAATGTAAACCTCGTGCATCTGAGACGCCTTTTTCTGCGACATTTCCAGCTCCATTTCTAGAGCGGCGATGCGGGCCTAAAATAGCAATTTTTAGCCGAAATGTATCTATCTAAAAGCCTAAATGAGCTATGGTTCTACTTTAATCTTAGGGATCTTTTATTCAAAACTCTAGGATACCCTAATTTCGGCCTCTCCTTCATTAGGGTCGTCTTCGGGTTGACTGTCCCTGTCTTCTTCCATCATTCTCATTCGGTCCTGCTCAACACTTTGCCGAATCAATTGGGCCACTTCGGAATCTTCCAGGTTTGGCTCTCTTCCTGAAAATGTGTGTATTTTCTTATTTTAAAGAAGGAAAAGTACCAATAGTAAATAGAACTCGATTAGTAGTGGCCCTGAGAGTTTCCGCGGCGTAGAGTTGAGAAACACCGACCAAACTTTTACCGTCGACTGAGACGATTTGATCGCAAACGCGGATTCGGCCGTCTCTGAAAAAAAAAGCTTTTACAGCATACAAAATCTAGTCACAACGGATTATTTTTTTATGCGTTTAATACAAAAAGTTGTACTTCCAAAAGAACTCTTAAACCAACCTATGAACGGCCCCTCCCGGGGTGATCGATTTGACAAAGATGCCAAGCTTCTCCAGACCCGAATCCGCCCCGACGCCCATGCCAATGATGCTTACGCCTAATCCCTCGACGCCTTTTTCCAACTCGACCTGAAATTTCAATTGATTAAACTCATCCCCCGCCGACTCATCTTTAGGAATTTCAATCGATTTATCTATTATTTTTACGACGACTAGTTCACATTTCCATAATCCCAGTTTATTGGAGAATCGGCGAATTTTTGGTTCGACATCGATATTTCGTGTCTCATCATCATTTGGCTAATTTATCAGAAATCGCGAAAAATTGGGAAAGGTAAGTTTTTATCCCACAATTTAAAAAAAAAAAATATTTCCTACATATTACTTACAAATTTCAAAACTTAACGATAATCGTATAAATTGAGAAATGTAAAAATGTTGTTTTTCCAAATATTAGAAATTTTCGATCTAATTATCTTCTATTTTTAATTGTTCAAATATCATATATTTATTTAAGAGTATTGTTTTTTAGAACTTACTTCGAATAATTCCATCCTTTCCAATCTTCGTTCCAATTCATACTCAGCGCAACTCGCTACCGGATCGATTTCCTCGTTCTTCCGGTCATAATCGTCCACCGAATGAGCGGAATAAACCTGAAAAGCATCCTCTACTATATTCTCGTTATTTATTGTCTGATTATTTTGACAGGTAAGTATTTTTCATACATTATATATTTATAATAATCATAGTTAGAGCATAAGTTCTGAATTAAAAAGACTTGATCTTCGTTGCCTAACATTTAGAAATTATTATAAATACTAATATTGTCTTGATTAAATTTAAATTAGCTTAAATCGAATTTTAGCAGTGCTATTCGTCGCTACCCTATTCATTCTAAACATATCCGTATTCACCTATACTTTCTACAATATTTGGAGCGAAATTTCGAATTTCTTCAGGAATACCAAGCTATTCGACAAACATTTCGCAAAGCGTGGTCTAATTGAAAACGATGACCTTTAATTTATATATTTAATTGCTCTAATTGAATAAAGATAATTAGCATAATTGGTTTTTTTTTTTCATTTTCCCTAAATTTTCAAATTTTTCGTATTGTTTCAATTTCCCAATTGCATAATGCGATGATAATCCAATTTTGTTTTGGTCTGAAACCATCTTTTTCTCTTGAATTTCCGCGCTATTTCTCCACTTCCTGTTTCTCTGACTCTATCATTTCCCAAACTATTTCTTATCGTTCTCCGGATCTCTACTATTAGAGAAATAGTGTTGGATAATAAGACATGGAAAGATAGAGACGAGAGTACTTATGCATGCGCGCGACTTATTGTGACATCGATCAGAGAAGCTGGGAGATTTTGGAAGAGAAGGAGAAATAGTATAGAAGGATAGACAATCTAAAGAGTTATAGAAAGAAGAAATAGTATTGAAAATAAAGAAAAGATATTATGGAAAAGAAATAATCATTGGCCATTTCTGAATATTATCTCCATCTCGAATTTTCTCTGACCTGCTTTTAGATTAGGGATTTCACATATCCCTCTTGACATATATCTTAGGATGGGCTGTCAACAATAGTCAATAAATGGGGGAATACGATATTTCAATGCAGGTATCAGCGATATGATGATATCCAAATGATACGCGGGAATAAGGGATAAACAAGAATAAATCGACTAATATGCAGATTTTTGCATGAAGGGGCTTAGAAATCTTGACCAACTTCATATATTTCTTCCCAGAAGAAATAGCTCGGGCTCTATCTCTTTTTGACTTAAAAATATACCAATTAACGCTGCATTTCATATATATATATATATATTTTTTTTTAATTAAATAACAATTGGAAAATAATAGTTTTATTGAATTTTCGTACCGGTATAGGCGCGGTGGAGAAGGAGACCTTCCTATGAGGATCAGACTCTCGCTCCGGGCTCAGGCCCCGTCGGGTCTCCAAAAGTCGCTCGCAAATCTCGTCCTTTTTCGTTTTCACTAAGGCGTAAGTCGTATGCTTAACCCTGTCGTCAGATTCTTGATCCGAATTTTCATCTTCGTCAGCGAAACTAGAATATTTTGAAATTAGTTTCCACTTTCTTTTGGCTCAAAAATCATCTTTATATGCATGACTTATTGCAAAATTCCTGCAAATATCTAAATGTTAAAACCTGTTGAATTATCATTCAAGTGCGAATGTTCAAAAATATCATAACCAAAGAAATCTCAAGGCTTTGTGTGGAAAGGGGGTAGATTTTAAAGGTTAGAAAGGATCAGATCAGGCATAGAAGCGTGATAAAGTTCAAACTAAAATGCAAATAAAGTTGAAAAATAATCAACAAAAATACCGTCTTCTGTAGAAGGATGAATCTCTCCAATAGGGTTCAAAGTTGTTCGAATTCGGTCCTAATCCTGTTGATGTCACTGGTGGATTCTGATTTGGACGTCGATTTAACGAATTGACTCCGGAAACACCATTTCTGAAAGCCCGGTAGAAAAGAAACTAAATTTTGGAACATCATATTATTGATTGGGAAAAACGTCGCTGTTCAAAAACTACACTATTCGTCTCTCGTTTCCCTTCTACGCGACTCACTATTTCGCCCTTCCAGATTCAATTTCTAATTGCTGCATTAATATCGACTTTCTCTCCAATCAACGATATAAGACTTGTAGTCTACACAAGTCTTTTCTAACTAAATTGCATAACAAAGAAATTGACCCATGCTACTACATGCAAAAGTGATATAACTTCGGAAAGAAAAAACATGCAGATTGAAAACGATAGATAAAAGTACCTGGGATTAAAATTCAACCCATTTGAAGAGGCAGGCGACTCTCCATTTAAGGCCAGGCCTCGTGGCGAGCCCGAGGCCGTGATGCGATCCAAGTCCGAAGCCAGATCGGAGAAGTTTCGAGCCACCTGAAAATTAAGCCTTAACTAGGAGCTCACAAACTTTAGATTGAGTAAAATATCAAGGATGATTAGTAAATTTTGATGAATAATTTGTCTAAATCACAAAAAAGTTTAGCCGCTTCTTATTGAATAAAATATCACATCTTAGGAAATTCTAAGGACTAGTCATCTAAATTAATTAATAGTTCGAAACTTTCGAATAGATATAATTTACAGGTTTAAGACTTAGAGAACTTTCATATTAAAAGTTAGAGTATGGAACATATCATGAAATTTCTCCAATGAGAAGAGAACCAATGTTTACACGACTTGGCCAAATTTTCTGATGTAATATTTCAGCAGATATTTGAGGGGTGGGATGGGGATGCTTTCAAAAATTCGTTAAACATTTCAGATTTTTGTCATGTTTCACTCATTTTGAGGCTTATGGTCTAACAAATTTTGCATCGGACGATAGCTTGAGAGAAATAGAACAGAAATATTTCATTTCACAAAGCAAATATGCCATTATTCTAACGATTGTAATGGTTAAAGCTAGGAAAAGATATGAGCTTTAAGCTCCGAATTTTGACGAGTGGCTTTAGATTTAGCACTCCCTAAATCTTTCAATTCCCTCAGGACATAACATAAACCGACAACTCTCTATACGCATAGCCCTTTACATGATGAGATTTCATATATCCTATGGCATAATATTTGGATATACAAACCCAAAAATGACAATATATAAAATTTAATTTAAAAATATAGCCTATAAAGGAAAATAGCTTAGAAATTTCACAAGAAATCGTAAAGAACTGCCTCGATTTAAATGCTCCTTTCAGCACATTATGAAGAATGACAAATGGTTTTAGATTCAGACAAATCTATAGCCAGAGCTTAAGCCTAAGCGTGGGAGTTCCAGGCATATAAAATAAAAATTCTGAGTGGACCTTCTAGTCCGTTTAGCTACTGATATTAGCATTTTCGCTTCCCAAACTCTCATTCATTTTTCACATATGCCCTGGGCGCATTTATATGATAAGTGGCCAAATGAAAGGGTTTTTTTTTGCGAAGACTGATAAAAATGATAATAGTAGGATTGGAAAGCAAAGTGGATATTATCATATATCTGAGAATATCTTCTTTATATATCTAGCATAAGAGTAACTATATGCTTGGTTAAGTAGACTTGGGAGTTAGTTTTTTCAGCCTATAAGAAAGCCTTAGCTCTTAGAAATTGTCAGTGAAATAATTCAAGCATGAATTTCATCAAATTTCAACAAAAAATCAATGATGTCCAAAATTCGACCAAACTGAAAAATTTCCATGTAAAATATTGTTTTCATGAAAAATTCTGTACGATGAAATTTATATGCAAAGCCAAAATTTCGCACTATCGTCGTCATTGAATAAAAATTTCAGGGGAAATCGGAAAAATCAATAGAATACCACGTGAAAGAAAATCTATCATCAATGGAAACTATAAACTCAAAAAATAAATAAATAAGGTACCTGAGACAAAGGGCTAGTAGGTGGCACGATGTTTGAAGGTTTAGGGGGTAAGGGAGGAGGCTGTCTGACGGGCCTGGGCGAGTAAAATGAAGGGATCTGAAATTTAAAATTTATAAACAATAAATTACTAAATAATGACAAAATCTAGCCTCATGTTGCCGCTCCAATTGTTCAAATAACGCCTTCGTATGGCTAAACCGATTTCTCGCCTCCTGAGTGAGTAATTCACTCGCGGTGGTCATTATCTGCAATTTTGAAAATTAAAATCACTTTCCAAAAGTTGTATTTACTTATAATATATGCAAGCACAAAAATCGTATTTTTTCATCTAAAACGTTATGAAAAATCTTCTGAGACTTCGAAGACATCATTTTTGTAATTATTTTGAAAAAAATCTTAAACTTTTTTAAAAGCCTAAAATCTTCTAGGAATGTTTAGGTTCAGAACTTACCGGCAACCTAGAAAATTCTCAACTTATGAAATATTATGAAAACGAAGAAGAAAAAGAAAAAGAGCATTTTCCTATCTTCCTCCTATCCCCTCCTAGCCTTACATACTATTTCGCGCAACTTGCTAATTTTCTGAATACCCAGACTTACCCTGAACTTATTCGATATATGACTTGTTAGAGTAATTCGGCGTCGCACAGCGAACTTCTTCTAATCAAGCACCACCTCGCTAACCAAGCAAATAACTAATAGAATGAATGGTATGAATGAGAGACGTAGAGATTTTCCGACGTTTGGCTATGATGCCTTCTCAGACAACGCACTTAGCGATGAAGTTATCGTTGCCCCTGAAACTTGCAGATTATTAGAAAAAACAAACGCAAAAAACAGTCGT
Source organism: Diploscapter coronatus (assembly GCA_964036155.1). Lineage (NCBI taxonomy): Eukaryota > Metazoa > Nematoda > Chromadorea > Rhabditida > Rhabditidae > Diploscapter > Diploscapter coronatus. The sequence continues at coordinate 40,865,246 of OZ038422.1, read as the reverse complement.
TTTGACTTTTATACTTTAAAAGGATCCTTTGAAATGCCATATAATAGAGAAAAGTATATCGATTTTATAAAGAATCCTTTCAACTTTCACTATTCTCAAAGTCAAATAGCTTACAAATATAAAATGAATTTCGTGTTTTGATAGAAAACTTGACTTTCATCACATCTTCAATGAATATAAATGAGAAAATCTCATTTTTTAGAGAATAGATTTTTATTAAATTTGTAATCTAATTGTAATTGAAAATTATAAGACTCAAAAAATCATAAAAATTGTACATATAATTCTATGATATGCGAGGGATCTTAGATACAAGGCATAGATATGATGGAGTGATATAATATCTGTCTATGCAATTCTCAAGCAAGAAGGGAACGTTTTCTAATTCTTTTTCTCTCTTCAATCCACTTTATCTTTCATCTCCCCCCAACTTCAGGCAAATTTCTACGGCGATATCTCTCGAGGAATATCACCTTTATCATATCTTTTTCTCTCGCTTTTCCATAATATTTTTCATCTTTCTGCTTCTTAAAATCTTCTTACCTCAGTGCAATTCCCGATCTCTAACATGTTTGAAGGTGAGCGAAATTATGCAATTGGCGAATGTCAAAATAGGGTACCTGAAAGACAATACATAAAATTTGATAAAGGAAAGGATATATGAAATACACGACGTCGAAATTCCGAAATATGAACGATAAAGGAAGATCGTAAAATGATAAGGATTTGGAATTCTTCAAATTCAGGGTCAGGAAATATATGTTAAATAAAACCATAAAATACCATCAAAATAAAAACAGAATTTAAATCTAAAAATGCATAGCTTAAAGAAATAGTTCAAATAACCAATTCTCTTGAATAAAAATGGTATAAGTGAAGGTTACAAAGTTAGATTACAGCTGAGTAAAAGCCCCCTAGAAATGGCATTTCTCTCTGGCAAACTGGCTGGGATCTCTCAATCTCTCATTTAACGAATTAGCATAGGCGAGAAAAAAAGGTTTGGCATACGCCACACAGCGCATAGATATGTTCCATATTTGGGGCTGGGATGAATTAGGGAATAGAACCGGAAAACTTTTCGCAACGTCGAATAGCAGCAAAGTGCACTCGCGCATACCTTATATAGCGAATTTTATGAACGAAATAGAAGTCCTCCCTTAATTTAAATGAAAATACACGACCATTCTCTTCTATTTTAGATGTAATAAAAAAGAACCTAAAGAATCAATAACATAAAATTAGGAAAAGAGAATAGTCTAATTAACGTGTGTAATGATGCCCTCTTATTCATACCTCTGCTTCTCTATCTCTATCTTCAATTTGCATACTTTCTCGCGTAAGCGTTCCCGGTTGGCGTATGTGTTCCAGACAGCTGGCAGCAATTCTAATGACACTCTGACAGAATAAATCGATACATTTTTGCATTACTTTCTGGATCCTTCTTTCCCTTAGAAAATCGCATTATTTCTTTTTTCAACATTTTCTATACTCTGTAAGAAAGATAAGTTTTGAAAAATAAATTCGTATTTAAATGCTCTGAATCTGAAAGGAAATTACTTTGAAATTAATATTATATCTAAAAAAAATATTACCCCTAATATTTTCTATCTCTTCGCAGTTTCTTCCATTTGCTATTTTTTCGAACGAAGAGCCCTCCCAAGCTTCCCCTTCTCCCCTTGACCACTTGAGCGTTTTCTCGACGAGCAAAGAAAAGCTATTACCGAGCTGGCTTCAAAAAGGATGAAATCAAGAGGGGAGGGATATATGAAATCCTCCTTTGATAAAAAAAAAAACAAAAAACAGACCGGATATATAATATCATCGGGATAAAGACTATCTCGAGAAGAGCTTGAATGGACCACGTGAAGATTTGGAAACAGGGATGTTGACGGATCAAAAAATGCGCCGACCCTGAGTGATCCGCGTTAAGCTTTCTGACCTAACGGATCGCTTCGGGTCATAGTCGGGTTATGATGTAATCGACCCGTCAGCGTCCCTGTTTGGAAAAATTTTGAAAAAAACGCTAGTTATACAAAAATAATAAATCGGAAATGGAAATGATAATATAAGTATTTTTTAATTATTAAAGAGTGAAAGTAAAGTGCCAATAGAAAGTTGGTTGTTGTATGTGAATAATTCACTCAATGACCGGCCATAAGGAAGCTTTAAAGAGAGGGAGAGAGAAAGAGAGCGGATAGAGTTAGAGAAGGCTAGAGAGCATTGGAAAGCTAGAGGTAGAAGGGAGTCAGAAATCTGCCTCTTTTTCATGCCGGAGGGATTACAAAGGGCCATGGTGGGGGATATATTAGGGATAAAGAGTTGAGTTAGGGAAAGTTTTTGACCATAATTGGTGGGAATCTTTGATTTGAAAAAGGAATACTATTTTTAGAAAAAAAACGCTTAGCTTTATAAAATAACTTCAAAAACTTAGAAATTAAATTCCACGAAATAGCATTTGAAATCGAGATAGTAAAAAAGAAAAATACGAATAAATGTTTTCGGATGCGGAATACTAAGGCGCGCAATGAAAGACAAAGCCTCGGACTTAAATTGTTCGGGAGAAATAGTATGCAAATTTGAGAGAAAGAGAGCAAAGAAATAGACGATTTTCTTGTCGAGAGACATACGAAAATGCAAATCAAGGCTGAATTGGGGATGGCCTAAATTATAATAGTCAAATGGTGATAAGGATAGGAAATTCGAAATTTTATCACTTTAACCAAACCTTCAAAGTTTACCATCCCCTTTCAATCGAAATGTCAAAATAGTCTGGAAAAAGTCTTCCAGCTTTTATAGGAGTTTGTTTTAAACCCGAAAATCGAAAACAAAATCACTACAAAAAGCCTGTAAAAAGGCTGATTTCGCGAATTTTCGTTGTTATTTTTACGATTCATAGGGAAAGTTGTATGGCTTTCATGAGTAATCCTGGGCATGTAAAAGGTGCTTGCGCTGCTGTATGGGAGGAAGAGGAATATACACAATAAGAAATGCAAACAGGCCGGCACATACGCCATAGGCAATAGTAAAGGCAATCAGCCTTGTAATGTCGACGTAATGACGTAATCATTGTTAGGTAACCATTTTACAGCTATAGTAATTAACCTAGTAATAGATTACTGGAAAAAATGACTTTTGATCTAATAAAGCTACCAAAAATATGTGATTTTAAGCAAGAAAAATTCATTTGAAAGTTCAAATCGAAAAACATTTTTGCTAAAGCATAAAATCGAAAGTGATATTTACCTCTCGGCTATTCGTCCGAAGTATGAGAGAATGGCATGAACGATGAATTTATCGTGCTCTTGGCAAGAATGCCAAAATAAAGAAGCGCGATCTTTGAGAAGAGAGCAAGATAAACAAGCCATCCGAATAAGACAGGAAAAGATGGAAACAAAAGCGAGAGATAGCGTGATTATAAGAACAGAAAAGATGGAAAGAAAGAGAAATAGCGTCTGATAGTGAGAGGACCCTAGAGAATCAGAGAAAGCCATCTGGCATAAAGGAAATGAGGGAAACCGAGCATGCACTGAGAGAGAAAGATATGTAATTAGAATAGAGGAAAATAGCATTGCTATAGAAGAGAGTGAAGAGATGGTTAATTAGAGAAATAGCATTCTAAAACGAGAGAGAAACGATAATGAGTGAGGGTAGGAGATTCGCGCGTTCGATATATGCGTAATAGAGGGAAAAACAAGGTTGGAAGCCTTTTGTCTGTGTTTCTTTTCTCTCTAGGTTTTTCTATGCTATTTCTTTTTCACCTTCTCTGGACTCTCTTCAGTTCGCTTTATACGTTCAGCTTTTTGCAAGACGTTCCTCTTTGCATGACAACGCCATCGTCAAAGGCACTGGTTATATTATGCATTCACACTCGCGCAGAACACAAAAATACCCCGTCCGGATGTCATTAACCGAAATCTGAGGGACAATATGAAGATAAATAAAGCATATGTCTGGATAAATACGAAGTTTCCGAAGATTTGATAAGAGTGATTCATAAAATCTAGTTTAAATATTCTGAGCCTCGAAAAATAGGGAATATCTAATCATGTTACAAGTCTGATTCATAAAATCCATAAAAACTTATCGCATAAAGCAATAGGAAAATCAAGAAACTAGAAGATTTTTCAAGAATGATTCATAGAAATTGTGTATCTGAAATTGAAGAGGTCTTAACTTTCAAAAATGAGTCAAAAAGACTTTGAAAGCTTAGGCTTCTTGTAAAAGTTGAGCACTCGTCAAATCTATATGACTATACAAGGGATAGGGGTAGGATATGTTTGGTTTCAAAATGATTAGCAGCATGTGCAGAGAGTATTTTGAGAAAAAAAAACGTTAACCTAACTTATCGAATCCCTCCCCTTATCTTTACTTTGCTAGCGTACGGCTTTTACAAGAAGTCCTAACTTAGACAAAGTCGCAAATTTCCTTAAGGGAAAAAATGAAATTCTTGAATTTAAAGCCACGAACTTCATATGGATTTGTCCATACACTTTGAATATTTTTCTGCTTTTTCCAATCTCTTCAATCTCATTCTCTCTCTGACTCTCTCGAATTCAAGTGTTTATTCAAAAAGCCGTCGGAAATTTTGTGACGACGTTCAGAGAAATTCCTTCCGGCATATTTTTCCTGGTTGATAAGATAGAGGGATTTCAACGATAAAGGACTAAGAGATTAATGATAGGATTTGCCTGGGATGTAAAGTTTAGTATAATTCTCCTGTATCAAAAAATATTTTTAATCCGAGAAAAGTTATCTTAAAATAGTAAATACTTGTAAAAAAAAAGTCGTCTAGATGCTACAAAAATGGACTTCAATATAATCTAAATTTTAAGTAAGCCTAAAGAAAAACGTTTTCCTAAATAAACCAAGTCAAAATATGACGCTAGCGGTTTAAAATAAACTTGTCGCTTACAAAAACGAAGTGTTACATTTTTAGAAAACATTGCTAGAAATTAGAAATAAGACATAAACGATTTCGTTTCTGCGTGATTTGAAGTGAACAGTGAAGCGCCGAAGGCAAAACTCTCCATATTTGAGAGGGTTCAAATAAGGAGATAGATAAAAGTAAAATTCGAGAGAGATTAGAGAAGGAAAGGAAATAGAGGTAGAAAGAAATCTATAGGAGAAAAGATGCAGAAAAGCGAAATAGTACGGAAAAAATGAGAGGAAAAAAAGAAAACGAAGCTTCAATAGGGTGAAGTAGCGCGAGCGGAGGGATCACACAATAGATACTTGAGAGATCCTGAAAGGAACGGGGAACGAGAAATAGTGCTCGCGAAAGAGAGACGAAAAAGAGCGAGAGACAGCGATAATTAGAATATTTTCCCGCGAGACTAAACGGAGAAGTTATAGAAAACAGGGTCAAAGAACTGTTTTAGAAGTGACTGACTCTTTAGATTTTTATTAGTTTCTATAGAAACTAACTATTATTGATGTCGAAATCTGGGAGGCGTGCAAAGTGGTGTACAGTCATTTTTAGTGGTTAGACAATCGAAAAATAGCACGCGAAAAGGAAGGAGAGACTGACCTAAAGTCGCTTCTTTCTCCACACATTTTCAGCCTCCCAGATTTGGGCATCAACAATATAAGTAATTTTAGCTAATTTGATATAAAAGATGACCTGAAACTTTTAACTGAGAAAAACTTTAGAGATCGGATTTTTTGCAGATTTTCTAAGATCTAGATTTTTCCAGCTTTTTTTTTCAAATAATTTCTTACGGTCAAGTGAGTGAAAAATGTATAAAGTTAGAATTTCGAAAACTTTTCAAGCTGAAAAGGAAATTCCCTTTGAAAAAACACGATGTAAGGAGGCAAAAATACTCTAACTTTTCTAGAAGGCAACACGGCTTTTACGAAGATGAAAGTAAGTGAGTGGAAAATAGCTTTTGAAAGAGATGGAGAGAAATTTTTGGAAAAATAGTAATCGACGTAAAAACTAGACTAGTTTGACCATTAGATACTTAAGAAAACGGAAGAAATCAAATTGAAATTTTTGTAGAATTGGGAATTTAGACAAAAAATTCTAGTTAGAAATCAAAAATATTGAAGATTGGGGTTGAAATTTTCAAAATGCTAAGGTCGGACTCGAAAAATATTTGAGGTCAGGATTCCGCTTATTTCTAAGCTTGACCATTGAAAACGTCAAAAGCCGGGGGCACGTGTGTGAAAAATATCCGAATTTTCCCAAAGGGATCTACCCCGCCCCAAAAAGGCTGGGATATTTCGGAGATAACTTCTCTATTTGGTGCAGAGGATTTTTACTAAAACCCGGAAAAATGGTTATAAATATTGCCGCCTACTTTTCCCAAGAATGGCTCAAAATTTTCATGAATAGGCATAAATTAGGCACCTTCGCACTAAAATATGACACAAATGAGATTATCTAAAGTGAAATTCCACGGAAATTCCGCAAAAAGCTTTTTTCGAAAATAATATCTTCAGAGTTATACAAATTATTCTAAAAAGGCGGTAATGGACATTACTTATTTTCCAGAAATCCGAAATAAAGTTAGAGATTCTAAAGAAACAAATAACTGAGAAATAGTATGAAAATTTCTCGAGTCTAAAGAGAAAGAAAAAGAAAAAGCGAAAATAAGGTGCCAGAAAGGCAAGGTCCTAATATGGAAAAGGGCCCTGAGGGAACACAACATACGCCAAAGAAATGTGCATTCGGAATGAGAGTTAGAGAAAGAAAGAAACGAGAAATAGTATCACAGATAGAGGGGGGAAGAAAGGGAGTAGTGAAATCGAGATTGCCTTATTTAGGAAAAGAGGGAGAGATAAAGAAGGAAAGGAAACCATTTCTTGAGGGGGTGTCGACAAGGGAAAAGTCATAAGAATAGAAAAGAGATAGACATGCTTTATCTCTCCAAATAAGGAACACTATTTCTTCTTCTTTATGTATCTTTTAGTCTCCCAATACTAATACTATTTCGCATTTCTCTATCTTTTCCCCCTCAATTCGAAACGCTGTTTCTCCATCTTTAAAATATTCATGTCATTGCGCATAAAAGAGCCAAAAGTCCCTCTTCTCGAAAATGCGACAAAAACTTGTGAACATTAGAGAAACGAGTGTTTGACTCTAGTCGCCTATCTCTTGTCATTACAAAGCCAGAGACGCAGAGAACGACGAAGTTTCAATTCAATCAACATGAACAATAAAAACATCGTCGAAATACCTACATATTCCGAGTGCGATGTGATGTATGCCAGGCATTTTTCAGGCCCATTTTTTCAACATACGTGTCAAAACGACACCGAAGAGTTTCCATCAGAAATCCAATCAACCGAAAATTTTGACGAGAAAGTTGAAAATGGCTCTTTTGTTCTTCAAAAATTGTAAAAACTTGAAAATGCAGAAGAGTTTTGTCAAATTTACATATTAAAAGTGCGCAATAACACTTTCTGCTTCTCTGTGTCTCTAAACTTTCAAATGCGACTTCTCCATCTCTAAAAATGCGCCAAGTTTTGCCAAATTCAGAGATGTTACCCAACGATGGCCTTGTATTGTGTAATCAAGATTTCTCGGCTTTTGACCGGCTAAGGAAAAGCGCAATTGCCTTAGGGCTATAGCCAAATTGGCTTATCGAAAAAGAGCCGAATAAAAATAGAAGTGGAAATTGAGAGACGAAAAAGATAGAGAATAAAATATGGAAAAGTATAACAAAATAAAATATGGAAAGAAAGAAAACTATGAGATGGCGAAAATAATGTAGACAAAAACGATAATTTGAATAAATCGGAAGAAAAAGTCGTGATATAATCATAAAACATACGACTTGAAAAGCAAATGGCATGTAAATTTTTGCTAGAGGACAAAATTTGAACAATTACTCATTTCTCTGTAACTAATCTCGTGGATTTGTAGTCGAAACCAAAGCAAAGCCCAAAAATGGGCGTTTGGAAATGAAACGTCATGAAAAATAGGGAAATTCGGAAGAAGAAAGAAAGGTTTAGTTGCCGATTTAGAAATGGATATTTTCCATTTGAAATTCGAGATATACACATAAATCCCGAAACTCGGGATTTCAGCGAAAAAGTCGCCCAGATAATAAATAAAAATAGGAACATGTTTTTCTTGAAAATTTGGATTTAAGAAAGAGCATGAGAAAAACTATTTCTGAAAGTTGATGGCCATTTTTAGAGATTTTCAAAGTTCAAGAATTTTGTAAATTTGCTCAACAAGTCTCTGGGAAATTAAAGAAATTAGATAATACAAATTTTAGTGTTGAAAGAAATGCGCAAATTCAAAATTTGTAGTGGACATTCGGTTATGTCGAATAGTCCACATGTCTGGTTAGCTTTACATAATAAGTGCGTAGAGAAGGACAAAACAAAATGAGGAGAGAGAAGGAAGCAAAGACAAAGGTTTCCATGTTAGTCAAGCCGACTAGAGATAATGAAATTGGAGGGAAAGAAAGAACAAAACATGAAAATGATAATCCCTTCTGGAAAACGGATTATATTTCACTACTGAATACTACCCGAAGAAGCATAAAGAAATGGTCAAAATATGAAGAAAATCTATTTTTACAAAGGAAAAATGATATATATTATGCCAATTTTCAGAAAATAGTAATTCAAATATGAATGAGAATGGGCAAATTCAGATGTCCGATGACAAAAAAACATTATTTTCCATGATTTGCCATATTGATTTTCCACATCGATTTCGTCATAGATAGGAGAACTTATTGTTAGTTTTTTCTCAAGCAAAAATGTGAAGCTCTCGAAGGTTTTGGCCAAATGATCGAACTTGAAATAGCGCATTCTACAACACGAGAAATGTCGAATATACCCAAATCGGTGACGCTGAAAACGGTGGTGATGTTTGTTTTTCAATTTAACATTTATGAAATCTCAAAATTAGCATATTTCATCTCAAATCGGTTTTTTTTTAACTATAGAAGAGTGCATTTTTATTTTTAGTGTGGAATTTTTCATTTACTTTCCGACCTCTAAATTCTGAATTAGCGCCGCTCGTCCGTTAGAAATCTAAAGCAATCAAAACATTGTTCGAAAAACTTAAAATGAGTCGAGATTTCTCTTTGACTTTCTTCTTTCTTTCAACCTTTCAAAACTCGTCATTTTCCACACAATTCTTTCTTTTCTTTTCTACTGTTAGGCTTATTTTTTAACTGTTACAAGGTTGAACGTTATTTTAAAATTTTTACATAGAAATATTTTCTACATTTGAGCATAAATTTTCTCTTTGAAATTGATCGTGCTTTCATTCTTATCAGCTCCCGGCAAAATTGGCTTATTATCGATCCGCCTGTGAAGTCTGTTTTCGAATCATTTTTATTTTTGATAAAAAATAATATTTCACCTTGTTTTGCATGCTATTCCTAAGCATTGTATCCTTCAGTCATCAAAAGTTTTTTTTTTTTTTTTTTATATTTAATTAAAATTTATCATCGCTAGTAAATTCTTTAGATTCTTGCGCTCTATTGGCTCGCATATCCTATTTTATCCACTTTTATCCTCTTGTTTTTATTCTCCAGTGCAAAATCTGTCCATATTTGTATCGATTTTTGTTTCGGAAATCTCATGAAACTTTTATCTGTTCTTCTCTAGAATTTCATATTCATAAATCATGATATTTTTCGGATTTTCCTATCTTTTTCTTCTTTCAAATTATTATACAATTTCCTCAGATTTTCTATCTTTTACTCGAATTAAGTTAATTTCTATAAACTAAATCTCAGATTGCTTTGCGTAAATGCTCTAATTAATTCACGTATCTTCAAAATTACGAGTTGGATATACTTTCTTACTAAAGCTTGGACGGATTTTAGTTAATGGCCTTAAGGGTAACCCTCCGCATCTCTAGCCCTCTCCTTGGCTTGAATACTCTATAATTTTCCCTTTCTTTACCTTAGCCTAGCGTTATCTCTAGGTACACTACTCTTTCCGTTTACCCTCTAAGGGGCCTTAATCAATTTCAAGCATTGCTAATCGTGGCCAACTTGAAAACCGCGAGACCACGACACATTAAAAAATAGTGTGGGGAAAAGAAAGCCTATCACCCCCATACCCTACCTTAACCCTACACTATTTCGCGCTACGTCTGGTGTTTCGTGATCTCGCGGTTTCCAAATAGTCCTAAAACCGTGTAATCGGGTGTGTTGCGAGAATATTTATAATTTTCTTAGTTTCGAGCAAATGTTCGCTATCTTATCAATTCTATTAAAAGAGTTATTTTTCAGATATAATACATTTAAAATTTATGCCTAAAGAAGCTCGAATCTCTTTGAATAGTCATGGAAATTATGGACGGAGTTCTAATGTGAGTTTTCTTTTTTTAATTTTATATTTTTATCTTTCGGACAATTTTTATCCTCAAAGTTTTGCAAAGATTTTTTCCCATGCTGTTGCACACAGCTTTACTTCATTCTTGATTAGGGCTTATTTAGATCTCGAGAGAGAACGCGGAAATAGGATATTGAAAGAAGTAGAAAAGAAAAAAGTCAGAAAAAGTTGGGGAAATAAAGATGAAAAGAGGATGCGTAGGATAAATGCCCTTTGGGCAATATTCGGGAAGGAAAAATGAGAGGGAAAAGATCGAAATTTAAAAGAAACACTACGGAGAAGATATAGATTTGAGAAATAACAGAAGGAAAGATATATCTCTAAGAAAGGCAGCTTTTCGTCATCCCTGTTCGACAATTTTTCAGAACCTTCAACATTTTTCACTTTCATATGTTTCGCGTATAGAGCTTCTCGCCTTTCTTACTCGTGATTATAACCTTCTGAGCGTAAATATAAGCGGGCATTAGATTTTCTCTTCGCATAAATTATACATGCTTCGTCATCAATACTTACAAATCTTTTAGGCTCTATTGTCAATAACAGATAACTTGAGACACAAGATAAATGATGTAAAAATTTGAAAATGCAAAGTGTGCATTGCGTATTTACAAAATAGTCGTTCCATTCATTTTTTGAACCGATGAAATGCCGTTATTGTCGCTACAAACAGCGCGCTGGCTTCCTCGCATCAAAAGTACGTCTCAGTTACTTTGTCTCAAGTAATAATCGATGATTGAGTGAAATTTTCATCCATTTAGAGGGTTGAATATTGAAGATAGAGTAAAATTTATGTCTGAAAATTCAGCTCTTTTGATTTAATTGTACTATTTTAAACTTTTAGATCGACTAAAAGTGCTAGATTTTTCCTCGGAATTAAAATTGTTAAATCACCTTTCTGAATTACGTTTAATCTAGCGACCATATCATAGTTTTATCAGATTATAATTTAACAAGTGATTAAAAATCATCCATCTTTTGAAAATTATCCCAGCCATGTTTGCTGATCGAAAACTGTGTTTGGCAAACATCATCTGCAAAGAGTGGCAATGCAACTCGCATGTTCGTTCGGTCTTTCACCTCATATATCGACACACTGAGGGTGAGCGAAGTGAAGGAATGTAACTAGTTTAGCGAGGAAAGGCAGCTAATTCATCGATTGAGAGTTACTTTTCATATAAGTTATTATTTCGTAATTTCGCTTTAAATTATATTTTTTCTTAAAATTTCAGATGTATTATATGCCATATAGTTTTATTGAGTCCCAGGCCAAATCTTGAATATTTTTGTTAATAAAATTTCATTCTTGAGCATTTCTTCTTCAGACTAATTTCCTCGCATTTCCCCCCAAGAATTTGCATCGATTTTCGCTGACTAATCGACTACAGAAAAGTTAGTCAAACTCCAATTTATTTTCTTCTTTTTCGTTTCTTCGAATAATTTGATCCCTAACCGATTGCTTATCATCAATTGTGTGCAGACGTCTTTGAAGACAAAAGATAGAGACGACGAAATAGTATTACAAATAAAGATGGAGAAAAGAAAAAAATCGAGAGAAAGAAAGTGGGGAAGGAAAGAAAGAAATAAGATGCAATGGGCCTGCGATTTGCAGTATTGAATTGATTGATTTCAGACCAGAACACTAGAGATACACGCCCTTTTCTTCTTTATAAGGAAATTTCAGCCTCTTATTTATTTTATAAGGGGTGTTTAAGCTAATTTTTAAATATCTTTGTCATAATTTATTCTTCTTGTTAATTAATTTATCACCTAAGTTGTGAAATTTATTACATATACGTCTGTTAAAGGGCAAGCTTCTCCGGTTTTTTTAAACCTGATTCTCCATGCATAGGAGATATCGTCTTCTTAAATATATGGACTTTGTACTCGTCTTAAGACAACTTCTTTTACTTGTAAACGTATTGCATTTTACTCAGGATATATCTTGTATACGTTTAACAAATCTCGTTTTCTCAAGTTTTCTACAACTTTAACCAAATCTTACTAGTTTTTTTTCTTTTAAAAAACATTTATGTATATACATTTGTTTAATTCAAATGACTTTTTTCAAGAAGGAAAAAATTACTTCTTTTTTCGCTATAAATCTTCTTGTTCTTATATTATTGATACCGAAATTTTGGAGGTCGAGATAAGGAGAGAAAGAAGCGATTTTAGATCAGTCTCTCCTTCCTTTTCGCGTGCTATTTCTCGATTTCTAATCACTGTACACCACTTTGCACGCCTCCCAGATTTCGGCATCAACAATAGAATTGTTATAAATAGCATATTTGGTCGACTTTCGCAATTTTACAGGCTTCTGAGCGTGAGCACCTAGTGGATTCCGCATTGACGTTGGAATCGGACGCGGACGCGGGTTCCTCTGCGGGGGACGAGCGGACGGCCGCCTCTGCTCCTGCCCGCCAGGCCAATGGCCGCGTTGCCTCGAATCAGGCAAATCTAACCTCGGCAAATACGGCCACGCCAAACAACCAACACAATCGACACAACCACTCGTGCACTGCCGTGGCAACTAGTTGTGCTCCGCCGTGTGCAGGTGAAAATTTCACTTTTCTTCCAGTTATTATATAAAATACTAAATGGAGTTCGATCGATTTAGAGCACTCTAACTTCCGCACGTGTAAATTAATAGATATTTCGAAGACGCTCACTTTCATTATTTACTCATTTTAGGCGGATATAATATAGCTTTGAGACATTTATTGAATTTAATAAGCTATTACTCTGAATAACAAGATATATTTATTAATGGCTAATGGTTAATGGTTGTTAATTAAAGGCTAAACTATACAAAATTCCAGCGCCCATGGGTCTAGAACCGAAAGCCGAAGACGGCGACCAACCACCTTCTTCAAGAGAAGGAAACGATAACCAAGGAGCAGATACGCCGTCCAGCTCCAGAAGACATGAACTCGTCATCGACGTCGAAAACCACAGAGTGGATTCTTCTGACATCGGATTCAGAAGACCTGATGACGAACACCGACGACGACGACGATCGAGGTCCAGACAACAGATCGTCAGGAAGTGGACGACGCATAAGGGACGGAATCGGTTCTTCTGCTCTGGAAGGGTAAGAAAAGCTTACTATGAAAAAGTAGTTATATAAAAAACTGCCAGTATACAGATTTATCAATATTTGAAAACTTCTTGAAACTTGTGATTTATTCAAAAGCGTATAAATTTCAGTTCATCATGGCGAAGCAATGCGGTGTATTTCTTCTAACTATCGGTCTGATCGTCGTAACTCTGGCCTTATTCTTTATTTTTGAGTACGTTTGAGCCAAATTGCATTTTATAAATCATAAGTTAAGCGCTCCATATTTATACCACAACGTATCGCCGGCGTTGCCTTTCATTGCGGTATTGATGTCTTTGATTTCCATCTCGAATCTTCTGAAGACGTCGTTTTCTGATCCGGGAATTATCCCGAGGGCCACGAACTTAGAGGTTATCCACGCCGAAAGACAACAGCAGTCAGGTATTTTATCCAAATTAATTCTTAAATACAAGTGGAATTTAAAGAAATGTACGCTGATCCGAATTATACACCGGATGCAATGCCGAGCACTTCCAGCAATTTTCCCGGGATTAGGCAGAAACAGGTAAATTTAATTATAATTTAAAAAAAAAAAAGCATAAGTAATCTTAAACAAAGTATAACAAATTTATCCCAGACAAATAGTAAATATAAGCAGTCCCAGGCTATAACAAATTAATTTCGACTTATAATTAGTATAGCATAGAATAGGGTTGTAAAATATATAGCTATAATCAGGCGTGTCCCAGAAAAATCGAATCTTGGGCGCGCCCTGGGCTACGATATACTATACAAGTGTAAATTTTAGGTAATTGTAAACGGCGTGCCTCTGAAGCTGAAGTTCTGCCACACTTGCCGACTCTATCGACCTCCGCGAAGCTCGCACTGCTCGATTTGTGATAACTGCGTCTTGAATTTCGATCACCATTGTAGGAGTTCGAATTTAATTTCAAATATTTTTTTTGCTTTGTTTATACTTCAATCATTTGAATAATTTCCAGGCCCATGGGTAGGAAACTGCGTGGGACAGCGCAATTATCGCTATTTCTACTTTTTCGTCTCCTCTCTGACTTTTCTAATTCTCTACCTGTTCGGATGCTGTATCGCTCATTTGGTTATAGGTAAAATGATTCGTTGAAAAGAGAATAACAGTGGAGTTTTAGAAGCAAAAAAGAAGGATTTCGTCGAGGTTTTGCGAGAAACACCAACATCAATTATTGTTGCCGGGATTTGCTTCTTTTCGATATGGTATCTTCCTAATTTGATTCTCGAAGTTTTCTAAAATATAATAACATTATTTATGAGTTAAAAATAACGAGATCAGTTTTCTTACAACACTTTTGCTAAATCTTTTGTCCATATTTTCTAAAAAATTCTCTAAGTTTTGTGGAATATTATAGAGCTATCATAATTTATATAAACTGAAGCATGGATGATATTTATCATGTTTTCTTTTTAATTTGAAAATTTCCAGGTCCATCCTAGGACTATCCGGCTTCCACTCCTATTTATTATGCGTGAATCAAACTACGAATGAAGATGTAAGCCTGTTTCAAAGAACCAAATATAGAGTAAACTCAACGTTTTAGATCAAAGGCACCTTCAATTACAAGCGGAAACCTCAGGCTTTGAAAGTCAATCCTTATTCGTATCACAATTGCTTCAAGAACTATTTCTATCGGCTATTCAGTCCGGAGAAGCCTAGGTAAATTTATATTCGTAAAAAATTCAAGCATAAATAAGGCAAGTGAAATCAGACTTCTCAAAACTCGACCCGCAAATCGCAGGCCGCAGAAAAATAGCACATCACTTCGGGGGAGAAAAAGAGCATGTCGTCTTTTTCTCTCTCAATACGACGCTATTTTTTGCGGTGAGATGGGAGAAGTCTGGATGAAATAACAGATTAATTAAAAATGTCCATCGTTAAATATAAAATAGAAGAGATTTAGCCTTCTTGACGGCCATGGTATCTTTGATGCCAACCCCATTGTAATTGTCCAACAACAAACGATCAGTAAAACCTACTCGAACGGTATAAATGCTCATTAATTAATTCTCTACTATTACTTGTGATATTCTTTTCCTCGGAGTTTAACAAAATAGGTGGAGCCTGAATTTTTGCCATAGCTTTTCTGCAGTGCTCAATATCAATGTTAAATATTGTAGATTTGAAAGGTCACGACTTAGAGTACTCTAGTCTCAAGACTTATTGTTTTTGTAAAATCATATTGATACTTATTCCAAAATTACTTTTGCTTGATCTCATTTCCTCATTATTAATTTAGTTTTTTAGTGAAAAAATCTTAATTGGATATTTTTACCATCTTAGTATCTGTGCCTAAGGCCCAATAGTATTCAGGTATACTTGAGAGCCAAAATACTTTCGATCGAGAATTTTACTCTGGTTGACTTTTCAACTTATAGAAATTCGGGTTTAATGCAACGCAAATAATTCTTCTGTACAGAATAAAGGTTGTGATTTTTATTTAATTGACAATATTGTAAATCGCATGTCATGCGAAATAGCGTGGGAAAAGAAACCCTACCAGCCAATACCCTATCCTAGCCATACACTATTTCGCATTTCTTGGGATCTTGATGTCGTATGGTTTCCAAATAGCCGTCGTTAAAGGCTTTCTGATTAACTTCCTCTCTAGTTTTGAGGTAAAGTAAATTTAGGATTAACGAAGTTATTTGTTAACTTAGATTTCAAAAGAAAATTTTTTGCAATTCAATCGAGGAATACAATCCACAAACGAATAAATGGCGTGAAGTTGGAAAAATAGCATTAAAATAAGGCTTGATTATACTAATCTCAGATTTCATACAGAAATTTTATTCAATAAAATGTGAAATAATTATTTAATCTGAATACACATGATACAGACATCCAAAAGTGGTGAGGGGTAATTGCAACTGAAATAAATATTCCTTTTAATCAGGGTTGTCCGAACTGAACTGAACTTCGAATTGTCTGGAAGTTCAATTCAAGTTGCTTTAACGTTCAATTTTTTCGAACCTCAGACAGCCCTGATTTTGTCATTTATTCCCCATTACTTTCGACAATGTCATTACCAGAAAATTTAATTTTTAAATGCAGTCGAATAAATTCAAACTATCAGCACCAAAAATTCAAAAAACCGAATAAAATTCAGCGCCATAAGCACAGCTATTAAAAATAAATTATTTCAGTTTAAAATACTACAGCTCAATTTAATTATTGAAATTTATATTTTTCTGGTGAAAATGTGACCAAGTCTGCGACTCTTACTTGTCAGAAAATCAAATCACGAATTCTATTTTTTCGGCGAAAGATTATCCTTTTCAACTTCTCTACCGTGCTATCTCGTTTGAGCACCGAAACAGATAGGAGATTCTGTTTCTTTTCGCCTCCCTGAAATAGACTTTCCATGTCAATTTTCACGTAGGAGGGACGTCGCATGAATAATTAACCATCATATCTGACGTCTCTTTCAGTGATAGATTTTGCAGACAATCAGAGAAGATGACAACTTCCAGATTTCGCATCCATCAATCAATAATAAGGGATTTAAAAAAATAGAAATAAGAAGTATACGATATAATGCGGTTATGTTTATCAGAATTTACAAGAGAAATTAGTACATTAAAATTCAGATGTAATTCCATTACCTATTGGCAAGTCGTTTGGCTCTCAAGCATTTATATACCGTCGATCGATCAGACAGAATTAATTTCTGGATTTCGCCTGTTTCTATCCGATACATGTGCATTGTTCAATTTTTCTTCATATTTTACTAGTCCTCCCTTGTAAAACGGTTTTAAGAAACAAAACTATCACAGAAATCTCATCGATAATAAGAAACGACATCAGACATCATTCAATGAATTGTGTGCTAAATGTGGTATGCAAATAAGATGTGGTGCAATAAGTGAAATTTTGCTGACTGTCAGACGGATTAACTCACCGTCAATGATGAAATGAATAAACTTTGGCCGATTTATTGTCCCTTTTCACGTGAATGTTGAATTGCGTGTATGATTTTAATGCAGACATCACTCGTGTCATCTCAACTTTACCGACATTCGTTTTGTTGGTCGGATTAATAAGTATCATCGAAACATTTTCGAGCCCGATATAAAAATTTCTATGAGACTGTTGTCAATATCAGTCTATGCAACTTGCAGGCAGGAATACCACCGTATTGTAAAGCGAGAATTTCTTCGCCACTTCTCGAAGTGGTGCGAAATTCTGAGGCTTTATTAATATCTTTTTTATATATCATATTTACTAGAAGGCTTTGCTCGTGGTTGTTGCGTCTAGAGATCTCTTTTTCAGCAAAATCTCGCATCTACCTCTTTGACATTGTCACTTTTGGTTATGTGGTATAACCCACAATTAGGGTCTGCAAGTGATTTTTCGAAATTAAGAGCTGTTTTAAATCAAGCTAGTTCTGAGAAGAATTAAACAATATTTCTTTTTCCAAACCGATATTTCTATCAAAAGTTGGGCATTGCGTACTTTTGAAAATAGCGACTTTCGAACGGGTTGTCGTTGATCATTTTGTTTGTTCTAAAATATGCAGGAGAATGCAAACTACTGTCAATTTCTAGGCGTTTTGTGATAAACAATAATTCAGATGCGTCAAACTTTTGGATATTCAATTGCTTCCAAACTCCTGTTGCTCTTCCTGATTGCCAACGTCTCTGCCGACGAGAGACTCAAGCGACAGGCTGGTATTACGATTAGGAAATGGGGACTGAATAACGTTTACTATTATTTCGATCCAAGTCTAAGTGAGTATTTCTTTTTTTTTCGTTTTAAATTAGGGTCAAAACCATCATAATTCCAGCAACGGCACAACAGACATTAGCTAACCGAGTCATGAAGTCAATCATCCAGCCATCGACTTGCATATCTTTCGTGGTGAATGCGACTGCGAGAAATAGAGTAAAAGTGAGCTGATATTATATTCGTGATTAAACAAATCGTAATAATTCAGATCGTAAGCGATCCGACAATTGACTTTTGCGAGTCATCGAATGTCGGCTGCAAAGGCGGGGAACAGACAGTAACTATGGGATCCAAATGCATATACGTTAGTCATTGATTACGCTCTCTTTACGTTCTCTTTGAAATATAAAAACCGTAATCTTCTAGCAAAGGTGTTCGTAGAGTGAAATTAAAATTTTTCGAAGACAAAAACGAAGCTTCGAACATCCCTGCATCATAATTCAATAATAAACTAACAAACAAGAGCAAAAGCGTCCAATCTTCCCCAATCTCTGCTTTAAAAATTTCTTGTGATGCAACCTAATTCATAGTTTGGTTTCAGGACGGTGCTTTTGCGAAAGCGATATTCCATGTGCTTGGCTTCTACACAATGGAGCGCAGAAGCGATAGAGATAATTTCGTCAACATAAATTCGAATTCTGTCAATGTCTTTCAATGGTAAAATATTTACTCAAATGGATTTTCTATTTTCAGCCTGCAATGACTGATGGTCTTGCAATAATAAATTCGACTTATTCTACAAATCTTCTTGGCTACAATTTTGGCTCCGTCATCCATTCGGCATATGATATGTAGACAATGTTATGAACAAATTGTTGACAAGCGAAATACATTAAGGTTTGTATACGAAGGTTCGACTGATTATCCAATTCTGCCCAAAGACAATGCATACTTCTACACAATGGGAGGTCCGATTGTCACTAGCTATGACTTGAACATGCTAAATCAATTCTACTACTGCAATAGTGAGTGTCAATGTGAGCAGATCAAGTCTTCACAATCCCAATTTAGACAGCTGTCCAAATCCCACGGTCACATGCACTAACTCGGGCATCCTGAATACTCGTTCATGCAACACATGCAATTGCCCTCTCGGGTATGCTGGAACGACCTGCAATACACGGGTAGGATGTTGTTGAGATTATGAAATTCGGATGTATGATCTGCTTAAAGATATCTTTCATCAAGTAGTGCTTAAAAGAGAATGGTGATAATCATCGTCTATTGCCTCCCAACTTTTCGAGATTCTAAAACTCAAATACAATGATTTGTCTAAACGGACAGTCCATCTTCTATTTTCTTTCAGCCCGCTGACGGAGGCCAACAATTGACTGCCACAACTTCGTGGACATCCTTAACAGCCACGATCACTGGAAGTGCATCACTCGCAGAACCTGGACCATATTCCACAAAGACATACTGGATTGTGGTGTGTTAATCAGGCTCATCTTTTTTACAGCATGTAAACTTTATTTTTTCGTTTAGAAGCCTGCAGGGTATTCCTATGTGGAATTCCAGTATGTCAGCTTCTCAAGCGCTCAAACAAAATTCTCACCAGGCTGCAGAGATCTTGGACTCGAATTGAAATACCTATCGAATCAGCAGCTCGCAAATCCTCGGTAAATGACGTGGATGAATGTTGTCAGGCATAATTTACCGATACTTCAGCGTGTGTTCTGATGCATGGAATGGTTTGTCTTCTTCAAGCCCTCTGGCCACCACTCCAATCGTTGCCTACACAAGCACAATCAGCGCCACGTTCGTGCTGCAATTCCGAGCCACTAACACTAATGTGACAGATGTAAAGCCGCCTCCTCCGCCTTTTCTACCCCCAAGTAGGTTTATAAATTATAATAGTTCATTAAATCGCAAAATGATAAAACAGACGTTTTTACGAAAATCTCGCATCATACTCCTTCTCTCCCTGCTTCTTGAATATATTTTACGCTCGTAATAGGCAGCAAAACGACGTAGTGGCTATATCAGTTTTAACGATAGATACTACAGATACAACTAGTTCAACATTCGAATTCAGCAACGTCTACAAGCACATCCACATCGACGTCTACAAGCACGTCCACACCCGGTACTGGAATCAATTGTTTCGCCAATTCAGCTCCATTAGCTGAATGTGGTAAGTCTTGACAATTTTTCAAGCCAATTATTTTATTATCAATTCAAAAGAAAGTCTATTGTCCGAGTCCATAAATTTCATGGGCTATTTTCGAGAAATCATTGTTTTCTGGAAAAACTACTGTATATGTTCCGAGAGCATAATCATTCATTAAATTCGATCCAAATTCAAGCATCAAATTTGTAGGAATAGTGTATGAATTACAAAGAAAGCGTTATCACTGCTTTCTAACCGAATTTAGCTATCAACATCAAATTTACATGAATAAACGACCAAATAGTTTTTTTCAAAAAATAGAACCATTTTACTCTTCCTCAGTAATAGTTCATTATAATTAAAGAATAAAGGAAAATGTTTTCTTCTTCAAGCAAAAAATCTTTTTCAAATCTAAATTCAATAATTTCAGCTGCACAATGTCTTGCTGGTTGGGATTATGTTAATGGAAAATGCTATCAGGTGACCGTCGAATATCATTTTCGTTTTGTGAATAGCAGGGACTTTACAGTATTTTGGTAATCTTGCCGTTTGGAACACAGCAGCTGCGAACTGTAAGGCATTATGCCCAACGTGCCATCTAGCAAGGCTTTACAGCGCACAGCAAGGCACGGACTTGACTAATTATGGTAAGGAATTTCATGAAAATTTATTAATATATAAATTGATTCGGAACACTCAATTTCTAAATTGCGTATCTTTTTTTCATTTTGCGGCATTAATAAGACTGTACTCACAAAGGAAGCTAATGGTTAGAGAGGCCAAATCAGTTTTCGATATTGATTTTAACGTTTAAACTTGATATCAGTCTGATTATCGAAGTCATGCTGATCTCAAAACTTTAGATCTTCGAAAGCAATCTATCCTAAATAAAGCTATGACCATCTTTGTAAAGCGAACCTTTCCTGCTAGTCTTCCCAAAATTTTCGGATAATAAACTCAAAATCAGCCTACTATTTATTAAAAGATTTAATTTAGCCTAAAACTCATCTAAACTATGCCGAAACTGGCCAAAATTTCCTATTAACTAAATTTGATTAAAAGTTAAATAGAACAATTAAAATCATTTATTGATTTACTCCTTTTCAGTGAAGATGAAGAGCGGCCAATCCTTCACTTGGATTGATATACATAAAATCGCAGGCGATTCTACTGTGAGTCATCATTCTACCTATAGGCAATTTTTGAAAAGTAGAACGATAGAAACATACGAAAATAGTAAAGGGTTAAGGGAGGGTAGGCTAGAGCATCTTTTATTACCATATTATTTCGTATGTTCCTATGATTTACCGTTCTACATTCCCAGGTTGCCTACTATGATTAGTTCAAGGATATTTGTTTTCATCGCTCTGTATTTTTATCTATAAAAAATTTAGGGAATGCGTGTAGCAGACAGCGATGACCAGGAATATGCCTGCACCTTTTGGTTTACTGACGCTGGGTAAGTAAAAAGTTTCTCTGTAACCATGATTTTAATTGGATAATTCAATCACAACTCTATAACAAGAGTACCTTCGAATCTTAGAGACCCGAATTGGAACAGTGATCATGGCTCGTGCTGAGGCCGCGAATGTTAAGGCTTGGTCGCGATTCTCCTATGGCGATCTCGAGGAATCTCGAACATTTGCTCGCATCAGCACAAGTCATGATCACTTATAAATCCAGGCCTCGAATACATATAAAAAAAAGAATACGATGTAATGAGTGATTGAACTTTCAACTAGTGGATAATTATTAATTACATTTAGCGCGCCGTGTAAGAAACTTAGTTAATCGCAACGGAAGAAGAGTTTGATTTTCAAAAATGCACGAATATCGCAATACCAAAGCTGCATATTTCATAGTAGTGCGTTTATGAAACTCAATTCTTCAATTCTCCGATGCGCTTTACTAAATTCTTTCAGATGGTTCTGGGGATTGTGGTTTTGTGAGTTAATTTTTAATCCACTTTAATATATTTACTTTTTATAAAAAAAAAATATATCGTTGCACAAAAATAAATTAATTTATATAGAATGGATCATTTTCGAAAATCTAAAAATTATTTTACTTTGATGAATTACCGTGATCATCTATTTCCTAAAATGTACTTAACTTCTCTACTTATAAAAGAGATTTTGAAGTTGACTTAGATCAAGGAAAAATGAATTAAATGTTATTAAATGCAGAAATTAATAACAACCCAAATGCATGTTTTATAATTAATATTTTAGCTATATGCAACTGGATTATGGGGCGACTCTACAGTAAGATTAAGGCCCAGGGCCGATTCCCCCCACTTTTCCGCCACTATGTTTTATCGTTCAACGAGTTTTTGGAGGGTGGGGGGAGTCGGCCCTGAGCCTAAGATTAAGTTTAATCTGTAAAAATATGAATGCTGTGAATTCTCTAATGGAATTTTTCCTTCATTAGAAACCAACTCCCAATAGAAGTCTTTCCCTGTCGATTTGCCAGAACTTATCATATTGAGTATTGAGAAGTATTTTCTAGTGTTTTGCAGACTTCAATGCATATTTTCTATCAATTTCAAATGAATGATGAGTTATGAAGGTTTGAAAAAATCGAATCTTTTTTATTTTTGAGAGGTTGAAAATTACAAGCCCCAAGACATCTATTACAGGTTTTACGGTATGAAATATTTTATTTAAAAATAACTAGAAAGTGGAAGACAAGAGAGAATAGGTATGATCAGATTTGGGAGATTTGACCCGATATTAGATTCGTTAAAATTCTTAAAGAAATATCATGTTTGATTATCAAAGGTACATGGAAATAGTTCAGAAACTCACGCACCCTATAAAAAAATTTTCTAAAATCATATTCAATATTTAGTGCGACGGTGGGAATTTTAAATATGCCTGCGAAATGGACGAACGACTTACCGCGACATGCCCTCCGTGATTATCCTTCTCATCTGATATTTCATTTTTCAAATTAAAACTACGAATAATAAATATTTATTTTTGTCAAAAAGTATGAAATGAAAACAAACCGAAAGCTATGGTTCACTAATAAAGTTGCTTAACACTCTTCAGAGGAGCCAGATCAATTTTATTTTTATTTTCGGGGCGAGTATCAACAGGTGAAGCTGGGCATCCATGCTTTACTTTCTTGAAATTCAAACTGCAGATGAATGACGAAATGGGAATTATAGTATTTCACAAAGAATACTAAACTTGAAATGCCCTACTCATGCATGTGTAGCACATTCCTATCATCACTCAAATTCTTCATTGAAGTGTTTTGATAGCATGCAATTATTTATAGGAACTACGTAGATTTGAATCTAATGGTCAGGACGAATGTCTCCAATTTAAATTGATTTTCTTCATAATGATTACTTTATATTCTTCCAAGGCGTTAGATAAATTCTATCTCTGAGTTCGGGACGTATTTCGGTAGACGAAACTGGCAACGACTTAGTGCCTAGTTGTGTCGATTTAAAACAACAGAGGAATGATGAAGTTAAAATTAAAGATAAGCGAAAAATTGCAGTTGCCTAGATCTGTGTTCGGATTCATGAAGCTTCCGGTTGTGATCTTTTGAGAGTTTCGTGGATTCGGACACAGTTAGATTCTACATAGGGACATAATGAAACTGACGTAGGTTTTTATGAGTGGAGAGTAACTCATCCTTTACCAGGGGATAAATGAAGAAACATCAACAAGTGCTCTTTCTTTCCGTCACGAAAACTATGGAGATAGGCCACGCTCGTAAAAACATCCTCATCCTCCTAGCTTCATGCTGAATTTCGAAGTCATACCTGTTTTGAGTAGGTCTTATTTACCAAATAATAACTTGATCATATGGGTCGCTACCATTTGGTACCATACCATGTTTGGTATCGTTCGACTCCAAATTGAATAGAAATAAATAGTAGATGTCTCTAGCTTCAATTTGAGCCCAAATTTTGGTTTTCGAGGTACCGCTTTCATATCATAATAGATAACCATGTGTTTTCACAAAAGTTGCTCAGTTTGATGAGTTCTACCAATTGGTATACATATTGTGGGGTTTAATCCTCAAAATTGCAATTTCGAAAATAATTGATAGAATGTCGAAAATTAACCTATGTTAACACACACCTCGAAAATATCCACTCTGAAGTGAGTTATCCAGAAAGTACGGTAATTAATGATCATTTTCTAAAAAAAACGAATTGCACCATGAGAATCAGCGTGAAAAGCTGAACAATATATGCTAAAATCAGCCAAATCCAAGTATCTCTGGCCCAACCGACTTTAATTTTTACTGCATTCATTCTTAAATGATAAGCTATGTTTAGGAATCGATTTTTAGGCTGATAAAAATTGCGAAGCACCCATTTAGTAGTTTCATTCCCCTTTCTTCAATGATCAATTTCAAACTCATTAATTACAGGTTTTCTCATTCAATCAATACTCTTTTACTATTTCCATTTCGAAATAATACTATGCTGATTGTTTAGGTCTCTAAACAAAGATGCTAGCCAATTTACCAGTCGAAATTATATTATTGATCTGCCAATATCCCGAATCCAAAGACCTGGGACAATTGGCCTGGACTAACAAGCGAATGATGCAAATAATCAAGAAACATCTGCCGATAGTGCTCGAAAGGAAATTTTTATTCTATCGTAGGAAAATATTTCTTTTATGAGCGAAAATTAATTCGAGTATTTAGTGCTTTATAACAACAACGATGCTAGAGAAGGAAGAATTTGTCTGTTTGATTCGCATACTAATTCCGTTGAGCAGATTGCGAGATTTACTGAATATTATAAGTCATGAAGTAGCAACTACACAGAATAAAGTAAATTCTTATGTTCGTTATTTTGAATAAATTCTCAAGCTTCAGATTTTTGGAATTAACAGCAAAAGTGAATCATTTGAAATATATGACTTGAATACTCGAATAGTCTCAAGAGGTCATCAACAAATCCATGAATGATCGATTCAAATAATCTTATAGGTCCAAATTCTCCTGAATGGTGTATTGATGCATCTGTGGCTTATTTCAAAGACAAATTATATTATTTGGGTGGAGAGGATCCTAGAACATGGAAATATACGGATCGAATTGATGTAAGAAGATCGAATGAAAGTCGATGAAATAATTTATTTGGGTGCTAATAGATGGACAATGGCAACCAGGACCTGCTCTTCCTCATTCAATTAGTTCTGTTCAAACAATAACATGCGATGGAATTTTATACGGTTACATTATAGTATATTCATTATTGAAATTATGAATATTCAGTTATTGATGGATTTTTGAGTAGGAAGATATATCGACTATCAGACAATGAACGGGAATGGATTGAAGTAGGAGAGATTCGAGGAGGACGACGTTATTTCGGAATTGCATCGCTAAATGGAAAAGTTTACATAACTGGAGGACAATAGTCGTTAATTTTTTATGATAAATAAGGCATCATATATTTAGTCATTCTTATGCATTACGACCTTGTGTATGTTTCGACTCCTCATCTCCAGTTGACAGTCGAATTTCTAAAATAGCTGATATGAATTATAGAAGATACTGTCATTCGCTCATTGCCGCTAACGGAAAATTGTATGCAATCGGAGGGTGAGCTGAGATTTTCCATATCTTCATACGAAATATGTTAACTTAGATTTCAAAGTCGTCTTATGGCGAATTTTTGTAATTCAATCGAGGAATACGATCCACAAACGAATAAATGGCGTGAAGTTGAAGAAATTAACATAACATAAAGCTTGATTAGAGTAATCTCAGATTTCATATCGAAATTTTGTTAAATAAAATGTGAAATAATAATTTAATTTGAATGCACGTGATACAGACAACTCTCGAAGACATCCAAAAGTAACTAGGGAAAATTGTAACTGAAATAAATATTCTTTTTAATATTTTATTTCAAAATTCCGTAACCAAATTCAATATTTATTCTATAGTAATTTTGAAGTATTTTTTTCAAAATATATAGTAGAGGTAGTTAACAGATCATTTTGGTGTGGAATTTAGTAAGATTTTTCAAGGCTTAGACATTTCCCTGGTTCTTCTGCATTTATTAGTCGCTTTTGAGCAATCTCGAGCTTTCCTGAGCGTGCAACTTCTTAAAATCGGCAAAAAATCAGGTATTTAACGACAAAAGATTCAAAAACGTTGTTTGTTTCAAATTTTATTTCGTTGAATTTAACTTACCTTATCATGCCGATTGTGCCTTTTCGCATGGTACGCCTTGTGCACTTTATGAAATTCCTTCTCTCCGCGCTCCCTAAAACTCATAAATTTCTATTCCAGCCGAATTTTCGGATTATTGTAGCCTAAAGTATACCTCGTCGAGGTGATACTGTTCTTGTGGCGTTCGGATTTGCGCTCTTGCGCTTTTTCCCGCGATTGTAGGTCTTTTTCGTCGTAGATCTCACCGATTACCTAGATTTTAGTCTCTTTTTGAAATTTGTGACCTCTCTTCCGACCTCTTCCAAATTATCCTCCAGCGTGACGATGCCAACAATGCTGTAGGCGGACTTTTCCTGTGAAAAATCGACCACCAACGCGATCGAGAAGCCGCTTTTCATCTCCTTCAAAATGTTCAAATTAGATCCAAACTTAATTCCGAAATATTGCAATTTCAAAATTCTATCCCTGATCCTTAGGTTTTTGGTTCTAAGCTCTGGATTTCAAGATTTTGACGTAGTTCTGATTTGATTCTAGGGCGAGAGGATAAATTTAGAATGTACCTGAATCAACTTCGATACTGGAGTATCCCTGACCACGTAGCGATAGTGCGAAGAGCGAGTCCATAGCTCACACAGAGTTTTGGCCTGAAATATTTCATTCCTGAAAAAATATTGTTGCTTTTTTATTGCCTGCAAATTTTGCTGTCGATCCAGTAAAATGAGATCTTTCACGTTTAGAACGCCGACTACCTGAAAATAGTATGATAAATAAGTTATAAGGAAATTTTCGACCATTTCCTTGTTACTATGAGAGCATACAGGGATGCGCGTGTGCTTCTTGGCCATTAGAGTTGAGAGAATTTGCCGATTCAGAACTTGGCGCTCGGAGATCATCGTTACCTAAAATTATCGGATCTAGAGCGATTAAACATAATTTTGCGATACTCCTACATTTTTACAAATCGCTCCATAGCAATTTTATATCTCAATGGATACAAGAAACCGATGAAGATCGTGTTCTATGAATTGATTCTAGCGAAGTAACCTTGATATGTATTATTTTCCTAATTAAAGAAAGTTATAAATATGAAAGTCATACATTCTGTATGGGCGTCATGACGTCACCGGCGACTTTCGCGTCCAAATTCATCGTGTTTCTCACGACTTGCTGCAGTTGTTCACCTATAAACACACAATTGTCAAAATCATAGTCATTTCAAACTGAGGTTTAATCTAAAGCTTATGGTTAGCTAAATTATGAATACTCCACCTGGAATTTGCTTCGTCACATTCGCCAACATCTCTCTGTACTCTAGTCGATGATTTTTGTCTGAAAATTGATCCCTTTTCGGAATCTCTGATCTCTTTTCAAATCGTCGTACGTCTTCCGACGATCAAATCCAAGCACTTCGACAGAGGCCAAGCGATCGGAAACGCAAACACCATGAATGCAGCAACTAATGGACGAGAATAGGAACCGATGAGCAACCCATGTCTGGAAAGAGATCCATCTATTTTTCATATATCATAGGATATATAACTTCTCGAATGTTCTACTTTTTTAATTATCAAACTTTTCTGTTTCGAAGATTTTACTTGGGTATCAAAATCGACGGTAGAATCTCGGTGAAAATCGTCAGCAGAAAACTTCCGATAATTTCCACGAGAACCATTTCCAATAGCTGTGAGACGCCGCAAATTTCGATTATCTTAAAAAATTCAATTTTTATTAAAGAAAGAACAATTTTCAAGACCTGCCCCAGTAGGATAGTCGATACGGTGTTACAGAGGACGTTGCCTGAAAAGTGTGATTTAAAAATGGTATAGAGTACCAAAACGATACTAAAATGGAGTGCTACGATGCCAAAAATGGTATAACCCTACCAAAAATAATGGTGCACAAGAGTAGATGCTCGTTTTTGCGAATCGGAATGATGCTCTCAGCGTACTCCCGTTTTCGGCGATTCACGTCATGCTCCTTGATCAAATGCAGATTTTCGATGTCCATGGACATCTAAAAACGGTCATTACTTTGAAAAGTAGCATAAAACCGACAAATTTAGATGTTTTTTCAATATAAATAATCAATAAGATTTTCAATTATTTCCTCACCAACGCAATATTTAGCCCTGAGAACATCGCACTCAAAATGTAGGCCAGTAGTGCGCCGACGATGTAGAACGGCAAGACATGTTGGTCTGGGAGCATCGAAATAACTTCAGGTTAACTTCAAACAACCTCAATCAATTAGGATTAAATTCAATTTATTAGCTTCAATAAGCTCGAAATACTAGTAATTTATTCTAAATAATACCAGCAAATTTCATCTGGAAATAGTCGAACATGATGATGACTGCCGGCTTGAAACACAAATACAGAATGCCGTGGGCGATT
Source organism: Diploscapter coronatus (assembly GCA_964036155.1). NCBI lineage: Eukaryota > Metazoa > Nematoda > Chromadorea > Rhabditida > Rhabditidae > Diploscapter > Diploscapter coronatus. The sequence continues at coordinate 40,836,441 of OZ038422.1, read as the reverse complement.
TTCGTCTAGAACATTTTCATGGTACGAGGGTTCTCCCGTAATGGATTCAATTTTTACATCGACGATCTGGCCGGTGATCGAATTGGCTCCGCGTTTGACGACGCGCACCTTCATGAAGTGGTCGTTGCAAGATGGCGAACGAGCAACGAACATCTGATTTTTCAAATACTTAACGCCGTATAAAATTCCTTTTTATCTTCAATCCCTATGTTTTAACACAGTTACGGGCACAGATAGGAAAATTGTCTATTAAATTTGTCAGGATTTAGCAAAAGACTAACATCTTTACATTAGAAGAAGGGAACAGAAAAAATTACCTCCGTAATCTTTTCCGTATCTCGACCGTAAGCCCGAATTTTGAAGGACGGCTCGTCGCTTGAGTTGACGAGATCTTTCTTGAATGCAATCAGCGGCGTTTCGTCGTCTATCGCCTCGAACACTTGCATACCATACATCATAAAACCTGAAATACCGTAATTTCGAGAAATTCAGTCTAATAGCTTAGTTAATGCTAATTTCGTATCGTTCTTATTACAATAAAATCCTACGTGGGTGAAAGATCATCATAAAACAGGTGAACACAACCCTACTTTAATGAAGTTCAACTTTTTTGAGATAGATATTGGCAATCTGGAAAAAAAACAAGACAAGACATACAAAATAGTATAGGGTAGGATGGGGAAAGGTCTTGTATGTTTCTTTTCCAATACTATTTCGTCGTCTTGTTTTTTCCAGGCTGCCATGAATATTGTGGTTAAGTAGAAGTATTATGAACCTTCGAAGAAGTTCAGCACTTTTTTTAACATACCGGAATTATTCGGGACCGGATCTGGGGTAGTCGTTGAGATTTTCACGGATTTCGCAAAACAAATACCGACCCACAATAGAAAACACGTCGTAAGCAGCATAATTAGAATAATGACGCTGAAAATGGCAAACTTTCAATTTTTATGAAAGAAAAATATCTGCTAATTTATCTATATGGATAGCACGCAAATTCGGACCCCTTGGCTGAGGGACTATGTCAAAACTCCAAAACTAAACATACGTGTGTGCGTATCCATATATACAAATTTTCAAAAATCACCCTTCACCTTGTCGAACTGACATGAAACTTTTCCAATATATTATTTTGTCAACCTGATCAAATGGGTTCGGAAAAGTGACCGAAAATTTCTAACGCATAATTCGAATGCTAATTTTGGTTTTCTAATATTTTCAAATATGACACATCAATTTTTTTGTAGATTTAAAAATTGGTCAATTTTTCAAGAATTGATATTTATTTTCTGCATTTCCATAATTCACAGCTCTTACAAGTCTAATCCTTTTAAATCGTCCTGCGTTTAGCTGAATTACGCACAGAAAATAGAGCTGCTTCTTTTTCCTCTCAGTTTTCTCGGTATTTCTCAAAGATAAGACTTGTAGATCCATACTTTGATATTTTCGAGAATAAAGTACGGATATTTTAATTTTTAAAGAAGTATAGAAACGCGTAAAAGGCGAATAAAATATGCTTCGCCATAAGGCGGGACGTCTTCACCCATTACTTTCATAATAGTTTTTCACCCTTTCTTTCCTCCCTTCTCTACCCGCTCTTTCGACCATTTGGCTTTATTCATTTCTATGATTTTTCTTCTGGAATTTCCCGATTTTTTCATTGGTTTTCATTTTTCTGGAACCTCGCATCTCCACGGCGATTGTTCGCATACAGTTCACCAACTCGTTCAGTAAAATATTCCCGGAAAACTCGAAATTCGGCCTAAAATTAGGCAAATTTTTAAATTTCAATTTTCAAAATTCAATCGACTTTTATTCTCAATTCTCCTCAAACTCCACCTTCAAGCAAACTTTTTCCTCGAGATTTTCAAAACCAGCCTTCGTTTTCTGCCCGAATTCCTTCGAAGCTTCCCAATATCATTCGTCATTTTGAAACCGGCGAATTTTTTCGAATTCGAACTTTTTCGATTGCTCGGTATTTATCGATTTTTTCTTTATTATTCCAGGAAAACACCAATTAATTTGGTGCTTTGCGGACAAATTGGCGATTTGGTCGAGTGCAAGTGGTCGTCTAGGGAAATCTGGATTTTGCTGATTGATTCAAGGTTATTGTTTATTACAAATCGAAAAACATACAAGTATTTTCTTTTAAATAAAACATACAACTTTTATTTTTCAGCTCAAAACTCGTCAAGCATGGTGGACATCGAAAAGGCCGCCCAGCAGCTGCTATCCGTCCTCGAGAAAACCGTCTCGCAGAGTGGGTTAAAAAATAATTTTGAATTATCTTTTTTTATTTTTCTAAAAAATGAATTTCAGATCCCCAAGATCAGAAGGCTGCATTGGACTTTCTCGAGCAGGCGGCCGTTCACGATTTTGTAGGATTTATTTTATTCTAGGAAACTATGAACATTTCCATTTTGATGGAACTAATTTGCAAAACTCCCTTGAACGTTCTGATCAAGACGTTGATCATCTCCAGACTAGAATCTTCTGTTTTTAGCCCACATTCGTGCAGTGTCTGGCTATCATCCTCAACACAGGTGCGTGCCAGTCGTTCGTCCGCCAGGCGGCCGGCATCCAACTCAAAAACGCCCTATCGGCCAAAGACGACGAGACGAGGAATACCTGTATTCAGAGGTGGGAAAATACAAAATTTTACAATGCATTTTAGAGAATACAAAATTTAGAAAGAATATAACTTTTGGGAAAAAAAGAATATTGTAGTTCAAAGATTTAAAAAATCTTTTCGTGAACACACTATTGACGGTAGATATTTTATTTGTTGAATATGAAGATAATTAAGAAATTAAACTAAAGAAAAAAGACAATTTTCAGATGGATCTCCCTGCCAGAAGCCACACGCATCTCGATCAAGCAGCACGTGATGGGAACACTCGGCACCGAGCCCTATCACCCCTCCATCGCCGCGCAGTGCGTCAAGGCCATCGCTTGCGCCGAGCTGCCTACTGGGGTACGCGATTACAGAAACTCGAAGTTTCATTTTGGAAAAATCAACTTTTATGCGCAAATTATATAATTTGTACATTTCAATAAAAACGATTCTAGAATTTCAAAAAAAGAAGGCTAAAATAGTTTCAAAAGATATCACTTTCTTTAGATTAGACGTATGAATTTTCAAAATGAAAGTTCGAGAAATTTCTAGTTTTTTTTGGATAGCAAATTTGATCAATGAATTGAACAAGAGCGCATTTTGTCAAAGATCTAGATTTTTTTTTTTAATTTATAAAATTTTTAGAAAATTAAAAAAACAATTTCAGCTCTGGCCCGATGTGATCTCGCTGCTGATGGGGAACGTAACCTCGCCCCAAAGTGGAGAGATGCTCAAACAGTCGTCCCTCGAGGCCCTGGGGTACATCTGTCAGGAGATCGATGCAAATGTGGGTTTGAAAGCCACGGCCTTACAAGCCTATTTTTTGGAAACGTCCTAAATTTATCTTAGCTATTGGCAAAGAAAATAGAACTGTTCGCCTCGTTTTCTCTCACTATCTTATTCTCCTCTTCACTATTTTCAAAGAATAAGACTTGGAGACTATAGTAATCCTCGATTTTTCTTCGAAAAAATGTAGTCGTATACATTTGCGAAAATTGAAACTCGCAATATTCGAGTTATTTAGTTCGTTTTGAATTTGACTGCTCTGCACACCATGAAGAGGATTCCTCACAAAATTTTCGGCAATCGGAGAGGGTAAAATTGTATTCACCTGGATACAATTCCGAGCGAGCGGGGGCTAAATATATTCACAATTAGTATGGATTAACGAATTAGGTAGCGCCTAGAAACGTATCCGATTTGTTCACCATGTCTCGAGGGAATATAACTCGAGAAAAGTGGAAAGATGGAATCTATCACTTTAGCTTTTCATCTCGTAATCAAAACTATAGAAAATAATTGTTTGAAAAAACTACAGTAACCTAAAAATGAAGGATTACGGTAATATATGCTAATTTTACAGGTTCTGGAGCAGCAGGCCAACCAGATTCTGACTGCCATCGTGCACGGAATGAGGAAGGACGAGACGTCTGGAAATGTGAGATTGGCTGCCACAACGGCATTGCAGAACTCGCTCGAGTTTACCAAGACCAACTTCAGCACTGAGGTTCGAACAACAAATTATTTCTTGAAAATTCTGGAAAAATAACAAAAACGATTTTTTTTTTGAAATTCTCAGAGGAAAATTTTCAAAACTTTATACTTATTCATTTCAAAGTTTCATATTTCAGCATTTTCAGACAGTTTATTAAAAAGCACGTCTTCGAGAAGAAAATTTGATACTTTTTGAAACTTACAATATAGCAAATAGACTAAATTAAAGATTAAAAAAGAAATGAAATAAAATAATTTGCAGCGCGAGCGTCACGTGATCATGCAGGTGGTGTGTGAGACGACCCAGTCACAGGACATACGCGTCAAGGTCGCCTCCCTTCAATGCCTCGTTCGCATCATGTCCCTCTACTACCAGTTCATGGAGCAGTACATGCAGGCCCTCTTTCCGGTAAGGAAGAAACATGAAATAAACATAAACGCTAGAATAGTCTATAATCAAAATTGAAATAAGAAAAAAACAGCTGCAGTAATCCTAAACCTTGATTTTGCAGATCACGGTCCAAGCGATCAAATCTGACGAGGCGGACGTTGCCCTACAAGTATGCATATTCAGGAAATTTTCATCTTATTAAGCAGGGGTGTTCGGATTTTCGAAGTTGAAATGTTTCCGAGCTTCGAATTGTAATAGAAACTCCGAAAAACCCCTGACTCTAAGGCCACACTTTTACTACTGTAGTTAAAATGTTAAGATTTACAAACTCATTTCGTACTAAGAATTTACTTTGAGGGCATCGAGTTCTGGTCAAACGTGTGCGAGGAGGAAATCACGTTAAGTGTTGAGGCTGAAGTCGCCGCGGAAAACAATCGGGCTCCGGGTAAATCGAGAAGAAAACATCGATTTAAAACAAAATAAACAAATTTTCTTTTCAGAAAGAGTCAGCCGCCACTACGCCAAGGGCGCTGTGCAACATCTTTGTCCTCTTTTGCTGGAGACCCTTGCTAAACACGGTAAATTTGAAAAAAGCCCTAATTACGAAAAGCTGAAACATTTTTGGCAGAGATAAAATGAGGTTGAGAAATGAAACAATGAAATTTAAAAAAATAAGAATATAACAAACAAACTATATTTAGACGAGGCTGATGACGAGGACGATTGGACTCCCGCCAAGGCGGCTGGCGTGTGCGTGATGCTGCTCGCCCAGTGCGTGGGCGATACGATCCTCGACTGTGTCATGCCTTTCTTCGCCCATTTCTCTAGTCAGGACTGGAAGTACAAGGTAAGGGGCGCGGGAAAGTTAGATATTTTGAGAAGTCAATAATAATTTTCAGTATTTTCATAAAGAAAAATCTTAGGTTTTATGCAATTTTGAAAGCAAATATAAATGTAGACCATCTCAGCTTTCTTTTTCAACATTAAACAGATCTTTTAATGAAGAAAATTTAAAATAGAAAAAATCCAATTCGTTTTTCCCAGGAAGCCGCGATCATGGCATTCGGCTCGATTCTGGACGGCCCCGACCCGAGCAAACTCACTCCTCTCGTCCAGCAGGCCATCCCCGCGCTCATCAACTCGATGTCCGATCCAAATGTGAGCGGAAAAACTTTCGATTTTTTGAAACATAATAATCGTCAGAATTATCTCGTGCTACTAAAACTGGGAATTCATTATCCTGCTGTTGTCGTCTTTTGAAACTCATTTGATTTTTGTACGTGTTAGATCTTTGCCAGCAAAAAGAACTGAAAAAGTTTAACAATATTTGGAAAACGCATCAAGAATATTTCATAATAGGAAGGAGTTCGCGTTTTATCAGCTCTCATGATAAAGCATTGAAATTACGCACTTTTTTAAAACTAATCGAGTATATTTCAAATTTTTTTCCGGTCTAAAAAATTCTAGTATGTTTTTTTCATTGAAATTTTTCTGAAATATAGCTCAAATTTGCAGGTGAACGTGCGCGACACGACAGCGTGGACGATCGGTCGAGTGCTGGAGATCTGTCCGGCCATCGTGAACAACGCCGAGCTGCGCGACTCGCTGCTGGGAGCCATGAGCCAGGGACTTGGGCAGGAACCACGCGTCGCCACCAATGTTTGCTGGGTACGAACATCGTTCAAAATTAAACTTAGAAAATTTCGAATTAGTCATTTTTTGTGACAGTTACAAATTGCATTCAAGGAGAGAGAAAGAAAACTTGAAATATCAGGTATTTCGATTTTAGAATTTTTTGTTTATAGTGCCTACAACTTATCAAAATATAATGAAAAGTAGTTGAAATTAAGTTGTCTTGGAACATTACATGATTGAAAGTGTTAAGGAATTTATTTGAAAACTTCTGAAAGATTGAAAAATTAACGTTTTTGTGGAACTTATTTGACAAACTTTGGCTTGCTGTATTAGACATCTTGATTTTAGGGTGAGAGAGTGTAGGCAAAGAGGAGAAATAAGAAAAAGACTGTCGGTGTTCCGGCGGTGTATAATAGAAGAAACCAAAAATATTGTTTACAGGCTATCGTCGCACTGGTGAAGGCTGCATACGAAGCGGCACGGGAGGAGGGAACCGATGTATCGGGCCAGCCCGAAACCTACGCGCTCAGCCACGTCTATCAGGGCATGATCACCGAGTTGGTCCGCGTCACGGACAGACCGGATGGTCATCAGGCCAACCTGCGTCTGGCCGCGTTCGAAACACTCATGGAGCTGATCAAGGACTCGCCCAAGGACTGCTATCAGCATGTTCAGGTTTGGAAAAATTTGGAACTTCTAGAAAAATGACAGCTTTTTGAATTTCCCACAGAAAGGAAACAAGTGAAGAAAATCTTGAGGTTTTATGAAAGTTTCTGTAAAGAAGAAATGAAATTACATTGTGCGATGTTTTCGAACCGCATGAAACAAGATAGTGTTCCTTATCGAGAGACGAAAAAGCGCGTGTCTCCTTTTCGCCTCTCGAAAATATCCACTATCTCGTTTCGTGCGGTTCGAAAACACGTTGCAACGTCTGAATATGTTTTTCTACAGAGCACCACAATGATGATGTTGACCAAGCTGGAGCAACTCCTCAACATGGAAATCGCGTCGACGAATTCGACCGACAAAAACCAGCTGGTGGATCTCCAGGCCCTGCTCTGCGCCACTCTCCAATCCGTCCTGCGTCGCTTGAGAACCGAAGACGCTCCCGTCGTCGGCGAACCCATCATGAAGGGACTTTTACAGGTACTGTATCGGTCAAATCAAGTGAGCCAGTTCGTGTGTTAAAGAGCGCAGAGAAACGAGAGTCAGTGCGGAACAATATAAAGAGGAGAGCAGTACGCAATTTTCTGTCACTCTTTCGTCTTTTCTCCCTACTTTTTCAACACGAAATTTCACTTCATTTGACCAAACAATAAAATGGGGAATTTGAAAATTGGAAAGAAACATTTTAGATCATGTCCCGCGCGACCGGCAAAGGCGGAAATGTTATGGAGGAGGCACTTTTGGCCGTCTCCACTCTGGTTGAAAGTAAGAAAGTTTAAAATTTTTCTTGAAATTAAAAAAATTTCATTTTCCAGCTCTGGGAGTCCATTTCGAGCAGTATATGCCTCTGCTAAAACCTCATCTAATGGCCGGACTCGCCAATCATGAAGAAGCTCAGGTAATTAGCTAGATAATTATGGGTAATTAAGTCAATTAATTAGGTAGTTAAATTAAGATAACTAGCAAGTAATTATCTCCAATTTAGGTGTGTGCGGCCGCAGTTGGCGTGGTGGCGGATCTCTGCAGAGCGCTGGAAGTCAAAATGGTCCCCCACCTCAATGAGATCATGGAGCTGCTCGTCGTCTGTCTCCAGGTAAAAATTGAACAATGACAATTTTGAATTTTTAGATAAGCTTAAAAAATTTGATATAACGAAAATAATTTTCACAGATAGTTAATGTCCTCCCACTGAAATTTGCAAAATAAACTATAAAATAAAATGGGAATGGTATCAGTTTGACTTGTTTCATTTACGAATTTAGCTCATAGATTTGAAAATAAAAAAGATGGTGAAAAATAATAAAAATAAAATTTCAGCATCCCAAAGTCCCTAAGGATGTGAAGGTGGCGATTCTGTCGTGTTTCGGAGACATCGCCCTTTCAATCGGACCGCACTTCGAGCAGTACCTCCCCGTCGTGATGAACATGTTGGCTGCCGCTTCAACCGCCGCTGTCGTCACCAACATCGTAAGTCCAGGACGGATATCGATTTTTTCTTGAAAAATAGAAGAAAATATTGAGTTTATTTCTGTTCTGTAAAAATCTTGAACTTATTTATTATTTTGGGAAAGTTACATTTTGAATCTGCAATGTGCTAGAGAAAAATTTTCAAAATCTTATTTTAAAAATCTAACGAATTATCAATTTGTATTCGAGTTAAAAATGAAAGATTTTCTGAAACTTACAAAAACATTCGCAGGAAGACCAAGACCAATTGGACTACGTGGACTCGTTGAGGGACGCGTGCGTCAACGCGTACACCGGCATTCTGCAAGCCGCCAGACCCGCTGATAATGAGGATCCTCAGGTATAGAAGCCGTCTTCCCAGAAAAGTTGACTTTTTGCGAGCCTCTTTCAAAATTTCCATTTCTAATGCTCTCGCCTTATAGAGTAGTGGATAGCGAGTTCGGCGATTTTTTCCCTTTTTTAAACGATAAGCGAGAGAAAGTTGCAAAATAAGCAAGTTTTAAAGTCTGGATTTAAAGAAACTTTTCAATTAGTATTTGGAAAAAATTTTAATTAATTAAAATTTTTTTTTTTTAAATACATATATATTTTCAGAGAGCCCAGGCTGCCAAGCAAGCCTTCGTCGGATATGTCAACCCAATGATTGAAATGATTCTCAAGTAAGTTCACTTTAACAATACAAACACTTTATATAGGTTTCAAGAATGTTAGAAAGTCTACGTAGCATCTTCGAAAATGATAGTTGGACTTTTTCGAGAGCCATTTATTCAATGAAACATCGATTTTTGTTTTAAAACTTAGCGCAAAACAATTTTTGGCTTTTCCTCGATGAATGGATATGTTTCAACAAATCTAGAAAAATCGAATAAGTTTTTAGTTGTATAATCAGCATGTAAAGTTTTGAAGGAAAAAGCCAAATAAAGAGGCGAATTGAATGTTCAGGTGCTGCGACTTGACGCCGGTGCCCCCATCAGATACACTGATGGCCTCGGTGTGCGGTCTGATCGGGGATCTCGTCTGCATGTACGGAGCCGACATTCTGCCCGCGTTGAACAACGACAAAGTCAGCAATCTCATCAATAAGGCTAGGTTGGTTAAACAAATTTAAGAAATATTTCTATGAAAAATGAAAACATTTTGAAAATTAAAAAGAACATAACTTTATAAATAAAAAAAATCTATTTTCAGAAGAAGCCGAATCAGCAAGACCAAGGCCACCGCCAACTGGGCGTTCAAGGAACTGCGAAAGGTCGGAAAATAAACAATGTTAAATCAGAGAACATAAATTCGAATTTTTATATTCTTAATTCATTGGCAGTCTATAACTAGAGTACCATTTTTTGAAATTTATATCAAGGTATTTTGAAGCATATGTAAAATTTGAACAATTTTTACAAAATCGAGAAAAAATAATGATTTTCTAAAAAATAACTCCGAAACCTTATTTTTAGGTGATGCCCAAGGCCAACGAGGTGAACTTCGACTTCAAGAGCGGCTAAATCCGGGTTCGGAAAATCCCAAAATTTCTTCCAATCACCTCCATCCCTGATTTTTCTCAAATTTGGATTATTCATCTTTTTATCTGTTTTCATTTCGTTTGAAGCTATTTTTCCTATTTCTGTACTTATAGAAAAAGGGGCTCCATTACTCCAAAATTTGATTTTTTGAAACTTTCGAAAACCGGTAATGGCAAAAACCCCGAAACCCCCACACCCTTCGGCCCTGGGATTACGGTACTTGGAACATACGCCAGATGAGTCGAGATTTTAGAGTTCCTATGCTTCAACATAGGACCGCTTTCAAATACCGTAGCCTTTACACCCCCGTTCATGAGAGTTGATATGAAGGTTGAGTGAGCGTGTGTGTCAATTATCTAGTGATTTTAGCAACTTGTAAAAATCATTCCAGCCAGTTTATTTAATTTCTGAACCTGTCCTTCAACGTTGGAATGACTTGTACAAGTTTTCCCTACCCCATTTTACGTGAGAGAGTCTCATTGTTTTTTTTTTCTAGAAAATAGTCAGATTTTTTTTGCATCGACTAATTTTATTCGAAATTTTCCTAGAGCGGTTAAGACATCGTCCTAAAATATCTCATTTTGAGCAAATGATTTTTGGCTTTTGAATATCACAAGCGGTTTTCGAGTCCTATGCTTCAATATGAGGCTAGAAAGCCAAAAACCATTATTTTTCGATTTTTATTGTCGGAATATTCGTATATTTACACGCATTCTAAGCACGGGTTAACTCTTATTTATTTTGGACTTTTTCTCAAAAAATTTATTTTTGGCGCCTAAAATTTATCTCGGTGAAAATCTAACTAGGTTTCACAATTTTTGGTTCAAAAACTTTATTTAATTTATTTTTAACACAAAAATTGCATCAATTCGACAGTTTTAATCTGGAGCCTAGAAATGCGTTTAAAATTCATCTCATTTTATGTTTGTTTCTTCTTTTCCATATTTCTACAGTGAAGATCCTGAATACGAGTATCATTTTTTCTCTGGTTTTTTTTCTTCTTCTTTTTAATTTTTAAACTTTACACAATTTTCTTTGATTAAGGCTATTGGAAGATGTCAAATTTCTCAACAAATTAAAAATCTCAAAATTTCCAATAACTTTGACATCTCGTCGTAGACTGGTAATTGACGGCAGTTTGGGGATCAAACATTTTTTTTGTTTGAGATCAATTTTTTGATCCCCGAATTTTCCGTCGATCGTTTTTTTTTCGTGTGAGAGAGTGAGTGAGAGGCCCAGCCCCCTTGACCCTCCCCCAATTTTGGAGATTTTTTATTTTTGGAGGACCAAAAATTCGAGAAATTTTCAACAACAAAAAAATTCATGTTTACTGAGAAGATTTTATTTTCGAAGTAAAAAATGATTTTTTTTGCTGAAATTCCACGATTTTTGATCCTTATCAAATTGAAAAATTTCCGAAATTCCCTATCCCTTAGTCTGTTCTTCTTGACTTTTTCTGATTCGCTGAAAAACACTACATTTCTCTCGACAAAATTCATGCACTGATTGTACTCGATTTTTTCGTTTGTAGATTTTCTAGACTTAGTCGAAAATTTGCCGTAGTTTTGGGTTTTTTCTTCTGATCATCTCTCACAAATTTATCGTATATAGGGTGCGATTTTTAATTTTTATTTCTATTGTTTTCTTGAATTATTTACCTCAAATCACGAAGAGAAAAAGTAAAGAAGAATAGAGCTAGCTTTGTCTAATTTTCAGGAAAATGTTGCTTTTAAATCCGACGGAATGTGGTATTTCAAATAAGCTATTTTTATTAGTCAATTTATCCCAATTATCCCCTTTCTTCCGGAAGGTCTTGCTAGATCGTGTTTGAGTTGTTTGACTGCAGAGAACGCTTATCAGCTACTACTGGATATCGGTTGCGTTGCTATCGATGTCTTGGCTCTTCAAATTGTCAAACTGGATTGGATCGCTTACCACAAACAACGGTAAATATTACGAAGACGGAAATCTACAAATTTTGAGATACGTTTTTCGAAAATGGCCACTAATTACTGTCCTTTCCGGAATAACTCACTACAGAGTGGGTATTTTCGAAGGGTGTGTTAACATAAGTTGATCAATTATTTATTGTTTTTTTAATCTATTCGAACGCATTTAAAACAGTTAAATTTTCTGGCAATGATATTGTTGCAAACAATGGAGAGTAAATGACGGGATTAGGGCTGTCTAAAGTTCGAAAGATCGAACTTCCAGACAATTCGAAGTTCAGTTCAGTTCGTACAACCCTGATTAAAAGGAATATTTATTTCAGTTGCAATTACCCCTCACCACTTTTGGATGTCTGTATAATGTGCATTGAGATTAAATCAGTATTTCACATTTTATTGAATAAAATTTCTGTATGAAATCTGAGATTAGTATAATCAAGCTTTATTTTATGCTATTTTTCCGACTTCTTGCCATTTATTCGTTTGTGGATCGTATTCCTCGATTGAATTACAGAAATTTCCAGATTTTTGAACTCTAAGTTAACAAATATTTGGTATAAAGATATGCAAATCTCAGCTCACCCTCCGATTGCATACAATTTTCCATTAGAGACAACAAGCGAATGATAGTATCTTGTATAATTCATATCAGCGATTCGAGAAATTCGATTGTCAACTGGAGCTGAGGGGTCGAAACACAGACAGGATATTAATACACCATAGCTAAATATATAACGATACATTATTTATCATACAAAATTAACGACGTCCATTCTCCTCCAGTTATGTAAATTTTTCCATTTAGTGATACAACTCCGAAAGAGTGTCGTTCTTCTGGAATCTCTCCAGTTTCAACCCATTCCTGTTCGTCGTCTGATAATCGATATATCTTTCTACTTCCCCAACCATCAATAACTGAATATCCATAATTACGATAATGAATATGCTATAATGTGACCGTATAAAATTTCATCGCATGTTATTGCTTGAGCCTTTTCAATTGGAAGAGGAAATGTAGGTCCTATTTGCCATTCTCCATCCATTAAAACCTGAATTAATTATTTCATGGACTTTCATTCGATCTTCTTACATTAACTCGATTCGTACGATTCCTTGTTTTAGAATTTTCTCCACCCAGATAATAGAGCTTGTCTTTGAAATAAGTGATAGATGCATATTCACGCCATTCAGGAGGAGCTGGATCTGTAAAGTTCTTTGAATTGATCATTCGTGGATTTGTTGAGCAGACCTCTAGTGATTTGTCGAGTATTCAAGTCAAATATTTCAAATGATTTATATCCGTTAATTGCAAAAATCTGAAGCTTAAGAAATTATTTAAAATAACGAACATAAGAATTTACTTTATTCAGTGTAGTTGCTACTTGATATGACCAATACCAGTTGTGGAATTTTGCAATCTCTTCGACTGAGAAAGCATATGAATTGAACAAGCATATCCTTCCTTCCCATTTGTAATTATTTAAATAGAAACCTAAATTATTACGAATCGTTTCAAAGTCTCTTACTTAGTTTTCAACATAATTTCTTACAATAGAATAAGATTTTATGCGAATTATCGAATGAATTGTCTCCACCAATCTGCAAATTATTCATATCTCGGATTAATTAATTCATTGTATTATTAATTAATGGGATTTCAATTCCTTTTTGAAATCATAAATTCCATTTTAGTAATGAATTATTTATTTTAAAAATGCCAAAAACACCATTTTATTGAGGAAAATAAATGTGACTACTTTTCCAGATAAATTCCCCTAAAAAATCTTATAATTACTTGACTTGTCATCTACAATTATCAAATTGAGCCGAAATTCTGCATACATAAAAACACATGTAAAAATAGAAGTTTTCAGTTTCAATTCAATACGATAAGTGTAGGAATCAGAACCGAAGTCAAATTGAATATGAAGGTTGGCCCAAAACTTGTGTCCTCTCTGTAGCTTTTGAAATGTCATGTATAAATACAATTATCTGCATGATAGATTGCTTATTATGGGAATGGTAATGACTCTTCACTTACGGCTTTGTTTAGATGTACTTCAAATCGTTGCATGTTGAGAAGGACCAGAGAGTCGAATGACTCAGTGATATCGGCGAACTGTTTGAAGTCCTCGTCGTAGAGCTGAGTCGACTTGACAACCAGCTTCCTGTCCGCCCATCCAACACTCGCTACTTTCTTCTCGATCAATTCTTTAAGCGTTATTCCTTCAGGAACGGTTTCGATAAGCGTTTTACTTTCTGCAGAGCTGTCATCCATGAGTCTGATGGAAACCTTGACCTCTCCCATTTCGCCTAAATTATTTCCTCGATATTAAATATTAAAATAATGCAAATAAAATTTAAACATATATAATTAACAAAGCAAAATTGAACTGCATCTTATGAATATGATAAATGAATTAGCAAATGTCTTTTATAAAACTTCTTATCATTGATTTTATCGCGGCCCTTCTATTGCTACTGAAACTTCTACAGAATGATAAATGTTATCGCAGATTCAATAGCAAAATCTAGATGCAGAATTTATTATTTTGACTAAATTTAAGATAGTTGAATTACAATCTATTAACAGCAATATTGTTGAGTGTCATTAGGGATAATCATATATGATAAAAAGAGTCATAACAATTCCACTTCAAAAATTATCCAAGACTTAATTTCAACTACAACTAATTTCAAAAATTTTAGAAATTAAATTCAATTTAAAAAATATCTCAAGAGAAACTATATCTTACTTCAAACCCAGATTGAATTAAAACAAAAATCGCAAATGGCATAGCATTTTTCAATTTTATTATTTCTGCAAAAATTGTATTGATGCATATATCAACTATAAAACCGTTCATTCGTCATGATTTTTCTTCGCTAAAATTTCGATTATGATAAATGCTTTAAAATTATGCATCAATTCTATCTTTCCATACTATGGCAAGCGATAAAACGTTTTTTTTTTTTTTATATTAAGATTAATTGCTTCTTTGTTCAAATCAAAGACGAACATTTGTGCAAATGTTTGCTTAGAAGAAAGAGTGAAATTGATAAGATCAGGTTCTAAAACAAACCATTTTTCCTAAAGATATGCATATATTATAAAAAAAAAGTTATTAAGTGATAAACTAGAGCTCCGCGCTATGCTCGCTTGCTTGTCGCTCTAGGTGCCAGCCTACAGCTGGCCTAAAGTTAATTTTTATTTAAAAAAATTGAAAAATCAAATAAAAATAAATTTATATAAAATATCATTTGCTCTCGATTTGATTTTGATCATGAAATTTAAATTCTTTAAAAAATCAATAATCATTAGGAGCAATAAAACAAGCTTTTACATTGAATAAGAATTAATAAGAGAATAATTATGTCGAATATTTTGTGAGGAAAAATCTTATCATCAGATTTGAAAGTTTTCGGTCTGATATAAGATTCTTCATTGTCTAATGTTCTCTTATCCATAATGACAAATATGAATTGAAAATAGGCTACGTTATTTCTCAGCAAAATTCAAATATCGGATCGAAAACTTTCAAGTCTGCTTATCATAAAAGTAATAATTTTGAAAATGATTAGAAATTAGAACTAAATAAATCAAGGAATTTTTAATCAGTTGAGCAATAATCTGCTCAATTTCAAATGCCATCCAAAATGTCGTCTCGCATTCAAATGAAATAATATCAGGAGGAAGAAAGTAAGAAGCTTTAATAAATGTTAAATGGCTGTAGAAAGGTAAGTGAAAGATAAGATGGGATGACTGTTCACAAGAAAGACAAAAATAAAAATTAAAAATGGTTCTAATGACTAAAGGTAACACAATTAGGAGATGTCTGAAAAGACAAGATTTGAAAACTCATTAAACATGCACGACAGAAGTCGATGAAATGATGATGTCGGTCACTTTACCGAGTGCTTGAGAACACACAGATCTAGGGACTATTTTCGTCAGGCGAAAATAAACTAGAGAGCAAGTCTCGCACGAGTGAATTCATAGTTATGATACCAGGTCGCGTCATGAAAAGTTTTATTAATTACAAGCTAGAGAGTGAAATTTGCCAAGAAGATATCCTGAGGGTAGATCGCAAAGGCCTTCTGACAACCGTCCTCTCTCTCTCTCTCTCTAGGTCTGCTCGCAAGCAATTCCTCTTTCCCCTTTTTTCTTTCCCCCTCTCCCCCTTTCTACCGATCTCTCGCTGTGACGTAGATTGCGCGGGAGTGCGGTAGATTTGAACGTTCATTTCTAAATTTTCTAAAAATAATTGATTTTCGTGTTTTAAAATTTGTTCAATTAAATAAAAAATTCAGGAAATCAAAAATCGTTAAAATGGACTGGGAAGAACAGGTCCGTGAGGACGATTTGGCTGCCCAGGCTGGGGACAAGTGAGTTTTATTTTTTATTAAAAATAAGTTGAAAATTCAAACAATATTTAGAAATAAAATTGAAAAATATAACATTTCAGTGACAAAAACTACGAGGACCGTATCTCGAAGATTCGTTTGAATGACGAAATCGACAAGAAGTTCGGCTTCGAGCGATACCAGGAGGCCGAAGAGCGGAGCGCCTATCTCATCAACATTCAGCCGGTCGGCGATTTAAAAACAAATTGTGATTTCTGAAAATTCCGAGATGATAAAAGTTTAGACTCTTGGATTAGTGGAGAATGAAGTTGACTTAGGAAGGAATAAGCCATGTTTATTTTAAAAATTTTGTAGAAATCGCATATTTGCTGAATGCGGCATTTTATGATATTTACAACTTTTTATAAAAAAAAAACCATATAAATACAAAATTTTCAGTCCGAAATCATCGATGACCAGACGAAAACCGTCACCGCGGCCGTCGACTTCTACTTCATCCAGGAGGATGGCAGCCGATTCAAGGTTTTTTTTTTAAAGAAATTTCCAGATCATCTTTTTCTATAAGTTATTGGAAAAGGACGATAAAAAATTAAAACAATGCTAAGCAATTAAATAAAATATAAACAACAATTCCCAGATCGCCTACCCATTCCGGCCCTACTTCTACATCGCCTGTTTGAACGACGCGGAATATCAAGTCGCCACTTATCTGACCAAGAAATACGGTAACATGATTCACGTGGAAAACGTCTGGAAAGAGGATCTGGATTTGGTAAAACTAGTTCTTTTTTATTAAAATTTTTGAGAATTCAAAATATGATAGATTTGCCAAATACTATTTTTCAGACCTTTATATTTGATTCTATGAAGAGTTTGAAACATAGAAGATGAAGGAAAAATGAGCTATCTTATAGTTTTGGGTTCCGTTTTTTTACTTTCTGAATATAGTGTCTGAAGTTCAAAGGAAATTGAAGCATACTTTAAAAATAAAAGATCGAAAGAAAACATTTTCTAAAAACATGAAAAAATAAATTAAAGGATCACCCTTTCAGAGAGATCAGCTCTCTTCTACTTATTCTAAAATTATCAAAAAAAACCTTTCAGAAAAACCACCTGTCTGGAATCCAGCGGTCGTATTTGAAGATTTCGTTTTCGTCGATGGTCGAATTGGGCAAATTGAAGCGCGACTTGATGCCGCTCATCAGGAAAAACAAGAACCGCGTCAAGAACGAATCGACTTACACCGCTGCGCTGGCGAGGTTCTATTCTTCTTTTTTTAGTCTTTGAATCTAGAAAATGCCAAAATGAGTGTTTTTTGAAGAATTTTGAAATGATATAGACAATATGGCAATATTCGTAAATCTTTAAAACGTTATCTTCCAGACACATGGGCGGGTTAAACAATCACGAAGCTCTGGATGATTTGCTTTCCCAAATCATCGACATTCGGTAAGTTTTCAAATTCAAATACGTTTCAAAAGTAATTCATAAAAGGATGACAAAATTGCCCTCAATTTTCTAGATAAAGAATTCTTTAAAAATAAAACAAGTCTTTAAAGAATAGAAAATGTTTAAAAATAGTAATTTAGAGAGCACGATCTACCGTATCACATGCGAGTGGCGATCGACGAGAAGATTTTCGTGGGCAAGTGGTACGCAGTCAGAGGACTGGGACCAAATAGGATACCTCAGATTAAAGCGTAAGATTTCTTTTTACGTTTTTATTAAATGTTTTAGGTTTTGTAGGCTACAAATAAACATTGCTCATTTTGGAAAGCTTTAGAATATAAGAGAACTCTGAAACTAAACAAAACCATCGTTTGTAATCAGATTAGAACGTTTTTCACCGCAAATGTCCCCACTTATGCGGTCAATGTATCCCAATCAGCGTTTGCAATTAATATCCTTAATAATGGGACGAGATATAATGATACCGAATTTTTGCGGTGGAAAATGTCCCAACGTCTGTGTTGTAATTTCTGCAAGTTGGTCGTTTAACCAGCATTTTCTCTTAGTTTATTTGAAGACTGAAGTTTTTTGAGGCTGATACACATAATTTTGTTTTTAACTTTCCAGCCCTCCCCAAGAAATCCTCGTGCCAGTCGAGCCGGTGGTGATGGCATTCGACATCGAGACGACGAAATTGCCGCTGAAGTTCCCCGACAAGAATAGCGACGAGATCATGATGATTTCGTACATGGTAAATTTTGGAAAACACAAATAAATAATTCTTTCCAAAAATACTTTGATTAGTTTTAGTTTTTTTCAAAATTTATTGAAAAACAAACTTGAAAGCATTCTATGAGTTTCCTAAAACAAAAAAAATCAGATCGACGGTCGAGGTTTCCTAATTATCAACCGCGAGATCGTCTCATCGGACATTGAATCTTTCGAATACACACCTAAGGAAGAGTTCAAAGGCGAATTCCATGTTTGGAACGAAGCGAACGAGAAAGCGGTTATTAGGAGGTCAGAAAAATATTTTATTTTTTACGTTTCGAGAAAAGTTATATCGTCAAGAAAAAACATTATTTAGATGGTTAAAATAGAAATGTAAGCTGTTTCTAGTTAAAAAATTTAAGAGTGAATGTCAGTAAGGACCAAAGTCGGTATAAACAGGGGTCCGTAGATTTGGCTAATTTTCACATATATAGTTCAGTTTTTCACGCTGATTCTCATGGTGCCATTTGTTTTTCGTAAAAATTATCGTATGCAGGATTACGGTAGTTTGAAGTTTTGACAGATCCGACTTCGGGAAAAAATTCATTACTTTCTTATTTGTGGACGAAATCGAACGGGGTTTTCAGTATTGGATAGCCCATGAAAAACTCTACAAATAATGTAACTACGACCACCTGCTACGGTCAATAACTTTCTTCCAAAAAATTAATTTCCGAAAAAGTGACCATGACCGGCGATGGTTTTTCGCGATTTTGACCCCATCGATGTCTCGGGGAACAGGCTGGAAATTGCCTTATTTTATAGAGAATTTAATTCTGAATAAAAATGTGTAACTTTTTCGAAAAATGGGTGTGGTTCCTGGGGTCAAATAACTCACCGAATGCATAAAATTAGGGTGATTTTCATAAAATAAAATTTCAAAAATTCATAACTCCTTGTATTTTACACAAAATTTCATGATTCTTTTTTTATTTTGTAGATCCTGTCGAGGAGAATAGGAAAAAAATAAAAATAAAGTTTAAAAAAAAATTTTTGGCGAGAAAAAGTTATCCGAACTTTCCCTATATGCTCGTACTGTGTTTACACGTAAATGACGTTGAAAAAATTTGTTCTTCCAGTATGTTGTGTAGATGGACATGGTGAACAACTTTCATTCCAAGACTGACCTCGGATTCACATTCGTATGAGCTACAGAATTTTTTGAAGCTTTACAACCAATTAATGCAAAGTGCCGTTTGACAGGAAATTTCAAAAAATCATATCTTCTTGTGTATCAGGCTAAATTTCGTGATTATTTTTTTGTTTTGGAGATCTTGAATAGGAGAATAATGTAAAAATAACAAGGGAATGTTTAAAATTATTTTTAACGAAAAAAGTTACCCTATATACCCGTCAGGGCTGTTGCGGAATCGAATTTTAAAAAAATCGGAGTCGGAGTCGGAAGTGACATTTGAATTTTTCGCGAGGTCGGAGTCGGAGTCGGAATCGGAGTTGAAATTCTCGTGAGGTCGGAGTCGGAGTCGGAGTCGGAATTTAAATTCTCGTGAGGTCGGAGTCGGAGTCGGAATCGGAGTTGAAATTCTCGTGAGGTCGGAGTCGGAGTCGGAAGTTCCGACGCCAAAAATCGCCGGAATTTGCGGAGTCGGAGTCGGAATTTGTTAAAATTTAACCAAATCGAAAGATTACGCCCAAAAATTCTTAGCTAATGCCTTATTATACTTCTAACAAATTTTTACGTCTTATATTCTCACCAGAGCTGAGACGAAATTTCGATTTCGAAAGTCGAAAATCGAAATTTCGAGAGTTTTTGAGCCATTTCGATTGCGATTTCGAAAAAGTTTAATGACCAGTTTCGATTTTGAATTTTAAAATTTCAATTTCGTCTCAGCTCTGATTCTCACTGGAGAGCGATCATTTTTATTTGAATGCCTTCTTCATTATTTAGCCCGCCGCAGGCGAAGGTGAATAAAATTCATTCCTCTAGCAATTTTTTCATAGGAAAATCAGCTTATCGGATAAAATTTCTCCTATAAATAACTAATTGCCTTGGAACTTTCTTTATACACAATAGCGAAAGACATAATTGCTAGTTGCATTGATAATCTCTAATATATTCCCTTATTGAAATGCTAGTAGGAGTTTTTTTGTTTTAATTTTTGGAGAGTTAAGAATATTTTAAAGAAATACCAAATGGTACGCTAGAATTTCGTTGCAAAATTGAAGACAGAATGCTATTTTTGGGTGATATTTTGATGCTCAAAAATTTGCAGAAAATTGGCTATTTTTCTATTCTTAATGTCGGAATTCCGATCATTTTTGGCCGGAGTCGGAGTCGGAGTCGGAATTTAAATTCTCGAAAAGTCGGAGTCGGAGTCGGAGTCGGAATTTAAATTCTCGAAAAGTCGGAGTCGGAGTCGGAGTCGGAGTTGAAATTCTCGAGAGGTCGGAGTCGGAGTCGGAAGTTCCGACGCCAAAAACCGCCGGAATTTGCGGAGTCGGAGTCGGAGTCGGAACTTCCGCAACAGCCCTGATACCCGTACTGTGTTTACAAGAGTAATGTGGGTTAATGTCGAAGTTTTTCATAGAATTTTGTAGAGCTCTTCAAGTTGAACAACTTTTGTTCGAGAATTTATTCTAGAATGTGTACACACAGGGAGATATGAATTTTTGAAATTTTCTTTCATGAAAATCATCCTGATTTTACGCATTCAACGAGTTTTTTGACCCCAGGAACCACACCCATTTTTCGAAAAAGTTACACATTTTTATTCAGAATTAAATTCTCTATAAAATAAGGCAATTTCCAGCCTGTTCCCCAAGACATCGATGGGGTCAAAATCGCGAAAAACCATCGCCGGTCATGGTCACTTTTTCGGAAATTAATTTTTTGGCGGAAAATTATTGACCGTAGCAGGTGGTCGTAGTTACATTATTTGTAGAGTTTTTCATGGGCTATCCAATACTGAAAACCCCGTTCGATTTCGTCCACAAATAAGAAAGTAATGAATTTTTTCCCGAAGTCGGATCTGTCAAAACTTCAAACTACCGTAATCCTGCATACGATAATTTTTACGAAAAACAAATGGCACCATGAGAATCAGCGTGAAAAACTGTACTATATACGTGAAAATCGACCAAATTTACGGACCCCTGTTTATGCCCCTTTGTTAAGACTTTGGTTTTTGCTGACATTCACTCTTAAATGAAAATACTATTTTCAGAGATGTGAAACATTCTTAAAAGTTTGAAAAAAAAATGAAATAAAACTTGCCAGATTCTTCGACCACATCCTCACCGTCCAGCCTAACATCATCGTCACCTACAATGGGGACTTTTTCGATTGGTGCGATTTTTTATCTTCAAAAATCTTAAAATTGCTAAAGCATCAATTTAAAAAATCGTCAAACCGTACAATCAGGCCTCAAAATTTTGCACACACTCCCATGTTAAACATGACATAGGAGTGTCAAACACTTGCAGGCCTGGCCAAATATCAAATACTCAAAAGTCGAGCATTTCATGCTTTTCTGAAACTTTAATTTTTTCATTTTTAAAATTAAAAATTGCAGGCCCTTCGTCGAGACGCGTGCGGATATTCACGGTCTGGACATGATGACGGAAATCGGTTTCTCCAAGGATTCGCTCAAAGAGTACAAGTCCAGGAACTGCATTCACATGGACGCTTTTCGGTAATAATTTGCTTTAATCAGACTTGTGCAAGTGTCTTCAAACTGTATTATTCATTATTTGGTAAATTATCTCCAGTCAGTTTTTCATTACTATTCCTCATCACGCGCTTAGAGACGATGGAGGAGTTTTTGCAGTTGTTTTCTTGCAAGCCTGGCTTTAATTATTTTAGAGCATAAAAATCTTCGCTCCTATAATCAGACGTGAAACCATGAGATTTATTGGGTTTCCTGAAACATATGAAAAAAGTTATGATTTTTCCAGATGGGTACAAAGAGACTCGTATCTGCCGGTCGGAAGCCAGAACCTGAAGGCAGTCGCGAAAGCGAAACTTCGATACGATCCCGTCGAGGTCGACCCCGAGAAAATGTGCACCATGGCCCGCGAAGAGCCCCAGGTTTGCGAAATTCATTAATTCGTTTTTAAACTCCTTGTAGTTCCCCCACCCTCTTTTTTCTTTTGCCATGCTATTTCCAAAAAGAGTGGCATTAGGAATAGGATCGGAACTACAATGAGCCATTTTCTTATGAACCCGATTGAGAATTTAGTCTTTTTACCTTGAAAGCTTTTCTATTTATTTTGAAACATAAAAATATCTAAATAGACTCAGAGGCCCAGCATTATTGAACATTTCGTTTTTTTTTAAGACTTAGACACTCTCTGAAACCTACTAAAATATTCTTTGTACATTTCAGAACCTCGCAAATTACTCAGTTTCTGATGCGGTGGCGACGTACTACCTCTACATGAAATACGTTCATCCGTTCGTGTTCGCGCTTTGTACGATCATTCCTTTGGGACCGGATGATGTAAGTTATTTCAAATTTATGTTTTCAAAAAATCCGAATCAGACGTTGGAACGTGTTTTCCACCGCAAAAAGTCGTCATCGTCTCTCACCGTTCCATTATTAAGGATAGTGACGCAAAACTGACTGAGATAATTCATCTCACAAAGAAGGACATTTGCGATGGAAAATGTCCCAACATCTAATCTGGATCTAGGGGGCTTTTTAACAAGAATTTACGGAAATTTCTCGATAAATTTTTGTACGTATATCGCCTCATATGCACAACAATCTAAAATGTTATTTTGAAAATAAATTTTACAAAAAAAATTAGAGAATTTGATTTGTTTTTTTTTTTTTTTCGAAAATTTGAATTTTTCAGGTCCTTAGAAAGGGCTCGGGCACCCTGTGTGAGGCGTTGCTGATGGTGGAGGCCTTTCACAACAACATCATTTTCCCCAACAAGTACACCGGCAGCGAGTTCGACAAAACTACCAAAGACGGGCATAGGTACGACTTTTCCAAATATTTCATAAATGGACCCCCACACATAGGCGAAAATTCATAACTCGTCTCCCTCGATTATTTATGAGATTTCGATCTTAATAACTATCCATAAAAATCACTATTTTAACAAGAAATGTATTTTCAGGATCGAACTCGAAACCTACGTCGGAGGACATGTTGAAGCGCTTGAAGCGGGCGTCTTCAGAGCCGACATTCCAGTCAGGTAACTCTTTACTTGTTGATTTATTATTCATAATAAGCTCATAACGAAAAGAGTACTTGAAATTTTATAAGGCATTATTTTGAAACTTATCAAAACACGCAAACTGAAAATTTGATTCTTCTTGTTGTTTCGACGATTTTTGGTCAAATTTTTGCAATTAGTGAACTCTCTATGAAAACGAAGGTTGTGATACTTACCTTATATATAATCATATATTGAAACATAGGAAATTCCGAATTGTTGAAACTTCATATTATTTACTTCAAATGGAAATCTTATTACTTACTAATGAGATGGAAATTATTTCATGGATATACCGCTTTCTAAAACTGAATTTTCAAGTCCACTTTTATCCAGATTTAAAAATTTTATAGATTCCGCCTCGTGCCTACAGCACTGGCCCGTCTTCAAGAGGAAGTGCCAGCCACAATCGAGAAGGAAATGATCAGGGAGTTTGGCATCGAGCGAAAGCAGATCGTCGATTTTGAAGAGAGGGTAAATTGTTTGATTTTTAAATGCACCATTTTCTGTTTTTTTCTTAAAATTTGTTTAAACTATGAAAAAGTATATATGAAATTTTTCAGTGCGCCGAAATCCAAGAGCAATTCGCCGAACTTCTGGCGATTCCAGCCAGGTATATTCTTTCGAATTCTAAATGTTTAGGAGAATTGAAAATTTGATTTTTCAGGTCCGAAAACCCGAGAATCTATCACCTCGACGTTGGAGCCATGTACCCGAATATCATTTTGACGAATCGGCTGCAGGTTGGAAAAAATAAAAATTTGAAGTCTCAAAAAATTCTAGATCTTGAATTTCATGACTAAATAATTCTTCATTATTCTAATTTTTCTTTAGAAAATTTGTCAATTTTAATTTTTCAGCCCTGCGCGATGATCACCGAAGAGACCTGCATGTCCTGCTGCTATAACACCCCGGACGCGCAGTGCAAACGGGTCATGGACTGGGAGTGGAGGGGCGACATCAGTAAACTTTTGAATTTTCGAAAAATCACCCTTTTCAGATCTAGGGAGGGCAATCGTCAGAAGACCCTTGCGATCTACCCCCTATAATATTTTCTATGCAATTTTATATCTCTAAGCTAACACTTTCGCTCCGCATGCTCAGTCATAACGAAAATTTTGTTCATGTAACCTATCCCCTGGTATATTTTCCTCGCCTGACGAAAGTGCTCCCTAGGTCTGGCCCTTTTTACTAAAATTATCTTCTGAAAGATCGTTTTTCGTCTATTAGAAAATTGCCTCTTTGGAAGAAAAAGAATGAAACTTAGAAATAAAGGACCGTCTTTGAAAAATTCGTTTTTCAGTTCCCGCCTCGAAAAACGAGTACCAGCAAATCAGACAGCAGTTGGAAGCGGAATTCTTCGATAAACCGCCCAAACCGTTCCATTTGCTAGAAAAGAACAGACGAGAGCAGATCGAGAAGAAGAGGGTGGCCGGTAAAATTTCGATTTTTTAATCTAATTTTTGAACAGACTTCTTAAAACTCGACCCGCAGAAAAATAGAGTCATACCGAGAGAGAAAAAAGAGGATATCTTCTTTTCTTTTCTCGAAAAGATATACTATTTTTTGCGGGTCGAGAGTTTTGAGAGGTCTGTTCCTGAAACTAATCAAATTTTTTTTCGATTATTGCCGTCGGGTGTATGGCCGAGCGCACGTGACGAGAACGGAGAAGCGGCAGACGATGATCTGTCAGCGGGAGAACGCCTTCTATGTCGACACCGTCAAGGCGTTCAGGGACAGGAGGTAAGATTTGAAGAAAAAGAAGATCAATTTTCAGTAAAATAAAAAATGAATTTTCTATCAAAGGCTAGATCTTTAAAACACGCCCTATTAAAGCTATGCTTATAAAAGCTTATTTAAAAATCGTATCTCAGATACGACTATAAAGAGATGCTGAAGAAGGCCAAGGGCGAGCTGGATTCCACCCCGAAAGATGATGTCGCTGGAATCAAGGCTGCTCAGGGTTAGTCGATTTTCTTGAAAGACTTGATAGGACGTCTCCTTTTGTTGTAGCTATAATTAAACACAAATTTCAATGTTTGCAAAAATTGGAAAGTCGGCTAAGACATTTGATCGAGCCAAGGTACTTTTTTCAAATGAAAAATTCTTAAATAAAAACTCAAATAAACACAAATGTGTTCAGCTCGCGTCGTTCTGTACGAATCCCTCCAACTCGCCCACAAATGCATTCTCAACTCTTTCTACGGATATGTCATGCGGAAGGGTAGTAGATGGTAAGATTTAAAAAAAAAAAAAAAAAAAAAAATAAAAAATAAAAAAAATAAAAAGGAAAAACTTTGAAAAAAAAAAACATCTTCAATTTAATTTTTAAGTATAAAACCCTAAAAAAAAAAAAAATATAAATTCTCAGGTTCTCCATGGAGATGGCGGGCATCGTTTGCTATACCGGGGCGAAGATCATCACCGAGGCGCGAAAGTTGGTCGAGCAGATCGGCAAACCCCTCGAATTGGACACTGATGGTGGGATTTTTGTTTTCACTTTTAAAACATTTTAAAAATCGTTTTATAAAAAAAATAAAACTTTCAGGAATCTGGTGCCTCATCCCAGCCTCTTTTCCGGAAAACGTCACTTTCCAAGTCAGAAACCACAAGAGGAAGTCGGTTACCGTCTCGTATCCAGGTAAATAGATAATTAAGATACAAAATACAAAAATTAACTTAAAAGAATAAATTTAAAACATAAAAATTAAAAAAGAAAAATACAAAATACAAATAAAAATATCACAAATTTGCAGCCGCGATGCTGAACGCGCTGGTCTTTGAGAGCTTCACCAACCACCAGTACCACACGCTGCAGGAGGACAAAAGTTACAAAATCGAATCCACAAATTCGATTTATTTTGAGGTTAGTCAATTTCTAATATTCTTTGAAAATTAGCGGTTTTTTTTTTTTGAAAAAAAAGTTAAAGATTTTTTAGAAGCATTTCTGAATTTCATTTTTCTAGGTTTCTCTATAGTTTGAGAAGATTTGATATTTTGAAGGTAAAAATGTGAATTGTGGATTAATAGAATTTCTTGAAATATTCCTATTTTTTTCTATTTTCTAGCTATGCTGTTGTATTCCGATGCTTATCAAAATGTTTGAAGGAATTTTGCGTTTTAGAAATCTTGAAACATGAGAAAAACATTGATTTTTCCAGGTCGATGGTCCCTATCAGTGCATGGTTTTGCCGGCTTCTAAGGAGGAGGGCAAAAAATTGAAAAAGAGGTTTGTTAAACAAGTTGAACATTAAAAAGAAGTAATCATAAAAATAAATTTGACAAAACATGTTTGCAGATACGCGGTGTTCAATTTGGACGGTTCGTTGGCCGAGCTGAAGGGTTTCGAGTTGAAGCGCCGAGGCGAGCTCAACATCATCAAATACTTCCAGAACTCCGTTTTCAAAACGTTTTTGAGGGGCAGCACGCTGGAGGAGGTAGAAATTAGCATAATTAACAAAAAATCCCAAAAATTTTAAGAAAAGAAGCTAGAAGAATTTTTGATAAAATTATCAAAGATCTAAATTCAGGTCTACGGAAGCGTCGCTTGCGATGCGAACCACTGGTTGGACATTCTGTTCGATAAGGTATGTTTCAGAAAAGGCATAAATTGAACCTCAAAAATCTTATATTTCGCTTATGATACAAAACAAGCTACCCAAAGATCAAATAAGCTACGACAAATTTATACTTTTTCCATTGAAAAGCTTGTTTGTTTCTAAAATGTTTTTCATTGAAAAAACTTGCTAAAGTTAATAAAAAAAAATCAGAAAGTAATTTGTTTAGGGCGCAGAAATGTCTGATTCCGAACTGTTCGACCTGATCTCGGAGAACCGCAGTATGAGCCGCAAACTGGACGATTATGGGGCGCAGAAGAGCACGAGTATCAGCACTGCAAAACGACTGGCTGAATTCCTTGGGGCCGAAATGGTGCAGGTAGATCAATGATCAGATGTTGGAACATATCTTTCAAAAACCGGCTTTCATATCAGAATTTGTTATTTATTTCTAAAAAAGATATTTTGAGGATGCCGGCTTAGCGTGCATGTTCGTGATTTCAAGATACCCGATTGGAGCCCCGGTCACAGAACGCGCCATTCCTGTAGCGATTTATCAGGTAAAAAACGTTTGAAAAAGTTGCAAAAAATGCAATTTCAAGAAAACATCGTATTTATCACGTAAAAAGTGAGTTTCAAGCAACAATGATAGGCAATGAAATTTGTGTCGTTTTTTAATTGGAGTCTTCGATTGGAAAATGAACTATACTTCAGGCCGATCCGAAAGTCCGTCTCCACTACCTGAGAAAGTGGACCAAGCAACCTGGCCTGGAACTGGAAAAGTGCGAAATTCGAGAGGTTTGATTTGTTTGTTTAGTTTTTTATTATTGCGATTAATCTCGTGCATTTTTATCATGACCTTTAGATTGTTTTTGAACCTATTTGGCCAATGGGTCTATAGCGTTATTCACCAAAAATTTCGGTGAATAACGCTCGCCCTCCAAATCTATTTAGTGATTTAGATCATTCAACCATTTTTTGTATTCATTTCTTCGAAATATTTCTTGAAATCGACGAAAATCATGGTTTTCAAATTTCAGCTTTTGGACTGGGACTATTACCGCGAGCGTCTGGGCTCCTGTATCCAGAAAATCATCACGATTCCGGCCGCTTTGCAGGTAAACTGAATGCGTAAAAATATCCCCGAAATTAATTTAACGCTTGTTTTTTAAATTCAACTTATGAATTATTTTAATCCAGGGCGTTTCCAACCCTGTCCCCAGAGTGCCTCATCCGGATTGGCTCAGCAACAAAATCAAGAATCGGTAAATTATCGATTTTTTTTGTAAAATTTTAATCGTTTTTTATCAAATTTCAAATTTTCAGAGTGGACGCCCGAAAACAGCCGAAAATCACCGATATTTTCGAGAAGGCGAAGCAGAGAACTCAAGAGACTTCAGATGACGTTGTCGTGCTGGGAATGAAGCGCAAGAGTATGGCACGAGTCGAGGGATCTGAACCCGACGACGACGACAACGAGGTCGAAAAGGAGAATCAGAATCCCAAGAAGCGACCCGCCAAGGAAAAGGACGTTGAGAAGGTAGGAGTACTGGAGAGTTTTGAAAATGAAAGGTATAAAACCCATTTTTGAGAAGTATTTTTCAGCGCGGGCACCTATTTGTGTTCGCAAACTTATTGATTTTTTGCAGGAACCCGAAAAACTCGAAAAGAAAACCCTTGTCGACCATGGGTTCCAGGAATGGCTCGGATTTTTGAAACAGAAATGGAAACTTCAAAGGACACAGAGGAAGAATTTGCAAAGTGAGATTTTTTTGAATTTTCTAAAAATAAAATTCTAAAATTTAAAAAAATAATAAATAAAATAAAAGTTTCAGGTGTTAGCGGGGTCGAAAAGATTCTTCGGGACACTCGACTGAAAACCGCTGAGGCTGGATGGCAGGTAATCAGATAACTAGTATTTAGTTGAGCGTAGTTAACTAGCTAATTAGGGTAGTTAAATTCAGTCTGTTCTCAAAAGTTACACAAAGTAAATTATCTTGAATTTTTGTAATTTCTAGAACATATACGCACATTTTCAGTTACTTTGGCTGGAGGAAACCAGGGAGCCGGGCTACTTCAACTTGTGGGCAGCGAAAGAGGGCCAGATGCGAAATTTCGCCCTGAAAGTCGATCGAGCGATTACTGTCAATTACAAGGTTAGTTCGAATCAAAAATGAGCAGAATAAGTTTCGAGATTTAATCATTTATTTAAAGAATTCGATATTCAGCCTTCTGGCCATGGTCATGTTTAAAGATTAGAGAATGTTTCAATCCACTTGTAAATAAGATTTTTAGAATAGTTAACAGTTAAAATAGATCACAAGTTAAAAAAAATAAAAAATTTCAGACTCCTATCGAGGGCCGCTCTACCGTTCGACGCGTCCTGCCCCACCAACAGACGCCTTTCCACTTGTACGAGTACAAATCTGATGAGGTTGGTTCAGAATTAGCAAAAAAGAACTTTTTTTAACAAAAAATCATTTGTTATCTTTTTGCACCTTAAAAAATATTCAATTTTTCACGAAATTTCAAAATATGCCTACTTTCCTACAGTAATGTTGTTTTTTTCTAGAAAATTACAGGTATTTTTAGAAGCCTATAATTTTTCCTTTTTCTTTCAAAATAAACTCAAAAATCTAAAGTCTGAAAATTCCGAAAATGTTCCAGACGAAATTCTCGGCCCTTCTTGATAAACTGAATGCGGAGCTGTGCAGCGCCCACGTGGAGGGCATCTACGAGTCGCAGACGCCCCTCGCGCTCAGAGCCCTCGCACATCTGGGCGCCATCAGCAGGACGAACACCCCACCTCAAAGCGGCGTCTATAATTTGGAGGTTAGAAACTTTGATGTATTTCGAAAAATTAAATATGCTTCAAAATATCTATTAAAAAAAGTCGAGTAAAACACGATAATGATTGTTGCCCTAAAGTACGCCCTCAAAGTAGCGTCTATAATTTGCCGACCATATTTTAATTAGCTTTTTTTTCCTTTGAAAGATTTATGCTTTTTAAAAAGTTCGAGGGATTGAGTCTTTTCCAACACACTAATTCTCGTTGAAATTTGGCGAACTTTCAAAATAATGAATAATTTAATTAATGTTTCGAAAATTCGAGAAACGACTAAAATCAATTTTATGACGATTTTGTTTCAAGAACAGTTCCTTTTTAAGATATCGATTTTCTATGTTTCAAAATGTCTACAAAATATGAGAACAACTTCTAGAATGTTGAATTTAAGTCATTGACAACATGAAATCTTAAAATATGCATGTTGAAGCGTAAGTTGCAGAGCTTCTCGATGATTCCCTTGTCCGAAAGCCCGACTCCTTACCTGCCACAGGGATTCCTGAGGACCATCTTTCTCTACAAGTATTCCAAGGTCAGATTTTCAAAAACACGTTTTAAAAACCTTAAACATTAATAAAAAATATGGAATTTTAAAGGCAAAATTCAAAAATAAGAATCGATCGAATTTGGAAAATTGCAGGGAAACGCCCACATTTGGTCGATCATTGACGAATCTATGGGCGAAGGTCATGTTCTCGTCTCGAATCCCGGTCAAATCGATCTGCCGAACGTCACCAGACTCTACGAGACGCTTCATGAAGAGGAGTGGGTTTTTTTTTTTTTTTGAAAAAATCCAGCTAATTTTTAAAGATCAAACTTTTCTGATGTGATTTTTAGATTTATATGAAATCTGAAACTTATTAATTTAACGAAATTCTTATAGTTATCGATATCGTTGATCAAAATTTCAACCCTTGAATTACTTTAGCGATTTTCGGAAGCCTATCAATTTAAGGCCAACTTTAGAATACTTGAACGAAAGTTTTAAAACAATATTTGTCAAATTTATGATTTTCAGGGTGAAAACCAACTCGACCGTGGAGTCGATCCGAGCCCAGATTCAATTCAAGAACTACGTTTTCACGTCTATCAAGGAGTGCTGCAAAGTAAGAAAATAATTAGGATTAAAAGTAATGCGGAAATTAAACTAAATTTTTAGGACAAAAGTCTCTTTAGAAAATGAATTTAATTTAGGAAGTTCACAAAATTCTTCGAATCGCCAGCCAAGCCACCACCCGACCTACGATAATCGTGGCTGTCTGCGATGAGGCTCATAGAAATATGGTAAGTCGGATAATTGTCCTAGATTTCAACTTTTAAAGTCCAAACCAATTTCACTTCTATAGCTATAAATTTCACTGTATTACCTTGAAATACTTTCATTTTTACTTCAAACTTGTTTGAAACCTACCCAGGTCAAATCTAGGAGTTTAAATTTGAAAAAATTTTCAAAGATGATGAAAGGAATGACTTAAGAAAATGCTCAATTTCCAGGTCCAGCACGTGGCGAATATTTCGCTGTTTCCCTTCTTGAGACTCCACGTCGTCGAGCCGTCGGCGCTGCTGAATCTGCCCGGTTGGAATCGACTCCTCCCTAGCAGAATCATCAGGCACTTCTTCAACAGCTTCGTCTATCTGCAGGTACTTGTTCGCGCTATTCGAAAATCGCATGACATCACGGCCTCAGAAAATCGACCAACCTATTAAAATTGAAATTTGTTGCGACAATCTTACCCGTGTCGTCACGCATTTGGGATATTTTGTCGAGGTTAATCTTCGCAACACTTTGAGCCGTGTCGGAGGGTCGACCCATTAGAAGTTTTCTCGGGGCAACTAGAATTTTCACCATCAGAGAAGGGGGTAGACTATCGAAGAATGACGATTTTTTTAAACCGTTCTCTAAAAGTGCTGCATTTTCAGGACTACGCAGATTGGGCCCGCTACTTGCACATTCCGCTGTGCAACATGCCCTCGGACCCTGCCATGTTTGCCATCGACCTATTCTACACCCGGCACTTGACTTGGGCATCTCAGGTTTATCTACTTTGTTTTCTTTTTAATTTCAACAAAAGAATCAAATCCATCTTACTGTAGAGTTTTATTCTCGCACTATAATTTTATATTCTAAGAAATTTGTCACGCTGACTTTTAGCGTAGAAATTTCAGTAGTTCAGTAGAACTGTCTGAAAAGAATGATTAAAAATGCTACCATCGATCGAAAATTTCGATATTTCATCAATGATGATTGATTCTGTTCCAGACTTTGTGGGCGACCGCTTCTAGCCGCCCTGATTTGGGTGGAAAAGAGCTCGACGACTTGAGACTTGCTGTCGATTGGACGCCACTCACTAAGGATACAGCTACTCTCATCAACAAGTCAGTTGATTTTTAATTACTTTGTTTAAATTCGTAAAATTCCAAATCTCTGATTTTATTAGAAATCGTATATTTTTCAATAGATCTTCTTAAAAGATAATGAAATTCGCTTTTTTCTAGTTTTTATTGATTTTTTGGTTAATCTCTCCATATCTTAATGGGACCATTTTGTCCAACTTCTAAACTGATTATAAAGATTTCTTGAAACTTATTAAAAATTTTTGCTTAATTATTTCATGTTTAAATGGGGAGCATTCATATAATTTCTAATGAAATTTTAGAATATTTTGAGACTCATAAAATCCTTTTTTGATAATTTCTGCCATTTTATACAGAAATAATTTTTTACAAACTTCTAACGAGATTTCAGATTTTCTTGAAACTTACGAAAGTGATTTTTTCAGACCCGGCTTCTGGGGCGATTCGTGCATTGAGTTGGAGTTGGGATTTGTTGCCGTGACGGCTCTGGTTCAGCGTGGCAGGCTTCTGAATGCGGGTAGCGTAATTGTGAAATTACAGTAGTCCAAAATTAAAATAACGAAGCTAGTTATCTTGGAAGTTATAATAATCTGAAATATAGGTTTATAAACTACAGTAATCTAGAAAAGGATGCAGTAGTCCTGACGTCAAAATTTCAGAAGGCGCTGACGACACCGTGGCGTTTGATTCTTCGGCAGCTTTACCGGCTGAAGCGGTTATTGGTGTTAGGTAAACTTGAAAACAATAAAAACAAAAACTAATAAAAAAATGTAGAAGTTTTCCAAAGAAGCAAACAAATCAATCAGTCGAAACTTTCAGAAACACAATTTCGGCCTATGATGAAGGAGCTGCTGTTGATGCTGCGATGAAGGTTCTGAAAGGAATGTTGTCCGACTGCCTGAGGGAAATGGCCGTTACCCAAAATGTTCGAGCTAACGAGATGCTTCTGGGACTTTCTAGGTACTTGTTTAAATTTTTATTTCAAATCAAAACAATTGAGCTATTGGAACTTGAGAAAAGCGAGTGATTTATGAAGGATTTGAAGCTTATAATTTCTATATTCACGCCCGAATTTTCGAATATCTAGACTTTTTTTTGGAAATTTATTATCACCTCGAAGTTTATTTATCTAAATTCTTTTCAAAAAAAAAGCTACAGAGCAATAATGTAGTTTATTTCGATTATTTTATGACACATTTTTGAAACTTATCTAAAATATTGATTTGATTTGTTTTCTTCAGATGGCTTCACACCCCAACGGCCCTTCTCTACGACCCAGCGATCACGAGAAGTGTCACTGTTTTGGAGAAGAAGATGGTCCTCCTGCTTTGCACGGAATGTGAGCGGCTTGGGGCGAAGGTGAGTAGTCTTTCCTTTATTTGAATTTTTATACTGCTCAAATTTTTAGCGTCTTCAATCAAACTCCCTTTCCAATTTTATAACATTGTTATTTTGAAATATAGAAAAAATCGCCATAAATTTTTGATAACAAATAGCCCTGCAGGTGTTTGTGTTGTGCTAGTGAAATTTCAATCCTTTATTGTGTCTCCTTGAAAGTAAAATATTCCCATAAAAGTAAAGGGAAAGAAAATTTAAAAGAGAAAAACTCAAGCTTCCTGTGCGCATTGTTTTTCATACAAATGTTGAAACTTATAGAAAAAAAGACTCAAAATTCTAGGTGATCTACGCCTCGGCAAACCGCCTGATCCTTTCTACAGGCAAATCATCGATCGATAAAGCGCTAGGCTTCGTGCAGCTGCTAGTCGAGTCTCTCGATAAAAATCCGCTCTTCGCATCCATCGTCAAACAGCCCATCAAAG
The DNA here is from genome assembly GCA_964036155.1 of Diploscapter coronatus. Classification (NCBI taxonomy): domain Eukaryota; kingdom Metazoa; phylum Nematoda; class Chromadorea; order Rhabditida; family Rhabditidae; genus Diploscapter; species Diploscapter coronatus. The sequence goes on along the minus strand of OZ038422.1, from coordinate 40,802,362 downwards.
CTTACAGGGCTATGCTCTGGAGAGACTTCTACAATTTTACAGGTCTGTAAAAAATTAAACTATATTATTCTCATCTGGAATTTATGAATTTTCAAATTTGAAAATCGAACCTTTCTGTCATTTTTTACTTCTTATTTTTCATTGTTTATTTTTGTGATTTAAAAAAATTTTTATTTTCTAGGGATCGGAAGTCAAGATGTCAAAGAAATCTCGTATGAAGACAGGACGATCACTACCAAAACTGAAGTATTATTTCAAAAAATAAAAATTAAGAAACACACAAAATTTGCAGAGCCGCTGGCGCTTGGCGGATGAACTTTCCGAGGAAAACTCTGTTAGGGACGAATTCTACAAAATCATCAACGGCTACATTGCGCTGCATCTCAATAAATCGGAGGAATTGGTAAGGGGTTAAAAGTATCCCAGATTTTTTTTAGAAACATCCCAGACAGTTATTTTGTCTCTATCGTTTATCAATAAGAAATTTAAGTCATCCTCCGCCCCCAAAAATTTTAATTCAGGGACTTGACGCCGATTCTGCTGTTGCCTATCGTATTGACGTACTCAACAAGCACATTCTGAACCGGCTCCAGAAATTCGTTCTGAGGCTCAAGGAAAGAGGCGTCCAAGGCTCGGAAATGGCTGAAATTTTGGTAATTTTTAAAATTGTTTTCAAAAATCGTCATTCTTGCTTACAAAATTAACTTTTTCACAAAAAATAGCATATTTCTGTCAAAAATCGAAATCGATTTTCTTGTCGAAGTTTGCAATTTCCCAGATCGAGGCCGTTACCACTGCGCTATCGTGTGACTTGGGCTGCGAGCAAGAGGTAGATTTGATGAAGGAGGATCTGGAAAAGCTTCTGGACAACAGGAAATATAAGAATCAGGATTATGGTAGGGGTGTTTTTCTTCAAAACATTGCAAGATTATTTTCAAATTTTTTTTAAATAGAAATTTTGCAAATTTGAAGACAAAAAAGTATTCTTGTACGAATTTCAGCTTCATCTTCGGTGAAGTCGATTTTCGTCTCGGACATTTACTGCGCCTCGTGCTCGACCTCGAAAACTATCGATCTGGGCGACGACGCCACTCGGTTATCGTGCGGCGAGTGTAATGGGGTGGGTTTTATGTTAATTTTTCAATTTTGTCAAATTTAATATCAAACTGTAAAGCATGAAAAGAGCTACAAAACGGTAAAAACTTTGCAGAGAAGATCTTTTAAAAAACGACTTTTCTCAGGCCCTGCCTCTGGAAGAATTCGACAGTGCGGTGACGGAGAAATTGAACGCCCTCGTGACCGCCTACATGCTACAGGACCAGAGCTGCCCTAACTGCAAGGCGGTCGGTTTTTATCATTCTTTAATTTTAAAGCCGTAAGAAACACAAAGCATTATTGATCTAAGAAATCAAAGTGTAAGTTATAAAAGATTTGTGAAGCATATCTATTTTCTATAATTATGAAGAACCCATTGAAGGTGATGTCGTGAAGTTTTAAAATGCTTGAACACATTTCTCAACACTTAACCACCTTTTCTACTCAATTTTATTGGATATTTCAACAAATTTCGAAAAATATACATTTTGAAATCTATCTTTCATGTTTGCTTTATTTCTAATTTTAGATTCGCTGCGACACTCTTTCACCTCTGTGTCAGTGCTCTCGGCCCTACGAGAACACGATCAAGCCGGACGAAATGAAGAGTGAACTCGCCATCGCCAGGGATATTTGTGAACAGGTAATTTGTTGTTCTTTCGAAACTAATCAAATCACAAATTTTAGAAATTTAATTTTAAAAGAATCCAAGTTTTTGAAATATGTTTTAGAAAAACATGATAAAAATCCATCGAATCTAAAAATTTAATAAGACCGTTTTTTTCTTACAAGAAGGAAGAGAATTTTTTATTTTCAGAGAAAACTGTCTCGTGCTTTTGAGTTAGCCGACTGGTTGTTGTCCTACTGTTGATTTCGATCGATAAAATTGAACTCGGAGTGATATTTTTCAATTTTTATTTATTCCCCCAATTTTCTTGAACTTTTCCCTCACTTATTTGACTTGAACTTAACCGGGTAAGCTTTAACTCTATTTCATTTTTTGTTTAAATCTTTTATTTTTTAAATTTGATGTTCTTGTAAAATAAAGACATTTTTTAACGAATTTAGGATAGACCTGGCTTAATAAATGCGGTTTGAAATTCCGCCTCACGCTATCTCTCACCGCCTTTGTTATTTCACCCTTTCACGTTTTGCACCCTACACCAATATATTGATTGGCGTAAGCATTTGTAATTGGATTATTTTGGGGGCGTACTCCAAAATTTTTCAACTCCACTTCCCTTTTTAGCAGAAGGTTCACCCCTTTTCACCATTCACGAATTTTGAAAGTTCACCCACTTTAACTACAAAATAAAATTTTGTAAAAAAGAGCGAACTTTCAAAATAACTGATCAGTGAAAGGGTGAACTTTCTAAAATTTCTAATTTCACCTCCTAACCTATCACGCTCATTGTTTTCAGGAAAACGAGCGGGTGGTTTGGCTTTTACACGGGACGCGCAACCGGGCACATTTTACGCTGTGATATTTCCTGATTTTTCGTCCGGTGAAAGGTTGCGGTTTTTTTGCTAATTACTATATATGTCGTGAGGACGTGCGTTATATTTAGGGCTAGATAAGGGAGAAATAGGATGGGAAAAGATAGCGCATGACACCACGACATTCCGTCATTTCTCAGCTGTCTAATTTTTTTTTTTTTAAATTTGATATTTGAACTCTCCAAAGAAAATACGATTTTAAAGTCTTATTTTTCTTCTCTTCAAAATAAAAAAATCCTATTTTCAATTATGGCCCTATTTTTGTAAAACATATAACAACAACAAAACCAGCCACGCTCCTTCTTTTTAAGCCTGAAAATTTGTTCGTTTTCCAGATGCCTCTGACAGAGATTTCCTCGCTCTACGAAATGACGTCTCTGCTCGATGGATCGCCCTCCACCCAGTTGGTGGTTATCGATTTTTTCGCCCACTGGTGCGGACCCTGCAAGTAGTTTTATTTATTTATTCTTATTTTGAAAGCTCATAGATAAGTAGGAAAAAATTGTGTTGTTGGTTTTGAAAAAAAACTGAACTTTAAAAGAAATCCAATTTATAGATTCATCGCTCCGGTCTATGAACAACTCTCTAACCAATATCCGAACGCCAAGTTTCTTAAAGTCGACGTTGACAAAGCGAGAGGTGCAATTTGTTGTTGTTGTTGTTTTTTTTCTTTTTTCTAAAAATAATTTTCAGATGTCATGCAACAATATGGAGTGCGGGCGATGCCTACGTTCGTTTTCCTGAAGAACAAAATCGAGGTCGAACGAGTGCAGGGCGCTAATCCTGATGCCTTGGTTGCGGCTATTACCAAGTAATTCGATTTATTTTTAAAAATTTTATTTTGATTTTTACAATATTTGTCTTCCAGACACTACTCCTCGGCCCCCTCAAATCCGGACGCTGCCAACCCCTTGGAACGGCAGTTTCTCCAGCAATTTGCTGCAGTCTCGAGATCGGTATTTATTATTTTTTATTAAAAATATAAATTTTAAATATATTTAAAAAATAATCCTCAGACCGCCGAGTACCTGGACGAAATCAGCAAGACTCTGGCGTTAAGTTTGGTTCCTGAAGAGGAATTGCGCACCAAGGCAACCATCAAAGGAACCCTAAACCACTTTCTGCTGGCTAAATGTAATTGTTTTTGTCTATATTGAAAAGTACATCAACTTTTTGAAACATTTTGAAATTAGAAAATTGAGTGGTAAGCTTTCCAAGAAGTCTATTTTATTTTTTAAATAGTTTGTTGAAAAGTGGGTGGACTTCAAAACTGTTTTTGTTTCTTTCAGTGCTCCTCAAATGGTTCAAAGAATCGTTCTTCAAGTGGACCGATTCTCCAATTTGCGAAAAATGCGGGACGCAGACTGACAAAAACGGGGGATTACAAGGTCTTTCTTTTGTTTTCCGAATAAATTATAGATAAGATATATTTTTTTATGTTCGACGCCCAAAACATTTTCTTTCGAATTGCAACTTTTACAAAACGTCGATTGAAGTTTCACGAATCTCTTCTAAAATATGTTTTCCTTGAAACGTAATCAAAAGATTTTTAAGGAAAACATCCTCTCATATTTTCATAATGACCGTGTTCATCTCCAGGAACTACAAATTTAATCTTTGTGAATAATTTTTAAAATCTCTGAAGAGCATTTTCACAACCATGCTGTTCATCTTCAGACACTAAAATTTAAAAGAAAATGTTTTAGATATAAAAATCCTGAAAGTTTTGAAAATGGCGTTGATCATGTTCAGGGACTCCGAATCATGAAGAGCTCGAAAATGGCGCTGGAAGAGTCGAGATCTACCAGTGCAAAAACTGCGACTGTGAAGTACGGTTTCCGCGGTACAACAAACCGGCCAGACTACTGGAGACGAGGTAGTTTTCTTTAGAAAAACATTTTTGCAGGAAATAAAAAGAATATTTTTCAGAAACGGGCGCTGCGGCGAATTCGCGAACTGCTTTACTCTGATTGCCGCCGCGATGGGGTTTGATGCGAGGTAAAAAGAAAAAATTAGGTTTCTCATTTGAAAATTCGGAGTTTTCTCTCCAACTAATATTTCTGCTCAAAATTCTCACCCAAAATGAATTTTTAAAAAAAGTAAATTAGAAAATAATGAAATAATTTCAGATACATCTACGACGTGACAGACCATGTGTGGGTGGAACTGTTCATCCCGGGCGTGGATCGGTGGGTCCACTGTGATCCCTGCGAGAACGTTATCGACCAACCACTGCTTTATGAAAAGGTTAGAGATCATGCCTTCTTTTCTTCCTTTCGAAAAGACTATTTCATTATGCGTGTATACCCGCGCATGTCTAAACATTTACAGTCCTGGTGGGAATTTTTAAACCTCGTTATGGAAAATTTTCAAATTTTTTTCATTCAAATGATTTCGCAATTGAATAGGATCTTAAAAAATTTTAAGTAAGGAAAACGAAACAAACCTAAAACTTTATTGTTCAAATATCTTTCTTTGACAGTTGTTCAATATTTAAACGAAGCAAATTAGAATATTCGACTACCTTCTATCTTTTTTGCGAGATATATAAAAATAGAAAAATGTCGAATTTTCAGGGTTGGGGCAAAAATCTGTCCTATGTGCTCGCATTCGGTACGGATCACGTATATGACGTCACGTGGCGATACTCGTTGGACCATAAAAAGACCTTGAAGAGACGAAACCGATGCAGGGAGACCGTACTCGCTAGGTTTATTGAGGTTGGATTTTGAAAAAAAAAAAAGGTAACAAATAGTATAAGTTTCAGAAACTCAACGAACGCTATCAGAAGAACATGACTCCGGAAAGGAAGACTGAACTCGTCAAAAGGCGGATTCGAGAACTCGTGGAATTTTTGGTCATCGGTCCCAGAAAAGACGCCAGCCAGAACCTCGGAGGCAGAACTACAGGTATTTTTGAAGGAAAAATGAAATTTCAGAAAATCGGGAATGTTTCGGAACAAAGCCGGACTATATTGTATTTTTTTCTGGGAGATAACTCTAGAACATATTTAGGATATTTTGAATTTAAAAAGTGGAATCTAGAAAAAAATGAAATTTTGAAAGATTTTCTGAAAAATCGCTCAAAATCTTCGAAATTCCGGTTTTATGGAACCGGAAACGGAATTCCGGTCCACTCCTGGTCCTAACGTCTGTTGAAAATCTTCGAAACCTACACTAAAATAATGGGTATTTTGGAAAAAAAATTTTGAGACTAGTCGGACTCGAACCGACACGAGCGATTGCTCACCAAATCATAAGTTTGGCATGACTACCATTCCATCATAGTCTCTCGACTGCGTAATTAGCATAATTGGTTTAAAAACGCGTTTTCCACCGCATAAACTCGTCTCATCGCTTCTCTCGCTCCATTATTAAGGTGCTAATTGTAAACGCTGACTGGAGTACATTCACCTCATAAAGGGAATATTTTCAGCGGTGGAAAACGTCCGTTTAAAAATTCCTATTTTGCGCAGTGCCATATATTGTGGAGTGTGAGGAAATAGAAATTGCATACTCTTTGCAACTCGCTTTTCTCTTCCCTCGCTATTTCTTTCCTCCTCGCTCTTGTTTTCTTTTCATCTCTCTCGGGAAAGACGAAGAGAAATAGAGGCAGGGCATGGGAGAGGCAAGTTGCACAGAGTATGCAATATCTAATTCCTCATACCACAATAGCAAATGGTATTGTTTTGGCTTGTCTAAAATACTAGAGTGATTCCAAAACATTTTAAATTCAAACTTGTGGTACATTTTGAGGGTAAATATTAGACTAGAGAGGAGTCTAGTATAGTAAAAGTAGTATTTTTACTATTTATTTTCGAAAACATAATCGAATTAGACTTCAGAACAAAAATCTTTTTATTTAATTTTCTACTTGATCTTGAGTTTCACTTTTTGAGCCAAATCTTATTCAAACTTCGACTTTTCTATATGTTTCAAAGGATTTTCGTCAAAATATCAACGCCTGAAATCACCCTTTTATCAGATTTTCTGAAATTTTATTTCTTGTTGTTTATTTTAAAATTCTCGATTTTCGATATCAAGCTCTCCTTCCCTCCCTTCTTTTTTACAACCAACCCTTGAAACTTATCTTTGCTATTTTTCCACACCAAATTCCCCCCTTTGTTTTACCGTAACCCTTTGCCCCCGTTTTAGTCCGTCCCGCGTCTCGTTTTCAAATTCTTGGGAAGTTCAAGTTTTCCGTTTAAAAATTATGGATTTTCCAAGATTTATTTCGTTTTTCCTTTGTTAAAATCAGGCCTAGGCTGCTCTTAAGCCGACATTTCCGAGCGTACCCCCCTTTATGCCAACATGAACCGCTAAAACCATGTTGTGTACCCCTTGTGTATTAACTTTCCACAGAAAAAAAACGTTGATTTGCGTACCCTTCTCCCTTTATTTCTTCATATTGGCTGAAAGTCGGCCTAGGTCTGATTCACATTGCCAATTCGTAAATGTCATGATGCCGTGAGGACCGTGCACTATAGTTAGGGGATAGGGGAGGGAAGGAAAGTGGGGCGAAATAGTGTGGGAAAAGACAGCTCACGACATTACGACGTTGACGAGTTACGATCAAAAGAATTGTTCATTGCGCGATTTTTACAAAAAAAAAAAAAAAAAAAAAACGTTCAGGCTCGGAAGAGTGGCGACGGGCGCGCGGCGAATTGGGCGAACAAGTCGGCTGCTCGAACAACTGTGCCACAACACTGCTAACACCTGAACAAGAGGCGGAACGTGCAATGGCCGAGGTGAAAATCGAACCGAAATTCGTCTTCACTCCCACTGAAGAGGAAATCACGAATGGCAGTTTCAAGTGGGTTTCAGAAATTTGTGAACGTTTGATCTGTTGATCGAAAACTATTAGAAGATAAAAAAGTTAAAAATTTTCAAAGATAATATTTTAGAAAGCAAAAAAATAGGGGGGGATAGGTTTCAAAATTCCCTAACATTCGAAAGATTTTCAAATTTTCGATTGGATGTTATGTAGTCGGAGTAAAAATTAAAAAAAATAAATTTCAAATTTGCAGAATCGAGTACAGCGTCGTGAAAGACGAGTACAAGCGAGGCACCGATGTCAAAAAAGACTTCTCGAGCTGGGTTTACGAAGCCAAGAACATGCAGCGAAAAGTCGAAGCCGACTGGAAAATGGCCTACCTCTGCAGAAACGAGGGCACGAATGATGCCGAGGTGAGATTTTTGTTATTTAAAATTTTTTTTAAAGATTTTAAATTTATTCAAAATTTTCGTTTATTTTTGCTGCTAACCTTCTCAACTTATCGACTCGTAGAAATGAATTGAATTTCATGAAAAAAGTGAAACGTATTTTCAGCATTTTATTATAAGTATTATAGAAGTTTCGAAAAATTTTCTCGAAACTTATCCAAACTAATTTTCAGATCATGTGGTCGATTGATTTGAGCAAAGTGAAGGCAAAGCAGGTCAAGATTTCGATGAAAGGCTGCGAAAGGTTCGAATCGGGGTCTGTGGATGCCATGGTCTGCTCGGGCGATGTAATTTTATTATTTATTTTAAAAACGATTCTTGTAATTTTTACTTTTTTTCAGATGTGCATGATAGTCCGAAAGGGTGAGCTGATTTTCGACGACGTTCCCCAAGCAATCGTCAAAATCACGGTAATTTTTCAAATAAGTTTCAAAATATACAAAAAAAAAAAAAACAAAAAACAACTCCAATGTTTTCTTCAATTAATTCATGGTTTTCTAATTGAGATAAAATCTCCAATAAATTAAAATTTGAAAATACTTGACTTTCTGCAGAATTTAAAAATAGGCTTCAAAAGTTTGTTATTTTAACGATTTTTTTTATAAATAGTTTCAGTTTTACTTTGATTGAATCAAATTTAATTTTCAGGTGAACCTGTCCGGTGGTGAGGGCGAGAATGCGTTTCAGCATGCGCAACTTTTCCGCTCCAAACTCGACGACCAAGCGCCTCAACTCGTTATCGAAATCAATTTCAAATAATTTTTTTCAAAAAGTTTAGATTCTTTTTCGAGAACATTTTTATTGATTTTTGAAAGTGACCACGTTCGAATTTTTCATGAAGTGATTATTTTCATTTTTTACCCTATTTATTCAAATTTCTTCCCGTTTCGAAGATACAGTATGCAGTTGTTCTGCTGTGATTAAAAAATTCAACAAGAGTCGGTGACTACAGTATTCAATTTTTTTAGTTTTGAGAATTTTTGGCCTTTTATTTAACATTTTGCCAAATTTGACTTGTCCTTTCAAAACGTTATTTTATCCTTCCTCTTTTCTGGGATTTTTCTCAAGCGTAATATCTACTTCTTGGAATAAAAGCTGGGTTTTTATTTGTGAGGATCAATTTTGAGATTTCAAATACGAGGTTTTGAGCCTTGGAATATCTGAATTGTTGAAACTTTGAATTTACTAAAAATTGACTTTTCAGGAAAACTTCAGAAGATCGCATTTTGGAAAAAACAAGATTTTTTCTAATGGAAGTGGAAGTCGGTGGCGCCGGGACGAGCGCTGGTTGCCAAAATGGTAAAAATGAAAAATAATGCTCCATTTGATTTTGAATTTTATAAAGGAGCTCTTTAAAATTTTGTAGTGAGGCATATTTTACTGATTTTTGAAGATGTATTAATTTCTCAAACTAATCCAGGAAACGGCGCCGATCAGACCGATGCCACAATCACTCTGGAGTCCAACCCGAACTCGAATCAATCCACAGCCAATCAGACCGCCGATCTGATAGAGCTCTACGAGCAGGTTGCCGGATTTTTTAAATTACAAATCCCTCTTCTAAAAATGCTCAAATCGATGCAAAGATTTCGAATTTTAAATATGCTTCATTAAATTATTTCTTGATTGAAAAAGTCGCAAAACGCTATTTTCGCACAACTTTGCAAAAAAATGAAAATTAAAAAGCAAATCTTTTTTCAGTGTGCAAACCGCCAATCGTTATGTGAGTCGCGAGACTCGCTCAATAGCACGCCCCTACAGATAGACGACGAGGGAGCAATCCAGGAAATCAGTCCGGGTACACTAACAAAAAAATAAATATATGAAATTCTGGAAGAAAATACAACAAGAAAACTTTGAATTTTTAAAAATAAAGAAAAAAATCGAAATTTCAGATGAAGAAATGGAACTGCTTGGCTCGATGAGCGAGCACAATCCAGAAGAACCTGGAAATTCTGCGGATCAGGAACCGGAACAACCGACTCTGGAAGAAATCGAAAAGGAGTTCGGAAAAACTCAAATTGATCCGGACAAGCTGAAAGCCATGAGAGCTGTGGCGAGGAAGGTCAGGAAATAGTTCTGAAAAATGCCAAAAATAAAAATGAAAATTTCTAGGATATTTCTAGAATTTGTGTTTTCTGAAATTTGATAGATAATAGAAATACAAATAAGTTAAAAGATAAAATTTTCAGATGCTCAACCTGAAAATCCATTCGAACGTTCAGCAGTACGTGAGGAAAATCGACGAACAGCAGAGACACATTCAAAATTGTGGGGTTTCTTTTCGTTTTTAGAAAAAAGATAAAATTGAAAGCTAATCCTGGGAAGTTCACTATTTTCCTAGCCTTTCTGACAATATTTTATTTCAAAAGTGAACCATCTTTAACTTTCCAAGAACCATATAAAAATTTATTTTTTAATTTAAAGGATAAATTAATAATCATAATATTTTCAGTGGAGGCTCAACTCAAACGTCAGCAGGATCAGCTGGACGAGCTAAGCAGGTACGCGAGAAATGTCGCCAGGGACAGATCCATGTTCGAACAGCCGGTCAGAAAATTATTATTTTTTTGTTTCGATTTAAAAAAATATATACATAAAGTTTGAATCACTATGGGCTATTGGAGATGTTTTGAAACATTTGATTTTAAAATAGTCGCCTGCATGACATTGAAACAACAAGTTTTCAGATCATGTGTTACGAATTTTTCAAACCTATTTTACTTTTGTGCTATTCTGAATCTCATCATATACCAAGCGTCGAAAATCTTTTATTTGAAAACTTTCTGAAACATAAAATAAAATTAAAAAATAAATTAAAATACGTAATTTCAGCTTCCCAACATCAATCATCCCTCAATCAAGCCAATCATCGAGCGAGAAGTCACCCGAAGAGTGGAGCAGGTTTTTTTATTATTTTTTTTTGGAAAATAAACAAAATCAGAAATTCCGTCATTTGGTCGGTATGCCTGGCGCCCAGGAGTTGCTAAAATCTATATTGGAAAAGCGAAATGGCAATCAACAGGTACGAAAACTTTGAAAGATCAGATTTTTGAAATTTAACAATTTTCAGGCCCAGACCTCCCGCGCCAGTTCCTCAAATCACGTCAATAATGCAAGGAACAACTATCATCAGGTAAAAATAATTTTTTTAATAAAATAGACGTCAGAGAACTCTTAAAATAAGTCCATTTTTCTTGGTTTTTGGTAATAGCTCGTTTCTCCTAAACATTCTAAAATAAAAAGAAGAAGATCGAGAACTAATCAACATTTTTCTACTAAATTCAAAACTAGAAATTTTAAGTTTCCAAATTAAATTTAAAAAAGTAGTTTAACTCAAACATTTCCAGCCCTCAACGCTGCCTCCTCGAAAGCAGGTTCGCCCTGCATCTGTGGGGCAGCCTCTGAATGGAGTCCATACCCCTTCTTCCAGCAAATCCACTCAAATCTCTACACGCGACGACAGTCTCAAACAATTCCACAACGTTATGCTGCAGTCGGTTAGGAAAATTTTGAAAAAAACGAAATTAAAAAAAAATTCCAGGGCTTTTTCGAGTCACAATCCATCAATGGCAATCGGGTCGCACTAAGCATGAAGCTGATTCCAATTGAATCCCTGAATCTGGTCTCCCAACCCGAGCAGGTCTGGGTGAGTTGAATTTACTTTTTAGTTAGATAATTTGTTTATGCAGAATACACTAAAGTATTAATTTCGTAAAGATATTCAGTTTTGTGAAACGTATAAAAGCTTATTTTCCTAACTACAAACTTACAGAATACTAAAGCTAGAAATTGTCTGAGTATATAAAAAGGTGAAGCATACCAAAATACTTCGATTCTTATTTTTGATTGGCGTATCTCCTTTATGTAATCGAAATTTGAAACATAAAATAACAGTACGCGCTTTTTCAGGGCACCTCCTTCAGTTACCCGTATTCGCTCTTCAGAACGCCCCAAACGGAAAACGTTGAAAGCACGAGCGTATACAGTCTCAATATCAACACTACGATCAGGTAAATTTTAAAACTGAAGTTTAAATTTAACTTTGAGGTTAAAAAATAGGGAAATCGAATAATTTGATTTCAGTGACTTCATCGCTGGTTATAAACTCCACGCCGAAGTAAAATACAAACCGGACAGGTTCATTCATTCTAGGGTTGGTGTTGAAAATTTATTTAAAAAAACTAAAATCTTGAAGATGAAAATATTTTTAAACATAATAACGGCAAGATTATAATCATTTTCTGGGTAGAGAGGTTCTATCATTTAAAAGATTTTGTAGAAAAATTTTCAGAAAATACGGTTCTCTTTCATTTATTTTAATTAGAGATTCTTTTATGATCTTGAAAAAGATAGAAATTTTCGAAAATCCGTCTCTGCTTCGTGATGGAGAGCGCTCTGAGAGCTCAGAACGGGTACAAGGAATCGTGGTGGACGTCGAACGCGTTTCCGCTCTCCGACAAGGGCAAAATCGTCTTTTCCGTCCAATTCAAGAATAGTGAGTTCAGACGTTGGGACGTTTTCCACCGCAAATACCCCCCTTTATGCGACGTGAATTATTCTAATCAGTTTTGCATTCGTCTCCTTAATAGTGGGACGAGATGACCGATTTTTTACGATGAAAACGTTCCAACGTTTGAGTGAGTTTGGAAAGATTGAAAAAGAAAGTTTTCAGAAAACATTCTTAATAATTTTTACAAAGCATATCTTTAAAAATTCGAGATAAAAAATCAAAATTAAAGACTTCATTTGAAAGAGAGTTGGTGTTTTATAAAGAATATTGCAAAATAATTTTAAAAAAATGAAACTTCAGCCGAAACCGTCAAACAAAAAATGTCGATTTACGAAAGGATCGCCTTCTTTGCGCTGATTGAAATGCATCATCCGAATCCAAGTGGGAGAATTTTTTGTTATTTAAAAATCTACTTAAAAATTCTATTTTTGGTCCTAAAAAATATTTTAAAAAAGTCATACCTTTTATTTCTCTACTTTCCGACTAAATTCCGAATTAAAAACAACAAAAATGAAAAGAATTCTAGACAACCGGAAGCGGTACGTGACGAATATCGCGGTATTTTCGCTGATTGCGAACTCACAAAACGCGGCTTCGAGTTCAACTTCGACGGACGCGCTGAGTTCGTTGCGGGCCAGTCCCAGCGTTGCATCGACGTCTTCGGCCCGTACTCCCAACTCCTCAGTTCGGACCTCCGCATCCGTCTCGTCAACCAAACTCTCCAATCTGGCTAATCAGACTAAGTAGGAATTTAAAAAAAAAATTTAAAAAGTGTTGAAATTTTAAAGGGCAATTTCTCCAGAGCCATATCAATGTGTGAAGATTTGAAAATATTGTTGTAAAAAATAGCACTTCAAAAATTGCTCTAAACTCGGGAAGAAAAAAAGATTTCATCTATAGTCAACTATAAAAAGGTTTGAATTTTAGAAACTCAAAAAAGCAATATTTTTCGAAGTTTTAAAATGAGTATCTTATAGAGGGTTCAAATTTTGTTTGTTTTTTCGAGAAGTGGCAAAATTTGAAAAAAGACATGAAATTTTGATGAAAAGAGGATATCTTTCAGATCTCATTACTTGTCCGCTAGAGAGCCTACTGACTATGTGAGTTTATTTTTGCAAAAAAAAAATCTAGTTTCAAAATTTTTCGAGTTTTTTTTTTTCTTTTCTCTTTTTTATATAGACGTCTAGGTATAGTTGCTGACTATTTTCAAAATTCGTAATATTATTTTCTTGAAACTGGTGTAGAACTTGTTAAAAAGTAGACATGTTATTTTTCGTTAACCTATTGTGAGGAAACTTAACTTTACATAACTCGTCATGACTGCGAAAATTCGAAAGCTGCGAAATAATTTAACATTTCTTTTCAGATGCCTCCAAGTTCGGAGTCTTCAAGGGGAAGTCAGAATCCATCGAGGAAAAGGGCGAGCGCTCCGAACGGAGACGTTGATATGGTCACGTTGGTAGGATTTTTGCAAATAAAAACAACGACAACTTTAAGAATATGTTAGTAGTCCTACTCGGAAAACATAAAATCGAATAGATATAAAACATTTTTAGAAAGTTTATCAAGGAGAATATGAAAAGTGTCCAGTTGGGAAAAGAATTCTACAATAATCCAGAATCTGCAAAAAAAATGGAGATTATAGTAGTTTTCTAAGAAAAAGAAGCTGCAGTAATCCAAAATCTAAACAAAAATAAAGATTACGGTATTCTAATTTTAGGAGAGCGACGACGACGACGAAATCATTGTGGAGAGCAACGTCAAATTGCGTCCGTCAAATCGAGCTAGCGCACCAACTAACGGCATCCACAAAACGCCCACCTCGAATCCGTCGAGGGTGAGATTTGTTTTTTTGAAGAGAATTAGAAAAAATAACTGCTTTTCAGAGAAGCAACGCTCCCGCGAGGGCGAACGCGAATTCCGGTCCGCAAAGCAACCTGAGCTACGCCCCGGTTGTTATTGACGACTTGGTCTCCGTCCCCGCAGCCGGAATCAAATTCCAGGGCTAACTACAAGGAAGGAACTTTTGAATCAGGTTAAAGTGAGTGCTTTAATTTTTCGATACGCAGATCCCCTTTCAGCTGATATTCTTTAGAACTCCGAAAATTCTAACGCATTTTTTAAACTTAAAGAAAGTTTTTCCTTCATTTTTTGAAAGATCCATCCAATTCATAGACGTAACTATTTCTATCTTTCTTATGGCAATCTTCCGAAATTTTAAACTTATCTTGAAATTTGTTATAAATTTTCAGCCAACACTCGCCCCCTACCTCTCGTATTCAGGAACGGAGTGCTAAAATTGATCACAACTAATAAAAATTCGCCTACCTTCCCACTACCCATCTAACCACCTCAAAATAAGAAAGTTCAAAAAAATTACTCTTGAAAATTGGCTCCCTGTAAAATGACTTTCTCCAAAAGTTCCCTAAAAAATCTCTTATTTTTACAGAGGGTGAGGAATTATAATAATTCAGATCGCCGTTATAATTACCACTCTGAATTTATCGCGTTCTTGTAACTTGCTCTCGTTGTCAGAAACGTTAAAATGGTCCTTTTTGTCCATTTCAATTGTGTTGTGTTCATAATTTTGAATTTTTCAGGGATTTTGTGAAATGTGGTATTTTTTAATTTTCGGAATATTATCACCATTTCAAGACCTTTCTTCCAATTGATCTCATTCTTCGTAACCGTTATTTTCTCGCCTTTTTCAAAAGCGTGCGACTTTTACCAAGTACTGTGTAAAATGTCGTCGCATCAAATTCATTCCGCCTCCGGGTCATTTTTCTCTTTCACTGCGGCAATTTCCTGAGCTTTGCAAAATTTTTATTTTTCGTGTTCAGAAAATCGCGGCAAAATATTTCAGAAAAAACATTCTTCTGAACTCGGAAAATCGAATTTCCATGGTTTAATAGGACATTTTTGTTATCTCTTTGTAATTTTATTTTTTTTAAAACTTTCATCTGTATTTTTCCTCTTCTAGGTGACCTCCATAATACGACACTACCATTTTTCCAGTGATTCAATTACAGTACTCCCCTGTTTTTACTTGTGAAAATTTGTTTACAAAGATTAGAATTCGGTTTGTTCCCTTGAAAATGCCAAGGAACACGTTTCTGTCGTGGTTTCATATCTTCCTTGTTGTGATTTTAAAAGAAATTTTGAATTCGGATTTCGAAAATTCAAAAAATTTTCTACAATTTTTGGATTTTTCAAATCCTAAATTCAAATTTGTATTTCAAGGATTTACTTTATTTTCAGGTATCGAAGGGTCCAGAAAATCAAGAATACGCCAGAAATTTGTAAGGATGCCCTCGGAATTGGACCTCCTTTATCAGAAGCCGGTCTTTGAGTCGGACGACGAAGATATCGAGCCTGAAGACGAGCAGAGCGACGAGGACGAGGAGCAAATTGACAAAGAGGTCAGTTTGAGGCAAGGGCGGAATTTGAAAAGTTAGAAAAATAAAGATATTTTTTAGGAGAATCATGAAAAGGGGGGTGGATTTTCTAGAAAAAGAAAATTCAATAGCTTTCAGGCAGTGGCGGTCCGCAAGAAGAAGAAATTGGCGACGGCTTCTGATGAATTCGCGCGGGACTTCGTCTTCGAGGGATTCGACAAGTCGGCCATCTTCCAGGATGACGATCAGGAGGATTTGCAGAGGTGGGAAAATACAAATTTTCAATTTGGGCAAAAACCAAGTTTTTTTTTTCGAAAAAACAAGTGGTCAGGAGAGCCTACAAAGGTTGGTTGAGGGCGGAAAAGTAAAATTTACTTTTGGAAAAATTTGAAACTTATCAGAATCGTGTTTGAAATGAATTTGAACATGTGAAAAATTAACACAACATTAGAATTAAAAAAATGTTTAAAAATGCAGGTATCTGAAGAAAACGGCCCCCTCCACCCTAGAAGAGAAGATCGCCGAGATGCGGAAGAAGCGGAACACGAACGCGGTCGTCGAGGTCGAAGAGGAGAACAAAGCGGAGGGCAGCGACGACGATGTGGAACAGCTCGGGGGCAGGGAAGTCCGAGGTGGGTCAATGAAGTATCAGGAAAGGGTTGGAGGATGGATCAATACAAATCGAGGATTTTGGGGCGGATGAGCAGAAGTCGGCCGATAAAACTAAGGAATTTAATATTGATGATAGATAAATAAAAACCATTGAAAAACTAATAAAAAAAAGGTTTCAGACACGCTCCGCGAAAAGAAGCGCACCGGCGGGAAGAAGCGGCCTGTCGAAGATAGCTTTTTCGACGAGGAAATCGGGAAGTCGGACGAAAACGATGTGATCGCCTTCGATCAGATGAACCTGTCCAGACCCATTTTGAAGGTGAGGGTGATAAAATATTTCAAAATTTATCTAAGAAAATTTTGAACAATAAAAAAGTAAAAACAGTCATTTTTGAAGTTCGGTTTGAATACTAAATTTTGCAGACTTATTTTGAGGGTTTTTAGAAAAAAGACGTTGTTAGACTGATTTTGAAAGATGATTTGAAAAAAAAATCTAAATTTCAGGCAGTTGGCGCCGCCCAGTTCACGCAGCCCACCCCGATCCAATCCGCCTGCATTCCGGTCGCCTTGGCTGGAAGGGTGAGGATTTGAAACAGACTTCTCAACTCGACTCGTGGAAAAATAGTGAACCTTTTCGAGAGAAAGAAGCATGCTCTTTTTCTCTCTCTCTCAATATGACGTAGTATTTTTCTGCGGGTTTTTGCAAGTCGAATTTTAGGAAGTCTGATGTGAAATTTTTGAAAAATGCCTTCTTCAGGGCACGTTTAGAAATCCGATTTCAAGTTATTTTGCAAGTTCTTTTAATTATACCAAATCTATAGAATGCTATTTTTGGAAAAAAAGTATGTTTCAAATTCCTCTGAAGCTAATTTTTTTTAATTTCAGGACATTTGTGCATGCGCAGCTACGGGCACGGGAAAGACGGCCGCCTTCGTACTGCCTATCTTAGAGAGGCTTCTTTATAAGTCAGGTGGGAATTTTTTTAAATGAACAAATAAAAATCAATAATTAAAGAAATTTTTGGTGTTTTAAATTAATGATGTTTTTCAGGTACCCGTTGCACTCGCGTCCTGGTTCTGGTGCCGACCCGAGAGCTGGCGATTCAAGTCTTCCAAGTGTTTCGCAAACTCGCCACCTTCCAACAGATCGAGGTCTGCCTCTGCGCAGGTACGTCTTTCAGGGAGTTTCGGATCATAAAAATATCAGACCCCAAAAATTAGAAATTGAAATTAAGTCAAACTTCGAAAACTCAAAATCGAAATAGTGTGTGGAAATGTGGGGTTCGATGAATTTTGAGGGATGTATATAGCTTTTAAAATAATACTATTTGAAAATGATCGAAAATTGATCGTTGGAGTTATGGCTTAGATATAAATATTGAAAAGTAGACATGTTTCGGAAAAAGCTTTCCTTTATCTGTTTTGGCAAAATAATAATTTCTGATCTTTCCTAAGATATTATGACTAGCTGAGTGATTTGATCAGATATTTTTCTTCGAACATCGATTTTCTGGCTTTCTTTTCTGCTGCTGCTGCAAAGTGGCGAAAATGGACCCTTCGTTTGAAAGAGAAGTGGTAGTGCCATTTTTTGGCAAAGAAAAAGCGAGGAAAACTTGTAGCTGGGGGGATATGGTTCAGCGAAATAGAAAGGGAAAGGTGGATAGGGTAAGAAATTAAAAGTGGAGAAATAGTATGGAAAACTAAGGGATTAAAAGAATCGGAAAGATATCCCCAACGGCTATCCTAACACGACACGGTCGGATCTTGTTTTCGGAAGTCTTATTTCTTTCTCTGCACACTCTCAGTTTGTAATTATCTCTAACCAGCTATAGACTTCTATTACGTTTCATACAGTCAAATGGCAACGAAAGCGGCTTTTAGGGAAGATAGGGGATAAATCCAAAGCCCATAATTCGATCGTAAGATCAGGAAATTATCGATTTTTTAAAGAAGTTTATTGATTTTTCTAAATGTTTTGTCGATTTTTGCTAAATTCCAACAATAACAAAAAAAATGCACGGAAAATAGAGCACCGAATAAAAATCGAAAATTGTTGAAAAGGGATACTGGGAAATGGGAATTTCAAACGAAAACACGTATAAAAATGGGAGATAAATAAATTAGGAATACGAAAAAATGAGCATTTTCACGTGGAAAATCGCTATCGGTACATAGGACTAACCTTATCACTGATCAAGATAAAGATTTTTGATAAAATAGGAAAACATTTGAGGAACTTACAGGATTACCAATTTCGAAATTTTAGCCCGGAATACGAGGTTGAAATTTTCTTGATTGGAAAAAGAAACCAAAATTAACCTAGCTTCAAATCTTATCGAACTCTAAAAAATTTCGAAGCTTATAAAAATAAATTGAATTGGGAGACTGAAGAGTTTATGTACAAAATAAAAATTATAGAAAATCTTATTAGGGAGGAAATTGTTGGATTTCTAAAGAAAGTTTTGAATATTTAGAGAAAATGATCGAATTGATAAAAAAAAACTACCTTATCAGACAATTCTTGAAATTAATAAGTGACGGTGAGCGATGGCAGTAAAGTGCCCGACCGATTGTTGGTGTTTTTGGCGAACTTGGTCACGAAAATCAGCGACACCAAAGAAATGGCGATCGACGAATAGAACGCGTACTCGTAGTGTACGTATTGCACCTGAAAAAAGGATCAATTAAAAAATCTTTTTTTTTTTTTTTTTAAATATCAATTTTTTGAAACTCACCAAATTCGAAGCGTAAATGGGCATGAAGAAGTGTGTCATCCACTGAATCATCGATGCCAGCCCCGTGGCTTTACCCAAATCCGTAGTCTCGACGGCGCTGAAATTTCCCAATTTCGAGATCTTTTGTCGGAATTTATTCTTTATCAGCCCTCATGGGTTGTGAAATTGAAGTTTCGAGAAATTTTTCAAAGATCTCTTTAGAGTGAAATATATTTTACAAATCCTGAAAGAATACGTTGATATGCTATAAAATGATTCATTCTTGCATGGGGTTATTTTCTAGGTGTTAAAGATTTCGACTTAAATTAAAATATAAGGTTTTTAAGTCAATCTTTTTTTAAATCCTCACCTAGTAATCTGAGTGCACGATTCGGCATAGGCGACTGCATAACCAGCGGTTTGAATTGCGGTAATGATCAACATTTGTTCGAACGATGAGGCGAAAATCACCGCGAAATAACTGATGATCAATAGAACCAGGGCTAATTGCAAAAGGACTTTGGGGGTGGAGCGACGCTAGAAATATTGATTTTATTGATTTCCGAGGGAAAGTTTATTGATTTTTATGTTGAGAAAGATGGTGATTTTTGGAAGGGAAATATCACATTTTTGTTGAATTTTTAAAGGACAGTTCCGCTTACCTGGATAACCGGCAAAACGACGAATTGAATGAAAAGTAGCGATACAGCCATGGTCAGCAAAATGTACATCGAATCATCCGAGGTTTTCATGTATTGGCGAAGGAGGTAATTTCTGGACACCATTTCGTAGCACACATAGGCGGAAATGAGGAGGGTTCTAAAATTTGGATTTTGCAAAAATGGATATTTAGATAGAGTTGGACATTTTTAAGAGAGTGTATTTGTAAGACCCGAACAGTCCTTAAGAAAAATCCGCATTTCAGAAAAAGTCTGAAAAATCGTGATTCGATCATAGAGGTAGATATCCCTATAGGTCCTAATCACAAAATCGAGAAGATTAGGTCCCACTCTCAAAAGTGGGTGGAGTTATGCTAATTTGAAAATTGCGATTTTGACGCTAAAGTGACCATCAGATGGTACAAAGAAAACTTTTTTGCTATAGAAGATTTTCGAAAAATTTAAAAAGCACCATATAGCTCATGTAATTGCACATCTTCTAATATATAGGTTTTGTGGGGTCAACCACTTTCTAGTACGATAGGTTGTCCTGATGTCAAAATAGGGGGTAAAAATACTCCCCAAATTTGCAGAAAATCGCTTCCCCTGAACAAAAAATATTATTTGTGTAAATGAACGGATACCATAGGGTTATTCTCCATGGAAAACTGCATCGAAATCAGCCAGGGAAATTGAAAAATAAGGGTACTCTTTTTGAGAAAAAAACGCCCAAAGATGGTGTGGTTAGAGGGTCGAAAAGTGAAAATGTGAGGTACATATTCCAAATTGTATACCAAACGATAGAGCTTACCAAACTAAGTAACTTTTGTGAAGACACCTCGTGGTTATCTATTATGGTATGGGAGTGGTACCTCAAAAACCAAAATTTAATGTCAATTTTCAAGAAAATGATACGAGAATATTTTAGTAGGTAGTCTACCAAAATACGGGCTAAAATTAAAGCTAGAGACATCTATTAATTATTTTCATCCAATTTGGAGTCGAACGATACCAAACATGGTATTGTACCAAATGGTAGTGGCTCATATGGTCAAATTACCATTTGGTAACCAATACCCATCATGTTATATACCAAACGAAAACCCTTATCGAGCTGAGTAATATGCTGAAAATCGCTTGAAAAAGAGATTAGTCTATCGCCTTTTATGGTCATTTGAAGATACCCCTTTTTTGGCATTTTTCGATAGGTGATTATAGTCATTTACAATGATGGTATAATGCAACCACTTGCTGAAATTGATAGAAATGGACTCGAATATTACTCCCCAGCCGATTTCGAGTCGAATAATATCCATTTTGGTATAGTACCACTCGGATACCATATGAATGGTATACCATGGACCCATATGATAACATGATAAAGTGATAGCACGATACTCTAGGAAGCAAAAATGAAGTATTGCCCTCCAACTGCTATATTCAGAAAAGATTTTCCGAATTCGTTTGATTTTACAAAAGCTATGAATTTTTGAATATTTTTGTCATTTTTGTAGGTCTGAACCATTCAAACCTCCATACCACGCATACCATAATAGATAACCATGAGGTGTCTTCACAAAGTTTGCTCAGTTTTTCATTGCGCGTTGAATGGTATATAATTTGTGGGGGTTTTCATGAAATTTAAAAATTCGACCCTCTAACCACACCATCTTTGGGAGTTTTTTTCTCAAAAAGAGTACCCTTATTTTTCAATTTCCCTGGCTGATTTCGATGCAGTTTTCCATGGAGAATAACCCTATGGTATCCGTTCATTTACACAAATAATATTTTTTGTTCAGGGGAAGCGATTTTCTGCAAATTTGGGGAGTATTTTTACCCCCTATTTTGACATCAGGACAACCTATCGTACTAGAAAGTGGTTGACCCCACAAAACCTATATATTAGAAGATGTGCAATTACATGAGCTATATGGTGCTTTTTAAATTTTTCGAAAATCTTCTATAGCAAAAAAGTTTTCTTTGTACCATCTGATGGTCACTTTAGCGTCAAAATCGCAATTTTCAAATTAGCATAACTCCACCCACTTTTGAGAGTGGGACCTAATCTTCTCAATTTTGTGATTAGGACCCATAGGGGTATCCACCTCTATGATTAAATCACGATTTGTCCGACTTTTTCTGAAATGCATAAAACTGTTCGAGTCTTACAAATACACTCTCTTAATCTAGCCGGAAAAGTGAGTTGATTCTGGAGTCGAAATTTTTCGAATTTAAAAAAACGAAAATTTCTTTTTTAGATTTCAAAAATGAGCTATTTTGAAAGATAAGGGTTTAAAATTGATCTTTCGGATTAACGAATTGCCAACCTAATAACCAGACCCTCCTTTAAAGCGGTGTTTTTCATGATCATGTGCCAATAATCCTGGGGGCGAAGTCGAGCTAGAGAAATTTTACCTCCACAAAATTTCAGTCAAAAGTGTTACCTGAGGCCAATCTTGGGATAGAGTGTGTAGACGGGAGGAAAAATAGGAGCACTGAATTAAATGGATTTTTTATCGTTAGCCTCAAAATCAAGTTTAGTCTCGGAGTTTAATTTGACCTAAGAATTGATTTTTTTAATGATTTGGTACCTGGAGTCAAGGTTGAAAATAGAACGATTCCACAAATGAATTGGGAAACTCGCAGAGAAGTGAAGGCAGCAATTTTCGATCCTAACATAGGTCCGATAAACATCGCGATGGCCTGAAATTTGTTGAAATTGAAAAGTTCTGATACATGATAGGGGGGATATTTTTGAAAAACTGTCTTACCTGCGGGAAAGTCAGCCTCATCAGCGCGGCGGTTCTTTCAGATTCCGTGGTTACAGTGGCCAAGTACATTTCTGCGGTACCGTCCAATTGATAACCAAATCGGAAAATCTGTAAGTGTTTGAATTTTGACAAAGATTACAACTTCAAATTTGTATACCTGGAGGAAGAAGAACGCATACCAAGAATTAGCCATCGAAATACCACAATAGTAAACTGAAGTGAACGCTACCGAAACTAAGAACATGGTCTTGGGTCCAGTCGTATCGGCGATCTAAACGTATTTTTGGGGGATAAATTTGAAAGAAAAACATACTGATGATTCGTTATTTCATAAAAATTTGCAACTTTTAAGAGATTTTTTAAACTTATCCAAAATTTGCTCACCTGTCCGAAAACTAGCGCTCCTAACGCATTGGCTATACTTCCGAAGGCTTGAATATAGCCGAGATCGACTATGGTCATTACTTCTAAAGATTACAAAAATAATATAGTTTTTGGATTATTTTTTAAAATTATCCGAACATCGAGGCTTGGTACCACTTTTGGGTCTAGTTACCAATCTTCGATACCGGCTGGTAACTTTTCGATAATTTTTACCTGCGGTGTCCCATTGTAAGAATGACAGCAATGTGGTGGTCCATTGGGTTCCTAAGTGCCAGAGGCAGAAAATCGCCCCCAGCACTAGCATCACCCGCTGCTTACGATCCAACGACATTTTCGGGATCTCAAAATTTGGAACTTTGAAAAAGATTGCCCTTGATATTTTCTAACAAAGAGTAACCGTGACAAAAACAACGAAAAAATAGATTTTTGAAAACAGATTTCGACATTAGATTAAAATGAAATTCTAAGCGAAGATATGAAAATCATGAGAAGATTTTATGGAGATTGATCGGAATTTTATAAATCTGAAAAAATGAAATTCGAGCGAAAATCGGGTTATTTTGGTCAGAATGTCAAGTGGTTGAATCTGAATTGGAGTCTTTAGAAAAGTTATTCTTTTTCATGAAAGAGTGCACTATTTGTTGATTCAAGGCTATGGCACTTGTGTTGCAAAATGCTAAATGAAGGTCAAAAATAATTTTAATCAAAGATTTAGATTTATCCCAAGTGATTTTAGAACCGTATCTTTAATATGGGCTAGAGATTGTTTATCAAAAAGAGAATGACGAGTCCTGATAAAAGGAAAAATATCGACTTTTATTTCGAATTCGAAAACAAGGGTCAAGTTGTCGAATTGCGGAAAGGAAGTGAGTAGAGTTTGGAGAACAAGAAAAGGGATTTGAGACATTTAGAAGTTCAAAATACAAAGTGATTCTTGCTTCTTTTCATTTGGCGAAAAAGTATCTGGGATTTAGAGAATAGAAAAATTATAAAAAGAAACCTGCTAAAAAATTCCGGAACTATTAAATCTGGCTAAAATGTAATAAAAATGGCCAAAAGTCGAAAATTAATTTCAAAAAATCTGGCTAAGATATGATTTAAAACTTTAGAAAAGTAATACAAATCCGGCTAGGATATAATTCCGAATTTGGTTAGAAAGTAATAAAGATCCGGTGAAAAGTATTCATATCGCTAGGAAGATGGCTTGATTCTGGCGCGATGGGGGGAAAATTAGCCGTCGGGGCCTTCTCTTCGCGCAGTAGGCATAACGTCTTCGCAGTTCGCCAACCATCCTAGGGGAAATAGCTCGGCAGAATGAGAGGGGGAAAAGGTACAGAAAAAGAAATAATGCCGAATTTCTAGAGACAGAAAGATAGAGATAGTGTTAGAGAAATAAATATCACAGGTCTCCAGAGAATAAAAGATAAAGAAAAGAGAAATAGTACGGGGAAAAGAGCACGAAATACAAGAATACGCGCTGGCGCATGGTCTCTATTGAAGAAAAAAGGCGCAAGGATAGAGAAAGTTTCCCTACGTGTCTCTATCTTTTCCCACACTATTTGCCTATTCTCTATCTCTTTTCCTCCAACTATTTCTCGCCTATTCCAGAGGCATGAGAGACAGGTTTTTCCCTGTCACTTCTCTTTTCTATCTCTTAGTTTTCTATGGTATTTTCGATGTCTCTTATATCTCTGGATTTTCCATAGTATTTCTCGGCTAATTCTTGTTTCGCCAACGATAACTTACCCTGAAGGAAGAATGGGATACTTGAACACGTTTTCTGGGAAAATCTAGAAGTATAGTACTTGTTCCAGAACCGTGCATTTACAAAGTACACCCTTTTTATGTTTATTTACCCGCCCTTGACAGGGAAGCTATATGAAAATAGAACAACACAAATATACTCGAGAAAAGTGAAGTTTTCACACCACCCATCCATCAACCGGTTTTCTGGGACCTATTCTTAAACATTGAGCAGGGATTTGAGTAAACTCCTAAAATTGGCCTTTAAAGCTAAACTAGAAAATTTAAAATAAAAAAAGAACCTCCGTTCCGTCCTTCTTCCTAACCCAATTCATAGTCTGCGTACAAATTTCGCTAGAACCGATTAAAGCAGCAAATTGCTAAAATTTGAAGAAAAATACTCGAAGAAATAATTATTAAAAATAAAACATTAAAAGCGGATGGAAAATTGTTAGAGTAGCGCCTCACAGACACTGAAAATTTTGAAAATTTCTAATTAGGTGAATTATTTTTTCCTAAAATTAGCAAACACCTTTAAAGTAAATGCGGCATTTTTTTAAATTAATGTTTTCACTAAAAATTTTCGTAATCTTTTATTTTTGCAGGTGGTTTGGACGTGAAAACGCAGGAGGCGGCGTTGCGTTCGTCTCCAGATGTGGTCGTCGCGACGCCAGGACGACTCATCGACCACCTGCACAATTCGCCCAATTTTACTCTCTCCACTATCGAGGTAAGGGTTACGGTAGAAAAGTGGGGACGAGGTCAAAATTGGGATTTACTCGTCTTCTTGAGGAATACCATATCGATAATGGTTTACCATTGAACTGAAATTTCTTTCAAATTTGAAGATCTTTTTGAAAAAAATTCAAAATGCAAAATTCCAGGTACTGGTCCTGGACGAGGCCGACCGTATGTTGGAGGAGGCGTTTGCCGACCAAATGAAGGAGTTAATTCGGCTCTGCGCGAAAAACCGCCAGACTCTCCTCTTCTCAGCCACCATGACCGATGAGGTGGGCTTCAAAGACAACTTTTCGAAGATCGATAAGAATATATAGATATAGTAGAAATTGACATATTATATTTTTGTGCTATTTGAGCTTTTTCTTAGAAAACTATTTTTAATAAGTTTCAAAAATAAATAAAAATGACTAAAAGTCCCGTTCGTAATTTTTCTCGCCTAATTCACTCGACTCTTGAAAATTCAAAAAATGAAACATAATTTTCAGATCGACGAGCTCGCGACGATGTCCCTGAAAAAGCCGGTCAAGATCTTCATCAACGAGAATACGGAGACAGCCCTAAAATTGAGGTCTTTTTGCAAAAATTTAAAACTAGAAAAAAATAACCACAAAAAATTATGTACAAGAATCTTTCAAATAATAGCACGAAGTTAAAAGAGATAATAATAAAAAATTCAGGCAAGAGTTCGTCCGAATTCGCTCCGGTCGAGAGAGGGATCGAGAGCCAATCGTGGCCGCCCTGGTGACTAGGACTTTCCAGCAAAACACGATGATTTTCGTCAAAACCAAGGTCGAGTGCCAGCGGATGCAGATTCTGTTAGGATTGTTGGGCATCAAGGTGAGACTATTAAAAATTGAATTTTTGTTAAGAATAAACAACGTATAAACTATTGATCAAGTTATTTCTGCTCGAGGATTAAGCAATGTCTTGAAACGTACGTCTAAGAATTCTGAAAAATTCAATTTTTAGGTCGGGCAAATGCACTCGAATCTGTCGCAGGCTCAGCGTGTCGGCGCTCTGACGAAATTCAAGAAGGGCGAAGTAGGAAATTTTTTTAACTCTAAAAATTCTACCCTCCAAAATATTGTATCTTATCGAGAGTGAAAAGAAAATGTTTCTTTTCTAGAAATGATGACGCACTTGATTTAAGAACAGAGTTTTTAAAGTATGTAGATGATCAGCCTGATTTGATTTATTTTCCATCATGACGAAATCGTTCAGATCGACGTTCTGGTTTCGACCGATTTGGCATCGAGAGGACTCGACATCGAGGGTGTGCAGACGGTAAATTACAAGAAAATAGAAATTTTGAAAATAAAAAATAAAATTTCAGGTCATCAACATGCACATGCCAAAGACCATCAAGCAGTACATTCATCGAGTTGGCAGGACGGCCAGAGCCGGCAAGGCGGGAAGGTAAGAATCGACAAAAAATAGATTTTTTTTTTTTAAATTCTATAATTTTAAAAAATCCTGAATTTTCCAGATCGATTTCTCTGGTCGGCGAGGACGAGAGGAAACTGCTCAAAGAGATCATTCAGGCCAACCCGAACAAGGCCATGAAGCAGAGAGTGCTCGCAGGAGGTGGGCTTGAAAAATTTCATAAAATGAAAAAAAAATCCAGTCACTTTAGTTTTTATACAGAAAACAAATCGTTTTTGATCTAATAGAATCTGAAAATGATTTTAAAAAATTGAAAATTAAACATAGTTGAAAAATAAAATAATAACTTTGAAAAATTCCAGGAACGGTCGAAGCCTACCGGAAACGGGTCGACGATTTGGAGGAGTCGATCAAAGAAATCATCGAAGCTGAAAGGGTTGAGAGGTTGGATTTGGGGGTTTTTCTCTAATTTAAAAAATCATTTTAAATTTTTGTGAAAAGATCTTTCTTGTAGCTTAATCGCCCTTATTTTTCTCTTTAAAATGATATTGGTTTTGTGAAACATCAAAGCATTGATGTTTAAAGAAATCTATGCTTTAAATGAGAACATTTTCGAAATACTCACTCTGGTCCTTTTTCAGAAATAAAAAAAAGTTATAGAATAGAAAATTTCAGAGAACTCCGGATCGCCGAGGCTACCACAGAAAAGGCTAAGCAAAAGTTGGAGAATCCGAACGAGCCCGAACGGGTGTGGTTCCAGAAAAAATCGCAATCCGACAAGGAGAAGGCCCGACTCGAGAAGAAGAAACTTAGGGAGGAAGAGAAAAAGCGAAAAGAGGCAATGAAGACGGTGGGTTAAGAATGACAAAATAAAACAAGAAATTAAAAAACAACTTATTTTTCAGCCCGAGGAGAAGCGCCTGGAGGAAGAGGCGGCTTTCCAGCAGCGCGAGGCGAAGAGGAGAAGGAAGGGCAAACACACGCGACTGCGAGCGGTCGTCGAGGATGGAGAGGTGAGATTTTTGTCAATTTAAAATTTTTTAGAGAAATTTGATTTTTAATATAATTTTAAAGAAAATGAAAACAAAACAAGTAAATTCTAGAGACCCATCGGGCGCAACAAGATGAATGCCAAATCGCGTGGTGCCAAGGTCAAATCGACCGCTTCTCTATCGGAAATCCCTTCGATCAAGGTAGGCCTGGGAAATTATAGAAAAAGTCGGGAACATTCTGAAAATAAAGAATAATTAAAGTTATGTAAAGTTAAAAATAGATTTTTAAAATTCGAGAAATAAAAACATCTTTCAGCCCTCCGGCCACATCCAAAAGAAGAACCAAAACGCTCCGAGAGGCAAGGGAAACAAGAAGTCGTTCACAAAGGAGGTGGGAGAATTTTTCTGAAGAAAGAAATGTTTAAAAAATATCATTTTAAAGATTTTTTCTCTCGCTCGATATTGGTATGAGCTTATTGAAAACGCAATTTAAAAATGAAAAGAATGTTTCAAGAAAATGTTAAAACTTGAAACGCTTTTTTCTAAAGTTAACCCATATTGCGTAAGAAACAAATAAAGTTTATTCATAAAAATCAAACCAAAAAATTCAGTTAGCCTCGGTGAATCGTCGCTCGGTGAAGGCAGCTCGTCACGGCCCTGAGGACAACCAATTCCAGAAGGCTCGCGTCGCGCACCGCATGAAGACCAAGAAGCGATGAGGGTTAGAATTTTTATCTTCGTAAAATTAAACACATCTCTCGGGTCATTTTATTCAAATTCTGAAATAGAGAGACACACTCTGAAAATGTCTTTTGCCGTTCCAACTTTTTTCAAAAAGGGGCAGAGGAAAAGTATTCTTTAGAGCTTAGAATTTTTATTTCAAAACGCGAATTTAAAATAAGATATAACATTTCTCGAAAAAGTCTCTAAAACAAGCCGGGAGCTTTTATTTTGAGAGAATTAAAAATAAGTACAAATTTAAAAAGCAGAAATTGAGAGTAGAAATTTTAGACTGGACTAAATGGAAATATTACTCTTTGTTGTTGTTGGTTAATTTGTTGAGCTCCCTATATGGACGTTGTTATTATTTCTAAAGATCTAACAATTTGAAGAATAAATTTATTTGAAAAAAACTCAGATTAGGTAAGAAAACGAAGATTGAAAGACCTTTACATTTTATTATGCAAAAAATGCACCTTTTTAAAAATTTTTTTTGAAATGTTTCGAGTTTTTAAAGGCAAAAGTAATTTTAAAGCTCCAGGAATACTGTAGTTTTGTGAAATTTAAATGAAATGAGTTTGAAAAAATGAAATAAAAGTCATCAAATGTTAACTCAGGCTAAGTGAATTATAATTAGAACAAGTTAGAGATCATCCCGTGAATAGAGTACTGTAGTTTTATCGTAATCTCTCGATGGCTGCTTGGTGTAGAGGTAAAATTTGCGATCTTCGACTCTTTTAGCAAAAGTGACTCATTTACGAAGCATCATTTTCACCGTCTGAAAAGCCAACGATTAGTGCGGTAGTTCTAGGTAAAAAATTAACGTATTTAGATAGTATTTTTGAATTTTCATGCCTATTTTACCGTACATTCTCTATTAGCAGTTAAGAAAAGTCTTGTATTTTAGTCTGCAAATTTAAAGATGTCTTATTTTCAAAAATGGTCTTCTCTAATAGAGAATCACGGTATTTTCAAAGTTAAAATACAAGACTAGGAGACGAATCGTTTATTCAATAGTCAGATTATCTCTAGAAATAATTCGTATTTGGATCTTTATTTTTGGGGCTCTTAGGGATGAAGAAGATGAGATAGACTATCACAGGGTCTCGCACGCGCTGTAGGATAAGGCAAATTTTTTGGAGGCGTCCTTGCAAATGTTCGAAATTTCGCTCCCCCACTTTTTGGAACTAAGGGATGCACTATTTTGACGCGCTTAGGAATCGACGGACGTGCTTGAATTCTCAGAATCTAAATAAGGCAATTAAGAGAGGATAATTGGAAAATAATTAGAGCAACTCACTTTAGGAGACTAATCAAATAAGTTTGAAAATGCGAAAAAGGCACCCGGGAGATCAGTGTTGAAATGTTTTTCGGGGAAGATTCAATAAATGAAATGTCAAGTGTAGGATACTTAATTGACTGAGTAATTAATATAATTATGGTCACAAGTGATAACAGAACCAGGAAATTCATGAGAAAAGGCATGAAAATTTTCATTTAAATTCTGGAAAAACCTCGATCAAAGATAAAAACTTTAAAATTAAGAAAATAGCGGATTTTCCCAGAATTCAACAACGTTTTGACAATTTTTTAAACAAAAAAGTACAAATTTAAAGTTTCAAAGAAAATACCATCGACAAGAACTCTTCGTAGCGGATCGTGATCACGCCGTCTCGGTCAGTGTCCTTGTCGCTAAAAATAAAATTTATTTTCTTATGTTTCAACTTAAAATAAATTCGATTTTCAAAAACCATTTTAATGCTTGCGGATTTTCCCTTCAACTTTTCAAATTTCACCATTTCAGAACTTTAAAAATAAAGAAAAAGTTACCGGAAGGCGGCGGTCAAAGTCTGCAACACGACGCAGAGCTGAATGAAGTCGTCGAAATTGATCTAAAAGACAAAATAAATCAAATCTTCAACGAGAATTTTAAAGATGCAAACTTTTTAAAAGAAATGGTTATTAAAAACAACAAAAAAAATTGTACCCTGTTGGTGTGCGTGCGGTCGAACTTCATCATCAGCAGACTGTAAAACTGGTCCGAGAGGCGGTAACCTAAATTTTTCCGCTCTTAAAAACAAAAATAATAATTTCTAAAATATCTTTCAAAGATTGCTCATATCAACAAATTTGTAAGCTCCGAGTGATTTTTTTTAAAAATAAGTTCAGGAAAAAACTTTAAATTTGTTTAAAATGGTAAAATTTCAGCAATTTGATCTTTGTATAGAGAATTAGAAGTATTTTAAAAATTAAAAGTAAAAAAAATCCAAACCGAATTTGGTCAGCGCGTTCTGCAGCTCGCCCTTGTCGATGTTGCCCGAACTATCCAAATCGAAGCTGCGAAAACATTGCGTCCAGTCGTTGATATATTTCCAAAGAGCCTAAAAAATTTTAATTTAAAATCAGATTTCTCGAAACGATGTTATTTTTATGGGTCGAGTTTTGAAAAGGCTGGTTAAAATTTATGTTAATTTGAAAAATCTTTCAATATAAAAATGTGTTAAAGAATTTCTATTTAAAAAAAAAATCTCCCATAATTCACCTAATTACCCCCTAATTATCAAGTTAATTACCTCGAATTCCATGAAGTTGATTGCTCCATCGTTGTTCGAGTCGAACATGCCGATCATGAGGCGACACGTCTCCGGGTTGAACGGGTTCCACGTGCCGTTCGATAGCGCGCGCTGCAACTCATCGGCGCTGATCAGACCCGACCTTAATTAGAGATGATTACCTCCCAATTAACCAATTCTTTTTTCCTACTAACTAACAATCTCACTAATTCCTGTTTATTTTGAAGGTTTTTTTTTTAAATACTTTCTTTTCCAAAGGCTA
Organism: Diploscapter coronatus; assembly: GCA_964036155.1. Taxonomy (NCBI): domain Eukaryota; kingdom Metazoa; phylum Nematoda; class Chromadorea; order Rhabditida; family Rhabditidae; genus Diploscapter; species Diploscapter coronatus. The sequence goes on along the minus strand of OZ038422.1, from coordinate 40,771,087 downwards.
GTTAACTTTCGATAATTAGCCAATTAATTTTTAAAATAAGAAAAAAGCTTTTGAAACTTGTATTTATCGTTAAAATGATCACTGTATTATTTCGCAAAAAAAAAGCCGATCGGTGATATGAATCATCGTATCATTGTTTGAGTTGATAAAGAAAGTTTGCCATGATGAGGCATTATTGGCAAAACAGGCCAGAGTTATCCTTTTTCGAGTCAGGGAAATGTTCTATTTTGGAAAAATTGGAAACCAGAAAGTAGTTCTTATCAAAAACTTGAAAACGGATCGAAATTACTTTTTTCGAATCAGGAAAAGAACAATTTTGGGAAAAATAGTTTTTTAATTAAAATTTTAAAGCTGACCTGTCCTTATCTACCGACTGAAAGATGGCCTGCAGGTTCTGATGAGTGGGCATGCCTTCTGAAAATTTGAAAAGTTAGTATTTTAAAATTTTCGATATTTTTTCCGGATCCGATTTTTTTCGATCAGTTCGAATTGTCCTTTTTTCCGAAAATTTCTAATCATTAAAAACCTGGCCCAGAGAAAAATAATCGAATTACGGAAATGATCAGTTTTAAAAGAATGGCAGAAATTTGGAAATTCACCAATTTCGGCGCAGAAAATTGCACCAAAATTGGATAAAACCGGATTTTTTGGTTTTAAAAGGGCTGATAATTTTGATAAGGCGATTAGGAAAATAGGTGGGAAAATGATTGGAAAAGGTGGTGGGGAATTTTAAAGAATGCGAAAAGAAGAGCGGGCACTAACACGAGGCCCGGACGGGACAAACAAATTTAAAGAGTTAGGGAGGAGTGAAGAGGGGAATATCGTTGTTATAGAAGAGACGAAAAGAAACGAGGAGATGCGAAATAGCACCTATTTTGAGAGAATAAGAGCGAAACCTTGGAAAACACGGGAAATCTTGGAAATAATACGGGGTTTTGAAGAGGGGAAAAGAAGCTAGAAATTGGAAAATAGTACGGACTTTGAGAGGGCAAAGATAGGCCTTCAAAGAATGAATCATACGATGATGTGTCCCTTTTCTCACGCCGGAAAAGAATTCATTTATAAGTGTTGCAGGCCAGCAGCGTTTGACGCAGGGAAACTAGAATCTCTCTCGTCTAATGCTCAGAGATAGGCGAGAGAAACTGGTCGATATATTTTCTCCAAGAAAAAAACAGTTGCGAAAGATATTCTTATCATCAGACGTAATCTCTAGTGATCTTTGGAGATTTTTGAAGGCCAAAATAGCCACCTTTGCAAAAATAAAGTGCAAGGCGAATTTCGAAACGATATACTATCATTTTTGTGACGTATGTTCGACGTTTCTCTTGAAAATAAAAGAAATTAATGAGCAATGCGCGTTTATAATTTACGAAATTAAGCTGAAACGTACATATGTCCTAGGATATTTTTAGAAGCACTCGAACTCCAAACTTATTGCGAAGTACGGAAAATCTAGAAATTTTTAGAAAACTAGGATCTGATAAGCTTCGAAAGGATCTTGAGTTTTTGAGAAGAAATTTGAATTCTCAGCAAGATTATATAATAGGTAATCTAATTTCTAACGGCCAGCACTAGAACGACAGACAAGCGGGCGCTTCGCACCCGCGAAGCAAGGAAGTTTTAGTTAGGTTCATACAAAGCAGTAACTTAGTTTCTTTTTTAATAAATGTTATTAGAACCATAAAATTCGTCAAGTATTCGTTATAGTTTATGAAATTTTACCTTTGTGTGTAACGCCTCAGTTGATAGCTTTTTATGAGTAACGCTACACCCAAAACAAACACAACCAAGGTAAAGCCTAATCGTATCACACGATTGCGGGTTAGGTTGAAACAAAAATGTATCTACTTTACTCACTTTTAGGTAAATTTTTTTATTATTCAAGAAAATCGATATTTTGAAACGGGTATAAATTATATACGGTATCTTAAAAATTGTAATAAAATGTTAGGAATTTTTCAATTCGGAAGTTCGATAAACATGGGTGAAGACTAGAATTTTCAAAATAAAAAAAATCAGGCAGTTAGCATAAATTAATAAACTCATACAAAAAAGGATAGAACTTTTGTATTTCTACTCGCAAAATTTTTGAAAAATCGATGAAAATTGGATTTTTGCGAGAAGAAATGACTACAAAATATTATGTCTCATCAACAAGTTTTTGACTATTTTGAAGATTTTTCGAGAGGATAAGATTCGCAAATTTTTGAGGATATTCGACTAAAAATTTTAAAGGCACGGGATTATGATCATCATTATTTTCGAGCGGATTTCAAACGTTTTGGCTTTGAAATGGATTTTCAGGGAGAATTTGTCACTTTTCGGGAAAGAATCATGTTCATCTAAGTTAAAAGGAGAGCAAAATCTTCGTCATTTTTATCAAAATTACCACCAAATTCGAATTTTTCAGGACAAAAAATGTAATTTTCTCGAATTTTTGATGGTAGTTCTGACTGGTTTTATTCATGAAAAAAAGTATTATTTTTGTGAGAAAAATAACTTTCAGCAGAAAAATTCGAATTCCTGGGGGGTGAAAATCCGAATTTTCGGGGATCAAATTTGGATTTTCTGAAAAGAAAGTCCGACTTTATCCATGGATTTTAGAGATCAGTGATGGGTGGGCGGGGCGAGTCGGAAAAGGCCCACTTCAGGTGGCAGTTTTGACAGAGAAGATGGCCCTGCAAGGGGTAGCAGCCGTGCGTCTCGTCGGCCAGGGAAATTCCGCAATTCTGAAATGTTTTTTTTTTCGAATTTTTGGTCTCTTGTTAAAAATTTGTGATCTTTTTGAAACAAAATTTTCAACCGCTAACCTCGCAAATATAGCAATTGGTGTGGTAGTCCTTGTCGTCAGAAACGATACGCACTGTCTCGCCAGAGTCCTGGAAATTATTATTTTTTTTAAATAAAAATAAAATAAATAGAAAAAACCCCACATTTTCGGGGAGGATCGGCTTTTTGCATCCAGCGCAGCGTGGCGCAAATCGCTCGTAGTAGTCCGGCATGCAGAAAGGCTGAAATTTTACAAATGCTCACTTTTTAAATTTCTTATTTTTAATTAAAAAATGCATTTATAAATAATATATTTTAACTCTTTAAAATCTTAATTTAAACATTTTCAAAGCTCACCCGATTATCGTTGTCTAACGCGAAGGGCACTCCGTCCAGACAGATCCGACAGGCCGTGCATTTGAAGCACTGCGGGTGGTAGGTGTGTCCTAGTGCGGTCAAGACCTGAAATTTCGTTTTCATTTTTAAAATTTTATCTTTACAAGAATGAAATTACAGCATTTTTTAATTAAAACTTTTTGAGTTTACTCTCTTGATTTAAAAAGATCGACTAACCATATCCTCAAGCGGCTGTCCACATGCCTTGCAGGACTGCACTTTCTTCTCCATTTTAAAGAGGTAGTCCTGTTTGCAGAAAAGTCGGCCCTGATCCACGAAAAAGTTGGTGGTTCTGCAATTTTTTTGATTTAATTTTCAAAATTTCTCTTTTCCGAATTTTACTCTTCAAATTCAGTCACTCAATCCCCAATTCGAAATTTATCAAATATTAGCCTCAAAAGTGATAATTTTGCTTCAAAAGTTTCTTTCTAGTTATTTTCAAAAAAAAAAACAAAATATTAGTTCAATCCAATTGCATGATTCAATGTTTCTTTTTAAAATATCTTTTATAGAAATTAAACCTTTTAAAGACTATTTTGAAATTTTTAAGTCCTTAAACCCTGAAGCCACGCGAAATAGAGTGAGGTGAGTGGTAGGGAAAACGGTTCTTTTCTCACACTATTTTACGTGGATGTTTCCAAGTTGCCTTTTTAAAAATTTTCATTTCTATAAAGAAACGAAACTCACTCCAACTGCCGATTGCAGACATCGCAGGAGAAGCATTCTGGATGATAAACGTCCTGACCGACCGCGTAGCGCTCGTCGCGTTCCCGAATGCTCCGGTTGCAGTTTGAGCAGTTTCCTGAAGCTATGATTTTAATTTTTGTAAAAATAGGTTTCATAAGAACCATATTATTTTTTTTTCTCGTAATTATATTTTATTCACCTGACAGAATTAACACGTCTTTAAAAAATATAAAAACAAAAATTACCGATAATTTGCGAAGGCTGAAAAACGAGTTCGTCACGCATTTTTGCACGTAATTCCTCCAGTTTTTCTTCCTGCTTTTCGGATTCTTTTTCGATTTCAGTCCACCGCACTTTTTTGCTGCGCTCTTCGGAGAGAGGTCTGAAAAATTTAATATTTTTAATTTCAACTTTCCAAAAATAATCGATACTTATCGCCAAAATCATATATTTCCTTAATAAATTTTTCTACAATTTCTATAATAAAATATAGAACTTTTACCAAAAATTAGATTCGTGAAATAAAAGTTGTTTTTCTATGATTTTTAAAAATTTTCTAGCATACCTAAAAACGGGCGGTTTTCCTTTAGGTTGAGGGGATTTTTCCTGTGGCACACGAATTTCTGGGGTCATTCGGAAGTCCTTTTTCACTATCTCCGCCAGCGATTTGCCCTGCCTTCTTTGCGGTTGAGCTTGCTGAGGCAAATCTGCAAAAATTAGATTTTAAAAAATCGACTTTCACGGAATACACTTTAAAAAATCGTGTTTTAGTTATTTGGTATGCCCTCAAGTTTCATTTAAAATAAAAAAATCGAATCTCGACGATCAAATTTTTGAAAAAATAAAATTGAATTCGATTTTCTTCTTTTCTGATGAACTGACCTCTTCCGATTCCATTGACGAAAGTGGGCGTCGTTCCACTGCGAAACATCGCGTTGAACGTTTGGATGGGTGAGCTCTGAAATAAAAAAATATATATTTTTAAACAAATTTTTCAGTTTTCAAAACCTACCCCCCTTTTCTCATTGACCGTCGTCTCCTCTTCCCCATACAAATTCGAATATTCCGCGTAGGGTGATGAATCTAAAATTTTTTGAAAAGCTTAATAAATCGGTCAAAAGTTCAAATGTTATTCGGCAAATCTCAAATTTTCGAGGATAATAATCTTTCCTCTTCGAAAATTTTCAATTTTTTACATCTCCGAACAAAATCGAGTCTCTACTAGTTGTTTCACTTCCAGACTTGGGGCTTTTCCACCGCAGAAATTCGTCATCGTCTTTCGTTCCATTATTAAGGATACTAATTCAAAGCTAACCGTAATAATTTACCGCATAAGAGACATTTGAGGTGGAAAAGTCTCAGGTCTGCTTTAACTTTTGCTTACCATATCGGTTGCTGCCTTCGAATGGGCTGCTGGATTTTTGGCTACTGGCCGAAGAATAGTCCGAATGTTTTCTGGAATCAAAATCACCGATTTATTTGAAATTTCAAGACTAAATTGTAACAAAAATCTGGTCTTCCAATATATTTGTGATTCAAGCCTTTTTCCTAGTAAAATTTTCAGAATAAACTCTAAACTGTCGCTTTTAAAATAGTTTTTTCGACAAAATCATTTGTAAAAGGTTTACCTATCATGCAAAATGCCATTTATGGAGGGATGGATGTCTACATCTTTATTCGGAGAGCTATGCAAATTTGAAGTCGAGGAGTCCTGAATTTTTCTATATATATTTTTGTTGTAATTTCCGCTCCCACCGTATTTCGACCTTCATCAGAATCACTGGTGTTGTCCGAATTGATGGTGCAGTGGATTGGTTGGCGAACCGGAGCGCCGATCGGGGTGGCTGCAATTTATATCATTTTATTTGATTTTATGAATTTTAAACAAAAAATCATTCATAATTTTAAGATTAAAGGAATTTAATATAATTTTATAGGGGGTACCTTTCAAAATTTCATAAAGGGTACCCTCCATAAATTCTCATTTCCTACCCGAAGGTGAAGAGGCAGTCGAATTTGTCGAGGAGATCATTTTGACGTATTCCTTCGCGGAATCCGCCGACTCTCGATGCCAACCAGCGTACTGATTTCGAGGCCGGGTGGTGTGCAGGACCTGGAATTTTCAAAATTAAAAGAGTCCAAGATAGGTTTCAAAAGTAACTCATAATATTTTCAATCAAATTACTGAGTTATAGAATATATGCAAAAGATGTTTGCTTTCTGACAGAAAACATCGTATTTTAATTCAAGTATAAAATAAAATCTTTAAAAAGCTATTCTTGAAATGTTCATAATGTTTTTAATTTGCTCACATCGTCCCGCCACTTCTGAACCTCGTCGTTTTTTATTTCCTTGCGAATTCGGTGTGTCGGGTCGACTTCTGCTAGCCGGACCATGCCGTTTTGCGAGGGCAGCAACATTTGCTGAAACTTTTCGTAAAATTTACAATTTTTCGAAAATCTGAGAAAAAACAACCCTAGAACATTTTTAAAGGATGAAATAACATTTTAGAAAATTGGTTCTTCTTTGGAAATTCGAGAGAAAACAAATTTCTGATTTACAGAAATCGAGATAAAATTTTAGAGATTCTTTTAAAAGAAACCCAAAAGAATATTAATATCCACGCTCACATAAATACCCCCGCGAAAGGTCAAGGAAAATGGCTGAAATCAAATCTAATTGACTTTTGAATATCTGAAATTTGAAATCTTTTAAGAGATTAGGAAATCACGAAATCTTTTTGCAGAAATATAAGATAGGGGCTTTTGAATCCGTAAACACTTGTTGAAAGTGAGAAGGGCTTACTTTCCATTCAAAGTCCCTCTTTTGACACATAAGTAGTTGAAACCTATTCAAGGAATGAAATTTCAAAAGTTTTTTTTGGTTTTTAGAGGAAATGAAAAAGTGACGTTTCATAAAATATCGAACGAACATTTCATGAAGAATCACGATTTTCGATAAGATTTTTTCTGGTTCAAATATAAAAGTCCTATTGAACAAAAAAGGATAGGTTTTCAGCTTTTTTATTCCACCAAAAAATTCGGAATTTGCATATTTCAACTCAAATTCTCACCATCTCTCGTGGGCAGTTTTCAAAAGGATGAATTTGCAAAATGTGGCAAGTTTTTTGTGTAGACTCCTTTCAGAGAAAAATAAATAGAGAAAAAGTTGGAGAAAATTGAACCTGAAGGGGGTGTCCACAAAAAGGAGAAAAAGAGCATCGCAAAAAGTCTAGAATTTGAATAGAGTCTAGGGAATTAAAAAAATCGAAAACAGTGAAACTACAAGTGAGGAGTCTTCCTAGTTGTTCGGTGTCTAGAGCGACGGGCTGACAAGCACCAGTAAATCTCTCCGTACGGGTGCTTGACCATCCTCCATGCTTTTTGCTTGTAGCGATCGCTCTTTCCCCCCTCCTGGACGCCGCGGCACAGGGCCTCTCATCTTTTGAGTGGCGGAAAAACGTGCCCCGAGCGTTAACGCGTAATCGTTTTCTATCTACCCAAAAGACGTGTAAATAAAATTGTTCTTTTCACCAGGTTCAGGGCAAATTAGCATCTTTTTCCGAATCGAATAAAAAATCTCAAATGTTTGCCTCATGATAAATCCTTTAGCAGACTAAGGGGAACACTTTTTAAAATCAATTTAGGAAGGAAAATCGATTTTTAATGAGATGGATTTGAAAATGAAACATGAAAAGTTAGATTTTTTCTATGGAAACTAAGCGATTTTTCATCTCATATTGAAGAATAGAAAGAAGAACCGTTTCTAATACGGCATAGTAGTATATCGGATTCTGAATAGAAAGGCACTTCACGTGTGAAAGGCTTGCAACCAAGCCACTACTAAATGATGAAAGATCTACATTTACCTCCATAGTAAACTGTCAAGTAAATCCAATTTCCTATGCTAAATTTTGAAAATCTTATCCAGACGTTAGGACGTTTTCCACCGCAAACATTCAGTCATTATCATCTTTTCCTTTCGTCCCATTATTAAGGATATTAATTCAAACGCTGACTGGAATACATTCACACCACACAAGGGAGCATATTTGCGGCGGAAAACGTCCCAACGTCTGATCTTATTCTCAAAAAAAATTTTGTTCAAATATTACCATAGGATAGAAATTACAAATAATAAAAAAAAATAACTCTATGCAAAAGCCCCACTAAAACGTATTTTTCATCAGAAAACTGGCAAATGAATGAAAGAATCAATAGATTGTATGGTTTAGCCTCAGATATACCACTTTTTGTCAGCCCTATTGATTCTCTTTTCAAGTTTATCTGAGGTATTATTAATCTTTCTCTAACAAATGTTAAAAATTTCAAAAACATTAGAATAGGTCACTAAAAATGCGGTGTATTTTCCCGTAAAATACAGGTCCAAGGTCAAAACTCGTAATTACCGCTTGAAATATGGCATTGCGCGTTTTTGAAGGTTTGATGGTCAAATTAGAGGTTCTTTTCGGGTCGAATATCAATCAAAATTTGCAGCAAATTGAAAATAAAAATGTTTATTTTTGCAAAAAATGTTTTTCCCCAAAATAAAGTAAGTTTAAAGTAATTTTCTTTCTCGAGAAAACAATAGAGAAGTAGGAATTCTGAAACAAAGTCTTCGATTTTTTCGCGAAGTTATAAAAACGAATCGGGAAAAGAAATCGTCGTGAACTATAAGATTTAGATTCATAACCTTGAGCGGGAAGGGAGGAAGAGAAATTCATCTCATTTTCATCTAGGCTGTATGAGAAACTAACCGAATGAAAGCCTCGCTTTCTTACAGCCTTCCTAATTTTCTCGATAAAAAGGCAAAATTATTTTCATGCCTATTTTAAAAAATCTCTATCCCCATATTGAGTCATTGGACCTGGGAAAACGGCTGGTAAAATTTCAAAAAGAAAAAAAATCCGATAGCTTTATAATAGACTTTTCGAAAAGATAAGAAATACTGATAAAACTAGAATCAATACTTCTAGCCCGAAAGTAAAATGCCCTCTCCTTTCTGGGGTACTAAAAGATGGTGAATCATAGCGTGTGGCCAGTATTGAACAGAAAATTGAGAAAGACACTCAGGCCATGTTACGCATACTTTTCACATTTTCCATATCAAAACTCGCACACAAAATGGGAATTCCATTCTCCAAAGATTGCAAAAAACGCTGAATAGAAAGGATAGGCTCATACTGATAGCGAAAGAGGGAATGGAAAGTGTATGCATTGTGCATTGCGCAAATTTTTAGGTCTAATAAATGTTATCGAAAGAAATAGCATATTCCCGTCAACAACTCAGAATGCCACGTTCAGTTATACTTGAAATCAAGTCAAAGACGATATTCAAAATAAATCTCAGAAATATCAAAATTTCTCGAGATAGATTTTAAGGGGGTGGGGATCAGATGATTGTTAGAAACTTTCATTTTTCTATAAATCAATTTTTCTTAACTTTTCTAAGGGGCTGGAATTTGGTCGTTTTTACAAGAAATTCAAATTTCCTAACCTGTTGTTTCCTGATGTTTATTTTGTCGAGTTTGTGAGTGAATTGCTGTTTTCTGTCATCGCCGGTAATCAGCTTTTGCTGAGGCGGGGGTTGCCCGAAGGAGTCTAATTCCGACAAAAATGACGTCGTGTTGAAGTCCGTCATTCTGAAATCGGGCACAACTTGATAAATAGAATTTATTGATTTCGCAATTTTTGATTTTGATCGATATCTAATAATGTCGAATGAGATGAATTATCGGACGTACGAAATCATCGTGAAAGTAAGGAATTTTCGAGACCTAGAAAAAAATAGAACTGACAAGCTTCAAAGCTATGATGATCCAATAAATTAGCATATTTCCAAGAAAATATGCTGGAATGTACGCAAGATCAGGTTACGCCATCTCGCCCAAATGCGCTAATTTCTCGCACTTTCTTTCTTCAAAAAATCGCTTCTTTGTCGACTTTTCTTTCTTTTCTCTAAGATTCCCACGTTATTTCCCCGTCTACTCATATGGAAATAATGCGATGACTTGCAAACAGATTGTCTAGGGATATGATGGTTGGGTAGCCGAATGGGTGGTAACGAAGCCAACTAATTTGGCAATTTTCGGCATCATTTAACGCGAGAAATTTCACGCATTTTGACGGAAAGTTCGCTTTTGGGCAAAAACGCAAATTTTCCTGCGGGAATTCGAAAATTCCTGTCAGAATTCATTAAAATCGTCAGTTTTTCTAAAAATTTTAGTTAGAATTCGAAAAATCTCGGTTTCACTAGTGAAATTCTGCAAACATTTGAAGAATTCGCCCCCTAAAATTCTTTTCTGAACACCCTGTCGGTCGGCTGAAAAATGATAAGATCTGGGCAAAAAGCGCTGGGCGTAAATTTATTCGAAAAGGGAAATTATTTTTCGATCTTGCCAAAGATTTTCCTTCAAATTAAGACGGTATTTTTTTTATCTTCGATCTAAAACCCTGTTTCTGAAAAAAATTCTATATTCCAAAAAATTCGAATTCCGAAAAAGAAGCAATCTTTTCAATAATCCTCTCCTTTCAAGATCAATATAGAATTAGCAAAAAATCTAATTTTCTAAAATCAGTAGTCGGGGGTGGGGGATTTGGCATTTTCAATTATAGTCGGAATCGGAAAATGAAGTCTAAAGATGAAAGAGAAGGGATTTAGTTCACAAGGGAAATTGATATGCTTCAAGATAGATAATACGAAGCTCTGAAGCCTTTTTAGCTATAACCTTTGAAATCTCATCTCGAGAATATAATTGACTGCTCGTGAGAACCCTTCAAAATCCTCTTTTAAAATCTGATTTTAGTCAAAACATTTAGATAAGTTTCGAAAATCTCCAGAATCGAGGGGAAAACCGAGTTTCCTCTCAATTTTTCCACCTACAAGTACTGAGAATTTACGTTCAAATCGCATTTACGTTTCAAGATATTTCCATTGTTTATAAATCTAGCAAAACTCGAAAAATGGAAATTTCAGATGAAAAATGCAAGTTTTGAAAATAGGAGCCGAAAATTTTCCTATTGGTGAAAAATTTTAAGGAAGGCCGGGAAACTGATAAGAGCGTGAATCTCTAACCAAATGTAATCAATTCTTGCAGAATTTGGGAAGTGAATAAATTTGCTGATAGATAATATCGAATTTGGAGGTTAGACGGATGCAAAATAATCTAAAAATAGCATAAGAAATCTAGAGGAGAAAAGATAGAGGAAGGAAAATAGCATAAGGAAAATAGTATGAAGAAATAAAAGTTAGAAAGATACAGAGAGAAGAAATAGGATTTGAAATTTGGAGAAGAAAAAGAAAAAGGCCAGATTTCGGGATATCATTTCAGGTGAAAGAGATATAGGCGGCGAATTTACAGTCAATTTGAGAAAGCCTTATAAGGTCATATCATATGTGGGAAGGGAGAGTTTTGCAACATATCTGAGAAATTAAATGAAGATGAAAATGTTGGAAAAGAGATCTTTTTCCAATTTTAAAACTTATTCTTATCATTTATCCCTTTTTACCTTTTTTATCGCCTCTTCCAAAAGAGAAATCTTTCCATCTTTTTCGTCTTTAAAGTTCTTACACTATTTCTTCGATTTCAAACCTGCGCGCATGGAGCGAAATTGCAATGCAAAATGATTCAAACCGAGCGAGGCCCTAAAGGGAAAAGGTCGCAAAAAATGGAACACTGGTTGAGTGAAAATAGCGAAAGTTAGAGAAAGACGACCATATTTGTTCTTTCTTTTCAGAAGAAAAATGTGGGAAAGTGATAATTTTTTCAGATGACAAAGAAAGAAAATTATTCAAATTTTACAACTCTTAGGAGTAAGTCTGAATTTCGAGATGATATTTTGATGATAATACGATTCAGAAGATACGAGAGGCTTAGCGAAATTTTGTTTAAAATAATTAAAACCCCCGACCTTTTCCAAAACCTATTTCGAGTCATTAAAAATGTTTTTAATTTTAAAAAATTACCGCCCAGATAGCTAGACGTTGGAACATTTTCCAATTCAAATATCCCCCTTATGCGGTAAATTATTACAGTTAGCTTTGAATTACTATCCTTCCTCAATAATAGGACGAGAGAGATAATAACCGAATTTTTGCGGAAGAAAACATTCCAACGTCTGCAGATAACTGCAAGCCATTTCAAGAATGACTGAATCTCCAAAATCTCGCCAAACCTATATCCAGGCATTTTTTTGCCGAAAACATAAACACCCAGGTGAAATCCAATCGGCCACAGGAGATCGTTTTACTCTCGTCGACTCTTTACGTGAAAACGCGGTGTTTCGATATATCCCCCTTACTATATGCGCGTTTGCGCATTACTTATTCATAACTTGTGAATATATCATATCCCCTAAATCCAATACTACCCAAGATAAAGTTTCGGATATCATGAGATATCCCATTTAGCTAGCTTGTTTTGATGCTATTTGCGGAAATTCTATGAATTTTAGAACCTTTTTTCAATGTTTCAGGAAATCTGAAAACAATAGTAACTTTTCATCATAGTTGCTTCTCAAAGAGTATCTAAGATTATAAAAATTCAAACTTTCGACCTGGCCAGGAAATTTTTCCAGATGTGAAGTTGAGCGTGAGGGATCAAGTAAAATTCGAATTCCGATTTCAATTCAATTGAGCCAGTCTGTTTGTACATTTGTACTGTACACGATTTGCAAATATACTCAAATTCGTCATTCCTATATCCCAGCCTTTTTATTTTCCTATCCTTAACCATTATTCCCCAATTTCAAATTTCTTATATCTCAGATGGTATTCTTCTCCTATCTTTAAACACTGAATTGGAGAACTTCCCATTCTCTAGGAATCACCGAAATACTCTTGTCATGCATGTCCAACAAATTCAAATTCAAAGTAAATAGATGGGAAATAGTCTATAAACATAAGAGCTGAAAAGAAAGCAGAAACCAGAAAATTTTCGAACTCAACCTCGAAAGAATTATGTTGTAAAATTTTTTCCACTCTAAAAGTCATAGTGATTAAACACTTTCTGCAAAACATCTAGGGGAAATCAACAATCGTTTAAAATTACGTTTATAATACTTTCCTCCCAGAAACTGAGAACAAAATCACAACTATTGGGAGTAAATTTCAAATAATAGGGATTATTTTTCTCGAAAATTAAAGTGAAAATGGCTATTCTATCGAAAAATTTCTCCGAGAAAAACCTCAAGGATCTTCTCTTCCGAAATGCGTAGTTTTTCACTTTTCTCCAAATTAGGCGCGAGCGGGATTTTTGCCCCCGAATAAAGGCATTTTCCAGCGAAAAGATGGTGGTAAATGAGTTACAAAGAAAAAGGGGGCGGGGCTCAAATTTGCAAAGATTCCGAGAGAAAGTTAAGGAGAGGGGGGATTAGCAAAAACCTGAACCTTTTGCGAAAAGTCTGCAACTTTGCGGCGCACAAATCGTCTGTTCTGCGATGAAAATTAGCCATGGTTTGAGGTTTGTATGGAGAAAAACCTCAAGGCCTTTGGCAGCAGATTAATCGATCTAGCTCCCACTATTTAAGCATATCGAGGAAAAACCGGCTACAATAATTTACGCAGGTTATGATTTATGAGATTGGCAAAATTATTATGAGAATGATAAAGAAAAAACAACTTGATGAATCTAGGTTTCAAGGTTGGCGGAGGGTCGAAAGACGACGTTTTCAAGTCAACGCCAAGAGATTGAGAGGAAAAATTAGAATATTTTAAGTTTGCTAGAAATAAGTTATATCTAATGTAAAAATAAATTGTTTCGATCCTCATTTTCTTGAAACCTAGAAAATTTTCCCAGAACCAAAATAAATAAATAAAATGATGATATCATAAAATTTTCGACGGTCAGTTTTCTCACATAAAACCTTCAGCAAATATCTGACCGATTATACCAAAGAAAGGCTCGTTTGAAAATGTGAGGACCATTCATAAAAAAAATACATCTGCTTTTACTATGCATCTTTTTCACTCAACAAATTCCACACTATTTCTCTTTCTCTATATCTTTCCCCACACTGTTTCCCTTTTCTCAATCTTTTTCCCTCTCAAAACACCGTACTATCGCTCCAAAACGCTTATTTAGACTGGTACATATGTGGTTACAAAAGGCCGCAAATATATAGCGGTTTGTGTTAGTAAAAGTGAGAGATCATATGATTTCGAGAGAACGAAAGAAGCAGAAAATGTTAATCTAAAAATGTTCCCCCTCCTTGATTGTGAAAAATAGTTAATCTTCTCAAATAAATAATGCCGAAAGGAGAAATTTAGAGGAAGAATTTATGCTTGGCAAATAAACAATAAAATTTTATTTCCCATATTTTTTCCTAAAGGAGGGGGTGTGTCTTGAGGAAAATTCAAGCATTTTTGGAAAAATATAAAATTCTGTTTTTGTATTTACGAAGCTTCCACCATTTCCTAGATAAAAATATGCAAATTTCTAGATTTTAAGCATATTTAAATTTTTTGTAAAATATCTCTCTTCTAATAGCATTTGGTATCGGAAAATGGCATATCTTCGAAAACTTCAAAATGTCGGAATCCCATCCCAAAAATTTTCTCCGAAGAATAAAAACCATGAAATCCTTGTTCTCAAATAAGGACGATTGCAATAAGATAAAAGTACTGTCCTTCTATTCTGAACGAAATGGCCCGAAATGAGCGTGAATCATAAAATTTGGGGTTCTTTTCAAAATAGTATTGCGATTTTAGAGAATTAAAGATAGGGAAAAAGAAAGTGGGATTCTTGGAGATATAAAGAAACAAAACGTAGAAATAGTACTGGGAAATTAGAGAGTTAGACAGATCTGTCACCAGAGCAGGTGGGAGAATGAAAGATTAGCTAAAGGAAGGAAGCAAGAAACTGTATACGGGAAGGAAGCGATAAAGCCTAGAGGAAAGAAATAGTATTTAAAACTGAGAGGGGAAAAGGTACAGAAAAGAGGAATAGTATGTGTTTTTCGAGAGAGGGTCAGAGAAAAAGAGCAGGAACAAACAAAGTTCTTGCGTCCGTCCAGTGATGCCCTTATTTGTTTCTCGATTCAAGATTTAGGAGAGTTCGGGAAATAATATGGGGAAAGAAAGAAAAAATAGAAAGATGAAGAAATAGTGTGCACTTTTTATAGGAAAAAGGTGAAAAAGAAATAGAAAAATAGTATGAACTCTTGAGAGAGAGGACAGAGAGAAACATTGAATGACCAAACCGGGCCCTTGGGTAAAGGCCAAGAGTCTACCCTCCCGCTAAGGGAAAGAAAATCGGGTAAGGAGGTGTGAATACGGTTGGAAAGTGTGTGAGGAATGAGAGATTTTTGAGGGTCAGAGAAAAAAGCCCTTTCCGAAAGGTCAAAGAAATAGTATTGGGTTTCTGGAAGAAAAGAAAAGGAGAGTAAAAGATGAAAAGAAACTTAATGAGGAGTAAGTAAGCGTTTTACTTTTTATTCCTTTTACTATATAGGGATTTAAAAGATTTTACGGGATTAGGTTGGAATAGTCTGAAAAAGAGAGAAAAAGTAAAAAATAGTACAGAAAGAGAGAAAAGCTAGAAATAGTATTGAAAGCGTAGAGAAAAAAAGTAAGAAAAGTCAGCCTAGTGGTTCATCAGAGATATTGAAGGATGGGCTAGTCGACGCCTTCCCGCGCGTGCACAATATGCTAATTGAAAAGAATGAGAGATATGGCTCTTCGAAATAGCCTTTGGAAATGGACGAGTCCAAAGAAAAATAAAACGGTGAGAGATAATTCAAATTTAAGAGATCAGAAAGAAAGATAGATTTGAATCTTACACAGAATCAACGAGAAAATGCTATGTGATTGTAATGGAATTGCTATGCCGGAAGCTCTTGGTCAGAGAAAAAATCATAGTAGAGAAATAGCATGTTAAATTTAGAGAGGAAAGAAATAGATTAGAGAATATTAGAGGAAAAGAAAAGGGGAGATTTCAGAGATATCGGGATCTGGAATATCCCTCTCTGTGGTTTGACAAGACAATAGCATAGAGCAAGAGCAAAAGTCTGATACACTGGAAGCCTGAATTTTACAGCCGAGATCAACTTTGAATATCTCGACGAGTTGTGGAGAAAATTTCAATCCACAAATCTCAAATTCAAATTATAACTTGGGGCTAGGTTTCAGGGAATAGAAGAAGCCCTATTTTAATGCTTGTCCATATTGTTATTGAGAACTCATTTTAGTCCAAAAATTAGTAGTTGTAAAAAACGTACCCACCTATTGTCTATGTTTAAAAAATGTTCAGTCCCCAAAGTTTTACTAAAATAGGAAAAAAACGAAGTAGCTTAGAAGTTAATTTCAAGTTCTCTTCTAGAAACCTTCGCATTTTTGAGAGTCCGGAATTTTTTTCTAATTCACGAGCAAACTAACCTCAAAACTTCACGTTCATTCTCCCCTCTATTTTGGTTGATCTGTTGTTCCATAGGTCCGACCCTCGTTCTGACTTGATTTCGAACTTTCTGCTTACTTTGAAGTTCGGAACTAGCTCGTACGTTCTGTCAGAATCTGCAAAGATCAATATTTTAAGTTCATTAATTTTGAAAGATTGCTAAATTTTACCGAAAAGACTTTTTTCTAAGCTTATGTGAAATGCAGTTTTAAGTCAGGGAATTTAAAAAATGATTTTACAAGAAAAGAATCGTGTTTTGCCGTTATTCTACAACATGCAATCGTTGTCATTGCGAGTGGACTCTCGTTGCGCGTATTTTTTCTTTGGCACAAAACAGGACTCGAACAACTCAACTCAATTGTCCGTTGCAAAAAGAAGATGAATCAAAAAGCAAAAACAAAGAACGAAAAAGCGGTCTTCTTTCGTATTTCCCCTATTCTTTTTCTTCCTTCCGAGTCTTTGAAGATCAAATTCGGTGTCTTTTTCCGATTATATGTATTAGAATAGACAGAAAACTCAAGCTTTTTGTCATAAAAATATAGATTTTCAAAAAAAAAACTCCATATTAGGATGAATGCCCAAAATTTCGTTTCATCTGACAAAGACATTATTCCAATATATCAATTTCAGTTTAAAAAAACCCGCGAAAATTCGTGATTTTAATCGAATTTTTAACTCTTCAAAAATGCTACCTGTTAAAATTTGGTTCTTCAGAAAAAATTTCTGATCAAGTCCTCGAAATAATCGTATTGAGTGGGTGTATGGACGAAATCAAATCGTCACTTGGGAACTCGGCATTTTTCGGGCAAGTCTGAAATCGAAAAAAAAACAATGAACGTACAGTGCTAGTGCTTGAACAATCTATTGTGCTGGAAAAATCTACGTGCCTATCAAATTTCACAACGTCAAATTGAAAAATATGAATCTTTTCTTCAAATTGAGATTTCGAGTCAAAAAATTTTCTGGAAGATAAGATTTTCTTGAAACATAGGGAACTCATTATTTGTTAGGGAAAATTTTTGGTTATTTTAATTTAGGTTGAATAGAAGATCTGGAGTTAAGAGTCTTGGTAAGAATCAGCTCATTTTGGGGAAGAGTATGACCAGAAATAAAAGTCTTGTTTTGTGATGATTTTTAATGGTTTCTGACTATATTCGACCTGGAGAACGCGATTTTGGGGCTTCTTCCGGGATTGTGCACTTTTTGGAAAACGCACTCTGAGAGAGCAGAATTTTCGAAAGTGATCACGAACGCCTCCAAAATTACCTGCATAATCAATGAAGAAAGATATAGTGCATGAAAAGATACAGAAGATACCGAGTGTGACCTAAGGAACTACTTGCCAAATTCTTTATCCTCTCATTAGTTCTCAATTCTCGTCTTCCATGAATGGTCATTTTTCTTTTTCTTCCTCATTTATTTTTAGCCTCAATTTGTATATTCCTGATACGGAATTTCAACTTGATATTTAAATAAGGTTAATTCACTTCTAAATCATTATTTTTAAAAGAAAGATTGTTTACTTTTTCAATATTCATTTCTCCTCAAATTGCCATATTCCGATTTGAACATCAGATTTGAGAAAAAGATGACGATTTCATTGCTCTATTTCAAACCTTGTCTTTTCAGATATCGTTCAACTGCGTTACTTTCTGCCATTCGAGCCATTTGAATGCAAAACGGCATTCTAAATTGAATAGATTATTGTTCAACCAATTAAACATCCCTTCGTTTATCTATTTCTAACTTCTAATCATTTGTCAAAATTATTCATTTTATGATAAGATTTTTTCTCGCGAAACATTCGACATCGTTATTATCTTATCAATGTTCATTAAATGTAATAAAAGCTTGCTTTTTTGCTTCTAATTATCGATTTGTTATTCACTTACGCATTCATGCAGGATTTATTTCCTAAATCAATACAAATTTTTAATTTTAAAAATTAAAGTAAAAATGGTCTATATCGGCATCGATTTGGGAACGACATATTCGTGTGTTGCTATTATTGAAAATGGAAAGCCTAAAATAATTTTTAATGAAGAAGGTAAATCAATAGTGATGAAATCTCCCTATCTATTCTTTTCATTATAATTTATGCTCAGGAGAAAATTTTACACCATCAATTGTATCATATGGGGATAACGAAATAGTAATTGGTAATCGTGCACTCGAATATCCTGATCTCTCACGAGTTCTATACGGTTTGTATTCTTTAGTCCGTATCCGGGAGGCGAAAAGTGGTGCGCGACTATTTTTTAGCAACTAGTATTTGACGGAGTGATTTTTGTCAAGAAACTCAGTTTTTCGATAGAAAATATAAGAGACTCAATAATTTAGCAAAAAGTCGCTACGTTCTTTACTAACCATCCTATTTTGTGTTAAAAAATGAAATAGCATTCGAAAAGGAGAGACTGGCCTAAAATCATTCTTTCCCTTCTCATTTTCGACCTCCCAGATTTCGGACTCAATAATATCCTAAATGCTACCCTATTTGTCGAATTGATTTTGTAGATTCGAAAAGACTTCTCGGCTGGGAATTTATGTATCGTCTACCGATTGCCGAGAATCGCTTACTATGGACATTCGATTTGGATGCAAGAAATGTGTTGCATTCATTTTTCATTGTAGCGAGATAATAATATTCTAGGAATCAGTGGGCTATGTCTTGAATAGAGGCACTGCGGAAGAGCAATTTATTTCGCCGGAAGAGGTGTCAGCTGATATTCTACGAAAACTTAAACTAATCGCTGAAGTTCGATATTTAAATTATACCTATTTAGCATTTATCTCTTAGAAGTACACGGGAGAACCAATAACAGGGGCTGTTGTCGCGATTCCGGCCTTCTTTCAAACAGCTCAAATAGAGGCTACAAAAAGAGCTGTTCAAATGGCTGGACTCGAGTTAAAGATGCTAGTTAAAGAGCCTATAGCTGCTGCGATCGCGTACAATGAAGACAGGAAGTTAGAGGATTCAAACATAATGATATTCGATTTCGGTGGAGGTAGATACATAATCACCATTTGAAACAAACAATCGGACAGTTGCATCAATGAATTTTCAGGCACACTTGACATTAACATTTGTCAAATTAAAAATGGAAAACTCGCTATAAAAGCAGTTCATGGAGATGACCATTTAGGTAAGATCATATTCTGTATTCTTTTCATAATATGCCTGAATTTGTATTTTAATAGGTGGTCATGATTTCGATGGAATAATTATGAACTATGCATTACAAGAATATATGAAAACACCAACTTTTGATATTCTTGGAGATAAACGTTTGGTTAAACAGCTAAGGACCAAGTGTAGAAATGCAAAGGAATCGCTATCTTTCACAGCTACTTCTGTTAATATTCATGTTAGCATTATTAAAATAATCGAAGTAGCGAATTATAAAATTCAGTTGGATATCGATCGAAATGCCCATTTGGATCTAAATGTACAATTAACGAAAATAAAGTTGAATGAATTATGCGGGGAACTTTACACAAGAACATTCAATCTAATTGATGATACGCTTAAAATGGCTAACTTTAAGACAGACTACATCGATCACGTAGTAAATAATCACAAAAACACTTCCATTCTGATCGGGAATATCTTCCTTAAATTATTTATTCAGATATTGGTTGGCGGATCCACAAGGATTCCCGCCATAAAGTCTATTTTGGAAATGAAATTTGGACAGAAGAAATTAAAATTCAATATCCACCCTGATGAAGCCGTCGTATTTGGGGCAGCTATTTTGGCTGATGCTATTGAAGTAGGAATTATTATACTGCGAATATTAAAACAAAATATTTTAGAAGGAAAAGCAAATTCCATTGATTAATAATCCAATGAATGAATTAACCCGAAATATCAATAATGTGCAAATTGGTGGAGACAATTCATTCGATAATTCGCGTACAATGTTATTTTATCGTAAGAATTTATATTGAAAGCTAAGTAAGAGACTTTGAAAGGATTCATAATAATTTAGATTATTATCAAAATAATAATAAAAATGAAGAAAGGATATGCTTGTTCGGTCCATTTACCTGCTCAGTAGAAAAGATTGCAAAATTCCACAATTGTTATCAGCCATATGAAGTAGCGACTACACAGGATAAAGTAAATTTTTATGTTCGTTATTTTGAATAATTTTTCAAATTTCAGATTTTTGGAATTAACTTATTTGAAAAGTCGTTTGAAATATATGATTTGAGTACTCGGCAAATTTCAGGAGGTCTTATCAACAAATCCATGAATGATCGATTTAAAGAATTTTACAGGCCCAGATCCTCCTGAATGGCGCGCATTTGCAACTGTGGCTTATTTCAAGGACAAATTGTATTATTTGAGTGGAAATAATCCTGAAACATGTGAATGGACTAATCGAGTTGATGTAAGAAGATTGAATAAAAGTCTATGAAATAATTTATTCAGGTTTTAATAGATGGAAGTTGGGAACTAGGACCTGATTTTCCTCTTCCAATTGCATTTGCTCAAACAATTACATGCAATGGAATTTTATACGGTCACATTATAGCATAGTCATTATTGTAATTATGAATATTCAGTTATTGACGATGGAAGTAGAAAGATATATCGATTATCAGACGATGAATGGGAATGGATTGAAATTGGAGAGATTCCAGAAGAACGAAGTTTTTTCGGAGTTGCATCGCTAAATGGAAGAATTTACATAACTGGAGGATTGGAGTCGTTAATTTTGTGTGATAAATAATGTATCGTTATATATTTAGTAATGTTGGTGATGCATTAAAATCCTGTCTGTGTTTCAACCCCTTAGCTCCAGTTGACAGTCAAATTTCTCGAATCGCTGATTTGAATTATGAAAGACATCACCATTCACTAGTTGCTGCGAATGGAAAATTGTATGCAATCGGAGGGTGAGCTGAGATTTTACATATCTTTATACGAAATATTTGTTAATTTAGCTATCAAGATGGTTCTACGAAAGAATTTTGTAATTCAACCGAGGAATACGATCCACAAACGAATAAGTGGCGTGAAGTCCGAACTCTATTTTATCGTAAGAAATTATGCTGAAAACTAAATAAGAGACCTTGAAACGATCGTAATAATTTAGTTTATTATCAAAATAATAATGTTGAAGACGAAGAAAGGATATGCTTGTTCAATTCATATAGCTGCTCAGTCGAAGAGATTTCAAAATTCAACAATTATTATAAACCATATGAAGTAGCAACTACACAGAATGAAGTAAACTCTTATATTCGTTATTTTGAATAATTTCTCAAATTCCAGATTTTTGGAATTGACGGCAGAAGTAGATCTTTTGAAATATATGACTTGAATACTCAACAAATCTCAAGAGGTCTTATCAACAAACCCATGAATGATAGGTTCAAAGAATTTTACAGGTCCAGATCCTCCTGAATGGCGTGCATTTGCAACTGTGGCTTATTTCAAAGACAAATTGTATTATTTGGGTGGATGGGATCCTAAAACAAGGAACTATACGAACCGAGTTGATGTAAGAAGATCGAATGAAAGTCCATGAAATAACTTATTCAGGTTTTAATAGATGAAGAATGGCAAACAGAGCCTACATTTCCTCTTCCAATTAGATCTGCTCAAACAATAACATGCGATCAAATTTTATACGGTCATATTATAGCATATTCACTATTGTAATCATGGATATTCAGTTATTGATGGCCTTGATAGTAATAAGATATATCGATTATCAGACAATGAACGGGAATGGATTGAAATTGTAAAGATTCCAGAAAGACGAGTCTTTATCGGACTTGCATCGCTAAATGGAAGAATTTACATAACTGGAGGATTGGAGTCGTTAATTTTGTATGATAAATAATGTATCATTATATATTTAGTGGTGATGATGTATTGAAATCCTGTCTGTGTTTCGATCCCTCAGCTCCAGCTGACAGTCGAGTTTCTCAAATCGCTGGTATGAATTATGCAAGATGTCGTCATTCTCTTGTTGTCTCTAACAGGAAACTGTATGCAATCGGAGGGTGAGCTGAGATTTTGCATATCTTTATATGAAATATTTGTTAACCTAGATTTCAACGCCATAGGGCAGATTTTTGTAATTCCATCGAGGAATACGATCCACAAGCGAATGAATGGCGAGAAGTCGGAACACTAAAATTGAAATAATCCAGTTTAATACCATGTAGCCCTTTTATTTGGCATATTATATTTTATGAACATTATCTTTATTCGATTATTATCAAAAATTTCAATAAACATAAAAACAACTCAAATATATCCAATAAAGACGCTGAAAATTACAACTGAAATAAGTATTCTTTGAAATAGTTTCGATAAGAATGACGAACTGTACTTATTAGGAACCCATTCTGTCATAGCTTAGATTATTGCATCTCAATTAGTTGTCAATTTTATAGTTATTGAGAGAAATGTCTTCAATTTGTAAGGATTATTGTGAATGACTAATCTAGTTGACATAACTTTCTTCATCAAATGCAAGTGATGAAACAGAACTCTTGCTAAAGCTTAACTACTTAAAACCAACTAAATCACACGAATTTTTGATGTAAAGAAATCAACGCATATTTCAAGTGGAAAATCGAAAATTAGAAATCTACAGAGTGCAACAAATGTTTTTTTCCTCACAGCGGATTGAAGGACGTGGTTCGCGGGCTTTTGTGTCTGAGTCATACTATTCTCCAAAAAAAGCCCGCGAACTATGAACTAAGCCTTATAAAGTAAGATCCAGGTTCGTAAGAATTCTCATCATAAAAATCCACAATTTGTAGTCTGTCTCATCTTCAATTATGACTAGCTCAACACAGATGTATCTCATAGTCAGATTTCTACTATTACACCATTTCTTCTTTTCTGACAAATCGATCTTCAACAATTTTCTATATATTTTTATCTGATATTATATGGTGTCACAATATGAAATCAACGAAACTCTTATTGAGAATATCAGTGCGTTGTTTTATCGTTATCAAGTGGCTGAAGCAGAAGAGGAATCGTATTCCGTTCCATTCTTTGTCGCGTTCTTGATTGCACTCAACTGAAATCAGGAATTGCACTCGCTTTTCAGAGGTAAAAATTATAGATAGACGGTAGTAAAGTCAAAGTTATCTTCGGAATTAACCGATCTCAGGTTAGAATATTTGGAAAATGGATCATTTTATTATAAATCATGAT
This sequence comes from Diploscapter coronatus, assembly GCA_964036155.1. Classification (NCBI taxonomy): domain Eukaryota; kingdom Metazoa; phylum Nematoda; class Chromadorea; order Rhabditida; family Rhabditidae; genus Diploscapter; species Diploscapter coronatus. The sequence continues at coordinate 40,747,655 of OZ038422.1, read as the reverse complement.
ATCAATAAAAGCTATGAAGTTGATGGGTAAGATCAGAAATATTAGCAGTGCAAATAAACTAGTACTGATCGGCAAAATAGTAATTTTCGCACTGTACTGGACACATCCCAGAATTAAATAAAAATAACATACGACTTGTGCAGCCTTGTGATTGTAGGAGCTGAGCGTCTAGGACTGCAAATAGCAGGAGTTGTATTCGATGTCAGCTGGTTGTCTGCCTGGGAGGAATTGTCGCCCAGAGCCTGTATGACTGCGCGAACTATCACTTCACGACGCCGAATAAAATAGCTTAAATAATAGATAATCAGGGAATCTAATTGAGTAGCATTTTTACATCGGCACAATCAATCAGTGTCAGTCTGAACATAAATATCAGTTTCATCAAACATAACTCTTGAGATAATTGATATTAGTATGAACTTCGTAATGTAGAGTATAAGATAATTCTGTGCAAATTGTGATTTATTTAAAACTTACAACAATGGCGAGTGGCTCGATGCACTTTCCTCGCAGCTCCTCCATTTGCCAATTCACGCGCTTTGCGACGACGTTCGAATTCGTCCTGAAAATTTATAATAAAATTCAAAAAGTGGCTTAGAAGATTTTATAAAACGATAGGAATAGCATATTTTTCAACGAGTTATTTCAAATTTCCTTACCTGAACAGCAGTTTTTAGCCTGGCAGCCTCCTCTTTTTCCATTCTCTCCAGCCCGTTCTCGAACCCAGAATATTCATCTTCTTCTTTCTTTTGCTTGAAAAAGCTTTGATCAATATTTGCTAGAACAAAAATACCTTGGCTCATATCCGAATGATTCATGAGTTTCTCCATTTTGTCGCTGACTTCGTGAATACAGACTCTCTTGACGTTGTTGAAATGACAGCATAAATGAACTCTTCACCTACAAATAGGAAAAATCTATCCAAAATTTCTTACCGTTTTGAGCGCATTTGCCTGTTGGCTGACCTTCCTGGGAATTCGGCAGAAATCGCAGTTCTTCAGGTCGGATTCATTGAAGAACGAGGCCATCAGTTTGTGTCTGCATTCGGCCTAAAAATAAGAATTATTTGAATGCTTGAAAGTGCATTCCTGTAAATTAGAATAAGAAAAAATTTAACTGAAATAGTTATAGGAGTATTCAATTTTGACAGCATTGGACAAAAAATAAAAATTCACCAACTAAAAATCGAATCCATACCTTTTCAGTACTCGATCATTTTCTCGAACCCAGTCTGCAGAACCTTAATCTGGATATCTTTCGCATTGTCACTCAATCCCTTCTTAGCCTGAAAACAATTTATCTTTTCTTTGGAAAGTACAAATTTTCGCGTGTAAAAGTTCAGCATATTTTCCTTCAAAATTTACCGGAAATTGACAGAGTAATAAATGCCTTTTCAATTAAAAAACGAAAGAACTTCGAAAATTCGAAATAATCACCTTGATCCTGTTTGAGTACTCTGAAACATCAAAATTGAAATGTGTGAGCGTTTTCAGAGATAAACCTGAATTTGTACAATATCTTGCACAAGTTAGATCATTTATCGTTCGAAAGTTGTATATTTATCGAATTAAAATTAGTACCAAACAAGAAATGTAGAAGACAATTCATACCTGACATTAGCTTTGTCGATGCCCATTCCGAACGCGATCGTGGCCACGACGACTGGAATCTCTCGCCGCGACAGCTCAAAATCGATCGAAGGAAATTCGGAACAAGATCGAAGAAGCGAAGTGAGAGAAAATAGTGGATCAAGATGTGAGGGTGAGGAAGTTTGCCCTCTCCCCCAATTTTTGATAATCTCCCTTTTTCCCTTCACTCCCTCTCACTCTACACACCCCTTTTTGAAACATCGCCCTTAATTTCCCCCTACTCCCTACGAGGGACGCATCATGTCTTTGCGGCCAATTCCATACCGCTGCGCCACAATCACATGTCTTTTATTTCCTTCAGTCCAGCCGAAAGGAGGGAGGCGCGTGAGATTGAAGGAGCTCGAGGCCTCGGGCGAGTGTATTTTTGCGAGCGAGCAAACAAATTTTACAGATTTGGAATCCTCATTTCATGGGAAGAAAGATGTGGGTACTCTTGTATCGCAACGTGAGGACGAGGATAAAACCTTCCCTTGTGAGATTTTGCATGTCCTTATGCGAAGTATTTGTAATTTAGATGTCAAAGTTCAATCGAGGAATACAATCCACAAACGAATGAATGGCGTGAAGTTGGAAAATTAATATAAAATAAAGCTTGGCTATAATAATCTCAGATTTCATATAGAAATTTTATTCAATAAATGTGAAATAATAATTTAATTTCGGTGCACATGATACAGACAACTCTTGAAGACATCCAGAAGCGATGAGGGATAATTGTAACTGAAAGGAGTCTTGGAATTGTTGCAGCATGATTTGAAAGGGTGCGTAGCGTTATCCACCAAAGTATAGAAGAAGCAGAAATAAATAAATTCAGTGTATTGCAACACGCGAGACAATTTCGAAATGGACACTCAAAGTTACTATTATCAATTTAGTCTTCCAATATCATATGCAATGCTAGATATTCATCCACTCACTCCTTCCATATATGCTATCATATATAATAGTTCCTTATATAGCCTTACTCTACATCAATATACTTCCAAGCTTTGCCTGCCCTTGCCCTATCTCTTACCTGTCATTCCCTTACTTTATTCTCTCAAAATGTGGCTTTGATTAAAAGGAAACATCGTATTTGATATTTTGGTGGATAACGCTGCACTGTTCCAAATCATGTTGCGACAATTTTCGAACGCCGTCGTTTTCTATCATTTTTGTTCAGTGCAGTAATCCTTCGCCTGTAGGCCATCAACCGCCCGTCTGTTCAGTCGATTTTCTCCAGTAACTGGATGCAGTGCCAAGTTTCCCAGGTACAAAAATTTTGGAACATCCCTGAAGAACATTTCTGTCGGATTCTAAAGAATTCATTATAAATAGTTTATTCTCATCGAATTGCCAAAATACTAGGCCGATTGAAAAGTTCAAAAGTTCTGTCGGAAAATGTTTACATTCGAAATTATTCTATTGTCGAGCTTATTACCGTGGACGGATGGACGTGGAATGGAAAACTTAGATCGCTAATATCGGATCATTCGTCATAAGTATAAAGTCCACAGTTGTGTTTGACTCATTGAAGTTTCTCAATAAACAACTGTTACTTTTTAATCAAAACAACCGAGTATCGGCTTTCAAATGGGTGCATTTTCTCACTTTGATTTATATCAAGGGCTTAATATCTTCGCTCTATCAAATTAATTGAAACAACCTAACAGAAAGAAAACAATTGGTCCTATAAACAAATCAGAAAAGAGAAACCTGGGCAGTATAAATTCTCGCCTTTGGGCTCATCACAGCATTATTTTTCATAGGGCACTGTTGTAATCGTGGTACAAGAGTGAAAAGGGCTAGACACGGATTTGCACAAATCTGCAATATATAATATTGCTAGAATCCGTGTCAAGTCTTTCTTTTCTCTATACAAATAGTGCTATTTGTGTATTTTTCACATATCTAGTATGATGGTTTGAAGTTTCTCAGGATGTTCCTCTTCTTGGTGGCCGGTCTTCTGATCACTGGCGCCGCTGCGAAACCCGAACTCACTCCACAAAATAATGGAAATAAAACTCTAATCTATCGTAAGTGACCAATACTTATTAAAATACAATGAAAAGGCATTATTATTATTATTATTATTAGTCATTTAGTTCCTTATACGACTAGTGGTCGTCCTGAAGGAAGAATTGGTCTGTTTGATTCGCAGAATCATTCTGTCGAAGAGATTGCAAAATTCCACAATTATTATGAGCCAAATGAAGTAGCGACTACACAGAATAAAGTAAATTCTTATTTTAGTTATTTTGAATAATTTCTCAAATTTCAGATTTTTGGAATTAACGGCGATAATGAAACATTTGAAATATATGACTTGGATACTCGACAAATTTCAAGAGGTCTTATCAACAGATCCATAAATTATCGATTCAAAGAAGTTTACAGGTCCAAATCCTCCTGAATGGCGTCAATGGGCATCTGCGGCTTATTTCAAAGATAAATTGTATCATTTGGGTGGAGGGGATCCTAAAACATATCAAGATACGAATCGAGTTGATGTAAGAAGATCGAATTAAACTCCATGAAATAATTAGTTCAGGTTTTAATAGATGGAAAACGGGAAACAGGACCTGTTTTTCCTCTTCCAATTACATTTGCTCAAACAATAACATGTGATGGAATTTTATACGGTTACATTATAACATTTTCATTATTGTAATCATAGATATTCAGTCATTGATGGCCAGGAAAGTAGAAAGATATATCGATTATCAGACGATGAACGGGAATGGATTGAAATTGGAGAGCTTCCAGAAAAACGAGTTTATTCTGGAATTGCATCGCTAAATGGAAAAATTTACATAACTGGAGGACAGAAGTCGTTAATTTTGTATGATAAATAATGTATCATTATATATTTAGTTATTATGATGATATATTAAAATCCTGTGTGTGTTTCGACCCCTCAGCTCCAGTTGACAGTCGAATTTCTCGAATCGCTGATATGAATTATGCAAGAAGGGATCATTCGCTCATTGCCGCTAACGGGAAACTGTATGCAGTCGGAGGGTGAGTTGAGATTTCGCATATCTTTATTCCAAATATGTTAATTTAGATTTCAAGAAGCTGGACCTGAAAATTTTTGTAATTCAATCGAGGAATACGATCTCCAAACGAACAAATGGCGAGAAATCGGAAAACTAAACTTGAAATAATCCAGTTTAATGCCATGTAGCCCTTTTATTTGGCATATTATCTTTACTTGACTGTTATTAAACAATTTCAATAAACATGATACAGACAACTCTCGAATGCATTCAAAAGTATCTAGGGAAAATTGTAGCTGAAATAGATATTCCTTTTAATCAGGGCTGTACGAACTGAACTGAACTTCGAACTGTCCAGAAGCTCAGCTCAGTTCAAGTTCGATTTTGTCGAACTTCAGACAGCTCTAAATAAGATGGAATGACAGTTCATAAGATAAAGAAAAAAAAAGCATTCAAATGGTCCGAATGGCAGAAAGTAACGCAACTGGGCGATGTCTGAAAAGACAAGGTTTGAAATAGAGCAATGAAATCGTCATTTTTCTCAAATCTAGTGTTCAAATCTGAATATGGGAATTTGAGGGGAAATGAATATTGAAAAGTAAACAGAATTCTCCTTCTAAAATAATTATTTAGAAGTGAATGTAACCCTATTTAAATGACACGATTCCGTATTGGAAATATACAAATTGAGGCTAAAAATAAGTGAGGAATAAAAGAAAAATGACTATTCATGAAAAACTAGCATTGAGAACTGAATGAGAAGAATAAAGAATTTGGCAAATGGATCTTAGGTCACTTACTCGATATTTTCGTGCACTTTCTTTCGTCATTTATTATGCAGGGGATTTTGGAGGCGTTTGTGACCACTTTCGAAAATTCTGCCCTCTCAGGGTGCGTTTTCCAAAAAGTGCACAATCCCGGAAGAAGCCCCAGAAGCATGATTTTCAGGTAGAAACCATTAAAAATCATCACAAAACAGGACTCTTGTTTCTGGTCACCTCTTAGTTGATCCTTACCAGGACTGTCTTAATAGATTAGAAATGGTGAATTTGTGTGAGAAGGAAAATTTCGTGAAACATCAAAAAGCGTGGTGTGAGGAACCAAAAAGCTGTGCAAAAATCAAGCCATTACAGTGATACATTAAAGCCAAAACTAGTTGCCAAAGAAACATTTGCATGCCTAAAATTTCAAGTTTTAAGGCTCCATTTTTCTTATCAAACTGAATTTATCGAATTTTACAAAGTCTGAAAATTTTCGAAAAAGTCATATCATAATGTTTAAAAGATCGATGAGGAATTTCTTAAAGCTTTTCTAATAAAGTGAATTTCAGGAAAAAAAAATAAAATGATGAATTTTCTGATAAGGCTAGAGGCTTCATGATTTTGGAGTTGAACCCGAATTTTCGTGTGATGAAGAAGTGTTTGTAAGGCATCGAGAAATAATCGTTTCTAGAAAATTTAGCGTATTCTAAAACTTTCGAAATATTAAAAGAGTTTGATTGGATTTGATAAATTTCAGTAACTAGCAATTTTACATTAAATCCAATCAAAACCTCGAGAAAATTCTGACAATTATGCACTTCTCTTATCATTATTGTCAATGTAAGTGACTCTTTTTATCACTCATCTTGGAAATGAATTATATCACTGAAGTGTGCTTCAAATTTTCAAAACATAATTTTTTTTCTGGATCGATTCCCAAAAATGTGTCGGGCTACCGTCCGTTTTGTTGCGATTTTTCGGTGGGCCTGACAAATCGGATGTAGGTGAAGGGGACCATGCCCTTGCGACCGTCCAGCTCTGCCTCCAACATGCCGTTCGCCAGCTTCCGCGTCACATTCAGGGTCTGGTTTTTCTAAAAATTCGAGTTTTATTTTATTTTCAGAGTTCTTCTTCCTAAATTAGCTTTCTACTTTATTATCAATGAATGTAACGTTTCGCCTAAAAATCTTTAGAATTCCAAGAAGTCTTAAAACATATCAACTGTTTTTCTTTAAAAGCAATAATTTTTGGAAAAAATGTTCAAACAATTACAACAAACATCAAATATGCCCTTTAACCTATAATTTATGGTTTTTTTTTTAAAACCAATTTTAATATTTAAAAAATTTTTCTTCTACCTTAATCCTCAACTGAGTCGGATCGTATGCATTCGGGACTCGGTCATAGAGAACTCGTGCTATGGCTGGGAGGAGAGGCTGCAATTATCTCTTAATTATTCAAATTATTCCACTTAATTACCAGAATGATAAAACTAAATTACTCCAATTATCTTACCATGTAATATTCCTCATTGCTTGAGGTGGAGTTTCGTTCTTCCCCCGTAGTCGAGCCGGTTTCTATCGAACTTCGACTCTGGGTTTTGGAGTTGCGATCAGGGGTCTGGTCGATCTGTAATTATCTCCAAATTAGACCAATTAGCGCTACTTTCTGACCAACTGTCTTAATTTCAGACCAATTATTTCAACTTAATTACTCGAATTATCTAAAATTTATGTAATTACCGAGACGACATAATTGGCGGGGATCATTCCGATGTTGTTGAGAGCGTTCCGCGCTTCCCACCAGGTGTCGGAGGTCTTCGAGAGGATTTCCAATCTCTCTCCAGCTTCGAACGACAGGTCGTGATCCTGGTCGCCGGCAAAACGATATGCACCGATTACCTGAAAATTTGGATAAGTTTCCGAAGTTCAAAAATTGATGATAAATACAGAGAAATTTGATAAAACCGGATAAGTATTCTTTCAATAGAATAAACAATTGGTGAGTTTCAAACGAAAAAACTTTGAAGGTAAAATAACGAGGGACATGTTGACCATGCATGGAAATTCTTCATTTAGAAATATTAAAAATTCTCAGCAATTGAGAAATACAGAGGAATTTCGATCTTCTTTCGGTGACTTTTAGACAGAATTGATAAAACGATAAGCTTCAAAGATTTTGCAGAGTCCAAAATATTCTAGAAGTCATGATGATATCTTGCCAGATAGAAATGAAATTCAGTTTATCGATGTGATGAGTTACCACAAGTTGATAGGACGTATCAATCTTTTGATAAGCTTCGCAGTGTGCTGATAACGTTATCATTTCATTTTTCCCTACCGTCTCAAGGATGGGCTTTCGATAGGCGTAGAGCAGGGAGGTTTTATCGAGGACGCGGATTTTGAAGTGATTCAGCAGCGAGGGAATGTCGGGAAATGGCTGATTCGCGATCTGTAAACAAACTCATTCAACCCGATGATAAAAAGATAATTGATAAATAATGGGTTTATCTTGGTTCAATAGATCTCAAAGATATGTCTTTCAAACGATCTGATAATTCAATTCAGTGATAAAAAGATAAGGGGCTTTAATTGATCCCATCGAGTTTCAGATATTTTGTTTTATTTTGATAAATATAAGTGATAGTAAATAATGGGTGGATTTATCTTGACCCATCTGATTTTCAGATATGTTTCAAGAGATTTGATAAATTAAAGAAAATAAATAAATAAAAACGGTAGTCATGGAGTTCTTATTTCCGTTTTAAAATTATGCTTTGCATATTTCAGAATACTTGATAATACTTTCTGCAGATTTTCTGACAATTTTCCGATTTCTCGACAGACTTTGGAACGTTCTCAACCGCAAATATCCCTTATGCGATGAAATATCTCAGTCAGTTTTGCATTACTACCCTTAATAATGGAACGAGACGTGATAGAATTTTGCGGTGGAAAACGTCCCAACGTGTTTCTTGAAGCTTGATAGAACTTTCCAGTTTTTGCTCGTTTTCCAAAATTGGTTTCAAAGTTTCGCCATTTTCGAAAAGCAAATCTTCAAAATGATTGTTAATCTCGATTCGTTTTTGTCAGACAACAATTTTATATTTTCGACCAACCCACCGTAATCTGCGTTTTGCCGTCTTCAAGTTGGTCGAGCTCGATAAGGTAGTGCCGAACCTGGTTCCCGGGCTCGTCGGATTCTCTGAAAGTGTCGTTTTTTTTTCTTTTAAATTTTTATTTTATTCTTTGATTGTCTTCTAACTTTGAACCATTTTATTTTTTAAAGTTCTAGCTTCGTGAAAATTTGTCCACTTTTCTTTACAAAATAATATCTTTTCAAAAGAAGGGGAACTTTGTAAAAATTGGTCATTTAAAAATTTTTACCTGACAGAAAGCGAGTAGTCCCCGACTCGTCTGGAGTCCCTCAGCAGAAACGTGCCGATTGACACGGACGGGTCCGAGAGTAGGCTGAAATTAAAAAAAAAATAATAATAAGTTTCAAGAAACCCTATAAAAGGATTTTCAACAATATATTGATACATATTGAGACAAAGGGATTGACGATAGCGAAATTTCAAGAAAATCAGTTTCAAAATTTGGTTTGAAAATGAAAAACAACCAAATTAATTATTTTTAGGCACGGCAGAAATTAATAAAAAAAATAATTCAATCAATCCAAATCAGATTGTACCGGAGTAACCCCGACCTCAAATGCCTGTTCAAATATGGGGAATTCGATCGATTTTCTGGTAGACCGGAAAGGGAAAGTCGGGTCAGGAACGAGTGTTTTCAGAACATACAACCACCTCTCTATTTACCCTGGAGCTTAACCTGCCGAACAAGATGTTTTCAAAGGTGCAAATTGTTGAAAATTAAAATGCTGCGGAAAATCGATGAAATGAATCATTTCAAACCACAACTTTCCACAAGTGTTCAACCCGTTTTTCAACAAGTTTTACAATTCTTCGAGTAGGCTGGAAAAAAAAGCAATTCTAGAGAAGAGAATGGGGCAATTAAGTAATTGGCTTATTTCTTTTCGTCCTTCTTCGAAAAGTTGGGGATTTAATTTTGATTTTTCAGTCTAAATAATCATAGAAAACTCAAGAAACCACTTCAAAACTGCCAAATTTCTGCAAAAATCCGATTTTCTAGGTTTTTAAAGATATTTTCAATAAGCTTATTAGTTTCTCCAGGAAAACTCGGAAAATTCAGCATATTCTTGATTTTTTAAACAAATTTCTTACCGCCCTGCCTCGTCCCGGCTGGTGTTTTTGAAGTAGAACGATTTCCAGTCGTACGGGTCGAAAGTGCTGGAGCCGCTCATCAGGTTGCTGAAAAAAATTACAAATTTAAAAAAAAAAAAAAAATCGCGAAAGAATGATGCACAAAACTTTGCAAGGTAGTGAATAGGCGCGAAAGAGTATTGCTAATCATAGAAAGTCAGAGAGAGGGAAAAGAATGCAGAAAAATAGTTTGGCTTTTTGAGAGAGAAACAGAGAGGGAAAGAAAATGACGGGAGTCAGACCAAACAAACAATATTGGTCAGAAAGGCGTTTTGGACTTTCCTTTATTATTGATGCCGAAATCTGGAAGGTGTGCAAAGTGATGCACAATTACTTTTAGTGGCTAGAAAGTCGAGAAATAGCACGCGAAAAGAAGAGGAACTGACCTAAAGTCGCACCTTTCTCCACATATGTTCAGCCTTCCAGATTTGGGCATCAACGCTAGTCCTGTCCACGTTTAAAAGGGACGAGGCAAAATTAAAAAAAAAAAATTGCAAAACAATATAGAGTTAAAGGTGAGTTTGTTAGAAGTGCATAGGGTGGTGGGGAAATGTGGATTTTGAGATTTTTAAATTCCTCAAAATTGAACATGTTGCAATGGTTAGAGATATAGCCTTAAACCGGGTAAAACCAGATTCTGGAATTTTTCCGACAAATTATTCAAATTTCTTTATTTGATCTCGATTTTTTCCTCGGAATTATCTTTGTGATAATCAAATATGTAGAGTACGTCGATAAAATGACAACAAAATGATAAAAATAATCCAAAATAAAATATTTACAGAAAAATCGCGAAATATGGTCTGAAATATGGAAGAAAATTTTGGGAAGATCTTTGGAAGTATTGGGAAATAAATAATGCAGGATTTTACTGATCTAGAAAAATAGCAATTCTAGAAAATTTTGGTCTGGAAATACAAATTTCACGAGAAAGACGGGGATGTGTCTAAAAAAATAAACGCGATTTTTTAAGTCGAAAATGAACGTTACAAGGCAGCATAAGTTTAAAAAATCGTAGGATTTTCAAGTTATTCCAAGTTTTGATTCATCTTCACCTGAAGAACCTGAAAACCCTCGAATAATTTTACAATTCACTTTCTAAATCCTCGATCCTAGTGGGTAAAAGCACTCAAATCTCTATTCTGGGCAGAATTTTCCCGAAGAATCGATTTCCGGAAAAATTTCCCAAAAATTCTTGATTGGACTACGACAAGCACCTGTGATAATTTAAATAAAAAACGTCAATAAATCGATGACAAAAATCATAGAAAGAAAACAAATTTGGAAAGTGAAAATTGGGTTTTGAAAATGAAGGACTGCCCCGACAAAATAAAGTTTTGCGTAAGAAAATGAAGAGCTGTGTATCGCGTATTTTTCGAAAATATAAATAAATGATGTGAACATTTGAAGAACATAACCCGGATAATTTAGAGAAGAGAAACGTATTTGAGAAGATGAGTAAATCCAACATGATACGATAAGAAAATTGCTTCAAATTTGGAGATGTTCGAACCATAAAAGCTAAAAAATCTTCAAATTTCGCCCTACAAAGTACTTTCATCTGAACTATGAGATATGATATTTGACGTCAAATTTCATGAGGATTCAGAACCCTCATTTTTACGCCATCTTGCATTATTCTTTATCAAATGTTGACGTCTGAATTCCGAATCCCCCTATTCGACGTCATCTTATACCGTACCCTCAAACCATTTGTTTGACGTAGCTGTCCAGCTCCATGGTAATGGTAGCGTCAGGTCCGTCGATGTCGTCGTCATCGTCGTCGTCGTCGCTCTCTCCAGATTCCATCGACGTCGGAGTATGCTCCATCGGGGAGGGGCCTGAGGGAGAGGGACCTCCGATCGATGATGTCATCGGGGAAGGACCAGACGACGTGGAATTGACTGGAATTGAACATTTTTTCAAAGTCGTTTTAAAGGTACGTCTAAAAATTTTGTCAAACCTACCTCTTTCATTCATTTCTCCCACGATGGATAATGGCTCGTTGGTGCGGTCGTATGAGAATTCGCACTTCTTCTTCCGCTTGCAGTATTTGCACCATCGGTCTTGTTGAGCCAGGCCGAACCGAGCACGGCACTTCTTTTGCTCCGTGCTTTCTGGAAATTTTTAAATTATTGGTTTTTTTAAAAATATATATGCTTAGTTCATTATAAATCTTGTAAAGACCGCATTTAGAAAACCCCAACTTTAATAAGGATACTTTGAAACTAATTTCAGTTTTTTTCCAATAAATTTTATCCATCCCTATTTTCCCGATAAAGTGTTGAAAACATATCTCATTTCATTTTCAAACCCCCTCCTCGCAAATTCTGCCGTAAAACGTTCGCTCTCTTCATCATGTTGCACTAAAACCCGCATAATCTATTTGGCTACCGTAACCCTTTTCTTTGGAAATACACAAATTCTCCTGCTTTTAAGTGTCGCGAACGGCCTATATCTTAGCATTTCCCTTATCACCGGGTACTTATCTCCTATCCTTGTCTTCTCGTTTTTCATCTCTTTGAGCGATAAGGTGAGTTCTCTTATCAGAGCTTATCAGCGCGCGCCTTATTTTTTCGGCTCCAAAAATCGGCGCGATCCGAGTAAAAACGCGGCGCACTTGAGGTAACAAAATAGAGAATGAAGCAAAGAACTAGCGCGCACGCTTTTAACATATACCGTAGTCCGGGAAAAATGAAAAAATCAATATGTTGAAGTTTCAATGCGAAGCTTCAACGCAATATCCTTACCAAAATCTCAATAAGACAAGTCATTCCTCGAAACCTATGATCCAGATTTTTGATAGCTATAATTCGCTTATTGCACTACCAATAAACTTGAAAAACGATCAGAAAGTAACGATTTTTTGAAGTCTATTCATTTTTTTTTCTAAAATTTCCTCAACTAACCTATGCTCTTGTCTCTTCGCTTCTTCTTCTTCTTGTGGACGGCGTAGTTGTCTTTCGCGGTCCAGTTCGGATGCTTCAGACGGTGCTCTTCGCTCTCCTTCTTCGCCATGTCGTAATATCTGCAACAGATAATTTACTCATCTAAATTCGAACTTCGACCTTTCCTTTCAAAATGTGTTTTTCAAGAAAAATCTTGATAGTTTTTGCAAAAATCAAAACTCCGATCTCTTATCCACTGAACTATCCCTACCTCTGTTGCTCCTCCTTGTCGAGGGCATGCCATCGTTTTCCCAGCTCCTTGTTGAGTTCGGCTGATTGTTTCTCCTTGTAGCCCTGTTCTTCCATCAGTTTTGGTCGATTCTCCTTCATGAACCACATGAACGCGTTCAGGGGCTTTTTGACGTGATCGTCCTGGAAAGAGCAAAATCAATAACGTTCTCAGTGAAAATCGATTTTTAAAATTTTCCTACTTTTTTAGGTTTGTGCTCCCTGGACCTCCTGATCGGGCCACCCCCGTTCACCTGATCTGGCATCGCGCCGTTCAAATTCGCATACGGCATACGGAGGTTTTGTTGGAGCTGAAAAAATCGATTTTTTTCAAAATATATCAGCCGGATTTTAACGCGGTGCTCTACCATATAAAGATAAATTAGATGAAATTTCAATATTTTTGAAAACTATACAATCCGTTTTTCTAAGGCCCTTTCGTTATTAAAAGGGAAAATTTTCCTTACCTGACTCAGCGGCACTCCCTGGCTGGCCGTAGGCAAATTTGGCTGGACTGGATTGAGGCTGCTCAGAGTTCTCAGATTTTCTTGAGCCTTTTGGTGGACCGCCATTGCAGCTGCCCTGAAAATTCATTTTTCAAAAATATGGTTCAGGTTTTCGGAAAATCTGCAAATTTGCATTACTTAATTCGTGAGCGTGCTCTTTTTAGTTTAGAAGATACAATGAACGACATTTCCGGATAATTTTTGCGGAAAGCTCTGTATAGGATAAGAATTAGACCTTCGAACTAACCTATAAATCGGACTCTGAGGACCCCCGGCCATCATCATAGCGGCTGCGTTGTAAGCCTGAAATCATATTGTTAAAATTAAAATTTTAAAAGTTCAATAATTTTGCCCAAAGGTAAAAATATCAAAAAATGACCTGGGTGAACGAGGGTGACATTGCCGCAGCGGCAGTGGCGACGTGAGGCAGCAAACAGTATGAGGGAGACAACGTCTGTTGCATGCCATAGGCTGCGGCTGTCGCTGGCTGAAATATATTCTTTTAGTTTTTAATTTTGCATTATTTTATAGTATGTTTCAAGTTTTTCCTATACTAATTTTGTAGGTTTTCAATACAGTACTTCAGTCAGTCCTAGGGAGGACGATTGTCAGTAAACCTTTGTGACCTATCCTTAGCATATTTTCTTAACCCATTTTTTTCTCCAAACTGTTACTAGCAAACATTTTTATTAATGCAAAATGGCGTTATAATTAGCATTTTACTCCTGCGACCTGCCTCCCTATAGTTTATTTTCGCCTGACGAAAGTGCTCCCTAGGTCTGACTTTCAATGGTTAAATGTATATTATTTTCTAAAATTTCTTCATAGAACAAGTTTAAAAAATCTACAGTTCAAAAATGTGCAAGTCCCCTATGATTTTCTTTATTTCAGAGTTGAAAAATGAGCATTTGTTTATTTTCTTAAAACCATCTGACTCATGTTCTCATTTGCAGATTTTCAAATTATCACTAATTTTGCCGCCCGCAAAATTTCGTTATCAACGCTTCCGGAAGTGTAGGTGATTTTTATCATTTTATCGTTCAAAATGACAAAACACTTTATTTTTGGAAATGCCATTTTATTTTTAGTCTTTTATCAGTTTAATAAACCGATTTCTATCATTTTGCTATTTCCCATAGAAAATCTTGAACCCTCTTATTCTTGTTGGTTAGTTTTTAAAAATCCAAAATAATTTTCGCCCCGTTCAAAATAAGCAATTTCAAGACAATGCCCATTTTTGGAAATCTTCGCTTTCCTTCTAATAAATGTATGCCTATCTTTTGACCTCCCACTGTGCGATTTACAAAGATTTGGCGCGATTTTTGCCTAGGCACAACAAAAACAGACGTAAAAATGAACCCTTGTCTAATTACAGTATAACGCCGGAAATGGGTTTTCCAAATAAATGACCGAAGAAATTTCACACCAAACTGGGCGATTTTACCATTTTTATTGTTCCGTTACAGCAATCAAACAATTCGAAATATTCTCTAGGTTAATTTTCTGAAGCATATCTCATCTGCGAAACAGTAGAAATTTTAAGTTAGCCCCAATTTTCCAGAAACATTTTTTAGAAAGTAAAGCGAAACTTCAGTTTTTCAAAAATCCCGACTTCCTTCATTTTTCGTGTTCTCGTCCCTCTTGACCCGAAATTTCTTTCATAATGCCCGGTGGCTAATTGGCCTTACACAAGTCTGCTCCCGTAATTTCGGCTCGTCTTTGGGTCAGAATTTTCGAAAACTCGCCCTCGATACAAAAGGATTTTCTTCTTCTGATCTACAAACTCCCGAACAATACATGTTCTCTTTTCCCTCTGCAAAGAATCAGAAAACGAGAAATAGTAAAGTAGATCTCGTGGAAAAGAAAAATGTTTCCGAGAAATGCTATAAAAGAAAAGGTGAGAAAATTATACCCCCGAGAAGATCATTATTATAATTATATCTCGAACCGCAAATACACGAGTACAAAAGGATGTACAAATTGCGTAGGAGAGTCTTAGTTCAAAAGAGACGAAAAGACGCAGAAACTTTGAGTCCCACCACGAAAAACCTGGGATTACGGTAATTATTTTGGAGAAGGATGGATACTTCAAAGCTCAGATTTGGAAAAAGTCGAGGACACTTGAAAATCCATAATTTCTCTCTACAAATGACCATGCATGTACACGGGAACGTTATTAGCGAAAGAACGATTAAAAGTAGCGCAACTATTCGAAAGAAGCTTTGAAAATTGCGACGGTTTTCAAGGGGATACTGTAACTTTAGGAATATTACTGTAGGTTTTTAGATTCGCATTTTGTTCACTAGTTATCGAAGAAAACTCTTTCCAGAATCTGAAATTCCTTGAAACCTAGCCAATGTTTAGATTCGAAACTTAGTTTCTCTAGTTAGATATGTCAAGTTCTTCATAAAATCGTCTTATCAGATTTCATCCGGTATTTAACATTTTGCGAAACTTATATCAAACGTTATTTTTCATTTTCAAATTTGTTGCGGACCAAAACAGAATTCGAAACTATCGAACTATTTCAAATTTCCTACATTACTAAAGAATTTTTGAAGTATATTTAATTTATCTTTTAAAAATTTTTCAAAAAATCAACAGATCGATCAATAAACTCACAAACATCCAGGGGAACATCATGTTGACGTAAGCGGGACTGATCGGTGCGCCAATAGCGGGCGGCAAAAGCTGGTGGAAGTATGAAGGGGAGGCCATCGGTTTAGAGAACGCACCATTTTTCGAGCCTGAAATTTTTAAAAATTGATTTATTGATTTTTTCGTCTTTTTATGAACTAGTGTTGATTATGAAACAAATATTTGAATTTCGGGTTCTTTAAATTTTTTCTATAATGATCTTAATTTTTTATGCCCAAAATGGTAAGATTTGTTCGCAGTTGCTTATTTGCTTATTATTTGTCCCCCGGTTAAAGAGGTCTGGCGCCGGTGAATATACAATAATAATCTAGATAACGGCTTTAATTTCCATTTTCCCCATTCTTCCATTTTTGCAATTCTGTAGCAGACTACTTTTGCCTATGAAATAAGAATTGCTCATATATGGTGAGAGATAGTTCTAATTTTAGAGAGAGCAGAGGAAAAACTGACCGGAAGCTCAATGCCAAATAGGCAGTGATAAGTTTACGAGTGATATCATAATTGTTTCTTGGACTTTCAGAAGATAGGCTTCAAAGAAACTAGTTTTCTTCTAGGGTATTCGATTGTCAATTTTGCAAGTCTGCGGTAAAATATATCAACTGGTAAAATCCAAACTTTCCAAAATATGCTCCAAAAATTCTAAATTTCCTAGAAAAAAATCTGAAGTAATCAATATTTTGGTTGCTGGTCAAAATTAGTATCAAGGATAAACTTTTCCCCAATCTTACTGCCCTTTTCTTTGTAACATTTTACTCCTCCTAAATTTCAAACGTCTGATTCACGCTTCAAAACGCTGACTACTTTCATTGTCTTTGCCTCTATCGAAAAGGTTCTCATTCAATGGTTAAGGATAGACAAAGAAAACCGCCTGACCCTATTCATAATCGTTCATTTTTTGGAGGTTCACTACCCAAGTGGCGTCAGGGAGCTGATAGGCACAAATTACGATTTACGATTGGTATTATGACGTAACGTGAGCCTAAATCGTTACCGTATTTTTGTTTTATCTCCCAGAAAGTTTCCCTATCATTTTTGAATTTTTACTACGTTTTATATGACTTAGTAATAAAACTCGAGCATCACAAGTTCGAAACTCCCTTTAACCTACAATGTTGAAACTTATTCACTTAAATTTTACAAAACATAGATCCGAGAAACCATTATTTCCATTAAAGGTTTCCCCAACTATCCAAAATGCTTAAACCTATCATTTTTCCGAGAGCCTATACAAAAGAATTGCTTGTATCTTTTGAAGCTATCTGTCGGCTACCGTAATCCCTTTGCTCCTTTATTTACCCAACCACTTATTAACAGCTCATTCGACACAAGTGGATATCCCCTCTTTAGCCTATCGGGATATATGAAATCTCCTGTATCTTTAGCTTTCCCCCGTGCTGAAAGATAGGACCATTCCAATCACCGCATTCGATATCCCCATTTATGATATGCTATCCCCCTTATCTTGCCTTGTTCGAAAGATACGCCCTCTTGGCGGCCGACCACTTTACGCACAAACACACCAATGCCCGGTTTATTTGACGACATTTTGCACTGATATACCGAAAATTTTCCATTCCTATAGAAGAGTCCAAATTTCGACTACAAAATCGAAAATTTTGCAGGAACACACATCCTCCAATTTCAAGTTTATCTACAAAGAAAGTCAAAATATACTGTCGCTTGTCCCTCGTATGCATAAATTTGTCAAAATTTGATCAGTTTTACCAATTATATGCCCAGAAAACCACCTGTTATAACTCGAAAACTCTTCTAGCCTTGTCAAAAACCCTATTGTCTTGTCAGCGTTTCATCAATATTGTTGGTCAACTCTTTTATACCCCTGTTACACATTTGCCTTTATCTTTCGAGAGTAGTACCTATATCTAATATCCCTCACTTTCTAACAAGGCCCCCTTGCTGAAAAGAGGATCTATTATCTCCTATCCCTCCCCTTGCTTTAACATTGCGATCACACAATAGGGGCCATAAAGATAAGGATATAAAAAGATTAATTTCTTCAATCGCAAAATCACTTCAATAAATCCCGGTTAAAATCTGCGTTGAAAGATGGGGCTTCGCAAAATGTTTGGGATAGGTTTCAAAAATTTATGCATAAAATTTGTGAGTCCAAAAATTGAATAAACTACTTCGTTCCAATTCAAAATAGTTTTTGTTTAAAACCACCTAAAATAGTTTCGTCTTTGCCAAAAATTGTAGGCATAATTTCTTTTAATCCCAAGAATTTTCTCGCCAAATGTGTTTGGTAAACAAATACTCGCATAATAAATTGGAGAGGTCAGAGTGTGGTTGTTTATAACGTAAAAAACGTCAACATCCTGAAAGGGGTATCTATTACAGGGTTCAATTCGAAAAAAAAATCGATTTTTGAAGAATTTAATACTCCACCCATTTTTCAATGCGAATTTGCGTCAATTTTCTTTACAAAAAATTCCTGCTAAAGCCTCGTCCAAAATAGATAACCATCTTCAAATAAAATTCTCCATTGAAAATCGATCTTTGGCAAAAGATCAACCTCCTAAACATCTAGACCTTCAGCCAAGAACAAAATTTCAAGCCCCTAAACCATTTTAAACTTTGCAAATCCTATCCCATTCAGACTTTTTCTATGCAAATCTCCTACAGTTCGATATGTTTTCTCATGATTTTCACATTTGCGAAATAGTATGAGCAAATTAGAGAAATGGAAGAGTCAGACGAAATTTCAAAAAGTGGGCAGGGCCTGAGGGCCACGATGGAATTGGCCTTGGGGTGATGCAAAAACTATCCATCAGAAAATAGTATTCCGATCTGAGAGAGTAAAAAGATACCTAAGCCTGCCAAGAAATCTTTTTATAGGGAGCGAAATAGGGTTTGATTTTTAGAGTCTAGAGAAAACATAATAAAATGGCCTCTAGTAAAATCGTCTGGGATAACCGTTACTCGTCTTGAATAACCATGTCTTTCCTTCTCTAGTCCCTACTATTTTCCTTTCTTATGCAAATTTAAAGACCGAAGAAAACTGAATGACGGAACAATTTTGGCTTGGAAAACATCGGTTTAAAAAGAGGATTTGAAATCTTTATAATTCGACTTTTCAAATGTCTCGAGAAATTTTAGTAAAAAATTTTTACAGAATAAATCAGTTACTTTCTCCAAGCACATAACAATTGAAAATGTTTAAAAAATTTCTTCACTAAATTTAGAATAAAATTCACCAATCTTTGCACAATCTTGACATGAAATAAAAAATGGCAAACTCCAACCTTCCTAGACTGCTAAAATTTCTCATGTTTTTGCCAGATTCTAGGTTGATCTCAATCTTTCTTTTTCGGATTTTGTATACTTTCTATTGGAAAACTAGAGATGACGATTTCTTAAAAGAGCTCAGGGACGCAGAGTTTTTGTTCAAAATCGAAGAGATCAATACGCATGATAAGGCGATAGAATGTGAGAAAGGCGAGAGAGTGAGAGGGCGGAAAAGAGACAGAGTAATAAATTCTAGCATATGTGTTTTTGAATACCGGCCGAAAAGGCCAGGCGATTGCGAAAAATCAATAATCTAAGGTTTTTGAAAATCTCCATTTTTTTAATTTTGAAGATGTGCTAGTTCCATCAAGTTAACGGAAAAGTTCCGGTAAAGAAGCAATTTTGAAACCTATCCAAAATATCATTCCTCCTATACTCTTCAATTTTTGAAATGAAATTTTATCCAAATTGGCCAACTGTTTTCCAAGATCTTAACATTTTACTAATAAAAAACTAACCAATTATGGTGTTGTCACTGGTATTTGGTCGTGTCTCGAGTTCGGTTTCCAGAACGACCTCCTTCTTGTCCTCAGCCAGTTGCTGGCTGCTCTGAAAGATCAAATATCAAATCAATTTTTAAATTATTGATTCTAATTTTCCGACAGACGCTGGGACGTGTTTTCCATCGCAAATATTCGGTCATCCTCTCTCGTTGTCGTCATTATTAAGGACAATAATTGCAAATGCTGACCGGAATACACTCACATCGCATAAGGGAGGACATTTTCAGCGGTGGAAAACGTCCCAGCGTGTTTTCCAAATCAAAATCAGTTAAAATTCAAATATATGCTTCAACAAAAACCAGCTATAAATTAAAAAGCGAAAATCCTGATTTTAGCGTTGGTCATTTGCTACCTGCTGGATGGTTTCGAGGTCATCGGCGTCGTTCGACCGAAACACCTTCACCTCATCGTCGCCCGGCTCGTCGGACATCCTCTGAAATTTTTTGGTTAAAAAAACGAAAATTTTCGGATCTGAGACGATTTGTTATATAAAATTTATGGAGACTCCTTACTAAATTTTCTTAATAATTGTATCCCAATTCAGTAAGTTTCGCAAAAATTGAAATGTTCAATTAACGTCGACTATTTTGAACATAAAAATTTTGTTGTTATTTAAAAAAAACAACTCACCTATTTTCTAATTTCCTCAATATTCAGGTGTTAATATTTCTCGTCTCTTTTCGGCAGTCTATTTGCGGAACATCAACGAAAATGGACGAAAGTTGGCGGGAAAATTCGTCCAGAAAAGTGTTCGAGAATCGATCCCGGATTTTCTGATGTCGTTGAAAAATTTCGTCTTTCAGCCAGAAATTGACGAAATCTCGTTTTGAACCGGAGTCCTGAAAGGTACAATTTTAAATTTCAAAAACTCAAAAACACGATTTCAAAATACGTTTCAACAAAACGACAAATAAAGGGCAAGATACTAGCGAGTGATTGCTTTTGATACGAAATAAAATATTTCCAGGTAAAAAAAGAATTCCAACATGCACCCCTACCCTCAAATTTCCTCAAAAATTTGTTGGAAATCTCGAAATCCAAATTCGAAAATCGCTAATCCCACATTAAAATATAGAAATTCAAAACCGACCGGGATAAATTCAAACTTAAAGGCAGAAAAGGCAACTTGCAGAAATGCGTTTGGTGTGAAATCAAAACGAGCCATTGTGGTGCACCCTTTCCCACCCAGGCCTTTTGGCAAAGGGGAAAAATGCCTCCTTCCTTCCAAAACCCTGCCATGTTTATGTTCTAACCACAGCGGCTCTGCGTCTCTGCCCCACAATAAGGTCTCTTTCTCTTTGGCATGGCCCGACCCCGGGCATTGACAAAAGAAATGGAGAAGAGGAATGATCGAATACCCATACAAATCAGAACATAGGTGTTTTACCGAAAATGTTACCAAAGCTACCATTTTCCGAGGAAAAGTTCAAATGAATCGATCCTCGTAAAGATAGAAATCTAAAACCGCCTGGAATAGTTTCAAAAGTCCAGGAAAAATCAAGGGACCCCATTATCACTAATCAAGCGTGATAAAATGACACTATGCCTCTGGAAAGTAATCGCTTTTCTCCAAAAAGGCTCCGCCCATTTCTGAGGAAGTAAAGCTACGCTAAGCAGCTGAGAATTTCAAAAATCAGCCCCGCCCCTGCAAATCCAAATTTCGGAGAGGTAAAGTCTTTGCAAGATGGATGTTATATTGAGCGTTATGGTCTATTCTCTTCCCCTTTTCTCGATCCCGCCCCCTTTTGCGGTGGAGCGTGTTTCACGTTCTCTCTCTCCTTCTTTTGAGTGGCCCAGCAAATACCGTAATCCTCCATAGTCTATTGTCTGAGTTACTTCATAGTTACACAATAGACATTTCAGATTTAAAAACTTTAGGGTGGGCTAAGATCAGGAATAAATTCGAAATTTTTAGATCAAAGAAAATATAAAATGTGCGAAAATAATAAAAAAAAAAAAAAACGTCAAAGAAAGTCGATATCTGTGAAGATTTAGTATGGGACCGCATAGCAAGTGGCTGATAAAAGAAATAGTATGGAAAGTTAGAGAGTAAAAAAGAAAAAGAAGACAGAAAAGTGTGAATGACCGTTATGTGCAAAATTGGGAAATAGTAATTCAAAATGAGAGAAAAAAGAAAGAACGTACCAGACAAAGACCCACCAAAACTGACCAAATGTAGCAAACAAAAATGGGATCGAAAATCTAATAATAGGGGTAAAAATCATACCCAAAGTCAAAGCACTAATGTGAAATCCTACCAAAATTTCAATTTTCGAACTTTGCAAAATTAATTTTTAAGCTCCGCCCACTTTAGCTAAAACTTTTTACTATTATCTAATTGGCAAACATTCCAAATGAAGCGAGACTCGAAAAGTTGACTTTACAATGTGAGTAATCAATTTTAAGTACTGATAAAATTATTATTTTGGAGGAAAAAATCAATAATTATTGGTTTTTTTCTAGTCAATGAATTAAATGAAGTAATTAGTGAGTTAATTGCAGTCAGATTAAATTAAAATATAGGAAATAAGTAATTAAATACTGATTTGAAGAGTTAGAGTAACTAATTTCTTAATCAGTTGGTTGATTGCGGTCAAATTAGTTGGGAATCAATCTTAATTTGGGGGGCTGGGAGTAGATGAAAGAAAGCCGACTTGACAGGCGCAAACAGGGGTTGGAAAATGAGTGCTGACAGAGAACAAGACAAGAAACAAATGTGGGAAAAATCGCGCCGGCCGAAAAGCCGATTTTTGTGGATAAGCCGGACTTCAGGAATTAATCATTTGGATATCGATAAAAACGATAAAGTTGCAAATTTGGAAAAACCCCTTCTTTGAATACTAGCAAAAGCAAGACATTGAGCTAATGATAAACCTAGATTCACACTAAATTTTTGAAACATTTTAAAATTTTGAAGATTTTCACACCTGTACCGGTTGAAAGAATAATTTGACGTAAAATATCAACGAATTATCTGAACTTTTAACTTATTTATGATCTTTTTTTAATTCTACTAGCGAATAAGCTATGTAAAATCTCGTCAAAATTCAAAGTGAATATCAAGATTTTTCGAAACCTAACCAAACATCCGAAAAGTTTTATCTTTCTGCTATTGCTGTCCCTGATTTTTCCGAAAAAGAGGACGGGCGTAATTTTCAGTTTCTTCCCAATTTTCACACAAATCGCCCCCAAACGGTTGGCAGTAAATCAAAAGCGAGAAAATTCGATGACACTTTTCAAAGAGGAAAATCGCACAGAAAAGTCGGCCGAATTAAAAACTCTCAAGCAAATTCAGAAAGTGGCCATTTATTATTTTTTCTTGAAAATGATAAAAATTTTAGGAGTTTAAACAAAAGTAAATTTCTGATGAAAAGTTCCCCAGAATTCGAAAAAAAAAAAAACAAATAGATATGTTATAAAACTTCAATTCAATTTGAGTAGGAAAATACCTTCAATAGGCGATAAGTGAATTGAAAAAGTGCATTTAAACAATATTCCAAAAATTCAATAAAGTCCGTTTTACCATATCGCGCGTCCAATGAGCCTTTTTCCTACAGAACAACGAAAGTTACGGACGTTAAATTGGCCTGCTTAAAAGTTTCGCTTTGATAACGCTTGACTTCAAACCATTATCGATAAAATAAAACCGTGTGCTATAAAATAAAGCGATTTTACAAATATTCGACCGTTTTGGATTTCTCTATAGGGATATATTAAATTTCACCAAATTCATATCCTTTTATTAAAATTTGAAGATCCAATAAAATAGATTTCAAATGAAACTTTATCATCCCATGATAGATGATGAATCTCTAAAAATGATTAGGATCCCCGAATTTCAATTTGAATTTCTAGCGACGAAGAATAGCGGTGAAAGACGTCTGGAATATCAGGTTCCGAATCTGTGTTCATAAATTTTAAATCGTATCGGAATGGTAACAGTGGTGGAAAACAACGACTGTCAGACGCTAACCGTCTAAACATAAATTACCAAATAAGGCGGACTTCGGGGACGCGAAATAGCATTGGAAAAGTTAGAGATCTTAGAGAGTCGGACGGAATTTATCGCTAAATTAAATCAGAAGTGATCGCAAGGGGTGAAAATGAAAATTTCGGTGACAAAGGCCCAACGAGATTGCGGCGAGATAGTTTGCAGTGGAGATTTAAAGAAAGTGCTAATCACCTTGAAATAGCATGAAAGAATTAGAGGATCAGAGGAAAATAATATTCTTAAAAGAAGAAACAGTATTTGAAAATGAGAGTCTAAAGATAGAAAATTAGTACCAAATTTAGAGAGCAAAAAGAAAAACCAACAAAGAAATAGTATTAAAAATAAGAGAGCTTAAAGATTTAGAAAGTCAAGGCAAGTAGCAAAATGTTCGAACAGAGGCAACATACAGCGAAGGACCAGCTAGCTGTCATTGAGAAATAGCATTTGACCTGAAGAGGCGAAAAAGAAAGAGAGAGGTGACAAATTGGGGGCGGAGCCAGAAATAATGAGAAGAGAAAAGAAATAGAACGGAAAAAGATAGATCTTAACTCCCCCAAAATTTACCTATCCAAATTCAAACTTAGATTTTTCGACTGATAATCCCGAAGTGTCAAGTCGAATTCGACTAACTCAAGAATAACAAATTACCTCCGCAATCGAGATTTAAAATTTTAGCAAGTTCAAGTAAAACTAAAATAGCGGTGTCTCGTTTGAAGAGTTGATTGTATTTTTATGGATTATTTGATATGACGTAATGTGGATGGTACACATGAAAATTATCCAAAAGAAAGGTCAAGGACGCGAATTTTTTCTTGGATATGTTTCAGGAAATTATTTGAATTGAACTATGAAATCCAGGACAATTGTTTCATGAGGTTGATTGTTGAATGAATGGTTTATTTTAGAAACTAGAAAAGCAAAAAATAGTAAAATTAGCGGTATTCCCAGAAATCATGAAACTTAGTGCTAGTATTTTAGCCTGCAAGATGATGAACTGCCTGGTCTTCTTTTATATGAGTTTTTAGTAAGTGGCTGAGTTAATCTTTTATTATCTTTTATAAGTCTCGCTCGAAACTAAAGACCACTCTGTAAACATGTAAATTCGCAATTTCTTCAAAACAACTAATTTTTCAAGTTTCTAAAATCCTCCTAAATTCAGATCCCGAGATATTTGATCCGAAACAAATCCATGATTATACCTTCATTAGCGAGATTATCAGTCATTACCGTTTTCTTGGAATTTTCGATTTCTTATTTTAAAGTACAATAGGAAATAAGTGACTATAGTTCAAAAATCAAAAAATCTGAAAATCCTGATTTTATAAGATCAAAAATTTATCTGGTTGATAACCAAGCTATCATCATTAACATTCCAAAAATCATCCAAAATTTCGATAAAGCTTAGCTCTACTGTCAAAAGCTGACTATTGTGCGTACTCTGTAAAGAGTGCGGCGCAATGCGATTGAGCTTTGTTAAAAATTTGAAATTTGAACTCGCTAGTAAATGCCGAATAAATTGCACCGCTGCGGGAGCCCTTATCCCCTCTGCCACGATGACATCTCTTTTGATTGCGTTACTATGGATTAAGTGGGAAAAGCCTTTGAGAGAGCTGGTTAATGAGTGAGCGCGCAGAAAAACAAAAGGGAAAACTCAATCGCAATGCGTACTTCTTACGGAAGACGCACAATAGTCAGCTCTTGACCGTATAGGGAATAATCAAAAACTTTCGATAGAATATCGGTAAAATTATAAATTTCTCTAGTAAAAGATAACAAATATCAATGTTAACCCTCTGTATTCCTATTTTTTTTTTTATATTATTCAGGCACATTAGTCTTTTCACAATTCATTCAGCGCCCCCCTCGATATTCGCATTAAAATGATGGGATGAGCCGCATTTTCTATAAGCCTGAGCACAGGCCGAAAAACTCGCAAAATCATACCCGGATTCTAGTCGGGGGGATTTTTTTTAGAAAATTAAGTCCAGAAAATCCAGGGGTATAATTTTTAAGGCAAGAAATTTTGGTAGCCCAAATTAAGGCTATCATATAACAAATTTCACTGAATTTTTATGGATTTTATAATCGCTTTAACTTGTTGATATGATTTTTGAATAGTTTTCTTTAATCGAATTTTGAAGCATATAAATTCTTAAAAATTGACCATTTCCAGAATCAATTACCTCAAGTACCATTTTGGGAACGGTATTTGACCCTTTTAGATCTCAAAAGGGGAAGATCAATGAATGGGAAATAGTATGGAAAATTTGGAGAAAAGGAGAAGAATAAATGAATGATTCAAAATGAGCTAGACAATGGTCAAATGGTATGACGCTTTGACGCTAGGTATTCTTTCATTTATGAATTGACTATGAGAGGCTGGGTACACTTCATATTTTTGCAAAAAAAATGAACGATTTTTAAACGAAACCTATCATTTATACTAAAAGTAAAGGGTAACTTTACCAAAAAACTAAAATTTTTACTGTTGCCTTTCCAAGAATATAATTTTTTAAATTTGTCAGATAAAACGGAGGGTTCAAAAATGCTTAATGAACAAGATATTTCGGAAAAAATAAACAATATCATCAAATCTGCGCTTATTCAACTCTCCGTATTTAAAATATCAAAGTCTAAGAAAACAGCAAAGTTATAATAGCCGACCACCTATAAAAAATCTGACAAAATAAAGAGGCGGGGCTAATATTTTCAAAACCATGCCGCACCGTTGCAAAAATTCAAATACTATCCATCATTTAGGGCGGGGCTGCTCGTATTTCAAAGGACAGGTTCGAAAAACTTTGATGAATGAGATATAGTGTCTAAAAGGCGAAGCCTCGATTCTGTTATCTCTCGTTCTTTTCTCTCTCGATTCATCAGTACTATTTCTCATTTACGGTAATTTGACTCCTTTAGAGTTTTTCTGCAATGCACAGAGTAGAAAAATGTTCGCTTTAGGCATAGAGAGATAAATAGAAAGGAGAGGAAGAAAGATAAGAACAAAAAGGGATATCATTACATTCAACAGACATCCAGAAAGAGTCGATGTGATGCTGAAAGAAACGCTACAAAAAGTCGCAGAAAATGACCCCGTATGACCTAATTTGAACGGCCATTTTTGGGTTTATTTATCGAAAATTTAGTCTGGTCATTTGAAAGTCGAAGATTTCGATGAAATTCGCAGAATTTAAGGGGAGAAAAATAACACACAAAAAAGTCTAAATTTCGGTAATCAAACTAAAAACCAGACCCCCTATTTTAATCCCCCTTACATGTTTCTACCCATTAACACAAATAGAGCGATTACTACCGGATATACGCAGGTTGGCGGTGGCTCGATGATAAGAACGATAAGAGGATTTTCGAATACTGATAAAGCCTGATAGGGATAAAGACGGGCTATAGACGCAATTATGAGACGGATTAGGTTTATTTTGGAGCACAGGCGGAAAGTGATCAAATCTTAAACCCGAAAGTAAAACTCGCGTTCAGTCAGAAATTCTTGGAATTAGATTTTTGAAAAATAAGTTCCAAGAAAATAAATAGCAATATTTAATTTTTATAAGGTATTGGATTTCGAGAGTTAGATGTAGCAATAATAAAAAACCGAAATTCTCAGTTTTATGCACACCAAGAGTAGTTTTGATTAGAAAATTTCTCAACATTAATTACAGTACTATCCAAATCTAAATTGAAAATAAATTCGGATATAACTTCTAGAAAAGAAGCTTTGCCGTCAAAACATGTAAGTAAAGGCGGATCGTTATGGATAAGGATAAACTATTCGTGATCGGCAATTTTCGGCTATCACAAAAACACCGACACAAAAGATTATCCCGAGTTTAATTCGGAGTCTCTCAAAATATTTTTCAAAATAAACGATCAAAGACGAGATTTTATTAAAACTTGGGAAATCTAGAAAAAAGAAGTTCCTTTGTAAAATTCTATTTACCGATAGTCACATCATCCAAGAAAAAATCTCATGAAATCCCAAAAATTTTTTAAACCATTCCAAAAATTTACAAAAAAAAAAAAATCTTATAAAAGCTATCGAAACACTGTAGTTAACAGTCCAAGAAAAATCTCAATATTCCCAATCGAATTTCAAAACTTGTTATTCCAAAAAAATATATAGAATTATGATTAGTTATTAAAGAACTTGCTCAACCAAATCAATAATAGTCCAGAAAAGTACTAATAATCCCAATAAAGATTCGAAACCTATTAAAAATCCAAAAGATTACTGTAATTTGTCGTGACGGCTGGCGCGTGTGAAAGTTTTGACAAATTGCGCGTCGCGGCAAATCAAAATCAAAAAATCGTGCCGGCTCTTCGGAAACGTCCGATCGGACACCTAACCTAGAGACCTGGGACGAACGCGTAACCTTACCTATTATCTTTTTTTCTCTCACTTTCCCTTACTATTCCTCTATCTAACATCTTTCACTCTCTCTAAATCTCGTCCTATTTCTACCCATCTTATCTTTTTCCTTTGTAAATCTCATGCTATTTCTCTGTCTCCCACATCTTTAAACCTCTCTAATCCGAGTACTACTTCTTTTTTCTAGCTCTTTTCCTCTTAGCTCCGCCCCTCGACAAAGGACGCCGCCTCGTTTCGCGCCAATTTTACCGAAAGAACCGATATTTGAATTCGGCCGCTGTGGCAACAGTGTAGAAAATGAAGGGTAACAATTAGGCAACCGGTAATTTTTCGAGGATCAATTAATATTTTTGAAGGGAATGGGGTCATGAGAATGTTTTGAATATAGATTTTTAACTGTTTTATCGACAGTCAAAGCCTAGGATGAATATGTTTTTCAGCATTTTTATAACATTTAAAAATTTCGAATCTAGAATTTTCAAATTTGATGTTTTCAGGTCCACGAAAAATTATAGAGGATTCAAATAAAGAGAACCAAAAGTTTCACTCCTTTTGTTCAGATCCAAAAGGGATTTGTAGGATGTTGCGCAACGGCTAGAGATTATCGGATATAATAGGCAGGAAGAAGAGAAGCAAAGGGTCAGGAAATCGAAAAATACCACTGATTCGAGAGATAAATAATTAGAATATAGTATAGGAAAAGAAGAAGATAGAGAAAAAGCAGAAAATTCTCTTGCGCAACACAATTAGACACTACAGGACACGACCCTTGCAAATCAGTGAGAAATAGCGTGGGTTAGAGACAATAATGACAAGAGATATCAAAAGTTGTGCAATGATAAAGTGGCAGTTTAGTTGAGGATAACTTTTGAAAAATGTGAGTTTCAAAGAAATCTATGGCAAATATTTTATTTCTACGTTATTATCATCATGAAATTTTCGTAGTTAAACTTACAGTAACCCATCCAAAAATTTCAAAGTTGCATCAGAAAAAGCTAAGATATCATGATGAACCGTAATAATTTTCTTCATTCCTATTTTCATGATTCCCTATCATAAATTTCAAGTGTGCCATAAATCTCTCATCCCGTGTTAAAGAATACCCGTCAAAAACCGACCGGTCTCACTCCGCAATGGTACTCTTGGTGGTTCACAAAGAAGGCGGGGCTTATGGTATCCCAAAGGCTAATTGCAATTCAAATGTCTTTGACCATCTGGAGATGAAATTAGAGATATCACAGAGAAGAGAAATAGCATGGGATTTTGAGAGAAAAAGAAGCAGAGACGGAGAAATAGTGAGACCGTAATGGTTTATATTTCTTGTCTCTGACCACAGCTGTACCTACTCTTATAGGGAGTATCTTTGAAATTTCTTTAACTCTCTTACAAAGCATGCTATTTCTCATTTTCTATTTGAATCTCTCAATTTCAAATACTATTTCTCTCCAAAGAATTCAAATTTCTCGCATGTGAGTGGGCGTGGTCAACTGGAAAAGCTGCCAAGATACGAGGAAAAATCGAGAGAAAGAAAACTTTACATCAAAGAAAAGAACGCCCTGTTCAAGTTTTTCAGATTCTGTGATCAAAAGCAAAAGAACACCGGCGTTTGAAATTTGAATCGACTCTCGATAAAAAATGAGAATGATTTGAATTTGAAAATTGCATGTTTCAAAGAAAGTAGAGCTTAAAATAGAAAATAGAAAAGTGAAAAGTGATAATTTACACCATAAGTCAAATTTTTAAAATGAGAATAAAAGAGTAATGATTTGGACATGCTATAAAATAAGTTGGTTTAATAAAGCTAAAATATAGAATTAGTCTGTGCTGTATTGTTGATACCGAAATCTGGGAGGCATGCAAAGTGGTGCAGTTATTTGTAATGGTTAGAAAATTGAAAAAAAAATACGCGAAAAGGAAGAAGGCTGGTCCTAAAATCGCCTTTTTTCCCGCGTTTTCGACCTTTCAGATTTAGGCATCAACAATACTCTAAGCATGATATAAAAATCTAAAATTCAAATATATTTTTTAAAACCCACGTAATTAGCGATTTCGCCCAAATCTTTTGTTTTAATCCTAATAAATTTGGATTAAAATCGGTTCTGGATATTCGCAAAATCTCTTGTTATTTTCGCGTTCTAGAAAAGATTAATAAATGTTCGATATATTGAAGCCCCGTGATTCAATCGTCCATAATATCCCCGATATTCCTTCATTTATCCTATGAAACCTTTAATATTCCGAAAATACAAGTTCCTATAGTAAAGCCAGAATTTACTAATGTAATTTGAGTAAACGGCGCTAGAAAAAATTAAAAATATAAATTTGATGCGAAACCAATTCTGACGCGTATGTTGCGGGGCGTAGTTGGATCGAAAGTCTCGGAAGAAAAGGAACGTTAGAGATCAAGCCGATAAAGGATTTATAGATAGAGAGAGAAAAGAAACAAAGGAATGAAAAATAGTCTTCAAAACTAGATAGTTGTAGAAAAAGAAGAGAAAATAGAGTTAAAAAATCACATAGTCAGAGAAAAAGAAGAAAAGAAATAGTGTGAAAATTTAAGAGATTTTATCGAGTCAAGAAAATTGCCAAAGTACCCCATTTAGAGTGGTCAGATCGCATAGCCAGAGGGCATGGTAAAGTAATCGAGATCGAGAGATAGAGGGATTTAGGGAGAGCTTAGAGAAGAGAGGTGAGATCAGACACAGATAAGGATAAAGATGTGTCCATAAACGAGCAAATGGGAAAGAGGATTTTGGAAATCCAAAAATATCAGAATAGCCTAAATTCATAGATCTGAAACTTGGTTGTTTTAAAGAGAATTTTTCAAGTAACTATTTGAAATTTCATGAAGCCTATCAAAAATCCCCAAATAAAATAGGACTTCATATAAAATCCGGATAAAAGGGCGATATCCAAAGGATGTCTTAATCTTCGCAGCTCATACATCAAAGTCTCTGGCAGAAAGTCAGAGTAAGAAGGGGTGACCCTTAGGACAGTCTTAGGGACCAGGCCTGGTCTGTTAAGAGTAGAGTATGCGGGTAGCACATCAGTCACCCAAAAGACAGGCCCTAACCGCATAAATGAGGCCAGGGTGTGAGCTAGAAAATTTTGTGAAGAGGCGGCATTTTTAAAATCTTAGATTAAAAAAAAATTTTAGTTTATTAAAAATTTGTTTAAAAACCTGAAAGTTGAGTGATCTTTTTAGTGAAATTTGTCTAAAATAGCTGTTCAGAGTTCAAATGTGTAGGTATGAAAATTCGAAGCCCAAAAATTCCAAATTTAGAAAATGGTTCTGGTATCAAAGTCCCGAAATCCGAAAATCCGAAAAAATCCCAGATTTATCAAATTCAGCAGCGGCTTTTTCGGGATAAAACAATCACCGAATATGCAAAGCAAATCTGAAATCTTTCGGATCTGATGCTGAAATTTAATTTAGCCCATAAACCCCATAAACCGACCATAAAGAAACACAGAAAATCCAAAAACTTTCAGATCTCGTATATATTCAAAAATTTCTTATTTTCTAAATCTCTAAAAAAAATCTCAGAAAAGTAAGTTTCTGGCTTTTTTGCCACAGATATAAAATCAGAAACGTTGACTAAAGAATTAATTCGATATTTTCTAAATTGGAAAGGTAAGTTTCAAAGTTTTTTTCCAAAAATAAAGTCGAAAATAATACCTCTGGACTAAATCGACAAAATTCCAAAGTTTGGAAAGAGCAATTAGTCATTTAGAGGAAAAGAAAGAGAAAGAAAGTAGGGGGAAAAGCTCGAATTCCTTAGAATCGATACGGTAATCCCAGAGGATCAATTTAGCGAGGAGGTAGGGGCTCGAAAGTTAACACGCTCCGAGACGAAGATAAATTGATAGCACATTATTTGTGAATCTCATAGTTAGAAATGTTAAGAGGTAATTAGGAGGCAACTAAGTCGCTAATTAGAGTAATTAATTCGTAAACTACATCCCGACAATCGAAGAAGATATAAAATTCTGACATTATGAAATTTGCGAATTTTTAAGACGCATTTTATAAGATGCAGGGAGTATTTCTCCACTAAAAATCCGATGATTCAATTTCCAAAAATCAAATCTAAACCTACAAATTTCCGAGGCATATCCCAAAAAGTTTTTATTTCAGAAATAGATGGACAGTATAATCCGAGAAAATCTTCAGAGATTCCTGCACGTTTACAAGGAGAATAAGGTGATCAACTTTCCAGATTGATATAAAAATAAGATTTTTAAAAATTCACCGAAATTTTCTATTACCAGCACTATTTTCTTAAAAGTAGGTGAACTTTCTAGAAAAAAAAAACAAACACCATTTTCGCAAAGTCGCTATCATAAAAGGGCTGAATCTGCTAGTGTGTTAAGTGATAAAATCAGACAAGCCAAGGGTGGATCTAAACCTAGCGAAGGGGGCTGATAAAAAGTCGGGGAAGACTTTACGCTACACCCCCAAATCAGATAGTTTTTGTTCAATTCAATGACGGATTCATCAATTAAGTTAATGACCATTTTCATTCGTCTGCTTTTGCAGGAAATTGCGTCAAAATTTTCTGCGAAAAAATTCGATTTGTTTCCATATTTTTCTTAATTCAGCCGTTTAAAAATATCATCAACTTCAGAGAGTACAGAACTTGCAAAAAGAAAATGAAATTTTATACACAATTGTCGTTACGTCACCAAAATTGCAGTATTGATAAGGGGTAAGAACAAGAAGATTTTAGCTTGAAAGATAAACTTTAAATGCGATAAAGTCGGATCTGATATATCCGCTTTAATCTTAAAGTGTTTAAGCCGCAACGCTCTGTGTCTGAGTCGTCGTTGATTTACGACGCTTCCGTCGTGCATCAGAAGATGAAACTGGAAAAACGTCGCAAAGCCATCGATGCCTTGAAGTGGGTCGCTATGGTAAGCTTTCTTCTATATTTTAGGAAAAAATCGATTTTGAAATTTCTAAATGACTGATTAAATCGGTGGTTCTATCAAAATTCATATGATTTTTAGATAACTTAGAATAATTTTGAAACATAGAAAGTAATTGTACAATTTTTAATTACATAAAATAGCTTTACTGGACGAGAGAATTTGATTTTCAAAAGCACTTAGAAATGTTTAAACCTAGAAAGCAAAATTCTCTTCAAAAATTTGGGTGGCCAAACATTTTCCAAAATCAAAAATCGACGAAAGCGAAAAAAATAAGAGGGTAAAATAAAATAAATCCTCTAGCACCACCAAAATTGGGCCTGGGGTTGTCATTTTCACACCCTTTTCGGTGCTATCAGTTGAGTCGATCTGTATATGTAAACCTATCGAAAAGAAGGAAAATTTCCCCTCCCAAACATTCCTTTTGATCATACCGCCGCCGCCCGCCGATCACCATTTAGGGCCTTGCTAGTACAGGTGTCCCTTCTTTTCTTTTCTTCTCTTAAAAGCATTCTCTATCTTTTCCAAATGTTTTTCCAGACCCCACCCTATTACCCAAACAAACAACCAACCACACTATGTTAATTAATGGCCTGGGTAAATTCAAATTTTTAGACACGCCTTTTAAATTTTTTAATACCGTATTCCAAAGAGAATCTTTGTCTTTTATCTAAACAAAAAGTAAGGTTATGTTTGAGGTCTTACCTAACAAGAAGAACAACTTGTCTACAAAAGAAAAGTAAAGGGTTATTTGAATACCCAAAGAGTGCCGGAAGTAAACGATAAAAGGGTTAAAAGAGGTTTTTACTCAAAAATCCAATGCCGTATCAAGAGTATTTTGACTCCCTATGCTTCAACATGAGAAGCTACAGTAATCTTTTAGAAATGCAAAGTGGCATTTATGGTCCGATGCAATGTGGATTACGATGGAGCTTTAGAAGACTCTTCGCCCCTCTATAAAAAGACGATTTCCTTCAAGTCTAACCAATTTCTGCACATTTATTTGGTAGGTCTTTTTCAAGATTACGATTAAACGCCGACTAAATATCGATTTGTTCTCCAAAACATAATTTTTGAAAATGACGGACAAAGATCAGGTATATAACGATTATCATGATAAAATTCCCATTTGGAATTTCACCTAGCACATTTGCATAACCTAACAAAGACTTCTTTTTCAAAATAATAGGCACAGAAGATTACCTTGGTT
The DNA here is from genome assembly GCA_964036155.1 of Diploscapter coronatus. NCBI lineage: Eukaryota > Metazoa > Nematoda > Chromadorea > Rhabditida > Rhabditidae > Diploscapter > Diploscapter coronatus. Next base: position 40,713,322 of record OZ038422.1, on the reverse strand, counting down.
CACGTGTTTTTGTGTACTTACAAGCACGCTCTTATTATGTAGGTTTACAAACAAAGTGGTGAATAGATGTCCCTTGGATAAGCCTAAAGATAAATAATTCCTGTAAAGGAAGGCACGCAATGGTCCAAATTAGGTAAAGGTTCAAAAGTAGAAAATTAGGATGTCTTATTTTCGACATAATCTCCTTTTTAATTTTCGATGAGCTCAAGGAATGGAACTAATTGCAAGATTTAAAATTTTGAGTCAAATTTGTGATTTTTGAAGCCTAGTCCAAAAATCTCGAATTTTCAAATTTGCAGAAATTCGACGAAGACTGGTGGATAGGCCGAATTGTCGAGAAAAATTCAAGAATCGGATTCATTCCAACCGCAAAAAGGCTCACGAGAAGTGGCGACTACGTCACAGATGATTTTTTGGATGAAGATAGTCAGAATCTAGGAAAGTCCGCTAGAAAAGGTCAGAAAAGTGGAATAAGTCCAAAAAAGAAAATTATTGCAAAGAATAAACACAAGCCTCCAGTCCAATATTGAAAGATAGCCCAAAAACCCCCGTTTGATATGTTCATTTTAGAAGATATTCAAAGAACTCAGCGTCAAAAGACCACGATAAAATTCGATATCGCTAGAGGCCGTCAGTACATCAAAAGTTTGAACCGAGCTGACGCTAAGAAGCGAGCCAAGAAAATCATGTAATTTTTTTACTCATTTTTTCTGCTTTTTTAATTTCAAAATTCTATTTATTTTTTTGTATAATTTACAAACTCTAAAAATTCGAATTTTAGGAAATACCTTCCCGCTTGGGAGCCGCCCCAATATTATACCGTAGTTCCCTCGACCCGGCCTATCGTAATCCTAGGACCGACCTCGCAAAAATCACGACTAACCCAACTTTTACACGCTGCACTACAGTAGGGGAACTGTTTTAGATCGCATTTTCTCCCCAAAGTTTTCAGAGATGAAATCGTTAAGCACTTCAGCTCCAGAATTCGTCGTTTGACCACTAATATTGGAGAAAAGGGAGACGCAATTATGGGATACGGTGGGTAATATTAACCTTTATTAGGGAAAATAGCTCTTTAATTAGAGCAATTAGATGGGTAATTAGCCTTTTTCGTTCGATTTCCCCCTGAAACCGACCTAGTTTGTCCCTTCCTTTGCTTGCTTCGATCAACTCCAGTTCCGGCTCGTTCTAGCCTCGTACCATAGTTGATCTTTCTGCTCGGGCGCGGTTGCGAAGTCGTACTGTCGCCTGAAAACTAACAAAATTAAAATCAATCGATAAAAATTGAAAAAAAAAGCTCAAAAATAGCGAGAGGATGCGGTAAATGAAATGAGAAATAAGACAAGTGACTATTTTCAAACAATGCGCTACTTCCAGAACGCTCCAAAAAGGTTTCGGCTTCCTGATTTTCGACGCCAAACTACTTGTCATTTTATCGTTATCTGGTGAAAATAACGACAATAGATGACAGAATTTAGATGTCAACGAAAACGAGGTGCGAGTGATAACAATGTTAGCGGAAAGTCTGCATTTGGTCCTACTAAACGCTCCGAATATTTCTACCCCTCAAGACCTAGATGGAATCTTCCTGGCTCCGATTTATATCCTAATCCGGATCAGAGATCGAAAGGTAACTATGCCCTAGTTATCTTTTAATTGTCCTAATTAAATTTCAGATTTTACTCCATTTATTGAGAAAAACGTCCACGAAAAAGGCTGGGGAACTAACCTTCGCGGAAACTTTGAACTCCCTTCCGGAAAATACGGTATTTTCTTTTTATGTTTTTCGAGAAGGATCAAAATTTTAGATCGATTTGATAATTGAAGAGAACGGTCTGGACGAGGCTAGCAGGAAAGTCTGCCGATATTTGGAGAACTACTGGGAAGCTTTGCACCCGACTTGGGACTTAATCGAACAAGATATCGAGGATTTTGAGTAATTTTTGAAAAATTGAAAGAAAACCAAAGATATTCCTCATTTCTAAACTGTTCCCCAGCTTTCCTTGTATCATCTTTATCACCCTGATAACCCCCCTTTCGGATTTAATCAATCTTAATAAAATGTCAGTCCTCCCTCTTTTTATCAAAGTCGGAGGATTTTTCACACATTTTCTAACTTGTCTTCTTTTCCCGTTATATTTTCCAACCTTTGGTTTCTCTGCGTCTCTCGGTCCAAAACATGGCCATCAATTGTCTCGTTTGAAGTCGCCGGCTTTTGAATGTACACCTGAAAATTGTGCTCTACAATTTGTCAAAATGCACTACATCAATATGACTAGAGGTATCACAAAGTCACAAAACTCTGAGCAGCAAGATAAAACTTTCAAAAATTATGAAAATTGAAAATTTTATACATTTTTTCACAAATCAAAGAAATCGTTGAGAGGAAATACCCATAAACAATTCATATTAAAATACAAAATAAAGAAATACAACCGTTTTTTCTGAAACTTGTTTTACTAGAGAATTTTAGAAAAATCTAGAATTACAAAGGAAAAGACGAAAATTAATCAAGATTTCTACAATTAGCATTTGCATTTCTGCTTCCGATCCTTTTCTGGAGATCCCTGTTCAGATCGTTCCCATCCTCTTTGCTCAAGGCCAATATTAGTCCGTTCAAACTCGCTTAAACCAACTATTTAAATTCGGGGTTTAAAATGTCATTTTTCTAAATTCAAACTAGGATTAATTAAAACTTAAAATATTATGATTCTTTGATTCTAGCAATTCTAAAATTTTAATTTTAAAGCTTTCTTTCATTTTTTACCAGATGTCTTTTTTCTCGAGGGGTGATCGGCAACTTTGTTCAGGTTCAGCGCGAATCGCAGCTCATGCTTGAATTCGTGCCAGAACGATTTCTGAAATTTTTAAAATAAGTTTCAACAAGTTTTAAATAATATTTCGTGGGTATTCTATTCAATCTGCTCTTTTTTGGTCATCGTTATTCAAAGTTCTAAATAAATATATTTGACTATAATTTGTTTCAAAAATTTCCTATCTAAATGTAGAAATTCTGAGTTCTTTTATTTGAAACTAAATTTAATTCTTATTCCTCCCAATATCTTCTATTAAAAATAAATTGCAATTTACTATTTTCCCTGTTTCAGAAAATTTCTAGAAAAAAGTCAGATTTCTCATTTTAATCCTGTTATCCTTGGGCTCGTTCAGACGTTAGTTGCAGTTCAACTAAATATGAACGTCCCTTTCTTCCTTCAAAGTTTTCCGATTTGTTTTGTTTAAACCTCACCCCCTCCTTCTTGGCGAGTTCTCGGCTCCTATACACTAGTTCAGCGATGACGGAAATCAGTCCGAACAGCAGTCCTGCCCCCAGCGTGATGAACAGTCCTGCGATGTTGTGCATGTTCAGGGAGAATCGCTCCTGTTTCACTGCATGTCCCGCACCTGAGCAAGCGGCTCCCCTCAAAACGTTGACTTTGAGAAATCGACAATTGTGAAAAAATCAATAATGGGCGAAATTAAGATAATCACTTGTTAAAGAAACATTTCTTTTGAATAAATTTAGCAAAAGAGGGAATGTTTTGTTTTCAAAAATGATGTTTGGAAAAATCAATAAGAGGTGGACAAAAATCTTCTACTTTGCAAATATTTCGCATTTTTCCACAGTTAAATTTTCTTACTTGCTTCTCCACCATTTGGTCTTCTTCATTTCGATGATTCCCCTCTTCGCATAGAGCAGAATTTGCCTCGACATACGGTCGGTCCACTCGGATTCTGAAAATTAAACAAATATATTGATTCTTTCTTCAAATTTAAAAATATCAACGTTTAATTGTTTAACTATAGACTTTCAAATTAAAAAATATCCCACTTTTCGCCAGAGCAATCGCATAGCCTTTCGATCCGAGAACTCCGCCGATTTGCGTCAAATTGCAGTTTTGTGAGACTTCGTATTCGAGAGAGGTCGACTCCATCAGATAGGCGTAATTTGATCTGAAATTAAAAAAAAATATTTTTTGTTATAACTTTTAAAATCTCACGTCAAAGCCCTTTCGACGCCCTGCGAATTGTCTTTGACGAAGACGTCCTTGTTCTTCATGTAATTCCACATCTTTTCGTGAGAGCCGATTTTAGATTCCTGAAAAATCGATTTTTGGGTTAGAGGAGATTTGTACCAAAATTTACGAGGGAAGCCTCTATAATTTCGGTACAAATCACCCCCTTCGTGATACAACTCGTCTTCAACCCGATTTTTCCTTTACATTTTAACTAGGAGGTAAGCAGCCCATTATTTTCAATTCATCCTCATGATTTCTTGAAACCTATAAAACAATCCTTTTCAAGATTTCAAAGATTAGTTTCAAAGTCATTTCAAAATCCAAAGATTTAAAGGTAGATATTTCCTGAGCTGATGGAGCATTTTATTAAAAAAAGGGGTTTCAAACCTTAAAAAACTGCATGGTGCTGCCTCCCCTGATCGTTCCATAGGAAATTGTGGTTTGATTGGCCAAATCGTCCAAATTCTTGATCGGAATGTACGGCCTGGAGACCGTCAAAACCGCTGCCAGATTTGCGGTGTACGCAGAAATGATCACCAGAGTGAATACCCACCAGGTACCTGAAAACATTTTTTTTTCGAAAAATAAAAAATAGCTTGAAATTTTGAATTTTCGATTCTTGGTAAATTAACAAGCTAACCTCCCAATAATCGGGTTGAAACGGCCCTCGGCCCGAAATCACATCCACCCTTGAGCATCGTCGAAGTGACATACCTGAAAATTTAATATTAAAAGCATGTTTAAAAAATCTCGAATAAAAATTGGACATTTAGAAATTCATTTCCGGCTTAAAGGAGTAGCAATAGGAATATTCATTGTTTAAAACAAGAAAAAACTAGCCATAAAGTGTTCCAGAAGCTGTAGTTGTTCGACAACTCTATCGGTGAATCGACCGGGGAAATTGCTGCCGCTAAAAGTCAATTTTTCAAAAAATATAAATAAAAAAAACTTACCTGGGTGCGGTGCGTGCGCGGTGCAGCAGGAAAAATTCAGGTTCCATTCGTATGGCGTTAATCTCGCTACCAGGTACATCGATAGAGTCACGCAGACTGAAAAACGGATAATTTTATTCCAAAAAAGTTTCCAAATTTGTTATTCCCAAGTGTTCCCCAGCTAACCTATTGCCGTCAAAATCGCTAGCCAAACGTGCCAGGAAAGGGGGTTCAAAAATGAAAACAAATCAGGTTGTTGGTCGTCGGGGACCTAAAAACAGTAATTTGAAAAATTAATTTTCGAAAAATCAATGATTTAAACAAACTACAAATACCTTATAAAGAATGCTGATTCCGAGGGATAAAAACGGTTTTGTGAAATCCACGACTTCGGATCTTCTGAAATTCACCGTCAGAGGAGCGACGGCCATTTCGGTTTCCTGAAGATGAGATTCCATATATATCCGGGGGTAAAAATACAAAAATAAAGGAGGAATTTCATATATCCAGATTCAAGATCGAAAGGCTGATTTTAAAAAATCTTCAAAACTCACTCCTCTCAGAATTTCTCCAATCATCCCGTCCCAAGTGCCATTTCCGTAAACGTCATTCCCGTATTTTCCATCTTTCACTGCGTGTATTGTGAAGGTGAATCCTGAAATAAGACTTTTAAAATCGATTCTTTAAACATTTTTCTTACCTAGATCCTTGGAGAGTTCCGTGAGTAGGTCGATGCAGAAGCCTTCGAATTTGGAGTTCGCGTCCAGCTCGTAGTGATTCTTCTTCAGCATTATGTAGGGGCGCTCCTGAAAAAAGTTGAAAAGTAAGAAAAAATTTTAAAAATGGAAAAAATAAAATACCATAATCGTAGTGACCCGAAAATGAGGCTTCAATTCATCGGAGACCTGGACGTTCCTTTGAAGTTGAGCTCGAGAATCACCGGACATGTTGACGTGCACGTCCGTCGCCGGCTCCCAGAAGCCTATCTGAAAATTCAAATTGCATTATTTTGTTTTCTAATAGACTACAGCTTTTAGCTTCATTTGCGCGTGAAGTATTGAAACTTATGCTGAACAAACCGAATATATGATTCCTTGGAACATATTCGATTTTTACAGGAAAAGTGAAAAGGTTTCTCTTCGAAGACTCACTTTTTTGGATAAATTTTTATGTTGCATGGAAAAATCAGATTTAAAATTTTCTGAAACCCACATCGTCCAACTTGCCGCTGTAGCCCAGTAGCTGAATTCTCATCGAGAAGTTCGACTTTAAAGGATTTCCATTCAGCCTTCGCAAATCCCCGGAAAGTCCTCGGAGATTCTGGAACAAAAAATCAAATTTTCTGAATTTTCCAATGAAAGCAGAATTTTGATATTTTTCTGGAACAAAAATTTTAAATTTTCTCGAATACCCACATTTTTCGTGATGCTGCTCAGCAAAGTCTTTCCGTGCTGAAATTTTCTCGGGGCGGAGTTCGGCTTTTTGCAGGTGGTTTGGGGCGTGTCGTCCAACTAAAATCGACATTAGAAAAGTCGGATTTCTTCAAAAAATACTGTAACTTACAGTAATCAACGAAGAAACATCTGAGTACGCAGTGGCGAAGGTTTTTAGTGCGTCAAAGGTGAAAACGGCCTCCATCATCCTCAAATTGGTGCTTCCTTCCGTCATCGAATTCCATTTTTCCCGGACATGGGTTTGGAAGTGCGTGAAGTTGAAAGTGTCTCGATTTTCGATGAGGAAGTTGTTGTCAACGGGGTAGGGGCTGATAAACCGAGCATGGTTGTCGCTAAACAACTCCATGTCCATCGTTCCAAGCTCCATGCTTGTCATTAGGAACCAGTGTTTCAGCTCGATTAGACCCATTCTCAGTCCGGCTAACAGGAATTTGTGAGTCTGTTGCGGATTCAGATCCAGAAGAAGTCGGTGGAACTCGGAACAGTCCTTTTTATGCATGAAACGGCACTCTTCGAGTTCCTTGACCTCCTTCGCCGCTCTTCTATAGTTGCCATTTTGGACTCGGACGACTTGAAATCGAATTCCGGAGTAAACGTCGTTTTCGAGCAGAGGCATTAGGCGATTGATTCTGGCGCTGTCCTCATAGACGATAGTTATCCGATTCCATTTCCAGTGTCTGAACAAGTCGACGGTCGCCTCGAAAAGCTGAGCCCTCGGGAAAAAGTCGATTTTGCTCGTTCCATGGGTGGTCTTCAGATCATCGATTGTAGTTAGAAGGGGCATATCTAACTGAAAAATGAGTTTTTTGAAAAGTAAGTTTCAGAAGATGATATATTTCGCAATTTCAAGGGTATACTTTGATAAAGCGAAGACACTGATGTTTTTATAAGTTTCAAAAATCCATTTTAGAACATCATCAAAGATTTTGAATATGTTATCTTCAGAGTTAAGAATAAGAAAAAAAACTATAATTTTGAAAAAAACAGACCTGATCCGTCAGTCGTTCCAGTTGAGCGTTTAGAAGAGCGTGAGATCCACCGATAAACGCTATGACTTTGTCGCGCTCCATTAATTTACAGGCTGAAAAAATAGTTTACAAAAAATAAATTTTTCTCAAAAAAAGTCATTTTCAAAAATTAGCGTACCCTTCTTCAAAAGGGCGTAATGATTGACGTCGTCCAGGTATTCGATAACGAAATCGATGTCTCCATAGACGCCCCTCTGCTTGAGCCACTCTACCGTATACCTTAGAGCCGCCTCGATATGACTGTCTTCTTTCTCTCGCAATATCGCGCCTGAAGAATTTTTTCCATTGTTACGTCCGAGAAAAAATCTTCTCAATATGCCTCTTAAAGAAAGCTGATCTTCAAAACAAATCTAAAAAATAGCGTTTTTAGTCGAAAATTTTAGTAATGTTTAATTAGAAGGCCTTTTATCTACAGTATTTTTTAAATAAATTTTCTAAAAAAATTACCGATTTTATAGCCATCCACAAATTTGGCAATTACCAAAAATAACAAATACTTTAGAAAAGACATTTTTTAAATTTAGAGATCAAAATAGGAATAAAGCATGCTCTCTCTTTCTAGGAGAAGCCTCGCCTGAAATTATATTTTGCCATATGGGGAAATAGCGCATCGAAATAGGATGAACCAGAGAGAAATAGGCCATCGAAATAGCGTGGAAAGAGAAAAGTGGGTCCCCGAAAATTGGAGGGAAATGGGGAAATCGATTTAGGTTTCTGAAGCTTTGAAAATCTCCAGAACGAGTAAAATAGGTAAAAAAAAATCAATTTGCTTAAAGATTTCGTGAAAAAATTGGAAACATCTAAATTTTAAAATTAGAAACCAAACACACCTTTCGCCGCTTTTCCCATGAGAAATTTGGGAAAATGAAGATAACCAAGCCTTCAAAAGGAAGGCTCTTCAAAAAAGGGAAAAGAACTTGAAAATGAAGGATAGCGCATATCCTTGTGGCTCTAAAAAATGAAGAAAGGAGCAGATTAACGCTCGCTCCAATGAATTTTCGAACAAGTCAGGGGTAGAGTATTTTTCTGAGCAAGTTCTGATTTTGTTGAGAAATGGGGATTTTCGGTGGGTAAATAATTAGGGATTTATTGGATTATGATTTTTGGGCTAGATAAAAAATCTCAAGCTGCACAACGTATTCCATAAATTCCTGGATGCCAAAATATGCTTTTTGCAACTTATTTCTTTACATTTTACGAAATACCAACATCGTTTCCCGAATTAAATCCAAGTTTCACGTCCTCAAAATAAAACTTCACTCCAGTTCGTTTCCAATTATGAAATCTCCATTGGTTCAGCTCAAAATATTTTGTAGTTACCATGGATACGATACTTTCATGATGCAATTTTTCAGCTGGTTTTTCCCATTTCAGGTGACTGATAGGGGAAAGATAAAGAGACAAAGCTAAATAGACCAAGCTCGAAACTAATCAAAGCGTTTCGCAGAGTACTTTATTCATGTTTCGACTTTATTAAAATTATATCATTTTAGGTACTAAGAGCTGCCATTTTAGGCCCAAATTTGCCCAAGATGTACCCAATGCCGCCTGGGACAATTACCATGCAACCAGGCTATGCTATGCATCCAGGTCAAATGAATGGAATGGGCCAAAGCATGATGATGGGTGCTGCAATGGGAGCTGGAATGGGTAATTCGTACCATTTTGGTAGCCGTTACCAAAGCCGTTTAGGTATGATGAATGGTGGTATGATGGGAGTTGGGACCGATGGGCTACCAATCGTTGGAGCCGGGATGGGTCTGATCGCCGAAATGGCTGATGATATGCATATGGAGCAGCAGATGGGAGGACGTGAGTTACTAGTTTGGTGCCATTTTTGACAGCCTTCCTATTTCAGCTGTGATGGCTATGAACGTACCCGCTCCTATGCCCGGGGTCCCACTCGGTTTGGAATATTTGACGATGTTAGACCTCGTCATGGTTCATCAAGTTAGAAAAGATCCAAAAGTGGAAAATTTCCAAATTTTCTAGAAAATGGAAATTATCGAAATGGTGGCGGCTTGGGAGACGAAAAATAAATACGTCTTGAAGAACGCTAACGCTCAGCAGGTCAGTTACCAACAAATTCTCGAACTTCTAGAACAAAAGCAAACTTTAGGTGTACTTCGCTTTTGAAGAATCGGATATGTGCGAAAGGCAGATGTGTGGGCCGAAACGGGGGTGGACCATGCACATCGTCGATAATTTTAAGAGAGTAGATCTTTGACTTTGATAAATCTCAAGCCGAAGAATTCAGGAAGTAATTACCTTGCGCCGCCCCTTTAAATGTTGCGGGAATGGTTGTTGCGGGCTGTGCGCTTGTTTCTCATCTTGCTCAGATGAGTGTACGATTGATAGTGGTTCTCAAAATGTAAGAATACAAACACCCTAGTTTAAAAAATAACGAATTTTACAACGAAAAAACCACAAAAATCTTCAAAGTACAAAATTCTGAAAATATGATATTTGCTAAAAATTAAAACCCACGTTTCTCACCAGCTGGGCCAAATTCGTCAGAAGCAGGCGGGGTGCGCGTCATGTTTTGTCATCGTCGATTCCGAAGGCAAGGAGATCTTCACGATCGACGGTCCGTGCTGCTGTATGATGTGCTGTTGCAACGACAAGGAGTTTCCAGTAAGAAATGTTTAATAGCGACTTCGCAACATCATCCAATAAAAAATTTGAGCCGAAAGGAACCCTTAGTGGGCGACTTTTTGAGTTGGTTAGTAATTAGCTGACAAAGATGCTGACAACGAAATGACTAACAATGTATTTATTTCAAGACATAAAAACTGCTCAATTGCGATGTAAATTCAACACAAAGAAAAAGGCAAAAGTTGGCTGGGTGGAGAGATGGGAGAAAATAAAAGAGGAAAGTCGCCCCGAAGAAAAATACTGTTAGAAAAGAAGAAAGAAGAGAAAATGTTGCGATTTGGGCAAATTTTAAAAAAATTAGAAAATGGAAAAGAAAAAATTGTGAAACTTATCAAAAATGAGAAGATTCTGTCCCAATATGATGAAAGTTAAAATTTTTAAAATCCCATCTCCAGGTAGAGACAATGGACGGGAACGTGATCGGCGCGGTGACGAAGAAATGGAGTGGTTGTTTTCGTGAGGGATTCACAGACGCTGACGTCTTTTCCGTGACGTTTCCGAAAGATCTCGACGTTAAAATGAAGGCCATCTTGCTCGGAGCGACTTTTCTCATCGACTTCATGGAATTCGAACAAGCCCAAAGGCAAAGGCAGCAGTAATTTTTCAACCCTTTTTCCGATTTAAAAAATATCAAAAATTTGAAATTCGCTTACCATTTAAAAAATCTCCTAGTTCTTCCATATGAAACTACATATCATTCGTTGTCAATTATTATCACCAAATATCAAATTTAAAATTGAATAACTTTCTTTGAAAATAAACAAAGTCTAGCTTTCAATAAATGTTTTATTTCATGTGAGTGTTTTCTCTCATTTTTGATCGAATGCAGTATGTGGAAATTGTCGCATGCATTTCTCGTACCACATCGAACTAAAGGATCGAAACGTATTTTCTCTTGGCGTTGGAATTTATGATCCAATCTCTTAGGTTTTGCTGAAAAAATTAATAAAGACTATCTTGTTGTCCTTTTTTGGAATTGTTCGACCCGACCGCGGGGAGCATTGACTTCTGAAGATCTCTAGAAAATTTAAAAGTCTGAAAAAAAAATCAAGTTTCCAAAATGGTAAAAACGATGATACTTTGCAGGACCGACCTGCGCGAACAACGCGATCGTTCTGTGCAGAAAGCCCAAATCTGGATACAAACTGGATTCGTGAGCTGTGTTTGCGCCACTGCACGTTGGGTCGCCATCTTTGGTAACATAGGTTTACCACATGGTTCTTGAAAGACTACCCCCAATTGAGTAAACTTTCAAGAAACATTTAAAATTGTACTTGTATTTTGGAAAAATAAATTTCAAAGTACCCAACCCACACCACTCGACTACCACTATCACTCCTGGCCCTCGACGTGCGGATGTTCATCTCTCTTCTCTCCCATTTTTGTCTCTGTCACCCATTCTCTCATGGGACAACCTATCCCCTCAAAACACGGACCGTTTATCTGATAATAAACGTGCTATGCAAAATATTGTCGTTGTTTATCGATTTGATGTAACAGAAATGGTACAGAAGGATGGTATGAAGCCAAAAGGCTTAAAATTTTACCAAATGGTAACCGAGAACTTGTGCAAGTGTAAAAGCGTGAGCCACAAACCAAAATCACTGCCACAATCATTAAATCTACCAAGCGCTATAGACCGAGAGAAAATCTAGAACGTTCTCGGTTTTGACAATCATTAGAAAAATTTGCAGGTGCTGAGCTGTGAATAAAAATTAAGAAAGGGGTACACAAACCAAAATCACTACATCTACGTCAAGTGCTAGACTAATCAAATAATCCGGAATTTCCCAGTTTTGGTAAGAATTACGTCTTTATTCGACTATTTTATAAACTAGGGAACTACTAACTGTAATTTTCGCCTACGAAATCTGTACTTCTTTAAAAACGATTTTGTAGGGACAATGTAATTATTTGTGAAGATGTTTGCTCTAGATTTTTACAGTACACCTGGGAAGTTTGATATCGTCGTTCGGATTCAGAATCACTCGAAGACGTGCTCGTGCTCCACGATGTAGTCGTAGATGTCCTGAGTTTTTAAAAAATTTTATTTGTTTTTGAAAGACGCCCCACCTTGATGGTCTTGAACTTGTCACCGACTTCGACTGGGATTTCAAATCCAAACTTGTCCTCGACGGCCATCATTATTTCTACCTAAAAATTCAAATTTCCCCGAGTAAATATGAGAAAACTTTGAAATTTTCGCGAAAAAAAAAACGATTAAATTGTAGAAAATTGGCCAGAAGAAATTGAACTTTTGCAAAAATTAGACCTTGTCGAGCGAATCGAAGCCGAGGTCGGCGAGGACGGCGTCGAGTTTGATCTGATCGGTCTTCTCCGTCGGAAATCGGTCCCAGCCTTTGATCGCGCCCAGCAACAGCGATTCCACCTGCAATTTTTGTTTTAATTTTCAAAGTTAATTTTTGAAAGCGCTTAAAATGGTTCCACTTTTCAACGAGGAGGTGGTGGGACGACTTTAGGCACTGGTGAGAGAACTTTAAGTGTTGTCTTATTATTATTTTTAAATTTCAACATTTGCCTATTTTATTTTACCTCTTTGTAAGTGAACTGCTTGGGACGATCGACCAGAGCGGGATTCTCAAGACGGACCGTATCATCCTTGTAGGGCTGGTACTTCTTGTACCTGAAAATCAAAGTTTCCATTTTGTTTATTTCCAGAAAAATACGAATAAAAATAACCTTTTCTGAACGGCGAAACTCGGGTTGGCCGCTGAAATTCGGCAGATCGGGGCGAATTTCGAGAATCCGACCGCCTGAACTTTTTATCTTTATTTCGTTATCAGACTTCTACAATTTAAATTTAATTCCAGGATTAAAACTAAATGAATAGAACTTCAAAATCAAAACAAAATAGCCCCGAAGTTAAATCCCCTTGGAATTTTCTAATTTCGCACCTGCTGACCGCGAACCATCGCAGACCGCGACGCGACACACAGCGCCGAGCGGACGAACATCTAAAAACGCCAAAAATTAGCATAAAATAACGAGAAATAAAATAAAACGGCGAAGAAAATGAGAACGCCTTTATACGCGAAATGACGCCGGATAAACAACGGGCACTGGCTGAAAATGCGCCAAAATGCTTTCGAAGTTCAATTTTCGCTCATTTTGGGAATTTATATTTCTTAGCGTTCAGACAGCGTAGTTATGTGGATTCACAATTTGCAAATTTGTGGATCCACATTCATTCACATCGACCCACAGCACTGCGGGTCCGCAAATTACCCCACATGGATACGCAGTTTGAACGCTGAGTTGTTCTTCTTTTTAAATTTTTAAATATCTACTTTTCCAGCACGTCAACAGATAACTTCTACCACGTTTTCCTTTAAAAATTTGATCTTTCTGCAAATCTTAATTTGTTTCAGAACCCCCAGAAATGTCGGTGGAGCCAAAATCCGGTGCACTCATCAAATGGGCGATGGTGATTTCAGTTAGCTCGAAGGATGTGCCGAGCATTGACGAGCTCTCCACGGATATGCTGTTAGTTTCCTCCCAAAATACAAGATCCCTATCTGATTTTTCTCAGTTTACAAGATCCGAATCCTCTAATTCCCATCAAACGGGTATTATTGTTTCTTGGGATAAGGGCTATAAAATGATACTAAATACACAAGGATTCTGATAAAAATAAACAAGTTTCAGGGAGTTTTCCCGCTGGTTCATGAAGAATCTGTCTGTGATCGGGGAGCAGATTAACGTCTACTATGACTACGAGGCGAGTCCCTCATGCGTTCATCACGTCGAACCTGGAGACGAGGTCGGGGTCGTTAGAGCGTACGAGGCCATTCGCGTGGTAAAATTGCATATTTTCAAAATTTATCTAAAAGAAGTTGATGCATTTAAAATTTTTTAAAAAGAAAATGACTATTTTCAAATTTATTAAAATTAGAAAAGGGGTCGATGTGCAACATTTTCAGGCCTTCCCCGATGTCATTGTCGTGCTTCACATCCTGCCCGGCCCCAACAGCGAGGAGTATCTGTGGATGAAGAGATGTGCGAGAGTAAGGGGTTATTGTAATTACCGTAATCCGTAGCAAAAAATCAAGAATATTACTGCAACTTACAGTATACTTTTGAAAGAAATGAATAAATCATATTCGAATTTTAGAGATACGGCCTAATCCGCCAAGGGGTGCTGTACGAAAACGCGAAGAACCGCTTTAGGAATATGCCTCTGGACGAGGTCTGCAAGAACATCTCCCAGTGGATCGCCAGAAGCTTCTACATCATCGTTCATGATACGTATGAACTTGTCTTAATTTCTAGAAAGTGCTCCTAATTTTATCCTGAAAAAGCGATAATTTCTAACTTTGAAATCATAAAAGCGCTTCAAATTCAAACATTTCGAAAGATAAGCTGAAATTTTTAAGATTGAAGTATTTCCAGGGAAAAGCCGATGCGAGTGGGCCGGGGCTGTCGTACGCTGACGCTCAAATACCCAATGAACTCGAAGGACCTCGTCAACTCGGTGATGACCGTCATTCATGGGAATGGTAGGGTTTTGCCAGAAATAAAAATTTTAAAAACCAAAGATTTTACCGACTTGACTAACTTTTCAATTTTGCTATTACTTTACCAAAAATTAAAACCCAAAACTCCTACTAACTTGACCAAGTTCCCAAATGCATCCATTTTTCAGCACTCCTTTCTGACGAGGGTTCTGAAACGAGCGTGCGCGTATACGGCCTGCCAACTACGTTCAACGAGTTCAGCGTCGCTCAAGTCTTCATGCCGCTCCAGATTATGAGCGTTTCGGTATTTTTTATTTACTTTAGAATTGCTAATATTTATTTTTGAATTTTAAAAACATTTCTTAATTAAAAATTATTTTCAGCGACGAGACTCGCACTTCGTTGTGGACTTCAAGTCGGTTTTTCAGGCTTTGGAGGTTATTTTTGTAACCTTTTGTTATAAAGTAAAAGTACAAATTCAGGCCGTCCTTTACACGGGAAAAGTCATCGACACGCTCTTCAGGATGATCGTCAAGCCTTTTTCCAAGGTTTTTTTTTTTTTTTTTTTTTTAAATTAATTTTTTAGAAATATTTTGTAATTTCCAGGAAATCGAAGACGTCGCTCAGGAATACTTGGAGGAGCTGCAAACCACATCGACCAGCTCGGGAATTTCGATGATGACTGGTTAAAATGATACCGTAATCCTATTCTTTAAAAAATAGCGTAACCCCTCGTCTTAAAAACTAGCATAATCCTTTACCTGGCAGGTCCATTTTTGAACCGTACAATTTGAAAATTTTCACTTTCCCCCTTAAAATTAACTTGTAATACTCACTTTCGAGGAACTTCTGATTTCCTTTAATTTTTCTTTAAAGATTTACCCAACTCTTTCAGCTTCCTACCTCGAAATTTAACTCATTTTTCAATTTTACCGCGTGTTTTTGTATACTATTTTGACCTTATTTTTCTATTTCTTTGACATACATCTTCACGGGATCTTTCTTATCCTAACTTCTTGTTTTACTGTATTTTTTTTAAAATTCAATCCCTCTTCCATCGTTAGCACTTGATTTCGAAGAAAAACGCGTCGTTGGTTTGAAATTTAAAATAAACAATCGAAACTATGAAGTATATAGATTTTTCAAGTCACGGTATTTTTAAAATACCGTAACTCGAAAATAATATGATCAAAGTCAGAACAACAAAGATAAAAATAATAAGTAAGAAAAATAAATAAAAAGAAGAAAAAACTTGGCGAAGTTTACCTTAAAATGACTCAAATAGTGTCCTTTCAAATCATTATGATTTATTTTACTTCGGTGGATTCCAGGTTTTAGATTTCAAGGTTAAAAGTGATCCAGAAAGCATCAGGTACTAGGTAGTATTATATGTAGGGGGATTATCATTTTTAAAAACGATAGATAAGATTATCGGATTTGAAAAATGTTCGGACGTGTTGTTTAGAAAAGTGATATTATTAAAAAATCGATAAATAGGTGACTTTAGAAAGGTTTTTTTTTTAATAAAAAGGGCGAGGATTATGTATTTAAACCCCAGAGAATAGTTGCTTAGTCTTACTTTATAAAAGGTTTATTGCAAGAACTATTGAAAAAAGAAGGGAACGGGGCTAAAAATTAGAAGAATAAGTGCAGCTTAACGAAATTGTAGAGAAGGACTATCTAGTCTGCCTTACTTTAAAAGGTTTACTGTAAGAACTACTGAAAGAGAATGAAGAGGGGCTTATTCCAACTATTGCATGGTTGTTGTTGTTGGTCTAGTCTACCTCATTCATAGTACTTGGGCGGGGGTTTGCGAACGCGGCCGCTGCGCGTGACACTCGTCTGGCTTCCGGTCGGCGAGTCGGCTCTAGAAATTAAAAAAAAAAAATTCTTCTTTCATTTTTGAATATGCTTCAAAATTCTACTTTACTTTCTTCATTAATACAACTGCTAGTTGTGTATAAAAGTGCAATTAAACTAAATTTTATTTTAAAAATTTGCAAAAAAAAATCTACGTTTCATATTTTTCTCTTGTATATTCCAACAATCCGACAGAAAGCTAGTTTTATCTTGTAAACAATTTTTCATTTATTCCAAACAATCCCATGTTTATTTCTTATTTTACCCTACCTATTGCTCATATCCAAATTGGCCTCGGACTCGCTGGCTTTCTTCGACCTGCCTCGTCTGGGCGTCTCGGTGACTTGTTTCTTCGCGGCAGGCTCCTCCCCCTCGTCTTCAGTCGACTTGCCACTCACCGCTCGTTTCGAGGAACTGGGCGGAGCTTCGGAGGTCGATTCTGCAAACCCAAGGCATACCTCGTTTCTTCAAAATAAAAAATATACGTTTCCGAAAAGAATGAATTTTTCATGAAGCTTGATTTTCGATAGGTATATCGAAATGTCTGCAGGACAATTAATTATACGTTTCTCAAACAAAGTTTAAAAATTGGCTTCAAAAAATGCATATAAAAGATTTTCCAAATTGTTTTTAATCATAAGTTTTTACGTTTTCTGGCAAAAACACTATTCAAATTGCTTCGTTTTCAAAAAATACTTTAATATTACTAGTTTTCTTTTGTAATAAAAAAGTCGAAAAAATTAAATTTTCTCACCCGCACTAGCCTGAGCCTGTTTTGCTGCTTGTCTGGCGGAGGTCTGGCTCTTTTTAGTCGGTCCCTCGACGATTTCCTTGAGCGCACACATCTCGCCCTGAGTCGGACCGGGAATCGTTTGGGCCTGGAACTCCAACTTAACTGAAGAGTCGAGCAGGGGCATTTCTAAGTCCTCTGAAACTTTAAAATTAATTTATTTTAAATCTATTTTTCATCTTTTTAATTAAAATACAAGAAATACCTTCTTCCCCTCCAGCCGAAGCACGCTTACGAGAACGAGAGGATTGGGGCTCTAAAATAATATTTTTAGATTGATCCAAATCAGCAGCAGAAATACTGTTCAACTTTGAAACACAACCCTTCCAAGTAAACAAAATAAAATCTTAAGGTTTCAAAGAAACTCAAATAAAATACCGATTTCCTATTAGTAATCTTCTACTTTATCAGTTGAAAAGAATGTATATATATTTTTTTAAATCCTACTTTGAACTTGCGGATGGGGATTCTTGTTGGCCCCCGGGGCACAGTTCGGATCGGCCAAAGCGTCTTCCAAAATCGCTGCGATTCGCAGCAAATACGTGTGGGCCGTCTCCGCGTTTCGCGCCAGTTGCATGCGTTCTTTTAGCATCTAAATTTGTCGTTTGTTTTTAGATTTTTATATTTTTAAACTTTTCTTTATTCCAAATTTTTATAAAAAATCAGGACATAAATATTTAGACACGCGCGAGTATACATGCATAATGAAATAGTGTTTCTTTTCAAGAGAAACGAGTATGCTCTCCCGAAAAGACTATCTCATCATGCGCATTTACCCCCGCGTGTGTCTAAACGTTTACAGTCCTGATGAAAGTAATTTCAATATTTTCGTATGCTTTTTGTCGAAAAATACAAATGTTATACATCCATATGCTGTTCGAGCTGGACAACTGTATTAAACGTTTCGGCGTCAGGGAACAGCGATTTCCTCGATGCGACCGGGTCTTTTCGCGGGATGTGCGGCGGATGAAGCTGGGCCGACTGCCAGGAGTCTTCGGCCAGTTCTATATCCCCGAAACTTCCAGCTGCGCCGGCCAACTGTAAACGCATTTTTGTTTTTCACTTTTTATTCTTTACAAACATTATTTCAGATAGGCTTCTCAAAATTCGACCGCCCGCAAAAATCAACCCGTAGAACAAATTGTGTCGTATTGAGAGAAAAGAGCATGTCTTCTTTTCCGTCTCTCGAAACGATGCACTATTTTTCTGTTAGCCGAATTTCGAGAAGTCTGGTTTCAGATAGAACTATGAACGTTCAGTCATGAAGTTGAACGAGTTAGAATACTATACCTGGGCGGCCATTGGTGGAGCGAGCGCTCGAACTCCCGATCCGCCACCCTTCATGGGGCGAGTCGCCTGCATTAGGGTGGAGAGGCCATCTCCTGGAAAATTTCAAAATTATATTTTTAATTTCAAACTTTATCTTAATTTAATTGATCTTTTGTTATTTTTCATACCAGTAAATCTCCTGAGCACGCCCTGACGATTCGAATGTTCCGTGAGGAGTCTTTGAGTGCGGGCTTTTCTTTCTTCGACGTCCCTCACGAACACTTCCGGCGAAAAATAATCGATCAGGTTGGTGTGATTGCCTCTGGGATTTGGGTCTGAAAGTATGTTTTTATTAAAAATTTTATTGTTTTTCTCGTTATTTTAATTTTCTAACCTTCATGAAAGCAATGGTCTAAGCAATAGTCGACAGTGACTTCGGAAACCTCCCTTCTAGAAACAATCCGCCAATCGTGAATTCGAATGAATGCCGTGCAGTGGATCATCCCCTAAATTATTTTAATTGATCATTTTTCTTCAAGTGTTGTTTTTTTCTAATCTCAAAAATCAAATTATAAAACAAGAAAAAGTTATCTTCGAATTTTCTGATCAAAATTTTGTAAGGAATATTTTCTGAAGAAAAAAAAATTAATGTCCCTCCTAGTATTCTAAAGATAATTACTAAGTGGCGGAATTCTATAGCTAGAGATAAACAAGAGGATTAAATTTGAAAGAAATAGTGTGGAAAAGACACTCCGCCATATAGTAAGTGGATATTTTAAATCTCACATTAGCAATCCTGGTGTGCGTGGATTTCTGGAGCCTGTCGTCGTGCGTGCACAGATAGTACATGTGCTCGTCGCAGAGGCCCATTCGCTTCATCTTCTGTTTGCTGTGAATGCCGAAGTCCCGCAACCATTGCTGAAAACAAAAAAGATAGGTTTCAAGAAATAAAATCTAGCTAAATTTTCAACAATTGATCGCTGTCTTGCTAGCATAACAGATAAATCAATTTCTAAAATTTCACTTCTTTTCAATCCTCCAAGGTGCGTTTAAATTTTTTCAGAATAAAGCTGTTTCTGCAAAATTAGATGCTGTTCATATTTCGGGCCTTAAAACACATAACTTTCTAAAATACGTTTCAAATTTCGCTATAAGAAAAGAAGAAAGTCAAATAAGATGCAGGGTCCTGGATAAGATATTGGAAGAAGAGTTTACTTTTTTCTAAAAGACCAGACTTTGAGAGGACGATCGTTAAAAGCTCTTGCAACCTACCCCCTATAGTTTATCTTCGTTTAACGAAAGTGCTCCCTGGGCTTGAAAGATGAAAAGCCAAACCTCAAAAAGCAGAATGTCGTTGAACTTGTATCTTTCGATGACCAAGGGTCTGTTGTGGACTGTACCGACGTGCTCCACGAGCTGGTCTTGAGAAGGGATGTCTGCGCTTCTGAAGTCCGCCTGACATTCCATGCAGATCGACTGAAATTATACAAATAGGTAAGTTGAAAAATTCCTTCAAATAAAAATTAAAAATTCCAATTTTGATATAGGCTGAGCTTCATTTGATAAGTTTCACTTGAAATTTTTACACCCGCACCTTTTCTAAAATTTTGGACCCGTACTCTCAAAAATAAGACCCGACCCATGCGAGTGTGGGTTTTAATTTACAGCGTTATATTGTATCGGTCAAATGAAGTGATAATTCGTGTTAAAAAAACCGCATTGCGAGAAATACGCGTCACGACTATACCGCAAAGAGGGAGGCAGAGTGCTAGAAAACGAGAATCAGTGAGGACAATGAAAAGAGTGGTACACAATTTTCTCTGTCTCTCTCGCTATTTTTTCAATACATGATCTATCACTTCGTTTGACCAGAACTAAATTTAAATAAAAAAAAAAGTTTAACCAACCACAGGAAACGGCCTAGTTCTTCTGAATCCGACGTAGTGATTCGGGTTGTTTTGCAACTCGACGAACTCTTCGAGGGGCACCTGAGTGATGCGCTGCTTCTCCCGCAGATTCTCGGCCTCGAAACGCTTGCGGTAGGTCTGAATTTTTTTCGAATTATCATTTTTTTTCTAATTTTTACACATTTATTTGAAATCTACTATGTGTTGATAATATTAAAATACATCGTTTCTTCAGAATATATGTGATGTCCTTGGCACTTATGCCATCAATATAAAATTCTTTATCTTCACAAAGGTAAAATTATATCTTTTCAATGTTATTTTACAAAAAAAAAATGCATACTTTATTGATTCTGTGATATTCCAGGGACTCCAAAAGAACCGTAAAAAGCGGGAAAATTTCAGCGCAATCCGGCTGCTCGCCTTGAAGCTTCGCCACGAAAGCTTCATACAAATCGTGAAGTCCCAGGTCAGTGAATTCGGCCATCAGACGGAGATCGTAGACGTTGATTCTGAGTCGGACCTGAAATAGAGCAAACATTTAAATTAAAAGAAAAAACATAAGCCCCCCTGGAAAGTTCACCCACTTTGCTTTTCTACAATATATTTCATCTCAAAAGTGAGCAAACTTTCTAAAAATAAAAATAAAAACCTGCAGATCATCGGGAATACAGTGGCACTCGTGTCCGGTTCTGACTCTCAGCTCGGAAAAGCCCGGTCCAGTCGAGATGCTTCCCGGGCAGTTCGGAGTGGCACAAGACCACTGCGTCCAGCCGTGCTCGTTGAACTGCAATTATTTTGTCTTGTTAAATTTTATTTGAACTTTTTTATTTTATAAAAGATTACTATAATTTTTATTTTCGTCTAAAAATTAAACCAAATCGCCCACCACTCCATTGAGATTGTAGAGATGGCCTTCAAGCGCGAGCTGTTTCTGGCATTTCTTCGAAAAGCAGATCCAGATTTTTACACCGTTTTCGAACACGATTGCGCGGCTCATCTGAACTTTTAAAAATATTTTAATTATAAAAACTATTTTCTTACCAAATCTGGCAAATTCAGAGTCAGACAGGGCATGCCATCGCGAAAAGGCAAGTAGGTCGTGAAGATGTTGTCTGAAAATGTATTATTTAAAAATTGTATTTTTAAAACTATTTTACCTTGAATCATCCCTTCTCTTCCGTTCACAATCCTCGCGCCACCACGATTGATGTCCACGTCAATATAATCATCGGGGAGCTCCTGGAAGAATATCATTTTTATAAGTTTAAAAAATCTCAAATCAAAATCATTGAAATGTCCGATACTTCGATAGTCGTTGCTGATCAAATAAAAACTACATTTTGCATAAGTTTCACAAGGTTGCAAATAAAAATTCTTGAAACTTTGCATAATTCACTATTTCAAGGATAAATCTTTTTAAAAATTCTTACATCCCCCATCTCTCCAACCGTTTCCTCATAGACGACGTCCTCGAGAATCTCTTCCAGATTCCCAGACCCCTCTCGCTCGACGATCACTTTCTGCCCGTTCTCCATTGTCACCACGTGCCGACTCGAGCTTGCCATTTTCGGGTTACTGTAATCTTACTGTAAACTACAGCAATTCAAAAGAAATCAATAAATGAACAAAAACGCGACAATAGAAAAAATAAGTCTCTTTTAGAAATATCGAATTTTTTCGAGAAAGTTCAAAAGGAATGGAAAAAGCGAAGAATCAAGGCTACTTTTTTCTTTTAGAAATATTCATCTTTTTCCTTAAAATTGTACGAAAATAATGTAAAACGAAATAATAAGTAGATAAATCGATAAACAAAAGCGTTTTTTTGTGAAACTGGCAATTTTTATCAATGGAAAATTGATCAAATAAAGTTTGGATTTAGATCCCACCCATTTTTGGCGAAAATTCTAATTTTACAAGGACTTTTTCAAGAATTCAGAAAATCAAATTCGCGCAAGCGTCTGCGAGTGCAACGACGCTGCACGGGTCGATAACGACCCACCAAACATCGAGAGAGAATGTAAAATGTAGAGAGAACAGAGATAATAGAGAAAACAAGAGAACAGGAGGAAGAAAGGGAGGAAAAAGAGAAATAATAATAAAAGAATGAGAAATATGAAGAGAGAAAAAAGAAAGAGAGTATAAATAAAAAATAGAATCATTTGAAAATAAATGTTATGATTTGTTGCTGATCAGGTTTCAAAAATGTAATTCCTTTTTCCTTGTTACGAAACATCTTGGCGTCATTTTATTTAGAAAGAAAATGATCTCATCTCTAAAGAGAAAGGAATTTCTAGTTCTATGTTAATAGCACAGTCATGCAAGATCGCGCTGGATACGTCATAGAAACTTTCGCTTTCTAGTTCACTATTCTCATTCTTTAGCTGAATATCGATCTAGGCGACATTTTCTTATCTGGCGACGGTTGAACTTTCTGAGGATATAAAAGTTGTTATTCAGATACTTATTTTTCATATCAGCCACTTAATAATTTCATTTTTAATCTTATATTTTTAAAGTTAATTTTCCATATTCTTTTCTAAATCTTAAAAATCAAAACTATCAGGAAAATTCTCAAATTTAACTTTCTAAAGATCGAAAATTGTTATTCGAATCGTTTTTTTCATATCAACCGCTCCAATTATTGTTCAAATTTAAATATTTCTTTCGAAAAATGTTTAAATTCCAGAAATGTCAGAAAAAGCGTCTAACCCCCCGAATTATCCGGTATATCCGGATTTGGAAGAGAAAAAGCCTTCGGAAAGTAATGCATCTGGAAAGAAAGCGTTCATGGACCATGGGCCCGAAGGTTCGATTTTTAAATATTTTTAATATTTTAAATATGCAGAATTTACTTACTGCATTTTATTGACATAGTGGGTTCAGACTATTTTTTAAACACCTGGATACTTTCAATGTGAAATGATAAAACTTTGAGATTTGAATTCGTTTAGATTTTTTTAATTAGGCTTAAATCAAATTTCAACTTTGCCCACGAGTAATTAATGAAACTTAAAAATTAATAATTCTTAGGTTTCTTTGAAACTTACATATTTTTAGATATGGCCTTAGTCGTGAAGGCGGCCGATTTCGCAGCCAGAAGACATCGTTTTCAGAAGAGAAAGGACCCCGCTCAGACTCCCTATATTAATCATCCGATCGGTAAAGTTATATTTATTCTAGAAAGCCTAAGCTTAAAATATTAGATCCGAAAATTTCCTACATGTACAAATCCATAGATATAAGTTTTATATAACTTGAAGAAGATAATTTTGTTTTCCAAGTTTTATTAGTTCTTCTGTTGATTAATGTGTTAATTAAAATGAGTCGTTATTTTCTTCTAAATACTCGCAAGATAAACCTAAAAATGAATGATTTTAAAAAATTTCAGGAGTCGCCTTCATCTTGACGAACGAGGCTAAAGTGTTTGACTCCGCGGTGATAGCCGCTGCGATGCTGCACGACACGGTCGAGGACACCAAGACGACTTTCGACGAGATTAAAGAGCACTTCGGACAAGAGGTATACGGTGGATTCGGAATCTCACGTCTAATTTCTTCTATAGATTCGGAATTGACGTCGAGACTAATATAGATTATGTTTCAAGAATTTTGAATCGTGAAGAAGTTAGAATTACTATAGTTTATAGATTCAAACAATTTCGATTACTTCTTAGATTCTGAGTCTTATAACGTTAAATTATGATGGCATTAAAGATTACTCTAAAATCAGATGACGTATGAATAATTCATTCTTCAGATTCACGATATCGTGAAAGAATGCACTGACGACAAATCGCTGCCGAAGCAAACCAGAAAACAGCTTCAGATCGAGCACGCTGCGGGGCACTCGCATAAGGTTGGTGAACACCTAGCTTTGTTAGCTAAGACTTAGACGTGCTTCTAATAAATCAGCGAAAGAAAGGGGCAACTTGGAAACGACGGAACACTAGACATTGAGAAATACTGTGGGAAAAGAAAGCCTATCATCTCATACCCTACCCTAGCCCTATAATATTTCATCCCATGTCTCGTGTCTCGTGGTCTCGCGACTTCCAAATAGTCGAAATATGCAAAAATTCAGGCTAAGCTCGTCAAGTTAGCGGATAAACTCTACAACCTCAGGGATGTCGAGAGAGTGGCTCCGGTTGGATGGGACAAGCGAAGAATCAAGTATCAAGTTCCAAGCTATTTAACTATAGTTAAATTTTATGCATTCACAACAATGTTATGAGCAATTGACACGCTAAATGCGTTACTGTTAATATAGACGCTAAAACCGATGTTAGTTTTTTGATTTCAGAGAGTATTTCAAATGGTCAAAAGACGTCGTCGCTCAGATGAAGGGCACTAACGAGAATCTCGAAATCGCTTTGGACCAGATCATCAACAAGCACTTGGCTTAAGGGAAACTTGGAAACCACGAGACATTGAGAAATAGTGAAAAAGCCTATCATCCTCATACCCTACCCTAGCCCTATATTATTACCATTTCGCGCTGTCTCGTGGTCTCGTGGTTTCCAAATAGCCTAGCTTAAGCTTTACTTTTCTCTCTCATCATTCAGATCTGTGTTAATTTAAGATTCAGTGATACGCATAGTTTGCCTTAAACTCAAATCAAGATGATACATGACTGTGATACTCAATAAATCGATTTTACTTTATGACTCAAAGTTTAAATTAATACATCATCACAATCCTCAGAGTACTTCAGCATTTTTATCGATATATTAAACTTAATCCTAATCATTTGTATTAGTGACAGAATTGATCTTCATATGATCAGCCAGTAACAGATATCGCATATCTCAGTCAAGCAATCAAGTTATCCCCCTTATCAGTTGTAGTTCAAGGCTAATGCCATGTCTATCATTATATCATCACATAGGCTGGTGTTGATAATGGCTTTATCTTGGCACTTTCACTTATTCGTTATTGGTAGCTGTTCGACATTATTGAAGTTTACTTAGCTTCATTCTTATTTTTCCAAATTTTCAGGCATGCCATCATCAAATAACGTATCCTTCATGGTATACTTATTATCGATAATCCTAGTTCTAACCCGACTATTTATTCTTACTGAAGCTGGGCATTTAGCTACTAACTCATCTAATGGTCGGAACATAGAACCTACTGATTCGGCCCGGAATTTTCGTCAAATTGAAGCCACTACATTGTCAGCGAGACAAAATGCCGGTCCAAGTTCAATTGAAATCGACCCTTTGAACGACTCCCAGCAACCCCAATCTAGTCCTCAGCCATATCGAGGGAACTCTGATTACGGAACGAATAGCGCACCGATTCAAAGCGATCTGAGCCAAGTCCCGGTGCGAAGAGATATTTCGCCTGAAGCAAGCAGTACGACTTCTGAACCGAGTACTTCATCTTCGGAACCTGAAAAGAAACCGTTTAAAGAGGAGTTGATGGTGGGGCCATTGTTGCATTTTATTACTCATTGATTTGTGTTTAGACAAATAATTTCAGAACCACTTCGAATTAGAAGAAGACTATTTGGACACAGTCAACAAGCTCCTTCTCAAATTGAAGCAAGAAGTCCACAAGAAGAACTTCCAAGGGCGTGATTTTGCGAACGACGTAACTTTCGTTAAGTTTTTTTTGTGGAAAAACTAAATTTAAGGCTGTACAAGACCTGAAAACGCCAGTTTTCATCGCTCAGGACCAGGGCGTCATTCCTAAATCTGTGATACCTTATATGTTCGAAGGTTTGACATTTCTTGGCTAACTTTTTCCTGGACTTGTGACATTTCAGGGGATATCTTCCTAACTAAGGAGCAAGCTATCAAATTATATACAGACGTCAAACATCCTAACCCGAAGAAAAGAGAACGGAGGTAGGTTTAAAAAAAAAGGAAATTCCTGGAAAATTTTAAACTTTAGATCCTTCATTAATGACCCAACGAAGAAATGGACGAATTTCCCTATCAAATATCGGTTTCATGATAGTTTGGGTTGGATTTTTAAAAATTTCTATTTTAAGAGGTTTGATTTAGATAACAGCGTGATAAAAATGATAATCGATGCTATTCGACTATGGGAGAATGCGACTTGTGTGACATTCGAAAATCAACAAGAAATTCCGAAAGGAGAGGACTATTTGGAATTTTTCTATGGGCAGGGGTAAGGAGTTAAAAAGAATATATACTACTATACAAAAAGAAACAAAACACTCATATTTTATGTCATGATCTTAAATAATCTATAAACTTAGATGTTACTCCATGATAGGCCGTAAAGGTGGTCGTCAAGGCATATCGATAGGTTATGGTTGTGATAAAGTAATTGTCCTAATTAGTTTGGATAACTAAATAATAATTACAGATAGGAATAATCCAGCACGAAATTGCACATTCTCTCGGATTGTGGCATGAGCATAGTCGACCAGATGCCCTTGCATACATTGAAATTGAAAGGGACTTTATTCTGACGACTTACACTGAGAATTTCGATCAACATGATAAGGCAGGGTTTTAAAATATTTTTTTTTAATAATTTAGAACGACAAGTCTATATTATGTTCGTAAATCTTATAAAACTCTGAAACATGAATTTTCAGGAAATAGATACCCTCGGCATACCATACGATCTCGGGAGCATACTTCACTACGGCGGTAACGCATTTAGCGTTAATGAGAAAAGTCTAACGATTAAAACAAGGCAAAACATTATTCTAGAATATCTTTTCGTAAAATGGAATTTCAGAGACCCATTTTATCAGCGTACTATTGGACAAAGGGATGCTTTAACGTTCTACGATGTTGGGATCATCAACAAGGCTTATTGTCGAAGTGATACATTATTTCTATATTTAAAGCATATCTGCTTTTAATTAATTATTTAAAATAAATATATAATGACGTTATGAATTTCAAAGCGTATAGCATAACCTTAAAATATTTTTGAACTACCTTTTACTTGAGCACACGATCTTTAATGCAGTTAGATTGAAGAATAAATGAACATTTTTGAAAACATACCCTAAATTCAATTTAATTAGAGAATTGCCGAGGTGAGTCAACTCCAAATTGTTTGCACGGAGGCTATCCCCACCCGAACGATTGCTCTTCCTGCATCTGCCCGAATGGTTTGGCTGGAACCTGTGAGACGAATGAACCCTCGAGAAGTTAGTTTGTTTCCATCAACTTCAATAGCAAATCTTGAACAAATTCGAGCAAACTTGATTTAAACGGCAACTTGGAAACCGCGAGACCACGAGACATTGAGAAATAGTGTGAAAAAGGAAAGCCTATCATTCCCCATACCCTATCCTAGCCCTATAATATTTCATGCCATGTCTCGTGGTCTCGCGACTTTCAAATAGTCGATTTAAACTTGAACAGAATCTTACCTTTTCTGATAGCTTGAAAACGCCTATCTTGCAGGGGCAAAATGTGGTGGAATTTTGACGGCTGATGAAAATTGGCAAACTATTGAATCCCCAGGATTTCCAGATACCGAATATAGAGCTCATCAGAAATGCTCCTGGCTCATTGAAGTAGGATTGTTTCTTGCTGTTTTATTAAAATCTTTTTTTGTCAAATTTAGACAACCCTTGGTACCCGAATCGAAATGCAATTTATCGATGAATTTAGTCTGATTTGCAAAGATACATGTTCGGATTATGTCGAGTTGAAATTATCCAAGGACTTAAGGAATACTGGAATCAGGTATACTTTCCTTCTGTCAAAACTACTCAGACCTAGGAAGGGCGATCGTCAGCGATCACTTGCGATCTACCCTTTATAATATTTTCTATGCAAATTTGCATCTCTAACCTAAAATTTGCACAGATTTTCTCCATTCATGATGAAATTATAACATAAATTTCGCTTGTGCGACCTACCCCCGTATATTTTCTTCGCCTGACGAAAGTGCTCCTTAGGTCTGAAACTATAAAATAACTAGCTGATAATATTTAAATTTTAGTCACATAATTTTCACCATGATTTTTCCGATTTCAGATTCTGCTGCAATATAAAGCCTGAAGAGTCCTTCGTTTCTGAAATTAACCATGCATTAATCATATTCACTTCAATCTATGGCGGTGATATCGGTTTCAAGATGCAGATACGATCGAGTAAATCTAAATTTTACTCCCCGAAGACAAACTAATTTACAGCAAACGCGCCCCCAAGAGCCACACCCATACCTATAGTGATCACGACTACTCGTAAGAAAATTAACAGCAAAACTTTGAATTTTATTTATGTCACAAGAGAACTTATGAGAGATTCAATAACACGAAATATTAGTTCTTTGGTCAAAATAGGTTTACCATTGGATTATATATATTTTTTTAAATTAAGTTTCAAAAACATTTATGAAAAATTGCATGTAAACCGATCATATTTTATTTACGTAATATGAATTAAATAGTATTAAATAACTTCGATAGTTAAGGCATGTAAACGATAAATAACAATATTAAGCACCCCCAACAACTGTTGAGGGAACGAATATTTGGGCGGATTGGGGCGAGTGGTCTCGTTGTTCACGGTCTTGCGGTGGTTGTGGCGTAAAGTCTCGAATCCGGTTATGTAAAACTAAATCTTGCACGTAAGAACACTTGACAATCTTCACTCGTAAACAATCATCGAAAATGTTTAAATCATAGAAAATGAGATAAGCCTCAAGCTTAACTAGATTTTTGGTTCAGGACTTTGTTTATTTGACAAAGATGAGCTTGGATTTATTGTTTCATATTTTCAGAGGCCGCCGTCAACAGTTTGACGCATGCAATTTCGAGGCGTGTCCTGTAGACAAGCTCTGTCGAACTATTCTATCCAACAATCGGTTTTGCGATGGAAAAGTCTGCACTAGGTTAGATTTAACCTCGGAATCAAATATAAAGACAACGATTTAGACCTGAAGCCTTACTATCCTCAAGATGTAATGAGCCACAGTGTTGCCCTCCGTATGCGAATGTGGATGGAATCTGTACAAGCTCGGACAGTGGAAACGAAAACATCTTCCAGGACGTCATATCAGAATGAAATCAGGGCTGCAGATTCTCACACGATTCGTGTGAATACACGACACACACAATGCTCTTTCGTCTTCCTCCTTTTCTTTTCCCTACGAGGCTCTGTAAAACTGTTATGCTATTTCTCTCTTTCTCTCGCTTCTTTGTTTAACACGCTCGTGAGTGAAATTCGCAGATTTGAGTAAAATCGGATACATGAAATATTTGCAGTATGAGCAAACTAATCATATTTTCATATGTAAAATTATTATTATTATGACCTATTGTTCCGAATTAATTATTTCGTTATCTATTTACGGGTAAATAAAACTGTCTGGTCTTTTTTTTCTTTTTTGATATTGATAAGCAAAAACACGAAGTAGTGTCTCGTAGACATTCTTGATCGGTTCTCTTTATCACTGACTCTTTAGCTTTCGTTCTAGAGCTATGAACTACTAGATTGGCTATTTTAAATTAGAAACGCATATAAACTTAAAAATAAATCTTTATTTATACATATCAATAGTTTGGCAGTTAGAGTTTAACGTGTCTACATTTTAAATATAAGTTTGGCTATTTAACTTATAGATCAGTCATTTAAATTAAATTAAATTAGAATGAGATAATTACACGTAATTTTGTATCAACGGAGATTTTTCGGAGGATGGAGGTGAGAATTTTAGAGTTATTGGCTCATTCGATTTATCCGAACTGTTATAAAGATATCCACAGCAAAATCCTATCAGAAACAATAGTACCGGTAAAAATCCTAGGAATATCAGGAAATTCTGTTTAAACTCAAATTGACCGTAATCCACTGCAGGCATGGTTTTCTAAACTCATTATTATGAAGAAAGCTCGGATTATTTAAACCTACATCAATGTACATTTGAAGTTTGAATACAAATTAGAAAGTAGCTTTGGATTTATTAATATTTAGTTAAGTAAGCGAACTGATGATAATGAAGAAAGCAACTAAAGTGACAGGAAATCGGAAGTTTAAGTCTGAGCCTAAACTAACGTTCAGTAAAAATAACTTTATTAACTGGCACGAGATGAAAATTTAGTACGTTCACAACCAAGTCATAGACTCAGACAAGGACCTAAGAATTTAGACGTTTCTAGTCTTTCCCTTATCAGTTATTGCCTTTATATGCAGTCTGGTTTCTTAGTTTGTGATAAAGCATATGATTAGAAGCTAGCCAATCATAAAATCCTTTAAGTATAAACAAGGAAGTTATTTCAGAATAGAAAGTAGTAAATCAAGAAAATAAATGGGGGCAGCATGTCATTTAGAAGATTTTTGATCAAAGGTAAATTTGGCCAAAAATTAACAAATGTCTGAGAATTGGAGCGTTTTTTTTTATCAAGAAAAGTCTTATAAGATGAAATTGATAACGAACTATATTTTTCTTGATTATTTCGAATTCGAAGATCAACACAGTTAAGAGCAGAAGTTGACTATGACTACGGGAAAATGCCTACTCTGAAATTTGAAAGAGCCGACATCGGTCCACCACTGAAATCATCGATAAGTATTATGAAATTTTGAAATTATTTGAAATGCACTACTAATGCATAAATCATTTGCATTAATCGTTTTCAATAAACTGCGAGTTTTACCGGAAAATTATTATTTCAGTGAATATTGAAATATCTGGACGATATATACCATTTGTAGTATTATCATATTTTAAGTAAAAACATATTCAAAATCTCGATACATTAAACCAAATAGAGGAGAATTGACTCCCCCATATCTTTTGGGGCTTCCCGTTATCAATTTATCCGAAGAATATCTCCCCGATTGTTCTATCGTCCTTATCAGTATCCCCTCTTCAGACATAGTCGATAGGGGTCATTCATTCGTTGAATCGCTCCTTCAGTGTCTAGGTGACTGGTCGAAAGTTACTGCTACCGAGGTGTGCCGGTGTCAAGGACATATTGGATGAGACATAATATCACTGCTTCTCTATGAACGAATGTACCGTTATCTTTATCGGGATTACAATGCCCTTGACTTGTAATTGTGGGCGTTTAATTTGTGGAGGTGCAAAGTGGGGTATGCTTTTGTGGGTGGAGCCTAATGCACAGCACAGCAATGCAGCTGCTTGTGCTGTTACCTGCTCTGTGTCCGGATACAGGAAACTTTCGGAACTTTCGAAACCTTCCTATAGGAACCTTCTTCCCGCTGAGAGGTTCCGGGAGTTTTATGAATCCAAACACTGTTGTGCTGCACATTAGGCTCCGTTCATAAAGGCATACCCCATTTTGCACTTCCAAGAATTGAACGTCCGCAATAGTGCATAGAGTGAGTAAAATAAGTTTCGAAATTATAGATGAATGAAGTCTTATTCAGACAAAATAGTGTGTGATAGAGTGAGGCGATAAACTTCATATCTTGGCAAGTTTTATTTAAATTTCATAAGCATAAAAAATTTCGAGCATCAAATCGTTGTCAATTTGGATAGCGTTATATTGTTAGATTCAGCTATGCCCCCTATCATGCAACAATAAATAATTTTCCGTTATCTACAAATTCTATCGTCACAAAATCACTGAACTCTGCCTAAAATGCAGACGAAATTTCGCTTAAATTCTATCGATCAGAATAAACCGAACTTTCCCTAAACTTTCTTGCAAAAATTCTCGAGAGAGACCTTAACAAATCGCCTTTTACTCCATTTAACGCGCCTACTTTTCCTGCTTTCACTCGACGTGTTCGTGTGTTCTAAATCTTCTAATATCTCGCGGATTTCCCTAGTCTTTATCCATTCCTCTTTTTCTCTATCAAGCCCTTATCCCAAGAAGTCCTAAGTCTATCATTCCTAGAAAGGCCCTATTTGACCCTTTCCCTCTAAGTTCACTGTCTCTTTACACTTTCATTTCCTTTCACGTCGATTCTTCCTATTCATTCACAACTGCACATTCTTTAAATCCTTCCGATATCCGGATTTTCCGGATGTGTGACTTTTTCAAAGCGTCACTCTTCCTGCTTGGAATCATCCTCAACACTTCCTCAAGACAATCTCGATCACTTATATTATCTTCATTCAAAAACTCCTATGTCCATGATGAAATCTCCCAGCAGTCTATTTTTAAAGACGTTTTTTGTTCGAAAAGTTCATATTCCCAAACAAATCCTCTAAATATCAATTTTTCTTGGATAAAACCGGACTTATCCTGGGTTTCATCGGTGGGACTTTCCATTTTTTGCGTGATAAACTTTCACTCTCTCCTTCTCTCTCGACCTGTAGGTGATTTAACTCTTGCCTCATTTTGCTGGGTTGGGAGATTTCTTTTATTCCCCCCTTTTATCTCTCGGATATCTGTCGGGAATCTCGGTCAAAAAGCGCGTCGTCGTCGTCTCCCGCCGCCCCCGATCAGAACCACTTGGGTTCTTCACTTTTGCCTGGCCTAATTAGCACTCTTCTCCTTTGTATGCGTGTGCGTGTATGTGTTCCCCTATATCGCCACATCAATATATCCTCTCTCCTGATTTCTCTCGATCCTCTCAAAATTCCCCGATATATCTATTACCCAATGATATTAGCCTTTCTGGGGCAGCATCTCACAGATTTTCTTTTTCATAGTTGATGGTGTCGTGGATTTCAGATATCCGGCCGTTATCACTTTCATTTCGCTTTATGCAGCAAATTCGCACAGCCAATGCAAAATTTTGGGCCAACTTAATAATTAATCAATGTTGCTACATTTTATTGAACTTATAGGTTTCTTGAAAATTGAGGTATTGTTACACACTTTGATTAATGATAGCTGTCCGTGTTTTACCGTTCTTAAGAGTGATTTTTGAAATATTTATCCCTAAATGACCTATGATAATCTTAGCGATGAGTCACACCTATATCTAATTCTCCGAATATCTCATACCCGATTTTCCCCTATGCGTCATTTCAAGCTTCTCCATTCCTGGATTCCTTGATTAATTTATGATGTGAGACATGCGTTCAGGGATATCTGGAATCCCCAATTTATCCTGTTGAAATTTGGCGCGAAACGTCATTTTTCTGGGATTGGAAAACTTGAACTCAAAAGACCTATAAATTGCGTTATCTTTAGAAAGAAATTGACCATCTGTTGTATTTGGAACAATCTTTAATAACACGACTACAGGTGGGACTAATCTATTGTTTATTTTATGCAAAAGTTGATATCTTCGAAATCTAATGATATTTTTCCTTCCAATTCGTTTTTAGCCTATCTTCCTTTTATCCGAGTACTACAAGTGCCACAATGCTTTACAGACTCTTCTTTCCTCTCCTCTATTCGTTATTCCTTGAACATATCCATAATATCGAATATATCGACTTTTTGCGCTACGATATCCCCGACACTTGCATATTTCTCGTATCACCCGAGTAATCTCAAGGTCTTTGCAGGATTTTCATTATCTCATTCGTTTTGTTTCTTTTCTCTCTCGATCTTACGGACTGTTTCAGGACTTTCTGATCTTCTCTTTCGCTTTTCACTTTCCATTCCTTACCAGGTCAGAGATGGCTATCACTTTTGGGCTGTGGATATTGTTGTTGATTAGTAAAGATGCGTCCCGCATTGTTCTAGAAGTTATTTCGATTTTTCTCCAAGTTTCCAGAACTTTCTGTAATTTTTCTATTTTTAAGCGTCGGTCTATTAAAAGTTCGTTCCTAAACTTACTATTTACCCAAAAAAAAACCCCGAAAGATCGATTTACATGTATACAAAATCTATAACTGTGTCATGTTGAAACTACACTCTCGATCCAGATGACGGTGATGCAACATATTTACCGTAGCTCGAAAAAAGGCAACAAAATAGACGCTGTTTGCGTTTTCGCACGAGTGCGTTCACAAGTTTTGCAACCTTTTCCAAGACACTTGACCAAATTGGCTAAATTGATTTATTCTTCATATACGGATTTCGAAAATCTGGCCTATTATAAGGACTTTTGGTCTAAAATTTCTTGAAAAAGGTTTTTTCAGGCATTTAATTCAAAATTTCAAATTTCTGCCTCTAAGATTTGCATTTGCGATGTTTTCGACTGTATCGATTACTGTATATCCCTTTCACTAATCCCCTTTTTATCCTCTCGGATTCCAAAGCCATTTTACAGCCGAATGAAATCGAATTCCTTGGATCCCATTTTCTACGATCTATTGTCTCGAAGCAATCGATCTATAAGGAACTTCATTTTTTATTTCTAAATTTATTATGATCTTCATTTTTAACTGAATCAAGAACTATTATTATAGTAGAATCGCATTCAATCATGCTAAATCTCGAGATTTAGCTGATAAATATATTTTATCTACATAGTAACTTCTATATTTTAAGGTAGCCAGTCTCAGTTCTTTAACAATTATCTTATTTATTTTTAATCCTATCTATTTTCAAAACATGTTCATATTTCCATCTGTTTTTCTATTCCTTCAAGAACTTCTTGATTCATTATTCATTGCTGTGACGTAGTTTCTGAAGCGAGAATCTCCTATCTCGAAACCCGTAGGAATTCCCACTTCCATTCTTCCGAACGGTGATTTCCACTATCTGTCTATTCATCCCATGATCAAGCATAGCTTGGCTTGCATTATTCCCGTCTGATCATGGATACGTCATAGAACGAGTTTCTTCACGCATAATTAATCACCTTTTGATGAATTTTTATCGTTTTATTTTTTGCTTTATGTTTTAAAAATGTCCAGTAACCATTACTCTTTCAGTATTTGGCTCCTTTTTGTATACTATGAATTGGCTTAAATAACATTTCTCTATATTATCATTTTTAAATACCTCTTTTTATCTAAATTTTCTCTCCATTCCAAGCTTCTCGTTAGATATCTTCCAAAATCCTCGAGAAATAACATGTTGATTTCATTTCATTTCTTCTTTTCCATATATGGATATCTCCCCATTCATATGTAGAAGCTAGACCGTTAGTCGTTTTTTCGTCCGAATCCGGAAAAGTCCGGCTTTTTTCTGGTGGGGTTTCAAGAATTCGGCTTGTCGTATGATGAAAGGAGGAGACTTTCACTGGATGTATGGAGTCTCCTTCGAATATCTTATAATTCCTTAGATCTCTTTATGAATCACAAGAATTATGTGCGCCAAGTGCATGTCTTGACCAGCGTTAAACCAGTTTGCTCATGTTGTTACAAGTTTGCCCCCGCGCGAGAGAACTTTCCCTGTCTCTATCGCTTTGTTAATATCATTGTCGAATACCATAGCTTGATTAAATTTATTTACGTTTATATTATGAATTGCACGCAACGATCAGACTACTCTACTGATTCTAAACTTAGTCATGTCATTCCATGAGACATAATTCCTCGCATCCTTTTTTCATAAGTTATTTCTATATATGCGATTGACCAGTCCAATTCAACATTTGGACACAAAATCTATGCATTGTCGTCATTTAGTCTGACATATATTAATTCAGTTTAATTTCTGAAAAGGCAAATTTTCAGGGTTCCTGTTCTCAGCGCTGGTGACAAGTTCCGGGTGATTTGATCGGTCTGAAGGCTTACTAGAGGAAGATCCGGGGATCGGCAGAGAAGTTTATCCGGAACAAGGCGGATCAGCTCAGAATTTAAGCGGATCACGCAAATGCTCCGCACCTTCATTCTTTCAACGGCTGTTTTCGCCGTTGGACTTTCACAGTCTATACGTAGGAATCTAGTTATTATTCACTATTTAAATCAATGTTTAATGTCATTGGTGTTATACAATCAAATCGTATATTTTCTTTAATTGTGCTCCATCTAGTTGAAACATCTGTTGTTATTTAATATACTTTAAATTTAGCATCGGTGTCGATATGCCCTCTGGATTCTCAAACCGTCTTTCTACTACAGCATAATGCATCGACTGGTGCTCAATTACGGACTCTACCAGCTGAGAACATGGGAGCTTGCACCGATCTATGCGCTACTTCACTTGTAACTTATCTATATTAACAATCTATGCTAATTTCAATTTAGGACTGCCACGGTGTCTCTTATTCAAATGCCAACTGTGCCTTGTTAGCAGAGGGAAAGGGCAGTTCTTCAGTGGGAAACAATGTTCTGACGAAGAGTTGTGTGAAGGTAAGGAATTATATATCTAAGTTATATAATATACTAATTGAGTTAGTTATATAAGATTCGTTATTATTATATTTTATATTTATACGAACACGAACCTTAGCGGTCAATTTTAAAATTTTAACATTCCACCCGAAAATCTGTAACTTATTCATTCAAATCCAACAATCAATGTTTAACCTTAAAGTTAAGGAATGCACTCGTCTAAAATAACCCTGCTGCGCGATATTTCGCAGATATTCTTTGTCTTCTCTCGGATTCCTTATATCTTTTCTTTTTTCTCTCATCCATGCTATTTCCCCCATTGGCCTAAATTCTTTTGGCTATCAAGTTCTTTCCATACACACACACACACACTCGATCATGTAGCGAAGATAAAGTCGGAAAGGAAATGAGATAGTATAGAAATTTTTGAGAGGAAACAATCAGAAATATGACTGTATATAGAAAAATAATAACATAAAAACATTTCTTTACAATAAAATTCGAAATTAAATTTAGAGCGATCGTGTCTGCTCTTCGCCCTTCCACTTTGATGTCTTTGAACAGAAGATCTTGGTTGGGTTTGCTCGTGAAGTCGTGCCTGCAGATAATATCCAGGTAAATCTAAACCTACGATAAAATGTGACACAAAATTCAGATCTGCATGGCAGCCTGCCTGAACTCATTCGATACATTCGGCTTCGAGTGCGAGTCCGTGATGTATTACCCGGTCGACCAGGAATGCATTCTGAATACTGAGGATCGATTGGACCGGTATGACTGAACATTATACATAATCAGTACTTTGCCATCGCTTTTGTTTGGTAGAAAAGTGCTCTCAACTAAACTAGTACTGCTCATTTTATAACTTATACATTTCCAGACCCGATCTCTTCGTGGATGAAGTCGAGGACACCGTCATTTACATGGACAACAATTGCGCTGGATGTAAGAATTACAAAAAAAAATCATATTTTTTTCTTTTTTTAAATCCTGAATTTCAGCACAGTGCTACGCCCCCTATATTACCCAGTACATTGCCGTGGAAGGCAAGCAACTGAAGAACGAATTGGACCGAATCATCAATGTCGACTTGGACTCCTGCCAGTCGCTCTGTACCCAGAGGCTATCGTTGACGGTAGGTTTAAAATGAATGCTCGATTTTGCCTATTGAGTCGAAGGTTAGATACGGACTAAAAGTTACTTAGTCCATTATGCAGCTTGATAGAACTTGGAACTTATTTAAAAGTTGACCTCAATCATGAGAGAAGATGAAAATTCAATACGTTCCTGAAAATCTCTTATGAGTGAAATCTTAAAATCGAGTGATAATGGAGCTTCTGCTGTATTGTGGATTGCAAACTATCCTACACATTTCAGGCCAACGACTTCAACTGCAAATCGTTCATGTACAACAACGTGTCTCGGACGTGCATTCTTTCTGACGAGCGGTCGAAGCCCCTGGGTCGTGCTGACCTCATTACGACTGAGGGATTCACCTACTACGAGAAGAAGTGCTTTGCCTCTCCAAATACATGCAGGAACGTGCCCTCGTTCGTTCGTGTTCCTCAGATGATCTTGGTCGGATTCGCTGCCTTCGTCATGGAGAACGTACCATCGGTCACGATGTGTTTGGATCAGTGCACTAAGTATGAAGCCTAGAATATGAAACAAAAATCCTACATAAATTGTCTCATGATATTTAGCATAATGACTAGATTATTATATAAATTCTAAGGTAATATCAAAAAATTAAGCCCTCCCCCCGAAACCGGAGAAAACTTCGAATGCAAGTCAGTGATGTACTATTACAATGAACAGGAATGCATCTTGAATGCCGAAACCAGAATGACCAAACCGGATTTGTTCATTCCTGAGGGAGAGGAGTTCCAGGTAAATATCATTGTCTTCTCACAGCTATAAATATATATTTTGATTATTTTGTTCCCAACAGACCACGCGGCTCACTATTGTTCTGGTCAAATGAAGCGACAGTTCGTGTGTCAAAAATCGCTTTGTGAGAAATGCGCGTATATTGCGCGTCACGACTATACCGCAAAGAGGGAGGCAGAGTGCTAGAAAAAGAGAGTCAGTAAGGATAATGAAAAGAGTGGTATACAATTTCTGTCTCTCGCTATTTTTTC
Organism: Diploscapter coronatus; assembly: GCA_964036155.1. Lineage (NCBI taxonomy): Eukaryota > Metazoa > Nematoda > Chromadorea > Rhabditida > Rhabditidae > Diploscapter > Diploscapter coronatus. The sequence goes on along the minus strand of OZ038422.1, from coordinate 40,674,752 downwards.
AATACACGATCTATCATTTCGTTTGACCAGAACAATATCTCATTATTTTGAGTCATAACCTAAAATCTCAACACTTTCAAAATTCCAACATTCAGGTAGACTACTTCGACGTCGCCTGTCATCTGAAGGAGGAAAAATGTCCGGCTGGAACTCATTTGAAGGCAAACCCCTAGTTCTTCTTTCAATTTAATCGTGTACCACACATTTAGGCCGTCCGAACCATTAACGCTGCTTTGCCAGAGGGTGAGGGCGACTTGCACGTCCTCAAAGAGGAGGGCAAGACTGTGAAAGATTGCATGAAGAAGTAATTAGCATATTTAATTATCCCAATTACCCCCAGCTAATTGTCCATTTAAGATGCTTCTCCCTATCCCCCGAAAAGTGTCGATCATTCAACTTCGAGAAGGCCACTGGAGTCTGTGACTTGCTTTATCTCGATGGAACGAACACTCTCCGACCCCATGTCCGACAGGGAACCGACTTGTATGACCTGCATTGCTTAGCCGGTAAGACGAGTTCGGAAAGGCTCGAGAGAAAACCCGAAAAACCACGCATCACTCACTACTAAAAGACTGGAATAATTTGACATGATCATGCAAGCGGTAACATAATGAACAATTGCATAAGTTTTGAGAAATTTCACTAGTGAAACAGCATTGTAACTTCACATAATTATTATATCTGTCTGCGTTTATTTTTGCAACTACCAATGACAATAGTCATTTTGAAAAGTTAAGGTTCTTATCATTGTAGTCTCAAGATAATCTTCACTTCCCAAAACCGTATGAAACATAGAAAATTGGGCCTATTCAACTTGAAAATCACGAGCACATGATCGAAAATTCTTGCAATTTCCACTTATCTCTACTAATCGAATGTTGAGTGATGAGTCGGTTGTTTCCGTTACCTATGCTAATTTTCGCTCTACCTCTAGCGGAGGCCGATTGCTCTACCCGGCAGGACGAGGCCTTGTTCTCGCGCTATCTCTACACCAAGCAGAAGGGCATTCCATCGAAGATCTACAAAATCGTCTCTCTCAATTCCTGCTTGGAAGTTTGTGCCGGAAACCCAACGTGAGTTGAAAACTTTATAGGTTTTGAGACAATGAATAGAAAATTATTGCATTTTCTCTATTAGTTTTTCTAAGCCGTTGGGGTCTACTCTCCACTGTCCTTGAGATGAGCCTTGTCATATGCACTCTGCGTCTATAATCTGCGAGACGCACGCATCGAGACTAGAGAGAAATAAGAGAGCAGAAAGCAAAAAACAAAAGCGAGAGGGCACATAGCTAAGGCTCGCGGGTATCCCTTTCCCCTCTTTCTTTGCAAGGACTCATCTCAGAGATAATGGAAAGTGTAAAATCTTGAAAACTTATACTTCAATAAAAAGTAGCATAATTCTAAGATTTACTAAATTTAATGGATCTGAAAATGAGATGAATAATAAGAAAGATAAAATCTATTGAGACAAGAACAAGACGAGTTCAGATGCGCCGGTGTGAACTACAACCGTCGTTCTGGTCACTGTGATGTGTTCGACGCGATTGACGGAGATGCCGAAGTCAACGAGCATGTTGATTTCTACAAAAATCTCTGCGTTATCAAGGTATGGGGATTACTGTAATCTGAAAAGAATTGTTGCTGATTGGCGAGAAAGTCGATATTCATGCAGCAACAATTAGAAATCGAACTTAGAGCGAAATAGTGAGTCGCATAGAAGAGAAACGAGACGAATAACGTAATTGTTGAATATCGACGTTCTCTCCAATCAGCAATATCATAACTTTCCATTTATTTAAGTCTACTGGTGAAAACCTACTTCTCAACGTCATCATTTCAAAAAATAAAAAAAAAATATATATATATATAGATATAGGAAAATAGTGCTCAATTTTAGGAGGTCGACACCGGCGTCTCTGCAGCTGCTAACGTGCCTGAGACAGTGCACAAGGCCCCCGGAAACGTGTCGACCAAGAAAGGCAGGAAGGAGACCGTCAATGCTACCAAGAAGAGCGTATGAATCGGAAAATTGACATAAAAGCAAACAACACATGTGTTTAGAAGAAGCCAAGCATCAAGGCTACCGAACATAGACGCAAGCCCGAGAGCACCGTTCCAATCGGCCCCCCGGTTGCCGTACCTCCCGAAGCGATCACGACTATTTGCAACTATGAAGGAATCAAGGTGATTCGATCGAACTCATTAGTTATATAGCGCAAGTTCCATAGGTCGTTAAAATGGTGGTGTACATTGAGAAACAGATCGAGAACATTTTGACGTTATATCATCCTAAATTGAGTAATTATTACCGAGAATTTATTTAGTCTCATCACGATTACGCTTAAAACATACAGGCGAGAATTCATAAGATGGCGATTTAGAGATATTGGAATTAACATTCAAAATTCAGGTCCAAGTGAACAACGAGGAGCAGTTCTCGGGTGTGATGTTTGTGAAGAACAAGTTCGACACTTGCCGAGTGGAGGTTGCCAATTCGAACTCTGCCACCCTCGTGCTCGGTCTGCCTAAGGACTTTGGCATGCGACCCATCACTCTCGACGAGATGGAAGAAGAGAACCACAAGAAAGAAAATGAGAAGGAGAAGAAGGTATTCTTTGTTCCTTTTAATCTAACTGAGCCTGAGATAACTTTGCTTAAGAGTATATTGATAGAGTAGTAGAGTGCGAGGTTTGAATATTAGGAATTGGAACTGATTGAGCCGTTATATTGTTGACTGGAGAGAAAGTCGATATTCATGCAGCAACAATTAGAAATCGAATTTGAGAACGAAATAGTGAGTCGCGTAGAAGAGAAGCGAGACAAATGACGTAATTTTTGAATATCGACGCGTTCTCTTCAACCAATAATACAAGTATCCGGTGATTTTGAAATGCTTAAAATATTCATTCAAGTGCACCATATAAGTTCATTAAAGAGTAAGATAGAAAAGCTTGAAAATCTTTCCTTCTTAGCTCTATCCTCGTTTTAATATCTGTCCTCAAGACTTCTTATCTCAGGGACTTACAAGAACATTTTAGGACACTAATGGCAAGACCTCTGAAAAGGCTGAGCTCGTGAAAGACGTCATACATCCTGATGACTTCCGACAGAAGCGCGAAGCCGATTCGAAGGACTGTGGATTGGTCGACTTGGTATCAAAAATAGCTTCTGAATCCCAAAAGTGACTTTTAAAATTTAGTTGAATGGCACCTACAAGACCACAGTGGTCATTCAAACCAACAATCTGGGCATTCCTGGACTTGTCACGTCGATGGATCAACTTTATGAGGTCTCGTGCGATTATTCCTCGATGCTGGGAGGCAAAGTCCAGGCTGGATACAATTTGACTGTCAAGTAAGAAGGATCAAGAAACTTTGATCAGGAAAGACTTTTAGCGGCCCCGAAGCCAATCTGATCCAGCCTAAGGGCAAAATTGAACTTGGAAATCCAGTGCTTATGCAGATTTTGACCGCGGAGGGAGAGAATCCGTTGGTTCAGGTAAACTTAAAACTAAGAAAAATTTGAAATAAGGTGAATTTTCAGGCCAAATTGGGTGACATTCTTGAACTGCGATGGGAAATCATGGCCATGGACGACGAACTCGACTTCTTTGTCAAGGAGTGCTTCGCCGCTCCGGGAGTCGGATCGAAGAACGCTGCTGAGAAGCTGAAATTGATCGAATCGGGGTAGGAGAGCCCATCGAATTTACGCAGAATAAACCAAAGCTCAGATGCCCAACACCCGCAGTGGCTCAGAAACTGATTCCCGGCCCGATCGAAGTCAAGAAATCAGCTGTGAAAGTTACGAAAATGCAGGCTTTCCGATTCGATAGTTCGTCGTCGATCCGAATCACTTGTGAAGTCGAGATCTGCAAGGGCGACTGCATGCCGGTATGTTTCACGAAAATTGTGGGGAAAGCTATTTTTATTGTGAATAAGCTAATTTCATACAGACCAATGGAATATATATATATTTTTTAAAATTGCTTCAAAATGAGAAAATAATAGGCCTCTTGTATTCCACACCTACACTCACTTTTTGTTTACTTTTCCCCTACCTCCCTTCCCTAGTCTCCCCTCAAAAAGTGGGTATGAAATAAAAAGGCCAAAATAATGAACTTCCAGGTTGAATGCGCCACGAACGAAGGCCAGAAGCAGTCTTGGGGAAGGAAGAAGCGAGAGGTCGACAATGGCGTTGATGAATTCGAAACCGGTCGATACATCGTCCCACGATACTCCAAGTCCATGACATCCATCGTCATTATTGATCCTCTTCAGCAGGTTAGGGAAATTTCGGGAACATCATGAAAATTTAATGATTCTTAGGTCGCAGAGCCGGTCAGTTTGGCTCGGGCGTCGGCGCTTGATTTTATCAAAGAGGAAGCCCAGGAGGAAGTTGAGATTACGGTAATTATTTAAACGAAGAAAATCAATAAATCGATACATTCTAGCTCCCCGGCCAACTTTGCATGGCGCGTCTGACCCTCATCGCCGTTTTCGGAGTTCTCGTCGCTCTGACGGTCGTCCAAGCCGTCGTCGTCGCCAATTACTTCTTCCGACGATTTAACCTAGCCAAGAAAATATAAACCCTAAAATCGCGGTGAATTTGCAGAAATCGGAAATAGGCTTCAGAGTTACTGGGCTTAGATCCTATATTTTGCGCTCTTATTTGATCAGACGATTTTCCATAAATGTTTAAGTGGTTGCAAATTCACTGTGAACTTAGGATTTTGTTGTAATTTATTTATTTCGCGTTTTAGAACCCCCTGAGATTCCATTTCTTGCCTCATTTGCCTTTCCTTTTATTTTTTAAACAAACTTTAGTCCGCCATTGGGCTTTCCCAAATATGTGTGCCTATCTCATTTTTAATTTATCTAAAATATTCTCAAAATCGTGCATTATATCTTATACCTTACGGTTATTCCAATTCATGTTACATTCCTCTCAAAAACTTCGATCCAAAACTACTGCATTAGCAATAATTACCGATTTAATTAGCGCAAGTATATTTTTTAATTATACAAAATTAGTCCCTGTTGACTTGAAAACTTATTCCATTTCCTAGCTTTCACAGTCAACTAGGGAAGTACACCACTCAGTTTTTATATTTGATTATTTTTGTGCAATATTTAATAACTTATTAATTTAATTCAGTTGTTCGAAATAAATAATTTTATTGCTAAACTAATCTAAAACATATTTCAAAAATTGAAAAGAGGTAAAAACGAAAAGTAATTGTATAGACTGCGATATGGCATTATGCAGTCATGAAACGAATAAGTAGACTTCACGGATTTTAAAACTTAAAATATCCTAAAACAGGCAAAAAAGGAAAATGCATCATTTCACTTATACTATGGAAAAATCGAACTTGCTCGACGTTTGAGCGTACTTTGTGAAATGACGTTGGACAAAAACATTAGGCAGTACAAACCTTTGTATTCACTCCTAAAGCTTTCATATGATAAACAATCGATCAATAGGCAAGGCAAACTTAGGTAATTTCCGAAATTCGTGAGATTTAGAAAGATTCAAACTCAGTGAAGAATAAACTAGACTAAACTTTGATCTTAATTTAAAATAGTGTACTAAAGTGACTATTTTACAAGCAACACAATTATGGATATAGGATAAAGTCATGTAAAAACCTAAGACATTTCAAAATAAAATAAGAATCACTTTAATAAAAATCGTATATATGAAAACTTCACCTGATCCTTATTAAATTCAATATACAAAATAATTATATAAAGATAAATTAAGGCTCTAATATGATATGAAAGGCATACATATATATATTATTAAATCAAAAGAAATTTTAAAAAATTTAAAATAAAATATACCTAAATTCGTGAAGCTAACGAGCACCCGCATTGACTAATTTTGAGATGCAGAATTGACAAGTGAAAGCGCATTGAGCCTAAATTATTCATTTACTTGTTTAATTTTCAAATTTATTTAAACAAATGCTACCTTCATAAAAGATTCTTGTTCTTCGCATACTTTTTCATTGTGTTTCATCCAGAATCCGCAAGAATATCTAAACAAAACCACCTATAAGTTTGAAAAATTTACTTCAAATATCGAATTTCGGTAAATATTTACTACCAAGAATAATTGCCAACCATAGGTAAATTTTAATTAGTAAGAAATAAATTAAATCATCAAAATATCACCTCATATCCCTACACTCCGGGTCCATGAAGGATTCTGGTTTCCTGTTCGTGTAGAACGAGAATCTCGTGGTTCCCCCAGTTCTTGGGGCTTCCGTCGACTCTAACACCGAGATCTCAGACGATGTCAACGAAATTGGCGTCGTTGGTCCTTCGATTAGTTCGGATGAAGAGGTTAGGACTTCTGAAGATCAAAAGACACATACTCGATCGTATTTTACATATAAAGTCTAGAAATATCGTTGATTGGAGAGAAAGTCGATATTCATGCAGCAGCAATTAGAAATCGAATTTGGACGCGAAATAGTAAGTCGCGTAGAAGAGAAGCGAGAAACAAATAACGTAATTTTTGAATATCGATGCGTTCTCTCCCAATTAATAATACCATAAATCTAGTTATAACTTATTTAGGATGAATTAAACTCAATTCATTCCTTCTGAACCTTAATTCCATTATATTTCATTAGATCTCAGACTAGCTATAGTATTTCATACCTGACGACATAACAATAGTTTCCTTCGAATTTGGCGTCAGCTTAGATGTCTCGTGAGAAGGCCTTGTGATTTCTTTCGATGTCGATTTTGAAGACTCTTTTGAAGACCATCCGGTGAGCTCTTGAGAAGCTGTCTTTATACGTTCTCCGGAAACGGTCCACCATCGGATTTCCCTGGACGAATAGAGTGGGGTCGTGGAAGTGATTGACTCTGCAGAAGTGCTGTAGTCCGGCAACTGAAAATGAGAGCAAATTGGAAACCGAGAGATCACAAGAAATTGAGAAACTGTGTGGGAAAAGAAAATTATCATCCCATACCCTACCCTAACCCCCTATACTATTTCGCGCCATGTCTCATGTCTCGTGGTCGTACGGTTTCCAAATAGTCGAAATGGGTATGTTTCATGAAATTTCAAGAATGTTTACAGAGCTAAGTAAGACGATTTTTTGGGTTTGATTTATCATTCAAAATTCTAAGAAGAAAATTCTTATACTATTTTTGTTAATCATACGATTTTTTTTTGCAAAATCCTCACATCTGGTATGTTTTAAAATTAGCTAGATTGTTTTTATCAATCAGCCAAAATTGATTCAGCTTTTGAACTTCGTCTTAATAATTTAACATAAACTCTAGCTATAGTCGAATATTTCGAATGTTATACATGTGTTTGATTGATCTATAGAAATATCGAAATTTCCAACCTTCGTCGAATACTTATTCAATCGAATTTTCAATAATCGTCTTCTCTCGTCCTGGCTCAGGATTGATTTCTGCTTTCCTGTCGGGGGTGTTGTGGTCGTAGTTGAGGTCGACGTCGAGGACGATCTCGTGGTCAACCGAGCCAGAAGTCTAGACATTCCGGGCCGGTAGGTCGAGAATGTTTTCTCCAGGTGAACTACTGAATTTTTACTTATTTTTTTTCTCCTATTTTCGATATATGGAATTCTGTTAATAGGCTTATCAACTGGGAACTCTGTAAGCAATAGTTTAAACAAATTCCATATTTGACATTCAATCTCTTGAAACTTAACAAATTTTTGGGAACCGCTGTCGTGATACCATAATTATAGGTAGGGTATAGCATTCGAAATCGAACATTGCTTAGATTTGCTCTTTTCAAATTAAATTTTTCAAAACCCATCAAATTCCACTTACTATCGCCCTTAGTCTTTCCGTGCGTTCTCGTATCGTTGTGTCTAGAGTTATGCCCAATTGACGAGGGCAGACCCAGAATTCTCCAGCGATCTAAAATTTACCTATTTATTTTTAACCCAATATTTTTAGCCTACAAAGTTGCTTCTTCCTTTGATTCGGTGATATCCTCGTCACTGGGTCTCTCTTCAGATTATTATGTTCTAGTACAGCCTCTATTACCTAAAATTTAACCCGCGCTATTTAAAGGTTTAGGTATTTCATCTAAGTTATTTAGAAATTATATGCTATAGAGAAATCTTGTATATAATTTATTATTCAACACATTTTTTGTTTCTTTATATTATTACCTCCTTAAACCCTTCAAAAGTTTCGATAGCGGTTGGTATGAGCTCTTTCTTGTGCAGAATAAATCCATTCGATACTGAATTTAGATTCTCATTATTTAAAGCGGAATTTTCAAAATTACATTCAAATTGCGGCCTAAGCTCAATCAAATAGACGTATTTCACTCCCAGTGTTCCCTTCGCCCAGTCATCAGAGCCTCCAGAAGCCGGTGCTAAAATTTATCCAATTTCGGACTTAACAATTTTGATCACTTTTTAGCTAAAATTTAGCATTGTTTGCTGAGCTATGTTTTCCTCGAATTTTTCCTATTTTAACAATGTAATGACGGAAGCGTATATAGCACGAGATGTTTGAACTAACCCAAAGTATCCGCTCCAGTGCCCATCCTGTATTGTGTGCCGTACATCCTTGCCAATTTTGTGATCGCTTTTCTTGCCGTCCTTCTCAGATCATTCACATCATCCGGGTAGTTCCCCTCTTTATGACTGTACGGGTAGATCCATAGTTGGGCGTAGGAATGCAGAGTTATGAATGCGTCGACGCGACTTCGCATTTCTGATGTGTGGAGGAAGTCCCGAACAGCTCTGAATCAAATGTATCTATTGTTGATGCCGCGATCTGGGAAGCGTGTGCAAAGTGGTGCACAGCTATTTTTAGTGGTTAGAAATGCGAAAATAGCACGCGAAAAGGGAGAGATTGGTTCTAAAATCGTTTTTTACTTCCCGCTCATTTTCGACCTCTCGAACTTTGGTATCAACAATACTTAATGGGGCACTTGCGATTCTTACAATGCTTCAGGCTCGCTAAATACGGTATCTCCATGATAGATATTGCTGCATGGCTCGCTCGACGACCCGGTTTCAGCCCAGTGGAAATGGAAGTTCCGATTCAAATCGACTCCTCGACAACACTTCTCCCCACCCCAAGACGAGCGGCGACAGACTTCGGGCGAGCGGTTTTTACGCCAGAGACGGACCTGAAGGTAATTGATAAGTTGTAGAACGATTTGGAAGTCGGCTATTCGAAAACCGCACGACATCAAGACATGCGAAATAGTGTACGGTTAGGGTAGGGTATTAACTGATAGGATTTCTTTTTCAACACTATTTCGCATGCCGTGCGTGCGGTTTACAACGTTGCCAATCAAATCAAAATGATCTTTATCTTACACTCGGAATCGGCGACGACCTTGTGTACTCATAGCCATCAGGATTCAGGCATGGTACGATGTAGAAGTCCAGGTTGTTCAGATAGTAGGTGATTATTTCATCTTTTCCATAGCCTGATACTAGCTGAATCCATATTTTCTTGACATATGAGATTGTTTTTAAGTACTTGATTGATCGCGAATAACGCTGTGTGTGAGCTGGCCCATTCTCTTGCGTGGATATTTCCATCGATCCAAATTGCTCGCTTCCGCTTTCCTCTAGCGTTTGGAAATCCGATCTAAGCATATTGATATTTTTGGAAAGATTTCTGACTTTTCTATAAAGAATGTAGCATAAAAATGACTCCACTTTTAAATACTTTAAAGTTTGACTGTAACTTTTTATTTCAAATTGAAAAGAGCTAAGTCAAAAATGGTATTAGAACCATTCATATGCATTAAAGTTGTTAATATCAAGAATAAAACTCCCACCTTTAGCCCCTCTATAGGTTTACCCTCATGCGAGGTACCAAGTCTTATGATCCTAAAAATTCAATTTTATTTAAATTTATAAAAAAAATAAATAAATAGATACTTGGTAATATTCGGGTAATAGAACTCTATGGTTCGCATGTACTTCATCATGTCTGCATAAGCAGCGTAGTCTCCGAAGGGGTACTTGGCCTTCTTCAGTTTTCCAACATGGGAGTGATCAGTATCAGCTAAAATAATCAAATCAAAGAGAAACAAAAATATCTAACAAGAGAAGGTTTTGACCTCATCCTCGCACTTCGTCATGTATCATCATACGTGGTTGAAAAGTTCATTGAATGTACATTCAGAAAAAGCCTTTCGACCACGTATGGTATATGATGAAGTACGAGGGCGAGCTGAAAACATTCCTCTGCTAGAATAAGTTCTTACGTTCACTATCTAAAATCGGATCATCTTTCAGCCTCTTTGATAACCATGAAGACTTCTTTTCATAGACATGACCTTCGTTTCTCATAATTAGCCTGAAGTTTAAAATTGTATACAAATAAATGAAAATATTTACTTTTCAACGTCAGATACAGTAACCGCGTAAGAGATATTCCGCCTTTGAAATTGAGTTTCGAGTAAAGAGGCAGTCTTATCGGAGATCATAATATCCGCATGGTCGCCTAATCGGCGGGCCTCTTTCCAGAAATCGAGCTTAATTATTTTATATTTTTAAATTTTATTAAAATCAAATCCATACAAGAAAATTGAATGAATTCCACATAATGCAACCTCAAATCTTTGTGTAACTTATTTAACCACTCAATCTTTTTGTTCCTATCTAATCATTCATATGCGACATTTTTCTAAATCCTCTTGTATAAGAATCATTTATCAGAGAATGAAGAATTGTCATTAGTGTAAAAAATCCTATCATTCCATTCTTAACCACGTTGGATTTATTTAGAACACTGGTTCAAATCTTATTTTGTAAAAAATCTTCAAAACTTATTCCTTCATTGGCAACTTGAGTTTAAAATCGATATGGATTGTCAAATTGTCATTCTAGCAATTGCCATTTTGTCAATGCCTATCTCTTTCTAATCGAAACGCTACGATTTCGTTAGGCTTCGCGCTTCTATATTTGTGACGTAAGCGAGGAAACAACGCTATTTTGGGGAGACGCAGAGAGAAAGAGTGAATCTTTCCCCTCGTTACAAATTTTTGCCGCATTCCAGTTTCCATTTTCGGCGCTAGATCTTTTTCTTTTCCCCCTCTTAATACGCTATCTTTATTTTGCTAGCGTTATTTTTTAGCGCTGCTTCTCCAGGTTTCAAATCCAAGCAAATTTGCATATGACATAGAAAAATTTCACTTTATCCTTGAAAAATTCGAGATTCTCCATGAGAAAAGTAAACTCAACTCAAACTAGAGATACGCTACAAAATAAATCAAGTAGCTGACGACATGTTAAATTTGATAGCAATGATTTTGATACGTTAAATTAACCAACCTTATACTTATGATCCATGACTTGCACTTTATTGAGCCACTTCAGGCCCTCCATATCTGAGGGGGTGATTCGATATAGTAAGAACCTAGAAATTCAACTTATTCTAATGCTAAACTATATATATACATCGACAACAATCTTTGTCATCGTCGTCTTCTCAAAATAATAAAAAATAATGCCAGAATTTTTTGATATAACAAAAACGAAGATTATCATCTTTCGAAGAAAAAGCAATGTAAAAGTCTATGTTCAGATAAAAGAAACATATTTTTGTTGTCACCATTTTCCTGAAACACAACGACAACGAATGACGAAGTCTGCTGTCGGTTTTTCATCGAAAAACACTTACTTTTCAGCTTGAATGACAAGAATGGAGCAGGTCCAGACGAGTGCTGTCAGACATGGGGAAATGTTCATTTCACGTGCCAGATGCGACGATCATCCACTGCAACAAATGTCAGAATAACAGAGGAATGACAATGACAATGACAATGTCAATGTCAAAACGACAACCGCAGTGACGAAGTTGCCAAATGTATTTCAGCAAGTGGGCGGGAAAAATTAATTAGCCACCCGGCATTACAAAAATCATTCTAATACGTGTAACGAGATTATATTTACGAGAGAATTAAGTTCTCGAGAATAGGGCTTTTGTTAGAAAGAGTATAAATTGATATTATTCCAAAGTTAAAGATATTACAGATAAAAAATATAGAAAGTAAATAGAAAACATATTGTTCTTGGAGAATAGGAAGTCGAAGCGAATCCAAAAGAAATAGACATCTTTTTACGAATGAACTGAATAAATTCGATGAATTCCCAATTGAAATGCAAATTTTAGAAAGTGAAGCAAGGAAGAAAAAAGGTCAATGTAACTGAAGCCATAGGAATTTTCTACAAGTCATAGAACAAATTACATCTATATAATATAGTATTAAAATGTCGAGATTAAAAGCCTTCAGTGAGAGTGATAATAAAATATTAGTCCATAAATCGTTCTTTTTGTTTGCTACGAAATTTGTAAGGATTTTCTCTCGAGGAAAAAACTATAGAATTTGATATAGGGTCTAGAGATACCGTGGTGATATAGGTGTTGAAAAGGCCTCGTAAATCACCTTGGGTGGATTTCACACTTCCCAAATCTTTATCTTTTTATCCTAATCCAGACATATCCCCCCATATCATTGTTTATCTTTCATAGGATTTTTTTTTTTTGCAAATTTCGCCATTTTCGCGCCGACATTTCTGCAAAATGTCTCTGGATCCGAGAGTGCGAAACGGGTGTGTTTTTGCGTGACTTGAAAATTTTCCGGAGAGATCCTTAGGGTCAAAAAGTTACAGTTATGACGAGTTATTGTATATTAATTAATACAAAGCTACGAAGCAAAAAATTGTAGATATTAAAACACCGAGTTTTCTCTAAGGCGTAAGCACAAAGTAAGGGAAATTTTTGCAAGTCAAAAATCAGTAAAATTTCAAAGAGAATCCACAAAACACTTCTAAAGCGATTTACTTCTTGCAAATTACCACTCATAGTCAAACGAGTGACCATAAATGGCATTTTCGGGGAGGAAAAGAAAAAGAAAGGCATGTGTTCCTGGGGCAAAATGCTTGGACATCAAAATGAACGCGTGACGAAAACCGGATTGTGTACTCCAGTAAAGGAAATAGACTATTCTGAGGGATAGAGAAGTCAAGCATCGAAAGAATGAGATTTAACCTAGCTTATTGAATAATGTGTCAGGAGAAAAATGACTTAAGAGACTAACCGGCGCCAATGCCGCCGAAAGGATGAGGGCAGCGAATAACGGTAAGTGGACAAAATACAAGTCGATTTTTAAAGTCTTTAGAGCTTTAGAGATTTGTAGGCTTCAAGAAATCTCACCTCAAATCTTAATTAGTTCTCAATAGTATAGTAGGCTAAGTTGCCTAGTCATTTCAAAAGTATTTTATAATAGTAAAAATTAAAAAGTGCCCTATGAATTTGTAACATTTTAGAAAGAAATCCAAATTGTAGGCAATTTGGAAACCGCGCGAGACCACGAGACACGCGAGACATAGCGCGAAATAGTAATAATATAGGGTTAGGGTAGGGTATGGAAGATGGTAGGTTTCTTTTTCCACACTATTTCTCAGTCTCGCGGTTTCCAAGTTGCCCAAATTTTATCGATTATTCCTATCACAATTCAGCTTGAAATGGTAGATGTCGTCAAATTCTTGCAAAAATCGAAGGAACAAAGAAAGAGAAACCTCGATTGCCTAAGGGCTTTATCCTCGCATTAACTGCCACGATGAATGATATCTGCCCTACGCCGCGCGGTTAGGTGAAAGTGATAATGATAGGAATGAATCCAGAAAGATGGAGAAATAGCACGGAGCGAGTGAGAGACGATAGGGAAACGAGAAATGTCGAAATGGTTTGAAAATGCGCGGATGATATGATAAGCCCAGACGATTTGGCAATTTGCAGTAACCGACTGTCAAATCTGATGACTTCGGCAAAAAATGAACGATTCAGAACAGATTGATAAGTGACATGATACTGACAAAAGAATGATAGAGATAAAGCTTATGACGAAATATCATTGAATTTTTCGATCTAAGGACAAAACCTGACATGACATTGTGGATAAAATGATGACAGTTAGCGATATGAGAAGCTTGGAAAAATGTCTGTCATTTGAAGATGTCTTACAAAGACCTGGGCGATAAATTACGTAAGACCTCGGAAAAATGTCGTAAAAAAGGAGATATCAATGACAGGCCAAGTTCAAGTCCTATGTTTTAACATATGAAGTTTGTGCGGTTCCAAGGCCCCACGACTGAAAGGCTATCGAATTGTAAAAAGTGCGCGTTACGTCAAAATAAAAAAAATGCGAGCGTAAAAAATCTACGCTAAAGCAAGCAGGCTTGGGAAAACTATATCGCAAGAAGAGGAAGAGTTTGTTCGAATCGGAAAAAATGTTGCGAACTAGGTTATAAAAATTGAAGTATCAGATAGAATTTATCTAATAGTAATTCGACATCTACACGATTTGTCTGAACTAGGGGAAAACTAAAAATATTCCGATCAAGTTTAGAATTTCTGCTTCTTCTCCAAGAATTATATAATAATAAAGAAATAACCGGAAGTTGGAAAACAAATATTAGATTACCAGAAATTTTGATCCCGGGGTTAATCACTTTAAGCTAGAAAGGAAATAAATCTCTTCCAAACCATCATAACAACTATCCTTATCACTTTTTCCCATAGGGAAAGTGATAAATTGACGGATCTTCATTACTCTTTCCCTCTTAAAATCTCCTACTATTTCCTTTGTGGATTTAATTTTCTCTAGGCTCTCCTTAAATCAAACTCTCTCAATATGGGAATATATCAAATTATGACAGTTTATTGATATGATCAATCTTTAGCACTCTTAAAATTGCTTTATATTTCGCTTTGTTGATAAAATTTCTCGTTTTGTCTGGCGTATAGTGATTTTTCGGAATTTTTTTGTTGATTTGGGTGCGGCGGTACGTCGGCTGAAAAATTTCGATGATGATGATGATGGATTTCCCGCGAGGCGTTTTTCCAACCGCCTGACTGGAATTTCGCGCAAGGCTTTTCTAAATCCATCCCGGATTAAGCCCAATAAGCTTGTCTAAATCACATTAAATAATTGATATTTAGTCCAGGTTGCCTTCAAACTGGACGGATTGTTGCAAATTCGGTTAATTTTCAAGTTTCACAAAACTTTCCCCGAAGTTTTCAACTCGAAATTTGGAAAGAATCGTATTATGAACTTTCACTAAGCATAGGCAGAGGTTTTTCAAGATCGCAAACGTGATGCAAATTTTGTGATTTAAAATGGTATGCGATTGATGGAAATTCACCAATAGAAGTTAGCATTTCGAAAAGTATTTATAAAGAAAAAGTTGCATGATCATACAAAAAATCGATGAGAAATGCATAAAGATCCAATAAGTTTCAAAGAACAACAAGAAGAAATGACACAATCATCAAATGTTACTACATTAACAAACCGGAACAGATTTCTATTAAAAATCTACACTTATGAAACTTTCCACTTTCGTATAAAACCGCCTTTTAACCTTTAAACAATCCCCTCACAACTCCGCCTCGCATCTAAAGATCTCCATTTTTCATTGTAAAACTAAAAATTCTGAGCGTTGTAACAAAATTGGAAAAGGTCGATAAAATTGGCTAGTAATTTTTGATGTCAAATTCGCGTCCTTGGAATTCACCTTTTGGAATGTGAACGTCCATATTCAAGTTTCATCTAGACAATGCAATTTTCCAGACGGTATTCCTGGTCTATCCTTAAGCATAAGGCGAAGTAGTTCTTTCTTATTCAGAATGGCATGATTTTATCTGCCTCACAGGTGCGCGGGCTTGGCTGGATTTCATATATCCTCAAAGTCTATACTATTTCCCATCAAAAATTTCTTACATGAAATTTCTAGCTTTATTTCTTTAAGTCTCTCATTTTCATGAAGACTTGAAGAATTGCAAACAGATTTGGATGTTATCTACAGACAACTTTATATAGACGCTTTTCACTTTAAAACGAACGGCAGGATACGAATAACTTTCCGAAAAAATCCACGCAAAATAAACTCAGTGAAGTAGGGGAATGTTTATGGATACAAGAGAGAACCCTCACACTTTAAAAATAACTCTAAGGGAACATCAAAATAATTTTAAAATGAAATATAAAAAATATAAAATATGTATAATATTAAAAATTAAAACGACACCCCAAAATCGAATGTCAATCTGTTGACGAGGCAAATATAGCTAATGGCTATCATTGATTTCAATCAAGAATCTTAAAGCCCATAGGCAAATCTGAGTGTGATATAGTGAAAATATCAGTGATAAGATAGTAGAGGGTGCAGAGAAAGAGAAAATAAAAAGAGTCAGAGAAAAAACGATATAACGATGCGTCGGGAATACAACCTGTTTATGATAAAATAGAAATAGTGATAAAAAGATAAGGACAAAGTGATAAGAAAAGAAAAAGAGACAATGAAATAGTGATAGGAATAGTGATGAAAATAGTGAAATAGTGATAAAAGGGGGAAAGATCACTCCCGCGCTTATCCATTTCTTGGCTAGCTTTCATCTCAACACTATCATTTTCAAGCCAAGTTATTGTTTGGACGCTTGTAATTAACCCTATTTTACGAGGTCTGGAAGGCATTTTCCACGGATTGAAAAGCCTAAAGATCTAATTTTTATCCTAAGTACAGGGATATAAATGTTTAGACACGCATACTGAAATAGCGTGTATTTTCGAGAGAGAGAGAGCATACTCTTTTCCCGAAAATGCACACTATTTCATTATGCGTGTATGCCCACGCGTGTCTAAGCATTTACAGCCCTGTCTAAGAATACTATACGATAAAAAGGAATCGAATAAAAACTTTGATGAGTAACTTCCGTTGGTTTTCACTACGAAACTACAATTCAGGCCATAAATGTGTTGTTATGAACACTCTACCATTCATTCAAAAGTCCTTATCAATTTAATCATAATTCCCACGCTTCTGATATCATAATAAATGACTATAAATAACTATTTGGGTGCTTAGCTAATTTTAAGTACAACTATTAAACCGAATTATAAATTAATTGATTATTAATCTTTTGCAAGTGAACAATTGATATTGTTCGAAATCCTTTGTTTCATTCTACTCTTATATTTCTTTGGTTATATAGTTTTACACTATATTTCAATTCTCTCTAACTTCTCTGTCACTCGAGATTCGACCCATTTTATTCTCTTACATTCATACATAGGTAATAATCCCACTCTGATTTTGTAGAGTCCAATAGTTCACTTCCGGTCATGTATAAACAATTATTTTTATTTAATTGTCAAATATTGTGTTTCGCTTTTTCACTTTTGTTGTTTTGTTTGTTTTTTTTTAAAATTTATTTCATATCTAGAAATTACATATGGCTACTTCATTTGATATGGTTTACAAGTTGACAAAAGTGTTCGATTTTTTCAAAATGTAATTAACAATTGGAACAACCATAGATTTTTATATTGTCTCTACTCTAGACTGTCTTGACCAAACTTTCGCGCAGTAGAACAAAATCTCAAGATCATCACACGATAAAGTGTTATATAAGAAAACAATAACTCAACTTGTTTTCTAAAGTATCATCAAAAACGTTCACCCTTTAGGTTCCCTAAATTGGAAATTGTGTCATTTATAGTTGTATGTTTTCATTTATGTAATTAATTATGAAGGATTTATAAGTTTACTCCTAAAATTTTCTACAAGATCGCATTTTTCTTGAAAATTGCTAAACATGCTACTTTCTGACACAAAATATTTCATGGCATTGTCAAAAATCGTATCTCAAATTTATATCATTTGCCTCTGCAAACCCCCACATGAAACTTCCGTAGTTTATATATTGTATCGCTATTGAATTAGCTCTCATTGAAAGTATCATTATAATTTGAGAGAAACCTCTATATTTCTCATAATTTCATTTGTTTTTCGATACATCAATTATATGATCTTAAAGGAACGACGATTGTCATTTGTATTTCAGTATTTTGTTCGAGTTTTCACGATTTAAGACCTAATTTCCTAAGGTTTATATATTTTCAGAAATATGAAAATCCACCCTGGTGATAGCGATATAAATATTTGTGTAGAGAAACACCATACCTATCGGACTTATAAAATACGTTGGCTCGTTTTATTAATTTCCTGCCTATTAACATCGTCAAATTCCGTTGTAAGTCAGAGAAATTCGCGATTTTTAACAAAAAACCTCTATTTTCAGCAATGGATTTTCTATTCGACATTAAAGGATCAGACCAATCAGTATTACGGGTTAAATATGACAGTTTTCGATGAGCCTGAGTACTTCACCACCCAGATATTTCAGGTATTTGTTGTTTTTATTTACCTAAATTCATCTTAATTTTAAGTTCGCCCCATTAATTTTCGGAATTCCTATAATTTATATTGGTGACAAATACGGAATATGGGTTTCGGTGATTCAAATAAACGAACAAAAATATCATATATTAAATTCTTAGCTATTGTGCGGAACATTTCTCAATTTCCTCGGGTCCGCTATACGGTTACTATCATCGTATCCTCATATTCGAAGCCATTTATGGCGTCAAATTTACCTACACTCGGGTAAGTCACTTTTAACACAAACTACCTACTGTCGTCTGACCAATACAAATTTATGCTATTTTCTAAGCTCATAAAAAAGCCATAGGTAATCTTTTGAGCATATTCTAAATCTGATAATCGTTAAAATTATATCGGAAGAAAACATTTTCTAAATTGTCAAAAAATATCTATTTTCGGGACTTAGAAAAATTGCCTATGTGGCAGGCCACGGAAAAGAAAGATATGAATTTCCTGCCCGGTTGCTTTCTCGAGTGCTATCGGAGGCACTATTTCTGTCCATGCGAATTGACTTGAACCATAGTCGAATCAGTTGAAGATTTATTTCATCTTGCATAATGGGACCAAAATAACAGCAACGTGTGTTCTGCTCTATCCGATAGAAAGAATAAAGTTTTAGGCACTGTAGAGTATAATATCATCCCTCTATCGAAGGATTACAGAAAGAGAGAGAGGACCATAAAACAGCAGATGAGTGGCATGGGAAAGGCGCTGGGTCAGGCGAATTGCGAAAATTTTCTAGCCAGCGAAGAAGTTCAAAAGATCAATGCCAAAAATTAAAAAGCTGAAGGAATTTCGGTGCGATCGGCGCAGCCTATCTTCAAATTTAGGTTCCGTTTTCACGTCGTCATCAATGATGTTCTCGTCAATTCTCTCGGCTAAAATCGCCGAAGTTTGGTTTGCCGAAAAAGAACGGGCAACGTCAAACACGATCGCCACAATTTGTAAGTCAAAAATGCATTATTCCTACGTGGAGTTTGAATCTTTAGCTAACCCATTAGGAGTAGTGATTGGAACGCTAATACCTTCGTATTTCTCCGGATCGTCCAATAAAGGGCCTATAGCGGATGACTCTTGGAAGTTTTTCCACTATGTAAGTCGAAAACTTCGACATTTTTATTACCTGTCATAGAGCCTAAAATATTATACGGATTCATGAGAACACTTCTATGCCAAAAATTGCATTTTGAAAATACACTCCTAATATAGAAATGCTTAAATGTATACATTTTCCGAATCTCTTCATTTCGCTCCTCTCGTTTATTCCGCTATTCCTGATGCTGTTCCATCGTCGAAGTCGGCCGAAATCTCCTCCCTCTCCAGCATGTGAGGTTCACAACGCTATGGCCCCGCCTATAATGAAGGGCATGCTGATGTGCTTCAAAAGACCCCAATTCCTAATGCAGCTCTTCCTCTTCGCGTCAATTTTATCAACCCAGCTTCTCTTCCTTCTGGCCATCTGCGACATCATCAATGATAGGGGATACAACCTGCAAAATTATCCTTCGACAGTGAACACATTATTTGGGTGCATTTTTGCTATACCTATTGGAGTGTATGTGGATCGGACAAAGCGATTCGCTTCGATGAGCAATTTACTATTGGCATTGACTGCGCTAACTGTCATAGCTCTGAGAATTGTAAGTTTTGAATGCGTTTTTATGAGCCTTTTGAGAATTTTCATAAACTAAGTAAAATAAAATAATCTGAGAATTATAATGCCAAAAATTTGCCAAGTTTTTCCTTTTCAATTGTCTAAGATTTTTTAAAAATTAAATTCAAATCTAGAATTTTTAAGTTCAAGAATATTTTAACAAGTACGTATCTTCATAGGGGATCAAAGACATTTTAAGGAGTGAATTGTTTCAGTTCCTAATCATGCCGTACCATTCGTTCTGGCAAATCCCCGTTCTATTCGCCCTCTGTGCCATTTTAGGCGTCGTTTCCGCGTCGCCACTGGCGATTTTTCTCGAGGTCGGGGTGGAAACCGTGTTTCCCGTTTTGGAAGCTACCTCCACAGGATTAATCATACTTGTATCGTAAGTGTATTGTTGATGCCGAAATCTGGGAGGCGTGAAAAGTGATGTACAGTTATTTTTAGTGGTTAGAAAATTAGAAACTCCAGAAATAGCATGCGAAAAGGGAAGAGACTAGCCCTAAAATCGCTTCTTTTTCTCTGCTCATTTTCGATCTTCCAGATTTTGGCATTAACGGCATTTCATATCCGGCAAATTTACCTGTACATTAGATAAATAGGATAGCTAAGGGCCTTATTATATTCAAAACATATTCATACTCATCATTTTATGCATTTAGATCACATAAGGATTCAAGATAATCAGCTATAATTAACAAGCCAAAATACATCAATTTTAGACAACTCTGCCTATTTTCCGAGTACGAAATCATCAAGCAAGCCCAGAAAACGTCTTGGCTATACGAGCCCAGCAAAACACCGGAAGTTGGCAACTGGCAATGTAAACTTTTCCATATTCGTTGGAAAATTAAAACTTCTCAATTTAGTAACCCTCGATATCTGGTGTTTGTTAATCGTGTTGGCAGCTATTATAGCAGTATTTTGGAATAGGCCCAAGTATTTTTACCTAAATTAGTAAAATTATTAAAGATTCAAATTTAGATACCTTAGAATGGAAAAAGAAAATGATATAATGGTTCAGGATAAATCTTCGGATAAATCATCATTATAATTATATATTTATCAGAATGATTGTAAATATCGTTTTATCATTTTACACTTTACTCGCACTTTAAGAATATATTTACCGGTGCTATTAGTAAATATTATAATAAAAAGCTATTAAACCTAGGTTCAGTAATCTTATTTTGTGCAAGATCAATGCATATGCAACTCTATTATGTCTTGCAAAATTCAATAAAAATACATCTTTGTGATATCAGTTGATGAAAGTATTTCAAAGAGCGATCTTATTGAAAGATCAATTGTTACACTTTGATTATATCGCTTAAGTAAAATATTTGAGTTCATTCATAATGCCTAAGATACTTGAGCCTAAACGTTTATTTATTTGAAAAGTGTAAGATCAAACAAAGACTATTGAAAATAGTATTTCAATGACCGATTACTTGAGACAAAATAAAAGCGAAGAAAATTTGATGCATAGAAATTAGAGCGTTGTTTGGAGACAAATAGGACGGCATTTCATTGATTCAAAGAATGAGATAGACGATTATTTGAAATTACGCAATGCGCACTTCGCATATTCGAATTTGTGCATCGTTTATTTTGTCCCAAGCCATCAGTTATTGACAATATTCCACATTCTGAAGTTACACATAAAATTTACAAATTCCACTGGATCACTTTGTCAATAGTTTGTTACTTCGAGTACTGTTTTTGGATGACAACTATGTTATTTTAAAATTTCATACTTTTAAATTCAGCTCTTAGCTACTTAACAGCTTTAACTCTGCCAATTTTCAGCTATACCCGCCTAAACAAAGAGACCGACATATTGGAGCATGAAAATAATGAAAAATCTGGGAAATTCGCATTTTTCCTATTATCCGTTGAATATATCATAAAAAACTTATAACAGTATTTAATTGTTGAATAATTTGATCATCATTTTATTTTATCGGTTTATCAATCATTGCCCACTTTCTCATAGAGAATAGCGCCTGAATGATTCGACCTTGGAGAATTAAAGAATCAAATAAAAGCGGAATAGTATGGAGAAAAAGAATCGTACATGGAGAAATAGCACTGGAAAAGATTCGCCTTCCATAGAAAAGGGCCTTACCACCTTTTATTATCTATCACTTGAATTGGATTAGAGACCATACTTTCTTAAGAGAGTAGAAAGAGTCAGAAACCCCATAGCCAACTGATTTCCTATTTTGCCGCGGCTGCAACCTCGGTGCACGGTTTCTTTCATAGATACCAGTTTTTATTTACCTTATTTATATATTTTACGACTATGTTTGGTAATCGATTCCCCACTATTGTGTTTCTATTGAAAATAAGTCGATTTAGGTCCTATTTGAACAATTTCCTATTTGAAGGAATGTATCATGAGAAATAAGGCTCCAAGAAACTACTTGCAGACATTTTATTTGAAGTTTTAGAATTAATTTAAACTTTACTCAAGTTTCAAAGCTGAATCTAACTCACGAAAATTCATGTAGATAACTAGTTATAATAACATCCCTGAAGTTATTGGAGTTAACTTCATTACAATATTGATTCCTTTTGTTTTTTAATCTAACCCAACCCAACTCTGAAAAACCCCTTCAATAGATATGAATTTGTGAATGATTGCAACTAGAGGGTGTGGTCCTATATTTCTGCATTTTTCTCCTCGACATTCGATTTCCACCCCTAGGTTTCTCTCTCGCTCCTTTCCTTGCCTTTCGTTTTGGAAGCTACACTCCCTTAACCTATTTTGAGTCGGCTTTTTACCTATTTTACGCTAGCGTATTTAGCGCATTAGCCCTCGATTCCTAATCTATCGATAATTGTATCACTTTTCTCTTAATCATGATAAAATGATTTTTTTTTTCCATATATCCATCACTCCTGTTCAGCATAAATTTGACGTTTAAATAAATGACTTTTCTTAAGCTGTTGTCGTTCCTATATAGCCATTAAAAGATTTCTCGTGATGCTATAATATTTTCCTGAATCCTTAATCAAATAAAATGAAACTTCTATGATTCAAACTGAATTCCTGCGCAATATGCATGTTGTTGTCGTCGTCAAATCGCTAAAGCGTATCAATATCAATATATGATAAATAGCCATATACCTGAAGCAAATAGCTGAATGATTCCTCTTTCTGAATACATTTTTGGATGTCTCACAATTTCCCCTGAGGGGGAATTCCTTTTATGCTTCATAGTGGCTATCATCGTTTTATGCATTTCCTTCCAAACACCTTCCCCAAACCAGGAAATAGGAAGACATCTATGCGCAAATAGAAGAGACGAAGGACTCTAATCCTTAAATTCGCAATTTTTATTCTATATTTTAATGTAATCTTATCTTAAATATTTTCGTATTTTTTCACTATTCTGAGGTTGTTTTTCGATATTTGATATTTCAATTAATCATTGACCTATTTCGGAAGTTATTTATGGTGGCGATTTTACAATCCCTATCGATCAATACATGGGGTGTTTAGCTTTCCGGATCCTTACATTCCATCTCATTCGATCAATAAAATGATGCCTATTCTGTCCGAACTTCAAGTATTTTACGATTGTTTTCTTCACTAAAATCGATTTATCATTTATTTGTTGAAGCCTCGAACATTTTTTCCAATATTCGATCAGACGTTGCAACCTTTTCGAGCCACGATCAACCGCATGAAACGAGTCAGTGTACCTTATCGAGAGAAAGAGAAAAAGAGCGTGTCTTCTTTTCATCTCTCGAAAATGATGCACTATTTTCGGCTCATGCGGTTCGAAAACACGTTGTAACGTCTGTATTCGATCATTATTTAGGTAATATGAACGGTACGAACCGAAAATCTGAAACTTATGTGACTCAGCAGCCCGATGGCACAACCGTCACGACGACAACGAAGACTCAGACGAGAGTCAAGGAGGAAAGGGTTTGGCGGTGCGGTCGAGGGAATACCGACAGATATTACTGCATGGGACCTCATGGCATTCTCAGGCTTATTGAAATCGTGAGATTTATGTGGACTTCGAAAAGAATAACCGAAAACCTCGAAATATCCCAAGTAATAAAAACGGGACTGATAAATATTTCTACGAATTTTACCCTAGTCTAGCATAGGAATTTGACTGCAAATTTGCAAGTGCCAATAGAAAGACGAATGTTTAACATTCACTTCCATGAATGTTTTGGAACGTTTCAGCAGATCCGAAAATTTCATTAAAATTCTGGCTTTCAGTTCCTCTGCTTGGTCGTCATTTGCCTGATTTCATCGGTTTATGGCCCGGGACCTTTCAAAGGGGTCCTATTCGGTCAAACTATCCTTTTGATAGTAGCTGGGGTCGCTCTTGTGATCACCTTCATCTTTCTGATCGCTTACTTCTTCACGCTCAACGAAACCCATCTGCACTTCTACTGCTGGAGGGAATCGGTATCCATTTTGTTTATTTTTAAATTTTAACTTATTTCAAGTTTTTAAAGGATAGTTTATAATTCGATATTTAGGATATCGTCTTCTCTATCACGACCGCTATAATGCTATTCGTTTTGGCTATTCTTGAGGCTTACTACTCTACTGGAAGGTAAGATTTTAGAAATTTTGAAAAAAAAAAAAATCCTCAACCTAGACATTTTTTTATTGATAATCATCTCATCTTCCGAAAGTAAATTGATATTTTCATATATTTAAGGAAAAATTCTGACTGAAGAATATCGAATTTACTAAATTTCTAAAAGTTATACTAATTTTGTCCAAATTTAGTTGGTCCAATAACTGCAATGATATCGGATCGGATGGAATCATTCATAACGGTTGCCGAATCATTTACGAATGGGCTTTCGCAGCGGTAAGTGTTTTTCCCCTTTTTATTATAGTTTAAACTGTCCTTCCTGACTTTAAGCACACTTATCCTATCTTAAGAATAGCTAAGAGATGTATCCAAAAAATTGTGGCAAAAACACTTGCTTGTAAGGATTTTTCTTGTAATTCTCTGAAAAGTAAAATTATCTTACATCATTTTATGACTCATTTAGGATCTATCCATTAATTTTTGTATGAAAAATAGCACTCTCATATTCTTTACTTCATACCAAAATGTTAGAAAATAATTTAATTAGTCACTTATGAAAAAATGCATAATTTCCAAATTTTAGTTCGTCACGTTCGTTTTGGCGCTCTGCTACGCGGCGTCGGCGCTTTTGGCGTTCAAAGACCGACACAACACTTATGCCACCAACGAATACAAGGAGTATCGAGAGAAGGAATACAGAGAATATTGATTAAAAAATTTTTTTTTTTTGAATTTCTAAAAAACAATATTTTTAAAACCCTAGTTCGAAATTTAAAAAAGTTCTAGCATTATATTTTTTTGATTTCAGGAAAACCTATATAATTAAAATATTGATTATCTTCAATGAAATTGACATTCCAGGACTCATATTTTTTATTATTTCGAAATATCGATAATTTGAAAATCAATAATTCTAACAAAATCGTGATGAATCTTCAATTGAAATGATTTTGCTCTATCGACGTCACTACTTTTCTAAATTCTCCCAAAAATTGTCATTATCGCCGAATCTCCCTCTAATTCAATATCTGAAACCTGAAATTGCAACTTATTCTAATTAGATTAGTCCCTCTTTCGTCATCATTTGCATAATAATTGAATTAAAACTGCCTGCCAGTCACGGCAATTAATAAAAGTAGTAGTACCGAAAAACCTATAGAATTATCGTCATGAATTTTCTGAGCTGAAAAGTTTGATTTCCACCATTCCACTACCAAATCTCTACCCTATGCTCTACAGCTTTCTAAATCGGCTCAAAGTAGCATATTTGTTGAATTGTTGTGGTACCACTTTTATTAATTGTCGCCAGTCGCCATCTGTTAAATTTACCTAAACCTAATGAGTGTATGTATGAAATGTCAATTTAGTCAAATCATTATATCATTTTATCTGGAAACGTATTTCACAAAACGGAAATTACAACTCGAATAAAGAATAAACGATGAAAAACGAATGAAATTTCAAATTACTGGGAACAAAGTCGATATTTTCTTACTAATAATTTCGAAACGCTTTACTCTATCATCAACTAAGCATTTCAAGCCTGACAGTTTCTGGCGAATACTAATTTTTCGTCGAGCGAAATTACGAACCTCTAGTTCTTGCTAATAGAATTCCAATTAATATCTTCAAAACTGCCTTTGCAGCGTTTCAAATTTTAGACGACTCATTAATTTACTCATTCCCTCTAAAATTTCTATTTTATCCTAGAATAATAGCTTAAAATCAAACCCAATCAAATTCCAACATTTCAAAGCATGAATTTCGAAGTGGAGAATAACTTAAAGAAGCCTAGGGTAAGTTTAAAATTTTTATCCTCCTTCATTTTTAATTTTAGAGATTCTATCATCTAACCCTAGCCTGGTCAAATCTAACCTTCTTCATATTATCAGCTTACTTGGGATTTTTCGCCGGATCTAAATTACTAGCAAATATGTTCCTATTGCCTATACCTGTGCACATGTTAGATTGGTAGAATATTTTATAAACTATAAAACACGTATGTATATTAAATTTAATTTTAGGCATATGATAATGTACTCTAACTTTATCACGAGGAATTGCGTGTTCAACTATGTTATAATCAAATTTGTGAGATTTGAAGGAATATTTTAATTTTAAATTAAAAATTAGTTTTTAAATAGTATGATGACTTTTCTCGCTGGAGTCCTCATTATTTCATACAGGAGCGATTTCGATTGGTTTAAAATTCTCAAATTTCTTGAAAATATGCCAATTTTAGCTCTCCAACTATCATATTTATATTCGCTATGATTTTATTCGCATCTATAGTGTTTTATATTAATTCCCTAATTTGGCTTTTCGCTCTACGGGGAAATTAGTAAGATAGAAATTAAATTCAAATTCAAAA
Organism: Diploscapter coronatus; assembly: GCA_964036155.1. NCBI lineage: Eukaryota > Metazoa > Nematoda > Chromadorea > Rhabditida > Rhabditidae > Diploscapter > Diploscapter coronatus. The sequence continues at coordinate 40,647,886 of OZ038422.1, read as the reverse complement.
TAATTGATTATTTTAGCATACATCTATGCAATGCTGTTGAAAATCGGCATATAGTGCAGAGAATTACCGGAGGGGAAGAGGAAGTAATATTTTTAAATTAAGAATAAATTTAGAAAAAATTAAACTCAGAGTTTCATCGAGCAAAATTGGGATGACCCACCGTCATATGATCAAATCAGTCAGGCTGATAGTGAGGTATTTTTAAATTAAAAATATTAGGTTGGATAGAAAGTCCTGCACCAAAAATTTTAAAAATCTATAATTTTCTAAAAATGAGTCGAATGCCCTAATACGTATGAGAACCTTGTAGAATATTCTCTAAGCTATCACCACATGGGTATATAAGGGCCCACGCCCAGGGGTTTGGTGACTTACGATTATTATAAGCGAACCCCAGCTTTGAACAGTCATCTACTACGAGTGGCACCAAAACAACAACGCAAGCAAAGCGACCGCTAGCATCAACAACACATTCGATGAGGGCACTGCTTCCTGTTGGACAGTCGATCACTGGTTCTATTGCTTCGCGGCAGGAGATACGAGCCTCCAAGAAAATGAGCGCAGTGAAAGACCATTCTCCATCGACAAAGACGAATTGCAGAGCGCTATCAAGGTCAATCCGGAAGCTACCACGTGAGAATTGGAGACGATACTCGGGTGCTCCAATACCACCATCGTTGCCCATTTCCACGGTTTCAGCTATCGAAAAATTCAATCGAGATGAACCCCCATCGACTGATCGGCGCCCATAAGAAAGTGCGTGTTAACATCTGTCAATCTCTCTCCCTCCATCTGCACAGAAAGGAATTTCTGAAAAATCTAGTGGCTGGCGATGAGAGCTGGATCCTTTACGACAACGATGCACGACATGCCATCTGGCTCCCACACGACGCAGAGCCACCAACGCAGCCGAAAGCGAGCCCCACCAATGCAAACATTTCCTCTTCGTTTGGTGCAAGGCGAAAGGGTCGATATACTACGAGTTGCTTCCTGCAAGCAGAACTGTTACAGCTACCATCTATATCAATCAGCTTCAAAAATTGGTCGACACAATTCGAGAAAAACGGCCGAGACGCTCAATTGTCCACTTCCTGCATGACAACGCACGACTACACGTCGCTTCGAACACCCACCAGAAGATAGCAGAGCTCAACTGGCATCTGATCATTCACTCATCGTATTCGCTGGGCCTCGCTCCATCAGACTACTATTTGTTCCGTCCTTTGAAGCTCCACCTACGAGAGAAAAAAATCGACAAAGACGACGACCTCAAAACAGCAGTCGACGACTTCTTCGCGTCACAGTCTCCTGAATACTGGGCGTAGGGCATCAACGATCTGTCCACTAGATGGGCGAAAGTGATGGACATATTTGGTGGTTATATTGTTGATTAGCTGTTGTTATTAATGAAGTTATCAATAAATTTATAAAATGTTATTTTTGGTGCAGGACTTTCTATCCAACCTAATATATATATATATGTTAGAACTTTCAAAAAGTTTGTAGAAATAAAAAATAGTATTTTTTATTCCTTTGTGTTTTTGATCAGAGATAGTGAAAACAATTTTGGTTTTAAAAATGCAAAATTTTTAATTGGTGATAGTTTATTGGATAACTAAATCATTTTAGTCCACTGACCCTCCATCATATCAAGACGTAGTTGGATATCAGAGTTTTTGTGGAAATCCAAGTATACTCCTAAAGAGATGCAGATCTAATACATTTTGATCTCAGACATATTATAGTTTCGAATATTTTTGAGATGAACGTTGCCTAGCGAAAAGGATGGAGAGGTTGGTGCGAACCGCGAGCGAAAATAGTGTGGAAGAATGAGAGAGCGCGGCGAGAAACGCAGGCGGACAAGGAGGAAAGGCTTCGCACCGACATTCAAGCCCAGAGAAAACGGTAACGCTCATCTCAAAGATAATGGAGAGCATGTAGCTTCATAGCCGGCATATAAATAAGAATATTGTTCAAATAAAATAATTGGCTAGACTATGCAATTTGATAGAAGATGATAATAATTATGATTATTATTTTAATCGTTTTATTAAATTTTTACAAGGAAAACTATGGCTCCGTTCAGACGTTAGTTGCAGCTGCAACTCACTCGAAATAGCATGGGAAGCCAAGAGAGCACAAGAAATGATATAATCGCGCTCTCTCCATTTTTCATGCTATTATTTCAAGCGAGTTGCAGCTGCAACTAACGTCTGAACGGGCTTTATCTTTTTTTACAAAGTTAGACGTCTTTTTCCTCCAACAATTTTTCGAGATCCTTAACGATTTCTTCCAAGATTTTCGCATGAGGTCCGTTTACCTAATTTGCTTTTCTCTTATTTTGAATTCTGATTTTCTTACCTTAAATAGGTCATCCAAGATTTGCGGATCAGATATGTGCTCGAAGATATGCTCCACTCGTTTCGTCGATTTACCCGAAAGATTGTGCTTTACCTAAATTCTTCATCTTAAATCAATGTTACCCAAACTCTTTTATTCGACTTTTCAGATCCACTATTTAAAATTTGAACACACTCCTTCACTTTTTATTTAAATCAGCTTACCAATAAAAGAAGCGAATATTTCAGATTCGATAATTGCTCAATGAAATATGTCCTATCGTAGGAAAATGCGACCTAAAATGGCAATTTAAATCATCTTTAAAGTTTCTTTCGAACCTGTTGGAATGAAATTGTGGTTAATGCGAGATAGTGGATTTTCCTCTGAACAATCGCCAATAATTTCTGCTCCTCGGGTGATAATATGTCATTTCTTGAGACTAATCCTAACTTCACCACAATTTTGATCATATTTTTGCAGACCTAAAACTATGATAATATCACTTCTAAGCATGAAAATTTCCATGATGTCATTCATTTTTTCCCAGATTAAAATTGTTTCACTTTTAGCAAACCTGTATTTTTCCTGATTATCAAATTAGCTTCACTTTAATTTCATATATGACGTTTTCCTAACGCATCTTGGCTCGTTTTTAAAAGAAAAAGTTGTGTGGAATTTCTCGCTGGTAAGTAATTCCGAAGTTCATCATTTTATCAGAAGAAAAAGTGGTAAATAAGTCCATTAATGAAGCAGAACTATGTCTATTTTTGGCTATTTTTGAACAACAAGTTTGATTTGAGGTTAAGTTTCATAAAATTTATTTTAAAAAAAGTGATTTTTGAATAAAAGTACCTTCTCCGCATCCTTTTTCGGATATCGTTCCTTCAAAATGTGATAAAAGTTGTCAAAAACCCTACTAGCAGCGTCAGTTAGCACCAATTTCGCGACATTCCTAAATTCCACCGATTTTTTACCCATGAACTCGATTTATTCTAAAATATTAATTAAAAATCAGAGTCAAAGTTTAAATCTGAGTTTAATACTTTTGATTTATAATAAAATTTTGGCACTGTAGTTTCCATCTTCTTTTTTGAAAAATAGCATGGGAAAAGAAAAAAAGAGGGTGGGAACTACAAGGAGTCTAAAATTCTTACCTATTTGACAATTTGCTAGCGACTTTCTTCTGTATCCTTAGAGCCAGATTTGAAGAGGAGAATAGTGTATTTTCCGAAATATCTAAAATTTAAAAATCCTCAAAATATATTTTTAGAAAAAAATTTCTGAAAGTAATTATCATAAGTTAAATCCAATATTTTTTAGGATTAAACTAGACTAATGTATAAAATTTTGTGTAATTATACTATGTATGGAGTAATTTTAGTCGTTTATTTACAAACATCATTAGTTTATTTATTGATAATTTTGAGCAATTAATTTTTTCAAGCTGCCTAAAATACGTACCCTTGTCTTCACTAGTGGACGCTGATTCTACAGCCAAGTTTGTGCGATTGCAGAAAACCCTCGAGGTGCAATGTTGCATTCGTCGTTTGAAGCGCTGCAGAATTGAGGGCATTTTTGCAATTTTTAAAATTCAATTCCCAAAAATTCTATAGGTTAGCTTTGTTAATAATGTCCAAACGAACTGTTAGTAGTTGTGTTAATGTAGTTCTGAAAAGTTATTATTGAATCATATATGAAATGAAGTTTAGATTCGGAAAACTGGAAAAATAGAATTCTTTTAAAGAAAATCGAGAAGAATTCCAAGTAGTTTTAAAAATATAGAAAGAAATGAAGGTTAGTTGAAATGAGACAGAGAAAGACAAGTAATAGAGTAAAGTAGAGAGAAGAAAAGACAGGCGTCCATTTCGCATGCAAAAAACACGAAATCTGGCGGGGAACTTTTCAAAATCAAGGCTAAAGGAAGTTTCAAATTAATACTTCAATAAAGCTTCATTAACCTTTTAGAATCTCATGTTAGCTTCATGAATTTAAATTGAATTTGAAGGCCTATCAAAATGGAATGAATGACTGATTTAAGGGACAATTTTATACGAAAATTCTCCAGAGGTGGTGGACTTGATAAGATTTCTGACCATCTACCTTTCAAGATTCGAGAAAGATGTCAAATTCAATGATAATCAAGGCTGATATCTTATCAACGACATAAATATGTTATCCATTATCAATAGCGGTAATTTGAGTTGATATATCTGGGGATAATCGATTAATTTGCCTATTTAGATACGAAGATGATCTAATTAACTCGTCTTATAAGATGCCGTAACAAGTTTAAAAAGTTATACAACTGACTATTCATTCGTAAAATTTTCAGAAAAAACAAGAAATTAGAATAACCTAATGCATCACACCCAGAAGAACCTTCTCATTTAATATCGAAAACATCAAATACTTCAAGATAACTCGGAAAGTTTCAAAATTATTGTTGATGCCGAAATTTGGTAGATCGAAAATGAGGGGAGAAAGAAGCGATTTTAAGGCCAGTCTCTCTTGCTTTCTTCTTTTCGCGTGCTATTTTTCGCTTTCTAGCTACTAAAACTAACTGCACCACTCGTCCCTCAGATTTTGGCATCAACAACAACTCTGAGCAAGCTCAAAATCATATGCAAGTGTAACCGAGTGTTGTGCATGAAACATAACAATGAACAAAACAAAGCAAAACCTCGGTTTAGTAAGCATCTTAGCCAGCAAACTGATAAATTGATATGCGGAATGATAAGGTTGATGCAAAAGCTGGAGAGAAAAAATATGCTGGAAAGTAAAGAGAGAAAAGCGATCTCTATCATTGATAATAGGTGCGAAAAGCTGGTTTGCGCATACGTAATAATTCCCCGATATGCTTATCTGAGACATCGATTTCCAATAATCGACAGAAATCAATCGATCAAGAGAATATCGTCATGCACTTGAATAATTTCAAGGGAGCTGTATCGAGTCTCTAAAAATCAGATTACTCAAGAAAATATTTTATAATTTATACTATGAGTAAAACGCTGAAAATGTTATTTATTCGCTTTCGAAATTTGATTGATTCAGATCCTTATCTAAGAGTCGTCTAAAAACTGAGTAAAATGCTGAAAAATCAATATAACTCTGAGGATTCGTCGTGATTACACATGTATAATTTATTTTGAACGATAATATTTCTCTGTCAGACTTCAAAAAAGCGTGAATGTCATTTGATCGTAGAGCGACTTGTTCTGATGGCAGAGAGTCGAACCGAGTTTTTTTTTTCATTTAAAAAATTGTCCCAATCAATCAATATCTTAACTTCATTGTGAAAATCAAACTAAAAAAGAACTAAAAAGAAAATGAAATAAAACGAGAATTAACATATTTTTTTTTATTTTGAACGTTAATTTTTTAAAGATATTTGCAGTTTTTTTCAAACAAAAGCAAATGTCATTTGATCGTAGAGCGAATTAGTTTGTTGGCAAAGAGTCGTGTTCAGAAAGTCGAGCCGTGTGTTGAGCGATGCGATGGGACTGGACAAAATTGAGTATATTTAGGTAATTCGCAAATTCACAACTTGAGGAAATAGCATGTACGATTAAAAGAGGATAAGGAACATGCTATTTACACAAGTAGAACAGTTTTCCAATTACCTAAGGAAGCCGAAATTTTCCAGAAACTCGTACACCTCTTTTTTGTATCTGCCGGAAAACGAGGATAGGTCCCTAAAAAAATAATCTATAAATGTCAAAGAACAATATGGAAAAAAAAACTTGAATCCTTTTTTATAATAAAACGTTTGTTTCGGAGAAAAACGTTAAGAAAATTTATGATAAAAGCGCCTACCTAGTCAGAACCATGGTTGGGTATTTTATAGGCGTGCTCAGCACCATGTATTCATATCGTCGCTTTATAATGCTCCAACCACCCAACTTAACAGGAACGTCTAAATTTTAAAGCTTCAGATTTCTGGCAACCTGAAAACCTCAAGTCTTCAAGCCATGCGAAATAGCGTGAGAAAGGAATCGTTTTCCCTATCATCCCTCACTCGATTTGACATGGCTTAAGGCTTCCAAATAGCTTTTTTTTTTTTTGAAAATATAAAAAAAAAAAAAAAAAAAAACAAATTACAAGGACACTGGTCATTCGGATGACCCGTATTGAAAAACACTCCCGCCGCCTCTCGGCCAGTCATAGTACCAATTCCTAAATCATAAGCTTCATTCTTTTTCATAAAATTAGAATAAATCTTTAAAGTGTCATAGTCATGTATTTCGAGTCCAATATGTGAAAGGTCGAATTATGCTAATTTTTCAGTCCCAAAAAAGGCCCCCTGTAGTTACCACGTCCCATTTCGCAACCTATTATTTATCGTGGCCATCAATAGACCAGTTATACGTAAGACTTATCTAGACTTACGCCCTAGCTTTATGCATGTGGCGCATCCCCTAGGAATACTCCAAATCACTGAGTATTTACTATAGCTTCTTTAGTTAGATTTCTTTACAATATTTTCTGTAGGTGTAAATATTTGATAGCATTTTTTGATATTGTTAGTTTATACGAACTTACTAACCTTCATACGACACCACTTCTCCGCTCCGATTCGCGTATAACGTCGATGTAAATGTCGCTGAGAACTCGGCTTTGCTTATCAAGGAGACTAAAATCGTTCGTTTTCTCCATTTAAAATTTTCGACTTACAATAGAAAATCGGACATGAATCTGGATGGAATTTTGCAGTGTCGACTGCCTAAAAATAATATTGTTTTGTTATATTTTATATTTGAGTTCACAAATTCCGAACCTCAAAACTTAAACAAGTTATAACTATTATGGTTTTACATTATTATGAATTATGAAATATCCGTAAAATCTAAAATAAAGTCCAACCTATTATAGAAGACCACCTCTGGAGGAACACCGAAAAATAAAATCATGGATGATAATTTTAGATTTTACGCTATGACTTATTCACCTTCTCATGTTGTTTTAAGCTATTCCACTATTCTTATATTTGTAAAATATCGATTTTTTAATTTGTGATTTTTAAAAAATGTCAATTATTTCAATGATACTTACCACATACCACTTGCCCATGAGTTGGTCGATTTGGATGTCGGCCATTTGATGAAACAGCCCGTTGTATATCTTCTTCGCAACCTCCTCGCCGTTTAGCATACTCATGAACTAAAGTTAAAAAGATATTATTGATTGGGAGAGAACACGTCGATATTCAAAAATTACACGCTATTCGCTTCGTTTCTCTTCTACGCAAGTATTTCACTTCAAATTCGAATTCTAATTGCGGAATGAATATCGACTTTCTCACCAATCAGCGATATGTTGTCAAATGAATAAAAGTGCATAACTAACCTGAGCGATCTGATCGAATCCGAAGTCCCTGACATTTTTCTTCTGACAATTCGCTGCATAGTTTTCGAAAATCCTCAAAACCGGCACTTTTAGACCGGGAACGGGAATTCCTGACAGATACAGAGGCTTTTTATTACCAGCTAATATCGTAGAAAATAAAGTAAATAATGATAGGAACTTCATATAATAAATCATTTCTTAAATAAATATCAGAAAAAACGATTTAATCGGAATTTTTCAGGATTCGGCAAAGTCAGTCGATATTGTCTTCTTTAGACGATAGGATTGGATTTGTTCTCTTATCTCTGGAGTCTCTCAAATGTCCACTATCTTTCCCAAACCCTTACCTAACATACACATCACTACCGAATTGACCTACTAACGGAAATAGAATCAGGTAGGTAGAAAGTTGTGGAGTTATTATTCGCGAAATCACATGCAATGCAAATGTTTAGTGTAATAAATAAGATAATAATTTTTTCTCGAGTTGGCATCTATGGAATCTCAAAATTAGCATATTACATCTCAAATCACTCTTTAGGACGGAGTCTTTCTAAGACTCGAATAACCCATAGAGGGGGACTGCATTGGGAAGAAAGTCCTCCTACCGGAATATGCTCCATATGAGCTGATATAGGACCTTGGCTCCCATTCACAAAAATAAGGTTGGTTTCACCCCGCTCCCTTCTGCAAGCGTAGGGCACGCTTTTTCGCTATTCTGAGCGTGGCTTCCTGACATCGCATTGAAGGTACAAATAAAACTTTTTTGCTATAAAGGCTTTTTGAAAATGACCACTAATTACCGTACTTCCCAGAATAACTCACTTTAGAGTGGATATTTTCGAGGGGTGTGTTAACATAAGTTGATCAATTTTCGATATGCTATCAATTATTTGTTTCTCTTAAATTTATTCGATCATATTTAAAACAAAAAATTAAATTTTCTGGTAATGACATTGCCGCAAATAATGGGGAATAAATGACAGGATCAGGGCTGTCTGAAGTTCGAAATAATCGAACTTGAACTGAACTGAACTTCCAGACAGTTCAAGATTCAGTTCAGTTCGTAAAACCTTGATTAAAAGGAATATTTATTTCAGTTGCAATTATCCCTTATCACTTTTGGATGTCTTCGAGAGTTATCTTTATTATGCTCATTGAAATTAAATTATTATTTCACATTTATTGAATAAAATTGCTATATGAAATCTGAGATTATTATAATCAAGCTTTATTTTATGTCAATTTGTCCGACTTCGCGCCATTCATTCGTTTGTGGATCGTATTCCTCGATTGAATTACAAAAATCTTCAGGATTTTGAAATCTAAATTAACAAATATTTGGTATAAAGACATGCAAAATCTCAGCTCACCCTCCGACTGCATACAATTTCTCGTTAGCGACAACAAGCGAATGATGATGTCTTGTATAATTCATATCAGCGATACGAGAAATTCGACGGTCAACTGGGGCTGAGGGATCGAAACACAGACAGGATTTTAATATACCAAAATCATAACTAAATACATAGATATACTATTTATCATATAAAATTAATGACCTTGATCCTCCAGTAATGTAAATTTTTCCATTTAGCGATGCAACCCCGAAAAGATCTCGTTTTTTTGGAACTTCCCCAATTTCAATCCATTCTCGTTCATCGTCTGATAATCGATATATCTTTCGGCTATTTCTTCCATCAATAACTGAATATCCATAATTACAATAATGAATATGCTATAATGTGACCGTATAAAGTTTCATCGCATATTATTGTCTGAGTCCATCTAATTGGAACAGGAAAAGCAGGTCCTGTTTGCCATGTTCCATCTATTAAAACCTGAATAAATCATTTCATGGACTTTCATTCGATCTTCTTACATCAACGAGATTCCTATATCCACCCAAATAATACAACTTGTCTTTGAAATAAGTCAAAAATGCACCACTACGCCATCCACGAGGATCTGGGCCTGTAAAATTCTTTGAATCGATCATTCATGGAGTTGTTGAGCAGACCTTTTGAAATTTGTCGAGTATTCAAATCATACATTTCAAATAAGTTCTTTACGCTGTCAATTCCAAAAATCTGAAAACTAAGAGATTATTCAAAGTGACGAACATAAGAATTTACTTTGTTCTGTGTAGTTGCTACTTCATATGACCAATACCAATTGTGGAATTTTGCAATCTCTTCCACTGAGCAGGTAGATGAATTGAATAAACATATCCTTCCTTCACGTTCATTATTATTTCGATAATAAACTAAATTACTACGGATTATTTCAAAATCTCTTACTTAGCTTTCAACATAATTTCTTACCATAAAATAAAATGTTATGCGAATTATTGAACGAGTTATCTCCACCAATCTGTAAACTATTGATATTTCGGGCTAATCTATTCATTTCATTATTAATCAATGGGATTTCAATTCCTTTCGGAAAGTATCACTTCCATTTTAGTAATGAATTATTTATTTTTAAAATGCAAAACAAGCAACATTTTGGATCGCCCTAATCAAGTCCCCCAACGGTTTATGATGGGTTGAAGCCTTGCAATAACTTTTAGACAGGAATCATGCATGAGGAGACCCTGTCGCACCGATTTTGTGCTTTTCCGCTGTAAAATGATATCATTTTGATAAAAGTAATTTATTACAGAAAATTAAATTTGAATCTTAAACTTACAGGTTTGGAAAGAGGATTTGTAGAAGTTTCCATAGGTTCATCACTCATTTCGATTAAATTTGGTTGACTTCGAGAATTCAATCAATGCCTATCAACGGCTTCTTCGCATGTTATAAAGTGAGCTAATATTAGTCAGTAAGACAAATATTGGGAAGATTACAAATATAGGACGGTGGCCTAGCAAGCTTTTACATTGAATGAGAATTGGTAAGAAAATAGTGACGTCGAATATTTTGCGAGAAAAAAATTTATCATAAAATGAATGATTTCGACAAATGATTAGGAATTAAAAATAAACAAATGAAAGAATTTTAATTGGATGAACAAGAATCTGCTCAATTTCGAATGCCATTCAAAGCGTTATCTCGCATTCAAATGAAACATGCTCAGGAGGATGAAAGAGCTTGAATTAAAAAATATCTTGAATAATATTTATTTCAGCTGCAATTATCCCTTATCACTTTTGGATTTCTTCGAGAGTTATCTGTATCATGTGCATCGAGTCATTATTGATTGGAGAACGCGTCGATATCCAAAAATTATACTATTCGTCTCGTTTCTCCTTTACGTGACTCACTACTTTGCCTCCCAAACTCGGCTTCTAGTTGCCGCTGCATGTGAATATCGATTTTGCTCTTCAATCAACAATGCAATTCCACAATTCTCAACTTAAAGCTTGAAACTTTCATTCCAAAATATTATAAAATGAGATCAATATGATTATTTGTATTAACAAATTTTTATTTATCCCCCATATCGATTATCGTGTGGTCTAACTTCTTCTCTGATATTTTATTAGATTTTTCCCAGGCTTCTAACGACTCTAAGCCAGCTCTTAGTTCTTTTTCGTCTACGGATAATTCTACCTGAAAATCAATTGTCTAAAGAAAGAAAAATTAAGTTAAAGGCCATAAATAATAGTAAAATATCATAAGCTAGAGAATTTCGTGTATTTAGAAACTCGTAAATCATTTTATTAAACACTACCTTATTGTCTTACAAATTTGGATTATTTTATCAAATTAATAGGGATTCAACTTACAATGGAGCAACTGAATCTTCTATGTACATTCGGCGAATCGATATCTCGATAGAAATAATTCTGAAATTGTAAAAATTCAAGATCTAATCAGGCCTAGGGAGGGCGATCGTCAGAAACACATTGCGGCCTATCCCCTGTATATTTTCAGAGCAAAGTTTTGTCTCTAACTATCATCAACCAAAAATTTCACTTTTGCGATCTGCCCCCTATAGTTTCTTTTCGTCTGGCGAAAGTGCTCCCTAGCTCTGAATCGAATTAAATTAAGAAGAAGTTAAATACCATATCTGAAGCGCCGATAGTCAAAGACCTCGTTAATCTGGGGCTCTAAATAATAAAAATAGAGAGAAAATCGAAAATATTTAAGAAACCTCCTTAAAATCTTCGACCTTCTTCTTTTTGCCTAGATTTCGTGACTCCTGTTTGTAGATAGTGCTGGCCAGGTTTTTGACTTTTTGCCTTAGAATTCGGAACGAGTTGTTGTTTTTTCTGGTTCGGAAAGATTTGTAGTCCTTCACCGCTTCCTCGAGTTCTTTTTCGCGCATCTAAAGGATGACTTATTTTCCTCGTGAATAAATTTTAGCTAAAATAATGATCCCTGAACTTCCCATACTAAAATTTATATATTCTAGACATGAACATGAATTTTAACCCTATCAAACACCTTACGCTAAATGCTATTTTTTCTGTGAATATATATTTCTAATTGCTAAATATTTCGAAAAAAAAAATGAGTTTCAACAAACCCCAACCTCTTCATTTTTCTTCTTCTTGTACATGTAGTCTCGACGTTTCTTTGACACTATCAGCCAACTTATCTTGGTTAGAAAAAGTGATAATTCGGCTATGGAGAACACGCTCATGCCCAGGAACAGGCCCATGTTGCCGCCCATATCACCTGCATAGATGGCATGAATTTGAATTTTTAGGCGAATTTACTCAAAATCTGGGTTATCGATGTTCCTTGGACTTGGCGGTACTCGGTATGCGACATATCACGAAAGAATACATTGATGGTGACTCCATTTTGTCTAAATTCGAAAAACTAGCTTTTTCTTTGTATAAAAATGCAAAGGTATGCCCCTTTCAGAACTTTGAAGACAATTCAATACCTAGCATAGGTTGAATTCCATTTCGTGTTTTCATTTGATCTCAGATATCTCAGGGCACTGGTAGTAAATCCCTGCCCGTAAGAATTAAAGGCGTGGAAAACCAAACTATTGCATTCAGGCTTACATTCGCGGCATAAAGGCATTTCTATTTCTGCTGAAAGTCGAATATAAGACCTTGCGATTCATGAAGAATGATTAAAATAGGAGTCTGAGATAATTTTGTCATCTTCACATGTAACAAAAATCATACCTCCACAGAAAGACTTATAAAAATGTACCTGTATCAGCATTCTTGATCTTCATCGAAATACAATCTGAGGTAGCTTTCGGGGTGCAGGTTTCAAATTGATGATCGATGTTATAAACCGCGGGAGCGCAACCGCATAGCTCATTGAAGTAGCGAGCTTTACAGAAATGCGCACAATTCGCGAATGAATACGGTAATGAAGTCGTGTAGTTCTTAGGCCAATTATGGGTGCAGTTGCCCCATTCTTCTTCGGGAAGTAGGATGTACTGAAGAATATGAGTTCTTATGAATGTTTTTTTTATAATAAAGTTGAAGAATGTTTTTGTGTTTATAAGAAATGTTTTCCTCTCTTAGTTTTCATAAATCTAAGAAAAATCTTGTGTTAAGCATAAATTATTTTGAGATTTTAAAATAGATAAGCAAACTTACCCGATTACTCGAGATCGCAGAATAGGATCTGAATCCCGGAGATACCGAAATTCCCTCGGAATTTAGATAGGCCAAGGTGTTGTTCGCGTGGACATAATATCTGAATCCATTTTCATAGGCTGCTGAAGCCGCAGATCCTTGAGTCAATTGCTCGTCAGACTGGGCGTCCAGGATGATTTGAAGTCTGAAATAATCGAATAATTAAGGTAACTAAATAGCTCATTGTGATAATTAGTCTAATTGAGTTAATTACCCAGCATCAGCCCCGGCGGCGGTTTGCTTTTGCATCCATGACCGTTTACTTCGACCCAGATCGAGAGCGTAACATTTGCCGAAAGTCGTCATGAAGGGGTTAGTGTAATTGCAACAGTTGAATCTAAAAATGAAACTTGTAAAAAAAATACTTATGTTTCAGAAGATATAAGATTTAAATGAAATCGTATATATAATTTAGTAGAAGGAGCGAATTGTTGATTTGTTAATATAAAAACCGCCTTACCTTCTTCCAGCGAAACTACAGACTCGAAACATTTCTTCGCATTCAAAGCCAGCATTATCCAGGAATTTAGTGATATTGAATTCAGGGTGCGATTCTCGATAGATGTCATACTGTTGGTCGCCTAAAAGCTACACTTAACTTAAAAATAAACCAATAAAAAGTTCTACCCAAGTGCAGGAAGGTTCGATCTTCCGATAGAACATAGGGATCGACGTTCGACTGTAAGATATAATCCAATAGTTCATCGGGAAAATCGCCGGTAGAATTTATTTCTAAGTTTGTTTTTGTATTCACATTAATGTTTTAACACTTACTGTCAATATAACTCCTTTTAATCTCATTGAAATTACAAATAGTCACTATAGGAAAAGCTAGACCTTCATCGGAAATAATAAATGAAACCTAAGAATCGGTATTATTGATTTTATAAACAGAATATATATGTGAACCTGAGAAAGGGTCGGTTTATTTAAATATATGCACATTAGGCAATACATTTGCCAAATCAGTAATAAAGTGGCGGTTATTGTCACACAAACCCAGAAATAAGTGGATAATCTGAATTTTTCTTTCTTCCGGCATTTTTAAAAATAGTCCGAACTTTTTCCCATAGTAAATTCGTTTAGGGCCGTGTAGAGTTGTGATATCTAACAATTATATATATTATTTAAATTCGAATTTTACTTCACACCTGAAAAATGTTTAGCTTCTCTCTCCAGAGAACTCAAGTTCTCGTACTGCTTTCGGACTTTTTTTATTCGAGTTACAGGAAGTTCGAGTATAACTTGGGATGCTCGTTTCTTGAAGGTTACTAATCTTGACGAGTATTTTTCTCTGCAAAATCAAGTATTCAATGTTAATTTCAAATATGATATACCGAAGTTTGTTGCTGGAGTTGCTAGATGATAAAGATTCAGAATCGGTAAGGCTGAATACAACCTGACGATTTTCAGCAGGGACTATCTTTCGACAGCTAAAATTCAAATTTATTAAATGAAAATAAATAAATAAAGGAAGAATTAGACCTACTCTGAACTTGCCTCACTCGTGGGATCACTGATAGTGGGCTGCATGAGAATTTAATGAATTCAAACAATCGATCAGGAACTCAAATTTTATGCTGAAATAAATCCGATTTTATGGACCCCATGATAAAATATATCTTATATAAAGGATATATTTCAGATTATGTTATCCAAAATTGGCTTTTCGTATTCCACACCTCACTTTTTTGAGAAGATAGTAGAGGAGGAAGATAGGGGAAAAGGAAAAAAGTGGATGTGGAATACAAAAGACCGTTAAAATTAACAACTTCAGCTCCTAGATAAAGTTTAAGTAGAATTAAATCTAAGATTTGAAGCCTGTTCTAGAATTTTTCCTACCTAACTTAGTTTTAAGAGATATGATAATGAAAGTGGTTGCTCTAGTATATGAACGGTTATAGTAATTTTATTCCAGAGTATATATTATATGGAAAAAAATAATTGCTATAGAAGTGATATCTTACCTATTTGATTCTAGAACATATGATTGTGGAAAAGTCACGAATGATTGTACGAATGCTCCTGAAACAAAATAAAATGAGTTTCTCTTTCGGAAGATTTTTCATTTTCCTAAAATGACTCATAACGACATAGTGTTTGGAGACAATCATAAGAACCCAACAATAGAAAAATAGGGGGTCATTTCGATGAAATAAATAAAATCTTAGTTGCAATTTTTAAATTTATTTAGGGAATGGCATACTGATTAATGATAATAATAATTATTATTTAAGAAATTATGTTTGTGTTATTTCATTTTAAAGAAAGTTACAATTAATTTAGCTATGATAAAACATAAGAAACATTATTATTATTAAGAGGATAATTAAATTCAATATTAGAGATAAAAAGTAGTTGATAAGCTATATAATAATAACCAATATTTTAAGTTAAATTAAAGTGCAATAAAAATCAATAAATCAAAAATATAAAAGGTAGTAAACATAAACAATAATGTTTACACAAACGATTTCAACCATTCCATTCAGCCTCGTTTCAAATGCGCCTCTTTTTATCGACTAATCATTATTTTTATCTTTAAATCTACACCACACGCCGTTTTACACATTCCTTGCCAATGTTTTATGCATAAAAAGACGCTATTCCTTAATTAGTAGTCGGAAATATTAGCATTTTATCAGGAATCATCAAAATGATGCTATTTTTGATCGAAGCTCGCGACAAACTTTCGAAACTTTGCTCTATTTATAAAACAGTGCACAATAGCCTATAAAAACCTGCGAATTATAAAGATTTTATGTTTTAAGTTCGAATTTTCGGAAAGCATTGTTAGATTTAAGGCCGCATTCAGATAGTACGAGGTTAAGCCTGATAGAATTCAAATGATAGAGGTCTAAAAATAGAACTTCGTTGATTAATCATCCATTAATTGGCTTATCGGTCTGTTCCGGAAGTTCGAAATGATAAGTGGGTTAAATTGCAAGTGCTCTGTAAATATAGCCATATGATATTGTTGTTTATTTCATATAAGTTAATATCTTATTTATTTTAATTAAGAAATCTCATAATAGCACACAAATGTATACATTGATTGTTACAATAGTTTTCATTGAGATTGTTTCAAAATTTAAAGCATAAGTAAAAACGAATTTTACTAAATCGATATCGTATTGATTCCCTTGACATCAATTTGACCGTCGTCGATTCGTCGTGGCACGTCATCTGAATCACATGTGTCGTCGTGGTTCGGATTCTCAGCGTCGACGCCCAAACAGGCTTCTTTGACGTCTTCGATCTTCTTCATTTTTCTCCAGCGAGCACGGCGGTTTTGGAACCAGACCTGAGAGCTTCATTTTTAATGAATTACATGAACAGCTTTATTACAAGTTTTATGTAAAAATTTATCTTCAAAAATAAAGAGTAATTTACTAAAGAGGACGCAATTTCAACTGAAGGATTTAATTATGAATTGGTTTTCTAGCGCTCTCAAACTTATAAAATAATTCAAAGATAAAACGAAATTAATGGGTTGAACTATAAATTTCATCATTTTAGAATTTTAGACACATGAAGAATTCTCCAAACCTGAACCCTCGCTTCAGTCAAGTCAATTCGCATGGCTATGTCTTCACGGGTGTAGATATCAGGGTAGTGCGTCTCAGCGAAGGCCCTTTCAAGCTCCTGATATTTCTACCTTTTAGAATGTGTTTAAATCTATGAAACTGTTTGCCTTTAGTTGGCTAGAGGTAAATGTGGTTCGGATTCGGCGTTGTTTCCGTCGTTCCGCAGGGTTTCCTGATCCACAGAGGGCTCCTGAATTCAAACCACCTATATTGGTGGCCGCTTATATTCCACATCCCACTTTTTGAGGAGCGAGTAGAGGAGGGAGATAGACGAAAAGGGGAAAGTGGGTGTAGGTGTGAAATACAAGAGGTCCTTATTGGGTAACTTTCAGAAATTTCGAAGATTGAAATAAAAACTAGTTCAGTGATTCGAAAAGTGCCGATGCTATTTTAATTATCACCAATTTAGAAATTCTTTCAAAATATCTTTCAAAAGTTTTGAAATATTTAATCTTATGATTATTTAGTGATTGACGAGTCCAAGACGTTTCAAACTATTCGAATAGATCAAGGAAATTAGAAATCCAAAAAATTACTAGATATCGTCGGGAGTAAAGTCGTCGTAGCTGCAGCTGCCCGGGTCATAGCTTCATGCTGGAGGCTGCTCTTCTGGTAGAGGGTATATGGCAGACCTGAATTTCAGAAATAAGATTTTTCACTCATCTTACTACAAGATAATAACATAAGAAAAATCTGTCTGTAAACACAGGCGGCCTAAGATTTACCAGAGTTGAAGAACGCTTGCAGCGATTCTTGAGTGGCCTGACGGTACGACGACGCTACTGAAGCGGCAGTTGTAGATGGCACTGGCACTGGTACAGAGGAGTTGCATTGGGAGGAAGATGACAGCGATCTAAAATTACAGTCTTATAAATAGACGAACATGAAACTTCTACTATCATTTAGATAGAGAACGCAAGCAGGTTCACGAGAACCATATTCCGCTATTATTTTTGGCTCAGAAAGATGTATTCTGGTGTAACTAAGACTTTTGATAGGCAAAAAAACCAGATAAAAATTGATTTTGAACAAGAGTCAGTATTTTTCAGATCTCACAAATAACACGTTTTTGCAAACTTCAAACTATTTGCAGGTTTTTGCAGGGAAAAAATACGCGCTCTCTACATTTGGATATTCCGTTCTGCTTCGTATTATAAAAGCATGCATGATCAGTGAGATTGGATAAATTGCGATTTTCATGCTTTTTCTTTGTCAATAGGTTATAAGATGATCTTTCAAGTTATTGTCTAAACGAAGGTATACTTTATGGAGAAACATCATAATATTGATGTCACAAAGAGTAAGACTCAGAATTTGTCCTCTAACTTACCGACTTCCAGTTGCCGCTAGGTAAGGATTGGCATATTGTGGATAGATATGCGTGGCGGCAGACTGCGGATTACCGTATGCATTCGAGTTGTTCTGCGCTGCGGTCAAACCCATGTTCATCTGGGAAAATCTCTAATTCAGCAAAATTCGAGATTTGGGAAAATTTGGTTAATTTCAAAAAGAAAGCTGTGATCGAAAATGTTGAACTTCCCAAAAATTTGTTCATCTGAACTTACCTGAAAAGGATTGGCCATTGAATTGCCATCTGTGGCTTGAGCGAAGTAACCGTAATCCATGATTTGACTGAATATAGAAAATCAAGATTTTGGAGTTTAATCAATGAATTTTATCGAATATTTCTGCCGTATGTTAAGCATTCACGTAAAAATCTCCACAAAATTCCATTAAATGCACCAACTTTGATAGAAATTTGATAGGTTTCAACAACTTTCATCTCAAGTCAATGAGTTGCTCATCCAATCGATTTGATCTGTTCATAATATTTCGTTTTAAAATCATCAAAATCGTCTAACTCGTTTTATTCCTCACCTAATTATTCCTCAAATCTAAATAAAATAACTCAAACCTCTGAGAACTAAATGAATCACGGCCAAAGGACGAATATAATTATTCCCAACAAAATCGAATATGAAAATAAAATCAAACGCCGGCTGGATGAGATTTAGGCCGTTAGCAAATCGGATATATGAAATCCGGGAGATCCAAGAGGGGCGGGACTTGAAAAGATGGAGGGAGATTTGGGATATCTCCAATTGGCTCGTGGATGAAATGAACTTCTGGGCTTTTGTAATTCTGAATGTTTTTTTCGCTCTTTACTTTATCAATATTTTCTGAAGAAAATCATACGATTTAGTGTATTTTTCAATTTTTTCATATTAAATTGGTTATTCTATCATCAGTTTTCTTTGTCGTTTGTTGAGTTATTTATCATTTAGCTAACTTAAAACTATTCTTTTCAAATATTGAAAAATTCAGATTTAGAAATCATCAAACTTAAACTTTTAAAAGCATTGCTGATCCCATTCAATCTGGGACAATTCATTACCGAAAAATGGAAATCTAGCCAATGCGCTATTCGCGCATAATTAGAATAATGGCATAACAACATTGCATCGGACGTAAGGACAAGTGGTTGGGGAAAATAGTACTGAGAATGAAGAGAGAAAGAGGAAGACAGATAAAATGCCATAAGGTCAAGTAGTTCCGAAGAAATACATCTCTTCTAATCACCTAGAATCTAGGAATTACTTCAACACATGTTCTCATGTTATATCTAAACTTCCAAGTGGGTGGGATTACTGTAGGCATGGATTTTAATAATTTTCCTCATAAACGTGTCAAAAGTATATCTACGTTTCAAATCTATCTGCATAAAAACCTACAATTTTTAGGGTGATCTTGCGGGAATTTCTAATTTCAATATCTTAAATCGTAGATTTCTCAAAAGTATCTATGTCCCGATTTTTCTAGCATCATAACAATTTTATGTTGATATTTGATGGCCTATTTATGTACAATGAAAACTCAAAGTCTATTTTCAGAGTTACCGTATTCCTTATTTCTCCCCTCATATAAGCCCGAAAGCAATCAGCTAGATTTGGTTGGGTCTCCTCTTTTAGAAGATAGTCGGATTTAATCAAGTTAGTATCTGTTCCAAAACCTTCTCCCATTTGATACAAGTCTTTGGCATTTCTATTTTTTGTAAGATAAAAATTTTGATTTTTTTCAAACCAACACATCTTTATTTTGACCCGAATAAATGGCCTCAAAGATAATGATAAAACTTTAAACAAAAAAGAAAACAAAAATAGAAAAGAAAAAATAGAGAAAAGACATCATGTATAGGCTAACAATGAAAAAAAAAACACTTGGAAAAAGAAAAAAAATACAGACAATCACATTATCTATCATCATGCTAAATTTAAGGGAAAAAAACAATAGAAAAAATAGAAACAATAAATCTGGATTTTACAATAGACAAAATGTTTTTCTTTGACGTAAAGCTTCATTCATTACAAAATCAAGCATTTTAGAGTGTTGTACTGGGGAGGGCTATCAATGTTTAAACACGCGCGCGTCTAAACATTTAGTCTTGGTACTGGAGTGGTTGAGGTTGAAAGAATAATTCAAAAGTCGAGTTTATTTTGTTTGGAAAAGTTTAGGAAAAAGCCCCCGAAAATTCTCATTTTACACTATGCACAAGTTTGATCTTTCGTAAAATTTGCATTTTAGGGAAAGGGTACGTTTCACAAAAATCGACTTTTGCAAAAGACCATTTTCGGGACCAATAGAGAAATGATCATCTACTTGGATAAGGATAATAAATAGAAAGAGGTAGGAAGTGTAGATGAAGGGCGGGGAGAAAATTCTGGGGGAAAATGGGACCCGCTCAGGTACACGACACGATGCGTCCGTACTGGTCCATCGATGTGATCGAGTTGCCTGAAAAATGGAAGAGTTTACAAAAAAAATAGTACCGATATAAAAATGGTATCTAATGATATCCTTTTCTCAAAATTGATAGATACCAAAATGGTACCAAATGGCATCTTCTTCTCAAAAATGGTAGCCCTTACCATCGCTGACTACCATTCCGGAGCGAGAGACGTGGACGCGCTTGGGGCCCTTCTTGACGAACGCTTTGTCGTTTTCCTGGAAAAATCGGTCAAGTTAGAAATTTCAGTTTGTAACACACAAAAATTATATCATTTGGCTTAGATTTGTACGCTGATCACTTTGACGTTAATCTTGTCAAGTTATTATTTTAAAATTCTTGAAAAGTTATGGAAAATCGATATAGGCTGAATAAAAATGATTTTTTTTACAGAATCAGCTCTAACCTGAACGGCGGCATCCAGATAGCCGGTGCGCACGTGGAGGGTGCCCTTCATGGGATTGCACTCGATGTGACGTGGCTTGTGGTTGATGATGATGTCGCCTAAATTTGTTCGTATTTTTAAGTTGCGATTAAATAGAAACTTTAGGTTCGACGATTCAAAATTTGTAATTTTTGTCAGTTTTTACCGGCAGGCGTCTCACGAATCAGCACTCCGTTGATGTTCATCAGCAAGGAGCCGTCGCTCCTGGAAATATCAATTTTTGAAGTTTCACAAATTAAAGGCGATGCTGGTGGTAGGTGTGTATGCGAAAATTGCAGAAAAGATAAATATCTTTTCGAAAATTCAAAATAAGCCTTTTTTTTTAGATAAAATTAACAAAAATCGGCCACTTACTTTCAGACCTCTCAAAACTTAACCCCCAGAAAAATAGTGCGTCATATCGAGAGAGAGAGAGAGAAAAAGATCATATGTCTTATTTATCTCTCGAAAAGATGCTTTTTCTGGGGATCAAGTTTTGGAGAAGTCTGCTTACTTTCTCTCATAGGTGGTACCGTTAGTGATGATCTCGTCGCAGGCGAATGCGTACTGCTCGCCAGCGGGCGCCTCCTTGTAGAACAGACGCAGCGAATAATCAGTGTCATCCAAAGGAGTGAACTCCAACTCGTCCAGGTTGACTGCAGAAGCGCCTGCAAAAAAAAATCGTGTCCTATATTTGCAGTTACCAAATTTTGACTCTGCCCCCTCGATTACCGATTGATTTATTTTTTTATCATCTGTTTTTACAATAAAAATTTTTTTCTTCGAGATAATACATTTTTGGTCAGTTCTGCAAAAAATTTTCACCCTCGCTCTCCTTTTACCCTTAATGTCACTGGATACGAGGAATGCCTCCTGGAGATGGGACATCGTGAAGAGGACGCCATTCGCGCCAAAAACGGCCATTTTGTCCGAAGCAGAGCCGGGCGCACACAGGAATTTGCTGAGACGTTTTAAAGTTTTTTAGTTGCATCCTTTTTAAATAATAATTTTCGTTATCTCAAAACTTGATCTTTGAACCCAATATAGTTTCGATCTTCGTTTCAGAGAAATGAGTCATAATTACAAGAAGCTCGATTTGTTGCGTTCTTTTACCTGTAGACGGTGTCTCGAGTATGCAATATACGGGCCTTGGAGTGGATGACAGCAGAAGAGGTGCCGCGTGCGTTCATGTAGATCGCGAACATCTGGAACGAGTTGATAATTGTCCATTTTTTCGGAGAGTCGATAAAGCAAATCGATTGTTTTCCTATGCAACTAAATATAAATTTCTGAAGAAATGAATAAGTATCGCGTTTTTCGACCCCACATTATGGCAGACCAGCCTGAGGCTTCTGTCGACGGCCGTCTCGATGATGGCGTGGGATGAGAGGACGATGGAAATCGTGCCTGCCGGCGAGACGTAGATCAACGGGTAGACGGGCAGACCTGTACACAATAAACACCTTTTCTTTAAATCTGAATAATTTTCCAGAAAATCTTTTTGTAATTCTAGGTTTTCAAAAATCATTCTTCGAATTTTTCCATAAAAACGATCATTTTCTCAAATTTCAATTTTTCTAAAAAAAAAACAAAATCCCACCAGCGTTATTCTTCATAGACCTGAGATGGGGCATGAGTGTTTGCTGCTGATTGTAATGATGGTATGTCTTGTGGGGAGACGACTGACCGCTGCTGTTGGAGGCATGCCCGTTGGTCGGCGAATCAAGGTCCGATTCGGCCTTCCTGAAAATGTTCTCATTTTTATTTTATTTTTAATTTCTTTATTATTTACAATCAGATTTCTCAAAACTCGACCCGCAGAAGTGTCGTATTGAAAGAGGACAAGAGCATGTCTTCTTTATCTCCCTCAATAAGATATACTATTTTTGCGGCTCGCGTCTTGAGAAGTCTGCTTATAATTTATTTTAAATTAATTCATTTTCTTATTGTGTTTTTTGTTATTTTTTATACCTGGGAGAGTCACCACGGAACGACTGGTTGGAAAAAGTTCCAGAGCTGATTCCACCGCGTCTGTTGTATCTGAAAATTTTCATTTTTCGAATTTCAATTCTTTTGAAAACTTTCCCTATATTTTCGAAAATCAAAAGATCTTGATAAGTTTTTGCCAATAAACTAAACCAATTCCAAAGGGTCAAAAAGATTCAAGAAAAGTTGAGATTTTCACAGAAAATTCAAGTTTCCAAATAAGTTAAGTTGTCAAATAAATTTGCAATGTTTCAGAAACCTGTTGCCGGTATTGCGAACGTATCTGCCTGCCCCTGGCCCAGCCCCGCCCACGCCATAGGCTTTGGTGGTGATGTAGTTCGGCACATTGTACATCACGTGCATCATACTGTAATCACAGAATAAAAACAACGTCTTTAACTCAGAGTACGGTATTTTGTAGATATCTTGCATCTTTAAATACGGTGATAAGAAGAAATTTACAAAGCGAACAGTACTTTGTAAATATTGCATTTTGGAATACTGTAATAGCTCCAACCAAGTGTATGGTATTTTATAGTCAAGAAATTTTAAACCAGAAAAACAATTTCTAAAGTGGTTCTCAATCGTAGTGATTTAAATAAATCTATTGCTCAAAGTAAAGACTTGG
Organism: Diploscapter coronatus; assembly: GCA_964036155.1. Taxonomy (NCBI): domain Eukaryota; kingdom Metazoa; phylum Nematoda; class Chromadorea; order Rhabditida; family Rhabditidae; genus Diploscapter; species Diploscapter coronatus. Next base: position 40,624,234 of record OZ038422.1, on the reverse strand, counting down.
AGAAATGTCTCGAATCTTCTAAAAAAATATATGAAATAATCATGTTGCAGGATTTTCTCGAATTTGTAAAAACAAAAAAAAAACCGTACGGATATTGCTGGTACTCGACGGACGTGTTCATGTGCGAGTAGATGACGTTGCGAGTCGCCGTGCCGCGCCCGACCGCATAGCCGCCGCCCAAGCCGCTTCCCGAACCGCGGTACGGTCGAGGCCCGTTGCGGTAGTTTCTGGGACTAATTTTAGTGAATTCGGGAATAATTTTTACCTCTTAGTGTTTCTGGAACACATTTATAGGCTCTAGAACAATCTCAAGAACTTCTAGAATAACTTATTGTTTAAATTAGCCTTACAGAACATTTTTGGTAGTTTCATAATCTTCTCGAATTTATAGAACAATGTCATAAACCTTATTTTTCTAGAAGTTTCCAGAACCTTATTTCTAACCTTCCGCCGTAATAGTAGCTAAAATTAGTGCCCGAGCCGCGTGCTCCTCTGCCGCCGCTGCCGCGTCTGCCTTCGTATCCGCCGCGTCTCTGAAAATTCATTGTTCGAGAATTTTTTGGGATTTTAAAAAGTTGTTCCGAATGTTCCCAAATTTTCACAACTGTTTGCGCACCTGCCCGTCCTCCCTTCCGTTTCTCTCCCTCTCCTTAACATTTCCCATGGGCTTCTCCTCCTCCTCGTTGCCTTTTTCCCCTTCGAGTTCCGGCTCCGTCTCCCAGCCGTCCGACTCGTTTCTGCCGCCTTGCTCCGCGGGGTCCGCATCGCTGGAAATCGATATTTCAAAATTTTCAGATAATTCAAGATTTAATCAAATTGAGCTCAAAACTGTTTTATCAGCTTTCTATCAAACTTAGTTTGAAATTGTCTAGATTTTATTAATTATCATTCGAACTAGGCCCCTAACAATGAAAAATTAGTTCTATCACACCTTTATCAGTCATTTTTCATACCTGCTGGCCTGTGTGTCGCACTCGGCCCAGATCTCCTCCTTCATCTCGATAATGCAAGTGTCCGTCGACGAGGCGATTTCTTCCACCTGAAAAATCGATAACTTTGGGGGAAAATAAATAAATTCGAAAAAATCACTAATTTTAAAGGCGAAAATAAGAACAAATTTGGACCTAAAATAAACAATTGTGGAAAAAATCGATAAACTTAGAGATACCAAAAATGGCTATTTGTAAATGTCGGGATGGTGAGATAACGAGACCCTGAATGACGAGAAGTCGTACGCTATAAGTTTAGATAAAGGGATAAGGGTAGGGGTGAGATAGTATGCAAAAAAAAAAAACTCGGTCAGAACCTCTCGTCATTTACTAGAATAGCTCTTGTTATCCCGTGCCAAATACGAGTTGCGATCAAAAATTCGCGAAAAAAATCAATAAATTGGTTAAACAAGTGATGATTTGAGACAAAAATCAATAAATGGGCCTTTTGACTGATTTTCTGGAAAACGAACCTCAGTAAAGGCGTCATCCAGTTCGTTGGAGATCGACATGGCAGTAGAACATGAGGACATTTCTGAAAATGGAAACGATTTGTTGAAAAATAAATTTTGGGCGGAGATCGAAAAATCGACGAATGGGAAATGAACGGGTATTTTCAGATAGACCTAAGGAGGACGATCGTCAGAAACCTCTTACGACCTACTTTCAATAGTTTTTCTTAACACATTTCCCTTTCCAACCTGAATTTGCCAAAACTTTCATTAGTGCTCTCTGGATCTGTTTCCGGGGCAATTTCTTGGATTTTTAGCTTACCTCGTTTTTGAAGCACTCAGTGAGTTGATTTTGGGGACTTAACTTAACGAATCAGATGGGATTAACTGAAAAATTTACCATTTTTCGCGGAAAAAAGTTTTTTTGAGAAAAATTGACAAGGATTTCAGGATTTTTGAGAGACCAACCGACCTTTGAGAGTGAATCCGCAGGAATGACAAAACATTTGTAAGAAATTCAAATTGTTCACTAATTTCGCACTCAACCAGCAAACGCAAGGCGCACACGAATGAAGCGTTGTAGGTGGGGCTTATTTTACGTTGCACCTTGCGGCTCGAAAGTTGGGGCCACGTATATGATATTTCGGTGATGTTCGATAAAATAAGCCGTGTCGGAACTCCGATGAGACTCAGAATCGTTCGCGACGACGTCGGAATGTGAATATACCTTCTAAGGTTAGCCTTCACTTATGATTTTCAGAAAAATGCTTTTGTCGCATTGAATATAACCAATATATGCAAAATTTCGGCATAGGCAACATCTAAATGATTAGTTTAATTTGGATGAAGATTTAAAATGTTGAATAAAAAACTTCACCTATTTTCATAATTCTGATATATTTTTTTCTCTTTCATTAAATCCTTGCATTTTTAGAAAATCTTTTAGTCCAATAGATTTATTGATTAATGATAGTGCTAATTCGAACTTTCATTGATGACTAACAATGAATTATTCATTTCCTTCCTGTCTTTTCACCCTATAAACTGGATGAATCATTCATTTTAGATAGAAAAGATAGGATTTTCTGATTCTATTTGCTTTTCCCTTAGCAATTAAAGCCAGTCGATTTATGATGATGAAAACCCTTGCCAAATCCCATATGTTCGCCCTCTTTTTTATTATTATATAAATTTTCAAACAATTTTTAGTTCAATATATTTATTTTTCATTATTTTTAATAGAAGAAAACAATTTTACTTCCAGTTTCTTTTTCAGCTAACTTTGACCAATATCATATGTCAGAATCGAGTATTTACAATGCTCCAAACCTTCGTTCCTTTGGCGTCTTTCTTCTCTGAACTCTCTCCTTCGTTATCATGTATTACATTCTATTTCTCCTTACTTTCCTTCTCTGAACTCTCTCCTCCCTTATCATATATCACTCTATCTATTTTTCCTTTCTTCGATTTTATGACGACAATTCTACGACTTTCCTTACAATTTACACCGATCGTGAAAGATCTGTAAATCTCGGCTTTTTTATAGCTTTAATCTTGAGTCATATGATTTTTTCTTTACTTTATTTTTAAAATTATTTTTTTTTAATTTAAATATTTAAATTCTAGATAATGAGGCATTTCATTTTGATCTCATTCGTTCTGATTTTATCAATTTCCTTTGCAAATGCTGACTGGTTCGACGATTTGACAGATAAAGTAAGAGTTAATTACTATAATGAACTTACTTTAGTTACCCTAACTATCTATTTAGTTGCACTAATTAATGAATTACTTCAGATCACAGGCGGATTTCATTCTGCAGGTCAGTGGGTGAAAGATACTGCAAGTCCGGCGGTTAGGTAAGTTTGTCGAAGGTTTAGAAAACTTGGAAGTTTGTTTAAATTTAGGGGAAAATTTAACGAGGCGAAAGAGAAGCTACAGGATCCTGAAACACATAAGACTATTAGGGAATGGTTATCCGATGTATGCTATTTTTTGAATTAATTAATTTTAGACGTTATTAAGAATAGTATTGCATAAGTACATGAAATTCATATATTAGAAATTTATGATAACTTTTTAGATCGAAGTCCTATTATTCTTTTTTATTTATTTTTTAATTTAATGAATTTCTCTTTAAGAAAGCCGAGAAAATAGCGAATTTCACGAAGACTGAAATCGCGCCGGAGTTGAAGAAAATCTATGAAGCGGCTACGGCTGATAGCAATGAAAAGAAGGATTAAAATATGCTTTAATTTTAATTTCTGCAATCTTAAGCTTTAAACTACATAATTTGTATACTTATCTAGCATCTCGGAATGAGTTTACTTGTATGTTTAAAATTCTTGACTGTGATATAAAAATTCAGTATATCACTTGGCAATTGCTAAGTGCGCGGAGTGCTGTAATTGAGATAGACGAGAGGAGGAAATAAAAAAAAAATAGTGTGAAAAAGACACACTTCGCCATTTAGTAATTTCCATATTATCACTTTGATAGTACTTTATGCTAAATATTAATAAAATATTTCATATTCTAAAATTTGATTGAGTAGAGAAGAAATCTTCTAATTTAATCCCTAGGAAGTCATGGGAACTTCGGGATTATGCCACATACGAACGAATGTGAAATTTGCTAAAATTGCAATTTTAAAATCTAAATATAATAATAAAAGTTATTAATGAATAGGGCAATTCAAGTTTCCAGGTACACGAGAAAAATCGCTTAAGATTAGAATCTATATAATGCAGGGCAAAATTCGCGTATCGGTCTCATTCACATTCACATTCGATGTGTAAATATCGCTAGTAGACTCTATTTCTTTTGCTTTATATATCCATATCTTCACGTATACGAATTTTCTAAGACATTTTCCTATAAGTCGGAAGTATTTGCCGAGCATAATTTTATAAGTCTAATATCTTACATGATCAAATCTTTTATTCAATCTAAATATATTTTTACATTTCGTAATATATATTTTACAATACATACATGCTCTAAAGAGTAGAGTAATCATAGTAATTAAATTTTACATGAAAAATCTTATAGGAACAATATCTCGTTTGCTAAGTAATTTCCATGCGTTTACACTGCAAGAAAATTTAACCCGTCCCGCCTCTCTTGACTGATCCTCTCTTACTCAGTTCCCCAACCAAAACAATACAACCTTGTGAAGTCACGTTCTTACAACTCTTTCCACATTATCGATTATAAATTATCATTGTTCTGATAGCAATATCAAATTATCATTCATCACTATACGATCGACTTTTCTATCGAAAAATTTATCGAATATCTCAAAACACCTATAAAGTTGATCATTATTTTCGATTTTAGTATATATTTTATAATCCTACTAAAGATATGAATTTAGAAATAGATCTAAATATGGCTAGATATGATTGGAGTTTCACTCGATAAAATATCGATTGGGTTTATTTATATTGATGATGGAAATCGTACCCCTAGACCCCCCATCGTCCGTGGATGAGGTATGAATCATAGTTTCTTAAAACTATTTTTTTACCTGGAAATTAAATTAAATTTTTCATAAATGTAATTGCGATAACAGTGGTACAAGTCTCATATTTTAACAGGCCTGAAAAAATCGATAAGTTTAACTTAGGCGGGATGAAATGTTAAACTTATCATAGCACCTGCTATAATTTAAAGTTAACGAATTATAAAGTATCTAAACAGAGTTTTAAACCAAAGTAATTAATTATCTCAGAATAAAAACTATGATATCCAATTTAAGGATAGAACTCTAAAACCTTAGCAAAAGAGGAATCAATAATTATAAGATATCGAAAATCTTGCTGATCTTAAATCGAAATCTAATATTTTTCGTAATGATGAGATATGTTGGCAATAACTCCTAAACCCTTATCTATTACCATTGATAATAAGAAATCTGGTAGTCAAGGAATAAAATCAATAATTCAAAAATGGCGAGATATCAGAAATCCTATGAATTGAATAATTCCGACAAGCTTGTTGATCCGACCTGCCCTCTCTATGTGACATTTTGACGATAGGCCCTAAGTCCCTATCTCTTTTCCTTGACATATCACCGATTTGTCGTTAATAGCGCGTCAGTTGCTCCTCAGGTCAACCCCCAGTTTGCCCTAACTTTCGGCAGCTTCTTATGCCTCTGATTTTCAAATATTTGAGCAGCTTTTTGCAAGTTCAACCCCTTCTCCTGCTGAAATAATCCATCAAAATTTGCTCTCACCTACATCGAAGATAATTCATCAATCAATCAATTGAAATCTAATTATTATTTTATCAATTTAACTAATCAAACTAATATTTTGTAAAAAATATATATGACTAAGATATTCTATGATATCGACATATTATTAGGAAAACTTGAAAAGATAAACTCTGAAGGAAGCAAGAAAGAGATATAGAGGGCAAGCATAGAGAAAAGCTCAGCTTACACACACTATCTCTATCTTTATGCAATATACCTCCAGGATCTAAGACTCTGTTCGCTTCAGTGATTACGAAACTGACGCCTCCCTAGCTGATCAAATTTATAAGCCATCACATTTTTCTCCAAGTTCGAAGAAATTCGATAAATTAACCTGAAAGACTCCGCGTATTCTTACTAAGACATTATTATTCGTAAGAAACTTGATTCATAAGACTAGGAGTTTGATATACATCTAAGTTAATGAATAATCAATAGTTCTATTTGTTCTATTCCCTCTATGTATTCTCGAAACTCGCGCAAACCCCTCAGGCGGCTTGTACCGTTATTAGCGCGATTGGTAAAATTTATAATTAAATTAATTAAAAATAATTCATCGAAATTCGGAAAATTGATTTTCAGGGCGATAAGTCCAATGAATGGTTGGAAGAAGACAGAGACGATGACGGGCCAGATTGGTGAGGGAACTTATTAAACTTTAAAATTAATTTCAAATTCTTCCACTTTTTCGTTTTTTCCTACAATTCCTAGCAGAACATTGTTGTAGGATAAGACTTCAATGATGTCCGAAGAAAAAAATATTTTAAACTCATAGACCTCACGGTTGCTAAGAAATTTGCATCAGAAATTCCAGGGACAAATACGAAAACACTTTTGCCAAGTACTTCTATCTTTGGTTAAAGTTCAAAATGTCTTAGCTTTCTTTTTTGTTATATGAATTCTTAACTTTGATGCGTTCATCATATAACATATATATGCGTTCTATATTCTATGCATTTCTCAGTGTTCTCGAAATTAAAGAGGGGACCCTTTTAATTATTCATGGCGACCCATTTAGGGGCGCCTCTCTTTCTAAAACTAATTGGGGAAAATTAATTAGTAGTGAGTCTTTTTCGGTCCTAAAGGAAATTTCATTTTCCAAAACATGCCATATTTTGCAAAACTTGTCACTCAATTCAAAACTCTTGCCGATTGCGCCAGAATCATTCTCCCATGCATCGCTAACAAGCGCTTTCCTGAATCTAAACTCAGATCGCCAGATTTTACCGACCGGAAATTTCATTATTTCAAGATTTGCCTACCAACTATAGCCTATCCCTTTCTCAGATAATTAGATGTCGTTATTCTTAGCACGAACCATATGTGTCAAATCATAGAGCTTGCAAAACAAAGTTTTAAAGTTTATATGTTATATATATAAGGCATAGATACTTGAACACATCTCATATATAACGCTAAATTTTTAATTTCATGTTCTTTTCTCCGTCACAATTTATATACACGCCTAGTAAAAGGCGTCACTCTTTCGGACTTGGCGAAATAATAAATGACTGGAGAAATATTAGGACGATTTTGAGAGATCCAAAGAAGCCAGGATAAAGCCCAGAGAAATCGCATCTGTTGTTACTCTATCCAGCCCCCCTATCTCTATATTTCTTTCATTCATTCATCCCAAGAGAGGACCCCAATATATCTGGTCCCTCACCAGGGAGGCACTTGGTATATGGCTTAGGATCTTTATGATAGGGAGAAACATTTGCCCCTACGTGTCTAACTCATTTATATGGTTTAGGATACCAGAGTATTCTGATGCTAGCTTTGAAAAATTCAATTTTTAGATATCTTTTTTCTGGTTAAGGATAACAGAATACTCTAGTATTTTTTTATTTTGAGAAATTGTATCCTTACCTTTCTCACATTAAAAAATTCGGATAAGTGAACCAGGAGTTAATGGGAATTTAGTCTCATTTCTCCATGTGACCTTTAAATTTTATAGCTTTGCTATTCTTTCTGCTGAAACTTAAATTAAATTTAAATACTTTCCCCTGGAACTTAAAAATTAGTACTTTAATGTCATAATCATAGATTAGTTCATTTTATTGATCTCTCAAAATATAGGAATTATGATGACGATAGCAAAAATCCGACCAAATCTAGCGAAATCCGCTTAAAATCGTCAATTTTGCTCTGAAAGTTGTCTGCAGATCATCCAAATTTGTTATTTTCAATATCATAGCAAATTGTAGTATGAATTCTTAGTTAGCACTTTTGTAGGCGATTCTTTTCGATCTTTAGATACTAACTTTATTGATAGCTAGAATATTTAAATCAATTTAGTCTGAATTAGAAATTATACTCTCATTATATTTAAGAATGCTCTAATTGTTCAAGTCCTTATTATTGTTATTTAATACTTCTCAATACTCGAACTTTACTACATACATCAAATTTCTCATGGTGATATCCTAATACTCGTTTTTTTCTTACACCCTCTTGACTATTATCACACTAATTATTTCACCCAAGTTTCTGAGGCTTTGCGTATATATTTTCGCAAGATAGATAAGATTCTTTCCATTATTACACCACAAGACTTACGCCGATTACTCGCGCTCGTAATTATTAGACATTTCTTGACACGCCTCTTAAGTTCCTAGAATAATAACACTCTAAAATGCTTCTCCAGAAATGTAATGCCGTATTTCAAGCATTTCCCCATCCTATCTTTCAATATATGTAGTCAAAATGCATACAGATTACGCCTGACCCCCGCGCCTACGTTAAGGTTTTCTAAGAGTAGGAGCGATTTATTATTTATTACACTAGTACGTATATGCGTGAACTTTTGATATATTTAATGTTTATGCTTTACAACCTTAAAGTGTTCACCCTCGATGTTGAACTTTTAAAAGAGACCTAATTTTCGCATCCAAACAGATGTTTTAGCGGAGAAATACTTTACGTTCGTATTTAGAATTTCTCAAATTTAGGCCTTTTGTATTTCTTACAATAGATATAGTTTTTCTCCTGTCTGTCTTTTCATCTGTTACGCTCTTTTGTAAACGATCTGATTCAAGGACCTTTTTATTATTTTCGATAGAGAAAACATTCGCGCGCAGATTTTCTACAGAATAAAATAGACCGCTGAGATTTCTTTCCCATTACTATTTAAATCGATTTTATTTCATTTTACTGCATAGCGAATGAAATAAAATCTCTATCTGTGTTGATGGATGCTTTCTCCTCTATGTCTCCTTTCTGTGCCATTTTGTTTATTCCAACTTGGTATGGGTATTAACTTTCACATCAAACCACTTTATTTCTTTGTTTTAGTAAACTAGTCATCGATAATATTATTCTAGCTTTATTTGGTTTTATTTAAATTAAGTTTAATCTGTCTTCTTATCTCTGATTTAATTCATTTTTCTGAGATTCCTATATTTTCTCTCCTCTCTCTGAAAATTTTGCGTCACTTTTACGGCGCTTTTACGACGAAAACGCTTTTGCGACAGTTTGGAAAGCGTTTCCAAAGCGCCGCAAATTGGAAGCGCTTCTGCGACAGATTGGAAACGCTTTAAAAGAGCCTCTGAAGCGCTTCCAAAGCGACGCAAAATTTTTCCCTGCTATTTACTGTTGAAATTATGTGATTAGACGAAGAATTAGTTGCGCGCCGATTCGATGTAAGAAAGCATTATCAGAGATGTCATTTTCATTAATCAGATTGAATCAAATGCGGCTATCGATTTTATTATCCTATCGTGATCTACTTTTTACTATCTTCTTTCAAATAATTTCTAATCTATATTCAAAGTCGTTTTTTCAATTAAATTCTGGGAAAATGTTAGAAACATCATTTTATTGCTAATAGCCGAAATCTGGGAAGTCGAAAATGAGGGGAGGAGAATGAATTTTAGGCCAGTCTCTCTTTCCTTGTCGCATGCTATTTCTCGATTTCTAACCACTAAAATAACTGCACCACTTTGTACGCCTTCCAGATTTCGGCATCAGCAATACTAGTTGACCAATCCAGATATCGATTTTATAACCGCTTCTTCTTATCATGGCCTATCTCTCCTCCTGTTTACTAGAGTCACGCACTTTTTCTCCATCTAATCTATTCTTTCTCAAAACACTCCAATTCATTTGTTTCGTATTTTGATGACTTGAAAGATATCACATTCGATGTGTTATAATGACGCTACACACTAACTAAAAGTAAACCTTATACATCAACCCACTCAATGTTCTCTTGTGATCTTGCAATATGCAGATATCGATCTTCCCCTTTCACTTTCGCTGAAATTTAATAAATTGCAAGTTTTATTGAATTCTCTCCAAATTTATATATTCTTCTATTGAAAAGACTTACCATTTTTATGGAAATCATTTAACCATAATACAAGTCATGACGGAAAAAACAACAGCAGCTTTATGCTAGAGTATAACCACAGGGAAATCATCAAACTTTCTCACTCGCTTTACATCTCCTGTCTTATTGTCAAATGTTATCTGAGCCTAATTACATTCACTGATTCGGTATAATCTTGAAAATGTTTATTTTCATAATTTTATAGCCAAATCTCATATCATCTCATTTTATTATTCTTTAACACTATTGTAAGAATCGTATCTTATTCACTTATATTTAAAGGGGAACACATCATTTCATTCATTTATTACCTTATATTTTAATATAAACTAGCATATTCTATTATTTACATCTATTATGGCTCGTAAAGAGGTAGATACTGTATACATTTTGCAACTCTCCTCTCCCAGGCTCAGCCTCTATGAAATAACATGTGCTCGGAAGAGACGGCAAAGAAAAGAGAGGGAAGGAGGGGCGTGGCTCGTGCGAAAGCGCATTGCAAGGAGTATGCAGTATCTACCTTCTCACATGAACATAATAAAATGATGATGAATTTTGCAGTTGCGAGGCGTGCGACGACGCGGACTGCACGTGGTGTTGCCCTGAGCGGCTGGCAGCCCTCAACCCTCTGCTCCGACTCATTCTGCTCGTCATTGGCATGCTATGCGTAATACTCATACTAGGTAATTATCAATTAGATATTAATTAGTTTCGACTATTGTTATACTAGGTGAACTAATATTTTATAATTACTAAGATTTAATTTATTATATATATATATATATATATTTTTTTTTTTTACATATAATCACATATATTATAGTGATTGAAATTATTTTTTGTATTCAGTATTCGCTAACATATCCAATAATTCGGTGAGTTCTGGTAATCTGCACGATATTGCCGCTGTCACGCCGAGGGAAGGAATCAATGTATCTAGGTAAATTTTATAACTTTATAAAAGGCTTATTTTAATAAAAATCTATTATATCATAAACCCTGATTTATAAAAAAAAAAAAAAAATACATGCTTATAGTTAGAACATTTGAAGCATATTATGTATGTATGTAAAATTTATTTGTATACTTATATTTTCAGAGCCCAAGAAATCTTAACAGCTCTCTGCGATGCGTATCGAGATGGTTTAGTCTCTGGGGACTCTTGTAATCGACTTTGTTTCACAAGAAAATGGGCCGTCACCGACTACTATGAGGCTCATAAGGTTTTCATGGCAACTGCTATATGACGAGATGACGAGACCTATCTTTTCCCACACTATTTCCCCCTGCTTTCCTTCCCTCCCCTATCTCTAGCTATAGGTCTCGCATCTCGTCATGTAGTAATTGCCGGTTTTCATCATCTTACTTTATTATTCAAAATTGAACTTATTTTTTATTAGACCGTAATAGTTCTGAAAGACGGTGGTCAGATGACGGTTTATAAGTCCGAACAACCATTTTATACGGATTTCCCACAAATCGACAGCTCCAAGAGCTATGGACAATATTCAGATATGGTAAGCCCCATGTAATTATTCGAATGAAAATATTACTTATTAAATATAGGTCCTCGACAAAATCAACGATGAGCTAAGACTTGGATGGCCAGCTCACTATAAACGACATTTGATGGAAATCTTATGGCCAACTTTACTGAGGCAATGAGGACTTGATTATCTTAACTAAAATATGCAATTACAGGTCCGCCGGAGAGGGCATGACCCAAAGAGATCGAACCTCGTTGAGCACTTTAATTCAGCAACCAGAATTCATTCTATTCCGACTACTGCCCTTGACTAGAGTTACTCCAAAGGTAATTAAACTTTAATTAGCTATCAAATTAATTAATTAACTTTAAGTTAATCGGTACCTGCGGTCATATGTACGAAGTCGAATCGCTAGTCGCTTTCCGAATGAAGGGCTACTACATGAATTTAAAAGTAGTTTGAAAAAAAAACTAACATTTTTATAATTTAAATTCTCAGGGCAAAATATTGGTGCATCTCATGGGAACGTTGAAATTACTCTACGAGTTTCTAAATGAGCCTCTACAATGGTGTGCCGTGAAGTTCGAAAACTTGGGGCTGTCAGCGGATTATCCGAAACGGTAAACTTAGAGATGCTATTCTTAAGCACTATTATAAAATTATCATATTTTAAATGACATAGAAAAATAATTATTTCCCATTGTTTTTCGTTTTTATAAAATAAATCCTTTTTTAAATTATAATAAATTCAGGTTCGTTCTAATGGACGGTGATATGGTTTATACGCAGTCGAAATTGAATTCGATGTTGAAAGGAAAGCCCTGTGTGAAAGATGAAGATTGCCGAATAGGCGACTGCGAGGCGAGATGCACAGCAGATTTAACTTGTTCTGAAAGATCGAATGAAAATTTGGAGGTAGGATTTTTCTATTATTATTGATTCGAGAGAACACGTCGATATTCAAAAATTACGCTATTCGTCTCTCGTTTCTCTTCTACGCGATTCACTATTTCGTTCTGAATTCGGTTTCTAATTGTCGCATGAATATCAACGTTTTTTTTTTCTAATTAACGATAATATTTCAAATTAACTTTCCAATAATTTAGAAATAGAAATTTTCGAAACATCCTCAACCTTTCATACCAATGACTTTGAAAAAAATTAAGAGAATGAATATATTTTCAAATCTATTTTGATTGCTTAAAATTTTAGGTATTCTGTGACAAACTAGTGAATAAATTGTTCGGAAATAACTGGTCTCGAAACAACAAGTACCTCCTGGCGTGTCACGATACAGGATCGAATATTACGAAACGACTAAATGATTTGAGGCTTACATGGTCCTGGAACTTGGCCGATGTTTAGAAAAGTCGATAGAAAATTGAGTTGATAGGCAAACACTTCCTAAGCTTATCGCAATAATTCCTATCAATTCAAGTTAAAAATGAGCTTGTTACTACTATCATTCTTCGTTGTTAACCATCGTATTTTAATGAATCGAGGCTCTGGAATTGTTTTTTCCGGTATGCAATCAATTAAAGGGGCTTCAATTTTGAAATACGAATTACAAGTCATGGTCCTCTTCTAATCGTTTTCACAGGTGCCCTTGCCATAATCAGTTTCTCGTTCAGAATGATTGGTAAACTTAGGACAGTTTGGTAAAGCTACCCATTTTTATTTTTACATAATATCCCTAGGTTTAAACAAATCTTTCTTCTTTCAAACCGCGTTTTCCCTGATACGGGTATAGAATTTTCAATTTTTCTAAGCCCAGAGTATGCACGTAGTTAAATTTCTGAGTCGATACTTAGCTTTAATCGATTTTATCAAGTATCCTTTGTTTTGAGAATCTAAGAATGTCTTCAATTTTCTTAAATACCCGTATACTTTTTAAATTGGTTCCTTGGAAACTCCCCAATTTCTGTGATCTTTCTCTACTTAACAAAAATTTCAAATTCACCCTAAGATTAAGTATACTTTTTATATATAATATTTTAGAACTTATATTCAGGAAAGTATACTTATCAATTATCTTTCATAATAATAACAATTTCATTATTACATGCATGTACTTTTTGCGGGTTGCTAATTCGATATCAATATCAAAGTGTTTTCGTATTGTTTCTTAATAAATGGAGTAGAAATAAATGTTTTATTTCCTACTTGTTATTTAAATTAATAACTAATATCCAGCAGGACTACTTTCTTCGCCCTTCCTAAAATCACTGTTAGCGTAAATTTTTCCCTCTTTTTCTTTGACAATTCCGGTAACAACCGCTATGCTAGGCGTCTCACAAAACATGTGTCCACGTGCTTGCAGTCGGCTTACGTATTCCTGAAAATTGCAAGTCTTAGGCAGCTTGCAAGCCGCGACGAGGCCACGAGACATTGAGAAATAGTGTGGAAAAAGAAGCCTATCATCCTTCATACCCTACCCTAACCCTATACTATTTCGCGCCATGTCTCGTGTCTCGTGGTCTTGCAGTTTCCAAATTACCCAAGTTTTATCAAGTTATTGAGAGCTTAGAAATGATAAGATTTAGGCTATATTTCATGAGGAATAAGACTTTCCGACTTTTATAACTTTGTCAAACTATCATTTTTTTCTAAATTATTCGAAATAATACTTACCACTGGAAAACTCTTTTCATACTGGGTGCAATTTGGTTCCAATTGATTATGCAATCTCGGCGAGTCTATCGCCTGTTTGATCGTAGCACCGAGCTTCAGACTCTGCAAGGCCGCTCCAGCCACAGAACTAATGATCATGGAGCCTCCCGCACCTCCGAAGACGTACAGCTACATTTAGACTTTTAAAATTATTTTTTTTTCCATTAATCTTCAAAAATTCTTCGCTTCCTTTCAAAAACTACATTCTATGAAAACAATTCTTCTAAGTTAAAAATTCTAACCTTGCCAGTTTTCGTATTCCTAATGATCAAAGGGCTCATACTACTCATAGGTCGTTTACCACCCTCGATAAAATTGGCTGGAGATGGTGGGAAATTGAAGAAGTTTGGTCGACCGGGTAGGGAGAAATCGTCTAGTTCATCGTTCCAAACAATGCCCGTTGAAGGGGAGGCCACCCTGGCGCCCATGCTTAAAATATTATTTTAGCAAAATTCTTAAAAAGAAAACTCCTTAACGATAAAGTAGAAAATAATGCATGCTATGATACGAAAATGGCTTGTTATTGATTCTGATGCTTCATTTTTAATGAATGATTTCTGAAGACTAACTATAGATCGATCGTCGAAGTGACAGCCACCGCGTTGCCGAAAGCATCAACCACCGAAATGTGCGTGGTTCCGTGATCGTTATTCACGAATTTTCCGCCATAGTACTCATCCGGGTGCGTTTCTTCGGTGATTTTCGATCTAATTTCGAAAATCTCGATTCTTTAACTTCGAGTAAATTTTACCGAATCATATCGGCCCACTCCTGCCGGGTAATATTCCTCGCAATTTCCGTAGCGTTGTGAATAAATTTCGGATCGCCTAACCAACTTCGGAATGCGTAGCTAAAATTTTTCCCTTCGATTTTTCGGGACTTGTAAAAATCTACGCGAATTTCGAGGCCTCTAAGAAATGGTGGTAGAATTGCTCCACGTCGTCTATGGACTTTCGGTTGTAGTCGTAGCTAAATTTTAGAGTTTTAGAAAGTGTCGTGGTTAAGCGACTCTACAAAAGAGTAAAGTTATTTTTGCTTAGAACGAGAAATTTGTTGAAGTGAAAAATCTCACGAGTCCATAATCGAAATGAGTGCCTGAGCGACGGCACCTGCTGAAGGCGGTGGAGGTCCGCAAATCACGAAGTCGTTTCTCAATTTAGTCGTTATCACTTCAGAGGGCTTATAGATAATCGACTTGTAACTCTGGAAGTCCTCGAGTGTGATGATACCTCCTGAACCTCATTTGTTTCACAAATCCGACATTTTTCTTAGTCACCCCTCTGTTTGAATTCTTGTGCGAAGGTTCTGGCTAAACTTCCATTGTAGAACTCTTGCACAGGGTCTTTAGAGGCTTGAAGTTTCTTTAGAGTTGCAAGAAATGTCTGCCTGAAGGAAGTTTGGAATTAAAAACCAAATTAAAGATATGCCTGGTAGTAATTTGCTCTCCTCTCTCATAGATCTTTCCGGTTTGGGGATTGATGAAGTCTTTCATCGTCTCTTCTTGCATGATGTATTTCTCCTCTTTCTTCAAAGCTATTGATAGAGCATGTGACGTTGGGAAGCCTAAACTGTTCGCTTCCAAAAAAGTCAGAGAATTTTCAAAACCTTCTTCCAGCAACTCTATGGTAGGCTGAATTAGTCTGTCCCAGGTGATTTTTCCGCTGCCGAAATTTTTGAACTCTGTCCATAAGCCGTGTAATTCGCCAGGAACGGCAGGAGCGCGCCAGCCTAAAATTTTAGCTTTAGGTAAGTTTGAAAATTTAACCTGACCCACTTGGGCCTCGATCCACTTGTCTCGGAACATCTCTTTATGAGAATTTATCGGAGCCGCCTCTCTAGCGTCCACTACATGGCATTCTTGGGTCGATCTGAATTTGTAGAGCATTTTTCTGGCACTTATCCTCGTTTTTTCGGTCTATTGAAGATTCAGTTTTTAATTGGGAAGAAGAAAATTGTCAATTAAAAACGATCTTACGCGTTATAAAACACCATGAAATGGCCGCCACCCAACCCCGAAGAGTGACTGTCCATCACTCCAATGCAGAAGAGTGCCGCGATTGCGGCGTCAACAGCGTTACCGCCGTGAAGAAGAGTGTTCCTGAAATTATTTAGGTCTAATTTAGGTTTCAGATAAATAATGCCTACCTCCCAATCTCAGAACAATATTCATTATCGGCTGCAACTGAAGCCTTCGAGTACTGACCCATCGGCGAGAGCGAGGGCTTGGGCCATTTCGGCAGGTGACTTCGGTCCTTAGATTGAATATTTACAAGCGCTTATTCTTAGATTATCTTGATGTTTATTCTTTTCGCAGATTCTGTGAAATGCCCATATGTTTGAGTTATTTCTTACCGATAATAAGTGCGCATAAAGTGCCGCAAAAGTGACTGTCAGAATAGCCAAAATAAAAATGCAGATGACGCTGAAAATGGCCCAAACCGCGGGCCGATGGACCTTCGGAGGCTCGTGAATCAGAGGTTCATGCTCGTCGTCATAAGGACCTTCCTCAGGGGGTAAATTGTCGTGACTAAATGATAGAGTTTAAGAAACGTATGAAATTTTCGTGAAGACCCTATTCAATTCACTAATGCTCCACAAATTTTACAATAAAATTTTCCGAGTGCTATAAAATGTGTGTAAAACTTTGAAGATATAATAGAATTTATAAGTATGATTACCTGTGAATTCTGGGTAGAGGCATAGTGAATATATATTTTAAAAACTAGTTCAGGCCATTTCGACAGTTTTCAAAAAATCGCCAAAGATCAATTGGGAAAGTGCAATTAACTGATAAGTGGTAAAACGATTCGATCAAATCAAATACTGCAGAAGGGGAAAACGGAGAATTGATAAGGGTTTTTCCATTTTACGCTACACGAACATAAAAATAATTCTTTATTAAAACTAATCTATTTACAAAGAAATCAAAATACTATTGAGCATCTAAACCCTGAGCAATTTTCAAATATTTATAATATATTTTGAGATTAATTTTGATGGAAGACTTTATTAATTAAATGTCGTATGCCGATAAACCCAATCAAGCACAGAACCGCTACGCCACCTGCTACTATAGGGGGGTTCGCAGCGATACCTGAAAATAGACTATTTAGAAACGGCGAGACCACGAGACACGGGACATTGAGAAATAGTGTGAAAAAAGAAGCCTATCATCCCCCATACCCTACCCTACCCTAGCCCTCTATACGATTTCGCGCTATGTCTCGTGATCTTGCGGCTTTTAAGCTGCCTGAAATACCTGTATAATTTTGGACATTGTCAATGACCGATTACTTGAGACAAAATAAACGATGCACAAATTCGACATATGCGAAGTGCGCGTTGAGTAGTATCAAATAGTCGTCAAAGTCATTCTTTGAATCGGTAAATTGTAGTTTATTCATTTGCAAACAACTTCCCAATTTTTAGTTATCAAATGTTTTTTTCCCATTTACTTTGTCTCAAGTAATCGAATATTGACACTGCCTGAATTTTAGTGACTATGTTATAATTACCTGTTCTAATTTGATCGAAAATTATTAACCTCCTTCTACCACAATTAGGGCAATATCTATCTAACAGTCTGCAATGTTTGGTTTAAGTAAATTAATTCAAATAATATTCTATTTTCATATCATAGTATAAATTATTCAAATCATAAATATTTAGCGATATGCATAAATTGAATATTTTAAATTTAGACTTATAATTTCGAATTGCTAAAATTCACCTAAGTTTTTCATGACAGTGCCTACACTCAAGCCTTAATAGACAACCACATCTTCTGCAATATTGGTCCTGAAAAATTATATTATAATTTAAAACAAAACTCAAACTCAGATAGATGACGGTTGCATCATTTTATAAGTAAATCTAAATCTCTGACAATAATAATTATAAATTTGGTTGAAGACATCTAAAAAGTTACCATACATATTTATTTGTGGCTGTAGCTGAACAGGATGGACATAGGAAATCAGAATCTGCCGGCTTATTCGTCGAAGTTGACATCTATTCGGTGAAATTGGCAAGAAATGTGAACAAATGCAAACCGTGCGATGAGTTTGCAATCTCTTTTTCTTCATTAATTACGTAAACACCCACCCACTCGTCTATTTTGAAATGTTTTTCGTTTTTCTTCGAACTTTGCGAATTTTTTATTTTCAGTGAAATTCGGAAGTTCTGAAGACGAACATGGTCGACGTTATGTCTATGAGCGATGCTGAATTAAGACAGGTGAACATAGAACAAAGTAGAAGAGATTTAAAAAAAAAAAAGTTGTTAAAATGTTTTCCAAGAAAATAGTCGAAATTCAATTTTCAGCAACTTTTGGACAACGGCATCCAGGCGGGACCGATAACCGACACTACCAGGAATATCTACAGGGTGAGTAAAAATCCGTTTTCAAAACTTACAAAATTTGTAAGCTTTCGAAACAGCAATTACAATATGGCGGAGTGTCTTTTCCACATTACTTTTTTCAAATTCCATCTTGTTTATCTCCAACTATAGAGCTCCGTCATTTAGTAACTGGCTTTCGAAAATAAAGTGAATATTTCATTCAGGGCTTAGACCCAAGTTCAACTTACAATCCTTGTAAATTAACTTACAAACATAGTAAATTGAAACTTGAGTCCAAGCCCAGATATTTTTTAAAATTTAATAAAGTGGGTGATTTTTCTTTAAAAAACGGATTTTTGACAAATATAAAAATTTTCAGAAGAAGCTCCAGAAAATTTTGATGGAAGGCGGAA
Organism: Diploscapter coronatus; assembly: GCA_964036155.1. Classification (NCBI taxonomy): domain Eukaryota; kingdom Metazoa; phylum Nematoda; class Chromadorea; order Rhabditida; family Rhabditidae; genus Diploscapter; species Diploscapter coronatus. The sequence goes on along the minus strand of OZ038422.1, from coordinate 40,605,294 downwards.
TGCCGATGAGCGATGGAGGCGGGGTGGATCCAGCTCAGCAGGCACAGGACGACGGCTTCGACGACGAGGAGCCGGTGAATTAGAAAACAAATTAAAATAATATTTTTAAGGGGTCGTTCAGACGCTAGTTGCATTACAACTCGTTCGAAATAGCATGGGAAGTGAAGGGAGTGCGACTGCATCAGTTCTTGTGCTCTTGATTTTCCATGCTATTTCGAGCGAGTTGCAATGCAACTAACGTCTGAACGGGCCCTAAAAATTTAGAGAAAACTTGTTTAAATGAAAAATATTTTAAATCATTACATATACAAAGATTTGAATTTAAAAAAAATGTGTGTTGAAAATTTTTAGAGAGAAAAAACTTACAAAATTTATAGAATTCGCATATTTTATAGTTTTTAATGGAAAATATGTATTTTCGAAAATAAATAAATAAATGATTTTTTAGATTCCCCGCAAGCGAGTCTCGCAGAAATTCGCGACTCCGGCCGGTGGTGACTCGCCACTTCGCAACAGACGTCATCCGACGCAGAACGACAGTGATAAGGTGAGGATATTGAATTTTGCCATTTTTATCAGATTTAAATGATTGACTATAGATTTTTAAATCTCACTTTCAATAACTCTTGTTCTATCATTGATTTTTTCTCTAGAAAAAGAATGTTAGAAGCACGAGAGTCTTTGGTAAATTTTTCAATGCTTTTAATTTTAAAATTCTTCCCGGATCAACGAAACTCGAAACTCGTCCTAGAGGAGCCTCACAGCGGGAAGAAGGTTCCTATAGAAAGATTTCGGAGGTTCCGAGAGTTTCCTGGATTTGGGCACTATTCTCAAACTTGTGCTATTTAAACAACAACAAATTGCAGAACGCCTCCGACATCGACTCGGACGATAGTAACTACGAGGGCTCGCGCGTGTTGAATCAGCACGAGATGATGAATCAGCTGAGTGGCCGCAGGCTCTCCCCACCTCGCGTCAACAAATCCAACTCCATCTCGAGGTAATCGTTTCAAATATTTCCTTTCCTGGAAGAGCTCAGAACAAAATGGTTTCTTGAAATGCTTTTTCTTGCTTATTTTCCATAACATTATTTTCAAGAAGAAGAGGAAAAACGGGTCTATAAAAATGAACTGTTTGATTAGGATTAGCATTCCAGAATCATTGGAATCGTCGGCCTTGTGGTGCTTCTGGTGACCGTCTACTTCATCCTCGACCACGTGTTCAACGACCCGGAAATCGGAGGCGGAAATCGTGAGCCGGTTTAAAATTTTCTTCGAATTTTTGCTTTCTCCTTAACATTCGATTATTTTGATTTTTTAACTCCGGACATGCAATTTTTCTTTCGAGTTTTGATGAATAGTAATTTTACGGCCGGTCAATTTTTTCCGAGTTATAGGATGAAAATCTTCAATGTTTTCCAATTACCTGTTGAAAACCCATCATCTCTTACCCAGTGTTATCTTTGAAAAGTACAAGAGGTTTAGGACTCCTGTTATTTATCTTTGAAAAATTCAAACTTCTTGTAATATTTTATCACTTATATCTTTTTATCGTTGCTCACAATTTATTTTTTTCTTTAAGGTTGTGGTAAGCCATTCTTTTTTGTTCTTCGAAAATTCTATGGACCAAGTCCCACATTTAACTTATTCTATTTTATCGTTTGAAGTCGAAATTAATTTGTTCTTGTAAACTTGAATTCAAACCATGCTGCTTTTCTTCAAATTTCTCTGCAAATACTTATAGTTGTTGTTCAAACTTTCTGATGGTAAATAAAGTTTTCATGCTATTTTAAATTGTACGAGAAAAAGAATATTTTTAAAAATTTATAAAATAGCAAAATTATGAAATTTGAAAGATAATAACACAAAATTTACGTTTGTGTGCTTGCGGTGGTGGGTCTCATGAATAAAGTTATAAGAGAAAAGTTTAGAGATGGGTGAGGGAAATAAAATAATATATTTAGCAGGGTGGTTTTGTGATGGTTTGGGATTTACAAGTACTGATTTTCCTTGAAATTCGAAAAAAAAATTCAAAATATAATACTCAGGAAGTATCCAATACTTGCATTAAATTATGTTAACTATCGCCTAATTCAGAGAAAGACTTGGAAAGTTCCGAGTTTTCTTTGAGAAAAGGCGATAGTTTAGACAAATATGGATAACAACTAAAAACAATAGAAAACGACGACGGTTTTGAGGCGCAAGCCGTAAAGGTATTGAAATTTTGCGAAGAAGGAAATTAGCGCTAATGGCGTTAACTTTTAGAAAAAATTAACGCCATTTGGCGTCATCTACTGAAAGTTGGATAATTCATTAGTGATAGCCGGACTAGCATGTACCAGTCAAGATGGCAGGCTAGAACTTGATTATTATTCTAAAACATCGAATTTTTGATAGGTTCGAGATGTTAGTTCATTTATTCTTCTATTAAGAAGACATCTCGAACTTACCTCTGAGATTAAGGAAAAAATTCAAGTACCGACCCACCATTCGACCTAGCCTAGTGTTGACATAAAAATTGTCTACTGATTTGTGTATATGAAATATAATAATAATAATTTGCTAATAATTTGAATAACACACATATCATTTAAACTTAGACTTTGAGGACGCGGCGTGTGAAATTGAAAATTCATATATAGTTTAATAAAAAATAAAATTATATAGAAAGGAAAATAAAATAAAAATTATACAATGAAGAATAGAACGAAAATGTTGGGTGTGAAAAATACCCTAAGGGAGTAAGCTGGTGCGAGAATGAGCTGAAAAATTTCATGGAGAAAATGTTGAAAGGTCCGAAAATTTGCACGTCTCCCATGAAATCTATATCATGAATGTTCAGAAAACATCGGGAAGTTGATAACGTTCGAGATGAGGCTGGAACTCCGACGTAGGAACTCAAACTCATCTCAACACTATCAGTTTTCGACAATTCCCAAACAAAATTCGCAACAGCTGGAGCGAGCGAGAAAGTGTTGTTGTGGTTGTTAAATAAAAATTCGGGACTTGGTGAAAATCGTGCGGCATAGTTGCAAATTATATCGAATTCTAAGGCTCCCCGCCCACTTTTTGGCAAACTTCGGGTTTCACCAATTTAACAATAGTTTAGGAAAAATGAATGAAAATAGAAACAATGAATGAAGAAAAATGGCAGGCTCAAACGAAGACAAACGTATGTTTTATAATAATAATAAAATAATATAATTATATATCATATAATAAAACGAGTGGGACAACGTATAATATTGTATATAATATAATTAATATAATAAAAACTACCATCATCATTTGAAATGAGAGAGCTTGATGGGACGTCGAAAATGTTGCGCATTTGTTAAATGAAACAAATATAAGACGCGATACCTAGAACGTTAGACAAAAATTGCTGAGAATTTTTAATACAACAACGTGTGAACCGATTTGTAATTCATCTATACCTGAAAATAATTTCCTCTTATATTTTCGGGTATTAATGAAGCGAGGCGCGATATAATCTTTGGCTTTAAATAATGGAAGCTTAATAATAAAATAGACTAAAATAGAATAATTGATTATTAGATAATTTGTTACGATCTGAGCTTACGAGTCTTTGAAAATTTTCATAGAAAATTTAGGTATATAATAAAAAGCATGAAAGTTGTCTCAATATAATAAGAGTTATTCATGCTCCTCATTTCTACGTTGTGCGAGATATTTTAGAGATTTGTGCAGTTTAAATGAGTTGTGCGCGCGCTCACACGTCATTTGGGGATAGTGTCTCGGAGTGCGTCGTTGAGATTCAGAATCCGGCAGACGCCGATTTTGCAGATGACGGTCTCGGCGCACGTCGTGTTAGACGAGATTGTATTCCTTGAGATTGTGCTGTAGAATGGTATCCTTGACGGCGGCAAACACGAACCGAATGTTCTCCGTATCTATAAGCACTTTATATTGACTTGTTAAAATTCAGCTATTTAAGCTATATTTTGAAATGTAGCTATATCATGTGAATATATTCAGCACGACAAACGATGGGCTGAGAGCGCTTTTCTGATTTTTTAAAGTTAGTACTCTTCTTTCAATTTTTCACGAAAAGTATCCCCCTCCAGTCATGACAATGCGTAATTTCACTCCGATACAGTGCTCCGAATTATGTAGTCTAAGATATGCTTAAATCAACAAACCTGTCGCACATGTGAAATGTGAATAAATAATTTTGTCGGCGTCCGGGTTGAGGTCAACGAACATTTTGAGAATAAACTCTCGCGCTGCGATCGGGTCGCGCGGTGGTCCTGAAAGAAACCGAGTTATTTCGATTTTTGTTTCAAACGTATCAGTTTTCAATTGCTTTAAGCGATTATTTTCCATGAAAAGACAAGCATTTTGATATAAAGTATGACTATCTTTCATAAAATATCAATTCACGCAACAAAGCTCTTGAAACTTCAATTTTCGGAGAAAATTCGAATAAAAATATAACTCTAAATTTATTTCATGAATCCAGAGTAATGTCATTTTGTATTTAATAAATACATATTGTACCGTCATATTCGGGGAAATAGTCGGCGAGATGAGAGTAGAGGATTTTCTCCTCGAGCAAATCCTTCTTGTTGAGGAACAAAATCACCGACGAGTTGGTGAACCACGGATACGTGATAATCGTTCGGAACAGCGCTTTCGACTCTTCCATACGGTTCTGGATATTCAGTCATTTGTTTAAATATTAAATTAGATAATTATTTTTATATATAATATATATTGAAAGCTTAAATAGAATTTTATTTTGAATTTATAGTTTATCAAAGAAATTGAATATTTGTTCATTTTTTATCGTAATGATTTATCAGGTTATTCCGCTTATTAAATGGTCGAATTTTACAAATACTTTTCTATTTTTATCTGAAAGTTTGAAATTTTTAATCGGCATTTACGAAAGCCCCAATTTTCACTAACTCTTGCTGTTTGATTTCAGCATACTCAAGGCTGGAATTTGCTGTTAGGTGGTGCGCGTTGAGTCTAACTAGCAGTTATGATAAGTCATATGGTGAAAATGAAGAGATAAACAAGCTCACGCGCACCAATTATAATGTTAAAATTTACTAATTAAAGTGAACTTTAAAGATAGAACAATATAAGCTTAAATATCTAAATTTACCTCGTTATCGCACTCGACTAGAACTTGATCGTATTCTGACAAAGCTACAAGGAACATAATGGATGTCACGTTTTCTGAAATTAAAAATCTAAAAAACAAATTTAAATAACACACATACCAAAACAGTGTATCCATTTACGCCGTTCAGACCGCTGGCCTCCGACGTCGACCATTCTAAAATAAAAATGAATTGAAATAAACAGATAAATTTCGCAAAAAAAACTTTAAGTTTAGACTAATAAAAAATTGAGTACTTATCAGTTTTAAATTAATACATTTGAATAGCATAAGATGTTATATTTCTATATTTAAACAAATAACTTACCGGAATATAATCTGCTCCAAATCGAATGGATATTCGATGATACCAGTGGTGGGTACTCGAACTCGAAGGATATCTTGCTCTGTTGGCAGGTAGTCTGGTTGTGAGAGGCGGCGGAGATCGTTTAGATAACTAAATAATTCAATTATCTCAATTATAAGTAAAAAATTATTTCCAATATAATTTTTCCAAGTATCATTTAAAAATACGAACATCGAAACAAGTTCCAACGTGTTTTGTAATGATCGAACTTGTAAAATGTGTATTTTTAACTTAGACAAAATTCATATTCATCTAAGCATATTCACTTGTAAAAATACTTATATTTTACGTGTTGTAAGTGGCCGATTACTTGAGATGAAATAAATTAAACATAATTTTTATGCGCGAGGGAATTCGCGCGTTGTTTGCAGGCACACTTTACGCTATTATATCATATATTCAGAAGAAAAGTTGAACGACTATTTGTGCACACTTTGCAGTGTTCGAATTTGTGCACTATTTATTCGATCTCAAGTTGTCGGTCATTGACAATAAAATATATATTGAGTTTATAGCTTTAAGTCCCTTACTATTTTGCTGAATCTGTCAGCTGGTACTCCCTTCTTCGTTCGTAGCACTCTTGAATGCCCGAATCCTCCCACAACTCCTTGATGTAGGAGACATAGGGCTCTTCGAATGAGGTGACCGACTCGAAGTCGACCGCCCGAACGACCGCCGCCTTCTCTTGCAGCTCTTCCGAACTATCTCCAAACTGGATCCCTAGCGTGTCCATCGCCCGTATCATCGACTTAAATTCATATTTGAATACGCTTTTATTCTTTTTTTTTTTTTAATAAGTTTTGTGATATTTTTAGTTTGTTCGCCTTAGATTTTATCTGCGATTGAGCGTTCTAGATCTTCAACAAACTGAAGATGTCTGCTTCGAAGATTTTAAATCGTGATAGCAAACAAATTGATGGTATCATCTGAGAAAATCGAAAGTTTGGTATAAATTGCTAAAATATGGTTGAATATAATTCAAATATATTATATTATATATTATTGATTGAAGAAAACACATCGATATCCAAAGGTTACGCTATTTGTCTCCCGTTTCTCTTCTACGCGACTCACTATTTCGTTCTCAAATTTGATTTCTAATTGCGGAATAAATATCGACTTTTCTCTCCAATCAACGATATATAAAATCAACGTTCAGACTTTTCCTTTTATAATTTAATAAATACAAAAATATACCTGTATGGCCATGAAGACGTTCTGGTAGACGAGTCGGATATGGGCGCGTTTGTCCTCCTCCGAGTAACCGTTGCCGTGGATGATGCGCATCTGCTTGATGAACGTCGACTTTCCCGACTCACCGGTGCCTGCAAAATATATAAATTAATATTTTTACTTTATTATAATTTATAACATAATCTTTCATATTATTTTAACGAATTTGAATGATTCTGTCAAAATACCCATATGTTTTGATATCAAAATCAAAATTACTTTAAGCCAAATTTAGCACTGTTTGCTATCATTTTGCTAAAATTTTAATTATTTTTATAATATTCTTTAAAATACAGTAATTTTCATTTCATATTCATTGTTGCTGATTTCTGTATAATTTTAATTGGATTACCACCAATTCTTTAGAATGTCTCAATCTTCATCAAATGTTTCAAACCGTTTTCATCAACGAAAATAAAATTTGATCTCTGCATAACTTCAATCATAAACCTATCGTAATTTTCATAAGTTTAAGCTAATTTTATCTCAATTTTATTCATTCGGATCTCTAACACTAATTAAATCATGTTTCATTCGCGCCACAATATCTGCACTTAGATGTAGATTGTCAATTGGGGATAATTGCAGATTAAAGTTTGAAATCCTAGGATAAAATGTAACCGAAATCTTGAACCGAAGCCATATATTTAGACATTTTAAACCATGAATCGTATAATAGAAAATATTTTGCTCGGAAACAATTCATAGCGCGTCATTTCCTTATACTACGTATATTGCGTACTTATGTCTTTATTCATTTGATCGACAGTCTATGCGAAGATTATGATAAGAGGCAATTCATTTGAGAATTTATGAAGTAATTATCAAATTCCACAAAATTTGACATTCGCATATCTAAAGACTTTTATGCAAAATAACGCGACTTCCAAAATACAATTTTTAAAAAATAGGATTTGCACAAAATTTACTATCATCTTGCAGCGTCCGAGGAGCTCTATTTGATGTATTTAAAGCTTAGTCTTCTCTCTCAGATGTTTTTAGTAATAATGAATTTTGATGTAATTCAAATTTTAGGTGCAGGTTTAGTATCGGACTTAGATGATATCCCTTTCTTCTTCGCCTTCGTCTTCTTCTTATGTGTATGTGAGACCACAAGCTCCTCTCCCAGAGGGGCTTATTATAGGCAGAATAGAAGAGGGGCAGCTTTATCGTCTGCGTCTCTGACTCATCACTCTCTCCCTCTCTCTTTCTCTCTCGCTCCTCTCGCTCTCTGCCGCCTCTCAATTCACAGCGCTATTTCGTCCGACACTTAATAGTCACTTTCATATACGCGCCTTGCGGCAAAATGCGGAAAAATACCGTAATCCGGCTGCGAACAAAGCGCGCTGAAAGGTTAGAGACGCGATGAAAGGAAGGTTTCTAATAAAGCGATAAGATACTAGCAAGGAGATTATCAGTACATAATCCTGAATAAATTGGAAATTTAATGAAAAGTACGTCAATTCTTGGCGAAATACATCGATTTCGCCTTTTTTCGTCTTTTAGTCATTTGCCATACAAATTTCTCGATTTATTGGCAAATTTATTCGTTTTTCTTCCTTTTCTCTAAGTGCCCCTGCCCCTATCTCTTTCATGCTGGCTCATATTATTTTCGGAATCGATTTCCTAGATGCCCTGTGCTAGCAAGTGAGAGAGGTCTCAATAAGCCTAGCACTAAAGAACCAAAGAAATAGACTCCCCTATCTATTGAGAGAGAAAGAGAAAGAGAGAGAGAGAGAGAGAAGAAAAAGAGACGCAGAGGAAGAGGGGAAGAAAAGGGGAGAAATAGGGAAGGCGGAAGAAGGGAAGAGAAAAAAGGGAGAGAAAGAGAGCGGTAAAGGCGCAGGCAGTTTCTTTGTAGTCGCGGCGTTGATTAGGTTAGGAGTGGATGCAGTTGAGTTTGAGAGAGCGGGCATTTCCGAGAGACCGCCGAGAAGCTAGAAGTTGAGTTAGAGAGCATAGAATAATGAGAGAGCCACACACTCTCTCTCTCTCTGCCCCAAGTGTGCTTTCCTATTGATCTCCCTTACAGCAACCGAGAGCCCGAGAGCTCCCCCCTATTCTTTCAGTCTCTCTCTCTCTCTGTCTCTCCTTTTCCTCCCACTATTTTCCCATCTTTCCATCCCTTTCTTCCCGATATTTCTTCCCGGCACAATTTCTCTAAGCCAATGCTATTTCCAACTACCCTCTCTCAAAGAGACATACAACAAACCGGGGAGAGATAGAACGCGAAAAAGACGCAGAGAGCAAAGAATTTTTTCGGCACCGAACCGTCGGCCACACAAAAATCGACGACCAGCACTTTGAACCCGAAAGGCGAAAAAGTCGCTCTCAGCGCGAAAATCGAACAATAGCTCTTCAAAAATCGACGATATAAACCGTTTAAATGCAGGAGATTAGTAAAGAAAAATAAAAGGAAATTATGAAATATCAGGCTACCTGCAAAATCGCGCATTAAAACTCATGTTCTATCAAAAAAATTTGAGAAAACTGTTTCCAATAACATACTGCATTGAAACTCAATTATCCCCGGAAAAAATCATAAGTCATCAAACTTTTAAGTTTTAATTTAATAATCGTTTACTATTCAAATGATATGATAAGAAATGACTATTTTTTTTAATCTAATAGCCTTTTTCATTCATATATCTGCAAGTGCAATAAATAACTTTGTCATTAAATTGATGCGGAAAATTTACTCCACCTACATTTTGAGAAAATGACGCGACAAGTGCTCCTATTTTCATATTTTAGCAAAAAAAATTCTCTATGATGCTATAAAAGTCGATGATAAATTTTGTAATCGAAGATTACTTCTCAACAGTTCTGAACGGAAAATGACTGACAAGAGAAATGCACAGATAGGAAATCGCAAATTTTTCAAATAGGGGTTTTTTATGACAAGAATGACGATAATGAAATCAAAAAGTGCTGAATAGGAATCTGGAATCGGAGAATTTAAAGTCGTTCTTCATTCGTGTCTTGTGTGAGAAAGGAGCACATTCGCTTTAAAAAATGCAATCCAATTTTGCAAATTTATGAATACGGGTGAGGAATTGATGATTTTCATTGATTCTACGATTCCAGGTTCCTAGTTAGCCCTTCTTGACTCTGCCATCGCTATCCCCGTTATTGAAAATCTCTATTTGGAAAGTTTCGATGCGTAAACGTAGTGCATGTTATATAGAGCATAGAGATAGGGCCAGGTAGGGTGACTTTTTACCAGAATAATCTACTCTACCCTAATCATTTTATATCAAAATCACCTTACTTGACCCTATCCTTATTCCCTATATGAAATGCACTATTTTTGCACATTTGGTAAAAACTAAAATAGGCCCTTATAAAAAAAATTAGAATATATTCAGAGCAATTATATCCTGCGTAATGTTCTTGCTTATAAATTACACCTAATTAAGTCATAATTTTTAGATAGAAATTCGAACGAAAATTGATTGAAGATAAAGTTAGCAATGTAATCTTCCAAATCATAGCTAGAACTTATGTTAGAGATTTTCCTGAATGACTATAAAATGTATGTGTAAAATAAAGAGGTGTTTCGAAATATTCTTTGCAAGGATTCCTTTTTAGGCAATTTGAATAATTCGTTACTTTCTTGCCTATAGTTAAAGGTATAGGACAAGGTAGGGAGAGATATTTTCCAATCAGACCTAGGGAGAACGATCGTCAAAAATCCTTTGCGACCTGCCCCCAGTATATTTTCTTTACAAATTTCTCTCTTAGACCTGTAATTGGCCTAAATTTTTTACCAGCGCGACATGGTAGCATAGCTATGAATTCGCTCGGACGACCTATCCCCTGTAGTTTATCTTCGTCCGACAAAAGCGCTCTCTAAATCTGTTTTCTATACTATTTCGCAGGTAACGAAGTAAAGATTATCCAGTGGTTGCTTTATTTAATTTCTATGACTCAAGCTTCTGAACTAAGGTTTATATTCTTCTTCTTCCTTTCCTTTCAACCGTTGAGGGCTGCGCTGAGCTCATTCCCTATTCTCTCAGAGAAATATCCAATTTTCCTGCCTGCCTGCCCTCTCAATGCGAGGGTGTATTCCATTCCAAGAAGCCAATTAACGCACACCGCAAAAAGATATCGATTTGCCCCCCGGAAGGCCTAATTAAAAATCAATTCATCCCACTAATTAGCCCTGTGCTAATTACCCAATTATCTCGATTGATAGATATAGCTAATTAGGCAATTAAGTAAATAGGCCCAAATGCTTGTTTGGCCAATTACATTCCGCTCCGGCCTATCGACCCGTCTTTTAGGGCAAAGAGAGCTTCTCCCACAAGCAAAAAAGAAAAAGCGAAGAAAATCGATAATTTTGCAAGATTTCCTAAATTTTCTCGGGATTTCGAAAGATTTCGATTGCAATAGGAATTTGGGCACCAAAAGATAACTTATGATATGGAGAAGTAGATAAAGTTATACAGAGATCAGAAAAAAATAAAAATAAAAAAATTAAATAAATTAAAAAGAAATTAATTGAGCTTACCGAGTAAAAGGAGTTTGAGCTCTCTGCGTGCATTCCGCTTGTCTCGCTGCAGCTGTTTTTCGATTTCCTGGAAAATTTGAAATTTGCATAAGGTTCTTCCTTTCAATTTTCTCTTCTGATAAGCCAATCCTATCACTTCTTCAAAAAATGTATCTTTTTCATCTATGTTTCTGAAAAATGAGTAATGTATTGCAAACGATGGTGTTTCTGAATGGGAGTAGAGAGGGTGGTGGAGCTAAATCCTAATCGGGAATCAAAATTTCTTGAACAATCTAGGTCAATTAAAAAGTAAACGGATAGAAATTTCGTACCTGATTGATTCGGCGCTGCTCGCGCGCCTCCTCCGATATACAGCACGCCATAGCGGACGTGAGTTTGTGGTAAATCGTGGCTGATGTTCCCTCCGATCTACGTTCGACGCGTCAATGTCCGGGCACGTTTGATCAATAGGCGATCAATTTTAGCGGAATCGAGCGATAGCGTTGACCCGTGGAAGCTCAGCAGCAGCGAACTGGTACGAACCAATAGCCGATCAGAAAGTTTCGAATAGCGAATATTCCAGCTGCTCCTCGATACGCGGGGACCCGATTTCTGTTGATATTGATTTTGTGTGCGCGGGACCCGAGAGATCACTTCAATCCGCCCGCAAGGCTCTCTTCTCACAGATCGATCGGGTCAGATGGCGTAGTTGTTGGTCGACGGTCCGGTCTTACAAATTCGAAAACGGGCTCGGGACGCGCGGTTGAGACGAGGCTTTTGCAGGAATATTCCAACGGGGCAGAGGGGCAGGGCGTTACGAAATCGATGTTTGGGGGAGAGATCGGTGAAAATGATAAAATCGGGTGGGGGAGGACGATGATTGGGAAATTATAGCAGATAATTAGACGATTTTATAAAAGGGCAATTAAATGGGCGAATAGTGCGGAAGAGGGGGGGCGAGTTGGGTGGAGGTGGCACAGAGGGCTCTTGAGCGCGGATGCTTGCCGATAGTGTGAGTGAATCAGAGAGAGAGATAGAAAATGGATTATCTAGTGATCGCGAATATCTTAGCGTCGTGAGGTATCAGAAAGCTGACGACGATGCGCGCGACGTCAGGGTTCAGATGACGGTTGACGACGACAGCGATGGAGACGACGACGACGACGACATCATGTCACAGACATCGCTACACTGCAGGCAGAGGCACACTCACTCACTCAGACACAGGCAGCAGCAGCAGCAGCAGCAACGAGAGGAAACGAAGAGAGCGAGAGAAGACAGAAATGCAGAGCACAGAGACACAGGCATTCGTGACAGAGGCGCAGAGAATCGACGCTACGCGACCGCCGCGCGTCCGAATTATAGATAATGCCAATATGCGAGACGCAGGCACGGAAATGCCAATGAGATACAGCCACTGCGTGTCTGATCGAGTGGAGATGCGGGCTGTCCTGGGTCTTTTCGCTCTCTTCTATTGTTTGACTATTTCTCTGAATCTATTATGTTTTCTATGTGGTATTTCTTGGGATTTCTATCTCTCGACGCTCTTTAGACCGCATAGTATTTCGCACTATGCGGTGCAGCACTCATCAAGAAAGCAGTTCGCTTCGCGGCAGGACCCTGGAATGGGAGGAGGGGGTAAAGATGATCGCTCTCAGAGAAAGACTAGGGACTATAGCAAATTGAGAGAGATTATGAAAACGCTTCTCTCGCGCGCCTCTCTTTCTCTCAAAGAAAAGCACCCCCTCCCAATAGAAGCTCTACTCTACCCCCTTGTAAGTTGATGCGAGAAATATGCGGACAAATTGAGAGCGCAAAAGAATGAAATAGAGCTTCATCATCAATAGAAGAAGAAGAAGAAGAAGAACATGATTCTATGCTAGAGACTCGCATTTAGTTTAGATTTAGAATGAGGTCATATATTCGTATATTCGAAGATAATCAATTTTCAAAGAATGGGAAGAAAATTGGAGATAAATGTAATTTTGCACAGAAATAATTACGCAACTTCGAATTTTATTCATTTTTAAGATATATATTTTTTAATTTAACTTCAAATTTGTACTAAAATTAAAGACCTGTTGAAATTTATCTTCAGCTTTGCAAAGCTCAACTTTTAATTTTTACTAATCTGTCTAAATCTGAAACTTTCAGATTTAAGTAAATCTCAAGTGAATAGAAACACCTTTATTTTTTCCGATAACGCACAACGCTTTTTAAATCTTCTCAAACAATGACTTATTTAAACCTATAGAAATTTACATCTCTCAAAAGTGAATATTTTAGGGAATGCAAAATGAAATGCAAATCTTAGTATACATATTATTTGAAACACGAAGAAATTATTATCCATTCTACACAAAAATAATACATACTATAAATAGAACTTTTCCGGTTCATAGAAAAAGATCGGAACACCGGCTAGGAAAAGACATCAGTTCTTCTAAGAAATAGTATGAGGAAGCAAGAGGAGAAAGAAAAAACGGTCTTTTTTCTAACAGGTATCCCGGTGTTTTTCTAGGAGCCAACTTTTCCATATAAACAGATTTCATTTTAAACCGGAATTTTTCATGAATTGTCAACGACAGGGTAGATTTGATTTGATAACAGTGCAACTTCTAGCGCGTATATGACCGTATTACAAACCAGGGTATTGATTATAAGTTGAACATGACATAAATTATTTAGAATTTCGTCAAATAAAATACATTTGGTAAGTAAAAACACAATATATTTTGGTACTCTAAATAGAAAATATAAATAATCTCTGAAATGACTAAATTTTCACAGGACGCTGAAATAAACAATTTGATAATATCTTCTCTGGTAAAAGTCAACTGACTGCAAGTCTAATAAAATTAAGGCAGAAAATCATCTTTATAATCAATCTCACTTATTCCATTTGTAGATATTTGAGACACTCTTCTATGCAATATGTGATTGAGGGGGCTATTCGAAAACCTCAAGGCATACGAAATAGTGTACGGTTAGGAAATTTCTTTTCTCACATTATTTCTCATGTCGTGCGGTTTACAAATTGCCATTGGGAGCGAAAAGATAGAATTGGCCTTGGAAGTTGTTGAAAATAAAGCAACATCATGACTATTTTCGTCAATATTTCCATTTTCCAAACCCAATAATTCCACGCTTCATATGGTTTAAGGATAGGGTGTTGGTTGTTTTTTGGGAATCCTGTTCCAGATACGGCACTCGGTAGTGTTCTCAGAGTTGGTACCACTTCTTCTTTTCGTACTTCTCGACGAGTTTGCTGGTGCGGCTCTGCAGGTTCAGCGCGTTGTTCTTGAGGTTCTCCGTCGCGTCGACCGTCGCGTTCAGTTTCTCCGTTCGTTCTGTTAGGTTCTGGAAAAACAAACAAATTATGCTTTCTTCATTTATTCAAATTTTAAAAAGATAGTAATTTTATAGTATTTTCGGAAAAATGCATGTGTGTGTGAAGGGAACACTTAGTGTATGCGTTTTAATATGATTTTGCATAAGATATGTGTATTATTGATGCCGAAATCTGGAAGGTCGAAATGAAGGGGAAGAAGCGATTTTAGAGCCAATCTTCCTCCTTTTTGTGAGCTAATTCTCGATTTTCTAGCCACTAAAAATAACTGCATCACTTTGCACGCGCCTCCCAGATTGCGGGATCAACAATATAGAAATATAATATGCAATAATTGATAGTCGCTTTTCTCAGAGTATTTCAAAACTTCAGACCTGCAGCGCCATGACAGCGGCTTGTCCGGCTGAAACGCTCCCAGCGTGAGCGCGGTCCATCGACACACTCGGACCGGGGAAGGTGCGCGCCACGCTGCGCATCCCCGACACGCCGTACGTCGCGTTGTCCTTGTCCGTCACTAAAATCCCCGATCAGAATTCAACTTCTAAGCAAATTCGACTCATTTCATCTTCTTTTAAGTAAATTCACGCTTCCATCCTCTTTCCAATTTATTCCTCTATCTCAACGAGACAGAATCCGCTTCGACGCCCTGGCTTTACTCGGCTCTTTTCCCCCTTTACCTTTAGCAGTGGGGGGAGATAGAATGGAAAGATAATGGAAGCGTGACGTAAAAATAACTGAACATAATGATTTAAGGCAAATTTTAGGTGAAAATGAAGAAATGAGGGAGATTTTAAAGATTTTTAAAGCTCCTACAAATGCTATCGATGTCGACCGCCTCCGGACGCGGGCTGCTCGCGAAAATCGAGGATACACCCTAAAATCCCGATCATTTTTACTTTTCGAAGATTATTCGCGGATCTACTTTGAGGAAGGAGGTGTTTTTAGGCGTTTCGGGCATTTCGCACGGCACGAACAACTCGCCCATCGACTCCTCGGTCTGTTCAGCCACTTCGGCGCACACCGTGAATTTCTCCATCTGCGAAAAATGCTTAGTAAGTCAGCTTTTACGAGAATTTCGGCGTACCTCTGTCGGACTAGTCATGTAGGCGCCCAATCCGTGCTCCGAAAGCGACATTCGTTGGCAGATGCTAAAAATTTCCTGATCTTTTCGACATCCTCGTTTTTTTTTTTTTAAGATTTTTTCCACCCAAAGCATTCTTGAAACGGCGCGAGAAAGAACCACGCCATGTCGCGCGGAGAAGAGAGAAAATGAATTTTTTTTTGAATTTTTAGAAGAAAAATCCCCCTCCCCCGATCATTCAAATTTCAGATCAAATCGTACAGGTCATCGATGTCGATCGAGTGGGGTATCATCGGGGCAGTCAGGAGGGGTTTCAAAGAAACCAACGAGAAAACCAGCATCTGCCCGGCCGCCGACAAGCACATCAGCGCCGGCTGACCTCGGATGTGAGTTGCATTCGCCTAAAAACACTATCATTTACTCTCCATTTATCCTCGAGATGAGCCTTGTCATATGCACTCTGCGTCTATAACCTGCGAGCGCAACGCATTGAGACTAGAGGGAATAAGAGGGGAGCAGAGCAGAAAAGACACATAGCTAAGGTTTGTGGGCACCTCCTTTCTTTGCAAGGGCCCATCTCGGAGACAATGTGGAGTAACTCTTTTTTCAAATTTCAGCCTACCTTAACCAGCGGTATCTCTTCGCATTTGTGGATGAACAACTGGCTGAACGACGGCATGGCAATAACCTTGATTTCGCACTCAGCGACGCAGATTAGGATCTGAACTCGGAGCCTTTTTTTTTTTTTAAATTTAATTGGTTTTTCAACTTGATTAATTTCATCACTCTGGTCCATGGACTGCGCGTAGTGCGGCGCCAGACTTTCTTTGGTTAAGATCTAAAATTGACTCTTAACTTCAGCATTTCGAATTTGTCTTTACCTTATTGCTATTGCTCTTATCCGGACTTGAACCGTCTTTACTCTCCTTCGAGGTTTCTTTGTAAGACTCGGCCGGGGGTGAAAGTAGGCAAAACTGCGAATCCATGAATGCCGCATAGAGGATCTGGCCTTTCATTTTCACGATCGTGCCTGAATTTATTGCTTCCGATATTTTCGGGCATAAAAATGCTGTTTCAGGTGAAATCTGCACTACTTAACAAATGTTCGGACTACGCTCAAACTCTCGATCAATTTACGGGTCACTTGAAGCTAAAGTCGAGAAAAAATGGGCAAGCTGCTTCAAAGAACCCTATTTTGCAATTTAACATGTAGGCTCTCAAATTTCACATTTCAGATACGCCAATCTTGACGGACTTTTCGGACATTGGTACACTTCAAACTCTACGGCAAAACGCGGTTTGCGCGTAATTCTTTGACGCACAGAAGCTCGGGGGTAACATTTTTGTGAAGAAGAAAAACCGTGATTAATACATGCACGAACGTAAAAACTTCACACTCAAACTTGAAAAATCAGAAAATCGAGAAGGTTAGAAATTAAGATGAGACATGAAGTAGGTTGGAGAGAAATCATAATTTCTACAGGTAATTAACCATCACATCTACTTTTAGATTGCATACTTTACTCGAGTTCGAAGGTAAAGTATAGAAATCTACCAATCTACTTACCACTGGGACCGAGCGTAGCTTTAATACGAACTAAAGATTTGTTGAGGTTTTAGAGAAACTCAATTTTTCAAGACTTGTTTTAATTTCTATCTGAATCTGAAACTCGATTATGAAAGAAATAAATTAATTAGACAAGGGAGTTACGAAAGCGCATAGATAAATGAAAATACAGAGGTTGGGGTTATGATTATTAACAGTAGGTTAGGTTTCATACACCAGTCATTTCATAGTTAGAGTTTTGACTGAAAGTTAGTCATAGAAAGAGATAGAAGTTCGGAATGCCATTACACAAATGAAAGCAGTAGTAAAATGATGTAAGCCCAATGAAGTGCGTCACTTTAGAGTTAATTGGTGGGCGATTATCTCGTCTTAATTAGGGGGTAATTAACTAACCGGACGGAGCGACTACCACAGTTGAATTTATTCGATCTGTAGGCAGTAGAAGGTTCAACGCTAGCATTGCACCGCTCGACGTACCAACCCACAAGCATGGGCCGGTTTTTGGGTCTGAAATGGTAAAAGTTTGGCAACTTTCGATGTAGTGGTATCTTATTACCATTTCTTTTCGAAGATGAATTCATGAACTGCAAATTGGTAACCGCTTCCCCGGGAGCTATCGATCCGTTGTAAATCTCGAGAGAATGAGAGCTTGCGGATAAGTTAGTGCTCAATGGCGCGATTGTCTGGCGAGGGGAGTCTCGCGGCGTCTCACCTAAAATTCGACTCTTCCTATGTTTAATTTTTTTCCAGATCAAACAACAAAGTCGTAGATAATGTAAAAATGCTCAACAGTAAAACTAGTACAAATAGAAAAATACGGCTGTTTGAAAACCTCAAGCCCTGAAGCCATGCGAAATAGAGTAAGAGACGGTAGGAAAAGCGATTCTTTTCTCACACTATTTCGCATGGCTGAGGTTTCCAAGTTGCCGAAAAATACAATTAAAGCCAGAAGAAAACGATAAAAGTTCGGTTTCAATCCTCGTTACCTCTCGACGAAGACCCATTAGTTTCGACTACCGATTGGGTCTTGAAAAGTTGAGGTCGTTTGGAGTCCAGTTTTAATGATTTAGAGCTATTTGCCGAAGTTATATGATTCGATGAAGTGTTTTCCGTATTCACTCTTTGTAAGGCGTTACGATTTCCATCATTTGAAGAGGCCGATTGCTAGAAAATTTATGGTCCTAATCAATACTTATGATATAGCATGGTCCTAAGATATCAATTAATCGGAATCTATCCATTTTATATGAACTCCAAAGATTCAATGGACAGTTTTTGTCTAATATATGTACAAGCACTTCAAACTTAGGCCACAATATCTAAATTGACATTGCAGAAAATTCCTTTCAAACAAGAATGATTAATTACAGACCTAGGGAGCACTTTCACCAGACGAAAGCAAACTATAGGGAGGTAGGTCGCACTGGTGGAAATTTTGGCTAATTATAGGTTGGAGAGAGAAATTTGCTAAGAAAGTATGCTTGGGCTTTCTGACGATCGTCCTCCCTAGGTCTGGTTAGTTATCAAAAGCCCGAAGGTTAACCCGAAAATACAGCTATATAAGACACTAGACTGCACAATAACACCTACAAGTTAAGCATGAGAAAATAATACATATTATCTACGTACTTCTACATGAAAAATTGATACAATGAAAAGTTAAACGTAAAAGCATCCGAAGAATGTAAATAACGACACTTTATTATTAATCAAGATGAACATAACATTTCTTTCCAATAAAAACTATTATTTCCAAGTCTTCTATAAAATGAAGCAAGCTTTACCTTCTTCTGAAATGTGTGAGTGGAAACTTCGACTTCTGGACAGTTCTTTCTTCTTCGTAAGTCTTCTGACAATCGCTCCTTTGACCGAATAGGTCCGTTGGCTGGGCTTCCTCTCTTCCTCCTGCTCTTCTTCATCGAACTCTTCCGGTCGATCTGTCAGAATGTCCTTGGGGGTGTTTTGCGCAGAGTTACTGGGGATACTGTTTCCGCTGTGGGCCTGGTACTTCTCTCGGATCGCCGAGGCGAGTTCCGCAGTGTTCCGTCGGATGATTCCAACCACACCCCCGGACTTGTAGTGCTTCACCGACTGAGAAGTCGAAGAATCCCTCGTGATGGTTCGATCTTCTTGAATCACCACCTCGGGATGGCCGTTAGTCTTGCAACGCGGCGACTGAAACACCGATAAAAGCAAGCATTAGTTTAAAACAAAAACTGTCGCGGAGTTAACGGCCGAATATTCTTAAGTCCTAAACTCCTCTGCAACCCCCGTTAGCAAAACACGACGAATTTCAGACACTTAGCAAAAAATCCGAAAAAAAACTAAGGTTTCAAATTCTTTCTCCAAGCAAAAATTCGCACACTTCTCTACATCAAAGCATTCAAAAACTTGAACTTAAAAATCGTTTTTAGATAGGGAGAAAGTTTTTTTGAACGTACCTCTCCAGGACTCTGACATTCCATGGAATGTTGGGGGTTCGAGAGCTGTATTGCGGGGGTCGGGTCAGACCCGTACAGTTCCGCACTCGTCCAAGCATAGATCAAGGCGCATTGCGCTATATCTATCAGCGCTAGACCGTTTACTGTGCCTAAAAATCCTCTTTATTATTTTCAAAATTTTCGATTTTCTTTTCAAACCCAAAGCTATCACTCCATACGCTGAATTCAAAGCCATTGAGGTTAGAGTATCCGAGGCGTGATGAGAATGCCATGGTATGAGGCAAGCTAACTCGGGCTAAAATTTAAATCTCTCGTGAATTTCACCGATTTTTAAGAACCTGGTATCCTGGAGGCCTTTTCACAGGAGCACCCCGAACCTTAAAAGGCAAAATTCTCTCGTCCCCAGATGCATCGCTAGTATCCGGAGAATGTGTCGAGTCCCGAGACATAACCTAAAAAGTTGAACTTTGTAAAAGAACTTTGCTTTTGAGTCCCAATAGAGAGACAAAAGTGTTACGGTGATTTGCAGATATTGAAACATTCAATACTAATGGATAAAATGAATTAGGTAAAGCTAGAGGCTCCCATTTTATGCAGTTAAAACCGACTATTTCATCTATGCAGATTATTTTACTCGGAACTTTCTTCTACTCACGATATCTTCATTCAAGAACTTGCATTTGATTGAACTCGAGGAAAAGTCAACTAGAAATCTTGCAAAGTCATGCTACTTTTCTAGGGTTCTTGAAAAATGCGTAAACGCAATAATAGGTTAGTTAGATAGCGAAAGATTGAAAGGTAGAAAATTTTCGAATAGAAAAATGTGCATTTTATAAGTAAAATATCATTCAGAAAGGTCTATCTTTCGAAGAAATAGCTAAAGTTAGAAAATGTGACGAAAAATTGTGAGTTTCTAAGAAATGCATTTCAAATGTGATTTTATCCAAGTCCGGGCATTCATTCTCTTCACGAAATTTTATCGAAATATGGTCTATTTTTTTAGTTTAATCATACAAATTGATATAAAATCTTCATAAATAGACCATAATCGACAGTTGATTCTATCAAAAATGCTCGATTCTTATATAAATTTCTCGCCCATAACTCTAAGTGGTGGCTGGATAGGGAGAAGTGATACGAGAGGCGCTGTTTCATTAAGCTCCGAAGGTGCTGAAGCAGTTTTCTTGAATTTTAAAATACTCAATTTTTGGAGGTATAACTCATTTAAATTACGTTAAAATAGCAATTTAGAGAAGCAAGTATAGCTTATTTCGTTACCATTCTACAGAACGTTAATCGTTTTATATAGCAACACCCGCTACGATTCTAAGAGTTGGATTAGGAGAGTTTTAACTAATTGTTTGAGATAATTATTCAATCTAGTTGAAATCAATTACCCTGACGAAGTCTATTTAATTATTCTCTAACTCTAACCTTTCTCTGCCGCTTTACTTGCTTTTCCTCTTTCGTGTTCGATGAACGATCGTCCGGAGTTTGTGCTGGAGCATAAGAGGTCGATGCGGAACCAAGAAGCGGTATGTTTACGACCTAACATAAAAATTTTAGGGTACATAATTCATTTTTAATACATGACATAAAATGACTATTAAACTCTTTTTAGACTATTTTTTTTATGGATTTTACGTATATTTTATAATGTGTAAGGTATATTATTGATTGGAGAGAACACATCGATATCCAAAGATTACGCTATTCGTCTCTCGTTTCTCTTCTACACGGCTCACTATTTCGTTCTCAAATTCGATTTATAATTGCGGAATGAATACCGACTTTGCTCTCCAAGCAACAATATTGTAAGCTTACCGCAATAGTATTCAAACTTTCGGCCTTCAAAAATCGGAATAGCGTGACTTGGCCAGAAACGCCCCCGATTAGTAATTGTCGAGACTTAAAATATTTCATAAGTTTTTTCATGTTTGAAAAGTCTCCTACATCCAAACATAGCTGAATATTCTTGACTGCGTGCGACACTTTATCCGACCCTTCGAATTCCTCAAGCCTTTCGAAATGCGACGCCGTTTTTAGTCGGTATAAAATTTGCAAGTTCTCTCCGGAGGCCTGCCAGAATCTGACCGTTCCATCCTTATGTCTAAAACCAAAAATTTATTAAAAGCTATATCTTATAAAAAAAAGACGTAAATTTTTAGCTATATAAAAAAACTCGTTAAAATTTTATTATATCATACAACAGAAACCCGTAAAATTTCTATCTATTTAAATACTAAAGAAATGATTTACCCAGTCAAAATCAACTCTTGGTGTCCCGTAGCGCAGTCGCGGCCCAAACCACCGTTAATAGGCCAAGACTGAAACTGTCAAGTTTAAAAATCATAAAGCTCAAAGAAAGATACCCTCTGGCTATAGTCCTTCTTTCGTTGTTTCGTTCCGACTAAAGCTAGCGCTCCAATTAGGTCCAAAGGACAGTCGGAGTAATATGCAATGGTAGTCACGGGGCTTTCGTGGATATCCATCGCGTGCGGCGATTCGATGTTGAGGAATCTAAACGTTAAAAAAAACTAATTTTTATTTAAAAACTCAAATATTCTCTAAGTTTTTTCTTCATATGATAAAGTATGAAAAGATAAAAATTGTCGAAATCTTTTTCTTATAATTTAAATTATTTTTATGTTTCTCTTATTATAAATAACCGATTACTTGAGACGAAGTAAACGGCGCGGACTTTTGAAGCGCGTTATTTGCAGCAGACTTTACGCTATTGTATGATATTCAAAAGAAAGGTTCGACAACTATTTATATGCATACGCAATGCACGCTTTGCGTATTCGAATCTATGCACTATTTATTCTGTCTCAAGTTATCGGCCATTAGCAATATAATGATTACCCCGGGTTCTGCAGATCCAGGACCATTAAATCCCCTTTTAATAGTACGGCAATTGAATGCGGCTGTTGGGGACACGAGTTGTAGGCGATTTGAGACAGGGGAACAAATGAGATGATCGGGTAGTCCAATTCGAGAACCGTCGCGGAACGACCCCCTCGAAGTACGGTTAGTGCCGGAACGGGCAGGCCATCGTCCGCTGGCATGCCTTGAATGTTTTTTTTCTCATTTGCTTAGTTTAAGAAAATGTGTCATTTTTGAAATAAAACTTAGAACAATCTTTCCAAGGCCTAGACAGACAGATACTATATGACAGAGGACGGAGGGAACTGTCGCGAACTGCGACCTTCGCGTTACCCATTTCGTAGAAAAATCCCACTTTTCGATGTTTTCAGATTGAATCTATCCCCGATGCGAGAAAATGTTTTTCTTTCTTAATATTTTTATTACGTTTCAAAATAATACCTCCAGAATAGATAATGAACGGCTCCGACTCGCTCTGATGCTTCCACTCGATTTGAGTGATCGGCCGGCACGGGGCGGTGCCGTGAGGAGTGGAGCGTTGCTCCGCTTCAGAAGTCTTCTTAACGTTGTACACGCAAATCGAACCATCCACATTGCCCGTCAGAATCTTCTTGCCGTCGTAGTGCCAACTATGAAATGTATGATTTAAAATATTTCTAAATCTAAAATAGTAGAAGTTTCAGAACTTCTGATAGGAATAAACTATTTTACATATACATTACATTGTAAATTTTAAGATACTGTTAATTTTTACCTAACACATTTAATGGGCGGATCTAGCGGAAATCTATCCACTTCCTTCGTCGTTATATTCCAAATTACCACGACCCCTTTCTCATAAGCGATCACTAATTTTAAAGGATCGGTTGGAGAAACAGCTAGCTGCTTCACGGCACCGGGGTGGATTCGACAAGATCTAAAAATTTTTAATTTTACTCTCTCGAATTTTTAAGCCTCTCGTACAAATCTATCGCTTTATTCCAGTTTATCACGTAGGAGCTCATCTGAAACGTCGCTAGCGAGACGAAGTAAACGTTGCCCTAAAACGAAAGTTAAAACCTTTTACGAAATAAATGTTATTTTTGGGCTGTTCGAAAACCGCACGACATCAACACCTCAAGATATGCGAAATAGTGTGTATGGTTAGGGTAGGGTATTGGCTGCTAGGATTTATTTTCCCGCACTGTTTCGCATTTCGTGCGGCTTACAGCGTTGCCGTTATTTTGATGCTATTTTTCTAATATAAAATATATACCTTATCCGTCCCCACATACAGCCATTTGCCAGATATCGGCAAATGAATGCAGGTTACCGAGTCCTTAGTTAGCTGTAGAGAATGAACGACCTAGAACAGCGAAAGTCGTATATCAAAATAAAAGTCTCCATACCTCAGGTGTTTTTTGCCGAAAGTTCCATAGATGAATCATATCATTTGAACAAGCCGTTATAAGACCTCCCTGAAGACGTTTATTTTTACAAGTCTTAGATTTAAACTCAACAACCTCGTTGACCAGAAATTGCACATGATTGACTGCTTGTTCACCCTCGTGTTTGAGTAGGTAATCCACTCCAGATTCACCTAAACATATTGTGTATAAAAGTGAATAGAAGTCCTAGGTATGCATTAGAAATTTGAGAAGTCCTATAAAAATAAGTCATACCGATCATTCGAACGATCCCATGGCCTGTACCAATTGCTAACAACTTCTGAACCGGGTCATAAGCCATACACCTCGCATCGTCGGGATAGCCGTGACGACAAATCTGACAATTTCATTTTATAATTCGATATTTTGCAAAACAAAATAGTTCATTTTCCATGTAATTTCTGCTTTTTTCGCACAATGAAATGTTCATTTCACCAGGGCTTTGTCACATATTTTGGGCCCCTCTCCCCCCTTTTTCGGTATTCCCATTTCTATTGTCCTTCGGCGGGCTATGTCCTATTTTAGGGATCGCATTCTTTAAACCTACCAAAAGCTCTTTCTATTTCAGCACCACATTCGCGCTTCATAGAAATCGACAGAATTTTCGAACAGCCTTGTGAAAGAAACTCCTATTTTTCCGCTTCACGAAAAAAATAAAGGTGAATTTCCGAAAATGCGAAATATAATTCCCACAGTGGAAATTATTATTATCATTTTATTCCAGCGAGATTTTTATTCTATGGGAGCGCAGCTTCAAGGGTGCTTGAGGTAAAAAGACGAGGAATTTTGAGTTTTGCAAGAGTATATGGAATGAAATCATGCAAATCTTGTGGATTTAGAAGTTACAAGACTTTTTATGACTTATGTTTCAAATATTCTCTATTTTGCCGAGTTCTGCGACGTTTCTGCGCATTAAATAATTTTTTTGCGCATTTTTCGGTTGATTTGGCGCGCGTCTGAACAGCGGTGTAACACCCAATTTCACGCTCGTCCTGCACTTTGATGGAGTCACGGGATTTGCTGCAGCCGAAAACCCCACCAAAACATTCGAAATTCAGTCAGCAAAATTCGAAGGAACAAACACGCAACCATACACATGAATTCTAACATCATTTTTTCCCAGAATTTTTAAAACGTTCCATTTTTCAAGAGAATAACGAAATAAGTTTAAAAACCTAAGATATATTGTTGATGCCGAAGTCTAGGAGGCGTGCAAAGTGATGCACGGTTATTTTTAATGGTTAAAAATCGAGAATTAGCTCACAAAGAGGAGGAAGATTGGCTCTAAAATCGCTTCTTCCCCTTCATTTCGACCTCCCAGATTTAGGCATCAACAATATAAGATATTCAATTATTTTATATATCTATATCAAAGACAGAAATTTAATATAAATAAAATTTACAAGTTCAGAATTTGTAATTGTTTATCAAATTAGCCGAACCTTAGCGAATAAACAGTGCTCCGGTTGGATTTTCTCCTCGACACTAATATCAGTTTTATTATAGTGCTGTCTTATGCCGTCGATAGCCGATGCAAACCTAAAATTATTGATTTAAATTTAAACAAATACAAATCAGACGAGGAACTAAGTTTATTAATTTTAAACTTTATTTAATTTAAAAATATTTATCTTTAAGAGTTAGTAAATATATAATATGTAAATCCATACTTCTTCTTAGCCTTATCCATGTTTAAATTAGATTAGAATAGAGTTAGTATATCAAATATATAGGTAAATTCAAATTCAACCAATGAATTCAGTAGTCATATCATCCTCTCGAGTTCAAATGATCTTCATGAATCTGAAAATTCAGGGTATAAATTATTGATTAGAAGCAAAAATGAAACCGGAATGAAGAAGACTCGATCAATAATGCATAAACTTCATAAACAAACGTGAATCGCGCTCAAACTCAAAAGAATTGCTAAGGTTAAAGAATATCATAGGGCTAAGGAGGAATGCATAGCTAAATGAGTTGGGGAAATTTGTATATCTTTAAAAATATACAGGAAATTTTTATTATCTTCTATATATTATAGCATATATAAAATTTAGAAATATCTAACTATTGGCAAATTTCTACAAGCTCCCACTACTCATTTGCGCACAAGATTTAGAATATTTTGAGATATACTTAAGGGTAGACCTGGAAAGTTGTCTGGGATATCTCGAAAAAAGCCTGCCCAACTTAGAGACCAACAACTGTGATGGAATAAATTCGATTTGACTAGACACTCGGCCCGACTAACTAAGGAAATAAAGAAATAGTATGGGAAGAGGAAAAAAAGAAATTGAGCACAAAATAAAGAGGGTGAGAAAATATTATATCGAGAATATAAACTGAAATTTTTAAGAAAATTCAAGCGACAACAAATTTTGCCATCTGTCGTTTTCACCAGATAACGAAAGAGTTTGTAGTCGACATTTTGCGGACTTAAAGAAGTGCAGAAAAGCGAAAAAAAATCGGAGAAATGTCGGGAAGAAAAAAAAGCCTTCGACACCGTTATTTAATGCATGAAATTTTTGACATTGGCCTCCCACGTGCGTTTCCAGAAACTTTGTCTTTTCCCCAATTTTTGTACGAGACATTTTCAAAATACGGCTTCTTTTTGCAAGATCAAATAGGGAAGGTTTTGAAGCCCATATTTTTAAAGGGTCAAACTTCGAAATTCGCTCATAAAATAAGAGCCTCGTTTCCTTAGCACGAAATGGACCCGAGAATATGACGCTGAATGATGTAGGACATGAACATTTAAATTGGATAAAACGCAATATCACAGGAATTATGAATGTCGTTTGTGAAAGTTTAATATTTTGTGGAAGTGATATGAAAATGTATCCAATTATGAGTAATAAAGTAAAGGATGAAATGTATGTCTTAAAGTATCTATCAAATAGGATGATAGAAATACATAATTATAAAATATAGAAATATGCTCTAATATAATATTTATAAGATAATGATAAAATATAATAAGTGAAAATGACTAGCTTGTGTTAAGGTTTATGATTAATAAATATACTAAGTAAATACAAACAAATATACAAGAACAGTTTGATGAGTGTGAGCGAGTAAAAATGCGACCCCTTACTTAGACTCATAATAACTTGAATAACTCTTCTCATAATAAGCAAAGGCGCGCACGCACGGGACAAAATGCTAATTGGCTTCCGGCTCAATTATATTTGCAGCCAGAAGAAGGAAAGAAAAAGTCGACTCATTAATATTTTCAGGGAATATTTGAAGTAACATAAATAAATATACAAATATATATTGAAAATAGATATAGCATAAGATATATCTATTATTTGATAAAAATGCCAAAAATAGCCGACTTTTTTAGTCTTTGAATCTTCGAAAATACGGCCATAAATATTGGCGTTTCAAATTGCTCGAAATTTATGACCGCGGCGCGATTTTCGACTGAAAACAACGCGCTTTTCGCGATCGAATCATATGAATTCTCAGGTAAAATACGGATATTTAAGGCAAAATGAGGAAGTTTGACATTTGCCTCGAGAGACAAAGGAAATTGATTAGGACATTTTGCAACTTCTTTCAATTTTCATACAATAATTATAAATGCTAGTAAATAGACATTATCTAACCTTTGCAAGAATATTCATAACAAAGATCCCGACCAATTTTTGAGAAAGGTGTTCCAAAAACTTAGCAAAAACTGAGGAACTTCTAGAAATTGAAAGAGCCAACTCCCGGAAATGACAGAACAAAATAAAAGGGAAACTTTTCAAAACACGGCATTTTTGTGGATTTCTCCAAAATTCAGTGCTATTTCCGAATTTTCTGCTTCTTTATTCATGTATTATTTTCGGTCAGCTGGTAGCAAAGAGATTGAGAATTCTTAGAGCGTTTCTTTCTCTGTGCATGTTTCAAATGATGGAGATCATAGTCTTGGAAGTAGTCTTAGAAAAATGCGAAAAAAAAATTCAAATAGGAGTAGAGTTGCTTAAGAATGAGAAATAGCGCGAATTTATATGAAATAAATGCATATATTTTAGGTGTAAATTAATGAAATTTGAACGGAAGTTAACCAAACCCCACATATATACACTTGAATAAATAAAAATATTGAAATTCAAGAAAAGCGAATAAAAAGGCAGCCGGAGAAATCTACACGAAATCAGATAAGGCCCTGGCCAGGCGAAAGCATGGATTCAAGCTAAAAGGCGCCGGAATAAAAAATACGGCCGGTTCCAAAAGGCATAGCGGGAGAAATAGCGAAATCGACCTGGAAAATAGCCCGGGAGGTGAAAAATCTTCGAAAACAAAAATACATCAATATAACGCCTTTCTTAAAGTTAGTTAGAAAAATTATCTTAATATTTTTATAGTTGATACCGAAAAAATTTAAGAAAAGAACTTTATGGGTATTCATATGCAAAAAATAATTGACATTTTTTTCTAATTGACTCCCAAAAATATCAAATTAAGAATAGACATTTATGGATATCTACTTTTGTTTCTTTCTTCATCCGAAAAAGATGCATTATTTCGGACCAGATATTAATACGCACGCAACGTCCTCACCATCTTCATGAATATGAATTTGACAGCAGCCGATATCGAAAGGAAGGAAAAATGGAGAAGATAGAGAAAATGAGTGTGTGCGCGCGTCTCAACTTTAGTCAGCAATTCTGTACTTTGACCTTCGGAATAGAGCATCATAAAATAGGAACTAAAATACAGTAATAAGCATAGAATTCATATTATAAACTTAACATATGCGAGAAAATCATTATAATAACATGTTTCAACAATATAATGGTAACGGTTTATTATGATGTAACAAATAGAATTATCACTTTCCGTATAAAATCTAGGAAAGCTTTTGCGATGATTAATTAAGTGAGTCATAAATAACCGAATTATGCGTATAAAAATAAGACGTGTGAAATTCTCAGGCCCAAGAAGCGCTCGTTTAAGCTAAGAGGAAATATTTGGAGCTTATTTAAAAAAGACGTAATTTTCCGTCAAATCTGAGAAAACTAGTGCTTCAATTGAAGATAATAAGCACATACTCGAGAGGGATTTAGATAAGCACTGATTTAGACCGCCTAAACATATCATTAACGGCAAAAACTATAATTTAAATTCGTCGTCGTTTTTATTAGAACGGGATAATTATTCACGCTAAGTCTACTTAACCGAGCAAATTGAAATATGCTAATGGGTCGTGAAAAATAGCCTGCAAAAACGCAAAAATGGGGGAATTTTGTAAAATTTAAGAAAATCCACCCGAAATTCCGCGCAATCGCACCTCATTTTTGCCTGGAAAGGCGTTTTCCTTTCCGGTTAAAATACTATTTGAAAATTAGGGAGAAAAAGAAACGGAGAATAAAACGAGAGAGATAATAGAAATGTAAGAGAATTCGAGGACGAGAGAGAAAGAGAGAGTGATAGATAAAAAGCCGTCAGTCGCCTGTGGCCGCTTCCAATCGGTGAGTGTCTATTTTTCCAATTTCTCACTCCCTGCCTCTCTCACCTTTGCCGCACTATTTCACTGTCTTTATTTTTCTCTAATCTCTACCCTTTTAGGCACTATTTCTCCGTTTCAAGCTATTCCATCTATGCTGTGTTTGTATCGATTCCCACCGAGAGCTGGCAGTCATTGCTATTACTCTTTTTCTCTGACACTCTAAAACTTCAACACGTCTCTCTTTACTCTCTTACTTTTCTGCTTCTTTTTCTCTCTGGATTTCATAGTCTCTAACTTGTTTCTCTCCGAAGTCTCTCCCTCATTTTCACTCGATCTTTCACCATCTTTTTCATAGTCTAGGGTTATTCTTTTTCTTTTTTTCCATTGTGCCATTGAAGCGAATAAAAACGGCCGGAGGAGCTTAAAAAATGGAAAAAATGGGTGGAGCCAAAGTAATTCGGAAACATCGCTCAAAATATGCACAAATTCGGCATCGAACTGACAAAATAATTCTTTTTTTCTTTAAAAATGAACATTCTAAGATTAAAAGCGTGCAAAATCTGGAAGATTTTTGAAATTTTCACGAAAACATGCATTGAAAGAAAAATACTTTGTCACATTACGACAAGGAAGCTTTTACGCCGAGTAATTAACGTAATTAAATAATTCAATTTATTAAGAATACTCGAATATGTGTGGTCTAACAAAGTTGTATTCAGAAATATATACATGCTTCTTTCCAAATAGCATAAGTTCACGAATATATACCGAAACCCGACTACACAACACATATTTAGGTTTATACTATCACTTTACAAAGTTAGAGAATAAAATTCTGAGATTAATGTGAACTTTGGCAATTAACTAATAAAGGTAGTACGATAAAACTAATGAAAGAGAACCGCTTTAAAACGGCCTCCTGTATTCCCCACTCACTTTTTTCTTTTCCCCACTTTCCTCAAAAAGCGCATGTGGAATACGAAAAGGCCCTTCAAAACTGAAAATTTTATTCGATGCTATCCTCATATTATTTTTAATTAATTGCCTAATTTAGGGATATGTTTAAGCACTCATTTTCTTGTATGATTTATCACATTGCTGCCCGCACTGTTCGACAATAGCGGTTCTGTGTTCCTCCGTCATTTTTACAACTCTTAACAGGAAAGTTGGAACGCCTAAATATAAATGGGTTAACTTATCTGAATTTAAAAATATATATCTTAAGGTCTGAATACCATCGTATAATAAATGTGGAAAAATGAGGTGGAAGGTCTAACTTTTAAAATATCTTCAGCGATTTTCGAAAATCTTTTGTTTTCCCTCGTTTTCATATTCATTTCGTATGTAACAATAGCCCCTTTGCTGAAGAAAGTGCGTTCGAATTTTTCATATTTATGCAGTATTCATTTCAATTTCGTCATTTTATAGGAAAAAACTGCGAGGAATGCACGCTTATATTTTTATAAGTATAAGGGAAAATATCAACTAGAATATAAAATTTAACTACCATCAATTTGCTGGACTGCAATAGCGGCCAGTTGGCAGAATCCTCCTTTAATTGCATGAGTATACCCACTCTCGTCGACTTCCGTCCAAATCGTCATGCAAATCCTTAATTATCGAGTTAGTTGCCCTAACTATCTCAGATTAATTAGCATAATTGTGCCTAATTACCCCGTTAATTCCTTCCAGCACTTGCCTTCGATGTGCTCCATGATTTCGGCGATGTTAATTCGAGGCGACGAAATGTGAAGTCTCTCAATGATTCTTCGCTCCTTTTTCCATTGCTAAAGTTGGTTACGTTAATCAAATATTTGAACTAACGTAATCGTTAATAGAAGCTGATATTAACCTTGATAAGCTTGATGATAGCTGCGTTAGAAATACAGTCGCTTTTGAGTTGAATGATCTTTGCGTTCAATCTTAATAACTGCTCGTCAGTGACGTTGCATTGTAAGCTCCACATCACGACGCTGCGGGCCATTTTCGTCTAAGTTTTTTTTTTAATTAACGCTTAATTTGACGAAGTTTTACCTTCTCAGTATCCATTATACATCGATCCATAAATTGGTAGTCATTCGTTAAGAAACTCAAGTCGATTCTGGGAGATTGAATCGCATTTAAGAATAGCACGACTAGACGATGGTCATTCGTTCTAAAAATTGATTTTAAGTCCGAAAAGTATGTTTTGTTCACCTCAAAATTACCGATTTCGTGTGAATATCGACAACATTGCCCCTTTCGCGAGTCATCTCCTTGTGCCAAATACTTATAAGACCTTCGAAACAGGGCTGAAAATTTCAGGTTGAGAAAATTTGGCAACTTTCCATAACTTACAATCTCGATCGATATATTTTTCCGGACATAACTTTTCTTGATGAGTTTAAGAAAAGCGGTGAAAGCGTGTAACGTGCAATCAGGACAGTCTTCATGGCGTCTAAAATTTTTCAAACATTTTTTGCTAAAAATACCCCACTCTTACGCCACTGCACTACGATACTCCACCATTTTGTTCGCAATTCTCGGCCGTCCGTTTAACTTCGTTTGGTAGCGAATAAAAATGGTCGTTTTCTAGGGAAATTTCATTAAATATAATAGATAAGTTAAGTTACAGGTGAGTTTTCGCTCTCTTTGATAGAAATCTCTTCGAGATAGTTTCGAGCAGTTTGCGCTAAAGAATAGCAAAGTTCGTTTACTAACATCATGTTTTGTTTGTCCTGAAAATTTTAAATCATTCGTTTTCTTATAAAATAAAAAATACAGCAAAATCCAACATATGTATGATATGGGCCATGATTTCTTTTGGCAAATCGTTCCACCCAGTTTGAGACTTTGGTAGGTATGAAGAAGTCGAGGGTCCCATGGCTAATCTCTTCGGTGGTATATTATAGTCCTCATCTGAGAATAATAGTTTAAAAAATGTCTAAATCAGCAACTTGGAAACCTCAAGCCATGCGAAATAGTGCGAGAAAAGAATCTTTTCTCTACCATCCCTCACCCTATTTCACATGGCTTGAGGATTTAAGGTTTCCAAATAGCCGCTTAAATCAAAATTTTACCTATTTCCATCTTTTCAACCACCATTTTCCGGTACATTTCTGTATAATTGTGTGGGAAGGTTTTCCTCCTTTCAGAGAATGTGATGGAGAAAATCGATGGGCGGAATAGGGGTTATTCCAGCCAAGTAAGTGTTGAGGGGTCTATTGATATTGATCAGCGCTGAAAACCGCCGCGCTTATCACCAAATATTTTCCAACGTACTCTAGACAGTTTGGAAAAATTTCAATGCAAATAAAAGAGTTTTACATATTTCAGAAAATGCTATTTTAAACTAATTTTTATAACTTTGAAGTAATATTTAAAAAGTATTTTTTAATTAGGAGAATTTATTGGATGAAAATAGTCAAATGAAAAGTCTTATTGATTTTCTCAAGGCCATGATATCATATAATTGATAAATCGTAGAGTAACTACGTAGACTACTGATAAGAGACCTTTGCACTCATAAACATATGACACGTTATTTATAAAAGTCGAGTTTTCTATAGTGGGGGGTGGTACTCAAGAAGTCAACCCTCAAATTTCGAGTTGATTTTTTGTCTCTTGGGGTTTTCGACTGCGCTGATGACGAATCTGACGGTTAAAACCCGATCCGATCACTTGTTCCGCTTGTTTAAGAACATTTCAGAATCGTGCTCAGTTGGTCTCTACGAGCATTTTGATGCCGAATTTGGATTTTTCCCATGCAGAATAACGAAGATAGAATTCTTCGAAACGACTGGATGCGGACCTTCCGGAACAGACGGAACAAGTGGTCGGATCGGATTTTAACCGTCAGATTCGTAATCAGCGTGGTCGAAAACCCCCAGAGACAAAAAATCAACTCGAAATTTGAGGGTCGACTTCTTGAATACTACCCCATACTCGATTCTTACGAAGAACGTGTCATATGAAGTTACCGATATAGGCTTCTTGTCTTGTAAAAGTCGTACACTCGTCAAATCTATATGACTGTATATAAGGAATAAGGGCAGGAAAAGGTAGACTATATGTGTTGGTCTCAAAATGATGAGCAGCATGTGCAGAGAGTTATTTATAGAAAAAAGGTTAGCTTAATCTATCGAGCCCCTATCCTTATCCCTATTTTGCTAGTGTACGACTCTTACAAGAAATCGCTGATATGACAATAAGAATTTTTTTAATAAATAAATTCGAAATCATGATGCAAAATACGTTCAAAATGAGGGCAGAGAAACTAGGGGTCTGAAACGAAAAATGATGAAATAACCATGGAGAAAATGTGTAAATAACGACGGCCGGCGAAATAGAGCTAGTTTGAAAGAGAGTTAGAGAATCAGGCAAATGAAAAGAGGTAAGAGAACAAAAGTGAAAAATATCAGCTGGATTCAAGAGCGTACAAAAGAAACGAATATAAAATCAATTTTTTTCGATTTTTCCGAATGTTGAAGTTCATTAAGAGTGAGTAAGTCTTTGAGCACCGCGATATAAAAGAAAGAGGAATAAATAGAGTAATAAAGTTGGCATAATTACGGTAATTGAGTATTTAATTAGGCAATTAAAGTCTGAATTTAATTAGAAGCATTGCCCTTTATTTTCAGCGAGAGGCAGTTTCCTTCTTTCCTGAACCGTTCATTGTCGTCCACGAAGTCCAACCATTTTGCTTTATTCCTTCTTTCTCTCCTTCATTTTCATTTTTCGTCCCGTTTTTCTTCATTCTTTTACTCGTATTTTCATTTCTTCATTAATTCAGTTTATTTCTTCAAACATATTTTTGTGTTGCATTCCAATTTTCTTTGTTAATTTTCTATTGAAGTGCATTTTTCTTGCAGCGCGCACAAAATTTCTGTTTCTTTTGGATCGGGGAAGTTAGGAAATCCGGGAAAGTGCTCCATGGATGGAAAAAGCTCGATGAGTGATTCGGGAAGCCTCCCGGCGACGATGCTGATCGTAGGTGAGGAAGTGCGCATCGATGAGGACTACAATAACGAGTTCAAAATGCACACCAGGAACTTCATCAACGAGGTTTTTGAAGACAAACAGCTTTAATTTTTTGGAAAATTCTAAATGTTTCCTATTTTGCCTAATCTTTCACTTGAAATATAAAAAAATTTTAAATCACATATGTCAAATCCTTTTCTTGAAAAATAGGAGAAACCACTTGATCTTCAATAATTTTTAGAAGATTCCTTGAAATCAAAATTTTTGTGTTTATTTAAAGAATACAAGTAAATAAAATGTTCAGCTCCCTCGCCGCATGCAGGGCATCGACAACGGCCGCGTGGTGCGCACGACTCAGCCTAATAGCAAGTCAGCAAAATTAAAAATAAATTTAAAAAATAGCATTTGTTTAATTTCAGGACGATCTGCGCGTTTCTCAACTCTGACGGCGGCTCGATTTATCTCGGCATTTCTGACTCGGGCCACGTGGTCGGCCTGAGAATGACGCAGAGTCTAGTATTTTTATTTTAAAAATTCGACCCGCAAATTACCCCTCGCAGAAAAATAGTGATCTTTTCGAAAGATAAAGAAGACATGCTCTTTTCTCTCTCAATATGACACGTTATTTTTTCTGCGGGAGTGATTTGCGGGTCGAATTTTGAGGAGTCTGTTCTTCAGATCGATCACTTCTATTTCTCGCTGTACGAGTGCCTCAAGCGCTTCACGCCCAAGGTGCCAACTGAATTGATCAAAGGTATTTTTTAAAAATAAAAATTAAAATTAAATTTTTAAAAAATAAATAAAAATTAAATCAAATTTTAATAAATTCAGTTAAATTTTCAGTGGCCCTTCTGCCCGTGAAAGACACTGACGACGGCACTCTGGACCACTTGAAAACTGAACAGGACGAAGACCACCTCAGCGATGACGAGTTCATCAATGTGAGATAAAATAAAAATGATAAAATGGAGAAATAGTTCCAGCAATTCAACTCGAACGCGCAGACTAAGTGTCACACTATCGGGCTGCCTTATTGCAGCTGTGAGAGTTCGCTCAAACTCGAGCACTCCGACCTGTACGTCATCGTCATCAAAGTGATTTTTTGAAAGAATACAAATTTTAGCCAAATTTCGAATTTTATTTTTTTCTGTAGGGAGTAAACGACTTATTTTGTGATATTTTGAAAAAAATAAAACCACTTGTTTTAATTTAAAATAAATCTCCCAATATCAAGAATGCCTTGTTTTTGAAGTCTAGAGAAAAATGGCTTATTTTTCTGATTTTAAAAATGATTGATTTTTAGGTCTCCAAAGGCGCTCCCGGCGTGGTGTATCAGAACGAGGAGGGGCTGGCCTATTACCGCAGGTAGAAAAATGCAAATTTAAAAAATTCTAAATTTTTAAAGTCATTTTCAGAAACGGCTCGAATCGCATGTTGATGTTCGACGATTTGGCGAGGGACGCTGAGCGCGAAGCTCGCAGTTTAAGTGGGGGTTTTTTTTCAAAAATAAAATATTTTCTGAAAACTTGCAGAAATTTTTGTTATTTTAAAATGAATAGTCCCGCATTTTCCAGATCCCTTGGCGCCCCGTCTTCCGTCCTGGTTCGACGACGTGTGCAGAAACCCGAAAAAGGAGCAGAAAATCATCAGACTTTAGAAATTTCGAGAAAATCCAGGGAATTCCAGAACATTCAGAATCAGAACTAAATGTTGAGATACGCGCGTGTACACGCATAACGAGATAATGTGTCTTATCGAGAAAAAGAAAAGAAGGCATGACCTCCCATGCTCTCGAAAATATACTATTTCGTTATGCGTGTCTAAACATTTACACCCTATCAGAAACAGCATAGATGATATAGCAGAGCTTCCAGGCAGTTAGTTTACCCGTTTTTGTTTAACTTTAACTTTAGGGAGTTCATAATTATTACAACTGCTAACATCTTTGATAAACCTGTTATATATGATTTATTCAATTCGCAACGAAAACAACGCTTTGGGTAACAAGATCATATAGATATGGCCAGAGTCATGAAAACAGCAGAACTTGAGCAACACATTTCGGAGATTATTATCCTAACTATTATTATAATTTTCTAAAGGTTAAAGCTAGATCTGATGGACTTCTAAAGGCTTATTTACGGTCTTCGACTTTTCTACAAACTTTGCACTAACAACGCTAGTTTTTCATCGAATTTACGGTAAATTGAAAGAACTTGGGCTAAAAAGAACTAATAATAAGACTTCAAATATTTTTCTAAGGAAATTAAGCTTAGAGCTAGCTGAATTTAAACCTAAAGTTAAAATAACCTTTTTGAAGTTAAACGCACTTCCTAACGTGGAGCCAGCAAATCAGCAAGGGGAAAGAGGCGATGGTGATCAAATAGGCTTTTCTAACGGTCTGCGAAAAAATCGGGGCGATTAGTGCAGCGGAAAATGCCAAAGTAGGAGGAAGGGTGCGGTAAATCGATACCGAGTTTTCCACGGAATATTCCGAACTTTTTCCTTCTTCTTCAACTTGTTCAGTATAGCTTCCAGTGGTGTAGAAATTGTCGAGCAGCCTGAAAAATGAAATTTTTTTTCAAAAACTCCAACGTAAGAATTCGGAATGAATAGTTTTTAAAAATCAACTCGTTCTTTTAGATTTACAAAAAATTAAAGGAAATAGACCCACTTGTCCTTTTCATCGTAAACCTGCCTGATCCAGTTTCGAAGTCCGTCTTTGTCTCTGGGAACGTCTTTAATATCGTACCGCTTCACGTGAACGTGCACTTCCCTGCCCTCGAAAGGACCGCAAACGAACTCGAACATACCCGGGGCGAGTCCGCGGCGATTGGGAAGTCTGAAATTTGTTGAAAAATTTTAAATTATTGAAAAGAATCACAAAATATACAGAATCAAGGAAATCTTGCATATTAAAATGTTGAACAAAATTTTTAAAAATGAAAAAACTCCACCTCTCCTGTCCGTACGCAATCGTGACGTCGTAAATTGCATCCAGCGAGTTCAGATGTTCGACGGCCAGTTGAACGCCGCCCACTCGGGGACTCAGCACGTTTTCCAGGGGGCGCAAATTCTAAACGTTATTTTTTGTTTTACTTTTGAAAAGCAAAAAATAATCAAATTACATTTTTCCTACAGAACTCCTGGCTCGATTCGATCAACTTGGGCTTTTTCTTTGTGTATCTCGTGCCTGAAAATGAAAAACTCAAATGACAGAAAAATCGAAACTAAAAAGATGGCAAAATTTGATAGAATTTTTTTTAAAATTGGACCCAAGATTGCAAATTTGAGACTTGATCGAGCATTTGAAACCCGGACAATGATATAAGATAAAGACAGAAAACGACGAAATAGCATAGGAGACATAGAGTGCAAAAGAAGGGAGAGAAAGGCCCGATTGGGTTTTTTCGGGTCTAAATTTGCAACCCTGAGCGCGCACCCTCCGGAAAAATGAGCAGCCAGTAAGGATCGTCTAGTGAATTGAGCCATCTGAGCTGGCGAAGCACGGGCGTCTGCACGAAATCGCCGAACCGACGCACGTAGATGTAGCCATGCTGTAAATTTCGAACATTTTATCGTATCGGTCAAACGGAGTGACAGTTCGTATGCTAAAAAGCACCTTGCGAGAAACGAGAGTCAGCGGGGGACAATGGAAATAGCGATACGCAATTTCCTCTGCCTCTCTCGCCTTTTCTTCCTAATTGTTCAACACACGAGACTTCACTTCGTTTGACCAGTACATTAAAAAGGCTACCCTTCTTGAAAAATAAAAAAAAATAAGAATTGAAATTTGTATAATTTTGAGATTTTTTAAAATATCGACTTGAAAAATTTCAGAAAATACCTGAAAAATGTACCACCCGAACAGTGGAGTGTAGTGGATCGCGTGTTTGACCATAACGCGGAAGCCCTGCTCGTTGTTTTGACGAGCCGCTAGCATCACAATCACGGCCCAGTCGACTGAAGAAAAATGTTGAAAGTTCAAAATTAAAGCATCATCTATCTAAGGAATTATAAAATGTCTACAAATTCATTAAACATATACTTTAAAAAATAAACGAAGAAAAAATTTGGTCGAATATTATAAAATAATGCAGTTAAGAATAATTTGAATTTAAAAATCTACCATTAGTTTGATGGTTCGACAGAACGAGAACGTTCTCCTTTTTGGACTTCAGAACCTCGACGTCCCCATACAATTTGAGCTGCGCCGAGGAGAGATTCTCGAAGACGAACAGACAAAGACGCATGTAGGCGCGGTACAACGTGTTGTCCAGTTTCTGCAAATTTTAAAATGAACTTTAAACAAATATATATATAAAAACGAAATCTTTAATCTTCTCGTTGATTTCCAGAGAATTTTCTAAGTTTCAAAAATCGTAAATGTGTCTTCAAATTCTTTCCATAATTCATCAAACAATTTCGCAGGTTTAAAATTGAAAGCTTGAATGATGTTTCAAGGAAGATATAAACGAATCAACTTTTCTGTAGCTTTCGATCTATCAAATTAAACTAATAATGAAAAGAATTGGAAAGGAAACTATTTACCTGAAAGACACGTTTGGAAGTGACCCAGGAAGTCGCGCCAATTCCCAAGGCTCCCGTCGCGAAGGGAATCATTGAAGTGGACAGAAGCGAGCAGGGCATCCAAGCTCGGATAGAGTCGACTGCTACCGTAATCGAAATTAGCATTTTCCTGAAGTTATGCTAATTTTGGAATTAACTTTAAAAAGGTAGCTAACTTTGAAAGAAAAAAGATTACAGAAAGTAAACACACAACTTGTAAAAATTGGATTCAACCAACAAAAAATAAAATTTCAACAAAGAAAACGGTAAAAAGCAAGTTTATTTCTATCTATCGTATTGCAATTTTTGACATGCATACAAATAAATGAAAGAGATCACAGACAATATTATTATCGCATTCTGAAGTCTAAAATTTTTGAAAAGAAACGAAAAACTAGCGAAAGACGGGAAGATTACCAGAATATTCTATTTTTTAAAAGAAATATGATACTCGTCTTAAAAAAGGACCTATCTAATTTTTAAAATTAATTTTTTTGGATAGGTGAGTATTGTATTTTATAAAATAAAATAAAAGAACCCTCAAATTTGTTCAACCAATTGATTCCTCGAAGAAATGTGTTTGTTTCTGAGAGTATAAGGCTTGAAAATGACTAGTTGCAGAGCACCCAACAATAATGGGGTGAAGAAGAGAATGTACTTCATGGTGCCGTACAAGTCCTTGGACGGGGTCTTCGAAGTCAGGTAGTCCTGAAATTAGCATATCTTTGAGATGTTAAAGTTTCATGATTTTTATTGAATTAGAAAAATTAAAAAAGTTCTTGACAAATAAATTTTTAAGTTTCAAATTTTCACCTGATACCCATAAAAATTGAGCAAGTAGACGATGATCACCGGAGCGAGCGACTGCGCGGGTTTCACGAAAAGGGCGTTCAACGAAAATACGAGCGATGAGAGACCGTTTCTGAAATTAACAAATATTTTTCGTTCTCATAAGATTTCTCAAAGAATATCAGTTAGGAAAAATTGAAATACTCTTAATTTTTTTTTGTAGATTTTTGCTTTTTCATTACACTTCCCAAAGAATATCGGAATTGAAGAATTCGATTCGAAGTTAGGAAAATTTGAAACACCCAAAATTTCCGAAATTTAAATTTATAAAGCATACCTCCTACTGTATCTTTTCGTGTCGTCATCGATAAAGTCCGAAATGACGATATTGAACAGCGGTGCGATAGAGTGGACCGTAATGCTGAAAATTTGAATTTTCAAAACTTAAAAAGAACGACAAAGTTTTAGAAAAAATATAAATAAATAACTTTAAAAGATAGAAAAGGTCACCTATCAATGACCATGAAGAGCATGATGACGTAGGCACTTGAAGAGAAGAGAATCATGCATCCGGACAGCACCGAGAACATGTAGCTGAGCACCATGATTCGGTACGAGCCGTGCTGCGCCACCAGCCTTTCCGACCCGATAATTAGGAGCTGAAGAGTAAATTAATGAAAAATTTACAAGTCCAGTCTCTCTGTATTTACAGACGTCTTTTTCTTATCTCTCCGCTTTTCCTACATTCTCTATCCGTCTGAAAGTACAGGTAGCCCAAAAATTCTACTTATTCTTCGTATACTCTCTTTAAGAAAACTAGAAAAAACGTCTCTTAAAGTTAATTTTTTGTTGAAATAAGATACCTGAGGCCCCAAAGTACAAATCCCGTAAAATATACTCAAGCTGAGCGAGCCCTTAGGGAGTATGGTCTGAGGAATCAGAATCTCCGTGGCGATAGAGGCAAAATTCAAGTGGGCTACAGATCTTAAAAATAAATTGCTTGAAAAGTTGAGAAAACATTTTTTAAATACCTCGCATTGTGAAGAAAATTGGCGGCGATAATTCGCAGAAAATCTTTTTCGACGACGATTTCTCGAGACATTTGCCAGATTGATCTGAGACAAATTTTTTAAAATAAAATTAAAAAAAAAAACCTAGTCGATTTGGTATCATATTCCGGCTCGCTGAGTAATGGTCGATCGTCTTTTTCTCGGAAATACGACGCGGAAGAATCAAACGAGCCGGCGACGAACAACATGCACGTTCCGATGCAAGCCACGATTACAGTGATCGTTTGGAAAATGCCGAAAAACTGAAATTTTTATTTTTTAAAGTTTAAACAAATTCAACTCTTTGAAAATGATTAATTTTTCTTCAAAAATACTTTGGTAAAAACTGACTTTCTTAGAAAAATCTAAATTTTAAGATTCCTTAGAGAAAAATCCAACCTCCAAACTTTTCGAGGCTTTTTCAGTGATCGAAATGATGTTGACGCTGAGAAGGATGCTCAGCTGCGTGTATTTCATCGCCGAAACTCTCAACGTTGGATTCTGGGTCGTGTCCGCGAATAGCGCGCTCCACGAAACGCCGAGGGCACTAACAAAAAAAAATTTTAATTTGAAAAATTTTGGAATTTTATACAAAATAATAATCATAAAACTTGTTTCAAGGTCTACGAAAAAAATACAAAATGTAGTATTTTCAAAACTGCAAGTTTATTAAACCGCATGCAAATATTATTTAAAAAAAAAAAAAAGCATTAAAAGTATACCTGAAAAAAGCGTCATAGAAAAAGAGCGCGAGAATCAAATGCAGCCCTTCCCAGGCCGAGCCCGACGTGTCCCACGGCAGCCACATGAAAACGAACGAAATCGCGATAAACGGCGCGAAATAGCGAATCGCCAAAGTTCGCGAGTTCAACCATGAGCCGGGCCGATCCTGAAAAATAAACGTATTTTTCGAGAAATATCATTTTTCAAAAGGTACAATTTGCAGAAAAATTAAAGCATATAAAATTTGTTGAGTTTCTGGAACATGTAGTAAAAATACCTGCAAAAATCCGAACAAAGGGTCGTTCACGGCGTTCCAAATCATGAACAGAAACTGAAGGTTGAAATTAGTAATTTAAAAAAAAAAAAATTCAAACGAATGCAAATACCTGAGCGACGTTGAACCATAATTTTGGTACGTGGAAAATGTTCAGATAGACCTTGACATAATAGAATTGGAACATCACCTATAATTTTCGTTTTCTTCCGGAAAATTGAATTTTCAGATTTAGAAAGTGGTCACACTTCAAAACTTTCGATTTTTGGTAATTTTGTCCAAACTTTTTACCTGCATCAAACTCAGCGCGAACTGCCCGCACGCAATTGCCACCAGTGGGCTCCGGACCCTCATCTTACATAAATTTTTGGAGCTGAATTTGAGAAAATTTTAAAAATTAGGATAAAATTGAACAAAAATTCCAAGATCGAATAATACACAACGAGTTTATTCGCAATGAACGTAGAACGAGCGCACAATCTTTAGTGTGATAGAAGGAAGGAGGGAAAGAGAATGATGAAAAATGCAGAAAAATTAAGAATAAAGAATACATATCACAAATAACAACTGATAAGATTTTGATAAATTGGTAAATTCCACGAAATACGTATCGGCAAACATTTCCAACGTTAACTATAGATAAAACTTGAAGCTTATTAAATTTATACATAAGAAGGTGGAAAGTTATTAGACTTTCGAAAAGACGAAGATAGAAACCAAATAAAAATCAAGAATTACTTAAAAAGGTAAAGTAAAATCACTGAAAAATTGAGATCTGGCCGGCAACCAACATTTGCCGAATTCGGTACTTCTGGATTTTCGTATGGACTCTGAAAGTAAGACTATAAATAATCGAATTCTAAAATTAAACTACCTTCAATATAACTAAGACCAAATTTCAAGGTTAAACTTCGAAATTAACACGAATTTAAATGCTACCTTGGAAAATCGTCCACAAATGCGAATAAGTCTGGTGCGATAAATCTATGCGATCTGCACATGGACCTTAACTCGTCCTTCACAAATGCCATATGACTCTGAAAAGTTCGTGTTCAATTTTGTAAAATATAAAATGCGCTAAAACGAACTTGATTATTTTTCAGCACACATACGGCGATCACGGGTTTACCTCGCCCAAGGCTTATCACCTAAAAATATAAATCTAAGAAAATGTTGGACTAGAGCAAATTCAGTTATATAAAATCCGAAATTTTGAATGTTATGGAAAATATTTAAAATATATGTGGAAAAATGCGAACCTGAATCCCCTTGATCAATTCAGATTGATTGAGTAGTCGCTCGACGTGCCAGTGCTCGACCAGGCAATTATTCTTGTCGTAGATCAGGTCGTCCTCTTGACAAACGATTTCCACGTTACCATCAGCGTCTATTTTGGCTACGTCACTGAAGTTTGAAAATTTCGAAAAAAAAAAAATTAAAACTCCTGCAGAAACTCTAAGGAAAATACTCACAAATAAAACAATTAAATTTATCTCTAGAAATTCTAAATGAACTTACCCAGTATCAACCCACTTCTCCTTTCCTTTAGTATCAGGAGCATATCCCATGAACGTCGACCCGAAATAGACCCGAATTAGCAACTTTCCAAGCTGACCGCTTGGTACGGCATTCTGGCTACCATCTAAGGGAATGAGGTGGAGCTGAAAATTTTGAGCCTACCTAGGAATTTTAAAAAGAAGCGATATAGAGTTTTTCAGTTACCGAAGAAGTGAACAAATATCCTTTTTCAACTTACCTCATATCCCGCGATAGCCCTGCCGACATTTCTTGTAAAATCCGAATTTTGGTCACCCAAAATCGGAATCGACCCAGTTTCGGTCAATAGGTAGCCAACCTAAGAGTGTTCGAGGATAAAATTTTTAGAATCCTACTTACAGCGACAATCTTCACGTTTTCCGCCTGGGTCTTGATCAACTTGAGCACTTCTTTGTTAACTCGATCACCAATTAGAAGAACGTTTTCCAAGGCAGTTAATTTGACCCTTTGAGCCAAAGATATCTTCAGAAGTAACCTTAGGGCCGCTCCGTTAGATAGTAAGGTGGTGCATCTTAATTGGAGTGATTAAATTTAGAGATAATTGAGACAACCGAATAATTATATGAACTTACTTGTACTTGCTTACGCAAGCGAATAGATTCTTCGGTAAGGGTGAGGGCTCGGGAAATACTGATCTACATTCGGTCAAAAACGGCGACAAA
Organism: Diploscapter coronatus; assembly: GCA_964036155.1. NCBI lineage: Eukaryota > Metazoa > Nematoda > Chromadorea > Rhabditida > Rhabditidae > Diploscapter > Diploscapter coronatus. Next base: position 40,561,299 of record OZ038422.1, on the reverse strand, counting down.
CAGACCAAGGAAAAGATAGGAATTCGGAAAATCGGCAAGGCACAGGCTAGGACGTGCTAAAGAAATTTTCATAAAATTTCGAAAAGTCATTTTTACCTCCATTTTGATACCAAAGGCGGTAACAACGGCCCTAGCACCGTTCAGCAGTTGATAATGAGAAAGGGCGACAAGTTTAGGCTCAGAAGCGGTACCCTGAATTTTTTGGTAAAAAAAAATTTTAATTGAAAATCTTACCAAAGTAAATTGTAAGCAAGCCAACTTATGACTGCTCCAATTATCGTATTTCGGCAGTTTGGCGATTCTTTCTTTGGTTGATCTTCCGAAAATTTCAGATAGGGTGTAGGTTCCTCTAGAATTCAAAAAATTTGAAGATGTTCAAAAATCGTAACTTTTACGCGTGTTTGTGATCTTCTTCAGCCAAAATCACATGGGTTAGTTTGGGACAGGCTTCCGATTTCAGTTTACCTAAAAGCTCGAATTTTGAAGAGGATTATGAAAATTTTCAAACCTTTCGGGCATTTCATGAGTTCTGGAATGAATTCTAGAAGGAGGGAATTTAGGTAGTCTGAACAGGCCAGAGCTTTGAAACATATCACGGCTCGGAATTCGCCCTAAAATCCGAATCAATAAAATTCGATGTGTATTCCAAAAGATTAAAAAAAATCTTTATACATTTTTACAAATAGAAGACTCACCAAATACAAGGCACGATTCAAAGATTCAGCAGAGGCGAAGTTCGGGTTGACCAGAGAAAACACAAGCCCCGCTCTCGCAGCAGCTAATGCGCAGATCATTACCTAAAACTTGAGAGTCAAAATTTGAAGATATTTAATGGAAAAATCGTTTTCAAATTAAATTAAAAAAGACAAAAAACCTACATGCGAATGATTACTCCCACAAACCAGAACTCGATCGTTAGGTTTCAATCCGGTTGACAAAAGCCCCGCGGCAAGAACTTCCATCTAAATATATATATATTTGCTAAAAAAATTAGGAACAATTTACCTCTTCAACAATTTTTCTGAACGTATACGACGATTTTTCCAAATCGAAAACTGCCGCTACACGATCGTTCGTGGCCTGAATTTGACAACTCTTAAGGTTAGGTGAAAATTTTCAAATTTAGATAGAAATCTAAATTTTGCTAAATTTTTGGGTATAAATAGAAACAATCTAGGCTTAGATGAAATTTTAATTGAGGAGAAATTTGAGCTTACCTTTGTATAGATCAGTTCCGGTATGGTCTGAGAATCAAAATCGATTTGTTTGGGTGGAGGGACGGTCGAAGAGCCCTAAGTTTAGAATTAAAAAAAACCCTAGATTTAAAAATTACCGTAATCCATCCATTATAGTCGATGCAAAAGGTTTGTCGGAACTCCATATTATCCAAGTTTCTGAAAATTTGACATATTTTTAAAAGATCGATCAGGAATATTTTGCTCCTTGAAACTTTTTCTTCGATAAGTTATGAAATAGATTCTATCAGAAAAACCTAACTCTCGAAAAATTATTGATCAGAAAAGTGATGATATTGATGAAAATCTTACGCGGCCATATTTTGATGTTGATGATTTAAAAATTTTTAAATTATAATAGAAAAATAGAAATAGATTTCAGGATTAGGCTGATTTGTAAAGATAGCTTGCTTTTGGGCGAAGGATTGGGGAAAAAGTGGCATATGTCGCAATCGATACGTTGCCTTTCGAGCAACGAAGAAACTTGATCACCAAAAACCTTCCGACTCGACTCAAAAATGACAATGACAATTGCGCTCACTCACGCAGCTTTTTATAATTGTGTATGACAACACGAAAACCACAATGTTCATCTATAAATTTAGAGCCCATCATAATTAGCACCCTATTTCTCAGGAAAAGGCTGGCAATTACAGTGAACCCGGATTTAGAACACCGTTGCGGAAACTTAAACAGTTCGATTTTTTTTCCTAAATAAATTATCTGAAAATGATTGAAATGAAAGGAATCGAAAATAAGTATTCTCTATGATGAACAGACCTCAGTAAAAATTTCAAGCCCTGAGATGATATCATATGAATTGTAAAACCTTCTAAAAACAAATGGTTGCAAAATTTTACGACTCTGAAAATTGGATAAAATCTGGCAGAGCCTTCTAATGTGAGGGAGGATATACTAAATCCCGGATAAAAAGCCTGGCAGAATCCCGGGGCTCTGATCGATCGAAGATAAGATGGAGTGAGAAATTGGTATGGAGGGATTCATTTATCTCGTCTTTTCTCCTCGATATTTTGGGGTCCGAGCTATTTTTATGACTTTTATCACAGAAGAGGCTTTACAACGGCACGCGAAAGCGAGTGAGAGAAAGGGAGAGAGCGAGCTCGGAACACACGGCTTATTTATCCTCCGATTCAAGCACAAAAATGAGCAAATCACTGTGTCCGTGAAACATCGCTCTCGTAGCGATAAAAATATGATTACAACAATAAAGAGGGCCAAATTTAACATAGATCTATTTCAATTGTAGATAATTGTAAGTTAATCGCACCCAATTAAATAAAGTGAAATGAGATTCAAAATTGACCAAATGGGGCATCTTTCGTTATGATATTTCAGAAAAATCCAAAATAATACTCTCGTTATGATTTTTAGAAAAAAAGCGAATAGCATCGATTTCAGATTCAGAATGCAAATACCATTTCACGATCTCATTTTTTATGTATTGATGTGCGAAACTTTTCTTCACTTCGAAATGGCTCCTATTTTTGCATTGTTATTTGATCGCAAAGCTGCATTAGATTGCAATTTTGACCATCTTAGCTTTATACGTTCCAGCGTAGTCGGATTCTCTGATGCGAATTGTCGAATGGTTTCAAGAATATCGAATCTCTAAATATAAAACGGTCAAGTCTATGAAAACGACTCGAAGTAGTTTGACGGGACGAGCTTTATTTCGTATGATCGCTGACATTTTACAGTGTTTGATGGAGGCAGAGATCGTATTGCGTGGGCGGGTTTGGAGTCAATTGGGGTGACGCGCAGTGGCACACGAAAATTCGTTCGTTTCGCTCGATGTTGTCTCTCTTCTGTAGCGAAAATTCACCTAGTTCTTCACCCTTCTCAGTGCGTGACCGACGTGATCATGGCCTAAAGTGTGCACATCCATTGCTGAAAGACTCCGCCCTTATCAATTGATTTTCCCTTACCGATATCATGAACCAAGATTTGCTCGGTTATCTGAACCTGCGCCTTCTTCGCGCCGCTCGTCTGCGTCAGAATCGGCTTGGCGGGCTGAAATAGGGAAAAATTGTCCGATGAATTTGACAAGTTTTTGCAATTCCACGATCTCACTCCCAACTCACCGCTCTGACGGTTTTGTTGTACTCGCGCATGCGCTTCATGATCGTGATCACGTCTTCGTTGAGTTTCACGGAGGGCGGCTGATTGGGCTCTGACTGCAGCGCTTTCTGGACCTAAAAAGGTGGCAAAGTAGTCGAATTTGTAGAAACCTAGGATATTTTTGGCAAGAATGCCGATTCTCGACCTGGTATTGCACTCACCCACATCTTGGTCTCCATGTTGTCGGGCCGCTCGACGACGCAACTGAACCAGCCCTTCTTCTTGATCTCTTCGATCATTAGCTTCTTGGCGACCTCCTTGTCAGTGACGGGCACTGAAAAGATCAAACTGAAAAATTGGTCTTTCTGGATGATTGATCTTCCCTTCTCAGAAAAGAGATCAATTTCCATCATCTTACCTCCATCGATGTCGACGATGTGGTCACCGACGACGAACTTGTCGGAGGCCAACGTGTTGTCTTCCACGGTCTGGAATTTTTATTAAATCCCGAGAATACCGTAATCCATAAAGTAGAAGCCCTGGGTTTCTATTTTAGAGGCAGGTTATTTTATCTTGTTTTACCTTTACGAGCACGCGGTTCTGGAAGTGCTTGATCGCCAGGCCCAACTTCGGGCCCCTCACGTAGTCCAGACGCACTAGCTAAAAGTCGGATTTTATTCCAAATGCCGTATTTTTCGAATAGAAGATCTGGATCTTCTATTGTAAAAGGAGGTATGAAATAGAGGGACCACGTAGATGAAGCCGTCACGACGCTTGATCAACGACTCGCGCTCCTGCGGAATGTGCACACGGGAGGTCACTTCGGCCGCCTAAAATCAAAGATATGTTGGTTTTTTATTTTGAAAATAGAAGATCCTAGGGTCTTCTACTTTTCGACTTACCTTCGCCGCGTCGCGAATGATGGTGATACGCGCCTGTGGATGGGCGTAGCGGAGCGCCTTGAAGAAGTCGTCCTGGCCCTTGACCGGCACGTCGTTCACCTCCTTCACCTGATCGCCGACCTGAAATAGTGCAAATTAGAAGATTCTCTTCTGATTTGAATGTAAAAAATCCCCTATGAAAACAGAACACCCTTTCTCTTGATAAATTTTAAAATTGGTTTAATTCATGGACTTCAATTTATTATCCTTTATGATTCATGGAAGTCATTTCATTCAAAAATAGAAGATCAGAACTTATATGTCGAATTGAGAACTTGTTCGGACCTTCAAATGTCCCTCCGAGACGGTGCCCGACTGAACCTTAACGATGACGAGCTTGTCGTTGGGCGTCGCACCCAGTGGATCACCCTCCTCCATGTCGATGCAGACGGTCATCTCCTGGAAATTTTTAAGGGTTTTCTTCGAAGTTTTATTCGAGATCATCTTAAATATCTTTAAACTGGCTCTTTTTTTGAAATTGATAGAAGTTTCAGTGAATTTTCTAAGAGTTATTTTGAAGTTCGGTAAAGTGTTTCTTTTCTGTGAAGTTCCAACAAACCCCATCTCCTCCTTTCGGACTCTGTGTCATATCGATGACGTCGTTGCTTGAAGGCTTGAAGACAGAAGGCGAAATATGGTAATGCCTATTTCGGGTCAATCTGATAGATTTATAACGAAAAGAATAACAATGATAACTTGCTATTTTTGTATCTAGATTTCTGGACTTGTAGTTTTTTTTTTTCGAGATCTAGCGAAACTTTGCAGAATTTTTCGACCTACTAAATTTTCTCTTCGGCTTTTTTCATTGGGCTTTTCATCATTGTTAATTGCTCTTTAACGCATGTTTCTTGCGTAAACGTTCTCCAATTTCTTTCTCTTTTCTATTTCTTTTTCTTTTTCTTTCTTTCCCTGTCTCTCTCCTTCCATTGTGGCCTCAGCAACTGACCAATGGGCCGATCAATGCTCGCTTTAGCGCCGTCCCTCGTTCTCTACCTTTTTCTCTCATTCTCCCATACTATTTCTCCTTTTCCAACTTCTTGCTCTCTCTTCTATAATCTCACTCTTTCTCCCCGATTCCAACTCCCTTCTAACTTCTCTAATGTCTCTAGCCTTCCAGTACTATTCCTATGTTCTAACTCTTTCATACTCCATAAAATAAATGTTATTTCCCACCCGTCTGCAATATGTGAAATCACCGCATATCGAAATTGAATTTCCTCGAAATTTTCTTCCCCAATTTCTTGAACCCGAAAATTTCTTACTTGACAGGTTTTAGATTAAACCTTACTAACATTTTAATTTCGAAGTTTTCCTTACACGTTCGAAAATATTGAACGTATTTTTAATTTTTGTCAACACGCTGGTATTACTCATTTCGGGTCGAATTCGGCCATTTTTACGAATTTTTAAAACATCGAAACCTTAGGCACCAGGCTTAAAAAATCAAAACTTTGCTAAGATTTAGAAGAAAGTGTCAATTTTACTGATACTTTATGATGTGTTCATTTCATTTTTCACGCGCGTAACCTATCATTTTTCGATTTGTCTGTGAGCTTAAATCCCGAAAACGCTTGAAATCCACCTCCCCGTGAAGATCGAATTTCACAAAGCGCTATTCCCGGCAGGTGTTTTAAAAATCCGCCGAGACTTTACCCTACCGAAAAACTATTTTAGTAAGCGTCTCGCCAACTCCCAAACCAAAGCCAAAATACGGGGCGTTATTATTAATCCTTATCGATTTTGGCAAAACCCATTATCAATATTTCCGATGAGTAATTCAATACCCCGATCATTTTTATTTCAGTCATCAAATTGTTCAGCGTCACCCCTCGTGTTAAATTAAATTTAATCGTCGTCTTCGATTAAAATTCCCGCAAAATATAAAAAGTAAGACATGTCAGACTGCTTTTAAATCTTATCTATCTTTTATGATTGGAGATTTTTTAGATCCGTTAAAATTAATCTCGTTTTCCTAATCTCGATCGACTTTCTGAAGCTTCAAGTTCACGATTTCACTGATCTTATTTACCAGGCCACTAGGTGTTTTTTATTAGTTTTATCCCAGCCTGCATTCAGCTGATATGTTAATGCGTTGATAAAAGATCGTTCGCTTTGAAAGCGAACAGACCTGACCCCGATTATCGCCTGGTGGCCTGGAAATCTTTTCTCTGCTTCTTTTCCTCCCCTCTTTCCACGTTATTTCTCTTTTTCTTAAATCTTTTCTAATCTTAAATCCTCGACTTTTTCGATCTTTTCAGATTGAAATCTCGAAATTTTACAACATCCGACTTTTTTAAACATTCATTTTATCGATTTTCTTTGATTTTTACTTTGCTTCGTGTGGCACTTTTGCAACTTACTTAATTTTGACCACGCCACCTGAATTTAAATATTTTCAGAAGCTGCTCAAAAATTGATGCGGGGTAAGCCGTGAAAAAAGCCGGGTCAGGAAAATCGGAAATTTCGATCAACTTAATTTGGAGAGGGATTTCGAAAATCCGACTGGGTTATCAGGTAGATTTAAAAATTTGAATATTCTAATATTTGTCAACAAAAGATTCACCGAGAGAATGGTTTTGATTTGAAACTTGCTTGATTTTGCCAAAGATTAGATACTTTTTGGCAGTGTAAAGTCTTGAGATCTTGAATCCGGTGTAAACGGGATTTGGCCCTTTTTGTACACTTGTGGATTAGCTGCTTGACTTTGCGAGGATTGATCCTAATCTTGATGGAAAGGAGAGGGAAAAAAGGAAATGTCTAAAATTTTGAGGAAATAGCGTGTAAAATAAAGAATCTCGTTCTTTTTCTGCATAATATTTCTTGAAGATTTTTTTTAGAAATATCCAAAGTTTCGAGAAAATAGCGTGTGGATTGAAGAAGAATACTAGAGGATAGAGCTTTTGTCTATTTCAAGATCCTTGATTTTTAGAATGGGCTGCCTTTTTTCGAAAGGCCGCGACACGAGTGCGTCTGACAATTTCACCAACGGAATGGTCGCGGATTTTCAGCGCAACGACAATCAAAATGCTATGTGGGTTTTTTTCTTTTCAAATTTTCCAAAATTCGACTGGAACTTTCCTTATTTTCTCGATTCAAATATTTATTTATCTTCAAAAAGTTTGTCTTTTTGAAAAGGATTAGGTCCTAAAATTTGATTTCTTTTTTGTTTCGATTTCAAACATTTTAGAACAATGGCGACCCCTTATCGGACGGGCGGAAACGCGTTCTACACGGTTACGGTTGGAAACGATTTAGGCTCCGACAATCAGGCCCATTTCGTTCGACATCAGATGTCTTCAGGTTCGGATTTTTTTTTATAATTTAAAATATTTTTTGAAAGAAAAATCAGGGGTCCCAAATATTTGGACACGCACAATAAGGTAGTGTGTATTTTCCAGAGAGAAAATAGCAGCTCTCTCAAAAAAATAAAATATCTCATTATGCGTGTCTAAACATCTGCACCTCTAACAAAAACATCTAAAATAAGTTTCATAAAATGTGAATTTTCATACTTGAAAAGCTATGAGTTGTTTATATGAAATGGTATATACAGTTCCGGTCAAAAGATAGTAAACACCTTGTTTTTTGACCATAACTTTTTTTCTACTTTACCTATTTTGACAAACTTTTTTTCATTTGAAAGAGGATAAAAAGTTACATAAGTGTGCCAATTTTCAGCTTTCTAGGTATACCAATTCACGAGTTATCGATTTATTTCGATTTTTGCGCGGACAAAAGATAGTAAACAGTTTTGAAAATGGTCCAATTAAACCAATTAGCGGGGGATAATTAAGCACGGATATTTTTTCTCGAAAGTAACCTTTTTCATCTATATATTTGCCAAGTTTCAAATCAATTGGATTAGAAATAAGAAAGATACGAATTTTTTTCGGAGACCCTCCTTAACTATAGAAAATAGTCTATTTTGACGTAGACGCATCAGAAAACGTGATGACGTACGCGAGTGGGTGGAGTTTGGCGAGAAAGAACTCCTGTGTTTAATTCTCTGATCAAATCTGCATAAGTTCCATATAAATTTCCTTTATGAAAAAAATCATATGAGCACGTTGAGATGAAGAAAAATGAGGTACCCAAAATTGCTTTGCTTAACTATGAAAAACGTCTTATTTTCATGGAAAAAAAGATTCGGCATATTGTTATCTTTTCGAACAATTTTTCATAGGGTAAGTTTTAACAATAATTGTGTAGTTTTAATCGGAGAATCAGATGTAGCCATTTTTCACTTCCTAACTCCATCCACTTGCGTACGTCATCACGTTTTTTGATGCGTAGACGTCAAAATGGGTTATTTTCTATAGTTAAAAGGGACACCCCGATCCAGAACTGACAAATTCAGAACTGTCCGATCCAAAACTTTTGTTAGCCCAGTCAGACACGCCTATTCACAAAAGTTCTGAATCGGGCAGTTTTGGATTTGCCAGTTCTGGACCGGAGGTATCCCAATTAAGGAAGGTCCTCGAAAAAAAATCATATCTTTCTTATTTCTGATCCAACTTATTTGAAACTTGGCAAGTATATAGATGAAGAAGATTACTTTCGAGGAAAAATATCCATGCTTAATTATCTTCCGTTAATTGGTTTACTTGGACCATTTTCAAAACTGTTTACTATCTTTTGTCCGCGCAAAAATCGAAATAAATCGATAACTCGTGAATTGGTATACCTAGAAAGCTGAAAATTGGCACACTTATGTAACTTTTTATCCTCTTTCAAATGAAAAAAAGTTTATCAAAATAGGTAAAGTAGAAAAAAAGTTATGGTCAAAAAACAAGGTGTTTACTATCTTTTGACCGGAACTGTATATATATGATAGCCTCTGCAAAAAATTGGATTTGAATGTTTTGATTTTGAGATAAAGAATACCTCGTGGCCCTATATCCCTACGACTCGCGGGCTGACGGCGATTTGAGCTTCCAGAAAGGCGATGTCATGCAATTGCTGGATCAGAGGTTAATTTTTGCAATTTTTGATTTTTCAACTTAAAGAAAGTTTTTCCTAAAATTTCAATTTTTAAATTCCATGATGTTCATCAAAAACAAACAAAATCCTTAAATTATTTCTTTTCTGAATTTTCCGCTTTCAGCAACGCCGATTGGTGGTACGTGCGGCATCAAAGGACCAATTTGACCGGCTACGTGCCTCGGAATTTCGTCGCCAAACAGAAGACCATCGAGAGTGAAGAGTGAGTTTGAACGTGTTTCAAGATTTTTTGCTCTCACAATCTGCTATCTTTTTATAGTACTCGAATTAATCTGAATATGTTTCAAACAAATCCGAAACTCTTTCATTTTCTTTCACTATTGATAGACTTCTTGAAATTGATTAAATTAAAATGAAGAAGAAAATGTTTCAAGAGTCGTCGAGATTTTCGCAATATCGTCTTTTTGATAGTATGTTGAAAGAATCGGAAAGCATCAGATTGAAGAAGATTTTCCAACAACATTCTAAATAATTGCCACTTTCTTACATAATGATAAAACTCGTGAAATTGGTTAGAAAACTTGTAATTTATAAAGAAAAATTCAAACCGAAACTTCCAGATGAAAATTCGAAACTGAAAGTATTTAAAAATAAATAAAAATATCAATTTTCCAGATGGTACGCCGGAAAAATCCCACGAAATCGGGCAGAACGGCTGGTGCAGTCGAATAATCTACCGAAAGGCACTTTCCTGATTCGCGAGCGAGAGGCCGACGGGCGGGAATTCGCACTCACCATCAGGGATTCCGATGACAACAGGAATGGAGGCGGTTAGTGGAATTTTTTAATTCTAGAAAGCAGACTTGGAACATTTTCTATCGCAAATACCCCCTTACGCGGTATGAATGTATTCCAGTCAGCTTTGCAATTACTATCCTTAATAATGGGACGAGGGAGATGATGATGACCGAATTTTTGCGGTGGAACACACGTCCCAAAGTCTGCTAGAAAGTGAACTTATTTGAATTTTCAAAATTTGAAATTGAAGTTGTTGGGTCGAAAGATTGAATTTTTAATTTTTTGCAAAAACTAATTCCGAGGTTCAGAGATGGTCTTTTAGAGTGTTAGAAAGGAACGATTTTTAGAAAATTCCTTGAAACATAGATTTAAAAAGAACTATTTTTTGTATGAAAATTTAAATTTTCAGCCTCCGTCAAACACTACAAGATCAAGCGACTCGATCACGATCAGGGCTTCTTCATCACAACGCGAAGGACGTTCAGGACACTCCAAGATCTAGTCGCTTATTATACGGGTGCGGTTTTTCAAATTTTTAATAGCTATTCAAAGATCAAGCATTTCTTTTTAAATCAACATTTTAAGACCATTTGAAAGATATTTTTTTGCAATTTATTTTCCGAGTAAAAGTCTAATTAACGCAAAATGATTTGCTTATCATTTTGAAAATTTTTTGAAGCGTATTATTTAAAAAAGATAATAATTTTCAGAAATGGCGGACGGCCTATGTTGCCAGCTGACGTTCCCCGCCCCGAGGATCGCCCCGACCCGGCCAGATTTGAGCCACGACACCCAGCAAAACTGGGAGATTCCCAGAAATCAGCTCCAACTCAAAAGGAAATTGGGCGACGGCAATTTCGGAGAGGTGCGTTTTTTTTTTTTTTTATTTTCTGAAAAAAACCGAAACTTTGAAGATTTCAGAATTTTTATCTGAAATTTAAATTCTTACTTGAAAAAATTGGACTTTGAATTTTCAAAATCCATGAATCTAAACTAGAAAAACAAACGTAGAAATACCCCAGCATTCGATTTTTAGAGATGAATCGAAAAATCACAAACAATTTTCAGGTCTGGTATGGCAAGTGGAGAGGCATCGTTGAAGTTGCGATCAAGACCATGAAACCTGGTACAATGTCTCCGGAGGCCTTCTTAGGGTCGGTTTTTGAGATTTGTTTAATTACAATACAAATAAAGTTAATAATTCCAGCGAAGCCCAAATCATGAAGCAATGCGATCATCCCAACTTGGTCAAACTCTACGCGGTTTGCACTAAAGAGGTATTTTTTCTTAAATTACAAATAAAAATTAGTATTCTAGGAGCCCTTCTACATTATCACCGAGTACATGCCAAATGGGTCGCTACTACATTATTTGAGATCGGGCAAGAATAAGCCAAAAGTAAAAAATAATAAAACATGAATTTTTAGAAGGAGCTTCACTCGGTCTGCCCGCACTCGTGGACATGTCCGCTCAAATCGCCAACGGAATGATGTATTTGGAAGGTGATAATTCAAATTAAAAAAAATTAAAGACAATAAAATAAGTTTAAAAATGAACTCTTTCAGACCGAAAACTGGTGCACCGAGATCTGGCAGCTCGAAATGTGCTGGTCGGCGAGAAAATCAGCGGCGTCCCTGTCGTGAAAGTCGCTGATTTTGGACTTGCAAGAAAGCTGATGGAGGAAGATATTTATGAGGCCAGGACTGGTGAGGGTTTTTTATTTAAAAGAATTTAATTTCTAAAATTAGTTTATAGAAAAGACAAATTTGAATTTCTTTGACATTTAATTTTCACTAGTGAAAAGAAAAGACTGAAAATGGCTGTTTTTCGATTGGAAGAAACAAAAACCACCAAAATGACGATTTTTGTATTCTTCTCTGAGAAAATGATTTTTCATTTTGAGGCGCGAAATTCCCGATCAAATGGACGGCCCCAGAGGCCGCGACGTGCGGCAATTTCACCGTCAAGTCGGACGTCTGGAGCTACGGCATCCTGCTCTACGAAATCATGACTAAGGGACAGGTAAAATGATGTTTTTTTTTTTTATAGAATTAAGAAAAAAAATTTAAATAAATGAAGAAAGATATTTAATGCAACGAGAAAAGTAATTTTTTGAAAGGTGCCTTAAAAGAAGTAAAAATAAAATAAAATTTTTAAAAGGTGACTTAAAAATTATTAAATTTCAAAATATAAAACGTTTTTTGAAAGGGTTTTAGTTTTTTTCTTTTTAATTTGAAAATTCAAATAATTCAGGTTCCCTACCCTGGCATGCACAATCGCGAGGTTATCGAACAGGTCGAGTTGGGCTACCGTATGCCCTGCCCCAGAGGCTGCGAACCGACGATTTATAACGAGGTCAGAATGTTTGAAATGTTGAACACGCTGGGACGCTTTCCACCCGCGGTCATCATCGTCTCTCGTCATTCCATTATTAAGAATGGGATCACGTAAAATTGACTGGAATAATTCCATATCGTATAAAGGATATTTGCGGTGGAAAACGTCCCAACGTCTGATTTTGAAAATAGGTTTCGAACATTTTTGAAATAGAAAAACCGACTACTCTTTTTTAATACTCAATTTCTCCATCTTCAAAAAATAAATTGGAAGTTTTCGAAATTAGCATATTTGCACTTTTTTCGTAAAATTTTGTAATGAAATGATTTTTGTTTAATTTTTAAAAATATTAAAAACTTCAGGTGATGCTAAAATGCTGGGACAAAAATCCGGAAAAACGGCCTACTTTCGACCACTTGTTCCACTTCTTCGATGATTTCCTGGTTTCCTCTCAACCAAACTACGTCCCACCCAGCATGTAATTCGACGTTAGGGTTCGGAAGACCTAACGACACGACGTCAAGAATTCTGAAAAGCAACGTCGAGCTTGGTCTTTTCACTAAAATACTGAATTTGACTTGACTTACTGTAATTTGAAAAAAAAAAACAATTAAATTGTTCAAGTCAAATTCAAATTTGAAGAATACCTATTCTTGAAAATGGGTAGGTAAAAGACTGCAATATAATGAACTTAAACATATAGGACTTTGGTGCTTCAATTTAATAGAAAATAACTGTACTTATGACCATTTTTGAAGGGGTCTAGAAAGTTCTAATTAAGGGAATTTTCGAGTTTTTATTCATGTAAATTGTACTTTATTTGTTTTTTTTTGGATAGAAAAATATCATTGATCTGGGAAAATAGAATTTTTCTAATGATTTGTCCGAATTTTCCAGATCAACGATAGAAACTCTTCTGTGATGATCATGAATAGGATCATTTCGGTTCCAGAACGAGTTCTAGAATTTTATTTCTAGAACCACAAATTTCCAAAATCTCATTCCTCACCACAAAATTAATTGATTGTATCCCATAAATTTGCCAAATTCTCACTTTTGACGAAAATCTTTTGCTCCACGCTTTTCTCGCATTTAGGATTTTTTCCCTCAATTTTTAAAAATAATTTATCCAAAGCATTTCGGTCATTCTCCATGTAAATTTTCACGAATTATCGATCTTATCAAATTTAATCGTTTTTTAACTCACAATGATAACTTATCATATTTTAAGGAAATGAAAACTGATAAAAGAAATTATTATTTTAGATAGATTGAAATTTCCCCTATGCCTCCTGTGATAGTGTTTAACCACATCTCAACATTTTTATCCTTTGCACAGCTTACCTTTATTTTAGTTTTACCACCACCACCCTTTCTATACAGTATTTTCGAAAATCCAAAATAAAAGGCTCGGAACTTTTATTTTTGATTTTTTCAAGAGTACTGTATAGAACGGGGAATTATTGATGAAGTAGTACGAAAAATTTTGCTAGAATTAAAAAAAAATTCAAATTCCATTACATTTTACCGTACTACTTTTGTTAATTGCCTATGGAAGTTAGCAGAACTAAGTTTAGCACCAACTAGTTTATTTTTAGCTCCAGGTACACGACGAGCCGACACGGGTGTTTTGGTCCACACTACCTGTCTGTTCCACTCACCGAAAATGAAGCCAACGAAAAAGGTGGGAAAAGATTTCGGAAATTCGAGAGACAAAAAGAAAAAATTAGAAAGACATAGTAAGAGAGAAAGAAATAGTCCTTGAAATCGAGAGAGGAAAGATGGAAATCAGGAAGGACAAAGTAATGTAGAAGAGGGAAAATTTTTGAGAAATAGTAAGGGAAATGAGGAGAATGGAAAAGAGGTAGATAGTGTAACATCTGCGAGCCGAACCACGAGAGAGGATACTTTGTCTGTTTCTTTTCGTCCCTAGCATTTTTGTTATCTCTAAGTTTTTACTTTTCTCTAGGCGTTCTACGATTTTCTTTATCTATAACTTTGTCCTTTTCTTTTTCTCCCTCCGATTTATCTTATCTCTAATCCTCTATTTTTCTTTTTCCCTCTTAGTTTTCGTAATATTTCCTGCCACTATTTCTGAAATACGGCAGTGTTTCACCCCCATTGAGCTTTGTGAAAATGACGATACACTTTTCGTTCGGAAATTGAACGCTCTCTCGTGTACGTCCGAAATTAAGCGGCGTTCGTACTATTTTGCAAAAATTTCCTCCCGATTTTTCATTTTTAAAGTTTTTAATTGTAGGTCTCAAGCTTATATAAAGCCCGAAAATCCATATTCTAGAGCCATTGTTGTCTTAGAAAGCTATATAATTTTTTTTATTTTCCCACTATCCTTTTCTAATACTTATATCTGTAAAAATTTGAAAAAGACGAGTAATTGATTTTTAGATCTCGGAAATTTGATTTTTTTTCAGGTAATTCATCCTGACGATGTACCGACCGTCGTCGTCTTCCAGAAGCTCGTCGGTGACGAAGGATTACGGTAGTCGCGATCACGGTATCTACGCCCCGACGACGTCGATAACGCCTTCGAAGAATCCGATACCATACTCCAGAAGCAACATTTTTTCGGTGAGATTTTTTTACTTTAATTTATCATTATAAAGTTAAGCGAGGATTTCGAAATGAATCTGAATTTATCAAATTTTTGAAACAGGACAATCATGTAAACTTAAACAGACTTTAGAAGTTGACTCAAACACTGAAACATCGATCATTTGCTAGTGTAAAGTGCACGCTTTTAGAAAGTAGAGTATTTGAAAATGCCCTTTGCTTGAGACGAAAATTATAAAGTCCGACTTGTAAATTTTCATTGTTTTCAGAGCAACCCATTTTCTTCCAATTCTTCCGATACTTTATCGAGATACAGCCGAGCCAGCTCTGTAGACCCAGTGGGAATTGCGAGAAATGGATATGGTACTTCAAGGTAATTATTTAAAATGGACCTCTTTTCCAAAGTTATGTTAATTGAAAACAACGTCATAGATCAAGAGTACTGTAAAATTATGAGGGGAACACATCTCTTACCAAAATTAGGATAAAATTGAAAGAAAACGTCTTACTCAAATTACGGTCATGATTAAGAAGAAGACTGCGCCTTTAACTAATATTACGATTAAATTTAGCGCAACATCCCGATCTTCATACGGCTACAATCGAGATGAAGAGGACCGAAGTCTAGGGGCTAGTAAATTGTAGGATTTATCGATTTGTATTTGTTCAATTCCAAAAGCATTAGATTACCCAAGACATGAATATTTTTGAAGAATCCGCGAAGCTTATGAAAAGTTATATTTCTAAAACTTGAAATTCATTTTCGAGAAATCTCAACTCGTACTTTATTACATTAAAATACATGAGATTCGTCTGTTTTTAAAATTTTTGAGAATTATCTAAAAAAAAATGTTTAAAAAGGCTTATTTTTGTAGGTACGGTTCTGCCTCGCAAATTTCTTCTTCGAATTCGAATCTCGGATCGACGTATTCTCGGTACAAAGTCAGCCAACCGGCCTCGATTTCGCACGGCTCAACTGGGTTGGCCAGAGACTCGAGTTATTTCCGAATCCGGGCGGAAACCAATCCGAGAAATGGTTGGATTTTTTGAAAATTGGAAAAATATTTTTGCATGTGAAAAATGCTATTTAAAAAATTTTTGACTGAATTTTTCAGTCTCGCCCCGAGAATCGTCATTGAGCCGAGGCTCTAGCCATCCTAGGATTAGCCCCTCTCCGACCTTGGAAAATTCGACCGTTTACTCGACTGCGAGCAAATACAGGACCCAGCTGGATTACTCGTGAGATTTAAAAAAAAAAAAAAAATTTCTGAAATTTAGCATTTTTCAGAGATGACCTTCGAGCCAAGTACGACAAAACCGACAGAAAGGAGAGGAAAGAAAAGGCAATTTTTTCAGCCTTTGAGAAAGATTGTTGAAAAAGGTGTTATTTTCGAGTGCGAGCCTCAATGATGATTATCGAGCTGCCAAAAAGAATTGAAAAAATAAATCACTTTCAAAATTGCAGGAGCTAGATGACGTTGAGGTCCGATTCCAACGCCTCTACGATAAGTACGTCAAAAATGAAGACGAGATTTCGCCAAGAGCCAAAATCGAGGTTAGCAAAACGGATGAAAATGAAAGAAAAACGCCTATCCAATCAATTATCAAAGAAACCTTCCCCAATTCGACGGAAATCAAGGAAAGATCCTCGAATTCGGTGAAATTCGACGAAAACCCCAAAAATTCACCAAAGCCCTCCGAAATTTCCCTCGATGCTTCAATCAAAAATCAGCAAGAACCAACCGCGAAGACCCAAATCCCCAATCAAGTAACTCAAATGGTAAACCTCGAATTGAAATCCGAAAATCTCCTGAGACCTATGAAAAGAAGAACCAAATCCAAATCGAGAAGTCGGTCAAACAGCAAGGAACCGAACGAAAATGAAAAAGAAATTTCGAATATTTCCCGTAGTCCGTCCCCGAAAATCAGCGAAAACGGACTGGATAACGGACTTTTGAAACCGATGAAAATCCGAAGTCGTTCCGGAAGCAAAGAACGAAAATCCCCCACTGAAAATGGAATCCCCAACGGCGCTGAATTCGTCCAGAAAATCCCGGAAGAAAGCGAAAAAATCCTGGAAAAATCCCGAAGCAAAAGTCGAGATCCCGAAAATGGAGAAACTAGGAAAAAATCCCGAAGCAGGAGTAGGGACCCAGAAAATTTGCCCGGGAAAATTCTGGAAGAAAATGGAAATTCTAGAATTTCTAGAAGTCAAACTCCAAATGGAATTGAACTGAAAAGACGGAGCAAAAGCAAAAGCAAAGAACCGAATGAAAACCAGGAAAACGAGCAAATTTTGAAGACCAGAAGATGCCGGTCAAAAAGTAGAGAGAAATCGGAGAATGGCGGAATTTTAGAAAATGGAGAAAACGAAAATTTTTTGAAGGTCCGCAAATCCCGAAGTCGCTCTCAAAGCCGAGAGAAAACCGTCACTCTGGAGGAAAACGGAGTCAATGGAGTGGAGAAGGAAAAGGTTAGAAAATTTTTAAATTTAAATATTGGCTTCAAGAAATTACATATTTGAAAGAGAAGGATTCGATGTTGTGTTCACTGAGTTTAGAAGACATTAAGAATTTTCTTAAAAAATAAGTTGCAAGCAAATGATAGGTTTTAAGCGAAAATGTTGAAATTTAATGAAAGAATTATTCTTAGAAAACAAATTGGAAGAAAAATTACAAAAGTCAACCAACGACATTTTCAGGAGTCGATTTCGAAAATGAATGGAAGCGAGACAAAGACGATGGAGGCGTGTTTGATAACATCTGGTCCGAAGGAAGGAAACACAGCTGACGCGAAATCAGAAATATCGAAGGAATCGATGCAAAATGGCAAGGACCACTTGGTAAGAGATTGAAGATGTCATGATGAATGACGAAAAACGAAGGGGAGGGGATAAAGACATAAAGATAAAGATATAGGCGATCTAGAGAATATGAAAATACCAGAAGGGAAAGATGGAGAAAAATATAGAAAATTTGATGGGAAAAGATAGATAGATTTGTTGTTTCGTAAGAAATAGTGGTGAAGTAATGATCGGAAAGATTTAGAAATCATGATAAAACGTCGAAAAAGCTAGGAAAGATAGTGATAAATCCCAAACTAAAGAGAAAGAGAGAAAAGAGTCTAGAGAAAAATCACATCGAAGGATAGCTAGCCATCACAGCCCGGTTAAACGTCAATCTGTGAATCTGTGGCGCTCTTTTACTTTCTACCTCTTTACTTTTCGGCTTTACTTTACTTTTTTCGCGAGTTCGGAGTTTCAATTTCAACATTTTTATAGAATGTTATCCGAGTTTGTGGAGTTAACTTCACTTTCTTGATTTTTTCGCTTCTAATTGAATTTAGAATTAGACATTTTTCGGGTTTCTAAATTTAAACTTTTTTAAAATCTCAGATGTCCGATTCGAACGATGCGGGTTCGAGCTCGGAAAGTTCGTTTAAAAAAGATGCGACGTCCCTCAGGGACAAATCCAAATCGCCAGGTAAAATTTTCTCCTTACGCTTAAGAAAACCTTAAAATTAGAAAGTTTTTGTGGTAAATTGACATTGTCAAATTAAGCCCGAGACGAAAAATATCAGTTTTTTGTTTAATTAACAAATGAATGATACGTTTCAAAAAATTCTAAAAACACAAGGATTCAGAAATGAATCGATATGATGTAATAAAGCCTAAACTAAAAAAGAACTTAAAATTTCAGTGAAGCGAAGGAGACGCGACCCGGCGCGAAACCTGGACAAATTGAGGGAATCTTTGGCGCCGTTGATCAAGGAAAAAAGGGAGGGACAAAATCAGCTCGCTGAAAATCCTCGGGTTAGAGTTGTTTAAGTTATTCATTTTTTAGATTTTCTCTTCAAATTTTCTTGTACATATAATTATCGATATACTGTGCAAGTTATTTTTATAGAGAATTTGTATGACATTTTTAGAACATCTATTTTCTTTATTTTATAGAAACTATTTTAATAGAAAATTCATTTGAAATTCTGAAACTTGATTTTTTTTGCTGATTTTGGCAAAAATCTTGTCACTTTAGCAGATTCAAACCGCAGCCCCACCCCTGGTGACAGTCACTCGACCATCTGAGCCAAACACGCCAACCGCAGAAGCGACTTTCTTCGACGTGCAGGGAACAAATGAAGTTTGTATCGAGGAGACTTTCAGGTTGGAATTTTTAAGAAGCAGTTTTATTCTTTTAGAAAAAAATATTTTTAAAGAATTTTAGAAACAATAAGAATATTTTCAGGGATGCTATAGAAGCTGATGAAAGCAGCGGTCTTGAAGAGGAGGAGGAAGAAGATACGGAGCAAGAGTGGACTGAGGCTACAGACGAGGAGGATTGTAAGTTTTTTGCTGTATTTTGAAACATATCAAAGATATGATAAATTGAAAAATTATTGACAGAAATAAAACTCTGGATAAGTAAGTTTCAAAATTCCTATTATTTCGATTGAAATTCTATTCGATGTTAATTAACTTTGATATTTGCGACTTTAAAATGAAAAAATACAATTTTCATTTTCAGATGAGTCCGATTTCGAGTACTCTGTCGACACGACGTTCATTCTGAAGTGTGCTAACGAGAAGGTCAAAACGACTGCTGCCAATAATGGTGATCTTTTTAAGTTGTAAAATTTGATGTTTAATTTAATTGATTTTTAAAACTATTTGCATTTTTCCAGAGCACGACAAATCCTACTCCGCCTGTGTTTCGAGGTGCTCTCCCATGGTTTCGGACTACGACTCCGATAACAGCGTGCCGTTCCCTCTGCCGTCACAGTAAGATTTCTTGTTTTAAATTAGAAAACAATCTTTTTCCTTTAATTCACGAGGAAAAGCGACTTTTATCGATTTTTAGACCAGAAGATGGAAGAGGCAGGGTCAACCGCCTTTTCGCCAATCCCGCTCCCATTTTCTCCTGCTCGGTCTCCTATGATGGACAAGGTACGAAAAGATCGAAAATGTTTTTAAAGATCATATAACTTTCACAAAAAGTGAAAGTTTTTAAACATATTTTTATTGAAAATTTCAGGCTGGAATTCGTCCTCTGAAGAGGGCACGATTTTGAGCTGCCAGGAGGAATCCGAAGACTTCGATGATTATTACGGCTATAAAGGTTTTTTTTCAATGTCCCAAAGAAAATAATAATCGATTAAAGAATAAATTGATTTTCTTCAGTTTTGCCTATCCCAAAAGAGGGCTACTCTTCGTCGTTGGGAGTCTATGAAAGTGCCGAGGAGAAAGAATCCGATGAGGTTGGTTTCAAAAAAAATGTTTTTCAATAATAATTTCAGGAATACGACGGTCAGGAAGTTGGTTGCACTCTACGATTGGTTGATCGGCTGGCGATGAAGGATTCAGACTCGGACTACGAAGACGAAGAGTTCTATGAGGATGAAGAGGTGGGGCTTTCAAAACAAATTTTGGAAGCGGGCGAAAATCTAACGTTTGGAAAATTGAAAATTTTTGGGGTGGTAATACCAAAAAAAAATCGAAAATACTCATTCATTTTTTAGTACTCATATCTATTCCTTGAAACACAATAAAGTAATTTTTTCATTTGGAAAAAGATGCAAGTTTGGAGGTGTTTTATTTTTTATAGGAAATATTTTATAATTTTCAGTACGACGAAGAACTAACCGAGTATGAAGACGAAGAATGCGAACTCTACGAGTCCGACATCGGGCTGGATTCTGAAGGCCGCGACGACGAGGACGACGACAGATCCGAAGAGCTGAAGAGCATCGTCGAGGACCGGCTTACTGTGGATGTAAGTCATACTGTAGAAGTCTGAAGTTGACGTCAAATTAAGAATTGGAACACAACAAATTATTGTACCTCTTCACCCTAGTAGTAATTTCTCAAGGCTTGACAAATTCGTGAAAATCGTAAAACGATTTTTTGCTAACTTTCTTTAGAATAACCGATCACCCTCTTGATTTTAACATGCTCCTTCGGATCCTCTGAAACCTGACCCGATTTTGCAATTTTTTCCGAGTTTTTGATGTTTCTTATTGGCAAGGCAAGTCGATTCTAGCATGAAACTTCATCCCCATCACATGTCATTATTACTGACATTTTGCGGACTTTTCGAACGGCGATCAGCGAAAAATGACGCAGGAAGGGGCGGGACTTGAGAAAAAACAAAACAAAATCTAAGGTTTCCTGGCCAAAATCCCTAAGGGGCTACCCTTTGGGATATTGGATATATGCTAAAGGATAGAAGGATAGAGTCGCTTGAGATAATTCAAAACTCAACTTTCCTGGGCGGGACTTTAAAAATCCCGGGTTATGTTTCTGAGCCAAGAGATATAAGAGTATGGCATTTTAGCCTGAAGAAAACTTGCAGGCCCAAATTTTCATGAGCTTTTTCACTAATACCTCCGAACCGGTCATGACCGTCGATTTTACATTTATTGTCAACTATGACAAGTGCTGGAGTCCTTGGAACCAGGTAATGTTGAAGAATGGGGGTGGAGAAGGAATGGAATATTTTTAAAGCTGAAATTTGTGGTAGTGTTGAGAAATAGGGGTGAAAAATGATTTGAATATAAAATTTTTAATTTCAGGTCATTCCGCCCGAAATGATTTCCTCCCTGATTGAAATGATCGAGTGCGCTGAGGTGGAAGAGCTAGTAGCCGTGGATGAAAACGAGGAAAAGGCCGAAGAAAGGGTCGTCGAGGGAATTGAGGTGCGAATTTTTTTTTTTTAAAAGACTATATTAGTGGACTGTGAGTAAGTGAATATCGCATGCTCTTTGCAACTTGCCTCCCTCATGCCCCGCCTTTATTCTCGACACTTTTCCGAAGAGGCGAAAAGAACGAGAGCGACGAGAAAAGAAATAGCGAGGGAAAAGAAAGGCGGGGCGTGTGTAAAAGCGAGCTGCAAAGCGTATGCAATATTCACTTACTCAGAGTCGATAATATTATCTATCAGAAAAGATAGTCATTTCTGTAATGTTGTAATGTTTTCGAAACTTATATTTTCCAATTTATTTTCAAAGAGGAAACCTAATATATTACAAAAATAAGAAAGGCACACAGTTATAATTGAAGAGTTGCTGAAACTTATGAAATTTTTTCAATTTTCAGGGTCAGAAAGAAATCCTCTTCGTGCCAACGTACGTGAAGCCTATCAATGAGGATCTGAATGAGGTTAATTAAGAAAAAATTTTAATTAAAAAGCTACCAACTTCAGGAATCCGTAAACCGCTTCAATTCGAACAATCCCCGCAGCGATTTCGCGAGGAAATCGATCGTCCAGCCTCCGAAATTGGAAAAGGCCAAAATCAATGTCGTCGAGATCAGGATTGGGGAGTGAGTTGAAATTTAAAATTTAATGAAATTAACCGAAAAATAAAATAAAAATTTTGGGAAATAAAGAAATTCCAGACCGCCCAAAAAAGAGCCGGAGATCACCAAGGAACCAGAACCAGCTCAGGTCGACAAATCTAGTGTCAGAAAATCGATTTTGAATATGAAAGCGGATGAAGCCCAGAAGAAGCGAGAGCAAAATGAGGTTATATTGTTTATTTTAAAAAATCTTTTCAAAAATTAAAATTTTCAGAAAGAGGCTCGAGAAAAAGCGCGAGGCCTGGGAACCGTGAACGCGATCGCCAACATGCTAGCACCCAAAAACGAGGAACCCATCGTGTAGGATTTTTTGTTTTGTTCATTTTTGGAAAATTCGAAAAATGAAACGTTTCAGCTACAAAAAATCGTCAAGACTGGTGCAAAACTACGAAGTTCCAAAGAAAAAGTACGAAATTGTTAAACCCCAAATCGACGACGAGTTTGACAAGCAGGTCGGTTTAAAGAAATGAAATTTCGGGAATTAAACGAAAAATTCGAAGTTCAATTTTTAAGTCAGACTTTTCAAAGCCATATAAAAATTAAAAGCTTTGAAAGTAATCTCGAAGTTTTATTTTCAAACTTTATTCAAAATTTAACTTTGTTTTTAAGAAAAAATATCTTTCAGCTAGAAGAGCTCCGAGCTCAAATGAAGGCGGGCAGCTCGGCTCTGCAAAATCAACTGAAGGAATTGTCCAAAGACGTCACCAAAACTGCGGAAGACGCGAAACAGAAAGACAAGGCCGCCAAGCACCAGCAGACTGTCATGTATGCCTCCGGGGCTTTTGAGTGAGTTTTTTGTTTTAATTTAAAAACGATCTTTAATAAAATCTAATTTTTAATACTTGTGGAGGATATATGTGATAGTTAAAACACAGGAAAAATTGTGCAGAACTTTTGATACTTATTTCAGGCAATTACTATATGACGAGACCTATGTTAGAGATAAAGGAGGAAAGGAAACTAGGGCGAAATAACATAAGAAAAGATAGATCTCGTCATCTCGTCAAATAGCAGTTGCCTTTGCTTCGCACTTTGTTAATCAAAACTCGGCAATTTCAGAAAAGCTGACATGGAAAAGGCGAAGTGGAAGGCAACGAGAGACGCTGAGGTCGAGAAAGAACTCGCCAGAATCGAGGCCGATCGGGGCATCAAAAGGAAGAAAATCGTCCCGGAGCAACCGTCAGGTACCGAAAATAGGCAACTCGGAAAAGAATCGCAGAAACGTAACGAATAAGAATCGCAATTTGTCTATCATCTCTATATCATAGAGAGACAAAAGCTATTTAAATTGCGGTCTTTGTTCATTCCGTTTCCGGTTCCTTTCCGCGTTACCCTGAAAATATATCTATTTTTAAATTTGTACACAAAATTAACTCAGAAAAATCTAAGGCGGAATGTTTTTAAAAAGATATAGGAAAAGTTTCAGAAGTCGGAACCGCCGAGCAAAAATCCGAACCGAAACGTACCGTCAGAAGGATCGTTAAGAAAGACCAGCCCCAAAATGGCGGAGAAATTAAAAGTGAAATTTTTTCTAATTTAAAAATTGAAAAATAACGAAAATTATTTCAGCCGGACTTCTCCGAATCGATGGCCAAGCGACGCCGCTCATGGAAACCAAATCACCGCAAACCGCGCCGAAACCACAAATTCCTGGGGCGACTTATCCGGTAAATTTGAATTTGAAAAATTTTGAAATTAAAACAAGACATTCAGGAGCCTCCAAAATCGGATTCCTCGAATGAAAAGCGCGCTCTGCGAAGGTACAACGGGCGAAGGAAGACACAGGAGATTCTAAATGAGTCGTTACCTTCTAAGGTTATTTTTGATATTTTCGAAAAGTTAAAAATTTCTATTTTCAGACCGATAGAAAGAGGAGGAGAAAATCGCGGAAGCGAAAATTCACGGGCAAAAACAAGGACGTAGACGATGTTTTGGGTTGGTCCAAGAAAAAGGCAGTCTCTTTCGAAGAGGTATTAAAAAGCAATATTCGGAAAAAAAGTGAAATTCAACTAATTTAGATGGAAAACATTCTCATTCAACAATCATTAGACTTAATGAACCCCTCTAATGTTTCCAAAAAGAAACGACGAGAAAAGGAGAATATTTGGATATCCGACCTACAGGATATCGATAAGCTATATAAAGGCTCCGAAATCCGAGACATACTTTGTTCAATCCACGATAATTATTGATTTGATCAAGTTATTGGAAATTTCTGTAAATTTGTAATTAAAATGAAGATGTATTATTATCGGGAAAAAATAACAAGACAAATGTTAGGTTTGAAGTGAAGTGAAGACTAATAGCTAGGAAAACAGTTTTAGAAAACTAGCAATAGTTTAGAAGATTTTTTGTTCGAGTTCTAACCTTCAAGAACTAATTTTGGGGAGATTTTTACAACCCGTAATTTAGAGAAAAAAGACGTTGAGGAAAATTTGAACAAAGTTTAGAAAAGAAGAAAAATGATGTATCTTTAAAACCCGTAGTTTGTATCAAAAATTTGAAGGAACTGAAAATGGAAAAATTGCGAGGCTTTTAAAATTCCGAACATCGATGAGAACAAAATTGAGGGTAGGAGGTAGTAGAATTGCAAAAAATTTTCACACCTCCAACTCATTCATTAGAATTTTGGACGTGGCCACGAGCATTCGGTTGATCAGCTGCGTTTTTTCGAGTTCGATTTCAAGCTTTTCGACCGAATTTTGCGGATTTTTACCCGAACATCCGCCGGAAAACGGCTGACTCGTTTCAGACATCGTAGAGTCGAATTTTTCATTCGAGGGGGCGAGCTAAGAACGTTTTTAAAAATGAATTTCTGCTAGGCGTGAACTAAAAAAGCTAAAGATCGGCTTTCTGAATTTAAAGAAAAAAACTTCTTCAAAACTCACCAAATTCTGAGCGCTAAGTACGAGAGACTGCTGGAATTGCTCGATTTCGTGAGTGGACGAGGAAATTACGCGGGCTAGAAAATTTTGAAAATTGCAAGTGCGATTTTTTGGGTAAATGCAAATTCTTGGAAAATTGCAGAAGAGATCACCCTTGAGCAACTCAGTGGCTTCGATGATGTCCACGATCGTGAACCCGCAGGTGGGGCAGGACTGCACAACGTCGCCGTTCGAACGCATCACCAGTGGCTGGGTCGGAGTGTCTAAAAAATAAACAGAAATCGATTTTTTGAGCTGAAAATGAAATCCTTTGGCTCAAAGATAGTATAGATCTGAAAATCGCAAGTTTTTTCTCTGAAAAATGAAAAATTGACCGACCAGGACCCATTTCCATGTCCACTTCAGTCAGTTTCCCATCGAAATTTCGCTCCTCGTTGGTATCGATCCGACCCGATCGGAAATCCATGATTTCCGCAAAAAAATTTTTTGAAATTAGTTTTAACGAAGAATTTCGAGTAAAATCGGCTATGTTCAAAGAAACGGGCAAGCCACGCCCACTTTGCGAAATAACCACGCCGCGCCATTTCCACTCACTCCATTCTACCGTCTCCCTTTTTCGCTCTGGCCTAATTTCTCCACTATTTCTTCGGTTCTTTTATTAATTACCGCCAATTAACTCGTTCAATTTCCTCCAATTATCTTCGGATAATTACTCAACTAACTCTACTTTTTATTTGGTACCCTCGAACCATCAATCTGGCCCATTTTAGGCCCGATATTGATCGATATTCTTTTCCTTCCTTTTATTTGTCCGTTTTCTCTTGAACTTCTTCAATTATTTCTGGAGCTAGTTGTCCAATTAGCTATTAATTAAGCTAATTATTTCCCTTCTCTAAATTTCTACAGAAAATTCGAACTTTTTCACTCGAAAGTTCGCATTTTTCGCGTCGTTTTATCTCCCATTTTGAGACATTTATTTTTATGGTTTCTTGGAAACTTCGTACATTTTTTCAGACGAAATTTGTGGGTAAAAATCTGAACTTTCTAAGGGAAGCCTTAAAAATAGCAACAAAAAAGTGTTCTTTTTCACGTTGTCTTCTCGTTTTGAAACGTATCACTTTCGAATTTTCTATTTGTTTGCAGAAGGGTAACACATCAATTTGAGCGATGTCGACTCGCCCGGTGGTGTCGGTATACGACGAGAAGGGCGCCGTGACGGAGACGCAGGTCAAGATGCCCGCCGTGTTCAGGGCCCCCATCCGACCTGACCTCGTCGCCTTCATTCACGATCAGGTTCGCAAGAACAAGCGACAGGCCCACGGAGTCTCTACTAAAGCAGGTCAGAAAACCAAATCAATAGAGAATAAATCGGCAATGTTTGAAATCCCCCAATTCAAAATAAAAAGAATCAGGCTTTTTGAAAATCGAGAAAATTAGAAGGATTTGCCAGGAATATTTTTCCTTGGAATTTTAAAACTCGAAAGAAATGTTGAACGAACGATATATTTGGACTTGGAAAAATGTTTAAAATAACATGGGAGCTTCAGGTCACCAGCACTCAGCTGAGTCTTGGGGTACTGGACGTGCTGTCGCGCGTATTCCGCGTGTCCGTGGAGGCGGAACCCATCGTTCCGGACAGGTGCGTATATTCAAAAGAAATGTTGCGGGTGGCGACTTAGAAAATTATAATTTTTAGAGGACGATTTTGAAAACATAAAATCTGATTTTCAGGGAGCGTTCGGCAATCAGTGCCGTGGCGGTCACATGTTCGCCCCTCTGAAGGTCTGGCGCAGATGGCATCGTCGCGTCAATTTGGCTCAGGTGCGGAATGATTAAACGTCGAAAAAATCTCAGGAACCCGAAACTTTCGAAAACAATTTATTTTGGATCAGATTAAAGAAATGAAACTGAATTATCTTCAACTTTGACTTTTCAATTCAGAAGCGCTACGCTGTGTGCTCGGCCATCGCTGCCTCCGGAATGCCCGCCCTTCTGCAGGCGCGCGGTCACGTCATTGATAAGGTGCGGAAGATAACAACATTTAATTTTTTTCGCCGAACGGTCCCTAGTCTTCTAAACTAAAAAAATGGATTCTTTTACAATTAAAATATTCTAGATGGCCGAGATCCCGTTCGTGGTGTCGGACAAGGTCGAGTCTTTCCGCAAGACCAAGGAGGCCGTCCAGTTCCTCCGCCGTTCGCACGTCTGGGACGACATCGAGCGCGTCTACAACTCCAAGAGAACCAGGTCAGACTAAAGAGGACAAGTTTTATGTCTGACCTCAAAATCTAATCCGAACTTTAAATTAAATGAAGCTTTAAAATTAATTTTGATCTGACTAAAAATGTACTTTTCAGGGCCGGCAAGGGAAAGATGCGCAACAAGCGATACAAGCGCAAACTCGGACCCATCGTCGTTTACGGACAGGTCAGAGATAAAAGAAAGATCTCCTCAAAAGTTGTGATATCCTTTTAACAGGAGAATATAGATCTATTCTACAAAAATAGTCTCTTTTCAACAAATTTCTTTTCTAGGACAAGGAAGTGGCTCGTGCGTTCCGCAACATCCCAGGCGTGGACGTGGTCAACGTGGAGCGTCTGAATCTGCTCAAACTCGCCCCCGGAGGCCATTTGGGAAGACTGATCATCTGGACTGAGTAGGGGAACAAATTCAGACCTAGGGCAGACTTGCAGCCAGAATGAAAAATTAGAGGGTCCACAATGCTATTTTTAACGCAATATTTTAGTTTATATACGGGGGTCCGCATGCCAAAATTTGGCTAAGTGCTGTCTAAGTCTGAAAAAAATTGTTGACTTTTCAAAAAAATACGACTTTTCAGGTCCGCCTTCAAAAAATTGGACGCCATCTACGGAACTCTGAAGACCAACTCGTCCAAACTAAAGAAGGTGGGTGAAAAATACACTGAACTTTGCGAAGTTTTGACAAATAGATTTCAAGAAAAGGCACATAAAAGAAAACTAAATGTAGACGTTTGAAATAAATTTTAAAGTAAAGAATTGAGAAATCTACAGTAGTCGCATCTCAAAAATGAGTATTTTAGGGCTGGTCCGTGCCCAGGACGACGATGCAGAACGCGGACTTCTCGCGTTTGATTCGTTCGGAGGAGATCGTCAAGGCCATCCGCCCGGCCGTCTACAAACAGACCAGAGCCAAGCCACACAGGAATCCTCTCAAGAAGAACCGCCTCATGCGCAAACTCAACCCCTATTCGTCCGGTAAGAAGAATGAAATTTTGAAAAATATAGATATATGAGACGTTATTCGTAAAAATCGAGTTTTTCATAGAGGGGGGTGGTACCCAAGAAGTCGACCCTCAAATTTCAAGCTGATTTTTCGCCCCTGGGGGTTTTCGACTACGCTGATGACGAATCTGACGGTTAAAACCCGATCCGACCACTTGTTCCGCATGTTCTGGAGGGTCCGCATCTGGTAGTTTCGAAAAATTCTATTTTCGTTATTCTGTATGGGAAAAATTTAACTTTAGTATCAAAATGCTCGCAGAGACGAGCTAAGCACAATTCTGAAAAGATTTCATCGAAATGACACCGAATAAGGAAGTTATGATGAACATAGTGAAACATAAGGAAAATGTCATACCGATGTTTCGCTTCTTTTAATTTTTAATTTTTTTTAAAGTGCCAGGTTCCGTGAGTTATTTATACTGGGAAGTAGCCCAGGTCTTCTAGTTTCTGAAACACTTTACCGTTTCTCTATAGACTGCCCGCTAGAGGAGAAATTTGACTTCTTCAAAGAGTTGTCATGACTCACTTTTGCCTAAGTTGATTTCAAAAATTCATAACTTCCATAATTCTAAGCCAAATTCGATAATTCTTTTTTTATTAGACAGAATTTATTATCTAGTTTATCAAACACCAAAAAGAGAATTTTTTTGAATATCGATTTCTGCAGAAATGCGCACTTTTCGCGTATTGATTGCGTACTTTTAGACTCGTACTGCGTTTACGCGTAAACGACGTTGGAAAAATTCGTCCTTCCAGTATGTCGCGTAGATGGACATGGTGAACAACTTTATTCCAGAACTGACCTTGAATTCACATTCGTATGAGCTACAGAATTTTTTGAAGTTCAACGACCAATTATTGCAAAATGCCTTTAGGGCAGTAAATTTCAAAAATTCATATCTTCCTATATTTCTGACAAAATTTCATTATTATTTTTTTGTTTTGTAGATCTTGAGTAATAGAACAATGTAAAAGTAACAAGAAAATTTTACAAATTATTTTTGGTGGGAAAAAATTAGCCTAAGTTACCCTATATACCCGTACTGTGTTTACAAGGATAATGTGAATTAATTTTTAAGTTTCCCATGAAATCTTGTAGAGCTCTCCGAGTTGGTCAACTTTTGTTCCAGAACTTATTCTAGAATGTGCACACACAGGGAGATAGAAATTTTTGAAAGTTACTGCCCTAAAGGCACTTTGCAATAATTGGTTATTGAACTTCAAAAAATTCTGTAGCTCATACGAATGTGAATTCAAGGTCAGTTCTGGAATAAAGTTGTTCACCATGTCCATCTACGCAAAATACTGGAAGGGCGAATTTTTCCAACGTCGTTTACGTGTAAACCCAGGACAGGTTGAAAAATACGCAATCAATACGCGAAAAGTGCGCATTTCTGCAGAAATCGATATTCAAAAAAATTCTTATTTTGTTGCCTAATAATCTATGAATTAAATGCTGTTCAATAAAAAAATAAATATCGAATTTGGTTTCGAATCTTGGAAGTTATGAATTTTTGAAATCAACTTAGGCAAAAGTGAGTCATGACAACTCTTTGAAGAAGTGACATTTCTTCGCTAGCGGGCAGTCTATAGAAAAACGGTAAAGTGTTTCAGAAACTAGAAGACCTGGGCTACTTCCCAGTATAAATAACTCACGGAACCTGGCACTTTAAAAAAAATTAAAAATTAAAAGAAGCGAAACATCGGTATGACATTTTCCTTATGTTTCACTATGTTCATCATAACTTCCTTATTCGGTGTCATTTCGATGAAATCTTTTCAGAATTGTGCTTAGCTCGTCTCTGCGAGCATTTTGATACTAAAGTTAAATTTTTCCCATACAGAATAACGAAAATAGAATTTTTCGAAACTACCAGATGCGGACCCTCCAGAACATGCGGAACAAGTGGTCGGATCGGGTTTTAACCGTCATATTCGTAATCAGTGTAGTCGAAAACCCCCAGGTACAAAATATCAACTGGAATATTGAGGGTCGACTTCTTGGGTACCACCCCATACTCGATTCTTACGAATAACGTGTCATATATATATATAAAGTTTGCAAATTTGGCAACAAAAATGAGGAAATGTTTTAAAAATTATTTATAAAATTTGCAGTCCTGAAAGCCGCTGCTCGTCGCGCCCAGAAGAAGTCGCAGTCGGCCCCCAAGGCCAAGGCCAAATAAAGCACCCCTCAAATTTTTTGGTTCTTTTTTTGGAAAGTCCACCCTCCTTCACCCACAACCCATTTGTAATCTTTACCCAATTTTCCCTATCTAAATTATCTCCAAAAATGGGTGAATTTTGCAAACGGGTAGAAGTAAAGAGGGGGCGAACTCCCCAAGAAAACCACCTCCCACCCCTTCTCTAATATAACACCCAAAATGTTATATTTCATTGTTTGTTTTTTCTTCATTAAAAATTGAGTTTTTTGTTGAATAAAATGTTATGAAAATCTACAGATGTCCACGAGCAAGTGTTGTTTTCGTAAAAGGGGATACTTTATTCAGTGAAAGATAATAATAATAATATCACTATTTATATGAGCAAGTGAAGCTGGAGATAGAAGACGACCCCCTTCGGAGAGAGAGATTTCTATTTCAAGCAATAGAAAACCTACGAAATGATTGATTGGCTAACGGCGGGTCTTTCTCCAAAATTGGAGAGAATTACCGCCGGCCTAAATCATTTGATAGCTATCCCTGTTCGTCATGCTAGTGTTGTGGTCATTTTGATAATTCCGGAAATTGGATGCAGATGATATCCTAGAATTAGAAGTAGATGTACCCGTAGTCTCGAAATTGGCATCCTCCAAATGGGAAATTCTGGAAAACTTTTCTTCTAGAAAATTGAACTTTGGACTTGTTTTTCGAAGGTTCAAATTTTAGGGATTTTTATAATACTTTTCTGAAGCTTACGTAGAGTCCTTTTGAATCTGCCGGACGGAGGAGCTAGTATTCTTGATCACGCTATCGACTCGCGATAAAATATCACTAATAGATTCTTTTGGCGGGGTTACAGTAGCACTATTTTGAGCGGCATTTCGACCTGAATTTACAAAATTCGTTTTTCTTGTTTTCGGAATGTGATACCTAGATTGCTCGGTGAGGCGGACATTGACGTCCGTCGGTGGGACTCAGATAGCTTTGACGTCGATTTTGAATTGGCTACGGCAATCGGTGACGACGAATTGGGGTTCTGAATCCTGACGTCGTCACTTGGCGGGGAATCGCCTTCACATGGGACTTTTATCGTTTCTTTCAAGTGCAAAGCTTCGGCCGACCAAAGTTTATTTACTCTTGCCAGGGTGGTCACCTAAATTTTTATTTTTAGAAACGAAAATTACGATCAGACCCTCGTGTCCTTTTGTGTTTTATTTGAAAATGAAAGGAAATAGTGCTTTTTCAAATTTTAGGATCAGTAGATGGCTGGATTGCGGTAAGATGACGTGACTTGAAGAGGACGTACCGAGCAATTGTAGCGCAGTGCGATGCCCTGAAGCGTGTCGGATGGAGTGACGGTATGTGAAGCGTAGTTAATTTTCTTCGATGCAGACGGTGTCTGCGTCGTTCCGTATCGGCGTACCTAGAAGTATGTTCGTTGAAAAATTTCAAGAGCATTTTCGAAACTAAATAATTTGTTGAAATCATGAATTAAATGAGTTTCAAAATAAGTCGAGCTTTCACAGAATAAGTTTAAAGAAAAAAAATTTAAATTAGTTTTTTAAAGAATAAAATTACTCTGGTATGCGCGAAGAAAGTGTATTCGTTCGGTTGCTCGTAGCTGGAATAAAAAATCTTTGCGGAACTGGGCCTAGATCCGGACGGAAAGTCATCGGAAAAACCCGCGGAACTTGCGGTGCCCTGCTCGAACATGCTCGAGCCGCATGTCGAAGATCGTGGCAAAATACCGATCGACGTCAATTTGGTCCGATTTTTAGACGATTTCCCCTTATTTTTTTGGAATTTTGTAGATTTGGTAGAAAATTAATAATCCCCGATAAAGTTCGACAGAAAAATACGAGTTTTTAGAGAAATTAGAAGAATACCATCGATTTCCAGGGGCTTTAGATTAGATAAGGAAAACTCAACCTTATCAGGGACGGAATATCATATATCCCAAGCGAAAATCGCTTTTTCTGTCAAGAGGTAGGCTTGAGAGAAGCCAGTTTCTGGCTTAGTCGTTTTTCTCATCCCCTCCACTTTTCCACGCTATTTCGTAAATCGATGCCCCCACACTTGTGTTTTCTAGAGCTATTTTTCGATTTTCTGCATCTCTAATATTGACGTCTTCTTGGTGTAGAGAAGACGTATCTTTGGTGTGAAACATCAGATTCATTGAATGGAATTCGTGACTTGTTTTTCGAAGGAGAAAGTTTACGTTTTATACTTCCTTTTAGACTCAGACTTTTGTCACCCTATTCATTAAAATGTTTATGAACTTGGGGCTTGGTAGCATTTTTCAAAAAGTTTCCACTTTTGGTTTTTAAAACCGGCCAACTTGAAACTTCTTGTTGTACTTTTAAGGAGGTCAGAACGAACTAATCTTTCCGGTTTTTGAATAAACTTTATTCTAGAATTTTCCGGAATCTTTTGATTTTTGAATTCTTTATTGAAATTTGATTATCTTCCTGGAAAATTACTGGACTTTCGTGAAACTTGGAACATATAACTTTTCCCGAAAATATTTTTCGACGATTTTCTTATTTTTTGACGTTTTGTAATCCCGTTTTTTCAGATAGATAGCTGCTGAGTTTCGAATCGATCGGTTATCGGTCGGAATCCGGAATCCAGAACGGTCGTCTCCAGGATGTGCGACAACTCACCGTCCTCTTCGACGAGTTCAGTTGGGGAAAGGACCAACCCAGGTGCAGTATTCAGACGTTTCTACCGCAAAAATTCGGTCGCACCATCCCTCGTCGTCCCATTATTAAGAATAGTAATTACAAAGCTGATTAGAATCAGCCATCGTCTAAAGAATATTTGTGGCAGTAGGAGATGCCCCAACGTCTGGTGCTATTTCGAGAAAATTCGAATTTTCAGGAACTAAATATAAGAAATTCGAATTTTAATTTCAGGGGGCTGCCAATCAACTCTGAGAACGAGCTTTGAGACCCAAGCTCCGAAACAACACCTCAAGCAGCTCGTCAAAACGGCTGGGAAAAAGATCAAGTAAGGAGATTCTATGATGAAAAGATCGCTGGACAAAAAACTACAGAAATTTTGAAGATTTCGAAAATTTTATTTTTTCCTGAAAAATAATGAAATTTAAAAATAATTCAGAGAAAATCTGGGCATTCGCGAGAGTGCTAAAAGAGGGGACATTTTCGTAGCCACTCAGTCTGGATCCGCAGTTAATGCGCGTTAGTTTTTCTTTTTTTAATTATTTAAAACAGATCAATCCCTACATCAATTTGCAAAAAAAATTCAATGTGCACTTTCTTGAAACGTATAAAAATCGGACTTCTAAAACTCGAGATAGTTTTTCAAACGAAATTTTGAACTTTGAAAAATTTTGTAAATCACAATTTCATAAAAGTCGATCAATATACACTTTTCCAGAAGCATCGAAACTTTCTTTTCAAACTTTATATTTCCGAAAAGATAAAAATCAATGTGATCGTTATCTTTCTTTTGACTTGAAATAATGAGTCACTCTTTTATTTGAAAAGAAAATATCGACTTTTGGACAAACGTAGTCATTTCAGCATACCAGAATTCGCCCGTACCGCACGGTTTCAATTATTCCCGGGCACCCTATCCATCAGGCCATCCGCCCCAACTTCCGAATACTCGACCCCCGTCTTTCCCACCGAGAAATACTGGATGTGAGTTTCTTCTTTTTTTTTTTTTATTTTTCCAGAAAAATGACTAAAAATCTTCGCTTCTGTTGGATTCAAATTTGAAATTTTTTTAATTTAGAAAAAAAATAAGGCTAAAATTTTAGACGGTTGGAATCTTGAACCTTTCACTGATTTGAGCATCGAAACGATGGGAGGTGAAACGGCCGGATCGGGATATGGATACTTGCAGGTAAATGATAAACTCGCAAAGAAAATAAGTGAAATTAAAAATAAAAAGAATGTAAAAAATTAGTTTTATATTTCAGCACCCTCACCCACTAGCCAACCCACCGCCCTATCCCATGAATGACCAATTGCCCGGCTACGATCAGGAAATGTCGATCGCGACAATGAATAATCCTATCAAAAGGGGTGAGTTATCAGTTTTCTAAAAATCAAACTTGCGATTTTTTATTTTGAAACATAAAAATTTCATTCTTCAGCCCAAGTTGCGGCAATCAACGTGGTGAAGGCGCAAATCGAGCAAGTCAAACAGGAGTTGGAGGACGTTTCCAAAGACTCTAGAGAAATCGCCGAATTCATCCCAACCGCCTACGACTACGAGATCGGAATGGTTACGGTAGGTTTATTTAAAAAAAAAAGAATTAATCTAAAAATGGAACATTTTGCAGGAATTTTTGCAATTTATCTTTTCGATTAAATCTAACCGACTTTCAGGACCCTCGCCAATTGACGGCTTTGGATCGAGAAATAGTCGATTTGGAAAGGAGGCTCGATGAGATGAGGAAGGTCCATCCCTCGGCTGTGCCGCCTCCAAGTAAATCTATTTATTCGAGTTTTAAAAGATTAAATTATAAAAAAAATTCCAGGGCCGCCCCGCCCCCAACAGTCCTCCTGGAAGTGTCTCAAGTGCTCGGAGTCGAATGACAGTCGGCTGTACCGCTGCTGCAATTGCTCGTTTCCGAGACCGGTCATCGATCCGCGCGAGACCAGAACGTGCGGATGCGACGAATGCGGACAGAGTCCAAGTAAGGAAATTTTTGAGAAAATGGAATATTTTTGGTTTTTTTCTTGAAGAAAAATCGAATTTTTGAAAAAAAAACTAGAAAATTTGTATTTTTGAGCAACTTATTTTTTGTTAAAAGCGATCATTTTATCTAGATATTAAAACGGGAATATCCAATTCTCTGAAAATTCGTGAATGTTTTATTTTAAGTGATTGTCGAAAACGCCACATATTTGCATTTTCGTTCTAAGCGAAGTGAGCTGAGAGATTCGTGAAAATTTCGGAAAAGTTGGTGAATTTTTAAATTATCAAAGAATGACGATTTTTGGTGTTTGTGGCCATGGAAATTTTAAAAGGGGTGTACTTTCTTGATTTTGAGATTTCCAAATTTTTGTAGAGCGTACCCTTGAAAATCTTTTCAAAATTTAGAAAGTGCACACCAAATAAGTTTCATCAGAACATTATAATTGGCATGGCTAGGATTCTAATCGCATTTCCGTAAATGTCAGGAATGAAATATAGAAAATTTTTGGATTTCAGAAATAAACATTTTATTTTCAGGAGAGCAAAAGGTCCAATTCCGAAATGCAGAAGGCGGCGACTGGACGATCATTGAAAGAGTGGACGCATAAAGTAAACCAAATGGGTACGGAATTGATATCCAATGATCCAAAATGGGTCAAGAATGGTTATCTTTTGGGTTGGTTATTACAAAAAAGACTTGCTAAAATTAGCAAGTTGCACAAACATGTAGCCTATTTGAAACGGTTATGATTCTCGATTTCGATTGATTCGTTTTTAGTAGTTTAAAATGTAAATTTACAACTTTTGAATGGGTAATTTAAATTTGAAATCTTTGTATCTTTAATCAACCAATTATATTTTTACTTAGCTAATTAACTATCAGATAGTATTTATTCTCCTTCAAACAACTTCCCTTAGCTGTTCATAATATAATAGCCGAAATTTCTTTAGAAAACGGTGAATCTGGAAAATGACAAAATCCCAAAAACATACGACAATTTGATTTAATGAGTTAGTCCTCTAGACTGAATTATACTCCTTGTGATTTCCTCCACCCCAACTATGCGTCAATTGCCCAGATAATTGCGACCAATTATCGCTAATTACCCCAATTATCTTCTTACAATTATGCTTTCGTTTTTCTTAATTGAATCACACAGAATGTTTAGCCGATATCACCTTGTGATGTTCATGGAATTCATGATTTTTGTTCAATTTGTCTTTTAATTCTTTTTATTCCCTCGATTTTCGTTCAATTTTTCGCGTCGTCATTGCCATGTCTAATAAAATCGAAAATAAAAATGTTTTTAGCAAAAAAAAGTGAAAAACTGTGGTTTTTGAACCACTGAATATCTCGAGATTTCTGAAATTTGGTGTTCTAAAAATTTGCTTGATTTTCAGGAAAGTTGTAGAAAATCAGGAGAAAGGCAGAAAAATGTCGTCGATAGCCGATCAGCTCGTGGATATGGGCTTCGAGCGAGTGCACGCCGAGCGGGCAGCTGCCTGCAACGCGAATCTGGAACAGGTAGGCTGGGAAGTTCTGAAACGTAATAATTCGGCAAAAAATCTGAAGCAACAAAATGAAAAAATAAACCCCCAGGGTCCATACTAGACCCCCCATCAGGTCAGATTAGCCTCGTCTCTCCCTCTAAAATGCAGGGGAGATCGGGTTAACTAGACTAGTTAACCTGAGATCAAGTTAGGAGAGGGTTTAGTGCGGGCCCAGAAGTTTCATGAAATTCTTGAAGCTTTGATTTGTGTTAGATAGCGATATCTTCTTTCAATTGATATGAGAATATTCTTGATTATATAGTTTACGGCGGTTTTCTGGAACATAGGGAAATTGAAGTAAAGCAGGAATTAAAAATACAAATTTGAGGCAATCGACTGGCTGGTGACTCACTCGGACGAACTGATGTCCACCGAGTCGGTTCCGGTCGCTGCTCCTGTCGTACAGCCGGCACACGTCGAACAGGTCAGATTTAAAAAAGAAAATAAGGACCCACTGTAGTTCTCCGCCCTTTCTACTGTGAAATAGTGTGGAAAAAATGGGAACTACAAGGGAGCCAAAAATAAGGAAGCATCTGAAAGACTCCTAGAAAAAGACACCACTTTTGCCTATCTTTTTTTCTTTTCCTCATACTATTTCTTAGAAAAAGTGGTGTCTTTTCTATTAGCCATCTGAAATAGTTATGAAAATAAAAAAAAATATATTTTTTCAGAGTGCCGAACCGGCTAGAGATGTTGCCACTGCAACGACACTGAATTTGGAAGGTGAGGCTATTTAGTCATTTTTAATAATTCAGAAGAAATTTCTTTCTTTGTTCTTTCAAACTCGAAATTTCATAGAGAAATACTCGAGAATAAATTTGAAAAAAGATAGATAGGTTATGCTTGTCTTTTAATTTGCAACGTTTTCAGCCCCCACTCCGGACGTGGAAATGCAAGAGGAGCCGACGAAGTCTGGGGAGACGGGAAGTGCGGCAGTCGGCGTTTCGGGAACGGACCAGCTCGAGCAGAAAGCGGAAGAAGTGAATGCGGAACATTCCGAAAAGGCGGATCAGGCCGCTGACCCCCTCGTCAATTCCTTCAAGTGTGACGATTGCGGGAAATTACTCAAGGCAACTTAAAATAATAATAATTCAAGAAAATTTCAGAAGAATAGTATATAAAATGAAACAATTGTTTTTGTTAAGTTTTCAAGAAACAAAAATGAAATATAAAATTAGAAAAAAGAAATTCAGGACGATATGGCCGTGCAGTGGCACGCTTCGAAGACGGGCCACGCGAACTACTCGGAAAGCGAGGAGGCTTTGAAACCGCTCACCGCAGAGGAGAAGAAACAGAAAGCGGAGGAGTTGAGACAGGTCAGCAGGGGACGGGAATGAAAAAGGATAAAAATTTGCAAAAAATGTGATTTTTTTAGCATAAAAATTAAAAATTTA
Organism: Diploscapter coronatus; assembly: GCA_964036155.1. Taxonomy (NCBI): domain Eukaryota; kingdom Metazoa; phylum Nematoda; class Chromadorea; order Rhabditida; family Rhabditidae; genus Diploscapter; species Diploscapter coronatus. The sequence continues at coordinate 40,523,120 of OZ038422.1, read as the reverse complement.
AAAATCTTGAACTATTTCATTTTTGAAATTTTGAAAGATTGGAGGGAGTAATGCTCAGAATTCTGAATTCTGACGAAAACTACATAGAAAACGTGTGGACTTTATTTGAAATCTATTTTTGGAAAATGGCAAAATAAAAATAAAACACGAATAATTTCCAGAAAATCAAAGTAGCCATGGCCGAGAAAGAGGAGAAGTCGCGCAAGGAAGCCATCGAAAAGGAGCGAATCAGAAGAGAGGAAGGGAAAAAAGTCACCGAGATGAAGGAGGAAATGGCCAGAAAGGTGGGAGTGCAAAATAAAAACATTACAAAAGTACTATTTCTTGATTTTTCTAACTAAAAGATACAGTGAAAAAAGAACAAATTTACAGAATATTTCAGAAAGCGCAAAAATTTGAAATTTTTGCAGGAAATGCTGGCGATCGCCGAAGCGCGCAAGAGAGAGAAAATGGAGACGGAAGCGGCCAAAAAGCGCGTTCTCGAGGAGATCGCTAGGGACCGGGCCGAGAGGGCTGAAAGGGCTGCTGGGGGAGGCGCCAAACCGGCCGAGAAACCTGCCGCACCCGCCCCAGCTCAGCAGCAGGCCTCCGCTCCGAAGAACTACGACGAAACGACGATCCAGTTCCGACTCCTCGACGGGTCCATCGTCAAGCAGAAGTTCGGCGCCAAGGAAACGGTTGGATGTTTATTGATTTATTTTGCGTTGGTTTCAGATGCAAATGTCATTCGTAGATCAAACCTAGACAAACTTTCCTTTATTTAGATTTTTGAAGCGTTTTTCTTTTTTAAATTAAAATTTCGAATTATTTCAGCTGGCCGCCGTCCGTACCTGGCTGATCGCCAACCACCTACCCGACCAGGAGTTCTCCATGCTCGTTCCCTTCCCGAGGTAAACATTTAAAATTGATCCGAATCTACTTCGTTCTCTAGAAAATGACGTTGTTTTTCGCTCTCTTCTTTACTTTACTTCCTTGATTTACTGTTCTCTAAAATAATATCGTTGCAGAAAAGTCTTCGACTCTGAAGACTACATGGCGCCGCTACACTCTTTGGGCCTCGTTCCGAACGCCTCTCTCGTCGTTACTCTCCAGCAATAGAGCTCAGGATTACTGTAACCAAATACTCGAGCCGGTTTGATTCTCTGTCCCTTAACACGGAATATTCAGCCCGGCTTTCTCTTCGGGATATTTATTTATTTTCTCCCCTTTTTACGTTTTTGTAAAATTCGGGGTTTTATTTTTCTTCTAAAAATTTGAAAAGTCGGTGAAATTGATCTTTTCTGCACAGTGAGAAACGGGCATTTTCTTGCGATTTTTTTTCTAAAATTCTACCAAAATACTCTATTTTTGCTCCTCATTTTAGCTTTTTTTTATTAAGATGATGATTTTTGTCGATGCTTGATCACAAGTGCTTTTGATTTCGATGAAAACTGATTAAGGTTTTTTTCCTGATAAAAGCGAATGTTTGATTTTTTCTGAAAGTGCTTATTTTGATTGCGGTTGAATCTATCCCGCCTGAGTACCTTTGTTGTGTATAGTGATTTGTAGTTCTTGAGTACTTTTCTCTCAATTTTTAGTGGGTACTTTTCCAATAAAACTCTGAAAGCAGAGCTGTCCGAACTGAACTGAACTGTGAATTGAACTTAACTTCGAACTGTCTGGAAGTTCAGTTCAGTTCAAGTTCGATCACGAAAATTTTTCACAGCACAAGTCAAGTTAAGGCTCGATTTTTTCGAACTGCAGACAGTCCTGTTGGAAAGGTGGTGCTCTTTTCAATCTTTGGGGTAAAAGTACTTCAATTTTTTGCCCACTTTTCCTATCTCCTCCTAGTTTGTTAATTTTCAGATCCCTTTTCCAAAAATGGCCCGACTAAGACGCGAAGTTCAAGAAACAAGGCGCGTCCCCTGCCCGTTCAACCATTTAAAGAAGAAGCAGAAATTTTCAAGGTCGGCCAAAAATTGCAAAAAAAAGATGTTGTAACAAACCTACCACCCCCAACTTTACATATGTTGCAAAATCTTGGGGCATTTTTTACTACAGGAAAATCGATTTTCACAAGATTTGAGATAATTAGGGAATTCTTGGACTTAAAAAATAAGTAACTAGGGACAGATTGGGCGATAATCACCCCCTAATTAACACGATTAATTGATGTGGTTTAGGCTAGGCTGCTGCAAAAATCGAGAAAGAAGAAAGGAAGTTGGAGAGGAGGGACAAGGACGCAGAAGCCGCGACGACAAAACATGAGGGACAACCCGAACCGGTCAGTCTTTTTTCGCCCAAGTTTGAAACGGAGAAGATATGGGACAAATTAGATCATCCCCTAATGGAGAAACGGGGCATTATGGTCTAGAGGTTTAGCGTTAGAAAGCATGCGAAAAAACTCGAATCCCTCTAAATTCCACCTTTTTCAAAAATCCTATCTTTATATTTAAAATAAAAAAAAAAATTCAATTTCCTCCTTTATCAATGACAAAAATAGGTGTTTCTATCTTATTTCCTCTACCTTGAACGAAATGTAAGTTTTACCATTTTGGGCTGACTCACTCCACCTGATCCATTTTCAATTCATGCCAGGCGGTGCTTATTGGGGACTATTCTTAACCGTAGAGCGAGAGATTTTGGTAGAATGAACGCGCATTTTCGTGCAGTGGGAATACATGCCAAGAAACGATTAACCTTTGTCTGTTTTCTTTCGTCAACGCTATTTCGCCCCGACGTCCTTTCTTGTGGAAAAGAAGAAATTCACAATAATAGTTAAAGAAGACGGAAAAATAGTGTGGGGAAATGAGATACGGGGAGAAAACGGACGAGCGCCAATTTCAACTAGAGTCAATGACAGTTTCTCATTCTGTCTAATTTTTGTCTGACCCTCTAAAATCTCTTAATTTCAAATTATCTCTAATCGAACAGAGAAGGAGATCAAATTTTCAATTAGACAAATGCATTTTTGGGGTTTTTCCAGGTTCGAATTTTCCCCCTACCGAACCCAATTTTTCTCTACCTGTAAGAGAATGATTTATTGGGTTGAAAGTTCGAAAAAGTCACGAACTGATTTTCATTTGCTTTGAAATATTGAAACTTAGGAAAATTAGGTTTCTGATTTACTAAGGTTGTAAAGAATTGCGAAATTTCTTGGCTTGAATTGGTTTCAGAAATTCCTCTCACTAGATTGCAACCAAAATGGATGTTTTCTCGTTTCTTTTACAAAAATCTACAGAAAATTGAAAACGAAATTTTATCTAGGCTTCAAAATTTGTATGTTTTGGGCTAGTCACTGGAATTTGCGGTTCTCCTATAATAAAATGATAAGATCTAGAGAAAAAAATCGGTCTAACTTTCACTAATTACCCCATCTAAGATCGTTGATATCTTTATCAGCTTTATCGGAAATCCTTATCAATTTCTCTCACCCTCTTTTTTTTATCTCTTATCGATTCGATTTTTATCGGATCAGATGAGAGATTTTTGATATCCGACAGGATTTTTTGGATTTCGTCTATTTTCCTGCCTATCTTGTCATATGTTGACTTTGTCTAATTTACCCCACCCTTTTTATCTTACCTGATAACATTTGCTGTCACTGATTCAAAATTTCGAAATTTCGGCATTTTTCTAGATAATGGTGGTTTTTCGAACTTTTTTTATGAGACCACACCCTAGATAATGCGAATTTCATTGAGATATATCTGCAGTGATAAGCTATCAATTAGACTTTAGCCTGGCCCATATCATATCATTGATAAGATGTCTTGCATAAAATCTCTTTTTCCCTCTTAAAATAACTCTCTATTTTTCTTTTTCTAATTCTTTGGACTCTCTCCTTCCAAAATGCCATTTTCATTTCCTATTTCTTTGAACCTCTTCGCTTTAGGTGATATTTTACCGGATATGAGTTAGAATAGCGACATAGAATGTGAAAAAGAAAAATTCAAGAGTATGAAAAGTGGAGAGAGCGGAAAAGAAAACGAATGACATTACAATGAAAAGAGCAACTTTTGCACACGGCGAAATGAGACATTCTCAAATCTTCGCTCTTTTTCTCTGCGTCTCTTTCAATTTTCGTACTATTTCATTTTTGTCTGCTACTTTTTCTCCATCTTTCTCCATACTATTTCTCGTTTCTCTATATCTTTCTTGCAAACAGCCGTCCCAGGTTCAAATTTGTTTCATCGTGCTTCATGAGACACTGAACGTATATCTTCAAAAATCCCAGACTAAGCCCGAATTATCCTAACCGTTTTGAGCCTCCATTCTTTACCATGTAATTATATATTTTCGATTTTCTCTCAAAAACGGAATGTTTGGAAAATTTTCTGAACTTACTCCGATTTTTTATTCAACCAGTGTGATGCCAAATAATGGCTTACTTTAGAGGTTTTTTGATGGACCCGAAAGATAAGTGTTTAGCTTGGAAAAATAGTGTATGCAATTTTAGAGAGACAAAGATGCAGATAAAAGAAAGAACCCCCAGAACTTTTGGATTAAGAAAACGAGCGCGGTCCGGAAATAAACCCGCTAGATTTATCTGAGCGATTGGCTCGAAAAGTCAGGAAACTTTTGAACGGCTTTTTCTGATTTTTTATTCTCTTTGTTTTATGGCAAAGATTTACCGCGATATAAAACATCCAAATTACACACCAACTTATCCAGCAAAATTTCGGCTAGCTTTGATTTGCTTTTTTCTCAGGGTTTTTTTTTTGGGTTTTTAAGTGGGGCACTTCTTAGAATTAAAAGTAACTTTCTCGAAATTTTTTGCTATCAAAACTTGAAACGTATCAAACATTCTCTATTGATTCTCCATAAAAATGGCCCAGTTTTTATAAACCTTCAGAACTAGCGTAAAATGACTATGAAAAACGTATCAATTGTTGGAGAGATTTCGCATTTTTTCTCGTTTCTTTGATTCTCTCGATTTTTCGCGGTCTCTTTTTCTCAAAGCTATAACTTTGTCTTTTATGGTCTGACACTGACTATGCTAAGTGTGTGATAGGCGCATTCGACATTTACTAGGTTTGGTCGAAAATATTTGGAATTTTTGAAAACCTGATTTCATATCCAATATATCGCTTTTTAAATTTACTAGAATCTTATCAGAGATGTTTGAAATAGCTTGTAAAAATAATTGTTTCAAGACAAAAAATGCTGAGTCATACTTACCTTCAAATTTTTTCATTTAGTCTTGATCTTGTAAGAATGCTGAAATTTAGATTTTCAAAAAAAATCTTTCTGAATCATCTTACCTAATTTTAAAAATTTGTTCGGCCCCGTCCCCTAAAAATTTCACGTCTTTTGTATCAATGACTAATTAGCAGCAATGTTGAATCCCCGAATTCCCCAATGAGCCATATTAGCGAGAAATGCTGGCTAGCGTAATTCGGGTTCGGAATGGGGGATAATTTAGATTCTTGATGTGAGGCCTAAAGAGTGGATTTCAAATAATATCCCCTACTTTTTGATTTTTCTAAGTTTTTGATACCAGGCCTTAAATAGTGAATTTCATATATTCCCTCTACTTCCGTCTTTCTCAATTTTGATTTTAAAAACAAAAAAAAAGACTATTTGTTATATATCATGTTTTGGGTAGATTTCAAGAAATCTACATACTTTCCCAAACGGTAGTTTTCGATAATGCGCAAATTTCAAAATTAAATGATTTTTTAAACAAGAAAAAACTTCGAATCAGATTTTTTCCTGTCAATCTCGACTTATTTTGTCGCGAGTTTACCGATTACGTGACCCCTGGATGATATAGGGCTTTGTTGACAGAACCGATGTGACGTGGAGAAAACGAACTCAACATTTTTTGATTAAAAGAGCCAAAGATTTACCTCCACCTCCCAAATTTTCCCAATTTAAGAAAATTATAATTTTTTTTTTTCATATTTTCGAAATTCTTTAATTTTAGGTAGAAAAGTAGATTTTAACACTTGAAACCATTTTTCTTATTTTATTTGTTGACAGATGAGCGTCAAAAATCTTGATTAGAAAGCGAGATTCTCCCCTTGACCTGTTCTCTGAGAAAATATAGTAAAAACTCGACGAAAACCTAACGACCCATATTATAGATTTCCATTATTCCTATATCCATTTATTAAATCTCCTTTTCTGCATTTTTATCTAATAACTTTTTTCCTGAAAATGAGTGACCTCAAAATTAGCCTCATTTTCATTGCATCATCATCTTACCTAATTTTTCTCTCTCTAAAACATGAGTAACCTTTGAGTTCTATAGGGCTATGCGTTCCCCCCACTCTATAGTGAAAGCCAGACCCGAAATTAGCCATTACTAGGTAATGAGGTATGACGGTAGGTAATAAGATAAAAAAAAAACAGAAGGCGTAGTAGATTTTATCCAAGATAGGTTTCCAGATTAAATTTACCTACTAGGCCTTCGTAGTTTGGTAGTCTCATATGATAATGCATAGGGCGCAAAGCTGACTTGAATATGTTTTGATCCTCTAACCTATATTTGAGGGATTTTTGACAAGCTGCTCTAGTATTTTGGACGAGCAGATTTTACTGATTAGAGAAAGAAAACACTTTTGCTGAATGAACTTGTCAAAAATGTAGAAAATCTATTTAAGGCTAGTAAAATTGAGGGTGAATATTTTCGCGCATTTACTATGCGGTTTTCAGCTAATAATAATACTATCGCCTAACGTTCTCAAATTAATTATTTCCTAATGGGATCTAAGTCAGATATCATTAATCTGACAGCCTTATGGCTATCCCTATCTCTCTCTCTCATGTTAAGCGATAATCATTGTAATCTCGTCTGGGATATGTCCTTCTCTTCTAGCGCTATCTAATGATAAAAATGCAAATTAAAAACCGTCTGGCATAATTTCCGACGATCATCTGTTTTCATATTGTCCTTTCCAACTTTTTGTACTTCTGGGAGATTCAGGAGTGATATCTGCTCGAGAAAGAGAAATAGTATGAAAAAGTTAGGGAAGTGAAAAGAAAGACAGAGATTTTGAAGAGCGCCAGTATGACGTTGTAACACAAGAGGGTCTATCTTCGACTCTCTCATTTTCAAGTACTATCTCTCATCTTTCTATTCCTTTCGTAAATACTATTTTCTGTTTTCTTTCTCTTTTCCCTATCTCTTTTCCGATGGTATTTCTTTCAAGCTTCTTCTATTACCTGTGTTGTTGCGCGCTACCTTGTCTCTTTATCTTTCTTTTTCTCTCTCGCTTTTTCACAATCTATAGCATTTTCCAATCTTTTTCCCTCTCGTTTTTCTGAGGTCTCTAACATTTCTTCAAGTCTTCTCAGACTTTATGTGATATGGCTTTTGACTTTTTCCTGCCGGCCGACCTCTCTCAACTTCTTTCTTCCTCTTTGTCAATTGATTTCGCATGTTGCATCTGATAGTGAAATAATTGTCATTTCGAACTTTGACAATTGTCATTTTCATTTCAATTACTTATGTGTACAGTTTACGTTCCCAAAATTACCTTAAACTTCATACGATATTGGTCAATTTAGAACTTTCCTAAAACTTGTGTAATTTCGAATTTTCAGATTGAAACCAGGAAACCATTTGGGAAGACGATTTGAGAGCGGAGATCTGAAGATTTTGACCGGATTTCAAAGGCCAGCCAGATTTACCGAATCGAATGGGTCAGCTTTAAAATTTTCCGAAGTTCAAAAATTCAATAAGCTACAAAAAAATTCATAAATTAAAGCTTTTTTTTTTATCTGAACACCAATCAATATATTCCATTTTTGGGAACATTAAAAAAATTTTAAAAGTCGAAAATGGAAAAATCAATATCCTAATTTCTTGCAGGTAATGTCTGCATTGGATGCGCGCAGAAGCAATCCTCGACGGGATCCTCCGTGACTCCGTTCGTCTCCTCGCCTCACAGAGGGTTCTTCCGGAAGATCCTCGCCAAGACCAGGATAGATGCCGAGTCGCTAGCTCAGACGTGCCCACCGCCGGTCAGTTGAATGAATTGGACAAAAGAACTGGTTTTTGGAAAAATTCGACAATTTGGAAAGTACCCCCCTTATAATCTAATTTGGAAAATTTTGTTGATTTTTGAGAAGGTAGGTTGCGAAGAAACATTGAAAAAGTCGCCCTTTTAGATTAGATCGGGAAAAATGTTGATCTTTGAAAAAAAGCTGGGAAATGGGCGACTTTCACCGATTAGCTGAGAAGGAACTTTTGATCTTTGCAAAAAGGCTCTTTTAGAAAAAAAAAAGAAAAAAAAAACATTAGGGATATATGTTTCAGGCGATTGGTAAAATGCTGATTAAATAGGAATTTTTGATACTTGGAGCTTTGGGACTTTAAAAATGATCAAAGTTAAATTGGAAATCTCTTGGGGAAGATAAAATCCATGATTTTTTGAGGTTTCGAATTTTCGCGCCCCAAAAATTTGTGATCTATGTGGGTGGTAGGACCACACGCTTTCTATTGAACATTCGCAAAGTCAACGTTCAAAAATCCGAATTATTTTTGTGAAGTCGAAAGCGAAAAACCTGCAGGCCTCTTATTTTTCTTGTCAGACGTGATGATAGGTTCTTGCTGCTTGTCAGCCAAATCACGCTTCCTCATCCATCATCCCATTTTGAATCATAGCACGACAAAACTCCCTGGTATATCGATTTTTGAAAATCATATCATGTACTAAAACATAGGTCAAGAGAACAGGCCAAGTTATTCAAATTTTTTTAATCTGCTTTGAGCAAGCAGCAAATCTCTTCGCACAAGTTTGACTTGTATGACGTGAGAAAATTTTACCTCCAGGTTTTAAAGTTTTGAGATTTTAAAAGTTAAGGAAAATAAACGCTTGGGATAGGTTTCAGGGAAATTTGAATGATCAAAAACAATATTTTTTGGCATTATACTGTAAGAAGCGATCAAATTTCTCTTTCGGCCAAATGTGTTGAAGATTAATATTTATTCAGAAAGCCGAAAGATTGATTTTTCATGAAATCTTTTTGAAAAGAATAAGTGACTGATAAGATATGATATTGTTTTGAAAGGTGATATGTTTTATTGCATAGCTGCAAAATAGTTAAGCACCGAGGAGAAAAGTGTTACGGGATCGGTTCTCTAAGCTAGAAGGAAGAGAATATTTCTTGGCTCTCGCTGGTCGACTAGAGGGGGGACTAGGGTTTCGAGATCCCGAAAATCCTAGGCGAGAGCGGTTTTGAGGGGATGTAAACAATATATCCTCAAAATCTCAAAACGACGAGCATTTTGAGGATCTAGCCAATCATATAACCAGGTGTATTTCTGACAACTGTCCAGCACTCTTGAAGATATATATTCCCTAATTTTATCGATTTTTAATTTTATTCAAGCATTTCTAAAGATTAGTTTTATTTTTCCTATTTTATCATGGGTGCAGCGTATACCAAGCAGGACAAATCGAAATATGCCGAGAAAGTTATTCAGGTATATTTGGAATCATGATTTTTAGTCGCCAAGTACTAGTTAAGTTGAAAATAGGGTTTCTGGGTTTGGCTTTGGAAAATTCTTGAAACCTCGATTTTCAAGAAATCGCAGCGAATTTCCGATTTTTGAAAAGTGCATTGTCTACTAGGGATCAATATATAGCTTTAACTTATTGATTGAAGAATTTTCATATCTAGTTAGAAAGTTCGCCGTTTTCTTTAGTGACGATACTACAGGTTTTCTGGATTTTCGTCATGAAAAATAGTGTTGAAAAAAGATGCAGAAAACTTTTGAGAGATGGAAGAAGACACTCGAGAAATTGTAGATATCAGACAAGGCCGCGTGAGCCAAAGGGATAAGAGAAAATAGGAACGGGGATGAAATATGTATTTTCTTAAGATTTTTAAAATCCTTTGAACTCTAAACCATGAATAGCCGTAGAAGAATTGAATTTCGGAGTTTCAATGTATTTTGGTAGTTTTCTGAAATATATCTTGAATCGAATTTCCAAACATTTATTTTTTCAGTAAGCATTTAAAAATTTTGCAAAATTTAAAAAATGCATATAAAATTTGTTTTTTCCAGGTCGGCGGCGAAATGCCGGTGGGCGAGTGCACGATTTTGCCAGATCGGCCGGCTTTAAGGCTGCATTCTCGACTCCTCTGCAAATACGAAGTCCTCGCCGTCGTTGGAAAGGGCAGTTTTTCACAGGTCAGCTAATTTTTCGATTAAAAAATCGAAAAACCGACAACTTTAATTTAATAAATTTTTGAAGAGCGCATTTTTCTAGGATTTTTTTTGTTTTCTACTTCGACAAATAAAATGTTTGAATTTAATAGATTTTGAAAAATTTATATTTTTCTCAGGTTTTGCGGGTCCAACATCGAATTTCCCGAAAGTTTTTCGCGGTGAAATTAGTTTCGACCGAAATCGGAGGCATCGATAACGAATTATCGATTCTGAGCAGAGTCAGCCATCCGAACGTCATCAGGCTTGAAGAGGTGCGATTGTTTTTAGTTTTGAAAAATGCTCAATTTCAGTAAAAATATTTTGTAGATTGAGCAATCTGTACTGATTAAACATTTACTTAAAAATATGATTTTTGAAGCTTGTTGTTTTCCAGGTCTTTAAATCCTCGTCAAAACTGTTCATTGTGATGGAAATGGCCTCAGGGGGAGAGCTGTACGATAGAATCGTTGCCAAAGGAAGGTATGAATTCGAGAAATAAACAAATTTGAAAAATCGATTTTTAAAAATCTAATTTTCAGGTACTCCGAACTAGAGGCTAAACAGGCTCTTGTTATGTTATTAAATGGACTCTTGTATCTGCACTCGATTAGGATAACGCATAGGTCAGTTTCGAAAAATCAAAAACAACAATTTCTAACTTCTGAAAGATCGACTGATTTTTCAGAGATTTAAAGCCGGAAAATCTGTTGTACAGTGACACGAGGCCTGATGCGAGGCTACTTATCACCGATTTTGGTCTAGCACATCAAGCCACCATGCCTGGGGAGAAAATGACAGGTCGGTTTATTCAGATTAAACAGAAAACTAGCAATGACACTTTTTACTGGTTTTTATTTTTTATTCCTGAAAAGAAATGGGAATGTTGTTTTTGCAGAAACCTGCGGCACACCGGAATACATCAGTCCAGAACTTTTGCTGAGGGTGCCTTATACGGATAAGGTGGACATGTGGGCTGTCGGAGTGATCGCCTACATTCTGATGTCGGGAATCATGCCTTTTGATGACGATTGCAGATCCAGGCTCTACACACACATCATCACAGCCAACTATGTCTATTTTCCGCAGGTTCGACATTTCTTTGTTATCCTTAAAAATTTGAAGAAGAAAAGAGGGTTTCATGAGCTTCTGAAAAGACACTTTAAATCGAATATTTGAGAAATTGACGAGATAGTTGCTCGTTTAAAATTTAAAAATAATAAAAATGTTTCAAAAATGACTTGGAATTTAATTTTTCGAAAAAAAATCATTTTCCAGTTCTGGTCGGGTTCGGAACTGGCGAAAGAGTTCGTAGATTGCCTTTTGGAAATCGACTCTCAACTGAGGCTGTCGGCAGTGGATGCCTTGAAGCACGAATGGATCACCGGGGAGAAGCACAGGTGCGAAATTTGAAAAATGTACTTAGTAGGACAGAATTTTGAAAGTTAAAAAAAAACCTTAGGGTGAATTTTGAAAATTTGAAAAACAGTTTTAAAATTGAGTTTCAGAACCGCCGTCCCGCTCAGACACAGTCGGCCCGCGTCAGAGTACAACGCCATGCAGAGGGTAGAAGGATTTTTAAGCTTACAAATAAAAGAATTAAAATAACTTTCAAAATGATAATATAAAAATCTCCGGAAGATTCTCTAATCCGAACGTCTAATAGGTGACTTTTTTTTAAAGATGAAAACTCCGAAAGGCAAATTGAATACGTTTCAATAGTCACTCCCTCCTAAAGTAAAAAAATACTTCATAAAATGAAAATTTAATAAATTAAATATTTCAGACAAAATCAACCCGCTCGATCCGATCCGTCACTCGCTCCGATCACGGTCATAGGGTCGATCCGCACGAAGTTGATCAATTCGCCTCCCAAATGCGAACCGCCACCAAAAACTACGGTGTTTTCTAGTTTCCTTCATTTTTTAAACCCTGAAAAATTGTCCCAGACGATCTTGTATCCTATTTTATCACTGATTTTTAAGGTTAGGGATAATTTTTAAGACTTTGAATTTGATTGAAAAGGCTTTCAGAGGCTAAAAATCACTTTTCAATTAATTTCTTTGAAAACGAACCCTCAAAAATCCGTGCCAAATATTCGAATTTTTAAAATAAGCGTATTTTATTGTATAGATTTTTTCGTTTTCCACTTCCCAAAAATCCTTCATCCCAATTTCAAACAATGAGCTAAATTCTTGTCAGGACGGGCCCCTTATTTTTCTGATTTTTACTTCTGAAAATTTTCGGTTTCTGTAAATTCCTAGATTTTTCTAAAAATTTCAAATTTCTAGTCACAATTTTCGCATTTTCATGCCCTCAGTTAAATAATTGAACTTTTTTGAATTTTCTAAATTTGCCCTCTAAACGTTGCTCAGAATTTTACAAATTGTAAATTTCAGGAATGGGCGAAGTTTGTGTTGAAATTTTTGCAATTTTCTCGATCTAGCCTCGCCCATTATCGACTTTTTTTTTTCGAAAACTTTGTTAAAATGATTAAATCTCGTTATTTTTGAGGATTTTCAAAGGCTTTGAACGGCTTTTTTGTCTCTGCTTGGTTTTACACTAGTGCTGTGTGCCCACTATCTTTCACCGTTTTCCCGTCACATTTCCGTTGCTTTTCCCCACTGCACAACTACTTGGCATTTTTCAGAAACGGACATGAAATTGACGAATTCCGGAGAGTTGAATGGACGAAACATCCGGGAACGAAATCGGGAAAAACGAACGGGCGCCAGACTGACCGATTCAAGCACAGGGGGGGGATCACTTCAAATACAAGTCGAGAAAATATTTTAAAATCGTGGCTAGAATTGAATATTTCAAAAATCTTGAGGATTCTGAGATTTGTGAAAGTTGGATAGGATAGACTTCAAAATGTTATAAAATTAAAAGAGGGACATTTATTTCTATTGAAATGATTTTTTCGAAGAAGAGAAGATACATAATGAAAACATTCTCAAGTTCCAATCAACCGGAAATGCGTTGAGTGGCTATTATTTAATCGGGAAGTTAATGGTACTGATTACGGTAATTGGTCGACGGTTGAGTTATTCTGTATTGCGGACGCACAGACAAGGTGACCCAAATTAGGCAATTGATTTGGGAAAGAAGAATGCTGATAGAGATCTGGATTTCTTTTGGTATTTCTATTTCTCGGAAAGAATGGTTGTTTTGATAAGTTTCAGAAAAGCTTTATTTGAAAAAGTCGAAATCGGAGATAATTCGTAAATTGAACATCTTTTTAAAAAATCAAAAATTATTTGAAAGGAGACAAATTTTGCTATAACACATTCCTAGAAAGAGATTTTTTCGATAGGATTAATTTACAATCCCGCAATATATTAGTTGTTGGATTTGCGCAATACGTTTATTCTCAACTTGTTGATTGGCAGAATGGTCATTTGACCACTATGTTTTACACCCAAACTGACAGATTAGAAAGGTCAATCTTAAGGGTTAATCCCTGCCAAAAAACAGTATGGGCAAAAGATAGGAATTTTGGAGAAATAGTATGGAATTTTAGAGAGGTAAGGGAAAATACTACTCGCCACACTATCAATGGATAGGTGTGAGAAAGATGCTGTTTTTAGATAAGACCTAATAACGCCCCCCGGGACGACTGATTCTCTACAGGTCAAATATACGGTTGACCGCGAATTAACGGATTAATTTGCAAAGCAGGTGACAGACGATATGATATCACCGAGCTGTGGGAGCATTTAGAATATCTGGAAACACTTTGTTGGGGATAGAATTTTCTGGGAAAGTCAATTCTTAGATTTCTACTGAAAAATACTATTACTAGGAAGTTAATCTTTTATTTGAAAAATTGCTGAAACATACAACAATTGGTTTGATTTTTTAGATTTTGGCTACAGTAATCAGAAAAGAAAACGGACTTGTTCATGATGCGTGGGTTTATGATCGTGTGGCCAAGGGGATAAAGAAAATCCATTGTTTGAGGGGAGATTTGGGATTAACTTAGGGATACCTATTGTCAAACGCGCGAAAATTGTGATACTGTGTTTATCGAGGATTAGAAAATCAGGAAGCTAACCAAAATACACTAAATATGTTTCAGGAATCTTGAAAAACAATTTTTTTTTCAATAATTCAAAAAATCATTACTTTTTGTTTCAAGAATTCTATAAAAAAAATTTTTAAATAGCGCAAATTTGATCGCTTCTTTCCAAGACTTGATTTTTATTTAAAAATGACGTTTTACTGTGCTTTAAAATGTTCAGATTTCAACCGATCACGTCGAGATGATGTTGCCTCCAAGCCATTCCGTCAAAAATCCCCCCGAAAAATTCTCGACTTTCGTCAAAACAAATCTCTCCCTTGGAAAATCGTTATATTTCCCGATTAAAAATATCTGTTCATGAAAAATAGAAAATACGCTTGCTTTTCCACGAAAAATTCTGGACAAATATCAAAACATTCAGAGCGCATTAACGCGCATTTTTGTGGGAAATGGTTTGGTACTGTAATTCTATTGTGGGAAAAATTTTGGAGATCCCGATTTTCGGGGGAAAACCTTGTCTTCATGCATTTTTGACTAGCTGACGACTTTCGACATTTTTTGGTTTTTGTCAGGTTCTTTCGGCCTCTAGAAATTGAATGATCTCTAAAATGCGAATAAACCATGCTATGAGAAGGTGACTAAGGGGTCCTATTCCTGTATTTCTGACTCCTGGCTGAATGATAATGCCATTCTTTCCGTCTTCTCCTCTCTCACAAACCCATGAAAACATACATTATTTTCGGATATGTGACAGCCTATTTTTCATTTTTCTGGATTTTCTCTTATTTTCAACTTTTCAGAAATCGTTCAAAAATGGCGGATTTCTACGGCGTCGCCAAGTACGATTTCATCTACGTGTTGAACCTGAAAATTGATTTGGTGGGTTCTTCAAAAATTAAAGAGACTCAATTTTCTTGAAAAATATGATCTTTTGTACGTCTCACAAAGAAGTCTTCAATAAAGTTTCAAGCGTCAAAACTCGATAATTACTTGCTAGCAATCAATTTTCAGATAGATAAATTCCTATCCCCTACACCTCCGCTCTACAGCAACAGCGCTTTGTTCCAACCGCCTCTTCCTCAGGATGATTTCAACCTCGCGCAGAGATCAGACGCCCAAGTATTCTCCTACCAAGAAGGATATGGTACGCCAATTTTTTTAAAATAAGTTTCAGAAGTCGAAAAATGAAGGAAGGATTTTTATATACAAAAAAAAGTGGTCAGAAAAGTCTAAGGAAGAAAATTTTGAAGACTGGGTCTTCTATTTTTTTTGGAAAATTTCAATAGAATGATCCCTCAATGATAAGAAATTAGCCTCGCCCTGTTTTAGATAGTAGCTTCTTTCACTTATTTTGGCAAACCCAAATTTCTGATTCATTTTCTATCTCTTTGTTTGAAATACTATTTCTCTTGATCTGTTTCTCTAACCTCTCTGATTTTAACTAATTGACTTCAGCTTCAATCTGGCGCCATGTCAATCTGAGTTAACTCTCCATCTCTAGCCTTTCCATACCATTTCTATTTCCTTTTTCTTTCTTTCTCTTTCCTCTAATTTTTCTACGCTGTTTCTCTTTGGTTTTCTTTGAACATCTAAAATTATAGTACTATTTCTCCAAATTGAATAAGTAGCTTCAATAATAGGATATGACTCTGACCTCTCGGAAATACTACATATGACTCGAAACATAATTGGGCTTTTGCAAAATACCGACAGATTTTGAATTTTCGACGAAAAAATAAACATAGAAGTTTACAGGACACGAAAGAAAATCTGTAATGTTTTGAAAGAAGCTAAAAGCTTTTTAGAAAAAAAACTGGAACGGTAAAATCTGGCTAATTGATCTGACATTTAAAAAATTTCCCGGTATAAGATTTGATCGATTTTTCTTGGATTTTCTGAAGCGAAGTATGATTTCATTTTTCTTATCATTCATTACCAATTCCGTTTTCCTAGATTTATCAAAATGTTGAAACCTACGAAATTTTTTGGAATTTTGATTTTCCGAACATTTTTCCGGGTACAAATTTCACGTAGGCGCTTATGACCTTGTTAGGATAAAGCTAAGAAAGTCGAAAGATACTTGAAAATTCGGATGGACTAGAGAAAAATAGACTATAGAGCATGGAAAATTGAGAGACCGAAAAAGATAGAAACATACTGTCTCATATTTCATGCAGAGCACATGTAGCCCGAGGCGTTTTGCCAACGAATGAAAACTCTGTGTCTCTAACCAACTATCTCTAAATTACTCTGCTTCTTTGGACTCTTCATTTCTCCTCCTCGATTTCTATGAACAAAGAAAATTCCTTTACCCAAATAAGATATTCCAGACTTATCCCTGAAAGTAGATAGCAAAGGGTTGTGTAAATCCAGAGAAATCGGAAAATGACATTTTGTAGAGGAAAGAAAGAGTTTGACGTCGATTTTTGTTGAATTCTAGCAAAAAAGTGACAATTTTGGGAGATCGTAAAACTTGAAAACATGAGAATTGAATATAACACTTTCAAGATATTCCAAATTTTGGAACATATCCCAAAAAACTAGTAATCCAGTTTTGATTTACCGCAAACAAATTTTTCGAGTGGAAAAAGGGACATTTTGAGTGATTAGTCACTCATTCTTCTAAGGGTAGCTAAAAATAAATGCCAAAATTATCTGGGAAGTAGAAAATTGTCGACTTTATCGAAAAGAGAAAAAAAAGACTTCAAAGAGTCCCGCCAGGGACGGTATTTTGCATTATTTTGTCGGTTTTCAAAGGCAAATGTTCTCGGAAAAGTGAGAGATTCGATTTTAAAAGCCAAGGAAAATTCCCACAGAAAAGCACTAGTCAAACTTAATTATGATCTGCAAAAATAGTGTCTCCGAATCCACTTTTTATGATATCATATTCTTTTTTTTTTTTTTAAATGTTTCGAATTTTCTTTAATAACAATTTTTAGGAATTTCGTTGTTCTCGCTCAAAATTTGATCTAACCCTAAGATTCGATACTTTTACTGTAGGATTTTTGTAATTTTGTGGGGCACAGAAAAAGGGGCGTAGCCTAATTTTTCGAAATTTTGCAACATCGCCGCAGGGTTGCGATTTGATATTTGTGCCGCTCCAATTACATTATTGAGGATGTGCACCAGGGAAGTAATCTAAGAAATGACCAGAGAGAGATTGGGCAGAATGAGGGGGAAAAAGAAAAAGAAATGGAGAAATAGTATGGAAACTTTCGAGACAGAAGGAGAAATAGAAAAACCTTCGATGATGTTTTCTGCCCCAATGAACTACAATAGGCGTGAGAGAATTTCATCTAAATCTTTTCCGCCCTCGAAATTCTCCTACTATTTCTCGATTTTTCTAATTCTCTAGAAAGCTCTAATTTTCACATGCTATTTCACTTTCTTACCCAAATTGAACGGACTGCAAAACGGAAAAAATCGAAATTTTTGGGAATCACGAAAATTCTCAGGCTTTTCCAAGTTGGGACACACTTTTTTAGAATTTCGGAAAGGCTACAGTATTCTTGATAGGCGAAATATTTTCGAATAAAGTACTGCCCTCGTAAAACCTGAAAAATAGTGAAAAAGTTATTGTTCGGGGTTTTTTTCAAAAGCCCCGGATTATTATTCATCTTTCGGGATTTTGGCGCTAGGATTTGTGAAATCGCCTTTTTAACAATACGGATTACCTAAGGCTTTGTTATCTATTCACCGAGCCTGGGTGGGTTGGTGAGAAAAATGAAGTAGTTACTCGAGCTGATATCATCACTCCAAACTAATCCCCCTCCCTTTCTCACTGATAGCGAAAATGCTGATATCTATTGCTTTATTATTTTATTATCGCTGATTATGAAGTCTGACCGTGTCAAGAGATCAAAATTTCTTGATTGAATTTTTGGGAATTTTCTGCGCGACCAATTCACTTCGACTCTACATTGTAAAAATATGTTTATTTCAAACTTCTCGACTTTTTGAAACATATTCAAAATGTTGAACGTTTCGAGAAAACCCGCTACTTTTGCCGCATTTTCATTTATTCCCCGATTTTCTCGCTAGTAAAAGCGTTCCCCCATGCCTCTACTCGCTGCAAGGCTACCGTAGTCTGTCGCATTTCTCTGCGCTCTCCTCCTTCAACACTTGTCTCCCCGTCTCTCGATCTCGAAGGAGGGACTCTGGCCCTGTTAACCCCAGAAAGATAGGGAAATGAGAGAAATAGCGTGAAACGTGAGAGATAGAGAAAATACACTGGTATCTATAAGACATTCTACCACGCCCACCGGCAGATTAGGCTCCGCCCACTTTTAGGGAAGAGAAAGGAAGGGGGAGGAAGAGAGCTTCTTGACGTTATAAGGTTACAACCCTCACCAACTTTCACCTGATGATGAAAAATATTGACTTTAATACTAGTATCGACTTTTTATCCGAAAATCTATTTATCATTGATTTTCTGTTTCTCAGGTTTTACGAAATCTTGAAATCAATTCACTTTTCTCTTCAAGTCATTGCCTCTCCATTTTTGCTAATTTTTTTATTTTCATCCTATCCACTGATATATCTGAACTTACGTTCATTCGAAAGTTTCGATTTTTTTTTTACTTTTTATCACTGATCAAATTCTAGGACTTATTCTATTCTCCTAAAATTCGCTTGACGTCGTATATTGTTGCAACGATTTTCTAAGTAACTCCATCAAGCTGGCGACGTCAAAGTTGATTTGTATGCGGAGCGGGTCGGGGCCCGTACCGGGTGGTGAATGTTTCGGCACCACGGCTTCGGAGTCGTCCGAAGATGCGCCAAACGCCGTCAATTGCACCAATCCGGCCGCATTGATTGGCGCGGATTTCTGGAAGGATGAGGACTTGGCGAGAAATGACTATCTTCCCTGTGGTGGCTACACGATCGCCAATGGAATCAACCATCCACCACCACCTTCAAACATGCTCACCCCGCCTCATGATAATAGCCCGAGAAGTATGATTTAGGGAACAGACTTCTCAAAACGTGGTCCGCAGAAAAATAGTTTGCCATATCGAGAGGACAAGAGCATGTCTCCTTAATCTTTCTCGAAAAGACTTTTGCGAGTCGAGTTTTGAGAAGTCTGCTGGGGGATTTTTAAAAAATTCATGAAAATTACGAAATTTCAACGTGATTTTGGACTCTGAATATTGCAATGTAATATGTAATTTTTGCACATTTTCGCGCGAATTTACAAATTTTGAGGTTGTGCACGAAATCATCGAAAATCTCTTGATAATCCGGCGCGAATTTTCCAGATAAAATCGGGGTTTATCCTGATTTTATCCCGACTTAAAGAGGATAATCAGTGGCTCGCTTCCTGTTTTCCCCCTAGCTTAGACGAACCGGATAATCGATAGATAAAGGGATTTAGAAAGACTTACGAGAATTTTCAAGCGATAACATATCTTTGATCAGAATTTTTGAGAAATCGAGATGATTTGGAATTTCCTGTTTTGACTATAGGGGGAATAAGAAGTTAAGAAGGATGTGTAGTTTGACAAGAGTTGAAAAATGATAGAAGGGCCATTTTTGATTTGTTGTTAATTTTTTGAAGACGATAAAATTCCATGAACTGAATACGACGCTTGACGCTTATTTTTAGGGTAACGTTGAAACTTATCAAACTAATTTATTTTGAGATTTCAGTAACTCCGATGAAAGCCCGGGGTAAAATCAAATAGAATCTTTGAGAGGAAAACATGTGTTCCAAATTTTTCGATCATCACCTTTTCATATTGTCGTGATTTTGTATGTTTTGGTGCGAACTTCAAAGAGTTCTTGGCTAGGAAAGACTCGGAAACGGCGTGAAAAGAGTTACGTAAGTTGCGTAAACTCCCTTTTGACTATTTAGTGACCCAAAGGAAACAAGATGATAAAAGAACCTGAAAATACCGAAGAAAAATAAGATAGCCCAGAGAAATCAAAACATGGCGAGAAATAGTACGGGATTTCTAGAGACGAAAAGACGCAGAAATGACGGAAAAGCGAGGTAGATTTCAATGATTTCAATGGGAATTCGATACTTTCGGTTTGTCTCGCGCGCGCCTTTTCCCCTTTCGCTCTCTTGAAATCGAATGCTATTTCTTTTGATTGTTTTTCTTTGGCTCTCTAAGAAAGGGGCACTATTTCCTAGTTTTTCTTTGCGTCTCTCGAGTTTCGATACTATTTTTCGATATTCTTGTAGTTTCGCCATGTTTGTTCAAAGCAACTCTACCCTCACCCCCCGGAGGGGCGAAAGCGCGTGTACTCCGGCGTTTGTCCGTAATTCCGCAATGCGCGGATAAACGACTGAACTAAAACATGCAAAATGACGACAAGTGGTCGGAAGAGTTATTACAATCAAGGGTAATTTAGTAGAACTATGTTCATGAATTCAATCTTTCCTGATTTTTCTCGATTTTAACATTCCTCTGAAACCTATGAACATTTTTGCACTTCACCAAAAATAACGAGGCATTTCAAAATTTTCGAACCCATTCTTTAGCTCATTAAGAAAGTCGAAAATACGGCGAAAAAGTGTGCTAAACGTACTCATTTTCCCCTAGAAATTAGGTCCATTTTTGGGAATAGATAGAAAGTTTAATTTTACCCAGACAATTTTCGGTTTTCGGACGTGAAAAATGCCACCAAATTAGAGGGCTCAATTCTCGAAGCTTGGGTGATTTATGCTGATTTTAGGTTAGAATGGAAGTTATGGTAAATTAGAATCTCGGATTTTAAAATTATTCAGGCTTCATGATAAAAAACAGGAAATAAAAACGGATGTAATATATGCAATTTGCTGAAAGGAACGGGTGTTTTCAGGATTTAATCAGGACTTTCATTTGCAGTGGAAAAGGACAAAAGTCGTGAATTTTTCATGTCAGAGTACTGAAAATGTCGGCGTCATAATGAAAGCGAAGTTTTTGCGGTCGAAACGTGTGAAATTTTCATCGAATTTTTCAACAAATCCAAAGTTAGAAGTCCCTATTCAGAGTCTTGATCACGAGACGCACACCATTTCTGGACTAGGGGCATTTTTCTTGAATCAGAAAATTGAAGTACGATTTTATGGGGGTTCCGAGGTTGAGATAAACCTTTATTTCTGGGTCCCGAGAGAAATCTGGGTAAATGAATCTAGATTTTAGGGGTGGAAAAGTGAAAACACGCTTTTTTGAAATTTTTAAAATTTGAACTTTCAGAGCCGAATCACATGACAGTATGCAGCGGGTGTCGCCAAGGTGGGTTGAAAGATTTAAATTTTTGAAAAATGAAAAATTATTTTCTCCAAAATTGAGCTCTTAGAGTTTCAATTTTCACTTATGAAATCTCTGAAACTTATCACAATTGTTAATATTTTCCTGATTTCCTCGTCTCTTTTCACAATGCCCAAAGTGAGCTCAAGGACCATCTGGTTAGGCTCTCACGATTTCCTTTCCTCTTACTTGGAATTGACATTCTTATCCTCTTTTGCCCCAAAACAATGGGTTATCTTCCAAGAGCCTCCCAACCATCATCACAACCCCAAAAACAAACCTCTTATGTAACTGTTTTGCCAACTATCACTTCTTGAGTCTTGAAAGTTCCCACGAAATTTACTTTCGGGGCAAAATAATAAAAATACGTTTCAAAGCTATGATTTATCTGGAAAAGCATCGACTTTCGATTTAAATCCAATAATTTAGATTTTAAAAATCTAAAATTCGATAAAAAAAATTGTTTAAATTTGTATTTTTCAGAAATCCTAGACCGATACATTCTGCGCGTCTATCCAAACATGGAGTTTCACTCTGCTTGCTTGAAGGTAAGGAGCGAAATTAGAATTTTTTATCCAAAAATCCTAAGCCTCCAAAAGTCCCACACTCTATAATCATTTTCTCGATTCTTTAGCCTCCGAAAATTTTGGGCTATTTCCCTATTTTTCACACGGTTAACCTAGAACAGTTAAAGCTCAGCCAACCGAATCGAAAACTGCATAAATGTATCTTCTCGCGCGACGCCAGAGGCAGTGTCTCGAATGAAAGAATGAAAGATTCATTTTCGGGGAAGGACCTAAACTATCCCAGAAAGCAAACATTATTTTCCCGGGGAAAAAGGTCAATTTTGGGATTTTGATAGCAAAACGTTCTAGACAGCCAATGGACATGATTTTTTGAAACTTATTCTGGATTTCTACAGAAACTCGCATAATTTTCTAAAATTTCGAAATCTGACTATTTATGACCCAAATAATTGCTAAGAAAATGACCAACTCTATTCCAAACAAGGGCCAAGATTTCGCGCATTGCGTGACTTGTCCAAGCATATTGAATGACCCCTGGCCAAAAGCACCAGACCCACGGTGTAAAGGTCAGCCACCTGGTTGGAAATAAGTAAGTAGCTACTAGAAAATTGGCATTTCTTGGAGAAAACAGATTAAAAACTTGATTTTCTAAAGTTTTCTATTCCGAAATTCAAACTTTCAGTGCGTCGAATGCGGCACGGGCCTGGACGAACAGTGCTCGGCGTTCGTGAAACACGACCGGACTTACTGCCGAGAGGACTATTTGAAGTGAGGCGTTTAATTTATTTTCTAAAAATTCAAAAATCTCGTATTGATGAAAATCTTGCATCGTTTTCATAAATATCGCGACGCTCCAAGATTAGGAGCTTACCTATTTTCGGTAAGCTGACAATTTTTTGATCGAGAAAAATTGGGGATTATCCAGATTTCATCGGATTTAGCTCGGTAAACCGCGCGGCTTGCTTTATCGCGACAACTCTGCAAAATACGCTAATTTTTCGGACCCCGTACTATGACGAAATCAACAACTCTCTCTGTCTCCCTGAACAATACAGTATACAATCTCTGGCCCCATGACTAAGCATAGAAGCGCAAAAACTGGCTGGCATATTTTAGACTAGCACGAGACTCGTTCCATTATCTTGTCTAATCCCGAACGAGATAATGCCTTCACAAAATAAGAATAGAGATTTATTTATACGGGCAAAAATAAAAATAACCCCAGGGTCCAAAATTTGTCATTTTAGGGGATCTGGATCCTTTTTAAGATAGATTTCAGAAGATTCTAAACTTAGGGGCGAATTTTCAGAATTAGTCTGTAGCGACAACAATATAAAAATGGTAAATTCGCAAGATATTTTGCTGTAGCATATAAAGACGGGTTATTTTGGGCTCGAAATACCGGAAGTACGATTGGGTAATAGGTGAGAAAGAGGCACCTCTTTGATCAGGAGCGGTCTAGCTTTCAGAAATTAATTTCTTTTCCTCGAATTTTCAAACACTGTTTCTTCTTTTCTCTTTCTTTTCCCCCTCTTCGTTTCCCCCTAACTATCGTCTTGAATCTCTAATGTGTTAATGACAGTGTTCGCTCGGGGCTGATGATGAAATAACGTCGGTCAGACATACAGAGGAAAAGATGGGGCGCATCGTTAGACTTGATTAGAATGTTTATGCGCGGTTTCACAGAATCGGGGGAAAAGGATTACGGTAGAAATTAGAATATCGAGGGAAGTGGGGGATATTGGAATTTAATGAAAGAAATATGTAAAAAAAAGCAGCTTTTAATTAAAATCGATTCTTTTTCCAATTTTAACCACCATCTAGAATACAAATTGTTCTGGCGAAATAAACATGATCTATAAAAAACAAATAAAATTGGCATTTTAAACTAATTTGCAATTTTATTGATTTTTTCGTTCAGACTTTTCGGAACCAAGTGCCTGAAGTGCGGTCGATCGTTCGAGAAGTCCGAAATGGTGATGCGCGCCGGCAGCCACCACGTCCTTCACATCGACTGCTTTCGATGCTCGCAGTGCGACAGGAAACTCGTCACCGGCGAGGAGTTCGCGGTAATTTTCAACGACAAAAAATCGCACTAAATCGATACATTTCATTGAGATTCGTGGGGGGAAAGTATCAATTTTCAGTACAAGTAATGAAGAAATTCCGGGACTCGTCCTACCAAAAAATGATAAAGATGATTGACAGAGTTGGAAAAGAATATTCATTTTTAACTTACTTATTATTTCTGTATGAAATGGCAAGAATTTGAGAAATTTGAAACAACATGTATTTTTTATGAAAAGGGTAAGAGATAAATTGCACAAATTTCAGATCCGCGGCGACCAAATCTACTGCCGCGCAGACGCTTCGGTGAATCCGATCAAACTCGGCCACAACTCCCCGATCGATATCATGGCCAACGTCTTGGTTAGTCGGGAATTTGTTTAAAAATTCTGAAAGTCGATTTTCAGCCTTCTCATCACCCCCTGCCTCCTACGTCCTTGCCCCCGCTCCATGCGAGCCAGAGTTTCGAGGACGACTCCTGGGAGACTTCGACGATGACCTCCTTGGACCACACCACCAGTCCGCCCCTATCTGTCAGGTAATTAACCAGATAATTAGGGGTAATTTTCTCGACTTTTGAACGAAAAGCAGAAATGGTATTTCAAGAAAATCATAAGTAGAAAAGCTATGGCTTTATGCTGGTGGGATTTCTTGCACGATTTTCCTTGACTGTAGCCCCCGGAAAACTCGCACATCCCGATTTTCACAGTTTGAGATATTTCTCTGTATTTACGGAAGAGGGGGGATTTACAAAGCCCTGGATAAAAGAATGGGAAAGATAGGCGTGAAAAACGCATGTTTTACAGGGTTCACAGAAACGTGATATGACCTAAGGCTACAGGAATCGACTTTGGAGGAAGTGAAAGGG
This sequence comes from Diploscapter coronatus, assembly GCA_964036155.1. Lineage (NCBI taxonomy): Eukaryota > Metazoa > Nematoda > Chromadorea > Rhabditida > Rhabditidae > Diploscapter > Diploscapter coronatus. Next base: position 40,498,255 of record OZ038422.1, on the reverse strand, counting down.
AAAATGGGATTTTTTGGAAAATTTTTTGAAAAATACAGTATATACAAGGAAGACGGTTTTCGAGAGATTTTTCTCATTGAAAAGTTTTCTTGGAAAACTGAAAGATATATATCAAACGGTTTTCGAAAGGGTAACCTTTTATCATGGGAGACGGATTTAAAGAAGAAAAGCAAATTTTTAAAACCATTCCAGATCGCCCCGGTCCGACGGTATGACGACCCCAGCAAATGGAGGGCCAAGCTCCTCGGCCCACAATTCTTCCGGATCGAGTTCGGGTTCGGGAAATGGGCCGAACCATTCCGGAACGAACGGAACCATCAAAAAGAAGAAGGATAAACAGGTCAGGATTCTCTAAAAAAACAAGATCACATTTGTTGTTTGAATTTTTATTGACTGCAAGATAATTTATTGAAGTTCGGAATTTGAAATTGGTTTTAGAAAACGGTTGAAACTTATGGATATCAAAAATCATAACTATTCTAGCAATCAAACCTAATTTAAATTTTGCTGACTATATCAGAAGATCATTATGCCGAGGCTTTACTTCGTCCTTTTGAAGATTTTTTGAAACATATTGAATTTGGAAAATTATACATAATTTAAGCAAACATTTCTAGACGACTCGCGTCCGAACCGTGCTGAACGAGAGTCAGCTGATGACGCTGAAACGGTGCTACCAACTCAATCAACGACCTGACGCCATGATGAAGGAGCAACTCGTCGAATTGACAGGTGCGAACATTGAAAATTTTTGAACATTTAAAATTTAAAAAAAATTTTAATTCTATAAGAGGAATGTTTTGTAAGAGATAAAAATTTCAGGACTGAACGCACGAGTCATCCGGGTGTGGTTCCAGAACAAGCGATGCAAGGACAAGAAGCGCCAAATCCAGATGCGCGACTACCAGATCAACGCCGAAAAGGTACGCTTAGTTACAACCACCTGCTAAAAATCGGGAAAATATATCAGTCGGTTTTGAAGGACTTCCTTATCACGAGATAAGAGACTTTTGACTAGGTGCTAAAATTTTTGAAGGAAATTAGACCAGACACTCGTGAAGGTTTACCCCTTTATCATAGGATAGAGAAAATAGGAATTTTGGAAATTTAAATGGTAAAAAGTGGTCCTGATTTTGGAATTTTCTAAACCTTTATTAGCCTACTGAAAATGTCGAATTGAAATGCGACAAATTATCGAAATCCCTTTGAAGTCTCTACAAACTCATCTTCTGGATTATCTTTCGGCATAAGGAGTTTTGAATGACTTTCAAATTAGCACGTAATCTGGGATGAACTTGTTGGTTTTTATTGCGCTGTAGTACTTACTTGTACTGGTTATTAGGATTTATGGAATTCTTTAGAATAGAGATAATAGGAGATAGAGCTAGAGAAAGAAACTAAGGAAACAGTATAGGCTTTTAAGAGGGCCTAGAGAAATGGGAAACGGATTAATCCACCGTAGTCTTTTCTACCACAAAAGGGAAAGACGAGGATCTCTGACTCCTTTCCTTGAATAAGTTCGGTCAACCGAAACTTTTAGACTGAAAATAGCACGTAGATTTGAGAGACGAAAAGGCAAAGCGTTGTTAGAGGAGAATGAAAATAGCAAGGGTTTTGAAGAGAGAAAAGATGGAACTAAGAAAAACTGACCTACTATAACCTAAGAATCAAATTATTTACGAGTAAGGGAAAAACTTTTGGACCTGCGTGAAAAGTTGAAGCATATTTGATTTGGAAAAAATCTAAAAACTATCCCAACAGGATTTTGACCTATTCTTTATCATTGTTTATAAAAGTTATGTTAATTTCTAGGTGAAATTGATTTTCCTCGTTTCTAACTAATGCGGTTGGTTCTGGTAGGTAAAACGTAGAATAAGAAGTGGGTTAGTCTACGCCGTTCTGTAATTTGTTAGCAAATAAGTCATGGGACTAGAGAGTTCAGGAATTTAAGAGAGACTAGAGAAATGAATACCGTAATCTCACTAACTTTCTCCGTTTTTCTCTCCGACCCTCCTAATTTCATTTGCTATCTCGAGTCTGATGCACCCCCGACCTGCCTTAATTCAATCACACCGACAAAGAGAGACCGAAAAGGGACAAGCTTCAGGGGGACTGACTAAATTGTTCGAGATTTTTATAGGTACCAGAATTTTGAGTAATCAAAAATAAATATTATTTTTGGAAGGTATAAAATCGAAATTCTAGATTTCAAAGTTTGAAAATGGATCACTTTTTAACTTTTTGATTAATCTTCCTTTTTGTGTGGGAAAAAAAGTATTTTAAAAATAGAAATAACAATTTTTAATCATCCTAATTTTTTACCCATATGATAGGCTCGTTTTTGGGGGCTTTTATCTTACCACTCCCGAATTTTTTCCTGGTAATTGTACTCGTCTTGGCGCACTAAAGGGGGGATAATCTTTTCATGCGCCACATCTTGTTATGGCCTTTGTAATTTCACCGGCTTTTTTCGCCGGGATTAGAAAATGAAATTCAATTTAGCCCAGACGCGAATCTCGGAGTGAAAAAATCGGTGGTATAAGGGAAAGCTCACATCGGAAATAAAAAGTGGTACGGGCGAGACCTCGTAAAGAAAAGGGAAAATGACTGCCGCGATACGAGACGGGGTCGAGAGAGCAAATTAGGCAAAATGATGAACCCGAGAGGGAAAGTCGAAGACAGGTGGTCGAAATTAGAGTGAACCCGAAGAAAATGATACATAGCTTTTCTGGAAATTAGAAATTCACAAATGTTTGGAATATGTTTCGCGAGCTGGCTTAAAATGCTGAAATTTTAAGAGAACAAAGTTTGGATAGGTTTCAAAAATTCCATTTACCTATTAGGGCTAAAGTTCCTCAATCGTTTATTTATAAACAATCCCATCTTTTAAAAAGAAAGAAGACTCTTACGGTCATTGGAAAATAATTTCAAGGGCACTTGGCCTTTATAACCTATTTTGAGCAGGTTATACAATTCGACTATTGTACTGTAGTGAAGTAATGAATAGAGTCGATCTAGCTCGACTTCACTACTTCAATAGGGTCCATTCTTGTAATTCTTTATTTAAAGCTATTGTACTTCCAAACAAAAATAATAATGAGATCGTATTTTAGATACTTTTCTAGGTGGTCCATGTCAAAGAAATACGGTATGAAAGCTGAAAATTTCAAAATATCCTAAACGGTTTAATCTCCCTATTTTACAACATAAGATAAGTGTTTATGAAATCCGTCTTTGGCTAGAGAGCGTGAGAAAATAAGAGGGCATAAAGAGACCAAATCTGTCAAGAACGATGTGAATTCCATATGGAGAGGGGCCACTACTTGCATATTTGGACTTTTTTCTTTTTCTCTATAAAATTAAAATGCTATTTCTCATTTTCCTGAAATTCGACTCTTATGCACCCCGGATTGTCTCAGCGTCTTTCCTGATTCTCTCGCGTTTCAAGGATTCATGAATTCGGGCTCAAGTTCTAGTTCTGCCTCCTCCTGGGGGTTTAATCCGACAAAATCTGGGGGTTACAAACAAATTTTTGGAATCTAAAAAATTAAATTTTGAAACGGAAGAAATTATATTAAGCTTCGTGAAACCTATTCAACATTTTAGGCAAACAGAATTAGGAGAGGTTACCATTAACCAGATTTGGACATGAGATTTTGGTGATGCAATTTTTGGGCAATCCAGATCGATTTACCTCTTGAACCCATTAGATCCGGTAGCGAGTTGCCATTTGTTTAACCAAGTCATTGATACCATTTTGGATTTGGGATATTTTGAGTAAATACAAAATTGGATAATCTGGTAGATGTTTTTGACCAGATCTAAAAAATTAGCAAAATGGACTTTTTATTTTAGAAATGTCTAAAATTACAGCCCAAGAAATATAATTTTATTGGCCTGTAATTATAACGCCTTCTTCAAAGAGAAAATGCTCTTACGGGTTACATAACCAAGTTAGAAGAAGCTTACTAATTTACCCATTTCTTCTTGCTACCATTTTGGGTGCTAGGTCAGTTTCCGGTACACTGACTGATATAATTAGTGACATCGTTGAAAAGAAAAGACGCTCTTCATTAAAATAATAATAATAATAATAGCTGTGTACTAAAACATACCGCAAAAGGAGTGTAAAAGAAACGTCGGGGCATACGGTCTTTTTGTCGGGAAGATAAAAGAAATGGGATGAACACCAAAATACCAATGGTACCAGATAATTGGATAATGACGGTATAAAGGCTGGTTGGTAATAAGAGACTATGGGAAAAAAAAATAAAAATAAAGTAAATTTTTTAAAATAAAAATAAACAAAAACACATTCAGGAGCGGGCTCTGAACAGCGTACGAATGTCTGGAATCGGCCCCATGATCACTCAGCCCCCAACTTCCCATATCGGTATTTTTTCATTTTCATAGAAAAGTGCTAGGCTTTATTATTGAAACAGAAGATTTCGGAAAAGCTTATAAGAATTTCCTGAAACATACATATCTTTCATTCGATTAGGAAATCTATTTTGAAAATTCCAAAAATTTCTCTTTAACAACCAATTCACAAAGCGAAAATTTCACTATTTTTCAAGAAAAAATATTTAAAACTTATTTTTTTAAAATTAAAGTCAATCTAAAAGTTGCAGACCACCTGAACATGCCGATCGAGATCACGTCGTTCCAACAGTGGCCCGACATGGGTCCCCCTCCCCAAAATGGGTCGATCCATCTGGGGCAACAACCAAACATCGATGGGCCACCGCAGACACACATCAATGGAGCAGGACATATGGTTGGTTTGGTATTATCAAAGACCGATTACTTGAGACGAAGTAAATGATACGGATTTCTGTTGCGCGAAAATTAGCTCGTTTGCAGTACAGACTTTAAGCTATTACATCATATTCAGGGAATAAGCCAGACGACTATTTGTGCATACGCAATGCACATTTTGCATATTCGTTTCTGTGCATTATTTATTTCGTCTCAACTTATCGATCACTGACAATATTTTTAAATCGATAATTTTAACCTGCGTTTGTTCAAAGAACTTTCAAATGACAAAGTTGTTGACCGGTTTTCAAATGGAAAGATGATATTTTTGAAAATGATAATTTTGGCTGTCCTGGAAATTTGTTTTGATAAAGGAAATTCGAAATAGGTTTGAAAAGGAAGTCACATCTCCTTGAGGGATAGTGGAGATTGTTTTGCGACTAGATTTCAAAATTTGCTTGAGATTGTTTGCAATTATTCAAGTCGAGACTGTACGGGACTTTTTCTAAATTTTGCTAAAAAATTGTAGTGATTTTGTAGGATCGAGTTTTGCATCGAGAAAATCCTGGTGGCTTATTTATATCATACGAGATTTTCGGTGCTCGATTTTCAAATCTCGTGACTTTTCCCGTCTGGAAACGCGACATTCACGGGATAATCCAAGGGATGAAAAGGCTGATTCAGGGGGTTTTTGCGAAGGGATAAAAACTAATTTCACCGATATTTGACTGGATATTATCAGATCAAAACAACCAGATTTGGTTATTTTTGAATTCAATTTGGAAAATGAATGAAAGATGACATATTTTGCAGTACTTTAATTGGGAAATAAATATGTTTCAGAAAAAGGGAAAATATTACAAAACTTGAGCAGGCTTCGAGAAATTTTATAAATGGAATTTCTGAAGAGAACAATAAATTGAGTCAATCGTGAAATTTTATAAAGAAGCAAAGATTTGAATTTTTTTGGGCCTGTTTTTATCTTTTCGAATATTTTATCCCTCAATTTTGGTAATTACTGTAGAAGCGCTACAAACAGCTGTGTAAATATTGGGGTGTCAAGTAGTTTTCCTGGAAAATATAAAAAATGCATTTTGAAGAAAAATCTACAGTAATCTTCAAGACATTTTAAAATTGAAATTCGAAAACCAAAAAAGCAACTCTTTTGGATGTTTTGCACAATTTCACTAATCTTTAAAGTCAATTTAGACATTTAGTAGGCAATCCGATAATAAGCGATAAATCCCTACTTATAAAAATGGACTTACATTATCCTCATTTATCCTTTATGCAAACCCTATTCATGCAATAGTTTTCGCTACTTGTATTCACTAAATTGCGCAAGAAAAAAGTAAAAGCGCTAAAAGTAAATGAAAAGAAAACTTATAGAAAATTGGACTTCCTTTTGAAAAAAAAATTTTTGGAAAAACTTAACAAGTATGATAATGGGTTCTTTGAAAGAATAGAAGAAGAGGTATGTTTTAAAAGACTTGGATAAGGTGAAGGTAACGTTGAAGCTGGAGATTATTTTAATAGAAAAAATACAATTTAAAAATATTTGATCAAATTTAGAAATTTTTCAGGGTCATTCGCTGGTAGATCTGAACTACGGTCCGACCTCGTACCACGACCTTTCCGGTCCCAGACACAAGTCCGACCTGAGTTCCCCGTCCTGTAGCGAGTAATCAACAGACAGGCTTGTCAAGCCTCCCTTCAAATCATTCCAGCCGGTTTCCACCTCCTATCCTTCACCATAGGACTATCTCTCATACAAGCCTAAACCACATTCATTGCATTTATCTCGGAATTCGGTTCAAAATGGGCGTAGCCTATTCTGAGCAAAATTTTGAACTTGAAACATACAAATTCCAGCAGAAAAACGAATTTTTCAAATTGTACGATTTGCCTAGCTATTTATTAGTTTCTTTTTCTTTGCACAAATCCTTGAACTTTCAGTATTACTGTAATTTATCGTTTAAAAATGAGGATTTTGAAATAGCGTGAAACATATTTTTTGCCAGATCTTTTCTTCAAGAAATTAACTCCATTTCAAAATTCCTTCCAGATTATTTTTCTTGAGATTTTTTGTTCAACATTCAAGTCGTAATTTCTCGTTCGTAAGTCTAATCACTTATTTTCGAAAAATGCACTTTTTGAAAACCGAAAATTCTAGCCCCGGGTCTTGATTTTTTGATTTTCGGCAAACATTTTAAAGACCCTGGGGATCAAAATCTTCGATTTTCCTCATTTTTGTCAAAATTGAAATTCCGTGTTCTTATCCACTTGACTATATGCGCATTTGTTGTGATTTCTCATGCATTTGATCGTTCTTTTTTCTCAAAAAATATATATATTTTTTTAAAATAAAATTTGCGATTTATCGGTTGTTTTTCTTCGTTGAAACCAACCCCTTGACTATGTTCTAGGACAACATATTTTGAGAAAGCTGCTTTCTCGAGGCCTATTTGAAAAAATCATGATTTGTTTGCAAAACTAAAATTCGGGGCTTGAACCAATCGGCAAAACTTGGCGCAAATTTTTTTATTTCGGTAGGATCAAAGCCCGACTTTTGGTGTAATTTCCTGACAGTTTTACAGACCCTAGGTGTCTGGCGAAAAGGACAACTTTCGGGATAAGAGATATAGGATTTGAGAGGATTAAAGATATCCGAGAAAAGATAGGGCGATTTTGGGAGGAAAAGAAGACAGATGACCCAAACCTGACAGATTCTAGACGGATTGTGATCGATTAGAGCAACATTATCGGTAGGTAAATTTTGGAAATAAATTTCTTTTAAAAAACGACGGAAAGTACAAGTTCAAAAAATTGACGACATTTCAAATGATCCATTTTTCAGGGGAGTTTACACGGGGTGGTCTCGACTTTTTCCGTATCTTATCAGTCTGACTCTCGTTAATGTTGAGGAATAGGGTCTTGAAAATGGTGGGGGATATTTGAAATTTTAAAGATTTGATATAGCCTCGTTAATCAGCTTTTAATTATCCAAAGTTTAAAGCAAAAGGAGATTTTTTTGTCAAAGTGCGGGCGATTTTTCTCCGTACCTGAGGCACCTGAAAAACGCTCATAGTTTATACAGCAAATTGGGTGATTTGCAATGATAAATGGTCGATGGAAAAGGCGAGATCGAAATTTCTGGGAACAATTTTAGAAAATTTGGGATAAAAATTTGAATTTTGATCGATTTTCCAAGACTTCATCAAAATAAAGATAGTTTAGGCACCCACAATTTTATTTTGAAGATAGATAGATTCTGGAACTAGTCTTAATGGAAAACCCGGAGAAACAGCCTCTTTTAGACCCTTCAAAACCCAAATTTCATAATTAAACTCCTCATCGAAAATGTTCAGAAAATCCAAAATTTTAGCTAGATTCGATCTTCCCCGACCAGACTTGGAAGTCTTCGATCCAATACTTGAATCTTGCTGAGAATATCGTAACCTACTCTCAATTCACTATTCGTCATTATGGGTAGGAGAACATTAAACAATGACAAATCTTATATCGAGCCGAAGACTTCCAAATCTGGTGATAAGATTCTTTCTCGCAAAATATTCGACATCACTATTCTCTTATCAATTCTTATTCAATGTAAAAGCTTGCTTTCTTGCTCCAAATAATTATTGATTTTTTTTAGTTATTTACACATGAATGCACGATTTATTTCCCAAATAAGTACATTTTGAATTTAAAAAAAAAATTAAAGAATAAAGATGGTCTATATCGGCATCGATTTGGGCACGACATATTCATGTGTGTCGGTTATTGAACACGGCAAACCCATTGCCATTCACCATGATGATGGTATGGAAGTATCATCATTTTGAGAGGATGTGATATAATTTTAGGAAAGAATATCGTGCCTTCAGTTGTCGCATACGGTGCTGAGATTTTGGTTGGAAATCCTGCTTTGAATGCTCCCACTGATATGTCGAATATCCTATATGGTAAATTAGAGTGACCACTATCACAAAATGCATAGCTTGAAGATTCCAAGCGGTTAATTGGGTGGGAATTTCTGCACAGTTTGCCGAATGCTGAATCTCGTCAACTCTGGGCATTCAAAGTCGATACAAGACATGCAAGTTCAGTGTATTTCTCTATGAAAATTCGAGATTTTAGAAGTGCGCTGGATATGTGCTGAATAAGGGAACTCCAAACGAGCGATTTCTGAAGCCCGAAGAAGTTTCCGCGGAGATATTGAAATATCTAAAAATTCATGCTGAGGTATGAAATTTCATTCGACCAAGGAATGAACTAATTAATGTACACATATTCAGAAATATTTAAGTAATGAAGTTACTGGCGTTGTCGTGACTGTTCCTGCATTATTTCAAGAGAATCAGAAGACTGCAACGAAAAAAGCGATTGAATTAGCCGGACTTAAATTAAAACGATTATTGCATGAACCTAACGCTGCTGCAATCGCTTATAATGCGAAAAACGATCTTGGAGATTCAAAATTGCTGGTTTTCGATTTCGGAGGAGGTCAGTTTCAGCATAAAACTATCTGCATTTTTCTAAATTTAGGAACGCTAGATGTAAGCATTCTGGAAATGATTGGTAACAATATCGGCGTCAAAGCTGTGGACGGTGATACTCGTTTAGGTATGTACTATCCTTTCAAACAGAAATGATATATATTTTAGGCGGTCAAGATATTGACGGTCGTATTATGACATATGCACTTACGGAATTTAAGAAAAGCTCACGTTATGATATCTATAAAAAACCAAAATTAATTAAAAAATTACGCACAAAATGCAGAGAAGCGAAAGAGTTTTTATCAAATGATATTAAAGAAACAAATATATTCGTAAGTGTATCTTCACGCTATCTTTAATCGATTTAATGTTGAATTCAGATGGAGATTAATGATGAAACTAATTTAAAAGTTCCGTTGACAAAATCTCAATTAAACCAACTATGTTCTGATCTATTCGCTAAAGCGATCCACCAAGTTGATTTGGCTCTAAACACTGCACAAATGACTTCTAACGATATTAATTACGTTGTAAATCATTCATTCAATAAGTACATACAAAACAAGGTTAACTGTTTTAGATTCTCGTTGGTGGTTCAACCAGAATACCGAAGATTAGAGAACTTTTGACTGCGAAATTTGGAAGCGATAAAATCAAACTCGATTTGAATCCAGACGAAATCGTGTCTCATGGAGCTGCTATTGTGGCCAATACCATTGAAGTTTTAATACAAAATTAATCAAATTCACTTTTTAATTTAGCAAGTTGACAGAATCTGTATTGATGATAGCCCAGCAACTTCAAATTCAGCAAATTCGACAGCACTTGGAGCAACTAAGCAACCAAAGGTAGGATCCTCAAGTATATATGCCAAGTCCCATTTTTGCATATAAAAGATGGTCTGGATTGTAAATAAACCATCCGTGAAGAATTTTTTTGAAAATTCTCTGACTGAAAAATTGAAAAAAATCCGTCATCCAAAACAAACACATCGAAGACAAAATATTAGTTATGTGCGGCTATTTTGTCATGATTTTTTGCACAAAACCATTTTGCCAGATTTATTGTCGATCTAGGTAGGTTTTTTTTATTATAATTTCAGAAAGGAACTGAAATCCCATTGATTAACAATACAATGAATGAATTAGCCCGGAATATCAATAATGTGCAGATTGGTGGAGACAATTCATCCAATAATCCGGATAAAGTCTTATTTTATCGTAAGAAATTATATTGAAAACTAAGTAAGAGACTTTAAAACAATTCGTAATAATTTAGTTAATGGTGGAGGGATATGCTTGTTCAATTCATATGCCTGCTCAGTAGAAGAGATTGCAAAATTGAAAAATTATTATGAGTCATATCAAGTAGCAGCTACACAGAATAAAGTAAATTCTTATTTTAGTTATTTTGAATAATTTCTCAAATTTCAGATTTTTGGAATTGACGGCAGAAATAGATCTTTTGAAATATATGACTTGAATACTCTACAAATTTCAAGAGGTCTGCTCAACAAATCCATGAATGATCGATTCAAAGAATTTTACAGGCCCAGATCCTCCAGAATGGCGTATTAATGCATCTGTGGCTTATTTCAAAGGCAAATTGTATTATTTGGGTGGAAAGGATCCTAAGACAAGGAAAAATACGAATTGCGTTGATGTAAGAAGATTGAATGAAAGTCCACGAAATAATTTATTCAGATTTTAATAGATGGAAAATGGAAAAAAGGACCTGCTTTTCCTCTTCCAATTAGTGAAGCTCAAACAATAACATGCGATGAAATTCTATACGGTCACGTTATAGCATATTCATTATTGTAATTATGAATATTCAGTTATTGATGGTTGTAGAAGTAAAAAAATATTTTTATTATCAGACGATGAACGGGAATGGATTGAAATTGGAGAGATTCCAGAAAAACGAGCTTCTTTCGGAGTTGCATCATTAAATGGAACAATTTACATAACTGGAGGATGGAAGTCGTTAATTTTGTATGATAAATAATATATCATTATATATTTAGTGCTGATAATATATTCAAATCGTGTCTGTGTTTCGACCCCTCAGCTCCAGATGGCAGTCGAATTTCTCAAATCGCTGATATGAACTATGCAAGATATGATCATTCGCTCATTGTCGCTAACGGGAAATTGTATGCAATCAGAGGGTGAGCTGAGATTTTGCATATCTTTATACGAAATATTTGTTAATTTAGATCTCAAAATTCAATCGAGGAATACGATCCACAAATGAATAAATGGCGAGAAGTCGGAACACTAAACTTGGAATAATCCAGTTTAATATCATGTAACCCTTTTATTTGGCATATTATCTTTTATATTTACGAACTTTATCTTTATTCGACTACTATTAAAAATTAAAAATTTCAATGCACATGATACAGACAACTCTTGAAGGGCTTTTAGAAAAAGACCGGCACACCAGTTAGAAAAAAAACACCGGTTTTTTTTTCTTTTTCTATCTTGCCTCCCCATACTATTTCTTAGAAAACCCGGTGTCTTTTTCTATTAGCCTTCATTTTGCGACATTTCAGTTTCTGACAAAGATCTAATTCTCCCGAGTAGAAGAGAATATCAGCCTTTCTTCTTTTTCCAATTGCCTGTGATCTGACTTGCGACTGTCCATCGGCTAACTTGATGAGAGATTTAGGGAAAGAGATAATGACAGAAAGGTGATAAGAATTAGAAGAGAGAATTGAAAGACTGAAGATGAAGGGCGAAAGAGATGCCTTCTTTGCCAGGAAAGACAGCCAAATAAAAAGAAACCCTGTCTAATAAGGCGATGATTGATTTATAACCTCCCGTAAATATTCTTATAAACATGAAAGACATCTTTTCGTTATTTTTTGACAAGGTTAGTTAGAACGAAATAGTGAGATATTGAAAATTTACACTTGTGCAAGACTTGTCTGTTCATTTAATTTGCATCATGAACATATCTTTTTAAATGACAAAAATATACCTGTGCCAGATCCATAAAGCGACTGAGAAGTTTGTGCGGGGTTATTCAAGAAATAAGTTTCGAGCAGTTCTCCTGGTCTGTTTCAGACAGAGTCGCTGGCAGCAAAGTAATTTTGATTTTTCCTAACTATGAAAAGGGCAAAGCATGCAGATACGAAAAAATTTAGCCTTCTCCTGTTAAGATGGGTGCAAAGCATAATATGAATAAAAATGCCAGAACATTAAAACTATAGATTAGAAATTTTCGACCACTTTTTCCGACATACCTGGCCGGATTGCTAATTGATAATCATGAAAAATTGTTTATGCATGATATACTTTGAATTTCTCTTTCAAACTTTGTAGTTGGAAACTTTCCCCAAAACCCTCAAAAATCGCGGATTTTGTATATCGAAACTCCGGTATCTCGAAAATCAAGGACCCTCCAAAAATCTCCATATCTGATTCTAAAACTACTATATTGATTGCCTACAACGTTTGTCATTTTAAAAATACGCACAAATATGCACATCAAAGCTAAAGAAATTTCCTCAGGTTAAAAATCAAAAAAAGAAACTAAGTTACGAAGGGAGATGCAATAGTCCACCATGAGTCGAAGTTGAATAATCAAATTTTTGGGTGAAATTGCGCAAAAATTGATAAATTCGAACAGAATAAAATTCAAATATTGTACCATGTCGAGAAACAGTGAAAATGACTGGCCGAATAAAATGGGAAGCTACTGCAGAAACTTTCTAAAAAGTCAAGATCTAGTTTTATTCCAGAGAAATTTGATCATGCTTTTTCCAAATGAACAACTCTTGAAATGGCTAAATTTACAAGTAACTTTGAAAGATTTGAGAGATGCTGACCATCGGAACAACAAGATCGATTGATGACGAATTCGCGTCTCGCTAACAGGATGATAGAGAAAGGCGTCCACTGGCTAAGGGAGGGAAAGACATATCAATCAGCATCAGAAAAAGGGGAATTGACTTTCATGCAGTGACTATCAGAAAAAAAGACTTAGATTTAGATTTGGTTGAAAAAATCATCAGTTTAGTAAACATGTTTAGTAGATGGACAAAAGACAATCACGCGTATCATTTTGAGGTTCGTGAAATAGAAAAAGAAAGAATTGAAAAAGATATGCTGAAGAAAAGAAATCGATTCCACTGGGCTATTTAAATTGCCTATTTATTCACAATAATCTTAACCATTTATACTACCAATATAATCAATTATCCTCCATTATAACAGTTGCCAGTGCCCTTTGCTCAAGAGGCAGCACGATACGTTCACAATGTCCCCTTGAGCAAAGGGCACTGACAACTCCCAACTCCGTTATAATGGAGAATATCAAATCTGTTATTCTCATAAGTAATTGCACCCACGATAAAATATCCAATCGACTGATGTTGACTGGCAGTTTCTTCATCTAGCTTCGCTTTTTCCCTTTCGGACATCTCTCCTTACCAAATCACCCTTTCCTTCCCCTGCCTATCGCTTCTATGATTATCTAGTTCCAGTCCATGGACGGTCAACCGTTGCGCCGCCTCTGCAAAACGTCGCCCCTTTCTTCTCCCCTTCCCTCCCTTAGAACCCGAGTTGAATTCGGTCTGTCGATATGAGATCTGCAGAAGTAGAGTGGACTAGAGAAAATCTTTGGCGCTGAAATAGCACTGCTAAAAGAGAGATTCTGAGAAATCACCCCTAAAGGGATATCAATTAGAAGGAAAAGCGACTGCTGTAAACGGCGATGCATCATGGATGGACTGTCTGCGTCGACGCTACTTCGTCGGTTTCTAGATGACTGTCCATCTCTAATCATGGCTACCTTTATCATTCTAAAAGCTGCCATCAGGTGATACCCTTACCGTTAGGCAAATCCCGCTGCCCTCGTTCATCTTGCATTTGCTTTTATCGCTTTCGAATCTCTTCCGTTCAACACAATGACAGGAATAGTCTTTTTTCTGTTCCACGCTTTGTTCGCCGTTGTTAACCCATGCTTTCAAACAGTACCAGGTAATATTTAGATCAATTCACATTTATCTTGTCAACATTTTAGGAGATGGTGCTACAACAATACTGCCTCCCTCCACGTCTACAGTGTCTTCCACCGACATGACAGAAACAACTACTCTGGTTTCCACATCCACATCGACGTCTACAAGCACGTCCACATCGACGTCTACAAGCACATCTACATCGACATCTACAAGCACGACCACCACGATCGCTTCATGTAAGTCAATATCTATCTTCGTCTTTTTAACCATACCCAATAATGATTTAACTAGCATTTTTGTCGATCCCTCACACAGATATTATCGTTGCGTCTAGATCAGATTCTTCCTGTATATCAGTTCTCAAAATTGCATAGCGTCAAAATAAGCAGTAGCTAAGGAGGGAGAAAGAGGGTCCCATTTCATAATGCCCAGATAGATAAAATAGGGGCTTATCTTTTCGGCTGATACCGTTGTTGGGGATGTTTTATGACCCTAGAAATAACGGGAAGATTTGAAGTAAAGTAAAAATGTAAAAAATCTAGGTTCGTTTAGAACAGAAAAGTATAGGTTCCTTTTCCATCATAAGAAAATTTGACCCGTTATTACCCGTCCCAACTTTACAAAATCGATCCATCCCCGTTCTAGAAAAGTGAATTTCGGACAAGCCTATCAAAGGCGATTTATGAAATTATCAACTAACTAGACAGACTGCGTTCGCGATCACTCACTTGTCTATCTAGGGGCTGTTTCGCACCCCGAATTACTCTGTATCTAACTTGTAGAAGAACTTTTTTTTTTCAAAAATTCATAACGTTCCGAAAATCAAACGAATTCGAAAAATCTTTTCGGAATATAACAGTTGAAGGACAATACTTCATTTTTGCTTCCTAGAGTGCCGTGCTATCACTTGGTACAGTTCCGTGTTTGACATTATTCGACTCCAAATCGAATGTGAATAAATAATAGATGTCTCTAGTTTCAACTTGAGTCCAAATTTTGGAAGAATATCTATGAGAATATTCTCGCATCATTTTCTTGAAAATTGATATTAAATTTTGTTTTTAGGTACTCCAACCGACCCTTGCTTCGCCAATTCAGCTCCATCAGCCTGCTGTGGTAAGTCTTAACAATTTTTCAAGCCAGCCATTTTATTATCAACTCAAGAGGAAATCTATTGCGCGAGTTCATAAATCTCATGAACCTTTTTCGGAAGAATCATTTTGTTTTCTGGAAGAAATACTGCATATGTTCCGAGAGCATATTCATTCATTAAATTCGATTCAAATTCATACATCAAATTTGTAGGAATAGTGCGTGAATTACAAAGAAAGCGCTATCACTTCTTTTTAACCGAACTTAGCTATCAACACCAAATTTACATGAATAAACGACCAAATCGTCTTTCAAAAAATAGCATCATCTTACTCTTCCTCAATAATAATAATTCATTATGATCGAAGAATAAAGGGAAATGCCTTTTTCTTCAAGTAAAAGAACTTTTCAAATCTAAATTCAATAATTTTAGCTGCGCAATGTCCTGCTGGCTGGGAATTTGTTAACGGCAAATGCTATCAGGTGATCGTTGAATATTATTTTCGTTTTGTGAATAGCAAGGATTTTACAGCGTCCTACTGCTTCTGCCACCTGGCAAACAGCAGCTGCGAACTGCAGGGCATTATGCACCCCTCCCTCCTCAATGTGTCATCTACCAAGGCTGTACAGCGTACAGCAAGGTCTGGACTTGGCTAATTATGGTAAGGAATTTCACGAGAATTTATTAATATAGAAATTAATTTGGAGCATTCGATTTCTAAATTGCGTTTTTTTCATTTTGCGGCATTAATAAGACTGTACTCACAAAGGAAGCTAATAGTTAGAGAGGTCAAATCAGTTCTCAACATTGATTTTAACGTTTAAATTTGGTGTCAGTCTGACCATCGAAGTCATGCTGATCTCAAAACTTTTTAGATTTCTGAAAATGATCTATCCTAGTAAATCTATGATCATCTTTGTAAAGCAAATCTTTCCTGCTGTAGTCTTCCCGAATTTTTCGAACAATAAACTCCGCCTACTATTTATTAAAAGTTGTAATTTAACGTAAAACTTATCCAAATGATGTCGAAACTGGCCAAAATTTTTTACTAACTAAATTTTATCAAAAATTAAACAGGATAATTTAAATCATCTATTGATTTTCTCATTTTCAGGGGGTACCAGAGTTTGGATTGATATACGTAAAGTCGCAGCTGATCCTAATGTGAGTCATCATTCTATTTATAGGCAATTTTGAAAAGTAGGACGATAGAAACATACGAAAATAGTAAAGGGTTAGGAGAGGGAAGAGTAGGCCAGAGCATCTTTACCGTATTATTTCATATGCTCCTATGATTTATCGTTATACATTTCCAGATTGCCTACTATGATTAGTTCAAGGATATTTGTTTTCATACTTTTCATCGCTCTGTATTTTATCTATAAAAAATTTAGGGAGCGCGTGTGGAAAACAGCGATGGTGTGGAATATACGTCTACGTGTACCCTTTGGAATACTGTCGCTGGGTAAGTAAAACAAGTTTCTCTGTAAACCATGATTTTAATTGGATAATTCAATCACAAATCTATAGCAAGACTACCTTCGACTCTTTTGAGATCTGGATTGGAACAGTGGGCATGGTTCGTGCTGATGCCGCGAATGTTAAGGCTTGATCGCGATTCTCGTATGGCAATCACAACGAATCTCGAACATTCGCGCGCATCAGCACAAGTCATGATCACTCATAAATTCAGGCCTCGAATACATATAAAAAAAAGAATGAGATATGTATAATGAATAATTGAGTTTTTAACTAGTGGATAATTATTAATTATATTTAGCGAGCCGAGTAAGAAATTTAGTTAATTGCAACGGAAGAAGAATTGGATTTTCGAAACCGCACAAATACCGCAACACCAAATTTTCATATTTTATAGTAGTGCGTTTATGAAAATCAGTTCTTCAAGTTTCGATGCACTTTATTAAATTCCTTCAGATGGCACTGGAGAGTGTGGCTATGTGAGTCATATTTTTAATCTATTTAAATGTTTACCTTTTATAAAAAAAATACCGTTGCATAAAAATGAATTAATTTATACCGAGTGGATCATTTTCGAATATCTAAAAATTATTCTGTCTTTTTGAGAGTTTGTAATAATGCTATTTTGATGAATTGCCGTGATCATCTATTTCCTAAAATCTACTTAGCTTCTCTACTTATAAAAGAGATTTTGGAGTTTACTTAGATCAAGCAAAAACGAATTAAATTTCATTAAATGCGGAAATTAATAACAACCCAAATGCATGTTTATAATGAATATTTTAGGTATTGGATAATGGATTATGGTCCGACTATGAAGTAAGATGAAGTTTAATCTGTAAATCTGTAAGAATACGAATGCCGTAAATTCTCTAATGGAATCTTTCCTTCATTAGAGGCCAACTTCCAATGGAAGTCCTTCCTTGCCGATTTGTCAGAACTCATCATTACCCTATTCAGATCATGTTGAGAAGTGTTTTCTAATGTTTTGCAAACTTTAATGCATATTTTCTACTAGTTTCAAGTGAATAATGTCTAAATAATGAGTTATGAAGGCTTTAAAAATCGAATCTTTTTTGAGAGGTTGAAAATTAAAAACCCCAAGGCATCTATTACAGGTTTCACGGTATGAAATGTTTTAGTTAAAAATAACTAGAAAAGTGGAAGGTAAGAGAAAATATGTATGATCAGATTTGGAAGATTTGACCTGATATTAGATTCGTTATTGTTTACTTCTCTCTTTCATATGCCTGATGATGAATAATCCAAGAACACTGGCAATGGTATTTCTCATTAAAAGTAATCCATCGGGTCGAATATTTTCAAATCTGTATATAATATGCTTTGGTGAATGAAATCTTCTATTCAGAAAGGGGAGAGAAAGAAAGATTCAATTTTTAAAGAAATATCATGTTTGATTATTAAAGGCACATAAAAATGGTTCAGAAACTATCACCACCCTACAAAAGAATTTTCTAAAATCATATTCAATGTTTAGTGCAACGATGCACCAACTCCCTATGTGTGCGAAACGGACGAACGACTTACCGCGACATGTCCTCCTTGATTATCCTTCTTATCTGATATTTCACTTTTCAAATGAACACTGTACAAATAATAAATTATTTTTATCAAAAAGTGTATAATGAAAATAAATCGAAGGCTATGGCTCACTAATAAAGTTGCTTAACATTCTTCAGAGAAGTCAGATCAATTTGATTTTTATTTTCGGGACGAGTATCGACAGGTCAAGCTGAGCATGCATGCTTTACTTTCTTGAAACTCAAACTGCGAATGAATGACGAAACGGGAATCATAGTATTTCGCAAAGAGTAAACTTGAAACCCCTTATTCATGCATGTGTAACACATTCCTATCATCATTTAAATTTGATTCAGACTCTTTGTTGAAGTGTTTTGATGAGATGCAATTATCCATAGGAGCTACATAAATTTGAACCTAGTGCTCAGGACGAATGTCTCAAATTTAAATCGATTTTCTTCATAATGATGACTTTATATTCTTCCAAGGCGTTAGATAAATTCTATCTCTGATTGTCAGGTTAGAATATTTGGAACATGGGTCATTTTATTATAAATCATGTACAAATAAAAGCTATGAAATTGATGAAGTAAAATCATAAATATGAAGACAATTTGAATCCAAAGGCTTTTTGAAATTGGTTACGAACATTTACAAAAATTACTTGCATAGTCAATGCAGAGAGAAATAGTGCATGAAAAGACAGAAAATAACGAGTAAGTGACCCAAAGACCCATTTGCCAAATTCTTTATTCTTCTCATTCAGTTCTCAATTCTCGTCTTCCATGAATGGTCATTTTTCTTTTTCTCCCTCACTTATTTTTAGCTTCAATTTGTATATTCCCGACACGGAATTTCATCTAAAAGGGCTACATTCACTTCTAAATCATTATTTTAGAAGGAAAATTCTGTTTACTTTTTCAATGTTCATTCCCCCTCAAATTCTCATATTCTGAGTTGAATATCAGATTTGAGAGGAAGATGGATAAGAGAACATTAGATAGTGTGACGAATCTTATATCGGACCGAGAACTTCCAAATCTGGTGATAAACTTTTTCTCGTGAAATATTCGACATCACTTCTCTTATCAATTCTCAGTCAATGTAAAAGTTTGCTTTCTTTCTCCTAACGATTATTGATTTTTAAATTTATTTCGCATGAATGTAGGATTTATTTCCTAAATCGATACAAATGTTTAATTTCAAAAATTAAAGAATAACAAATGGTCTACATCGGCATCGACCTGGGCACGACATATTCATGTGTTTCTGTCATCGAGGATGGACGACCTGTTGCAATCATTAGTGAAGATGGTTTGTTGAAATTATTTCAACTGAAGAAGAAAATAATTACTTTTTAGGCAAATACATCATTCCTTCTGTGGTTGCATTTTGCGATGATGAAATTCTGGTCGGAAATCCAGCTTTGGATTGCAACACCGATATGGCGAATATTCTTTATGGTAAATTGGAATTATCACTATCACAAAAATGCATAGCCTGAAGATTCAAAACGGTTGATTGGTTGGGAATTTCTGCACAATTTACCGAATGCAGAAACGCGTCAGCTCTGGACATTCAAAGTCGATACAAGAGATGTAATTTCAGTATATTTCTCTATAAAAATTCGTGACTTTAGAAATGTGCTGGATATGTGTTGAATAAGGGAACTCCAAATGAGCGATTTCTGAAGCCCGAGGAAGTTTCCGCGGAGATATTGAAATATCTAAAAATTTGTGCTGAGGTATGAAATTTTATTCGATTGAAGAATGAACGAATTAATTGTACATATTTTCAGAAATATTTAAATCAAAAAGTGACCGGTGTCGTTGTGACTGTTCCTGCATTATTTCAAGATAATCAGAAGGCTGCAACGAAAAAAGCGATCGAATTAGCTGGACTAGAATTGAAGCGATTGCTGCATGAACCTAACGCTGCTGCAATCGCTTATAATGCGAAAAACAATCTTGGAAATTCCAAGTTGTTGGTATTCGACTTTGGAGGAGGTCAACTTTGATATAAAATTATATCGGCATTTTCCAAATTTAGGAACGTTAGACGTAAGCATTCTGAGAATGATTGGCAATAATGTCGACGTCAAGGCTGTGGACGGTGATACTCGTTTAGGTATGTGCTATTATTTCAAACAGAAATGATGTACATTTTAGGCGGCCAAGATTTTGACGCTCGTATTATGACATATGCACTTACGGAATTTAAGAGAGGCTCAAGTTACGATATCGATCAAAAACCAAAATTAATTAAAAAGTTACGCACAAAATGCAGAGAAGCGAAAGAGTTTTTGTCAAATAATATTGAAGAAACAAATATCTTCGTAAGTGCATCTTCACATTATCTTTAATTAATTAATTTTTAAATTCAGCTGGAAATTAATGATGAAGTTAATTTGAAAGTTCCGTTAACAAAATCTCAATTGAACCAATTATGTTCTGATCTATTTACTAGAGCGATCGAACAAGTTGATTCGGCTCTAAACACTGCACAAATGACTTCTAACGATATTAATTACGTTGTAAATCACTCATTCAATAATTACATACAAAACAAGATTAACTGTTTTAGATTCTCGTTGGTGGTTCAACCAGAATACCGAGGATTAGGGAACTTCTGACTGAGAAATTTGGAAGCAATAAAATCAAACTCGATTTGAATCCCGACGAAATCGTGTCTCATGGAGCTGCCATTGTTGCCAATATTATTGAAGTTTCAATATAAAATTAATCAAATTCGCTTTTTTTAAATTTAGTTGGCAGACCAAGTTGACAGAATCTGTATTGATAATCCAATACCAACTTCAGCTGCAAAATCAACTGCAGGTGTAAAATTAACTCCAACTGCAAGACCAACTCCAGGTGACAATACTCCCGTTCTAAGTGAAAGGGACGATGGAGACAATCAATCACCAAAGGTAGTGATAACAAATTATCAGTATAATCCAATAAGAAATCTATTATTCAAAATCCGCGCACATCTCAAGATAATCACTCTAAACATCATAGCATCTCATATTTTCAACCTAAACAACCAGTTTCACCGACTGGTAGTTGTTCATCCGATTCTATCATCTTACATTATTGTAAATGACTGGCTACTTGAGATGAGATAAAAGGAGCGTATTCCTTTCTCTCCCCTCCTATGAGCCTCGAAATGTGTGAGAGATGAGCATTTGTTCACTTGACGATTCTTTTTATTTTCTTTTCGTTTTTCGCATTTTTAAGAGCAATTATCGATAATTAATCGAGTAGTTTTTATCAATATCGATGGAGGAAGCTAATTGTTACAAAAAATCCCGTTAAATTAGATGAAAGAACAATGAAAAACGAAAGAAAATAAAAAAAGAATCGACAAATTAACAAATATCGTCAGCACACATCTGAGGCTCAAATGATCGAGAGAAAGAAAGACGCTCCTTTTATCTCGTTTCAACTAATTAGTCATTTACAGTACTCAGAGTTCTCATAATAACAGGGAAAATAAACTTGAGTGAAGCCACATATCCTGGCTCATACAGTCATTTGTTTTTGAAATGCATAATTCCATACATTTTCGAAGTGAAGACATAAACCGCTTCTGGAATTCTCCATAATGAACGCTTTTGAGTATTTCTTTCACAGAAGTTACTCAAAATTAAACGGGCTTTCGAATGATCCTATTTTTGACCCGGTCTAGTCACTTTTGGCCATTTTTAATTTTTCGATATTTCTATTTAAAATTTTACACTTCAGAAAACAGGTGGTTGTAGGGAATAGGGTACTCGGTTCCAATTCGAAATAGGTATCAACACAAATTGTACCGATTCTGACTACCCATTGCAAAAAAATCCACATTCGATTTTGATGGATTTTAATGTTTTATTCCAAAAAAAAGTAGGAAACAACTTGAGACACCCTGTACATCCAAACGATTGAAAATTGTCCAAAATTGCCATTTCTTGCTCATTAGAGAAAGAGCGCGACAGGGTCCCCTCATGCATGATTCCTGTCTAGCAATTATCGCAAGACTTCAACCCATCATAAACCGTTGGGCGATCCAAAGTGTTGTTTCTTTTGCAGTTTGAAAATAAACAAATCATTACTAAAATGGAAGTAATAATTTCAGGAAGTAATTGAAACCCAATTGATTAACAATACAATGAATGAATTAGAACGAAATATAAATCATTTGCAGATTGGTGGAGACAACTCGTCCAATAATTCGCATAGAACTTTATTTTATCGTAAGAAATTATGTTGAAAATTAAGTAAGAGACTTTGAAACGATTCCTAATAATTTAGATTTATATTCAAATAATGGTAAAGTTGAAGGAAGAATATGCTTGTTCAGTTCATCTACCTGCTCGGTCGAAGGGATTGCAAAATTCGACAATTATTATGTGCCATTTCAAGTAGCAACTACACAGAATAAAGTAAGTTCTTATGTTCATTATTTTGAATAATTTCTTGGACTTCAGATTCTTGGAATTAGCGGCCTAAATAAATCATTTGAAATATATGACTTGAATACTGGACAAATTTCAAGAGGTCTTATCAACAAATCCATGAATGATCGATTCAAAGAATTTTACAGGCCCAGATCCTCCTGAATGGCGTGATCATGCATCTGTGGTTTACTTCAAAGACAAATTATATTATTTGGGTGGAGAGGATCCTAAAGCATGGATATGGAAAAATACGAATCGAGTTGATGTAAGAAGATCTATTGAAAGTCTATGAAATAGTTCATTCAGGTTTTAATAGACGGAAAATGGCAAAAAGGACCTACATTTTCTCTTCCAGTTAATTCTGCTCAAACAATAACATGCGATGGAGTTTTATACGGTTACATTATAGCATATTCATTATTTTAATTATGGATATTCAGTTATTGATGGAGATGATAGTAGAAAGATATATCGATTATCAGACGATGAACGAGAATGGATTGAAATTGGAAATATTCCAGAAATACGAGATTATTTTGGAGTTGCATCGCTAAAAGGAAAAATTTACATTACTGGAGGACGATGGAAGTCGTTAATTTTGTATGACAAATAATGTATCATTATATATTTAGTGGTTATAATAATGTATTCAAATCCTGTCTATGTTTCTATCCCTCAGCTCCAGTTGACAGTCGAATTTCTCGAATCACTGATATGAATTATTCAAGATATCATCATTCGCTCATTGTCGCTAACTGGAAATTGTATGCAATTGGAGGGTGAGCTGAGATTTTGCATATCTTTATACCAAATATTTGTCAACTTAGATTTCAAAATACTGAGAAAAAGTTTTGTAGTTCAATCGAGGAATACGATCCACAAACGAATAAGTGGCGTGAAGTCCGAACTCTATTTTATCGTAAGAAATTATATTGAAAAATAAATAAGAGACTTTGAAACGATTCGTAATAATTTAGTTTATTATCGAAATGGTGATAAAGAAGAAGGAAGAATATGCTTGTTCAATTCATATACCTCCTCAGTCGAAGAGATTGCAAAATTCTATAATTATTATGTGCCATTTCAAGTAGCAACTACACAGAATAAAGTAAATTCTTATGTTCGTTTTTTGAATAATTTCTCATATTTCAGATTTTTGCAATTGGAAATAGTGAAAACTCATTTGAAGTATATGACTTGAATACTCGACAAATCTCAATAGGTCTTATCAACAAATCCATGAATGATCGATTCAAAGAATTTTACAGGTCCAAATCCTCCTGAATGGTGTGATCATGCATCTGTGGTTTACTTCAAAGACAAATTGTATTATTTGGGTGGATATAAGAATCGAGTTGATGTAAGAAGATCGAATGAAAGTCCATGAAATAATTAATTCAGGTTTTAATAGATGGAAAATGGCAAACAGGTCCTGCTTTTCCTCTTTCAAATCGTTATGTTCAAGCAATAACATGCGATGAAGCTTTATACGGTCACATTATAGCATATTCATTATTGTAATTATGGATATTCAGTTATTGATGGAGAAAATAGTAGAAAGATATATCAATTATCAGACGATGAACGGGAATGGATTGAAGTTGGAGAGATTCCAGAAAAACGAGCTTCTTTCGGAGTTGCATCATTAAATGGAAGAATATACATAACTGGAGGATGGAAGTCGTTAATTTTGTATGATAAATAATGCATCATTATATATTTAGTTATTACTGTGAATATAGAAGAAGTTACGCGATGTCAAGGATATCAACAGCATTCAAATCCTGTCTGTGTTTCGACCCCTCAGCCCCAGTTGACAGTCGAATTTCTCGAATCGCTGATATGAATTATTCGAGAGAGAAACATTCGCTCATTGTCGCTAACGGGAAATTGTATGCAATCGGAGGGTGAGCTGAGATCTTGCATATCTTTATACCAAATATTTGCTAACTTAGATTTCAAAAAGATTCCTGGGAAAATTATTGTAATTCAATCGAGGAATACGATCCACAAACGGATCAATGGCGAGAAGTCGGGAAAATTGACATAACATAAAGCTTGATTATAATAATCTCAGATTTCATATAGAAATGTTATTCAATCAAGTGTGAAATAATAATTTAATTTGAATGCACATGATACAGGCAACTCAAGATATCCAAAAATGATAAGAGATAATTGTAACTGAAATAAATATTATTCAAGATATTTTTCAAAAGTCAAACTCTTCCTCCTGAGGATGTTTCATTTGAATACGAAATGACATTTTGGGTGGCATTCGAAATTGAACAGTTTATTGTTCAACCAATTAAAATCTTTTCATTTACCAAAATTATTACTTTTATGATAAGTAAGCTTGGAAGTTTGTCGATTTAGTATTTGAATGTCGCTGAGAATATCGTAGCCTACTTTCAATTGACTCTTCGTCATTATGGGTAGGAGAACATTAGACAATGACGAATCTTATATCGGATCGACAAATTTCCAAATCTGTCTACATTCAGAGGGCATACTGTAATAGAAAACTCGAAAAAAAACCCATATATTTTCAGAACCGTTATAAAGCGCTGGGTTTAACTGATAGAGAAATTAGCATATGACGCTTAGAAGAGATTTTTTCTTATGAAAACGTCATTTCACTCAACTTGTCAGGATGTTTCAAAATCAGCATATTTTTAGCCCTCTATCAGAGTTCGCCAGAATTAGTATAATTGCTCAATTTTTCGTATTGTTTTCCATGTATGATATAATATAACGAATTTCAGGATGAAAATTTTATCTTTTAGCAGAACACATTTCAAGTTTTTTTTTTTCTATTTTTTCACGAGTATATTAAAGTTTGTCAAAAATGTCCTATCTTTTGCTAGATAACGATCTCAAAATCACAAAAAAACCAATAAAAATGAGATCAATAAAGAAATTACAGTAATCCTCTGAAAACTTATCAACGGAGAATTTAAACATTTGAAAAATGTCAAGTCTTGAAGATTTGTAAAAATTTTAAAGTTGCGCTCCGTTAATAATTTTTTTCAGGGATTTTACATAAATCTGAAATCAACCTGCTGAGCGATTTTTACCCCAACATTTTGCAATTGCAGTTTGGGTTTTTGAAATAAAGAAGACAAGACTTTTAGTTTGATACCCAAAAATCGGTCTTCGAAATATCGTTTTTGGAGTAATCGAAAATTCAATTTTAGGTAATTTAAGGTATCAAATTTTGGCCTTGTACCTGAAGAGGGAAGGAGTTTTGGAGAGTAGGTCAATAGTTGGGAACGATTATGATTCAATTTCATGGACAGAAATTAAATATTTTCAAAGAGGAATTGGAAAATTGGGAGAAATGATTTCTTAGATTTTGGATAATTCAAATAAACAATAGAAGATATGAATCGTCTAGACTCGTGCGAAAGTATCCGAACTTGGTAATTTTTCTGCTAAATCCTGATAGGAGATTTGAGTGCCCTCAAACTAAAACGGACCTAGTTCATTTATTTAGAAGACGGCGAGGATCCGGC
Organism: Diploscapter coronatus; assembly: GCA_964036155.1. NCBI lineage: Eukaryota > Metazoa > Nematoda > Chromadorea > Rhabditida > Rhabditidae > Diploscapter > Diploscapter coronatus. Next base: position 40,471,953 of record OZ038422.1, on the reverse strand, counting down.
CGCAGGATAGAAATCTTCTTGTTCTGGGTGATTTTCCTGTCGCTCGGAAGTGCCCTGGAAATAATTTTTTTTAAAGATTATTTTTTCTAAATCATTCATTTTTTCTATTTCTCACCGGCAAAAATGAGGCTACTGGTACGGTAGAAATTCAAAAATGAAAGAGGGTGCGAGTGGAAAAAGCGGTGTAAAATACGAACATTTCAAAATAAAAAAAGCACACCGTAAAACCAAATGTTCCTAAGCTTCGGGGTAAAGGTTATTTTTTTCTCAAAATTAGCATATCTAAGATTATATTCGAAACTACCGTAGCCAAAAGATTAGGAATCATGCCTATTGCAGCGTTCAAATTTGTAAAAATTTATTGTTTTTTTTCTGTAAGTTTATTCTTTGTTTACCTGTCTGTGTCAATTACCTATTTTACTTATTCTAATTTTCTCGTTCTCTGGGCTCTCTTCGTTTGTCTCTATCTCTCATTTATCTTGTGTGTAAACCTTGTGGTCGCTTTGGTGCAAGACCGATCGATATAGCCCTCCTGGTCCCAGGATATAGCCCTCAGGGGAGCTTTCTTTCTTTATCTCTAACCTTTCCCCTCTATTTCCCCTACTTCGCTTTCTCTGGCTCTCTAAATTTTCCTTTCTATTTCTGCAAAAATCGTGGTCCCCAGCCCTCTATGCTTTCGGAAGGCTATTTCCCGGACCTCTTTTCCTCCCGGAAATATTCCTTTTCTTTTCCGCCTCTCAAAACTCGGTAGTCTTTCGCCTATTTCGATATAACACGCTTGGTTTCGTTTAGTTTTCTCAAGCTTTTCCCAGGTTCGGGACCTTTTTGGCAAAATCATTTTGCGCGCTGAGATTCAGCGAAATAACAATTTTCCTGGTCCCATTGTTTTTCACATAGAAGCTGTAAAGTCATCGACCTATTTGATCTTTTTTTTAGGTTTTGCCCCGAGAAAACTAAAACAATTGCCACTGGTCGGGGGATCGATTTCTGCCAAAATAGCGGTGCCTAGCGCTCTGCCAACTCGATTATTTGACCACTATTAAAATGGGAAACAACGGCAGTTCACTATCCGATTTGAATTTATTCTCGAAAGGCGGAGTTTTCACGAGGGAACAGTTGGATGAATATCAGGTTCGATTTTTAAGAAATTCCTAATCGATGTTTAGAAACTTTTAGGATTGCACCTTCTTCACGAAGAAAGATATCATCCGGTTGTATAAGCGATTTTACGCGTTGAACCCGCAAAAAATTCCTACGAATATGCAAGGAAATAGACCCGCCATCGTCACTCTGACGTTCGAGGAAATCGAAAAAATGCCCGAATTGAAGGTTCGAATGTTAAAATTTTTTATATTGAATTTCCAAGAAAATTTTTTGTTTTTAATCTTCTCGAAAATTTAGGAAAACCCGTTCCGTCGCCGCATCTGTGAGGTATTCTCCGAGGACGGACGGGGCAATTTGTCGTTCGACGATTTTTTGGACATGTTTTCCTGTTTTTCCGAAATGGCCCCGTTACAGTTGAAATTGAAATACGCGTTTCGGATATACGGTATTTTTGTAGCTATTTTCTTTAAAGTTATTCTTCTCATTGTTTTTGCTTATTTTTACAAATTTTCAATTTAGATTATGATTCGGACGATCACTTGGGGCACGACGATTTGAGCAAAATGTTGCGAAGTTTGACGCGAGACGAATTATCCGATGAGGAAGTCGAGTTCATTATTGAAAGGGTGGGGGGATTTTTTTTTAAATTTTTAATTATTCTTTTTTTAATTTTCAAAAATTCCCCTGAAATTTTGTGGAGTTTCCATACTCTTGTGAAAATAATAGATATTCTTTGGAGCATGAAAAATCTGGGTAGGAGCAAATGTTTCCAAAAGAGATCCAAAATGTAAAAAAAAGGTTTTATTCTAAAAGAGACCAATTTTTAGATAATCGATGAGGCCGATCTGGATGGAGACGGGCGTATAAATTACGCGGAATTTGAGCACGTCGTCTCAAGATCTCCCGATTTTATAAGGACATTTCATATAAGGATTTAATTGTGATCCCCTGGATTTCATATATCCGAGGATACATGAAGTCCTCTATTCTATCTTCCTTTATCCCGCACTTATCCTGGAACCTGGGTTACGGTAGCTTTCTCCGAAAGCCACCCCTTTAACGTTTTTATTCTAGTTTTTCTATGCTCAATTTTAAATGAAATTTCCTGTACATTTTTGAAGGCAAAGTATTGTTGAATCTCATTTTTGTAAATTCTTCTATGGAAAATACGCGAAAGTCAACTCGGTGCTGGAATTTTTCTCGATTTCTTTCCCAAAATAATAAATTTTTCGAATTTATTCTGTCGAAGTAATAACAAGAAAACAACGATTTTTATCCCTAAGTAAAGTTAAATTATTCTTAGTATATCCATTTTTCCGGCAACACTTTACAAATAATAACTTTTTCTCGAAATTTTTAAAACCTAGAAAATAATTTGAGTCACATTTATTTGTAAAAAGTTCCAGATTAAAATGGATATATATTCACCCGTTCATATTAAGATTTTTCCGGATTTTCTTTAATTTCCATATTATCTTCATTTTTGGCTACCTAAAATAGAAAAATTTTCCAGAAGCAGGACACCATTTAATTAAATCAACTATTTTCATCTTTTCTAAATTTCCTAATTTCTCTTGTTACTTTTCTCCATTTTCACGCATTATTGATGTCGAAATCTGGGAGGTCGAAAATGAGGGGGAAGAAAAAAGCGATTTTGAAGCCAGTCTCTCTCCTTCTCACGTGCCATTTCCCGCTCGTCTAGCCACGAAAAATAACTGCACTGCTGCAGACTTCCTAGATCTCGACATCAGCAATATACCTGTGTCTGTTGCCTGTTCTGAATATTCTGATAGAGTGTAAGTGCCTGAGCGACCATGGAGGCTGGCTCGTTCAGATTCGAAGGCAAGAGGACGGTGTTCGTTTGCTTCGCCAGGTTCGAAAAGGCAGTCACGTACTGTTCTGCCACTGTCAGGTTCGCCGCGCCGCTTCCACCCTGAATTTTGTTTGCTTGAATAAATTAATTTTTTCTTGGAGATCAGATTTGCAAATAAAAATCCGAACCCGCGGGTCGAATATTTTTCAAATTGAAACATCTGAAGCTGACCTGTTTACTCAACGCGGCAGCGACCTGCTCGATGGCTTTTGCACGCGCTTCGGCCTTCATTAAGACCGCTTGAGCCTCACCTCGCGCCACGTTTATCTGAAATTTACTTGTTTGTTTTACTTCTATTTTTTCTATTTTCCAAACCTGTTGAGCCTCCTGAGCCTCGGACGCCAGAATACGCGCTTTCTTTTCTCCTTCAGCCCTGAGATTTTAATTTTTAAAGTCTTTTTCTAGTCATTTAATTTTTAAAAATATTTTTAAAATGTTTTCAACTTACCGGTTGATCGCAGCTTCCCTGAGTCCCTCGGATTCCAAAATAGCGGCTCGTTTTCGGCGTTCGGCTTCGACTTGCATCTGCATAGCCTCCTGAATCTTCGACGGCATGTGCATGTCTCCTGAAATTCTTTTATTTTCTTCCTAGAAAATAAATTTTGAAAGATGATTTTTTAGAGAAAAGACACTTTTCCAAAATTTGATTATTATTTTTTAAAAATATTTTTAAAACTAACTGATTTCGTATCGCATACAGGTGATGCCCCAGGGCTCGGCCGCCTTGTTGATGGCAGCCACGATGCACTCGTTCAGAGTTTCCCTTTCCTAAACAATTTGAACATTTTATTACTTCAATTTTTTAAGACAAGTCATTTCTTTTATTTTTGCAAGCCTACCTTGAACACAGTGTCCAGACTGATCTTGCCGACTTCGGAACGCATCGTCGTCTGTGCGAGTTGGGTGACCGCGAATTCGGGATCGTCAACGCCGTAGGAGGCCTGGAAATTCAAATATTTTTATTTTCAACATCTTAAAGACTTCTCCCCTCCTAAATTCTTATTCTTTCATAAATTCATGAAAAGTATAGGCAAGAGGATTGTTTTATTTCCTGGAAAGTCGCATTTCTTATTGTTTTTGTAACCTTATAAGGAGCTACGACCTTCGAAAGTAGGGTCCTCCAAAAATAAGAAATGGGGAATTTTCAGATTTTGCAAGTTTGTTTCTATGTTGTTTTGTTTCTAACCTTATAGGGATCGACCACCCTGAGGTAGAGCACCCCGTCGAGCTGCAGTTGCACATTGTCGAGTGTGATGGCGCCCTGTTGCGGGATCTCGATCGCGATTTCCCTCAGACTCTGCACGAAGCGGATGCGGTCGATAACGGGCAGGAGGAAGTTCAGACCCTGAAACTCGTTTTTTTCCAATTTCATTTTTTAGAATTCCTTTTTGCGATTTTCTGAAATTATTTATGTTTGCTTGATGTTCTGGATGTATTTTTGGTAGGGCCTCGAGATCCCACCTCCTCGTTTGAAAAAAGGTGGCATATCTTTTAGACTCTGGCTTTTTTTTTTCTTCGAGAACTCACCGGCTCCAGAATTTTGTAGAAACGGCCCATGCGCTCGACAACCCAGGCCTCTTGCTGGGGGACGAAGTTGATGATGGTGTTCCTGGCGTGCGCCTCTCTCACGGAAATCACGTCCAGAGCTGGCAGAGATTGGAGAAGCCTGCAAAATCCCGGAATTATTTTGTCATTTGTATTTTTCAAATTAAAATTTAATTTTTGGAGAAATAATCCTAGAAATTCAGGAAAAGGGTTTTTCAAACATCTTTATTTCATTTTTCCCAGTACAAACCTCGAGTTCCGATGCAGGTGCGAGACGAGCCGCCTGGAATACATCGCGTGGGGAGCTGAAAAATCGAAAATAAAGCCAGAAAATCGAAAATTTGAAATAAAAAGATATTAAGCGATCGTTGTTTAACGACACTGCTAAATCACTACAACAAAACGAAAAGTCCATTTCAAAGCTATTTATTCTCGTAAAAATCTTTAACTTTCAAATCCTGAAAAATTAGGGAATGTTTATCCATCACCACAGCCTAACTTGTGCACATATTTTTAAAATCTAATTTGCCTGACTATTTTAGGCAATTCGATAAGACTTCCAAGCCAAAATGCAGATAAAATCTTGCGAGAAGCAAAAATGAAAATTTCTCTACCTACTTCGAATAAATAGTAAAGCCAAATTAATCAAAAATCATAGAAATAATAAATAATCAAATAAATTATTATATATTTTGATAAAATCTATTGCATAAGAATTAAATTATAGCTTTTTCCAATAGTTGGTCCATTATGGAGTTGATTAGAAATGAGATAAAATTCTAAAATTCATATTTTGAGGAAATATTTGAATTTTCAGGAGTAGACGTTTGTGAAAATAGGACGTTCCATGATAAAAAATAGCTCCCAGAAAACGTCTGGAATATTGTAAATCGTTTTTCTTTATTCTCATTTTCAGCGACCTTTTGCCAACCTCGTGGTTGTTTGTATTTCGGGTTCAGGGTACTCATCTACAGACTGAGTGCTAGCATCTCTAGGCGTTCGAAGAGTTCCGCACCGCGGTAGCCTTCATCGCACTGCAAATATTTATTTATTTATTTTTTTTTTTTTTCAAAATTTCAGTTTCCTAAAATCTCCCATTTTTTCTACTGAGGATTAATAGTTTTGTTGATTTATTTTTCCAAAAATCCTCCATATTTTCTGTTCCATACTTCTTCTCTTTCTCTCCTTTCTTGCCTCTTTGCATTCTGTTCCGCACAAATTTGCCGGAACGGAATGCAGAGAAGGCACAAAGGGGAAGAAAGAAAGAGAAAGAGAGTGAACACAGATATAGAGAAAATCTTTCTCCGGAATATTTCCGTACAGCCTTGGTTACATCCCCCTCTTACCTGTCTGGAGAGATCGATCAAGTCCAATAATCGTTTGATGCCGATGCCGAAGTGGAGGTTTTTGTCGAACAGCTGCTCGAGTTGGTAGCGCAGTTTCTGTATTTCCTCCCGCGAAAAAGTGTCCGCCTCCGTGACGACGTTCATCACGTGCTCCCACTTGGTCAGCTGCGGCACGTCGATCAGGTGACCTGCAAATTAAAATCTTCTTTTTCTTAGTTTCTTTAATGCTATTTTTTTCTAGCATTTTTTTAACTTTTTAACGTTCATCGATTTAAATATTCTTTTAAATTTTCGTATCCAAATTAGTCAAATTTTCAAAAAAAAAAAATTCTATTTTTCTGATCTAAGTAATCGTTTTGAACCCACCGAAAGCATTGAGCAATCCGAACTCCCTGAGGAAAGCCCGGTCGGAAGAGGTCGCGAGGATGAGAAGTCGATGGTCCTTGGGGACGGGCTCCTTGAGCAGGACCACAAGTGCTTTCAACACCAGGTTCGAGAAACGCGGTCCCACCGGGGTGTAGTCTGGAAAATATCTTTTTTTACTTTTTCAAATTTCTTCGAATAATATTTTCTTTCAATTTTTATTCATTTTTAGATTTTTTGTTTATTTCCTTACCAACAAGTTGCTCGACGTCATCGATCAGGAGGACGGACATTTTGGATCGCTTCGCATCGTCGAAAGCCTTCCTGTAATCAGATTCAGAATTTTTCCCAAACTCGGACTTAATTTCAAGCCTAGATGTGAAAAATCTGCTGGATCTTAGCATTTTATTCTCAGAATTAATTTTAATCGAATCGTTTAAAATTGTTTTTTCGAATTTTGTACCTCAAAGCGGCACATTTGGCTGTCTCCGAGAAGCCGACCATGTCGCCGTTGGAAACGACGCGCACGAACGGGAAGTCCGAGCGACGAGCGATCTCCGCCGCCAAACGAGAAACACCAGATTGAGGCGCTCCTGAAAGCTTGTTATTATTTTCTTTAAATTTTCTATTTTATTTATTTGTTCAATGGAAATTCAATTTTTGTTGAACAGAAAGTTTTATTTTGTTTTGTTGTCAACCCTCCTCGCTTACCAGCCAAAACAGCCCTGACGAGTCCCGTTCTGGACTGCGGGTTCCTTGCCTGCGTGACGAGGAGATCGCCGTACTCGAGGATCTTCTGCACTTCCGGCCCGTAGATCAGTAGCTCTCCGTCCAGGAACTTGTTCAGAGACTCGTCGCTTCGGCCGAACGCCTCAAAATATACTTTTATTTTTCAGAATTGCAATTTATATTTTTTTTAGAACGTCTGAGAAAAGCCGGTTTTTTTTAAAAGGTGACCTTTTCCAATTTTTCTTTTTAATTTTCTCACCGGCTTGATATCGTTCTCCAGCGCGTAGTTGAAATCCTCTGAATTGACCATCAGCTTTTCGATTGCGTCCGGGTCGAGTTGCACCTAGAAGTTTTTTGTCTTATTTCTAAAATTTGCATTATTTCAACATTATTCTTTTCAGATTTTCTTTGTTCAAAAATTACTTGTTGTTTAAAAGTTTTCTCTCTTAAAATTGATTTCTGTCCAGACCCACCTTTCCCCCAGCCTTGACGAGTCGGTTCATGGCGCTGGATTGAGCGGCCCTCACCAAGCCCTCCAACTCGGCGCCGGAGAAGTTCTTGGTTCGCTTCGCGAGGTCCTCGAGGTTGACGTCTTGGTCCAGTTTCTTGTATTCTCTGCAATTTCGTTTTCATTTTATTTCATTTTTTATCGGCAGCTCATAGAAGTAGTATCGGGAAAAATCTATACAAAAATGCAGTCACATATGAATTTTTCTAACTAAAAAACTCCATACGCGGTATTCCCCTACCAGATCCCTACCCTATATCTTCTCTATGAAGGCTATTAGTTTTAATTGACTCAAACTATGGCATATTCTTTGAATTTTTGTGGTGCTTTTACTAATGACCTTTTTATTTAGTTTTTAAATTTCTTTTTGAACCTACCTCATTCTAGCAGTATGGATCTTCAGAATCTGCATTCTTCCAGGCTCGTCAGGCAAACTAACTTCCATCTGAACCTCCAAACGGCCCGGACGCAGCAGAGCCTCATCTGAAAAATCCTTTGATCTTTAAAAATTTTATATTAAATTCTCTCATTCTTTCTGAAGCGATATTTTTAAAAACAAAACATTCTACTATAGTCATTATTTTTCTTAAAGAATAGTTCATGTTTAGGAAGTTTCATATCTCACTTTATCCCGCCTTACCGATCATATCCTTTCTGTTGGTCATGCCGATGACGAGAATGTTGTTGAGTTGATCGACGCCGTCCATTTTCGAGAGCAGCTGGTTGACAACCGTGTCGTGGACTGAAGAAGAGCCGGCCTGAAAAGGAAGGATTTCACATACCCTTCAAGATATCTATTTCATGTGCCCTCAAATCTTTGATTTTTTAACAACGTTTTTAGATTTTACACATCCAAATCTCTAGCTCTAAATTTTAATTTTTTTAGAAAAAAGTTTCATATATCCCCTTTAAATTCCAATTAATTCCGAAATTGATATATCCCTCACCATAGACCCTCTTTGTTTGCAGATGGCGTCGATTTCGTCGAAGATGATGATGTGGAGTCCCGAGTTGGCGCCGCAACGCTTCCATTCTTCTTCCGCGTCCGCGAACAGCTTGCGAATGTTCGCTTCGGACTCTCCGACGTACTGAAAGCATATATATTTTTCCTTAATTAAAAAATTTCAAACCTTATCCAAAATCTGCGGACCGTTGACGATCTTCGGCTCTCTGGCATTGAGCATTTTGCCGATTTGGCGAGCCATCAGTGTTTTGCCTGTGCCTGGCGGGCCGAACAGAAGGATGCCGCGCACGTGCTTCATTGCTTAAATTTATTTGTTTTTGACCAACTTTTTAAAGGACACTAATAGAAAAGTTGCTGGTTTCCCAAAATGTCTTTTGTAATTTAAACAAAAATCCAACCGAGTTGCTCAATGAATTCCGGCGGAAAGACCCTGGACGCAAAAGCTCGGCGGAAAATGCCCGAAAACTCTTTGTCCAAACCGCCGATGCCCATCTTCTGGAAGTCCCAGTCTGGGTTGATGATCGCTCGATAGGCTGATTTTCTCAAAATTTATTATTATTTTTTTAAATCTTAGTGTTATTTTGTAGATTTAGTTTCTTATTTTCTTACCCCTTGCTCTTGCCGATTAAATTTATTGTTGACCCCTCCTCCTTGTCGAAAATCACGCCCGTATTCGATTGGAGTTGACCGAATTCGATCTGAAAAGAGACGAGCTTTTCTGGAAAAGAGATCTCTTTCCCCGAAACCTACCGCGTAAGGCTTCGAGTTTTCGCTCTGGCCGCCTGCAGCTGCGTTCATGTCGATTGCTGGAATTGGTCTCTTTTTAAAATTTCTGATTTCTTTTAAAATAATTCCTAACCTTCAATGGACTTGACAGCCAGACTCAGATTGTGGGTCTTGCCCTTTTCCGGATCGGTGAACTGGAACACCATCTGCATGCCTTTGGTCAGCGCGTTGCCGACGAACTGAAAAGTGGTCTCTTCCTTATAATTATGATCCCTTTCCCAAAATGTTTATCTCTTATTCCTCAAGTTTCTGATGTTTTTTTTTTCCGAGAAATCAATCTCTTTTCTCAAAATATTTGATATTTTATTTCAATTCGGTGATCTCCTTTTCAGAATTTTTAATCTTTTCTAGAAAAAATATGGTTTTCTTTTTGCCCACCTGCATGCCAAACTCCCTGGCCATGGCGTCACTGTTCAGCGGCTCCGACGTCGCGTTCTTCTTGAGCTGGAAATCCACCGACAGCGTCACGGAGATCATGTAGTCGCGGGGCTGGAAATGTTTGAATTTTCAAGTTTTTAATTTAAGAAAAACGCCATGATTAACTTTCTTTATTTGTATTTTTCAGGAAAAACGAACCGGAAGCCGACTTTGTAATTTTTAATTTGTTTACCTACCGGAAAAGAGAAAGGGTTAACTTGCAGCTCCTGATCGAGGCTCAGCGCGGCCCACTTGCGCTGTGGCATGGCGAACGCGATTTCACCCGGCTTCACTTCGGGATGGTTGCGGATCGAGAAGATGAAATGATGTGCTGGACCGGTGTTGACTCGAACGTGTCTGGAAATTAATTCGTTTTTTTTTTACTTTTGAAGAGCTACAGAACAAAAAATCTATTTTTAAAGAGAGTAATTACTAAATGGCGGAGTGCCTATAGTTAAAGGTAGACGAGAGGATGAAGTTTGAAAGAAATATTGTGGAAAAGACCGACTTCGTCATTTAGTAATTGCATTTAAAGAAGGAACAAAAATAGAAATATTTATAATTGTAATCTTTGCTGAAATTTGATTTTCTCCAAATTTTTTACCTAACACCCTTTTCGTCGAAATCGTTTCTGGACACGACGGCGCAGTTGGTCAGCGCCAGGGCGTCTGTTGGACACTTCCGTGCCCGCATCACCTTCTGAAGTTTCAATTTTGAAACATTTTATTTGTTTTATTATTATTTTAAAAATGTTTAAACCCTACCATTTCTGCCTGCCACTCGTTCGTTGTCGACTCTCTGTATCACAAACCTGAATTAAATAACATTCAGTTTTAGAAAAAAAAACGTCGAAAAAACTCGATTTTTTTTTTTAAATTGCGAAATGCCGTTGGGAAAACACAGGAAATGGGAAGTGAAATGAAATAGCATAAAGTCAGAGAAAGAGAGAGAGAACAAGAATATACTCTAGAATTTTGCGCTACTCGCTTTTTCTGCATTTTTCCATTTAGGGGCTATTTCTGAAATTTTTTTCCTCTGACTTGTGCTATTTCCTGGAATTTTGGATCTCTTTCCCATTCCCTTATATCTCTTGCATTCAGCGGCTTAGTTATCGATTCTTTCTCAATGGGAAAAGAAAAAAAACTTCTATTTCAGCAAAGCCGAAACAAAAAGAAATGGGAAATGACAAATTCATAAAACGCTCCATGTTTCCCTAGAATTTGCCATAAATTTTTCATAAAAATCCTGAAAATCGGGTCAAAATGGGAAAAAGGTATTTCATAGGCTTGAGAACCTATAAATAGAAAAATTTGACGCTCCAAACCCCTAATAACATCTTTTATTCAAAACTCAACAGTGAAAAGAAAACGGATTTTCCGGGGGGAACAATATAAAAACCGGTCGAAGCCCAGCGAAAAATGAAAATAAACGAATAAAGTCGAAGTGATATAGTGTAGGTAACAAAATTTTTTTAAAAATAGAACTCCTTACCATAAAAATTAGAAAAAAATCGGTAAGTAGTCTTAAAAAATTATCACTTGAATTTTTGCAAAAGCAGGATTGTATTTGTGGCAACGATTTTGTAGATAAAAATAAACCTTTTAAAGATCGATCAAAGACGATGAAAAATGACGCTTTGACCAGATTTAAAAGTGTCAGACAACAAACCAATAATTAGCATCTATAGATTTTGACGTCAGACTTCAGATGACAGAGTTTGACACCATTTTCAGTCGTCAGGGCTCAGATGTCAAGCCCGGCGTCGACGGCAAAACCTATCTTTTTCTCATCAATAGCCCAGAAGGAAAAAAGCGAGGAATAATCAACGCTTCGGTGAAGCTTCCCTCGAAGACAAAAAAGGAAGAAATGGAAAGGAGAAAGATAATAGAGAAAACGAGAGGTGAGGGCGATTTGAGAGGGGGAAAGAAGAAAAGAGCAGCAAAGGCAGCAAACTCCCCTGAAGCAAAGGAAAAGCGAGTTGAAAGGGGGAGGGATGAAATTGGCTCGGGAAAATCCGGGACGAAGGCAGATAAGACATCCGGGGAAATCCGAAGATAAACGAAAGAAGATGATTGAGGAAGAAACCCTGAAAATCGGACATTTATATCTAGATTTAAAGAATTTCCCAACTTTTTATTATAATCCTTTAAAATAAATAAATAACTAGAGAAAATTTAGCAATGTATTTTGCCGGAAGATGTTTCCTTTAGAGAGTTACATTTTTGGCAAAATCTTACCAAAATTGATATATTTCGAATTGAAGTGTAAGGCAACGCAGCGTCAAACCGTCTCTTTCACCGAACATTTGGATCCTGACGACGAAACTCTTTACATGAAATCGTCCTCGATGTCGTCGTATCCGCCTGAAAGCGAACATTTAAAATAAACAGGAAAAGTCAAAAGTAAATTGCCCTCAGAATGAAATATTGGCAAAACTGTCTCAAAAACGCCTGAAATGTCATCTACATTCTATTTTCTAAGTTTTCGATTTGCGTGCCCCTCCACTATAATTTTTCGCTCTGGCTGAAAGTCTGCCTAGGGCTGACTATTGATCAGCCGTTGACAAACACAGCCGTTGGCAAATACAGGAGGTCAAAAATGAAAGTACCGTAGCCGCCGTCCCCATAATCGTCGTAGACGTTATCCGCTCCCTTTCCAGACTTCAGCGTCGCCTTTCCTTTGCCCTTCGCCGCTGCTTTTCCAGTGGCTGCTGCCGCTGAAACTTTTTTTTTTAAAAATGATTTTCTATTTGCTACTTAAGAAATTTAGAAACCTAGAATTAAATTTTGTTGACTTCATTGTTCATGATCATAAATTTCTTCACTTTTTATTCTTAGATTTTTCAATCTTTTGTTCAAATTTTTCTAGCTCCCGCCCTCCCTTGTTGGTGTGTGACAGTGGTTCTTAATTCTGAAAATTTGATACCCAGAGGTTTAGCAGGATTTTTAAAAAAAATATTTTTCAAATTTCTCACCATGAGGGGTAATTAATAAAAGTAGACCACAAAAATTTAACGAGTATGCATACTTTGAGTCAATAAAAAGTAATAGCTTACATAGAGGATATAGGGTAGGGATTTAGTAATAGAATGCTGGATATCAAACTTTTCAGCTCAGAAAGTTCATATGATGATAATTTTTTTCGGTACTACTTTTATGAATTGTCCCATAAGGTTAGGAAAAATGTTTTTTTTTTGCCAATTCTTACCCTGAGGCTTGGAGGCTCCGGGTTTGGCCTTGGGCTCCGATTTTTTGGAATCGGCGATCGCCTTCAGGTGATTCGACATTTTTCGGATGTCGTTCGCATCCACTGCAACGTTTTTCATTCTATTTGATCAACGATTAAAAAAATTAAAATTCGCACTTTTCTCGGAAATCCTGGTAAGCAGTTTGTTGAGTAGATCGCCGTAGTGGGAGGCCTTGTGGCGTTTCGCGATGAAGTTGCCGATCTAGAAAAATGTTGGTCTTTTTTATAAAATAATACTTAAAAAACGATCTTGTTTGAATAATTTAAAAAATCTATTAATTCTTTTTAAATAAAGCGATACAAAAATTGATCCTGTTTGGTAATATGATAATTTTTTCCTTCGAACCTTGTCGCCGAACTCTTCGAACTCCTCCTTCGAAATGATATCATCGTAGGGTCGATCTTCCGAGATGTCTGCAAATATTTTTTCCTCAATTAAATTCGATGTTCTTTGAATTAAATTTAGAATAAAAAACTAAATTTGAAAACGATCATATTGAAAGTATTCGCGAAAAAAGTTAAAAAAAAAAAAACTATTTTATTATTTTTTATTGAAAAGGATTATGATCGAGTCAGAATAGTGGCGAATTTCGAGATTTTCTTAAATAGTGCCCATTTTCAAGTTTCCTTGAAAATCGTTCAAATTTGTCTCGCTCACCGTCCAGCCCCATCATCTCTCGGGCGAGCTTCTGGTCCTGCCTTTTCTGCAGCTCTTCCCGTTCGGCACCTGTCAGCTCTCGGCCCAGACTCTCCATGTTGATCTGTTACAGTTACATTTTTATTTTATTTTTCGTCTGTTTTAAGTCAATATTTTATCTCTAGAAAGCTTCTAATTTTTCATCAGTAATGTGTTATTTTGTTGTTTTAAAAATGCTCGACTTTTCCAATATGACTTCTTTCTAAAAAAAAGATCTTTTCAAATATTCTTTTTTATCTTTTACCCTCACCTCCTTTCCCTTAGTCTTCGCGGGGGCGGATTTGCCTGGAGCGGCCTCGGTGACGGGCGGCGGCGTGGGCGGTTTAGCGGGCAGCACCTTTTCGACGTCGGGTTCGAAGTCTTCATCGTCTGAAATTAAAAAAAAAAATTTTTTAGTTTTTATTTTTTCATTTTTGAACCTACCCCAATTATCACCCATTTTGTTTGGTGGTCGTCGGAAACGCCGCTTGATTCAGTCAGAATAGCCTCGATTTGAGCGCTTTGAAAGGCCAAAGCCTGAAAATTTTTGTTTTTAAGAAATAAAAACAACTTCCAAAAATTCAGGTATTTCGAGGATGAAAACCTCGTGATTTTCATATAAAATTAAACAAAAATCGAATTTTAACTTTTTTCATTTCAAATTGAGCATTGTTAGGAAAATGATTTTTTTTAAAGTTTCGAGATAAAATTACTTATTCGGAAAACGTTGAAATTTTCTTGGAAAGCTCTAGAATGACTTGAAGATAATCAGAATACAAACCGAATAAAATTAGCACAGGATTGAGAAAAATCGTGTTAATTAGAAAATGAAATAGTTAGAATTAGAGTAATTACCGAAATATAGTAACTATCGCGAGTGAAGTGCTTACAACTTAGCACCGAAATCAAAGTAAAATAGGACAATGAAAAACAATCAATTCAAATCAATTATCCTAAGCACTACTCACTAAAGCTAAAAAATATGGATTTTCTAAAAGAAACAATAAATAACCGTCTTCGTTCTAATGTCGATCAGGGAAAGTGATGTTTCAGGGATCAACTTCAAAACCTCAAGCTCTCAAGCCATACGAAATAGCGTGGGAAAAAAATCGTTTTTCTACCATTCTCCTTAGTCTATTTCGCATGACTTCAGGGTTTGAAGTCTCCAAATAGCCGCTTCAGGGACATTTTCGTTTGATTTGGAAACTAACCCAATTTTGGCTTTTCAGTTTTTTTTTTTCAAATTTACCCACTGAACGGATCACCGTAGAGGGGCATGAAAGATTGACTCGAGTCAGTTCCAGAATTTGCAGACCTGAAAATTGTAAATTTGCAAAGAAAAAAAAATAAATTTTGTAAAATAACTTCATAAAAAAAAACATCTTAAACTCGCCTATTATTTCTAGAAGACAAAGAAGGTGGCTCTCCGAAGATATTGGGTCGATTCGAGGTCTGAGGACCGTACGGGGACTGCATCATCGTTGACACCGATTCCCCGAAAGTAGGAAATTGAGTCGGATCGCGGTTGCTGGTTGGAGGAGAGGGCATGTTCCTGAAATTCAAAAGCTAATAAAAGTCAATCTTCGCGAGGGAGATTTTTATCAAATTCCACAGCATACATGCTTTCGATGATGCTCTACAAAATATATCGTATTTGATTCCAAAATTGTCAGTAAAGTTGGCCGAAAATTTCAATTTTGTATGCGTTGTTGATTATTAACTATGGGGAGAGATCTAATGAAATTCCTCTAAAGTTGATAGAAAAATGATCTCGGGCGAAAATCGATAATATTTTCAGAGTAATTAGTTCTTGTCCTAATAATGACCTTCAAATAAAAATTAAAAATGTTCGATTTTAATATTTTGCTCATTCTTCTTTCAAACTAGAGTTCTCAAAACAACCCACAAATCGACTCGAACAAGTCTTTTCGAGAGAAGAAAAGAAGACATGCTCTCTTAGTCTCTCAATATGGCATACTATTTTTCTGCGGGTTGAGTTTTGAGAAATTTGTTCCAAGCTAACCTCCTAGGACTCGTCATCGGGGAGAGGGGCGGGGCGAACGGACCCGTGGTTCCCGTGTTAGACAGCGGGCCGACAAAGCTGAACGAAATTAGCATAAACTACAGTAATTTTCATATAAAATTATTTCTAACTCTATGAAAACTTTTGTATTTAATAGAGTAAGTCATTTTTCAAATATATATCTTTTTTCAATTCAAAAAATGTTCTGATTTGAAAACGTTTGATTGGATTTTATTAGTCTTCCCCGAGATCTGACCTCGAATTATTTGAGAGCGATGGAGGAGTGACGTGACCCTCAGTGGCCTTTCGGAGCATTTCCGACCCTCGGTCGAAGCAGGCTCTCACCAGCTGGAAATAAATCAAATTTATACTGTTTTTTTTTTTTTTAAATTTAAATTCAAAATCTATTTTTAACTCTTGGCTAAAATATTCTAGCGGAGTTTAATTAACAGCTATGAATCCCAGATGTAATTTCAACTAAATTATTTTTTTTCTAAATCTAATACCTGATGGAAACCCCACATCAGACCGTACTCCAGAACCACAGCGCTAACGCCCTGCAAAGTGTACAAATTAGCAACAAAATATGTATATCGTTAAGTAATAAGAATTCGAATGTGAAGCAAAATAATGAGACGAATAGCGTAATCTTTGTAATATCGACGTTCTCCCAATCAAAAATACTCGGTAGATTTGTTTCTAATATTTCAATTCAATCTTTTTTAATTTGCCCCCTCTCCCAAACTGACCGCGTACAGCGCGAAGAATCCCTCGTTCTCGATGATCGATTTGAAGCAGTCGAAAAAACCCGAGTACTTGACTGTCATCGACACCGCTGATAGGCCCGTGTCCATGTTATCGATCAGTGTTCGAGTGCCTGAATTTTTAGAGTGTTGTCGTTTTTCTTAATTCTTTTTAATTTGTATCTTTTAGATTTCAATTTGTTTAATTTTCTAAATTGTCGCTGAACTAAAATAGTTTTATTTATTTTCTTTCCTTGCTTTTTAAATCAGACCTTGAATATACATCCTGTGAAGGACGGTCTCAATCGGAAAGAGAGCGAGGTCGGTGAACAGCGTGGACGTCATCTGAAATCAAATTAATTTTTTTCCGAAATTTGGAATTTAGTAAAAAAGCAAGATGGCTAATTTTTAATGGACGATACCTGGGCAAATAGTTGAGGCACGAACTGATCAAATCGACTCCTCTCGGACTCGGGCTTTTTGCTCTGAAAAAAGCTTATTTTTCATTTTCTAAAAGAAAGAAATATCAACAATTTCTTTTGAAAAATTATTATTTTTAGAAAATTCTAAATCTATTCATTATTCTCTTGAAAAGAAAAATAAATTTTGAAAAATTTCGCGTGGCTTTAAAAAAGTAATTTTTGAAGGATATTTTCTGGAAGAAAAGGCTATTTTTGTATTTCTACCAAATAATGTTTGGCCATCCTGTGGAACTGCTCGTAGAGGAAGACCTGTAGGACGTAGTGCGACGAGTGGAAAAAGACTGTCGGCAGCGCCAAGTGCAAGATGCCGAAACGACGCGACGCGTCGCGGGCCGAGAAGAAGAACGCCGAAAATCTGAAAATTATTTTATTTTTGAAAGTTACTTTAAAAAATTATTATCTATAGAGAAAAAACATGGAAAATCGGATTTTTTATAAATCTTCCAACCTCAGCCGATCGACGCCCTTGACGAGCACGTCTGTGACGCGGTTGTCGTCCCGACTCAGACCAGATTCCGACTGAAAAATTTGTTTAATCTCTTAATTTATTTTTATTTCAAAATTTTTAAGCCCACCCTAACACTCTCAATCATCGATGAGACGTAGAACGGAGTCATCAAGAAGAACGTGGATCTGGAAATTTCATTTATTTATCTTTATTAATTTTATCAGTAAAATTTTTATTTGTCGAAAAGTAAAACCCACGCTTTCAGACAAATGTGCTTCCAGTACTTTTCGGTGCTGCCGTTTACCACGTAGCTTCTGAAGAAGAGAAATGTTTAACTAAAATTTTAAGGGAAATTTAAACCGCGGCAGCCCAATCAAGTCTGCTATGACGATTTCGGTGACGTTCTGGAGGCACCAGACCACGGAGCTCCCGATTGCACCTTTCCAGAACGTTAGGACTCCCTGGAAAAAACAGTTTCAATTTTTGAAAATAAAAAAGCACTATTTCTGGAAAATTACAAGTTTCTATAACTACTACAAGAAACGAACCTCTTCAACAATTTTTAAATTAAGAATATTTTCCGATATATTTTTTAAATTTCAATTAAATTTAAATACAAATAATAGAAACCTCTTTAGCGACGGCATTGAAGATGACGGGCACGAGCGAGACGGGCGTAATGTGCAGCGACCTCGCGAATTGGTGCACCTGACACTGACGGCGAATCACCGCACACGGGTGCGATATCGCGATTTTCGTGATCACGCTGAAACATGTGATTTTAAATTTTAAACTTCAAAAAACCATGATTTTCTGTAGAAATTTGAAAATTAAAAATTAGAAAAAATGAATATTTTTTGTGGAAATCTTCCAAAGAATATCACTTTGTCCCGTGGTTTTTACGAGTACGGTTTGCAAATGACGCACTCGGAAACGCTGATGACGGCACCGACGATGGGGTCGTCCTGAGCGGTCGCCGAACCGCCCACCGATTCCGGCATCTGGCTCTCACCCTGACGCAGCCCAAATGAATCGCCGGCTAAAAACGGATCATCACTCCTCCCTGAATTTATCTTCTTTTTTAACTTTATTCCTGTAAGCTCGAAAGTAGTTAAGAAAAATACCGAAATGATGCAAAAATAGCACGCGATTAGCAACATTTGGGATAATTACGAATTTCAAAAAAATAGCAATTTTCGACTTTATTTTTAATTTTTGATTTTACCTCCACTCGTCTGCGCCGTGCCCGAGCCGTCTTTCCACTTTATGAACGGCATCCTGAAAACAAAATGAAAATTAGAAATTTGCGAAATCGGAAAACATGAAATCTCAGAAATATTAGAACAGAAAATAGGCATATTTTAGCGAATTTTGTCCAAAAGTGATCAGGGAATTTTTAGCAAGTGGTTGATAAGAAAATTATCAAGCGAAAATAAAATAAAATGGGAAAATAACAAGAAATGCGGGAGAAACATCATTGTATCACTGAGTGCATTTTTGCGTCTCTTGCGCTTTGCGACGTGACTTTGCACGCAACCATTGATGAATAATATTGAATTTCACAATTATTTCTCGATTTTTCAGTTTAATTTTTCAGGAAATGACCTCCAAAGTGCCGCCCACACTCAAAGCCATCGGTCACCACGTGAAAATCGCCAATGAAAACGCTTCTCGTGACCCGGTCGTTTACTATTGGTGTAAGTCCTCAGCAAATTTTTAAAAGTTTTCCCGAAAAAATTAAAAAAAAATAGTTATTATTTTTTTTATTCTTAGAAGATTTAACTTATTCTAGTTCCCCTCAAAATCTGAACTTCCCAAGAAGTTCGATTTTCAAAAAATGTCAATTCTAGGCCTGATGTACGCGGCGCAAAACGCGATGAAGATCGACTCGAAGTCGCCGGACGCGCTGCAATTCATTAAAGGGCTACTAAGCACGCTCGAGCAAATCAAGGGTCAGTTGAAGAATTTGGACGCTATCACTAATGAGGTGGGGTTTTTTTTATTTAGTTTCTATAATTTTTTCTTGGAAAATATCTCACATTTTTTAATTTGAAGGATTTTTTTACTTTCTAAAAATGACTTTTTTAGACGGTCGCTCAAGCGCACCTCGAGAATTTCGCGCTGAAACTGTTCAACTTCGCCGACAACAAGGAGAAGGCAGGCCAGGTAAGAAATCTTTAAATTGTATGATTCATAAAAATGAAACCAAGACTAAAGTTTACTGGATTTTCAAATTTCTAAATTTGATTATAGGTGGACAAGGCAGTCGTGCATGCGTTCTACACGGCCGGACACGTCATGGACATTCTGACTTTGTTTGGGGAGGTAAAAATTATTTATTTTTTTCCAAAAATGCCATAATTAAAATTCAAAATGTTTAAAGGATCAGGCTAAAATTTCAATGTTTAGCTGGACGAGCAAATTGCCTCTGCGAGAAAATACGCCAAGTGGAAGAGCACCCAGATTTTCGCCTGCTTGAAAGACGGCATCCCCTACGTGCCGAGCAGTCAGCAGCCGGGTAAAATTTCTAAAAATGAATTTTTCCGGAATTTTTGAAAATTCGAAGGTTTTTAGACGAGCCCCACGACGAGCTCGCGGATTTGGCGAATTTCGCTGGGGGCGGCACTTCGTCGGGACAGGTATGCTGATTTTTGCTTAAAAAGTACGAATGTTCAAGAAAAGCCATGGTAAAAATATTTTTCAAAGAAAACCTACAGTAATCTTCAAAATTTCCAGGCCCCGCAACCACCTGCTTCATCTCACTCTTCGTCTTCCTCGAGCAATTTCTCGCCCTACCCACCCAACCCGACCTATGGACTTTCTCCTCAGGTAACTTGTAAAAAAAAATCGTTATTTGAGAAAGTCGAACAGATAAAGAAGGAGTTTTCCTAGTCCATCCTAAAACTACATACCATTTCATCAACTTTCAAAAGTAACGAACTTTCGAACATATACATTCTTTTTTTTTCCAGCCTCCCACCCCACCCACGCACTCCTCTTCCAGTTCTTCGATCGGATCGTACGGCCAGAATCAAAATTCGCAAATCCCGCCTCCGCATCGCTCCGCTCAACCCGCTCCGTCTGCCAACTTCAGTCAGCCTGCTGGTATATATACATATTTTTAAATCTAATTCTGAAGAAATGTAAAATTTTTTCTTATCTTTTAACAATTAGATATTTTGGAGTATTTTTAAAGTAATGTAATTGTTGGGAAATTTTTGAAATTGCCGATTTTTCAGCTCCAGTGACAGTGACGGGCCGCCCTAGCGATGCCGAGTTCGCGGAGGCGAAAAAGTACATAAAATTCGCGATGAGCTCTTTGGACTACGAGGACACGAAATCGATCGTTGAAAATTTGAACAAGGCCCTGGGGGTGCTCAACAAATACACGATGTAAGGGGAATTCGAGATGTTCTAGAAAATCGCTGTTCTGGAATGAAATTTGGAGAAATGTGCTAGAAAATTTACTTTCTCTCTAATGTCTTTGCTCTAGAATATAGTTATTAAGGTGTTCTAGAGCACTTTCTTGATTTTCTAGATCGTAAAATTTCGACCTTTTTCTCCAGCTTTCTGTGCTATATATCGAATCTTATCGTCTCTAAGAAAAAGAACTTTTCAGATACGGATTACTTTAGTGGAGTACCTGTACTTTTTCCTTGCTTATTTCTTTTTGTATCGGCATTTACTCATTATCTCTAGCTGAACTAAAATCCTCGAATTTTTAACTCCATGTCTTTAGTAAGAACTTCGAGTTTCCCTAGACTTTGGCTTTCGTCTGTGATTCAATTTCCACAATTTTGATGAATAAAGTAATTTTTAAAAATATTTTTTCTTCATAGCAATTTTGCAGCCGCCATAAGTTCTAAAAACAATAAATTTGGCAACGCCTTATGAGAAAAAATTGTGGAACCAGTTTAATTAAACCGGACAATATCTCATGTTTTTCATTCAACGTTATCGGAAAAAAGAACCGTGATAACCGAAAAATGCGGTTTTTGATCGAAAGAATAGATATTTTGGATCGAAAATATATCGTTCATGCAAAATGTATGATAAACTTGATGTTTAGGGTGCGATGCAAGAAAATAGTAAAGAGTTTCTATATTTCAGTTCGTTATATATAATTCCCGTTAACAGCAATGATAGCTTCTAGTTCATTCCAAAACATCGCAATTCGTTCATTCAGAGTGTTGCATTTTGATTTTTTCAGACAAAAATGTAACAAAGGTTCTACGATTTTTGAAAATACTAATTCCGCATCACTTTTGAGATGTTTATCTATGAGAGACGCCAAGCTGACATTATATTATTACGCCAATAACGCTTCTTGAATAGAAAAGGTAAGGATTTGAAAAAGTTCATTTCTAGACCAAAATATAAATTACATATACCGTATTCGAAAATTCAAAATAAAAAGTCCGCATGATATCTTCAATCTCATTGTGCCGAACCCCCATCAATTCCGCAAACACCATTAAAATGAGTCAAAATTTCGTATCTAAGATTGATTTGACCATGAAAAATAAAAAAAAGGTTACCAATGATCGGTCATCAATCTTTGCTAGATTCGGCGAAAGCCTTATCCTTGAATCAGAGGGATATTCTTTATCGCATCACTCTTAGACATAGCATATCTCGTCAGTTCATCAAAAAATTGCTGTCAAAAAGTATGACGCTACGTCGTCTTACTATTGTTTTAAGTGGTTGATTTTCAGTTCAAAAAGTGTAACAACTTGCAGAAACTTGTCCCGAAATTACTGCCAAATACCCACACTTGAAAATTAAAATTTGATCGAAATAATGCTAAGATTTAAAATTGTTCTAAAATGCACTATGTATTTCAAATTTAGAAAATTTTAGTATCGCACTTTTCTCCCTTTTACACATGTTAGGTTGCGTTATGGACTTTAATGACAATGATAGCTTGTCGTTGAAATCGATCAAAGTACTATTTATCTGTATTGGTAATCATTACTGATAATGATTTTATCATTCGATTCATTTTCTATTAAGCTATGATGCGATGTGTATCAAGATGTCTTTTCCGATATCTCGAGAATTTGTGCGCAATATTTCTCTCGAGTTATGAGAATTTCGAATGATTTGAAATCGAGTAGTCATCAGTAAATTGCCAGCCATATTGATATCGTCGTTTTGTCAGAGATAGGAGAAAACTCGAGGGCTACCACGTCAAAATTTCGTCGATGTTTCACCGTCTTTCGTGTCAGTTTTCCTCGAATTGTTCTCTGATAACATTTGAAACTACGGAATTTCGACGGAGAACTTGGAACAAAGTGAAGAAAAATAAGCATTGAAGATGGAAACTTCCCTATTTACCACAACAGAAACTATTAATACCAGGGTTGCTGACGGACCCAATTTTTCGGACGCGGGTCCGCACAAATGTTTTCAATTTCCCACTCCCTAGACCCGGGTCCGCACAAATTTCCCAACATGTTCACTCTGAACCCGATCCGGCTCGGTCCGATCCGCATTTTTTGGATCTGGGCCGGGCGTCCGGGTCTACGGAGTGAAAAATTAGAAACACTTTTGCGGGCCCATCAGCAACCCTGATTAATACTATAAAAATGATTGTTTCGTGTTTAGATTGATATAGAAAATAGTAAATTCGAAAGATACGTAGAGATCAAAATTAAGTGAAAATTGCGTCGATTTAGGTTTAATTTCAGAACTAGCTAAAGAAAAAGTGAATTGTGTGAAAAGACTGTATTGCCAGAGAAAAAAGACTAGATCAAGAGACAGTACGTCCTTCGTCTTTTTCTTTCAGGGTCGTGCGCGTTCGCAATGATGATGAGACGATTACACATCTGACGAAATAGTGATGGGAATTTAGCGAAATAGCGAAAATATAGTGCGATATCGGTCCCGTACCATCAGCAGGTCGACAGGCAGACTCCACCCCCGAGATGTTAACCGTGAGTAAATCGAGCGTCAACGTATAGAATCCCGGGACTTAGACGCGGTATAAAAGTGACAAAATCAACCGGAGAAGTCACATCGGCGAAAAAGTCGACTCGAATCATCAACCATGCAGACCACGACCTTCGCCTTGATTGGTATGGCTCTATTCGCCATCGCCGCAGCTGAGATGTATGGATACGGCTACGGAAAACGCGAGGCCGGATTCGAAGATGAAGCCCGTGAAAAACGTGAGATGTATGGCTACGGGTATGGAAAACGTGCCGCCGGATTCGAAGAGGCTCGTGAAAAGCGTGAGATGTATGGCTACGGATATGGAAAACGTGCTGCCGGCTTTGAGGAAGCCAGAGAGAAGAGAGAAATGTAAGTCGATTTTAGATCAATTTAAAAAAATCTATCTGGGCGATAAATCAGCCAATTTTGATGATCATTGATTATTCTCAGGTACGGCTACGGATATGGAAAACGTGCCGCCGGATTCGAAGAGGCCCGTGAGAAGAGAGAAATGTACGGTTACGGATATGGAAAACGTGCTGCCGGCTTTGAGGAGGCCAGAGAGAAGAGAGAAATGTACGGATACGGATATGGAAAATAAATGACTTTCCAGAGACTAAGCTATCTCCAAGCTATTGACATTTGCGCTGCAATAATTTATATACCATTTCGCCTAGTTTGTTGTGATCTTTATCTGTGTATGTTCAGTTTGCTCTTGATCTGGTCATTCCCCCCCCATGCTATTACTTTGTATGTAATTGTTTTTCTTCCGACTTTTAAAGTCGAATGAGAATAAACTTTTTTCTCAAATATTTGTTTTAAGACGGGCAAAAACTGAAATGATAAAGGCATTTCAGAACCGGTTTTAAAAAGGCACAACTTATCGTTGCCGAGATGATAAAAGCAAAAGTGATAACTTCGAAATTAGAGATATCAATTTCAAGTAAATATCAAATCTGAACTCCGTTCTCGAAAAGTCACAAAATCACGACAAGAAAACCTAAGTTTGAGTTATTGTGATAAAAACCACGGGTTCTGTCAAAACTTTTTCAAGATATCTCAATTTTGCCAAAGAGTGGGATGATAGATTTAAAAGTAATGGCACTACCAAATTTAGATCAGTTTGAAAACAAATTGCTTTCGGGAAATTTTCTTTATGATCACGTAGAAATTAGGATGAGCTATCTGGACAGTTGAAATCAAAATTGACAAATCGAACACCAAATCATTCAGAATAGACCTTGAAAGCAAACAACGATGAGCTATCTTTCAGTGATCAAATTTTAAAGTTTTTATTCAGAATGTTCAACTAGTTACATTTGATTTCAATCTACTGTAATTTGTATAATAATTTTCTCAGTCTGAATGGTACGGTCTCAGTCTCTATCTTGTTAATATCAAATTCGGACTATTTTCTATTCGTTTAGAAAAAACAATCTCCGTAGGTTCGAACATTTTCAAACTGACGATGTTATCAATTTTCGGCTGACTTAGACCCTTCCCTGCGAAAATTCGAAGGGCGATACATTTCATTGAAAGGTCTGTCAATCGATGAATTCGACGAGTGATCAAAATAGTTGAGAGGCTTAGAAAGAACAGAACTGATGCAAGATAAACGCATACATGTAATATGGCTCAGCACTTTTCATTTGCAAAACTTTCAACTTTTGCTTATTTTTCGATTTTAATCCTAAAAAAATAAAATTTTCATTTTCAGGCTCAGATTTGGCGATAATATCATAGAATTAAACCAACGATGGAGAATAACGAGGTTGGAATTTGAAAGTTTCAACTTTTTCAAATTTATTGATTTGCAAAGTATTTCGCAACCCTATGAGCGCACGAAGAAAGTACTCAAAATATTTGAACTTAGGTCGAACTTTTCTAAAGTTAAAGTTTCAGGAAATCCAATCGAATAACATCAGTATCACTTTGCCGGCGAATTGCGAAGTCCATCCAGAAAAGTCGAGTTTAAATTTGATCTCCAAGAAAATCAATCATTTCAGGATCTTCCAAGCTTTCCGATTCGAGAAAGAGCTTGGCAATGGCTCTTTCGGTAAGGTGTTTTCCGTCGTCCACGAGGAAACTAAGGAGAAGTGCGCGATGAAGATCATCAATTTGAACGAAGGAGACAATAATCAGTATGTTTCAATAAAATTAAATTTTATCTTCTGTAAAAATTCTGTGGAGTTTGAACTATTTTAACCTCACTTACAAGAAATGTTCCCATATTAGGAACTCCGAATTTGATGCAGCTTCCCAAATAGAGGTTTTCGATTACACTGATCATTTTTGTCACGTCAAAAAGTGCTTAATCGCACTCAGAAATCGGAACTTTCGATTTGTTTCCTAACTTCTTCACTTGTATTCATAAATTTTCAAAATTAGTTTATATGACTGACAAGCGAATTTGCTCATTTCCCATACAAAATACGAATGAAAAAATTCAAGATCCCAGAGTGTGATTAAGCACTTTTTGACTTGATCACTGTGATCAACGTCATCGAAAATCTCTATTTGGAAAGTTTTATCAAGACTCGTGAGTCTATGTGGGAAAACTTTCCTTGTTAGTCAAATCTTCTACTAATTTATTCAAATTTTAGTGTGAATAGTCCGCATATCGACCGGGAAAAGGAGAATTTGGATATATGCGACAACGGACACCCGAACATCATCGACTATCACGGAGGCGTCACCGCGAAAATCCCGTCCGACCAAATTTCCGCACTCAACAAAACATTAAAACTGTGGCAGAAGAATGAGGTAAACTAGACTCCGACACAATTTTTAAATTAACCAAATTTTAGATCCCGTCAAATCCAAACGATAACAATATAAATATAGAAGTAGTCGATTCTGGCTCCAATATTGCCGATCCAAATTCTAACGGAATGATGGAAGACATGGGCAAATTATTTTGAAGATAGAAAAGAATTCGAGTCTTGAATTTCAGAAATCAAACAAAGCCAAGTTGCCGACATACCAAACGAGCCTCAAATTGGGGATGAGCCTGATCAGGGAAATCCCGAGAATTCGAACTATCCGACCATTTCCGACACGCCGGAAGACGTTCCTCCCGTGGAACGTCCGACGGAACAGAACCAAGGGACCATGGCGGAACAGAATCAAGAGACCATGACGTGCATCAGCATTTCTTTCATCTTCTTGAAGGTTGAATTTTCATTTTTTCAGCTTTAAAATTTTGATTTTAGCTGTGCTGGGGTACGCTTCGAACCTGGTTGAATCACAATTCATCTCTAGAAAAACGCGACATGTCCTGGATGAAATTTTGGATGTACCAGCTGGTTGATGGGGTCAAATTCTTACATGAGCGCGGAATCATCCACCGCGATTTGAAGGTACTTCATTTTCAGGAGCATTTAATTTAAGTTAAACTTTCAGCCAGAGAACATATTGATCGACTTGGAATGTAACATCAAAATCAGCGACCTGGGGTTGAGCCGTCAGGTTGATTGCAGCGAAGAGACCTTCATGTTGAACAATGAGGACGACGAAAATCCGATGCCAGCCGGACCTATCGAAAATCTGACCCGAAGAGTTGGAACTTTATATTATCAAAGTCCGGAAGTGGTATTCAAGTTCTTTTTTTCGAAAAATTATGAAGAATTTCAGGAAATGGGCCACCCATACGATACGAAGGCCGATATTTATGTAGTCGGACTAATTTGTCATGAAATGATCGTTGTGATGGAGTCCTCAGATGACATACTTTCGGCCTATTATGTGATCAGGGATGGAACCTACAGTGGGATTCTGACGGATAGACCAGAAGAGGTAAAAGAAAAAAACAATATCTTAATAGAAATTAATATAAATAGTATATTTTAAATAGAAAATCTAATTTGATTTTATCGTAATACTTTTTTAATTGTCACTAATTAAATTGGAAATTTTTCTGGTTTATAATCATCTTATTTTAAGTTGACCTTCATCAAATGGCTCACTGCAAAAGACGCCAATGACAGGCCGACTGCAGAGCAAGTTCTGAGCTCTCCTTATCTTCTTTCCGAATAAAAGGAATGACTCATTTCTCTCACTGAATCAATTTTAATTCCTAGTTTTTCTCTGATTATTTCCTGTGGGGGTGTACAACAAGAGTTGCTTATCAATTTCGTTCAGATCTAAAGACTTTACACCCTTTCAGGAATTTTTCAGAGAATTTTGTGTTTGATAGTTTTTTTCATTTGTTTCAATTGTATCAATGCAAATTTAATGATTTATATCGGATAATTGGTCATCCAATAAGTTTTTGAAATTAGCTTCGAAGTTAGAAAGTGATCATTTTTGAAGATTCCAAGAACTTATTGGAAGACCTAATGGAAGGATCTGCAAAAATTTCAAAACTCCAAAAATAATGTTTTCTTCAAACTTAACATTGTAGTGCATAACGTTATACAGCTTTGCAATTTCTCAAAAAAAAAAACTAAAAACTGATAAAATCTGAATAATATATTTACACAAAGACATCACAATAAAGACTTTAGGCTCTGTTGATAGCTTTTCTCCTAAGTGATAAGTATATAATTTTGCCCCCTATGACTCATCGTTACCAGTACATTATTGAATGTTTTTTTTTTCAATCACTCCACTTTTTGCCTGTGACCTGCAAAGGAAAAAACGACCGATTTCGCAATAGTTTTCAACACATTTTCGTCGACTTTTATCATCATCTTTGAAGTTAGCATTATAATCGACTACCACAAAACATTTGCAATTTTTCATTTGAAGATTCGACAGTCTGACTAATTTTCAGGAATATAGCATTAGCCAGCCGTATATATGGTTATGCTAAGACGACTTTCTCGTACACTATCATTCTTGAAAATTGTCGAGAACATCTTGAAATTTTCTGGCCCAATTTTCCGAAGAAAACTTTAAGTTACAGAAATGAGTAACAACGGGCCATATGGTAGCGCCGATCCCCAAGGAAATAACGCGTGGGATCTGTCGCAGGCTTACGATAACAATGCTCCGACTGGATTCTCGTCCGGCTATTCTAGTTCGAGCGACAAAAACTCCTCCAGCTACTTTACTATTTCTAATGGACCAACAAACGGATCGATATTCGGTGACAACAATAATTTCTTCACCAATGCACGTTATGACAATTCTAATCCTTCTACATTCGGTCTACAGGTTAATTTTTAAAACTCCTATATTTTGATTTCCCAATTTAAGTCGTTCGAAAAATGGCTTGATAAGTGGGATAACTCATCGCTGGGAGATAGAAACAGCAATTGGATGAAGGACAAAATGCTGAAATTTATGGATAGCGTGCCAAAGCTCCAGGAACGAAAGATCATTCGAGCGGACTTGAAGGTTGGACTTCAATTTTTAAAAGTTGACTTCAGTTATGAACTTTAGGTGGACAATCTAGCGAAGATCATCAAAAATGGGCCGGACTTGAGCGGACGAACCATCAGCAACAACGAAGTGGTTCATTCGACCGACGATATCACCAATCTGTTGAAAGACATTCGGAGCTATCTCCTAGGACGAGCATCCACACTTCAAGCTATGTAAATCTCAAGCTTTAAATTATCTATCTAGCCAATCTAGTCACTTTACCATAATCTCATACCTCATATACAACTGATGTGTTAAAGGGTTAAACTTTATAATCTGTGATCTGTGATAATCGAATATTGTCACTTAGTAACTAGTGTAGATAAATGTAATTATATGATATCACACCTGTACGGCAACGCAAAATTGCTCACTAGTTTAAGAAGCTCATGGTATCATTTGTTTATCTTAAAGCAGTCAATTATCAATTCAATAGAGTGTGTGAAATAGTAAAGATTGCCAACCATTGAAACATTTGTGCTCTTCGAACAGTCACCAAACGCAACAATTACTTTCTGGCCTTTTATTAATCTGGTTATCTATTTTGAGCCTGGACCCGATCTATAAAACGACCAAACTAACCAAGCCAGCATTAGACTTCTGACATTTCAATAAACTACAGACCTAGGGGGGACGATCGTCAGAAATCCCTTGCGATCTACCCCTATACATTTTCTTAGGAATCTTGTATCCCTAATCAATCAATAACGTAAACGCTCAAGCTTGCGATCTATCTCGCCATACAAAATTTTTCCTCTGCGATCTACCCCCATAGATTTTCTCGTCTGACGAAAGTGCTCCCTAGGTTTGTGCTTTTGTCGAATTATTTTTCATTTTATTTAATTGA
Organism: Diploscapter coronatus; assembly: GCA_964036155.1. Classification (NCBI taxonomy): domain Eukaryota; kingdom Metazoa; phylum Nematoda; class Chromadorea; order Rhabditida; family Rhabditidae; genus Diploscapter; species Diploscapter coronatus. The sequence continues at coordinate 40,442,552 of OZ038422.1, read as the reverse complement.
AGTTGTTTACAAATTATATATCAGTTTATATATCTGTAGATATATACGTAAATCATGATAACCCGTTTTCGCCATCAGTTTTCGGTTTGATTGGATTAGTAAACAGCCAATCTTATCTCATATCCATTCACCATTTATCTAGTATTCCGGAGATCTTGTCATTTAGTCAGATATTTTCTATTTGCAAAGATGCGATGTTATGCAATCATTTCTATTTTCCTGCAATTTCTGTCCAACGTCGAATCAAAACAAAACACATTTGGACTGAAGAACAACTCCATAGTTTCGCAATCGTCGGTGAAAATGAATCATTTCGTTGAAATAAAAAAATGAAACTTCAACATCTTTTGTAATTTTTAGAAATAGCATCTGAGGACTTTAGAGATAAATTTAGCTTTTATTTTTTTCGTTATTTTTTTAAGATATTATTTTTTAGAAATATTACTTTGACAAGCGTAACGCTATAGGTCGTATCGCCCAGACCCTACCGCAATACCAAGTCAATCCAGGCAATCGGCAGATTGATACCGGAAAGTCTGGGGACAATTACGCGGTAGGGAAAATTTTAAATTGCTTCAAGATTCAACTAAGGGTGTAAAATGTTTAGACATGCACAACGGGATAGTGTATTTTCGAGAGAGCATGCTCTTATCTCCCTCTCGAAAAGACACCATCTCATTGCGGACGTCTGAACATTTACATCCATGGTCCACGCCAAATTAGATCCGAATTTCACTGGAAAAATTTGAAAATACCCATTTTCGAGTGTCTCAGAATGTTAAACTTGATCTAATCGAAATTCCCTGTGTTACCGCGTGAAGCGTGGTGGAGACCTTTTTCTTATCACCATTTTTAAATTAAAATAGTGGCATGAGGTTGAGCAAGTCGATTCCTTCATGTTAGAAAATATCAAGAAAAATTTTGGAAAGGACCACTATTTTAGTGTTCGTTTTTAAGATACCTTGAAGTAGTCATTGTACTTGCAGGAACCCCCAATCACAGCATACGCATTCAACGTTCGAAAGTTTCCTCTAAAGGGATGTTTTACAAATCCCTCAGGATACGTTTGCTGCAACTCCGAGTTAGAAGACGAAATGGTCAACTCGTTTAGGGTAAGAAAATTCGAAAAATAAAAAATCCCGTGACAAATTTATTACTCGCTTAGAAAAATCTACTGTAAATTTTAGAAATTTGCAAAAAATGATCGTTTCAGGAAATAACCTCAAACCACTTCAACAAATGTAATATACAATATATTGCTAATACTCTGCAGCGAAATTGTCAAGCCCGGTAGGAAAACTCGTTGATTTTCAGAGGGGTGATTTTTAATTTTGAAAATTTAGATTTTCGCACCCCTTTCAAGTTATCGTTGGAATTCGCGATTTCGCTCAGAGCATCCATTTCAAATACGACTTAGTTTGCAAGATAGAAATCGGTGGCAGGTTTGTTAAAAAATTAATATAGAAAATTAATTTTGGAAAGCGCACTTTTCTAAATTTTTGAAAATCCAAAATAGTGAACTTTTCAGAAATAAAACAAAACGATTCTAACTTTTTACAAAAAAATAAAACAATAAATTTTGAAAAAATCGAAAATTTTCGACTTTTCAAAATGTTCAAAAATTGTTCTAAATATCCAGAGTGCTGTTGGCGTACGCAGCTCCGGACAATTCGCTAACGAGAGGACGAAAGAACAATTTGATCAAATTATAAAAAAAATAATATATATAAATAAATAAAAGACTGCGAGTGCATTGCAATGAAAAATGTTGAATTTAATTACTTTGCCATTAAATCAGAAAAAATAGCGTTTGGTACCAAGTAGTCATCTTTCCGATAGCAATGTACTCGAAGCCATTAATTATTCATAGCTTGCATAGTACAGAAAATTGCGAAATAATAAAATAAATCGATTCTGAACTCCTTGGGTCAAAAAGGCAGCAAGATAAATACCGAGCAAGGGAATAATGTTGATTGGAGAAAAAGTCGACATTCACATGCAGCAATTAATTAGAAATCGAAGTTGAAGCGAAATAAATGGGTCGCGTAGAAAAGAAACTAGACGAATAGCGCAATTCTTGAATATCGACATTATCTCCAATAAATAATACTTTAAACTAAGTCTAGATTAGCCAAGGTCCCAAGGTCGGGGAAAATTGGGGCAATTCTCATTGACGCTTCTTAGGCATTGAAGCGGATCTGAAATTTAGAATTTTGAAAAGAAAGCAATTTTGACAAGAGATATTTTTTCCTAGAAGAGATAAATTTAGCTTAAAAAGGATTTTAAAAAATGTCCAAAACTAACCGCTTTCAGATTGTTATTGCGGTAGGTGAGATTCTCATTGAGACGGACGACGTCGACTCTGTTCTCACCATCCACCGATTCGCCGCTGAAAATTAAAAATGTTTATCTATTTTCTCCAAAACCCAAAAATTCTTGCTAGGCTTTCAGACTGTTTCTCTTTTTTTTTTAAATTCAAAATTCTTTTTTATATCTAAATTTCATTTTTTATTAATTTGTATAAAAAATCGAAAAAAAAGCTTACTGGGCCTTGAGATTGTTGCGGCCGCGTTTGGCCATGCGGTCAGCGACCAGAAGAGGAATGGGCAATGATGTGGCGATATTGACGATGCCGTGCTGGAACGACATGACAAAAGTGTTCGCCTGAAAATATTCGTTTATTTTTTCTAAATTTGATTTTTAAATTTTCTCAAATTTTACAGTAATCCTTAAAATATTTAGAATTTTATTTATTAATTTCATTATTATTTAAAAACAAAAAAATATTTCCAAAAACCCACCTCCAGCACGTCAATACTGTACCCGTTGCGGTCGTAAACCACCGCATACTTGACGGGCTTTGCCGTCCCCTGAAAAAGCCGATTATTTGAAACTTTATTTTAAAAATCACAATCTTCACATTTTTTAACTATAATTCTTTTCAAAAAATACCGCAATCCTCTCCATTTTTTTTTTTTTTGTAAATTTCTTCCAACTACCGTACCTGGAAGGCCTGATGGGGAGTCAGGTAGAACTCGGTGATGACGGGCGAAGTGATCACCGAATCGACGACCGCGCCCGATGGAATGTTCTGCTGTGTGGCCTTGTCCGAGGGGTTGATCTTCTGAAAAGTTTTTATTTTTATTTTTAAACTTTTAGCTTTTCAAATTTTCGTTAAAAATTGGCATATGTTATTTTTTTTTATTTAAAAAAAAAATCAAATAACCGTCGAGAAGATGCGCTCGTTGTGGGTCTTGCTTGCCACGACCAGGGTCAGTTTGGCGCCCGAGGGGATGCTTTTCTCGAAGGCGGGCACAAACTTCGTCAGCAACTCGGAGTAGCTGCCCTCTGAATTGAACATTTCTAATTCCAAATTTTGGACTTCGTTTTGGGGTCTAATGGGGCGCCAATAGAGAAAATTGGGACCCTTATTCATTGGGGTTTGGGGGCCCTTTTCTGGGTTGTCGCAAATTTTTACGGATATCGGTACCCCCGACTTGTGACGCTTCCCACCGCAAATATCCCCCTCCTCTTATGCGATAAATTATTTCAGTCAGTTTTACATTACTGTTCTAATAATGAGACGAGGGATGATGACCGAATTTTTGCGGTGGAAAATGTCCCAACGTCTGTAGCGTACCTGAAGGTCCGTTGATGTAGACGAGGACCTCCTTGATCTCGACTTTCCTGGCGTTCGTCACCGTCTGCACCAGACTCTCGATTGCTTGCGCCATTATCAAAGCCACGCCCTGGAATTTTCTTCTTCTTTTTAAATCTTTAAATTATTTATTGCTTTTCAAAAAAAAAAGTAGAAAACCTTCGTTTTTGTTTCCATTTTCTTATTTTAACTTTTTCAAATATGAAAAATCGTGATTTTTTCATTTTACTATTTCCAACTTTGCTCAAAAAATCGAAGAAATTAGAATCTTGCATGTGTCATCTTTAGAAGAAATTTAAAAAAAAAAAAGGAGTTTTTTGGCTTCTTGTAGTTACCATTCTCGTTTTTCCTTTTCTCCATACTATTTCTAAGAAAGGGGGTGATAACTACAGTAAGCCTTTTTGTTCAATGTTCCACTCACATCTCTGTTGTTGGCCTCGTAATAGCGGTAGTCGCCCCTGAAGTACTGGGGCTCGGCATGGGAATTGCCGGCGAACCCGAGGACGGGAATGTCAGAGCCGGTGCCCGACATCTCGAAGCCCACGATCAGGGCCGACGGGTTTTCCATGGGCAACCTGAAAATATTCTTTTACTTTTTTGAAATGATTTTTCTTTTATTTTCGAAAACTTTTATTATTTTCACATTTTCTTACTTCAACTCGGCCTGTTTGCTTTTGAGGTTCTGCTTCAGGCTCTGAGCGAGAGGCACCGCGGACACCTTGTGGTTGATGCCGCCGATTTTCTGGTTGATCTGAAAAGAGACCAGTTTTTTTTTTATAATGAGATCAATTTTCTAGAAAAGAGATCTTTTTTTTTTCAAAACGAGATCAAATCTTTCAAAAGAGATCAAAATGTTCAACCTTCATGATCACATTGGCCAGAGTCTCGGCGCGGCCCTTCTGGATGACCTCTTTGACCTTCGAGAGGCGGACTTCCTGAATTTTCCTAACCTCTTGATTACTATAGCTCGACCGCATACCTGCGTGAGAATGCCTGTCTGCTGCTCCATCAGTTTGATGTCGTCGTGAAGCTTGACGTTGTCATCCGAGACGAAGAAGAGGTATTTGATTTCGTTCTGCTTGTTCTGTTTCGCCCCTTCGAAGATCTTCTAAAATTCAAAATTTGTTTTATTTTCATCAAATATTTTAATTCCCACGATTTAAAAATTCAGAAGACATATAGGCGTTTTTTCTTTTCTAAAATATAACTTTGACTTTCAATGAGTTCAGAAAAAGTAATCGATTTCTTCGGACCCTGTATTTACAGACGGCTCTTTTTCGCATTTTCCCCTTTTCCTACAATCCCTACCCTCTATTCGCTTGTAAATACAGTCGTCTGTGTCTGTCATTTGTCTATAAATACAGGGAGCCGACTTATTCTACTGAAAACCGTCGAATTTGCGCATGATTTGTATAACCTCAACAATTTACGATATTGTACCGACAGATACCTCAATACCTCATTTCTCATCCTTGCCATTACCATTCTTCATGCAATGCAATAACGCACGATAACCGAAATCACATGTTGTGTTTTGTGAAAGTGAGTGATCAGGAAATTAAGTAAAAGGGGGTGTTTCGGAATCATCATTGTCTTGCCATTTGGCCACTATTGAGTGCGATCGAGACCAGGAAAGGGGCCAAGCATCCTACTACGGTGTCATTTTTGTCAAATTTCTCATACCTTGATGTGGCCCACATTGGGCGCCTCATAATAATCAACATCAGCCTCGTCGCAGATCATGCCGCGATTGCGCATCTCCTTCAGCAGCCACTCGTAGTAGGAACTAAAATTTCGATTTTTATTTTGAAAGCAAAACCCCAATTTTTCTTAAATTTACTTTAAAAACTATTTTCCCAAAAGATTTGTTTTCTTTCCAAAATTCATTTTTAATGTTTTTTTCAGCCCCACTTGATGGTCTCCTTATCGTTTTCGAAGGCGCGGCCGCGGAAGAGGCAGATCCAATGCCAGGCGGGCACCTTCTTAGCCTGGTAGAACTGTTCGCGCTTCGATTGCCACTTGCCCTGAAATTAAACAAAATGGTTTATTTTCTCAAAAAATCAGTTTTATTTTTGCCACAAAGATGAACTTCCTATCCACACTCGGCTATTCGGGCACTTACGTTATTCGGCGCGATTTTGGGTCCTTCTTGCTGGTTCCTCGGCCGCGCATACTCGATCGCAGGCTGGGGCAGAACACGGCCAGTGACCTGAAAATTTTCAATTTAAAATTCTTTTTTTTTCTTCAAATTTTATATTTTTAACTACAAAAATGCTTACTCGAGTGAAATCGGCGTCGGCGCGCATTCCGATGGCGTTTAGCTCGGCGTTGTTCGGCTCGAGACCGATCATGCGCTTCATCTCGCGCGTCTGGTTCAGTCGTCGCTCGGGAAGTGCGGCAGAGGCCTGAAATTTCGAATTTTTATTTCTTTTTAAAATCCTCAGAAATGTTCGCGTTTTTTTTTCTAAATTAAAAAAAAAATAAAAATCGCCATGTTAAGCTTTTCGAAAAAGGCATTATTTTCTAAAGAAAATAGCAAAAATACTGACCCGGATTATCTTGCTCTGATTCTGGACCGACTCTTGGTTTTTCTTGACGCGTTGCATATCGCACACGCCAAGCACCTCGAGCGGGAACCAGGGCCGGTGACCACCTTTCATAGGGGTCTTCGGACCGACCATGAAGTAGCTGGGATATCTGAAATTTGCATTTTTTCGGAATTATTGGTGTTCTTTTTTAGTTTCCACTTTAAAAAGTCGTTATGGCTTTTCTCATTTTTTAAAGGATTACTGTAGTTTTATTTCTCATTTTATCCTTTCAAAATTATTTTCTCCAAAATCACTCCTTTTTAATTTCACGACTAACTGGAGTTTGATCCCGTATTTCTTGTTGAAGTAGTCCTCGATCGAGGCATAGCGGATCATCTGGAATAAAATTTATTAGTTTGTAACTCGAAATTCATTTTAGCACTTGATAAAAAGATTTTAAAAATGCCTAATTTTTTGAGTTCCAAAGTTTTATCCAATAGGTCAATATAATAGCCGAAGGATAAATAATGCAGACTTTTTGACTTCAGACTAAACTCTAACGGCTTTTTATAATTACAGACGGATGAATGTGGAGGGCAAGAAGAATGAAGGGAAAATACGAAAAACGAGCTGTTGTTGGCAAATACAACCGTCTATAAATATAGGAGACCAAATTTAACCGAAGAATTAAAGCTGTTTTTTCGTCTCAAATTTCGTACCTGGCCGGTCTGCTTGTGCTCGACGGTGAAGCTGGTGGACGGGTCGTTGGCAGCGCGTCCGTTGGTGTGGCCAATGACGAACGTCGTCGGTTCGCCAATCTTCCAGTCCCGTCCGTAGCGAACCATCACAGTGAGCTCTGCAATATGTATTTATTTTGTATACATTTTTCTCTTCATTTTCTTATAAACATCAATCAACCACTTTCTATACTTTATCAAGGCTATTTCGTTTCTCAGACCTAGACAAGTCTTAAGCCAGACTCTTCGTGCAGACCCTCACTCTATTGTACCAACTTTTCTATAGAAAATTTGTATTTGCGAATCCTCTTTTCCGCTAAAATTTCTCGTTCCGGATGAAAATCTGTCTAGGAGCCAGGTCTTTTTTAAATGGATGAGTTTTGCCTATTTGTCCCTCATTTCCTACCCTTCAATTTTTCGCCGACGATGCGCTGGTCGGGTCGGTTGGGTTGGAGGCGGTCGGTGGGCTGTGGCGAATTGTGGCCGATCATCGCGTGCACTTTCGCGATCAGCGAGTTATCGGGATTGTGCAGGGCCGCCTTCTTCACTGCAAAATTCGCATTTTTCATTTTATTCTTATTTTCAACTATTTTTGTTTTATTTTATTCCCCATAAATTGAAAAAATCAATATCTTCGAAAATTGATTATCTTTTGCAAAAATTTTCAAAACCAACCCTCCGTGACGGCGTAGACCGAGGGTTTGCTCTTGTCCTGTCCCTCGAGGACCTTGACGGACTTGCTCACCCCCAGCGTCATGGTCATGTTCTCCTCCAGTTGGGCGAGGTCATTGCGTCTGAAATTCAATCATTATTATTTTCTTCTTTAAAATCGAATTTTAAATTCTGATTTACTAAAGAGTAGGATTTCAAACTGAAGTTCGAATTAAGAAGTCAGACTTCGAAGTTAAACTAAATCCTAAACATTCAACAGGTCATCATCATCTCTCGTCCCATTATTAAGGATAGTAATTGTAAACGCTGACTGAAATACATTCACCACACATACGGGATATTTACGGTGGAAAACGCCTCCCCAAGTCCGTAGATCATGAATATCGTACCTGATCTGCTCGCTTGGGTTGGTGATATAGTGGTTGCACTGGCCGAACGTCACCCAGTTTTGGCTGAAATTATTTTTTGTTATTCTTCAAAATTTTAAATTCTATAACTTCAAAAAAATTCATTTTCGCAAAATTGTGAAAAATTAAAAATCCGCTTACTTATCGGTAAATGGAACTTGCGATAGGGACAGGTTGACGACTTCCAGAAATCCCTTGTCGGCCTGCTCGGGGCGGATGTTGACGGCTTTAGTGAAATCGTTCGAGCTCACCTGAAGAATTTAAAAAAAATTATATTTTCAAGAAACATCTTTCTTTACAGTTCTTATTTTCATTTCAAAATTATTTCTCTGATCATCATTTTGTTATACTTTTTTTTTCAGAAAACTTGGATACATTTTTTCCCAACTATTATGGCTTATGAAGAGGTAGATATTGCATACTCTTTGCAACTCCTCTCCCAGACTCAACCCCCTCGAAATAGCTGTGCTCTGGAGAGACTAAAAAAGTGATAAAGAAAAGAATGGGGAAGGAGAGACGTGGCTCGTGCGAGATGCAGCATCTATCTTTTCACATAGTCATACGATTTTTCTCGTATTTTTGTCACCTGGAACGAGTCCACGCATTTCTGGATGGTGACGCGCAGCTCGGCGGCATCCTCCTTCTTGGTCGCCATCGTCGGGGGAAGCTTGAACAGCTTCTTGCCCTGTAATTCAAAAATTAATTTGCTGAAAAAAACAACCCTTTCCCATACACTATTTTTTCTGCAAGCATGGATATTTGCAAAAATCCTTTTCATTTAAAATTTTATTCTTAAATTCTAAAAAATGTCGATTTTCTCTACCAAGAAGAATATCTCCTTTCAAAAATTTGTTTGGAATTTTCTCAAAGTTCGTCTTTTAAGTTTAAAAATGAATTTTTCATTTCAAAATTTCATATTTGTTCTACAAATTCATTTTTGAATCAAAATCCTCACGTTAGAGTCGACTTTGAGTTCGAGAGTAGAGAAGAGGACCGCTTGGCGGTCATACACCAGCTGCTGGCCCTTCTCGTTGGTGCGGAAGAAGTCGGTCTCGTTCTCCTTCTGGAGCTGATTCATGATTTGCACCGCCTTCGCCTTGCGCTTATTTGCCGAATGACTGTAATTGTGTTTTTTTTAATTTTTATTTTTCCAAAATCAGATTCCGAAAATCTACAGTAATCCACTTTTCTTTTTTTTTTTTTTTTAATTTTCTACGTACTCGTTGCTTCGGCCCTTAGTGATCGACTTAGGTTTGTCCTCAGTCAGCGAACCGTCAGGTTTCTTGAAGACGACGTCAATGCTGACGTCGTACTTGAAGAACACGATGTTCTTTTGGACATCTAAAAATAACATTTATTTTTAAATCATTTTTTGATAATGACAGCCTCTAAAAATTGAGAAAAGTGCACTATTTTGAGCAAGCTGTTTTCAAAGTTTTTCTTTCAAACGAGTTTCATTTTATCGATTTTTCATCATTATCTTCGGCCTACTGTAGTTTCTACTTTTTTTTGGAAAATAGCATAGAAAAAGAAAAAGAGGGTGAGATCTACAAGAGGCCATTATTTTCCCGACCAGAGCACTTTCTTTCGAATTGTAATTCTTTCAGAACGATTCAATCTATCGCACTTTTTCTATGCAAAATCAAAACAACGCACGTGCAAATGTCAGCAAGAACGCTTTTTATACGAAAGAACAACGGTTACTGTATCTCATTCAATGAGAGATAGGGGGTTTGAGTTTTGAAAATGGCTCGCATATTTTTCTTTGAACTAACCGATCTTGGTGAGGTTGGTGACGAAGGACAATTCATGCCCGATGTTGCCGCTCGACTTCTTCTCGGCGTACGTCGCGCCGAGTTTGGATTTCTGGAAGTTGATTTATTTTTGCCAAAAATGCCCACTTTCTTATCCACGACACCATGACAACCAGTAAAGTTTTATATAACCTTCATAATTTCGAACTTTAGAGGAAATTAGAAATTTAGCTTCTTAAAATATATATGTGGATTTTGGGGGAATAAGTACACGTCTCCTTTACCGTTGTCATGACGTATTTTATATCCATTTTTAGTTATTATAGCCTCTTTGAAAGATTAAATTCTGCATTTTCACGGAAAAATCAAAGGTTTTATCTTCGTTTTTTTTTTTTTTTTAAATCGGAGCTTTTAGTAAAAATCGAGAAAAAGCTTATGGGAGTCGATTTGGATACGGTATTGTGCGACTCCGACTTTTGCGGGCACGGAAGCTTTGGCCTCGCCATTTTGCGGCCAACATTTCATCCCCCTGCTGCAAACACTTACCAGGTCGATCTTGTTCAGGTCCAGTGTGTGCGCCATTTTAAACTGAATTCGATTTGGGTTGAATTTAGTCGAAAAGCGATCAGAAGCTTGAGAACCGGTAGAGGGACTGAAAAATACATTTTTTAGCCTCGAATTTTGAGAAAAAGTAGAAAATTCGACGAATTCAGAGAGAAAAATCCGAAGAAATATTTTTAAATTCGGATACAAATTTAGGAAATTAAGAAGCAATTTCGAAACTCATGAATAAATAAAAGACTTTTATAGGGACCCTTATCAATTTAAAATATTGACTGAAAGAACTTTTATCGCGAAATCCTACATAACATTCGACAGAAAAATGAATCTTGAAAATAAACGACGAAGAAAATAGGAATTTGAACAACGAAAAATGAATAGAATGAAATGGAAAAAGCGAAGGGTCCATAAAAAAAACATCGGGACATTGGTTAGGGAAAGACACCAGTTTCTCTAAGAAGTAGTATGAGAAAGCCAGAGAAGAAAAGAAAAAAAAACGGTTTTTTCTAAGAGCCGTTGGAATGTATGGAAACTTGCAGTCCAATATCGATTGAAAGAAAATTTGATAGTGGTCATCGGTCGAGATGAATACGTTAGTGACCTGGCCTCGTCTAACACGTTAGTAAAAGCAAATATCACACACGCTTTGAAGAATACGATAAGAAACAAGGCCGCCACTTTCGAAAGTCATAACTTCAATTAGTGAGAAAAAACTTATTCAACCACTTGCAAAAAATTGATTGAATTACGGAAAAATGCTAAACAAAAGCCCGTACTATTTTAGAGAATGGATAGCGGGTAAAATCCCCATTTTCAGGCGTTTTTATAGGACCATATAATTTAAAATTCGTTCTAGAATAACTGTGTTTGGTTCGCGTAAAATGCGTAAGTTGAGGAATGTGAAATGTGTCAGGAATAATCCAACAGAATAGAAGTTAGATGCTATCTTCTTATCCTCAAAACGACAAATCTTACACGCCCATGTATTAGTATACAAAGTGAAAAGCGGCTGGTATATTTGAAATGTTGATTTGAAACAATGGAATACAAACGGAAAATAGATCTTAGAAAGATATCTTTCGGGTAAATCGAAAATGCGCATAAGGCGTGGCGAATAAAGCTTCCGCTGCGCCGTTCTTCGAGTGACACGGTGATAAACAAATCTGCACTCTGAAATGCGTTAGTGTGTAATGAAAGATGTTTAGATTAATCAAGTAAATACTGTGCATATGGTGGATTTATAAATTGTGCAACTTGAGAACCTAAATAGACTCGGATACAAATCTAGGCAGGTTTTCGGTCAGAAGGGAAAATGATGAGGGAGGGGGAACGATAATTCAAACTATTCTATAGAAAGTTGATACATAGGGGGTAAGCAGCGAGATTTGTACTAAATAATTAGGCTTAAAGAGGAAAGGGTATGCTCGATCGGTCTGCCTTAAGTTCTGTCTAGGTCGGCTCACATATGGATAGGAAATATCAGAATTTTGCCGAAAGTACCGTCTTATCATGTTATTTCCTACGGTAAATTAAAATTTCCTGTAACCCAAAATGTAAGATTTGAATAAACCAATTCGATTAATTTAGGGCGCGTAATATCTAGTGAATTGGAAATTAAATTTAAGCCCCGATACTTGGTTTAATATAAAATTAAAATTCACATAGAAATATTAATTGAAAACCGATTCTAGCTAAGCAAATATAGCTTAAAAAAATAGCAAACGGGGAAATAATCAAGAAGAGGCAACTAGAAATAAAGGCGTCAATCAATATTTTAGCGTAAAGAAAAATCGTATGAAGTGCAAAGAGGAATAGAAAGGAAAGAAAAAGTGAATATTTTCAATCAAAAAATAACACCACGACATTTATTAGGAAAATAGAATTGAAAATAAACAGGGAAAAGAATTGTTTTTGTTTTTTTTACTGCAGAGCAGGCATTTACGGAGTTCTTTTAGAGGAAAAAAGACGAAAAGACGCGAGAAATAGTGGGTAGAGTAGAGAGCGTAAATCTCCCCCTTTGTGAAGACAAAGTTAAGGAAAGGAGTTTCGCTAAAATTTCTAGAATTTCTTCGAAGCAATTTTTTCCTTATTCTTCTTTTTCCACTATTATTAGATATAGGCCTAGGGTACATTTTTGCTTCCGGAACATGTCCCCGAAACCTGACTTGAGCCGATCAAAACGTGCAGTGAAGATTTCAAATCGCTCGTTTGAACTTCATAGGCTGTGCTCATCATTTCCTCAAGCTGAATATGAAAGAACAGTCTTTTCTGGTTATATTGAGCAAAAATCCCTTAAAATTCGGTCAAGACGCCCGAAAACAAGTCCAAAACTTTTTTTTGTTGAAATAACGCAATGTAAAACTATTTGGCACTTGTTTTATGGTTTTTTTGCGCTCAAATTACAAAATGGAAGTGGCCTATCATTTTGGGAGCGATAAAAATCCAGAGACTTTGGAGTGTACATGCCTGCTCTGCAGAGATTTCATAACAAAGCCTGAAGAAAAATGTTAAAATATTGATTTTCTTTCTGATCGAAAGGAAATAAAATCATTCGTATTGTCAAAGACCGATGACTTGAGACAAATAAACGATGGACAAATTCGAATATGCAAAGTGCACTGCGTAATATAAAATAGTCGTCAAAGTCATTCTTTGAATAGGTGAATTGTATTTAGCCTATTCGTTTGCGACAACGTTCCAACTTTTATCCTCAAATGTTCTTCCATTTATTTTGTCTCAAGTAATCGATCATTGAGAATATTTGAACATGCAAAAGCTTTTCCACAATTAATTATTTATTTCTAGAAATTTGAATTATAGGTGGCATTCTTTGCAATTTCTCATCCACCAGACAACTCCATGATTTTTATGTTCATCATCAACTTCCGGTATTTGTTCAGTCCAAAAGTGATCAGATCTGGACCGAGCCAAAACTTGCAAATTATCAAAATTGATTTCTTTGAAGGGGATCATCTCTCTTCTAAAAATTGTGGGAATCTATGAAATTTCAATTTTTTACCTAACAGCTTCCTTTTGAATTTGTCTTTCCAAAATCGCGGCAAGGCCCTTCCGTCTATGTGGAAGTGCAGTAAATTGGTTAGCGAATTGGCCAAAATACAGGGTTGAAATCCAGCTAACCGGGTCGGAATCGTATTTGATGCAGTAGGATGGTAGGAATTTTAGACGGAATTTGAAATAATAAAATTCTTAATTTTAAAAAAGAAAAAAAAACTTGGTTTGCTCAGGGTCATTAGACTTAGCGTGTACCCATTGATTATGAATTTTCAAGGAATCTTCGTCAGAAGGCTTTCCTAAAATTTGACCTGAATTTTTACGAATTTCAAATTTACCGAGAGAATATCCAATAGGTAGATTTAAGGGTGAATCTTGTAAAACCTCGTTCCTTTGATTTGAGTTCATATAAAAGCAGAATAAGTCATGGGTGTTACAATTTTTAGATCCATAAAATTTCGATATCTAAAATTTTCACAAATCTCAATTTTTGTACAAATTTACCGATTCCGCAAAGATTTTTCGTCCAGTGAAAACGTTGATTTCGAAATTTTCTTCAAACTGTTTCCAACCTTTCAAAAATTCGGATTCGTTAAATTCGCCATCTACTTCAGCAATTGTGGTCGATCTAACTGGTAATTTTCGAATTTTAAACTAATCTTTAATTTACAGAGGTCCAGCTTGAGCGTTTCCGAAATAATAGGTCGCCTCGAAGTCTTGATTTTCAGAGTTCTTCGAGTAGAATGAATATGTTACAGAAGGCAGCCATCGATTCACATCAATTAAGACGGAGTTGTAAAGTCTTAGAAATTGCGGATTTTCAGAACAGCTCTTTAAAAGTCCAAGCTTTTCTTCAACAGATTCAATTTTATGAAGGGACATCTAAAATTTTATTATTATTTTACTGGGATCTTTAATCTTTAATTTTGCGTTAGACCACTTTCCACCAAGACTTTGCAATACACTGACGATGGGGTTTAATCAATTAATTTTATCATCCAATCTCTTCAAATTTCTCCATCTCTTCCCCTCAATGTTTATCGCTTTTTCTGCCCCATCATCAAGATTTTATTACACTTGACCAGTAGTTATAAAAGGACCAATTAGACTCCTTATCACTGATTATTATTATTATTATTTCTGATATTTTGTCAGCACTTCAAAATGAGGTGATAATAATAAAAGATCTATTTTTAAATACCCAAGGTTTTAGCTTTTCTTTTCCATTCGGTAAAAATGAGGCTCACGAAAGATTGGGGCAAGAGTGAGTTTTTCAAAGCTTTTCTCGAAATTTCAGAATTTTGAATTTAGGTTCGGCAATTTACATTTGGACACAAAAATCCAAACGTCTCATGCAAAACCATTGGCTAACGCTGACCCTGTGGTAACGCCCATCTACCACTCTACCACCTACCGCTACAAAACCGTCGATCAATTCCATCAGCCTAACCACGTAAGTTAGCATTTTTATATCACTTGGTAATCATTTACCAAATTTCAGGGCTCTAATTATTGCTACCAAAGATGTGGTAACCCCACCAGCGAAAATGTCGAAGTTATCATCAATGAAATTGAAAAAGGTAATTAAAATAATTGAGTAATTGAGATTTAATTATTCTAATTAAGGTCAGGGAACGTTGATTTACAATTCTGGTTTGGCCGCGGCTGGCGCAGTGTTTTTGGAATTTTTGGGGGCCGGGTCGCATTTGGTATTTTTAAAATTTAACTTTTTAATTTATAAAAAAAAAAAAGTTTAGATTTGTATGGCACCACTCTACTCTGGAACTTTTTCGTTTCTAACTGAAACCATGACGCGATATGGGATCGAGGTATTTTTTGTTGATTTGAATTTTTAGAAAACTAATTTCTCTTAGATAACTTGGGTGAACGTCGAAACCGAGGGGGATAATTTCGCAAACGCTGTGGAAAAAGCGATTAGACCGAATACGAAAGTGCGAAATTTTTTTTTTTTTTTCAAAAATTCGCCAAAATTGGAAATTCTAGATAATTT
This sequence comes from Diploscapter coronatus, assembly GCA_964036155.1. Lineage (NCBI taxonomy): Eukaryota > Metazoa > Nematoda > Chromadorea > Rhabditida > Rhabditidae > Diploscapter > Diploscapter coronatus. The sequence continues at coordinate 40,427,212 of OZ038422.1, read as the reverse complement.
TCGTGGAAGTGATAGCAAATCCCTCTATGGCCGTTCCAGATTTGAAGGGCACTATTGCTGTAGCTCATAAGCATAAGGTATGTTTTATTTATTATGTTTTTGAAAAATAAAAATTTAGATCAACTTTTTCATCGACGCTACCTTCGCGTCACCGTACAATATTCAGCCCATCACAATGGGAGCGGATTTCGTTATGCATAGCTGGTAGAAAAGCTAGCATAAACTTCAATTTTCTAAGTTTCAACTTTTAGCTCGAAATATATCGGAGGTCATACCGACGTGATCGGAGGGTGTGTTACGGTTAGAGACGAGGAAAATTGGAAGAGGCTGAAACTCCAACAATTAACCACAGGAAGCGCTGCGGTAAAATTAGCATATTTTATTTTTTTTTGTTGTTTTTTCTAATTTTGCTAACTTTAGGCCCCATTCGAAGCATCACTTTTGGCTAGAGGCTTGAAAACCCTAGCTCTGAGAGTGGATCGAATCTCAGATAACGCACTGGAAATTGCGAAACATTTAGAGAAGCACCCCAAGGTTTTCTTAAATTAGCACATTTTTAAAATAAAAAAAATCAATTAGGTTACACATGTTTGGTACCCGGGTCTGGAATCGCACCCAGGGCATAAGTATGCGAAAGATTTTCTGAGAAAGTACTCGGGAATGATAGCTTTTGACGTAGGAACCGCGGAAAATGCCGTCAAGTTTATTGAGGTAAATTTCATATTTTGAAATTTTGGAGAATTCCCAATTTAGGCTCTAAAAATTATCATCCACGCGGTATCTTTGGGAGGTACTGAATCTTTAATCGAACATCCTCTATCGATGTCTCACGGAAAAGAACTCTTAAGACACGAATTTGCGGCCGAAGTCCCGGAGGGAATGCTTAGATTTAGGTAGACTTTATTTAAAATTTTTTAAAAATCTCGAAAATTTTATAATATCTAAATTATCTTTTTTTGCAAAAAAAAATCAATTTTAGCGTCGGCGTGGAAAATGTCACAGATTTGATAAAAGACCTGGATCAGGCGCTGCAAAAGATCTAGTAAAATTTTCGAATCCGATCAAAATAGAATTTTAATATAGTCACACTTCATTGCATGATTTAGACTACCGTTTCACATTTCGAATAAATATATAAAACAATAATAAATATGTTTAACTCATATTTTTCTAAGCTCTTTAAAGAAGAAAGATGTCCTTTTCAATGTGTCAAATGGATCTGATTTCTTGCTCGTTGTCTAAATTTTCTGAATGTCTCATTTTGATTGTTATGATCATTCCTATAATTGTTTCCGATAATAAAACTACGGAAAAAGAGTAAGTTGTCTAAAAATTCTCATAAAAATTAGGGATTTTTAGAACTTTTTTCCCCATTCCTAAGCCGAAAATATCGCTTGTGATAGATTTGGTGAGGGGTAATTTTGAAAAATTTCTAAAATCTAAATGATTGAAAGTTTTAGATTAAACAAAACTTTATAGTCACTAGAATTCAAACTTCAAAATTGAAGTTACCTAATCATACCGATCCTGAATAATGCCGATTTATCACTCAACTGTATACCGATAAAAATCCGCTGAACAATATAATGAACCTGATTATGTATTTTAGAAATCTCTAATTTTTTGTTAAACTGTTCAAATTTTAAGGTAGAAATTATATTTACCAAAGAGTTGGCAACCCCACCAATGAAAACATTTAAATTATTCTGAGTGAAATTGAGCATGATTAATTTTTATTTTTTCACTTCTTTAAATTTTAGTTTTTTAGGAAATGGTACTCTACTGTATATACTGTATGATTCTGGATTATCCGTTATTCAAGCAGTATTTTTTTAGAGTTTTTGAGTGTTGGATCGCATTTGGTAAAATCTGCGTCTTTTACTTTCCCTATGTTATAAGATATGAAAATGCCAGAGTATGACCTCTCCCATTTCTGACTAGATAACCATAAATCATGGTTGCGATATAGATAAAGAGATAGCTAAATTAGTGGGAACCTTTTCGGGGGATATAGGAAAAGAATATCTTATGCCCAAATAAAAAGTAATATGGGCTTAGGCCGCTCTAGACCTTTGAGATAAAAATCTGGGAGCGATTGAATGAAGAAAACGGTTTTGGGCTAAGATGGCATCTATAAAATGTCTTTTGAAAAATAGTAATTTGAAGTTTGATCTTGAAAGTGCAAAAATTTGGATTGCCATGTCATCAATGTGTACTCTAGAACGTTTAATACTATCACCGGGTACCTGGAAAAATTTGGAGTCGAGATTTGGAGCCTCCAAAAATCTTTGTTAAAACTTTTTAGGTCACTTTTATCAACATTGAGCAAACTGGTAGTGAGTTTCGTGAAGGCTGTAAAAGAAGCGATAAAGAAAAATATGAAGGTTTGAAATAAAATTTTTTAGAAGTTTTAAACAAATTTGCGAGATGATCTTCGTGGAGGTGATATAGCAAATCCATCTATGGTCGTTCCAGATTTGAAGGGCACTATTGCTGTAGCTCATAAGCATAAGGTATGTTTTATTTATTATGTTTTTGAAAAATAAAAATTTAGATCAACTTTTTCATCGACGCTACCTTCGCGCCACCGTACAATATTCAGCCCATCACAATGGGGGCGGATTTCGTTATGCATAGCTGGTAGAAAAGCTAGCATAAACTTCAATTTCCTAAGTTTCAAATTTTAGCTCGAAATATATCGGAGGTTCAGTAACAATTAATACCGAAGATAAGCGGAAAAACAACCTGAACCAAGTCTTCTTAGGGAGCGCGATGGTAAAATTTTATTTTTAATTTAGGGTTCCTTTGAAGCCTCTCTATTAGTTCTAGGCCTGAAAATTCTAGGGCTAAGATTTGATAGAATTTCTGATAATGCTTTAGTTATTGCTAAACATTTAGAGGTCATAAAAGGTGCAAATTTTCAAATACTTGAACTTGTAGATCAAAAAAGTAAACTACCCCGAGTTAGAATCTAGTCTAGGTCATACATTTGCGAAGAAAGTTTTGCGGAAATACTCTGGAATGATCGCGTTTGATGTGAGTTCAGCGAATAAAGCGCGGAAAGTTATTTGGGTTGGAGAACTTTAACTTTTATATATCTTTTTTTATTTTAATTTTAGTCCTTAAAAATCATCGTTCGTGCCCTGTCTCTAGACGCTACTGAATCCTTAATCGAGCACCCGTTAACGATGACTCACAGTAAAGAAACAATGAAAGACAACACATGCCGTTATTATTCCTGAGGGCTTGTTGAGATTGAGGTTAGTTTGATCAATTTTTTTATTTTTATTAAATCTATCACATCCTCTAAAACTCGGATAATTTGATAAGATCACGGATTTTTTTTTATTTTAGAGTCAGCATCGGAAATGTCACTGACCTAATTGCTGATTTAGACCAAGCATTGGATAAAATTTGATCAAGAAGTAAACTAATTTGACTTACCATTTTTTATTTTAGAAAATACGCTGGATAATTAGCATAATCTAATAATAATAATTTAGAAAATTACAGGAATACAGGCTTAGCTTTGGTAACCTAGCTTTATGAGCCTTCGCATAATGCGTCATTATAGCCAAATCACCAAAGGGAAGCCAATTTAATAATAAAAAAATTTTTAAATCGATTTTCTTCAGAAAATAACATTTGTACTGTATGATGAAAATTTAAGGGTGGAAAATTGATAATTTCGAAATCGTCACAAATGGTGATAACTGTAAATTTCAGGGGAAATATCATTGGGAAGGGATGAAAAGTCGAGGGGGTGAAATTTGAAATTTTCACAACACATTCAGAGGAAAGGGAGTGGTGGCAAGCAAGAGGTCCAGGTATGGGAGGGAGCGAATGTTAGAGTAAGAGAGGAACAGAGAAAAAGAGTAGCCAGACCCTCGCCAAGGTTAAATCTGATCTTAACGGTAGATAGCACGCAGATAGGTTAAGTCGAGAGAGAAAATCAAGAAAAACACATCGGTACCCCCGAAAATATTTTTGACCGCATTTTCGAAAATAAAAACAAAATTTCCAGCAAAAATCTTTGAACTCTCGAAACAGCTCTAGACACATGAGGATTTGGAAAAATCTTATCTTATCACTATTTTTCCCTAGGTCTCTAAGATATAAGAACTATTTCCCCACCACATGCGCATTTCTGTTTGGTCTGTCTTCTAGGCTTCCGAATGTGTGCTCGAAATTCCGGGGTCCGGTTTTTCGTCGATGGAAAAGAAAAATAGAGTCCATGGTCAAATCAAAGAAAGAGAAAGAAAGGAAGTGCACTTTCTTAGAAAGTCTTTCCGTTTCTAAATCTTCGATTTTTGGAAAAGAAAATAAAGAAAGAACAAATTACCGAACTGGCCTTAAAATATCTTTAGGAAATAGTATAGAAATTTAGATATCTCGGATATATAATATCTTGATCTGATAGGGAATAAATGAATTGAGCGTTTCTGTAGGTTGACCCGATACGGAAATGAAAGAAAGAAAGAGGTTATGATCTCCCTCTATTTCTCATTCTCTCACCGTAATCAAGCCCAATCGTAAATGAAATCATAAAATAGCCCAGCCGACTTTCAATTACCATCCCTTATCATTGGGACACAGAATGTGGCAATTTAATGGGAGTGGTCAAAATAAGTGGGTTTTTGCGAAGAGGAATGTAACTGTCAAATGGGGTTAGGGTGTGACAGGAAAATGTTCAACTTCCAAAAATATGTCAGTCATTTTTCTCGGCCTATCTTTCAACATACGAGGTAAGTGAATGAAGGTCAATCTTACCTAAAGGTCAAAATCTACGCAATTTTACGAAGATTTATAGAAATTTCTCGAAATCTTGGGAACGAATTTTAGAAGTCTCCTCCAAAAATTTTAGCAAATAGGAAGATGGTGTCTTGGAAAAGTGCCTAGAGCAAAAGAGTCGGCGGAGACATTATTGTTTCGACTTTTTCTGTCTGTTTGTTAGCTTTTTCTATCTTTCGCGTCTCCTATTTTCGCGCACTATTGTTCGATTTTATCTTTTCCCCTCCAAAATCTAGATTCGCTCATGTACTGTCCATTCGTTTTGCTCTCAGTTTGGTCTCGAAGCGATTTCTGTTTCTCTATTCTCTCTAACACTCCCCCAACTATTTCTCCAAATTAATCAGCCCCTAGTTTGTTTTTGCCAATGTCAACTACGTCACAGAGAATTATCGCAATTTGGCATCTGTCTGGCTTCTTCCAATCTCTCGAATTTGCAAACTATCTTCATTTTTCTCCATCTTTTACATAGTAACACCTAATTTAGTCGAGTTTTATAACAATCACATTTCAGATTAGTTGTAAATCTTTGCGGTGTATTTTGCACCAACAATGGAAACCTTTATTCTCTGAAAATATCGGAGTCCGAGAAAAGTTGAACATAAAAAATTACAGTAACCAAAAACCTCGACCTTACAAAGTGGAAAATTTAAAACTAGAAAACGTTTTCTTTTAAGAAAAAACCTTTTTTTAAATAAAAGCTTTTGAAAAGAATATGAAGTCGTTCGTAAATTATTAGTCCTTTGAAAAACGAATGATCTTCATAAGAATGAAACATGAAAAGGCTGAACCTTAACGAAGAATAAATGATTTTTTTTGGGATTTTTGTAGATTTTTTCTCGAAATGAATTTTTTTAGAGCTTCGTCTCCTGATGATCATCTTGAAGGTACAATTCTTGAAGCATATGATTTTTTTCGGCTCGAACACTTTTCAACCGGAATAAATTCGGCGACAAAGTACTCAAAACCTGATAAAACACAGATGTATCCGGCCTTGTAGGCCCAAGAAAATAATGTTTAAAAAATTAGAGAAAAAATGAAGATCGACTAAATAAAAAAAATCACTAGACTATTCAAAAAATTAAGATATAAAAATCAGACGTTGCAACGTTTTCCAACCGTATGAAATGAAATGGTGTGCCTTATCGAGAGACGAAAAAGAGCATGCCTTCTTTTCGTCCCTCGAAAATGTCCACTATCTTTTTTCATGCAGTTAGCCGCGCGGTTCGAAAACATTGCAAATCTGAGAGGTTTGCATAAATACAAAATAATTATATCAATGTTCTATGTATAGAGGCAGAACGGTTGTATGGGTGGGGTGGGAAAAGAGGCAGAATGGTTGTATACTAAATTGACGTTGACTTCTCTATGAGAATATCAAGAGAAAGAATCTGGGCGTACTACTCAAAAGTTGTCTGAAAGCTATGTGGAGGACAGCATAAAATCGCTACCGAATCAAATAGTTTGAAAAAAAAAATGTATAAATTCGTCCTGCTGATTTTTTTCAGAAAAAAATAATAAATGTTAAAATCAACAGGATGAACTGTTGTGAATTATGGAAAATGGCGAAATAACGTGAAAGTTTGTAAAATTCGAGAATTTTTGACATCGATATTTCGCCACAAAAAAATTTCATAAGGTGCTGGGCAAAATCAACAAATCGCTACTCCGTCACAATTCTATTAAACTCACCAGAAAATCATATAGAAATTTTGTGGAAATACGGGAAATATTCCCGGGGAAAAAGCAATACTTACATAGGAAATTTTGCAAAATGACTGCCACCAAAACTAGCTACCGGCATTGGGAAAAATAAGTTTTAGAATAAATGTCACTATATGTTTTAGAGCAATGTATCACTGGGTTCAAGAATAGATTACCTAATAAGCGTATTTTTCAAATCAAGTGAAATTTCTGAAATTTCAAAAATTCACCTAATTCATAGAAAAGCATCACAATGTTGGGGTAAATATATCGCCGTTTAAAAATGATTAGATTCTAGGTAAGGGTAGATATCACTCGCCATTTCGCTGCGGTAATTTTTGCGCTTCCTCTAAAAGCGTACTCGGCGAAATGACGTTGTTAAAAGATAAGGACACCGTTTTTAGTGGACTATTTTACCGGGGGACTCGAAATTAGTTAGCACATCTTTCGTAAAGAAGTAAACGGGTATTTTGACAAGCGTCGTTTCACGAAGAATTTTGAAAAGTAGCATCAAGTTTAAAAATCAATAAATATGCTAATTTCCAGAACAATCGCGATTTATCCGTATTCGATGCACATTTTCAATGTCTGTCTTCTGGGCGAGGAGATTACGGTAAACGAATTCAGCATAGAAAAGCGAATTTCGGGGAAATCCAGTAAGTTTTAGCGACTCGATGAGTCCAAATAGGGGAATAAAATAGTTTAGAATAAAAATACAAAATACCAGGGCGATAACGATAGCGTAGAACCTAAATTTACTGGGATAATTTGAGTAATTTTAAAAATTTCATACAACTGCATTTATTAGAGCAGTGCACACCACATGAAAGTGAAAGAGAAATCATTACTAACCACAACGGATAGATCTAGGAAACTAGATAGATAAAACCAAACCTTTTAAGCCGTAATTTGAGCTAAAGACGTTGCTGGGAAATCGCTTTTTGGATGTTTGCAACGTCCTTTTCCCAAAGAACGGTCTAAAGCACATTCACCAAATAGGGAAAAATTAGCTGTGATAAAACGTCCAAAACCAAAACCGACTGACAAAAATAAAGAAGCATACAACTTTTATGAAACCGGGATTTTCTAAGTCCAGAAAAAGAAAATCCCGGTTTCAAGCGTAAATAGGTGAAAATCAACTCAAATAGTTTGAGAAATTTAAAGTGGGTTTAAACATTAAAAACGGATAAAACTTAAACGGTGCTGTTGCGTTTTGAAAAAAGAACACTCACAAAATAAGTCACAAGAAGCGGGATAAAACATTAAAAAACGAATTTTTCCTTGGTTAAAAAATAAAACGAATTTTCGAAATTAGTTTGTCTTTGGTGACTACCATTTCCAGATGTATAGAATATGTGAATGGACATGCGAAATTAAATAACGAACTAATGCTGTTTATGAGTGTAGCAAACTTGCAAAAATATAAAGTATCGGGAAATTTAAAATTTTGAAATTTTTTTTGAAAAACTTTGGATAAAATACCGATACGACCATTTTTCTTAAATTCAAATTTTGGCGCTGTGTTACAGTGTCAGAAGCACGCTTAAGCAAACATCAATAATATCACAACTTTAGGATAACAAAGGCCAGAGGTAGACTTGCAAATTTTTAGGGTATATTTCTTTTCGTGTACAAACTAACCTTTTTGCAAAGCGACGCGCAGGGCGCCAATTTTGAAAATCGGGGCGAAAAATCAGAAAACGCGAATGCAGCTGTGGCCGAAATCCACGACGTACACGCGACCATCTGCAAAAGGAGATCAATTTATTTTAGAAAGAGATCATATTTTTCTAAAAAAAATCAGTTTTTGTCCTTTTCCTCACCCGGGGCGATAGCCAAATCAGTGGGTCTGTCAAGCAGAGGCGGATCGAGGTTGGGCACGCCGTTCAGGTTGTTCAGAAACGCGGTCTGGAAATTTTCTTTTTTAGATTTCCAGCTTTCCAAATAACATTATATTTCTTCAAAACTTTCAAAACCCATTTTCTCTAAAAAAAAAAAAAACTATTATTTTTCTTTCAGATGCTCTTTAGATTTTTACTTTTTCTATTCTCTTTCAACAGTCTTTTTTAAAAATATTTCTCTAAAAATTCTTTATTCTTTCCAAACCTTCGAACTCGGCAACAGCCCACCGGGTCCATAGCTGGCTAGGGACAGGGATCCGTGCGTGCCTTGCGACGAGCCTAAGCTGGTGGTCGTTGTGGTGGCCGAGAGGATGGTGGACGGACTCGACATGGAGATGTTGCCTCCGTGATTCGCGTTCAACGAGAACAACGAGGGCGGCGAGATAGGTGTCTGCTGCTGTTGAAGTGGCGAGATCGTGGTGCCTGGAAATGTTTCATTTTTACTCAGAAATTTTTAGATTTATCTCGCAGAAAACGAAATGTTTCAATTTTTGATCAGACTTCTCAAAACACGATCCGCAAAAATAGTACATCTTATCGAAAGGAAAAAAGACGACACGCTCTTTTCCTCTCTTAATATGTCATAATGTTTCTGCGGGTCGGATTTTGAGAAGTCTGTTTTCGATTTTAAAGATGTTTCTTTTAATTTTATTCTTTCCACGTACCATTATGAAATGGTGATGGCAGGTCGTAGTGGCCGCCGAACGCGTTGGGCGGCGTGTTCGGCGGAGACGCAGAGGAACCACCGTTGATGCTTCGAGGCAGTGAGCCGGGTAGCGGCGGAGGGGGTTCGCTGAAAATTTCTACTTTTTACAAGTTTAACAAAAAAATCCACCTGTCATTTTTAATTGACTTGATGTAATTGCTATTATTTAAAAGAAAAAAAGTGATTTAAATAAATTTTCTGCCATTTTTTTTCTTTTTATTAAAAATCATCCCCACCCCTCTGACCTGAACTGAGCGATGAGGGGATGAGCCGACGAGTGTCCATTCATGGATCCGATCGAAGAGGATTTGGCCGAGTTGGGGGCGGAAATGGCGAGAGCCGCCAAATTCGTGACGTCGACGGCTTGCGACGACTGCCCGAACACCGCGATGCAACGATACTCGTCCGGAGTGAATACCTGAATTTTTCAATTAAACATATTTTTTTTACTTTATAGATTCTTTTGAAAACTTCTAACTATTAATTTTTATTTTTAAAAAAATAGCTTATTCATGTTTCTTACCTGGATTCGATTATTCTTCGAGTCGCAGACGAGAATGTTGCCCATTTGGTCGATGGCCATCCCCTGTAATCAAAATTTTATTTTTTCAAGCTCAGAATTCCCTTTAATAATCTCAAAATTCATTTTTATACCTGGGGTCGCATGAACTGGCCCCCATCGGTACCCTCAGATCCGAACACTTTTAGCTCGTTTGGGTAGCCAATCTTCGGCAGGATCGCGACGCGGTGGTTGTTGAAGTCGCTGGAAAAAATTTATTTTATTATTTTTTTTCTAAAATTTGATTTTATATTTTTAGTTTTTTGTTTTTTCAAACTTACGTGACCATGACATTGTCGTCGCGCGTGAAGACGATCCCTCTCGGGGAGTCAAGGTTCTTGAAGAAGTAGTTGTGCTCGTAGCCGACTTTGCGTAGGAACTGGCCGGACGCGTCGAAAATCTGACATTTTGTTCGTTTTTATTTTTCAAAATATTTGTGTAATTTTGTATTTTTGTCATTTTTTTTTAAATACGTTTTTTAGTTTTCCATTTTCCTTACCTGAATCCTGTGGTTCCTCGTGTCAGTGACGGCGATGTGATTGAACTGATTCGTCGCGACGCCCCACGGATAGTTGAAATGCGAGTTCTGACGACCTCGGCAGCCGAACTGCAAAAGAGATCAATCTTTCCAAAGGGATCTTGTCTCAGCTTACCTCCAGAATGAACTCGCCATTCTCCGTGAACACTTGAATTCGGTGGTTGTCTTTATCCGCCACGATGATGTGGTTCTGAAAGAAATCTTTTTCTTTTCGAAAGAGATCCAATTTTTCGTACGTGAGAATTCACACAGACGCCGGCAGGTCGGTTGAATTGACCTTTCGCGTTGCCCGAAGTGCCGAATTTCGTCAGGTACTTGCCGTCCTTGTTGAAGATCTGAAATTGTTTAAAATTTTAATTCCTTCAAAATTTCCTTTTCTTCCATGAGTGCATTGTTTTTGTTCAAAAGTGCACTTTTTTAAAGTTTTCTTTCACACCTGAATCCTGTTGTTGCTTCTATCAGCGACCACGACGCGATACCTCTTGTCGATCACGATGCCCCACGGCCTACACAGCTGTCCGTCACCACTTCCTGAAAAAATCCAGGTTTTATAACTTTGATTTTTGTTTAATTTTCTAGAACACAATTTTCCCTAGCCTATCATTTTTTCTAGAACGTATTAACTTTTCTAGTTTTTTTCCTAAACTTGAACTTTTTCTTTCTTCTTTTCCAGAATTTGGTTAGTTATCCTCAATTTTTCAGAACATCAGAAACTTTCCGAACCCTCGGATCCGAACGAGAAAAGCGGCCCGTTCTGCATTATCTCGGCGTAGTCCCTGCCTGCAGCTGAGGTCGAGCGAATTTGCGACGGCTCTGGACAACCGTTTCTCGCATTCGGCGTTCCGTTCCTGAAACAAACATTTTTTTTTTTTTTTTTCAAATGCTATAATTTCCAAGGCACATTTCTTCATAACCTACTCGCGAAAAATGTATATCTTTTCATTCCTCTAGAACCTTCTACATCTGTTCCCGACTGTTTTAGTTTCAGCATTTCGCCCGACTAACCCGATGGAGTGTCCGTCGAAGGTGATGTTGAGCCGATTGAGGTTGTTGAGGTTGAGCTGTCCATTGCCGGGCAGAGGCAGAATGCCGAAGAGAATCGCGTTGCCGCCGTTCAGCGCCGCGGGCAACTGGCTGTTGAATCCGCCATTCATCGAGTTCTCGCGGAGCAGCGACGGCACACCGCATCCGTTTGAAGGCTGCACCGAGACGTCCGTGACGGTTGGCGTAATCGCGCTCTGGGATTTTTACTTGATTTATTTCGAGTTGTTTCTTGAATTGTTGTTTTCTTGTAGTTTTTTTCCTTTAGAAATGCCTGAAGAAATGAAATTTTATTCTTTTTCCGATACCATGGAGATCCTGCTGTGGTTGTTGTTGTTGTTGATGGGTGGTGTCGGGGGCGTGGCCGCGTTGGCTTGGCGGATGATGCCCGACTGTGGCTGACTCTGTCCGACCGCCGCTGGAGCTGCATTGTTGTACGCAAGGACCGAGTGGTCCCTCGTCAGCTTCACTCGCTTATGGGCGTCCTTGCACGGCTCGCACAGGTAGTCGTCGCAATCCCTGCAGTGATACAGGGCGCTGAAAGTTATTCTCTTTCCAGTTTTTTAACCCGAATTTTCCTGAAGAAAAACGTCTAAATTTGTGTTACTATTTTGCAATTTTGAATTTTAAAATTTGCTCTTACACAGGTCTCTCCTCGCAGGTGCAGAATCTGAGATTTGGCGGGGTGCCGATGAGAGCGACGTCCGCTGCCAGCGGGTGGCCGAGCTCGTTGCCGATCGATGTGGCAGGAAGCGGAGGCGGGGCGCTCTAAAAATTCTTGTTAAAATATCTTTTTTAAGGCTTTTGTTTTTTTTTATGAAGAGTCATTAGAAAATCTACACTAATCTTATCATTTTTTTTGTAAATAAATTCTCTGATATTTCGAAGGGGTATTTTTTTTTGCAATTTCCTAACTAAATTTTCAGACATCCTATTAGTTTTTCTAGTTTTTTTTCCCATTTTCTGATGTTTTTTTCTTTTTCTTATCGTTTTCGCTCGCACCTGCTGAATGTTGAAAAGGCCTGCGATTGGCGCCACGCCTCCGTTCGTGTTGCCACCGCCGTTGCTCAGACTCGATCCGTTCAGGCTCGGGAAGAACGACGATGGGTCGAGGGCCATCTGTAATTTTTAATTTTCAAGGTATTTTTTAAAGCTACTTTTCTCATAAATATTTTCTGTAATTTAATATTCTAACAAGATGCTTTATTGGTTTTTTTTTCAATTTTTTAAATTTCTAACTTCCAGACTTTTCGAAACTCGACCCGCAGAAAAATGGTGCGTAATATTGAAAGAGGAAAAGAGCACGTCGTGTTTCTCGTTCGAAACGATGTGCTATCCTTTCTGCGGATCGCGTTTTGAGAAGTCCGATAACCTCCGACAGCAGATTGGCAAAGTGGGTGTCGGCCTGGTGTGCGACTCGATTCGAATGATGACCATTCGTCCTAGCCAGCGACAGACCGCTGAAGTTCTCGGTAAGGGAGTCCGTCTGAAAATTTTTCTTTACCTTTAATAAATATTATTTTTAGAAATTTTATGTTATTTTTTTAATTCATCAAAATCTCAAACTTTTTCCTGAAAAGTTGTCTTCGCTTTTTCAATTTAAATTTGTTTTTTCGAAACGAACCAATCCGCCAAGATTGCTGAGACTAACGATGGATGGGGCATTGTCGATAGAGTCGATGGCGCTCCTGTCGATTGCACCCCTGCTCCCATTGATCCCCGTCGTCGCGGCCTCGTTGTTCTTCCAGATGTCCGCCCCGAACGCCGACGCCGACGTCGAGAAGCCCAGGTTCGGCATCAGAGGCTGCGAGTGCGCGACTCTCAAACGTTTTTATTCATTTTTAAAAATACGTTTCTTATAGAAAAAATACGAATTTTCTGTTTTCTTGATAGAATAAAATCAAGGGTTTTGCAAAAAATAAAATGATTTTTAAAGCCATCGAATTGCTGAGTTTTTTGAAAGGAAAAAAATCAAAAAGAAGGAAAAAGAACAAATTCGGAGAAAATCAGACAATTCGGTTCAAATGAAAACGACTCGCGGGAAATGACAGTGATCGAATGAAAGGGGAGCTGCAAAATAAGAGCAAGTGGACATTTTCAACGCTCGAAGAATGATACAGTAAACTCGGAAAATTTCAAAAATTGGAGCCAAATGTTCAATTTTTGTGAAAAATAGTTAGTTTAATCCAACCTGACTAATAAAGCATAGGTAAATTCTCTCATACTCATACACGTGAATATCTCTTTCTTATTTCCTACGAGACTAGTGCCAATCAAAAAAGGGACGGAAAATGTTCCATTCGTATATTTCGTCTCGTGATTTTGGAACTCACCAATATACTCGAAAAACCGACTAATAGTTGGAATAATCGCGTACACAAAAGATTCTAGGAACTAGTTCTAGAAAAGTTGCAATTTTTGCATGAAGTTGATAGTTTGAGAAGTTCTAGAACATCGATTCAAAAGGAAGCGTCAAATTTTCTCTCTTCTCGTTTTTCCTGCTGAAACTCTAGGGCCGTTTTGGATGGGGGTATGAAAAAATGGGGAGAAACTTGTAAAAAAGGGACATTTCTCGAAAAATTGCGAGAGTAGTGGAAACCAGGACCGGACGGAAATCAGAATTTGAAAAACTCGAAACCAAAATCGAAAGTCCGACCAAAAATTTTTCGGAACCGAGATCGGAACTTCCGCTCATTCCTGGTGGAAATGCGAAAATTTAGCGCGAAACAGATTTGTCAAAACGTGACTTGCAAATCACCCCGTAGAAAAATAGTGTACCTTTCTGAGAGATTAAGAAGATATACGCCCTTTTTCTCTCGATATGGTACACTATTTTTCTGTGAGCCGATTTGCGGGTTCTTGTGGATCGAAGTTTGAGGTCTGGCGCGAAAATTGATATGTTATGGTGTATTACTTTGAAACATATAAAAAACTATCTCGGGGTAGGAAAAGGGAGGAGGCAGGGAAATGTTTTTGTAGGGCTGAAAACCGGGAAAATAGCGAAAAAAAAACGCCACAGAAATTCACTAAAAGTGCAAGCAAATAACAGGAAAAATAGGAAACGAATTTTATTTTAAAAAAAAATAAATAGAAAAACGATGATACTAAAAATTCGAATGAGTCAGAATAGAATTATGAAAGGGCTACAGTAATCCTGAATCTAGAAGGCACCAAAGTGAGAAATTTCAGGAGATTTAATTTCATTTTAGATATCGATCTTTGGATATCGAAAATTTCTTGAGGGTGGATTTTTGAAGATCAATCGAAAAAAAAAACTTGAAAGAAAAAATAAAAGTTCTAGAGCTCGAAAAAAAACGTCTTATAAATTGGATGCAGCTAAAAATGGAATTTAAAACTGAGTCAAAGTTTTTCGGATCTAGAAAATCCAAGAGAAAATCAGAGAATTCTCGATATGACCGAGCACCGTGCTGGTGAAAATCGGGAAATGAGCTCTACTATTCGAAAGGAGAGGTTTGAGGGAAAATACTCGTTTTTTTATGGAATCGTTTCGGTCCGTGTGATGCTAAAAACGCGGTGCCCCCTACTTTGCCCGTATAAAAGTGCAAGTTTTTTTATGAACGAAGGCCGAGCGAGGAGATGAGAAGAACGCGGAAATAGTGCTGGAAGGGACGAAATGCAGCAGCGCGATGCAGAAAATGCGCCTCTCAGCACACCACCGACAGGCCTAGGTCCCCCCTTCCTCCTTTCGGTCGCCAGCCCGGCTCGCAAAAAACACCCCTACCCCAGCCAGTCCCACGAAATAGCGCCCCAAATCGAGAGACACCCGAGTGAAAAATCGACAGAGAGCGAAAAAATCCGCCAATCTAGAGGCCGAAAGAACGAGAAATACGCGAAACATTGCAGGGGAAGAGAGGAAGAAAAAACTCAGGAGGAATGGTTTTTATAAGAGCGAGAGACGCAGGCACACACTGCGGTTCCACTAGGAAAAAATCGGACCGAGAGAAAAAGCGGAAAATGAGAAAATAGCGAGGAATTGATAGAGACAAAAAGTCGCAAAGTGCGGAGACGCAGAGGATTCGGCGCCTTTTTCCCTGAGGATAGGGGCGAACGTCAACTAAAAAACTACACCCCTACCAGGCCACCCTTAGAAATATGCGCGCAAATTAGAGAATAGAGTATCGGAAAAGGAGAGAGATAAAGAAAGCGAACGAAGAAATAGTGTGAAAAAAGATAAGTATAGAGGAAGAAAGAGTGGAAAAGCAAAAAGAAAAGAAATAAAAAGTGGAGAGGGAAAGGATGAAAAACAGAGGAAAGAAGATGGAAAAATGAAGAAATAGCAAACATTGCGAGAGAGAGAGAGAAGGGATGAAAATTCCCACATAAAAACTCAGGCCCGTATGCACTTTTATAGCAAAAAACTGTTCTCTTCATCGAAGAAATGTGTATTAGTGTGTTTTTATGTGAATGAAGTAGGCCTCTTATGATGAAAGGAAGGAAGATCATTCTTTCTTTCTTTGTTTTCAGAGAAACACATAGAATAAAGACTGTAAAGAGGTGATCTTCGCATAGTTTATTTCTTTCCTATCGTAAAACCCCAAATTAAAACTGAAAAATTTATATTTTTCAATCTCATAGTCTTATTTTAGAGAAAAAATCGAATTATTCCAATCGCGATAATTCTCCATCTGATGATAGTAAAAAAATTAGAATAAAGGATAAGTATGCTCTGAATGCTCTAAAGGATGAATAAAAAATACTTCCTACTAAACAAGGAGATGATGAAGATGATCTTATTAGAGTAATGGATACAAATTAGATATTTGAAAGATGAAGTTCTATAATAGGGCACTTCTATTTTAGGACGACTCATAGGTCTAAGATAATTGTTTTATTTCCAAAAATGAATAAAACGAGTTTTAGCCGGAGTCCAATAGGCTTCTTGTAAAAGCCGTACACTAGCAAAATAGGAATGAGGGAAGGGGCTCGGTAGGCTGGCTAACGTTTTTTTTTTTCTAGAAATACCCTGCGCATGCTGCTCATCATTTTGAGACCAAACATAGCCTACCTTCCCTGCCTCTATCCCTTGTATACAGTCATATAGATTTGACGAGTGTACGGCTTTTGCAAGAGGCCTTCTTCGTTTTCGACCGCTATTTATTCATTTTCGATTTTCTTTTTTTATTTTTTTATTTCTCGAAATCACGGTAAATCGTGTGCAAAACACTGTGAACTCACGCTGTATACTAATTTCTCTTCCTTCAAGGACTACTGTAACTCGCTATCCTCTAAAATTCACTCCGCCCCTTTTTCTTTTCTCATGCGTTCTCCTTTGCAATTTTACGAAGTTAGAATTCTTGGCCAACTTTGGTATTGAAAATTCGATTTTTCTAAACTATTTTTTGCTAAAGATAGAACATCTCAGGGTTTCGATCGAGCCGGCCTGAAAAATGGCTGAAGAGCAACCGATCCGTCCTGGCCAGCCTGTGGTAACTGGACTCAGCCCAACGGAAGGTCGGTCCTCAATTTCTTGCGAAATTTTATTTTTCAAAATAAAAATGCCTTTTTTGAGAACATTCTGAAAAAAATTAAAAAACCTTGAATTTGCTTTTCTTCTGAAACTTTCTGCAAATTTTATTCTGGGAAAAGGTGAATTTAAAGAATTTAAAAGTTCTCGCAAGATATTAATTTCTTTTAGATTTACCCATTTTTCTAGGGATTTATAAATTTCAGGAAACCCGGGCACAATCGTGACAATCCGAGGTGAGAATCTCGGAAACGAGCAGAGCGACCTGCTTATGCTAATTATTTGCGGGATCGATTGTCTGCATACAGCGAGGTACTTTTTTTAAAACTAAATTTTTCAAACATAATTTTCCCGAAAAGTTCTTTTTGGTTTATCCCTTGAAGAAATGAAAATTTAAAAAAATCCCTCAAAAAATGACAAAAAAAATCTAACTTTCCAAACTCAGATGGAAAAGCGCCTCGAAAATCGTGGCGCGAATCGGTCGGGCAAATCGGGGCCTGGGCGAGGTGAAAATCGCGACGAAATCGGGCGGCCGCGGCGTGTCGAACGTGAAATTCCGTGTCCTGATCAGACAAATCGGCCCCACCGAGGAGTCACCCGTCTGGGTCGACGAAACCACGACCGTCCCCGGCAGAGGGGTGATTTTTCGTTAATTTTCTTAGGAAAAATCAAAATAATAACCTTTTTACTCGAAGTTTATTGAAGAGAAACCTTTGTTCGGTATTCTTTGAACAGAAAATCGAAAAAAAAAACTTATCCTCTTTTTCTCTCTAAAATCTGCTAGAAAGAATGCTAATTTTTCACATCACACAAAAGATTTGGTCATTTTGCAGAAAAATGACTCAAAGGTTGTGGACCTCGAAAAGCTCTATCTGTGTATTTATTGTTTAGAGTGTTTGAAAATGACCATTTAACAAACAAGAAATACAAATTTCCAGGAAGTGGCCGAAGTGATCGATAGCTCTGGCGAATATGACGCTCTGGGTTTGAAGCCCCAACGACGGCTGGACTCTGCCGCAGTCGCGAGAGAATTTCCTGACTCTTCGAGCGACCTGAGAATGGTGAACTTCAACCCACAAATGTACCTCCTGGAAAATCACGGCGAGACTTCGTACGATTTAAAAAAAATTTCTCCTTAATCTCTATTTTTTAGATTAGACGATCTGAGAAGAGCTATGGTGAACATGGAACGAGCCAAACTAGAGGACGTCAAAAAGAACGAGAACATGCATAAGGCATTTTAAACTTATTTGTTCAGAAAAGAACGAAAAATTCAGGCAAATCTTTATTCGCTGATAGACTGCATGGAAACTCTGGCAAGACTGCATGAGAGAATCGAGTCTAAGCACGGCAAAAAAGAATACTCCAATATCAGGAAGGTTGAATCTCAGGTGAAATTGTATTTTTTTTATTTTTGGAAAGAAAAACTAACTTCAGATAAACGAGGCGAAAACCAAGGCCGAGTCCGTTTTCCACGACGTTTTGTCCAGGAAAGATCGGGCCGACGCTACCAGAAATGCCCTGTCTTTGATCACGAGAAACAAATTCCTCTTCCTTCTTTCGAGGAGCATCGATGAGAATATGAAGAAGGTTAGAGTCATATATCTTCATCACTAGGAGATGAGAAAGGTGCAAGGTATTCAATTTTGAATTTTTAGGGCGAATACCTGACGATTTTGAACGACTACACGAGGGTTAAAGCCATTTACAAGGATACCAACGTCCAGCTTTTCAGAGAAGGTGATTTTTTTTCTATTTTCCAAAGAAAAATAAAAACACATTCAGTTCTCATCGAATTGGACAAGAAAATGGACGCTTTCAAGGAAGAAATGAAAAGGAAACTGATTTTGGAGACCCCCGTTAGCTATGAGGAACAGAGCAAACTCATCAAGTATTTGAAGGTAGGAAACAAGTGTTGAAAACATACAAATTTTTTTATTTAAATTCAGATCCTGGACCCGAATTCCGATCCGGCCTGGGACTGCATTGAATCCTACTACCGATGGCTCGAGAAGATGCTCTGGGATCTGCAAACGGACTATGCGGAGAAAGCCATAAAAAAGGAAAAAGAAAGACAGAACCTGCAAAATGGCATGGTCAGGAATGAGAGATTTGGTGAGAGCATTTCTAAAAAACAATGTTTCCAAGTCTTGAAATTTTCTAAGCACTTAGACTTTCAAAAGACAAAAGAACTTATGATTTTTTTCAAAAACTTGTAAATCTTGCAGTGGAAACGAACGAGCGTCAAGCGTTCGTCTCAGAACTTGTGGCTATGCTTCTGAGCAAGCTGCCTTCATTCTGGAAACTCTCACAGACGTACAATCACAACGATGAGAGGTGGAAACAGAGGCATGAGGATATTAGTGTAGGGATTTTTGTTTATTTAAAAAAAACATCTCAATAAAAATAGAGAATTAATCTTTTCAGAACTTATGCAATTTTTTTTAAAAAATTTTATGACAAAATTAAATACATTAAGAGATTCGTTCAGGAACAGGACTATAAAACTTTCAAATTAAAATCGGATTTTTTAGCAAATGCTCACGAACATCATCAACGTGTCGTCCTGGCTGATTCTGAACGCTTTGGTGCCAAAGGTCGAATTTTTAAAAATAAAAAATAAATTACAAAAATTCCAGGGCATGCCCGAGTCCGTGATTAAGGAGTACAGCGGGCAATTCGCGAAGTGGCCTGAAATCTCGGCCTCCGTCAACCGAACCGTCCTCATCAACAGCGTCAAAACTCTGAGGTTTGTTCGAAAAAATCAAATTTGAAAAAAATTCTAAGTTCCTACCCTAATAAATTAATTTTACAGTCCACTAACTGCCAATTTACAAACGTATCTTATTTTTATTCTAGTTAAAAGTTGAATTTTTTAGTTTTAAGCAAATATTTTAAGGTCCCTGATTTCGACGCTGATCGACAGTAGATTCATAGCAGATCATCTAAACCCTCTTACGGAGCTTTGCATGACGGTCCGACTCAAAGTCGTCTCGGATCAGGTTGATAAAGCGACTGAGAGTAAGATTTATTTTCTGTTCCGAGTCCTTTTCTCCCAAAATAAAAAGGCGAAATAGGGATAAAGTCGAGGAGAAAAGTACTCATATTCTTCATTTGCTCAGGTCTTTCTTAGAAAGTGCATCAACTTTCCAATTGAAGTAGCACTAATAAAAATGGCCAACTTCCCAATAAGAACCATTTTCTCCAACGTGATTTACGAAAATTAAGCCGTAAATTCAGACATCGCAAATTTGGGAAGAAAGGCAAACTGGAAACAGGACGTCGTCGATAAGGGAATCACGAAAACCATCATGCCCGACATGTATGAAAATGAGGTATCAAAAAATTTAAGATATAATAACTTTTGGTGATTTAAAGTGTCCGATCCTAAAAATCTGAAAATCAACCAATTTGATAAATTTTTAAAGTTTCTCGAATTTACCGACTTTGAAATTGAAAAATTTGGAGTTTAACATTTTCAGGTGATAGAAGTGGTGAATTCGCTGAAAGAAATATTAGCGACTTCCGGATATCAAAACGAGCAGTGCCTGTTTTCCAAGGAGCGCTTTAAATCGCACATTATCGACCTATTGGTCCATCTCCTGACAGCCATCAAATACTGCTTCGATAGGTATTTTACTTATTTATTGAAATGTTAAAATCCAAGCCTTAAAGAGATGACTAAAAACTTGTACATTTTGTTCAAATACCATATTATATGCTAATATAATTTGATTTTTCAGACTTCTGAATATCCGAGATGACTCCCAAGGCAAGCGTCCAGAAGCGCTGGAACTGAAGGGCGATAAATCTGAAGAAAACAAGGCTCAATCTGGTTATGTTAGTCTTTTATTTATATCCGAATATATGAAATCCCACCTTGGTAAGGAGATATTGAAATCTTTTGACTTTTCAGGCAACCGCTAAGAAGCTCTTAATCTGCATATGCGATTTGGAGTTTATCGAAAGGAACTCTCTGAAACGGGTCGCCAAACAAATGGACCAAATTGGCATCAGAGCGATCGACGTAATTATCGAGGTAATTAAATAGTTAATTAGGGCGATGGAATAATTAATGAGTGACTAATTTTCAGAAATCCGCCCAGAAGTTGTCTCAGTACCGGCAGACACTCGTCAAGTGCTACATCAACAGCAAGAGCAGCATTTTCAACTCGATAATTGTCTCTGCGACTTATGAATGGATTCCCTATGACGGTAATTAACTCAGAGTTAATCATGGTAATTAAATGAGCTAATTACTCAAATTTAGATGTCTCTGACTACGCGAAGGAACTGATGATGTGCTGCGTGGTACAACAGTCGGAAATGGAGCTTTGCGCTCCGCAACTGACGGTTCAAAGTCTACAAGTAAATAATTGTTCTAGTTAAAAAATGACTCATTTTCGAGTTCTAAAAGTAGATTAAAAATATTTCGAGGAGATGACTATATGTTTATTTTGCAGGAAGTAGTGAACTACGCGTTCTCGTCGTTGCTCGAGCATCTGGAGATGGTGACACCGGATGCTGAAGACGTCGTCACTCAGATCGTCATCGACGTTTGCGCTCTAGAAGAAGCCCTGAGTTCCTACACTTCTTTAGAGACCAAGTATTTTTGTTATTTTTCTTTTTAAATCATGATTTTATTTTTTCAGAGCAAGGTTAAATTCGTTCCGAAAGACTTTTGTCGGTCAGTTTGATCAGGAGTAAGATTTTTGTGTTTTTGAAAAACAATTATTTTTTAATTCAGAAAACTCCAAATGTGCCTGAAGAAAATGCGAACCACCATGAGACTGGTTTTGGATAGCTTGTATCGAGAAATTGTGGACCTGGATTCGTCCACTGTTTAGGAGGGACTTCTAACAGCCTTTTTGAAAACTTGTAAAGGTTTTGAGAGAATTACTGCATATGAAGATATTCTGAGAAAGTTCATTTTTCCCTAAAATCCATGCGAAAGCCTCAAAATATGCAATATTTTACAATTTCTATTATACTCTCTTTTCGCTTACCAAACGATGCTACAAAATTGTGATAACTCGATTTTTCCTATTTATTTATTTTTTACCATCATTCGACAAAATTATTGCATTATGCGGGTTTTATCAGTGCTAACGATGATTTGAGTATTCCAATTTTTTTTCTAGAGATGTAATAAATTATCATTTTTTTTCCTTTTTACTTGAAAAAGAGCGTATTTTCGCTGAAATACTTTGATTTTTTTTTTTTCGTTTTTGAAGTTTATGATCTTTTTTTTTTAGAAATGGTTCTAAATGGCTGCAGCTGGACGTCGATTTCGGTAGTTTCACTCATTTTCATCCACTTCCTGCTAACTTATTTCTCGGAGGGATGGGTATGTTAATTCTTCGAAGATGAGAAGTTACAAGTTAATTTTTTCCCAGATTCGATCAGTCGACGGTTACGAAAGTGGCAACAGGCGTAGATTTGTATCGATTCTGAAAATTCAGGTTTTTCTTTTATTTTTTTCAAAATCGTCATTTTTCGCCCTTCAGATTTTAATGTCCTTGGTCAATATTCTGATTTTTCACGAATTGATGAAGTATTTCATTTTCTCGGCTGAAGCCAAGCCCTCGAAATGCGAGAGAGCCAAAAATCGGGTAAAAATTTCGATTTTTTGTTAACGAGAGGAATTGATATGGAATTTTGAGATTTAGCAGGACCGCGAACGGGCGACGATTATTTTCGTGGTTTTCTCGATTCTCGCCCAGACAAACTACTTCATGTACTATACGGGAGATTTTCTGCAGGTAAAATAAGAAAAAAAATTCTTCTAAAATATTTAAACAATTTTTTTTTTTAAATTGCCAGAAATCTAAATATTTTCTAAAATAGAAAAAAACACAAATAGATAAAAATTTCAGTGGCTTCTATTCGACGTAACCGGCATCGCTCTCGGGTTCTGGACCAATTTTTCCGCGTTCATTCTCGGATTTTTCCTCGTCAACCAATTCACTCAGTATTTCTATGTAAGTTTTTAAAAATATTTTTTATAAGAAATTATTGCTTTCAGAGATTCTCCATCGTTCAAAGAATGGTCGACTTTTTCGGGCAAATCAGCTTCATCCACTCTTTGACTTTTGATAGACGGACTCAAATTCGGTATTTCTTCGTTTGTTATTTTCGAGAAAAATAGTTTTAAAAGTTATGATTCTTTAAACTTATGAACTTACAGATTTTCCTTTTTTGTCGCCCTAGTCATGTCGATAGCTATGCTATTCAGCTCCGACCGAATTCTCGTCAAGGATTTGACGCTCAAAATTCCGGTTCGTTTTTTTTTCTTTTTACTTTTCTGAAAAATAAGGGTTTCAGAATTTCTCGGCGAAAGAGGGGAAGTTGAAATTGGCTATGGTCTCTGATTTACACGTTGGTGCTAGCGTTTATGAGGAACAGGTAATTTTAATAGTTAATTATCCTAATTAATAATTTAATTGTCTCCATTAAGATAGCCCACGTCGCGGACAAACTTCTGAATATGGACGTCGATGCGGTGTTGATCGTTGGCGACATGGTCGACGGCACGAGGGAGCAGCTTGAGGAAAGGCTCAAACCATTGTGGTAAGTTGTGGTTTCTCGAAAAGATGTTCCCAGAAAAAGTTTCCAATCAAAATTTGCTTTAGGGTGGTGGCCAATCGGTTCCCAACGTACTTCGTCACCGGGAATCACGATTACTACTATGGGAATGTCGAGGAGTGGCTCGACCTGTATCGGGAGAAGAACGTCAAAGTTCTGACGAATAAGTTCGAATTCGACATTTTTTAGCTCTAAAAATATTTTTTCAGCGCATCTATGGTAAAAGGAGTCTGTCTGGCGGGCGTAAACGACATTTCCAGCGGGAAAATGGGGTAAAAAATCATTTTTCTTCAATGAAAATAGAAAAATACCAAAAAATGAATTTCAGAATAAAAAATCATAAGATGAACATAACTCAAGCGATCAAATGGTGCCCTGCCAAATCTACTAAGATCCTACTCGCCCATAATCCAGCCTCCGTTCTAGAAGCTTCCAGGATCGACCTCCAGAGCATCGATCTGATCTTGTCAGGTATTTTTTTTATTTGTTTAAATTTTAAATCAAAATATTATTTTCCTCCGAACTTGTAAAATTTTATCTATTTAAAAAATAAGATTTTCCTCTGGACATAAAAATATTCAGGCCACACCCACGCTGGCCAATTCTACGTGGTGCTACCCGCCGTACTTTGGTTCCTCCCGTATTTTTACGGAGTCTACGACTTGTCGAACTTGGGAGGACACACGCTTATGATATCTGCGGGCACTTTGTATCAGGTACTCCAATTTTTGGATCATAGTACTTTTTCGAACTTAGCAAGTTTACAGGGCCCACCTATGAAAATGTTGCGAATGAGCGAGATTTGGAACTTGACGATAATTAATGAAAATTAGCACAATTACCGTAATTTATTGACTGAGACTTTGTGATATCGAATAGCTTTAAACATCTCAACTATTTGAAAAAATGTATCTCCTGAAAGCCATTACTTTTCTATAAGATTTGGTTATTTTTTGAGAGAAAATTTGAAAAATATCCAAGTTTTTTTTTCGAATTAATTTATTTGTATTTAACCTTGTGCAATTATAAAATATCATGACTTTTAAGATGGGTATCTCGAAACATGTCTTTTCTTGTGAAAATTTTGGGTTCAAACTGCGGTCATTTTAATGAAAACTATTGTAAAAGTATTTAGAATATATCAAATTTATCATCATCCTACTTGTTTTTTGTACTATTTCCAGGCGTTTTAACGCTATTTCATATCTTGTTTTTTTGCAGGTTATTTATTCAAGTTATACTAATTTTTAAGGCTGGGTCCAGAAAACTTGAAAAAACTAAAGCTTCAAGTTTTCCAAGGATGTCTCTTCTAGCCGAGCCCCGGAGGAAACAAAGATTATCGACCGATCCGCGGAATCTCAACTGGAAAACAGATGAGCAGAAGTAAAAAAAATTTTCAGAAACAGAAGAAAATATAGATTTTTCGAAAACTTGAGGATAAATAAAATTGTTTCAAAAAATCCTCAGAAGCTTCGAAAAAGAGATTTTTTTAATTTTCAGAGTCTCCCGCAAACTGATGGAGAAAATGGGCTGGAACGAGGGTCAGGGGCTCGGCAAAAACAACCAGGGAAACTCCGAGCATCTCAAACTCAAGGCTAACCGAGGGGCCAGGGGTAACATTTTAAAATGGTCTTTTATCTAAAAATCACACTTAGAAATTTTCATGGATCTTCTATGTATAAAGCTTGGAAAATATTTCAAGTTATTTCACGAAAAGTAAAAACTCAAAGATTTCGGATTTTCCACTACTTTAAAAATACAAGATTTTGTATGTTGAATAACAAGAAACTCCATGATATTCAAAAAAAAAAACGCTCTAAATTCAGGACTCGGCGGCGATAAGTTGGCTGACTACGACAGCACGTGGATCTCCCATCACGACGACTTCGCTGATTTGCTCAAAACGCTGAACGAGAACAAGAAATCGGTAAATGCAGAGGGCAAAGACTCAGAGGACGCAGAGGGCAAGGCAAAGGCTCTGTCAATCGAACTGAACTCCAAGAGCTTGAAGAGGAGAATACAGTAAGATTTTTAAAAATAATTTTTTGCTTTTTTTATAATAGAGAAAAAGGTATATTTCTGGAATTTTTAATTTTCAGCTACCAAAAATTCACCCGCGCCAAAGACATGACCAACTATTCCGAATCCGACAAAGTTGCCGTGCTCGGGCTCAAAAAGGCGAAAACTGAAGAAGAGAAAGAAGAATCTCCAAAAGTTGAAGAAGAAGAAAAAGAGAAGGAGATCACGGTATTTAATTTTCCTTCAACTACAGTAATCAAATATTTTTCAGGAGAAAGTCGAGTTCCAAGAACATTATCTCCACACCGTCAGCAAGGTCTCGGTCGGCGATTATTTCGCTCAGAAAATGGCTGCTCTCAAAGCGAAAAGGCAAATGCAGGTATATTTTCTTGAAAAATTGTTTTTTAAAAATATTTTTATTTGAAAAAAATAAATTTCAGAACACCCCGCTCACGCAAGAGACTACGGTAGCCGTAAACGAAGAGCTTGAAGATGAAGAAGAGAAAATGAAGAGGGAAAAGAAGGAGCGGAAGAGACAACGGAAATTGGAGAGACAAAAAGAGGCAGAGAGTCAGGTGAGTGGAGAAAGAAATGATAAAATAATTGTTTTTCTTATTCTCCCTTTTCTAATAAAAAGTTGAGAAGGAAAAAAGAAAGATATACCAGCTCAATTTTATTGTTGTTGTTTTTTTTAATAAAATGCAAATATGTTCCAGAAAGATCAAGAAGAGAGATGTCGGAACAAAATCGAGGAAACGGTTCCAGAAGCTCCTGAACAAATCGAAGAATCTGAAGAGGGTTAGAAATTGATGAATTTTGAAAATTTTAATGTTTTTGTTCCAGAAAGAAAACGACGAAAGAAAGAGAAAAGAAAATTGAAGAAATTGGAACTTGAAAATCAACAAATCGAATCTGAGCCTGCGCCTGAGCCTGAGCCTGAAATGAAGAAGAAAAAATCCAAGAAAAATCAGAAGGACTGAATTTGGGAATAGATTTGATTGTTTTTGTTAATTCTTGTTGATGTTTGTCTAGAAAATAAATTTTGTTTGGAGGTTCATTTTGCTAAATTTCTGCAAACTTTCGCCTGAAAATGTTGAAATTTTTATGAGCTCTTAGATTTCCGAAGAAATATAAATAATGATGATGCAATTTATTGAGAGAAAAGGGAGGAGAGTACTTCATATTTTATGAGGGACTTGAAAAAATAATTGCTTTTGAAAAATATTCTAATTTCTAGCTCTTTAAAATGTGCTAATTTTGCATCTCATTCGAAAATTATACTCCCTTTCATATTTGATTGGTTGTTATTCTCGAGATTCAGATACCTCTGTATGCAAAAATTTCTAAGTCCCCTAGATTTCTCTTTCTTCAATTCTCTAAAGTTTCATACTCTCTAAGTCATAGAGAAGGACATTCAGGGAAAAGGGAGTGCAGTAAAGGCGAGAGAGATGAGAAAGAGAGGAAAAAATTCCCCTCAGGGCACTTGGAATTGACATCACATAAGAGGAAAGCGAAATAGCATGCCAAACTTGGAGAGCGAAAAGAGGCAAAAAATGTCTATCGTATTTTCTAGACCCCTACACTAAGGGAACATTGATGATGTCGCAAGATTCGACCGCTTCGCGAGGGCGTCGCGTCGCGGTCTTACGAAGGCGGCTTCCGTAAATGGCAGAAAAGTAAAGGCCCGCCGAGGGCGAATCGATTTGAAGCTCGAGATTTCTCTGCGTCTCCTACAGAGGAATAATATTTCTCTTTTTCTTTCTCTAGAATAGTGGTGCTTCCCTTTGTCTGCTTCCTTAACTCTCTTTAATGTCTTGTGACTCTCTCTCTCTCTCTCTCCTTCTGTGCTCATTCCGTCAAGCTCCATCTCTAAGAGGAGCTCCCTCGTTTCACGATATCTCCCCCAACCTAAGCACCGTTAGGTTACAAGGGGCAGTCGAGGTAAACATCCACACCTCAACGTCCCCACACCAAACAACATCATCTACAGTAATCCGGATTGCGGTAGCCGCCGGATTCTGAGTCCCCGACGACGATGCCCAAAACCAACAGCCTCACTGCGGGAAAACTACAGCCTGGACATGGTAGGTTTTGAGATATGATGACGTCAAAACAGGAAGTTCTATCTATCCCTGACTTATCTTAAGACTAATGTCGCATGATAATCTTTAGACAATTTGTGTTTCGCGTCATAAAGTGTTCTTTAATCATAGGAAAATTTCATTTTATAAGCGCTACGTCACGAATGAATGTAATTCGATTTTGAAGACTAGAACTTTTTCCAAGTTATATGATGAGGATCAACGTTTTTTTTCTTATTCTAAATATCTGAGAATTTCAGATATCTTATATATCTCCTACTTTCAAAGTAGATTTCATATATCCCTTTTCAGAATGGATCTACCTTGGAATAGGCGCTGCCATCGGCCTGCTCGGGCTGATAGCCGTTGCGACTCTGCTAGTCGCCAAGAAGCGAAGGCAATACCCATCGCTACTTCTGCCTCAAAAACAGGTCCGGAGAATGGGAGGAAGACTGATCTCTTTCCTGGAAAAGAGATTAATCACTATTGAAAAGAGATCCAAATTAATCTTGTCAATAACTTGGGCCTACTTTTTAGATATGCTGGAAATGAGATCAGAACTCTTCCTCATCTTAGATATAATAGATGCATTTTCAGTATACGCATTTCTTTTTCTAAAAAACTTGCAACTTTTGAAAAGTCCTTTTATTTTTTAGGGAAATTACATCAATCTATCCTTAATTTAACACACCCGGAGGATTTAGAAAGATTTACCCCTAAAAATCTAATTTATCCGCGTTCAAGCAAGCGAGCCCTTAACTTCATCGAGCGGGCCTGGCTTTCTAGCCCCGCCCCCTTTGGGCTATTTTTACCCCATCTAAAAGTTGCAGAAGACCTAGGAAAAGGCATATGACGCAGTCCAGACTCTAAAGATAATAAGTGCAAAAATATGTGTCCAAAGTCTATTTTTTAGAAGAAAAAATAAGATCCTTATCTGAAATTATCACTTAGAATTAGATAATCTAAACCTTCAAAAAATAACGTATTCACTAACTACAAATCTAATATTTAGAAAAATCTATTCATGAGATTTGTAGAATTTTAAAGGTATCTAAAATTGTATGTCTATCAAAACGATTTATGTATATATTTTTTAGCTTACCTAAAATTAGTTTTAAAATTTAGGTATCAAATGGATATATAAGATAGTTTTGAAAATACTTAAAAGTTGTGCAAAATTTCGTTTGTTATTCAATGAATAGTGAAATTTAAAAATTTCCTAAAAATTCAAATATATACACACTTTTTATTTAGGTAATAGCAGTTAGAGGCGGGTTCCCTAAAGGGCCGGGTGGCTTGAAGCAATCTCCGTCTCCGTTGCAATCACCTCTATCCACTGATTCATCACCATCCCCGACCGTCCCTTTCCATTCGCTACTCGAAGATCGTACCAGAAAGGTCCGAGAATTTGAAATCGTGCATTTTTCTATTTGGAACACAAAATATTTTTTCAAGAACATAAAACTTGAAATACTTCCTATTCAGAGCTTGCAAATTTTCTAAAACATAATTTTCTTCTCGAAATAATTATATTTTCTACTGTTATTTTATCTAATTCTTCATTTTCTCAGAAAATATGAAGTTTCATTTTAAAAAAAAAATTCGCGAAATTTTCAGCTCTCTCCCTCTGAACTACCGGCGGAAAGAGGAAACATCGCCTTCACGCTAAGTTATGACCCGGTGAATTTGTCTCTGCAAGTAAGGAAATGAATATAAAACCTATATTTTTACAAAATATTCTAAATTAGGTCGGAGTCGTGCAGTGTCGAGACCTTTGCGAATTGGTTGTATCTCGGGATGGTCAATGCTTGCTGGACCCATATGTGAAACTTCAACTTCTACCGGGTAAATCGTAGCCTCACTTCATCCACTCTTTCTAAGCCTCAATACATTTCAAGATAATATAAGAAAAGATATCGCGTGTTCTACCATTTTCTACCCTATTTCTCCTATGTCTTGAGTAATCATTTCATGGGATTTATAAATACCACGAGTTCAGAGTTTGAAATTTAGAAAGGGAACACCGGGTTAAAACCAGGATAGTTCGCGCCACGACCAACCCGATCTACGATGAAACGTTCACGATGTACGGAGTGACGAACGAGCAAATCACTATGTCAGCGCTGCATTTCCAGGTCATACTTCACTTTCATGTGGCAATTGAAAAACACCGTTCTAGATTATAAGTTGAAGTAGCACGTTGAGAAATATTTGAAAATGTTTATTTCGTATTTACGGGGTATCAATTTTATGAATTTAAAAAATTCGTTCTGACTGATTATTGATGAAGCCAATCTTCAGGTCGTCGCATTTGATCGTTATAGCCGAGATACAGTCGTGGGAGAGTGCGTTTATCGACTGGCAGATGCCGAGTTGATGCTACATCAGGAAATGAGGTCGGAATTTTTACTTAGAGCAAATATAATATGAAGATCGAACGTTGGAGAGAACCTATCATTTTTAATTACTACAGAACATGAATTTAGGTAAAACTTGTGCACTTTTTCCTTATACAATTCGATATGAAGATCAATTTCTAAAACCTGGATGAATTTTTAATGTCTTAGTTTTCCTATGAAAAAATCCAATAAATTTCGAATCGAATGAGATATAGATAAAGCTTAGGAGAAGACATTAAATCTCAAACTCAAATATTTAAAATTCAAAATAATGAATTCTCAGAGTCGAGCAGCCCCTCCTCCCAAGAGCTGCGAATTGCGTCGCGGCAAGAGGAGAAGTCCTTTTGTCACTAACTTATCAATCCGCATTCAACAATCTGACCGTTGTCGTTCTCAAAGCCAGAGGACTCAGCAAGAACCAAATGGGAACCGCTGGTGAGAAATTATATATATTTTAGAAAATTAATACTCCCTATTGTCCTCGAGATGAGTCTTTCATATGCACTGTGTCTATAACCTGTGAGACGCACACATAAAGACTAGAAGGAGCAGAGAGCAAAAGCGAAAAGACCAAATAGTTAAGTCTCGCGGGTACCTCTTCCCTCCTTTTTCTGTAAAGGTTCATCTCGGAGACAATAGAAAGTAGATTAAGAAAATGCAATTTTAAAAAAAATTTATATACGTTAAAATCTATCATCTGGGACTATAATATATGAAACTTGCAATTTTTAACATAGATAAAATTGGGATATTTTAATATATTCGAATATATGAGTGTTGAGAATAATTTTAAAGGTAGAATAAGACTATTTCGAAATATTCAATTTCTAGACTATTCGGTAAAAAGCGAACAATAATAAAATGATAAAGAACTTTGAGAATATCACAAAATTTCAGATCCATATGTAAAACTGTACCTGAGGAAAGATAACGGTGAGCGATTGATCAAGAGGAAGACGCACGTGCGAAGATCGACGTTGAATCCCGTCTACAACGAATCATTCGTTTTCGAGCTGTCTGAGAGCAAACTCGACAATTCTGTAATCGATCTGCAGGTTTGAAATTCATCTTTTTTTATCATAGTGGCTCCATTTGGCAAATTGGAAACCTCAAGCCCTCAAAGCCATGGGAAATAGTGAGAAAAGAATCTTTTCCCTACCATCCCTCACCCTATTTCGCATGGCTTAAGGGTTTAAGGACTTGAAATTTCCAAATAGCCCTCCATTTTAGTAAGAAGAAATATTATTATCATCTTCAACTAAGATTAGCCAACTTATGAACAAATATATGAAGTTGAGATATAGAGTAATTGCTAGAAGAATGAAGCAATCCATCATTTGATTTAGTTCAGTTGAGTTTATAAATATTGTCCATTGTAAATGAGAAGTCCTCTCTCCTTGACGAGAAAGGTGGAGATGCGAGCCTTTCGTTGATTCTTATCTCTGACTCTCTCGCTACACTATTTTCACTCGCGGCTGCGTTGCGGTTCGCACCATCGTCTCTGCCTTGAACAGCATGCGACGGATTTGTCATTTACAATGGACAATAGTAATATATACTCTTGAAATTTTAATATGTACTCCGCTTTATCTTTAGGTGATATAAGTAAAAATTAGAATATCTGAAACATTTTTGCTCCATATTCTTTATCATTGGACGCAAATTAATATTTTAGGTGGTGAACCACGATCGCTCGAACAGGAATGACATTATCGGCCGTATGCTTCTGAGCATGGAAGACCCTCATGTTGTCGAAGTTCTCGAAAACCCCGGTCGCCAAGTAGCGCAGTGGCATCATCTCGACTAGATCTGATTTCTGATTTTCGGCAAACATTTTTCCCAATCTCTTTTTTATCTTTAATCTCCTCTAAAACATTTGATCTCTTTTTAGAAAAAAATTCTGATCTCTTTCTAAATTTTCTGAAAATATAATATGTGTGTTTGCA
The DNA here is from genome assembly GCA_964036155.1 of Diploscapter coronatus. Classification (NCBI taxonomy): domain Eukaryota; kingdom Metazoa; phylum Nematoda; class Chromadorea; order Rhabditida; family Rhabditidae; genus Diploscapter; species Diploscapter coronatus. Next base: position 40,395,460 of record OZ038422.1, on the reverse strand, counting down.
TCTGATTCTAATAATTCTGATCTTTTTTGTAATTTTTAAATCTAATCTGAAGAAAAATCCCAGTGTGCGCGAATATCGGTGCAATTTTTGAAATTCCCAGAGCTGGTCACGAAAATACGAACTTATTTCAAGTCAATCAAAGTCAAAATACGCAAATTTAATGCATTTGTGCATCTGAAAATTTACGCACATGCGCATTTCCCATACGACACAAAAAGCGAGTAGAGAACTCCCAAAACCGGACGAACTCATCAAAATCATAACCTTTGATATTTTGATTATTTATTTTCCTAATTACATCACATTTTAAATCACGCTTTTTCACGCTTTGTTGTAAAATAAAAAATCACAAAAATCAAGCATTCATGTGTTTCATATGTGACAACGATTGGGTGAAAATTGTATGCAAAAAGATAAAGTGAATTCGCGAAGTTGAGCATGATAGAAATCGATACGGAACTTCAATACTATATCTTTTCAGACAACTACAGATAACTTTTAATAATCGGCGACCCTCAGGCTAGACCATATAAAAATGATCAAATTTCATCATGATCTAAGGAAGATAATTAGCATAAGGCGCTACGTATTTTCCAGTTAAGGCTGTACGACTTGACCTCGATGAAAAGGCGAAAATTCCTGAAAATTGACCGGAGAAATGTTTCAAATTGTAATATTCTTTAAGAGCGAATTCAAAAGTACCTGTATGCCAATTTTCAGAAGATTTAAACGACGGGTTTTCGAGAAATTATAGTAAGAAAAAAGTTGCTCTTCAAGTTCGCTTCTTTGAAATCTTCGATTTTTTTCCATTATTATTACTTTGTTCTTTATTTCATCTTTGCTCACTTTTTCAATTTTTTATCAAATCCTTTTAAATTCCTGACTTTTTTCTTATTCCTATAACTTCCTGCTTCTCTTCTACGACAAATTGCGTATTATCTGTAGAACGATGCGCCTATTTTGCGTGTGCCACGCTTACGCTTTGAACTTGTTTTCTTCCATTAAAAATCGTTATTTCTGGATTCTATTAAACCTTTTTTATTTCAGAATTTCAGGAATATTTGTAAATGTCATGGCTGACCGATTTGGCTGGGAAGGCGGAGAATCTACTCAATAAAATCGATGAGCAGGTCGGGGTTTTCATTTTCTAAAAGTTTAATTTAAAAAATTTTATTTTTAGACCGGTCAATCCATTCAGAAAGCGAAGTCGAAGTCTCGAGGTCTCGGTTCGGAAACCGACTTAAGTGGCCACAGAATCGGCGGCTATTCTCAGGTACGAAACTCTGAAACTTCTAAAAAATATGTCACGTGATCGACATTTTCTTAGTTCTTTTTGAAAATTTCGACTCTCTAGGACCAAGAATCCAGTCAGAATATCACTGAAGAGATCGGCACTCGGGGGCCGTCTCTGCCTTCCAGAACTCACTCGGAATTTGCCGGCGGGTACAGTGCTGTGAAGAAGAAGATCACTCATGAGGCGTAAGATTTAAAAAAAATATATATATTTTTTATATTCCATTATTTAATAGTTGACGCATAAAAAGGTTTAATAATTAAGAAAATTGTTTCAATACTTTATTTTTAATTGAAATATAAAAATCTTCAAGATTCGCCCCCTCCACGTCATCAGTTCGCGATTCGAAGGAGAGGTCTCCGAAAGAGGAATCGAAAAATTTGGAAGACGAGATTTTCGCGGACTTCAGAAGTCGAAGAAGCAGTGGAGTTTCGAATGCTAGCGGACACAAGAATATACTGCAAAATGGTTTTTTTCTTTAAATTTTATTTTTCTTTATTCTTGTTTTTCAGAATCTCCTGATCTTGACCAGCTAAAGTCCCAAATCTGGGCCAAAGACGCTCAAATCGCGACTATGAAGGCCAAATTGACGGTATTTTAATTCTTAAAAAGTTAAATTATTTTTTTTATTTCAGGACTCCGAAAGAAAGCTGGAGAAAAGAGACAAGGAATTCTACGAGTTGAAAGCGGAAAAAGATATGCTGGTCCAGAGCGCAGCTCAAAATCAGAGCCAAGATTCAATGGAAGAGTTGAAATTCGCGAGGTTATTTTATTTTTATCTTTATTTTTAAAAATATTTTTGTGTTTAAAGATTTGTTTAATGAAAATAGAAATTCCTAAGACAATAAAGGTAGTACCACAAAAACATCACATATGAATTTTCCTAGCCGAAAAGCTTGATTTCCATCGCTCCATTACCCCAAATTTCTACCCTATAGGTAAGCTATTACTACTTAAATTGGCTCAAAATATGCCTATTCGTTGAATTATTGTGGTACTACTTTTATTAATTGTCATTCCTATAGTTTCACATTTATTTTCATTACCTTTTACCACAGATACTATGAATAAAAAGTAATTTTTAATTACAACAAAAATATTAAATGACCCATTTTAGTTCAATTTTTCCAGGCAGAAACTTCAGCAGCAAAAGGAGATGGTGACAGAGGAATGTAATCAATTGAAAAAGAAAAACTTATCGCTGGAGGAAGAAGTCAGATCCATGATCGAGCAGGTATATATATTTTTTAATTTTAATTAACTTGTATTCTTTTTTTAAGTTTTATTTTTACAAATTTAAATTTATTTTTTCCAGCTCCGTCTCGCCAAATTCAACCTGTCCGAGAACAAGAAGGAATTCGACGAGTACAAACAAAAAGCGCAGAAAATACTCCAGGCCAAGGAAAAGCTCGTCGAGTCTTTGAAATCGGAGGTCCGTTTTTTTCTAGTTTTAAAAATTTTAACTGAAAAAGCATAAATTGTCAGAAAAAAATATTTATTGAATCTTACAAGTTAAGAAAATGCAAGTGCTATGAAGAGAAGAATCTTAGAAATTTTTAAAAGTAAAACTTAGAGAAATGATATTTTTAAAGTTTATTTGAGTTTAAAGAAAAAAACTATTTTCAGCAAGGCATAAAAGGCGACGAGAAGGCCACTCACCTTGCTCAGGCAGAACTCGAGGAAATCAAAGTGGAGAGGGATTTGGCTCGGGCCGATCTTGAATCCGCACAGCTGATGGTTTATAATCTTAGGTCCGAAATTGACGAATTGGAAATTCAATTAAGAGAGGTATTTTTAATTCTATTTGTTATTAGTTTTAGTAGTAATAAATAAATACAACTAGTAGTAACCTCCTAATTAAATGTAGTAAGTTAAATAGAATAGAGTATGCCGTCCAAAAGAAAAATGTTAACATCTCTAGATAACTTTCTACATTTATTTTTTAAATTTATTGTTTTTTTCACTTTAACTTAATTATTTCAGAACCAAAACCAAGTGGCCGAGCAGAAAAGGCTATTCATGGAAGAAAAACTGTCCTGGCAGGCCGCGAACAACCTATTGAATGAGAAAATCGAGTGTGGAAGGTGAGATTTTATTTGTAATTTTTACAAATTTAAATATTTATTTTAAAGGTGAAAGAAAAAATAATAAACTAAAAAATAAATTCAAAAAAGTGTATTCAGAATCGAGTGCGAATTCGTGAAACAGGAGATGAAGCGACAGGCTGACGATTTCGCACGCAAACTCGAGGACAAAGACAAGGAATGCAGGCGGGCTATCGATGAGGTTAAACAGAGGTATTTTTTAAGTTTTATTTTTCAAGAAAATGCCAAATCTTCCAAATGAAACGCTCGTCGAGGGAGCGGAGTCTTGGAATTTCTTTTTTCTCTTCCTCAACTCAACTATCCATCGACTTGAGACCTCTCGATTCTGTCTGTGGGTTCCTGATTTGTATAGTCTTCTCTCTCGACCCTCTTCTCTTTCAATTCTATTTCTTCCATCAGGACTAGAGTTACTCTCGCCGATACGCCCTCTCCACGAGCATTTCAAAGCAAAAACAGTCAAAAAGTTTAAAAATTATCCCTATATATGTTTCAGTAATTAAAACATAGAAAAATAAAACAAACTTAAAAGGTTTTTAATGCGTGAAAAATAGCTTAGAAAATATAAAATTCCAAAGAATATAATTTAAATCATTTTTAAATGAAAAAGAACTTAGAGGATATAGAATAATTTTTTCAAATTCAGAAAACGGGAAGACGAGTTCCGCGCCTCGTCCGGCTTTGACAACATCGGCTCGAGTCTGACGGCCGCTGAGCGACTTCTGCAAAAGCAGACTGAATTAGAAGAAGCCCTCAGAAACAACCAGGTTCTCACACTGAAGCTCGAAAGATTGACGGTGATTTTTTATTTGCAACTTAAATGCTATTTTTCTATTTTATTGAATAAATTGTAAGTGTCCTAAGATAGGCCTAGCTAAGAAAAAAAAAGCGGTAAAATAGGGAAGAAATAGTTTTTAATTAGATGGCATTTCTACCTGATGACCTTATGGATTTTAAAATTAGTTTTTAGTTTATTTTTTAAACTTTCAGAAAGCCGGCCGAGAGACCTATGTGCCGATGGACAATTCTTCCGCAGCTCCGCCCACTTTGCCCGTCCATAATCCCACTGCAAGGAAGGCTCTATCGCATATCGATCAGGTATTAAATTAATTTTTTTTTTAAATAGAAATTGGAACAAATTAAGAATCTTAATTTTAAAAGTAAAAGTAAAAAAAATCAAATAATAAATACTTTTCAGTTCACGTTCCGCGTTCTGGCCGCTCTACGTAACTACCCATCTGCCCGACTCTTTTTCGTGGTCTATTTTGTGCTGATCCACCTCTGGGTGTTCTTCATCATTATCACCTACACTCCCGAAATGCATGATATCGAACCCAAAAAGTAATTTCGTTTGTTTTATTTCTTGAAAGACTCGTAATTTTTAGTGAAATACTAGAACATACTTTGAGGTAGAAATTACAAGTCTTTTCCCACAAAAAATCTATTCTATGGTGTTTCGGAATTATTTTAGACTTGTAAAAATTTCTTCTGAAAGTCCGAAATTTTATGCATGATGGTTTTACAATTCTATTTTTCTCTAGAAAAATCTATGATTTTGTATATTCCAATCATCAATTTATCTCGAAAAAGAAATCTATTCTTTGAAGATTAAAAATTGGTGATAGTTTTACGGGAAAGGCTTATTCTCTTTGCTTTTTTGTGAAAAGCTATTTTTAAATCTACTCGAATCTTTTATCAAAATTCATTTTATCCGCTCGTTCTTCTCTGTGATAATATCATTTTTAGTTTCACGATTTTTCATAGAAACACCAAGAAAACTTTATTTTAGTCGAAAAGTAAATCAATGAGATTTTTAAATTGAAATAAATATGCAAATGAGTTAATGCCAAAATATCCTTTTTCCATACAAAACGTGAGATTTAGAGAGGAAGATGCTAATTTTGAGATTCCATAAATATCGAATCGAAAAACGCATTACTATCGTTCTCAGCGCCATCGATTTGGGTATATTCGACACTTCCTGTGTCGTAGAATGCGCAATTTAAAGTTTCGACCATTTGACCCAAACCTTCGAGAGCTTCACATTTTTGCTCGAGAAAACCGAAGTCCCCTGTCTATGCCGAGATTGATGTGATGAAAACCAATATGGCAAACCATGGAAAATAATGTTTCTTTGCCATCGGACATCCGAGTTTGCCTATTCTTATTCAGATTCGAATTACTGTATCTCAGTTGGAGGCCAAAAACTAGCATAAAATGCATTTTTCTATGCTTAAGTAGCGATTTGAGATTAAGTATGAATCTCATTTCTTTTGAAATCAAGATGCTGAAATTAAATTTAGAATAACTCAAGAAGTAACTATCCCGATATCCAGAATATAGGTTAAACTATGAGGATTTTCAAACGTTGTGCCATCCAAATAAGGGCACCAGAACGTCCTGGACACGGTACTTCGTGATATTTTCCCACAATTCTTGCTTTGGGAATAAATGATCTCCTGAGGCTATATTACACTGATACGATTCGTCGAAACGACTCAAAATAAAAAAAAATTAAATTAACCTATATTAAATTTAAAGCTTTTAGGAATTAAATTTTCTCTGCTAACATATATTGCTCGAACACTTTTCATTTAGTCTTTTCCAAGTCAATTTGGAAAATTCGTTACTCCAGAGTTAAGGGTATAGATCAAGATGGGAAGATATCTTCTCTCATGCTATTTCGTCGGCTACGAAGCTACGAATTATCAAGGTTGCCCAAAAATCCCCGATTTTCATGTTTGATGACCTTTCACCTTTCTTTTCTTTCGGCTTGCGCGATTTCACTCTTTCTCTCTCACTCGTGGCTTACTTTTGTTGTGCTGCAGTGTCCAAGCGCATTTCGCGTTTTGCGTTCATTTTCAATGGCTGCCAGTGGGCTCTGTGGCTCTGTGCAAGGCACTGCCAGGCCACGCCCTCTTTTTCGAGATTCTGCACAATTGCCACAGCGAAAAAGAACAAACTATTACGTAGGCAAAAAGCGAATAGGAACAAAGTTTGAAGAAATATAGAAGTTCCCATAAGGGATCAGGGAGAACAAATTGAATAGGTTTACCACTCAATAAACCAACGAAAAACATAACTTGACGACCCCTTATTTACAAACTTGGAAAAATATCATGAAAATTTTCAACACATTACAAAAATCTGAACACTTTTCAAATAGATTGATATTTTGAGTGGGAGAGGAATGACAATAATACAAGATAGATTTATCAAAGTATAGAGATATCGAAAGGCGATATGAATTTATGCGGATTTTCGAGAGCCAAGTATATTAGTCAGAATTTTACAACTTTTTGAAGATCAAAACTGTGAGTCATAAACGCATTTTTCTGAAGATCAGGATATCTTCTGTTAAATGATTCATAAATAGGTTTATACCTGAAATTTTTATTCTTTCAAGTTAAAAAAAAATTTTTATTTTCTAACTTTTCAGCTTCTATTTATCTCTGTGTTATTCTTCTTACTTATCTTTTACTTTCAGCTCACTTTGCAGAACTAGAGAAATAGCGTGAAAAATTGGGAAATGTTTAGAGAAAAAGAGATTGTGAAACTCTGCCCATTCGGAGCATGTGGGCAATGCCAAAAACGGAGGGGAGGTGGTGGCTCATTTATTTTCTACTTTAATGCTATTTCTCTTTTCTTTCTTTTCATCCAATCTCTAACTTTTCCGTGCTATTTCTCGTTCTCTTTCACGTTCGTCGCAGCATGCCAGCCGGCAATGCATCAGCAGCAGCAAAGCGCCTCTGGCTCGTTCGATTCCGCTCTGTTTCTTTCCTTCTAGATTTCCGTTGCTATTTCGCTTACTCTGGCTTCTTTCAAGCTCTCATAGATTTCAGTGCTATTTCGTGTAAATTGCGGGCATTTCCCGCAGAGGCGCCCTTGGGGGCAGACTCACAGACTTGTTGACGAACTTCAGCCGTCCTTCTGCAATTTCTCTGGGCCCCTCTCAATTCGCAATTATATTTCGCGTATTTCTTGAAAAGGTATAATTCCATGTAAGCTGTAAATAGGCGGTTGCGTGAATCCCCTCCCTCCAACATAGAAAGGGAAGACAGACAGAGAGCGAATAATATGAGAGACTCAGGCGTTCCTTTACGATTTCAGTTTTTCATTTGAATACGGTGAATTAGCATATATTTCTAAGCCTGGAAAGCTGAATTACTTTTACTTGGAATTATTTAAATTTTATCACGGTCTTCATCGTTCAGACATTATTGCAATATTCGAATCTTTCTAGGAAAAAATAAGTGATAAGTTATAATGATCCTCGATTCTATTGAATCCTAGACCTCAGAGCTCTGATCCACTTTCAGATCTCATCATTCTTATATATGTTTGTGCTTCAGTATCAATATCGTATCAGTAGTGATTAGCAATGGTTTCTTCTTTCTTTCCTTTTTCTTAAATCAGCTGCAAAACAGCGTTTCTCTTTTCTGCTGATAAAGTTCTTCTTCCCCTTAACTTATTGTGAATCACACACAATCACACGATGCTTTGAGCCATAGCCATTCTTTTCACGTAAACAACTTCTTTTCTCTCTTTCTCTATTTCTCCTTTTCTCTATTTCCACTTTCTCGCTTTTACTCTGACTCAAAGATTTGACATAAATATTTGTCATAGTAAATTTAGAAACTTGAAATGCTTTTTGGCTCACTGTAATTATCACCCTCTTTTCTGAGAAATAGTATGGTGAAGAGAATAAAGAGAGTGTTAACTACAAGAACCTTTTATTTTGAAATATTTTAAACTTGAGATAAAAATCTGTTTTTGGATTTCATTAATTACACAAATTCGTAAATATTTTAATGCTAGAGTTAGTTTTTACTTATCATGGCTAAAAATTCCCAAGTTTTTGATTTATTATCTTCCCCTTTTATATGCCTCTATCATTAATCATGTTCGCGCTTCAAACAAGTGAATTCTCTTTGCTTCCTCTCATTTCCTTTCCGAATTAGCCATGTCCCTCGCGGTTGCCTAGCAGTTCTCAAATAGGCTTGAAAAGGGAGACACTAGCTGGAAAAACCATTCACGTTTTGCAGAAAGGGAATGCTCGGGGAGGGCTCTTTCCTCTGAAAGATAGCCTCTAATGAGAACGCCTGCATAAACGAGAGCGCGCACTTGGAGAAATATCATTATTTTGAAAGAGAATAAAAGATAAAATAGCTACGAAATAGCATTAAAATTCCATAGAATCAAGGAGAGCAAATTTCCCTACTAACCTATGGAAACAACACTAGATTTTAAGAGAGTTAAACAAAAAATTCAAAGATCTTTTCTCTTCGCCTCGTTTTTTGCCTCGCTTTTCCGCATTTGTGCATTGCAGCCAGTCGTCTGCTTGCAGTGTTCTTCCCTTTCCATTTCTCGTGGGGGCCTTTCTGCTATCTTTCGTCCTGTGCTATTTCTTTCTTTAGGCTTTTTCCCCACCTCATCTCCCCCATACTATTTCTCGTTTCCTGCAGACAGGCCTCTTTCTTTGCTTCTTTCTCCCCCTTTTTCTCTGTCTAGCCTTTCTGCACCCTCTCCTTGTCATGCGCTATCTCGCCATCTATCATGTCGCGGCCCGACCGCTCACTTGTTCCATAGACAGAAAGAGTGTGTCGTCGCTGCCTGCGCGCACCTTTCGCATTTTCCACACTATTTCTCGTTTCTCTGATTCTTTTTCTCCTCTTTTCCACGCTATTTCTCAATTTTTCTGCTTCTCTAGCTCCTTCCCTCAATGTTTCCCTTCCCCATCCCTCTTTTCCACGTAAACCATCGCCATATCGCCATTCTAGCAACAGCCAGCCCGAACCTCAACCATTTATTGTCAGTCTTTTTCCCTAACTTTTATCGAAAATGCTAATTTTTAGCGTCTTTGAATCTCTCAGAATTAACTATATATTGGTTTATCGTCTAAAAATACCATTGTTTTCGCGAAAAGAAGTGCTACTTTGATACGGTACTTGGAAGATAGTCTTTTTGGAATGGAGAATTAATACTTCCGCCTTGAAAATTTGAAATTTTGAAATTTTAGCATGTTAAATCGGAAAAACGAAATGTTTTCTTAGATATTTAAGTGTTCATTTAGTAAATCCGCCCCTAGGGCGTTAATCCCCGACTGAAATCCTTGCACATTTGTAATCACGCTTCAGGGATAATCATAGATCTAGCCGAATTTAACACTTGGATGCAAAAGTGGAAATAGTTTACTATGTCTGAGGAAGTTTCGATAACAATTTCCTAATGAATATCATAGCTCGTCTGCCATTTTAAAGCTCAAATTTGTCGTGCTCGACTAAATCCGTGTTATTTTCCTATTCTTCATCACGTAGTTTAGATTTTACTTGTTCCTTAAAAGCTATTGGTCATTTACTTAACCAAAACACTTTTCCTCTTCTCTTCCTTTAGAATGAAAGTGATTAGTAGCCTCAATCCGAAGTACAGCAGGGAAACGAATTTGGAGAAATAGCGCATATTTTGGAAGAGGAAAAGATCTCTGACTATTTAATTCTCTAAGATCTCATACTATTTCATCTTCTCCTGCTTTGTATGGGTGTGTTGCTTTGTTCTAGGTCCATTGAAGAGAGATCGAAAGAAAAAGTGAAATAGCAGTGAAAAATAAGAGCAGAGAAAGAAACATCCCTCATATATCGTTCGGAATATCCAAAAGGAATATCCTCTCTTTCCTTTTCATACTATTTCTATATTCTTCCTATCTTTTTCTATCTATAGCCCGCCAGATGTCCTTTTCTCTATTAAGAAAATATACACGTGCCCTTCTCATTGTATTTTTCCTTTCCCATACTATTTCTCTGATTTTTTGTAGTGACTTACCGCATGGGCCAAAATTTCCTTTTCCCAGGTTTTTTTTGGAAAGAACAAAATTTACCGCGAAATTTTCTATTTCTTTAAGAATGAACCTTAAATTTCCCACTTCTTCGATTTAATCTGGGTCACTTAGATACGGCTGTTTGTGAATACAATTTTATTTCTCAAGTCCGAGACAGATGGTTTGGAAATTGGCGGGAACTTTTGCAGAGGCAAATCTTGTATTTTCTTCTTATAAGACTGAATAAGAATGGTTTATTAGTGTCAGGCAATTGCCTAGAGGGAAAAATACCGAGAGAAATAGTGTTGGTTAGAGAAAAATAATCAGTAGAAATAGCGAACTGAGTGAGTCATGATAGTGCACAGCCATTCTATGTCGACCTCTGGCAGACAAAGAGAGATAGTCTGTCTCTTTTGAGAGAGGTCTAGAGAAACAAATAGCAGCAAGACCGCTGCGATGCGTCGCTTTGCACTATGGGGTTTCTTCCTTCCTCTTCACCCTTCCCTTTCCTCGTTCCCTTCCCTTCCTTTCATTCTTCGCTTGTCTCCTCCATTCCTTTTGCTAGACCCCAGATCTAGACACAAGGAAAGCGAAGTCTAACCCTGCTATTCTCCAAACCAACAAACCTTCGAATTGTCTGATCTCTTTTTGAAAATCGAGGTTTTATAGAATTAAGAAAATTAACATATCGTCATAATCCGATCGATTCTCCTTTATCTTTCAATCTCTAATTTTCGCAATGCTATTTCCTACCAGGTCTCACTTTCCTACGCTGTTCGCTTTATTAGGGATAGGCGTATTCGGACTCTTTTCCGCTCTCTTAAAATTCCGCGCTATTTCTTCAGCCTTATCAATGACTTCTTTTTCTGATTATCTCTGAAGCATTAACCCGGACGGCCTTCCGTCTGAAAAGCGCTTCCTCTTTGTATGTTTCTTTATTCGTTAATCATCCATGCTATTTCCCATTTCTACATTTCTTTTGATCTATAGATTAACAATAATATTTCTCGCTTATCAATTAGAACGAGCCTCCCAATTTTGGTATGCTAACGTGCCACCGAGATCATGAAGTACAGCTTATAGAGGAGTGGTTATTCACATTTCTTAACGTCTGCACATTTTTCATCTCGCCCTAAAATTTTCAATTTGATCCTAAAATTGTACTTTTTTCTGATCACTTGAACTCGCTTCACTCGTCCTGCCATTCTATGAGACAAATGCTCGAAAAATCAGCCGATTTTTTGCGAATCACTTCCTGAAAATAGCCTAGAGTTTTAAGAGAGAGAAAGAATTTGATAAAAAAGCGTCTGGGCCACAAAAACGTGCCGAATCGTAGTGAAAAATAGTGTGAGAAGTTTAGAGAACGAAAGAGGCAGACATGTTGATAAATGTGAATTTTTTCCCAGCCTTCGAACTTGGCACGCTTCTCACCAACTGCTAACGCTTGCATCATCAACTTTTTCTCTAAATTCCCCATACTATTTCTCAGATTTTTCACTCTCCAACTCTTTTGAAATATTTGCTATTTCTTCGTTTTTTCTATCTTTTCGCAGTTTCAATTTCTCGCCATTTTGTTCGAACGAAAACCCAGACGACCTTGGGGCTCTTTTCTCTTCTATCTAACTGTCTCATTCTTCCATACTCTCTATTTTCACATTGATTCTTTGTGACCAATCTAAAATAGTGCGTAACTTCGGGTAGAAAAGATAGAGAGAAGAAGAAATAGTGTAGGTTCCTAAGAGAGAGGAAAAGGAAAAGAATAAGACAAACCGGTCTTTTTCTACACGGTGTGATACTTTTCACGCACAACCAACCGTCTTGATATTCTCTTTTTCATCTTTCGAATCTCTTCATTTTCAGCGCTATTTCTTTCTCTCGAGAGTAAATGTCTTCCAATAACTTTACAACTTTTATCAAGCACCCTGTTGCTTGTACTCAGATTCAGAACGATTGGTATTGATTCGAATAGTATGTTTTAGATAGTTCCATTTCAGACTATAAGAAACGATAAATTCTAATTTTCTTTCGTATTTCGTAATTTTGTTCTACTCTTCATTCTGATTCTACATTTCATTTCAGACAGTTTTTGTGAGTGTTATCAGTATGATTCTGTCTGCTATCTTTTCCGCTCTCGTATTTTCCCATCATATTTCCTTATCAGTAGCTCGCTCACTCATATCAGATGATTATTTTCGCGAGTGATGGACAAATTTGACAGAATGGGAAAAAAGCGAACTTCAGTTCGATGCCATATTTTTATTATTGAATCGAAATCGTAAAACAGTCAATTTTACTAGACACGTAAAATTTGTATAGAATTTCAATTAGGCAGGAAAAATTATTTTATCTTTGATTTTCAAATTCTCAGCTTACATTGTACATGATGCAATATTCGAGCATTAGTCATATGCTATTTTCACCAAATGAATCGCTCATTTTCACGGAGCATAAGACTCGGCGTCTCTAGCATTTCCCATGCATTAGAATGCCGGAGTCAAAGAGGGGTCATTTGTTTCTCTCTGAGTATCTCGAAATCAAATCATCTCTCGCCCGCTCTATGATTTTCAGACGGCACTGTTTACATTGGTTCGTACCCTTCTCATCAGAATGACTGTCTCTTTCTTTCCCCGCACTATTTTCAATTTCGAAAAGACGATGATTTTTAAGAGAGAAGGAAGAAATAGGGAATTGCACTTTTAGCATGAATGAACCAATAGATGGAGTGAAAGAAAGTGAAATTTGACTCAAAATCTAGAAATTAGAAACCTACAATTTTCGTCATTTTTCATTGAAAATTCGAGATTTTTAGAAGATGATCGAAAAAATTGAGAGTTTTGCTAAATTTCATGAAACTATTGCCTGAAATTTCGCAATGATGCCATTTTGCAAGGAATAAGCCTATATTGAGAAAGATTATGAAAAAGTTAGAGAGTCAAAAGAATCAGAAACTTCATGCCACGTGTTCCAAGGTCCACACACGCTTGCCTATCTTTTGTGAGAATCTTTTCTCCCCTAACTTTCATTTTTTTCCATACTATTTCTTTGAGTTTTGGTTCTTTGAATCTCTAATTTATTAATGATATTCCTTTCCTTTCTATCTTTTGTCCTTATCCCCTATCTACAGTTCTCATACGTTGCCTGAATTTTGTCGACCCTTTGTTATTTCGAAAAGATGGCTCTCCCAACACCGAAAGAATGAAAGTGTCCTTGGTAGAGAACGCGAAAATAGAATGATGAAAGTAGAGAAATAGCATTGAAAAAATGAAGGTTTTTCGCCACGCTGTCATTTTTTTCTTACTTTCTTTTGAAAGGAAGCACATCTGTCTTTCTTTTACAATTTTCCATAGGATCATGACGATATCCATTTTTTTTCTTCGAGATTTTTGAAAAACACTTTTTGATATGCTATTTTTATCCTTTCAGTTGGCGATGCTAACGATCTGCCCCTCGCCCGTGGATCACCAGGCCGCTCTGATGCCAGACCATAATGTTGAAGTAAATACATTTGATTGCGTGAAAACTTGGAAACCGCGAGACCACAAAACACTGAGAAAGATAAAACCTATCATCCCCCACACCCTACCCTAATCCTGTACTATTTCGCGTTATGTTTTGTGTCTCGTGGTCTCGCGGTTCCCAAATAGCCGATTGCGTCGTTTAAATTACATTATACAAAAATTACAAAAGGCAAGAAGCATCTCTTCAAAAATTTATGCTCAATCGAAAATTGCAAGTTATTAATGAAGTACAAAAACCTGAAAAAAAAATCACAAGTTTTCAAGATTACGTAAAAATTAGACGAATTTCCTAACCTATCGAAATTCAGCTCTCGCCGATCCCCTCTGGCGGAAAGACGATGCCGATGAGCGTGGAGTCGCCTGTCGTGTTGCCCCCCGCCCATACACCTCCGTCTGAGTCCTCTATGGAGTTAGACCCCGCATCGTCGATTGCTTCAAGACACGATGATGAGGTCACGGTTGCAGCTGCAATTGCCGCTGACAAGACCCGGCTCAGACAACAAAGCGCCATGTACGATAAGATTCTGGATAAGGTAGGCATTTTGGGAGGCAACTTGGAAATCGTATGGCATCCGAAATAGTGTGGGAAAAGACAAACTACCACCCAATACTCTCCTCTAGCCATACACTATTTCCGCATGTCATGGGGTCATGCAGCTTCCATACAGCCCTTTTTTGGATTCATTTAAGCTGAGAATTTATGTAAATTTCAAATTTCATTTATTTGTCACACTTTTATTCAATTCTAAATTGCAATATTTTAATCAGAATATCTGAAGATAGTATAGACTCTTTCTTTTTTCTAAGTTATGGTCTATATGCGCAGTATCTTTAATTTGTCGAATTTAATTAATTCACTTGGTTTAATTAATTAGCGCGAAAGCTTTTGATTTTCAGCAACAACTCCAAACATCTGTTTTTGAATAGGATTTTATGCATCTCCTCATTTACAAGAAGACATAAAAATTTGCATATTGAGAAATAGTGCTATTCGGAGGATGGAAAATAGAAAGACCTTGAGAATTTATGAGTCTTTATTTAGGAATCTATTGTCCTTTGGACGTCGCTTCTCTATCTTTCATTCTGCTTCACAGAACTCTCTATTGTTTCAGTACTCTCTCAACCTCTCTTTCGTTTTTTTCTTGCACTTTAACGAACTGGCTTGCGGCAAAAACGTCTGGCACTTTCCTTCTCTCATTTCCTCTTGATCTATAGTCGCTTGACACCACCCGTGAAGGAATTTCGAAATTTTTCGCAAAATATCTCTGCCATTCACAAAATCAACACTATTTTCGCAGAAAATTTCGTAAAAGTGAAAATATTTACGCTAAAACACGAGTATTTGCCTGAAAAGTGATAGAGTATTATGGGATATAGTAACTTTGAGAGGAGAAAAGAAAGGAAAATTTTTCCAAGGGCATGAAATTTCACTGCGTTTAAGGACTACACGAGTACCTAGATATTTTCCATTTTACACTTGAACTCCAAAGTGATCTAATTTAAATATGTACATCTTGAGATAGCTTATATTGGTCTAAAGATTTATTACAATTACGCTCTAAAACTTCACATTATTTTGATCGAGTTTCGCAAGTCCGCTTCGCGAACCGCGTCGCGCGAGTTGTTTTCGTATTTCGACGAAAATAGCGTGCATTTGAAATCCTTCGAAAGAACTACAATCGTACTTTCCTCCCCGTCTTTGCATATTTTCGGTGAAAACTAATTATTTACACCGATCTTTACTCGAGCATTCCGTAAATAATTCTGGTTTAAATAAATTATTATGAAAATAGTAAATCTTTGCAAAAAAAAACTAATGTAAAGCTGATTTTAATTTATACATTTAGTGGTTGGCTCATCACAATCAGAATCTCTATCCGTCTCGAGAAGAAAAGGAAAAACTTGCCGCTGAGATGAATATTTCTTACATTCAGGTAAAATAATTGAATGTTTTAAATTAACGTAAAATCTAAAATAGAAGTAAATTAAAATAAACATATCTAAATCAAATTACTCGATTTTAGGTGAATCGTTGGTTCGCCAATCGACGAAGAAAACAGACAAAGCAAAGATCTAAAGCCGTGCTGAATTCTCCCGCAAGCGTTACTCCTTCTGCACTACCGGCCGCTTTGACTAATGAAGTAAGCGCTTAATCTTAAATTAAAAAATATATATATTACTATACATATATGTTTTGATAACTTCGATCTAATTCTATGTTGAGATATTAAATTTATTTTGAAGCGTTATATCTTAGATTTGGTAGGTATAAATTCCAAGATCTAAATATTTAAACGTTAATCATTTCAAAATTTCATTTGAATTCAATTTTTGTTTAAATTTTAGGTAATCCAAAGGATGGAAACCCCACCGCCTTCCGCCTCTGAGCCAGGTTCCGCATCATTTTTAAGCCCCGAATCTCTGGCCTTATTTGCTCAAGGTATGACTTACTTTAAACGATTTTTTCGGTAAAAAATAGAATTTTCTTACAATCACAGTACTCGTCATTTTTGCCAAGATATGCTTGTTCTATCTCTGCATCTTTTCCTCTCTATCGTATTTACATTGTATCTCTTTCGTATCTCTGATTGTTTAGATAGAGCGAGAGAGTATGGAATTGTGAGGGAGAATCAGACAGGTACAATCCCTCGGAAAGCCGGCTTCTGATTAAATAAATGGAAGAAAGGGAGGGAAATAATTAATCCTCTCTCTACAGAGCGAAAGACAAAGAAAAACGAATGATAATTATGAAAACTAGGTTAAGCGATATTCCACTTCCGAAACTTTTACATGTAAATGGTTCTCATTTCAATTAAAGCTTCATGAAGTTTGTCTAACTTCATTTTATATTTTAAAGTGCGGTAAGCTTCTTCTCTCACACAAATCAATTTTCTTAATAAGGCCAATTCTGTCTTTCTTTCTCCAGTGCTATTTCTCTTCAAGAGGATGATCTCTTTGTGTGACTTTTTCTGTCTCTCACTTCCCAATGCTATTTCTCGCTATAGTAAACATCTGCGCGCCCCTCGGTGACCTCAGTTTTTCTGTACAATTGGGGTTTTCTCTCGCTCTTTTCCGTATCTCAGATGTCAACGCTATTTTTCTTTCTCTAACTTTTTCTTCCCTCTCCCCCTCTTCCTTCTTCATTTTCCCATTAGAGGCCCTACAGCGCCGCGTCCGCGCCCCCTATTCTTTACTCTTTTTCTCTCTACCTATTTTCCATACTATCTAGCTTTTTTCCCTAACTCTTTTGCCCTCTTATATTCTAAGTTTCTAAATTTCGAGTACCACAACTTTCTATGTCGATTGGTTTAAAAACCTTCTTTGAATATTTTGCCCGTTTTTGCATTTTTTTTACATAAAACCTGCTAAGGGGAAATAGTTTAGGAAAAAGAATAGATAGAAGAGATGCTAGAGAAATCTGGTCATTATCTAAAGAAGAATGGACACTCTTTATATTTGTGAGGGATCGATGAGAGAGTATAAGCATTTGTAGAGAGACTAGAGAAAAGGAAGACCAGGCCCCCGGCATCGATCCGGACACAGCAAAGAAGAGGATTTTCGTTCTCTCGAATTTTTCGTCCTCTCCATCTTTTGCCCCTCTCATCATTCCCAATGTTATTTCCATCGTATAAAATATAGCGCGATTAACATGTTCCCTACGAATTTTCAGTGAGAAAGCGTTATTTTGAGATGAAAATATTTCTAGTTCTCGGAATACATTTTCATACTCATTAGTGAGAAAGAGAGCGAGATGATTTTAGTATTATGCAGAATTTTATGATATATAGTCATTCTGATATATTTTATATTATTACAAATCTTAAACTTAATTGCATACAACTTGGGCCAGAATAATTTGTCGCCCTATAATTTATTCCTATTCAAATGTAAATCTCGACCTAATGGGGTATTTTCCCCTTTAGACTGTTCGTATTTGAGGCCTGCCTTTCTAACTTCTTTCAAAAGGGATCTCAAAAGATCTCAATACAATAGGATAGATGACCTCCAGGGATCTTGATCCTTCTTCTACAAAAATGGACCTATCTATTCTATTTTATCCAATTTATTTTTTGAAAACTCTTAGATTTTAAGATTTGAGAACTGAAACTTGTAATTTGATCCTAGAGAGATTTCTACTCGGAGAGAGAAGGAGAAAGACTTTGTAAAATTTATTAGAAACACATCGTGACGCGACTTGGTCAGTTGTCGACGAGAGATAGAGGAGTTTGGGTAGGATTAGAGAAGGGGAAAGAAAGAGGAGAGAAAGAATGATGCTTTCACATTTCAAGAGGGCTTCGAATGAATGACTTACACAAAATTTCTTTCTGTCTAACTCCTTTCTCTGTCTTCGTTTTCCATTCTATTTCTCCATTTATCTTTCTTTTCCTTCTATTTCCCTGTGTAAGAGAGGCTGTTTTTATCTTTCCCCTCTCAAATTCAAAGACTATTTTCCCATTGAAAAGCGAACTCTCTGAGCTTTTCACTCGAGAGAAATGCTCTCGATTTTCTTTTGCCTAGATGAGCGAACTAAACAAATTGCATCATTTTGTCAGCATTTTACTGATTTTCGATTTTATGTCCCAGCCAGTTTCTCATCTTTCTCTCCCGACAACAAACATTATTGTCATCGCTATCGTTGTTTTCGTCTAATTTGAAAGATTAACATTTCCAACACTAAATTAGTCATATTGTTAAAGCGTTTTGCCAGAGTGCCATCTTCTTCTTTTCCTATGCTATTTCGATTTCCTGTTTCTTTTCCTCTGCCATATTTCTCTCAATCGATATATGATTCAATACAAGCCTTTGTTCAAACGTTTCGTCACCGGCGCTTTATTTTATGGGAAGAAATAGTGCGAGAAAGGATGAAAAATATTTTATAGAGGAAGGAACGAGAAAAATGTATAAAAACGCGCGCGCGATGATAAGAAAGCGTTTATCATGGATGTTAGGAAAATATTGTACCATCCGGTTTTATGCCCTATGATTTAACATTAGATGTCTTATCAAAATATGCATGTCTTATGCATAAACTCACAAGACACCTCGATATTTCGCTATGAAAGTGCGTTCCTTTACATTATTAATGTTCAGAAATCCTTACATCTGAGATCTCTATTTTATGTCTAAAATTTCTATTGATCCACCAAAATTCACTACTTGTACAAAAAGTGCTAGTGAATTTCGGGAGTCTTTCGACCAATTTAAAGAGTGAGAGAAATAACATCGCGAAGGTTAGATATTTAGAGAAATGCCACTATCTTTTCGCGCTCTAACTTCCCAGTTGTATTTTGTGAATTTCAAGATCTCTCTCTCTCTCTCTATCTTTTCCTCTCTAAAATTTTAGTCATATTTCCAATTTTCAAGGTCTTTTAGTCAGAAAGAGAAGGGTTGTCGTCGCCCTCATGACCTTCGTCAATTTTTGCGCGCGCTGACATTTTTCGATTCGATCGAAAAGAGACGGAGTTTTTCACGGCTGTATTCACAGAATTGCGAATCCCGCTTGTTTTTATGGGGAGTAAAATAAGGTCAATTCAATCGTAGCCAATTTTATTAACGATTTTTAAAGACGATGAATTTTCCAATTTTCACTACTCCCAAAGAAAGACAAGACCCTTAGAATAGCTTGATTTCGTCACTTGGTCATTTTCTGTCTTCGTCTTCTTGATTCTATTCCCAGTTCCATTAGATTTATACGTTCCCTCTCTCGGCCCCCTTTTATGCCCACTCTTGCGATCGGGGCGCATTTGCAGTCGATTCGCAATGAGGCGCATTTGCAATACACCACTATTTGCACATACATATAGATGTGTATATAGTGCAGGACCAAATATGCGTATTTGCAAGGAATTTGTAGATTTGAACTCTTGGTTTCAATTTCTAAAATCTCTTAGTTGCATCTTATAGATCAGGTCTTTAGCTTCAAAATGGTATCAAATTTTCATAGTTGCCTAAAATGTTCGATTTGTTAGATAGAATTTCAAAGATAATCTTCGAAATTTTGACAACAGATTAGAAATTTGCTTTGTATGTTTCTTCTCAACCAAAAATTTGATCCGAAATAAGCGCATTCGAAGGCCGGTTATTTTTTGTGAAGCCAGATTTTGGTCCACATTTTTTTCTTTCTGATTCTTTTAGCCTCTCAAAATGCGCGCTATCTCGCTATACTATTGGCCTGAGAGTGGTGGCCTAGTGGCTAGCGAAGTCTGCCTCTAAACAGCTCCCCTCTCAGCGTTTCCATCTTTTCCCGCACTATTTCTCTAGTTTTTCCTCTTTAAATATCATGCTATTTCTCTTTTCTAACTTCTTCTCCTTAACGACTATTCACCAACGTTCTCTCTCTTCATTTCGGACTCGCTCACTTTATTTCCTTTCCTCTTTCTCTAACAAATTATATTTCTTTCTCATTTTTCTCTAGCACCTCGAAATTCGTTCCACTATTTCGCGATTCTATTTATTTTCTTCTTTTCCTCTATTATTGCTCTCAAATACTATAGATTTTCTCAGTTGCACTGTCTTTTTCTGTGTTTTATATTAGTTTTCCCATAATAAGCGAAACAAATCTCCATCGTTTGAGATGAAAAATCACGATTTTATATCGATAGTTCGACGGAAAACTTGGTAAAGTTTGCTTTTCCTAGGGAGAATGAAAGTTCTCTTTCAAAGAGTTTGAAATTTCCGAGATAAAGCAAATATTCGCGAGTTTTTGCGCACCGATTTCATGATCGCGAAAATGTTAATCGTCGAGATTTTTGTTTATATTTTCGGGTTGTGAAAATTGGTGCATCTTTCCCAAAGAAACTAGTTTTCGTGCAGCAAGGGGTTTAACGATTATTTTTTCACAGAGCTTAGTATAAAAGAGTAGTACCTAAAAGGGAGTAGGATATTTTGGCCAAGTTTTCAGCCAAGTAATGATCAAATATTGATTTATCATATATTTCATGTTATCACTTTGGCCTTATCATAATTAACCATGTTCTACGTTCGATGTGACCTTTTACAAATACTGTCACTCTGATTATCGTTAATGGATTGAGATCTAATTCTCTTTCTCTTCACTTATTTATCTGATTCTTTATCTTTCACGCATATTATTATATTCAGTTTATATCGAATTTTGCATAGGATAATATTACTTTTGACTTATTTTTCTTCGTGAAACCTAGTCGCTTAGGATACGATTAAATGTATTTCTCCCTCGAGAAAGCGCTTTCACGCAGAATTGCTAATTAAATGCGTTAGTGTCATGTTATTAGTCTCAGATGTATATCTTTCTATATATATGTTTATGCCATATATCTTAAGATATATATATATATATATTTTTGTATCTTATTATTTATTTTATTTTGATAATTTCAATTTATTAATGAAATCATTTTTCAGCCCTATCAGCTCAAGCGGGTAAGAACGAGGAGCAGCAGGCTATGGACGGGCATGGACTGTCACGACGAGTGGTAGATGATATCGTTTCGCACCACCGCAACGCGACCGTCGCGCAGCAACCACTTGCTGCTTCGCCGCAGCAGCAAATCAATGTAAGCATTTAATAGAACTGAAATTTTATTTAGTCCCGAAGTTTCCCCCTTTACTTTCTTAGTAATTTGTGAGCAACTTCCTAAGATTTTCACACGACGTCAACTTTTCTCGCTTATCTCTAATTCTAACCTGGCGCGATCGAATTTTATAAAACGGCCGATAACAAAATCGACGTATTCCTCTGCGCGTCTAACTCGCACAATGATGAAGAATACAACATTCTGTCATGTTCTTTGACGAATTTGATAAGCCGTAGAGAAATAATAAAGTGACAAGAAGTTTTATTATTAGTCAGAACTCTTTCCGTTATTGAGAAACAAATAGATAATTCATTATGAAACTTAGATTCACTCGTGACTTTGCCGTCTTTTCTCATTTATAATTATAAATATCAAAAATCTTAGGAAAGTTTTCTTAAATTAGGTGAATTATATTCCATATATAGTCGCTATTTACATTGATATTTGTGCATCTGTCTCAGAAATGCGCCTACTATTTTTGGCGCTAATAAGTACACGCGTGCGCTGTCTTTTTCACGCTATATTTTCGTATCTGAATCTTTATATATCAGCAATTTTTTCAGATCTATCCTAATACGTTAGGCTTAAGATTTCTTACACCTCACCCCTATATTTTCTATTCGTGAGATAAGTCAATTTTTCGTAAAGCGGACATTTATAGTAACGATATTTTGCTTATTCATACCTGCAAAATTGTACGAATTTATGCGAATTTGGAAAACCGCGAGACATAGCGCGAAATAGTATAGGGCTAGGGTAGGGTATGGAGGATGAAAGGCCTTCTCTTTCCACACTATTTCTCAATGTTTCGTGGCTTCTTGGTTTCCAAGTTGCTGAATTTATTTATTAAGGACCTCAAAATAACTATTATTTTCTCATTGAGGCCCTACAACTTCTCAAAATTTAAGCGATCTAAATTTTTGAATTAACTTAAAACTACAATTGCTCTAAGGTTGTTCGGCTTGATGAAAGGGCTTCGAAAGATTATTCAGATATCATATCTCTTCGAGGACAATTTGTTGCTCTATTTATAAATCTCTGGCCTTTCCCTATTATTTCTCGCCTTCTTTATGTCTCCTGAATTATCGTGCTATCTCTCTGATTTGTATTATGACAAGGGACTAATCCCCCCTCCGAGGTACAGCTGCTCTGGGCGCTTTGACCGCGAGAATATCCCTCATATTTTCTCTAACCCCTCTTTTCATCTCACACTATTTCTCGTGCTAATTTCCTGTTACTCTCTCGTTTCCCATACTATTTCCCTTTTATGAATATCCGATTTTCATAGAGCCCTCTCTTCCACATATGCTTATAGTTAATTCCGTTCCGCTCTATCTTTTCCTCTTTTCCACTCTCTTAACTTCAAATGATCTATCACATGGCCTAATTATCTCTAACCCGTCATCATCAACTGACAATTTGTTTTGATGATAGTTGAAAATCGATAATTTGTTTGGTATGTTATAGTAGTTAAACATTTATGGAATATTATCTTGAGAACATATGTTTATCCTGCATTTGAAATGCTCGTATTTTCTTTAAATTTATTGAAAATTTTGCCAAACTTTATATCATTTTGTAGGGATTTCATAGACTTTAAAATGAAGTATTTTTCAATTAAGTTAAAATATTTGTAGGACATGAACACGACCCAACAAGCCCAAGTGCACGAGATGTTGAAGCTTCTCTCCATGCAGGCGTTGAGCGGCCAGACTGCGAACAATGGCTACAATCAGTTGCTTCTGACGATGCTACAAATGCAGCCGAACGCGGCTGCACAGCACATCCAGGCCGCGCTGCTGCATGCTCAGGCCGTTCAGCAACATATACTTCAGGTATTTTTCCTTCTATTCTTTATATCCGAATTTAAACCAATTAAACTAAATCTGATATAATCTAAGAAATGCATCATTTCATCACATATGTAGTTTTACGTATTGTCAATAACCGATAACTTGAAACCAAATAAACGATGCACAACTTCGAATATGCAAAGTGTGCATTGCGGTATAACAAGTAGTCGTCGAAGTTATCTCTCGGTTCGATGAAATGTCGTCCATTTGTTTGTAAACAACGCGCTAATTTCTTTCCTTTTACTTCGTCTCAAGCAATCGGTCATTGACAATAATCTATCTAAGAAATTCGTTTATGAAAAACCTATAATTTTTTTTTCAAATAATAACTTTATGCAAACGAAATAAGTGTATTAAATGAAAACCCTATAGAATCTCTAAATCCCATTACTTTATACAATATATATGAAAACTTATACATTTCTTGAAGACTACTATTTTTGATTTAATCGATAAAAATTTAGCAACAACTGGCCGCAGCGATAGTGAGTCAGCAGTCTGTCTGTCAACAGCAAAATTTACCCACGCCGATCGTTTCGCAAGTCCAAGCGCCCGCACCCGCACCCGCACAGCCCAGACCCGCACAGTTCCAGGTAATAACTTATTAATATTCTTAGCTCTCAAGTTAGACTTGGGTTTGAAATGGCTATTTGAAAACCTTAAACCCCCAAGTCATGCGAAATAGGGTGAGGGATGGTAGGGCAGACGATTCTTTTCTCACACTATTTCGCATCGCCTGAGAGCTTGACGTTTCCAAGTTGCCATTTGAAATTAGAGCTAAGTCGGAATGTAAAAAAATGATGAATTTTATTCCAGGCCGGAAGCATTTCCGCTAGCCCTGCAGTGTCGGAACTTTCCGAACTCTCTCCTCGATCTCCCGCTAACTCCATAAATCGACCACAGTCGCCTCCATTTAAGGTAGAAATTATATTCATTCGAATTTCTAACATATATTTTATATAATAATAAGATAGTCAAAAGCTTTGATAAGAATGAGATTTATAAGCGAAGTAACGAAATGCATCAAAATTTCTCTTAAGGATTTATGGAATTGATTGTTACATTAAAGGGCATTTCGTTAGATAGTTCAAAAACTTGAAAACATTCAATTTAAAAGTGTTAGCCAAAAATAGCCTTAAAAATGAATTTAGGACCCCCAAAACTTGGCCGACCCTTCGATGATGCGACTTCTGAATTTGAATCAGCTCTCGGAGAAGGAACAAATGGCCGTCACCGTCCTCGCAGGCCTGCCCGCCTGCCCTTATTATTACGGGGGCAATTCCAAATAAATCCAGCCTTTTTTGGATTACAGATCGCTTCCTTCTGATTTATTTGTCCCACAAAATTCCCTCATCTTTTTCATCGCTGCACCACTTGACTCTTTAGTCGTTACTCTCAGAAACTTAGAGTTGTTTCATGATGATTAAATTTTAGATAGGACTTCTTTGATAATAAGCACTATGTAATTTTGAGCACGGTTGCAATTTTTATTTGATTTTAAGATCCATATTTTAGACCAGCGTTTTCTATATTAGAAGACACAATTTTAAGAACGTGGTCTTTGAGGGAGCGTAAACAGAAATTTTAAAATTTCTGGTGCGCTTATCTTTTTTCTCATTTTTTGCAAAAGGATATTGTTTGTATGTGTGTTCTATCACGGCTAACTTTTTTATTCTTTTTACTTTTTTTGATTAATTTTCAATTATATAATTTCCCTATTCGAATACGTGTAACATGTCGTTTCTCTCTCGCAAAAGACGCGCCAATTCCCTCAATTAAATCAACACAAGTTCATATAATCATATTCATTGTTATCCAGGCGACGGTGCACCGCCCTTGCAAATCGATTTCATTTGACTCCGCCCATTACCAATTGATTTCAGGGGGCTTAACGTGAGTGACTAGTATATATCGTTACATATAAAACTATTAACTATGTTAAGTCATCGAAGTATGTATTGTAACGATATTTACGCGCGAATAAGTTACTTAACGTACACCGTAGAGGAATAGCGCTATTCAACAACATAACACCTCTATCTCTCTTACTATTCTGTTTTTTCTCCATTCTTACTAATTGCAAAATTTCTTTGGTGTATTGTATTTATTTGTGTTTGAATTTTCTTTTTGCGTTCGATTTTTTTCTTATTTTTAGCTCGCGCGCATATTCAAAATTGTTGAGCTTTTTGGTAAAAATCGGAGAAATCTTTCGAGGGTTTCTCGCAAAAATTCGCGAAAAAAATCATTTTATTTTCTTTTCTAAATTTAGTAACCTCCGGTGTCCTTGCCGCTTTTTCTACATTTGATTTGTATATGGAGTTTAAATTTAAACTTTTTGTTCTTACATCCATAAAATTCCGAAATATTCTCATCATCTTGTTATATTTACAAGGGTTTTAAATGTTAATTCTATTTTTAGACACTTGTAATTATAACCTTTAACTTGTATCTATTGTGTGGATTTTGTGAATTATCATTGGAATATTTATTGGATGTTTTCGCAACATCCCTTCCTTTGCAGTAATCATTTTTGTTGACTTGTTTTCTTCCTTCTTCTTTGCAAAGCCCAGAGAACGAAAATTAAAAATTGAAAAATTGAAAAAAAAAATCAATAAAAAATCAAAAAGCTAAACTGTTATTGTTGTTGTTGAATTACAAGAGAAAATACATGGTTTTATGCCTGCTAACCCAGAGTTATTACATTAGTGCTTTAATAAATGCTTATAAAGATTACTCTAATCCAGATGACGTCCACCGTTGTCCAAGGAGAAGCTCCAGAATCCGACGACGAGATTCTGGAGATGACTTCGAAGAGTCAGATGCCTGAAACGTCGGCAAAAATTGATATTGATCAATTTGTCAAGCAGAATAAGTAATATCATCACTTTGACAGAGAACTTTATTTTTTCAGGCTCTATTTGAGCGAACTCTGAGTTTTTTCTCACTCTTCACCGATGCATTGTTTATTTTTGAAGCAATTGACAAATAAAAAGCGGGGCGCTCTTACCTTTCCGAAAGATTTCTTTCCTATGCCGTACTCAAACTTTGAAAAAAAATCGCAAAGTCTTTGAAAACGCGTTAATTTACTCGATTTTTCAAAAGAGTACAAGTCCTAGAGTAATTCGAGACGTGCAATAGTAGATTCACTAGTAAAAGTTAGAAAGTTGTGTAAATTACGGGGATTCAAGAAAAATTTTAGGCCGCGGGTGCACGTCGATGAAAAACTTGAGAAGTATTGGCGGAACTCGGGGAAGAATTTGATTTCGGCGACGGAAAAGCGGACTTTACCGATTCAAAAAGATACCACTCGGCTACGCGACACGATCGATAGCACGTTTGAGAGCATACAAGTGAAACAATGACTAGATTCAATTCGTACAGCTTATTTTACTTTAGGCTGCCAGCATGCATTTACATCGAGCCTCAACCACAGTTTATCAACTAGAAGACAGCATTCAAGCCCTATCTCAGAGTCTTTCAACGTGGAAATCGCCTGAGGAATTCAACAAATCATAATTTATTTATTTAAAGGCAACTTGGAAACCATAAGCCTTCAAGCTATGCGAAATAGTATGGGAAAAGAAACCCGTACCCTCCCCTAGCTACACGCTATTCGCAATGACTTGAGGAATTATGGTTTGCAAATAGCCTATTTAAATTACAATATAGTCTTTAAAATGCATCACAAGAATTCAAATTGGTTTCTAACGTGCTGAGTTCAATTTTGCCCATGTTATATGGTTTTTCGTCATACTCCTCACCATCGAAAGTGATTATTCCACGGAGATTGCACTTTTTCTAAATTTGTTGTTGTTTTTTTTTTTAATTTATTAGCAAGAAAAATCATTTTTACTCTCTTCTTTAAATCACAATGGTGAAAAACTTCGACTGAATGTGTTAAGTCCTCTCGCGAATCATGACTTGCATTGACTGAGAATTTGCCAAATTTATCGCTAAGTACGGTCTTCAAGGGACTTCTTCTTATAACTGAATCAAATACTAACAAAAAATTAAGTCTTGAAATTCCTACTGTCATTTTCATTATCAACTCGTACACTGATGTTTAAAGAAGTTGCTGGTCTACCGAAACATAGAAATTGGCCTGTTTTTGATTTTTTTTTTTTAAATAAAAGTGATTTTTTAAACCTGTTAGTGAAAATTCATAGGTTTCAATAAAATGTATCGATTGGATAACCAATAGGCCTGAAATAAGCGATAGCATGTTTCGTTCTATAACAAAATAATAGATTTATGGATTAATAATAAAGAAATTTTCCGTGCTAAAAATAAATGTTTTAATTAAATTTAATTATGCGTTACGTTACGATTAACCTGATACATTCGCCAAAACGACCGTTAGATAACGTGTTTGTTTGAATAGGTAAGTAGCGTCGGTCTCCGCGCTCTGACTTTTCCATACTATTTTAGCCGTTTCTCTCCTACCCTCTCAATTCCAAGCGCTATTTCGCATTTCTCCTCTTTTTACAATCCCTCTCTAATCCATTGTCGATAGATTTTCGGCTAAAATTCATTTAATTCACCCATTTTCAGAAAATTCGCTTATTTATAATTTCCTATTATTACTATTTAACATAGAATATGGGGCCTGGTTAACTTATTACTTGTAAAGTAGGTAAGTTATGCATTTTGTTACAATTTTGCATGCAAAGTCACAAGGCGTTAATTTACTGTGAATAAATCAAGCATGCTGTGTAATATTTATTGAAAAAGATACAACATCTCTTGCATATGATTTATTTTGACTAAATTAAAATTGATTTAATCGCTTTAATTGGTCAATTATCAGACAATTATGGATTCACCCGAAGCGACCGCCAGTGAAGTCGATGACTCCGAATCGATGCAATTAATTCGCCAAGTAATTATCGACGATTATCGACTTAATTACCCTAAACGATAATTTCAGGCAATTTTATTCGAAAATATCGAGCTGTTAATTGATTTGGTCAAAGAGAACCCATGGTGTTATGATAGGGCAAGTATTATTTTATTATCTTCTATATAGCTATTCATATATTTAGGTGGACAGGCATGGAAGAACCCCTTTAATGCTGGCTTCGCATAATGGAAGGCTCGAAAGCGTTAAAACTTTAATAGAATTGCTGCCTCGTAAGAAAAGAGTACGAGTGTAAAATGACTTTTATTTCCTTTTTAGAAAGCCTTGATTTACCGAATAAAAATGGCAAGACTGCGTTGTTATTGGCTGCCGAATCTGGAGAAGGTCCGGTCTTACAAGCACTTCTTCAGGCTGGAGCTGATCCTAGTCGGTGGGTCTTGTAGTTTCAGAATTTATAACAATTTTACAAGCCTTACAGATTATATAACGTAATTTTAAGGCATTAAAAACTCGAATATCTTATAGTTCTTTTATTTATTATATTAGAAGTGGTCTTTTAATTATTGACTTATATTTTGTTTAGAAGAGACACGACCGGTCACTGCGCTTTGGAAGCTGCCCACATAGCGGGACACGAGCACATAGCGGCCTTATTGATCGAGGAAATCCAACGACACAACGATGATTTAAATGAGGCACACGAAAGGCTCATCGACGCCTGCATCGAGGGGAACTCCGAGACGGTAGACGAGATTTTCTCGAGACATGCAAGGAGGAAATCGGACATCGACGTATTAGTCAATGGAAAAGGACACGGAAAGACCGCACTATTCATGTAAGTACATAAAAATTGGGCAACTGAAAAATGACGGAATGGTGTGAGTTATCTTTTCCCACACTAATTCCCCCTACTTTCTCACCCCTCACCTATCTATAGCTAGAGCTCACGTCACCACGTCATTTTAAAATTGCCTAAAAATAGATCGAGTATTTCAAATACTTCTAATTTTTAATAGAAGCCATAGGCTTTTATTTTATCAAAATTATCTCATATTCTAAATATTTGGAAGTTTTAGTGAAAAATGCGCATTTTCATGCCAACTTTATTTATTCACTTAGTTCTAAAACATGTTGAATTTTGAATTAGAAATATAATGGTTTATTCATGCGCTAATCTTTATTGTTATCCATTTTTCCAAATATTTTTGCAGGGCCTGCACGAACGGTCACAACGCCGTGGTGCAGAATTTGATGCGATATAAGAATTTTCACGTCTTGCTGAATGAAGAGAACGGAGACAGTGTTCTTCACGCAGCGGTTTCGTCGCAAAACCCCATTCTAATTACTCTTATTTTAGAAGTGAGGAGAAGATTTACATTTATCATTATATATATATGGAATACATTAGAATTTTTCTTTGAGTTACAAACAAATGAAATGTCTTTAAGATATATAAAGCAAGACTGTTAGCACCCCAACAGCCCTGATATAAAGTAAATATTTTAGAATTTCCCCTTCTTGATGACAAAAGTCAATTCTGATGGTTGTAATTGCCTCCATTGGGCTGCGCAGTGCGGAAGTGTCGAGGCTCTGCAAGCGCTACTAGAATTCGAATTCGAGGATACATTTCTAAAGGAAATCGACACCGTCGGAGCTCCACCCTACAAATTCGTTGTCGACGTGAACGAGGTCGATTCTCAATGCAGGACGGCGTTGTATTTGGCTGTAGCGAAAAATCACCTTCAGGCAATTCAGTACATGCTGCAGGTGGAACATTTTTTAAGCTTATTATTCTCGTTAAGAAAAAAGCAAACTACAAGTGTTTCCTATTTTATATTATATAATAAGAACAAAATCTATGTATTGAATCGCATTCGAAAAAAATAGAAGAGTTATATTTTAGTTCCAATGTGATTTCATCGACGGAACCAAAAGATGTCCATTCCAACTCGACGTTTACTGCAACCGGGGCAGAACTCCATTGATGGTGGCAGCTTTTAACCAATCGATGCCTTTAATTACTGAGTTACTCGATAAAGGCGCTGATATCAATCTACCCTTGGCCGTACTTGATACTGAACAGTCTATTGAAGAGGGTAGATGCGTAGGTAGGCACTAAAGTTGAATTTTGTTAAGCTACTCTCCATTGTCTTCGAGATGAGCTTTATCATATGACACTCTGCGTCTATAGCCTGCGAGCGCGACGCATCGAGACTAGGGAAAATGAGAGGGAGCAGAGAACAAGAGCGAGCAAGCACATAGCTAAGGCTCGCGAGTACTTCTTGCCCCCTTTCTTTGTAAAGACTCATCTCGGCGACGATAGGGAGTACAAAGTTTTGCAAGTTTAAAAACGATAAGAAAGAATATCTTAAGAACTTGAAATATTTCCTCCAATTTGCCTATATTGTAATTTCAGGTTCCGGAGCCTTGGTTGAAGCGACTAGAGCAGGGGCCCTACAAATTGTCCAATACCTATTGAGTCGTGGAGCACAGGACACTGATAATAAGGCCCTCATACTTGCAGCGGATTTAAATTACGATAAAATCATTCGAATTTTCCTGATGCGGCTAGTTTTTCCTGATAATGAGTACAAAATCAACAAGAAGAATATCGATTTGGGACAAGTAAGTTGAAATTGTTAAATTTTGAATATTGTTGACGTCGAAGTCTGGGAGATCGAAAATGAGGGGAGAAAGAAGTGATCTTGGACCAGTCCCTTTCCTTTTCACGTACTCTTTTTCGATTTTTTAATCACTAGAAATAGTTGTGCGCCCCACTTTGCACGCCTTCCAGATTTCGGCATCAACAATAGTGAATATTGGAATTTTTAGGTTCAATTAGGTCAGAACCTACTTCCATCATCGTTATGTCCCTCGAAAGCTGCTATGATTCATTGGTCGGCTGCTAATCTATCGGCAATTGAGTATGAGTGGTTCGTTGGAGCAGGTTTATTATTAAAATAGCTTGATTATTATTTTCACCTTTTATTATTTTAGCCCTAATTACAAATCCAAGACTGCGAACTACCAGGCTGTGCCTAGCCGCTTTAACCCGAATTGATATTTCTTCGAATAACTTGAAGATTTTCCCGTCGCCGCTCTTTCAAATGCCTTCTTTAAAGTAAACAAAAAATGGTTAGCCTATAAGAATGGAAGATTTAGAAGTTTGAATTTGGCGGAGAATAAAATCGCCAACATTGACCTGCCGAGCTTCTACATTAGCACGACTTGTTTGGAGATCCTGAATCTGAAAGGAAATCAGCTGAGAGAAATCAGCCCTCAATTCTTAGCGTCGTTTCCTCAGCTGCAAAATCTGGATATTTCCAAGAATAACATTAGTCATTTACCTGAATACATATGGCTATGTCCTGCACTAAAGGATCTCAATGTGTCTTTTAATCAAGTGAGTTTTATTGATTTACATGTAAAAATTAATTTTGTTTATAAAACAGTTTTTTCTTAAATTCAGCTATCAACTTTGCCAATGGCGTCCTCTCCAAGACATGCAAGACTATCACGGCATACTGCTAACGCACCTGAAACTCCAAATCAAACAAGTACCCAAAATGGGCATACGAATGAAAGTCAAGCTAATGTAATACTTAATTTTTTTTCAATTAATAAAAAAATGCAAATTTCAGCTACCAAATGTCTCCCCGCGACCTCTGAATCGACTAAATGTGTGGCAAACGACGATAAATCTTTCAAAAGTGGATAATGATGATTTTCAAGTGGGAAAAATGGACATATAGAAAATTTCAAAGGAAAATATTTTAGCCGGATTTCCCCGTAACATCGTCTTCAACTCTTACGGTGCTCAACGTATCGCATAATAAATTCCAAGTGTTTCCCGCGTGCTTGGCCTGCACTTGTCCGAGATTGGTGACGCTCAATTTCTCTCACAATCAATTAACGACCCTGCCTCCGATAGCCTGCTATCCAGCACATCTCAGGAACTTTGACGCTTCGCATAATCAGATTAAGGTAGTTTATCTAAAATATACAGGACATATAAGAATAAATAATGTTGAACTTAATTATAAGTAAAGGTTGTAAAGTTTGAAATAGTTGAGTTTTCAGGACTGTTTCCCGACAGAAATCACCCAGCTCCATACGGTCTGTCACGCCGTGCCACCTTCTTCAAATACCAGTGCAATGCTCCGAAGAAACTCCCCTCAAAGACACAATCGAAGTCGATCCAAGTCCGCAGTCAGATCGCAGAGATCGTTAAGCGTCTCGAGGCACAGAAACGAGGCTACACCTCAACTGGATGAGGCTTGCGTTCATCGGTACAGTTTTTGAACGTTTATGTAATTTACTCCTCAGTTCTCCTGATAACTTTCACGAGTCCGCGGAAAATTTACACATTTATTTCAGAAGACACGATAGACTGGAATGGCTAAGCACTCTTACGCTAACGTCGAATAGGATCACGAATCTAACAATTTCTTATTCCGCAATCAGAGCCATGTTCCCATCGCTAACTGTATTGGATATCTCCGACAATTTAATATCGAATCTCCCAAAGGAGTTGTCATTACTTTCGAATTTATCAGTGCTGAATCTGTCTGGGAACAAAGACATCAAAGAGCTTCCACCGGAGTTGGGAATGCTTTCAAGGTTTGAAAATTCCTGTAAAAAGTTTTTTTTGTGAAAGTTAACAAATTTAGACTTTGGTCCCTATCCTTACAAGGCTGCAAACTAAAAGAGCCCCTGAATTCAATGGTAAACGTGGATAACTGCAAAACGGTTGAAGTCATCGCTCATTTGAAGACGATTTTGGAAGAGTAATTGCTAAGAGACTTGTCGAATTTGCAAATAATTTTTATAGATCCAAGAAATATCATCACCTGCGATTAATGATACTTGGAGGCAATGGAGTTGGAAAAACCACTCTATGGGAAGCGATGCGTTCTGAAGCGGTTCAGGTAAAATTATCGATCCAGAGCGATAAATTGTTTCGATTACCAACTTTTAAAACTGCTAAAATAGCTTTCAGTTGATGAGTTATGAACATTTAGGGCAAAAACTAGAGAGATTGGTGAACGAATTTTTTTCGGTTTTCTATATTTAAAACAATGAGTTTTTTTTTTCCTATTTT
Organism: Diploscapter coronatus; assembly: GCA_964036155.1. Lineage (NCBI taxonomy): Eukaryota > Metazoa > Nematoda > Chromadorea > Rhabditida > Rhabditidae > Diploscapter > Diploscapter coronatus. Next base: position 40,362,364 of record OZ038422.1, on the reverse strand, counting down.
CGCTTTTTATATAAGGGCCACCCTAACGAAGCAACCACATTTCAAAATGATGATGCTTTTTAATTATTCTTTTTTTTTTCTTTAGAAGAGGCAATCCAATCAAGCCAACTCGGTGCAAGTCTGTGAATGGAAATACGACGCGAAAAAGTCGAAGAACGAAGCTTTGTCCGGTCCGATCGGATTTTCCGCTTGGGACTTTAAAGGCCATCGGGAACGTCTGTTAACTCATCAGTATTTTCTGATCAAGCGATCGTTATTTCTGGTGGTTTGGAAAGTAATCGATGGTGATGCTGCCGCTAACGATATTCAGTATTGGCTTGTTAGTATTCAGGTAGAAAAACCGCCATTTATGTAAACTTAAAAGCAAAGAAATTTTGCAGTGCCGAATTCCGAATGCTTGTGTTATTCTAGTTGGAACTCACACTGATCAAATCTCCTCCAATTCCTCCAAGTTCCCCCAGAACTACGCTGAGGAAGTGAATGAAAAAGTTTGAAAGTTTACAAGGTTTCGAAACTCAAGAAAGTTTCAGATGAAACAAAGGTTCATGCTACCTGACCCGGACAAGAAGGGGCTTCCCAGAGTGATCGATGCCGTGCTGATATCGAATAAAAACAAAAGTCATATCAAAGCGCTGCTTGGGGTCGTCTACAAGGCCGCGTGGGAAGTGAGGTTCAACAAGGAGCGAGCTTTAGACCAACAGATACCATCATCATACATCGCTGCATTGAAGGTTAACTTTATTCTTTGAAAAATAAATAGAGCTAGAAAAATTAGATAGTCCGAGATATGGCCAACGATCTGAGGAAAGAAGAAAAACCGGCAGTAGTTCCTTGGGCGTCCCTCCGAGAGCGACTCAAGAAGACGATGACCTCGAAATTTGGAAGACCTTTCAGGCACCTTTAAAAGTCAGGTTGATGAAATTTCTAAATTTCAGAGACGATATAGAGCTTCATGCTGCTTGCAAGTTCTTGCACGATGCTGGGGAGATCGTCAGATTCGAAGATGCAGCGTTGCGGGACTTGATTTTTGTAGATTCAGTCTGGCTGTCAGATTCTCTATATTCTGTCATGTCGCTGAAGTAGGAAACTCAAAATTTAAAGGAGAGATGAGATTTTCAGATCGCCAACCCTCCCACAAGGCCTCTTGCAAGGCGATGCCCTGGTTCCTCTCCAGAAGGCGATGCGACTATCGCAGGGACAACTTGTCGATCTACTGCATAAATTTGAGCTAGCCTTACTTTGCGCTCCAAGGGTCTTCCTGCTATTCTCTCTACTGCCTGATGAGTACCAGCTGAGAGCCGACTATCCGACCCCGGCGGTAAAGCTATCGGCGAAATCAACATCCTGGGCCGTCAGAGTGCCGGAAGACAAGAAAGTCACTTCTTTGAACTACCGATCTGGTCTGGAGGAGCTAACGAATAAGCCGTTGTCTCCCAAGAGGAAACTGACAAGACAGACGCAGAGCGAAGACGTCATGCTATCATTTTCCTACAAGAAGGAGACACCCTTGAGGAGAATCTACACCCTGGCATATGTTCCTACAGGCTTTTGGAGCAGACTGATCACACGATTAACTGGGGATCTCTGCATTATCAAAGCAATCGACAGCCTATTTGCTACGAAGTCCAGCGAGGAGGCAGACGACATTGAAAATCTCATTGAAAACCGAGTACCCGCGGAATGGATGATCTGGCAGAGCGGCATCGAGGTAGACATTATGTTTTTTTTCAGAAAATTTAAACAAATTTTTAGATGTTGCTAAAAGGACACTCCATATTCGTGCTGAAGCAATTTCTACCTCAAGCAGAAATCCGGGAAATCGACTATTCTCAAGCGGAGATTTTGGCGAGGGACGAACAAGTATAAAGAGATTATAGGTTTAAAAGAAATTGCAAATTTTAGAAGCGATGGCGTCCCCATCACTTCGTCGAAACTCCTATCATTGAAATCTTGCTCTTTCCCTTCAAAATTTCCGCCGCTTCCGGGGAGAAGAAGCTCTCGATGGAGACGGACATAGCTGGATTGAGCCGACTACTCGCTGCAACTGTAGATCTTCTGGATACACTGTTGGAGGATTGGTACCCGGCTCTTGGAACGAGATTTGCGCATTCTTCCGAAGGAGAACTGCTGGTTAGAAGGCTCGTTCCCTGCACAGGATGTCTCCAAGAGCAACTCGACTCGAAGAGGACGAGCCACGACGACGCTGAGCTCAAGCAGGAGCACCAGAACAATGCTGTTGGAGTGAGAGGCTCGAAGACGCTGGGCAACATCAAAACCGCCAATTCGTTATATTGCTTTTCGATAGAAGAGTGCATGTTGGCTGGAAGGGAATATGGATGGCTGGAGTGTCCAAACCATGGTGGATTGCACATGAGGACGATTGCGCCTGATACGGTAAAATTTTTTCAAAGTCTAGAGAATCTCTAAGGTTTCAGATTTTCTGCGACATCGACCCCAGTCTGATCGTGAGTCAGGACAACATCAAGAAAGCTCGAATGCTGGGCAGAGGTGCCTTCGGGTTCGTATTCCGAGCCCACGTTCGTCTTGCGAATGGAGAACTCGTCGAGGCGGCCCAAAAGATGTTCGAGCCAGTCGATCCAGGCCCGAATTCGAGAGCTTCAGCCATCGCAGCGTACAAAGCTACTGCTGACAAGTGGAGAAGAGAACCCCAGGAGTTCGCCTGCAGAGCCTATTGCACGTCTAGGCAGGAGCTGAATCTGCTGAGCCGAATGAAGCACGCAAACGTCACCTCCCTCATTGTTATGTGCTCTTCGCCACTGTCTTTAATTGTGGAGCTCGCGCCGCTTGGAGCACTGAATCAACTCCTTTCGGCCCACAGGAAATCAGGAGTGCGACTAAGTCTTCCAGTCCTCAAAGAGTCCGCGGTGCAAGTTGCAAGGGCTCTCGAGTACCTACACTCCAACCACATCATCTACAGAGACCTGAAGAGTGAAAACGTTCTCGCTTGGCGATTCCCCGCGCCATTCTGCAGTCAAACTGAGGTTCTATTGAAACTGGGCGACTACGGCATCTCAAGATCGATCCTACCATCCGGAGGAGCAAAGGGCTACGGGGGTACGGAAGGCTTCATGGCTCCCGAAATCGTCAGATTCAACGGAGAAGAAGAGTACACGCAAAAAGTCGATTGCTTTTCCTTCGGAATGTTCCTCTACGAACTGATCACTTTGAAGCAGCCCTTTGAGAAAGAAGAGCATGTGAAGGAGCGTCTTCTCGACGGGGCACGTCCCGTGCTCCTTCCTCACGAACTACTCGTTCCATCTCCGACGCTGGATTTACTGGTACACTGCTGGAGCGTCCATCCAGACGTAAGACCTTCTTCATCCCAACTTGTCGGATACTGCAGTGCTCCTGAATTCATTCATCTTCTGGACGTTTGTCTGTTGGAGGACACACTACCTCCGTCATCGCTGCTCGTCGCATCATCTGAAGACAGCGCCTTCGACGACGCCGACGAATTTGAGGCCCAAATCTGGATCTGCACGAACCAACTCTCGATCATGGACTGCACCGAGTTCGGATGGCTCGACCATAGAGTATTTGCTTTCATAAATAAATTCAAAATAGAGGAATAATTTTATTAGGTGGCGAACATAAATATTCGAGCGAAATACACGTTCAAGCATCACGAATACGTCTTCGCTTGCGATGAAGCCGGACAGGTACAAGTGCTGACGACTTCACTCTTCGAAGTTGCGAAACTAAGATTCCCACAACTGAATGGGCTATTGGTATTTCGAAATTCTTTTCAAACAGGAATTTTAAAATTCAGATAAATGCGCCTTTGTCGATTGGAGATGACATCCTGTTGCTGACGACGATCAAACAGCTGGTGATCGTCAAGATCACTGAGGGACTTTCAGTCGTGAGTTTGGCAACCTACGACAGTCCCTTTGACATTCATTCCTCGATATTCGTCAACCCTCAAAATAATCGGTATATCTAAACTTTTTTTCCCTGAAATAAGAGAATTTTCAGTCAAATCTGGGCCGGCCACTCCGACGGTCGTATTTCCGTTCATCATTTATCGGCGCAGAGCACGTTCTCGTTCTGCTCCTCACTCTACATCCAAAATGAGACCAAGTCCGTGAAGAGGATGATTTCCTCAAGCGATGGATCCACGGTATGGATCAATTTTGAGAAAGGTAAGATTAGATCAAATTCTTTTAAGTCCAAGAAACAACTTAGACAACCGTGTCCTACGCTGGGACGTCGAGCGAAGGCAAATCGGCGCGGCTCTCGACGTGAGGAAAGTGATGCCTTCTAGTGAGACGATCAAGACACTGGACGTGGACGCCGTCACCGGCGACACAGTTGTCAGTGCGATCTGTCTCCAAGAACGAGCTACAGACCCGCAAATTTACATCGCTACAACGAGGGGGTTACTAATCGTGGCTAATGCTCAGCAGGTCTTACAATTACTAAAATTGAAAAAAAAAACAACTAGTTTTAGCTCCAACCAATTTGCGCCTGTCGACCGTACGACTCTGAAATCGTGTCTCTGACGATTGTGAAAGATAGAAAAGATGAAGAGAAAGACGGAATCCACAAAAGTAACAAAATCTTTAGGCTACTTTAAAAATTGGAATTTTAGGCAGAAGCTCGCTGTCAGGAACGTCATCTGAGAGCGGATTGGGTTGGGTGCGGGAACGAGTGAGTGAGACTGTTGAAAGGTAGAGATAAACTCAAAACTCGGAAATGTACGAGGTTTTAGATTCCGACCTAGTCCTTCTGCAGTTGAAGATGATGATCGAACAATGCTCGTTACGGTTGGAAGGCATTTTAGGCGAGAACTCGAAAACCTTAGATCTTAACTCAAAATTAAATTTTAGAAGTCTTTCGCATCGATTTGTTGCTGAAGAAGAACTACAAAGTGGGTATTCGATAGCAATTTGGAAGGCAGACGAGTGGATCTAAAAATCTTAGGAAATTTGCAAATTTAGTCATTCGGAATGCTAGAATTTCTCATGTATAGAGCTTTGTAGTAAACTTGCCAAAGACCAATTAGCTCTTTCCTTTATTTAATTAGTCAATTGAAATATGATTATTATCGATAATTAATCACTTTACAACTTGAGATTGGACCAACGATTCTGAGAAACCAACTAAGTCAGCGCATTCTCTTATCAAATTATACTAATTTCCCCAAAGCCAATGAGTTTGTTTCTCTCGCATAAACAACCGCGTTTACGAGTATTTTTATTGTTGTGAATTTTTTAAAACGCTATTTCGACATTATAATAAGGCATTCCTCTGTTATAAAATGCATTTTGAGCTTCTCGAGGTTTAATAAAGATTTTCCAGCAACCTTAACTTGTACTTTCATTATTTTAATTTGCTACCTACTGTATTCAACTTTCTATCGTCTATTATAATTTCCTTTCGTTCTCTACGTGTCCGTTTGCCTTCTATTCGAATTCCTGGCTCTCGCCTTGTGACTCTTTGTTGGCCGATACTGAGACTTTCGCTTTTCCTGTATCCTTCTCAGCGAAAATCGTCTTTATCTGGGTCACTCTCACCAATTTCGCCCTTTTCTCTCCTCCAACAGCTCGCTATTTCTCTCTCCTACCCTCCGGCAATTTATTTCTCTGCGCTCTCTAACCTATCTTCCCTATCTGACGATTTCACCTTTACCCAACCGTCAGGAATGACCTCAACTTTTCCCTTAAACCGTTGTATTTACCGAGTCTTTTACTTTCACGTAAATTCGCAAGGTTCCTTGGCAAGCTGAGTTAATTTAAATAAAGTACAATATTTTCGGATTACGGTAGTATTCTGCCATCATTTTTTGAGTGGATCTTGATTCTATGGCATGCAGGCTTTAATATAGAATAATTATCCGGTATACTAGACTTTAAGTATTTTCTATAGCATATAATTACTGCTATAGAGTCATTTCCTTTAGGAAATATAACACAATAATTTCCGTAATTCTTGATTTTTCTTCGTAGGAAAAAATGTATGTCATTTTAATATAATTTCTTATAATCTAAGTCCAGATTATAAATTTTAACTCTTTAGACTTATATAGTTTTTTATATTATACGCTGAAATTAAAATTTTTGTGATAAAGATTTAATCTTGGACAACTACAGCTTTCACACTTAACTTCTCATTAACCGCGATTTTAATCTATTGATTGATCTCATTTCATTCGAATCTGAAGGGAAGAATCTCTCGTTCTCTTAAATCTCTTTCTTTTTCTCTCTCGGACTGTCATTGTCTTTCTATCTCTATTTTGACTGCTAAATGAGGCCACTGGCAAAAGACTATCGATGTCGGAATTCCTGGAGCGAAAAAAGGAATTCTTAGTCTTAGTTATTTAGACTTCTGATCTCTTTTATTTTTTATATCAGAAAAACATCTGACCTTTTTCCCTTTCTTAATGATACTGTTTTTTGTAGTAAATATGTCTAAATCGAACTTTTCTTTCTTTCTAATCTTGAACCAAACTTTCATCATCAATTCTGTAACACCTGTCTCTAATCTGACCTCCTTTTAGTTGTTAATCGCTTTTGTTACTAAACAGTTATCCAGATCACATTGAATTTAAAATCTTTTAGAGGGATGACTCGATATTTCCGGTGACAAATTCGAATCCCGAGATTAAAACTGCTAAAATGCGGATAGCTTTCGGATGTCTGGAGCCTCCGCTGGTTAAATTCTTCCATTCTTATGGGAAATTCGTGGCTCGTCATCCAGTGCCTTTCATAGTCTTTCCACTACTCCTAACGTGCTATCTATCTACCGGTAAGTTAAAAAAGAGTCGATTTTATAGGTAAAATTGAATTTTTCAGGTTTCTTCCACCTTGTGCCTCTAACCGACGCGATTTACCTCTACACCCCGACGGATGCCCCGAGTAAAACCGAAAGACAAATTATCCACGAGTTATGGCCCTTAACCGACGGAAGCTATGTACCAGGGAGATCCGTAACCCAGAGTCGGGAAGCTCAGGTCGATTTTTAAAGCCTCTAACCTTGAAATACGATTATTTTAATCCTATACTTGACTAGAGCGAATCAGGTTAAGCCTGAAAGGTTTGACATGAACATATTGACCGAATTCAAGAAATAGATGAACTTTCCAAGCTATATCTGGGGACATGATTTTTTCCTGATTCTTTATGAAAGTCTTGAGATAAATTCGTGCTTTAAGTGGATTCCGCAGGCCTTTAAGTAGCGTATGAATTCAATAAATCGTCATTATTGATGCGAAAGAAATGTGTGTGAATGGGTTTAAGGAATGAAAGGGGACGAGAAGTTTGTAGGTTAAGTCTCTGTAATAAATCTTTAGAAATAAATATCTTTAAACCTTAAAATTTAGGTGGCCGTTGTTGCTAAGAACGATGGAAATATCCTATTGACAGAATATGCCAGAGCTATCAAACGATTAGACTTGTATATCAGGAACCGAATAAAAGTATTTAATTTATCGAGAAAACTAAAGTTTATATTTAAATTTAGGTGGTTTACCGAAATCATACCTATACTTACAAAGACATATGTTTACGGTGGCGAGACAAAGGATGCCCCACGAACGACCATGTTGGGATTCTATCCGAGTTATACAATCATGGAATCAATATAACTTATCCGACCTTCCGATTTGGCGATAGGTAAATGAAGATTCACGCGAATACCGGTTCCTCCACGTTTTACATCGTAAACTTTTTCCCTACTCGATAGAAGTTTTCCCTGACCCCGATCAATAGAGCGTTGGAACACACGCGTACTGACTGACCAGTTAGGGCGAAAACTGGTTCTGCGCAAGAGTTCCCTATGTTAAGGCCTTATAGAATCCTATATATCCGCGCTTAAAAAGCACTAGACACTGGAAATCCATTGATTTTGGCGTGAATGGAATAAATCTAAGAAGTCCCGATAAAAATCTAATTTCAGATCTGGCTACCTCGGATCGGCGTTAGGAGGAGTTACGTTAGCGAAGGGATATGATAAATCAGTCATTCTGGCTGGAGCGAAGGCCTGGCTAATGGTGTACCAATTACAATTCTATCCCAATAACATATCGTATATTTCCGGACTCTGGGAAAGAGTAGGAATTTCCTAAGTCCAGAAAAAATCATAAATTATAGGAGTTCAAAAGACACCTCCTGAACTACGGCTCAGACCCCTATATTTCAATTACGATATTCCACTCTCAGACGCTGGCAGAGGAGTTGAAGAAAAATGCAGATAACTTAGCACCGAGGTATAAGCATTTCGAAGTCTATTTAAATACTTGTAAATTTAGATTCATCTCAGCGTTTATCATTTTAATCATATTCGCTGTGTTCTGTTCAATGGTTACCATCAAAGGCACCCTTTATATCGATTGGGTCTTATCAAAGCCAATTTTATCCGTCTTAGGTAGGTCTTAGTCCCTTAAACTTAACTTAAAGTAATTTCAGGGGTTATGAACGCCGGTATGGCCATAGCTAGCGCTATCGGGTTTTTAGTTTTAATAGGAATTCCATACAACGACATAGTAGCTGTAATGCCGTTTCTGGTAGTTGGTATGTCGAGAATTCTCGATTGTTTGTTTTTTTTTCTGAAAATTGACTTTTTTAGCTGTCGGAACAGATAACATGTTCTTGATGGTGGCTGCGGTGAAGCGGACCTCAAGATTGAAGTCGGTCGAGGATCGAATTGCAGAGTGCATGTCCGACGCCGCCGTTTCAATTCTGATCACCGCTTTGACCGGTACATTTTCAAAACTTAGAATTTTTTCGCTAACATAAATTCAGACGCCTTCTCCTTCGCAGTGGGCTGTATCACGACAATCCCTGCAGTGCAAGTGTTCTGTATCTACACCTGTTGCGCGCTAGTTATGACTTTCGTTTATCAAGTAATCAAATTTTGGTTGACGTATTTTCTAACAATAAGTTTTTTTTTCTCATTTAGATCACATTTTTCTGCGGTTTATTGTCGCTGGCAACCCAATGGGAGGCCCAATGCAGACATTGCGTTTTGTTCTGCTCGACGTTACCCCCAAAACTGCCTTCTTCATCGTCGATTTGTACAAGGTGCTGAAAACCTAGGTCCCGAAAATTTTGAACATAGCTTTAGATTTCTCTGGATGGGCTCCAGACCGCACGCAGATTCACCGAATAAACACTGTACGGCTACCGCGTTCTTTCAGAACTGGTAAATTCAACTTAAATAAACTATTAGTTTAAATTGTAACTATAGGTATGCACCCCTTCTGATGCAGCCAGTGATCAAATTCCTGGCCGGCATTTGGTACCTGATTTACGTGGGATTCGCAGTGTATGGTTGTATGCAATTGAAGGAAGGATTAGAGCCGGCGAATTTATTGGTACGAATTTATTTCAAGTATTTTTAGACACTTGTTATTTTTATAGGTTGACGATTCCTACGCTACGCCTCACTATAGGGTTTTGGAAAAGCATTTTTGGCATTACGGAGCGCAACTTCAAGTAGAATGAAAATTTAGATCTAATAATAATGATTTAAATTTAGATAGTGGTAAATAACCCACCTGATTTAAGAAATCCCGGACAAAGGAATGCAATTCATTCTGTGGTAGATCAAAATTTATCGGTTTTAAAAATAGCTGATTTTAGGTAAAAGCCTTCGCGAACAGTCGGCTATCCATAGGAGAAGAGGGAGTTCAGTTTTGGCTGTTTGAAATGGAACGGTATTATACAAAGAGCCTAAATACGACTATAATCGACCAAGTAATAAAAATATAACTTGAATCGAAACAACTTAAACCTCAGGCTTTCTATGAAATGGCAGCGCATTACTTGTATACTCATGAAGAGGAGCCCTGGTTGAATGACGTCAGATGGGCTATGGATAAACAGGGGAAACGATATATTCGAGCCTTCAGGTTACTTTAAATCAAACTAATTTAAATAGGTATAAAGTTTTAGATTCCTAGTCGGAATGCGAGATATCTCCACTACAATCAAGCAAACTGAAGCTACGAATGGGTTTAGAGAGGTGATGTTAATCGTCTTACATACTTAAATAACTGATTCCAAGTTTAGATAGCCTCACGATACCCCCAATACAATATTACGACATTTATGCCACTGTGGTTGTTCACCGATCAATACTCTCTAGTAGTGCCGAATACTGTTGGTCCAACAATGCTAAGCACTAGAAAATGTTGACGTTCAGGTTCAAGACATAGTTATCGCGGTATCCTGCATGCTGCTCATCGCATTTCTGCTAATCCCCCAGCCATTCTGCGCTCTGTGGGTGGCCTTCACCATTGGGTCCATAGACTTGGGTGTTCTGGGCTACATGACCCTATGGGGCGTGAATTTGGTGAGTATACTTCTAAAAAATCCCGAAGATTTGCTCTTTTCTAGGACGCAATCTCTATGATCACAATCATCATGTCCGTAGGCTTCTCCGTGGATTACTCAGCTCATATCACCTATGGATACGTGGTTTCGAAGGAACGAGACTCGAAAATGCGCGTCAGGGATGCGCTAGGCGACCTAGGATGGCCGGTCGTTCAGGGTAAATTAAAATATCTGAAGAATGCTTGCAAGTTGAAAATTTCAGGAGCCACCTCGACAATCCTAGCAGTGATAGTATTGGCGGACGTTCCAGCGTACATGATCGTGACGTTCTTCAAAACCGTTTTTCTAGCAATTTCCATAGGGCTGATTCACGGATTAATCTTCTTACCGCTAATGCTGTCAATTTTCGTGCGAGGTAAGAAGCTAAACAAAAAGAAACTAAAAGTTCACTGTTTTAAGGCTGCTGCATCGTTGGTCTAAGATCCGTAGACGATAGCTCGAGTTCCGTAGTGCCGAGAAAAAACCAATCTCCTCAAACACACGCCAAAAGACATCCACCCCCGAATATGCCTGCCCCGCTACCTCCAGTACCATCTACTATCTTCAGAAATCGGCCGAGGTATAAAAAACAAAAATGCATCACTGATAAATATTCATGAAACTCGCCATTAGTTTTTAAAGTAGCATTGCGGCGGTTAGTCGAAAACCGCACGACATGCGAAATAGTGTGTATGGTTAGGGTAGGGGTATTGGCTGATAGGATTTCTTTTCCCATACTATTTCGCATGTCGTACGGTTTACAACGTTGCCCAGTGCAGTAATGGGGCAGACTATTTGAGTCGTCTTAGTGATGAAATGTTTTAAAAATGATTTTAGCCTCCCGGAAATAGACCCATACGAAGCCCCACCAACTCTGTTCGCCCCGAGTTATTCCTCGTCGATGTCAGAAAACTACTTCGGAGTGTCCGTTCCCCCGCCGTCCTATAGTCGAGCCGTCAAAAAACAACCAACCCCGGCAAAAATCAAAGAAATTTCAGGACGAAGAACTTGAAAGTCGGCATTTTCGTAAAACTTCTCGAATCTTACGATCTGTCTTTCAATCAGATTCAGAAAATACGGGTTTTAATTTTGTTCTCTAGTCTTTTGGTTAGATCATTTGTAACCAATAAATTCTAACTTTAAATAGCACTATATTTTAATTCTATTGAAGCATGATTTCAACATTTTTCATATCGTGGATCCCCCTGTATAGACAAAGCTTTATTTTTTTCTCAGGTCGTTCGGGAGTCGGAATTTCGATTTCTACCGTATGTTACGTCATTATTTTTCGCTTCAGTTCACTTTTAGTTAAGTTTACGAAAATCGAGTGCAAACACAGTAGACACTTGCTAAATTCAGAACCCATTTCTTCATTTTAATTTTTCATTCTTATCGTTATTTTTTCCTTTAAACCTTTTCTTCGGAGTTTTAACCGTAAACAGAATCCCTAAGCTTCGGCTCTTTGTAAAAATGCGTTTATGGTAGAAGCGTGGTAGTTTTAAACAGAACAGTTGGGAAGCAAGCACCCTTCAAACTCAAAGTGTCTAAAGAAAACCTTACCTAGATCGACAATAAACCTGGTAAAATGGTTCTATGCAAAAAAAAAATCAGGACAAAATAACCACACACACACACACACACACAATATTTCGTTCGCGAAAATGTGTTCATTTTGGGTGACGGTTTTTTTTTTTTTTGCGATTTTCAACCATCTTCTTTATTAGCTGAGATTTTTTCATCAAAACGCTCACTTTTTCGTACTTTGTTTTAATTCGTTTTCTTTAATTTCGCGATTTTTCTATCGATTTTCATGATTTTTCGGATTAAGATGCTCTGAGCCATCGGTCCGAATTCGTTCAAACCCAAGAGGAACCTCGGGCAGCAAACATTTCTCGAGAAAAGCGGTGAAACGTGCTTCGGCAATGGAGTATTTACTGGAGGATATAGAAAATGGTGGTTTTTTTTTATTTCAAAACAATAAATAAACACATTTCCAGTGGTTGCCAGCTGGAAGACAGAATCGGAGTCGAGCCTTCAGCAGATTCACGTCTGGGATGAGCAACTAGAAGGTTCGGGGAGAGAAAATGATTTAAAATAAAAAAAAATATTTTTAATTAAATTTAGTTTAAAAAAGAAAACTTTGAAATAAAGTATTTTTCTATTAAAAATACTAATTTCAGAGCTCCGTCGCGTGCACATCGCTCTGCTGGAAACGATGCTGAACACGGCCCTCCCCCTCAAACAGAGAAGTGCCTGCGTTGAAAGATGCGCTAGGGCAAGTCGATTAAAAATAACAATTTTGAAAAATTAAAAATGTCAATTTGTAAAATTCGTAAAATGACAAGGGGTGGTGTCGTCTCTAATCACGCCCAATTTTCGTATGAATCTCCACCTTTTTCCTAAATATTTACTATATATTGAGAACTTGACAAAAGGGCCAACTACAGATCCAAGACTTTTCCGCCCCAACCGCGGTGTGGTTGCAGTTGAGAAAATTGAGGAGAGCTGCGATGCTGTGGGGATATTTCAAAAAGCGTTCCAAATCTGGTCAAAAATAGAATAAAATTTAAATAAGAATAATAAATAAGTTTCAGACGAAGCGTCGAATGGATGAACTGAGCCGCCTGAAGGCAGGCCGCGCCAGCCAACTCTTCTACGTCGCTAGGCTCGTTCATCAAATAGTAGATTTTCAGGAATTTGAAAAATAAAAACAATATCTTGGATAAAATGGAAAATAATTATAACGATTTCAGTCGATTTTTTTCCAATTCGAATACCTGTCTGCAGTTAATAAAAACAACTACATTTAAGAAAAAAAACAATCTTCATCGATTTCAGGTTGAAGAGAATCGCCTCAAGATCCGCAAGCGCTTAGAGCAAATGGACACCCACCTTCCTACCAAAATCGAACAGAGTTGGTTTTTTTTATTTTAAAAAATCGATTTTTTGAAATTTTCTATATCAAAATTAAAAAAAAATCTTTACATTACATTTTTCTCTCAAAAATAAAAGTCCTGATATTTAACAGCTGAGCAGGTTTTAAATTATCAGAAAGCTACAGTATTCTTTATCCTTAAAATAGATATGCAGAGGAAACGAGTTCTTTTTCAGAGTTCGTGAACAAGATGTACAAAGTGCAGGTGCAAGTCGAGGAGCCGGACGCCGAAGAAGTTTCCGAATCGGAGCTGGATAGCCCTGTGGAGGTTTCATCGCCTGAGGAGCCCAAGCAAAAAGAAGATTTGGAGAGCGGCACCCTCAAGAGGTCCAAACGCCCCAAGAGACTCAACAAGGTACGCTAAACCCTGACAAATCTCCCAACCCTTCTAAAATTGGAACTTTCAAGAGACAAAAATACTAGGATTTTTATTCAAATTCTAAGAAATTAGTACTTATTTTGGACTTGTACTTGTAGAGCATTGAACATTAGCAACTTTCTAGGATTTTCATGTTTAGCCACCTAAAGTATTTATAACTTGATTGACGATTGTATTTTGATAAATTGTAAAAAAACGAGAGATTGAATTGTATTATCTGTAAACATCGGAAAGCTCGTTGGATAAATTCCAAAGAGATTCGGAAAGAGACATTGATCTCAATTGCCAGAAAGAGACCCTCTGCAAAGAAGAGGAGGACTCTTCCCCAACGGCTTTAACAGCCCAAATCGTCGTATTTTTCGCCGCCTTCAACACTATTTTGTAGATTTTGGAATTCTCTTGACTCTCTACGTCGCCATAATGGAAGATCCACTCTCTCGCCCCTCTCTTCCCACTTTGTCAAAAGAAGCGCTTGGCAAGAAAGAGAGTAATTCAGCTTGAAGCTTGGGCTTTATCTTTTTCTCCGTCTTTTTCCTCTCCACTTTCGGAGTGCTATTTCCGCACAATCAGATAGAGTATTCTTCTCTGCCGCGCTTTCTTGCCAACTTTGCCTTATAAGTCAAGGATCCTCGTTCTCAACAGAAGGCTTCGATTTTACATTTCTCAACCGCACAACAGACAAGCTTCATCAAATCTGCTAACTTTCAGGACTTTCTAAATTATTGGAATCTAACAATGACTGGAGACTAAATTTTGTATTCACCACCCTAAGATAATATGGTAGAAGGGGGCGTGGCAATCGTAAAGTACCTACTATTCCTAGCAAATCTACTACTATGGGTACTGGGTTTTTTTTTTAGAAAAAAGACAAACTGAAAAATTTTAGACGGGAGGCATAGGGATTATCATTCTCGGCTCAGTACTACAATTAAATTCCACTGGAGTTTGGGACATTCTAGGGGATGAAAGGTAAATTTCTTTTTCGAGAAATAAAAAGAATGGGGGAAATTTGAAGGTTAGCAACGCCGATACTTCTGCTGGTATTTGGTTGTCTCTGTACGCTGGTTGGATTTCTGGGATGTTGCGGTGCGATCCGAGAAAACTACTGTCTGACCGTGTCCTTCGCCGTCCTCCTCGCACTTATCATTGTAAGTCGGAATTCGAAAATTAGGAAACTTTGCAAATTAGATGATCGAATCCGCAATTGTAATCACGACATACGCTCTTCAAGACGACATGAAAGAAGGTCTGACCTCGCAATTACAAAGTGGTCTGATGCGCTATAATCGAAGTGACGGAGTGAAAACCGCTTGGGACCAGACTCAGCAGGTCGGAACTTGAGAATTACTCGAAAAAATTGAGAAAGGTCGAATTTTAGCGACTCTCCTGCTGCGGCGTAGCGAATTCATCCGATTGGATGGCTCTGGGAGCTGTCCCCGACTCATGTTGCATTGAGCCGGTCGAGGGGTGTTCCAAGGATAAACACCCTCTGCATCAACCCGGCTGCATGGAGAAATTGCAAAGTTTGATTTTCCGAGGATTTTTAAGAATTAACATTTTTAAAGGTTGGATAGTGATAAATGCGACCTACGTCGGTTTAGCTACGACCATTCTAGCTGCCCTCCAAATCCTCGGCGTCTGCTTCGCTTGTTGTCTATCCAAAAGCATTCTAAAAGATTTCAACGACTTCTATTACTAAACACAAAAATCAGGTTGACCAAATTTGGATACTTTATGGTTTTGCTTTCCAATAGTTAAAAATCATTTATTTTTTGTGTGTAAGAATTTTCAATTTCAATCGCGAAATTTCACAAACTTTCAAGTGAGAATTCTCGAAATCGAATGAACCCTGTTATGATCTTGGCAAAAACATGCAAATATAATTTTAAATAAAACGAAAATAAATTATTTTTTAAATGTTTAGCGTTAGAAAAGTTCCCTGTGAGTGAAAGTGTTGAGTTTCGGGCAAAATTTCATGAGAGAATACCTTGTCTTTGGTACACGATTTTAGAAGATAGTCTAATTTTACTGCAGATTTTTCATTAAATTTATTGAAGGCAGTAACTTTAGACTCGAAATTAAAAATTTTAGGCAATGCACACGTCAGAAAATGGCATCATTATGTACAAAAACATAAATTAAAGTGAGCATAGAATAAGCGAGATTTAAGAAGATGACTGAATTAGAGTAAAGTGAACGTGGGAGATGAAATTTTTAGAATCGCAGAAATTAAAGCCTAGTCAATTTGTGTAGTTTGTTGTTGTGACGTCCTGAAACTGCAACTTTCATTGATTGTTCATCTTTTTCTCGGTTATAACGAAATGAAACCAGGAAGAAAAGTTTGAGATAACCTTTTATCCATTCTTTCTGCATCTCTATCCTTCTCTCTCTATAAGTCTGGAAATATGCATCGTCCCCTTGGGTTTTGACGCGAAAGATAGAGGAATCTGGAGCTTTTGACTTCTCAAAACTCGAAAAGAAAGGGGAAATTTGCTCAAAGCTCTAGCACTAAAAACCCTCTCGAGTTGCTATTTTAGCGTCGAGAAAAATGCACTTTATAATTTTCTCCGACAGTTGTAAATTGCCAGAGGGGAGATGTTGTGTTGAAAATTCACGCAAAATTTTCGCAGAAATCAAAGATAACGAAATTTGGTGGACCGAAAATTTAGTTGGCTTATAAAAAAATTGACTTTGATGAAATTTGGACTTACCCGAAAAATTGCGCGTCTAATGTTCAGTTGTTGATACAGCGGAACGTCGATGGCAGAGGATACCGTAGGCCCGCTGATAACTGCTCCAAGTTTTCGAACTGCACACCCAAACCGCGCAGGTTATGCCCACTACCAGTTGAGCTACGTATCTCAAATTCAGCATTTATTTATTTTCAAAATCTACAAGTCCCCTACTTTATCATAAAATGAGTCATTTCTGGTGGTCGACTCAGTTGAAGATCGTTTTGAGTTGTGGGACAACTTTCCGCCGGTATACTAAATCCAAATTGCTCCCTATCGCTTCGCAAACATCGTTCCGAGTACCAGGCTAAAAATTAGCATAATTAAAAAAAAATCAATTTTAAACTACCCTCAATCCATTGTGGCATATTCATCGACTGATAGAATAGGATCAAAGCACTGACTGCGGTAGGAAGTGCATAGATAACGGCGAATGCTGATATCCTACAATTTTAACTGTGATGAGTTTTAAAAATCGAAATTTACCGGAACATAAGTTTCTCCAATTTACTTATGTTCCTATCGACATCAGCGTGTTGCAATTTGATATAACTTCGAATTCGAATCATCGACCAAATTCCGCACATCAAAAGTAGGACGCCAAAAACTAAATTTAAAAAATAAATGCTAACTTTTAAAAACCTTCAAATTTACCTAAGCAGGATATCAGAGGGATAAAAATGAAGTAGAATAGCGCAGCCGGTTGGAGATTTCCGACGGAACAGATACCGGTGAAAACGTCGCCATCGATTGAGTTCGTGATGAGAACGACGACCGACAGCACTCCCGGAATGCCCCAGGCAATTGCGTGAAAGTGCGCTGCCAGTCCGGCAATCGACTCGGCGCCCCACTTGAGGTTGGCCGCCAAAAACCACGCCAGACACATGATCACCCACCTGAAATAAAAAATCAAATGAATTTCGGAAACTGTAATCTACCAAGCGCTACTAGCCATGAGGAAGTAGTAATGCGCTACCGCTAACGCGGAGCACCACACATTTTCGCCCTCTTGAGTAACGAGTTGCGTAGGCGTGCTTCCATAATTACCACATGCAAAGCGATCCTCTCCAACGACTCCTGAAAACTTGAATTTGTAGAGAAAAAATAACTGAAGAATTACCGATCATGTAAACAATCGAAATAGCGAAATAGCAAAGTGCCATATAGAGGATCGGCCTCACAGGATAGGCGAATCGATCCAGATCGATCAGGAATGTGATCACAGTAAATAGGGAGCAAACACAGCAACCCATCGACCACGCACCCGTCCAAATCCGAAGGTATCGACGCATCCGCGAATTGAAGAATATCGGCGTCTAAATTTCAACAAATTGAAAACAACAGAGTTGAAATTTGGATACTTGATTATCTGCCTCACAGGGCATACTGCAATCTTGCAATTTGACAGATGCGAGTTGTAGGGAAAATCGCGACCCGGTCACGGCCCGCATCGTCGAGGGACACTCGAAATTCGCGGAATTAGCTGGGGTGCTAAAATTAGAATATTTCGAAAAATCAAGAAATTCCAATTACTCGGAAGCAGGCTTCGACTGATTTCGTCCGACGCAGAGCCCCGAAACCGGGAATTTCCTGCAGTCGAGAATGCTCGGCCAGCTGTAGCCGAACTTCTTCATCAGGTTCTCGCAACCTTGTTGTGCCGAAAGGCACAAATCTCGACATGGCGGTAGCGGAGTCGGAATTTGAGTGCATACGGGGAAATAGCTAAAATTTTGAATTGTGCAGAAAATTTCAGGTTTCCGAAAACTTACGCAGCGCATAAAAATAATTTGATATCCTCGGAACATTTGACTTTCACGAGTGGATTGTAGGTGCTGATCGCTGCGTTGGCTTCAGCTTGATTCTAAAAATGGAAATTAAATATCCTTAGAAAATAAATTTTGCCTGATGAGAAAGAAGATTCGGAAAAGTCGTCAGATTGTAGGGCAAGTGAGCGCACATAGAGTTTGGCTCGATAGGTTCACATCTGTTGTCGCTCGAAGAGTCGGAATACGGCTGTTGAAACGAGTGAATTCGAAGCTAAAAAACAAATTTGAATTTTCAAAAATATACGTGCAAATTCGCAACATTTCGTTCTAATCCGTCATGAATCATATCATCGAAATTATTCAAAACCCTCGCCTCTTTTTCATCCTGCCTCGTCTTCAAAACCGGTTTCTTGATTTCGGCCGCATGCGAGTTTAACAGAATTAGTGAAATACAGAATAAAAATAGGTAGATCGAAATCCTGGGCTTCATTTTTGGTAGCCAAAAATGGCTAGGTTGTTTCGGAATTCGAAATTTCCCTCGGAGATTTGGCGGTGATGTATTGACTTGATCTGAAAATAGAAAATTTGGCGACGCTGGTGTTGCGTTTATATTGAAAATGGAGGTCTGAAATCGACGATAAATTTGAGAGAACATCTCGAATGGCATCTATAAATATTTAGACGCAATGCCTCGCACAATTGAAAAGGATGTGCAAAGTTACTTCGAGTGAAATATTGGCTTTTGTGAAGGCTGAGAAAGAGAATTGGGGGGATGGAGACCCAAGACAGATAATAAGATGGATGAGAGTTTAGTGAGAAAGCCCGGGATCAAAGGGGGTTGGAAGAAAGAAATGGAAGAGGAAAATAAGAATGACCACTTTCAGCAGCCCCTTAGACAGAATTAGAATATCGTAAAATCCGACTCTCGTCTTGTTTTACCAGAAGAATAGAAGTGGTCAAGATGCAGAACGCTTGAATTTCAAAATAACGAAATTCAGAATCCATGAGTCATAGGCTTATTTGGTAGGACTAATGAAAACGGGATGAACGAGGAGCTAAATTGATGAAGAGAGGGAATTCCTAAAAGCACAACGTTAATTGGGTTTTCGCATGTGGCATCATCGATTAGAAATTGGGTAGTGAGCTCAATTTGTTCTGGAGATTTGCGAAATTTCGAAGGATAGTGGTCGGACCAAATTGAATCACTTTTCGCGCCTCCCACTATGATAGGCAGCAGCAAAATTCGAGACGATGCATACACACAGACCATATCGATTTTCTAGAGCGACAAAGACATTATGCGGACTACATTTTTAGTGTTTCAATCCAGAAGACTAATAATTCCTTCGGAAAAATGGCATAAATTTCGATAAAAACCAATAACTGATCAAACTGTCAATTTTCAATGTAAAAATCGACAAAATCGGTAGAACGTCGTAAATTTTATTATATTGAACGCGGAATATCAGAGCCCCTTCACTGTGCATGTAATTCATCGCTCTGGCTGAGCGCTGAGCGAGCGTCGATATGTCAATTGATAAAGACCGGGAGATAGTGTGAAATATTGCGAGAGAATAAAGATGAACAGAAAAAGAGCCGGGTTTTTGTCATCGTTCTAGCTGACCACCTAGGAGCATTCATCATCTTGTAACCTCTTTCCCGAGAACCGAAAAATTCGATGATTTCAAAATTTAAAAATTCCCGCCTCAATTCGACAATGTTGCAATTTCAGGATTCCAAATCATAAATCGCGCAAATTTGATGAGGTGAGATTTATTGCGATTCGGAAGAAAGTAAAGAGAAATTAGATGGCGTGAAAATTACCATTAAAATGGTTTTATGGGCCCACGTTCGGGGTCGCAGTCTATGAAATTTATGGGAGCGAGGGGAAAGGGAAATAGAGGATGGAAAAGGGAGAATTGCAAATAGCCCGGGCTGGAGAACAGAATAACGGACCCCAGAGATGCAGACATGCGAGAAATAGCGCGGGACAGATACCAAATGGTTGAGGGTCGCTTTGACCGAGGGCACATCAGCGTGGGGTCTTTCTTCCCTTTCTTTTTCCTTCTTTCTCTCCGTTTCTTTCCTCTATTTCTTTCTTCACAATTTTTTCTCTCCTCTATTCTCGCTAGATAATCTACTATATCGTTTCTCTATGCCATCTTTCCACCCTCTATCATTCGCATTATCCATATTCTTCTGACATATTTTGCTTGCAATATTGTCCAAATTCGAGGGAAGTGAAGAAAAAAGGCTCTTTTATAATTTCAGGCTGATCTTCAAATTTTTTTGGAAACGATATTTTTACCGGTTAAAATTGTGACTTTTCTTGGCTTGTGAAAAATTTATATCGGATTTTCTTTCGTGAGAAATCTCGGTCGGAAACTTGTGAAAGAGACTGTGGTTTGAGGTTTGATAACAAATGACAATAGGTCTTTTCAGGACATGACTTCTCGCGGATTTATTTATCAGGTTTTGTTCGTCGAATATAAAAGAATCTGGCATCATGGGTTTGTTCATTTTCATATTCTTCTGAAAGCTGCTCGCTTGAGAATATATACTTTTCATGTATCCATTAGTCAGTAGTCGATATGAATATTTATGAGATAGACGGGAAATAGCGCAATCAAAGAAATGAAAAGGTTGGGAAAAATGACTGAGAATAAAATATAATCCCCTGCCTCATTTGAAATTCCTCATTTCTCTGACCAACCGTCTTTTACGTAATAAAATATCCGTATCCGTTCCCAGATAGACTCTGCGTCGATCCCGTTTTTGAAATAGAGGCTCACCCCGCCCCTTATACCATCATTCTGGTCGACGTTTAGCGAGATTTAGATTTAGATCATGGTTGATTCATTTATTCAATTCATCAGATTTTTTCTTGGGTTGATGCTTGATATCAAAGATTCCGGAAATCACTATTTTAAATTTATCTCAAATGTGTTGAAAGGGGGGGGGGTATCTTTGGATAAAATTCTCATGCGGAAGTTCGGCTCCGACTCTCGCGCGGTGATAAAATTCGAACGACTCGAAAAAATTGCGCGGCGAAATTTGATTTGCGGAATTTGTTCTAGGCGATACACTTACAGAAATATCATCACACACACACGGCTTTTTCAAACTCGTTCGGTCTGAAAATTTTTCAAGTTAGTTATTTTTCTCTCGAGGTAAATTTTGGCAACATCTTCATATTTTCCTATTCAAAATTCGAAACACTTCAGACATTTTTGTGAAATTCAATATCGCTTTCATTTTGACGTGGCTTCTAAAATTATATGCAGTTTTTACAAATTTGGCTGTTATTATTTGAAAATTTTGAAAGATAGAAGAGTCAGCTCCAAACCAATATGCTATTTTCTAATTAGGAATAATGCATATTCGTGTAAAAATGGAGCTTCCGCTTTTTCGTTGTTTTGAATAGCGTCCGTCAATGCTTTCGAATTTATCTATTCTGGAAAAATACAAAGCGTTGTTTTCTGAATTCATTACGCTAAGTTTTTCAAAAACATTTCTTTCGAGAATACCAATGGAGTTTATCACTTTGAAAATCATTTAGCTTCGGAAAAAATTAACCTAATTTTTATGCTCGAAAAATTTACATGGGACTCTCACAAGGGGTGATGTGAGTAATTCAGTAATTGCGAATTAGGTTATAAGTAGTTTTGCGCGCGGAAAAAACTAGATTTCCTTGTTTGAAGGAAAAGAGCTCGAGGGAAAAAAACGCAGAAAAATTCGTTCTTCATTTAGCCTCTGGCCTCGATTTTTCCGGACAACTTTTCTGTCTCTGTGCTCTTTCCCCCAGCTTCATTGCTAATTTTCCTTTGTCAAGAAAACGTCGCACTTTCGATTTTGCGGGAATTGTAAAAGTTTTCTTCAATTTTTTCAACCGGCCCTTTATTTTTCGGACATCCGGATATTAGCTTGCATGGTTAGGATACATGATATCTTCTTACTTGACAAAGGTTATTTGATATTTCTGGACTTCTCTAGCTGATAACTCGAATTAAAACACATGTTTTCCCAAGTCAAATATCGAAAATCACAATTTCATTTTCCCTAAAAGTTATATTTTGGAGTTTGACCCCGCAACATAGGCTTCTATTGTTATTTTGCAAAAGTATAGTTCCAAAAGTGGGATAATAGTTTTGAAAGCGGATGGCTAAATATCTACGAAAACGCTTAAAAACATCGCGCGCGTGCCGTCTTGTCTTCGACTCATAAAAATTAACATGCGTTGTGGGGCCCATTTTCGGCCATCAATACACTCGAAATGTTCTTGGTGAAAAACTGGAAGAAGACGAGTTTTAAGCTCGAGAGAATCATCCGTTTTTATTTTATCATCGAACTTTAAAAATTCGAACATTTCTCGGAATCTCAGATTTTCTAGATTTATGCACATAACTTTTTCGTGAACCGACCTAATTTACCAAGTAGGTAAAAATTTTGCGACGACTTGGTAATTAATGCAAATTACTTGAGTCATTTCTTGTGTTCTACTTGAATTGAAAATGTCCGAAAGCTTCCGTCTCACCAATTAGCAAAGGAAATGAGTTGGATTGCGTACTCAAAATGATACATACATCATTTTTATTCCCAGTCAATGTTTCTTTCTCCTCTAAAATGCAAACTACTTTTCAATGAAATGAAAACACTTATCCGAGCCGAGAAAATGCCGTATCCCATCCCTGTGTTTGCACCCTTCATTTTCTATATAGGCGAATTTTTAATTAGGCACTCCTCGTCCAAGATTTTCATGGTCCCGAAAGAATTTACGTGGGATATTTCCCGGATTCCACAAGTATGCGCACAAGACTTCGTATAGTTCTAGGGTGGACATTTTTGGACTTGTTGCGAAATTTTCCTATCTGAAACCTCAAATCGTTGTTATTCTTGGCCGTTTTCATAAAATTCCATTTTCTTCCTGCTAGATAAATACCATGATCAATCTTCCTCATAGGCTGTGTCACTTCATCACTTATCACCAGCGTGATAGCGTCAATGGATCAATCTATCGCCTAATGGATAGAGCATAGAGGAACAATCTCGGCTGGCTGGAGATGCGGCATAAAAGATCTGAGCCAAACGACGGCTGTCACTTTTCTGTGTTTTTGACAGGGCGAAGCTTGATTATTGCTCTCCATTCGATGCTGATATTTAATCTAATGAAATCCGTGTTTTTCACGCTGCTTGCGAAAATAAACCCGGATTTTACCTAGCCCGTTCTTGATCCTTGAGAATTGTAGTATTTTTATGTTGCTGCAGAGCTCCCGCGTCTAACTAGCTTTTTCACTAGGCTGGTCTAATTTCCCATACACTCAATTTACCCAGAAGTTACCCTTTGAAAAGGTTGACTCAATAGGGGATCGGCTCTAGAGGTTTAATTCGAATTTTATTGGTGGAATTTTCGATCCTTTTTATATCCTTATTCAATATTTTTGCCAAGTTTTCTTCTAACTTCTTTTGTAATTTTGGCAACGCTTGACATAGACTGAATGCTTGTTTTGAGTTTATTTGGCTCCCCTTCATCAGAATTCTGTGTCCCAAATTCTTTATTTTCGTGATAGACACTAATTTTCCATCCATTCGGCAACATAATAATATATGACGCTCATGACGTAGCGCATTCGAAATGGCTTTATTTTTTGTCACTGGGTTTTGCAACAGAGGGAGTTTTCTTTCGAGGAATGCGGTAAATCTGACTAAAACATAGCGATATGCTGTCGGCCCATTGAAGCATACTAACTTTTGTCGTGAAAGAGAACTTCAAAATAGTGTGCATTTCGCCGTCAACAGACTCAAATTAGGTTGGAATCGCGGTGACTTTGAAGGGAATGATAACGAGCTAGAGCGCATATATGTCGGCGGCAATACCCTCTACCTGACTTATAAAAATTTTATGTGATTTCAAGCATCATCGACCCCGAAGATTTTTGAACATATCTCCGGAAATACGTATTTTGATCTCATTTGTGAAGCATTTATGAAGCCCGCTCCAAGACTTTGGCGGGGCGAAAAAATTAGCCGCAATTTGGTCAGAGGGCAATTTTTCGCCGATTTTTGACGAAAAATGTATTTTCGACGAAAACGGAAATGGCCGAAGTTTTTTGGGCGACTAAAGTGCGCGCACTCCTGCTCGACAACACTTTCATTCATATGTATATGTCGAGATTTTTGTGCACTTCCGTCGCTTTCGGCAAAATTTGAACGTCGTTCGCAGCGCTGCTGTGGGGCTGTCCCCTACTTCAAATTGAGCACCCCATGCTGTGCGCTCGCGTGCTTTTTCAAGAGAGGTCACCTCGAAACTCAGCTTTACTTCTTAAGAATCCAGGTTTGAATTCATTGGGCTTGTCAGAGATTTCAACCTCGCGCTTCCTGATTTTTGTCCCACGAGATGTGCACTCCAAAACAGCTCGAAATTAGGTTAAAAGTTGGAACTTTGTCGCTCTCAAAATGTGTGGTAGATTGGTGGTTATCGGATGATGCTAAATTGAGTCATATTTTGGAACATTTTTTCCCTGGCGGTTTGCAGATTTTCTATCAGTTTAGTTGTTAGATCGAATCAGTGTTGTCTTGCAATAGAGTTTCTCATTCAAAAGAGGACTTTTTCGGGCGAAGAGGCGCACAAAAGTCTCTTGATTGGCTTCGTTGTCTTCGCAGAAATAATGCGAAAATGAGAGACTCAAAGCGGAATTTCTGCATCTTTCCGCCTCTAGCGAGTTTTCACGGCCTTCTCACGCCGCATGTAATACGAATCAGTGCTCGCGAGCGTCGTCCCAGACTTTTTCGGCTGATTTTTTCTCGAATACTCGCATTTCCCCGAGATATTTCAAAATTTCTGCATCTTTCTCACTATCATTTGCGGCCCTTATTATCCCCCACTCTCTTCTCTCAGCCTAATGGCATTTTTCCCGCTCATTGGAGCCAATCTTCAGACGATTCTGTTTCGTGCGAATATTGCAAAATCGCTGAGCTGGATCAATTTTGACACGGAATTTTTCGGTCTGTAAATTTCAAGTCGGAGCTATTCTTAAACCTAGGGGATTGGGCGTGTCATGTTTTGATGCTGCTTCTCTATGGAAATCTTCAGTTGTTCTTCCTGCTTTGAATGAAACTCAGTTACTAGCTTCGCGAAAATCACAATACGGGCTTTTTGCTCGTCCTTAACGCGTTTTGTCATGAGACTCGAGGGTGAAGCCTGAAAGCCTGAATTCAGAATGTCGTGCCTCTCGTGCAACTCTTTTAGAATTCAGTCTCTAGCGTCGAATTCTCTCGGACTTTCTTTTCATTGTCCAGTATCTGCCCCTCTTCATTCTACTCACTCTCACTAGCTTCTGCTTTATTCATGCAACCCCCGCCCCTTTGCAGGCCAATTAGCTTCATCTAGCGATATCTGTGTTATCCCTTTTCTCTGACTAATAATATTTTCCCACATCCAAGAGTTTTTATATCCAACCCCTATTTCTCAATTTTCTGCTGTTGAAAAGAGATCAAGTGAATTTCTTTCTCGAATGTTCAAAAAATTAGGCCTAATCCATCATTTTGAGGAATGATATGTTGCAACTCCTCAAATTCTTAGGGGAAGTTAAAAAAAAAACTTCGAATTTTTACCGCTCTTTGAGCTGTCAGATTTTCTCTCACGCCCGCGGAGTCGCACAAAGCACGCAAAAGCCCTCGGACTTCATTAGTATCGCTGGGGGGACTCCAATATTAGAAGAAGTTTCCCCGCGCGATGAAATCGGTCTAATTATGAATCTTGGGGAGATTTTTCTTGAAATTGAAATTTTGCGACATTTCACTAGCCTCGGGGCATGAAACTCGCTCGAAAAAACCTAATTTCGCGCACTCTGCGGATTTTATTAGAAGTTTCGAAATTTACGATGATGAAAATTCGTAAATTTTATATGAGCTGGAAAACTTGAATATGAATTTTTTGAATGGAAGACGTATTATGGCTGTTAGGAGGAACTTTATTATCGGTGTGGGAAAACGGCGCTAAATGACATAGAGTTTGACTCATTTTTGCGCGCAAACTTGTCAGACTCAGAATGAGCACCGGCCCTTTGTTATCGCTTCTTTTGTAACCCAAGAATTGCCAGTTTCGAAACAAACTTTTTCAGATTTTTCGAGTGTTTAGGTTTATGCATGAGCGAACTTTTCCGTTCGTCTTCTCAAAGAAATTCGGGAAAAGACAAAATTTGAGAATCTCGGACAAAAATAAGCTCGGAGGATCTTTATTTCATTCGCCCCTGCAGCCCTCCGACAAAGCACCAACATTAGCCCTAACTTGAGCCCAAAATGAATCAGCTTTCGGCTTAGAAATTAGAAATCCCGATTTATCTTTAATTTATTTGCTTCTGAACTTGAAATTAAATTTCAATTTTTCTTTGGCTGAAATTTTTACCTTTGAAACTTGGTGATAAGAATTCTTAAGCCTTGACACTGCGGCGATTAAATTTATACTTCAAGGAGGTCTTAAATATAGCCATTTTTTAAGCGGATCAATTTTTCATGGAAGAAAGTTCTGCAACATTGTGATTAGTTTATGTAGGACTAGTCTAATTTGATGAGGTGTTGTAAATTTAGCTAGATTCGTGGTATCTTTATCCCAGACTTTATTTTTAGATAACCTAATCACGCGTTCTTTTCTTGTACCATTCCTAAATCGGATTAGGCCTCAAAAATCAAGTGTGGAGGTTTTCAGATTAGTTTCTTCAGCGCACGTATAGATTTGTCACTATACAAACAATTCACTTTTTACTTGGTTTGTAATCGATGTTTCTACTCTGGTTTGCACCGGAAATGTATTTTTATCACATTAGAATTACCTCTATATATATATGAATGTAAGCACTTTTTATTACCTCTACTATATAAGTCTCTAGCTAATTATTTATTCTTAATTACTACTGCCCTATCAATATTATTTTAAAATTTAAGCAGCAGCTTTTTTTCGAATTTTTAAAAGTTGATCACTTTAAATAAGCGAATTTACGAAAGTGCGAATTTTATCCAGCGAGTAACCCAATCCCATCCGCCCTTAATGCTCTTCAGGGCCATATTCCAGTTGTTTAGGGGCATATTCACACGAGCTAGAATTTTGCACCGGCCGGTCGCGCTGGAGTTGATTTAATTTGGAGTGGGGCAAAAAACGCAACAAAAGGCTGGCAAGAGAAATGAATGATAACTTCTCGCGAAAGGGGCAGCCTTTGGAATTTTCTGCTTTTCTATTTTTCCGCATTTCTGCCCTCTCCCCCTTTCATGGACACATCCACCCAGCTGCGCTCACACATTAAGCTTCATCAGATCTGAGCGAACCACTTTTCATTATTCCCCAAAATGATGCTGATGATACATGTCTCGTGTTTTCTCGAAAACAAAATTCATCGACCATATACTTTCTGGGGTTTCTGTATAATTCACTAAACTTGAGACAACGAAAACCCTTGAATTTTACAGGAAGACGATTTTTATCGCTAACCCAATTTTATCTTATCACGCGTTTCCTCAAACCCACCCCCACCGGAAATTCACGAATTTTCAATTTTTACCCCATCGTCTAATTTAGAATTCTCACATTTCCATATACGCGAGATGTTTACGGAGGATTAATAATTTGTAATTCGCTCAAAAATTGTCTACCCCCGAATTGACGGCCATGAAACATTCATAAACCATTCATTCTCAGTATGATATTTGGATATTCGGCGAGACTTTTACATATATCACGAATTTCGGAGAATATACTTCCTTCGTTCAAAAGTTAAATTTGGTCGATATTTTTGAGGAGCAGTAAAATGTATTTTTGGTCAAAAATTATAACATAGTCATGCGATAAGAGGGTGTTCATAAACATTTTCGGTTCACCGCACTTTTCTAAAATTCAAATTCTATTTGGTTTGATTCAAATCTCGGCTCTGAGCCGTGAAAAACGTTTTCGGTTTCAAAAATTACTTGTTTTTAAATAGCGCGAGATTATTTCTCATTTCTCACGCATTTTTTATTTTTTATCCAAACAAAAGCTGGGTAAACCTTATGAAATTTGTATCTGCAGAAACTTCATGAGACTAAATTTCATGCATAGACTTGATTTTTCCGGACTTTCATAAAAAGTGGCAATTTTCATCGGAATTCTTCGAAATCGAACAACTGAGTAGGCAAAATAACTTCCGATGTTTCTGAATTTTCGCAACTTGCTTCTAAGACTTGTGAAATTTTGGTTGGACTTGGGTTCTCTAGAGCCTGAGGAATTGTTTTGACGACTTCGATTTAAGGCTGAAATTCCAGTAAACTTGCCCCTCATTTATCATGCACTTCGCGGGACCCCAACCGAGAAAGCTGTCTTTCATTCGTGGTTCTTCGCAGATTCACGCAATTTTCCTATCTTTTTTTTCTAACAATACGCCTCTTATCAACTTCTTAATCTTGTCATTTTATCTAATCTTTCTCAACGTCTTTTCTATCTTGCATCAAATCGCCGTGTTATTTTTCATTTTTGTCCCTGCGAAGATGGCCCTCGGGCACGATTAGCCGCGTTGTGAATATTGTGCTAACTTTCAGACCCGTCATCTCTCGATCCAGGCCTCAGGCATAGCAAGTCCAAAATCATCCAAGGATACGAAAAATCCGACTTTGCTGAGCCCGAATTTGCCCCCGAGCTATTTCGACGCATTTGCATAATTCGAGGATAAGATCGAACGAATTTCTGTCGAGTGGGGCGAGAAAACAGCCAGTCTGATAAATCCCCGGAAGCGCCAGACTATGTCTCACCAGTCAGTCGTTAGTCGATAAGTTAATCCCAAGATATTCGCTATTTTGGACTCGAATTCCTAAAACTTCTAAACTCCTAACATGTCGGCCCAAGTTTGCGCCGAGACGAACAACACCGAGCAGGCCGAGCACATCAGGGATATCGTCGACGTAAGCCTTAAAAATCTCATTTAGCAAGCTGAACATTGATTCTTTACGCTTGATTTTTCGCAATTTTCTCGACGTCCGAAGGTGGATTTTCGGGTCGAATAAGCGCGCTTGGAGGATAAATGAATGAGAGAATTCCTTCCATCTTTACCCCGTGGTCCGGATATGCTTTTGAGCGGCACGAGGTTGATGGCGAAGAAAATTTTCCGCCACAGGAAATGCCAATGAGCGTCTCGTTCAGGGGATGAGATATTTTGCAATGCGGCACACGCACCAGTCCTCAGCCCGTAAATAATTGGAAAAAAAATGAGATACGCGTATATTTATGATGTACGTTTTCGATTGCAGAAAAATAGACTAACTTCAATGATTTTGTACTTATCAATTTCGATTGGAAAATCCGAAATTTTCGGTTTTATTTGTAAAAGTCGAAAAATGAATCTTTGAAACCTTGGACCCTTGGATAAACAATTCTCGCGTGACAAACGTAAAATCGCGATCGGACCTTTGATATTTACTCCCGCGGAATTTCCGGCCAAAGATTTGAAAATAGCATGTGTCATGTAATTCTTATGAGCCAATATCTTGTTTTTCCAAACGCGAAGTTGCGAATTCTGAGAGCTGATTCGCAAAAAGCGACCAAAAACGATCCCATGGGATAATTTATTCGAAGAAACTCAAAGGACGCTCCCTTCAAACAAAGGCCACTATTTTGACAACCTAAAATGGATTAACCCCTGGAAAGTTGCGAGAAAGTCCGACTATATTTTTGATTTTTGTTGCGTAATTTATAGTCGAGACGATCTAATTATGAGGATGATGTAAATAATTACCGACAGCTGTAAAAGCAACCCCTCGTTTGAGAAGGACTAATTTTCCGTAATTCGGTATGAAACGGATATTTGAATCTTTCGGAATATATCAAATTCACATGCTCGAAAATGCTACATTTCTGAAAAGCGCGCAAATCTTCGAGCAAATTATATTCAGCGAGATGGGGATGAATGATAATAATTGCCTTGGTGCAATTTACTTGGGGCAAATGTTGCAATTAGTTTGCGTCTACGAAGTCTCTCCCGAGCTTAGTCGACGTCATTCTCAACATTCTAATTTGGCCAATTGCCTAGTTTCCGGCGCGAGAATGTTTTATGTTTTCAGCAGTTAGCGAAGGAATTTATGTGGGCAAGCATGCAGCCTGAATCTAGAAGTTTTAGAAAAGATTGGGGGAAATCGATACAGAGTAAAAAATTCAGGCGATTTCACCGTTCATGAGAGCGTTCAACACTTTCCACGACAACACGTATCATCTCCTGTGCATCTTCGGTGTCCTCGCTAATATTCTAATCATCGTCGTAAGAAAATGATTGAAACTTTTTCGGATAGAGAAAAATTAGGTCCTACTTCGACCCTCGATGAGGAAAAGCCCATTCAATTTATTTCTAATCATAATCGCCGTATGTGACGCGTCGCTACTAGCGACCTACTGGATTTATAAGCTTGTAAGATAATTGTTGAAAATTTCAATCCGAAGCAAAATTTAGCTGGAAAACGAATGCAATCCGAGGTTTTTCAATTTATCGACAGTCTACTATACTTTGTTCTACGCCAATACGAGTATGATTCTGCATTCGGTCAGTCTTTGGCTCACGGTTAACATGGCTATTTTGAGGTAGCACTTTTTCCAAGACTATTAGAATATGATCGGATCAATCGTGTAGGTATTTGGTGATTTACCGAGGAAGCAGATCGACTTCAAGACTTCCCCAGGTCAATGGCTATCCGGCTGCCATAATCGGCATTATTTTGGCTGTTGTTATCACTTTAATCGGCAGTTTTCCACTCATACTTTACTATACGGTAACTTGATCTGATGCTTTTCCATTATGGATGAATCCTTCAGATCCAAAAGCCAAAAACTACCGGACTGCCACCCGAATTCTGCTACAACACGCCCTACGAAGATCACTGGCGAAAGAACAAATTCGTCACTTTCTGGCCGATCGGCCCCCCAACATACTGGAATTGCGCTTGGGAGAAACTTAAGTTCTGGATGGCCGGTACGTGTTTTCCTCGATCCAAAGCATGTGATCAAATTTCTGGAATGTAAAAGTTTTCCTCGGGACTACTTTTACTCATTCCACACAAATTGCGCTACTTTACGAGTCGGCAGTGTCGCGCGGATTTGCGATTTGCATTCGAATGGAAAATTAGCGCTTCTTTCCGGAAATGAGTCATTATCGGGAAAATAGGGGGCGAAGTAAAAAAATTCGGATTTCAGCGGTAATTCTGAAGATCATCCCGTGCGTTTTGCTAACAATTTTCATGGCTTTGCTGGTTTGGATGTTGATGGAAGCTCGCGAAAGACGGGCGAGAATTTGTGGCGGCGCGACGGCCGGCAACTCTCAGGCAGAACGAACCACAGCGATGCTCACGTGCATCGTGGCAGTATTCCTCATCACCGAACTACCTCAAGGCATCATTACCTCGATTATGGGTACGAATACTCGTAGATTGTTGATTTTACCTGAACTTTGAAGGCATCAACACTCAATACGGCGTATTCGCTAAGGAGCTGAAAAGTCTCTTCGATTTTCTCTCGCTTCTAAACAGCGCAATCAATTTCATACTATGTGCATTGATGTCGCACGTCTTCAGAAGGTAGAATCATTAATCTTATTCGAAGAGTTAAAATTTCCCGCTTCAGAGAATTCATCAACACCTTCGGAACTTGCTGTCCGAAAACTATGCTCCCCGACAGAACGACTCTGACCAAAACCAACGAACTTTCATCGGTAAAAATTGATAAAAGTGGTTTTTGAAGGCAAATTTTAGTTTTTCCCTCGATTCAAAATGTCCCTAGCTAGACAGTCGCCGCCGGTCCAGAAAAACAACAAGGCCTTGAATGGAAAGGAAAGAAATGGATTCGTACCCCTACCCACAGACTGTCCAGAAGACAAAACTATCATCGAATAAAAGTAGGATTTCATCTTTTTTAAAGCTAGATTACAAAATTCAGAAATTTCGACACCTTATGGTATTCAATATACTGGTCGATATATATTGAAGAAGCAACTTATCATTTTAAACCGATAGACTTTTACAAATTCTACAGAAGTTGTCAAACTTTTCGGGTTGAGATTATCTCACGCAGAAATTCTCAGAAAATTCTCCCTAGATTAAACAAGTGTATGATTTTTATATTGTGACTGAGGATTTAATAACGAAATAAAGTCTTAATGAATTTGATAGGGTGGAAATGTAAATCTGAAAATGTTGTGTTAGATTAGAGAAATCGATAGAACAATGTGATGGTTTTTTTCTCATTTTTGTTGTGTATTTGGTTAATGCAATGAAAGCCACAAAGTCGAAATGGTCAAAATGTGCGAACCTTCAGAGTTTACAAATTTCTTCTTTTCTCTATTTTGAACCCAACCATTTTCGAGCTTTATTTCTAGACAATGAACTTTTTCGTGCATATCTCGAAATGCAAAGATTGGTCACTTTTATACAACTTCGCAAGCCTGAGACCTAAATAGTCTCCTTTCTCTTAACTTTGTGGCATTCGTCTAAAATAAATTGGCAAATCGATTTTCGAACTTTATCACAAAACTTTTTCAAAAGCTTCAAATTTTTATCGAACTTTTGGAAGGTAGATATTTTTACATCTCACAAAATTCCCCGTGTGATAATTTGAATCGAAAGCTTTTTCCCTATGCATCATGACCCATTCATAAGTTGTATCAGAGCTGTATGAAGATAAAACTGCTCGATTTCTCCCATCGAAAATCAACATTTCATCGAGGCTTTTCACTCTGCTAGAGAAAAAAACTTATCGCAAAAATGATCTATCCACACCGTATTTCCCACTTTGCGAGGTAACACATCCCTCCCAAGTTGAAAATCTAAAATTTCAATCTTCTTTTCGTAGCTTGGTCTTTGAATTTAAAAGTTTTAGCTTCGCCTGAATGCTCGCTAAAAGTCCCTGGCAACTGGCACTGCACACGAGAAAACCGCTAAGTGTGAGCGTATTTTACTTGATCCTTCAGAAATTTTTTAACTGAACATCAGAAAACAATTGGAATCAAACTAAAAAATTGAATGTTAATATCGTGCAGAAAATGTCGCTTTAATTAAGTTTCCCTAAATCTGTTTTCATAAAAATCAAATATAAGAACCAATTTCAACACTTTCGCCAGCACTAGACGCTCTATACCTATGATGAACATGTAGCCTAGATGTCGAGGATTCCGAATGTGAAAAGTTTTGCGTTACATGTCACATATCACCTAACATTTTGCTCGCAGGACGTTAGAGCCAAAATCGGCTCGATTCCCTGTAAACATTTCATTTGTTTCAGTCGAAAACCCACTACGATGCCGTGACGATTTCCAACATGCACTTCGTGGACGTGCCTGTCAAATTGGTGCAGAAACTGGGCGTCGATTTGGTCGAGGGCGAGCTTCTGAAGGTCATCGTTAGAGAGTAGGAATTCTAGTTCTTTTCAATTTTTTTTTTCGAATTTCTAGAAGTTTTCGTCAAAATTTGCCTACATTTTCACAAAATACACGTAAAATTCTTAGTTTTTGGTTTTTTTTTGCGAAACTTGATTTATTCTATTTCTATTGATTTTGTGAATATTTGGTTGTCAGCTGCCCCCTCCCTGAGACCGTAACCCATCTCGAGAAGACCGGAGTAGTCTTCCAGCAATATGGCGAGGATGTCGGATTTCATGTAAGAAGAGTTTCAAAATGTTCGATCTTCTGGAAAATGCACACAATTTTTTGTAAAAGAAAACTAAATTTCAGTTTTACTGCGAGGTCACCAGGCCGTATATCGATAGTAAGCAGCGATACCGGGCCCACAATGAATATTTGGGTTGGTTTTACTATTTCTAAAAATCAAATATTTAATTGTTGAAAAAAACTTTTAATTTCAATTTTTCAGGCGAACTCTATGATCCTCTCCACCTGCTGGAGGATTTCCTCGCAATGCCAGCCGGCTTTCAAATCCCCATCATCTTCAAGTCGCAGAGCTTCAACCGAACCGCCCAATTCCAGGTCGCCGCCGTTCTCGTCACGTCGCCGGTTAGTTCTGGAATTGTTTGTTTTTCAAAAGTTCTAGAATTCCCATTCTCAAAAAAGTTAATTTGCATATTTTATACCAGAATATCTGAGAATTTCTATTGAATATATTCTTTAAAAAAAATCTATAATTTGCAGCTCTTTCAGAAAATTCGAAAATTTTCAGAAGCTCGTTCAAAAAGAGTACCTCCTATGCGAGAAAGCGAAAAACGCGAAGCTCCTAGCGATTCTGGAACATAGAGAGGTTTTCTTTTTATTTTTCAAAATATGAGAAATTTCAGGATCGTCAACTTCTCAAAGAACATCTGAGTCTTCTTGAAGCGCTGAAAAATCGCGAAATCGCCTACAAGCAGTTGGAGGATATACGGTAATGTTTTGGTTTTGAAAGGTAAAAGAATGAAATTTTGAATTTTCAGAACCAAACTCCACAACGAGTTGACGCTCTACAAAAAGAACACCTGCAGGGAAATCGAAGAGCTCAAGAAACAAGTCGAGGTATTTTTTAATATTAAAGAATGAAACACATGATTCAATAAAAATATTGATTTTCTCCAGAAAGCCCGAAACGAAACATGCCTCGAGTATAGAGAGCTCAATTACAGGGCGACGGTCAAAATCCAAGAGGAGTTAAAATTGCGGATGAGCTTCCAGGAAGCACTCGCTTATAAGGTTAGAAAATAACTGAAGAATGTTGACGATCAAAAATTTCAATCGATTTTGCTTAACAAGGTTGTCAAAAAATATTATCCATGTTCCTTATAAAAATTTACAGAAAATCCAACATTTCTCAAACAAGTTTGCAAAGCAAAACTGAGAAAAGTCACTAATTTTCGTTTTTCAAAGATATGAAAATTCAAATTTTCAGAACAAGGAAAACGACATTTTGTCCGAGACGATACTCCATTTGCGGTCGGAAATTCGCCGGCTCGAGGACGACAAAGAACGACAGCAAATCCAGTACAACGACCAATGCGTAGCCAGGGAGATTACGGTAATTTTCAGTCTTGCGAAAGCAGTGCGCGATTTTCGTGCACATAAAACTGCCGCAGTTGCAACGAGAAATTATAGTGCGCCCTGGAAATGACCTCCCTCAAAGCTGAGCTAACCACTTTGAAATTGAGACTTGGAGAGACGAACGATAATGGAAACACATCGCCCAAATGAAAAATTGCTGAAAATTCGAGATTTTCAAAAACTGCTTGTAGATTTTAGAAGGCTGTAAAATAGCTTGTAACTATAGATTCACGAAATTCACTGAGCCTAAGGCTTATCGTAAGACGAAACTCACTTGTCAAATCTTAGAGATTCATATAAAAAATTCCCGCTATATTATGTGGCTTCTAATTTTTTACGAGCTTCCAACTTTGCTAAACTCGCCCAGTCGTAGAACCACTGTCAATAAATTCGATCAATGTGGACAAAATCAGTGGTATATGAAATTCGCAGGTGGACTTTGCTCACTAGTGTCTCGAAAAATGCTATGAACACTTTCGGAAACTTGCGACTTGTCACAAGTCCGTCATAAAATGGCCTTATAAAACTCATCACAATTTGTTATTTATTCGACAAGATCCTTTATCTATAAATCGACGATTTTTCTATTTTGTCTATTTTTCTCGTGAGAGCAACAAAATGGTCCCCGCGTTTATCACCCATGTGCCCTGCGGATCGAATGACCTGTTCTACAACGCGATTCTGACCGAGGATTTCGGAGATGTCCCCGCTAGAACCACCGTTCTCATCTGGACTGGAAACGTGCAGAAAATGGTGAGATTTTAAAACGTCCTACATCGGGGTTATTTTTGAAGTCTTCCAGAATGTGCACCTGAATCTGGGCGATGTGATCAAAGTCCTGGAAATCCGCGACATGACCTGCCTCCGGTTCCTACCCACCGTTCACAAAGTTGTCGTCACTGGACTAGGACTGGTAAAGCGAAATTTTCAACGCTCGAAACTAAGTTTGACATTTTTAGTTCGAGTCTTTTGTCGAGGCGCGAATCGAGCCGTGCGGTCATCTGACGCTTTGGGACAACGACCTCGGATACATCTCCGACCCGAGTCGATTGGTCCGCGACCTGCCCCAGTCTCCTACCTATCTGAGAGTCATGTTCTCCATCAAGCGGCTGCCGATCGGGGCGGAATTTTGCGCTGTTCAAGTCGCGGTTAGTTTTTCTTCAATAAATTTGATTTGAAATTTAGAAAATCGAGTTTCAAGAAAATTTAGAGAATTGTACAATTTCAGCACATTTGCCTGATGAACAAAATGGTGCAGGACCTCGAACATCAGATGCAAATCGCGAACGCTCTCGAACAGCGCTCGACCATGTTGGAGCAGCAAGTCAGGAATCTCCAAACGCAGAACCAGGGACTCCGAGAGGCGATGCGCCGTGAGCAAGACGAAGTCGTTCCAGACGAACCCCAAGTCCTCCCGAACACCCCATCGAAAGTCCAGGAAGAACCAGCTTCTGGAAAATGCTGCACGTGCTTGGAGGCTCTGGTAAGTTTCTTGATCTTTCTAGAAGATCTAGAATTTTCTAGCTTCGAGAATAAAATAGAATTTGACAACTTTAGTCGACGATCGTCCTGATGCCCTGTCGTCACATGGTCCTCTGCGAAACCTGCGTCAACCACTACGATTTCATCACCTGTCCGATGTGCAGGCAAGACGTTCACGACAAAATCAAGGTCTTCTTTTAGACGTTCCAGACATTAGATCTCAAATAACTTATAGAATTGATTTGAACTAATTAGTTTGCTAATTCAATCTTGATAAGTTGTGCTAAATTTCATACTAAACTTGTCAATTTGTTCTGTACATTTCGAATAAATCGTTCTAATAGTATATTTCACTTTTCGATACCTTTTACTATCTCGTCGAAAATAATCCTCATGTTTGAACATTCTCACATATAATCATGACGTTCTTCTGTTCATTCAATAGAAAAAGGATTTTCTCGCCACATTGTTCGGCGCTCAGCTATCTCTGGGGATTTTGCTAGATTATATACCACTTGTCTGCGGCTCCTAGAAAAAGACCAGGACACCAGTTTAGAAAAAGACATCACTTTTGCCTATCTTTTTTCTTTCCCTCATACTATTTCTTAGAAAGAGTGGTGTCTTTTTCTAACTGGTGTTCCGGCGTCTTTTTCTAGGAGCCCTTGTCTGTGAAGACTAGGTATTTTTAACTTGACTAGTGGAATTTCGAGTTTTTATTTTTTTTTAAGAAACTAGGTAAATAGTTACATCACGTGTGCGTTGTTATGGTAACCATTTTTGGAAAACGTTTTCAAGGACTTGCAACTTTTATTTGACATGGGGATATTTAGACTAAAGCGTGTTATCCTCTTTGACTGAAATATGTGAAATCTCTTTCGGGACGAAACGGTATGCAAATCCTTTCACTATCTGGTTGACATCTTGCATTCCTTTGGAAATCGTTTTTATTGATTTTCTCTCCCC
Source organism: Diploscapter coronatus (assembly GCA_964036155.1). Taxonomy (NCBI): domain Eukaryota; kingdom Metazoa; phylum Nematoda; class Chromadorea; order Rhabditida; family Rhabditidae; genus Diploscapter; species Diploscapter coronatus. The sequence goes on along the minus strand of OZ038422.1, from coordinate 40,324,761 downwards.
ACCTCCCTTCAATTCATTCAACCTCACCAGGTGCCTATAATTCTTGTTTCTCTCTTCAATTTCTTCCTCTCTCTCCTCCACAGCACTCTTCAAATTCATTCTCCAATGCCCATTTCTGTCCTTCACGTGGTGTTTTCCAAGTTATCTTCGAATTTCGGTAACCCTCAGACAATCGATAGCATTGATTTTCTTCGTTTGAAACTTAGATTTGGGCGAACTCGTGGCATGATTTTTCTTCAATTTCAAATGTCATAGACGTGAATGTCAACCGTGATATTTCAGGCAGATTTGATCGTTGACGTTCGTTTGACTTGATTTGATACGAATTTGATTTTGGTATTGAACACCGCTACCATTTTCGATCTCTAAAATGGGGCTCAAGTAAGAAACTTGGATTTTCTTGAAAAGTTGTTAGAATTTTAGGAAGTCTGAATATTTGAACGCTAGAGAGACTTTCGAGCACTATGAGGCAAACCGGAGTCGACCTAATTCTCAGAACCTATCATTTGACTCGCTACACCATCAGAATGCTGGTAATTTGGGTTGTTCTTCTGTATTAGGTAAATTTGAATAATAGGCCGATCGCCCGTACTGGCTTGTGAATACAAGAATCAATCTCGATCACCCGTCTTGGCTTGCGAATACACGAGACAACCCGGTATAAAAACTTATTTATTTTCAAATTGATCGACAGTTTCAGGCTATGAATATAAGGGTCACTCACAACCCACTCTAGCTTGTGAATATATGGAAAATCCTAATGATAATCGACCCTATTTGACCCCGGTGGCTAATACAATCGAGAAGTTCAAGAGTAGGAGTTTTTCTAAGATTCGGAAAATTTTCGACTTGTAGTTCCCTTTGGTTGGATAGTCTGTGGAGCGATCACCATACCGATTTTCATAGTTATTGTGCTCTTCGGAGCGGTTTGGCTACAGGAACTTGGATGGTTCTAGAAGATATCCAACTTGGAGCAAAGTTATCTATAAATAGTGCCTCAGTTTAATTCGTCAATCCCGATTTCATTACCCTTGACCCGATGTGCTTTAGTAAGATGCTAGCAATTTTTCGCTGTGAAGATATTTTGAATAGATTTTTCCTGAGTTTCTTGCCTCATTCACGCACTCTTCAGAAGCCGGTACAACAATTTTTCATCATTCAAACATTTGTAAATTTTCCCTGCATTATTTCCAAGTCTTGCCTCGAAATTAATGATTCGTACACATCGTTAATAAATTGTCACTACCATGTAATAATTTGCATAATTGAACTATAATCCCTGTGAGAGATAGACGAAATCCTCAGGACATAGGGATTAATTTTGAGATCTAAAACTAGTATGTTGGGAATATTTTGGTTTATGAATTTGGCTAGATAGAGTGGAAGTTCGAGAGGGTTAGGTAAACTCGTGAAGTGAATCGGTTAAGTAATAGAAAGAGGCAATTGAATTCGTGAGATGACAATAAATAGGTGTACTTCAGCAAAGGTCACTCAATACATTGTTCATCGAGCATTGAAAGTGCCGAAATTTCAAAAATCCCCACCTCACAGTATACCAAATAAGAGATTTCTTGCCAGCTTAAACTTGGATTGAATTTTTCGGAGTGAACCACCCGCTTAGTGAGTTCTCTCTAATTTCAATCCGAGAAAGTAGTGTAGATGCCTTTTCCGAGGACTAATCAACTCACCTTGTACTCCTCAGGGAAGCTTGTGGTTTGGACTTCGATTTTATCAAAGCACAAATGAATTTTGTTGATTTCGATTTTTAGATCCTTGAATTCAGAAGATTTTAATAGAACATTTTCACAAGAAATTCATAGATTCACAAGATGTGTCGAGGGTTTGAATTTAAAAAAAAATTGGCTCTGTGCAATCGCTGGTTGGAGGGGACCAATTGAGCAACGGGTCTGACTTCGGGGTGATTTTCATCACGCTCGAAAAGTCACGGGCCAATTCGGTGCACAGCAACCAGCACGTGCAAAGGCCCGTGGTAGCATTTAAAATTCCTACTGTAGAAATACGATAGTCGAATTTTAAAATTGAAAAAAAACCATCGAGAGTAGCAAGTATCGATGTTCCACATCATAGTAGTGTTGAAGCTAGATGTAATGAAGTACTCCTCAGGCCTTACCTATTTCATCGAGTTTAGAAAGTCTTATCTTGTGTGAGAATTGGACGGGTAATGGAATGAAGGGGAAGGGTCTTCCGAATGAAATGACTGAGGCCGAATAGAGGTGCCCAAAAATGGAAGAAGCTAACCCCCCGAGGAGGAGGGCGGGCACAAATGCTAAATAAGATGGACTACCAATTTGGGGATGGGGGGTGGATTAATAGAGGATGGGAAATTGTCGTCAACGCGTCGGAATTATTCGCGTCTGATTTTAGTCGGACTACGGTAGGAGATCGAGGAGCCTAAAATGGACGGAGTACGTGATGACCTCGATAGGATATCGTTTCACACTGAGGGTGTTTAGCTCGACAAATGAGCGGGGGGATAAATGATATCTCTGCGAATCTAAAAGAGGGCGCGCAGGGGGCAGCCCGCACTCGAGTTTTGAGTGCCGGCTCGCCGCGCGAAGCTATGAGAAGCAGCACCCCACTTAGCACCTCAACTCTGCAGAATTTAGATGCAGCACAACTTGATAAGTCGAAAAGCGAAATGAAACCAGGAAACAAGCATAATAAAACACAGGAAAATGTGCAGACTATTCCCGACACTCCCCCAGCATTCCATTGTCTGTAGATTTGTCGTGTAGGTGGGGCTTTTGCTCTGGTCCGAAAACCACTTTCTAAATTTACTCCGCGAGTAGTAATTACGTCAAATTTCAGTAGAAGAAGCCACGCATTTTCCTACATGAATGAGAGACAGCTCTTTTTACACCTTCCCGACTTTGTGCTGGGAGCGTATTTGCGAGTCTTTTTCTCCGAGACCAGCCTCTGAACTTGTCCCGCGCCCTCTCTCGCACACCCGCTCCTTTGCATTTACCGATTCCAATGTTTACCTTTACGTTCGATTTTCATACCCTAACTTTCGATTTTTGGCATTCTTCTTCCGGAGTAGAATCGGGAAAACGCCCTTTGAGGTCGAATTCTTGGATTCTTTTGATTTTTGTTCTTGGAAGGTGGAGACTTTGAGCCTTCTTTTGTTGGTTTGAACAATTGGTGAAACTGGTATGTGTGGAAAATGATAATGTAATGTTCGAGATATCATTCATTCGTCTGTCTGTCTGTCTGTCTATCTATCTGTTTCTTTCGATTCTCTCCGGTCTCTAACCTGACCTTGTTTGACTTGTGTCTTCGTTCTTTCCAAACATTCTTCTCCATTTGGCTGCAGCAGCAGCCAGTCGCGCATCATATGGGGGAGTTCCTTTCCGCATCTCTCCGACCTCTAATTTCCCCAGACTATTTCCTTCCTCATGTCTTGTCCATTCAACCCACCCACTTCACCGCTATCGATCTTAACTTTTGCATTATCATATCAAGTGCCATATGTATTTTTCTGAGGAAATTTGGTCTAATCTGTAATTTGGACTAAATTAGGTAGATCTATGATAGAAAATCTCTAGATGTACGCTGAAGAATTTCCATCGACCTATTTATTATTTACCGTCGCAAAAATGTGAATACAAACCGCGAAACCGCGTGCGATCAAAAGAAAATGTCTCTATCCGTCCATTGACTTGAATTTGTTGTCACGATTAGATCGAAATCGCTAGAAAGATATATGCGCAGACTTTTATAGTGTCATTTCATTGGATTTTACTCTTTCGTAAATTGTATTTTATCTGATTTTCTCGAGAGAGGAAATACTATTATTATTATTATGCGATTTACGATTGTATTCAGCATATTTAGCAGAATTGCCTATAATTTCTTTCTTGCATTACAACCTTACATTCTAAGTTATGCATTGATGTTTTCTTCGTTTCTCTTCAATTGTCTGATTTCCTTCCCTTTTCGGCCAATCTATGTTAATCAGTGAATTGCCTGCCGCTGATTGTCATAGTCAATTACTGTAATCGCGCTATCAGTTTTTGCCTTTTTCTTTTGTCAATTTAACCTCGAAGCTTTTCCTTCTCGTCGACGCCCATTATTTCTAATTGCATTCAGTGATTCAATCATAAAAATTATCGCTTTCTACGACTTTCTGAATATTTATATCTTGTATCATTGAATTTCGTCAAAATGGGCGTGACTGGATATATCTTCTAATTGAAATGCATCGTGTTTTTGTCTATGATTCCGCCATCGCTTTATTTTCCCCTACACTTTGTCGGAAGATAGTTCGATTTATCGATCCACACTCGCCTCTTACACTACAACAAGTCGTTCTTAATTCATTGCGATTTCGTCGATTCTCACTTTTAGACAGAAAACATTAATTTCCGGAAAAAACCCAGGAATTTCCAGATCGGACCAAAAATTAGTGGATGGACATCACTCGACACTCCACAAAGGTTCTCAAACATGTCGCGTCCCTACCGGGTAAGCTTAGATTATTTTTCTAAAGTAGAATCTTTTCAGGATCGCGAGATCGTCATGGAAGTCCACTAATATTCATCTACCCGCCGAACTCGGCGATTATGACGAAAAGTATAAGATTTTCTAGGCTATCCGATAATTCATGGTTTCAGGCGCATCGACCTCAGATCTAGCATCTTCACTGCCATATGAAGATTTAGTGAGTGTACTTGGATATTTTATCACCGTACCGTCGCCAGGTCAGTCTGATTTAGCTATTTGTTATAGGCTAAGATTTGGATTCAGAAGATCTCAAGAAGGGCTTCGTCTTGGTAGTGGATGCTCGGAATGCTCAGCCCAAGACTTTGAAGGCGATTTTGAGAGCGGCTCAGGTTAGAACTGAAATTGGTATATTTTTGAAGAGATCTTCAGCAAGCCTTGTATCGGCGCATCCGAAGAGCTTTGATTGTCCAGCCAGACAAGTTTCTGAACCAACAGAAGATCAATTTCGACATCATCCTGGAAGGCTATGAATTCAAGGTACGCAGTTTCTATCATATTGAATTCCAAGAAACAACCTAGTCGATCCTAATATCCGTTCACAAATTGTCAAAGTACATTGACATCTCGCAACTTCCTGAGGAACTCGGCGGCACCTTCTCGTACAATGCAGAGAAATGGGTTGAGAAACGAGAGGTTAGCTCTTTTCGTTTTGATCTGATTGCTGATAAATGTTTATTCAGAAAGTTTCCCATGCGCTGAATGCTTTGCAGCGGAAGTCGCAGGAGTTGGTTCGTCAGGGAAAATCTGCTGCGCCATTGGACGAACAGGATGAGTGCATTGAACGAGGTTTTTCTTGAAATTGAAGCTTTTCTAGAAGTTGTTTCAGCAATGTGCGTTATGGCAGAATTGGAAGAAGATGCAGCCAACCCAGATACTCAACATGCATGTAAAACTGTTGAGAAGGCCATCATCGATTTGAAGGTAGGACTTCTGAAATTTTTTAACCTAGATTTATTTTTTGACTTTCAGACGACGGCGTCTGCTCCAGAACGAGAAGAAAAGGAGAAGAAAGAGAAGGAAGAAACTGTCGAGAAGGCGAAGATGTTCGAGAAGCACGCTGCTGGAGTCAACCGGCTGCTCGATTGGATCGAAGGCCCCGGCGAACGGTGGATGCAGACGCTGCACGAGGTTTTCTTGATTCTTTTTGTCGTCTAGAACTTTTTTCAGATAGGAGAAAGCGCAGATGAAGCCAAACAGCTCTCCAAAGAGCACGTCCAGCTGTTGGCGAAAAGCGACGAAATCGTCCAACAAGCAGACGAACTCGCTGAATTGGCCACGAGGTTGATGGCAGCAATCCCCGAGCACTCAATCACTCTGGAGAAAGCTCGGGGTGAAGTCCGAGCCATCGCCGCAGACTTCAAGCAGCGAGCCGAGAAGCAAGCAGAGACGGTCGCTCTGAGCGAGAAATTTCACATCACTCTTGGAAAGGTCAGTTGGTTGATCTTCTTGGATAAAAGAGACCTTCATGTTAAAGTTATCGCGTCGCACCGACTTACTTCTGGAATACCTCTGCACAGACAAGAAGTTGATCGATTTGGATGAAGCTGAAAAAGAAAAGAAGGAGCTCGAAGCGAAAGTGACTGAAATGGGTAAATCGAATTTAGTTGATCCAAGAACTTGAAAATGTCCAGACAAAATGTACGAGACGATGGTCGAAGAAGGCAGCACGCTGTTGGGCGAATTGACGGAACGGGGTGCTATGCGGAGAGGCAAACCGACGCGGGACTACGCGCATGCGATTGGTCACGTCCAGGGCCAGATGGCTGCCGCTCGAGAGCGCAGAGCTAGGTTCGAGACAAATTTCCGACTCGGGAAACTTTTGACTTCAGATGCATCGAACTCGTCAATGTTCGACGTCTGAAACTGCACCAATTCGTGCAGCTCTTCACCTGCGAGAACGACGCCACGCAGGTTGAATTGAGAATTTGCAGTTTCGATGAAATTTTGAATACAGGCTATCAAATGGATCGACGAGTTGCATGAAACAGTCATCAAAGACTACAACGAAATCGTCTGCGATGAAGATGAGCTGCGCATCCTCAGGGAGGACAAGAAGAAGCTCGAGGAGACCTCCCTGGTTAGAATTTTCTTTAGTTCGAAGAAGGCTGATCTTCTTCCAGAGCACCTACGAGTACGGCAAGCAACTCTGCGAAACATCCAGAGTTCTACGAAGGGCTCTAAGGACTGGAAGCGATTTGGACGTGAGATTTGTAAAATCGGAATTTCAGTGACTGAAGAAGTTCAGGCGACACGTTTGAGGGACAAGCTCGAACAGTCCTGGACTAGACTGCAGAGAGCTCTGAGGGACAATGAAGAGCGACTCAACGTAACAGAGGCGTTCAATGCAACGATCCATGAGGTTGGGTTCGATCAAAATTGCCAAGTCAATTAGATTTGACCGATTTCAGATCAATATCCGAATCAGCGAAGTCGAGCGAAAGCTGGTCGACGTCATCGCTGACCGGAAATCGAATCCTCATAGGTAGATCGCCTAGAAATGGAATCTTCAAGATTTATGGAATTCCAGAGCTCTGGCGACAGAAAGACGCCAACTCAGGGAGGACATAGAGGAATTGGCTAGAATCGCTGACATGCTAGCGGCTCAGATCAATGCTAACCATAAGTAGACTTCAAAGATCGAGTTTCGAAATATTCCGGATCTAATTTCAGTAGTACGGTAGAAGTTAGGCAAGCGATGATCCAAGCGATCAAACGAAAGGTCGAAGGAATCGAAGAGAAAGCCCGAAGGATGGAATCTCTTGTAAAAAAATCTAGGGAAATTTGTATCATTTGGAAATTCAGGTGAAAGAATTGCCACCAATTCAAGAGCAGGAGTCCTCGGTGAAAACAGCTTCAGTGTCAGGTGGAAATAATGGAATCTTGACAGACAATTACTCCGCCCTCACCGCTCAAACCACCCCAGTCAACACAAGTATCCGATTGAGTGATACGGAAAGCTATCTGTAAAATTGATATCGATATCCATATTTTTATGCTTCAATACTCATTATCAGGGCCAAAAATATCTATCATTGATATACTACGAACTTATCACTGCATGACCATATCGAAACATATGAAATGTGATTATTTTCTCGTTGAATTGAATTGACTACTCCGAGACGTGAAACTTTGTACAATTTTGGGATACACCAAATGTGCCAGAAATACATTGTTTTAGCCACAATAAATATTTTATGTCGAAATGCCGCTTTTTCGACAACAACTAAACATGGAACACTGAATTGCCAAAGCTGATTTCTGCATTTGTCTCCGCCCTCTCCTAATCCCGCTATATCTCACCACATGTCCCTTAGCCTTGATTGACCACCCTAAGGAACACGAAATAGTAGGCCAGTTTTGGAGTGCCCAGAGAACGAGAGCACGCTATGTACTCCCACATTTTATTCAAATGTGCCGATTTTCAAACTCAAATTTGTCTCGTTCCCCACCCCCGAAATGGCCCCCTAACGATCATTAAATTAGATTCTATCTCGAGAGAGGATTTCATATGTCTCCAAGTCTGGATAAATCTTACAATTTTTTACTCCCAGAAACCCCGCCCACTTTTTGGCTATGTAAATATAGGAAGTCATTACTCTCTAGTACACTTGTGTCCACACACTTGCACGTATTATGAGAGGCAGGTTTACCTATTTTGCAGCTAAGTAATTACATGCAATTAGCCGAACAGATAGATTTGGCATATCCTGCATGGAAAAATGATTCAGTTTATCCCCTGGTCTTTGGATATTCAGAGATTATTTGTTTGCAAAAAATATCTAAATTCTTGCCCTTAGACTAAAGTGATTTCCGATTTTTCCCTGACCACCCCCAGCTCTTATGTCGTGTAGGTCGGCAGGCTTGTTCCCCAAAAATTTGCCTGTTTCTCTAGAGCTTGTTCTAGGACAGAAGGTAAATAATACGAGACGCTATGCAACCTTTCCGCTTCTTGTTCTGACACTATATTTCTTTTTAGCGCCAAGGGCTACCCTCGACGAAATTATCGGTCCTAAAACTTTCCAATACTACCCTTCTTTGAAAATGTATTATTTCTAAAAGAAATATACAATGGCTCAGATCTTAAAAATAGACAGATTTGAAAATTTTCCAAAACTAACTCTTAGTCCTGCCCCACTTTTATCCTCATTTGTATGGGCTGGTAGCAATTTTTCGCCCCCTCTCCCCATACTATTTCCACTTTCTGTATCTCTTCTCCCACACTATTTCGCTCATTCCCTTCTACCATAAAGGCCATGGACTATTTCTTCCCCGTTTCCTCCTCACTATTTTCTCGTTTCAATTCACGCGAACTTCACGTCCCCCTCAGGCCGTATTTCTTTTCATCTTTGTACTCTCCTCGCTTTTTGCATACTATTTCATAATCTCTCTGCTTCTTTAGTTTCTCTTCATTTTATTTGCTCTTTCCCCTATTTCTATTTGTCGTTTGCCTTTTTCGAGGAGCGCTCCCTAGCAGCAATTCAAACGATGCGGATTTTATCGATTTTCACGTGCGCCAAGTGCCTATTCAGAGATGATGATCAGGAAGATTTTTTATAAGTCAGCCATTTTTCTTCGACTATATTTTAACATGGTGCAAAATTTTGCTGAAAAATTGTAAAAAGCAATATAACTGATAAGTTATCAGTCAGCGCGTTTTGAAAGTGATGAAAAATCAATGCGCTGATTCGTCATTTCTGTCTCTTTTTCGATTTCGCTTTTTCTTACTCTCTCTCACTTTCTCTTGTCATCCTAGTTTTGATGAATCATGAATCTTTCTCTTTCTTTTCCTCTTTCTCTCTCACATTTTCTTACTCTCCTTGTTTCAAATGTTTCCATTAATCACCACCCCTGATTTTATCAATTGGTTAAATTAAAGGTTAGATTTTACACTCGGACATCAAAATTGAATCCCCCAGCTTCTCGTAAATTTCTCTATTTCATCTTTTCGAGGATATTTTATGTCTTTTTGCGCGCGCATTGTCCAGCTAAAATTTTACACTCCGGAGGTTTAACAATTGAGTAATACTTCTGACATTTTTTTTATGAATCTTTAAAAAAAAAACGGACAGAAAGACTTTTCAGAAGATTTTGAATATTTGTTCATTTTTTACAGAAAAATAACTTTACAAATCTTCTTGATCTGATCGATCAGACCAGGTGACTTGTTTTTCCGAGGGTTTCCGGCTCATTTTCCCCTTTTCCCCAATTTTTTGCCCGTTTTTCCGGGTTTCATGCGGTTTCAGCCTCTGCTTCTCACCTTTCATCGTCGCCCTAGGCAGCTTTTTCCGTATTCCAACAGGAAAATAGTAGGGCGAATTTAGAGTCCAGAGAAACAGACAAAATAAAGGTGACCGGATGGATGAAGCCGGGTGTCTGCGTCTCCGCGCTCTCTCGATTTACTCCTTTCTCTCTCACTTCTTTCTCTGTACCCTTTCATTTTTCATTATCCTTCTCCCTGTTCATTGTTTCGTTCCTTCATTTTTCCGCTCGTATGTGTTTGTTGGCCGATATTCATTAATTTTCTCATTTCTGCCCGTTCTATTCAATTTTCTTGTGTTATTAGTCCACTTTTATCGAGGGTGGAAATTAGCATTTTTATCTGGAAAGTTTCGGTTTAAATCACAATTTTATTCTAACTAAAAATTTTAAAATTCAGAATTTTCTGTGAAGCCGCTTCACACACAAATCGACCGAAAATTGGCAGAAAACAACAAAAAAGCGGGGACACTCGAAACTAGAGGCGAACAGCGGAACAAGCGGCGATTTCATAACCAGTTCCAGTCTTCAGTCAAATCAGCCAGGGCCTTCGCCTAGTTAGCAGCAAAGCAAAATGGTGAGTCACTCGGCGAAAAGGGGAAAAATTCAAAGCTTTCTCGAGAAATTTTGAAAGAGTTTGGCCAAAATAAAATTAAAATAATAACAATAATAAAATTGCAGGCCTTCCACTGGCAATCGCACGTCAACGTGCAACATGTGGGCGTCGACGACATGGTGCTGTTGTCGAAGTTGTCGGATCAGGTAATTATTCAAATCATGCAAATTGCTCTGCTTAGGGCTGTAAATGTTTAGACACGCATAATGAGACTTTATTTTCAAGAGAAAAGAACATGATCTTCCATGCTCTTTCGAAAAGACACTATCTCGTTATGCATGCACATGTGCATGTTTAAGCATTTATAGACCTGACCCTATTATATTAAAACTTCAAAAATTAGAAAAATTCAGGCCATCGTCGACAACCTAAAGAAGCGGCTGCAGGCCAACAGCATTTTTGTGGGTTTTCAACTTACAAAAATTAAAAATCAACTCTTTTCAGACCTACATCGGACCGGTGCTCATCTCGGTCAACCCCTTCAAGCAAATGCCCTACTTCACGGAGAAGGAGATGGACCAATATCAGGGCGCCGCTCAGTACGAAAACCCACCACATATCTACGCGACTGCGGATAATATGTACAGGTAAGGGAATTTCTGGAATAGTAAAAAATACATATACAAATTCTAGAAACATGATGATCGACAACGAGAATCAGTGCGTGATCATCTCGGGCGAGTCGGGAGCTGGAAAGACGGTCGCGGCAAAGTTTATCATGAACTACATCTCGAGGATTTCCGGCGGCGGACAGAGAGTTCAGGTGGGGAAAACTAGCAAAAGCCTGGAATGTCTTAGAAAAATGAATTATTCTGAGAAAATCTCAATAGTTTTGAATTTTCAGCATGTAAAAGACGTGATCCTCGAGTCGAATCCGCTACTAGAAGCGTTCGGGAACAGCGCGACGGCCAGGAACTGGAACTCGTCTCGATTCGGCAAATACGTCGAGATCATCTTCAGCCGCGGCGGCGAGCCCATCGGAGGAAAGGTCGGCGGGAAATTAGAAATAAATCTCGAAATAATTGTTTTTTTTTCCTGGAAAAAGAATATAACATTGAAAAATGTTGAAGAAAGTTTTAGAACACATTTTCTATAATAAAATCTAAAATTAAAAGAATTTAGGATAATCATATTTTTGAAAAAAAAATAAATTAAAATATCGACTTGCAGCTCTCCAATTTCCTGCTGGAAAAGTCGCGCGTGGTCCATCAGAAGCAGGGCGACAGGAACTTTCACATTTTTTATCAGCTCCTCGCCGGAGCCGACAAGAATTTGAGAAGTTAGTTCGTTTTAAAAAATTACCTTATAAATGAATTATAAAAAAATTAATAAGGATTAAAAATTTAATCTTCCAGGCACCCTCGGCATCGGCGAGCTGTCCTACTACAACTACCTCAACCAGTCCGGCGTCTACCAGGCACAAAACACCGACGACGCAAAGGAGTTCAAAGCGACTTTGGTAATCTTTTTTTTTTTTTAAATGTCTTTGAAGTAAATACATTGAAAATTTCCCGAAATAATATTTTGAAGGTTCGAAGATCGATCTAAATTTACTCTGAAGCTTCTGAAATTTTCTTTGGAATTTAAAAACCTGGAGAAATAATTCTATGATTTTGATTTAAGCACGCGATGTCCGTGATCGGCATTTCCGAAGAACAACAATTCGACTTGTTCCGGCTCGTTTCGGCTGTTCTCCACATCGGCAACATCACTTTCGTCGAGGACAAGAACTTCGCTGCCGTCCAGAGCAATGAATGTGAGAGAATTAGGAACGTGTTGCTAAGTTTTTATTTAAATTTTTCAGTCCTGGAATTCCCCGCCTTTCTTCTCGGCCTCTCCGCCGATGCAATTCGGGAGAAGCTTACCACTCGGCGGATGGAAGGAAAGTGAGTTGAAACTGAAAGAAAAGATGAAAGTTTAAAATAGAATAACACTCGCAAAAATATGTAAACAAAAATTCAGATGGGGCAAACAGACGGAACAAATCGACATGACGCTGAACGTGGAGCAGGCGGTCTACACGCGCGACGCCTGGGTCAAGGCCATCTATTCGAGGATGTTCGACTTCTTGGGTGAGAAAATATTAAGAATACGCTGTGGCGTCACCTGAATGTTGGAAAATGACGTCCTCAAACTTTCCTATTTCAGTCAAATCCGTCAACAGCGCCATGGAGATTCCGGCAAGGGACTCGGCGCTGTCGATCGGGATTTTGGACATTTACGGATTCGAAATCTTCGATCACAATGGATTCGAGCAATTCTGGTGGGTTGGAAATCTATAAAATTTACCGAAATTTTCTGTAGATTTCCTACGAAAAATTCATTTCTGCAGAGAATCGATAAGATTTCTTGGCTTTTCAGCATCAACTTCATCAACGAGAAGCTCCAGCAGATTTTCATCGAACTAACACTTAAAGCTGAACAGGTCAGAGCCAAAATTAGAATATTCCCAGAATTACGGTATTTGTTTCCAGGAAGAATACGTAAAAGAGGGCGTGCAATGGACCCCGGTGGACTATTTCGATAACAAAATCGTCTGCGAGCTCATCGAATCCAAGCGGCCTCCAGGTGGGAACAAAATTAGCTTTTTGGAAATGAAATTGAATTTTTGAGAGTAGAAAAAAAAAAAAATTTCCTGAGGATAAAATCAATCAATCGATTGTTGTTTTTGTTTCTAGGAATAATGTCCCTGCTGGACGACACGTGCGCGCAGAACCACGGTCAGTCGGAGGGAGTGGATCGACAATTCCTGACGACGCTCTCCAAGGCACACGCGGGCCACCCGCATCTCCAACAGGGCGCCGAGTGCTTCTTGATTAGGCACTATGCGGGAGACGTGAGAGTTTTAGAAATTAAATTAAATAAAAGTCGAAATTTTTGAAAAATAAATTTAAGAATTATAATAACGAATTTAATTTATTGAAACACATTCCAGGTGACCTACCACATCGAGGGCTTCTGCGACACGAACCGAGACGTTCTCTATCCCGACCTTATTCAGCTGATGCAGCAAAGCACCAAGTAAGAAAGTTTGTTTAAAAAAATTCTACTTCAAACTTTCAGCCCCTTCGTCCGCTCGCTGTTCCCTGACCAGGTCAATGCTGGCGGCGCCAAGCGGCCGACCACTTTCTCAACAAAAATCAGGGTTAATCTAAATCTACAAAAATAAGTTCTGGAAATTAAAATGTTTCTAATTTTCAGAGTCAGGCCAACGACCTAGTCGATTCGCTAATGAAGTGCACACCGCACTACGTTCGCTGCATCAAACCAAACGAAACGAAGCGGGCAGGCGATTGGGATGAAAGGAGGTGGGCTTGAAAAAGTTACAATTTGTAATATCTTGAAAATTACGAAAAATTCTGAATATAGCTGTTCTTGAAAATAATTGAAATAACAAAGTAAATGTTAACATTTCGAATAAAATGTTCCAGAGTCCTCCACCAAGTGCAGTACCTCGGTCTGAAGGAGAACATCCGAGTTCGTCGCGCCGGCTTCGCCTACCGAAGAAGTTTCGAGAAGTTCCTCTGGCGCTACGCCATTTTGACAGAGCAAACTTGGCCCAGCTACAGAGGACCCCCTCAACAGGGATGTGAGGTAGAACATTCGAAAATAAAAATAAAAATCGGAACATTCAAAAATTTAAATAATTCCAGATAATCTGCCAAAGCGTCAACATGGACAGAGGACAATACCAAATGGGCAAGACGAAGATCTTCATCAAAAACCCCGAATCGGTTAGTTTGGAAAAATTAAATATAAAGATGGAATAAAGTTATATTATAAAAATTGTTTAAATTCAATTTTCAGCTATTCCTTCTGGAAGAAATTCGCGAAAGGAAATACGACGGATTCGCGCGCAAAATCCAAAAGGCCTGGCGCCAATTCAACGCGAGAAAACATCACGCCAAACAGAAGGTGAGTCAGTAAATAAATAGTGTGCCGAAAAAAGCGAGAAATCGAAAGCCATTCGTAAAATTCTGCCAAAAACAAGCAGAACAATAATTTCTCTACCAATTTTTTAGCAGATATTTCTAGAGAAAATGGTTGTTTCAAAGGTAGAAATTTACATTTCTAAAAACGGGATTTAAAAAATTCAATTTCTAGTAAAGATGTTGGTAAATTTCCAGGAAGAGGCCTGTGACCTGATGTACGGCAAGAAGGAGAGACGACGATTTTCGTTGAACCGCAATTTTGTCGGCGACTACATCGGGCTGGAATACAAACCTGCGCTACAGGTACCAAAATAGAAAACTATTTTAACACACTGACTAACTTACCCTTAGAGTTAATATGTTAAACCCATTAGAGATTTTTAAATTTAGAGTTTAAAAAACGCAGATAATTGGATTTCAGGCTCTGGTTGGAAAACGCGAACGCGTCGATTTCGCCCACACCGCCAACAAATACGACAGACGATTCAAGGTACGAAAAATCGAAGAATAACAAGAATATCAATCAATTTTGGAATTTTTGCTGAACAGAAAATTCGAAAAAAAAAAAATCCTTTATACCTTTCAGAAATCCAAAATTTTAGCTAGGTCTGACCTTCCCCGGTCCGAATTCTGATATTTGAGCCTCTAAAATTACCAGATATTGCGTTATAAGAGGAAAAAGCCCTCATTTTATTTGAAACTCTATTTTAAGCTTGAGCATTCAGAATTTATTAAGAAAAATTTCAGATTTCGAAGGTCGATCTTCTCGTCACGTCGAAACACGTGACTTTGATCGGCCGCGAGAAGGTCAAAAAGGGTCCGGAGAAGGGCAAATTGGTCGAGGTCGTCAAGCGGTAAGCTTGCTGCATTTTCAAATTTCTGCAAAAATATGCCATTCTAAAAATTGACTAACTCTCCTTTTCCAAACGAAGATTTTATAAGTTGGAAAATTCCGAAGATGAATTCAAAGAAATAGTTTGGAGGCGAATTGTTGAGCAAAATGTCTAAAAAGTCGATTTTTAGGCAGCTGGAGCTCGGGAAAATCGCGTCTATCGGCCTCAGTCCTTACCAGGACGACTTCCTCATTCTTCAGGTGCGCGACGACTACTCGTCCCTTCTCGAGACACCCTTCAAGACTGAGTTCTGCACCGCTGTCAGGTTAGTGAGGCAAATCGATTGGGAACAAGAAAAAAGGGACCAAATTAGACTGAGAATAACCAAATAAAATATAATACGACAAGATTAAATTCTCACGGTTTATTCGCGAGATGCGTGAGATTTTGTTCGTAATAATTCACAGAGTCCGTCTCAAATGATCCTTGACGATCTTCTACCTTGTTCCGGAGATTCTAATTTAAAATTTTTCTTAAACTTATTGATTTTTAGCAAACGCTACAAGGAGAAGATGAACGGTGCGGTTTTGCCGTTGGAATTCAAGAATTCGCACGTCGTCACTCTGAAGAAGACCCGATTTGGAGGCGGCACCAGGACAGTCAATTTCGCCGTCGAGGAGTCAGGTGGGGCGAAAATTAATCTAAGAATGTTGAAAAATAAGAACAAATTTCAGAAAACCGAGCGGCCGTCCTTAAGCCGAACGGGAAGATCCTGAACGTTGCAATCGGACGCGGCCTGTCCAACACGACAAGTGAGCAATAGCTGCTTCAAAATTGCAAATTTAAAAATAGTCCCGTCTACTTTTCACTGTTTGCAGGACCTTCCATGGAACGACCGAGTGGCGGGTACAAGCAGCGCAAGGACCAGCTAAGGGTGTCCGGCAGACGCAGCTATCAGGTATACCTGAACAGGGTTGCAAATTTGAGACCCGACACGATATAAGAAAGGCACAAAAGCATGGGACATGGAGTGCAAAAGAAGCGTGAATGAGGGAGAAGGACCCGATCGGATTTTATTCGGATCTAAAATAAACACATTTCATGTCAGGGTTGAGATTAAGTCCGAAGTTACAAAAATTAAGTTCGAGGTTGAAAATTTCATTTTTAATGTCAAACTTAAATTTGAGCTAAAAACAATGTTGATTCCAGACCTCCCAGCATCGACCTGCACCCGCACCGCACGCCCAGAGCCAGGCTCAAGCAAACACCAATTCCTACGCTCAGCCCCTCCCTCTACATAGCAACAATGGGGTAGGGATTTTTAAATAAAAAATCTTAAAAATGAACATTTAAATTTAAAATAAGATGAAATGATTGCAGGCAATGCGGCCGCCCGCTCCCAGCCATCATCAGCCACAGAACCATGCGACGTCCCACGACAACAACAATTCGACGGTCTATCCAAACCAATCAGGTTGGTGAAAAGAGATAAAAAAATGGGAAAAGAAATCAAAGCAAATTTTTTTTGTAATGATATCAGAAACGAAGAAAAATGGTCATTTTTGATAAAGGCAAAAATATTTTTTTTTTTAATTTAAAAGGGATCAGAAACAATGAAAAAGAGATTAGTGTTGTTTAAAAAATAGATTATTTTGCAGTAGCGAACAAGTACGGCGGCGTGCCGACCGCGTTCACGGGCATCTCCAACCGCGTCGCTCCTTCTGAGGTTCGTTTTCTCTTGAAGGAGAGAGAGAAATGATAAAAATAAAAGAAGTCAATATATTTTTGAAAAAAGAGGTCAAATCAAACTTTTCAGGAAGAAATTTAAAAAAAAAAAATTATTATTACTACAAATTTAAGCAAAAAATTCAGAATCAAGCAGGCCCGCCGGCGCGTGGGCCGAAACCCCCGCCTCCCGCGAAGCCGCGCCTTCTGCCGCTGGTGACGGCCCTCTACGCGTACGACGCTCAGGACACAGACGAACTGTCCTTCCAGGCTGGCGACCAGATCGAGGTCATGAACAAGGGTAGGGCTGAGTCATTTTTGAAAATCACCAATATAAAAGTAGGAGCGATTTTTTTGAAAAATTTTAAAAATAATAGTTGATCTTTTGTTAAAGTCAAAAGAATAAAATTTGACAAAAATTAAGAAAAGAGTTTTTTTAACGAAAAATTGATAATCGGAGTAAACTGAGTAAATTAGACTCGTCCGGCTGGTGGCAGGGCAAAATCGGCGCCCGAATTGGCCTCTTCCCCGGCAACTACGTTCGCGAATAAAAGCTCCACCAATTAGGAGAAGTAGTTTCATGCGAAATAGTATAGGGTTTGCTAGGAAAAAAACGATTCTTTTCTCACACTATTTCGTATGCAACTATTTTCTAGGTTGCTCTCTTAAAATAGCCAATAGAAGAAACACAATTTTTCGCAATTTAACAGTTGCATCTAGGCGTCTAACGACCGGACCCCTCTGGCCTATTTTAAAACCATCTATCTTTTACTTTTGTCTCGAGTCCTATACTTTCTATTATGTCATCCAAAGATTTTTTGGAATTTAAATTTAGCATGTTTTTTCTTCCCAAAAATGATTATATCCGAATTTTGTGACATTGTAACATTTTACCGGTGCAATTAAGCGATAGGACGACCCTATCGTTCCAAATTTAGTCTATCTCTTTACTCGTTTTCTCCTTTCCCATATTCTGCGAATTTGCTAAATTTACTTCATCCAAGAAATCTATTTTCTAAAAACCTGAATTTTTTTCAGAAAACGATTTCTTGGTGTGAATTTCAATTTTTATTCATCCTGTGAATACGTGTATTTTCTCGCAAACAATTTCACTTGAACATCAAAAAACTATCATGTATCTACCCTCTGCTAGATTTTATATTCTTCAAGAATGTTTCTCTTCTCTTTAGAAGTTGCTCAACTTTTCTTCCTCTACCACAATTTCATTGAATGTCTGTAATATTTTGCCTTCGATTGTATTTTCCCTTCGGCTTGTCAAATTTATCAGCTTGGATATTTTTTTCTGAAAAATTTATCGAAAAAACTTGTTTAAATTATTCTTATTCTACCGTTTGAAATTTGCCCGTTTCTATCGGGGCTAAAACCTACCTGTTATTTTTAATTATAATTTTTTACTTCAACTTTCGAATTTTTTTTTTTTTAAATTCTAAATATCAAAAAGGACACCCCGACGTACGGTCGAGTAGAATGTTGAGTGGGTTTTGAAAATGATCTCTTGCATTCCACACCTACTTTTCTCTACCTCTTCCAAAAATAGACGTGGAATAAAAATGAATTTTTCAAAATTTCCCGATTTTCTGACATCTATTTTTAGACAGCTCGGAATCGGGCCTCACACTTCGTGCCGCACGTCAGAGCGTCCTTTTTGATACCTGGAATTTAAAAAAGTTAAAGTGAAAAAAATCAAAATTAAAAACAACCAAGGTAGCTCTAGTCCGCTTCAAACGGATTTCCTTCGGTGATGATAAAATAAAAATAAATAAACTTTTCATAACCAATACAAAGTTGACGAAGCCCTAACAATGTCGAACTGCCTAGAAATCTACGAAAAAGAAAAAGAAACCGATTTGAAATGAACTGATAAGAAATGTGTGATAGAAATAAAGCGATAACTCGTAAAACAGCTTCAAATCAAATCAATAAAATGTTGGAAAACGATAATTGCATCTGTGTATGATCGGTATCTACAATCTTGAAAAAATAAATTATAAGAAATACGATGACCAGCAGAAAATTAAAATTTTTGGATAGAAAATGATAGAAAAATAGAAATGAGCATGAACATATTGACTTTTGTCCTGAAATCTGGACAATTTGGGTGAATTCGAGCCTGGTGATTCGATAAATTCGGAGTGGATCAGACCTGGACAAATTTTCAGTCAGGGTGAAAAGTTATAGTGGAGAGGGTACACGCAAAATATCATTTTTCTATAGAAAGTTGATACAATACAGTAGAGGGGTACCGCAACATGATTTTAGCGGGCTATTTTAGAAACCTCAGACCCTCAAGCCATGCGAAATAGGGTGGGGGAATGGTAGAGAAAACGATTCCCTTCTCAATTTCTCATGGCTTGAAGTTTTCAAGTTTTCATTTTAGTGTTAAAGGGAATATATGCACGGGAGATTTGACATAAGCGTTGTCCAGGTCTGGGGTGGATTTGGCAAATTTGCTAAGAATCATCGAATCATCAACCTAGAAAATGGGTGCGTGCGGCAGCGTCTCCACAATACTGGCCACGAGTCGTTTGTCCAAACCAACGTCCACAACCAACTGAACATATTGTTTTAATTTTTGCTATTTTATTTTTTTAAACAAATTCTATACTTTTATTTTTTATTATAGTTCTTTTTCATTTTTTCCCGAAAAGGTTTTTTTCTCATTTAGCTCTTTCCTCACCAAACACGAAAAATGACTAGTTTCTGGAAAAATCCGTTAATTTATTTGAATTTTCTGGAATAATTGTTATGTGTGCTGACCTTTTCATTGGGCTGCACGGAGTTGTCGACCCACGCGAAGGCGATTGGCTTCTGGAGGCGGACCGAGTAAGTTCCCGATGTGATTTGGCCGATTCTCTGCAAATTATTATTCTATTTTTTACCTTATTTCAATTCTAGTGATATCAAAATTCAGTGACATCATAGTCACAATTTATTGAGGCTATGCTATGAATAGACGACATAATAGCTTTGCGATCTCGTTTTGTTGTCATCAGAGACAACCTGGAAAAGTGGATGCAATATTTGCATCGTTGGATAGGAAATAAAAGGGGAATCTTTTACCTTTCAAGTCTTATACATTTGACATGCACAACGATGCTATTATTGATCGGAAGAGAACGTGTCGATATTCACAACAATTACGCTATTCGTCTCTCTCGTTTCTCTTCGACGTGATTCACTATTTCGCTCCAATTCGATTTCTAATTGCAGAATGGATATCGACTTTCTTCCAGTCAATAATACAATGCAACTATTTTTCAAATTGCCTCATCAAACGCCATGATGCCATAGCGCTATGTGAACACACACCTCTTCCTGTCCCTGTCTCCTGATGACCTCATTGCCGAGAGCCAAATTGCCGTACTGAAGAGGCACTTCGTTGTCGCTCGGCTCGAATGTCAGCAGCGTCAAACGGCGACTGGAAAAGGAAATCTTTATTTTGAAGAAAGATGTTTTATTTTTCCCTTTTGAAAATTTGTAATTTTTCAGGAAGCGATCTTCTTTTTCAAAAGAGACTTATCTTTTTTCTTTGAAAACAGAGCATTGTCCCCACCTGAATTCCTTCTTGCTGAGTTCTTCTGCCGCGATTCGGCCGATGAAGTCTTTCTTCTCCAAGTTGACAAGGGCTGAAATTTTATTATACAATTACTTTTATGCAATTTTCGAGAAAAATATGTCCTACTTCCGAGTCCGCACTCGTAGGGGTTTGTGTCGAGCGAGAGCTCTCTGCCCCAGATTTTGTAGCCGTGCTCCAGTCGCATCATGTTCAGCGTCGCCGCACCGAAGTTGCACAGCCCCACCGAGGCGCCCGCGTTTCTTATTGCCTCAAAATTGCTTTTCATTTTTTGCAAACTTATTTTTTAAATATATTTTCAAAAAATTTCATTGCTACTTTTTAATTATTTTTTTAAATTTGAAATAGTTTTGCGATCCCATCTTCAGACGTTGTAATGTTTTCGAATCGCATGCGGTTAACCGCATGAAACGAAACAGTGCATATGATTCGAAAGATGAAAAGAAGGCATACTTTTTTCGCCTCTCGATAAGGCACACTATTTCGTTTTATACGGTTAACCGCGCGCAATTCGAAAGGGTTGCGAATCTGCCCACCTCATAGAGTTTGAAGGTATCGGCTCTGTTGTGGAAGAGCTCGAAAGAGAGTTGACCGGTCGAGGTGCTGCTGCGCGCGCAGACCACGGCTACCTGTAACCGAATTTATATGTATATTTTTTATTTAAAATCATTTTATATTTAATCCTGGGATAACAAACTCAGTGGAAATCAATATTATTTGAATACTTAATCTCCGAAATTGCCAATTTCAAGGATCTAATCGAAAATATAAATCGGATACCAGGCCGAGGCGAATGAGGCGGGTCGAGCGCATCGGAAAACCGGAATCCGAGACATCCGCCTTCGTCAGGTGCGACAATACCTGAAGTACTTTTTATTTTTTATTATTTTAGGTTTTCAAACCTCTCGACTTTTGGGTCCAACGAGAGCGAGCGAGGCCAGATATTCGGAGACGCAGTTCACCTGCACTTTGAAGCCTCTTTCGACCGCTGCTCGGCGCAACCTGCAATTTTTTTTACCTTAAATTTGTTCAAATTTATTCTTCTCTTCTCACCAGTAGAGTTCTCTGCTTTCTCGTTCGGGCTCGGTCACACAGATGAACGCACTGCGGCCCTTGTCGTGGTGGAAAATCTGAGAAAAAATTCAACTTTTCTTATTTTCTTCATTAAAAAAGTATTTTTTTCTGACGAACCTTCATTGGAGCGAAGAGTCGGCCCTCCCTCGTCAACATGATTCCGGATCCGATTTGGCCGAGTGGTGGAATCTGAGCATTTATTTTATTTGCTTATTCTTTATGGTTTAGAAATGTTCTAACCGAACTCGCAAAGGCGTAGTCCATGAGGGCCTCAGCATCGGGCCCCTTGATTTCGAGCTTGCCCTGTAATTTGAACATTTTTTTAAATACAAAAAAAAAAAAAAAAAAAAAAACCTTCCAAGACAAGTCAATGACGCCGCATTTGTTGGTGACGGTCTCGTACTCTCTTTGCAGCGTGGAGATCATGCCTTCATCGTCGATAGAGAAATACTGAGCCACCTGAACAAAAGAAATATTTTCAGATCCTCTGTATTATACACCGCCGGAACACCGACACTCTCTGTCTGTACTAGACATTGGATTTTAGGGTGAACGAGTGTAAGGAAAGGAGAAATAAGTCAAATAACTGGTTACTAGCACAGGCGATTGCGTGACTACCAAGTGTTTATTAATACAGGAGGACCATATGTTCTGGTCTTCTTCAAAGATCAGTCTTATTGTTTCTTACCTCCCATCCATTTCTGAAGGAGAATTGCGCGCCCTCCTTTTTAAGTCGACCCCAAATTCCACTGAAAAGAGTTTTTATTTTTTATTTCTAAAATTTATTTTTTAAAGTATTTTTTCTTTACCTGACTCGATCAGTCGGTCTGCCGCCGAGTCTGTCCGTGTAGGACCAGTTGTAGTACATCGAATAGGTCTCCTTGCTCTTTTCCAGGATGAATCTGGCAAGTTTATTTGTTGATAATTCGGAAAAGGATCTCAAATCCAATGAATAAGGACCCTAGTTTAAATAGTTTTACCCATTAGGATATAGGATTGGTAGAGGAAATTGGGACCCTTGTTCACTGGGTTTTTGGGTGTTCTTTTCCGAGTAGCCTATTTTTTTCTTCAAAGACAAAAATGCGCACTTTCTATCAGCCCATCGATCGTATCTGCTGGCGTCTGTGTCAAAGAGTTCGTGCGGCGGCTCGCCGTCCACGATCCAATCGGCCAGATATTTTCCTGAATTTCGACTTTTTGACTAAAAGAATCATTTTTATTTATTTTTACATTTTATCTTCCCTTGATTTTTTTTCAAAATCTAAAATCTAACCGATTCCGCCTCCGCTGCTGACTCCGTCGAGGAAGCCCGTGGAAACCCAGTAGTTCTTGTCGTAAGGTCCGACAAGAGGATAGCCGTCTGCAATCAAGCTCAGTTTCGTCTTTTTTATTTTTTTTAATTTTAATAATCTAAGACGTCAATTTTAACCCTTGGTTTAAAATATCAGTGAATGTCAATATTTCAACTTTAGCTCACGAGTTAAATTTAGTTCCAGCATTCACTTTAATTTCTGATTCTGACCAAAAATAGGCTGAACTTAAGCCAGATCGTTTCGTTCGAGCGTACCCACCCCTTAAGCTAAAATATTTGTCCAAAGTCTAGTTGTGTACCGCCTAAAGTATCAGTTCGCTATTGTAAAACAAATTGATCTGTGCCCTCTCCCCGTTAATTTTTGCGTTTTGGATGAAAGTCTGTTCTAAATTTCGCAACTTCCGCATGTTACCTGGAGTCATGTTGAAGACGGCGGCGTGGGCCTCGACCTTGGCGTCCTGCAAATCGGGAACGAGTTCCTTGGCCCGAGTGAAAGCCTGATCCAGACGCGAGAAATCCGGTTCGATGATCAGAGAGCCTTCTGCAAAATTTCAAATTTAGTTTTTTTTAATTTTCAAAAAGATGTTTTTTCTTGTAATTTTCTCTTCAGAAACCACTTTTTCTATTTTCTTTCTGAAAGAGAACTTTCTCTATTTTTCTTTAAATAATCGTTATTTTTAATTCTTTGCTCGAATTCTAACCGGCAGGGACGCCTTTCTGATACCAGTCCTCTCTGAATCGAACCTTGTCGTACGGCTCGAAACCCCCAAACAGATAGCTGTTGGGTGTTTTCGTGCTCTTCCTCAAGTAGAACGTCGAGTCGTGGTCGATTATGGCCGGCGTTGAGGGGGGCGGGTTTTTGGGCTGAAAATTTTAAATTAAGCATTTTTCTTTCTTCCCATTCCCATTTTTGCCAAACTATTCTGGTTTTTTAATAAGAGGCTACCGTAATGACGGCGTATTGATGTTCGACGATACAGCCGGGGAGAATGTGGCCCGACATTCGAGCGATGTCGTTTGCCCTGCAATTTTTTTGTCATAAATTTATTTGTTCAAAATCTTTCCCCTCACCAGATTCCAGCAGCGTTGATCAGATTTCTGGTGATGACGAGATCGCCGCCCTCCAGTTCCACGAACCAGGCTCCTTTCTCCTAAAATTTGTGATTTTTAAAAATCTTACTTAATCATTTTCCGAACCTTATCATATTTGATGAATTTGGGCATTCCCTCTCTGACTTGAACGCCGCCCGACTTGGCTCCGGAAATGAGGGCTTGAGTCAGGCCCTGAAAATGTGCCAATGTTTAATTTATTCTACGGAGTTTGTCCCGCCGCACCGAAGCGGAAACGCATCCGTCGTTGGTGGTATGCAGCGCGCCGAGAATGGAGCCCTTGGCCAGATGTGGAGCGATTTGGGCCACTTCGTCGGGTCCCAGCAGGGATGTCTTGCACACGTCGCCAGTCTGCAGAAATTCACATTCCGCATCAAAATCATATTTTTCACAAGCGTACGACTTTTACGAGAAGCCTTTTCTGTACAATTTGGTATTTTTGGTTATTTTGTTTGACTAACCTTGTAATAGTCCCTGCCGACATAGCGTCTGAACTCCTTGAGTCGAGTTTCGTTGGTCGCGAGTCGGATTGTTCCAGTCGGCTCGAAGTTGATTTGCTGAAATTTGCAAATTGTGCAATTTTTGCTTTTCGAGATGTTTCTTCTAAAATTCTAGAGTTAAAAAAACAACAATCGTTGAATTAGTACCCCGCCCGTTTCTTTGTCGAGTCTGGAATAGAGGTCGATGGAGTAGGCGAGAATCGGCTTGTATCTATGCGCGGGGTGACTGGCCGAGACGAGGCCTGGAGAGTGGTACGTCGTCCCGGAAGGAGCTGCCGTTGATTCTGGAACATTTGTTTGGTTCTAGAACATCTTATTTTTATTCCAGAATTTTCTTTTCAAAATTTGATTGTTTTTCTTCATAAACTAACTGGATTTCTCGATGAGCATGACGTCCTTCATGCCGCGTTTAGCGAGATGAAAGGCGACAGAACTACCGGCCACGCCCGAGCCAACGATCAGCGCGAACACGTTGTGCGTCGACGATTTTCTGCAGCAATTTATAATTTTATTTGTTTAAAATAAAATCAACTCCAAGATTTTCTCAACTTTTTTACTTGAAAATTTGATTGACTTTTGAGGATTGTAAACAATTTTTTAGTTTATCTTTTAATGTTTCCCTGTCTGACCTGATAGCCATGTTGACCACCGGAGAGGCAGGTCCTCCCTGCCCCAAAACGAGACCAGCGCGGCTCAGACTCATCCTTCCCAGATCGATTTGTAACTCGACTTATCGATTCGTTTCTTCTCCAAAACAGCCTTCGATCAGGTTCTTTCTGAAGTCGAGCAAAAAATAGAGTAAATCTAAGAAAAATTTTAAAATCCATAGAAATCCGTGAAAATCTCCGTGTTGTTTATCAGTTTTTGCCGCAATTTATCAGCTGTGCATATCGATTTTTTGCAGTTGATTTTGCAGGAAAAGCCTCTTGTTTACCTGCTGAGAAGAGAGAGGGAAAGAAGAGGGATATGTGAGAGTCGGAAAAGTGACGGGAAGTCCCTATTTTTTTTATTTTTGGAGTAAAACACATATATGAAGTCCCACATTTTTGTGTGGGGGCTAAGCTTAATCCCTTTTCTTCATTCGCTCTATCTTATCATTGTATGAAAAGCCGCCAAAATAATAACTAGAGTGAAGAGTTTTGAAATCCCAGAAAAAAGACGCCCAATGTGTATTTTGCAACGTAAAATGTACGTTTCGAAAAACTTTTAATGATGCAGATTAGAAGGCTTCAATTTTGACGAAACAATTTAAAAGAAAAAGGAAAACCCCCCTTTTGCAGAACATATCATTTTTCAGTTTCACTTTACGAACACGAAATTTTGCATTTTTGTTCTCAAAACTTCGCGTCATTATCAAACTATCAGAGTCGAGTTAATGTCGGGCAATTTCGTCAACTATCATCAGTGAGTCGACGGAATTTCAAGGATGGCACTATTTTTTATCGGGTTTGACCGGGGATTTTGCACGGACTCGGAAAAGAACAACTTCCGGGGGGGTTTTTTGCAAATCGCGAGACGAGATGACGCGGAAGATTAACGACAAAAAAATCATAGAATCAAGAGGAGAATTATCAGTAAACAAGGGGAAATTGGACGAGAAAGAGCAGAGAGTTAAAGTGGACTTTTGATTTCGTCGCGTCCCGTTTTTTACGCGCGTCATTTGGGCAAGTTGCAGGGAACTCGATCAGCTTTTGTTGATGTCATTCTTCTTCAGAATTTCTGATTGTTCGTGTGATTTTCGACTGATTTGGTGACTTTCAGACTTCTGGAGGGTAACCTTTCGGTGAGCGTCGACTTTGGATTGCATCAAAGCTCTGGCGCAGAGCCGTCTGACATGTCGTTCAACGGACAAGGGGGGCGCGTTCCCAAGACGGAAATCGGAGCAAATAGCAGCTCTCAGGGACAAAAGGTACGACAATTTCATCTACTCTTCTCCGAAGCCATCCCGAAAGTGGTGGGGGTCGGAGAAATCGAAAAATCCCGAATTGTGAATGTTGAAAGTTGGACCGAGAAAACCTGTTTTGAAGCATATGATGCAATGCAAAAATGCACGTACGAGGGTGGATTATCGATTGGATTATGGATTTATGAATTTTTTAGGGATTTGTCCTAGAGTTACGTGGGATATTCAGGAATTTATAGTAGGAAATGAGGCTTGAAGCAGGATGATCAAATCTAATTTGAAGCCGACGTCGAAATTTTTGAGAGGTGATTCGAAAAATTCTAGAGTGACCAGAATGCGGGCGGGAACCAGCTGCCGTTGCCGCGCGACGAGGAGAAAATGCCCCTGTTCCTGATCAAGCTCTGGAACATCGTCGAGGACCCCTCCCTGCAGCAAATCATCAAATGGGACGAGGTAGATTAATTTGTGACGTCATCATAAATTGCGACGTTTTTTTCAAATTGACATCATCTGAATGACATTTAGTCTGGTACGTCATTTCACATCACCGACCCGTACTCGTTCTGTCGGAACGTGCTGCCGCACTACTTCAAGCACAACAACATCAACTCGCTCATCAGACAGCTCAACATGTGTACGTTTTCAATTTTTCCTTTTAAAAATCATCGATTCCGAAAATTAATTTTTTCAGACGGCTTTCGCAAAATGACGCCGCTCAACCAGGGCGGACTGACCAGAACTGAGTCGGATCAGGTTATTTTGATCACTGACCAAACATTGTAAATGGTTGGATCGTTGCAGGACCATCTCGAATTCAGTCATCCGTATTTCGTGCGCGACCACCCGGACCTGCTCGTGAACATAAAGAGAAAGGTCGGATTTTGAAAATAAAAAAAGTTAAAGTAAATTTAAAATTGCAGCAATCGACAAGAAACGTGGAGCCCAACATGTCTACGCAGACTCAGGTTTGCTTTTTATTCAATCTTGAAAAAGGACGGGGGGCTTGAAAATGAACATTTCACATTTTAAGGCGAATTTGGAGCTAGTGGTGAACGAGATTCGAAGTCTACGCGAGAAGCAAAAGAGCATGGACAACCGCATGCATCAGCTCATCAAGTAAGTCCACTCGGCATCTCTTCCAGGTCTCAATGCCTAAAGATAGAAACTGCCATTCTAGCTCTGAAAAGATAATCTCTGCGTCTATGATAAATTCCAATGATAAAGAATCGACTCACTCTTATTCTAATGTTTGCAGTGAGAACAAGAATCTGCACAACGAGGTGTCGACGATGAAGCAGCAGCATAACAGACAGCAAGCCATCGTCAAAAAGGTGACCCAGTTGATACACGCCCCACGCCCTTGATCAATCCTGAATTCCCTAATCCCCCTTGATTCTCGAAATCTTTTCAAAATTTCTTCGATCTCAAATTAAAATGGGCAAAAGTAAATGTTCACATTTGTGCGCAATTCCACTCTTATCTGAACACAAATTGGATTGCAGTTGGTGCAATTCCTGATCGTGATGGTGCAGCCGCGTTTGACGACGAACAGAATGATGAAGAAAGGCGTGTTGGCGATCGACGAACCGCCCACAAAGAAGCCGAGGTCGTCTGGGCCAGGCGCTAGCGCTGCTACTAATCCCAACAATCTTTCGGAGGTTCTCGATTTTTTCCAGACTTCTCAAAACGCAACCTGCAGAGAAAATAGTATAACATATCGAGAGAGAAAAGGATATTCTTTTCCTCTCTCTCAATATGTTATACTTTCTGCAGGTCGAGTTTTGAGGTGTTTTTTGGAGGAAAATCGAAATTTTTACAATTTTAGCTATTGGACCGTTTGGAAAGGGAGCTGATCAACAACGCGGACTTCCGCAGAGCAGGACCAATTATTGCCGATGTGACTGACGAAGTCGACCCCTCTCCTCTGATCGAGGAACAGCAGAACGAGATCTACTCCCCTTCCAACTACCAGAATAATCTACAGGAACAGGTATTCAAAAAATTTCTGAGTTTTCAAAAATCCAATATTTCACAGCAAGAAGCCCACATCAACTCCCCTAGTATCGTTACGCAGCCGTCCCCAGTCATGCCCCAGAATCAGAGACAGTACGCAACGCGATACGCGTCACGTCAGAGCCCTGCGAATTCGAACAGTGGGGGCGTACGGTACACGAGCAATCTGCAGAGAGGCGGGGTCGTGCCTCAGCCTCAAGTACAACAGCAACAGCCAATGCAATCGCCGCACGGACAGATGAGTGGAGTCAGACAGGGCATTTTGAATGTGAGGAGGAAAATATTTTGAGAAATTAGAATATTTGAAATTTAGGACAATGGAATCCAGTCTGGAAATGGATCGACCGAACTGGAACAGTACATGGCGCCTCCAACTACCTCTACTAATCGTCAACAGGTTAATTCGAATATAAAAGAATTGCGGCAATCGATTTTGAAAATGCAGATGAACGTGGCGAGCAACTCGGCTCAGCTCTCGCCCCAGGAGTTCCCGCAGGCGTTCTCCCCGACCATCGCTATGTCGCCCTCGCTGGACAGACAGATCTCTCAGGAGTTGCAGGTTGGTTCAAAAATGCAACCTTTTGAACTATTGTGGAGCATTCACAATGAAGTTTTTCGAGAAAAGGGGCGTAGCCAGACGATTGTGGGAGTTGCAAAGGCGCGACACGTTTTGATGCACATTGTTTATGCTCTTTCGAAATTGTGTGAGAGATAGGGGATTTGAGAGACGAGTAGTTATTGCGCGGGGCCGATTCAGATGAGCGCGAGAAACCCGCTCGGAGGTAACTTGGGGACTAGCCGCCATCCTACGGCGGCAGTCGCTCCCCTGCAGCAACGACACGAGCAATTCGCCTCGATTCTGATGCCTCAGGACGCGGCCGAATCAGCCCAAATTCCCCAAACAATCGATACACTCGAAATGATGCCCGCCACTTTGCAGGATTACTTCAACGGGGTCGATCTGGGCATCGACAGCTGCAGAGATTTGCTCACCAACACTGACTGGAACTTCGACTTCAATGATGTGAGTCAGACGATGGATAGAGGGCGATATGTCAAATGCAATATTTAAATTATCAAAAAGGAACAGCCTGTAAATGACGGAATGGCGTGATGCGAAATGATCAAACGCCGGTAGTATTTAACAATGCAAAAATGACTGAACGCAACAAAAATTGACAGGAGTTGTGCAGAAAAAGAAGCATTTAGTCATTTTTGCGTTTCATTAAACACTAAAAACGTTTCGTCATTTCACGTTACGCCATTCCATCATTACACCATTTACGAATTGCCTCAAAAAAGAACATATGAAATTCTCCCTTTATCCAGATTAACATCTATACTGTAGTGAAGTGATTGGTGATATTCGGACTAACCAGGCTTATCATCTGTGGATTCAGATTCTCTAAATCACTCTCTCCTAGATCTAATCTCCGATTAAGCATTTGTCCCTCCGCTTCCTCTTCCGCATTGTTAATATTGACTGGTCATTCAGCAAGTCGAGATGTTACAGGAGCTCGCCAACAGTGACCCGCGACAGATCTACGGGCAGCAGCTCGCTTTGGAAGATGGGGCCAATCAAGCACAAATCCAGCAGCAAATGGTTGGTGGACAACAGCACATTGATGGGGCACACGATTACGTCGTCGATCAAGCCAGTTCCCCTCTGGTTCAGGTAATTAGCCATTTAATTGGGGGGAAATTATCTTAAAACAATTACAGGCCGTCTCTCCCGGAGCGACGTCGAGTGGCGCAGCGAGTGTGGAAAACATTGGGACTGGAGGACAGAGCTACAACATGGGAGGAGCGCAGAGGGTAAGTAACGCGGATAACGGGAGGCAATTAAGCGGGGCTAATTATGCCAATTTAGTTGGACCTGGAAGGACTCGAGCCGCTGTTCGACGACGAGCAATTTTCGATGACCACTCCGGGTAGGGAAAAAGTTGGAAGATTACCAAAAATGGGATTCAAAATTTGCAGATCCTCTGGGACAGCACATGGCCTATTCCCCGCCCACGCACACCAACTCGAGCGGCCCGCTCATTCCCAATCAACTCAATCAGCAGCAGTCGCAGGGCAGGCAGAATATGCCGAGCCAGGTAGGCCAAACAAATTCTGAAATGAAAAAGGGGAGGAATATATTTTTGATCTTTTTCCTAAAAGATTCAACTTTTAAACCAAAAGAAAAAGATTCCTTTTTTCTCTTTCGAAAGTTGACCTCCCAAGAATTTGATCGTCTTTCAGACTCTGCCCCCTCAGCAAAGTCCCCAGCCCACCCCTACTTATCGCCGCCAGTCAGGCCGTCGCTAGACCTCCCCCGCTCAAATCTCTCCAATTTCCAGATCAGAAGAAAGTGATTGTTTGTAAAATTTGATATATTATTTAATTGATTAGTGGTGAGATTCTATCGATTAGCTTTTTGTTCGTTCTGTTTGTAGATTTTGGACGTGGGATGCGGCATTTCAACATATAAAAAAAAATTCCCTATAACT
The DNA here is from genome assembly GCA_964036155.1 of Diploscapter coronatus. NCBI lineage: Eukaryota > Metazoa > Nematoda > Chromadorea > Rhabditida > Rhabditidae > Diploscapter > Diploscapter coronatus. The sequence continues at coordinate 40,293,873 of OZ038422.1, read as the reverse complement.
CTATCTGCGAAATGACGAAGTTGTGCATTTCCTCAAAATTCATAAATTTGATCGTTTCGCGTTCCTATATTATTCTATGATATTTAATTGGATTTACTTGACAACGATGGGTATACTTTGCGTGAGAAGTTTGCATACTTTGAATTGGAAGGGGACAAGTATGACAAGTATGCTCATCCTGAGTTATATTCGATAAATCTCTTAGTCTATTCCTAAGGATATAGTCTACTTCTTATCGTTTCCCCAACAAATTGACCTAATTTGAAAAAGAAAATCAATAGTTTCGAGCTCAATTTGGCGGAGAATGATAATAATTATTTTAATTCTTGTATTTATCAACTCTGAGTTAAGTAAATAAATTGTATCGGTTGGAATTGTTTTTCTAGTTTTATTTTGCTCGATCTGAATAAAATAATGAAAATAATTAACATAACATAAATTACAAGGAGTCAGAAAATTACAATGAGTTTCAGAAACCTCGAATAAGACAACAAAAAACGTTGAATTTTCACACGCCAAAACGGAGCATCAAAATGCTTATTTTTTCTTAGAAAATATTTTCTCAGAGAAATTTCAAACTCGTAAAAACCACTAGAATTAAAGGGGGTTGGGTTAATATCGATTATTTTGGTGAAAAGTTTTAGGGATACTGCATGTTATGATTAATTGATGGGTTGATAAATAATGAGCAACAAAGTTAAATTAGGAATTTTCACTTAGATAATTTAGGGACGAGGACAAATAATTCACAATTGGGCCGGAATAGTTTGTTTGCATAGTACAAAGTCGAGTCGTTTTTTGGGAATACGGCAGAGGGAATATTTTAGGAATCAGAATATTGCTTCCGGAAATATTAGTTGGGAGGTCGGATAGGAATAACTTTCCGCTCTCTAGGGGGTGGGGGTTGGCGGTTTTGCTAAATTTTTTGTTTATTTTCTCAAAAAACAGTCAAATCAAGGTTGTAAGTGTTTAGAGACACGCTGACATATACGCATAATGAGATATGGTCTTTTCGAAAGGGAAAAGAACATGCTTCTTCGAAAATACACACTATCTTGTTATACATGTCTAAACATTTACAACCCTGGAGATCAAATAGCTTTTGATCTCCCCTTTTTCGATTTTCTAACCTGAGCAGCGGGGTCGAAATAGACGACGTCCGTGGGCTGTCGAGGTCGGTTTGACGAGGGCCCTCCTCCAGAAGATTGATGAGACTGTTGTGGTGGAGGGTAATGATGATCGTTCCTGAAGTTTTGGTAAAGGTGCGCTCATACTCTTTAACATCGTGTCAATGTCAAGTGATTTTACGCGTAAATTTGTGACACGCTTTTGACATCAATGCCAGGAATTTACACGTAAAACCGTTTGGAAGTATGGATGAGCCCTAAATTGTTCCCAACCCTTGCATTTTTCTAAATTTGTTCCCAAGTATGCAAATTTCCTACCTTGGCGGAGGTCCTCTATGCACTGGCAAGGATGGAGGCGGATTGGCGTATTGTGACGCGGCGTGATGCATTGGTGCATTTTGATGCTGAGGGGACGAGGCGTCTTGGTATCTGAAACCATTTTTAGCATTGAAAATATAAATTGAAAGGTTGCTCACCTTCTGGGCGACTTTTGGACGGCGTACTGGGGAGGTCTTTGGCTATTTTGTTGCGGTGTGTAGCCTCCGTGGTTGTTGGTCGAGAAATTGGAGCCGCCTCCTCTGTGTGCGCCTCGTGTCACGTATCTGGACAATTAGAATTTGAAAATCTTCAGGCTCTTTTATAAGTTCACCAAGAGTCATTAGCATTTGTCCTTCAATTTATCAAGCTTTTGAGAGAAGAAGTTGATAACTTTGCCAAATGCTGATGGCATTTTTCCTGATGGGTTATTCTTGAAAACTAATGTTCATAGATCCAAAAATAGGTACCCTCCGGAGTTCGAATTTCTTTGTCTGGGCTCATCGTCGTAGTCGCGTCTGTTCTCCCTGGAATCGCCCCTATATCGCGGGGAAGTGTTGTAGCCGCGGGAAATGCCTCTGTAGCCTCGGCCGGATGAGGAGGCACGACCGCGGGTGTAGGAGAGAGTCGAGTTTCCTGAATTATTTTTTTTACATTTCTTTTCTATTTTTTGATTAGGAGATGATTTGTATCAAAATTGTAGAGGCCACCCTCAACTTTTCTTTTGTGTGAACTGGCCTTCCATATCTTTTTTCCAAATTTCTATTTATTACTTTTTCTCACCGGTATCATTTCTGTATGCACCTCTCATAACGCCCTTCCTGTGGTTGTCGTAATCGTAGTCGTCCCTCGGGGCATCATCCCTGTCTCTGTCTTCTCTGCCAGGCGGACGTCGATTTCTACTGTAGCCTTGCTGCGGCTGACGGTCATCGTCGTCGTTATCACTCCAGCGGTTCGAGGAGCGGTTTCTGAAAATTATTTTATTTTCTTTATTTATTTCAAACTCTTTGTTTTCTATTTTTACTCCAAATATATTTTTTCCTATTTTATTTTAAAACTTTATTTTATTATCTTAAACATTTAAGTCCTCAAAAATACAAAATAAAAACCTGAAATTGTTGGTCAACCCTCTGGATCCCCTGATCGCAGCCCTGCCTCTGGCGGGGGCCCCTCTGCCGATTCTGCCCATTGCCCTGCCACCGCCTCTCGCCATTCCCAGGCCCGATCCGGATCCCATTCCGCCTCGACCTCTCGCTCCTCTTCCGCCCCTAAGCGGTCTTTCGTTTCTGGAAATTCAGGTTTCTTTTAAATTTAACCAACTTTCTTTAACCTCGAGAGTTAGCTTTAACAAAATTGAGAAATTTCAATAGCTCTAAACATTTAAATTCAGATCTAATTTTATTTTTAAGCAGGAGATTCAATATCCTTTTTTTTGCAAAAATTCACTACTTTGACGCGAAATAGTAGTCATTTTTGTGAGGAAAAAGTGGATTAATTTTCTAAATCCAGTACCTGTGATGCTCGTCGTCGCTGTCCGCATCCTGGGCCCATTCATCAGCATCGTTGTTGGCCTCGATCGCTTCATTCGCGTCGTACGTGTCCAGAGCCGATTCATCGTCGTTGCTCCGTCTGCCTTGCTTGCCCTGTCGAGTTGCCGTCGATTTCTGATGTTCCTGTTGACCTTCGGAATCAGAGGTCTGGCGACGAGGAATCGCACGGCGAGTGTTTACTGGAAAAAAAACATTTTTGTGAGTTTTGGAATTTAAAATTTGTATTTTTCCAACCTTGTCTAGTCGGTTTTGTGTCGCGTTTCTGCCTCCTGTTGTCCATTTCCTCCCGCTCCTGAGTTGCTCGCTCCTCAGCCTCCTCTTTCGTCTCTCCATCGCGAATGTTGAAACCGTACCTCGTTACGAGTTGGTTTTTCGTCTTCGGGCGTTGAGAGCGCTCGTCAAATCTGAATTATTTATTTATTTTTTGAAATTTTCACAGAAATGCATTTTAGTTTTTTTTAGAACAAATAAATATAAAACCTGTCATGCTTCCACAGTCCGCGATCAGCCCTGGAGACTCGTTTCTCCTCTAGGGGCTCTTCGGCCTCGGCCCTGGAGTCGTGCATGTAGAAGGGGCCGCGTTTGGGAATGTAGGCCGGATTGTTCACTTGCTCATCTTCGTCCAGTTCTTCCTGGAAAAATTTCGTTTTTTTTTTAGTTTTATTTTTAACATTTTACCTGTTCGTCCTGAGCAGGCTCAGTCCCGTTCTCCTCAGCCCGCTGCTGCCCATTGTCGTCGTTTCCCTCCTTCTTTTCCTGCAGCTTTTCACCAGACTCGGCCTCATCCTCCACTTTTTCAGAGGGTGGTGTCGCGAACTGAAAATTCTATGTTTTTTCACAGAAAATAAAGAAAATCAAGCTTCGGTGGCCCGAAAATGTCCATTTTATCGTCTCTCGGATTTCTTTAAAAAGTCTCACGGAGAACTTTCACCAGAAAATAAAAAGATAATGTCTAAGAAGAAAGGTCTTCCCACCTCCTCAGCATTTGGCTTGTCCTCATCATCGGGGCTCTTGTCGTTCTTGCCCGACTCTTTGTTCGTCTCCAACCCGTCCTCCTTTTTCTCTGTCTGCTCTGCCGATTTCTCTTTGTCCGGTTCGTTTTCCTTCTTTCCTCCACTTTCTTCCTTTCCGTTCGTATCTTCCTGTTTCACGTCATCGTCTTTCGGTTTCTGCACGTCTTCTGGGGTGGCCGACATACCTGAAAAATTCTAGATAAATTCGAAAAAAAAAACGAATAAAAACGAACGAGCGAAATACGGGACTCGAATGTGGGGATAAATAAGGAAGTAGGGGATATGATGAGATATGAATGGATTTGACAACTTGCGCTCGGAAATTCGATAAGATCGATAGAAACTTTCAAAAACTCTCCGATTTCAACAGTTGCCTTGCACGAATTCAGCAGCGAGAAATACGCGCTCGGCGTTTAGCCGCGCAACCAAAGCGCAATTGCGTCGCCTTTAATTGAGCGACTACGATAGTCCTAAATTTCCCTTCGAGGATTTTTTGAGATTCTTTGAAATCTTTTTGAATTCCTGATTTCTGGTGATAAGCGAGTGATATAGGGGTGACAGGGGAATTGAGAGGGATGATAGGAATACGGCTTTCTTTCGTTGATTATTGATTTTCGCTGGATTGTTTTATTTTCTCGGTTTTCGATTATTATCTTTTTGATTTTTATTAATTTGTAGGGTGATCAGTGAGTCAGGATGGTGTACACGCAATTCGTACAGCTCGGACGCGTCGTGTTCATCGCCAAGGGCAAATATGCCGGCAAAATCGCCACCATCGTCAATGTCGTCGATGGAAATAGGGTACATTTTAAACTTTTTCCAATGCTTTGTCCTGTCCAGTAATTTTTTCATAAACTTGGAAATAACTTTCTACCTATGCATTTTTTTGATTTCACAGAAAAGTCCAAACAAATATTCCCGACAGTCGCATCTGATTAGATTTAAAAAAAAAAAGAACGTTATTAAATTTGTGTAAATGCTGATGTTTGATGCAATTTCAATTAGGCCTTGTCGGGCAAGAAAAATGAGCAAAATACTGCCTTCAAAAAAAAAATTTCAAATTGTTATGTTTTAATTTCCAAGTTTGCAGGTGATGATCGACGGCCCCACATCAGGCGTGCCGCGCAGCGTCCGCAATATGAAGGACATTCAGCTCACCAAATTCGTCACCAAGGTACGGACTTTCCCAAAATCAAATCAACCCTTGACAACAATTTACTCGAATTATGCTATAAGTGCAGAACGAATACCGTAATTTTATAGGCTCGCGTCGGACAGCGCACGGGCCCGCTGAAGAAGGCACTGGAGGCTGACAAAATCAACGAGAAGTGGGCTGCGACCACCTGGGCCAAGAAACTCGCTGCCAAGGCTAAGGTTCAGATTGATTTTTGGAAAAAAATTAGGGATTATTGTAGAAAGTTTAAAAAATGAAAATTATTGCAATTTTCGAAGAAAATAAAAATTACGGCTATCTGGAGACCGCACGACATTGACCTCATGACATGCGAGATAGTGTGTATGGTTAGGGTAGAGTAGATGATGGTAGGCTTTCTTTCCCTCGACTATTACATATCTTGAGGTCATGCGGTTTCCAGATTGCCAAAAATTACTGCAAAAAATCATAAAAATGGAAATTATGGCATTTATTTTCTAAAGAAAAATGATGTATTTTTTCAGCGCCGAACGCTGAACGACTTCGACAGGTACAAGCTGATGCGCGCTAAGCAAGCCAGGAACAAGATTGTCAGAGCCGAGTTCAACAAGCTCCGCAAGGCCGCCAACAAGGCCAAAGCCAAGTAAATCTGCTCCTCCCTAAGCCAACATCCCCCTTTCTTCATTGTTTTTGTTCGTTATTCAATAAATGTTGTTCTCCAATCAATAAAAATTGTTTATTTTCACAAATATCGAATTGCCCACCCGTAAATGGGAAGTGAAGGAGATCCATCAACAAATTATATGTTCTTGGGGACGAGAACTTGAATATTTAACGTAGAAGAATTGCGATAAGTTCCTAGAAAAGTTGGGAAATTAGAAAGTGTGTTTAAATAGAGCTAGATTCGTTGGGTTGTAGTGCCAGAGACGGAAAGACTGGACTGGGCCCTGAGGCCGTGCACAGGACAGTTGATATTCGGCAGGGGGATGTCCCCGTTCGCGGCCGGAGACACTGACAGAGGCCGTGCGGCTGTCGATGAGCCTACTGGGGTCACCTAGGATCAGGAATTTCATATATCCTCTAGAAAATCAATTTACTTGAAGAGATCCTTCGGAACTTTCCCGGCCATCGAAAAAGCAATCGCTACAACAACAGCAAGAAAAAATACAGGGGCAAACCCTCCTGGGTTCATCCGGATCTCGAACCTGCAAAATAAATAATTAAAAAAAAAAGATAAACAGCAACAAAATACCTCGGTCTCTCGTAGCGAATATACAGTTGATCCGATGAGAACGATCACAAACGAGACGAAATAGAGGTAGTGGAACTTAATTTTAAAAAAATATATATTTTTAAGTAAAAAAGCCTACCGTATCCTTGAATAGGAAAATGCCTAGAAGAAGAGAATAAAAGTCTGCCGTCAAAGTTGATAAATTGAACATCAGAGCGGATGTTTTCTAGATTTTTAAAATAAAATTTAAGAAAAAATTTGAATATTACGATACCTGAAGAACGACACTGACGAGAGAATAGAATATGAACATGGAGATTCCGAAAAGCACGAAACAGCCAACGATAGAGCCGTTCCAATTTAGAGTTGCTAGGGCTCTGTGCTCCAAAGCTGCTCTACAATTTAAATTCGAACTCGTTTCGAAGGTCAATTTTTAAAGGACTCACAATTGCACTCCAGATATAAGTGATCCGAACAGACCGATCATTCCCAAGTATTCCATTCGATTGTACTGCTTGACAAGGAACTCCTCGGTCACATTACAAATGGCGTAGAGTACGGTAGCCGCTAGACAGAGCAAATCCCCCAGGGCACGATTTGAGCCTGGAAAAAATTATTCGATCTCAAAAATTGGTTTCTTTTTTCAATTCAAACCTCCCGAGCCCTTGCCGTCCACTGCGTCTGCAAAGATCACGCAGGAAATCCCCACCAGACAAATACAAACTCCTGAAAATTGTAATTTGAATAAAAATTAACCATTTTCAGACTACCTATGATATGGGTAATTAGATAGCGAGCCGAGAGAAATAGCCACGACAAAAGGAGCACTATGGGAATTGTGGAACAATCTAGCAGCTGAAAAATAAAAATGAAAAATAAGGCAAAAAATAATTTACCTGAATACTAGTGAGATTCGTGTACTGATATGCGTAGACAATCAAATAATTGGCCTGGACATCGAAAAAGGCCAGAATTAAATATCTGAAGGGGAAAAACATTAGTAAATGACAAAGATGGTAGTATTTTTGGTGTCGACTACCAAAAACCCTAAGTGCTCACCTCCAACCGCGTCTTTTGATAATTTCTAGAAGGGCATCGTCCCCACCTTTACATGAAAGGGCGGTGCAATAAACAAAGCAAAGAAGGAAATAATTGGTGAAGGCTTGAGCTAAAATTAGCATATTTCGAAGAATGATTATTTTATAGCAACAAAGGTGTCTCTACCGGCAGGAGCGTTGACGCCTTGATTCGATAAGAGTTGGCTGGAGACTCCCGTGCCACACAAACACAAGGAGAGAATCTGCCCCAGGACTATAGATCGGAATGTTCGGCTGAAAAGTAGAAAATAGAACAAATTAATAAGAAAAATATCGATTTTTAGGGAAAATGAAAACCTACAGAGCTTTCTGGGCCCTCGACAACTCTTGTTTTTCCTGCTGACTTTCCATCGAAACTCCGAATGACTCTATAGACTGATAAACTGTCATTTCAGGGAAATTGTCGAATAAATTACTCGGTTAAAATGTGTAGAGAAGAATTATGCAAATGACTTTGAGTTTTTCGGGATCGAAAGACATGCAAAGCGAAAGACAGTGATAATAAAAGTGATAAGGTCAAGGCATAAAGAGGGGCTACTGATAAGAGGGGAAAAGACAAAAAGAAGGTCAATTTAAAAGAATGAGCTTTCTCACTCAAACTATTTTCTTCGTTGAAAAAGTAAATGGGGGAATTCGTAATAAAACTTGAAAAATCTCATGGCAACTCCTAATCAAGTATAACTAAAGCTGTACTTCATCGTGAAATTGAAAAATTTTTAAAAGAAAATCGTGAACGTTTCCCATGCAATTCAATAGAACTGTTGCCTCATTGTATCGATGGAAAATCATAGATCATTTGAAATGTGGAGGGTTGAGAGATTGATAAAACGGCTACCGGGTTTGATAGAAAATGCCGATAAGCAGCATTTTCTGCGATTTGTTTGAAATGTGAGAAAAGGGCCTCTTGTGGTTTCCACTTTCTTTTCTTTTTTCCCATGCTATTTTCTAAAAAAATAGGCTGGGAATTACAGTGGGGCAAAAAAGCGGCACTGACCTGATGTTGTCGTTCTCGCAGCAGGGCGAGCAGTTGATGGCATCCTCGCTGTCCTCGTCGGTTTCCGGCGGTCGCTGAATCGCGTATGGATTTCTGTGCGGCTGCACGCCCCTCGGTAAGGACTGATAGTGTGAAGAAGAGCCCTGAGTAGTAAACTGGTCAAAATAAGATCAAAATCAGTTTCCTCTTCACTTTTCAAAAGGAAAATTAGTTTCTAGTTTCATAGACCACGCGTGTCGGGTTGAAAGTGACAAGTTTCGTTTGAAATTTGTCAGACTTATCACGAATGTCAGGGCGTTTTGAGTTTTGATGCTCTTTTTTCGGATTTCTTGCTCGTAAACAAGGAAACGGGAGGACGCACCGGCTGTGGCAAATTGGCGTAGGGCTGTTGCTTCGGCTGTTTTGAGGTGGCGTATGCGGCGTCGCGGGGCGTCTTCATGGCGTGCAGGACGTTGTCGTCGACGCCAGGGGCGTACAGAAAGGGCTGCCGCTCGCCGTGCGGCTGGCCTCCATAGATCGACTCGTAGTACGAGAACGAATCTGCTGAAAATCGATAAATCAGCGAAATGACGTCACACAGCGTCATAGTTGACAAAATCACAGAAAAGCTCAACAATTTCAGACAAAGAGATGATTTGTCAGAGTGTTTAGAGAAATACCACAAAATGTACTGCTAATGAGAGAGACAGATGCGACTAATGATATGGATATGAGAGAGGGCAGAGAAGCAGACGAGAGGTGAAATAGTGAAGGGAAAAGAGAGTTTGTATGCACGCAAAGAGAGTGTGAGAGGAACACATGTTGACACATTGTAAAGAGAGGGAAAGAGAGAGGGGGATATATGAAATCCCTGCTTATCCCTTCACTGATAGGATATCATCTTGTACGAGAAGAGTGAGTAAAACAGCTCTGTCTTGGCTGAGACTGACAAAGTGAGACGAGTCGCATCAAAACGGCATAAAACAAAGGGATAAAAACGAGATAGAGGATAGAGAGAGAGAGAGAGGATATATCATATATGAAATCTCTATAATTTGAAAAAAAAAGTTTAGAATGAATCGAATAAATTACTCTGAGAGCGTGGATGAGGATTCTTGAATGAAGTCCAGCTTGACTATGCTTCATTCGAGGTCTTTCTTCTCTCTTTCTTTTAATGCACTCTTCTGTGGTGAATTGAATGCTGAATGCCATCTTCTCGAGCTCTTTTCATCTCAAAATCGGCTGTCACGAAGAAGGAATTTATTAAGCAAGTGGATCTCAGAGCTCTAGAGAGATTTCATATATCTGGCAACAATAAAAGGGATTTTACATATTTTCAAATTGTTTGTGACTTACTTCTAATGCCCCTCATTGTTGATCTTCATCTGGCAAGTTGCACAATCGATTAGGGTTAGGAAAGTATTGCATCGCTCCGCCTAAAATGGAATATTCGTGTGGTGTATTTGAGACGTGTTTAGATGATGCAAAATTTGGAAGAAAGAGGAGTTTTCTACTTCTCGCTCATTGTCCTCTCCAAATGGAAGAAGGAATAGGGAAGAAAGGGCTAGAGTTATGGATTGTCAATAACTTTATGAGGAGAGGCGAGAGAAGCAGAGAGAAAGAGAATTCCACGATGGGCTTAGATGCACTTTCGAAAAGAGACTCTATATAAGGGGAGATTCCCCTCACTCACAAATTATACGGGGAAGACAAATTTTAGGTCGAGTAAAATATACGAGGAAGAAATCTAGTAAAATATATGGAAGGGCGTTTTCATGAATGACCACTTATAGGAAGAGGGAGCCGACTACGCTAAAAAGCCAAATTCGCTTCTCGACAAATCAGCAATTCTAGCCGAGAACACATGTCCATGGGGGATAATTCCCACAAAAGGCTGGGAACATTCCAAATTTGGAAATTCTCGCTTCTTTCGACTCATTTATTTCTAGCACAGCGTGTTTCAGTATAATTCTACAACTTTTTTCTTGAATCAAATTTTTCTCGCTAATTATTATTTTTGAAAGCGGCCAACGGGAATTAATTCATCTCGGTGGGGAATTTTATGAAGATGGTATGGTGTTACCCACTTTCCATTTATGAGTAGACCTGGGCATATGGCGGTGGCGACATAAAATTTCTGTTTTTCCTTAGCATTGAGTCTGCATTCTTTCGATCACAAATCGACATGTATCGATGCGAATTAAAACAACGGCTTTCAGATTCGGAATCAGCATAAAATTCTGCATATTTTTCATGCCGGATTTTCTCAGAATATTGAAAATAAGCATTTTTGGTTGTTTTGTGTCTAAGCCGGGAAAGGATTCGTCGCCAGTATGCCAGATCTACCCAAAAATAGCAAGTGAGTAAAACCATATATTTTCATAAATAAATCTCTCGTCGTGGGGAACTAAGAGTAAATATCAGGACCAGTAAAAATGGTGAGGTACAGGGGTCTGCCGATTTGGCTGATTTTCACATCATATATGCAGGTTTTCACTTTCTTTACCTAAATTAATACTTTGTAAGTAATATTTAATTACAATTAATCCGAATTTCCAGCTATCCACAAGATGATTTTAAGAGGATAATTAGTGTACGTAGACTGTATTCTGACAACGGTCATGTATGAACTTTATCTTACAAGACAAGATGTTACACTTTGATATCAGCTATCTTCGAACAGAATGAATGAAACAATGTTTTTATTGAACACTTGAGGTAATTACGAAAAACCACCACCTCACCACCTCACCACGTCTTTAGACACAAGAGGGAAAAGAAAAAAGTAGGGGGCGGAGCTTGGAGTTTCTTCGTAAAAAAAAGACGTGGTGAGGTGGTGGTTTTTCGTAATTGCCGTTTAAATTCGATTTAGAAAATTCGTAAATTTCATAATTCTAAATCAAATTCGGTTAGTCTTTTTTGTTTGATTACTATGAACATCTAGCTTGTCAGACATTAAAAACTTCTTATTTTATTGCTTGATAATCTATTGATAAAATGCTGTCGAATGGAAAAGAATCATTTGATTTGGTCCACAAATTAGAAAGTTATTAATTTTTTCTGACATGGGGTATTTAAAAACTCGAAACTAGCATAGCTTCGCCCACTTTCATTTTTACGAAAAACGGATAGTATCACGAGAATCAGCGTAAAAACTGTACTATATAGGTGAAAATCAGTCCGATTCGAGGACCCCTGTTTCACATCACTTTGCATAATCCTGACGTTTACTCTTAAATGTTGTCTCAAGAACAACTTTTCGCTATTTGAGAACGGGTATGATGACGATAAATAATATTTTTCTATGACTTTTCAGAAGTCGATCTCTATGTGTAGATTCATTTGTATGAAATGATTAATAAAAAATTAATTTTCCCAAATTTTCTATTTTACTCAAGCCTTTTCTGGTCATCATTGGTATTCGTGCGATGGACAGGAATTGTTCATGATTCATGTCGTTGTTATTTCACAATATTAATGTCGTAAGCAATTTTTACGAAACTCTATCTTTCATTAGGCACCGCATAAGCACCGGATTTTAGAGTGAGGGAGTGTAGGCAAAGGGAAAAATAAGGAAAGAGTCAGTGCCTATGCATTACCTAATGCAGGGGGCCCTTCATTACGTTCTCCCACGTCAATGCGCTCTTTCTGACTCATTGTCAGTAAAATTATGTATTATAGCAATATGTGATACCAATGCTCTACTATATTGTTTGGTGATGATGATCTTATTTTGTTAGTGAAAGATATTCTTTAACGAATATATTGAAAATAAACAAATACGGGTGTAAAATTGTGGAAAAAAGCAAAAAAGGTCAATATGGGCCCATGGATGTTTCTAGCCATGGACCGCAATGTGCCTACCATGGACCCATATGGACCCAATTTGGGCCATTTTGACTCATAAGTCGTCTCGGGTCATAGGGTGGGTAATTAGGGTAGTTGCCCTGCTCCATGACGACGCCCACAGCGCAAACCGTCGCCTGGCTGTCTTGGAAGCTTTTCGCCCTCCGATACACGATGAAGTACAAGTAGCAGATCATGCTTTGAACTGAAATTTCTTCATCATAGTTAGAAATTCAAATTGTATTCTAATTATTATTGTAGTCTAAAAGGGATTAAAAGCTCATTGATTCTGCTAATATTCAATGAATTTGAGGCAAGCAAAAATGGATCTATTTACTAATTATGTTTTTATCAATACGTGTAAATTAAAGGCTTCTACGAGAGTTCGATCATCTCTTCTTACCAATTTAGCTTAAAAGTTGGTTAATTTTCAAGAATATCAAAATTGTGAGTGTAGGACGATTTGTAACAGAAAACTCAAAGTAACTCGTTTTTGTTGAAAGACGTCCTACACCAGCTAAAATGAAATACATAGAAGAAATGGACATAAACAGACCGATCAGTGTGGCGCTTATTATGATAGCGGTGAACTCGAAGATGAACGAATCGATTAATTTCGTCTCCTCCATTTGTTGTTGCTGCTGCGAAGACATAGACGACCCCTGTCCTGAGCCCATCTCCGAAGTCATGTTCATATTAGTCTGACCAAAGAAAAAGTCGTTGAATACTGAAAATGAAAAATAAAATATAATTTTAAAAATTTGAAATAAGAGTAATGGGATGAAAAAGGAACACATTTATTTAAATATTCTTTTTTAGTTTTTAATGAAAAGTCAACCGCTCTAAAATGTTTTCAAGTCAAACTATTGACGTACCTGACGGCATAATAATGACACGCAGACACCAGATTCCGGTCAGAACAACTTCGATTATCTAAAAATTGATAAACGATTTTCCGGTTACGAGATTTATCGAACTTACGCTATAAATAAAGCCGGCCATGAGGATGCGCGGCTGACGTTTCACAGCGCCGTACAGGAAGAGAATGTAAAGGGCCAGTTTAACAAACTTAAGAAAAAACGTAAAATTTTGAAGAAATAATTTTAAAATTACCCTCCACACTCTGGAAAACAGTAAACACGTGTAAGACTTCTGATAAATGTGATTGAATATTTTGTGAATCGAGTAAGCCGCTTCAATTGCTTCCCAAACGATCCAGAAACATAGTAGAAAGATCAGAGCGACCTGAAATTGGGAATTTTGATTAAAAAAAACATGGATAATAGATTTTTTTAGTGAAATAATCTTAAAATCTTCAATTATTAAAACAGAATATTTCAAATAAACTTCAACTATTATAATTTTTAGATCATGGATGAAATTAGCATACCCTCGCACTACAACAGCAACACTGCGCGGCTCTAGGCTCAGTCGTCATCTCGTTGTGAAATTCGATGCAATTTTGTGAATTTCACAAAACTTCGAATCTTCTGTCCCAAGTTCCGGCGTATCTTTTATTCTAAAAATCACGTTTTGTTTGAGTGAAAGCTAAACTTCGGCTGTTTTCAGATATGATAGTTGCCATGGTTTCCACACTCAAGTCCTTTTTTGTGAAAATTATATACTGAAGCTTTAATGTTTACCTCTACTATAATTCAGTAAAAATTTCAATTTTTGTAACTGGTACAACTGTATATTTGCAATCAGACAACAAACAGATTTATTTAGAGGTGCAGATTAAACGAGTTACAAGTTTATGAGAAGAAATTGAGAAGACATAGAAAGAGTGGGTGGACCAATCATCCGAGAAATAGAACAGGGAAGTGCAGGAACAGTAGAGTAGAATAGTATTGAGAGTGCGTTCTGGAGTTTATCCCCTGGTCTGAAAGTGAAAGCGTCATCTACTGAAATCCACTGCTAATTATATTCTCTTCAGCAATATCTTACTGGAGATAGTATAAATAGAGAGGCCAAGTGGTTTTTCCTAATAGGCTGAATTGGAAAAAATTTTATATCAGAGTGATAAGCGAGATCGTGAATAACTCAAAACTTTTTAGATTTTCAAAAACAGTCCATCCCATCAAAACTTATGCTCCTAGAGTTCCGACGTCATTCATGCCTTCAGAAGGCCTTTTTTCGAAAAACCAACGACGCCATCATTTTAGGCGCATTTTATTACTCTAATTGGTGTCTTGGTTTCATGAAATTATCAATTAACGATAATTGAAACGGCGGAAAAATTCATGCATTCTTTCTCTCCCTCAAAAAGAGGAGACTTGGTCTCTCTAAATATGAAGAGCAAAAAGTGATGATGCAATCCTACTTTCCACTATAAAGGGACTCAAAGCGTTGCAGAAGAAATGCATCGGTTTGATAGATCAACTAAATGGAGAATTGATCAAATTTCAAATAAACTAGAACTTACACAATGTTTTTCCGATTTTATTTGACACAGCATCAAACTGATCAGTGGAATCGAGCTGAAATTCGTAAGAAGGGTCTGATGCTAGTCCTGAACTGGCTTTTTTTTTACAGAATATCAATCCTATAAATTCTCACCTGCTATTTTAGACTTGTCAGTCATGAATGCTAGCGTTACTATAGTAAAATTATTGCGTTTCATTTCATCTGCGATTTGCTTAGCCGAATTAGGATCATCATTGCTTAAAGTCTTTCAATAGCTTCTTGCTATTTTGAATGAAAAGTGAAAATTCTCAATTTATACCCATTGGCTATTAGTATAGTAAACTTCGGAGGAATATAATCAATTTCTTGATCACGACAAAAATTATATTGATACTCTAATCCACTAAACGAAAGAAACATTATCTAGTGTGATATAGGATATGAATTTACTTACTCTTGAACAGTTATACTAGTGATATCTGGATGACTGGGATTAAAATCATCTTCGATTAGTGTTACAACTTTATCCATGTCACTAAAATTGAGATGTCTTGATTTTAGCAGATAAAAGATTAAAGAAGAAAACTTACAATATCATGCCATAGAAGGTAAAGTTCGTCGAAAATAATGGATAATCAAGCGTTCTTGGATATGGAAGTAGTACAAGCATTGTGGCTGGAATATCGCAATCCCAATTCAAAATATATGGGTTGCCCGTATAATTCAATAATGATCGTTCGATGTAATTTTCGATATTCTAAAATGGTTTTCTACCGAATTAGTTTATCTCTACGCAATCCTTACTCTAGTGATATCTAATGCTGAATCTCTGAGTTCGAAAACAACAGCAAGTTCTCCATAAAATGCTCTTCCATTACAAGGGCAAGTCGTCGTCGGAGTAGGTGTTGATGTTGGTGAGGTCGACGCCTGTGTCGAACCAGTGTTGCTTGTTCTCGTTCCAGTCGTTCCACTCGTCACTGGTCCCGACGCATTTCCAGCACACACAAAATTTAATGTTGTTGAGCATGGATATGCTCGCCTAAAAGTACCTTTTCTTTTCTAATCGGTATTTCATTTATCGAAAAGTTACCATTTTCCATCTGCAATAATCATTGCAGCACATCGACCTCCTCCAATGGGTGGTTCACCTGTGATTATGAGAAACTTGGATAAAAGATGGTTACTTGTAAATATCACCTGTTTTGTAAGTTTATGTGGACTAGCTAACAAAATTTGGTGATATTTACAGATGATAACAACAATGACAAATTGATTAAAATACAATTAGCCTCAGAGATGAATTCCACTCACCAGGACTCCACACCCAATAATTGTAAATGGTACTGTCTGTCCATTGCCAGATGATATCGTCAGAAGTGTTGAGACCAATTCGAAAATATGAATCAGACAACTCGAATTCGTGCTTTGAAATATCTGAAATGATCAAACATTATTCTAGATGAAGATCTAGGATGTTCCAAATCGCTCAAAACTAAAGTTGATAACCACAATCTATAATTGATGTTACTGAGTTTTTTTTTTGTAAAAACAAACGAGGAAGTTAGAAACTCTAATTTCAAACTGTGGAAAGGTTCAATTCCGATTCAGGATCATATCGATCGAATTTTTCAAAAAATTTATAGAGTTGATTTGAAGTTGCAATCTATCATCACCCCCCAGAATTCTTAGGAAAATGATAGACTTACTTTGTAAGTAGGCGTTTTCAAATGCGCTGAAATTAATACATACTGAATAATAAATTCTCAGAAAAAGTCCTTTTTCTCACTCATGAATAGACACCAGATGATATCCAAGCGATTTACAATAGTTTTCACTGTCGTCGAAGGTTCTCGGAGAATTTACGAATCGGAAGCATCTTCAAAATCATTTGATTTCTTCGAAAAATACTAGAATATTGTCAGACCTTGAGTTATATTTATATTCTCCTGGTCGACAGTCTGCATTAGAAAAATAAAAACACAGAACCAAAAGAATAAATCGGAATAAAAGGTTCATATTTTGATCGATACACGGAGCAAAATTATTGCCTATCTTAACTGCAAAGATGGCAAGTCAATATAAGCATTGAAATGACTGAAGTGATTAACACGCGCTTTCATAGCTACTTCTTGTTTTATTGTTATGCTGCTCTTCTACTTTATTCTGCTATCAGCTTGAATTGCTTGTTCATAAAATGTTATCAATCATAAGGAAATTTATGAAAAAGGCTCAGAATTACGTGAAACACGATAAATTATTGCTTATTCAGAATTCACAAGGGAATGGATCAGTGTGTTACTTACAAATTTTGATCGAATTGGAAAATACAAATCAATTCTGACTGTGTCGATCGCACCGAATTTCCTTTGGTTTTTGAATTTTTGGTGGTGATCTTTTGATTTCTTCGCTGCTTAGAAAACTTTCGTCATTTGCCTGATTCGGTATCTTTCCCATACCACTCATATGTTCTGTTTTATTGCTCTTTTTCTCTGCAATCTCTCGATAGAGGGATGGTATCATACTCTACTGAGCCTAAAACTTGGTTCTTTCTATCGAACAGGACAGAACACGACTGCTCTGTTACTTTTGTTCTTTTTCTAAATATGAAATAAATCTTTAAATGATGCGACTAAGGGCTCAAGTCAAACCGCATGGACAGAAATAGCGCGTTCGCTAGCACCTGAGAAAGCAATCGGGAAGGAGAAATACATAGTTGTTTTCCGTGCTTGCCACAATATTCATAAAGATACGATTATAAAATTCAAAATGACGTAATGGTTTGAAAACAAATTTTGAAATTGAGTTTAATTGTTTGCATTGCGTCATCTCACGCGAACATTCTAAAATCGGTTCAAAAATTGACTAATGCGAGCGAATTAGGAGTCATCAACCACAATACGCAATGGCAAAAGCCTATCGATATGGTTTTAGATAAAAAAAACTATTTGACAAGTTGACACTGTACTGAAAGGTTATCGATGAAATTAAGTGTTGGAGTTAAAAATTATCTCATCATAAAATGATAATTATCAATAGGAGTGTGTCTGGCCTTATGTGGCATTATCACTTATTGCACTCTATAAATAGTGAATAACTTGGTCTTGTCATCTCAGTTTTTTTAATCTTTTCAATTTATCTTTCCATTTTAGATGGTAACTAGTAAAACTCGTACAATGCCCTAATCTATCTCAATCCTAGTCTCATAGCCCATAACACATTCGTTGTACGAGTTTTACTAATGGCTTTTTATTTATATTGATAATTTCTAAATGAAGATTTTTCGAATAGCTCAGTCTATCGCAGGCAATCGGACAAAAAGTGGGCGTAAGTCAGGCCGATAAATTCATGCTCGCTGTAAACTGCGAATTTTACTTGTTCCTGGAACAATTTTTCGGGGTTTTCGGCGATTGTACATGTAAATTAATATAATTCCACGTTAATTTGTAGAAAAATATTCGCGAAAATATGCCTACATGATTTCTAATCCCATAAGCAGCATGTGATTGTTTTCTTCAAAAATGTTATATAACTCGGTAAATTTAGGTAACATTAAGGTTGAACCGAGTTCATACATCTTATGGCATAGTTTTTGAGAACTCGACTTATTATCTGATCAACAAATTTTAAAATTATATTTTATTTAGTGTGCTGCAACATTTTCAAGAAAACATTGAGTCATTTTTGTGCTGCGACAATTTCAAAACGTCATTCAATTTTTGAATGAACATTTTATTTGAGGACTATGACAGAGTTCAGTTCAATATTAGGACCACATTTCTTATCATTGAGCATTTGAATCCGAATTTAAATTGTAGAACTCTAATCTGTCTGGTCGAAATCTTGCAGATTATCAATGAAAGGGGGTGATCAATTTTTTCCATCATTTCTGAGTCACAAATGATGATTTTCTTGATTTATTGATATTGTAGGGTGCTATGAAAGATCGAGTTTTGGAGAAATAGTATGCAAAAAAGAGAAGTGTCTATCTTTTATTCTGCCTCTAACCCTATACTCCCCCACAATGCAAATATGCAATCTTTCATAATCGCCGTATATTTATGAACGTTTTTAGATGTAAAATTCATTTGAACTATATTTTAGGCACAATATGCATCGTATAACTATTTTTACTACGTTCGCATATTTTATATCATTTACGAATGGGCAAGCAGGATGGAGTGAGATTTTTTCCAAAATAATATATTAAAGATCGTTTTATAGCTTGTGGTCCAAATTTGGATATCATTAGTACAACTAGTAGAGGAAATATGACGAAACCTACGATTTTCCAACCTACAAATAATCAATCATGTACATTCAATGTATGATATTTTTCAGCGGTTTAGATTCTTCATCTAATAGCCATCTAAAAAGTAGCCATTCCGTCAAATAGTGTGAG
Source organism: Diploscapter coronatus (assembly GCA_964036155.1). Classification (NCBI taxonomy): domain Eukaryota; kingdom Metazoa; phylum Nematoda; class Chromadorea; order Rhabditida; family Rhabditidae; genus Diploscapter; species Diploscapter coronatus. The sequence goes on along the minus strand of OZ038422.1, from coordinate 40,274,763 downwards.
AAAAGTCTCTCTTAGCTCGCCCGTCTTTTACTAGTATTTTCTATGACTACTTTTACAAATGATTAATTTGAAGAAAAGTTCATTTGGCTATTTTTCAAGTTATTCAAATAATGGTCTTAACATTTTAGATTATCGTACCAAATGGTTCATATGTGGTACTCGATATCACTGGAAATTTAGTTTATCCTGACAAATACTACATAGTTGACAGTGCAACTATATATAATTACATGTAACAATCTAGTGATTTTATAATATTAGATTGAAATATAATAATTTTCTGAATTTCGGTTAAATATTTTCTTACTTCTAGTTATTCAAATGGGTTTATTGATCTAGAAAGTTTGGTATATTTTATGGGTAATATCATCTTCAAAAATATTTTCTTATCTGGTTTCGTTCAACTCCCTATGAATAATAATTGCGTCACAGTTGATAAATATTAGCCAGAATATAATACATCAACCCAACATGATTAAAAACCTCCAATTTAGGGGGAACCTCATACTAAATAATGTAACTTACTACCTACCTTCTGGGAAGAATGTGCTCACTTTATCAACTTCGAGCCCACTTAGACGTGCATCGACTTTTGCATTCACTGCTACTTATAGGAAACGTAAATTATCTCAAAATGGATAATGATAACTTGTGTACTTAGTTCCCACAACAAATGCCATCTATCATTCAACCGACAAGAATATGAAGCCCGTCATCATCTATAGCATAGCATCCCAAATGAGTCATATAATCACATCCAAAAGTAGCACGGTTAGTTGGAAGTTCGAAGTGAACTGACAAAATTGCTTGATGAACAATCATTTAGCTAGTCCTGAATATTCTATCCAATTTGAATATAGCTTCTTATACGCAGTACCTAATTTATGACGGTTCTGATATTACTAAAGCCAAACCACTTGGAAGGTGATTATTTACCACAATCTTGAAAAGACCCAATGACATTCAGACTTAGATAGAGTTTTAGCCAAACCGATAAAATATAGGGGAGGGGATGCGCATGGGGGTTTTGGCTTAAGCGCTGCCTATGTCTGATGACGTTATTCTTTTCTTTTTTATATTACGTAATGTAGGATTCATTACAATATCTTACAAAAAAAAGTCATTTTGTCATGCTACATTCAGTCATTACTAAATGAGGCCTTTTCAATATGCCTTATCATTCAGTTCGCAAACAATTTCATAATTCAGCCTATTCTTCTATGCTGCTGGCGGCATCTCATTTCCAAACGGACATAAACAAATAACCATCGTGAAGCTTGATGGTTCAGTTTTCAAATATCCATCAGATAATACTGCAGTGGTCATAAACGATTATACAAGTACGAATATGAATTAAAACTCACTACGATGAATAGCAAAGATCGCAACGCGTGGGCGTGGGTTGTTTGGGGATCTAGTGGGTTTGGCCTCGTGAGCCATTTTGATTTTGTGTCTCTTGGGCTGTTTGATTCGGTGGCTCTTTTGAGACCAATCTCTACTCCCAAACTTCCCTTGTCGATTAGACGATTGAGATCTTCTGCCAAATTGATTTGTTGATTATCCATTTTGATAATGACGCGAGATCGTTTGAGATTCGGGGTTATAAGAAATGAGCGGGAATGATAATTTGCTAATTTTGGGATTCTTCTTCCACACCTAACAGAATGCCTTTTTGAACGATCATTATCAAAGACGCGATGGAGGTTGGCATTCGTTTCAAAATCGGTTTAAAATATTCTTGGGAAATTTGGTTTTGTTTTCGGTTTAAAATTTTCGAATGTTGATTTCTTCTAGGGCCGAGACGAAGTTTCGACTCCGATTTTTCTAAAAATCTGCAACATCTCGATTCTGATTTTTTCATATTCTTGGTTATAATTTAGCCGAGACATTCATAAGCCATAAAAGAAATTTGAAGAAAGAATTTAAAACTAGTATAAATGAAAATTTAGATCTTCGCCAATTTAATAACAATTATGGGATACAAAATCTCTATACCTATTCTTGGACTTATCAACTAAATGCATCCAAGGATTCACCCTCGGCTCTATTATTATTCTCAGGCTCTGCACAGACACAATATATCACGAATATGACATTCTCTTCAGTGAGTATTTTATCAATTGATACAAATCAATGTGCTTGTGAAATTGTGAGAAATTTGAATATTTGAATGAATCACTGTGATCGTCAGAATGATTAATCAAAATTTCAAATGAGAATTTTTCCCAGAAAATATTTTAAAAATCAGCTTGTAAATTTCATAAAGGGTTATTTACAGGGTGCGGACAAATTATGGAGGCACTTGCTAAAACGTCTATTTTTCGCGAAGCGCGCAGAGTTTACACGTTATTTTTATTTTTTCGTCATTATCTTGTATTTCGTGATCATTTTCATATATTATTTACCACTAATAAAATTTTTATTCAGAATGGTAGCCCCGAGTTCAAAGCGATCCACTATCATCACATTGCATCAGGCTGGGCATCAAACGAAAGACATCGTCAAACTGCTGAAAATCAGTCGAAAGACGGTCCAGAAGGCTGTAAAACGGTTCAAGGAGACTGGATCTACTGCTGACCGTCCAGGAAGAGGCAAAAAAAAGAGTGTGAGGACGGAACAGAACAAGAAAAAACTTCGCGAGATGATTCGACGAAATCCCCGAAGATCCATGCGAAAAATGGCCAAAAAATTGGAAATCGATGAAAAATCGGTCAGAACCATCATCAGGAAGGACTTGAGACTCAACTCCTACAGAATCCAAAAAAGTCCACGAACTCACGGACAAAATGATGTCAAACAGACTTGAAAGATGTCGACAGCTTCGCGAGAGGTTTTCTTCGGCACGCTACAAAGCGATAATTTTCTCGGATGAGAAAATATTCACAATCGAGCCTTTCACGAATCGTCAAAATGATCGCATCCTGTCCCCAAACATCTCCTCTGCTAATTCTAATGGCAGATTGGCCGGAAGACGTGCTCATCCTCAGTCAGTCATGGTTTGGGCGGCTGCCGCCTATGATGGAAAACCCCCCCTCGTGTTCGTCCCCCAGAACGCCAAGATCAACACCGAAACCTACCAAAATCTTATTTTAAAGAAAGCCCTTATTCCGTGGACCAAAGCCCATCTCAAATCCCGTCCCTTCTGCTTTCAGCAGGATTCGGCTCCTTCCCACAAGTCAAAATCTACCCAATCCTTCTGCAAAACTCACTTCCCAGATTTCATCTCCACTTCCGAATGGCCCTCCAACAGCCCTGATTTGAACCCATTGGATTATTCCATTTGGTCATACCTCGAGACCAAGGCCTGCTCTACTCCCCACAAAAGTCTCGATTCCTTGAAGGCTTCCCTCATCAAAGCATGGAACGAAATGCCCGCCGACTACTTGCGTGCCGTCATCGATGCCTTCCCCAAGCGACTCAAGGCCTGTATCAACGCTAAAGGCGGCCATTTCGAAAACTCTTAGTTGTTTTTTTATCGTTATGTTATCAATAAATTATTTTTAAAATTTGAACTCGATTACTTCAATATTTCGGGTTAAATCCCAATTTATCGGTGCCTCCATAATTTGTCCGCACCCTGTAAATGTTGCAAAACTTATTAATCCAACCAAAAATTTTAAAAATCATTTTTTATCAATGTGAGCTTTTCTAGAATTATGCACGCTTGACTGTCGAAGCTGGTGGACCTACAGTGGACAGAGTTTACGCTCTTGCAACTTATAAGTAAGCTGATCATTTTTCAAAATTAAAATATGACCGGTTGAATTGTGATTTTGAAAATTTTGAGGTTAGAATTAATTTTTCTTGACTCAATCGTAATCACAAAGGCAAAAACAATTGAATTATGTCTTTTCAAAATCAGAATTCCAACCTTCACTTATTAAACTTTAGTGCATCAACCCCATCTTCGGTTTTTCCCCAATTACATCAGAGTCAATTGCGAACTTACATTGCTGAAAATGGCTCGGTTAACATCACGTTCCAATCCTACGTAGCATCAAATCAAGGTTATTATTATTTGAAGATATTTATTGACTCATTATAAATGTCAGTTACATAACCGTAAAAATTTATAATTGTCATGAGCATGAGCATTTGTCAGTAAATTCTTCCAAGAATTTTGTGAATTACAGCTAGAGAAATCATCTCATTATGAAAAGAAAAGAATGCATTTCCAGCACCATTCTCCTTACCAACTATTGGTCGTTCCGGATTCTTGACTTCGAGCAATTATCCCTTCGAGAATTTAGCTATGACGGATTGGTACTTCTTCTCTGATACTGGTTAGAATTTTCAAATCGTGCTTGATGACATTTCAGGGTGCTACGAAAGATCGCATTTTAGAGAAATAGTATGCAAAAGAGGAACACTTATCTTTACCCTACCCTTAACCCTATACTCTCCCACAATGCGAATATGGGATCTTTCGTAATTATCACATTTTACACTACGTTTCAAAGTTTGATATCATTTGTCTAGATTTTAAACTCTTCGTTCCAGATACGTAAAAATTTTAACTATGAGTCCAGGTGTCAAATTTCAATTTTGAATTTTTCAAAAAATATAGCTTCGAGCTATCTTTTCTGCATTGAAATGTTCACTTATTCAGACCACCCAGAAAACGAGTTCAATTTTGTCGTGAAATCTCAGCAAATCTATTTCAACGGCAACATAAGTAAAGTAGGCAATGGCACCCGTAGATTATCCTGCTCAGTTTACAATACGAATGATAAATACTACCTCATTTCTTACAAAGTGTAAGTAATTTATCCATTTTTACAAAAAAAAAATGAAATAAAACTACTATTGGGCCATCCAAGGCTTCTTATAAAAGACACGAAAAACACTAAATAGATGTTAGGGTTTGGGTGGATAGACTGACATTTATTTCGTGACTTTTATAAGGAGCCGCCATCCAATGTTTTTCAAACGAGAAAAAGTAGCATGTGTGTGTGCCTTTTCTCCATAATGCTTTTATTAGAGATAATAAAGATGGCATTGATCTAGAAAAAAATGCTAATTTTACAAATCCCATAGACCTACTGGATGATCCCAATGGGTGTTTCAAATTTATCGTAGCATTAAATATCATCACGAAGTTTAGTTTTAACACAACTGATCCGTCTCCTAAAGTTCTAATGAGTGCAACAGGAAATGAGCTTCTCATTTCATTCAGTGAGAATCCTGGCGCTGATTCTGGATATTTCATCACTTATCAGTTCGATAAACCAAATTCAGAAACTAAGTTTAGTTGCGGTAAGAATATAAATCCATCGTTCGGAATTAACCCTGAACAATTTAGGTCCACTATTCGCATTTATCATTGCCATATCTGCTTGGATTTCACAATAGGAATTTATGATCTATAAAATTTTTAATCTCAAAGAATAAAGTTATTTCCACTGTCAAGCCAGTCAATAAATCTCCATCAAGTTTACAATTATTTGAAATTTTGCAAAATTCGAGCATCGTAACAGAAAAAACTCTTAATAAGGGTGGAATAGTGTAGGGATATGTGATGGTTAGAGAATCTATCCATTCTACTCTCTTTTGCCTTCATTGTGGCTTTTCTTGCTGTAAAATTCTGAATTTATCAATTTATATTCACTCATTCTCTTGCATGAACAATTATCCTTATGCTAATTTGTGCATTTTTTCAGTGATTTTCTTAGTTTTTTAATGCATTTTCAGAAATTTTTCACTCCTTCTGTGCTAAAAACTAATGAAAAATGAATCACAGACATTCACGACCAGACGAGAACAGGGGTAAACAGACTAAAATTTTAAGAATTTTACCCCAAAGACAGATTAAACAAATTTATCACAAAACCAAAGACAGAAAAGGACTCGAAAAACCCTCTAAGGCTAAAAATTTCAAAATAAAAATAAAGTCTTGTTCACACCTGGCCGCGAAGAAGCTGATTGGCTTTTTTTTCAATTCTTAACTACGGAAAATGTGAGAAAGTGCTCTCATTTCTCACTTAAAATGCGAGAAAAAAGGTTTAAAATTTTATGATTCCAGGTTCCTACTCAGCACTTTCAGACTTCACCATCGTGATCTCCATCATCGAAAACCCCTATTTGGAAAGTTTCACCAAAATCTGCGAGTTCCGACTGTTCACTTCTCTTGCGAAATGCATATTTCACAATACGTCAGCAAAGTTAGAATACGAACATTGAAATTCCAAAATTAGAATTCAATCTTGTCGCTACTCTCTTTGCTTTGCAGCGACTCTTCTTCCAAAGGTAATTGAGTCAATTACGTTAATTAAATGCATTTTTCGAACTTCCGACAGCCCTGAAAATGACCATTTTTGAACGAAAATGAAAAATTAAGAGTTTTATACAAACAATTCCAGCCTATTTAAAAGTAGTGTCTTAAAATAAAAATAGGCGATTAAATTCAATGTTTGCCCTAGCTGTCTATCAGTTCTTCAAGATTTACAAAAGCGAGAAGGAGTACAATGCAATTTTATTTCGGGAGACGTATATAACTTATTCCAAATTGTCCATTCAATTTCATTAACAGATTTATTACCATCATTGTCTACATTTAAATTTTACAGACTGTTTCATTTTTGTAATTTAAATAAAATAAGATGTATAATGGAAAGTGCGCATTTCTAACAATAAGTTGTTTAAAATTACAAGAAAGATAACGTTATTATAAAGATCATGCCATAGGAGTTTTCGTTTCACAAGGTGGGTAATTGAATGCCGGGTAGCTGGGGCAATTCGGATAGTTGCCTTGCTCCATGACGACGCCCGCAGCGCGAACCGTCACCTGGCTGTCTTGGAAGCGTTTCGCCTCCCGATACACGATGAGGTACAAGTAGCAGATCATGCTTTGAACTGAAATTCTTTCATCATAGTTAGATATTCAAATTGTATTCTAATAGTTATTGTGGTTTAAAAAAGATTAAACGTTCATTGATTCTGTTAATATTCAATGGATTTGAAGCAAGCAAAATTGAATCTATTTACTAATTATATTTCTTTGTCGGTATGTGAAAATTAAAGGCTTATACAAGAGTTTAACCATCTTTTACCAATTTAGCCTGAGAGTTGGTTAATTTTTAAGGATGTCAAAATTTAGGGTGTAGGACGACTTGTAACAAGGAAAGCTCAGAGTAACTCGTTTTCGTTGAAAAACACCCTACACCAGCCAAAATTAAATAGATAGAAGAAACTTACTCGCAAGCGAAATGATCAGTACGATCATGAAAACGACTATCACGACGGTGAACGAATCAGTGGTCATCATATTTCTCATCTCTTCCATTTGTTGCTTCTGCTGCGAAGACATAGACGATCCCTGTGCTGAGTCCATTGTCGAACTCATGCTCATATTAATCAGATCAATGAAAAATTCGGTGAATACTGGAAATAAAAAATCGAACATGATAAAATATGATTTAAAAGCTTGAAATAATGTAATGGTGTGAAAAAGAAGACATTTATTATTTTTTAAATATATTTTTTTCGTTTTTAATGGAGAATCAACCGTTCTAAAATGTTTTCAAGTAAAACTATTGGCGTACCTGGCGGCATAATGATGATAAGCAGACACCAGATTCCGGTCAGAACAGCTTCGATTATCTAAAAATCGATAAACGATTTTCCGGTTACGAGATTTATCGAACTTACGCTATAAATAAAGCCGGCCATGAGGATGCGCGGCTGACGTTTCACAGCGCCGTACAGGAAGAGGATGTAAAGGGCCAGTCCAACAAACTTAAGAAAAAAACGTAAAATTTTGAAGAAATAATTTTAAAATTACCCCCCACACTCTGCAACACAGTAAATACGTGTGGTACTTCTGATACGCGTGGTCGGATGTTCTAGGAATCCAGTAAATCGTCCCTATCGCTCCCAAAAAGATGTAAATACATAGCAGAACGATCAGAGTGATCTGAAATTCGGAATTTTGAATTTTTCAGTTAGCTTAAATTTTGATAAAGAAATGATAGATTTTTTTCCAAAATGATCTTAAAATTTTCAATTATTGAAACAGAATATTTCAAATAAACCAACTATTATAATTTTAGATCATGAATGAAATTAGCATACCCTCGCACTACAACAGCAAAACTGCGCGGCTCTAGGCTCAGTCGTCATCTCGTTGTGAAATTCGATGCAATTTTGTGAATTTTACAAAACTTCGAATCTTCTGCCCCAAGTTCCGGCGTATCTTTTATTCTAAAAATCACGTTTTGTTTGAGTGAAAGCTAAACTTCGGCTGTTTTCAGATATGATAGTTGCCATGGTTTCCACACTCAAGTCCTTTTTTGTGAAAATTATATACTGAAGCTTTAATGTTTACCTCTACTATAATTCAGTAAAAATTTCAATTTTTGTAACTGGTACAACTGTATATTTGCAATCAGACAACAAACAGATTTATTTAGAGGTGCAGATTAAACGAGTTACAAGTTTATGAGAAGAAATTGAGAAGACATAGAAAGAGTGGGTGGACCAATCATCCGAGAAATAGAACAGGGAAGTGCAGGAACAGTAGAGTAGAATAGTATTGAGAGTGCGTTCTGGAGTTTATCCCCTGGTCTGAAGGTGAAAACGTCATCTACTGAAATCCACTGCTAATTATATTCTCTTCAGCAATATCTTACTAGAGATAGTATAAATAGAGGGGCCAAACGGTTTTTCAAAATAGGTTGAATTGGGTAAATTTGATATCAGTGTGATGGTCGAGGTTGTGACGAACTCAAAACTTTTTAGATTTTCAAAAACGGTCCATCCTATCAAAAGTTATATTACTAGAGTTTCGACGTCGTTCATGTCTTCAGAAGGCCTTTTTTCGAAAAACCAACGACGCCATCATTTTAGGCGCATTTTATTACTCTAATTGGTGTCTTGGTTTCATGAAATTATCAATTAACGATAATTGAAACGGCGGAAAATTTCATGCGTTCTTTCTCGACCTTGAAAGAGGGAGATTTGGCCTCTATATATATGATCGATGATCGAAAAGCTATGATAAATTTAAATTTAGAGCATCTTAAATTCTCGGCATATTGGGTTATGAGCAATAATGGGCTCATAATGGTCCACGACCCAATATGCTGAGTTCATAGCTCATAATATTATGAGTTCGTGTGAAAAACTGAATTATAATAGCCTTACCTAATATCATTTCCAGCCGACCTTTTTGTTGTATATTGATGCGATAAGGCCCATCTAAATTAGAGTTTTCTTCAATTTTTCAATTATTTTTTGGCATTAATGAGATTTATAGCAAAGTACCTAGCTCTTTCCAAAATGGACATATATTTCATCCACAATCTGTAAATAATTTGAGATTTATGTTCGCTATATCCGAGGCTTTATTTGGCTGTCAGAACACTTTAGGTTGTAACTATTAGATTCCATTTCTATATGAATTTTCTATGCATTACACTGTTGCTATCATGCTGTACTTCGTCGATTTCCGAATTTGACGAGAAGAATACTAACTTTGTGAGGTAGAATAATTTGTTTCATGCAAGCCATAAATTTAGAGTGTTTTAACATCGACAGAAGTCTCCTCAATTCGTCATATCGACCCTACGCGCCAATACATCAAATTGTTTTCGCTATTTCTGCTGATCATCATCACTCTCGCATTGTTTTACATGTGGAAAAGCAGCTGGTGTAATCGATAATAAATCGATTTTTATGCGATGATAATAAATCAGGTTTTTGAATTAGTGCATAGTGAGTGCAGATACAAGCCACATGTGATCGCATACAATAATGACTATGCTATCATATTCAGACAAGTGCTATGTCAAATAAGTGTCAATCTCAGAAAACTATGACTGTCTTGCCGAATGAATGAATGCTTCTGGGATTTTCTCATCATCTCACGTCGTTGCTTATCTCCAAACGCACTTATGCAGTCATATCTCTCATATCTCTCGCACCTCTGCATCGAATATTTCAACCCTTATCTAACACATCATTCATTCCATTTTCTAGAACATTGTCTCGATTATTTATTTTCATTTTCAGACTACTATCATCGAGTTTCAACAAATTCCTGCTGAAAATGCGCTTTACACGAGTGGTAAGTTGACTTTTGAAGAATTATTTCTAAAAATACGATTTTTGTCAACCTCTGTTCAAAATTCCAAGTTTTTGTTGATGATGAGAGGAAGGCTGGCCATGCGATGTACCGTAAAAATATATGGGCGAATAAAATAACCATTTCGATGAAGAATGGATGGAATTGAGGGCGGAACGAATTTGAACTTTTGCAATTTTCTCTGGGATCTCTTGAAATTGTTGATTATTTTGTCAACAATCTAACCAAGTCGAGAAAACTACCCTTGGACTGCAGCAGCACTACCTCGCGTGATTAATTGATAGAATTGTCATGATTCTGATGAAAGACGAATAGACCAAACCAGCGTGTCAATAATTTGGGAAAGAAATGGACGAAAGATGCGGAAAAGAAAAGCAGAAAGATGGTAAAATGGTGAAAAGATGAAACTGCGCTGTCTATCTTTCATTCTACAAAAACCCATCTTCAGGAAATGGCATGTCTTTGGTTTTTTTAATCTACCTTTTAAAAGTTTCTATTTTGAAGTCCAAAATATCTGTATAGCGCACAATATAACTTTCTGCAAAATTCAATCGTTATTTGATCCCAGAATGAATACGAGTTTTCATCATTCGTCCAAAAATGCATCTATATGCATTATTTATGTCGTTCAATGATTATAAAACACTCAAGCACAAGGTGAAAGTTAGCTGAAACTTGTACGGTTCGATTGAGTTTGACTTTATTCAAAATTCTATCGCGACTTTCTAATGTAACTTTAAATCAACAGTAATCAGTTCATTCAAGCCCTAGACTTTTGAGTTTTCTAGAAACTAGGCAAAATTCTAAGGTTTGAACGTTTATTTCAAGATTTAAATGAATTTTCTTCAGAGGTCAATGGACGCGTACGTGGCTGAGGTGGATGTCGAGCCAGGCAAGACGACGATCATTTTCACGCTCAAAGAGAAGGCTGGAGCTTTGGCAGAAACTTTGAAACTTTTCCAAGTAAAAAAGAAATTTCGTCAAATAAAAATAATGAAAATTCCATTTTCTAGGCCCTTGATGTCAGTTTGAATCATATCGAATCCAGACCATCTAAGACGCATCAAGGTTGCTACGAAATCCTCGTCGAGTGTGCTCCTGACGTCGAGCCTGAAAAGCTTGAAGAGGTTCGACAATAGAAAAATCGGCCTCTTGTATTCCATACTCACTTTTTTCCTTTCTCTTACCTTCCTTCCTTACTCTCTTTTCAAAAAGTGAATGTGGGGATACAGAAGGTTCGAAAAATCAACCATCAAACAAATCGATGATAAAAACGATAATGTTGACGAAGGATTACTCCTTTCATCTCTCAGAACCTGTTTCGACTTGTTTGTTTGAGAGGTTATTGTTTCATCGAAATGTGTTCTAATTGGCAATTCGGGAACCTCGAGCCATGCGAAGTAGTGTGAGAAGAGAATCGTTTTCCCTACCATCCCCCCATCCTATTTCGCATGGCTTCGGGTTTGAAGTTTCCAAATAGCCATTATAATTCAATTTCACGAGCATTTATTAGGTAATCGCGCTCTCTCGCCAAAAGGCTCATTCGCCCCCTCTAGTCAAAGAGTGGAATGCTAAACAGACTAAGGGTAAATCGGAATCTAAAGAAAAACGAAACTAGATTTCTGCAAATTCCAGAGTCCGTCCCATGGTTTCCGCAGAAAATCAACGACATCGATCATTTTGCCAACCGAATTTTGAGCTATGGCGAGGAATTAGACTCTGATCACCCGGTAAACGGTTTCTGATACTCAAATTAAAAACTAGGTAATTTGTATCAGTTAGTTTTTCCTTGAACTTACACTAATTTAAAGTGATCACATTAAATTTGGTACGAAAAAGTTGAACTTCCCGTCAAAATTGACCACGTGAGATGTTAGTTTTTAGGGTTTCACCGACAAGGTATATCGAGAGCGCAGAAAGTATTTCGCTGATATCGCTTACAATTACAAACAGTAAATTTAAACCCTGAACTATAAAAACATAGCTGATTCAATTTAGCGGCGACAAGATTCCTCGTATCGAGTATACCGAACAAGAGATCGAGACTTGGCGTACAATATATACCGAACTCACTAAGTTGTATCCCGCTTACGGTTGCAAGGTTAACTTCACTCAATAAAACTGCAGAATAACAAAAAAATTCTAAGGAATTCAACTACATTTTCCCGCTGCTTCAGCAGAATTGTGGGTTTGGTCCGGATAAGATCCCTCAGTTACAGGACGTGTCCGATTTTCTGCATGGTAGAGAATTTAGGCAACTTGGAAACCGCGAGACCACGTGACATTGGGAATGATGCGGAATAGGAAAGTCTATCATCTCCCCATACCCTACCCTAACCCTATACTATTTCGTGTTATGTCTCGTGTCTCGTGGTCACGCGGTTTCCAAATAGCCAACAACTTGCTTGTTTTTTTTCAGGGCTTTTCAAGACCTAATAAAAAATTTAGAATGTACGGGATTTATTTTGCGTCCTGTAGCCGGACTTCTTTCATCCCGCGACTTCCTGGCCGGACTCGCGTTCAGAGTCTTCCATTCCACTCAATACATCCGTCATCATTCAGCGCCTAAGTGAGTTGGACCGATCAAATCGCCTAGAAAGAGGACAATTTAGGTACACCCCTGAGCCGGACATTTGCCACGAACTTCTCGGACATGTGCCACTGTTTGCCGATCCCGAATTCGCTCAATTTTCCCAGGAAATCGGCTTGGCGAGTCTGGGAGCTACTGATGACACCATCGAAAAACTCGCTACCGTATCTTTAATCTTGAACGTAAGAGAGCGTTGAATCTGATTTGCAGCTCTATTGGTTCACCGTCGAATTCGGGGTTTGCCTTCAGAATGGAGAGCGCAAAGCTTACGGAGCTGGACTTTTGAGTTCATTCGGTGAACTTCAATATGCCTTGAGCGATAAGGTTTGAAGATGTTCGCACATTTTTTCTAAAAAAAATGCAAAATTTTAGCCTGAGATCCTACCATTTGAGCCATCGGTGACCTGTGAGACGAAGTACCCGATTACTGAGTATCAGCCTCGCTATTTCTTGGCTGACTCCTTCGTTAGTGCTAAGAATAAGCTTAAGTAATTTTTCCTGCTTGAACAATGGCAAGTCTCTTTGTTTTTCATTTATAGGGCGTGGGCCGCGACGATTCAACGTCCGTTCCAAGTTCGATACAATGCCTACACTCAGAAAATTGAAGTCCTCGATAAGGTCTCCGTGCTTCAGAGATTGGCCAGAGATATTAAAAGTGAGACTTAATTTAAAAAAAAATTTTAAACTTGTAAAAATTTCAGGTGAAATGTCGACTCTCGAAGAAGCTCTTGGAAAAGTCCGCATGATTTCCATCTCACAAGGATGAATTGAAAATTTGACAAGCTTTTTCTCAGAATAATTTTTAGAAACGTTTATTTTGTCGCTATTTACATGTATCTGAGATGAATTGTAATTTAAGATCGTCATGAGAATAAATATTACACTCGAAAGTTCAATTGCTTATGGCATTGCATCATACAGACCGGGTCCTAAATTTTACAAGTCCTGGAAAACTCATGAGCCCCTCAAACCTTTCCAATTTCACTCGTAAGATAGGATTTTTCGAGATCTTCGCATTTCTCTATCTTCATAGAATGGCAGAAAGGCTGAAAAGTTGTGGTCTTCACGATAAAAATATGCAAGTTCTCACTCCTTCCTTCGTACAGGTGCAGGAAATGCACGGCGTTATTCTATGAGTTTTTCCAAGAGGTAGGATTTTGTTGTCTATTCTGCAAAAGTCTGAAAACTTTAGAGTTTAATTTTGAGAAGTTCAGATAATTTAGTCCTGACCTCTATCGAACCACGGCGATAAATCTATGTGTTGCAGCTCGCTGCATGGAATTCGGGCATTGCTGAAATTTGAATGCATTCTTAAGGTTATTTTATTTTTAGTTATGTTAAATTAGAATTCGAATATATTTTCAGGAATATTTGATCTTCAGATTATTCCCAGCTTTTCCCCATTACTCCCACTTCTCCAGTGTGAGCAACTGGTTCTTCGTCAGACTGGCAGAGAGGCAGACACCATTCAAGTCGAACAAGTCCAGCAACATCGTCGGAAGAAGTCAACATGGCGGAGGTGAGCATGAGAACGCGCGTTCCGAGTTGTTCGTTCTGGCGTGAACATTGAAAAATAGCGTTGTTTGTGGAAAGAGCGCAGAGCATGGTGCTTCTTTGAGTCTCTCCACGAGCAACGCTATTTCACTACGTTCGCTATAGCGCGAACAAAGTCTGAACGAGCCCTAAAACACGAAGACTGCGTCGAATCATCGACCCGATGGATTTCAGTTTGGAGGTGGGCCGTCCACAGGCATTGGGATGGCGTTCGGCAACCAGAAAGGTAGGGGCGTCAGCGTCACTAACAACAGCAGTTAGTTCTTGGTGTCCTCCTCTATTTATAACAGACGCAGACGATCCACGAAATTCTCGAAACTTCCGAAGCCTTCCTATAGGAACCTTCTTCTCGTTACGAGGTTCCGGGAGTTTCGTGGGTGCGGGCCTTTTCCCCCACTTTTTCGTGAAAATAATGTAAAATTAGAGAAAAAAAACTGGGGGAAAAGGCCCGCACCCTCCTATTGCTGATGATCGAATTGATGAATATGTTTATGATTGCAGAGTCGGTGAACTCGAACAACCCGCAGGCGAACTCGCAGATGACAGGCAAAGCACCTCCCCCGTCGTCCCGATCTACTGTGACCTCCGATTCAAAGTCCGTCATGTCTCAGTGCAGTGACATGAGCAATCCAAAGGGAAACAAGGGCAAGAAGAGCAAGAGGAAAAAGAGGAAGCGTCCCACTGCACATTTCAAGTCTATAAAAGCAGCAATAATCATGAGCATTGGTAATTGAATTTCAGGAAGAGAGGTCACCCGTGCTGGAAGGTGTGCTTCATCGTCAACCTCATCCTAGCGATCTTATTTTTCATCGGCATCGTCACTCTGGGCGTGCTCATCGCCATGCACACTTTAGGCTCCGTCAAACTGCCTTAGTCTTTTCCGTATACAGGTATCAACTAGTATTCGTCTTATTAAGTCTTACTTAGTTATATCGATTCAGGCCTATTCTTGCTTTCATGAAAACATATGATTCTGATTCAGATGCATTGCCTAACTCGCCTCACGACGATCATCTCTCCTCCCTTCCCTTTCCAATTCAGTCATCCATATCTCCTCGACCACGTTCCCACACTCACTCACTCACTTCCACCAAATGTCCAAATACCGAATCCAACAAAAATGACCCAAAATACACGATAATGTGGAAATGAAATGCGCGCGCGTGGACACCATCTGAATGGGCAAAGGGCGAAGGACGCTTCGACGCATCAACCAAATCTCCGAGTATCCTGTAGTAACCCAATAAAATGACTTGAGATATTCATCGCCCGTAGTAGTTATATTTCTCTTCTTGTAGACTTCGAAGAGTTTGTTATGAGAAAGAAGAAAAACTTGCAACTTTCTAGGAAGTCTTTATTTGCATACCTAAATTCGTCCGGCAGAATGAACGCATTCGGTTGAATATGCTTGGAATACTCGCTGTTCTTGCAAATCACCGACGACAGGGAGACTTTTCTGATCTCTGCTAATTGATCTGAATTGACAAATCAATCGATCTTCGTTGAATCTTGTTATTCGGACCTTGAGTAAACCTCGTGAACTCTTTGTCGTTTTCATAGTAGAATCTGTCACATTTCTTAAGCCGCTGCATTTGTTCCCCGATCACACAAGCTATTGTAGGCCCGACTAGAGCGCCTAAACTTAGAATTCTATCACTTTAGTTTTATTTCTCTTTCATTCGAAAACCTTGTATGGGCTTTTCGCTCATCATGCCCGTGAACAAATCAATGTCGTCAACGTGCGTATAGACAGTCTTCAGGGCTTCGATTGCAGACGATTCCATCGAGCCTCGTAAATCATCGAAGTTCCCCGCTTTTCGTAGTCCACAGAGTTCTCTAGAATGAATGATTCGTTTTCCTTCTATCATTGATTGGCAGAGAACACGTCGATATATAAAATATCTAAAAATTGCGCTATTCGTCTCTCTCGTTTCTCTTCTACGCGACTCACTATTTTGCGCTCCAAATTCGATTTCTAATTGCTGCTGCATGAATGTATCGACTTTTCTCTCCAATCAACAATACAAATAACGAACCGATATTGGTTGTACGGTGCGACTCCGTGGTCTCGGCCTCGCTGAATGTTGACTGCAGGCAGGTCGATGCCTGTGAAGGGGCCTCCAGGCTTGGCGAACAGGTGATTCCGCACTGCATCCGTGATATGCCGGTCGAATTCCATACTTTACAGACATTTTTGCAATTCGTTTGTTTTTTCACCTAACTTACCTATGACTTCCCAACAGACCCATTAATAGAGTTTCCAAGTGACCATTTTCATTTTCGTACAATGGGGAAGGATCAGAAAAGTGATTCTATGATAAAAAAAAAAAAAAATTCCAAGGCTTGCGACTTTGAAGGGTTTCTCATACTTTTAGAAGTAGGCTGTCATTGATGGTCTTCATCGATTTGTCCATTCTTGGGAAATCCGATCGAATAAGTGTATGACCGAATCTGAAAGCAGATGTGGCCATTTCTTGGGAAATTGAGGCATCGCAATTTTCGT
Organism: Diploscapter coronatus; assembly: GCA_964036155.1. Taxonomy (NCBI): domain Eukaryota; kingdom Metazoa; phylum Nematoda; class Chromadorea; order Rhabditida; family Rhabditidae; genus Diploscapter; species Diploscapter coronatus. The sequence goes on along the minus strand of OZ038422.1, from coordinate 40,258,035 downwards.
CGTAGCCTAAATTTGATTATCTTTTCGAAAAAAAAAACAAAAACAAAAGGTTATTTAAAACCCTCGAAATATTCTATCGTCTTAGGGGTCAACTCGTATTTTCTCATGGTTTCATAGCCCAGAATGATGGGTAGAAACTCTGCGAATACAATATGCTGAAGTTGGGCTATGTGAATTCTTCTGGTAGTCTAAATCTAAGTTCTTATTTTTTCTTTTTCGAAATTATCTCGATACTTGAAAAATCTTTTCGTCAGTCCAATAGGGATTTAATCGCTGAAGTTCAGCGGCAATTCTGTTGTGCTCTCTGAGAAGAATGTTATGAAGCACGGTAAGCCCGGGCTGTTCATTGCTTCGCTCATCTCCGGCCATGAAGCATCGAAAAATTAGATTGGTTTAAAGATTAATTTAAAAATAGATCAACTTCATATGAGCGCTTCTCAAATGTGATCGACAGTCCCTTTCTTGTTGTCCCTGAGGTAGTGCTTCCTTGTTAAATCTTTAAAAAAATTATTATTTTTACGAACTTGTGGTTTCCAACCCAAGATTTGTGAAGTTCAAGGCACCTCCTCTGAATAGTCTCAGTCTATTAGTTTCACATTCGCTAGATCCATAAATATAAGAAGCGTCCAGAAATGCCGTTAATTGATTCAGCTGGTTGCGATATCCCAGAGTCAACTAAACGTTTATTGTTGATGCCGGAATCTGGGAGGTATGCAAAGTAGCGCACAGTTATTTTTACTGGTTAGACAATCGAGAAATAGCACGCGAAAAAGTGAGACTGGTCTAAAATCATTATTTCTCTCTGCTCATTTTCGACCTCCCAGATTTCGGCATTAACAATCATACTTTTTTGTTTTAATTTTTGAATAAAAAATACTTGAGCAATAAGACTCCTCGCGAAATTGATGCATCTGGGGGTGCCGTCCGAATGAAATGGTGGGAAAAACGGATCATCCTTCTCAATTTCAATCGGCATGCAATGTATTGATACTGTATTTGGGGAATCACATCTCGTACAATTTAGGATTGTATTATTTGCTCCTGAAGATCATATTTTTCAATAATAATAATAATAACTTATCAAATTTGAACCTCTAGAAATAGGCGAATGCATCATATCGTGATCAAGAATCTGTCCGAACTGCATTAGCATGTGGGTGTAGTGTACGTGAACGGCCGGACTTTCTCTATGAACCGCATTAGAAATTGCTCTCGGAGAACGTAGGGGTTGTCCTAAGTGAACTTAAATTTAAAACGAAAAGAGATAAAAATTCAAAGTACCAGAAATGGACTTCGATCTGGCTTTATCAAATCCATCATCGTATGAGGGAGGCATTAGTCTCCGCATCGGGTTGAATGAGTTCCCGTAATGGGGAAATTTCAGATTATTACACCAGCCGGAATATGACCTGAAAATTTCATTAATACATTGTTAAGTACATACAAATTTTACTGATAAGGAGATGTATGGTCACAAGGCAAGCGCCTCTTTAGGCATTCATCGACAGGCAACGGATTCCAGCCTTGGAAAGTTGATCATTATTTTAAAATCTTTTATTGTTGATAACCGATAACTTGAGACGAAATATGAATAATACATAAACTCGTATATGAAAAGTGGGCATTGCGTATGCACAAATAGTCGTTGCATTCATTCTTTGAAAATGATGGAATAGTGCAAGTCTGCTATAAACAACGCGCTATACTTATCACGCATCAAAAGTACGTGTCACTTATTTCGTCTCAAGTAGTCGGTCTTTGACAATACTTAAACCTACCTAAATACGGCGTGAAATTTCCAATGACCGAATCAACTTCTATAGTTGGTAGCAACTCCTTCAGAGTTTCTATGCTCAAATCGTTCGGCAAGTCCTTTCGATTTCTAAAGACTTGTCGACTTTTCTAAGTTTCGAAATAAAACGATTAACTCATTCAAAATGATGGATGTGGCCTCCCTGAGTATAGAGGCTCTTCTAGTTAGTTGAAGAGATTCGGATTTGGGGGCCAGAAGTCTTGAATGAGTTACTAGAGCTCCAGAATGATCGTCAACGAAGTTATTCTCCCTCTGCTTCCTTCCTTCGGCTTCTTCTAATCTTCGGTACTGTTCTATTCCCAATCTAAAAATAAATCGAATCATAAGGGGACCCCTTATATTTGCATTCCTTATAGCCTTTTCTACAGTATCCCTTGTAATATTCAGTTTTAGTCGTGGTTCTTCGTCTTTCCAAACAGAATAATCGAGTTCATCAAAGATAGGCGATTTACAGGGTATCGGAAAGTTCCTAAGTTTTTTTTCGTCTTTTCAAAAACCAACTATTTGAACGAAATACTCGAATTTATTAGGAAGTCTGAAAACACTTGGCTGCATGGTGCGTAGAATAGCATTGTCACATAGAATTTTGGACATTTTAGTCTTACGAATTTCCATGAGTTGTTTTTCGTTGAAGGCTGATGAACCGACGAAGTTTTCGTACCAGAAACGATCGCCGGCTCTTACCTAATTATAAGAGAAAATGTTTAAAACAGGGAGAAAGCCAACATTTTTCATTTGTTCAGAGAAGATGCACCCGAATGTGGGACCATACAAAGATCCGATTTCTGGAGACTCAGCCAATAACCCAATCAATAAATCCATGTCACTCGGGCTTTCGTAGAACGAAGACAGTGTTTCAATGTTAACATCAGATCGGAACTAAATTTACACAACTTCGAAAATTGTTCAAATTCCACGAATTTACATGCGAAGTGTCCTGAAATGCTATAATTTGTGGGAGATTGCAATATTCTCGCCATTTTCCGTAACTTGGAATTCGATTATACCGACTCAGTTGAATCACATATTCAAAGATCGTCAAATTATCTGAAACTTAATGAAGGTATGATTTAAATAGCTAAAAAATACTTACGATTTTTATCGCTGAATAAAGTGTTGACGTTTTGTTGGATATGTAATCCTGGGGTTAGAATCGGTGAAGATGCTAGAAAATCGATTAACGCTTGAAACTTGCGCGACGACTGCACTAATGATGGGTTTTCGTAGATCTAAAATTTTCAGGATATCAAATTTTGCAAAAAAAAAATAATAATAAATATTAAAACCATATTGAAAGGATGTTGTCCGTCGAAATTCAGATCGATTACATTTGGATAGAGTCCGAAGAAAGTCCATCCGAGTGTGGAAGCAAAGACATTGAAGGTTTGGTGGATTAGCTTCTAAAGTGATTTTATTAGTTTTCTTGCCAAAACGGCGATTTTTTGTTCAGATTTACCATATCATAAGAGCTATCGTATCCAGTAGTTCTTAGAACTAGTCCCCGGCTTTTTAATTGAGATTTCCCAATTAAAGCAGGAATAAATTCGTTGTACGTTATGTGTTGAATCTGGGCTATGACGATTCTTCTGGACTCTTCGAAAAGTCTCTCATCATTCCAACCAGAATTTATCTTCTGAATTTCGGGCCTATTATTTGATTTTCAATTTTCAAGTACAATAACCTTCAAGCTTCTGGCAATATTATTGTGTTGTCGCATCCAGATAGTGTAAAGAGCCGTGTTCAATGGGGTGAGATTGATTCTAAATTTGAAATTTCAATTGATGAACATTCACAAGTGCTGATGCCTATCGCTGCCTCCTCTAAAGCACGATTCTCGGTTGCAATTTTCATCGACTTCGGGCAGGGAAAACGTTCTTGAAACTAATTTCAAGCTTAGCAATCCTATCATAAAATATCATTGGATGCATCCAAGTTTGGCAAATTTGAGTACCGTCTTGGAAACTTCGCAGCTGTCTGATTTTATCCTGAGATCCATAAATGTGAGATGCATCTAAATAAGAAGAGGCTATATTTCCAGGTGCATCCGTTCCTATCGAACAGTCTGGACTTGGAAATTTTAGAGGATTTTCTGAAATTCGTCAAATTTATATATTAGCAAATATTATTTGAATCACCATAGTCGTCTGTAGGTACATGAGCTAAGTCATCGAACAGAAATGAGGCCCATTGTGCGAGAAGCAATGAGTAGGTTGTTGGCTGATTTGACGAAGTTGGCGATAGAACTGATAATAAAGACTGGGGTGGGGGTGGGTAATCATAGATTCCATCGTTCGAATCCAAACTCAATAATTCTATCAATTGGTTGTATGAAGAGCCAGCCAAAGGATGCATTAAATTATTGCAAACTCCAGAATAAGATCTAAAAGCCCACTTCATTATTTTCGAAGACTTGGAAAATTTCTACCGGTATTTCTCATATCTTTTGCAGTCGATATCCTTTCTCTGTAAGGGACATGAATTCCGGATCTCAGGTTCACTTCCATGCTTCAGCATCAATGCCAATGCGATATCAGAGTCGTTAATTGTTCGGAAATTTTTCAGGTCATAAAAATCTGCTAATTTTCTTTAAATACCTGTGCAACTTCTCATGCATTTTCAGATTGGTCTTCACAAAATTGGATAATTCTAAAGATTTCGAATCTGGCCGACTATAATAATGCCATTTCGTCGAGATCGGAATATTCAAGTAATCACTTGATAACTTTAATTCTTTAGATTCATTTTCAACTTCGAATTTAGCTGCATTGAACATTTTCATGAACTCGTCTTTCTTGATATAGCTTTTCTTCGACTAAAATGCATCGTGAAAACATTTAAACCTTCGAATCTTACTTCATCTAATTTCCTTAATGCTAATAGTAGACTTGTATTTGGTTCTTGTATAGCTGAAATAACATATACCATGAAATAAGTCAAAGAAAAAGCAGTTTTACTTTTCGCTGCAAAATTCTTGGACTTTTGAGACGAACATGGTATGAAACTCGTGCCGCACGGGTATTGCCAACATAGTATAGAATCAAAGCAAATAGAAATCACGAATAGCAATGATAATAGAAATCTTTCTCTTAGCATAAATACGTCTAAAAATAGTAATTTTCAAAGGAAAATAAATAAATTTTTGGGAATAAAGAATAAGCGATGAAAACAGCAAAAGAAAAAAAAAACTCATATCAATGTGTTAAATCTAAAGGAAAAGAATGACAATATGGAAATGGGATTGGAAATCGTTAGATCTGTCAGAAATCTCGCGTCAAATTCCATATTCCTGATTTATTTCACTTAAATCCACAGCAGCGTCTAATAAAGTGCTGGCGTAATAAGTGAGAAAATAAAGTCCACCATAGCAAACATTCTTCACGGTGAATATCGTAATAAACTGAGAGCGTTATGCTAATTTCTCCCTTCGAACAAAGTGATTCTCGAACTTTTTTCTTTTATTATCCTGTCGATAATCATTGGTTACGAAAGATTATCTCTAGTTGTGATCCGCATTACAATATTGAAATTCTGGATCGACACTTCCATCATGCGCAGGGCGTACAGACTTAACTATAGGAAAATAGTCTATGGATTTATGCAAATTCCACGAAGAGGCAATGTTGTTGAATTCCAACTTTTTCCAAAAATTAAAACATTTTAAGAAAAAATAAAATTAGGAATCAAAATAGCGTATTTTCTTTTATTCGAGCTTTACTTCAGACATATTTTGACGTGGACCTATTCTGAGCGCTTTTCTGACGACATTCTCTGAGCTTAAGTTTTATGCTGTCTAGTTTTTTAAAACTCGTTTTATAACTTATTTATTTTTCTTAGAATATGGCAATTTCAAATGTGTAATTAATAGCATTTTGAAGTGAACTCTGTGTGCTTCATCAGAAAGAATGCGTATGTAAACCAGCATGAGTCGATCTCAAAATTCGAGACAAAATTGTGTCGATAAAAATTCAATTCTAATCTGTTAGAGAAGTGAGATAATTGCCACGGAATGTCATAATTGAGGTGTGAGAAGCGAATGAAAGCCTTACAATTGGAAGAAACTTGATTCATCCCATCTATTCGATTGTGCCTATCATTTGAACTACTGATTTCCATCTTCTGATTTTCAGTCTTATTCGTTTTTAAATTGATAGAAATCAGTGGGAATTATAAACCCAATAATTTTTTACATATATAACTTATATAAATGACCTAAAACTTGTGCTGCAAATGCAATGTTACCATGTGTGCGTGCGTGAAAGCATAGTTGATAAAGTCGAATAAGAGTAAAATAATGAATGAGAAAGGCTTAAAATAGCGGTTAAAGTAAAAACGACTTGACGCATGGTAACAATGTGCTCGCTCTTGCTGAAGTGAACAATTTAGGTCTAGAAGAATTTCCGCATTCTCCTTCTGAGCTTTCTCATTTTGAATCGTCGCCGTCGTTTGGCGCCTTTGCCCCAGGCGCCAATCACGAAGCTCTCGAATTCGCAGTGATTTTCCCCGCGCAGAATTCGGAAGAAGCCCTGCTCACCCCAATTCTCGCCCCAACTGTTCGCCGCCAGCCAATATTTGATGGGTCGCCCTGTCGAGTAGTCGATTCCCCAACTGAAATGTTTGGATTTCGCATGCTCAGGTGGCAACTTGCAAATCTCAAACCATGCGAAATAGTGTGAGAAAAGAATCGTCTTCCCCCTACCATTCCCTCACCCTATTTCCCATAGCTTTAGGGCTTGGAGTTTCTAAGTAGCCTGTTTAGGTAAATATTGAGTTGGTCGAAAGGGCAATTGGTAAAAGTAGTACGACATAAGCGAAACAAACAATTTCTGAGTTTCTAAAAACACTTTTTATAACCTGCCGTACTACTTTTATTAATTGGCTCTTGAAAGTACTTGCCCAATTTGGGTATGTCAAAAAAGTCTAAAAATTGCAAAATGTAGATGGCAATAATATCAAACTACAGCATGCAGCTTACCATCTAACTTAATCCCTACAAATACGCGCAAGTTAATGAAAAATACATGATCTAACGCGATAAGTACTTTCGGACCAGTCAATAGCTTTGTTTATTCAATAAGTACTTGATCTAAGACTTACCCAATAACTCTGACCGAGTGATAGCCTTCTGCAGTGAATCTAGAGCCTTTAGACTCGGCTAGATGTGAGTATTGGTAGACTCCTGAAGAAGCCTTCATAAAACTGGTGGCATTTTGTCATAATCTTACCTGAAACGTAAGAAAAGAAGTCTTCGTGAACTATGAAAGTAGCTTGAACGGGTCCATTCGTGATAATCTCCGTCATTATGTCTTCTTCTCTTAAAATGATAGATTTTCATACGCATTATTATCTAAAACTTTCGGATTACTTGCTAGAAATCCTGTAAGGCGGAGTCATTTTGTAAGCCGTACTGTCGTTATTCCCCGAGGGACAAGTAAGTCCTTGGCCACTCCTCAAATGAAAATACCTATTATTTGAGGCTATCTGGATAGGTAATAAAATAATTATTTTATGTGAAATATAAATGAAGTTTGTTAAGTGAACAAAATTTCTATTCTGATGCGATTTTTATCGTTAAGATATAATGACTATGGCTATTTTAGGTGATCTTCATAAATTTAACTATCAAAGGGAATAATTTACGTATAGAGTTGTTTCGGAATGTGACACTCGCCGGGCTCTCGAGTCTGGCCTGAGACATAGGGATAGCAGGAATCTGAGACCACGCTGCAATTAGATTATTAGGCACAATAGTAATTTTTCTAAATTTAGATACTCCGGAAAAAAAAACTACTAATAAATGATATTCCAAAAGGAAATAGTGTAAGAAAAGTAATGCGAATTTTTCCCATCTAGTCTATTAGAGCTTGATATCTTGGAATATCATTTCCTAATACTATTTTGTTTTTAATTTGAAGAAAAATACCCGAGTTTCCTGATGTACCACCAGGCTCTGTCCAGATATCCTCCCTCGCAGCCTCGTTGTCTGTGCTGATTGCACGATAACAAGTGCTGGGGTGATAATACTGCGTTGATTTTTCCATCGGTGATGATTGAAAGTCTGAAACGGCTTCTTGTAAAAGCAGTACACTTGTCAAATCTATATTACTGTAACAAGGAATAGGGAAAGGTAGGCTATGCTTGGCCTCAAAATGATGAGTAGCATGTGCAGAGTATTTCCAGAAAGAAAAAAAGTTAGCCTAACCTACCGAGTCCCTTCCCTTTCTTCCTATTTTGCTAATGTACGACTTCTTATAAAAGCCGTCTGGAACTTAGGTTAAAATTCAGGAAAAAATGACGAAACTCACCGATCAGAAGAGATAGTTGTTGTGGACACAGTCCAACTTGAGCCACAATCTCCTTGGTCTAATACCGGGTGAATCAGGCCTGGCCATCTTTAAAAATAATAGGGAAGTTTTAGAAGATGACAATTTCCCCTCACTTTTGTCTGGCATCAAAATGCTCTGGCAAATCCCTGGTTTTAATCTCGATTTCATTCATGTTCTGAACGGATCTTTCTGGGAACAAAGTGCCCAATCGGTACTGGATTCCATCGGCCAGGGTTCTCCCCCAAAATTGCGAATAATTACGTCCCGTCCACCTAAATTTAAAAATTTCATAGGAAAAAAACTCTAGGTATTTGAGTTGGTAGTTACAATATGGTGGAGGACGGAAGGGCATTCTACTAAATGACGAAGGGTATTTCAAAAACTGATATAGTGTCCCCTAGTTAAGCCATCCGTCATTTGATGAAATGCCTTTCGTCATATAGCTGTTGCTGTTTGGGTTTAATCAAAGCTGTTTGACCCTTAGATTGATGCATGGATGTCTCTGGGGGGAGATTTCACTTAGGAGAACTCGTAAAGAGTTCATCTATTATTTTGATATATTTTTAGAACTTACGAATATCTTCCAGAATTAATTCTTTCGAGAATATCTGGCTGAATTAGACACGCAGTTTCGTCGCATTTCCACACCCCATACAAGCAGATGCAGGATTCACAGTTTTGTTTTATTTCATCGCCTTCATAGTATCTCACCCCATTTAGAGTGCATTCTGAAATTGAAAATTCTGATGATAGCTAAATGTAAATATCCGAGAGTGTCGTTATATTTTTCAATTAAATTTGTCCTGAAAACATTATCAAAATCATTTTCAAATTACGTATTGAAAATCTTTATATCACTGATTGGTGAGAACGTCGATATTCAAAAATAACACTATTCGTCTCGTTTCTCTTCGACATGATACTTTCGCTCCAAGTTCAGTTTCTAATTGCTACTGCATGAATATCGACTTTCTCTCCAATCAACGATATAATTATTCATCTTTACCAGATCCACTGAGCGCTCTGGGCATGTCTGCCTGGCCTCGGCAAGTCGCGTAGAAGTCCGGGCAGCAGTCGTTGCCTCAAAGAATAAAGGAATTCTCTAACTCAATACCCCTTCATTTTCTCGTTCCAAGTCATAAATCTTCGCCCATATACCTTCGCCACAATTTTAACTCCCACTTCAAGACCCCCTCATATATGGCTAACTTGCATCGATTGTTCTAGAAGGTCTAGCTTTAAACTGAAGCTGACGAATACCTCCATGCGGGCCTCGATCGCAGAACATATCGCAGTAGCATAAGTGGTCTCCTAGGATTGGCGCTGTGCATTCATCGTCGCGATTCTCGCAACAGGTCGGACTTCGCACCGAGCAATATTTTCCTGGAACATAGGGAGATTTGTCTATCTAGAGAAATTATGTTGTGTAAATTTCATAGGGTAGTAGAAATAGAAGATAATGCATGTGATTTTAAACGTTACTACCTTACGAACTTTCCAATTTGCCGCAAAATCTCTGATTTTCTAACCTGGAATCCCATGAAATCCCCTGGCAAGAGATAAGTCGAGTAGCGATAAGATTTGGGATACCAGCAAAAGGATGGGGGATAAAGGGTTTTGCGCTCCGCGCGGCCGGGGCCAAAGTCGCATTTCTAGGCGCCAAAATCTTGACCGACTAGGCTGCCCTTTTTACTTCTCCCTTTCTCTTTCCTTCAGAGTATTACCAAATAGGGCTGAGGGAGTCTCTGAAAAGCCACGCCTACACGTTAAACGAATGAGAAAAAATGTCGGAAACGAAAGAAAGAAAGGGAAAAAAAACACATAGAGAAGGGCGAGTAAGTGACAGCTATCAATAAATATACATTGCTGGTGCGAAAACGCATTGGCCGTGATGAAATGATGAACATCGATTCGGAAGCTTGAAATGATTGCATTACTACTTTCCACCGTTTGTAGTAAACTGAAAGGGCGAAAAATTATAGAAAAACTGAAACTTAGGTTGAAATTTTAAGTTCATTTTCAGATGGTGGCGAAAGCTAGATGAAATAACGATAATGAAACTGAGATGTGGAATCGTATAAATTGTGATAGCGTATCGGAAAATGGGAGTATCGGATATGATGATCTTCATCGCATGGCTGTGGCCCCAAAACTGTCAATTGAAATCGAGAAAGTGCGATAGACAATAGAGAAGAAGAGAGAAAGAGAAAAGGGGAAATCATTATGCAATGTACTGATTATGAGATAGATGAAAAGAAACAGATTCGGAGAAATATGACAGAAGGACAGTCAAGCAGTCAAAAGCAACTATCACTTATTATATCGACTGAATGTATGAGAAATGCGAGAAAAGTTGGAAGGAGTTCAGAACATTCAATTTTGAATTCAGGAAACAAGTTTTGCAACTGACAAAACAGCTTCATGGAGAAATTTTCGAATAATGCTTAATTCTAGTGAAGTCAAAATACCTTTACCCCAGAATACTACTAACGTCTACGATTTAAAGCTGAGATAACTGGTAGCTATGGAATATGCTCCAAATAAGGATATATCCCTCGATTAACTCCAGAAAAGGGGTGGAGAATGAAAGCTGTCTGCAGTTTTATCTGCCATTTCTTTTCTTCCGACCAAGTTCGTCAATTTTTATCAGATTTAAACCACAACGAGAGAGTGACAAATTCCATACTTCGTACTAATAAAGTAAATCTAGAAATGACATTTAAGAAAAATAAAAAAGAAAGAACTTTTCCACAGAATAAAATTTAATTTAAAAATATGGTTACTTTCACTTCTAAATCATTATTTTAAGAAGGCAGATTCTGTTTACTTTTTTCAATATTCATTGTTCTATTTCAAATCTTGTCTTTTCAGACATCATTCAACTGCGCTACTTTCTGTCATTCGAACCATTTGAACGCGAGATGACATTCGAAATTGGGCAGATTATTGTTAAATCAATTAAAAATACCTTCATTTATTTATTTCTAACTTCTAATCATTTGTCAAAATTATTAATTTTATGATAAGATTTTTTCTCGCGAAACATTCGACATCGTTATTATCTTATCAATTTTCATTAAATGTAAAAGCTTACTTTCTTTCTCCTAATGGTTATTGATTTTTCTTTATTTATTTATGCATGAATTCAGGATTTATTTCCTAAATCGGCATAAATTTTTAATTTAAAAAAAATTCAAGAATAACAAATGGTCTATATCGGCATCGACTTGGGAACGACTTATTCGTGTGTTGCTATCGTTGAAAATGGAAAGCCTAAAATCATTTTCAATGAAGAAGGTAAATCGATTATGAAACCCCTATCTATTCTTTTCATTGTAATTTATGCTCAGGCAAAAATTTTATGCCATCGATTGTATCCTATGGGGATAATAGTAATAATAGCGAAATAGTAGTTGGTAATCACGCACTCAACTATCCTGATCTCTCACGAGTTCTATACGGTTTGTACTCTTTAGTCCTTAATCCGGGAGGCGAAAAGTGGTGCGCGGCTATTTTTTGACAACTAGTATTTGACAGAGCGACGGAGTGCTTTCTTGTAATTGATAGTGATTTTCGTCAAGAAACTCAGTGTTTCGATCGAAAATATGAGAGGCTCAGTAATTTGACAGAAAATCATTCCGTCTTTTACCAACCATCTTATTTTGTGTTAAAAAGTGAAATAGCATTCGAAAAGAAACTGGGCTAAAACCATCTTTCTCTCTTAATTTTCGACCTCCCAGATTTCGGACTCAATAATATCCAAAGTGCTACCTTATTTTCGGATTGATTTTGTAGATTCAAAAAGACTTCTCGGTTGGGAATTTATGTATCGTCTGCCGATTGCCGAGAATCGCTTACTATGGACATTCGATTTGGATACAAGAAATGTGCTATATTTATTTTTCATTGTAACGAGATAATATTTTAGGAATCAGTAGGCTATGTCCTGAATAAAGACACTAAGGAAGAGCGATTTATTTTGCCGGAAGAGGTGTCAGCTGATATTCTACGACAACTTAAACTAATCGCAGAAGTTCGATATTTAAATAATACCTATTTAGCATTTATTTCTTAGACTTACAAGGGAGAACCAATAACAGCGGCTGTTGTCGCGATTCCTGCATTCTTTCAAGACAACCAGAAAAGGGCATTAAAACGAGCGATCGAAATGGCTGGACTCAAGTTAAAGATGCTAATTAAAGAGCCTATAGCTGCTGCAATCGCGTACAATGAAGAGAGGAAGCTAGAGAATTCAAAGATAATGATATTCGATTTCGGCGGAGGTAGATGCATAATTATCATTTGAAAACAAATAACCGAACAGTTGTATCAATGAACTTTTAGGTACACTCGACATTAACATTTGTGAAATAAAAAACGGAGAACTCGGTATAAAAGCAGTTAATGGAGATGAGCATTTAGGTAAGGTCACATCTAATATTCTTTTCATAATATGCCTGAATCTGCATTTTAATAGGTGGTCAGGATTTCGATGGAATAATTATGAGCTATGTATTAGAAGAATATAGGAAGATATCGACTTATGATATTCTTGAAAATAAGCGTTTGGTTAAACGGCTAAGGACCGTATGCAGAAAGGCAAAAGAAGCGCTCTCCTTCACAGCTACTTCTTATAATATTCATGTTAGCATTATTAAAATAATCGAAATAGCGAATTATAAAATTCAGTTGGACCTCGATCTAAATGCCAATTTGGATTTAAATGTGCAATTAACGAAGATAAAGTTTAATGAATTATGCGAGAAGCTTTACGCAAAAACATCCAATCTAATTGATGATACGCTTAGAATGGCTAACTTTAAGACAGATGAGATCGATCACGTAGTAAGTAATCGCGAAAATCCTTCCATTATGATCGGAAATATCTTCCTTAAATTATTTATTCAGATAATGGTTGGCGGGTCAACAAGGATTCCCGCCATAAAATCTATTTTGAAAATGAAATTTGGAAATGAGAAATTAAAATTCAATATCAACCCCGATGAAGCCGTCGTATTTGGGGCAGCTATTTTGGCTGATGCTATTGAAGTAGAAGTTATTATACTGCGAATATTTAAACAAAATATTCTAGAAGAAAAAGGAAATTCCATTGATGAACAATACGGTGACTGAATTATCCCGGAATAGCAGTGATTTGAAAATAGGTGAAAACGCCAATCCTGGAGAGGCTGTAGCTCATGAAGCTGTGATTACTGCAACTGATTTGGAGGTTTGAAAATAAATAATTCATTACTAAAATAGAAGTGATACTTTCAGAAAGGAATTGAAATCCCATTGATTAATAATACAATGAATGAGTTAGCCCAAAATGTCAATGATTTGCAAATTTGTGGAGACAATTCATCCAATAATTCGCATAAAATGTTATTCTATCGTAAGAAATTATGTTGAAAGCTAAGTAAGAGACTTTGAAATTATTCGCAATAATTTAGTTTGTTATCGAAATAATGGTGAAAATGAAGGAAGAATATGTTTATTCAATTCATCTACCTGCTCAGTAGAAGAGATTGCAAAATTCCACAATTGGTATGATCCATATGAAGTAGCAACCATACAGAATAAAGTAAACTCCTATGCTCGTTATTTTGAATAACTTCTTAAGCTTCAGATTTTTGGAATTGACGGCTCAATATTTGAAATATTTGACTTTGATACTAGACAAATTTCAAGAGGTCTGCTCAACAAATTCATGAATGATCGATTCAAAGAATTTTACAGGTCCACATCCTCCTGAAGGGCGTAGACTTGCATCTGTGGTTTATTTCAAAGACAAATTGTATTATTTGGGTGGATATCAGAATCGAGTTGATGTAAGAAGATCGAACAAAAGTCCATGAAATAATTTATTCAGGTTTTCATAAATGGAAAATGGCAAACAGGACCTGCTTTTCCTCGTCCAATTTATAAAGCTCAAACAATAACATGCGATGAAATTTTATACGGTCACATTATAGCATATTCATTATTGTAATTATGGATATTCAGTTATTGATGGTCATGAAAGTACAAAGATATATCGATTATCAGACGATGAACGGGAATGGATTGAAATTGGAGAGATTTCAGAAAGACGAATTTCTTTCGGAGTTGCATCGCTAAATGGAAGAATTTACATAACTGGAGGATGGAAGTCGTTAATTGTGTATGATAAATAATGTATCATTATATATTTAGTTACCCTAATGTATTCAAGTCCTGTTTATGTTTCGATTCTTCAGCTCCAGTTGACAGTCGATTTTCTCGAATCTCTGATATGAATTATGTAAGACATCATCATTCGCTAATTGTCGCTAACGGGAAACTGTATGCAATCGGAGGGTGAACTGAGATTTTGCATACCTTTATACGAAATATTCGTTAACTTAGATTTCGAAATTTCTTTTAGAACTTGGAATAATTCAATCGAGGAATACGATCCACGAACGAATAAATGGCGAGAAGTCGGAGAAATTAATTTGCATAAAATGTTATTTTATCGTAAGAAATTATGTTGAAAGCTAAGTAAGAGACTTTGAAATTATTCGCAATAATTTAGTTTGTTATCGAAATAATGGTGAAAATGAAGGAAGAATATGTTTATTCAATTCATCTACCTGCTTAGTAGAAGAGATTGCAAAATTCCACAATTGGTATTGGTCATATGAAGTAGCAACTACACAGAATAAAGTAAACTCTTATGTTCGTTATTTTGAATAATTTCTTGTATTTCAGATTTTTGGAATTAGCTCATTTGAAGGTTCATTCGAAATATTCGACTTGAATGCTCGACAAATTTCAAGAGGTCTTATCAACAAATTCATGAATGATCGATTCAAAGAATTTTACAGGTCCAGATCCTCCTGAATGGCGTATTGATGCATTTGTGGCTTATTATAAAGATAAATTGTATTATTTGGGTGGGTATACGAATCGAGTTGATGTAAGAAGATCGAACAAAAGTCCATGAAATAATTTATTCAGGTTTTAATAGATGGAAAATGGCAAACAGGACCTGCTTTTCCTATTCCAGTTAGATGTGTTCAAGCAATAATACACAATGAAATTTTATACGGTCACATTATAGCATATTCGTTATTGTAATTATGGATATTCAGTTATTGATGGATGGAAGAGTAATAAGACATATCGATTATCAGACGATGAACGGGAATGGATTGAAATTGGAGAGATTCCAGAAAGACGAATTTCTTTCGGAGTTGCATCGCTAAATAGAAGAGTTTACATTGCTGGAGGAGACAAGTCGTTAACTTTGTATAATAAATAATGCATTATTATATATTTAGTTTGGGAGTATATAAATCTTGTCTATGTTTCGATCCCTCAGCTCCAGTTGACAGTCGAATCTCTCGAATCGCTGATATGAGTTATGCTAGATATCTTCATTCGCTCATTGCCGCTAACGGAAAATTGTATGCAATCGGAGGGTGAGCTGAGATTTTGCATATCTTTATACCAAATATTTGTAACTTAGATTTCAAAATATCGACAGCCGATTCAACCCGATAAACTTCTGTAATGTCATTGAAGAATACGATCCACAAACGAATAAATGGCGAGAAGTCGGAAACAGTGATATAAAATAAATCTTGGTTATAATAATCTCAGATTTCATATAGAAGTTTATTCAATAAAATGAAATAATAATGCAATTTCGATGCGCATAATAAAGATAACTCTCGAATACATCCAAGACTGACAAGGGAAAATTATAACTGAAATAAATATTCCTTTTAATCAGGGTTGTACGAACTGAACTGAACTTCGAACTGCTTGGGTTCAGTTCAGGTTCGATCGCGAAAATTCTTCAGTTCAAGTTCGAGTTTCAGACAGCTCTGATCTTGTCATTTATTTTCCATTATTTGCGATAATATCACTACTACTTATATTTCATCCCCTTACTCAATTTAGACTTTTATTTTTCTATTATTGAAAATCTGTTGTTTCTTTATGATCGAGTTCGGGCTCCTTGTATGGTTTTTATTCCTTCCCTTGTAATGTTATCTTCTCTGCTAGCCATCGGTCACCTTTTCTGTTTCTCGTCTCTCTCTTCGTTCTCTATGCTCTCGCGTTTCCGTATATTTGCCTTTGGGGTCTACCAGCTTGGTGTCTTTCTCTCTTCTTTACCATTCTTTCGTTTTTATTTTTCTCTCTCCGGTCTCTCTTCATCGATTATTTCCGCACCACTTTTGTACAGCTCCAGAAACTTTTGAATTGCAGCTTCTATAGTTTCAAGTTCAGATTTATTTTGTAGAATTTAGTTTTTTCACTTCGAAAAATCAATCTCATTTAGGCTTGTAAATTGCATCCACCTATGATTTATTTGCATCATAACATTCAGATTTATATTTCTTTTCTAATGCACTAATCTTTTGCATTCTGATTCATCAGTCATTAGCGGCGTGAGGGGGTCCTTCTCCTATTTTGTATGATTCATTCGGAACTTTTCTTTTCCGTCTCCCTGATTCCAATACTATTTCTTCTAAATACTATCTTCCACTTTGTCAATGCTCACCTTTATAATTCTATTTATCAGCTTTTTTCTTACTTATATAATTTTCAGATTTATGAAATTGCATTTGATCGATGGTAGAGTGAGGATCAACTATGTTTAATTTTATTTTATTCGATGCTCTATTATTCTACCTTTGTGGGAGGGGCTATGCAGATTTGTGGGCCGAAACTGAACGAATGCCAGATTTACAGCAGGTAGACTTCATCGACTATTTGAAGTTTCAAAGTTATATTTGAAAAACGCATAAAGTTTATTCAAATTCATTTCGATTATATTCATATAAAAGTTAGCTTTAGTGGCGCGCCTTATGCGGTCGATACACTGTGGCTAAGGCGTATATGGAAGATTCGCTGGCGAAGGTATTTGGTTAAAGCAGTGCAGTTACTAAATGACGGACTCGATAGTTAGGGTAATAAGGATAAGCTTGGGTAGGGTTAAATTGTATGAGAAAAGAGGAATAAAATGTCCGTCAAATAGTGGCTGTTTAAAAGTAGGCAGAGCATATGAATTAGTTGCAGATTACCGTGTTCGCCCCGGTGGACGATGTGTTTACCTATAACCCGGATTACAGAGCCTTAGATCAGAAGGAGACTCTCAGTCATATTGGTCAGTTTTGAGCCTTGTATTTCATTTAGCGCTAGCAACAGATAAGGTATTTGACAGGTAAACTACGTGTAAACTAGGTCATACTTTACCTTAGGTAAGGCATAGGTACAGACTTTGAGAAATTAGGGAAGATACACGTACGATTTTCGGTACTTGAGCAGCCCTGTATTTCCTAGGTCTTTTATTTTATACATCTCTTTTATTGAAGGTCTTGTAACTTATCAAACTTGAACTATATGAGCACCTTTTTTAATTTTTCATGATATGCATCGAATAAATTAAATTTGAAAAAGTACGAATTTTAGTGGATACCCAAGTGGTTGAGATAAGTCAAGGCAAGAAATGGGACAAAACAACGTTGGTTCGATCTACGATAAATTCTGGCTACATCTACGTGACTCAATTCGAAAATAACCCTGGGAATTTCGTGAGTTTTCGGGAAAAATGTCCATTTTAATGCTTTATTAAATTATAGTCGTATTTCGCGAACGCTGGTATGTTGTGCAATCATTTCTCGAATCAGTGGGGCATTATTTCTGGCGATCAGTATCTCTACAAGGTCTCTATTTTATTAGAGCTCAAAAAATTCGAATACAATTTAGATTTGCACTCCAATAGGTCATCGACCTTATCCTGGGACTGCTTTATCATTTATCAGGGATGATGATAATGTTATCTTCGAGGAGCGACAATATAATAATCGGGATTTGAGGTTTTTCTTTTGAAATAAAAGCATTCTTAAAATGATCTAACTTAGTGAACTTCGTGATATTCTGAACCGAGTTCCCGACATCGCGTTAGTTATATTCGGAAGTTCAGCCTGGAATGGATTTCACACCTTCTTCCTGCCAACCAACAATGCATTTGCGAAGGTGAATAAATTGAATTATTTAACAATGTTTTCTACCAATATACTTTATAAATAAAAAAAAATTAATTTGGATTAAGCACTGCCTAAGAATGACGAAGATCAGGGTTGGACGGAAATTTATGCCTGAGAGAGTACCTCACTTTCTCTGCTCCATACGCGCTTGCTTTTTTCTCCCCGTTTTCGTTCATCTAATTTTCGAGAATACGGAAAAAGAGAAAGAAAAGAATATGCCCGTGGAGAAGAGAAAGAGATGCTCTATCACTCGCAAATTTCCGTCCAGCCCTGATGAAGAGATCCCTAAAAATAGTGCGCATTCTTGTTCAGGTGATCGATCGAAATCGCATCGATCGTGAAGTGCTTCTGGCGCACGTGACGGGGATGAACCGAGTGCTGTTCACGTGGCCGTGGATGTACGACGGCGGAATGCACTACTATCCCTCGATTTGGTTCTCGTCCAACATCATCGAGGACAATTTCAAACTCAGACTCGTCATGAGGAATATCACCGACCGACGCACCGGCAAATATGACCGTAAGTCCGTTCTTTTTTCAGAATAAAGTTATCTGAGAAAAATATGGATGTTTATCAATCTCCTAAAACTTGCAGTTGTTTCAAAGCTTATGATTTTATGAACTCATGTTTATTTCTTTACAAATCTGTAATTTTTGTTTCAAAATTTAGACGTTTTTCAAGACTTGTGAAATTTAGTGTATGCCGTATCAGAAGTGTATGAAAGATATTCTCACTTTCTCCGAGGCTCCGTTTGGGCCAAGATTCTTGTCCCGAATATCCCCGTCCAAAATGGGGTTGTGCACATTATCGATACGGTGTTGGGCATAGTTTCTGAGACAATCGACATGCAGCTAATGGCGAATCCAAAGACTACAACTCTCATGCGATACATCAACACGATCGGACAGATTGTTAGGAACTACTTTTCGGCGTCAGGTAAAAAGTTGTTAAATTCGAATAAATTTGATAATCTTCGATAAAGTGCGGGAAAATGTAGTAGAGATATTTTTGTGAAGGTGCAATTTTTGTTCCTCTTTCAGGAGGACTTGTGACATTTTTCGCTCCGTGGAACGAGGCGTTTGAAAGGATTCCGGAACAAATTGAGCGACGGCTTCTCAGGGATCGAATTTGGCTGGAACAAGTAGAAAGCTACTGTATCTTCTAAAAAAAGCACGATTTTTAGATTCTAAAACTGCACATAGTTCCCGCCAAAGAATTGACTTCGGATGAGATAACAAATGAAACCATCATCAATACGGTCGATAATATGCGACAATTATACTTTATCAGAGGCGAATGGCCCATCAATAACATCAGTGAGTTATTTGTCATTTGCTTGACAACTCATTATTCATAGAAAATTGCTCTAAGTTTCTATTTTATATTTCAACTAAAAATACAAAGTTCTTACTAAACTCATTGATTTTAGTTTGAAGCATGTTTTATCTAATTTGGAAACTTGGAAACCGCGAGACCACGAGACATTGAGAAATAGTGTAGAAAAAGAAAGTCTATCATCTCTCCATACCCTACCCTAACCCTCTATATTATTTCGCATATATCTCGTGGTCCCGCGGTTTCCAAATAGCCCCTAATTTGATTATTTTAGCATACTATGTGATCGGAGGCGGTATAAAAACAGCTATTATGATGGAGAATGTAGCCTGCACGAACGGAATCATCCATTACATAGAGCGAGTGCTCGGAGTGCCCTATCAATCGCTCTGGGAGATTCTGCGCAACGAAACCAAACTACAGTACGGCGACCTTTCTCTCGTACCATTTCATATTCATTACGATTTTAGACGATCCTATGAGATGCTGAATAATTTACAACTTCGATACGCATTGGACCCTTGGCAAGTGCTGACTCCTGAGCAGAACTTTACATTCTTCGTCCCAACAAATGAAGCCTGGGATAAGGTAATTAAATAACTGAATGACCCTAATTAACTCGAATTGATCAGGTCTCACCAGCGCTAAGAAGTCGTATGAACGATGGTCATCACTGGTTAGCGCTTCAATACGTCTATAAACGGCACATTTTGCAAGGACAGGTATTGAAAAGCCTCAAGTTTTCTGGTGAAATTTCAAAGTTTCAGGCTTTAATGTATACGGATCTAAGAGAACGAACTTATGTGATGATGAATGATGAAAAAGTCGTCATACGGAGGAGGGGACGATGTAAAAACGTTCATTTCCTTAGAAAATATAAGATTGCGCATTTTCAGACTTTGAATTATTCTGGCCTCGAGGAAACCGGGTTGCTAGAGTTATTGAGGGTGGAGAAATTGCCGGTAACGCTTATTTACTATTATCAAACGTCTAAGCTATTTAAATTACCATAAATCAAATTTGTTTGTCAGGAATCAACGGCTACATGCACATGATCGACAATGTGTTGATCTACGAGCCAGATTTACGCGCCTATGGTTGCAGAGCCCAGCCAAATGGGTTGATTCTACTCATCACTTTACTTTTCTTACTCCTTAAACCAGGAATAGGTTGGCCTATCAATATCTTTCACTTTGCTTTAATTCAAAGATAGACGATTTTTAACGCATCATTTTTTTCTTCGAAGCTATTAGGACATATCACTTATTTACAATGATCTTAAAATTTCCCATGATTTAATTCATCATTTTACGTGCCGTATCTCGACGTTTTTCACTTTGCATTTAATTCACATACGGGTTATTTAGCATATTTCCAGGTTCTATGTCGAAATCACTTGAAAATCTGATTTTCCGCGTTTCAATAGATACTGTGTATTTTCTGAGATTTTTCCTTCCTTGTATATTTTTAGGAGTTCGAAATAAATTCAAGTGTGTCATCGAATTTTCTTAGAGAACATGCCACCCCTTAAAAATGGCAGAAGAAAAATATAAAACGAATGAAGTGGTGATAAAGTGATGATAACTTGAGAGAAAAATTCGGTAGCTAACCATTTTCTCTATTCTTCTCGGTTATAATGATTTCAATGACATTGACCGAGAGTGCCTGAGTTCGGAAGGGCTTCCCCCTTTCACAAATTCGAGAAAACAACCATAAAACGACCAGTTTATCAATTTATCAAAGCGTCTACTGCAACGATTTTTCTTTTAAATGTCTATAGTTTTGTAGTCCTCGAAATTCTGAATATTTCGGTGTAAAATGTCTTATTTTGATTTAGATTTAAAGCTTATATTCCCGGAGATGATTAATGCTAAGATTCTCACTAATACATTGCAGTTTTATCGCTCTAAGTGTTAAGACTTAGAAACTATTGATGAAATGTGTGATGAAAGACGAAAATAGAACATGGTTTTGTTAAAAATGAACAAGTTTTTTTTAATCATAGCAGAAAAAATCAATTTCTTGTCCATTTTTATGACTATGTTTATGTTCCATTCATCAAAAATTCCAAGTATTCCGCATATTTCATAGTGACTCTTGTCCTTTCGAGTGCTGAAAAAGTTCAGATCCAAAACGATTGTGGCTATGATTCATTATCGATATTTTATTTTATGCATTTTTGATAGGTATTTTTTTAAAGTTTATTCACTCTTTACTTGAAAATCGAAGTATGTCGCTAGCCCATCAAACCAATTGCGTCAAAAGTCCATGAGCGGTCATATGAACATTCGAGATTGTTGTGCTTCCTGTATATAAAATTTCTATCGTTTATCTTATAGATTCTTGAAGTTCTACCGATATTTTCTGCAAAACTTAGCACTTTTCTACTTATCTTCATGAAGATGGTCTTCTCTTGCTTTTTAAAGGTCAACTTTGAAATGTATGATGAAAGTTGATAGGCGATTTTATCAATACTTTGAAATTGCACTGCAAACACACCCCCGTATATTTTTCGATTTGCAAAGAAACTCTGTGTCGTTTCTAGATTGAATGGTTAAAGATAGGCAGAATAGCATAGTCTGAGAATTTCACCTATGCATTTATGATAAATCATGAACGATTCACGTGTTAAATAAATAGAAAAAAAACAACAAAGTTAACGATCGGAACGATTTTATGGTATTGCCGATTCTGACCTTATATAAATTGCTTTTTGACTCATTTTTCAGTCATCTTTCTCATTTAGAAAATTATGAAATTTCATGCCTCTATTATGATCGTCAACAGAACAAAGTTCATAGCGTTTTTCATCAAACAAGTCCAACGCCCTTAAGAATTCAGTCATGGTTAAATTTAATTGCAGGTCATTTTTTCTAGGCTCTAATGAACCTAACTTGGGAATTTTATACCGAATGCTGCCATAAATTATCGATCATTATGTGTGCCTGAATTTGAAAATTTTCGATCTCTATGTGATCCTTGAAAATTCTTGCTAGAATCTCTAGTTTCTAGCCCATAAAATGGCCGCGATATTTCATCTTCACTTGTCCCCCTCGCAATGACTTCATTCAGGGGTCGAATTTCACTCTACTCCCGATTTTCTTGCAAGGCAATCCGGAAGTGTCTTGCGAATTATACGGTAATCTCGCGTTTGCAAAACTCGTCTTATAAAATTAAAATGTCAGGTTTCAAAAATAGCTAAAATACAAGGACGAATCGGGATTCCTGTTTCTTATCAATGCAATCATCGAGTAAGAAGGCTAGCACATTACAAAGAGGCTTTTCCACACTTATGCCTGTTTCTTCACACTATGTTCTTTAGGGGACGAGGAAAAGTGTGAGGGATTATCGCTAAAATGCCTGATAATTCAAGTTTTTCGACATTTTTGCGTGCGACAATTCTCAAGTTTTAAGGACCATAGTATATTCGCTAGGAGTTGAGTGGTTAGTACCAAATGCGTCAATTTCAGCTCAAGCCTCCTGAGTCTGAGGTGGGCGTTTGGGTGAAGATCCTTTTTCAGACACCATAAAACCACTTATTTCTCATAGCATTTGTAAATTCGGGTCGGTCGAAATTTCTCCCTATGCTATTTTTAATTTTAAATTGAAAATTCGAAGTCTTTTATTCCTCTAGTTTTAATTCATACGCTCTATGACGGCTCGTAGAAAAAGACACCGGTTTTTTTTCTTTTCTTCTCTTGCTTTCTCATACTATTTCTTAGAAAACCCGGTATCTTTTTCTATGATCCCTCTATGACATATGTAATGGTTCTGAATTTTTACAAGTCCTGTCTATTCAACTAGAAACTATTTTATACTTACAAATTTTTCAAACTTTCGAAAGCTTACGTATTTTATGCTCTCTTGCAAACACATGAAAGACTTACGAATCCTTTTGCAAATATCAAATTAGTCATTCATTCATTCGTTTGTTTTATTATTTGAGAATGATACCATAGAATAGCTGTGACTCCCGTAAGGCACGTCGCTATTGATAAAGTAATGCTAAAACATTTAACCTCCCATTCTCTTATCACTAATTCTGACGCTTTATATAAGCAAAAAGACACGAATTTCGTGGATTCACTAGAAAACTCAGTTTTACGCTTGATTTTATGGCTTATCACTTAGAAGTTTTTGTTACCATTCTTTAGCACTTGTAAGATAAATTTAAAATATTTCCACTACTTATCTTGTTTTGTCTTCTTTAGTTTCTATTTTTACATTGACCTTCTATTTCCGGTCGTGCTTCTCATTTTACCACTTTGGGCTTTACGCCTTCATTTAAGGCTAGAATTTCATCGTTCCTATCGCAAAATTTCGCAATTTTTTATTTATTCATTTTGAAAGGTACAAATTTCAGATTTAATTCAAAATTGACTATGGCTTATTTGTTGGTTTATGTGGTATTCCTAGGGTTTGCCCTGAGGAATATTGTCAATGCAGATTGTGGCTGCGGACCTAAGTGTGTGATCTTCACTGATGACATGAAATGCGCCAGATGCTGCACTATGTCCGTCAAAAGGAGATCTCTATCCTCTGTCTCAATTAGTCAAGAAGAAAGTATTCTAACTGAAAAAGTCAATCAGAAAGTGAAACAGGTAAATTTCTCAGCCATCTTTAAAAAGCTTTGATTTTTTACATTACTTTTCAAGAAATTTGATTTTTATAAAGAAATTTTCAAAACCATGATTTTCTTTATTTCAGCATCGATTTTTGCTTCCGTCATATCAGAAAGACTATCGTATTCCCATGTGGCTGCAAGAAACTTCTAATTCTCGACAAAATTACGATTCTTCTCTATTTTCCCGAGGGAACTACCGACGAGTTCACAAAAGACGACATCGCATTTCGAACGCCTCGAAATACCGACTCCTTTCCCAAATGTTAAGGCTCTTTTCATCGTAGCTCAATTTCAGTTTCTAACTTAGGTAGCATTGTGTACTTTTCATGAAAAGAATGCATAATTTTCTTGAATTGTATGCGATTACTCTCTAATTTATTTCGAGTTTCTAGTTTCCTTAGGAAATTGCTTTAATTTGTGACGGGTTTCAAATGGATTGATCTCAGTTTTTTCATCTTATTTATTTTCCTTTTCGAAAACTTGCTTGATTTCCACAAAATGAAAAAGGGGTTCAGGTTGTGTTGTCTGATGATCGAGTCTCTTGCCTTATCATATCATTTTCCCCGAGTCGGACATAAAGCCTCTGGCTTTAGGCACATTTTTATCGTAACCAAAATTTGGTGTGATTTCAGACTTAATGAACGAGTATAAATGTCTCAACCGAAAAATCAATTTATTGATGATTTTATAACAAACAAAACAATGAAGAGGAACGAGAGTGAGAGTGGTTGGCATACGAATTAGAGGTAAAGCCTTAGAGAGGAGGAGTACCGTATGCCAATGCTCTCAGGAAAGGAAGTGCCGAATGGCGCAATAGTAGTGCAATGGGTTTAGCGTTTGCCTCCCACCATTCCGGGGCCGGACTTCTTCACGTTCTTCGCGGCCTTCTGCTGGGCTTGCTTCGGTTGGGAAGCCTTCTTTTCCTGCAAAAGCTCAAAGCTTGCTCGAGTTCAATATTTTGCAAAAAAAAAATATAATGATGTTTTCACTTTCTTCCCCACTCACAATTATAATCTCACTATTTGCTCATCGTAAATTGCAAAACATCTGATAAAAATGAGTAAAATCATGTTTTCCCCACAGGAAATGCAATATCATCAATTTTTTGTCTGATGTCATTTTTGGTGAAAAGTTCATCTGTCAAACTCGAACAGAATAACTCTGCTCATTTTTGGAGAGCACTTTTCGAATAAAAATGAAACCATTTTGATTTTGCACCAATTCGACACTCAATCTGACAGATATCACCAGATTGAGCTCTAATTTGGTGCATCATTTTCTCAAGTCTTATTTTTTATTATAAAACCCACCTTGTTAGCGGCAGCCTTTGCAGCGCGAGCGGCCTTGTTGGCCTCCTTCGCGGCTTTGGTAGCCTGAAAATACAAAAAAAAAATAAGAAATATTTTTAAAGATAAAAAATCAGTTCGTTTCGTTTTTACTTTTTTTTTTAAATAAATTTTTGTACCTGGTCCCTTTGCTGTTTGCGGAACTCGACCGTCTGGTTTCTCTTGGCGAGCAGCGCCTCCAGCGAGAGGCCGGACACGGGGCGATTCGCGATCTGAAGATTTTTAATTTTATTTAAAAATTGGTATGTGTTAATTTTACCTGAATAGTCTTCTTGACGCGCTTCTTCTGTGCAGCCTCCTGGCCGTGAGAGCCCTGAAATAGAATAAATTAATTTTCAGATAATTAAAATTTCAATTTTATTCCCCTCACCTTCTTGTTCTTGATTCTGTAGAGGACGGTCCAGCGGATGTCACGCGGGTTGCGCTTTAGCTTCTGGCCCTTCAGGCATCGGGCCGAGAGGAAAATCTGCACCTGAAATTTCAAATTTAACTATTTTAGAAGAATATTCTTTCTTCAAAGAGAAAGAAAAAACTTGAATGTTTCAAGTTGAATTTGTCCTTACTTTTCCATCAGCTCGAACGACGCGCTTGCCGTGCCCGGGGTGGATCTTGTAGCCGGAATACACGCACGTTTCGATTTTCATCGCTACCCTGAAAATTTTAAATCTCCAAAAATTTCAAAGCCCGAAAAAGAAATCAACTTTTCCAAAACGATATTTTAAACGCGATTTTTCAAAGCCCGCACAGCAAAAAAGACAGTTGACTTTGACAACAATCGATAGAAAATGACAAGAAGCAATTACAGAGCAATTATCGAGAAAGATAATTGCCGATAACCGAGGATAATTGCTCGAAAGCAGCGAAAATGCAAAGAATCGAGCCTAAAATTGGAGGGAAAGCGAAAGAGAGAGCGTGTGAAATGAAGAGGGAGAAAGGAGAAAGAACTATCGTAGCGAGACCGCTGTTTACGCCTCTCTAAAGCTGAGTTTCCCAAAAATGGTGGATTTTTGCGATTTTTCTTGTTCCATAGATTGCCCAAACTTTTCCAAACCTTCTAGAAAACTCCTCTAGCACCTCTAGAACGTAATCGATTCATTGATTTCCTATCAGTTACTTTTAGATACTTGAGAATTTTCATTTGTTTATTTTCTCCAGATTTTTCCTTTTCTTTTTCTTTCGATATGATTTATCTTCTTCTAGAATTCCTTCCCAAACAATATTCTGGTTCAAAAAGTATAATTTTTAAGAAAAAATCGGAATATTGTTATTTTCTTGCTCGTGGAATTTATTTTATTTCTCAAAACAACTTTTTAATTTGCGATATTCAGAACTTGCGGTTTTCATTCGAAAGTAAGACAGGCAGCCGAAATGCTGATCCCCAAGTCGCACCGCCGCACGATTTACGAATACCTGTTCAATGAGGGAGTTGCCGTCGCCAAGAAGGACTACAATTTGAAGACGCACCCCAACATCGAGGGTGTCACCAATCTCGAGGTCATCAAGGCACTCAAGGTAACTAACTCGAGAGATGATTACTCTAATCAAAACGAATAATTAATTGCCTCCACTAATTATCTTTTTTCCTTCCAAAATACATCGAAAGGTTGAAAATTTCTCGATCGAAATTTTCTCTGACCGAAGAGAAACTTGTATTTTTTCTGATTAAAATTCAAGAACTTAAACATAAAATTTTGCAGAGTCTGGCCTCTCGCGAGCTCGTCAAGGAGCAGTTCGCCTGGAGACACTACTACTGGTACCTCACCGATTCGGGCATCACTTATTTGGTGTGACATTTTCTTTTTTTTTTAGAAAGAAAAATGTTGATTTTTTTTTTTAAATAAAAATAAAATTCAGCGCGAGCAACTGAACCTGCCCCCGGAAATCGTGCCTCAGACGATCAAATCGAAGCCGCGAGAGGCTCGCATGCCCGCCATCGACAGACCGTCCAGGGGTACGAACATTTTTTTTTATCTTTATAAAAATTGATAGGAATAATTTTGAAAATATCTATCCTCTTTCAAGAAAACGCCGAATTTATTTTACTTTTCAAGGAAAAACAACATTTCCATAACTCTTGAAAGAAAGTAATAGTAATATTTTTTGTTTAGTTTTAAAGAAGAAAAAAAATGTATTCTTTATTTTGATATGGAACAAGACGTTCGAAATGTCTATTTTTGAGAAAATTATATTATTTGAAGGAGAAAATCTTTATCTTTATTTCTATACGTTTGCAGGCCCCCGCAAGGAAGGCGACCAGCAGGAGTACCGAACGGCCGCCGAAAAGGCGACGGAGGCCGGCCCTGGTGCGGCGCCCGTCTACAGAGCCGGATTCGGCCGCGGAGCCCCCGCTCCTCAGTGAGTCGTCCATCCTATGGAGCCCTCTCCAACCTATGGAAGAAGACCTCTCCAACCCTCCTCCAAAACAACCCACTGAGAATAAACACAAGTCTAATTCCCCCCACTTCCTTTTCTCTTTCTATTTTTGTTATCTGACGTTTCTTCGTTGACTTCTCTCAACGCAGAGATTGTTTTGTTGTCGCTGAAAACACAAAATAAATAAATTGTTATAAAATGAAAACGCGTGTTTTTCTTCACATGTAAAGTGAATGGGGAAAGGATAGAGATTTTGCATGTGGTTGCCATGGTGATATGGATATTCGCCGCTAAAGGCTAACGATTTGCATGGTTTTCTAAGACTTTCCAAGTTCTATTAGAAGTTTCTAAAGGTTGCCGAAAATGGGAACCAAGTCTGGGTCAACGACGAAATGGACTCTTGCTCTGTACGAAAACTCGCTTCGACTCTTCACCCACAAAAATATAGTTTGTCTGGCGGATTTGCACGGAGATGGCGATACGAAGCTAATTGCTGCAAATATTGGACCGTCCAAGTAAAATTTGCAAATCTTCAAAAAATCTTATGAAAAATTATGAAAAACATTCGAACAAGTTTCAGATTCAACATGAGACTCAAGGTCTACAAAGCTATTTCCGTCATAGCAGAAAGTGCGTTGGCAGATCCTCCCATAGCAGTCTTTGCGTTTATTAATGAAAAAGCAAGAAAATTTATATAAATGTTTTTAAGTAAAGTAAAATTTAGACATCTGTTCCTTCGTTAGCTCTTGCTTCAGGCTCGTCTCTACTGATCTACAAGAATCTGAAGCCATTTTATAAAGTTAGTCGAAATTTTAAACGGAAAAGTGGCTTGCTGTATTATACGTCGCCGAAACGCCGACACCGTCTGTATTGGACAGCGGATTTTAGAATGAGAGAGTGTAGGTAAATGGGAGAAATAAGAAAAAAGACGGTGTCGGTGTTTCGGTGGTGCATAGTGCAGGAGGCCGAAAAAGATGTGTAAAATTTATAGTTCACAACCCCGTCTTCAAAAGTGAATAGAGTGGAGGAAGAAGTCTGGGCGCGAGCACAGCAGTCCGACTTTTCATCCAACAAACTAATTGCTGTTCTAAGGCAATTGGCTCTGGAAATCTCGGTGAAGAATCTAAGTGCCATATCCCAGACGCTTCTCACACTGCCTGAGGATGAAAGAGATGCATTTGTGCAGAAATACGCCAGCAAAGGGCTATCGAATCCAGTAAGTTCGAAGAATATTCAACACAACACATTTCGGACATTCAAATATCACAACGAAAGAAAGTTGATAAGGAAGGAAAGCAAAAGTCGATAATAGTATCTTACGATGAGAAAATGTAAGGAAAAGTGCATTTTTATGCTAATTTTCGGCCCCCAACTGAGGTACTGTAATTCGAATCGGAATAAGAATGAGCAAATGCCGATGCTCTATCGATAAGAAACATTATTTGCTAGCATTTGTCATATTAATTTTCATCACATCGATCTCAACATAGATGAGGGGGCCTAGTTTTTTCTTAAGCAAAAATGTGAAGCTCTCGAAGGCTTTGGCCAAATGGTCAAAATTGTCAAATTTTTGCTGATTGACTTGCATATTGTTCTCTGATATTTATATTATGCATTTACTCATTTCTTTAGGATTTTTAAAAATTTTCCAAAATTATATCATTCAGTCGACAATAACTTGCGTGACAACGATGAAGAGGTCGTCTGCCGAAACGTTGGACGTGCTGATTTGCGGCACTGAAAGAGGCCAAGTTCATGTCGTTGATAGTCAGGCGTTTTCCGTCGTAATGACCTACAAATTACAATGGATACCTTCTCATCTTATTGCTTTAGGTGAAATTTTGATTCAAAAACTAAAGAAACGATCACATCTTAGGCACTTATGACGTCGAATACCGTATTTTTGTGGTTACAAGGAATGGAAAGATCTATTCCCTGAGTCGTGAAGATCAAACTTGTTCTGAAAGTGCCATCATCGAATGCAATTGCCCTATCGTCGATCTAGTGATTCACAATCGAAGTGTAAGGCTTTTTTACTTTGATATTTTTATTGATAGTCATTTATTTTTAGCAGGACTGCAAATGTTTAGACACGCATAACGAGATAGTGTGTCTTTTCGAGAAAGAGAAAAGAGCATGCTATTCCTATGTTCTCTCGAAAATACACACTATCTCATTGTGCGTGTATACCCCCGCACGTGTCTAAATATTTTACAGCTCTGATTTTCAGTTAGCCGTAGCAAATACCGATAAGACTTTATCGTTTTTCACGATGAAAGGCCGGAGGTTGAATCGAATTAAAATAAACGAAGAAATTCGGGCTCTGGAGCAATTTGTCTACGTCGCTAAACAACTTACGGGAGTAATTGTGCAGTTAGAGTCTGAGGTCTGTAAAATACGTCTTTTTCACTTACAATTAGACAATTTATTTTAGCTAAGAATTTACAACGAACATTACCTCTTGGACGTAATCACCTTTGATAAGCCAATCTCTTGGGTGAAATATGGTGAATACGGCAGAGAAGACGGAGCACTACTTGTCGGAAACAAGGGTAATTAAAGCAACTAATTTATGTTAATCAGTCAACTATTTTAGAGGGTGGATTATCGATTAGGTTATTCAGAAGAAAAGCGGCATTTGAAGAGAAAGTAGACGCCGAGAAAGTCCCGCGAGCACATGCTGTCAAATTGAGAATTCCAAAGAAAACGCGAGAGTTCATAGATCAAAGTCTCAGAGAAAAGGATAATTACAATAATATCAATCAGGCAAATTAATTCATATCCTTGATTAACCAACTAAATTTCACATTAGGTCTATCAGAAGGACGCTTTTCTGCTGAAATATGAGACTACGAAGAGATTTACTGAAATTGCCCAAGTTTCAACTTCTGTGAGGTAGATCTTCCAAGTCTTTGAGTTTTTCCGACTTTGCGCATTTTAGTCAAACTGCTACTGCCCTACCAATAGATATGACTGTGGATGTGAACGGATTTGGGCCTACTTTCAGACTTACCGTACATTTGACGTCTTCTGCGTAAGAGATATTATCATTTTTAAAACTTTATTAAAGGTTTCAGAAAAGTTCCCCTCTACAAACACTATCTATCGCTATTATCGCCACCTTCAATGTATATTTTTTCTCAGCCTCTAATTCCAGTTCCTTTACTTATCCCTGGAAAGGAATTCACCTATACTAGTCTGGTAACTTGTCTGAATCCGGACAAGGTAAGTTCTAGATAAAATTTGATTTATATGTGAATTTTAAGGGACTTCAAGCTGATATCAAGTTGGTGTTGTGCAATGAAACTTCTACAACTCCTTTGTTAACCGTGGTTATCGCTATGCCTATCAGCGATTTGAATGTCTTAGACTAGCTCAATTCAATATTGAAATTACTAAAAACTTTATCTGATCTCATATCTCAAAATTTACATAAATTTAATAAAAACGCATCTAAACAGAAAAGACTTGGAAATTTTGTGTAAGGCACTGCACACAAAATGCACATTGGATTTTTGGTAGTTGACTAGTCAAAAATGGCAGGAAATTTTGGGGAAAATACTGCAAAAGGTGAAAAGACAAGTGAGAAATGCGAAGGAATTACTTAGACGACGAATTAGATGAGTTTCTCGATCTGGGACTGATGGACGTCGGGCTCGTATCGCAGACCGTTGTACAGTTTGTAGAAACAATCGTGGCAGTAGGGCTTGCGGTCGTGCTCCCTATAGAATAGTTTTATAAGTTTTTCCCCTTCTATTTTAGATAAGTTTAAATATTTTCTATAAAAATGAAGAAAATTTAGATCATTTGATGAGATTTTCCAGTTTCATCGAATTGTCTGTCTATTTTTAGACCTTTTACCTGTAGGTTCCATGCATAGTGAGGGCCTTTTGACAATATGTGCACATGAAGTGATAGGTGTGGAATTTCTGTGCTCTCTCCGAATTGGGGGCCAGCGCCGTCAGAATGGCGCCCTCGATTTCCTCACTGCAATAGGCGCAGACGATGGCTGGTTCGGGTTCGGGAGAGCCCTTAAAAGATTCGATGATATTTTAGCCTAAAATAATAGCCTATTCGACTTCAATCTGCAGAGTTCTTCGGGGCGTTTCGGATCTGGCTCGTTTCCTTCTGCCAGTGTCCGTCTGGCTCTCCGTCATTTCCACTCCATAGTCACGATTCATGTCGTCCACGGTAAATGGATCGAGTGGAGCTAGAAAATTCATCAATTTAATCGATCAACACCCCTCATTTAAGCGCGCATACGTTGCTCTCGTCTTGGCGGAGGGAAGTCGGGTTGAGGCGTGAGGCGCAAATGGTACTCGATTTCCTTAAAATAGATGGATCAAATTTCTAAGATGTCGACTTTCTTTTAAGTTTTACCTGCTTCTTATTCTTCTTGGCCTTGTCTCTGTTCATCGAATCTCTACCGCGTCTAAGGACTTCTGCAGTGGCGTTCACGTCATAGACTAGAGCAGCCAGAGTGTCGGTAACAGCGTTTTGCTCTGGGATTGATCAAAATGAGCCAAATCAAAAATTGCCTTGAATCTACTCTGATCATCCTTGATTTTTCCCAATTCCCTGTTCATATCGTCACTGCTGACGGCCTTCAGTCTCGTTGCGAGCCAGTCGTCATTTTCCACGATCGACATTCGTCCTGTCACTTCCATCTCCGTTTGGAATTGGCGTCGCTCGATTTTCTGGAGATCGACTTTTCTGCCAAGCACTTTCGACGATTTCACTAACCCACTGCTCATTTTTGCGTCTCAGAATCTCGGTGGTCTCTTCCACATCCCTTTGGAGGGCGGACAAGGTGCCGTTGACTACTTCGTCCTCTAAACATTACACGTGTTCTAAATTGTACGCCAAGTCTTCTAACGTTGACTGCTCTCGTCGTCGCTCTTGAAGACGGGGTTTCTGGAGACGCCCTGTCGTTCGCTTCTCCATCTGCTCACGTTTCGCTCGACCACGTCGGGGATGACGCGCTGCTCGGTGGAACGCTCTAAGGTTCACTTATCACTCTAGGACTTTATTATTTTCTTTTTATAAACTCCTCACGTTCATGATGATAGCTCCGGTCGGAGCTTCTCCAGTGCGCGCCATGCGAACTGGGCGACTGAGCAGAGGGAACCGTCATCCCACTTCTATTCCAGGCCTTTGTACCCTGAGGAAGTCTAATTGAAGTATATGAAGATTTAGCGAAAATCGCGGGACGACGATGCTTACGATGGTAGAAATCAACTTCTTCGATATTAATCATGGTGAATTCGAATCGGAAAGTGAATTTGCCTTTGCAAATAGAAGTTAGGGGAGGAAGGAAGGAGAGCAACTAACAGACTAGCAGCTCATGCAACACTAAAGAGAATGGTGCAAATATGGACGCAGCAAAGTGAAGTGAAAACAGAAAATGGAACAAGTGTGGGAAAAGGGAATGGAGAATTTTTGGGAACTAGAAGAAATTTGCTCTGATCGAAATTTCGCCTATGATTGACTGATCCTCACGAAAATTCGAGCTACTATGAAATCGTATCCACTAAAAGGTCGACTGGAGTGAGAACATCACATTTGTGAGGGAGGAGTGTAAAGAGAAAGAAAGATAAAGCGAGTAGATAGTCGCACTCTCTTCTGCCAAACGCGCTTGAAACATATGGGCCTGTCAAGCCGCATAAAGTGCCTGAATCTGAGCCTTTTTGCTAACCATTCTCATTCATTTCCAACGTGAGAGCTGACAAAACAGAGAATGAAGGAATGTCAGGACTTACACATCAATCAACCAACCAACATTTCGGTGTAATTAGTAAAGTAGCTATAGTTTCTCAGGCAAAGCATGTAAACGCACAGTAAAAACGCGCATGTTTTGGCATTTTTAATAATTTCTGGATCGAAATGAAAGTGTTTAGACAAAAAGTTTTCCGGCAATTTTTTACGATTCGGAAGCATCGCGTTACTCATCGCTTTTTCATCAAAAGAAAAAGTGCCAGAGTCTTTGCTATCCTTAAGCATTGGCAAAGTTTAAAGACGCAGAGGAAGAGCGAAAAATGCCATGCTCGTCTCCCGTTTCACAGAGTGTTGCTTCGATGTTTCAGGAAAAAACACATAACATCCGTGATCGGAGCACGCACGAAATTTTTCATATGCGCTAATATCGATCGAATCAAAATAAAGACATGGAATTTAATTTAAAGAAATAAATCTAAACAATTTTAAATGCAATTTTCGACACTTAGAGTTTTCCAAATCTTGCAAAATGTTGTATCAAAATGATTGTAAGATCACGAAGAATAAGATGATTTCAAGAATGAATTAATCTCAATTAGAAATTGACAAACTGAGGAACATAGTAGAATGATCGAATTTGGCGAAAATGTATTGATTTGATAAGGGTAGGAATTTGGAGAACATTGTCGAGGCTGGATGGCACAACTCGCGGCAGCGATTGCAGAGGCAGAGCAGCGGAAAGAGGAAAGAGGTTGAGGTGTAATAGTTTAGAGGCAAAGCTAAAGAAATCAGAAATCGACGAAATATAACTACATTTCGGGAGAACACATAAAAATACGCGAAGAGATATGCTGAAGTCTTCACACAGAGTTTTGAGCCAGCTGACAACAGCCGCGAAATAGCGCCAAAATCAGAGAGATTTCAGGTTATCACAGAGAAGAGATCTTCTTCCTTTGAAATTTAGCGATACCCAAGCCGCGAATTCCTTAACCTGTCTATTTTTATCTGAACCTAAACATTTCAACTTTCAGAGTCTCGTCCTTAAATGAACGCTTTATCACATAGTCGTTCTAAGTTCTTTGAATAGGGATTTCCGGAAGTGGTCCCTGGATGAAGAATTGAATAGGGAGATTGCTCCGAATGACAATGAATGGCATGGAGCGGCACTAGGGGAGTCTGAGGTTCTACTACTTTCTCTATTTCCTAAATTAGATACAACGCACTTACCTCGATACTACTTTTCAGAATATTTACCAAATTCATGCCTCCTCTTTTATTCATAAAGCTATGCTAACCCTTGGCATTTTTAATCTTCCTCTTTTTCTCTTCTTTCTTCCTTTTGCCTTTGGCACATCGATTTCTTGACGCTTTGTCTTTTCATAATCTCTTTCCTGGACGCTTTTTGCCGTGATTCTGCAATCTCTCACCCATTCTCCCATTCCATATAGAGTCATTTGTCTGGATTCCCTTATTTTGCTCCCACTTTGTTCCCACTTATATTCCCACTCCCTCGGGAGTCTACCCTCATAATGCGGCCTGATTTGCACATCCCTATCTCAATTTCGAACTCCATCCCGGGAAAAGTTCTCGATATCTTCATTCATTTTCCCGGAAATTTCCATACTTTAGCTCAGATTACATAGTTTTAATTTCCGGACTTAAGAGAAAGTTGACCTTCATTATTTTCGAGACTTCAGGATAATGTCCAATGTTTCTACACCTAGCAGCCCTATTTCTTATTCCAACTACCCGAACCGAGGCCCATGCATCACCGACGATTTTTAGTATGTTTTAACTCGAATTACGACCTTGTAAAACTCGAACGAAACGATGATGAAGTTCTACATATAAATTTATCATGTTTGTCGGGCGTTTTGGGGAATCTGCACATTTTTCAAATTCGGCGAAAAGCGATGGAATCTTAGCCTCTGGAGAGTCAGCGAGTCACCCCATGCAATAATCCTCTCTTTAGTTTTCATTCTAAGACCTGATTTAGCGAAAAGAAGCGGAAAGGTAGTGAAATTCGGAGAAATAGCGTGTAGGAGGGAGGAGAAATTCGGAAAGTGATAGAGCTTCACGTTCTCTTGTTTTTACAAGCTATTTCTTGCGAGTCTATTTGCCACCCTCTTTGCATTCCCCATCTTGTTCTTGAGACACCCATCCACCCTTTTACCCATCCTCTCAACCCGACTAGTGGACGATTATCTATCCATTTCTACTATCTAGGCTTTTTGTCACTTCGATCTAGAAGCTATTAGATGACCAGATCGTTAGGTATTTTATTCGGATTTCATATGTTCTGGGATAAACCTGAGTATATTAGAACGAGTTGTTGAGACGAGGATCGATTTGCTTGAATGGCAGCCGGACGAAAGCAAAGAGGACTGTGCGCGGTGCAGGTCGTTAGATTGCGACATCATTTTTGCGCTACTCTTTACGGTACTTATAAAAATGCCTATTTTTCCAAAATCTGTCTATTTCTCCTAAAAGAATACGTTTTTCAATGATGATTTAGCTGGTCATAGCTTGTCTGCTGGTGCTAATCATGATCTTCTGGCTCAAAGGTGTGCTTCAATACGAAGAGTAAGGCAATTTTCACGATCTTCAAAATTTCCCCATATAAATTGCAACGTCATCATCGTTTCGCGCGGTTTTTCGAGGGTTGATGAATTTGATAAGTACGATTATTTTCTCAGTGTGTGATTATGTGTTCGACAAATCGTCTGAAGGCACATTTTCGCTGCCTTTACTGCCTCCGTCACTGCCCAAATCGCCTACGATAGAAGAGGCCTTCAACCAATCCACTAATGCTACATTTCCTTCGAATATTCAAGTACTGGAGGGAAAATGCTTAATGGACAAAATATTTGATTAAAACTAAAAGAATTTTTAGAAATTTTTTTAGATTTCCAAGATCTCAATTTTCTTTACATTTTATTCAAACTTATAAGAATTCTAATTTTCAGTGTATATACACGTTTGTCGCGGGACCGGGGCAACGTGTGAAGCTGGAATTCGATGAATTCTCGCTAGCCGGCAGTTCGGAGAAGTAATCAATTACCATATCACTCAGAAATCAAATCAATTTTAACGGGCAGCTCAAAATCGCTTGAGTTGTTTGTTTAGTGTAAGGGCACAGTGAAATTGTTGTGTACAGAGCTATGATGTAAGAAAAGAATGAAGAGTGAATTTATTTGCTAACAGGATAATTTACTAAAAGAAAAAAAATGATTTGAATTAACTTTAGCTGTCAAATCGAGTATGTCGACATTTATTCTGAGCTGAAATCGCCAGACTTCAACGTTCTCTCGTCGTCTTTGGCCGGTAGATATTGTGGCAGCATAGCGCCGCAAATTAGGATTAGGTTGGGCATATATATATATATATATATATTTTTCTTTTTTTTTGAAATCTTAGAATACCTTTAATACGAAGCAAAATATATCTTTTCTTCGTGTTACATTGCCTACATTTTGAGCTATTTTCTGAGTATCTTTTTCACAAAATTCAAAATAATTAAGGATGATAGAAAATGTATTTTAATGTTTTTTCAGCTTATACAACATTCTCGTCATCGTCTTTCATTCCCGTAGTCACACGCAGAAACGGCGTTTTCTGTTTCGCGGACGCTACTCCTTCATTTCGGATGGTATGAAAAATTGACGAGTCCTGAAGAAATTGAAAATTCTAGCCAAGTATCGGGTAGGCCGACCTATCGACAGTCAGCCATGCAGCTTTATCGTTGACTCCTCGATCAAAGAGCGAGGAGAACTCTATTCCCCTACTTATCCAGGTTCTTATCCTCAGGTACGACAAATTTGTCTAAGTCTTGAGTTCGACCTCTTGTATTCCACGCTCACTTTTTTTCTTTCCTCCTGCCTCTTTCCCCTACTCGATCCTTAAAAAGTAGGTGTGGAATACAAAAGCCCCCGAGTTCTTTACCACCCACGAGCACTCTGCGTAATTTATTTGATTACCCAATAAAAGCCTCAACCCAGAGGAAAAGAACATAAAAAAAACTAGTGGATTTAGAGAATGTACAAGTTCTATTTTAAAAGAAATAGAATTTTAAAATATGTATATATTTCAGAATTTCTTCTGTTCATATTTGCTAAGAGGTCGGAAAGGTCAACGAATTCATGTGCAGTTCCCTGACTTTGACGTATTTTTCGGTGGAGAGCAGTAATTATTTTAAAATTTATCCAAAATCTAAAATTTGCG
The DNA here is from genome assembly GCA_964036155.1 of Diploscapter coronatus. Taxonomy (NCBI): domain Eukaryota; kingdom Metazoa; phylum Nematoda; class Chromadorea; order Rhabditida; family Rhabditidae; genus Diploscapter; species Diploscapter coronatus. The sequence goes on along the minus strand of OZ038422.1, from coordinate 40,220,262 downwards.
AGAATTTAGCTGTCCTTACGATTCGGTAACAATTTTCGACGGACCCACTGCTTCTTATCCAATAATCAAGAAGCTTTGTGGTCTTCAGCAAAAAGTTGAACTCTATTCATTCGGTCATGAGCTACTTATTCATTTCAACACTACAAGACCCGCTAAAACTGATCCGAGAGGGTATTTTTCTATTATAAGCAAATCCTTAAATAGGTAAAACTTGTAGATTCGTGATGGAATACAAGTTCACCTCCGATTTCGTGAATTTGATCGATCTGTTAGATGGCCAGGAGGGTGTGACACACATTCGAGGCACTGAATGTGATTTGAGAGTTCAAAGCAATCGGGAGACGACGCATTACATCAAAAGTCCTAATGTAAGAATAAGTCGGCTTATATGTATCAAGATGTAATAATTGGAGTATCCGAATGCCTATCCAGTCAATACAACCTGCACCTATGTGATCGACGGCCTTCAAGGCGAACAGCACTTGGAAAAGGCGATTTTGAAGTTTGAATCCATAGCCGTCATCAATTCCGAGGGGATTGAATCGACTGCGTAAGTGTTTTTTTTAATGTTTTCTGGACTTATATTTTTCAGACCCTCTTCCCCAGACGATATCACTTGTCCGAGTGCGTGGGTTGGCGTTGCCATAACTGAATCTAATATGAAAGCCGTAATGTCTTCGACAGATGAATCTGTCTTCGATTATACGTTATGTGAACGAATTCCTGCAAGTATTCAAAAGTCTTATTCATCTCGAAAGAATACAAGTCTTTAGATTCTCCCCTGCTTGGTCCTTATATCAGCGAAGGGCCTAGAATGACTGTGCAATTTGGCTCGACAAATGTGCCATCGGATAACTTATCGCCGCTCGGGTTTAAAGCGCAGATAGATTTTAAGACTGGTAAAAAGACGTGGATTTTTCCTTGGATATAAATAAAGCAAATTTAGACTTTGGCATTGACGGCGAAGAGTTGGGCCATTCGAATGAATGCATGTTCAGATTCACTGGTTCGGCGGGATTCTTTAATAGGTCAGAAATCTATAAGCGTATTTTTCAAAACCCGACTCCGCAAATCGATCTACAGAAAAATAGCACATCGTTTCGAGAGAAAGTAAAAGACGAAATGTCCTTTTTCTCTCTCAATACGACACATTATTTTTCTGCGGGTCGAGTTTGGAGAAGTCTGTTTATAAGTTCAAAAAAGAACTTGTACAATTTGCAGTCCTCGATACCCAGCAAACTACCCGTTAGACGCGAATTGCACTTATTTGATTGTAGGCCAACCGAAGCAGGAAATTCTGATCTACTTTGAACAGTTCGCTTTGGCTAATGAGGAAAATAAGAAGTATTTATCTCTTGTATAAAAATTTGCAATGTTTTTTTCTAATTTAATTTAGATGTGCCGACTGGGTCAAAATTTACGATGTATACAGAGATAGCAATGGAAAAGAGGACTTGGTTCTTCAACGTAATTTAATAAAATAAAAAAAAAATCCGAAGTTTTTAAACGTTTAGATCAATATTGTGGTGGCTCATTCCCAGGTCCTGTGGTTTCTTCATTTGGAGTCCATGAAATGCGAGTTATCTTCAATTCCGACTCTGATGAAGCAGCTAACGGTTTCAAAGCGTTCTATCTCATTAGGAAGAGTCGAGCAGAGGATGTTCCAACTAAATTCGATGGTATTTAAATTAGTCATCTGGAAAACACGTCTAAGTGTTTGAAATTTAGACAAGTCGTCCTCGACTCGGTGTGGAGGAGTGATTGATGCCAGCATTGTTGGAGTGACTGGAAGCATTACGTCGCCAAATTTCCCTGTGAAATACGCGAAGAATGAACAGTGCTACTGGCTGATCAAGGCTAGGGAAAATCACAAGGTTTGAATTTTAAAAGTATAAGGAAGTTAATGAAGCTTTTCTAGATCCTATTGAGAGTAAATGAGATGGAAATCGAAGGCGAAATGAAGCCTTCTGGTATACAATGTCAAAATGCAGTCATACGAGTCAACGGAGAGGAATACTGTGGGACAGAGCTTCATCCCATTCTTCCGATTCTTTCAAATAACAACACTTTGAGAATCAGGTACACCTTATCAAGTTTATTCAATTTCAATGCAACTCCAGCTTCATCACAAACCCAGAGAAAGTCAACGGCCTCCAAGGCTTCAATTTCACTTGGACAGAAGTCAAAGTTGTTGGTTAGTTTGGAAACGTATTTAGTTTGAAAAGAATAAGTTTAGAAGAGCAACACTGTTCAACAGAAGACTTGTATCTTTGCACATATTCGAAATTATGCATTAGTTCGACGTTGCGATGCAACGGAGATGTGAATTGTGGATATGGGGTGGTTGACGATACCGATGAACAACACTGTAGGAGTTATTCATTTTTAACTCTATGCTCCAAGCTTTTGTCTATTCGCTTCATGTCGTAACAAGCTTCAGGCACGCCAATGCCCTCAATGTTAACATCGTCGTCAATGTCTTCAAAATTCTTCTTACGAAGCCAAATGTTTTCTACAGTCTTCCTGTACTTTGTCCTGTCGAGATTCAGAATCCTAACGCTGCAATTGTCGACTGTGATATAGTGTCATAATCCTTGTTGACTAACAGCTTTTTGTAAAATACTTGTCATCTTCAGGAATAAAGTTATAAAACTTGGATTGGATGTTTTTCGTTAAATTTAGGCGAAAGAAAGGAGAACTCCGCTGATATGACGGTTTTGATAGCGGGAATGGTCTGCGCTTTAATGTTTACAGGTAGAACTTCATAAGTTATCTCAAAGTGAATGACACACGTTTAGCACTCGTACTCTTCTTCTGTTTCGTATTCAAGAAAAAGTTGGAGAGAAAGAAGAAGTCAAAACGACATTCCGAATCTGCACGACGTCAGAGAGAGCCGTATCGTCAGCAGAAGCCGCTACATCGAGCCCACGCTGGGGAGTACGTTAAATTGCATTTCCCCTAAATTTTATTACAATTTGATGATACACTCAAAAATTCACTATATGAAAAGCTGTGCAAACAAACTATTCACCAGCCTTTCGGGACAATTTGCTTGATCAGAAATAGAACAATTTAGGGTATCCTCTCCAGCTACTAGTAGATTTGTACATCATGACGCTACTGGAATTTTGCCACCAGGTAAAATCTTCCTTGACAAATAAATTGTGTTAGTCAAAATTGATAACTTGTTAAAAACTAATTAGGTTATTTCAGTAGCTTTGCATCCATCTCAAACCTCGACTTCCTCAAGCAAGCGGCCTTCCGTTTCACCCAAATTAGTCGAAAAATCCAACAAATCCGAGACGCATCAAACCTTCTATGGATGATAATTTATTTATTTTCGAACAATAAATATTACAACTTAGAAAAATTGGAACTTGATCACGAAAATTGCTTACCAGTAGTGGGATATTATAAAGGGCTGCCGTGAGGAGTTTCAACATTATAGTTTCAAAATTGGAGGAGATCGGTTTTGGATAAGTGAATAAGTGGTCTTTTTTGGAGCTTAAATTGAATTTGCCAAATTATTGAGTGGAAACGATCATGTGAGTTGGGCGACGGAAGAAGCAGAACCTGAAGTGGTAGCCATTTTGGTAATCGAGTTATCAAAAATGGCGACTCTTACCATATGGCATGAATGTAGCTGGGAATGATGAAGCACAGGTAGAGGAATAGCGAAACGCACACGTGCACATTGCATTCGTTCGCTTGCACGGCTACGGCTGCTGGCTAAACTCTCTAATTGTTCTAAGTCCGAAAATTGTTATCTACCGGGAAAATTGCGATCAAAATGACTAGCAGAAGGCATTTGACCAAGTCTTTCTCATCGTCGGTGAAATTAATCACCGTATGGCCGGCGTTCTGTTGAGGAGCGTTAGTTTCAGTCATTCTAAAAAATATCTCGATAAACTAAAAAACCATATGATTTTTATCAATAGTTATTAAAAGTGAAGTTCAAAGTAAAATTATTAGGATTTAGGTAAACGTAAATTCATGAAAAATCGATATATCTTACAGAAAGATATATAGGGGTACAACGAATAAATAGTAGGACACTGAATGGTAAGATTGAGAAGGTCATAAAGAGAGAAAGAGAGGAAAAATGAGAGAAGAAGAGGAAGGAATGATGAAATAGGATGGAAATAGTGAGCGCCTATGGATGACTCATACAGATATTGGAATGCGCACAAGGCATAGTAGGACTTGTTTACTTGGAAGAATATTGATTTTCTAATAAAAGGCGAAAGATAGGGTTGCAACATCTATCTGAAGCAAATCGTAAATATTTACTATGTTAAAAACAATTGACAGAATCAAGTAGTATCTTTACCTCTTCACAATTTGTTTCTACTTTTGCAATTCTTCAAGAGAAAAAAATCAAATAACTTTCTGCACTTTTGCGTGTCATAAATTCTGCAATGTACAAAATAAATTTGTTCTTCTCCAGTATGAACAAACTTCGCTTTTTTCACCTATGTCTAATTTAGAACGAGAACCGTGCGTTCGAATTGCATTTTTCATTTTGCTTGTTCAACCAAGCCCCGCCCACTTCACACGTTGCTTTTCAGCTTCATTGTGGCCGCCGTCATAGATCCTCGAGGCTGAACGACGAATTGACCATGGATTCGAAACGATGGGCGACGTTGCTGATTCTGTTCGGCATGTGTCAACTCGAACAGGTGAACACTTTTGCGGATCAATTTTATTTTTTTGTTTTTCTATTTATATTTTTTTCATTCCAGGGTTTCTATATTCCCGGCGTGGCTCCGGTCGAGTTCAAGATGGGCGACAGCATTGAAGTCAAGGTTAGAAAAAATTTAAATAAAAAATCCCAGACTTGGAATTTTCAAGAAAAATGCAGTAAATTGACGATTTTACAAGTCCAAAAAAATGTTTTGTTTATTTTTCAGGCGATAACGTTGACGAGTACGAAGACGATATTGCCGTACGAGTACTATTCGCTGCCATTTTGCAAGCCGGACGGAGAAATTCACTACAAATCGGAGAATCTGGGAGAAGTGATGCGTGGCGATCGAATCGTCAATACTCCCTATAAGGTAAGGGCTAATTTTTTTGTTTTTAGATAAAAATTTTTAAATTCAAGGTCCAAATGAAGCACGACTTGACGTGTGCGGCTTCGTGCAAGGACGGAGTGAAAGCGAGCAAAGCCGAGGTGGCAACGCTGCGAAAACGTATTCAGGAGGACTACCACGTTCATTTGTGAGATTTGTTTCTATCTTCCTTGATTTCTTTATTTTCCAGACTCGTGGACAATCTGCCCGTGGCGACGAAGTACGTAGTGCCTTCTACCAAGGAAGAATTCTACGACCCCGGCTACAAGCTGGGATTCGTCTCTGACGACGGCAAGGTCGGAATTAAAAAGGCTATCTGAAGAACTGCATAGCATGTGAAATAGCATATAGTTAGGATAGGGTATTGGGGTGGCAGGTTTTCTTTTCCCTCACTATTCCACATGTCAATGTCATGCAGTTTGCAAGTTTCCATTAAAAATTCGAAGTTTTTAAACATTTTAGTCTAATTTCCAGATCTACCTAAACAATCACCTGGATATAGTCATGAAGTACCACGAGCACTCGCCAGGCGAATTCCGAGTTGTGGGTTTCGAGGTCCGGCCTCGGTCCGTCAAATCCGTCAATTTCAAGGAGGAAGAGGTAATTTATTTGATTATCTTTAACTATTGAAAATTTCGAGCAAAAGCATTTTTAGAACTAAGGAGAAACTTGGTTATTTTTTAGAAGAGCAAAATCTTTGGAAAGATTTTTAGAAAACATTTTTTATTATTTGTAGAAGAAGATATTTTGATTCTTTTTAGAAATGCGACGCGATCGCTGAAGACTCGCCGTTCTTCGAGTTGACAGAAGGCGAGCAGAGCATTCAGTGGACTTATTCGGTCACTTGGGAGCAGAGCGATGTACATTTGATTTGGAATTTTTAGAATTTTAATTTATTAAAACTATTTTTAGATCCCTTGGGCCTCTCGCTGGGATGTCTACCTGACAGTGAAGGCGGTCGACATTCACTGGTTCTCCATCCTCAACTCCATCGTCGTCGTCATTTCGCTTTCTGGTCACTTTTTTTAGATTTAAATTAAATTTGTATTTTTTTTAATTTCAGGCTTCCTCTCAATTTCGATCGTCCGAACAGTGAGGAAAGATATTGCCCAATACAACAGGGATGAGGAGGAGGATGACACGTTAGAGGAGACTGGCTGGAAATTGGTATTTTTATTATTGTTTCATTTTTCTGTTATTTTTCTTTTGTAAATTTTCAGGTTCACGGCGATGTGTTCCGCCCACCGCCGCATCAGATGATCTTAGTGAACTTAGTCGGAACAGGCATTCAGCTCATTGGCATGGTTGCCACTATCGTTTGTAAGAAAATTCAACATTTTTCAAATGATCAGGGCTGTAAATGATAACAATTATTTAGAGGAAAAACGCAAAAAATAAAAGTCATATTTTGCAGTCTTCGCAATGCTTGGAATGCTCTCGCCATCGAGTCGAGGCTCTCTGATGTCCGCAGCGGTTTTCCTGTTCTGCTTCCTCGGTCTAATTTCGGGCTATCACGCAGGCCGTCTCTACAAGACCTTCAAGGGCAAGAACCCCATCCGATGCGCTATTCAGGTGCGTTTTTGGACTTTGTTTTGAAGAAAAAAAAACAATTTTTAGACTGGCACCCTTTTCCCCTCTTTGATTCTGGGCTCTGGATTCGTGATTAACTTCTTTTTGATTGGAAAACACTCGTCGGGAGCGGTAACTATTTGAATTTAGCAAAAATACAAGTTTTTTTTTTTTTTTAAAGATTTGATAAACATTTCAAAATGCAAAACAGAATATCTTTAGAAGTTTCAAAAATAATTTTTTCCAGATTCCCTTTGGAACGATGATCGCTCTGTTGTTCATGTGGTTCGGCATCGACTTGCCACTCGTCTTTCTGGGATTCTATTTCGGCTACAGAAAACAGGCAAGCATGGCATTTCTATTTGACAGAAACAGAACTTATCCTTCCTGAAAGACGAAAGAAACTTGGATTTTCGAGTGAAAAAGAAAAGTTGCAATTTTCCTTTCAAAGATATAAATAAATAATCATCATTTCAGCCTTATACGCACCCAGTTCGCACCAATCAAATCCCACGTCAAGTGCCCGAACAGCCCTGGTACTTGCGACTGCTGCCTTGCACAATGCTTGCCGGAATCATGCCCTTCGGCGCCATGTTCATCGAGCTATTCTTCATTTTCTCGGTATTTGTTTGTTTTATTTTTAATCATAAAACCGCATTTTTGGAAAGTTCATATCGTTTTTAGGAAAAATAATAATAGTGATGATAAAGAAAAAGAAAACGATTTTTTTTTCAATTTTTATTCTTTTCAGGCAATCTGGGAGAATCAATTCTACTATCTGTTCGGCTTCCTGTTCATCGTCTCGATTATTTTAGCCATTTCCACTGCACAAATCTCCATTGTCGCTACTTATTTCATGCTTTGCGCCGAGGTTGGATGTTTCTCTTTAAAAAAATAACAAAGAATCAATTTTCAGAACTACCGCTGGTGGTGGCGCTCGTTCTTCGTGAGCGGGGGATCTGCGATTTATGGTACTTTTATTTCTTTTAAATAAACATAAGAAAAGTTTAAAAAATAAATCCATTTTTCTTGGAAAAACAACCATAAAGTATATTTCAGTGATGGCATACGCAGTATTCTACTACTGCACTAAATTGGACATAGAGGGCTTTGTGCCGACCTTCCTGTACTTCGCCTACTCTGCCTTGATGGCAGTCACCTTCTGGTTCATCACCGGCACCATCGGATTCTATGCTGCCTACCTTTTCCTCAGAAAAATCTACGGAGCCGTCAAAATCGATTAGATCATAAAATCGATAAGGGGCGGGGCTAGACTTGCGCATTTACTGCAATCGATGCGCATATTTTTATCGTCATTCCTTTTATGTAGCCTTTGATATTGTGTTGAATTGAAAGAATTATGATAATTCACAACATCGGGTGCTGGGAGTATGTAATGAATGAAAGATATATTTTTTGTAGTTTCTTTTCCGTCTGTAGATTTTTTTATCAAAAACTTCTTTTTCTGCCCAAAACTTGTCATTATATCGCGCAAATCGGTTAGAATTATGTGTGAGAGAGTATCGAATTTTATCATTCAAATGCTTGGTACCATTGATTTCTCATTTCCTAAGCAAAGTTAGATTATTTTTGAGAAGAAAGCGGAGTTCGAAAGTCTGTCTTTACTCGAGAGAAATGTGATAATGTAAAGAGATATTTATTTCCTTGTCTTTTTATGCTTTGTCTTTTTACTCATGTATCCCCATTTTATCCTTTTTCTTTAATAATCATTTTATTTTCGACAAATAAACATTGTTTCAATCAAATGCATGCATTATTGCAGAAGTAAAGTGCTTTTGGTTCAAAATAAAAAGAAAGAACGAAATTTGAAAGTTATCGAGGCACATATGAAATAAATCACAACGAAATAATCGAAGATTTTGAATCTAAAACTCGTTTCTGAGAAATTATTTTAAAAGAAAATGGCAACTAGCAAATAACTACGACCCCTGAATGAGTAGAATATGAAATGGGAAAAGTCTAGAAGAATTACAAGTCTTGTAATTTTTTCGAAATAAATCAGACCCTTTTAATTTGTTCTAACATCATATCGAACCTCATGATATCATCTTCATTCATCACTTTGTAATATTCGTCCTTTTGATTGCATAATTCGCGAAGTTCCTGAAAAATGCGCTATTTTCGGGCTATTTGGAAACCGCGAAACCACGAGACACAAGACATAGCGCGAAATAATATAGAACTAGGATAGGGGATGGAGGATGATAGACTTTATTTTCCCACGCTATTTCTCAATGTCTCATGGTCCCGCGGTTTCCAAGTTGCCCTATTTTCTATGAATCAGCTAAAAATATCCTACTTTTGCACATTGCGACGCCAGTTTCTGCCGATCTTCAGCCGCGACGTCAACTCCAATGGAAGGCGTCATTTGCGAGAACCTGGACACTTTCCGAATGAATTCCGGATCAGCGATTTGGGATAACGCTGTTAGCGCCACAGAACGCCTTTGTGGATATCGAAGTCCGACTAAAATAAGTATTTCTTCAAATCGTCGAACTCCAATAACCCGTACCTTTGATGACAGAAATGAACGAGTTTAGCTCTTGCAAGCCCCAGGCTCTTCTCATATTGATCATGTGGATTGGCTGCATGAACGGGTCCACATCAGATATATCGTCAGCAGAGAACAAACTGCCGTGAGAATTCGTCGGATGCAGTTTTCTAGGACCTAAAATTTTCGGGACTTATCACATTTTCCCCCGAAAAAGTTCCCCAATTACCTCCAGACAACGGAGAGGAAACGCCCAAATTCGTGTTGTCGGCGATTTTATTCAAGTCCAGAATTCGTCGCTTTGATTCCTCGATGATTTTCTTGCTATTAGACTTGACGAGGCTCAATAGATCTTCACCCGGCTAAGATTTAGTACTTATGATTTTTCATCGACTTCGACATTTCTCACCATGAAAGATCTGGGTCCGATCGAGTTTGGAGTTCCAGGCGTTTGAGCAGTTGAACTGCTGCCTTCAGTGCTTGAGGATCTGCTTATTGAGTGCTTCAAATTCGGCTTGAATGTCGGCGTTTGTCGGCTTTTCGTCGGTGTTGCTTTCCTCTCCTTGGATTTCCTCCGTCTTTCACTGCTACTCGTCCTCTTTACGGGTGAAGCTTGGAGCTGATTTTTCGACGGCGTTCTTATCGGCGTTGAGGATTGGCTATGAGATCGGGCCTTGGGCATGGACTTGGAATTTTGAACCTACACTTAGCATTTTATAGCATCTTCATCATTCGTTCTTACTTTTCTAGCGATAGTTGGTGTATTTTTGGCAGAGTTAGGTGTACTTCTTATAGATTGATGTTTGTTTGATGAAGACGAGCTAGAAGTGGACTCTTCGGATATGGGACTTGTCGTGCCTGAAGACGTCATAGGGCTTAGGTCATCTGAATTATAGTAATCATAAAAAGTTGTAAAATTCTGGGGAAAAAAAACCTGATGGTTGCCTGAGAGACGTGGTATCCACGACAACTTGTTTAGTCGTGACGTCATCTATTTTGATCTCCTCTTTTTTCGCCTTTTCTTTCGGCAATTGAATGTATTCCACCGTGAAATTGTCGTCGTGTGTCGTCGTGGCGGATTCAGAAGCTCTCACGTCGGTTTGTACGTCTTCGGATGGTTTTCGAGAGAGTAGGTCCTGAGATTTCTAAGTTTCGGGGAAAATCGATGGAGGCTACTTTGGGTCTATACTTAGAGGGAGTCTTTTACCCATTCATAGGCGCGGGTAATTGCAGGAAACGTGTAATTTTATGAGTGACTGGTCACTTGGAGAGGAAATATTTACATTTCATGCGACGAAAATAGGCGTTTCAAGGTTTTCTTCAAAGATTTTTTTGGAAGAAGGACAATTTACCTCCATAGTATAGTTGACTTTGATTAGGGATGAATTGTTCGTTCTTAGGAGGACTGTGATGCCCGCTTCGAATGAATACGATACGCGGAACGCCTTAAAAATAAGCAATTTCGTATGAATTTAAAATTTGTGCTACTTTTTGGCACTCGGGAAGTTGGACTTCGCACAGCAAATCGCATGATTCCCAGCAATAGACTCGCAACGTCTTTTCGCTGATCATGAATAAGAGATTTTCTGCAAAAGTGGAATAATTGACTAGGAATTGAACTTTAAGCCATTCAAAATGATAGACGTCCTATCAATCCGGCCAACTAACCATCAACGGCGATGCATTTCGGCTCTTCGTCCATTGGAGAAGACAGCGAGATCATATCCATTTCGTCCAAATCGTAAACTTTGAGGATTTTATCGTTTCCCACGCAACAAAATGTCATTTCGGCGGGATTAAAATATACATTTCTAGCCTGAATTTCCTACAATTGAAACAAATAGCTTGGTCTTCATTCTACCGAAGTTCTAAATTGTCCAATCATTGCATTTCGATTTCTCATGTCATACACTTGAAGGGCGGCATCCGTACCTATCTAAATTTGCCAAATCACGCATTTGTCAAAGTTTCCTTCCTTCGAATTTACCGCCAGCAATCTGCCATCTGGGCTAACAGCTAATGCTCTAATCGGGCCAGTGCAGTGCAGCGTCGTCAGAGATGCAGGATTTTGTCGGATGTCCCACATCGTACACTTCGAGTCCAGACCTCCAGAATACTGTAACGGTCAATAATAACGTCTTCTGATTTTCGAGCGATTATACGGTAATTACCCAAGCGTAGGGACATCGAGGATTGCATTGTAGCGCCGTTACTCCTAGACTATGATTCACTAGCGAAGATCTGGCGTCTCTGCCTATAAAATTAAACAAAAAAGGACTCTAAGTCTTGGAGATTTTTGTTGCCTTTTTCAAGATCGACAATTTTAATGACTTCACTTGTCGACGCTGCTAGATGACGTTCATCCGAGCTCAGATTCATGCAATCGATTCGCGAAGTCGAGGTGAAGGAGGCAGGGTACGGTAGCTACAAATTAGAACATCTTCCTCCAGCTTTCATAGATTGTTTCTGGCTATTCATCTTTTGCATCTATCTCAGTTTTAGCTTTTCCTATTCATCCCAAATAAGGGCATTCCCTTTCTCTCTACGCCTCTTGACTGCTGCTCTCAGGGGAAATGACAATCCTTCTGTCTTTTCTCTCGGATTTCCATTTTCTTTCGATTTTCTATCCTTCTTTTCTTATGCTATTTCCCTTTCTCTTTCGCCACATATGGTCAGCTCGAAATGATGCATTGTGCATTGTATTTATTCACGCAAATCCCTCAAGTTTCTGCTTCTTTGGACTCTCATAGATTAGTTTCATCTCTAGGTTTTAATCTTCGTCTTTCATTCTCTTAATCCGACTTTATCTATTCTCCTCATCATATGTTGAATATTGAAATGAAATGATTGAAAATCCATATTCAAAATGGAATTCTCTTTTCCCTCTAGCATTCCCATATTATTTCGTTTATATCTGACTTTGCGCTTCGCACCTTTCATAGCGCATATTGTATCTATCCAAGCGGAAATTTGGGAATCCTTTAAAGGGACTGAACGCGCAGAGGAAGAAAGGAAAGATGCATCAAAACCCATTAATCATTCATCTATCACTTAACCGGAATACGGAATAAAGCAAGGCGTTCCGGTTGGTTCATAAAGAAAATCATATAAAACGCGAAAAACAACTATTTAATCGGAATAAATGAACTTACAACTGTGGTAGCTGATCTCGTGGGCAGAACTTGAAAAGGATTAGCGGTAATTGCATGATTATGCCGATGACTATATAGGGCTAGTGAAGTCGAGGGTTGACATATTCGGGATACAACTAAATTTCATTTCTTTTTGGAATTATTTATATTTCATTTTCTCGGAGATTTATTTTAAGAAGCACAATAAAAACCGTCTGTTTGAGAATGTTCTCATTGAAGAAAAACAAACAATGAATCTGTCGCTTTTTGAAAGAAATATCGATTTTCCGAAATTTCCCAGAACTAACCTTCAAAATCGCATTCCTCCATAAGTGTTCGATGACGAAACCCGTATTTAATGATCGAAGATAAAAGGTTGACGAGACGGTTTCCGGGATCTCAAGTGGCCTATCCTTCAGCACATAAGTAATTCTTCATAGGATTGTGTGAAATCGATCCGACTAGTTTAGTAATAATGTATCTGAAGTGGAGAAATTTAATAAAAGATTATGAAAATAAAACATCCAAATGAAATGTCAATTTGTGCATGTCATAAGCTCTATAAAGCGTTAATTCGACGCAAAGAGGCTCACTTTAAAATAGGCCAGAATGGAAGGGAATTGATAAACAATTTGATCAAAAATGATAAGCAAATGACAAACTGACTAGTTCCGAAATAAACGTCACAAAGATCGCATTATTTTTGAGAAATGCTAGGTTTTAGACAGCATTTTTGAAAACGAATCTTTGAAAGTCCGAGTTTAAAATAACAAAAACTAAATGTTGGACTATTTTCGTAGAATGAGTCTGAAATGGATACTTCGCCAAAACAAGGGAACACTGGACAGAGAGGAGAAATAGTCATTCGAAATGAGAGGGAAAAAGACAGAAAGTTAAAAGTGTTGGGTTGGTTGGTGTATCTATGAAAGGAAGCTCCTCTTTCTAGTAGGCCAGAAGGGAAAGCAGTTTTGAATAGAACGAAAAATAGATAGAGAAACGAAGAGAGCCAAAGAAACGGACATTTGCAAAGAATTGCCAGAGTCTTCCCACCGAGAGAGCATTGGAAAAAGATAAAAAGAGTGGGCAGACGCAGAAATCCCAAAACGGGCATGAAAAATGCAAAGTCGCACACGCGGCTCTTCCTCTTGCGTTCTAGGCATTTTTCCATCTTTCAACCACCTATCCTTCAGCATGCGATCTTAGAAGAAATGTAATTTTATATTGAAGTTCTTGAAGGATGTGTCACTTTAGAAAGTCTAAATGTTCGACACATTTGAAATGAAAAATAAGCCCGAATGCGCTAGATCTAAGATAATGAGGATTTTAAAATCTTTGAAAATATGTGTATTTCAGCCGAATCTTCGCGGCTATGCTTAACCATGTGATCAGAGGAACGATAAATCTTGTATTACAAAATGAGTCGCAGAATTGAAATGCGATTAGGCGCGCGCTATTTGAGAAGATCTGTGTAACGGGGCGAAATAGTCTTAATTTCGGAGAGATTAGAGATAACGGCAAGATAGTATTGGATTTCGAGAGTGTGAAAAGAAAACACAACCGAGACTATGCATATAAATTAGTCGATTAGAGAGAATCCAGAACTGAGAGAGAGAAAGAAGTGGAAATTTTACCTATTCCCATAAACATATGAACGCGTATACTCTCAGGTAGCACTAAATTTTCTGCTTCTTTAAACCTCTCTTATTAGTTTACCCTCTCTCTCTCTCTCATTCATAATGTTACCTACTTACTAATATGGGAATGTCATAAAATCTCAGATAGTGATGAAAGATATGGCAGTATACCGGCTGGCATATACAAAATGTTAGAATGCAAAACTAATCAATCAATACACGAGACATTCGATTATGAGATAGAGGGGGAAAGATAGAGAAGGAGTTTGAAGAGGCGGAAAAGAAGGGACAAGATCGACGAGGCCATTCCCAACTAAGGTAAGGCGCTAATAAGAGTGATGCAATGGTAAGGAATTGAGAAATAATGAAAATGGAAGAGATCGAAGAGAAGCAGACAATAAAGCAGAGACTATACAATAGTGAGAGAGCAAAAAGAAAACAGGAAAAGAGCAAAACCGGTCGCGGGCCCCTTTATTTATTTAGCCACAAGGGAAAAAGAAATCAATGAAATAGTAGTTTTCCACGATAGGTGTAAAGATCGAAATTTAGCACATATTTAAAATGGCTCCTAGAAAAGGACACTAGGACACCAGTTAGAAAAAGACACCACTTTTTTTTTTCTTTTCGTCTTTTGCTTTCTCATACTATTTCTTAGAAAGGGTGATGTCTTTTTCTAACTGGTGCCCCGGTGTTCTGGTGTTTTTTCTATGAGCCATTTAAAATATATTTAACTTCAGGACAATAAAAGAAGCTGTGTTCTACTAGCGATAAATCGATTCCTTATATCGCTACGATCATAATAAGCCTAAAATATAGCAATTTTTTCCTCCATATTTCATCAGGGGAATGCGATTTTTCAAAATTCAAAAAATGGAAACTTTGATTTTTGACATAAGAGGATACTCCTTCACCAATACTCATATATCATATGAAGCTGCATTCTGCCAGTGAAAAACCGAATCCTTACTTCCCTTGATCGTAGATAGTCGGCGTAATTTTACCTTTTTTCACATGTTCATTCGCTTTGCGTTTAACGATGTCGCAAACATAAAACACGTATGGCCAAATTTTATTTAACTTTCAAAAATTCAATTTTAATTTTGCGATTTAATTTGTTCGAATTTTGGGATGACGACGACGAAAGTGACTGAGGTGGGCGTGCCTGCGAAGGTCGTCATCGTGGGGACGTCCAAGATGTCGCTCCACCAGAGGTTTCATTTTCTACTATTCTTTAAACTTTTAAACAAACCCCCACTTTTCATTACTTCTGCAAATGTTATTTTATTTAGATAAAAAGAAGATTTTAAAAGTAAAAAAGTATATTTTGAGATTCTCTAAACTGCCAAAGTCGACAATCGTGCCGAAAGTGCGTCGAATCATCTCGAAAACGGCCATCTACAAACCGCCGAGACGTTCCAATCCGGTAAATAAAATATTTCAAAAAATCTCAATTCTTTTAATATATACAATTTAAAATTGTTATTTTAGCCCGTATAAACAAACTATGAAATTTTAGATATGAAAAGATGTAATTTGTCAGAAAAACTCCAAGACTTTGAATTTTTGAAAACCGTAGGAATTTGTATTTTAGTTTATAAATTATGGAAATCAATTGCAATAAAAATGGCAAGTTTTTATCATACTGTAAGTTACAGTACGCTTTTCAGCCGACGTATTACGACGAGGACGCAGAGATGGACGAGGAGCCGCTTGGAGAGGAGTTGGACGATTTCGAGGACGAGGAGGAGGAGGAGGAATTCTACGATAACAGAGTATCGATGCGCAACGGCGCGCAGAGACGCAGAGTCAACGTCCAGCAGCAGCAACTCAGTTTGGCTGACAGGTATATTATTATTATTATTATTTAAAAGAAAAGTATTTTATCTTAATATTTTAAACCCTAAACTAAATTTGGTTGGAGTTTGAGAGGGTCTCCTTTATTCCACACGCACTTTTTCTTTTCCCTACCTCCCTTCTCTACTCTCTTCTCAAAAAGTGGATGTGGGATACAAAGGACCGTTTGAAAATCGAAGAAAATGTGAATTTGATTGCAGACTGACCAAAAATCCCGGCTACCATAGAGGCAGAAGAGGCGGAGGATATGCAAATAGGTGCGATTTAAAAGAATTAAGAAGAAAAACCATACATTTATTTTTCTTGCGAACACTTTGATAAAATCCAAATGAATTAGCCTTCTAGAAGTTATGATTCTGTAAAATAAAGTTGATAATATTGTTTACTCTCCATTGTCCTCGAGATGAGCCTTGTCATATGGTATTCTGTGTCTACAGCCTGCGAGACGCACGCATCCAGACTAGAGGGAGATAAGAAGGAGCAGTGAACAAAAGCGAGCAGGCATATAGCTAAAGTTCGCGGGTACCATTTTTCCCTTTCTTTGCAAGGGTTTATCTCGAAGACAATTGAGAGTATTTAAAAAAAAAAAGGAAAACAACCAACTTGCTATTTCCAGGGGCGGCGAGATGCGAGTTTACCGCTCTCAGAACCGTTTCGGGCACGACGAGTACGCCAATTTCCACAATAGCAACCGCCGATATGGCAACAACCGCAACTCAGGCGGATTCAACAGAGGGGGATTTGGGTAAAAATCTAGAATATACGTTTAAAAGTGAAAAATAAATGTGAATTAAAGATTGAAAGAAATAAGTACAAAATTACATTTAATAAATAATAATTCAGCTATCATCGCGGCCGCTCGTTCCCTCCTCGCTACCCGTCTGGCGGAGGCTTCAATCACAACAATCGATTCGGGGGCGGCAAATACGGCAACAAGAACAAGAAAACTACCGAGGAACTCGACAAGGAACTCGATCAGGTTCGAACAATTCTATAATAGAAAAATTGATTGGGAACAAGATGTTAGAAAATACTCGCAAGTTTCGGGAACATTTTGAAAAAAGCAAATTTCAAATTTTTCAGTACATGAGGAGGCCGAGCGGCTCCGGCAAGCACCAGCCCATCGAGTTCTGAATGGACCTTGGATCCCCTAGATTTTTCTGGTTTCCCCACTTTTTCAAGACTTCCACCCAAAATTGGATAGCTTCAGAGCTTATCATTGACTTTTCAAAAAGCACAAAATCCAAATGTGTTATTTCCCTCGTTTTGTCGCTCAAATTGTAAATTGTTGTATTCCCTTCACAAAACGCATACCTTCCTTTTCATTTTTGAAAATCTTCTCAACTAATTGTGTTCGACTTGTTTTTGCAAGGATATCTACGTGTAAATCCTGTCCTATTTTTTAGATTGTAGTTTGAGGAGGCGCGGTCTAAGTTGAATAAGCCCCGCCTCTTGATTTTCCAATCCACTCACACACATAGTCGAATATTTTATTTGCAAAACTTTGGTGTTTTATTTATTTCGAAAAGCTCTTTCAAAACTCGTGTTGCGAATAAATTCTATTTATTTTTAGAGCAAAAACAAGTGAAAGCTCAACAAAATCTAACCGCTATGCTAGGTTCTATGACTAGAAATCAGAAAGATAAGTGAATTTAAGTTGTACTTTTTTAAAGGCCTTAGATTTGAAGGGCCTTCAAGGTGAGATCCACTACGGCTAATTCCTCTTTCCACATCCATTTAGCCTGCTCGGAAACCTGCAACTTGTTTGTTTGCTTATTTTTTAGAAAGAAAAATCTAACCTCGTCAATTTTCTTCTCGTACCGTATTTTTAGCCTGGATAGCATTTGGCTGAGTGTTTTATCAGCCTCATCTTCTTGTTGTTCGTCTACAGGCGAATTGTAGATCAGGTCGTTCCAATTATCTCTGAAATTTGTTTTTCAAAAGACAAAAAACAGAAGATTCTTTACAGTTTATCTTCCTGGATGAGTAAAAGACGAGCGTTATTTCGCAGAGGCCAACTGGGACCTTCGTCGGTCGCGTATAAGTGACTGAAATTACTATTTTATTTGAGAAAATAAATCTGTAAATTGATAGTTTACCAAGGCAAATCAGCCCTCCTAATGATGTCTCGCCTCTTTTCCGATAGAGAAATCCCACATTCCTCAGCGAGTTCAAAGAAGAGATCTATTTTTGCAAAACTTGGATATCAAGGATTTTACCAGTTGGGTAAAGGTACCATGGTTTATGATCACTTTCGCATAGGGATTGTCAGGAAGCTTGAAGCCGTATTCTATGTACAGACGAGCGTTCGTATGAGGGCCATAGCAGACGAAAACTGAAATTTTGATCCCTTTTGAAAATGCTCTTCAAAAAAGACGCACCTTCACTGTCTTGAAGGATGAATTTCTGCGCCTTGACCATATAGGTTGAGGAGCGTTTGTCCAACAGAGCGAGTCCCTGGGCGTTTGGGCTGTGATTCAGCATGTCCACGAATGGGATTATGGCTATCGTATCTAAAAAAAAGACAATATTTTTCGTCAAGAAATGAATCTTTCAACATTTTCTAACCTCCATGAGTCTGATCGATGAGTTTATTGGGCCTGTTCTCCACGAAAATGCACCGCGTGTTAACTACATGCCAGGCCCAGAGAAGCCTCTCCTTGGAAATCGAATATTTCGGCCTTAGAAATTCAACCTGAAAAATAAATTAAAATTTAATCTAGAAAAATGTCTAACCTTTTCAGAGACGACTTTTAGTTCCTGCTGTTGTTGTCGCCAGAAAGATAGGATTGAATCTGGCAAGTCTGACTCAGAAAATTCGATTCCTTCGTAGATTGGGGTCGAAAAATCCTGAATATCAAATTTTGTTGGTTTTTCTTTTTAAATAAAAATACCTTTGGTAGCATTTTCAGATAGGGTCCGTAAGTGGAGGTCTGTGGCTCTTCCAACGCGAAAAATAGGACTAGCATTTCGAAAGGAGAGGGGAGGGTGCTGGAATTCTTTATTTTTCAAAAAAAAAATAGAAATAGAAATACCTCAAATTGCCGACCAGTTCCTTGTATTTGGGGATCTCGACTACTTGCCCGGCCGTGATCAGACATTTCTGAGGCAGCTTAATGACGGGCTCTTCGGACTGAAAGTTCCGTTTCGCGATAAGACCATAGCCAGCTCCCTTAACAATTTATTTTAAATATGCTAAATATATAGATATAATTTGCAGAAAAAGGAAAAGTTAAAACAATTTTTGAAGAACACCTGAACATAGATCAACTCGAGCCCGTCAAATTCGATCTTCTGAGTCCTGCACCAATCGAGGAATTCACAGACATCGTCGGTTTGCATACCCAGAAATCTGCAAATCGTAGTTTTGAACTTTTGAAAGAGAAATGTCGAAAAAAGTCTATTCGTTGTGCTTTCAATTGACCCCGCCCATGCATTCATGCATCGCATTTGCGATTTCTTTACACGTCGCGTCATTTCGAACGTTTTGTTAAATTTTCTTTAATTGTATGCTAATTTTGTTATTTTCAGTATTCGACCGACTAGGTGAATGACAAGTAGCGGCGGTGGCGAGTCGAGGAGCGATAAGCGAAAGGGGGCCGGTACGAAATTATAAAAATAAATTTTTCGTTCTATTTTTACGAGTTCCAGGCGAAGTCCGAAAGCGAAAATCATGTACGCTGGACACCGAGGTGGCTGATGTTGCGCAGGTGCTTTGATAAACAGTTGAACTTTTAGGATAAATTGAAATTTAAGTTTAAGATTAAAGCTTAATTTCGAGATCGTACTTAAAGGATGATTCTTGTTGAACCTAGTTCTGAAATTACCTTTACGCCTGATTTGAAAAAAACGAAGATTTAAGACGGACGAAATCCAGTCGAAACGCGTCAAGAATGACGAGGATGACGTATTGAAAGTCAGGACGCGGCACAAGAAGAGCAACAGTTTGGTGATGTGAGTGGAGTTGGAAAAATAATAAATCGCTCAGCTTTTGTTTTTAAGTATTTAATTTTTAAAGCGAATTTATTTTCAGCACCGTTCTGGGCGGCACGATTCTGCGCATTCTGTGCTACCTATTCATCTACGACTACCTCTCCAAACAGCCCCAATTGTCCACACCTTTCGTCTCGTTCCAGAGGCTTCAGGTTTGTATTTTTTCTGCTTAACTTTGTTTATTTTTTTATTTTCAGTCTGGCGTAGCGATGCTCAAGGACGGCGTTTCTCCGTATGACGGAGACACGATTTTGATTGTGAGTTTTTTTTACTAAAATAAAATGTTTGAAAAAATTATCTTTCAGCAACCCGTCGTCCTGCATGTGTTTTCGTTGATATGGAGCGCGCCCCGCTGGGTTTTGCTGACCGCCTATATTTTTCTGGACCTACTCGCGGCAGCCTCCATCAGGGATGCGGTTCAGGTTTGAATTTGTATTTATTTTGTTTTTATTTATTTTATTTTATTTGTCTTAATTTTATTCTTTCAGGCGATCTTCAAGGAACTCAATTACAAGGACCCGGACGACTACGCGGCGATGGCTTTTAAATTGTGCAATTTTCAAAAATATAATCTAAAAATATCGAATTTTAAGCTATTTCCTCAACCCCCTGACGATTTGCACGTCGGCTATCCTGAGTCTCGCCACCATCTACAACAGTCTGCTCACGCTCTTCGTTTACGCGTTCTGGTAAAAGATATTGATCCCTTTTCCAGAAAACTGATCTCCTTTTAGCAAGTCCGCTCTGGTGACGGCCTCAGCCCTGCTTGGAGTGATCGCCTATTTCTCGCTCTACCCCATCGTACTCGTCATTTCTCTCTGGATCAGGCTCAGGGTTTTTTTCTTCATTTTTTTACTCATTCTATTATTTTATTTCCAGACGTTCAAGAAAATCTCTGCTTCGTTTGGAATTTTGGCTCTGACTTTGGCGGGCCTTTTCTACGTCAACTATGCACTAAATGGATTTAGCACGTCTTTCGTCAAGAATTGCTACGGCATGTTGTGAGTTTTAAGATTTTAAAAATAAACTTACAAAAAAGACGAAAAATGTCCAGATTGACCCTCGACGACCTAACTCCGAACGTGGGCGTCTACTGGTACTTCTTCGCGCAGATTTTCAACCCGATGCGCGTTTTCTATCTGTTCGTCTTCCAACTCATTCTGCCCACCATGTGCCTCGTGCTGGCCTTCACTTTGAGGTTACTATAGGATTTATATTTTTTAAATATGGACTTTTCATGAAAAATATTGGTTTAATGATTTTTCAAAAATGTGATATTTCCAGAAACGACGTCCATTTCCATCTACTTATCAGCCTGATTCTGATCGCCGTCTTCTCTTCGTATCCCACGCACGCTGATGCAGTCGTCTACATGGGTCTGCTGCCCATCATTAATGAAATCAGGATTTGTGAGTTTTTTTTTTTTTAAATAGTAAAAATCGAACTTATCCAATAATTAACAAATATTCCAACAGTTTTAAGGATTCTATTTTGATTTATCATTGATTGAATGGAAAAGAATAAAAATTCCAGTCGTTTTTAATGACTGCCTTTTATCAGTGAAGGAAAAGTCGACTAAAAAAAGTTATTTAAGCTAGTTTTGATATTTATACCTTTGTTAAAAATATTCTTCAGACGAGCGCCGCCAGCTGTTGCTGATTTGCACGGGGGTGACGTGTGCAACGTTTCTGCCGATCACTTGGCACATGTGGATGGTCAGTGGCTCGGGCAACGCCAATTACTTCTTCGCTGTTAGCCTCTTCTACAATTTGGCACAGGTACGGCGAACAGGGTTGCAAATTTAGATTCGAAAAACCTGATCGGGTCTTTCTCTCCCTCCTTCGCGCTTCTTTTGCACTCTACGTCCTCTATGCTATTTCTTCGTTTTCTGTTCCTTTCTTATATGATATAGGGTTTCAATGCCCGATCGGATCTCAAATTTGCAACCCCGACAGCGAAAATAAACAAAAAATGTTTAGCTTCGAAAATAGGTCTTTTTAAAAAGAAAATTTTATATATTTCTTTTTGAAAAAAAATTTTGTTTCCAACTCTTTTCAGAAGTTTATTGAAAAATCTTTTTTTTTCTTCGCTTTTCTTAAAAATGCAATTTTATTTTTTGCAAATTTTCAGATTTTCTGCGCAGTCGACATTTTGTACATGAAGTTGATGCGAGACGCCCACGTCGTGATGGACCCCCAAAGAAAGAAGAAAATCGACATTAAAACCATCGAATTCTTTTAATTTCCCCCTTTCTTTCTTATCAAAAATTAGCTTATTCCTGCTGAACACGCGAATTTTCTCTTATACTTTATATTTATTGTTATCTTTTCCTTACAAGTGATTTATAGTCGAAATACCGGTATTTCTCCATGTAAATTTAACTCCCATTCTTTCATTTCCTCCCTTTTTCCAAAAATGGATCAACTCCTCCCTAATATCTGAAGCTTTATTCCTGTATAACTTATTTATTATTAAGGCCTTGGGTTTTGATCGAATCAAAGAAAATTTCGAACTGACTAGGAAAATGGTATGAGAATATGAGATGGTAGAAAACCGTCTGAGATATCTTTTTTCATTTGGAAATCAGCATATGGCCGCTAAGTCCCTTGGTGACGATGGGTTTGGGGCGGAGCTTGAAGAGCAGTTTCCTGCGGATCACTGCGTTCACCACGTAGCTCTGGTCATCCGCGTTGGGCACGGCTACCTGCAAAAATTCTCGCCAAAATATTTTTTTTTTTTTAAATTTTCACTACCAAAAGCGGTTTCTCGAGTTGTGTGAATTTCCCCTCGAGCAAGTGGTTGCCGATGATCAAAATCGCCTCTTTCGTGTCCTTTCGCCAGCATAGATTCCCTTAAAAGTTAAAATAATCTACGGGTCGGGTCTCGTAGTTGTTTTGTAATTTTACCGAGGATTTTGCCGTCCAGAGAGTGGCCACTTGCCTCGAGCGAGCCCTGCAGCTCGACTATCGTCCACTCGTCCACTCCGGTCTCGTTACGCACCACGTGAATTTGCATTTTCTAAGAAAAAATACTTAAATCAAGAAAAAAATACAATTTTAAGAGAAAATGCAAAGAGCGCCTTTCTTTATTCAAACGTGCAAGGGATTTAGTGGCTATTGTCGTTGTTCTTTTCTCGCTGAATTTTTTTTTTTTTAAATTTCGTCTTACTTTTTAAATTTAACAATTATTTTCAGGAAGTTCAATGTCGAGCGGCTTCGTGACGTCCTCTGAGTTGGACGAGGAGCGCAAAAAGCGACAGGACGAGTGGGAGAAGGCCAGGAAGCCCGACGATCCTATTAGTAAGAATCACTATTTAATTTTTAATTAGAAAATAAAAGGAATCAATTAAAACAATAAAGTTAAAAGAAAAGAAAGAAACTATTTTCAGCCGCCCCCGAACCAGAAGTGTGCAACAAGACACTGTTCGAACAGCTCCGCGACAACAAGCTCGCCAAAGAAGAGGAAATCGCGCAGCAGAAGAAACTGAGTAAGAAAACATCAGAATTTTGGGAAAAAACGAATCAGGAGGCCTTATCTTTCGAAATTTTGTTAGATATCTCCCCTAGATTTATTTTTTTATTTAGAAAAAACGGGTTGATAAGTTCCAGGAGTGCTTTCTCCATAGTCATTAGAAAGATAGAAAACAATCGGCAATTAAACAAATGACAAATTTGATTTTTTCTCCAGGAGACAGTATTCGGGGCGTTGACGAGGACGAGTGCGACTTTTTGGAGCAGGTGGACAATGCGAAACTCGAAGTGGAAAGGCAGAAGAAAAAAGAAGAAGAAGAACTTCTCAGGCAAATGGCCGAGCGCACCGTCACCAGAATCGACCCCCAGCCCAGCGTTTCTCAGGTCTTTTTATTCTATAGTTTTTTTAAAAATATTTTTTTTTAATTTCAGGTAATTACAAAGCCCGCTTCGATCGGCCCACCACCAAAATCCAAACAGGCTGCCCTATTGTCTGTCGCGATCAAGAGGAAGAGGTTAGGAAAAATAGAATGAAATACAACTTTCAAAGATAAATTTAAAAAATAAAAGATACATAAATTTGTACAAAATAAGAGATAAACACTTCAGCGACGCAACCGAAGGTCCATCCGAGAAGAAGGCCAAAGAGAGCGAGCAAAATGAGAAGGAAAAGTCCCAGGAGTCGAAGCCGACCATTCAGCAGATTGGCGTCATCCCGAGCGCGATTCCTGGCCTGGGGAACTATGAGACTTCGAGGTGAGGAGAAGTTTGCGGAAGATTTGCAAAATTATACAAAATGAGCGGGGCCTAGGAAAATTTGAGACTCGGCTCATTTTTGCATTGATTTGACGTAAAATGACTTTAAGTTTCAGTGACAGCGACTCTTCGGAAACCGACACCGAAGACATGACGATTCCAACGCTGGTGACGTCGCAACCCGTCGCCAGAAAACAGCAATAAGCTTGAGGAGTCGAAACGAGGTGCCATAATCGAGTGGTGGTAAGCTGTTGGACTGTCAAAAGGCCGAAAGCCCACCAAAAAATACGGATGCAACACATTTCTGCCAAAATTATGTATCAGGAAACATTCTTGTAAAAATAAATTTTATTGTTTTTCTTGAACAAATTTGATGTCTCCTGTGAAGAATACCATTGCTATCCTATCCTTGCTTTCTTGCATGCTTTAGAAGAACAAATAGTTTGAACGTTTGAAAGTTCTAGTTTAGGCTAAATTTATGATTTTCGCTAAACGATATTCATCTCTTTTCGTATGCAGTTTGAGATAATCCAGCTAAATCACCTTCAAATCCGACCCGATTCGGACATCACTCGCACTCACAACTAACCACTTGCTTTTCTAGGTCGCGGGTAAAGACGCTTTGGATACGGCACATGAAAATCTCGAGGCAGACAAAGATGATGGTACCTGGCAATTCGCCAACAGGAAATTAGGTTGGTTTGAAAGAGAAAATAAAACTATGCCAGCCGATTTCGGCTGGTATATTTTTATTATAGCAAACCAAAGTGAAAGAATTTAGTCGCGTTTTTACGCTTCGCGCACAAAATTCACTCGTTTCTCCCCCGCGCGCGCGCTCTCTCTTTGAGAAAAGAAGCACATTCACTCAAAGACCATGACTAGTTTGCCACAGGCCATGTTGGGAAATGGGAGGGAAATAATATGCCAAATCAAGAGAGCGGAGAGATAGAGAAAAAATAAATAATATAGAAAAAGAAGAGATAGCTAGACGGTGCAACAGAGATTGACTGTCATGAATACAATAACTGCCCCGAGGTAAATCTAGAGATTACGAAAAAATGAGAGAGGAGGAGAAACAAAAAGCTAGCCCCCTCTTTAACTCTTTACTCTCTCCCTCCGCCCCTTAGGGCACCTATTTTACCTTTACCTAGCAGATATAACATTGCGTCATTAATATATTGCCCCCTATTTGACAAACGCTCCGCCCCCTTGTATATCGCGCATAGTTAACGCACAGGCTCAATATTTACAGTGGGACTCATTCTCAGAAATGTTCTGAGATTGGGAATTTCAAATTTTTGAGGTTCAATTTCGGGCTTTTATTATTCGGTCGGGTGTTTACATTTTGCATAGAGAAAACTACGTACTTACTCTCGATCGAGAGTCGAGAATCGAGAACCTTTCTGCATGACTCGACGAGGCGCGAAAGGCGGTCGGTGTTTCTATTGAATTTCGCACCCCGAGTCTCCCCTCGTACCGTGAATTCATCCGCACCACGGGCCTCGCCTCGGTCAATCATCTTTTTCATCCCCCTCTCCCACTCTAAGTCGCTCCTCGCATGTTTTTACCTCTTTCGGATCTAATTCTCCGAATAAAATCAATATGAAATGATTCATTCCTTTTCGGTAGAAAATGACGATTCTTCCCGTGTAATTATATCGAAATGAGCACGGTTTTTTATGACTCAGAAAAAATCGAGATTTTTGAGCAGGAAATATAATTTCGCGGGACTTATGAATTTGTAATTGGTGCGAGAGCTCTAGGTAAAAGTGTAATGTAATACTCGAGAAAAGAAGGAGAGGAAAAGGTTCCTTCTATTCAGCTTATTTCCCTAGGTTCTCGAGGCATCAATAAATAGTTTAAGTTTTCTGGCCTCCAATAGGGTCACTTTAAATCTAGAAATTTTCTTTTTCAAAATTATTTTATATTTTCGAAAGGAAGAAAACTTCCTTTTTCTAATTTTCCCTGAAGCATTTTGGAATTGTTTCTATGATTCATTTCTCCTAGCCTGTCTTCGAAAACCCTCCATAAAACATGCTCCTTCCTCCATTTTTCTGTTCTGTTTTATTTTACTATTTTAGGAAATTCAACACTTTGCAACTTTTGTATTCTTCCGCACTAGCATTTTGCACAAAATCGATAATTTCAAATTTTAGAAAAAAGTTGTGTTGAAATAAGTGAAAATGAGGCGAAGTAAATGTATCGTTTTACCTAAGCGCACCCTCCTTTTTATGCTTTTTTATGCGCGACGAGGAAAAACACAGACGAATTCTTTTCGATAGGTCAACAAATTCGAGACTTTTTCCAGCAAAATAATCCCCCGAATTTAGAGTTCGCGTTCGCGTTCATAAAACTTTCGATTTCGATTTTTCACTGCCAATTTTTTCAATTTTCTGAACTTGACATTTAATTTCGTACAATGCAATTCAAAAATTTTATTAATCCTGAAAAAGTGCGTTCATAAAAATTTAGGAACATAAATGTTCGATTGATAAGACCGGGATTTTATGACCTAAGACGATTTACGATTTTCTCACCTATCGAGCTTAAAATGCCTGATATAAAATGACCGGAATTCAGACTAAAATTTAAAATTATATCCCAGTCGGTCTTTGAAAGCTATCTTTCAGCAAGTGAGGAGAGATTTTGATCATGTCCATGAAAGTGTCAATATCTGTTCCACTCAAAACTCAAGTTTGTTCGCCTCCCCGTTTTGTGTAAATTTGGCGCTAGATTTTATAAGGTGTCCGCTTTCTGTCATTCCTCTCTGGTCAGTCAGTTTTCGAAAAAAATATTTCCAACGGTTTTACTCTCTGTTTTATCATTGGAGGGGTGTGGTCTGTCGCAACTTTACATTGTAAAACCTGAAAATGTTTGCTCTTTATCATATCTTTGTGATTTTTATCTTCTCCTTCAAATGATTTGCCCTGTGGGAAAATCAGCTCTGATTCATCATTAATCCGGTGTTGACTTTGCTCGTCCTCAAGCCCTCGAGAGGCTCTAAATCTCTGTACGAAATATGAGAAAGTACGCATCGCGCAATTTTGAAACACCCCCATTTCACGACTTTTAAAACTTGTCGTAGCTATCGATTCTTTCACTTATCACTTATTTGATTTTCAGCATCGAAATGGCTTTGGAGCAGATTTGAAATTTTCCAAAAAGATGGCCCGCGACTTCGCGTTTTCGTCGGTGGACGTGCAGTTCTGGAAGCGGGGGAATCAGGCAAGTCAGTCGAGCATGTCGCCAGTCGAAGAGCGGGAGAGGATCGACAGAAGACGACAGGAGGTGGGGGAATTCGAATTTTTGGAAAAAAAAAATCGAAAATAAATTTGCAGATTCCGCCCTCGCAGCAGTACAACGTCCGACAGGCGTCCACGGCATCGCTGGCAAACTCTGTGCCGTCGTCGTCGCGGCCGCCTCCACCTCCATATGGTAATTCGTTGAAAATTAAAAAAATAAACTGTCGAAACATTTTCGCAGGAGCATCCCCACAAATTTCGCCCTCTTCAACCGTGGTGCACAGACGAGTGATCCGCTCGGCCAGACGAGTCGTGCAAAGCGTCGTCTATACCCCTACCATTCCAGAGCACAGACACGAACAGAGGTTGGTTCGGGGAAAAATGACAAGCGTTCTGGAACGGGATAGAAAACTTTAAAGATAGAAGTTTCCTGAAAGATGAACCGCTTTAAAGATAATTAGGAAAAATCATAAGAATGAAGATTTGCTGAAAGACAGGAAATTAAAACAAAATCTCAGAAAATCCTGGCAGATTTCTGAGAATTGTCCAAGTTTTTACGTACCCAGGTGATCATCACTTTAACAGCCATTTTTTGGCGCGTCGAAAGAAAACTACGCGTCTTCTGCAGAAGTGAACAGAGGGCTATTACAAAATGGGTTCGGCCTGAGGCTGGATGTGCTGAAGGGTCCACCCCAGTGTGAGAAAATCTTTCCGGCTTTTTCTCTGGACCCTCTTAAATTCCCCCTATCTCTCAATTTCTCCATATCTTTTCCCCCACTTTACCACGTCCCTCTTTATCATTCGGAATCCACCTTCTGATATGATATTTATCAAATCCTTCAATTTTTTCTTGAAGTTGAAGAGCTAAATTGTCCTATTTTTGAAATTTCAACAAAAATCGATTTTCGGAAGACTTGTGTATTTTTGAAATCCGAAACTCGAGTTTTGAAAGAGTTGTAATTTTTTTCTTCAAAAACTAGAACTTGGGCATAATTTTGAGAAGGTTAGCTGCAAGAGTAAGAGCGATAAATCGGTGTGATAGTTTTAGTGATAAGAAAGTGACTCGTCCCTTTCTCTCCCTGTTAAGGAAGCTTTTCGCTAATTATTGTCTGTTTCAATTCAATAAAGAGGGCTCATTTCTGTGACGTCGTGAATTCAATTCATTGCAAATTTTTACGGTTCACGCGGAGTTTTTGCTGATTTTGCTATTGTCTAATCGATCAAAAATTTCGAAAATTTTGTACAGATTCTTCAAAGCAAATATTTAGAAGTCCGATTTTTTTCCTGTGCAAAATTAGATTCTTTACTAAAGTTGTAGGCGCTAAAATCTAACCGGACATGACGTGCTTTTGCATAATAAAATGATGATTCTTTTTTGCCTGCTTCTTTTCCATCCTCCTCATTTTTCCAAACTATTTCTCCAACTTTTATGATTGCCTTTATTGCTGCAGAAGAGAATGTTGCAATCGGATGCGCAATCGCTGTAAATAGTTCGGGACAGTGAGAGGCGAAAAGATGGAAAAATAAGGAACGCTTAGAGAAAGATGCACAAAGTTTTATTCTTCTATCATATGTATATTGATTAGTTCTGGTTTTCTAAGGATTTGGAAATCTTTTTCTGGAAGTTTACAGATTTTAATTTTCAAGATTTTATCAATATTTCTTATCATTTGATCCTTGTAAAATCCTCTTGTTTGCTTGTAATTTTGCCAAGCTCTAAAGGTCGGGGAGAACAGAGATTTCCTCTAGTATATCGATTTCCCTGGATCTGATCTCAAATCTTTCTCCTCTCCCTATGAGATTTGATTTAACCCCCGCGGATATTCGATATCGTCGATTTATGAAACCCTTAGATTTGTGATTTTCTTAGAGGCCTTCATGGCCGGCTCGTCGAACGACAATTAACGAATCAGTTAATTGGAGCTAATTAACTCGAGATAATTATCTTAATTATCCCAACTAAAAATCTACGAAAATGGGTGCAAAGTGCTGTGCGCCGAGGCCAGATAAGTTGCAGTTGAGGTGAAAATTAAAAAAAAAAAAAAAGAATTTTTGTAAAATAAAAACAATTTAAATTTTCAGGATGCTGGAAGAAGAGCGTTATGTGCCTAGTCGCTCGGGGTCGATGGACAACAATGTGAACAGAAGGGTGGAAATGAATCCGGCCTACCAAAAGGAGCGCGTCACGACAAAAGAAATGTACCGGCACACTTTGGAAGTAAGAAAATATTTTTTTAAAACCAAAAATATAAAAAAATGGTTTTCTGAAAATATTAATGCTCATTTTTTCAGAGATCCGAAAACCTGCACGCCTCGTCTCGGTCGCTACCAGCAAGTGCGGCTGGCACTGTGTTTCCGCCCCAGAGAACTGTCTACTATCAAAATGGGGTATGAAAATAAAAATTCAATTAAAAACAAACGAGTTAAATTCCAGGGCACCTTGCCCCGAGAATCGAGTACATCGAGATTGGCGTCGACCGAAGTGCGGACGATGCAGACGAGGGAAATTCCGCCCACCCAACCCGCCATGCAGCAGTACCACACCACGTAAGTTTGAAAACACGTAATTGAAAAAAAAAACAAAATTTTTAAATAATAAACAAAACAAATTCAGAACCGGCTCAATCGAATCTCGCCTGGACGACATTTCTGGCGGCTCGACGATTCCTCAGCCAAGAGCCCCTCCGGGCAGGGAGTGGAGTCAGCCGCTGCTCACTTATCAATACAAGTTAGTTGTTGGAGAGTAAAAATGTGTAAAAGTATCAAATTTTCAGGGTCGGCTCTTCCGAAAGACGTCTGGAGTACCGATACCATTCGGAGTCGAGAGTCGATGATGACGAGGTTCGGAAAAGACACGAAATCGAACAGTGGACACACACGCAGCCTGTCCAGGTGCTCAGACTCGATCAGAAAGAGCGCGAAGTCCACATGTTGCAAGGTATGTCCAAATGAAAAAGCAACGAAATTGATGAAAAGTGCGGTTTGTAAAAATCAACGCGATTTACTCGGGGCACAAGAGAGTAAATATCGCGCAAAGTTGAAAAATTTCAACCAAAATGATTCTCCCCCTTGCTGTGTAAAATGACGTGCGTCTTAAAGCTCAAATCCAAATATTTCCCGGAAAAGAAAACTTGGAATTCCCATTTTCGAGAATGACTAAGATATTCGAATATCATTCTGATACGAAAACCGCAGAAAATTTGTCGGTCTTATGATTTTCTAACATGCCTAAAATTTTACATTGAGAATCATGGATATGGAAGAGCTGATCTACCTAGGCAAAGGTACGGTCTTTCTAAAGATATCACTTTTTCTCTTCGGATCTCTCGAAATCTTTTTATCTTTTTTCTTCTCTTCACAAATCCACCCGCTTGTTAACAACTCGTCAATATGCCTTGATCTCTGTACAAACAAACGCTCGGCGCGCGACATGCCGATAATTTTCGGACCAAAATTTTCCTAATCTATTTTTTACCCTGAAAAATTACTATTCTCTAAAATGGACTGAATTTTCTATTGGACTTCCTGAATGTAAGAGCTTTTCTATCCTTGGACGACAACTTGGAAACCATAAACCCCCAAGCCATGTGAAATAGTGTATGGGAAAGAAACCCCACCTTCCAACATCCTTCTCTAACCATACACTATTTTGCAATGGCCTGAGAGCTCATGGTTTCCAAATAACCTTCTTGGACTAATTTTCTCAGCATGAAAGAGCTAAATCATCACTACCCCGCTAATCCTATTACTGACGTAGTAGAGTGACTATTATTTTGAAAATCAAAATTTTCTGACAGCTACTTTATTTTTTCCTGAAAAAGAAAGCGAGAAAATGTTGATTTGGAAAATAGCATGAAATTTTTTGGAGAGGCAAAGGAATAGATTAGCACTGATAAGGACTAGAGACGCACCTTACAAAAGGCGTGCTCTTTTGCCAAACAGAAAGACGGAGAGAGTCATTAGCTGCATACTTTGTTGTTATCATTTTCCTAACATTGATTATTCCACTAACGTGTATAATCTGAACTAGAAAACTAACAATTTTGCGACAAATCCGGAAAAATTGCTAATTTTCCAAAATGGACTTAGAGGAAGAGGAGGAAATTCTTCATACTTCCGTCTGGCAAATTCAGGAGGATGAAATTCAGGAAGAGAGGATCTTCAAAGAGCAATTCTTCAAACGGTAGAAAATATCGAAAATTTTTAAAGTCTAGAAAATCCTGCTGTAGTTTAACATTTTGTTGAAGTGGAAAACTTACAAATTTTCTTCGAAAAAATGACTAATTCCTCTGGGTTACTAACCAAGTGACTAATTTTCACAAGTTTGAAATCAAGAAATGATCTCTTTTGAGAAATTTTTGAAAGAAACTTACCCAAAAATTCTCCAAGAGCCACAAGTGCAGTGGATGAGCGTGCATCGATGTCAACGTACCGTTTCAAATACGTGGCTTCGAGAGTGGGCAACGGAGAGGAGGGCGAAATGCAGATGAAGTGCGTTATGGTCAGGAACGACGGCAGCGATACTCATGAAACCACGACACGAATTACGCCTACTCAGAGACTACAGCAGTATGGTCTACATAAGACGGGAGGAGGTAGACATTTGATCTATTTTCTCGGATCGGGAAAACTGGACTTCCTAGAAGTGTTTACGAGTCTTCTAAAATTTTCTGAATGACTCATTGAAAGATGCACTTCTTCTACTCTGCAAAAACTTATTTATTTTTATCAATTTGTCGATTTTCGGCTAATTTCTCTGCATCTTTCCGATGGCTTCCATATTCTATTTTCTGCGATTCTAGCCTATGAGGCTTCTACTTTTCTCCTACTGCGCTCGCCCACAATGCTTGCCAAATCCGTACTGCTAACAAATTGAAAGCAAAGGAGCAAAAAGGATAGGGCCGGTCCCCCCTTACTCTTACCGCAAGAAAAAATGCGAAAGTAGAGTGGAAATTACGCATTTTCTCTTTATGTTAGACAAACGTTTCTTCTTACTCCTATGAGCATTTCTTTGTACAACCGAAAAGTAAAACAACAAACAGTTTTGCTATATGAAAAATCGCATATAATCTGAAAGAGCTTATCAAAAAACGAAATCATTTGGAAAATAGAAACAAATTTTTGCGATGCCGAAAAAATTCCATAAACATTTGAGTGAGATTGTAAAATTTTGATGGATCGGCGCACATAAATTTTGGAATTTACAAATGGGGAGATAAGAAGGAAAAGTTTTCGAAGAGAACAACTCTCACTCCAAGTTTCTTAATCTAATGGTCACTCTGGTATTGTTTTCCTCACTCTTACGCATTAAAGGCCTCTAGTCAGTCCTTCCATATGTGTGTGTGCTGAGAGTAAAACAGTACGAAGACTTTCTTTCTTTTCCTCTGCAATTCCTGTACTCTCTCGTTCGACCATTTTTCTCCGATCTCTCCCAAGTTCCACAATATTTCTCAATCCCCGGTGCGCCGCCCCTTCTCTCTCTCTCACTCTATTTCTCTTTTTCTTTTTCCCTCCTCCCTCTCGCAGAGTTGGCGCGTATTCTGCATTCCTTCCTCTCCATCTCTAGCCCCGTTGCAAAATCTATTCGGTAATCATTCCCAAATCGGTATTATCTGCGTGAAAATTCACCCTAACTTGGTGTTATGATTCCCGGCTAACTCTGCATTTTTCTACGAGGATTTTTCGGTGAAATATCCATTTTTGGATTTTCGACCCGAAATGGTCTCGACGGCTTACTCCTCGGGTCCGCACTCGTTCCGCACGGATGTCTCTGACCCGCAGGAGGTCGAGGTCCTCGAGCACTATGAGAACAATAGGGAACGACATAAAGGCAAGCCTCGAAAAATTGAAAATTTTTATTTTGAATTACGGGGAAATTTGACATCTACATTTCAATTTTACGACCTAAATCTCTATCCTTTTTGAAATCCGCATAGGGGATTCTCTAGTCATCTCTCTCATTTTTTTGGTCTTGTTTATTTTCAGCCAAAAATTCTATAATTTTCCGCCCCACCGCACTCATGGGAAGTTAAAAATTTGGCGCCTTGCGTTCTTTCATTGTTTTACAGGATCAGATTGCTCAAGGTTTTCTGCACAGAAAATCGGTATAAAATACTTGACCTAGATTTATGAAAAACAAGTTTTCCTGCTCGGAAATCGATAATTTCTGGAAGTCTTTGAATTTTGATCTGGGTTTTGTCCGTTCGATTCCTCTTTTGAAATTCGATTTCAGTCTGTTTTCCATATCGATTTTCTCAGCGCTGATTTGTTCTCATTAATACTTTGCAACAGAATAGGCCCAGATGTGAGAGATGAATCAAAAATTTTCGCGACGAAATCTGAAAATCGAAGAACGAGGGTCCGTTCCGCTTTCCTCTCTGTCATAGAGAGGCTATTTGATCATAGCGAAATAGTCCTTCATTTTGAGAGAAAAAAGACTCAAAACTTTCTCTTCTTTAACGTGGTCCCCCCTCGAGAGAGAAATCGATTTTCTTCGAGAGATCATAACACTTGAAAACAGTATCATCAATATATGATGAAGCGTAGGACTTGGAACATGTTTGGATACGGCACGGAATTTTGAATGAAATTGTAAAGTGATCGAAATTTTCGAATGGACGCTAGGTTGTAAATTATGCTGCGCAAATATGTGATATTGTGCTATCAAAATATCAGGAATTCTCGCCTATTTCTGCTTCTCTTCACTCTATTTTATTCTCCTCACTATTTCTCCAGAATGCTCATAGCGCCTATCAAAGCATGCAATCGATGCTTGTTGAATTATAGCCATTTCATGAATGATTTATTATTGATTTGTCTATGTCGGTAGAAATCTACGAGCTAAATTTCTATCTAAAATCTGGTAGGGTTTTTTTGGACTTTACAAATTCTTCCTAGTGATTCACTTTGCATTGCTCATAACGTAAAAAGGACGCTCTAATTGATTCTTCTTCCCCTCACTCTTATTTTGCCACTCATAACCAAATTACGAAATATCAAGGGAACATTTTTGAAGAGGGGATTTCATATATTCGAATTTTAAGGGATTTCATAAATCCTCTCTAAATTTATGGCGTGTGATATGATATACTCTGGAATGTCATTCACGGAAATGATTGATTTCTCACTGTTTGGAGAGAAATGCGAAATAGTACAGGGATCTATGGGTCGGAAAAGAGACAGAAAACGGATTTCGGATTTGGATAGATTAGGGCGGATTGAATATTCAAAGAGATGATTTCTCATGAATATGCGAATTTCTGAAGTTTTACCCTGCGTCTTTGACAAATTGAGTTTCCTGTTTCTTTGTGCTCTCAAATTTTATGATCTCTAATTTACAGTTCTTTTGGGAAATCGATATTTCGGCTGTCTTTTGAGATATGATACAAGTGTCGCCAAGCAAAGGTCGATTACAAAAAGATAAAGGAAATTGGCGTGTCGACTAGAGAAAACTGAAATTGAAGAGAGCAGAGAGAAGAAATTAGATTGCGTAATTTATTATGGGTGTTTGGGAATATTCTAATTTTTTCAAACATAAAAAATGTTAAAGTTCACATTTTTGAAGATCAAGATAATTTATGGTTTTCGAAGTTTCAAAGAAACTAATGACGGGATAATTTCTGTAAATCTCCGTCCTAGAAAAATGAGCGCGCAGAAACATGCGATTTTACGACTCTTTTCTTTATTCACTTTGAGTTTTATGTCGAAAGGTTTTCTGTGTGGAAAAATCGCTGCCTGACCCCGTAAAGAGAGGGTCAGTTAGATTTGAGAAATAGCAAATAAACTCAAGAGATTCGAAGATTTAAAAAGTTAGAGGAATGACTTATGAAATTGATAGAGGAAAAGAAGTAGAAGGAAAAAAATAGTATGGAAAGAAGAATTAGAAAACGATGGCCTTGCGGATTAAAACTGACAAATTGTGTGCATAAATTCAACACTTTCGACGCGTTTTGAATAATCAGTGAATTTTATCTCTGAAAAGGGCAAAAAGGGAGAATCATTTTGATTGGGATAAAAATTTCAAAAGTAGAAAAAATAATTTTCAGATGAACGCGACAAAATCCAGAAGAAGACGTTCACGAAGTGGGTCAACAAACATCTCATCAAGGTTAGTTGGGAATTTTGACTTTTTGAAAATCGATAAAAATTTTTAAATCGATAACTTATTAATTTTGCCTTCTCCAAACTTCTTATACAAATGTCTGTATTCCTTACTGTCAACTCTCTTCCCAGCCACTTTGTGCCTCAAGGCATTGACTTGAATGAATCTGCATTCAATAGACCCGGACAGTGAATATAAGGCCCTTCCCCCTCTTCCTCCGGCTGCCTGCGTGTGTCGTCGTATTTCAGCCATTTTCTATTTGTATGTTTGACTTGGTGTGCCACTAGTCAAATCAAGGAAGTATACGGAAGATAAAGAAAAGTTTGGAAGAGGGTGAAAACTGAGATTTTTTTGAAAAATTAATGAAAAATATTCAAATTGTTAATGATATTTCTTTTTCTCGGAAAATCTCTATAAAGGAACTGTCAATACCCACAGATTTAGAGAGGAGGGAAAAGAGGATATCGCCGTATAAATTATTTGTAAATCGGCTTATCGACCACTTTTCGGGCTAGGGGCTATTTTGCCTCGTTTCTCGCTTTTTCCCTACCTTTTTCGATCTCTTGATTTGCAGTACTATTTCTTAAAATATCGAAATTTAAAAATAAAAAATAGAAACAAATATTCAAATTGAAGACAAAATTAGAATACATTTTTTCAGTCTGGTCGCAAAGTGGACGACCTTTTCGTGGATCTGCGCGATGGCTATTCGCTCATCGCTCTGCTGGAAGTGCTCACCGGAGAGAGAATTGTGGGATTTTTTGTTATTTTGCAAAAAACATTTCAATTTTCAGCCCAAAGAGAACGGCTACACACGCTTTCACCGAATACAAAATGTGCAATATTGTCTGGACTTTCTCAGGAATAAAAAGGTTAGTTAAAAATTTCTGAATTTAAAAGATACAAATTTAAAAATAAAAATTTTCAGATCAAGCTCGTCAACATCCGACCCGAAGACATCGTAGAGGGGAACGGGAAACTGACTCTCGGCCTGATTTGGACGATCATCCTCAACTTCCAGGTCTCGCAGATCAAGCACAAACTCGCTCTCGAAGAGGCCCGGCTGCGCAACCAGATGGCCGCAGAACACAGCAACGGCACAGCGGCATTGTATTCACACGCACAGGCTTCCACCAGTCAGGTCACTACAACTAACACTAATTTTGAAAATAGAAGGAGGGGTTGAAATAATGCAAATTAGAATATTTGTTTTCTTTTCAAAAAACCTTTTCTGAAAATTTTGATCTTCAAAAATGTTGATTGATTTTTAGTTTTCAAAAATTGGCATATTTCAAATCTTCCTTCTTTGTTCAAAAATAATGAATCCTTCGTTCTCTTCGTACTTTTCCTCTTCAGGAAGAGGTGCATTGAATGAAATGCTTATTATGCTAAGTACAGAAATGAGTTATAGGAGTGCGGTTCTTCTAGGTTTTCATTTTGAAAGCTATCATTTTGAATTTTGTGTTTCGGCGTGCTTTGAATTATCACAATCCTTCCCCCGCTCACAAATGCTATAATTTGAATAATCCACACAAGATCAAGCTTTTTTCAAATCCTTCCCTTTTGAGTGAGCGAGTTTAGATGTTTTTTTTTTAAAAAGGCCTCTTCGGGAGCGTAAGTCATTTCGAATACTCGAGTGTGCTGCTTTAGTTAGAAAAATAGTAGTGGCCTAGTTTCATAGAGTGATAAGGATTTACTTGTCAGTAATTAGATTAGGTTCAAATTTGGGGTGCAGTTAGACAGAATTTTAAAGGTGATCTTTTTTTTTTTAGAAACATTGATCTCCTTTTAAAAACCTCAAATATCTTGAAGAGAAGATTCTAGCTACCCTAACAGTTTCAACTTTTCCCATTTTGCCCCGTGTCCTTGTGCAATTTAGCTGTTTGTGGTCAGACGACGACGGTTTTGCGTCGGGTGCTTCGCGGCGCGAGATCGATTTATTTTGATGAGAGAAAAATTGCAGAAATTGAAAAATAGACGGGGGAAAGGCAATGGGGTCGTTGTGTTTGGAAAACCAATGATAGTACCACACCCTTAATGGCAGAAGGACGATCAACATAAGCAGACGGAAACGAGAAATAGCACTTGATTTGAAGAGAGTAGAAGGAGAATCAGAGTCTGAGTTTTCAAATTTTCAAAAAAATTTAATTTTGAAACAAAATTATATGATTCATTTTTGATGCTTTCTCCTATAAGGCAAATGACTAAATTTGACATTTTTTGTAAAACAATGGAAATTTTTTCCTGTAGAAAATCGTCAAAGTTGGGCGTTAACTAAAAATACTCCGCTTCTTTTTCGCCCTCTCGCTTTCGGGTGCTCTCTGAAATTTAATTGGACAAAGATGCAGAGGAAGACATGGTTAGAGTCATCGATGGTCTGTAGGGGAGGTGGGCGTCGTCCCTTACACATGTAAAAAGGGCGTTTCTCGGACGGTCAAGGAATGTGAAGTTGCGCAAATCATCCCAGCTGGTTCTCGAGTTGTTCGGCTCCTATGCTTCAACGCATGAATAAGGAAATCGTTCGGTCATCTGGAAAAGAATGGGAATTCTAAAAAAGGAGTGGTCTTTCGCAAAACTAGGACAATTGTTTTGATTTTACGTCTACTTGTTTTCCATGACATCGTGGGCGAACGAATTAAAATTTCTAAAATCTGGCAAGAATCATGATTGACAAAATCAAATCCTCGATAAATAGCTTTTTATCTTATTTTACGTCTGAAGCACTCACGCCTTTTTCTTGCTTTTTCATTGCGTTGTCTCTCAGACCTTCTATTTCTGATATTTGTGATTTCTCGTTTATCGCAATTTATCTTGTCTTATCAATCAGAATCAGAATCGCGGGGAGAGAAAAGTGCGGTTTAGGTTAGAGAGGCACACCTAACCATTCATTCACTCTCTCTCTGCAATTCTCCAATTCCTCTGAGCGTCCTTGCCTCTGACTACGCCAAGCCAAGGGCGCTAGCCACGCCCCTCTATTCCCTCTCCCTTCTCCTTGCCTCCTCCCTCCTCCCCTTTTCCACCACTTTTCCTAGCAGCAGTGCAGTGCGTACACGAATTCGCATTCTCTTCGATTTATTATCATCAGTTAATCAGCCTATTATCAGCTCATTGATAATCAGTGCTAATTGGCTTATTCCTGTTCATCGTCATTGTGACTAGCAACAGCAGCAGCAGAGAGAATGTATAAGGTGCTCCGCAGTTATTCGAAGAAGGCCGAACGGAAGCACGAGTCGAGTCGAGCAGCGGACTCCTCGATGCGGTCGGGCAACTACCAGCACTCCTCCGAAAGAGGCGTCGGAGGAGGCGGCGGCGGTAGCAGCTCGCATTACGAGGAGCACAGAAGCTCACATGGAGGGCATGGAGGCGGCTCGGCCATGGGAGGCTCCACCCATTTGACCGGCTCGAATGGCCAGCTACTTGCCATCGACAACCGACATCTGGCCAACGCCTACCAGGAAGGCCGACAAGGCTTCTCCGAATCGAGCTCCTACGAGACCAAGGAACACTACGAGCAAAAAATGCAGCGCGTCAAGAAAACCCGCGGAGAACGTGAAAGATCCAGAAGTTTGAGACGCGGAAACGAGGTAGAACATTTTCTAGGACTTGAAAAAGTGATTGTTTTTTTTAACTCTTCTTACTCTTCGAAT
The DNA here is from genome assembly GCA_964036155.1 of Diploscapter coronatus. Lineage (NCBI taxonomy): Eukaryota > Metazoa > Nematoda > Chromadorea > Rhabditida > Rhabditidae > Diploscapter > Diploscapter coronatus. The sequence goes on along the minus strand of OZ038422.1, from coordinate 40,181,281 downwards.
TTTATTTTTGAGCTTCATGTCAGAGTAGTTTTTCTCGGAAAAACGATTGGAGTAATTGATTTTGACAGGGCTAGGAAATTTCGGTCGGTGCTTATTTTTTGCGGGGCAGACACGGCGGAAAACGGTTTGTTTTCAGTTTCAGTCCATCGAATTACGGTATGAGAAGGGGGAGATGGTAATCAATCAAAACTCCGCTGCAAACGACGAAGATAAAAAATTTTCGGAACAAATCTAAAATAACTCCATTCAAAATTCCGCATTAGGCGCGTTCTATTTTTTTTTTATCATTCTGCCATTTCTAATGAATGATCAGGACACGTTATTTTTACCCATCCCGCTAATTACTGACCGTCTTGTCTCCCGCGAGAAAGAATAATAAGTCGTTTCGCGCAAAGCACTTTACCAGTTTCTAAACCCCCATCAGCAGTTTTTTTTCGCCCTCAATAGACAAACGCTGATAATGTTAATGAAAGTTTTTCTTGGCAGAGTTTCTATCTTTATACATGGGGAGATGTGTTAGACGTACAGGGTGTTCCTTTAAAAATTTGAGTCATTCTACTTCCTCTTTGTGTATCTATTTTTCCTTCAAAGGGCTCTGACTCACTTAGGAATTCTAGAAGATGATATGCGTGGCAAGTTGCAAAAATACAATTAGTTCGGCGTTATATCATCCGGTATTTTGCTGCTATGTTAAAGCATTGACTAGAGAATTTGCCCATATGGCCTGGTTTTTCGACCCCCAACTACAATTTATCGATTCCTTTAGGTGCGCGGTTAAAGAAATTGAGGTTGCTGCCTGTGCCCTATGGGCTATCGTGTTTGATGGGAAAAGTTGAACGCGCAACGAAACAGCATTCGTTTTGGAGAGAGCGCCCGAGATAGAGATACCAGTTATAGAGCGAGGATTTGAAACGCCAAATGTGTTGAAGCATAGGACTTGGAACCGGACACGATACGGCACGTACACACCCATTTGAATTGGAATTTTGTTGCACTATACAATGGGACTGATAAGGATTGATTGGGAGAAAGGGAGTAACCTTGGCATTTTCTGAGACGATGGGATATTTCTCTCTGCGTTTATAGGCCAAATCGGAATTTGATTATCTTATTTAGAGGAGGAAGGCCGGTCCGATAGATATTGATTTGGAAAGTGCGTTTTAAAAATTCGAACAATAACAAATGTCATTTTTGAGAGTTTATTGATATTGGTCTAGTGAAAACTGGTGTAAGGAATTGTTTGGATAAGGATTTTTCTCGTAGGAAATCACATACACGCGAATTTTCCCATTCATTCCAAATTCTCGCGATTTTTTCCGATGGCAGAGACGCCTTTTTGGGGAAACGAAGAAATGAAGGAATAGAGGAAGAGTTAGCCACACCCTACTGTTACACTTGGCTGTATTTCTGCTGCTATTCTGCAGCTATGGAGGGCGAAATTGTTATTGGCCAAGGATAGTTTGATTCCTTTTTCAGTAAAGGCACGGAAAATAGTACTGACATTTGAGAGGCGGAAAGGAATATGTATAAAGCAAAAGAATGCGTAATTTCACTTTTGAATATATTCGCAGAAAGTCTTCATGAATATGCAAATTTCAGAAATTTTCTACAGAAAAATGGCATTTCAGATTTTTGTGGATTTGAACACTTTGAAAACTTACCCCCAATTTTTGTTTTCCGACCTGCCTTACTCTTGTCTTTTCGATCTTTCTCATAAAATGGGTGTGGCTTGGAATTAGAGAGGCAATAGGAAATATGAACAGCCCTCCTTTTGCTGCGTCGCAAGGGCCCGATTATCAGAAAAAAACTGGATTGCCAAATTCAACAACCACCTGCTAAAATGAAATCTAGCATATCTGATCTGATATCAGATAATGTATTTTGCCGAGTTTTACACTAAAAGAATTCCTCTGCATCTCTGGCCTCTATAATTTGCATTGTCAGAGTCTCGACCTTTGTGTGTACCTGTTTTTAAACCGTAATAATTGCGCCATTCTCGTTCTGATTTATTCGATTAGCGGTCGGGCAGCAAACTGATAAACTCCACACAGGGAATGACACCTCGAATAACCGTCAAAACAATTACCATAAAGCTAGGAATCTTTGGAATCTAGGGAATTTTTGAACGCAAAGTTTTTTGTTTGTTTTCAGAAAGTGAAACTTCAAAAAGGGCTCAGTTAGGCAACGCTTACAAGCAAAGTTTGTTGTTAGAATACCTAAAATTGTCGAAAGTTTGTGGGGGAGAATTTCTGGAACTCGAAAAAACCGCGGGCGCACCCAACATTTATTCAGTTTTGTAAAAGCGACATAACAATTTGTGGAGAGAATGGGGAAATAGTGCCTGAGGCAACGGCAACTCAGGAGAGAGCGCAGAGAAAACGAAGACTAGTTGGCGCCAAGAATGTGTCACTATAGGGGTAATGCGAGAAAATTGAACTCAAAAATCTTCGTCCCCCAATTTCTTCTCCCGAAAGTGTCAGAGATGAAAATTGTGAACACTATTTTTTTCTGAAAATTAACTTCATAAACTTTAGATTCTTTTTAATCCTCGAGAAAAAACTGGACAGTAGATTTTTTTTGCAAATTCGATTTTCAGCTTAGAACACCTGGTGGGTGAGCGTTTTTCTGTTCGTAAATCAAAAAATTCGGTGAAATTCGAAAATTCCAAAATTCTGTTTGTCGGAAATGATTGGAGCATTTTCCACTTTCTCTTCTTTATTTCTCCTGAATCAGAGCGCTCTTTCTCAGTCTCATATGCTTGTGAAGGCGTTAGCCAAAACGCAAATATGCAGGTTGCTTTGCTGGCCTAACTTCGGAAGGAGAAGCCAGCACTTATGCTGTAGAAAATTTAGCAAAAATCTGCACAAATGGTGGTTTTACAACAATTTGAACCTAATCTGAAAGAAAACTCGGAACAAATGTTTTAAAAAATTAAATAAAAAATTTTCAATGTTCAGGTTTCCGAGGCTCTTTTGGGAAGCGACGCCAAGTCCGCCAGAGATGCTCTGCTCGAGTGGGCCAGGTAAGAGAAAAATAAAAAATATATGTCAGACATTTTTTTTTATTTTCAAGCCTATATTTCAACATATGAAAATAAAAGAATAAAAAGTATATTCCAGACATTAGGAAAATTTCAGACGAGTGACCGCCGGCTATCCGCGCGTGAATGTGACGAACTTCTCCTCATCGTGGAGAGATGGACTCGCTTTCAACGCCATTCTCCACAGATACAGGCCCAATCTGATCGATTGGAATAAGGTGAGTCAAGAAAGTTGAAATTTTCTTAAAAAATAATAAAATCTTATATTTTGAAAATGAGGAATAGAATTGATCTTTTTCCAGATCTCTGACCCATCAGTGTCGAATCGCGAGAGACTGGCGAACGCGTTCGCGGCGGCCGAGCGAGAATTCGGCGTGGAGCGGCTCCTGGATCCTGAGGACGTTGACACCGAGAATCCAGACGAGAAGTCCATCATCACTTACGTCTCGTCGCTCTACAACGCATTGCCACATCTGCCTGAACTCAGCAAGGTCAGGCAACATCGATAGATATCGATTTTTGAAAAGTAAAATTTAGAAAATCTAATTAGAATTTTTGAAAAAGAAGGATTTTCTAGATTTTTCATATCTACCCTAAAGGTTGCCCAAATGTAGAATAGTTCGGAATAGCATGAACTCCAAACCGAATGTCCTTGCAATTTTGTGCATGTCTTTGTCTTGTCAAATGTCTTGTAAAAGTAGTCCTCGTCTTAGTCCGTCCTTAAAAACCGTCGCGTTATTATATTTTATTCTAACTGCTCGTTGTTCAAATGTCCATTCTTTCAGTTTGAATCAGTGCAACAACAGTATATTGCTGAGGCGCGGGAATGGAGAGAGTGGGTGGAAAGAGCCATTCGACTGGTGGATGACAGGCTTCTGAACGGAACGTCGACCGATCTGATCTACGACTTGGAGCGATTCAGAGACGACGATCTTCCTCCCAGGGAAGAGCAGAAACGTCACCTCGCAGACGCCTATCAGAAGCTTGAAAGATCCCTGAGAAATACGGACTTCTTCCGGATCCCCAAAGACCTTTCCACACAGGAACTTCACAGATTGTGGAACGAGCTGCTCAATTCGATCGAGCGGCGATTCCACGTGCTTGAGGAAAAACGAAACACCGAGGTTTTAAAACGAATAATATTTTTGTGGAAAAAGCAAAAAGCTAACACTAACTTTCTGTAAGACAAATAACATAGATTTAAAAAGAAAATATATTTTCGTGTGGACTAATTGAATAGTTGAATGTTTGAAAAATAATAGTCTTATTGTTCTTGAAAATAAAAATACAATTTTGAATTTTCAGGGAAATCTGAACGACTTGATCAGCCGCTTGACACGCGGCATCGGTATCACCAACGAAAAGCTCGACCTGATTCTGCAGCGTAAGTTTAGAAAAATAAAGAAACAATTTGTAAAAATTACAACAACAAAAATTGTATTTTCAGGAATTGAAGATGTAGAGGCGCGCATCGACACTTCGCCACCGGGTCTGATCGAGCGTCAGGTAAGAAAACCAGTCAAAATAAAAATAACGCCCCGACATTGCAGGTGGGTGAAATCGTGGACGATTTGAACGTGTTGGAAGCACCCATCAATGGATTCTTCGATGACGTCGAAACGCTCAAATCGCACAACCATCCTGAAGCCAACGACTTTTACAGACAGTATGCGTTAACACTATACAAATTGCTTTCCTTCCCGATTTTTTTCTGAAAAAATCCTATTTTTTATTTTTTTCTGGAAAACTGCAAAAATAATAATCTGCAGAGTGTACGGTCTACACCAGAGACGTACCGCCTACTTGGACCGTCTGACGAACCAGATCCTCGTCAGACTGGGCGTCCGCACCGACACCCTCCGCAAGGAAAACGCCAGCCGACTGGAGAGTATCAGGTGCGACTTCTTTGAAAACAGACAAAAGATTGAACATTTGAATTTTCAGACAATCGACCTTCAGCCGCGTGGAGGAGTGCATCGAATGGGTCAGAACGAGAATGGTTAGGGTTTTGATCTCTTCTAAAAAACGATCTCTTTTTTCAGGAGAAGCTCTCGAACATGGAATTCTTGGAGGATTTGGAGACACTCGAAGAGATGTTCGAGCAGCACAAAATTGACAACCGCGACATCCAGGACTTCCGCCAGAACGTCGACGAGTGCATTGCCAGACAGGTACGTTCTTGGCGTCGTGTGACGTAATCTGAAAAAGGTGTTACCATGAAAAATGACGTCTTCAATATGACGCCATTTTCTCGAACCTGACGTCCTCATAAAAATAGCGCCTTTTAAAAATTTTAACGTCATCTAAAATATACATTTTTCAGGCCGAAGTTTCTGCCGAAGATACCTACGAATATTGCGAACTGCTACGCACCTTGGAGTCGGAATACCAACAGCTCAGGGATCTTTCTGCGGGCAGAATGCTAGATTTGGTAAGTGGATATAGGGAATCCGAATTAAAAACGATTTTCAGGACTCCCTGATCGCCTTTGTACGCGCTGCACAACTCGAGTTGGTGTGGGTCTCCGAAAGAGAGGATATCGAGGTTGGATATAGGATATGCGGAATCCAAGGAAATATGAAACCCTCTTTCAGGTCACCCGCAATTGGTCCGATATCAAGCAACTCGACCTGCCCATGCTCACCAACTACTACAAACAGGTGAGTTTATTGAATTTTTAGCAAAATCAGCTGAGATATTTCAAACAACTTTTCAAGCGTTTATTTATTGGGAATGGTGATTTTACATTGGAAAAATGATATATGAGGAGAGGAAATGATTCGAACCGGTTTGAAGAAAAGCGGAAGAGAGGAAAGTGATGTCTTCCTATTTTTATACAGAAGGAAAGAAAGAAATTGGGTGTGGTTGGAGAAACGGTAAATGGAAGGAAGAAGGGAAAAACGCATGAATATGCAAAGTGGTTGAGATAAAATCGATAAATTTGAGATTTGGGCGATAAAATAAAAAAAATTAATTTAAAAAAAAAAAAGTGAAAATTTCAGCTGCTACACGAAATGGAACTTCGCGAAAAACAATACAACGACGTGCACAATCAGGGCGCTGCACTGCTTAATCAAGGACATCCGGCCGTGCACGTTATTGAGGTCGGTTTGAAAACAAAAAAAATTCAAAATAGTTTGTGGAAAAAACGAATTCAGGTCTACCTGCGCACGATGCAAAACCAATGGGATTGGCTATTGGCGCTCAGCAAGTGCCTCGAAGAACATCTCAGAGACGCTTTGAATTTGAAATCGGTAGGAAGAAATAACTAATAAAAATCATTGAAAAATTAAAGTTACGAAAATTTAAAACAAAAAATTGCAGTTCCTCGAAGAAGCGTCTGACGCCGAGGCGTGGATGGAAGAACAGTCGCAGCGACTCGAAAACAACTACAATCGAACCGACTTCAGCCTCGAGGAAGGAGAGCGATACTTGAGAGAGCTCGATGAAATCAAGGTTGGACAAATTGAACAAAAGCAAACAGAAAATCTTTGGAATATTTTGAAAGAAAATTGAAAAATGGAGAACTTAAAAAAAAAATTCTAGGAAATCCTCAACAAATACCACTCGGTGCTGATGGCTCTGACGGAGCGGTGCGCTACAATTTCGCCCCTCTGGCAGAGAGGCGAGAGAATCCAGCGGCCCATCACCGTCCAGGCTCTCTGCGACTATTCCGACAAGGGCATCACGATTAAAACTGGTGGGCAAACAATTATGAAATCAACCATTTTTTGCAAAACATTTTTTTTTCAGAAATATAAGAGAAAAATCGATATTTTGAAAAATAACAACAATTTAAAAAAGAATAGGTAAAATCGACAAATTTCCAGGAGACGAAGTGACGCTCCTTGATAACTCGGATCTGATCAAGTGGGTGATCCGCGACTTGTCGGGCGTCGAGGGCACAGTCCCTTCAGTCGTCTTCCGCATCCCACCCCCAGACCCCAAATTGACCAACCTCCTCAGTCGTCTCCTCCAGCAGTTCGAGAAGCTCAAGAAGCTCTGGGAGAAGAAGCACAGAATGGTCCGCTTCAACATGGTCCTCAACACCATGAAAACCATACAGTAAGTCCGGAGGAAACCAATAAATCGATTTTTTCAATTACAAGAAATTCAATTTTTCCCAATTTTCCGCTTGATTGATTACTCCCATCCATTCAAATCACTTAATTTGGCAAAGAAATCCTTTTCTTTTATCTTTCCGCCTTAATTTCCAGATCCGGTTTTGGCAAAGATATAGAAATTTTTCGGAGAAAATTGCAAGAAACAAATTAAATTGCAGAGGTTGGGACCAGGATACATTCGACGCGATCGACCCCGAACAAAGGGACGCGATTCTGAAGGCGCTGATCGACGACACCAACAAATTGCTGTCTGAGTTGGATCCCAACGACCCTCTGGCGCTGAGACTGAAGGAAGAACTCAAGAAGACCATCGAACACTTCATGAGTCTGCTCAACAAGAAACCGCAAGGTTGGGACTGGAAAATAAAGATTCTGTAGAAAAATATGAACATTTTAAAATTTAATATGAAAATTGTAAGTAATTTGAAACACACAATTTAAAATTTTCAGAAGACGAGTACTCGAACATGTTCGACCAGAAATGCGCCGAGCTGCTGCGAAAACTCGAAGAGGCCTGGCGCAAGTTGACGGAGACCGTGGGCAGACCGATCAGCAGAACCACGGAAGAATTGGAGAGAGTCATCAGGGAGCACAAGGCCTTCGAGGATGCTCTACAGGTTAGTTAGTGAAAAAAAATGAAATTTTTGGAGAGAAAAGTTAAAACAACAAGCTGACATTATTCGAAGTGTTTAGAATAAACTAAAAACTTCAGGCTCTCGACGTTGACGTCGCCAATGTGAAGGAGCTCTTCCGCATGCTGCCCCACCCCAATCCAACCCAAATCCACAACCACGAGGCGCTGAACGTCAACTGGGAGAATATCTGGGATTTGTCCAGGTACGCAAAATTTAAAAGACAGATGAAAAAATGATTTAAAAAATTTTGAAGTATAGAAATTTAAATTTAAAAATTCGAAAATCCAGAAATTCGAATGAAAAAATTCCAGAATGTACGTGGAGCGCATCAAAGTGCTCGAGATGGTGCTGAACGGTGTGATCGAGGTGAAGGACATCGTCAGGTAAGAAAAGATAGAAATTTTAACCATTTGATTAAACTTGACTCGAGAATCAAAATAATTACGAGTTGAATTTGAGAGCGCACGAAATCACGCTCAATTCGTTCGACGATATGCCCGCAGCTCTGGACAAACTGAGAGGACATCACGCTCAGCTCCTGGAAATCAACATGGTCCTGAAGGTGGGGGGAAACAATAGTAAATCGATAAAATGAAAAGAAATAACATTTTCAGCAGCAACAAACCGTCATCGAGCAGATGAACAAGAACATGGCCGTCCTCAGGCAACACGTTGCCCGTACTAGAATCAACGAGAATCATCATCCTGGTGAGAAAAAGAATTTTTTAAATAAATAAAAGTTCAACAAATATTTTCAGACGTGGACGCTCTCGAAGAAGAAGTCCAGCGACTGAACGTCCGCTGGGAGAACGTCAATCAGCAAGTCTCTGAACGACTCATTGCCGCTGAAAAGGCACTTCAGATTCAAATGGTCTATAGGTAGGGGGAAGTCGATAAAGTTGACAAAAAGATCAATATTTCGTGAAAAATCGCTAAAATTCGAGTTTTCAGATCCGAATACGAGACCGAATTGGCGTGGCTGGACTCCGTGGAGGAGACCATCAACCGGCTCAGGTAAAAATTTGAAAAACATCAGGAAATTCAAAAAAATAAATAAATCAAAATTTCAGACGCCCCGAAGACCTGCATCCCGAGGAATATCAGCAACAACTCGAGGTGCTGATTCACGAATACGCCCAGCTGCAGGAGCACACGGCAGCCATCGAAAAGGTCAATCGGGAGGGCGGACAGTACATCAGGGAGGCTAAGGTTAGAAGACAGGAAAAACAAAGTGGAAAATCGCAAACTTTCTAGCAAAATAAACAATCCAAACTTCTTCACAAAAAATTTCTAAAAAATCGAAGAACGTATTTTTCAGAAGAAAATAAAAAATTTGAATTTTGCAGACCTTCGACGCGAAAATGGCCCAATATGGCGACGCGATCGTGGGCATTCACGGCTCCGACATTCGTCTCGAGTTCAGACGCACCAAGCCACAGCCTAAGAACGGAGCTCAGGTAGATGGGATGGAAATTAGACAAAAAATTCTATTTAAAAAAATAAAAATTTCTGACGAGTTTTCTAAAAATATTTATAAAATTTTGCAGATCGTAACCGAAGAACTGGAAAAACTGAATCGTCGATTCGCAGAGCTGTCGTCGCTGATTCTGGAGCGTCGCAACACGATGCAAGTCCTCATTCAGAACTGGAAACGGCAAAAACAGGTGCGTCAGAAATTTGACTGCGTGTGGCGAAGGTTACCTGGTGCGTGTTGATTCCCAAGCTCCCGAGGTCGGAGTCGAAATCGAGTTCCTTTCCTAAGGAAAATCGGTGTCTTCCCCGATCGAGGCATCAAAATTCGGAAGGTGTATGGAGAATGTGAATGAATATATTGATTTGAATGAATCAGTGCATTTCGGGGATAGGGAACCCCTTCACCAAAAACTCTTCTATGAGCACCTCTCAAAATTTTCCGGCGCAAAAAAAGAAAATCCTTAGTTAAACTAAACTTGAAAAATTAGATAGATTAGATGAGATTACACTCACTCCCACGAAACTAAAGCTATCTTAATCGAAAAATTCTATCTTCAAAATTTTCCAAAAAACCATTCTTGAACCATGCGGAAAATCATTGCAAGATTGCAAGAAAACAACCCTATCGCAAATCACCACTTTACTTACTACTATCAAATCAAGATCACCCTTTCCTACAGATTGTTTTAGTTAGAACCACCCGCACAAATTAACAAAATCGCTTATAAAAATGCCACCAAGATCCCCTCTACTACCATAATTGATCGTATAATTGCTACGCCAAAAATCAGCATATCGTTAGTTTCACCCCACGCTTATAGAAAAACAATTAACACTTCGCCACAGTCTAATCTGGGTTCTATTTGGTTTCGGTGCTGCTTCATTTACTTTTTTTCAACTAAATGACTGCTTTTTCCTAATTGCAGCTACAATTTCAATTTCAGATACTGTAATCAATTGTGATTATATAATACACTTTCAGCTAAATTTCACTGAATTAATTTACTTGAGTATTTTGCAAAAAAAATGTATTTGCTAACAAATCAATAGATCAATGACTCTAAAAATGTGTGAAGAAGGTAAGTTAGAGTCTAAGGGAAAAATCACTGCTAATTTTAATAATTTCAAAAGTTCAAAATCTAATATTGTCTAGCTTTATTTTTCAACTTTGCAGACCACCAGCATATAGCATGGCTTTCCAACTTTCGGTTTCACTTTTTTTCAAGCTTCAAATTCTCGGTTTCTTTTCGGAATAGTGAAACTCACTGGTGGTCTGTAAAAGTTCAACATTTTTGGACTCGTGTGTATTTTGATCGGACTTGTAAATTTCCTCGTACCTACCCAGTGAGTTGTATACATTCCATTCTATTCAATTCCATCCTTTGTGCCGTGTCTCTACCCCACTCGTATCGCTTTCATTTACCCCAAAATCATTTCACTGCCAAATCACCGCTTATCAGTAATTCTCGTCATCCTCATAATCATGTCACGACCGGTTTACTCATCGCTTTAATTGTTCTGTTACTCATCCGTCCTCGTTTAACCCCATCGAGTATACAATGTTGTAACGATTTTCCGGGTGTTATCATCTTTGTAGATTTCGGACTTCTCGATTCAGTTTTGAGTGATAGGCCTAAAACTAGCTACTCATTGACACTATAGGCTTCATGTAATCGTCCCTCCTCTATATTCGCCTCTAAAGAGTGGACAAATTCATGTGCGTGTGATCAACACCAATTCATACAGTCATCACTCTATGTGTGTGTGCAATTTTAGGAGGAAGAGGACCGCAAGCGGGCCGAAGAAGAGGCTAAACGCCGTGCCTTCGAGGCTGCTCGCCTCAAAGCTCTCGAAGTAAGTGCCACGAAATGTGTCCTGTCAATGCCTTTGCTTCTGACAAATTTTCGAGTTTCTTGAAACCATAGGCATTGCCAAGAACATAGAATAAACTCACGAGCTTCGAGCAACAAACATACTTACCTCCAGGACGCCGATAGACTGCGTCGAGAGCGCGAGGACGCGGAGCGCGCTCGTAGAGAGCAGGAAGAGCGCGACCGCCTGCGGAGGCTTCAAGAAGAAGCCGACGCTGCACGTCGGGCCGCCGACGAGGCGCGCAGACGTGCATTGGAGGAGGAGGAAAGGCGTAGGCGCGAGCGGGAGGCCGAGCTGGAACGGCTTCGACGCGAGGCCGAAAAACCCAAGGTTTGTACAGGTTAATCACTGAGTGCAGTGCATTGAATTAAATATGAAAAATAATAGCTGTTGATTTCGCCTAACACATAATCCAGCTGCAGAGTGACCTGCTAGCCAGCATTTCTGCTCAGAATAATTTTATCAGTTCAATTCAGTATAATCCGCGAATTTTTTTGCACTTGGCCAAATAATAAAACTGATATTTCGAGTGAAACTAATCACTAAATCAAGCTTTTGAAAACTAAATCAGTTTATGATCTCAAAAACGCGCGCGTTTGAAGTTTGCGACAGATTAGTTTGGGCATGACGTTTGATTTTGAAAGTGATAAATAAACATTGGTTAAAGTGAAGATATCAAATTCGATACGGCTGAAAATATTTAAAATTCAGATGCCTCCGATCATAAAACCCAACGTTGGGTTCATCGCGAGCGAGATCGTTGAGGAGGAACCGGACAGAACCACCGACATTCCCCAAGAGGCCGGAATAACGGTGGTTGAAGACGAGATGCAAATGTTCCAAGAAGAAACCGTCACCAAGACTCAGTTCTATGAAATGGAAGGCGTTCTGCACAAGCAAACTGGAGAAATCCTTACCTTCGTCGAGGCCATTCGTCAAGGCCTTCTCGATCTGCACTCTGGCGGTGGACAGTTCTTCGACCTTATCTCGGGTTCGAAGATCTCCCTCGAAAAGGCAGCTGAACTCGGCTACATTGATGGTGGATTCCAAGAAGTTCTCAACACCAGATGGGGCATTCACCACCCAGAAACCCAACAATCCATCACCCTCCTCGAAGCAATTCAGATTGGCCTCTACGATCCAGACGTCCGTCAGCTGCGTGACCTGAATTCTGGAGAAATTCTGTCCATGTACGATTGCACTTCGAAGAAGATCTTCAACTTCGACACCATGCACAAACTCATCAAGATGGGCATTCTGAAGCTGCCACCGATCAGCTTGGCCCAAGCCATCGAGCAAGGAGTCCTCAACACTTCAACTGGCTACTTCACTGGAAAATACACCAAAGAAACGATGCCAATCAAGGACGCTCTCTATCACGGCTACATCCAAATTAGTGCTACCCAAACAGCTGCCCCGATGATTGCAATCACTCTGTCGGACGCAATCGACAATGACTTCATTAATGCAAATAATGGAGAATTCAACGACCGAAATACTTCCGACAATTTCACCCTGAGAGATGCAGTCTCCAAGCAACACAACTTGCTCAATCTCCACGTGTCAGAAGTCGTCAACACCGATGAGAACAAACGACTCACCCTTGGAGAGGCCCTCGTCCGAAATGCTATCAATATCAGAAACGGCAATTTCACTGATCTGAGATCCAGAAGAAGCCTGTCACTTCGTGAAGCTCGCAGAGAAGACCTCATCAGCAAGCCACTCACCCTCACTGAAGTCAGCCAGCGTGATCTCATCGATTCGACTGGTCACATCAGCGACAGAGGAACGCAGAATCGATATACTTTGTTGGAAGCTGTTGCTGCTGGACTGTTGGACTCAGATGTTCGCCACATCGTCGACCCTGAAGAAAAGGACGTTATCTCTATCTCTGAAGCCTTGGAGCGTGGATTGCTCGGAGCAGACGGCAAAATCATTTTGGAGAAGTCTGGCAGACAATTCGACATCAGACAAGCAGTTGGTGAAGGCCTTCTGACCAAGCGTGTCCGTCACAGCATCTTCGACGTGAAGGGAATCAAGAACACTCAGACCGGCGACAATCTCAGCTACAATGAGGCAGTCGAAGTTGGCGCTATCATTCCTCAGGCCGAACGAGTTGTCGACCTCGCCACTCAAGACTCGTATCTGATCAGCGACAGCCGTGCCAAGAACATTATCGAGCCAACTCTTCACGAACTGCTCACCAAGCCAGTTGGCATCAAGGGAGATAGAGGAGATTTCGACCTGTCTTTGGCTCGTGCCGTATCGAAAGGAGTCATCGATCACACCAAGGCTTGCTTCTTCAATCGCAACACCAAGCAGGAAATGTCGCCGCGTGATGCCTACAACCATGGGCTCGTCTCTCTGCGTGGTGCTCTGCAAGTAGCTGGACTCTTCGACGTGCACCCATCTCTGATCGCACCAGTCAAGAAGGTCGACAAAAAGAAGAGGATCAGCAGACCTGGAGCTTCGAATATTGAATTGACCCAAGATCAAGTGAAAATCACTCTGTCCGAAGCTATGAAGCAGGGACTCATCGACTCCAGAACTCAGCGATTCCGTCAAGGCGACATCGACGTTTCTCTCGACGATGCTCTTTCCCGTGGTCTCATCGATCCCAACTCCGAATGGATCGTCCCCGCTAAGAGTAAACAAGCCGGACCGACGATTGAAGAGAAGACCACCGAAACCGTCACTGAGACTGGTCAGCAATTGGCACCCAAATTCTACCCCGACAAGAATCTCGAGGAGTCGGTGACCACGGTCAAGCGTGTCCGAACCACCGAAACGACTGCTTTGGGAGGACCAGGCGGAGTCTCGACTTACCGCGCCATCACTGGCGGCAAAGGAGCGATCGAAGTGCCATCAACTGGATATCACATCTACGAAGCAGAAAGACGCGGTCTCGTCGATCTCTCGAACGGAACAATCTCGGCTCCGAACGTCGACCGCACCATCAGCTTCGCCGAAGGAATCGAGTTGGGCATCATTGAGTCCAAGACCATTTTCGTCAAGGACCCGAGATCTGGAAGACAGATGAATGTGAAGGAGGCCTTGGAGCAGAACGTGATGGGCAAAGACGGATCAGTTAATGTGCACGGCAGACATATGAATATCGAGAGGGCCGTTGAGGAGAAGCACATCATCATCGAGCCCGAGCCTCTCGTGCCCTACAACGATCAATCCAAGATCGTCATTCAAATTCCAACTGGATCCGGCCCGATCATCAGCTTCCGACCTGTTGGACAGCCGCTTGTCGAAGAATCTGAACAATCTTGGTCATTCGATGCTCACCGTGGAGTTTTCGTCGACCACATGACTGGAGAGCAGCTTTCCCTGGAGCAGGCACTTGCACGAGGCAAGATCACCATCGACGACCTGGCCGTTCGGGATGCACTCACTGGTCGTGAAATGAGCTTCACTGAGGCCGAGAAATGGGGAATCGTGGATGCCAAAAATCGCTACTACCTCGACAAGAGCGACAACAAGAGAATGTCCTTCACCGAGGCAGCTCAGCAACACCGCATCTACTTGGCTGGAGGAGCAGACAGCGGAGATGCCGTTCAAACGACTGTCAAATCCCAGACCCGTACTCAGGTTTCGAAGAAGGAGGCCATGAGCAGCGGTGTTCCACTTTCTGACAACACTCTTGGAAAGGCGCTTGCTCTGGGATGGTATGACGCCGGCGCTGGAACTTTCACTCACCCAGACACCAGCAGACAGCACACTCTCAAGGAGGCTATCATCAAGGGTCTCTTCAATCCATACGATACCACCGTTATGGACAAGCGAGGAAACCGCGAACTTTCTCTCCTCGAAGCTATTCAAGAGGGCATCGTTGACGACACAGCCGGAACAGTCAAGGACACTTCGACTGGCAGAAGACTCGATTTGAAATCTGCGCAAGAGGCTGGCATCATTAAAGGAAAGGCCTATGGCGATTCCCTCGAATCCGGTCTGTTCTCTGGACGTCTCGACCTGTCAACCGGGCACTATCAAGCCCCAACCGGAGGCAGCGTTCCTCTTCATGAGGCCTTCAACAAAAATCTGATCGATCACAGCAACGTCGTTGTCAGAGATCCTGCCAGCGGACACGAATATTCCTACAGAGAGGCTGTTTCCCGCAAGATCGTCGATCCGGATCGTGGCCTGATTCGCAACACCCAGACCAACGAGTCCACAAGCTTCCCACAAGCTCTCACCACTGGTCTTCTCGCTGGCGCCGGATCTACTGCCAGACCCACTACCCAAAGCCAGCGTCTCGTGGAGCAGAAACTTCAGCTAACTCCATTTGCCCCTCATCAACTTTCTGAGAGATCTGCCGACGGTCGTCATCAGTACGTCGATCTGGGAGGCGGCAAGCAAGTCAAAGTGAAGGTCGTCAAAGGCGGTGATGGAGTCGAGAAAGGAGAATACGTCGATCCATCGACTGGAATGAAGTTCACGATCCAGATGCACGGCGACCCATTCGTCACCGAAACGAAGACTTCGGTCAAATCGACTTCGCAAGTGCAAAGCGTTGAGCTCGAACCACACGCCGAATTCGTTGGAATCGACAGAATTCGCGATAAGCGAAATGGCAGAATCATGTCCCTTGAGGACGCGAAGAGAATGGGACTGGCCAAGGTCGACAAGAAGGGCAAGCAGATGACCAAGTCTTATTCCGTCTTCCGATCAGCCCTCCAGAACGCTGTCAATCGCGGTGTGAAGGACGCCCACGATGAGAAGATCTCTCTGGAAGATGCTATTCGTGCTGGAATAATCGACATCCACAATCTGACCTATAAACACCCGAAGACTGGCGAGCAGATCAACCTCACCCAGGCTGCCAACATGGGACTTGTCGATGTTACTCTCTCGGAGACTTTGCCCAAGGGCATCTATCATCCAGGAACGAGTGAAATCATCTCCATTCAACGTGCCATTCAACTTGGAATTATCGACGCCAGAACTGGAGAGGTTCGCGATCCACGAACCCGCGAGAAGCTGACTTGGCTCGACATTCTGAAGACCGTCTACCAAGCAATCACTTCTGATGGAATCTTTGACCCAACGAAGGGGACTCGCGTTCCCATCTCCAACGCTCTCAGCGAGGGACTCATCAAGAATGGACGCTACCACAACCCAATTACCGGAGAAGTGATCGACCTGAATGATGCCGTTGAACGCGGGCTGATCGACCGAGACACCTACCAAACGATGACCACTCCATTTGTGTCTGATTACCGCACCAACCGTCAGATCAATCTGATTGAAGCTGTCGACTCGAGGATCATCGACCCCAAAAATCGCACCATCCAGCTCTCGCGACAGAGCATCGTCCCGATTTCGAAGGCTGTTCAGGATGGCAGAATCCCGCGCGACATCGGGGAGAAACTCCGTCAAGTCGAGAAGCTGACCTTCGCAGAAGCTCTCGGAAAAGGCCTAATCGACGTGGCCAAGAACATCTTCAAGGACCCCGACACTGAACGCCAAATGACGATTGCTCAAGCCATCGAGCAGGGATACATCGACACTGGAAGCGTGGAGTCGATGGAAGGAGCCGATGAGAAGAACCTGGCCAACATCGTGCAGAACCACGACTTCGATGAGAACTCTGGCAGAATTCGCGATCGCAAGACCAACTTGAATATGCCATTCCGACAAGCTGTCAACCAGGACGTGATCGACGGCGATTCTCTGCTCCACGATCTCGAATCCGGACAGACCCTGACTCTGCGTGAAGCCCTGATTCGCAGAATTATTGACGACGATGGAAAATACATCGAGGGCCAGAACAGAATCAAGCTGAGCGATGCCGTGCGAACTGGAAGAATCGCTCTGATCGCCTCTCCGATGCAAGCTGCCCAAGCCGTGACTGAAGCCGTCAAGCGACGTGAAGCCGAGGGATACAAGTTCAAAATCCAAGATGCTGGAGATGGCTCACGCGGCGGAAGTGGATCTTCGTCTGGACCAAGATGGCGCCAGGAGACTACGATCACGAAACGATTCACCCCGCAGAAGAACGAGCCTGGTCTGACTGTCCGATTGCGTCAATCGCAGACTAGCATTCCTGGAGATCGTGCCAGAAGTCTCGTCGACGATCCGTCCACTCTGGCTGATCTTCAACACGAGTTCCTCTCCAACCTCGAGTCCAATCAGTTCGACATCGACGACAAAATCATCAAGCATCCAGTGACCGGCCGACAACTTTCCGTGAGAGAAGCAGCTGAGACCGGTCTTCTCGACGTGCTCACTGGAGAGATCGTTAACCCCGAATCTGGCCGACGATACTCGATCCCAGCAGCCGGTCACATGAATCTGATCAACCAGAACGCCCTCCGCCGTCTGATGGAAGGACTCAACATGCCAATTGAGGAAGTCCACCAAGCCTCGCAGATCATTTCCGGACATGGCAGAGGAAGGACCCCATCCCCGCCTCCGTCTGGCTCGTACACCCACTCCACGACCTCCTACGCCACTCCCGAAGGCGTCAAGACAAGGCAATTCACGAGAACCGTAAACTGGCACGGAAATCCCGAGGAGTTGCGCCGATCTGCAGACCCTCTTGCCCCCTACACCACCATCGAGGACACGGGAAGCGAAGCGACTCAGGATGCCCCCAGATGGGCTCGAAGGGACTAAGCCGGTTTTCCCCCACTGATTCTCGTTGTTGAATTTTGCCCAATCCCATTTGTTGTTTGAGAATAGCTTTTGGTTAGCATTTCTTCTGGTGGTAGTACTTTATGACCGAAGGTTATATCTTCTTGTATCTTACCGTGTGTGTGGCATGGCGTATGAAATTTGGGATGCCATATTTGGAAAACTGAAATTCTACGAGACGAAGTCAGGACGCTAAATTGCTAACTCGCGCGCCTCACATATTTGCACACAACTTCAGATTGGATTTTGAATAAAATGACACATTTGCCTGATCTTCAGAGTTTCATAGAATTTCAGCGTTTTACTTTGAGTTTTACAAATTGCATGATATATTTAGTTTATTTTTATTAGACAAATTATTGGAAGAGACAAATTTAAAGATATTTCTCGAGATTTCGTCTAGAATTTCGTTGGACTTGTTAGTAGTGATCTGCAAAGAATGGACAAAGTTAAATTTATCTAGCCGCGCCTCTCAACTTCAGCTGCCATCAGTTATTTTTTAAGAAAATTTATTCCAACACAATCTTGCTGCGTCAAAGGAACTCCTGTTTCTCAATTCCATCAGCGCCTCTAGGAACTTGGGCGAATTTGATCATCGGCGAAAGTTTGTTGAAGAATTTAATCCATTACTCGAAAATAATTCCAGAACCGTATTGATTGTGATTTGTTCAGTTTAGCTATTATCACTTTATTATTACCGACCAACTCCCTTATCAGTTACCCATTCACCTATCTTATCATCACATATTCCGACGTCCATTTTCAGCGTGCCTTATCATAAGCTCAAATACTTATTTAACAAGTTATATTTAGACATTCTCTAAATAGACAGATAATTTTATTTTTATGTGCGCCCAAAATTCCAGTTCCACAAACCCAGTGCCTTAAACATTCGAACTTTTCTCCTTCTTCACTTGGACATTTTGATATCTTCGGTTGTGTTTGAAAACAAATTCACTGCCAACACTTATATTTTTCAAAAGCTTCTTTTCATGTGCGCATAATAGATTTTGTCAGATGTGTATAATAAATAAAAACATAAAAATAGCAGTATAACAATATCAGACAAGAGTATTGATCTATTGATAAGAGTTATCGAAGAGCAGTTACAGTATCTGAAGGGAAATCGCTAGAACTCTAACGCTTCTAACGAAAAATCTGTCAGAGTCGTCAGAGGAAAAATTATTGGTACAAACCTGAGTAATTCTACAGGAAGGTGTGATCCGTGAAGCGTCGTTGCGTCAGAGTGAAATCTCCGACATCCAGGCCGACTTGGGTCGATTCCGTGACGAGATCTATACCACTCATCTAACATTTCACCTGTCCCCCGAAGGCGCTCAGTCAGCCACTAGGAATGTTCAAGTAGGAGACCAGTTCATTCTAACACTTTGCAAATAAGACGTTTAGAATATCAAAGAAAATCTGGACTCGTGGAGAGATCGTGTCAAAGCTAGACTCGATGCGGTTGACCAGCTATGTTCTGAAGGGGCGACCACTATGCCTCCTGAACAGTTTGCTGCTCTGCGTGAAAAGCGCAATCAGCTGGCTGGAGACTACGACAACGTACTCCGCACCGTGGAAGGAGTCTATCAAAGGTACTAGATTTGTGTTAGCAAAATTTACTTGAATACCCCCTTTCAAACGGAACACTTTATCTAGATCCAATGTTCCATATTTTTGACACATTTGCATTTGCGGAGATGAATGGAGAGATAATATCTCCCCTGTTCGTCTCCCTCTTTCAATTCCAAATATTGCATTATTATTGCATATATCCGATTCAACACATACAACACATGATGAACAATATATTGATTTGTATGATGATGATGATTCATCATGTGCAAAGTCTACTAGATTTTAGGAAAATTCGAGTAAATTAAGGTTGAACATCCTTGCCTCCTTGCTAATTGAATTCTCTACTCTGGCTAGTTCTATGCAATCTTGGATGACCGATCGAACTAGAGTCATTGGTGACGTCCGCGTTAAAAGCGCTAATCCGGAAATGCTATCAGACGTATACACGAATTTAGTTATTCTTGAGAAACCTAAAAATTTAAGGCCAGACGCGAAGCTCGTATTTTGTTGGATGAAATCACTAGAGAGGAACACCGTCTCAAAGCCATTGGTTCAGTATTGGCTAGAATCGAAGAGGTATTTTACTTTCTAGCGATTTGTTTTAATTTCTAAAAATATAGGAAATTGCTGCACTCTATGCTGAAGCTCCATCGACTCCAGAGAACGCCATCAATGCCAATGAAGTCCGGGAAACGAAATATCGTGTCGAGGTTCGGTTATTATTTTTGAATTATTAGATACGAACAATTGAATCTTCTAGGATGACTATAATCAGTTGGTCAAGCAATGCCAAGATCTGCTGCAATTTCAAAATCGCATCGAAGCCCTTGCGGATGAGCACAAGCGTCATGCTAGAAATGCTGACGATTGGCTCGGTGACTTGGAGCGCTCCATCCAGCATATTGAACAAATGAGTCTACCTCCGGAAGAGAAGCTGAGAATGATTGACGAGCTGAACAAACAGGTGCGAAAAGTCTACTCAGTTAGATAGACTTCGAAGAATTCAGGCTGCTGGTGAACAATCACGTTTGGACGACGCTGAACAAGCATCAAGAAAATTGCTGGGAGCACTCGAAGGCTGCGAGGCTTTGCCGGATGTGAAGAAGCAGCACGAGGACGAAATGGCCAAGAGGAGAAACAGACACGACAGCGCTCTCGATCGGCTGCAACAAAATGTGAACTCTGCAACGGCTGCGATTGCTGCTAGCGAAGGCGTCAAAGAAACCGTCTCCTCGCTTGCTGATTGGGCCGAAGTTTTCGGGAACACTGTGCGCGAACCCAAGGATATCCCGCTGAAAGAGAAGCCTCTACTCGAATTGAAGCAAGACGAGCAGCTTCTGAGAACTGAATTGGACAGCCGACTTGCCCTTATTGAAGAACTCAAAGGCAAACTCAATCAACTCGAACCGAAAATTCGTGATGCGACTGCAGCGCAATTGAGAGAAGCAGAACAACGACTACTGAAAGGTGCGACTCATCTCCGAGGATTCCGCGACAACGTGGCAGACGCCCTATCTGGAGTGCAATCACTTGCCGTGGCTGGCGATAAACTCTCAAGAGATATCGACGTTACGGCTTCATTGGTCCGTTCTACCCCAGCCAGAGACGATGGAAGAATCACAGATGCATTGAAGGCTCTTGAATCAGTCAACAAGCAGATGGATGACATCAGGAACACTGTCAAACACTTGGAGGCAATTCCGAACGCCACGGAAACCGAAGAAATTGACCAGCTCGCTGACTCGTTATCCAATCGAATCGCTGCTATGGAGAAGGAACTCGGATCAAAGAGAGACCGACGAGCTTCATTGGAGCAGTTGGAGGCACAATTTGACGACGCCAAGGATCGCA
The DNA here is from genome assembly GCA_964036155.1 of Diploscapter coronatus. Taxonomy (NCBI): domain Eukaryota; kingdom Metazoa; phylum Nematoda; class Chromadorea; order Rhabditida; family Rhabditidae; genus Diploscapter; species Diploscapter coronatus. The sequence continues at coordinate 40,160,066 of OZ038422.1, read as the reverse complement.
CTTCGTCGTGGCTCGGCAGATTTGAAGATGACTTGAAGAAGCTGGCTCCGGTCTCGATAGAACGACCACGATTGCAAGAACAGCGCAAAGAACTCGCCAATTTCGCTGACAGGCACCAACAAGGACATGCTCAGTTGGAGGAGCTCGAGGCAGTTGGTGCAAAACTGATGGAAGCAGAAAATGCCGCCGGAGGTGGAAGCCGATCTGGTACAGCGCCAAGAATTATTTCTGAGTTGATTTCGAAATACAACAATTTGGGAGATGCGTTGAAATCTCGTGGCGACAAGATCAACCGAAATGAGCAGAAAGCCATCGAAGTCGACGATGCGGCGTCAGAGCTGACAGATCGGATTGCTGCACATCGAAAAGCCCTCGCTCAACTTCCTATTCCCATCACCAAAGACGATGCCACCTCTCAGCTGGCCCAACTTGAACGAATGGACAAGAGTGGACGTGGCGAACAGCGAAGACTCGATGAATTGCGAATTCGAGCTCGGGAATTGGCGAATGAAGCCGGAGTTCCTGAAGAAGCTCAGGCCGCCCACGACAGGGAGCGAAAATTGGCTGATGAGTGGGAAGCCCTTGGCGACGATTTCGACGCTGCACGGTCCAGAGCCCTTGCCGCCGAGAAATTGCTAGAGGGAGCTGCCCAATTGGAAAAGTGGCTGAATGGCAAGAAACGAATGGTGGATGCGATCGGACTTCCCAGTACTGAACCGTCTGTTGGGAGAACTCAACTTGGACAAGTCCAAATCATGAAGGCAGAAGCAGACAGTGAAAAGCCGACTCTCGAGAAGCTCACTGATACGGCAAATCAACTCGCACAGTCATCGTCCGACAAAGACAGCGTCGCTGCTCTCCAACAGAAGATGTCAGACTTGAATAGAAGATGGAAGTCGTTGGAGGAAAATCTCAACGAAAAGGAAGACGGCATTGCCAGAGCGACCGCGCTTGGAAACGAAATTCGTGCCCTCCAGAAAGATATGCGTCAACAAATTAGCGAACTTGAGTCTGGTGTGGATCGAGCTGCATCGTTGCCTTCGGGACAGGTCGACAAACAGTTGGCAACCTTAGATGAGCTCAAATCGAATGTCGCCGGATTGGATACGACCCTGGCACAACTGGATGCGAAACTGAGTGAGGCAGATGAGATTCCAATCGACGTGACAAATCGAAACGACATCGCCGATCAGATTTCTGGCGCCAAGAAGAAGGCTGGAGAAGTTGCGAAGAAGATTGACAACGTCAAATTGGCGGCCTTATCGATGAGAACCGAAGGCGCTGCTTTGGAAGAACAGCTCGATGGACTGTTGCAGATCGCCAGACAATGCCAGAGTGAAATCGACCAAGCGCCACCAATTTCTGCCGACATCAACAAATTGGCAGATCAATCGAGAGCATCTGCCGGAATCTACAACAAATTGATCAGCAAGGAAGGCGACGTCTCCTTGATAAGGGCGAAAGTTGCTGACCAACTGAAGCGGACTCCCGATCCAGAAATGAAATCAAAATCGGAAGAACTCGCGAAGATCTGGCCACCATTGCTGCTAGCTGCAAAGGACAGACAGACATTGTTGGACAAAGTTGCCGACCTCGTACGACAATTTGACGATTCTGCGAATGCCTTGGAGAAGAGACTGAAGGCGGATGAAAAGGAGCTCGACGACGTGATTAGTCATGCGGACAGTGATCCCGCAGAAGCCTGTGATGCGTTGAAGTTGGTTGAATCAACGATGGATCGTCGATTGAATGAAACGGAAGCTCTCTCGAATTTGGCAGGACGAATCGAAGCTTCTGCTCCAGGTCCAGACTCGAACAAATTGAAGAGAAGAGCTGATAATCTGAACGACGACGCGAAGAACATCGTCAAGAGAGCGAAGGCCGCTGTTGGAGTGGTTCAGAGAAAATTGGACTTGAACGATAAATTTGAAAAACTCGTGGAAGGAGCCCAGCAGTTCGTGGACGAGCAGAATGACAGCATGAAGTCCTTGACTGGAAGCGCGGCGAACCGCGAAAGAGTTCACTCAATGTTAGCGGATGTGGATGGATTCTGGAATCGAAGACATCGTGAACTTCGTGGTTGTGGCGACGAATTGAAGAAGGTGCTCAAACCAGAAGAAGCTTCGCGAATTCCTGAAGCAATCGAAAATCTGGAGCGCCAATTTGACTCATTGATTTCGGCCTTGAAGAGTCTGGAGAACCAACTTGGCGAGAAGAAGGACGCAGTTGAAAGAGCGAAAGAACGAACGAAACGACTCATTGGCGACATTCAGTCGCTGAATCAGGAAATTGGCGATCTCGATCACATTGGACGAAGCCAGGCAGAGCTCGCGAAGCAGCTGGAAGAATGTCAAGACATCGACGGAAGATTGGGCGATAAAGAAGCAGAGCTGGATTCAGTTCTGAATGACTGGGAAAAGTCGTTCAAGGATGGATTGGTCAGCGAACCGCAGTTGGCCTCGAACAAAGCTGAATGCGATGATGCCAAACGGCTGATTGCGCGAGCACGCAAGAGACTCGGTCAGCGAGAGAAGGGAATTCGTCAAACTCAGCAGGAAGTCGAAGCTCTCGGAAAGGACGCTGAGGATTTGGTTTCCCAACTGAATGCAATCAGTGACGCTGATGAAATGAAGAATGGACATCATCTTGTGGATCCCAAAAAGCAGGCAGACGGAATCAAGCAGTTGAAGGAACAACTCAAACCACTCGCTTCAAAAGTCGATGACTTCGTATCCGATTGCAAAGCTTTGATCAAGACTGCCGGACCCGAAAGTGACACGACCGAATTGGACAAGGCCCTTCACGACGTTTCTCATGCCTGGTCATCGGTTTCGGCAGCTCTGGCAGATAGAGAACTTGCCGTTGATGCCGCTGTGCAGCAGCTGGGACGATACGAAGATGCTCATAGGGCCTTGCTGAATTGGCTTGAGGAAACTGAGGAAATGGTCGAGAACCAGAAACCACCAGCTGCAGATGCTAAGGTCGCAAAAGCCCAACATAACGCCTATGAGGTCCTCCTCAAGCATATCGAGGACAAACAAGCCAGCGTCAACGGGTTCGCAAATTTGATCGACAAAATGTCCGAATCAGCACCGTCAGAAGAGAAGAAAAACTTGAAGCAGAAAGATGAGCAAATTCAACAACGCTACAAGGACTTGCTCAACAATGCCCACGACAAGCAAGCGCGTCTTCTTGAAGCAGTCGATTTGGCAGAGCGGCTATCAGAAATCACAGGACCACTCGATAGCTGGTTATCTCAAGCCGAGAAGAAGCTGGTTCCATTGGCGAAAGTTCCAACGACAGCCGATAAGGCCAAATCCCAGGAATCGGCACAGCATCAATTGGCAAATGAATTGGACTCTCAACAGGCAGCTGTGGATGATGTCATCGCGCTAACGCCGATGCTATGCACCCTCGTAAGCGTTGACGATGCGGCTGTTGTGGAGCAACAATCCAGAAACTTGGCAGGAAGGCACGAAGCCCTCAGAGCAAACTTGGCGACGATGCAGGAAGCAATGTCCTCGTTGGCAGATCAGATCGGAGAGTTCACAGCGAACAAAGACGATATGGAGGCGTGGCTGACCGATACCGAACGAAAGATTCTGGAACTCGACGAGCTTCCAATTGCTCCAGACGACCTCATCGAACAAAGCAACATCGTGGCCGACTTGGCAGTGGCTGTAGCCGAAAAAGATCAACTCATGACTGACATCATCGAAATGGGCAGGGAGTTGTGCAGGCAGTCTGAAGGAGACGAAGCTATGCAGCTACAACAGCAAATCGATTCCATGAAAATCCGATACGCCGATATTATGTCGCTGACCGACGAGAAGTTGGCTTTGCTCACCAAAGCAATTCCACTATCCGAACGATTCCACGACGGCTTTGAAGACGTGATGAGATGGACAGAAGCTGTTGAGCAAGACCTGGCAAATTTGGATGAAGCAGACCTCGAAGCTCAAGCCCACTTCCTCTACAACATGGAAGACGACATTGGCAAATGGCGCCCAGAAGTCGACGATTTGACAGCGGTTTCCACTCAACTTCAAGCACTCTGCAGTCCTGAACGAGCTGAGGAGCTCTACCAAAACACTGCCGAAATGAACAAAATCGTCAACCAGATTGCGGACAAAGTTGGACGTCGTGTCGAGAGAATGGATTTGGCAGACAAGCAATCACGAGCTATTCTCGATGACCTGGACTTCCTCGTCGATTGGCTTCAAGATGCACGCGACCGCCTAATCGCCGCAGGCCCACCATCAATTGATCCCGAATTCCTGAAGACGCAGTTGAAGAATCAGAAGCTCATGAACGACGACGTTGCCGCGAATAGAATGAAACTCCGCGACGTCATTGCTGAAGCAAGAAAATTGGCTCGTCAGCTTGAGACAGCGCATGGAGAAGATGGAGCAGCAGTGCCGATATCTCCTCTGGTCGAACGATGCGATCTCGGCAAACAATTGATTGATGAAGTAGGATTGTATGAATTTTAGGAGTATGTAAATTTTGAATTCTAGGTTTGGAACTTGTGCTCTGATCGAACTGAACAACTGGAGCGAGCTTATGTTCTGGCGCAGCAATTGGCGAATGAATTCGATGAATTGAATGACTGGTTGGATGACATGGAGCACGAGCTGACTGCTTCGCCAGCAATCACGACGGTCACTCCACAACCCGCCCTCAAGGCCATGCACGAACACAACCAGTATCTTGCTCAACAGGTGAGAAGCGAAATTATTTTATTGCGAGGAATAATGACTTTTTAGGTCACTGCATATCGACCTATCATCGACAGATTCGAGAGCGATATCCGAGCTCTTCAAGAAATTTGCGCAGAGCTTGAGGCCCACAAGTTGGCAGAGTTGGCTGGAGAAGTCGTCAATAGGTAAATTTAAATTTATTTTAAAAAATAATAATTTCTTCAGATACAACGAACTGCGTGACAACATTTCGAGCAGAGGGGCAGCAATCGACTCGACGATCGATGCTACCAGTGGATTTGGCGAACGACTCGAAACGTTCGTGCAGAATCTCCAAGGAGCAGCTGACAGACTTCGTGAAAACGACGGAATCTCTGCAGATCCAGCCATACTTCAAGGACGACTGGCAGAGAATCAAGCTATCTTGGACAGTCTACGTCAGAAGGAAGCTGCCTATGCCGCACTGAAGGAAAGTGCAGCAGAGCTTTTATCCGCAGTTCCACAAGGAGATTCGGCTGGAGCGGAAGTTACGGGAAAATTGGAAAAACTCGAGAAGTTGTGGAAGGACATCGAGGCTGGGGCAGCACAGCGTGGACAATATCTTGAAGAGGTCTTGGCGAAGGCGAAGAGTTTCTGGTCGGAATTGGATCAATGCCAGAAGGCAGTCGACGACTTGCGAGTTCGGCTGGAAACGATGGAGCCAGCCACAGGCCAGCCAGTGCAACTTCAGGCACAGCAAGCTACAATGCACGACGTCAATGCGGAAATGGGCAAGACTGAACCAAGAATTGCTGCTCTGACTCAGGCAGGAGCCGAATTGGCGAGTATCATTCCGGCAGAGGAGAAGGCAGTCGTTGACGCTCAAGTTGGTGCAGTTCATCAGGGATGGAATACAATCACGAGGCTGTTCGCTGAGAAGAATCGCGACTTGGTCGCTGCAATGGACGACGCCATGGCATTCCACGGAGACCTCCAGATGCTTCTGGGCTGGTTGGATGGAGCTGAGAAACATGCTGCACAATTACCGATTCCCGAACAGTTGAAGATCGACGACATTCCAGCTCTGCTCGACGAGATTCACAAATTCAAGGACGAGATCGATCAGGTTTGAATTTATTCAAAAATTCGAGTAGAAAATGTTGAAATTTCAGAAAGCCGTACTCAAGGAGCAGTTGGCTCAAACCGCCAACAAAATGGCTGCTGGAGCGCCAGCGCATTTGGCTGCAGTCGTCAGAGAGCCAATAGCTGAGTTGAACGCGCGATGGGCCAAGCTCTATGGAGCTCTGGCAGATAGACAGCACAAGGTAGAATACCTCTTGAAAAATAAACTATTTGAGGATTTTTATTTCAGGTGGAAAATGCACTTCTTCAAATGGGTCACTGGGGTGACGCTGCTGACCAGTTGATCGCTTGGATGGACAGGACGAAGACGACGCTCAACGAACTGACCCCCACGGGAAGAGCCTCTCTTCGAGAGATAGAAATCCAGCAATGCAAGTTGACTGTCGTCAGAAACGACGTCCATGCTCACGAACCTCGGTTAGTTTTGAATTTGTTCACAAACAAAAAACGAAGCTCTTCAAACATTGCTGCTGCAAGCGCAAAATTTCCATGTTTGCACGACGATCATAAACTCGCGAGGACTAGGAATTGATAGAGCAAGCTATCTATCACTTCATGCATATCGATCTTGGAAATGTGAAACTTTGGCATTTGTTTTTGCACACCCTTTGAACTTTTCGCAATAGCTTTGAAAGCTGATATGAGTTTTCTATTTTCTGCGCTTGTCTATGCCGGTTCTTACATTCCTTGGCTGGTATGCTGCTATTGCGTATTTATGATTATCAATCTTTCTTGGAATCGGTAAAATTGTGAAAATAAATAATTAGAAAAAGGAGCTTATGAGCATGAAAATATGACTTTAGTGTGGCATCGCTGAATCAAGCAGCTGCTCGATTGCTAAGAGAGGACTCTCAATCAGATACTTCGAAGAAGATCAACACGATGAACGAGAAGTGGAAAGATCTTAATGACACTTTGGATTCGCTGAGCCACAAAATGGATACGGTAAATTGGAAATTTATTTAGTACACAGAAGATATTGAAAAAAATTTCAGGCCAAAGGAGAAATTGATACCGTCGGAGGCGAGATGGATAAGTGGCTCGGCTGGTTGGATGATATGGAGCAGCAACTCGCAACGACGAAACCGACCGGAGGGTTGCCAGAAACCGCAGAAGCGCAGATGGATGACTTCAGAATGCTCAAGGCTGAGGTTGATCGTCATATATCATAAGATCGAAAACAAATAAATTGCTGAAATTCAGATCGAAGGCAGCGCTCCTCAACTGGACGGATACATCCGGGAGACTGATCGCTATCTGACTGAGCACGGCAACGACACCGAATCGTGGATCGGCAGAAATCATCCAGTCATCAAGTCGAAATGGGCCAAAGTCAAGGAACTTGCTGCCGACAGGGAGACGAAGCTTCGCGTGGCTTTGGACGATGCCCGAGCGTTGGATGAAGCGATGAACGACACGGTCGCATGGTTGAAGGCGGCTGAAACGAGACTGGCCAAATTGCCACCTGTCAGTCGCGTTCCCGAACCGTTGGCCAAACAAATTGAAGAGCACGAGGAATGGGTTGCAGACGTTGCAGCGAGGTATTTCAGACTTTGCATTTCACAATACAGAACTTATTCCTTCAGAAAGCAACTGATGGCCGAGAATCAGGCTACTGGCAATCGAATGCAGTACTATTGCGAGAAGAAGGACGCCATCCCCATCAAGAACAAGCTCGTCTCCCTGAAGCTTCAGTTTGAGAAAATCCAGAGCAGAACCGCCGAGAGAGCGAAGCAACTTCAGGCTGCAAATGATGAGGTTTGAATAGGAAATTTAAACTTTTGGAAGGCGAAAATTTCAGGTTCAATTGTGGATGGGCGGAGTTGAAGAGTTGGAAGACTGGATGGAAGGCATCGAGCAGAAGCTTGGAGATCAGCAACCCCACACAGCCAATCTCGACAAGCTCAAACAGCAGCTCGAGGACATCCGAGAAATTCAGAAGGAGATCGGCAAGAAACAGCCTATATTCGACATCACCAAGAAGCGAGGAATCACTTTGGCAGAGCATGCGCCAAAACAGGAGATCAAGCAGATCATCACCAGGAATGATACTTTGGGACGGAGATGGAGCGATCTTGTCGGAAAAGCGATAGACCGACTCCAAGATGCTGAGCAAGCTGTCATCGAGGGAGGAGCATTCGAAGAAGCTGTGGCAGAGGCTGAGAAATGGGCAGACGCTCAGATTGAGGCTGACTCCAAATTCGACCCGGCTCACATCGAGGGAGATATCGACACTGTTCGCGGCCTGGTGGAAGAGGATGAGCGACGCGCTGGGGAGAGGAAGACGAAGAAGAACGGCCTGGAGCGGCTCCTGAAGAAGGCAGACGAACTCATCGCCCATGAAGAAAACCCAGTTGAGAGGAAAGAAATCGAGGACGCCAGGGATCGACTGTTGGCTAAATGGGACGAAATCGAAGATAACGCCAGAAGCAGAAGTGCCAGTTTGAAGGAAGCTGAGAAATTGGCTGATGACTTCGATGCGAAGGCTCACGCGATGTTGGACTGGCTGGCCGCCACAGAGCAGAAGCTGAAGGGACCCACGACTGACTTGGAAGCTGCTTTGGAGATCGTCGAACAAGTGAAGTCAGAACTTGAAAAATCGAAGCCCAACAGAGACGAATGCTTGGAGCTGGCGCAGAAGATCCAAGACCATTGCCATCCTCGGGCGGAGCAGCCCATTAAGCACTGGAAGAAGGTCATTGATGGAAGGTGGAAGGAGGTCTCCGACCGAGCTGATGACAGAGAATTCGCACTACTTGAACAGATCCAGGCAGAGAAGCAGCGTGAAGAACAACTCAGGAAGCTGCAGAAATTCGTGGCGGAGAAGAAGGACGAGCTCGCCAAACTCGCTGGATATCCACCTGCAGAAAATCTGGAAATCATGCAGGACATCCTCGAAGAGTTCGCCAAGTTCGAAGGCGACCTTCGCGAGAAGCAGCCCGAAGTCGATGCAGTCATCAAAGGACAGCGAAAGGGTGTCAGAAATCCAGAAGTGGATCAACTCGAAAGCGACTGGAAGCAGTTGTGGCTCGATGCGATGGGACTGCAGAGTTCATTGGACAACCACGAGAAGTTGCTGGAGGAAATGAAGCGACTTGAAGGCTGGCAGTGGGAAGACTGGAAAGAGCGATACCTGGAATGGAACGACCACATCAAGGCTCGAGTCACTGATCTGTTCCGACGAATGGATCGATCTCACACTGGACTTGTCCCGAGAGAGACCTTCATCGACGCCATCATCCAGAGTCGCTTCGAGACGTCGAGGCTGGAGATGAACAAGGTGGCAGATCTGTTTGACAGGAATGGAATGATCAACTCCAAGCAGTTCATTGACGCGCTGAGATTCGACAACAGCAAGGTGAGTTTTGAAGATCTGAAGAAAAACAAAATAAAAATAAATGAGTTGCAGAGAAACCGAGAGCCCGTCACGCCACAGCAGAAGATCGCCGACGAAATCAGAAAACAAACAATCGCCTGCAAGTGCTGTCAGCCATTCCTCATCGAGAAAGTCGGCGATATGTCGTACCGATTTGGCGACACCCAGATCAAGCGAATGGTGCGAATCCTGCGATCGACTGTCATGGTCCGAGTCGGTGGTGGATGGGTCACGCTGGATGACTTCCTTGGAAAGCACGACCCATGCAGAGCTAAAGGTTCAAATTCAAAGTCACGTTTAACTTCTTTAAATATTTGATTCTAGACCGCACGAACATTCATCTGCTATTCAAAGACGCTGCTCCGTCGAACGCCATGGACACAATGCGAGCCTTCACCAAGAATCGCCACGCCAAGGAGCCCAAAACCTACACGACTACTACGGGTACTCCTGGCCCGATCATGAAGATTCGTGAAAAGACCGAGCGAAGCTTGCCCATGTTCGGGGTGGCCGAAGCGAGCGGAAGCCGCATTCCACGATACGAGCGAACTCCCAGTGATCTCAGTCTGGCCGGTAATTTAACTGAACAATTTCAGAGAACAGTGGTTTTTGCAGGTTCGCGATTAGGTCGACCGAGTGCGGCGAACAGCCAGAGCTCGCTATTGGATGACTATCCGGTCCGACCTGATAGTCGGGCTTCTGGAGATTCTGAACGACCCACGAAGATCCCGTCTTTGAGACAGAAGAAATCCACATCCGGGTAGGAATCTTGCTCAAAAGTTCAATTTTAGAAAATTTAAATTTAGTTCCGAACGCAGCTATCCTGCGACTTCACACAAGCACTAGAAGCTCATCACTTTATCATCTTCTTTATTCTGAATCTATTTAAATATTTATTTATTCTCTTGGTTAGGGTTAATGGTGTTGAAAATGATTATTAGCGCCCCCTAGATCACTTATCTTCCTCTAATTTAGGTAATCTAGGTAATAATATTTTCAATGTGTACTGCCCACAGAATGTTTTAAGTTATTTATTCTTGGTTTTAGTTTTAAAACTTTTAATTTGCTCGAATCTGATAGAGTTCGGTTACGATACGCACATGACATATCTCAATATGAAAGCGCCTTAGCAATGTGCATTTATTTTATCTTTATTTGACTTTGCTAAATGTATATCTTCGTCATATCAATTTTCGTTTGTCCATGCAATGATATACATATTTCTATGTACTTATTCGAAATAAACGTGTAAAATTTCAATTTGTTTATTGAAATATTTGCGAAAAACGGCATCAATCAACTGCATAAGTCTCAAAGGGCGGATAATTCCAGAACCAGCCGAAGTGTTTTTCATTCGTACCCTCCAAATATAGGCCGTCAGATTTTAGAAGCCTAAAAATCAAACAAAATGGTTTTAAAAATGAAATAAAATTTACCAAGTTTGGTTCATCTTGGTTGGAGCTTCATTTCCGTAGATGTCGAAGGTTTCGAAGAAATCGAAAAGGCCATACGCATCGCACCAATGGTGAAGGTTACCTGGATCATTTTGGTCAAGGGTTGATTTTTGCTTGGTCTCGCCTCGATCAATGTCGTGGAACTTGTAGTGCATAGATTCGTTGGGTCCTAGGAATTTATCCTTTTGATCGAGCTGAATTGACTGGCAGTGAATTTTGACGTTAGCATCAGCCTGGTTGATGATTCGGATCTAAGATTCGGTTCCTAAAAATCCAAATTACTTTTTCCAAACCTCAGTTTTCTTCCTATGCTTTCGACCACCTGCTTCTTGGAATAGGATCAAATATAAAATAGAGGATATCAAAATTTTTATTTCCATCCCTAAAACTTAAAGAAATTAGCATAAATTGAAACGAATTTTGCTCGACCTCAAAAATTTGATCGATACTTTTCAGGACTCGAGCTTTTTCTAGCGAGAGGTGGAGAGATGCAAACTGATATCTCGGCAGTTTTCCAAATTGGGTTAGCGTATAGCGAAGGAGGGATTTGGTCTGGATAGAGATATGGCAGGACTTATCCCGAAATCCAGGAAGAATAAGCCTCCCCATTTTTCGTTGTTTATAAACTTTCACATCTGGACGCGCGAAATTCTCTAGCACTTTTCATTTTCGCTTCAACAAATTTATTTCCTTCAAAACAAAACAAAACAATTCAAACCAAAACGAAATTTAGATAATTAATTGAAAAATAATAGATATATAATTACCATAATTACTAAAATTAATGATATCCCAAGAAAATTAAATTAATTAGTCATTATCATCATTTTAAGTTTAACAAAATTGAATGCAAATCCTGGTCGGAAGGTGCTTGGAAAGTTCGTCCAGACGTTATTCTTTATTTTTTTTTTATCAAATTGATATTTTGATTACTAAATTGATTGATAAACTTTTCAAGAACCACTATAAAATATAGGTCCTGAAAAAATTATGGATTGGCTTTGACCCCCCTTTCGATTCTGGTCTTTTCGAGTTGGAGCGAGATTTGCTGGACTCGGTTAGTCAGCCTTTTCGTGTTCTCCATGACCTGCTCGTGAACGCTGATGCTCTTGTTGCCCATCACGACCTAGGCAAGAAAATTCGTTTTCTTTTCCTTGAATTGTTAATTTCTAAACCGCCCGAAAGCATGATACGTAGAATAGATGATAATATTATTGGATACGATGTCTTTTCTCACATATTATCTTGTCATGTCTTGCGGTTTGCAATGTGCTTCTGAATCTAAAATTTCTTACTTGTCCCAGAATACTGTCGATCTTAGCTCCCTCAATTCGGTAGTTTCTGATCAAATCGACGATCCAGCGTTCTGCCTCCGACTGAAAGAATTTTACAATTGGACTCCAGATAGAAGCTTGATTATTTGGCAATTTAGGAAATACACGACCTCATCATCTCACATGCTATCATATATTAGTCTTTCGGTCATGTATTTTTAAATGATAATCAGTTTACCTGGCTCATATTCAACCTTCTCGCGAGCATTTCGATGCTGATGCACTGGTGAATTCTGCAGAACATTTCAAAGATCAGAAGTCGAGCAGACTCCCTGAAATCCGGCAGACACGCCGTCAGGAAGAAGTCGTTCGTCAAGACCTAAAATTAATTTTGAAACTTTCTCGATAAACTTTAAATTCTCTCACTTCTTCACACTGCCTGAGCTTCTCCTGGGCTTCATCGAAATCGTACTTGATGTAGAGGCAGGTTAGAAAATCGGTCACTGGATCTTGGTAGTTGTGACGTTCCTGGAAACATAGAGATTTAATTACTTTGAAGAGATAGAGAAAATAAACTCACGATATCGATGACTTTGATGAGGTCCTTGAGACTATTCTTCTGCTTGTTCTTGCTGGTCACTACGGCCACTGCCAGATAGCGTAGCAGGTGGGGACAGAGGACCTAATTTGGAGTTGGATATATTGATCGGATGATGGATAATGGATGATGGCAATCAATAAAAGTAGTGCGATGATATTCAATAAAATCCATGAATAATGTGAAACATACACTACTATTCCATTGAAACTTGATGTACTACTTTTCTTATTGCTGATCGAATTGGTCAAGCTTTATACCTGGATGGTGTTGAGATAGGCCTGCTGGTTCAAGAACATGTCAATGATTTCGTCTCTGCCTTTGGGGTAGTTGAAGTAGACGAACAGTGACCAGTGGAGGAGCCAAGCGCGCTGATGGACGAGCTCCCACTCGGTGTCGAACGGATTCGCGTCGATGTAGACGCGCAGCTTGACCAGATCGTCTCGAGCGTGGTCCCACTCCTTCAAATTTCACATTTCCTTTGACCAGTAACACTAATTCATTTTCGTCAATCTTTTAGTGGGAAAATTGCATCGGAGTAAATCGCAATGTTCGATGTGACTCTACGTAAAACTGAATTCCGAATAGTCCACCTGAAGCAGGATTTCACTGGCGAGCTTTCCGTAGAGCGCGTTCAGATAGTTGGAATCGTGCTGCGGGATCAGGTTCCTGTAGTAGTAGAGGCAAACGGACGCGGCCGTGTAGTTGCCGCATTCGTACGAGAATTTGGCGTACTTGAACAGCGTGTCCACCATGTCGATCGTGAACTGCAATTTGTGGTGCTCGAAATTTCGCCTAATCAAATTTGAATTACATTGTGATTGGTCTGGAGATACTCCAAAATCTTGTTGTTGCCGTCGCGTTCGCGAGTCGACTCCATCATGTCCTTGACGGCGTCTAGTTCCAGAATCTCGACGACGGAATCCACCTGGATTGAATAATTCTTCTCAAGATATTTCCAAATCAAATACCTTCGATTTGAGCAAATCACGCTCTTTCAGAATCTCGTTTCTCCGCAACTCTAGCTCTGGGGGCACCTATTTTGCAAAATAAAAAATTTAAAAACTAGAATAACTCCAACTTGTCGGCCTGTGTAAGTTTCAATGAGACTGTCGATCATGTTCGTCTTCGCGAGCACGCTTCTGTGCATTTCCACCAACGATTGCTCTTCATAAAGCTAAATTACGCTAATTTATATCCAAAAATGAGACTTAATCAAAATCTAAATTTAAATATAAAATTTCATAAGTTAGGCCCGACCTTTCTCGGCTCGATAAACTCCAATAGTGGAATGATCAAATGCAGGTCCAAGAACGGAGCCATCTTCTGGGTCAAGTCGTACTCAGCCATTTCTACTACCTATGATTTTATACGATAAATTAAAATAAAATAACTGCTTTATTAAATTAAAGCTGAATAGGAAATATCAAGCGAACGCAAAATGTCGTGACAACGCGCGTAAATCACTTGCATTTTGCCTAGAGCCTGCATTATGAAGACTCGAATAAAAGTGGTTCTAGAAAATTCACGCGATATGTTAATTTAATGTAACGCTCAGGATATGTTTCTATGACCATCTCAAAGCTATTTAGCGAAAAAATCAGCATTTCAGGAGTTGTAGACGACAACTGCTATTTGACGAGATGATGAACCTATCTTTCCCCACACTTTCGCCCTACTCTCCTTCCCTCCTCTATCTATGTCTAACTACTGTAGGTCTCATCATCTCGTCATATAGTAATTGCCAAAAAATTCAAGCGATTTGGCGCCCGATACTTAGGTAGTTTCCCTGGTTAATTCTTAATATAGTGAATCTTCATTTTAAAGCTCTTGTACTTCGCTTAGAATGCCGTTGTACCTGAAAAGATCTTCAGATTTGTGCTCAGCGTACTCGATTACCCCCATAAATGCACTTCTTTAGTGGTTTTATGGTACTTCTTTCATACTAGGAATGTTACAACGAATGAATAAAAATCCCTTATTTTTCAATGTTTTTTCTTTTTCCAACCCGCAATAACTTCCTATTTTTTGAGAAGTCTGATCAAATTATCATCATTACTCGCTTCACGAATAAATTTTCTACGATTTTTGTATCAAATTTGAATACATCTTAGTCTTTCAACCGAAATCAAATTGGCTTCACTACTCGATTCGTCATGATTCATTCGACAGTTGCGAGCTCCCGAATCAATCCGAGTTTCACATCAACGCCGACCATCGGCATTTTCAATGTAACGACGAACAATACCAACACGACACTCGCGTCCGAGGAACTCAAGATCGTCTACAAGGTCGATCGGCCCAGACTCGGGTTGGCTCACTACGGTCAGTCATTTCGTATAATCGAGAAATCGAAATCTCGACTCTAACTCCGAAAATTGTTTGAGTTCGGGACTTCAATATTTCTATTTTAAACCCGGAGAAAGAATAAATCCAGAATCTATCCCGAACTATCACACTCCGATTCCGACCTCGAAAATTCAAAATATAGGAGTTTTTGAGTTCATAAATTCAATTTCAACCTCGAGGTAACCTCAAATTCGATTTAAAACTTCCTAGTTTTGAGGTCCACCGTCAAAATTTGTCGTTCCAGGCTGCTGCGTGTCGGTGATGACGTATCTGTGGATCGTGCTCATTCTGTTCTGCATCACCGTCAGCATTTGTGTCGTTTTCAGTCTGCTCGTCTGCTGGTGCAAATCGGTTTTTTTGCTCAACTCTCGGCGAAATTTTTGAATTCTGACTTCAGATTTTCAAAATCAAAATCATGTCCAACTTCCTCCAGTCTGATGAGCCGATATTCTCTAATTTCTCAGATTTTGAAAGAAGACACACGACGTGAAGTGGAATCGGTGAAGAAGGTGATCAAAGAGGAACGGGAGAGGAAACAGGAGATAGCGAACCGCATGAAGGTCGTCGCACAGAGGAATCCCAAACGTGAGTTCGAACTTAAAATTTAATTCCATTTCAATTTCAGGGTGAAGATAGGATTGACTGTTTAAGATAGCCGAATTTGAAAATAAGCTGACGTCATTATATTTGTCAAACCAAACGAACTTATTTTTAACTTGAAGTTGAAGATCAAATTTCTAGAAGTTAAAGTTGCAATTCTATAAAATCACGCTTCCCTTTCGAAGATTCGTTGTATCAAAAAATCTCTAGCCCACGCAAACCCGCCCCACGTGGTTGTTCCAATCGAGTCGAGTGCTAGCGGCAAGGACAAGAAAAACAACGAGCCACAAACGACTCATTGTTAGAGCTTTTATAATATTTAAAAATCAAGGATTTAGCTTCTTCAAAATGATGTTAGAAAATTTCCTATCTTTTTCGTATAGTGCGATCTTTTCCTGTAGCTATTTCTTTATCTCTCTCTTCTTATTGCACCAACAGCCTACACCACTGTTTGGTGCAGTATTGCAGCATACAAAATTTCGACATGTTTGCTCAACAATAAAGCCTCCTTCATTCAACCGCAAAAATGACGCTGACCGACATGATTCTAGCAGTGCCCTTACAAGTTTTGAATTTTTTCGTAGCCGTAGTTTTGTCGCCGCTGAGATTCTTGCATTGGTTCACCACCGCGCATCCCTACATATCTGTATTCGTACTCGGATTCTTTATCATTATTGCTTTTGCTATTCAACGAGTCGCTAGGTGCAATATTGTGCAGGTATAATTTCAATTTTATTTTCGAAAGATGATAAACAAATTTTAGTACATTCTCTACACGCTCATTCCCTATGGGTTGTCAATAATTTACTCAGTGCTCAGTTTGATATTTCCACAGGTAATTCGATTGAAGCTTGACGACTATGAATGAAATGAAAACCAAAATCTAAACTAAAAAGTTGTTTAAAGTTTCACCCTAAACATTTTTTATTTTCAAATCTTTATCTCTGATTCTATAAATAAAAGAAGCCTAAAAATTCCATGTTTAGGTCCGAACCGTAACCCGAGTTGTTGAATTTCTACTTCACCCGATTCGCTGGCTGCTTGGCTTTATCGAGACGATCGATAGACGGGCGGAGCCGATTCGAAGGACGGTCGAGATATTCTCGCCTCCGAAAGGAGCCAAAAAGGGGGAAAAGCCAGCTCAGATTGGGACGAATCAGCGGAGGTTTGCAAAACTGCACAATTAAATTCATTTCGGGTCTTACTCAAATATTTAATTTAAAAAATCCAAATTTTCAATTCCAATCTATCCTGCTGAATTCTATTCCGATTTAAAAATAACGAAAGGTTCCAACTTCCGATCAATCTTGATTCCTAGTTCGAAATTCAAGAACTAAATTTCTAAAAACAAATCAGCCTAATAATCGTCTTTTAGATCCCTGGACGAAATTCGAAATGCCGAGCGAACACAGTGCTGCGTATGTCTGTTTCGCGAGAAGAACATTTTGCTCCGACCATGCAATCACTTGTGTTTATGTGAGACCTGCGCAAATCCTCTGCTTGAATTACAAGAGCCGCAATGCCCTCTATGCAGAACAAGGATCGAAGAATGCGTTACCGTTTTCTTTTAGTTTTAAAAATTTTCAAGGATACTAAATTGGGTAGGAATTAAGTCGGGATGGCTTTGGACCTACCCCGTGTATATTTTTCGATTCCAGCTCGAATACTCTCTAGTTCTGAAGAATTTGCTCAAAAATCTCATGTTGGAATTTCAAACTAATGAAGAGGCAAAACTCTGATCCGATTTTTTTAAATTTTGTTCCGTCATTATTCTGAACTTTTCGATATACTGCCTTCTAGATTTTCAAACCAAACTTATCTAGCCTACGGGATTAACGTTTACTTCTCATCTCAATTTATCTTTCTACTACGGGTTCATTCCAACTACCTATCATTCGACAAGATCTGCCTAATTTCTATCATAGACAATTTTCTGATATGCAATAAAATTTTCTGATAATTGCTAGTGAAGTTCAGAATTCAATTGAACGAGTGTTTATTAATGTTCAAATCAGACTTTACAGAATTTTCAAAATTAAAAGTTCCTAAAACCCTGCTCAGAATCTAGAAAAAAAAATGCAGCTCCCATCATTTTCTGTCAATGCTTATATACTCATTCGCAATCTAGTCACCTCATTTCGTGCCTTATACTCGACCGAGAAGAACCCAGCAGAAAATCATCATCTTTCGTCCATTTCTCTCCTCCGAACTTCTTGATTGTCGTCCATTCATCATATCGCTCCCAATTCATCAACTAAAAGAGCACAACGTTTAAAATTTAGTGCAAGTGGAGAAGTGTAGGTGTCATTCACAACAAAATTCAAGCTTTTTCTAACCATCATTCTACTAATTCGAAAAACTAAAACATTCAAAAATTTCTCGGGGTAATAAAAATGAAAATTTAATTGTTTTATATGACAAAATTGCGTTAAAATATCGATACAAAGTGAATTGAAAGATGACAGAACAGAATTCTGCCAATTATGTTTGGAGTGGTATTTAAAAATGAAGGTTTTCCATCAAAATAAATTAAGGTTGATAAACGAATGATTGCAAAGACGGAATGAGATTCAATTGTTTTTGTACAGAAGGAGAAAGTTGGAAATTTCAAAGCACTCGAGATTCGAGTAGGAAAGAAAAATCTTCCCTACGAAATTTCGCGTTTTATTGAAATTTCCACTTTCGCGAATACGCACTTCCTGTGGTGTTCATCCGAAATGTTTGAGGACTTCTTGCAGTCGTTTTCGCGCATCGAGCACTCGCTTCTCCTGTGCACGAATGTCCTCTTCCAGGGTGATTTTGTCGATCCACTGAAAGTTTCTTCGTTTTTACAAGTTTTTATATTTAAGGACAGCTTATCTTGGACTTTGTCAAGCTTGTTTCTTTTCGATTTTAAAGTAATGTTTTTGATTAAAAAACAATTTTTGGCAGGATGTTATTCTTGTTTGTTTCGATAGAAAAGTTTGTCTTTGCTTTTTCTGACTTGAATCATGGGCTGATTTGGATCGTAGTTGAGGAGCAGATTTTCGGCGAGCTTCTCCTTAGACGCCTTTTGGCCGTAGACTCTGCAAATTTGGATTATTATTAATGATTCAGAAATGTGTTTTGTCCATTTTATTTTGTTTATGTCTGCCGTCGAACTTTGTCCGTGAATTCTCGTAATATGCATCTTTTTCGGTCTACTTCTTACGGCAACCTGTAAATGACTGAGCGCAATAAAAATTGGCCGAATTTGTACAGAAAAAGGAAATATTTCGTCATTTCACGTTACGCCATTCCATCATTTACAAACTGCCGCTTACTACTACTTTCTGCTTATTTTATTTATTTATTTCAGTCTCTTGTAGTTGTCACTCAATTTTTAGACTGGTCATTCTATAAACTGAGTAACAACTGCAGGGGATCATTTGTTCCACATTTTTCTGATCGCATTTGACCAACCCCATTTGCGCAGGGTGATGTACAGTCGAGCAGATGTGCGCGGCCACGCCTCGGTCGTTCATCGCATCGCAGATCTTGGTGAGTCGGCCTGCCAACTGCAGACTCTCCTCGATGTACTCGTCGCGCTCCACGTCGGACTAAAAGCATTCAAGATTCATTTCGACAAGATCGGTGATAATAATAAAAAAACACTTGGATTTGTTATCAGAGATTTTCGAGTTTCAACTTCACCTCAAGTGGAACTGAAATTAGAACCTTCATTTTTTCTCACCTTGTCTCCCATTCGGGCTGGCACCGAACAGGTCAGTCCTTCCAGCGATTTGGCCCACATCAGCTGAAACTTTTAATTTTTTTTTTGTAAAAATTATATCGAACAATTTCAGAAACTTTCTTTGAATTTTTCAAACTAAGAAACATCTAGTTTCTGATTTAAGAGAATATTATTGATTGGAAGAGAACGCGTCGATATTCAAAAATTACACGCTACTCATCTAGTTTCTCTTCTACGCGACACTATTTCGCTCCCCAAATTCGATTTCCAATTGCTACATGAATATCGACTCCTCAATCAACGATACCTGGAACGGTCTGTCCTCCCTAGCCTCTCCAATTGTCCTTTTCTTGAGCTGCTCGGGCTTGGGCTGCTTCGTCTCCTTGTGGCTCGTCAGCACTGTCGTCGTCGGCATTTTGAAGATCGACACCGTTTTGCGCCTGAGAATTTTTCTTTACCGAATTTTTGTTTTCATTGGACTCACCAGGGCGCCTGTGCATTTCCCTCGAATCCGGTTTTGGGCACTTCGAATTCCTTTTTCTTGGGTCGGCCTGGCCTGGCTCTCTTCTTGTTGCCCAGCGGGTCCGCCTCCGAGACACGAGCTCGACCCATTTCTGAAAAATTTCAAAATGAGTTAAAAGATTTTAAAAATTTCAAAAGCTCAAAGATATTCAATGGCCTCAAACCCATTTTAAAATTTTCTAAAAGAGTAAAATAAACGTAGATTTTATTTATGAAACACGAAGAGAAGACCGATATTGAATTTTCCGAAAGAAAATTCAGATAAAAATATATGTTCGTCTTCCAGATAGAAAAAATAAACTTATAAAATAGAGTCACAAATGTTCGGACGAAGAAATTTGGATAAAACGATCACAAATTGAACGGGTAGATAGATGAGTGAGGGAGCGTATAGATAAAAATCCGGATGTTTGTAATTTTCACAACTTTTGCAAAAAAAAACGAAGAAATAAGCCAAAATGACGTTTCTTTACAGGTTATTTAGTTGTAAAGTTGGTGAAGAATACAAGTGCCCCCAAAAATAAAAGAGTGAATGGAGAAGGGAAGGGGTGAAAATGGATCAAACGGTGCGATGTCTGAGAAAAGGGGATGAAGGATGTCGTTGACAGATCCATCGCGCATCGTCCAACCATTCTAATCAAATCAACAAACAGCTCGCGCTCAGAGTCCGTAGGCATTCTGAAAATCTTCTCTGATTTGAGCTGTCGTGGCACCCACATTTCGGCTGCGCTCCATGTTGCTGCCAGTCGCTGAGTTGCGGTGACCGCCGTCATCCGACGTGTTGCCATCCTGAAATTTTTGTCTTGTACTTTCTTTTCAAATTTGTCATTTTTTCAACCTTGCCATTTTTCCGAATTTGACTTTATTCGATTCGTCTAATTTGTCAAAATTGAATCATTTTTATTCGAAATTTTTTGAAACTTATTTTCTTCTTGAAGAAGACATAGGAATTTTTGAAAAGTTGATTCTCATTTTTAGAAAATTGCTAGAAAATAGAAGAGAATCTAAGAACGACTTTTCCAAAAAAAAAAAAAAATCTTTAAAATTCTTATTTTTATTATTCATGCCCCCTTCCCCACCTGATTGTATTGGAGATTGTATGCAGTTGGATGGATTTTGAAGCCATAGAGACGGGGCACGAATTGCGTTGCGGGTTTCTTGGGGCGGAGTTCGGGGTGGACGAAGAAGAGCATGTGCGGGAAGCCCGTTCCGAAGTAGGAGCCGTCCGTGTGCTGATGACGCGACGAACGGGGCACGTAGACGTCGCAGCACCGCGGACAGTACAGCTTCACCATCGCCTCGCCCGGCACGTCCGAGAGACCTGAAGTGTGTTGATTGTGTATCGATTAAATGAAGCGACAGTTTGTGTATTAAGAAACGCCGTTGCGAGAAACGCGCGTCACAACTATGCGCAAAGAGGGAGGTTAAATTACTGAGAAAGGGTGATACGCAATTTCCTCTGCCTCTCTCGTCTTTATTCCGTTTTTTTTCAATACACGATCTGTCACTTCGTTTGGCCAAACAATAATATTTTCTAAATTAATTAATCTTTTTCTTTGAAAATGAAGAGATTTTTTTATTTTGGGAATACATAATTCAAGAAAAGTAGGAAAGGGAAAGTTTAAGAAAAGGGATGCATTTTCCCAATTTCCGAGTGGAGAATGAAAATCTACCGATCGGCAGCAAAGCCTGATTCTCGCAGTAGACGCGCGGGCACACGCCGAAGTCGTGATCGCGCCACTTCTCCACCATCTGCAAATCAAGAAATCAAATTGACCAAGTTGTTTAGGTCAGACTCATTCAATTTCAACCCCACTTCACCTCACTTTATTTTGAACTTGAAGCTGGAGTTGAATTGCTAATTTTGGCCGCGAGTATTTTTGTCCCAAAGCGAGAGAACGGAGAAATAGTATAAAGAAAAGAAAGAACAAATAGCGTTTGAGATAAAAGTACCTGCAGCCTTTTGTGTGTTAATCATTCTCGTTTTTTCGCCCTCACCTGACTGATGCCCCTGTTGGTGAGGATGTATCTGGCGTGGATCAGCCCGTAGAGCATCTCCGCGGCCTGTTCCACCAAGTCCGTGTTCGTCGGGTTGTCTTCCAAGTCGTCTTCTGGAAATTCAACTCATCAATTTCGTCATTTTCAGCATATATCAGTCAGGAACCAAGTGGGATTCCATATTTTCAAAATATTATTTTTAATTCGTGGATTCCATTCACAAACAGTCAGAAATTTGGAAAGCGCAAGAATTTTCATCTTCCAATTCTTCCAAAACTCAATAATTTCTTTGTTAACATTCTCCTCAAAATTTCCCGAGCATTTCAAGAAGATATCTTCTTGATTTGTTTTTCTCGAGTCGTGAGCATTTTTTCCCTAAACTTGCCCGGTTCCAGGTCGAGTATCATGTCGAGTGCCTGTCTGTACTTGGGGACCTGTTCATTCAGCCCGGTGAGGTTGAATCTGTCCTGGATGTACTCCTCGTCCACCTCGCAGAAGAACTCGTTGCCACGCAGCCCGCAAAACCATGTGATCCACGAAACCTGCGAAATCAATCGATAAATCAATCAATCAAGGCGAAAATATCAATTTTCATGGATTAGCAGAAATCTTCCGACCTAATCTCCAACTTTAATTTCAAGGTGAAGTGGAAGTTTCCGGAGTTATTTTTAAATGGATTTGAATTCGGTACACCTTTTCTCCTGAATTTTTGAAAAGTTTTAACTCCCACTTCAATTTGAAGTCGGAATTCTCTCTGCTGAATTTCAAGGATTTTCCAACCCCGCTTCACTTTATTCCATTTCGAGTAGGACTTTTGAAATCGTTTGGAAGTGGAATGAAGCCGGAACATCCTTCTTTCTTGCTGAATTTTCACCGACCTCTTCCGAACTGCTCATTTCTCCCGATTCAAGCGAATTGGCAGACTGATCAGATGCAGAACCAGCCTGAAGAACTCTCCATTTGCAGGGAAGCACGCCCGAGCAACCATTCGATTGGTCAAAATCGATGAAAATCGTCCGATATAAACATACTTGTTGAAAAACGTTACGCACCACAAGGCACTGAGCGGTGTACTAGTTTTGTCAAAATGCGAAAAATCAACCGATTTATTGACCGAGGGAATGCTTCTGCTGCCAATTGTGAGACAGAAAGCAGGGTTGTTCGGAATTTATGCAATTTTAGAAGTTCAAGGTCAGGCTTGAAATTTTAGTTTCGAGTAGCCCTGATTAGGATTTTCGTCTAACTATAAATGACCGTTGGAAGTTGAAATTTTTGCAAAGTTCGAGGTCGAAGTCCGAATTTTTAGGCCCGAACAACCCCCGCCGTCAAATTTTGCTGACTGACCGAAGAGGAGTGCTGCAACTCGCGCCACCTCGCAGAGGCCGTTGTGCCGAGCTTGTGTGTTCAAACGCAGCCCAGCCACCAAATCAATCAACTCGGACAGACACTTCCGAGTTGAAAGCCTAAAAACTAGCATAAAATCGACGAAAATCACGAGAAAATCAACGAAATTTTGGTCTTTCAAATTACCCTCAAGTTATTCTACCCTTTTGTAGAAGCTACTTTTATTCTCGTCCTCATGCTATTTTCCCGAAAAGATGGTAACTTCTACAAAAGGGTAAGAGTAGCTTGAGGAGAACTAGTGCAAGAGAACGAAATTTGCATAAAATCGACAAAAATAGGCAAAACCGCGAGAAGAAATGAAAATCACTCTGTAAATGACAGACAGAAAGAGCCTGGAGAAGCGAGAGGAAGAAAAGAAGCAGATAAGTGAAGAAAGTAAAGAAAGCGAAGAAATGAAAAACATCAGTTTTCGATTTTCTAGAGTATGAGAGATATTTTTAAATCCGGAAAAATAATCGTGCAAATTCGTGATATCTAGGGGGTAAAGTGTGTGAACATAAAAGGTTAGTTGAAGTTTTTCATTCTCCAGAAAATATATCGAAGAGCTGTGAACTCGTTAATGAAGCTATTCCAACAAAATTAAATGATCATCTTCTATTTTTTATTCTGAGAACTCCGTTTTTAGATCTTGATTCTTCGTCTCACAATCAATGGTCGACAAATCGGTAAATTTTAGCTTCGAGCAAAGATTGTTTTCCTTTGAATTTAGGAGCATCATACAGTATCCCTGACTGCATTGCTAAATTTCGCAAGTCGGGCTTCTGTAGGCTGAGATGAAATTGAGGCTGAATCTGGAGAAAGGAGGGAAGAATCAGAGGGACGTTTCTCTACAGGCAATGACCGAAGCGTCGCCTGACTGTTCGAGTTATTCAGAACCTCAATTTTTGCAATTCTTTTGAAAATTCTCGGGAAAACTCACTTTGGCGATTCTAGGATTGAGTGGAGGACTTTTGACGGACGAAGCTTTACGAAGTTGGTACGAAATTACGCTTAGGGCTTGTATGGCCTAAATTTCATTTGCTAAGTTCGGGAAAATCGACATTCTCTTGGAATGAGCTTGTGTCTAGTAGTTTAAAAAATGATCAGAACGAACGATTTTCAGTGTTTCTTTCTAAGATTAAAAAAAACTCACATGATCAGTCTCCTTGCCTATGGATTTCTTGCCGAAACTGAGCGTGGATGGCGATTTAGGGAAGGAGATTGAAGATGTCGGTTCATTCGAACTAGACAAAGCTGAATTGTGTCGAAGAACGACCGGAGCTTCTTCCTCCTCCTTTTCCGAAGTCATTAGCAGACTTGAATTCTAGAAAAGTTCATGAATGGCAAGTTTTTCAAAAATCGCAAACCTCTTCTTTTGCCAACTCTGAATTATTTCTCAGGACGCTCGGTTTATCTTCAATCTGGAATAAGAAATTGCTTTTCCAAAACTCATTTCAAACGCCCACATTTTTGTCACACGCTACTTCCAGAACTCGATCCAGATCATGTAGCACCGAATGTAGCTGTTCGGGAGTCACCTGAAGTTAATGCTATTACGAATCGCATTAACCAGCATTAGTAATTTCCTGTTCCCCCTCACATAAAACAACTAATGCAATTGCTTAAATTCTGTGCGATCTTCGCTCAAAATTGATCGGTTCAAATTGGGCGTGCTTTTTAGGGGGGAAATTTGAAATTCACCTCAAATTGGTCCGCCACGAGATGAACCAATTCACCTACAGTCAGACAAGACCCCCCGAACCATACTTCGACGTCTTGGGTGTCTGCTTGTCTGAAAAATTATTCCTGATAAATTCGAGGGAAAAACTCTCCAACCTTCCGATAGTATGAATCCACTTCAAATAAAGCGACATCGATCCCATCAGGGTTGAGAGAATTATGATGCCTGAAAAGGAAAAAAAAAGTGAAAATGAATAACAAAGAGAATTTCTTCTTTGGAAAAAATAAGAAACATGATCGAAATTACTAGCCTACAGAGAGATAGAGAGTAATGATAACATCTTGTATCCATGTTTCTGGAGTGGGTCTTAGATCACCATATCCGATTGTGGCTATGGAGATAAAGCTGAACTTCATCGTCAGTCAAAACTACTAGGTCTTAAAATTGACCTACCAAAAATATAACGCATCTAGAATCGACATGGTGTCAATCCACTGGCTGAAGATGACTCCACCCAAGGCATTGTGAATCATCAGCAAAGTCAATGTGACCCAAAGCGGTAATTCGCGAGGCGATGATTCATTCTGAGGTTACTTTCGTCAAATTTAGAGAAGTTACAAAAATAATCAGCTTAAAGAAAATGCTGAAAACTTACAGATTTGCGAAAAGTGTCGTGTAGAATCCAATAGGCGTCGACAATGAAACTGCCGTTGTTTGACAAGACCAAAAATATCAAAGGGATGCCTATCACGCAGTAGAGAATCACGACTAATTTCCCATAGAACGAGACTGGATATAAATCGCCATATCCTGAGATTTTTGGATTTAAATGAAAGCAGACATACGAAGTCCGACTTCAGCAAAAATCTCGACTCTATACGTTTCTGGTCAGTTCACTTTCAAAGACTCACCAATCGTGGAGATCGTAATGAAAGAGAATAGAATCCTTGATCGGAGACTCGCCTTCGCCAAATGTTCGTCGACAATTCCAAATAGAAATCCGCCAAAGATTATGTACAAAATCAATAGGAGATTTAGCAAAACGTGTGGAATTATCGAGATGAAAATCTTCAAGGATTCCTCGTAAATCTCGTCAAAAGTCGAACTTACCTCTTTCTTGTAGTTTTCTTTATCGCAAAGTCGATTGTCGATGAAATGCTCCTGCCAAACGTAGAACAACTTCAAGTACTTTCGACGTCGTTGCTCTTTGCCAGAGGGAATTTCGATCTGAAATCGTCAAGTTCAGGATTCTTCGAGAAGTTCTAATGAAACAAAAATACCGTAATCTCCTCATCTATTGTCGTCGCGTCATCTTCTGAAGTACTGGCTTCTCCATAGAAATACTCCTTGTCTTCTTTGGACAGTTTTGATGCGATAGAGCCCTTGCTGACGTTGACAAATCGTCTTGAATTCATCCTCGGGCTTCAGATCAGAATCACTACATCTACGAAAGACGACAGAAGGAAAATTTTCAAAAAGAATCTGAAAGCCTCGTGATTTAAAGTAAAAAAAAAGCTGCAAGGGATAGGCTATCTTCACGACGCTCGCAAATTTACACCGAAAATTCAGCCTTGAGGCTGAACTCCCACAAATTGATAAACGAAACGAACAAATTCACGCCCAGCGAGAGTGGTCAGGTAACAAAAACGTCGATTGTCAAAGACAAATACAAATAAAGACAAGTGGAGAGAAGACGAGAAAGAGGTCTGCCCCTGTGTCGTTTCGGAATCTGTCTTCTCTGCTGCAATTTCTGCCCATCACTTCGCCGTCGATCGACTTTTCTCGTCGATTTCCCATTTCATACGCTTTTTGCATCGCGTCTTCATAAATTTCCTCGTGAATGATGACCAACATCGAATTGCGCATTGCGCATTGAATTTCGGCGGTTCTGCCAGCGTTATAAAAATCACTTTTTCTGAGAAATAGTATTGCAAAAGTTTATGCCTTATCGAATTCTTCTATGCTACGCTTCTAAAAAATTGGATCATAAGTTATTCCAGTCAAGTTTCTATCAGTTTCTCTCAACATTCGATGAGAGATGATAACTAATCTGAGAGTTGTTTGAAATCTGATTTCTCGTATTTTCTATTCCAAATTCCATCTCACTCTGTTGCCTGTCAATTTTTTCAGGTAATTAAAAATAGATCGTCTGTTATTTTTATTGACCGATTTGTACCCTAACAAACCGGTTATCAGAAATTTCCTATGAAAACTTAGAGAATTAGATCATCAGTTTCGCGGTCTGAAATTGATTGCCGTGAGATGAAACTATCAAAGATCAGTCTGACGCACCTATGAACAGCAATTTCCAGCTTCTTGGGCGACATCTTGAGAGAGCTCAGGTGCAATAGGAGTGATGATGAAGTAGGCGACTATGTGACCTGAAATCTTCTATAAATCATGAAATTCAATCGTCTTTTATTCGAGATTGTTCGGGGTGTCAATTTTGTTAATTTAGTGAACTTCAAAAATTTTTAGCATCCCTGGTCTAGATCTAAAAAAAATTACCCATCAACATCGAAAGCACGATCGGTACATTATAAGTCATTGCTATCTGAACTTTCCTTCAAATTTTTAAAATATATTTTTAAGGAATTTACCATCATTAGCGAATAGACCAGTAGCATTTCAACAAAATGGACTGCTGAGTCTACCGTGTGAAGCATGAGGCATCTTCTGCTAGTCGGAAACAGACTGCCATTGAATATATTCAACCGCATCACGACGACCCTCGTCCCATTTTCAATCTGCGCAGCTTCCTGCTCGATTTCGTAGCTCTGAAAGTTTGTCTGTCAAAAATAACAAAATACCGTAATTTCGAACCCCCTGTCCTGGATCTCGTTTTTCCATATCTCTAATGATCAGACCGCCGAATTTGACAGCTTCGTAGACAAAAGCAATTGCCGCAACTCCAATACACGAGAAGACATATTCTAAACTAATTTCGATGAAAAAAGCGATGAACCAGAAAAGTCCTAACTTGAAGAATTTTTCAGGCTAGTTAAAGTCTGACACACCTATCATATTCGATGTCATCCATTGCTGGAACAAAATCGACTCCATAATCCGGAAGTGAAAGTACATTTTCATCATCATCATCATTTTGCCTAGAGCTTTCTTCGGAAGATCTGTCAAAAATTTCTCTGAAAAACTCGAATAAAAAATTGCCGGCAAAGAATTAAAATATGACAAATCGGATTATCACCAAATAGGAACAGTACAGATCAAGTATTTTCGAAATTTTATCAGTTAAGTCTTCATAAATACTAGAACACTAGATATTTCCAGATTACTAAAGTCTCATGTCATAGTGCTTCGATAGCCAAACGCGAAATAGCCGATGGTTATTCCAAGACAAACCGAAAGGCATAACCAAACCTGAATCTACTTTTTTTGAGTTTCTTAAAATAAACTAACCGAAAACGTCATGAAGATGAGCATTAGGGCGTATCCTAAGGCCAGTTGAATCGTGAAGAGAATTGTCTGGATGAGATGAGGCAGCGACACGAGGCGGGACATGTAGCTGAAAATAGGTAACTTTGAAAATTCCAAAAAGTGCAATTGAAATTAGCATAGCCTACGTTCCTATTTCTATCAGTGACAGGACAAAATTTTGATTTTGCTATGATTTTTTAGACCTTGAAAAGTTAGGCCATTTTTCAAAATCCCAAATTTCGTCTCGTCACTGAATGTGTCTACTCACGTCTCATCTAACGTGAATTTAACTGCACCGTACTTTGTGAGCATGATCCTCTCTGGCTGATAGTGCGTTTCGAGGTGCCATCGGATGTATTTTATGAGCTCGAAAAAAATGCCCAGGACTATGACGATAGCACAAGAATATGCCATTTCTGAAAAAGAAAGATTTTTATTGAAAAAGTTTACCTAAATCTATCCTAAAATTTGAAAGATCACACTTCTGAAATAATTATTCCCCGAAATGAATGAAGGTAAGAGTTCAGAAAACATTGAAATAGGCTTAGAAATATGGGGGAATTTGAATATTTCTGAATCAACTTACGCCCAGCATTAGTGATGTGCCAGAACTTGAAGAGAACGGTGTCATCAGTAGCCGTGTGGAACCACATCCACATTTTGCGATGATCCATCGACATCATTGTGCTGCTCATCATCATGTCGTTCATTTTTCCTGAAATCTGAAAAGTCCCCTATTTTATAATCCGAGTACTTTTCAAGTGAGGAATATATGAATTTAGAGAGCAAAGTACTCGTTTCAGCTTTATTACTATACAATCATAAACATAACACACACATGAATGAAAGGTCGATTAATGGTACAATGAAAATAAATAAATTGACGACTCGAAATGGTCGCTTGATAACTGTTTAGAGCGGCTCACTCCAATTAAGCAGCTAAGACAGTCAAGCACTCAAACAGTCAGCAGTATTGGTCTCCAATCGCATTGCGCGTCCACTCAAAGACCCTACTTGGTCTTAGATAAGATAATGCAGTGCCTAAATTAACCAGAAAGGGCAAATTGATAATCATCAAATACCTTATTCTAAAATACGAACTCGAAATCGACTTTTAGAATTTAAAATCCAGAATTTACATTTTCGGGAACTTCTCTGAACTCTGAAATCAGAAAGTGCAAAGAGAATAAAATTTTAAAAATAGCTTTCATAGACATAGAAGAAAAATTTATGACCTCAAAACAAAAAAAACAATACTTGAGTTTTCAATCATTCAACAAGAAACAACCAGACGAAAAAGAACCAAAAGTGGAATTGAAGCAGAAACTTGTAAGTTTTATTCGCAGAAAGATGTACGAAATAATTTATAATCACTGACTGAATGCACCCCAGAGAAATTGAAGGCCTTGTAAAATCTCTGGAATCGCTATTATTTTTCCAAAAACTTTCAATTTTGTAATTTCAGGTAGATTTTTAGGCCAAAATGAAATGAAATGAAATTAACTCGTAAGGGTTATTGTAAGCCGCAAGACATCATGACACAAAACTTGGACAAAATAGAGTAAGGTAGGCTAGGAGAATGCTTGTTTTTCAATATCATTTCATCATGTCTCATCATGTCATGATGTAATGCGGCTTACAAATGGTCCCTGTAAAGACTAGATTATGGCGTTTCTATTCACTTCTTCTTTTTGTTCTTCTTGTTCCCGCCTGCGGTAGCCGATTGTGCAGAAGAAGTGGCTGCAGCGAAGCCGGGCTGTCGCGTCTTCAGTTGCGGGATCATCTCGCACAGCAGCTTATAGACCGACTGTTCTGCAAAAATAACCAAGTTTTTATTTTTCATAACTTCTTCTTGAAAAGCTCGATTTCTCATTTTATCAGCTTTTCTCAAAACTGTTCAAACTTTCCAAGAGAAAAAAAACGCAATAAAAATCTTCTCTAAAGCTAAAATTTTAGCAATAGAGCATACTTTTCAAAAGTTTTAAATTAAAAAAAAAAAAAGCTTAAAAATGAAAAAAGAAAACAAACTGACTGTTGGGGTGATTGGGGAATTTGGGCGTGCCGTCGTCGTTCTTCAGCTGCACTTTGACGCGGCCTTGCGGGAGATCGCGATCCTGGTCACGGGGATACATTTTATTTTTCTGTAATTTCTGGTTTATTTCTCAAAAGTCTCTTCTTTAAATATACCTCCAAAATCGGGTTGAATCCGGTCGCAGAAAGCACGTCGTTGATTTCAGTGGCCAGCGGGGTTTCGACGGCCTGGAATTTTGAAATGTTCTAACTAAAAAATTAAAAATAGCATGTTTCTTTTCTCAAAAAGGTCGAGAAAAAGTAAAAAAAAATAGCAAATAGAAAGATAAAAACAGAACATTATTCCTGCATCTTGGATAGTTAAATTTATATTATTTTTTTTTTCAAATACGATATTTCCCATTCCAAAAACTACGCTCAATAGGCAATTTTGAAATGACGGGATAACGTGAGGACGTGCTCTATAGTTAGAGATAGGCGAGTGAAGGAAAATAGGCAGAAATCATTTGGGAAAAGATAACTCATGCCCTACGTCGTTCCATCATTTCTCAGTTGCCTTTTCAATAGAATGTAATTGAACTAATTTAACAAATTTAAAAAAAAAAAAAAAAATCTCACAACTTGCAGCGGAACACGCCTGCCCTGTCCAGTGGTCTTCTTCTTGTCCAGATAGGCCGGGTAGATGGTCATCCAGCGCAGCTGGTCTGAGTAACCCTTGCTCTTCACGATGTTCGTTGACATTCTGAAGATTCAAATTTGTGATTTTTTTGAAAATAAGAAAAGTACCACAAAAGCGAAAGTGATAAGCGAGCAAGGCAGTATATTTTATATTTTTTATAACTGAAAAATTCAGAAAATATACAACTATAAAAAATGAACAAGCGCGAGATTGAAAGATTTGTTATGCATTTTCCAAATTTCTTTTTCTACTATAAATCCTACAAAAATCAAATTATTAAAAACTTCGACAGAAAAGTGCCAAAAAACGAACAGCATTGTCAAAGTGACGATGGGCGTGACTTTGAACGAAAGCGTGCAAACATGCCACATGGAAGGGGTGAAGAGAGAGAGAGAGAAAATATCGACTTCCGCAGGCAATTTTCATATGAGTTTGTATGGATTTGCTTGTTTAAACTATATCTACAGGTATCAGTTAGGTATAGTGCGAGCATTGTGAGGGTGTATTCTTTTCCTTGGTTAGTCTTTTATCCAACAAGTTACAAACCTGAGATTTGTAAAGGGAAGAAATGCGTTCTTTCCTTTCTTATTCGGGCTTTCCAAAGAATTCATGAAAGGGGAAATAAGCTGCAAATAAGGGATAGGGAAAGAGGCAGAGAACGGCTATAGCCGAATTGCTTTGCAATGAATTAGAAAGAAAGGGAAAGAAAGAGAGTAATGAGGGGTCCTTTGGGCAAGAAAAAGTAAGATCTTTCTTTCCTTCTCTATCTATCCCTCTGTGGTAAGGATTTGTGCTTTCATTCTCAAGCATGGTCATTCAAAGTTCGTCTTTCAACTTCAAATTAAAGTTCAAAGTTAAATTTGGAATTTTGAAGTTGAACTTGCATCTTTTCCACTTCGTACAGCAAATTTTTCCAAATTTCCCAAAAAATTTGAATTGACTAACCTTTATCTGCACTTTTCAATCTTGCAGTCCGTTTTTGTCTGCTTCTTCAATTTATCTTCTTTCCATTCCCATTCGCAATTCGCAATTTCCCTAGTCGTTATACAACTTCAAAACCCTGAAATTTTCTTATTACTAATAGCATAATTTGCAGTTCTCTGCTGGTCTGTTTGTTTATAGTTATGGTCAGCTTTGGGAAATGAGATATTTAGGTCTATTGCCCATTTCTGACAGCTCTAGGTTTATCTTGGTCTTTGTCTCTTTCTCTCCTACTTCGTCAATTCTCCACAAATGGTAAACCTATTTAGTATCGTGTTACAGCCTCGTTAGGGTTGTAAAGGGTCTCCAATCCAGGATTTAGTATATCCAAATGTTTATTCCTTCTTTATCCTTTAATTTATCCTATCTGCTTTTCACCAATTTACCTATATTCATTGAAATTCATAAGTTTTACCATCCAAGACATAAATGAGAATTCTGATCCCAAAAATTTCTTTTGATCAAATCCGATCTCGTTCTTTTTAAAATTCCACTCCCAGCTGATTTTCTTGGTCCAAGAAGACCACGAAAACTTTTTTATAACTGCGAACTCCAAACGGGGTGAATTGTTGATTTGTTGAAAGGTGTCAAATAGTGGAGAACAGAGAAAAAGAGGCAGTTTGTTTGCATTTCGACTTTCCTTCAAGAGGCATTTTGTGCAGCTGCTTGTCAAAGGGAAGAGAATAGTCAGAAATCGTCCGTATCGACGGGGGACATTTCAGAAGTGAGCAGAGCAAACTGTTTCGTCATTTTCTCGCATATCGCATTTTCATTTTGATGTGGTATTTTCTCAAGGTTTAAAGTTGAGAAAGGTGAATGAACTTATCAAAATTAGTCGAATTTGTGAAATTGGCATTTAGAAAAAAAAATCTTCTATCATCAATTTACAAATCTTCTCGTAGAAAAACCAAATTGCTCAATTTAGGTTTTCTTCCTGGACTTTTGAAATCCTCTCACCTTTATTGATTGTTGTCTTTTCAAACTCCTAAAAATGACATTGTCGTTTAGATTTCGTCACTCTTGAACTTCTCTTCCCACTTTCATATGCCAAGAGCTGTTTTTCAACGCGACGCTCAGAGCTCTGCAATTGATCACTATCAATGATAAGACTCCTGCTCGATAAGGAATCAATTTCATCACTACAAGCCATAGAGTAGTGACTAATCACTGGTCCAACACTCCTCTTCAAACAGGTTGCTACTTTCTAGTCTATTCAAAAATTCCCAATTTCTATTGACCGTTTTCCATTCTTCTAATTTTTCCAAGTATTCTAAATCCCGGATACGAAATTAGCATCTAACATGTCAAGTCGATCTAATTTAAAGGCCGAATCGACGAGGGAAGCTGAAGCTAAGTCGAGTCATAACCAAAAACTCGCCAATAGCAACCGGTCGACAGGGAAATCAGCAGACAAAACTACCACCAGCTCATCGTCACATCAAAGGTTTGACAGGAGAAAAATAAAAGCAGTGGGAAAATGCTGCTGGATTCATGGACGAGCCTTGATCAAGACAATCAGGAAAATGTTGAAAATGCAGCGAAAGTGCTGCAGAAATGCTGCACGAGGTTGTAAAGCAATCCTGTTCATTGTGAAGATCGCTGCGTTCGTGTG
This sequence comes from Diploscapter coronatus, assembly GCA_964036155.1. Taxonomy (NCBI): domain Eukaryota; kingdom Metazoa; phylum Nematoda; class Chromadorea; order Rhabditida; family Rhabditidae; genus Diploscapter; species Diploscapter coronatus. Next base: position 40,126,559 of record OZ038422.1, on the reverse strand, counting down.
AATCAATAATAGAAAACGTCAGTTATTGACTAATCAACGAATTTTCAGAATGGCAAAGAGCTCGCACTCGCCGCGGAACGACTTCGGTCGATTGGTCTGGGCGCCGGATGAGAAGGACGGGTTCGTGCTGGCGCGCGTCGTCGACATCGCCACCAACCAACTCACTTGCGACAGGGAAGACGGAAAAGGGCAGGTCAGAGAAATTAGGCAATCATGATAGAACTGACATTGATATTGATCAAAATTCGAAGTCTTGATTCTAATTCTGGATATTGATCATCAGTGTCAGTGTCGGTGTCAAAATATTGACAGTGAAACTGATGAAGATCAGAGATTTAGTGATAACTCTGACACTGGAACATTATCAGTGCTATGAAGTCAACTCTTTGAATGCAATAATTGATCAGATGCAGTTGAATAATGAATTTTATTGCAGGTAACCGCGAGCTACGATGCGGTGTTCGCAGCGGACGAGGACCTGAAGAAGACGGTCGAGGACAACTGCGCGCTGATGTACTTGAACGAGGGAACGCTGCTCCACAATTGCAAGGCGCGATATCTCAAGAGGAAGATCTACGTGAGTCGATGAAAAGTTGTACTTCAACTTTAAGATAAAATGGAGTTGAGATCAGAGTTGAAGAATCGCTGATCTAATATCAGCTGAAATCTTAGTCACGAAGTCAAGTGCAATTTCAGACGTACGTGGCGAACATTCTGATCTCGATCAATCCGTACGAGGACATCACCGGTCTCTACTCGAAGGAAGCCATCAAGAGCTACAGAGGCAAATCGCTCGGACAGATGGAGCCGCACGTGTACGCTATCGGTTAGTCTAAAATTCACGAACATACTAAACAGCTGAAGTTCACCATGCTCATGAATGTGATCAATTAATTCATCGACAAAATGTTCAATTTTGAATTTTAGCTGACAAGGCCTATCGCGAGATGCGTCGCTACAAGGAGTCGCAGTCGATCATCGTGTCGGGTGAATCTGGCGCCGGAAAGACCGAATCGCAGAAGGCTATCCTCAGGTATGCTCAACATCTTGAAATTCCGGCAAATGAAAGAAAAATTTCTTGGCAAGCTTACACTTTATTATCTTTATCATAAAATGGATGAACCTTCCAAGAATTCTAGTAAAACAGTGTTATTTTAGATATCTGTGCGAAAACTGGGGCGGCCAGACGACGACCATTCAGCAGCGGTTGCTCGAGACCAACCCCATTCTCGAGGCATTCGGCAACGCCAAGACGCTCCGCAACAACAACTCGTCCCGATTCGGCAAATTCGTCGAGATTCACATGGGCAATGATGTGAGTTTAGGAAAGATTGTGATCGAGTCCGGATTAACTCTAGCCTTTGGAAAAAAACCTATTTTAATAAAATATTTAAATTTAAATCTGACACTATATTGCATAAGTGAGGAAAAATTATACCGTCAAGAAAATTATAATAATTGTAAGATCAAAATCTATTCGAATTACCTCTGACTTCGAGGAAAAAAATTCTTATTTCAAGACGATCTTGTAACAGACAAATCAACTAATCATTTTAGGGCCTGGTGGCAGGCGGCTTCGTGTCGCACTACTTGCTGGAGAAGTCGCGTCTGTGTCGACAGACAAAGGGCGAACGCAACTACCACATCTTCTACCAGCTGATTGCGGGCGCGCCTGATGGTCTGTACAAGGTCAGTCGACGAGTCGAATCAAAATTCTTGTAAACATTGACCTCGAGAAAATGAGACGGAAAAAGTCAAGTCTGGCATTAAATCTAAGATATTCTAAAATCAGTCGCAAAAGTCAATTTTAAATCAATCATAAATCAAAATCAAATTTTAGAAGCTGATGCTGATGTCGCCCGACAAATTCAACTACCTGAACCACGGCACCTCGCAATTCTTCGCCCATCCGACCGCCAAGCCGACCGTCGCCAGCGAAAGACTCAGCGATGTGGTGAGTGGGAAAAAGGCAAAACCAAATATGAACTCAAAGACAAAGTCAATTCAAAATCAGGGCTAAATTTTGTCTAGTTCTCCTTGACAAGAAATCTCGATTTCCAGACTCGCAAATCGGGCTTCGCCAGAGACCCGATCGTGGACGACCAGGCCGACTTCCAGCGGCTCGCTAAAGCGCTCGCCGGATCCGGGTTCACCGCGGAACAGCAGAACTTCATCTGGGGCACTGTGGCCGGCATTCTGCACCTGGGCAATATCACATTCGAGGAGCAAGTCAACGACACCAAAGGTAAAAGAAATATTCAGAAAAGTCGATATCTTAGGGGGTAGAGCCCTCTTCTATTTTTTGAAATTTAACCTGCTTATATAGGAAATGGGATTTCATTGATCCGAATCATGATTTACCTTGAAAGAAAGTTGGTCTTCACAGATGCCAAATTTAATCAACAAATTTCAGGAGGTTGCAAAGTGGATCCCGCCAGCAATTTATCCGTTTCTGCGGCAGCGACGCTGCTCGGACTTGACACCGGCAATTTGCAACTCTGCCTCTGCACGAGGATCATGCAAGCGACCAAGGGCGGTGTCAAAGGGACTTTGATTCGGTTAGGGTGAAAAGAATTCAAAATCACGTCTGATCAACGGATTAAAATTTTCAATAGACCATCGAATATCAATCAAAGAAAAGTCAGAAACAAAGATTTACTGGTTCACTAATGATGAAATTCTACTTTCAGGGTACCACTGAAGGTTGGAGAAGCGACGGCGGCGCGGGACGCACTTGCAAAGGCCATCTACTCGCGCCTGTTCGACTGGATCGTGGCCGGCGTCAACAAATCGATCCCGTTCGAGAACAGCGCCTACTACATCGGTGTGCTCGACATTGCGGGATTCGGTAAGAATTTTCTCTAGAGGATGATAGAAATCACTCTTTTTCATGCGAAGATCATCCATTCGTTAAAGATAACTTATACAGAGATCTTCGAAGATTTAAAATGAAAAGTTGTATTTTCTAGTTTCCTCAAGAAATAGTACCAAAAATGATCATTTTCCAGAATTCTTCGCGGTGAACTCGTTCGAACAGTTCTGCATCAACTATTGCAACGAGAAGCTGCAGTACTTCTTCAACGAGCGCATCCTCAAACAGGAGCAGGAGCTGTACGACAAAGAGGGACTGAATGTGCCGAAAATCGAATACGCCGACAATCAGGATTGCATCGGTAAGGGGGAGGAGCAAAATCAATTCAAATAATTAAACTTGCAAGGCGGTTAAAATTGAAACTTCAACCTCAAATTAATTTTGATAAGCCTCAAGAACTCGAATTCAATTTCAACCATCTTTCAATGAACTTTTGAAGTGATACCAAAATAAGAAACGAATTTTAGAGCTCTTCGAGTCGCCGAACGGCCTGCTGAAGTTGCTGGACGAGGAGGCGCGACTGCCGAAACCCACGTCGCAACACTACACGACCAGCGTGTTCGAGCACAACAAGGATCATTTCCGGTTGGCTAGACAAAAAAATTAAATATTCAAAAATCTCGATCAGTTACTAAATGACGACACTCATTTATATCTCGAGGAAAATACGATCATTTCGAGAACTCGATCAAATTCTTATTCTCTGATTAAAGATAGGAAAATTAACATATTTTTAACAAGTCCAGATTTCCTAATGATTTTTTGCAGCCTGGAGGCGCCTCGTAAATCCCGTCTGAAGGTGCACCGCGAGATGCGCGACGACGAGGGATTCCTGGTGCGGCACTACGCGGGTACCGTCTGCTACCAGACCGCGCAATTCCTGGCCAAGAACAACGACCAACTCCACAACTCGCTCGAAATGCTCATCGAGGAAAGCGAGTATGTCAAATTTCACTATTTATTCAAAATCAAGATCGAGGATAGGTCTGAATTAAGTTTTGAATTTCGGCTCATTTGAAAGAAGATCAAGAATGATCTATTTCTTTTTATAATTCAAAGACCGAGATTCGACCTTTAAAAACTTGAAAAAGAAGTCAATCTTCGAGAAAATTGAAATTTCATTCTAGATGCGCCCTGCTACGCTCGCTGTTCGAATCGACGGAGCCGAAGAAGACGAGCAGCAAGCTGCAGTTGACGAGCGTCGCCGCCAAATTTAAGTCGCAACTCGCCGTCCTGCTCGAGAAACTCAAGATTACGGTTAGTTCGATCAAAAATTAACTAATCCAATAAATTTTCGGCCAATTCTCTAAATTCAAAGGAAAAACTTTCTAATTGTCCCTTCAATCATTTTTATCGTTAATCTCCAAAGTAACCTTTCTAAAAAAATGAATATGATGATGAATGCCCTTTCAGGGTACCCACTTCGTGCGATGCGTGAAGCCGAACGCGGAGATGAAGGCGCTGTGCTTCGACGGTGCGTCGATTCTCTCGCAGCTGCAGTGCGCCGGAATGGCCAGTGTGCTGAAGCTCATGCAGAAGGGATATCCCAGCAGGTACAATCGGATCAACAGAATTTCAGCCAGCTTCGCGATTAATTCCGATTTCGAGACTTTTCGCCAAGTTCCTGCTCTATTCCAAGTGCAAAAGCTTGATTTCAACTCCAATATATCGATTTCGACTATTCTATCTCAAATTCCAGCCTCAAACCTCAACATTCTTTATTCCGGATCTAAGTTTTATCAATCTTCTTCCAGAACTTCGTTCGCGGACCTCTACGCCACGTACAAGAAGCTGCTGCCCGCCGACCTGGCTCGCTTGGACCCTCGCCTATTTTGCAAGGTATTCAAAAATTAAACCTCATAGATTCGAAATTTAATCTTTAATCAAGTTGGGTTCCCCAAAATTTCTGAAGTTCCTATCAAACTGGTCAGTCTTCAAAATCCAAATGAAGGTCCCGAAGTTTCGAGAATTTTGGAATCTCAACTCAAAGTCTTTTAATTATCAAAATCAAATTTCTAACTTTTAGTGCCTGTTCCGCGCACTCGGTCTCAACACGATGGACTACAAGTTCGGGATGACGAAGGTGTTCTTCCGGCCGGGCAAATTCGCGGAATTCGACCAGCTGCTGCGACAGGACCCTGCCACGATGAAGGCGCTCATCGACAAGGTCAGGGCTTGGCTGATCCGCGCCAGATGGAAAAAGGCCATGTACGGCGCGTGGAGCGTCATCAAACGTATGTTCATTTTTGGCGATTTGACACATTTCCAACATTTGTCTCTAAGTTTGAATTCAAGATTTTGTTCTAATTCGAAAGTCCGACCTTTCAAAAATCCAAACTCCGATAAAAATGACGTTTTCCCAAAATTTTGATGACCTATTCAAATGATCGTCACGTCTGATATCATTCTCGCCACTTCACCCGAAATTAATGGGTTCTTGAGTGAGGGTGGAGTCTTCGACAACAATTTGCCACAGATATCCTCTTGCCTTCGTGCTTTGCCCTTTTCTGGGTTTTGCTTATCCATTATCCTCTGCGTCTCTGGCTCTGGCTTATTAGCCTTTCCTGTCCCATTCTTTTCATTTTTTGTCAGTCAGTCTTTCCTCTCATTTGATGCATTTTGTCATCTCCTTAAGCAGCATTTTCCCGTTTCAAGAGCATATCCAAAAGTCGCACGTGTTTTCGTCAGAAATGGCGTCGATTTGTTTATTTTCATCACTTCATTTGTTTATTTGTCTACGCTCAAGTAGTGTTCCTTCGGGCTATTTTTGGAGATTTCAAATCTTATTTAAGGCAGCCATGTGAAGATGAGCCTAGCCAATTCTGACATTTAATGAGTCGCCAAATCTTCTAGAATAGCATTAGAAAATAACTACTTTTGCAGGACTAAATTTCGATTTCCTTTTGAGAAACTCCACCCCAATTCATAAGCCGAAAAGATCTTTGTAACCAGAGGCAACCGGGCGAATTTTTCGAGAGATTTATGATCAGTCAGATTAGATTATAATTCCCTTATTCTCCTATGCTTTCATAGTTTATCCATTTCCAAAAATTCAATGAAAAGGTTTGGCTTCTTGTATTTTTCAATCACTCAGATAAAGAAAATTCCAAACGTTCGGGGTGACATTTACAAATTTTCTTAGTCCAAAATCAAGGCGCCCAATTCTCTCTTCCAGTGCAGTAATTTATCTTCACCCCCAAATTTCAACCTAGGAAAAGACTGGATGTAATTTATCCTCCATCCTTGCCATTTTTCAAGAACTCATATTTATTCCATCTCTCGCATTTATTTTCCTTCGTTCCGAAGCGCATCTCTATTTTAGTCATTCATTTCTCAGTATTTGTTTTTCATGAGAATTGTCGGGGCGCAAAAAATTGGTGAGAATAAGGAAGGAATGCGAGAAGATAAACCGACGGGAAAAATGGCACATCCAAAAACGTCTTTATTGCCCCAGGCTGAGTTCACATGTTCACGCAAATATTTCAGATCAATTTTTCCCACTTTTGCATTTGATAAAGGTAGAATTTTCGAAAATTAAACAAAAAATGAATAGAACAATTCTCCATTTAAATTGAAATTAATTAGATTCGGGTTCCATCATTCCAATTCTTCCGAAGAATAAACTTGATCCGAATTTTTCACCGACTTTCAAGGAAAAAAATCTACAAAATTAGATGAAAGGGTCATTTTCCAAGAAACTTGGAATATAAAGTTTTCCTCCGTTTAGCCCCAATCTTTTTCCTCCTGTATTCCCATAGGATCTTTCAAAACCAGCTTCATCCCCAAACATTCAATTCGCTAAATTCTCCGTTACCTCACAAAATCGTTTTTTCTCTCATTTTTTTCACTTTCATGTGGGAGTTCATAAAAACCTCCTTTGTTCTTCGATCTAATGTGCCTAATCTTCCAAGTTCTAGTCGGAGACAAAGATAATTGGATTTCAAAAAGGTCTTCAGAACTTGCCTAAAACTCTAAACGAGCCCTGACACTTTCAAATATCCATTTCCTCTTTTCAAACCTCAAATAATCCAAGTTTTCTGATTTTTAGCTCCATTCTTCAAGAACATAATTAATTTCTTAGATTTAGCCCAAAAATACAGTAATCCTGATTTATCGATTTTTTCAGTGAAGAACAAGATTCGCTACCGAGCCGAGCAGATCACGAAGATCCAGGCTGCGACTAGGGGATACCTCGTCAGAAAGAAGTACAGTAAGAGGTAAAAATCAGTTTTAAAATTTCGGAACCGAAAATTAAAAATTCACTTTTTTCATCAGAAAAAGTCTAACTTCTAAAGATTTTTTTAGTTCTTTTTAAAGAGATACAGCACTTACTCATTACCTATTTGCTCATCTTTTTTCCTGATAATTGCCTAAATTTATCTTCTCAAGGTGAATGTTCAAGTAGAATAATTGGGAAAGGGATGAATTATTAAGCGAGATGAACTCGGATTTTTGCAGGATCGCCATCTACAGAAAGAGCTGTTCGCTGATGGGCAGAACCAATGAGATGCGAGAGGTAAGGTTTTCAAATCAAAAAATTTTAAATTCATCCTTTTCATTAAAAAATCACCGTCTTTTCCAACAAATGAATGACTTTCCAACCAAAAAGTATAATTGAATCGACTCACTTCGAAATTCATCTTTTGTAAAATCGATCTTTTCTAATTCCTAGCGGAACTTTCTTGAGAAATTGATAAAGTTTCTTGACAAAACTACCACTCTTCCAAGCCAAAATTATACTTCCTTGAAAAGTCAGTGACTTTGACAAAAAATCTATGAATTAGTAATTTTCATGTTTCAGATAGTCGTCAGAATGTCGCCCGAAAGTCGCGAGAAATGGCAGACAGCTGTGCAGACGACTAGCAAGGACCTGGAAGCACTTGTTACTTCTGTCAAGGTAAAACGGAAACATGAAAACACGGTTTGGAAAATTGAGACCAGGACTAATTCAGTATCTAAAATTTGCCAAAATCTCTTAATCACAATTCTATCTATCAAAGTCTAAATCCATCACGAACAAAATTCTTTCAGTACGCTGAGATGGAAGCGGACATCAACAAAGCCGTCGCCTGCTACGAAAAGTCCGTTCGAAAAGTCGACAAAATCATTGCCGACCTCAAGCAACAGCTGAAGAACGACGAGATGCTTGCGGAACTCGAGAGGAAGAGGAAGGAGGACGAGGAACGAGAGCGACTTCGATTGGAAGAAGAAAGAAGCAAGGAGGAGGAGAAGCAGACCAAAAGACGTATGGAGGAGCAGAGCGAGCGGGAAAGGAGGTGCGTTTCGACATTTCATCAAAAACCAGAGCAAACTTTAAAATTTTCAAAATCGAAAAGACGAGCATATTTTTGTTGAAATCTCGAAGTCAAAACAAGATGTTCTCCAAAGTTGAGGAACCCAAGTCAAACCGAATATGAACGAAAATTTTATTGGCTTTGTTTTCAGACAGTTCGAGGCGTCGTTGATCGAGGCAGAACGCAAGCAGCAGGCAGAAACAGCAATGAGAGACAAGCTGCGTGAGGCGGCCGAGAAGCAGCGACTCGACGAAACCATTGCCGGCCGAATCGCCAACAACGACAAAAATGCACTGGTTGACTCAGCCATCGCAGGATCATCCAGCATGTAAGTGAAGTCCGAAAAACATCAAATCCGGGGAAAACAAAGAAAAGCCTCAAATTTTCAAAGTTCGAAAAAATTCAAATTTTGAGTCTTCAAAGACGAAGACAAACATTTTCTCTTCAAGAAATCTGATAGAATTTATCTATGAATAGTTCAAAATCTGAAGGCAAAGCCAAACCTTCAACTCTTAAAAAGAAAAACAAATGTTTCCTGTTCCAGAATCTAATAGGAGGAGTCTATACTTTCTAAATCTTCAAAGCCAAGACAAACTTGTCTAAAATTGGCGAAAAAATTCATTTTATTCCAGGTCGAGCTCGATCTCGTCGAACGGCAAGAAGTACGATCTGGCGAGCTGGAAGTACTCGCAGCTGAGGGACGCCATCAATTCGAGCACAGGCATATTTTTGACATCGAATTCAAACAAACCAAAAGACGACAAACCTTGATTTTTCCAATTTGTGAATTCCAGAAAAAGTTTTCCTACAAAAATTGTCATTCTTTTTCAAAAATGTCGAAATTTGGGATTTTCCAGACGTGGGCCTGCTGATGGCATGCAAAGAGGAGTTTCATCGTCGTTTGCGCTGCTACAACGAATGGATCGAGAAAAACAAGAGCACCAAAGACGTCCAGACACCGAGAGCGCCCCAATCCGTTCTCGCTAACGCCAATTGTAAACTGATCTTCCGACTTATGGAAACAATAGCCAATCAAAAGCTTGAAAGTAAGAATTCTTAAAAATATTTTCCAGTGATGGCTTCAACCGGCTCAACCCAACTCAACCCGGCACTTCACGCGCAGCGCTACTTTAAGCTGCCCTTCATGAGCAAATCCGAAAGCACGAAGAATCCCACCTGTAAGCTTTTTTAAAAATCTTATTTCGAACTCGGGAAAATTCAAGTTCCTACAAACTTCCAAAATTAAAATTCTATTCTGACCTCATAAAAATTAAGGTTCTGACTTCAAATTTTCAAAAATCGAATTATTGCAGCCCTGACTTTCAACCAGTCGAACGACAACGCGATCTGGTATGCGCATTTCAACGGGCAGTACATCTCGCGACAGATGGAGATCCACCCAAACAAGCCACCTTCCCTGCTTCTAGCCGGCAAAGACGACCTGCAGATGTGCGAACTATCCCTGGAACTGACCGGACTGACTCAAAAGTAACATATTCATAAAACTACTAGGTGACTTTCAGTGAGAAATGATGGCTTTTAGGAGGGGGTATGGAATGAAATAATTTGGGGAAAGTACAAATGATGAAATTTTCTAAAGAAAGTTTTAAGTAGCTATGAATATGCTTGCAGAAAGGGCGCCGAGATCACCGAGAAGGAGTTCAACAATCTCTGGGTCCACTATGGTGGGCAACTGAAACAGTGGAAACCCTAGCTGACGAGAAGGTCAGCTTTAGAAATATCGATATTTTCAAAGTTTGGACAATTTTTCCATTAGTTCTTCAAGATAAAACTTATACAATTAGTTCAAGTTTGAAACAATCATCAAAACTTTCAGAATTTCTAAAATTGTCCATTAATTTTTCAATATTGTTAAACATTCAAAAAAAATTTTTAGGACCGACAACGGGAAGACTGCACAATGGCTGACTGAGCAACTCTGAACTGACTACTAGCCTTCTTTCTTCCCTTACCTAACCCCTAATCTATCCCCAACACTGTGATCATCTATCCTATGCCCTACTTTCCCCCAACTACTAAAATTATTCAGCGGATTCAAGACACAACAAAAACTTGTAGATAAACGAGTAACATATGAATTTTTGTAATTGTTTAAATTTTCACGCAAAAAGAAATACAGAATCAGTCCAGTAAAATTCCACCATTCCATCATTTTCTAAATCAAATTGAAAGAAACATCGCAAAAGCTGGAAAACAGCCGAGGCGCTGTCGAAATAGAAAAGCGTAAAAATTATCCCTAGAAAAAAGCAGTGTTTTCACAGGAATAATAAAAATTGTCAAATTAACGTACCTCTGCCTATTTCCTCCCTGATTGTTCCAGTCTTTTTTCCTGCCACATGCTGATTTTGTTCGATCGTCCTTCCATCTAATCTTTTCTCGCATCGTGGGCCTTCTGAAAAAATCCAAGCATAACTCCACCAATCACCCAAATGTTAGGGCAAAACTAAAATCACATAGACAAATGGAAGAAAGCATTCCCATTCGGTTATTGAAGCCGATAGTCAGTCAGTAGGAAATAAAACATTTAAAAATTTCTTTTTTTTTCAAATTTAATTCATTTTCAAAGTCTTCAAAGAGAAAATCAACAATTTCTAGATTCTAGATCGCTATTATAAAAAAGCGGATTCTTAGAAGTCGATTTTTCATACATCAAACATTGAGAAAGTTTATGTAATTTGAAAATGAAAAAATCGATAAAGATAAAATATATCAGCCTCCAAAATAATGGTGTATGAAAAATATTAGCCTTCCAAGAGTCCCTATGAAAAACCGATAACAAATCCTACAATCAGTCATTTTTTCGATCTTCTATTTGGCATCAGCGACACTTTTGAGAATGCGTTTCTTGGAGAGGTTGGCTTCGTGCCGCTCCTTTTCGAATCGCTTCATGCGCTCCTCCATCTGCAGCTCGTAATCCAGATTCGAGCCAATGCGATAGTCCGCGATTATGTCGTACTTTTCGAAGTCAGTGTTCTGAAATCAACATTTTCGAAAAATGTGAAGAATTATGTTGGAAAATTCTGAAATAATCTTTTAGAAAATGAGAAAGTTATACCTAAAAATAGAAAATCTTGATAAAAAAAATGGCAAATAGAAAAAAAACGAACCCAGGATTTGTGAAATTTCTTTTTGAACCAAGCGGTCTGCTGCGTCCACACATCCTCGACGCCTTTTGGACCGAGCTGGTCCCATCGCCTAGACCAGGGAGGGGGCTTCATTTTCACCTGAAATCGCTTTTAGCCCCTTTTTCGTCAGAAATTTCGAAGATTTTTGGTAATTTCAACCAGTTTCCACTACTTATATGTAAAATTCATCTTTTTCGCTAATAATACAATTTTGATTTAAAAATGGGTGAACGTTGTGAAAAACGACGACAATTCATATGGTTTCGCTGACAAACCTTAAGCGGATTGACAGGCACTGGGGTTCCGGCTGGATGAGAGTAGGGTTCCATGTTGAAGTCGAAGGTGCTGTACTCGGGCAGTGCATCAATCAGGTAACTCAACTCGTCGTCGAGTCGCTTCTCCAATTTCAGCGTCTCGATCTTCTTTATCGTCGGGTTGTACAGATCGTACATCACTTCTACTCCTGAAATATTTCAATCTTCTTTTCAGCTTTTTTTTCAAATTATTCTTCAACTAGCAATATTGTTCTGTTTATTTTCTTGGATCTTTGTCTCTAAAATGGAAAACTTTGTTTTTGTTTTTATTTTATTCTTCGAATTTTTACATCTTTGTTTTTGCTACTGATCTTAAACTATTCAACACTAACCGACGCCCTCGATGACATTCCTGAGCGTGAAGTTGTGCTGCATGCCGTGCTTCATGCGTCGAATGCAGATGCCCACGAAGCGGTGATCCTTGGAGCCAAGAGACGGCTCAGATGTCGTCACTGCCACGATTGAGCCTCAAATTTGTTTCTTTTTAATTTTTCTTTAATTAAAAAAAATTATATTTTATTTCATTTTACTAATCGTTCTTTACTGTTTAATATTTTTGTCTGACTGACCGACATAGAACTCAGGAACATCCAGATGCATTCTCCTCTCCATCATTTCGTGTTTTTCCAATTCGTCGAAATCCGGGTCGCGCCGACTCCAGACCACACTTTCAAGGAAGTCGGGGTAGATCTTTCTGGAACATTTTTATTTTAATTTTAACTTCGATTACTTTTTACGTTCCATTTTTCTCTCTAATTCAAGAATATTGTAGAATTTTTAAATATCAAAAATGTTTTCAGAAATTTTAAAAATCATCATTCCACTTAAAAATTTGTTCATCAACTCACGGAAATGCGGGAATGTGGTCCTTGAGCAGCTCTCTCTTTTTCTCCAGATTCCAATCGCTCTTGGCGCCCTGGAATAAAATTCAGTTTTCTTTTTGGAACTAGAACCTTAATCATGGGTTTCAACTTTTAATGATTTTCTAAATTTTAATCTCAGTGTTCAAAGCTTAGCACATGGATTAAATTTTTTTATACCTGGATGTATTTCTTTTGATAGTTGGAAGTGGCCCTTCTCTGTAGCTGCAACCAGCTCTGCACCGACCACTTGGACGGCACCCGGTTCAGCGCCATTTTCCCTGAAAATCGTGGATTTTCAAATATAAATGAAACCACAACAAATTAAATATTCTTTTCGGTTTAACAACCGATCAATAAACCAATAGAGATCGAAAAATCACGCTTTTATGGCGAAATTGAGCAAAAATGAGCAATATAAGGTAATGGAGGAAGTAAATGCAAATGGTTGTGTATCACAGACAGACACGTAAAGAAATTCCTGACTCAAAGTATGGCAAATTATGTCCTACAATAAAGTCGGCTATCTACAGAAAATGTAGGCAATTTGGAAAATACGCCCAAAACTAGGAAAATAGATCAAAAGCTTTCCAAATTTTCCCACCAAAGAATATACAAGTGAAACCCGATGATATGAATGTACAAAACTTGACAATCAGAGCAGGTTGTAGAGTCTAAGCAGACTAATTCAATTTTTGGTCCCCTGTAGATTCCAATCTTTTAAAATAGCATAGAAAAAGAGCGGAAATTACAAGGGGCTGAATTTAAAATTATTATTCCAAATCCGTGAACTCTGAATTCGCGACCGAATATTCCGATCGAGGGTCTATGGATTCGGAATTCGAGTCGGAATCGGAGCCATCATACAATCTGAAAAAAGAACATTTTATTGGAACTTGAAAATACTTAATTTAACCAATTAAGATTGCGAATTTTTCATATATTTAAACTTGCGAGAATTTTCCGAAAAAAAAAAAATCCTACCCATCAGGAACCAGCGGCCACATGTCTCTCGCTGAATCTATCGAGTGGTGTTGTCTTGCTGAGGGTGGATCGGGTGGGGCGACAGAGCCTCGACGATGATGCAGGCCGCCGCCTTCAGGCACTTGATTCAGCCCTGAATTAGAAGGCATCTCCGAGCTGCCTGAGGCTTCGACTGGCTGATTCATGGGACTGCGGACTTGGGAGTAGCACAGGGGGCACACCTGAAATTATTATTCTTATTTTAAATTCACATTTTATATTTTTTATTTGAAAAATCGCAAACTGATCTCGTTAAAATTTTATAGGTGAAGTTGCAAAAGCAGAATAAAGAGCCAAAACTTATGGAAAGAAAACATTATCAGACATTATTTTTCTTCGATAATGTTCTTAAAAGGTTCAAACCTGCTTAACAGCGAGCCATTTCCTTAGGCATGCCGTGTGAAAAATGTGCTTGCAGGGCGTGATCACGGCCTCATCGCTCATTTCGGAGAAACAAATAGCGCAGACGTCGTTTTTGGCTGAAATTTTCAAATTTGAATTTTTTCAACTTTCTCCTGACAGTGGAATAATTTGTGGATTTTTTACAACAAATTCTTTAATTTTCTGAAAACTAGCCTGATATGTGAGAAGCGGTCGCTTTCGGTAGGTGACTGATCGACTGTAGTGCGACTTTCCTCGAGTATACCGTTGCGATCAGTCTGTGCAGTCGTTTGTAGACGTTCACAATCGCGTGGCCGAAGAGCACTGCCTGTAATTAAGCTCATTTGTTTGTTGGATTTAGCTTAGCCATGGATTTAAAATCTTACAAAAATATTGACATTTTGTCCAGAGTAATTAAAAGAGCTTTTCCTTGTAATAAACCAATTTTCGCTAGGAAAAATATTAATTCTAATAAACTAAACTTCTCCAATATTACTTGCTGACAAGACCTCTTTTTTACTAGCAATGTTTTCTCGTGGAAAAAAAGCTGGTGAATGATGTTGAATGCCGTACCAGTGAGACCCAATTCCATCGTCCAACGAAAGTTTCGTGCAGCCCGAAAACGAGCACGATCAGTGCAATTAGAAGCTCAACTCCGTTCGTGGAGAGACCGATTCCGTACATCACACTGTCCGCATTGTTCCAAGGTTCCACTCGGCGGGACTGAAACATTGAAAGCTATTTTCTTCCCGATAAAAACAATTCTTTTAAAGGGTCTCAGAATAAAATTCGGATCAAAATTTTAAAAATATCTTTAAATTGTCTTTGACTCTAAAATAAAACAAACATCTCACCTCAATAGTGCTGACCGTATATCTCAGCGTCAGGGATATTGTCCTGACCGTTGTCAGCAGGCAATTCGCGATCAGAATTGCGCACCACAGCTCCAATTGGATGAAGAACGGAATGGCGTAAGCGAGAAATGCAGAGGACGAGGCGAGGAAGATGGCAAACGAGAGACAGCGAACGTGACGGGTGCGGGGCAGCGGGAAGGAGACCAGAGCGAGAAAATTCGGCTCGAGAAGTTCCAACATCGACGACTGCAGAGCTGATAATACTGCAAAAAACGCCAATTCGATAATACTTTTCTGTTGTTGTTTTTTTTTTCTTATTATTCCCTCCCCACTAATGTCATTTCTTCTGGAGGTTACAAAATGTCCAAGAATCTGACTAGGCATCCTGATTTCTACTCAACTTTAACTTGAAATGAGATAAGTTAGATGGGAAAAGCGTACCATTGAAATGAATGATTCCAATGAGCAGCGAGCGTCTGCCCATTTCTGCATCCAACACTCCGGAATACCAGCTCATCACGATCATCACGATTCCCTCCGTGTACCTGCAAAAAGACCTATCAAATTTAATCTAGTTAGAGATAAACAAGAGGTTGAAATTTGAAAGAAATAGTGTGAAAAAGACACACTTCGCTATATAGTAATTGTCCTTTAAAAGCCTTATTTTTTAATCGATCAGGATCTAATGATTTTCTTCTTCTAATAGAATTTTCAGAACCCAATTTCAAGAATTCAAAATCAGAATATCAACAAAAAATCCTACCCCGCATATTCAATGACGTGAACGTGTTCCCTCGGCCCGCCCAGAAATAGCTGTGCCAGATTTGTGATCCATTTCGAGATGTAGGAGACAGTCAACGACAGGGCGAGCAGGGAGACGGGTGTTTTTGTGCAGTTCGCCATCGAGGAAAGGATGATCTGCCCTAGTTCAATCCAGTCACGTTTCTGAAAACATCCGCCTTTTCTCTGCATAATTTCTAAAGTCTGGACGATTTTTAGCTAAACTCACAGGGATACCCTACTAAATTTGTTGCTAAAAATGGCCTCAGATCCTAAACTAAAGAGAAAAGCCTCACTTTTGTATGCATTTCCACGTACGCTTCACAGAGGAACATCACTAGCCAAGCGAATGAGAGAAGCTGAGAGACTTTTAGTCTTCGCCAGATCGAGAGGAATCCTGGAAAATTGCTATTTTACTTTTTTTTTTTGTAAAATTTTAATTCTAATATTTTTCTAGGAAAAGTCTTCAAATAGGGAATTTTAGCCAGTTTCTTCTTAAATTTGATCAGAAATCTAACCTCCCACCACTCCCCGAATAGTGAATGCAGCCCTTAGTTGGAGCATGAGAATGCGCATGGCCTGGCACATATGCGGAACGCAGTTGAGCACGTACATGCAGATGCACACCATCACGAAGCCACAACAGCCGTTGTGAACTGCAAATTATCATTCTTTTCTAAATCAGTCCCATAAATAATAAAACGATTTTGAAAGTACGATTCATTTATTTTATTGATTTGTTTTTTAAATTCATAATTTTTCGAATTTTACTGTTCTATTTTTACTTTATAATATTTTGAGATAAAGACTATATTCCAACCTGCCATAAGATGCTTCAGCTCTGCACCAAACATCCTCACGAAAATCGGCAGCGCGAAGGCGGGAAGGGCAAATCGGTAGGATTCCTGTTCTATTCTAAGAAGGAAACTCTGCATTACACCGAGGAGAATCTGAAAAAATATATTTTTAAAACAATGGGTATTTTTCAACCTTCTATGCTTTTCATGAAATAAAGGCAATTTGAATAGTTTTTCTTACTAAATTTTGCTTTTCTCCAGAAAGTATCACATGAAAGTAGAAAAAGATCATTTTATAGGAAAACTTAATAACATATGTTTATACCTGCGCCAGAAAATGGAATCCTGGCCTCTCCAGCTTCTTCAATTCATCGAATTGCACGACTTCGTTGAGTGACTGCTCCAGTCTCACGTAGGAAATGGACATGTACCACGAAAATGCGAACAGGCACAGACTGATGAAGTGCGCGTAAAGACGCATTACTCGGTGGGTGGGCAGCATCAGAAGGAGACCACTCAAAACGAGCACTTAAAAAATTAATTCAAAAAGTTGCATAGAAATTCAGCTCTTGATTGTTTACATTATTATTTTTCTAACTATTTTGATGATTTTTGTTTTTAGAGAAACGAACACTCAAATACAATAACACAATTTTCGTTAAATTCTTCGTCTATGACACTTTGTCTTTGGACTTTTGAAGAAAATAGCATGTTTTGAAATACTTCAAATTACTCCTTGAAAGTTTTCTTAAACATTGTTCATAATCGAAAGATACACACCTGAATTACTGAGAATCAGCGAGGCAGAATGATCATAGTTCCTTCTATGAATGAAGTCGAGAATTGCCGCCATATCAACATAGGAAGTGTTTGCGAATGAGGTCTGAAAATTCATCTCTAACTTTTTTTTTCAAAAACTAAGAAAAAAGTTTGACATTCTTCATTTTACTCACCTGATTGATCATAGTCTCTGTCAATTCTTCGAACTTCATGTTTTTGTATCGAAAGAAGAGCTCAACGAGAATGAAGGCTGGAAGTCTTAAAAGCACCTCAACTGCATAGGCTAGGAACAATGTTGTGCCCTGAAAATATTACTGCTTTTAGAAAAGTCGTAAATTTAAAAAAAGAGTTCAATAAAAAAGATAGCAAAATTTTTCATTGATTTCTATCGAATACATGAATTTAGAAGATGGACATTTCAATTTTTTCGAAATTTTCTTGAATTATTGATTTTCCAAAATAATAAACATAAATAAATACTCACAGCAGCCACCCGATTTTCGTTCCTGTTCATCGAGCGAAACTGGAATTGCATGGCCGGCTCGTCGGCGGAAAACGGGTATCGATCCATTTTGATCGATTTTTCTGAAAATATCAATTTTAGAAAAACAAGTAAAAACTGACTGATTGATAGCAGAAAACTTGATCAGAACAAAGTCGAAAGTAAACAGAACGACCCCAAAGGAAAAAGCCTGGCATTTCTCGCCCTGTCTTTACAAACTCAAGGGTTAGCCCGGTAGTCGACAATCTTCCAATGTGATTTTTCTGTTTTTAGACTTTTCTTCTTTCTTGCTCTTGAATTTGAATTCAAAAGCTTTGAGAATTTTATCAAAAATAACTTTGGAATCAGGGCCGGGCGAAATTCGAAATTTTGCTTTTCGGAATTCCGCTCGGCCCTGCTTGGGATTATCTTTTCAACGTCTTCTTTTAAGGACGCGTTCATACTTAGTTGTAATGCAACTTACAATTTGCAACTCGCTTAAAATAGCATGGGGAGTGAAGAGAGCGCGATTGCATTATTTTTGTGCTCTCTTGATTTCCCATGCTATTTCAAGCGAGTTGCAAATTGCAAGTTGCATTGCAACTAAGTACGAACGAATCCAGAGAGTATTGGCAGAAAGGCTAGAGCAACTTGCGCCTATGCACCACTTGACGAGCCGTGCGATCGCGAATCAATTTTCTCATTCAAATTTTTCGCGTTCGTGTGTCTTTCTATTATTTCTCTTCATTCATTCGTTGATTTTCAGTTAACTCTCTTCCTCACCTCTCCAGCAGTCAAAACTGTCCGAGCACAACAAGGCAAGTAATTGTTTTTTTTTGTTGCAGTTTCTTTACTAATTCCACTCATTTTTAGTAGAGCAATTCACCGTCCAACGGAATGACTAATTCGCTCGAGATGTTCGACGCGTTGCCAGCTTCCGAACATGATATGATGCTCACGGATATCGATGAAAGCAGTTTCAAGCGTGTAAGTTACCTCATTTCCATTATTTCTATTGGTTCATAGAAAGACATCACTTTTTCTAAGAAATAGTATGAAGAAGCAAGAGAAGAAGAAAAAGCCGGCGTCTTTTTCTAGGAGCCTTTCTATTCTCAATTTCGTGCTTTTAGGTCGGTGACAGTACGGAAACTCCAAATTTGAGCGCCGGCTCGTTCACTTCCCCGCCGTTTCCAGTTGAAGGTGTCATTTCTGGATCGAACAACCGCCTCATGGTCTGCTTGAATTGCCGTCGCGCCAAAGAGCCTGATGCTCCGATCGTCAAGGTCTGGTTCTTGGTTGATACCGGCTCCAACTGCACGTTCATCAACGAGAAGACCATCAGCGCACTCACTGGCTCCGATTCCGTTCCATCTTGTATGCATGTTTCTGTCCAGGTAACTTTTCTTCATCGTTCTCGATCATCCACAATCTCAAATGTTTAGAATCCGAATAGTGTCACCGAGTGCTATCTCTCTCACAGCCACTTCAAAGAGGCAAATGTGCTCGGCATGATGGCGATGCTCGATTTGGGAATCTCAATCGAAGGCATGAATACCAGGCAGCAATCTTTCCGTCTCGTCAAGCAATAAGTTATTCTCTTGTTCACTTATAAGTCCGGATAGCTAAGTAAAATTCTGTCACTCATTTATTGGCTTTTGGACTTGAATGAATTATTTAGTCAAGTTTTACTCATTTTTAGATAGTTTTGGAAGATTTCGTGAATACTAGAAGGGTACGATAGAACATTGATGAAGGTTGTCAATCAATTGTATTTACTTTTCTGACTTAAATATTTACGGGTTTTCTTCTTTATAAATGGTCTACTTTAATTTGAATTTGACTTCTAGTGAGTCGACTTTTGAGTATTCGTTTCCACAAGATTTTTTGGACAACAATTATGAAATAGCGTTTGTGAAGTTGGATGGAATATTACAAATTACACAAATAAAAAGTTTTATTAGTTAATGGAGTTGATCAGAAAACAGTCGAAAGTAAACAGAACGACCCTAAAGGAAAAAGCCTCGCATTTCTCGCCCTGTCTTTACAAACTCAAAGGGCTAGTCCGGTATATATTCCTCGTTCATTCGTTGATCTTCAGTTAACTCTCTTCCTCACAGTTAGAGCATTAAGTGTATACGATAATCTCACTACACACTAATTGCATATCTAGCCTTAGATATCTCACCTGATCTCTATAAATACCCTCAAGCTGTTGTTAATAAACGTTTTCGTACTCATCAATATTCGTCACTTTCCTTACACACACCATCAACTCCTCTACAGCCTTTCGGGGTCAGACAGAACTCAACTCTCACCTCTGCAGCAGCCAAACATGTCAGAGCACAACAAGGCAAGTAATTGTTTTTTTTTGTTGCAATTTCTTTACTAATTCCACTCATTTTTAGTAGAGCAATTCACCGTCCAACGGAATGACTAATTCGCTCGAGATGTTCGACGCGTTGCCGGCTTCCGAACATGATATGATGCTCACGGATATCGATGAAAGCAGTTTCAAGCGTGTAAGTTGCCTCTTATTTCCATTATTTCTATTGGTTCATAGAAAAAGACATCACTTTTTCTAAGAAATAGTATGAGAAAGCAAGAGAAGAAGAAAAAGCCGGTGTCTTTTTCTAGGAGCCTTTCTATTCTCAATTTTGTGCTTTTAGCTCGATGGCATTACGGAAATTCCAAATTTGAGTGCCGGCTCGTTCACTTCCCCGCCGTTTCCAGTTGAAGGTGTCATTTTTGGATCGAACAACCGCCTCATGGTCTGCTTGAATTGCCGTCGCGCCCAAAAGCCTGATGCTCCGATCGTCAAGGTCTGGTTCTTGGTTGATACCGGCTCCAACTGCACGTTCATCAACGAGAAGACCATCAGCGCACTCACTGGCTCCGATTCTGTTCTATCTTATACGCGTGTTTCTGTCCAGGTAACTTTTCTTCATCATTCTCGATCATCCACAATCTCAAATTTTTTAGGATCCGAACAATGTCATCGAGTGCTATCTCTCTCACAGCCACTTCAAAGAGGCAAATGTGCTCGGCATGATGGCGATGCTCGATTTGGGAATCTCAATCGAAGGCATGAATACCAGGCAGAAAACTTTTCGTCTCGTGAAGCAATAAGCTATTCTCTTGTTCACTTATAAGTTCGGATAGCTAAGTAAAATTCTGTCACTCATTTGTTGGTTTTTGTATTTGAATTACTTATTTAGTTAAGTTTTACTCATTTTTATATAGTTTTGGAAGATTTCGTGAATACTAGAAGGGTACACAATAGGAACATTTGTGAAGGATTTGTTCAATCAGCTGTATTTACTTTTCTGACTTAAATATGTACGGTTTTTCTTTCTTTATAATGATCTACTTTAATTTGAATTTGACTTCTAGTGAGTCGACTTTTGAGTACCCGTTTCTACAAGATTTTTTGGACAACAATTATGAAATAGCGTTGGTGAAATTGGATGGAATATTACAAATTAACAGGCGAATAAATATAAATTACACAAATAACAAGTTTTATTAGTTAACTAATAATGGAGTTGATCAAAAAACAGTCCAAATTAAACAGAATGACCCTAAAGGAAAGAAGCTTCGCATTTCTCGTTCTATCTTTACAAACTCAAGGGCTAGTCCGGTAGTCGACAATTTTCCAATGTGATTTTTCCGTTTTTAGATTTTTTCTTCGTCCTTTCTTTTGAATTTGAACTCTAAAGCTTTTGAGAATTTAGTCAAAACTAACTTGGGATTACCTTTTCAACATCTTCTTCGAAAATTGTTCGTCTTTCGAGAACCTAGAATCTTCTCCACTTTGCTTTTGGGATCATAACTTATTTTCACTGATAAGAATTCTCCTACATTCAGAAGCAAACGCTGGGAAATAGCAAATTCAGTCAAGCAAGCTATTTTTCTTCAAATCTTCCCAAAATGTTTCAAATCATTCATGAAGCCAAAAAAACCAAGTTCATTCCGTTAGAGTTCATGCTTGTTTCAAATTCCATTTTTTCTTTAAAAACTATTTATGCTTCTTATAATGACTTTTAGAAAGTATTTTTACCGCTCTTTATTATTTTTAAGGAACGATTTTTCTCTGCTGCATTCTTTTGTAGACCTGATGCAGTGGGATGCCGACCACGTTGTAGAAACAGCCCTCGATTCTGCTGACAAATACGCCTCCAAATTCACCGATCCCGTAACTGCCTGCCTTTTTCCTGAAAATTTCCAAATCTTTCAATCCTTAAATTTCACAATTCTATTCATTGCATAGAGACGGGAAAGCTTTATTTTCCTTCAAATTTCTAGAATTCAAATCTTGTTGGGAGTTCTATGAGATTATTATTTTTGTAATATCTTGGCAATTTCAGAAAATTTGATTTTTTGTTTTGACTTACAAAGGATCCTTAGAATCGACGTATCTCTGGATGGATTCGTCCGTGAAGTCACCGAATTCAACCTTCGTCACATCGCTGAAAACGTCTTGCTCTCCGCTCGGATAGGCCATCGCCACGCCCGTGCACACATCGTGGACGTTGTTTCGAAGTCTGAATCTCCTTATTTAAAAATCCGACTCCTTGTAGTCTTCACCCTTTTTCTTTTCACATACTATTTCACCTAAAAGAATGAAAACTACAAGAGGATGATGGTAGGAGAGTGATAACTACATAGGCTAAAATTCAAATATATGCAAATCGTTTTCTTGTCATTCGCTCAAAATGTCAACTCTTTAGCCCCATCTCTTTTGTAAACTTTATTTGTTTTCCTCTTTTATGTAGTTTCCTTCAAAAGGTCAATTTTAAAATTGTGTTGTTGTTATCTTTTACTTTTTCAAAGTTTCCACTGCATTTTGTGCATCGCTCGGTTTTCCAATGATTTCCCCATTGAAGTGGATGATCGTATCGCAGGCGATTATCACGTCGAAATCTCTCTGGAAAAGTTTCTTTCAAAAAAATTTTACCGATTTATTCCAGTTTCGTTGATTTTTTACTCGCCTGTTCATTCCTGAACCTCTCCAAGACCTCTTTCAGTTTTCCTTTAGCCGTTTCTTCTGCAAAAGTTCGCATCGGCAAAGTTTTGTCGAGATTTTCCTCAAAATTCGAGATGCACACGATAGGATCGATTCCCTAAAGAATACTTGAATTTCAGATCGTCTAAACTCGATGTGAATCTACACATTTCATTGAGAAAAACCTGAATAAAAGCGGAAATAGTGAGAAGAACGATTGAAAACACAGGTATCGAATGAATCTTTCTCTATTTTTCTGGCTCATCTTGTAAACAGAGCGTAGAAATTGTTTATTTTCTTTTTTTATTTTTTAAACATCGAGCAAAAATATAATTTTAGTAATTTGCTAGAAGAAAAGTACCAACCACTTGTCTGAAGACGTTCAATCGATTGGGGGATTGACTAGCGAGGACAATCAGAGGAGTTCTCCCACAGTCGCCGGATGCAGAAGCCATGTCGGGTCGGATCGACGTCATCGTTCGCTCCTGGCTACTCCGACCCTTCGTCCAACTCTTCACTGACAGCTTCGGGGACCCGAAATGCCTCAAAGAGTAAGGAAGATTAGAAAATCAATAAAAAATCGAATTTTCAAAAGTTGATATTTTGAAAAAAAAAATTATTTTAGGAAGAAGTGAAGTTTTTGTTAATTTTTGAATTCCAGACTCTACATCCATCAAAGAGGGATCGTCGGGAATCGACTCACGACTTCACAAATCAACTTGGAAAATGTGCCAATGAAAATTCTCGAGGTAAACTTTTTTTTTTTCAAAAAAAAATCAACAGAAAAACAATTCAGGACAAACGCGAAAAGAACGTGCGGATTGTGACGGGGAAATTCAAGAGTCCGTATGCGACCGTTTGTCCCAATCATTTGATTGGACCGAACGAAATCGTGCCTTTCAAGTAGGCTTTTTAAAATTTATATTTTTTCAAATGCCATTTTCATTAAAAAATGAAAGCTCTTAGAAAATTTCAAAACTTCAAATGAAATAGTATTGGTTTAGAAAATATGGGTCGATTTGTTATCCTATGTATTAAAAATAAAAACATAACTCCAGAGCCTTCTTGCCTTCGGAACAAAAAGGTCTGTGCGTTCTCCTTCCCGCTACGGGCGACCAGACCATTCTGTTGCGAGAGAAGCAAATCGCTCGGCCTCTGCTCCAGCATGGAATTGCCACCATTCTACCCGAAATCCCGTTTTATGGAAACAGGTTTCGTTTTTCCAATTAAAAAATCTAGAACACCTTCAAATCAAAATTACCTTTCTCCAAAATAATTTCCAATAAATTAAAAAATATTATTTTTCCAGAAAACCCCCAACTCAAACCTTGTCCCGGTTGAAAAACGTCTCTGACCTGTTTGTTATGGGTGCTGCGATCATTTTCGAAGTGAACTATCTCCTGCAGTGGGCTTACAAGGAGGGCTTTTGGCCGCTTGGAATTTCGGGGGTAGGATTTTTTATTCAAAATTAAAATCGACAAATTTTGATTTTTCCAGACCTCCCTCGGTGGGTTCATGACCTCTTTAGCCGCCTCGAACATTTGCCACCCCGTTATAGCGCTGCCTTCCCTCTCCTGGACAACCGCAGCTCCGGTCTACACTCTGGGCGAGATTGCCACTTCCATCCCTTATGACAGGTAATTTGAAAATTTATAAAAATAGTGCAAAAATATTGGGAAAATGTTTCTAATTCACATCTTATTCACTATTTTTATTTTTTTTACCACAGGCTTCAAAGGCAATTGGAGGACAGGCACTACACCGACAAACTGAAAGAGGTGCCTGGCACTGAGTGGGTCGATAGAGCGGTGAGATTTAAAAAAAATTGACTCAAAAAGAAAGTCAAAAACCGAAAATTCAATTTCAAGAATTCCCTGAAAAACAGCCCAAAACCAAAGTTCTTCCATTTTTGAGCCATGAATTTTTTAAAGATCTGCTTAAAATTTATCATTTTTAGAGAGCGATGAACGACAAAAATCAACTCGGCCTGGCCAAGAACCTGATGTGGATTCTGATGGAGGACTTCACCAACCTGACCAACTATCCTGTGCCTCTCGAGCCGGCACTTTGCCACTGCATTATTGGTCAAATTTTCATTCTCTAAAAATTGCATTCCTTGAAAAATCACCAGATTGCATTTTCCCTGATTTCTGTTCCAACATTAAGCAACAAAAACAATCAATTTTCCCTATTCAAGATATGACTTTCTCAATTTGTAGGTGACCAAGATCGCTACATCGTCCGCAACGACGCGCCCGACTTCGAGAAGGTCTGGCCAGGAATGAGCGTGGAGCACTTGCAGGGACACGGCCACGTGACCGCATTCATGCTGGCTCGATCACTGCTCAACCCCAGATTGGTGGCACTTTTTCAGAAAGCCTCTTCCCCCGACTATTACCCCAAACCTTCTCCAATAAGTAACCCAATTACTCATACTCCGATCAAAAACATCGTCATTCCATAGATTTTCCTCGGATTAGTTTTCGAATTTCTGAAGTTTCTTAGGATTCTTGAAAGATTTAGCATTCTGAGAAGAAATACGAAATTTTCAAGAAGCCTAATTTTTGGTCTGTTGTAACAGTCGCCTTCTTTCAATGTTTTTGGAAACAATCAGGTGACTTTACAATAGGGCGATTCTTTCAATTTTTTGTTGTTGTAAATATCACCTCTTCTGAATCAGAACTGGAACGAGCTTCGCCCAAAATTGTGTAGAATTTAGCAAAATGTGGGCTTTCAGGGTTATTCTAGAAAAATGAAATTAAATGGATTTGCTCAAAAATTAGGATTTTCACAATACAGAAGTCAGATATAGTCATGTGGTTTCAAATAAACCAAATTTTCCATGAAGAAATGAAATAAATGATTCTTTCTCTTGGCTTTATTCAACAATAAAAAAATGTTCTAAAAAATCTAAAATAAAAAAAACAAATCGATCAACAGATTTCTAGTGAGATGTGGCGCTACTGGCACTGAATGAGGTCGACAGAAGAGACATCGGGACTCCACTTGGATCACGAGGGCTGATTTTTCTGGAAATTTGTTTATTTCATGAAAATCCTAATCCATATTTGAAAATTTCATAATTTTTCCAGTCAAAACTGTTCATTTAAAAAAATATATCCAAAAGCTTTTCAAATACATACACTGTTAAGAAATGGGTGCATATGTTGCAAGAATCCCAAATTTCCCCTACCTAGCCATAGACCCTGCTTGTTGTTGTTGCGGGTTAGAGGTTCCTGTCGGAGGCGATCTCGGCTTCCTTTTCTTGTCGTCGCCCATCATCTGTCTCTGCACCAATTTGGCATAGGTGCCTTCGGTTTGTCGCAGCAGCTGCTCGTGGTTCCCAATCTGCTCGACTCGGCCCTGCAAAATATTTGCTAAATTTCTATTGTTGAGAAACAAAAAAAACTTGAAATCAGAGATAATCAAAATTTTGTGCAGATTCAGAGTTTCAACTGTTCTTCATTCTTCAATTATTATTATTAATTGAAATCGGAGCATTTTCCTGACCTTATTGATAACGATGATTTTATCTGCTTTTTCTACAGTCGAAAGTCTGTGCGCGATTAGAATGACGCTCTTGCCGTCGAGATTCTTGTAGATGGCTTCCTGAAATTAGGAAATTCAGGAAAAGAAGAGTATTTTTCCTTAAAAAAGTTGAAGTAATCGAATCATTTATTTGTTTCAAATTTCAAGATCTCGCCTGCACAATGGATTCTGATTCTGTATCCAATGCTGACGTCGCTTCATCGAGAAGTAGAATTGCCGGTTCTCTCACAATTGCTCTCGCAATTGCAATTCTCTGCTTTTGTCCCCCTAAAAATCAAGAATTCAGATTTTTAAAAACAAATTATCTTTTCACAAATAGACGAATTTCGTTAATTTTGGAATTCGAGAGTTAAAATTCAGAATTTTGAATTTATTCGAATTTTCTTACCGGACATTTGCGATCCCTTCTCTCCGACATTCGTGTCGTACCGCATGGTGGTTTGTATGATGAAGCTGTGTGCGTTCGCCATTTCAGCTGCCTCGATCACTTGCTGAAATCATTGATTTTATTCTAATTTTCATTTTTCATCGATTTTTCCTTCAATGAACCGATGTTTGACTTTATTTTTCCTATCATTTTCGCCCTTACCTCTTCCGTGGCATCCACGCAGTATCGTATATTCTCCTTGACGGATCTAGCGAACAGCACGGGCTCTTGTCCGACCAAGGCTATCTGCAAAAATTCCATTTTTAAATCTTTTTGCTAATTTTGAAATTTCGTAGCCTTGCAACTTCAAGAGATAATATGAAAAGCTTTTCTTCTATAGTCTTCTAATCTCACGCTATTTCATCAAAAGTTACAAAATTTCCGAATAATTTTTTTACCTTCTTATGAATGTAGTGATGTTCGTACTCCTCTAAGGGCACCCCATCAACCAGAACTTGTCCTGCGTTTGGCTGGTAGAAATTTTCGAGCAGGGAAATGCAGGACGATTTTCCTGAGCCTGAGGGGCCGACAAGTGCGACTGTTTCGCCGGGTTCTACTGTGAAAGACAAATCCTGAAAAATTATGGATTACAGAAATACACCATCTTTTTCTCGGAAATGTGTTGAACTTTTCCTAATTTTCGAATAGCAATTTTACCCTAAGAATGGGAATCGCACTCCTGGTCGGATAGCTGAAGTGGATGTTTCGGAACTCGATTCTTCCTTTGACTTCGGGCGGCTGCATCGTGCCTTTGTGCTCGATGCGCGGTTGTCGATCGATGTATTCGAATACCTAAAAAATGTTCAATTTTTATCCAATTAGTCAGAAGCTTCAAAATACGATATCGTTCAGGAAATGTCATTTTGAAGTTAGTTAATTTATGTGCTAATTTTCTCGAGTACCTTTCTACTAGCTCCGACCGATTGCATGAGACCCGTCCAGACTTCGCCCATTTGTCTCAGGTTATCACCGAGTTGCATTTGGTAGAGAAGGAAGGACACCAGGAGGTCAGCCTAAAGTCATTTTTAAAAGAATTTCAAGTTCGAAATTTTTAAGTTTTTAATTGGAAGATTTCCAAGAATTCAAAAACCTAACCTTCAATTTCTGCTGCAAGACCAAGTGACCTCCATACCAGAGGACGGCAACGATAATGAACGTTTGGAAAAGCTAAATTCAAAAATTTGAAAGATGAAGCATTTTCAGACTGACCTCCGAAACCCAGAGAAATCCGACATAGGCAATCGCTTTCGTTTTCGTGATTTTCAACGTGACGGTGAGCTTCTCGTAGAATCGATCCGACTCCACATTTTCGCAGGCGAATGAGCGGACTGCAATCGAACTTTTAGTTGATAAAATTGATATTTTTATCTAAGGGTAGCATGTTCCAAATATGGTACCTGTGCGCATTGTTGAAATCACCTCTTCAGCCACGTCATTCGAATCGGCGATCGCATTTTGCGTCTTTTCGGAGAGAAACTGCAAACAAAATTGTTCTTTCTCTTATTTTGAAAATTGCGTTTTCAAAATTCTTGAATTTCGAAAACCCACATCATAATAAGTTCCGAAAATCTTGGAAGCGACAAAGATGATCGGCACCAAAATGAACGTGACGAGTGAGAGTCGCCAAGACAGTGTCATCATGAATATCATCGAGCCTAGAAGCATGACGCAGTTTCTGAAAATCAAGCAATTTTACAATTATATGTTCAGGGTCTTTTATTTTATTTTGCAGGGGTCCTTAATTTAAATCTTACAGGGTCCTCTATTTCAAACTTCTGGGCCTTTCTAAAAAAACATCTCAAACCTCAAGAAAACATTGACATTCAGCGCTACCGTGTCACTCATCGTTTGACAATCGGCGGCAAGTCTTGAAGCAATTTCACCTGAAATTTATTATCTTCAAAAATTCCAACTAAGCAAAAAATACCAGTTTTATGCGCGTCGAAGAAAGCGACCTCCTGCTTAATGAGTCCCGAGAAGAGGTCGTAGCGAATCGCGCGGTTAATTCGCGCGTAGGCGTATTCGAATGAGCCACCTCGGAAACCAGCCGCGAGGGCGCTGAAAAAAACAAGTTTAAATTGTGATTCTCTAAAAAAATTAGCATAAAATAACTTCTTTAATTTGCGAAATATCAAACAAAATTTATAGTTTGAAAAAGACGAATAAGATTTTCATTAATATTTCACACCCAAATTGACTATTTAGAAGTTCTATAAAAAAAATACAAAAAGTCGCACCTAACCAGCGAAATGACAGTCATTACATAGACGGCAGTTGCCAGGGCTGGGTAGGACTTGGTTGCAACGACAGTCGCAATGACCTGTCCAGTATAATACGGGACGAATATTCGAGTGACCGAGTAGATGAACAGCCAGGAGAAGCCTGACACGTGCCACACCCACTCCCGCTTGCAGTACTGCAGCAGACGAACGATTAGTTCGAACGTGTTGCGATGGCGGGTTTCTTCCTCAAACAAGAATCAGTATTTAATCATTTTTTCTATTGGTTATTTTATCTTCGATTTTTGAACTTTATAAAAAAAATATGACAATCTGGGTTTGTCGCGACGTGTTGTAAGGTAAATTTGGTATGGCAGTATTTCGACATAAATATTCTATTACAGCACTCCACGACAAATACAGGTTCCTAAAATATTTCCTAAATTTAAAATTTCTGATCTTTAATTTTTTATATTTTTTCTAAAAAAAAAGCTCACATCCTCTTCCTCTTCTAAAGGCACATAGGCAGACGGGGGTTTGCTGAAGTAGCTTCGCCAAGAAATGTCGAGAATCATCGAAGCGACGAAGTTCCAGATCAGAATCGCGTAGTCACCGAAGTACAGAGGGGTTCCTGAAATGTTCGTTTTCTAAAATCTTCTAGAAGAATAGATACCCGATGGAATTTTCTCAACGAGAAGAAGCAATTTCGTGGGACTTGCAGCGTACATCAGAAGAGAGACGCAGAAGATTGGCTGGAAAAATCGTTCATTTGATTTTTCATTTTCAAAATCAAGGATTTGCAAAAATTAGCTTTTGGGAGTTTTACCTGAATCATATAGGGCAGAAGATGTGATTTGTTGCTGTAGTAGAGTCCGGTTGGCAGAAGGAAAAGTCCCATTCGAACCAGACATAGCAGCAGGAGATCGATTGTGCTAAAAAACTAGCATAATTTGGGATTTGAACAATCTTTTCCTATGGTATTTCCTAAGAAATTGTCAATTTTCGAATTTCCTAACCTGCTGAAAAAGGAGAAGCTTCCAAATTGACTGGTGAGGTTTCCTAGCGAAAACGACGCTCCGTGAAGACACACGAAAATCAGACAAAGGGAGAAATCGAGCACTGAAAGCGCAGTGCCCCAAGAGAGGCGCCGCGTTATGGAAAACATAAGCCCCTAAATTATCACTAGACTCAACAAAATCAACCAAAAACAGGGATTCCAACAAGTAAGATGCAGATATACAGAACCTAAGAATCTGTGCCTGTTCGAAACTATCAGGTTAAATGTAAGAAAGTTAGAGTTTAGCGTGGGCATAGATACGATTTTTCTAATACGTGTTGTCAACCTTAACAAAAACCAAAGAAAATGCAGACTAACAGAAAATTGATGGTCGAAAAATTGGGATCAGGTCTGCCCAAAATGGCAAGGATTCTGATATGGAAATGAGTCGATTTGCGTGCAATTAGAGATAAGGAAAATTATGGAGGCAAAGCTTGTTAACATTGATAAATGCTGATAAGCAAACGGGAGAAATCAATGCCTTTCAACAAAGGGGAAAGGGACTTTGGCAGCCAAAAAAATTAACTATCGGAAAATATCTATGAAAATTTATATTTTTCATTTTGAAATAGCAAGTATTGGCAGTAATTTACGAGAAACACTGGAAATCTTTGCGAAGAAAATCGTAAATCTTCGTGATTTTTATCTACAAAAATCTACCATCTACACTAAAATTAAGGTTCATTGTAAAGTCACCTTATCAAACCCTTATAAACTATCGTAAAAATCTCCTCATTTTAAAAGTCGTTTCCCTGAGAAAAATGGTGACTTTTACAGGGAGCCTAAAATTACAACTAGACGTATTGCAACAAAATGCCATTTTATTGGTTCTTTGAATGAGATTTCGAAAAAAAATCATGAAACTAAAATTTTCTTAGAAAAAATCAGATTTTTTCCATAAGGCTTCTTAGAAAATTTATAGTTTGGTGCGAAAATGATTAAATCGTCAAGGATCTCAACATGCTATGGATTTTCAAATTTCTTTTCTTGAACCAACTCATTTATTGCTTTGTTGCCTACCCTCAAATCTTTACTCTAGGATAATCAATTGAATGTAACTCGTGTGTTCGTCGCAGCAGTCAGCCACTTTTCTTCTTCTACCTGATTGTCTGAACTATTTGCTGCCAATGATGCTCTTGCCGATGATGCCGTTTGCGACTTGCTGCGTACTCGACGGCACGTTCTCAATCACGTTGAATACCTGCAAAAGCCGTACTTCGTACCTGATCATTCAAAACGTCAATAAATCGATCGCCAATATTTCAGTAAATCAGAAAAGTACGCATAACATGTTCAAAAATTTCAACTTCAGCTATACTTCAAAGCTCGGCATTTAAAAACACTTATTTCGTACTTCAGAGTTTCAAAATGATGTGGCTTTTCAAATATTTTAATTAAAAAAGAACATCTTGAATTTTACCCTATCAACTCCACTGTTCCAACTGGACCCGGCCTCGCTGAGCACCTCTTCCTTTGAAGGCAATTTCTGCGGATAGACGATCGTGCCGGGCAGGATGTATTCTTTCAGTCGACAGTACAGATCGGAACCCTGCAAATCGCAATTATCAATTACTTGTCTAGTAAATAAAAATGGAAAAATGCTAAAATCAATAAATCGTTTTTCATTTATTATTGATGAAAAATCAATAAGCTGACCTTGACAGTATTCAGCGACCAAACATCGTTGTCCAACGACAATTTGACGGCGCCAGCGACGAGCGCGACGCGGGCCGTGAATCTGAGTTTAAAATAATTCAAAATGACACTTCATGAGCAATTATAATTGTCTAGACTCTAGAGAAACTCTTACTTTTCCTTTTCAAAAATTTGAAAATATTTACTTAGTGACTCTCCAAAGAAATCCCATGTTTGATTCCAATTCGTTTGACTTTTGACTGCTTTTGATTGGCTCGTTCAGGTGATTTTCTGAAAGTTTCAAATTTTCTTTGAAATCGAAAAATTTCAAAAGGAATTATCAAGGAACTCATAACCTTTCTCCTTCTCAGATATGAATCTTCCAACTCAAATAAATACTTCATTTTACTTTCAAGTCGAACGAGTGAATAGAGTAATTCGAAAAGAAATCTCAAGAATAAAATTATGTTTCAGGTTCAAGTCTTCACAAACATTTCTATGTAGAAGTTCTAAAAATCGTATCACAAGTGTTTTCAGAAAAAATTAAATAAAGAAGAAAAAGCGAAAGCTAGTGAAAATTCAATATTGCGATAAAATAGTACGAGATTTATATATGAAATTTGATAGTGGCACCTTAAACTAACAGTAATAAGATGGTGATTTTGAAAAAGGCAAATTGAGATTTTCTTGGAAATCTGCCCCAATCATGATAAATATGCTAACGTTTAGTATTGGAGCATATTTTTCAGAAAATGTCGATTTGTAATTATTTTTTTTAGAAAGTATAAGTCCGTTTAAAGGCTAGAGAAAAATAATAGCTGCACAACAGAAATGGTCGAATTCGAGATGCACAATTTTGAATCAAAAAAAGTTGATGAAAATTTGCTCGATAACTAAAATTTAGCAATGGGGCAGATTTTTAGATAGTTCAAAAAGCTGTCATAGACTATAATAGAATATATCACACACTTAAATCAAAATGGTTGACTACAGGCACAGAGCTAACACACAACAAACGTACAGGGTAAAATAAGAAAAATGACGCCTTGGAAAATTCACTTTTCATTTTCCTTAGAAAAAGTTAATTTTCCAAAAAAATTAATACAATTCTAAAACAATAGAACACTGTTCAAAGATGTTCAAATAGAAAATGAATTTGTGTTGAATAATTGCTGAAAATGTGTTTTCAAGTGGCGAAAAGAAACGAGACTCTGAAAACCTCATGACATTATAAAACATGGGATGTGCGAAATAGTTTTAGCAGGATTACGGTATGTCTCGCCTATGTTGTATTATTCTGTCATGTGGCTTCCAAGTTGCCAAAAACGAAACAAGAACCTCAAAGAAACACCGATTTAGTGAACGTGGGGGTGTGGGGAGTCCTGAAAGTTGAAGCGAGAAGTGAGGAGAGAAGAAAAGCAACCGATTTGGATTATTTACAGAAAACAAATACATCGATAATCAAAAATCGAAGACTTGAAAAAGAGGCAGATGAATTTAAGTTTGAATAGAGTCAAGGTCTGTTGCAAGTCTGAAGCCACCCCATTGTAAAGTTCACTCACTTTTCTTTAAAAAAAAAAGTGAGTCATTTACAAATTTGAGATGGTGACTTTTACACAAGTGCCAAGAATCGATCAGTTTATCGATTAATCGATAGCCGCCGATTCGTAAGGCATGTCCGAGGGAATGTTGTTGCGGTAGAAGAACACTTGCAGCAGAATCAAAATGTCGATAGTGATCTGGAAGAGCAAGTTATTTTATTTCAAACTCATCTTCTCAAAAATAAACTTTTCTTCGCTTCAAGTTTCATTTTATAAGATTTTTAGATTAACTTCACCGTAAAATTGAAGAAAACAATATCTCATTCATCTATTTTCTCTTTGAGGTTTTAGAAGAATACCTCTTTGAAATTTCTTGTCAATTTCTTTAAAAAATGTTTTGATTACTTCTATACCTGTATAATAGCGCAGATCCAAAATTGCAGAGGACTGCCTGTGACGACGAAATACACCGTCTTCGCGACATCTCCACACAGCCAAGCTAGCACCATTGGAACACGGAAATTGCATTTTTATAATTTTTGTTGAAAATCGTGAAAAACCTCATTCCCTGAGTGGATTTGCGTTGGAAGTTTCGAATAAGTTGCGGGGCACCCAAAGTGGCTTCGACCAGCAAAGACACCATTCCCAAGGCCTCAACGTACCAGGTGTACTGAAAAAGTCTCGTAAAAATTTCAAGGCTCCCTGTATTTACAGACGGATAGGAGGGTAGGGACTGTAGGAAAAACGAAGAACTAAGAAAAAAAGCCGTCTATAAATACAGGGGGCCAAATTTGAGTAGTAAAAAGAAAATGAATTAGTGGAAAATTTAAATTTAAGAATTTCAACTTTTCAAAAAAGTGGAACCAGATTTTTCCTGATAACTTACCTTGATCAGAATAGACGTGACGATGGACCAGAAGAGAGTGAATCCTGCCAAAGCTAGCAGGAAACTCGTCAGATCGTGCCAGGCCCAGAACGCGGTGAAGAAATGCCCGCCTGAAACTTAAATCGTCAATCTTCGTAAATTAGTCATCATTATTCTTTAATGTTGTGAGCTTTTCTTATGTTTTTTTTTTCTAAAAAGTTAGTTTCATAGAATTCGATTTAACGCTATTAGATATCGCGTCAAAAAGAATATCAATAAAATGAATTTGCTAAGAGTCGCTTCACTTTTTATACTCGTTATCTTTAATTTCACTACATCAATGCCTGATCATTTATCCCATAATAATCTCAGTCTCGCCATCAGTTAGTCCCCTTCAAACTCCGCCCCTTTCGTTCTGCCTCTGCAGCGTCTTTCCTTTCCTCTGCCCGTCTTCTTTTCCATTCTAGGAGAGTTCCCCCTCTTCCTTTTCGGTGAGCCGTTTTTCCCCATCTGCTCGCTTTGTTTCGAGCATTTCGTTGCACAAGTAATTTCATTCACTTAGCCATTCTATTTTCAATCAATTTGTTCTAAAAATATTCAGATGAAAAACCCCATCTTCTCAAGTTATGATTAGCATATTTCTCGATTCTCGATGTTTTGTTTGTCACGAAAAATTTCTAGATGCATCATATTCTGACCTATTTTCTTCTCTAAAAAGCTGATTACAAGTAAAACGGACTTTTTATACGTCTATTTTCAGCTCATCACTATCATATTTCCCACATATTCCTAAATTCTTTTATCTCAAATTGATCGTTTCTGCTAACCGTTCCGACTAATTTCATTTTTATGGACCATCTGTTAGGACTTCCATTAAAACGAGAATGAAGAACAGAGATTCGATTTGTCTTTGAAACTTGTCTTTGGTTCTTTTGAACACTTGTTTCCCTATTTGATCATTTTATAAAAAGAATATCTTTGTATTTGAAACGTTAAAAATAAGTCCGCTTTCCATCCATTATTCGAACGACTAATGAGAAGATTTGCATTAAGGCATTCGCTCTTCTCTCATTCTCTGCCAGACACACACAACTCCACATCGAAGCTCATCTCAATGACCAAGCAATCTTAATTCCCCTCTGTTAGAAAATATCAAAGGTCGGAAGAATTAGAGGATGAAGATGGACGAGTTAACGAAACCAGTGGAGAATTCGATTGGGTTGTCGACGGAAAGTAGCGATCTTAACACGCAGAATCTCAGTGAACAATGTCTTCATGAAGTACGGAAAAAAATATGGGAGACACATAATTGGGCTGGTTTTATATTTTAAACTTTTGGCCAAATGAAGTATCGTTAATTGGAGGAGAGAAAGTCGATATTCATACAGCAATTAGAAATCGACTTTGAAGCGAAATAGTGAGTCGCGTAGAAGAGAAACGAGACGAATGACAGCGTAATTTTTGAATATCGACGCGTTCTCTTCAATCAGTAATAGGCGAACTTCATCTCAAAATTTATTTGGTCACTTTGCCACACACACACACACACACACACACACACGCAATGTAAAGTTCAACCCAACATGATTCAGAATCATTTTAGAGGAGATTATCGTCAGAAATTTCATGTGACCATTTTCAATAAATTACGTTCATCAGACGAAAGTTCTTCCGGAGATTAGAAACCGCGAAATTCAACATATGAATTTTAGCTCCGCGTACTCGCCGCTCACGCTGCTTCTCACGATGCCTTGCCCTTGGCGGTCGTGATTATGTTCTGCATTCCTGCAGTTATCATCATTCTTCTCACCATTTTCGGCAATCTACTTGTGCTTTTCTTCAAGGTCTGATATAGGGCTCAAACTTCAACTCCACTTTCAATTTTGAATTGTCAAATTCTAATATCCCTCTTTTCATCGATTTCGAGATGACTCCAATCAAATGAAATCTTCGGTTCTTTTGGTTTTCGAAAATTTTTCACTGAAGATTTGAAATGGAGTTGATGTTGAAGTTGGAACTTCTCTGCACCAGACAAGAATCTGCCTTTTCAGGCTAAGGTGGGAAGAACGAACACAACTCTGCTCGTGTGGAACCTAGGTCTGACCGATTTCCTAGTCGGGGTGATCGTGCTGCCACTTGGGGCGGTGCATCTCACCTACCGAAAATGGATATTCGGTCGATTGCTGTGCCGAGTCTGGGTCGCCGCAGATGTCACGTTTTGCACTTGTTCGGTGGTAAGGCCATGCTCAGTTTGATCTGACTTCTCAAAACTCCACTTCTTTATTATAAAATATATCTCTTTTTTGGAGTTATCATGGAAATTAGGTAGAATTTCCAAACTTCACTTTATTCGAAAAGTTAGCCCTATCCAATATTTTCCTTCTAATAAAATAGGCCATCTTCGGGATATTTTCGTGAAAATTGGATGGGCTTTACAGAAATCCGCATTTCCTAGGTTCAAAGATAAAGTATGCTTCGATCTAAATTCAAAATCCATATCCTCTTCTATTCATTTCCATTTCATCATCCATCTCCTTAGTTGTGTGCATTCTCTCACAAGTTCTCAATCCTCGAACCTCAATAATTCCTGCATTCTATTCGCTTTTTCATTCGCGATTCTCAGCATTTTCTCATCGGCTATATCGTTTTATGCCTTAGGCGCTTACCGCTTTATTTCTTGCGGCCACTTCACACGGAATATCTTTATCTTTATTTCTTTCTCTATATCTCTATCCCTTGGCAGAGATTCTTCTCCTTTCTGTGAGAGCAGCGGCCTGCTCGTATATTAAAAGTTAGGATTGCGCGATGAGAAAATAATGAAGAAAATTTTCGCAAGAAGAAATGAAATGAAAATCGAACCCTATCTCACAACTTAATACACGTTTAGCGAAACACTCAAAAATTCAAGAGCATGGACTTCAATCGTTTCTCCTAGAAACAAGTACAACTATCCGATAAAGTTTGCTTCATTCTAAACTTAGGAGAAATTCATCTCCTTCATCATAAATGGGAGTCATTATTCCCGCATTTTATCACTGGATCGGAATTTCAGGGTTTCCTGTGTCTTTCCACTTCTATTGATCGACATCTCCCCCTAAACGGGCTGCTCATTGGATTTTCCTCGGAATTCAAAAGTTGCACATCTTTTCTCTGCCCGTGCCCAAGTCTCGCCGAACGGGGGCGCGCGCGCTCGACTTTTCAAATTCCGCGCAATTCAAGTTAAATTTCTGAGTTTCTGAATTTCGACTGACGGCATCTGCTCTCCAGATTCGGATTCAGCAGGCCCTGCTGCGCGCGTCCTTATTCTGATTTCCCATTCCCCCCTCCCCTCTTCTTCGTCTTTTGTGATTCGTTTATCTCTTTTGCTGGCTTTTCTGCTTTCCCTCTTCTTATCTTTACTCGCGCCTTTCGCGCTTTTCATGTCGCCAAAATTGAATCGGTAAAGGGGAAGAACGAAGCAACGAAGAAAAGCCGAAGAATGAGCACACAAAAAGGGAAGAAAAACTCGGAGGTCGAATGCAAAAATTCGCTGCAGAAACAGAAAAGGTTTAGCAGCAGGATTATTCGAGGGGTAGATAAATGACATTTAGGAGCTCGTTGAAAAAGGTAATCCTATCTAAATCCACTACGCATAAAATTAACTCATTTTTAAGATATTTGCCCAAAAGTTGATGACTTTTCACAGGAAAAATGCAAAATCGCCTGCCAAGATTAATGTCATTATTAATAGGCAGATTTTTTAAATTTCACTCCCATGCCTGAGCCCATAAACCTTTGTAAGAATGACACTCGTGTGGTCCAAAATACACAACAACACAAGGCAAAAACAGGACAGAAAAAGGAAAACAGCAGCAGCAGCACGCTTAGTCTCGAATTAAAACGAGCCTCTCATGTTTTGCTGCAGAATTCAGGGATTCAGGGAGATTTCTTGGCCAATTAGATGAGGTCACAAAAAGCACCCGAACAAACGAGTCGAGTCTCTATGTTCTTGCTGCCCTAGGAATAAACTACCGAGGAGGACTAATAAATTGACCGACCTTTAATAGAAGCGCTCTTTTCAAATTTGAGAAATACCCGAAGAAAAACATTTACCAATCGATGTGAGAATTTACAATAAAAACCCATTCCTAAAAATTTGTCAGCCAATAATAATAGGACTATTTTATTGTCTGATGTGCACAAAATGGTGATATTTCAATCTTATTGATTATCTTTGCAAAAATTCCCCATCCATGTGCTCCTATTTATTTCAACGATTCTTATCTCAGTGACTGCAAATTCATTGTTGCTCGAAGATGATCATGTATGCGTGAAGTAGCATAATGACAACAAAGCAGAAGTCAGCATTCTTAGCTACAAAGAACTAGAACATGAATTATCTCAAACGATACTCCTCCTCTACCCTACACCATAGAAAAAATAGGCATTTTCGAGCAGAATTTCTCCAAGGGAGCAAATAAGGAAGGAACACATGTCTTTCATTCAAAAATGGGGAAATTCTGAAAATAGACCTGGTAACAAAATTCTGATTCGCGTTAAATTCAGGTGACAATTTGCGTGATTTCCGTGGACAGATACCTGGCCGTGACAAGACCTCTTCGATACAAATCACTTGTTACAAAGTCGAAAGTCATTCTCGTTATGTGCACTATTTGGATCTTCTCCTCATCGATTCTACTTACTACAGTCCGGTGGCAGCAAAGTGATTGTCATGATGAGGTCAGTTTCGACAACTTGGATTTGACAAGCTGGCAAATTGGCAAATTGGCAGTTTTTCCCTGTCATTTCGATAAAACTAATCAACGCTTCATCTGATAACTTTAGAGCTGTCGCTCATTTATCATCGTCATAATCTGTAATTATGGCAATTTCGAGAAAAAGTGACATTTCCAAAATGATGTAATGACAATCCAAGACCTTCCGCGTCTTTTCAAAGCACACTTTCTCTGCTTCACTTCAACGAGTCCAATTCGCTCCTCATCAAATTTGCAACACTGCAAAAGAGCCAAGAGGAAGAGAAAAAGGCTACGTGAAAGTTTATGGGAATTTCGCGATTTTCTTGAAAAACTCGATTCGACAAATTTCAAATCAAAACAATTAGGACTTCATAAAACAACCTAGAAAAATCGAGAACCTGGGTAGTAAAGTTAAACTTTTGCTCCATCAAAACTCTAAAGTGAACTTGATGAAACCTGGTTTAAAATACTAGGTCATCCAATTAGTTCTTGAACTTTAAAAAACAACAATTAACATATCTTTCTCATACTATTTACGGTTAGAGATAATAAAAGTATAATAAAAATTAGAGAATGCTAATTTTAAAAGTTCCAAAAAATACTGGATACCCAATAATTTATACATTTTAGAGCGTCTGTTTTGCCGGTAATGAAATTCGATATTTGGCGCACTCGGTGATATTCGCGTTTTTCCTGCCTGCCTCAGTCACTCTTACGCTTTATTGGAGGATCTACAGATTAGCCAGGACGAGGCAACAAGCTCTGGATCGAGGATTCCTCATGATTCTCGGCCACAACATGAATTTTCTCACGAATACAATCAGCCAGCAGGTGAGTGTAACAGAATAATTGCAAAATTTCATTTTTTTCAAATTTTAAAAGAAAATTCTATTTTCCTTGAACCACATAAAATCAAAGACAAAATATTGAAAACGGGAAGGATGGAGATTCAATTTTCTTTTATCTCAAAGACAAATTCTGAAAAAAAATCAAAACGTAAAAACAAATTTTCTAAAATCTTAAATGGCAATCCAACCAAATCGAAATTCAGACCACTCTCCGCGTGCACTTCGGTAAAAATGCCGGTATGGTGGAGCACCAACGACGAGTCTTGCGGACTCACGAACGAATCGCGAAAACTCTTGGTGTTGTGAGCTGTTCGTTCCTATTTTGCTGGCTACCATTCTTCTGTCTCTACCTGCTCAATTACAAATGCAACGGATGCATTTCGCCCATTGCAATCGACATTGCCAGTTGGCTAGGTTCGATTTTTGGGACCAACAATTTTAGAAATCTTACTAATATTAATCGAAAACTTTCCAAGCTCTTGATTTCCAAATTCAAAAACAAAGACAAGAGAATCCTTTTTTTCAAAGTTTAGTAAAAATTTAAAATCACAGACAGAATCCTCAAAATCTCCGAAAAGAAAAATAAAGAGCAGAAAACTTCGACTTTCTATAAATGAGGGCAAATGCCGTTTTCCAGGCTACTGCAATTCGATGCTCAACCCTATAATTTACTCGTTCACCGTCAAGGAGTTCAAGCGATCAGCCGTTAGGATGATTCTCCCACTGTGGATCTGCGCTCACTCGCTGATTCCCGCGATAATTGCTGCTCCCTCCGAACGACTCACTCAGAGAATGTCGCGTACTGCGCAAAGACACCGGCAACGAACTAGACACCGGTAAACTCAAGAATCATTCAAATTCGAAAGTCGGACTTCACAAATTCTCAAAATTTCACTCTCGAACTTCTTCAACCGGCATTCAACCGTTCTGATTTTCAGATCATACGACCATCCTAATCGAGCTCTTCTCAACGTGAAAGTCCACCAAAGGAGACGACAAACTGAGCCTGCTGTTTTGGGATTGATTCAAAAAGCGGTAAGCTGATAAACAAAAGCTATCAAAAATTCAACTTCAACTTTAAAATTTTTCTAAATTTCAATCTCGACTTCGAAAGCTTAAAAATATCTAAGCCCAACTTCAAGCCCAAAATTAAATGAAGTTGAAAATCGCTGATCAATAAAATCAAAGATCGACAAAATTCCAGGACCACATACGAATGCCTCAGATCGATGACATCGAGGAGGCCGGAGAGGAGTCTAACGGCTACAGCTGTTCGTTCTACGAGGACTCCAACTGCTACACGTTCGAGAACTCGCGACCTCGTTCCAAGTCACCACAGTTGTTGAGTTGCACCGAGGACAGTCAAACCAAGAAGAATGGAGTCGGAGAGAAGGAGAAGAAAACTGTCAGGTATTAAAAAATTAAGATTTTTCCTTAATCTTAGAAAAATATGATCTCTTGTATTCCACTCGCTTGTTTTCTTTTCCCTAGCTCCCTCCTCTACTCTCTTCTCAAAAAGTGGGCGTGGAATACAAAAGGCTAAAAAATAGCGTAAAAATTCAAAATTAGGAGCATGGGATTCGATTTTTAAAATTTCGAATAAAGGTTTAGAATGGCAGCAGATCTAGAAGACGGAAAAGGAATTGGAATGAAGCTGACGCAGCCGCCTATAATCAAGAGGCAGAACATGAACGGAAATCCGAAAGAAAAGGAGAAGATGATCCATGTGCCGAGGGAAAGGAGCTGTTCGGTGATTGTCTACTGTGAAACGCCAGAAGCTAATGTTTAGTTTCGTAGATTTCAAATTATGTTTACAGTTTCTAAATGATAGAGAATGCAGAAAAAGGACGAATTCGCAAATGAGTCAAAATAACCAAAAACGCTTCATCACTCTATCATTTAAATGTTGTTTAATCATTTTTGCTTTTGTCAAATACTCATTTTCGCATCCTTATGAAACAACCAATCATTCGGGTTTTTGAATACGAGTACCTAATCACCAATAAAGATTTTTCACTATTTCAACTCATTGATAAATTCAAAATGTCTTCCCAACATTCTCAAGTTATAGATTCTGCCCAAGACTGACCAATTTCAGATTACTTCCTACAACGCTAAGTTCCACTATTCTAGCCAGGAATGACAAAATCCTTTCTAATCTCCCAATCTCTCGAATCTCATAGTCAAATAGCTCTGAATCGACGCGGTGCAAGCTCATTCTCTATGCGCCCTCCTTTCCCTTCACGTCTCTGCTGCCTGCCCTAACGTGATTCCGCTTTTTCACTTCCCTAAATTCTCCTTCTCGTCGATTCTTTTCAGATTCACACGCTAGGCGCTGAATTAAAC
The DNA here is from genome assembly GCA_964036155.1 of Diploscapter coronatus. NCBI lineage: Eukaryota > Metazoa > Nematoda > Chromadorea > Rhabditida > Rhabditidae > Diploscapter > Diploscapter coronatus. The sequence goes on along the minus strand of OZ038422.1, from coordinate 40,084,752 downwards.
ATGTGCATTTCGATAGAATTCAATCCTGAGGGTTTCTTCTCGCAGCGATCTCTCCAACATTCCCATCATCATATTGCAATTCATTCTTATTCTCAAAACGAGCACAAAATTTGTAGGGAGAAAAAGGGGAAATTAATAAAATGGTCTATCTATATGTAGCACTCGAAAAATTTCGCGTTAGGAAGAATAAGGAAAAAGACAAGGTATAGTGAACTTTCCAAACATCCAAGATGAATTGAAACGGATCAGTGTTTTCGAATTCCCCAATCTACCGCAATCACTCATTTTCAGAGGTGCCGAGTTTTAGGGAAAGCACATAGAAAAAAGCTATGAAACTTTGCTAAAAATCCCCCGTGAACTATTTAAAATGCATGCAAAGCAGAGGGACTTACGAAGAATGGATTTCCTCAGTGCTTTTGGCGTGTGCCGCTTGTTCATTCGAACGACGATCTCGAGCATGAGTAGCATGCAGATGAACATCACAACGCTTTGGATCAGCAGCGTTGTGTCGAATCGCTTTCCGAACCTGCAACACAACAGCCCATTTCATTCAAGCAGAAGCTTGACAATAAAGATTAAAATTTTTTTCTTGCATTTTGAAAATTCTGCGAATGATTAGGGGAGATTTGAGTATAGAAAACTGTTCGCTTTACATGAAATAACAAAACAATAATAATAGTCGAAAATTTTCAGACTATTCTGTCACTTTCGCGATGTAAAGTTTACTTAAGTCAGATTTTTTCTCTATATTCTTTTACCAACTGTCACGAGGTTGGAAAAATCACGATTCTTGAGGAAAATACTCACCAAAATAATATCCTGAGAATGTTGGCGACACATAGCGCCAAACAGACGAACAACGAGAAGCCCTGCGCATTTTTGCGATGGTGGATCTCCGTGTACTGAAAGACGTATGGAATTGCACCTCCGACTGAAAAAAATGAATTAGAACATCAGCAACAGAAATAATCAAGACTTTATCTTCATTAGTTTTTATTGTTCTTTAGAAAATTAACTTTTTTTTTTTTTTTTAAGTTTTGACTTTGAAGTTTTCGAAAATGAATATTTTTCAAATGTTTTATTTGTAAGGATGACTTACCAATAATGAAGAACTGGAAAAAGTACTTGACACCGAGGATGATGTAGCTGGCCATTTTGTTCCAATCGACTAGTTTAAGACCAGATGCATCAACGACCATCATATTCTCACTCGAGCTTCAAAGAATGATGGATACCTGGAAATTAGCAAATTATTCTCTTCAAGTTTTAGGGCAATTACTATATGTCATGTCGTGTGCTATAGTTGGAGGTAAGGAATAAAGTGAAAGTAGGGAGAAATAGTGTGGGTAAAGATAGCTCACGACATCGCGACATATAGCAGTTGTCGTTTTTAGTTATTATTTCGAGGATATTTATTTGAATGAAAGTATTATGAATATCTGAAAACAGCTAATTTAAATTTTCCGATAATTTTAACAGATTGGCATATTACAATTGTACAAAATATTGAAGAACCTAAAGTATCGCTCTTCATTCAATATTTTCAATTTTAGAATGCCACGATTTTTCTTTTTGTTCTTCCTACCTTTTCTGCAAGAGTTTCAGCTCCTTAACATGCTTTGTTTAATTTATCGCTTCAGAAGAATTTGAGAGCTGAGAACTCTGAAAATTCGAAAATCATTTCAAATAAAAAATCTAAAAACAAATAGATATTCCAGTCGCTTTGAACGACTATTTCTGTCAAAAATAATACAAAAAATGTTAATCAAATTCACCAATTTTTTAAGAAAAAAAACTTTAGGAAATTCAGTGACATAAAATTCCTATCCGATTCTATCCAATTAAAATAGAAATTTTAATTTAATTAAAGCTCAGAGAAAATTTGGAGAAGAATGGAAGTTGAATGGAATTCAGTCAGATGAAGATCAGTAACAGGAAAATTTTTTCGAAATCTCAAAAAAAAAAAAACAATTAAAATATGTCTTGCCACCGATGAAAATAAATAAAATTTCTAGAAATAACAGTAACAAAGACGAACGGATACTTCTTATCCCTCAATTTCTAATTTAACAAACAAGCGAAAGTTACCCATAATTGTGCGATTGAGACCTCGAATCATACACAGATTATTATCAGAGGATCAAAACACTCCATTGTCTCCGAAATGAGTCTTGTATGCCACTCTACATCTGTAACTTACTAGTCTTAACTATGTGACTCTGCTCCCTCTTATTTCCCCTAGTCTCGATGTGTGCGTCTCGCAGGTTATAGACGCAGAGTGCATAGAACAGGGCTCATCTCGAAGACAATGGAGAACATTGTTGTCAATTTTCAAACGTTTTCTCTGCTTCTTGAATCAAAGTGTGCTCACGAACAGTTTCCCGTTGTCGTCACAGCTCAGACTGAAGTATCCCAGAGCTTCTCTACATCGTCGGGCCACGCTGAAACAAACATTAATTAATTTTAGAACTTTTCAAATTAGAGCAAACACTGACCGAAATAATTCACCTCATAAGGGATATTTGCGGTGAAAAACGTCCGAATTACAGAAAATCTATATCAATAAAGAAAAAATATTATTTTAAGATGTTTTTAAATTTTGTCCTCGACTTTTTTTATTCTTAACCAAATTTCAAATTTGAAGGCTTACATCGCAGGAGCGACGACTCGCCGATGTATGCCGAAGACGAAAATGCAGAGGAGGGAGATCGGCAGCGAGATGGAGAAGAACGGGTGCGCGTGCAGGGTTTGCATTATTGGCAACTAAAAATGATGATTCTTTGAAATTATAAATTTATTATTGTAAAATTCACAAAATAATGACTCCTACAGTTTTTCAACGAAAAGTAACGACAGAATCCGGGGATTGATAAATTGATATTTTGAACGTTTCACGTGATATTCACTACTTTTCTTCATTCTTATTTTATCGTTGATTAACGAGAGGAAGTCGATATTCATGAAGTAATAAGAATTCGAATTTGGGAATGAAATAGTCAGTCGCGTAGAAGAGAAACGAAACAAATAGTAGTATAATTTTTTTGAATATCGACGTTCTCTCCAATCAATAATGCCATCATTTCTTGTAAAAGATATGAATATTTTGAGCTTTACGAACAGACTTGCGACTTTTCCACTGCAAATATTCGCCATCATTTCTCGTTGTCCCATTATTAAGGATAGTAATTCAAAGCTGACTAGAATAGTTCACCAAATAAGGGATATTCGCGATGGGAAACGTCCCGAGTCTGTTTATGACTTTTCAAGGAAAAGTAATTTACCGAGGATAGATCTGGATCCTGTATCCAATCGTAAGCCGAAATCGCAGTCAACAAAGAAACCACGAGTAGGGCCACTGTAAGAGCTAATTTAAAATTCTTGAATTATGTCGTAACCTTTTCAATGTTTATTTGTTTTCAAAAATTAATTTTTAACCAACCTCGCCATCTGGTGCAAGTCGGACCCATGTATGAAATCACCTCGGTAAGACGGCGCTCGAAAAACTTCAAATCTGAAATTTTTTACGATTATTTTTCCTGCTCCTAACTTTTTACCTTCACACGCAACTGATGCATCGGCCATCTTGCCCGTATTCTGAAAACCCAAAAATTAGCATATTTGCACATTTTCAAAGAATCAGATATTTCCATGGCATCGAACCATGATTATTATGGGTCAGAAAGTCGAAAGGTAAGAAAATCAAAATTTTAGTTAACAACAAATAAAACTTTGCGAAAAATCAACAATAACGAAACAAATGAATGAAAAACGAGAAATATCTGAATTCACTGCTGATGTTTGACTTTTCTTTTCTTCTCCAGCTTCTTTTTCCACATGTTGTTCTTCTTCGCGGCTTTCTTGTTCGTGAAATCCACCACGTTTTCAGAGGACTGAAATTGAAAGTTTTTTGCTGTTCTCATAATTTTCAAGTTTAGATAGTCGAAAATCTGATTTTTTTAAACAAAAACTGACCGATTTATTATTTCCAGCCGCCTCGACGATCGTTTTGCCCATTCGCTTCCTGGCTTCGTTCTTCTTTCCCGCGCGCTTTCCCCTTCCCCTCTTCGTCGTTTTCTGCATCTGCTTCTGCTTCTTTTCTTCCTCTTCTTCCTGAAATTCAGATGTTGTATTCCCTTTAATTGAGGGGGCCGCATGCCCTTCTATCTTTCAGCTCCTTAATTTTTGGAAAATTGTACCCTTTCGAACCACTATAACTCCGCCTAAAATCCAAACTAAACCCACTCTACATCTCTATATGCTCTGAAGAACATTCTAAAACACTTTCTAAAGATTTGAGTTGGGGTAATAATGGGTAGTTCTGGCATTTGGGGAGCGCCCTTCAATTAGAGTGAATATGGTATTTTCTTTTCTAGACTAGTATTTCCCAAAAAAAAATCAAACTGAATTCGAATTCTCTAACCTTTCTGACTCTCTCCTCTTCCTCCTCAATTTGTTCGAGGTCCTCAGCCAAGTCGCTGACTCCAGACAAGTCGGTCAGTCCCGAGCAGGTCGAATCGATGTCAGTCAGATTGTCGTCGTCATTCTGAGGAATAAAATTTTTAGTTTCCTCTTAAAACTAATTTCAATTGAATTTGTTCAAAATTATTTTTAAAGTTCGTACCTCCCCTCCCTCAGTGGATTCCTTTTCTTCTTCTTCATTCTCTTCAGTTTCTCCATCCTCAGTTTCGTCGTCTCCGGCCTGTTCATCTTCATCTTCCTCCAGTTCGTTGATCGGGGCCTGAAAAATTATGTTTTCTTCTGTCGAAAAATATAATTCTAAAAATTCAGCAGTCTGATGAGATTTCTTTTCGACTACAATTGATCCTCCCCTCTAGAATGCTCATTAAAATCTGAAGTGGGTTGCAAAATCCCAGCCACTTTGTGTTGGCTTTTCTCACCTCATTGTACTCCGTCTTAGCTCTTTCCTCACAGCCTGGTGGCGGGACGAAATAGGGCAGTTTGGCACGTTGGAAATCGTTCAGAACCTGCTTGGCGACGGCAGTCAAATCGGGCTCACCTCCCTGAAATTTCATTGCTTCAAATGTCAACTTATAAAATCCAAAAATAGCAATCTCTCCTCATATTTCGCGTTGTTATTTCCCAAATATAATTTATTCTTAGGGTTGTTTTTATTTTCAAACAAATTTTTGACCTACCCTGAGAAGTCTGCCCTGTTTGAAGGCGATCATCTGTAGGAAATCTTCGATGTCTTTCCAGTCCGAAATGCCGTACGTTTTTTCGAGGTGCTCAGCCTTGACCTTGTCCAGGACGCCTTGGATGTGATTCTCGGGGTCTTTGACATTCTCAACTCGAACCTGAAAATATCTTCATTTTTTAGAAAATTCTTGTATCTTTGTTTTTTTCAGAAATTTTAATGTTGCCTCAACTCACCACTCCTTTTAGGATAATGTCGGTCTGAGTGTCGCCTTGCGGATAGACGACTCCAGGGCAGTCGATCAGGTAGATACGACGCATCAGCATCACATATTGCCATACCTGAAACAAAAATAAATCTAAAAATAAACAAATAATTCAAATTTAGAGAAAAAATATAGGGAGAATTCACTATAGAAATGTTTCCTTTGCGAAATATTCTTCAAGTTTTTTTTAATATTCAAGTCACCATAAAGATGGGCTTCAATCATTCTTCCAATCCGAATTATTCCAGAGGCAAAGATAAAAGATGAAATGTGATGCACACACACATATTTACAATCGCAATAAAAGTTCGCATTGCCAAGACTTTTTGCGTTGGAAAAGGAAAACGCAAAGAACAAAGAAACACAGGCAGACAGACAATTATCAAAAATGGAAAGAAAGATGAAAAAGAAACAGCTAATGCAATTAGAAGGGTCGATATTTTTAACTTGATTATATTTTTGCCTAACAATTGGAGAATATTAATTTTGCAATTGCAGAAATTAAAGAAAAGCGTATGGAAATTCTCATAAATTTCAGCGAATAGGTTATCCATTTTTGACGCAATTTAGAATTTTGAAAGTGACGATAAACACGTTCTGCGTACTCATTTATGAGTCATTTACCCATTCCTGATTATTGACCATTTTCAGACAAGAGTTGTATGACACACATGCGACATTTCTCATGGTGATATGATTATTTGGCAATCACCAAACAAATTTTTCAGTACAAATGACAATTTGAATTTCCGGAGCAGAAATGGAAGCAAGAATCAAAAAATGCCCAATAAAGAAATTCGTGAAAATGGGCTCCCTAGCCTGATCAAACAATTCCCTACTACTCACTTTTGTCTCCCCTGCCAATGGAGCAGTTTTGCAGACTTTCTTCTTCCTCAGCGTATTGACCAGAGAGGATTTGCCTACATTAGGGTAGCCGATGAAGCCGACGCTAATCTGCAAATGAGAATTATCTTTTAGGGAAGAATAATGATGAAACTCCGAAATTTATCATATTCTGTTCACAGATATTGTGAATTCGAAAAAAAAAAAATAGGAACCCTGTCTCGAGAATTTCTAAAAATCGAGCCAACTCCTAACATAATTGATTCGGATAAAAGAGAAAAGTTTGAGGAAAATAGAGAAAAACGACAAAATCAATGCCTATGAAAAAAACTGAAATGACAATGTGATAGAAGTCGAATTGAATTGAATTTTGAAGCATGACATAAAAATGGGGGGAGGAAATTTGGGAAAAGAAAACAGTTCAAATGGGAAATAGCTTAGAAAAAATAGAGAGCAAAAGAACGAAAAAGATAGTGCAGTGACTCAACAGCGCAATGCAAACGAAAGGAGGAATAAGGAAGAGTTGAAAAGAAGGAGAGGAGAAAGACAGAAAGGAATAATTATGATGAATAAAAGAAAGGATTTGCAATGTTACACAAGGAACAATGCGTTAGAATCGCTAATCATAGATGAAAGGTGATAAAAATCCTAGAAAATTTGCAAATTTATAAAGAAAGGAGGCTATTTGAATGGGGAGAAAGATTGCGTGTCTTTAGAATTTTAGAAAGCTTGTTCACTATTCAAATAATTTTGATTTTGATGATTGAATTCAACATTCATACCTGTTGTTTCTCCTTGTGCAATTTAGCGAACTGTCTGAGCAGGTTGATGAGCGCCCCCTTGCCGAACGAGTTTTGAATGGATGCATGGAAGGCAACTGTCGGCATTTCCTTCGAGAGCTCGGAGATCCATTTTCTCTGAAAATTCATTTTAACCAATTATCAGGAATAACATTTTATTCGAAATTCTTGTGATTTTTGCTTCGAAAGTCCATTTCCTCTTATGCTAATTTCATTTAGTGTAAAAATAACTAGACTGATCCGAGATTTCTAAATTATTCTCAAAGACATCGTTTTCATATCATTTACTTCAGTTCTTTCTTTTAAAAAAATCAATAAACCTACCGTAACCCAAGTGGGCACGAGATCGACCTTGTTGATGACGCAGACGAGGTGTTTGTGGGGCTTCTCCTTCTTCAAGAATTGCTCGACGTGCTTGCAGCGCGTGCCTTGGGGATCGCGTGCGTCCACCACTTGCACGATCACGTCGGAGGAATCGATTACCTGAAATTAGAATATTTCAACGAGTATATATTTTTAAATGCGCAAAACTTTGTTTTTATTATATTCTCATTTAGTATCCCTTCAGATTTAAATTTTGCCAGTTTCTGTACTATTCATTTTTTCTTATTTTTTGACGCTTAAAATTAAACTTTTTTTGAATATTTTATGATTTCAGAAATGGAGAAATTTCAAACCTTGTACAACTCTCCCCAGACTCGATGACTCTGTCCAGCCTTGAATAGGGGATTCGGGTTTTCGAAGCGCTCGATTTCCTCTTTCTCCAGGTCTCTGTCCTTGTTCGGCTCGTACTTATCTTCCCTTTCTTGAACATCAGCCACCAGGTCCTTAAAATAACAGAAAAATTATTTAGAAAATCTGACATCTTTTGAATATTTTCCAACCCTATTTTTTTATAAGAAAATCTTTGAACTTTCCAAAATTGAAAATTCTTCATTTTTACCTCGATGCTATTTGCGTTGAGTTTTGGTTTCTTCCTGAGTGCCTTCTTGCCGAACGTGTAGTCGAAACTCTCCGTGTCTGTCACGTGGACCCGCTTTTGCTAAAAAAATGATCATTCTTCCAAGATAATAAAATCAAAGGATCTCTAAACTGACTTTTATTAAATGTTTGAAAATCTGACCTTCCCCTTCTCCTGCAACAAAGAAATTGGCAGCTTGGTCTGTTTCATGACGACGTGAAAAGGGTCGTTCATGACTTTGCCCAGATTCTCCTGGAACTTCTGCAGACTCTCCTGGCCGACAATTCTGGTGTTGCCTAAAGTTTATCCACTTTTAAGCTTTCGGGTTTTTGTAGATTTCCATTTCCTTCTTTCAGGTAGATTTCAAGAAGAAAAACTAATTTACAAAAAAAAAAATCAACATTTTAATCAGAATTTCCCCCTACCGAACCACTTCCTGTTGGGCTCGACTCTAGCGACTGTTCCCGAGTTGAGCCATCCCTGGAACGGGGCCGCCTTCACGATTTTGCCCTTCTTGTTTCTGAACAATTCAAAATGAACATTTCTTCAACAAATTTTAGAACTCATTCAAAATTGAACATTTTAAAAAAGTGCGAATTTGCAAAAAAAAAAATTCAAGGTATTTCACAATCACCTGATCGGCTTGAAGTTCTTGTACATGAGCAGCCGATTGACCGTGGCTTTCGAGCGCTTGCTCTTGTCCGAGGCATCGCGGGGACGGTCTAAAAGGTATTTTTATCTTTTATAAAACCACCTCCACTCCCCTTTCCTTTCGTAAAATTCACTCCCTTTTCTTTTCCTAAAACAATTCCCCAAAAAGACTGCCCACCTTTCCAATATAAACTTGTCCATTTCAGGGTGAATTTTACAATTTTTACAGCAGAAAATTTTCGATTTTGTATTTCCATGATTTTTTTAACTCACGAGGATTCAGACTGTTGTTGGATCCCCTGAAGGTGTGCTTGTTCTTGACGTATCCATGGGTCGGTTTTATCTTCAATTTCGGGTTGACCTTTCCCTCCTTTCTCTGCTTCACCATTTTGGGCCCGTCGTTCTACCCTGAAATGGGGAAAATTAGAATAATCGATCGATAAAAGAACGAAAAATCGATAATTCGACGAGCGAGAAATACGTAGAGCCTATGTTCAGCGAGAGAGAGAGGAGAACGTGTAAAGAGCGACGAGACAACAACAGAATAGAAGTTTAGCATTACGTTTCATTTTATCTGGGCTTGGTGGAGTCTGGATTTTCTAAATTCCAAGTTCAGATTTTTTCAAATTCGAATCCACTAATTCTTTCTTCCAAATTTCGAAATATGCCCAATTTTTAGATCTCCAAAATTCGTCCAGTTTTCACTTGAATACACATTTTTCGCCTTTGAATAAAATTCCTGTCATTTTCAGCTTTTGAAAAGATGCGATTTGGTGTCTCCGTGCCCCTTCTGCTGGCCTTTCTGCCATTTCTACGAGCAGGTATCAGAATCATAAATCGTTCCGTTCTAGTAGGGTTAATGAAAATCTTAAATCGAACTCCGTTATTTCGAAATTCAAACTCAAACTCAACTCGCTAGAAAACTCGAGTTCAAAATTAAAAAAAAAAAAAAATTCGAAATCTCTAATCTGATTTTAACAAATCTAAGAATTTGATTTTAGATGACCCAGTGACGTGTGCGAGTGTGATCAAGTTGGCCAATAATAATGAGGGAGTTCGGCTACACAGTCACGACGTCAAGTACGGCAGTGGGTCGGGTCAGCAGTCCGTCACTGCCGTGAAAAACTCGGACGACGTCAATTCGCATTGGCAGATTTTCCCGGGTATGTCTTTTTTGACTCCCAAACACGATTACTCAAAAATGCATGACATTGCATTGGAAATCCCCTTGAAAAAGCGCATCTTTTCAATTTTGTAAATGCTACCTACTTTTATGAAAAGCGAGTGAACTTTAAAAAAAAAACGCATTATTAAATTTGAATTGAAACTTTTGTAAATTTCATTCCATTTTCTCAAAAAGATGGTGAATTTTACAAATTTCAAGAATTTGAATTTCCAGCCCTGAACGAGGAATGCAATCGGGGCGAGCCGATCAAATGCGGCCAGAAAATTCGACTGAAGCATCTCTCCACTGGCTGCTTCCTGCACAGCCATCATTTTCATGCACCCCTCACTAAGTATCATCAGGTACATTTTAGTCCATTCTTTTCAAGTTCATTTAAAATCTGAAATTTCACACATTTCGTGTCTAAAATAAATGTCACTTTTCTTTTTCAAAATTAACTGAATCTTAAAAAATTTATTTTTAATCAAAAGTAAAAATACAAACCGACCTGATAAATTCAAGCTGATTGATTGAATTCAATTTAGGAAGTCTCGTGTTTCGGAGGCGAATCCGACTCGGACACTGGAGACAACTGGAAGGTGGAGTGCGATGGCGAGGAGTGGACTGAGGAAGAGGTTGATATGTTCTTCAAAAATGACTAACTCTTCAATTTTAGGCGATTCAACTAAGACATATCGACACCAAAGTTTATTTGGCCGTTTCCGGGCAGCAGTTTGGTCGGCCTATTAATGGACAGAGAGAAGTGATTTCTTTTTGTAATTTTAAGAAAAAGATGTGATTATTCATTTTTTTTAAATACCTCATTTCAATATTTTTTCCTAAATCAACTTTTTTCCAAATCTGAAAATTATGCAAGTGATTAAGTGAAAAATATCTGTATTGAATTCTTGCAGGTGGCTGGAACCGAGGGCAAAACGAATGGAGGCTATTGGAAAGCGGCAGAGGGCATTTACATGGGTGCTTCCGACAAAAGTGAACACTAAGGACTAGATTCTATTGACATCTATGCTATGCAACCACTACAAAATGCTAATTCATCTTAAAATCAGATCTAGGGAGGACTTTAGTCAGAATGGTCATGCGACCTATCCTTCGTACATTTTTTAATCAGACTCAAATGCCCCCTAGATCTGCTCAAAACGCTTGCCAACTGTGATAATCAAGCAACACAGGCCAAACAACTCTGGGTATTTGCAATCTAGCGACAAGCTTTCATAGGTTTCTTGGAAAGTTCATCCGTTCTTTTTATCAGAAATTTTACCTCGAAATTTGATGATCTTTCCAAGAAACCACCTTCATCGTTTTATAGGATTTGTAAATTATTGTTTATTCAAAATGAATAAAAGATTCTTTTGAAATTATTAATTGTTGAAATCCTATGGAGATCACAACCGACTTGATTCTGACACTTGCATTTAAACTCATCCAATTTCAGAGCTATCTGTAAGATTGGTATTGACGGTCTTATCAACGATAAATAATAACTTAGGAGAAATTCCATAATTGAGAGAACCAAATAGTTCGAACGAAAAATAGAAAACACAAAGTAAAATTGAAAATTCGCTGGAACCACCTTACCAAATCGCAAAAATTTCCAATTTTCAGAATTTTCGAACCAAATGATCTTGTCGACGTTGAAGATATTTATAATTAGTATAATTAAATTATGAAGGCTTTAATTTGAATGCTTAAGTAACGAATCAAACAAGTTTATTCATTCATTTCTATATAAAATAGTCAACGAAAAATTACCTGACGGTATTGGTTAATACCGCTTCATAGTTAGATGCTTTATGAGGCGGTATGAGGAGATTTAGCGCCCGGTAATTTTTTCGCTGAGAACTTTTCTCAATTTTTATTCTTTCTGTCATTTCGTTGGAGATAAACTACCAAACCCTTATCTTCTTCTTTAGTTGTCTTTTATTAATGTCTCTAGATTTAGAAGTTTTTAAGAGATGAGTTTTAATCTTGAAATCTTCATTTCATTAACCTGATTTTCAACGAAAATTACCCATGCAATTATTGTGCGTAAATTCACACCTATCCTTTTTTATTTTCTTTTTCGCAGGCAGGGAGAGAAAGTGCAGAGGAGAGCGCAAAACATATGCTGCGTTCTGTCTCCGAACTAAGAAACGAGAAGGAAAAAAGAAGATGAGAGTATAAAAGCGAGAGTCCGAAATTGGGACGATGGCATTTCTGAATTTTCTAGTTCACGTACGGATACCAATATCTCTGCCTAAATTTAGGTGAATTGATTATCATTAGTTTATCAATTTCTTTCATTGATATTGTGTTCACGTGTGACGTTCGGTAAATATTCCTCTTGCTCTGTAGTAATCATATTTGTGTTCGTTTTACACGCACAAACAGAAATTGGGATCCGCAAAATATGCGATTTTCTCTAGCTTCCTTCGATTTCGATCTCTTTCTAGCGCCGCAGAGATGTCTGGACTCTGGAAGCTCCTGTGGAGAATCATTGTCTCGGTGTTTCGCTTAACGCCCATCAAAAAGAAATCCATTATGGAGATCAACGCACTGATAACAGTAAGACATTTTTGCATTTCGGTGAATATATTCTTAATATTGATAGGACTAGCCTTCACCCGGCCGATTCGCAAAAGTGCAAAACAGTGATGTTTGCGGTACGATGCGCGAAATTTTTTGACCTTGTGGCGCGGTGCGCCATTTTACTGCACCGTCAATATCTCTGGTGCAAACCAAAGACAATATCAAAACAAAACAACACGAACACTAAAAACAAAATTTTTAAATTACCATACATTACATTTCTCATTTTCATGTTCATACTCTCTCGCATCATCAAAATTTTTAATTTTATAGCTCTTCCCTCCTGAAAATCCATCAAACCATAAAACTAAAGCTATCCAATTTAAAAATAGCATTAATCATTTTAAATATTTCTTTGTCATCATTCAATTATCCCATTGATGTCATTTTCTAAAACTCTTCAAAAATTTTTCAAAAAACTTCAAATTCCTTTTCATCCATAAAATACAAAAAAAGAATCGACTCACAAAGGAGAAATCATTTCTAATAAGAACAATTGTCCAATTATCTCATCAAACCCAAACAAAATCTATATGGTGCACACCGTGAGGAAATTGCACATCTTTTGGTGCAAACCCCATCTCAATTGGATGATCACTTCTCTAGATATAAGTGTGCACAAACAAACTCATGGGGATTACTAAAGAGGAGTGTGTATCCTTATCCACCAAACTATATCTTTATCCATCGAAAACTATCCTTATCCACCAGACATTATATGGGAAAAAATGATTATTTCTCACAGAACTTGAAGTATTTGCATATATTTCACACTCCTGAACCCACAATTTTGTCCTATTCATGCATATTTAAAATTTTTGATTACAAAACCATTGCTTGTATTATTATTTTATTGAAAAAGAAGAGAGAAGACAGTAACTCGGAAATTATGATCTAACATCAAAATGATAAAAATCGTCGAATTGTGTTATTGTAGTTAATATTCTAACGTCGCGACATTTTCTTTAAATGCACTATTATCTTTTCTTATGAGACCACCTTTCAACATATCGTGGTTATTCCATGGCTATTTTAGTCCACTAAATGCGACTCCAATCATATTTAGACTTTTTTATATGAATTCTTGATAATTTTGAAGTTTCTGAATGTTTAGTGGATAAATACACACTAGAAATAACTTTGGTGGATAAGGATAGTTTTCGGTGGATAACGACCGCCCTCCCTAAAGAGTAGATATTCGATGAATAAACAAATCATTAGGAAGTTTATTATATCGAGTTCAACCATGTCATTAAGAAACTCAAGCAGCATCGCGAGAAATTAGAAGCTAGAATCGTCTGCAAGGAGCGAGAGATTCAGCAGAAACAGTAAGCCGACTTACAACAATGTTAATACTCATAATGGTGATTATTTAAGGGAGGAACGGCACGCGAGAGAGAGATTGCTTATTCAGGCTGATCTGAGGCACTTTCAGAAACGTCTAGATGAGATTAACGCAATGGTAAAGAGGATAGTAAAATTCTATAGACAAACACATTCAAATTCAGCTGTCCGATCTGGAAAGGAAGAAGCTCAGTCTCAAAATCAACCCTGATCTCAAGGAAGCCGCCAAGACTTTGGAGGATGCTGGAAAGGTATCCACAAATCTGATTTTCCATATTTCTAAGAATATTTCAAAATTTCTTTCATCAGAGAAATGGAGGACGTTCTCGAGAGATTAGAAAGATCGCGTTATCAAATATTAATTTGCGATATTTCAACATTTTCATCAAAATACACGTTTAGTTACTTGTGTCACTCAATCTCATCGAAGAAAACGGTGAGCATGAGAACGATGAACCGATCATTGACAACAACGACGTGAACTTCCCGGGCATTCCCGAACACGTAGTTGGTGAGGAGAACTTTTATCCCGAGGAACCAGTGCCCCGCGCAGTCGACGTTCTTCTTGAGCTATAAGTTTGTTGTCAGAAATGTCGACAATAGTTTCTTTTAGTAGCGCTAGAAATATTTTATCGTCAAATTTATTACATATTGGGTATCTTATCACTTCTAAGTTCTCATGATTCTTCAAATAAGTGCCAATGTTTATTCAGAAACATGTTAGAATATTCTAAAACATCCCAAGTTTCCTAGTCTTTTTAGAGTTTGGATTTTACCCGGGTAACTTTCATCCATTCCGGTCAGTTTTGCCTTTTCGAAACTCGTATTTTATGAATAAATGTATTTTGTGTACGTGTCAAATGTGCAAGTGAAAAATTAGCATAGATTATGAGCAGTGAAATCATTAACCAACTTCCATAAATTTGGACCTCGATCTGCGTGCTTATGACGATGGATGGGATGAAAGACTCGATTTTATTAATCCGGCAGAAAAAACTGCCTAAATTCTCAAAGATTTTATGAATATCAATATACTTGACTAGGCAACATCAATTGGGTGCACACTTTCTCATCAGTTGACAAATTATCCTAAATTATATGCAGTCAATTGTTTGTTCCTTTAGAATGATTCTCAAAATATCAAAAGTCTTTTTTTGTAAATCAGTATATCTAAAAAAAACTTTCTTTGTTCTTTTCTTACCGAAATTAGGATTCTGAGCTTATTTTAGGTACATATAATTTCTTCAATTTTTTTTGATTAATTTAGGATATAGAATATATTTTATGTTATTCTTAGAAACAAACAATGAAAACCCAGTTCTCAATGCTAGGGTCCTCTAGGTGGACGAACTTCACAAGTAGCTCTAAAGTCTATTCATTCCTTTCTCTTTCCTCGAAGAAATTGTCCACTTTTTATCACGAGCTTAGTTATTAATGACCAGTACTTATCACTGATAAGCGCAATGGTTTATGTGTTTTATAATATTTAGAACATTTATGTCTTTAGCACGCTTACTATGACATGCAGAGTCATAAGTGCGTTCAGCAAAAAGTGCCTAAATTCCAAAGAAGAAGTACGAGAGATAAGAACACTCCAATTTAGAAAAGATCTAAAAACCTGCGTATAAAAGAGCGAGAGATTGTTTAAGGTGTCTCGCTGTCAGACTTTCTAGTTGACGTACGGATAATGATATCTCGGCCTAAATTTAGGCGAACTGATTTATTTTATTTTGAGGATTTTGTTGCATTTCTTTTATCTTCTTATTTTGTGAAACTGGCACTTCGTTGGGGATAAACTATCAAAACCTTGTCTTCTTTTTTATTGTCTTTTATCATTGTACATTTCATTAATGTATTTCTAAATTAAAATTTTTTTAAGAAATGAGTTTTAATCTTGAAATCTTTAGTTTCATTTGTTCATTGACTTGATTTTCAACGAAAATTATCTATGCAATCATTATGCGTAACTTTTTGAAATGTACTTTTTTATTTCAATTGATGCATCTATTTTTTCTATTCGAAATGCGATTTTTTAATCACTCTTTCGTAATCTCTCATTATTTCTTCCCGTTTTCTGCAGGTAAAAAAAACCAGGAATGAGAAAGGGAAAAGACGCAGAAGAGAAGAGAGAGAGAGTGCAGAAAGAGAAGAGAACATATAGACAAACATACAAACAGATGAGATGGTCAAAAGAGCTAAAAAAAAGTAGGGTTGAACGAAAAGAGTGGCAATTTTGGCTCAATTCTGAGATTTAACTTATTTTTTTCTCTAAAAATCTTTCAACTCAACAGTATTTCAATTAGATTAACAACGCCACTCGTCTACTTTTTTTTCTCGTTTCTCATTTGATTTGAACGTTATTTGTACGATTTTTTGTGTCTACGAATAGATTTTGAGTCCACGAAATATACGACTTTCTTTAGCTTCCTTCGACTTCAATCACTTTCTGGGGTCGCAGAAATGTGTGGACTCATCACCTCAGTGTTTCGCTTCAGGCCTACCAGAAGGGAGTCCATTATGGAGATCAACGCACTGATAACGGTAAGACATTATTTTTCGCATTTCGGTGAATATATTCTTGGTATTGATAGGATATTTGATGAATAAACATCATTAGGAATTTATTATATCGAAATTAATCATATCATTAAGAAACTCAAGCAACATCGCGAGAAGTTGGACGTTAGAATCGTCTACAAAGAACGAGAGATTCAACAGAAGCCGTAGGGCGATTTACAGTAAAGTTATGCTCGTAATGCTGATTATTTAAGGGAGGAACGGCACGCGAGAGAGAGATTGCTTATTCAGGCTGATCTGCGCCACTTTCAGAAACGTCTAGATGAGATTAACGCAATGGTAAAGAGGATAGTAAAATTCTATAGACAAACACATTCAAATTCAGCTGTCCGATCTGGAAAGGAACAAGCTCAGTCTCAAAATCAACCCTGGCCTTAAGGAAGCCGCCAAGACTTTGGAGGACGCTGGAAGGGTATTCACAAATCTGATTTTCCAAATTTCTTCCATCAGAGAAATGGAGGACGTTCTTGAGAGATTAGAAAGATCACGTTATCAAATATTAATTTGCGATATTTCAACATGTTCATCAAAATACACGTTTAGTTACTTGTGTCACTCAATCTCATCGAAGAAAACGGTGAGCATGAGAACGATGAACCGATCATTGACAACAACGACGTGAACTTCCCGGGCATTCCCGGACACGCAGTTGGTGAGGAGGACCCTCATCCCGGGGAGGCAGTGCCCCGCGCAGTCGACGTTCTTATTGAGCCATAAGTTCGATGTCGGAAATGTCGACAATAATTTCTTTTAGAGTGCTCGAAATATTTTATTATCAAATTTATTACATATTGGGTACTCTATCACTTATAAACTCATGATTGCTCAAATAAGTGCCAATGTTTATTCTGAAACATATCAAGGTATTCTAAAACACGCCAGCAACGTGTCTAGTCCTTCTGCATCTTGAACGTTTTCCGGATTCTCTTATCTTATACCATTTCCATTCCGATGTCTTTGTTCAATCTTATTTTTGATAATAAAGTTTTTGATGAGGATTACATGTACATGTGTAAAGTACCGCTATTGCTTGGTCCATATTCAAAGAGTGGGTACGAGTTTAGAGAGAAAGAAAGCGAACAAACTGTTTTCCTACTTTCTCTTATTGCAAAATTTTTCTCTCGTTGGCTTAAAATAAAAATGACTATACCTCATATTGCACTCACTTTTTGGATGAAACTATCAATATTAACAGTCGATATTCACAAAGAAAATATTAAGCTTTAAATTTTCTCGAATTCATATCAATGTATCCAATCTGTAGTTAATAGTTTAAAACTCTGAATCAAAATCTGAACCATGAAATTAAAATGTTTTACTTGTCAGTCTCTACGACTCTCTTCCAAGTCAGAGCCCCAGAGAAGCAAAGAAGCTAGAAAGAGTTAGGGCATTAAGTGTATGATAATCTCACTACACAGTAATTGCATATCTATCCTTAGATATCTCACCCCGATCTCTATAAATACCCTCAAACTGTTATTAATAAACGTTTTCGTGCTCATCAACTGTATTCACCTTCCTTACACACAGCACATACTCCTCTACAGCCTTCCGGGGTCAGACAGAACTCAACTGAAAGACAATGTGATCTTGATGATGTCCCATCAATATTGATCACCTCGAGGGGTGTACAGACTATGAGAGACTACCGAGAAGGAGAGAGCTTAGAGAAATTAAGAAAAAAGCAGAAAAATATGGAAAATTGGCAGAATTCCCAACGAATTCGAAAAGGTATGGTGCGATCTTGAGATGTCTAATCAATATACTGACCCGCCTCTGGGGTGTACAGACTATGCGAAACTGAGAGATTATGAGAAACTAACAAATACTATCAGAGACTATTGAGAAGGAGGAGAGCGAAGAGAACGAAAAGAGGAAAGAGAGTAAAAAAAGGCAAACTTTTAGGCTTTTCTTGCCCATATTTAGAAAATTCGAGGGTTGGACGAAAATAATGGTAGTTTTTGGTTCAATTTCGAGATTTTAACTTATTCTTTTCCACTAACAATCTTTCAACTCAGCCACATTTCAATTAGGTTAACAACATCCCTCATCCACTTTACTTTTTCCTCGTTTCTCATTTGATTTGAACGTTATTCGCACGATTTTTTGTGTCTACGAATAGATTTTGAATCCGCGAAATATACGACTTTCTTTAGCTTCCTTCGGTTTCGATCTCTTTCTAGCGCCGCAGAGATGTCTGGACTCTGGAAGTTCCTGTGGAGAATCATTGTCTCGGTGTTTCGCTTAACACTCACCAGAAGGGAGTCCATTATGAAGATCGACGCACTGATAACGGTGAGACATTATTTTTCACATTTCGGTGAATATATTCTTGGTATTGATAGGATATTTGATGAATAAACATCATTAGGAATTTATTATATCGAAATTAATCATATCATTAAGAAACTCAAGCAACATCGCGAGAAGTTGGACGTTAGAATCGTCTACAAAGAACGAGAGATTCAACAGAAGCCGTAGGGCGATTTACAGTAAAGTTATGCTCGTAATGCTGATTATTTAAGGGAGGAACGGCACGCGAGAGAGAGATTGCTTATTCAGGCTGATCTGCGCCACTTTCAGAAGCGTCTGGATGGGATCAACGCGACGGTAACGAGGATAGTAAACTTCTGTAGACATACATTCAAATTCAGCTGTCCGATCTGGAAAGGAACAAGCTCAGTCTCAAAATCAACCCTGACCTCAAGAAAGCCGCTAAGACTTTGGAGGACGCTGGAAGGGTATCCATAAATCTGATTTTCCACATTTCTACGAATATTTCCCAATTTCTTCCATCAGAGAAATGGAGGACGTTCTCGAGATATTAGAAAGATCGCGTTATCAAATATTAATTTGCGATATTTCAACATGTTCATCAAAATACACGTTTAGTTACTTGTGTCACTCAATCTCATCGAAGAAAACGATGAACTGATCATTGACAACAACGACGTGAATTTCCTGCGCATTCCCGAACACGCAGTTGGTGAGGAGAACTTTTATCCCGAGGAGCCATTGCCCCGCGCAGTCGGCATTCTTCTTGAGTAGCATCACTTATAAACTCTCATGATTCTTCAAATAAGTGCCAATATGTTTATTCAAAAACATATCAGGGTATTCTAAAACACTCCAAGTTCTTGTCTAGTCTTCCTCGCGTTTGGTTTTACCCGGGTAACTTTCATCCATTTCGATCAATCTTGCCTTTTCAAAATTTCTATTTTATGAATAAATTTGTTGTTACGTGTCAAATGTGCAAATGGAAAATTAGCAGACTATGGCAGAGAATCATTAGCCAACTTCCATAAATTTGTAGCTCGATAAAATCTTTCAATTGTGAAAACTCCTTAAACTATACACGGTCCTTTTCCTTTCGATATCTTTCCTAAATCAACTTTTTTTCGAAATCTGAAAATTGTTGTGCGAGTGATTAAGTGAAAAATATCTGTATTGAATTCTTGCAGGTGGCTGGAACCGAGGGTAAAACGAATGGAGGCTATTGGAAAGCGGCAGAGGGCATTTACATGGGTGCTTCTGACAAAAGTGAGCACTAAGGACTAGATTCTATTGACATCCATGCTATACAAACTACTACAAAATGCTAATTCATCTTAAAATCTGATGATCTTTCCAAGAAACCACCTTCATCATTTATAGGATTTGTAAATTATTGTTTATTCAAGATGAATAAAGATTCTTCTGAAACTACTAAATTGTCGAAATCCTATTGGAGATCACAACCGACTTGATTCTGACACTTGCATTTAAACTCATCCAATTTCAGAGCTATTTGTAAGATTTCTATTCACGGTCTTATCAACAATAAATAATAACTTTGGAGAATTTCAAAATCCGGGGACCGAATAATTCGAACGAAAAATAGAAAACGCAAAATAAAATTGAAATTCGCCGGAACCACTTTACAAATAATAAAAAATTCAAATTTTCAGAATTTTAGAACCAAATGATCTTGTCGACGCTGAAAATATCTATAATTAGCATAATAAAATTATGAAGGCTTTTAATTTTAATGCTTAAATAACTAATCAAAAAAGTTTATTCATTCATTTCGATATAAAATAGTCAACGAAAAATTACCTGACGGTATTGGTTAATACCGCTTCATAGTTAGATGCTTTATGAGGCGGTATGAGGAGATTTAGCGCCCGGTAATTTTTTCGCTGAGAACTTTTCTCAATTTTTATTCTTTCTGTCATTTCGTTGGAGATAAACTACCAAACCCTTATCTTCTTCTTTAGTTGTCTTTTATTAATGTCTCTAGATTTAGAAGTTTTTAAGAGATGAGTTTTAATCTTGAAATCTTCATTTCATTAACCTGATTTTCAACGAAAATTACCCATGCAATTATTGTGCGTAAATTCACACCTATCCTTTTTTATTTTCTTTTTCGCAGGCAGGGAGAGAAAGTGCAGAGGAGAGCGCAAAACATATGCTGCGTTCTGTCTCCGAACTAAGAAACGAGAAGGAAAAAAGAAGATGAGAGTATAAAAGCGAGAGTCCGAAATTGGGACGATGGCATTTCTGAATTTTCTAGTTCACGTACGGATACCAATATCTCTGCCTAAATTTAGGTGAATTGATTATCATTAGTTTATCAATTTCTTTCATTGATATTGTGTTCACGTGTGACGTTCGGTAAATATTCCTCTTGCTCTGTAGTAATCATATTTGTGTTCGTTTTACACGCACAAACAGAAATTGGGATCCGCAAAATATGCGATTTTCTCTAGCTTCCTTCGATTTCGATCTCTTTCTAGCGCCGCAGAGATGTCTGGACTCTGGAAGCTCCTGTGGAGAATCATTGTCTCGGTGTTTCGCTTAACGCCCATCAAAAAGAAATCCATTATGGAGATCAACGCACTGATAACAGTAAGACATTTTTGCATTTCGGTGAATATATTCTTAATATTGATAGGACTAGCCTTCACCCGGCCGATTCGCAAAAGTGCAAAACAGTGATGTTTGCGGTACGATGCGCGAAATTTTTTGACCTTGTGGCGCGGTGCGCCATTTTACTGCACCGTCAATATCTCTGGTGCAAACCAAAGACAATATCAAAACAAAACAACACGAACACTAAAAACAAAATTTTTAAATTACCATACATTACATTTCTCATTTTCATGTTCATACTCTCTCGCATCATCAAAATTTTTAATTTTATAGCTCTTCCCTCCTGAAAATCCATCAAACCATAAAACTAAAGCTATCCAATTTAAAAATAGCATTAATCATTTTAAATATTTCTTTGTCATCATTCAATTATCCCATTGATGTCATTTTCTAAAACTCTTCAAAAATTTTTCAAAAAACTTCAAATTCCTTTTCATCCATAAAATACAAAAAAAGAATCGACTCACAAAGGAGAAATCATTTCTAATAAGAACAATTGTCCAATTATCTCATCAAACCCAAACAAAATCTATATGGTGCACACCGTGAGGAAATTGCACATCTTTTGGTGCAAACCCCATCTCAATTGGATGATCACATCTCCAGATATAAGCGTGCACAAACAAACAGACAAACACACTCATGGGGATTACTAAAGAGGAGTGTGTATCCTTATCCACCAGACATTATATGAGAAAAAATGATTATTTCTCACAGAACTTGAAGTACTTGCATATATTTCACACTCCTGAACCCACAATTTGGTCTATTCATGCATATTTTTAATTTTTGATTACAAAACCATTGCTTGTATTATTATTTTATTGAAAAAGAAGAGAGAAGACAGTAACTCGGAAATTATGATCTAACATCAAAATGATAAAAATCGTCGAATTGTGTTATTGTAGTTAATATTCTAACGTCGCGACATTTTCTTTAAATGCACTATTATCTTTTCTTATGAGACCACCTTTCAACATATCGTGGTTATTCCATGGCTATTTTAGTCCACTAAATGCGACTCCAATCATATTTAGACTTTTTTATATGAATTCTTGATAATTTTGAAGTTTCTGAATGTTTAGTGGATAAATACACACTAGAAATAACTTTGGTGGATAAGGATAGTTTTCGGTGGATAACGACCGCCCTCCCTAAAGAGTAGATATTCGATGAATAAACAAATCATTAGGAAGTTTATTATATCGAGTTCAACCATGTCATTAAGAAACTCAAGCAGCATCGCGAGAAATTAGAAGCTAGAATCGTCTGCAAGGAGCGAGAGATTCAGCAGAAACAGTAAGCCGACTTACAACAATGTTAATACTCATAATGGTGATTATTTAAGGGAGGAACGGCACGCGAGAGAGAGATTGCTTATTCAGGCTGATCTGAGGCACTTTCAGAAACGTCTAGATGAGATTAACGCAATGGTAAAGAGGATAGTAAAATTCTATAGACAAACACATTCAAATTCAGCTGTCCGATCTGGAAAGGAAGAAGCTCAGTCTCAAAATCAACCCTGATCTCAAGGAAGCCGCCAAGACTTTGGAGGATGCTGGAAAGGTATTCACAAATCTGATTTTCCATATTTCTAAGAATATTTCAAAATTTCTTTCATCAGAGAAATGGAGGACGTTCTCGAGAGATTAGAAAGATCGCGTTATCAAATATTAATTTGCGATATTTCAACATTTTCATCAAAATACACGTTTAGTTACTTGTGTCACTCAATATCATCGAAGAAAACGATGAACTGATCATTGACAACAACGACGTGAACTTCCCGGGCATTCCCGAACACCCAGTTGGTGAGGAGAACTTTTATCCCGAGGAACCAGTGCCCCGCGCAGTCGACGTTCTTCTTGAGCTATAAATTTGACGTCAGAAATGTCGACAATAGTTTCTTTTAGTAGCGCTAGAAATATTTTATCGTCAAATTTATTACATATTGGGTATCTTATCACTTCTAAGTTCTCATGATTCTTCAAATAAGTGCCAATGTTTATTCAGAAACATGTTAGAATATTCTAAAACATCCCAAGTTTCCTAGTCTTTTTAGAGTTTGGATTTTACCCGGGTAACTTTCATCCATTCCGGTCAGTTTTGCCTTTTCGAAACTCGTATTTTATGAATAAATTTTTTTGTTACATGTCAAATATGTAAGTGGAAAATTAGCATAGATTATGAGCAGAGAAATCATTAGCCAACTTCCATAAATTTGGACCTAAATCTGCGTGCTTATGACGATGGATGGGATGAAAGACTCGATCTTATCAATCTGGAAGAAAAATCTACCCAAATTCTCAAAGACTATGGAATTCAATATACTTGATTAGTCAGCATCAATTGACAAATTATCCTAAATTATGTGCAGTCAGTTGTTTGTTCCTTTAGATCTTTCATATTCTGCGAATCATTCTATTTTTTTTTTGTAAATCAGTATATCTAAAAAAAACTTTCTTTGTTCTTTTCTTACCGAAATTAGGATTCTGAGCTTATTTTAGGTACATATAATTTCTTCAATTTTTTTTGATTAATTTAGGATATAGAATATATTTTATGTTATTCTTAGAAACAAACAATGAAAACCCATAGTTCTCAATGCTAGGGTCCTCTAGGGGAGATGAACGTCACGAGTAGCCTCTAATGTCTATTCACTCTTTTTCCCCCACTCACAGAAATATTGCATATTTTTCATCACTGAAAATAATTAGTTATCAATAAATATTTCCATCACTGATAAGACATTAAGTACCACTTATCTGATTCAGTTAATATCATTTCTTCTAGCACATTGACACATACATGTATGCAAATATGACCACTGGAAAACGTGCAACGCAAGTATAAGTTTAAAAGGAGAAACACATGATAACAAGAACATTAAAATGTAGAATGTAGATAAGGAGGGGTATAAAAAGAGTTCAAATTGGCGACAGTCCCATCGGCAAACTGATTTATTCTATCTCGAGGATTTTGTTACATTTCTTGTATCTTCTTATCTTGTGAAACTGATGTTAGTGAGAAAACCAAAATTTTCAAGAATACGACCTATTTATCCTGTCACAATTCCTTATATTACCGGTCAAACTGCCATTTCGTTGGGGATAAACTATCATAATCTTGTCGTCTTTTCTTTTATCTTTGTACATTTCATGTTTCTAAATTTAGAAGTTTTTTTTTTAAGAAATGAATTTTAATCTTGAAATTTTCAGTTTCATTTGTTCATTAGCTTGGTTTTCAACGGAAATGATCCATTCAATCACTGTGAGTGACTTTGAAGTATAAATTTCTTTATTTCAACTTATTCATCTATTTTCTCTGTACAAAGTTCATGGTCTGAGTAATACAACTGCTCCACCTCTCTGATTTCATCGTTCATTTGTTTTATCAGCAATGATTAATATCATTTTTGATTATTTTCTCCTTTTCTGCGGGCAAAGGAAAGAGCGCAAAGAAAACGATAAAATTGGCACGTTTTCAGTCTATGCCTTTACACTCGCTTTTAAAGGTACTGGCCCCTCGATTTCTCGATGACCACTTTTCAATGCATTATTACCTATCGAATACTAGCCTTATCGGGGATTAGAAGACAAGCTGATAAGTCCTACCAGTAATTCAAACGAGAAAAGAAAACAAAGAATACGAACATTTTTCTCTACGTGTATTAGCATAAAGGTTTGAAAAAGGCTGGGATAATTTTATATAGGCTAGGAAAATGACGGAATAAGTTTGAGCGTTTTGTTGGGCGGGCACTATGACCAGTCGCCGTTCTATAAAAGAGCAAGAGTCCGAGATTGGCGACGGTACCATTGCCAAATGTTCTAGTCGACGTACGGATAAAGCGATATTTCGGCCTAAATCTAGGCGAACTGATTTATTTTATCTCGAGGATTTTGTTGCATTTCTTTTATCTTCTTATTCTGTGAAACTCTCCATACGCGTTAACAAAATGATTTGCAATCGTATTCTTGAAACTGGAGCGAGTGAGGAAAGCAAATTTTTCAAGAGTACAGCCTGTTTCTCTTGTCACAATTCCTGATATTACCGGTCAAACTACCATTTCGTTGGGGATAAACTATCAAAACCTTGTCGTCTTTTCTTTGATTGTCTTTTATCTTTGGACATTTCATAAATGTTTCTAAATTTAGGTTTCTTTTTTAATAACTAAGTTTAAATCTTGAAATTTTCAGTTTCATTTACTCATTAGCTTGATTTTCAGCGAAAATTATCCATGCAATCACTGCGTAACTTTGACATATTAAATTCTTTATTTCAATACGCACCTCTTTTCTCTATGCGAAACTTCTTTCATGAATCACTTCTCAAACAACCCTTTTCCTCTTATTTTTACTTAATGAAAAGTAAATAATGAACAGAGAAATGAGCACAGTAAGTCAGTCAGTCATTTTATTGCCTCTAGGCTTATATTCTGATCAGACTGTTGTGGGTGGGGCGTGTGAATAAAATAAAAAGGGCATAAAAGTTTGATTGAAATTGAAAATTTTCGGTTCAATTTTGAGATTTCTTATTTTTTCTCTAAAAATCTTTCAACTCAACAGAATTTCAATTAGATTAACAACATCCCTCGTCTACTTGACTTTTTTCTCGTTTCTCAATTGATTTGAACGTTAGTTACACGATTTTTTGTGTCTACGAATAGATTTTGAATCCGTGAAATATACGACTTTCTTTAGCTTCTTTCGGCTTCGAGCTCTTTCTGGAGTCGCAGAAATGTGTTGCGGACTCTTGGAGCTCCTGTGGAGAATCATTGTCTCGGTGTTTCGCCTAGCGCTCACCAAAGAGGAGTCCATTATGGAGATCGACGCACTGATAATGGTGAGACATTATTTTTCCACATTTTTACGAATATTTCCAAATTTCTTCCATCAGAGAAATGGAGGACGTTCTCGAGAGATTAGAAAGATCGAGTTATCAAATATTAATTTTCGATATTTCAACATGTTCATCAAAATACACGTTTAGTTACTTGTGTCGCTCAATCTTATCGAAGAAAACGGTGAGCATGAGAACGACGAACCGATCTTTGACGACTTTGACAACTTGATCTTCCCCGATGTTCCTGAACACCGAGTTGGTGAACACCCAGTTGGTGAGAACTTCCATCCCGAGGACCCAGTGCCCCCGCCGCGCATCAGCGTTCTTCCTGAGCTCATAAGTTCGATGTCGGAAGTGCCAATAATTATTTATTTTAGCAGCGCTAGAAACATTTAGCCGTCATAATTTATTGCATTTTATTAGTTCTTTTATCTTTTTATCTTGTGAAACTTGCCATACGAGTCAACAGAATGATCTGTAATCATATTTCTGAAACTGGCACTAATAAGTAACATTTTCAAGAATACAACCCATTTGTCTTGTCAAAATTTTCGATATTACTGGTGAAATTTGAAATGATCTTGCTAGTCCAAGGTGCCTTGAATAGGATTTGAGATAATATGATATGATTGTTCATTATAACGATATCAATCAGGGTAATCTAAAATAAGTCAAGCTAAGTTGTCCAGTCTTCCTCACTTTAGGCTTTACCCGGGTAACTCATCCATACCAGGTCACAATTTTGCCTTTCAAAGCTTTATTTCTATGAATAAATATATTGTGTACGTGTCAAATATGCAAATGAAAATTAGCATAGATTATGAACAGAAAATCATTAGCCGACCTCCATAAATTTGTAGCTCGATAAAATCTTTCAATTGTGAAAACTCCTTAAACTATACACGGTCCTTTTCCTTCCGATATCTTTCCTAAATCACTTTCTTTCGAAATCTGAGAATTGTTGTGCGAGTGATTAAGTGAACAAAATATGTGCTTAATCCTTGTAGGCGATTGAAACTGAGGGCAAAACGAATGGAAGTTATTGGAAAGCAGCAGAGGGCATTTACATGGGTGCTTCCGACAAAAGTGAACACTAAGGACTAGATTCTATTGACATCTATGCTATGCAACCACTACAAAATGCTAATTCATCTTAAAATCAGATCTAGGGAGGACTTTAGTCAGAATAATCATACGACCTATTCTCCGTACATTTTTTTTAAAATCAGACTCAGATGCCCCCTAGATCTGCTCAAAACGCTTGCCAACTGTGATAATCAAGCAACACAGGCCAAACAACTCTGGGTATTTGCAATCTAGCGACAAGCTTTCATAGGTTTCTTGGAAAGTTCATCCGTTTTATTTTTACCTCAAAATTTGATGACCTTTCCAAGAAACCACCTTCATCGTTTTATAGGATTTGTAAATTATTGTTTATTCAAAATGGATAAAGGATTCTTCTGAAATGACTAAATTGTTGAAATCCTATTGGAGATCACAACCGACTTTATTCTGACACTTGCATTTAAATTCATCCAATTCCAGAGCTATCTGTAAGATTGACATTATCTAACCGTAGATTAATCTTGTAAATCTCATTCTTTTTCCGATAAAATTATGGAAACGGGAAATTTTACCTTTCTACGAATTCACCAGGGTCTCAGGTTCGACTTGTCACTGAGATGCGATGCATCGCTGCTGTAGTCGTGCTTGAATTGGCCGGGTCCTGTTTGAGTCCACTAAAAATTATACTTTATAGTCGATTTCGAAGTTATAGTTCATTTTGAGCCTAGTTTTGTTTCTATTTTTATACCTGCGAAACCGTCGCTTGTCCGACATATTTGAAATCGTCGTTGAGCACTTCGTGAATCGACCCGATTGAAGCGCCGTGTCCAATCAAGACCAGATTTCCTAAAAATGATATTTATTTTAGGTGAAATTTTATGATTCCCTCTAGATTTATCTTTCCAAGAAAGCTGTATAGAAGAGATAGATGAAAACAGTGTTCTACAAAGTCAGTTAGAGTTGAGAAGAAAACATCACAAAAAAATTTGATTCATTCTCATTTTATACCTTCATATTTCTCCGTGAGTCTATTCAGTGTTTGCTTCAGACGAGGAACGCAGGCGTCATCTCCGTAGCCCTCTTTAGGCATTGTGTGCTAAATTTTTTTTCTCAAAAAATTAATAAATAATTTTACCTTAGAATACACGGGAACATAGTCCAAGTCTATCGTTTCGAATTTCTCCGCCAGTTTTTCTGCATCCCAGAAACTCGGGGGAGATTCGCAGAGATACAGAGCTTCACACAGACCGGGTTCAGGCTGAAATTTTAATTTTTGAGAAATTATTTCTCTTCAACTTCCTAACCTTTACATCAATCCCATGTGGTTTTGCAATTATGCAGGCTGTTTCGATGGTTCTGTCGAATGGGGAAGCAAAAATGTGGTCGATTTTGAGTTTGGAGAATCTGAAAGTTTCATTTTTAAATTTATCCGATTTTTGAAAATGATTTCAGAGGGAAAATGGAGCAATTTTGAAATGACGTGATGACGTGCATTATAGTTAGGGATAGGCGAGGGGAGTGAAAGTAGAAAAAAAAAATGTGGGCCAAGATAGATCTCGTTATTTCTCAGTTACCAGAAAATTATGGAAATATTTTTTTATTTTCTGACCTGTTTGCACACTCCTCTGCCTGCTTCTTTCCCCTAGCACTCAACATCGAATTGTCTCTGCCCAACTCCTTACCTCCCGGCAGCGACTTCCAGTTTCGATTTATGTTGTCTTCTCTGAAATTTGAAATAATATAATTTTCAAAATTTTAGAAATTCATTTTTTTTAATTTCACTTTTTAACCCACCTCTCCGCATGCCGAACGACCCAAATAGTCCGAGGAAATTTCATATTTGCTACAAAGTGAATACCTGAAAACTCCATTTAAACTTTCAAGGAATTCAATTTAAGATAATCTTGGGACTTCGAAACCCATAAATTGCGCAATATTTCATTTCTCGTCAAATATAACATTTATTTTCTAGACTAGATTATTTTTTCAATGTCAAATAACCGTTCATTAAAATTCAACATTTTACGCAAGCCCGTATTTGGCGATCAGTTGCTCAGCCAATTCGACGTATTCCTTCTTCGCCTCGTCCTGGCTTTTTCCTGAAAATTCATTCTCCATACAATTGACGATTTGAAAATGGCAATTTGAAATGACGAGATGACGTGGCCTACAGTTAGGGGTAGGAAAGAAGTTCGAATAGAAATATGAGTCTTGTCATTTCATAGCTATTTTTAGAAAATACAATTCCACAACATGATATAAAATAAGACGCTTCCCTGGTCACTCATTTTATTAGATTATTTTAAAGTTGCAAAATTTGAAAAATGTCTAAAAATCCAGCTAACCTTTCTTCTCATTCCATGCATTCCACTTGGCTTTGCCCTTCAAGTCGAACATCCCGGGCGCGGCGGTCGTGTTGTCGCCCGCGGTTCCCTGCAAAATCATGCTTCTTTTGACAAATTCAACCTTCGAAGATTATTGCAAAGTTCAGCCGTTGTTCATAAATAAATTCATTTTTTTTCATTAGCCCACCTGTTTGTAGAGCGCATAGAGCTGGAGCAGTTCGTCGTTTGTCGGCGAGCTTTTCAGGCTCTTCACCTTCGTTGCAGCGTCATCGAACTGCAACAATTCAAGGTTTTAACTTTTCAACAAAAACTAAATGTCGTCACTTCAGTCGATAAAGGAAAAATATAAAAGAAAAAGTGGTAACATAACTTTTTTTCAAAAAAAAATTTACTCACGCTCATGGACATCTTCGCAGTTTTCTTGAATCAATCCAATCGAAACACGTGGAACTGAGAACTGGCTTGGTGACCTGAAATTTTGAAGTATTAGTGGAAGGGTGATTTTAGAAAATTGATGCCACTCTGCGATTCCTTATCAATAATTGGGTGAAAGAGTGCTATCACATCAAAAACGAAAAGAAAAATACAGACGACGAGAACAGCATAAATTGGAAAAATAAGAGATAGTCAAAAGGGGGAAACCATCACCCAGAATAGACACAAAAATTCGAATATAATAGCAGAAAATTTATTAAAAAACATATATCAGAGATAAAAAACAATTCAGGAATAAAAATGGCGGAATTAACTGTTTCTGCTCTTCTTCGGCTCCACGGACGATGAAGACAGCGAGCTTGGGGGCTTTCTCTTTCTCATGCTCTGAAAATATTTATTTTGAAATTAGAAATTTCAACTTGGAAAATCCAAAATTCTACTTATTTCTCATCAGTACTTAGATTTTGAATGAAAATTTATTCACTTTTTTTTATCAACTATATCAATTCTAAACTTGGTTAATTACCAAAAATAAATTCCTTGTTTTCTTCCTCTTACCATTTTCATGCAAATTTAATTGTTAAATTTCAACTAGAATGATTTACCCCCAGAGGATTGACACTTTGAGTGACGTCGATGTAGGAGGTGATTCGCCTGACTGTCAATGGAGCTCCCTGCTCCTCGGTCAGGGCCGACTCGTCCAGACCGCCTTCCGGAAGATTCGAGATGCGCAGACGAGGCTCGATCTCGAAACTCTGTAATTTTTTCATCTTTTTTAATAATTGTTTTTTTTTTTTGAAAATTTCATTTTTTGAAGAAACGCCTTTTTAAAATAAAAAAATGCGAAAAATGGCGAGCTTTAAAAATTCCTATTCTTTCAACTTAGTCAATTTGTTCACTTTTAAAATGAGCAACTACGAGAAGTAAAGAGGCTTGAATAATGCAACAAAATAATCATTTCCCCTAGACTGACCATGCCCTTCTCCTCCATTTTCGACCTGATGGATTCCAATTCGAATTCAGCGGATTGCAGCGTGGCTTTCAGATCGATCAAGTGCACAGTCAGTTGTCGGAATTCGTTGTAGACATTACAAGTGTGCTCAGAAGCGTTCGGATTCATCTCTGAAAACAGGGCACCTTTCAGAAGAAATACACACATGTAAAAATCAAGTCAGTTCATTCCAAAAAATGAATCATCTTTGGATTATTTTCGTTTCCAATTACTTTTCGTCGGAATTTTACCGAGGAAACTACTATATGATGGAGGGCGTCTTCCCCCTACACAATTTCTTCCTACTCTAGTCTCCCAACCCTATCCCTTAGCTAAACACTCGCTGTCCCTTTCGTTCTCCGTCATATAGTAGCTGCCTTTTGGGAGTCTTGCAGCTAACCCATTTTGCACTGCTGCAGAACGGTCTCGATATTCTTCAACTTCTTCTGTCCGACGTTCGTGGGCAGTTTCATCTCCTGGCTTCTCAGATGCGGCCCCGAGGACTTGAACTCGGGGAAACGAAGGGAGGACGAGGAGCAAACGTCCAGCTGAAAGCTATCGTTTATTTTTTAATTTCAAGTTTAAAAGTTACCGAATTGAGAAGTGCGTTTGAAGAGACAGCCCCAAGAAGAGAGCCAGATTTCTTGAATTGGCTGGTCTTCTTCTTGCTGAGCGCCGGTGACATTGCGACTCCACTAAATTTTCGCTTTTCTTAATCATTTTTCAGATTTCAGAAACGAAGATAAAGATGAAAAATAAAGATTAGACAAATCTATGCCTTTTTCACTATTTTGCCTTACCTAAGCGATGGACTAACAGGTGCATCAGCCATGTTGATGAGTTTTTGGAGGTCCTGAGCCTTCTTCTCGCGCTCCTTCTTTCTGCAATTCAATTCATCATTATTTTGAACATTTTAATGGAGCTTAGCACTTTAACCCAGATCTGGAAATTTCTAATCGTAATTAGCCTCAAGTGAAGAGATAGTAGATCTTATCGAGAGACGGAGAGAAGACATGCTCTTTTTTCTCTCGATAAAATATACTATCTTGTTTTATGCGGTTAACCGTGAGGCTCGAAATTGCCCCAGTCAGGTTAAACCGTCTATGAACCCTGGGTACCTGGTCTCAATCCTCTTCAACTCGTTCATGAGCATTTCCTCCTCCTCCAACTGCTCCTTCGTTCTGTTCCACTGTTTATGAAGTTGTTCCTTCCGTCTTCTCTCGTTGTCCGCGTCGTAGTTCACCAATTCCGAAGAAGGATCCTGAATGTTGTTTTTTTTTTTTCTAAAAAAAAATTATGATCTTGCATGCATTTGATTTCTATATAAAAAATGTCAAGCATGCAAATTTTGAGACAAGAATTGAGAATTAGTCATTCTTCAAGATTGTAGTTTTTTCCTTACCTTCAATCTAGCCAACTCGTTGAGGATCGAGTAGAATCGCTCCTTCATGTCTTCCATGCTCCTCATCACTCCGAATTTTTTCATGTCGTATCTGTCATGCACGATTGGCCAACTGCAATTCAATTTCGGTATATTTCCCTCACTAATCATGCTGTTTATACAAATTCTCTATTTAATTCAGACTTTGAAAATCGAGTTTTTCTCGATAATTGTTACTGGCGGAAAAGAAATTTGACAAGAAGTAGTTTTCCCCGTTCAAATTTTCTTACCGAATATCAAATTGTCTGCAGACTTCGAACAAATATCTCGTTTCGTTCAGACTCCACTTCGCCGATTTCAAGTGCTTGCCGTACTCCTCGTCCGTGAAGTCGGGAATTTTTATGACCTGCAAAATTTCAATAAATTTAAACAAAAAATCGAAGAATGTTTCGAGTTTAAAGAAATGTTCAAAGTCAAAAAATTCAGGAAAGAAAATCGCAATTGCCTTGTTGAATCTAGCGAACGGGTATGGCTGTGTGGGGTCGATTCTGTCGACCCTCTGCCAGTGGTGGAGCTGAAGTCCATCGGAACGAGCCTCGTTGACGAAAGGCACCCACTTGTAGCGGCGGACTTCTTTCAGGCCCAGCTGAAATTTTTAACTTCTAACATTTTCAAACTAACATATTTCTTTTTGAAAAAGTAACCGCAAAAATAAGAAGAATTGAAATCCTTTTCCTAGTCTTCAAGTTGAGATAAGAGATTTTTATTTCAAGAAATAAGCGAAAAAATGCTACCTTAATCTTGGGATTATGATATGTCTTGTGCTGTTCGATTGGAAGAACCGAGGAGAGATGAGACGAGCCGACTTCCATCGAAATCAGGTTGAACAGCTCTCGATGCATGCCTTCGGGCTTCTTGAAACTCGTATCGCTCTTTCGGTGCGAGGACTGAAATTTAACACGTCAGTTCCCGACTTGGAAAATTTCGAGCCGCATGAAAAGATAGTATTTTTTTTAACGAAAGAGGAAAAGAAGGCATGTCCTTTTCCGTCTCTCGACAAGGCATAATATCTCGTTTCATGCGGTTAGCCGCGCGGCTCAAAATTTCCCAAGTCTGGTCAATTCAATTTTATTCCAAAATTAAAAATTTCCTTTTCGAAAATTCGACGGAAGAATTTGATTTTCTGAGGTCAGAATTGAAAAAGAACACGAATTAATTTTAAAGTTTCCGGAGTTCGGAATACAATTTAAAAAAAAAAAAAATAGCATTTTGCCCACCTTCTTGGCATTCATCAGGGGTTTGATGGCAATGGCTCGATCGCTCTTGTCCGGTTTCGAGGCGGGCCCCCCATTTCCCATGTCCAGCAGGCCGTGCGCGTCCCCAAACATCTTCGAAAAATCGAAAACCTCAAGAGAATCGAGGGAGCTTTTGAAAAAGCCCCGGCGGAGAGGGAGAGAGAACGTTGGAAACAAATCAATGAGCGGCGTAAACGGCGGGCGAAGATATAGTGTCCTTATCGCGCCTGCTGCTTTCGCTCACTGGCCCAAAATTTTCATTGTTCTCATTCTCGCTTTTTTCGACCAATTATCGGAGTTAACTACCATAACTAAGTCTTACGATGATTACCCTAATTATCTCGCAAGTAGTTGCCTCGGTTTTCATCCTTTGTCACTTTAAAAATCTCAAAACTCGGCTGAAAAACTTGAAATTCATTTCTCAATTTTCTCTGCTCATTTCCATTGCCGTTAACTACCCCTAATTAACTTAATCAACTGCCCTTTTAATTAGTTAATTATTTCAGCTTTCTTCAAACTGGCAATAGAGCACAGAACAGCGAAGATCAAAAGATAGCATTCACTGTACTTCTGAAGCTCCACAAAACTTTCAACGATAATGGTGCGTTTTTTACTTTTCAAGAATGTTCCCAGAACATTTTTAACTGGGAACTTGTTGGAAACGTTTCTTCGAATTTTTCCAAATGTTTAATTTCTTGATTTTGCAGGCCGGCGTCGCGTTCAAAACTGACAAGCCTGTGGTTGATACGGCCTCGAGCCGCATTCGTCTGACGTTGACTTCCCAGAACGTCAAGCCACTCGAGAAAGGTGCGTTTTCAACTCCACACCTCAACTTCCGACTTTTCAAATACTCGATCTGGAGAAAAATATCATTTGTTCTTCCGAAAAGATGCACTAGTCCCTGCAGTTCGATTTTTGAGAATTCTGGCTTCAACTTCAAAATAAAGTTGAAATTGGAACCTTTCATTACAAAAAAAAAAAGCAATAAGAAATAACGGGATAACATGAGCTATCTTCTTTTTTTTTCCATACTATTTCTCGCTACTTTCTTATCCTCCCTTATCCCGAACTAGCTCACGCCATTTTAAAATTCTCCAAAAATGTCGAATTTTGAATTTTCCAGTCTGTGCCCAGCTGGTTGATGGTGCGAAGGACAAGAACCTGATCGTGAAGGGCCCCATCCGCCTGCCCACCAAGGTGCTCCGCATCACCACCCGCAAGACACCTTGCGGTGAGGGATCCAAGACTTGGGATCGCTTCCAGGCGAGTTTTCAGACTTTCAAATTTTTTTTAGAATAAAATTAAAATTATTCAAGTTCACAAAATGCAAATTTTGAAAAATGAACAGAAATGGGAGAATAAAATCGAGGGAAATTATTCATTAATAACTTAAAAAATACCTGTAAAACACGAGATAATGATAATATTTCTTTTAAAAAAATCATAAACTTGTCAGTTGTATCGAAATTTGCAAGTTCTAGTAAAACAAAATGATATTTCTTTTTAAAAGTGATTTTTTAGATGCGCATCCACAAGCGTCTCATCAACCTGCACGCTCCCGCTTCGGTTCTCCAAGAGATCACCTCCATCTCCATCGAGCCCGGAGTCGACATCGAAGTCACCAGGTACGGCATTTTCAGACACTTCTAAAAACAACGCTCATAAAAATAGCATCTTTTCTAAAAGCAGATCTAGGCCGCACTTAAGCCAAAAATAATGTTGACTACCTTCCTATGTAACAATTTTATAGAAAACTTTTGATTTACGACTCCTATAATCTTCTTTTGGCTGAAATTCTGCCTAGATCTGTTTAGAAAGAGAGAAGACATGCACGTTTTCTCTCAATTTAGCATCTTCTCTATTTAAAAAATTCAAACAAAAAATGCGCTGCTATTCTGGTTGAATATCAAAATCCGCAGATATTCGATTGTAAAACACGGCGCGAAATCGAAAAATTCCGATTTTGCATTGTCAGTTTGATCCGCTTGAGCGATTGCTTGAATGGAGTATAAGGCAATGTACATTTTTGTCAAATTAAAACGAAATAAAATTCTAAAAATCAGCCCTTTCAGTGAATTTTCTAATTCCTGCAATTTTCAGGGCCGACTGAACGTCGATTGCCATCAAGTGCCAACAACACAGGGGAAGTGACTGATTATTCCATCACCATCTTCTGGGAGCCCCCTTCTTTTTTTGTTAAGCTGCTCAGCCCACTTTTGTTATATCTACCCCCCTTTTTCCCCTCCCTAATCTCTGCCCCCTTTCTTGTTGTTGACTACTTGGTCATTGCCGTTGCCTATCGTTTGTTGGTGAATTTTTTTGTATTGAATTTAAAAACAAATAAAACCATTGTTCCCTAATTAAAAA
Organism: Diploscapter coronatus; assembly: GCA_964036155.1. NCBI lineage: Eukaryota > Metazoa > Nematoda > Chromadorea > Rhabditida > Rhabditidae > Diploscapter > Diploscapter coronatus. The sequence continues at coordinate 40,048,770 of OZ038422.1, read as the reverse complement.
AAACTTGTTGTTAATAAAACATAAGAATAGACCGACCTAAAATTAAAAATAACCTGATATCCCTGTCGATTTGTGAAGAATCTGAAAAAAATGGTTGAAAACATAACATGCATGTTCATGTCATGATTTTAAATTGAAACTCGAAAGTTGTACTTCTACTTCAAAGGATCGACATTTTCAGAATTGACACCAAGATTTGAGAAAACCTCAAAACTTACCTGAAAAATATTGAAGAATCAACTCTCACTTCAGCTTCACTCGATTTTGCTCTTCACGTTAGTCGTTGGCTGCTTCTGAAAGATCAGCATTTTGACAAAACGTGCTTCTTACAAATTCATCAAAGTATTTTATTCGAAAATTTGAGAAATCACTAATTTAGTTGATAAGTGAGTCCCATCCACTTATACTGCTTTTCATATTCGTCGTAGAGCCGATTGTTACAGTTCGTTTCTCCGTTACATTGACAGATTTTTAGCAGATTAATTTGAAAATAGGGAAGCAGGGTAGAATCCATGAAGCCACACTCGTAGAACTAGAAATTGAAAATGAAAATGGAGAATTCCATATTTTTAATCAGAACCGATCAAAATTCCGACTTCAAATAATTAAAAATATCTAATTCTGGCTTTAAATTTGGCAATTTCTAAGTTCTCTACACTAAGATTTTTTAATCATTTTTTCCTAAAATAGTTCCTTATGTGGAGAAGTTTGTTACTCAATTTAAAAAAAAAATTATGATTTCAAAACTCTCAGAAATATCTCACCAATTCTTCAACAACATCTCTAGTAAATTGGTTATTAGTATACTCTTTACAAGAGTCGACCACACCATTCACGTCCTAAACGCTGGATTCAGAATTACAAGTCCATCTTCAATTTAGACTACCCTATATAGATACTGAAGACTCAGAGGGATCTTGTACTTCAGTGTTTCAGCGAAGCTTTCCTTGTCACAGTTCGCATTGAATAATAGACATCTGCCAAGCGGGTATGGTTGACCATTTGTAAAATTGTTTGCAACAAAAAGAAGGCTGCAAATCTACTATTCTTGTGGTATTTGAACTCAGAAGAAGCGAGAACTCAGCTTCAAAGTCACGAAATTCTAAATCTGGCATGAGCATATAAGATTCTAAACTCTGATTTCAATTTCAAAAATCTCGAAAGTTGCGAACTTCAAAGCCCCTAATAAAATATAAGTCCGACCTTCTACAAGAATCACATCCTTCCTTCTGCATTAGAGTCACGTCTCTAGGCGTTATGTCCAGCGATGAATTCTTCTCGAGTCGAGCAAAAGCTGCTCCAAAATAATAAAACAGGTTTATCAAATTTTAGCCCTACCTTCAATACACTTGACAGAATCACTACGAGAAAGATAGAAGAAATTTAGAAAAATCAAAGTAAAGTAGAGGAGCATGTTTGAAATGATATAAAAGAAAAATCATCATCAACACACAGGGCAATTACCCATGTGAAAAGCCATCACGATGATTCATAAAAACGATGGAAGAAATTCCAGACAACATTGATTCTTCCCCAATAATTTGGAAACATAGCTTTCCTCAAATATCGATTTCTAAATGACAAACAGAATGAAGTATGTCATGGAAATTAATTTGAGGTTACCAATATGAGCTACCTAGTTATTCCAAGGAAAATCTAAACAGAAGTCGCACTCCAAAAATATTTGTTGATTTTTTCTAAAACTTTTCGATCGACCAGTTCTATAAAATAACACCTGCAATCGAGACTCAACTCTGGAATATAAAAAGAGGAAAAGGCTTGGGGACTGAATGGAACGGTGTCTATGGTAGCTAGCTTATATCCATCAACAAATGTTCAAAAGCAAACATTCTAGACCACACCGATCGACCCGAAAGAAGCTGCAAAAATTGACCTACTACGCGAGCATTTTTACCCAGGCTTCGTCCTGTATCACCATCTCTTTTGTACCTACTCTTGGTAAGTGTTTAAAAAATTAGCATTTTTCAAATCTCATACTTTAAATCACGAAAATTTCAAGGAGGATAACGATAAAAATGTATAGTTCCTATCAATAATCATTCTGATCTCTTCTCCCTATGCGTGGCATAGAGAATCAACGCTTTGCAAGGTATTTAACATTTTTCTCGAATTTTCCGCTGGAATTTGTAAGTCTTCGCATGAAGAATGCATTTCAAAGACGAATTCCTGCAGATACTAATCTCGAGAGGAAGAATCTATTCGATTATGTCTATGTGGGATTTGGGATCATTTGCAAGGCCAACTTCAAGATTTAAAAAGAAAATGAAATATCTTGGAAGGTTCGTGAACTTCAAGCATCATGAATTTTCCAAAAGATCTAAAATTCATCCGCTATGTGTTGAATTTGAACTACAGATCTTGTACCACCTCTCAATTTGACAATTTTGCAATGCCATCATTAAAATTTTTTTTTCAAATCTACTCCGTATTCCATCCAGATAAAACTCAACCTCTTTTGTCACCTCTCAAAATAGCATAACTTTTTTCTTTTGGTAAAATAATAAAGTGGCGATCTGTGTTTTGAAGGATTTCTAATTTTGCAATCTCTGTTTCGGTGTCTAGTGTTACTAGGAAACAATGCAAAATGGGAAAGTGTTCAGAGGAAATGAAATTTTAGAAAGAACAGATATAGAGGATTAAGCAATTCTGTGTCTGAGTATTGTTAATGAGCAGGGCAGGAGGTTGGTCAGAAGTCGACTGGATTTCGAAAATTTGAAATTCGCCACCACCAATTTTTTATATTAAAGTTCAGAATTATCGAATTTCCTTTCATAAATTCCGATTATCAGAATATTTATCATACTTCTGACTTACGATTCCCCATAACAGAGTTAAAAATTGATCTTTTTTCTGCTTTCGAAAACAATTTTTCCAAGTTCCGAGCTTAATCCATCCTTGCTCACGATTTAAAGCCCAAGTTTCCTCGTTCATGATTGTAAATGGTGATTGCACGGACATACAGATTGTTGTGTGGTGTTTTGCTGCATTTCTGTTTGCTCTTCTCCTCTCAGAGCAATTCCTTCCTTTCCCTCCCCTTCTCAACTCAGATGGTCACTCGCCTCAGTCGTCCACTCTCGCAAGTGCACCTGCAGCTTCTTCTTTTTCGACTTCATTCATTCAGTTTGCCTGTCTGTCTGTTTTACTTTTTCCTATTGTTTTAAGATTAGTTTTGCAACATTGAGATCAGAGATGTTAACCCAGACCCGACCCGAAATTTTGATCTATCAACATCTCTGATCACGATCAACTTCTTGAATTCAATGGTCTGAATCATACAAACCCTAGAAGAATAAGTTTCTTTCATTCTTAGTCATCTACTGATAAGTTATCAATCTGAATTTGTATCGTATCACTCTATTATATGATAGGGAAACTCTTAGCATTACAAAACCTAATGCAAATACTTTTTTCTTCGTCTGAACTCTATTTTTACCTGATTTCCGATCTCCAATCACTGTTCATCTTTTGTCAGTTTACCATCGATTGGTCTCGAAATGATGCTCTCAACCTAATCCTACTGATTAGCCGATAGTGACTAGCACAAGTCAAACAATCACATTTCCTCCTTCTTCCCTCGCTCTAGCATTTCAGTTATACAACAACAGCGCGAATCTATCGCTATTAGCCAAGGACAATGAGAGTCATCAGGCTGTTAGCCTGAACAGAGGAAATGCAGCCTGTTCGTTCATTTGTCCGTCTTCCCGTCATTCCGTCATGCCCCACTTATCTATAGCCTTTAGCCACACACCATTTGGCACTCCGACATTCGACATTGCCTCTGAATGTTGTTCTCCAGGCTTTTTCATCATTATTTTTCTTGTCCTAGGGCTTGAGCGAATTCCGATTCAACTTTGATTTCAATTTGTTTTTAAATCTAATTTTGATTCTAATAATTAGAAGTTCGATTACGACATTTTTAATAAACACTCTTTTATGACTTTTAAAGTTTTATTGATCAGCTCAACGCTTTTTTGTATTTTTACGAATCATTCTGATTCTAACTATACTTCCAATATTTTTGTCTTAATTTCGTTCCGAAACCGAAATTTTTCATCGGACTCTCAAATTTCTTCATTCCGACCCACCCCGAATTCCTATTCCTGTTATTTTGCCTGATTTTTTTTTTCCAGTCTTCAGCCCTGTCCATCTCCGTTTTTGCCCCTGTCAGATCTAATTCCCCTCCATTCAATTCTTTCAGACCGTCTTCCTGCAGCCTGCAGCTGTTAATGTTACCCCATTTCCTTCGACATCTTGACTTCCCTCCATTCAACCCATTTCATCGTTTACCGACATCATTCAATCCTTTTTTTTTTCGTTAAAAGTCCATTATACGGGAACTTATGACTTTGAATTAGACATTAGACACTTCGTTCATTTGTAGCGTTCGTTTTCAATGTGAATGTCATCATCATGTTTGTAGTTTCGTTGTTTGGAATTCACGATCTTATAAAATCTCTGAATACGCTCATAGTTCTCGAAATTATGTCAAAAATTTCGCGTAAAATTCTTAAATATTGATATGATGCCAAAGATATGAGATAATCCTTATAAAAATTTCAATTTTTCGAGAATTTAAATAAAATTGAACCTACCCTTAATTTGATTTTTTCTAGTTAAAAAACCGAAATTTCAGGAATGTCAAATGATGAATGGGGTGATTCGAGTTGAAGACATTCATGTTGAATTCCGAGATTCCAAAATACAGGACGACAAATCTGAATGCACCACGATTCCTGCATCCTCCAAGCAGCTGAACGATAGAATTCGAAGCAAAAATGAACCACTCAGTTTTTGCAATCCTATTGCTACAGATTCAATATACTCTGAATTTAGAAATGCATCCGAGGATGAAAATAAAAAGTGAGTATTTGTCTTCTTTTTTTATTAAAATAATTTCACAAAAATTAACGACGTTCCAATGACTCAAGAGCTGTGATTTAGAGTCCAATTTCAACATTTTCAGTCATTAATCACATGTCAATTAAATTCAACCATAAATCATCCACTTTTTCTAGCAATGTGAACCGCCAACTGAGCGGCGTAGTCTCTCTATCTGATGACATTCTGATGGTTGAAACTGCGCTACAATATTACAATAGTTGCTCGACAAATCCTACTCAATTAGCTGATCATGGCAGTTCGAGATGGAAGTCTTTCACCAGACTAATCGATAATCTGGCCGAGAAAGTTAGGTTGGTCTGAATTTTAACCCTAGTTTATCATTTACAAATCCTGAGTAAGACAAAGTTCGTGATGGTATTTTTTCCTCAGAAACTCATCCTAGACTCATGATAATCGTGATCTTTCTGTTAGAATTTTATCCTATTCATTAAAAACCACTTTCACAATTCATAACTTTCCTGCTGCGTAAATTTCTGTCAATTAATGTGAGATCTGCTCAATAGTTTATGAGCCGAAAGAAGAGTTATCTAAATGAAAATTTCCATTAAGAGTAAGGGACTACTGCTGAGGTCTGGAAAGGAAAATTAAATAAGATTAAGGACAAACGGGGGGCAAATGGCTGCTTGTTTATGTTGAGAATGGGGAATGAGTAGGGAAAAAGCATGAAAAGAAATTCTTCTGCATTTTCTGTTGCTCAATCGCAATTCGTAGTGCTCTATCTGTTTTCCTAAAAAATGACACCACCGATCAAACACACGAATTTTCCCGGTTTGCTCAAGTAAGTCGAAATTTTCCATCTTTCAATGCAAACTTTTCGTCCTTGTAAAACTTACGCGATTGAAAAATGCAAATTCTCAGAGCGGGAATATGGAATATTTGATCGCAATATGATCTATTCGTTTTGATATTCTGCATAAAATAGTCAAATTTCAACCTGAACAATATCTCATTTCAATATTAGTTAATTTTCAATTTCCTTGCTCTCCCCCTCATAAAACTCAAGACCGTTGTAAAAATTGTCCTTGAAGTAACCTTTTCTCATTCTAAAGGCTATGCACTCTTAAAATAATTGGGTAATACATTTTTACAACAAAATAAAGGTGATCTCCATGAATTTTTTCTGCAAAAGCCATCAAAAATCGCAAAGTCAACAAACTTTTCTCCACTCTCTAAAAATGGCTATGATATGAGTGCTGGATTGCTCACTGCTCTTTCACACCACTCGAAAATCATGGAAATCAGGAGCTGCGAATAAATATACTTTATTTGGAATACGCGAGGCAGATTTGAAGTGGTCGGGCAAAAATGATCGTCGAAAATGGCGAATCATAGAAAATAGTGAGGCAAAAAAGAGGGAAGAGGTGGAACCTGTTTCGTACATCTTTTCCATCTCCCCATAATGCGCGTATATACGTGCAACCTAGCTGACACATAACTTTTTCTTTCTCTCTTTCTCTTTCATTCTTCCCTCTCCATCTTTGCCTCTCTTATTTTCTTCCCCTCTCTACTCCAACCCATCTCCTTCCGTCAGAATTCACTACTTCAGCATTCAGTCAGCTGTATTGATTTATCGGATGCAAATCTTCCTATTTTCCATTTTATTGTAAAGCCCACCCCAAATTTTTGGGGCTAAGGGTAAACTTTACAAAAATTCCGTTCTTCGCCTCAAAAACTCGCCTAATCAAATCGAATTACCACATTTTCCCCATACATTTATCAGCCCGACAAATTTATAGGGTGAGACAGAAAAATTATCGAAAGCATCTAGAAAACCGTTAGTCATATAGAGAATTGATAGAATTTTGAAATTAGATGATTTCATCCGTTTCTCTAGAGAGTATAGCCGTCAAAAACCATCTATGATTTTGTTCACTTAACAAAAATACTTTCTAAAAATCTGAGCCATTATTGATTTTATTTCAGAAGGATTCCGCTGCATATGATTTCTTCTAATAAAGATGACCAGAAACCTCTATCGCCTAGGATGAAATCTCACAGGGAAATCGTCATTCCGGAAGTAGTTATTCCTACAAAGCCGTCTACTACTTTGGTAGGAAAATATGTTTTTTTTTTCGATAAATCGTAGAAATTGCAGTATTTCTACTAGATTCATTTGATGGCATTCTCATTAATTTTTGTTGATCTTCATTCCATTTCATTTATTGATTTTTTTTTTTTTTTTTTTTTAATTTATCGGTTTTCATCAAATTTTCTGTTTTCAGAAAGAATCAGCCGGTTCAAATGCATCGTTGAATGGATCAGGCCCAAGTACCAGCAGTCAAGAACAACAAGAAGAATTTCTCCTGCACAAGCCCCAGCCTCCCTTCAACGCGAACATCGTTTACAGCATCATTTTGTTCGTCATTCTGATTCTTCTCATCATCGCGGCAGTCACAACGATTATCGATGGACAAATATTCCTCAAGCCGAATGGGAATAGTTCAAGTTCATCGTCTTCAGAGCCACTGATATTTCTCAACACGGGTCCACTAATTAATAAAAATTCCACTAATTATATAGTTAATTAACTTCTAATTGATCGGTAAGTTATTATTCAATTTGTATTAGACTTGACAATTCTGACTTTGAATATTGGAAATTTTATGCCGCCTAAAATCCGAGAATTTTTAATTTGAATTTTTTACTGGAATTCAGACTTATGATTTTTTCCTCTGAATTCGAAGTCAGAATTAAGTTCAACCCAAATTTCCTGTACATAGATTTTTTCAAAGTCTCGACTAGACCATTTACGAGTCCCAAAAACTTTCTCATCATATTCGAAATTTCCGTATTCACGCCCCGTGAGAATTTTGTTTCCGATTAATGAATGGTTGCTTTATGATATTCACACATCAACTTTATCACACTTTGTCTATTTTAATGTATTTGTTTTGAAATTGTAAAGACACAAAAGTGCCTGAAAAGAATGTCATAATCTTGTGAAGATATCAAATATCTCTTAAAATAAAAATTTCAATACAACTCGAGCATTGATTAGGCATTTCTAGAAGTTCTAGAACAAAATAGTCTTATTTGTCAGATATGTCTGGAAAATTTTTTATGATTTGAAATCTTTAGAACTGAGCCTTCATATATTAAAATAATAATTGTCTATTGGTGACAGCTTTGAGTTAGTAATATCCAAAGTTTCACCTTGATCTCTAAGCGCATTCAATACTATAGCTAATTGAATTTAAAATATCAGCAGATCTAAAGAGATCATTCGTCCGATGAAAAGAAACTATGCAGTAGGTAAATAGCACAAACGAAATTAGCTATGACGTAACCTTGCATGAGTAAAATTTGTTGGGTTGGAGGCGATTTGTGTCAAACTGTAGGGACTTTCCTCGTAAATTTTTGTATAAATAGCCCTCAACCCAAATTTGTTTACAATGCAAAGCTAGATATATAAACTTTAAAAATATTCACAACATTAGGGATGCAAGCGCTTTGGGCGTTGAGTGATTTATTTATTAAATCACTACCGCTGTTTGTAACATTTGTAAACTACGTACAGTCTGCTCCGCAGGAAAACTTACTTCTATAAGGACCGCAGAATTTTAGTTTTCTTATATATTTTATGAACCTTAGGCAGATTTGTCATATTTTCTTTTATTCTTTATTTAGAATTGAAAAAGAAGAAGTATTATAATAAAACCATTGATTGATTGTTTTGTGAATTAAGAAGCCGTTTTCACAGAAAGAAGTGATTGAATTTTTGACAGGTCCGAGAGAAGAAAAGCTCAAAGTCTTGCAAAGGAGGACGAGAGGGAAAATATCTCGATTTTCTCATCGAGACTGTCCGCATCTTTCAAGCTAAGACAGTGATGAAATAAATTTTCGATTTTGTCTTGATTTTTCAAAATCTCATTGTTTTTTCTTGCCATTTATCACCAACTGAGTTTTCTTCACTAAAATTTGAAAGGAGACATGGGTCTTCGCACTTTTGTTCTACGACTTTTGACAGGAAAAGGTAAGTAGTTGTCGGAAAAAATCAACTGATGATTTATTCTGAAGATTTCTCCCATCCCCACGCTCAACAACCTGTCACAGCTCCGACTCAACCCACCGCCACTTCTGCATGGGTGGATTCGTCTCAACTTCAAAATATCGAGCCCTATTCACAGTGTCAAGTGACCAAGAGTTTCGCCGCGACTGTAGCTGATGAATTGTCGATTGTCAAAGGGATGAAAGCGAAGGCCATTTATAGGTATTTTCAAATTCCTTACTTTTCTTTTTACTAGATTGTGTGATAGAGATATAGTAAGAAGAAAAAAGGGAAGGATGAGATTTTGCATTACTACATTACGGAAGTGATCAAATAACAGACCATAGTAAAGTATTAGATTATTTTGTCACTTTTTATAGTGTAATGTAAAGTCCAAAGAAAAATAGGAAAATGTGTCAATTTCCAGAGAAGATGACTGGATCTACATCCAGACTTTGGATGGTAGAAGAGGCTTTGTGCCTCAACAATACTGCAAAATCAAGATTCATTCCGGAAACAATGCTCCAAAGAAAGAGTGGAGACTGGTGAAAACTGAGGGAAGACGGAAACGAGGTGATAAGGCTGCTGGGTCTGCCACTGTACGTTTTTTAATATCTTTAAATTTATTCATCTCTTAAAAATAACAAGTCGGATTTATCGCAATCTTATAACGAAGTGCAAGAATAAAAGATATGTCATATCTTTCCTGAAAATTGCCGTGATTTTTATATCACGATAAATCCAAATATCCTTTTAAAAATTTGAGATCAACTAAACACCTTAGATAACTTTTAGATTTAGATAAAACGCGGTCAGACGATAGCCATTGCTAAACGGTGGGAGAAGACCAACTTGGAACGGTTTCTCGAGAGTCTGCCTATCCAAAAGGAGGAGGGGGAGCCGTTTCCTAGAGTGCCTAAATTTTCTAAATTATGAATACTATTTGCCGTAATGCTGTAATTTATTTGCGATGATTAAGGAAAGTAATGTCGACAACACATAGCGTATGATTAGGGATGTTACAACACTACGATAAAAATGAGTTTATAAGCCGAGAAGTTACAGCGGATTGGAATTTCAGATTCCACAAGGACAAACAACGGCAATCTATGCATATACGGCCAAACGAATCGATGATGTGAGTGTGGAGAATGGGGATAAGGTGGGAAAGCGCAAATTTATGATTTTTTTTGTTGAAAAATTCACCCATTTTGAAGATGAAAGTATTGAAGAGAAAAACAAGTTAGACAACTTTTCAAGAATTATAAAATAATGATCGTTTGCATAAATCATCAGTTTCTGTGTGTGTGCGTGTCATAGATTTTTGAGAAAACGAGAGCGAACCTTACTCAAAATCACAGATTGTGCAATAAACACAGATGAAGCATGAAGAAAAGTTTTTAAAATCTAGGTGCTGGTGCTGAACAAAGACGATCCGGATTGGACGTTTGTGCGGAAGGACAGCGATGGGTCAGAAGGGTTCGTGCCGGCATTCATTCTGCAGACTTACAACGAGACCGAGATGATCAGACACAAGTCAGATTTTCACTACAAAAATAGAACAAGCAAAGTGTACGTCTTTGTTTTTGGTTTGTTCGTTTGTTTCGGAATTTTCAAAATGTTTACCCTATTCAATAACAAATCAAACCCAGTTCATCCTTTAGAATCGAAGTAGCGTCCCAAGAAACGACCGAACTTCTCGTCATCGAAGATTTCGCCGGCAAATCTGACGTCGACCTGTGCGTCAAGCAAGGGGACTGGGTGGAATCGACATCGACCTCGGTGAATGGATGGCTGTGGGTGAAACACGACAAAACCGAGGGGTTCATTCCGACTAAGATAGCTATTATGGCTACTGACTTGTGAATCTTCGAGCATTTAATCAAATAAAGCACTCCGGCAAGTATAAAAGCACGAGTACAGGTTCAGGTCAATCTCGAGCAGTACGACTTCTAGCTTTTGTAAATTGACCATTTCTGAGTAAATGATCCAGAAAGTGTAGGGCCAATTTTTGAAGTTGTTAAAGCTAATGAAAGCCCCAAAATAAATCAATCCAAATATGGTGAATAGAAGTCCAGTCCAAGTCAAGCAGTGCAATTTTAAATTTTAAATTTATGCAAAGCCTAAGATAGATCAGGTCAAATAGTGGAAAAACTTTAGTGTCTAAATATTTACAGCCCTGTGTTTCGATGTAAACAATTACAATGAGAAATTAGCGTACCGTATTAGCCCTAGTTCCACTTGCATTCGTGCCCGAAATCGTGACGGTGGGTTTGGTGTTGTCGACCTTGATGCCGCTCAGAATGAAGCCGCCCCCAATGCTCTGCGACATAAGTGGGTGGGTTCGGTCTGGCAATACCTACAAATAAATCATTCGACTTTTTTTCAAAGAATATTCTTTTTGAAAATTTCAAAGTAAAAAAATAACATTTTCAATAATCTTATAAAGTAAATTATCACGAGTAGCCAAAAGTTAAAAAAAAAAAAATAAATAAAAAATGTCAATTTTTGGTTAGGAATAGTTCTTTTAACAAAAATATTCTCAAACCTGCATATTCCTGCACATCTGATCAGACAACTGCATTTGAACGACAGTGTGATTCTGCCGCAACCAGTCGTAGGCTTCGAGGAGGGGCTGAAATTAACAACAAGTTGAAAGATCCAAAACCTCAAAAAGTGACAATAATGAAAAACCATTATAATTTTAAGAAGATCTAAAAATTTACATCCAATTGCGGAGAAAAGATCGAGATTGTTCCCGACATCTTCAAGCGAGGATATAGCTTTTCCAGGAGGCTCTGTGGATGGACCTGAAATTTTGCATCTTTCCAAAAAAAATACGAGAAAAAAATTACGGTTCTGGTTGCAAAAATGAGTGAATCCACTCCCTCCTTCATAACAGCGATTCCCATTTCCTCCCTGGCAGTTCGCAGCACTCTTCTTTTTTCAACATCATCCATTTCCGTTTCGTTCTGAAAACGTTCATCATTTTTTAGAAAACGAAAAGTAGGTAAAAATACGATTTAAATGCACTTATGACAAATTTCAAAACTCAATTTTAAGGTCATTCCATTTCATAAAATTATTCGTTTAACTTCAGTTTCAAATAAAATTTAATGAAGTTGAGTTTGGAGATAAACAGACTTCTCAAAATTCAACCCGTGGCAATAAATAGTGCCATATTGAGAGGAAAAAGCATGTCTTCTTTTTCTCTCATAAAACGATATGCTATTTTTTGCGAGTCAATTTGCGAGCTGAGTTTTGAGACGTCTGGAGTTAAATCTTAATTGTGTGTTATGTTTTGTTCTAACCTCCTCCTCTTCTATAGCCAAATCAGTGCTGTCTCCTCCCAGTCTTGGTTTCTTGGCGCTCGGCTCCCCGTCCCCATTCGCCTCGTCCAGCGTGAAACTGCCCGATTCGTTCTTGGTCGGAGCAAGGGCTTTCTTCCGCTGATTCTGCTGGTTTGACTCTGACCAGGGCAGAGCTTTGCCTTGCAGAGCGCTTTGAATGCGGACCGGCATGAAGGTGGACATGATCTGAAAAAATGTAAAAAAAATCTTTAAAAAGGATCCTTTAGAAAATAAAAAGAAAAATCAGAAATTTATTTTTAACTAAAAAAAAAGAAGCGTTTTTAAACTTTCAAGAAGAAAAGCAATTCACAAACCTGCTCATTGTAATTCATTGCAGAAACGCAGGGAATAGACTGAGCCGTGTTGCCTCTGTGAATGTGGATGCACGCACCCTGACCACCCAGACGAGACAGGACTGCTGAAGTCAGAAGGCCGAGCACCTGGAAAAGGTGTTTAAATTTTGAAATTAAAAAAATAAAACCTGATCAAAGACAAGAACTTTTCTGCTGGAATGAATGCCTCCGTACTGCAGAAGCAGGCCCAATAAATCGCCTCTGAAAAATAAACAATCAGGATTTCTTAAAAATAAATTATTGCAAAAATACAAGCTAATAAATCATGAAATACCTCAAATTGCCGATCCTCTCCGGGTCCTTCAGGTAGTAAGACTGTGCAATGAGCGAAATGGTGGGTTTGAGCAGCAGAACCTGGCAGCTGTGTTTGTTCGACTTTCTCTGGATGTATTTCTCCTGTCCGTATAAGGAGCGCTGAGAGAAGGTCGAACTGCCTTGGACGAGTTTGGCAACCTGGAATTCGAGTTATCTTAAGTTGCGAATACATATTGAAAAAAGAAACTTGTAAAATTGACCATGATAAAGGTAAATAATTGTTTTAAAATGGATAATTTTCAAGAAAATAATATATAAAAATACAATTACAAAAATAGCTTTTAAAAGAAAACCAATTATTTTCTATTATAAAAAAGCCTACCAAAGTATCCCCCGAAATGCCAGCCTCCTTGAGTCTAACCACCTCGTCATGGCTGATCGCTTGCACATCGACGGCGTTCCCCGCGCCAGCCTCGTTCTTCTGATTGCCGCTCGACGACGGTGCGCAGTCCGACGCAGCTGCAGCCACTTCGTCCACGCTCTCCGAGTCGCCGCTCACGAGTTTCGGCAGTTCCAGCAACTCTAACAAATTAGTTTCGGAATATATATTTTTTACGATTTGAAAGATGCTTTCAATAGTGCAAAAAGTACCCCTTTTAGGCAGCTGCTTGTCTCCTAGTTGCTTGGAGGTGGCGATGGGCTGCACTTTGCCGTTCGCAACCTCGAACAGACCGTAGGGGCGACCAATTGCGCTGAAAATTACGAATTCCTCTTCACTTAAAAAATCGAAGAAAATAGCGAAGCTTAGGAAAAATTTCAAGTTGTGCACTCTAAAAATCGCGATTTTTACATTCCCACCTGTCCGTATCGAATTTGAGCCTGTCGATTCCGAGCTTGCTTTTTTGGTTGAATTTTAGGATGCGAATTTGTTCAGCTCCAATCTAAAAGTGCAAAAATCAATAAGTTTTTAACAAATTGACGTCAAACCTTCTGAATCGCGACGAAGCGACCTGCGAGAATCAGACGCTCCTCGTTTTCACTCAACTCATCGTCCATTTTCCGAGTTCTTCTGAAAAAAAAACGCGAAAATTGACCAAAGTTCAAAATTGAAAATAGAAGTTTGCGCCGTAAATAAGCGTTATTTCAACGCAAAATACGACGCAAGAAATTAGGCGGAAGCTAGGACTTTTCAAAACACAAAATCCACTACAGTCAGGTATTTCCAAATAAGAGATCTAAACACTCTATCACTTCAATCCAAAATACAAAATAAATAATTAATATTTATATCTTTCCGTATCTATATAATAAAATCTAAAACAATTTCAAAAATATACACAAAAATGGAGCAATTATTCAGCTAGAATAAAACAAAATTAAAAAAAGATGAAAGCTATTGCTGATAAAAAGACTAGGAATGTGGAGAGGAATGATAGAAATCTCAAAAGTTTGGAAAATGATAAGAAAATGTGATTATTCGACCCCGTTTTGCTTGATTTCTGGATTCCCTTCATGCTTAGGTTCTTCGGCCTCCTTCAGCTTTCGCTCTTCTTCTTCTAAAAAACAATACTTAGAAGAAAAAATCAATAAAATTTCCAACCTTTAGCAGCCCGGATTTTCCAGAAGCCCTTGTTTTCCTGAAATTCAAAGCTCATTTTGTTCAGAAAGAAAAGTACACCTGAAGATATTTCATCCATGGAGTTGGAATGTCTAGTTTTCCACAGTAATTGAGCGGGATTTTCCTTATCGAAGATGGTGAATTTGAGCTGTTTCTTCTGAAACAGGCATAATCAATAAATCAAATTATCCTTCTGAAGTTTCATTCAGTTTATTCACGAATTAAGAGAAACAATTATATGAATTTCCAATACATGAACTAATACTGTTCCAAGGATTAAAAAGAGAAAATTACAGTAACTTACAAATCAGGTAGTGGACTTAGCGCATTTGAAGGACTGGTCTGTTCTCCGTCGACAGAGGGAGGAAAGAGGCTATCTGTTGGGGGCAGAGAGACCAAAGGTTCCACCATCTTCGTCAACAGTTCATTCACCACCACACAAGTCGGCTCCACGATGAAATCGATGAAACCTAAAACGATGATTTTGCATCACTCATTTTCAAAAAAGTATGATTTTGAAAAGAAAGGAATTTTTTTTTTAAATAAGAAATTCTCACCAATTTGTGAATCCGCGATGTGCACGGTGTGCCTATCACACAGCGGGCTGTAAGGCAACCCCATACTCGCTTCCAAGTCACCTGAAGATTAGGATTCGTTTTAAATTACGTAACAAAAATCATACCTTGTCTGAAAAATTCCTCAAGCACCCCCTCCGTCCATCGTTCGTGAAGGTTCCAGGGTTTAGATGGATGAGAAATATCACACGCGTGGACAATCAGACACATCGCTTTAATCTTGTCGATGCCTGAAGCTAATGAATTTTCGATTCTGCCATTGTTTATGAATTTTTAGCATATTATCCTTTCTCTTTCGTTTTTGTCGTTTTCTATCAGAATCGAGAAGTAACATGGAAAAATAGTCAGGATTTGCTGTCGATTAATTAGAATTGAAATGTCTAACCTTCTGGAAGCGAAAGCATGTTCTTCATCGTTTTGATCTGCACGAAATGAGTGCTCATGTCTGTCGCCAGAACTGAATTGAATACTTTCTGTTTAATCTCGATCATTTTTAACTCACTGATTTCAATAACGGTATTTCTGAATTCCCTAAATTCCGGCCCTGAAAAGTGCTGAAGGATATTCTTGTCTTCGTCTCTGAGGAGTCTGAAGCTCGCACTAGCGTGGTGATTTTCTAAATTTTTGCAGTTGTCGGAAAAACAAATTGAGGTATAAACCCAAAACGCTGCGGTCATTGTAGAGCAAAGCAAATTGTGAGCCTGACATGATGTGAAAATTATTTGTATGACCTGAAAACAAATAGTCTTAGACGGAAGGAAAAGTCGAAGAGATAACCCGTATGTTCTAAATCGTGGCAGGCAGCTGCGAAGAGAATGGCGAGAAGTTCCATATCAGATAGCGAATTGGCAAGACCTGTCTGACTGAGCATGAAGTGACTACTTTGAGTGACATCGGCTGCATGGACCTTAAGGATGAAATGATGAAGATTCCAGGCTCGTAATATCATAATTTACCACGTTGTGATATGGGTTGTTATGCTTCAGGTATCCAATTTCTAAGGCATGGAAAAAGTTGTCCATTGCAGACAATGGAATCTAGAATGTCATCGTTTTATGAGGAAATTAAGACCTCCTATGCTTTTTTACCCCTAAGTTATCCTTACCCTCTTATAGCTTTCATTTCCCTTTTCTCTTTCTTTTGCTATTTTTCAGAAAAAAGAGATAAAAGCTACAAAAGGATAAGGGCAACTTAGAGGTAAAGAGCACAAGAGATCAAAATGAATAAATCAAATTTCGCTTACCTTGAAACGATCCATGAACCCATATACGTTAAATAGCTGATATGCGACAAACTTCAGCGCATGCCCTTCCGATATTTCATTCAGCTTGAATGGGTCGAAATACCAGTTATTGATATCCTCAAAATAAACGGTATCATCGTATCATCAAGTACTCTCCGTTGTCTCTGAGATGAACCCTTGCAAAGAAAGGGGTACCCGCGAGCCTTAGCTATGTGTCTGTTCGGCTTTGCTCTCTGCTCTCTTATTTTCCTCGAGTCTCGATGCGTGCGTCTCGCAGGTTATAGACGCAGAGTGCATATGACAAGGCCCATCTCGAGGCCAATGGAGAGTAGTCAGCCACAATGAGTTGCTCAACTAAGGATGCACGAAGCTTTGATTTGAAACTCTTAGAAGCCAAAATTTGTATACTTGAGTCAGGAAATTATTTTCGGAATTTGTAAAATATGTATTCTCAGATTTGAATACTATTATTTTCAATCTCTAACCGAAAATAATATGCTAATGTTGAATTCTAAGAATCATTAGATTGCCAATAGTTTGAAGCACAATCTCTGAATCGAACTGAAAGGAATCTCTCGAAATCAAAGTTCGTGTACCTCGCCGATAACTACCTTTAGACACTCGTCAAGCCCCTGCGGGATAGGGCACTGAACGTTCTGCTGCTTGCGGAACAGCTTGTCGAAAAAAATGCCTGTCCGAATCGCGTTCGCGACACTCTTGAATTTCGGCTTTTCCCTCTTTTTGCCAGCATTTTGTCGGGTGAACGTGGCTGCCAGCCATTCTCGAACCTGAGAACATACATTTCATTCTAGTCTGTCATTTAAAACACTTGTTTGTAGACAAATTTGAGGTTTGAAAATCAAGCTTGGGCAAATATCTTTTAACTTGAAAGAGAACTAAACATAATGAGATGGAATAATCCATCTTTTAGACCTAAGGAGGATGATCGTCAGAAACCCTTTGCGACCTACCCCTATATATTTTCTTAAGAATTTTGTATCTCTAATCAATCAATAACGTAAACGTTCAAATTTGCGACCTACCCTCCGTAGACTTTTTCGTCTGACGAAAGTGCTCCCTAGGTCTGCTATCTTTTCAGGTCATGTTTCTTTCAATCTTTACCTACTTTTTATATTACTTATGTTTATATGTCGTCACGTTATTTTACACAGTCAGATTCCAATTTGATCCCAAATTATCCACAAAAAATTACCTCTTCAGGTACAGCCTCAGGTGTGATATCCGTTAATTCGTCATCCTCGTCACATATCCTTCTGAAAATTCGAATATCTTTTAGTCCCAGACAATCTCTCTCTTAAACCTGGTCTCATCCATATAAGCGGTTTCCAGCACCAGGGCCGCATATTCGATGTTCCGCTTCAGATCCTCAAGGGGTAATTGGCCAGAGTTCAATTGATGAAGAATATAACGCAGTCTGGAATCAGGCTAATTAAAACATTGGAGGAAGAAGAAGAGGCTGTGTCCTGTCCATAACGGCAGAAAAAATGTTCTATACACCCCATTTTTTCGCACTATTTCTTCTTCCCTATTAGAAATAATTCGGTGAAAATGGCGACCACAGATTCTTATGCCGTTAAGGAACAGGGCAGTATGAGAGACAATAGACACCTGCAGGCATGTTTTCTCAACACCAACTGATAGAATCCGAATGTATCCCCAACTATCATCATTTTATATTGGCGAAATATCTCTAGAAAATTCGGATTGCTGTATAAATTCTGACAAAATTTCAGGATAAAATCGATATACGTGAAAAGAAACTTCAATTTTTGATGATTAAGTTTCATAATTTTATTTCTAACAATATCAAATTTCGAAGTGAGGCATACTGTAGCAAAGATTTTTTTGTTGCAGAACGTCTCACTTCATTACAAAACATTCCAGGACCAATTTGTCAATGAGATATTCTAAATGAATGAAGATGGAGAGCCTCGTTCTGTAGCTTGGTATCTGAAGCTACTATCTCCAACTGAAGCCCTCCTGCATACTTCAGTCTCCTCTCCTCATCCTTCTTTATCTTCTTTAACTCCATCCTTGCGCATTCCATGCCTGGTTACCCAGGAAACGGGCCTGATAATCCGGAAGGAAACGAAGTGATAAAATGATAACAAAATGCTTCTGCTGAAGAAAATGATGGATAAGATGATAACGCGCTGATAAAAATTCACGCTATCCGCTTCCGACGCGCAGAATTATTTCACAAAACTCCCTTTTTAAGATGTTTAAGATTGAAAATACGAAAATCAGCTAAACCTGTAGTTTTGTAGATCTAACAAACCCATGTGAAATTTCCATTATGAAATCGTCGAGGTTGTGTGGGTTTATGAAAATTATCGATTGAAATTGAAAATCCGAAAATCGAATCATATGAGCTTAAAAGGGTACGAAATGAGATTCAATATGGTCTTCTAAATATCACCAGCTATTTAGAGTAATAGTGGCAAAATGATAGCGTCCCCCTTTTTGATATGAGGCAAATCCATAACTCCTAACTAATTCTTCCCTCTTTAAGCCCCCTACACTTTTCCATTCGAATATTCCGATACACGCGATTTCTCGTGCAGCCCGAAACTTTGCATTAGTCTGAATTGACGAGTAAATCGATGAAAAACTCCCATTCCCTTTTCCCGCTTTCGATTTTTCGGGGATACATTCGGATTTGTGTGTTGCAGTTTGAATTTTTAATCAGGTGCGGTTCTTTTAGAAGTCCATACAATTCATAAACAAACCCTATGCCTATGAAATAACTGTTCATATATTTTCGAAATTTGGGATAATAGATTTTGATGAAAAATTAAACTAGATAAACTTTTCACATGGATGATGGATGAGCTGAATAAATTTGTCAAGAAATCACGAGAAAAAACCTGATGAACTATGAAATGTATGGTTTATGAATTACATGAACCTCCAAAGAAATAAAAAATAAAATTAATACAAAAAAACCAACTTTTCTATCGTCTCCAACGCAGCGGTATTATCAAACTTGGCACTGGCGCTCTGTTCATCTGGTTCGTTCTTTTTCCCTTTCGCCGTCGTGTCATTCCGTCTCAGCAGGCTCACAGGCCGATCTTTGCTGTCTACTGAAATAAGATTTTTAGAATTTTATTTTAAATCGATTGGTTTTAAGATTTTTGCTCAATTCAATAGTTCCCCTAATTTCCCAAATTCAAGTAAAGAATGATTTGTATAATGGAAAAGCTGAATTTCATTTATTAAACAAAAAGAAATTCCTATTAATGGAGAATCGAAACTTTACAAATATTCTCCTTTAAAATATGTCCAACTCAAAAAGTTTCCCCCCAAAATCATTCACATTTTCGATGTCTGCATGTGGAGGCAGTTGGGGAATTGCAGATTTCAAGGCAATTTGGCCGCTCTCTCTTCTGCTGCCTCGTCACTTCGATGGGCACGGATTCAGAAGACGTTGACGGCGTCGACGGAGACGAGGGCACGCAAACCACAAATGGAAGAATCTTTGACGTCGTGATGAAAATCTGAATGACCGCTCAAAGGACAAACATTGCAGAGTCGTAAAATATCCGCTTAAAAAGACACCGATAAGTGCGCTGCCAACGAATTCAGCATTCTCTCAACCCATACTGAATGATAGAAGAAGAAAACTGCTTGAGATAGTCACAACATGATTTTATGTGGTGTTGTAACCAACTGCTGTTTGAAAACAGAAATGGAAACTTGTAACAGACAAATGAATGCACATATGAGAGTTTATGGCCGGAATTAAACACTTTTTCACTGATAAGCGGAGCAAAAGAGGGAGCTCAAATTTAGGGATCACAATGAATTCTGAAATCAGGTTTAAAAATTTAATGAAAATCAAATCTGGCTAAAACCATCAAACCAAAATCTAAAACTTTGAAACCTTATCCGGACTCGGATTCGAAGGAAGTAAAAAAATAGGGCCGCGATAAAATTCAACTGAGCCATTCTGTGAAAGTTGCGCTTGTCCTAAAGCGTCTTGAATTTGAGACTAATGCAGTCTTTATGGACAAAAGAAGGGAGACTGAAGTCAGAAATGCAAACTTTTGAGACCTGAATCCTTAAGAACAAGTACAAGAGACTAAAGGGGAAGAAATCGAGATTACGTGAAAAAATTGAAATTGATCTTCAAAAATCTATGCCTTCTTTTCTCTCTTATTTTCCTATGTCATTTTAACGCAATTCAAGAAATAGTATTGAGAAGATAAGAGACAGAAGAAGATAGACGATTGTTGAAGGACAGGATGAGTTAGATGGAATTGATGATATCCAATCCAATCCAGAAGGACTGCAAATAGAATCAATCAAGCTGACTGGGAAAATAAGGATGTGAAGTGTGAGGCAAGGGCCTAGCGCGAAAGAAGAAGTAAATCGAATCCGACATTCCACTTTGACACATTAAGTTCAAGTCATGAAGTGAGTCTAGAGTCTAGACTGACTGAAAACGTGATAAAGGAGGTAACTAACTTCTCAAATATACCCAATATGGGTTTCGACCATTTTCTGTTATGCTGTAGCAGGGGTATGAAATGACAAGTTTCAACTTCATGCATTGATCTCTTTCATTCCAACCTCCGCCCCGTACCCGTATGGTTGAAAAACCGAGCTGATACTGTGATGTGAAGATTGGATGATAGTCACCTCTCACATTTACCCAAGCCACAAATTCTCTGAACTCTCCTTTACAAAGATATAGATAATGAACTAATGTGACAAAACTTTCGGGACAGCCGATATTGCCCATTTTACGAAAATCAAATTCTAGCGATATCCTATTTTGTGTAGTGATCTGACAAACCATGATTCAAGACAAAAGTTTCAGGAAAAATTAGCGATCTTTACAGAAAAACACGAGGATGACATCACAAAAACTCTCGAAAGTCAAACACAATTTTGGCAACATTTTAGACGAGGTTGGAGAGTTGGCGTTTAAAATGCTTCAAGTTAGTGACTAAGTCAGGCTCTTTTCTGTTTGTGCCTAGTCTCAAGCCGACATAATCGCTGTGTGCCTCAACAACAACTGACACTGCCGCCCTCAACTCACAAAATCGAGCAGGAAAGTCGGAACGCGAGGTGGGAAAAACGTGGATGCAGAAACAGAAACAAGTTAGAGGCTAGGTCGGAAACATATGAATCAAGTCACTTTTCATTGTCTCATTGCATCAGTCGTCTTTCATCATTCATCATTCTTCATTTTTAACTTCACTTCCTCTCCCCAACTGTTTTTGTTACTTCAATAACTTCAATTTTGTCTGATTTTTGATTTTCAGAATCTGCGAGAAGAATTGGATCCCAGAAATCAAAATTAAGATCGAAAAGCTGATCTTCACGGTCTTCATTCATTTTTTAAAATCGAAATCATAGTGAAATTTTTCGGAAAAATCGCCAAAAGTTATAATTTTATCCCATCACTAAAGTTTACTTCCTATGATTTTCGGTCTATCATCAGAGGACCGAACATGATGTAGATCCGCTTAATAAAAACTGGAATTTATCGCTTATTGTTAGGAGTCTAAAAGTAATAAAACAAGATGAAAAATTGATTCATAAAAAGAGCCAAATAAGACTGCTTGAGGCTAAAAAATGGAGTTGAAATTTTGAGTAAAGAATTAGGGAAAAACGAGATGTGCTTGGCGGAAAAGCCCATCAGAAAAGGAAAAAGACCAACCAGTAACGCGACTCAACAAAGAGGGCCAATCAGAGTTGAAGCTTTGACGAGCAGAGCAGAATCACCAGATGAAGACATCAGAGACTCCTACTCAAAAATAAAAATCTGCCAAAAATCGACCTCTTGTAAAAAGCAACCTCCATTTGTTTGTTACTAAAGAATCCAAAAGACTAAAATTGAGTCGGAGTTTTGACGAGCAGAGCAGAATTATCAGATGAAAACATCAGAGACTTACTCAAAACCCCCGAAGTAAAATGCAATAAAATCAGACAATTTGGAAAAATAGTATTGGATCCTAGCTTCGTAGTATGCCAAATAAAATAGTTTGGTATAGAAAGTATTCTTTTCTAGACTATTTTGCATGTAAAAATGCAATTATTTTTCCAGGTTGTCCAAAATCTGCTCACTTATAAAGCAGCCTCCATTTTCTTGTTCGAGTTACTCAAATTTTTAAAAATTCTGACTCAGAATTTCAATTTTTTTTTTTTTAATTTTAGTTTCGAATCGGACCCCGCTGAAAATCCTCGACTTTACAATTATAGAAAATTTCTTCAGAAAAGGTAAAAGATGAAATTTTTACGGAAATTAAGGAGTTCACATTATTGTCTGTCCGTCTTTGCTGTTAATAATTCTAGTAGTTGGGTCTGTTTTCCTATTCTATTTCAATGCATAGTAAATTGATTTCATTAAGTCATTAGTAGTTGTTGTTTTCCGCGTTAGCCTTTTTGAATTCTTCCCCCTTCTTCCCTGGGGAGCTTCTTCTTTCTCACATTGAGCCCTCGCTCATTTGCGAGTCGAATTTAAGCTTCTCTTCCCTTGTTATCTCTCGAGTTTTTATAATTTCCCCGACCTTCACACGAGCGCAGAGGAAACATTCGCCAATTCCAGGCATTTTTTGCCAGAGCCAGTTCCCTCGAACGATGTTTAATTCAGCATTGCCAATACATGATTGCACTAGATAAATTTAGATGAAGAGTCCATCTTACATGGGCTTTCGAGAAAAGTCACATAATTTTAAATATTCAATAAAGGTCCATGCCCAGATAGCTTTAAAAATTCCGACATAAAAAGTCTATCTATCTTTTAACTTATTAAAAGTCACACATCTTCTTTCAAATATTACGTGGAAATACGGACGATTTGTCGCAATCCCAAAAATTTCAACTATTTCAAAATCCAGACAAAATCTGATGGAGATTCCTGATAAAGGTCCATTTTTCATTTATAAAGTGGGACATTTAGCGATGAAAAATGCAGTTCCATATTTCATTTGTCATTTTTATGAGAATTGCGGGAAAGAAAGGAAGTTGCATGAAAAATTGTCCGTACCTTGAAAGTCATAAAAAATTATTAGAAACTTACATCTGACTTCAGTGTCGTGTTGGGAGTTGTTCCTGTTTCTGTTTGAAATGTTTGAGATCTTTCTTTGTTCTTTTTCCCCAACCACATGTCCGTTAGAAGAGCTTCTTCTTTCCTTTGCTTGTACGGTAGAGTTTCCGTTTTCGTTCGTTACTTGTCCTGGTATGGATAATTTGGAAAAATACTATAAAACGCTATGAATGAGGACGATCATTCTTATACGATAAAGGTAAAGCTATTCAAATATGTTCTTTCCAGACACAAGGACCACTTTCGTCAGGCGAAAATAAACTATAGGGGTATAGTTCGCATGAGTGAATTCATCGTATGACACCAGGTCGCACTAGTAAACATCGTTTTTTCTTTCAAATTACAGGTTGGAAAGAGAAAGTTGTTAAGGGAATACACTGGGGGTGGGTCGCAAAGAATTTCTGACGATCGTTCTCCCTAGGTCTGGTCCTCTTTTGTAGCGTTTATAGTTATTTCCGAATTACCTCCTGACGCACTGGATTTTTTGTGCTCTTGGATAGCAGCTATGACGGAGTGACTGGTTGAGGGTCTCAGACAACAGAACGCGGCCCGGACGCGGCCACAGCAGGGCCCATCAGCCATCGACAAGTATCACCGTCAGTTTGACAGCAAGTGAAATAAGCTGCAAGAAGCAGCGAGCAGCACAAAAATGGGAATCTGAAAGATCCAAAGAGCTGATATGACAAGGGGAATACAAAGGCCGAAAAGGGGAACGATTGCGTGAGGAAGAGATTGAAAAAGGAGGCGAATGAGAAGATTCAAATTGAGATTCAAGTAAGCGCAGAGGTGTTGAAACTGCAAAATTCATTGCATATTGAAGGATGGGGAGATGAAAATCGCCTGATACGCAATAAAATCATCAATATTCAACGAAAACGAAGAAGTGTAGGATGACCAGAATAGAGCAAAGACCTACCGCTTGTGAGGGGCAGAGGAGGAGAATGGGAAGAAGGGAGTGGGGGCACGGCTATTTTGAGATAAACTCCAGAAAGAATAAAAACGAACATGGAAAGTGAAGTTCAGCTTAAAACAGTTCAGAATATGAATTCGGGAGTAAATGGCAATTCTAATTGAGGAAGTCGTGAAAGAATAAAGGTATTTTTAAAAATTGGGAAAGATAGAAACAACACGCGTCAAACCAGAAGCAGGGTGCGGAATAATGCTTGGATGGAAAGATGCTTGTGGATGGAATGGAAATGCGCGCGAATAGGGAGATTGTGAGAATTGAAGAGATGTGCTGCATTGCTGCATGTGGTGTGCGTGGTGTGCGCGGAGCAGAATGCAGGAATATGACAGAGACAGAGCCACACAAAAAGACACTACTGCTAACAGCAGCAAAGCAGCAGCACTGAGCTGTGTGGAATTCGGTTATGTCCAAAGAAGGAGTGAGAAGACAAGAATGAACAAGTGTAGAACAAGGACAGAGACAGAGAGCATAGAGGTCGGAGTGATGCATTTATCATATTGCGAGTAGGGGGGTTTCGAAAATCTGATGATTTAGGACTTAGAAATTTGAACATGACGCAACTCATGTCTAGAGAGAAGAGAGTGGAATTGCATGAAAAAGTACTGCCAGTTTGTGGTCATCATGAAACTCACAAATCGTCGCATTTGGAAAAAACCAGGTTCCACTAGTAATTAGCAAAGGGAATTTGAAAAAAAAAAAAAAAAAAACAAACGAAAATTAGCCTATTTCTACCTCTATCTTCAAAAATAAGAAATCGGATCTATTCTATCTCTTCTAAAAAGTCAAAGAAAGAGAATCAAGGCTCAAATAACAATTAGCAGTAAAGTGAATTTACCATGATTAAAAATTAGCCTATTTTTACCTAGGCTCCCCAAAATAGAGTGTGGACTGCCAATGGCAAATTCTGCATTCGTGTCGGGCAGAGGGGTCTGACTCTGACTCGTCTAATTTCCCTAGCGCGGGCACAGAGGCAGAGCTGCTGCTGCTGCTGCTCACTTTGATGGCCTTTCCCACAGCCCTCTCCTTTTCTTTCCCCATGTTTTCCTCCAATGCATCTCACTTATCTTCGTCAGTTCCCCTTTCCAATTCTTTGCTAACTACCCGATGAATATAGGTATCTTGGATCGTAGGGGATTGCAAACGGAGTTTCGATCTAAAACTAGGTTCTTATCATCCAAGTAATTCATAAGACCGAACAGCGATTCACGATATAATATATATATATATTTGATTGTTCACTTAAGGATCTAAGACTAAAGAGAACATTTCATTCAAGATGGAATCGGAAGTTTGTTGCAATTTTTCGAGAAAAATGTTCGAACCAAATGTGCTGAAATGAAGAATTTTTGCAGAGCAATCACCAACAACGCTGCTCCTGCAATTTCATGTTCTTGTCCCTGTTCTCGTCAGCCTTTGTCTTTCCTGCCCCTCCTTCTCTTGCAGTCATTTTCCCACTCCTCTCAATTGCCCTTTGCTGTCTCTGTCTCCTAACCACAATTATGCCGATGATTCGATCAGAAAAAGAAGGGCACGGGAAAATCGGAGAAGCTAATAATAAATAAGTCAAGATGGAGTGATCGTTTTTAGATTTCATTAGATCATTCAGATAATGCACTGCTCAGAAAAAGTGATTTGCCAAGGAAATAGTTCTCAAATAGGAAAATGCAAAAGCTTCGATATTTTTGTCAAACTTTAAAAAATCCCGTATTTGAGAACTAGGATAAAACGACATCTGCCCCCCCCAAAATGGAATTCGTAAAGTCGTTTGAAAATTCGATGCAATTCAACTTTCGAATTTAATGAATTTTAGATGTATAAGGTCAGAAAATCGGAAGTTCTCGAGAACTTTAGGGAAACGGGGGAAGAAGCATGTGCTCGTGATGGAAGCAATGCAGCACTGCTGCAGAAGCGAGCCATCAAATGTCTTCCTCTGCTCAAGGGTAAGGCTCTGACTGATATTTGATATCTACAATTCTCTCGAGTTCGATGACTCGTCGACGCAAAGCCGAGAGACGATGGAAGTGCTTTGAGGCAGAACAGCTGAGAGGGAGGACGGACAACTATGCAGCTCACGATGTTTGTGGGCATAATGCCAAATTTGGATTGTCAAAAAATGAAACTTGGAAATTGAATGGTAAATCTTCGTTCAACTTTCAAGCTAATCAAATTTTGCATTGAAAATACTTGCTATTACCATCATCATGAAAGCATGCAGCTTATGAAAATGATAATAGACGAAGAAAAGTATGAGGTTGGTGAATTTCAACATTTTCTTGTAGACTCCAATTAGCAAAAACGCTTAGAAGCAAATTTTCGAGAAAATGAAACTCGCAAATTTATGTTTGGACAAAATCTTACGAATCATGCGCGCTTTAATTTCTAATTCCTGACGTCTTTTCAGATTAAATAAACTAAATCAAGGGGAAAAATGGTTGACTTTGGTAAATCGGAAATATTTTCACTGAATTTTGGGCTGTGAATGGCTGACTCTCATTCATATACACCACGCAAACAATCTACTTTCGAGAGTTTTACAGAAATGTGGGAGTAAGGCGATTATTCCAACACATAAAAATCGATTTGCATGATTTCATTAATGTTTTAGGGAAACGGAGTCTAGACTATTCCAATACTTCTAAAATCAAAAACACCATTTCACGCTGCTTAGGGAAACTGCATAAATTGAACCTATTTTCCAACCAAACTTTAAAAGATAACAAAAAATCACTATTTCGATTTTTCGGAAAACTCTGAATTGAGCGTACTCTAATTTTTCAGAAATGTAAAAATTTAAATAAGAATGAAAAATAAAAAGGACTAACCATTGACGAAGTACTGATGTTCGCCCAGACGAAATTTGAGTCGCTTGATGAAAGCGGGCGTTTCTTCTGAAATGTCCAATATTAGTCGCTTATTTTTAGGGCTGTTTTTCTAAATTTTAAGGCGGATCTTCTCTAAATATGGGTGTCAGATTTTGTAATACAAATCTCTACTCTTAAAAGATATTAAAGCTCCCTCCTGCTAAATTTTGTAACAGATCTCAAAAACCCCCTAAAAATAGCAATAATTACTTCGCCTGGCCAGTATGCCTAATTGGAACGCTAGAGGAGTGCACGTAAATATGAAGGGGATTTTTGTTGATTTGGCGTGAATAAGTGGAATAGAGAATTGCGAAAACAATACTGCTTCTGCTGAACTAATCAGACAATCAATTGTGCAATTCTGCAATGATGAGAATGGGTAGAGGAAGAGTAGAGTGGAATGAGCAAAGAAGGCGGGTGAGCACAAGAGCACAAGGAAAGTTGGTAGAGAAAATACTCGTGGACTAGAAGAAAGCGAGGAAAAATGTAAGAAGATGGAAGAGAAAGCCAATTGGAATGCAACTCGTAGAGAGGAAGATGACTACAAAATGAAGTGCTAAATGATTAAAGTCGCACGGAAAAAAACACGCTAATTCATCATTTTCTAGCCTTTTTCTGTTATAGTTCATTCAGTTCATCGTTCATCCGTTTGAAAAATTCATAAAGACATTGCATATTTAGGCATTTAGTTGAGCGATCAAAACTTGAAAACATTCCTACCCGAGAACTAATAATTCTAGCATCAAAATACACCCTGATCTACCTTGTTCTAAACAAGCTTGCTCAAGATTAGACTTTTGCCAGGACAGGAAGAGGCAAATCACAGAAAAATCTGGAATGGGTCAATCCTCATCAAGCCTGATTCCAACAGATATGAAATCTTGATGAACTTTACAAGTAAGAAAGCGCAGCATTTATTATTGTTGCAATCCGACTACTTTATGTTGAATTTAAAATGATGGGAGAGAAAGACACGCAGTTATCGCATTGGTGAGGCAACGTTCGTTACCCTACGAAACACCGCACACAATGCACTTTGTTCGCTTATTAAAATCGATGACAATCGAATGTGTGCAATGTGTCGTAATGTAACGAACATTGCTCTACCAATGCAAGAATTGCGTCTTTCTCCCCCTCCATTTTAAATTCAACATAAAGTAGTCGAATTGCAATAATATAAGTTTTACTCGAAAAATGAAATTTCGACTTACTGATTGCCTGATTCATGTAGTCGCCATCTCTCATTTGTCGTACATTTCTGCTTTCTCCAATTTTCCTCAATTTTCACTGCTGCGTCGTTACGTCTTCACGGACTCTGTGAAACAAGTCATGATTTTTCTGACCCCTTGAAATACACGACTCGAAACACAATAAATTAAGTGCCGAGAAAAAATAAAAAATAAAAGACGGGGTCTTGTATTTTCCAGACTCTCGATTACTGTACCTCACAAGTCACGCAACCTGTGACTCACAAGAAACAGACGAGGAAAAAAGAGACGGGGGGAACTAAACGATGGGAATTCTTGTGGATGTTAGAAGATGTGGTGAGAAAAAGGAAGAGCATGAGGATATTCGAAAATGAGCAGCATAAGATGGGCAAGATATGGGAAGATAGCTAGATGGGGATATTTGGGGGTGAAGATATAGAGATATAGGGGGATATAGCCCGAATAAGGCAAGTTGCTAGAGCGCAGGGGGCAAAAATGCTGTAAATGCATTAAAGTTGGATTGCGATGAAAGGTCCACAGGCAGACATATCCCGAAATGATGAATGTCGTTCATCGCCCAAAACATATATTCGATAGAAATAAACATTCAAAAATCGGTCCCTATTGAAAACGCTAGCAATTTTTTTTCCTTTCAATAAAAAGTTAAGGAAAAAATTGAAAAAAAAATGAAAATCGGCAAATTCAAAGGTTTCTCTGGGTCTAATGCAAATCTTTTGACACATTTAGCAATTAGTTTCTTTTTTCGAATATCGATTTTCTAGCCTTTGTTAAAGGCGGATAAAAATGAATCAAATGTGATAGGATATAGAAGGGTGCAGGGTAAGCCCAACGCAGTGAACAAACAAGCAAACGCACGGCACAACATTAAAAGAGAACTCAATAGAATACTTGATCAATTTAATTTAATTAATCACCGTTGTAAGAGAAATAAGAGAATAATTAAAACAAGGAAAAATCGTCTCAAACACAAAAGCGTCACAAATAGTTGGACGCGTTTTGTCTGAAGACGAAAAATCAGAACCACGAAAATCAGCAAAATTTGAAACAGATAAGGAGAGAGACATTGTTTGAGTGAAATAGATAATACAATACAACATGGGGCTTGAGATCTAGCTGTAAAACATCATCAAATCGACAATGAATAAATGGAAAAACCAACAACTAAAATTGAAATAGTCCATATCAATTCGAAAATTAGAAAGAGGAGGAAAATACGAGAACTTAAATCCATCAAAGAAAACAGGTCATCAGATGGAAAATATGCGTGGATATGTTTGAAATTGGAAGAACAGAAATAGATAAATAGGGAAAACAAACGAGCTTTACTAAGCCCTAGATTTTATCCTGGGTATAGTAATATTTAATATCGTCTAAATCCTAGATTCAAAAATCGGGATTTAAAAAAAAAATATTGCAAAAATCAAATGAGATAGCGCTGTATTTGATACAGCTAATGGTTGAAGTGATTTTGAGCAATTTCATCTAATAGCTAATTTTCAAGGGGCAAATGATTCAATCAACAAGAGAGCTGTGGTTTCCTGAAAATGTTACCAAGAACAATATAATCAATTTTTCGAGTTCATAAAATTTGACTGACGTCTACAAACGAGTTAGAAAGGAAAAAGGCAAATTCTACCAAAAACCGTCGATTTTTATGAATTTTCAGAAAACCGAAGGTGAGGAAGGAAAAAGGTGAATCTTAAGAATTGGTGAAAACAATCCCGATGAGAATTACAAGTTGCAAGAAGACCAAGGGAGGAAACGGAGAATGAAGTGATTGCTGAGAGTTGTTGATAAATTTAGTGAGTAGCGTTGTTGGGGCGTTCGACGGCCATATTGCAGGTGGACTCGAGGAGCTGGCTGCGCAGCTGCCAGAGAGCAGACACAACGTCCTCCTCCTTCACTACCTGGCCGCCCGGTCGCGATTCCTGCAATCATTATTTTCAATAAATATAATCCCCTCTAATCGTATACGCCACAAAAATCCGTTAGATGGACCGGGTTGTATTATTGATCGGAGAGAGTATCGATATCCAAAAATTGCGCTACTCGTCTGGTTTCTCTTCTACGCGACTCGCTGTTTCGCTCCAAATTCGATTTCTAATTGCGGAATGAGTGTCGACCTTCTCTCCAATCAACGATATAATATTCCCTATTGTTTCGAATCACTATGTTTCAACTTTAGATGAAAAGACGATGTCATGATTTGTGAAGGGTGGGGGGCTTATTTTATGACAAATCCGTCTCTAATTGAAATTCAACTCAGAAATCACTCACTCTAATCCAGTGCGTGGGCGGCCCCCGTGTGTGTGACCCGTTTTGAACCTGCGTATTCCTTTGCGTGGCACTCAGATTCTTGTCCCACTTGCTCACCGATCGCTGCCGATTCGTCGACAGGCTTTCGATGTACCTTAAAGGGAAAAGTAAAAATTTAGATGAAGAAATATTTTTACTATTTTTTTTTTGAAAATTTGATGTTTTCTATTTTAAATTGAAATTTTATGTTTCTGAAAATGTTGCTCCTTCAAAACTAAACCGGTGATTTCTTCTTGAAAGTAACAAACAAAAAGCGAATACCTCAAATAAGTCTCCGAATGCAGAGCCCGCTTTGCCTGGACGGAATTGGGCGCGGGAACGAAGACGGGTTCGGTGGGAGTAATGCGGACGATCGTGCGGCCGGGGTCCGTGATTTGGGGAGGGACGGATTGAGGGACGCCTCCTGCGGTCGACTGGCTGTGGGGCGTTTGTGAGTGCACTGGTTGTTGCTGAACATTCTCGCTTTTCATATATATATATATACTACTTTTATAATATAGATATATATTCAAGTATTTTATCATTTTACTCCATTCGCGCATTGCTAAAACCTGGAATTTTTGAAAGAAAGACATCGTAGAAAGGAGAAGAGATATCGAATTTGATGAGAATGCAGAAAAAAAAAGAATGACAAAAATTCTGTGCAAACCTGATAATGCGAAGAGCCAGGCGCGGAAGTGTAGGCCTGGTGATGGACGGCCTGATTCGGGTGCTGCTGGGGAGGACCCTGATGATGCATGTGAGAGGGCTGAGGGTGCATAGGCATCGAGTGAGATCCGGAAGGAACGGTGGTGGGCTGAGAAATCATTCAATTTTCGAAACTCGTATACAATTCCGAAAAGTACATTAACACTCTCTTCAAATTCTGCTAGATCTTCTAATCAACTCTTTCCACCCTCGACAATATACCCCCTGTTTCTTATCATCTCATATAAAATCTCAAAATCTTGCAAATTTCATTTCTTCTAAAAATTTTCGGATTTCAAAATTACCATATGATGATGATGGTGTCCGTTGATTTGGGGCGGTCCCTGGTTAGGTCGCATTGCGGATGCCGAAATCGGATGGGTCTCAATCCTTACGACTTGGGGTCCGCCCCCTTGCTGTTGCATTTGCCCGGACTGCTGTTGTGCCGAAGCAGTGATACAGTTGATTGCCGGTCCTCCATACTGGCCTGTCTTGTTGTAGGGGGTGTGCACAAGCTGTAATCATCATTTTCAGCTCGACAGAAATTAGAATTCTGAGTTTAAATTGCCCAATGAGCCCTAATTTTTCAACTCAAAGCTTAATCCAAAGATTAGTTCGCTTTTGAATCAGGTACCTGAGAGACCACTTCTCCATTCGCATTCTGGACCTGTTGTAGTTTGAAGTAGTTCCGACCCAGCTGATTCGGATAGACGTTGCGGTTCGACGTCGGGAGATGACGTTCCTGAGATTCAAGAAATTAATTGTTTTATGAAAGGATTACTCATTTCTTGTGAAATAGATCAAACTCAAAAATCGTTACTTCAAGAAATTGTAAATATTGGCACCTTCAAATTCTCTTCATTTCGCATGATCTCTAAATTGGGCAAGGAAAATAGAGTTCTCTGCTAGATGAAAAGCATAAAAAATGCCATTTTTTATAACTTTCTGTCGAATTCTAAAAGAAACGGGTGAAAATCCTACCTTCATATGCCTATGCAGTCTGGGCAGTGAGGGGAATGCCTTGCCTTCCTTCTTATTCCTCATACAGCTCACCCACATGCACACGTACTGCTGATCGCTGTCAACTGAAAATCGATACTCTAATTTCTGAAAATCAATAAACAATTAGCATACTGATGATTTGACTGGTGTGGTGTTGGATGATGTGCTCGTAGAGACCTCCTTCTGCGTCGAACTGCGAGTCACAATTCACCCATTTGCACTGGTAGATCGTTATTTGACCGGGCTGTAAAATACAAAGCTATTCTTACACGCACGAATAAGTACTGTTTTATCGTTTATCTTTGAAATTTCATTTTTTAATTGCGTTGAAAACCTGAGCGTTATAGTTGAAACTTTTCGCTTTAAATTGTTTAACTTCGTGTCTGATATTTGGTGGTGAATTGCATGTTTTCTTTTCCTCGAACTCCTCAAAAATGGCTCTATTGATTACCTTTCCTTCAAAATTTGTCTTTTTTAAATTCATTTTTTACCTGAAGCGTCCTCTCCTTTGCCGCCCTGATCGCAGCCTCCTTCTGTCGTTCGTTCGCGATGTATTCGGCACGCACTTCGTACTGCTTCTTCTGAGGCTCAGACAACTTCTTCCACTGAAAGTTCAAAATTTACCAAATGTTGTAAATTGACAAAAATAACCTCAATTCCAACGATCTTCGAGATCTCTCCAAATCCGGCCTCCGGGTTCTCGTGCATGATCCTTTTCCTGACTTCCGCAGAGAACAGGATGTAGCCGGATTTGCTTTTGGCGTGGAGTTTCGGCTGAGCGGCGAGCCAAGTCGTGCTGCCGACCTGGAAAATTCAACTTTTAAAATATCAACAAAAAATTCTAATAAAATTTTCAAATACTATCGATTTTTTTTCCATTTTATTGCTGGTTTACAATTTTTTTTTCAAGCAGAAAAACATTGTCTATCTATAGTTCTATAATCATACCTGCTGATTGGGAGTGCTCGATCCGGCTTCATCGCCTGAAGTCACCCCGTTTGCAGTTGGAGTTTTGTTTTCAGCCTGATCGGTCGAGGAACTCGCAGGCGATCCTGTCTCTGTTCCGTTCGTCCCGAACATCGGTTTCTTCTCCGCAGGCTCTTCACTCGTTTCATCCTTCTGATGACCCTCATTGGCCTTCTGGAATAATATTTTTTTAATCTTTTAACTCGAAATGTATCTCTAAGCTTAAAATTCTAACGATTCCTATCAATTCGTCATAAAATTTTCGATAATTCTGCAAAGTTGCATTTTTGTTCTTTTTAAAAAGAAGTGAGATGAGAGCTGTAGAGGAAAAACAGACGAAAAATGAAGAAAAACTGTACACCTATGGCAAATCGCAGAAATAAGGAAGACCAGATATTTTTCTCGAAGTTAAATTTGACTAAGATGAAATAGTTTGTGAATATAGTACCTGCTGTTGCTGCTCATCGATCATTTCCATGTCGAGAGAGTCGAGTGGAACGTCGATCTCATTCTTGATCAGAGGACTCATTTCCTGTAAATGACACGATTTTGTTTATTTTTAGCAGTGAATGCAAAATCAAGACTTATCAAGGATTTAAAGGGTTCGTTATCTTTGACTCTCTTCATTCCCAATATCTCTTTTCTGAATATGAAAAAGTTGGCAACTTTAAGAATTTTTAAACGATTTCTAATTATAGTCAATTTATTTAGGTAAAAGAGATACATTATGAGAGTCATCTCCGTGTGTTACTATGGTAAATCTCACGCTATGATTTATGCTCTCCTCTCGCCTCTCTCCTCTTTTCCAGCACACAAATCCGCTGATTGCTCCCGTGTTTTTATGGCATACCTTTTCCATGGTTATCGGCTGCTTGAAGTTGAATTTCTCGTCATCGGCCACGCTCACCGGCAACTCGTATTTCTGAAAAATTTACGAATTAATAAAATACACCTATTTGAAAGAGAATTTCTAAGATACATTAGTCCTAGAAATTTGGCTTCCTGTATTTGTGGCTAACTGATAACCATTACGAATTGTATTTGTGACAACAAAATTTTAGGATAGGGAACAGACGGAAAAGAAAACAACTGGCGACAAATACAAATCGTGATGATGGGTAACTTTTGAAAATAAAAGAGGTCAATAAAATTCATAGATTTTAATGAACAGTTTTCACCAGAATATAAAAACAGAACGATTATTATTTCTCATGCGGCTAATATTAAGAACGAATGTAAATACATACGCGTCGCGTCTAAAAGAATTTATGAAATGGAGGAAACGAACGTTTTATACAAATGCTCAAATCGATTTCCAAGAGAAAAAATGCATGCATGCAATTTGAAATGATCGTTGAATGAAGACAAAACTAAGACTAAATTTATCTCACGGCAAAAGTATCTTTCTCTCACTCTAAATTGCAAAAACTCGGCACTGCGCAGTTCTTTCGCGACACGCGAATCGCGCTTCTCTGGGGTCTCTCTCTTTTCTGTGCTCTCTCTCGTTTTTCTCGCTCTCATTCGTCCCTCACTTTGCGCGTTCTCTCTCGCTGTTCGTTCGCGCTTTCGCCGGTCGCCACAAGCGCTAGTGGGGGCCTGCAAAGGGGGGCGGCGGCAAGGGAGTAGCCAGGCCAGTCAGCCTAATGCCTAGTGCTAGTCGGCTGTTGGGGGCACTCTCTTTAGAAGAAGAAGACAGAAAGAAGGCAGAGAGACCTCGACCCGTTCACACACACAGACAGGGACGACTGCAGCTGCAGCGCAGCCCACCTCCCCCTGACTCTGGTATCTCTGCTCGCGTCCTCCTCTCCGTTTCTAACCAGGCCCCAATCGATACCCCTCCCTCTACGCAGCCTATTTTCTCTTTACCACATTATCTCTAGCAACCCCTTTTCGCCTCTCCATCTCTCGCCATTCAAATCTATTCTAGCGCCATCTTTCCATCTCTAGCCATCAGGGCCAGAGACATAAGAATGCGAATGAAGTAGTCAGTCGCGTTGTGCTAGAAATTCTATTCAAAGAAAAGAAGAAGAAGAAGAAAAACAACAAAATCAAATTCTATGGAAGCATAACATTCTGCTGGGTTACTGTAATGAGGAAATCGATGGGAGCATTTTAAAAGTGCAAAATTTCATGTGTAGAATGAAGTTGGGAGCAAAATGGCATTTTCCTCCCGACTTTCCCACGGTCTTTCCTCCCCTTCCTTCTTTCCGCTACGTCATTTCTGCAGTGCCCACAGCGTTCCCCCCTCCTTTTCTATGTTTCTGCAGGCTCTGCTCGCCGCTGGGTTCTTTCTCCCCTTTTTCTTTAGCCTACGACCCCTCACATTTATTTTGAACGAGCAGAGGATAAAGACAGAAGAACGAGAAAAATATGACTGATCAGAAATTTGTGTCAGAAGCCATGATCAAATTCCGCTATCCATATGCTCCGATTTTCTATGAATTCTGACAAAGTTCTAACACTCTTTTACTCGACTCTACGTTAAAATCCATGGAAAATAAAGCCAAAACACACGTGTGAAATCTGACAGAACACTCCGAATCAACCTGATACATTACTTGTTCACTTTAGAGATTCGTGGAATTGCTTTAAGAATCAAAAATAGAAATACCTTGAACTTCCGGACAACAGCTGCATGGTCGAAGTGCATGGGTTGTTGAATGGTCGAATCCTCCTTTTCCTTGTCTGCCTCAGGCTCTTCGGGCACGTTTCCATTTGCCGCCTGTGACTGCTGTGCGGCGAATGGCTTGATGAACAGCGAAGAGTGCTCCCCGGCAGAGAACGTTTGGAGGCCTTTCACCTTCTTCTCGCACACGAACACGTCGCATTCCGGGATCTCGGTTGGGCGCACTTAAATTTCAAGCATAATTTCACATTTCAAGTTTCCCATAAGAGAGACTTTGAATACTCTTGCCTAAATCCCTATTTATCGCCAAAATAGACTAGGTAGAGGAGCTTTCTCATCACTCTATCCATACTATTTCATTTGAATTGAAACGTTGAAATGTCTTTTTTAATTGGCATATAGTCCTCGTTTTAGGCAGGAAATTATTCGTAATAAGAATAAAACCTACTTCTGACATAGTCTTTAATCTGGAGCACCGAACAGCGACTTTGAATGTCATCCACACGACGCGTCTGGTCGGGCTGATCGACGGCAAACACCTGAGAAAATTTAAATTTTTGACTAGTTAAAAAAAACCAACCTCTCTGGGATAGAACATCCTGCCTTCGTCGTGCTCGATGTCAACCGGTCTTGCGAACCAACCTCCGGAGAACCATTCAGAGCCGCTGGAATTTGGTTTTTTAAACAAAATTTCTTATTTTAGAGTGTCCATACATTTTCAAGAATAATGATATCAATAAATAAAATGCTTAAAATTTGTAAGGAGACCAGAGGTCTAAATTTTTGGAGAATTCCAAAATTTTAACTCTACTTCGCATTTCTCATTCGAAAGAGGACAATACGAAACTAAAGTTTCTTTATTTCGAATTTCCCGAAGAATAGATTAGAGTGAGATGTTCAAAATTTCCTTACTCCTGCTCCCTCCACAATTTGTTGATCCGCATGATGTCGCAGAGGGGTTTCTGTGGGTTGAAGACGAGCACGAATTGGCCGATGAAGTAGGAGCGACCATTTTTGGTGCGAATCTGCCAGAAATAGGTTCGTCCATCTGCGTCCTGGGGCTGGTCGCCTTTATCTCTCTTGTTCACCACCTGAAATTTTCAAATAATTCTCTTTCTCAAGTTCCTTCGATTTTGCTCTTTTCTTTAAATTTTATCTTAATTCAGAAAAGGCAATTGCTAGAAGAATGAAATAATCGATCTTTCTTATCATTTCGATAGATATTTATTTTTCGGAGTTTAATTCATTTTTTTTTTTGCAAGAATGATGGTTATTAAAATGCAAATATGATTTTATGTTAATTTCCTCACCTCTGGCCTATCAATATCAAGCACGACGCTGTATTTGGCCCTTTCATCCTCCTCGCTGACAGTCGAGCACCTCGAAGCCTCGTCAGAATCCGACTCTCCTGATTCCTTCGCCCTGCCATCCCTCTTCATCACCTCGCTCGTCATTCGGCAGGGAGAAATGGGACGGGAGCGGGGCTCCAGCTCCAGGGACTGCTCTTCTTCTGCGTAGGGCCAGTTCTGAAATCATCAAGCTTCATCTTTTAATTTGTAAGGAATGAATTTGAAATAAAAATCATCAAGGTTCAATAAACTTCATAAACCAAAAACGATTTTTAAGAGTTGACAAGGCTTTTTTGCATTATTCCTCGAAGCCTGCTTTTGTCTTCGGATCAAATGAATTTCCTATAAAATGTTAGAGCTTTCCAAAAATGACTAGAAATACCTTGATCTTAGCAAAGTATTTCGGTTTTCCCAGGTACTTGTGTTCGCAGACAAAGATGTGTTCTTGATTGATGCCCTTGACGAGGCTGTTCTGGAACGTCTTGTAGAAGAGCACGTAGCAGCGACCGAGTAGACGTTCGGGCACAATGGTGTCGCTGAACGGCGTGATGAACACCTGAAATTTTTCAATGATACATTTTCCTCAAAAACAGATCTCCGTTAAAGTTATTCGCCTTCAACAAGATACAATTTGTATGAAAAATGAATCAATTTTATAGAAAATAATATGCAACATTTTGTTTCTTGCAAATGTTTCCTTTCAAAAAATCGAACTTGTGAACCTTGGAAAAGTGGAAATTTCTACAAACCTCATTCCTGATGAACTTTCTGCTAGCCAAATGGATAGTTTCCTTCGGTCTGTAGACCCACTTGCCTCTGATCACCGTATCGCCATTGTCGTTCCTGAAAATCAATACTATTCTAGTCTCTTCAAACAATTCCCATACTTGAATATTCTCTCGATCCGCATGATGTGGGGCGGGCCTTTGGGTGCTTCCTCAGTCCTCTGCACGTAGGCATAGCAGGGTATTTCATATTCGACTCCGTTCACTGTCACTTTCTCCATGTCTTCTTCACCTTCCTGAAACTCATTTATTTCATTTTATTTAAAAATTGCAAAGATTTTCTCATTATTTTTCAACAATAAATAAAATACGATATATTTTGCTTTTTAACCCCACCTTCTTCGCAATTTCATCATGATTCTCCTCCCTTCCCATGGATTCAGGCTCCACATTTGCTTCTTTTCTGGATCGTTCAATTTCGATTTTCTCTTCCAAGTCCTGAAATTTCTTCCGTTTGAATTTGTTCGTCTTTTCAATTCCGACTAATCGGAATATCAGAAAGCATAGTTAGGGATAAATTAGAGGATGAGAGTAGGGGGGCATAGCGAAAAATGTACTCTCATATATTCGACATTCTTAATTGTTTTTGATTCCAACCTTGTAGCTCATCTCAGCGAATGCGCTCGAATTGATCGCCTCTCTGCACAGAGCGTCTCTCTGCTCCACGAACAGCAGTTGCAAAGCGACTGCATCTTCGAACAGCTGAAAAAGTTATTTTAATTTCAGGAAAATAGTTTTCCAAAATAGACATGAAACAAGAGTTTCAAAACGCAGAACAGGTTTCAAGGAGAATAAAACTTGCCTGAGCTCCCGATTTGGAAATCTGCCTGGCTTTTTCGAACAAGTCGAAGAAGTCTCTCTGGAATCTGTCCAGTCGTCTGTATCTGCACTTGTCGATGTTGCGCTTGATCTGGTCGAAAGTGAAGGGCCACTCGGAGTTGGGGATTCCCTTTGCCTTGAGTTGCTCTTGGAAGTTGGCGAATGAATCCGACAGGGAGCGGCCGGAAGAGTCCTGCAAATGTTTAAAATAGCTTTGGAATTTTAGGGAGTTGAACATTTTTACGGATTATTTTTGAAACTTTTTTTTTTTCATATTTGAGAAAAATATTCTTTTTGAGAATTTAAAACCAACCTTCATTCCGAAGACCTTGCCGAAGATATTCGTGAAGATGGTTTTGATCTCGACCTGCACTTTGGGCAACGCATCCTCCATCGCGCTCAATTCACGCTTCTTCTCCTGGAGAACGCATTGCAGAGCGACTGCGTCCTGGAAAAATCGATATATTCGAAGAATGAAGATGACTTGGAAACATCATAATTTGGCAACTTGTAAAAATATATATCTGAATAAATCACATTTGCTTAATTTTTAATCTCCCCACAACATACACTTATAATTGCCATTTCTCATATCGAAATATTGCTAACTTCCAAATTCTCAGAGATTAAAAGTGAACACGAACCTTATAAATATCACTGTCCGTTTCGTTGTACTTGCAGGCGTTGTCCAACATCAGTGTCATGTCCATGACCAGCTCAGCCCAGGAGGGGTAGCTCTGACTCTGCAGACGCTGCTGGATTCGCTGCAGATCCATTGGCTTTTTGATCACCTCGTAGTAATGGGGGTATTCCTGAAATTTACTTTCTCGATTTTGGGAAAAATGAATAGGATTTGTTTCATTTCGAAAAATTGCACCTCTTTAGTGGGCAATTTATGAAAAGCCGTGGACAGTCTCCTCCCATCCTTGTCGCGATAGTCCTTGATCGCATTCAGGAGGCGCCACATTCTCTGTTGGTCTTCGGGAAGTCTGAAAATCAAGTCAATCAATTTTTGTATTTAAATGCCCGACATTCATTTTTCTAGCATTTCTCGTATCTCTCCACACTTGGCACTATATCTCTTTCAGACCGAATGAAGAATGCGCGCATATGAGTTGAATAAAATCTCAATTTTCTCTTAC
This sequence comes from Diploscapter coronatus, assembly GCA_964036155.1. NCBI lineage: Eukaryota > Metazoa > Nematoda > Chromadorea > Rhabditida > Rhabditidae > Diploscapter > Diploscapter coronatus. The sequence goes on along the minus strand of OZ038422.1, from coordinate 40,008,638 downwards.
TTGAGCAGCATTTGCTCGACCTTATCCAGTTTGTCCTGATAATGGTGTTGATGGGAGGAGGAGGAGGAGGAGCTTGCTTGGCTCGGTTGCACGGGCGCTGAATGATGGTGTTGAATGGGCGGCTGTTGTTGTTGCTGTTGCTGTTGATGTTGTTGTTGCTGTTGCATGTGGGCTGCTCCCGGATGGGACGTTGGGGGATAGTAGCCATGGGGAGGAGGAGGCTGTTGATAGGGGTTGTGGACGTAGTGCTGAGGGAAGGGAGAATGGTAGTAGGGATGAGATTGCATATGAGGTGGAGGAGGAGGAGGAGGATAATGAGGATAGCCCATCGGAGGATAGGGCGAATATCCGTCATAGGGGCCGGTGGGGCCATAGCCGTAGGGCTGCGGAGCCGGAACAATACCGTGAGCAGGTGGTTGCTGGCCAGGCACAGGCTGCGGAGTGGGCGTGGCGGAATTGCGGTCCGAGGCGGTCTTCTTGCTCTTGGCGGACTGGTGGAAGTTGTTGGTGTTGCGCTTTCTGCCGAATGTCGGGATGGTCGAGGGAGGAGGCAGATGCTGACCGCCTTGCGAGGGCTGTTGGGGAGATCTGCAAGAGACACATCAGTAGATAAAAGCTTTTTTTTTTTTAAATATAACCTTGAAAAGTCAATAAACTCAAAAGTGATTAATTTTGAGAAACTTTCAGAGAAAAATTTACCTGATAGAAGAATTGGAGGACTCGTCATCCGAGAAGAACATCTGGGATTGGCTGTTGCCCGACACGCTGTTCCTCGATGCACTGTCATTGCGCTTCCTTCCAGTGCCTCCAGTGCCAGGTGGACGGGGCGTGCGGGTGGCTCCGTTCTGGCCCTTTCTTTTCTTTTCTTCCTCGGTTATCAGACGCAGTTTCACCCATCTAAAACGAACTTTAAAATAATTTCTGGGGGGTTTTCGATTTGGTTTAAACTGAAATTTCCAAAGAAAACATCTTTATTTTCAAAATAGTCCAATTCACGGCCTTATCCTTTGAAAATATTGAAGATAGCAAAGAATGGTTAGGGAAATCGAGAGACAAAGTTTTCGTTGTCTCTGCACACAGCTAAAGTAAATGCAGAACGTTCCCAAAGAACAAGGCCTTGTAAAGCCGTGAGTTGGATAAACTCGTATATGTTCGACTCTTACCCATATTTCTCCTTCTGCGCTCTCGGGCTTTCATGCGGTGCATCTGCGTCGTTCGCGTGTCTCTGCAGGACCATTTCCTTCAATCTGGAAGCGTCCATCGCCAACTGCAAACATTCGCTTTCCTCTCAAATTAAAAAGTTGCATTTTTACCTGAGAATTCGGCTCATTGTAGGCGAGTGCGTTCTCGAACATCACGATGAAATCTGCCATTAGTTGCTCAGAGGTGTCGTACTGAAATGTTTCAAATTTGTTTTTCCTACTTAGAAAATAAAAGTCGGAAAGAAATCATATTGAATTCGAGCTAAGGTAGGATATCTTGCATTATAAAATGTGATCAAGAATCAAATTATCTTGATTGATAGTTTCAACTCATTTTATCACACTTCTCATTGCATAAAGATCACACTCCTGACTAGACTTTGATTGTCATACATTCGACTTTCTTGATTTAGAAAAATGTCAATGTTTTACTTTGTTAGTCTCAATCTTCTCCCTGATGATTCTCATATCGATGGGCTGTTGGATGTACTCGTAGTAGTCGGGATACTGGACTCTGTCGGGGAGTTCCATGAACGCGCCAATCGGCCAGTACTGGCCCTCCTCTTTGTAGTCGTGCAAGAACTGCCAGAAGGCCATCAGCTTCAGGCGGAAGCGCAGCATCAACTCGTCCATCGTCTTTCGCCCGGGCTTGCTGTTCTGCAAAAAATACGAATCTCACAAAAATCCAAACTTCATTGATTGAAGAAACTACATTTGTAAGGGTGTCTCACAGACGTTGCAATGGTTTTGAACCGCGGTTATCTGCACAAGAAACAAGATAGTGCATCTTTCTGAGAGAGAAAAGAGCATTTCTTCTTTCCGTCTCTCGAAATGAAGCACTATCTCGCTTTCTGCAGTTAAGCGCGGCTTTAAAAGTTACAAGTCAGAAGGATGTATTCACAACTTTGCCATCGTGTCAATGCCAACTAAAAATCGAATTTTTGGCACAATCGATATTGCTACCAAAATATTATTGCATGCAAAGTCGCCTGACATTGAAACGATGTCCAAAGGTATAAACGCTTCCTAAATCTGCCTAAGTTCACTTTTCCTTAAATCCTATTTTCTAAATGTATACGAATTGCACAACACGTAATTTTTTCTTGAAATTTCTAAATTCTCTAAACCTGAATTATGTTCTCAGCGGAAAGACCAGTGGAGAGTTGGTATCTCGGTTTCTTGTAGTACTTTTTCTTTTGCGAATTTGTGTGATTCACCGTTGGCGGTGGAGTCTTCAAATTTCAAATTCATTTCCAATAATTCTTGAAATTTTGGCAACTTGGATTCCTTACAGCTAAAAACCGAGTGGAAAAAGGATCATTCCCTACCATCCATCTGTCAACCTATTTCGCATGGCTTTGAGGAATTTCGAGAGGCTCGAGGTTTCCAAGTTGCCAGAAATTCGTATTCTCAAATGTGTTACCCTGCTATCCGAGTCCGTGCTCATCGCTTCGTCAAAATCCTCCCGCTTGGGGAGAATGAGTTTAGGCGCAGCGGGAGTTTTGGGCGTTTTCGTCTGTTTCGGTACGGGTGGAGGCTTGACAGGCGGGCCGGGAGTGGCTGCAATCAGAGCCACTTTCTCCTCGTATATCTGAAATTTCTTTTATTTCATATCATTTTAGACAACTTTACAAATGTTACTCGTTCCAAAGAAATAATGTGGGAAAAGATGGTCAATTTTGCAAGATTATAAATTCTTAAGCCGGTTACAAAAGTCCAAACTTTCCCTACCGAAAGATCCAGATCCGGCTGGAGCTGTTTGACAGTCTTCAAAGCGAGGTCCTCCAACTTCTTGGCATCCGAGTAAATTTCAGAGCCCTCGATGTTGTACTCGCAGGCGTTCGAGCAGATCTTAAATTTTTTTTATATAAAAATTTAGTTTTCAAAAATGGCATCCTGGAAAAGAAAACTATAAGATATCTTTGTTATTTCCTTATGATTTTCATATTGCTATCGAAATTTCCTTACCTGGAGAAAATCCTTGAGGACGCTTTCCAGATCGGTGTACTTGCCGCCCTTCAGCTTTTTGTTGATCATGAACAGACTCATCGGACTCGAAATCTCGTCGTAGTAATCCGGATAATAGCTGAAAAGTTCTTTTTTTTGGAAACTCAATAAAAATATTACGTTCTGTTGGGCAGCTCCAAGAAAGCATCGACGAGATTGGAATTTTTGTCACGGTCATTGCGCTTGTTGCGGATTGTCCAGTAGAGTTTCCATCTGGGGTCCTGGAAAAAAATAAGATTTCCAGAAAAAGAAAGTTAACACTAATAAAAACTATTTCTAATGATAAAATTTCTAAAGAAGCGATGTGACATGTCAGGGAAAAGAAAGGTGCATATTATAGTGAGAGAGCGATCAAATTCGGGAAGTTTTGTTTGAATTCAGTGTATGTTGAAGTCATAATTAAATTTGAATTCCGACCTCATTATCCTCCGTGTCTTCATCCTCTTCACTGTCCTCACTGTACATCTCCGTCCCCCAGGCACTTGCAGTCTGTTGCAGCAGACTGTCGATGACTCGGTGGATCTTCTCGCGGCGCTTCGGATGAACTCCTTTGTCCATCACCTGAAAATGAAAACATATTCAACTTGAACAAAACACAGAAATTTCAGACACGGCGGGACTGTATGAACTCTTCTCATAGAAATTATTACTCTTGAAAGTCTTCGTTTTAAAATATGCAGCATTTGTAAACCTCGTATTGTTTTCAAATCATAAATCACCTACCTGTTCACTCTTGGTCTTGTAAAAGTCCATGATGGTAGTCGCGTCGCGATAGATCTCCATGCCCTTGCCTGAGAACTGCTGTGCGTTTCTGCAGAGCAAGCGGATGTCCGATTCCAGATCGCGGAAGGTCTTGTATTCGCCTGCACGCGACTTTTCCGCGATGTGCTTGAGATCAATCGGATTGGCGATCTTCTCGTAGTAGAGGGGGAATTCCTGCAAAAAATGAAAATTTCAGAGTTTCAGTAGCCAATTTTCAATTTTAACCTGCTAATTTGAAAATACAAGTGGAGTTGAAAGTCTAATTTTATCTACTTTGAAAGGCTTTACAAGCCCTATCCTTGGGAACTCGGCATTTACACCTTAACTGCTGTGGGCAGAGAAAAGAGAACTGTCTTTGTCTCTCGCTTTCTCTCACTATTTCTAAAGGATAAGACTTGTAAGACAGTGCCTGTGAAATTTTTAAGAATAAATAATTTTCTACCTCCTTAGACTGCAGCACTCTGAAAGGCGGGCAGATAAGGCGACCGGATTTGTCAGCGAGTTCGAGAATGCCACAAATCACGTCCTCGCACATGTTCACATCGATGTCCACGGGGGATGCAGTCGAGGCTCGTTCGGAATCATCCACAACGAAGGGAGAGACTGATCTGAAGAAGGGAATTCATTTTAAAAAAAATCAATAAATGAAGAAACTCTTAAGATCTTCTTAAGTTTACTGCAAGACAGACTTAGGATTTGGTGAAATTTGCCCACCGCACCCCGTAATGGCAATGGAAAAAATCTCAACTCTGTTGGAGAAACACAAAAAAATGCTTGTATTTTTCTGGAAATAAATGTGCTTTTCGAGTTATTTTCGTCAATTAGAAAATTCTAGAATTGGTATCTAGGAAAATCGAACAATTGACAAATTAAAATAACTTCCAACCTGTCTCTATTCTCCACAATCCCACTAACGACGCTGCTCTTGTCGTCCGCATCGCTGTCATCGCCCCCATCTGCTCTCAGCTTTTCACCCGACTCCACTCGCTTCTTCAGATCTTCGAACACAATCATCAGCTCTTTTGCAGCTTTGCTCTCCTCGGTATCTTCCTGAAAATCACAATTCTTCTTTACTTATAGGTCAACGGAATTCGGAATTTTCAACATTTCTAAGGCAATTCAATGACAGAATTCCTCACAAAACATTCGGAAGTCTTCTTTTTTGAAATTCGAACCACATAACAGGAATTTACGTATTATAGGAAGCTTTTCCGGGTACTCCGAAATATTTGTGAATCCAAGGGTAGAGTTTTCTTCAAGAATTCGACATTTTTATTACCTTGTAATAGGTCAAAGAATTGTCGAAGAGCAGCTGAATGTCTGCACAGAGTTCGGCGAAATTTGCATAGTCGAGCGAGTTGAGTTTGGCCAGGATTTTGGCGAAATCCATCGGGTTGCTGATCTGTTTGTAGTACTCAGGGTCGACTCTGCAAAGTAAAAAAAATTGGAAAATCATCGAATAGTTCGAAGAAAATGTTTAGAGGCGGCAAAATTCCATTTTTGGGAGTGAAATTACAGAATTTAAAAAATCTCCAACCTGCGCGATGGAGTGCGCATGAAGTGCTCTGCGATGGACTTGTTCTCCTGTCCTTTGTGATTCCGCAGAATCTCGATCAGAGCTCTGCCCGTGGCTGCCTGCAAATCTTCTTTCAATCCTTTTCATTCCCAATTTTGGAAAACTCCTCACTTTCCTACTTTTTTCTTGTTCTTTCAACAAAAGTATAAAATTCGAAAATTTTCTTTACTACTTCCATGGGTGGTGTATTTTCGAAAAAGAAATCGATATTCCAATTTTTCAACCCCTACCGTCTCCTTCTTGATAGTCTTCTCCTCGTTGGTCTGTCGGCCCTTTCTCTTCTTCACGGGTACAGCCCCCGTGCCTCCATTGCTGGCCGAATCCAACGCCTCGGTTTGATTTCTTTTGCGTTTCGCACTCATCGAACCGCACACACTGCAAACTCGCAATTTTCATTAAAAAATAGGGAAAACAGCAAAAATGCTCGAAAAAATAACAAAATTGCAACTTTGAAAGATAAGAAATGCCGAGATTAAAAAGGGGGAAGAAGCGTGTGTGTTTTTTCACGTGCTATTTTGCCAGGTGACAAATTAGCGATATTGTGAGATATTCGAGTCGCCAGAAAATAAAGAATGAAGAAAATCAGCTAGAAAAATTAGAAAAAGGACAAAATTAAGCAGAAGTTTCGTGAAAACGCGAAAACGACGGTCAGAAGACGGAGCTGAGCAAAAGCAGGCGCGCAATCGATTTAGCCAATCAATAGGCCCTCGTTTTCTCTCAAAATTTTCCGAACTTGAAAAAATCGATAAATCTCATCCTGCCAAAAATCGCTGAACCAACGTGCATACATGGAAGAATCGAGCGTGAAAGAAAATTTTGAAAAATCGAATATTTTTAGTTTGTGTTGCTTGCAAATAGACGCTGAGTGTTGGGGAGAGAGAAAAGAGGCTGGGCACTGCGAGGCACCAATGTGGAGCAAATAGCGTGAAAAAGCGAGAGGTTTAGACACGAAAGGAGGTGGTTAGAGACAATAGAAAGTGGGGAGAGGGGAAGAAGCGAAATAGTGACCGGCTATAGCTCCATGCGCAGGGGTAGGATGCGAGAGAAGACAGAGAAAAGGAGGGAGGGAGGGGAGGGCAAAGACAGCCCCAGCCCAGCCCAGTCTAGGGTCTAGGCCTGCTGCATTGCTGTCTGTCTGTCTGTTTTGCGTCCCCATCCCCATCCCGTCTTCGATACAATTCAATATATCGATCCACACATACACATACATACACACAGTCGCGCAGCCAACGGCTAAATCGCTCACAGGGCATACTGTAATCCATCATCCAGACTACGGTAGACAATCATTTCTAAGCAGCCCTAGGCAGAACTTAAGCTATATTGTCCGGGCATACCCCTCTCCTTAAACCAAAATATTCTGCCAAAATCTTATTGCGTACACACGGTATACCCTCCTATGTACCGACTTTCTATAGAAACATTTGGGAAGTCGTGTACCCCTGCCCTATAACTTTTCCTAATTGTCGAAAGTCTGTCTAGGTGTTTTCAAGACAAAATCGATATAAATACGAAAAGACAAAAAGAAAATCGATCAAAATTGATGCGCGAAAAAATTTGCAAAAATGAAAAGAAATGACGGAGTGGTCGCTTCAAAGTTTCAATTTTTCATTTGAAATTGACTGAAATCGTCGTGTTTAGCGCTAGAGCGCGTTGGCCGTGTGCGTGGTGATGTCCGGAAAGAGGCCGCGGTCAGAAGCCGATGACACAAAATTGAAGCCGCCTGGAGCGAAGAAGACAAGGACAAAGGAAGACGTGCAAGAGACGATCAAGGGAATCGTCGAGAAAATCGAACAAGTTGGCAGGTACAAGATTTCGAAAAATTATCCGAAATTTTAAATTTACGAAGTCAGTAAAATTTGGCTGCTTGGATAGTTTATGAACTTTTTCTTCACTACCAACAAAATTTCGCTAAAAGTCTAAAATGCTGGGACTCCCCAAAAAGGTGTCGAATTTGAAATTCAGACTGAAATTTAAATCGACTATGAGATTGTTTCACTAAAAGTCTGAAATGTTTGAGCTCTTCAATAAATTTTAGAATTTAAATCCAAGTAAAATAAAAGATAAAAAAATCAACTATGAATTTGTTCGCAGAGAAAATGGCGACGTGAGCGGGCATCTGAAGCAGTTGAAGGGAACGCTGGCAAATGCAGCCGCAGTAGACTGCATCGTCAAGAACGAGAATGTGAGCATGCTAATTGAAATACTTACTGCGCAGGTCGCTTTCATCGGGAAGAATGAGTAAGTTTGTTTTTTTTTCAAAATTCTTAAGAGAAATATTTTCGTCTCGTCTAATTCATCCGAAAATCATCAATATAAATTTGTAAAATTTATCAACTGTTGTATTGGAGAAGGTGGGGAAGGAGGGAAAAATCTGGTGAATTTTACAAATTGTGTTGACGAATTATCAAAAGGTCAAAAATGTGTCAGACTCCACTTCAATTTGAAGTTAAATTTACAAAAAAAAAAGAAAAAAGAAGTTAACGGAAGTAGAATAAAGTTGGAGCTGAAGTTTTCCAGTGTCCGTATTCATAAACACATCGCGAGCCTCCTGATGCGTTTATGAATACGGGCACAAAAAGTGCATATTTGATTCTCCCTTTTCCAGATACAACGACGAAACCCTTCAACTTGTGTCGAGCTGTCTGGCCAATTGCTGCAATTTCTCGATCGCCATTTGTCTCGAGATCAAACGACTTCAATACCGAATTGCGCCTATGATAGGTAAAGCTTTATTTTTTCCGACAACTGTTGAAATAATGGGATGACGTGCGCTACAGTTAGGAATAGGCGAAGGAAGGGAAGGTAGGGGAAAATAATGTGGGAAAAGGTAGCCCACGACATCCCGCCATTTCTCAGTTGTCTTTCCTAGTTCCGATTTTTAAATTAGCCTGATTTAGTTCGAATTCTGGAAAGCTCCTCGACGTCTTTGCCGGCCAAGACATCCGTTACTCGATTGGTTGCGAATGTTGTCGTTCATAAGGTCAATTTCTATCTTTTTTTATTAGATAAAAGCTTTGTTTTTGAAATTCCATTAACTTGTGCTGTTTCTTTGAGTTCTTCTTGATATATTTCAGTGTACGGATCCACGAAACTCGCGAAACTTCCGAAGTCTTCCTATAAGAAGGATTTCGGAGGTTCCGAGAGTTTCGTGGATCCGAGCACAGATTATTTACAAAAACGGTAAACTTCTTTTATATTCTAAGAAAATTAATTTGAGTAAATTTTGCTAAAATTGAACGTAGCTTATAAAAATTTCAGGAATCAGCCCTGTTGGCCTCGGGCAGCTCGTCTCTGCTCGACCTTATCTGTCAATTTCTCGATTCCGAGCATTTCAACCTGGCCTATCAAAGTTTGCGTGCCATTCGAGGACTCGTCAATGCTTCATTCACAAAAGTAAGTTTGTTGTCTTTAATTACTTGATATTCGTAAATCTCGAAATCTTGCAACTAAATGAAATAGTATGCAGGGTTGAGGTGATAAGAAACACTCTCAAACTTTACATACTTTCTCATCAAGTTGCAAGATGTCTAAACTATCAATTCTTCATCTGCATGGGGATTTATAAATTGTCAAGTTTCAAATATTCCCGTTATCCTGTCAAGTCTTTACTTTCTTCATAGAAAATCATATGCACATCAAAAAATTAGGTCTCGATGACTATTATCATCTACTGAATAGAATATGCTACACCCATAAATTCAAAGAAAAGTACTTTACAGCAGAAAAAGGATAAAAGTGAGTAGAGGAATGCTTTGAACAAATTAGAGAGCGTGAAGAGATAAAACAGCAGCTATGCTTCAAGAAAGTATCTACATGGGTTGATAATTTTTGTATCCGAAATGCAAGTTCGGGTTTTATCAAGTATTTTCTATACAGACTCGCTCAAGAATTTTTACCGTAAACCGTTTCACTGAGAAAAAGGAAGAGATGAAAACAGTTACCGTATTTTGAAATTTAAGCCCGGGGCTTCTATTTTTCAACTTCTAGAAGGGTCCTTTGTATTTGTCAACGGATAGGGTAGACAAGGAGTATAGGAAAAGCAAAGACTTGTGAGAAAGCGACCTCTTGCACTAGTTACCCTCAGGTTACTCGTACCTTCGCTGTAGAAGTTACCCTCTTTTCTGGAAAATAACATAGGGGAGAGAAAGAAACAGGGTAACTTCTACAAAAGGACGAGAGCAACTTGAGGGTAACTAGTTCAAAAAGGTCGGAAAAGCCTCCGACAAATACAAGATTTCTCTAGAAGGGAGGTAAGAAAATTAGAAAGGAGAGGCTTCAATTAGAAGAGATACGGCATTTCTTTGTGGGTTGGGCGGATTTATGCCTTGGGGATTTTGGAGTGGTTGAACTGCCTGGGCTGGATGACGGGACGCGTGATCTGCTGCACGTGGGCGTTCTGAATCGGCTGATGACGCGGATGCGGCTTCTCGTGGTACGTGCGCACTGCCTCGGGCGGGTACGCCTTCTCTAGCTAAAAACCAACACATTTTACTTGGTCCCTGCTTCAAAGTTCTTAGGGCCTTTCTTTAGAATTTTGATTAAAAAACTCGGGTTTGAAGTTCCCTCGATTTATCTCTGTGAAATTTGGAAAATTGAATCATTGGCTGCTTTTGAAAATTTCTAAAAATTCAAATTCCGAACCTGAGCGGGCAAATTCGTGTCCAGGATGCTCTTGGTCTCGTCGGAACTCTCCGAAATCGCCCTTTCCGACTCGGAATTGCGCTGGTCCTGCAAAACTTTATTGATTTTCAAAAACCCGATAATTTTCCAACCTTCTTATTGACGACCCTTCTGCCTCCGACCTTGTTCGCTGGCAGGTGTCCGGCCTTGGTCTCCTCAGCAGCGTGGCCATTCTCGGTGGACATCATTTTGTGAGGTATGAGAAAGTGGAAGAATGAATACTAGGTTTGAGCTGAAAATTCCGGTTTTTTTCAATTATTTTCATAAATTTACAAATTGGGCTGTATTTTGAAAACAAAGTTTGAAAAGGATGATATTTCTCATTAAAATCGCGTCTAGTGCGACACGGCGATCACGATAACGATAAATTTAAAGAGGAAACTGGTTTGGAGAGAAAAAAAATTGAAAGAAAATGGAGCATCTCTTTAAAAAAAAAAGATTTTACGAGATTCGATGCAAACAACTGATAAGCAATCAGCAAGGCAATGTGATAATGATCGGGAAAAGAGCACAAATGGCAAATTTGGGGAAGAGCTGACAAACAATGTGACAGCCAGTAACAGCTGCCAAATGCAAAACATGTCTATTCAGACGAGTTGATAAACCTCAAGTTGCCATTCGAAAGAAAAATTGAAATTTTGAGAGACAAAAAAGAAAAAAAAATCGGTTAGAGGATTGTTTGTGCGTTTGTGGCAGTCGATTTCTGTAGATGAAATGGGAAAAACGAGCGGAGAGAAAACACATCTGAAAGGATGAAAAAGAGAAAAGGACACGGAAGAGAGCAGAGAGAGGCTAGAGGGGAGTCATGTGAATGCAGGCAAGGGGAAAGGAGCAAAAGGCCTTGGCTGAACGGCCATCGCACACTCCTTTCATTTTCGACTTACTCGGTGGCCTTTCAACAAAACAACACTATCATATCACGCGTACCACAAGAAAGTAGAAAAAAAAACAATAAGATCGATAAAAAAGCAAATTGGAAAATTCGCCACTCGAGAGACGACAGATGAAGAAATGAAGGGGAAAAGTGAATTTTGTAAGTGGTTATAATGAAACTTGAATTTTTCAGACCTGCCTTCTCTCCAATGTCGGTTTCTACCTGGGAAAACTGCTGAAGAGACGAGTCAAAGAGGAAAACGACGTGAACTCAGAAGTTTGGAAGATTTTGGATCGACTTTCGAGAAGATTCGCGAGAGATACGGGCAGGCAGTTGGCCAGCAGGTGGGCAAATCTTTGGGGTGTTTAAATTGAGGTAAAAATTGACTAAAACCAAAGTTTTCTCTGACCAGTGAATAGTGAAAAGTTAGAGCGAGAGAGAAGGAAGAAGGCTCGAGAATATTCTCTTTCACAGTGTATCTTTGAGAATGATACAGTTTGGTTTATATTAGATTATGATGAAAAGTGATGCGAGGAAATTGACATTTTGAAAATTCTCACATAGAACATTCTGGAATCATAATTTCGTATCGTCACTTATTGAAACCTTTTGAACCACATTGCGAAATGACTTCACATGGGGCTGTACAGAATTATTGTTAGAAAAAATGAAATTGATGACTGTTCATAAATAGTCATAGATGGCGATGAAAATGGGAATAGAATTCAGCTATTAGATCAGTGGAAACAGACAGACTGCCCTTTATATAGAAAACACGCACAGCGGGCAAGCAGGCAAAGGGTTGGTCCTTTGCAGCGTAAACAAGACCGATAGAGAGAGATTGTGAAAAAGAGGGAAGAGAAATTGATAGCACAGATGCTTCGATAAAAAAAATAATCGAAAATCTATAACGAGCAAATACACACGTGAGATGATAAGCATAGATAAACATCAGTTGTGATTGACAGCAGAATTGAATTGATTGAATTTGAATGATGAAATTATTCAATGAGATGTTAGGACTTTTCTATCACAAAATTCTGCTATAGTCTCTCGTCCCATTATTAAGGATAGTAATTGCAAAGTTGACCGGAATAATTCACCGCACAAGAGGGATATTTGCGATGAAAACCGTCTCGACGTCTGGAGATCAGACTTTTGATATGAATAACTCTGTGCCATCAAGGTTTCCGGCTTAGAAAAAGATAAGGCGCATTTTGTATCAAGATGATGAGTTCATTAAGTTTTTTTACCTGTTGACCATCTGTTTCCTAACCTAAATAACTGTCAATCAACTTGGATGAATAATGTTTTAGAAGAAAAAAACCTAATGATGAAACTATTTCAGTGACTGTACGGAGATCCTTCTGGAAGCTTTTTTCACGGAATGCAAGACGGATGAAGATTTGCCTGAGGCGAGTTGGCAGGCTCGAATCGAGGATTCAATCTGCATACAGCAGAGGGTGCTCATCACACTCGCTAATGCGTCACATGATTTACGAGAAAAGTAAGGAGTTTTTAATTTTGATAATTATTTGCCTTTTTTGGTACGACTTACGAGAAAAATGTTAATCTTTTACTTTTGATGAATGATTTGACTTTTCTACGCTAGATACTGAAAAAGGTATGAAATTTTTTATCCCTTTTAAATATGATTTTTCAGGTTAGGAGAAAACAACATCATCGATAAAATCGTGGAATTGGGCAGCGAATCGACGAGTGTCAATATCACCGCGAATTGTCGTCTGCTTTCCTCTATGACTCAGGTAAAAATCAATTACAACTCACTTTTAAATTTAAGCACTAAAAGCTCATCTTCAACTTGAAAGAATCAACTCTAGCATTAATTTTAAAGAAGTGAAGTTAAAGTTGGAACTTGATTTTCAACAAAAACGTTCATTTACAGGACGCTTGGGGCCGGGCAGCGATGCGAGAGCGAGGCGGTTTGGAATATCTTGTGAGAAGACTGTCAGAATCCTCCCTTTCCGAAGAGCGACTAATCATCATCGACAGTCTCAGACATTTTGTGCATGACACACTAGGTTAGCTCATACTTTCCCAGAAAGTGCAAGCTAGCGAATTTTCAGGAATGACAAAAATGGCCCATATCAAGCTGTTCATCGATACGGTCATTAGGAATGTCAACAAGTACTTGGAAGACAATTCGTCGATTTGTCAGGTGAATTGGATGTTTTTTTTATTTTAGAAAAAATATTTTTTAAAATCTAAAAAAAGCATAGATGAAAGATTCAGCCCCGAGTCGTCATACCGTCATTGAAAACGTCGATGGCAACAGCGAAATTTGCCATAGGAGATAACGTCGAACAAATGAAAGATGATGAAGAGGTTTCTAAGTGGAAAATGAAACAAGATCCCTTAAATTGGAATTTTAGGTTGTGGAAAGACTCCATAAGGATTTTCACTCGATGTGGAATTACAACACGACATCCCCAATTCGGTCATCGCATCCCTCGCCCACTTACAGTATGACTTCCAGTCCGATGTATTCGAGGGATTCCAGCTTTTCTTCACCAAATCGGATGTGAGATTTTCTCTTTAAAATTATTACTCAAAATTCCAAATTCTGGGATTCGTTGTTAAAGATAGGGAAAATGTTTCATTTTTTCATCCCTGCAAAATAATGTGTTGATCTTTTTCATTTCATCAATTTGATCACCTGTCAACTTGTAAAATGACTATCGTTTCAAGAAATACCATACAAATGATAAAGTAGGGCTAACAAGTTTCAGGCACTCCTCTCCCCGATCCTCGGTTTCTCACAATTCAGAAATCTTCGACGTCCTCAACGCGGCTGCAGAATCTGACGATGCGTCGAACAATCGACCGGAGCGGAGGGACATTGAGAATGATAGACGAGTAAAAAATCAATAAAATACAAATTGATCATTTTTTTGTTTTCAGATTGTCGACGGAGAGTTGTGGCTATTGATTTGCCACGCACAGGACGATCAGAATATGCTACAACTTTTGAGAGAAGATCTAATGGTAAGAACTATTTATTTCTAAATCATCTTTTCTGAAAGCCCATCTCTACTTTCTTTTTTCTAATGACATTTTTTAAATGAATGTTTTTTACAAAGGAAGGGCGGATTTGAAAATGATAACTTGAAAAAATCAAGTCATTAGAAATAGCGAGGAAATAGCCATTTCTCAGGCATACTTATTCTATTTCTTATAGGTTTTGAAAATAAGAAAGAAATCACGAATCTACCCTTTTTAGGCAAGTGTTTTATCGTATCTGTGCAAAGCGCGTCGTCCTGACCATCGGGCGTATCGGATTCTGCGTCGAATGGCAGCGAGTCGAGCTGCGTTGGAGTCCCTTCTCTCGATGCAGTTCCACATCCGCGTGCTCGATGCTTTATGCTCTTCTCCTTGTCGAATGACCAAATTCGGCTCGTACTGCGAGCGATGCGAGAGGAATGCCGAGTTGGGCAGAGAGATTTTGAGGTCGGTTATTAGTTTGAATACTTGCAAAATTAGCTACTTTATTAAGTTCTATGTAGGGTTAGAGAAGAGGATAGGAAAATATTCTTATTCCTCGCCATTTTATTTCACAAGTTTTGAACGTTGTCAAACTTCGAAGTCACCGTATTTTTACGAGCAAGCAATCGGAAAATTCACTATTTTTATTTCTTTCCCAACTATTCTTGGATTATTTTCCAGAGAATTCGCCGCCCACGTGGATTCCGACTTCGGGCACGCGTTTCTGGTTCGCAAATTGGACAGTAAAGATTTCGTTGAAAGACTCACAGCGGCCATTGCGAAAGTGGCTCTGATTCGAGACCAATTCCGATCAGCCCTCAGACTCTCACAGGGACACACAACTGCTATGGATGTGCTGTTTGACTCTCTAGATGCTTTACTTTCAAACGGGGAAATGCAGACATATAGAGGAATGAAGACTTATGAGGATGGAGTGAGTTTTCTGAATTTATCGATTTTTATTGTAACCCTTTGTAAATTGCATTTTTAATAGTAATAACATGAGAAAAATAATTTTGCAAACTTTCTGATTGCAGCCTCCCCTCTGTGCTCAAATCATCGGCTCGCTCTCAACTCTGTTCTCCGTGCAGCGAATTCGGTATGTTTCAGCTCTTTGCATTCCATACTCACTCACTTGTTTTTCTTTTTCCCTATCTACCTCTCTTCCTTACTCTCCTCAAAAAGTAGGTGTGGAATACAAAAGGCCGTATGTTTTATAGCTGTCTGAAACTTGAATTCTCAATCCCAGAGAAATGTTCGATGCCGAATCATTCTGTCTGTACACTCCGCCGTCTGTTGACGAGGGGAAGTGCGTGATTGTTGAAGCTATCGAGAAGAATGAAGAAGCTAATGAAGAAAATAGGTATTTTTAAAACGATTTCTAAAAATCAACACTGATTTCAGTGAATTGGTAACATTCATGAACGGAGATGACGGAAGCGAGCTTGCTAAAGTGCCTCTGTCCTGTCTTCTTAAAAGAAGTCGATATTTTGAGGTGAATTTAGAAATTCTACAGAAATTTCAACTCATAAAAGATATTCTAAAAACGATCTTCCTGTCATTCTCTCCATTTTCTCGTAAAATAAGTTTTTTTTTTTTCAAATTCAAAATTCACACTAACAGGATAATAATAATAATAAACCTTCTTTCAGGGAATGTTCTCCGCCGATATGATCGAGAAGACTTCCGCCAAGAGGGAATTCGTGTTCACTTCCTCAGTCGAAAGCTGCTCTGCTACCGATTTCTGCATTTTCCTGCATCTTCTCGCCAACTGCACTTCTTCCTGTACTGCAATCAATTCTTCGTCGACTTGTGTTACTCTTCTTGAGGTTCGTTTTATTTCTCCATTTTCAAAATCTCTTTCTTGTTCTGAAATATTTTCAAAAAAAAAAAGATTCAAGTTCATCTAAATTTTGAATGTTCGTTTTTTGCAGTTAGCAGACCGCTACCTCTGCTCGGAGATCTCCTCATGGCTGTGCGCTTGCGATGGGCCTTCACGGCGATGGATCAATGGGGACAGTCTGGTTGAGTTTCTGCCTGTTGCCTTGGTCGCTAGTACTCATCAAAGGTTTGTATTTCGTTCTATGGATCGTCGAAAAATTTGAGCATTTCAAGGATAAACTAAGATTCGTCTTTTTATTTCAATTTTCTAACTTAATTTTCAGCCTTTTGGAATCCGCGTTTGCAGTTCTGATTCGCTACGCCTCGAGTCGACAGGTGATGCGCACAATGAACGCGGTTGCAAAGAGTGAATTACTACGTGAGACTTTCCTATCAAAATTCAGAACTTTTATCACCCAACCTTAGTTTGTTCAAAACAAACCTTTCGAAAATGATATCCAATATTTTATAGTAGACTTGATTCTAATAAGAAAGTATAATTTTGAAAGTTTTCAAGTAGAAAATGTATTTCAACTTTTCATTGTAACGAATTTATTTATTATCACTTTCCCGTGCCTGAATTTGTCACTCGGGTTATTCGATTACTTGTACTCGCTATCCTTTCCCAGATCGGTGTTGCCTAGTCACTCTGCGTCTATAATCTGCGAGACGCACTCATCGAGACTAGGGGGAAATAAGAGGGAGCAGAGTGCAAAAACGCAGTCATGTAGTTAAGGGTAGTAAGTTATAGACGCAGAGTGGCAGATAAAAGGTTCATCTCGGGAAAAATGGAAAGTAGATAAATTTAACTATGTGAAATAAAATGGTGATTCGTTAAATTAAATTTTTGCTGCTGAATAAATCAGTTTTTCTTCTTCCCCTTACCAGCGTCATCGTCAGAATCCATCATGTCTTCATCATCCTTGTCGTACTTAACAGTTTTTTTTTTAATTTAAAAATTTTTTTAAGATTCCTAATTCAGTAAATTTCAATTTCAGCTTAACTTCTGATATTTAGAGACCGCATAACATCAAGACATGAGAAATAGGCAAAGTGGGATAAGAAACTAAGAGTATTTATCTCTCCGCATACTATTTCGTCATGTTTCATGTCATAATGTCATGCGGTTTTCAGGCTGCCTTCAAATTAAACCTGAAGTTAAGTCGGAAAGTTGAATAATTCTGACTTTATCTCGGACCTAGTCTTAGACATACCTGATCCAATTCTTTCTTGACCTGATCGATATCCTTGATTCTGTGGTCATTCTCCAAATCGTCGCTGTTCGGTCTGATCTTGATCGCTCCTCCACTAACGCACCATCCCAGTAAAATTGCAAACAGTCCAACCATCTTTAAATTTCATTTTTTTTCTCAGCTCTCTAAGTTCAGAATGATTTTATTATTCGACATTCGGGATAATTTCTGTAATTTCAGATTTTCTTTTGAATTTCAGAGCTACCTCAACAACCGAAATGACTGACAGCCCCATCCACAGACCTGCTTGGCCTCCGAGGTCGTTAATGACGGCGCCGATCTAAGAAATTTCCATTTGGAGATAAGCTTTTAAAGCTTACCCCATAACTCGGCACTTCGTTGTAGAGATCGTAGATAAGCGACTCGAAAAAGACGGACAGGAGGAGGGAGTTGCCTTGGTACCATTCCTTGCAGGCGTCCGGGTTGGCCTGAAGAATTTTTAATTTGGCAAAAAATCGTATAAACTTTGAAAATTGAGTTTTTAAACATCTCCTAGCCATTAAATTAATTTCCTAAAAGCTAAGAAAAGCTCTGAAGTTCTACGTAAAGGTAAGAAGAGATTCTCGATCTTCCTAATTTTAAAATGTTCAAAACCCACCATTTTTTTGTTATCAGGCGAGCAACTTCCAGCCACTCCTTCCTTTCCCGTGTCTCCCACTCCCACGTAATACGAAGTTGCAGGGAACCAGGCCAGTGACGATGTTGTGGTGTAGGAGTCCTCGGAGCAGGGCGGATTGCAGTCGCACTCCGTCATCGCATTCATGTTCGGGTTCGTTTTGTTCGTCTGATCACCCTTCAGAGAGGCTAGGCAGTTAACTGTAAGTGCCATCATTTATTTTCCATTTATTTAGTTTAAAAACAGTCAGAATTTTTTTTCCTTTATTAACACCTTCCACTCATTTTTATTTTAAAAATTCAAAGTTTCTATCTCTGAGCTCTTTTCAACTCTTGTATTTTCGAATTTTAAGATGATAAATTTGGAAAAAGACGGTCAAATTAAAAAACATATTCAGAACCCACGATGGCAACTGCTATTTGATGAGATAATGAGGCCTATCTTTTCTCACGCTATTTCTCTCTACTTCCCTTCTCCCCCTATCTCTAACTAGTGGTCTCGTCATATAGTAATTGGCCTCACGATTAGCTTTGGTCGGTTCGCAGTAGCTCATTCCTGAAGGCAGAGGGAATCTAGGCGTGGCGCACGAACACACTTCGTTTGTCTTTCTCTGGCGACATCCATTGAAGCAGGTTTCCAATGTGTAGGTGTAATTCTGAATTTTCAAGCATCATTTCAACGTAAACTTCTTCATTCTATCAGAACATAACTTATGTTTTTTTTTTTAAATTCGGACTTCAAATTAAAAGAAAGTGATTCTCACCGCATAAATATCCGTGTCTGTCGGCTCTCTGTTTACGCAAATTCCATACGGTCTCTTTGCCCGGTTCGTATGAGCCTATTTTCAATTTGTTGATTTTTTCAAAAACAAACAATTTTCTACCGTATTCACGCTGATTGCAGTCTGGTAACCGACACCCGCATTGATGCCTGTGGCTTCGAGAGATGGGAGAGTGCCAGGAGCGTTGATGGCAACTCTCGCTCCGGCTGAATGAGTGGTCGGAAGGAAGTCCCAACCACCGCCACCTTCCGCTTTTGTTTGCTGTAAATTTTTCTTTATTTAAAAAAATATGCTTTCTTAATCTGGCAATTTCACAGTTATAAAGACGTCTTATATGTCATTTTAGTTTTTCATAATCTCACTTCCATCTCTTCTATAGTCTTCGGTGAAAAATGCAAGGACTCTTTTGAAAAACGTGATTTTTCATTGAACTCTCTTCAAAGTTCCATTTCTTCAAATTACGATTTTTCTATTAAAAAGTGAGGACAAACCCTACCGAAACAGTGATCAGCAGTTTTAACCCGAATTTAATCCCCGCCCGATTGCAGCTGTAGTTGAGCGCCTTGTCCTCGTTGAAGGAATAGCAGGCTCCATAGACTGGGTTGAAGATCTTCGTGAATGCGTCCTTATTGCAAGGGGCAGAAGAGAACGAGCATTCCGTGATGAGCTCCTCGAAGCTGTACGTGGCTTCATCTAAATCGGCCTGCGAGAGCTTAGCTGTTTCCAGAATGAGTGCCTCCTGTGCGCGGGTGTCTCGGTCGAAGGGCTTGTCTTTTACGTCCTTCAAATTTCAAGTAAGTCTTTTCCTTCATTTTGCTATCTATCAAGAGTGTTAGAGTTAATTTCCAGTTTCAGCTTCATTTCAAAGGTCTAGTAGTTTTTTGAAGTTTATGAGAAGTAGAATGAAGTTAAAGTTAGGTGAATTGAAAATAAGAGCGAGTAGTTGGGAAACAACGTTTTTCGTCTTACATAAAGCCCCCATTTATCTGGAGCAACAAGCGTTCCAGCCACAGCGGACTTATAAGTTTCCATCAAATCATTGATATCAGAGAATTTCGACTTGACGACCGAGTATTTGAGCGGGTTAAAATTGCAGACGGTGATCACTGGGAAGCGCTGGAAGTTAATTATTTATTTCTAAAAGCTGGGAAAAGCCATAAACATGTTATTTTTTGTGCAATGTTTCACACGACTTGAACATCAAATTATCGCTTTTCTCAAATTTATTTATAGCTGACCTGCTCTTCAAAAGGCAAATTCGTGTTCACCATTGCTGGATAGGTCAGGAATTTGGCAATCATGATGTAGAGCTCGTAACTGAACATGGAGACCTAAAACCATCCACTTAATTTCCTTCAAGGCCTTTATTTCATTAATCTATAATAATAGCATGTAGATTCGTGCTCAATTTCGTTGTATTTTCAGAAATCTACCATTGCAATGAAGACAATGATCCAGAAGGCCCTCGATAGTTTTGTGGATGAATTTGCGATATGCGGCACACCACATACCGTCGACCAATTGGCGAAATCTTTGAAGATCTGAAATTTTCAAAAATTAGAGTAACATAAATTTTTTTTTTAATTTTACAAACCTGTATGACTCCCTGACCCATAGTTTATAGACTTCTTGATCAATTTATCCAAGAAAATATGGGAACTTGGAAAATGTTGGGATAAAAGAAAGAAGAAAGGATGCGATTAGAGATTCTGCATTCGTGAAGTTTCGAAGTTGCAGAAGTCATGGCAACTTGAGAATGACAATAATTGAGATCGTGAATTATGCATATTCCAACATAGGCACGTCAGAACAAAGAAAGCAAAAACGAAGATTCATATTCTTCATCTTATGATGAAGGATAATGATAGAAAACTCCTTGGAATACTTACGACAAAATTTTTGCATGCAAACATTTCCATGGACGTCTTCAAGAACACGGTATTTCCACTTTTAAAACTTTAATATTCAACAGAAACTTTAAAAAAAGATAAAACAGCCATCTGATTGCAACAACAACTTTTCTTCAAATTCGAGATGATATCTTTTTCGAAAATCATAGAAAATACTAATTGAGATACTGAAAAGAAACGAACAAAAATAAAAACAACAACAACAAACTCTTAACTCGAATTTAGAAACAACGAAGTAAAAATAACAAATCTAGAAGTGAAATAGAACAATCTCTGATAGAAAACGCTTTTGCTAGAAAAGGCAAGTTGAAAATGATGTCTTATTTCACAATGATGGTAGAGCTTTCACAATTTTCTTGTATGAATTGCAGCAGAAAATGAGAGGAGAAATTGAGCGCGTCTTGAAAATCATACCGTAATTTTGTAAAGGCCATAACACGTCATTGTGTGATTCTGTAGCGTCATTTCAAATCACCGCTAGAATATCTTCATTGCCTATTCTTCTTCCTCGTCCTCCTCATCGCCCTCGCCACCCTTGGATTTCTTCTTCTTGTCCTTCTTTTTCTTCTTCTTTCCCTCCTCAGCGACCTGTTCAACCTCCATTTCCTGGGCTTCCTCTTCTTCTTCTTTCATTTCCATCTGAAAATAACGAGTTTTTCATTTTGTCAAAATTCAAATTCATGAGTCGATCTACTACAGTTTGAATTTTACAATTCCAAATAAGTAGTACAATTTGAACTTCAAAATGAGATGAAGTAGAATTAATTTATAAGGGAATTCTGATTTTTTCAGCGGACTTATGCCTTTGAAGCAGTGGGAAAAATGACAGATCAGAAAGTTAAAATTGATTGAAGCCAAAGTCCCTCGATCTAAGTTTTCTAATAATTTTTTAGTTCCAACCTTGGGCTTCTTGGCCTTAGTTCCCTCCTCCTCATCCCGGAAGGTCTTCCTCTTGCCCTCTTTCGGTGCGTCGAACGCCGTATCGTATTCGTAAGTCTCACTGAAAAATTTTATTTGTTTGAAAATTGCACAAAAAATTTCTATTTTTTGAAGAAATGCAAAAATTTCTTTTTTTTTTTTTTAAATAGACCAAAAATCCACCTCTTGAAGTGGTATTTCTCGTGTTTGTGAGAGGAGCCTCCCTTGCCGCCGCCGATTCTCTTCGCGGGCCGCTCCTGCTCCTCGCGCAGCACCTTCTCCAGCCAGGCACGACTCTCGATGCCGGTCTGCAATTTTCGAATTTTTAGCTCAATTGTTTTGAATTAGGAGAAATATTTGCAAAATCTGTTCATTTTCCGCCCCTCACCTCAGGTCCCTTCGATTCATCCGCCAGCGCATCGATTCTCGCGGCCAACGCGGATTTGGAGGCCAATTTGCGAGCCATCTGCAATTTTTCCATCAAAATCAGAAAAATTCGAACTTTTCAACCCAACCTTTCCTTTCAACTTCGGGGGTGCAGACGTGATGAGCTGTGCGTGGTAGATGAGACCGTATTTGGGAGTGTCCTTTTTCATCTTCAGCGATCTGAACAAGGCCTTCTCGGCACCGAGCAGCTGCACGGTCGAGGCAGGGGCCTTGGCGAGGGAGACCAGGGAGCCCGCATGCGAGATGAGACGAGCCCCGACGAGCTCTCCGAGCAGGACGGTCAGATTCGGCGCCAGTGCAGTCATGCGATTCTTCAGGTAGTCGAACAACTGGGCTCTGAAAATTGATTTTTCAATGAATAAAGCGAGCTAATATTAGGACTTCTAGAAGAACTAAAAGATACGGGTTTTGCTCTAATGGAAGTAACAGAGGTGCATGCCCCTTATCCTCAAACTACCCTAGATATAGCCCACTATTCAAATGGAGATGTTCTTTATTAGAGAGAATACAATACTTGTCCTGCCGTATTTTGAAATTGTAGAGGAAAATAAGGAAATATGCCTATTTGGTAAGAAATTAAAAATTACCTGTACTGCGTGAGCTCCAGCACCTGATCGCAGAGCGCGCGAATGTGAAGCAGATCGATATCGGAGATATCAGTGCCCATCGAGATCTCAGCCTCTTCCTTCAATTTCGACTCGAGTTCCTCGGGCAGAATCGCCGACAGGTCCGTGTTCACCGCGTTCTGTCTCATGCCGATTTCTTTCACGATCTGGAAGTTTAGAGTTTTTCATCGAAAAATCTAGGGTCTTTATCAGACTTAGGACTTTCCGACGCAGCTGCAGTGGCAAATTTTCAGGAAAGTCCAAAGTCTGTTCGTTATAAAATTTTCTACTTAGAAGAAGTGGCAGAGAAAATGGTTGAATTTTAAGAGAATTGGGAGTGAAACAATCAATAAATCATTTCAAACCTTGGCAAAAGCCTGGTGGTCCTGAATGATCTTGCCGAGCTCGGGGAAATGCCAGCCGTACCACTCGCGCACGCGCATCACGTAGTTGTTCAGCTCTTTGTCCAAGTCGTCCAGCAGAGAGACAGCCTAATTTGAATTTTTATGCTAATTTTCAGATCTGTACTTTTACCTGCACGATCATAGTGTCGATCTTCTCCGGGTTGAATTTGACCTTGTAGCGACCGAGCGAATGGGCCACGGCCAGATTCATCGCGTTCAGTTCGGCTCTAAATTTGATCAATTATCGGTTTTCTTATTAATGAAAATCGAAACAAAATGTATGAAGTTGAGTGGGTCTTGTGATTTTCAAGTACGTTTATTTTAACACTGACTTGTGCTCCCCAAGCAAATCAGTCACATGCGCTCTGATGCCTCTCATCAGCTCGTCGATAGCGGAATTATGCACGCAAGGAAGGGCCAATTTCTCCTGAACATAATCTTTTTTTTTTTTTGTAAATATCATCATCTTCTTAAAATCAAGACTAACATTAGAAAAAAATTATTACCTTGATCAAATTTCCCAATTTGGTGTCTCCCACAGCGATTTTCTCGCCCTCCTCCACATTCGACTTGAGCAGTTTCTTGAGCGATTTATGCACTTTGCCTTCGATCAAAGAGTTCGCAGTCTCGACTGCCTCCGCAGTACTTTTGAACTTCTTGAACGCCACCAGTTCTAGGCTGAAAATTTTTGTTACCTTAAATTTGTTTAAATCCTAAGATTTTTTTTTCTATTTTCAAATAACTGAATCACGGTTAGCGCATGCGACGTCCTAAATTTAAAATGAATGATTTTCGAAATTTCAAATCCCGGCTAATCACGTGATTTTTGGACTTTCCAAATTCGAGTTTTTTTCTTGATTTACCCATTTCCAAGATTTTATACTTGGCGCCTATTTCTTATTCTTTCCCTATTTTCCCAAACCTACTTCTTCTGAGCCTTTTGGGCCGTCTCGAAATGTCCCCAGACATCGTCCACGTTTTTCAACTTCTTCTCGTCCAGCAATTTGAACAGAGCCAACCCCGCGGGCGTTTCGAACAGCACAAGCATCTTTCCCTCTGTTCGATTAGCTGAAAATCAAAAATTTGCAAAAAAAAAAATAAATAAATAAAGGCAAGGCGAAAAGGACCCCGAACCCAACGAATAAGGGTCCCAATTTCCCCTAGCAGTTTCGTACCCTAATGATAAAACTATTTTAATTGAGATTCTTATTCATTGGGTTTGGGGGTGCTGTTTCGATTTATTTACCAAAAATAATGAAATGCCAAAAAAAGAAAAGTAAAAAAAAACGGCGTCATTTGAAATTCTCCCAAAAAGCTAGTGGTCGCTGCGCTGCATTGACACTTTCATCGCTGTTTCTTTCCGTCTCTTGTCTGCGTACTATTCCTTCCATTCCCTTTCTTTTCTACAGATTTTTCATCGAATTTTCATCGGATTTCGGGTTTTCAAGTCCCATTCGATTCAGACACCGTCGTATCGATGGTGGGCAACAGCAGCGATGATCCCGCACTCAACTTGACCAATTTTTCTCCATCTGATTGTGAGTTTCTGCATTTTTGTTGGGAAAAATGAGATTCCGAATTCTGAGCTCGAACTCAAAATATTCAAGTTTCAAGTCATGGCTGCTCAAATGTGCGATTTTGAAAAACTCGATATCGGAGTTAGAATTTTTCTCGACTCGAAGTCAGAATTCCTAGCAGCTTTGTTCTAACACATTCTTGCTTCTGATAGTTCTATTGATCTTCTTCTTGCAGACATTCGCGACCGTCTTCGAGGGGTGCGAGTTGGAGATGAAGTGAAATCGCTTCGCGCTTTGCGCTCCGAGATGCACTCAATGCACTCTGCCTCACAGGTACTGTAGTTATGAATGATCCAAATCTTGAATTAAACTTAGCTCTAAGCCCCAAATGTAGATGCTCATAATAATACATTGCGAACCCCATGATTATAGGCAATTCCAAGTTTAAATAGCAACGAGTATGTTTGTAGC
The DNA here is from genome assembly GCA_964036155.1 of Diploscapter coronatus. Taxonomy (NCBI): domain Eukaryota; kingdom Metazoa; phylum Nematoda; class Chromadorea; order Rhabditida; family Rhabditidae; genus Diploscapter; species Diploscapter coronatus. The sequence goes on along the minus strand of OZ038422.1, from coordinate 39,983,728 downwards.
AGCTGCTCAACAACCACGTCTTCCACAACTATCAGCAATTCATCGATGCAGCCAATGAGATCTCCCAGCTGGAAAGGGAAATCTATCAGCTCTCCTCGATGGTGCTCGACCAGAGGGCTCTGCTGGAGAAGCTCATGCAGATGACCGGTTAGAATTGCAATCACTTGTTTTTTCTTCAAATTATCAACCAAATTGAAATTCGTATGATTTGGGATGAGGTTTGAATTTGAATAACCTTAATTTCGATCTCTTGCTTTTAAAAACCAAGAAATTTGATATCTTTGAATAACTCGGACTGCATAATTTTTCAGGAGAAGACACAGCCTCCATTCGCACTTCCTCAAGTCATTCCACAGCGCCGAACATGAATCCGATTCAGTTTCTCGTGCAGAAAATCGACGGGATCGCTCCGATTCTCAACAATATCAGGCATCAAATTTTTACTTATCAGAAAAAGGACTTTCTTCAGGAGCTCTGACCGAGTCGTGATTCACGGTGAAATGGATCTGCTGGACCCGGACACGATGCAATTCATTCAGAAGAGCTATTTGGTTCTGCTCACTGATAGATTGCTGATTGCTAGTCAGAACAATTCGGGCAAATTCACGTGGGATTTTTTTTCTAGCAACTAAAATTTTCGAAATGCTGTTGTAAAGAACACTTTCTTCGATAATTGCAAAAACTGTGTCCTGATATTTTCCCTTTCAGAATCGAATCAACATTCACGTTGAACAACGTTGCTGCCGTGAACGTGAAAGATAGAAGAGGCACGAACAACGAGAAAATGATCAAACTGCTACTATTTCCTGATCAGAGGTCTGGCAAAAATCGTTAAAAAACAATAAATATTGATTCTTGCCAGACTTTACCAATGCGAATCCGCTCGAATGAAGAAGCAATGGCTAGAGGAAGTGGAAAATGCGAAGAGAATGCTGTTGCAGGAGGGAAATTTGGTTAGACAAGCAACAATTCGGGGAAGGAGGAAAACGGTGCAGGTTAGAAGAGACGAAAACATTAAAAAGGCTTGCTTACTTTACTCTCAACCATTTAGCCTAGCCATATAGGAGGAAAAGAGTATTCACAGTTGATGGAAAGTACTTATTTCTATGTAAAACAAACTAATGTAATTTACAGGACCGAGCTGCAAAAATGAACTCTCTTAAAGAACACGAGGCATCGACTGCCGAACATGAAAGGCAATCGACTGTGGACGAGACTGATTTGGAATGGCTGAGGGAGCTGCCTGCGGAACTGGATGATTGCCTCGCTCATAGGCTCGTTTTCTAAACTTTAAAATTATCAATTCAAAGTTTTGACAATTTCAAAGACAACAATTTTCTAACTCTCCAAAGGCACATATCCCTGAATCTATCAAATTCAAGAAGAACTTTTCTTTGATCACAAGTGAATAATATATTCTTCCATCTCTGTTAAACATTCAATTGGAAGAAATTGCCCCTTTCAGAGACGTAGAACACGCAGTGGAATTGATTGAAGAATGGAAGAAATGCAAGACGAAAGACGCTGAAATCGATGCTCAATTGCAGATCCGAGAACATCAGGCAAAAAACTGACTTTGTTCAAGTAATAAAGTGAAGTTTGCAGATCGTCCAAATGCTGTCTGAAGACGTGCGTAGGCCTGGTGCGGTGCATGGAGGCCCGAGAGCGATGAAGAAGGCCAGAATGTTGTTGTCGCAGTTGGGAAGGGGAAACTTGGCTACGGATCTGTACTTGAAGCGGAGGAGTGTTATGTTGAGGTAAATGATTCTGATTAAAAGCAGAGCTTTGAAAGTTGTGAAAATGCAGCATGATTTTTCTCATTCCTTCCCTGCCTACTTTAATCCTCCTTATCTCATGGAAATTCCTTAATCTTTCTTCCTCTTCTTCGAATTTTTTAAATCTTATATTTTGTATGCCATACAATTTCTTTACTCTTTGGAACTGTTCACAGTAAAATGAAGTATGAAATTTGAAAACTGCATAAATTTGATTTTTTTCCAGAACAACCGCCAAGGACGTAGCAGTCTCGGAAGAGCCTCTCTCCTATGTCCGACAGCTCTGTCTCATTCTCTCGACCAACTTCAGCGATGTGATCACCGAGTACAATTCCATGCCGCAGTATTATTGTCAGGTTGAAATTTTTTCCTTTCAATTTTCAAAGAAAAATCGTATTTTCAGATGCTGCAATGGTGCTCCGGCGAATTGAGTATGGTCTGTAGTCTGATCAAGCGGCATGTTATCGGTAAATTTCTGAAATTATAGAAAAGCGAAAAAAATCGTCTAGTTTCTTTATCTGTACTCGGTCTCTTCAAAACGACGTGAATTTTTCAAGAATTCTAAAATTTCAAATTTGCTTCAAGGTAATTGGTTTCAGAGGTCGCTCCCACAATCGGAATTCTGTCGTACACATGGAAGAAGTTAAGAGAAACGATGGAAAGCTTGAAAGAAATCGGGTTGGATTTGACTTTCGAGGTGAAAATTAACGTTTTTTTTTTCAAAAGTAAGACGAAATATTTCAGTTGAATCGCCTTCTTCTGCCTGCACTTAAATCTGCATTGGAGACGAATTTCCAGAACAACATTATGCAGACCATTAAATTGCAATTAGTTGTGCGTTGAAAAATCATACTCTTTCGAAAAATATACAAGTTCCTGAAATATTTTGAGGCTGGAGTTTTCAGCGTCAATATCTTCATTTTTATTTTCTTGCAAAATACTCAGATTTCAGGAGGAACGCTCAAAAATTCTCATTTGTTGATAAATCATTAAAACGAATCGAAATTTCAGTATCAGCAATAAATTAAGAAAAAAACGCGAAATAAATAAGTTTCAGGAAGAACGCTTCCGTCCTTCCCGTCTGGAATCAGAGGCAGCGCTGAATCGTCTTGTCGAGGAGATGAGCGATTTGGGCATCGACATCACGTTCGCCATCGACATGACGCAGACGGCCACGCTGCACATCTCCTTCCACAGTCTCCAGTTCACAAAGACCTCCGTCAATTTGGCCAAGGATCTGAGACCGCTTTTGGAGTTTGTCATTTTTCCTAAAGAAGGCCTTTTCAAGAAAATGGAATGCAAATTAATTTAAAAAGTCAATTTTACAAGAGATCGACTTGAAACCCTCGCTGACGTTAGTTATCTCTATTTCATTTAATTTAACTGAAAAGGTAAAAAATTTTAAGTTTTTTTTTCAGCAGTCCACTTCGAGAGCTCTGCGAGCAATTTATGATTGACCTGTGGAGCGTCTATCTCCACCACTTGTCCCAGAAAGTGCAGGAGGGAAGGACGTTCGCCCACAGTGCCATTTTCATTATCAATAATGTAAGAAGGTGTTTTTCGTTTCTAAAATTTTATAAAACTCCTTTTTTACATCAAAGTATTCTCTTCTTTCCAGAAAACATTAGCAATGCAAGATTTTTTTTTATTTATCAAGATATGGTTTCTTCAAACACCTTACATTTCAAAATCCCTTGTCTATAGATTACATGAACATTCTGGAAGAAAAGTCGTATAAAAATGAATTATTCAAAAATTAATTCAAAATAATTTTCAGGTGATGGAGCCCTGCGAAAAATCTATCTTTGACGATGGAGATGAGCTTCGAGTCATTCTGAAGAAATACCCGAATCTGCTGCCTTATTTGGAAAGCACAGAAGAGGAAGATGATGAAGAGCTTTCTCACGTCTGATCGGAAATCAGCATATTCCAGTGCCTTGTAATATTGCTTTTTAAAAGATTTTACTCTCCATTGTCCTTTGAGATGAGCTTTGTCATATGCACTCTGCGTCTATAGCCTGCGAGACGCACGCATCGAGACTAGGGGGAAATAAGAGGGAGCAGAGAGTAAAAACGAGCAGGCACATAGCTAAGGCTCGCGGGCATCTCTTCCCTTTCTTTGCATGGGTTTTTCTCAGAGACCATGGGGAGTATATAATGGCGATTTGGGTTTTTCGCTACTTAGCTACCTAAGACTTTTGCCACTTCTTTAGATTAGGCTAGGTAAGATATTTTTTATTGAACTACTCCACATCAGGTGGAAAAATTTTAGATTGCGAATTGGCAGCAAAGAACCCAGATTGTCAGAATAATTTATTTTATCTTGAGATTTTCATATGATTTTATATATGATAAATGAAATTTTAGCCGATTTCTCAGAATTTTATCACCCGTAAATAGATGTAGTCATATGCTATTATGCTATTGTGCGCACTTTAGTTATCTAATTTGCCTGTAAAAGTCACTCATTTTTAACTTTCATGGAAAATGAGCGACTTTTAAAAAAAAATTCTAATTCACTAAATCTGTCTCTTGCACTCTTCTAACGCTTTCTCGATTTTAGGCTTCCAATGTCGTCTGAAGGCCTTCGAATTTTTCACGACTCGATGCGTCATCTTCCTTTCGGCGTCAAGCAACAAATCCAAGGTAACCTAATTTTCATTTTCTTTATTGGGAAAAATCAAGAGGTATTACTTTTTGATAGTCCTTCACGATAATGACATTTTCATCGTCAAATAGGGAAACCATTGGTGAAACTTCGACAATTGGAATCGCACCCATTATGATCGACTCCCATCTAAAAAGATAGTAAAATTGAAACCTAAGTGTTCGATTATTGCTCTTAATAGAAAATGACTAGTGGCATTTTTAATGAACTAAAATATCTCACGTTCGATGGCAATCAGGCCCTAAAATAGTAGACTTCAAAACGTGCCTTTTTTTTTTTTTAATATCCCACCTGATCCATTCGGACTAAAGACGAATTTCGAATTGCCCAGCTCTTCGAGATATCCCGAATAATTGAGTCTATGCGTACTAAAATCATAAAATTTTCTGGAAATATCTTTTCTGATCTAATTATCATCCATCTTCGGCTAAAGTAGACTAAAATAAAAAAAAATTGTAAAGATTAAAATTTCAGCAAACAAGAGGCAAATGCCGCGATTAGTCGTGAAACTTGCTCATTACCGAAACTTATCTCCGCTCGTTTGTTCTATTTTGGAAAGCAACCGATCATTTCTATCAAGAAATTTGCAAGTAAGATCGTGCAAAATGGCGCACGAGACTAGCGCAGTTTCAATAATGGGCTGAAAACTTATGACAATTCGCGCGTATTCATCGTTCATTCATTGTATTCTAATTTTTACAACTTTTCTGGGATTTTTTATTTTAATATATTTTCGCCGGGGATGGATGATAGCATACCTGCAATCAGCTGCAAGTTCATTTTTTTGGCAGATGATATTCATCTGTTTTCGACGATTTTTGTTTGTCTTTACATCCAGATTTACATAGATATTTATGTCCCTTTCCTTCCAAGGTTTCCTAGAAATTTTGAAAATAACAATTTCAATTTTCAAAATGGACTTCAGAAACTTAAATTTCGATTTCAAACGAAGCTGGAATTCAGAAAATTGAAAGATTTTTTTAGAAGTTTTATAAATTCCCTACCTATGGAATTTCCATGCTTCGTAGAGTATTGACTGATTTCCATGAGGCCAAATTCCGTTAGCAACTCCATTTGGGATAATCGTTAATTTTGGATGTTTCACATCGCCATTTTTAACGAACCATCTAACGAGATTTTTGTCACTAAATTTTATTTTGAATCCATCATTTAATTTTTCTTTACTCCAGATAATTCTTGAATTGCGTAGTTGGAGTTGACCTAGCGCTATCATGGCTGATTAGGATGTACTTCTTGACGTTTTTGACTTGGAAGTTCCTCAAATACTTTAGGTAATCAGGCTTGATGAATATGATCGAACAGTCAGAAATATTTAGGTCCTGAAAATTATCATTTGTGCTGAATTAAAAAATAACTGATACCCTTAATTTGATAGCTGATTGAGTAGTATTGGCAAAGTAATAAGCGTAGTTTCGAAAAAATTCACCAGAAACGAAAATCCATTCACCTTTTTCTTCTGTCTCTTGATTTTGTAAGGTATCTTTTTCATTAGAGCCATTTAACTGAAATTTAGATAAATTAGAAGGCTCAAGCGCGGAGATTTCATCCTCATCCATCTGCCAATTTACACCAAGACTTAGTTGATAAGGTACTTTCGAAATATTAGCCTACTTACTAGTGAAACAATCTGTCCGGTTTGGCATGAGTGTCGATAGACGAAGAACAGCAACAAACACCCTGTAAATGCGATGAAGAGTTTGTAGCGCTTAGCTGACATAGAATGGTTTATTGAATTCATGAGGCATTGCGATTTTGTTTCTCCATATCTAAATCGGTAATAAATAGGCGGAGTCGATAGTAGTGCTTTGAAGAATTTTGGAATTTACAATTAGCAGATTGGCAGCAATTCTATTTTCATTTCAAATGGTAAAATGTGCTCTTTTTGATCTTTAAAGCATTAAGATCCTTGTGTCAATGACACTTCTCTGCCTATAAAGATTTTGATAAGGAAACGTATTTGAAGTGTCAGGCAATATAAAATATTGAATCTTAATGAGGAGCGTCAAATTTACCGATCACAGTTCAGCACCATTTTCTAAATTCCAGTCGGACTACACACTAACGAGAAGCTGAAATTTTATGAACATAGTTCGGGAACATTTTATAAGTCCCAGTCAGATTACATTTTTGGGAGTTATACAGGAAAGAAGATATTGTTGATCAAAATTACCGAATTTTTACATCTTGTCCTAAATTTTTTGAATGTCTTATATCTTCTAAGTTGCCAGGAAAAAATGTAAAATGCAGAAAATCCTGGGAAAAAGAACCGCAATTACATAGTTGAACAACTTCCTTGACAAAATAAACCCGAAAAACGATGTTTGGAGAATTCCTCTACAAAATAGTACAAAAAAGATCTTTAAGGTTCATATGAATAGGAAAATTTTTTGCCGATGGCGTGAGAAATGCATACACAAACTGGCTATTTTCTTCCGTGTTAGCTCGTGGTCTCTAGGCAAATTTTCGTGGCTTTTCTACGTAAGAATGACAAGTTGGGATGTTGTCTATTGAAGTGGAATTGGAAATGCACCTCGTCTGAGAAACTGATGCTGATGCCCGAATTTTTAGTTCTCTCTCACTTTTTGCAAAGGAAAGGGAAAAATAGACGAATTGTTTTGAATCAAATCCAGATTTGCAACTTTTCAAACCGCAGTTAACCGCATGAAGCGAGATAATGTGCCTTATCGAAAGAGAAAAAGAGCATATACTCTTTTCGCCTCTCGAAAATATCCACTATCTCGTTTCGTGCGGTTAACCGTGCGCGGTTCGAAAACGTTGCAAGTCTGACCAAATTTGGGCTGGACTTAAGCCAGATCCCTTGTGCGGAAGTTTTTAGACATAAATATTTCGATGAAGACCCGTTGTTAACCTCCTTATATATAACTTGAAATGGAAAATTTTATTATGCGGTCTTTCTTACCTAGAATTTCGGATGTATGCAGATTGGTAACTACGCTATTCTCTTCTTTTTCAACACGTTGCAATCTACCTGCACTCTGAAAAAGAATATGTAAATGATGGAATGTCGTGTTAGAGAGTAAGAGAAAGGAGAAATAGTGTAGAAAAAGGCCATTCCGTCATTTCGTTAATTACAAGAAAGCGTTCTGTCATTTTCATTTCGTTATTCTGTATTTCATCATCCCATCCATCATTTACAAACTGTCTCGGAAATTTCCCGTCTTGGCTGAAAATCTGCCTAGGACTGGATTGTCCGCTCGCACTCTAACACTTCCTATTTTGGTTGAAAATCTGCCTGGGTTTGGTTTGAACCGAGAAAACTGCTCGGTTGGTTAGTTTCGGGAAGTGCATGTGGGAGTGGCAAAGCAATCGAGAATTGAGCAGGCTCACTTAGCCATGACACTTCGTTCCAGGCGACAGAGTGCTCCTCTTTAGGCATAATTGCCCCTGGAACTTTCGATGAGCCGTATCTTCATATTTCCTTGTCTTCCTCATCAACCATTTTCATTTTCATTTCCACAGAAGCAGTAAATGTAAATGCACGTATTTAGAGTATTTTAGGTGATTTTCTACATGCATAAGGTTAAGGCATAAGTAAGTCTAGATAAGTCTTGCATATAACTGATTTATTGATGGCCACGATAAATAATAGGTTACGAAAAGGAACACAGCTACCTGGGGTGGATCTGATTGTGAGATATCAGAGGGTAACCTCTGGTTACAAGGAAATAAGGCATTATAAAGAGTTGCAATGAGAAAGCGATTAGTGATGCTGATCAGTGATAGATTATGTAGACTGAAGAGGATCCATAGATGGAAGGCTTGGATGTTATCGCGAGTTGTCATGAGTCAAGTGACATTCTTAAATAAGGAGAAGGAGAAATCTTATGAATGGAAAAGGTGAGACATCGTGGAAGGTTCTAAAAAGGAACGATTGAGGAAGTCGAGGAGAATGATAGATAATGGTTGGGGAGCTAGTTCGATTTTTATAAAGCTAACCCATTCCGAGCTTGTTTATTATGGGTTCAGGGATTCTATTTATGCTCATCTTTGCACAATTGGAAGTTGAATATTCTATTTTCAAAGAATATCAATAAATCTCAGGTTCAGGCAAATTTGGTATCAATTTGAACAGTAAATCATGCTGACCATTTCGGCATTAAGTATACCCTATCATACTGACAGTTATCAAACAAGTTTGAGATTTGCATAACAGAATCCAGGAAGCTTTATTATATCTCTGGCTCTGCCTTTGCTTTGCCGTCAGTATTTCTTCTTCCTCGTTTTCTGTGATTTTTTTTTCTGAATTCACAATGAGCTGTGTGGCAGGCATTAGTAATAATCTAGTGAGCGAGCATTCGTTGTCTTTTAAGTTTAGATTTCTTGTCTTTACTCTTCATCTTTACAATGTAGCTTTCCAGATTTCTCTTTCACATGAACATATCATGATATCCTAAACTTTATGATTAATGATTCATATGTTCTAAGATCCCCTGAAAACCCGAGACTAATTTATTACGAATATCAATTATTAGGTCCACTGAAGATCTTTTATATATTCAAAAACTTCCCGGAAAAATACTCAAGTTTTCAAAAGAAGGACACTTTTTTCGTGTATTTAAAACGTCTTTGTGTCAAAAGTCTCACGTCCTGATTTCTAAGCATTTTCGTAGGCCATTTTTGACTAAGTCTGTGACCCTTCGAAAATGGAAGTTATTTCGCGAACAAAGTTCCGTGAGTATTTTATAATTCAGACGTTCGAAAATCATCCTTCATCAGTTTTGACTCGTTAGCAAATGACGTCTTCATATACTATGCAGAGTTTCATAATTTTAATTTATTTTCGTTCTTCGATCTAAATTACATTACTCTTTCAAAATTCTCCTTTGCAAAATTAAAATTCATGCGAAATGTCGTAATGAATGCAGAGTGTAGTAGAATTCATTTGTCATTGACGCCGAATTCCGCAATTTCTAGATATCTGGAAAAATTATAATTAGATAGAATAAATTGAAAATTCAATGATAAATTGCGTAATGGATAGAAAAGTGTAGTAGAATTAGTGTCTTTGACGTGGAAGATTTTGCATTTTTGCATTTTCCACTCTGCTAGGAATTTGCTATGTATATGGCGTGTATTTGTGAGTGAGTGCAAAAATGCCGTTTCGTATTTTCTTCCAGAGCTTTCCCTGCGTCACTAACTCTCTTCGCATAATTAGCATGCAACGGCCTTTTCTCTATTTGTCAGGCTCCAAATGTTTCTAACATTCTAATTAGTCTGGATAATCGGTAGCCCAGTCTTAGAGGAATTTCATTTTCTCTAAGATTATATTTTTCTAAACAAGACAATTTGTAAACCGCAAGGCATCGCATGATGCGAAACATGGAAAATGGTATAGGAAAAATACGTATCCTACCATATCTTGCCACTATCTTGTGTCACAATGTCAGGCGGTTTACAAATTTACAAATCTCCTCTAAACAGTGATAATTCGCCTATTTTGCACTACAAAATAATCGCGATTCCTTTTTCCCAGAGAATTGGATTTAGCCTCTCATAAATTTAATTGCGAAAATAGGCAAAAATGCCCGAAAAGGAACTCGCAAAATTTTGCACCCACAACCCTGACTCGGCGCGCTGTGCTCGTGGCAATTTAATTATCGACATAATGAGAGAAATGAGAAATATCGGACACATATTCGAGGAGAGAATCCCGAATTTCCACTTATTTTACTTATTTTAGCGAGTCAGCAGTTCGGTTAATCTTGTCTATTTAAATTGTTATTTAAGTTACTTTAAATCATCATATGAAGATGTGTCATACACAAACATTCCTGAAATATGATAGGGACCTAAAGAACTTTCTCATTTTCCACACTATATATTTGTTTCACATGCTAGTCTCAGACATTTACGAAGTTCGGATTTAAGATGTTTCAAATTCGAAGTCGTAGTTTCATTTCCAAAAATTCGATCACTTAAATTTATTGAAATCCCATTTATTTAAGATTTTATTTTTCTTTGATAACTGAAATCGAACTTTAATTTTCGCAAATTTTATGTCGAGTTTACTACTGTAAAACTCTTCAAGCTCCAACTATTTCCCCTTTCAAATTGAATTTTCCGAATCTTTGATCGTCGCCCTTCTGAATGTCAGATGTTTTCCACTTTCAATCTCCTCCTGAACCTATCATAATCTAAGTATGGCAACTGTCAGGTTTTCATTAATTATGTTCCTATATCGGTCTGTCAATTCCAGAGGCATTAGGCATGTGAGCAGGGGAATGTGAGAATGCTTCTGCATTGCTCGTTTAGGCAATTACCTTCTGGTGAAGAAGCTCTGCTCTCAAGCCCATTACCCATTACCCCGTTAGTTAGTTTATAAGGCGCTAACTCTTTTATTCACTTACTTCTCTATTCCATTCTGCTTAATTCACAATTCCAATGCACTTCTCACCATCGCCAAACCGAAAATCCTCAAATCCCACATCATCTACGACTAAACGAAGATTCACGAAAAATCGCATGACGGTAGGCCGAGTCGAATATTTTTGACTTCTAGAAAAGTTTAGAAAACTTTTAAGTGTAAGAACTTTTGAAGATGAAAGTGTGAGAACATTCCAAATAGGTGATCGGTGAAGTGGGTAACTTTTCAAAAATCGCATTTTCTTCATATTCAGATAAACCACGACATTTTTTATCTTGCAACATGAAAATGTGCACACGACGAAATATTAGAATGTCGTCAAATAATTTCTTTAATTTTAGTTTTGCTCATGCAAGTTAGTATCATCTATTTGTTCAAATTAGGCGGAAAAAGTGATATTCTTATGCGTGTCGTCCTTGTTATGAACTCTGCAATCACCCGCTAATGAATAAGGAATTAGTCTTCATGTGAAGGCGCGAGAGGGAGGAATCTTGTTTGTGAGTGTGGAAAAATAATGTGAATGAATGAGAATGGAATGTCTAATGTGTACAATTTGAGAGCGGAAGCACAACTTTAATTAGGCAAGCAATTCTTCCTCGATTTCTGTTGGTGTGAGCCGCTATAAAATCGTCCTAATGTCTTTTGTTTGTGGTTGGTAGAAAGTAATTCGGAATCATTTGATTTTTGAGGCTTCTGGAAATTTCATCAGTTTTTCTTCTTTATCGACGCATTTTTATCAAAAATGTATGGTTGAAAATTTGGTTTTTTAACCTTCTGGAAATTTATCTATTTTTCAAACTCCAAATTGGGTGTACCTATAAAATACAGAACGCAGTGTCAAATATCATTGCTACTAATACTAGAATATATTTTGCCTTCCCAAATACCCCGCTAAGTGGGTGATATTCTCATTTAGTTATTTCTCTTGTTTCCTCATTTTTGCCAATTCCCCATGTTTCATATCAGATTACAATGTTGCGTAGAGTAGAAAGACCGCTTCCGTTTCCCCCATTTTCCTTCTTTCCAAATAAAGCTCGCTCTGACTTGAATTTATTGGCCAAATTCACGTACATAAATCTACTCTAAAGAGTTCATTTGACTTATTTATAGTCCACTGCCTTTTTTACTGCTTTGGATTTAGTAAATCTTCGATTCAGATAGAATTCCTAAATTTCGGAACTCCTGTAAAGTCCACTCACTTACTTGTAATGTTCACCAAATTATGCACAAAATGCTATATGAATATAGTATTTTGCGCAGAAATTGAGTAGGCCTTACAATATGTCTAAATTTCGGGATTTGAAAAATTCATATATTTTAAAATTTTATTAAAAAAAAGACAATGATTTCAGATGCACCATTCATCGCCCTCGTCTCTTCGTGCTGCTAGAATTCTGCCTCAAACTCCCGATGTTGCAGCCAACCACAAACGCCTTCAGGCAGTCAGAAGTGCGGAGCCTTTCCAATCAAGGTCAGTTCAGAATTTTGTCCTGTAAAATCTCTACACCTTTTCCTAATTCTCCTCATTTTCTTTTATTTGATAACTTTGCATTGAGATTGCACAGGTTTTCTGCAACAAAATCGCAAAAACCAACTAGTCTAATAATTAAAAAAAAGCATATTATATTTTTCCTAGTAATATCTTTCTGAAAGCTCGTAATTCCCGCATAGGCTTACATTAAGCAGGGTAGTTTTGCAAGCTAATGTTAGTTAGTCCAATCAAATATTATTGTAAAAAAATCAACATCTTTGTTTTGAAATTCCATTCACTGCAAATCAATTTTTTTTCCTACATGAAAAAGAGCAGTGGGGCTACTCTTCTGCAAGAGAAGCTTCATGTTCTCTGGGTCAGTCGGCAGTCATTCGACTATTCTCAATGAATCCATCACTCATCCCTGCTGAAAATGAATTAACGGACTGTGAGCGAGAGACAAATTGAGTCTAATTGCTGGATGAAATGCCGCTGAAGTGCTGAAATGAGAGAAGCTTTCCAAATGAAAAGCGGGGAGAAAACACTTGATTCGGCTAATTTGCCTGGTGCAGTCTGAGAGTCGGCTTCGGCAGGCCGCTTTCAGGCATCTCTCAGCATCTTTTACTGCTTCTCTCTTCGAGTTCCTTTTATATCCACTCTTCTTGCCTTTCACTTTCCCAGAGCATTTGCCCATTTGCTGCTCTTCACACCGGACGATTCGTATTTTTATTCAATTCAACTCGATCATTACGATGAACCCTCCATGTACTCCTACGATGTAAGTGCAGATTTTTCGATAATCAGAAATTTATGAAATTCTAAGCTTGTAAAATTAGTTTGATTCTGAACTTCGAATTTCATAACACGTTCAAGCTACCCTCAGCTTTAGCTACGATTGCGTTACGCATTTCAAATTGAATAACGAATTTTCTCATGGGGTTCACCAGGTATAGCCTACAATCGAATGTGTCCTTATTGTTCTAGTTGGATTCGGATTTATAGACAGAATTTTGGAATGGTAGTCAAGATTGCTACGATTTTTAGCTCCTCATTATCCTTCAGAATAAGACTAGATACGTTGCGAATTCGATTTGATGTAAAGCGATCACTAATCACTGCCCTCGCAGTGAAATTAATTTCTCTTGTGGTGATAACCTATCGACCTATCATCTTTCTTTGTTTTCAATTTGCTATCTCGCGCAGTGGTAACCTCTCTAGATCCTCTGTCCTCCGATATTTATCATTTATCCTGCTCTTGTCTGTCCAATTTCTGTTTCCTTTCATCTCCTTCTCTCATCATCGCTTCTCTGCAGCTTTACTATTACAGCGCTATGACTTTGTCGCGCAACTCAAAACCCGAATATTCTTTCCTTTGTCTCTGTCTTTGTCACATCTATGTCTAAACTTCACTCATTTTGAAATAGCACTGAAAATTTCCAAAGGTGCCTCTTTTCAAATCTAGTGAGGCTTACCATGAGACTATTGTGACTGCAGTAGTTGAGCTGTCATAAAGTAGTTATTTCGTGGAGTTAGGCGAGCGTGTTTACCGTCCGTCACTTTAGCTGAATCGAACCCCCTCGACGACCAATTGGCGAGTACTAAAACACTTGATCCGATCCGACGAAATCGTATTGTTTTCACGGCAACTAATAGCAAAATCGCATCTTTACTGACTATGTTTTGCTCATTTTATGATTTCTGACTATACATTGCTTACCTGAGATACTACGATCTTCTCCAGTTCTAAATATTACAATTTAGTTGAATGATAAATCCGGTTACACCTTCAATAGTAAAGTACCATGAAATAGATATTAGAAACTACCATTCCAACTTAATTTTAGCATTTACTAATGAGAAAATTTTCAGAACTGTAAGTTCTTTAGCCTTCATCGATAGTTTTTCACTTCGTACTTTTCTTTATTATCTGTTCCATTTGCGATTCTTTAGCAATTGAGCATGTCAAATCGAATTTAATTTCTCATTTCTTTGATTCACTTAACGACTTTGTGAAATTCAATTTCCACACGCCTTTATGCTCATGCATATTCCCATTTGCCTTTTGTGAAAAGTTTCATATCCTTGTGAGAATGTGAAGAAAATGCCATTCGGGTTCCCATTCTAAGATTTCAATTTAGCAGAGCAGGGGTTGCTTCGGACGAAATGAGAGGAAAATGGGAGGCAAATGACAAGGGAACAGGGCAGAGCAAACAGATCTGCGGGGATCTGCACATTTGAGCTGATATAAGAACATGGGCTGTGTTCTTTAGTCACCTCGTCTTTAATCTCGTTTCATCAACCAGTTTTGCATCATCCCAAGAAATTTTATCGATAAAATAGCAAGCTGACGATGAGCTTTATTAATTGCTATATTTTGGCATGAGAAAAATGCTAAGACTAGAAGCGAAGTACATTTCTCACGAACTGGCTATTTGCAAATTTCCAGACATATGAAACATTTAGGACCGGCTAGTAAAGTGTTTCATAGATTTCTTTACCAATGATATTTCTCGAAATCATTTTCATGTGTCTTGAATTTCCGCACTTGCCAGACATTGTTGATATCATTGTGCACGCTAATTTCAGTCATTGTTAAATATCATTTGACTCATTCAGAAATATGATTTTTCATATAGCATGTTAGAGATGCAAAATTATAAGGAGAAAATGATTAGTTTTCTTGATTCGAGTACTTTCTAGGTCTGAGCTGTTTCATGATAAATGCCAATTATCCTCGTTTGTTTTCATCTATTCTGTGTATTTCACGTGTTTCATATGCAGATGCAATGCGAGTGCAGTTTCCTAACATTGCAGCATAGTTGTAGGTTGGTTGTTTTTTTCTGCAATCACGTGTTTTCGTTCTTTTCTCGATTCTCGAACCAACTACTTCTCAATTAGTCCTCTTCTCCTCGTCTTTATTTCTCTGCTCGTGCAGCTCCTTGCCAAATACAATTTCTCCTTCTCTGCTTCATCCCCAATGTCTCGACATTTCTTCATTCGTTCATTATGCGCGAATCTTCGCGTTTATCTCATTTTCCACTACTTTCCTTTTTCTTCGTTCCTTTGTTACTTTGTCTGTCTATCTTCACAATTCGAGAGCTTATCTGATTCGAGACATTCGTCGTCAAAATTAAGGACATTTTGAGTGGGGACGGAAAAAATCTTTGTGTTTCTAATTTTTTAAATTTGAACCTAAAATCCCTGGTTTTAAAACTCGAGATTTTTGATTTTCACATACTCATGTCAACATCCAATTAAAATATGCACGAGATCTAAATCCAAGTTTTATTTATATTTTTGCAATTAGCTCTAAATTATCCTTCTTCTGAAATCCAAGCTTCAACTTTTTGAATCCTTCGTGCAAGTTTAGCATTCAATTAAAATGCGTGCAATTTTTTAGTTCTAAAAAGTCGAAGTCAAAGAGTATATCTGTCAATTTCGAATGTTGTGTCAATTAAATGCCGGAAGTGAGATTATGTCTCGAAGTGGCTGTGTTTGTGTCTGTTTCCCCAGAGCCCTTCAATTCTAGAAGAGAGGTCTTCCTCTATCCTTTATTGGTTCAATTCCGAGCAGTTCAGCCTGTTTTCCTCTATCTCAATTTCATTTCAGCTTCATCTGCCTTTCATCCTTTTCAGCTATTTATTCCCCGTCGTATTCCATTTTCAATAACTATGGAGAATTTTTGGATTTTGATTCTATTTTATTTGGATTTAGACTTTTTTTTTTATCACAAAACACCTTGTTTAAATTGAAAAATCCAAAATATTCACTTCTTATTTTGACTTGGTTTAAAAATGACAAAAGAACTGTTTCGATTTAAATTTCATCTTTGCAAAAATCCCAAGTTTTCCCCCGTCACTTGTTTTCATATTATTATCGTTCGGACGCCATATTTGCTCAGCTGGCATGGAATAATTGTTTTCATTCGCACTTTGAGATTTTCTCTTTTCACCATTTCACTTCTCCCTCCCATTTTAGGTCCAGAAATCCTCGGCTATATCCTGCAATTTTCCGTTCTGCAGCAGTCCTGTCTTTCTCCCGTTTCCCTCCTTTCATCATTATTTTGCCTTGGGCATTTTATTCACGCAAATCCGCGTTTCCTCTAAAGACGACGTGTGAGAATTTAGGAAGCAGTCAGAAGAATCAGAAAAATTTCATTTCGCCCTGAAACTCGCCATTTCGCCATATTTCACAAATTCTACGTCATTTTACCTCTTTTATAAGTCGCATTTTCTCCTAGGGTATTGTCTTCTTGCAATTGGAATTCTACCCCTTTTGCAAGTCGTTCTTTCGTTTTCTGGAAGGATTGGATAACTTTCACAACTTACTTACGTCACCTCCTAAAATTAACATAAATTGCAATGTTAGGTTGCGTACATTCTTATTCACCCTTCCCAGGGGTATCGTGCACTTGCAGTGCAGCAAGAAGCATCCCTTTTCTCATAAATAGCATTGCGCTCTCAATCTTCGTCTGCCTTATAGGCTCTTTATTGGTAGAATAAAGATAGTGGGCTTTAGCGATGTTTTATATTCTGTAAAGAAAAAAGGATATGTGATCGGCTATTCATTTTATTCAAGGGGTTTTTTTCTGGAAAATTTATCCATTTTGAAAGATAAATTTGGCCTTTAGAAAATTCATATGTTTACTCACTTTTCAGATGGAATTGTGATGCTAGCTAAAGAAGACAAATTGAACCTTCCAAAAATTTATAGTCTTATTAGTAAAAGCTAAGTTGGGCAATTTCCCAAATTGGTGAGAGTAAATTAAATGAATTATTCAAAAATCTTTTTTAGTCCTAGAGTATATATCTCTATATCCTAGAAAGGAGGGTTATGTGATCCTCACTATTCACTCGACTCAAAGGGATTTTTAGAAAATTCATCCAGTTTAAGGGGAAAATGGTCAAATGTCCCAATTCCTATAAAGGATGCATTGAGTCAAATTTTTAGTGGCTAGATTTAGCTCTTACGCGATATATCTATATCCTGGTTAGAGGCTATGTGATCCACTATTCACTACTCTTCGACTCTCAAAAAGAATGGCAAAAACTCGCTTCACAGAGCTTGAGGCAGTAAAATGAAAGCCAAGCCTGGAAAAAAAACAACGGCAAGGGCTATTCTTGTATGCAGCACTCACCATCTCCTCTTGCCTCACGTGTCAAAATTGTTGATTTTTCAACAAATGACTGGCTGACAGACATATCTTTGAAAATCATTGACTCAGATCTTATCAAAATTTGAGGTGTTTCGATTTTTTGCACTCATTTTTGACACAATTTTCGTATATCTTCTGAAATTTGTAGTTTCACATTTTCGCTCAAATTTCAAAAGCTTCAGAAGATTCTTTCATTCATATTTTCCCTTGAATAACTAAAAATTTATACATTTTTGAAGCTCCCTGGTCAAATCATTGATCTTATTATCGTACCAGATTTACTAAGTGGACTTGAAATTACGAAAACTGATCAAGTATGCTGAAACTTCGCATATTGTACTTTTATTTGCTCATTTGTTCAAATCTCGTTTTGTAATGTCATATCAGTAGACTAATTGCTATAGTCGCGACTACCTTTTTCATTTCTAAGCTAGCCGGCCATACGCAATAAATATCGCATAACAAGTAGTCAGGTACTCAAGGAGTAAAATGTGTGATGTGCAGCTTCATCTCTATTTGCCTAGGCATATCTTCATAGTCTCGGCAATTCTCCTTTCTTCTTTTCTTCATCTCTTTCATACACCTGTTTTCCTCCGTTTCGGCGCTCTTTCAGAGTCGTTTTATTTTATGTGCAGTTTCTTGACCATCATATGTTTCGTACTACTGCAAAGCGGCTGGGTGACTCAGATTCATTGAGTTAGATGCTTTTTGCGAATTTAGTCTAGTCCTATAAAAGCCCGCCTGCAGCAGAGACTCAGTGCACAGCTAATCAGATCAAAATTGTATTTCAACTTAGGGCTATTTCCAATCTTTCTATCTTTGACCATTTTAAAATTGACTTCTTTTTTCTTTTCCCTGGCTATTTTTCTAAAAATATGAATTTTGAAGAGAAGATCGAATTTTTATAGGGCTACTTATGAAGTTTCTGAAATCATAACAAATCTTGCACAGAATCTCTTGCATTTTCAGAAGAGCACTTTGTAAGCGTCAATCTTTTTCTACTGGAAATAAAAATGCTGATATTTACAAATTATTTCGTTAGGCACAGAAATCGTTCTCTTTGTCTAGGTTAGTAACGGTTGCGAGTCATATCGACTCGGTTATTTCGTGCTTGGCTTCAACTTAGGGATTCTCTAATTTTTAACAAATATCTGTTTTATTGAAAATGACGACATTTACAAGTCGTATTGTGGTGACAAATTCAAGAACCCAAAATATACAGCGCTCGCATAAGTATAGGTTGGTACGGATGGATGTGAGGGTTGACTTGGTTGTGCTTTTGCTTCAAGTGGGGACGCCCTCTGCTCATCTCCTCGTTTTTCGTCTCGCACCTCCCTTTTCTCAAATCTCGTCATTTCTCCCCTCTTTCCCTCTATAATCGCCTATCAACAGTCCTTATTTTCGAATTTCAGTGCTACGTCGAGTCATCTATTGTCACCTCCACCGATGCGTCAACCACTCAGGTCCCAGTCCTTCAAGCATCGACCGAAACCTTTGATTGAGGTTAGTCAAAAATGGTCTTTTGTATTCCACACTACTTTTTGAAGAAAGAGTAGAGGAAAAGAAAAGTGGGCGTGGAGAATACAAGAGGCCGTGGAAAATCTACTTTGATTTATAGTTGCTTGGCCAGAAAATAAATCTGGAAATTACAAGCAACAAGACGATAAAATTTATTGAAAAGGAAAATTAGAAAGTGTTTCCTTCTACTTTCACCATACTATTTCATGTCGTCTTGTAATTTTCAAATTCCCCTTCGAAAAGTTCTAGCTAAAGTTGACGTCATTAGAATCTCTAAATTTCGAATTGATCAATATATCATTTGATTTATCCTCCAAAAAGGAAACGTTTTTTTTTTTCAAACTACTATAATTGACTTTTGATAAGATCTCTCTCTGACCAATCAAATATTTGCTCTCAAAACAATCATCGTCGCCATTAAATGGGTGATGCTGAATTTAATGAAGTGGTGGCGATCTTTCATACAGTTTATATCTCGATCAATCTCTGATTCGGTCTCCTTTTCATCTCAGATTGTTTACTGGTTCATTTCCTTCTGCTTCAGGCCCTGCAGCGAGAATTTATATCGTCCATCGGGCGTTTATAAAATCTTCTGTCAACCAACCACTTTGCACATTTCCTTCATTTATTTTCGGCTAAATTCCCTGATCAAGAGCAAGGCTTTATCTTTGCTTTTGAATTTCCAAATTGTGCAACTTTTGCTAACTTATCAATTCCAAATGCCTGTAAGACGTATTCCACAAAAACGCCCAAGTCTAATTCCTTCGCACAGGCAACAAATTGGAAATGCCTGCCATCTAGCCTATGCTACAGTATGCCATCACTTCATCAATTTAAAAATTTCAATAGTCCAACAAGTTCTTGGAATTCACAAGTTAGCATTTATATCTTTCTCATGCTAATTTTGAAATTCCAAGAACTTATTTTGGACGATCAAAATGGTAAATTATCAGTGTTTCATGGTTTACTCTATTTTAGGTCCGCCGTATGGCTGTGGATGATGGACAGGAAAGAAGACGAAGTACACCAACACTCTCAAGAAGGACAAGTCTTCAAAGGTAGAAAATTTGTACTTCAAATTCGAAAAAAAAGAAGAATTATATTCCAAAGACAAGTTTGTCTTACCACTGATAAAAATACGATCACCACGATAAATGATAAAGTGCTGAATAACCTGATTTTTCCTGTGAAAATGTGCAGTGTGTTTGTATATCACATGTGCTTTTCTCCTGTAGAAAGCAGATGGGATTTTCACTTCCCTGGGAAAGACCGATGTGAGGATATTCCGCATCTGAGTTCTCACGATCATAATCATTAATCTGTTAGATTTTTTTTGCAAACATCTCGTAGAATAAAATTAGTATACTTTTATATGAGATAGTGAAGCAAATGGTCGAGCTCATCAATCTATTAGATCTTGAAAATATCTTGCAAATTAAAAAAATTAGAAAATGGTATTTTTAAATTCACAGAAATGTCGATGATCCCAATTTATGAGTCTATTTTTAGAAACCGCGTCCTCGAGCCGCGCACGGACGTTTGGCCAGAGGCTAAGCATCGGGAGATTGAAGAGCGATTCTTGAAACTGCCCGATGCTGAAGACTACACGAGGTGAGATGATAATTGGAAAACAAAGGGATTTTTTATTTTGGCCAGACTTGAAATTTTTCGGTTAAAAAAATCAGTCTAAATTTTGGCTTGCAGAGTCCGTCAATTCAACATCGATGAGAAAGGAACTGTAGTGTCGAGAGGCGATTCGTTCAGGAGGAAACGGAATGTCCAGATTGTGGAGAAACACGGTAAGAGTTTCATAAAATTCACTCGGTTTAGAGCTCACTAACTTGTATATTTCACTCGATAAATAAGAACTCTTTTGAACTTAATAGATGATTTACAGTGGGCCTCTATGTTTTCTAATAGAAGATGATCTTCCAAAAATTTTGAAAAATATAAGACCCAGAGTTGGTATTAGAAGATACGATATTTGAGAAGTCAAGATGTAATTTCTTCAGACAAGAACTTCTCCCCAACAAATTCCGCTGGAGATTCCCGAAGTGCGTCTGTGATTTCGAGTGAAGAATCTGCAAGAAAAGAAAATGAAGAGAACAATCCGACCACGAGCCATGCTTCTTATAAGGCTAGTTTTAAAAAGTCTTCGTAAAAAATCTTAGATCTGTCAAAAATCACTCAATTTCCTTATTTCCATAAATTCCTCCTGAAAATAGAAAACTTACAAAGTTGATCAAAAAATGATGAGTTTTTATTTTTCAGATCAACGTTCTTGGAGAGTCAGGAACGGGCAAGACTTCTCTGATTGGACAGCTTATCACATCCGAGTACAAAAATGCATTCGCCGATGAAATTCGTAGGATTGCCTTTTTTATTCGAATTTTCAATGACTGGATTCAGAAAACAACGAGAATACGGTATCCATCAGCATTGGGGGAACGGAGTGCGATTTGACGTTCTGTGAGCAGAACATTGTGAGTTTTTTTTTTCAAAAGTACCTAAAATTCCAAAATGTTATTTTTATGACGAGATGATCAAAGCACATTGCAAATGTTGAATTTTGAACTTTCAAAAAAGCGCATTTATTTTTTGACCCAAGAATGAAATCATTGAATCAAACCGTTTGTCAATTGAATTGTTTACCTACAAGAGCATGTCTCGTCGTTGGATTTGAATGGGATAACGAGCTCTCACACGAAAAATCTCATCGCGGTTTGAGTGAGAAATGTAAAGGAAGGATGTGTTTCCGGGATTGAGCAAACATTAGGAGTCTGGAATGAAGAAATGTAGAGATAAATTGAAGATTTGTGGACTTGGCCTTGGATCTTCATTACATCATTCCCTTTAATAATTCTGTCTCTTTTCTCTCATTTTCTTGAACTACTTTTCAATTCTCTTAAAATAATAGAGAAAGTTGAGAGTGAAAAGAAAGCAGAAAGTGTGGAAAAGGCTTGATAGTATGCCGATGAAATAAACCGTGGGAATGAAATTGCGTCACTAAAGTATTTCAACGTCTCAGAAAACAGGCTATTTTTAACAGCTAGGAAAAAGCTCTGCTACGAAAATAAGTTTTTATTCGAAAAAAAATGGTTGCTCCATTTCAAAATGTGCTTTTTTTGCGTCCAAGCAGCACTGGTCTTGTCACCACAGAAGAGTGTAAGGAAGGAGAGTTCTTCGAGGGAAATCGAAAATCTTCGAAGATCGAATTTCTGTAAAGTTCAAAAGGGCGCGCGCGCACGTTGCGCTGTGGGAAATTAGAAGATGGCCATTTTTGAAAAAAAAAAGGTTTAGGCTCAATAAAAGCTGATTTATTTCTGAAAAGAGGATAAACTTATAAGAAAATCTCTCATTGAAAAATGGAGATTATGAGAATAGCTAAATTTCTAATTTTCTATAAAATAGTCTATTATCTTTCTGAAGGGAAATATGAAAGAATCAAAATTGTAAATGCTAAAGCTTGAAAATGACTAAATTTCTAAGATGATTTTCTTCAGAACGATCCCGAGTGGCTGCGGGGCGATGCCCACGCAATTCTCATCGTTTATGCCATCGACTGCCGTAGTTCTTGGCGAGAAGCTCTTTTAGCCCTAGAGGTAAGATTTTTCAGAATTAACGTTGAAAGAAAAGCCGTACTCTAAAAGCAGAAATATTAAGAAAATACTTATATTCTATTTAAAAAAAAACGGTTACTTTTACAAGACAGTTTGATTTGATAAAATTATTGACATTTAGATGGTAAAAGAGTCGAAAAGATGCTGCAATGTGCCCGTTTTGGTGGCTGGAAACAAGGCAGACTTGGAGAGGAAGCGAACAGTTTCAAAGGCAGAGGTTCTGAAGGCAAAGGCTGCCTTCGGATTCGAGCACTTCGAAATCTCCGTGGCGTTGAATCACGACGTGGATGACTTGTTGGTTGGGTTGGTCGCTGAAATCCAAGAGCAATACTGTCCGCAGATGAATGTGGAGAAGGTGAGAATTGGTGTTCGTTCAAGACTGAATGGTTTACAAAATTCAAATTCATGAAATTCTCCTAAAAATGAGACTTTCTAAAAAATGTCGTGAAGAAAATGAAAGTGAAAATAATTAGAGACTAACTTTGATCATTTTGCAACTTTATATACTTTTTAAACGACCTACGGTAGATGATCAGAAATAAAAATTTCAAATTGCAGCCCTCGAACCGAAGCGACGATTTCCACTCGGCAATTCGTCGTTATTCTCAGCGGAAGAAGAAGGAGATCCCCTCGGACATCGCCACGGGCAAATGCTCCGTGCTTTCGCCCTCCTCTTTGTTCTCCAAATTGAAGACTTGGCGACGAGCTCTCACCCCAAACTAAAATAATTGAACTTCAACATCAAACGAATTATTTTTTATTATTATTCATTTTCGGATTTCTGTAAAATTGACTATCTATCAATTTGTGTAATATTCGTCAAATTTTGCCAAAAATTTGCAGAATACATTGACGAGTTTAGATATTGAATGCGGTAGTCAATGCATTTTGCGAAATGTCATCGTTTCTTTTTCTTGGTGCATTTTTCGTTTTTTTCCTTTCTGTAATTATACGACTTCTTTATTTTGGGATTTTTCATTTTTTGGTATTTTATCTTCTTCTGTATACAATGAATTGGTCACATACACTTACAATTTAAACTTACTATTAGCGACGTTTCGATGAATGTTCGAATAAAGACGATTCTCGGAGGTTTTGTTCACAATTCTCAGATTCCTATTCAGTTGCTAAACTCTCGTGAATATCTGTAGTGATCGTGATTGGTTTATTTGGCTAATTTTGTTTAGTTTTCAAAATTCTAATCCCTTCCTGCTGCTCATTCAACCCCCAATGTTCGGCGACTATGCAGGTTCTCCAGCCTTGTCAAAGTGAGTCTAGGTTTTTCTTTCAAATCCTTTGTTCAAATCAACTCAAATCTCTCTCCGAGGATTCCAATGCACAAAGTTCACGTATCAATCAAAACTTATAACTGCTCACTTAAAAAAATTACTCTCCTTCAATAATGGGTAAATTGTCTCTAAAATTTTTTAACTCTAATTAAAATTCAAGTTCACCTGCCTAAACTAATACCCTCTCATGTCCATTTGCCTATTGATTGATGTGGTTAGTCATTCTCATTTTCTTGCGGCTTTGGAAAGTCAGTTTAGCCTCTGTCTCTGTCTCTTAGCACTCAGGCACTCAACTGATTGTGAATTTGTGAATATACGTCAGGTAGGGGGGCATAGAAGCAGTTGCCAGCAGATTTCTCGAGGCAAGGAGAAGAGACAAAGCTCCTTCTCTATCATCCTTCATCTTTCTCTTTTTGTCTCTGATTTCTATAATTTGTTCATTATCTCTAATTTTGTTTTTATCTTTTCTCTCCTTCTATAACTCTGTCTTTCTCTTTGCTTCTCTAGCTTTAATTCGGATTTTCACTATCTCTAAATTTGTGTTTCTCTGACTCTCCCTCTCTTTGTTTTTATCTCTAATATCGTCTGCATCTTTGTCTCTTCTACTCTCAACTCCGGTGTTTTTTGCGCGTCGCTCACCGATCGAATCGAAAAGTCATTTGCCATGGGCTAGAAATGATTTGTCGAATCGCTTGACCTCCATTAGAAAAGATCAAAAATTCACTATTGCGGCATTTTTCTGCCAATCCAGATGATTGTTGAAAGATCATTTTGATTTTGATTTTCTCTTAAAATATTTTTATCTCTAGCCTCCGTTCATTTTTTAATCTTTTATTTCTGTAGACAAAATTGGAACTTCTGACATTGATGGTTATTCCTGTTAAATTTTTTAACTGAACTCCAGCAATGTCAAAATTAGAAAACTTGTATCAAATCGATATTTTGAAAATGAAGTTTTCAAATTTCAGGCAGCGTTTTTCTTCTGGCAGAATCAATTTCATTCGAATATTTCTCGAAAAACATGCAGCCAAGTGAATCATCTTCCTGCCTCGCTGAATGAACTATGTGAACAGGAAGCAGGTTGGTCAAGCAATTGATTTATTTGATTGTTTTAATTTTCACCATTAAAGCAGTCACTTTTGTTCTTCATATAGAAAAATCCACCAAAATTGTAGTTATTCGAAAATGCAACGGGTGTGGCAATGGCTTCGGGACAAGAAGACGAAGACGATGCGGCGCTGGCGCAGCAGTCAGCTGAGCAGACGGCAGCAGGGCAGTACTAATAATGGAGATATTGGTGAGCATTTAAAAATCTATTTTGAAATTTTTGAGCTTGAAAGTTCAACTTGTCGAAATTTCAATTCAACCTCTATGCAAATGAATCATAGAATCTTTCGAAATTGTTATTTTTCTTTCAAACTTACAAACTGATATACTGATACTTGACATTGAGATTTTCCAAAAAAAAAAAAACTAATGCAAAGATTTTTTTTTCAAAACTTTTAAATTAATTAGTTTTTAAAGAATCATTTTTTTCAGGCAGCAAAAAGAAGTCGCGATCCGAGCAAATTCTGCCATCTTCTAGCTCGTCTTTGGATCCGTCGATTTCCGTGGTCGATGAATTCGGCCAGCCGATCTCCATGGGCTACAAGAGGACGCGATCTCAGGAATACGAGCAGTTTTTCGAGGAGCCCGAGCTAAAACATATTTTAGAGGTGCGTTCATTTTTTCTCTTATTATTTAGTCCTGGCTAAGGAGAGACTAGAGTCTGACCATCTTGCCAAAATTTAGTTTCTTTCTCTTTAAGTACTTCATCCAGTTTGTTTTCTTTTATGGCTGAACAGATTCGAGCCAAGAAGAGCTCCAATCTGACCCTCTGGTGAAATTTATCTTTTTCATCTTTGTAGATTTCGAGATTTTCCTTTATGATTGGCCAAAATTAAAGAAGCTTGTATCTTCTGACCTTCTTGCAAAGGATTTTTTTTACTTTACGTACTCCGTTTATTTTCTTCTAAACTGATAATAGGGAAAATTAGTAATGACTCACATTTTTTACTCTCCTTCATTTTGTAATTTCACCCAGATGCTTCACAATTCTGAATCAGCAAATTTATGCTTATTCCTCCGAAGCTGCACTTTATTATCCTTTATAAACATGAAACTTAGTTTCTCACGCATCTCAAATGACTGCAGATAATTGGCGAGTTCAGAAAGGCAAAGTCAAAATGCATATAGATTTTCTCGAGGGCATTTTGTATATTTCACCAAAGACCAAAGCCAACTATTTGTAAAACTCACCTGGCTTAGGGCTTGGAGGTGTAAGCAAAAATTCTGCTGAAGTTTACAAATGGTTTTGGCTGTTTGCTGACGAATTTATCAAAATGCCTTCCTCAAGAAGGGCGACTAAAATTTTATACTTGAATTCCTATCGAATTTCGGCTTTTTTCTCCGCGAACATTTTGCAATCGAATCGCGGATTTTCGGAAATTTAGTGATTTTCGAGGTTTTTCGTTCATTTCGTTCGATTTTTTCACCTCTTCATCTTTTCAGTCTAAGAGTCTTTTTCCGACGACTTTCCTTCTCAAATCCACAACAATATCTCCTCTCCTTCTTCTTCAATTCTCTTTTTCTCTATCATCTCTCATTTGTGCTCCAACTCTTTTCTAACTTTACACCCAAATATTTTTGTCACATCATCCCAAGGACTAGAGATAATATTGCCAAAAATATAGAAGAGGGCACTCACAACTTTTTTATATCCTATATCTAATACAGGATGGTCAAAAGTAGTGGACATTTTTAATCAAAACTCATAGAAGAGGTATAAAATTTCAATTTTCGAGTAAGCAATTTATCCTATCAGAGCTTTTCAGCTCACAAAATTGTCTAAATTTTTAATAGTCCTTATAAAAAAACAAATCAAGAGCAATACAGAAATAACTTAATGCAAAAGGACTCATAGAAAAGACCGGTTTTTGAGAATTTCCTTCTCTTGCCTTCTCATACTACTTCTTAGAAAAACCAGTTTTTTTCGGGGAGCCATGCAAAGTTATATCCAAAATTAATGAAAGTGTTTACATTTAAAAAGATCCATTTATGGTAAAAATACGAATTACTTGTGAACACGCCATTCGGGCATTTATTATTTGGTCGGCCACATATTTCACAAGTCTCAGCTCGCTAATCACAGGCTTGTTGCCTTATTCTTCATCGCTTCATAATGCAATTTTCCCCGTGTCGATCAATTTTTTATTCGTTTTACTTGCTGCCTTAAAATCCCTAAGGGGACGGATTTTTGAAGACGGACAAAATTACAGGCGATTTTTCGTCCAGAGCGCTGCAACTTCTTCGCCCAGCTCGAATACATATCTTCGGATGAGATTTCTGGGAAATGTTTCGACTTTACTGACCCTTTGAAGTTTCAATTGAAAATGAAAAAAATACGACGTTTTTGGCGAAGGGATTCAGATTCGAACTTTGTGGTAAGCACACTTTGTGACCATTGTCAAATTCGCTCTAAATTTTCTTTGCAATACCCACCTTCAATATTTTTCTTCTTACAAGAATCTTCCGTATTTATTCGGCATTTTTTTTATACAAGTTGTTATTTTTCCTTCTTTTATTTCTATCTTAGCTCCAGTTACCTAAAAATAGAGACTGCTTTGATTAAAAATCCCTTTTTCCTATCAAAAATCATTTTCATTTATCATCGCCATCTGGTGGTTGGCAGCTGGTATTTGGAGCGAAACATCGAGTTTATCTTGGGTTTACGTGAGGTCGGGATTGAGATTAGATGATGAGGGTAAAAATATCTTGTATATGTTCCATTTCTCAAGTGACAGAGTTGTTATTGTTGCAATTAACAGAGGAGAAACTGACGGGCCAAAGATAAGTCAGACCTTCAGAGACTTGATGCGTAGGAAGTTCATCTTTTCGACCTGACAATAGCTAATATCAATCTTAAAAATCAGCGCACATGCAGCTGACTTCTTCATATTGTTGTTTTCTTCAGTAGCTTCAGTCTGAAGTATATCTTTTTTCTGCCCCACTATCACATTATCACACTATCACTCGATCACTCACTCGCTACTCGCACACTTTGTCATTTCGTCACTGATATATCAGTTCCTTCACAAACTCTCATTCCATCTCGCAACAGCACTAAGCATTCAGTACGTTTGAACATCCGAAAACCCCAAAATGCCTACTTTCATCCTCCCAAATCTAATCATCTATTCTAAACGATGGCTGGAAAAGGTACCATTTGAACGAATAGTAACTTTAAAAATTACTATAAAGTGAATTGAATAAGGGCTGAACTTCCGCTGTCTTACACCATGATACGAGCCATTTATACGGAAAGGGTTCTTCAGTAAAGAAACTTGAACAAAATTTAGCTTATCAAAAGGAAATTTCTTGTCTTCAGAAAAACGTGTGAAAAGATAAATCCCACTTAATTTCGGCCCTTTCATTTGCTACTTGTGAGGGATCTTATTTTGATTGGTCATTAAAAATGATTTACCGAAGATGAGTGTCGAAGACTAACTAATTCAGAGAGATTACTTCAGGTTCGTCGTGGTTCGATTCGCGAATCTTTCTCCGAGGATTTATTCCCAGTCGCAGCACCTGATGTCGAGGCTATTTATATGTCGCAGCAAAGTGAACGGTAATTTTTCAAAGCTATACTATTTTTAAATTTTATACGAATCAAATGATCAATCTCATCAAATTTTCTTTCCTGATTTGGATTCAAAATAGATTCAGTACATGTTTGAATAATACACTTTGAGAGAATTTTTAATCAGTAAGAATATAGTAATTTTGATCTAAATGAACTTAAATTCATGGAAAAATTGATGAAATTTGCATTTCAATTTGCATTTCAGGAAGTTTTCATCGAATCTGAAGAATCCGTCTTGTCTAAGTCCGAAGTCGCAACGCAGTCCCAAGCAACTACGATTTCAAATTCCTGAGGTATTGCTAATTGAAGGGAAAGTCGATATTCATGCAGCAATTAGAAATCGAAATTGGAGCGAAATAGTGGAGTCACGTAGAAGAGAAATGAGACGAATAGCGCAATTTTTGAATATCGACATTCTCTCTCATCACTAATACGTTGTTTTCTGCTTCAGTCTTACCTTCTCTATTCTACAAACTCTAAAATCATACTCACTTACGTTCCAGCCTAGCTTCTGCATGGAAACTTATGAATTTGTGCAGAACTGAGTGTGGAATATAACAAGCCGCTTACTTTGTTTATCTCTGTGTAGAATAACGAGTCATACTTCCTGTCACGCAACTCGAGTAGTAAGGAGATTTAAGGGCGATTTAGAGATTTCATCAACTTTCATTCTTCAAACCCTGCTTAATTCTTGAAAGTCCATTCACTTTTTAGTCTGAAAAGTCTGTTTTTCTATGTTTTGTGAACTCTCCATATCTGTCCTTTTCTTGCGAATTTTCCTTGTTGAAAATTTCGAATTCATGAATTTCTGATGCTCACGTTACGCACTTAAATAGCTCATGTGAAAGGACAAATTCACTTTTCCGATTGCCCCGATTCATTTGCCAGGAAATTCCCCGTCTAATGTCTCACTTCTATCCTCGAAGCCAGTAATTAACTACCAGTTGCCTTAATTTCCAAATGAGCAAAGATGCACATTGCTTGCTTACCGACAGACGACAGGAGGAAAATCTCCGATTTTTCTTCCTCCTTACCTTTCTTCACATAAAAATACACCATCCTTGCTGATTTTTGTTGTGTACTAAAATCTTACTTTCCAAATTACCTATCAGAAAACTTCTTTCTTCCTTTTCTTTTCTCTGAATTTTTCCTGCCTGCCAGCTTGACAAATCGTCTGCGCTCATCTCCAATCTCTATGTCCATGTGCTTTTTCGTCCTTTGTTTCTTCCGTATTTCCCCTCGCTTCCCCAGAGACGAATCATTCCACAATTTCCTGCTCGTTTTCGGCCAAGGTTTCTAAATTATCAGTGCCTGCGCAATTCTGCAATTTTTGAACAATCCGCCGTGCGAATTTAAAAAGTCCCTTCATTTCTGCTCTGTTTATTTTCACATATCATTTTCATTTTCAAAATACCGCCCACGTTCACGAATTTTCAAGGTTTAGAGCAAATCTTCGATCAACTCATCAGTTTTTCTTTCAGTACTCAAGAAAAAGTTCATTTGATTCCATCTTTCACTATTGCAAACTAAAAAATCACATAATCCCTTCTTTAAAGATTAACATCGTCTAAGTGTTTACGTGATAAAATACTCAAAATCTGCAGGCTTTAATCACTCTATAAAGATAATTTGTAATCCGCTGCATATTTCTGTGTTTAATCCGTAGAGTTTTCTGCATAAATGGGCATTTTCAACTGCAGAGCTCATCTTATCTCTACTTTCCATTCTTTTTTCCTTTTCTGACACTATTGCTTCATCCCTGAAATAGATCTGTCGTATCTGTGCTTTGTCTTTCATTGTGACGTCGCTTATCTACTTTGCAATTCCTTAGAAAACCCCCTCAGATATATTTTCGAAAACTCCTTGTTCGCCACATTTTTTCATGAATTTCAAAGTCGTGGACGATATTTTTATTCTTTCGTTCGAAAATCTAAAGCGAATTTATGATTTCGGAAATTTTATAGCATTTCTCGAACGATGAATAATGCCAGCAGCAGTTTAATTGCCGAGGAGCTCAAACCAGTTTATTATGTTTTTGAAAAATGCGAAATGAAATCGGGGAAATTTATGTAGCGATTCAGTCGCCATGTTTATGCTTCATAAGCATCTGACTTTGAATTTTCACCTCTAAAGATTCATAACAATCTCATTCAATGTTGAAGAATAGCTACGAGAAATAGGCTAGAATAATTCATTCAATCTGATTTTCGTATGGTCTATTCTTTCTTTTTCATAAGCAGATGTTAATTTTCTGCAAAAAAGCCAGGGTTTTGATGAAGTTGAATGTGAAATTTTCCGGCTCTAAAATGAAACCTGCTGCTGCAAACTCGGTTATCCGAGCTCGACAAACAGCAATGTTCAAATGCATTTCTGCGTCTCATTCAATTATCACTTGCTTTCTTACTTCTAACTTTTCTTCTTTTTCTCTCAATGCATTCCTTATGAGTTGCTCTGTTGTCCTCCTTTTCCCTCCTTCATTCTTCTAAGTTTGATCGAGCAATCACTAAATTTAGAAGTCTGCTCAGGATTGCGTATATTCATACGCAAAATTGGGTTATCATCAATTTTCGTTATTTTATTATTTTCAGGTTCGGGTCTCTTTCGAAGAAGAGGAACCTCACCGTCTAATATTCGAGTCCGTCACCGATCTGAGGATACAGGATATGGGTAGGTTTTCCTAGCTATTCTAGCGAAAATCTTGCTTGTTTTTCAAAGAATCCAAAATTTCTAAAAACGATTTGATGGTGAATATTCAGTTTTTGAACAAACAAATTTTCCCTCCATTTTGGCAGACTTTTGTGATCTTGGAAATTCCAAGACGAAGAAAATTTATTTACCCCCAGGAAATCTTCTCGATTTTAGCTTGATAAAAACTCAGAAACCCTCCGATCTTCACCCCTGCCGCCTCCGGAAATCGAGTGGACGTCGATGAGCAAAAGCGAGACGAGCGATGTGGGCAGTGGGGCTGGCTCCCAGTCGATCATTTCGAACAGACCCATGGACACCATTCCTGAAGTACAGCTTCAACCACTCAAGGATTTGGGTAGACTTGTGAGTTTTCATGTTTTATTCTAAAGATTGCCTTTCCTCTTAGTTAATTTACAACATTTTGAAATAAGAAATCTCATAACAATGAATAACAGGTCATTTTTTAAGATTATGAAAATTGACCAATGAACTCTGAATTCGAGATGAAGGTCATAACTATAGCGCTGATTTTACCCTTTTCGATGGAAAAATCTCCCATTTTTTCATGAAAGTGTACAATTCTGAGAATGCAAAAAATGGCAATCTTTACAACATAGAACGTTTTTGCAAAGGCTTTATTTTGTGTCAATCCCATTCTCATACAACTTTCTACTTTTCCCCTGCAATTCAACCTGCTTTGTCCAGTATTTTCTTGCTTTGCCTTGTTTTTCATCCTATATTAGTTGACCAATGGATATCGAATTTCCAGTAGTTTACTCCCTTCATCTTCTCAATCGTTCCTTCACTCATTCATTTTGTAGTCAAGAGTGAGACAACTTGTACTTGAGAAATCATCCAAATGCACTACCATTCTGCTCACGATTTCTACTCTTTGCCAAGCGCTATTCTGCTAATTTGGATATATCAGATGAAGGACTATCTCAAAGAAGTGGTTGATTTTTTACCTCATCAATAAACCTCAACTTTATTTTATTCGGAAGCTGAACTTGGAAATTTTCTTGGGTTGTAGTAAGGTTCAAGTGGCAATCTTTAGCAATTCTACGCATTTCCTGACTACTTTCAAAGAATAGCTTCATAACTAAATTCAAGCCGAAGCGAAGTGAACCTGTAATGGCAATCTTTATGAACTACAAAAAATTTTATTCATTTATCCTAAAAAAAATCTCCGACTTAAAATTTTGATTTTCAGTCACTCAGCTTTGACGAAGATACCTCCTCGACAGCGAGTCCACGCAAGCAGTCGGCGAGTGAAAAGGCGCGCCAAAATCTGTTGGCTCAACGCAGGCAAAGCAATGTACAGGTAGGCAGCAAATCACATGAACACATGGGTGGCACTTGAAAATCTTCAATTTTGCAGATTGTAGAAATAATATTTAACTAGAGGGATGGGGTTTAGGAGAGAAAAGCCTCTTCCCTCTTCTCAAACAATGATTTTCTTTAAAGGGTGACATTTCTAGTTTTTGACGCAACTGGATTGACTCTTACTCTATCAATTCGGCAATTTGAAAATTTGAATGTGCACAGTCCTTGCTTCCTTTATATCCAGGATATTTCACTCTTATATTCTCTTACAATTTCTATTCAGACTTCTCAAACTCGATTTGCAGAAAAATAGTATGACATATCGAGAGAGGAAAAGAGCACACCTTTTTCTTTTTCGATGAGATATATTATCTTTTGCAGGTCGCGCGTTTTCAGAAGTCTGTTTGTAATTTCGAAATGAATTGAGTTTTCAGGCAGCCCACTCGATGTCGGGTCGTCGTTCCTCCACCACTCTGATTCCCCTAACTATGGCTCAAATCCACCTGATCCGCTCCTTATGGCGACAGGTCTACACTTCCAAAGGTCCCACGGTCATTGGATCCTCTATCTTTCATAGATTGTGCTTCAAATTGCCTATGGTTTGAATTTTCGAAAAATCAGTTTCACCTTAAACTTTCAGGTAAAAGAGCAGATTCGTCGGGTTCCGCTGCCCCCGAAATTTTCGAATCACGACAGTTTTGTCAAGGCCCACAGCAAGGCGATGGCTGAACTTATTGATCAGGTAAACTTTCATTCTTCCTAAAACTAATCAAATTAAAAAAGCGCTGAAATTTTAAAATAAGAAAAATGGGCACCCCAACATTTCAAATAGATTGAGAATTTCTCAGATCGTCGAAAACCTGGACAATTTGGATGGCGTTGTGGAGGAGTTGATGAATGTCGGCAGAGTGCACGCGCGCATTCTCAGGGGAGAATTGACAGGTATTTTTGATTGAATTCGACAAGAAAATATTTGAATTTTCAGGAAAACTATGGAATACTTTAGCCGAGACCATCATTGACTGCACTTTGGAGTGGGGCGATAAACGGTGCAGAAGCGAGCCAGTCCGAAAAGGGTGGGCTCTGATCGTCGCATTCGCGATCGAGAAAATCAAAGCGGGGCATCATGAACAGGTTTGACATTATAAGATTTATTGAAAAAAATCATTCCGAACGTAAATCATACACTGAAAGATTAGTGCATTTTTTAAGAAAAACTTCTAAAATTTCCCAAGTGAATCGTGTATAAACTGCATGAAATTTCCCAAAAAAGCGTCTTTACGAGTTTATTCTCAAATAGAGAAAAATGAATTACAGAGAAAACTAATGCTAGCAACTCGGCAGTCGATGCCTTCCATTGACATTCCTCTACACTCTTTGACAATTCGTTGAGAAATTTGACAATTTGACAATCGATCAATAATTTGTACAGAGCAAAACAAACCATCGGATTCATCAAGTGCATGGTGGTTTACTGTATGGTCCGTGTCAGATTTTGTAAATGCCTCACACTATCTTTCTTGAAATTAACTTTCTCAAATCTCGTTGGCATTGACAAAAGATGAAGGCGACCTATAATTGTTTTGAACGAGACTAAAAATTGAGTTAGTACAATTTTCCCACTAATGTACAGCCTTATCTTATTTTTCAAAAGAATTTCAAAGTGGGATAAATCTGAGAATGTACTGACTTACAAAACTCGATCATTTTATTTCTGCGATTGATTTTTATTCGAAACGGGTATTTTTATGGTCATGTTTAATTGAACGACACCAAAAATAGAATAAGTAATTATTGTAATTATGCTAATTATCTAATTGAGTAATTATCTAATTATTGACGGGCAACTACTGAACTTTGTCCTTAATTAAGTTCTATCTTCTTTATTATCAATAAGAGCAAAGAAGCGGCCTTTCAAATGTTTCTGCAAGGCTTCATCCAAACACACATTTCGATCTCATTTTTCTTATTAAAATTCATGAATAAACGACTTGTTTCGAAATTTTATTAGAATTTTAGACGACTAACAATTATACGTTGTGATCGTATTTTGATTACCTTTTCTTTTTATCCTTTTCCCCAATATTTTCCCTATTCATAATTGTCGAGTCGCTGAGCTAACAGTCAAAATATCACTAATTCAAGCTTCCTACACTGAATTAACGTTGAATGTGAACATAATTGAACGGTTTTTAAAGTACGGCACGGACGGCGCGCTACGGCATGATATTTGCATTATATGGCGGCACGATTTGAAATAGTCGTTTCTTTCTCAATACCATAAAATCGCGTTGTAATATAGAAAAAATTTCGTGCCGGCCGGCGTGCCGTGAAATAGCGATTGCCATAAAACTGTTATCTTGAGCAGCGCTTTTTTCTATTTATCGATTTCTCTCAAATTCGCGCTATTTTTCCTTCTCTTGATTTCGACTGTTAGCAGCGAAATTCGGCGTCCTTCCCCTCTTTTCCCACCCACCCAAGCGCACTCAATCAGACGAAAGTCAGCTGTCTGGCATCAGATTCGTCCGCGTTTTACCTCGCACTTTTCCGGGCTTCGTTTGGTATTTTCTAGCGATCCGCTAAAAGTTTATTTATTTTTATTTTTCGTCGATTTTCTTGAATTATTTCTTTGCGCTAATGTTCTGGAGAAAGAATTCAGTAGCCCGAAACTAAAAATTTCCAACTTCACCTCTCCTCTTGAGTTTTGAAAAATGACCTCCAAAACCTCGTGACTTGAGCCTGTTCGGCGTCATTTTCTCGGAATTAATTATTTTCGATTTTAGATAGCAAAAATGAAGTCGGAAGTCGATTCGACGCAAGAGGTTCGGCAGTTCGAAACAAACCAGTTGATCTGGGCGCGCATGAAGGGATTCCCTCCATGGCCTGCACAGGTAGCTAGTTTTCCGACTTTCTCACTTTAAAATGCAATTTATAAAAGTCCAAGAAGTTCACAAATTTTCGAGTTTTCTTTTACTTTTAAGAGGCCATCTAAGGTTTACAAAAGTTCAGACTTATAGAAGGATTAAAAGTTCGAAATACTCGAAATTGAAAAGGGGGGGGGGGGGTCACATTCACGACTTGCAACACGGTTAGAGACAGGAAATAGTCTGAATCTCGCGAACTAAAAATGCTCTTCAAATCAAGAACGAATTTTGAGGTGATGGAAGTGACGGAGGACGTTCCGCGTGGTCGTTTGCCCGTGATGTTCTTCGGTACGAAGGAGACTGCGTACGTGAAGCTGCCCGATTGCTGTCCCTATTTGGACAATCGCAACGAGTTCGAAGTCAGCAGGAAACACAAGGTTACTCATTTTGCTGTATTTTTCATCACTTATCTATATATTTTTTAGGGTTTCAACGAGGCGATTAACGAAATCCGCTTAGCGGCGGGCATTTCGCAGCCGGGAGAAGTCGATCCGGCATTCCCCATCGATCAGAGGGAATCACCATCTCTCAACATGCCTGTAAGTTTAAACTAGCTGACTTTCCCTGTGCCTGGACCAACGAGGCTCGCTGACCCCTTCCTATAGGAATCTCGCAACCGAGAGAAGGTTCCGAGAGTTTCCTGGGCCCGGACACTGAAAATTGAAAAATTTACTGATTTTATTGCGTACATTTTCAAAATGAAGAACTAAAATTTTATTTTTCGAGAAAAAAACGATAATTTTACAGATGCGACAGAGAACGACAAGCACCCGGAGCTACGAAGCTGCACAGGCCTATTTCGAACAGTTCAGAAAGCGCTCTGCTAGTGAAAGCAGGTCGAAAATTTGGTTTATTTTTACAGGAAATTCAAATTTTCAGATCTCGTGCCGATAGTGCTGCCTCTGCACTAAAGCAGATGCAGAAACGTGCTGCGAGAGAGCAGAAGAAAAGATTGAATTCGGAAAGTTCTGCAGGATCCAAAAAAAGCAAAATCAGCGGATTCAACTACGCCGATTTGATGGAGGGAAATGACGTGGGTTTTATTTTCCTTTATAAATAAAAGCAATAAGTTTCAGTCCGTGAAGCTCATTCAAGACACGTTTCTGGGCAACAACGGCGGGTTGGTTTTGCTCTATTTTTCTCACAAATAAAAATTGTACATCTTATGCAAATTTTTTAAAAATACTGTTTCTTACAATCTTAGATTCATAATTGCTTTTTTTTAATTATTCTGAAAGGTTAATAGTTTCAGTCAATCAAGAAGAACTCGCAACTCGTCTTCTCGCGTCTACGAGGACTACTTCATCAATTTCGGGAGTGGAGGCAGGACGCGGAATGCCAGCGGCAGTGTGAGCAGTATGGGACGGAATCGGTTCGATTTTCCCCCTGAATACTTTTAGATAACAAAGGATTTTCAGACACATTTCCTGTTCGGGATATTCTGGCATTTCGGAGAATCTCGAAATGATTAGCGGACTCGACATCAAGGAGTTCATGAAGCAGATCGACGATTTGTCTTCGGAGAGCAGTTTGGTTAGGAAGTTTCTTAGTTGTTGAACGAATAAAAAGAAAAATCGTGGATTTTCTCCTGATTGAAAATAATGACTTTGTAGGATCACCGTGGTGACCAGCTCGGGACGCCCCCTCTCCCCCCGTCATTCGCAGTTGCCCCTCAATTCTGCGAAAGTTGTGGAACAGAGCTCAGGCAGTACAACAACAAGATGATGTGAGTCGAGAAATGATGGCCCCTTGTACTCTTTACCCTTTTCTGGGAAATATAGCAGGCGGAAGAGAAAAATGGATAAAATATATGAGGCTGAAATAGGTGAAGAAGCTGAAACTCACAGTTTACAAAAGTATGAAACGAGTAAGATCAAGGGAAAAGGGAGTTATGAAAAATTCGAATAATGAAACCCATGATGCATTTCTAAATGAATATCCTTTAAGTTGCCGTCACAAGGGCTGTCCCGGCCCTCGGAGACAACAGAATATTTCCTACGCCACGGACATGCCCTCGACTTCGTATAGTGGCAACCAATTCTACTCCAATGATTTCCTGCGTTCTCCCGAAGGGGCTTCATCTCATATGCTGCATGATGTGAGTTGTATAATTTGAAGGAAAAATACAATTCGAGAAACACAGCCACAACACGGAATTAATAGTAAAGTATATATATTCACCAAAAATTATGATTTTCCGAAATTTGATAAATTTAACAAAATAGCCACTCAAACCCGATCCCTACTTCCATTCGGATCATCAGGACAACTACGACATTCGTTCTCCGAGAGGAAGTGATTCCGTGGAGAGAAGTGCTCTACACACGCTCGCTGAGGCCTGTCCGGTATCTACCGCTTCAGACGAACCAAAACGACCTGTCAGACCCAGAAAGCATGAGGTCGGAGATTTTCAATGAAATCTTGATTTTATTGAAAAGTACAAAGCTTTGATAAGGAAACAAAACCGATAAAAATGCTAACTTTAAAAAAGGAACTAAATTTTCTCATTGAAACGTCATTACTTTGAAGATGAGGAAATACTGATACAAATTGACGCATTTTCCAAGGAGCCATAAAATTTTCCATTTTATGAACAAATGTGTCTTCAGATGAAGCAGCGTCTCTCGCCCACTCCTCCTCCAATGCAGATGCACAACAACACTCCCGCACAAAGCTACAACGCGCACAGTCAGCAGCCGTCCTCGCAGACAGGCATCGTTCAGCCACATCTCATTGGGAAACGGTCGAATGGAAGGCCCAAGACATAGTAAAATTTGGCCTTTTCAAGCAAATTGATCTCCTGAAATTTCAGTAAAGTGGAAAAGACGCCTCCGATTTCGATGGTCACCGGGCAGAGACACTGCAGCCATTGCAACGGACTTGTGAGACCACAAATGTGCGGGGCAAATCGGCACAGGTTTGGAAAAGCAACATTAAAAACATGAAAATAAATGTTTGAATTTTTAAAAACCAGAAAAAGTAGACATTTTTAAAAGGTCAAGATATAAATCTGATAAAATTTCTAAGAGAAAGCGTCATAAGTTGAAATTTTCTAAATGATTCATGGGAATGAAATTTTTTTCGATGGCGCTGCGTGGACAAGAAGTGCCGAAA
Organism: Diploscapter coronatus; assembly: GCA_964036155.1. Lineage (NCBI taxonomy): Eukaryota > Metazoa > Nematoda > Chromadorea > Rhabditida > Rhabditidae > Diploscapter > Diploscapter coronatus. The sequence goes on along the minus strand of OZ038422.1, from coordinate 39,945,096 downwards.
GTGGTACGGCTGGGTGAAGCCGACGGACGAGATTCCCGAGGACATCGTCAAGCGAGGCAGATCGGGCAAGCGAGCAGGTGGCATCCAGACCAAACAGTACAATGTCGGCAAGACGTTCGATAATTCGCCTGACAAATCGCAGCAGGTTGGTCAGATAGTCGAAAAAATATAACCTTCTTTCAAAAGTATCCATTTTTCTTCTCTTCATATTCGAGAATTTTACTATGCATTTTTACAGCGAACCAGACTAATCTTGAAAGTGGTGACTTTCTGCGCAAAACAAACAATTAGCCATATTTTCATGCTGTATAAATGGATGATGTTTAAAGTAGGACAAAAGTTGTGCAAATTTGCAAATTCCAGAAGAAAAGAGTTGGCCGCCCTCCCAAGTCCGAGGTGCATGGCATCAAACTGCGCAAGCCGATCAGGGACTCCAAATTCACGCCTGTACCCCAGACGACCGGGCCGCGCATTGCACTCGCCAAAGGAACGAAACGGGCTTTGGGAAGTCCGGATGAGGAATCGTCGGCTAAGGTTATTTTTAAATGAAAATCACATTTTGAAATTTGCAACACTAACTGAAAACAATATATATTAGCGTTATTGCTCTACAAGTGAGCTCTGTTCGGAATGTGCCAGAATTTGTAACGTTCCAGAAAAGACTCTACGACCAGAATCAGCCTGTGATGTACGACGATAAAGCCTACACGAAGCGGAATTTGGGAGTGCGGAGAGTGACTTCGACCGTGCTCACCAGCACTCAGATGGGAGGGGAGCCTGTTGGTGAGAAAATTCAAAACCTTAAAATTCCAAGATATTATCTCATTGTCAGTAGTTACAAACAACAAAGCGATGGGATTTACAGTTAGGGATCGAAAAGAGCGAAAGTAGGAAGGAATAATAACGTGGGAAGAGACGATTTCCGACATTTTCTCTAGTCTTATTTATTTCTTTTGTAATTTCTAAATCTCAAATTATTTGCTAAATAAGAACAATTCAGATATCAGCATAACGGAAAAAGAGGCAGAATTCAAACCGAGCGCATTGGAGAGAAGAGCGAGATGGTGGCTGGCCGAGAAGAGACGAGTCGACTGCAGTCCGGAAAGGTAAATTTGAAAGTTTGAATTTTCGAGGAGGGTTGACGTTTCAGAGAAATCGCCACTGCCGCCGCAGACTCGGCCGCTGCATTCCGGCTCATGTCACAGGCGTTCAGAAGCGCTGCTGTTACGAGGTGAAATTTTAGGAGGAAAAATAATCAAAAACTTTTCCTTAAATTTCATGGATAATGACGCTTTCTGAATTCTGATTTCTATAACTAAATTTTGATTTTGAAATTCATAATTTAATTCTTTTCGTAATCAAATGCATTTAAAGGCTCATACATCTCATCTTCACAAACATGTTTCCCCCTTGGAATTTGATTAAGTTCTAACTGTATAATTTGTTTAATACAAAACAAAAAACAATCTTCTAAGAATATAAACTTTGCAGAGCAGACGAACAAGGCACGGTGAACGGCGCGTTAGATCTGTTGATGGACTCGTTGATGGGAGCGATGGGTCCGCTGCTCGGTCTGCTTCAAAAGTTGCCCGCCCTGGCTGGCGACCAGGATGGAGCGCATTTGGCAGATCAGACCTGGACCGCATCCACGGCGCACATTCCTATGTTCCACTAGATAGAAGCCAAGGCTAGTTTACAGTTTTTATTTTTGACAATGTCGGTTTTCGAAAAAAGGATTTGAATTATACAATATCGTTTCATTTGAATGAGCGACGTGAGTTTCAGTGATAATTTATCTGAAATTTCCCAGATAATACAGTTGGACTTGCATTTTTGACTCGCAAATGAAAATCAGTCTGAAATTTATACCAGACTAGTATTACAATTATTCTCTTCCATCTTATAAAGTTGAATATAGTGAAAATAGTTGCGAGTATGAATTAGTAAAGCTTCTTTGTTTTTTTTTTTTTTTTATTTTTGAAAAATTTGACTAATTTGAAGGTTCTATTCAGATGGATCCACAGACTGTCTCTAAGAAAAGACCGCGGTGCTCATATTCTAATGTTCTATTCACAAGAAGATATTCGCGATATTCAAGTGCAAATTATTATATTCTAAAAGTTCTATAAAGCTTATAATTACCTCTAAAACTCAATTCAATTTCAATTATTTGCCGTATAAAATGTTTCTACCTTACTTTCCACGATTTCTAAATTTTCCTGCTCCTATATTCAAATTACATAATATTCGTTTATTCATGAACCAGCTAGAGATTCATCGTCGTTGGCTTTGGACATGGTTTATTCAGAAGAAAACTATAAATTTAATTTTTCTAACGGGCTTCTTCAAAGTTTTTATCTCTGCGAAATTTTGTAAATAGTTCTCCAATTGTTGTAAAACTCAAATTCATTCGCTATTTTCTCCATTTTCCTTTCGAATTCAGTAGCTTCCCTTGCTCTATAGAATCCGAGAAATCTAATTGAATTCATTAGACTCAGACACAACACTAAACAAAGTTATTAAAATTGCAAAGCAAGATAAAAACCATTAGAAAGAAAATTATTAGATTTTTTTCCACGATAGTCGTATACAGCTTTGGATTTTCTTGTGTACTTTCTAAGTAGTCAAAGATTATTTTTCTATCATGAAATTGAGCACATTCAATGTGAAAATCTTTATTTTCTCACAATGCATATACCATATAAAATAAAGATAAATCAAAGATTTTCGAAGATAAGGTTTTACACGAGAAACACTCGGTTGATTGTTGATTCTGGAGAAATGATAAAAGGTTGATAATAATAGATATTTGGATAGATTAGATTAGGCTGTGCTGAGATAAGTTGTATTTTTCAAATAGATAATCCAAATCGAAACATCGTTTCACTAAACTTCAACAATAAGGAAAATAAGAAAAGTTTACAAAATTGATCACATTCAAAGTTTTTGTCGCTTAAAAATAAAATTCAGAAAAAATAAGGAAGACTCGATTTTTGCAACTGATACAGCAGAAAATATCCCAGAACAACGAAATGACCGGGAAATCCTAAATATTTGGATAGAGGTTTACTGGTTGGAGCATTTTTGAATAAGTTGTTCGAAAAATCATAGAAACGAATCGTTTACAGATATTTTTAAAGACACGATGAATTTGAAAATATATAGAACAGAACCAATGCATTGCAGAAGATTATCATGCTTATGTTTATAGAGTGGATTCTTTGGGGAAATTCATAAAGTTCAGAAACAATGAATTTGGAAATTTCGTCTTTTTAAGACGAATAAATCACGAAAGAGAAAGTTCAGCGAATTTTCCAAATACAGTTTTTGGACGATCGAATTTTCAAGAAACCTCATGCTTACGATTAGGAAGGCGCGCATCAATCATAGATAACAAAACGTTACTGAAATTGAATAAGGCAAATCAATCATCATGATAATAACAATGAGAAAACCATATGAGGAGAGACATGTACAGATTTTAAACTTTTTGAATAATTTTTACACATTTTTTTTTTCGAAAAGCTACATCGCCTCTAGTGACCTAATTGAGTGATGATACGAGTTTTGATTGATAATATATCGATGATAATAACGATGAAGATAAGACACAAAAGCGATATATTCGAAGAAGATGGCAGAAATTGAGCTGCAAAATGCAGGAGGAACAATCAGGCTCCGGGCTGCTTATTCTGTAGTCTGCGCAATCGAACTGAAAAATTTATATTTTTTTCTAATTTCAATTCAATCAAGTTGATTTAGTCTTTTTTCAAATCAACATATTTCTCTTGTGAAAGCGATGCAATCAACGAAAGAACCAACAACTACGAAGAAAGCTAGATGGGAGTAACTTTGTCGAAGGAAGAGTTTTGCATTCTCTATTCCTCGTATCTCTAACTTTCGAAGAAGATGTTTGAATTCATTTGATCGGAATGGCAATTCAACCAACCTCGTTCATAATTCCTCTCGAGAGCCTCGGAGACTCGATGCCTGGCTTCCATGGACTGGAAGGCGATGCCCACCCGGAGCAGGGCTTCGTTCTCCTCGACGGTCAGCATCATGTCCATCTCGATCTGGTTGCCCAGCACTGATTGCCTCTGAAACATTCCAATATTGTCCATTTCATTCGAAATGAGGATAAGCGGACTTCTAACTTTTTGAGATGTTCGAAATTAATTTTACTATCAACAATGATTTCGTCTATGATTAATCAATTCAAAACATTATCAGAAATATTCCTACTTTGGGCATTCAAAATTAAATCGGTCTTCCTAGTCAAAATAATTACTAGGCGAAATTTCTACTTTTCAGATTTCAATTTTCCAGCCCAACTCAAAATCAAATTACCTGATTCTCAGCCTTGAATTCAATAAGTGATTGGTTTTTGAGGGTGGCTCGCAGCAGTTTGGCCAGTAGTTCGGGGGTGATGAAGTTGGATTCGATGTTAAGCATCTTGATCGACGTGTTATTCTCCAACAGATCTATCAAACCCTGAAATTTTTCGCATTTCTTCTAGATTTTACTAAATTTTTCATGTTTCCAAACTGTTTTCTTGCATAACTCTGGGTCAACTTCATAAGACCCTAATCTCATCGGCAAACAGACATTGTTAAACCGCCCAAACTTTTGGTTTCGAATTTGAAAATTCACAAAGCCCTTACTTTACTTGAAAACTCAAACAATGTATTGCGGTTTGAATAAAAAGTTGATCGAATGGCGAAAACTATTTTGGAATGGCACCGAGCGCGGGAGAATTAAAATAGAAGAGTAAACAGAGGAATGGGGGAGTGCACTTTCTTGGCTTACAGACCATTCAAATGCGATATTTGCGCATTGCCTATGCCTTCTAACATGCGAAAATAGAATGTTTTGATAAATTGGCACCTAAAAGCGCGTAGAACTTTATCGGAAGCGAAAATAGCGTGTTTTGTAATTTCATTTTTAAAAGATTGCGTACCCTGGCTTCGGAATCGGAAATTGCGGTGTTAGCGAGGCAGATCTTCTCGATATGTTTGCTGTTTCGGGCCGCTGTTATCATCGTCCTTATTCGTTCCTGAAAACAAATAGCATAATTAGGAAATTCTTCTTGAAATTTTGAAACTTCTTGCACTTTTCTGACTCGTAGAAGAAAGGTTCAAAGTAGGGTATTTTGAAAATCGGTTAAATTTGATTTACCTTAGAAACCCTCTTCATGTTGTTGAGATTGATCTCCTTCATCTGTGGGTCGTCGGCCTGCAGCCGCGTGATGCAGTCGTCCACGTCCGTCTCGTTGTCCGGCTCATCTGGCACTGGCTTTGGTTCGTACGCTTTTATGATACCTGGAATTTCTAGTCGATCAAAATGATAGGCATTAGCGTCGTTGGACGGAGTTTTGAGTTTAAAACTCTCCAAGTTTCCCTAATTTGAACTTTAAAATATCGCCTCTGGAAACGAATTTTAACACAAGTTGGGAGATTTAACTAAATTTAGCGAGAAATTTTCGTATATATTTTGCTACAAATCGCACACTTCTGTTAGAGATTCCCCAGCTCCCAAATGGTCATAGTTTAGATCCTATCTAATCTAATTTGGTATAGTAAGCTGTTTAAAAGTCTAACCCGTAAAAGTAGTCCCTGTGCTGTCGTCCTGCGGTCTGCCTTTGAGTGCGTTGTAGAATTGGTTCTGGTTGAGAATGTTGTGCATTCCCAGGATGCCTGCCAAATCCACGAGATCACGCTCGGGTGCCTCGACGAGTGCACAGGACAATTCCTCAAATCAACAATCATTTATAAAAGAACACTTTTCGTAAAAAGTCACTTGTTCATGCGTGTTTTTTTCATACAATTAGGGTAGTTTTGCAAAACTCATAAATACAACAGGAAGTTCCAACCTCGTCATCGTCCATATCAATTTGTATGGGCATTTCCATTCCATCCCTCGTGTTTTTGTTCTCGTCCTGTTCTACGAAGACCTAAATTTGCAAAATTCAATTTGTTTTTTTTTTCCTGCGATGATGTGTGAATCTTTGTGGAAGATTAAAAATGACAAAAATTGCCCCTACTTTTCCTCGCTTCAGCCCAGCAGCGAATGGCACAACGTCGTCCCAGTCCTTCTCGCTTTTGGCTTTGTCCTCGAGAAACTTGAGCAGATTATCTCGTTTGTACGGTCCCGTCGCTGTTTTCGTCGTCTGATCTTTGCATCGCTGCGAAGGAGGTAGCATGGAATTCTGAGATGAGAAAATTTAAACTATTAATATTTAGGAGAACAGGCTGTGTTGACCATGTATTCTTTCAAGTTCAACTTTCGAAAATGAAAATTTAGAAAGAGAATTAAGAACTTTGCAAATATAAAAATAGAGAATCGCAGGCTTATAGAGTATGAAAGTTGAAAACATGAACACGACAATTCAGCAAACGAATATTCAGAAAGTAAACATTTAGAAAATGAACAATGTCAACCAAATGATAAATTCTGCAAGAAAAAAAGATGTGCTGCTTTGCATAATGCCAAAATGTCAGTCTCTCCGCACTCCACTGCCCACTCACTCTCTGCTTTATCCCTTTATTCTCTCTTCTGCTCTATTCTCTGTTTGTCTTTGGAGTCTCTCTTCTCATTGGATTTGCCAAGGAAAAAGCGAAGAGCCGCGAGCAGACGGATCCGGGATGAGGATTATCGATTGATAGGGATATAGTGAAGAAAGGGTATTCATAAATTAATGAATGAAATGAACAGAAATAAGTTGATTGATTTGGATATAGTGGAGAAAAGATGATCCAAGAATACTCAGAATTCCGAATGAAAAGAAATAAGTTAAGAATGAAAACTTGAAAATTCATGAAGATCAAAATAAAACACGAATTTGTAGAGATCGTCAATTTCGATGAAGCATAAAAATGATGAGTTTATCAAGAAGTAAAAATACTTACATCAGGATCAATTTCATTGTTTAATTCCTCCATTTCATTGGGTGTCAGCTTCGACAGCAGCGATTCGATGTCGCCATCTTCGAGATCCTGAAAATTAGAATTATCATCTTGTCAGCATTCTTCATTCCTCATTTCTCTTGCTTATTCCTCAGAAAATAGATTTAAATTTGTATAGTGAATCGGTTTGGTATTTATTTTCCTTATTGAGAGCCCTATTGAATTGAGTTCGATTGTCGCATTACAGGAATTTCGTATATGGAACATAAAGGGAAAGAGTGAAGTGAAGGAGTGAGAGAAAGAAGTGGGTTGTCAACAAAACGAGCAGAAAGAAATGTGAAAATGTGCGCAGAACTGGAGAAATTCCAAAATGGAATTGGAGAGATTCGAGACTCACGAGCAGAACGAAATGAGAAACACTTGGAGCCTTTTCTGGACAAAAGCTGGATAATTTTGAAAGAGATGAAAAGATGAGACTAGAAAGGAAAAGGTAAAAGTAGAAGATTTGAAGAGATAAGTGCGCTGAACGAGAAAAGAGGATGCTAAAATGTGACCACGATTGAGTACTTGATGAGTTCAGAAGCACAGCTTTTCATTTTCAAAGCTAGTATAAAATTTGACTCATTCTATGCTAAACTAGTCCATAGAACCGAATGCAATAGTAAAAATAATTCAGGTTGATAAGAATAAAAAAATATCTAAACTTGAGAAGAAAACATCATCATGAGGAAGAAATAGAGTAATTCAGGCAATAATAATTAAATAAAAATGGTAAAATGACAAATTGTCAAATGTAAAATTCCTACTTTGAGTCCCTTGCTGTAGACTTTGTGCGGCGCGACAGTGTTGCCGACCTGGGTTTTGGCGGACGGAACATTGAACGTCTGTTCTTCCGAATAGTAGCTGAAATCGAGTATTTCGTCATCCCCTTCCATATTTGTTCACATCAACACATTATTCAGACATAGACACACAATCAAGAATGACTAACAAATCAATCGATATCTAATGCACTATTGTGTAAAGCGATTGAAAATGGACGGCGTTTTGGATCTACCGGGACGTTATACGACATGAAAGTCATAAAATTTGACAAAGTAATGCATAAAAGAGAAGGCCATTCTTTCAAAGCTATGTATTGATTTTTGTCATGTAGTAATGTCACGACTAATTTCGATTTCCAAAAATAGACTCGGTTTGTGACCTGTGATAGAGCCTTGATCGGGGGAACATGGGAGGCGGAACCACCTGCTCCGCGGCGGTCTCCGTCTCTTCGACCGCTGTGTCCGTCATTTTCGGCCAAAAATGGAAATTCGCGATTAGGATCGAATTGGAAATGTTTTAGATAGACATGGAAAGAATTTGGCAGCGGGGAAAGCAAGAGAAGGGAAGGGAAGGGGAGGGGAACGAATTGGAGAAAGCCGCTACAGGCAGCCGGCACTCGATAGAGAGGATGGATGATAGAAAATGGGGATTGAGGAGAGCGCAGAGGCTGGACAGAGCTAGAGACTGTATAGAATGGAGACGGTCGAGAAAGGGAGAGAGCGCGCAGACAGAGAGATACAGGCCGCACCCCCTCCCCATTCCTCTCGATTTTTATCTTATTTCCTCTCAATTCCCCGAAATATGTCACTGTTTTGCTCAATCCTCTCCTCAAAATGTCAACATTCTCTGCCTGTCTCTGCTGCTTTTGCTGTATTCCCATGAACTTTCTCAATTTCTCCTTCTCTGCATTTCCTCCTTCATTTGCTCTGCTCGATAGTTTCGCACCGCTAACCCCAATTCTCTTTCGCTTTTTGAGAAGCATTCCATGTGATCTTCGCTATTCAAAATAGGTACACAAACTCGAGTTTCGATGATAGGAGAAGGAGGAAGTGCGAAAAGTTATTCATTCATTCATAGCGAAAGGGTGGTTTAAAAATAAACGGGATCTTGGTAGGGAGAAGTATTTTGTAAATAATTTGTACCGTTGAATTCGAAAATCTCGGATGTATGAAGTTCTTATCGATTAATTTTGACGGATGCACTAGGTTTTCGCGTCATTTCTTGCTTATCTTTCTTAGAAATCCCTTAATTTTGTCTGAAAGATAGACGAACAACAGAGCTGATGAAAAAGTCTCTACTTGATATTAGAGCCTGGAACTTTTCCATAAAGATCGATCGATACTTGCCCTTTGATCCTGTTTATTATTGCTACTTTTTGAAATTCCGATATCAGAGGTATGCAAGAACATATGCTAGGATCAATAAAAGTGGAGAGAAAGTGCGGTTGAAAGGAGAGACGTGACAAAAATCAATCATTCCTTCAGCCTGCCTGCCTATTTTTAACCTCCGAGATTTCGAACTCGACTGTAGTTTAGTTGCGAATTAACGAATAAAGTTGTCCTGCCAGGATCCCGAGACGAACGATAAACAGCCAATTACATAAATCAACGGGACCAAATGGAAAATACACGACTCGTGTAGTATGACTCGAGAAAATAGTATAAGAGGAAATGAAGATGATAGGCGAGGCTGGGAAAATATTAGGGCCGTGTATCTTCCAAATTGCCACCCACATCGCATTCCACTCGCACTTACTCAGACCGACTCATCTCGGCCTCGCTTGAACTTGGACTCCGTCTCCACGCCGTTGTTGTTCAGCTTCGTTCGCGTCGTTATCGTCGTCGTCGTCGTTGTCGTCGTTGTTGTTGTTGGGGGTGAGGGGATTCTGAATCCCGTCAGGACGGTGGAGGGGGTGGAAATTAAGTGACGATCAAAATGGGGTGGGGGTAAAAATCGATTCGGATCGCGACAAGAAGAGACTCGGAGTGATGAAAAACACTTTGTGTCGATGGGAATGGCGGTCGGTGCTCTTGGATGAAGAAGACAGAAGGCGAGGCAGGGCGAATCGCGTGCGCCTCAGGCAGAAAATCGGCTAGAGAGAGTGACAATTGGAGAGGCGTAAAGACTGACAGAACCTTGTGTTGCTCCCGGCAATCGATAGTCTTGTCTCTCCCTTCTTCCCACTCTCTCCTTCAGACTCAGGACTCAGAGTCGGGCATGCAGCTGCTCCCCCCTCTATTTCTCCTGTTATTCCCTTTCTGCCTGCCTGCCTGCCTTCCTTCAGATTCGTAGGGACCCCTTTCCCTTTTCATCTTATCATTTCTTCATTTCTTCTCCTTCTCGACATTTACACCGAGTTGTCTGCTGTATCTCCGCCGGATTCCTGCTTCTTTTCCCCCTTTCCGCAGGTGGCAATGGTCATACGCAAGAGGGATATAAAGAGATGCTCCCTGAAGCAAGCAAGAAGGGAAAGGCAGCCATGCACACAGGCTTTTCCCCCTCTTGTTTATCACCCTCCTCAACCCCTCACAGAGATATCCCACTCTCTCCCGCTTCACCTCTAAATCTTTTTTAGTTCAATATACTTCATCCTTCATCCAGATATTGAGACGAGGACACAACAAATGACAGGGGTCAAAATCGAGCACATTTGGACTTGTCACCGGATTGTCATTAAAATTTGTAAACGTCATCACGCTAAAGCACAATGAAATTAACAGTTCTGTTATTTAGATTGACGATTTCGTCTATTTTTTTGTTGTTGTAAATGTCATCCTTTTCCTAAGGACGATGGTATATGGGAGAAAAAATCTGCAGAATGTGGTGATAAATATAAATGATCGTATCTCATTGGTGCAAAGCGGTGCGATAGTCAATTCCCAATTCTCTCGGCTCATCTGATAGATCAGTTGACTTGGACAACAGCCCGGCAGATGAGAAAATGAGAAACTAATAGTCCAAGTAGCCATTTACTCGGGCTGTGGATTGGAATCCAATATCCCCGTGTTCAGTTCCTCTGCTCTCCGTTCCACTCAATTCTCCGATTTATCAATCTTTCTCGTCTTTCGCCCCGATCAATCTCTCGGAAAAGACCTCGCAAGAAACGACAATGTGATTTATTCAACAAAAGTAACAACAAGTATAAATCTCCAACAATAATAGTGATGAGCGGTTGACGTGAAATTTCTGTCAGAAACTGGGATTTCGTTCTTCAAAATTAAAATAACTCGAAACATCTGGAAAAAATCTAAATATTTCCGAGATCACTTTTTGAGAAGTCTGAAAATTTCGGATTTATGACATTGTAGGGGGAAGTGAAATGTTTTGTAACAAAGATAATGAAGCATCTTTCCCGATATTTTTGCTACAAAAAGCTTCGCTTCTGTGCACAAGCCATACACGCTCGAAAACTTCTACGAAAATCTGATTCTTGACAAAAAATTTCAAATCAACCTGAAACAACAAATTAACTAACCAAACGTTTCTACTTATGTCTGGCTCTTTTCGTTGACTTCTTGAATTTTCCTCTTCCATTCTCCTCAGTCTTCCTCTTCTGTCCTCCTCTCCTCCACTTCCTTTGTCCCTGTTCCTGTTCTTCGTGTCCCTGTTCGTCTTCATCCTTCTGCTCGTTGCCCTGTTGCATTTTGTCGTTCATCGTGATCTCCTCGCCCATCACAGCAGCCTGTCTGCGAGCCAACTCGTTGATCATCTCCTTCTCTTTCGTTTTCTGAAAATTTACGACTTTTTTTTTTTTTTTTTTTTGGAAATTTGTGTTCCTTCATCTTTGTTAACACTATGCTCCTAAAAAGCTGCAATTTTCTGAAAGAAAAAAAAATCAGAACTTGAGAATAATAAATCTAGGTATGGCTCGTGCTTTCAGCTATGATTTTCATGATATTTCAAGTTTTTGTTTACAAAAATAGTCTACTTGATATTCCTGAGATTCTTTGACGGCCTTCAATCGCTGAATGACACGATGCTCATTCTGTTGCTCCATCTTCTTCTTCATTCTCCTGAAAATTTGAATCTTAAAAATTCTCGAAAAAAAATTCCGACTTCTTCTTTGGCAGAGCCTCCTTCAGTTCGATGAGTTCTTTGACGTCCTTCTTGACGAACTTGTGGTAGAGGACCTTGAAAATTAAAAATAAAAATCAAAGAAAAAATCTAAAACGAAAAATTGAATATTTTTAATGAGCTTTTTAAAACAGACGATTTTGAAATTTAAAAAATCACCTCTCCATCATCAACTCCTTCCTCGATTTTGAGCAGCTGCAGAGTGAGTCTCGGGCCGATTTCGTAGAGTCGAACATTGCTGGTTTCCCCACGCCTGCATCCCGTGTCCTTGCTCACGTCCTGCGGCAACTCGACTTGTTCCTGATCGCCTTCGAATTCACTTTCACTCAGGTTTCCGGCACTGAAATTAGCAAAATCAATCCAAATTATTGCAGAAAATAGAAAATGGAAATATAAATTTACAAATAAATGTGATTCAGAAATTTAAATTATCTAAACAGTTAAAAATGTCTACTTGAGAATGTAGTCCGAAATGTCCTTGTATCTCGAGAGGTCGGGCGGTTCCTTGGACATTTTCCTCTGCGCGTCCACGATTTTCATCGTCGATTTGTTCAGTCCAGCGGGAACGACTCGAACTGCGCTGAAATGAGTCGAATTTCTCTTTTTCCCCCTGAATACTTAATCTTTCGAGATTTTTGTAGTTATTTTTCAGATATTTAAAAATTTCTAACAAATGTCTACTCGTAATAAACTCTTACTTTTCTCTTTCGAACTTCGTGATTCTATTATTATTCTTTTATAGATTTAAATTTTCACAAGTCCTCACTAATGTCTCCACTCAATCGTATCGGTTTCCTCATTGTAATGGAGCATAACGCATCGCTTCAGATTGGTCAACTGGATAGCGTCGACATTGACGGAGGGGAACATGTTCTGAATGTAGTTCTGCGTCAGCAGCAAGTGTCTCTTCGAGGCATCATCGTTGAACCCATTCATCACGACGAGAGGACTATGCGTAAAGAGTTTGTCCGATGCGATGGGCCGTTTCTGAGAGGAAATGACGTGTCGCGCCAGAGTGTACTCCACTACTGAATTTTTCAACATTTTCCCACAAAAATTTACAAGTCAAGCAATAATTTGTGTTACACTTTTACTTGAGTTACAAAATAATAAAAATTATAACAAATTATCGTTCAATCCAATATTTCCCTGCAACTTATAAAGTTTGTAGGTAAAAATATTACTGAAAGGGACATAAACTCTTCTAAAAAGATAAAACAAAAATCCCACTTCTAAAAGTCAGTGTGGGTCCCTGTGGGAATCGGATGAACCGGAGCTGAGCAGCATTGTCACTGAGAGTAAGGACGAGCATGTTGTTCACGCCCAGAACGGCTCCATTGACGATGAAGTCCTTGATGTTGTTCTTCTTGAGCACTTTCAAGTTCTTGGCCGTGTTTGGTTCGAGCACGCGACGCAAATCTGTTTCCAGGGACTTGATGAATTTTCCGACTTTGCCCCGGTGGATCACGAATGAGTGGGGCTGTCTGGAAAATTTAGGAATTTTTGAAATCTTTCTTTAATTTTTAGTGTTCAGAATTCAAATAATTTTCCCCTTGGTTCTGAGTTTTTTAAGGTTCAAAATCAGAATTAAGAAATGCAAAAATTAAAATTCAGATTTCAGAATCTGCAAAAATGAATTTTTCTTGCTTCGATAGGAAATATGTGAAATTTCTGCTTACTTGAGCAACTCCTTTTCCTTGTGCTCTTCCGCGGTTTTTTTCCTCAACTTGGCCAAATCCTTATCGATTTTCCTCTGTGATTTTTCCTGAGATTTCACTTTTAAAAATCACCAAAACTCGAGAGAACTCACCCCATCTTCCTCTGTCGAATTGTGCTTTGGCTGTTTCACGGCTCCCCTGTGCTTCTTCATTGAATCACCTGGAAATTAGCATATTTGAAGAAAAAACATTAAAAAATAAAAATTATGAAAAAAATTCGAAGAAAAAATAGTTTGAGTGGTCCATGCGTTCTGCGTTTATTGCGTGACTTACATGAAGTAGATTTGGGAAAATTCATTACCGTCGGCAGCTTTCTCATTTTTCTTCGATTTATTTTTTCATGAAATATTTTTGACTTTTGAATCTTGAAGACGAACTCAAGAACCTCTGCGCCTTGATGTCTATTGAATTCGTCTTACATCATTGCTTCAAAAAACGTTCGTCAGAATTGTTAATTTCACAATTTTTTTGTCTATTTTTCGTCTGTTAAACTCGTATATAATTTCATAAGCAGTCCTAGAGAGGACTATCGTCAGAAACCCCTTACGACCTACCCCTATATAGTTTCGTAAGACTTTTGTATCTCTAATCAATCAATAACGTAAGCGTTCAAGTTCGCGACCTACCTCGCCATACAAAATTCCCCTCTGCGACCTACCCCCATAGATTTTTTCGTCTGACGAAAGTGCTCCCTAGGTCTGTTCATAAGGTTTTCTTTTTCATTTTCAGTTTGCAGATCGATCACAAATTTTCTAAATTATCAATCGAAGTCAGTAGGTAGCAATCATGGCCGACGATGAATTGGTGAAATTAATTTTTTTTATTTGAAAAACAAAAATATTTCTTCAGGAATTGAATTTGGACAAGAAAAAGAAGAAGACGAAAAAGCCCATCAAATTGGAGGACGATGCGGAGGCCGACGGAGGGGCCGCGAATGAGGGCGTCGAGCAGGCCAACGATGAAATGGGTCAGAAAATTAAGAAAAAGAATGATCACAAACTTGGACTTTTAAAATTTCAAAACTAACAACAAGTTTTGATGTTCCTGATCTTGAGAACAAACGAACAAAATTCATATTTTTTTAATTAAAATCTATTCCTGTTACTTTTTTCTGAAAATAGTTGAATTCCTTGAAGTATCTATTTTCAGCTGAATTGAACCTCGAAAAGAAGAAGAAAAAGAAAGAACCCAAAGAGGAGAAGAAGGTCGAGGAAGCCGCTCTTCGTAAGACATTTTTCCGGGCGAATTTTAAAAAATTGAAAATTCCAGCCCAAGGTCTGGGTCTCTCGAATCTGATAGACGCTAGCCGTCCCTGGGCGGATTACACCTACGAGGAATGTCTCCAACTCGTCTTCGAGATCATGAGACAGAAGAATCCCGATTTGGCCGGCGAGAAGAAGAAATTCGCTATGAAACCGCCTGAGGTTCGTTTCACTAACATCAAAAACGGTGAAATTTTTGAAAGAAAAAATCCGATCAGATTTTGGATAATTTGAAGAAAACTTTACTTTATCTTTATCACATTTTTAAAAGGTGTTTTTCCATTCTCGTTTTGGAAAATATAAAAAAGTTAATGAAATTTCATCTTTACTTCAGAATTATCATTTCTGATTTTTTAAAAATAGGAAATTGAATAGTCTGATTTTCTAGGTGCAAAGAGCAGGCAGCAAGAAGACGGCGTTCTCTAACTTCGCGGAGATCTGCAAACTGATGAAGCGACAGGACAAACACGTGTTGCAGTTCCTGCTTGCGGAGCTCGGAACCACTGGCTCGATCGACGGCAACAACTGCCTCATCGTCAAGGGCAGATTCCAGCAGAAACACTTCGAGAGCGTCCTCAGGAAATACATTAGTCAGTTTAGGCTCTTTATGTAAAAGAAAGCGCTTTTTTTTCGGAAAACAGTCTTGCTTTGAAGAACTATTTTCTTTCTGTATTATTTGTATCTTAGCGAGTAGATAAAAAGAACAAAAATATGAAACAGCGATAAATAATACAAGAAATAACTTGCAGAAGAATACGTGATGTGCCACACGTGTCGCTCCTCGGACACCCTTCTGACGAAGGACACTCGTCTGTTCTTCCTGCAGTGCCAGGCCTGCGGCTCTCGCTGCTCCGTCCAGGCCATCAAGTCGGGATTCACTGCGATGGTCGGAAAGAGAGCTGCCGCCAGGAGGGCTGCAGAGGCGATCCCTCAATCCACTGCGAAATAGATACATCTTGGAAATCGGTGGTAAAATTCACCCACTTTATTTTTATCCTGCTGATATATTTTTTGGCAAATGGGTGAATTTTACAACCTTCATCTTGACAGTTATTTTCACTCATTGTTGGTTTTATCATCGTTTTCTTCACGATTTTTCATTCGGTCCTGGCTTTCGGTATCTTATTTCTTTCGGAGAACATTTTTAAGAATAATAAAATTGTTGTTGCAAATTTGTTCTTTCCACTAATATTTGGTTATTCACTATCCATTCATGGATTTCTTTATTTTTCATCGCTTGAATTTTTCTAATTGTGCTGATTTCAGAAAAAAAAATGGATTCCGATTCAGAGCAGATGAAGCCACCACAGCCAAGAAATATTTTGGAAGCGGCACAACGATGCATCGATCCACAATACACTTGCACGTGTGAGTTTAGATGAAACATAAAACAAGTAACTTGTAACTTTATCAACTTCCATTATTTCTGGGGTTGAAGTTGAAATTTACAATTTATTAAAGTCGAAGTGCAATTTTCCATTTTCATAGTCCTGAGAAAAGGCGACGTGATTTTCAGTACTCGAGTCAGCAAACAGGAACGAATTTCAACTCGCCTCTCCCTACTCGAAAGAATATCGTTTCGACGCGCTGCTTCGGATGCTGGTTCGCTTTCTGAAGATCGACAATTTCGGCCGATTTGAGGATTCGCTGCTTTTGGTGCTCGTCAGATCCGTGCAGGAACATGCCGTGCAGAGGACGCTCAGACGAGACGACTTGGAAGTCATGTGGGTGAGTGGAAAGATACGATTCAACAGTTAGTTTCCGCTAGGTGTTGGTGTTTTCGGAATTCTGATTCAGATTCCTGGTAGTGAAAAAATAAATTCCGACTTTGAATTTTTCAAATTTGAACTTCCGAACAGCCTTCGTTTTCATAATTATAAAACTGACAAGAAAAATATTGATTTATAATAAAAGATCAATGAAAATTGGTTTTTATCTGAAAGAAGAGTTCAGGATGTGTTCCTCCACATCTATGTGTGGGTGAACAAAGTCGACCCATCCGGCCAGCAGTGCATCGTCAATTTCTACAACATCGTCTACAGGCAGTTCGACGTCCAAACGCAGCCAATCTTCATCAAGCGACTCTGCTTCGAAATTACTAAATCCAAGGTATTGCTTATTTTCAATTAGGTTAAAATTTGCATCTTTGGTGATTTCCATTCTGTGTTTCAGCATCACGAAAAATTATTTGTTGTATTCCAAAGAAAAAGCTACAAGTAATTTCGGAACGTTTTTTTTTCAGGCCAGTCTCCCATACGAACCCCAATGGACTGCCGTGTTGATCGATTCCTTTGCCCATAATATTCAGCTGTCCTCTTTTTCCGCAGAACTCGGCTCGATTTGGGGCATTTTTGCCGATCACCGTTACGATGACCCATTCGCTGCTTGTGCCTACTACTCGTCGCTCTTTCTGATGGCCAAGAGACAGGCTTTGTTAAGGTATTCAAAAATAATTCGCAAATTAGATACAACGAGAATGTTATAAATATAAATAAAGTTGCACTATGTATTCCACACCTTTTTTTTCCATACTCCTAAAAAGGTAGGTGTAGAATTCAAATTGATGTACGTGTGGATTACAAAGGGTAAAATCAAAATTCCATTTCAGAATCAAACTCCCCATGCTGCAAATCGTGAGACGCACTATCCTCGAAAAAATGACCACCCAAATCGCGGACTTCGTTCAGCTGAAAGAGCGCGAAGAGAAAGTCGACGAGAAGTCGGAAAATTCACGGGAATTGGACTTGAGCACTCCAGAAGCGGTGCATTTGAAAGCGCTGCTGCAGTGCACGCTACAGGATGCGCTGAGGTGCATTGATGAGGCCAAGTGAATTAATGAGTTTAGAGGCAGGTTGAAATATCAAGACAGGTAAATTGATCATGTGATAAGTTTTAGGGCATTTCAGGGATTCGGAAAATATACGAATTCTAAAAATAAACAAAAGGGTATTAGATTTTTCTGTGGGAAAACTGGTGTATTTTCCAAAATACTATTTTTAAGATGGGTTAGAATGTAGTTAATGAATTTGAATTTGCGAAAAATGGGTAAAGCCTTTGCATTTGATAAGAACTCTAAACATTTCTAGTGGGCAGGACGTTAAAACGCGCGAATGTAGCGTTGCTTGCGCTAAGCGCGTTGCGTTCAACTCCATCAGCGGTGCTTGAAACATTGCTTTTCATTCTCAATTATTTTATCCTTTTACGAAATTCTGAAATAATAAACTCCTGAAAGTGCTCTTCAAATTTCTGACCATTTTTATTCATTGGTTGCCGTATTTTCGGTATCACGATATCTTATCATTTTTCGGTTTTAATTTATCGCGATTTTTGTCATTCATAAAATAGAATTTCTGAAAAACAACGAAAATAACTTCAGGTAGACTCGCGGCTAGAAGAACGATGCAGAGAGCTGCGATGGCGGCCAGACCAGTTTCTGTAAGTTTCAAAAAATAAGTAAAAGAAGCGAAATTGAAATCGCTAATACTTTCCTTTCAACTCCACATAAAAATGAACTCGACTTCAATTTCACGCCGAAGATGAAGTTCAAATCGGAGTTAAAAATTCCTATAAAATGAGAATTATCTTTCAGCGAGCTGCTGCTTGGGTCGGAGGAGCGATAGCCGCTGGGAGTGCGGGCGCACTCGTCTATGCACTGGAGAATTCGGTGCACGCCAGTGCCGACCAGGTTCATCCCTACCATCTGCCCTGGAACCACAACGGCATCTTCGAGTCGCTAGACATCGCTTCGTGAGTCTTTTCTCTTCAAATTCAAGCTTTGCTTTCTTTATTGAACACTCACTTGCTGCACAAAGCACTCGATGATTGTGCAGAAATTTGGAATGGATATAAAAGTCTAGGGTTTCTATAAAACCATAAATTTTCGTTTTTATTCTTACTGAAGCATAATGATTGATGAATTTTCAAGAAAAGCTAAAAATTTCAATTTTCAAGTTTATCTTCAGCGTCCGTCGCGGCTACGAAGTCTACAAGCAGGTGTGCGCCGCGTGCCACTCGATGAAATTCATCCACTATCGTCACTTCGTCGACACCATCATGACTGAGGTTTCCATCGAATTTCCGAAAAAATAAAAATCGACTTTTCCAGGAAGAAGCAAAGGCAGAAGCCGCCGAGGCATTGATCAACGACATCGACGACAAGGGCGCTCCAATCCAGAGGCCGGGCATTCTTACGGATAAACTTCCAAGTCGGTTTTATTAAAACGATAAAATTTACTCCTAAGAAAATAGATTGTATAAAGTGAAAATAGCAAATTTTATATAGGATTCTTTTTAAAAATGATGGCTTTTGAAACGGAATAATAAATGGTAAATAGGAAAAAATTCAACTTTCCAAGTTGTGAATTGCTTTAAAAAATTGAATTTTTGCAGATCCGTACCCGAACAAGAAGGCAGCCGCAGCGGCAAACAACGGCGCTGCCCCGCCCGACTTGTCGCTGATGTCCCTGGCTCGGCACGGCGGCGATGACTACATCTTCGCACTGCTCACCAGCTATTTCGAGCCGCCTGCTGGTATCAAGGTATTTTCATTTCTTCTCGGATTTTTTTAGAAAGTAAACAAAGCCAAGAATTTAAAAGCATTCCCCCTACATTTCAAAATATAGATAATTCTTTACCTTTCTGAGCTGTTATGGAAATAAAGGAATTGAGGAAGATTGGATAGAAGAATTTAGAAAGTTTGAACAATGAACTAGATGTATTTATTTTTGTATCAAAACTAAAACAATGTATTTTGCAGATCGACGAAGGCAAAGCGTACAATCCGTACTTCGCGGGCGGAGTGATTTCGATGCCGCAGCAGCTGTTCGACGAGGGTATCGAGTACAAGGACGGCACGTCAGCCACTCAGAGCCAGCAGGCAAAGGACGTCGCCACGTTCATGCGCTGGTGCGCTGAGCCCTTCCACGACACCAGGAAGAAATGGGCTCTCAAGGCGAGTTTTTTTCATCAATTTTTATGAGGAATATTCTGGCCACTTGTAGTTCCCCACCCTTTTCTCATTTTTCCGTTATTTTCCAGAAAACAATGAAAATTGCAGTAAGCCGAATAATCTAGAAATTGAATTTCAAAAACACGTTTTTTTGCATAGTGACTAGGAAAGATGTAAAGAGGATTCATAAAATTCTTTTTAATTGAAAGGAATAATTTGATAAATTTTCAGATTTTGGCCATTTTCCCAGTAGTGGTTTTGATCGCTGTCTACAGCAAGCGCTACACGTGGAGCATTATCAAATCACAGAAATTCGCATGGAAAACGGTTAGTCAAATTGTCTTGCGAAATATGCTCTTAATTCACATCAGCTTCCAAAAAATCAAAACATTAACCTTTATAATTTTAAATGCTCAACTCGGTGAAATCGAAGAGAAAAACTTCAAATTTTCATTTAGTAAAGTGAAGCTAAAGCTGAACTTGGGGGATTCCCGTTCATTTTTGAAATTTTGTTCATTTCAGGTGAAGGGTCGAGAGCCGCCGAGTGGAACTGGAAATGGACCTTCGCACTAAAGTTGGAGTGGAGTGGAAAGGACGCGGCAAGGCAGAACAAGGGCCAAGACGAGACGATTTTAACGATTTTCTAATAATTATCAATTTTTATTGCGATGCGCATTAAAATCATCTGCTCAAATTCTGTCTGCCCACCACTTTTCTTCTCCATTTTTCTTGTCCAGTCCCATCCTTCCATTTTTCTTCGGTAAGTTTCCTGCCCCTCTCCTTTCTTCGTAGTTTTCTAGAGCAAATTTTAGTTATCTATCGAAGTTTTATTCTAATTTTGATTAATTCATCTTTTCGTTTGTTGAAAGTACGATTCAGCTTTTCATTCATAGTAGCAGATTTTTTCTTGAAGTTGTCGTTTCTTTCTTTGATTTCGTTCATTCTTCTAAATTTCTCTCGGGGTTATCTGACTTCTTTATTATCGAGAAATATCGTAATTTTCTAAAAAGACCATCTAGTTCTGAGGGATAAAGAGTAAGAGTTTTAGTGATAAAAATTGCTGTCAACTTGTTCAATTATTGATTTTTATCGAAGTTTAGAGACTTTATCATATCTTAGTCGTTTCTTTCTGAATTTTGCCAATTTATTCAGATTTTCAGCTTCGAAAAATGAATACGACATTTCACAGTTTCGCTGTGGATTTCAAAGAAAAGCACCTGCAGGGATACGTTTATTCGCTAGCAGATTCTGCCTGGATTTGGATCGGAGAAAGGTGGACTTTCAAATTCTTGAAAAATCACTATCTTTTCCAAAAAAATCGAAATTTTAGAAAACTTTCAAACTAACTTGTCAATATTTTCAGGTCGATCCAAAGCCTCGGTCTGGCCGCCTTTCCGCTCTTCACGATGCTCGTTGAGGGTCCCGGCGGCCAGCGCGAATTCGTCAAATCGCTCACCCTCAGACTCACCAAGAATTTGGGCATTCAGCAGGTAGAAATTAAGAGATTATGTCTTGAAGCGGCTTTGAAAACGTATGCAGACTTACAACTTTCCCTGAAATTTACAACTGC
The DNA here is from genome assembly GCA_964036155.1 of Diploscapter coronatus. NCBI lineage: Eukaryota > Metazoa > Nematoda > Chromadorea > Rhabditida > Rhabditidae > Diploscapter > Diploscapter coronatus. Next base: position 39,923,797 of record OZ038422.1, on the reverse strand, counting down.
AGTTGCTTTCTTGCAAATCTGAATGTATGATTTTTCGAAGAAAAATGAAAGGCACCATCTATCAATTTCTCATAATTTTTTTTGTAGGTGTTCTTCTCGACCGACTTGCAGGAGGAGGATGCGGAGTATTGGAACGAGCTGTATGGAGTCCTTCTGCCGCAACTCAGCAAATTCCTCAAAACCCCGCCTTCTTCTGATTGATCTCAAGGTTATCATCAACATTAATTAAACGGGTCGATAAATTATTTCCTTCAAAATTTTTTGTTAATTTCAAGAACTTGGTTGATTAACCAAGAAATTATCTGCGAGAATTTTCAAACTTTCCTCGAAAATCTTGGTTTTCAGAAAATGCTGCGACTTTCAATCGCTCAAAGAGTCGGTCAGCGACTGTTGGTTCGATGTTTCTGCAATGAATCGCCCAAAAATGCCTTCCCGTCCAAAGAAGAAATCGTCAAGAAAAAGACGCCGACTGGAAAATTGGATGAAAAGGAGGTGGGTTGAAATTATTTATAAAACTTGAAGAAAAGAACAACTGCTTCTTGAAGCGCTCAATTGCTTTTCTTTTTCTTCCGAAACATTTCTTCAAAAAAGACGAAGGTATTGTGATTCCTCCAGGAAACAAGAGTTAACAAAGAATTTTTGCATTTCCAGGACAAGCCCTACTCGGACCCGCATCTGCCTCGACATCCCGGAGGCGTGAATCCGAAAACTGGGGAAGTTGGCGGCCCTGCAGGAGTGGAGCCGACTCGCTATGGCGATTGGGAGAGGAAAGGACGGGTTACTGACTTCTAGAAATCCTAGAGCAGGAAAAATTTTCGAATTCGAAATAAATATTTATAATTTTTATTTTTATGCTTTTTTATCAGATCATATTGGTTTTTAAGCCAATTGAATATCTTCTAACTTTGGAATTTTTGATTTTATGCTAACCTTTGAAACGTTTCAGAATTAGCATAATGCAGGCAAATTTGATGCCTGTTGATGAATTTCTGAAAGAAGCGCAGACTTCCCCAGTGACTGCAGTCGAAAAGGCCATCGCCCATCCGCAAGTCATCAACTTTGCGCCCCTTCTTCAAGTCCCTCAGGTCTGTCCTCAAAGGAAAATGATTTTAGGCTGACTTGGAAAATTTCGAACCGCGGTTAGTCGCACGAAATGAAACGGCATGTCTTATCGCGAGATGGAAAGAAGACACGCTCTTTTTCTCCTTTCATATAAGATACATTCTCGTTGTATGCGGCTAACCGCGGTTTGATATTTGCTGAGTTTTTCTAGGGCGATCTGCAAAAAAAAAAAGCGGGATACCCTCTTGAATTTTCTTACAAATCGTTCCCAGACTCAAAAATAAGTTCGAAGTTGCAATTTTCGTGATTGCTCTGTTGCAGATTCAACAGCTCCAGAACACGAACCCTCTGGTCTACAAGACGCTGCTTCTGTTCGCTTACGGGACTATGGAGGATGATTCTAAGGAGGTTTGAAATTTTATTTAAAAAAAACAACCAACAAATAATTCTCGAGAGTTTGAAGAATAAAATATTCAGGTGCCCCTCGACGAATCGGCTCTGAACAAGCTGCGCGCCCTGTCGCTGATTTCCTATGCTTCAAAGGAACGCTGGTTGAAGTACGACCAGTTGATGCCCAAACTCCGATTGTCGACGGTCAGGCAGGTTGAGGATCTCATCATTGAGAACATCTACAAGGGATTCATCAGCGGCAAAATGGACTCCATGCGCAATTTGGTCGAAGTAAGATTTTTCTATTTTGAAATTCAAGCTTTTGAGTACTTTCTTTCAAATTGGGGAAAATGAGGAGATAATGTTTGGATGGAATGCATTCATCATGGATATTAGAAAAGTGCTTAAAGTTGTTTAAAACCAAGGCAAAATTCTCCAGATCTACGACTTTGCCTCACGCGACGTTCGCAGCGAGGAAATCAATAGCATAGCGAAGACGGTGGACGAATGGCTGCAGAATGCGAACAACACTGCGAAACGTTTCAATAACGTAGCCGATGAGTGAGTGTACAAAATATCGATTTAAAAAAATCTTCACTTTCACACTTCATAAATTTCAATAAAAATTGAATGAAAATGAAATCACATTTTGCAGACACGACACCGAATTCAAAGACTGTCGTAGAAAGGAGCGTGAGATGGAGACCATGATTCTTTCGGCGAAGAAAAATTTGGAGGTTAGAATCTTTTTTTTTCTATTTTCAAGTCAAAATCAATAACAAACACTTGCTGTTATTCTGGTTTTTCTAGTCTAGTCAGAAATATGACTTTCTTTCAAAAAATGAAGAATTTACAGAACGTGGTCCGAAATGAGCAGATGGATCTGCCGATGATGCACGGCCTGAGCGGCTCGATGTTCTACAACACGGCCCACATGGGAGGGCATCATGGAGGTGCGACAATTCAGAAAATTGCAAATAAGATTTTGAAACAAATGGCAACCTGGAAAAATAGTTGCACCAGTTACACAACGTTGCATACGAAAAGTAAAGGGAGGGAATCTTTTCCCCCAACAAATCCTATACGAATTCGCATGCAACGATGCAACTAATTTTTCAAATCGTCAAACAAATTGATAGCCAGAAAACAGGTTTCAGGAATTGTCTCATCTTTGTATCTTACTCTTGAATAACTTCGAACTTCAATAAAAATGCAAAAATAAGGATTTTAATTAGATTCAAAATCCAAAAATGAAGAAAAATAAAAGTCGTAAACCTGATTACAGGAGGTCCGCCACAGCAGAGACGCAAAGGCAGAGGAGGAGGTTGGGTACAGAAACCGAGTAATCCTCGCGGTCAGGTCCCTTTCTGAAGATCTAAGAATATGAAGATATCTCAAAACATTCATTTTTATCAGTGACGAGACAGAACTTGGATTTTTCCCAAAATTCATTTTTTCCTCATCCACTTTCCCCACTCGTGTTTTATTCGACATTTCATTATTTCTAAAATGGAAGTTGCACTCCTATGCGGGTTTTCGAGAAATTTATTGGTCACTTGATTATTTTTGATTAAATATTTAAATTATTGATGTTTTTTTTTCGAGTTTTGCTTTTGCCGAATCATGCATGTCTTGGTAGTGCTTCACCATCACATTTTTGTTTTATGCACATTAGTTGTCTGCAGTAAAGGAGCAAGATATTTTCTCGTTTCTTCATACTATTTGTAGCAAAGAATAGAAAATAGTATAAAAATTGGAGAGGGAAAAGGTTTTTCTGACGTTTAGGGACAGAGTACAGTTGCGAGCATTTTAGTTGGAACTGATTTAGTTGCAATTTCAGAATCGAACAACGACAGCTATAATTAGCAGAAGTTGGCTGAAAAATGGCAGAAGAAGAGAGAAGAATGACCAGACAGGGACGAGATGGACTACAAACCCAATGGGCATGAGGCTGCACAGGGACAGGCAAAATGAGGCTCATTACGGTTGGCCGAGAATTTGATCACTAAAATAAGGGGAAGAGGAGTCACATTTCATCATTTCACTATACACCAAACCCCACTACTTTAACTGTCCATTCCTTTTGAATTTCTGCATGTCGTGTTTCTATTTTCAAAAATTTGGAAATCCATCTAATCTTGGGCATATTTTTCTTTAGAAATGCGTCAAATTCAAAAGCTTTTGCGCATTTTTCCCCGCATCCTTAAAATAAATTTTATTCTCAACGACATCAACTTCTAGAGAATTTGCTATATTTCTTAAAGTTCTGTCAATAATTGAACTCCCCATTTCCCAGTTCGAATTACTCATTTGTCAATTGTCAATTCCAAATTCACTTCTTCTTCTCCTAGTGTTTTCTCCTCACCTTTTATATGCGCATTTTTCTCCATGCAAATGTGAATCGAGTGAGGAATGAGAGGGGAACGTGGATATTGAGACACAGAAAGGCAAAAGGACAGTTGGATAGAGTAGGACTGACAGACTGGCTGCTAAAACTGCATTTGGGAGAGACAAAAGCCAATTTAAAGTCCCCATCTTCATTCGCTTCTTTATTCGCAAAGAACAACATTAAAATGGCGTAGAGTTGCCAGTCACAAAGAAGAGTGTCTATCTCCATTTTTGCATCTAAAATATCTCCAACTTATTCAGGGCTAATTTCGAAGTAGCCCTATATAATTCATATTCATCAAGCAGCCTTCTTTATATTATTTTAGAAAGTTCACAGAGTTCAAAACTTGTGAGAGAATATTAAACAGTGGAAGAAAGAAAGGCTATTTTTGGAAAAAAAAAGGTTTGAGAATCTTGTAGATTTTCCAAAATTCCATCTCTGAGATTTTCGAACTACATAACTTTTCCAATATTCCTTTTCCAGTCAACTATCATACCCCTTCTTTGAAATTTTCTTTCAAACAAACTGACATAGGGATGCGATTTCTAATTGTTCAGTGCAGAATAATAATAATAACATGTTGGCAAAGAAAGAGGAGAAAGGGGAAGATGACGGCTTTGCGTGATGTTCGGAATGGACACCGTAGCGGGCATATGATATTGACTATGAGCGAGGAAAGGGGAAGGAAGGACATTTCGACAATTCTGACAACTGCTGTATAGAACATGAGTGCGCACTCTTATTTCCATTCTTTAATTCCATAGTTTTCATGATTTCTTCTATCATCTTCAAAAAGGAAAATTCTAACCTTTTAAGCCGGAGCAAAAATAGGGTTTTTTGTACGAGTTACCCTCAAGATCTTATAAAATTCATCCACTTTTTTCTAGTGATTTTTATAAAAGTTGACGATCATTAAAAATGAGAATGAATTTTACAAACAATCCTAAAATGACTATTTTCGATACCATCTTTCCCTTTCTGAGTTTCTAATTAGAGAGATTGGGTCAAAGATAGGAAGGACTCGAATGAACCTAATGACAGATACTTGCTTTCGGATAAGCCACTGCACAGGTGCAGCACTCTTTACAGCCCTCTCTCAAAATCCCGGTAAAGGCCTAAATGAGTCTAATCAAGCCATGGATACAATGCCTTTATTCAGGTAAAAGCTGTAAGCGGCTTATTTTCTTGGTACGAAAAACATCTTTCATTCTGATTACTTTTTCGGCAAAGAAATAATGGTGACTTTTTCTAATGGGGAATACGGTAACTCGAATTCAACCAGAATCTTGCAATTTGCAAAAATTCACAGGAAATATTTTAGTTTTCTCGTTTCATTCTTGGAAGATGGATATCCATTTTTCTCGTAGCACTTTGAACGGGATTATTAATGTGAAAATTATGCGGTGAGAGGAGGATTTGGGAAATTAGCTATTATTTTGAGTGGAGTGGATAAAGTGGGGATTGATAATGGAGATAGCAATCAGTTTTGAGACTGAGTTTCGATTTTCAGATTCATTTGAAAACTGCAAGTTTCGGTTAATTACTTCTATCTAAGTATAAGGAATTCAGAAAGTCTGTTTCAGCTTCAGCTTCTTCACTTTGTGCTCTTCTAATTTGTCTTCTTGGTTAATGAAATGACTAATGGGAAAAAGCGGGGTGAATTGATGCACAAAGCAGGGGGCAAGTTAAGTTAGACGAGATTGAAAGTGAGGCGGGAGCGCTTTGGCAAGGCATTTCCATTCCAGATTGAATGTGGATTCAGTTCTTGATTATGCTGCAGCTCACTTTGTTCATTTTCTCATTTACTCGGCCATTCCATTTTGCTCACGATTTTAATGCCATCAGTCAAAGTAGAGGGTGGGCAAGACTTTGTCTTTGCCTTTTGAAATTTGAAAATGTAAATCCTGGCTTGTTCCCGAGAAGAATATTCTATTTGCGTTCAGCTCCAAACTCAAGGTTCCAACTGAAATGGCTTAGTTATGTTGGCTGATGTAATGAGTTTGCGAATGAGAAAGAATGAAGATTTTCGAATTTGCCAACTCATAAAAGTAAAGATTACGTTTACTTGGAGAAAATGAGATATCCCCTTCTGGCTTATTTGCTCGTCATTTCTTCGACTACTTTGTTTTTGCTCCCGAAAATTGTTTTCCTCCAAATTTCATTCCTGCATTTTGCAGTTTTATTCCTTTATTTTGTATCTTCTAAAGAGCTTCACAACCATCAAACTAACTATTCATTTTATTGCTTTGGCTACCGTATTTAATTCACAGGAGTTTTTTTCGGCTAAATAGAAAATCTAGTTGGGAAAAGGAAAAAATTAGACAAAGGGCGTGAATTTGGTATTCGACTTTTTTCAGGATTTCTTAGGCTCTAGAAACATTTGGTTGCTGCACAAAATTTTCTCATGCTCTCTCCAATAATGAAAGATATAGGCAAAGAAAACCGTCTGGGATAATTCTGTTTTTCTTTGGGTAAGTCTCCAACATTTTTGATAGAAGCACATCCATCAAGACGCTTGTCTTTGATGACTGAAAGAAAGCGAAGGGAAGTGGAAAAAGCTGTTACAATTCGAAGCCCATTGGAAAAAACAACTGCAAATTGGTAGAATGGGCAAATGGGATGAGGAAAGGGAAGACATTTCACTCAAATTGGCTTGACAATCACGCAGAATCTCGTCAATCCCCACTATAGACACTTCAAATTCGCGAATTCAGCCGACTACGGTAACTCGCTGCATTTCGAGTTGACATCTTTCTTTTCTTGAGACTTTCTCGCGGTATTTTGCAATTTATTGGGCCCTTTTCCCGCGTAAGCTTTTCCCATGTTAGCCCCTTAAGTGGAAATTTGAAGAAAGTCGAAATGAAATAGCTCGTCAAGTCTTTTGAAGGCAGCCCTGTTGTCAGAAGGCACTTGGTAAGGAAGAAGGAGTGAGAAGAGGCAAGGACCAAGGCCCCGATAGATTGAAATTGCCAGAGCCAGGAGGCTGGTATTAAGTTTCTGTTTTGCAGGCGAATTTAGTAGGGGAGAATGAAGGAAGGAAAGTAGATATCACACACAAAGTCTTGAAATTTGAATTTGAAGTCGAATGAACTTGAACTTTAGATCCATTCCAAAAATTCAACCTCTTTATTCATCTTTCTTGTGCTATTTTCTTGAAAATGCATTTACAACGAGTTTAGGGGGGGTTTTTTTTTTAGATAATTACTCTAAAAACGTTGTGAAAGTTACCGTATTTTGCCAAGTATTCTAGAGTTTGCACTTTTCTTCGCTCTGAATTTCAGTGCCTCTTTCTCTTTCCCCTAACTTCTTGGTTTTTTCAAGCTTCTCCTCTTCTGCTATTGGCTGGAAAACTTTGAGAGCAGCAGCACTTGTCTATTGGCTATCCGCCCAAAAGTTTGCCGTTAGGAAGAAGAGAGGGGGAAGGCAAGAGAATAGAGTTAGAGGGAGGGGAGGGACTACAGAATAATGCTGCTTGAATGCTTGAGGACTGATAACTTAAGCCAAAATAAGGGATATTTTCATCTAAAACTAATTGAAAGCGATAAATTTAAGCCTCTTATTTCGGAGAATTCATTTGTAGGCTTAGAACACTTCCATTTATCTGTCGAATTTCTTTTGAGCAGTATTTTCTGGCTTTTTTTGCTGAAAAAGTCGCTCTTTTCAGAAAAAGAAATGTTGGATTCGATGAAAAACCTGACCTTTTTCGCAATTTCCAGTTTTTCAAAGATTTTCTAAAAGAACAAGGATGAAAGTGATTGGTGCATAGGAGCTTCACATTTTCTTAGCCATCTGCCTTTCTTCTGTCTTCAGGCTGTGCATTTTCCTCGCTTTCCATTTTAGGACTCAAAAAGTGGTTGAATCAGGGCTTGTGAAATGGGGACTAAGGAAGAGTCAGGCACACAGGGCACGAAATGAGTAAATGCTAGTCTTCCCCTTTTGGCTTGTCTAATTTCAAATCTCAAGTAGGGCCCTAAGGCCGGCTGCTGCAGTTTTCTCCGAATTTCCATTTTCGCTGCAAAACTGCACAGATTGCGTTGACAAATGGCAGATTTGAGTAGGACATGATGACTTGTTGTTGCAAAAATCTGCCTAATCCACTGACCTAATTCCGTCATATTCTGCACTTGATTTAGATGCAGATGGCCCTATAATTGACAAGAAAATTGATATACTTTCAATGTTTATACTTTTCTAAGAATTTCTCCTGGTTTGGATCATAAAATTTGAAGAACCAATTTTGATTTCATTTTTTATCCCAGAAATTTTATTATCAGTTTAAATCTCGATTGGAAATGAGAAACTCTTAAAGTGTACTTTTATTAAAAATTGTTCAAAATCCAAATTATTTCCTCGTCTCATTGACCTTCTGATCATCAAAATCCGAATATTTGTCCTAATGACTCTGAAATTGCGCGTCTATTTTTATGTTTTTATTACCACATCCATTTCTTTTCCCTCTGATATTCTCAATGAATGTGACCTCTCATCTCATGCATCCTCCTCCTTCCCGTATATGTACAGTGTCATTCTTCCTCCTGCAGCTTACTTTCTCCATTTCCCCACCTGTCCGTCCGGCGGTCAGAGCATCCAGGCCAGCACTTTAGAGCAGAGCATTTCTATTAGTTTTTCGACTCCGCCTCTCGCTTCTCTCCTCCACTTTCTCCTCTCTTTTTTTGGTTTGGTTTGGCCCCGCCCCTCGCCTTCCCTTATTTGCTACTTCGAGCCTCAGGCAACTACTCTCCCCACTCCTTTCGTCTCTCCACACTCACGCAAAACTGCTTTCACCATACTTTTCATTTCACTTTTCTACTGTGGTTTTGGCATTTTGAAATTTTCTCTTAAGAAGAACTTTGAATTCATTCATTTTAGGATTTAAAGATAAACTTCACTAAAAACTTTATTTCTCCTATAAACTTCACACTAATCTTGGATTTTAACACAAGTCCTTATTTCGAGTTTCAAAATACTTCCCTTTCCCTCCTTTGAAATTTGAAATATTACAATGAGTTTTATGCGATATCTCCACTTTACTCACTTAGCACTGCAAAATATTCTAATTGAGCAGTTTTTCTCTGCTCATTCTCCTTGGAGATGTATGTCGCTTTCGGAAGAATATCCTCCCGAATTTTCACTTTTCCTAGTTTCATATGGAAGGACATTCAAATGTGACGAGTGCTATTGCATAACTCTCATTTATTTGGCTTTTTGGAAGGTTCACTCATTTTTTTATCATTATTATTTTGCCTGAAAAGTTATTGAACTTTCCAATATTTCTTATTGCATAACTCTCCTTCATTTATTCTTTTCTGGAAAATTCATCCATTTTTTTTATTAAAATTCATTCATTTTAGTCCGATTCTGCTTGTGTCGTGAAAATGAACCAGCTTCTCGCTGCCGCTGCAGCGATGTCTGCCGGGAAGCAACGCGAGTTCGCACCGGATTTCTTCCTTTCTCTTGTCAAGTAAGTCTTCACTTTTTTTTTTGTAAATTTTTATCTAATAAGTTCTTGGTTTTCTCCATATCATTTTTATTAGGAACTATGAAAACATTATTATTCAAGTTAAAACAAATTCTGAATTTATTATAAAATTGAATTAAATGATGAAAGCTCATCAATTCCCTTCAGTTCGCTAGCAGTCCGTCCGGAAAGCCCTCCTGCAGAAGTGAACGAAGCAGAAGCTGATGGCAGCGACACACCTCCCGATGATTCGTCCGTGTCTTCGGGCGATGGCCCTACGGCTGCGAAGCGGAAGCGCAAACCTGACGGTTAGTAATTTATCACTAAATTATCATATGAGAAATACCAATTTGCGCTTTTCTCCAAGTTAAATGATTTTTTATTGACCATATTAAAATCTGATTTTTTTTCCAACTTCCATCACGAAAAACACTGAATTTGGTAGTCATTAAAATTTTTACAAATCCACCTCCTAGCACCTTACCCGAAAATTTTGCAAGTCGTCCATTTCACTCCTCTGTCGCTTATTTTGCATTTCAATTGCCCCAGGCCATCTCTCTACCCTCTTTATTCACCAATTTTCCCTCTGCCTGTTGTCTGTACCCATAGTTGGCCATTTCAAAAACTCCACTCATATCGTGCCGAAATTGAGAGATGAGAGAAAGAAGCAAGCGGAATAAGTTGAAAAGACGAGGAGAATTTGAGAGAGCACAGAGAGACGAAAGACGCAAACGACGGCAGATGGCAGTGGAGAGAAATGGGAAATAAAGAGGGGAAGAGAAAAAGTCACTGAAATTGAACCGAAGGAAGGACTGATCATGCTTCCTAAGCTTGTGGGATGAACTAGAGCACACTTGTATCACTTTAAAATCAGGGATTCGAATTTAAAATTAGAACTCCTAGCTCAAAAATTTGAGCTCTGACTCTGAATTTTTGTCTAATTCTGAAATTCTGAACATCTTTTCCCACACGTATGCTGCTGCACCCCCATACATTGACACAGCGATATCAACGTGTTTCATTATTTTAGTTTTCCGCTCGCTTTTTGCACAATTTTTATTTTTCACCAGCTATTTTCTGTTAGCTATAGCAGCTACTTGAATACAGTAACTTCGGGAAAAGAATACTTATAACACAATTAAGAAGAGGAAGTATTCAAGTAGAAAATGGTAAAAATTAAAGAGTATGTGCGTTTGCCTGAATGAATGAAAGAAGTAGGGGATTGCATAACCTAAGAGTGACCTCAGAGGCCGGAGTCGAGCAGAGAGGCAGAGGAGAAAGCCATCTGCTGCCATGATTCCTTTCTGCAATGCACTGGGAGATTTTCAAGTACCCACCCAAATTCCCCGGTCCTATAAAGTGATCCATTTAAATTTACAGGACTAGTCGAAAGTTCGAAATGTTTCTGAATTTACATTTTTACAAAGAAAAAATATCCTAGACTTGTTCTTGAGGTAATTTTTGAGCTGCGGAAAAACCCCAAAAACTTATTAAGCTGCGAAAAAGTAGATGAAACTTCAAATAAAATAGTCTTTGTTGACTTACTGTCGGCGTTTTTATACTTCCCCCATTCAGTCCGACTTTTTCTCGTTTATCAATGATTCGGAACGCTCTCTCTGTTGACTGACTATTCAATATCCGCTTTTTGCCCCTAGAAGGATGGTGGCTATTTGAGGATATTGCCTCTTATACCGCATGTCGTCCTACCAGCCAAGGGTTTGTCCCTTATTCAATCGAACCAACCCCAATATTGCATGGCCTGCAGCCCTACAGCCTGTGCCTGTGTGGCTTTGAACTCTGCCGCCCTTTCCTCTCTTCATATATCCTCTGTTCATCTTCGGAGATTGTCAAGTGAAAGAGTGCAAAAAACGAGATCCCCCTATTTGCTTTCTTCATTGCCCTTCTTCATATGCACATCTCACAAAGGCAAAACGTCGAAAAACTGACGGACAAATGGGAAAGTGAAAAATTGATGAAATGAAGTAAAGTCTGAAAAGTGGATTTCAGTGAAAGACATCGTGAGACTAGTCGAAAATGATAGGAAATTGTTGAGTGCTGAAGATGGAGCTCAACAAACTGAAGAAGACTTGCAGAACAATGGAATCGAAAATTTACCGGTAAAATACTAATTAGAATAATTAAATGGAAGGCTAATAATTATAGATCGAAAATGAAAATGGAGACACCCAAGAGCAGAGGATAATAATCAACCAAGAGCCCGAAGACAAATCCCAAGTGGCAGCGGATAGTTCTACAGTAAGTCGAACCCTCTAAACTTTTTCCATAACTCATTCGATACAGTACCCCGCTCTGTTGAAAAAGTAGGTAGGCGGAGTTTGAATGAAGGCAGCGAAATTTGGACGCTCGTCAATTCAGAGTTGTGACATGAAAAGAAGAATGAGTGCAGCAATAAGAAAGTGAGAAAGGCGCGCGCAGACCCAATGCTCATAAATTTAATTAGAGGCTTGGTATGCTTGTGTTTGGGCAAGAAGATGGAGAACGAAAACCAAAACTGAATTCTGAATTCGACTGATGAAATCATACAATTTACAAGTCTGCATTATTATCTTCCAGAATGAGGAATCTGTTTCTCCACGACCTCCCAGCGCTGTATGCTACTCTCCTCATTCAGCGTCGTCGCCGTCGTTGCAACAGAGCCCTTCACTTCCAGGAAGCTGGCCGACTAAACGAGGTAAATCAGATGTTTTCGATGAGTATTACCCAAAATTAGCTTTAGAAGGGAAATTATCGTGTCCAACTCCCGGCTGTGACGGAAGTGGTCATCAGACTGGACTCTACACACATCATCGAAGCTTATCCGGATGTCCAAGACGACCCGATAAAGCCGTCATTCAAAGTAAGTTTTTTTCCGATTTTCAACGGCAATATTCTCCTCTACCTTTCGACCTTGACGAATTTGTCTCGTCTGTATTGATTAGAGGTTCTGCTGCTGCAGCACGGTGCGATGGACATTCATCATTGTGTGTAGTCGCCGGACAAAAAAGCGGCGGCAAATTTGTGAGAGGAGAGGGGCAACAACTTGCTGCAAGCAGTCGGAGAGAGAGGGAGGCAATGCATTCATAGAGAGATTGTCGAACAAATGAAATATGACTTTTTCAAGTCGCGCGACTAACTCCCGAGATCCAATCTCCGCAGTTGAAAATTCATAATATCCGAATGAGAACGGGGAATTTTAGTGTTGGCACTCAAACAAGACACCGTGCTTCGATGCTCGACTCCGGGATGCACTGGAAAGGGACACGTCAATAACAATCGAACAAGTCACAGGAGCCTTTCGGGATGTCCGATAGCTCATCAGGAGAAGTTGGCACGAAGAGGGTTGAAGGTAGCGCAGTCTTTGGGACGAATAATTGATAGTTGAAATACAGAGAACCGCCCCTTCGAACCGACCCCCAACACAGCCAAATGCGACGACTCCAGCGATGAAGATCAGCCACGACGCGCCACGACACATCGACGAAACGCCGTTGGATTTGACGCTGAGGAGCATGGAACAACTCAACTCGACTGCGGCCTTGCACAGCAATCTGTCAAGTCTGCTGCCTGCTCAGGCAATGGAAATGCTCGCCCAACTCGCCGGATTGACTACACAGAACAAGCAGATGGAGCATAGTGAACCAGCGAAAGAGATCACCGAGGTCAGTTTCACGACAATAGATCAAGAAGGATGATGATGATCTTCTTTCAGATCGATGGCAAGATCTCCCCAGTGGCGTGTTCATCCCAGTCTTCCCCTCCTCCCTCGTCTCCTTCCTCTGCAAAGGAATCCACAAACAGTGCCACTTCAGCAGTCGTTCCACTCCGTCCCCCAATCTCGGTTCCAGCAACTTCAGCCCCAACCTCTCTCCCTCTGCCCACTTCCCACCTTCGTCCCGATTTGGTCAACTCCCTCCCAATCCCATTTTCCCCTCACCAGTTCTTCAACCAACAGCAGCAACTGCTAACTCAACTTTTCCTCGCGCAACTTCAAAACCAAGGTGCGCTAGTTTGAATGTTTTTAATGGTTTCGTTTGAATATGTGTGAGCAGCACGGTCCAAGTCCTTTTGACCTGCCAAGTTTGGTCTTACTCTCCTTTTCCTATTACCTACAGTGCAAACAGATGTTGCCATTTGGAGTGTTGAGAAAGGAGATCAGGTCTTTTGTCCAAAGCTACTGTAGCAACAGGAAATTCCCATTTGGGGAAGTGGATTTGAAAATGCAGCTTTTCGAGACTCGCTTTCAACTTTCACTGTTGTGAAATTACATGCGCATTACAAACCCTTTTCGAGTCTCGCTTTTTCACAGTCATTCGGGGACTTTGCCTCGACACCTGCCCTGCGACTGACAGGCAGACAAGCAGACAAGCAGGCAAGGAGACAAGACACACCGTACCATCTGCTTGCTGCGCGTCCTCATTTACCGAAAAAGGTTTTGATTGTCGAGAGAGACAGCGACTTGAAGAGGCACAAAAGACACAGACAAATCGAATGAAAGAGGTAAAAACGATCCAAAAGTACTGCCGGGGAAAGTTGCGCGCAAGAACTCTCCTTTATTCCTTCTTTTCAAGGAAAACAAGAGAAAGTAAGGGTCGCTGAGAAAAAGGAAAGAACACCTGCGCGGAAGGGAGGCCCATGAACATATACACGGGCAAAAAATGGGTAATGACCATTAGCTGAAGAAAGAACGAAGAATGAAGAGTTTTTGAATGGCGATAAAAACTCGCAATGATGAACACTTTGAAAAAGGGAGTTGTGAAATGATGGAATTGGCTAGGGAAATATAGAAAACGAGGAAAAGGTCTGTGTTGCTCACATAAAATTTACTTTTATTGGAAATTCTAGGCTATTTATCTTACCTATCATTTTAGTTCCACTTATCTTATCCTACATTTGAACCTCATTTCAAGATAAGTTGGAATAAAATGGTATAGTTTATCCGTCTATCATGTCGTATTGTAAAGTATCTTGGGTTTTGTAAATAATTTGACTTTGGGAAACATTCCATTATTGATTGAATCGTTCATGTATCTCGCTTGATGCAAATTGTCATCTCCTCTATGCTTTCACAACTTTCAGTTCATCTCATTTTTCTCGCATTTATATCAATTAGTCCATCATAACGTGTCTCCAATCACCTATGAGCATAATCATTTCCGCAATTATTATTTATTGAAATTTTTTTTTATTATTGGCAATCAGCTTTAACCCCCAATAGGTCTCTTGATGTTTGTTCTGAAAATTTTGAAAATGAATAAAAATATTTCGGTGTTTATGATCGTTTTTTCTGCAAACAAAGTTATGTGATTATTCCCCCTAAACTTTAAATAATTCTTAAAAGTTTTTTTTACGTAGTCATTCAAAATAAGTAGGTTAGACATGATAGTTTTATATATATATTTTTTTTTCTTCAAATTACTGATTTCCGAACACTTTCATCTATATTGTGAAGTCCAGCTTGGATTATTAGTGGACTTGCAGGCTCTGCAGCCAGTAGTCAGAAATCTCGCTGTACAGTGAAATGCACAAGTTAGCACCGCGGACAGTCATGCAGTCAGTCGGAGAAGAGCAACTGCAGCAGCAGCAGCAGAAGAATCGTGTGTTTGGTCAGCTGGACTGACTGATGTAAGCTGCGCATCGCTTCATTTTCCCCTCAGGGCTATTTCCAATATTAGTGACACCCCGACTCTCAGCACATATGGTCATCCACTTAATTCAATAATACCACCGAGGAAAAATTGAGAAAGAAAATTCAATGATGATGATGAAGGGATTTGTGCAAATTCACCCAATAAGTTCTCTAAATTCGAAATTAATTTATATCTGAGAAAATTAATTTGTGATTCTCAAGACCTACTTAAATTACTTCAACACAGTGAATAAGTATAAATATAACATAAAGATATTGCGTGATAACTTTGAATTCAGCGATATACTTTACTGAACTTTGATGAGTGGAATTCATAAAAGTTGTTCCGTTATCTTCGAATTGATGAAAGTTCTTAACGAACTTGCATTCATCAAACTTTCAATTGCACAATATTCACACAAGATTCTTGAGTGAATCAAAATCCATGCGAAATGTTATACAAACTATTAAGGGATACAAGACGTATGCTAACAGAGATACATTAGTCAAACAAATGTGTGGCAAAAGACAGTACGCTATCATTATCAAGAAAATTGGCTTCGAGGCACTTTCTCAAGTGCTCTGCGCCACTCACTTCTCGCCGATTTTTTCATATTTCGTCTATGGGTTTTCGCTATGTTTGCTTGTTGTCATGACATCTCCATTTCTCATTCTTTCTATTGATTATCTCTGATTACATTTCTCGACACTGGCATCATTGTTGTATTTTCAGATTAGTTATTCCTCCATCATTTTCCCTTATTTCTAATCAATTATGTCATTTGTGATTTTTTTTCAATTTTATGCAGTTCAAACTCATTCACCGGTTTCATCTAAAATTGCCTTGGCTTTCAAGAAGTCATAGCTTCTTTCAAATTTATTTTTGCTATTTTCAGTGATCCACTCATTGAAGCATGAATTTACTAGCGAATGCCTTCAGCGCAATCAAACCGAGGTAAGACTTCTCTCAGTTCTGAAAATGTAGATAAATTTCAAAGACTGGATGACCTTGGTACGGATCGACTGAACTACTATTACTCAACCATCGTGCTCGTTTCCTGTTCCATTATGATCTCGGCTCTCGAATTCGTGGGCCATCCTCTGCAATGCTGGACCCCAAAGCATTTCATCCATGCGTGGGAACAGTATGCGGAGAATTATTGCTTTGTAAATGATTCCTTCCTAAAACTTGCTATCTTTTCAAAATATTTCAGGTCTACAATACTTACTGGTCAAGCCCGAAGAAGGACTTGCCCACGTCAATTGAACAGCGGTAAGTTGATCAGAAATTTTTTATCATTGATTTCTTTAAAGAATTTCACAGCAGCTGATCTACTATCAATGGGCCCCTTTCATCATGGCCCTGGAAGCAGCGTTCTTCTACATTCCAGCCATTATCTGGGGCAAATTGAGTACAAGCTCTGGCATCAATGTCACGAAGCTCGTGGAGATAGCACAGAAGGCCGAATCAGAGTCATTGGAAGAACGATCGAAGCACGTGGATGTGATATGCAAGCACATTACAAATCACTCACGGCCGAGAATCGTCATGGAAAGGACGTATTTCGGATGCAAGTGCAGGAAGGTTGATAAACTTCGAAGAATTATATTCAGTCATGGAACGGCGTTGAAGAAGTAGGTCATTTTGTAATTTATATGATTATTTCCTCTAAAGGAAGTCTCAGATCTTGTAGTTTCGACACGTCACTTTGAAGGGTTTCGACGAAAATAGAAATTTTCAGCAGCTACATTCTGACGAAGTTCATCTTTATGATCAACCTGATTGGGCAGTTCTTCATGACGAATAAGTTCCTCGGTCAAAACGACTCGAAGTGGGGCGTCAGAATGCTGAACGATCTCGTTTCCGGAAACAACTGGGAGGAGACGGGAAATTTCCCGCGAATTGCCCTTTGTGATTTCCAAGTTCGAATTCTTGGGAATTTACAGCGATACTCGATCCAATGTGTTCTTGTGATGAATCTGTGAGTTTTAGGTGTCTGGATTTTTGAAACTTTGTTTTTAGATTCAACGAGAAGATCTTCCTCTTTCTCTATTGGTGGTTCGCAATCGTTCTATGCATTTCAGCTCTGGACACTTACAAATTGATCAAAAACATTTGGTCGCCCGAGCCTCGAATTGAGTTCATCAGAGAGTAAACTTTATATTGACATTTATCAATGAAGATCCACTTTGAGATTTCTTCAAAGCACAGCTCAAATGAGTTTGAACGAGAAGCTTCATGAGAATAGGAATGCCAGTTTTCGAGAGCTGCTCCAAGACTTTGTCGAAAATCGAATGAATCCTGATACTATCATGGTTAGCTCGAATTTTTATCATCGATCTCTCAAGATAAGTCCAGGTCTTGAAAATGATCAACGGACACACTAGTGAAATTGTGTGTTGTGAAGTCGTGGCGAAACTTTGGAACGAATACTTGAAGAATATCGAAGATGGCGTGATTACACTGAAGAAGGATCAGCCAGAAGAATCTGAAGGTGCTCCGCTTGTAATGCCGACTTGATTGGATTCGGCTTTGTTGTTAGATTTTTCAATTTAGAATTTCTTGCCATTTTTATCGCATTTGCAAATAAAATGTTGTAGAGCATTGTTTATTTATTGGGCCAAAAACAATTCAACAATGGAAAGACAATGAGAAATGCGGTCGCAGGTATTGAATTTTGAAAAAATCAACAAACAAAACATAACATCACTGATTCTCCTTATTCTCTGCCGCTTCAGACTCGCTTTTGATGATGTTCCCGGCAGCGCCTTCCATCTCCTTCTCAGGCAGCATGTTGGCCCGTTTGAGCAGCGACACGATGTCCACTGGCCGATTGTCGCCGAAGTGAGTCAGAGAAATCAATTCTTCGTCCGTTTTGTCTGTCTGCAAACACTAGGATTTTTGAAATCATCATATTTTAGGGCCCGTTCATACTTAGTTGCAGTTGCATGCAACTTGCAACTCGCTCAAAATAGCGCGGAAAATGAAGAGAGAATGAATGGACAAAATTGCATGCAACTTGCTGCAATTTGGCCACTCTCCGCGTTTCTCATACTATTTCGCCGAGTTGCACGCAAATTGCAAGTTGCATGCAACTAAGTATGAACGGGCCCTTACTCTGATGCTACGTTTTTTCTTCGATTTCAGTAATTTTACCCCTTTTTATAGATCATCTTCATGGAAATCACCTTTTGATCCAAGAAAGTCCACAACGCGAGCGTCTGCAGATAGTAAGGGTGATCTAATCCAAAGCAAACTTCGAAGATATTCATTGCATCGAATGCATAGGAAATCGCCTGAACGTTGAAATTTCTATGAAAAATTATCGAAAAACGACTGACTTCTTCTCTATTTCCCTTTTCAATCAGAGACTTGATTATGTGCAGGAGTTGATAACCAACATGTCTGTCGGCACGGGGGAAGCATCTAGAAATTGTTGTCTTGTGAAATTTTGAAGAATTAAGAATTTTTTTTTATCAACATGAATTATCCAAATACTACAAATTTTCTTGTCAATTCACCTCTTGTAGTTAGTGTAGATCTCCTTGTGCATGCTGGTCAAATTGTTCATGGTCAAAGTGCCAGTAACATGGAAAAGCGCAGTTCTCAAGCGGGAAACATAGACGTTTGTTGGGTGCAGAACCTCCTCTGCCTGCCTCAGCTTATCGGATATCTAAAAATTTTGTATCTCTTACAATTTAAAAAAATTGAAAAGGATTTTATGAAGGAATAGAGTAATTGGATAGGGGTTATTTTGGTATCGAGTTCTTTCGATTCATTCATTCATTCATTTATTTTGGGAAATTTTAAGTCATTCATATTTGGGAATTTTTCAACTCAGGTATTATTTCTAATCTAAAACTTTGATAGAAAACCTCTTTCGGTAGCCGCTCCTAAAACCTGATTATTTACGGTAAAAAAGACATTTTTGGTAATTGATTTCAAAACTAACGACTTCTGCCGGGCATTGTGGGTCGAATGCAGCAGGCAGCGATCTCATTAGTTCCTGTGCTTCTTTGACTTTTCCCTCTTCGATGACTGCCTTGCACTTGGGACATTGAATGTAGCAGGGCTCTTCGGTTTCGGAAGTCATCTAAAGTTTTCCTCAACTTCTTCAATAGAGATCACTGCGGTGTTCTTTCGCAAATTTGAAACTTTGAAAATTCAGGATAAGATTTTTAGGCTTGAAATTCTGATATCTGGTTTCTTGAAGTTGGAATTGAAATTTCGAGAACCCCTTGATCATGATAAAGCTTACCAACGGTTCATCACAAGCGGGATTGGAGCACTTTATGGCAGTCAAATAGTCATCCTCCTTGTCGCTGCATCTAGTGCATTCGCAATGGAAGTACCATCTGACTTTGAGATCCCTTCTTCTGACGAACTTGCTCCTGCCCACGTCGATGTAACTGATGAAGGCCTGCGTCACATCAGAGGCGTCGACACCTGGCACGAGGGGTCGAAGACAGACTCGGTAGCCGTCGAATACCATTGAGCAGGTGGGGCGGCAGGAGTGGTTGTATTTTGAAATGCCTAAACGTTGAGATTTCTGAAAAGTTCATACAATTTAGAGGCGCAATAGTTTTGGTAAAGAGGGGAATTTTGAGCAGCTTGCCAAAACTGTTGATTTTTCAGGGATAAAAAATCGAAATCCAATTACCCAAATCCAAAGCCATCCCAACTTCCGTCCCGGCATTCGTATGGATCGAATGCGAATTGATCGTGGCTTTGCAGAAAATATCGAAGAATTTTTCTTTATCGATCATTTCCTCTTTCCGGAAAATCTCCATTTTCTTGTATACTTTCTCGAAATGCTCCATTTTATTTTCGTCTTTCCTAAAAATAGCTTTTGAAAAGTGAAATGTGATAATTTTTGATACCTGATATCTTCCTTGTGATCAACTAGAGAAGACCAGGGCCTTTCTCTCTGCCAGTTGTATTTGTCTCCGTTCAGATCGATGAAAATGAGCCGATCGATGATTTTCGATAGGAACAGGACTTCCGTTAGGGGAAGATTGGGGAAACTCTAAAAAAAACTATGTAAAAAGTCAAATATTGAAAAATCTGACAGCCTTCAGCCTCCTGCATTCCGGTCGATGAATTTTCCACCCCAACCTTTGACAATCCTTGCTGCAGTATCTGACAAAATTGCACCTGAAGGTCAGAAATAACTATTTTCGGCAGGAAGATTGCACAAACCCAGAGCATTTCAGTAGTTTCTCTCCTTGTACTGGTGCTCTCATGCAATGCGAACAGAACTGGTCGGCTTTCGGATTGATGACTTGGGTGGCGAAGGGGTGCTCGAAAATCTGAAAAATACAGGTTAGTTTCGACGAAAAATGAATCTTCTATAATTTTTCCCAAAAAACTTCCGCCGCAAGAAATATCTCCTAAAAGTGTTCATTTCCCCCCAAAAATGTTCACTTTAGTAAAAAATGTTTAAAAAAGTTAACAAACCTTGATCCTAGAGTGAATAGAAGAGATTTCATCCTCCTTTTTTGGGATGTTATCGGTAGAAGGAGTCATTTTCTTGGCAAATCAGAATATAGCTGCTTTGTCGAATTGTTGGTGCAACAGCCTCGCCCCGCTCAATTGCGTTTTGCTTCCAGACTCCACTTTCCGCCTGTGTGTAATATTTGTCTAGGAGTTCTCTGTGTACGTCTTTTTCTTTTCTTCTCGCGATTTCTTTGATTCTTTCTTTATCTTCTTTTATCTCATCCACCAGTTTGAGTGCTTCATTCCTATGACTAAATGCCAAGAGCAAGTTAGAAAACACAGGAAGAAAATAACTAGAAATGAAAACTATCATACATTTTTGCCATTTTCAAGATTCTCCTCAAAGACCCAAATTTGTTTTTCAGCATTTATTGAGAATCGTTCGCAAAGCGGAGGGATCGATTTAAGGGCGTTCGTCTCTCGATAAGAATGCGTATTGACTGGCAGTCTGCCTATTCTGCTTCTGCTCGATTGCTCAGCTCGAGGAGTTCTCTTTCTGCTGACCTCCACTCGCACTTCCATTCGGACCTGCTTCCGTCTTCGCCAAATCAGTTGAGTCTTCAGTCGAGAGGGCTTTGCCTTCAAAAATCAATAACTCGTAAAAAGTTGAATATTTTTGTCGTTTCAATAAGCACTGTCTCATGTTTATCAACAATCAGTACAGATCAAATCAGGTCACGCGAAAGGGGGAAGAAATGTAAAATCGCTAACCGTAATCCTAAGCCGATTTTTGGTTTTCTATTTTTCTCAAAATTTAATTATCAATTCCATTTGCACGAAATAAAAACAGCATTAATATGACGCGTTTCCGCTAATTATCGAAACTAGCCGGATCAAAAATTTCAGAAAGACTCCAGGTCGGGTTTTCAGTGGTTTTCTGACTGTATTCTGCCTGAAAATCATCATTCTGGGCTTTTCCGGGATTGTGCACTTTTTGGAAAACGCACTCTGAGAGAGCCGAATTTTCGAAAATGGTCACGACACACCTCCAAAAATCACCTGCATAATCAATGAAGAGGAAATAGTGCATGAAAAGATACAGAAAATACCGAGTAAGTGACCCAAAGATCCATTTGCCAAATTCTTTATCCTTCTCATTCAGCTCTCAATGCTCGTCTTCCATGAATAGTCATTTTTCTTTTCTTCAATTATTTTTAGCTTCAATTTATATATTTCCCACACGGAATCTCAGCTTGATATGTCATTTAAATAGGGTTACATTCACTTCTAAATCATTGCTTTAAAGAGAAAAATTCGGTTTACTTTTTCAATATTCATTTCCCTCAAATTGTCATATTCCGATTTAAGTTAAAGGTCGATCTTTTTCGAACTTCAGACAGCTCTGCTTTTAATATTCATTAAAATGAAAACTTCTTACTCTTTTTCTCTTGAACTTGTCTCATTTGAATGCGAGATGGCATTCGAAATTGAGCAGATTATTGTTCAACCAATTAAAACCCCCTTTATTTGCCAAAATTATTAATTTTATATTATGATAAGAATTCTTCTCGCAAAATATTCGATATCGCTATTCTCTTATCAATTCTCCTTCAATCTAAGTTTGCCTTCTTGTTCCTAATGACTTGTTAATGACCGATAAATTTCGACAATATAAACGATGCACGAATTCTAATATGCGTAGTGCGCATTGCGCAATTTAAAATAGTCGGCAAAGTTATTCTTTGAATCGATGAAATATCGTCTATTCTTTTTCAAGCAACGCGCGCTAATTTTCATATATCAAATTTTCTTCACTTTTATTTTGTCTCAAGTTATTGATCATTGACTTGATTATTGATTTTTTACTCATTTACGCATGAATGCAGACTTTATTTCCTAAATCAGTACAAATTTTTATCTAAAAATTAAAGAATAAAAATGGTGTATATCGGCATTGATCTGGGTACGACATATTCGTGTGTTTCTATCATCGAGGATGGCAAACCTGTTGCAATCATTAGTGAAGATGGTAAATGGAAAGTTTATTATTCGAAAATACATCACTTTCAAGATAATTCAATATTTTTTTATTGAATATCGATTATAAGATTGTTGGATAAGAAATTTTTATGAATGATTCTTCATTTGGGTTTTATCATATTCAGGAAAGCCTACGATACCTTCAGTAGTTGCATATTGTGAACCAGAAATTCTCGTTGGGAATCCTGGCCTAATGTGCAACACAGATGTGACGAATATTCTATACGGTTAGAAGGAATAAGATCATAAAAATAAAGAATTATTGAAGATTCAAAAAGACTAATTGGCTGGAAATTCTTGCATGATTTGCCGAACGCTGAAAGTCGACAATTATGGACTTTTAACGTTGATACGAGAAATGTAAAATTGTTAGAATTAATTTTAGAGTGATATATTTAGAGTAAAGCTGGTTATGTCTTGAACAAAGGAACTGCTAATGAGAAGTTTCTTAAACCTGAAGAAGTTTCGGCGGAAATTTTGAAGAAATTGAAAGCAAATGTTGAGGTCAGGCTTGTAGAAAATCTATTTTAAAAACAATTTGATGCAGAAATATCTCTCAACGAAAGTGACCGGCGCAGTTGTCACAGTGCCTGCTTTATTTCAAGAAAATCAAATTGTTGCCACGAAGAGAGCCGTTGAATTGGCTGGACTCGAATTGAAATATTTACTGGAAGAGCCCATTTCGGCTGCAATCGCCTACAATCACAAAAAGAAATTCGAGAATTCGAAAATTTTGATCTTCGATTTCGGAGGAGGTTGATTTGTAGTATTTTAATGAGAAATTATAGAAACTTTTCAGGTACTCTTGACATAAGTATCGCTGAGATTAAAGACAAAAATCTCGAAGTAAAGGCTGTTGGCGGAGATACTCAATTAGGTGAAATAGATCAATAGAAGTTTTAAACATATCATTAACTTAGGCGGGCAGGATTTTGATGGAAAAATAATGAAATATTCCATTGATGAGTTCGCTAAATCGTCGTCGAACTATGATATTGTTAATAAGCCAAAACTGATAAAACGACTTCGCGCTGCTTGTAAAGAAGGAAAGGAAGCTCTTTCTTTCAATCTTTCATCATACAATATCCATGTAAACTAATGATCGGAATTTTCATATCATAGTTTATTTCTAGATCGACATAAACGATGAGTTAGATCTAAACGTTGCCATGACCTCGAATAAATTAAACGAACTATGTAACGAGTTGTACAACAAGGCCATGCATCAGGTGGACAATGTACTGAATACAGCACAATTAAAAGCATCACAAATCGATCATGTGGTATATTTATAATTACTTTTGATTATTTCCTGCATCCTTATTTATTTTTTTAGATTTTGGTTGGGGGAATGACCAGAATTCCTTTTCTACAGCAAAAACTAGCAGAAAAATTCGGAAAGAATAAATTAAAATTCGATATAAACCCAGACGAAGCCGTTGCTTACGGAGCAGCAATTGTTGCTAATGCCATTGAAGTATGAAGATTTTTTAAAAGGAAATAATTAAATATTTAGAAAGAGAATGCATTGCCTTTGATTAGCATTTCTATGAATGAGTTAAGACAGGAGTTTGATAATTCTTTAAAAGTCGATAGAAATATATCGTTTAATAATGGAAACAAAATTCTATTCTATTGTAAGTAAAATATTATAAAGGATAATGAAGTCGTTTTACTTGAAGTTTTTAGTGGATTATAAGACTGATAATGATAGTTATGAAGGAAGAATTTGTCTGTTTGACTCTCAGAATTATTCTGTCGAAAATATTGCAAAGTTTAATAGAAATTATTTTACCTATCAAGGAGCAACTACACAGAATAGAGTAAATTCTTATGTTCGTTACTTGAAATAATTTCTTAGAATTTAGATTTTTGGAATTGACGGATATAAAAAGGAATTTGAAATATATGACTTGAATACTGGACAAATTTCAAGAGGTCTGTTCAACAAATCCATGAATGATCGAGTCAAGGAATTTTACAGGCCCAGATCCTCCTGAATGGCGTAATGATGCATCTGTAGTTTATTTCAAAGACAAATTGTATTATGTGGGTGGATACGATTTTGAAACATGGAAAAATACGAATCGAGTTGATGTAAGAGGATCTAATGAAAATCCATAAAATAATTCATTCAGGTTTTAATAGATGGAAAATGGCAAACAGGACCTGCTTTTCCTCTTCCAATTAGTTCTGTTAGAGCAATAACATGCGATGAGATTTTATACGGTCACATTATAGCATTTTCATTATTGTAATTATGGATATTCAGTTATCGATGGATGGAATAGTGGAAATATATTTCTATTATCAGATGATGAACGGGAATGGATTGAAATTGGAGAGATTCCAGAAAGACGACACTTTTTCGGAGTTGTATCACTAAATGGGAAAATTTACATAGCTGGAGGACGGAAGTCGTTAATTTTGTATGATAAATAATGCATTATTATATATTTAGTAGTAGTGATGTATTAAAATCCTGTCTGTGTTTCGACCCTTCAGCTCCAATTGACAGTCGAATTTCTCCAATCGCTGATATGAACTATGGAAGATATGAACATTCGCTCATTGTCACTAACGGAAAATTGTATGCAATTGGAGGGTGGGTTGAGATTTTGCATATCTTTATGAAATATTTGTTACTTTAGATTTCAAAAACTTGAATGTGACAATTTTTGTAATTCAATCGAGGAATACGATCCACAAACAAATAAATGGCGAGAAGTCGGAAAAATAGCATAAAATAAAGCTTGGCTATAATAATCTCAGATTTCATATAGAAGTTCTATTCAATAAAATGTAAAATAATAATGTAATTTCAATGCACATGATACAGACAACTCTCGAAGACATCCAAAAGTGATGAGGGAAAATTGTAACTGAAATAAATGTTCTTTTTAATCAGAGTTGCACAAACTAAATTTCGAACTGTCTGGAAGTTCAAGTTCGATCTTTTTCGAACTTCAGACAGCCCTGATCTGTCATTTGCTCTCCATTATTTGCGACAATGTCATTATCGGAAAGTTTAATTGTTTCAACTTCGGTCGAATAAATTCAAGAAAAGCAATAAATAATTGATAGTATATTGAAAATTGGTCAACTTATGTTAACACACCCCTCAAAAATGTTCACTCCGGAGTGAGTTATTCCGGAAAGTACGGTAATTAGTGGCCATTTTCGAAAGTTCGACTCTCTCAGAATGTGTTTTCCAAAAAGTGCACAATCCCGGAAAAGCCCAGAATGATGATTTTCGGGCAGAATAGTCAGAAACCACTAAAACCAGACCTGGGTCTTTCTGAAATTTTTGATCCGGCTAGTTTCGATGATTAGCGGGACCACGTCATATTAATGCTGTTTTTATTTCGTGCAAATGGAGTGCACAGGCTAATAGCGTTGTTTTTGATTGTTACTGAATATGATATTGTGGATAAGAAAAAAGCGATAGGAATTAAAAATTTAGATCAAAACTTATTTTCTCTATATTGTATTGTAAAAAATTCTATAATCAGAGAAATTCGAATAAAATGGAAACTTCCGCTTTTGTTGGGCTTACATATTTTATGTGCGAACTCGACAGTCTCCCTGGCAGAGGGGAACAGCTGCGCGCTCACTTCGCCCATGCCCATCTTCTTCTCGCCCTGCTCGGCAGTCTTCGCCGTCTTTGCCTCTCGCTCCACGCTTCGGGATCGGGACCGACTGTACTGTAGAAATGAAAAAAAGATATTTTTGAGAATTTGCAAAATGCAGACAATTACTATATGTTGTGAGCCTAAATGACGCGCGCGTTTTTCTACTACATGACGGAAGAGGATGTGTGCTTTAGTTTAGGGTAAGGTGGGATAGTATGGGAAAAGATATGGCAGAATCTCCCGTCATATAGAAAAAAGGGTCATATAGTAATATTACGCACGACATCCCGTCATTACGATATATAGCAGTTGTCGAAAATGTACAATTCTTGAAAGAAAAAACATTATTTTTCGAGTTGTGTACTTTTGTGTTTTTCCATTTTCCTTCATCGTGATATTCTTGCTTTTCGGGATCAAACAATCGGACTTACTCTTTCAACGGACCGCACTCTTCGCAGCACTGTCTTCGAGACTTGAGGCAGCATTCGAGCAGGTTAGGTAATGAAATGAAATTTTCATTCATTCGAAAAGTCAATTTTTATGAAATTCAAATTTCTCATTTCATTCTCATTAACTCTTATACATAATTTTCCCTAAAAGTCATTTTGAAATAAATCTATTCCATTAGAATAGTCGATTCGGATGCGTAGAACACGAATCTGAAATCCGTTTTAGAAAAAATATGGTAAACTCAGGAAAACCTCAAGAAGTTGAACAAATTTTCCGACAGGGAAGTAATCTATAGGCAGTGACCGTCAGCCCTTTCTTTTCACTAGATATAGATGCTGACAATTTTGGCTTCTCCAAGATTACTTAGTTACTAATCAGTATTTTGCTGATACCCAGAAGGGGTTTCTACAATTCAGCTCTAAAAATCAGCCAACTTAACGAACCCCTGTTCCGCACCCTTTGTTAACATTTTGATTTTTCCTGACAATCACTCTTAAATTCGAAGATGATCATACAAATTCTGTGATTAGAAAATGGTATATTTTTGTAGAAATTGATTACTTTGTCGTAATACGCTATGTAATCTTAGAGTTCAAATTTCAATTATTTTCTCAATAAAAATTTTAATTCAAAATGGCATTATGTAGACAACTATGATAACATATCACATGCAAGCATAAGAGTAGGCAGTCAAATGTTCAGCAATTGTTACAAATACAAAATCTAATGGTATAAATGTAAATAGCTGTTGTAAATTCTTCATATATTCACAAAATGGACGATAATAAAATTTAAGGAAGGAGTTTTGTGAAAAAGTGAGGATTTCGTTAAAAAAAATTGTAACGAACGTTGCCATAATCATGTGTAATTCTGTCAGAACGAAATGTGTAAATCTAAAATATTAGTACCTCATTGGTAATGCTTACTATCATTTTCAATCAATACCATTGGAAGCCAAAATCACGTATTAGTCATTTCAAACTGAGATATCTCTATAATGAATGTTTTCCTATTTCAAATATTTATTCGAGTTGTAGTTATAATTTCAGATTAAAATTATACGTTTGGGTTTATTTCCTCTGTCATTCTTATATCAATTTATAGTTATTTATGAAAACAATCTCTTAGCCTTGTTCTCACTAGGTGGGGTTGGCTACCCTCAGTCCGTGACGGGAAAGTCGATCTATCCTAGTCACACAGAACTAGTGGCCCGTCCTGAAGACAGTATTGTTGTGTGCAACAGTCGAGGGATTCTAGTAAATTTTTCGTGGTTTTACTCGCTACCAACATTTCTTAAACTCTTTGGTTTGGGTGAGGAGCGGGAGGCGAGCTTGGGCCCTAGCTGCAGGCAGTAACACACAACCACTGCGCTAGACCACTATATTTTTAATTGATTCAAATAATAGTACACATTTCTTTTCAGTTTTCAAATAGTTTTCACAATGTCGCTGAAAATATTACTACTCATACTGTGCAAATTTTTAACCGCATATTCTGATAAAGAAACGACAATTCACAATATTGCAACAGGTAATGCTATTTAGTTAATGTTTCTAAAAATATAATGATGGAAATGATTCAAGTTAAAGATATTAATTCGACAATTTTTAGAATTATCCAAGGAGTTCATTCACTTGGGTAGCTCAGCCGATTCATTGCTAAAAGAAAACTACGATGTGATTCGAAGAGTTTTCTGGATCTCGAATAACATGTTCAGTACAAATGAACAGAAATTGCAAGAGATAAAAGCCTTGATGTTGCCAGTGATGAAGAAGGAACTCGGCGTCAAAGCATATGGTTTAACAGACGACCAAATTTTCGTAAGTATTTAGGAATTCATCTGTGAAAGACTTTATTTTTTCAATTTTAGTCACCTCAAATACCATCTTATACGAAACTATTCGAGATGAATATGAAGTGGAGTTTTCGTTTGATTAAACCGGACATTCCAAAGGAGGTTTGAATATAGAAAAATGATGTAATTTTGGATTATTTTAGGTCTGTGAAATAGAGTACCAGATTAAACAGCTGAAAGTTTCGCAAGACATGCTCGAATTGGATAAAGAATACGTCCTCAACAAGTTGAAACGGATGCTCAGGAAATTTTCTGAATCTTCACTAACTCGCTACATTCAATTGAAACATGAAGTAGAGAAGAGAACAACAGAACCTACAATGTTAGAGGAAACGACTACGCCAGAATCAGAATCAGAATCAGAATCATCTCAAACAACTAGTGTAAGTAAAGGAACAAGATAATCATGGTGGAATACGAGAATGAAAATATTTTTTACCGAAACTTGAATTACCGAGTGTCATGATATGGAGGAGAAGAATCTCGAGTGTTTCCTTACTATCTCTAAGCCCTACACAATATCTTTGTGTTATATTCCCTCAAAGATTATGTCATTCATAGGGAAATGAGCAATAGCTATCAATCAATGAAATGTTCTAAATTTCAGCCAAAACAGCTCATCTATCGCGACAAGATGATCAATTGTAAGTTGATCTTTTCATAATTGAAATGAAATTTCATATTTCAGTCTGGGTCGAGAATTTCCTCAACGAGAATAATAACGTCCCCTCGTCCAGGGCGGATTTCTGGAACAACGACAACAGAATTGTCTACTTCGAGCAGAAGCCAGACGATATCAAGCTGAAAATGCTCAAAGACAATTACTTCAATGCGTTGAAAGCCACTTCGGATACAATCTTGTCGAATGAGGAGTTGGAAAATAAATGGGTGAGTTAGAGTGATATCAATCAGGTTTCATTAATTTTCGCAATATAAAAAATCCTATTTAGAAGGAGGCTAGGAAATCGAAAGAAGATTACATCAAATTCGTCAACCAACGAATGAAACGATTCAATCAAAAGGAAGTTCCTAATAGCGTAGGTTAATGAAGATATATATATTTTTTTTAATTTACATTCTAGGTTCGCGAAATAAACAAAGCCATAATGGAGTTGCGAATTTCGAGAAAATTCTACGAGACCTTCTCGACGGAAGAGGCTGCTCGATTGTTCAAAAAAGCAGTCGATCCTTATTCCGACAAGGACCTCTTGATGTGGGACTCCTTGTTCCCCAGTGCTATCGTAAGTTATGATTTTTAGAGCCAATGATTTGAAAAAGTGAATATTGGAATTTACTTTGCATTATGGAACAGGAAAAAAATAATCTTTTTCCTCATCTTCGAAATGCTTACTACAAAGTTAGAAGAAAGATTTATTACAATAACAAGGGAAGTTTCTCTTCAAAAATAAGTAAATAATCTAAATTTAGTACACGGACCGAGACACTCCATTTGGAAAGCGAACTCAAATTATCTTCAATAGCGCCAAAGTCTACCATCAACGACACGCGACTTGGACGCCCAAATTCACGAATGCAGTGAATTCGAAGA
Source organism: Diploscapter coronatus (assembly GCA_964036155.1). Classification (NCBI taxonomy): domain Eukaryota; kingdom Metazoa; phylum Nematoda; class Chromadorea; order Rhabditida; family Rhabditidae; genus Diploscapter; species Diploscapter coronatus. Next base: position 39,893,909 of record OZ038422.1, on the reverse strand, counting down.
GGAAGATGGAGTGCGATGACACGAAGACGGTCGATGAAATCATGAATGGAATCAAAGATTTGTCCATCCAGACTGAGGAGGCTAGGCTAAATAAGAAGAAGTCTCCACAAGAAGTCGAGGAATTCTGGGTATACATTCTAATTTCAAGCAATGTTTGACATTGAGAAACCATACCCAACATTACATACGACGTACGCAAAATAACGCAGGCAAATTAGCTCGCTCTCTTACGAAACATTCTTTCACACATAACATATGGTCTCCAATTGGAAAGTTATTTCAAAGGCTAAGCCTCGAATAATTTATAGTTAAAGATATAGATTTAAAAGGTTACAATTTTAAAAATTAAACTTATATTTCAGGAAAAAGTGAAACCCAATGAACGAAAACTGGTTGAAAAATGTCAAGCTCAAATCAAAAAAATAAAAAATATTGGACAGAGAGTAAAAAAATCGAATTTTCGAAAATAAAAATATGATATTTTGATTCAGCTATATCAATTGTACCAAGACATTGAAGATCTACGACTGAGCAAGGCGTTCTATTGGGCGAATTTCGAAAAGAAACTCAAAATGTACACAGACGCTGCGGCGAAGTACACTGATGAAGAAGTCATAACATTCTGGAATACTTTGTAATTAAATAAATTTATTTGTAAATAAAGATTTTATGAGAATAGTGCTGTTCGATTAACCTCTTATATATAATTTCATAAGGAAAAGCGCCTGAAAAATCATTTTAAAAGAAATCTGTTCCATTAGAATAGTCAATTCGGGTGCGTAGAACAGTCCGTTTTCAAAAAGAATATGGTAAGCTCAGGGAAATTAGGGAAAGTTTTAAAAATTTCACGTACCTCTTTTCTTCTAATTGTAAGTCAAAATATTAGCATTATCGTAATTTAACACGCATTTGCAGATTTTTTTTTTCACATCCCAATCAGTAAATCGATATCACAGCGTGAAAGAGCGGTATCGAATTGTATAGTAGGTACCGATCAGTTATGAAAACAGATAAAGCAAAAAAAAATTGGCGATAATCGAAAGGGTTATCAGCTATGGACATTCTTGAATCAAGACAAAGGGGTGGGGCTTGGCGGTCCCTATCATTAGGATCAAACTTCGTGTCGATTATATAGACTGTTCATTCAAATGAGATCGTAAGTTCAAATTTACGTTTACTTAAACATTCTTGCATTGATATTTCGAATTAAGAAAAATGAAGATTAATAGTGGAAAAATGATGAAATAAATTTAACAAGTATTGAAAGGTGTTGAACTGAAACTAAATAGATCGATCCCATGAAAATGGCTCATCATCAATCTGGCATTGAAAAAGAGACTGACTGAGAAGAAAATACAGCGACTATTTCAGTGAAACATCAAGAAAATAAGAAAAATATTCTAATATTGATGCTGTTGATGAACACTATTATATTTTGAATACGTTCAACAAATGTTCACAAGAAATCGATTGACTATTTCTGGTATATATTTTGAAATTTTACTTCGAAATTGCTATAAAAAATAAATATTGAATTTGGTTACAGAATTTTAAAAATAAAATACTTTAAAGAATATTTATTTCAGCTACAATTATCCCTCATCACTTTTGGATGTCTTCGAGAGTTGTCTGTACCATGTGCATTGAAATTAAATTATTTTACATTTTATTGAATAAAATTACAATATGAAATCTGAGATTATTATAATCAAGCTTTATTTTATGTTACTTTTCCCACTTCTCGCCATTTATTTGTTTGTGGATCGTATTCCTCGATTGAATTACAGAAATTTTCACGTCTCCTTTTTTGAAATCTAAATTAACAAATATTTCGTGTAAAAATATGCAAAATCTCAGCTCACCCTCCGATTGCATACAATTTATCATTGGCAGCAACTAGGGAATAATCCTCTCTTGCATAATTCGTATCAGCGATTCGAGAAATTCGACTATCAACCGAAGCTGAGGGGTCGAAACACAGACAGGATTCTTTTAATAATACTCCATAACCATTCCTAAATATGTAATGATACATTATTTATCATACAGTATTAACGACTTCCATCCTCCCGTTATGTAAATCTTTCCATTTAGCGATGCAACTCCGAATGAACTTCGTTTTTCGGGAATCTCTCCAACTTCAATCCATTCCCGTTCATCGTCTGATAATCGATATATCTTTCTACTATCATAACCGTCAATAACTGAATATCCAATTACAATAATGAATATGTTATAATGTAACCGTATAAAATTCCATCGCATGTTATTATTCGAACATCACTGATTAAAAGAGGAAAAGCAGGCCCTGTTTGCCATTTTCCATCTATTAAAACCTGAATGAATTATTTTATGAACTCTCATTCGATCTTCTTACATCAACTCGATTCGTATTTCTCCATCTTTTAGGACCCTTTCCACCCAAATAATACAATTTGTCTTTGTAATAAGCCACAGATGCATCTCCACGCCATTCAGGAAGATCTGGCCCTACAAAGAATGCAATAAAATTAAACCAATATATTGGCCTTTGTAATGTTACCTCTAGTGATTTGTCGAGTATTCAAGTCATATATTTCAAGCGATTTGCTACAAAATCCAATTGCGAAAATCTAAAATTTACAAAATTGGCAATGCCAAATAAAATAATCTACCTTATCTTTTATAGTTGCTACTTCATATGGTTCTAGATATTTAGTAAATCTCGCAATCTGCTCAACAGAATTAGTATGCGAATCAAACAGACAAATTCTTCCTTCGCTAAAATCGTCTTTTTCATAAGGCACTAAATATGAAAATTAATTCTCGCTCATACAAGAACTATTTTCCTACGATAGAATAAAATGTCCTTTCGAGTGCCATCGGCAGATATCTCTTGATTATTCGCATCATTCGATTGTTAGTCCAGGCCAATTGTCCCAGGTCCTTGAATTCGGGATATTCGCAGATCAGCAGTATCATTTCGACTGGTAGATTGGCTAACATCTTTATCAAAAGACCTAAACAATCAGCATAGTATTATTTAAAAGTGGAAATAGTAAAAGGGTATCGATTGAATGAGAAAGTCTGCGATTCATGATTTAGAAGCGAATGTAACCCTGTTTTAATGGCATATCAAGCTGAAATTTCGTGTCGGAAATATACAATTGAAGCTGAAAAATAAATAAAAAAAGAAAAATGACCATTCATGGAAGACGAGCATTGAGAACTGAATGAAAAGGGTAAAGAATTTGGTAAATGGATTTTTGGGCCACTCTATTTTCTATATCTTTTCATGCACTATTTCCTCTTCATTGATTATACAGGTGATTTTGGAGGTGTATCGTGATCACGTCAGAAAAAGCCTTTGGGTTAAAGTTATCTTTACATTTATCATCGTAGTCTAGCAAGTCCGAATGACGTAGAATTGAACGGGATCTACACTGCTGTTCATAATTATAAGACCCCTACGACTTTTTTCCGAAAACACTTGAAATCCCTTATTTTCCATAGTTAAGACGTGGTTAAAACGATGCCGTATGTTTGAAGCACTGTTGTACTACAGCAACGCGATTTCAGGCAATGAATCAAGACAATAAATAAGTGTAGTTGGATGACCTTACAGGACCTATAAGATTTTATAGGATATTTCTATCCATTTTTGTAGAATAAACTGTTTTCGAAAGTCTTTTATAGCAAAAGTTTTCTTTGCATCTTCTGTCAGGTGTCATTTTTTATTATTTATTAGGAAACTAGAAAACTAGCAAATAAAGATCTGAAAGCAGTACTATTGGTAACTTTCCCCCTTCAAACACCACGTTTTTGCAAGGGGACGAAACTCGGGACTCTAAATATAAATACTATTTTCAATCCTAAAAGCTAATCTAAATTTATGAATACTAATTTTAATTTTTAATGTAAGAGTTAAAAGAGCTTTATTTTAAAAGAAAAGTTTTGGTTCTAAGGTCCTGAAGTCCGGAAAAGTCGGACCTAAGGTTCCAGTGATAGATAGAAGACGTTATGGTTGAAATACAAGTACATATAAATCAAAATTGACTAAAAATAAAGAGAAAAATCGATTATGAACGAAAATTTTTGCTATTTTTGATATTAAGGTTCCGGAATTTTGGCAAAAACGTTGCTGACTACCTGGATCGCACACGTGCATGCATCTAGTCTCAAGTAGTCGGTCATTCACAATACTTATCTTGTTCTTTCTATTTTTAACAAGATTTCAAGATTGCTTATATTTTTCCAGTAAATCATTAGTGAACTTTCTTTTATTCTTTTTCGCAATAATTTAGGAAGGAAGTACCCTTCAAATTCCGAATGTCTCAAAAACCTATCTAGATCGACGATAAATCTAATAAAATGGTTCTGTGCCAGAAATCAGGCCGTAATTTGTGTCTGTCTGTTTCCACACAGTTTGAAGTTTGCCAAAATGTGTTCATTTCGAGCAGCGTATTTTTGCGATTCTTTTGACTAGAAACTTCTTAACTGTTAGAGGCTCACTATATCTAATTCACTCTCCTTCTATAATCTCTCCGCCTTTCCCCCTACTATCTCCTTTTCCCGCCAGTGCCGCCTAGCGACACTGTTCATTCCCCTCTGCATCTTTTCACTCTTTTTCTAGTCTTTTCTCGTCCTTGTTTCATCGATTTCATCCTTCGGCCAATTTGAAAAGAAGCTTCATTTCAGGGATTCACTCGATCAAAAATGGATGATTTGTCTGGAGAGACTGCTGCAAGTCAGGTGAATCGAATTTATCACTTTCGAATTGAAATAGAATTATTTGATGAGCTTCTTTCAGGCTGAGACGAGCGACAATTGGTCGGACAAGCAGAGTGGCGAGGAGCTGAGTGCCTGTCTGAAGGGAACGCACTGGAGCAGACTGCCCGTCGAGATGCAGATCGAGATCCTCAAACAGGTACTTTCAAGTCACATTAAAACTAAATTGAAAATCTTTTATTTTGGAAGAAAAATAAAAGAGAAATTATTTCAAACAGTTTTCAGAAATTCTTTTATAATCCACAACGAACTGGGGGATTTTCAGAAGAACCTGGACCATAGCGACAAGCTGAACCTGCTGTGTGCGTATCCTGAGCTGCTCTCGGTCATCAGCAAGTCCTATCCGCACGACAATTCCAATGCTGCCGATGGAGGAGAAGGCACCGAGGCCGAGCCGCCTAACACCTACATCGACTATGTAAGTTTTCTTGAAGGTTAGAATTTAATTTAGAGCCATTGTCTCAAGACTTGGGATGAAATTATTCTTATTCTTTGACTTTCCTAGTCTCAATATTTAAAGATCAATCAGTTTTCTAAAAAATAAGTATTCATTCTTGTCCAAATCATCTTGATTCGTCATGCATTATTGCATATGCTTCTTTATTAAATTGACTTGAAATATTTTTTTAGATAAATAGAAAATCTAGAGGCATTGACAGACGAAGAAGGAGGAAAGCGAAATGGGCTAACATTTAAATTCCGATTTCCCAAAATGACCAATTTCGACAACGCATCTCTAATAATTAATTGAATGGAGATGCCTTGGATATCTTTCCATTTAATTTTCCCTTCACAATTCGATGTCTGACTATTTCGAATTATGCAGGTTTTATTTCAGGCGTCGGAGAAAAAGATGTTCAGCGTTGAGATATTCGGCCCTGTCTGCTCGAGACAGCCTCACAGGATTTTTGGCGTGGAGCACAATCGAGTCGTGTTTAGGGTATGTCAATTGCATTGATTTCATTGTCTTGCTCAATTGCTAAAAGTTGCAATTCTATCGTAAATGTCGCTTATATTTCCATCGAATGGCGTCAATTTTCTCGGCACCAATGCTCAGAGCGAAAGAAAAGGGGAAAGAAAGGAACATTCGTGTTGCGCAAAGTGCCGTTAACTTGCACACTTCGTATGCAAATAATTCTTTCACCGCGTGCTTACAATAGTGCAGTAAAGTTGTTAGGTTTATGATTAAATTAAAAAGAAAACAATCGATAATTATGCTTCGTTTAAGAATCTGAACTCTGGGAGCAAGCACGCAGCCATTCTGCTAGACGCACTGGAATCGACTTCGACCACGACCCAAAACCTCGATTTCGACGCGAACGAAGTCGACTTCCAAATGGTGCTCGCCTTCATTAAGGTTAGCATTTATTTCGAAGCAAAACAATTTGTAATCCCAAAATTTTCAAAAGAAATATAAGAAAAATAATGTAAATTTCAAGCATTTCAATTGATAGCTTTTTCTCACTTGCGAACCATCTTTATTTATTCAGAAAATTAAATAGGTTCATACTTTCAACTTTAATTGATTTATTCGTAAGATTCTCTTTGTGCAAGCGAGTATAATCTTGAGTCGAAAAAATCAAGTTGAGTAAAGTATTAATCTAATTATTTCTTGAAATTTCAATTAAATTTAGTTGATACGAACGTGTTAAGGTGCTGAAACCGAGCTGTCTGGAACTCGACTTCGATAACGAGAGATGGAGTACTTTGAACGAAGTCGTTGAGGCCTTCCCTACTCTCTCCGAGGTCTATTTCTTTTATTACCTTTTACCTTAACATGAATGAAAAAGTCTAAATTTTAGAGAAGTTTCTCAATCCAATATTCAGATATTCAAATTTTATTCTTACTATTCAAATTCCATCTTTCTGCTCTTAAATGAGAATATATTTCCAGAGAAATTTTTAAAATAGAAATTATTACGCTCTTTTGGTTCAGAACGAATGGACGTATTTCAGTTGAACAAGCTGACTGTGTTTGGTCTCGTGCAAGCAGACGGCGATTCGCTGCTCAGTCACTTTTCCAAATTCCCTCCTTCCCTCTCCTTCTACAACAAGTACTTCCTCCACGATTGGCACGTTATCAAATTCCTCAGGGTAGGGTAAATCAATTCGTTTTATTTTGAAAGAAAAAACTCGATTTTTATCCAATTCTTTCGATTTTATTATAAATTCTACAAACTTGGAATCTTCAATTATGAATTCCAAATGATAAAGATCCGCATTCCGACTTTTGTAAACTGGCTTGTCACTGATCATAAGCCATCCGATTATTACATACCTAGCAGAATTTTCAATCCCCATATCTGAATCGTACAAAAGTGAATTTAGTTTTCGTAATAAAACGAAAGTGTTTTCTAAAATTTGGCAAAGAGAAAGATCGTAAATTATTTCTTAAGACAATCAAATGAAAGGGAAAATGGTCTTGAATGAAACGAACATTTTGCACGCTTATATTCGATATATCAACAGTTTCAACTCATCTCCTTATTTCATAAATTCAGGCTCTGGTCTCGACGAAATTCGAAGAAGGAAGTCCTGCTGCGGTCGCTCTTAAACGAATCGTCAACTGGACATTCGAGACGACTTACATGTCAGAGACCGAGGAAGAGGAAGAGGAGGAAGAGGAGGAAGAGGAGGAAGAGGAGGAAGAGGAAGAGAAGGAAGAAAAGGAAGAAGAAGAGGAAGAGGCAACTACGAATCGCTGCAAACTGCTGTCTGAACTGGTCGCAGACATCATTCCTCGCGGCTCGGAGGTAATTATAGTCAGATTTTCGCGTTTTAGCCTGATATTAGTCCATCTTTTTCTAATTCTGAATAACCCTTTTCTGATAGAACATGTCTAATTTATTAAAAAATAATTTGAGACTTTTAGAGTCAGATTTGAAATTTTGCAAATCTGTTTAGAGCATTGATGAAATCTTTGACTTCATTATCTTACTTTCTAATTTGCAGATAAGGAATTTGGATTCGGAGACGGGCGCGGTCGAGCGTCGCATCTTCGAGCTGCATCTGGCTGTGGGCGACGAGCAGCACGTCATCTACGTCAAGGAAGAGGTCGACCATTACCAAGAATTTATACTAATCCAGGTCGAGTGTTCTTAAACGAATTAATACCCATACGTTATAGCCATTTCTTTGAAATTATAATGCTACAATTACTGATGCATGAGGCTAGTAATTTTTAAAATTAGAACACAAATTTTCTCCGAATTGAACTTAAAATCGTCTTTTAAAATTAAACTCGAACCCATTGACGAGTTCAAGTTCGAGTTTCAAAACCTCTGCTCAAAATCCATTGGAATTCTGAAGCCTTGATTAAAATTAACCTTGAATCTGAGAATTTGAAACAACGGAATTTCTTTTCAGCTGGCGAATCAGACTACGGATTTGCGCGAGGTGATAGATTCTCCGAACAGCTCCACCACCTCGGACATGGACGAACAGTTAGTCTTCACCTCTTTATCCCTGTCTGTTAATTCATCTTCTCATTTTAGAATATCCACCTCCGATGGCGATCCAGACCCGGACTTCTCGGATGAGGCAAGATCATTTACCATATTAAAAATACTTTCTTACTTCAAAAATATCCTTCACTAACTAACGATTTGGCAATCACTGTTAGCACTTTGAAAGTCTTCATTTTGAAATGCATTTCCAATCTATTTTTATGACGATCGACAGAAATCACCCTTAACAATGCATCTGAAAAAAGGAATATGATATTTTAAAGTGTTGTAGAGTTGTGCGTCCATTATTCTCTTTTCATCTTGTAAAACTGCCAGAATGCAATGTCAAAACTGCTAATTCCGAATCATCCTACTAGCATGCTTTTTCATTTGATTCGTTTTCTAATTTTCAAATTATATGCATAATGGTCAAACATAACACAACAAATTGTTATGAATTCAGGACGATGAGCTTATGGATGACGACCATTGAGCTAATCACTTCAACTGCACTCGATCATCTTCATTTCCTTCCTCCTCTTCACTAATTCAAACTCGTGCATATTCCTCAGTCAACAACAAGTATTATATTTGAAATTATTCATACCATTTTTCAAAAGGCCATACAGATATTCTCTTTCAAAACTGGTCATTTTATTCAATTTAGTCACTATTTATTATTTTCCACTTTTTTCTTCCAGGTTAATTTCCAATCATAGTCCTTTGAAAATCCTTTTCTTTCCTGTTAATTTTATTAACAGCTACAATCAGTCGTTATGACATTATATGGGTTTTTTTATCACTTGGTATCCAACTTCTTTTACCTCGTCTATTTGGTCGATTTCATTTATTACAGTTCAGTGTCCTTCTTTGCTTTACTTTATCGTTTCATAAACAGATGTTATTTGATATCAGTCTTTTTTGCTATTTTTAATTAGAATATGAGAAAGATACATTTCTCTTCTTCAAATCCGAAGTTAATAAGGGTCTTTTTCACATTACCTGAATTAGTTAAAATTTTCTTGACTTGTTAGTTTTATCATGCAGCTTACATCTTTGAATGAAAGCTAAGTATTGGTAGCGATGACATTCAAAGCCTTTAACTGTTCCTTAAGACTATAACTGCATCATCGCAATCAAAGGTGGTTTGAAATAAGTATCATGAAGCATCAAAATCAAAATTTGATTTAAGGAAGCTCATTCGAGGAATGAATTCTTATGTGAACATCTTGGTAATTTTTTGTTAGCTGAAAGAAAACGATGAATTTTTCATAAAATATACGGCATTCTAATTTCAAACTTTAATCACTTATAATAACCTTCTTAAACCCCCACTTACTCTACTTCCTGATCTCGAGTCAAGTATTACCCTATCGTACTTACAATTCTATGCTTCATCCAAATATGCTAATATCGAGATCGAGATCAAAAAATTTCCAGCATTTCCCTTCAATTCCCAGAAATTCCATCATTTCATCATGCACTGCCCGTCTCACATAACAAACGCTCAGATTTTTCATCAATACTACTCATTTCAGAAACACTCTCTGGAATAATTCATCGCATAAGGAATATTCGCGGTGGAAAACGTCCTAACGTCTGCGGGGATCAATAGTCAAATTTTAAAATTATTTACAAAACGATAATTTCTCGATAAAGATAGGACTTTTAGAATTTATATAGTTTAGTTTTCTTTAGGCTAGGATCAAATAATTTCATAATTGATAATTTTTATACTCATTGATAGTAAACGGATAAAAATAGTCCTTTTTGATATAGCTTATTCCGTATTGTATCAGAATCTTTCGAAGACTTAGTTGACAACAATCCTCATCGAGAACGAGTAGAAATAAAAAGAATGATAATTTTATAATAAATATTTATGCCTTTATTTCCGAAGAAAAGATTGCTTTATTAACTGTTCACAAGAAATCGACTAACTATTTCTGCTATATATTCTGAAACTCATTAATGGATTGAAATTACTATCAAATAAATATTAGATTTAGTTACAGAATTTCCGAAATAAAATATTTTAAAGAATATTTATTTCAGCTACAATTATCCCTCATCACTACTGGATGTCTTCGAGAGTTTTCTGTATCATGTGCATCGAATTAGGATGTACGAAATTGAATAAAGATACTTTTTATTGAAACCATATGAAAATTATGAACATTTAGATGTGTTGAAATTAAAGATTTCAGATATTAATTTTTCCGACTTCACGCCATTTATTCGTTTGTGGGTCGTATTCCTCGATTGAATTACAAACATTTTCAGATAGCTCTTGAAATCTAAGTTAACAAATATTTCGTATAAAGATATGCCAAATCTCAGCTCACCCTCCGATTGCATACAGTTTCCCGTTAGAGACAATGAGCGAATGACGATCTTACATGCTTTTGTTCTGTTCACAAACATATCTTTCTTTTCCGATTTTCAAAATCTTCTTCATGTGTCTCCTACTTTTCCTGGTCGACTTTATCTTTCATCCTGCATGTCATGTCACAAAAATCGATACTAGTAACTCATTAGCAAACAATCAACACCAGCGTACAGACCTCTGCATTCTTGTGCATGTGTCTGCATGTTCTATATGTTATACTGTTTATGCGTGTAGGCGCACCTGTCCAGCACAAATTCTCTCTGCTACCTTGTAAACCGGCTCGTTTCGTCTTTCTCGTTTACCGCAAACCCGATCTTCCCTTTTTACACATCACTTTGAATTGTATCGTGCTGGTTAGGTGATAGGTTGAGAAATAACAAAGGAATTTGAGAGAGGAAAAGAAGCAGACAGAAGTGACTGACCTGTTGGGAATGAAATTGATAGAAAAAGGCAGATCTTCTCATTTTCAGTTAACAGTGGGCATTGTTCTAATCACTGCGAAATCAGCTATTTTTTCTTTAAAGTCGTCCTGCATTTATGAATCATCGCGCAGAGAAGATTCATTTGAACCCGTCTGTTTCTCGATTTCTCACGCTATTTCTCTCTTCTTTCTGACTTCTAGAAATGACATGCAGTTTGATGATACCATTAGCCGCATTAGCTGGAATTAGTAAATGCCGCCCCTTCTTTATCTAAAATCGGTGACATTTGCAAAAAAAATATCAGTGACTTGAAAACAGCCTTTTTTTATCTTTAACCCTCTCTTACTCATCCATTCATCATAAAAATTAATCAATTTTGCCTTTGTCTCTATTTTTCATTAGTAACTTTGGAATTTCCAAGTTCGTTTCGTTGTTTATCCGAATGCACTCGTAATTGATTCGTTTTTATTTCGCTTTTTTCAATTTAATTCTGCGAAATTCCAGGAGAAGCGAGATGAAGGACCGACCCTCGGAAGAGTCGACTTCTGAAAAGTCGGGGAAATTGACGAGCGCGAGGGAATCCAGCCAGCCTTCTGAAGTCGAGGTGCTCATTCGAGATGGGGAAGTTGTTAGAGGTATGAATTTTCCCATTTAAAAAATAGGATAAAATTAAACAAAAAATAGGAATAAGAATAAAATTCCGCTTTGTCATTGATTCTGAATGTTCACAATAAAATAATAAAATAAAGGGAGTTTTCAGGAATTTCCCATCTGACCCAAAGTGTCGAAAGGACGCGTCTGGACACGGAAGGGGGCGTGCTCGTCGCCGAAGTCGACTCCCTCTCCCACAAAAGACATCGGATTTTGTTCGACAGAAACACCAATCTGTTCGAGTTTCAGCTCATGTAAGTCAGCTTTTTTCGTCATTTTGAGCATTTCATTAGACTTCTCTTTTTCAAAATTATTTAATCTCCAAACCATACAAGTTTAAGAAAAAAGTCGATTCGAATTTTCAGAGGCCAGGAAAATCACCACTCTGTTGTCTATCGCTTAGACGAGCTGCTTTGCGTGCAGAATGGATTCGTCAAGTTGAAGGGCGGCGTTCCACAGAATAACAAGGTAGAATATTTTCACTTTTATGATCAGATCCGTTATGAAATGAAGTTTTAAATGTGTGAGAACATGCAATTTAAAAAAAAAATCAAAAGCAACAAGTTAAATTTACGTTCTAAACTCTTTTTTAAAAGGGATTTTCATTCCTTTTTGTTTCAGATAAATACGACCATCAAGACTCTGTACTTCTACTTTGTCTACCGAAAGAACAAGCATTTGTGGCGAGTCCGAGAAATCGCCGCCATTTTCGACACCAACTCAGAGAGAGACTACTGGCTCAACATTCTCACTGCGACATTGACAAGTTTGTGATTTTATTAATTTTAGAAAAAAAAACAATATGGACTTTCAGAAATCAGAAGTCGTCCGAAGAACATAATCGTCTATATTAATCCGTTCGGCGGAAAGGGCAAGGCGAAGAAGATTTTCCAGGATAATGTAGGAATATACATGTTTTAATTTGAATAGTGGGAGGAAATAACTAGATAAATTTTCTAGAAAACTCTAATTCAATCTGAATTCAAAATTATTTTTTCGATTTCAGGTCGAACCATTTTTCCGCCTGACTCCCGGTCTGAAATACTCTGTGCTGATGACCGAACGCGCTAACCACGCTCGGGATCACATTTTGGAGATGGAAGCAGAAAAATGGTACCACTTGGATGGACTCGTGTCTGTGGGTGGGGACGGGTTGTTCAACGAATTGCTATCAGGTTGGGAATTTATAAAATAGCCAACTCTAGAGAATTTGAGAGTTTCTCAAAAACAGCGCGATATGAAATGAATAATGGATTATGAAAGACATTAGAATATTCAGAAGATTTTCTTTCGAGTATCACTTTACTTGGGTTTTGTTGCCATGTTTTACACATAAGGCCTAATCTTGCATGAAGCAACTGGATATGATTTGAGGAGCCTTGCTGAGAACTCAGCGGGATGCAGGCAGAGATGTGGATGATCCGAACAGCGATGGCCTCGTCACCCCCCACATTCGGTTCGGAATCATCGGCGCGGGATCGGCGAATTCAATCGTGTCCACTGTGCACGAGACTTCCGACTATCCGACTGCTGCCGTTCATATCGCAATTGGTAAGGAAACGTTTACCATCAAGCATTTTCAAAAAATGACAATGATTCATTAATTTTTGAATGAATGATAATGGATAAAATCAGTGTCCGAATTCATGAAACTCGAGGGATCGCCAATGGCTTCCTATAGGAACCTTCTTCCCGTCTAGAGGTTCTTATAGGAAGGGTTTCAAATTTTGTGGATTCAGGCACAGAATAGAATGATTCATATCTGGCTCTTGCAATTGTTCAGTAAGAATAAGAACACGTCTTTTCTTCTATTTCTAAAAATAAAATGTAAATTTTCCAGGTTCTGAATGCAACGTAGACGTGTGTACCGTGCACCAGGCCAACAAACTCATCCGCATTTCTGCCAACGCAATTTCCTACGGCTGGCTGGGAGATGTTCTCAGGGACTCGGAAACCTACCGATGCCTTGGCCCGGTCAGATACCAGTGGAGTGGTCAGTGAATTTTTCACTATTTTAAAAATTTCGCCTCCTTTATTTCATGTTTTTCTTCCAATGAGTTTTAAAAATGAAAATGTTTTATATTTCAGCCCTCCGAACCACAATCCGTCATCCGATTTACCGTGGCACAGTCAAATTCACCCTGTCTCACAAGGACACCAGCGATCCACAAACGAAGCTGCCGAAATGCATCGAGCCCTGCAAGGAGTGCGAGTCCAGAAAGACACAGTCATCGTAAGATTTTTGTCGTGATTTTCAAAAACTAGGCGACTTTTTCAGAGACTCCCCTCATCAGTACGATTATCATTGGCATGCCGAGTTCACTCACGTCATCTGCTGTGTCATCCCGACTGGTTAGTATTCAGAAATAGTAGTTTATTTTAAAAATTCGTTTTAAAATTCACGAATTTCCAGTGACTCCCTTCACTCCACACGGCCTGGCCCCATTCACAGGCATCGGCGATGGGACACTCGACTTGGCTATGGTCAGCCGAGTTTCGAGATGTCAGAACATTCAATTCATGAGACGGGCTGCGATGTACGGAGGAAGGGAGGTACGATACAAATGATCGAGTTTCCATCAATAAATCTGAGCAAGTCGTTTCCGATTCCTATTCTTCTTCTTCCAAGTCGTTTTATTTGATAGTTATTCAAAGTCTTTTTTCTTCTCTCTTCTGATCTAAATTAATCAAATTTAGGTAATGAATTATTTTTGTTTTCAGCTCTACAAACTGGACCGCACTCTGAACGTCTACCGGGTGGTCAAGTGGAGTTATCAGCCAGACGAGGGACAGCCCGACCCGGGTACTTGGAATCTGGACGGCGAAATCCTCGAGCAGACCTTCGAAGAGCCTCTCCAATTCGCCCTGCACCCGCAGTTGATCAGCTTCTTCGGCAGAGACGCAGCTCAGATCAAACCCACCAAGAGCAGTTTCATCAAGAAACGCAAATCGTCGATTATTTATCAGTAGCTATTTTTTACTTGAAAATATGCTTCCTTCGAAATCTGACTCAAAAGTTCTTCTTATGAAAGTTTTTAAAAGTCAGGATTAGGAGAGCTACTTTTGCAGTAATTCCTTTTTCTGCTAGTTTTTTTTTTCTGTACATGCAACCTCTCATCTTTATTTTCGTTGATTGTCGATTGTCATTCCAAGTGATTCTAATTCATCCATTCTAGGCCTTATCCAAATTTGCTGTGTTGATATCTACGAATTCTCGGATCTAGTGAGCTAATCGAAAACCTTATCATATCTATCTAAATTTTCCGTTATCCTTGATGAGCTATTCTCCTTTTCTGCCTCAAAGTTCTAATCCATTCAAGTTGTGTTGGAAAACGATTTCTAGAGAATTATTCAATTATTCTAATTTGAACAGGAAAAATGTTGGTTTTTATAAATTTCATCACCTGCTAAAATCATTGATAGCAGGCGGTTGAATTGACAAAAGTTAAATATTTTCTTGTTTTTGCTAAATGGAAGAGATTTATTAGTTTTGTCTGTGTTTTATTATTTTTACTCGAAGAAGAAGTAACAGTTTCACTCTTTCGTTATTGGGTCAGACATTTAGCGTTTGAGCGCTGTGCCAATTATCTGCTGTGCTTTCGTGCTCGTTCAGTTTTTGAATCGTCGTTTGCCTAATTTCGCCAGTTTTCGGTTGCCAACTTCAATCAGCCAATTGTTGTGTGTTTTGCAGCTCACGATGCATCTGTACCACCTCTCACTGCAGGGCCAGACCGTCATCAACCAGGCCATTCACGGCAATTTCTCGGGCACTCCCAAATCGCAGGTCTGTTTCTCGCGGGGAAAATATCGACCAGGAAATTTGAATTTCCTGCTCCTGGACCCTCAAAACACTAAAACCTTCTTTCCAGAACACCATTTTGGAGGAAAGGAATCTCAGAAAAAGCCTCACAAATGTTCTGTGAATCTGGGCAATGATCCTGGCGACATTGACATTGACATTTTCGAAATTTCACTGTCAGCGTCAGGAACTTTTAAAATTCTGCTCGTTCCTCTTCACCAATCTAGCTTTTCCTCTAATTGCAGGAAATCTGCGTGGGACGTGGCTCTACCCTGCAGTTGTTGTACTGCGACCCGTCCACTCGGAAGATCAAGATCCTCTGCACGCACGATGTGTTCGGCATCATTCGGTCGCTGCTTGCTTTCAGACTTACTGGGGGAAATAAAGGTCAGCAGCAAGAATCGGCAGAATGATTAGGAATTACTGCTTCATAAAGGAATCAAAAATGTTCAACTTCGACTCCACTCCAACTTGAAATTATCGAGTGTGGAGTGGAGTTGAGAAATTCCTATTTCGCAGAAATCAAATAGACTTTGTTTAAAATTGATTCTTTCCAGATTACATCGCAGTCGGTTCGGACTCAGGCAGAATCGTCGTTCTCGAGTACATCCAGGAGAAGAACCAGTTCGAGCGCGTTCATCAGGTCCGTTTCCGGCAAAAACATGCAATTCCCGATTTTGGCAGAATTCCCATTCTGTCTTGACACTTTTTAACACTTTGTTTCGAAATAAAAATTTGCTTGTTTTAGGAGACTTTTGGCAAGACGGGCTGTCGCCGCATCGTGCCTGGCCATTACCTGGCTGGTGATCCGAAGGGCAGAGCCATCATGATCGGTTCGTTTAGAGAGGGCTTTTTCCGATCTCCACTCATTGTTCACCCAATTCCTGCATAGACGCTCTTTGATTTGCATAACCTGGGCGAAAATTACAAGTATCTGTGAGTGGAGATCACGAGACCTAGAAAATTAAATTTAAAAAAAAAATGATGATTTGAATTTGAGGAGCCCTTGAAAGACAGAAACTGGTGTACATCATGAACAGAGACGCAGAGGCGCATCTGACCATCTCGTCCCCCCTCGAAGCACACAAGCAGTTCACGCTCTGCTATGGAATCTGCTCCATCGACGTCGGGTTCGAGAACCCCACATTCGCCTGTCTGGAATTCGACTACGAAGGTAAAAATAGCATCAAAAAGCCTGTAAACCATAAAACTTCAATGTTCCTTCCATCTTGAAGAATGAAATGGAATAACTCACAATTATTAGAGTTTTGTGAAAAAAGCATGATATGATTTCCAGAATGTGACAACGACCCCACTGGCGAGGCGCTCAAGAAGCAGCAGCAGACATTGACTTTCTACGAACTCGATCTAGGCCTCAACCATGTCGTCCGCAAATATGCAGAACCGCTCGCTGATCCAGGCAATCTGCTTGTTCCAGGTGCGCGTTTGAAGGAAAAAATAATGGCTGTTCAGAAATGGTCATTTTTCTGAAAATGATGGAATTAATTTTTGAACAAATCTGATCGAATGAATTGATTTGACTGGGAAGTAATGAATTTTCAACATTTTAGTCCCTGGAGGCAACGAGGGTCCGTCCGGCGTGATCATCTGCTGCGAGAACTACCTCATCTACAAGAATCTCGGCGATCAGCCCGACATCAAATGCCCCATTCCTAGGAGAAGAGTGGGTTTTTTTGTTGAAATTCTTCGAGAAAAAAATTGATAAACTGCAGAATGACTTGGACGACCCTGACAGAACACTGATGATGATTTGCGCGGCCACGCACAAGACCAGGAAGATGTTCTTCTTCCTCCTGCAGACTGAACAGGGCGATATTTTCAAGGTAAAATCAATGAAATGGCAGTAATAGTATAGTCTACTTTTCGAGAAATTCAAAATTAGAATTGAATATGTGCTTTGTCAACTTGAGTGAAAAACATGCCAACCAATGTCTTATTATTTTTAACTTTCTTTAAAAAAGAACTCAAGGCAAAACGGCAGTTTGACAAGAAGAATCTGCAGAACTGCTAAAATACTATTTCAACTTTCAAATTTAGTGAAACGGAGTGAATTTGAAGATCAAAACTTGACAACTGATTGATTTTTCAGGTGACCCTGGACACTTACGAGGATCTTGTCGTGGAGATGAAGATGAAGTACTACGACACGGTACCTCCTGCCAACTCGATGTGCATTCTCAAAACAGGATTCCTCTTCGTCGCCGCCGAATTCGGGGACCAGTCAGTCTTTAAAAAAACGTTTAAAAGCTTGTGACGAAAAATTGAAAATTAATGAGTTGGAAAAAATTATTCGAATTTCAGCAAACTCTACCAAATCACGAATCTGGGCGATGACGACGAAGAGCCGGAGTTCAGCAGCAGAGACGGAGAGGAGACGTTCTTCTACGCGATCAGACCGCTCAAGAATCTGGTCGAGATCGATCACGTCGAGTCGCTGTCGCCACTCATCAGTTCTCATGTCAGAGTTTAGACGAATTTTGGGAGGAAAAACTCGTTCTAAGAAACAATTTTCGAAAATTCCCTTTTTCCACTGATCTTTTTTTTTATTATTTTCTAACTTTCTGCAAATCATTATCCTTCAAGGTAGAATTTTTGAAATCTTCAATTTTTATCAATCAAAAAGTTTGAGTTTTAAAAATTGCAGATTGGAGACGTCGCTCGTGAGGATGCACCGCAGATTTACGCGCTGTGTGGTAGAAACTCCAGATCGCATCTCAAGGTTCGAGAAAATCCGAAAAAAGAAATTTATTTTTGAAAACCTCAGATTCTGCGCAACGGTCTCGAAATCACCGAAATGGCTGTGTCCGAGCTGCCCGGTAACCCAAATGCGGTTTGGACGGTCAAGAGAAATATTGACGGTAGGTTCTTGCAAGCAATAACCGAATTTTTGGAAAGTTCATCCGTTTTGGAAGAGAATTACTGTGAAAAGAGGAAATATAAGTGAATTATCCAAAGAGATCAACCAAAACAACAGGCTTTCCAAAAAATTCACCCAAATTGGAAGAAAAATTGTTGTATGCATGAAATGTGAAAGTCGATAAATTTTCCAGAAAGTAAAAAACAGGTTTATCCAAAATCGAATTTTCAGACCAGCACGACACGTACATCGTGGTGTCGTTCCTGAACGCGACTCTAGTGCTGAGCATCGGCGAGACTGTGGAGGAAGTGTCAGATTCGGGATTCTTGGCGACGTCGCCCACTCTTGGATGCGGACTGATTGGAGACGATGCGCTTTTGCAGGTCGGAAAATAATCTTTCATGTAGACCTTGTCAATTTTAAAATCCACTGCATCCACATGAACGAGATATAATATGTATTTTCAAGAGACGAGACAGAAAGAGAAGACATGCTCTTTTTTCTCTCAATAGCATGCATTCTCTTTCATGAATAACCGAGATCTTAAATTTTGGAGTTGAAAGGTGAAAAACACAGAAAGATGATAATGAATGATTCAAGTCTCAAATAGCTGGATTCATGAAAAATGAAAAATACTCAAATTCTCACAATGACAAAATTTGTTGTGCCTATTTCTCCTTCTTCTTTTCCTTCATTTTATTAATCTAAAATGTTTGCAGATCTTCCCGGAAGGCATTCGCCACATTCGCTCGGATCGTCGTGTGAACGAGTGGAAGACACCCGCGAGAAGACAGATCGTGAAGTGCGCGATGAACAGAAGACAGGTCGCGATTGCACTGACTGGAGGAGAGATCGTCTACTTCGAATTGGATTTGGTTAGACTTTATCGTCTTCATAAAAAGCTGTAGACTTGAAAATTCGATTTTTTTATAGGAAAAAACGAGAATGCATAACTTTTAAAGTAGTATTATTCTCTTCCACACGAAATGATTTTTTTTTCTGGAAAATTAATGTTTTTCATGCTCAGCTTTTAAAAAGTGAAAACGCTGATAAAGAGAAGTGAATTTTTCTGAGCAGATGATCGTATGAAAAGTATGAAAATAAATGAATTCATCGTGAAAACAAAAAGTAGAATGATGAAACCTTCAGACCGGCACTCTGAACGAGTTCACAGAGCGCAAGTTGATGAACGCAGACGTCACGTCGATGAGTCTGAGCGACGTACCTGAAGGGGAGCTCAAGTCGCGATTCCTCGCAGTCGGCACTTCTGACTGCATCGTCCGAATCATCTCCCTGGATCCGCAGGACACGCTCACTCCTTTGAGGTAATTTTAATTTAAAATGAAATAAAAAAGACACTCAGAATTAGGGCTGTTTGTGGAGTTTTGATTCTAGAACGATCGAAATCCGAGCTGAAATTTTCAATGTCACGGAATCGGAATTACGAATAGCCCTGTGTCAGAATGTAGATTTGGGATTCTAAAATTAGAACAAACAAGCGAAAAAGAGACTAAATTGAATGGGGTTTTCGGAAAGGAGCAAAATTGATCCTCTTTACTTTTTGGTAAACTACTAAAAGGTGAATTTTTAGCTCCCAAAATCTACCCACCGTTCCCGAGTCGATTCTGCTGCTGGAGACGAACACTGAAGATGGAAAGGGACTCGGCACGATCCACTTGAACATTGGGTTGCAGGTGAGAAACGGAGAAAAATCGAAATTTGAATGAAGAATTGTGCTGCAGAACGGCTGCATCTTCCGCAACACAGTCGACAATGTGACGGGTGCCATAATGGACACCAGAACGAGGTATCTGGGAACCAGGCCTGTCAAGCTGTACAGAGTTCGAACGCAGGGCAAGGATGCGGTTAGTTCATGTTTTTGAAATTCGTCTCACATTATGGGGCAAATATGCCGATTATTTTCCGAGAAAAACCCAATTGAATTGAGCTGCTTCGTTGTTTTGAAATAAAGGAGATATGCACTCAAAAGTGGAGTAATTCCGAATTTACCGAAGAAAGATAGATTCGAACTAAAAGGAAAATTTGGAAAGATCAAACTTGGTAAAATAGCCATTTCTCATTCAGGTAATGTGTTGCTCGTCCCGCTCCTGGCTGCTCTATCACTTCCAGAAACGCTTCCATCTGACCCCCTTCAGCTACATTCCTTTGGATTATGCCTCTTCGTTCTCCTCCTACAGATGTCCGGAAGGCATTGTCGCGATTGCGGAGAATACTCTCAGGTAAATAGAAGCAAGAAAAAACTCATGCTCTACATTATAAATTGTTAAAATGACTAGTGAAAATTTTATTATAGACTTGTAGAGTACTTTTTTGTAACTTTTTACATAATCAAAGAAAAAATCATGAAGGGCAAAATTTTCAAATACAACATTAGACTTTATCCCCATATCTTTTCCGAAAAAAAGGAAGTAAAATTGCAGAATTCTGGTGGCCGAAAAGCTCGGAGTCTCATTCAACCAGCAGTCGATTCCCCTCAAATATACTCCACGCAGCATGGTCGTCCATCCGAACGCGCCAGTCATCATGCTCATCGAGACTGACCACGCCACCTATACGGAGGCCACTAAGACGGTCAAGAGGAATGAAATGGCCGATGTGAGTTGCAGACTTCTCACAAAACTCGATCCGCAGAAATAATAGTGTGTCATATCGAGAGGAAAAGAGCATGTCTTCTTAATCTTTTTCGGAAAGGTGCACTACTTTTTCTGCGAGTTTGTGCAGGTCGCGTTTTGGGAAGTCTGGTGAATTGAAATTCAAGAAATTTCGCATTTTCTATTGCAAAAAGAACATTTTTAACACAGTTTGAACAAGACTTGTAAAATAATAATAATAATAATGCTCAGGACATCGAAAGACTGGCGGGAGACAGCGAGGAATTAGAATTGGCCAGGGAGATTTCGAGCGCGCTCAGGAACAACAAACCCGATGAGAGCATCTACGGATCACCCAAAGCTGCTCCTGGTAAAATAATTTCAAAATTCTAAAAAAAAATAAGTTGAGAATTTTCCTATAAACCATCGAAAAATAGAGCTTTTAACTTTTTGATTTGCAGGAATGTGGGCTTCCTGCGTCCGTCTGATGAGTGCAAGGAATGGAGAGGAACTGACTTTCTTTGAACTTCCACAGGATGAGGCTGCTAAATGG
Organism: Diploscapter coronatus; assembly: GCA_964036155.1. Classification (NCBI taxonomy): domain Eukaryota; kingdom Metazoa; phylum Nematoda; class Chromadorea; order Rhabditida; family Rhabditidae; genus Diploscapter; species Diploscapter coronatus. The sequence goes on along the minus strand of OZ038422.1, from coordinate 39,872,392 downwards.
TGAGATTTTGAACATTTGCAATTTGGCAAAATAATCATGTAGGGGCTAGAAGAAAAGGAAATGCTATCTCTTGCATATCCCCTCTCTCCTTTTCGCCAAATTACGAAATTTGCGAGGTTTCTGAATTGCCATTCGAAAGACAAATTTCAGCATCGCATTCGTGCAATTCCAAGCGCACCCTGACACAGTGATGGCCCTCGTCGGTTGCGGCGTCGGGCAGAAATTGTCGCCTGCGCAAGACACGGCCGGATGCATCTACACTTTCGTGCTCTCGCCTGCAGGAGATAGATTCGATCTGCTGCATAGGACGGAAACTCCTAAGGTAGGAAAAAACAAGGCAACAATTCTTGTCAATCAGAAACTATTCGAGAGTTTTGACTTCAAAAATCTTACAAATTTGAACTACGCCTCTAAAAAATTAATCCATAATTTAGAAACTCATAATGTCTTCTTGAGAATGATAATCAAACAAGTAGTAAAAATAGTACCGCAACACAATCTATAAAAAATAACCCACTATATAAATTTCCTAAACTAAAGGTTTGATATTCAAAATTCTATTACTAAACCCCTACCCTATACTTTATGAGCAAGCTATTACTTTTTTAATTGGCTCAAAATATATGCATATTCGTTCAATTTTTGCGGTACTACTTGTATGAATTGCTTTATAATCGTTTTATTTGTTTGTCATTTTAGGCAGTGAACGCAATTCACGATTTCCGTGGCCGTGCCCTCATCGGATTCGGCAACCACCTACGTCTGTACGATTTCGGCAAGAAAAAGCTGCTCTCCAAATGCGAGAACAAGGTTAGTTTACTCGTTTGTTTTCCCGTAAATTTTGCAATACTGAACGCATTATTCTTAAAATTGCCCGCAATTCTAAAAATTCCTCTTTTCATCTGCGAGATTTTTCTATTCCAACTACAATATCTCGGGGACATTTGTATTGCGTAGTACACCAGCACAAATTTGGAGTTCGTACTTGTACTAGTAAGGGAGGGAAAAGGTTGTTGTTTCGGAAAGAATTGGAGCGGTTTTTGAGAGGTGGAACTTTGTTTTCCCTGACGTTTTGTAGGTTACACGTATTTTGTTTGGGTTGGTTCTGGACGTAAATTATGATTTTGTGCTGATCAAGTTTTTTCCTAGATGCGAATTATTATTTATGCCTGTTTTTGCCTGGGGCGATCACACATCAAGATATCTTTGAATTTTTTTTGCAACCCCAGCAATAATTTGAAAAAATTGGTTCTTCTCTCTATCGGCGCGGTGTGACCTTTTCGAGCGAGTTATTTTTACGGCAAAAAGCCGAGCGCTGCAAACATAAATAGGGCGATGCGCGCCTTAATTGAGCGAGCTTTTACGTATTCATCAAGGGCATGGATATGCATAATTATGAACATGGTCGAAGTCGAGAGAAAAAGAAGAAAAGACATAGGCATTTGCCCTAATGAAGTGGATAGGTTTGAGATTCCCCACTAAGACTTCTGTTCTCATTCCGGAATGCTAATTTGGTAACAGCAAGAGACGCTTGTGTTCTGTGATTCTTAGAGCACGATATTTTAGTGCCGGTAATCAATTCATCCACGTTTTTCGACATTCGGATGATGTCCTTAGCAAATTATGACCTACTTGGACTTGATCAGGAAGCTGGAAATGATGAAAATGCGCGTTTAATGCAAGAGATCTAAAGATGCGCAAATTTACGTATAAAGAGCTACACCAATGCGCATTGATGGGTATATGAGAAAGTCGCATTTTTGTTTCTGTGCTATTTATGATAATGTTGGTGGTTCTTACTCTTCTATGCGCGGCTTCCGCGTCAAATAGTAGGAAGAATGAAATGAGCAGAAAATGCACAAAAAAGGATTTCTGCATCTGGAAAAACATAGGCATTGACTGAATGACTAAATGAATAATAAAGACAGGGCTTACAAAACTAGGCATATCCTCTTTGTGAGAGGTGGCTTGTCAGATATGCATTATTTTCGGAGGCAAAACATCAACATCTTTATTTTGGCTTTATTATTATTATTGGGTTATCCAATATAAGGTTGTAGAATTCATAAATTAGCATACATTTTTCTACAAGTTTTTTGGTTATTTTGATTAGGAATCTGATCGGACAAATGATATTTCTAAAATTTATTGATCTTTGGTAAAATATATCAATTTGGATAAACTTTGTGAAGAAAATATTGTGAAATAACGAAAGAGTCACCGCGTTTTTGAATGCGTTATGGAATGATGAATGGCAACAACGGAAATTGAATTCTAATATAGAAATTCGCGTTTTATTCGAGAAGAAATCGAAAATACACTTGAGGCTGAATTTGAGGAACACCCGCATATAGTTTAGCCTGTTTTCATCGAACATTTTTGCATAACGGAATCTAGAAGAAAGTTGCACACAACCGGATTTGAGAATAGAAAAGAGAACACCTGTAAAGCCAGTTTAATTGAAATGGTTAAGCATCGAGATACATTAGGATATAAATGGATGGATGGAAAGAGATTTTTTTGAGAAGGTTCATTTTAACATAATTTTGTTCGCTGAATCTTATGAACATTCCAAAAATATCGGAAAAGAACCCTATGAAGAGTTTGGAATTTTGTTCTCATGAGGCAAAGGTAGAGGATTGTAGACTGGTGGTGAGGACATAGTGGCCATTCTCGAATTGCCTTTGAACAGGGTCGTTCGGTTTGTCGAGTTGTAAGAGTTGTTTTGCTGGTGGATTGTCTAAATTTTAAATTTGAGTTTTTCATAGACCTCTTGATTAGGAAACTTGAAAAGGCAAAAATGCTCCAATTTGAAGAAGATATATTTCTTAATTTTTGTAAAGCTGTTTCTTCAAGTCGCGCAATATTTTGATCTTTTTGGTTGAAAAATGTCCCCTACCTTGTTCGAAACCGGATGATTCAAATGATGGCAAGTGAGCAGACGCTTGAAGCAGATTCTGAACTCCCGATTGAATACCGTGTAGATGACGGGGTTCAATGCTAGAATTTCACCCATAATTGGTGGTTTTGCAAGTTTTGCACATACCGGAATTCAAATAGCCCAACCAGAATACAATCGACCAGACTACATCGTTCAGTTGTATTTCTAGTCCGTACACTGAAAAATTGAAAATAAGCTATTTACGCTACGCGAGAAATGAAGTGAGAGAATATGGGAGGAAATGAGTGACTTTTAGGTTCATTTTTCATTTGGTCGCTTTTCGTAATGTGTAAAGTTCGTATCTAAATTTGCGCGTACCCAGTGAAAATCCGAGCCAGCAAAAAATGAAGCATCCTGTCACGATGGCCACGGTTTTGGCAGCTTTGATTTCCAAGGACAGCCGCTTTTCGTAGGCTCCTCCAGCACGTTTCCTCTGTCCTCGTCTCAGAATCCTCTTGATCGGGTTCATGGATTTGTGATGATGTTCGACGGGTAGGGGTTCGGCCACAGGAGGCGACATTTGTTCATCGGGAGGCGACAGGTCGTTGATTGGAGTTCTAAAAAGGCTGATCTTCATTTTATTATTTTTGACTAAGATCTTCACGAACTTTGACTTGAAAATATGTGAGCTTCATATAAAACTTGATTTCTATACTTTTTAATTGGAACAGAAAGTGAATTTCAGTCATTTTTTAATGAGAATGTAGCACATATTTCAAGAGCGAAGATTTGAGTTTCAATAATTCCACTAATTCGCGCCATCTGGGTCAATTTGCCGTGCCATTTATTAGTTCCTCTCTCGATGTGTATTGCTCTTTCACCGCAGCAATTTGTCAACTGGCTATTCTACTTGACTGATGAAAGAAAGCGGTGAAATTTTTTCGGCGTCCCCTTTTCAATGCCCCACCCCCCACCCTCATTTTCATTGATGCTTTGGTCCGGCTTTTGATTGGACTAATTAATGAGTCAAAAAGTGGCTGTGGTGGTGTTACGAAGGTTGAGGCTTTTTCTCCATTGAAAAGAAGAATAGCGTTTTCCTATCCTTTTTTACACATGTATCATCCCACTTTTCAACACATTGACTTTTCATAAGATTGATCGTTTTCTCACCCGGCTTCCGACGATTCCGAATCAGTCGTTGTGTGTTCTTGAAGTGGATGCATCACGGTGGCCCGTCTCGTGGCTGACACCGAGTGAACGGGAGCGTGACCGGTGGAAAGGGGTCCGTCAGAGCACTTTCTGTCGGGTGGAGACGCGTTGTCGCAGGAGGAAGTCGATCCTCTGACTGTTCGTGCTCCTGGGTTGTGAATTGGTTCCATCGGCACTCCGTTGGATGAATTGTGGCCGTTTCTAAAATTTGTACAACTTTGGGATTTTCAGCTTTAGAAATGTATTTTTAAAAGTCTAAACTTAAAAGAAAAGGGAGGGAAAATGGTGAAAAATAAACTTTGAAAACTCACGCATTATTGGCCACTTTGGACTTGAAATTGGCCAAGGAAGATCCTCGGTGAACTCGGAGCATCGGGAGCGAATCTTTTGACAGGACATTCGGATGGTTGAGCAGATAGTTCTTTGTGCTCTTGTTCGCATTCGCCGTCACGCTCATCATCCCGCTGTAGATACTCTTCGTCGCGGCTCGAGCAGCGATGTAGATGCGGAAATAGACGAAGATCACGATCACCATCGGGATGTAGAACGAGGATGAGGCGGAGAATATCACATACGCCCGACCCGCATTTGCTGGAGTGCATCGGCACGGGGTGTCTTTGTTCTGGAAGAAAACCATCGATATTGTCATTGGAATTGAACGTGATGATATCACATTTTACTATTTGCAAGAGAATGAAAATGGGAAACGATAAAGCGAATTTTGGTTTTACCTTGATAGACGAGGCCAAGAAGAAGCTAGGAGAGCAGATGATGAAACTGCCGACCCACACCAGTGCCACAGTGCATCTAGCGCGGAATTTCGTGACGAGCATGGGGTAGTTGAGTGGCTTGATGATGGCGATGTAGCGGTCGATCGAAATCGCGACCAGGTTGTAGATCGACGCCGTGCACATCCAGATGTCCATCGTCAGCCAGATCGTGCACCATCGCTCACCGAAGATCCAATATTGATCGAGCACTTCGTTCGCTATTGAGAATGGGAGGATCACGGTGCCGACCTGGAATTATCGGTTGATTTGGTTTGAATTGTGGAAATTTTAATTCTGAAATAGATTGAAATTTCGCTCTGCTCAAATCTCCCGGCTTACCAATAGGTCCGCAACTCCAAGTGAGAGAATCAGCAATCCAGTGGCTGATCGCAGCCGACGTCGAAGTAAAACAGCCGCAATAACCAGGGCATTTCCGAGAACAACGACCACGACCAGCACCGTCAGCACGGAGATGATCGAGAAGATTCGGAAGAATTTCGCGTGCACCGGGTTCCGCGACCATTCATAGAATGTACAGTTGTTTTCGGTTTCGAGTCTGGAATGTTTCTTGGATATTTTTGGGCAATTACTGTACATCTTTACCAAACTAGCACAACGCATTTGGAAATTTCAATTTTATGCTAATTTTTTGAAGATAAAGAGTGAAACTTACGAATTAGAAGAAATTGGGCTAAACGAGATCGAGGCTGTTGACGTGGGAAATGTGGATATCTCATAAGTCATTGGAAGAGCTACTGTTCTGAACTCGGAAAATGGGAGAAGAGGCTCGTTACTAATTAATTGACTGCAGTTATTGATGCTCTCTTCTCATCGATCTGAAAGTGGTCAATTTGTTTGTTTTTTGAGCGGTCAAGACAAAATGACATCGAATACGAAAACGAAAAATGCGTTGTTCAGTAAAAAGTAGACAAAGTTCATAAACAGGACTTGATGGAGTTGACTTCAGAGTTTCTTAAAGAGATAAAAACATAATTTGAAGTTAAACTTCAATTTTCTAAGTTCTCTTATAATTTGAACGTCTAACTAAAGCCCTGTTTATAAATTTTTATAAATGAGAGCAGAAGATTAAGTTCCATTCTGTGTCTTTAGGCAAACAGATTAGCCATACTCGAAAAAGGGAAAAGAGGCGAAAATGAGAACTTTGAGAGCAGATGAAATCTAGAAACATGAATATTGAGAATTGAAGCATTTCCTCATTCGATACTCAACTTTTTGTACAGCTCCTCTCCACCCTTTGATATTCCACTTTTCCAATTTGCGGAATAAAATTACACTACGAAAATTGCACTAATAAAATTCGCACCGCGCACATAAAGTGTGGGAAGCTTAAAGGTTGAATTTGAAAAAAGCAGAACAAAACAATTGAAATAGAGGTCATCGGATGAATTTTTGAATAATATATTGGATTGTTCAACGAGTTTTTGGGATTGAAAATTAGCATTAAAGTAGAAACATTTCATAATTTCGAAAGTTTCAAGACCTTGTTAGACTGGATATTTGAAATAGGAAAATTTAGATATTAGGAAGTTACCTAATCTGGTATGAGAGAATTTGAAATTACAAAACACAGCAAATGGGTGATTATCATGAGAACACGCAATAACAACTACAACTCCGAATTGTAGGGAATGATGATAAAAAGTCGGAAAAAAACACGTTGAGAGCGAATTATTCATCCGAAATTCGGACTTACCACATAGTGTATTCTGGCGGATAAAAGATAAAAGAATGTATTCAAGCCGAAAGTTCTTGGAAAATCTTGATGAACTATTAGTGAGAAATGTACGCGACACTAGAGGGGAATTGTATGAATTGAAGTAAGAATTTTGGTAACTGTATTATGAGTTATACCAGACGGTTTTCCTTTCCTATCCTTTGAAAATAGGATGAGATAAGCGATAAATTTCATGCAGTGCAGCCATCAAAACTCAATTGGAATTGGTTGATAGAACTACGCGACGACAAAAACTATAAATGGTCATTAGGCAAAGTTGAGAGACCCTATGGGGAATTGGAAATAGTGTAAAAATTTGAAGAAGCGAAAAAGAAGCAGAATGTCAGAGCTGGGAATTTACGTGCATACATAGAAGAAGATTCGAGTAGAATGAGCGGATTCCGCAGAAGTCGGGACTTTGCTCTCCTCATTTCTCATCTCTATCCGGGAGGAGGATAATTAGCAATTACCATCGAACAACATTATTAGTCAGGAGTTTGAGTCGAGGGCAATTGGAAGGAAGTAGAACCCGAACAGACACAGAAGGTAGAGATTAGAGATCAGGACTGGTCGAAGGTTCAGATCTTGAAAGGTTAGATCTCAAGGGGAAATGGGAATTGTTGATAAATGAAGTTTCGGATTCTCAAAGCCCTGACTCGGGATCCTAACCTGTAAGGGATTAATGGGCCTCTACCTCATAGGCATCTCGGAGAAAGGAGGCGGTCTTCGTCGGTTATGCTAATCGGAATCAGCCCCAACCACATTTGCATATTTGGGTTATGTAAGTTAGCGATGCGAGGAACCGCTTAGCTCGGTGCGTTAAGCAGTGCTATTAGCTTCCCTCACTACGTGAGGACGTTGTGTCGTTCTAGGAAATCGGCTAGATTGTGCGAAAATCGCGGAAAATGATTGGAGGGGAAACGGTGTTGGGCTGGAATGTGAAATTAGCCTGGACTAGGTCTGGGCTGGCGTCCCAACGCCTATCTCAAGATAATGATCCCTTTTTGAATTTGAGCAGAATGAGAGGCGTGTCCAATTTTCTAGGGCCATAAGCGTTTTTGGAATAATCTAAGAAAATAGAAATTGGTGGAAGGGACAATGCAGGCTTCGAGACAATTTACTGCCTACTACCTTCGGCTCAGGAAACTCATTTTCTGCCAGACAATAGAAATCGAGGTTTGAGAATTGGAGAAGAGCGATTTGAGTCGGGGGATTTAAGTATGTCATCATATTTTGGAATCTGAATAGCCTCAGGGATTTGTGGAGTTTAGCGATTTGAATGTTAAAGTCGGAACTTGAAATTTCTAGAAATCCGGAGTTAAGTCGGACTTGGCAAGTGTAAATAGCCTGTAGTTGAGTTTCTTCATAGTAGAGAACAAATTCAAAAGAATTTCTATATCTATAGATAAGCAGTCGAATTCTGGGAACTGGCAAAATGAGGAGGCAGCCATGCGAAAATGCGAATATAGAGGGAAAATGGAGATAAAAACACTCATTTGCCTGGAATAAATGATAAATGATCGATGGAGATGCCTCGAGCAACGTTGCATACAAAATTGTCCCCGACTAGATGTGCCTGGGAAAAGGTATCTTAACCACGAATTTGAGGGATCTTACTACATAGAAGAATTGGGATATGTTGTATTAAACGAATTTTCTCCCCTATCCTTCAACCTAGGGCTTGAGATATGATAAATTCTGAATTTTGAAGTCCGTGGAAAAATGCCCCTAGTTTCGCTCGATTCCGTAAATAGGTGCTCGACAAGACACACGCATGAATGTGAATATGCGCAAATTGGCCTACACAAAATTAGTTGGAATAGAAAATTGAAATGGGAAATCTACGCAGAGAACTCAAATTTCTGATTAATAAGGGCAGGTGCAAAACTAAAATTATCGTGTGCGGCAAAATTTATAGATGGAAATGACTGGAATGGGTGATGTTTGAGTGCTTTTCTCGCAGAAATCATATTTTGGGTAAAATCACTCAAAATCGCGACTTTCGTCTATTTTGTCAGAAAATGAATAGAAATAACGATGATTTTGAGTAATTCCTCCAAAAATTATCCCCACTTTGGAGGGAAAATGTTCCCAGGAATGAAAATGACTGATTTCAGAACTTCCCCGTGCAAATCGTGAGCATCACTTCCACAGGTCAGAGAATCATCGTTGCCGACGTTCAGGAATCGATCCATTTCGTCAGATATCGCAAAATGGTGAGTGAAAAATGACACTTTTTGAAATTGTCACTACTTTTCCACCAAGGAAATTTGTAAACTTCGCCATCTTCAAGGAAGAAGCTGTTGATATTTATAAACGTTCGTGGTGACATCGTAATGACATAATCACGATGCATAAAAATTAAAAATCAAATGCGCGCGAAAAGGACAAGAAACGAAGAGAATTCGCTTGAAGCAGATGCAGAAAGACAGCTGAAAGTTGTCACGAATCTCAGAGTCGCGAATCGACCAGATTATGGCTCATTACATTCGAGAAATGCGAAAAGAGACTATTTTTGGAACGCGCAAATCTAAAATCATTTATGCTCGATAGGCATTCACTTTTCACGCATCCGTTCTTTTTTTTTTAAGAAATTTGCTTTCAAATAAGGCAATTCAAATTTCGAAAAACGGAAGGTTTTTGCTATTGTTGGATGTAAATGAAGAAGCTTCGTTTACGGAAAAAAAAATTTGCTCATAGAATTCAAATTTTCGAGAAGAATGAAGACTCGTTGTACTGTAGAAGTTCGAATAGTGAAATTTGAGATATTCAGAATTTTACTATACGCTTAATTGAAATGATGAAAGATCACACGATCGGAATTCCAATTAGAGCAGTAGCCGTGATGAATTGTAAACATGGATATTTCATTCAAAACATTGAATTATTTCGCGATAAAAATAAGCCTGTTTCTAGACGCGAGGCCTGCATGAATAAGGAAGATAGCATGTTTGCTGGTGAAAATCTCGAAGTGGGGTAGGGAAAACGGGGCGGGCAGAAAATATCAGAAATGTGAAATAGAGGATGACTTGCTCGGGATGAATTATGCCTGAGGTGAATAAAACTGCCTGGAGAACGGGGAATATCACATGTGAATGAGAATTCGATTTCGCGCAATTTAGAATTGAGGCTCGAAACACGGGATTTTTGATTTGAAACAAATGAATGAAACGGGTTTTTCTTTATTTGCGGAATTTCAAAAAGCCAAAACACAATCAACATAAATCAAATGCGAAATTAAAGATGAAAGACGCCCAGACTAATTGGTCTTATTTTAGGCAAAAATAGTGGGGGAATAGAGTGTTAAACCAAGCATAATTGATTAGGGTTTATAAGTAACCTAAATGAAATTTCGAATTCGAGTTAAAGCCTGTTTCGAAAGTCGGATTTTTTGATAAAATTGCCCACGAAAAAGTTGATGGCATTTACAACAACGATGAGGATTTTGTTTGAAACATTTTGCAATCATATTCTTGCAATTAGTATTAAGAAAAATGATAGCCATAAACATGAATTTTGTTCTAGAAGTCGCTAAAATTGCAAAAAAAAGTGTAGACTAAGGAAAGGGTAAAAAGGGAAACCTTACTGGAATTTTGTAAATAATGATTTGTCTTGCAATTGTTTAAAATCCTCTTCTTGTTGAATAGACAACGCTAGAATAGGGAAAAACTGGATAAAATTTGCGAAAAATCCCATTTTTGCAGAAATTCGAAAACAATGATTTTTGTTGCAGGAAAACCAGCTAGTGATTTTCTGCGACGACACGACACCTCGCTACGTGACCTCTGTGTGCGTGTTGGACTATAGCACTGTGGCCGTCGCGGACAAATTCGGATCGGTTGCCATAGTTAGTTTACTCATTTTTCAACTTTAAGAGGGATATTAGCGAGGCGAAGAAAGGCTATCGGGAGCTAGAGCATGCAGAGGAAGCGCTGTGACTGTCTTAAGCTCTCCTCTATGCTCGAATAACCTCGTGCGCGTTGACAATAGTAGGTCGCAGCACGACCACTCTGTCTTAAGTCCTTCCTAGGTCTGCCTTTTTCATACTTTCAACACCTTTACAAGATATATGCACCCGATGTGATTTTGTTTCTCTCATCTTCCCGCCCTGTGCATTATAGAGAGATGATAAAGCCTTTTAATGTGTATAGCGCACCTACTCGGGTGATGTTATTGATTTTTTTTAATTATAGGTGATAGACTTGTGGTTTTATTTTTAGACAAACATGAAAAATTGAGCTGACTGCTAAAATATGAGTGAATGAGGCAGGCAAAATTGGGGGAATAGAGAAATTAGCCAAATCTTGGACTCGACCGGAGAATTCAGTCGCGCTGAAGAATTTGTACTGCGAATGCATTTGAGTTTGTGTGTCGTCACTATAAAGAGAAACAACTCAAACAGATATTCGGGAAATGCTGCAAACCGGAGAAATGATTCGGAAATTGACGAGGAATGAATAATTTGATTATTCGGACGTTGAGATAGTTTTGAAAGGTAAACCTAAGTTGAACTTTATGAAATCAAAGCATAGATTTTTAAAGTGCGGAATTTTAAAAGGCTAATTTAATCTAATCTAATCCTTATGAAATACTGAAACTTGGTTGGTTTAGAAAAATGGGAAGTTAGGTTGAATGCTAGGTGGTTTTAAGAGAAGGAACAACTCAATTTGAGCTTTATGAAATTGAGACTTGGTTGATTGGAAAATGAGAAGTTGTAGATTTGGGATTAATGTGAGATGATGCGCGCATAATGCATAATTTGTGTTGCTGAATTACTCGAGCGAGCTAAGGCATGTGTGAATGGACGAATGGGTAGTGAGAGCAAAGAAATGGCGGGAAAATGTTGTTTGCCCTTGGGGACTCTAGTGTGTTTTCGTCACTGAATATTAACAGAAGGCAGGAAAAGCGAGAAGACGTAAATGAAAGATGGAAATCTGTAGAAGGAGAAGAAAGCCTGTGAAACTAAACTAGAAGGGGCTAATTTACAAGTCAGACCTCTGACAAGGATGTATTTCTTAAAATCGTCTATTTTTCACCGTTTTGAAGAATACAGAAGGAAAACTGTCTGGAATATTTTTGAAAGGAATTAGTATATGCAGTCGTGTTAACATAGTACTAGCTGAATGAATGGATGGGGGTGAATGGAAGTTAGCAAAGAGGAAGTATTGGCATGCGAAGTCATACTGCATTCCAAATCATAAAATATTCAATGTGATAAAGTCTCCCATTCTGCTTCTCAACCATTTTGGAAATATACTAAAAAGTAGCATATCAGACGAATTTTATGCTAATATATTCTCCAATATGAAGTAGGAAAAAATGGAAATTTTTGAAGCAGCTTTAATTTTGAGACGCTCTATGTTTTATAATTAGCAGGAACTATATGTGGCTAGCTTCGTTGTTTTATAATGATGACTTGGTTGGCGGAGAGAAGCCGTTTTTTTGTAGTTCACTCCACAGAGTTACGCTCTTTCACATCACATTTCACATGCAAATACTAAATTCGCGCTCTTTTTTGCTAGCAGAAATATTTTAAGCCTGTGTGATTCTATTTACGTTTCATTTGCAACTCAAAACGGAAATAGTAGGAGAAGAGAAGCCTTTTTCTAATCCAAAATCTGGAGGAAGTTCGAAATTATTAAATCTATGCAATCTGCGCATTTTGTGGGCGAAGTCTTGTCTCCCCTTTTCTAAAAGGAAGACCACGCCCACAAAATCGTGCAGCATTGCGAGGTTTCACTTATTTTTGAAATCCGCGATAGAAACATAATGTTCTTTGACCTGAGAAATGGAGACCCAGCTGAGCGGATTTTCCAGCTCAATTGGCCATGCTTAGGCATTTTTGCATTCAAAATGCTGTCATTCCCAATGTCTTGTGTCTACCCTTCATAATATGATAAATAGGCGAATTCTATTCTGAGGTTGGCCTGAAGATTGAATAATTGCTCGGTTCGTTTCTGAAGAAAGACTAGAAATTCAATTTTCTATATCCATAAGCTATGTGGAATTTATGGAGTGAACATTTGAGGGAGAGACATTTCTTTTCGAAGGAGGGGATAATGATGATGAAATATGTGAAGTTGCGATTTTCTAAGACCTTTTGATTTGTGTCTAGCGGTGAGAAAATATGAAGCTATGAGGTTTTGCCTGTTCGAAGATTGAAAATTGCTTACCTCACGACGCGAGGTTTGATGCGATAAAAATGATTGATAATATGGATGGAATGAATGAGGGAGAGATGAAGGAATTTAGCATTTCGAACAAGATCAGTAAACTTGAAGATCAGGCGGAGAGAAATCAATGCTAAGGTGAGAAGAAAGAAAAAGGTTAGAAATTTAAACTCAGGAACATTATTCTGCTATTTTTAAAGAATTTTGAAGAAATGACATAGAAATGATGGAATGCCAAAAAAATGTTGAAAAAACTCATAGAATGGAGTGCGAAAGGATCAAGTAGGGTTGAATTCTTCAGCAAAAGCCAAGAGTATAACCTTTGTTTTTCTGCTAGAAGTGCAAAGTTATGCGCTCACGTCCCAGGAGAGATGAGTTATGTGATGAATGCAAACAGCAGCAGCATGCGAAGTGCACTTTGACTTCAGAATGCGCACTGCTTTCTCATTTGGGCGATATGCTCTATATGTTCTCACGTTCGAATTTGGCTAATTGTGCCTTACTCGAGGGATTTTCTACTGAATTTGAGTTGTGAGATCGTAAACAGAAGGGAGTATGAAGATGGGCTATCATTATTATCAAGAAGTGCGACTTTGAAAAATATTCTTGACTAATATCAACGTCATGAAGTCTCATCCCTGATAATTTCACATTTACCATCAAACTTCTTGCATTTTGCCACCAAAATGCTATCACAGCATTTCGAAAATTCATTCTATTTTCTTGCATCTTTTTCTTTAACGCTGATGGTGTGTACAAATTGGTGAAATACACGAGACCAATTTGTAGAGCAGAACGTTGAATTAAATGAAAATTTTGAGATAAGTTCATTCGAGAAAATTTGCCTCATTCCAAGAAAATCGGCGAGAATGTAGAACGTCTGTCGACATTTGATGATGGATGCAGCGGTGTAAAGTTTATGAGAAAACGCACCACGGAATGAAAAGCGATAATTGAACCGGCAGAATTGAGACATTTTGAATTAAAACAAATGGCGAGGTGAAAATGAAAGAGGAGAATGTGAATTGTGAATGGATGATAATTGAATGGGCTTGTGATCTGAGTGGAATCGCTTGGAATTCGAAAGAGATCTAGCGAGGGTTTCAATCGAAGAGAAAAATGATTGAAGGGGTACGCTAAATCAAAAACTCGATTGAAAATTTCTACTTAGATGGTCCGCAACTCGATTTCTATAGTTCTGCATAAGTATCCGCATGGGGCGTCTAGCTTAAGCCCTGCCTTTGTATGTTTTGAAACTTTCAAGGCAAAGTCAAAGGGTTTAGATTTCAAACATTTTTTAAAACAAGGCAAAGCTTGCTGTTACTGAACTTGATTATTTTTAAATTCGAGAAAAATCTGAAACAAAACAGAAACTACGTCGTCCAGAGGTTGAGAATGTGAAACTTTGAGTGAGCGTGGAAAGTTTCCATGCACATGAATGGACAGCACAGCAGACGGCAAAAACGGCAGAGGAAGGAAATAGAAGCAGCACATTGAGTTCAAATTCCGATTAGGAGATTGTAGGCAGTCAGGGTTGCCTAGGTAAAGTTCAGATATTTTAAGCGAATTACGGAAACGAAGTTAAGTTAGCTGTGATAAAAACTGATGAAAAAGAGCCGTAGTATTTTTAGAAGGCAAAGGGAAGAGAGATGGAAATGTTATGAAGCGAGATGTTTGAAGGCTGACTTTGAAGGAGAAAAACTTGGACTCTTGAAAAACTCTGTTCCTACTTATCAATACTATTGTGCATCAACTCTGGATGAATTTTCTAAGAATCTAGAAGATGTTAACCTCGGTGGTTGTTAATGAAATTTGAGAAATTTTCGTGCCTCAAGATTTTGGTTTTAACTGATTGAAAAGCGAACAGGAGTTGTGAAATGAGGACATGAGTTGGGTTGTAGCTTGAGAGGAGCCGAAGAATTGATAGGAGTGTAGGAATGAAGTGATCATTTGTCAAGAATCACAGAGATGCCGGATCTGAGATTGAGAAAGTGATGAAGCAATAAACGAATGGGACCCGGAGTTTGTTGATTGGAGGTCTGATTTGAGATCTTTAAACATTCGAACTTGTAGTACGCGATTCTCGATTAAAATGTATGATGAAGTCGAAATTTAATCTTGAGAGATTCTAAAATTGGATGCTTTCTTCTGAAATCCAAGTAAGACTATATGCACTTCTTCAATATGACGATAGCACTGCAATGCACTCGTGTTCGAGTAGAACTTATTCTTGCAATTTTTTCTCCCCATCTCCTCATCTTCAATAAGGAACTGCGAGTTTTCTTTGCATCATTTCTTCTTCGCGCGCCCGTTTTTCATTTGCAATAGATACGTATTTTTATCCTGAATAATGCACGCACAAATAAGCAGGCCCTTCACAGGTTCATTCTCCTTCCTCTTACCCTTTTTCTTACCCATTTCATTCTTACCTAAACCTAAGGGCATTTCTATGCAGTACTCCCACATAATTCGCTTATCCGACAAATTCGTGAACTTTTGAAATTTCGAAAAAAAAAAACGCGAAAATATTTTTCTGGTGGAAATTATAAATACGCAAGAGTAATTTACGTAATGAAATGAAATACGAAAACGTTAAGCCGAATGCCGTAATAGTGCAGCCTAATTTTGTTGGTGTTTTGACGCTAAAAATCAGAAGGAGAAGTGTAGGTTGAAATAAAATTTGACACAAGTCCGGTTACTTGTGGAAAATTCGTCGCTTTATATCAACGCTATTTTACTCCCAACTCAATGATTACAAATTTGGTCGATGATGGATTTTCCAAGAAACTTACGAATTCTAAAATAGGACATATATTTTGAACACAGAGACTCGGCTAACTTCTACTTGAGAAAATAGAAGCCGTGGCCAAGGAAACTCCTGCTCTCGACTCAATATTTTTGCACCTGCATTGAAAATGGCTGATTATGATTATGAGATGGAAAGTGGAGGTATTATAAATAGGTGTGTGAATGGAGAAAAGTGAATGATGTCGGATTGGATAAAATAGGAAGTAAATGCAAGGGTAAAGGGGGCAAACGTGTTGAATCCCTACTTGGCTCGAACTCGGGTTGTGCCCGGGGCTCCTTATTTCCTTATCCAGTTTCCCCTTCCTCTTCACATTTCTATTTCCAATTCCTACTTCTAAGAACGCGCGCGCGGGCGAATTTGTAATTCAACAAGGCGATAAGTAGGCAAAACGACGAGGATTCTCGAAAATGGAACTTTGATTGAGTAGAATATTACATGGAAAAAGTTCAAAGTATCAGCTTGTTCGTTCAGTTGGGCGTTGAAAAAATCTCCTGTAACGAGAATATGAATTTTGATGCGAAGGCAGTAATTTTATCTAGATCAGCTTGAAAATTACATGAAAACAAGACATGAAATATAAGTGAAACAAATAAATAACAAATACTTCATAGTTTGACCTATCCTATCCACAACTCTTGTTGACTTGTATTTTCCAAATAGCTTTCCTTCGACAATCCTCATATTTTTGAAAGCGGAAGTATTTGGCATAATCTTGGTACAGAAACATAGTGTGCAAAGCAATTGTTTTGCTTGTAGTTATTATTGTCACTGAAATAGGCAAAGGAAGTTCGAACGATTAAACTTTGCATAGAAAATGGAAAGGAAGCTAGAAAGCAGTGCGGGTGAAGACAGAAGCGATTCAGATTCAGGCTTAACACTTTACGTCTTTACATTTACATGATCTCACTTCACGTAGTTTCAGTAATAGTTCGCAAAAATCGTGCTGAAATAGGGGATCAAAGGTATTTTTGGAAAGAATGTCTAGCAAAAATGAAACAATTGTCTGATATCATATGAGCAGAAAAGCGGGCGATTCTAAATTAAGAAATGATGAAATTGAAACGAAACAATTGAGAATTGGAAAATCGAAAATTTCACGATTTGGTTTGATCAGAAGGCTTCTTGAATGAAAGGAAAATAATCATGATTCAGAATGCGAATGTGAGTGCAAGACGAAATTGAGAATTTTTGTTTCTTCCATATCAAAATCGATCCTTTTTCACGGAAACAACATCGATCTTTCAATTGAGGGAATTTTTCTATCAAAATTAAAATTTCAAGAGCCAATTGGTAAACAGCATTTCTGATCCGTTGGTGTAATGTTTCGGTCGAAAATAGAAGAAAATAAGTGAATCGAAATTATTATGAGGATGGGAATATTATGTCTGGTCGCTAAACGTGTCTAATGGGAGGCATTTTTCGTACGGAACGAACAATAATTTTTTGCTTGACTTCTTGGGAGAAATTGCGGAATGTATATATTTTTCAATGGGGTAATTAGGCTTTGTTTTGATCGAGTATTGGGGCATGAATTTTTGTGAAATATTTGTTGTGACTCTGAGGTAATGGAAGGTGAAAATTGTGGATAAAAAAGAAAAACTGGAAGGATTCCCCCAGGCAGAGAGCAAGGAGGAGCTACTGGACGAAGAAAGAAAGAAAGAGAATACACTTGACAGAAAATAAGAAAGAAAGAAAAGGGGGTTGACTGACTGCACCACGAAAATATTCATTGAAAAATAGCTTCCAGATCAACACTTGTTCTTTCTTCGAATCTTTGAAGGTTCGAGAAATTGATTTGATTGATCGGAAGATTAATTCGGAGATGATCAGAGATTGACTTGAATTAAAGCGTCAAAATTCGAAAAAAAAATAAAAATGATTAAAAACTTTTAAGTTTTAAGGACGAGCATTTTTAGTTCTGATGCAAAAAGAGAAATTTCTAAATTTTCTAGTCACACAGCAAATTTTGAATTTCGTTACACTGGGCAAACATTTCACACGAGAATTGCTACGCATTTCTATAAAATTGTGCGGTAATTATGTTCATCATTTTCGAATATGGCTAATGACTTTTCATTTACACAGATAAAAGACTTTGAAATTAAAAATGTCTAGTTTGGCCAGAGGAAAATATGAACTTGATAGATCTTGATTTAGGGCAGATAGTGAGTCAGAAAATGTGACCCATTGCTAACTGAGGCTGCTCCGCGGCTAATTGGCCTATGGCTTCTTAGGAGAAAGGCCTAATCGTTTTTGTTCTTGTAAATTATGCATCATGTATGAGGCAAGGCAGAAAGCCACGAAAGCATAGGCTGGGCGAAAAAAGAGAAAATGTTCAACATATTGTTTAAACCTCAGCTCCACTTCCAAATTTTATGTGAAGTTGAGTTGAGAATTTTTGAATTTCGATTTAAGTTGAAGTGCTTATTTATAACGAACTCGACACATTGGTGTATTTTTAGAAGATTTATAAGAAACAAGAGGATATGTTAATTTGACTGAGAGGATTCAGATTTGAGAAGACTGAATGAGCTAGAAGAGAAACGTTGCGCAGTGGGTAATGAGAAATTTGTGCAATTAGCTGTGGAAATAGTTCGGGGGAAAGGCATGAGGATGAACATGTAGAATGTAAATTCAAGCAGAAAAAGCAGGGGAGTGAAATTTGAGATGCAGCCATACAGAGGCAAAGGGGAAGTTGTTAATGTGAAGTTTTATCTGTCGAGTAAAAATAAAGTCAATTTGAGAATGTTAGGCGTATGTATTCAAGAACAGAGTAATAAGCCAAGAGTTCAATTCGATCGTGATTTTAGCGATTTGGACTAATTCTAAAATTAAATCAAGATTCAGAAATTTTCAACGGTCAAATCTGTCTCGTCACCTTTTCTAGAGCTGATTTTATCGATCGGATTTTCGAAGATAAAGAGGATTTTTGCAAGCAGACTTGCAGCTAAGAGCTTTGATATTTGGCTGGTTGGTTGCTCGGACAAAAACAGACTAAAATAGGCAAAAAATATGGCTGCTTACTTCTATGAATAGGGTTGGATGGGAAAAGGCTTTAGGGCATTTAGGCACATACACACGCACACGCACAGGACATTAGCTCACGAAGATTTGAAGATTTAGACAAAGACAAAGAAAGAGGGACATTGTGGAAATGAGAATGGAACAGAGGGGAAGGAATGAAGGAGAATGAATCAGTCGTCCAGAAAGCTGGAAAGCTATAGACAATGGATATAAAATCAGCTTGTGATCTTTTTAGGAGTGGGTAAAATTGGAATTTGTTTCTTAAATTAAAAATCTCAATTTTGAAAACAACAAGACTGAAATCGGAAATGCTCAAAGAGTTAACTAATTTTGAAAATTTCAAATCAAAGGCTTCATTTTTCGGAAACTAAAATGTATTTATAACGGAAGGGGGATCGAAAATCCAAAACTTATTCCTATCCTGGTATCTGTTTTGGAAGTGAGATCAACAAGCAAAGATGAAACCTTGGATAGAATGCGGGAAATGTCTCTATGAGCAGATTTTTTTTCGGAACAAAGAGTCAAAGATAAGCCTGAAGGCAGGCGCAGAGCCGAGATCGAATTTGGGACGGCCTTCGGAAGACTGAAGGTTTGACGAGCTGATAAACGAGTTGGCATTGATGTTCGAAACAAAACTGAGGTCGAACAGGACGAGGAGAAATTGAAATGTGAAAATTAGAAAACATTATTGAGGCAAGGGTCTACCTTTTGGGAGATTCCAAATAGCAACCATTCGAATTTAAAACGTTCGTAATTTGAATTAAAGTTGTTATCATCCAGAATAATTTGAGTCAATTTTTTCAAGGAAATAGTTACGTTGGATATCTTATTCAAATAGACAAAGCGAGATATTATTCAAATTTGGAACTTTCCCAAAAGTACTTTTACGGGGAGTAAAATGGAATTGTTGACAGGCATTCAAAGGGGTGTTCGGATTTTTTACTTGGAAATTTTGGAATCAAATTTCTAGGATTCAGAGAACAAGAATCGCCGGAATTCCGGTTTCTTTGTAACCTGAATTCTGAACATATCCGACAAAAATTTGATCTAGAAAATGACTTGGTTAGATTTTTTCGGAAATAATTTGAAGGTTACCAAAAATGGAAATTGATTATAACTGAGAACTTGTTTTGGAAACGAACAAATTTCAAGAATTAATTTGATTGAGGCTGAAAACCCGGGGTGTTGAGCTAGAAAACAAGCAGGTTAAGATTTTGAATGAGCAAAAGAAGAATAGTCGAAGACAAAACACCGAAATTATGAAAATTTAATGATGGAGCGGACTTTGGTGAATTCTTGAAGGGCAAATTTCAGGACACTTTTTATCAAAAGAGGGAAATATTCGATTATATTTGAGGGAAGAAGACAATTGATGACTTGGAAATGGGGAAAATTGTGCGTAGTCGTTTATTGTTATGGAAGGGAAAAGCAGCAAAAGAAAAGGGGGGGGATAAGAAAAGACGCCTGGAAAAGGTAATTTGCCTGGGGAAAGGGTCGGCAAAGAAGGCATTTTGCGTTGACTTGTGGCAGGGCTTGCCACTTCCCTATTGAAGTATTTAGGCGCTTCGTAGGTTCGGACTGAGATTACTCAACCGAAGAAGTTAAGAAAGAGCGGACTGGATAGGTTAAAGAGGTTGATGCGGAAGCGTAGATATAAAGCGCATATATATAAATTATTTGAACCAGACAGGGTCAAAAATAGGATTTGTTAGATCGTTCTATCAAACCAAAGTTATGAACTTCCATCCTCCTACTGGAGTAAGATTCGTTTGCTATTATCGGACTAGATTTAGAAAATCGTTAGGCAAATTTAAAGGTAGTATAGTTGGTTGATCGTTCGAAATTGAGTTCTCTCACTCGATTTGACAAGAAATTTGAGTTTGTGCGTATGTGTTCGTTTGTTTCCGACACATTGCATACAAACACCTTAACTTACGATGAGTTTATCCTCGGGCAGTGATTCAATTAGAATGGAGCAGAAGGAAGACGGTTAGAAGTTTGGATAGGAAAAGGGAGGAATTGGAGAAAACCTAGGCCCTGGGGAGGAACAAATCAGATGGGGGAAGATCTCATCAATTGGTGACTTGATTGGGCGGATGGGGATAGAATAGATTGGGTCGGTCAATAAACTCTTGTAATTCCCAGAATTGCATTCTTTATTTTCAGAGAAAATATCAATGCTTCAATACTTTCGAATGTCAAAAATAAAAATCAATTCCGAAAAGTTGAATGGACTTTGCCCGAATAATTTTGTAGTCTCCATAGTACACGATCCTTCATATCGTCTTATTTTCTTGATCTGTAACAGGCTTAATGGATCGTATACTATCCAAATGACTGAATAAATGCTATTGATAGGAATCCCGGAAATGAAATGGCCTGGAAAGGATATGCGTGCACAACACTGTTGCCTTGTTGTTCTTCATTCTCATTCAGTCGACACTCATCTGTGTCTTCGCAGACAGAAACATAGATTCGAGTAGATGAAGAGGGAAATGTAAGAGGAGGGACAAGAGAGAATAGGGCAGCGCAGTGTATTTCCAGGGGCATTTCCGGGTCTATCGATGATTTGATTATTCGAGAGGAAATGAAGAAATCTGCACGTGGATTTCAGGGTTAGGTTGGGAAATCCGCTCATTTTTTCTTGTTTATTTTTTGTCGAATTTTTGAGTATCTGACAATGAATTGCAAATAACTGGAAATTCGACCCCAAAAAAATTTTGAATCAAATCTTCAAACTTCGACAATCTCGTTTTGAATGCTCTTTTTCACCCCATAAAATTCAGCCTATTTTATTCCAAAAAGTGCTCTCTTACAAAACTCCCCTCTTCATTTCCTTTTTCTCAAGCCTTGAATTTAGTTGACAGAAATTAGGCGGAAAAACTGGATGATGAAAATCAGTGAAAAGACGAACAAGTTCTAGTGAGGAATTTGAAGAGAAACAGCCGAACATTAAAAATAGGCATATTGAAGAAAAAAGAGTGGAAGCAGTGAATTTTGACAGAGAAAAGAAAACGGAAATGCGATTGGGAATGAGCAGAATTCGGCTACACAGCACACGGCACAAATCAAATTAGATATTTTGTTGAGAAGGAGGAGAAACGAATTTGAAGATCCCCCCATAACTCACTCGAGGAGGAGAGACGAGGCGATGAATATGGTGAAAAAATAGGTCGATAAAATGAAGGTCCTATTCAGTTTGACATCGAACCTCAACTTTACTTTGATAAATTTGAAATTGAAGTTGAATTTTTGAGGTTTTAGAAGTTTGAATGGTAATTTTTCATTTCTCATCGATTCGGAACAGAAAATAAAGAAGAGAAGAAGCCAAAGGCTCTGCCGGAACGGAAACTGCAAAAATTTCTGCGTTGATGAGATGGAAAATTGAATTTTGGAAGGAGAATGCCTCAAACAAGTCACCTATTTGATATTGCAGAATTTAGCGATTTGAATAATTGCTGAAGATTCGAACATTCAAAGTTACGAGATCAGCTCTTTGCAGAAAAAAGATTTATAAAATGGACGCGCGCACACATATGCAAAGGGCTGTAATTAAACTTGAGTTTATTAGGAGTTTGCAAGTTGTGGTGGTTCCTTTAATAGGAAAGGAACAGCTGCTAGCTAGACACAATGAGAATTCGAAGAAATTCAAGGCGGAATGTGCTTATATAGGGATAAAGGACTTCGCGTGGAGGGGAGAAGGGAAAAGTGAATTTGGCTGGAAAAGTAGGGAAGAGGAGATGATGTGGTGCGTGCGGGAATTTGTCGTGATCGTGATTTTGGAGATTCCCTTGCTTCTCTCTCCCTCTCTATGCCTTTCGATCTCTGAACTACAAGGGAAAAGAAGGCTTTTGATGCTCGGAATGAATGGGTCCGATGAAAGGATGTGGTGGACGAGGCAGAGAACGCGTGGCCAAATAACAGAATTAGGACGGCAAAATTAGACATAGGCGCACTGCATCAGAACATAAACATTCAAAAGGGAACGGGGAACACAAGTCAAGGAATAAATAGTCGGAATATAAGGTCTTCCTAGGGAGAAGTCAAAGCTTGGGAATGTATGGAAATATTGGGTCATCCAAGTAAGTTCCTGAAAATTGACAAAAATCGCATTCTTTAAATTCAAAGATATGTCCAATATCTGACAAAAAGAGCGTATTATTTTTAAATCATTCCAAACATCATTGTTTTTTATTCAATTCAATGAATTCGAAGAAAAAAATCTTGGAGCTGAATTCTTGCAGAATAGAACGGAAAATGTTGTCGAGGAATTGAACGATGTAAATTGGAATTTGCATATTCATTCAGAACGAGATGTTAGAATTCTGCAGAGCGGGGAGCAAAGAATCTGTTGTGTTTCGTTGCTCGCAAAGCACGCAGAAATCCGATATGTTTGAGCTGCCTTTTTTTTGTATAGTCACCCTTAGCAGAAAATCGACGTAATTCACTCTCTTCTGGCGCTAAACACGGAACTTTATTTCAAACTAGAAAATTTTAATTCAAAAATTAGAAAAATTTGGTTTTCTTCCGATGAAACTAAATCCATACCCAACTTTGACGATTCAACCCAGTTGTAAAGTTGATCCACTTTGAAAATATCATAGAGAAAGAAAAGAGGATACATTTTTTCGAATGATTCAAATTGGAAAAGATAAACCTGGAAAACAGCCGAAAAAGTTTGATATGAAAGAGAACGATATAATTTTAGCACACGTGAGACTGAAATAAGTAGTTATTCAAACAGACCTGGTTGATAATTAGGGAGGGAAAAAGCGAGCGATAAAAATAGACATGGGGAAATGTGCTATGAATCAACGATTGAAATTACCTATTTGCAGGTGCGTCTGCCTGAAAAGATCAACGAGGATATTCAAGAAGATCCGTCGGGCAAATCCATGTTCGACAGGGGATGGTTGAATGGAGCTTCACAGAAGGTAGGCAGAAAATCAATAAAAGGACAAATTGGATCCTTTTGTTAAAATTTTTGAAAGTTTTATCACAGTTGTATATTGAAAATTTCGAAGAACCAATTGTTTTATTATTATTATCGAAATTTCTATTTCCGAAAAAAAACGTTCTATAATTTTTGAATGCCTATGAAGAAATGAAAACAATGGGCGACTATGAGATGATTGTGATTGTTTCAGCTCGACATGGAATCGGTGTTCTACGTAGGTGACATGATCGTGAACCTGCAGAAGACGTCACTCGTCCCGGGTGCGACTGAATGCCTCGTCTACACCACCCTCGGAGGCGCCATTGGCATCTTCGTTCCATTCCTTTCCAAAGATGTCAGTCATTCATTCATTTCACATTTCCCCTATATTGACACTCTTGGAAACAGCTAGTTCATAGTTCGCGAGCTTTTTATGTCTGGGTCATGCTATTTTCCAAGAAAAACAAGCTCGCCAACTATCAACTATAAACCCTTGGAAACTGAGGCTATGACGTGAAACTTTGCAAAATTCTCTTGGGAACGGAGTGAGTGCGCAAATTCGAATTTTGAAATTTTCAAATCGAAATCGGAATTCCGCACACTTCGAATGAGAAAGGATTTCTAACCCTTTCATCTCCTAGCCTATTTTTCTATATGTCATGTAATGATACCATGTGGTTTTCGAATAGCAGCCTTTCTTATATACTTTCCGAAAATTCAGGAAATGGACTTCTTTCAAAACCTGGAGATGCACGTTCGTTCCGAATATCCGCCGCTGTGCGGTCGCGACCATCTTTCGTTCCGCTCTTACTACCATCCTTGCAAGGTAACTTCATCTTCGAGAAGCTTGCAAAATAGACGACTTTTTTCCTATTTTTGCATTTTCTAAAGTTTTGTATTATTTAAATTATCATTTTTCTTTCAAAAATGAAAAATGATAATGGTAAATCTCCTTTTACGGAAAATTGAAAATATTCAACTTTTCTAACATTTTGTAGAAGTCCTGCTATATTTTCCAAATTATTGACGCTTTCATGAAAAATAAATGAAGAATATTTTCAGCAAGTGATCGACGGCGATATTTGCGAGCAGTTCAGCTTGATGAACGTGCAAAAGCAGAAAGCCGTGTCGGACGAACTCAATAAGACCGTCAGCGAGATCTCCAAGAAGCTCGAGGACATTCGAACCAGATTCGCCTTCTAAAATCCAACCCTTCATCTTTGTAGGTATTAGAAATCACCCATTTTTAAATTGAATTGAACAAAGAGTTGGAGCAATTTAGATTCTTCTCAAAGACGTATCATGACAAAATTGGGATATTTTTTATCCTCTTCTCAATACACACTATCCCGTCATGTTGCGTTGTTACGAAGAATTCATATGGCTAAAATTGGTGATTTTTACGAAAGGGCGAGGTAGATTTTTCAGAAGATCATTCAATTCATCTGTTTTTGTTATTCTTTTTATTTTTATCTATTTTTCTTCGATGTTTCACATGAAAATGCCAATTCTCTTCTATTCTCTCCTTCTCTATTTATTGATTTTTTCTATTTTGATTGTTTTTTGTTGCGATCTCATAGTCTATCTATCAACCTTCACTAATTTATCCGTTTTTAGCCCTCCTCAAACAAATCTAAATTATTGTTGCCGTTTTTTTCTTACAATTTGGCAAATTTTCGTTGTGTTGTCAATAAAATTTCTAAACGTGATCTTCAATCATCTGTCAAACTGTGGGGATATGCAATTTTGATGGTATTCTGAGTTGTTGTAAATTCTGAAAACTTGCGAAAAATAATGAGCAACTTTTGTCAAGACACCTCATGGTTACCTATTACGGTATCGGGATGGTACCTAAGAAATTAAAATTTAATGTCAATTTTCAAGAAAATGATACGAGATTATTTTCATAGGTAGCCTACCAAAATTTGAGCTCAAATTGAAACTAAAACATCTACTATTCACATAAAATTTGAAGCTGAACAATACCAAACATAGTATTGCACCAAATGGTAGCGATCCATATGGTCAAGTTATCATTTGGTAAATAAGACCTACTCAAAACAGGTATGACTTCGAAATTCAGCATTATGAAGAAAATCGATTTAAATTCGAGACATTCGTCCTGAGCATTAGGTTCAAATCTATGTAGCTTCTATGAATAATTGCATGTCATCAAAGCACTTCAATGAAGAGTTTGAATCAAATTTAAGTGACGATAGGAAGGCTCCTAGAAAAAGGCACCGGGTTTTTTTTCTTTTCCTATCTTGTCTCCCCATACTATTTCTTAGAAAACTCGATGCTTTTTTTATTAGCCGTAATTAATTAGACATAATTTCCACCATCGATATCAGCAATCAAATCTGTTTGAAATTTTTTCACTTCAAACTCGTAAAATTTTGGCTATCAAATCTATTTCAAGCTATCAACTTTCAAGTATTCAATAAATTTAGATCGAATAATGACAACAAAGCCTACAACTGCAGCTCCGCAAACAGGTAATGTGAAAATTGCAGTTTTTTATTAATTTCCAAGAAGTCACAATTTTATTAAGACGAACTCTTTGAGTAGCCCGAACAATTGCAAAAGTATTTCGAATCCGGATTCAATCCATATCGATGGATACCCCTTGGACTCTAATCACAAAAATGGATTGGTTTGGTCCCGCCCCGCCCACTTGAGGAGACGGGACCTGACACCTGAATTTTTGTTATTAGGGTCCAAGGGGTATCCACCCATATGGGTCTTATTTGGCTTGGAAGACTTTTCGGAACCTGTGCCAAAGTGTTCGATTATTTCGTGGAATGTCTCTTAACCTTTAGGTGTGTCGTCGCTCTAAATCAGCCTTCCTTCGACAAAAATGCAGTCTTCCTTCTTACTTGTGTCTTTCGTCAAAATTTCACATTTTGCACCAAATTTGCTCCTCCTTCAGAATTTTCACCCCTTTGTCGACATTTCTATTTTTTCAATTTTTCAGCATTTCTTTCAAGAATTTTCTTTATTCGGCATTGTACAAACCCTTATTTTACACGAGAAAATCAACATTTTGGAAGAGCGCTTGAAAATTCAAGAGTAGTTTTTTCTCGGTATCGTATTTTCAAGCGCAATTTCAACAACAAAACATTGGAATCAACAATTGAAAGTTACATGGCTTTTTTGGACTTATCCAGGAAATTCGAGAGAAAATATCGCCTTCCTTTCCCACCCGTCTCTGACCCGTTGTGAAGTTGTTGCTGCTCTTCAAAGTGGCGAATGTTACCTGAAATGGTAAATTTCTTTTCCAAAAAAATTTATCGATTTTTTTCTATAAGAAATTTTCACTCGCTGTGATGTCTAATTTTCAGGGTTCTAAATGTGCAGAAAATATTCGGCCCGTGACTTTTATATCAAATTTCTGCTCGACCCAGTCTGTCCCGTGATACTACTTTTCAAATACTCGCAGATTGGGCCACGCAAAATACGGGTCTAGCCGCTAGAATCCTGCTAGTTTTGGATGAACAGAATGAATGCCTACTTTGCGAGATGCGGATTGAACATGGAGTTGTACTTGGGCTGTTTGGGCTGCTCGGCTCGGGCCAGTTCTGGATTCAGCAGTAGTCGAGTCCGATGAGCCTGAAAGCAATCATCAATATTTTTCGTTTGTTCGTTCTGAAGAATCACTTTTTTTCTACAAAATTCATTTCTTTAGAAAGAATAGAGTTGAAGATTCTTTCTTTCTACTTTAGCGTGAAGTCGAGTTAAAAATATTTGAGAACCTTTTTAATTACAATTTTTTTTGTTGCATTTTTCCCCAACTCACCTCAGCCTTTTCCCTCTCGATCCTCTCCCGTCTCATCTGTTCGAGTTTCCTCTTCTTCTCCTGCTGCAGTTTGTCTTCGTCTTCACTCGAGCTATCGCGTCGTCGTTTCTCCTTCTTCCGTTTCTTCTTTTCTTTTTTGTGCTTCTTCTTGCGTTTCTTCCTGTCGTCTGAAATAATCGAATCGTATTTTGAGTTCAATTTTTCATCGAATTTTTCAAGACGAAGTCCACAATACAAGCAGCAGAAAATGTCTTATTGAGAAAATAATAAAAACACGGATCTCCCTCTATTGAAAAATGCATAATTTCCTTTGCTTGTCGATATTGGAGAAGTCTGTTTTTAATCAAACTAACCACTTGACGATGAACTGCTTGATGAGTTTGTTCGTGTTCTGCTTGGCTTTTTGTCTTCTTCATCAGTTCGTTTGTCTTCAGTTGTCGAGTCCTTAATTTCTTTCTTTCTTTGAAAGTTTTTTTTTTTTAAATATCCATTTGCATTGTAAAAATATTGAATTCACTTTTTTCAACTAACTCACCTTTGTTTTTCCTGGTCTTCTCAGAGGCAGTACCTCGTACCACTCCTTCTTCTTGGTGAGTTCATTCGAGCCCTCTGCGAGCATTTTCTGTATGCCCATTTTGGATTCCCACTCCTGTTGCTCTTTCTTCTTCTCGGCTTCGTGCTCGACGTTGACTTTGCCCACATTTTTCAGTTCTTCTTGCTCGAGGTCCTGTAATTTTTTTTTCAAACTTGCTTATTTTTCAGTGTCCGTATTCATAAGCGCACTGGAAATCTTTTGATGCGCCTTGAATACGGTAATTAATTTTATGCCTACCATGCAGATATGCTAAAAGTCGATTTCAATTTTAAAATTTAAATTGAAATATTTTAACGATATCATTTTTTTTGCAAAAAAACAACTAACCTGGAATAAATTGACATGCCCTGTCCTTGAATCGACTGCAGATGCGCCCTCGAGTCGTCCCTCCATCAGATCGCCCAGCAGATTGCGTTCCCTGTCCTCTGCGCCCCTTCTCAGCGCGTTCATCCGGCGCTCGTTTTCCGCTCTACAACCAATTCAGTCGTTTAATTTGCTGTCAATTTTTCATCCCTATGACGAGAGCTTAAGCAATTTTGAAAATTCAGAGCCTGAACCCTGAATGTTCTTGATCGTTTCGGGATTCAGAACTATTTGTGTCAGCATTGACCAGATCTAGGGAGCACTTTCGTCAGACGAAAATAAGCTATTGGAGGGACAGGTCGTGAGGAATTCCTCACGACCGTACTCCCTAGGTCTGCTATTGGCAGAGGGGTTTTGAGAACCACAAATTCTAGATTTTGAAATGTTCAAACACCGAATTTTTTCTCACTCACGTGATTTGCCGTTCCAATCGTCGTTCCTCCTCCTCTGCAGCCTTCTTCTCGTCCCTTCGCACTCGGGCCACGTTCTCCTTCGTGCGGACGTGCCATCGCTTCTTCGGAAGGATGTTCATCTGCAGATCAATAAATCGGTTCTTCAAAAATCACTAACTTAAAAAATCAGGTATCAATCGGAATTCAACCGATCTTCAGTGAAAATGATCAACTTCAAGAAAAATAAATAATAAAGCTTTATAGTTCTTGAACAATGAACAGGAATTCTTTAATTTTCTGAACTTTGAAAATTGAAAAGAGAAAATCACGCAATTCATCCAGAAAATTCGAGAACTTCATCAGAAAGGCGGAAGGATAATCACAAAAGTCGGATATGGAAATCACAGAAAACGGAAGCATCCTACACCAAGGCCACGAATAATTTGAATACCACGAAAATAAAATTTTCAAAAATAGCAAAATTGAGGAAAATTATGAAATTCGAAGATCGCTTGTGCAGAGAAAAATGTAATGACACTAATCGAAACAAATAGTGCGGAAAATCAGGAAAGAAAAAGAATGAAATCATTCCACTTCTGCACAAGTGATCCGTTTTGAAAAGCTGCACAATTCAAAAATCCCATTTTCAGAAGGAAACAATAAAAAATGAGCGATAATTTCGAGAATAGGGCATGGATAAATAAAGAAAAGACACTCAAAATGACAGCTGATCGAGGAAAGTAAGAACCCCTGTATTTACAAACGAACGAGAGACACAGACGGCTGTATTTACAGGTGGGTAGTAGGGTAGTTTTGAGTAGGAAAAAGAAAAAAGAACCGCCTGTGATTACAGCCGTCTATGTCTGTCGTCCGTTTGTAAATATAGAAGAACATAATTTGTAAGAAGAAAGGTTAGAATTTTCATCAGAGGAATAACATAGAGTATTATACAGGAAATTAGAATAATTATGCAAAGGAATAGAGGTTGATTACATGCAGGGTATGAAGAGAGAGTGGATTGCAGAGGAGAGGGGAACGGCCTGTGCCTGACTGATGGTCTCCTTCCAGAACACTGCCTCGCGGTGTTGTAGCGGACGCATCGATTCGTCACTTGACAGGCGGTAGGCTCGCGAGGCATTCAACTGCAAATCAAAACATTGACTTCAGAAAAATGAATATTTCGAGTTTTTTCATCACTGAATTTTCTGTATGAAGTGCTATTTGATAATGCTGAAGTCAAGACTCACTGCAGTCAGTCTAACAGCCTCTGCCAATTCTGCTTCTCCCACCAGTGCCCCATCGAAAAGAGGCCCAAATTCTAGTGAGCTGACCGTGTCAATTTTCACTCGATACATCTGGAATTTTCTCCTTATTTCAAACACGCTTTTCAAACTAAAATACCTGTGAATCGGTACGTTCCAGAACGATCAGAACATCGCAGAATTTCGTGGCCATCGTCTCTCGTCTGTACTGTTTGCCTCCCTCGCACCAAACAACGTGCACCTGAAATTTATCATTCAATTAAAAATCAATTGTAAAATTTATGAAATTAAAAAAGGGTTTTTTTCATTTTTACCTCGTCATTGCCGATATGTTTCCATTTGTGGGTCGTATCGCCTCCGAGTCTCGTGCTCACGTGGAAGACCATCTCCGTGTTTGCAGTCGCATAATATGGCGCAGAAGTGTTCACAGGCAGACCTCCGGAATAGCCGTGGTGGGAGGATCCGATTTTTACCTGCAAAGGGATCGCACTTTCCAGAGCTATTGGGAAACCACATGACAGTATAACATATAACACATGACATATGCTAAATAGTAGGGTTAGGCAATGAGAGCGTATATGTCTCGAGTATGCTACTATTTCGTTTTATGTAATGTGTTATACGGTTCATGTGGTTTTCAAGTTGCATTTTTTTTTCAAATTCGTAAGTTTGCAAAATTATCACAAAAAATCCTACCTGCCATCCAAGTTGATCAACGAAACCTTCGAATTGTGCGGAGCCCTGCTGATTCGCGAGGATTGTCTGCTTGTCTTCCTGTCCTTCGCCCACGTAAATCACAGCCACCTGAAAATTGAATTTCCGAATTTTAAGCCACAAAAATTCCGTCTCCCCTTCTAGTTAGACGTTCTCACCTCTTGTAGCTACCACACTTTTCATTCTTTTCTTCATACTACTTGTTAGAAAAGAAGGTGGTAAGTACAGAACTCGTGAGCCAAAAGTTGCCTACCTTGTGAACTTCCCTCGTCTTTGTCTGATCGAGATGCTTCAGATCGCGATTGAAGGTGGAAGGTACAGCGCACACAGCTGGAACGAAGCCGAGATTTGCAGCGAGGGAGCGCCATTCCAGGGGTCTGCAAAATGTTTAATTTTAAATTTGAAAAATCAAGATTTAAAAAGTACCAAGATGCTTTTTTCGAAAAACAAATGCAGAATCTACTAGGATAATTCGCGAGAAAAAATTTGATGAAAGGAAAAAAGCTAAGAAAGTGGAGAGTTGATTTTAACTCTGGAAAACTTGTGCAAACATCTAGCTTTTTAGAATACTACGGTTTCCTTCCTAACTAACCTCTTCATAGTCAATTGGCTTTCTTTCGGAACAATATTGATCGGCTGTGGCATTCGTCGGCTCTCGACGACAACCCGCATCCACTCGTTCTCGGCCTCGTTGCTCTGCCGCTGTCTGTGAGCCTGCTGCATTTCGGGCAGAGCGTCGAATGGGTCATCCATCGTTCCGCGAATACCTGCTGCTTCGCGACCTGCAAAATGAAATTTTATTGAGTTATTCACCTTTTTAACGTCAGAAATTTATCCTTTCTGAATTATAACTACATTTGAACTATATGAGAAAAAACTGCATAAGAATAGATTAATGCCTTTTCTTCATGAAATAAAAAAACGCCTATGTTACGCGAAATATTCTAATTTGCAACTAACCCGCTCGTTTTCCCTTTGCAGCTTGTTTCTCCAACCATGCATTGACATGGTTGTTCTGCTTCCTCTCTGCATTCATCTCCTTCATGGTCCAGGTATGTTTTCCGACCACGGTTCTGCTTGTCACATCCCAGCCTTCCTCTTTTCGGACACTGCAAAAAGGTTAACATTGGAGTTTCTAAAAAAATTCCAACCTGATCATCGCATTTCCCTTTCTGATGAACGTCGTCTTTTCATTGGCTAATTCGCTAGCTTCGAGCGAATTCCATCTGGTTACATCGAATGAGGGAAGTGGAAACTGGCCGCCCATTGACAGGAGCATTCCTGAAAATAATAATTTGATCCATTTGGAAAAAAGTTGTTGCATGATAGCATCGTTGCTTTCGAAATCGAGTAGATGTTGTAGGGAAGAAAATGATTCCTCCGTTCTATTTCGTATGAAACTATTACAACTACTCTCCAGATTGCCAACATTTGTGAATTTTTGGGATTCGAACCAAATTTTTCAAGTTCATGTTTGAAATTGCTCTTCAAGACGTTATTAAATTTTGATTTTAAAAAAGTTACCTTGCAAAACCTTCTGCCGTTCCTTCAGAATTTCCACAGTGACCACTGGCAAATGGGTGTGTAGATGAGAGAGACACAGAGACACCAGCAGCCATTGAATTTCCACTTGCAGACGGGGGTCTTTCACGTTTGAAGAGACGCGCAAAAATGCTGAAATTTGTTTCATTTTTCAAAAATTCAAAAGAAATGAAAAAAACCTTGAAGAACCGCTGTTTGACATCCGAATCTGCAGAGAGATAGGAGGGAAGTGAGGAAGATGAGCAGGAGAGAAGAGGCATGTGGATGGGGTAAAATTGCTGCTAGGAGCTGAAAGATTTTTAATTCAATAATTTTCAGATATTGAAATTAAAAAAAAAAAAATTTTTAATCGATATCAAATTCGCGATTTCCTAAAAATTCGAATTTTAGATTTACTGTATAATTGAACAGAAAGCCGCCACTGCCATTCGTAAAATTCACTAGAATCTAGGACTAGGACGTGTAAGGAAGAGAAAAAAAAAGGCTTTTGTAATTCACACCCACTTTTTTCTACTCTCTTCTCAAAAAGTGGGTGTAGACTACAAGAAGTCAAAAAAGTCTGGTAAGTTTCGGATTTTTAAACTCCCTACAGTGTTGATTTCCTTGACGTCGGCCTTCTGAATGAGGAGCATCGTCAATGCATTGGAAGTAGCCAATGACAGTGGCAGAGGCAGGTTTGCAGTCAGACATTTGTGCAGATACTGCGAGCCGATGGGGTCTGCAGCCATGAAGTAGGCGATTCGAATCGAGTGAATCGAGGGAGGCAAATTGGGCAGGATTGGGACTAGCGATTTGCGCAGCACGTTTAGTTCGGAGGGGTTTAGGAGACAAATTTGCTCGAGAACCTGAAATTTATGGATAATTTCTCGAAATCAAACAAAAAATTCTGAAGTTTCTAAAAATGGCAATTTTACTTCAATGCATTTTTTTTTAATTTTTAAAAGAAATTTTCGACTTCAAATTTGGATAAAAGTGAAATTGAAAGTCTATCTTTCTTCTCTAAATACTTTCAAACTCACATTTTCATCTCTCGTCTGGACGAGCTGCCCCATCGCAGCGAGAATGTGTGCGTGCAGAAGACGGGCCGATTCTGTGGATCGGGCTGAGTGACAGACCGATGCGAGGGCACCCACTGCCTGAGACAGTAGAGGAGGAGGCAGAGTCAGGAGACGGGCAGACAGCCAGTGGGCGAGGGGAACCAGATTCACCTGAAATTAGCCAACCAAATTGGAATAAACGAAAATATCGATAGAAAATTCTATTAAAAATTTCGAAAATTAAAGTATTTCAGACATGATCTTTAAGATTTTCATGAAAATGTTCAGTTTTGCATTTTGCAAAAATTACCTTACAGTAAGGAAGGCTAAAAAGAACTTCAGAATATAGAGCTTCTATAGAAATTAGAAGCTCAAGCATTTAAAACATCTCTTGGGGTTTTCTGTCGAAATTGTCTCTAGAATTATCTTCTTAACTTACAGTAAGAAGTGCCTGAATGGTGTGCGAGAGAGTCTCTGCGACGAGAGGAGAGGCGACCGGGCAGAGACAAACGAGACGGCGCCACACCGCCAACCAGACAGATGGGTCTCCTGACCAGGACTGCAAGAGAGAATTATTGAATTTCAAAAATCAAAATCCTAGCTCTCTCAAATTTTCTTAACATTGTCATTTTATTTTAGGTTAAACATCAAAGATTTTAATTTCTAATTTTGAAAATGAGTTTACCGGAACGGCATGAGTGATGTCATCGAATTGCAATGCAGGCAGGAGCTGCGATTCCATTTCTTCGTCTGCCTTCTCTGCATTCGACTGTCTCTCCACAAGGGATTTATTCATTTCGTGGTCATTCTGAAGGTCGACATTTTTCACCCGAAATTTTAAGAAAATATTTTTCAAACATGTTTTTTGTTAAGAAAAATCACTCACCATGCACTTATCGAGTTCCTCCTTCGGGAATATCTCAATATGGGTGAGATGCAGAATCAGGGCTCTTGTCACACTCCGATTTACCTGAAATCAAATCAATTCAATCATTGTAAAAAACATTTTTCCAATGGAATCCTTTTTCTAGTTCTAGAATAAAACATAATTTTTATTAAATATTTGAATTTTCGACATACAATAGCCCACTGTTCGACCAATTGGGGCAGCGGTCTGGACTCGAAGAGGGCGTATAACTCGTCCCACAGCTTGTCGTCCACTGTGACTCTTCGAACAGCCTGAATTTTCTTGGCTTATTCAAATTTCTACAAAAAATCAGACCTTTACAACAACAATCAGAGTGAGAAGGGTATTTATTATTGGACCCGCAACTTGCTGGGAGTAGACATCGTTGTGGGACAGGACTTGTTTGGCCGCTGCGCAGAGATGACCGATTAGTTCGGACCTGGAACAGATTTTTCCTTCTTGAAAAATGTGAAATTCAGAATTTTATTTTTCAGTAAGTTGTCATTTCCATTGGTGATGCTTTCTCAAAAGAAGTCAATTATATTTTTCAGAAATGGATAAAATTCACAAGAAATGGAAAAATGAACTTGGTTTTCCTCTTTAGTTTTTGGTTAAAAAACTCACCAAACCCTGCTCGTAATAGGCATAGGCAGATGGAGTCTGTGAGTGGCCAACTGCCTGATTTGCCTCAGGATTACGAATGACAGAGACAAAGCAGATGGTAGTCTTTCTGCAGGCTGCTGAAGATAAGGGGAGTGGAAGAAGGCAAGCAGGGTGTGCACGACGAGCAGAGAGAAGGTCTCCATCGACACTTGGCCGGATTCGACGAACGGAGGGATTTCTATTTGGAGAAGCCAGGAAGAGAGCACATTCACGACCTGCAAATTCAATATTGTTAAATGAAAATAAGGCTATTTCAAAAAGAGAGGACACACATCTCGTTTTTTTTTCAAATCTAATATTTGCATTATTTTGAATTTTTTTTGCAAATCCTTGGCCTATGAAAATTCCAACCTTATGCATAACATTGCTGCACGGCAGAGGCAGTGTCATGGCTTCCCTGAGCAGCGTGAGCATAACATTCGTCGCTTTGTGCGAGGAGAATAGAGCCTGATGGAAGAGTTTGAGACCGGCATGCTGAGCGGGACCTGCGGTCAGTCGAGCTCCCGCGATGTTGTTGATCCAGCGAATCAGCCAGTATCTGAAAACCCCTCCATACTTTTCTAGTTCGTTCAAAAATTTTGAAGAATTTCAATTCCAGTTTAAAAATCCTATTTTACGTCTTCTTCATTATTTTCAAACTTCTCAAAGACTCGGTCCGCAAATCTGCCAGGATAAAAATAATGCGTTTTTTTTTCTGAGAGACAAAGAAAGGGCATTCGTTTTTTGAAAACTATATGCCTATTTTTCGCAAACCTCGCGATAACAACGGGATCGGCAGTGTCTAACGCGATTGCCGCCTGTCCCTCGCCTTCCCAGCCTCCAAACACATCGACTCCATTCACCTCCAAATCGGGGAAGCTCTCGCAAATGTACAGATCGATCACCTGAAAAAGTGAAATTCTCAAATTTTCACATTTGTCCCCAAAATTTGACCTTTGAGATGATGAATTTCGCACATTCCAACTTCTTGCTCTCGTCGTTCCACTCGATTCTGGAGCATTCGCGAGTGCAGTACTCCAAAAATTTGTCGAGGTAGATCTGGAAAATTTGATTGAAGTTTCGGAGGGATAAAAAATTTAGAATTAACGGAAATTTAGACAGCAAGAAAAAAGCGGAAAGAGGAAACTTCTCGTTCTATTTTCCTATATCTTATTGTCATGAGAATGTAGAAGTTTTAATCTTGAGACGTTTGGAATCGGAATCGGAACTTCGAACACCCCTTTTCATTAACAAAAGTCATGTTGCTTGAGAATTTTCACTAAAAAAATTATCCAACCTGCAACAATTGTGCCCTCTCCTTAGCACTTGGAGCCGATGACATATCTGCAGACGAGGCAGAAGTGTGATGGACCGCAGAAAGTTGTGCTGCAGAGGGAGTGGATGCAGATTGGCAGTACTCCCCGATGACTGCTTCTGTGTTCGAGCCATCCGAAAGGGGCAAGTGGGGCAGCAGGCATTGGAAGACTCGATCCAGGTGGGGCATGTTCTGAAAATTCACCAACTTCACATCTTTATCCAATTTATAAAATTTAGTTAACAGTAAAGGTCAATTTTAACGAAAATCTAGACGAAATGAAAAATACGCATTTTAAATTTGTATAAAAAAATTATTATACATGATTGCAAACGCCCAGGCTCTGATAGAAGATGAGGAACAATCTGATGGCGATTTTCCTGACTGCGAGCACATTTTTCGGATATAGCGCCTTCTTCAGTAGCGATTCAATTGCGTGTTGTTGCCATCCTAAAAGTCTTATTCGTTATTCTTGAAAATTCAACAATTTGGAAGATACAAGATAAAATGGCATAGAAGAGTGCGGAGTAGGAGAAATATCTTCGAATTTTTCAGCAATATATCATTGCCATGTTGTTTGGTATTTTCAAGACTCTATTCGCAATTTCTCTAACCTGATCCGACAAGTTCGGGCGCAAAGCAGAGCACTTGCTCGAGTGCCCAGAGGCCTGATTCAGCTTCTAATGCGGCGGGGGAGTTGGAGTCGAGTTCGGTGCAGAGCAGCAGCTCGTCGACCAGGTGGAACGTCTCGAAGCTGTGCTCGTCGATCAATTGGCGTTTTTCCTGAAAATTTTTCCAATTGTTCTTTTTTTTTTTTACAAAACTAGAATTTCTAACTCGGACATTCTTATAAATTTATCTTGAACTTTTTTATGCTTTAGCTTTCACAAGGATCATTCTCTTCGAGATAAAAAACAATGGTTTTCTTGAAATTTTTAAATATAAGGGAAAAACTCACATGAACCGATAATCCATCGAGCAGCAGCTTGAGGTGTTTGACGCGGCTGACGCAGTCCTTGGACATGTCCGTGAATTTGGCGAGGCTCGCCTGCAGATCCGCCGATTTCGTTTTTCGAAACACGCTCATCTTCTGCAAACTCAATAATCACATAGAAATCGTCAATTTGAACGAGTAGTTGCATCGCTGCATGTGAAATAGTATAGGATTTACTAGGGGAAAGATTCTCTTCCTTCACTATTTCGTATGCAACGAGATGCAACTACTGGAGCTACATTTTCAGGTCGCCAAAAATCAATAAATTAATACAAAATCAAAGATATTCGATGGTTTGAAACCAATCGTATGAAAGTCAATAATACGAAAATAAATAAATAATATTTCTTCTAAAATCTAATATTAAAAAAAAAAAAAAAAATCATCGAATGGAATTATTCGTCAGAGCGATAATAGGTTTGGGCTGTGCGAGAGGAGCGATTTGTTGGGTGAGTCGAGCACTTTCTACGTGCCATACTTTCACCTGAAAATTCGAAATTTTTAATTTTTAGTTTTGATTTTTAAGACTGCATTTATATTCTTGACATTGGGTTGCGTTCATGTCAAGCGAATTTATGTGTAAACTCTCGACACACTTAACTTCAATGTCAAAAGTTTACAAGTAAAATATCTCGACATTAGCATTTCTAAAAATATAAATGGATCCTGAAATTTCTGTTTTTGCAATTTCTAGCAATTCCTACCTTTCCATCATTTCCTCCAGTGTAAATGTGTTCATCGTCCAGAAACGCTGTATCCCAATTCCACTGGCACTCCGTATTTATCGAGCTGTACAGCGACAAGTCATTTGCTCTGAAAATTTCATCTTTACTAAAATTTCATTTTTTCTTCTTACCTCAGAACATTGACAGTGTCTTGAGAAGTTGTGCAGGCTAAGAGTTCTCCATTCAGTGAAAATCTGCAAAGTTTCAAAATGATAAATTAAAAGAATAATAAAATTAAAAATTGGCCTTAAAAATATTCTAAAATTCAAGATTTCTTTAGCAAAAATCTCAGAAACTCCTATCTTCTAGGAAAATTGTCTTACTTGATAGAAAGTCCATAGTTGCGCTGATTCTGCGGAATGCAATCGTCCCTGAGTCTGGCAGCAGTTTCAGGCAGCGTCAGAACGGACTCCTCTTCAGACTCGATTGCCTCTAAGTTGCCCGACAGCGGTTGCACTTTCCGACTCGACAACTCCCAGACTATCACGTTCGCTGAAATCAAGGAATGTTTCATCCAAAACATTCGGTAAAATAATGAGCTTCCATTATCTATGGTTGAAATTTAGAAAAAAGGAAAAGAAAAGATAGAAGTCGCATGAAAATAAGGTCTAGGAAGGACGATCGTTAGAAAGCCTCTACGACCAACCATCTCACGTGCAGCATGGTTTGTTTGTATGAGACAAAAGTGCTCTCGAGACTGATGACAACCGTAAGAAGTTGAAATATGCTTTTTCTACGATTATATGACGACTTACATTTGTCAGTGATTCCAGCCAGCAGTCTGCCCGCGGGATGCATAGCGAGTTTGACGACGTGTTCGCTCGTGGAGAGGGGAGGCATCGGCAGCTTCTCGTAGGCATCATTTCGTATATCCCAGACAAATACCTGAAATTCAGGTTTCTTTTTCAAGTTAATCTCCTTTGAATGTACGGATTTATAAATTTTCTTACTCGCGGGTGTGAAAACGTTTCAAGTCTGTGTATGTATGGACTTCAAGAATAATCAAATCCATTAACGTTTAAAAATGATAAGAAAATATGCAAAAACAATACTTGGGCATTTTGATTGGCGATGAACAGCTCGTACTGATTGATATGGTCAACGACTGAGGAGATGGGCGAATGGGAATGCTGAATTTTGAAATTTCAATTTTCCAGAAGAAAAATCTTACATCAAAAGTCTTGCTGCAAGCCAACATGTTTGTCCTCAATTCGTACAATCTGCACTGCATGTCTTCGCCTCCTGTGTAGAGATACTTTTCGCCCTGAAAAATCCAAAATTTCTATCATTTTTAGAAAAAAATGGAAGGAATTTAACTTCACTTTGAAAAGTGCAAAATCTGTCGAATTTTTTTCAGAAATTAAAAATTTTCAAAATTAAAGATATTATTTTTGTAGAAAAGAAAAAAAAACTGACAACAATGAACCCCACAGCGGTGATGTTTTTGTGGATGTTTTCGAAGCTGGCAACGAGCGAGGCAGAGGCAGCCTGCCTCTCGTAGATCCTCAACCTCTGCCAGCTACCCACTGCTAGTTGGTTGCCGTTTTGAGTGAGCGCCATGCAGTTTACCTGAAACTTGCCAGGTTCATTCATTCAAGTTTTGTACAGACGTTGGGACGTTTTCCACCTAAAAATTCGGTCATCATCTCTTGTCCCATTATTAAGGGTAGTAATTACAAACGCTAGCTGAAACATATTCACCGCGCATACGGAATATTTGCGGTGAAAAACGCCCCAACGCCTGAGCACCATCTTCTTTCATCGTATTCCACATCATTTTGGAGCGAATTTGAAATTTTTAAAATAAAAAAGCCAACCTGAGCTTCCGAATGAACAATTTGTACAGCAGAAGTGTGCGGAGACAGAAAGTCACAAAGGCGGATCGTCTGGTCATAACTCGCAGAGGCGATCACCAATGTCGACTGGTGCATTCTTCTGGAAATTTAAAATTACTATTTATTTTTAAAAGTGAGAATTTTCAAAGATATCATATGGGTCAATCGACCATATTCATCAAGAAAAAACGATGACAACGTTTGAAATTCAATATTTATTTGCATCGACTAGATATCACAACAAAATTGGTTCACCGGTCATAGAATCATCGGTTCTACAGAATTCGAACATTTTTTAAGTACGCAAAAAAAATCTGCAAATTTGAAGGCATAATGGCATTCATTCCTAATCATTTTTACCATTTTCAACTTTCATGAACTTCTCAAATAGCCATTTCAAACTGGAGGCCACCTCATTTGTTCGCCCCCATAAACATGGAAGTGCAAATGATAGATGGTTTGGCATCCGTGTGGTCCGATGTTTGTCACGACTCGGTAGCCATTTTTCAGACCAAACTGTTTCGCCAACTACATTTTCCAGTTATTATTTTTCCCTTTAAAATACTAACCACGGGGATGGTTACCATAATTTTGCCTAAAACGGGCGCATCCTCAGGCTTAGCCTCATCAAGAGAAGCTATTCGCTTTTTCGGGACGACAAGAAAATGCACAGGCGTCTGGGGATTGATGTCATGAAAAGAAATTATCTGAATTTTCAACTAATTTTTAAACAGATTCTTAAAAAGTGGCCCCCTCTTGTAGATACTATCCTTTTTTCTCCTCTCCATAATATTTCTTAGAAAAGAAGATGGTATAACTACAGTGAGCCAAAACTCTCACATCTTCATCCTCATAGATAATATTCGCCGGGGCTTCTTTTCGAATAATGCGCCCAAAAATAGTTGGTCCACTTGAACAGGCAGAGCCTTTCAGATTGTTCGCATGCTCATTTGGAAATGGCATTTCTGATGTTCTCATTTTTCTTTGAATGTTTAAAAATAACAACTCACCAAGAGATTCACGAAATTGAATATCTGCCTAGACTAGACTGAATATTTACAAACACATCTGAATTTCCAAATTAGAAAAATCCAAAATTTACAAATTTTTCAAGTATTTCAATGGATTCAACCATCGTATTAAATTCATCTCGAGGAAAAAAAACATAATTTATCCCGTCAAATTTGAAGAAAAACAACAAATTCTAAGGACGCGTTCGGACTTTGTTCGCTCTACGGACGAAAATTGCGAAATAGTTGTTCGGCAAGAGAATCAACGAGCAGTGCTTTCTCTGCGCTCTCATCTCGAACAATGCTATTTCTCAATGTTCATTCTAGAGCGAGCAAAGTCTGAACGCGCCCTAAACACTACTTTAACGAAGCGATGTGAAACCGAATATTATCAGACTTCTAGAATTAGCCAGGGGGCCAACCCAACTGACGTCCCGCGAGCTGAAATCAGCTCCATTTTCCTCGGTAATTCAAAAACGCCTACCACATGGAGATGCAGATGGTAGACGCTTTGGCACCCGTGCTTGCCGTCGTTGATCACCACGCGGTAGCCCTCTTTGACGTCGAGATCATTCGCTACCTGAAAATTCTTTATGCAAACACATTCAACATTTTTCTTCAAAATTGCTATTTTCTGATGATTATTCGTAAGAAGGTGACTTTAAAATAGCAGAATTTTCGCACGAATTAATGGAATTCGGCAACAACCAAATGCTCACCTTAGAAGCAGTGTACATCAGCTTGCCGAGCAGAGCCGAGTCCTCGGGTTTGGCCTCGTCCAAAGCGACGATCCTTCTCTTCGGAATGACGAGAAAATGAATCGGAGCCTGCGGGGCGACATCGTGGAATGCGAGCACCTGGATAGGAGGCAAATTTAATCAGTACTTTCTAATAAAAAATAGCCGCAGACTCGCAAATAAAACCCGCGGGTGCGGGTGTCAAAATTTCGAAAAAGAAAAGTTGCAAATCTGAATATCTAATAACACATGTGGAATGATGAGAAGAAGCAAGTTTCATGCCCGAATCTTGTATGCCTGCTTACCAGATCTTTTCCTTTCATTTCATTTCACTTGACTTCACTTCTTCAATTTTTCTTTCCGAAAACAATCAACTAACCTCCTCATCCTCGTAGATGATTTTGGCGGGGATTTCCTTGCGAATGATCTTATCGAAGATGGTATCGTTTCCACCCCTCGTTGCCTTCTGCGCTGCGTCCACTTCACTCGCCATTCTTCGAGCGCTAACTGAGAAGCAGCGATGCGGCTCGACAAATCTGAATTCTCAAACATTCAACTCGAAACTTCACGATTGATTAGTCGTGCCAAAAAAATCGGAAAGTTAGAAATCTGAGGTGGAATAAACGTGATTTTGTGAAGTTAATTCCAAAGTTCTGGAAAAACATTGAAGTTTGGAGCCAACTTCACTCCATTTCTTTTCCAAAACTCCGAAATAAATCTCATAAAATTCTGGAACAGAAGAGAAAGACGCTGACCTAGAAGTGTTTGGAGCGAAGAATTGGGAAGTGAAGCTAGGTTGTGAATTGGTGGAAATCGACACGAGCGCTCGACTCAACCGACGCAGAAGCATATTTTAAGAATTCTAACGAAAAAATCACGGATTATCACGAAAAACACAAGCCAACAGAGATAAAGCCTCCAATCGATGAAAGCTCTGAGTATTGCACGAATTAGCGCAGTTACTCATAAACACCATACAAACTGACAAAACATCGAAAA
Source organism: Diploscapter coronatus (assembly GCA_964036155.1). Classification (NCBI taxonomy): domain Eukaryota; kingdom Metazoa; phylum Nematoda; class Chromadorea; order Rhabditida; family Rhabditidae; genus Diploscapter; species Diploscapter coronatus. The sequence goes on along the minus strand of OZ038422.1, from coordinate 39,829,993 downwards.
TGGATAATCGCATTTTATTACGAAAATAAACGAAGAAAATCCGACTTGCAATGTTTTCGAACCGCGGATTAGCCGCTAAACTAGATAGTATGGCGTTATCGAGAGAAAGGGAAAAAGGGCATATCTTCTTTTCGTCTCTTGAAATATCCACTGTCTCTCGTTTCATGTGGTTAGCCGCGATTCGAAAACGGTGCGACATCTGATGAAAATGAAGGAATATTTCAGCAAGACAATTTCTGACTGATAAAGTGATAAGAAGTCAGGGGTAAGATGAAATTTTATCTTTTGGCAAAAATTTTAGAAGAAAGCATCGATTCCATCTCACTCGTGATAATGAATAAGAGATGAGATAGAATTCTGACTTCGAGAAATTCAAATTCGGTTTAGGAATCCGAATTTTTGCAACTTCACCTCGTCACTGATAATGAAAAAGATAGACTGATAAAAATGCCTGAGATCATGATCTAATTGTGTCTACCGAATTGGTACATGGCCATCGAATGGGCCGCATGTGGTTTGGATGTTTTGAAGCGAGACTGATGAAGGTAGGGATGGGACTGAGAGGGATGTCCCGAATGAGGATAGGCGTAATGGTGGGTCGAGGCATGGACAGGGAGGGGGGCCGCGAAGGAGGAGGGAACAGCAGCGGGAGCGCGGGGAGAGACGCCCTTGAAGGTGAGACGAATCACGTCGATCTCGATCACCGAATTGTCTTTGAGCTGCGTCGCCACTCCTTCTGAAATCGAAGCTGATCATTTTCAACCATCAAGTTAAATATCCAAATTTTCATCCCTGAGCACAAATTTCCGATTATAAAATCGTGGGTCTTACCTGGAAGAGCCTTGGCATCCACGAACATCGGTCTTCGGCCCACATTTGTGATCGTGTAGGTGTTCCTGACCGGATCTCTTTCAATAATTGCCTGTTCTCGAGCGATCTGGAAATTTCGAATTTCAAATCTTTTATTTTTCCCTAAATTGACTTTAATTGGTTTTTCTCCAAATCGTTCTTACCTTGCTAGCAGGTCCTTCCAGCGCCAAGTCCACATCGACTTTGTAGATGGAAGTCGATCTGCCGATTGTAGCCCTGTCTGTTTTGATCAGGTACCTGGAAATTTGAAAACTTCACATTGAAATAGATTTCTTCTAGAAATGAAACTAAATCAGCGAAGCGAAAATAAACGACAATGACCAATTGTGTTTTTGTGAATTGAAATTTAGAAAAATGTATGTTTTTGACGAACCTGACAAGTCGTCCTTTGAGAGAGGCGACGATGTCATCGGGCAGATGGTCGCTGACGATCCCAGCGATGGGGGTGACGCGCACGCGCGTGTTCAGATGCGCCACGAATCTGGCTCGAGCATTTGCTTGCCTGGAAGTGCAATTTCATCTCGACTATTATTTCGCTTTTGATCAAAGATGAAATGCGAAATCGAAGGAATTGTGAAATTTCCCTTTCATCAAATAGATAAGTAAATAACTAAATAGTACCTCAAATATCTGGTTGCATCGAGCTTCGTCTCCCCAGTCAGAATGTGTCTGCTCTCGATTGCTCCCCAATCAAGTGTAGCAGGAGCCGGCTCGGGCTCAGGTTTATCCTTCAGAAGTCCCATGCTGAAGCGTCAATAAATCACTGAAAAACTGCAATCTAAACCAACAAACTTACAGTCTCATTTTCTGCCAGTGATCGAAAATGACTTGAGGCGTTCTCGCGGAGTGGAAATCTTCTCTGAAAATGGGGAAAATTTTCATCTCTTTGCAATGTTTTTTTTTGTTTTAATTTCTACCTGTACTTCTCCAAGATTTCCTGCATTGTGCTGTAGTTGATCATGGCGCCTTGGTCAGGAATCAGAGAGAGAATTTCCTCCTCGCGCATAGAGAACGGCGTTTTTGACTGAAATCTTCCAATTATTTTCAAAATAAATTTCTCTAAAAATAGAAGTTGGGAGAAAAATTCGAAAATTTTCAATCTTTATACTTGAATTCTGAGAACTTCCTCCGGCTGCAGATCAGCGAATCGTTTCTTGGCGAGTCTGGAGAGCGCTTCGTCGTACATCAGTTGATACCAACGCTCCTCGATGTCTGCCAACTCGAATGGCTCGCTGAACTTGACACAGGCGTGGATCGTCACCATGTCATTTATCTGGAAAAAATCGTTTCAATTTCAGAAGAGGTAAAACTTGTTTCTAAAACTTCACATTTTTCCGAAAAAAAATGAAAAGAAAAGTGAATTTCCCTCTTTTGAAGCTAAATTTTGATTTCCTTACATGAGTAGCAGCAGTGATGAGCGCGACATCGTCGTGAGCGGAGAATTTCTTGAGTTCCTTGGAAGTCGCGTTGTCGACGACCTCGGTTGCGGCAGCGAGTTCCTTCGTCTTCAGGTCCTTGCTCGCAATTCTGGCCTCTTTCTTTTTCTCCTCGATTCGGGCTTGCTCCTCTTCCATCAATACGTCTTCCATTGCCTGAATAGGAAACTTGAAAATTCATTAAACTCGATTTAAAAAATATATATTATCTTTGAAAGTTCCTTGTAGATTTCATCTTCTTCTCTTTTAATATTCTTCAGAAAAGAGATTGGGAAATACAATGAGCCTTTTTGAGAAGATTATTTTTCAAAAAAAATTCTACTCACTTGTTTATCAGCCAGACTGACGGTGTTTCTCTTTCTGAGCGAGTGGATTTTCTGCGGCTGTTCGGAGACATTTGCCTGATTTGACACTTCGGCGGACTGAAAGTTAAAAATAGAAAAAAAAAAAAAAAAAAAAACATTAGGAAAATTCAAAAATAAACCTCATTTTCCGCATTCTTCTCCTCCCTGCTGCGTTTGCTCCTCTTGACCGGAGATGGCTTTTCAGCAGCAGTAGCAGCAGTGCTCGCTGCGGTGGAAGGCTTTCTCATTTGCGAGGCTCGGGATGCTCTGCGTTCAGTCGCTTGGGGAGTGGAAGACGACAGATCAGTGGAGGTTCTTCCTGCAAATTCTTGATTTGTAAAGTGATTTGAAGAAGAAGTAGCACGGTCCTATGAAATTTGCTACTATCTCAAAAATAAGAAAATCGAAATTTCACAAAGACATGAACACATTAGAAATCAACAAAATAACCACCACGTAGAATAGTCGAGTAAGGAAGATAAGAAATAGTTCTTCAAGTTATTTTGCATAGTGGTTATTTTCTAAGAAACTTGCTCATATTCGTCATTTTTACTACCAACCTTGTGAAACTGAATGATCGATTGGCGACTCCTCTGAAGGAGTGACACTTCGCTTGTCCTTCGACGCGGAGTGCTGTGCAGAGCGCTCGCCACTTACTCGTTTCTGAGAATTTCATTTTTAAACTAATTTTTCAATAAGATATCTTTCAAAATCCTGGTCTCCTGTATAATTCACCAGTCCTTTTTCTTTTCCCTACATCGTGTAGCCCTATAGCCTGGCGAAGGTTCAAATGGTGGTCAATAGTGAACTGGTAAATTATGCAAGAAGCCCAGAATATTTAAGCCATCCAAAATTATTCTAATTTTTACCCTAGTATTGGACTTGTAGAGAGGCATGGTCTCGACGAGTTCGTCGTCGAATTTGGGTCTCTTGATTTCCCTAGTTGTTCTGCGAACTCGCACGCCTCCAATTTCATCTGGAGTTTCACTGAAAATTCCAATTTATTATTTTTCCAACTCATTTCTAAACCTTGTAGCTGAGAATGTATCAGACTGGAGTCGAGATCGAGGTTGCGGCTTGTCGAGGTCGTTTTCCTGAGAGGTTCTTCCTCTGAAAAAAGAATAATGAATTTTCGAAGTTCCAAATCTAAAAATGGGACTTTTTCAAAACTTGAAATTCTGAACAATTTGGCTCATTTTAAAAAAATAAAATAAAAACCTCGTTTCATGATCCGTATTCTTTCTTTTGGTTCCTCGGTTTGTTGTAGAAGTTCTGGTTTCAGTTGCAGACGCAACAGATGAAGGGGAAATGAGTGGAGTGGGGGAAGGCGAGGACACTGCTGCCGCTGAGTCGGACAAGTTGGATAGGTTTGATAGATTCGACAGATTGGTATAACTGTCTCCCGTGTTGATCTCCAGATCGGTCATGACGTAGTTGGCCGGCACGTCGTCGCCGATCGCCAACGACATCGATGAGGTGGGAGCTGCTTCGGCCGATTTCTCTTCATTTTCTGTTTTCTCCTTAGCTGTCACGGACTGAAATGAAAGAAGGTAACACCTTTAAAGGAGATATTGTTTTAGTTTTATTTTCCAAGAAAGAATAGTTTTTAAGAAATAACAAAAAATTACAGCTTTTGATTCGCTCTGCTCAATTTTCACTTCCTCCTTTGGCTGCTCCACTTCCTCCTTCTCCTGCTCATCTTCCTGCTCAATCCCCGTCTGCATGTCTTCTTCAAGATCCGCTTCTTTTTCCATGCCTGATTCGCTAAAATAAGATATAAGTTTAAAAATCAAATCACTATTCGAAACTCCCGCAACTTTGCGAAATAGAGTAGAGGACAAGGAGGGAGTAGAGAAGCTCTCCATCGATTTTGCATACCATCTTCAAAGTTGCGAGGTTGCGAGAATTTCGGGATATCCGAGTTGGCAAATAAAATTTTAAAAAGCGAGAAAAAACGACGAAAATCAAAGCTGAAAATCGAAAACGAGCAATGTGTGCATTCGTGCGCGTTTGCGCGCTACAGTAGACGGATTGCGTATTTCTCGCTCTACGCAGAAAGCAGTGGCCGCCCATTTGAAGAACGCTCGTTTCATTTTCTATTTTTTCGCGATTTCCGAGCCGGTCATTTCCTGATTTGTTTTCAGAAGTCGGTTGACGTGCGCTCAAACTATCGGTAACAATGCTCTCCAAGAGACTCGCCACCGTGCTCGGCAACACTTTGAAGGTTGGGTGTGGAGAATCGGGGTTTTGTGGAGTCTGCTCACAACTTTCCTCTTGTAGAATTTTCCTAGTTTCTTCAGAAGTTGGATGAATTCTCTCTAGGTTTATGTGGGTGAACTTTACAGAATTCGAGGAAACCTTTGCTTTGATGAGAAAATTCTGTTGCAGGCGCAGAATGCGAACGTCTCAACGACCGCCTCTCGTATGGCCTCGGCCGGCTCCGAGGTGTCCAAGATTCTGGAGGAGCGCATCCTCGGACAGGAGACCAACATCAATCTCGAGGAAACCGGAAAGGTTCGAGAAAAGTGCCAACATCTTTGTTAGACGGTTCTCGAAATTTTTCCATATTAGGAAATATTTGGGAACTTCCTTCAAAAAATACAAATTTTTTGAAAAATATTGATTTTTCCAGGTGCTGTCGATTGGAGACGGTATCGCTCGTGTCTATGGTCTGAAGAACATTCAGGCAGAGGAGATGGTGGAATTCGACTCTGGAATCAAGGCAATTTTTTCCAGCAGTTACAAAATGACGGCAGGATGGCACGCTCTTTCGACAATATGACGACACGATTTCTATAGCAGAATAGTGTAATGTGATGGAAATTGTGCTGTTATATTGTAGAAAAGCGCATGCTGTCCTGTCGCCATATTGCTGTTGCCGTTTCTTCCTTCTCAAAACTCGACCCGCAGAAAACTAGTGTGTCACATCGGGAGAAAAAGAGCATTTCTTCTTAATCTCCCTCGGAAAGGCATACTTTTCTGCAGGTCGCGTTTTGAGAAGTTTGCTCAAAAACCGTTCTAATCGATCTTCTGCAGGGAATGGCTCTGAACTTGGAGCCGGACAACGTGGGTGTTGTCGTGTTCGGTAACGATAAGGTCATCAGAGAGGGCGACATCGTCAAGCGAACGGGCGCCATCGTCGACGTGCCTGTCGGCGACGGTCTGCTCGGCAGAGTCGTCGATGCCCTCGGCAATCCCATCGACGGAAAGGGCCCCATCAAGCAGGCCAAGAGATCTCGTGTCGAAGTCAAGGTAATCAAATTGTATGATTCGTCGAAATTGCAAAGCGCGTAGGAGCAAGAACTTAGTCCTCCACATTCTCGAATAAATCTTGAATTAGGAGTACTAAATTCCAGACTCCGATTTCAAATCTGGATCATCTTACAAATTTCCATTTGATGGGAAAATTTGATTCTGAGCGAGCAAGAACTATTTAGGCCCCCGGTATCATCCCCCGTCTGTCCGTGCGCGAGCCCATGTTGACTGGTGTCAAGGCAGTCGACTCGCTGGTGCCCATCGGTCGTGGTCAACGTGAGCTGATCATCGGTGATCGTCAGACTGGGTATAAATTCAGTATTTTGCAAAATGCATCAACTTTTCAAAAAAAAATTCCGAGTTTCCAAATAACGGTTCATGTTTAGAAAGACCGCTATCGCCATCGATACGATCATCAACCAGAAGCGTTTCAACGAGGCCGGCGACGAGAAGAAGAAGCTGTACTGCATCTACGTCGCCATCGGACAGAAGCGTTCGACTGTCGCTCAGATCGTGAAGCGTCTGACGGACGCGGGCGCGATGGGCTACACCATCGTCGTGTCTGCCACGGCTTCCGATGCCGCCCCACTGCAGTTCCTGGCACCCTATTCGGGCTGTGCCATGGGCGAGTTCTTCCGCGACAACGGCAAACACGCACTCATCATCTACGACGATCTGTCCAAACAGGCCGTCGCCTACCGTCAGGTAGAGGAATTCAGAACTAAATGATAATTCACGTTAAAACTACAAAATCACCAATTCGGCATTTCACACACCGAATTTCTGCATAGAATCTCAATATTTCGTGCAGAACCGGGTGCAAAATACAAAATATGCTAGACCATAGAATTGTTTGAACAAGAATCCAATTTCCAGATGTCTCTGCTGCTGCGTCGTCCCCCCGGTCGTGAGGCCTACCCCGGAGATGTCTTCTATCTGCACTCGCGTCTGCTCGAGAGAGCTGCCAAGATGAACAACAACTTGGGCGGAGGATCTCTGACTGCTCTGCCAGTCATTGAGACTCAGGTGAAAATCATGAACTCTTCAAAAATGGGCAACCCGGAAAAGGACTCAATTTCCCCCTATCAGCCCTATACCCTAATAGTAAAACTATTTAAATTGCGATTGTTTTTCATTGAATTTTGGATACTTTTCCGAATTATCCTGAAACATTTCAAAATGAAATATTTGCAGGCCGGTGACGTGTCTGCCTACATTCCAACGAACGTCATTTCGATCACTGACGGCCAGATCTTCTTGGAGACTGAGCTGTTCTACAAGGGTGTGCGTCCCGCCATCAACGTGGGTCTGTCCGTGTCGCGTGTCGGCTCCGCCGCTCAGACCAAGGCCATGAAACAGGTCGCCGGATCCATGAAACTCGAGTTGGCTCAGTACCGTGAGGTTAGACAAATCGAACATAAAACTCAAGTTAATTTTCTTGAAAAATGAAAAAGTAACGAATTGAAATCCAAATGTAATTTTTTTTTAATTCAATTCAAATTTCAGGTGGCTGCATTCGCGCAGTTCGGCTCGGACTTGGACGCAGCCACTCAGCAGCTGCTCAACCGTGGAGTCCGTCTCACTGAGCTTCTCAAACAGGGACAGTACGTGCCGATGGGTATTGAAGAGCAGGTGTGGGATAGAAAAATCGAAAAACAGACTACTTGAAAATCGTGTGCGCGAAGTAGTTTAGGGAATGGATCTTTTTGCCTGCCATCCTTAACTAAATATTTACATGAATTAAGAAAATTTTGATTTCCAAGTAGTCAAACGATACGTATATATTTCCAAATCTGAATTTGATAATAGAGGGAAATAAATAACTGATTGTTTAGGTTGGTGTGATCTATGCCGGAGTCAAGGGACACCTCGACAAATTGGACCCGTCGCTGATCACCAAATTCGAGAAGGAATTCCTCGCTCATCTTCGATCCAGCCAACAGGATCTGCTCAAGACCATCAGGTAAAATAATCAGGAAAATTCAATTTAGAGAATTCGGGATTCAACTTATTTCGCTTTTAATAGTCGAGCAAAAATGCCTTAACAGAAAGATGTTTTTTTTTTCCTTAGGAAGTGTTCATATTTTTATGATATCATGTCAATGTCAATTCATTTTATTATTAGGTGTAAATCTTTAACACCGATCTCATAAACATGAATGAATCATACTTTTGTCTCTTTAAAAATACTCAAACTTTTGCAGTTGCCTAATTTTGTTGTTCAAAAATCCACATAAAATGAACATTTTGATTACAGAGAGGAGGGTCAGCTCACGCCTGCGACAGACGGCAAGCTGAAGGAGGTAGTGACCAACTTCCTCGCCACCTTCAAGCCTTAGACAGAGACAGATCAGTACACAGATACTCTAGTAGTTTTATAAAGTTATTTTGTAATTCGGACTTTTATCTTCCTGTTTTATTGATTTTTCGATAAATTTTTCATTTTATTCCTTCTAGTTTTCTAGTATAAAATGGGCGATATAGTTGATTTCTGTTTTTTTCTTATTCTTTTCGTTATTCGTGAACCGAAAAAAAACCATTAAAGGTATGAAGTAAGAAGCTGCCGAAAGGTTGATTGATTGATTGATTTTAATTTTATCCGAGCAAAAGTTATTCCATCTATGGATTGAATAAATTCGTCTTCTAATCATGAAAGTTCTTATTTTCCTAGTTAGAAAATTGAATTTCAAAAGACCTGCATGACATTTTCGAATCGTGGTCATTATCAGTACACCCAAATTGAATTGGATTTTAGAAGATATCAAAACTTGATCTCCAAAAATTCTTGAAAGTTCAAAATTCTATTCTTCTGTCATTCTTAAGAGTCATTCCACGAGTAACTGGAACAAGGGTCCGGACAACTGCAAAAGTGTCCCGGATCCGAACCAAACTTATATAGTGGATACATCCATGGACCCTAATCGCAAAAATGGGGAGACCAGGCCCCGCCCCAAAGGTGGGCGGAGCTAGGTGGGGGTCAAAGTTGGGAGTTTTGACGATTTGACTGTAAACAGGAGGTACAAAGAAAACTTTTGCTATGAAAGATTTTCGAAAAATTAAAAAGAATGAATATAACCATGAAGTATACTTTCTAAAATATATAGGTTTAGAGGGGCCAGCCACTTGCTGTATTTGATAGAAATGGACTCGGATATTACTTCTCAGTCGATTTCGAGTCGATTGATACCCATTTTGGTATAGTACCACTCTGGTACCATATGGGTGGTATACCATGGGCCCATATGGCAACATGGTAAAGTGGTAGCACGGTACTCTAGGAAGCAAAAATGAAGTGCTACCCTTAATCTGCTATATCCCGAAAAGATTTTTCGAATTCGCTTGATTTTGGAAAAGTTATGAATTTTTGAAAATGTTTGCTATTTTCGGTATCTGACCCATTCAAACCTCCATACCACGCATACCATTATAGCTAGACCCAAAGTATCTTCACAAAAGTTGCTCAGTTTTTCATGCTCTATCGATTGGTATATGATTTGTGGGGTTACCATTGATTTTTGAAAAATCGAAATTTTCAGGTCCGACTTCGGGCCGATTTTTCGATAAACTGTTGCCGCTATTTTTTCAAAACAATTATTGAATTAGTATGAGTAGGACATGTACTTTATTCGATGAAAATATTGGGATGTAGTACCTACGACACTGTATGTAAATTTCGATTTTTCCCCGAAGATCCATGCTTTTTGGCATTTTGCACTGTTTTTAGCCATAGCTCAGGTTAGGAAGGTTGGATTCGAAAATGTCTGCACCATTTGACTCAGCCATCGAGCTGAACAATCTGATATAGGTTTCGGGGTGTCGGGATGACTTGAAATTTGACCCCCTGGGCCCGAACTTGAAAACTTCGAGAAAAAGCTCGGAATCGTATTTTTCAGGTAGAATATAGTCAGAAACCATTAGGGCCCGTTCATACTTAGTTGCAATGCAACTTGCAATTTGCAACTCGCTTAAAATAGCATGAGAAATGAAGAGAGCACAAGAATTGATGCAACATGATGCAATCGCGCTCTCTTCATTTCCTATGCTATTTCAAGCGAGTTGCAAATTGCAAGTTGCATTGCAACTAAGTATGAACGGGCCCTTAAAAAATCATCAAAAAACGAGGCTTTTGTTCTAGCCATCCCCTTGTTGATTCTTACCAAGACTCTCTCTTAAAAATTTTAAATGAAGGATACATGCATATTTAAAACTGTTTAAAAATCGTCAATGGCATAACAAATCAGCTCGATTATTGAATTCTCATTCAGCTATAACAACTTTATTGGAACCAAACAATGTTTGAATGTAATATAATTACGACGATTTTAATGGGTAACGAGATCTACAAACCCATAATTATTGTTTTCCGAAGAAGCATGCGTCATAGAACAACCGGATGATCAAAACACCGAATTCGATGAAGGTTATTATCTGAAAGATGAATCCTAATTATCGTTTAATAAAGAAGAAAGAACAATAACAATAAACTCACTGAAATGCCAGCCAAGATCCCTAGGATTCCACCAGTATATGAAAGGAAATTCGAAAACTGAAACATATCAATCACACAATATATAATGCAAAGTTAATTCACCGTCATTTTTGGAAACTCCTTATAAACATTATTGACGGACGTTCTAGCGGCCATCGTAATTTTTATGTAGTCGGACTAAAATATATTTATTCTTTTGAATTATTGCATCAGCAATTTTGAATAATTTATATGGTACCACAACATGTTTAGCTTTCCATAATATCAGTTATCAAAAGCATATAATCTGCATTTCGAATAGCCTTTTATTAAATAAAATAATTGCAGCTAAATCCTCACCGGATTATACATCAAGACTTCCTGATGAGTACAACTTGAAGCATCGGCAGCGGGAGGCACGGAAAAGTCGTCGTCATCATCATCCTCCTCACTTTCAGATGAAGATGTAGGCTCGTCAGTGGTGGTGGTAGGGTAACTCGGATATGTCGGACTACTAAAAATATTCATCTCGATGCCAAAGAAAATACTTTGAATCAAACTGAATAAATATACATAGAAAAGGATTCATAAAACATTTGAAAGCCATTTATGTTAAAATTTCTCTCGTTCAATAAAACACTTCACGCTTAAGTTTTCCATTGATTTACGATACAAATAGTTTAATGACTAACCTTGTTGTGTAGTAAGGTGGAAATATTTCACGCTTCTTTCTTCCTAAAATAAAAGATAATTTTACGAAGCATGGAGTGATTATAATCTTGATATACATGCGTTAATTGTATCGAAAAATTCATTCGGGTGATCTGAAAAAGGCGCAACGTCGCAACGTCGCAACGAGGCGAAATAGTATGTAGGGATAGGAGAGGGTAAAGAATGCTCTCTCGCTTTTATACGCTATCTCGCCACGTTGCGTCGTTGCGACAATTCCAAATCGTCAAAATTCGTATATTCCTTACCTGATGGTGGTGATGTAGTAGTTGAAACAGAGGTTTGATTCGGATACGAGCATTCGACTGGAACCTAAAATTTACATAGTTTATCATTTATTATTTATATTCACAGTATTTATCTTTATGAGTACCTTATTCATAAACGTTTCCGACCAAGTGATGCGAAAATCAGTGTTTGTGCAGGGAACGGGGCACTCACAATCGGTCCACTCCGAGGGATCCCCTCTCGTTATTAGCAGGCTGTTTAGACAACGACCTAAGAATTTGATTCTCTGAGGATCTATTTAATAAATACATGCAATTTTGAAAAAATCTACCTAGAAACAACAAAGTACACAAATTATGCAAAAAGAATCTCTAATTTTCGTACAATAAGATAAAAGAGAATTTATAAATATGTTGGCTTACGCATTGCCAGAGTGCACATCGATTTTTCAGGATCCGATGGGTATCTAAACGTCGAAATTTCATGATTTATGAAATTATTGAAACATACCTTGGGTCCATGCCTGAGAATTTTTCCATAATTCCTCCACAACTCATTCACTATGCCTTATTAATGACAACATTGGGTGTGTTTTTGAAATCATGAATGAAAGAAACATTCTATATTGTTCTAACACCTTTTTTAAAATCCATCTAAATAATTTTTGCGCTCAAATAATGTTTGCATAATGCATGATGTTATGAGAAATCATGAAAAATTACATCCACATTTTTCGTAGACAGCATCTTGATAGCAACTTCTCAAACAGCCCTGAAATAAATTTGTTCCATATTAGCCATTCTATGTAAAAATGGAGTATTGCTGGGAAAGGCTTGGCACAACCCAAAAACTATTTTTCTGAAAATGAGTCCAAATAATGTAATCAAGGGTGGGGAATCCAAAAATCGAGGTCCCAGAGCTCGGGCGCGCGTCGTTTACGCTACAGTAAATGACGTACTGGAAAACTCAAAAATCGTCTAGAGGCATATAACCCGATCAATACCTATATCAAACGATGAAACTCGACGAGATAAACAACTTTCATTAACAAAATTTTTCGATTTGATGTTTACATAAAAAGTTATAGGCCAAAAAGTATCAAAATTAGTCAATTTTGCAACATTTTCGATCAGTACGCTCGTAAAACACCGGGGGTGCACCATATTTTTACATAGTATTAAAGTAGAATCCTTGGGGGTTATATCAGTACCTACCACTTTGCACAAAATGGGGTACTTTTCGAGAAATTAATTTTTTTCGAAATGTGGTCAAATGCTATTTTGAACGAAAAATTTTCAAAAATTCATATCTCCCTGTGTGTGCACATTCTAGAATAAGTTCTGGAACAAAAGTTAATCAACTTAAAGAGCTCTACAAGATTTCATGGAAAACTCCTACGTTAATTTAAATTATCCTTGTAAACACAGTACAGGTATATAGGGTAACTTCGGATAATTTTTTCCTACAAAAAATAATTTCTAAAAATTTTATTTTTATATTTATCATGTTCTCCTCGATGAGATCTACAAAATAAGAAGATAATCATGAAATTTAGTGTAAAATACAGGAAGATATGAATTTTTGAAAATTTTTCGTTCAAAATAGCATTTGACCACATTTCGAAAAAAATTAATTTCTCGAAAAGTACCCCATTTTGTGCAAAGTGGTAGGTACTGATATAACCCCCAAGGATTCTACTTTAATACTATGTAAAAATATGGTGCACCCCCGGTGTTTTACGAGCGTACTGATCGAAAATGTTGCAAAATTGACTAATTTTGATACTTTTTGGCCTATAACTTTTTATGTAAACATCAAATCGAAAAATTTTGTTAATGAAAGTTGTTTATCTCGTCGAGTTGCATCGTTTGATATAGGTATTGATCGGGTTATATGCCTCTAGACGATTTTTGAGTTTTCCAGTACGTCATTTACTGTAGCGTAAACGACGCGCGCCCGAGCTCTGGGACCTCGATTTTTGGATTCCCCACCCTTGATTACATTATTTGGACTCATTTTCAGAAAAATAGTTTTTGGGTTGTGCCAAGCCATTCTACCGATTTACATAGAATGGCTAATATGTGCACGAATCTTCTGGACTTACATCCGTAGTATAAGACCCCAGATAATAGAAGCTTTTAACTTCATTTATACTATTGGCGCATTTTCCGTATCTGCCGCCAAGTCGAACGTATTTCGTCTAAATTATTTGCACTGATTAATTCACAACTTATATTCATCAATAAGTTATATCTAAATGTTCATACTAACTCTATGCTGATAATTCACTTTGAAGATAAAAATGAATAACATACCATGTCAATAAGCAGATTCGTGTGAGATCCACTTCTAGTGTTAATTCTTGGTGAATCTGATACGACCGCTTCACTGTTATCATGCACGAATACCATAAATCCCGAAAGAACCGTCCAGCTCAAATATTCGTGTGGATACACGCGAAGCAACACCGAAAGACCTGAATAATAATTCATACATAGAGAAAGGCTATCAAGTATTGAGACAAAATATGCAATATTCTATAAAATTAGTTTAACTGAATTTTACAAGACCTTATAAGTTGAATGAAAATACACAACCTTCTTGCATTCCAGGTTTCCTCAATTTATAATGCATTGATCCATTTTCGTGATTGAATGTATAGCAAGTACCCAGACTCTTATCATAAATTTCAGTGAAATCTCTTCTGGAAGACAAATTTAAAATATCTTGGTTGATTATCTATCTTACGATATATCAAATGTCTTGTCTTCATATGAAGCACCGTAGAATGTCTCTTCCGCTGTGTAGCCTAGACCTTTTCGCACTTCATCTGTATAGCCACCAATCAAAAATGGAATATAATCCCTCGTCAATGTAGGATCGTATGTGATATCTTCGATGATCTAAAATACTTTTTTCGACAAAAATTTTCCGATAAATATGGTCAATGTTAATTATCTCATTGTCGCCGCGTTTCTATGTGTTTTAATGCAAGAAAATACTTATTGAATGCGATATACTTTCATATTTAATTCATGTAGATAAAGTTATAGTTATAAACTAGGACCTTGTTCTGTTCCTCCGGTGATAAATCACCGAACGCGGTGTTCTTTTCTTCTTCCAGTAATGGTCCTGAATAAATCAATATAAAATCTGTTGAAATGATTTAGTTGTGCAGTATTGAACTTATATTATCTTATTGAAAATATAATTTGACTTATCATGTTATATTATGAAAAAGTCTTATTATCTTCGTGCTCTTGGTAAACTGGGAAATTGATTTTGAAATTAGCCGAACCTGGCTGTTAATGAAGCCAGAAAGATTATCGAATTCACTCAACATGAGTTGCTTGTAATTCACAGAACTATTTATGTCAATGGTATAGATATAAACTTTAATTAACTAATCAGGCCTTGCTAGTATTTTTGTAAATGTGTCTGTTTTTTTGTGCACGCTTATATCTAGAGATGTGATCATCCAATTGAGATGGGGTTTGCACCAAAAGATGCGCAACTTTCCCGCGGTGTGCAACGTAGTTTTTTTTTTATCGCGATTTGATTTTTCAATTAGCATAAATGCTAATTTTTGACTTCACCGTTAGCTTCTTCTCTGATGAAAGATTGAATAATGGATAGTCATTATTCGACATATCTTGGCCTTGAAAGGTGGTCCCCAGTTAGTGGGAAATGAGATCAATGAAAATGGGAATTCCAAATGCAGATATAACAAATTAGCGAATTATCGTATATTCAAAATGCATAATGGCAAAGGCTTGATAGAGAATTGATCATTATCATTAGAGTCAAGATGGAATCAGGAAGGTTCAATGGAATCAGATAATTTCTATAGCTGATTGTGAATATAAAATTGACATTTTTACAACATCTGTCAATTTATATGATACCCTCTGTAAATCAAATACCTGGCACATAACAGCCAACTTCATCCACAGGCTGCACTATTCCAGAAACTGGGTTGTAACTGGCCCAGCTACCATTGTGGCAGTCCAGTTGCCACAGATTGTCGCCATTACCATCGTATTGGCAATCACCATCTACATGGTGAACAAATGCCCTCGCATTTGGGGCATCACACACAATGCTTCGACTGTAATTAGTAGCTTTTAGATTGGAAACATGTATTGAAAGGCATTATTGCATACTGGCAGATGCTATCGTCTCCTGTTGTATTTTCTGTGTGATAAAGGCTGCTGATCACGCCAGGTAGTGAAGAAGAACATTGAGTTGTCTAAATTTTGATCCCATTATATCTTAGAACTATATATACCCTCTATTTCAGACAACTTGGTAACTTAGCTAGCCAAACCAGTTTGTTTTTCCCTCTCTAAGTTGCAGGCTCTCTCGAATGACGATATGAATTGCTTATGTTAAAGAGATAAGAAACCATACGGTTTGGCAAGCTAGATATCAAGTCGTTTGAAACAAAAGGGTATAAATATAAAAGATTAATATTAAATTCGATTGTAATTTTACTCACTGATGACACCAGCGGAATTTCTTGGGGACATGTTGAACAAGACTCTGTAAATAGAATATTCAGGCATCTGCAGACTTTCAGTTCGAATTAAAATTTTTAAAAGTGGGAGTTCACAAAACCAATGGTGGCATTTTGCTCGCTAAGCTGCCACTTTCGAAGATATGAAAGCGCGAGTCCCAAAAATTAAGCTAACAAGGAATGATCATCATAAGTAACGCGAATTACCGGACAAGACCTATATCATTTGAAAGCTTGTTTCACGGCGAGAAAAATCATATGAAAATTTTATTCCCATGCGGGTTTTTACGCGTAAACGACGGGCGCCAAGTTTCCTAGTATAGGCCTGATGTCGCATAGCGCTTCTATCGTTGTTTCTTCGTGATTTCACATGGAATTTCGGAATTTCTTACTGTAATATGTAGGAATATACCATACAATGATGTAAAAAATAAATTTAAGCAAGTTCCGCCACATTTCAGGTACAGGTGGTCCGTTTCCAGCCTTTGACCGGTCTTATAAATGACATTTTTCAAATAAAATTGTGCCTAGGCTTGATTTCTGCAGCAATGCACTAATAATTCGCCTATAGAAGTTTTCGACACCGTAGAATCCGAATCTGTTGGTTAAAATCCGATTCGGCCACTTGTTCCGGAACCTTCCGGAATCGGAACTTTCCGGAAACGGAACATCGCTATTTCTTTACGAAAAAAATCCAAATCTGGTACCAAAATGGCGGGAAAGGTACGAACAATTCGAATCCGAAGAGATCTCGTCGATAAAATCAGCATATCCAATGCAGTGGATTTTTGAAGTTGGGGATCAAAAATGGGTCATAATTTGAGTCTCAAAATATAAAGCTTCGCTATTTTCGATGCGATGATCGTATCGATGAGATCTCTTGGATTCGAATTGTTCGTACCTTTCACTTTCTTGCATACAAAGGCGCGCATGACTGTATCACAGGTATAACTGTCCCAGTTTTTGTGATGGTCAGAATTGTATACGCTAGGGTCTGAAGTCATCTGAAAAAATAATTAAAGAAAAATCAGTCGTAATATTCTTTGCTTCTTAACTGCGAGTTGCTAGCTGCCAGCCCAAGGTAAAAATATGAAGAGCTGGCAGTTAGCAGCAAAGAATATCGCCACAGAAAAAAAATTATAACTTTTTCGGAATATAGTAAACATTGATTGTAAGAATTTTGAAATCGATTCATGTCAAAGGAATTCAAGTTTTTTAGAACTCAGAAATGCCTAATATTCCATCAATAATAATAATCAATTTTTTACCTCGGCACAGAGTTCGGACGGAAGAGCGGGCTCTCCTGGAGCCCAATTTGTATAATCCAACTTTGTGCCGTCCGTCCAATACCATTCAGCGCTATCGACGTTATCTTTCTTCAGGCCAATCCAAGTCATGCCTTCTGGTAGTTGTGCTTCGCCGGTTACAGTCAGATCTGAAATTTAAAAATAACCAAATATTCATTTCTAGATTTTTAAGCTTTCTCACTGCAAATAAAATCATTCTCTTCTTTCGAATGAACTGAAGCAAGATGTCCGCCCCATTGGACGCAAGCGGCCTCGGCATCTGGGAAGGTCTTTTTTTCAACAACTCCCTAAAAATAATACGCATACTGGATATTGTTTCAGTTTAATTTATCCTAAGACATTGTTTTTACTCACTTTGTAGCAATATCCGTTGAAATTTGTCCATCCATCTGAGCATGCTTCTGAGCCTAAATGGATGAAACATTACACAAGATTTTTCACAATTTTATTGAGAAACTCTTAACTTCAAGTGGATCAAGAAAATAAAAAGTTACCATTTCCACGGCCTCTTGTACTAGTTACCCCCTGGTTACTCTTGCAGAAATTACCCATTTTTCTTCTTCTCTAATAAGTTACTCTTTATTGCATCATTTGTAGTTTTTACCATGTGAAAAATCGGGTAAAAACTACAAGAGGCCCGTATTCTCCATTATATCGTCTATCCCATTAATATTCGGTACGAATAGCGAATGCGCTCCAAAGCTAAAACACGAAAAAGAGCAGTGGACAGTGAAAAGGACAAAAATGAAGCCTTCTTCAAAATTGGTATGCAACTTTTGCGAAAAAGTTCAAAATTAAATGTCAATATTGTGCGGCAAGGTCATAATGCTTGCATATAAAAACACTAGATTACGCTGTTATGTAGGCAGTTGTTTGTGTTGGAGCAGGAGTTTCTGAGTATAAAATTGGCATTTTTACAACATCTGTCAATTTATATTATACTCTCTGTAAATCAAATGGTGTTGGTATTGTTTTGTTTTACACTTTTGCGAAGCAAAAGTCCTAGACGAGGGAGGCCGCGAAGCGACCGACCGAAGTCTAGTTTGGAATATTTGGAATATTTAACTGAAATTTAATTAATAAAAGTAATTATCAGCACGATATTGTCAAGGAATAATTAGAGAAAATCTCCTTACGAGCTCTGAAAAATTTTGCGTCACTTTTACGGCGCTTCAAAAGCGCCGTAAAAGTGACGCAAAATTCTTCAGAGATACTATACTCGTGCACGCAACTATGGCGTCTCGAAACTGGCTCAACATCACAAGCAGGTATAGCAAGATTGATAGGAATTTCAAATGACCCATCTTCTGAAAAATATAATTCTAAATCAGAAATTTATATTTTAATTTTTTAATATTTATTCATAAAAATGTATTCACATAGATATTAAAAATTCAATCTAAACAAAATTAAAGAAATCTTTGTTAATTTTATAATAGTAATAAACGTATCTACTTTTAAATGACTGTTATTGCTAAAGTATGACAATTTAAGAGTAAATGTCAGTAAAGACCAAAGTCGGTATTTCCAGGGGTCCTCAAATCGGGCTGATTCTCATATATCTTGTTCAGTTTTTCACGCTGATTCACGTGGTGTTATCCGTTTATCATAAAAAATGATCGTATGCAGGATTACGGTAGCTTGAAGTTTTGACTGACCCGACCTCGAGAAAAAATTCATAACTTTCTTATTTCTGAACCAAATCGAATGGGGTTTTCAGTATTGGATAGCCCACGAAAAACTCTACAAATAGTGTAACTACGACCATCTGCTAGGGCCAACAGTTTCCCGCCAAAAAATTAATTTCCGAAAAAGTGACCCTGACCAACTGCAGTTTTTCAATTTTTTACCCCAATTAGAGTCCGATACCCAAGCTGGAAATTGACTTATTTTGTAGATAATTTAATTCTGTATTTAAATATGTAAAAATTTTCAAAAAAGCGAATGGTCCAAGCAACGAAAAATGTGTCCGAACGTGTAAAACCAGAGTAATTATTGCATAGTTCTAACTTTGACCCCCCACAACTTTCTTATTTCTGAATCAAATTTCATGATTATTTTTTATTTTGTAGATCTTGTCGAGAAGAATATGGGAAAAATAAAAATAAAATTTTTAGAAATTAATTTTGGCGGAGAAAAATTAGCCTAAGTTACCCTATATACCCGTACTGTGCTTACAAGTGTAATGTGAGTTAACGTCGAAGTTTTCTATGAAATCTTGTAGAGCTCTTCAAGTTGATCAGCTTTTGTTCCAGAACTTATTCTAGAATGTGCACACACAGGGAGATATGAATTTTTGAAATTTACTGTCAAAACGGCACTTTGCAATAATTAGCCATCACACTTCAAAAAATTCTGGAGCTCATACGAATGTGAATCCGAAGTCAGTCCTGGAACGAAAGTCGTTCACCGTGTCAATCTACACAACATACTGAAAGGATGAATTTTTCCAACATCATTTACGCGTAAACGTAGTACAGGTATATAGGGTAACTTCGGATAATTTTTTCCCGCCAAAATTAATTTCTAAAAATTTTCTTTATATTTTTATTTTATTCTCCTACTCAAGATCTACAAAATAAAAAAAAATAATCATTCAATTTGGTTCAGAAATAAGAAAGTTATTGAGGGTCAAACTTTATATTATGCAATAATCACCCTGATTTTACGCGTTCAGATGCATTTTTCGTATCAAAACCCATTCTTTTTTTTGAAAATTTTTGCATATTCAGATGTAGAATTGAATTCTCTACAAAATAAGTCAATTTCCAGCTTGGGTATCGGACTCTAATTGGGGTAAAAAATTGAAAAACTGCAGTTGGTCAGGGTCACTTTTTCGGAAATTAATTTTTTGGCGGGAAACTGTTGGCCCTAGCAGATGGTCGTAGTTACACTATTTGTAGAGTTTTTCGTGGGCTATCCAATACTGAAAACCCCATTCGATTTGGTTCAGAAATAAGAAAGTTATGAATTTTTTCTCGAGGTCGGGTCAGTCAAAACTTCAAGCTACCGTAATCCTGCATACGATCATTTTTTATGATAAACGGATAACACCACGTGAATCAGCGTGAAAAACTGAACAAGATATATGAGAATCAGCCCGATTTGAGGACCCCTGGAAACACCCCTTTATTAAGACTTTGGTTTTTGCTGACATTCACTCTTAAATAGAAACTCAAGGTCTATGGGTTCTGTAGATCGATGAGGGCTATATAATGTTCATGTGAGATTGCAACATCCATTTTCTTATGAAGCATATTTTAGAAGCAAACAAAAAGTTGACTTGTGAACTAGGCCTTTCGAACGAACTCGCGCGTTGTATGCCTAGAAACGAACGTTTGAGCACTAACGTGAACTTATTGGAAGGCACGCACGCAAAATCTTCATCCCACACGAAAAGGACAATAGCAAGATCAATTATTAAAGGAAAACGTACCAATATCATATTATTTCGGAACTCTCATTCAAAAGAATCTTTATGCCTTTTAAGCTTCAGATATTATGTAGTTACGTTATTTCTTCTAGGTATTTGAATATGCTAAAGATATAATACACTAGACTTCGGTCGGCCGCTTCGCGGCCTCCCTCGTCTAGGACTTTTGCTTCGCAAAAGTGCAAAATAAAACTACCAAACCAAAGACAATATCAAACCAAAGCAACACCAATACCAAAATAACACTAACACCACACACCACAACTCCAGCATTAAAACAAAATTTTAAAATTAGCATGCATTGCATTTGTTGCATTTCTCATTTTCATGCTCATACTCTCTCACATCATCAAAATGTTTAATTTCATAGCTCTCCCCTCCTGAAAATCCATCAAATCATAAAACTAAAGTAGCGATTTTCTTTACTTTTATATTCAATTTTGCATTCCGCTAATTTGTATCAAATTCGAGAGTCAAAACTACAAATTACCTGTTCATTAACTCACCTTGCTTATAGCCCTTCATGTTTTACATATTCAAAATTTGCATTATACGCTTCTATTTCACAAATATCATTGTGCAAATATTATCATGTTGTAAACTACAAAATACGAAAATAATAGGCCGGCTAATGCAAAAGGGAACAGAAATAGATGACAAAGCAGTACAGATACAGTGACAGAAACAGAAGTGACAGGCATAGAAGAGTGACAGATGCAGAATAGTGGCAGAATAGAGAAGTAGTACTTTTATTTAAAATTATCAGAAAACAATCCTTCTCATTCCACTTCAATTGGAGTGTTAATGACTGATTCATTACCAATCCTCTACCTTTTATGCATTTTCAAAGCTCTTCTAATATGCAAATTTAATATCAGTTAGCAATTGAAAGTTTCCATTTCTCTCCATGCCCAGTCTCAACCCCATTGTGAGGTCAAGTTTCGATCCCGAAACTTGGGACTGCGTTTCATTGTTGCGGAAGCAGTAATGAGCTATCAATGTGTTATCATTTTTCGCACTTATTAATTTAGATGAGATAGTATGCTGATTTGGCATCATTTAGCAACAGCATTTCATCATATCTCTCAAGGTTCAGTTTCAGCCCCATTGTGAAGTCTATTTCCAGACCCAAGCATCCGGCCTCCTTTTATTGGGATGGTAGCAATAATGAACTCTCACATCCATCAATTTTCATTTATTCAACTTAGATAAGATAGTAGAGAGGAGAGAGGCGAGAGCTCATCAGCGAAGTAGCGAATACTGTCGGTAATGACCTCTCAAACGATTTGCAAATTTCGATGTCAAAATTAGCATGTTATAGTTTTTGGGCCAAAAGTACCCAGAAATTAGGTCAAAAGTCGTCGGAAAAGTTACGTTGCACAGGATGCAACTGAGACCTATCAAACGGTGTATCATACATGGGGGTACGATAGACAGGTGGTTAGAAATAAGCTTGAACACACAGATACACAGACAGACAGACAGACACACTTTACAAAAATACTAAAAAAGGAGATTGATTGATTACTCTATTTATTTCTGTATTACGAAAGTTTTAATTTATAAAAAATATGTTGTATCATCAGATAAAACACATTGTGCTGATCGCACCAACTTTTGCATCGATTTTGAATTTTTTGGTGTTGATCTTTCGATCTCTTCGCTGGTCAGAAAACTTTTGCTCAATTTGCCTGACCCAGCGATTTTTTCTTATCACTGTATCTTTTTCCATTGTATTTCTTGACCCCTGATAAAGGGTCAAGCCTCCTTTATCTAACGTGCCCAAAATCTTGGTTCTTTCTATCGGACAGGGCAGAACACGGTTGCTCTGTTATTTTTGTCCCATTCTTCAAGATGAAATAAATCTTCAAATCGACTAAGGGCTCAAGTCAAACCGCATGGACAGAAATAGTGCATTCGCTAGCACCCGAGAAAGCAACCGGCAGGAATTCAATTCTTTCATTTCCGTGTCCTGCATAATTTCATTCAGTTCTCAATTCTCGTCTTCCATTGATGATTATTTTTTCTTTTTCCTCCTCACTTATTTTTAGCTTCAATTTGTATTTTCGATACGGAATATCATTTAAATAGGGTTACATTCACTTCTAAATCATTATTTGAAGAAGGAAGACTGTTTTTTCAATATTTATTTCTCCTCATTTCCATATTTAACAGCTTTGAGAGAAAAATGACGATTCCATTGCTCTATTTCAAATCTAGTCTTTTCAGACATCGTTCAACTGCGTTATTTTTTTGCCATTCGAACCATTTGAATGCTTATTTTTTCTTTATCTTATGAACTGTCATTCCATCTTCATCTTCCATGTTTGCATTTCTACAAACATTTATTAAAACTTCTTACTCTCTTTCTCTTGAGCTTGTCTCATTTGAACGCGAGATGGCACTCGAAATTGAGTAGGTTATTGCTCAATCAATTAAAATCCCTTCATTTGTTTATTTCTAATTCCTAACCATTTATTAAAATTATAATTTTATGATAACATTTTTTCTCGCAAAATATTCAACATCACTATTCTTTTTATCAATTCTCATTCAATGCAAAAATTTGCTTTCTTGTTCCTAATGATTATTGATTTTTTTTAATTTACGCATGAATGTAGCATTTATTTATTTCCTAAATCAGTACAACTTTTTAATATAAAAAAAAACTAGTTGAACATGCAGGCTAACTTTCAACTAGGCAACCATGCTCGCATAGCGTAGTGATAGAGCAGCGCACTTCGGGGAGGTGAAAGGTCAGGTTCGAACTCTGACTGTGAGAGATATGAGTTTGCATAAAACAGTCATTCGTAGCGGACCCAATCGAGGTACCGCTAGGTCACCATGTTACATTTGTATAATCTTCCCAAAATTTGTTTAAATGATTAGTATTAACTCGTTTTATAGTGCACGAAGAGGCCGTTGATAAGCATCGATTGCATTCGAAGTCAACCAAATTCAGTCGAAATGAGTGATAGGTCTATGCCAACTTCTGCAAATCCTATTTCCAAACCCGTAAGTTGAAACTCAAATTTAATTTTCTGTAACGAATTACTTTTTTTCAAAATGATGGCACTTTATCAAAAACTTTTAGCAACTACCATCATTTGTTGAAATGTTGAGTGTTTCACAGAAGAATCTCGTCAAAAATCTATGGAAGGCGAATGATTTATCTATTTCCGATAAAATTAACAGCATCGATACGATTTCGGACAAAATGCCATTGAAGGCAAGAAGAGAGTATAGAAAATGGCGTTTTCTAGTGGACCGATCGAGGGTAAACCAAGAAGCATTTTTATCAATAAGAAATGCCAACGGAATTTTAGATGCCAGATTTCTACGATTTTCAGAATGATCATATTAAGAACGTTATCACTGCAATGTTTGAGAAATATACCGATTTAGGTAATGCAAATACACCTGGAATAACGCTATTTCATGAGTTTAGAAGAATTTGCTCGAATCATAATGAGCATAAAGCCAATGTTAAATAACCCAGATGCTTTCGACAAATGGTTGAAGAATGAGGAAATCGAATTCGAGGAACCTCCAATTCAGAAAGCTATGAAAGAGGTATCAACTTCTCAATCGCCAAGTTATTATGTAAGGTTGATTACGGATTCCGAATTTTCACTTTTGCTAACATTTTTTCGCCAATTGAATTCATGATCAAGATTTGCATACATCCAAACGATTGAACATTGTCCCAAATCGTCATTTCTTGTTCATTAGAAAAAGGGAGCGACAGGGCCTCTCCTCATGCATGATTCCTGTCTAAAAATTACTGCAAAGCTTTAATCCATCATAAACTGTTGGAGGATTTGATGAGGGTGATCCAAAATGTCTTTTTGTATTTTAAAAATAAATAATTCATTACTAACATGGAAGTGATAGTTTCAGAAACCAGACGTAATACTATTGATTAACAATGCAATGATTAAATTAGCCCGAAGTATCAATAATTTGCAAATGAGTGGAGACAATTCATTCAATAATTCGCATAAAATTCTATTTTATCGTAAGAAACTATGTTGAAAGCTAAGTAGGAGACTTTGAAACGGTTCGTAACAATTTAGTTTGTTGTCCAAGTATTTATACAAGTCAATGTGAAGGAAGAATATACTTGTTCAATGCATATACCTGCTCAGTAGAAGAGATTACAAAATTTCAAAATTGGTATTGGACATATGAAGTAGCAACTACACAGAATAAAGTAAATTCTTATGTTCGTTATTTGAAATAATTTCTTTGAATTCAGATTTTTGCAATTAGCAATAGAGATGGCATTAAATCATTTGAAATATTTAACTTGAATACTCGGAAAATTTCAAGAGGTCTTATCAAGAAATCCATGAATGATCGATTCAAAGAATTTTACAGGCCCAGATCCTCCTGAATGGCGTAAATATGCACCTGTGGCTTATTTCAAGGACAAATTGTATTATTTGGGTGGAGAGGATCCTAAAACGCATAAAGATACGAATCGCGTTGATGTAGGAAGATCGAATGAAAGTCTATGAAATAATTAATTCAGGTTTTGATAGATGGAAAATGGCAGACAGGACCTGCTTTTCCTTTTCCAATTAGTTGTGCTCAAACAATAACATGCGATGGAATTTTATACGGTCACATTATAGCATTTTCATTATTGTAATTATGGATATTCAGTTATTGATGGTTATGCAATTAGAAAAATATACCGATTATCAGACGATGAACGGGAATGGGTTGAAATTGAAGATATTCCAGAAAAACAAGGTTTATTCAAAGCTGCATCGCTAAATGGAAAAATTTATATAACTGGAGGACGAAAGTTGTTAATTTTGGATGATAAATAATGTATCATTATATATTTAGTTTTTTTAATACATTAAACTCTTGTCTGTGTTTCGATCCCTCAGCCCCAGTTGACAGTCGAATTTCTCGAATCGCTAAGATGAATTATGCAAGACAGTATCATTCGCTCATTGCCGCCAATGGAAAATTGTATGCAATCGGAGGGTGAGCTAAAATTTTGCATCTTTATATGAAATATTTGTTAACTTAGATTTCAAGACTATATATGTAGAAATTATTGTAATTTAATCGAGGAATACGATCCGCAAACGAATAAATGGCGAGAAGTCGGATTAATTAGCATAGCATAAAACTTGATTATAAAAATCCCAGATTTCATATTGTAATTTTATTCAATAAAATGTGAAATGATAGTTTAATTTCAATGCACATAATACAGACAACTCCCGAAGACATCCAATGAAAACGCTGAAAATTGTAACTGAAATAAATATTCCTTTTAATCAGGGTTGTACAAACTGAACTGAACTTCGAACTGTCTGGAGGTTCAATTCAGTTCAAGTTCGATTTTTTTGAACTTCAGATAGCCCTGATCCTGTCATTTACTCTCCATTATCTGCGACAATGTCATTACCAGAAAAGTTTATTTATTTTAAATGCAGTCGAATAAACTCAAGAAAAACAATACATAATTGATAGCATATACGAAGATTGATCAACTTATGTTAACACACCCCTCGAAAATACCCACTCTGAAGTGAGTTATTCCGGAAAGTACGGTAATTAGTAGCCATTTTCGAAAAACGAATTGCATCATCAGAATAAGCGTGAAAAACTGAACAACATATGTGAAAATCAGCCCTATTTGAGGATCCCTGGAAATACCAACTTTGGTCTTTCCTGACAATCATTCTCAGTGCTTAATGTTGTAATAATTGCAGGAATGTGTATTAGAGAGAAGCTTATGCAGGTCACGGAAAAGAATGTGTTTCCTGTCGGTATTTTTCTCGGGTGCTATCGACGGCACTATTTCTGTCCATGCGGTTTGACTTGAGCCCTTAGTCGAGTTTGAAGATTTATTTCATCTTGAGGAATGGGGCAAAAATAACAGAGCAGCCGTGTTCTGCCCTATCCGATAAAAAGAACCCAGTTTTGGAGGCACGATAGAGGAGGAGGTCATCTCTTTATCGAGGGATGACAAGGGAACAATAGAATAGAGAAAAAGAGTGATAAACAAAATCGCGGAGTCAGGCAAATGGGCAAAAGTTTCTGACCAGCGAAAAGATCGAAAGATCAAGACCAAAAATTCAAAATTGATGAAAAATTGGTGCGATCGAGCACAAAGCTTTTGTTTTTCTTTGTTGCTCACATATTCTCTCTCTATTGATAGCTGCGGGTTTTTCTTTTCTGCCAACTGCTAGCTTAGCATTTATTATTAACGTTTGCTAAGTATATGATTCTGCTAAATCGAACAATTATTCTTCTATTGTAAGTAAAGGAAGTGATAATTTTTAATCGATTGTTTTCAAATTATTATATGAAATATAAGAACACCATTTTACGCTTAATATTTCTCAGTAGTCGCTTATGCAAACGCATGATGATAGATAAGAAATATTTACAGATATTTTTCATTTATTTTTTATCCCTACTTGATGTCTATTTGATCGTTTGAGAGCGAAATGGAGCCATTTTATAAAAACAAAAATCGGCTGACTGAGATTTCTTGCTCTTCACGTGCCAAAGGCATATAAAAATCTTCAGTTATTCTTTTTATGTTGTGCTTTGTAGTTTCGATTTTTCTCATATTTTTCCCCAGTTAGATTCGCTTATTCTTTTTCTGTTTTTTAACAATGAGTCTTTACTAGGAATGTACGCAGTCCGTAAAAATTGGGACCGGGCATTTAAATTTTTTTCGAGAAGGACCCGACCCGAATCCGGACATTAATTAATGCCTGGGTCCGTACATCCCTGGCCTTTACCTTATAAATGTTGTATCAAACAAACGTTTCTTCATTCTCTCATAATATCATTAAAGGCTTTTTCTTGGTAAATCGCACACTAGTAGCTTGCATATTTCTGATCAATATCATCAAAAACACACGTATTGCCGAGCTCCTCGTTTATGCACTTTCAAATTAATATTTTTAGGTCAGACGATAATTGGTAGCTATTTGATCGGAACAAATTGGGGTATCAGTTTTGGACAATGAAAAAGCTATTTATTTTTTTGCTATTTTTATTTCCATCGATTCAAGGTTGTAAAAGTATTCTACCCTTCTCCACAAGCAACACATAATTCTAGGTGATCGCTATGATGATTTGGCTCAAAAACTAGTTGGGCACGTCGGCAGTGTAATAGAGACAGGAGAATTGGATAAATCTTCCTCTCGCTACAATCCCAATGCAGTTCCTACACAATTGGAAGCAGGAGCACTCATTGAAAGGCTCATAAAGGCCATGGTTTCGGTAAGCACATCAACGCGGTTCACAATATTAGAGTTCCCGTAGGAATCGGACATCATTTCAACTAGGAATGGAGTTCATCTTGAAATTTTAAGGAATTGAAAATCGGTATATGCGAGTTTTTGAATATTCGGAATTCAAATCCGATGTCCTCGTGACTGAAAATATCTGCGTACTAATTTTCAGGTCTCAAGGATAAAATTTCATTCCCAAGTAGAATGATGTTCAATTCTTAGACTCTTATATATCGGGACAAGGTTCGCACATTTAAAATTATGATTTGTTATCTTCGGTGAAAATAGCGAAAATCGCTCTTCGAAAAAAATTGGGAAACAGCATTAAAAAAAATATCCGTACTAAAATGGCCAAAATTTTGCTCAGGTCGAACCATTGTTGGAGATCTAAAAAGAAGTGAGGTTCGGATGATCCTCTAAATCGTCTATCATGAACCATAAACATATGATTAACAATTTTATAAATACGTCAGGCATCTCTAGATGTGCCTTCATATTTTTAAATAGTGAATTGATATTGATAGATTGTAAATTTGTTGTTGAAAATCATCAGTTTCAGCCAGTTGATCCTTTGGTTCAAGGACTTGAAAATCTTGAAAAGAGACTACGTGAAAAGCTGGATCAAATCCATAAAAGTATGATGGAAGAGATACATTATATCGCTAATGAACATGATGTCGACGACTTCTTAGATGTACAGTTTTACTTCGAACTTAATCTTCTAAAAGACATATCATTTTAAGCAATTTATGAAGCCTAGGGCCTACTCTGATACCTTATTTTGTGTTTTTAATTCCAAATCTGGGTCTGGCTCTGGGCTTGACCGATTTTGAGTCTTAGCCAGGGCCTGACTAATCAAATCCAGGCCCATGAATCAAAGTCATATGCCTGCTTATCCGTTTATTTAGTCAGTGATGGAGAGGAGTCATATGCTCTCAGACTCGACTCTATCTACAATCAAATACAATATATCGGATAGGGAAGTCACTAATATGGGAGGCCTATGCACGGATAGCATATTTTCTCCAAAGGCGATTTTGGCGGTATGTTTAAACAATGACTGATTCTATGTTTAATGTTTATTTAGTTTATCAACACGAGACTAATTAATAAGTGTCGAAAAAATCCAAGCTCGTTCGATGAGGAAAAATTTTCGGATTTTATGGATGAGTTGTCGGCAAACGGAAGTTTGCCACTACTAGTTCGATCAAGTAATAATTTTTTTGTATAAATATTTGAAAGATAACTGAAAAAGATATCAAGACAAAATATTAAACCAAATTACTTTTTAAATATGATTTCAGAAATTGCGTATTACGCAACAACACGCCATAAAGAAACTTTAAGTGAGGTTCTTGAACATTTCTGGAAGGAAGTCGAAAGACACTCTACTGAGCCACTGGATATGGAAGAAGCCTACGACAAAGCTGTTGGTGCATTGGGAAAGGAACGGAAGAAACAGGGGTATAAAATGCAAACGGAAATCTCTTATCGTTTATATATTAGAAAATGCCAACTCGATTGGGTCTTCTACGGCGAGCGATGCAATCGAACGTCGCTATCAGCTTTTTCTAATATCATCATGAGTTCACTTCACAGTCTGGTAAGCTAATAATTTTCATAGTCCATTTTAGCGAACCCTAATACATGCATGATTTCAAATTTCTAGGCAGTGGGAGCGACAATTTGTGGTCCACTTGTGTACACAAATAACCAGTCACGAGAAAATTATTATTATGAAATTGACCGAGAACTGGATTCTGTTACCGAATATCTCGAATCGTATTATGATTTGGCGATGGTAATTTCATTACGTTATATATGTGTGTGTGATGAAAGCCCTAATAGAAGCACAGGGAATTTTGTTGTTCAATCCCACTCTAGTTGGGGGTATAGGGAGGCTTCTATTTTTCAAGAACCATCAGTGGCCATATTCGCAAAACTCAAAGAGATTTACTGATCCTCTCTAGGGAGGAAGAATAGTGTAGAAAACGAGAGCCTTCCCAGAGTTTCGTGAATATAGTCACAGGAGGCGAGAGGGAAGGGGATGCTTCTATTAGAGGCTTTATCGTACAGTAAAAAAGTTAAAATTACAAGAGCAAATTTTGACACTTTCAGAATAGAAGCCACCGCGCCTGCGATAGTGCAGTAATAACAGAGGAAATTTTAAAATCATTTCCTTCACCTAAGACTGTGATAGGTCTTTTTTATAAAGACTTGGCCGATCGAATTCTGAGAAACCTAGAAATGAGTGGAAGTCCGACGTACTATAATTCATTTTAATAATATTCCTAGAGTGAGCAGGTTTAAAATTGCAGTTTGAAACGATATGTTATTGTGTCTCGTAACGGTGATACGGATCGTTATTTGGCAATCTGCCCTGAAACCCGCTGCAAGATTATCCGTGATTATAAACGCGATTTGGTAGTGTTCGCTTCTGTCCATGAACCAAGTGAAAGCAATATCGCGGAAAATGAGGAGTTCTTCCGAGATAATCGGAAGAAAATCGACGAAGTCATATGGTAAGTAGTGAGTGGACTATTTACTGCCAATCAAATATTCACATGGTCATGCTATAGTCATCGGTAATTTCTTTGTGCTCTTTCAAACCGCTTTTACCTTTCTTTCTCTATTATCTCAATAAAAGGAATTGCACCCAATTTAACAACTATCTGATCGTTGCAAAAGAAAACGCAAATGATAAGAGTGATTCATGAATTCTCTGATAAAGAATTAGCAAATACCGGAGTTTCGACCTTGTAAAACGATCTATGTAGTGTGAAACTGAGGTCGCGAGACTTTCAAATCTGCTTTCCGTTTTTGCCCGTCTCCAGGATTTTGAAAATTTGCATTCTGTTAATACAATCGGCTGCAAAAGCGCATTATATAGCCACGCGACAAGAATAATGCCCAGCGAATACCTATGGTCGGGCGGTACGGAGCGTAGATTGGAAAAGCACGCTGCTGCTATCCAACCACCCTCTCCAGTTTCACATTGCATTAGGTCGTTTTACAAAGTCGAGCCTCTAGTAGCTGCCGATTCCTTGTAGAAAGTTTTTAAATTATCAACTTTTAGGGAAAAGCAGAATTCCGATTACTTGACCGATCTCGTGACTGAGCTTGAAAATAGAAACCTCTCACTCACAGCCTCAAATCGATTTCATACTCAAGTATGGGTTAGGCATTTCACCTTCGTAGGTGACTGCTTGGCCCAATCGAGTCTCACTCACAACTCACCGAATGAAATTCACAAATACTTCACCTACCACTACCGTCATCGTTGGATTTTTTGGTTCTGGTGTGAAGATATCAAAATCTATATTTTGCCATAATATATATTCACATTGTACTAGAAATTCCTCGCTTTGCGTCCGCTCGCTAGTCGTTCTAGTGCCAGCCTCCGCTGGCTGTTAGAATTTCGATATTATCATTCGCTCGTTGTCGCAAATAGAAGAATGTATGCAATCGGAGGATGAGCTGAGATTTTCCATATCTTATACAAAATATCTGTTAACCTAGATATCAAGAATTTTTACATGAAAATGTTTGTAATTCAATTGAGGAATACGATCCACAAACGAATAAATGGCGAGAAGTTGGAAAATTAGAATTTGAATAATTCAGTTTAATACCATGTAACCCTTTTATTTGGCATATTATATTTTATGAACATTATCTTTATTCGACTATTATTAGAAATTTTAATAAACATGACACAGACAACTCTCGAAGACATCCAAAAGTGATGAGGGATAATTGCAACTGAAATAAATATTCCTTTTAATCAGAGTTGTACGAACTGAACTTCGAACTGTCTGGAAGTTCAATTCAAATTAACGTTCAGTTTTTTTTCAAAAATCTTCTATAGCAAAAGTTTTCTTTGTGTAATCTAACGACCATTTTTCATATAAATCACGGTTTATGAGACTTTTTCTGAAATGCGGACAGTTGTTCGAGCCTTGCAAATACTTTCTCTTAAGATCAACAAATACATTGATCTTGTTACACAATCTTCTTCACATCACGAAGCTTTGCCTCAGTGTTTCAAAATATTGATAGTTTTTTTATCGTGATTCATAGCCATTATCATCATTTTGAATTGTATGAAGTGCCGAACCATACACAACTCATAAAATTTCTCTCGCGTTATTACCCTAATTCCCCGATCAAACCAGCTCGGTAATAACGCTGAGAAAATGATCTGAACCCCGGGCTGCCTGGAAATGACGGTACCCATCTAGTTAGAGACAGGCAAGGTGACTAGGAAAGGAGACGCACCATCATAAAATAGGGCCCATAGGGATACCCAACCATATTACCAACTTTGGTCTTTAGGACTTTTCATACCTGTGCAGGCTATGCCCGATTCTTACAAAGAATGCCCCTTAACATCATACGCGTTTCTTTTGTCCCTATTTTTTCGAAAAAAAATTAATAACTTTGTAAACACTAATCCAATTAGTCTGAAACCTGTGTGACTTTAATAAACCATTAAGACAAATATATTCTAATTTTTCAGTCAGATCCGTTCAGGATAAGTAGGCGCTTTGATGAGAAATATGTTATGCACATTTCTTTTGGCCAGTTTTGTTACTCTGGCTCTTCAAAGTCAGCAGGTGCTAGTTCATTACCATAATTAACATTTATATGAATGAATTACAGCAGGAATCTGGTAACTCTTTGAAGATCGATCAAAATTCTCAATCAAATAGCAGGAATAAAACTTTATTCTATCGTAGAAAAATACTTCTTGTATGAGCGAAAATTAATTTTACTATTTAGTGCCTTATAAAAGCAGCAATGGTAATGAAGGAAGAATTTGTCTGTTTGATTCGCATACCAATTTTGTTGAGGAGATTGCGAGATTTGCTGATGATTTCTGGCCATATGAAGTAGCAACAACAAAAGATAAGGTAGATTATTTTATTTGGCATTGTCAATGTTGTAAATTTTAGATTTTCGCAATTAGACCTTATGACAAATCGTTTGAAATTTTTGATCTGAATACTCGACAAATCATTAGAGGTAGCATTACAGAGGCCAATATATTGGTTTAATTTTGTTGCATTCTTTGCAGGACCAGATCCTCCTGAATGGCATGACATTGGGTCTGTGGCTTATTTCAAAGACAAATTGTATTATTTGGGTGGATGGGATCTTAAAAGGGATATAATGACAGACCGTGTGGATGTAAGGCAATCGAATGAAAGTCAATGAAATAATTTGTTCAGATTTTAATAGATGGAAAATGGCAAGCAGGACCTACATTTCCTCATCCAATTAGACGTGCTCAAACAATAATATGCGATAAAATTTTATACAGTCACATTATAGCATATTCATTATTGTAATTATGGATATTCAGTTATTGGTGGAGATGATAATAAAAAGATATATCGATTATCAGACGATGAACGGGAATGGATTGAAATTGGAGAGATTCCAGAAGAACGAGTTGAGTTCGGAGTTGCATCGCTAAATGGAAAAATTTATATAACTGGAGGACTATGGAAGTCGTTAGTTTTGTATGATAAATAAGTATCATTATATATTTAGTGATGATTATTATCCTAAGGCATTCAAATCCTGTCTGTGTTTTGATCCCTCAGCTCCAGTTGACAGTCGAACTTCTCGAGTCGCTGATATGAATTATGGAAGATATCGTCATTCGCTTGTTGCTGAGAATGGGAAATTGTACGCAATCGGAGGGTAAGCTGAGATTTTGCATATTTTTATACGAAATATTTGTAATTTAGATTTCAAAAACGATCATTGTTCTTGTCATGGCTATCGGATAAGTTTTATAGTTCAATCGAGGAATACGATCCACAAACGAATGAATGGCGTGAAGTCGGAGAATTAGCATAAAATAAAACTTTTTGTGATTATAATAATCTTAGGTTTCTTATAGAAATTCTATTCAATAAAATGTCAAATAATAATAATTTAATTTCAATGCACATTATACAGACAACTCTCGAACACATCCAAAAGTGATGAAGGGAAATTGTAATTGAAATAAATATTCATTTTAATCAGGGTTTTACGAACTGAACTTCGAACTG
Source organism: Diploscapter coronatus (assembly GCA_964036155.1). Classification (NCBI taxonomy): domain Eukaryota; kingdom Metazoa; phylum Nematoda; class Chromadorea; order Rhabditida; family Rhabditidae; genus Diploscapter; species Diploscapter coronatus. The sequence goes on along the minus strand of OZ038422.1, from coordinate 39,796,065 downwards.
TCTAGAAATTCAGTTCAGTTCAAGTTAAGTCAAAGTTCGATTTTGTCGAACTTCAGACAGGCCTGACCTGTCATTTACTCTCCATCATTTGAGACAATGTCATTACCAGAAAATTTAATTTTGTGTTTTGAATGCGGTCGAATAAATTCAAGAAAAACAATAAATAATTGATAGCATATCGAAAATCGATCTTAGGATAGAAAATAGAAGAAATGCTTGCCGTTTAAGATTTGTTTAAAAGAAATGTTTGTAGAAAGCCAAACATGAAAGATAAGATGGAATGGCCGTTCACAAAAAGGGATCCGGGACACTTTTGCAATTGTCCGGACCCTCGTTAGTTACTCGTGAAATGTCTCTTAAAAATTAGAATGCATCACTTTTGCATAAAATTGAAGATTTAAAAATTTCCAAAATGATCATTACCTCGTCAAGCGATGCGACGGGAAGAGGAAAAGATTATCGGCGTGGAATCGACGGATTCGGGTTCTGACAGAGCAGAAAGGACATACAGAAACGAGGCTGGCAAATCTGAGAAAGATGAAGATGAAGAGAAGGAGAATCAGAGGAAAGTGAAGAATCACAAGTCACAGAAAAAGTCCCTGCAGAAGACGCCCAGTGGAAAGAAGAATGGTGAGAATTGAAGAACATGGAATTTGAAGTTGAAAAATTGCGACTCAACTTCAATCCATTTTCGACAAATTTCTCAAATTGAACTATGAAGTGAATTGAGTTAAAATGAAGTTGAAGCTAAAGATTACACCTTCGCTTCATTTGTTACAATTTAAAAATTCGACTTCGAATTAAAATGAGGTTAAGGTTGAAAAATATCACTTAAACCTCAACTTCAACCAACTTCAGAAAAAAATTCTAATATAAGTCCAATCTAAACTTCAATATTTAATAAAGTACAATAAAGTTGGAGTTTGAAGTGAATTTAAAAAATCTAAAAACTAATTTTTGCAGGTAGCCAAAAATCGAACAAGTCGCAGCAGAAGAGTAGCAAATCAGGAAAGAGCGGTAGGAGTGAGAAATCTGAGGGAAGGAAGAGCGGCAAGTCGGGCAAATCGGGGGAATCTCGCTCGAACCAGGGCAGTGTGCTGAAAACGCCACAACAGGGGGCTGGCAGCAAGAAGGAAGGAGTCGTCAGGAGCAGACAGGACGGCGTTAGGAGCAAGCAAAAAGGGGTCCGGAGCAAACAGGGCAATACCAAATTGGGCAAGAACAAGAAAGGAGGATTGCAGGTACAATATTCGTTTTGCAATTTGTAAAATGTATAACATCGTGAATAATACAAAATAAATGTACGCAAAATAGGCTCACTGTAGTTATCACCGCCCTCTTGTAATTACTACCCTTTTTCTGAGAAATAGTATGGAGAAAGGAAAAGAGAATAGTAGCTACAAGGGGCTCGCAAAATAGTGTAGGATACGATATCTTTTCCCACACTAACTTTTCATCTCTTGTACTGGTAATGTCTTGCAGTTCACAATTGCTTCATGAACAATTTGACATTTAGAGTTAAAATTTCTCTTGAACTTTAAAATTGTATGATTTTGATTACAGAAGGGAAATGGCGAAAAGAAGGGGAAGAAAAAGTAAGCTTGAAACTTTGGAATAAGACGGAATGAATTAGTTCAAAGTTAAACAAATTCACTCTATTCTATCCCTGATTTGACTTGATGAATTGAAAGTAACAAGTAATTTTAGGCGTGGTAACAGTGGAATGCGCAAGATTGGAGATGAAGACATGGAGAAGAGCAGAATGAGCATGTCCATTTGTGGAGGAGGGATCAGGGTAAGGGGTTTTAATTCGAAACTATCAAAATGTGGATCTGGAACAATTTTCGAAATTGGATTCAAATTACTTTTCATCGAAATTAACTAAAATTAGCAGTGTTTGCAGTTGTGGCTAGTTCTATTGGCGCTGCACAGTTTCGTGGTGCCTGTCTTTCTCGTTATGATCGATTCGATCACGTGGATTCGTGCAGAACTTGCGCTCTATATAGTCATGCTTGTACTCAATGTAAGGCAATTTTATGAATTTCAGATTCTCAGATAAATCAAATTGAAAAAGGGAGCAAAAAGTACAAGAGAGTAAGGATAAATTAGGAATAAAAAATACAAGAGACCGATTTAGTCTATTCAACCTTACCTTAACCTAACCTATGTGGGTGTAAAATTGAATGAAATTTACGAGTAGATGAAGGATGAAGTAGATGAAATTTTACAATAAGTCACTTCTTACAAATCATTGACTAAAAGTAAAAGAAAAAAATCTCAAATTAAATTGGAATCCGTTGAGTGGACCATTGGAGTGCTGACGTTCATCGTTCTGTTCATGAAGAGCAGCGACGGTCGAAGGCGGCTGGCCTTTCTGCTTATCGTCGGGCGGGTACGTCGATTTCCGTCGATTCGACTCAATACTTAAATGAGACCGAGTTAAAAAAGCAGTTCACATTTTAGCTGTGCTGCCTCGTTCTGGCAGCCGTCTCGCTCATCATGGCGTTTGTGATCGTGTTCAAGCCAAAATACGCCTACAAATATGGTGCATGTAAGTGAATTGTTATTTTTAGTTTTATCGAAAATTGCAGAATTAGTAGATTTTTATGGAATATTCATACCGTTTTTCTTCTTATCAGCACTAGTTTCATTTTCAAACTTAACCACCCATAATGCATATTGACATGGAATGCATCAATTTTCGCATTTATAAGATCACCTTCTGCAATAATTCTGTCATATTCTAATTTTCAACAAAACATGATTTGCGTTTTGCAGGGCCTTTGTCGTGGTGGGTCGCGTGGGTCGGTCTGTTGGTGCTCTCGGGCATCGACATCGCTCTCCAAACGATGGGAATCATCGTGGCTTACAAGATTTGGCGCTACTTCAAAAAAGAGGAGGAAAATAATGATGATGAATGAATGAATGATGAAGAACTAAACAGGGGAAACCAAACAACGTCAAAGCATCGCTCAGCTATCTAATCTAGCCGCGAATTAATAAAGCCAAACAGAAACGGAGAATTCGACAACTGAGAAATCACGTGAGGACGTGAGTTATCTTTTTCCACGTTATTTTTCCCTACCTTCCTTCGTTCGTTTATCCCTAACTATAGTGAACGTCTTCGTGTCATTTTAAAATTGCCGGCAATTCAAGTTAGTCATAATTTATTTTTCATTTCCTTTTAATTTCAAGAGATCCTAATTCTTCTTCTTTGAATGCCAACTTCCATCTTCTAAGGAAATCGCATTTTAGACATAAGACAGAATAGGAAATGTACCTGAACTTTAAGTAATCAGAAATGAAGACCGTCTGTTGTGTGGTTTGGGTGATTCTATCATCATGAGATTTTGGACCTAAAAATCAATCAATAATCGTGAATTGAACAAATAAAGTTTCAAAATCAAAAGATATGAAGATCAGGCTAATGAACCTGTATGTATGATCGAGTATATTGTTAAAATAGAGGTAACATCTAAACAAATCGATTTCATTTGGCAACAAAATATGGGACTAGTCAGAATCGACCAAGATAACAATTATTTACACGAAAAATAAGCTGGAAACTACGAAATGGCACAATTTTGGTAAAAATGAGCGCTGATTTGACAAAGAGCGATTTTTTAAATGAGGACACCGGAAAGTGGAGAAATGAAATAGGCTTGAAAATGGTAAGCTGCAGAAGAAATACATTCATGACCATGGAATGAGGGAGAATAGAATATATAGCAAGGATATACCCGATTTGAACATGTCTTACATACTTGGATTCTACAATTTGGCACGAAAAAGATCAAGAAAAGATAGATAATTTGGATTTATCGCTACTTTTTTTTTAGGGAATTTTTCTGGTCTGGGCGAGCGATTTGTATTAAAAAAAATGTAGCGGGGAATCACAGCAAATTTTGTTACAGATCGCTCTTCAGATCCTGATTTTTTTCCTATAAAATTCTGTATGATGTTGAGATAAATCCAAAATTTCAAACGGAAAAATGATTACCATTTAATAAACCTAACAAATGCGAGTTTTGGATGATTTCGAATGAGATATTTGCGTAGTTCATTGAAGGCCAGCAGATACAAACCGACGATGGGAGCTATTGCCCACACATGGACGGGCGGCGTGTGGATGTCCATGATGTATTGGAAGACGGGCGTGTAGACGAACATTATCAGCATCAGAACCTGAAAATTTAGCAAATTCGAAAGCTTTTATCATACATAAAAATTGAAAGTCTTTGACTTTGAGATGTTATCTTTAAAGATTTTTTTCCAAATTGAATTGAATAACTCAAAAAAAAGAAATTCTCGAAAAACCAAAAAAAGATGAGGACGAAATTTTGAAATCTTAAACTTGAGTCAACCTCAATCAGAACTGCAAACACGCTGACGACATTTGTGACGCCGTGGCGGAAAACGGAAACTCTGCGGGTCGTGCAGTTGTACAAATGGAACACCTAAACTTCTTCAGTTTTCATAAACAATTTCCGGCTTGGGAGCGATTTGTACCAAATTTACGAGGGAATCCTCTACAATTTTGGTACAAATCACCTCCAACCAAACATTTCCAACCTGAGACATGACGAGAGTGATTTGCCATGCAGCGGCTGCCTGTCCTTTGATGTAGAGTTGCTGTTTTTCATCGTAGACTTTTCCCTGAATTTTGTTATTTCATTAGAAATTCTGTTCAGATTTCTGAAGATCGAGAAATATAAGGGTCCGTTCGGACGTTAATTGCAATTCAACTTGCAATTCGCTCGAAGTAGCATGAGAAGTGTACAAAGCGCGATTGTATCATTTTGTGCTTTCTTCATTTCCATGCTATTTCGAGCGAGTTGCAAATTGCAAGTGGAATTAAAATTAATTGGGATATTTTTAGCAATTTTATAAAAGCTTGATTTTTCTTGCTTACATCGCTCGTCGTGAAATTCTCGGCTCCGACTTTCCAGTGATGTTCAGCGGTGAAGAGAATGTCTCGGAACGAGATATTGTGGTACCAATAGACAGACAGATAGGCAGCCATGCAGCCGATTGTAATTGCCACTCCTGCGAAGATGTAGGCATAGGTCAGAAGGCCTTTCGAAAGGAGTCGGGCTGTTCTGAAAGAAGTTGAATCAATGAATGGACAAATCAAAACTTTAAAATGACACGGTTTTTCCGAAACATGAAAAGAAAAGCATAGAAAGAATATAGAGAATGCAGATCTGAAGAAGGAAACAAGTTTTCATGTAATTGAAAATTTCGTGATTTTTTTTTCGAATTTTTGAAGGGAAAAGTGAAGAAAAATCCCAACCTGCTCCTAGGCTTAGTGTGCATGATGTCCTGTTCTGGCTGTTCATAGGCGAGCGACACTGCGGGTGGCATTTCCGAGGCAAGATCGACGGACAAAATCTGCAGCGGGGAGAGGCCGTGTGGGAGACCCAGTGTAAACGACAAAATGATGGGAAAAATTTCAGGCCATAAATGGGCGAATGTATAGGCCAGAGAAAGTCTGAAAGTTTGCAATTCTCTAAAATTCACTAAAATCTCAACAGTTTCAAAAATGTAGATCAAGAAAAATTGTTGATTTAAAAAAAAAAATTCGAAATTACCTGAGATTATCGAAAAGCAGCCTGCCTTCTTCGATTCCTTTGACAATCGAAGCAAAATTGTCATCCAGCAGAACAATGTCCGCTGTCTGTTTGGCAATGTCACTTCCTACATTTTATTGATTTTTGAGGAATCTTCAACAATTGCATACCGCTCAGTCCCATAGCAATTCCGACATTAGCACAAGCCAATGCAGGTGCGTCATTCACCCCTCCGCCTGTCACTACGACTGTTTCTCCATGACGCTGCACTTCTTGCACGATGATAAGCTTTTGTTCGGGGTTTGTTCTGAAAATTCGTTCTTCAGTTAGGATTTATTTCAACAAAGACATCGATAATTTTACCCTACCCTGAAAAAGATGACTTTTATCAAATGCATCATTTTTCAGAAGAATAGCTTTTTAAAAAATCACCTTGCAAAAACGATGTATTTCTTCTTCAACAACGCGTCCCAATCGTGCTGTTTGTAGCCCAAAATCTGGTCGCCGGTGACGATGCTCCAATCGTGTCCGCCACGGTTTGTCTGAACATTTTTTGATGAATTTTCAGGAAAATTACGAATTTCAAAACCTCGGTTCCATTTTCGATGAGTCCAATTTCATTTGCTAACGCAGTGGCAGTGGTGGGATGGTCGCCAGTGATCATGAACACTTTGATGCCTGCGCCCTTGCATTGTTGAATAGCAGCGGCAGTTTCGGGTCTGACAAATTTCAATTTATAGAATTTTTTTAAAATGATTAACGAAAAATTACAGAAAAGGAAATTTTCTAGCTTCTTATTCGTTCTCTCGCTTCCCCCTTTCTTCGACGCATCTAGCTTTCGACATGCAAAGTAAGACGACTGTAGCGTAGTGCTAGCATGTTAGGTCTAGAGAAATCATTTGGCAACGATCACAACTCTCTTTGCAATCATTTTTGCCATAATTCGTCTCAAGAGACAGGGGGTAGTTGGAATCGAAAGAGACGAATGAGAAATGAGAAAACCAGAGCCAGATTTGGATGGAGAACAGCGTACTTACCTTGGTGGATCCATAATCGCGGCCATTCCCAGAAAAACGAGCTGTTCCGGCCATTTCGCGTCCTCGTCTGTATGTCCGAACTTCGCATTCGTGGGTGCATTGAAATGTCGCTGCGCGAAGGCGATCACTCTTCTGCCTGCGTTGCCGAGCGATTCCCAGGCTTTCTAAAAATGGTTGATTTTTGACTTTATGAAAAATTGAATTTCTTTCATCAATATTATTTCACTCTCAAAGTTAAAGATTTTGTTTTAAAAACCTAGCTTTCCTTTAAAGTTTACCTGACACTCCTCTCTGAACTGATCATCGATTTCCACCATTTCCCTGTCGTATCTAACGTGGCTGCATTTGCTCAGAATCACCTCGGGAGCGCCTTTCATGAACACCACGAAACGGGATTCTTCCTGAATAAAAGTCAATTTTCAGAAATTTCGACAATCTTCAAGCCTCATTAGGAGATCCGATTTCTTCCCAGTCGTTTGCCGGTTCGCTCATGCATTTGGCGACGATCGTTTGGGACCTTCGGATCGAGTTAAAGGGCAATTCGAAAGATGGCTGAAAAGAATACAAATTTTAAACGAGATTTTTTTTTTCAAAATATGAAAAAAGATATAATTTAGGTTCGAGTACATAGTTATCAAAACGAGTACTTTTCCACCGAACGCTATTTCATGATTCATTTTTTCCCATACTCTGCTCTGATAACACAAATTACTTCTGGTAAGATTATGTTCGCGGTCCAGAATTCAGATTCAATTTCAGAAATACAAATGCACAAAATCTCACCGAATACCTCTGCCTGATTCCCTCGACACTCAGATGTGCTTCGACGTATTTCACCAGAGCCACATCGCAAGGCACTCCGAACAAATCGTTCTTCCGACTCCTGATATTCTTCGAGCGATGCCCGTTTTCTGCGACCGCATAATGCACATGAGGCGGAGCTTCTGCAACTTCGATTTTGCTTCCTTTTTGTTGAATTCCAGAAAATCCATACTGAGTGCATTGTTTCCATTTTGTTTCTTTGGGTCTTCATCTATTTCATCAGACAGATTCGGAGACAGGTCGGTGATTTCCAACGACTTCAGACTGGGACTGGGTCTTCGCTCAGATACTTGGCCGGTTTTGATGTCGCTGAAAACAAATGATGATGCTCATATCAGGTCTGAACGATAAATTTCAGAGTTTTAAGAACAATAATAATTGTCTATCTTTAGCCCAAAATAATCGCACAGAAACAAACTTACACAACAGTGAATTTCTTCTTCAAAGTGCTGCTGAGCATGGCTTCACTAGCGGATTTCTGCATGGCTCTCATTGTGGAGACTCGTCGCATCGACTTCCGGACGTGCTCGAACTGGGCGCCGTTGCAGACGGACATTACTGAAAGAAATGAATTTTCAAAGAACCCGAAAAGAAATCAGGATCTTAAGAATACATCAACTTGAAGGACGACAACTCTGATAGACTGAATACTGCATGAGGCTATACACTTGTGAAATTAGAATAAATATACAAACCCGTTAGTAGTTCAGGAAGCGGATCCTCCAACTTTTCCCCAATCTTCATCGCAGCCTTCATTGCCTTCATGTGGGGATGTTTGGGCATGATTCCAGCTCCAGACATCATTCGTTTGTTGAACCATAGATCAGTGACGACCATCTGAAATCATATTCATAGCTAATTATATCGTTACTGACCAATAACTTGGGACAGAGAAAAATGAAGCGCAAAAGAAATTAGCGCATTGTTCGCAGCAAACCTTACGACAATTCATTGACTCTTTTTTCAAATTTTGACTCTAATTTTTATCTTTTTTTACCTGGCTCATTGTCAGAGTGCCCGACTTGTCTGCACAGATCACCGTGGCTGCACCCAACTCGTCGATCAATTCCAGCTTCTTGATGAGCATCTTCTTCTGGGCCATTCGATTCGCGATGATTCTCAGCTGGGACATGACTGTGGCTGGCAGCCCTTGGGGCACGTTCGCAACGATTACCACGAGGAAGCCGACGACGAAGTGATCCAGGATGTTTTCGAACCTGCAAATATTCGCATTTTTTAAAGTCAAATTTTAGAAAACGAAAAACCCCTAATATAAGAATATATAATTGTCGTTAGGAAATCACTGCTCCAACCTTGCCACAATGCATCCGATCAGAAACACGACTAGCGCCATGCAGACAGCCATCAGGGTGATGAACGAGGCGAAATTCTGAAGCTCTTGCTGCAATTTGCTGGTTCGGGGAGGCACGTAGTGGTGGAGATCAGCTACCCCTCCGAGCACCTGAAAATGCCTTTTTTTTATTTAGAAGAAATTATTTTTAATGATAATGCATGAAATGTTCATAAGTGATCAATTGTTATTTGCAATTCCTTGAAAACCAACAGTGAATTTGCCCGTCCTGATGACAATCCCGATCCCATCGCCCTCTGTGCAGTAGGAGCCCTTGAACGCGACATTCTTGGCGTCAAACACGGAAATGTGCTTGGCCGCAGCTTCGGCTGTCATCTCCATTGGCTCGGTGTAACCTGAATTTTTTTCTTCGTTATTTTTTGATTTAAGGAAAATTGACCTGTGACTTCCGAGACCTCGACGATGAGACTGTTTGATTGTAGAATTCGCATGTCTGCTGGGATTCGGGAACCGGATCTGGAATTGTTTTTTTTTTTCCATTTATGCCAATTAAAAAAAATGAACGTTTCAATATGCTAATTTTCAAGGCTTGCCTTATAATGACTAAATCTCCCACGACCAGATCTTCAATGGGGATTTCCTTCTCCTCGCAATCTCGAATGACCACCGCTTTGGCTGGCAGAAGTTTGATGAAGTTTTGTAAGACCTGAAAATCAATAGACGTTTTAACAAAATTATAAACGGCAACCTGGATGATGTTACTTCGTAACTTACGAAATAGTATAGGAAAAATCTCCCTCTATTTTGTTCAATAAACTTAGCTATGGGCAACGAAGTAACGAATTATCCAAATTGTCTTAAATTCAGAAAAAGCACCTTCTTAGCCTTGTTTTCCTGCCAGAACGAGAGAACGCACATGAAGGCGACGACGAATAGAAGAATGAATGCGCAATACAGGTTGAGTGGCTCGTTGTAGCCGTGCGCCAGGTGGACGAAATACGTCGCGACTGAAGGAAAATTTGTGATTATTTGAAATTTCCTGTATTTACAGGTGGTTGTTTCTTTTCTTATCGCTTCCCTACGCTCTCTACCTTAAACTACCCTCAATTTTTGCCTGTAAATACAGTCATTTGAGTCTGTCATTCGTCAGTAATTACAGGCAGCCTTAAATTTCAAGTCAACTTTAAAGAACTCTTGGGATGCTAGTTTTTAGCGATATAGTGCTAATAAAGAAGAGCTGTCGAGTTTTTTACATCGTTAGCCCTAAGAGTTGATTTTTTCAATTTAAATATTTTACCCGACAGTATCGCAGCCCCAGTCAGCAGGACCCAAAATTTCCAGTGGAATTGACTCAAGAACAATTTGACGAAGCTCTTTTCCTTCGGGGGATCGATTGTATTCGGGCCACCGTCTAATAGGCGTTTTCTGAAATGTTCGAGTTTCTGCAAGAAAGCTGATAGATTTGATCAGACTTCTCAAAACGCGACTCGCAGAAAAGAGCATGTCTCCTTAATCGCTCGGAAAGGTGCACTATTTTTCCTGCAGAGTGATTTGCGAGTTTTTGCGAAACGCGTTTTGACAGATCTGGATTTGATACTTCGCTTCTTCAGTTGTAAGTCCGTCACTCTGTTGAGGGAATTGCGGATGAATGAAGGAATCCGTGTAGACGTCCTTCAGCTGCTCTATATTCAAATGGTGCTCCACGAACGAGCTGCCTACTTGCTGCAAAACGTTGGTTCCAAATCAAGTAACTCAATTTAGGGAAAAATATTTTAGTATAAAACTCAAAAAGAAAAGGTAAATGTAAGTATTTTCAAATTGTCATAAAAAAATGATTATTATTACGTATCAAAATCTAATCTACGGAAAAGCCAAAAACTATATTGAATTTGTTTTTTTTCATATTTATCTGTCCGACTAAAGTGTATTTTTTCTGCGCTTGAATTCTCAAAATAAATTTAGGTTGAGAATTAGGGATAAACCACCAAATCAGCTCTATCTGACCTGTTTAGCCTCATGCAGATCCTTCTTGATTGGGTTTATTTTGGTTCTACGTCTCCAACCATAGCTGCTCGTGCCCGTCGTAACGGTGCCTTCCTCTCCATCGTCCGAGGGCTTCCTACCCCTTTCGATGTCGCAGCAGTGCCTATTTGACTGATCATCCGGGTTTCGAGTTGCTCTCGTCAAATGCGAACAGGCTGCTAAAATAGAATTTTTATTTTTCTAATTTAAAGTTTAGAAAAAGCGGAAATTAATAAATGACACTCAAAAATTTCACTAACTAAAGTTAAGAAAAAGAACTAAATCTGGATAATCAATAAAATATTTTCGACTACTCTGCTACTACTACGTCATTTATCAATTTTATCAAGAGCACTGCACGAAACAGTACCTTTGATAAACTGACATTTCTTACGACAGAACTCACGACATGGCTTGCATGGATCGTCTGAAAAATTCCTATTTTACAAAAAAAAAAAGTGATCTTCCAAGAAAGTTCATACAGTTCAGTGCAGTTTTGGAACATACCTAGGCAGTGCCCGACCCACGAAACTCTCAGAACCCTTCCTATAGGAGCCTCCCAGCGAGAAGAAGGTTGCTATAAGAAAGTTTCTGAGGTTCCAAGAGTTTTCTGGATCCGGGCACAGAGCTAAGCCCGATCGTTCGAGCGTACCCCATTTAGGCTAAAATATTCAGCCAAGGCGTTGTTGCGTATTGCCCTATTTGTCAGCCTTCTATAGAAAATTTTGATTCGCGTACCCCTCGATAATTTTTCGTTCTGACTAAAGGTCTTGTCAAGTCCATTTGATTTGAAGATGATATATTATGGATAAAAAATCGTGAACATTAAAGATCTGTGACGTATGAACTGCGCGAACTTTCACAGATGACAAAAAGTCGTTCGTTAGACTTGACTCACGTAGAGGGCCTAATGTCATCACTAGCGAATCTCAAATATGAGATGATATTATCAGGACAAAAATCCTTCCTTATTGCAATGTAGAATCTTCCAATTTCCAAAAATAATACCTGGAACATAATAAAGTTAGCAAGAAAACGAGAACAATCGAAAATCGACGAAAAGAAAGGAAAATAAGATGAAAAGGCAGCCTTCTGCTTGCTGAACGGGTAGCAACAACGGGGACTGACCGCAACGAGAAATGTGAAAACAGGCATACAGACTAGCGGAAAAATGAAATTGAGACAAAACGGGGTTGTAACTGATAGGAGAATTGATTTGATTTGGGAAAATGCGTTATATCTAAAAATATTATTAGATCTGTGAGGTCTACAAGATAGTGTTTTTGATCAGCTGATTTATTGTAAACTTCAAAATTTCCCATTCTGCAAAATTCGAGCATATTATTTAGACCACGACCATAAGACGTTTATTAACAAAACAGAGACTGGACTGACAGTAATTTTGGGAAGGGAGTGGAAAAGGGAAACGCGATTCCCAAAACTTGACGTCACTTTTCGAATTTCCAGTTTAGCACTTTGACAGGCAGCGATTTTACGACTCTCTATCACTTTGGTTCGAAATGCAAAATTGCGGAATTTTTGTGGTTAAGAGATCAAAGGAAAGTCAAGTTATTCAAAATTAACTCCAGTGCTAATGCACTCGGCTCTATTCTTTCATCTTTCAACCCGAACTTTCGGAGAAAATAAACGAAGTGCAACAATGAGAATAGACCGGTCGATTTACTATTGATAATCTGCAAGAGTGTCAAATAGAATTGACGAAGAACTCATAATCCGCATAACCAAATCGTTAAATAAGTAAACATAGAAATTTAGAAGCTAGAATATGAGAAGCGACTATTTAGAATTTTTGAAAATTCACAGTTCAAACTCAAATCATCGGAAAATATCAAATTTTGATAGAAAATAACCGCATGAATTTTCCCAATAAAGTCAACAGATCTAATGATTATGAAAGACTATTTGTTACAACTCGTAACATTTACATGGTCTCTTCAAATGGGAGAAGCCGAATCAATCTGACGAAGAAGCTAAAATGACTTGGGGACGAGCGAGTGTCGGATTAACGATTCAGCTGACGAATTGCCACAGATAGTCTCAACCAACTATCGACTATAAAATCGTGCGGAGTGTTTGGAAGTAACGCCCCCAGTCGATCAGTCTTCGATTCATCTTCGATAACTTCTGCCTCTTCCATCAATGATTCTGTTCGTTTTCGATTTTATGATTTTCGATTTTGTTATTACCGTAGCGTGTCAAAATTGAACAGATAGGGGATAAGGGGAGGGGAGCCAGTGAACTGCAAACCACGCAAAGCCAGGCTCACACATACGCAATATGACGATATGGTCGATGGACACGAGCAGGCAAATCGCATCAACAAAACTAGACAAGCGAAATTTTGAGAGCGAGAGCAGCAAGTTCACGTGAAACCCGACAGGGAATTTAACGCCGAGTGCAAATCGAACATAAATATTCGTCAATTGAAATGCAAATATTCGGGGCGTTGATAAGGAAGATAGGAAGTCTGTAAGTTGAACAATCATAAAATCCAAACTTCGGATTTCAACCTGAGTCAGAGTTAAATTGAAATCAATCTTCCGAGTTGATCAAGTTAAAGGTTGGTTCTTAGACTTATGAATTCTGGTGTAAACAATACGCGTGACAAATTATGAATGTGTTGGAAAAATGAAGTAAACTGTTGGAAAATCGACGAAAATGGATGGAGGAGGCAAAATGAATGAAGAAGAGAAGGAAAGGGGAAAGGGAGGAAGGGAGGGAGGGAAGATAAATCAATCACATCACCAATCCATTGGGAGATCATATGATAAGGAGAGGGAATATCCATATACCAGATTAGGAAAGGTGGAGAAAGATTTAGAGATTCGGCCAATGATTGAATTTGTCAGCGACATGTCACTGTCAATTTTTGCCTTGAAAAAATAGCTGTTATCAATTTGGAAAAGACAGAAAAGCTGATCTTCGAAACATTTGTTAGCAGAAACTAAACATTAGTAAAAATTAGAAAAAATGTTAAATACTTTGCGACCTCTATAGTAGCAATTGGCAATTTGACAAACAATTAACCGTCAAGTTATTGACCGAAATGACAATCTCATTTCTTATCAGTTATCATAACTGAAGGCGGGAGACAACTTGTCGATAAAATATAAGTTTATTGAGGGTTTTGAAAGACGCCGACAGTACAGCCATCGAGTGGAGAAAGACATATTGATAACAGAATGACAGGGTGACAGAGACCAAGGGAGTTGGTTGAAGATTGAGGAAAAGTGAATGAGAAATGATTCAAAGGCACACCGGGCGACGACGAAAGTTAACAGATCAAAGTTCGACCGAAAGACAAAAACAACACACTAGTCTATTATGGGAGATCTCAAAAATATGTTCGAAAATTAGAATAAATTAATCTTCTTTCAAGCGCTTCTCCGGTATACCGTCCAGCAAATTAGTGAGTACCGTAGACAGAATCGGAGTTCCAGTTTCCTTAGTCTAAATTTTTTCTGTGGACATCTCTCAAAATCATTAAACATCATGTTTTGGTGACTGAACTAGATAAAATTGTCGGTGCTTTCCACTTCATATTGAAAAATAGAAGAAAGAAAACCATAACCCCTAGTTTTTATAGGTACAGTCACCAGAACTTAGGGAAAGTCAAATATTATACCAATTTTCTTCCGAGTTTTTCGGCCATAGAGCGAATATCCTTGATGTTTCTTTCCAGAGTTTGGATACGTTGATTAGCCTGGTGAGCATTTTCGACGACTATGGTCGTGCCGAGAACATGTTGCGAGTGCTCTTTAGCCGCCTGGAGCAAATCCAGCGTCTCTTCAGTGACTACATCGGCAAATGACAGAGCGATGTACGAGAGATTGCACAGAATGTCCAGACGATCAAAAATTCAACCATTTCAACTCAACCCTGCCTACAGGCATCATTCGAAGTTCAAATTCAGAAAAAAAACATCGATTGACGCTTTCTAATTTGAATTTCAAACGTCCTGTTTTGTTCAGTTTTTCCTACTCACCAACTTCATGAGGCTTCCACATCGTCACTGCGCAATTCCACAAATAACTAGAGCAAAATTTCATTAAATTTCAAATAGCAAATTCTTACTCAAAACTCTTCTTGACTCGCTTCCAAGTCTCTGCTCTAATCTGCAAGTGATTGGGCCTTTTGGGCATTCGTTCTTGGACTCGGGAAATCTAGAGTTTTCCTAGTTCTAGAATATTTTAGAGGCTTAACAGAATTTAACTGCTCATCCTTGTTGTAATATAAAAACGTTCAACACATTCCGATAGATTTAGGTAAAAATAAAGATTTTTCAATAAGAGATGGCAGAAAATTCCTTGGATTAATCATTCAAAATATACCGTATGATAAGCGTAGTAGATACTGAGCTGAGTGCTAGAAATGACTCGGGGATCTTTGAGTCTGGGGGTTCTCTCCAAAGCGTCAATCCATTCCCAACAAACTTCGATGACCGTCTCGTCGTAATGAGAAGTGTTTAGAATACAGGAATAGACGTGGTCCATCAATTCGAGATCTTCCACTCCAAATGCATAGTCTGTAGCGACTGCAGAACGAATTACATTCACTGCTCTGAATTTCGAATTCCTAGACTTATTGGAGAAAAATTGCGAAAGATAGGAACTATTTGAAGATCTGACTATCTTTAGGAACAAAAACGGAAACCAATAGGGTGGATAGCTAATGAGCATTAGTGATGTGGTTTAACAATGCATTCATTTTGATCATGAACTGATAAGGCTGTTCAAAGTTTTGAACTAACACAAGACCAAAATTACAATAGTTCTTCTTCAACCTAATATTTTCCTCGTCAAAAACTATCAGATGGCCTGAGAGAAAATGTCATCTTTGCCTTCCCTTCTCTTGTCTACCCTGTCTCCATTCTGCACGCTGCTTGCCTTCGGCTAACAGAATTCGAGTTTTCAAGTTTTCTACGTCAAAACGGTCAGTGTCAAAGCGAATGCAGTGCGCGTGAAGCGGTCGCCTTCACAGAGAAACGAGAAACGACGCCTCACATCAAATCGATTACTTTTTTTTATTGTAAATGAGAGGAATGAGGTAAGTTACAGCTGAATTAATACATATTTGGGGTTAGAAGTACTGCAAGTTCAAAATTTGGTATATGAAAAAAGGACGAATAGAAAGATCAAGCTCCTCTACATATATTTAATTTTCATTTTTAATCAGTAGCAAAGCATTGCTAAACTTACTTCTCGTAGTCCCTGACGACTGTGGCGGTGAAGGCCTCCTTCAGCAACTCGGACATCGCGGCAGAATCTGAAAAATAGGTTAAGTCAATCGATTAATTTTTAAAAGTTGATACAGCTTTTCAATCTTCATTTTCTTAAACTGCAGTGCATATTTTTCGAGAGGAACTCAATCAACCAATCTGGAGATTTCAAATTTCCTAAATCCTCCTTCCAATTCCAATAAATCCTTAGCCACTACTCTCAAATCGTCTTTCTTTCCTTTTCTCCTTTTCAAATCGAAATGAAAGAAGGCCTGACTGTCGATGACTCCTTGTGGTTAAATGTAGATTTTCAGGTCAGGAGGAAAGTAAGAGTGGCGCTGCAGGTTGAAATCGAGTTATTTCACAACAAATTTGCGGATTTCTTTGAGAATTTGGAAAATATACCACTCCTCTATCTCTACTTTCTTACTTTTTTGGGTGGCTATTTGCATTCAATTTCTACTTTCTGCAATAAATTCTATAACTGTGCAAAAAGTTGATGTAAAATGCAGTAGAAGAGATCCTTTTTCCGATTGTATTTTTCAGGTTTTCATTTTTCGACAAATTTAAAATTCCACCTTCAGTGGAAGTGTCACTGCTTGCGGATCCATTACCGTTGCTGTTGCCATTCCTGGAATTATTTCCAGCCGTCATCCGCAATGCGGCCTCCAGGGACATCCTGAAATGCCCTATCGTAAAAATTCAGCAAGGTTAAAACATTGCGAAATATCGGAAATTTACAAAAACGACATGATTGGATCGATAGAAATGATCTGCCAAAAATGGAAAGCTGATGGAGAGGGAGGGAAGATTTGGATGATTCTTAGGCAGAGGGAAAGGGGGAAATTCGATTCGAACTGGAACAGCCATGAAATGGAATGGGATCGAAAAGGAGGGAGAGGCTTTGGGAGGAAAAATGGGAGGGATTTGAGGCGATGTGGGGAGGGGGAGAATCGAACAGAACAGCTACAGGAAGAGAGGGAGGGAGGAGATGAAAGACGAAAAAGACATACACAGGGAGGATAGTTGTTTGGTGTCAAAAACTGGGTCAGCCACAAGCACCCCCAAGCTGCAGAGTGGGTCTCTCTGACAGAGGCCCCTCTGTCTGTCTGTCTGTTTGTGTATGTGTGTGCAAAAATCTGTGTGAAACAAAAATAAACAAGGCAAATATGGTTAGTCGTGTTCGTGACAATGATGATTCTGTGCAGGGTTAGAAATCCTCCTGTGAAATTCATCAAATTCTAAAACTTTTATAAATTTATTCAATTCGTCTCCGCAATTTTGCCAATTTGTATCAGTCGCTAAAAATGTAAACGTTACCCCCATTTTTAAGCATTGCATCCTGTTCCCTGACGACGGAAAATCTTTCTCTCCATTTTTCTTACGCACTTTTTCTGGGACGGAGAAATAACATAAAAATTAAAGGAAAAGATATTCTGCCGTCAACGAAGAGGACATAGTACTGAAAAAATGGGTAACATTTAAAATTTTAGCGACAAATACAAAAAGACCTAAATTTCAACGTTTCAATTAGACATTTAGAAGAGTAGAAGAGCAAATATATCACAGTCGGGTCATAATTGTTCTTGACTCGTTACACACGCAGCGCGCAGCGATTGACAATCTGTTCAAATAAAGTCGAAAAAGAACGATCAAATCAAATATGAAAAATGTGAATGTGAATATGTTGGATGAAAATGATGACGAATTAGATGCAGCCAAATGACTGCAGTCAAAAAAACGATCAAATTAAAAGAAAAATATTAAACCCACCAATGCAATCTTCTAGAATTACACATGTATCAAGGAAAAAAGGATAAAATTTTGCTGAAATTGTCAAGAATACAATTGAAAACACAAACTACTACCAAATTCTTAAGGCACTCAATTTTTGCATAGAAATATTAGGGGAACAACTAGACTTCTAATCGGAATTTCATACAGACGTTGGGACGCTTTCCACCTCAAAGATACGGTCGCCATCTCTCGCCCCATTATTAAGGGTAGTAATTGCAAAACTGTCTGGAATAGTTCACCGCATAAGAGGGATGTTCGTGGTCGAAAACGTCTCAACGTCTGATTTTATAGGAAAAAATCAAAGAAGCAATTAAAATGTCGTGATTTTTATAGAAAAATCGATAAAGTCCCATGACATCAGAATTGCCTAAAGCTTTTCGTCGAAACTCAAACAAGAGGAAAAAGCATGAATGTGGATGATAAATGATAAAATGGATAAAGGTGGAATTAGAAGTATAGCCCATGAAGCCCATTGAAGTGAAGCGGACTGATTTGGGAAACGAGTTAAATTTTGGGCCATTCAATAAATTATTGAAATTCCGAAATTAGTCGATTATTTCGGGTTAAACATTGAAAATAGGAATGGATGTCAGGTTTTAAAATTCAGAAATTCTGAACGACCCTATAAAACTCGTCTATATCAGCCTTCGATGAATTAGAATTTCAAAATTTGACAAACGACTAACAAATTTTGCACTATCATAAATGCGTTCTCCATTGCTAATTGCTCCAGAAGTTAATAAAATTTAGCACTAGAGCACATTTATGCAAATTCAAAATATTCTAGTTTTTGCCAAACATGATAAATGAAAAAAGGGAAAAGTGGAACGCTAGAGAGCCCTTCTATAAGCCAAACACAGATAGGAATTTATCATTTTTCGATGTATTTTCGAATAGTAATTACATTAGAATATAGAGACGAGAAGCGGCTTATCACAGACGTATTTATTTTTACAACGAATATTTGAGTGTGGAATTCGCTAGTGATTTGATTGATTTGTCCGACCTTCTCTCATGTGCTGTCTCCTTGCTCTGCTCTATTTGCTGAACACCTCGAATACGCCCCACATCACATCCACGTTCTTCTTGTCTTTCACTGACTCAGCATCGAATTCCATTTCGAGCAGTGAGCGCACCCGTTTCATTGCTATCTGTAAATAAAATAAATCAGTTTTTTTCGTGAAAATTTTAATAAAAGTTGAATAAATATCGAAGCCACTATAAATTTCCTAGTCAATAATTTTCAGCTCGTTGTAAGGACGCGTTCATACCTTTTACACTGTGTCAATGTCAAGCGATTTTGCGTGTAAACTTTTAACGCTCTTGAAATCGATGTCGAAAATCTACTCGTAAAATTGCTTGATAATGACATAATGCCAAAAAGTAAGAACAAGCCTATACCAAACTGTTTTTTTCTATTCACTATCTTTCAAAAGAAAATCGATAAGTTATTTCTTTGAGGATTTTTGAAGATTGATCATTTTCGGAAATCTCACTTCATAGTCCTGATCATTTAGCGGGGCGAAGGCGTTCTCAAGCACATCCGAAGCGTGGGCCATCATGATTAGTGAGAGCATTCGCTTGTCCATTCTGTGCACGTCGTTCGTCCACTTGCCCAGCACTGCGTCTTGCACTTCCTGCAACAATTACAAAATATTCATTTTTATACTAGTGACGCGGCAAAAAGAGATCATTGAATTCTGGAGAACGCAGAGAAAATTCTCTTACACATTATTTTGCCGAAAAGATGAAATAAAGATTATAGAGTCTGCATGCCCCACTATGTCCGAATAGCTGCCTTTTTGCGTTTTGACTATACAAAATATTTCTCATCAAATATATATATTTTTTTAAATCCAGAAATCCCTCTACCTTGATCAGTTTGGTCTTCTGATTTCCATCGCTGAGGGGGTGAGTTGTGATTTCGAAGAGGAGGAAGTTCTGTTTGTCAGTGGTGAGGACGCCCTTCTCCACCAGATTCTTGGCGAGTCTTTCACGCACGTTGCGCAGTTGGTAGCGCAATTTGAGGGGGTTCCAGGTCTGCAAAGTTCATTCATTAAAAATCAATGATCTACATAAAGCGAATTTATACCTCTCCACTCAAATACTCGATCCAGCTAGTGGCTGACTCTGGCGGATTGGTCTCCTTCATGTGACGCAGCGCCTCGTCCAGAATCACGTCACCGGTCGGTTCGCTGCTCTTCACGATCACCTGAAAAATTTGCATTTTAGAAAAAAGCATATAAAATCTTAGACTTCTAAACAGACTTAAGCAGACTTTCAGCCAAAAAGTGATGGTACACAAGGGGTTATGCAGCGATATTTTAGGGGAGAATTTTGGCTTAAAAAGTAACGAGATTTTGGCCAATTCCTGTCTAGGTCTGTTTCTAAATGAATTATTTTTACCTTTCTGGTAGTGAGCTGTTTGCGTCTCATGCCGGTGTTCTCGAGCTCGATGCGGCCGCGCAATGCCAACTCGATCAGCACGCATCCGCGCAAACCCGTCGAAATGCAGTCGTTCCTGAAGAAAAATAAATAATTTTTCTGAAAAATTCTAATGATTAGTATTTTTTGTAGATTTACCAGAAAGAAGTGTATCCCTCGCGATCCTTCAAGCCGAGCAGCAGAATCTGCTCCATCAGAGTGAGGCGAGTCGATTTGCCGTTGTCTTCCTGGAAAATTAAACTCATTTTACGCTAATTTTTTTTTTTTGTAATTTATCATATATATATACTTCAAATTTAAGCAAAGTATATTAAAAAAAAAAACCCCCCAGCAAATACCTGATCAGTGGACTCATCTGACTCGTTCTGGGAATTTTCCGTTTTATCGGCAGCCTGAAAAGCAAGCAAATTAATATGATCCAAATTCACACATCCCCCTTCTGATCCAGTTTCCTCAACTTTCATTCCCCAGGCAAATTTTCCTTCCTTTTCCTCCTTTCCCCGTCTTCCATTTTGCCCGCCAAATCTTATCTCGAAACGTATCTCTCATATGTTTTCCTGACTGTTGACTGTTCATAGGAGATTAATACGAAGAAAGTGCGCTTTCAATATGCGAAAGCTTAGAATGGAAGTTCAAAAAATCAATAAAATCATAAATTTGAGAAATTTATGCATTTAAAAAAGTAGCCCTCTAATTCTCATGCTTTTTGCAAAAGTGACCCGATTTCTAAAGAATAAAACAGGAAAATTTTTGAAAAAAACTGACTTTTATACCAAACCAAAAGTCAGGAATACGTCATTCCTATGAAATTTCATCAGTTTTAAGCATTAGCTATGTGCGAAATTTAGCAATTTTCATCAATATCAAAATTTCACTTCCAAATTCGAAAACCTGGTAAATTTGTGATGGACGAATTTTACAAAAAAAAATAGTAATCAAATCTGGAAAAGAAAGGTTTTTACTGGCTGATCAGCGGCCTGTCGTCTCCTTCTGACGTTTTCGCTGGGGGTGGACATTTCTGTTCTCGTCGTGCAGTTCTTCTTCTCTACCGATTGCAGGTCCTGGGGCCGGAGGTTGTGGTCTGTTGATTTGCGGTTTGCTGTAGGGGAATTCCCGTGGGTGTGAATTGGATGATGAGCCTAGCAGTCGGCCGGGCGTCGTTCTGCTGCGGGCCCTTTGGGGGGAACCAAACCAGACGACGAGCTGAAAATAGAGACACGATCATTTTCGGTTGAAGGCTAAAAATGGCACGAACAAGGCGAAAATACCCAAACTGGCTTGCAACTCTCGACTTTCCGCCTTCGCGAAGACTGACCAATCGATTTGTTGTGGGTCACTCGAAGAAAGAAACGAGAAGCTGACGGTGCAGCGACAAACCGGGAAATGATCAATAAGTCGGGAAATCGAAAGGGGGAAGACGGGATAAGATCACGGAATGAAAATGGACACAGGGAGAATTCGAATCAAGCAATCACTTCGAAATGGAAAAGAATAAAAGTGAAAGTTGGACGAATCGGAACGCGAATTCAGCAAATTTCCATGTACGAAACGAGTAATTTTGAAAACTCTTGATAGGCTATTGATTCGAATGATATCACAGACGGTTTAGTGATTGATCTTCGGAGGGTTAATTATCGAATGACGACAAGTCAGGAGAGATAAACGAAGCTGGAAAAGGGAAAAGGGAAGTCAGGGGGAAGAGGGGGAAGGGAAGAGGGAAAGGCTTTCCACGAGACACGCGACGCGCGAACGCGCCGCCTCTACTTTTTTCCTCTTCCTCTCTGCAGAGGAAGCAAATACAGCCTGCCACTGCATTCAGCACATAGCAGCTGATTGCAGCCAGAAAAGGCACAAACCAGATGCTCCGATAGTGGACAATTTTGTATCTGTCATCAACTTTTCAACAAAATTTTAAGCAAAAAGTCAATAAAAATATTTAAAAAGAAAAAAAAAAAAAAGATTTTAAAAAATTTCCAGATATGGTTACCGTTTCAAACGGGTCTTTAAAAATTAAAAAAAAAATCAAGGTTATTTCAAATTCTTCTTCAATAAAATATTCTGACTGTCTAACAATTTTTTGCGAATTACAAAAGAATTGAATAGATCAAATAAATCACATCGAATAAGTGGCACACTGTTCTATCCCTAAATGTCAGAAAAATTTTCTCTATATTTGTTCATACTATTTTTTTTCTACGCGAGAAATAGTAGGAAAAGGTTCCTCTGTTATTAAAGGAGAGAATAGTGCGTGTGTGGCATGAGAAGGCAATTCTTCGAGTCTGAATCAAATCAGGCCTGTGTTCTCTTGGTTCTTCTAATTGTCCAGGACGAGCCATTTGACGTGTTGCAGTTGCTGCTTGACATCTCCAAGGGGCTCTCTGATGCGAATTCTCATCGTGCACAGACCGCCTATCGCCTTCCTTCCCTCCTGCAAACATCATTTGAAAATTCGATTACCAATCAGGAATGGATAAAGTTATGTCTGTCTTAGGAATTCATTCTCCTTTCTTCAAAATTCGAAGACAAAAAGCATTTCTTTCGAAACTTTTTAAAGAAATGTTTTACCTAACTTTTCAAATTTTCAAGATTGAATTTAAAAATTTTTCAGATTTCAATTTTTACCTTCAAAGGCAGAGACTCCTCTATTTCAGCGTCATGTTCCAATTTATCCAGCTTCCATTCGCAAACACCGAGCAGTTTGTCACTTCTCAACAACCCCCCTTTCTGATAGACCTGCAAAACGTGTTTAATTTTTTAAATTTCAAAACTCGAACCTCGATTTTCAAAGGCGATCTCTTCAAAACGCGTAGAACCTTGGTGCCTCTCGTCTTGCCGCTTCCGATGTTCAACATTATGGTTTCGTTGAATTCTGAAAATCTCACTTTTTTCAGACTTTTCAAAACTCGACCCACAGAAATAATAGTGTATAGCGTATCTTTTCGAGAGAGAAAAAGAAGACATGCTCTTTTTCTCTCTCGATATGATATACTATTTTTTCTACGGGGCGATTGGTGGTTGAAGTTTGAGAAGTCTGCTTTTTCAGAATTTACACAGGTCAGTTCGCAAATAAAAATGCCAAGAAAGAAAGGAAATGCATGACTTTTAAGCATTCCCGACTTAGGGAGTCCATCGTCAGACAAAGGATAAAATACATGAAGTAGGTAGCAAAATGATTCCGACAATAGCAGAGCTGTCGGAACTCCATTCTGAATGGAGTTCGGAGTGGAGTTGCAATTTTGAGAATGGTTTGGAGTTGAAGTGGAGCGAAGTTCAAAAATTTTCCCACTTCCGACAGCCCTGGATAATAGTCCTTCTTAGGAATGAAGAATTCATATTTCTTCAGGGAATAAAAAAACATCCTTACCCGGACTCGTATTCCCATTAATAGTCTTGGTCTTCCCACTCTGCGGATTGTCATTCGGATAGGGGAAGATATACTTGGCGAAAATGCTCGCGTGGTGCATCTCATACCCCGAAGGCAACGGCACGTCTCTGCAGGTCAGAATGCTCAACTCCAGTGCATCCTCAGCCAGATCGGGGTTGATGTGGCTCGAAGGGGCTTGGCGCATTTCATAGTGGAATCTGGCATTTTTCTTACTTCAGGAGAGAAAACTCGAATTTTCTTACTTTGGCACAGCGATATCTCTCCTTTTGGCAACTTCTCTGATGAGGAGCAAATCCTGTTTGGCAGTTTTCGCCCAGCCCTCGAAAAGTTTTACCTGAAGAATATTTGTGGATGATAAAAGATTAAAAAAAATAAAAAAGATTGCTTAAGACTTTTTCAACTCACCTTCCCCACATCTCCCAACCTGGTGAACCTCATTCTGCTTTGCTCCGCGGTTTGAATCTGCTCAATGAGCGTCTTCTCCAACAGAGATAATACATCGGAGCGATCTGGAAATGTTCCAATGTCAATTTTTTCTCCCAAATAAACTCCCTTACTTCCAGCTTCCGGTGCGGCAGTTCCAGTTTTGGTTGAAGTGACAATTTTGGGCTGCAGAGCCGTGGAAGAAGTCTGAAGCTGAGGGGGGATGGGGGTCTGTTTGATCGAGACGGGATGCCCGGCTCTGGCCGCTTGAATCATCGGGTCGAATCCCTGAAAATGGCATTTTCCCCAAACAAACAAACCTATTTCCTCAAATAATATTAGTTCGAGTATGTTTTTCGGTAAAAGTGAATTTGAATAGCGTTTTTTGCGTCGATCATTTGAATGAGATTTTGCAATCCAAAACTTTCCGAAAAATACAAGTCGAACCAATGTTCTTTCAAAAAGAGGAGAGAAAACTTTAGGAAAGATGCCTACCTTAGCATCCGTGAGATACTTCTTGGCCCGTTCAATGTCACCCCTCTGCTTGCAGATGAGCGCTGCCTGTTTGAACTCGTTCTGTCTTTGGATGAGGAATTCCAGATCTCCACTCGTGCTGGCTGCGTGCTTGCTTGCCGACGGTTGGGGCTGCATCGCTGCTTGATTCTTCTTGATCGCAGTGCCCATTTGCGGTTGGGGCGGCTGGCCTTGCTGCAATCGAGTTCATTATTATTTCAAATGCAGAATAAGGGGTGAGACCGAATATGTTGAATTCGAAATAGATTTTCAGAATAATAAAATCGTCTTGTCGCCCTTGCTTAAAATTTCTTAGGTCATGGATTCAACAGTGTTATGAATTTTCGTGTTTTAATTCCAACCAAAATTAGATTTAAGACAAGATTTGCTTGTTGTTGTACCTGAGGAGGCAGAGGCGGCATGTCAGGCAGACTCGGCAATTCGTTCACATTCACAGGCTTGCCGGCTTTTGCCATTTTTACAGCGTCATTGTACTGACCGACCATGCGAGTGTACATTCTGAAAAAGTCGCACATTTCAAATAAAGTCAGCCTGCTTCTCTTTAGAAATGGCAATTCTTCAAGAAAAATATTCAAATCTATTATTTTACCTGGCCTTTCTATCATCGCCACTCTGCTTCGCCCTGTCTGCCTGCTCCATGTATCTGACCTTCCTCTGTTCGAGTCCCTCCACGA
This sequence comes from Diploscapter coronatus, assembly GCA_964036155.1. Lineage (NCBI taxonomy): Eukaryota > Metazoa > Nematoda > Chromadorea > Rhabditida > Rhabditidae > Diploscapter > Diploscapter coronatus. Next base: position 39,770,805 of record OZ038422.1, on the reverse strand, counting down.
AATTCGAGGCTTTCTTGGGCTCTTCTTTCTTCCTGAAATCGACAAGCATCATCAAATATTCTCAGAAAGTATGAAAGTTTCAACTCCATTTCAATTCACTTTGAAGTTGAGTGGAATATTGCTACTTTTTCTAGTAATTTTAGAAATTTCTGTAAAAATTCTTGAAAAATAACCTGTAAGGAGGCGGAGTCGGGGGGATTTCATTCAGGTCGATTTCGTCCACGGAGACCTGATCCAGGGCAGCAATAGCCTCATCGAACTGCTTGGCGCAATCCACGAAGCCTTTCGCAGCAACCTTGTCTTCCGCTTTGATTGCTGCCTAAAGTGAATTAATTCCCATTTATTCCTGCTTCCTCAAAAGATAATAGAAGTTCTAAAAGAACATTTTCATAAAGATAAAACCTTTTTTTTTTTATCTTTAATGAATGAATTCATTGGTTTTTATGAAGTTTTTTTCTTACCTTTCCATTCGCCACATACGCATTCCTTCTTTTGGTGAGAACGGCTCGAATTTCAGCTTTGGGATCTCCACCCACAACTGCTGCAGAAGAGGACGACGAGGGGATTGTGGAAGAAGATGCAGAGGCTGTGGAACTGGAGCGAGACGGGACTAGGGGAGGGTTGGACGGGGCTGCTGCAGAACGGATGGAGGGCTCTGCAGAGTGGGTTGCAGGAGCTGGTACCTGAAAAAAAAACGAAAAATAGACAAATTTAAAAATTTCTTAAATTATAATTTTTTTTTTTCCATAAAGTTAACTCAAGTTTTCCAGAAATTAACATAAAAATAGATTAATTTTGTAACTCTGTAAGAATAAGCTTTTAAAACGTAACAAACTCTTACAGCAGGTTTGTTAGGCAATGAAGGAGGAGCGGGAGGAATTTCTCCCTCGTCGATCGTCAACCCCTTCTCCAATTTGCCGATCAACTCCGTGATTTTGTCGACTGCTCGCTGCTGCCTGAATACCATCAATTTTCAATTTTTCTTCTATTTGTTCAAACCTTCTCGATTTCGCATCTTCTCCAGCCGATTTGCTCACTTTGACCAGCTCCCTGTAGACGTTCTGCAGATTTTTTAGTTCGTTGATCTGAAATTTTCCTTTATCTTTCACAAAGATAAAATATTGTAAGAAACAGAAGGCATACAACACAAATTCTAAGAAAATCCACTTTCTGAGCCTCTTTACACTTCCATATTCCTTCGAAAATGTTCCTAAAGGAAGTTTTCTTTTTCCAACCTTGTTCTGATCGACTCCGCCGGCCTGATTCGCGCTGCTAGAAGAAGTGGATCGAGGCGGGATTGGAGGAGCAGCAGGGGCTTTCTGCGGAGGGGGTGCAGACCTGTGGCTGTGACCGTCGCCTCCGACCAAATTCGAGAGTTCTGCCTTGAATTCCAACGTTTTTCTTTTCTCGATAAATAGAATGTTTAAAAATCAAGTTATTTTCCTTCTCTATCAAAATTATTCTACTTCTTTTCGAATATGCACAGCTCTTCCTTCAAATGAAGGTTATGAACTGCACGAATTTTCAAAATTCAAGAAGTTAATTTAAAAAAAAAAAACCAACCAATAGTTCATCATCGCCTTCGAGCTGTTCATCGTCCACATCAGCTACTTCGGCAGTCGGATCAGCCATGGCCACTCGCCTCGCATCTGCCAGTACATTCGCCGATGCAGCTGCTTGTGCTCTTGCCTTGTTTCCACTCGACGAACTGAATATTTGTTCATTTCATTTTATCAGAATTCTTGGAAAGTTCATACAGTTTAAACTAAAAATATATCTTTGAAGAGGAAAAACTGCATAAGCTTTTCCAAGAAGCACTTGATCATTTTCATTTAACCTCTTAGAAAGGTAATCAAATTCTTAAGGCAAAACACCTTGGAAAACTGCATGAGCATCTCAAGAAGTTGCTATTTTGAAATGTTCGTCCATACCTAGTCTTTCCGCCTTTTTCTTCCTCCTCCAGAGCCATCAATTCAGCGAGCAGTTCCTCGTCCGCCTCCACGTTTCCGTACATCGTCGCGTCGATGTTGCCGAAATTGAAGTCCATCTGAAACTTCTCAAAATTAAAAGTTCAATCAACCAAATCTGCAAAAATCAAAGATATTGAAAAGTGTCAAACTTTTCTGAATTTCGAGAATTAAAAAATAGAACTCGCAAATTTTAATTCAACAACGAACAAGAAAACAACTTTGGAAAACAGGACAATTCAACGAATTTGCAGCTTTTCTAAGTCGACGCCAAGTTCTTTGAGCAGTTTTTCCCTGTCGATGATTCCCGAAGGCTTATCGTCGATTTCCAGAATGAATTGCTGATTTTCCGGACAGTTCTTGGTCATGTGTCTCAGCGCGGTGATCGACCATTTTGTCTGGAAAGTTCGCAATTTTCAATTTATCTTCGTGGCGATGTGCTTCAAGAGCATTGTTTCTCGATTTCAAAGCAGTAGGCGAGGAAAAGATGGCAATTAAAGATAAAGAGTTTCACAGATAAATTTCTGTGCATTTTATTCCGAAATAAACGCTTACAATGAATGGTTTATCCGATGGCAGCCTCCTCGTGCACTGGAGCACAGCCAACATTGCACCGCATTGCGAAGCAACCAACTGATTTTGACGACATTCGCAGCACAAATTCCCTGGAACAGTTTGTTTTTGTTTAATTTTTGCTTAAATTTTTACCAATACAAATCACCGCAGCTTGTTTGATCGTTGCTCTTCTTCCCCGTCCTTCTTCAGGTGAGTTCATCAATACGAAAGTGCTCGACAGAAGTGACAATTGCGGGTTCTGCAAATTCTAACTTTTTCTTTTATTTCCCAAATTTTAGTACCTCAAGAACAACGGCTTTCCTCGGATTGATTGGTCTGATCGGTCTGTCAGGAGGCAAAATTGGCGGATTCCTCTGTCTTTCTTCCGTTTCAAGCACGATCTCTGCATCCAAAGCCTGAAAATTTCAATTTTCTCATAGATTTTTAAAGAAACTCTCACCGCTTCAGCAATTTTTATCGCAAGTTCCAGCGCTGCTGATGTCTTACAAAGCTGCTGATTGAATTCTGTCTTTCGCACAGAGGCATTGGCTAAAAAATCTTCTTCTAAAAAATTCAAATTTTTAAAGTCATACCCAAAATTTGCAGAAGAAGCTGAATGTTTTCGAGTTGAGAAGAAGCATTTTCCGAGTGCAATTCGAAAAGAATTCGCTCCAGAAGATCGACGCAGAACTGGACATTGTTTGGGTGAATCTGAAATTTTATCAAAATTCTCAAAAAAAAAGACAAATTGCCTTAATTTTTAGAAAATCTTAAAACTTATTTACTTTGATAACGGTTCCATGTTCCGAATAATCCAACAACACTTCAAGACAGTTGAGTAGAGCCGTGAATTCGGCCGATTTCAATTCTCCAAATGCGGTCGCCAGAAAACCGTAGTCCTGAAAAAATATTTTTAAAAAAATTCCTAATTTTAATATCTACCTTCTCAAAAATTGTCGAGAAGAAGGCAGACAGCCACGACCGCTGTGAATCTTCCGTGAGCGACTCGAAAATGACTGCCAACTCTCCGATCAGACAGGGATATTCGGGATTCAGGGCAAACACTGAAGTTTAAAATGAAAAAGATCCTTTTAAAGACCTAAAATTGAACGTTTTTTAATGCACACCTTTATGAACAATCTCTGCAGTAGAAGCTAGTAGAATGAACACTTCATTCTGCAATTCAGAAATCCTCAGCAGAGCTCGAAAGTTCCGTAGTGCCGAGTTGGGCAAGGAGTTCTTGAATCTGTACGGTTTTTGCTGAGAACGATAAGCATTTTCTTACTTTTGATTGCGATTGACGGAGTTGACGAGGAGACGCAGAGCGAGGCGGGATCGTTTCAGATCGAAATGGGTCGAAGTTGATTGCTCGTCAACATGACTTTCCAGGGGAATTTCGAGGAGACGCAGAAAAGCAGCAGAGGGATTCTGAAAAGAGACAAAACTGAATTTAAAGAAGATCAATCAATCAATCAATTTGACATTGATACAATTAAAAATAATAGAAAATCGAAAATTCTCTCTCAAATGGTTCTTCAGAAAGAAATCGGCTTATTGACCGATTATGACGTGAGATGGACGACAGAGAAACAAAGAAAAGGATGACTCACATTCGACTGATCGATTGCTGATTCGGATTCCGGATTCGAGCCGACGAATTTCAGAGCTCTTGCCAGAACATCGCTGCTTAAGTCCTGAAATGTCTTACTCATCCCCGCTTTCCCGCATGATTCAGGAAAATTATGAAATTCACCTGTGAATTTTTGACGTCATCAGAAACGTCGTACACCCTTCTGATGAGTTCAGCATCACTCATCGACACCTCTGCATCCATTCACTGAATGGAAAACGCACAGAATAATCGATAACTATATAAAACAATATCAAATGATCAAAATGATCGAAAACATATGTGCAGTGAGATCACCGTGGTTTGTTAAACAGCCACGTAAATGTCGAGCGCCTCTGATTCGTCAGCTGCAGACACTGTAGTAGTTGAAGCTTGAAACAGTGAAACTGGGTTAGTTGTGAAGATCACCAGAAATAACAGAGGTAAACATGTGAAGGCAGAAGGCCTGCTAGGGAAATGATAAAAAAATAACAAATCGATATTAATCGCTTTATTGATAAATTGCTGTTCAGTTTTTCTGAAATGATGAGACTACTAAAATTGACTGGATAAAATATCACATTATCACTAATCATCAATATCTAATCACTGTTATTACAATTCAATTCTAGACAAAGTTATGTATCTGAAAGACAAATTAAAAAATGGAAAAAGACCGTAATATGTAATCATTCTTTCTTATGGCTTCGAGTGAAAATTAGAATAATTTCAGATTTTTGAGTGAATGAGAGGGAGAGAAAGACAATGTGGTACAGTACTCTGTCATTTGGAGAGTACATTTTGTACTAGAAAGAAATGCCAGCTCGTGTTCTTTATGGAAAGAGAACACTGCACTTTCATGATTCATGAACAAAAAATTGGAACATTCGCACCATAAGAAAACAACATTTTTGGTATGTTTGAGCAAAATAATATGTCCAAAAATTATACTCATTTTTGGCTGCAAGCACATTTTTCTCAAATTATTCCTTCTTCCTGGAAAAATTTACTTGTAGTCTAATTTTTGGCTAAATACGGGATCTCAAATATTGCGCAGAACGGAGGCTAGATTTGCAATTGTTCTATTTCAATTTCTAAATTTTATGAGATGTTTGGCACGTTCGTTCAAAACGCTATAAAATCTTGCGAATGAGAAAATCTGAACGACTTTTCAAAAACATTAGAATTAGAATGGAGTACTGTATTCAGCGATGGTTTCGAAGAACTTGCGTCGTTCAGCTACAGGCACCGCGAGAGAACGCCGTACTTCGTCGAGCATGTATTCGGGCACTCCATCAACCATAGGGATTACGGGATTACTGTGGAAACGGATGTCTGCAAATTTTACAATCATTTCACGAATTTCTGTCAAATTGTCAAAATATTGACTTTTTTTTTATAAATTCCACAGATTTAAAAGGTGAGAAAAATTGTAAAAGTTATTCGATCTTGCTACTTTTGCAAACTTTCTATTCAAAAAATTACCAGTCCGTCGGTTCTTGTGCGCCTGTGCACGCCTAAACCTGACTGATGCATTTGTGCCGTTGGTCTGCCTCTCTGCCCTCCCTGCTTGTGCCTGATGTGCCTGTCCCAGACCGCTCCCGTTCACCTTCTCTTCGCCTGCGGCTCCCGCTGGATGAGCCTCGTCGGATTCGTCGCGATCTGAAAAATCGATAATTTTCTTGAAATAAAAAATTTGCACTTTTTAAACGACACTAAGAATAAGGATCGGAATTATTCGATAAAGCTTTATCAGCCAGAGAAATATGATACAGAAACTTTGGAGTAAAGAAAATTCCAAGTCTCATTCTTATTGTCACAGACACGCGCATTTCACTAAGACTTGACATTACGAAAGATGATCAAGTAAAATAGAAAATATCAATTCATTTTTCGTAATGTAAAGCCAATTCCGCATTTCACTTCATAGTTCATGCAAATTTCGGTTAATTGAAAAAGGATTTGAGAAAAGCATGCTTGATTTGAAAAGATTCGATAGATTTACAACATTACTCTATGCACGAAGCACTTCAATTAAAGAAGAACGCTTTTTGCATGCCCCTTACTCAAGTGATTGGTGAAGTTTCCTTTCTGAAGATTTGGGCATTTTAATCTCGTTTACTCATTTATGTTTCTTTTAATTTGGTTAAAATTACGAAGCTAGAAATTGTGGAATGCTGAGAGACTTACCTTTCATTCTAAAAAAAATATTCGTCTCATAATGCTATCCGAAATAATTTTGCCACACTCGAGAGGGTATAATGTTAGAGAAATTGCAAACTAACCGCTGTCTTCGATCGTGTCCCTGACAATTTTGTCTTCCAGCAGAGCAATTCGCTTCCTCAATTCCTGAAGTTCAGCCTCTTTCGATCGAAGCTCCACTCGAAGGACTTCATCGCAACTATAAAAATATCTTATCTTCAAAAGCTGGAAAATAATAATCCTACTTGTTATTCTCCAGCAGAGCAGCGATTTTCTCATCGAGCATCGAGTTTTCGACGCATTTGGCAGAATACAGAGCAGATAGATTCGTCAACTCTTCTCGCATTTGCTCGATGACTCGGCTGAAAAATTTCAGTTTTAAAATTATCATTCCACACATTCCTTATAAAATTAGCCATAGACTTTTTTTTCGAAATTAGAGTAAAAAGAATCACAATTCTCTATCATTATAATTTCAAATTTTCCATTTTTAGTTTAAAAATGAAAAAATCTTACTTCTGCCTGCCTGCATCCCTCTCACTTCCGCTTCTATTTTTCTCAGCCAATTGTCTGAGCTCCTCTTCGTGAGCCCTTCTGACGACTTCCAACGCTACTCTGGTTGCATTTTTCTCCTCCTCCAGCTCTTTTATGTGTTCCGTTTTGAGGATCTCGATTTCTGATTCGTACCCTCTCTTCTGTTCTTCGATAAGTTCATTGAACGAATTCTTCACTGTACTCAGCGACTGACCGTTGCGGCTCTATGATTTTATTATAATTTAACATTGTTAAAAATTCAAATTACCGTATTCATAGCCAATTCATCTTGTGCTTTTCTTCTCTTACTCTCTTCGGTTTCAGCCTTCTCTTTGAGTCCTTTCAACTGGTGTTCGTAGTGATGTTTGAGTGACTCGATTTCGGAGTAGTGGCTGTTCTGCAACACCAAATTCAGAATGAAATTTGCAATAGCATTTGGCAGTGAGACACTAAGATAACATGCAAAAGCATGCCATACCCAATAAATTGCTTCTTTTCTTTAGCATTTATCTATCACAAAGTCTTGGTATACCAGAGCTGTTATTCAAACTCATCTAACCTTGATAGCAGTCATCTCTGCTTCCCATTCGGAGTCCTGTTTCACGTCGACATCTTCAGAAGATCCGCTCAAATCGGTTATCGTCCAGGAATCACTCACATTAGGGGCCTTGAGCGAGTGGGCCATCTGCAAAAATCAATATTTATCGATTTTTTGTTGAAAACACTCCAACCTCATCGAAGAGCACAGTGATGTCCTGGATGATGTGACTGACGCAGTCAAAGTCTGTCGCGTTCGCTTCGTTCAGTCGTTTCTCGATGTCTTGCACATTGTCGAGCATTTGTTCGGGCTGAGTCACCACTGAAAAAATCAGCAAATTGAAAATTGTCCAATTTAATAAAGAGGATCAAATTCTATTAGAGCCTTTGAAAGGGGGATAGGACTCGAGCCTATCATCTTTCGGAAAATTCAACATAGCTCAAAATTTGAAAAGCAAATTTCCACCAAAATGAAAAATAGTATTTTGTTCGTTTCAAATTCTGAATTCTCCGAAATAAACATTCATACCAGAAACCGAATCGAAAATGAAGAATAATTAAGACGCGAAAAAGTGTCATGTTTAAAAAATTTCTCACGTCGATTCCTAGCTATGACCGTCAGAGCCTGCAGCTGAACTCTGGCCATCGACAATAATCTGTCCTGCAGGTTTGTCAGCAGTTGTTCGCTCGGGTGTGGAGTGGCCAACTGCCTCCTCAAACTCTCCATTTCTGTCTGACGTTTGCGGACTTCCTCCTCTGCATGCGAAAGGCTTTGCCTCAATCCCGACAGAGAAATTGTCTGAAATTTATTTTGCAATAATTTCTAAATTTTTGAAAATTTGGATTTGACACGATAATAACGCAATATTTCCATAATTCATCCAGGTAACTCAGAAATGTCGCAACATGGAGAGGGATTATGCAAAAATGAGAAGACGTTCTCAACTTTCTTTTCATTCACCATCCACTCTATTTCGGAAAGTTGTGAGATTTGCGAATATCTTTCATCTAACTTGGAATTTCATTATTTCAAAAGGCTTACCTCATTGTTGTTGAAGAGATACTTCAAGCGTTCATTTTCATGCTGAGTCGTGCCCAGTCTCGATGAAGTCTCTTCCAATTGATCCCGAAGAGATCGAACCTAAAATTATCGATTTACAAAGATAATCTATGAAAAGAAATTGCCTGTTCTTCCAACGAGATGAGTCTGGCTTCCTGACTGTGAGAGGACGACTGTGCAGAGGAAGTTGAATTTGCTAGTGTCGTTGAGGGAATTGAAATAGGTTGACTCTGAGATGAAGCCGCATTGCGAGGAAGTGATCTCTGAAATTTCATCATCAGTTTAAGAAAGCGAATAAAATTTAGATTTCTTGAAAAGGTTCATGCATTTTTCGTGGAAATATTTTATGAAACAAGTAAAAATGTATGAACTTTCCAAAACATTTTAAATTTATGGACCCCATTCTCGGAATTTTCGGCTTTATCTTTCCACTGATTATTATTATTCGGTTCGACAATCTGTCTGAGATTCTCGATCGTCTGCTCGTAAGCCACTGTGTATGACGGTAGTAGTTTATGCTGTGTGGCCTGCACTCGCATGAGGAGTCGACTTGAGTTTGGGCGGTACGAGGGCGTGGGTGGGTGGTGAGCCGAGTTGTTGGTTGGAATGACTGAGGGAACTCGGAAAACGGGGGTAGAAGAAGGTAGGGAGGCAGGGACGAATTGGTAACGGGGAGGGGGGTGGGGCGACGAGATCTTTGCCAGATTCGACATCGGGATTCTGGATTTAATTAGGCATGAAAATGCTGCGAAAGCGACTAACAATAACTTTCCCGAAGAAAAGACGATGACAAAACGTATGTTAGCGTAAAAAAATTACACGAGTTCGATTCAACTTTTTCACCCGTCTTGAAAGTCATTGAAAATATCTCGAACGAATGGTAATTACTAAATGACAGCTTCCTTTTCACGATCTAAAATTACGCATGCATGACGTCGTCTAGTAATTTCCGTATAAAAATCTCGAGAAATAAAGAAAAAAAAGCTGCGGAAATAGAAATTCAATGAACCAGGGAAAGGTAAGGAATGTGTGAACCGACGGAATGAAAGCAGAAAGAACAAGTGGTTGTGATTTGGAGGGCTGATTGAATGCTTGCTTTCATGCCTTGAGGCAGAGAAAGAAGTGATTATGAATGGAATGGGGGGAAGTCAAATGAAGCGTGTGAACCTGCGTGCCTGCCAATGGGAAGACAACAAGGCAGCAACCACATGCTAAAGTCACTTGCCAATCCTCTGTCAATGTCAATTTCGCCTGCTATTTCCCTGTCAATGCCAATGACAACCGATTATCGCTTCCCCTTGCAAGGTCTGTCTCCTTGTCCGATGACAGCTTCAATACAACCCGACGGCCTGATTTTCCCTTTCCTCCCCCTGCAATCACTTAGCCTATCGACCGAATTACAAGCAATCAAAGAAACTCCTATTTTCGCGCTGAGAGGGGGATAAGAAAAATGATTGTAATCAGCGGATTAATCAATTTTTCTGATGGAAAATGCAAAAAAAAAAAATGGCAACTTTTAGCCTAAGAATGGTTAGAAAACACAAGCTGAATAAATCAAAGCATAAGTTTCCGATGAAAATCAAAAAGGTTCAAATCTGTTGGAATTGGCAAATTCTAAGAAATCGATCAAATACAATGAGTCAGACGCGTCGAAATACGATGATTGTTTCAAGGACCGTGAAAAGAGGGCTGAATATGCAGAAATGTGTGAGCGCGCTTGTGAAAAAACAAGATGATACAAATTGACAAAAAGCAGGACAGACATGGGAGAATTGTGAAGGAAGACGGTTGAAGAGAGGGGAGATTGTAGCGAATCGAATACCAAGTGCTTTGTCTCATCGTCTGCAGATAAATTCGGTCACTTGTAATTCTGATCTACTTGTCACAATTTGTAAATGCTATAGATGATGTTTTTTTTTTCGAAAAATCAGAAAACTAGGTGCGATTTTGTGACACCGAAAATTTCAAGCTTCAGTTTTGGCTATAACACAATCATATGTGACATGATAATAGATTATGAGTTAGAAAAATACAAAAGACCGAAAAATCCGATTTCGCTAGTTTCCTTCGTTACCTCTACTATAAAACGTGATATACTTGAAAGGGAAAACTGAAAACGAAAACCCGACCGAACTGGGGGTGAAACATCTGGAATTTAAAGTGGAGAAGAGGAGGAGGAGGAGGAGGAGGAAAAGAAATGCACAAGTGCTGGCGAGAAGAGGGGCGATCTGCATAAATCGGCTGTTTCCATCGACTTTCCCCGACTGCCCACATGTTTTCTTCCCTCAAATCGACAAAGTTCACCTCCGCCATTCCATCGTTGATTGGGGAGAAAGTCGATATTCATTCCGCAATTAGAAATCGAATTTGGAGGAGCGAAATAATTGAGCCGCGTAGAAGAGAAACGAGAGACGAATAGCGTGTAATTTTTGAATATCGACGCGTTCTCTCCCAATCAATAATACCCATTCAGTTCGAAGATCATAAAAGTCGAGACTTACGATGATTAAATATAACTTTTTTTTTAAAATTTAAATCTGAGCAGACGATTGAGAATCGAATTTTTCCTTGATAAAAACTTTCTAAATGTCACTAGCTTTTTAAATATCGCCACCTGTTATTTCATGATTTTAGTTATGATTATATTTTATTAACCCGGGCTCCTGTATTTTCAGACGGCTCTTTTTTCCTATGCTCTTCACCCTAAACTACCCTTATTATCCGTCTGTAAATACAGGTAGCCTGTTAACTCTTCAAAAATTAAAAGAAAAAATAATTAAAAAAAAAAAAACTAACCAAAGTCGCGGTCTTCTTATTTGACTTGGATCGAATTGTGCTGGAAGCATTGGACGAGTTGGAAGGATGTCTCTGTCTGCTGTCCTGACTTCGTTCCTTTATTCGAGCCACAGGCGATCGTCTAAATGATGGGGACAGCGACTCTCGCTTCTCTCGTCCATTGCCATCAGCTGCGTCGTTCGAAGATGCGGAGTGAGATCTAAAAATTCGAATTTATCTTCAAGTCAAAAATATGAAAAAGTGAAAAATTTAAATTCAATTTCAGATTTTCTAAATGAAAACAAACGAAATTGAAGGAAGAAAAGATTATTTGAATTTTCGATAAAAAAAAAAACTCAGTAAACGATTATCGATGAAATATACAAAATGTAACTTTACTCTCAACACATGAAGTTTAAAGTGTCACTATTTCGATTTTTATTTAAAAAAAAAAAAAATCGAAATTTTCTCTTACCTGTTCCGGCTTCTTCTTCCTCTGCTCTTTCTGGTTCTGCTGCCGACAATTTCCAGATAGTTGGTCGCGAACGTGAGTGGCTGCTGTTGTCCTGTGGCGTTTCCATTCCTGATGTGTCTGGGCTTGTTCCTCTCGTTCCTTCCCGAAGAATTGCCCGTGCCTCGATTGCTGGACTGCTCGTCCTCCGTCGAGCTCTCCTCGTCCATCATCGAATTCGAGTGGTGCGACTCGGGCGCCACATATGCGATGTGCTTTTTCCGCTCAAATTTGATCATTTAACAACAATTTTATGACCCCTCAGATTCAAACCAAAATTTTTTTTTTTTTATAAAATTTGTAAATTTCTGTGAAACTTGTAAAGATTTTCGTAGAATCTAAATAGCTGCTCCATATTCTCATTAAAATTCTATGGGTTTTAAAGTTCCCGAAAAAAAATGATAAGTTTTGAAATTCTCACAATAGCAGTCGATCCGAGAATATCCGAGCTATCCGCTAACGATAGCGCATCTGCCGAATTTGGTTCTGTGTAGGTTGGAGATGGGTTGTGACGATTTTGTTGGAGGGCTGAAATTTGAATTCTTCTATTCCTTCAAATGTTCAATTCTTCGTAAACGGAATAAAATTACCATTGATCCACGAATCACGAATTCCAGGCGTCATTGCCGATAGGACGAATCGTTGTTTGCGACACTGCAAATAGTCAAAGTGAATTAATGAAGAAACTAAAGAAAGTAAGGCAAATGAGTGTGTCTCTAAGCTGTTTGGCTGTTTACTTGACTCATTTGTTTTGTCTTCTCTCTGTTCTTTCCTCTCCAACTTACCTGCCTGTAATCCCCCCTCCTTTCAGGAAACTTGTTGCCCTCTCCAATTCGTATTTTTTTGCCACTCACTCAGCTTCATTTCCATTTCACTTTCCCCCATCATTTCGAGGACGTTTCAATCAATCACACGCAAATTTTGTACGTCAGACGGATTTCTCTTTTCCTTCCCCTCTATGTTTTCTATGCGAAATGAACTGGCCAGGTTTTGTAGTAAATCCATCTGAATTGGAATGACGAGTGCATGTTGGAGGGAGTGCAAGGCCACTTTCAATTGGAGATGAAAGCAAACCAAACAAGCGCGTTTCCATTCGAGTAAATAAAGTGACCGATAAAAATGACCTCACCCTGATTTCGATTCCGTAATTGCGAGCAGACGCAGAGGGATAGACATTCTCACAGTCTGCCAGATCGATGGAAATCAGGGGCTCGGTCGAGTCTTCGGCCCAGACATCTCTGAAAAGAAAAAGTCTAAAAAATCAAATTCTGGTAGCATTGACAGCGTTTCTTGAAGGACTGATAAAAGATGATACATTATGAGTGATTCAAGAGCAAGAAAAGCTAATTCGTATGTAAAACTATGTAGGAAAAAGACAAAGGCATTTAAACTCACTTGTACAATTTAAGACTCAGCCCAGCCAGAACGACCCAATGCTTCGTCCATTCGCTGTCAGATTTGCCTCTAAGCATGAGCCAGCCTTTTCTCAGTGTGTGTGCGTGCGAAGTGTCGATGTGGAAAGGCTGAACGTCGAATATTTCAAATTCATACAACACATTCATTTTCTCGAAAATTTACAGTCCGTACATGCAAATTTATCAAATTTTCAGAAAACCCCGGATAGTGAAGATATTTTTGCACGAAATTTTCAGTATGTTAAACACGTACCTGTGAATAATTCTTCTTAGTGAGCGTATCGGCCGTGGTCGCTAGTGATTCAGAAGGCTGTACGACTGAAGAAGTCAATGGAACATTGATGACGAGTCCTGCAGAATTGGAGGAACTGCAAGGCACTGCAGAGGACGTCCCTGCTAGCGGCTCGTGCAGGCTCTCTGAAATCAAATTCATAGCCCTTCAAACTCGAAGTTTCTTCACTCTAGTTTAAGGATTAAAATATCCTTATTCATAACGCTTGAATTCAAGCGATAAAATTGCCAGTGAGTATTCTACCTGGCGAATTAGTCGGGATGTCGACTGGGGGAATGGGTGGAGGTGAGTTGACTGGCGGCAGATCGCAAGGCACTCGACGAGAATCGCCTCGTGCCTTGATGCTCCGCACTGTTCCGTGTGTGCCGTGCAGGTCACTCCCGTTCGAAATCGCGGCCGCTAGAAGACTGTCCCTGAAATCAGTCATTGTTGCAAGAAATTTCATCAAGCAATTGATCGTAAAATTTTCAAAGGTAAGATCTGTAAAAAAAAAATACCTAAAGAGTAAAATTTCGGAAATCAAAGAATAAAGTTTTCATCCTATTCACGAATATATATTCGTTTTCAAACTCAAATTTAGCATAAATGGGATTAAAATATGGTTAAAACGTAAATCATCGTTCACACTTTATGCCTAGAATAAAATATTGATGAAGCTCATACCTAGGGCAATGCGCCACTCTCTGTTGCTCACTCCTCTCGCAGTCCAATCTGTCGATGGACGAAGATCTGCTCGAACAGGCCGAGGACTGCATCACGGGCAGCTCGACTTCCTCGAGCAAATCATCCGGACTCGGCACTGTCAGTGAAGTGTCGAATTTCTCGATTTCTGCATTTCTCCGAGGTTTGACTTGAATCATGTTCTGCTTCGCGTAGGTGTTCAAAAGACCGAGCCACCTGAAACAAGTTTTTACTTCATTGATGGAATTTTTCAAATTTCTTGTAATTTTAAACTAGCATAAAAATTTTTGATAATTTCTAAATTCGGAATAAAAAACTTATGACAATCTAAAAATCAAAATATCAACCCACCATCTGATTTCCTCGGTCGTGTCAGCCTTCACATAAACTACCGGTGGAATTTGGTTTTGGTCTTCTTCATTTTCATGCCGAAAAGCCATCAGAATCGAGTGGGAATTTCCTGAATCGGTTTTTCGCTTTTCGACGATTTTTCGATTTCTAACCTGTGATGGAATCGGCTTCGCAGACGCGATGGCACCTGGTCATATCAATCGAGAATTGCGGCACTGTGTCGGGCTGAAGATGGAGAAAATACATGCTTTAGCAGAAATATTGACTTCTAATTGAAATGAACCATCTTTTTTCTCTTCGCCGTGCTATTTCTCAGAAAAGAAGGTAGTAACTACAAAGAGCCAAAGAACCACACATTTCTAATAAATTATATTTGCCAAAAACTTTTAAAGTATTATCTGAAAATTAAAATTAAAAATAATCATCTCACATTATTATCCAGCGCATACGTCAGTTCTCCCGAATCATACAGAGTGAACCATCGCCGCTGCCACCTCTGAAAAGCATTATTTTGCGCTTTTCTTCAGAAAAAAAAACTAAAAATACCTTTCCCGAATGACTCTGCAGGGAAAAGTCCAAGTTCGGCGGAGCTACGTACAGAAATCCGCAGGCTGTTACTTTGCGGTTCATCTGAAGGAAATCATTGAAAATTTGGAATCTCATGTCGGACGAAAACCTATAGCTAAACAAATCTTCTTATGAAAAGTTTCCTGATTATCGATTTTCACGTTGATTTTCAAGTACGCGTACACGAAACCGGGGAAATTTGCAATTTTCCAGTAAAAAAGAGATGTTGTTGTTTGGGAGAAGGTAAGAGAGGCCAATGAGGATAGAGGGAGGGAGGGAAGGGCAGAAGGAAATGAAGAAGGACAACTGGGAAGCAGATAGAGTGACAGGAAATGCAATGGAAATCGAATCGAATCGAATGGAGATGCGATGGCAATGCTGTTATAATAGAGACGACGGAATGGCAGACAGAGAGACTGGTAAGTTGCCAGGGCTGGCTAAAGATAGTGACAATTTTTAAAAAGACAGCATGCATAGTTATAAATGTGGTTGAAAAATAGGTAACTATTTGGTTTTCTGCTGCTTTTTACAAATTATAAAGTGAGAAATAAATAAATAATTGCATCAAAGAGTACTGTAGCCACTGCAAATTCATCTAACTGGCAACTTCGACATCACAAACCAAAATTCTGCATAAATTTAGATTCCAGTGTGAAAACATTTTCCACTTAAATTTAGGGAAAGTAGATTGGACAATGGCAATTGTCAAATTCAAATGGTCGAATGGTCAAATGTCAAATCGAAATCAATGAATGTGGAGGAAAGAATATTCAGTTAGTGTATAGTGAAGGAGTGGAAAGAGTGTGAAATGTGAATGGAGACTGGGGAGAATGGGAGGAAAGGGGTTTTGTCTTCTCTTCTCTCCTCTCCTCTCTCTCTGCTAGGCTTCTTCCTGCTGGTCAAGCAGCAACCCTCTCAGACGGAGAAACAGAAACAGTCTTTGCATGAAGGGAAAAGAAGCAGACCCACGACGGGAATTCGAATGAGAATGGATGTATCGTTGTCGGCTTCTTTTCCCCCATCTCCGCTTTCAAAATGGAATCTCACTTTCTCGCCTCTTCTCTTTCGTAGTCAAAATCTGAGAATCAGTGACGTGACGGAATTCAAATTTTGGAAGCTCCACAATTTTTATAGACCATCTGATTTTTTAAATAGTAGAGAAATTTGAATCTCCTGAGTAAAAATGAGTTCTTGAAAATTTACTGAGGAGAAAATCAGAATCTAATTTTAAAAAAAAATAACAACAACATCAATACTGGAAATAAATGTTTTTAGATTTCGAATTTCACATTGTCGGTTACTTTAGTATCTTCACTTACTCTGTGTCCCTTATACCATCTCACTTTTTCTCCTCTCATCTTCTCTTTCAAACCCGAACCGAACCGAACCAGTCTAAACCGAACGAGAAGAGATGCAGCAGCAAAAGCTGGTGTGTGATGGAAGATGAAGGGGTCGGAAAGGGGGAAGGGAAACTGATGTGATCATTCCGTACTGTCAATTAGCCATTGGGCAGATGCAGATATTTGCAGTCTGGCAATACATCGATCGAATCGCATTTTGCCTAGTCCATTAGCTAATTCATCAGAAGATTAGAAGAAGAAGAAGAAAAATGATCGAGATCGGGGTACAGTACGCAAAATGATGAAATGCAACTGGATATTTGTAAATCTCAAGAATTTCGAAATAGGCTGGCAGAAAGGTATGGAAAGAGTTTTTCAACAAATTTCGTAAACCTGAGATTTCCTAGTAGTCAGAGTATCTTTAGCCTGATAAAAATGCTTGAAATCCAATTAAGATTCAAATTTTGCAAATTTCCATTTTCCCTAGTTTTTGACTGTATGCCAATCTCTATTCAGCATACATCATCTAAATTATGTGTGTGTGAAAAACTCGACGTGCGACCTAGTTTTTCTCGGAGATGAAAAACGAGACAATGGAGGAATGAGGACAATTAGCTGGAGGTTCACACCTCTCAAAAAGCTTTGAAAAAAGAAGGAAAAACGCAACACAATTTCCACACTCCCTCATTCGATTTTGCAGAAAGCGAGCAGATATAGGCAGGGCTTAAGCCAGAAATTCTGTCCGTACCTCCCTTAACCCAGATTTTCAGCTAAAATCCTCATGCGTGCCCCTCTTATGTATCAGTTTTCTATAGAGAAATCTTGGTTTGCATAGGTCTAAAGGCAAAATCTGAAGATGATAATTTCTGTGCCTTCGCGCAGCGTGCGTACTTTTCGACTTTCGAGTCGCCGACCGATTAAAGTTTCCTATAGAAAACAAGAATTCGCATACAAAAACTCAGGCGCGCGTGCCCATTTCCAATGCAAAATGCGCAGAATTAAACATGAAAACAGACATTGAGAAGGATTGAAATAAAATGGTGTGGAAGAGAAAAGTTATATGTTGAAATTGGAGTCAAAGCGGAATTGGCCCAGAAATGTTCGAATCAAAGTTGCATTTTATTTTTTGAACAATAGAGTCTGTCGCTCTGTTTAGAGTTGAAATTCACAAATAGTTGTCAGTATCAAAATGCTAGATGAAAATTCTCCAGAACTATGATTCTGGCCCATCCCTGTAAAGGAATCTGTGACATTGATAGACAACATTTCTGGACAGAGTCGAAAAAAGATGAAGGAAAGGTTCTCGGATTGTTTGATGTACTGCACCCAAAATGCGACTGATATAAAATAAAAACGATGTGCAGTGCGGTGCATTGCATAGAATGGGGGAACAAAATAGGAGCCTGAATAACGCACAAAAGGGGACTGTGCATAGACTGAAGACTGAGAATGAAGACCGAATGACTGAATGTCTGAATGCAGAATCTAGAGCAAAGAGAGGGAGGAAGACAAGACAATACTGGCACAAGAAGCTAGGCAACAAAGGAGAAGCAGAAGCTCGAGGAAAAGCTACAGAACAAGAGCAAGCTCCCTCTGAGGCAATGGACTAGGAAGACTCCGTAAGAGGAAGAAGGAGAGGTCAGATTGTAAAGCTAAATTTAGAAGCTTGATCTTCTCAAAGGTACGAAAATTTGAATATTTCATTTTGCTTCTCTTTGAAATGAATAGTATTCGAGTTCAAGTTCTGTAATTAAATTATTTTCTTGTAAATTAGATTGAACTTGAAAGTTTACCTGTACTTATTACATTTTAAAAATCTGTACCTGTGAGAAGCCCTAAAGTAAGACCAAAAGTGGAACAGGGGGTATGGCAGGCAAATCAAATCGATAAAGTTGAGATTTTTCAGTCGATGAGAGAAATGGAATGGTGGAGATAGGAGAGAGAAGTGTGGGAGTGTAGAGGAAGGCAAAGAGGATGCATCGCTCTAGGCCCTGGGGTAGGGCTTGAATTGGTAATCTATGCGTCATTGCACGCAGTACGCAAATATAAGCGCGCATGAAAGAGAAGAAGAGCCGTAAAATGTGAAATGCAAAATACAAAACAACTACCGGGGCGATAAAAGAATTGGGACATACGATCGTTTCACTGCGGGTTTGGTCGATGTGACTAATTAGACGGGAAAAAATCGACAACATTTCTTCTCTATGGGAAAAGAGAAGGAAGATTAGACGATGAGCCAGCCGCTGCACTGGCTGAGCAAATCTTAAAGGAAAATGGACAAGGGAAAAAGAGCTGCTGAAGGCTAGAAAATACGATGCACAAATAGCCGCGGGCATTGTCAGAGGGAAACAGACAAAATTTAGCGGCGTGATTGGGGAATGATAAAAGAACTGATAAGAAAAAGTCTCGCAGAAATTGTCTATCTTTAAAAAACCAGCCTCCATTTCTAACAACTCATAAAAAATTCTGAATTTTGAACCAAAGATTTTCAAAGATAGCCAAATTTGTAGATTTTTTAAATCAATACATAATGAATTCGACATCGCTACATATATATACAGATAGAAAAATGTGAATCTGAATCGCTTTCACCATCCCAAATATATCGGTCAGGAGATTTGCTGCTTCTTTTTCGCTCTCTTTCAAATGTTTAGTCTCTCATCACCATAAATATGCTGCTGCTGTTCCAATAGTGAGAACCGCAATTATGCAAATAGAACAGGGGGAGTGGATTTCGGAGTCGGGAATGAAATAAGAAAAGAAAAGGAAAAATATGGAGTAGAAGAGAAAATGATGAAAGATGAAAGGGAATATAGGAAAAGTACCCTGGGGGGAAACGCAGCAGCGTGAAGTGAATAATAAGGAATTGGGGATATAGCTAAGAGAGAGAATGAAAGAGTTTTTGAAAGTTCACCCTTCATCATTCATTTAGATAGTTGACAGTCTTCCTATTCTGATAGATTTGTTCGCCTTCAAAAAAATGCGGTAGAATGAAATAGCTTTTCGAAAAGTTCATTTACATTTTTACAGAAATATTCGGCTTAAAAATTCAGAAAAAGTATCCTAAAGGAAGAAGTTAGGCGCAGCGTGAAGAAATGAACAATGCAGAATTGATGGGGGAATGGAATAGTTGAATAAGTTAGAAAGAAAAAGGGGAGAAATACCTGCAGAAAGCCAGACTGTGTTTCTGCAGGTCGAATTGACTGTTCTCAATACACAACAACAATGCTATTCAGTGCAAGTCAGTTCAGTTTTGTGTAGTTTTTCGCCCTATAAAAGCAATGGTGTTGCACGTACCTTTGCTTTCTCGAGAGTATCCGCCGAGTGCTGCTCTTTCGGCTTGTAGCAGTTCTTGCATTTTCCCTGTAACTTTAAAAGATGATGATTTGCTTTAGTTTTCTTTTTGTTTTTATTTTAGAATATAGCTCATCAATCAATTCTAGCGGCAAGTTGAAATGATGGAGGTATCGTGATGAAATTATAGATAAGCCATGCAAAGTTACTATCAAACCATCAATCAAAGAATGTGAATAGAAAATTTGAGATTTCAAAAATTGATGGCAAATTTATGCTAAAAATGAACATACTTCGGATATCTCGAATTTTAAAAGAAATTTTCAAAAATCTAAAAAAAACCAACCTTATTAAAGCAGTTGGGCTCGAATCTGGAGCAGGGATTCATCTATGCCGCTCTTCTGCTGTCAAAGCAGCTCTGCGTTCTCGTAACCTGCCTTGTCTTGTCTTTGAGCGTTCGTCCTGGAAAGAAGTTGTCATTTGTGTGATCAAATGATTAGATGATTAGATCGATATGATATCACACAGAATCACAGATGTCTTCTGCGTGATAACGAAAAAAACTTGTAGGAAGAAAAGTATACGAGGTAAAAAGATAGTAAAAAGGCAGGGGACGCGGAATGATAATAAAATGGTGAATGAAAGGTGGAAGCAAATGGGCGAAAGAGATCAATTGCAATGGAAAATTGGAAAACAGGAAGAACAGCACATGAAAAAATGACCCAATGAATCGGGAATAAAAGTTCGGAATTGGGAAATCAATGAAGTGATGTGCTGAAATCCGGAGAAAATTAGAAATGGGTGAAGTTTAGATTTTGAAAATTCCGATTTCCAAGTTAGGAGTCAATATTGTGTCGAATTTCTGAATTAGTGATGTAAGAAGTCGTGATCACGAAAATTTATAGTTTAGAATCAAAAGAATTGTCTCAGAGCTCAGATTTTGGAATTCAGAACTAAGTTTATCGAAGTTTAGAAATCCAATAAAATTCTAGTGGAAATGATTGTTTGCGGAAATATACAACTGGAGCACTCCGAGGCACACATTTACGCTTTAGGTTATATGCATGGCAGAATATGAGGGTGGGAGGGAAAATTGCAGATAGGGAAAATAGAACAGAATGGGTGGATGGAGGATAGAGAAAGAGCTCGACCCCACACCGCATAGCTAGCCGCTAGCAACAACAACAAGATAATTGGAAGGGGGAAAATCAGAATGCAGAGAATCGGAATTCCGGTTCCGGCAATTTTTGATTTTTAATTTCAAAAATTTTAACTCATAACCCCTGAGCTAAATGATAATTCAATTTCCATTTGGAAATATTTCAATTTCAATTCAGATTCCCAAAAAAAATGAAATTTCAATCTGATTCTAAAATTTCAAATCAATTACAGTTCTATGGAATAATAGTTTAATTTTTGTCTGAAATGTTGCAATTCCGATTCAGATCAAAAGAAATAGATAAACTTTCTCTATTCCATTTGATTCAAGTATTCGAGAATGAAATGATAGTGAATGCGCGCATGTATGCATAGTAAATGCACATCTCGTACACACAATAGTTTAGCATAGAAAGAGAAGGCATGAATACAAGCGCGATCTGATCCAGTTACAATATGATAACTATCACCGCTGACATCGTATGCAAAAAGAGATGCAAGGGGATTGGAATAAGCATAGAGTGAAAGTCAATCAAATCAGAACAAGTTGCAATTCACGAAGTCAGAGCCTATAGCACACCTAGCAGATGAGCAGTGATGCATATCATTGAAAAAGTGAAAGCGCCAAAGTAGACTGGTTTTGAGGTAGTCCATTTATGGGATGTATAAAACTAAATTTATGAAGAAAATTCGAAATTCCAGAACTATGAATTGGAAAAATCATCCGAGTTTAGATTTCGAAACCTCATTCATTCACCCTTATTTTGAACAGCCCATTTCAATGCAATAATCTCGCACAATGTTTCTGCTCCTCTCCTATCAGTGCTCAAGTTAATTATTAGTAGCAGTCACTTTGAGAGAGAGAGAGAAAGATTTCAAAACATAAAAACAGACCAACAAGCCAAAATGACAGGAAGCAGAGGACATATTTGGACAGGCTTTCGAAGACTCTTTTTAAAATCTTTTTCTCTTTTTGATATCCGACATTCCCTTCTCTCAAATTTTAGCCCTTTCCAAAATCCTAGAGAAAAAGACGAAAAACCGAAAGATCTTATTGATTTGATATTTTTCAGCATGAAATATAAAATGTACGATTTTTTGCGATTCTCTTTAGATCTGGTTTGTCAAAAGAGCCTTGGCTTTTCTTCATCGAACTTTAGAAACACAAAATTCAGTAAAAAGCAAAGATCTCAGAAAATTTGAGCAAAAATAAATGAATGAATGGAGTAAAATGATATAAAGCTGATGTGATATTTACGAAGCATAGCTTTGCCTGCTTGATTGCAGAGGTGCGACGATTTGTGCTATTTGCTAGGAGAATCATTCAGTCTTTCAGTCAGTCAGTCAGTCGGGGATAAAGACCGGATATATGAAAGCCAAGGCTCTCTTCGAGAGAGGATAAAGATGAAGAAACAAAGAGGCCAAGAAAAAGATTGGAGGCGGATCCAGAATATGGGGTCGATTGATAGTAAATGACAAGACAAGGCACAGCTAGGCCCGTTCACTGTTCGAGTAGACAAACTCACAAACAAATAAACGAACAAACAAAGAACTGCTTTCTGAGTCATTCTCTTTGGATCTCGTAAAGCCGCTATCGAGGAAAATCGAAATGAGTGAATTGTTCGGTAAGGAAGAAATAAATCGAGAGAATTCCACCTGGAGAAAATCGTATGCTAGATAATGGAGAAGCTAGATTTTTGCATCTTATATCTTCAAACTACGAAATCGAAATATAATCAAGCTTTCAAATTTCAAATGAATAATCCTTTCAGGAAATTCGATACACCACTTATTAGACAAAAATAGATTTCGGAAAATTATCATAAAGATAGGGTTCGAACTATGAATTTCAGCTCAAATGAACGATGAAAACAAGATAAGATTTTAGGGGGAATAAAAATCGCAACAATAACAATGGCAATGCCTCATTCATCTATAGATTTAGGCGGTAAAGTCAAAGGTCTTTCTGCCAGCCTCGCAATTTCCCTGCCAGCCACAATACTGTTCCAATTTGTTCGTTCCCATCACCTCTCGGCAATTTATGTCCTCTTTCCAGCAATCAGTCGGAAGGCAGCTTCTTTATCACAACCACACATTCATTCACACTTTCGCACCAGCAGCCGCATGCAAATTGTTGTGGCAAAGCGGCAGATGAGGATGAACCAAAGTAATGAGAACAGAAGAATAGAAGAATAGGTGAAGTTTGGAAGCATCCAAGATCTCTAGTGAAACAGTTATCTCACTCTTTAGACAAGATTTGAAAATCTTATTCACATTTGCCAAATATTAGCAATGACCATCTTTCAAAATGAATTAGATAAGACGAAGTTGACACTTTCGAAATCTTAGTGAAATAATTACTTCGAAATACATTTAGTAAAGACCTAAACAATATAGCTAAGAAGATTTTATTCATACTTGCCAAATGTTAGTAATGGCCCTTTGAAAATGAATAAGATAGGAAGAAATTGTACTAAGTTTTAAAATGGGGGAAAATCAAGAAATTAGCGGTGGAATGATGGCGTTTTTAGAGAATGATTATTACGTTTCTCCAACTTTGAGCTGACCGTTAAAGAATTGAAAAAGGAAAGGGGAAGAGAAAAAGTGGCGGTCGACAGGAAAAAGCGCCAGAAGGCAAAACAAGAAACACAAAATTTACGCGAAAAGAGCAAAATTAGGGAGAAGCCCGGGAAAGAGTATAAGAAAAAGAAATAGAAAATAATACAGAAATGAAGGAAAGACAAAGGAGAAGCTGACGATAGGAAAGAAATGCAGAAATATGGGGAAATATTGGAGATTCAGAGAGTCAAAGAGTCGAGCAGAGAAGGGTCAGTGTGTTTACAAAACGCAGCGACATAGCACATAGACAGGGCGATGATTGAGAATAGCCAAGAAAGATAAGGAGGAAATGAGAGAGAACAGAGAAAAAGCAGGCTTCTAGTCGAAGAGAGACTCGTGAAATCGAGAATACACGTCCCTCTATCAGAGCCTTATAAGGGAGATGACTAAAGATATTGGGATGGCCAATAGTTTTTCTCAGCTAAAAATCTAAAATTCAAAAAAATAGCAAAAGTTAGCTGAAATTTTTTTTATATATACATCTAGCCTAATCATAGGCAGTAAATCATTTTCTCTTTTGAGTAATTATCTGAGCAAAATTATATTTTTTCGAAAGAGAAACTCTTGGTCAACGCAATATAATACAAATCAAGAACATGTAGGAATGCAGAGATAGGGCAAAAACTAGGACTGTCGCAAACAACATATCGCAGAAATGCAGGGCAGAAGAGAGGAGAGGGAGGATATCTCTATCTGATGGGATCTCAGATATTCCCCTTCTCCTCTCGCTGCTCGAATGCCGATATCCGATGGAAACTATGAGATGCGATACATTCTTTTACTGTCTTATATCAGAGATACTGAAATGGCTGAAGGGCATGGAAAAGTTAAGTCTTTAATTATCCAGAAAGACACATTTCTCCATACTATCTCTCAATATATCGAGCATTGCAATAATCTCTTGAAATTCAAAACTACCATACATCTTTTCTTCATACTTTTTTATCAGAGGTAGTGAAAATAGCATTGAAGTCTAGAATGATATGTTCATGAGATTCAAAGAAAAATAGTTGATGTAATTTTTCAGAAGTAGGGTAGTCTTATGTGGTGCAATTACCAACAACCCTGTCTATATTTTCTCAATCATCAAAATGAGAATATATGAGACTGCAATACTACTGATTGACCTCTACATCGAATGAGAGACGGGGGGATTACAGCATTAGAGAGGAGAAGATAAGAAACTAAGGATTAGAATGTTAGGATGCAGAAATGCAGGCTCTTCCGTTCGCCTTTCTATCTCCACCATCCCACTGGAAAGTTCAAATGTTTACACAACAACAAATGTTGCGCAACGACACTAATTTGAAAGTTAGAGTCAGTTTACTATCACGAATGAAATGAGTTTGAAATTTTTAAAGTTGACTTTAACTTGTTTATTACCACTTACAAAAATGTTCAGATAAAATCGAACTTTCAAAAATTCGTTTTGATGACTGAAATGATTGGTTAGAAAAAAAACTAAGGAAGCACTCTTTCCTTTCATATATACTTCTTCAAGTTACATTTTCAAAACCAGCTTCAAATTTTTCGAAATCCAGTTATGATAACGCTATCCACTGTCAGTCCTTATGTCACTGACCTGCCCGATTCGATTTCCAAAGATAACAGAGAACCTGCTACTTTCCGTGGAAGGCAAAAAGGCTAGCAGAAGGCATTCGCGAACAGGAAAGCCAGTCTCGAAGTCCTCTCATTTTCCTTATCATTATCATTAGCCGAAGGATTATTCACACTTATCGCCATCATTATCACAATTGATTTAATTTTTAAAAATCTGTGATATAAATGTTTCGGCCCCTAGTGGCTTGGATTATTTTCTCATTTCCTATTGTAGTTTATTCAAGAGAAGATGAAGCGTTTCCGAAAGTACCGGATGATCTCATAATTTCTAAAGGTTTTTCCTCAGATTTCACAAAAATTTAGACTTTTAATTTCAGTTAAATTTGAATCTCATCTGAAAACTCACGATCTACCATTGCATTTTGTAGCAGCCAACAGGTCCAGTTTGATACCTCTTACATTACGGTAAATTTCATTCATTGTTCGACCTAATTCCGACGTTCAGAAATATTCGAAGAAAGCGCTGTAGTTGTGGTTGTAGTGGGTGCGATGTCTATCCTAATAGAGCCTGTTGTTCTGCAGAATGTTGTGCAGATGAGCATCCACCTTTGCCTTTGGCTTGTTGCGAACCTCCGGTAAAACTCTACCAACATTTATTCCATACTCAAGCACTTTGCACCTCAAAAGTGATCGTTTTTGTTACAATAAGTGCTATTTCGCCATTGCACTTACTTGATCTCTAATATTTTCTATGAAAATGACTCTCCTCCTTATGACCAAATTTTCGAAACTCAAATCATTCAGATGAAGATCAACTTTATTTTTATGTTTTCGAATTTGAACTTGAATTTAGCCCCCTCCAAAGCCCTGTTGTCAGCCAGCATTTGGACCTTGCTGCCCAGCAGCTCCAAATTGTTGTCCTAAGAAATGCTGTAAAGGGAAGCGACCCGAGTATGAAGAATACGAAGAGGGCAGCGAAGGAGGAAATGGGGTTACGGTAATTCTTTTTTGTTTTTCAATTTCATGATTCTCCAAAAAAAAATAATAAATAGGAAGGCGGTCCACCACCACCCAGAACCTGCTGCCCTGCTCCCGTTCCGCCTCCACCACCTGTAAGTGGAGTAGAGACGAGCAAAATCTTTGATGTAACAAAAATTGAAAGACGAAATTATGCTCGTTTCAAAAACGATGATTCACAATCATAGAAAACCGAATAATTTGCTAGTTTAGCCTCCGCCTCCTCCGGTATGTCGAATTGAAAAATTTCCCGTGACAATTCTATCCTCAAGCCTCCCCCGCCGCCTGAAGCACCAACGCCATGTTGTGCGAATCAGCCTCGGCCTCGACCCTGCTCAAATCCTTGTCCTGGTGGGGACTGCGGATGCAGAAGGCCGTGTTGTTATTATCAGGTAGATTTCTCAAACTTACCTATGCAGAAGATAGCTACATTTTTACCAAAGAAGAGGCGATAAAGAACTTTCATCTTGAATCAAAGTATTCGAGCTAAAAATCACTAGTCCCAGAAAATTTCTAGAACCCGCGATGTTGTCACCAAGGAAAACCCTGTTGCCCTCCAGAATTGCCGTGTTGTCCAGAACTTCCGGATGTAAATTGTCTGGCTACTGTACCTCCATGCTTGAGAGCCTGTCCAACCTGTCCTTGCAGAAAGAGAATTCTGCTTGGAAAGAGGGCGAAGAGAGATACGAAAGTCCATTGTCAGCCGGGTAGTGAAAATTTGTTGAGATTTTCTGATACTCGAAAAAGCCTTCTTTTCTTCTCATGTTGTTTTTTTTTTTTTTTTTTTTTTTAAGTTGTCGTAGTTTCTTTGAATTTCAATTTAGTCCCAACAACGACAGTCTATTTCGTGAAGAAGACGGCGAGCCAAACCACGAAGAGATTCCCCTTGACAACGACAAAGGCCCCTGTACTTCTACAAGATTACCACCTAAATCATTTGACCGAAGAATCGATGAACTACGTTTCTGAGGTGCCGAGAGCTGGAAGACTTTATGAAGAACAACGACACAGGAGAGTCAAAAGGATGGGGGTAATATTATCAGGAACAAAGTTTACAGGAGAGGATGAAATTTCAGTGTCAAGCCTGTAGAAACGGAGTACCATTGGCCAAACATAAGCGCGCTAAAAGATCCCTCTGCGTTCCCTGCACCTACTTGCAGCCACAATACTCCGAAAACAATCCATTCACCCAGTCTTCGCTTCCTCAATCCCCAGTTGGAGTTCCTGTGAATCCTGCGCATCGGGCGAAACGAGAAGGGGTAGGTTTAGTTTTGTTTCGGAAAATTCATTCCGATGAAGATCGAATGAAGAAATAAAACTGCATGAATTTTCCAAGAATCTATATTTTAATTCTAAAAATCTAGTGCCTTCCTCACCCCGAATGCCTACTTCATTCACGCCGCTACAAGAGAAATCTGGTTGGGAGCCAGTACTGTGAGCCTTGTAATGGATTTTATGGGAGACGAAAAAGAGAAGCAGAAATTGATGAGTGTCACAGGGATAGGATGGAGAGGACGAAAAGATCGGCAGGTACAGGATTCTAAAACAACTCTAGGATCAAATTTAGTCTTGAATCAATTTCTAGCATCGAGTTGAAATTAATCCTAAGTTTCAAGCGACTAAAATTGCAGAAGACACGAATTGTGATGTTGATGAATTCGATGCTGATGGGAGTCACACTTTGAGCAGCAGTCTGAGCAGAATGAAGAGACAGGCATATTCCCCAAAGGGCATATTGGATATTGTCAAGGTGTTCAGTAAAACTATGGCTAATGAAGGTAGAGATGAAATTATCGTAATTTCAAGACTCGTTTAAATTGCAAATTCTAATAAGCATTTCTCCACAATTTTTCTTCCAATTAGATTGCGTATGCAGTGCTGGCAAGATATTTTTCTTGAGTTCTATCATCGTAATCATTGAAAAATGCTTCAGGGCCTAATTCCGCCGGCTGCATGAAATTCCCCGCTTGTGTGCTGATGAACAAACGCAGAAGAAAGCGATATGCAGATCGAGTTAGCAAGTGGCATGAAGTTTGAAAATCCCAAAAAATTCCCTTCAAATAAAAAATTTAGGCAGTGAAATCTCAAGAAGAGGCTGTGAAGAGGCACCGAATTCGCGTGAAGCGTCAATTCTTTGCGCCGGACGCTGCAGCGTCTTGCGTGCCCTGTCCTGCTTGGGTTACATTAGCCTTGGCTAGCAGGTACACATTCGCAACAAAACCACGTCTAAGGCTAAAACTTACTAGTGAATGAGAATTATTTTAACATTCAAATTTAAATTTAGCCTAAAATGCACAAATGTTGCAGAAAGAAGCGAGCAGCCAACGAGACAGATGATTCTCACGAAATGACTATTTCCGAAGCGATTGCTGATATTCGGAAGAGGAAGGGATACAAAATGGGATTTGATGACGAAGATCAGGACAAGGATAGAGGCTCGAGTGAAGAAGCGCCTAGGAGAAAACAGTCCTGCGTGCAGACTGAGGATTGCCTTAATGATATCGAATATGCCGTCTTCCAGAAAGTCTACCACAATTCTAGGACTAAGAGGGAGGTAGGTTTAACAAACAAGAATTATAACGTTCTGTCTAAAAAGTTTCAAAATGTGAGTATGTTTATTTTTTCCATCAAATTCAAAATTATGTTGTCAAAATTTCCCATTTCAGGCCATATTCCGAAGAAAGAAATGCCAGCGCTGTGGAGATGGAAGCTCGCTCAAAAGAGTCAAGAGGAATTTCGGTCTTCCGAATATCAATGCCTCAGAGGTATCTTTGAAAATCTTCAAACACTCAAATTACGAATTTCCAGCAAAATTGCCTAGCCTTCCCCGAATGCAGACATCGATATAAGCGAAGTTTCTTCGATGATTGCAACATTTGTACGCCTGATACGGGGCTGAGAAAGAAGAGGAAGAAACGAACCACAGGCGCAGTGAGCTTCTTACAAAAATTAGAAAATTATGAAAAAAAAAAATAGCATGGAACAAGACATAATGTTTTTACAAATTGATACAAAATCTTGCATACCTAATTCGTTTTTGCAGACCTGCTATCCTTGTCCTGGTACGAAGGGGCTCGGCTAGTCGTTTTTGAAGTCCAATCTTCATCGACTCATCCATCATCTCGATTTCAAGCCGATTACCTGCAAATCACAAAAAACCAATAATAAAATCGATAATAAACATTCAAAAATATCTTAACACGATAAAAAGCGCTATTCGCCACTACCACACCACCAAATTTAATTTTCTTTTTCTGTGAAATACAAGAAATTCATTTTCTTCCAACAATTCCATCGAAATAACAACAAAACCCGTATGTAATATGTGAAATGTAATATAACAAGAAGATAAAAAGGTAAATAAATATATCAATTCAAAATTTAAGAACAAATTCAACAGCCCATACTGTTGAATTTCTTGGGGACGACGAATCGTCGTTTGGAGTTGAATTCGTTGCCATTCATCCCTCCATTTGAAGGAGCTGCCCTCTTGCCTTTAGAAGGATTCGGTTCATCTTCGACATACAGCCAAAATCCTTCCAGAACTTGGCTGGGGCAGAGTCTGAAAATTCATAAATAAATTAAAGTATTTTCGCATTATCATATGGAAGAAAGTCTAGATAAAATTTTTTCCTACAACAAAATTGTCTTTCTATCTTCTTGGTAGAGAAATAAGAGTTTACTGGTATTGGAAGATCCATTTTCGAAAAAAATAACGATGAAAATTACAAACCCAGAAGGAGTCTTCTGCCAAACATCTCGACTACATTTCTTGAACAACTTATTTTTACGTTCATTGCTCGACTCAGCCATGAACGAACTATTCGAGTGATCTGCAAATTGTCTAACTTCATTTCTAAATTTTATTTATTCTTACCTTTCCTGAGAGCCTTCTGCAGATCCTCCACTGACTTCACCGTGTAATCATCTTCAGATGGGTCTGAGGCTCCTGAATTAAAAAGACTCATAACCATGACTAAAGAATTTTATTCATAATTTTCCAGATTATTAGTTTAATTGTCATGCTTGAAATTACAATTTCAAGTATTCCAAATAAAAAATTTTTTACCTTCCATCGTTTTCGTTGAAATATTGACGAATTGGTTCACATCGGATCTGGTCGAATTGGAAATGTTGTCAATTCGGGAAATTATTCTGAAATCTTCAGTCTTCCAAAAATTCCAAGAAAATTTACCCATCGAATACGTTCTTGGGGAAATGAGCGCCGACGACGAGGGCCTCTTTGAGTATCTGTCGCCACTCCGATTGTGTGATGAAGTACTCCAATTTGGCTGAAATGTCACTTTCCGTAAAATGAAATTAAAAAAAAAAACATACGATCGACAGAAGCCTCGAGCAAAAGACGACTCCAACTACGGTATTGAGCGAACAGATGAGGCCTATCCTTATTTTCATTCATACGGTTTAGAAGCTGAAAGTGCACATCTTAGAATTTAGAAAATTTCAATAAAAATGAAATATTCTCTTCGTTGCCATAGAAGTTTTTTTTGTTTTCAACTTATCATAACTTTAAAATTCTCAAATAACACGTACAATGATGAGAAACGATCCGACGAGTTCATTCTTAATGATCAAAGTGAACACTGATCGCCACACTGACTGAATCTCGATTGGAATCATTAGATCTGAAAAAACAATCTTTTTTAAACGAAAATTTCAACTCACATCCATCATTAGAAGGGATCTGTGTGAGAATGTGCATGGAGCCCTCGGGGAAAATCAAACAGCCCTCTGAAACGAGGCAACGCAAGAAAGTTCTGAAATTGTTGATATTTCCAATTCTATTTTTTAAAAAATACTTAGAATTGATCATAACAAAATTGGTCATGTCTTCGAACAATTTCGCAGATAATTCGTGATCTTCACGCGATGCAAGTTGACCTTGGAAGCGCTGAACAAGTCAAATAAGTCATTGCAGTTTATTTAATTTCAGAAAATAAATAATTTTATTTTTAAATTCATTATTTTCATTCTGCTTACCGCCATGCTGATTTCCGTGAATTTCTGGATAGTCTCGCAGATTCTGCGTTCCCTTTTCTCCCGCGGCGTTTCTCCTGCATTCGAGCCGATTAGATTGTCCAGGGAATGGGTATATTGCCGATTCCACCATTTTTTCTGAGATAATGTTATTGTTATTATTATTATTATTATTCTTAAAACGCAAAAATGCTCATTCGAGCATAGAAGGAGCGTGCAGACTCGAGAAGTTTTCTTTCATTAATTCGGCGAAATAGTGTGTCTATAAAGAGAATTAGAATTTCCTCTGCACTCTTCAGCTCTCTATGATCGCTTCTTTTCGCGTTATTAATTAATTAATTAATAAGATTGATAAAAGATTGTCTTACATTGAGCCATTCCCTGATGAATTTGACTGCCTCGCGAAGCTGGCTGATAGAGGGCGTGTGCTCGTGAGTGCACGAATTTCGCACGTCCACGATCCATTCGGGGATGCCGTGCTAAAATTGTCATTTTTAGTTTATTTAGATGAGAAAAAATGTATCTTGTAAATTCATTTCTAACCTTAACTTCAATTCAATCAAGATCAATTTGAGTGTTTTTTTAATTTTTTAAGACCTATTTAGGGCAAGCAGTCATTGGGAAAATGATCGATTACAAATACAAGAAAAAGATGGAGTTACCCTTGAAGAACTTCCATATCATTTAATTGAAAAGTAGCCATTTTAGCTGTGTTTTTGCAGACCTACAAGAAAAAATGAACGAGCTCACCTTCCTGACGGCCTGTTTGGTGGAGAGTCGTCTGTCCTCGGCACAGCCTATGTCGACGATGTAGGATATAAAGCTGAAATCATCCGTTTATAGTCAAACTTGAAGATCGAGGATAATTGAGTGCTCATTCCGCATCTCATCCCTGGAAAACATTCCCACAAGGACTAGCATGTGGAATGGAATGGCTCTGTGAGAGAATGCGTATAGGGGAATGAGGGCAGAAAGGCACACGCCCCGTTAGCTTTGGACTAATTGCTAAATCGGCCCTTGTTCTGCGCATTTCTGCATTGCTTTTCGCCGTTCATTTGCCGCTCAGTCATTTCCCAGTTTTCATCAAATCTTCTATATTCTTGCTCTTCCTTCCGATTAAAAGTACTCATTCGCTAATTTACTCGAATGTGAAAATTTCAATCCCCCTGTCACAAATCTAAAATCGCTTCGCTTTTCCGAATATCATTTTTCACCCAATTCACGTTTCTCAATTCGTCTGAATTTTTATGTTTTTTTTCAATTGAAGAAGGAAATATTACGTCACGAAATTGGCAACTCTATATTTCCTTCAAATTTCGAAACTCATGAAATGATATTTAGAAACAACAATATAGGATGTTTCTAATAAATCGCGCGAAATTATGAAATTTTCAGGTTACACTAATTTACCCTACGAATTTGCAGGAATACCTAAATTCGGAATGACGAGTTGGGATGGGCTTAATTTGTGTTGTCTAATGAAGGCTGCCAATTTAACTTGGTCATAAAATTCAATCGTCGTGCTGAAATTCTCGAACAACATCGAAAGAAGCACCTATACAAGTATGAAATTTGGACTTTTCCCACAACTCATCGTTTTGCTCTTTTCTCTATTACATGTCTGGAGATAGCCGTAGGATTTTATTAAAATGCCGTTTTGACGTTTCGGCGATAATAAAGCGTGTGCGGCTTGTTGAATCGAAGCTCTTTAGGAATGCTAACTTACCTCTTCCTGTCAGCGGCTCTGCATCTCTGATTGTCCACTATTTTGGGGATGGGAAAGTCAGAGTGAGAGGCGCAGAAAGGAAGGAAGAGCTTTTGAATAAAGCAAAGCCTCGCAAGGACAGAAGGACGCTTCTCAGAAGCTGTTGAATGTCGACCTGGGCAAGTGCAGTGTTTAGCCAAGTAGAGCTATTTCCCATTCATTTATCCACGTCTTTCCATACTTCGATTATTTTCCTTGTATCAATGAAAATTCGCCAAATTAGTCGTTTTCTAATCGCGCGGTTTATTGCAGGATTTTTTTTTCAATATCTTCACTTTTTCAATAACGAAAGTTCATGAAGTCTGAAGATAGAATAATGATAAAGTTAAGAAAATGATTGAAATTGCAAAATTCATAATGTATGATCTGCGCGAATTTTCCAGGAATTCCTTTTTTCACCCTCCAATAAATTACGTTGCAAGAAAATGCCTCTCAACCACTCCATTCACATTTCATAGCAACTGCTCAATTTCAACCTCATCTGCCCATAATAAATCACGAACACAAAAACTATTCTCAGATCCGAAAAATGACTATTATAAAATGTTCCGATGATTTTCAGGTTTCAATGATCCTCTTATCTCCTGCTATTCAACTCCTAAATGAGTAATCCCCTATGAAGTCAGTCTTCTAGTTGCCGAGAATTAATTATAACAACGACCTAAAGACCTGAAGATTAATTCCTAAATGCTGCTAAGCGGTTATTTGAGTCCGCTGCAATTTTCCGTTCTCCATTATGCCGCACTATTTCTAGGGTTTCTAATTATCAAAGGTAAGCGCGTTCCAGTTTTTTTCCTTATTATTTTTTGAATGTTATTAGCCATCTTTGTTTCTATTTCTCGAAACTCCTATTATTTTCGCCTCTGACTGCGACTATATTTGCGCAGAAGAATAGCGAGTTCCAAAATTGCTCCTAAATCATATGCAAATCAACTTTGTCCGACCGCATAAACCAATTTTTCTAAGCCAAGTCTCCAGGATGCAAAATTGTCTCGAGTTTAGGCGCCTGTATCACATGCTACGATTGCCACTCAGATCAAGGGACTTGTAACGAAGGGGAATGTGAGGGGGTTGTTTGCATAAAAATGGAGACCTCCAACAAAGATGTTACAAATACGCTGATTGATCCTTGGTCTACTGATATTCCCCGTAAGAGCTTAGATAATTGCCCAATTAAAAAGTTAATTGTGCAAGTTTTAAGCTCGCCGCACTATTCACAAATCTTGTGGTGACGATATCGAGGAAACAAGCTGTCAGCAGAGCGCTTTCGGGAGTAAATGGACTAGCCGATGCGTTTGCGACACCTCGTTTTGTAATGGGGATCAGGTGAATTAAAAGGAAAATTTCGAAAATATCTACCCAAAAATTAAAGGGTGCATTTTCAAAGTATCGATTTTTTTTTGCAATTTTCAAAAATGTAAATTTAGCAACTAATAGACGCAGGCCTGGAGCCGTCCTCAGCCCCACCTCCTCCCGGCCATTTCACCCAGTTCGCCCTCCTCATTGCCATTTTAGTCTTTGTCGGGGCGAGCTGCTCTCTAATCATCATTGCAACAGTTTGTGTCCAGTTTTGTTGAAATTCAGCAATATCTTTATCCAGCGTTTCGAAAATGACAAGACTCAGAGAAACTGTTGAATAGGCAGAGAAAAGACTGTCTACGAAGAGAAAAGTTCAGTTGTTGAGAAGTCTTGTCTTTTCAGAATTGCTCCTTATTCTGTTTCACTTGGACTAATTATTTTTGTATCGATTTTTCTTCGCATTATCTCAAGTCATCAATCAAAACAGGTCATTTTTTGTTGTAAATATCATACTTTTTTAATTGATTGAAAATGGCATGATCTATCAACAGGGTGAAAGAATTCTCCAAGCTTTAAAAATCATGTCTTTTCAAATTTCCACTTCTTTCATAAATTGTAACCTGACTAACCGAATGATGGCATGTCCGAAGAGGCATTTGGTCTCCTCGAAGTTGTCGATGACATAGGCCAATTCCCCCATTGGACTGCCACTCGAATTTGCACCGCACTGATCGACACATGCCAGACTCTGTCCGTCTCCTGCGTCTCTGTTCACCCTGTCCATTTCCACTCGAATGCGAGCGTCGTGTAATGCGGCTCGCAGAATCACTTCTGAACAGGCTATCGCGATCGGCACTCGGAGTGTCATTCTGGAATTGTTTCTTTTCAATTTGTGCGAAGTTTATGCCGATTTAATCAAGTTGCAGACAATGCGAAACTCTGCAAGTTTTTACATGAGATTTCAATTTGAAATCATTTTTGAATAAATGAATTTTTTCTACCTTGTTTTCCAAATAACGAACATGTCGAGCAGGAATTGCATGTCCTTTGGGTTGTCCGACATGAACTTCTCCCTGGCTATGTTCCATTCCAACCTGAAAAATCATAACTCATTTTCCCCTTTTATTATCAACCAGACTAAAAATATATTTTTTACAATCTCACATTTACACTTACATAGTGAAAGGCACCTCCATGACAGTATCGCCCAATAGTTCACCGCCATTCTCACTTTGCCCCATCTTTCTAGATTCGGGACTCTTTAAAAATTTAATTTGAACAGAAATTCAGTAAATGAACATATTCTACCGTTTCAAAACGGAGCAAATTATAAGAAATATCCAACAAAAATTTTGAAAAAATCAATATTTATGAGTATTTTAAGTTATGCAATTTGTTTCAATTATGAAGTACAATCGACGAAATGACACAGAAATTGCACATGCAAGTAAAAGTCAATAATTATCTTAAAAATACAATCCCGGTTGAGGTAAACGGAATACAAAAAACCTCTCATAAGAGGGAGCACAACAAAAATCCCCGTTGAAATGTGAAGTACATTGCGTCTAAAACTGGCCTGGCTAAGTAAATGTCAAAATGCAGGAGAAAAAGTCTTGGGTCATTCAAAAAATTCTTTAAATTAGGCAAATTTTCTCTTCACACTTTTGATTTCAAAAATCTATTGAACGACAAAAATAAATAAGTCGAGTTGTGTAAAGCTATTCAACTAACTTACAAATACAGTGCTTTGCTCTGTCTTGCTCGATGAGACTCTCTAAAAAACTGACTCAAAAATCGATTTTTTTTCCTAACTTTACATTAAATCTTTTGAAAATTGTCTCCGTTTATATTGTCGGAGATATTTCAAAGAATTTTGCTGTGAAGAAATATTTCCAAAATAATGCATAGCTAGAAAATTTATAAGTTTTTTTCAAAAAAAAAAAATGACGCCAGACAGCTCAAAACACTGAAATAGCAATTTACAGCAAAAATCAAAGCTTCGAATCCTTGACGAAAGGTTGAACCTTTTTGAAGTAAGTGTAGGGAGTTCTAACAGAGGCTAACAGGCCTTTCTGATTCAAGACAGGCTCATTTTGCCCGTATTTGAGTGGATTTCCCTCCAAATCGAGCATCGATCCGCCCATCGCTCGGAGAATCGCATCGCCAGCACAAGTGTCCCACTTCTTGATTGCGGTCGTGTGAACGTAGACTTCTGAAGAGTTTTTATCTTTCTTAAAGTGTACAATTTGCTTTAAAAAAATTGAAAAAATTGTTTTTTTTATAGATACTATTCTTTTATGAGATATAGATGAAGAAAAAGAGGATGATAATCAGGGCTGTGCGGAAATCCCCGAGTGAGAGTATCTCTCTTTCTCTACTCCGCGAGCTCTCTCTCTCTCTCTATTTCTTTCCTTTCTCGCTCGCCTAACTTCCGTTCCGATCCGTTTTAAAAACGCAAATTAGGCGAGCGAGAAAAAGAGATTATCATCCGGAAATTTCCACACAGCCGTGATGATAACTACAAGAGCCAAAATTGGATAAATAAATCAAGAATCTCAATACTCCAACCTGCAGTTCCATTGACGAGTCTCAGCGTTTTGTACCCACTTCCGCCAGCCGGCTCGACTTGTGTTTCCTGGCCGAATGCATTCTTCGCGAACGACTCAACCTTGCCGGCGTGGGATCTGCAAATTCCCATGTTCATTTTATTCGAATTTCACCAGAAACAACCTCGAAACAACAACCGTTTTGATGGTTTTGTCCAAATCGACTGGAGTCAGTTTGCTGCCGCTTGAAGACATCACTCCCCAACCATTTATGCCGAAGACTGGAAGAATAAACGAAAGGGTCAATTCTTTCAAAGAAAGCTCGAAAATTGTTTTAGAAAAGTCATTTACATCTTTTTGCATAACTTGAAATATTACATTCAAAGCTTACTTGTTTCGTCAAAGAACGGTCTGTAGATTGCTCCAAAAATCGGCTCATCTCCATGAGTCACGCAAGTCATGACAGTCACATATTGAGTGAGATTTTCTGAATTCCGAAAATTCCATGTTTTTTCCAAAAGATTTCGAAACCTGTGTATTCCTGCGTAGCATCAAGAGGGTCGACATAGACTTGAACATCTGAAAGCTGCAGACGCCTTTCTGGCATTTTGTCCAGAATGTCTCTGAAAAATCAACGACTTCCAAAAATTTCAACATTTTGCCTACTTGACACTGAGCCAAATGGAATATTGATCGTCCCGATATCTGTTCGCTTCTTGTTCTGTCACTTTCGAATCCTTTTCTTCGGACACAATCTAGAGATTTAATTTAATTTTGAAAATTCATATTTTTAAATCTACCTTCAACTTAGGAAATCTCTGCAGAACATCAAGAATGAGGTAATTTGAGATTAAATCTGCCTTTGTTAACAGTTCATCTTTGCCTTCATCTGTCAGGCCTTTCTTGGAAATATGCAGACCTGAGCAAATTATTATTATTTCAAAAATCAGCATAATTTTATCCTCCTACCACTTTCTTCATGAATCTTTTTCACGGCTCTGCCTCCCATTTCCACTGCAAGGACTGCATAACTGGCGATGTCTCTCAAGTTAATATCGATTTCTGGAAATCCATCTCCTGCCTGAAATTTTTCTCCTCGATTTTTTCCTATTTTTAAAATATATTTGCCGATCTTTTTTGGCTTTTATCGCTTTTTTGCCACCAACCTGGAAGAATATCAAATATGCGAGATAAATGAAGCCGATAACCATCAGCAGAGTGAAAGTGTTCTTCGCCTGCAGACGAACCTGCATGGCTGAACGAGAGGGATTTTCCTGAAAATCCAAAATTAAAAAATCGAGTCTCTTCGAGTTTTACCAAATATTCATAAACTTTAGGCCCAACAGCTTTTATGCTTCCCAAAATACTCTGCCTTTCTTCGTCTTTTCCTTCCAAATAAACCATCAGATTTTCGAGTCGATTATTTTTAGGTTTCTGGCGATCAGTGGGGATACTCAAATCGATTTCCGATTCGGATCCGGAAAAGTCGTCAGGTATTAGATGTTCGAATTTTTTGAATTCGTGGTAGTTGTTCGAGGTCAGAGGCGGTTCTGATGTTTCTACAGAAAGAGGTTGGGTTTCTTGATTCGACGAAGGGGAAGCCAGTTTGATTAGCTTGAAAGTGGTTCGTTTCAAGCGAGTCAATTGAATTTAGGAGAAAATGAATAAAAGCGAAATCTGACCGGATTAATGAGCGAATTCCACGATTCGAAGACCAACGCTGAAGAGACAGGCAGAAATCCAGATTGCGATCTCGGAACAGAACAAGAACCGGTTGCTGTGGATTGCAGGAGATACAGGAACAAGTCGAAATGGTCCCTCTATGTGTCGGAATTTTTCAAACTAACTGAAATTACGAAAATTTGATTGCTGCTGATAAAATGTGATTTCGATAGTGACAAGATATGATAAATGTTTGATAACATTTTTGTTAATCGGATGGTACAAAACGCAAAATTAGATAATTTTATTGATAACTTTTCGAATAACAAGAAAACAAGAAAATGATAACAAATCTGATCGATCTCCTGATAAGATAACGATCAGACATCCCGTTTTTCGAGCTTTCGCAGCTGGCGCTTTTTCGTCTTCTTCAATTTTGAAGCGTTTTTGATCACCTGAAATTGAAAAATAACAGAAGATAACTAAGAATAAAATTAAAAGTGTTTCTACCTGCACGACTTCTGCCTTTCGTTCGTTCTCGAGACGCCTCTGCTCCTGCTCCTTTCTTCGCTCGATTTTCTCCTGAATAGCACTTTTGGCAATTTTCAAATATCATTCATGATTCTAGTGGAATTGATCAGTTGTCTCGAATGAAAGCAAAATATACAAAACATGCATGAACTTAACAAAACCAGAGAATGGAAAAAAAAAATTCTCGAAAGAGGTGAAGACTGAAGGCAGCCTTCCATGAATCAGTGCTTTTGGTGAACACAATGGAATTCTTTCCAATTAAAAGATATTTGTTTCTTGCTAAACCTACTTGTTTCTCCCTCTCTCGATTGTCCCTGATCTCCTGCTGCAGGAGTTTTGTCTGTTGCTCTTTCGCCTTCTTTCCCATTTTCTTCTGCCAGGACGACTTCAGAGTCTTCATTTTGTGGTTCAGGCTGAAATGTTTCAAATTTAAAATAATCAGGAAGATGAAATAAAAACTACTCGTTTTTCTTCTTCGACTCCTTCCAAACTCTGCCCGATTTCCTCTTGCCCTGCGTGATTTTGCTGATTTTCTCGGTTGGAATCGTCGGCCCTTTGTTCGTTCTGCTTTCCGGATCGGCTGATGTCATTTTCCAACCCAAAAATTAAGAGAATTTTAAAAATCGACAAAAATTAAAATAAACCTAGAAAATTGAATCAAACGACAATGTCCGAAAAATGAGGATAAGCACAGGGCCAGTCGCTCAATTATCACATGCCTCATACTTCAAAATTCACTATTTTTCTTCGTTGATCAATTTTCCGATCATTTCTAGGTATTCTAAGTTCAGATCTGGAACTTGGACTGATGGATTTGGACGGATTCATCCAGCCTGCTTTGGACATGCTTGAATCCTGCATCACTTTCGAGCCGTCGTACTGGGAGACGAGGGAGAAAACTCTGCTCGAGGGCAACGATGTCTACATTCTCGGCAAGGAAATCACCAAGCAAAACGGTAAAACATGATGTTTCAGAAAATGCATGCAGTTTTTCATCTCACCAACAATCCATCGTCTTCTCCAAATTGAGTGAATTTTCATGATGAATGGATGGAAACTGCATAAATTTCAAAACTTCCATCATATTTTGTTGACATTCCTGAAATTCAGGCCCGAACACGATTCGAAACTACGTGACGTCGAGGTTGTGGTTCACTTACAGAAAGAACTTTCCTGCTATCGGTAAAACCCTTGATTTTCAAAAATCTAGAACAAAAAATCAGGTGGCACTGGACCTGAGAGCGATCAAGGCTGGGGCTGCATGTTGAGATGCGCACAGATGGTGCTGGGGGAGACGCTTCTTCGCAGACACATCGGGAGGGTTGGATTTTTTTAAAGATATTTTTCCGAAAATGAAAAAATCCAGGACTACAAATGGAAACGCGACACTCAGCCTGAAGGGGACTATGAGAAGATTCTGCGAATGTTCCTGGATGAGAAATCCGCTCTCTACTCCATTCATCAAATCGGTAAGAATTTTGTTTTAACTTTGGAAAGAACGATCAAAGATTATCTTTTTTCTTGAAAACTTTTCATGGAGGATAAATTTGGGGGAAATGGATAGAAGAAATCTAAGGAGCTTTTTGTTTCTCCAAAAATTTTCATAGAAACTCTGGAAGAAAAAGGTTTTAGCCCAAATGGGAGTGTCCGAAGGAAAGGCAGTCGGCGAATGGTTCGGCCCGAACACAGCAGCGCAGGTGCTCAAGAAGTTGGCCGTTTTCGACAGCTGGTCGAACATCGCAGTGCACGTGGCCATGGACAACATTGTCATCGATTCCGATGTGCGGATGATGGCAACGGTGTCGCCGCCTTCTGATGCTGTCAAACTTATTCTGGGTATGAACATTATTACCTTTTGAAGACCACTGAAATCTTATCCATCTCACATTTCCTGTAAAGAATTATCCGCTTTTCAAGGAAAGTTCATAAGAAATTTAC
This sequence comes from Diploscapter coronatus, assembly GCA_964036155.1. Taxonomy (NCBI): domain Eukaryota; kingdom Metazoa; phylum Nematoda; class Chromadorea; order Rhabditida; family Rhabditidae; genus Diploscapter; species Diploscapter coronatus. Next base: position 39,730,022 of record OZ038422.1, on the reverse strand, counting down.
GTTTTTCTCTTGCAGAAAATTCGAGTCTGGACGAATCTCACGTGAACTCGATGAATGCTGAAACTCCCGATGCTGAAGAAGCTTCTGCTTCTGGCAGTTGGAGACCCTTGCTCCTGATCATTCCTCTGCGTCTTGGTCTGACCACTATCAACAAAGTCTATCTGCCTGCTGTTCAGGTATTTATTTCGTTTATTTTCATAGATTTCCAAAAGTACTCGAAATTTCCAGAAATTCTTCAAACTCGAAACGTGCGTCGGAATCATTGGAGGTCGCCCTAACAGAGCGTTGTATTTCGTTGGCATCAGCGGGGAGAAGGTTAATTTGTTCTCGTTTTTAAATGAAACTTTGGAATTAAAGCTGATTTATCTCGATCCGCATTACTGCCGGCCTTCGATCACCGGACAGAGAAGACCTGTGGATGGGTACGACGATGGATTCGACCATTTGGAGGTCGAAAAATTTGAACTCGAAGAAGAAAAATTGAAAAAAGCCAATTTTAGGAGCCCCAGCCCTCTTTGATCACTCCAGATGGGGAGGTGGCGACTCCTCTCGACGACAGCTCCTATCACTGCGACCTGTTGCTCTACATGGATTATGAAGAGGTTTGAATTCCAACTTACAATATCTTTTCAATTTGAATTCTAGGTCGATCCCTCGCTCGCTCTGTGTCTGTTCTGCGAGTCTGAAGAGGTGTTCGAAAGAACGACGAAAGAACTCAAAGAGGTAAAAATGGAAACAAAGAACGAAGAATATGAGATAAATCGACACAAAAAACATGAAAAATTAAAATCAACAAAAATTTTGCAGAATGTGCTGACGGCCTCAAAACCGCCCCTGTTTGAGCTACTGGATCAGCGTCCCAAGGGATGGCCGCCTTTCGAGCCGTATTTTGGAGTCAAGACCAAGATTGAAATGAATGGTAAGGGGAAAATTTCAATTGAATTAGTCTCTTCGAAATTTCTTATATTTTGGGTAGAAAAGCGGCTAATGTATGAAAACCTGCATGAATTATTCAACTCAAATTCGTTTCTATGATCCTCCCAAAGACGATTCTCATAGCATTTCAAATTTTCAGAGTTCCATGATATGGGCGACCCGAATTTCAGTCAGGACGATGATTTCGAGGTTTTGGAGTCGTAAACCAAAATCGAAAGGAAGAAAATTCGCTGACCTAATTTATTTTATCCGAGCTCTGTAAATCCTCCTTGTGAAAGCTGTGTCGTGACGGGTTACGTGAGTGCTTTGATTATAACCACAATTCGACCATACTGTAACTTATACGATTGATATTTTGAACGTTTTATCTCAAAATAAAAAATAAGCAAATAGCTGAAATGTGCGAGTGCAACACGGTGAAAATAAAGGAAAATTGAAAAAATCAAATTTATAACACTTTTATTGTAAATTGACCTAGTCTGATCATGCTCACACGGGGACTGAATAATGTTCTGTTCAATGATTTGTTTTAGACGAAAAATGAGTGAGTGGGGAATCTATCCAAAAACACTAAAAGAGAACGAGTTACCCGTAAAACGACGATTCGAGAGACAGGAAATTATCCATTGCAAGTTCAGGCTCGAGACAGAGTTTAGGATTTTCGAGATTTGTACAATTCTTGAGCTTGAATGCAAAAATACAAGAAACAATAAGTTAAAAATACGGATAATAAAGCCGTGTATCTGGGAAAATGGAATACACACGAAAGTAGGACCAGAAACTAGAATGAGAAGACTTGCAAATTTTCAAACCAGGGAGTACCTGCATGAACTAAATAGAATGTCTTTTTGAAAGAAGAAAAGAATACATCATCTTTTCTCCTTCGATAAGATATGCTATCTCGTTCATGCGGACACTCAAGGATTTGAAAATTCGCAGGTCTGATGACGTGAAATTTTGCCGGGTAAAAGCTCAGCAAATCTTAACCAGACAAAAATCTAGGAATGAATCAAGAAAACGGCAATTTAGCCTGCCGGCATTCAAATTGAAGAATGAGTAAGAGAGAGGGACACGTTCGGTGAATGGGGGAGGAACTTTGATGAGAAGAAAAAATTCTCGCATAAAACAAAAAGGTAAAACTAATCCATGAATTTAAGAAATAAATAAATAAAATTCTCTACTCTCACATAAATCTATCCCTTATCACAGATATGATGATGATAAAAAGACCAATTCGATAAAACTAAACGGTATTAATTTTGGAATACAACAAGAAAATGATAAAAGAACCAGGAAAAAGTAAAGGATTGATGAACAGAAAATCAACAAGGGCTAGTATGCCGAGGAAATTCTTTTTAAAGATTTCTTCTCTGCATTTCTAACCTTTTAAAGAATAAATAAAAAGTCGCTTTTACTTTTGACGCTGCCAATGTCATGCTATGCGATTTTTTACACGCTTGACATCGATGCCAAAACATTCACAGCCCTGCTTACATGTAAAATCGCCTAGCATTGACACAACGCTAAACACATGGAATTTGATATTCTTGTTCGTCGACCCTTTTATTATCACCATAAAAATACATCCTTACTACAATTGCCAGTGTTCAGCAAAGTCGATGTAGAGTGAGTGCTCGAGTCTTTGGAGAGACTGTTTGTGCGACAAGCCCTCCAATTCCACTGTATTCCCTCCTAGAGTCTTCGTCTCCGTCGAATTGCCGGCAGTTTTGTAGGAGCAGCACTTGGTGGCGAGCAAGTGGAAGAACGGCTTCAGCTCGTCGTACGAAGTGAGCATTTTGATGTGGAATAAGGAGGGAGACGAGGTGATCACGTCCGAAGGCTGCATTCGGCCGTACTAAAAACGGGCTATTTTCATCATTTTCAGAAGAGAAGATAGTATCTTCTGTTCTTGCATTAAAAACTGACATTCTAATATTGGGATTTCAAAAGCTTGGCGAAAAAGTGTAAACGTTAATTTTCATACTCGTTTCTCCAGCAGATTGCTTATCCGTACGGCGAATGGGACGAAGATTTCCGCTCTGTCACTTGACACGACCGGCATAAAAGTCCAGTTGCACCTGGAAGCATTCGATTTTCTTCTTCGAGGCAACAAAAATTGGCCTACATTTGGAATTGAGAGAGGTATCCTGCGGGCAGAGTGAAGAGCGTTTCGAGCAATTTTGCGGCGGCCAGATGAAGCTGCATCCAACTTTCCGACTCCTTTTCGCCTCCGTCTTGATCATTGTCATTCGATAATTGCTGTTCGAGTTGCAGAAGGGCGGTCACCTGGAAATTAATCTTTTTTTTTTTGCTATTTTTAAAGTATTTTCTAACGGAATTGCAAATAAAATGAAGAACACTTTATACATTTTGCCAGTTCATAATCACCACCATTTGCAAAATTCGCTAGGTTTTAGAGCTAGGTAGTGCAGAGAAAAGAAAGTCGATGAATTATATAAACTCAAATAAAATGATTTGAAAAATTTAGAGTAAAACGAGTTAGTGTATAAGGTAATTGAAAAACCGACCAATTCCGAAACCATCAGCGGCCAGACTCCAGTCAGACTGTTGGGGCGAAGACGCAAAAGCAGAACTCGGACGCAGAGAAAAACTGCAGAGCGAATTGCCGCACATTGGGAGACGCGAAGGTTCTCGGTGAGTTTCTCTGAAAACTCATTCTTCAATTCCCGATTTACAAGATCACCAATCTTTAAAAGAACATAGAAATCTGTAAATTTGGCTATGAAAGGTGATTTTTACTTTGTTTCGAAGTTTTTAGTGTTTCACTTTTAACCTACCCAGAATATCATTGGACTGAGTGCTGTACTGATCGAGTTGAGAGCCGAATACGACGAAGGCGAGCCTCTTGAGTGCCTGCGCACGCAGTTCGTACTCCTGCTCTTTCGTCGTCATCAGCGAGAACGACGCATTCGGAGTGTAGGAAATGCTTTCTGCAACATATTCATTCTTGGAAATCAATAATTCTCTGAACTGACTAAGTAAATCCTTGAACGACGTCTTGTCGTGACTCATTAGATGATCCGCCACGACGAGCCACTGCTGCAGGGAGCTGCGGTCCATTTTGAAGAACGCTGGAAAAATGCTATTATTGGAAACTATTGCAGAAAGTAATTTCTATGAAGAACTAAAATATGAAAATAGTTGTATATTTGCGGTCCCCTCTACAGGTATTTACAGGGGCTGTAGCAAGCCCTGACTTCTTAACTCAGCTCTCAACTGTGCTCCTGGGTGTTTTCTCGATTTGTGTTAATTCATGAACGAAGTAATTGCCTTTCCAGCCTCTATTGGTGCTAACAGGAGAAGGAGCGAATTATGAAAGATCATGAGATCGATGAGGGAAGCGTCTGATAATTTGGTTTCGTGGGGAATGGGGCATAAGGGGTGCAACAAAATGAAGAAAAGAAAAATCTTACAAGTATCAAGTAGCAATTCGAGCGTGGTCTTCTTCCATACGGCCCTCGTGTAGCTGAACGAACTCATCGCAGCGAGCAGTTTCGAAGAGGCAAAGAAGAAACGGGCATTTCTAGCACTGCAAAGCCAAAGTTTCATTTTAGAGAAAAGTGAACGTTTACTTTTTAGCCTTGAGGTAGGGAACGACATTATTCCAGACGGCTTGCAGCGTTGGAATCATCTTCTCTTTGTCATCGCTGCGACAAATCGAGTCGATCAGTTCGGCCAGGTTCTGAAATTAAGAGAATTCGATTCGAGAAAATAGAATAGAATTGCTAAATTTAGTAAATTGGTTTACAAATTTGTGAAATGTATTGAAAAATAGGCTCACTAGGATTGCAGTTACCACCCTCTCGTGGTTATCACCTTCTTTTCTGAGAAATAATATGGAGAAAAGAAAAAAGAGGGTGGTATTTAAAGAAGTGTAGAAAATACGAATTCACTAACATTAGCCAGAAGAAATAGAGCCTGAGTGCTGTACGCCGGATCTCTCTTGTTGTTGTTGGTGTCTTTCAGCGATGCTCTTAAATTCGAGGAGCTGCGCTTGTCAGTCAGAATGTTGGTTGCAGCCACGGGCGTGCCGATGTCTCCGTTTGCACTTCTGAAAAATATATGTATATTTTTGTGTTTTGTTTGAATAAGTATTTTTGGAAAAATGAGCAATTACTAAATGGCGAAATGACAGATGGTGGAGTCCTAAAGTTAAAGATGGACAAGAGAATGAAATTTGAAAGAAATAGTGTGAAAAAGACACTCCGCCGAATAGTAATTGCCGAGAAAATATTGAAAAATGACACTTATATTTCAACTTACTTATTGATTAGCAGAGAAGCGGTGGATCCTCTATTCGATGCAGCCAGCTCACTTGCTGCCTGCACGCTCGCTGACAAGGAAATGCTCTCCACTGACGGACTGGAGTCGTGTGAACGAGATCCTCAAAATTTTCGGGTTATTCTCAAAATAAGACTCATTTTAAACGATCTTTTTTGTTTGTAGATGAGCTTTGCAGAAACGGGATTTAATTCTTTAAAAAAACTTCGAATCTTTCAAAACATTCTGAATTTGCAACCTGCAGTACTGCTTAGATCGGACTTGACGACGAGTGTTCTCTTCAGCCAGGTGGTTGTTTCCAGTTGCCACGCGACAATTCCATTGATCGCATCTGTCAGTTTCTGACAGGCCTCTTGCAACGCGCGCGACATCGCTTTGTCCTCCACGATCTGAGCTGCGCCCACGTTTCGCACGAAGTGACACAGCAATCTAAAACATTCTTTCTTCATTTAAAAGAAGCCCCGTTTTCTTCTTCTATCAAACGACTTTTGGCCAAAAAGTAAAGGTTTGAGAAATATATTGAGAATAATACGATAATTTGGTAAAACTTGAAAACCTACTTGAAGAGAAGGAAAATAGCCCTTGGATTGAGCGATGCGAGTGGAGCTTCGCAGAGCAGAGCGAGAAGAGGCATCCATCGCTGCAGCAGAGTCGTCACAGGCAGAAGTTGCAGGTGCGAGTGGAGAAGTTCCAGCAGAGGCGTTTCGTTCGGGAAACTTGCCTGAAAAATATTCTCCTCAATTTTGTCGATTTTTATAGGGAATTTGCAAGTCAAATATCTCGTTAATTTTTTCACTCCTAACCTTTTCCAGCTGATTTCCTATTTTGGCAGATTTTGTTCCAACATCTTTCAGAGTGTCAGCCACAACAGCAACCAGGCGATCGAAGGAAATGTCTTTGAGAGAAAAGACGAGGTGGGTGACATCCAACTGGGAGGAGGAGTACTCGAAGGAAGCTTCGTCTGAAAATAAAATTTCAATTATCTTCTGCATCTTTTGCCTCCAAATTTTTACGCTAGTAATTACAATATGACAAGTCTATTTCTCAAAAACTATGAAATGTCTCGTAAAGAGATTTGTTGTGATTATTTAGAATTCACACATTATCATAATTTTCTATCATTATTCAGGATAAAAGTGACTTCAATTTTCACCTGACAGAGGCAGCGAATTCGATCTCGAAAGCCAGACGAGTGACAGAGCTGCTAGCAATGCATGTTGATGGAACGACGCAATCGGGGAGAGCAGCTCCAAAATGAGTCGATTCAGACGCTGCGGGGAGCCGACTGGCAGACAAGGCTGTTGCCCGACTCGTACCACACTCCACAAGTCACAGATCGTCGCCAGAATGTGGGGCAGCGAGGTGAGCATGTCGTTCCGCGCCTGTTTCCACATCTCTCCGCGATGTCGCATGTCCATCTTCGAAAACGCTATTCCGGCAGACTGAAAATTCAACATTGCCAAGAATGGAGATTTGGAAATGTCGGAACACAATGAGATAGCATAAGAAGAATGTGAGGGCGTTTTCCTATCATCTTCATACGCACTCAACATCTCAACATCTATCTAGAGTCCGCAAGCTCCATCCAATTTATGAAGCAAAATTGGTCTTGTTTTTATTCTTCGTTAATTAGGCAATTTCATGGGGGCATTTTTCCTACAAACGGTCAAATGGGCATATAGCCGAACGATTTGCGTCTTTAAAACACTATAAAATCAGTTCAGAACTGTTCTGGAACCGTTCGAAAATTAGTCATCAGCGAAATTTCGATAGAACTGAATTTCTGAAGCTTCAGTGAGGTTCCACTCAAAAGTACCTAGTATATTCTTGTAGATCTGTGTGTTGCATATTTAGAACAAAAAAAAACTAAAAACTGATCGACGATAATTGTTCGAAAGTCGCTATTTTCAAAAGTACGCAGTGCACAACTTTTGATAGGAACATCGGGTTGGAAAAAGAAAAGCTGCTCATTGCTTCCTAAAACAGACCCAATTCATTGGTGTAAGTTTTAAAACGCCATCTTCAATTTCGCAAAATCGCTTGCGGGCCCTACATCTATCTCGTCATGTTTAGATATTTCTAAATTGAACCAAGAAATATCTTCAAAAATAGACATGCATAATTTTTTGCAGAAAGAATTTTATCTGTAAGTTTACTTACCGAACTAGAATCATTCGAACTGAAGACTTTGACGAAACTGCTGAACACTTCCGTTGCCGCTTTCGTGCCTGGTATTGTGTAAATCACCTAAACAACAATTAGTTCATTTGACAAAAGCACTCTAATCAATAGACATAACATTGTCATTTTATGGAAGACGTGCAATAAGTGATAGGTAATAGGAAAAATTCTCAACCTGTCCAACCACGCTGGTTGAATTCGATGGAGGCGATTGGGTGATGCTTGGCTGTGGGACTGCAGATCCCAATGGCGCTGCATCTGAGGCAATGCAATAATGTACGAGAGTCGTCAGCATTTCCATCAGCTGAAAAATCGATAAATCAATCATCTTTGACGATCTGCCATCTTTTTCAAGGATCAATAACTTCCAGCAGTCTGTTATTGAATGGGTGATTTTGTTAAATAATGGATTATCTCTCATTTTCCCCGAAGAAAGTCACTTGACAAAAATCATTCAACTATTTACAAGATGCCATAACTTTTTTTAATTCATCATTTTTTACCATTTCAATGTAGTTAGCAGGCAAATCAGTGAAGTCCTTGTCCTCGATCCTATCGATGCCCGTCTCTGCGAACGTCGTGTTCAACGAAGTGTTGATATTCTTGCAGAGCTGCTCGGCAATTCTCACCAACAACGTTGGCAGGGATCTGAAAATTATTAATTTCCATCGGCTTTTAAGAAAATAATAATTAGGTTTTCTCTTGACCTTTCTAAGATCTTAGTAACATTTTCATTTATATTCTTTTCAAATTTTCTAGTCAATTATATATTTTTTTGTAAACTACTATCAACAAATTCCCCACCTTTCCAACCAAGGCACGATATGCACGATGAGTTGCAGCCAAGTCTCGTGTCTCTTGGGTCTCCTCTTGAGGGCATTGAGCAGCGTGAGCACGAATGCTCTCAATTCCACGATGGGTGGATTCTTCGCCAGATTGGCATTGGCAGCTGTACTCGTTGGCATGTACAACTTCTCGTTCAGGATGATGCGATTTGCACTTGAGAGACTCTGCAAAAAAATAAAAAATTGTACATTTTCAAACATTGGAATTTGTGCTGGAAAATTCATGCTTTTAGACTATGCATCAGGGCTGCAAATTTATGCCCGAAAAAAAAACCCCGATCGAATCTTTCTCTCCCTCCTTCGCGCCTCTTTTGCACTGTGTCCCCTATGATATTTCGTCATTTTCTGCCTCTCTTATATCATGTCGGGTTTCAATGCTCGATCGGGTCTCAGATTTGCAGCCCCCTATACATTAATGAAAATGCATGAACTTTGCTAGAATCACAAAATTGACCTCATCCGTGAAATTGGTGAGTCCATTCTTGATGTCGCACTCGAGTCGAATTGCTTGTCCTGTGAGAGCGAGCAGACATCTCTGATAGACGGCCATCACTGCAGAGAGGCGCTTGGAGTTGCCGTGCATTGATTCGTTGAATTCACAGACTGACACCGCCAGGGGGATGCTGAAAAGCAATCTTAAAAAGTGAAATAAAAAGTCGTAGTTTTTTTTTTTTTTTTTTTAACTTTAGTCAGATCAGAAGAGTAAAGAAGTGCTTTGTGGAGATGAACAAGATCAGACTTCAACTTCAACAAATCTCACCCGCACACTGCAGTCAAAGTATATTGAAGTCGAAGTTAGCAAGATTCCTGATCAGGAAATGTGTGCACGAATTGGCGAGTGTGTGTAAGTGTGAGAAAGGGTAGAATTTAAGATTTGAGATTGTGAGTTGCTTTGCCCGGTTTTTTCCTGTCGAGTTCGAGTCAAGTCGCAATGTGCTCTATTACCACTTTATTTAAATGGGTGATCTATTAGAGAGCCTGGGATTCACCGTAGTGCTTTTTGAAGGATGAGTGCAGGTCGAGAAGTGAAGTCGAAGTGGGGGAGAGATGATAATAACATGTCGTGATGGGGTGAGATGTGTAAATTTGTGGGTAATGACAGATAGACTATACGAGAATTTGGCATCTTCGTTCGATGCTAACAAACTATGCATAACCGTACTTTGCATTAGGCTCCAGCTCCAATCTCGGCTCGCTGACGGAAGTCATGAGGAAGTGGAGGATGGATTTCTGCATTTTAGATCGCGACAGCACTGCCTGCACGAAGAGGACGAATGCGCGCGATTGCTGCTCTTTCAACATTTCACACAGCTCGTCGAAAATGTCGCAGAGAAGGTCCAAGGCAGCAATCTGAAATTCAATTTTTACCCAAAAATGACAAATTTTCGCTTCAGAAGAAAAGAATGAGCATTCAGGAATATATCATAGCGTCCGCAACTTGAAGAGCTGGTATATGCAAAATTAAGAATGTTTTCTAGCTAAGCACCAATTTTGCCAAATAGCGCGACATTTCCAAATGAAAGAAAAAAAATCGACTGTTCTGAGCTGTTCAAAATCTTCAGTTTTCAAAAAAAAAAATAACAATACCTTGCACTTGCAGGCAATGAGCAGATCCTCTTCAGTGACCGGGGACACTGGCGAATCGAGGAAAAAGGAGCGAAGGAAGTGAAGACAAATCTGCAATTTTCTTTATTTCAATCCAAATTTCTCAATTCTTCCATACGGTAATGATCAGCTCCAACAATGTGATGTGTCTCTGCCTGACTGCGTCTTCGTCGGAGGCTGGCGACCAGAAATGCTGCCCCAGAATTGCGCGCACATGCTTGGTCATCAGCTCGACGAGAGAGCCTCCGTTCTGCGAGGTGCCATCTCCAAAGCAGTTCGTTCCATTCGTGGCTGTTCCACTCGAGACGAGGCAGCGCAGAAGCTGCTGGCGGGAAAGGGAGAAGGTGCGGGGACGGATCAGGGCGCTGAACATGTTTTCAACTTTGTAATTTTGTAAAATGTATTTTTAAAATGTGTTTAAATGTGGCAAATGGAAAGATGAAAAAAGAGCAAAGTGAGAATAATTTTATATTTCTACCGACCTCAAAATCCTGAAAGCTCCCTCGGCCCGACCCAAATCCACGACTCTGCCACTCTCCCCGTACAGCAGAAGATGGACGTAGAGATCGGAGAAGAGCGCCTCTGCATTATTCTCGCCGGATTCCGATGGACGCAGAATGTCTGTGGTGTCGAAGGATCTGGAAAAATCACTTCATCAAATGAAAAATGCCTTCTTTCTATCTTCGTCTTTAATTGCATTTCTTCAAGAAATTATTCGTACTTGAGATCCTTCTCGGTCATGGTGAAGATGCTCTCCTGAAGCGAGTCCTGTCTGCGATGTCCCTTCTTCAGTCGATTCACAGTGTCTCCGACCCGCATCGGTCTGACTGGGTGTTTCTGATCTGTGCTAGCAGATTGGCCGGTTCCAATAGAAGAATTGACATTGGAGGAGGCTTCCAGTTTCTTCCTAAAAACGTTCCTTCAAACACATTTGTTGTAAAAGTAATATCCTGTACAATAGGAGGAAGTTTTATCAATTAATCATTTTCAATTTTTTTTTTAAATTCAGGTAATTCAGAAATTAAAAGGATTTAGAGACTATTGAATAAATGAAGATTAGATTTTACCAAAGACTTATAAGCTGTCTTTTTTGAAGTTTCGTTATCAGAAAGTCGTCATTTTCTAATTGCCTAAAATCTAAGAATCTGAATTCCCTCACCAAACAATCGGTCCTGCAGTCGTTCCCGTTGGCGGAATATTCTCCGCTCCTCCAATCGCCTCGATGATTTTCTGCGTCTCTTCCTCAGTCGCGGATGCAGTCGTCATTCCAGATGCCATTTCCTCCTCTTCGCAGGTCATTTCCACGAGGTATTGCATAACTTCGATCACTGCGGGATCCAGGTCCTCCAAGCCGTATTCCAGCGAATCCTGTAAATTCGATATGACTTTGTCATCAGTTCATTTTTGACTGATCAAATTTTCAACGAAACATATTGACCAGAGATGAATAATGTCAATACACAGCATTTTTACTAATATTTGCCGAGTTTTAGGCCACCTTAAAAACCACACAACATGATGAAATAACGTGACAAACGCCGCTTCCTATCATTTGCAGCCATACTGGTCTATTTCTAATCTAATGATATCGCGCAGTTTCCAAATGTCATATTTTAAAATTACCGTATCCTCTTCATCGTCGAATATCGGCACATCAGACGTGGTTGGAATTGGAGTAAACGAGGCTTTGCCCGAGTCATGTTGCTCTGTCGAAAGCAGTAGGCGATTTCTCACGTCAGACAGCCATGGTCTGAAAATAATCGAATAAAATTTGTGGAACTGCTTCTTACAAATTTGATTTTTTTTATAAATCTGTTCTTGTGATTTCATAGAAGAGATCAATTTTATACAATGCTCCAAAAATCAATTAAAATCACGAATTCACCTTTCAATAGCCTTTCCGACCACATGGAACATTCGATGCTTTCCATCAGCCGTAGCGAGAGTGACCACGGACACGTTTGCAGGCAGAGAGGGACATCGCTCCTTCGTCAGTCTGCTTTCCAGTCGGACGTATTGGATTGAGATCCTCGCAGTCACTGGGTTCATCAACATTGCACAGAGCATCTGAAAAAGCACCCAAGTTAGGAAAAAAACGTCTCGCAAATTCAGATAAAACTGCATTGTATGGTTCTCATTCAAATATACGAATCAAAAATGTATTCAAATTTTGTATTATTTTTGCCTTTCTAAAATTTTTCGAAAAAAAGAAGTCTTCAAACCTGAATAATGCCCGGCAAATCGTCGTGTCTGGCACAGTCCATGAGCCATTCCGCGATTGCCGCCCTCAATTCGCTCCTCTCCCTGCCCGCGGAGTCATCGGCCAGCCAGGACAGCAGCAACAGGGCGACTCGATTGAAGGGCTTCCTTTCGCAGCCGAGCACGCTTCGGCTCAGAGTCCACAGTCGATGGAACGTCGTCACTGCCAGGGAGCCGTTCACCTGCAAGGTTTTTGAAATGTATCATTTTTGTACCAAAACTCGAAAATAAATGATTTGCTGTTGTTGTTGTAAAGACGAGTTACTAAATGACGGACTGACTAGTCCTATATAGTTAGAGAGAACGAGGACAGAGTAGGACGAAATAGTGGTCTCTTGTATTTCCAGACGACTGTATCTATAGAGACGGATAGCGAGGGTAGAGAATGTAGAAAAAGAACCGTCTGTAAATACAGGTGACCGAAATAGTTTGGGAAAACAACGGTTTCCTCAGTCTGTCATATAGTACTTGAAAATTTCAAGAAAAAAACGTCGAAAGAAGAAGATAATGAAATTTGAATAAATTACGAAACTTCATGTCTTTCATTGCAAATTTCAAAAGTTGTGATACATATGAATTTTACCGGATTAGTATTGGCCAACGAAGAAGCGATCATATTCTCCACATCGCTGCTCGGCTCCCCTGCCTTCCTCGCGTGCAGTCGCATCAGCACTTCGGCCATTTTCACGTGCTCCGTCACGCAGTTTCCCGTGTCCATCGTCAGACCGATCCACACCGCTCGGCAGGATTTCTGCAAGAAGTTCACTAGCTTTGAAATTTCATTTAGATGCTCCTTCTACAAGTCACATAGAACCATCATTATAATTTGTCTAATTTATCCAACCATTTATCTTTCCTTCCTAAATCTTGATGAACTTTATAAATAGTAGTATTGATCTTAGAAAACTACATATAGTTGATTGGGGAGAAAGCCGATATTCATGCGCAGCAATTAGAAACCGAATTTGGAACGAAACAGTGAATCGCATAGAGAAACGAGACGAATAGCGTACTAATTTGAATATCGACGTTCTCTTCAACCAATAATATATAAGCATAATAAAGTACCTCGAAAATCCTCTTGTTCTCGATCATAGCGACTTCTGCAGAGCTGAATGGAGGCTCACGAGAGGTTGAAGTTGGCTGGGGACTGAAATTTTCAAAATTAAAAAATATATAGAGAAAAAGTGACCTGTTGGCATCTTCAGACTGGAAATTGGCTGAAGAGGTGTAGAGATTGATGAGCAGCTGTAGCAGCTCGATGCGCACTGACAGATCGTCGCATTTCTTGTTCTGCATCTCAGAAGGCCAAGTGTCACAGCTTAGAACCTAAAATGCTGATTCAATTAATGAATTTTCGGCTAGTTTTTAATTTCAAAAATTTCTTGTACTTGTCATCGGATTAGTTGTTAGGGAGTGTAGAGAAAAAATGTCAATGTTAAATACAGGAAGTCATTTCAAACAATAAAAGAAACGAAATGAAAGTCTTGCACCACTTTTAATGAAATATTTAGGAAACTTTTTACAAAATTACAAACCTCAACCAGGTACTTAAGCCAATTTTCGAAGTGCGCCGAGACATCGACTCGCAGCGTCTTGTATCGCGTGTAGAAGAGGATTTGGGAGAATTTGATGAGCAGTTGAGAGGAGGCAGTCAAGAGGGTGGAGAAGGAAGGCGAACGACGGCGGGAAACGTAAAGGGAGTAGAGGGCCACTGACAGATCCAGCACTCGGCTGCGACAGGCACACAAGGATTCTGCAAGGAGATTTCTTTTTTCAAATACAGAGTTTCTTATCATTCTCTATGTTTTTCTGTAAAGTTAATCAGGTTTGGGATTTTGCTGAAACTTGTCACTACACCACGGCACGATGTTTTTCAAATGTAAGATCGCAGTAAGTCAACGAATTTCAAACAACAGTTGACAGAAAATCGAAAAAAAAAAAATCGCCAAATAGGATGAGAGGACGATGAGTTAGGGCCTGCGTTCGGACCTTTAATGAGCAATTTCATTAGATGGAAACAAAGAAGATACATTGGATTTAAGATACAATAAAAAATTTGAATGTTAATTTTGTCCAGAAAATGGGTATAAATAGGCTAAATTTCATCATTCTCGCCATAATCTTCCGCCGTTAAGAATGGAAAATACGCCGTCTAGTGAAAGCTCGAACTCGAACAGCATAGCAAAGTCCACGTATGCAGCAAACATCCGAGGTTAGTCGAAAGGTCGAATGGAAAAAGGAGAAAGATGGAAAAACTATGCTGCACAGAATGAAGAACAATAATCACTTAAGAACATTTTGAAGTGTTCTCCTTCAACCTCCGATTTGGCTAAATTTTGCACATCAGCACTGACTGCAGATCCGTGATCAGCGTTAGGAAATGTCGCTGTGCAAAAATCAGCCAAACCAGAGACAAATACTCTTCAAGAAGTCTCTTTGTAAACCATGAATTTGCAGAGCCATTATCGGTGTCGCCCATCCTGCCGCAGAGCGGACCGCCTACGCGTCTTCCCACTGGAGCGATCATCGAGAAAGAACAAACTCTGCCGCTCGAACAGGAGCGCAAGCAGACGCTCACCGATAACTCCATGCTCATGGTCACCAACACGTCCTCCGTCTACAGCACCACCAAAGGAGAGGAAACGCCTAGCATCGAGGATACCATTAGACAGGTAAAGTCGACAAATTACGGTCTTGAAAGGGAAAAATGATAAAGAATGAAAGACTAATCAATCGAACTTCAGGTTAGGGTGCCAGAACAAGGAGCAAGCACGATCGACCAGCAATCTGCCATGAACAAGGACGCTGCCGCACTCAACGATGCGGTCAGCGTCGAGTTTGCTGTCAAACGCAACATTCTGGAGGAGGAAAAGGTCTGCGGAAAAATGCAATGATTCGAGCCAGAAAAGTCTGATTCGCAATGTACGGAAACTTCATCGTGAAGACCAACGTAGAAATGAAACCAAAAACCGATCTTCAAGTCTTGGTGCTTTTCTTTCTTATTTACTATTCGTCCGTTTGTTATGTTACGAAGAATCAGAATTTCAAAATTCGATAGAATATTTGTCAGAAAATAATACGATGATTTTCAGGCACTCAAGCAGTTGGACTGCTACCACGGGTTCCTGCCGAGAGAGGAGCTGAACATTCTGCAAAAGGAAGGCGACTACCTCATACGCGTCACCGACGTGGACACCAACCCGAAGAACATTCGCCGAGAGATCATCCTGTCCGTGTTTCCAGAGGAGACGAGCCCCGGATCGAGAAAGGAGAAGGTGGGCAGCATGCAGGAGGAGAAAGTAGAATATAAATGATAGAGAAAGGAAGATTGGAAACGAAAGAGAATAGAGAAAAAAAAATATATGAAGGAAGTTTTGATAAGAGGAAAACTAATGACTGAAATTTCAGATCCGCAACATCATCATCAGCTGGAGCAGCAACAATTACGCCGTGGAGCAGGGCGTCGAGTTCCCCACAGTCGCTGCGCTCGTCGAGTACTACACGAAGAACCACTGCGAAATCAGAGGAGCGGTAAGCATCAATATGAATCATAGAAACTCGAGTAAATTCGTTGGCCAAACATTCATAAGACTCGAAAAAAGACGATGGCGAAAGATCGATTTGCAGAAGCGCTTCATCTTGAAGACGCCGATCGGTCTGCAGAGCTGGGAGCTGCTTCATCACAACATCCAGCTCGGCAGGGTGCTCGGAGAGGGCGCATTCGGAAGCGTGCTCGTGGGTAAACTCACGCTCGCCGACAAACAGATCGACGTCGCCATCAAAATGGTCAGTCAGAAACCAAAGCCATTGAAACAGCAGACTTCAAAACCCAGCTACTAGTCATTGCGATTCCAGACGAAGAACCAGAGCGAGCAGACGAAAGCCAAGCTGTGTGAAATGATGAAGGAGGCGCGTATCACCCGATCTATGAAGCACGTGAACGTCGTCCGCACCTACGGAGTGGCCGTCGACGAGCAGCCCATCTACCTCGTGCTCGAACTGGTCAAGGGGGGCGCGCTCAACTCGCACCTCAGGAAGATGAGGGAGCAGTCCAGCATCGTACCCGTCAAGGAGAAGATCGAAATGTGCATTGGAGCGGCTGAGGGACTCAAGTAGGTCGAACGAATAGGAAAATCACTTGATGAGCACAAACATAAGAAAATGAGCTTCTTCGGAATCGTGAACAACAATGGAGTTGCGCTCTTTCGGGTACCTGCACAAGAGCAACGTCATCCACAGAGACATCGCCGCGAGGAACTGCCTATACGACGAGCAGAAGGTCGTCAAGATCTCGGATTTCGGCCTGTCGAAGGTGGCCTCGTCGTACAAGATGAAAACCTCCGTCCGACTGCCGATCAAATGGCTCGCGCCCGAGACACTCAACTCCCTCATGTTCAGCACCAAGACTGACGTCTTCAGGTTGGAGAAATCAAAGACACCAAGGGAAAATCGATTGAACGAATTCAGCTACGGCGTGATGATGTACGAGGTCTTCTCGGACGGCAGCGACCCGTGGGCAGATGTCTCGAATGCCTTCGCCAAACAGCAAGTGAGAAAAGAGCGAAGAAAAATTCTTCGAAGGAAAACTTGTTAATTGGTGAGTTTCAGGTGAAAATCGGCAACTTCCTGCAGATGCCGCAGAGCTGTCCCGAGAAACTGCGCCAATTCATCTACGAACGGATCTTCGTGTTGTCGCCGGAGAAAAGGGCAGACTTCGTCGAAATCGCAAAATTCCTCAGATCCATCAATCCGCCGGATCTCCAAACGGAGAAAACAGAACGACAACAGGCAAGGATGAAGAGACGGACTGAAAGAAAGAAAAACTGGGATGATCCAACGAATTGCAGCGGGACGACAAGAAAGTACAGTTGACGCGACACGGACCACCCGGCGCCCTAAAAAGCCGATCAAGGTTTCCAGGACTGATGAGAAAGCCATCCATCCGAAACTCATCCAGACACCTAATATAGGCTAAACAATACGCGAACTATCCCCCTATCAAAACTAGGACAATAAATTGATGCAAGACATCCTCTTGATGACAATTGATAGAAGTAGAAAATACAGAGAAGCAGCAAGTAAAGGAAAAATGAGATGAAAAATCAAAAACCTGAGAAAGTGGTATGAAAAAAGGTCTCGAGAGTGATTCTTGGAAGCTGAAATAATAAGAAGATTGATAATTATGAATCGTTATTTCTTTCTGTACGCGCTAAATAAAAAAAATCAAATAGCTGCTGAGAAGGAAAAAGGAAAGATGTGAACATATCCGGGAACTCATGAAATTTGTCTGCAGTGTACACAGAAAGAGAGAGTAGCGATTGAAAATGAGGAAAATAAGAAATGCCTAGCTGTTGGCAATACGAAAAAATCGCGCATCGTACCAGTTATGTGGCAGAAAAGTGCCAAGTCAGAAAGTAATTGAATTTAAACAAAAAAAATAGTAAAACTAAAAAGAAAAATCAAACTAATAGACATACCATTGAATGCGCGCTTCATCTCATCGGAGAAGGAAATGACAGTAGAGTTTTCGTCGTCCCTCTCGCTCCTCACGCAGTCCGCACCCTTCATTTTCGTGAACGTCGTGTCGAACGCGGCCAGCAGCGTTTTGATGCCCTCGTCGTTCATCTTCGCGAATTTCAGCTCATCTGCGCACTGGAGAATTCGATGTAGGAAATTGGGCAGAATCTCGACTCGAGCTGTTTCTAGGGGACAAACGGAGAGGCAGAAACGGAGGGCCTGGAAAATAAATCAATCAAATTTCAATAATTCTAAAAAAATTATCTTTGAACAGATTGCGACTTTTTCGCAAATTTGCAACCGCACTGCAGTTGTAGTTGTTTTCTTGCAAGACTGTCTTTGAAAAAAATGAAAATATTTACCATATGCCACTGCGTCAGACTGACAGTCAGCTCAGTCCCGCTCTCCTCATCGACAATTCGCTCGATCCATTCGGCGAGAAATTCCCACACGAATGTCGGCTCGCGAGAGGACAGCAGTAGGTTGAAGTTCTTGCTCAATTCATCCACGCGTCTTTCCTGAAAAATAAACTTCTTCAAAACAATTTAATTCCTTTTGCAACTTGAAGAACACAAAGCATAGACATGTGGATGTTGAGAAAATATATTATTTCTATGTTTTTCTTTCATAACTCACATATCTTTTTCTGAAACTATCGGGGGTATAGGACACTTAGTAATAAAAATTGGGATTGCGTACTTCTTTGTGTTTGTTACAAAATAAGTCTCACTTATGTAAAAAATCCTCTATAACAGAAAATCTGCTATTGGTTTTCTTCAAGAAGTGAATTTTTCAACCTTTTCCCGTTCAGACTCTTTTTCCTCGCTGACAAAGCTGTCGTATTTGGAAGAAGCCATTGAGGACAGGGAAATGGACGAAGAGAGAATTTCCCTTTTCGTCGAGCGAATGCTCTTCTGGTCTGCATTCCCGTCTTGCATCGTTGGAATTGAGAATTTCTGAAAAACAAACATTTTCAAAGAAGTTAAGAAAAAAATCAATAAAACCTCATAAATGTCAGCGATTTTAATAATGAATGCGGGGAAGAACTTCTCGAGGACAGGCTGACCGATGTCATTTCTGTCGAGCAGATACAACAGCAGACGACACACGCGGACTTCGGTGAAATGCGTCTCCACCGGCTAAAAATGAAATTGATTCAAAAGTGCACGAAAAGAAAGAATATAATGTCTATTTGAAGCGCTGTAGAATCCAATGAAAAATCTTCTTATTCAATTTCTCATTTCAGTTGTTTTCAAAATTGGACTTTCTCCATGTTCTTGAACATTGTGTAGAAACTCGAAGATTGAATTTAAAAAAAAAAAAGTTCTACCTTGATAGCACTCCATGCCGATGTGACGCTTGTCGATGTGATTTCGACAGTGTCCAATTGCAGGTATTCCGTCAGAGCCTGCACAACAAAGGGGAGGACTTTCTCCTGGTAGAATGGGGAGACTGTCGAGTCTTCTGGATCGATTTCGGGCTGGGAATCGCCTGCAAAAAAGAGTTTAGTATAATAAACAGAACCAAGTGCAAAAATCAGAAAGAATAAACGAATAAAAGTATTTCCTTACTCGGAGTAGTGAGCCAAGTGTAGAGCCGTCGATTCAGCGACATGTCTCTGCGAAGGACGACGAAAATGCAGCGACGCAGCAGCTGAACGACGTGACGAGGAGACAGACTCGTGGAGTCGAGGGGAAAGGCCGACGAGAGGAAGTCAAGCAGGTGGCGTTGCACCAGGGGAGAGCCTGGAGAATTGTCAAAATTGGAAAAAATGAAATTTTAGAAAAAAAAAAATAATTCGTCAAATTCTCTTTAGTCTCCCACCAATAGCGGCTCATTTTCAAACCGACTTGTACAGTTCCAGATCCACGGATGCCCGCATGGGCGAGATAGCGTCTCTAATAGAGAGAGAAAAAGAGGATATCTTCTGTCTCGGAAAAACATACCATTTCGTTCACGCTGATGATACCCGCTGGTTTGAAAATTTACAGGTCGGTATTCAAAATGCATAATATTTCATAAAAATCTAAAACATGAATATGAAACGATAGAAATACCCGTGTCCTCAGCAACAGCAGATAGAGCAGCGACCATCGTATCGACCTGATCGCCGACCATGTGCAGCTGCTCCTCGAATGCACGCGACTTGTCCAGTTTGCAATTCACGTACAGCATCGCTGGAAGGCGGACGCTGTGGGAACCTGAACATTGCATATAAAAACCAGAGACTTGTAATTTTTCTGAAATTCGTAACTGCAGACGCCCTGCACTGCTGCATTGCAAAAATAAGCAACTGCACTACAGTTACAGTTTTCTTGTCAGTCTGATGAAAATATCAAAATGAGAAAGAAAATACCCAGAATGGCCTGCCACAAACAGGAATAGAAGTACGTCGGACTGACTGCAATCGAGACTTTGTCGAGCAGAGCGATACATCTGTAAAAAAAAATAAATTTGAAAAAATTCCGAGGAAACTACAAAAATAAAAAGATAAAACTTACCGATCATAGAATTCAGTGCCTTCTTCTAGCCCCAGCAGAACTGCAGAGAGGAAGCCGGGCAAAGAAGGGCGAAGATTCCCGCCCAATGGAAGCAGATACTGCTCGAAAATCGAGAACAGCTCGGATTTGACCTGGAAATTAGTTATAAAATGAGCACAAAGCTGAAAATTCTACTTTTATTCCACAATAGTCCATCAACGGGAAGAGTCCGAGTGCGTAGAGATAGAGGTATTTGGGCAGCGTCTGAGGGCCATAGATATCGAAAATCTGTCGATACGTCTCCAGAGCTTTCAGGTAGACACCTAGAAATTAGAATTAAAAAAAAAAAGATAAAAATGGGGCTGACTGTTTTGAAGTGCAGGATGGAGGCATTGTGAGAGGCGCTTGGCGACCGTCACTGGATGCGGAATATCTCCGAATTTGGCGTTTGATTGGAACACCTGAAGCGAAAATGAATAATTTCGTTGGACTTGAGAAACTTCATTCTCAATTCATACGTCACATAAAATAGAGCTGTTTTCTTCTTTTCTTCAAAGACAATTTATCATCAGTGCATCAACTTTTTGGTTCATGATGCTTGAAATATTACTAGTCTTTCAAAAAGCTGAAGTAATAAGAAAAACAATACAAATGATCGAACCTTAGCGAGTTTTCCGAGCGCGGAGATGAGATCAGCCCACTCGTTGGAGTTCTCGAACGCCTTGAGGGCCTTCTCGACGCTCTGCACGTAGGCCTTGTACTTGCTGCTGCTGGCGTGTGGCGCATCCGTCCACGGCGCCAGTGACATCTTTTTCCTCAAATATAAAAGTTCAAAGATAAAAGAGCCTATTTTTATCACCAATTCACTATGATCAGCATTTGTGTAAAATTTACTCATTATTTTTCTTTTTACCTACACATTCCAGCGCTAAAATCTGGTGAATTTTACAAATCGCGATCATGGTGAACTGAAAAGTACCGAAAGCAGAGAAAAAAATACGATTCATCAAAAAGTGCTTGGGAAATGTAAATGACTCGATCGTGATCACTTATCAGTTATTTATCAGTCTCTAACCAGACATTTCATGATCCGACCCACAATTATGCATTTCCCAACATCGCACTCAGACAATGCAATGCACTGCATTGATTTTTGCACCTGCAGGAAGGCCGAAATATGAAATGTGAATTGCACAGAAGGAAAATAGAGCAGAGCGCGAACAGAGAAGCAGAGGAAACGAATGACGGAAAGACAGAAATGAAGGGAACGATGAGTGAAAACCAGTCGTACGAGACGCAACAACATTGCAATACAGAATGCGAGGAACTGAGACTCGAGGATGGAAACCAGGCGAATGACATGAATTGTGCAATTCTTTCGGAAAAAATGGGTGTGAAAAGAGTTTTTTGTTGTAAATGTCACCGATTTTTATCGAAATGGGCGACATTTATAAACTTTTACGATGAAAATTGGCGAAAAATATCAAAGACCCAGGACTCGAAAGAATGAGTGCAAAAATAGGAACAGCTTTTCCCCTCCAGCTGCTTCTTCCTCGCTCTCTGTCAGCTGTGTGTTCGTTGTTCTTCTATTTTGCGGCTACGTCGCACAATCGATTGGCGCAATTTTCGCCATCCGCCAACCCGCTGCGCCAATACAATGCCACAAACAAATCAACGAATTGCGCGAATAAGCAATCAAATCAAATAAAAGGAATGAAAAGCGGATGATGTCGGCAAAATGAATCAATCTATGAAAGAGGAAAGAAAGATGAGAGGGGAAAAGAGGAAAAGACATCCCTCGAATCAGAGATGAAGAAAAATAGAGGAAGAAGGGAGAGAGGAAATGACAGGTCAAATAGGGCAGAGAGAGAGAGCAGAGATGCAGACAAAATAGAGAATGATAAAAATTACTAAATGAAACCAAAATGTGCAATAAAAAGTGATACAGACCTTCGTAAGTGCCGGATTTTTGGCATCGATTTTTGTCGATAAATTTTCCTTTGAAATTCGAGCTACAATATGATATTGCTGCTGAATGATGGACTTCATGCGAATAATAGAACGGCTTAGCGCGAATAATCGATTTTTACTTCGAGACTTGAATTATCAATCTGGGGGATTTTAGATCAACTCCTAAACAAGTCGGTTTATATTCGAAAAACAGACAATCAAGGTTAGAGTGACGATATCAACTTGTCGTTAACCCGAGGTTAAATTCGATCTAACTTTCGGTCGACTAAAACCAGTTATTTAGAATTCCGATCTAACTAAATGAGTTGTAATTTGAGTCTAAAATTGGAAAAGAATGAAAGGGGTTTAGAGTTTTAAGGAATGATAATAGCGTCAGATTCAGTTGCATGATTCTTTAGAACATGGTAGTTTGTGAAGACAATGGAAAAATTAAATGTGCAATCTATTGTAAATGACCGGCTACTTGAGACGAGATAGAAAAGCACGTATCTTTCGCCACCCCCCTGTGAGCCACGAAATAGCGAGAGACTAACATTTGCCCGTTATACGTTCATTTATTTTCTTTGTTTTTTTTTGCGTTTTAAGGGAAATTATCGATAATTAATCAGGTATTTTTTATCAATATCGATAGAGGAAAATAAGTTGCAAATGTGCGTTGCGAAAATTCAATTAATTTCGATGAAAGAACACAGAAAAGCAGGGAAAATTTTAAAGAATCACCGAATTAACAAATGCCGTCAGTTAGCTCATTTCGAAGCCCAAAAGAGGGGGAGAAAGAAGCACGCTCCTTTTACTTCGTCTCAAGTTATCGATCATTTACAATAACATAATTTATCATCTGGGTTTGGACTCAATTTCAATTTACAGTGCTTGTAAGCTATCTTGTAAGTTGAACTTGGACCCACGCCCTGAGCTGACCCTGTACTAGTTCGGTCAGGAAAATCAGATTCATCATGTTCGAAATGCGAAAATATGGTACGGTTCGTCATCCACCAGAGCATGAGCGAAAAGGCGAAAAGTACCAAGCATGGTCTTCTCGCTGACATATTCTTGGGTGAAATGTGTGCATGTGGTCTGAGTCAGTGAGGGGAAGGAAGAGAAGAAAACAGACAATGAAAAATGAAACGAGAAAAATAGAGCGCGCCTCCAAATATGGAAATGAATGATGAAGGGGCAGGTAAAAAGGCCAATCGATAATCACAAATGCGATTAGTCTTGGGTGGTTAGGTGATGCCAACTGTTAAAGGCCTTTTTGTGAAAAAAATACCTATTTTAGAAGAGAAATGCTATTGATAAGGGAGAGAAGTAGGTCAACGTCACAAATGGGTTGGGTCATTCAAAAAATTTGCAAAGTTGAAAAATTAGCATGCATGTAAATACCACATCCTTGATGATTAAAGACTGAGAATATAATTAATTTTTAGAATGCCCGAAATCGACAACTTTCAAAATTTATTTGATGACTCAATATTAATATGGTGAAATTCTCAAGAAATCCAACATGGTGTATGCAGAATGGGACGAATGCAAAATGCCAGCCTGTCAATCGACCGACAACCCTGCCTTCTCGCCCCTCGCCTCTGTCATCGATTCATTTCCGGTTCCACTTGCCAATTTCCATACAGAGGTTTTTGTTACTATTCTGTAAATGTCACTGCCATTGTCAAATGTTGGTGACATTTACAAAGATAGTTGTCATTTGATTAGAAATCGATTTTGCCGACAAGCAAATAAACTCAAATTAAACGCCTTGATTTACGACCGACAGGGCAACGTTCACACGACCAGAACAAACTACAAATCGATAAGAAGAACATCTAGATTACAAATCTTTAGAAAAAAGTTATTATTTATTAGATTTAATGCCAGTCTTAGTAATTTGTTTAAGCATAGGAAAATGTGTCAATAATATAATAGCTCGCTAAAAATCAACAACAATCAACAAACAAACATTTTTAGCGCGGGAAGTGTGCATGTAAATAAATAGAATTTTTGATGAAGATCACAGTTTGATAAAGTCTCTCAATTGGGAAATTTAAGATTTAAAATTTACACCGGAAAGTTCTTTTTCGAAATTGTATGTGGCCATTAAAGGTTTCAGATCTGAAGTAAAGTTAGCGAAATTCAGATGAGTAATGAAATTAATTGGTCTTTAAAGTCATAATGATCTATGAGATCGGATTCTATTCAGATACTAAAGATTTAAATATAAAAGTTGCTAATTTTAATAATAATAAATAAATAAACATTTAAATGATATGTATATTTCTAGCGGCTCTTTCATTCAGAATACTTGCAATTTCAGCGATTCTTTCAGATAATTCAGCTTCATCCCTTGCAGCAGCTAGAGCAGCTTGCTGTGCCTCTGCCTCCTCTAATGCAGCCTCTTCCAATATCGCCTCTTCGAATACTTCCTCAGGCACTATTGATATCTGAATCGTTCATTTAGTTATTATTCTTTTTAGCCCTTTAGTAGATTATAATTTCTAAAAATTTGCATTTTAAAGTTTCTGCAGATTAAAGACGAATTTCTGATCTTCTTTAAAAGAATTATACGACCAAAACATTGTATTTTGAAGCTAATGCAGGTCGAAAACGAAATAGTGTAGTTTAAGAAAAAGATACATAAAATGCAGGCAATGAAGTGTATGAATTGCAGAAAAGTTTCTGAAGATAAAAATCATTATTATTGACTTACAATGGGCTCAGGAGGAGCTTCTTCAACAACTTCAACTGGAATTTCAATCAACTCGACTTCTTGTGGACCTTCATCTTGCTCAGCTTCTTGCCAATTATCGACCTGCGAGGTCAATTGATCTATCTCATTTGCGACTACGTTCGCCAACAGGGCTAATTGCTCATTGCTCAACTCTGAAATTTTGTCGATTCAGTAGGGCATCTTGCACAGATCTAGGCAGAATTTCAGCAAGAGTGAGAAATTTTAAAGGAAAAGGTCCACAAATAAAGCCTTTCTATAGAAAGGTGATATATATATTATCTACGATTTTTATTTTTACCGTTAAATTTGGCTCATGAAGGTCCGCATTAAAGGTCTGACTTAAGTCCTGCCTATGCCTGATCTTACAGCATATTCAAATTTATGAAGATCATATTCGAGAACAAAATAAACGACCTTTGGTAATTATTTTTCTTCGATCCGCTAATTATTTACCGATGTGAACTTCATTCTGTCATGGGTGAATATAGCTTTCATTTTGAAATATAATAACTTAGTGGTTCAAAGAGTTTTTCCCCAGTCTAATATTTCTATTTCGCATGAATTAGTCGAACAAACTCTTGCGGCGAAAAACGGGCACGCGACCTTTCTGCTTTATGGGAAATTTAGCTGTGTTTTTGTATTCATTTCCTTTCTTTCGCTCAATAGCCTGCAGGCAGATAAGACATTGCAACTCTCTCATGTGTCCTTTCTTTGGGAGATTTCATAACTTTTTGCTCTTTCTTATTTCATTCAGACCTCATGAAGTTCACCTAGAATAGTGGAAGAAAATGTGAAAATCTCATGAAGAATATGAAATCAACATTGCAACTCTCCCATGTGTCCCTTTTTCAGTTCTCATATCTTTTTGCTTCTTATTTTGTTCAGAAGTTTTTTGGATTTCTTTATGAATTATGCAAAATGATGAAAAGTTAGAAATAACATGAAGAATTTTTAATAAATACATCTCATAAAACTCTATCTACTATGATATTACTGCCAACTATACTGAACAAAAAACTAATTTAGAGTAGGTGACCTATCGTGAAACTAGATATAAGAGGTGTCTTCATCATTTTAATGAATTTTATAAAAAGTTGCTTTTCTTTAATCTGGCCTCATAAAACTGATTTTAATTTCCTCTCAATCCTTACTTCATTTCCTCGATTACTTACAAATTCAGACAAATAAACGACACCCAGATGTAGCTGTCAGAGACAGGCCTTTAGCCAATGCCATTAAGGCCTATATTGACAATTACCCGGCCAATCTAAAGGACTGCCCTTTCTGTTCTGACTACTAATAACATAACCAAAACCCTCCCGAAAAACCGAAATAACTAATTTTCCCTCCTTTCATTCAAAATAAATGGCAGATAAATTTCTATATAGAAATGGCTCCTTTCTCATTTGAAATGCCAACATGCATCTCTTTTCGTGTTTTTGGGCCATACATTCGGAAAATTATGAAAATGGCGCATTGCTTTTCGAGGCTCAAAATAGCACATGTTCTGATAATTCAAGTGTCATGGAAAAAACGGCAGTTCCTCAGTCAATTAAATTTCTCAAAACTGCAAAACTGCACCTGAAAGTTGCCTTCGAATTAACGCTTCTTCAGGGGAGATTTCTTCGATCGCTACGACATCTCTCTTTGCTCGTAGTTGACCAAGTGAAGCCTGAATTTGGAATTTGAAATTTGAAATATGCAATTCCCAAACTCATTTCGAATTTCATAAGGATTCTCATTTCGAATTTTCATCATCCCCGGAATAAATGTAAAGATTTCATTTTGTTGAAATTGAAAAGAAAATGCTAAAGTATACAAGGCTATAGCTGTTTGCCTGTCTTGAAGGATCTCTCGCGAGGCTTAATTTATTTTCTTGAAACGAAAAATTGTAGTAAAGCAAGAAAGAAAAGGGGGGATATCTCCCAGCATCTATGCGTGTGTTTCGATATTCATTTCAGTCCGAATTAGAAATTGTTCGCTTTCTTCTTTCAGACTCATTAGCTGTTTTTTTCTGCTCATTATATAATTCACAAGTTTCCTTTATTTTTCCTAAATCCAAATAGAAGAAGTTAATAATTATAAAAATTGCGAAGAAGAAATTTCGGTATATTTTGCTAGAAACCAAATTCTCTCTGGGCTCTGCTATTCTCATCAGCTCTTTCCGTCATTCCTCCTGCCCATATATGGTTTCAAGCTTTTCCCTCCAATTGTACACATTCCAAATAAAAAAACAAAGGGCAATTGCAATTTTGAATTGAGTGAGAGACTGAACACTGGCCAACAGAGCCAAGCAGCCACTCAGTCAATTAGAATTGTTTCCATTAGAACAAAGGATGAAGTAAACACCATTATCCAAAAGGAGAAAAAGATGAGATTATCCCACATTCGGACTTTTTCGATAAGAGTAAAGAAGATCAAAAAGTCCAGTCGTCTCAATAAAATCCATTTGACTGACTTCATTAACCATCATTATTATGAGTAACTCATTCCACATAACCTAATCATATGCGTAAACTGTTGGGATAATGAAATGATTACACGTGTTAGAGCTATTCATTAAAATTACTTCCTCCATCTTTAGTTCTTAGTGTAGATTTAACAGAATTTCGTGATAAACATGTCAAAACCTCGTAAAATGAAAAAGAAAACGTGAAGACCAACCTTAGGTGCAGCGTCTGCTAGAAACGATATCGACAATAGAAGAATAGAAGATTGCACGAATTGAAATATGAGTGTTTGTACAGCCATTTTGTGAGTCTGATGACGATGAATCCGCCGTACAATTCAGAAGACGACGTCTAATTTTCGGTGTTGAAATGGGAAACGGGTGCCTCTCGCGGCCGCTGCACAGTGCCCGTCTAAAGGGGAAGGCAAGGGAGCTCAGCTCTTTCCCCTTCTTCTTTGTGCTCTCTCATTCCCTTTATGCATGAGCCCCACCCCTTCGCTCTCTATAAGGCAGAGAGAAAGAGTGGCAGCTTTTCCCCCCTTGGTCTTCAGCCTTCAGACTCCAATGAAGCAGCAGTTCTCGCGATTCAAGAGAGCCGAGACCGCGACGCGCGGCCGCAACGCGCTACTTCATACTACTCAACAGCCACTCATTTGTTTATAGCCGAGAGGAGGGTACAGAATAGAGGGAAAGAGCAATATAATTCGAATTAGTTAGTCAAATCTCCCGCTCGGCAAGTTGCAAGTGCAGAGCTATAGAAAGCGTTGAAAGGGGGAAATGGGCGAGAAAAAGTTATCTTAAAGAATAATCCTTAAAGAGTAGCAGGATTAAATTGAATTTGAAAACCCAAACCTGTGAAAGTAAAGTTGAAATCGAGATAATTTTAGTCCCTGACTTGAATATGCAATAAGCTGACATACCTTGGATAAACTGAGCTGGCTGATCTCCATTATTTTCTTGTTTCATTTAGCAATAATCACAACACTACGAACTCGCATCACGAATCACGACAATAACGAACTAAAAATCTATTAATCTTTCAAGATATATGCAATATTTATTATTTATCACAAGAAAATATTTCGTTGAGATCATCGTGATAATATTAGCGAGAAAATCACCACACCCGTCTAATTTATTATTTGTATCGTAGCTCACATTTGATCTTCTAGAGGACTGTTGTCTGTGTTGGATGCCAGGATCTGCTCGCCAGCTGATTTGCCCATTTGATATTAATTCCGGAAATAGCATTAAGCACGAATTCACGAAATTCCGGATTCAGATATGAATAGAGCAGTGGGGAGATCGCGCAGGATAACATTGCGAGACTGAAAATAAAGTGAAAAGTCTAAATTGCAGAGTGTCTGCCCGTACCCAGAAAATAAATATGATAAGGAAGATTAGGGAAATGCAAAATGTCATAAAATGCGCGCTAAAAACTTACAAATGCGTAGCCAAATTGATAATGTACGTGAAATCGCTGCCTTGATATGTCAATAGTTCAGTTGAGTCTGTGAATTCCATCAAAGTCGATACGAGATTGTGAGGCAGAGAAGTGACAAAGAATACGACTACCATGCTGAAATCCAACAGTCAATAGTTGACTAAGGGAATTTGATAATTTTAGATCATGAGAAAGTTAAAAAAAAAAAACATCTTCTCCTTCCCAGGATAAAAAAAATTCAAAGGTTTGATAGCTTGAAATTGCTAAATAACGTAGAAAAAGATAACACTAACCTAACTAAAATGACTGTGACTCTACGCTTCTGTGCAACGACCCTCTTCTTCTGTTCGATCAAATGAGTCAGTTGCTCCTTGTGCTGTTGAGTTTCTCTTCCTGCCGTTGCTGCGACCTGTAATAAATCTATCGCTCATCAAATCCCATATCTTATATTCTTCAACTTCGTCTTCTTCGACGTAACAATATTACCCAGTTCTTCAAACAATAAAAGCCATTTTTCCAAATTCTACATACCATGTACATCAAGTTGACTTGTTGAGCGATGGACATCAATCGAGACTCAGCTCTACGACGAAGAAACGAGAAAATCTAAAAAAAATCTTTCTAACAAAATAAAAAAGACCAGATGGAATTACCGCCTGATAGCACAGTGTCATAATAGTAAATGGGATGACAAATTGAATGACGAACACGAAAAGTGTGTAGACGCGTTTAGACGATGGCGAAGGCCACTTCTCAGTGCAAAATTCGCCACAGATATCTAACAAGGGGAAAATTTAGAAAAGGGGGAAAGATTTAAATTCTCACTCAAATGCTTGTAATCAACCATTTCCATGTGATAGACGTAGGGAAGAGTGGCCAAAATCGAGAAAACCCACAGCAGAATCGTGATTCGGATGGCACATCGCTTGTGCAGGGGACTGCCTAATTTGGAAAAACGAAAACTTGTCAAAAAATCGCTAAAAAATAAGCAAGTGCCAAATGAACATGAAATGAATTTCCAATAGATGAATTGCTATTTCTTCACTTCTTATCAGTTCGACGTTTTCTTCGCTTTTTTGTTATATTTTTCGGTTCTTCTTATGTTTTCGTGATTTTCACACCTCGCTTGCAAATATTCAGTTGTTCATAAATTTGACGTTGGCAGCGAAAAAACCTTACCTGGAGCTATGACGAGTCGAAAATACCGGTCTATTGCTATGGCGCATAGTGAGAAAGTGCCGATGAAAATGCCTATTGCTTGAATTCCACCAACTGCTCGGCACAGGGTCGAGCCGAAATACCATTGCTTGGCTATTGTCGTGACAGGTGTGAGTGGAATCGACAGAAGACAGACGATCACATCCGATATGGCCAAATTGACTATGAAGATGTTCTGCACGGTCTGCAGGCTTCTATGGTAGACAGTCGCATAGATTACGCCTGAAATTAACGTGTCCGTACTGACACTGAATGAATGAATGAATTGACTCTGTGGTTCACCTAGATTTCCCGCAAGACTGATTATGAATACGAGAGTGTAGAGAGCGGCGGCCAGGAGGATAATAACTGGGTGGTGAGACGGGTCGGGGTATTTCTCGATGTATACGGTACAGTCATTGCGCATTCCGGACGAGGAATCCAGATCGCACGGACAGAATCGGGATTGCGATTCTGGAACCGTCACCTTCAACATTGGAAAATTTCGTCGAATGAAATGAACGAATGAGAGTAACAAAAAATTCGGCCAAAGAATATTCGACACAACTTTTCTTCTCGGCCCTATTCGCGCTTTCCAGTGCAATTCCACCCCAGCAGAAGTGCCTCCCTATCGTTTCCTCAACTGATTCGAGCCTCGTAAAGCCCTCACAGCCCATAAAAGAGTAGGGCAATTAATTAGAGCCTACCCCCCCCCCCCCTTTCGCCCTCGGGTCAAATCGGGGAATCAACAATTCTGCGAAAGTGTGCAAAGTACAAGAACAAGGAAGGAGGCATTAATACAGAATTTGGCAACTACATGATGGAGGATTGAAGTTATGAGAATGTGACTCGAAGACAGGCAAATAAATGAAAAAGCATGGGATGAAGAATGACCAAGATCCTGTGCACGATCAGCTATATTTCTGAGAAGCATGAGGTGGCTCATTACCTGCATAGCTATTGCCTATGGCTCCCTCTACTTTTGAATGATGACAACACATTCAACCGACTAACAAAACAGGCCAAACACCAGGGTCTCATGCGGTTGTTGAAAAATACAACTCATGAGAGTTGTTTTCAGAAACAAGCTCAGCTCAAGTCTAAAATGAACCAAGTTATGAAGTTAACTAAGCACCAGCAAACGCTACCGATTGATACAAAAATTTGATGAGAGAAAGTTGAAAAGTCTCAGAAGATCCGAAGACTCGGGTCCTCTCAAATCTTAAGCCGGGAATTCATTAGCGACTGCACGATTTTGACAGAAATGTGAAATGAGCAGGTCGTGCATAGGCTCCGAGACTTATGAATAATTGCCGAGATGTTGGAAGATTTGAAGGCAATCTCGGCAGGTAAGGAATTCAGACAGGTTCAAAACACGTTGAGATTTCCGAAGTCAACGGGTTTGGTTTAGAGGTTGGTTCAAATTTTTGAACTTCGAAAAATTCAACCCAATCACAATAGATGAACTCTTCTCGAGTACATTAAGCAAAGATGAAGAATATAAAAATAAAGTGAACGTCTCTAACAAAATCTGAGCGCAACGCTTGGAATGACAGATTCACTGCTTGAGACACACGGACACGAGAGGGAGCCGCCCTCACTCCTTCATATAGAATGTGGAAGCGAAAGAGGGGGGAGTGAGATAAATGCTCAACTCCGCATAGAGAAATCCAAATCCGAAATTATTTGACAGCTAAGTGAGCTCGATCTAACACCCTAACACGCGAAACAAACTGCCAACAGCAAGTGAGAGGGAGAAGGAGACGAGAAGAGAAGGGGAAAGAAACTAAGAAGAAGGTTGGAAGCTGACCACAGACGAAGTGCGAAGTCCGGAAATGGAAACGGAAACCACAGAGGTAAGGAACAACTGGAAACTCACACTTACAACTTGAGAATGGATGATTGCTCAAAGAGCCTCTTGGGCAGTTCGTGTAGTTCATTTATTGAACATTTAGAGAACACTTTTCAATCTGGAGACTACGTCGACTTTTTGGAAAGCTCATCATGCGCCATGTATTCGATTTAATTCATACAACATTAGGCAAA
Source organism: Diploscapter coronatus (assembly GCA_964036155.1). Lineage (NCBI taxonomy): Eukaryota > Metazoa > Nematoda > Chromadorea > Rhabditida > Rhabditidae > Diploscapter > Diploscapter coronatus. The sequence goes on along the minus strand of OZ038422.1, from coordinate 39,698,068 downwards.
ATAGCTTTGCTACATAAGGAAGGATAATAAAATTTTCAGACGTATAATGTATGGAATTTTTTAAGAAGCTACTTCTCTATGGACTAGTATAGAAGAGAGACTTACTTCACATCATCAAATTAGCCAGACCGTTATAGATTCACTTTCGAATTCACGAAGATCAATCATACAAAATACCAACCAACTTGCTTGCTTCCTCGTACCAAGCTATTCTTTCTGAATATTATCGCATCTATGGCATTTATAATTGTGGTCTGAAATAGGCCTAGTCAGTCCAGGCAAAATACCCCATATAGAAGCAGCACATAGTCAGTCACTACTTTGCACTCATCAAGGAGAGAATATAAATGAAGCATCCGCATGCAATTATCTGTTTAAAGGTCGAGGAAATGTTTCAAAAATTGCTTCGTTACTTCGAAATTGAGCGTGGAATCAATTTGAACAAAAATGATACGAAAAATCTTCATTTCACAATGTAGAAAGACTCGAATAATCACAAATTTCTCGAAAAATGTCTAATTTCAATAGCATTGCTATTCGGATAATTTATTCTCCAGCTCATTGATATGTCTTTTCAGGCGGATGATTTCCTTGTCCTTGGCCTCTAGTTTATCCGCTAAAATAGTCACAGCTCCTAATTGTCGAGATTCGTCTTCTGAAATCTTCATGCTTCATCTCTCAAAACTTCATCTTTCTCACCTATTCTTGTCTTTGTCGCTGCCAACTCCTGATATCTCGTTTCTAAGGCACTGTAATTCGATTCGATTACTTTCAACTTTCTCGTGGCTTCGAAAAGTCGTTGTTCGGTCTGTAAGGAGACATTTTTCAGGCCATTTTCAAATTTACTCTTACCGAATGGAGTGCTTCTTTCAACTTGTCGTTATTTTCTTGCCTGACGATAACAATTTCTTCCCTCATTGTCGATGTTGTTGATTTCACATTGTCCATTCCTCTCCTTGTTGGTTCTCCATTTATCATAGCCTGTGTCGCAACAGACGTCTGTCCTCTGCCTCGGTCTCTGGGCACAACTCTCCTTGTTTCTTCTTCAGTCTGCGCAGCTCTGTGTTCAACTTTCGCACTTCTTCCCCCCACTGCCATTTCTCTCTTCATTTTTCGCTCTTCCCCCAGTTTTCTCTTCAAGTGATCTTTTTCCTCTCGAATCGCTGTCAATTCCGATTGCAGCTTTCGAACGGTTTGTTGTTGAGAGAATAGATCCTAAAAATCTTCATTTCAAATTCTTCGAAATTTCTCACCTTTTCTCGTTTCTGCAATTTCTCTTCGATGATTTGAGATCGTTCTATCGTAGATTTGATCGTTTCCACACTTTGCAGTGCTTCATCCTACAAACTTTATTAACTTCAGTCAAAATCTAAACTTCTACTGACTCTTTCCTTGGTGGTAATTCTCAGTCTTCGATTGATCCGCTCCATTTCGATCTGTCTGTTTTCCTGCTCCCTTGCAATGTCTTCCAACCTCTTCTCCTTCTTCGTCAATGCTTCAGACGCCAACTGCTCTTTTTCTACAGCTTTTTCCAAGCGTTTCTTCATCAAATCCAGACTTTCTTCCAGCTTCTTCCTTCTGTGCCACTCAGCGGTATCAATCTGTAATATGGCTTCTTTTGAAAAAGTTGATCTTCAGAAATTCGACCTTCTTGTCCTTTTCATATCCACTCAACTCCTGTCTCAGCTCACTGATTTCTTTGTTCAGTTCATCGTTTCCCTTGCGTAACTGACCATTTCTCCTTCGCAACTTATCGAGCTCAACCCTGAAAATCTAATTATTTTAAATTTTACAGGAAAAAGCTGTACTTCAACTCAGCATTTCTTCGTTCATTCACTGCATTAGTGTCGCTATGCTTGGCTTCCAGCTCTTGTAGAGCATCTTCTCTGATTTTCTCGCAAGTCATTAGTAGATCCTAAATTTGCATTAACTATTGAAAAGTTTGATCTTCATAGCATGATGCAATTACGAGAATTTTATATCAGTTGACGATGACATTATTGCGGCTAAGCAGTGTCAATGCCAAAATTGCACCAAGTTGCGTTCAAAACCTTCACACCTTATTTGTCTGTGTCAATCTTTGAAGCCTAGCTTTCAGCGCGCGTATTTCCATTTTGTATCGTTCAGTTTGCCTTGCATCCTCCATTTGCCTGGTTATTTCTTCCGATTCCCTCAAATCCAATGCACTGATCATTCGTTGTTCTTGTTGTCGGGAAGTCGAATGGCTTGTTCTGTCAGCTTCATCTTCGCTTCTGCTGCTTTCTGACTCTTCCCGAATTTCACTCAATTCTTTGTTCGTTTGCACTGATGCCTAAATTTTTATAATTGATCTTTCTTAATCAATTTCTAAACTTACATGGACCATAGGCACAACTCTTCTCCGATCTTTCGCCAAATTTCGATTTGCATCCTCTAATTCGTTTAGTTCAATCTAAAAATTGATTTTCTTTTTCCAAAATACACAAATTCTATCTAACGTTGAGACGATTGATCTCAGAAATTGCATCTCTGAGTGCCTTTTCCGTTTCTGAATCAGGTATGTTTCTTTGCTCTTTCCGTTGTTTTCCTGGTGACTTCTCGATGTTCGGTTCTTCGTTGATTTTGCTCAGGAGCAATTCCTTGTAGGTTTCTATGGCAGCGTCTCTTTGTGCTAGCTGCTCCTAAAATTCACATTGCATTATTACAGTATTTTTCCTTACAATCATGAAAAAATCCTATTTTTAAATTAAACTACTCTTCATACTTTGTAACCCCTCAACGCGACCTCTGCAGCATCCTTCATCTGAGCGATTCTCATTTCGAATTGTCGCGAATTGTCCCGCACAATCGTCTTCACAATCACCCTTTCCCTTTGTATTGCTGAATTTCAATTGATTTGTCATCAAAAAATATCTTGATCCTTGTACATTCATCACTAGTCTCGCTCTGTACGTCCATTTCGTAGTCGCTTTCTTGTGGTTCCATTTTCTCGGATTTGATAAATTCATTTTTCACATTCGGCTTTTCCTCTTCTTCTAAATCAACACTCCAATTCTTCAGGCCCTCGATGAGAACTGCTTTTTCCTCGTTCCATTTCTTCAGCTCTTCCAGCTCGTCTCTCAAATCAGTTAGCTGTTGTTCTTTCGATTTTACCTAGATTTTTTCTTAATTTTAATTTTTAGAGATTTTTTTACCATTTTCTCCAGATTATTGCACCTAGCACTCATCAGAGAGGCATTTTGCATAGCATTTTGGAGACGAGTCTGCAATTGATGCACTTCTCCATGTGCAATCAGGTCCTTCGCATCATGCTCAATCTGTCGTCTCCTTTCCTCATTCCTTGATTTTTCTTCAATTTCTTCGATTATCTTCGACTTTTTCTCCAATTCGATTTCTTTCTGTCGAGCTTCGATGATTTTCTTCTTGAACGCTTCGACTTGTTGCAATGTGACTCTGCCGAGTTGTTGTGTTCGAAGGGCCTAAAACTTCTCTTTATAGATTTTATGCAAATTTTCCTTGACCTGTTTTAAATGTTAAAGTTTTCTTTCAATATATGAAATACACATCAAAACTATTTTACCGTATTCTCTGTCTGAAGAATATGAATCGCCGAAAATAATCTCTTCTGAGTTTGTCTGCTCTGTTGCTTTGCTGTCATCTTGTCTTTCTCTGCATCTTTCTTGCTCCTCTTCTCCTTCCTCTGCACTGCCAAATTCTCCTGCAGTTCTCTGATCGTATCCAACAGTCTGCTTTCAATTGCTCCTAAATTTACTCTTATTCTGTGAAGATCAGCTTTCTCCTACCCATAACGCTCTTCAAATCACTTTCATTTTCGATGTCTTCAATGAACTTCTTCAACTCTTCATTTTCCGATTGCAGAATTTCTACCTCTTTGCTCCAGAACTCGTTTTGATCGATTAGGACTTCGTTGATTTTCTGTACAATTTTCTTATTTTTCAAAGAAAAAATCTCCTACCTTGAGCATTTTCTCTTTGGCAACCCATTCAGCTGTTTTCTCTTCTAACTTATCGCTCAACTCAATATTCTGTCTGCTTGCAATTTCCTCGCCAATTGTCATTTCAATTCCAGAGTCACTAGCCACAATATTTTTATATTTAGCTAGCAAATCTTCATATTTTGTCAGAGGCACGGAGTTTATCACAGAAGTTTGAAGCCTGGCCAGGTCAATGAGTGACATGTCCTAAATTCTATCCTCGATATTGAAAAAATACCATAATCCTACCAATTGATACTGTAATCGAGCAAGTTGCTTTCCGCTTTGCATTTTGATGTGGTTCTTCGCTTCAATTGCTTTCTTTCCCATTGCATCCATCCTTTCACATTTCTTCTGCAACAAAGCGGCTTTTCGGGATAATCTAAAGTTGTATTGATTTTTCAAGATGTTGACTTTACTCTACCGTATTCTCTGAACTCTTTCACTGATGAATTTCCTCGTCACTTCGGCCATTCGTCTTTCAAGTTCAGTGCCTCCAATTCGGATCGAATCCACTAGTCTCTGCAATTTTCTTTCATTTTTATCACTCTTTCTAAATTTTCAAACTTTGACTTCCGAATCTTCAATCTTCTGCATTTCGTCCAGCATTTTCTCCGGCATTTCGATCTTCAACTTTTCCAATGAGTTAATTTGTTCGTAGGCCATCTGAAATCAAAATTAAACTTCCTTCGAACCTTAAGACAGTGTCTTTGAGAAGTTCAACCAGGCGGTGACCAGTGGCAAAAGCTTCGTTTTTCGAAGTTTTTTTTTTAGCGATTTCTGACTAGATTCTATTATCCATCTCCGGCGAAAATAGGCTAAAATCAAAAATTGCAGAAAAGTTGTAAAGATTAGAATTTCAGCACACAAGAGGTGAATGCCACGATTTGTCCTAAAACTTGCTCATTGCCGAAACTTTTCTCCGCTTGTTTGTCCTATTTTGGGAAGCAACTGATCATTTTCATCGAGAAATTCGCAAGAGGTTATCCAAAATGGCGCACGGACTAGCGCAGTTTCAATGAGCTGAGAACTTAGAAAACTTACGACAACCCGTGCGCACTCACCGTTCATTCATTGAGTTCTAATTTTTGCAATTTTTCTGGAATTTTTGATTTTAGTCTATTTTCGCTGGAGATAGATGAGAATATAATCAGAAAGTGCTAAAGATCTCGAAAAAACGCGATTTTCGCCACTGGGCCCGCCCCTCTCTATAGAGAGCCGATTCTCTTAGACCGTCTTAGAAATTTCCCACTTTCAGTTCAGTTTTCATCTCATCGAATTTTTTCTTCGATTCATTCTCGACTCTTCCCATTTCATTCAGCTGCTTGTCTTTCGCCGTTAGTTCCTAAAGAAAATCAATGTCTTTCTACAGTAATCAAACTTGTCTTACTTCTAGAAGGCTCATGATTTCCGAATAGAGACTTGCGATGAGCAGGGACTGTTCTGCTACAGTGCCATAGACAGCCACTTGCTTTTTCCTCTTTTGGATTCCCTTTTCACTCTGCTTCTCTTCTATTTCCACGGCCTCTTCTTCTTCTTCTTCTTCGATTATCGTCTTCTTCTGCTCATCGACAATTTTCGTTGTTCGATCGGTTTTCTTCGTTTCGGATGTGATTTGCTCTTTTCGCTCTTCATCAGTGATCTTCTCTGCCTTGTGAACTCCTTGATTCACTCCAAATTCGGCATATCTGCCCAGCTCGACTTGCAACATCGTGCAGTGGTTCGTCAGCTTCGCGATTTGCTTGTCTCGGAATTTCAGCTGTGTTTCCAGTCGATTGATTTCCGACCGAGCATCGCCGAATTTCCTCTGCAATTCTCTCATTTTTATTGATTTATCGATTTTTCCAACCTCTTTCAAATTCTCCAATTCCGCAGCCAGTTCAGCGTGCAGATTCTCCTTTTCTTCGAGCGTCTCTTCCAATTTTTGCGCTTCTTTTTGCTTTTGATCCATCTAATAGTAAATTTCATTGATTTTCACACATATCTTTTTGAAAATAACACAAAATTTGCAACTTTATAACTTGAAGAAGAAATATATATCTTTCGTTCCGACTTCTGCAAGTTGTAAAATTTGGATTTTTTAATTACCGCATCTCTCAATTGTTGCGCGTTGTGTTCGAGTTGGAGAATCCTCATTTGCAGCTGAACGGTCGGATCTGAAGAAGAGGCGCCTTGTGAAGACGCTGCCATAGCCTCGCCAAACAGAGTTCGGGCAGTTCTGACAAAAAGACGATTTTTGAAATTCATAGAATTTTCATTTACTTGGTAGCTTTGACCAATTCGTCCTTGAGCTTCTCGAGTTCCGCCTCTTTTTCGGCACTTCTATCCTCTCTGATCATTGCTTGCAGAGCGACTACTTCTGTCTAAATTGCATCAATCAGAACAAAAAAGTCGAAATTCTGCCCGAATCTACGAAACCCGAGGAACCTCCCAGCGGGAAGAAGATTCCTATAGGAAGTTTTCGGAGGTTCCGAGGGTTTAACGAACCCGGGGGCACAGGATTTTCAAAGTTTTTTTTTTTTTTTTTTTTTGAAAATATGAATTTAAATCTATGAAATTCTGATGATAAATCTTCCACTTACATTCGCGCTTGTCAATTCATTCTGCAGCTCCCTAATTTCAACCATTTGATTATCGATGAGTTTCTGTAAAAATCACCACACCTATTTTCGAATTGGCTGTTTTTCCCCCAACCTGCATTCTGTTAGTGGAGTCAGCCTGTCTGTTCGCCGCTTCTCCTTCGTTTGCCTCGTAGCTCTGAATCGCGGCGGTCAGTTTATCGTTTTCCTCCGTCAATTCGCGCAGCATGTCTTTGGCGTCATCATAGCTTTTCAATAATTCCGCATATCTAAATTTTTCATTAGATAGCTTACTGTACTTACTATGTAATTTCATAGTTACTTGTAAAATTCTCATTTATCTTTAACCTCTATCCCCCTGTGTTAGCTAGCATATCGTCATGCTATTGTTTTAAATTGCCTTACTTGTGAGCGCTGTTTTCTATCAATTGCGTAGCCTCTTCCAACGCGTCGGAAACTCGACTGACTTCACTTCTGAGCTCGTCATTTTGCGTGACGACAACCTATCTTTTCTTCTTTGATTTCTCCAAAAAGAAAATTCATTTTACCTGCATCTGCTTGCTCAGCGCGATTGCCTGTTCATTTCGAATTCGCAATTTCCTCGTCTCCCATTCACTCGATTGGTCTTCCGTTTTCGAAGAGAGCCTTCTATTCAACTGACGAATTGCATCTTCTAGTTGGACTCTCTAAAACCTTCATTTTTGAAATTTTGGTCTTTTTTTTTATTTATCTCACGTGTTCTGCCAACGAGTCCCTTTCTCTTGTAAGCATTTCAACTCTGGCTGCTAGACTTTCGAATCTAAAACCCACTAATTTGATTGATTTTTATTCAGAAGCGAGACTCCATGTCCGGTTTTAGTGTAGAATAAACGATGATGATCAATATTGGTATCACTAGTCTTGTCAAGAATCGCACTTCATCGTTTTTTTTCGTTCAATCTTACCGATCCCTTTGATCTGCCATTTCCCTGTCTCGGTCCCTCGTGGCCTGTTGCAGTTGTCTGTTTTCCTCCTTCAAACTGTCGATCTGCGCTCTAAATGCCTCACTGCTGCCTCCCGCATCTGCTCTCGTGGTTATTCTTTCTCGTAATTCATCCAACTCTTCCTAAAATACATATTAATTTGTTGTTTTCTTCAACTCGGATGATATTTATTTCGAATTGTATTCAATCTGCTTTCTAATGTTATCCCTCACATCATATAGCTAAAGATTATGATGATGGATCTTGTAAGTGCGAGATCACACGCCTGAGTTTTCTTTGGATCAATAGTTTCTACCTTCAATATCTGTCTCTGCTCTTCCCAGGCCTCCTCCTTCTCAGCGCGTTCGATCGCCTCCTTTTCCGCGATTCGTTTCTGCTCGTCTGCAGCGGTGAAGTAGAAGTTCATCAGATATCTCAAATTTATTGATTTTCTAGAAAGTAAAATAAGACTGCTTACTTAGTGGCCTCATGGATGAGTTGAATGTCAGCTGGCGATTCAGCCCCTTCCAAATCGTACTGAAATTAAAACTTTCAACTGAACTAAGGGATTTTGCATTTTTTAGTTTTTTTTTACATTTTCATTTGGCTTCTTCAATTTTTAAATTTACAATCTACAAAAACTTAGGCTAATTTTTAACTTTCTGACTTACTTCTGACAATTTCTGGTACCAATGATGGATATTGTCCGGTTCTGCCGATGCATCACTTTGCACGAAAGCCTGCAGAGCAGCCAGATTCAGGGGCTGTTGCGTTTGGCTCATTTATGCTAATTTCTAGATGAAATAATCTAGATCTCCATGGTGTAACGGACCGATTTCACTTCAGCTTTTGATTCGTTTCCCATTTCGTTTACATGGCAACGCAATCCATTTCTTCCCAATTCCCTGGTTTCATCTACCGAATGTGGCGCATTTTCTCGCTTCTCTCCTCCCTCCCCCTTCACAGTTCTCTCTATTCTTCGACTTTCATTTTAGCGCCTATTTTCTACGTTCGATTTTCAAAATATTTTCGTCGATATATTTGATCGAATTTTGTCTATTTTTTCAGTTTTGAAGGTTTGTCAAGTTCACTGATCACAGATTTGGAAATTCACTACTTTCGAAGTAAGATTGTGCTGTTATAATAAAAGAAACTGAGTTTTTAAAATTGATGATCAGTGAATTAGGCGAATTTTCCGATAAACTTGATTTTTGTTGGAATTGTCGATTTTTACAGAAGATGGCTCAAGCAGACGACAGCGCTGTGGAGGAACGACTCATCAACGAGGAGTACAAGATCTGGAAGAAGAACACACCCTTCCTCTATGACATGGTCATGACGCACGCGTTGGAGTGGCCTAGTCTGACTGTGCAGTGGCTGCCAGACACTCAGAAAGTAAAAATTATCACTTTTATCTGGAATGATATGGGAATTCTATGCATCATCAATTTTAAATATATTTGCTAATTTTCGAAACCTTTTGAAATGTCATTTTGATAGCCCCTGTATGAATTGCCAGTTCACAATTTGCAAAATTCATCAGTTCTTTTCTTTTCCCTACACGCCCTAGCCCTAAGATCTGGTGAATTTTACAAATTGTGGCCATAGTGAGTCATACAAGGAGCCCATTTTGATGGAATTATATAACATCTGAATTTCAGGTGGAAGGAGCCGATTACGTGAAGCACCGTCTGATTCTGGGCACGCACACATCGGACGAGCAGAATCACCTGCTCATCTCCAAACTCCTTCTGCCCACTGACGATGCACAGTTCGACTCGTCTAAATACGACACGGAGAGAGGAGGTCAGTCATTTCTTGGAAATAAAAGCGTCGTAATCGATAATAAGCAAAATTCTGCCTTTGAGGGTTCATGAGTTCGTTCGCTTTTACTCATTATTCTTCAAGATTGGAAAATTATGTCTTTGATTCGAAAGATTCGAATTTATCCTTCGATTTCGTTAAATCATTTTTATTTTTATAGAATTCGGCGGTTTCGGAGCGATCACCGGGAAAATCGACTGCGAGATCAAGATCAACCACGATGGCGAGGTGAACAGGGCGCGCTACATGCCGCAGAACCCCGTCATCATCGCCACCAAGTCGCCCAGCTCCGATGTAAATCAAGAATGCTCGTTTTTATCTATTATTTGATTATTGATTTGCAGGTGTTTGTGTTCGACTACACGAAGCATTCCTCCGTGCCGAAAGATAGTCTTTGCAAGCCGCAGCTCAGACTCAAGGGCCACACCAAAGAGGGCTATGGACTCTCCTGGAACAACAACAAGGAGGGACACATTCTGTCGGCCTCTGATGACCAGACTGTAAGATTTTGACTTTTCTGGCTAAAAATGCAAATTTCGTAGTAAAAATAATCTTGATAGAGTGAAAACCATGAACTTGCCAAAATGCGTTAAAATTTCAGGTGTGCTTCTGGGACATTCGGGGCAATGAATCTGGCAAAGGGACGATGGAGGCTAAGACTGTCTTCAAGGCCCACACTGCGGTATAATTTTGCATAATTCTTTCAGAAAGTCCATAGGTAATTTTGCAGGTGGTTGAAGATGTGGCCTGGCACATTCTGCATCAGGAAGTGTTCGGCTCGGTTGGCGACGACCACAAACTGATCATCTGGGACGCGAGGAACTCGAGTCCCGCACATCAGGTCGACGCGCACACCGCGGAGGTCAACTGTCTGGCGTTCAACCCCTATTCCGAGTACATTCTCGCCACCGGAAGTGCTGATAAGGTATGTGTTGTTATATTCTGGACATTTAATTTAATTGAAAAACCCGTTTTCCTATCAATCACCTCTATAGTTAGTTTTAAATTGGTTACAAGATATTTTTCGAGTAAAATATTTCAAAATACTGATGTTTCTAAAGCATTGGATTATAGAAAATTCGTTATGTTTAGACTGTCGCTCTGTGGGACCTCCGCAATTTGCGCTTGAAACTCCACTCGTTCGAGTCGCACAAGGATGAAATCTTCCAGGTTCCTACTTTTCCTATTCTTCAAAAAGTAAAGCGATTTTCCAGGTGCAATGGTCTCCTCACAACGAAACGATTCTGGCAAGCTCTGGCACAGATCGTCGTCTGCATGTGTGGGATCTGAGCAAGATCGGAGAGGAGCAGAGTGCCGAGGACGCCGAGGACGGACCTCCAGAACTGCTCTTCATCCACGGAGGACACACGGCGAAAATCAGTGATTTCTCCTGGAACCCGAACGAGCCCTGGGTGGTGTGCAGCGTGTCGGAGGATAATGTCATGCAGGTTGGATTTTTAAAAAGATTTATTCAACTCGTAAAAAAGTTTTTGATTTTGTTTATCTATCAAAAAATCATCTTAACATCGATTTTCATAAACTTATCAAAACCATTTTGTAACAAATCTTGATAACATTTATGAAAATTCAAACAAATCGACTTATTTTATTTATGCTAATTATTCTCATTTATAGATCTGGCAAATGGCAGATAACATCTACAACGAGGGCGATGAGGAGACATCTGCGGCGAGTCTCGAATAAATTCCTGATTTTCCTTGATTTGTTCAAGAACAACCACATTTCTCCCTCTTCACATGATCTTCAACCAAAACGCGTTCGTTTCTTCATGCGGATTAATCAGTTGTCGTCCCTGTTGATTTAATCCTTTTAACGGCTAAATATTCATTTTTTGTTTCATTTAAATTTGCCTAACTTATTCTTTTTGATTTGAATTGGATCTTTTCATGTTCATCTACCCACTTTTGTGTTATTCAATAAAATATTGATGGAAGAAGATTTTCAGAATGAAATTGGAAATGTTCTTGGAACATTTAGATACTTTAAGAATGAAATTTTCAATTTTAGTTTTTTATTCAGAAATGTTGCGAAGACTGGTTTCGGTTGGAAAAGGACGAGTTTGGCATAGAAGCCTTGCCTCCAACAAGCAGAAGCAGCAAGTAAGTACTCCTGTCATTGGAGTGGGAGAGGAACTGCCAAAAGTCGATCCGCTCTCCATTTCGACTGAAGGTGAACCCGTCCGACAAATTGATACTAGGTAAGAAACATTCGCCATTGGGATGTGTTAAGTAGTTTGTTTTTTCCAATCAGCATTTCTTTTCTTCAAAATCTATTACTTTTCCAAGAATTCCAAGCAGTGGGTAAAAGAGTAGTCAGCATGCCGAGTCTTATTGCAAAAAGATGCCTTTCTCCGCCCTTACTACATTTCGTAATAGTGCGTTTTATTATCATCATTTCTGCAGACTGCGACCCAGACATCGAATTCTCATTGAAGGCGGAATTCCCCCGGTGGAGTTCGAATGGGAGAAGAAGCGAACGGCCAGGCGACAGAGATTCGGCCAGTTCGGGCTCGCGAGTGGGGTTAATCTGGAAGAATTGTGGCCTACTGTCGAGGTAAAATTCAAATTTGACTTATTTTTATAAAATCAATTTTTTTTAAATTCGAACTTTTAAGTAAAATTTGATTTTCAGGAAATCGAGGAGGAAGAGGCCATTGGAATGTACAGAGAATTGCAAGCCGTACTGCAGGAGCACAAACAGTTGGTCGCTGAGAGGAAAAAGGCTGAGGCTGCAAGGTGGGAATTTTCTTAGAAATATTATCTTTGAACTTTTCAAATACCCTGATTCTTATGAGGAATTTCTAGAGACAAGGAAATCCAGGCGAACATCAAGAAATATCCCGCAATGCTGAAGAAATACGAGGCCTCACAAATCAAAGCGGAAAAGGAGAAGGACGAAAAGGAACTAACGCTGGAAAGGAGGATCAGGGAAATCCACGAATATTTCGGCTATTGGCTCGACCCAAAAGATCCTCGATTCGGGGTCATGCTGCAGCAAAAAGAGGCCGAGGAGAAGAAGGTCGGATTTTTTGCCATGATCATCTAAAATTTTAATTTACCATTCTGAAATAGCTTATTTGGAAATGACGCAAGATAAGAATACATAGTTAGATATAAATCGACGATTAATGTAAAGAGGATGAGTTTGGAAGTGAAGATACTTTAAGATTTTCCATCTTTTCAAGTTGTCTTTGAAATGGACTAAAAATTTGGAACACTCATAAATAATTCTGTAGAAAATCAAAAGAAATATAATTTCAGGCCGAGAAAATGGCGAAACGAGCCGAAAAGGAAAAGAAGAAATTCGCAGACATCGTTTGATGATTCTTCGAGAGCTAGACAATTTTGTTGTAGAGTTACTAGGCTATTTGTTATTTCACGATTTTTATTGTTTGGAAATGAAATACATTTTCAATTTTTTATCGGAAGAATTGCATCGATTTGGTCAATGCCCAAATTTCGACTATCTTTTCCGTTGCAATATTTTTCTAATTTTTATTTTTACACGAATTACAGGAACATCCAAATCATGACTCAATCGGTCGTGGAGTATTTCGGATGGACGAGGAATGGATCGTGTGGATACTGCAAAGGAAAAAGGCCGGCTGGGAAAGTGAATTTGGGTAAGAATTCAAAAGCTTCAAAATTAGATCGATTTGGAAATACATGATGACGACATAAAATAGTATAGACAGGAGTAGAAAATATTCGCTTTTCCCAGTGATATTTCGTCGTCTTGTTGTCTGGTATCTTCCAAGCTCACAAAAGAAGCGCTTGAGAGAAGGGTTATTAATTCGAGTATTGTTCTCAAAATTTAGGACATTGCTGCCACAAAATATCATTTTAGCTTCTTTGAAGCATTATATTATTGATTGGAGAGAGTCGATACTCATGCAGCGATTAAAAATCGAATTTGGAGCATAATTATTTTTGAATATCGACGTTCTCTTCAGTCAATAATATTCACAATCAGAAAACTGATTCAGAAGGAAATGAATCGAACAGCCAGCAAAATGCTGCCATTCCTGCTGGGTGCGAAAGCGAAGAGGAATCGTTTGAAGACGAGAGCGGTCACAGCGTCTCGCTCGGTCAGTTTATTTGACTCTTCAATAGGGTTAGATTTGCTCTGCAGGCGCGTGGGCCCATAACCTCAAAGACACTGATTTCATGACTCTTCTCGAGATCGGTTGGAGCACGTAGGCTTGTTCTTTTGAATGTGTTGAAAGATCCTTCGTATTTGTCACTCATTTTTAAATACACTAAATTTTTGGCAACTCAGAAAAGACATTCCAAGAGTAAATAATATTGAAAACGTGGAGAGCAAGTGGTCCTACCTACCTAGTCCTAGCTTTTGATAAGTATATTGGAGTATCTTTCTGAATGAGCCAATTTTTCGTTAATTTTTGAATAGTCAATGATAAATATAAAGGACTCATAAATTCATTTCTTGCGCGCTTCCAAACACGACCCTTCTCTCAAATGCCTTGATCTCTTTCCCCCAAAAAATAAGAATTTTCTCTATTTGAAGGTGTCTGGGCGCATTCTCTCTCCTGTGAAGAGTACCAAGCATTCTGCGATCGGGGCTGGAGAAGGTTCGTGCTGTTTTGGAAACGAACAAGAAATAGAACTTCTAAAATAATAATAGCTGAATTTTCAGATCGGGAAAATACCTCTACAAGCCGAAACTCGATGAGACGTGCTGCCCGCAATATACGATTCGGTAAATTTAATAGAATTTTTGAAACTTATCGAATGTTGGAAATTTCAGACTCGACACGACAAAATTCTATCTGTCTCGGAGTCAGAAGAGTGCGCTCAAGAAGATGAACGCGTTTTTGAAGGAGGGAAAGAAGCCGAGGTGTGGTGTCAAAGAGGAGGTTCCTGTAGAGGTAATTTATTTTTTAAAATCTATCCTTCCTTAGTCAAATTGAAGTCTTCTCGCGTCATATTGCTTACCATTTTTAACTGCCAAATTTTTCAAATATTAAAGTCATTTTTAAGACTAAAAAAGATAAAGATGTCGCAATGGCCTCTCAGACTCTGAATACGGCAAAGAGCTCTTCGCCAATTTCTGGAGACGCGGTTGAACATAAGAAAAGAGCAGATGTGGACAGACCTGTTCGGAGGAAGAAGGAAATTAGGAGGGAGAGATTCGAGCAGAAATGCAGAGACAGGGGAATCGACATTGAAGAGGCAAAAAGGAAGAGGCAGGAAAAAGTGGGAATTCCAAGTTTTCCTATCTTTTTGAAAATTCATAAAGTTTTCACTTTATTAATGACATTTTATCAATATATGCATAAGTTCTTCATCAGAATGTATAAATGAAAAACAAATTTGAAATGAAAAGATAAGCAATGTTCAGGAAAATGCAAAGAGACGCACCATAGAATCGTTTATTCTGGACTGGGATGAAAGTTGGAAGCACAAACTCGAAGTCCGACTCGTTTCGACCCAATCGCAAGAATTTGCAGAGAGGGAAACGGAGTCATTCCAGCTCTACAGCAAATACCAAATGATTGTAATCTTTTTTCTTCATTTTCTTTGAAAAATTAAATTTTTTATTCAGATTCACAACGATGAAGAGAAGATGATGGGGAGTTACAAGAGATTCCTGGTCGATTCCCCGTTGAAAGCAACGAATTCAGACAGGAACTGGGAAGAATCTACAGCGTGAGTCTTTATTATTTATTTTTATCTCCAGTCTCCAATTTCAAACCTGAAAAGTCCAGAATCAAATTACAAATTTCTTAATGGCATTATTTTGAAGTTCTTTAAAGGGTCTGTTTAACAGACTGACCTTTCTGTCGGACAGAATATTTGATACAGAAGCTTTTTGTTGAACTGGCTTTATCAGCAACCTGGAAGAGTATTTGCATATATAGTTGCATCTGAAGTAGTAAAGGAAAAAACCTTTCCCCTAACACTTACTACTGTTTCTCATGTAACGATACTATGATGCAACTACATTTCCAAATTATCGGTTTGATAATAATAATATTATGTTTCAGATTACCAGTGGGTGCCTACCATCTGTGGTATCTGTTGGACGACAAGCTGATTGCGGTTGGAGTGGTGGATCTGCTCACCAAATGCCTCTCTGCCAAGTACTTCTTCTACGACCCGGATTACAACTTTCTCAGTCTGGGAACTTATTCTGCGCTAAGGTTAGATTTATAAATTTTGCAGATATTTGCTGCAGATTTGCGAAATTCACTAATTCTTAACTTTGCACGCTTATCGAACGTTTTTTTCTTAAACTTATGAATGATCTTACAATTTGAGTTTTCAGAGAAATCCACCTGACTCGTCAAATCTGTGCCAAATTCCCTCAATTCAAGTACTACTACATGGGCTACTACATTCAGAGCTGTCCGAAGATGCGCTACAAAGGGACATACAGACCGAGTGAGCTGCTCTGTGACAGGACTTGGCAATGGGTATTATATGAGAACTTCACTTTTTCAACAAGTAACTAATTTCAGGTACCTCTGTCTGAGTGCGAAAAGCTGTTTCCAGCCTCGAATTACACGAACGGCTTCACGGCGTTTCGACCTGATCTGCCAACTCCTCCTGAAGCAAATTATCACCATCAAGCCATTTACTGTCATCGAACAGTCAGTTTTTCATTTCTCTATTCCAGAAATTTCATTTTTTTGAATGACTAGACAAAATTTGATTTTGGTGAATAGATTTGTAGAAATTTTGCAAACTTATGATTTCGATTTTACACTTTTTAAGGTTCATTTGATTGTGAAATCTTTCAAAATCACTCTTTGTCTAGTCATTGATAACTTTTGAGGTATGTCGATTCGCCGACTGCGCCCGAGTTATTCCCCACTTCCGTCCTCCGTCGGAAAATTTCATTAAGAAGCTGAAAAACCTGGTCCACTTTCTGGGCAAAGACCTCTCGGAAGTGGCCATTTTCTTCCAGGAACTCAACAACTTATGAGACCTTCATTTTCCCCAAATTTCTATATTTTTCTTACCAAATCCGGGTGATATGAGATTGAATAATTAGCGTGTTTTTGAGTGATGTTATCATAGTCTTCTTTGATTGAAACGTGGATGTCATAACTGCCTTTGCTTTTGGATTTGGAGAAACTCAACATGAAAAGCGAGTTTAAATAAATTAGAATATGCTTTAAAATTAGAATTTAAGATTCAGGATCATTCTAAGGTTGTTTTAGAGATAGGATTTTGAAGGGTAGCATATGTTTGACA
Organism: Diploscapter coronatus; assembly: GCA_964036155.1. NCBI lineage: Eukaryota > Metazoa > Nematoda > Chromadorea > Rhabditida > Rhabditidae > Diploscapter > Diploscapter coronatus. The sequence continues at coordinate 39,681,489 of OZ038422.1, read as the reverse complement.
TAAGATCTCGAGAATTAACATACGTTCAAAAATTGGATTTCTAAAATTAGCATACATAGGTTTGAAAGATGAGGTTTCGAAAATTAGCATACGTTTTAAGGCTTAGTTTGTGAAAGATTAAATTGGTCGTTACTTTGATATAAAGTCATTACCCCCTCAAGTTCTCGTGAAAGATGGCTGAATCAGAAGAAGCAGGCGAAGGAGAAGCGCAACAACCAGTCAATCAACCACAGCGAGGAAGCGAAAGTGTTCAAGGGAATGGACAGGGCAATGAAGAGGCGGTGAGGACAGGGACGGGCAACGAGCAGCAGCAGCCACAGGAACTCGCTGCAGGAATGGGGGTGTTCATCAAGTCAATTGATCCGAAGCATGCAGGTATCATATTCATAAGGGCGCGTTTATACTTGGCTCGCGAAAGCTCACGAACACATAAGAGCGTGGCAAACGAGCGGTGTATAAACGCGCCCTAAACGATTAGTCTTCTGGACTAAATTTAATAACTTAATTTTGATGCTGAGACTCATGAAACATTTTGATCCAATGTTCGAAGATTACTCTTATTTTAAAGAAACTTAATTTGATTACAGAACGATTGCACGAAAATAACCATCTGCCATGGGACATCGCTTCACATCCTCATGTAAGAGCATTCAACGAAATTGAAGATTGCAAGGCATCATGACACGAGACATTAGAAATAGGGAGAAGATACATTGTCCTGCTCTTCACATCTTCTTGTTCATATCTTGGAACTAAATAAAAATCAGGAAATGAATAACTTCTGAATTTCAGCTGATCAACCACATCGGCATCATCAAGAGCATCGACGACGTGACGCACTCGGCCGTTGTCGTTTTCTACGCCTGGGCCACTTATCTCGACAAGAGAAAGAAGATCGTAAGTCTAGCAAATTAGCATAGAAGTGAACAAATCTTTCGTTTTTGAAATCTTCTAAATCGCTCATTTCTCCACAATCTTCTAGAAATCAATAAGTGAATCTGCACAAAAACCATAAATGAGCATTTTCTCTTTGAAAATTTTGGAATCAGCATTATAACGTTTTTTTCGAGAAAACAATAGATTTATATATTTTCAGATGGTAGTGGACAACATCTGGCATCTGGACCTGCTCGTGCCCTGCAACCACGTGCACTTCATTGTCGGCGATCGAGCCATCATCGAGTCGAATTCGGCTAACCAATTTTCGGTAGGACACTTTTTCTGCCTTCTAGTTTTTGCATGGTTGAAATTCAGCTCTTGGTTGTGACGATCAAAGAAATCAACGAGATCGAAGGATCCCACGAGCCGAGCTACGTCTTGCTGCCCACTTCGGGCTCCCTGCCTTCTGGAAATCCGTTCACTTGGATTGCGAGTCGGAAGCCGGGAGAAGTCATGATACCTATTTATAGTGGTGAGCTCAGTTTTTTTTGTAAAATTTGCCATCTTTCAAGCCTTTCCTATGTTATTATTATTTTCGAGAATGAAACTTTGCAAGAAGACTGAAAATATAAATAATAGATGGAGAACGATTTATAGCAAAACACCCAGGGTTTCTATATAATTTTTGATATGAATCGCCCACATTATGGTACAAATTTCCTTCATCTTAAAAACGAATGTCATTCCCCTTCAATAATTTATATATGCAGGTCGCAATTACTGCATCATCTATCGCGATCGGAGCGAGGAGGCGCACAACTACCCGATGCGACTGATTCACGGCATCGTGGAAGAGGAAAGCGCGCTGTTGGAGGGCGTCCGCAAGTGGAGCAGCACCGGCCAGGCTGTCTACTTCCAGATGGTCGTCCAGAGATATCCGCATCAGGTTTGTTCTTCATTTTAAATACTATTATTTTTTTTGTTTCTAAAAACGTCATTTCATGAAAGATTACCCATTGTGTAAGATCTACTATCAGAGAAATGTGTCCGTTCCTTTCCAAAAATTCCTACTTCCGCCCGTTTTTTTTGGGTATTTCCGTTCCGTTACCGAAATTTTCAAAACTTATTTCCGAACACCCTGTCTATCAATCTTTCTTATTCTATTTCCGAAAAATGCTTTAAAAATTCCAATTTTATATTTTTCGTGTTTTTCCAGATCCTAACGGCGAACGATGAAATCGAGACGCCTATCGCTCGAGCGATTCGGGACGCGAATTGGCCTGCAGTGGTGACGCTGCTGGCGATGTGCGGCGAGCAGGAGCAGCCGACGGACGCTAGGGACAGAACCCTGCTGCACATTGCCGCTGAACGAGGCGATGTCACTGTCCTGGAGGGACTGCTATTGCTCATGCCCAGGGACATCAACAAACAGGTAGGGTGGTTCATAGAAAATCGACGTCTTGAAAGATTCTCCTACTTTGAAACTGAAATATCGTTGATATAGAAAAAGTAGTGAATTTAGCTTTTCAAAAAGCCGACTTAACCATTTGGATAAATGTCTAACTTTGGAGTAAGATATATTGAAGCTCATTCTTTCGAGTTAAATCGGCTGGGTATTTTCAGAACTCAGAAGGCGACACCTGTCTGCACATCGTCGCTCGCAATCAGAATGCTGCCTGCCTGGACAGACTCCTCAACGTTCCCATCGTTCAGTGTAATATTCAGGTAGAATGAAATGCGTTTTTTTTTAAATATTAATTCATTTGATAATGAAATAGTGCTTGATAAAGAAGAGGATTGAATGATTCTTTCATAATGCCAAAATACAATAGCAAATCTTCATCGTATATTCCTCATGTTTCATCAGAATCTGGAAGGCAATTCCCCGATGCACGTGGTGTGCGAGGCGCAAGAGACTCCGACGAAGCGGGCGATGCTCAGTCGACTGCTCACCAACAGCAAGGTCAATCCGTATCTGCTCAATGCCAGACAACAGGTCCGATTTCTGAAATTCGCATTCTTTCTCTCAAATTGCCAACCTGAGATTGTCACAATCTAGCAATATTGACATTTTCAGAAACAACATAGCTTTCATGTCGACTTTTCAGCCTTACAATATTCTGCTCTAATGACATTTTTTCAAGTTGATATTCTTTTCAAGGTTCTTACTTCAGACGCCTATGGAAATAGCGATCGTCAACGACTATGCGAAGACGGTCGAGTTGCTGGTGCAGTGTCGACCCATTCAGCTCAACCTCGAGCATTTCTTCAACCGCACTCCACTCCATCTGTCTGCGCTCTTCGCCAAAATTCGCATCGTCGATTTGCTGATTTCGGTGAGTTATTTTAATTGCAACTGAAAATTCCTATTTTAACTTGTGAAATAGAGTTCGACTTAACCTTTCCATAACTTCATAGGTTTCTACATGTTTTCTTCATTATGCGACTGTTCAAAATATTCCAACATTTTTGAAATGATTTTGATATTTTCCAGTTGAACGCGGACATCGCTCGAGTGGACATGGAGAATCGCACCGCGTTGCATCTGGCCGTCGTTGAATGGTTGGCATTTTTAAATTTAGCAAGATTTCATTGTTTCACCGATTTATTCCAGGGGCGGTTCTGCGGATGTCGATGTTTCCAGATTGGCCTGTGTTCACTCCCTGGTCAATGCGGGATGCCAGCTCAATTTGCCTGATAAATACGGTATATTTCAATTTATGCTCATTCATATCTTTTGTTATTTTTATTCAAGTTTTTATATGAAAATGGATATGTTCGACTCACTGCAATTGCCACTTTCTTTGTTGAGAAATAGTATGGATAAGAGAAGAAAAGAAGATGGTAACTACAAGGGGACCATATTTTCCAGGTTACACAGCGCTGCACTTGCTAGTGAACGCGTGCAATGCGCTGTCATCCTCGTGCCCCCCAGTCTCGCAACTCTACCCAGCCCTCTCCTCTCTCCGCTACACATCCACTCTCGATGACATGGTCAAGAAGCTCAAACCGCACTGGCAGCTCGCTGCAATCGCCTACATCATTTCGCGGGGAGGGGATATGTCGATTAGGTTCGATTTTAAAATTTATATTTTCTTTGAAAATGCAAATCTGTCCTATTTTTAATGTTTTTTTTCCAAAATTATGAATTTTCGTATTTCAGAGGTCGAAACGGTCTGACCCCCGTCGAAATATGCATCGACGAGAATATGCGACAGACGCTTCAAGTTCTGCAGACGCTCAGACCAAAGGTATCGTTGATTGGAGAGAAAAGTCCGATATTCATGCAATAATTAGAAATCGAATTTGGAAGTCGCGTAGAAGAGAAACGAAACGAATAGTGTAATAATTTTGAATATCGGCGCTCTCTCCAATCAATAATGTTATTTTCCACTTAATTTTTGAGATGAATAGGAGGAAAACGCTGAAGTGAATAAAATAATGGAAAAGTCTTTATGAAAATATCTTTTATTTCCCAATTATTTAGATGTTTTGCAGAGCTGTGTCTCGATGACGGTGAGGCAGTTCGATCGTAACATGGTGGCGCTGTGCACGTTCAACTGCCAGGACAACACGGCCGACGTGCAGCTCGTTCCCTGCGGGCATCGCGTCATCTGCCTCGACTGCGCACAAATCACTCCACTCAGGTGCATTTCCGATTTGTTTGTGTTTCATTTTCTATTTATTGTTGAAATGAGGGATACTGTAGCATGAAAGAATCTTCAACATAGGGACAATTCTGTCTAGAAGAAGTCAATAATTTTCAGAAGATGCCCGATGTGCTACCGGTCGATCACAATGGCCATCGACAAAGACGGTGATGAGCTGATTTTGGGCGGGAAGAAGAGGAAGGGCGATGACGGCGTCGAGATGAAGAGGGCTGCAGAGAAGGAGGCTAGGAGACAGGCTGAAATCGGTTGGAGAAAAGTTCATGTTTGAAAGGAGCGAGTGAAAGAATTCAGAGAAGCAGAACGAGATAAAGGCGCTGCGCGAGAAACTGGAGCAGTTGGAGATGGAGCTGAGCTGCTCGATCTGCATGGACAAGCGGCCCGACGTCATCTTCCAGTGCGGGCACACGGCCTGTGCGGGATGCACAAAACAGCTCAAAGTAGGCTAATTTGATCATTTTCTTAGTTCTATTTAACTAGCCGATTTTTCATTGTTAAAGACTATCAAATCATTTGATCAGTTTCCATAATGTGTTCGTCTTGCTCTCAAAATCTTTAATCCTTCTTTTTTTCAAAAAAATAGGACATGGCTGAGCCCCACTTACAAATTGTCCTGATGAAATGAGCAAAGAACCTTCAGAGAATGACCAACTTTCATCATTTTGCAATACTTGATTCATCCATTTGTTCACTTCTGTTCGTTCTTTCAGGTGTGTCATATCTGCAGGCAGGAGATCACCAGCAAGCAGACCATCTACTCCTAATCCACCCTTCCATTCAATGCAATTTTATTGTCCAAACATTCCGAGTCAATAAAGTGACGATTTTATTCTTCTTTCTTTGTTTTCGTGATTTGTATCACGAGTTGAAAACTCGTTTCATACCTTTCATTTGCAGTTGATTTATTTGCATTTGGTTTTTCTTTCAGAATTTGAGATATGTCCGAAGTTCCGTCGAACGCAAACGAGGGCTGTCCGGGAGTGGGCAGTGAACATGCCGGAAAGGCATCCGGATGTGCGGGATGCCCGAATCAGGTACGAATTCAGTCTCTAAAAATCTCAACCTTTATTTTCCTCATTACTATTTTCTGAAAAGCGTTTTCTTTTCACTGGAAAATTTCCGAGGATTTCAGAAATCCTGTGCTTCTGGCGAAAAACCCCCTCCCGATGTAGATATCCCGAAAATCCAAGATCGATTCAGACACATCAAGCATAAGGTAAACTTTAAAAATGAAAAAAGAATAACTTTTTTGTTCAAATCCAGATTTTGATTCTGTCCGGCAAGGGAGGTGTCGGTAAAAGCACGATGACTGCTAATTTGGCTAGGGCACTCGCTGCGGATCCGACTAAGCAGGTTCACTTTTATCGCTACTTTAAAATTAACGTTTTTCCTCGAAATTTGTTTTTTGTTTCCCAATTTTTATAACAATCCTTGCATTTCATCGCATCGTTTTCTGTTAAAAATCATGTTTTATGAGTATTCAGGTAGCGATTCTGGATATCGACATCTGCGGTCCGTCGCAGCCGCGCATGATGGGCGTGGAAGGCGAGCAGGTGCATCAGAGTGCCGACGGGTGGACGCCCGTCTCCGTCGCCGACAATCTCACTGTGATGAGCATCGCTTTTCTGCTTGGTATGACCAAATTATGCCGTTTTTAAATTTCATTCATTTTCTTTCTCGCTGAAAATTAGCAAGCTTTGAAGACTTTCTAAAGAAAATGAGATGAGATAAGTGATTTGTATTTGAACCGTTAATAAATGATGCAGGTTTTTATCTAATAAAAATCGTTAAATTTTCAGGCGACAAAAACGACGCAGTCATTTGGAGAGGCGCTCGCAAGAACGGAATGATCAAGCAATTCCTGAAGGATGTCGACTGGGGAGAGGTAAATAGAGAAAAGATTTATTTAAAAAAGATGATAAAATTGAATTTTTCAGGTGGATTACCTGCTGATCGACACCCCGCCAGGCACCTCGGACGAGCACATTTCCGTGGTGCAGTTCCTTCTGCAGGCAGGCCCGCTCGATGGCGCTCTCATCGTCAGCACCCCGCAGGAAATCTCGCTATTGGATGTCAGAAAGGAGGTAAGAGAAATTTGTCTTAGTTGTTTTGAATTTGAAGAGAAACATTTTCTTTTGTATCACTTATCCTTTTCTTCATTTGATATTGCTTTCTGACGATCGTCCTTCATATAGATCTGATTATGAATAAACATCCTCTATAAAAGTGAAATTGGTTGATTTTTTCCAGGTGAGTTTCTGCCGCAAAACGAAAGTGCCGATTCTCGGTGTGGTGGAGAACATGGCCAAGTTCGTTTGTCCCAGCTGCAGCCACACCACGCTGCTCTTCCCCAGCTCGACGGGCGGCGCAGAGACGATGTGCAAGGAGGGCGGACTCGATCTGCTCGCGCAATTGCCGCTGGAACCTGCGCTCGCTGAGGTTAGAAATTTTTATTTTTTCTTGTATTTGAAAATTCATAAATTTGAGGTTCAAGTAGTGTTGATAGTGAAGAAAACTGCATAAACTTTAGATAAAATCTAATTCATAGAATCGGCGGATGAAATTGTTGATGAAGAAAAATAATCCAACTTGACAAGAAAATTGAAATTTCAGGCCCTAGACAAAGGCGAAGACTTCTTCGAGAAGCATCCCGACTCCGCACTCGTCAAATCGTTCCTGTCTCTCGCTGACAAAATCAAGAACAATCTGGGAAAGCAGTAGCTTACATTTCGTTTCACAATTTGTGATATTTTTGATTTTTGAGTTTTAATTGTTTCAAAATAAAGTTTTATCTGTGTTTCAACTTGTCATTTGATCTTCATGAGTTCAATAACTCTGGACATCTTTTAATTTTTAGATCTTTTCTTTTCAAATTGAATTGGAATCAAATTCAGATGCTTCACCGAGTCGTCGTGACAGGAATCGGCGTGGTCAGCCCTTACGGAGCTGGATTCGACTTGCTGATGAAAGGCCTTTTCGAAGGACGAAGTGCACTACGGTATTCGAAGGAGTTGGGATTTGTGGTTAGTCTTTTCTTTTGAAAATCGAATTCCTTTCCTTTTCAAAATTGACAATTCACAATGTTTTTTCTCATCCGTATCATACTTTCAAAACTTTAACGTCAAAAAAGGAATAAACTTTTCACATTCCCCTTTTAGAAAATTTAGGTCGGCTCGATCCCTGACAGCGTTGATTTCTCCCGATGGACAGCCGGCCAGCAGCGCGAGATGTGTCGTGCCTCCCTGCTGTCCCTCCTCGCAGCAGAAGAAGCCATGTCCTCTGCAGATGGCATTGAAGACCACTCGTCGACTCTGGTCAACATCGGTGCCTGCATGGCTGATCTCGAGCATATTGGAGCCACTGCGGAACAAGTCAAGAAAGGGGAAATTAGGTTTGCTGTTTTTCCTCCTAATTTGATAAAGGCAACAATTTTGAAAATCTATTCAAATTTTCTGTTAAAACTAACCCATCCTTTTTCACTTTTCACTGTATGTAATTTTTTAAATCATTGAAAAATTTAGATTTTTCAAAAACTTCTTTCAGAAAAATCTCGCCATACTTTGTGCCGAGGATTCTGAACAATCTACCAGCCGGATATGTCGCTATGAAGTAAGTCATATTTTTTTATTTTTCAAAGAATATTGCTTTTTCAGATACAAAATGCTCGGAGGCGTGGAGAGCACGTCGACAGCCTGCGCTACTGGAGTTCATTGCATCGGTAGGGAGAATTTTTCGAAAAGAATTTTAAAAAAATGAAATTCAGGAAACGCATTTCGCGCAGTGCGACATGGCTATGCAAGACGAGCGCTGGCCGGGTCTGCAGAATCATGCGTCAACCCGATTTCGCTTGCCGGTTTTCATAGGTGACTTTAAGGAATTCCCAATAAAATCAATTTCATAAGGTTTCAATACAAACTCCGAGACAAGTCCACATTCACACATTCTGTGACAATTTTATCGGTCCTTGATTTGAATCTTCATAAATGCCTTGCAGAATGCGAGCTCTGGCCACTGGCGACAGTCCCCAAATCAGTCGTCCCTTCGACAACAAAAGAAGCGGGTTCGTTCTGAGTGAAGGTGTTGGGCTTCTTCTGATGGAGAGACTCGAAGATGCACAGAAACGAGGAGCAAATATACTTGCGGAAGTACTTGGATACGGTAACATTTTTAGAAAACTCGAAAATTCGAGTTAAATTTTCAGGCATTTCCTCAGACGCATACCACATTTCGAGTCCCGACCCTTCTGGAATCGGTGCGCAATTGTCTATGCAGCGGGCAATAGAAGATGCTAAACTGAAGTCGAAAGATGTGAGAATTTAGAATAAATAATTCGGAAAAATTGAAATTTACTTTTCTTACCTAAATGATATTCTCTCAAGAATTTTAATTTATTCCAAATTATTTTCTCCAAAAACGTTCTGAACATCTCATATTTCAGATAAACTACGTGAATGCGCACGCCACATCGACCCCAGCTGGGGACTCAGTCGAAGCCGACGCCATTCGAAATCGGTTCTCTGCAAATCAGCAGCGGCCAATTGCAGTGTCTTCAATCAAGGGACACATCGGCCACTTGCTGGGAGCAGCCGGGTCTGTCGAGACGATCGCCACGATCGGCTGCATTCGCGACAGGAAATTGCCCGCCAACCTGAATTTGGAACAGAGTGATGTGTGCATTTCCATTCTTATATAAGCTAGGCAAATCTAGGGAAGACATAAGTCAGAATGCCCTCGCGACCTATCTACCACCCATAAGAATTCCTTCACAATTCTGTAGCTCTAACCTGTACTTTTCGACAATTTTTACCAATTCATTGGCATTTTTCAAATTTTATAGAATATAAAATGACAATTTCTCATTCGATTTATAGATTTTTGAAATTTGCAGGTCGGTGAAAAGTTGAACCTCCTTACTCAAACAGTCGACTGGCCCGACAAAAGACGCGTTGCCATCGTGAATTCGTTCGGATTCGGAGCCACAAATGCCAGCCTCGTCGTGGGGGAAATTTGACAATGTTTATTTATTCGAATTTTTAAAAGAATTAAAAGAACTTTAATAAAGTTTCGAATTTTCTATTATTACCCCTTGTATATAATTTTCTCCAAAAGTCATTTTGAAATAAATCTATTCCATTAGAATAGTCAATTCGGGTGCGTAGAACAGTCCGTCTTCAAAAAAATTATAGTAAGCTCAGGAAAATTGGGAAAGTTTTAAAAAATTACGCGTACCTCTTTTCTAACTGTAAGTCAAAATGTTAGCATTATCGTAACTTGACGCGCATTTGCAGATTTTTTCACATCCCAACCAATAAATCGATATCACCACGTGAAAGAGCGGCATCGAATTGTACAGTAGGTACTGATAAATTGATTAAAAAACAGATAAAGCAAACAAAATTGCCGATAATCGAAAGGGTTATCGGCTATGGACATTCTTGAATCAAGACAAAGGGGTGGGGCTTGGCGGTCCTCACATTAGGATCAAATTTCGTGTCGATTATATATACTGCTCATCTAAATGAGATTGTAAGTTCAAATTTACACTTATTTAAACATTTTTCATTGATATTTCGAATGAAGAGGAACGAAGATTAATAGTGGCAAAACGATAAAATAAATTCAACAAATACTGAAAGGTGTTGAACTGAAATTAAATAGACTGATGTCATGCAAATGATAAAAGAAATGCTTATCACCAATCAGGTAGTGAAAAAGATATTGACTGAGAAGACAATACATAGGCTATTTCAATGAAACATCGAGAAAATAAGAAAAAATACACTAATATTGATGCTGCTGACGAGCAACATTATGTTTCGAATACGTTCAATAATTGTTTACAAGAAATCGATTGACTATTTCTGGTATATATTTTGAAATTTTACTTCGAAATTACTATAAAATAAATATTGGAGTTGGTTACAGAATTTTTGAAATGAAATATTTTAAAGAATAAATATTTCAACTACAATTATCCCTCATCACTTTTGGATGTCTTTGAGAGTTGTCTGTATCAAGTGCATTGAAGTTAAATGATTATTTCATGCTTTATTTAATAAAATTTATATATGAAATCTGGGATTTTTATAATCAAGCTTTATTTTATGTTACTTTTCCCACTTCTCGCCATTTATTTGTTTGTGGATCGTATTCCTCGATTGAATTATAAAAATTTTCACGTCTCCTTTTTTGAAATCTAAATTAACATATTTCGTGTAAAAATATGCAAAATCTCAGCTCACCCTCCGATTGCATACAATTTATCATTGGCAGCAACTAGAGAATAATCCTCTTGCATAATTCGTATCAGCGATTCGAGAAATTCGACTATCAACCGAAGCTGAGGGGTCGAAACACAGACAGGACTCTTTTAATAATATTCCATAACCATTCCTAAATATGTAATGATACATTATTTATCATACAGTATTAACGACTTCCATCCTCCCGTTATGTAAATCTTTCCATTTAGCGATGCAACTCCGAATGAACTTCGTTTTTCGGGAATCTCTCCAACTTCAATCCATTCCCGTTCATCGTCTGATAATCGATATATCTTTCTACTATCATAACCGTCAATAACTGAATATCCAATTACAATAATGAATATGTTATAATGTAACCGTATAAAATTCCATCGCATGTTATTATTCGAACATCACTGATTAAAAGAGGAAAAGCAGGCCCTGTTTGCCATTTTCCATCTATTAAAACCTGAATGAATTATTTTATGAACTCTCATTCGATCTTCTTACATCAACTCGATTCGTATTTCTCCATCTTTTAGGACCCTTTCCACCCAAATAATACAATTTGTCTTTGTAATAAGCCACAGATGCATCTCCACGCCATTCAGGAAGATCTGGTCCTGCAAAGAATGCAATAAAATTACACCAATATATTGACTTTTGTATGCTACCTTTCGTGATTCGTCGAGTATTCAAGTCAAATATTTTAAAAGATTTTTTATAAGATCTAATTGCGAAAATCTAAAATTTACAAAATTGGCAATGCCAAATAAAATAATCTGCCTTATCTTTTGTAGTTGCTACTTCGTATGGTTCTAAATATTTAGTAAATTTCGCAATCTGCTCAACAGAATTAGTATGCGAATCAAACAGACAAAGTCTTCCTTCTCTAACATCGTTCTTTTTATAAGGCACTAAATATTAAAATTAATTTTCGCTCGTACAAGAAATATTCTCCTACGATAGAATAAAGTTTTCCTCTCGAGCACGAGCGCTATCGGCAGATATCTCTTGATTATTTGCATTATTCGATTGTTGGTCCAGGCCAATTGTCCCAGGTCTTTGAATTCGGGATATTCGCAGATCAACAATATCATTTCGACTGGCAAATTGGCTAACATCTTTTTTTAAGAGATCTAAACAATAAAATGCAAATAGTAAAAGAGTATCGATTGAATGAGGAAGTTTGAAATTAATGATTTAGAAGCGAATGTAGCCCTGTTTAAATGGCATATCAAGCTGAGACTCAGAATATACAAATTGAAGCTAAAAATAAGTGAGAAAGAAAAGGAAAAATGACCATTCATGGAAGACGAGAATTGAGAACTGAATGAAGGGGATAAAGAATTTGACAAGTGGATCTTGGGGTCACTTACTCGGTACTTTCTGTATCTTTTCATGCACTATTCCTCACTTCATTGATTATGCAGATGATTTTGGAGGTGTGTCGTGATCACGTCAGAAAAAGCCTTTGGGTTAAAGTTGTCTTCACATTTATGATCGTAGTCTAGCAAGTCCAAATGACGTAGAATTGAACGAGATCTGGATTGGGGAAAAAAGTTCTGAACTTCATAAACTTATGTTATGCTGATCAGATTTGAAAGACTATTAAACAGGCATGACAGAAGTAGATGAAATGATGATGTCAGTCACTTTACCGGATGCTTAAGAACGCACAGATCTAGGGAGGACTTAAGATTGCTCTGCGACCTACCCGCCATAATCAGACTTGGGACTTTTTTGAAATTTGGCCATCGCAACCCAGCTCAATTTTCCCCCACCGCAACTGCACCGCACCGCCGAAAAGGGCCACCACACTGTACCGCAGTTGAGGTGGAAAAGTCCCAAGTCTGCGGGCCATAATACTTCCTTCACAATTGTATCCTTAACCAGAAGTTTCAAATTTTTTAGAAAACCCTACAATATGCACACCAATCGATAGAGTTCATCAAACTGAGCAACTTTTGTGAAGACACTGTTGAGAGCTGTCTATATTATGTGCATTGAAATTAAATTATTATTTCACATTTTATTCAATAAAATTTCTATATGAAATTTGAGATCATTATAATAAAGCTTTATTTTATGCTATTTCTCCGACTTCTCGCCATTCATTCGTTTGTGGATCGTATTCCTCGATTGAGTTACAGAAATTTTCACGTCTCCTTTCTTGAAATCTAAATTAACAAATATTTCGTGTAAAAATATGCTAAATCTCAGCTCACCCTCCGATTGCATACAATTTCCCGTTAGCGGCAATGAGTGAATGTTCATGTCTTGCATAATTCATATCAGTTATTTGAGAAATTCGACTGTCAACTGGAGCTGAGGGGTCGAAACATAGACAAGATTTTAATACAGCCCTCCAACTAAATATATAATGATGCATTATTTATTATACAAAATTAAACGACTTCTCTCCTCCAGTTATGTAGATTTTTCCATTTAACGATGCAGCTCCGAAATCATCTCGTCTTCCTGAAATCTCTTCGATTTCAATCCATTCCCGTTCATCGTCTGATAATCGATACATCTTTCTATCATAAATAACTGAATATCCATAATTAGAAGAATGAATATGCTATAATGTGACCGTATAAACTTCCATCGTGTGTTATTGTTCGAGCCCATTTAATTGGAAGAGGGAATGTAGGTCCTGTTTGCCACTTACCATCGATTAAAACCTGAATAAATTATTTAATGGATTTTCATTCGATCTTCTTACATCAACTCGATTCGTATCATTCCTTGTTTCAGGATCCCATCCACCCAAATAATACAATTTGTCTTTGAAATAGGCCACAGATGCACCTCCATGCCGTTCAGGAAGATCTGGTCCTGCAAAGAGTGCAATAAAATTAAACCAACCTATTGGCTCCTGTATGCTACCTTTCGTGATTCGTCGAGTATTCAAGTCAAATACTTCAAAAGATTTTTTATAAGATCCAATTGCGAAAATCTAAAATTCACAAAATTGACAATGTCAAATAAACTAATCTACCTTATCTTTTGTGGTTGTAACTTCCCATGGCCTGAAATAATTAAAGCTCGCAATCTGCTCAACAGAATTAGTATGCGAATCAAATAGACAAATTCTTCCTTCAGAAATGTTGTCGTTTTCATAGAGCACTAAATATCAAATTAATTTTCGCTCATACAAGAAATATTTTCCTACAATAGAATAAAATTTTCTTCTCGAGCGCTTTCGGCAGATATCTCTTGATTATTTGCATTATTCGATAATTAGTCCAGGCCAATTGTCCCAGGTCTTTGAATTCGGGATATTCGCAGATCAACAATATCATTTCGACTGGTAAATTGGCTAACATCTTTGTTAAGAGACCTAAACAATCAATTATCTCAAAATGGAAATAGTAGAAGGGTATTGATTGAATGAGAAAGTTTGCAATTCATGATTTAGAAGCGAATGTAACCCTGTTTTAATGGCATATCAAGCTGAAATTTCGTGTCGGAAATATACAATTGAAGCTGAAAAATAAATTAAAAAAAAAGAAAAATGACCATTCATGGAAGACGAAAATTGAGAACTGAATGAAGAGGATAAAGAATTTGGCAAATGGATCTTGGGGTCACTTACTCGGTATTTTCTGTATCTTTTCATGCACTATTCCTCACTTCATTGATTCTGCAGGTGATTTTGGAGGTGTATCGTGACCACTTTCAAAAAGCCTTTGGTTAAAATTGTCTTCACATTTATGATCGTAGTCTAGCAAGTCCGAATGACGTAGAATTGAACGGGATCTACACTGCTGTTCATAATTATATAGACCCCTACGACTTTTTCCGAAAACACTTGAAATCCCTTATTTTCCATAGTTAAGATGTGGTTAAAACGATGCTGTATGTTTGAAGCACTGTTGTACTACAGCAACGCGGTTTTCAAGCAATGAATCAAGACAATAAATAAGTGTAATTGAAGAACCTTACAGGGCCTATAAGATTTTATAGGATATTTCTATCCATTTTTGTAGAATAAATTTCTTTCGAAAGTCTTTTATAGAAAAATTTTTCTTTGTATCTTCTGTCAGGTGTCATTCTTCGCTATCTATTAGGAAACTAGAAAACTAGCAAATAAAGGTCTGAAAGCACCATTGCTAACTTTTCCCTTTCAAACACCACGTTTTTGCAAGGGGACGAAACTCGGAACTCTAAATATAAATACTACTTTCAATCCTAAAAGCTAATCTAGATTTATGAATACTAATTTTAATTTTTAATGTAAGAGTTAAAAGAGCTTTATTTTAAAAGAAAAGTTTTGGTTCTAAGGTCCTGAAGTCCGGAAAAGTCGGACCTAAGGTTCCAGTGATAGATAGAAGACGTTATGGTTGAAATACAAGTACATATAAATCAAAATTGACTAAAAATAAAGAGAAAAATCGATTATGAACGAAAATGTTTGCTATTTTCTGATAAAGATCCCGGAATTTTGGCAAAAACGTTACGACTACCCGGATCGAATACGTGCATGCATCTAGCCTCAAGTAGTCGGTCATTCACAATACTTACCTTTGTTCTTTCTATTTTTAGCAAGATTTGCTTATAGTTTTCTAGTAAATCATTAGTGAACTTTCTTTTATTTTTTCGCAATAATTTAGGAAGGAAGTACCCTTCAAATTCCGAATGTCTCAAAAACCTATCCAGATCGACGATAAATCTAATAAAATGGTTGTGCCAGAAATCAGGCCGTAATTTGTGTCCACTTATTTCCAGTTTGAAGCTTGCCAAAATGTATTCCTTTCGAGCAGCGTATTTTTGCGATTCTTTCGATTAGAAAATTCTAATTGGTAGAGGCTCACTATATCTAATTCATTCTCCTTCTCTAATCTCTCGCCTGTCCCCTACTATCTCGCCTTTTCCCGCCAGTGCCGCCTAGCGACACTGTTCATTCCCTCTGCATCTTTCCACTCTTTTTCTAGTCTTTTCTTGTTCTTGTTTCATCGATTTCATCCTTCGACCAATTGAAAAGAAGCTTCATTTCAGCGATTCACTCGATCAAAATGGCTGATTTGCCTGGGGAGACTGCTGCAAGTCAGGTAAATCGGATTTATCATTTCCGAATTGAAATAGAATTGTTTGATGCGCTTCTTTCAGGCTGAGACGAGCAAAAATCGGTCGGACAAGCAGAATGGTGAGGAGCTGAGTGCCTGTCTCAAGGAGACGAACTGGAACACGCTGCCTAACGAGATGCGGATCGAGATCATCAAGCAGGTAATTTCAATCACATTCAAATTTTCAATTGAAAATGCTTATTTTGGAAGAAAAATAACACAGAAAAATTATTTCAAACAGTTTCCATAAATTCCTTTATAATCCACAACGAACTGATGTATTTTCAGGAGGACGTGGACGATGGCGCCAAGCTGAACCTGCTGTGTGCGTACCCTGAGCTGCTCCCGGTCATCAGCGAGTTCCATCCACACAACAATGCCAATGGAAGGAGAGGCACAGAGGCCGAGCCGTCTAGCAAAATCCACATCAAATATGTAAATTTTCTTAAAAGTTTGAATTTACTTTAGAACCATTATCTCGACTTGGAATGAAGTTATTCTTTGACTTTCCTGGCCTCAATATTTTTAAAGATCAATCAGTTTTCTAAAAAAACGCGTTCATTTGTCTAGGTCATCTTAATTGATTATGCATTATTGCATATGCTCTTTATTAAATTGACAAAATGTTTTTGGATAAATAGAAAATCGAGAAGTATTGACAGATGAAGAAGGGGAAAACGAAATGGGCTAAAATTTCAATTCCGATTTCCCAAAATGGTCATTTTGACAATGCATTCCTAGTAATGAATTGAATAAAGATGTGTTTCCATTTCATTTTCCCTTCATAATTCGATGTCTGACTATTTCGAAATTATGCCGATTTTATTTCAGTCGCCAGAGGAAAAGATGTTCTACGATGAGGCGACTAAATTTCTCGACTCGAGACAGCCCCGCAGAATTTTCGGCCTGAAGCACGATGAAATCATGCTTATTGTATGTCAATCGCTTTAATTTCATCGTTTTGCTCAATTGCTAAAAGCTGCAATTCGATCGTAACTCCCTCTTATATTTCCATCAAATGGAGAATCTGCTCTTAAGCAAATATAAAAGACAGTAACCTGTTAATGAACACGTCGCTTTTCTCCATTTAGACTCGCTCGCGTGTTTCCTGTTACTGTTTATTGCTTGTTTTCGATTTTTGCATTGGAACAGATTCTCCATCCGGCGAAAATATAACTGAGATTGATTATGTTCGCAATGCATTACTAGCGGGAAAAGATACAAATTAGAAAATAATAGGAGAAAGACTGATTTTTTAAAAACAAACCAAAGATAAAACTCTGCTTCTCCTTGAGCTAATTGTTATATTTGATATTTGTTATTCAATGCAACTGCAACTACAATAGTGCAGTAAAGTTGTTAGGTTCATGGTTAAATTAAAAAGAAAACAACGATAGTTATGCTCCATTTAAGAATCTGGACTCGAAAAGCGAACACACGACCATTTTGCTGAAAGCATTGGAGTTGACCTCGACTACGGTCAGAAAGCTCTACTTCGTTATGAACGAAGTCGATTTCCAATTGTCCCTCGACTTCGCTAAGGTTGGCATTTATTTCGAGACAAAACAATTTGTAATTCCAAAATTTTCGAAAGAAATATAAAAGTTAATTTAAATGTCGAGCATTTCGGTTGATAGCTTTCATTCGTGAAGCATGTTTATTTATTCAGAAAATTAAATAGGTCCATACTCTCAATTTTAATTGATTTACTCGTAAGATTCTCTTTGTTCAAACAAGTATAATCTTGGGTCAGAAAATTAGGTTAAGTAAAGTATTAATCTAATTTCTTTCTTGAAATTTTCAAATAAATTTAACTGATACAAATGTGTTAAGGTGCTGAAGCCGGACTATCTGCGACTCGACTTCGATACCAACGAGAAATGGAGTACTTTGAGTGAACTCGTCGAGGCCTTCCCTGCCCTCTTCGAGGTCCACCTTTTTGTTACTTTTTATCTTAGCATGAATGAAGAAGTAAAAATTTCAGAAAAGTTGCTCAATCAATATTCAGACATTCAACTTTCTAAAAAATTTTATTCTTGCTATTAAAATTCAATTTTTCTGCTCTTAAATGAGAAGGTATATTTCCAGAGAAATATTTTGAAATAGAAATTATTATATTCTTTTGATTAAAATTAATGGGTATGTTTCAGTTGAACAAGCTGACTATGCTTGGTCCCGTGCATGCAGACGGCGATTCGCTGTTCAGTCACTTTCCCAAATTTCCTCTCTCCCTCTGCTTCACCAACACCTCCTTTCTCACCACTCTCGAAGGTTTTCTTCACGTTGGGCATGTCGTTAAATTCCTCAAGGTAATTCAATCGCCTTATTCTGAAAAAGCTCGATTTTTATTCAATTCTTTCGATTTTATTATAAATTCTACAAACTTGAAATTTTCAATTATGATTCCAGATGATAAAGATTCTCACTCTGACTTTTTGTAAACTGGCTTATCACTGATCATAAGCCATCCGGTTATTACATACCTAGCAGAATTTTCAATCCTCATATCTGAATCTTACAAAAATGAATTTTGAGTTTTCGTAATAAAATAAAAGTATCTTCTAAAATTTGACTAAAGGAAACATCGTAAATGATTTCTTAAGACAATTAAATGAAAGGGAAAATGGTCTAGAGCAAAACGAACATTTTGCATGTTTATATTCGATATCATCATTTTTCCAACTCATTTTTATGATGTAAATTCAGGATCTGGTTTCGATGAAATTCGAAGAAGGACGTGCCGCTGCGGCCGCCCTTAAACAACTCGTCAACTGGAGATTCAATGTGAACTACGAGACAGAGAACGAGGAAGGGGAAACGATGAATGGCCACAAACTGCTGTCTGAACTGGCCGCAGACATCATTCCTTCCGATTCGGTAGTAACTATTCATAGATTTTCGCGTTTTAACGCAATATTATTCCTTTTTTTCTAATTCTGAATAATTTTTCTGATAGAAATTTTCTATCTTATTGAAAAAAAAAGAATTTAACTTTTAGAATCAGACCCGCAAATTTCCATACCCGCAGATTTGAAAATTTGCAATTATGTTTAGAGCATTGATAAAATCTTTGGTTTCGTGATCTTACCCTCTAAATTGCAGATAGTGAATTTGGATTCGGAGACGGGCGCGGTCGAGCGCCGCATTTTCGAGCTGCATCTGACTGTGAGCGACGGGCAACACGTCATCTACGTCAAGGAAGAAGTCAGCCATCGCCACAAAGAGAAAGCAATCCAGGTCGAGTGTTCTAAATGAATTAATCCATAAGTTATGGTCATTTCTTTGGAATTATAATACTAAAATTACTGATATATGGAGCTCATAATTTTTTGAACTAGAACTCGCAAATTTTCTCCGAGTTGAATTTAAAATTGACATTTTTCAAAGATTAAACTCGAACTCATTGGCGAGTGTCGAAATTTCTGTTTAAAATCCATTGCAATTTTGAACCCTTGATTAAGATTAACCCTGAGTTTTAATTAAACAACGGAATATTTTTTCAGCTGGCGAACCAGATAAAGGACTTGTACGACATTCTGGACTCTCCAGACGGCTCCATCATCTCGGACATGGACGAACAGTTAGTCTTCATCCTTTTTATCCCTTTCTGTCAGTTCATTTCCTCATTTTAGAATGTCCAGCTCCGACGGCGATCCAGATTCGGACATGGTCGACTCTGATGAGGAGGTAAGATCATTTGCCATATTAAAAATACTTTCTTCCTTAAGAAGTGTCATTCACTAACTGATAATTTGGCAATCATTGTCAGCACTTTGAAATGCATTTTCAAATCTATTTTTATGAAAATCGACAGAAATCATCCCTAGCCATGCATCTGAAAGAAGGCATATTATATTTTAAAGTGTTGCAGAGTTGTGCGTCCATTATTCTCTTTTCATCTTGTAAAACTGGCAGAATGCAATTGTCAAAACTGCTAATTCCGAATCATTCCACTAGCATACTTTTTCACTTGATTCATTTTCTAATTTTCAAATTATATGCATAATGATCAAACATATCGCAACAAATTGATATGAATTCAGGGCGATGAGCTTATGGATGACGACCATTGAGCTAGTCATTTCATCAGCACTCGACCATCTCCATTTCTTCCTTCCCCTTCACCAATTCAAACTCGTGCACATGCCCCAGTAAAACAACAAGTAGTATATTTGAAATTATTTATTCCATTTGTTCAAAGGGTCACACGAGTATTCTCTTTCAAAACCGGTCATTTGATTCAATTTAATCACTATTTATTGTGTTTCGCTTTCTTTCTTTCGGGTTACTTTCAATTATAGTCCTTTGAAAAATGTCTTTCTTTTCTGTTAATTTTATTAACGGCTACAATCAGTCGTTATTATGACATTATATGGTTTTTATCACTTTTTATCCAACTTCTTTTACCTCGTCTATTTGACCGATCTCATTTATTATAGTTCGGTCCTTCTTTGCTTTACTTTATCATTTCATAAACATGTTATTTTATATCCGTCTTTTTCGCTATTTTTAATTAGCAATTATGGGAAAGATACATTTCTCTTCTTCAAATCCGAAGTTACTAAGGGTCTTTTCCCACATTACCTGAATTAGTGAAAATTCTCTCGACTTGTTAGTTTTATCATGCAGCTTACATCTTTGAATGAAAGCTAAGTATTGGTAGCGATGACATTCAAAGCCTTTAACTGTTCCTTAAGACTATAACTGCATCATCGCAATCAAAGATGGTTTGAAATAAGTATCATGAAGCATCAAAATCAAAATTTGATTTAAGGAAGCTCATTCGAGGAATGAATTCTTATGTGAACATCTTGGTAATTTTTTTGTTAGCTGAAAGAAAACGATGAATTTTTCATAAAATATACGGCATTCTAATTTCAAACTTTAATCACTTATAATAACCTTCTTAAACCCCCACTTACTGTACTTCCTGATCTCGAGTCAAGTATTACCCTATCGTACTTACAATTCTATGCTTCATCCAAATATGCTAATATCGAGATCGAGATCAAAAAATTTCCAGTATTTCCCTTCAATTCCCAGAAATTCCATCATTTCATCATGCACTGCCCGTCTCACATAACAAACGCTCAGATTTTTCATCAATACTACTCATTTCAGAAACACTCTCTGGAATAATTCATCGCATAAGGAATATTCGCGGTGGAAAACGTCCTAACGTCTGCGGGGATCAATAGTCAAATTTTAAAATTATTTACAAAACGATAATTTCTCGATAAAGATAGGACTTTTAGAATTTATATAGTTTAGTTTTCTTTAGGCTAGGATCAAATAATTTCATAATTGATCATTTTTATACTCATTGATAGTAAACGGATAAAAATAGTCCTTTTTGATATAGCTTATTTCATATCGCATCAGAATCTTTCGAAGACTTAGTTGACAACAATCCTCATCGAGAACGAGTAGAAATAAAAAGAATGATAATTTTATAATAAATATTTATGCCTTTATTTCCGAAGAAAAGATTGCTTTATTAACTGTTCACAAGAAATCGACTAACTATTTCTGGTATATATTTTGAAAATTAACTTTGGAATTCATTAATGGGTTGAAATTACTATTAAAATAAATATTGGAGTTGGTTACAGAATTTTTGAAATGAAATATTTTGTTCTCACGAACCTTTAAAAATTATAAAACTTTATAAATTTCCCTTCGGAGAACATTTCGCGTGCAGAACATGATGGGGTCAAACCTTATCATTGGGGCGGAGCTCAACCCTGATTACACTTTCCTGTCCAAAAAGGGAGTTCTGAAAAGAACCACTAACAGTAACAGCAGCAGCATTTTTTGTTATTATAACCTTTCTTTCGAAGTTAATAAATTATTGAAAAATAATTACCTCGATTTAACCTTCGATAGACTAACACATTTCTCCTTCTAACATCATACTACCATCGTGTTCGTACTCCCTCTCTTATTAGCGCCGAGAGCGAAAGTCCTGGAACCCAACCTTTCAACTCCCATCTTTCTCCTCTTTCACAAACCCTACAGAACCAAGCCTTAATATTCTCTTTCTCCTCCCGGCATATATTTTAAAGAATAAATATTTCAACTACAATTATCTCTCATAACTCTTGGATTTTTTCGAGAGTTGTCTGTATCATGTGCATTCAAATTAAATCATTATTTCACATTTTATTGAACAAAATTTTCATATGAAATATGAGATAATTATAATCAACCTTTATTTTATGTTAATTTTTCGACTTCTCGCCATTTATTCGTCTGTGGATCGTATTCCTCGATTGAATTACAAAAATTGCCACATTCAATGTTTTGAAATCTAAGTTAACAACTATTTGGTATAAAAAATAATCACAATCTCAGCTCACCCTCCGATTGCATACAATTTCCCGTTAGCGACAATGAGCGAATGATGTTCTCTTGCGTAATTCATATTAGTAATTTGAGAAATTCGACTGTCAACTGGAGCCGAGGGGTCGAAACACAGACAGGATTTTAATACACCATCATTGCGACTGAATATATAATGATCAGGACCGGGCGGAATTCTGGATTCCGAGGGTTTTGGCGTTCCGAGTTCCGAAAAACAAAATTCCAAATTCCGCTCGGCCCTGATAATGATACGTTATTTACCATACAAAATTAACGACCTCCATCCTCCAGTTATGTAAATTCTTCCATTTAACGATGCAACTCCAAAGGAATATTGTATTTCTGGAATCTCTCCAACTTCAATCCATTCCCGTTCATCGTCTGATAATTGATATATCTTTCTACTTTTATGACCATCAATAACTGAATATCCATAATTACAATAATGAATATGCTATAATGTGACCGTATAAAATTCCATCGCATGTTATCGCTTGAACCACTATAGCTGTAAATGGAAATGTCGACCCTGTTTGCCATCTTCCATCGATTAAAACCTGAATAAATTATTTCATGGATTCTCATTTGATCTTCTTACATCAACTCGATTCGTATCATTCCTTGTTTCAGGATCCCATCCACCCAAATAATACAATTTCTCTTTGAAGTAAGCCACAGATGCATATCTACGCCATTCAGGAGGATCTGGTCCTGGAAAGAATGCAATAAAATTAAACCAACCTATTGGCTCCTGTATGCTACCTTTCGTGATTCGTCGAGTATTCAAGTCAAATATTTTAAAAGATTTTTTATAAGATCTAATTGCGAAAATCTAAAATTTACAAAATTGGCAATGTCAAATAAAATAATCTACCTTATCTTTTGTAGTTGCTACTTCGTATGGTTCTAAATATTTAGTAAATTTCGCAATCTGCTCAACAGAATTAGTATGCGAATCAAACAGACAAAGTCTTCCTTCTCTAACATCGTTCTTTTTATAAGGCACTAAATATTAAAATTAATTTTCGCTCGTACAAGAAATATTTTCCTACGATAGAATAAAATTTTCCTCTCGAGCGCTTTCGGCAGATATCTCTTGATTATTTGCATTATTCGATAATTAGTCCAGGCCAATTGTCCCAGGTCTTTGAATTCGGGATATTCGCAGATCAACAATATCATTTCGACTGGCAAATTGGCTAACATCTTTTTTTAAGAGATCTAAACAATAAAATGCAAATAGTAAAAGAGTATCGATTGAATGAGAAAGTTTGCAATTCATGATTTAGAAGCGAATGTAACCCTGTTTTAATGGCATATCAAGCTGAAATTTCGTGTCGGAAATATACAATTGAAGCTGAAAAATAAATAAAAAAAAAAAGAAAAATGACCATTCATAGAAGACGAGCATTGAGAACTGAATGAGAAGGATAAAGAATTTGACAAGTGGATCTTGGGGTCACTTACTCGGTACTTTCTGTATCTTTTCATGCACTATTCCTCACTTCATTGATTATGCAGGTGATTTTGGAGGTGTGTCGTGATCACGTCAGAAAAAGCCTTTGGGTTAAAGTTGTCTTCACATTTATGATCGTAGACTAGCAAGTCTAAATGACGTAGAATTGAACGAGATCTGGATTGGGGAAAAAAGTTCTGAACTTCATAAACTTATGTTATGCTGATCAGATTTGAAAGACCATTAAGCAAGCATGACAGAAGTAGATGAAATGATGAGGTCGGTCACTTTACCGGGTGCTTAAGAATGCACAAACCTAGGGAAGACTTAAGTCAGAATGTTCGTGCAATCAACCTCCTACAATATTTCTTTCAGTTTTTTAGCTCTAACCTGAGTTTTCGAAAAATTTTGCACCAAATAGCAACACTCAAGTTTGAAATTAGGCTCATTTTAAAGAGCTCGTTAAGTAAGTTACGAATCACGGTTTCTGTTCTTGCATTCTACCGTTCTTCGATTCTGTTCTGGCCTTCTACCCTGTTCTGTTCGGTCCTGTTCTTTTGGTATTGTTCGAATACCAATTGCTGAATAAAGTTGTTGAGTAAATAAACACTTTGCATCCTGAATTCAACCCCAACTAACGTCCACAGTTGAAACCAAGAGAGCAAGAACTAAAGTGCTTGCCATATGTGGCACTATCTGAAGGATGAGCCGAGCGATACTACGCTAATGGGAGAGAAAAGAGTGAGAGCATGATAGAGGATGAGAAACCAGACGAAAATTCCTAGTTATTTAGAGGAAATCTCGGGTGACGTATGAAGAGTATCTGCCCACCTGTTTTGGTGATTTCACACGCGCGTTAATGCTTTTCTTTCCAAAGAGGGATTTTCGCGGGAAAACAATGGTGATCTACTTAACAATAAAGAGAATCATGGCTACTCGTTCCTTCTTTATTGACTTACGAGAAACAGCCCCCATTCTTTTCATTGGTCATTATACTGTCTTCTTCTTTATTTCCACTAAATTACATTATTCGGTAATTCAGAAGCGTATTTGGAGATGCTATGCAATTTCCCGACGGAAATTATCAACGAAATTCTAATGTATTTGAGCACAGTTGATCTGCTCGAAGTTATTCAAGTAAATCGACGACTTTTGGCGATCGCCAATTTGTCTAAATGTCCATTCCGACACCAATTGATGAGACGGTATCTCGAATTATCCCTGAATATTGGAAATGTCAACGATATGATCTGTACACGATGTTATAATGTATATTTACATGAAATTATTTTCGAAAATAAAATTACAAACGGGTGATTTCAGAATGACTTTATGGAAAGTGTGGAATTATTAATCGTGCAGAAATGTGTGGATGGTCAAAGTCGGAGAGAATTTTTTTGTGAGACCTCAAGAATTTGCTGCAATAGACGGCCAACGCTGAGAAATCCAGCTTCAGAACCTGGTTATTATATATCGTCGTCTTATGAACTCATTTCAATGCTTAACAGTCCGTTCGATACTACACTAGGTATTCATCATAGTTTATTCACATTATGCAATTAAGTATAGCTTGCGTTTATAACTCAATTTTAGGTAACACCATCAATAGTTATCGTTACGAGTCATTCGAGAAAATTATAAAAACATTTAATACATTGCTATACTATCTGCTCAGAAATTGTATCATCAAAAAGTTACATGTGGTAACAATTCGATTTTACCTATCACCCAAGATAATATAAATGTAAAATTAGAATATTTTAGGGGTTGGCTAATGATCTGCATATTTGGAGAAAGCTGAATGGATCATTTGAAGAATATCATTCATCAATTCGTTGTCGCCCTAGTATCAAGTTGTACAAGAGTGTTTGTAAGTCCATTATACCTATAATAATAACTACACTGCAATATGTGTATACATATATTCAAAATTTTAGTTAAAGACATGGAAATCGATGGTAAAGAACTATTCTCTCATCGAGTATTTACTAAAGGTACTTATCAGTATAATAATCACGGTTTCATCCTTCTTTCAAGAAATGCAACTACAGAATGTACTTACCGTATTCCCTCTAATAGAAGAGCATCCCCTTCTATTCTTAGACTCTCCTTGGGGGTACTTCACTATTTTCAAAGTCCCTTTAGAGGTGTCCTTCAATTAGAGAGAATACGGTAATTAAATTTGTCAAATTCTGTAGTTACATTTTTGAAAGGATGATGAGAGCGTGATAATACAAAACAAAATGAAAATGCTATTCTACATTTAGGCATTTGCAATGCTTCTATAAGTACAATCGAAAACTTAAGCCCACTTGTCAGTTTAGTCTATTCTGATATTCTGTTGACGGTAAATAAGTTATTCTACAAATTAAATATGTACACAATATTATTATAAATTAAGAAAATGCAAGATTTCATCAACTTTAAATATAAAGAATGTCTTGTTGCAATAAAAACAATAAATGAATCTAGGCAAATAAAATGTACATTCACGGTCGAGATCTCGAAATGGAAAGTGAAATGATGTTGAAGATACTGAAAAGTGTTAGCGATATTAAACTTGATTCATTGCTCGATTCATGCCATAATGCGATATCTAAACTTTTAGAGGTAACATTTCCCATAATTATTAAATAAAAAACGTTAAAATGGAACATATTTTTAGCATTTCTATAAGAATTATATCGAACTAAAGCAAAAAATAGTTATCGATACTGGAACACACGATCCGAAAGATTCTGTTGAGATATTTTTGGTCTTGGTTCCGAAGGAAGCTTACGAAATTAGTAGTGATGGGATGTCGTTTATAATGACAAACTTATACGGACAGAAATGGTCATTCAGCAAATCATTTGGTGAATATCGCTTCATTATTAATTATCAAATATTATCGCAATAAACTGAACTGGACCAGAATTAATAATCTATCAGCAGCTGAATTACCTTCAAATAAATGGTAATTACAGTTGTGTCACGGAATCGAATTTTTATTTTTTCGAAACGAATCTTTTGCTTATGCTACTTTGAGTATCTGCGTTCTCTAATATACAATGCCATATTTCCTACAATATTTTTACACGATTTCATAGGATGTTGATTTGTCGCTTTTTTTTTTAGCTATTCCATTCCATTGTCTCTCCGTCTATTTGTGATTTGTTATACGATAATTTGGAATAATTTCAATTAAATGTTTGAGCTAAATGCTTATTGGTCTAAATTTCGATAGTAATCAGAAAAGTAGTGATAAGCAATAATAGAAGAATAGAGTATATTTCTCTGATGAAATAATACAAATTTCTCGAATTCGTGATTATCAATAACGCAAGATAAATGTTTATTGAAAATACACATCAAATTACGAAAATGCTAAAATCTCGACTTAGGAAAGAGGTACATACATTTTTTTGATGAATCGATACACCTATTTGACATGTGCACAGTATTTAAAAATCCTGCGTCCCGCAACTGAGATCCTGATAATCCGAAAAATATAAAAGAAGCCAATGCTGAAATGAAAGAATGCAGAGAAAAAGATTCCCAAAGGCAAGAAAAAGAAAGGGGAGCGAGGAGCACAATATTCGCATTTCAATTTTCTTTTAATTTTAAAATAATTTCTTGAATTTTTTTCTCTTCAGAAATGGATGCAAAACCCAATGATCTGTCCATCTATGGGTAAATCAGTGTGGTGGAGTCAGTTTGGCAAAATGGTTGGCGGTTCCTACCTAAAATGATGAAATTTGTCCTTCAAACTTTCTTCGCCTTCGAGACTTGATGTATATTAATTTTCAACTTAAAAACTAAAATAATTATTCCAGTTTATATGCTTTATTTCAAAAGAAACAACAGACTAATTCCGATAAGAAGCAGCAATAATCAGAATCTATCAACATCGCGTCAAAATAATATTTTCGAAGTGCAATGACATTTTTCGTATATTAGCCTATTTAAAATATCAATTTCATTCATTTGCTAGTAAAAATGATTTTTAACTTGAATTTTTCATTTTTCCCCTGTTTTACGTCCTTGCACCTGTATAAACGATATTTAGAATATAAAATATCAGCGCATATAATATTCTGTGAAAAACACTGCTTTTTCATAAATAAAAAATATGTCTGTAAATCTAAACACAGAACACAATAAAAATGATAGATCTCTCTTTAGTGAATATTTCAAATGGCTACCAAATAACTGAATACGAATTGAAAAACAGATCGTACCTTTCACTCATTACAAGTTTTATTGATAAAGGGTAAAATTATTGTTATCTTCAGTTTTTTTCTGAAAACTTATTATCAAGTAACATATATTTGATACTTGACGATGACAATATTAGATGAAAAGTCTGGTGAGTACTCATTTCTGGAAAACATTCGCTTCTCATCTAGTGGAGAGCAAGAGTTAGGAACAAAGAGTATACAGTATCTATCTCCTCACAGTCCATAATATAAAATATCTTTTCATTAAATATTAATGGAATTTTAAAGTCGATGATATTTCATTCGTATCAAGACGAAGGGAATGGAATAAATATATTTTTTGTTAATGTCATTCTAATTCACCTGTCAATTGAAGTGTATAACTTGAAGTCTTTCTAGAATATATCAAGACAAAGCGCGATAAATTTCTGCTCTATTGGTACTTATAAAATTTTCTATTTTTTCAATAATTGTACCTATGGAAGTAAATATAATATATAATAATAAAAGTACTATTTATTAATTTAAGGAATAAAAAATCTCTTCATAATAATATCTCTATATGAAACATTTTGTAGGGTCTTAATTAAAATGATTTTCAGCGTTAGATGGTATTGAACTCATTGAATTCGTTGGAGAAATATCTTTGATGGGGATTATTGTCTTCATTATATTTATTTCTCTAACTATTATACCTAACCTACTGTTAAGAATTTCCGACGGAGAATTATTGGAATTAAAGGATGTAGTTTGACTTATTTGCAAATATTATAAAATTATTGATTATAGGCGCCTTATTACCCAATATATTATCAAATGAGAAAATTCGCAAATTTCATTCCGGCTGTGTTACCTGTATTACTATTAATAATATTTGCCACACTTTTTATAATTGCATTAACGTCCTATTTGTCTGGTAATTCGCATTTATTAAAAATTATCTATACAGTGGCGATCGAAAGTTTTGAAAAATTATCATTATGAATGCAGACTGGCATGTCTCATAATTGTGGATTAATTAGAATGAAACTTCGCACACATATTCTTCTCTATTGTAATACTTTTTCGTTCGCTGGGGTATAGAAATACCTTGACTTCCGAACATTGTATTAATTCTCCTAGTATGATTGAGATTTTAGAGATTAGGAAATAGAGTTCATGTCCAACACTCAACATGGAAAGTATGCGGGTCCAATAGTATAGTGAGAGGGGGAACAGGAGAACGCAAGATTACAGTTAGAGATGAAAGAGTTTAGGGATAGAGACAGTGATCGTAATCACAGCTCGATCCCATTACACTGTATTGAGGGCTCTTGCTAATTTTCACTCAAATTGATCTACAATTATTGGTCCTACCAGGCTACATTCATAATCACAGTTGTTCCAAACTTTTGACCGCCACTGTACGCTAATTTTTAGAAAAGTAATTTAGACTTAACTAAGCACGATCCTAGTGATATTAATTGGGTAAGAAGTTCACAAATGACGAAATAAACTTGAATTAGAAACGTTTGAAGTTCGATTATTGCCTACTCTATTTCATAAATACTCTCGATTTAAAACGTCATACTATCATTTTCTTATTTGGTCATATATATATATATATATATAAAAAACCATTTCATCATTCCATCAACTACAGATTGACTGGTTGCTACATTTCTATGTTGTGGTACAAGCTAGCATATGTCTTCTTTATTTCCCCATTTGCGTCTTCTTCTTGATTCCGATAGTGAGTTCAGCCGTAGCATTGCTTAGCATCTGCCTTATTGTCCAACGACTTGTGCTCATATATGAACTACCACGACTAACAAATCTGCTTACCAAGTAAGTGAAAACCCGTTGCACTATTAATATAGTGAAAATTGCAGGGATAATTTGAAAAGAATCATTCGTTGCATTATTTCGTTGGCGATAATTCAAAATTTAGTGCATTTGATTATAATCGTGTTTATGCTTTACTATAAAAAGTTAGAATATGGACTAATTCTAATTGTAAGTTGAAGACATCATATTTTCAATACTTCAACCATGCATAAAGTGTTATGATTAGAGAAGCCAAATCTAATTCTTTCAAGGGAGAGAAAGAATGCATGAAGTTTTTCGACGTTTCAATTATCATTAATTACTAGGGTAATTTCATGAAACCACGACACCAACTAGGGTAATAAAATACGCCCGAAATGATGATGTCGTCAGTTTTTCGAAAAAATAAACCACTTGGCCTCTCTAGTTATGATGCAATAGGAAACAAGTTTCGAGTCGCCTACCCTCTATCCCTGTATCAATATTTAGAAAAGTCGCTTGCACTTCTTCAGATTTGGCTGAAATTTATCACAATTTCATGTTTTCCACGTGCATGTGTTTTCAAAAACTCAGCTAAATTCGATCAGTACAGAGTACAGATTTTGGTATTTTTAATGTCGACACAGAATGAGTATTATCCAATAACTTTGTTCGACACTGATAACCCTTTCTTACGTTACCTCATCATATTTTATTTTTGATGCATTAGAAATCGCGTAATAATTCAACATATTTAGTTAATATCATACTTATCTGTGGATATTTTGGCTCTCATTGCTTCGTTTCTCTACTTTGTTCTATATTTCAAATTTCGTGAATTGGCAAGAATATCGTCAATTCAGAAATATAAATCTGATAATCGAAGGATATTATATACTATGTTACCTTTATTCGTGCAGTATGTAAGTAAATTAACACAGTTGGTTTATTTGACCTCTTGGCTGTTAAACTCGGATATCACGGACAGGATGCAAAACCTGATCCGGGATACCCCTTTAAGGCTTAACTTTTTAACTGGGCTTTTTACGAATATCAATTCAACTCTAATTTATCGTGTTTATAACATTTTCGAAGAAATGATAATGTATTGAGATTGAGATCAGCGAGAAAAGGATTTAAGGAGCACTTTAATCCGAAGATGATAAACGGGGAACGATCATTGTGCACCAAAATATTTAGTGCGCAGTAGCATACACTCATTTTGTGGATAGGAGTTACTGCCAGTACTAAATTCATTTTTTTTGTTGAGTGATTTGATTTACGACATTTGAAATTATATAATTATTTCATATACAGCAATAATCATAAAAAATTAATTTAGACATTAACGATCAGCGTGTCAGTATTATGGTTATATTATAGTAATAATTTAAAGAGTGTTCAAAATGAAACAAAACTTTAAGACCCAATCGCGTATGATACTTCCGACATATATGTGAATACTTTCATAAGTTCACGACTACTTGACGCATGCTTGTTGTGCATAACTATGCCACTTTCGTTTATATTTGCCAGTCCGAGACGACGCCAAGTCATTAGACGATATTTCTCGAAAATGTATGAAATTACAATATTAAAAATGACTAATTTTTGGATGCTAATTGCGTAATTCTTAATTCAGCTGACATGAATTTCAGAAGGAACAATAGACTGAGACCTTTGACGTCCATGGTCAGCCGCAATAATCGTAATAATCAGATTCATCCATCATCGAATCAAAATATAGTTGCAATTGCATAATAAATGCCAAATTTCTAACCTCAATAAATGATCTTTAAAAAATATTATTTTATAAAATATGCTTGTGATAGGTCTAAGTTCATAAATAATTTATTTGTCTGTAAATCTAAATGCAAAATAAAAAATGTCAGCTCTCTTTCTAGTCAATATGCGAAATTGCTACATATCATTTTATAATCAGTTTTTATATAATGATGTGAAAATTCATTTTTCAATTTCAACTTCATTGCATAAAATCATAAAGAGATAGTTATTCTCATTGGCTCTTCAATGATTTTACCTGAGCACAGACCTAGGGAACACTTTCGTCAGACGAAAAACTATGGAAGGTAAGTCGCAAAGGGAAAATTTTGTATGGTGAAGTAGGTCGCAAACTTGAAAGTTTATATTCTTGATTTAGAAATACAAAATTCTTAAGAAAATATATAGGGGGTAGGTCGCAAGGGGTTTCTGACGATCGTCTTCCCTAGGATTGTGCTGAACTGAAATTAGACAGACTGATGCCATGAAAATGATAGAGAAAAGGTATTATCAATCAGATAACGAAAAGGAGAGACTGACTGATAAGAGAAAATAAGAAAAGTACGCTAACATTGCTGCTGCTGACGAACAATATGCTTTGAATACGTTCAATAACTGTTCACAAAAAATCGATTGACTATTTCTGCTATATATTTTGAAGTTCATTAATGGATTAAAATTATCATAGAATAAATATTGGAGTTGGTTACAGAATTGTTGAAATAAAATATTTTCGAGAATATTTATTGCAGTTGCAATTTTCAGCTCTATTGAGTGTCTTCAAGAGTTGTCTGTATCATGTGCATCGAATTAGAATGTACGAAATTGAATAAAGATACTTTTTATTGAAATCATATGAAAATTATGAACATTTAAATGTGTTGAAATTAAAGATTTCAGATATTAATTTCTCCGACTTCACGCCATTTATTCGCTTGTGGATCGTATTCCTCGATTGAATTACAAAAATTTTCACGTCTCCTTGTTTGAAATCTAAATTAACAAATATTTCGTGTAAAAATATGCAAAATCTCAGCTCACCCTCCGATTGCATACAATTTCCCGTTAGCGGCAATGAGTGAATGATCCAATCTTGCATAATTCATATCAGCGATTCGAGAAATTTGACCGTCAACTGGAGCTGAGGGGTCGAAATACTGACAGAATTCTGATGCACCATACCTAAATATATAATGATACATTATTTACCATACAAAATTAACGACCTCCATCCTCCAGTTATGTAAATTCTTCCATTTAACGATGCAACTCCGAAATCAATTCGTATTTCTGGTATCTTTCCAATTTCAATCCATTTCCGTTCATCGTCTGATAATCGATATATCTTATTACTATTCCATCTATCAATAACTGAATATCCATAATTACAATAATGAATATGCTATAATGTGACCGTATAAAATTCCATCGCATGTTATTGTTTGAGCCTGACTAATTGGAAGAGGAAAAGCAGGCCCTGTTTGCCATTTTCCATCTATTAAAACCTGAATGAATTATTTTATGAACTCTCATTCGATCTTCTTACATCAACTCGATTCGTATTTCTCCATCTTTTAGGACCCTTTCCACCCAAATAATACAATTTGTCTTTGTAATAAGCCACAGATGCATCTCCACGCCATTCAGGAAGATCTGGTCCTACAAAGAATGCAATAAAATTAAACCAATATATTGGCCTTTGTAATGTTACCTCTAGTGATTTGTCGAGTATTCAAGTCATATATTTCAAGCGATTTGCTACAAAATCCAATTGCGAAAATCTAAAAATTACAAAATTGGCAATGCCAAATAAAATAATCTACCTTATCTTTTGTAGTTGCTACTTCATATGGTTCTAGATATTTAGTAAATCTCGCAATCTGCTCAACAGAATTAGTATGCGAATCAAACAGACAAATTCTTCCTTCGCTAAAATCGTCTTTTTCATAAGGCACTAAATATGAAAATTAATTCTCGCTCATACAAGAAGTATTTTCCTACGATAGAATAAAGTTTTCCTCTCGAGCGCTTTCGGCAGATATCTCTTGATTATTCGCATCATTCGATTGTTAGTCCAGGCCAATTGTCCCAGGTCTTTGAATTCGGGATATTCGCAGATCAGCAATATCATTTCGACTGGCAACTTGGCTAGCATCTTTGTGAAGAGACCTAAACAATCACCATAGTATTACTTCAAAATGGAAATAGTAAAAGAGTACTGATTGAATGAGAAAGTTTGAAATTAATGATTTAGAAGCGAATATAACTCTGTTTAAATGGCATATCAAGCTGAGATTCCGCGTTGGAAATATACAATTGAAGCTGAAAAATAAATAAAAAAGAAAAATGACCATTCATAGAAGATGAAAATTGAGAACTGAATGAAAAGGATAAAGAACTTGGCAAGTGGATTTTTGGATCAATTACTCGCTATTTTCTGTACCTTTTTATGCATTATTCCTCACTTCATTGATTCTGCAGGTGATTTTGGAGGTGTGTCGTGACCACTTTCAAAAAGCCTTTGGTTAAAATTGTCTTCACACGTATGATCGTAGTCTAGCAAGTCCGAATGACGTAGAATTGAACGGGATCTACACTGCTGTTCATAATTATATAGACCCCTACGACTTTTTCCGAAAACACTTGAAATCCCTTATTTTCCATAGTTAAGATGTGGTTAAAACGATGCCGTATGTTTGAAGCACTGTTGTACTACAGCAACGCGGTTTCAAGCAATGAATCAAGACAATAAATAAGTGTAATTGAAGGACCTTACAGAGTATAAGATTTTATAGGATAGTTCTATCCATTTTTGTAGAATAAATTTCTTTCGAAAGTTTTCTTTATATCTTCTGTCAGGTGTCATTCTTCGCTATCTATTAGGCAACTAGCAAACTAGCAAATAAAGGTCTGAAAGCACTATTGCTAATTTTTCCCTTTCAAACACCACGTTTTTGCAAGGGGACGAAACTCGGGACTCTAAACATAAATACTATTTTCAATCCTAAAAGCTAATCTAAATTTATGAATACTGATTTTAATGTAAGTGGGAAGAGCTTTATTTTAAAAGAAAAGTCTTGGTCCTGAGGTCCCGAAGTCCGGAAAAGTCAGACCTAAGGTTCCAGTGATAGATAGAAGACATTATGACTGAAATACAAGTACATATGAATCAAAATTGACTAAAAACAAAGAGAAAAAGCGATTATGAACGAAAATTTTTGCTATTTTTGATATTAAGGTTTCGGAATTTTGGCAAAAACGTTACGACTACCTGGATCGCACACGTGCATGCATCTAGCCTCAAGTAGTCAGTCATTCGCAATACTTATCTTGTTCTTTCTATTTTTAACAAGATTGTTTAAAACAAATTTTTCTAGTAAATCATTAGTGAACTTTCTTTTATTTTTTCGCAATAATTTAGGAAGGAAGTACCCTTCAAATTCCGAATGTCTCAAAAACCTATCTAGATCGACGATAAATCTAGTAAAATGGTTATGCCAGAAATCAGGCCGTAATTTGTGTCTGTCTGTTTCCACACAGTTTGAAGTTTGCCAAAATGTGTTCATTTCGAGCAGCGTATTTTTGCGATTCTTTCGACTAGAAACTTCTAATTGTTAGAGGCTCGCTCTATTCCATTCACCCTTTCTCTAATCTCTCACCCTTCCCCCTACTATCTCGCCTTTTCCCACCAGTGCCGCCTAGCGACACTGTTCATTCCCTCTCTGCATCTTTCCACTCTTTTTCTACTTTTCTTGTTCTTGTTTCATCGATTTTATTCTTCGACCAATTTGAAAAGAAGCTTCATTTCAGCGATTCACTCGATCAAAATGGCTGATTTGTCTGGGGAGACTGCTGCAAGTCAGGTAAATCGAATTTATCATTTCCGAATTGAAATAGAATTGTTTGATGCGCTTCTTTCAGGCTGGGGACTTGGCTGGAATGAGCGAAACTCGACCGGACAAGCAGAGCGGTGAGGAGCTGAGTGCCTGTCTGAAGGGAACGCACTGGAGCAGGCTGCCTAACGAGATGCAGATCGAGATCCCCAAACAGGTACTTTCAATCACATTCAAGCCTTGAACTGAAAATCCTTATTTTCGAAGAAAAATTATTTCAAACAGTCTCCATAAATTCCTTTATAATCCACAACGAACTGAAGTATTTTCAGAAGGACGTGGACGATGGTGAAAAGCTGAACCTGCTGTGCGCGAACCCTAATTTGCTCCCGGTCATCATCAGCTCCTATTCGCACGACAATGCCAATTCTGTCAATGAAGAGGAAGGCACAGAGGCCGAGCCGTCTAGAAACATCTACATCAAATATGTAAATTTTCTTGAAAGTTCAAATTTACTTTAGAGCCGTTATCTCAAGACTTGGAATGAAATTAGTTATTTTTTGACTTTCCTAGCCTCAATATTTTTGAAGATCAATCAATTTTCTAAAAAAAAATGTGTTCATTTTTGTCCAGATCATCTTGATTGATCACGCATTATTGCATATGCTCCTTTATTAAATTGACTTGAAATGTTTTTGGATAAATAGAAAATCTAGAGGCATTGACAGGTGAAGAAGGAGGAAAACGAAATGGGTTAAAATTTCAATTCCGATTTCCCAAAATATCATTTCGACAACGCATCTCTAATAATGAATTGAATAGAAATATCTCGGATATCTTTCCATTTCGTTTCCCTTTCACAATTCGATGTCTGACTATTTGGAAATTATGCAGGTTTCATTTCAGTCGTCGGAGAAAAAGATGTTCAGCGTTGAGATGGGTGGATCTTTCGACCCGAAACAGCCCCACAAGATTTTTGGCGTGAAGCACGATGAAATCGTGCTTGTGGTATGTCAATCGCTTTGATTTTATCGTAAATACCGCTTATATTTCCATCGAATGGAGGAATCTGCTCTTAAGCAAATATCGAAAACAAGCAGTAACTCAGAAAAATATTGCAGAGATTGTGCAGAGGTTGTTTCCCTGCAGCGGAACAGTAGCGCAGCATGGAAATAACCGTTGCGCTACCTCTGCCAGAGGTAGTGCAGCAGTAGCGCGACGATTGTGCAGCGCAGCGGTTGCAGAGATTATGCAGCGCTGCATGACCTCGGCACAACCTCGGTGCAACCTCTGCAACCGCTGCGCTGCACAATCGGCGCGCTACCGCTGCACTACCGCTGCATTACCTCTGGCAAAGGTAGCGCAACGGTTGTGCAGCGGTTATTTCCATGCTGCGCTACTGTTCCGCTGCAGGGAAACAACCTCTGCACAATCTCTGCAATATTTTCCAGAGAACCCGTCAATGGACACTTCGCTTTTCTCCATTTAGACTCGCTTGCGTGTTTCTTTTATTACTGTTTATTGCCTATTTTCGATTTTCGCATTGGAACAGATTCTCCATCCGGCGAAAATATAAATGAGATTGACGATATTTGCAATTCATTACCAGCGGGAAAAATACAAATTAGAAAATAACGGGAGAAAGACCGATTTTTAAAACAAACCAAAGATAAAGCTCTGCTTCTCCCTGTACTGATTGTTATATTTGATATTTGTTATTCAATGCAACTGCAACTACAATATAGTGCAGTAAAGTTGTTAGGTACGTGGTTGAACTAAAAGGAAAGCTTGACCGATAGTTATGCTTCGTTTAAGGATCTGGACTCGAAGAGCGAGCACGCAACCATTCTGCTGAACGCACTGAGGTCGACCTCGACTACGGCCAGAAAGCTCTACTTCGTTATGAACGAAGTCGATTTCCAATTGTCGCTCGACTTCGTTGAGGTTAGCATTTATTTCGAGATAAAACAATTTGTAATCCAAAAATTTTCGAAAGAAATATAAGAAAAATGAATGTAAATGTCAAGCATTTCGATTGATAACTTTCTCTCATTCCCGAAGCATATTTATTTATTCAGAAAATGAGATAGGTCCATACTCTCAATTTTAATTGATTTACTCGTAAGATTCACTTTGTGCAAGCAAATATAATCTTGGGTCGAAAAAATTAAATTAATTAAAGTGTTAGTCTAATTTCTTTCTTGAAATTTTCAAATAAATTTAGTTGATATAAATGTGTTAAGGTGCTGAAACCGGTCTATCTGCGACTCGACTTCAATACCAACGAGAAATGGAGTACTTTGAATGAAGTTGTTGAGGCCTTCCCTGCTCTCTTCGAGGTCCACTTCTTTATTATTTTTTATCTTAACATGAATGAAAAAGTCTAAATTGCAGAAAATTTCTCAATCAATATTCAGGGCTCATAGAAAAAGGCACCGGGACACCGGGACACCAATTGGAAAAAGGCACCACCCTATTTAAGAAATAGTATGGGGAGGCGAGATAGGAAAAGAAAAAAAGTGGTGCCTTTTTCTAACTGGTGTCCCGGTGCCTTTTTCTAGGAGCCAATATTCAGACATCCAAATTTTTAAGAAAATTTTATTTTTACTATTAAAATTCCATTTTTCCGCTCAAATGGGAACATATTTTCAGACAAATATTTTTGAAATAGAAATTATGTGCTTTTGATTCAAAATTAATGGTGGGTATTTTTCAGTTGAACGAGCTGCGCTTGTCGGGTCCCGTGCACGCAGACGGCAATTCACTGTTCAACCACTTCTCCAAGTTCCCTCC
The DNA here is from genome assembly GCA_964036155.1 of Diploscapter coronatus. Classification (NCBI taxonomy): domain Eukaryota; kingdom Metazoa; phylum Nematoda; class Chromadorea; order Rhabditida; family Rhabditidae; genus Diploscapter; species Diploscapter coronatus. The sequence continues at coordinate 39,643,414 of OZ038422.1, read as the reverse complement.
CTCCCTCTGCTTCAACAACAATTTCTTTTCCGCCTTTCTCGAAAGCTCCCTTCACATTGGGAACATCGTCAAATTTCTCAAGGTAATTCAGTCGCTTTATTTTGAAAAAAAAAGATTTTTATTCAATTCTTTCGATTTTATTATAAATTCTGCAAACTTTTGAAATCTTCAATTATGAATTCCAGATAGTAAAGGTTCATATTCCGACTTTTTATAAACCGGCTTATCACTGATCATAAGCCATCCGATTATTAAATACCTAGCAGAATTTTCAATCCTCATATTTGAATCGTGCAAAAATGAATTTTGAGTTTTCGTAATAAAACAAAAGTGTTTTTCTAAAAATTTGTCAAAGGAAAAGATCGTAAACGATTTCTTAAGACAATCAAATGAAAGGGAAAATGGTCTAGAACAAAACGAATATTTTACACGTTTATATTCGATATCGACATTTTTCAATTCACCTTTTTATGACATAAATTCAGACTCTGGCCTCGACGAAATTCGAAGAAGGAAGTCCTACTGCGGTCGCTCTTAAACGACTCGTCAACTGGACATTCGGGATGGACTATGAGACAAAGACCGAGGAAGGGGACACAATGAATGGCCACAAATTTCTGTCTGAACTGGTCGAAGAAACCATTCCTCTCGATTGGAAGGTAACTTCATAGATTTTCGCGTTTCAACGCGATATTTTCCCATGTTTTTTTTCTAACTCTGAATAGCCCTTTTCGGATAGAACATGTCTAATTTATTAAAAAAAGAATTTTAAACTTTTAGAGCCTAACTTGAAAATTTGCAATTATGTTTAGAGCATTGATAAAATCTTTGGTTTCGTGATCTTACTCTCTAAATTGCAGATAGTGGATTTGGATTCGGCGACGGACAAGGTCAAGCGTCGCATCTTCGAGCTGCACCTGGCTGTGGGTGACGAGCAACACGTCATCTACGTCAAGGAGGAGGTTGACCATTCCAACAGATACAGAGCAATCCAGGTCGAGTGTTCTAAACGAATTAGCCCATAAGTTATAGTCATTTCTTTGGAATTATAATGCTACAATTATTGATGTATGGAGCTCGTAGTTTTTTGAACTAGAACTCGCAAATTTTCTCCAAGTTGAACTTGACTAGACTTCGACAAAATTTGTCGAATTGCACTTAAAATCAACATTTTTCAAAAATGAAACTCGAAGTCATTGGCGAGTTCAAGTTTGAGTTTCGAAATTCCTGTTTAAAATCCGTTGAGATTCTGAACCCTTAATTAAAATTAACCCCGAGTTTTAATTTGAAATAGCGGAATGTTTTCAGCTAGCAAACCAGACTGCGGACATGTGGAAGATTCTGTTCTCCCCAAACAACTCCATCATGTCGGATATGGACGAGCAGTCAGTTTTCATCATCTTTATCTCCCTGTCTGTCAATTCATCTTCTCATTTTAGAATGTCCATCCTCAACATCGATCCAAATACAGATTTCTCCGATGCGGTAAAATCATTTACCATATTGAAAATACTTTATTTAAAAATATCATTAGTTAACTAACGATTTGACAACCATTGTCAGCACTTTGAAAAGTTCATTTTGAAATGCATTTCCAAATCTATTTTTATGAAAATCGGTAGAAATCATCCCTAGAAATGCATCTGAAAGAAGGAATATGATATTTTAAGGTGTTGTAAAGTTGTGCGTCCACTATTCTTGTTTCATCTTGTAAAACTGCCAGAATGCAATTGTCAAAAACTGCTAATTCCGAATCATTCCATTAGCATACTTTTTCACTTGATTCGTTTTAGAATTTTCAAATTGTATGCATAATGATCAAACATAACATAACAAACTAATATGAATTCAGGGTGATGAGTTTATGGATGACGACCACTGAACTAGTCATTTCAACTGCACTCAATCATCTTCACTCCCTCCTTCCCCTTCATCAATTCAAATTCGTGCACATGCCCCAGTAAAACAACAAGTAGTATATTTGAAATTATTTATTCCATTTGTTCAAAGGGTCACACGAGTATTCTCTTTCAAAACCGGTCATTTGATTCAATTTAATCACTATTTATTATGTTTCGCTTTCTTTCTTTCGGGTTACTTTCAATTATAGTCCTTTGAAAAATGTCTTTCTTTTCTGTTAATTTTATTAACAGCTACAATCAGTCGTTATGACATTATATGGATTTTTTTTATCATTTGTTATCCAACTTCTTTTACTTCGTCTATTTGACCGATCTCATTTATTTACAGTTCAGTGTCCTTCTTTGCTTTACTTTATCGTTTCATAAACAGATGCCATCTGATATCCCTTTCTTTTTTACTATTTTTAATTAGTATGAGAAAAATACATTTCTCTTCATCAAATCCGAAGTTAATAAAGGGTCTTTTCCCACATTACCTGAATTAGTGAAAAATTTCTCGACCTATTATTTTTATCACGCAGCTTACTTCTTTGAATGAAAGCTAAGTATTGGTAGCGATGACATTCAGAGCCTTTAATGGTTCTTAAGACTATAACTGCATCATCGCAATCAAAGATGGTTTGAAATAAGTATCATGAAGCATCAAAATCAAAATTTGATTTAAGGAAGCTCATTCGAGGAATGAATTCTTATGTGAACATCTTGGTAATTTTTTTGTTAGCTGAAAGAAAACGATGAATTTTTCATAAAATATACGGCATTCTAATTTCAAACTTTAATCACTTATAATAACCTTCTTAAACCCCCACTTACTCTACTTCCTGATCTCGAGTCAAGTATTACCCTATCGTACTTACAATTCTATGCTTCATCCAAATATGCTAATATCGAGATCGAGACCGAGATCAAGAAATTTCCAACATTTCCCTTCAATCCCCAGAAATTCCATCATTTCATCATGCACTGCCCGTCTCACATAACAAACGCTCAGATTTTTCATCAATACTACTCATTTCAGAAACACTCTGGAATAATTCATCGCATAAGGAATATTCGCGGTGGAAAACGTCCTAACGTCTGCGGGGATCAATAGTCAAATTTTAAAATTATTTACAAAACGATAATTTCTCGATAAAGATAGGACTTTTAGAATTTATATAGTTTAGTTTTCTTTAGGCTAGGATCAAATAATTTCATAATTGATAATTTTTATACTCATTGATAGTAAACGGATAAAAATAGTCCTTTTTGATATAGCTTATTTCATATCGCATCAGAATCTTTCGAAGACTTAGTTGACAGCAATCCTCATCGAGAACGAGTAGAAATAAAAAGAATGATAATTTTATAATAAATATTTATGCCTTTATTTCCGAAGAAAAGATTGCTTTATTAACTGTTCACAAGAAATCGACTAACTATTTCTGCTATATACTTTGAAATTATTATTAAATAAATAAATAAATATTGGATTTGGTTACAGAATTTTGAAATAAAATACTTTAAAGAATATTTATTTCAGCTACAATTATCCCTCATCACTTTTGGATATCTTCGAGAGTTGTCTTTATCATGGGGATCGAATTAGAATGTACGAAATTGAACAAAGATGCTTTTTATTGAAATCATATGAAAATTATGAACATTTAAATGTGTTGAAATTGAAGATTTCAGATATTAATTTCTCCGACTTCACGCCATTTATTCGCTTGTGGATCGTATTCCTCGATTGAATTGCAAAAATTGTCACATTCAATGTTTTGAAATCTAAGTTAACAAATGTTTCGTATAAAAATAATCACAATCTCAGCTCACCCTCCGATTGCATACAATTTCCCGTTAGCGACAATGAGCGAATGATGTTCTCTTGCATAATTCGTATCAGCGATTCGAGAAACTCGACTGTCAACCGGAGCTGAGGGGTCGAAACACAGACAGGATTTTAATATGTCACCCCTAAATATATAATGATGCATTATTTATAATATAAAATTAACGACCTCTCTCCTCCAGTTATGTAAATTTTTCCATTTAGCGATGTAACTCCGAAATACCCTCCTACTTCGGGAATCTCTCCAACTTCAATCCATTCCCGTTCATCGTCTGATAAACGATATATTTTTTTATCCCATCCATCAATAGCTGAATATCCATAATTACAATAATGAATATGCTATAATGTGACCGTATAAAATTCCATCGCATGTTATCGCTTGAACCACTATAGTTGTAAGTGGAAATGTCGGTCCTGTTTGCCATCTTCCATCGATTAAAACCTGAATAAACTATTTCATGGACTTTCATTCGATCTTCTTACATCAACGCGATTTGTTCCTCCACCCAAATAATACAATTTGTCTTTGAAATAAGCCACAGATGCAAATTTACGCCATTCAGGAGGATCTGAGCCTGTAAAATTCTTTGAATCGATAATTAATTTTTTTATAAGACCTCTTGAAATTTGTCGATTGTTCCAGTCATATATTTCAAATGATTCACTTCCGTTAATTGCAAAAATCTGAAGCCAAGAGATTATTCAAAATAACGAACATAAGAACTTACTTTATTCTCTGTAGTTGCTACTTCATATGGCTTATAATAATTGTGAAATTTTGCAATCTCTTCTACTGAGCAGATAAATGAATTGAGCAAGCATATTCTTCCTTCACCTTCATCATTATCATTCAGATAATAAACTAAATTATTACGAATCATTTCAAAGTCTCTTACTTGGCTTTCAACATAATTTCTTACCATAGAATAAAACTTTATGCGAATAAATTTCTCCGATTTCTCTCCATTTATTCATTTGTGAATCGTATTCCTCGATTGAATTACAAAAATCTGTCATATTAGATTGTTGAAATCTAAGTTAACAATTATTTCATATAAAGATATCCAAAATCTCAGCTCACCCTCCGATCGCATACAATTTCTCGTTAGCGGCAATGAGCGAATGGTAATATCTTACATAATTCATATCAACGATTTGAGAAATTCGACTGTCGACTGGAGCTGAGGGGTCGAAACTCAGACAGGATTTTAATGCTCTTCCATTACTAAATATATAATGATACACTATCTATCATATAAAATTAACGACTTCCATCCCCCAATAATGTAAATTCTTCCATTTAGAGATTTAACTCCAAATGAACTTCGTTTTTCTGGAATCTCTCCAATTTCGATCCATTCCCGTTCATCGTCTGATAATCGATATATCATTTTACTATCCCATCCATCAATAGCTGAATATCCATAATTACAATAATGAATATGCTATAATGTGACCGCATAAAATTTTATCGCATGTTATTGTTCGAGCATGACCAATTGGAAGAGGAAAAGCAGGTCCTGGTTGCCATCTTCCATCGATTAAAACCTGAATAAACTATTTCATGGACTTTCATTCGATCTTCTTACATCAACTCGATTCGTATATTCTCTTGCTTTAGGAATCCTTCCACCCAAATAATACAATTTGTCTTTGAAATAAGCCACAGATGCCGAATGACGCCATTCAGGATGGGCTGGACCTGTAAAATTCTTTGAATCGATCATTCATGGATTTGTTGAACAGACCTCTTGAAATTTGTCGAGTATTCAAGTCATATATCTCAAACGATTTGCTAGAAAATCCAACTGCGAAAATCTAAAATTTACAAAATTGGTAATGAAAAATAAACTAATCTACCTTATCTTTTGTAGTTGTAACTTCCCATGGCCTGAAACAATTAAATTTCGCAATCTGCTCAACAGAATTAGTATGCGAATCAAACAGACAAAGTCTTCCTTCTCTAACATCGTTCTTTTTATAAGGCACTAAATACTAAAATTAATTTTCGCCTATACGAGAAACATTTTCCTACGATAGAATAAAGTTTTCCTCTCGAGCGCTTTCGGCAAATATCTCTTGATTATTTGCATCATTCGATTGCTAGTCCAGGCCAGTTGTCCCAGGTCTTTGAATTCGGGATATTCGCAGATCAACAATATCATTTCGACTGGTAAACTGGCTAGCATCTTTGTTAAGAGACCTAAACAATCACCATAATATTATTTCAAAATGGAACTAGTAAAAGAGTACTGATCGAACGAGAAAGTCTGCAATTAATGATTTAAAAGTGAAAGTAACCCTATTTAAATGACATCAAGTTGAGATTCCATGTCGGAAATATACAAATTGAAGCTAAAAATAAATAAGAAAGAAAAATGACCATTCATAGAAGACGAGCATTGAGAACTGAATGAGAAGGATAAAGAATTTGACAAGTGGATCTTGGGGTCACTTACTCGGTACTTTCTGTATCTTTTCATGCACTATTTCCTCTTCATTGATTCTGCAGGTGATTTTGGAGGTGTGTCGTGACCACTTTCAAAAAGCCTTTGGTTAAAATTGTCTTTATATTTATGATCGTAGTCTAGCAAGTCCGAATGACGTAGAATTGAACGGGATCTACACTGCTGTTCATAATTATAAGACCCCTACGACTTTTTGGCCTTCCTACCCGCAAGACATGAAGTAATCCGGCCCAAATTTTTGTCACATGTTTACTGATATATCAAAATTTTAGGCTGATCCAATTTACAACAGGGTATCTACGAATTTTTTTTTGAAAAGTGCTCTTGACTATAGAAATTGGCCAAAATGTTAGTGATTTGTAAGAAACATTTTCGAAAAAACTCGTTAATCTGACAATAGCTAACCTATCCAGAAACTATTAGTATGTCATCATAACTCAACCAATAGACTTTCAAAATAAAAGAATGGTTGACTCTGAAAAAATTCTACAGGTGCAGGCACGACTTTTTCCGAAAACACTTGAAATTTTTCTCATTTTCCATAGTTAAGGCGTGGTTAAAACGATGCCGTATGTTTGAAGCACCGTTGTACTACAGCAACGCGGTTTCAAGCAATGAATCAAGACAATAAATAAGTGTAGTTGGATGACCTTACAGGGCCTATGAGATTTTACAGGATATTTCTATTCATTTTTGTAGAATAAATTGTTTTCGAAAGTCTCTTATAGCAAAAGTTTTCTTTGTATCTTCTGTCAGGTGTCATTCTTCGCTATCTATTAGGAAACTAGAAAACTGCCAAATAAAGATCTGAAAGCAGTACTATTGGTAACTTTCCCCCTTCAAACACCACGTTTTTGCAAGGGGACGAAACTCGGGACTCTAAATATAAATACTATTTTCAATCCTAAAAGCTAATCTAGATTTATGAATACTAATTTTAATGTAAGAGTGGAAAAGGCTTTATTTTAAAAGAAAAGTCTTGGTCCTAAGGTCCTGAAGTCCGGAAAAGTCGGACCTAAGGTTCCAGTGATAGATAGAAGACATTATGACTGAAATACAAGTACATATGAATCAAAATTGACTAAAAACAAAGAGAAAAATCGATTATGAACGAGAAAATGTTTGCTATTTTCTGATATTAAGGTTCCGGAATTTTGGAAAAAAATGCTCCCTACGTGGCTCGAACACGTACATGCATCTAGTCTCAAGTAGTCGGTCATTCACAACTTATCTTTGTTTTTTTTCTATTTTTAACAAGATTTGCTTATATTTTTCTAGTAAATCATTAGTGAACTTTCTTTTATTCTTTTTTCGCAATAATTTAGGAAGGAAGTACCCTTCAAATTCTGAATGTCTCAAAAACCTATCTAGATCGACGATAAATCTAATAAAATGGTTCTATGCCAGAAGTCAGGCCGTAATTTGTGTCTGTCTGTTTCCACACAGTTTGAAGTTTGCCAAAATGTGTCCATTTCGAACGGCGTTTTTGCGATTCTTTCGACTAGAAACTTCTTAATTGTTAGAGGCTCACTATATCTAATTCACTCTCCTTCTCTAATCTCTCGCCTTTCCCCCTAGTATCTCATCTTTTCCCGCCAGTGCCGCCTAGCGACACTGTTCATTCCCTCTCTACATCTTTCCACTCTCTCTTTTTGTAGTGTCCTCTCTTGTTCTTGTTTCATTTATTTCATCCTTCGACCAATTGAAAAGAAGCTTCATTTCAGGGATTCACTCGATCAAAAATGGATGATTTGTCTGGAAGGACTGTTTCAAGTGAGGTAAATCGAATTTATCACTTTCAAATTGAAATAGAATTGTTTGATGCGCCTCTTTCAGATCGGGGATATGGCTGGGACGGGCGAAACTCGACCGGACAGGCAGAGCGATGAGGGGTTGAGTGACCGTCCCAAGGGGCGGCTCTGGAGCAGGCTGACTACCGATCTGCAGATCGAGATCGCCAAGCGGGTACTTACAAGTCACATTCAAACTTTGAATTGAAAATCATTGTTTTGGAAGAAAAGTAATATAAGGAAAATTAACAGCAAACTTTCCGTAGTTAAACATGGAAGATAAAAATTGTAGCGCAATTCAAATGCTTCAAAAGTGTTTTAAAATTCAGAACATTTTACTGCTCATTTGTATTTCTAGTTGAAACAGAAATACTAGATTTCTATTGATTAGGAACAAGTTGAGATTCTTTTTTTTCTTATCTATTCTTATTAATTTTTAATTTTCATCACGAAGAATCTAAAAAACCGTTTCAAACAGTTTCCATAAATTTCTTTATAACCCACAACGAACTGAAGGACTTTCAGAGCTCGAACAATTGCGACAAGCTGAACCTGCTATGCGCGTATCCTGAGCTGCTCTTGGGCATCAGCAGCCTCTATCCGCACGACAATGCCAATGAAGGGAAAGGCACAGAGGCCGAGCCGTCTAGCAACATCCACATTAAATATGTAAATTTTCTTGAAAGTTCCAATTTACTTTAGAACCGTTATCTCAAGACTTGGGATGAAATTATTCTTATTCCTTGACTTTCCCGGCCTCAATATTTTTAAAGATCAATCAGTTTTCTAAAAAGTATTCATTTCTGTCCAGATCATCTTGGTTGATCGTACATTATTGCATATGCTCTTTTATTAAGTTGACTTGAAATGTTTTTGGATAAATAGAAAATCTGGAGGCATTGGCAGGTGAAGAAGGAGGAAGGCAAAATGGGCTAAAATTTCAATTCAGATTTTCCGAAATGCTCATTTCGAAAACGCATCCCTAGTAATGAATTGAATAGAGATGTCTTGGATATCTTTCCATTTCATTTTCCCCTCACGATTCGATGTCTGACTATTTCGAAATTATGCAGGTTTCATTTCAGTTGTCGGAGAAAAAAATGTTCTGGGGCGAGGATATGGCCAGACTCAACTCGGAACAGTCCCCCAGGATTTTCGGCCTAAAGCACAATGAAGTCATGCTCGTGGTATGTCAATCGCTTTGATTTCATTGTTTTGCTCAATTGCTAAAAATTACACTTCTATCGTAAATGCCGCTTATATTTCCATCGAATGAAGAATCTGCTCTTAAGCAAATATCAAAAACAAGCAGTAACCCGTCAATGGACACTTCGCTTTTCTCCATTTCGCCCCGCTCACGTGTGTTTCCTCTGTTACTGTTTCTAGCTTGTTTTCGATTTTCGCATTAAAACAGATTCTCCATCTGACGAAAATATAACTGAGATTGATTATATTTACAATGCATTACTAGCGGGAAAAGATGCAAACTAGAAAATAATAGGAGAAAGACCGATTTTTAAAACAAACCAAAGATAAAGCTCTGCTTCTCCCTGTACTGGTTGTCATCTTTGTTATTCAATGCAACCAACTACAATAGTACAGTAGAGTTGTTAGGTTCATGGTTGAGTTAAGAAGAAAACAATGATAGTTATGCTTCGTTTAAGGGTTTGGACTCGAAGAGCGAGCACACGAACATTCTGCTGAGCGTACTGAGATCGACTTCGACCACGACCCAAAACCTCGATTTCGACGCGAACGAAGTCGACTTCCAAATGGTGCTCGCCTTCGTTGAGGTTAGCATTTATTTCGAGACAAAACAATTTGTAATCCCAAGATTTTCGAAAGAAATATAAGAAAAATGAATGTAAATGTCAAGCATTTCGACTGATAACTTTCTCCCATTCGCGAAGCATCTTTATTTATTCCGAAAATTAAATAGGTTCATACTCTCAATTCTAATTGATTTACTCGTAAGATTCTTTGTGCAAGTAAGTATTAATCTAGTTTTTTCTTGAAATTTTCAAATAAATTTAGTTGATACAAGTGTGTTAAGGTGCTGAAACCGATCTCTCTGGAGCTCAATTTCAATAACAGCAAGAGAGAGTATACTTTGAACGAATTCGTCGAGGCAGCCCCTGCTCTCTTCGAGGTCCATTTTTTATTATTTTTTTATCTTAACTTGAATGAGGAAGCCAAAATTTCGGAAAAGTTTCTCAATCAATATTCAGACATTCAATTTTCTAAAAAAAATTTTTCTTACTATTAAAATTTCATTTTTTCTGCTCTTAAATGAGAAGATCTATTTTAAAAAAATATATATTTCTCTGAAAATAGAAATTATATGTTCTTTTGATTCCGAATTAATGGGTATGTTTCAGTTGGACGAGTTGACTGTGTTTGGTCCCGTGCGCGCAGACGGCGATTCGCTATTCAACTACTTTCCCAAATTTCCTCCTTCTCTCTGCTTCACCAGCACTTCCTTCCTCCACACTGGGGACATCGTCAAATTCCTCGGGGTAATTCAGTCGCCTTATTCCGAAAAAAAAGCTAGATTTTTATTCAATTCTTTCGATTTTATTATAAACTCTACAACGTTTTGAAATCTTCAATTATGATTCCAAATGATAAAGACTCTCATTCCGACTTTTGTAAACTGGCTTGTCACTGATCATAAGCCATCCGATTATTACATACCTAGCAGAATTTTCAATCCCCATATCTGAATGTGAGGCGTGCGAAAGTGAATTTAGAATTTTCGTAATAAACGAAAGTGTCTTCTAAAAATTGGCAAAGGGAAATATCGTAAATGATTTCTTAAGGCAATCAAATGAAAGGGAAAATGATCTCGAACGAAACGAACATTTTGCACGCTTATATTCGATATCAACACTGTTTCAATTCATCTCTTTATGACATAAATTCAGACTCTGGTCTCGACGAAATTCGAAAAAGGAAGTGCTGCTGCGACCGCCCTTAAACGAATCGTCAACTGGACATTCGAGACGACCTACAGGACAGAGACTGAGGAAGGGGAAACGATGAGGGGCTGCAAACTGCTGTCTGAACTGGTCGCAGACATCATTCCTCGCGGCTTGGGGGTAACTTCGTAGATTTTCGCGTTTCAGCGCGATATTATTCCACGTTTTTTGTCTAATCCTAAATAGTCCTTTTCGGATAGTAAATGTCTAATTTATTAAAAAAAGAATTTTAAACTTTAGGGCTAGATTTGAAAATTTGCAATTATGTTTGGAGCATTGATAAAATCTTTGGTTTCGTGATCTTACCCTCTAAATTGCAGATAGTCAATTTGGATTCGGCGATGAGCGTGGTCAAGCGTCGCATTTTCGAGCTGCATCTGACTGTAGGCGGCGAGCAGCACGTCATCTACGTCAAGGAGGAGGTCAACAGTGCCGATAAATATAGGCCAATCCAGGTCGAATGTTCTTAAACGAATTAACCCATAAGTTATAGCTATTTCTTTGGAATTATAATGCTACAATTACTGATGTATGAGGCTGGTAATTTTTTGAACTAGAACTCACAAATTTTCTCCGAATTGAACTTAAAATCGTTTTTTTAACTAAACTCGAACTCATTGGCGAGTTCAAGTTCAAGTTTCGAAATTTCTGTTTAAAATCTATTGGAATTCTGAACCCTTGATTAAAATTAACTCTGAGGTTTAATTTGAAACAACGGAATATGCTTTCAGCTGGCGAACCAGACTGCGAATTTTTGCAAGATTCTGGACTCCCCGACCAGTTCCATCACCTTGGACACGAACGAGCAGTCAGTTTTCATCCTCATTATCCCTGTCTGTCAATTCATCTTCTCATTTTAGAATGCTCAACCCCGACGACGATCCAGATTCGGACATGAACGAGGAGTCAGTTTTCATCCTCTTTATCCCTGTCTGTCAATTCATCTTCTCATTTTAGAATGTTCAACCCCAACGGCGATCCAGATTCGGACATGGTCGACTCTGATGAGGAGGTAAGATCGTTTGCTATATTAAAAATATTTTCTTACTTTAAAAACATCATTCACTAGCTAACGATTTGACAATCATTGTCAGCACTTTGAAAGGTCTTCATTTTAGAATGCATTTCCAAGTCTATTTTTTATGAAAATCGGCAGAAATCATCCCTAGCAATGCATCTGAAAGAAGGAATATGATATTTTAAGGTGTTGTAAAGTTGTGCGTCCACTATTCTTGTTTCATCTTGTAAAACTGCCAGAACACAATTGTCAAAAACGGCTAATTCCGAATCGTTCTATTAGCATACTTTTTCACTTGATTCGTTTTCTAATTTTCAAATTGTATGTATAATGATCAAACATAACTTACAGCAAGTTGATATGAATTCAGGATGATGAGTTTGAGGATGACGGCCACTGAACCAGTCACTTCAACTGCACTCGATCATCTTTATTTCCTTCCCCCTCTTCATCAATTCAAACACGTGCATACGTCTCTCAGTCAAACAATACAAGTATTTTATTTTAAATTATTCATTCCATTTGTTCAAAGGGTCATACAGATATTCTCTTGCAAAACTGGTTACTTTATTCAATTTAGTCACTATTTATTATTTTCCACTTTTTTCTTTCGGGTTAATTTTCAATCATCGTCCTTTGAAGGTTTTCTCTTCTGTTAATTTTATTGGCAGCTACAATCAGTCGTTATGAAATTCTATGGATTTTTTATCACTTATTATCCAACTTCTTTTACCTCGTCTATTTGACCGATCTCATTTATTACAGTTCGGTGTCCTTCTTTGCTTTACTTTATCATTTCATAAACATGTTATTTAATACCTGTCTTTTGCTATTTTTAATTAGAACGAGCATAGAAAAGATACATTTCTCTTCGTCAAATCCGAAGTTACTAAGGGTCTTTTCTCACATTACCTGAATTAGTGAAAAATTTCTCGACCTATTATTTTTATCACGCAGCTTACTTCTTTGAATGAAAGCTAAGTATTGGTAGCGATGACATTCAGAGCCTTTAATGGTTCTTAAGATTATAACTGCATTATCGCAATCAAAGATGGTTTGAAATAAGTCATGAAACATCAAAATCAAAATTTGATTTAAGGAAGCTCATTCGAGGAGTGAATGTTTATGTGAATTATTGATATTCCAGAATAATTCATTCATTGTACTATTAATCAACGGGATTTGCTTTCTCTTCTAAAATATTTTGTTTAAATATTCGCAGTATAATAATTCCTACTACAATAGCATTTGCGAACTTATTTCGCATCCAATCAATAAATCGATATGACCACGTGAAAGAGCGGTATCGAATTGTATAGTAGGTACCGGATCAATTATTAAAGATAAATAAATCAAGAAAAATTTGCGATAACTAGAAGGGCTATCCAGCTATGAACAATATTGCACCAAGGCAAAGGGGTAGGGCTTGACGGTCCCCACATTAGGATCAAACTTCGTGTCGATTATATAGACTGTTCATTCAAATGAGATTGTAAATTAAAATTTACGTTTACTTAAACATTCTTGCATTGATATTTCGAATTAAAAAGTGCGGAAATCATAGTGACAAAACGATTAAATAAATTAAACAAATACTGAAAGGTTTGAGTTGAAATTAAATCGAGTGATATCATGAAAATGATAAAGAAATGTCTTACCATCAATAAAATAGTGAAAAAGGGAGATTGGCTGAGAAGAAAGTATATAGGCTACTTCAGTGAAACATCGAGAAAATAAGAAAAATACACTAACATCGATGCTGCCGACAAACAATGTTATGCTTTGAATACATTCAAAAACTGTTCACAAGAAATCGATTAACTATTTCTGCTATATATTTTGAAATTTTACTTCGAAATTACTATAAAATAAATATTGGAGTTGGTTACAGAATTTTTGAAATGAAATATTTTAAAGAATAAATATTTCAACTACAATTATCCCTCATCACTTTTAGATGTCTTCGAGAGTTGTCTGTATCATGTGCATTCAAATTAAACTATTATTTTACATTTTATTGAATAGAACTTCTATATGAAATCTGAGATTATTATAGCCAAGCTTTATTTTATGCTATTTTTCCGACTTCTCGCCATTTATTTGTTTGTGGATCGTATTCCTCGATTGAATTACAAAAATTTCCACGTCTCCTTTTTTGAAATCTAAATTAACAAATAGTTCGTGTAAAAATATGCAAAATCTCAGCTCACCCTCCGATTGCATATAATTTCCCGTTAGTGACAATGAGTGAATGTTCATGTCTTGCATAATTCATATCAGCTATTTGAGAAATTCGACTGTCAACTGGAGCTGAGGGGTCGAAATACAGACAGGATTTTAATATGTCACCCCTAAATATATAATGATGCATTATTTATAATATAAAATTAACGACCTCTCTCCTCCAGTTATGTAAATTTTTTCCATTTAGCGATGTAACTCCGAAATACCCTCCTACTTCGGGAATCTCTCCAACTTCAATCCATTCCCGTTCATCGTCTGATAAACGATATATTTTTTTATCCCATCCATCAATAACTGAATATCCATAATTACAATAATGAATATGCTATAATGTGACCGTATAAAATTCCATCGCATGTTATCGCTTGAACCACTATAGTTGTAAGTGGAAATGTCGGTCCTGTTTGCCATCTTCCATCGATTAAAACCTGAATAAACTATTTCATGGACTTTCATTCGATCTTCTTACATCAACTCGATTTGTATATTCAATTAATCTAGGAGTCCTTCCACCCAAATAATACAATTTGTCTTTATAATAAGCCACAGATGCACCTGCACGCCATTCAGGAGGAGCTGGCCCTGCAAAGAATGCAATAAAATTAAACCAATATACTGGCTTTTGTAATGTTACCTCTAGTGATTTGTCGAGTATTCAAGTCAAATATTTCAAAAGATTTTTTATAAGATCCAATTGCGAAAATCTAAAATTTACAAAATTGGCAATGTCAAATAAAATAATCTACCTTATCTTTTGTAGTTGCTACTTCGTATGGTTCTAAATATTTAGTAAATTTCGCAATCTGCTCAACAGAATTAGTATGTGAATCAAACAGACAAATTCTTCCTTCATAAATATTGCCGTTTTTATAAGGCACTAAATATTAAAATTAATTTTCGCTCGTACAAGAAATATTTTCCTACGATAGACTAAAATTTTCCTCTCGAGCACGAGCGCTATCGGCAGATATCTCTTGATTATTTGCATTATTCGATTGTTGGTCCAGGCCAATTGTCCCAGGTCTTTGAATTCGGGATATTCGCAGATCAACAATATCATTTCGACTGGCAAATTGGCTAACATCTTTGTTAAGAGACCTAAACAATCACCATATTATTACTTCAAAATGTAAACAGTAGAAGAGTATCGATTGAATGAGAAAGTCTGCAACTAATGATTTAGAAGCGAATGTAACTCTATTTAAATGATATCAAGTTGAGATTCTATGTCGGAAATATACAAATTGAAGCTAAAAATAAATAAGAAAGAAAAATGACCATTCATAGAAGACGAGCATTGAGAACTGAATGAGAAGGATAAAGAATTTGACAAGTGGATCTTTGGATCACTTACTCGGCATTTTCTGTATCTTTTTATGCACTATTTCTCTCTTCATTGATTATGCAGGTGATTTTGGAGGTGTGTCGTGACCGCTTTCAAAAAGCCTTTGGATTAAAGTTGTCTTCACATTTATGATCATAGCAAAATTGACCTAGAAAGTGGTTCAGATTTGGACAGAAAGTACCAAGCAAATGTGCTTTTCTTGGCCTGTACAGAGAAGACAAAGTTAAGAGCAAAAGAGATATAGAGGAGAGGATATGGGAATGACCCCTCTCAACAGACAGTTAGAAATATGGATTTTGTAAATTTGCACATGCGATATCTAGAAAATTTAGACCTTAGAAAAAGACTAAATTTACTTATTTCTGCTTCTTTTATACTTTGATCAATAACACTACGTATCCTTCCAAATTATGTTGCGACAATTCCAAAACCTTTCAGTTACAATTATCCCTCATCACTTTTGGATGTCTTCGAGAATTATCTGTATCATATTCATTGAAATCAAATTATTATTTAACATTTTATTGAATCAAATTTCTATATGAAATCTGAGATTATTACAATCAAGCTTTATTTTATGTCAATGTTTCCGACTTCACGCCATTCATTCGTTTGTGGATCGTATTCCTCCATTGAATTACAAAAATGGTCACATCCAATTTTTTGAAATCTAAGTTAATAAAGATTTCGTATAAAGGTATGCGAGATCTCAACTCACCCTCCGATTGCATACAATTTTCCGTTAGCGACAATGAGCGAATGATTATATCTTGCATAATTCATATCAGCTATTTGAGAAATTCGACTGTCAACTGGAGCTGAGGGGTCGAAACATAGACAAGATTTTAATACAGCCCTCCAACTAAATATATAATGATGCATTATTTATTATACAAAATTAAACGACTTCTCTCCTCCAGTTATGTAGATTTTTCCATTTAACGATGCAACTCCGAAATCAATTCGTATTTCTGGAATCCCCTCAATTTCAATCCATTTCCGTTCATCGTCTGATAATCGATATATTTTTTTATCCCATCCATCAATGACTGAATATCCATAATTAGAAGAATGAATATGCTATAATGTGACCGTATAAACTTCCATCGTGTGTTATTGTTCGAGCCCATTTAATTGGAAGAGGGAATGCAGGTCCTGTTTCCCACTTACCATCTATTAAAACCTGAATAAATTATTTCGTGAACTTTCATCCGATCTTCTGACATCAACTCGATTTGTATATTCAATTAATTTAGGACCCCTTCCACCCAAATAATACAGTTTGTCTTTGAAATAAGCGACAGATGCACCACTACGCCATTCAGGAGGATCTGGTCCTGCAAAGAATGCAATAAAATTAAACCAATCTATTGGCTTTTGTAATGTTACCTCTATTGATTTGTCGAGTATTCAGGTCGAACATTTCAAACGATTGTTTATAAGGCCTAATTGCGAAAATCTAAAATTTACAAAACTGGCAATGCCAAATAAAATAATCTACCTTATCTTTTGTAATTGCTACTTCATATGCCTGTAAATATCTAGTAAATTTCGCAACCTGCTCAGCAGAATTAGTATGCGAATCAAACAGACAAATTCTTCCTTCTCTAACAATATCGTTTTCATAAGGCACTAAATATTAAAATTAATTTTCGCTCATACAAGAAATATTTTCCTACGATAGAATAAAATTTTCCTCTCGAGCTCTATCTCGAGCGCCATCGGCAGATATTTCTTGATTATTCGCATCATTCGATTGCTAGTCCAGGCCAATTGTCCCAGGTCTTTGAATTCGGAATATTCGCAGATCAACAATATCATTTCGACTGGCAAATTGGCTAACATCTTCGTTAAGAGACCTAAACAATCACCATAGTATTATTTCAAAATGGAAATAGTAGAAGAGTATCGACTGAATGAGAAAGTCTGCAATTAATAGTTTAGAAGCGAATGTAACTCTATTTAAATGATATCAAGCTGAGATTCCATGTCGGAAATATACAATTGAAGCTAAAAATAAGTGAGAAAGAAAAATGACCATTCATAGAAGACGAAAATTGAGAACTGAATGAAGAGGATAAAGAATTTGACAAGTGGATCTTTGGATCACTTACTCGGCATTTTCTGTATCTTTTTATGCACTATTTCTCTCTTCATTGATTATGCAGGTGATTTTGGAGGTGTGTCGTGACCGCTTTCAAAAAGCCTTTGGATTAAAGTTGTCTTCACATTTATGATTAAATTATTGAAACCAATAAATAATGACTATTTTCAATGGCAACAACTAGAGTGACAAAATCTTCCATAATTCATTCAGCGATTTGAGAAGTTCGACTGTCAATGGGAACAGAAGAATCGAAGCATAGACAAGACTTGAAGATTTTAGATCTAAATATTCTATAGATAATAAGAATTACTTTCAAAATTTACTTCTTCTTTTACTTCTTCTGTCTTCCAATAATATAAATTTTTCATTTAGTAATACAAATCGCAAAAGAATCTCGACTTTCTCCAATTTCTCCCACTTCAATCCATTCTCGTTCATTGTCAGATAATCGAAGTATCTTATCATTCCAAATACTATCGATAACTGAATATCGTAAATCGTAAATAATGATGAAATTTTAAAAATAAACCACGTAATAATCCATCGCATAATTGGTTGTGCTGAGCGGATAACAGTTAGGAAACTGGGTCCTCTAGTTTTTTTTCTGAACAAGTTCCTTGTTCGAAACAAGTTCGATATCTTTCCTTCTTTTTATTTCCTTCCTTTACCCCCATTTTTCCAAGAGCCATTGTGAATGTGAGTCGATATTCTCAGCCCTGCACTTGCTTTGCATTCGCAATTATCCTTTCTTTCCACTTTGCTGCGCAGCCAAGTGATTTTGAAATTCGCGATTTTTCAATGTTTCGCTAATTTTTGGATTTTCAGAAGGGATGCATTTGACGGATGGTTCGTCGAGTCGAATGGAGGAGGACAATGAAAATGGAGAGAAGCAGGAAGATGAGGTTGGTTTGAAGAAGACAGATTCCCAGCACTTTTCTTCCAAACATATTTTCCCTTGTTTCGACAGAAAGTACTCCTTTTTAAAACTGAGTGAATGAATGAGTGATTTTGAGGAGGAAGGAGTTGTGGGCTGCATTCCTCGTCTACTGGATGCGGGCCATCGACAGGAAATCCTGCAGATCGTCGACAGTCTTCCTGAGGCTGTCAACAACGGGGATATTCGGATTCTTGAGGTGCCAATTTTCATATTTTATACTTTCTTTGATTTTATGAATTTATATAATTTTTTTTTTTGGTATTTTATTATTCAAAACGTCCTATCTCTTTTCCTTGATTTGTGATTTTATCAATATGTTTAAGAGGAAGTTTAAGTAATGTTTATTTTCAGCTAAAACTCGATCGATACTCCCGTCTGATCAGCCTGTATCAAGAGCAGCCCTCCCTGCTGGACTGCATCATTCCCGACCTGCTGAAGGCGTTCCTCTCCTACATCGATCTGTCCTCTGCCCGATTGAACGACCTCTCGATCACTGCCTTCCACTATCTGGCCTGTCTCACGAAAGTCCGAGGGTACAAAGTCATCATGCGATTGATGCCTCATGAGGTGGGTTGTTTTAAAAAGATTTGTATTTTTCATTTGTTTAAATCACTGCCTCTTGTATTTGCATACTAATTTCATACACATAAGGTTGTATTTGTCAACAGCTCTTTAATTACTTGTTTTTCCTGCGTTCTTGTTCGCCAACAAATATATCCTTATGTGGATGTCATCTCCTGGCAAATACATGAAGCCGAAATAACTATTTTACTCATATTCTTTTCTGAAAAATAAAGAAACTTTATTTGCAGGTGACATATCTAGAGAAGCTTCTAACAGTACTGAACGAATTCACGGGCCCGTGTGGCGAGGACCAGCCGCAGCGTTTCATGTTGCTGCTTTGGCTGTGGATCGTCTGCAAGAATCCGTTCGACCTGCGTCGATTCGACCGCTCCTCTGATCGGCCGGGAGAGACACTGAATCGAATCTTCAGCATCGTTTCCAAATATCTCGAGTACGAATGGGATCGAACACAGGTCGAGAATTAATTTTCAGCATTTTGGCTAATTTTTGAAAGATTACTTCTATTTTTTCAAGGTTTTATTTCCCAATTTGAAGGTAGCAGCCTCCCTCGTGATCGCCCAGTGTCTGAGTCGGACTGACGGAATTCCCCTGATTGGAGAGGCACTCACAAAGCCCCTGTCTCTGATCCAGAAAATCGAGCCAGAAATCAACGAGCCGGTTGGCCACTTGCTGCTTGTCGCTGCTATTCTCAAGGTCTTTCAAATTTCAAGGATTCTTTGAAAATGCAAACTTCAGAAAGTCGACCGTGTGCATCTGAAGGACCACGTGGATTCCATCGCCTCTGCAATCCGAACGCATTTTCCGTTGAATTCGAAACTGGGAGACTTAACGAGAAAATGTCTCGTCAAAGTTCTGCAGAGGCTGGCTCTCGTTCTGCTCCGACCCAAATTGGCTGCGTGGAGATACAGGTTTATTTTATGTTCTAAAATATTACCCTAGAAAAATGTCTGTTCCTGAAAGAATTATTTTATTATTTAAGAATAAAATAGTTTGCTCTAGAAAGAAACATGTATGTTCTAGAAGAAATTCTTTAATTTTTCATTCCAGAAGAGGCCGTCGGAAGTTGGAAGAGAATCTGGTTGCGAATGGGACAACGACGAATGCAGAGAAGCAGTCAGAAGTGCAGAATGGAGCTGCACACGCGAATGGAGTCGAAACAGACTGCGCAATGGAAGAAGAGGAAGAAATTGAAGCTCCTCATGAAATTGTAAGGAAAATCGCGCTTTCTGTTGAAATTATGACGATTTTGCAGGTCGAATGGGCACTCGGCTGTATTTTGAACGCGTTGTCCGATGAGAATACGTACGTGCGGTGGTCGGCCGCGAAGGGCATTGGACGAATCACTGCAAGATTGCCCAAGGAATTGGCTAGTCAAGGTTGAAATCTATGAAATTTCCTTTTCCACAAATTTATTTTTCTTTGTCGTTACAAGCTTCTATTCAAAGACAAACGTAGGACTTTGAGACATTGAAATATTGTAAAAAATGCATAATTCTACTATTCCCTATCCAATTCTGCCTATGCCTAGTGTACCACAATGTATTATGGTTTCCAAATAGGATTTTTTTTCAAAACTTTACAAATTCTCTAAAAATTCATTAACTTTTTTCAGTGGTGGAATCGATTCTGTCATCCAACTTCCATCGTCTGGCTGGTCACTGTTCGTGGCACGGAGGCTGCATGGCCCTAGCAGAGATGACTCGCAGAGGCTTCCTTCTGCCCGACCTGCTGCCCTCCACTTTTCCCGTTGTGGAAGAAGCTCTGTTCTACGAAGAGCCCATGGGTCGGCAGGGACTCGGCAACCAAGTCAGGGATGCCGCCTGCTACATTCTCTGGGCGTTCGCGAGGGCCTACGAGCCGACAGAGCTGAGGCCATACGTCGATAAAGTCGCTACGAGTCTGGTAATTTTCTTAACTTTCTGAAATGATATTAATCTTCAATAGAACGAGATGCGACCGCAAGAAAATAGTATGCAGAGAGACGAGTTTTTGATCACACACCAGAGACTTTTGCACACTATTTTCTTGCGGTCGCATCTCGTTCTATTGAAGATTAATATCACTATTTTGAAAAAGCAATTGATTTTAATGATTCAGATTTGCGCAGCCCTGTTCGATCGAGAGGTGAATTTGAGAAGAGCCGCCTCCGCTGCGTTTCAGGAAAATGTCGGAAGACAGGCCGATTTCCCCGACGGGATACCGCTGCTTACATTAGGTTTGCGTTTTTATCTTGGATGCACAAAAAGGATGAGATTTCTAAAATTCAAAACAAAAATCATGCATTTCTGATTTCTTTAAAAAGTTAATTTGTTCATTTCAGTGGACTACTTTGCCGTTGGCTATCGACTTCGCTGCTTCGAGCAATTGGCTGTGCAGGCGGCTGCTTTCCCCAAATACGCCATAGCCATTGTCGATCATCTCGTTGAACGAAAGGTCGGGAATTTTTTTTTTATAAAAAATATTCTTAAAAAACGAGGATCATTTTGAGGGTATAAAAATGAGATTTGAATGAAAATAATTAATCCGAATAAATATTAATTTTTTTCCCCTATTTACTTCTTTCAGTTTATAAGAATTTCTTTGCTATTTTTAAATTTATCTGAAATTTTCAGGTAATTCACTGGGATGAAGCAGTGCGTGAGCAGGCAGCTCTGTCGCTGGAGAAATTGGCAGAGGTCCGACCTGATTTGGTCGCCGCGAAGTTGGACCTTCTTGTCGAGGGATGCAGAAACACGAATCCGGTGTGATTTTCGTTTTTTTTTTTTTATAAAGATAAAAAAAATGAACTCTAAAAAATTCAGATCCACAGACACGGCTACATTTTAGCAGCAGCACGTGCGATCAAAGGACTGACTTCCAAAGAATACAAATTTGATCAGCAGGTATGCAAATTCACTTTTCTTTTTCTGAAACAGATGAGAATACCTTTTCAGATGATAACAAAAATGGCCACGCTTCCTGAAGATTTCGTGGAGGAATGCAAGAAATTCACTTCTGTGGCTGGACTTTTGACGAGGAAAGCCCTGTGTGGAGGAATGCAAGCACTTGCTCAAGCCAATTTCCCTCTGACAGGTATCGTGTTATTAAACATTTTAACTCTGACGATAAAATGGAATTTGGATTGATAATGTTAAGAATTTCTACATTCTGAATCTAGAATTAAGCTGACTAAAAATTTAAACACAAAATATGAATTGGTAGTTTCTATTTAACGACCTGCATTTTACGAAATGACGACTTTTCCCTGATGAAAAGAAAGAATAAATCGTCCGTTTTTTAGCAAAATACAAATCCTCAAATAATCATAATATTTGTAAGAAAATGACTTTGATTTCAGAGCAGCAGATCAACTTCTGGATGGAGAGGATCGAGACGTTCGCGAGCGACAAAAACGAGCGAGTCCGGCAGAGGGCGATTGAAGTGGCCGAAGTGCTCATTCCTGGCTATATCAAGGGGCAGGAGAAGATTCAGCAATTGATCGACAGCTATTGTGATAAAGTAGGAATTTTTAGCATTTTTTTAAAAGAAACATTATTTATCAAGAGTGCATTCCCTAGCATTAACAAAATCGACACTTTATCCTAACATTGACGATGTTATAAAAATATTTTTTTCGAAGAAATAGCATAGTAAAAGATAAAAAGTACACGTTATTTTTAACGAGGAAAAATTCTAATTTTTTCAGCTCGAAAAATGCTCGAAAGAAGAGGACTACATTGGTCTGTGCGCGGTGGCTGCGTGCGTGTCTCGTTCTGCCAGATCGTATCGACTCTTCACACAACTCTGCGCTTTTGTTACAAGGTTTATTTTTCTTAGGCAACGTTAATGCTTTACTGTATTGCAACTTTGCAATGCAAAGAAAGTGCGAGAATGGAAAATTTCTTCTACCCCATCTTAACCTCTCCTATTTCCATACACTACTTTCTTCACTTTGTAAGGTTGTAACGCTATAACATTTCCGAGTCCTTTTCTCCAAAATTTCGAAGATTGAAAATTCAGATGTCGCGAATCGACGTGGGCCAAGGCGCGAGCTGCTTCTGTAGATGCTCTGCCTGTCGTGTTGCCAAATGCAGCGGGAACTTCGAAAGAAGCAGCAGACGAGGCAGTGGCGGAATGCTTTGCCGCGCTGGAACGAGCACTAAATGACTACACCACAAATTCGATGGGGGATATTGGAAGATTTGTAAGGAATTCTACTATTCCATTTCTGAAAAACTAACAAAAATATGATAAATTTTCGAATTTTTTCAGAAAAGATTGAAATTTTTTGATCCAAAGGCAAATTCCAGGTCCGTCAATCGGGAATGCATGCAATGGCGCGAATTCTCACGCAGCAGACGGCGTTGATTGAGGCGAACAAACTGACTCGATACGTCCTCTTCTGCCTCAAGAAAATGATCGAACAAAGTGCTGGAAAAATTGGGAGAACTAGAGAGGTAATCAATTTTTCTATATTATGAAGCTTTTTTTCATTAAAAGTTCCAGAATTATTAACCAGCCATGATTTTCGCTTCATTCTTTCAAAACAAAAAAAGAATTATTTCCAGTGTGCCGCCCAATCAATCTTCAGCCTTCTCGAATGGGACAAATCGAATCAGCCCTCGATCATTTGTCATGCAGAGCAACTAGCAGAAATCTACACGAAGAACAACGATTTTGTTAGAGACACAGTGCTGTTGAGTCTCGTACCGCTGCTGCACACTTGTCCTGAATACTTCGATGATCTCATGCATGGACTCGTTATGTCTGCAGGTTGGAATTACTTTTACAATCTAAAATTGAAATCAAGCCTATTGACTAAAATTGGAAAAAAACACAAGAAAGAGAAATGCCTTCTAATCATGATATGAATGATTTTCAGGTGGACAAAGTGAAATCACGAAGATGCGAGGCAGACAGGCACTGCTCAGCTACCTCGAGACTTACGCCTATGGAAGCCTCGACAAGCTGGAGTCGTTCTTCGGTTGCGTTGCGGATTTGCTCGAGAGGGGAATGAAGCAGCCGCGCATCGGAATGTCCGTGCTGCGCTACCTACCGCAGGCACTCGGCCATCTGGACGCAATCGAGTCCGCACCCGACAGCTCTGCCTCTTTGCAGAGGATACTGAGATGCCTCGTCAAAGTCAGCGCCTCCCCGAATGCACCACCCGTTCGAATTCGACTCGTCATCGATTCGTTCGCATCGCTCCTCAATTTCGCAACCAACAGTGCAACTTGGAAAACTGCTGCTAATCAAGTAATCGCGTTTCATTCTTTTTCTTTATAAATAGCGAGAGTTTCAACAAAAAAGATAAACGAACAAACAATTTTTCTTCCTCTACATTTTTTTTTCATTAAGTTTCAAAATTTCGAATTTTCTAATTATTTTTTCCAGATCGTACATCATCTTCTCTCCTCAACTCCGGTTCTCCGTCGTTCGGCTGCCGAATCCCTCTACGAAGCTCTGTGCATCAGCTGTTCAGACGAAACTGTAAGCCGAAATTTGTAAGATCGAGAATTTGACTAGGAGAATTTCAGTTGCTGTCGATTCTGTCAGAGACCGTTTGGCAGGACACAAATGACGTTGGCAAAATTGAACAGGCCGCTAGTCAAGTCAAGCAGTTACTTCTCGGGGAATGAGCTATTGAAATTTCGAGACTTGTTTCCTTTAAATTATTGAACTGAATTACGAATCAATGAAATGTTTTAATTTTGAAAATTTGAAGAACTAAGAATAAAATGAAATTGAAACTCCGCCCTTTTATTCCCCACTAAATCACGCTTCACCCCTCACGTTTTTCCTCGCAATTTAACAGGTGCACACGAATCTTAATTTCGGAAACTTTGGCCCACTGTATTTTCCACCCTCTCTTTTGAGAAATAGCATGGGAAAAGAAAAAAAAGGGTAGCGGTGGAAAGAGAATGGGAACTATAAGGGGCCAGGAATTTAGAAAATCAAGGTTTCAAACATTTCGGAGGTCAAGATCTGTTAATCCTCCCTGCTTATACGCTTCCCCTGTTTCTACATAGCCGTTGTGATAGATTATGATTGCAGACGTGTGTGTGTGTGTGTTTGTGGTTATAACGAACGGGCTCCTACGCAAAAGTTGTGGGAAAAAATCAGATAGACGCAAGATGATGCCCTATGCTAATGCACGGGGGGTAAAGAAGTAGTGTATATAATGAGAATGAATGGGAGTTGGAGGGATGATGAGACGGCGAACAACAGTCAGACTATCTACTAGTTGCACGATAAAATACTAGCTGCATAGCTGCGCATCTATATTTTCTCATTCTCTTCGTTCATCCCTCAATCACCCCTCAAGCAGATTTGCCCTCACTATAGTTCATCGTCGGCCTTCTGCACTATTTTATTTTTGGCTGTTTTGACTTTCATATATTGTGATTTTATTCTTGCCCAGGTTTATAGCCACTAGAAAATCGCGATGATTCAACATTTGCATCTCTTGCTAATACCGTACTTGGTGAGTTGAATGTTTATTTTGGAAGGAAATTACACTGTAAACTGATGTCTATGATTGGTTATATCATAATTAGTCGAATATCGTAGAAAAGGTTGATCTTCATGACTTATGGCTTATTGTAGTTTTGGCCATGAGTTTGCCATTACCAGTTTATAGTTTTTATCAGATGTGTACACGTAGTGCATGCTATATAGGACCAGGTAGGGTGATTTTTGCCAGAATAATCTAATGCCTACCCTCATCATTTTATATCAAAATCACCCTACCTGCCCCTATATGTCATGTACTACTTTTACACCTCTGGTAAAAACTACAATGGCCAATTTATGCCATTTTCTAGAGATCGAGATTTTAATAGACTATATTATTTTGAAGAGTGATCCAAGTTTAGGAAAAAAAAACATAAAAATCGACTTTTCCCTTCAAACAATGTTTTGGCAAGGTTCTGCATTTTTCTTTGCATAACGCAATTATTCGATCTCCAAAAACCTTTAATGAGTCTAGGAAAAATGCGCAGGAAAAAGAGAACAGATACAACAAAAGAAGAGATGAGATGCGCGCAGGGGTTCTTCGTATGAAAAAGCAACACTGGGAAATGATCGCTTATGCAAGTAGCTATATGCGCAGAAGCCCATTATCTTTTTATCAGAAGCAGAAATAGCTTATCATTGATATGACTCACCGATATTACAGCAGAAAATGCTTGCAGCTTACTGTAGAAGGATATGAAATCGGGAATATGGCGGTTGACAAGCCGAATGTCGAGTGTGGAGTCGACAGCATCATCGTACATGTGAGGACGGAGCGACCATTCAGAGGTACTATAATAGTTAGATCATATTTTGAATGAAGTTCAGCTGCAATATTGGCTTATCTTGTGTTTAGGAAGAATGTACGTAGAAGGCGAATCAGACAAAGAAGGCTGTGTGCAAGGAACAAAAGGCCCTAGTGACAATCCGAAGTTTGAGATTCCGATTGGAGCCTGCAACATGAGACGACAAAGGACGCTGCACCCAAGAGGAATTTCTTTCTCTTTCACTCTCGTCACTTCATTTCATCCTGTAGGTTTATAAATTTTGAAAAAAACAACCAAGTAAAATTGAAGTTCTTCGTAACCGGAATGGACAGAGCCTTTTCTGTCCGATGCTTCTTCCTCGAATCTGTTCGCAGTCTCAATGCAGCTGTTGACATCGGTCAGTTGACAACTCAAATCGTCGAGCAGGAATTCCCCTTGCCTATCTGTAATTATCAGTTGAAGGAGGGCAGCGAAGGAGTGGCCCTGAGATTTGCACAGGTCGGACAGAAAGTCACACATGTTTGGCATTGCGACCAAGGTTAGCTCGTTTCGTGAGAATCGTTTGAACTATATTTTCAGGGGCAAGTTGGGTCTATGGAATTCTGATTCACAGCTGTTTTGCTGATGATGGTCACGGGAACAAATTTCAACTTGTGGACGACAAAGGGTATTTCATTTCGTTTCGAGTTGAAAAACTCATTCACTCATTTAGATGCACGACAGATCCATTCCTTTTGCCCCAGATCGAATATGAGAATCATGGGATTTCTGCGTTTACTCATGCACAAGTCTTCAAATATGCTGACAAGGTTGTTGGGCTTCACAATTTTCCTATAAAAGGTTTTGATGTGCAGGTCCAACTTTACTTCACCTGCACAGTTCAACTCTGCTACAAACACGACGGGGGCTGCGAGGGAGTGACTCCTCCTCGATGCGACGGGCGTCATCACTCTGGAAGGCCTTCCACAATTCAAGAGAATCGTCCTCCTCCTCCACCTCATGAGCCAATGCACCGTCTTTGGCAGCCATCCTCCCCAATTTCAAATGAAATCGTCGACTCGCCGCCTCCACCTGATTTCGTCCGACTGCCACAACATCTGTCCACAAGCAGGGAAGGGTTGAGGCTTGGAGAAGAGAGATCAGATGAAGATCAGCATGATGAGGGCGGAATGAGCGAAGGACCTGGCAGAGAATTTCCAGGACCGAGACCAGGAATTCTTAAGGAGCGATTCATCACGTTGCCACAAAGAATTGACCTGCCGCAGTAAGTCAATAAAACCAATAACATGATACAATTACGAAATGAATCTATATTAAAAGTGGGTAAAAAAGAAGGAAGCATTTCGTCATATGTTATGCCTAATTGTTTTTAGAAGGATGAATATCTGAGACTTTTTAGAGTTCCTCTCAAAGACAGCCCTTTGAATGAAACTGAAACCGACACATCAGACTCCCCAAATGACGTAATCAGCCAGTATACGAGTGCAGGTCCAACTATCGGTTCTACAGATGGAAAACTGAACTCGAATGCGACAGGTAAATTTCGACTTCGCCACGATGACTAAACGAAATTTAACAGCGGGACCTATGATTTTGAACAGAAAGACAACAGGATCTCTGGTGAATGACAAGAAGAATTTGGAAACTGATGTTTCGGTCGACGTGATTGTTCTGCCTGAGATGGAGAAGGACGGGAAAGGTAAAACAATTTTGAAAAATCATTATCGATATCGAACTGATCTTTAATATCCTTTGAAAACATATCAAAATCGAATATGTTTATGATGATGATGAGAACTCAAATTGACAGGCATTCCTCGAGCCCTGCACTTTTCGAGTTCATCCGATCTATGCGTCTCTCGAACTGTGACTATCCTTCTATCCTTCATTCTCTTCCTTCTGATTGCCATCGCCTGTTCACTCACATTCCTGTTTACAAGACGATACGTTACTTCTCATCGATCTCGACTTTCAAATAATACGCATTTCTGAAAGTCCCAACTTTGTATAGATTATCGCAAATAGCGACCTAATTTCATTTATTTTTGCATAATGCTCTTTATCGATCAATATTCCCTATTTTGTCAAGACAAGGGAGATGTTTTTATTCCATTTTCTCTAAACTTTTGTGCTCTCTTGCCTTTCCGCCCTTTCTCGCAAGCGACGACTGAAAATCATTTAGATTTCTCAGCCCGCCTTTCACAAAATCACGATTTAATTTTTATAATTTTATTTATAGATTTTCCATTGTTAAATAAAAGGTTTAATTACCCAAATTTGATATCTACCATCGCCAATCTATCGTGCCTGTCTAATTTCGCATACTTGGTCTACTCACTAGCACACAACCTAGCAGTTAACCACTTTCATAGGTCATCGTCAGCTTTTATAAATATCACCTTTTCTTATTCTGTTCCCCCTAAGTTACATTAAATTAAACTTATAAAAAAAATAATGATGAAGTATTGCATATAGGTTTCAGACATCTACTTTATATACTCCTAAGTTAACGATATGTTTATGTAAATTTGTACCTCATCGATAGCAATAAATTACGAAAATCATCTGAACTTTTACCTTTGACGTCATGTTTTCGCTATGGTTTTCACCATGCAGCATCGTATTGCTGTTTATTGTTGTGTAAAGTTTACACTCTTCGACTATTTTTGTTTTTAGCCTGTTCTGCACTAACATTCTCCTTCCCGTGGCACTTTTGATTGGAGCGCATTTTCCAAGGGAAGAATTGACTGTTGAAGAAAAGGCAAGGAAAAGCTACACGCATGCGCAAACCTGATTGAAAGGTACGCTTCCTTAATGACCATTGTTGAGTGATTGAATGGAACGCAAAAAATTTGATCGATTTGTCGCTGTTTGACTTTTTGTTTTGTTGATTTCCTAGCAAATGTCTCACTTTGAATTATAAAATCTATACAATATTTTAATCTGAATCCAAGATCTCCGTCTAAAATAGCTTGGATATTATTCGATTTTCAGTTGGTCACTCTTCATTTCTTCCTTTCGCTCTTTTGTCTCTCCCCCATTTTCGTCCTCTTTTCGTTTGCAGCCTTTCCAATATCCCATATTTTATTTCTTCTGTGTGTGTGTGTGTATGTGGATATATTTGTTCATCCCCCATGTCGATAATTTCTCGTGGCGTTTTACATTTCTGTATCATATTTTAGTCTTTGGTTCTTTCCAGGAAACAGGAACTTGGTGGAATGCTCGAATGCTAATGTGATTAGGAAAACGACGAGCCATTCCTGCCGAAATCGACGACCCCGAAGCCTCGCCTGACGATAGGTTCGAAGCCGAGGTGGGAAAATCGATAAAAATTCGAAATTTAAATTCGGACCCCGGAAAAATTTCTATTCCTTGGAAAACCCATCTAAAGTTCGGAAGTTTAATTCTGACTCTGAAAATTTCGGATTTTTGGAAAACTCACCCACTTTATGAACGAAATAGCGTTGATACAGAAAATTGGGTAAATTCGAAATGAATGGTCGGCGAATTGAGTGAATTTTCAATCAGGTTCTATACAGAAAAATTAGTCTTTTTTAAATTGAATTGAATGAATTTCAGTCCAATCGGCAATCAACCACTCGAATCAAGATGCTTCGAATCTTCGCCATGGCGATGCTCTACTATCCTCTATCGATTGGACTCACATTCTACCAAAAATGGTTCATTAAGGTGATTTTTTTTAAAGAACTCCTTAAATTTTCACTTTTTGCAGAAATATCAACTCCCTCTGATGGTTGCTACCGGTCACTACATCGTCAAGTACTTGGCTGCGATTCTGATTCGATGGATCTACGAGAAATGCTATACGAAGCGGATTCGTGTTACGTGGAAAGACCAATTGCGGTAGGAAGTTTGAAGAAATTTCTTGAAAAGTCAGACCTCCTCTGTTTCTATCCACTCTCCACCTACACTTTCCTGTAAACCCGCAGTTCTTGCAAAATAAAAACTTGTACAGAAACTGGGTGGAAGTTATAAAGATGGATGTGAATTGATATCACGAAAGACCGCCTAATTTTGTGGAGATATGTTGGAGAAGAGGGAGGGAGAATAGAATAAATGATCAAGTTCCAACAAGTAGTCCTTTGAAAAAAGGTTTTATTATCTTTTCATTCAGCTGGCTCGCCCCAATCGGAATTTGCGCTTCATTAGACATCGGTCTGTCGAATTGGGCTCTACAGTACATCACGATTTCCCTCTACACGATGGGAAAATCGACGTCGATTCTCTTCATCGTTGCTTTCTCGCTCTTCCTGAAACTTGAACGGTACGATTTCCCTTCGAATCCTCAATTCTGGACGAAATATTGCAGGTGGCGTCCAGTGCTCGGCCTCGAGGCCTGTCTGATCGCTGCAGGCCTGTATCTGTTCACCTGGAAGGCGGCACAATTCGATGTGATCGGTCTACTGCTGGTGGAATTGGCCAGTGCGAGTACCGGAATCAGGTGGGACTATAAAATAATTAAGTGCAGGACTTGAACAAGATTGATTCTTAATTCATTCTACTCTATTTTTGCCCCAATCCCAAAGACCATGAAATTTTACACGTCTTGATTAGATGAAGATAAAATTGAATTTAACTTTCAGATGGACATTTTCCCAATTAGTCATGCAGCGAGAAGATCACGCAGTCCGTCATCCGCTCGACATGATAATCCACGTGCAGCCCTGGATGCTCATACCTATCATTCCACTCGTTGCATTTTTTGAAGGTTGGAATATTCTTGCTGAAATAAAAAGAAAAACAACTAATCCCAGGTCACGACCTGACCTACGACAATGTAACTCGAATCAACGGCGAATTTCAACCGCTCTACATACTCGGACTCATTCTTTTTGGAGGGCTGCTCGCTCTCAGTATGGAGTTATCAGGTGAATCTTTTTTTGCGATTTTCTTAAAAAAAAAAAACCCGGAAAATTTCAGAATACCTTCTACTCGTCAACACTTCTGGCATCACGCTGAATATTTTCGGACTTGTGAAGGTAATTTATTGAATTCGTCTTCCGATAAAAGAAAATTATTTGTAAAAATTCTTAGTTTTTAGGAAAAGTTGCAAATCTTAATAAACCGCATTGAGAATACTTGATGTTTCAGGAAGTAGCGACACTTCTGATGGCGCACTTCTTCAATAACGACCAGTTCACTCGAGTCAACGTGCTCGGTCTGGCGCTTTGTCTGACCGGAATGAGTCTGCACGCGTTCAGCAGAAGGAGGCAGAGGTACGTTCATGTTTTCAAATAGGGACTGTTTCGGAAATGAACCCAAGTTTCTACTTTAAAATAAGAAAAAATACTTGCATTTTCTTGCATGTATTATTTTTTAAATTTCCAATTCAAGTGACTTGGGTTTGTTTTAAAGGAGAAAGCGGTAACTGTCATAGTGGTTGTGAAATGAATGGGGGTAAAGTTCAAGCCAATTCGCAGATTTGGCTTCTGTAAATGTGTAAATCTGTAGTGTTTAGTGAAAATTCGCGGTATCATCACAGACCCAAATCCAATTTTCAGTGAAAACCCCCAATCAGACAATTGTGAAAGTTTGGGAAAGGCATTCACGCTCAGAAGGTCAGTATAAACATCAAATTTTACAGAAGAGTGATTCTATCCACATTTCATACTTCATACTGATTTTCTTAACTCAGAAATGCACTAATGCAGATGCTTCTAGTAAGGTGAAACTATGGAAGTTGGGCATAAGTTGAATGAACCTGCACTCTGTTCTTCTAAATTGTCATTTTTAGAATTATAATCTTACTTTCCTTAATGATCTGCCTGTGTTTTGGGAACGTGGGAAATACGATTTCATATGAGACGACTGCTTTTGGACGATTGTCCCCAAATCGAGTACATGTTCAATGATTCTCATTTTATGTTTGGAACAAAGTACCACTTTGGAACGAAAGTGCACACGCAGTCATTACACGGTAATTGACTAATCATTTTTATTTCAGGTCTCGGTCAGCGTTAAGTCCTCATGAAGATCGAAGGAATTTGCTGAAGACTTCTGAAGAAGAGGACGAAAGTTGACTATGACCCTCAAATTAAGCAGTGCCGAGAACATTGCCAAAACGAGCCGATCAGTTTGTGTTCTTGATGCAAAATGGTATTATTTTTGTGATTCATCTACGTGTCGAAGATTCATTTTCGAAAACAAACAACTTTATTTATTTCGTTACTCAATCATTTACAACAACTTGGACACCTTAGAGCATTGCATCATTGCAGCACGAAAAATAGTATGCAAAAACGGCAAATTTTCCTACCGTAACTCTTAGTGCCTATTCTATTCCTGCGTACTATTTTCTCATACCGTAAGGTCGTAATGCTGTAACACTTCCTAGATGTCATCATTTACAAAATAGAATTGGAGTAATTTCTAGTCAGCTAAGATAATATACTAGAATGAAATCTTCTTGATTTGGCAATTTTAAAATTCCATATTTATTGCGAACTGTCTTCTAGATTTCAAAACAATTCAAAGAATAATTATTGGATTGCGTTAGTGCTTTTGTACAAATAGGGTGTTTTTCTAATGATTTGGTGTATCTTTTCTTGCAAAGTCAGGTCATTTTCTTGAATTGTGACAACAACGTTGGGTGTTTTATTTCCCTATCAAATATCACTGCTCTACACATCATCTGTAATTTATCAATTCATTCATTCACAAGCATATGATTTTTATCAATGAGGACTGGTAAATGATCAGTTCATGTAAAATGTGCTCCATCTCGAAGTTATGCTAATGATTTAGCAATTGAGCATTTTTCATGAGTTGAAAATTTGTCAATCTTCGCTGATTTCCCTTTCCAGCTCTGCTGTTCTATTCCCTTCCCGGTTCCATTGTCAACCACTTGCTTGGATTTCCACTATTTCACTTCAAATTTATTATTGTTTCGAAAAATTCTATTAAAGATAAAGCTCCGGGCTTTCATAAACTCCATCATAAAAATGAATGGTGTTTGTGAATGTTCAAATTTAGTGTCATACGAACTGATGTTTCGTGAAATTCAGAGGTTTGAAGCTTCTTCGATATCTTTATTTCGAAACTTTTTATTTTGTATCTATCACCGATTTGTCACTTGCACAATCTGTAAACGTCACAAATTTCCGCATTTTTTCTTGAAAATTGGTGATATTTATGAATTTTGTGAATGCAGAAAATCAGCGATAAATACAAATATCGTTTTTTTCAAAACAACAATAAACGAGTAAATTTCAGGCAGCCCGAACAGTAGTATATAGACCACGTGTGCAGCCCGATTGACACTAACTCAGACAACAAAACAGCGGAGAAAGGTTGGTAGAATCGAGAGAATGTGGAAAGTAGAATAGAAGAGAGGCAGCAGGCATCGCATCGACTCGCCCCCTTTCTTCCTCTCCTCCCTTCTCTATGCCTTTGCCTTTCACGTGATGCTACTCCCAGGCTTGTCAACTGATTCGAGGCAATTGCGCTTATGATCGGTTGAAATTTCAGTATTTCGTCAAATTCTGTCAATTTTCGATTTTCTTCTCCAACTGTGTTATCGATTTGTCATTGATTACATAAATTTCAGCAATTTCCGTAGTTTTCTATTTTCTAAATTATTATGTCTAGCACTAAATCGATGAGCCGACCTACCAGTCTGGTTGCCAATTACGAGCCACAGGAATTCGAGGTACTTTTTAGTTGTCTTCAACACCATTACACCTATCTTCTGTGTTTCGACTATATTCATTTATTTTATTCAATTCATTCGTTTTTTCCTTCAAAGTTCGTTATTTCAGGTCATTCCGGACCTCGGTTTGAGGAACGACCGGGTCGATTTCCTGCTCGGTACTCCAATCAATCAGGTGATCGCCCTGATTCAGCAGACGCGCTCGTTTCAAGGAATCGAGCTGTATTATTCGAGGAAGGTCAGTAAATTTCAGAAAAAAACTGATTATTGATTTATTTTTACTTCTTGCAGGATCCTTACGAGAAAGACGTGTGCATCTACCTGAAAAATGACGGAATCAGGTTGTATTTCGAGCCACTAATGCAGCTGCTGAGGCTTATCGAAGTGGACGATCTTTCAAGGATCATCCTCAGATATCAGTCAGTACTTGGGTTATTCGAAATTTTGATTAAAAATCGACCATTTCAGGGGAAACGTCTTCTCCGAACCCCGTGCAGAAGTCACCATGGAGCAGGTGGGCAAATATTTCGGGTCGACTCATCCTGGAGGTAATCGTTCTGTGTAAATTTCTTGAAAATTAGCCTAAATAATCCAGCCTACGACGAGAAGCAGCGAATGTACGTGCAGAATTGGAGAGGACTGTCGTTCTGCTTCCCGACGGATCCCTGTGGAAACGTGGAAATCGCGGTAGGATTTATTTACTGATTATTTGAAAATCAATTAAATTTTGTGCAGCCCGGGTTCGGCCCGAATTTGCGGTCGCTGAAATTCGACAGCTCTTCTCAGCCTCGACTTACAAGAATGTATATCTTCAAGGGGGCTTCTCTGAATAAGACCGAGTATGATTTTTTATCGAAAAATGTTAAAAAATGAATGCGCAGACCCGTCGAAATGCCCCTAGCCTGTTACTGCGGTCAAAATCGGACGCAGTTGGTTGAATTGATTCGGAAGGACGAAAAAATTCTCGGCGTCCGAATCAGCTTCATTACTCAAAGTAGGATTTGCTGAAAAATAATTGAATAGGACATTTTTGAAGCTGACGAATCGCCAGCGAAGGACGACACGGAATTAGAGCTCGTCGATCTGGTGAAGGAAATTCGGTTCGGCGACCCTGTTTCGGTAGGGAGTTTTTTTTTTTTTTTTTTTTTAAAACTTGTAACTCGCAAAACGTCATGATACAAGACTCGAAAGAATTGTATGATAAAAGATACCGTCCTCTACTATTTCTTACTCTACTTCACCTATGTCTTGTGCTATAATATCATGTGGTTTAAAAATTGTCAATTTTTCAAATTTATTATTTTTTAAATTTAGTCAGTTCTCTTGGCCCTGGGAGCTCCTTCGAAGGTCTACTACAAGTCCGAAGACAAGATGTCGATTCACGAGTACAGCTCGAAGAAGCGGTTCTGTCTCCAGAACGTGCCTCACTTCTTCTTCAATTACCTGAGCATGGGCATTGTTAGCTTTCTATCCTTCTATTTCTTGAAATATCTTTCCAGGACGTCCTATTCGACTTCGTCACGAAGCAGGTCATTA
Organism: Diploscapter coronatus; assembly: GCA_964036155.1. Taxonomy (NCBI): domain Eukaryota; kingdom Metazoa; phylum Nematoda; class Chromadorea; order Rhabditida; family Rhabditidae; genus Diploscapter; species Diploscapter coronatus. Next base: position 39,607,722 of record OZ038422.1, on the reverse strand, counting down.
AAATCGTCCTGCACACGAATTTGCCGGGTCATTACGATTTTGGAATGTGAGATTTTCCTCTAAATTTGAAAAAAAAATAAGTCAAAATTTAAGTTACAATCGATGCGAGCTCTCCCTGAAAATTAACGACAATGCTCCGCCGATCACTACTAGGACTAGGGTGATTTAAGAAAATAGACTTTCACAGGAGAATTATTTTTGCAGCAAGCAGAGGCTTCCGAATGCCTGTTGGATCCGATGGTAACGACCTCGCAGGAACCAATCTACATCTACAGGAATTCCGAGGATAACCCGTTCAACTCTTGTTTCTGCTATGGGACCAATCAAGTTGTCATCGAGGTGAGAAAATGTCGTCTTTTGTTTAAAAATGAATTCTGGACATTTCAATGCGAAATTCGAAAAAAAAAATTGTTTTTCTCTTTGTTTCATCTTGAGCTGTTAGAATTTCATTTCTTTAAAAATTGAACTTATTTAAACGATCAATTCCAGTTCGTGGAGAATCGGAACATCGCGACCGTGACTTTGTACGATGCAGATCTGTAGATCATTTCGTAATGAACAAATCTCTGTAGAATACGCATTTGTACAGATTACCCTTTCTAGTTTATTTCTCGCGTTTTGTAATTTCACATTTATATGGTAATTTATGATCTTCAGGGATGTGCATAAATAATTTGCTGGTCACAATTTGACGAAACTCAAGAAAATCTTTTATTCAAAATGAAAATTATGAAAGTGTTAGCACCTTTTTTGGCATTCGAAAAAGGAATGTCGCTTATTGCAATGAAGAAGATTTTTGTTTCACTTTAAACAGAATTAACCAAAAACCCATAAACTACCAACTAGATAATGTGATAATAACGATCAGGTTCTGGGGAAATTCATTCAAAAATAAAATTAACTTTAAAGCTCCTTAGGGTATTTCTGATCAATGTCCCATAGATCTACATGCGTTTCCCAAGAAACCGACTGATAACGATAACAAATCAGAAGAGAAGAGTTGTGAATGACATTGACACAATATCTTACAACAATAATCAACTCAAAATCAAAATGAGATAAAAATAAACTTATCATCATGTGAAAGGCTTAACCCGTAAATTGGGAAGAAATACTTTTTCATCAGATCCGGTACTAGAAACAAAATTCAATATCGTTGTCGATTTCTCAGACGATTCGTTGAAAGATCATGGAAGAAGACGTGAAGGAAGGGAAGAAGATGGTTGGACGAGCCTCGAAGCAATCTCGAAGAAATTCAACCGCACCCACCACACCCTCTGAAAGGACGATTTCAAGGTGCATCCAGTTTTAGTTTTCATTATTTTATGGTTTCTCGTAAAAAATCTAAAATCTTACCCGCAGCCCGCTGTACATGCCGCTCCGCATCCGCCCTAAAATAATAACACCAGAGTAAGGGTCTCATTTTGTTTCTAGGTTTAAATTTTATGGGTTTGAAAAATCATCTTTTGTCTTAAAAATCAATAATTCTTGAATATTCTATTTTTTGCTGACTTACACAAGCTCCACACATCGAGCAAGCTCCGCACCCGCTCGCTGCCATGTCGCACTGTCCCTCGCACATCGCCAGCATCAAAGGCGCTATTTCTATGCCACCTGCTAAAAGTTGAACTTTAGTCATTTTGTAACATTTTTGACGGACTTCCATCAGCTCCTGTAGAAAGCACTCTATTCGAAGGTAACTGTTTTCCATATCCACAAGCTAGAGTAAAAGGCCACTTCTGAGCCTGATGACCAACGGGAGTATTGTCTGCTCGGGATCGAATCTGTGGAAAAACGTTTTTTTTTTTTTTTATCATTTTTAGAAAATATCCCTACTTTATCAGGGTTGCATAGTACAAACAGTGTCGAAACGCAGAAAACACAAGCGATTTGCTCTGCGGTGTTCGTAGATCGACATTCAATGCGCTTTCCTGGCAGTCTGGCTTGGGCGTCTAAAAATCCATCTCTTTTCCGAAGATTTGCAAATTGTAAATGGCCTCATTTTTCTCACTCATCTCTATTTAGCTACTCTTGACTCGAGTCTCTTTTTCAATTGTCCAAAACGTATATCTTAGCTACTATGCCTGAGTTCATTCTTTAAATTCTCTAAAAATTCCCACCTCCAATAACAAACAGCGTTGACCCCTCCGCAGTAGGCACCTCCAACTTTTGCACGGTATTCTTGAGCAGATTGAAGGCGTCGACTAGTAGTCTTCCCGGACTGCCCGGTTTCGCCTTCTGCCCTTTCACGGCAGGCTGCTTCCTCGAGAAGCCCATCCATCTGCCCTTGACAATAGCGAAATCGCCGTCCTTATTCACTACGACAAAGGCTCTTTCGTCAGAATTCGATAGGTGGGGTAGGAATTGCTAAAACTCGTTTGTCTATGAAGATCGTCGAAGATAAGTTCTTTTGAGGAAACGGGTTGCAGTATATATTTTCAAAAATTGAACGATAACGACTCTTTGATACTTTCAAAACCATTTTAACCTCGAATTCGAATCCTTACCAAGTTATTGTCGAGTTGATCTCTACTTGGCAGAGAATCGGCCCCGATCAAATGGGCCATCGACAGAAGTCTCTGCTCCCTTCCGTAAACTAGAATCATTGATAGCAGAAGTGGAGCGGAATGCACAACTTGGACTGTGTACTTCGCACCGTCTCGAGTGTCAACCACACTAAATTCCCCTTTGAATTTGCAGCAAGTCAAGTCGGATTTTTCAAACCTATGACTGGCAATATGCACAGTGGAAGTGCCTGGGTTAATGGAAGATCGATTCAGCGCTGCACATTGGCAGAGAAATGTTAGATGGGAATCGGGCTGCAAAGTTCGTTCCACGAATTCCCCTGCTAGCAATTGAAGTTCTCGGTTCAGGGTCACGCTAAAATTAGCAATCTCACAGTGGATCTAGTGAATACGTACAATTTTCATAAGTTTGGTTGAAATTGGTCAAAATGGGAAAATTCAAAGTTTTGGAATTAGCTTGTCGGCAACTGCTATCTGACGAGATAATAAGATCTACCTTTTCGCATTATTTCTTCCTACTTTCTTTCCCTCCCCTATCTCTATAGGTCTCGTCATATCGTCATATAGTAATTGCCTAGCCTCCTACCTTGTAGTGACATTAACTTTGGCAGTCATCTCCTTGCCCTCCGAATCCTTCGATTTCAACTGCACTTCAGCCACATTGTGCGCAGTCTTGGAATTGGTTGGAGGCAATAGTTCGTCGAGCGATGCCTTGCCGACCAGTCTGATCACGTCCTTCCGCTGCAGAAATACTTTGTCGAATATCTCCAACTCGATCGCCATTTCCTTGGCGACACGACGCTCGAACGGGAATTTGACGATCGAAGCGGAGAACGAGGCATCGGTGGGTTGCCAGACCAGGGAGAAGCCGGATTTGGTGACTTGCTTCTGGGAGAGATCAGCGTTGAATGTAGTCACTTTCTTGTTGCCATAGCAGAGTTTCAATCTGAAAGGGGAAACTTGATAGAAAAAAGTTCAATTGAAATAGTCTGCAAGGACTAGATGTGAATTCAGATTATTTTTTATTTCGATGTCGAAAATTTGCTTACCGTAACTGCTCTCTTTGCACTGGTATTTCCTTCAACGCAATCGAAGGCACGTGAATATCTCCATAGGCAATATTTGACAGGTCCTGATTTTCGAATCCAAGGAATGCAGGCGCGTTGTGATTTCTGTAAATTGCCGAAATCTCAATTGGTAGAAAACATTCTTGAACCATAATTAATTTTATGAAGATCATGTTCTAGACAGAAACGAACGCCCTTTTTGAATTATACTTTCGGGGCAGGTTCATATTGAAATGTATATATCACGTCGTCACGAAACTTTTCTTTCGACCAGATATTTCACATTCTATTGTCTTTGTCTGAGATTCAATTGGAATGGATGAGAAGATTTATGGGTTGGATTAGAGATCGGGGAGAGACTCGTTCAAATGTGATCAGGTGAATTGTGAGGAATGAAGGGAGAAAGGCAAAAGTCTGGGAGCAAAGAAGCAATGTCTTGAAGGAAAAAGTGATTGAGAGTTGTTGGCCCATTCCACCCCCTATTCTCCTGGATTACAAACTGACTCCCCTTCCTGCTCGAACCAATCATCTTCTGCTTCGTCAATTCTCCCAGTTTTCTGATTTTCTGCGTTTTGAGTCAGAAGATAAATTTTATGATGAGCAAAAGTAACCCTGCTAAGATGGAAGTTAAAAGACGTCGTGATATTTTGAATATCGTAAAGTCTAAAATAGAAAAAGAAATCCATAGATCTCATTTTAATCACCCTCTAGGGATAGATTTCTAAGTTTAGGAAGCTGAAATTCTAGGCTTTGCAATAGGCAGAACAATATTTAGAGCATTTGATTTGTATCTTTTTCGATGATATTTCTATGTGTTGTAATAATTTAGCAGTTGATCTTCATCGAGTTAAATTACCTGAACATGCATCCTCTTCTCCAGAAGGGTTCTTCAAAGTGTGTGGACCAGAGTTTCTTCGTGATTGCTTCTCCTTTGAGCAGTTTGCTGCCCTTGGTTCGATCATTTACCGAGTCGTCATGCTTCAGCAGAGATCCAAAAATAGCTGTACAATCGCGTAGATAATTCAGCGGGTGAACCTACAATGAAAGTTATGTTTTGTTCGAATTCTATTAGTTGCACTTTTTCTAGAGTTCAAATATCCACATCTTCATTTTTTCATTCTTTGCTATTCACGAATGCCTCAAACTGAAGAGAGCAACAGCAAAAACCGAATGATAAATTATGAATGAATTGGATTTCGAGAGAGGAGCAGAGGAAAATGAAAATGAAAACAGGACCTCGCCTTTATAAATGTCATTCTGTTCTTTGACAATGATGAAATATATAAAATTTTAGTAATAATAATAATTAAATACCTGATGTGTATGCCAAATGAGATCGAAATCGTAACAAGGAGTGAGGAATTGATCGGAGTAAGTCTGTTTGAGCAGTAGGAATTGAATGTACCGTTTGACTGCATCTGTCAGGAATTTGGTCGAAGTGTAGTGCGGCAAAGATACCTGAAATACAAATTGTAATCATAAAGCCTATTCTCCTCATATAATCTTTCTACATTTACATGAGATTCTTTCATGATGGTAAAATGAAAGGATGAATTAGATCTAATTAGGGTTACGGTGTGCATATCGAATTATGATCCACTTCCCCTTTCTTTCATGCAATCTCTGGTTTACAGGACATGGATTAATGGCCATGTCGCTTGTGCTCGTCTCTTTCGCTGCGAGTTTGTGGATCTCTAGCCGCAGGCACTTTTCCATGCCATAATTCGATTCGGGCTGTACTCAATTTGTCTTCCCTCCTTTCAGGCGCATTTCTCTGCACATTTTCTCTATTCGTCTCGATCGTCGACTGGAGCGTGAGATCGAATAAAACTCGGCTGCGCACGCCTACTCTCGGGATAAGCAATGAAGCAATGGTGGGATGAAGGGGAAAACTGAAGGAGGAGGAGGCGAAGGAATAGGCGAATTGGCAGGGGAAATGAATGACTAAAGTGGAAAAATCGGGCAATTTTAGAATGATTCGAATCCTCACAGCTAAAGATAGGAGGGAATTGAGGAAGTGTACGACCAAAAAAATGTTTTTAAAATCATTTTTAGGGCTAAATCTGAAGATTAGGAAGTATTATATTGTATGATAGAAATTAATTATACCATTTTTAGAGTGAAAAAGTTGAACATCAGAATAAATCGTATAGGAAAAATAGGCTTCGGCATTTTTAACAGGTAAAAAATCCTACTCACTTGATAATTGAAATTTCTTTGTCGCTGAACGGCGGATGCAATATCGTAGCTGCATTTTGACTTGTAAGTGGGAGTTGGAGCTGGTGAAGCGAGGAAATCATACGGCTCAGGCGAGCAATAACGATTCCACGCAGACACAGATGACTCATAACTGAAAAATGGATGTAGGTTGAAAAATGCACATCTGGATCGTTAGTCATACCGCTTTTGAATTTCGTCGGACGACAGCAATTTATGGTCGATCACTTTTCCACAGATTTTCTCGCAGTCCTGAAATTGTGACATGTGTTGTTTAGAAAAGGTTGCATAAGTACGCTAAATTTCTAAACGATGGCATTCTCCACAAGAATAAAAATAACATCTCGAGATAGAAGATATTTATGCTATTTTTGAATTACTAGACTTTGGTGCTATCAGATTTGATCATAATCATGTCTCTATGTAGTGTTTTGATTGAGCAGTTGGGGGATATTGTGTTCTTTTATTTTGAGCAGCCCTTTCGGTCGTCGTTTGGCCCTCTCCCCCGAGGCACATCTATTTTGGTTGTGGTTGCGAGTCTAGCGAATTCTCTGTCTCAGAATGGGCGAGGAATTTGAGCGCGTCGGCCATTTGTTCTTCTTTCTTTAGCTTCTTCTTTGGTTCTGTATAGCTTTGGTTTGTTTTGTTCGTTTCGCTCTACTCAAATCTGCTGCCCATGAGACGGAAGAAGAATGCCCCGTTTTACTTAGAAAATGGAACGAACGAAATTCGAGTCGACAAAATTCATTGGCAGAATAATCTCAAAACCCTGCTGGTGTTTGTCATAGATTTTCCTCTAACTGAAAAGGGAAATAATCTGTCCAATGAAACGTTGAAAGTGCATCGTTGTCCAATTAATTTATTTCCAAAGAGAAACGAGATTCTGTAAAATTTAATTACGTGTGCGCGCTCGCCCGAGAGAGCAAATGTGTTCGCAATTATTCAGCAGTCGAAGGGCAAAAAACGCAAAAAGAAGAAGGAAACGGAAACTGAAAAAAGCTGCCTGGTAAATCTGAAGGCAAGGCCAATTTGGAACCTCTGATTGTGAGAGATTTGTTTAGAAGTCGAGTAATTTGTCGCGGAGCCTCGCAATGTGTGAGATTGTACAAATTCTTGCGGATAATTTTAGAAGTCTCGCATCAGAGCAATGAAGTGACATTCCACAAATACCTCCCCGCATGCCACTTGCTGCGAGTATTTCCTCACTTCCCTTTCGATTCCGTGCTTTCCTGCAGCAGGCAACTTCAATGCTTTGTCTTTATCCTCGCGGCAAAAGCTCGACTTTTCTCTCGTCGCGATAAGTGAAATTCGAGAATTTGTAACGAGCAAAAACGCGCGAGGCTCAACTACAAAAAAAGAAAAAAAAAACGGCAACTTGATGCGAAACGAGGGGATTAGAATTTGAAGCCACAGCCAACGGGGGAGACACCTCCACTAATTCATTAGTTAATTTGTGAATTTAATTAAAAATTAGAAAAAAAATGACCAAATGATGATAGCACGATGATCCTCATTACAACAGTGAATAAGGATAGCATGTAAGACATGATATATCGTGTCATCGTTTTTCGTTTCAGTAAAAAAAACTTACTTCCTGGTAGTGAACTGGACTCAACATGTGACAGTGCCAAATCCAGTGAACATCTAATGGAGGAATGACATCTAACGAAGGATGAGACGCCTGAATCATTCAAAACTGAAATTTCTTGGCGATAGAAAAAAAACCTGCATAGGCAGCCAATAAGTCTCATATCTTCGAATCGCCTGATTCACGACGTCAGACTCGTACAGCAGAGGCGCTTTTCTGTCAATCATTCGGAGAAAATTCGCTTCTCTCTGAATTTTCGCCTTGTTGAAGAAACGTTGTTGGCTGATCTTTTTAGACCTGTGCAGCGACAACGAGATCGACTGAAATTCCTGCGGCCATTTGAGCGGGCGTGGAGCGGAGTGTGGGTGCGGTGCCATACTCGGGTGGGGCTGAGTTCGACGCGCTGCACGTGCCGTTCGATATCGACATTTTGCACTCTACGGTGTTCCCGTCGTCGTCGTCGTCGTCGTCGTCGTCGTCGTCGTTGTTGTTGTTGTTGTTTATTTTCGTCGCTCCACTTCAAATGGTCTCGTTTTGCACTCTGAAAGCTGTACTTCATCATTCAAATTCAAAAAGAGTAACGGACGAGAAATTCGATTCGAAAAACAAGATGTCTTCCAAATGAACGACAACCTAGTTATGCAGACTTGGCAGGGCAGTAAAAAACTCGGTGGGGCAGCGTATTGGCCTTGTGCACTTTTGCCTCCCCTCCGTGTCTCTGCCCCATGCACAGATAGAGCTCAGCCATGGGGCTCTCTGCAGCCAGCAGCCAACACAAGGGGGGCTCTATTTCGAATGCTTAACGCAGGCAGGCAGGCTTTCTCTATTTCTCTCGTTTTTCAAAGACACGAAAACGGAAAGCCTCCAGTATAAGGATGTGGAGAGAGGAGAAGGAGGAGACGAGAAGAGAAGGGCCCATGAGCCTGAGGGGAAAGCAAAGAGACGAGAAGGAATGGGCCCCTTCCCACCACACGACATCGATTTGAGACCCCTCGAGAGAAGGCAGCAAAAGCTGCTCAAAAAGAGGATAGATAAAGGTGGAGGACTCCGCCTTGTTCCCATTCCCCATTCTCCAGTCCGAAGCAATCCAGGCAGTGCACTGCTTCTTCACTACTCACACACTCTTAACAACTCGAGCGAAGCCTCTACATGTCTGACTTCACGAAGTTTAAAAGATAGGGCAGCGAGGGAAAGTGTGGATTCATAGGGTCCTGCCCTGCGAAGTACGGGACTTCTTCCCCTTCTTCTTGAAAAACGAAAGAAACAGCGAACAGCTGACAAAGCAAGGGGACTGCCTCTGAGAGACTGCAGCGGCAATTTTGTGAGCAGTCAGAGACAACGGGGAAGAGAAGGGTCGGTTGCGACAAAACTCAATGACAGACAGACAGAGACAGGGCAATTGGACGATGATACGAAATTACTCACATTCCTCTTCTTTCTTGTTCAGGTGAAAATGCAGTCAAATCACTCTCAGAACTCGTCATAGACACGTCAATGTTGAAATTTCATAGGGTTGAAAAACAATTTCAGAGTTAAAAATGAGCTATTAACTATAGAAGAGTTGATTTTTGAAATGCAACAATTAACTTATGAATTAGTCGCATTTGGAATTGATCTTTGAATGTTTTTCGAAGTTAAAACTGCTACATGTTCTCATCAATGTTGAAGTTTCAGAAAAAGTATATTAGTTCAAAATGGTGGTTTAAAAGTCGCTTCTGCTTATAAAAATCACTCATTCTAGGAATAGCATCAGGTAAAATATTGATTTCATTTATATGAATCATAACAGCAGTCTTTCAACTGAAAGCGCAGCCACTTCGAAAATGATTATAGAGGTCTTTTGCCTTATAACTGAGCGGCAATTGCTATTTAACGGAGCGGCGCAGTGGGTTCTTGCCTAATGATAGCGTTTCGCGTATTTTAGAGAAGGACACTGTGTCGTTGCACATGCTGTCGCTCCGTCAAACGTAAATCACCTAGCTGAGTTCTCAAGCCAAATATTATTAGAAGAAGAGGCACACAAATGCTGACAAAATTTACCTAATCATAGGAATGAATTTTATAAGAGTTCTGAAAAATGATCTTTCAACCAAACTCATTTTCGAGCTGGTGATTATCTTTATTCAGAGGGGACTGATTGCATCATCGGTTATTTGTTAAAAGATATTCTGCAGAAATGAAACGAGCTAATGAAAATGATGAAAGGTTTACACAGAAAACATAAGACATTTGCTTGATTTGAATGCCCACTGATATTGGCAAAATATTTATCGTCTAGACTAGAAAATCTTTATTTGTCTGATTCAGAATCTGAGAAGAACAGTTCTATTTAGATTTTGATATTTACGTGAATTTTCGTCATCTCAACTTTAATTATAGTTTTTTAGAATTGGCAATATTTCAACTTTGTATCTAGATCGATCTGACAATGAATGAATTTCTCAACCCCTCCTCTTTTGTTATTCTGCATTTGCGAATTTCTCCACGAACTTTCCCTCACAAACCCCGCGATTCCTTTGATTTTTGCGGGGAATCTCCCAGGAGATCGTCTTTCTCCATTTGCGATGGTCCCATTCAAAATTCCCCAATTCAACAGGTCTTCCCTTACAGAAATTTTAAATTCATTCTCGACATTGTTATTTCTGTGAACTCTTGGAGTTTGTCGGCTCTAAATTTGGAACGGAAGATTCATGATAAGTTTGAAAATGGCTATATTTGGTATGAGGATGATGTCAGTGAGCTTTGCAATTCCTCAATTTCTTCCTCAGCTGAGTTTTCACATTTCCCCATTTTGCTTGTGGGTTTGCGCCTAGATCTCCCCGAGGGGTTGCCTATCGGCTTCACAGCCTTCAGACAGCAGAGCTGCTTCTTCGCCCGACAACTTCTTCTTGCACTGCTCCTAAAATTCACATCCATTTTCTTCCCATTCTTTCACATTTTCATTCCCCAAGCTCCCAATCATTTTTTCATTGCATAATTTTAAACTGGCTTATCTTCATTCGATTATCCTATTTTTGTTTAATTTTAGATCAGGAAGTCATCACCAATCACAGAATCAAATATGCTCTCTGTCTGCGTTGCATATTATTATCTCATACATTCTTCATCACGTTACTCTTCAATTTTTAACGAATTTTATGCAATATATACAGGTTTTTTTCTAAAAAAAAAATTGACTCCCCAATTTCAACCGATCTACATGCAATATTCCTTGTCATGCCTGACACAACACGTCAATGTTCTTCGGTTGGAATTGGAAATTTGCGAAACCCTGCACTCATTCAAAGGAAAATGAACCAGAAGCAGAAAGACAATGGAAAACGATGGTAATGGAGAGGTGAGAGGTGGGAAGTAAGGGAAGCGCGTGCAGAATCACTGAATTTACAACGACGTCGAAACAGACCCTGTGAATTTTTGAAATTAAAACTTTGACAAGCATTCAACCATTCCTCATTCCATTTCTTTCTTTCCTTCACACCTCCGGAATTCATTATCATTTTTGGCTTATTCTATTTTTTCTCTATTTTTGACTTTGAAAAATCCTCCCATTCAGGTTCGGATTTTTCTTCTCTTCTTGTTGTCCCTATGCAAATATTGAATTCTTGTAAAAAGTCGTCTGTGTGGCGTTTTTATTTCGGATTTGTCAATTCACAATCAGTCTCGGGCCAGACGCACGAATCTGACTTGAGAGTTTGTGTCGGAATTTGTGTCTGAATCCCCCCTCGTCCTCGCTTTTCTTCCTTCCTTCTTTTGTCAGCTGATTTGGCGCGATTTCGCGCAGCCCGCCAAACTCAGTTCGGAGAATAGCAGCAAGTGGTCCGAGGAGGAACGAGAATTCTTGAAATCTTCAATTGCAATTCAGAATCAGTGTCGAGAAAAATGTCGTAAAAACTTCTAGCAGAAGCTCGGGAGTTCTAATTTCAACTGTCTAATTTTCGGAAAATTCCGAACTCTCAAACCGACATATCTCATCATCTAATGATCGTAAAGGAAAAACTTGCGGTCAAAAGCAGATATGCTTTTTTAACATATCCTAATAACTATCATAAACCACTTCTTTAGACGGTTCAAGTTGGATAATGGGTAGTTCTGGCATTTTGGGGGAGGGTTTCTATTCGAGGGGGGCTTCAGTTAGAGGTTTTACGGTAATCGATCTTTATCCGATTTCGCCAAATCATATATAAATTGTCTTGCATTTGTCTTTCAAATTCATAACGTCACTGATGCTAACTGAATCTGTATTGATATGTTTTCGGTTGTTCTGATATAATTTTAAAAGATTTCAACTAATACGTCATTCTGGCTATACAAAATTTCGTCGAATTCAATTCGATGATAAAATTTCTGTGCGGTGAAAGTTTCCAAAATAAAATTAGGCATATCTACGTATCTGAATCTGAATTGGATTGGAGTGAATATGTGGGGAGTGAGAGACTGGAGGGAGTCTGTGAGAATGCCAGTGCACAGAAGAAGGCGGGAAGGATAACGTCATTAGAACTCGAAGAAAAGAAGAAAGAAGCAAAAGCTTAGGAAGGAAGACCTAATTGGAGTTAGAGCCTGATTCTTAGGAGAGCAGCAGGTTACTCTGTTGGTCCGTCAGTTGGTGGGTGGCCATTTTAGTCTATCTTCTTCCGGTTTTTTTTAAAGACTCTAGGACTTGTATTTTTCAACCCGTGAAATTTCGTAATCTGAATCTGAGTTGTGAAAAATCTTGAGCATTTTTCTCAGCTTCAAATTCTGATCAAATTTCATATAAGACTTGAAACACCTAGAAACACGCATTTTTTGCATGATATTTGCCAAGTTTTGCCTCTTCTTCTAGACCACGTGTTCACCTAATTACACGTATTTACAAGAAATCCTTTTTCAGTGTTCTAAATTTTCCGTCTTCTTAATATTTTCCATTTCTTCATTTCCAAGCTCCATTTTCTCACACTTCATTCTTTCATCTGCATTCGCATCGTATTTCATTTCATGTACGTCCACATTCAGTCGCTTTCCTCTATTATAATGACGATATGCTCAAGGCGATAAATTTCATCCGAGGCGTCACTTTTTCGAGGACGTCTTCCTTTTATGAAATCATCACTTCCTTTGTCTGGATTGTCTAGATATCATTAGGTTGGACTTCAACATTCTCAAGAAAGCAGACTGGTACCGATTCAGTTTCAATAGTATGACGTCATATTCTCGATTTGTAAAATAGCTAACATTTTTCAATTCTTCATCCAGATAGTCAACTTGGATAACTTCTGCAGATTTATTATTAGGTTTGACTTCTCACTTCTTTAGAGTTCAGACGGGCACCGCACCGATTCAATTTCAATGCGATGACGCTATCTGGATTTGTGAAATAGCTAACATTTCTCAAGTCATCCAAGATAATGAGTCTGATTGTCCCTGCAGATTTCTTATTTCTAAGAATCGCCTATTTTTCCTATTTTGCAGTTTAACTATCAGATGAAAGGGCATGAGTTTGGTGTGAAATTCAGCAGCCTAGGCACTTTCGATGTCGCCTTTGAAAGAGGAAACTCTTTCAACAGAAATTCAGCTCGAAATGAGGGAAGAGGCGTGAGAAACGCAGAAGTGAGTTGTTCGGTTCAGAAATAATAAGGCAGGGGAAGAAAACGATGAGCTCCTTGTGTTTAGGTTTAGTCGATGAAGACATACTTAGGCTCTAAGCTAAAGTCAAAAATTTTTGAAGTGGGCTGTTCTTGGATATTTAGGATCGTTGTTTATCATAACAGCTTGTAAATATCGTAAAATTGTGATGTAATTTATTTCGATATACTGATGACATATACAAAAGACTGATTTTGGGTATATATGAGCCTGGATTTTCCAACATCAATTTACTTATTGGACTACAATTTTACAAATTGGAAATTTTTACGTGAGAATCTCTAGTGCGTTCGTTTTCATTTCTGAACACTTGATGCAAAGATTAACACCAACTCATTTATTTCTGCCTCCACATTTCTTATTTTCTTTTATTCTGTTCGTTTTTCTTTCGAATTCCTATAAAGAGCTCGTAAGTTGAACAGGATTTATGGGCATTCGAGATCCCGAGATTTCATCTGAAATGGCAAGGAATGGAAATGTGATTTGATTGAGATGTGGGAGTGTGTCTGGACAATTGGTACCATCTTTCTCCTTCACCTAAATAAATAATTTTCTCTCTTCCTTCTTACTGTAATTTTCGTCGCGTATTTTTGTGACTGCACTCTTTATAAAAAAAATCTCAAATGGTTTTCTTTGCTATCTTTCAATATAGAATAGGAGATATTGAATTTGTATTCAGTCATCAAAATTCTGATTCTAATTGCATGCCTTCTGATTCATTATCATCGTCTTTCGATGAAATGGAATGATCTTTATCTGTCACCCTCAAAGTGTGCCAATATCACTTATCCTTCCCTAAAAGTCGGTAAAAATACAATTATCCGAATATGAACCTTCATCCTTTTCTAGTGGATCCCCACTTCTATGATATCCTCGTGAAATGCTGCTCATCTTCCCGTTTTCACCCGACAGAGCTTCCCTCGGAAGTGAAATCCATTTGCCCCGCCCCTTTGGGCTTCTGCCTTCAGGCTTCGAGTCAGAGCAGAGATTCTTTCTGCGGTCCCCTCCCCTGTCAAAGGAGTTCATCCTCCGCGTTTCTCCTCAAAATCTTCCTAGTTTTCGACTTACCCATTTCCAACTTATCAGTCTCCATATTTGGCCTTATCAGGTTTACCGCGATAGCACGCAAACCAAAATTTTTCACTTCTTCTCATTAGCCTGGCTAAATTTATCCGAATTTGAAATTTTTCCGCTAATGAGTGAATTTTTACGAAAACAACTTGTTTCGGTTAGCTAAATTCGAAAATCAAAATTATTTACAATTCAAGATCCTCTTCTCTGTAATTGTGCGATGAGAGGAATTCGCTCATTTCTCTATTCGAAAGTAATAATTCACTTCTGAATTATTCAGCGCTGTTTCGTTTGACGCTCTAAATTCTAGGCATCGTTCGAGGGGATATAATTTAATCTCGAAATACGTATGTCATTAAGTTGAGGTTCATAGAAAAATTATAATCGATTTTAAGAACTACATCATGTTTTAAAATAGACAAGCTTCCTTCTGAAGATCTTTATTTTTGAAATGATTTTTCTTTACTTTTATATATATATTCTATTTTGTCTATATGGTTTCCTAGCGTTGATTCTCTATTATTGTCATTGAAAATGTTCAGTTTCTTACCTTTGACTTGCTCTTCGATCTTTTCAAAGATTTAGTCCGTTTGATGAGTCTTCAAAATTAACGATTCTTTGGCCATTATGGTCAGCAGGATTATATTTATCAGATCGGACTCAGTTACGCAATGCATTCTGCAGTTAGCTATCCTCTTCTCTAGCTCGATTCATTCATTCACTGTCAGAATCTACCTCCTCCCCCATGTGCAACAGCTCTGTATCATCTGTGTGTTTGCATTTGTCAAGACTTCTTCCTCTTTGAATTGTCTCGCAATTCGCCATTGTCGCTACAAGCACCGTGCAGCAGAGCAATGCAATGATGCCCTTTTCCCCTTTCATTCAAAACCACCAAGTAGACCGCGTTTCCCCTTCACAATTCAATACTATCTCTTTTACGTAGAACATAGGTTGCCCCTCTCAAACTCTAACCTATTTCCACTTTGATTCATTCCGAAAAGTGCTCTTCGATTTTGCAGAACGCAAAAGTCTCAGCTGTTATTTTTTCCTACGATTTTACAGTTTACAGTAATCAGTGTTTTGCAATCTTTTTTCCCAAACTTAATTATATTTCTTTCTCAGAACATAAGTTGTCTTCCCAACTCGAATCTATTTTTATATGATGCTTTGTTGCGTTTTGTAGAACAAAAATCTCAGCTGTTTGACTTGATTTTATTTTTTGCAACAACAAAAGACTTGCAGATGGCGAATTCGAAGGACGTGAAGTGCGTAATCTTCGACAAGGACGGCACGCTAGTCGACTTCCACAAAATGTGGCTACCCTGGGCTGTCGACACTGTCAGATTGTGAGTGGGGTTTCCCTTCTGAAAATGAACGATTCAGAATCTTATGGAGTCTATTAGAGAGAGGGAACATTGAGTGTGAAAATAACATCACGTCCTCTTACATATCACAATTTCTTATCCGAAATTTCATTTCAGGAAACGACCTAATAAACACAATAGATAAGGTCTAACCTAATAGTTGATGATTTTTCGTTATGCAAAATTTACTCACTTTTTGCTATTTTTCACAAACCTGAAATTGGATTCATAGAAAAACCTTCTGATTTTACTAATTCCGAAAATGAAAATTTCAGATGTGAAGCCGCGACGAAAATGCCAGTGGGTTCCGCAGTCTACAAGACGCTTGGAGTTGATCCCCATCTTGGGAAGGTCAGTTTCAAACTCGATCCGAAAAGAATCCCAAACTAAAAAAGGGTTTCCTTCTCCCCAAACAAAGCCAATTTGCGTTCTCTCGGAATTTCATAATCGGGCTATTCGCTAGGCGATTTGTGATGAGCCCAATCAGATTTGCGGCAAATCAGCTGACGTCTTTTTTCTTTTTTCCATTTTCCTGGTCGCGAACCTTTGAAATCCAAAATTTCAAATCCACGGCTGAAGAAATTTACCCCGAAAAGGCTCTTGGCTTTGTGAATCTTTGAGTGATTTGGAACAAGTCGCATGATGAACTCCAAAAATAAAATCCTGAATTTTCGAAGACACAACAGAAAGGGAACTGAGAGGAAAAATATGCCGCTATGTTAAAAGTTAGAGAGAGAGAAAGATAGATGGGAAAAAACGGCTGGGATAACAAGATTTGGCGGCGAAGGCGAATTTTGTGAGGGAGAGTTCTGACTTTGAGCTGCTTTGAAATTCACGGCAAGAGCCACAAAAAAGCGATTGTTTCAAATATTGCGGGAAACCTATGAAACTCAAAAATTTGTCAATTAAACTTAGAAATTTCGAAGGGAAGTTGCTTTGCACCTGAATTTCGATTAAACCTAATTTGCTCCAGGTTTTTCGGTCTCTACAACTTTCCACTACAACTCTCAGCCCACTCAAACCTAAATTCAGTTATCTTTTTCGTCTCATTCAATTTTTCTACTTTCCCTGTCGGTTTATTTTGCTCTGCATTGCATCTCGTGTTGCAAGCATTCATCATTCCCATTGCCCGATTTCGTTTCATCCCCAAATCCTCGAGGCTCACGAGCAAAAACTTCGAAAAAGAGATCGGATTTTGGGAAAACGGGGCAAATCCGACCACTGAATTTCGCTTGCAGAACGTAAGCCGCAGAGTTCGTTCCGGAAAATGCAAATATGGTAAGGGAAAATTGCGAATTTTTAGATCAGAGGGTCCGAAATTCAACATTCTGAACATTCGAATTTTTTTCTGAGCCAGAAATAAATTTCGCTTCGACCTAAATCGGATTAAAAAATTCTGAACCAAGATTTATACCTAGAAAAAATTGAGCTAGGTTTGATGCAGACCAACTTTATTTCAAAGTGATTCCGTAAAATTTGTCTGGATCTTTTCCACTTTAAGTTTCCATTCAGACGCAACGTCTGTCTGAATCAGAACAGTAATTAAAATTCCAAGAATCACTGATCTAGCTCAAGTTGCGAATTTTTAGTTTGAATCACGAGAATTCTCAGACAGAATGGAATAATTAATCGGCCAAACTCATGAAAATTTCAGTCGATTTCCGCATCGACGTGTGGGAGCCGAGTGGCAATTTCTATTGCTTGTTTTCATTTCCCAACGAATTTTGGTTTCAACGAAAGCAATTCAAACAATAGTATTCTTTATTCGACTCATGTTATCATGTGGTTCATCTACAACTTGAATATTCACAGATGGGAGGGCGCAGATTTTTTGTTCTCATGACATCTCCCCAGGGGGAGGAATTTTGACGAAGGTCTAGGCACGAATTTGGACTCGCTTTACGAAGCTATCGATAAGCCATCAGATAGGTCTTTGAACTCTTCAAGACCTCATCTTACAACTGAGAATGACGAAGCTATCTTTCTGAAGTTTTGACAAGATCATTTCGTAAGGAATTTTGATGAAGTCTTTGAAATTAGGAAAGAACTTAGAAAAACAGCACATTTTGGGAGAAGACGGACATCCTCCAGACCCATCCATTATTATGATATTCGATATTTCTTGAAGCGGGAAACCCGCAGAAATCCATTTGGCAGAGCCTCGGGGCTAGAGAAATTCCAAAACGCACAACGCGCGACATCCAGCGCCATTTTTCAAGGAAAACTATTTCCCCTGAGAAAGCGAACTGCCTGGATGTGAAATTCGAAGTCCGACATGCAAAAAATGATAACGTCACAGACTGAATAAATTAAAATAAAATGATTTTTCTCATTTGTAGGTCTCAATGGGAGCCTTGGCAGAAAAGACACTTGATGGAATTCGAGCCGACGTCGCTACAACTCTACAAGTTAGATTTGAAACAAAAAATTGTAAAAATCATCTAGGTTAAATTTTACACTGGAAAAATTGAAATTTCCAATTACAATAATGCTAAATCTTCCTATTCACGTTTTTGTCACAAATATGTACTTTTCATTAAAAAATGGCCTTCACTATGAGGAATGATTTCAAGGCTATTTTTTAAACGCCTCAGCAAAAAGGCACCATATCATTTTTTTCTCTGTTCTCTCCGCTTTTTTATCTGCTGATTTCTGTTTATCTCTGCATCGGCTCTGTCCAAATAAAGCTGACCGCTATGCGAGCTTCTTTTCTTCTCCTTCTTTCTCCCGAATCTCTCCATATGACGCAAGGGAGTGTCTGTATTTCATCAGCCCTCCATTTCGCTTGTCTCTCAATTCGAGAGCGATTGAAACAAGGGCCGATAGCTCAGTAGTAGAGCGGGCGACTGCAGAAAGCGAGAAATGTCGCAAAAATCGTCAGGTCGGCGTTGCAACCACGCCTCGGCCCTAAATTTTTCAAAAACTTTTTGCAAAAATTTGACGACTAATAAAAGTAGTACCGAAAAAATCTATCAAACTCATCATATGAACTCGCTGAGCTGAAAAGCTTGATATCCAGCATCCCATTACTAGATCACTACCCTATGCTTTATGAGTAAGCCATTACTTTCTAAGTTGGCTCGAAATATGCACATTCGTTGAATTGTTATGACACTACTTTTATTAATTTGCCGAAAACTACTCATATTCTTTCAGTAATTCAGACAAACCATAGCTAAACAATTGAGTAATTCAGTGAATATTCATTAAGATTGATTTTTCCAGCAATTCGGATTCCACTCCACCCACACCGAGAAAATCGTCAAGACGTGCGTTCCTGAAGCGAGTCCCGGGCTTGCCGCGCCTGTCTGCGACTTGGACATTCTCTTCAGAGAACTCAAAGAAATGGACATCAAAATTGCTCTTTGCACTGCCGATTCGAGGTTTGTATTGACAGTCGGCAAAACTACATTTTTGTTTGAACAGAAGACAAATAAACGTGAGTAAATTTGGTCAGTAGATGAAAGAACCGAAAACGCGCAAATTTTAAAAGAAGCAGTTTTGAGAAAAGCGCTTTTATCAGTGCTATTTTTATAAGATTTCCAATACCGCTATTTGAAATGAAATAGTACTTAGGGGAAAATTATAAATTATGTTTGAGACGAGCTACGGAAGAGCAGATGCAAATCCTTGGCATCGAACACATGTTGGATGACGTGGTCTGCGGAAACGACAAAGGAATCATCCCCAAACCCAGTCCCCATTGCGCCATACAAATCTGCAAGAGACTCGGAGTGGAATTGGATGTGAGTTTGAAGACTTATTAAGAAAAAGACGAATTGAAAATTGTGAATTGGTAGAACGTTTTCATACGTTTTCCGAAAGGGATGGCATGAATGAGATACCATGAAGAAAAAAGCATTCTTTCTAAACGTGAAACTGCAACCTTTCGAAGAAGGCAAAATAGAAAAATACGGCTTATCCCTATCTTATATTTCTTTAGACTAAATTTTTCTGGGAGCTTGGAAACCGCGATGAGACCACGAGGCACGAGACAATGAGAGATAGTATGGAAAAAGAAAGCCTGTCATCCTATATATCCTACCCTAACTCCCTATACTATTTCGCGTGTCTCATGGTTTCGCGATTTCCAAATAGCCTTTTTCTTTAAAAAAAAATGATTTTCAGGAAGCAGTGATGGTCGGTGATACGATAGCCGATCTGAAGATGGGCAGAGTGGCCGGACTGAGGGCGAGCGTGGCCGTGCTGTCTGGAGTCGGCACGAGAGAAACGCTGTCGGAATACACTGACTACTATGTAAGTCATGTAAAATTAAGAAAGAAAGTAATAAGAATTTATCGAAACACATTTGATGAAGTAGTGTTGGAAAGAAGAGTTCGTGTATTTTTCTAATTAGTGTACCGATTTTTGTCGCTTTTTCAAACAGGTTGTATTGGGAAATGCAGAAGAAAAATTCACAAAACCGAAAAAAAAACCCGGTGAAATATGCTCATTTTTAGCTCGATGACGCCAGCACGCTGCCTTCACTGATCCGAGACGAAATCCACCAGGATTTTTACAACAAAAGAGGTTAATTAAAGGAAAAAGGTTGGCACTTCTTCGTTTTTCCTGAAAATTTGAAAAAAAAAGGATTTCATTCAAGTCCTTCTAAAGGTCATAATTGTATTTGCTAAATTCATAAAATGTAGTGGCCTAATTCACTTGGCGAGATTTTTTCATTTTTCATTTTTACATTTGATTTCGGATTTAATAATTCGCTTCGTACTCTGATTAAGCAATAAGTTTTGAGTTTTAATCGAGTCATTCCATGATAATTTACCCAAAGATTTGTATATTCGATAGATTTAACCCCTTTGTCTGAAAGATCTCATTTGTATTATTCTCTTGAAAATTTCCTGATCTCATGACAAATCTAATTATCTGAAAAGAGAAAAATTAAGTCAGTATTTTATTATATAGATTTATATTTCGTGTCAGAAATCTACTTGTGAAGTCATTACAGATTGAAATTACTACAGCCCGGTTATTATATTTGAAATTTTATTCTAATTTCGCTTTTTATTTTAATGCGGTGAATTTCGATTAGATCAAAACGAGGTTCTTTTCTCACAAATACCCTTCCTTGTAGAGACTTTAATATTGAAAGCGGGGAGTCTGACTGAAGAAACGCAAGTTTTTCTCGCAAAAATAAGTAAATAACCAAAAATATTACACTTCCCAATCATTCCTCTTCACCGTGAAGTTACTTGAAAATCTTATCGAAAGTGTCTAAATTTTCAAGTAATAATTGCAACATCCTAATATTGTCAATTTCTTATTGAAAATTGATTCATTTTGCTACTAACCTAATTTTTGTAATATTATATGCGTTTCTTTAAAGGCTGAACAAAACGTTACAGATAAATAGAAAGTTTCGAGAATAAATAATTGCGAAAAGCCATGATGAAGTTATTGAATGATTTTCGTGATAGTGATTTTGTTGTGATCTTCCCAAGTTTAGTTCCTTAACACGATGTTGTGATGGTGAAAAACATGGGTGTTAGACCAGGATTTAGGATGAAAAATATCCCTAATTTTTAGTTTTCTAAAATATCGTAGTTGTAGTGGTAAAACAAACAAGTAGTTTGGTTTTCAAAATAAAAAAAACAATGCTAACTGTAGTGATATGTAAAATTTCAGCTGTGTTCAAAATGAAGAATGCTGACAAAATAGATGCAGCTGTTTTCAGAATCACTACAATTGGAAAAAGTAAGCCAATTTCCCTTTCTCACTTTTAGAAAGTATGGTTTCCACCGAGTAATGACATTTCCTGAAATTCCCACAACTCGCCGCCGTCTCTGTATAGAGACGTTGCCATGGGAACTGCAAAAGCGCAGCAGTTCAACTGTGTATGTATTCGAATGCTCATGCAGAACTACAGATGCTAAAGACAAATTTCTTTGAGAATTTTATATCTTTTATTCTTTATCATCTTTTTCCCATTTTTATTTTTGGATTATTGATTTTTTAATGTTTGCAGTGCCAAAATGGACGGAGACATCAACGGCAACACGAAGGAAAAGGTAAATAATTAAGTTTAGAAAGGAAAGCACATTTTTCACTAGAAAAGAGTAAATGCAAATTATTTTGATTTGAATATTTTCAGGATTCTCGAAGATCCTACCTGCTACGAATTGCCAGCTACATTCTCGGACTGAACATCACGGAGGAGAAGCTTCGCCAGACACAGCCTCTGGACAATTTTTGCGAGACTGCCACGAACCTGCTTGTTTTCGCCAGAAGCGAACAGGTCAGTTGAATTTGGAAAATGACGCATTTACAAACAGATGTTTGGGTCTGCTAAGATGTTAATCCAATTTCGTTTCATTTCATATTTCATGCAAATAAAAACATGGCTCACATCCAAGTTGATCTTCAAATTGTAATAAGGTTTGAGTATCTTTTCTCATATTGATTTTTCAGAAAGTCGAATTGTGGAACCAAATGAAACCTGACATGAAAGGGATGAATCGAGTTGCGTTCTACAAGTCCCAATCCATCCCCCTGACTCCCGATAACTACAAGAACATCGTCAACGTTGTGACTATGAATGGAGCGTCGCCCAATGAGGTCTTCCTCAAGAGTGTTCAGAATGTGAGTTTTCATGATTTAAAAAAATATATATATATAGTTATTTTAGGTCTTTTCGAAGAACATCACAGAACAAGCGAGCCCTCCAAAACAGCTCATCAACGTTGTCAATGAATTGGAGGAGAATCTGCTAGCAACAGTGGAAAAGGGGCAGGGACAAGGTGTTTCTTTCTTGATTTTTAGATGTACAAATAATATCTTGACAATTTTGGCAAATTTAAAAAGCATGCGATATACTAACAATGAAAATTGAAAAAAGCAGTGATCCTCTAACCTAACTAAGCCTATTTTACATGCTAGTGTGTTGGTTGTTTATTAAACAGTCAACATCCGAGGCAAGCTTTCTGTTCACTCTCTTCAGAGCGATTATTCATTATGATTTTGTTCCAGGAGTCTCCTCTCTCCCAGACGAAATCAAGTATTGGAAATCAGTGTCTGGCTCGACAGCGCAGCAATATTCAGATGCATTCTATCCGCTACAACTCATCATCGATACTCTTGAGGTATTTTCGTTTTCTTGAAATATTCACTTTTTGAAATTGACATTTTTCAGAATCGCTCGATTGAAGAATTGTCGAGTCTGGTCGATGCATACGAAGACACCTGCGACCAGCTATGGAATTCGCAACCGCCCTATCCAGAAGGCAGAATGAAGGGACTTCTCATCTCTATGGGTTTATTATTCTTGATTTGTGTTGGTTTATTTTAATCCAAAAATTTTAGCTTCTTACCTTTCCGATCAAACCTGTACGATGATCAAGGAAGATGAAGTTTGGAAGGATCCGAAGGTTGAAGGGCAATTGAGAGCCGGTACGAAATTTTCTTAAAGATCATTCTATAAAGATAATTTTTTTTAAATCGAAATTTTTCAGCAATCGCTGCCTGCGAGCAGTGGGAATTGGCTGTGAAGCTTCTAACAGGCCAGACCTGGAGACGTCAGCCTGACAATGAATGGAAGGGCGAAGCAGTCAAGCTGACGATGCTCGAGGGATTCAGAAAGCGACTGGAAGAAGTGCTCTCGCTCAAACTGTTTGCTCCACAAATTGGGCAGTTGCTGAGCGACAAGCAGGCAGAGAAGGAAGTCGAGAAGATCGTCGAGACAACCATGAAGGGCACGGCTGCATTGGCCTATAACCCATTCACGGAGTCCAATTGGAGAAGTCGGCTAATGGTATGGCTTTTCGTGCTTTCAAGAAACAAGTCTACTGAAAAATCTTTTTTTCAGGTAGCAGAACGAGCAATGGAACCCTTGATCGAACGAACGATTCCAGTTCTCAAGCTCCGCATGCAGCCGAATAAACGAGACTTTCATAATGTGAGGAGTTTTCTTAGCTACTAGAAAAATAGACCAAATTGCAGATTCCCATCGATATTGAAAGATACCGGAACTTTCTGTGTCGAGCGAAGATCAAGGAGAAACTACAGGCGGAAAGGGAGGGTCTGCTCACGAGAGTTGCCGAAGTCGTCCTTGCAAAGGAGTCAGAAATCAACGACAAAATCGCCGCGGAGAACGATGGAGGAGGCAGGTTTCTGTCGTCAATCGCTGCTTCGATTCTCTTCATTCGACAACAGATTACTTTGGTTGGTTTTCTTTTTTCATTTCTAAAAATCTAAATAGAGGACCATGATTTTCAATTTTTTGATAACTTTAGAAATTGCACATATTTCTAATTTGTCAGGTCTTGAAAACTTCATACATGTGTTAGGTCAAATAGTGTTGTTAAAGAAAAAACAGTACAAACTTATAAAAAATCTTATTGTATGATTTCTAATTCAGAATAATCTATGATTTGGTATTAATTTTTTGTTAGTTCGAAGAAATTCCAGGTCGAATCGATTTTGTACACGACGAAAGGCCTTTTGGACGATCTGCCCGCTTACCAGAAATTCCAGGGACACGTGACAGATCTGCTGGAGAAGTGTAGGGAAATGGAACGAGAGCAGTTCGACAACTGGTGCAGGGAAACGCAACAGGCCATCGACGATCCCGCCGATTCGATTGCCTTGGAGACGAAAGGGAAGATCATGATTCTTGAACAGAAGAAGGGCACACTCAATGTCAACTACTCGGACAGACTGCTCAAATTGCTGAAAGAGGTGAGAATTTCTGATTCACTATTAACTATACGCTATATAATTTCGTAAGGAACTTGTTTTATTTCACTAATTTTTTCTGAAACTAATTTCAAGATTTTCTTCGAAAATGAGAAAAAGTGGGGGGATAGATTTATGGTCTCTTCTAAACTTCAATGATCTTTTCTCAGGTCCGCCAACTCGCCAGTCTCGGTTTGACAATTCCAGCGAAAATCATCAACGTCACCAACAACGGAGAGAAGTTCTACCGTTATGGAGTCACTCTCAAGCAAATCGCCCACTTCTACAACACAATCGATCAGCAGATGCTGCCTTGCCAACAGGTTTGACAAATTTAATTTAATTCGTTTTTAAACTCTATTTTCAGGCCCTAATGCTCGATGAAGCTGTCGCATTCGAGAAGCTGATTCTTCCGAAGAAGGGAGACGAATCGACAATCAACAAAGTGACCTGGGAAGATCCCAAACAGGTCGAGCAATTCATTCAACAACTCCAAGAGGCTGAGGAGAAATTGGCGAACCATAACAGGTATTAGTTTCTTCTTTTAAACAATTTATTTAGAAAATTCGTATATTCTCATATTTTAAAAGAAAATACTCGATTTTTTCGAAATTAAATTTCTGATTTCAGACGACTCCGCAACGTGCATTCCGAAATCGTCCAAATGGTGATGGATCTGATCAATCTGGACATCATCAAAGACGTCACCAAGTGGAAGGCGATCATCACAAAGATGCGATCGAAGATCATGGAAGAGGAGATCGTGCACGGGGCGAGCAAGTCGAACATGAAACCCTGGCTGATTCATTGGGACAGACAGCTTTATAAGGTGGGAAAATCAGAATAGAAAAAAAAAAAAAACAACTTTATCCCGAAATTTTATATGGCAATTCTGACTCAAATCTCTCA
Source organism: Diploscapter coronatus (assembly GCA_964036155.1). Classification (NCBI taxonomy): domain Eukaryota; kingdom Metazoa; phylum Nematoda; class Chromadorea; order Rhabditida; family Rhabditidae; genus Diploscapter; species Diploscapter coronatus. The sequence continues at coordinate 39,582,674 of OZ038422.1, read as the reverse complement.
AAAATTTCAACTTCCTTTCATGACGTTGATTTTTAGGCTCTTCAAGTACAGTACCAGTGGGGAATAGAGAGTTTGCAAACTCAGATTCCTTTAATCAGTGCTCAGCTGGTCTTCATGTAGGTTGATCTTCTTATTGAAATACAAGATTTTTTTGTAGGCAGCAGAAACTGCAACTTCGCCCTCCAATCGAGGAAATCCGAATGAAGTACTACAAGGAAATGACCAAGTTTCTGAGGATTCCAGAGAAGTTTAAGGGGATGTTGGATTCGGAGCAGGTTCGACTTTATGAAATATTCATCGATCAAAAAAAGTTACAAATCGATTCTTCTAAATGTTAGTACGTTTTCTTTTCATGAAAAATGACAGATAAGAAGAAAATCTTTACTTAATAAAATGACTTGGATCAAGTCTAACAATAAGAAGAATGCTAGTTATATATTTTCTACTTAGACTTCCCGTTTCTTCGCCTCAATGGCGGACCGCAACGGGACTCGTTTCCCTTCGATCTACGAGAAGGCCGAGCAGCTGATCGACAGACTGTGCAGTGTGGACGAGCAGTTCGCTGATTGGCTCGTCCTCGCGCAGGTCGACTTGGAAGACCTCATCGAGGAGAAATTCACCAAGGCAAACGACTGGGAGACGCAGTTCAAACTGCTCAAAGCGAAAGGAAGGGAGGCCGAGAAAATTCCTACGTAAGCAGAAAAATTAGCTTTTCTTCAAGTTTTCCTCGTTATTAACATCATTCGTTTCCAAATACGAGAATTTTCAAATAAGTCGAAAGAATAATTTGACTTTACTCATTATGCAAATTTGATATGAAGGCAGAATTAAAAAAAAATAAAAACTCAGTGAGATCCGAATCGATTGCGTCGTTGTGAACGCTTCTGGAGCGAAAAATGCGATTGAGGAACTGCTACAGAGATTGTACGACACCCTTACGTGGACACTGAAGCACTCGATCAACACCAATTTGCAGACCATCAATCAGTTTCTTTCTCAGGCTAGTTTTATTGGGAATTTATATTTATATTTAAACGTTTTCGCGAAATGACAAATTTATGATGAATTATTTAAATTTAAAAAATGGAGAATAGTACTTCAGGCAATTTCCATGCTCTCCACCCGCCCTCAATCCATTGATGAAGTCGCGGAAGCCAACGGAAAGCATTCAGAATACGCGAAGATGAACAAGCAGCTGAAAGGGCAGTGGAAAGTGATGGAGGAACAGCACACGCTGCTCAGAGCTGTGGCCGGCAGTGGGCTGGAGCAGATGAGTGCAACCGGGCAGGAATGGGAGCGATTCGAGCAGATGCTTGACAGTCATCAGGTAGAGGATTCATAGTTTCTTCAATTTTCTGGGACTGGGATGATTCGTTTTTATCTTCCCTACTCTGGATTGAAAATTCGTTAATCAATTCAAAGTTAAAATCCTGAATTAATAAAATCAATTGTTATCTTTAAACATTCATGAATTGAATTAAGGAAATGATAAAAGAGCAAGTCGACGTGCTCAAATCGAATGTCGGCATTCGAGTGCGAGCTTTGAATGACGACGCAGCGAAGCTCCTAGCAAAATGGGACCAGTTGAAGCCGAAATCGGATGCGCTGCAGGTACTAATTCAGAGAATTGTAAAATCGTTGAGTTAAACAAAAGGAGGGTTTCAGGGCGACAGAGAAACGATGCTTCGAGCGATCGAATTCATCAAGGAGAAGAGGCTACAGTTGAATGAGCTGCTCGAGCAGAAGGAGAAACTCGACAAGGACTGCGAGCAATTCGACGTGCCCACGCAACAACTCGAGACACTCGACAAACTGGCTGCTGACATTGCACAATATGAAGCCAACTGGTAGGTTCTCATCAACTTTTTAAGCCATGGATTTAAATGAGCATTGGGTTGATGAGTATTTAAAATTCATAGTAAAAATGGACTATTTCTTTGAAAATGAATATGATTACAGGGTGGTCTACGAGGAATTCAACACAGAGCTCCAGAAGCTGGCAGATGAAGAGTGGATCGTCTTCAGGTATCGTCCGACTCATAAACAGTTTAATCCTAGATTCGAATAAAATGGAGCGAATGTGAAAAAGGCACTAGCATGATAGCTCAGTATTAGATTTTTGATCCTGAATGCAAAACAACTATGAATTTGGTTGCAGAGGGAAGACCTACTTGTTCGATGAGTTCTTGCAGCAGTGGGTTGACAAATTGAAGGCGGGAAATCAGACGCACATGGGATTGCGGCTGATGAAGGATATTGAATCGTTCAAGGTGAACTGGGATTTTAAAAAAAAAATTTACTTCCAAATTGCCGATCTTTTCATTTACTTAGTGAAGTTTTTTTCAGGAACTATCAAGCTGCCTGAAATATTGTCGTGGCGAAGTGCTGAGTGCCGACCATTGGCTCGAGATGTTCCGACTTCTGCAGCTGCCCAAAGGCACTACCATCGAGAAGCTGAAATTTGGCGATCTGCTGCTTGTCGGACACAACATCACTGCAAACGTGGATCAGCTGAAGGCGCTCAATGCTAGAGCTCAGGTAATGACAATATTCATAAAATTTAACGCATGAATTTAATCGAATTTGCGAGTACTTTTCTTCCAAAATGTAGAAAAAGGCAGAGGAAAGTATTCATGTCGAAACTTGGCAAGCAACAATAATCACTTGTGGAAAAAATGATTCGCAGGAAACATTAGCATTGAATTTGAAGAAATACAAGTGGTTACAGGGAGAAGTGACCATCCGAGAGGCCATTCTGGAGCTAGAAATGTGGGCTGCGCAGTCCTCATTCGCCCTGATTGACTACAAGCACTCGAACGGACAGACGATGAAAGTGATCAAGGACTGGAAGGAGTCGATCAACTCTGTCAAGGACAGCCAGGCTCTGCTGCAGAGCTTGAAGAGTTCTCCATTCTACACACAGTTCCAGGATAAGACAGGCATTTGGGAGACAAGGTATCGAATCAATTCCGGATTTAACTTTTGAAAAGTAACTTTCTGAAATTATTTTGACCAATTTTAGGTAAGTTTCTCGAGCTAAAAATTTATGGATATTATTTCAGGCTGGCTGATCTGGACGTGTACCTGGCGCAGATGAACGAAATCCAGAGGAAGTGGATCTATCTCGAGCCGATCTTCGGCCGAGGAGCCCTGCCCTCGGAGGCCAGTCGATTTGCCCGAGTCGATTCCGAATTCAGAGCCATTCTTGCAGGTGCCATATTCATACTGTGTCTAAATTTGAGGTTATGCTGAATGAACCTGATTGCAGATGTGGCAAAAGACCCTCGTCTCGTCTCGCTGTGCAGTCGACAGTCACTCAAACGAAGTCTCGAGCAAATTGTCGATCAACTCAATCGATGTCAACGGGCGTTGAATCAATTCTTGGAGGTTCGTTTTATTTTGCTGTCCCTTCAGAAAAGTTTAGAAAAGAAACTCGAAAGATAGAAAAGTCATTATTATGGAAAATCTTTCACGTTTTGATAATCTAAAAATTCCAGGAAAAACGCTCCGCTTTCCCTCGCTTCTACTTCCTCGGAGACGATGATCTGCTAGAAATTCTCGGCCAATCCACAAACCCCACCGTCATCCAGTCGCATCTCAAGAAGCTCTTTCAAGGAATCAACCGGGTCGTTTTCGGGGCGAACAACGAAACCATCACAACGATAGTCTCTGCGCAAGGAGAAAATGTGTCGTTGTCAAGGCCGGTTAGGATTCTACCTCAGGTAAATTTGATTTCTAGAGTTCCCCTTAAATATTCCATTTTTCCCTATTTATGAGAAAATCAGCTGTAAAATTGGGAAGGTTTAGGTAGAAATCTGGCTCCAGCAGTTAACCGACGAGATGAGGAACACTCTGAAACTTCTCACTGTCGAGGCCGTTCGAGACGCCAACCCATCCCCATCCAAATACCCCTCGCAAGTGCTCTGTCTGGCCGAGGAAATTCGATTTTGCTCTGACTGCGAACAGACATTGAACGGAAGCCGAGATCTGCATGGACTGAAGAAACAGCTGCAGGAACAGTTGAAGGCGTTTACCAACACGAAAGTTGAGGATGCGGTGCTGCAGCTGAAGTTGAAAGCACTCATTCTGGACCTGATTCATCACATCGATGTCGTTGAACAGCTCATCACGAATAAGGCTAGGTAGGAAGAAGTTCATCAAGCGCGTACAACTGCAAGCCTTAGTTTTTCTCCAAAATCCTTTTCCTCGTTATTTTTTTACAAAAAATATCAATTTTCAGCTCAACCACCTGCTGGACTTGGCAACGGCAGCTCCGTTTTTACCTGGACAAAGACAGTGTCGTCATCCGACAGGTCAACAGCCAATTCGATTACACTTATGAATATCAGGTCAGTTTTTGAGAAAAAACTTTAGGAACTCAAGAAAACGAATGAACTTTCAGGGAAATGCAGCGAAACTCGTGCACACTCCACTCACGGACAAATGCTATCTGACACTGACGCAGGCCATGTACATGGGACTGGGCGGGAACCCGTACGGGCCTGCGGGAACGGGCAAAACCGAATCGGTCAAGGCGCTGGCTTCTCTTTTCGGAAGACAGGTGCAGAATTCGTCTCTTCATGAATGTTCTGAGTGACTAAGCATCAGAGTGACGGACCGGAGTGTTGACTCCGACTCCGATGTTTCCCAAATCCGACTTCGCTCCGCCACTGCTAAGCACTTATAACCCTTAAATCTGCTTGTTCAATTTTCAAAATTCTGCTTTAATGAGTTCATAGAAGAATTGGCAGGTTCTCGTCTTCAACTGCGACGAAGCCCTGGATGTGCACTCCATGAGCCGGATCTTCGTCGGCATCGTGCAGTGCGGCGCCTGGGGCTGCTTCGACGAATTCAACCGACTCGAGTCCCGCGTGCTCTCTGCCATCTCGATGCAGATCCAGACCATCCAGAACGCGATCAAGAACAGGAGCTCCACGTGCACGCTCGGCTCGAAGACGGCCTCCGTCAACCCGAATTCGGCCATCTTCATCACACTCAACCCGGCTGGCAAGGGCTATGGAGGCAGACAGAAAATGCCCGACAATCTCAAGCAGCTCTTCCGACCTGTTGTCATGAGCGTTCCTGATAACGAGGTTGGAACTATTCAATATTTCTACTTCAAAAACCCTTATTTCCCGCAAAAATTCGTTCTTCAGTTGATCGCCGAAACACTGCTCTACTCGGAAGGATTCACCGACGCAGCAAAACTCGCGCGAAAAGTGGTCACAGTGTTCGTGCTGAGCAAGGAGATGCTGTCGAACCAGCAGCACTACGATTGGGGACTGAGGGCGCTCAAGACCGTGCTCAAAGGGTGCGGGGATTTGAGGGCCAAGAACGAGGAGGGCAAGAACGAGGCTGATATCGTTGTGCAGGTACACGAATAGAATGATCCCTTGTAGCTTCCTCTTCCTTTTCTGGGAAGTGTATGAAGCAGAGGAGAAAACCTAAGTGTGTACAACATTTTCAGGCTCTCCTCCTGAACACCCTGTCCAAGTTGACATTCGCCGATTCAAAGAGGTTCAACGTGCTCGTGGACGACATTTTCTCTGCTCCAAACAAGGAAATGACGAATTTCGGTGATCTGATCGAGCCGCTCGCAAACGCGGCAAAGGAGATGCACATCGAGTTGACTGATAAACAGGTCAGAATTAGACAAGAGGAAATAGTCGAAACTACAACTTCAATTTCAAACTGAAACGAAGTGTGGACCAAAGTATTGCTTCTCAAGGATCTCACGACTTGGGAATTTCAGCTCCAAAAAGTCTTCCAACTCTACGAGCAGCTTCGGCAGCGAATGGGAGTCGTCATTGTCGGCCCTCCAGGCTCCGGAAAGAGCACGATCTGGAAAGTGCTGCATCGAGCACTCGTTCTGTCCGGAGCTGCCGTCAGAAAGATCGCGTTCAATCCCAAAGCCATCAACCGAACAAAGGTTGGGCATTTTTCCATAAAACGAGAAGATTGAGAACCTTCAGCTGCTTGGAAACATGGATGTGGACACGAGAGAGTGGCAAGATGGAATCATCACTATGGCTGCTAGAGAGGTGAGTTGAGAAAAAATCAATTTGAGTTTCTCTAAAAACAGATCTAAAATTCAGGTAATCAAAGACACTTCGGTACACCGTTGGATCGTCTGCGACGGGGACATCGACCCGGAGTGGATCGAGGCACTGAATTCGGTGCTGGACGACAACCGATTGCTCACGATGCCTTCAGGCGAGCGCATCCAGTTCGGCACCAACGTCAATTTCCTCTTCGAAACCGACAGTCTGCAACACGCTTCGCCTGCGACGGTTTCCAGAATGGGCATGATTTTCATCAGGTTAGCTTTCTTTATAAAAATAAATAAATAAATAATGATTAAAATATCTAAGATGTAAGTAAAAAAAACATTTTCAGCGAAGAAGACCTAACCTCTAAAGAAATCATCAATCACTGGCTCAAACAGTGCACCGATTCTGACAACCAAGATCTGCCAAATTGGATTGAGGAATATTTCTACAGGTAAAATTCGAAAATTAAAAATCAATCAGATTGAAATTTGGTTTTCCAGAGCTCTAACCTGGACAGAATCGAAGACCTCCCTGCCTGGTCTGACTCGACTGGCAATTGTCGAGAATGGGCTCAGTCACTTGAGGAATTCGAAGACGAAACTGCACTTCCAGGTACATACAGACATTCTCCATCGCAAATATCCCTTATGCGGGGTGAATTATTTCAATCAGCTTTCAATTACTATTCTTAATAATGGGATGATGACGGATCTTTGTGGTTGAAAAATCCCAAGTTTGGGTACATATTTAAAGAGATATTCTATCAAAGATTAAATTACCAACGAGTTTACAAATAACTGCGAATGGTTCCAGATGAATCTCTACAGAGGATTGGCTCCTTTAGTTGACGCTGAGAAGAGAAAGGACTTGGCTGGTGTCGTTTTTCAGGTACATTTTTTTTTTGCAATTTATCAAGAAGCTAACTTTTGAAAGTACATTCAACTACGAAAAAAACTGTCGGTGAATTGTAATCCTTACGGAAATCTAAATTTGAAAAAAAATTATGATTTTTATTGCAGAATACACCCATTCCCGACCAGGACCATCCAGACAATGTGTATTGGGACCAGAGAATGGACTCGCTGATGTGCTTCACGGACGATGCAGGCATTCGAGTGAAGAGGGAGGACGTCGAGAAGGATCACACCAGACCGCTCATTCTCACTGCTCAGGCACAGGCTGCTAAGGATTATGTTAGTTGAAATTTATTATGGATGTTTGCAAATAATCATCTTATTCACGGTATTTCTTCTCCCTAAAAAATACAGAAATTCGTATCTTTCAAAGTGAAATGAGTGATTCCTCAGATGACCTCTTGGTTGGAGCCAAACAATCGTCATTCCTTCCTCGTGATCGGGCCGAATGGCTGTGGCAAGGAAAAACTGCTGAGCAGCTGTTTCGAGGCGGACAGTCAGAGTCAAGTCGCCACTATTCACTGTTCTGCGCAGAGCAGGCATGAACTTATTGTGCTGCTGGTCAAACGGAGTGAAAGATCGTTTGTCGAAAAATATCAAGAAAAGCCTAGAGATGCGTACTAATTAGTCTTTCCACTCTCTAACGCTGACTCGCTTTCTCTGGCATTCTGCCTCCTCCTTTGCGTATAGTTCATACACGCATTTCTCACAAGGTATGCTTTGACAAACGAACTTTCATATCATTTGACAACAGAATAATCTGTCTTAATCTTTCATCATTTTTACGCACATTCATTTCGATCTTTGAATTTTCAACTAGCATTGTTTTCAGTGCTTCGACAATTCTTCTGACCCTTCTCCAGAACTGTGTGCAGGCCAGCAATGCCAACGGCCGTGTGCTTAGACCAAAGGACAAGCCGAATCTGATTCTCTACATGAAAAGTCTCAACTTACCTTCTCCTGATAAGGTTAGTAGAAATTCAGCCAGAAAAATGAAACCAAAATTTATTTCTTTTGATTGTGAGCTTTCGAGATGTTTAAATTAAAAGAACTATTTTTGGTTTACGGAAAATTTTTAAAATAAACTTCTGAAGAATTTTCATCAGGCCTCTCCCATAGTTACGGAGGAGAAATTTTTCCGGGACGTCACTTTGAAATTGTTACATCTACTTTTCTCTTTTGCTTTAAAGATAGATCCTTATGCACTGTAATCAAAGTCCATTCTCTTTGAAACCACATAAAGTTTGAATTCGACCTTATTATATGTATTCCATTATTTAGTTTTGAAGAAAAATCGAATCTCTGAATTTAAGTATGGAACGAACGAGATGTTGGCACTTCTGCAACAGTTGCTCACTTACGAGGGCTACTACGACGAACACCTCGAGTGGATCGGCATCGAGAACATCCAATTTATCGGCTCTATGTCTGTTCAGGTATATCATTTCTTTCCGGCTACGGGTACTTTTGTCCTAAAGCTAGAGAAAAGTCCAATAACGTTAAGTAGAGAAAGAGCAAGTGAAATAAATGGCGTTTGAAACAAGTACTCAACCTTTTTTTTCGAAAATAAAAAAATTGAAGTATGATTTCTTCAGTCATCTTCGACTCGCAGTGCGCTGCCTCCTCGTCTATTCTCCCCAATCCGCATTTTCTCCGTCAACAATCCATCCGAATCGAATCTCAACCTCATCTACTCGAGCTATTTGACTCCGATCCTCGAACCTGTACTCAAATCATCAGGTAACAAATATTCATAAGTTACTTTTACTTTGATAAACTAAACATTCTAAATTTGAAGAAAACGATGAGTTGGTTTCAGGCCGAGTCGAAACAATCGCTTTGAGCATCGTGCAGCTGTTTGAAGATCTCAAGGTGCAATTTTTCATAACCGAAAGACGAACCTCATGAATCAAAAATTTATTTATGAATTTTAGGGGTTTTTTTGTCAATTTTTAATTTATAATTTGGTTATTTGAATCTGATTTCAGAAATCGTTCAAAGCATCTGACCGCATTCACTACGACTTCTCCCCGCGAGATGTGACAAAACTAGTGACTTCCATGCTCCGCTACGACCTGCAGGAGGAGGGCAACATCGATTCGGCACTGGTCTTCGAGGCTGAGAGAACGTTCAGAGACAGGCTCGTCAACGAGGAGGACAGGCAGAGGTTCGATGAGATCATCAGCAATGCAATGCCGCATGCTAGGAGTAAGAATAGAGGTAAGCAGAGTTTTTTTGTTTCAAAAGATAGATATTTGATTTCTTTGGTGGTTAGTAAATAGGCGGAATGTTTTCTTGAAATGACTGAACGACATTTTGTCAAATGATTGTGCGTCTCATATTTTCAATAGAAACACTGAATTTTGACAAAAATCATACCGTCAAATACTAGTTTGTTTTTTTGTAACTTTCAATGTTTTGAATAATTAAAAATAAAAACAAAAAAAAAATCTTTCAGATTCAATCTACGCTTCAAGCGGCACGATTCTGCAAGGACAGCATTCAGTCGGCCTGCCGATGGCACTCCAACTTCGGAAAGACTACACTGCCGGATTGCAGAAGGCAGTTAATCGATTCGAATTCGAAGTCGCCAATATCTCTTCGGTCTTAACCACAGAAATGTGCAATTTATGCATGAAAGTTGACAGGTTGGTTGGAATATTTTCAAAGAGTGTTTACAGTTTCAAGTGAAGAAACATGTTCAAAGCCATGCGAAAATTTGCTCCATCTTTGAAATTTGATTATTTTCTTCCAGAGGCCTAACCTGTCCCGGAGGCTCCCTCCTCCTCGCCGGTCGTTCAGGAATGGGCCGGAGGGATGCAGTCCGTCTAGTGGCCAATCTCCACCAGCTGCCTGTCTTCTCGCCTCCGATCACTGCAAACTTCTCTGCCAAACAGTTCCACAACGAGCTGAAGAATGCCATTCAGACGTCGATTTCGAATGGTGAGCAGCGCAGTATTTTTAACTTTAATGACATTGAGCAGCTAAGAATGATGGAGTGGATTAGTGTGCAGTTAATGTTAGGCTAAAAGGATGGGATTTGAGGAGGATAAAATGAAAGGTTTCTTGTAAAAGCCGTACAGCCGTGCATTTGTCAAATCTATGAGTCTACAAGAAATGGGGGTAGGGTAGAAAGCGCAAGTCCCGCCCATTCGTTGAAGATCAAGTCATAGAGTGATTTTTCGTCAAAACTTTAAAAATTCTAGAAAATTTACAAAGCTATTTCGATATTTGCAAAATGTTTAGGCGAACACAGCGTCTTCCTTCTCGAAGACTATCAATTGCTCGATCGCTCCTTCCTCCTCTCCATCAATTCTCTTCTAGCCAGTGGCGATGTGCCTGGACTTTTTACGACACAGGTTTGAAAAGTCGTAGATTTTTGCACTAAATGTCGACATTTTCAGGAAATGGACGGAATGACTGCTGCTCTGCGCGATTCTGCCAGTCAGGATGCATTCCAGGGCCATCTTCTGCAGTATTTTGCCCATCGTAAACTAAACTCAAAAAAATTGCAGAAAAGGAATTGGGATTTTCAGGAGTAAAAAGCCTCGTGCACGTGGTACTGATTGCTGACATCGACGGGGACGAATTCGACATTCGAATGGCGGAAAATCCGTCGATTTTCAAGAGCTCCACAGTCATTTGGTTGGACACCTGGAACAGGGACAGTTTGATACAGGTTTTCTAGAGCAAGTCAAGTTAAAGCAGTGAAAAGTGAATTCCAGATGCCAAAACTGATGCTCACAAAATCGAACATTGAAACTAGCGATGATTTGGCACAGGCTTGTTGGTGAGTTTGCGCAATTGAATTTTTATCCCTAAATTATAACATCGTTCGAGAAATTATATAGAAGCAACAAAAATGATGATTTTACAAAAACAAAAAATAAAGAGAATATGCATTTTGGACGAATATTTTTTCAGCGACATCCAATTGACCGTCCCCGTCGATCTCGCCAAACCTATAAAGTACAAGAAGTTCATCGAGAACTACGCCAGGATCTACACGACGAAGAGGACAGCGATTGCGAGCAGACTGGAACGGCTGCAGGCGGGAGTCGCGAAACTGACTGAGGCACGAGAGGAGGTCGCCAAACTGCAGAAGGCTGCCGCGAAGAAGAGCAAATTGCTCGCGGCAAAACAGGCAGAGGCCGATGAGGCATTGAAGGCGATCACGCAGAGTATGACTGGGTGAGAGCATTTTTTGATACACAAAAATCTCTGCAAATTCCATTCGTTCTCTCCCTCCACAATAATGGGAGTGATATTTCTAAAGGACCAGTAAAAACACGATCCTTTCACAAATTCGAAGATCTGATAGAATGAATTGCTGATTTTCAGAGCAGAAGATCAAAAAGTGTCGATGGAACAACTGAGAGCAGAGACGGAGAAGGAAAACGAACGAATCGAAGCACAGAAGAAGATAATCGACGAACAGCTCAAGGATGTCGAGCCAATGTTAAAGGTGAGAAAAATTTGCAAGAGAAAGATCCATTTTCAATAATTCAATGGATAAATGAATTCCAGGAAGCCCGAGAGGCAGTCGGTTCTATTAAGTCCGAATCGCTGAGTGAAATCCGAAGTCTCCGCGCTCCGCCCGAAGCCATTCGGGACATTCTGCAAGCTGTGCTGCTTTTCATGGGCATTCTCGACACTTCTTGGTAAAATTTGCGTAAACAATCTTGTGCGCTAGTTCTAAAATGAAAATCTTTGTTAAATAATTTTTAGAAAATCAACATTTTGAACCAAAAGTTAAAAATGCATGATTTGAAACAATTATATGACTATGATTGCAGGGAGGCAATGCGAAAGTTCTTGTCCAAGTCAGGCGTCAAAGAGGAGATCATCAACTTCGACGCACACCGAATCTCTCGCGATGTGCATAAGAAGGTCTCTGCCCTGGTGCAGTCCAAAGCGGCCTCGTTCGACCCGAAGAATGCCAGACGAGCCTCTGTCGCCGCACAGCCACTCGCCGCGTGGGTCACTGCAAATCTCCAATATTCGACCATCCTCGAAAAGATCTCCCCGCTGGAAAACGAGAAGAATCAGCTGCTCAAGAACTTGTCCAAGGCGGAGAAACAGATCGAGAAGCTATCGAAGGGACTCCAGGTGCCAATTCATACACATCTGAATTACAAATTTTAGTAGAATTCATTGAAATTGTGAAAACAAGACTTAGAAGCTTATTTCCAGACAGTCGACGAAAAAGTGGCCGACCTGAAAGCGACATTCGAAGTCCTGATGAAAGAAGCGACGCAGATCAAAATCGACCTGGACAGAGAGGAGGCGACCATCAAAGTGGCTGCAACTCTGGTCGAGAAGTTGGCTGGCGAATTCGAGAGGTGAGGAGGCTACAATATCTGAAAAATAAGTGCAAAGTAGATCTGCCATTAATTATTTCCTTAAAATCGTTTCGGGTCTGAAGAAAGAAAGGGACAGATAACATTTCTTCGTACTGATTTCTCTATCGTTTATGAATATGGATAAATCCAGACTGTTCTCCTGTAAATTTATCTGTTCTAGATTAATTTTGAATTGATTATACTACAGATGGCAACAGCAAATGGGACAACTCTCCGAAGAACTTCGTTATGTCGAGAGGGGCTCTCTGCTCTGCGCTGCATTCGTCACCTACCTCGGAGGGGTCAGCGAGAGACAGAGAAAGGACGTCGTCAAGCAGCTCAAGCAGATTCTCCGTCAGAGCGATTTCGATCCAATTGGGTTCATCGCCAGTCAAACGGAGCAGCTGAATTGGAAGAATGACGGACTGCCTGCAGGTAAAATACCATTTTATAAGCAACAATTCGATTTGACTCCAGATGAGTTGTCCGTGCAAAATGGCGTGGTGCTGTTCAACGACTCCTCGACGCCCCTGGTGATCGACCCGACGGGCCGCGTGCCTGCCTTCCTCCAGAAGCACGTCGACAAGGCGGAGTTGCTCAAGGCCGCGCAAAACGACCTCATCACGCAGATCGAATTCGGACTCAGATTCGGCAAGACCATCATCGTGGATGATGTCATCGAGATCGATCCCACACTCGTACCGATTCTGAGAAAGGACTTGACTTCTATAGGACCGAGACAGGTAACATTTTTGACAAGTCATTTTGATAACACTAGGTCGAAAATTGGAGAAAAAATAGAACGAGAATCCTGAACGTTTTTTGTGTGCAAGATCATACAAATCTAATCTTTCAGATGATTTCCTTCGCCGGCAAGCAGATCGAATTAAACCCGGAGTTTCGGATGTTCCTATGTACAAGAAATGAGCAGATCCGCATGCCGATCTGCACTCGCTCGCTCCTTTCCGAGGTGAACTTCACGACGACGAAAAGCGGACTGTCTTCGCAGCTGCTTGGATTGGCGATTCAGCTGGAGAAACCAGAATTGGAGGAGAGAAGCAGTGCTTTGGCTAGAGATTCGGAGAGCAAAAAGTTGGAGTTGGAAAAATTGGAGCAATTGTTGTTGCAGGTTTGACCTATTTTATTTTATAAGAAGACTTTTCTTGAAAATTTCTATTTTCGTTCATTCCTAACAATTTTTTCACTCTAACTTTAATTTAACTGATTTTCAGCAACTCGCTTCCTCTGAAGGAAACCTGCTGGAGAACACAAGTCTGCTGGACTCGCTGAACAAATCGAAGGAGAATGCGGAGACGATCGGGAAGAGCATTCAGGAGAGTGAGCAGTTGAGAGCCCAACTGGCAGAGGTAGGCAGATTCTATAGGCAAATTGGAAGAACACAAGACAACAGAATGATGAAATAATGAGATTTATAAATTTCCACACCCTGCATTTACTTGCATGAACGCGATAAAGTGTCATTTCGAGAAAGAAAAAGTGTCTTCTTTCGATTTTTCGAAAAGGCGTCCTACTTCTTTCATGTGGACATCAGCGAGTGTAAAAAGTGATCAATTTGAAATAATATTGAAGAAGAAAATACAATAATTTTCTCCTCCTACCCTCCTCTAAGCTATTTCGTATGTCTTAACGACTTGTTGTCATGATATTCTCTCGAGATTGGCTCAGATTTTGTATGACTTCTCGAAATCGGTCTTTTTGCAGCAACGCAATGCCTACCTGTCATTAGCAGAATTCGCATCTTCGTTGTATTTCGCCTTCAGCGACCTGCACAGATACAACCACATGTACAACTACAACGTCAATCTTATCATCAGCCTCTTCACAAACACGATTCAGAATTGCACGGTCAGTTTTTTACTTTCAATCTTATAAAAATCCAGACAACCCAAAAAACTTGGTAATATTTGCATGATTTTGTCAGCTAAAAATTGACCTTTTCGAAATTCATAAATCCAGGATTCAACGTCTACAAGAATTGACACTCTCTGTCGCACCCTGCAGCTCAAAGTCTTCTACACCATTTCTCGCTCTCTGTTCAAGGCAGACAGACTCACATTCGCGCTGAATTTCATCCATGAAACGATGCCTAAGATGTTCGCTAAAAATGTAAGTAGGTTTGGGTAAAAATCGAAAGTTACTCGAATTTGACATAACGACAGAATTACGAATTACGTTCTTTCACACCGCAAAATTCAAAACATTAATTTGCCATTTTGGCATTTTTCAGTCAAGAAAACGAATAATTTTCAGGAATGGGAACTTCTAACCGGAATTATGGTGGATGAGAACATGGACACTTCGGCCACGATGCGGTCGATCAGTTGGGTGGAGGATTCGCGCGCGACCGCAATCGCCAAACTGCAGTCTCACTTGCCCTCCCTCTACAACACTCTGCAGCTGAACGACCTGGGCACTTGGACCGAGTTTTCGAAGAGTGTCGAATGCGAAAATTCGATTCCGAATTCGATCGTCAACAAAATCACTCCTTTCCAGACGGTAAGATCATTGGCCAATAGCAGCAGCGTGAAAATTCGAATTTCCGAACTTTTGATAAACGAATCTGATATAGATGCAAGTTTTCCTAACAATCCTATATCTCGATATTTTAAGAGTTAATCTTTATATTTTTTCAAGAATTTGAATTTCAGGTCCTCCTAATTCAAGCTGTCCGTCCAGACAGACTCTACGCAGCTATGCAGCAATTCGTCCTAAAAATTCTCAGTCAGTTTTTCCTTCAATTTTTTAAAAATTTAACGAATTTTCAGGCATTTCCTCGGTCAATCCACCTCCGTTTTCTCTCGCAGATGTGTTCGATGAGAGTTCTTCTGCTCAACCGATTCTGTTGCTTCTGGCAGGAGGAGCCGATCCTTCACAGGCGAGCTTTAAGAATTCTCGAAAGAAAAAGCTATTTTTACAATACCCTCCCCTCAAATTTTGAGACATCTCTAAAAAAGTCGACATTTTCTTCGATTTGCAGGAACTAGTTGAGCTAGCGGCATCGAAAGGGCATCGATTGGAATCGATTTCAATGGGTCAAGGACAGGAGACAGCCGCTGCAGAGGCAATTCGCCGAGCCACTGCCGAAGGATTCTGGCTGTGTCTGGGCAATGTCCATCTCATGCTCTCCATTGTGCCTGTCATTCAGAAGGTAGGCGGCTCATTTTAAACCTAAAATGATACACATTTTAAATTGATTAGAAACTGTCTTTTGAATGTGTTGAAAACTCCTTGTTCTCATAGTTGATTTTCAGGAACTCGCACTCGCTCAAATTCACAAGGACTTCCGACTATGGCTGACTGCGGAGGCAGATAATCATTTCTCGCCGATCATGCTGCAGCAGTGCATGAAAGTCACATTCGAACCACCACCAGGCTAGCAATTTTCCAATAAAAAATGATCGATTTTTTACTTTTTGAAAGTTCAAAAATGCACATTTGATTTTTTTTTTCAAATTCTAAGTTATTCATGAAAATATTCAGGCATCAAAAACAACATGCTGAGAACGTATGGTCAAATCGAGGAGGCAAAAAGGACTGCTCTGACCTGCCAGTCGATTTTCGTGCTTGCCTGGATGCACGCTCTGCTGCAAGAAAGACGCACCTACATTCCACAAGCATGGACCAAGTTCTACGAATTCAGCAATGCGGATGTGAGGATGGCGAGGGTTCTCATTGAGCAACTTACAGGACAGGGAGGTAAAAAGAAGCACACTCATCACTATGAAATTTGCTGTAATTTTGACAAATTGGACAATTTTCTTTTTTCTTCTCAAAAATTCGAACATTAGGTACTGATTGGGAATTCATTCGCGGTCTTCTGCAATTCGTCATTTACGGGGGAAGAATCGAGTCGCAGTTCGACAGCAACGTTCTCGTTTCATATCTAAACACTCTGTTCAACGGGCAAAAGTAAAAACTCGTTTCTTTTATCTCAAAAGCATATTTTTTAGAATAACGGGTCAAAGAGGCCAGCAAGTGGCTTCGGGTATCGAAATTATCACTGCCGACAATATCAAAGTGAGCATTTTCAAATTGGCTTTAAAGAAAACAAGATATTCAACAATTTTTCACCTTCGCGACATAAAGATTGTACTCTGGAAATTTAGTGGCTATATAGAAGAAATAATTGACATTCTATCGTTTCAAGTTTCGAATGTTTCAATTTGAGGAGTTCGTGAATCACACAGCCAAATCTATCCCCGATGAGGATGAGCCGGCCCTGTTCGGTCTGCCTGCAAACATTCGGTTCTCATGGCAATTGACTGAGGCTGAAGAGACCGTTACGAGAATGAGAAATGGTGACCTATAGGAATTGCTTAAAAATTCATGCATTCATGTGCTTGAAAAGTGTTTTTTTTGAGAAAAATCACGATTTTTGAAAATGGTGTAATGTCCTCTACGATGGAAGTGGTGTTGATAATGAAATGCATGAACTTCCAAATGGTGGTTCAAACAAATAGAAACTTAGCTGCCGGTTCAAAATCTGCCATCGACAGAAAACAACTCGCCGATGCAGCGAACCCCCTTCTGCAATTATGGAAAAAGCTATGTCAAGGAAGTGATCTCCATAATCGAGCTGTAAGTCGCGAGTTGGAATTCATCAGCGAAATTCAAAATTCTAGCTGCCAACCCCAAAAGAATCGACAGATCCAATTGTTGAAGTTTTGTCTCTTGAATGGGTCCACGCTGTTCAAATCGTTCAGTCGATTCATGGTAAGATTTTGTTGAGAGATTTATCTGATGATCCTAACTTGGAGGCTCCCTTTCATCAATAAGTCGGTGCATTCGAGGAGCGTCAATCCCTGATAGAGTCACTCTACAGTCCATGGAAAGTCTGCTTCTTCATCAGGTTTGCGTTTTTTTACGGGAAAATCCGAATTGTTCTTTTCCTAAATTAGAATAAAAGAGGAATCATGCTACTCAAAGTTTGATTTTTTTTTTCTTAATTTTCGAAAATAATAATAACTAAACTTGAATTTTTCATTCTTTCTTTCAAATGTCTATTTTTACGGTTTTGTTTCAGTGTCCCGATGAATGGTCCAATTATTGGGCGGGTCCTCGAGAGTCGGCAGAATATTTGAACGCAGTCATTTTCAAGGCAAAGAGCACGCAGGTCTGACACATTCTTCTTTAAATGGAAATAAAAACAATGGAATTGCAGGAGATTCTGTCTGCCTCTGAAAAGGGCGACTTCCTGCAGAATCCAGTCAATTTGTCGATGCTCTTCAGACCGACCACTCTTCTGAATGCACTCAGACAGGCCACTGCAAGGTATGTGACATTTGTATGATCAATACAAACAAAAATTCATTAATTCTAAAAAAAAAAAAGTAGAACAAAAACGATTAAAAAAAAAGGGTCTTTGTAACTTCGACTCATTTTTCACCCACAAAAATTTGTAGTCTCTGCCTACTTTCTTATGTAGAATCATAGTGATTTGCATACTACAAATGGGCGAAGATGATAACAGGAGTTGAAAAGTAACGTGCACTTTTCAAGTTTCTTCTCGATTCGAATTCAATAAATTCAAATTCCAGAAAAATGTCCAAGGCTCTGGATGAATTGCGATTGGTTTCCTCATGGGACAATCGACCCCAAGCGGGTGCAGTCCTGTCGATGCAGGTCAAAGGCATCCAACTGCAGGGCGCTCTATTTGATGGGCTACTCAGGTATTTTTCATCCTTCAATTTATCTCATCGTCAAATTTTTCAGGGAAACATCAAGCAGTTCCCCTCCAACTACTGTGGCACCTCCTCTGGCGCTGAGTTGGATGCCTCTGGTAAACTCATTCAATTTCATGCAAATTTTCAAGCATTTATGGTTTATCTCTCCACGTTGAAACATAATGAATGAGAACAGGTGAATTATAAATAGAGACCACAAAACTCCGTCTCCTTGTATTTTCTTGCCTTTGTTCAAAAAGTGATCATTGAAAACCCAAAAATAGGAAACAAGTCCTCTTCTAAGTTTCTGTTCACGAAAGGCTGCTATCAGAATTGATGAACCATCCACAGAAATGGTTGTTCACCAGAATATTTTGTTAGAAAGTGGGCGTTCGCAGGTGTTCGCGGGATTTTTTAATCATAAAATCTTTTTATTAGTTTATTTTTTGCGGCATATTTCGATTCAAAATGATTTTTCTTGTTTTTCTTCACGAATATCTTAATACATTGTATTCGATTATTTCGAGTTGAAAACTATAAACTATGCAAGACCATTTGCGGTTCCTAATTATAAAATGCAGAACATAATTCTTCATCTTTGGAGAATTTCTTGAAATCAATGAATTCCTCATTTTCAGGACTCCTCGCCTGCGTCTTCATCAGACAGTGTGCTCGTGCCCTTGTATTCAGACTCGGACAGACAGTCCCTGATCGCCCCAGTCACGATGCCATGTCGAAATCCGGATCAATGGAATATCGCTGCAGTCGCGCTATTTCTCAAATAGGCATATTTTCCATTTTCTTTCAATTTAGTTCTTTTTCTAGAAAACGAATTTTTGAGGATATATTTTTTGTATAGAAAATAATAAAGTGTTTACAAAAGTACCAAGTTTACTCTGAAATTGCATGAAGAAATAAAAATTCAAGCATTGCTATAGAAGAAACATTCTATTTTACGCTAATTTTGATGAAAACGCAAAATAAGGAGGAATGCATTTTTAGAGCGACACGCCGCTATCCTCTTTCTCTTATTGCAAAGTAGCATTTTTTAGAAAGAGGAGAGTAGCATGATGGGGGTAGGTCGCAAAGGATTTCTGACGATCGTCCTTCCTAGGTCTGTTTCTAACCCCTTTCCTTGTCTCACCCTATGTTTTACGTATGTTTATCGATAGTCCATTCTTTAACCCGCAGAATATCCTCTTTCTTCAAGGATCAAGATTTGCCATCCATTTTGAACATTTTCAATAAAATTACAGTAAACATCTTGACATAAAATTTAAAAAAAAAATCTTTTTTTTTTTTTTTTTTAAATACTTTTAAAGTGATCACGCAAAATTTTAATCGAGTTAGTGCGTCGAAAGTGACTATTAGTAATTGTTACTAATATACGTCTTCTCTCCTCTACTGTACGAAGTGAAGGTCATCATCTCCTTCTCGCTTCAAGGCGTAACATTCGCAAGCATTTTGAATATTGCCACTAATTCAAATCAAAAATTTAGCCTGGGGATTCAGCCTGTTTGAGAAAATAAGGACGGAAAATGAAGTGAAGGAGAAATAATCCCAATTGGGAATTTGAAGAGGAAAATCAATCTTTACGTTTGTCACCAAAACTTCAATGTCGTTCTGTCTCAAATTCAGCTTTGTGACATTCTTTTTTGATAACTAAAAAATTGTAATTTTCGTATTAGCACTCGATTCCCTCCATTAACAAGCGCCCCCTTTGCGCGGGCAAATTGCAAAAATCGGTGGGCGGAGCAAAGCGCCTATATCGTAACTGTTTTTTAGGCCAGTTCCTTGTTATTTTCCTCTGACCTCCTTTTTCCGACTAGATATGCGCGATGGGCTAGTACGCCTATGTTAAAGCGAGAGAGGGGGATGAAAAGTAGCTGCAGAGAAATAGAAACGTCACATACTATTTCGCTTTCTCTAGAGCAAACCCGTCACGGATAACTCTTTATTTTTGAACAATTATGACGATAAAAGGGGCGTGTCTTTTCTTCGTTAAAGGAGGGAATCGTGTGATTAGCTGTTTGCGGGGCTGCAGTTGTAGGCTTTGTTGTCATTGTTTGATCTAAATTTATTGAATATTTGAAAATTCATAGCTTGAAGTAGATTTGATAACCAAAATTCGACGAGTTTGAAGTGAAAACATTTGATTGTTGATATCGATGACGAGAATTATTTGCCTAATTACCATAACACCGAAGAAGGGCTATTCGAAAATAACAATACATCATCTAAGGCTAATTGTGAATGTCTCATGCTATTTCTTGTTGGGATATTAGAACGTTTTATCCTAATTGCCCAAAAGAAGTCGCATGTTTTAATTCGAACTATCGAGAAAGTACGCTGCTCAGTTTCATATCAATTTATATTCCGAATTCCTCATTTCTGTCCGATTTTCTTTCCAAATTCGGATCTCCAATCACCCAGTTTAATCCACAGATCGACGTCGGTCTCACGGTTTTCCCCCATTAAGGCCGCCCTCCTCTGTAGATAATCTTAATTTGCTTCCTTCATGAAACTGCCTATGGAAGACTTCGGTTGAATAGCCCATCTTCATCAGCTAAACCTGAAAGAAAGACCGAAGATTCTCATTCCGTAAACGTGATATATCTTTATTGAAGGAGTAAGTTCTGCTTCAAATATTAGTCAATAAATACAAACTAAATTAAGCAAGTAATATTAATGCTCAGCAGTGTTATCATAAAGTTATTTTGTCCACAAGTTTTATTCACTAGCATTTATCTCATTCAATTTGAGTCATTTTCAATTCCTTTAAAAAGTTTTCAAAATCGAACTTTTGATTTGCATTTCGTTCACGCATTGTCATATATTTACGTTATCCGCATTTAGATTTAGATAATCACGAAAGAGGGCGAATACGCATATGCACTTCGAATGAAGAGTGAAATTAAGGAACTAATAATGGCAACAGAAGAAGCAGATTGGGACGAGTGATTATCTTTGCACTCCGACATTCTAATTCATGCGTAAGATTCTCCAACGCGGCTATCTTTTTCTTCCCCAAAATGAAAGTGTTGCAGATAATTTCGTTGTTTCAGATGGTTCTTCATGCCGTTTTCAATGATTTAACTTTTATTTATCGTATATGATATAATAGCAATTCTATGCGATTCTTTAGAATGACTTGGAAAACCGCGCCTGTAAAAATCAGCGGTGAAAGCATGTCGAAAAATAATCGGAGCATTGTAGGCGTAAAGAATTGACATTAGAAAGCTAATATAGTAGAAAATGTGAATAGAATATAACACTTGGAAAGAAGAAGAATAATGACATAAATTTGAAGGTATTTGATTTCGATCGAGTTCCGAATAGGGACATTTCTATTCCACCTTATCTATGCTATTCTGGCCGAGCTCCGAATCGGACAGTTCCGAAACTGTTAGTTCCGAGTAGAATAGCTTTCAATAGGGAGTGTGCCCTTTCGGAAAGCTTACTCACTCTTAGTAATTCCTTTTAAATCCGACCTGCGTTGTTGCACCAAATCCGGCATCAAGATTTGCATTTGAAAGCACTCTCGCGATTCTCCCCTTCTTTTGTAAATTTTCGACGTCTTATTCTCTTCAGTTTCTCTCGGCTAAATTAGAAGATCTTATTCATCTCTGCTGAAAGAAGACGGTCATACATGATGTATTCGAACGATAGATAAGATGATAAGAAGAGAGTGATCAGAGAAAAACAAGGCTGATTAAAGGATGGAAACATTTGCCAATGGGTGATCTGCATCAGCAGATTTAGACTCAAAAACGGGAGAGGGTCTGACAAAGAAGGCTAATTCGCGTCCTTAGCCCACTCGACCACGCTTCCCTTCCTCAGTCCAATTGGTGACATATATGTCAGGTACAACTATGCCTTTCTTTCTATAAAAGAGAAATGAAGCTAGTTTGACCTTTAACACTGATCTCGAAGAACTGCTTGTGAATGGAGTTTAGGATGTAACTTTTATTTCTTTTATATTTCATTATCATGTTTTTAAAGATATCACAAACGCTTGCTTTTCTATTCCTCGTGATAAAAATTTATGCATCTAATCTTTCTTCCAGATGACTTTCCCTCAAACTTACTATTCAGATAGACAAGGATTTCTATAAGAATCTTTTATCCCGTCACGCTATCTTTTATCGTGTTCCGTAATTGAAAAAATCTTGAGCTTTTAAAAATTACCAAGTTTCAGATGCGAATTACCTGGGTAATTCTGAATCTCACGCTACATTTTATCGGGATTATTCAAGCTGGTCAGAATCCTCAGGTTGGTGAATTACCCGATTCCGGCTCAAGTTCAATCTCAACCTCTCACCTCGCCCCCGACTTTCAGCAATCTCAAAATCTGAACCTCGGATCACCGGTGGCTTACGCTCAAAATCTCATCCCTCAATCTGGGTACCGAGAAGGTTCCCCAACTTATAAAGAAGGTCCAAACTTGGATTCTTATCAGATAAGGTACAATTAAGATTTTGATAGTATGGAATTTTATGAAAAATAAAAAAGAAATAATTTTGGATAATAATATAAAAAGTTTTGTATCACGATGTAAAGATAAAGCCTGAAGAATCTAAAAACCGGTTTTAAATTTTCAGAAAACCCCCGCTATGCGCTTGGAACGTCTCTGATACGGACGAAGAGAAGTTGTTGGGTAAGTTTTCTGCAAAAAACGAGAAAAATTAGTTAAGAATGAAGAAAATCCGAAAAAAACATCAATGCTGAGGTCCGTTTCGCTGGAAAATTGACTAGTATGATAAGTTCGAAAAGAAAATTGATCGCATGACAAAATAGATACTTTCCAAAGAGATTTGAAAATCTGACAAAATCAAATTTCAATCTTAATCTAGTCTCATTTAACTTCCATCAATATCAATTAATTTCAATAATACTCTAATTGACTTCAATTTTTAATTGAGCCTATTTTTGAAATTCAGGCCCCGATGAGCCCTACCATACAATGAGAATTCGATGTTGTGATTCCGATCTTGAAGCGAACTTGAAAGAGTCAATAAAACTCGGAATTAACGCTGAAAAGTTGGGCGATGCGGCTAAAGTAAATAAATAAATTTGAAGAATAATCGATAATTTTTAAATTCCAGTTCATCCAGAGAAGGGCCCAATTGGAGTTCCGAACGACCTTCGAAGTTATCATCACTGAGAGAAACTTCGCGATCGCCTCGTATTATCATGGGTGCATGACATGCAAGATTATGACCGATGAGTACCACGTCTTGATCTATGAAACGCCCAATCGGGTAAGGGAAGATATCAAATTTGATATATGAAGCTCAATAATTTTGCTAGCTTCGACGGTATCAAATAATGAAGGACAACTTTTATTTATATTTCAAATTTAGTACGACCCATTTAACCTCAAATTCGAAGAGTGGTTCGCTGCTTTGGACGCTCAGGAGGACTTAGGCAGTACCAAAGCCCTGGGAGTCCGAGGATATTTCCCTGACAAGCGAGAAAACCCCATGGCTGGAGGTAAGGGATACCATTTTTGCTAAATATTATTCTTGGTTACGTATTATCATTTTTCTCGCAGAAGACTTGACCTGTCAGCCGCCGATTCAAAATCTCGACAACAATAAAAACCTCTTCAAATTGCCGGATAGTCGTAATAATTTCATTTTTTAAAAATAAATTTAAATTTTAGTTACACAATTCAAACTTAAGATAAATATTTTGAACAAGCCGAAAAGTTCTAATTTCAGGCGCGAAAAACCACCTGAAGCCAAAATCTCTTTTAAATGAGAAGGTACCAGATAAAGTGGACGATGGAGAAACTCTTACGAAGAAGCCTAAGAAAAGGGTTCATCCCAGAAAGAAGAACTCGGAAAATCGACGAGAAAAACGGCAAGCTGAAGACACGAATTTGGCTCCGATAATTGATGCCCCAGAAGAGTTCCAAGTACTGAGTTCATCAAAACTTAGATCTTAAAATAATTGCTAAGTTAAATTTAAATGCAAATTGTCTTTGACATTTTAAACGCATGATTTAAGCTAATTCGGAGTTTTGACTGCTACATATAGTTTCAGGAAGTCACTGAAGAGCCATTGCCAGTTTCAACCCCGGTACCGGTCACCCCAGTAATGAGAAGAACCACCACTACTCATGCACCAACGGCTGCAGGTATCAAAATAAAAAGAAAATTGACGTTTATTTTAAAACAATTTAAATTTCAGCCCACACAGATTCCGCCATAGGAAATGAACTCCGACTTTTTGATAATAACTTCACCGCGAACTCGATTGACATCGATAGATCTCATAGTCCTGCAGACGCTAATTTACAAGTCAGTAAAAATCGTGCATTTTATTTTAAAATATTCATTTTCAGGTCCCAGTCGTGGCCACTGAAATTCTAGCGAAAAATGAGCGGAAGGGCCCTGATGCGGAACAGGAAGATAACGATAATTATCGGTGGAATTTACGATTTCCCAAGGGATCGCATTGTATTAAAGGACGAAGATCTGGTGTGTAATTTACAAAATACACTCTTTTTCAATTAAAATGATACTTTTTGCAATGACACATACTTTTTTGGGGTGGTCTTCTCTCCTTTTCCCCTTTTCAAAAAGAGAGAAAGAATAAGCCCAGCTCATTTTTTCATGAGACATTGTACACAGACTTCCTTGTTTACGAAAATATGATAGTTCATGAGATGCAGTCTCGTTCGGCACATAATTGAATTAATTAAGGCCATAAATGCTGTGATCGCGCGTTAACGCAGACAGTGCGAGACGCTGTAACCGAATTATCGACCTCCCCCTGGTATGGAGCCGGAAGTGAAGGCGTCATTGCGGGGGTAATTAAATAAATAATTTCTGTGGGTAATTATTTTAATTGAGCAATTAACTTCAGAGAATCCAAAGAATGGCCCAACTACGGTTCGAGCGGTCATACGAAGTTTTCGTGTCCAGACACGACTTTGCATTTGCGACATATCACGTGGGAAACGCTATTTGTCATCAGTTCTACAAGGAGTTCTACATTTTGATCTACGCAACGCCTAAACAGGTAATTAAATGGTTAATTAGACTATTCAAATAATAGCCCTAATTAAGTATGATGTTGACTATCAAGAGGCTGAGAACTACTTCTTTAATTTCGGTGAGAGAGAGCATTTGGGTTCAACTGAAATCACACTGCCTGAGATGAAGGACTTCCATACCTCATTGGCTATCGAAGCTGAAGGCCCTAGAGCTGGGTTCCCCGTGAATTCTCATTGCGACCAAGATCATAGAGGTAATTAAATGGTTAATTATCTCAATTAACTCACTACTTACCCTATTTAGGGTCGTACTGCTGTAATGTTCAGTTATTCAACTCGCTTCTTCAGGCTTATCGGCAAGTTATTCGACTTCCCAACTTCCATCAGTACAATCTACGGCAATTTTCTAGGGTAATTAAAAAGATAATTAGGGTAATTAAGTTCCAATTATGCTAATTAAGAGGCTCCAATGGGACGCCGAGGAGCTATTTCAACACTCTATGGAGGTTTTCGTCTCTTATGATGACTTTATCTTTAATGTCAACCATGCTAATGATTCCATCTGTAAATTCCGAGTGGATAAGTATTACATCTTCGCCTATACGACGAATTCGAATATTACGGTACGCGATTTACGAAAGTTACGGTTAAAATAAGAATGTTAATTACAGTATCCTTTACATTGGCCTGTAGAAGTCGACCTGGGAGAGGCTAAACCTATGAATTGCCCTCCGGACTTGGAGAAATTAGATGGTATATTAATTTAAATATCTTTAATAATAATTTGAAATCTAGGCGTTATATGCTGCGACCGAAATATGCAATATGATATGTTCAAAACTATCGATGTTGAGAAACAGAAAGAGGGCTTTAACCGACATCAAACGCAATATATGGCTACTGTAATTTAAATACGTCAATTAAATTGTAAAATTTGATATCTCAGGCAATATTACGTAAAATCCAAAGGCGATTTAACACTACATTCGAATCTATCTTAACGCCGGCAGATTTTATTTGGCAGACTGGACGATTCAGTGATAGGACGTGCAAAATTGATGCTGGAATGTATAATGTCCTGGCTTATCAATCCTCTTATCTGGTGAGTTAGTTATTCCAATTATCCTCATTTAATTACTCGACTATATCCATTTAATTTATAAATGTCTTAATTATCTATCTAATTAGCCCCCTCCTGCTTCGGACTTCCCGCCTACGGCCGAGGAGTTAGCGGCTGCTACTGCTGCACTTCACGCTCAACAAGAGGCCGCGGCCGCGGCCGCAGCTCAGGGAGGTGGTAAGCTAACTAAATTCCGCCTAAGTTAGTAAATAATCCAAAGTATTTTAGGTCAAGGAACTGGTCAAGGACAAGGTCAGGGGCAAGGTCAAGGCCAAGGACAGGGGCAAGGACAAGGTCAAGGCCAGGGTCAAGGCCAAGGACAGGGACAAGGCCAGGGACAGGGACAAGGCCAGGGACAAGGACAAGGACAGGGTCAGGGTCAAGGAAGCGCGGCTGCTCAGGCATAAAATATAAAATTTAATGATTATGATATTCTAATTCTCTTGCTTAAGGCAGCAGCAAACCAGTTCGCGGCGGCACAGTTTGCTCAGGCCAACAGTTTTGCGATCCCCAATCAATTCGCCGCCGCAGCTCCACCTCCACCGGTCGCACCGCCGCCGGTCGTACCGCCACCGATCGGTATGGAGATTTATTCAATTTTAAAAACATAAATGAAAAAAACTGATCTTCACCAATCTTAATTTAAAAAAAAAATTAAAGAGGCATTAATTCCTAAACTTAAAATCATATTTTTAGCCCCAGTCGGAGGTGGAGGTTTGGTAGGAACGGGGGCGTGCTTCTCATCGGACACTTGGCTGACGACCCCGAATGGCAAGAAGAGAATAGACGAGGTTGAAGTCGGTGACTTCATATTGACGACCAATGTGACCCATGTAATTCTTTAAATTATATACTATTACTTATTATGTTGCGTCATCCAATAAGTTCTTGGAATTTAACTAATTAGTATACCGTTTTCCTGATGCTATGTATTATCAGAAGAGTGAATATGGCATTGAAGTTAGAGAGTTATAATTAGAGAGGCCAAGTGGTTTTTCAAAATGCGTTGAACGGGGTAAATTTGATATCAATATGATAGCTGAGATCGGTATAAACTCAAAGCTTTTTAAATTTTCAAAAATGGTCCATCCTATCAAAAGTTATGACCATTTTTGTGCGGCAATTCGTTCCTGCAGTGGCCTTCCCAAATTTTTCCGACAAGAAAATTGCACTGCGTTTACACTAATTAACCTAATTAGGCGTGAAACTCCTCAAAATATTACCAAATGGTGCTTGGGTGATAGTCAAATTGATAATGATCATTATCGATCGATTTCCCCTTTTCTCACTCCGTATTTTACGCATACTACGTGTTTAACGCTAACATTTTCATAGTAAAACTTTGAAGTAGTTGTGCTCATTCGTGTTGGCCTAAGTTGACAAACCGTCAATGCAGATAGACTAAATCGATGTCGTAGTTTCATGATCCGTTGGAAACCGTGTAACTTCCCTTTTTATTACTCCGTATTTTACACGTATGCGTTTAGCACGGCTATTTTTACGTCAAAATTTTGACGTAGTTGTGCTCGGTCGTGTTGGCCTAAGTTGACAAACCGTCAATGCAGATATACTAAATCGATATCGTAGTTTTTGGATCCGTTGGAAACCGTTTGGAAAATGACCTGTATCATCGAGTTTTGACGTCGTTCATGCCTTCAGAAGGCCTTTTTCGAAAAACCAACGACGCCATCAGTTCGGGCGTATTTTATTACCCTAATTTGTGTCTTGGTTTCATGAAATTATCGATTAATTAACGAGATAATTAGCGATAATTGAAACGTCGGAAAAATTTATGCGTTCTTTCTCTCCCTCAAAAGGGGGGCACTTGGCCTCTCTAGTTATAATTCTAAATTTAGAGATCTTATTTGATGATTCAATACCTATCTTTAATTTTTTTTAATATATTTTATTTTAGGTTTACTTTGCCCCCATTCTAATGTGGCTTCACAAAGAACCAGAAGTCAACGCGAGCTTCATCACGATTATTACCGAATTTGGCAAGGCGCTAAGGCTGACCGACAAACATTTAATGTACATGACTGAGTGCGGAGGTATTTATTAAAAATTAAATTTAAACAATAATGAATTTAAGATTATTACGATGAATACATCGATTTCACTCCGACAAAGCCCGTCTACGCCGATGAGCTAAGGATTGGACAATGTGTCATTGTTATTCACAAGGTAATTTGACCTTTTAATATCATTAAATGCAATATAGGATTTAAATCTCCTATTTAAAAAGCAGATATTTTATTATTATATATTCTAATTTTTAGGGTCGTTTCCGTCAGCAAAAGATCGTGAATATCATTATCACCCAAAGAAAAGGCATTTATGCTCCATTAACGAGCAACGGAAGGCTAATTGTGAATGATATGCTGGCATCATGCCATAGCAATATGAAGGGAGTCATTATACAGTACAAATTTGCTGAGGTTTAAATTTATTGAAATTTAAAATTAGTTTTTATTTTTTATAGATTTTCACATATGTGCGAAGGGCCGTTGTTGACGTTTTCACTGGTGAATCTAGCCTTAATGAATCGGTAGGCTGAATAATTATTCCAATTTAAAACCATATTGAAATTTATATTTTATATCTCATTTTAGGTACTTCTTCCCGCCGGTGTCGATTTATTATTAGGCATGGCGAAACTTGTTACCCCTCCCTTTCTCTCATGAATGAAAAGTACAACACTTTAAATGATTGTTATACCTGATGAGTTGTGCAATATACGCTTATTTGCTTATTTATTTGTTGAAATTATTGTTATTCTTGACTTAATGATATAATAATTTATTAGAATATCTATTAAAGGGGTACCATTAAGTCAGTTTTCACAGTTTCCATTCCAAAAGTCAAACTTACGAGCTTGTATATGAATTTGTATATGTTAATAAATAAATATTATTAATGTTTAAGACGCATTTTTTGAGTAACCAGAACAAAATATTAGGCTGTTAAGAAAGTCCTGCACTAAAAATAACATTTTATAAATTTATTGATAACTTTGTTAATAACAACAATTAATCAACAATATAATCACCAGATATGTCTATCACCTTCTCCCATCTAGTGGGCAGATCATCGATGCCCTGCGCCCAGTATTCAGGAGACTGTGACGCTAAGAAGTTGTCGACTGCTGTTTTGAGGTCGTCGTCTTTGTCGATTTATTTCTCTCGTAGATGGAGCTTTAAAGGACGGAACAAATGGTAGTCTGGCAGAGCGAGGCCCGGCGAGTACGATGAGTGAATGACCGGATGTCAATCGAGCTTTGTGGTCTTGTGGTCTTTTGGCGGGTGTTTGAAGCGACGTGTAGTCACGCGTTGTCATGCAGTAGGTGGACAATTAAGCGGTCTCGGCCGTTTTTCTCGAATTATGCCGACCAATTTTTGAAACTGATCGACGTAGATGATAGCCGTGACGATCCTGCTTGCAGGAAACAGCTCGTAGTAAATGATTGATTGTTCGAAGTTGGGGTTCACTTATAATGGCCGTAAGTTATCAAAACCCCGGGCGCAGGCCCTTATATACCCATGTGGTGATAGCTTAGAGAACATTCTACAAGGTTTTCACACGTATTAGGGCATTCGGCTCATTTTTAGAAAATTATAGATTTTTAAAATTTTTGGTGCAGGACTTTCTTAACAGCCTAATAAAACAGCATGGAACAAGACCGGGCGGAATTCCAAATTTTGCTTTTCGGTATTCAGAATGCAAAAACTCTCGGAATTCCGCTCGGCCTTTGTATGGAAGTATTCACCTTATCCTTTCACTTTCTTTTTCCCGTTAGTGATAAAGATTTCCATTTATAACAATCTGCCACTGAATTAGACGCACGATGAACAAAAATCTTTTCGACTCGTTTAATGCAATTCTGGATATTCTCTCATTTTCCCTATTCCACCTATTTCATTATGATGTCCTTACGATTTTTTTTCTTTAGGGGTTTTATCCAATTATCGTCTCTGACATCTAATGCCCATTAGTAATAATTCGTAATCTTTTATTCATGATTATCCCTCAGATAGTGGGCATCATAGATCAGAATCTATGCGAAATATCATTATAATTCCGCTACGCGTAAATTAAACTTTGAAATACTATTTACTACTAGCTCGGAAGGTCTCCATTCTAATAAAAATGCGGTGCTAAATGTTCACAATTACGTCCAACCCACTCTTACATCGCGACCTAACTCCAATCTAATCATAATCCAAGTTCATTTCCGAATTGCAAAAAACATGATTGGAAAAATCACAAGGTGAAAAGTGCCTACATCAAGATAGGGGGGATTTAGACAGCAAAGGATACGATGCATTCCTGCATGGCAGACAGCATACACTCTCTTTGTCATCCACCTCACTTCGATATATTCGATTTAATTACCCAAGTTTAAGGCTCCCACCAAGTCCCCCATCTGCTTATCAAATTCTATCACGAACTACCGGACTCTTTATCCTTTCGTCCAACTGAGAACCGGACTGATCACCCACGATTCCTAATTAACTTCATGGGAAAGACAAAATGATTTGCCGGGAGAAATATTAACAAAAGAAGATAAGACCAATGTTAATTCGCGCCGCCTTGGCAATCAGGCTGATGGGATTCACTTGGGATTCCGGCAATGGATCGACCCGTTTTTCTGCCAGCCTATTCCACATTAAATTTTTTCTCGTTCTTCCTCATCGGTCTCGTCTCGGCTCTAGCCATTCTCTCAGTACCCATCTACAGCTGTATACAGACTCATCCAGGTACAGAATAACTTGTTGATCTTGAATGAACATTCGGAGAATGGCGGGTGGCATTTTCCCAAAGTATGACTTTCCTATTCTACTAATGATAAGAGGAATGTTTCATTGATTTTGTGGAAATTCTTTTTCAATTACATATCAGTCAATACGGGGAGCATTCATCGATCGATGGGAGGATTCATCGGTCGATGGGAGGATTCATCGGTCGATGGGAGGATTCATCGGTCGATGGGAGGATTCATCGGTCGATGGGAGGATTCATCGGTCGATGGGAGGATTCATCGGTCGATGGGAGGATTCATCGGTCGATGGGAGGATTCATCGGTCGATGGGAGGATTCATCGGTCGATGGGAGGATTCATCGGTCGATGGGAGGATTCATCGGTCGATGGGAGGATTCATCGGTCGATGGGAGGATTCATCGTACAATTTCCGTGAAAATCGGACGATATTAACAAATGTAGCTCGATATTGAGAACAATAAAGTCCCCTCATCAACTGATGGCTACCCCGTATCTGCCGATATTTACCTATTGAGTAGGGATTCTATGTAGATTATTTCTTGGAGGCGAAGCAACGACCTTCACGCCCATTCAACCGACGACATTCACACAGTCTACGAGTTCCATCACAACGACTGAACCGAGCACTTCGACCACAACCATCACTACGGAATCTACCACTACGATATCTACCACTACGGCATCTACCACCACGACTCTCGACTGCGATCGCACGGGTAAATATCAAAATCAAGAGTTAAACGAAAATTTCTCCACTTCCTGTTTTTATTCTGCCGATTTTCATTTTATTTCCGCAAATTTGAAGAATATAGCTTTGCGTTAATTTTCGAAGATCCAAGAGCTATTTTAGTTCAGCCATTATCATGATCTTCTGATAGTGAAAGAAAGAACTTTACAAGGGACAATACCAAGAATCAAATCAGAAAAAAGATTAAAAAAAGAATACTCTAAATCCTTTTCTGCTAAACTTTCAAGATAGCTAAATACGATGTCAATATGTTCGTTCGCATCTTCTATCCAAAATGAATTTAGATGTCTGCTGCGGTTGTACTTTCCCAATGAGTACGGACTACAACTGGGCACAATGGGCGATGAATTGCAGCTCGAAGAATCCGACGCTCTCTCCGGGCACTGATTACATTCCCATTGATCAGAACACCCAGACGATGTGTGGAAGAGCTGTGACTTGCAACGTTCAGCAGTCAACCTATGCGTTCTTCGTCATCGAAAATCCCCCTGGCTCTGACAATGCAATCTGCACTTGGGCACAGACCCGTGAAAGAATTAACACTATCATTTTCAACGACTACTTCAATAACCTCATATGCGACAGAACCACTGGAAAATTCATTCAGCAGGGCGGACCTATGAATGGCGCGGCCCTGATCTCAGCATTCTGCACAGCCTCTAATGAAGGACGATGAACCTCATATTATATTCTAGGTACTCAATAGACATTGATCTTCACGATATTCTATCGCGAATTTTTTTAAAACTATGCATATTTGGCAAAAAAAATCTGATATTTGTCTACTTCTTTCACACATCGCTTTCAGAGTTCTAGTTATCTATTATTTTTTACAAATATATTGTATAAGTTTTGGGAAACGTTTTGCATAGCATATTGTGATCATTACGTCGACTTATCTTCTGCGAAGTTCATTTTATCTACCAGAACTTTGTGCCATTATCACATATAATTGTTGTTTATTCGAGAAGTTCCAATAAATTCTTTATGAAGCACAAATTTGGGTAATGCATCGTAAAAGATATCCCGCTTCCCTTGTTATTAATATCGCCAGTCTAAATCCCTATCCTAATCCTACCATCAATCGATAGAGCTCGTCGGACTGAGTAAGTAGGTTTCGATTTTGGACCGGAAAAGAATTTCGAAAGATTTTATTTTTAAAAGCGAAAAATTTATGCTAACTTCTGACGGGTTCAGGTTTTTATTCAACAAAAATTTTGTTGAATAAAGACCGCCCTCCAATGAGATAGAGAAGCGACGAAAGAGAGCGTAGAGAAACACCAGCTGGCATAAAGCCGTCTCTGCATTTATCTTCTGGATCTGACGAGACAGAGGGACTGCTAAATTGCCGAATTAAATCTTATCATTCTTTAGGCTTTATAGATGAAGGCGTTTCTCACATCCACCTCTCATTTAAAAACTCTTTTTTAGGACCACACTTCTCGCTTTTCCCTATTTCGATTTGAGATTTAAAGCCTGCAGGTTATAGGGTAAAAGTCTAAAATCATATTTATTCGCACCTCTAAATAATGCCAAAATGGCTGATCATTATCGCATATCTTATCAGCATGGCCAATTCTTGTCTAAAAACTCCTGATATGGACCTCCCTTCAGTGCCTACCACAACAGGTACTTTTAAAGATTTATTTGTCGTTCCAAACTTCTATAAAAAATTCCGAAATTGAAATCGAAACTGATTTCTCCAAAGCCGGAGTCAATCTCGTAATCGGAACTCCATAATTTTTGTTGTTGAAGTTTCTATAAAATGAAACTACCCTAAAATTAAGATAATTACTGTTCTCGTAAGCAGTATCGAAACATCCTATCCACTAGTTTGGCGTTTGTTTTCAATGATTACCGACAATATCATCCGGTTGAAACTATTACGACGATTCGTAGTCAAACTGAATCAATAACGTCATCTACTAAATTAGAATCCAGTACAACCACAACGCAAATGCCAACGACAAGTTTGACTTCGACTACAACTCCGACTACAACCTCGACTACAACTTCGACTACAACTTCAACGTCAACAACAACGAGCACATGCAGCCTCACTATCAGTAAGTTTGCTACTCGATAAAATTCAAATGGAAAATTCATGACAAGATAAAATAGCGTTTTCAGCTTGCCCGACTAACTTTGAACTGGTCTACGACAGTTGCTATGTTAGTAATGCAATCTTCAATCCTCACTGTGCTCCTACAACTAATAAAAGCTAGTGGATATTCAAATGGCGACTCAGAAATGATAAGATTTTTGGTAGAATGAACAGAAAAAGAACTGGTAGAGATTAGAGAATAAGTGATGGGTAGACTAGGCTGAAGAAAGAAACATCCTTGCCTTTTCTACTCAAGTCAAGTGTTGAAGGGTACTCCTTCCGAAATGGTCTTTATTGCTTGTAGGTGCAAAGAATGAAAATATTGCGATTTAACTTAAGGTATATATAATTTCAGAATATTTTTAACGTTCCAACTTATTCACTTACTTATGCTGATTCGGTCCTTTATTGTTCCGGTGTAAACCCAGCCTCTCATCTTCCACGACCCACTAGCCAGGCCCAAACCGATGCATTACTATTGAGTAAGGCTTTATGAATATCTCTTGAAATTTCTAAAGTTCAAAAATGAAAAGACGATAAATATGTATTTACACCAAGATATCTCCTATCTCTAAAATATGCAACTGACGTGACTAAAAATTGTTTCGCGTTAATCCACAACGCTAGAATATGTAACTTCGTTTAGGATATGGATGGGATTATTTTTTCTTTGGAATTCGAAGAACATACCCAATGGTAAGTTTATTGCTGTGCCAGTGATGATAAATGATATTTTTCAAAACAGACTTCGATTATGATATTTGAGTACGATAATGGTACGCCCTTGACGTGGACTTACTGGACTGCCGGGGGTATGAAAAGAACGAATATTCTTTTAAAAATAGAAAAAGAATTTTTTTAGAGCCAAACAACAATGTCGCTCCTGAAGACTGTGTAAGCGACATTACAGCTCAAAAAGATTTGAATCGTCAAAAAATCTGGCTACTTTCAGGTGGTGTCGTGGTGGATGACTCCAAATGAATGGAACGACACACCGTGCTCCGAAACAGTTAGACGAATCATCTGTCAATTTGATCCTGTGCCAGCTTGTTAACGAATTATTCTGATGATAAATTTTCTAATATTAAATCATTTGTACAGGGTGGATAAAAATTAGGTCCGAAATTTAAATTAACTGCGCGGATTTTTTCTTTTATCATTTTGGATTCTTCATATTTAATTACATGAATGCGTTGTTCCATCAAATGTGGCTGCATATTTGTTGATCTAGAACCTCTAATTTGCTTTCAGTCACAATACTTCAATGAATTTGCATCTGTTTTTGGGTGCGCGATCTTGGTTTTCGGGCACTATAATGACTTAATTCGGATATTTTGAGCTACGTTTTCCTCCATAAAAGTAGTAGAAAAGGGACTTTTCGATCACATTGTCGAAATTAAGCTTATAAATGCTCATACGGATGTATCTCATTCAAAACCTCCGTAGAATCTAATTTTGTCACCGCGAAAGAAAACTGACCAAAAAGCACTGATACCATATCGAATTATCATTTTCCATGCAAATACTCTGTTCTGTCAGGTGAACCCGTATTTTCAGGATTTTTGCACGCCAGTCATTCTGAATTATCTTCCTGAAAATCATTATGCCATGAAAGTACTCACTTGCAAGCGCCATCCGTAATTGAATGCGTGGTAACACTTCCGATAGCGCTAGGCGGAATGCATAGGCCATCAGAACCCTGAAATTTCAGTTTGGAGAAAATCATAGTAAAAATTATCAGACTTATAAATGCAAAACTCATTTGCCTGTAACTTACACTAGCCTGCAGGACTGACTGGGGTAGGACATGCCGAACACGGGTCTAAAATTTTATAAATTATTATTTTTGTTTTGTTTGCATAGATTATCATATTGTCTAGCGCTAGTATTCGAACAACAGGCTTGTCTTAAAGGTCGATATAAGTTTGATATTAATTTTTATGCCATTTTCATAATTCTTGTATGCAAAAATAAAGATAAATCCTACTTTTGATGCTTGGATCATTCATAAAGGGGCCTTTCTCATCATAGACTTACATCAGCTACGGTTTTTGCCACATATAAAAGCTCTCATTCCATAAGGAGAGACAGAGGGCTGAGCTATGAGTTGACTAATATCTTTATCCCGATAACCAATTAATTTATCAGCACACCCTCTCCTTACATATTTTTAAAAGTTTAATCTATTTCGTAATATTTTATCGACTGGCGTAAATAAATCTGTTATTAACTAAACTGTTCTGTTTATTAATTCGTCAACCCAAAACTTTTATATCACTTGTTTTATTTAGTATTGATTGACTAGTATTTGAATCAGAATTTGTTCTTTCAATGAGGATATATCACGTTTACAGAATGAGAATTTTCGATCTTTCTTTCAGGTTTTAGATGATGAAGATGGGCTATTCAACCGAAGTCTTCCATAGGCAGTTTCATGAAGGAAGCAAATTAAGATTATCTACAGAGGAGGGCGGCCTTAATGGGGGAAAACCGTGAGACCGACGTCGATCTGTGGATTAAACTGGGTGATTGGAGATCCGAATTTGGAAAGAAAATCGGACAGAAATGAGGAATTGGGAATATAAATTGATATGAAACTGAGCAGCGTACTTTCTCGATAGTTCGAATTAAAACATGCGACTTCTTTTGGGCAATTAGGATAAAACGTTCTAATATCCCAACAAGAAATAGCATGAGACATTCACTATTAGTCTTAGATGATGTATTGTTATTTTCGAATAGCCCTTCTTCGGTGTTATGGTAATTAGGCAAATAATTCTCACCGTCGATATCAACAATCAAATGTTTCAAATTTTTCCACTTCAAACTCGACTAAGAGCTCAAGTCAATTCGCATGGACGAAAATAGTGCATTCGCTAGCACCCGAGAAAGATACCAGCAGGAAGTTCTAAATCTTTTCCGTTGCCTGCATACATTTTTATCTGCCAATATTTCCAAATATCATCGGTTACAATGAAAGTAATATAATCATTAGGAAATAGTTTAGAAGAAACATGGCAAATCAAGAGATTGCACAAGTGTGTTTCTTCTTGTCGAAGTCCTGATTGATCAGTTCACCCGGTCGAGTTCTCGTGGTTGGCATCGACTGTCTGCAACTATTTATTACCCCCTTTCAGCCAACTCGGGTATCCCGCAACCCCGCAATGTACGAGATAATATGCAGAAACGGGAATGCGAGAATGCTTTCCTGCCTTCTCCTCGTCCTCTGCTTTATTTTGTAAAGTTGCGAGATTGCGGTGTTGTAGGATTTTCGAAGTCTTTTTTAAGAACCCGTTCAAATTTAGCTGCAATGCAACTTGCAACTCGCTCGAAGTATCATGGGAAAATGAGAGAGCACACGAAATGATGCAATCGCACTCTCTTCACTTTCCATGCTATTTCGAGCGAGTTGCAAATTGTAAGTTACATTGCAACTAAGTCTGAACGGACCCTAAAAATCAATATTCCTACCTCCTTTTCTTCAATTCAGTCGCCTGCAAATGTCGAGTTTCCCTGAGCTCTTCAAGCAGTTCCCGAAAGGCCATGTCTACCTGACAAAAATCTTTCTTCGTTTTCGAACTTTCAAATTCAATCACATTTTTCGAAAAATTAACGTCTTTTCTGTTCATTAGATTCTCTATTTTACATTATCGCTCTCGAGAATGGCGAGTTTTATTTTTCTGAACGAAATAGTATGGAATTTAGACAGTAGGTTACTGTAAACTGCACACTATCTCGTCGTTTTCTCATTGCCTGCATAAAATTCGTCATGTTCAGAACACGAAGCTGTGATTTCTAATCTCAAGGATTTTGAATAATCGAAGTCATAAATGAGAAACTATTCTCGTTTTTGAAACTTTTTCTTCAGATGCAGAATTTTGCAATTTTCATTCCACCTTGCACCAATTTTCAAAACAATATTTTCTAAACCCAACCTCTTCCCGTCGTTTCGCAGTGCACTCCATCAGCCTTATCCCTTCAGTGATCGCATACCGCTCAATGCCTTTCACTCGCCAATCTGATCGTTCATTGAAGAGATCTTTTTTATTCGCCAGAAGAATTACGGGAGCCTGAAAATGTCTTTTTTCACCGAAATTTTCGAAAATATAGCATAAGGCGAAAAATTTGACAAGAATTCCTTGATCTACTTCACATTATTTCGTACGTCTTGTAATTTTCAACTAGCTTTAAAAATACCTACCACCTTTGACCTCCTTTGCGATTTGATGTCCTGTATGATCGATTTGGCTTCTTCGAAAGACAGAGGATCGTCTACCGAAAATACTATCTGAAGTTTCCTGATTTTTTGCTGCAGAATTTCTAGAAAATGTCTTACAATAAATGCGTCGGCAGTGCGCATGTAGAGATCGCGCATGGCGATGAAATCTCTCGAGCCACTCGAGTCGATTATCTGAAACCGTAATTGTGAGACTAATTAACTAAGTGAAATTTGGTAGGAACAAAAAAGCGACGTTCAAATTGGATTGTTTGATTTATCAAAATTTGTAGACCTGCAGCATTAGTCTGCCTCCAAGTGTCATTTCGAATTCCACCCAGTTGAACTCTTCGACTGTAGGCTTGTAGTCGCTGACGAAGCCATCCCACAGAAATTGAGAGGCGATTGCCGATTTGCCTACCTTAATTTAAACAAAATCATAAAATTGCATTTTTCGAATTCAAAAGAAGACATTTCTGACAAAAAAAACTACAAAGATTTTGTTTAAAAAAGCGTTTTTAAAATGGAAGACAAATCCAACCTGAGGTCCTCCAAGAATGGCAATCGTGATTTCATAGGGTAAGTCATCTTTGACAGAGCCTGCAGACCGCTCCCTCGCTCGCACTGTGCTGCGGCTCCGATTCAGAGCTTTCGATTTGTCCTTCTCCATCAAATGATGATGATATAACGACGATGGGCGATCTAAATTTACTCAATTAAAACTTTTTAAAAGATGACAAACCAAAAAGAAAAGGCTCTTAAGATTCATTTTTCACACGTCTTTCTAAGGGTATCACAGACGATAAAGGAAAATTTCGGTTCATTTCTGATCAGTAAGTGATGTTTTCCAAAACAGTCACGAAATTTCCATTTGATAGACCTTCCAATCGGGATAAAAGTGAGAAGTTTTGCAAATGGAAGATGGAGAAATGAGAAGCAAAAAACAGAGCAGAGAAAAAATGAGATTTGTGGCATCGAAAATGACATTTGGTAGATGTGGAAGTCGAGCTGTGTTCCGCAAAGAAGAAGGAAAAGAATGAAAGACTGGAGGAAGAGGAATAAATTCGAGCCGGGGATAAGCAAATTAGGAAGTATGTCGTGACTAAAGCCTACACACACACACAAAATAAACCTATCATAAATAATTAGCTCCATATTTTGTGTTGAAAAAAAAACTTGCAACTTATGTCATCATTCAAAATAAACTCGGAATATCAGATAATTGAATTGATGGGATGAAATGCATCAAAAATATTTTTAAAATCTGTTTTTCTTCAAATTTCAAATGAAACATATCATGGAATTCATGAATTTTGATCGTGATGTAAGCTTTCTAAAAACTCACAAGAACTTTGATAGTTGAAAATCTAGGGCTCGATTTTAGAATAATATAAGTCAGCTTGGAGCGGTGTGGGGGAATTTCTAATGAGTAGTCCAATTTGTGGGGGAACGAAAGAATAATGGGCATGGCCTTTTGCTCTTTTCTGGGGATTGATTTCCGTATGAAGATGGACAAAAACACTTAGGAGATCTCTTATATGCGAATTTTCCTCGAGACCTAATTTGTTCAAGGAAAAGTTATCAGAATCCGGGGATTCGAACAATTGAACAATTCGAAAGATGCCCATAGGCGCAGTGGAATTTATTCTGGTTCCCTATAATTTTCACCGGAAAAGAATGGACAAGAAATTTCATGCACATCGCCTCTCATTCTTATAGGTATCCGCAAACAATATATATAAATTTTCGTTTCGTCTGATCATTTTATCACCTATATAAGAATGATATGGAAAAATAGATTTCACATGAAATAATCGACATTCTTTAGATTTGTGAAATCGAAATTAAATGGAGTAGAGATGGAATTTATGAAAACATGAAATGCGCATCTTGATTAGAGCTATTGTCAAAAGTGCATATTTTCTTATCGCTTTTGTGCTATTTTCAGGATCAAAACGAAAATGAGAATTTGATAGATATATTGATTTGAATGGTTGATATTTTCGGGACTTATAAGATCCAAATCCAAATCCCAGTCTCAATCGAAATTGGAAATGTAATAAAGGGGTGGGTTTATTTATGGATATATCATATCCACACCATTATAAAGGTCTGCGCGATTTTTTCTTCGTCGAGCTGCAAATGGCAATAGCCCAATTTGGAGTATTGAAAATGAAGGGGGCTGTGGAAAAATCATGTAAAATGTGCGAATCATTAGTTGAAGCCGACAAGATTGAGGCAATTAGAGGAGATAGCCTTAGGAAGGCAAGAAATGGAGAGATAGAGAGAAGCTGGGAATTAGCGAAATAAAGAAAAGAAGGGGAAAGAGACTGGCGAATGTCAGCAGCTCTTTTACCTTCGATGCTACTTGAATAGTGCGGCTTTGAATAAATCATAAGCAACATGACTGACCATTCAAATTGGAAGCAGAAGTTGAGTGATTGCCGCAGTAAAAAGAAGTTGAAATAGGCAGAGGGAGGGAAGGGCACAGACATTCGCGTAGTACAGACGGCCATCGTAGTCGTTGCACTGAAATGACATAAATTATATGTGAGCACGGGAAAAGATCGCGTTGACTTTCACTGGGTATAGAAATACACTCGCTGTCCAATACAGTTGTAGGCCGATTACAAGACTTTTGTTCCTTCACTTGATCAAAGGACAAACAATAATCGAGCAGCCGTGCTCTGCCCGATCCAAAGAGAGAAGTAAAAGATGTGATGCGGGAAAAGATAGGGAAACGAACCCGATCACGCGATAAAACACATAGAAAGAATGCAGGACTTACCAAGTCGGATTTGCAGCACCTCGTGCATTCGGTGTAGAAAAGACCATATCCGTGTTCTTCACAGCCCTGATGACAGTCAGGAGCGCAGTCTCTGTCGATTTGGGTAAAGAATCCATTCAGAATTGTCACAGTGCTCTGGAAATTCATTCAATTTTCAGGTTTATCTTGAAGCTCAAACAAATCCTACAATGCAATACGGCTCTGCTTCGGTGCAAATTCTCTGCAGATCTGATCGAGACTGGAATTTGAGTCTATTCATGCAGTCGGGCTCCTGAACTCATAAAAATTTTAATGCATTGGTTACTTCAGGATTTTAAACACATTCTTGCTTCAAGTTTGAAAATGTCGATGCAAAAATTTCAACAAGTCTTTGAAATTCACCTGATTGATTTCATCCATGACATCCTTGGACCTCCTCGAATGAACGCAGTAGTAGCAACTATGAGGCCCTTCCTCTTCGTCGTGAGCTTGAATATCCTCCTGAAATTTCAAAATTCATTTTTCTTCCAGAACAAAAAATAAGATTTACCTGTGCCATTACGAAAATCAGAAGAAAGTTGAGAAGCAGACAAAAATTTAGCGACATTCCAGCTCAAATGGACCTCGAGAATCTGCAGGAAAACGGCAGGTTTGTCCTGGTCAATTTGCGGGTTTTGAAAGGGTTAAAAGCAGCGGAAGCGCGACGCAAAAGACAATGAATGCCTTTGTGCGAACGAGTTTCCTGACTTCTTTTGATGAATTGTACACAATTTGACGCTCAAAATATGGCCTATTACTAAATTCTGGATTTTTAAATTCAGAATTTAGTCAAGTCCAATATCTGAAGGTTAGAAATTAGTAAAATCTAAAGGGTATACCCTAATCTCTTAATTTATATAAAAGAAAAAAAAACGCACACACACACAACTTGTATCTCAATTGAGCTATCGGCGAATGAAGGAATAATAATTGATCTCGAATTCAAAAAAGAATTGAAGAAACTTTAGGCAATGGCAACAATGGGCAAACATTCACATGGAAAATCGGGTCGATCAGTTTTACCAAACTGATCAGAAAGATTCATGATAAATACAGAAATTTAGAAAAGAAAATAATATGTCAGGAATAGAATGTTTTTTTTTTCGCAAAACTCAAATTTAAAATTCAGAATTATTCCTGACATATTCCGATGCGTACATTCTCGAATGCATGAAGAAAGACTTGAAAATCTGAAATGAAAGTCAGAAAGGTATTTTTAAAAAAAAAATGAAAGAAATGGTACAACCGAATTCGAAAGGCAACAATACTGAATTATATGAGACGAAAGAAGTCGTCTCGAAAAATATAAAGTTAAAAATTGGAAAGAGTGACATGGACACATGTATTCAATAAGTCTCCGATTATCATATCTCTGCCATTTTTAATAAAATCTTCAAGTTTTAGGCAGAGATGTGATTTTTAGAATATTTACTATACAAATTAATTAAAGATAGCCAAAGCACTTGTTGTCACTGAGGTAATGGAGATTGACGAAGAACAACCGACACATTGAACGTCGAAAGAAATCTCATTCAAATGCACATTAACACAGTCTGAATCGTTCTGAATTCAGATTCTTGAAAATTCAGAAAACTGATGTCAATTGATGTCCAAACTCAGGGCGATTCACCAGACTGTAAACTTCATCCTTCAAGGCGTGTCCTTGATGTGAATCGATTTCTCCACTGTCCGATAGCTGCCTGCACCGCTGTC
Organism: Diploscapter coronatus; assembly: GCA_964036155.1. Taxonomy (NCBI): domain Eukaryota; kingdom Metazoa; phylum Nematoda; class Chromadorea; order Rhabditida; family Rhabditidae; genus Diploscapter; species Diploscapter coronatus. The sequence goes on along the minus strand of OZ038422.1, from coordinate 39,540,194 downwards.
GTAGGACATCCTGCAAGAAAACTCATATTTTTTAGCAGAATCATTGAAATGACTGGAGCGAACTTCGCGTTGTGTGTTGAAAATTTGCACGTCCCCTCAATCATAAAACTATACCGACTTACAGGCTGACAGGCGCACAAGCCGGAGCTCGCAACGTCTCCATCCTCGGCAATTTCAACGAACCGTTGTTTCGTCGATTCACGACCTCAATTGACAATAAAATATTGAAAAATCATAAATCCTTACATAAATGACAATCAGAGCGGCGAATAGAATGATGGTGACGCAAACAGCGATCAGAATTGCAATGAAACTGGATGACGACTTATTCTCTGCGTTCGTGGCTTGCATTGTCGAATGAGATGCTACTCCTAAGATTTTTCACTTTTACTCTTTTTTTTTTTAAATCTATCTACCTGCAATTCTAACACTGCGCGGGTCGGCTTCCAATAGTCCGAGTTTGTTCTCGTTCTCCTCAATCGCCATTTCCATCATTGTAGCCAGATGCTGTTTGTCTTCAATCGGCTGTGTCGTGTCGATTTTGGCGAGGATTTTGACGCCCTGCTGCACCTTTTCGAACGCAGTCACATCGACTCCGAGGAATTTCTCCTTGAGAATGTCCTTGAGCAGTCGAATCAGCTGGAATTAATATCGTCAAAATAACGACTCGGCAAATTCACAATACTACAATTTGAAGAAATACTATGTAAAGAATCTTGACATGTAATTATTGTTCCTCGAAATTGTGATATTTTCAAGCACCATTTGAAAAACTCTTCAATTTCCTGACCTGATTAGTCGCCTGTCTGCTGAGTCGTTTGAACTCTCCCGAATCTGTGAAGTCAAGCTTGTCGTCATATTCCATGTTGACCAAGGTGAGAGTCAGCTCTGTGGAAGACAGCATATGTCGATGTGCTGAAGCTGGAGTCGCTTCTTCTGCGTCATTTCCAGTGACTTCTTCTGGATTCTGAATCGGAAAAATCTAGTTTCATCCCTGCGAGTAGCTTCGTACCATGTTGTTTTGTTCTTGCTCCATCTTCCCTTGCATCTGTCCATCTTCCTTCTGCTCAGGTTGAGCTTCATTGATCATAGTTTCGTTTTGCGTTTCTACTGCCAAATCAACCTTTCCAGTTTCAGCTGGCATGGGATTCACTGGTGCTTGTACCTCCTGTCATATGCTTTCTTTACACAAATAACTCTCAAAACTCCCTAACCTGTCTTGGTTCCTGAATATGTTCCTGCCCCATAGTGACTTGTTGAGGAGGAATCATTTGAGTTGTGGTTGTGGTCATCGACTCAGGACGATGTTCTTCCTGCTGCTCTTGCTGAACTTCCTCACGAGGCATCTCCTGCTGCTGTTCTTCCTCTGTCTGAGGTTCTGGTTCAGGTGGCATCGTCGTAGTGGTTGTTGTCGTGGGTGGGAACGTGAAAGTAAACGATCGAGTAGTGGTGAGATAGACTGGAATCGATGCATGAGCAGGAGGCAGACTGCCCGCTGGAAGAACGATGCGAGGGAAGTGGGGTGCTCCCTGGAATTGATAAATTCGCTGAATATCAAATGTTCAAAAAATCTGGATTCATTGCAATGTGGTTAATAAAACGATATTTTCTCGAAGTATCTCGTCTGGTATTGAAAGCTGCAATAAACTCAGAATGCTTATATTCCAACTCACCGCATTAGCAGCAGCAGCTCCATCAAATATTCCGGCCAAACTCGATTCATCGAAAGGTGAATCTAGAATAAATCGCTAAATTCCAAGTTAGCCTTCACATTCCCTACCGCCATCCTGATTCGAGTTCTGCTCATGTTCATTAGCAGGCATGTGCTCATCCTGATGTCCATGCTCCTCTTCTCCTTCATCATCTGTCATCTCTGCAGTCTCAGGATGCTCAGATTCTCGCGACGATTCCTTCTGCTTTAAAGTCCTTCGTTCATTCGCGTCTTCTGTGCTCGTCTCCATTGGTTGGACCTGGAAAAGTTGTTTTTTCATTTAGTCATTTATAAATTAGACTAAAGTAGCTCACTCTTGTAGCGATAAAGGACTTTGTCGGTGATGGAAGAGTAAATGGATCTTCCTCCTAGAATCAATATTTTAAATTTGTATTATTTTCTATAAAAGATACATTTTCATCGAATATTTCCTCGCCGTCACCTTCCTTCGACTCTACCGTATCTTCTAAAAATGTCATTCTAAAAACCTATCGGATTTGAAATCCTACGATCATGTGATGCTGGTCTTCTTGAGGGTAAATGCGGACTTTGCAGAGGAAATTGAGCTGATTGATCTCTTGACTGAGCAGAAGGGACTTGAATAGGAGGCTGTTGAGCACTGAATTCCAAGTTTACGATATGGCAACATTTCGCACTCAGAAAGTTTGTGAAGATCAACAACTTTCTAATACAACTTTAAAAAATGCATTCCTGGTCAGAAAAACTCATTCTTCGGCTTTACTTTCCTCCTTTCTTTCGTTCTCTGGCAATTCGAGTTGATTCATCAAGTGTCCGGCATTCGATTTCCATGTTTAGGTGAGGGAGGAATTTGTTACGCCATCGAATTTGGCGTGGATTGCGCGTAGAGACAAGTCAACAAGCGCCTCAGGAAAAGAATAAAGAGGAAAAATAGTAGACCGATTTGAGAGGTTCGAAAGAATGCAGAACGAGAGAACCGGACAGGCTCTTTCTCAATTCGAATCAATTCGTTTCCTTGTTACTTTCCCTCGTTTCCCCTTTTTACTTACACATTTCAATCTCTCATCTTCCAAATTAGGGAACAGAAATGGCATTTTCGGACGCTTTCTGCTTTCTTTTTTCTTTTCTGCCTCGTTCCAAAACGCATTCTCTTCCTCAATGATGTGGTTTTTGCTTTGGTTTGTGTGGATGAAGTGTTGCATGGAAAGTGGCGATGAAAATGAAAGCCATCAAAAATAAGAACGGGGGATGAAGGAATGTCTTGCGGCGGCACAAACACACGCAGCAGAACAAGACTTTAGGCGCAAATAAGTGAATAAACATGAAGAACTCACTTGAATGCGAATGCACCCGGATTGAACTCGAACACATCGTCGCTGTTCTCGTCCTCCTGAGCCAGCGACTCTAAAATCATAACCTTATTACTTTATTACAATACTATATGTTTTATTCGAATTTTAATAAAAGTTCACCGCTTCTGGCTTGTCAAAGCAGCATTATTGAAAATAATCAAAAATCAAATTTCACATCAGGAAGGGCTATAGCTAATCGATCACTTCTTAAAATTCCATGCCTATCCCCCCTATCGACCTATCTGATCTGTATCGCAATAAAATTGTCTGAAAAATTTCAATGCAACTATTATTTCAAACTTCAAGGCCTTATCTTTTTATCCTACTTTTTCAAGATTTATTGAAAGGCAACATTTTCCACTATTCATAAGTCAGAAAAGGTGATCTTCATATAAAAAAAACGAGATATAGTAATAATTGGTAAAGAAGCGTACCTGTGAGCAGAGCGACTAGTAGAATTAGCAATAATCGCATAATCCAGTAAATACAGTCCGGATGCTGGTCCAGCGGTCCGTTCCCCCGGGACGATGTTCCAGTTGTTCACTCACACAATCAGAGTAATCAGCTGTTGCTTCAGCGTAGTTTGTGCGTCAACCTTCTCGTATACAATATCGAAAAAAAAAACGACAATGTCACTGATGCAAAGAACGGTCGTCTTCGAGCGAAACGAATACACAAAGGAAAATCTGTATGCAGAAACGAGAATAAATGTAAAAGACAGGAGAATGACGGAATGAAAAGAATCGGCAAAAGTAAGAAGGGAAATGAGTTTGAGGCGCAATGAGTAATGCACGAGAAGCTGGAGGGAATGAGGAGAGGGAATGCCTGCGATTGAACTATCTTATGACACACAGACATTATGGTGGTGTAGATATCAATAAACCAGAAGAAATTGCCATTTGTTATCAGATAGTGATAATGATGAAGTGATTACATCATCAATGATAATGAATCAGATAAGCTGCCAAGACTACTGTACGAATTATTTATAGAGGGATGAGAAAGAGATCTATCGGAGAATAATCTCTAGGCATTGAGAATGGCTGACAAATTGACGTCTGCAGCGCGATCTGCGCACAGCGGAGAGTGGCAAGTGTTCTCAAGCTTCATCATTCACGCGCAGGGCATTTCACCGGAAAAGGCAAAAAGAGAAAGTAGCCACAACGCTACGCGACAAAGTAGGTGCTATTTGCGAAAATTGAAGCCAAATATGGGAATCGGCTGAATAGGACACATAGCTGTTTATGATTACCATACCGGTATAATCTTAAATAGAGTGAAAGTTTAGGCAACGCCTATAATTTCAATTATTCTTCGTACATACACATAATAAGCATTAGTCAATTCGTCAGAAGTTTGGCATAATAAGGATGATTCCTCAATTAGTGCACACCAGATTTTTGGAGAATAAGACAAAAGGGACATGATTGAAAATTGCTGCTGCAGAAATCATATGCGTTTTTCACACATTTACTCATCGCTGTGCATGTCACCAACTTTCTGGAACAAAAGACTGTGCAAAGTTAGATCATTTACAGAGCGAGAATAAAAAGTAGATAGCAGATACAAAGGAAACACATGTCTGATTGTTGATGTGCGCGACTGAGTGCAGTCGAAAAGTGAGGATACGCACAAATACACGTCAAGAGGAGCGCATAGAAGTTGAAGGACATGGAAAATACAGGCAGAAACTGGGGAGAGTGTGGCTGCGCAAAGGGGGAAACCTCTGTGGAATACACGGGAATTGCCAGGAGGAATGAGGGTGCAATGAACAACACACGCACAAGGAGTTTAATTGCATCAAACGCTGTCGGCAGCCCGGTCACGGAGAGGTTCATTGACAGTCAAGTCAATGCGTGAGGGTATTCGGCAAAAACACATTCGAGAAGAGGAGATGAGATCACACCAATAACAAAATCGAGCTTCTTTAGGTAAAGATTTATGGAATTAAGCTCTAGACAAAGTGTGTTAGTTGAAGTTTATCTTGAAACTCTTCATGCCGTTTCTATTTTTTTTTTCAAATTTTGGAGTTGAATCAAAAATTCCTGCTTTCAGGAGAAAATCATTTTCTTCCTACAAAAGAAAGGAGGATATGATGGAATTCGGGATTTCTCAAGGACATTTCTCGCACAGTCACGCAGTTCTAATCGAATGATAGTTAATCTTATAATGTATGACTTTCCTTTGTTATCGAGTACCTAATTTCCCCGCAATGCAGCTTTTTCGCTGACTGTTGCGCGTCGATAAAAGCAAGGATGACAAAAACGAGAGAACAGAACGGAACATGGCAAAATAGGTCATTTTTTATGAACTGCCTTGGTGGTATGATTGCGAGATGTGAATTATGGAAACGAGAGTGGTTAGGTAATAGTGGAATGGAGAAATCTAAGGTTAAAAGGCATAATCTTGCAGTTTTTTTTCCATTACTTCTAAACAAGAATTCTATGATAATGTTCAAGGCTAGATAAAAGGAATTGTGAAAGACAATGAGAAAATAGACTCGTCTCCATAATATTTTTGTGTAGAAGCTCAATAGCATGCAAAGAAATTCGTATTCAACCTAATCTGAGAATGGGAAATGTAAGAAGATATATACAATATAAATTCATGTGAAAGGAAGAATCTCGACCTTCGCAAAACAGCCAAACAGTCAAAACAGTCAACCAGTAAATCAGAAAGTCAATGCAGTCAATGGGATCAGATTTCAATTCACGAAGAAAGTCATCTCAGTTTCAAGATCCTTTGTTTTCACAACACATAGACGGAATGCAGGAATGTTCAAGTGTTCAAGCCTTTTGAAAAAAGCCAAGAAAAAATAACAGGCATCGTGAAAATAGAATATTCGGCAATATTTCAAAAGAAAGAAAAGAGCGAAAAGGTCGAAGTTTTGTGGCTGAAGCTCAAAGCCTAAAATGCGACACAGTGAACAGTCGCATAACAAACGACGACTAACAAAAATAGGAAGGGAGAGAAAGGACAGAGAAAATAAGCAAAGTCATGGAAAGGGAAGGGAAAAGCTAGGGAAAGGAAGAAAGGATTCCTCTGCAGCAGGGGGGAACAGAAACAACACGGTCAAACAGAAAATTGAACTTTCACATGATTTTTGAAAATGTCATAAAACACCTAGGGTATTTGTAAAATGCTGCAATTATCGAAACGTCAAAACCTGACAATGTGTGTAGGGTTGAAAGAGGAAGTAGTGAAAAGTTGTCTCCCTTTACAAGTTTTTCTTGTTCAAATTGTGACATTTCTAAACTACCATCAAATTTCATGCATTAGCCAAACTAATCGGATTTCGAGAATTAGTGGGCGGAATTGGAATTCCAAGAAGCCTGATTCCAATTCGATGGCTATCATCGAATCGCGCAAATCGACGAATTTTTTTGGCATCTTCACACGAAGATAGACACAACCATTTTCAGCCTTCAACACAAATACACAGAGGATGAAGCTGCCTGAAGACGCCTGTTAAAGGGAATCGTTATGCAAAGCAATGGAGAGTGATCGAGAAATGGCCTGTTGCAAATGAGAGGGCGCAGAGAGGCAGACAAAAAGTCAAATTGAGAAGTGAGAAAGAGATTGATATCTGGGCCTTTATTTTAGATGAAAGCGGATCCTTGGGAGAGGAGATACCAGAGGATGGAGATAGTTATCGAGATGGAGAATACAGGCTGACATGCTGAATTCAGCCCCGATAGCCTCGAGGCGCTGCGAGGCGAAATGAGGTCCACCTAGAAAAACATAACCACACAATTCGGGTACGCACAGCATTCAAGCCCTAGTGAAAATGAAAAGCGAAGCGCAAAAAATTCGAGCGTCGAAAATCCTTAGAAAAACATTGGCAAAAACCGAGGGGGTGGAACTTGTTTGGGATATATCGACTAAACAATTTTTAATTTAGAAAGAAAAAGGAGATGAGAGTAAAAATCGATTTCAGGCGTCATAGATCTAACAATTTTTGGATGTGGAAATGTGACGAGAAGAGAAATTTGAATTGAAACATAAGGCGCCCTAAATTGTTGGTATTGCAAGGAAATGGAATTCCATCTAAACACTAATAAGGAATTCATAATTAACGAAATATCGATTTAATTCGATTCAATCCAAGAAGAAAGAGGAGTATAAGTGAGGATCACACGTTCTCACAAATCCTCATCCTTGTTGTTATTCTTCATCTAAAACTATGGACAAGCATTCATAAACTGTGTGCGCGCGCGCGCGCGCGACACTTTACAGTTATGCAACTATAGTTATTGGTTGGATTGGAAAAATAACTTTACTGCCGAGCGAGCGAACTAAAGAAGTAATAAGCGGAATAAATGAAATCTCGCCTGTGTGGCAGAATGCAGAATGAAAGTGATTGCGGCCGGATGAGATTGGAATTCCGGTTGAAAAAGTGTAACTTCATTCTCTTTCTTCCTTTCAAAGAATAAAATAATTTGCATAAATCGGAAGCTTTTTCCAAAGAAGGGTAAAATAATTGCAGAAGATCAGGTTGAAAGATCGATTTATAAAGAAGCTGAACTTGATTCTTTCAGCCTACAAATCTGACAACATAACGATGGTACAAAAATTTGCATGAATTAGGAGTTTTTTCGTCTGAAAAAGTAACAATAACATTTCCAATTAGGTTGAAAGACCTCTGATCGGTAAAGAATAAAAGGGGGAATAACAGACGAATTAGGCGTCTCTCTCGCCTGAAAGATGGCTGGAAGCTCTCGTCAAATGCCAAGGACACTGAAGTGAAAGCGGAAAGCTGCAGACAGAATGAGACTGAAAGGAGGAAAGCGACTAGAAACAGTAAAGATGGGCAGAGACAGACAGTAATTGGGTGGATGCCTTAGGTAAGGAGGATTGTGTTTAACTGAAGATGAACAGGCGAAGAAACGAGGAAAACGAATCCATTCTTCATTAGTCTATTCGGTCAGAGAAGCCACTCAGGAGAGAGACAAGAGAAAGGATAAGTCGACACTGTGCAAATATTGCACGGCGACAGACTGTGATAAGGAATGAGATAATCAGTGAGCAAAGGCCGAAGCGAGAAACGAGAAGAGCCATTGCAACAAGAACTATGCCTGGCGCGGGGAAGACGAGAATACAAGTGTTCCAATCACTTGGAAACATGAGATTTTTCGGTGACAATTATTAGATCTTCAACAATGAAAAGATAAATTTGGACTTTGAAAATCAACATATTATCAAAATTTAAACTGGCAAAACTTTAGAAAGGAAAAGTTCATTCTTTTATCAATGACCCTCCGAAAAATATAAAAATGCAGCAAAGCGAAAGCTACTGATTACCGTAAGCGCGATGAAAAAGTTGGTCGGTTAATTCTCGATGACGAAATCAGTGGCAATGAATGAACGCTGAATCAAAGAGCGAAAGAAAGGGTGGACGTGTGAAAGTGAGTGAGAGCTCACTTTCTCTCAACAGCAAGCCATTCATGGAAAAATCAAGTTTATTTCTCATTCACTACTACTACTACTACAAAGTAGCGTAAAGCTTATTGGCAGCAGTAGTCGGGCGGCCAACATCATAAAGTAGATCGAGACAGAGCTACAGAGTGCAGTGCGGTGCAGATTATTTGAGTAGTCGGTCCGTGTCCACACACATTCGCACAGGCAATTTTCCGTCCGCGCGCCACACGCGGAATGCGCCCGCAGCGCGAACCGCGTCGCAGCAGGATTTCTCCGAATCATTTAGTGCATTCGAGAGCTGCAGCTCATGCCTCTATATGTCATTTCGCAAACCGCCACGGCCGTATGCCGAATCACTTGCCTTTGCAGTCACTGCAGGCAGAAACGAGAACAGAAACAGCGAATCGAAGAGGCTCACTAGCGGCCAAATAGGCACGGAGAAGAGATCGACGCAAAAACGGAACCGGAAATATGACGGAAAGAAAAAGAGGCACAGACATTGCTGCGCGCAAAACTACGAGTCAAGACATATAAAGAAGATGGATCCTAATCATCTCTATAACATAATTCTCCTAATGTAGTCTTCGTGATTTTTACGGAATTTCAGATTGAACAAATCTAAATCATGTCATGTGAAATTTATCATACCGCTCTAAGTTATCCACATGTTTTTCCCAAGCAATTTCAACATAATCCGATCCCTCAAAAGTCATAGGATTAGAAGTTTCCTGAAAATAATAAAAATCTGGTAATTAGTTTGTACTCTGCTCTACTTCCGATAAACGTTTTCAACTCTATTAATAAATGTTGTTGATCTGCTCACTGTGTGTTATGTGTATCATGAAATTTCTCTCGGTTTAAAGTAGATGAAATGATTTTTTCGTCCAATTACAGGAAAGCCAGGCATATACTCACAAGTAACTGAGCAGAGATCCAATTAATCCGATTATGGTGTCATAGAAGGGATGCAGAGCTTCGTTTCTCGCACCCATCAATCCATTCGTTAGGCCAAAAAACTCTAGTTCATCTCCCTTCCGGTAAGTCATAGTTGCGTGGCGATACATAATATCCCTCTCTCACTCTCTGCATACAAATCAGGCCTGTGTCGAAAACCCTGTTGTTTCTTTCCCTTCCAAACTCAAAGTTCCCATCTCCGAGCGAACATAATAGAAGTTTTGGCATTCGAACCTGTTTTCGCTGAACCCTTTACAATCCCCTCCAAATGTGCTCTACATGACTCTGATTAGTTGATTATCTAATTTGCTGTTATCGGAAAGCACCTGGGAGTATTTCACGGGTCGAAAACCTAAACACATACACACATCTGTTAATATTTGCTGCTGAATTGTGAGTTGATTTGTTCTGGGTGGTTTTCAATTTGAAGTGTTTTCAAGTCAGTTTAATTTCAAATTCAACCCTAAATTAAAAGTCTTCAAATTTAGGTCCATAAATCTTGATTTCTAAATTTCGAGACAATCTATCTTGTCCTCTCCCACATTACCTCACTCTCTGAGTCTCTCCTTCCCTCCATTCTGCTTTCCTATCATTTCCGTTCTCTGCTTCTGCAGCAGCCCATGCAAGCGTCCAGAGTCCTTCCTTTCAAATAGAATCTTTTTTCTTCTTCTCATCAAAACATCTTCAGCCTTTTCCACATTATTCCAAACCTTCATTTTCAGAGATTCTCAATTTAGTCGTTGATCCAAGATTGCACTTTATATCGAATAAAGCGAAGAAATTTTTCACTTTTAAAAGTTCTTTTTCTGTTAATTTTTAGTAAGATGGTTTTTTCCCTCGAGTCCCAAAAAGTTAACGATTTTCGCCATTGGTAAAACAGCTCTCTTATGTAAAAAGTCATTTTCTAGATGCTCTTGATATTAAAGTTTAAAATGCACATGAATTTTGTACCTAATTCGGTGGATTACATATTCAATCTTTCATTTAGTCTTTCGCCCCGCCCTATTTTCTCCTTGACTTTTCCTTTCTCTTGCCTCCTTTCCTTATAGGAAGTCTTCTAAACTACTCCTATATATCGAGACTTTCTTCATATAAGGCAATGTGCAATTGCCATCATTTTCTGCTTTTCTATGTCGTTTTTCCCTCCTATCACCATGCAACGCTTCTGTTCGCTAATTTCTCTCGAAGGATTTGCAACGAGCCTACTTTCTTAACCCCGGAGTCCATAAATTTCATCGTCTCAAGCATATTAGTGGGGCAACATCTGGGTTTCTTGAAAAGACCATTGTGTTTTCTTCCTTATCAACAGTTTTGTCTCAGAGCTGGGGGAATTTTCAAAGATGCTATAAAATTGCATCCTCTCAAGCATGTTAGTGAACAATGTAAGATGTCTCGTGAAACTCGAGAATATTTCAGATTTGTTTCAGTCTTTAGTTCTTTGAAATCGTGTAACTAGATTCCCGTTTCAGATGTTAAATGCGGACGATTTCGATACATCGGAAGACGTTAGCAACGAGGATTTGACAGACGAAGAATATGAAGACCTAATCAAATCAGTCTTGCTCCCGAATAAATTGGAAATTCTATTCGTCTGCTTGGCAGGGTTGCAAATTTTGAATACGATTGATTGCGCGACACTACACGAAAAAGTAGTGTCGTGTAATTTCAAATTACACGACACAATCGTGTCGTGTGTCGTGTCCAAAATTTGCAACCCTGGTGTCTTTTTCGATTGATGATGATCGTGGGAGTCATTGGAAATGTTCTAGTCGTTAGGACTGTTCTCTCGAACAAATACATGGTAAGTCTTGACAAAGTGAAGCTTAAATCGTCGATTATGTGTGGAAAAATCCTAGTGCATCTTATTCTCCAAAATTTTGCAAATAGTAAGGAGCTGAATTTCGAATTTCGAAATTTTCCGAATAAAATTCCCTCCACTCATTTCTAAGTATTCAAAGGTGGTGATCTTATGAAATTGCATAATTGCAGCGGACCTCATTAAACATGGTGCTGTGTAACCTCGCTATCGCTGACGTATTGATACTCATCTTCTGCCTACCTCCAACGATAATCAACGATGTGACGAAGACATTCTGGTTTTCTACGGTCTTTTGCAAGGGAGTTCTGTTCATTCAGGTGATCTGCCAGGCATTTGTTGTTCTCGTTCCAATTTGCATGATGTGATGGTGGTGGGGGGAAGACAAGGAAGGACAAGTCTAAGTCTGGACCGAGGAAATGTAAACATTGCCCAATGGGGAGAAAGCGGACCAAACCCCTAAGGAGTAACTTAATTTCGTTTTGTTAGCAATGGCTATGGAGTATGGGAATGTGCAGCAGCGACAGATGAAGAGCCGTTAAGCCAATTCTGTCAGACCTCGTGGAATTCGGGAATTTACTAGTAAATAGGACAAATATTAAGGGCGAAAAGGAAATATTTACATTTTCTCGAAGAAAGCTATTGCGAAGATCAATAGGTTCAAAGATTATTAGTCATTTCTTCATCATTCCAATTAGAAAAGGCATTGAAATTGATTGTATGCTAATTTTTATAAAGTCAACATTTTTCCAATGGATTAGTTTTTGCGAAATGTCAAGTATAATACGAATAAAAAATCTGAAGTTATATATGAGATTTGCACACTTATCATTTAACTATAAGCCTGACTTTTTACGCAAGGTGATGATATTTGTGGCTCACGATTGTTCTTTCTTGCAGCGGGATTTCTTCGGTTAATTCAATATGCAACGGCTGTGTCTATTTCGAGGCAAATACTCATCAGACTGGATGCATTTTTAGTGAATTGCTGGTCGTTAGAAGATTTGTGACACGCAAAATTTTTGTTGGATCTTAATCAAAAGAAAGGACGCGAAATAATCTGCGGCATATTTAATTAATTTCCCACAAATATTTTGCCTTATTCGTTAAAAAACAACAATTTTTCATTATTTCAAAGTATTGCGTGGGTCAATTAGTCTATTTCATCACCTTTTTATTGTGGAATTACTCGAATTATTATGCTAAATTATAGCCAATGATATGGTAAATGCTTGACTTACTCGGATTATCTTTCGAAAAGACCTAAACAGTTTCCCCGAAAGCTCAAGTTACACAATTTCATTATCATCAAATAATATTTCTTTTCAGAATACCTCAGTCTACGTGTCAATATTCTCGTTAGTTTTCATAACAATTGAACGATGGAGAGCCATTTCCTATCCGCTAAAAAGGCCGTTAAAATGGACTAGATACATCTTACTTGGTAAGCTTTCAAATCGGTAATCCTTTTTGAATAGAGAAATTCTGACGCACTCTCAGAACATACAACAAAAATCTTTCATTCAATTGAAATCCTAAAAAAAAAATTAATCCCAGAATCCCCAAAAAAAAACTTTAAAACTAATCCTGGGGCTTTAATAATTTATATTACCGTTTTCATATTCTCGACAAAAAAAACTCCAAAACAGCAAGTCTATCCGAGTTAGAGACGTAGGCAAACTATTCTCAGACTTTCAATAGAGAATTTTGAATTGTAGTTAGAAAAATAAGACAAACTTGGTATTTAGTTCTGCACAATTTAGGGATCTGGATAATGGCAATGATATTATCGCTACCCGAACCGTATACACTCCGATTGCATCCAGCCCAATTTCAAAGACCGAATTTCACCTCAATATGGGGCACACAGTGCAAGGAGAGCTGGAGTTCATCGTTTCAACGCAAATACCAACTGGCTCAAGCAACCGCCTGCTACCTGTTTCCACTCATTCTAATCACATGCATGTGTGCTCATATGATGTATAGATTGAGAATTCGTCGGCCTAATTTTGGGACTGTCAAGTTAGTAGAGCTCAGATCTTCATCAAGAATGTTCGAAAATGCAAAACAACTATCAAAAGTCGAACTGATTGACAGAAAAGACATATCACAGAATATTATTTTTGATCTCAATTCACAAATCGATGTCTAAAATTTAGCACAAACAGTGGAGATCGTCAACTAGCCACTCGAAGACGTGCAATCCGAATGCTCATGGCTGTCGTTGTTCTCTTTGCCCTGTCAAATCTACCTGTTCACGTCTATAACAACGCGCTAGCTTTTGGGTTACTCGCTCCACCATCAGACGAAGAAGAGGACTTGGACATGAATATGATTGCATTGGTAATTTTCAGCATATACAAATTCGGCCTCTTGGAAAATTGACTCAGTATTTTAAAGTGAAAGAAGCTGATTAATTCTCTAAATTAATGAGTGACCCAAAGTGGACTTTTCAAAAAGCTAAAAATTCCTACGACTTCATAATTTCGTGATTTCTTGCAGCGAAAGCTCCTACCACGTCTGTGCTCCTATTCATCGTCCTGCTTTAATCCAATTCTTTACAATTTCGCTTCGGGTGAGTAAGCACAACAATATAAACTCTTTGAATTTTCACACCAAGGGGCTAACTTTAGTGAAACAAACAGTCTTTTTGCGTCAAGCAATAATCTTCTGCAACTCAGAGTTTTTCTTTCCAATTTTCATGCTTCATGAAACAACCTCATAATCGTGTGTTCATTCAAAATTCAGTTAATTTCTGCTAACTTTATCGAATAGTTTTAGAGAGAAATGCAAAAATTTGTATATGTGCGTTTGAGATACGACAATTTGTAGTCGGAAGAAAGTCATTTACAATCAAATAATTACCAAATCAAATGATCAACAATTAGAATAAATCTAGTAGAACTACAGTAGGCCTGATTGAGTATCGTCTGAGAGCAACTAAAAGCAAATTACACCGGCTAATGCGTACAACTATCTCTAGCCAATTTGTTACAGTTTTGAAGGGAGAAAAGACACGTTTGTGAGAAATTACAAGTACAATTTCCTGATCAAAATACAAAAATTGATAATTCAAAGGAAGTCCTAGGGAGCATTTTCGTCAAACGCAAAAAAAAATGTACTGGGGATAGGTCGTACACGTGATTTTATAGTTATGAAATTATCTAATTATAATTTAATTTAACATTATCAATCGATTAGAGATACAAAATCGTTAAGGAAATACACAGGGGGTAGGGTCGCACGATCATTCTGACGAAAGTCCTCCCTAGGTCTATTCAAAGGGGGTTTAAAGGAATGAAAAACTGCTCACCGTCCCTAATTTGAAGAAATAAAGACCTCTTGTAGATTCACAAAGTTCATCTTTATCAGAGTCTTCAAATTCAAACTTTATGAGCTTTTCAAAATAAATACGCATTATGAATTAATGAACTTCAGACAAATTTCGAAAGGAGTTTGCTCGTCAAATGTGCTGTTTGAGTGGCAGTGCATCAAATACGAAATCAACGTGGGAAAGCATGGAAACCAGAGAAACCGGATCAAAATGGAAGTTAATCTCGCGGCATTCCATCAACATAAACAACCATAATAACAACAACCACTGCCTGACACAACCAAGGACTGTTGTTAGCCGAAGACATACGGACTTTCATCCAGGCTCGAATGCAACGAATGAAACGGAAATAACGCCGCTCTCGCTCAAGCGGATGGCAGTGAATGGGCAAACTCGCGAACACACAAATTCAACGGCTCTGTCGGCATCATCGCCGCTTCAGAATTCGCTGACGACATCGATGCATTCTGAAGACGTGACGACAACTCTGACCGGACTTCTGCTGACGAGGGACAGGGACGACACTTCGATGGAGTCCGTGATTGTGAGTGGAGAGCATAAGCGGGCGAGGCGATCAGTGTTTGTTTGAGTGTTAGAGAAGATGCGGACGAGCAGCGGAGCTGTGAGGGTGCGCAGACAGAGGAGGCCGATTTGGGTGAGATTAGTGACAAATTTACGGGTGGCTTTTCGAGCAAAGAAGCTATGGAAGAGTGTCTATCGCGGAACGACAGACCTGATGATTTGTGAGTTGTGCCATTTTTAGACTGCGAGTTATCAGAGGAAGGCATGTTAGGGAGTGAATATGCCGATGGTGCGGTGGATGCATTACAAGGAATAGTCAGAGGAAAATTGACTGATAAAGGAGCTGATGGGAGGAGTAATGAGTTGGAAGATGGAGATGGTAAAAGTAGAGAGCAAGTACGTAATCTATCACTATGCCAGGCTCTGAATGCTCTTAGATCCGACAGTAGGGCGGGAACAGTAGTCAGTGATAGAGGTCCAGCGACTCTAGCGAGTAGTAGCCAATATTTCTCGGATAGGCTCAGGGACAACTCAGTAGGCTGTTGAATCGAGTGGCATAGGGTGAGGGCCGCCAGAATAGCACAGGTTTTGGGCGAGGAAGTAGGTAGTTGAGAGACGAACAGTGGGGGAAGGACCATGGAAGCCAGATCGCTCCGAATAGACAATCCGCACAATAATAGAATATCAAATACGGTACTCTGTAATTTGAAAAATCATCTTCATTCAAAATAAAAATGAAATTTTGACCAACAATTTTCACCCTTATCCACTCATTTTATATACTATATTTGAGCGCCATATTGTAAATTTCTAGGGTTTTCTCGAGGATTCTATGAAGTTAAATTCAGATTCATAGAGAAGAGAAGAACGGAAAGCTTGAAAAGAACTCGAATCCAAATTCAATTCTTCTCTTTCCGATTGAACTCCATAAATTCTTGGTTTTTTTTTCGCTTTCAACTTTCAACTTCTGCTTTTGATCAAGTACGGTTACATCATGTGTCATTTACGCCTTTTTCCAAACTGTAAAAATTTGCCGGTGAATAAATATTTTCGATTTTTACATCTATATTTGGTCTCTTCCACTAGTTATTCTCAAGTTACTCTTACTCTTTTGTAAAATTTACCCTTTTCTGGAAAATAGCACGAGAAAGGGAAGAAACGAGGGTTAACTTCGACAAAAGGGCAAGAGCAACTAGTGCAGAATGCTTTAAGTTTAAACTAAGCGTACTTTGATCATGAGGATGCGTTCGGATTGCGGCAGACAGAGGAAGCCGGGTAGTCCGTTGGCGAACTCGACCACTGCTTTGATGGCTGTCAGGTAGGATGGGAACTCGATCGGGCAGCCTCCCGCAAGGGGCATCGAGGGCTTCATCAGACTGTCGATCTGCAAAAATCAAAATTGATATTTTTTAGTTTTTTAGCTCATCATACAAGTTTGAAATTACTATCGTACGGAAAATTCTGGGTGTTGAAATTGCATGTCTTTCGTTTGAACGAGGGATACGAAGCTCAACGAATCAATATATTATTGCATTTGTTTTCTCGTGCAATAATCTAGAATGTGACTTGTCGAAAATTCATTTTCTGCATACCGTAGTCTGTAACGTCCTGAACGCATTCATCGTCTTCTCGAGTGCCTCTGTGTCATTTTCGAACTGCACGGCTATTGTGTCCCTCTGCGATTGAGCACAGGTTTTTTGCATTTCTTCAACCATTCGAGCCTTCTCTCTTTTTGGCACTCGGCCAAATCGAACTGCTGAAATTCAATTCGACATTCTTTTTTCTGAATTAAACTTTTTTTTTTCAATTTTCATTTGTGCCCCACAAAAATGAGGTGAAGGGAATTTTTTCGTTCGTTCGATTGAAGGCCATTGGGGCAGCATGGAAGGAGGGAGGAAGGGGAACAGAAAAGAAGGAAGAGTTGAAAATTTCGCGCCAAATGAGTCGAGTGAAAAATGGAATGAACGAGATGCAAAGGAAAATGTGTCGCCCCTTCACATAAAACAACTAACAAAAGCCTGGTGTCTTCTGACAAAATGAGTTTTGGCGCGCGCTGCATTTTCGCGCACAAATTTCAATAAATCTTCTGCCAAAGCAGAGAAACAAAATAACAAGGAAAAATTCCTTGTTTAGATTTGATTTCGAATATGCACATTTTCGGAAATTTATATTTTTGGACCGTATTACTTTTATCCAAATTTTTCTATCAACATTGCCATATTTTCAAGATCACTTTTCCTTGTCAGAAATGACTTCAAAATTCTATGAGAATAATAAAATGCCAAAATGACAAACGACTCACCATCTCTCGACATTCCAACCGACAGGCATTTCTTGAGTCTGCAGTGCTGACATCTGTTTCGATTGTTCCTCACGATCAGGCACTGCTCGTTTCTTGGGCACTCTCTATACTCGATTTTCTGCTGAATCGAGCGACGGAAAAATCCCTGCAACAATTTTCATAACATTGAGCAGTAGTAGTCTAGAAAATCGTAATTTGAAAAATGTGCAAGAAAAGGAAAACATTATCTTATTCTCCCCTAACTTTGCGTGCTATTTCATCTAGTTACGAAGTTCGAAGTTCCAATTTCCCCAATAAGAATCTGTGGACTTCGACCACTTCCATAATTAATTGCACTTATTTCTTCTGTTTACTACAAACATTCTCGTGGGCTTTTTCATAGGCAGCCAATTTCGTTATCATGCAATCTATCAGAGTGGGTCAAGAACACAGTCGATTACACCGAAAACGCCGTGGAATGCGTCTACAGGTTTTTACGCCAACTCAATTTTCGATTAAATTACTGTTTTCCGTATCAGAAATTCCTGTCCGAAATCAAATCGTATTCGGTCATCTTCTTCGAATGAATGTTTTGATACGAGGGAAAACTGCATTGATTCTCGCATGTTGACATGGTGTTTTCTTGCCTTCCATTTCGCTGTTCAGTTTCAGTCTTTCGAATTGGGTTTTTGCAGACTGTGTTCAGTACAGCAGTCTCTAATGGCGGTGGGTAATTTTTTTATTTCTCGGTCAAAATTTTGAAAACCGTGAGTTTGGAGGATCGCGTCCTCCTCTCTTGCAGCAGTGAAATTCGCGGTTGGCAATCGCAGAACGAGAGGGGAAATGATTGAAGAGAGAAATAAAAAGATGGGGAGAAGGACGAACGAAAATAATGGCACTGCTCGTGACCTAGTTGGAAATGGGAAAAGAAAGATTGAAAGATTCATCGAATCAGAGAAAAATGGAGAAGAGAAGAGGAAGAACTGAACGCACAGAGGGGAAGGACGCGGAGTGCATTGCAGAGGAAAATGCCTCCTTCAATCGGGGGCGTTCTCGAAGCCAATTGGAAGAAATTACTGTATTCAGAAGCGAGCAGTACTTAAAAAGATCTTTGACAGGTAAAGTGCAGGCACAATTTTCTGAGCCTTTAAAAAATCGAAATGAAGACGTTTCACTATCAGTCATCTATGTCATAAGGCTTATTTTAAACTCTCATTTTTCATGAAAATACACACCTTACATCCCTCGCAAGCGAACACGCCATAGTGAAATCCACTGGCCTTGTCCGAGCAGACCTGGCAGAGCAACGAAGGCACATTTGACGGAGAATCATCTGTACCTGAAATTCCAACCACTATCATTCTGATAATTGAACGTTTCTATAATCAGCCCTATTCGTTCTCCCAAATCCCTCCATTCTTCCCTCTCACTTTCTTGTTTAGCCTCGTTTGCATTGACCTTGGGCGAATTTCGAGTGCTGGAAGAGCGAGAGAAAACTAAAGAGAAATAAAACCAAAAAATAATAGGTGAAATTAGGAGACGTCGGAGAGAACGAAAAACGAGGAATCGAGGCTGGCAAGGAATGAAGGGAAGGTCATTTTTGAAATAACGAGGTGAGAAACTAGAGACTGAATGAATTGAAGAGAACAGAGAGAAGAAGACAGTACCCGTGACCGGGTAACTCGCATGTGCAAATTATCGTGCAACAGCAGCAGTCAGTTCCACCGTTCCTCCCAAATTTGGACAATTTCATATTTCTCATTAAGCATCGCGTTTTGAAAAATGTGTAAGTGAACACTAATTCAAACACCCTCGAAAAGGAAACATTAAAATTTCAGTTTTCGACAAATTTAAATTTGGAAATTTTAGGTCGTCCAATAATTTCTGGAATCTACAAATTTCCATTCTCAAACCTAATTCTAATGTCAATGTGTTGCTATTTCTGAATTCTAGGCCAAATTGGTCTTGAACTTAATTTTACCCCGCTCTATAACTTTCCAAATTTCAAATCTCCCTGCCATCTTGATCTCGATTTGAGAAGAATCACGAGTGAATACCACTTTCCTCTCTATCTGTTCATTGCATTTTGCCTTCGATCCAGTTTTTATCTGCCCACTTCCTTTCTCCCAATCGTCTCCCCTCAAATTTTCCCCTTTTCGATGGGAAGACGCGAGGCGCTTCGAAAGTCGGTCAAGTTCAGAAATTTTAGTTGATTCGCCAAGAAACATGAAAATACAAGAATAAGATATATAGTAAACACAGGGCAGAGGGGGAAAGGACGCAGAGGAAAGAGGGATGGGAAGAAAATCTGAAATTGGACCAGATGACGTGCATAGCTGAGTAGGAAGGGGGAGGAATACACATTGCTAATGCCCCTTTCGGTCTGTTGAACTGTCGATTTGCCTTGAACTACTATCCAATTCCAACCTTGCCTTCCACAAACAACGAAATCTGCTGACTCAGAATTGTTGTTTTGGTATCCCACAAGATCGCGTGTCAAATTTATGAGATTTTTGGAAAATCCGTCCATCAGCAATTTGGGAAGTTCGTATGTATGTAGAGGAAGTAGTGTGCATCAGACAGAAGAATGAAAGACGTTTCCAAAGTCCACTGCGAAATTTTTGCAAAGTTCACCCACAACTCATTAACAAGTTAGAGGTAGAAACGAAACAATATTCATCCTGTTCACCCTTTGGAGAGTAATAGTTTGAAAGCGAAGTGATAAATGTTAAAGAAGGCAGAATATACATTTTACTATTTAAAAAAAAATGCAAAATTCACCTGATTGCTTTTCGATGGAGGAGCCGTTTGTTTGGCTGGAGGAATCGTCTGTTGACGATACGAATGAGTGAATGACAGACAAAAAGAATGTGTCGCTCGATGGAGGGATTGGACGGAATGCACTAGATGGGGAGGGTTGAAAAGCCGAAGTTAAGGGGGTCGAGTAGGGAGGAGACAGAGGAGATGTTCCTGCGAACGTTACCGATATCGAGAGGGGGGTTGTTAGAGAATTTGAAGGCGTCGTCGTTGTTGTCGTCGTCGTCATCGAATTCAGAATCTCTGACGACGATTGCATTAGGGCTGCGTTTTAGAGGGGTAGAACTGTGCCAATTCTAGATGGGAGTGAATTTGGAATGAGAATGCATGAGAGAGCTGGTAGCACACAACGCTGTAGCAGCAGACGGTTTTCTCTCCCCTTTTTCCAACTCTTTTTCTCTGCGCCCTCCAAGGTCATCTCCACCCCTTTCGCCCTCCCTTTTCGTTCTTTCGCTACTGAAAATGAAATAGTCCGCGACCATGTAAAACTGTCTCTAGCGCCCAATATATGCGAAAAAATCGCCTAGCCCTCCTTTCTCCTACCTTCTATCGACTTGTAAACCAGCAATAAACCGATGAACGCATTTGGAATAGGGGAATTGGGTGAAGGGAAAAGAGGAGCCACAGTCAATGATAAATTTTCCATTTTTGTCGAATCGCTCAAAAATTGTTCTCAACATTTCTTTAAAATTTTGAAAATTCCAAAGAACCTCTTGAACAATGCTAAATTTTTCTCAGGCGCACCTTCAGATTTGAAGAAATCCAATCGAGTTTTATCGTTTCACGTTTCCCGTTTCTTCTTGTTGAATTGTCGCTGTCCCAAGATCGGTTCCAACTTCCTTTCTGCTTCTGAAATTCGCAACGTTGTGCATTGACTACAGTGCAACAAAAAAGTGAAATTACACAAATATCCATCGTAACTCACAACATAAAATTGAAAAATTACAACAATCATATAAAATTTTATTCAATCGTAATCAAATGTTGATAATTTTGTGAAGAGATGCAAGTGCTTAGAATGCTATCACAGAGTGAAAAGAAGAGAGGGTCAATTTTGACAATGAAAAGGAGAATAAATATGCCGATTACTAAATGACGAATTAACACGTGATTGAAAATTACGATGAAATCAGGTCGTCATTAGTTTGAAAGCTGCCAATAAATATCCATTCGAAGCTAGAAGACAAAGATTCCATAATGCCCGTTGATAGATTGGATGATTTTGCTAAGAAAGGGAATACTCATGATCAAAACTCGGATAAAATTATGATTATTGAAAACTTCATGATTTTACAAGCTATAAAATATTGACTTCATGAATTTCCCAAAAATCAAAAATTTTGATAATACAGAAGAGTTGACTAGCTACGCGTTCTAGAAACTATTTTGACACACTAAACATTCGAATGACTAATTTGGTAACACAAGCAAGAAATTATGCCGTGACCGAAATCCGTAGAATCTCATGAATTATGTACAAAAAGCAGGAAGATGCGTGAATATCAATATTTGAAGATTAGAATTGGTAAAATTGATAAAAAAAAATCTCTAGCGAAAAGGAATAACTTGATATGTTAAGGAATGAACGAATATGAAAATGGCATGAATTTGCTCGTCTTTGTTTATGATTTGGAAATGATAAAAACATCAAAACTTGAAGAAACAGTATGCAAAGGAGAAAAAAACCGTAGTATTTTCTTGCATACATCATCCTCAAGTCGCGATATGCACTGTTCTGTTCTTCTCAATGACAGAAGAATATTTCCATATCTCCACTTTCTTCATATCATTTCCTATAAGCAAGGAGAAATAGCATGAAGAAAATGCAGACGAAAAAAAGACAGACACGCAGTGATATTGCGCGAAGTCTCAACGTTTCCAAATACTCAATATTTTGTGAATATTGTCCTAAAATTATTCTTGGACGTTTGTTTGTGTCGACTTACACGTTGTCAGTGGGGCTGTCGTCTGGCAGGAGTTGTTCATGGTCTTCTTCCAGTCCCTTCCTTCTTCCTACTGCATTTGCCAGCTTGCTTGGCGTCAATTTGGATCTCCCTTGGCTGGCTGCTTTCCTTGGGTTGTCGATGAATCCTGATGCGATGAAGGAGAAGACGATGGGGATGGCTGCGAGGCACTGGACGAGGGACGGGGGCTGATTGCGCAGGAGGATGTCTGCCACGAACGAGAGGGGGATCGAGAGCGACAGCGATAGGGAGACGGCCAGCGAGTCGGTCAGACTTGCTGCCATCAGCCAGAGGTAGTCCGCTAGAAGAGTGCCTGAAAAATCAAATCGTCGAATTTCTAGAAAATCAGCTCTAGATAGAGCCAAGTTTTGCTCAATTTTGATCGGTTTCACAAAACTCGAAACTTACTAACCCAATATCGCAGCAGCGACAATCGACCAAAACTGCTGTTGAGTTGGTAACGGATAGAACGGCTCGACTCCAGTCGCATTCAGGAACCACAGCAGGGGAGTGCCGATAAAAATCGAGACGAGCCCGACTGAGCCTGAACATTTTCTACTCCAGGACTTGTTTCCAGAAAATTTCGAACCGAAAATGAAGGTGACATCGAGTTTGCCGATTGTATGCTCAATTCGACTATAGGAGACCAGATATGAAGCGTAGAGGAAGGCGGAGATCTGAAAGTGCGTGTTTTTAATTTCTTCAAACAATTCATCCATCTTCCTTTTTTCGGCCTTTCGTAGTCCACACACACTTCTTGAGAGGAGAGTAAGGAAGGGAGGTAGGAAAAAGAAAAAAGTGAGTGTGGAATACAAGAGATCCCTTTCTTCATTTGTTTTTCTTGGAAAATTGGACGAATTTTAAAAATTAAAATTCATACCTGCGACAGAACGGCTCCCGTCATTGTGGTGGCGAATTCCGACACGATCATCACTCCAGACAGGTTGACTCCGACTAGAAGAGCCTGCAACTTGTCCACATTTTTTTCGAAGTTAAAAATGCTGACCTTGAATAACGTGAACCTCGCATGATTTGATGGGAAGCAGATGGAGAGAAGCAGGAGGAAGATTGACGAGCTGGAAGAGATGAGGTTGAGGGTGGCCACGGAAGTGTACAGGAGGGAGGCCTGGTAGGTGAAGGACGAGCAGAGCCACTGCAAAAATTCTGCATTTCTTAGCAAGAACATCAAATTCTGGAAAATTCACAGCTTGAAAAATAAGAAATTTTCATTGTACTCTCTTCCTGCATATTGTTGGCTCTAAAATCTGGGAGGTCGAAAAAAACGAGGGAAGAAGGAATGATTTTGAGCCAGTTTCTCCCTTTCGAGCGCTATTCCTCGACTTTCTAATCACTAAAAATAAGTGCATAACTTTGCGCACCTCCCAGATTTCGAAATCAAGAGTAATTTCTAAATGACGTTTTTTCAATTTCCTTACAATGGGAGCCAAAAAGAAGATCGAATAGAGTGTTTGCGGCTGCCAATCGCAAACTAGCATCTGCACGGCTGCATCGTGGGACATCCTCGCCAACTTGGCTTCGAATGCTTCGCTGGCAGGCAGTCGTTTGATCTCCTTTGCAGGGGCGAATCTGACTCGCCTCCTCTGCACGTCAGAGTCCTTCCTGCTGTTATTTGGCAGGTCTGACAGATTTGACAGCGATGAAAGGGATGTTCGTCGCTGACGGCGCTCTTCATCTTCTGACTCGGAATTTGTCATTATTGGCTCGAAGCCTTCGTCCGACTGCAAATTCAACAATTCATTTTAAGATCAAATTTCTAAACTGACTTTCTGCAGAGTTCATACTAAATTCCCCTAACTTGGCTTCAGGCTAACTAGTCTAGTTAACTTGACCTGAGAGGGGATTTAGTACGAGCCCAGGTGTTTCTTGAAGATAAATTTTTTAGAGATTCTTAAAGAATTGCTGAAAGCCACGTCCTTTTCCAGATGGATTTTATGGCGTGGACAGAGAGGTGATTTTTGAATTGAATTTTTAAAACCAACCAACGGATCGACAATCTCATCCATCTGCAGACTGATTTCATGCTCATCCTCTGTCGCGCTGCTTATTTCCAGACGCGAATATGGGTTGGTTGTCTAAAATCACCTTTTTACCTTCATTCAAATGAATACGATCGAACCTGAGTTGGTGTCGAGCAGAAACAGAACCTTAGAAGGTAGACGGTGCAAAGGACGGACTTGACATAGACGGTGAAGAATGGCCGCTTGAACTTCTCATCCAGGAAGATGTACTGAACATTCATTTTATTTTCATGTTTCTTGTAAAATTCACTTTTGACAAACAGCCACCTCATGTAGTTTTTCTAGAAAGTAGTAACTGCGAATATTTTAGTCCAACGCTTTTTGAAATAAGAACTGTTGTTTTCAACTTTTGAAATGAGCACTTTTGTACCAAACTTCTGAAGTGAGTACTTTTGCCCCACATTATTTTTCGGGAACCAAAGTACTCACATTCACAACTTTGCTTACCTCGGTGGCTTCCGCAGACAGGACCCATAGAACGTTTACGATGATGAGCAGAACGTTGCCGATCAACTTGCGTCTGCGCTCTGCCTTCTCCCTATCGATGTCATTGGACATCAGCTTCTGTAGAAGAGCTGCAAAAATCGATAATCAGAAACATCAATAAAATGATAAAGATATCCTAGGGCTAAAAACCCCTTCAAAATCAATAAATCAGAAATCTTCAAAACATCAAATATTCTTCCAAAATCTTTAAAAGATCATATCAACTCCTAGAAATCACAATACTTTGGTGAAAATGTGATAGAGAATAAAGCCTATGAAATATGATCAAAGTGATACAAGTCTCTCGAGAGGAAAGATTATGTGATCTTGAAGATCAGAAGAAAATCGACAGAAAGCTGGAAAAATCGAGCAAATCGAAAATTCAAGATTTTGCCAAAATTAAAACACGCATGTGACTGAATTTATGTCCGAATGGAAGTAAGATCTGGTGGATACAAGTAATCGATGATAAAATTGACAATTTGAAAAATACACTACACAGGAAAATACAGAAAAAGTTGAGTATTTTCCAAAATTGTCGATAAAATGTTAGAAGTAGAAGATTGCGAAATAGGATAAAACTGGAAGGGTATTCACAAAAAGAATATAAATACGCTAGGCAAGAGTACAACATAAATAACTTCACATCCTAAAGAAATCATGGAATTTCACGAGTAAAATAGTGAAACTTGGAGTTCTCGATGAACCTGAATTCAGGGTGAAAAGGGATTTGGACAAAATGTACCTGAGTGTACAGTTCGGCAGAAAATCAGAAGATACAAAAATAGGCTTCTTGGAAACGCCCAACATTTTAAGGAAAACTGCAACGTCTGTTTGGAAGCCTGAAATAGAAGGGAAGAAAGAATATGAAAGACTAGTCAAAGCTTCGTACAAATTGCAAATGAACATATCAAATCGGAAAGATGGTAATAAGTAATCAGAAGAAATCTGATAGAACAAAAAATATCACACAAGTAGAATTTCACAAATAGGAAAGGTTAGCCCTGTTGGTGAAGAATATGGGTAACTGTATATGTCGTGATGGCGTGAGCTATCCTCGCTCACACTATTTCTCCTTACTTTCACTCCCTCGCCTATTTCTAAACTATAGCGCACGACATCGCGACATACATATAGTAATTGCAAAGAGTATATACTTTAGTTGCTAGGGGGTGGAGGTTGAGAGCTGGGAGCGTCCTGGTCTGGATTGTCCCGGTTCTGAAAATATTTCAATTCTAATTTTACTCTGACATTATTTTTAGCTTCTGGAATTTTACCGTCTGTATTTCTCATATAAATCAATCAAGGATAGATTAAGAATTGAACTCAGTCATGCTCATTAACGACGCAGGCCACGCCTTCTTTTACCCCCAAAATATGTGTATAGCGAAGAAGATATTTCAGACGGTGTGGCATCCTTATCACTTTCCTTCCCCTTCTGAAAAAGAAAAAAGACAAACCTCTCGCCTGTATTGAAGCATGGGGCGAAATATATATTTTAACGCGTGAAAAAAGTGAAAAGTCAACTAATGGCAACTAAAAGGCGTCTGACACGTCCATCGAAATTTGCAAAAGTTTCGCGTATAAAGAGCCTTCGTTAATGAACATGACTGAGTGAATTGAGGAAAAAAACCCTGACAAATACAAGATGCACTATTTATTTTCATCTTTCGCTAGTCTTTCGTATATCTATCATTCTTTCTTCCAATTTTGCGCCTTTTCGACAAAATTGAATGAAAGACGATCAAATTGCCGATGTTTCTAGAAATCTCTACCTCATTTTCATTCCTGGTATATCTCGGCGGCCTAGGGAGTGCAGCAGCATGCCTGAGTGCCTGTTCGTATGTCGGGGGCGGGTCGAGTTTGTTGCTGTCTGCCTCGGGCTCGACGCCTCCAATCATGTTCGGATTGAACGTGGGGATGGTGTCGAGGCGGATGACGTACGGCGCTACTACATCAGGAGCGTAGGCACGACGACCTGCATTCAGACGGTGCGCTGCGGCTGTGTGGTGGGTATCGTTTAGGAGTCGTTCCTGCAAACAAATAATTCTTTATAAAAATAAACTCTGAAATGTGCATTTTAAAGAAATGTTATGCAAGGCGACTTTCTCTAGATCCATCCTCCTGCATTAGATTTTGCTATTGCAAGATTGGACTTTTTCAAAGTTTATTTTCAAATTTCAGACGTTGGAAATTTTGAAACCCACGGATTCGTCCATATGAACGAGATATCGCGTTTTAATATCGAGAGAGGAAACGAGAGCATGTCCTCTTCTGGTCTCTCGAAAAGACATGTTATCTAGTTCATACGGACACCCGCAGGTGTGAAAATTTATGTTTTTCGAATTTGCTAAACCTTCTTACCCGTCCATTTTGCCGATCCGGATTGTTGATTCTCTCATGAGGTGTCCTTCTGGTGTGGTAGGGTCCAGGCCCCACGCGTCTGCCGATCTCCTCATCCGAGGGCGCTCTCGGTCTGGCAGATCGGCTGCGCGCGGCCCGATTGTTCCTGCCACGACGAGATCGCGGACAAAGATCCATGCGGCAGATTACGCACAAAATGACGAACAGAAGCAGCAGACAGAGCGGCACGGCTATCGCTCCGTAGGGTGCTTGGAATTCCTGAACATTTGCGCTTTCGTCAATTTAAAAGACAGTTCTTCTTTTATTTTTATAAAGCTGTTTATGGTGCAGAAATTCAAGTCTTTTTTCTTCATTTTGCTTAAAAATTCATTTTCATGAAGTAGTGTTAAAAGTGCAGAAAAGGGTGACTTTTCGAATTCAACTTATTTATAAACTTCTTACTTCACAAAAACGGCCTTTGAAGAAGGTGAGTTCGCTGCAGTCGCAAGTGGAGCTGCCATTTTCGTGCTTCGCCAGGACGCCCTCGTTCTGACAGGTCACTTTCTCGCAGTGCACGCCCTCCACGTATTTCGGATAAGGGCATCTGTGAAAAGGAATTTTAGTTTTTCGTTAATTGCAAAAATGATTATCGGAAAGTCTGGTTAGAGTTGGAGAGAAAGATTTGAGCTAATTTTTTTTTACCAAAAAGGAGATTTAGCAAAAAATGCGTTTTTTAATCATTTTGGCATGAATTCCTTCTAACGTAGGGGAAATTGTGCTTGCGGCACAGATAAATTGTCTAAATTCTTAAATTATTGATTGGAGAGAACACGTCGATATTCAAAAATTACGCTATTCGTCTGGTTTCTTTTCTACACAATTCACTATTTCGCTCAAAATTCGATTTCTAATCGCTGCTGCATGTGAATATTGACTTTGCTCTCCAATCAACGGATAGCTAATTTCGACTAATCGACACCTTTCCATATTAGTGATGAGATAAATAAATAGTGTCTACCTACCTGCATTCGTATTTGATGGGCTTGAAGCCGGTCTTCTCAAGAGCGCCTCCGTTGAAGCAGACCTTGGTCTCGCACAACCGTCCCACGAAGTATTTTCTGCACGCACAGATTTTGCTTGTCGGATTCATGATGCCCCCATTTTGGCACTTGGGTCCGAACCCGAGGAACTCCTTCACCTCGTCGAAAGTGTTGTCGATCATGTTCCCGATTTTTTGCAGACCTGAAGTTTCATCTAACTCTTGAGAAAAATATTCGATTGTGTTATTATATCACAGTCAAATTAAGCGAAAGTTCGTGTGTTAAAGCGCGCCTTGCGAGAAATTCGCAGAGGGAGGCTAGTGCGTAGAGAAATGAGAGTCAGCGGGGGGACAAT
Organism: Diploscapter coronatus; assembly: GCA_964036155.1. Taxonomy (NCBI): domain Eukaryota; kingdom Metazoa; phylum Nematoda; class Chromadorea; order Rhabditida; family Rhabditidae; genus Diploscapter; species Diploscapter coronatus. The sequence continues at coordinate 39,511,783 of OZ038422.1, read as the reverse complement.
GGAAAGATTAATTAGTACGCAATTTCCTGTCTCGCGCCTCTCATCGCCATTTTTCAACACACGAACTTTCACTTAATTTGAGTGCTACAATAATTTTGCGCTCTTTATATTCATCACGGATATTTTCCCCCGTTTATGTTTTTCCTCCACTTTCGAGTTTCCCTATTCAATGACAAATGCAGTGGTGTGAATTTTAAAGTTGATACACCAGCACCACTTCATTTGTGAAATTTAGGAAAACTCCACGTCGGAATTAAACTTAACGTTACGCACTATATTCGTTCAAATTGCGATGTTACGAGATATCGAAATAGTCGATTGAACATTAATTCTATGAACAAACAATCCCGACCTCCAGTCTGCTCGGTGGCTTTGGGTGTTGTAGTCAAACCAACTAAGTTGTTTCGAGGCGAGGAGCGTGGAGTTGTAGTTGTGACTGGCTCTGCGCTGTTTGACTGGAGATCATTTGCAACGGTGGCACTCTGCAATTCATTCATCTTCAATTTGAAAATAATAAAACATGGCAACTTGGAAATGTCGCGACATGAAGGGATAATGTGCGAAATGACATCGTTCTCCTACCCTATACGCTATCTCGTCATAGTGCGTTGTTGCGATGTTGCGGCACGTTCAGAAATGGCATTCCAACATATCAAAGCTAGGATTAGGTATCTAGGTAGAGTCCCCAAACTCCGCCCCTTGAAGAAATGTGCGTTGTGATAGTTGGAAATCAAAAATTTGGAAAGGAAGTGCCCTTCAAACCCCGAATGTCTCAAAAACCCTATCTTGACCGACGATAAACCTGATGAAATGGTTCTGTGCAAAAAATCAGAACAAAATAGCCACACACAAACAATATTGTTTGCGAAAATGTGTTCATTTTGGGTGAGATTTTTGCGATTTTTTTCCGACCTAGAAGATTTTTAAGCTTATTTTTTCTTGACAAAAGTCCTGAAACCCATTTTCTATAGTCCACAGGTCTCCTCTATAAGAAATTGGTTCCAGAATTTTGAAAAAAATATTCGGTAAGAAATCCCTAGGCGAACAAACAAAATTGCAAGGAGAAAAGTCGTGTATTAGAGAAGGTAGAAAATTCAGCTCTATGCACAGCTTGAATTTCCAAATGTGCAAAGAAATAGTTACTTTTTCACTTACAAGTAGCTGAGTGGCAGGAGATTTCAGGTGTCCCTCGTAGTACAACTTGCTCATGTCGGCGGGTTGGAACGAGGTGGTGTTCGCTCGAGGCTGAGAAGTCGTTGATGGTCTCCCCTCCAGACTGCCTTGAGTCATTCTGGCAGGGTCTGCAAACAATGAAACTTTTGAAAATCAAGCTGAAACAAATCAGATATGGAATCGGCAATGTCAACCGATAATTCGAATCAGAATAAAAAAAAAACAAAACTAATGTCGAACTTTAATCGAAAAATCTCACAACATTGTCATAAATAAAGCGCATCAGATCCCGTAAAATAACAATTTTGGTAGCGAGAATGATAAACCTGCTTGCTGAACGTGAGAAATCACAGGGCAAAGTGAACGCAGAAAGAGGAGAATTTAACTAGTCAAAATTCGAGGGAAAAATTCTGAAATACCCGTAAATGAATAGATGAATAATTTGGGAAATACGCAACTCAAACATGGAGAAAGCGTCGAATTCGGATTTTCCAACCTGATGAATAATTGACCAGAAGCTGCATCTTCTAGTAAAAAGAAATTGAATTATGTTGGAGCCAAAACGAAAGTGGCAAAATATGAAATCTGTACAGGTACAAAAGATAAATTATCCAAGTTCAGACTTGCAATTTTTCGATTTTTGTTATATGAAATGAGAGAAATTGTCATTTTCAAAAGGGAAATAATGACTTCTCGAAAATGGTCCCATTTCCCAGGAATCTGGAAATTTGACAATTTACAAGTCTGCATACAAAAAACATTGAAGAACTGAATGTTCAAAAGAAATTACTGAGATGAATTGCCGAGCAGTAATTCGCGTTGTGAGTCGCTTTGGCGTCTGCCTGAGCCGCTGTTCCTGTCAGGCCTTCGGATGAGTGACGTCGATTGTCTGGGAGTCTGATGCGTGCTGCGAGACAAGCCGATCGAAGAGGCAGAGGCGATGGTCGGCAGAGGAAGCAGGGGCACCTGCTCTTCCCGAAGAGTGTTCGCAAGAAGACGGCCGCCTGAAGTTCGTAACTAATTATGTCCGATTGCCGTTCACATTAGTGAATTGTAAAAATTAAATTTACTCAAGCACTCAAGCAGTTAAAATCAGAAATGGAACGGTCTTGAAATAACATGTCAGAACATTGAATTCTATTTTGGTAGTCGTTCCATTTTAGCTAAGAACTAAAATAATAAAAGCTGATAAAGTTTAGTGCGGTTTACAACATCAAATGATAAAAATTGAAATAAAAGAATCTATGTCCTGAACGACAGCTAGAGAACCTGATTCAGATAGGAAATCTAATGAAAGTCTCGAGAGACTTGTAGCGTCTAGAGTTTACCTTATAGAATGTGATCAATAAGTAAAATTAGTGAATTTGCAGTTCGTTTGATCGGCCTCTTGTAAAAGCCGTACTTGCCAAATCTAAATGACTGTAACAAGGAATAGGGAAAGGTAGGCTATGTTTGATTTTAAAATGATGAGCGGAATGTGCCGAGTATTTCTCGAAAAAAAGTTAGCCTAACCTCCGAGCCCCTACTCTTATTCCTATTTTGCTAGTGTACGGCTTCTACAAGAAGCCACTTGATCAGTTCCAATAAAATTCATTCAACTTCAACAGGTGTGCAGCTGCAATTTGCAGTTAATCATACCATCGGAGCCTCCGAATTTCGTCCTCCTCCTTCGACTGCTCGCACTGTTCGGATGGATTCTATCGTACAGCGTCGCGACGAGGTTTCGCGAGGGGGGCTCCACTTCTCCGAACAATGAGGATTCGCCGTCATCACATACTCTGAATTCGAAAACATCATTTTTGAATTTTTAAGAAAACGAGACAATGAAATGATTTGTAAAGCAAGTGCCTAAATTTGCAAAGAAACTATCGAGAAGGATGCAACTTTATAGCAAATTTAGGCGCTTGTGCTACAAATTATAAGATATCCAGAATGACAAGAACTCTATCCTCTCCTCACAGGCTCTAATACTATCCCTCAGAGTCGGAATTAGAATAAACAACTAAAGATTTATTAATCGTATGAGAATTGATGGACGCACTTCTTAACGAACTGCTTGGTGTAGGATCGGAGTTCCATTAACTTCTCGAGATCGAATCGCTGAAATGGGGTGTGATAATCAAGCAGAAAGTCTTGAAAATAAAAAAAACTTCTTTTTTCCATCTTCCCTATCTTTAACAGTAAATACTTTCAGTTACAAACAAACCAATAAAATTAATATACGCGTACTTCTCCACGATGCCTGGCAGATTCCTGTAGGAAAGCGATGCGTTGAATGAGGTTGTCGTCGAGGGAGGGAATGCGTTGCCGGACTCGCTGAAGGTACGCCAGCGTCGATTCGTTCGGGTTACGGCACAGCGACGAGTCGATTCGTTCCAGCAGCATATCTGCAAAAATTCAATTTCTGATGATTTTTTGAAAAAAAAAAACTAAACATGTTTGAAGCAAATCTCCTGAAAAAGAAAAGCACTATCAGTTTTCTAATCAGACCTTCATAGGATTACTTGGAAAATATGATAATTTAGAAACCGTTCAAGTCAGAAAATTGTATGTTTTCCTTTTCTACCAAAGGTAGTTCTATCCAACTGCCTTAACTCGTCAAGACATTTCTTCCAATTCATCAAGCAAACTCCAGAAATCTCACCAATTTCCAGCGCGACTTCCTCCACGGCGATCATTCGATGGACGTAGGGCTTACCTTCGTCTGAATTAGTCATTATTTGTCCCTTCTTTCAATCAAAGCTTCCTATACTGGACGTCGGGTTTTAGGATAAGAGAGAGTAGACAAAGGAGAAATAAAGAAAAAGAGCTAGCGTCTAATACAAGCGGTAGCGATACTCCGACGGTGTCAAATAGTGGAGGCTTGAATCAATAATTCATTGACTTACGGACACGTATAGTCTCGCAGTCTGTGAGTTTCGGCTTGTATGTGGCGCGCAGGTTTTGGACGTTGTTGAGCTGTGTCTCGTACTCGAGTCGTCGCTTCTTGGGGACAGTGCCGCTCAGTGCGACTGCGGGCGGCTTCCGCACGCTGTTGTTGCGCATACGTACGATTTGACGATGAATCAAAATGCCCAGCATTATTAAAATCTGAAAGAAGACCAATTCACCAACAATTTTGTGGAATCGATAAAAAACTAAGAAAGCATGAAGTTTCGGAAGGCATGCAAAGTTTGGAGTTATTCCCATCATCCATAATTTGTATTCGCTTTTTCTGATTGTACTTCACAAAATTCCTTGAAACTCGGCAATTTGAATTCCCGTTTCCCACGCAATTTACCCCGACTCACCAATAGAATTAACGTTCCAGCGTAGATCAAAGTGGGGCCGTCGAAAATCAATGTCATCGCATTCTGCAAGCCACAGTTGGATAATGAGTCAAACAAAGGCACGAATCGATAAATCGAATGCGGACAACGACACAATGCAAATTACGAATAAAGAACAAGCGAGAATGAATAAAGAATGAAAGGTGTCAAAACAGAGACGCAGCAAATTGACTGATTGGAGGATATGCTGTTGAGAGGACAAAGGCAAATCATATGCATAAGCCTTGGGGAACTCGATGACCCTCCCCCACTTCCCAATGCATACTCTCGTTCCCTAACCCCTTTCTCATTCACTCCCATACTCTCGTTCTCTAGAGCTCTAGCCTCTTGTTTCTTCTTTCGACAACTAACCCGCCAGCATCGTTTGCTCAATCTACCGTGAGATTAAAAAGTTATTAAAATTTTAGATCATCCATTCTTTGTTCTTCGTTATTTGTAATTTTTATTTCATTTTTCGTGTTTCATGATAATTTAGGGCAATGATAACATATCATTCACGTTTTGAATCTGGCACATATGAAAAATCAAGTAAAATTCGATGAATTACAGTATGACAAGTGCTGAAATTTGCAAGTGAATTTTGAAGAGCACGTAATTTTCAAATTTGGTCAAGAATGTGTTGAGATTCTTTTGGAAGATTGTCGTCCAGTTTTACATGTTAAAAGTCGTCTTCTTTCAGAGATCATTAGGAATATGTTCTAGTAGAAATCATTTTTCAAGAATAATTAGCCTATTCCAATCTATTATGTGTAGCATGAGTCGATTCGTTGTTAATTAGACATTGGGTCTAAAATTTTCGATTTTTGCAAAACCCTAGAACTTTCAAACTGACACTTCGTTTCTTGGCTTCTTGCCATTCTTTGATCTGAGTTTTATAGTCATCAGCTCGTTTGCACCACTCTCTTTGACAAGACTTGTAGGCCTCCACCGTCAAAGGACGAGCACATTCAGCTGAATTTTTTTTACCATTTGTATTATTGGATAATTTAAAGATGCTTGAAATTTCTAAAATTCGCATATTTTATAATGCCAATTTTAGGAGTTTCAAAAACTAATTGAAGCACTCAATAATCTATTTCTAAAATACAGCTCTTCCTATACCTCCGCTAATATCCAGCCGATATTTAATCACGACATGCCCATTCCTTTCTAACTCATAGACTCCGCTGTGCTTCTCTTCCAAATTCAGAAGAATCAGGTTATTGTTCGAGTCAATAATTTGACGGTCATTAGGAATAATCCTGAGTTTTTATATTGCAGTTTAAAAAAAGAATTGAACTTTCAACCTCTTTCCTGCAGTCTTCCAAGCACCTCCCTCAATTCCATCCAGTTTGAGACTGTCACCAGGATATGCCTTCCTTTCCTGAGTCCGCTCTGCACCCACACATTCGCCTGCGCCTCGACCTGCCCAAGAGGAAACCCAGCTGAAAATTAATGATTTTATTATCATCTTTTCAAAATCATATCTTGGAAAATAGTTAGCCTCTTAAAATCTAAATGTATTATTTCCTTCCTGTAATAATAAAAATCCTCAATGATTCTTATTTTTAGATTGTCACAAAATTTCAAATGTTTCGATTTTTGTTCCTTTCAAAAAACGACTAAACTAACCCGACACTCTGGGAATGGCTCTTCTCCCTGGCTCTGCATGACAGTTGTGCTGCATTCCAACTGCAATACGGGTCGACTGCACACAGGGCACAGGAAATGTGCCGTTGGCAATTCGACAGGGAGAACTGGGAGATTGCTTCACCCGTGGCTGTGTAGAGGAATTCTAAAATTTATCGAACTGATTTTATGCCATTTATAGAAGAATCATCTATTCTTCTTCCTTTAATTAAGCTGCATTTTTTTAAGAAAGTGTTTCCAATTTCATAATTTCTCACCTCCAGGCAGAATAGCGACAGCCCTGACACTAGATTGCAAATTTAGCCCCGTCGATTCAATCAGCTGCCATTTCCACTCGGTGTCTGCACGCCAATGAGAAATCTTCCAAAGTCGATGGGATCTGAAAATCTGCCTAATTTTATCCAAATTTCAAACAAGTGCTTACCCTCCATCCAGCGTGAAGATCACATTCTGCTCCGTCTTCGGATCGACAAGAATATGGCTGAAGACGACATCGCGAGTGGGCATTATTGGAGTTCCTCCTGAAAAACACGGAGTTTTCAAAGTTTCTCACAATGAAAAAACCTGGCACAGGTTCTGCCATCAGAAGATTGTTCCTTGCGAAATTGATGTCCGAGTCTGATAGAGCTTGCGAGTTGGTGGTGCACTGAAAATTCACTAGAAATTCTGCAAACAAAATTCAAATTTGAGCAATTTCCAAGAAAACTTTTCTTTTTGTCATTCTTGTTCTGTTAATTATAATCTTCACTACAATGTGACACCTTCTGATTGAGTTGGGAACGATTTGTATAAAAAAAAAAAAACGAGGGCGATTTGTACCAAAATTTACGAGGGAAGCTCCTACAGTTTTGGCATAGATAACCCCCTTTGCGGTGGAAATTGTCTCTAATCGATTCTGATTACCGTTCCCGGTCTATGCTTGGGCACTGCATCTGCAGGTCTGGGCATCCATCCAGCGGGAGATGTTTCCATGAAGAGACCGTGATCAAAGAGTTGGTTGATCTGCTTGAGGGAAAATGCGCAGATTGCAGAAGTGACGAAAGCAGTGTCGGAAGTGCTCATCGCTGCATAAAACAGAGTGTCGTCTGTCGTGTCCACTCGGGTTATTGCTTCTGAAAACATAATCTTGAAAAATCAATAATTTTCAAATTTAGGAATTTCAAAACATTGAATATTACGTAAAAAGGTATATGTTCTTGAAATCTCTAGCAATTTTACAGCGGAAAATCAATGTTTTGGAAGTTAAGACTATTAAAGAAAAGGTGAAAGAATCACGATTCCAAGCATTCCAATTTTACTGTCGGATAAATTTTAAAACATCCTTCAACACTCACGAATATTATCAAAGTAGAAGGGCAGCTGTGCAGAAATTGAGCAGTTGAGTCGTGCCTTGACGAACGAAGTCCAAACCTGACGGAACACTGCACGGCCTCCTGTGTCTCTCTGCAAAATGTTGTTGTTTTGCTTGAATTCATAAATTTCTTCAAACCTTGCAGATCCTAGCGACTCGACTGTGGACAGTCCTCTCGCCCATGACTGTTTCATGCGCGATTTCGCGGAAGAAGAAGAAAACGTGCTCGCCGACGTCGAAAGCGCCAACGAATTGGGGCTCTACAAACGGGTAATTCAATTTGGATGACACTTGAGATAATTCAATTATCGATAGGGGCTAGTAAATCCGGTCCTAGCATAAAATTTATCCAAAGCTAAATTATAGGAAATCTTTCGCTGGAAAAAACAATCAAACAAACATATCCTAGCATTTAATATTAGAGCACACCTATTTATGCAAGATCCTGATTTTAAGACACTTTGAATATAAACTCACCATTCAACCACTGCGTATCCGAGTAAATCGTCCTCATGCTCTGGTACGTCTCCTTGCCCTTCTCGCTCAGTGCAGGTCGATAGATCAGGTGGTTTTCGCCTGCCATTCCTGTCCGGATTCCAGAGTAGACTGTCGTATAGTCATCCGGGTTGCCCCATTCTGGAAGAGGATAAAATCAATAAATCAACAATTCTCGGATTTCCTCAAACTTCTACCTACCAACAACTACAGCCGTCGCATTGACATGCGAATCAGGGGCGCATATGCCGATTTCCGTCCTCGATGCTTGCCTGTCCTTCAGCGTCGACGCATCCAGAACTCGAATTTCGGGTTTCATTGCGACTGAGGAGCAGATCTGCAACCCAGGTTCAATAGGAAAATGGACTCAGTCATTTTCTTCTATTATATTTTGAAAAATTTTAACCTGAAGAAAACTATGTTGTGATAATGGAATATCCAAGTTTTCAATGGAAAAAATAGAAATTTAAAAATTTCCTTAGACTCACATAAATGCTCTGCTTCTTGTCTTGGAAAGCCATGAATCTGCTCGAGAATTGGCATTCCTCATCGGAACTGCCTTCCGAGACACAGTCTGACAGGTCGGACTCTGACACGGGGATGATCCGCTCCGTGTACTCAAATCAAATTCATCAGTTTCACAGATAAAAGTGAAATCCTACGAGATTTTCCGTAGTGTCGTTGATGTTGTAGACCCAGAGACGGAAAAGTCGGCCTCGAGCGCCAACGTAGAGAGAAGCCGATTTGGCATCGAGTAGCAGATTACGGTAGTCGAGGGGGCCTCTCGAGAAAGAATTATCTAAGTTTCAAAATGATAATCTTCGAAAAATGAAATTTGAGAATTTTTTTAAATTCAAAATTCCATTTTATTCTTGATTCCGAAGAAAACATTCTGCTTTCGTTTCAATTTAATTTCAATTGAAAATGTAAAAAGTGTTGAATACCAGTTATGAGGGCAGTTCGCTTTCGACTAAAGTGTGTCAAGAGAAGGAGGAAAGAAATTTGTACTGAAGAGTTAATAGTCGTTCGTAGATGTGAAAGAGAGGGAAGAATGATAATAAAAAGAGGAAAAGGGGAGCGTTCCCCTTCCCATCAAAGCGATAAAACGATAAACGATGAAAACGACTATAAAATTTGAAATACCGCGAGTTTCTTTGGCCTGTTTACTATTCAAAGGAGGTAAATGCAAGCATCAAGATAAATACAAAAATGAATTTATTCACATTGTTTCTTCGTCTGACCTATGAAACCTTTGATAATCATCGAAAACCTTACCTGGATTCCTAACAAAAACGCATTTGACTAGAGAAAATAGTAGGCAGGAAAGTAGAAGAATGAATGGATTCATTTGAATTTTCATGCTAGATCAATTTTGGTCGAATTTGAACATTTTCCAATCCCAAAATGAATTGGGAAAATTCATCCGGGAAAAAGGCGTAAAGCAAGATTTTGACACTTCTTCCAGAGTAATACTTTGGAGATTTGTGGATGTCCGAAAGCAAGCGAGGAAGAGAGAAGATGGGAAGAGGAGAGGGAAAGGGGAAGAAGGACAAGAAAGAATAAGGAAATCTTCAGGCTCCGCCTCTAATTCTTTCTCTTCTTCTCTGTGCGCCGAGTCTCTAGCATAGACCCACAATGGGCCATACAATCGAGGTAGTATTGATCTGGGTTTGGGAAGGGAGGGAGGGAGGAAGAGTGACCCCTAAGCACAAGGCTAGCAGAATGTATGAATGTCCTCCCACAGCCCCTCTATTGACCAACCAATCATATTCTATAGCTGTCATTTACAGGCACATGCCCGTTATATGTATGTTCAGGAGAGGGCTTATTGGATAGTTTATGCAGTTTGAAGACGAAAGTTTTGGTAAAAAATTGCATGGACGATTGAAAATCGATTAAATTTCATTCAGCGGAGATTGTTAGAACTTGAAGAAAAATATTCCCACCTCAAGATTCGGAATCCTCCCGAATTGTCGATTGAACGCTGTGATGCGCATACGGTTTCTGAAAGAAATGAATTTTGAAACTCAATTTTATCTCGAATTCAAAATAAAGCTGGAGAATCGGCTAATGCATAAACGTTTCATCCGGAGAATGTCCATATTCAGAAAATAATTCATTTTATTGACTACGCAAAAATACACGCATCGACTTGACAATTTTATCGGTGAACCGGAGAAGGTGAAAATGTGCAGAAGAAGAAGAAGAAGAAACAAATCTGAGCAGAAAATTAAAACAAGCAATCAAATAAGGCTTCTTGTAAGTTCATCGTGTTGCCAGCATTATTCCTTGCTCAAAGTTAATGGATTTTCAACAAACCATAGAATAAGCTAATCGGTTAGGGGAAAATCGATAAATGGCTAATAAATTCTCGTCAATGATGATCACAATTCGAAAATTCTAGATAATTCTTTGAAGTGGAAGGCGTTTGATCACAGGAAATGAATGAATGAATTCGGCACGAAGCTGAGGGGAAAAGAGCCGAGTTACTTGGGATTGCGGATGGGGATTTGTGGAGGCGGGACGGAGGGAGCGGAGGATGGACCCTGGTGCGGTGGGATGGGCGGAGCTGATTGAGAATGAGCAACGACGGGGAGTTGAGGTTGGAGAATCTGAAAGTCAAGAATTCATAAAGAATCTTTTTCTCCAAATTTTTACCTGAACATATAATGATTTTGGACAACAAGATAATTGATAACGTAGATAATATCTGCCGTTTTTTTCAAATAGATTTCCAAGTTATTCGAAAGTATTTTTTCATTGCTTTCCATGTCTTGACGTCAAAAAATCTCGCTATTTCAGGATCAAAAATTAAAAAAAAAGTCATAATTTTGCATCTACTCAACTTTTCAGGAAAAAATGAAGAAATTGTACAAAAAAAGAAAATCATCTAACAAGAATTTCGTATAAAAGTGAATAAGAATTAAAAAAAAAATCTGACCATTTTGAGCGCCTCCTTCTCGTCGATGCTTTTCCACTCCAACTCATCGAAGCATGACGCCTTCTGCTCGAACTCGTCGAATCTGATTTGAGCAAATCGAGAAGCGACCGAGTTTTGTGAGGACTGCTCTGCAGACGAGGTCGAAGGCAGCTGGGAAGTGAAGGCTGAAGGAAGCAGAGGGAGGGGAAGGGTGGAAGGCACGAGGACGCTCTGCAAAAGAAAATTCATTAAAAGAAATCAGAACACCCTTTTCTAATCGAAGAGCATCTTCTATTTCCTATCATTTCAAAAGAGTTTTTTAATAGAAGAGGATGTTTAATTATATTATAAGAATATTGTAATCATGTTTGGAAATTTTAAACTCGTGGATGTTCGCATGAATGAGATAGCGTATCTTATTAAGAGAAAAAGAGCATGTCTTCTTTGTTTCTCGATAGGATACACTATCTCGTTCATGCGGATACTCGCGGATGTGAAAATTTACAACGTCTGATTGTAATCTGAAAATGGCAGACCGTAGTGAATGAGCTGCTAGAAGATGCAGTTGCCGACAACGTTGGGGCTGGTGCTGCCGAGTCCTGATTCGAAGTCGATTCGACGGCGGGAATGACTTCTTCTCGTCTTCGTTCAGGCTCCTTCTGTTTCGGCATCGATTCGCTGGTTTTGCTAGCCGTTGTAGCTTCATTCTGTATCTCGTCATATTCCCGTCGCGCTTTGAATTCCGCTTCGAAATCGTAGAGCTGAAAACTATTATTGAAAACAAAATTTTCAAATTTATGCAAGAAAAAAACGAAAATTATGAATTTGGGTCGACTTCAAAAAAAAAAAAAAAAAAATTCATGAGTTTTGTAGAAAACTCACCATTTCATCTGCTTTCAATCGAACGGGAATCAAGTCGATGTTGGGCATTGTGATGTGTGGTGCCGGATAGAAGGCCCTCCCAATCTCCATCGGCAAGTCATTTACGTAATCTGTAAGTTAATTGATTGGATAATTGACTACTCATCCGAGTTGTGGAAAAGGAAGGGAGGAATTTTATGAAAGTTTGAAGTTAATTCCACTCATCAAGCCTACCATTTTCCTAGCTAAACTCCACAAGAATCTGCTTATTACTTCTAAAAATTCGGACCTTGGAATTTTGTCGAGTAGTTGCTCATTATCGCCTGTCAATTCCCATACTTATTCACCTCTCAATCAGTTCGGAATTTCGAAAGTGCGATCTGCAAAATCCTCGTGAAAAAAGTTAGGAATTATAACAAACAAAATCGTTCAAATAAACGAAACTGCGAAGTAACGATGACAGGTCACACATGGAAATTACAACAGGAAGAAACGCTGAACGAATAAGCGATGAAACGGAATCGAATCAAAAAATCGACAAAGGAAAAAGGAATGCAATGAATAGTCTCTGCTTCTTTCGCGCTCTTGCAGTCAAGTGCACTCTCTTTTCAAGCCATTTTTGCGGGAGAGTTTCTCCGCTTGATCTTTCTTTTTATCAATCATTTAACAAAAATGTGATTTGGCGCAGTGATGTCTCGGTTGTTTCAGCACTGCACCAAGCCACCCTGCAGAATGGCGACAGGCTTGGGACACGGCCTGAGGCGAATCGATTTCGCTCTCTTTTCTCCCGCATCCGCTAGCAGCAGTCAAAGCCCCACCCGATCGCCCGCCATCTCGTACCGAGTTGGGGCCAGGCCCAGGCCCAGGAGGTTCGTATATCGACCTTCCTTTTCGTTTTATCAGAATGAATTCAGAAGCTACTCCTCAGATGACGACATGAGCTCGCCGAACAAAAAGAGCAAAATCACGCTTTCTTCGACAGGTTTTCATTTTTTGTTTTTAGATTTTTTATTTTGGAAATAATGTTTTCAACGTTCTATGAATTGTATTTGCTAGACCTTTGAAATTTTAGAAACTCCCGTAACGAGGCTAGAAGTGGATCCTGATTTCGAGTACGCCGCAGAAAACGAAAGGGAACAACTTGAGGAAGGTTGGTTGTAATTTTTTAATCCTTAAACCATATATAGACTTCATCTAGGCTTGACCCTACTTCCTTTATAAACGTTTTTTACAAGAGGTCGCAAATTCTCCCTTTCATAGATGTTTTCAGCGCAACATGTGGAGAGAATGAAACTTCTAGCTGAATATCTGAAGAAAGCGCAAGAGGACGATTGGATGTACAGCTTTTCATCGAATTCCAAGAAACAATTCTAAAATTCCACTTCACTTTCAATTCGGTGAGACAATCACTTTTCGCGTCTTTCATTGTTTTTCTGTGTCATGAGATTTTTTACAAATTTATATTGTTTAATAGTTTTATAAATTATTTCGTTTAACGGGTCATTTTAAAGTCAACAATAAGAATAAGTTAGATGAAAACAGGACAAATCAACAACTTCTTTTCGAAATTCTAGAGCTAAAGGGATAAAGTATCACAGTCATTTTGGGGAATTTCAAAGTACAGAGTTTAGATTTGAGAATATCAAGATAGTATTAGGAGGAATTGATTCCTTCATTTAGTTTCCTAATTTCTCTCGCTTGTTCCATTTGACTCATTTACCACATGTATCTTTGCTGAACGCCAGGCTCATTGGACCATTCGAATGGCTTCTCGAGGAACAGGTAGAAAACCGCTGTAATCTTATTGATATCGATTTAAATCTAGTGTTATCGCAAGCGCTCAGCAAATTTTGCTCTATTAGAAACATGCTCTAATGCTAGACGCTAATGCTTCTTCAACTTCTCATAATAGAAGAGATAACGAACCACTAACAACATTTAGCAATAAAGCACGTTTATAGGAGGGCAAAATTTGCAGAGTGCATGCAATAGCCTAACTCTGCCTTTAGAATGTAAAAGATATGGTCAATTCCGAACTAAAATCCTAGGGTTAAATCATTTGTCTATTTTTACCTGAGAAGATAGCCAGATTGGAAATGAGCTCCGCGACGATCAGCCAAGAATACTTGGTGATGAGAGTGAGTCTCCACAGGACGAACGGAATGATGAAGTAGCGGAATTCCAACAGATGGGCTGGCACCACGCTGAAATGCAGAGTTAAAAATGGTGGATTGTCAGAATTTTTAGACATGCAATTTGCAACACATGAATTTAGTGCGTTATCTTCAAGATACGGTTAACAAATTTTATCAGGATCAGATTGATATGCCTTGGGAGAATGATAGATTATTATAAATGAATAAAGTACCTAGCAGCACAGCAGAGCACGAAGAGGAGTCGCTCGATGGGCGAAGAGTGGCTGGTGGAGCGACGCAGGAACAGGAACGAGACCACGTAGAGGGGAACGAGCAGTTGACGGAGCTGAAAATTCCAATTTCATTTTTGAAAAATATATCTTCTTTGAAATTTTCGAAATTTACGTTATGATTTCTCAAAGGCAGTTTCCATTTGAGACGGAGAACATAACTATGAAATGGAGAAGGCTAGCTCAATATAAATGGTGGAGTTTTCCTTAGTTAAGCCTTCCGTCCTCTCAAATAGCCGTTGCCTTTCTCAAATAAAAAAGGTTGAATTTACCTGCACAGGCCCGAGCAGTCTTCTCCAAATAATGGAAGAAATGTGTCTGTTATCAGCCAACAAATAGGGGTGATCGAAAGCGAAGTAGTTGATGGAGACTGCAGACAGAGGCACGAGCAGGGCTGACGAGAGGGAGAGCACGTCGTGACGGATGATTCGACCTGTGTCTACTAGGGCCTCAAAATTGACTAGATTTTTTTTTAAATCGAGTAGAATTTCAAACCTGTGGCCAAGCATGGAGAGCCATGAAGAGGCCGAGATAGAAGAGCTGCGCCAAGTGGAGCTGCGGCTGGTGAGCAGAGGCGTCTCCGAGAACTAAAATTTCTTATAACTTTGTTTTCTTTCAAGAAGATTTGAGAAGTAAAATTTTTTATCATTTACAAATTCACTAGTCATAAGATCATCTGTTAAAAAAGACATTTTGAGACATATTCTTCGAAAGTTATAGCACTTTTCCAATATGCTAGGTGTGGACTGGAGGACATTTTTCTGATTTTTTTTTTTTAAATATCAAACTTCATTTTCACCAATTCCTCCATTCCAGTAAACGAATCCCACAAATCCGGCTGCCATTCCGATGAAGGGAGTCAGAGGGAGAAGTCCTTTGATTGCAGAGGAAATCGGCCTTTCCTTTTCGATTCCGTAGAAGAGACGGTTTGCTGCATACAGACCTGCCCAGAGAATGTTCGTCTGTCTAGTGAATACAGACAGAGTGAAGAAGATGGAAGACACGAACGAGTTCCTGAAATTGAAACACTGCGAAAATGCCAGTAATTTGTAAACCGCGTAACATCATGAACAAGACGTAAGCGAAGTAGAGAAGAGTACGATGCAATATCTTTTCTCACACTATTTCGCATGTTCTGTGTCATGATTTCTGAAGGTTTAGAATCTGAAAAAGTGCAGAATTGGCTTACTTGAAAGTAAATCCGGCGACCACGGCAGCGATAGAGAGGAGATCCGTGTAGAAGAGAAGGGAGGAATGGAGCAGCACGGGCAGACACAGGCTGACGAGAACAGTCAAGTGCACGCAGTCCTAAATTTCGAGTCATCTTTAGGGATCGCAAACTCCTCTCCCCCTCTACAAAATGCGGCAGGGAATTTATTTGGTTGTGATGATACTGTTGTAAATCTTCTTTCTGGGAGTAAATAAAAACTAACTTCTTCGCTTCGCGCGCGCGCCCGCTCGCTCGTCGTTCTAGTTGAAATAGCTATGCTTTTTTTTTAATTTAACTCACACGACAGAACATCCTCCGATATCTACAGAAGGCGAGAGCGGCGAAGAACAGAATGGCGCTGTTGGCATAGCGCTCGAAGCCGCAGAAAGGCATCGAAATGAGGTAGAGCGCGGGAGGGGTCGTAATTTTGGGATTCCATGCCAGGCTGCCTTCACAGTACGTTCTGGAAATTCAATACACTTTCAACTGAATTTTTGACAATCCCAAGTGCCTACTTTATAGGAAGTCAATTCTTCAAAATTCTACCTGGTCTGATTGACATGGAATATCTCGTCCATATAGGGCTCTGGCACGATTTTGTACACGAGCGACACGACGAAGGCGTGCAGAGACGAAACCAAAGCTGCCAAAGCGACATCGCCTCAAATTTTCATAATCATTTTTCTTCTTTCGCAATGCATTTGTACCTCTTCTACTCAAGCACCTGCCCGTGTCTGACTGCTTCTTCATCGAACTGAACTTCACTTAAAATCAAAGATTAACAAATACAGATCTAAAAATCAGATAACCATGGCATGAAAAGCCGTAAAATGCTACAAAAATCAAGAAACTTTCAAAATAATTCTTCAAAATAGCGCTTGATAACAGACAACAATTTCTAACAAAAAGCTGAAAAAAAACCGAGATCAAAAATGTTTTCCTACAAATAACCCGGCTAGGAAAAGTGACAATTTCGCTGAAAATCTTGATGGCAGAATGAGATAATTGGCTTTTCAGCGTTTTCTGGGTCTGCCTCTGGTCCTTTTCGGCGAGGGCTTGACTTCTTCCTCCATTTCTTCTTCATCTTCACTTTCTTCGCTTTCTTCACTCTCCTCACTAGACTCTTCCTCATCGCTTTCTGATTCGTTCTTGATGCGGCCTTTCAAAGCTTTCTTGACAGACTTTGCTTTGATTTCCAGCGTTTCCACGTACGAAGAACCCTAAAATTTACAAATGGAATAGGAAAATTGTGAAATTCATAAATTCACAATTCAGACATTCATTTTAAAAAGCAACATCGGAAAAGTTATTTTAAAATGTCATCATTCATAAGAGTATAGTATAGAAAGTGCAGGGAGTAGGCATCAAATGTTGACTATCCTAGTCTTGGTATGTTAGAGTATTATTTACAGCAAAAAAAGATTTTTTCAAACAATGCACAGAAAATCTATATATTTTTTTTCGAGTTTTTCTTCAAAAGAAATAAATTGTAATATTTTCTTCTAAATATGCTCACTGCAATCCACGAAGGAGTGTACGGAATTGCGAAGAGGCATCCCGCGATTCCCCCTGCATAGACCACATTGACTGCTCCGTCCTTGTCCTTGTCCTTTGTCTCTGCAGCAGCGCTGCTTTCAGCCCTCTTCCTCTGCTTAGAGGGGGAAGTTCTGGACGGACTCTGCATCTTCTCGCATCCAACTGCCATCTCTGCACGGCCGATTTCTACAGACATCAGGGCGTCGATTCTTCTATCGAAGCAAGTCATCTTCGTATCGAATTGGCGTTGATTCGTCTGAACATTTGATGATTCATTGTTTAATTTGAAACTAAAATTATAAACATTTTTGGAAGTGAATCATTAATAGTTTCCTCATTTCAGAGTTATTTTTCTCGAACTTTGAGTTAAAAAAACAACTTCAATTTTCGAATTTTTTCGAGAATGATACATAATTTTCTTCAAATTTTAATATACTTCAAAAGGATAAAAAAAAACCAACCTGAGTCGGAACTTCGGGTGTCAAGTCGGCAGTCATCCACATGTTCTCCATCACTTCCTCATCCGCGTTGAACATCACTTCCAGGTCTTTCTTCTCCACTGTCTTTGTTATCGTCTTCTTGTGCCTGAAAATTTCGATTTTTTTTTCTTCTAGAAATTAGATAATTCGGCAATTCGTAAATGACGAGATGAAGTGCTCTATAGTTTACGTAAAGGAATGAGAGTTGAGCGAGATAGTATGAGAAACGGTAGATCTCCCTCATCTAGTTATTTGCTAAAAAAAGGGTCTCCTCGTCTCGTCAGAAACGAGTTGCCGCTAATTTCAACCTTCTGAGTCGAAGCAAATACTCTTGTCTGGAGAGCATCGTCATGTCGTTTCCCCTGCCCGGGACTACGTAGCCGTTATAAGTCGCTAGTATCTGCAAAGCTAAAATAAGTTGAGCTTTCAGAAATGAATAATTTTTGAGATAGCGTAGAAAGAAGATATGCAGAAGAAACATGGGATAAAGGAAAGGTTTGAAAAAATATATTGCCCGATTCTTTTTCGATATAAAAATCATGTCTTTTCAAAATTTCAGATTTGATAGCAATTTCAAATTTGACATACAGTTCCATCAGCTCCACAGGAGATGATAGCTCCGTCCTGCGGGGAGAAGGCGAATTCCCCGCACATGACGGGGTGCGAGTTGAGCAGCTGCACAGTGCTGTACGTGTCCGTCTCCTTGCCGCGCATGTCCACGAAACAGCCTGCACCGAAGTAGCGAGAGGCGTGGGTGGCTGGTTCTCCCTGAATATACTCATTTTTCATTCAAAAATGGCAAAAATGCGATTGTTTGTTTTTCTTTACGTTTTCTGTCAATTATGATTCTCAGAAAAACAAATCTTGTCATGACAAAAATTCAAGGTTTTTCTTGTTGTAAAAGTCGTACACTAGCAAAATAGAGATAAGTGTAGAGGTTTGGTAGGTTAGGCTAATTTTTTCTAGAAATACTCTGCATATGCTGCCCACCATTTTGAGACCAAACATAGCCTATCTTTCCCTATTTCTTGTTACAGTCGTTTAGATTTGACAAGTGTACGGCTTTTATAAGAAGCTAATTCAAGATGAAATTTTCTATGTTTCACCTGAAATGCAAAGAATCCATCTAGAATGCCGACCGCAGGCCTCGTTCTGTTGTAGTACTCCTGACAAATCGCCGTTTCGTCGTGCATTCCTCCACTTTCCAGATCCAACAGGAAAATGCCTCTCTCACGAACACACACGGCGACTGTTCAATTCTCTTCATTTTTCCTTTAATTTTGTGAAAATCATACCTTTGTTATCAGTAAGCAGAGCGATATCAGTAACGGGGTATTCCTGGTGAACAGAGCAGCGGAGACGTTTCTGCGTGGGTGGGTAGGTTGCCAGGTCCCAGATCAGAATCCAGCCTGAAGATGTTAATTTTCATAGAACTCTGAAAAATGATGGATAAAGAGCGTGTGGTAGAAAGTGTTAAAAAGTGAAAATATGAACAAAAATTTCACAATTCTAAATTCTCCCACCATCAGCTGAGAGACTGGCGATGAGTTTGCCACCGTTTTCGGGCGACCAGCTGAGACTCGTCAGTGGCACTCCGAATCCGTCTTCCTCCTCTCCGCCTTCTCTCGACTGCCGACCATCCACGACATCTGCAACATCGTTCGATTCTGAAATTTTTAATTTTCCTCGAAAATCAAAAAGATAAGCGATTTGCCAATTTTAAAGGCAGTTAATGATGTTTATAATTTCAAAAGACCGAAGTTTTCATAATCCTGTTTCAAATTCATTTTTTTGCAAAATCCAACCTTCATTTCCATCTTCCATTTCATTCTCCTTTTCTTCTTCGTCTTCTTCGTCCTCGTCAAGGACTTCGAGCTTCTCTTCAACCGGAGCAATGTTCTTCAGAATCAGAGCTGGCTTCTCGTCGAAAATCTTTACATTGGCCGGTTTGGTGGGAATTGCAGCAGAGTCGGAGTCGATTCTGGAATTTTTAAGGATCCAGAAAAAAACGTGCATCATTTTATTGAATTCCATTTGTAGTTGATTTGTCGTCTAACTTCATAAATTCAACAGATGTCGAGAATTTGAATTTAAAAAAAAAAAATCAGTTGAATCGACCTGTAAATGTAGACGGAATCGTAGACAACCAGAGCCAAGTGGCCGATCAATTTGCTATCCGATTGTGCATTCTTCCGATTCAGCCATTCGCATTTGATGACGTAGTGCTCGAAATGCAGTGTGAACCAGGGGCGGAGTTGGGAGCTGCAGATAAAATTAACTCATTTCCCAGACTTCAAAAATGATCCCTTGTAGTAGTTCCCACCCTCTTTTTTTTCTTTTCCCACGCTATTTTCCAAAAAGAGGATGGAAACTAGTGGGCTTCAAAACCCCTACTTTTTGTTCTTTCCTCCATTCAACCAGAACTGCACCTGGGTTTTGCCTTGTGGAGTCGAGAAATTGGCCGTCATGAAATTCGGATTGCAGCACACGGCAATCACTTCTTCGCCTGAAAATGTCTATCATCGTTTTATCAGAAAGTTGAGATGTTCATCTTCTTTATGAAGTAATTGTGAAAGAAAATTTAATTTGGCAAGAAATCATAAAATCATCAACAAACTCAGCCTGGAAAATTCGGTGAACTTGTAATTTTTTGTTATTTCATACAAAAGTCTACATAACAAACAGAGAAGAAGATGGTCAAACTAACCACTTTCCATCAAATTCGGCGCCACTCGGATCGAGTGAATTTCCTGCTGGCAATTCCCGACGTGCGCCATTCTGCCGCTCAGCTCCAGTTTCATCGTCTCGAAAGCCTTCAATTTTCCGGCTTTCGGAGGACTTTTGTCATGCGTCTTTTCGTCGTGTTCTAGAGCGACGATTGCAGGAGAGGTGATGCTCTTCGAATGACGAGCATTTTGCTGTTCACTGAAAAATAGTTGATTAGTTGAAGAATATAGATACAATATTCCAAATAGTAAAATAAGAGAAAAGAAAGGGGTGACTTGGAGAAGAAATATTAGTATCTTTTCAAGTTGTCTCATTCTTAGCTTTTTCTTGAAATAAATAACTTAAGAATTCTTGCTCCTACCTCTCGTGCTCATTCTCGAATTTGACGGGTTGGATGTCTTTCAGCTGACCGCACAGATCTCCCTCGGTCTCTTTGGTCTGTTTGAGTGCTTCATCCACTTTCTCTCTGTAGCTGTCGTACTCCTTTTTGCCTCCGCACAGACCTGAAATTTGAATTCAATTATATTCCTCCTTTTCAAAAATACATTATTTTATTTTTAGTAAACAGTAATGACGAGGAGCTCAAAAGCACTCAAGAATTGAGAATTGTCAATAAACCGGCTAAATTTTGCATTTATATTGCTCGTCTACCTCGAATATCCCTGTATTCCATCATCGGATTCTTCCTCTTGCCCTTGATGGCGAGAGTCGTCACTCCTTTCTGAATTTTTCTTCCGAAATTTCTCTAAATTTCATTATATCTACTTTGTCCTTCTCCTGGTTGACTCTCTTGGTCTCTCTCATGACATGTCCATCTGAGGTAATGTCGAGCAGCGGCAGGCCGGGGCCCTGACAGCGCTTCAGATGCATCTCCGACTCCGAATTCAGACTTTTGTAGCCGCATTTGTAGCACGACCAGGGCTTGTGCTGCAAAGGAATTCAATTCATCCCGATCGTTTATAAACAGAATTAAAGACACAAAAGGGAAAATTGCAAGCAAATCAAAACGATTTTACAAAACCCTTTGAAGTTTGAAGGCTACAACATGACGATGTGATTTTCTATAGTAGAGGAATGACGAGATTTAAATTTAAATTCATGTCATCATGTGGCGTGAAAAATATGTCGTTGTAAAATCATTGAGATTTTCTACTTATTATTATAAAACTTTTCAAAATCAAAACTCACAGCGTCATCGATACCGCACCTGTCGATGTGGTAGAGCGCCCCGTAGCGATGTCCCAACTCCCTGCTGCAGCTGAGACATTTGATTTTCGGCTGCAGTTTGAGTGCCTTCGAAATGTACGCGTTCTTGATCTGCTGGTCCAGCACGCGGAATTCATCCGCTTTCCCCTACAACATCTCATTTGTTCCCAGCAATTGTCAAATTGTGTACTTTTGAATTTGGCTATGCGAGAATTTGAAAAGAGCTAATTCAAATGATAATGAGAATTCTGTCAATCTTCCCCTCCAAACAAGAATTGACAAAACTGGTTCTTTTTGCCAGTGAAAATTCAAGAATGCATTTTCTAACCATCCCAAATTCTCGATCAACTCACCATGAACTGGAAATAGCTGACAATTTTGACATTGTTTCTGGAGAGCAGCACTGGCGACTCTTTCCTTGGTCGGCCTCTTTTGCCCATTCTTCTCCTCTTTTGAAGTTAGCGTTGAGTTGAACTCTGAAAATCAGGGGACGTTAGAGATGGCTTCCTGTAAAATTCGGCAACTGAGAAATAACGGGATAACGAGAGGACGTAAACTATCTTTTCCCACACTATTTCTCTCTACCTTCCTTCCCTCGCCTAACCCTAGCTACAGTGAACGTCCTCACGTTACCCCGTCATCTCAACATTGCCGTAAAATTTACCAGTTCACTATGACCGCCGCTTGTAAAAGTTACCAGAATTTATGGTAGGGAAAAGAGGAAAAATGGTGAATTTTAGTAATGGCGGTGGTGGAAGTTAACTGGCGAATTATAGGGGCCGTTAAGTTAGTGAAAATTAATGAATTGGTGAGGTAGTTGAACGAAGTGTGACCAACATTCTGTTATCAGCTAGTCAAAGACTCGAAATCCGATATAAAAACTTTGTTTCAAATCAAAATATCCTGTTTAGTCTCAACTTTGCAGCATTCGATGCCTAAAATTGAAATTTCACGAACTTCAATTGCAGACTTCAAATGAAACGAAGTAAAAACTCCACAAACAAAACAATTGAAAACTTGCGAAGTTGACAAATTGCGAGTAGTTTACCAAGTTTAAAAGTCAAAAATACGAAATTCTAGAATAGATACATACTTCAGAATGTTCAAATTTACAAGAAGAATGAAGGCAAGAGGCTATGATATTCCATTCCAAAAATAAAGATGTCTAGTATTCGAAAAGGTTAGGAATAAATATGAAACGATGATATGAGCAATTATGCACTACCGTTTGACATTATTTCACAAATATGGTCATTATGTTAGAGGTTAGGCGATTGATCAATGATAAATGATGAACGAATGACTTGCGAATCCAAGTTTCTGAAAACTGCTCCATTTCAGAAATCGCGGAAAAGCTCCCTTCAAAGTTAGCAATAGTGCAGATTTTCAGAACTTTAGATTTGTAAATCCTTAGATTAAATAGAGTTTTGTTGAAGTTGAATATTCGTTCAGAAGATTGAATCTTCGATTTTCAGGAAAAGTATTCCGAACCCAATTCAACTTTAGACCTGCGTATTCTTTCCAAGAGTGGATATGATACTTGTCGCAAAAACGTATATGGAATTCGCTGAAGTGAATTAAAATTATAGGAAGACAAAGTGATGAAATAGTATAAACGAAAGGAACATTTCGGTCGATGGAAATGAAGGAACAAATATATGATTGAAAAATGAACAACTATTTCGGAATGAGTGAACGGAAGCAAATATATCTACACCCAGGATACAACTTGTCTGAATTTTGAAAAAAATAGAAAAGCAACAGAAAAATACAGAATCGAAATTTCATTTCTAATCTTTTCTCAAAATACTCATTTTCCTGTTTCTTCTTTTATAATAATTGCTACATGGACATGAAAAGTGAAAAGACATGGGCTGCTATTTTATCTTTCTGGAGCTTTTCCTTTCTTCTTTTAATCCTCAATTTCAATTGCTCGCAGCGATTCCGAGTCTCGTAATGTCATCGAGCACACTTGAAGGGATGGTGTGCGTCTTGGTTGGAGTTTGTAGACTTTCTCGTTGATGGTAGAACAGATTTAGTTGTTCCTGAAAATGTGAAATTCAATTTTCTTTTTTTGCTGATATTTTTCGTCTTCCCCATATTTCTTCAACATTCATTTTTAAAATTTAAAAGAGACATTGCAACGTTTTCGAACCGCGCGGCCAACCACATGAAACGAGACAGTGGATATTTTCAAGAAACGAAAAGAAGGTGTGCTCTTTTTTCTCGCGATAAAGCATAGCATCTCGTTTCATGCGGTTCGAAAACATTGCAAGTCTGGTTCAAAATTCGACCTTTCTTACCTTATAATGGAGAATAATGTCCTGATCAGCGGGGCAGCTCTCGATGAAGGCAGCCGTCCTGTAGGCGGTGAGCACGTAGTTCCACAGATACGTGAATTTGTGTGGCAGGTCGAAGCCGAGCAGTCGCTGCCCGACGATGCGCATGTGATGGAGACGAGGCATCAGCTCGCAGTCGTACTCCGTCATGTTGTCAGACACCAGATAACGGGTTCTTCGGTCGGCCAGAAGCTCAAATTTGAAAATTCACTTTATGACAAAAACGCTCAATTTAGTGCATTTTTGCCAATTTCCTATTCATCAAATTTTGCAGAGCTGTCATTTTACACGAGAATTCATCATAATCGGACGCCATTTTCACCAATTAGTTCCAAGTTCATGCAACTCGTCAAGAAAGATGAGATTGTTTGCTCATTCTTGGGAAATTCCTTTTCTGAATAAATCCGTTTCCCAACCTGATCAATTCCATTGAGTTGTTCGACGACTCTATTGTAATGCGTTTTGATTTGTGGGGGCGCAGCTTCAATCGGGGATGGCTCCTTTTTACCCTTGTCGAATTCGGTCTTTGCGCGGAGGAAGAGTTTGAAATTCTGTGAAAAATGTCCCATTTTTTACTCGTTTAGAAAATTCTCGAACCCTGTAAAGTCCCTCGATGCATTTCTCAACGAGTTGGTCCTTTTCGAACAGAGGCACTCCGTACTGCTTGGCCAAATGAAAAATACGGCCTTCGATTTCGCGATTGTCCGTGTATGTTGCTTGTCTGAAAATTCCTCATTTTTTTATTTTTGAAAGAATTTTTTTACTTGTCTTCCTCAATCAAAATCGGTGGTTGCGCTCCCAGGAAGTTGCGTTTGAAAGCTTCAGAATTGACGTTGACTGTTTTTACCTGAATTCTCATTCTTCAATCATCATAATAAAAATGGGATAAGATACTTGAAAATCACGAGACAGAATGATTTTTACGAACTTCTTTCAAAGTTTTTTTCCCATATCCTCATTGTTTAAAATTCGGCAGTTTGTAAATAGAGAGATAACGGGATGACGAGACTTATGGTTAAGGATAGGGAAGAGGAAATGAAAGTAGAGAGAAAGAATGTAAGAAGAGATAGTTTTCGTCATTTGCAAGTTGCCTCAGAATTCGTTATTCTTATCACCCACCCACCTCAACTCTAGCGACTCCGATCTCATACAATGCGTAAAGCTCCATCCAGAACTCCTGACAGAAGATGTCAGCGCCAATTCGACGTGCATCGATGCCCGATGCCTTGACGTAGAGTTCGAGCAGAGGTTTCATGGACGACTCCGTGTGATGACCGTTATTATTGCCATTTAGAGCCGCTCCGTTCCCATTCCCATTGCCGTTCAGCGGCAGCTGATAGTCGTCTGCCATTTTATCTGGAAAATCACGAAATCAAATTTGTCGAATTTTGCATTTGTTAGAAGCGTTTTCGAGAAAAAAAAGAACGAAAGAGTGATGATATTTTAAAATTTTGACAAATAGAGATAGCCAATCGATAAAAATCGCTAGAATTTCGAAATCAAAAGAGGAAAATGCCGATTTTGGCGATCATCGAATTAGATACACGACTCCACGTTCAGAATCAGCAAAACGCGAAGGGAGCCACGTTTTTATTTTCAAAATTCGCGCGAAGCAAATGAAGCGAACCAAAGGGAGAATAGAAGGAAGAAGAGGGACAGAGAAGAGGGAGGAAAGAAGGGAAGAAAGGAAGGAAGCGGGAAGAAGACAGGAAAAGCAGAATGAATGCGGTCAAAAAGGACTGCGGTTCGACTGTTTATGAAAGGATGGACAAATCGATGAGTTTGAGATTACTTCAAGTAAAATAATCTTCTGCCAATCATTCATATTAGTTTTAGAAAAATTTCGGAAAAAATCAGAAGAAAAATTGTCTGACTTTTCAAAACAGGATGAGGGTGAGAATTGGCGAGGAATTTGTTGATTTTAAAATCGACTCATCAAAAATGAACGACTTTCTTTGATGAAGAAATAACCGGTTGTTGGTTTGGCGAAAGTTTCAAAAAACAACCCTCGTGCTCTACCATATAAATGGGTGGAATGAAATGTTGGGGAGAATCGGGAATATGATCGACTATGAAATCTGAAAACCGCACGAGTATAATGATATTCAATCAAATGATGAAAAAGAGAGGGGGAATAATAATCCACAGGAAAATGAAAAGTGAAAGTGTTGAAGAGAGACGAGAGGGGGAATGGCTTGGCAAAACGATACGGCAGATACAGAAACAGAGGCAAACAGGGAAATTATAATTGCTAAAGGCCAGATTAAGGTTGAGTAAAAACTGATCTTTCAGAATGTTGCACCATATTTGGAGATTTTGAAAGCCTAACAAAAAATACCATATTCCATATCCGATTCAGTTATGGAATAGAAGATCATGTTGAAAATTCGCAAAGTCCGAGGCCAAGATTAAGGGTAAAGTTAAGAGAAGTGATAAGAAATCAAAGAAAGTGATTGGAGACATTACGGAATTCCAATCTATTCAAATCGCCTGAAAAATACGACTCATGCACATTTTGAGCGTAGTCTGAAAACGACGCCAAATTCTTCAAATCGTCGGTGTGGAAGCGTCGATTTGAAGTGCTTAGGTTGGAGTGAAATGGTGAAATTCGAGCTTCAAACCGAGAAAGGAGCAAAATGGGGGAAAGAAGAAAAGAGTCGCGCGGCTGAGTAAAGCAAAGAGGAAAAGGAATGGAGGGGAAGGGAAAACAGTCGGACTCACAGCTCACAGCCCGATACGGTCAAAATCCGACTACGCTGCATTTAAACGTGACAGTGATAGAGCTCATAAAATCGAGAGAGTAGAAAGATATCAGAGAAATTTATGGTTAACAGCAGGGTTCTTGGGAAAAAATGAAAGTTTAGATTAAAACTCAACACTTCCTGAACAGCGTCAAGCCTTGAAAGTCACAAGAAAATGTCGATATAAGGCAAATTCCCGATCATAAAACTGAAGTGGGCCCTGATATCGATAACTGTGTTCAGTTGATGAAGAGAAGGGGCTATACTCTTGGCGAAAGACGCGTTTCTGCGTCTTTGTTCTCTCTCTCAGACTCTCGCTAACTCTCTTTCCGTTCGACCTTCACATATTAGATAAAAACCTTCAAGCAGAATGAAGAGTGGGAGAGGTGGGGTAGAGGGAAGGGGAAAGGAATGAATGGTCTGTCTTTCCAACAAAAAGATGCATCACGCTAAGTCATCCAAGTCAATGCCCGATTCCTATGCTAAATTCCTGCCCGCTTTCTTTCTGCCTTCCTGGCTGGTATCTTTGTGGCTTACTCTCTTAGGCAAGGCACTTTTTGCATTCCTCCCTCTACAAAAGAGGCAATCGAACGAAGCAATGACTGTGCAGACCCAATGCTGAATTGAATAAGTTTGTCAGGAAGAGGAGAGAGAGCGCGCGAGCGTTCGAAACGAGGAGAGGCGAGAGAAGTCAGATTGAACCGCAAATTGTATACGATTGTTAGGGGTTACAACTGGCTGACAATCTAGTCAATTTCTGATCAAACCAACTATAGTGATGAACATCTGCAGTTAGGGGGGAGGATTCAGGCTTCCTCCTCTTTGTTCGTTTCCGCTACGAACAAATTCATAATGACAAAGATCAATAAGGACTCTAAAGACAAACGGTCAACATTTTGACGAAGTGAATTGTGACTGAATGCAGACTGCGAGACTGATTGAATTGCTAAACGGGCTGAGAGCCGAGTGATGCACAATTGAAATATGCAGAGCGTACTTTTTTCAAAGGCTGGAAGAGGTAGCAGAGAAAAATGAAGGTCTATATCAAATTATTCGCAGTCATTGATAAATTCGGAATGTACGAGAAGAACATAGTCGAGCTAGAGAATCTGAATAACGCAAATGCAGGAACAATGCATAATTGAGTTATCATTGTCATTCTCGTCAAAATATTTTCTTTACACATTTTAAAAACTGCCAAAATGACAATGCACAACTCACACTCTCGATATTTGCAACTTTAGAGATTTCGCTAGGCTAAAAGAGGCGATCGACCTAATTTCCCAATTCTCACACGAATATTAATTTTACAACAGTGCCATAAACTATCAACCAATCTCAATAAAAAGAGAAGGTGAAAATGGCCAATCTCTCGGTTTCGATAAAGGTATAGGCGTAGTTTGAGAGGGGTGTGATTCACCTAATTCAAGCACGAGGAAGAGAATTTGGTAGAACCAGATAAACCTCTTAATATTCAATAATAAAGAGGAGGAATGGGCAAAGTAATCATCGCCCATCACATAGCGGTGTGATTCATTAAAAATTTTCCGCTGATAGGCGCCGGACAAATTTGTTTATTTAGTTTTTGCTGAACAAATTTGCGGGGCGTGAAGCAATAAACGGCTGGTGAATCTGCACGTTCTGCACGCACGCCTATACGAAATGTGAAAATGGGCGATTGATGAATCGATGAAAACCATGAATGGAATGAATCTGATAGATTACAATGTAAAGGGAGATAAAAGCGTACTCCTATAAAAGTCATACGTCACCTTTGTGTGAAGAATAGTTCATCAACGTATTCCTCTACGTAACATCGTCAAGAGAAATGAATATCCCATGTAAGAAATTCAAGGTAAAAATAAAAACTAGAAAATCAGAAGATTTTTGTATCGAAATTTAGCTAAGTTCTCTATCAGGATGACTCTCCTCTCACACAATCGACCGGAAAACCATACAAATCACAAATGTTCTAGCCTGGACTAAAACGAAACATACATATCGAAATACACATCCACGTAGGGCAATCCGTCGTCCAATTTCTCTCATCTTTTTCTCTGCAGCACATTCCTGTTCTCTCCTCCTTTCTCTTTCCAAATCTCCCTTTCCTATCCGTTTCCTGCCTGTATCCCTATCCATCCATCCATCCATCCATCCATGCATCCCTATCCCTTTCACTAATTCCTCTGTATGTCTAACATATTGCGCGATGAAACGATTATGAAAAAGGTGACGGGGTAGAGTAAGGAAGAAGAGAGTGAGCAAGTGGTTGGGAGGAAACAAGAATAATCCGTTCGCAACTACAGGGGGAATTGGGTGATTGCCAGCCTACATTTCCTTCCTGTCTCTGCGCCTTTTTTCTTACTTTTCTCTACTATTTTCTCCTCTTTGCATCTTTTTTCTCTGACTTTCACCGACTCTCCCCTTGAATGTGTTGCACTTGAAATGTTTGTTGGCGTTCAAGTGGGAGTAGCCTAATTACTCATTATGCAAGGTGGTGAACTGCGCAACTGCGTTACACCGACAAAGGCCGAAAAACAGCCTCCGAGGCAGAGGCAACAGCAACAAGCAAATGACGTGCTTAAGGCCATTTTCCCCTGTCCCTGTGTCCCTCCTAACTATGCGTATAAATGCATCTTAGACCATACTTGTTGTTTTGAGTTGTCCAATAAGTTCTTGAAACGAAAAAAAAAACCTGGTTTTTGTTCCAGTGCTATTTTTGGTCAGAGAAAGGGGAGACATCAAACAGGTCAACTTTTTTTTTATATATAATTTCAAAACTTATTGGCAAACCACAATTGCAAAATCACAGAAATTTCTGTCAACGTCATCTCTAAAAGTCAGTGTCAAATACAAGAAGTCAATGATAAGTCTCGTATAGGATCAGGCAAACAGGAGGGCAAAAAAGGGCAGGAAGATGTGTGAGAATGGAGAGGCGCTAAAATAGCCGTGCAGTGCGATCGGGCAGTCGGACAGACAGACAACGCACTACGGGCCTGCGCCCGGACTGCTGATGCAGAAGCAGCAGCAAACCGCTGTGCGAAGAAATGCAGGAAAACGACCGATAGAATCGATCTCTCTCTCTCGCTTCAAAAGCAAATACGTCGATAGATGGACAAAAACCGAGAGAAGCGGAGAAAAAGAAGCGAGAAAGGGCCAAAACCGGAGATGCAAAGGAAGAAGGGGAAAGGAAGGAGGAAAGATTAGGACAAAAAAGGCAAGAAGAGGAGATTGAAGGGATATGAAACTGCCCTTCCACTCAAATGTGAGAGAAAGTGATTTTTGGGAATTCGCAAAATCTGATGGCGTACCGATTTGTCAGTGAAGCTGTGGTTGGGCCATGTACGTCGTCAGACCCTTCAGGTTCCTTATCGTCGTGGAACTTCTTGAATCGTCCGATCACCGACTGAAAGGACTACTCTGAAAAAAGTTCGCCTTGGTAAATTCTCAAAATCTGAAAACCAAAATATCCTATGGTTTTAAGCCATTCTTCACCTTCAAATCCGGAGGCTGTGAAAATTCGACCCTTTTCAAATTTATTATCAAAAAACTCAACGAGACGATAAAAATGAAAGTTATACTGAGATAAACGAGTGGGAAATATGGAAAATAACCAAAATACTCCCTAAACACGAAAAACGATAAAAATGAATGGAGATCAGTTAAAACAAATTTCTGCAGAAGAGAAAAATGAAAAAAAAAAAAAAAAGTTTAAAAACGATATTTTCGTGGAAAACTGATTGTGTCACCGACAATTGAAAGAATTGAATTTCGAAAAATAAAGATAAAATGGCGATACAGAGCAACAGGACTACGCTGAACAACTGAAGATGGGATGTAGAAAAATGAAATGATACAGAAGGAAGGAATAAGAGAAGAAATATGAGCCATATTAGAGAGTGGAATTAGAAGAATTCATGGATTTTTGTAAAATTAATTTTTTCCAGAAAAATAATATAAGAAAATAAAAATTGGTTATTTTCCGGAAAAAAAATTCGAATTCATTCCACTCAAGTGTGTTCCATTCTGATCAGCTCGTGAAAATATCTATTCAAATTTTAAATTTCTAGAATAAATATATCTTCACTTGAGCTCCTCTACTCATTTTGGAACTGAAGAATCGAGAAGAATTTTGAAGACAGATTTTAACCGAAAATGGATTGTTTGGTAGTTTCGAATTGGGGGACAAAAGAAGAGAATGGTAGAAAGATTGTTGGGAAATTGCTGACTCGTGCCCAAACATGGAATTGGAATGAAGTGGGGTGCGCATCAGCCAACTAGTCTGCAGAGGACGATCCATTGACCTGGGTGCGCAGCATCGTGAAGATCTTCTCTTTGATCCAGTCCTTATTATGTGGGATGTACTGCGTCGTTTCCTGCAAAGCGAATCATTTTATCATCACTGTCAGCAAAAATGATCACAAAATTAAACAAAAATTATGCAAGTTAGTGACAAATGCAACTTTAGTTTTTTTAAATTTTTTCTTCCGAAATAATTTGTAACTGAAATTTTGCCAAAAATGACGTTGACAAATTTGTGAAATATCAAAAATCGCTGCAAAATTTCTCCTTCACATTCCATTCATCCATCATTTTAGCCTAGTTTTCAGCAGTTCATTTTCCAGATTCTTATCTTCCAAAAACAGCAAAGAAAGATGAATATGTTTACGTTATTGAAGGAATTCCAAAATAGAGAAATATGAGAATTATAAAACAACAGCTTAACTAGTTTTGTGAAGAAATTCTATTTTTTCCAACCCTGTACAATACTATTTCGTATGCCTTGTAGTTTACAAAATTTTTAAGATAGAAAAGCATGAACCTTGTTGAACACGAGGCAACTCAAATCGGCAAGTTTATCGATGAACTCGAACAGCGTGGTCACGTCGTACGTGATCGACGCCGAGTTCGCATTCTGCTTTTTCAGGAACTCCTCGAAAATCTTGCAGATTCCCTGAAAATCAATATATCAAATAAAACTGAGTTCGTTCTTGACAGTCAGAAATCATCAAATCGCATTTTCTGGAAAGATGAGAGATTCATGTCTCGTATCATTTTTTGCGTTTTTAATACCATTTTTAATGTTTTGTGGACCAACTGACCTCCAAACAGTCGGACTCTTCTTCGTAGTCAGTCCATGTCCTGGAATCAGCTCGGGAAGTCGGCTGAATTAGAAGGATCGTGTGTGGCATCGTTTCCTCAAATGTATGTTCAACCGCTTGAAAGATCTGCAAAAATCGAAATCCTTAAAAATTCCAAGTTCTGACAGGAAAAAGTATGACACAAGGGTTAAAGCCTTTCAATTATAGCAACGTTGAAAAAATTCGTAATTTTAACTTTATTTTATGATATTTCGACGAGTTTAGACATTCATCTGAACTCGTCAAACCAAATTGCACATTTTGATTTCGAAATTTGGCGTTTGATTTCGGATTACTTGAAACGTAACCGCTTTCGGAAAAGAATTTGAAAAATTAGATAAAATAGAATACAAATTAAATACATTATCATCGAAATTCAAATATTATGGACTGTGAGGAGGTAGATATTGCACACTTTTCGCACCTCTCCCCTCCTAGGCTCAACCCCCTCGAAATAGCATGCGCCTTGAAGAGGTGGAAGAGATGGCAAAGAAAATAAGAAGGAAATAGCGAGGGAGAAGAAAGACGAGGCGCGTGCAAAATTTACAAAAAGTACAATATCTACTTCCTCACAATCCATAATAATAATAATAATATATACAGCGTCATGAGGGAATAAGTGAATTAAAAATGATAAATTTGATCAAATCAGGAATTTTGAGATTTAGAATTTCAGAGGAAGTTGGAATAATTCAATAGGAATGAGCTAAAATTAAAACCCCACAACACACTACTAGAAGAAATAGAATGTCACTTGAATGAACCGGTATGGAATTAGAGAATAAGATGTTGAAAAGTTCATCCAGTTTGAAAAGTAGAATACGAAATAAAATTGCATGAACCTTTCAAAATCATTTGAGAAAATGGAAAACAAAAAATAATGATAACTTGCAATATATGCACTTTTGAATCAATTTTACAAGTGTCCGTGCATTTTACGGTCTATTGTAGTTTTCACCATGAGTTTACCATTGAAAATAAAGGCACAGAATATTACAATGTCCTAAAAATGATAATAGAACAGATACAGATCATCACAGAGCTAGAGCCTTTTCTTCGGTCGAACTTCGCTTTTCTCCTTCAGGGCATCCAAAGCAGGACTCATCAAAATTGAATGATTCCTGAAATTTTTAGATATTTTTAAAACAATGACGAATTTTCAAAGCTACAGCCAAAACCAATATTTCACAATTTTAAAATGGAACTTCGTTAATTAAGCTTTGCTTCTATCACCAACCCCGCTTATATTTTCATCGGATGGCGAATCTGTTCCAGTTAAAGTCGAAACACAAGCAATATACAGTAAATGGCGCTTGGTCTGTCTCCATTTCGCTCCGCTCACGCGTGTTTCTTGTTACCGTTTATTACCCGTTTTCGATTTTAGCTTTGGAGCAGATTCGCCATCCGGTGAAAATACAAGCGAGATTAATGATACACAGTTGTTGTGTGTTAATAATCGCTGATCGAATAAACATTGAAATGGTAGGGGGTTTTAAAAATAAGTGGAGCTTTATCAAGTCTGCAGAATTTATAGACGAATTCTTAAGGAATGATGTTTCATTAAGAGAAGACATAGGATGGAATAAAATAATCGAGATAAATATGCCATATTAGACCTTGAAAAATTTGCAAAATTTCATTTTTCTTAAAAAGAAAAAGTTATAGATGAAATTCATTAGTTGCCTTCTACTACTGTTAGCGCACACATATTGCACATGTAATTACCGTGTTTTCTCTCGGAATAACCTAATTATTTTGCGGCTCGGTTTGATCTACAAAAAGTAATCCAGTCGAAGGTTTTTTCGAATTCAAAGAGAATGACTTACGTGCTCCTTGGTTGGTCTCGAAATGAGCTAGTGCTTCTTAACGACGAGTTGATCAAGCCTCGACCTGAGGTGGATGTGATAGCGGCGACGGGAGAGGAAGAGGGCATGGGGCTGGTCGGATGATTACCGTCCACAGTGCAGGCCATCCTGCCCTGGGCCTCCAAAAACGCTGCCCATTTATCCCTCAGATCTTGTTCTTGCGTCTGGAAAATTTGGAGTTTTGTTATTTGATGAGAAAACATTGAACTTTTGCATATTTCGTGTTGGTGTCAGATTATCAGATGTTTGATAAGGTGTAATTTCGGAAGAAATGAATAGAGATCAATGAACATAATCTATTGTTCTCCAATCATATTTTTCCTCGTTCAGACATAGCCTTCGAAAGGTCATTATCACTTTGCAAATGAACTACTATGGTTTAGTAGCTTGTAAAGAATTGTCTGCAATTTGGAAAACTCATGGCAAAATAATACATGACAGGGGACAATAGTATATTCCTGTAAGAGAATGGTATGCTCACGTTTTGTCTATTTCACATATATCATATGTTGTGACTTCATGTGATTTCCAAATTCACAAAAATATCCCACACTCACCCTAAATTGTTCCTCCTCTTTCCTCAACTGCGCCCTGTCTTCATCGAGCAGTCGCTGCTCGGTTTTCAGCTGTTCGTCCTTGTCCCTGAGCAGTTGCTCCTTCTTTCTCAGTTGTTCCATCGAATCTGACGGGGCAGCCACATTCTGCGGGGCGCGAGTTCTCTCAATCAATGCAGAGCGAGTTTTGACTCTGCAAAATTGCAAAAATCAGCATAAAACCCAAATTTCAGAAACTTACAGAGCATTTTCGTCTCGTAGTCTATTGTTTTCCAGACGCAATTTGACAACTTCCCTCACAAGACGTTCAGTTGCATGACGGGATTCTTCACTGTTCGCATACTAAAAACCGATATTTGAAAAAAATGAAAAAAGTCGAAGATTGCAATAAATTAAGCAAAATGAAAATTGAATATCCTAGATTTTTTAATATAAAAAATGTTCGTACCGGGAAATGATATCTTTCTCCTCCATGGCTGCTGCCTTCGCCCGCATCATCCTTCAACGGAACAGGCAGTCCAGAGTGCGTTCTCGGCACAGTCGTGTGCCTCCTCAAACTCCTGTCGCTACCTCTGCTCGACTGTTCGGACGTTGTGCCGTGGAATGTCTGAATGCGACGAGGGCGACGGAGACCGCTCTCCCCAGAACCCGCACCCGACTCGTCCGAATCTTGGGAATCGCTCTGCAAATCGAGATTTTAGAAGAAAAGACGAGACATTTTAGGCAAATTTTTCAAGGTGAATATTTAGATGAAAGTCACTTTTAAAAAGCGAAATTTTTCACGGAAGAAATAAATTCCAATTTCTTACTGGATCAATAGCACAATCAACCTTGTCGTTGAAGAACGTCCACAAATCAGCATCACGAGAAGCAGAAATGCGCTCGACCACTAAAAATCGATTTTATTTGTATTATTTTTGAAAACCAATAACTTCACGCTCACATTTATTCAATGGAGTTGTCCTTGCCAACCGTAATTCTCTGAATTTCTGTCTGACCACTTGCTTGACGCGATCCTGTAAGAATATTGATTCATCTCTAGATGAAACACATAGATTCATTGTTCTCGAGCTCAAATCGTGAAAGGAAACAAAATGACAGCAAGTTCAATCTTTTTTAAATAAATTTTCGAAGGAAACTATAACAAACCGAAATATCAGCTCTCGTGGTGAAAGGCAGAGTGGCTATATGAGTTCTGATAGAATCAAAGAAGAGAAATCTGGATTCGAGGTAGTTGCTCAGCGCAGCTTCCTGGGATTCTCGTTCTCCTGAAATTCAGCAGCTCACGATCTCTTATGTTAAGTTCCCCTACTGAATAGTCTCTCCAAATCAGCCAACCACTTGTCTTCTGCCGCTTTTTGTTCCTGCGCGACTCGGTCTTCTGCTTCGTTCTTGGTTGATGCAGTCAGGCGAACTGAAAACTCAATTTATTCTTTAGAAAATGCTCAATTTTGACAGTCTAAAAATGAGACATGGGAATGGGTGGAGCAAATTTTCCTAGACTGCCAAATATGGTTTCACATGCTGTTAGTAGGTGTTAAAAATTACCAGGTCTCCCACCTTCCTTCCTCGAGTTACTGATCGCCAGCTCGATCGCCTCAGTCCACAAGCCCTTGTCTTGTTTGCTCTTGAATTCGACCTCTAGAAGCTTCGGTTTTCCAGAGACGAGAAGGAAAATGCTGTGTGCACGCTCGGGATAACGCACAATCAGAGAGTAGATCGGGAAGACGGATTGGTCCTGAAAACACGATGTTTTTCTCACAAAACTCTAGAAAATTGAAAACGTCGTAACGACGCAACATGAGAAAATAGTGTGTAGAATGGTGGCCCCTCCTATAGTAGTTCACTGGTTATTTTTCTTTTCCCTACACTCCTTAACCCTAAGATCCGGTGAATTTTAGTAATAGTGGTGGTGATAAGCTGGTGAATTATAGAAGGAGTCTAGAATGATCGAGTGTTCCTCTACCCCCTCTCCTAATTCTACAAAATTGCTCGTATGTTACGACATTTCAAAATGGTCTCGCCTTCATTTTAAATCTAACCTGCAGGAAATGGTACTTGTTGTTCCTCCTGTACAGACACAGCAGAATGTCGTCGAACAGAATCATGATAACTGAAGTGAATTCTCGAATTCTACAAGAAAATTATAACCTACTTGGAATCTTGTTGTCTCCGGGCTGTTTCAGATAGACGTCGCCTATGCATCTCAGTTCTCGGGAATCAGGACCCGTGTTCACGCCCAAATTGAGGTCTTCTGCCTGAAACTCGGGTGAATGAATTTTGGGAAAAAGCATGCCAATGATCCTCCACTTCATATTTTACGCAAAATTTGAACGCTACAAATGAAGAAAAGGTAATAAAAGAAGAAATGGAGATTAAAGTGATAAAGTTTTGAAAGACATGCAACCTTCCTACCGTGAATTCATGAGGAATAACATGGTTGGCTTTCTGAGCGTCCTGAATATAGATGATGGTCTTGGACGAGGAATCGACGTTCTGGAGAATCGCGTCCAGTCTCCGCAGCATTTGCGACATCAGCAGACTGTGGTTGATGAGTTGCGCGAAGCCTTTTGTCGCCTCAAAATGAGTCATTTTGTTTCAATAGGGGAAAAACAACATTTTTTAAAGTTTGGCCAATTTAGTGATAAATTATTATTGGGAAATCAAAAAATGGATGAACATAAAAGTGTCGATATAAAACTTTGATCAATTCTAAAAATATATATAGGAAAAAACGAACCTTAATAGCCTTTTCAGTCTGCTCTTTTTCGGGAGCGAACTCCTTTTCGTTTTTCAAAATATTTTCCAAGATTATAGAATACTTGGTTGGCCTTCCGATAATCTTTGCCAGAAGCGGCTTAAACTCGAATTTCTTGTAGATGGGCTCCTCGTTGCAGTGCTGAAAGTGGCAAGTGATAAGATTGAAATAACAAGTTCAGGCTGCGAGTAATTTTGTCTCAAAGTGAGTGACAGAAGACATGGCGTAAGGCAAAGAAGGAAAACGAATAGCGTTTGAGACACAAGTACTCATAGCCAAAAATGAATTTCCAAAAACCTGAATAAATTCGTAGAATTTCGAATTCTTCAGTATCAATTGATTGAAGAACGTCTCTGCCTGCTCCTTGGCTAGCCCGAATTGAGTGTAGGCATTGATGCAGGGCTTGCGATCAATCGCTTCTGACAACTGAAAATTTAGAAATTAGCAAGGATTTAAACAGCAACTCGAAATGAAAAATAAATAGGACGTATTGAGCATTTTATGATCTTCACTCAGTTTCTGGGCAATTTCACTATGCATATACTACTAGATGGAGCTTACAAGTGAGTGGAAATCATAGGAAGCAGAACACGTGAATCATTTCACACAATAGCCAAAGATAGAAATTCTTTGAAGGCAGGTATTTTCATTTACATATAAAATTATTGCCAACCTCTTCGGCAATGATGTCTGAGATAGTGTCGACATGCTGTTTCTCCTCGAGTCTGTCCAGAAGTCTTTCAAGCAGTCGGAGATGAAAAGTGAGCAGAGTGTCGAGAACTCCGGGAATCAGTCTGTCCACTTCCTTCATTGACAGGATTCGCTCCCGCATCAGTCTGTCTCGGTAGCCCTGAAATTTAATCCATGTCAATTTATCAGTCTCCATATCATGAATCATAAAGCCAAGTTCCATAAATATTGCTGAATCTGAGGAAAAACAACTTTTCTCCTATTTAGTTTACTGCACATAGTTCATAAGCGCATTTCTCGCAAGGCGTGCTTTAACAAATGAACGTTTATACCTAATTTGATCGATATAATATTTGAGGTCTGAAAGACTTACATATTGGAGGAAGATGAGATTGGCGCAGTGCTGCTTCTCGATGTGGACGAGTTCGTAGATAGAGTCTTGCTTCTTGACGTACTTCGAGGACAACTTGCTCAGTTCATCTCTGTGTCTCTCGTGCCACGTGTCTGCCTGCTTTTCGCCCAAACCGAACAGGTCGAACCTGTTCCACTGCTCATGTGTCCTGAAAACCAACCAGATAGATCATTTTGGGTTTTCTAATAAGATCATACAAGTTTACAACATGCACTCAGAAATTTCACGAAATTTAAATGAAACTATCTCGGATAAATGAAAAAATATATTCACTGGAAACATTGTAAAGCGAATTTCATGAACTTTCAAGAAATAAATGCATTATTTTGACTTACAAAAATTGCAAATGTCTGCCCGGTGAACTCGTATCAGAAGTATCGAATTCCAATGGCACGTCAGTCTCGCCGATTCTCCTTATATGGTCTGGCAAGCCTAAAAAATAAAATTTACCCAAGAAATTTCAAAATTCATGTAAGAACAAGTATTTTTTCTTCATTTTACTGACTCGCAGTGATACTGTCCCTACGCAGAGAGTTGCTGCTGGTCATTGGATCTACGCAGCAAATGGTGAATGAGAACTTTGGAATTGTCGCGACTGCAGACGAGGGGTGGTTCTTTTCATTCGAAAACCGTCGTTTATGCCATTGTTTGATGTACGTGAAGATATCTGCCAGAGAGGCTCTTCTGCCTCGTCTTTTCAGCGAGTGTTCCGGTGATCCTTTGGGCGAAGGAGGTGTTGATGATGGGGCCGAGTTTGAGTCGTTCGAAGAACTCGGTACGCAAAGAGCATTCCTCTGGGGTGGATTAGTAGTGGAGATTGATCGGACTCTCGAAGGACTCGGGGATCTTGGAAGAGGAGGAGTCAAAAGTGGAGACGGTAAATTTGCCAGGAAGTACGGAGACACGAAGCATTCGTCCTTGTCTTCCGCCCAGATCAGCCTTTTTCGAGTCTGACAAGTTGCCGTGCTGCAATCCAATTTATCCAGCGCGCATTTGCTCCAGTCATCATCCAGAATTTGCGTCAGCATCAGCCCATATCTCGCAACCAACTGCACATTATCCGGTTTCCTTTTCTCCTTTTTGATCCTGGCGATTTCCGTTTCGGAAAAGGATCTGTCTATCTTCTTGTGATCATCCACTTTCAGCCAATCCATGTCTTCCTTGCATTTCTCTATGATTGCAGTATTTTTATCGACTCTATCAGGTGCTGTATTTGATGGTCTAGGTGCCAGAGAAGTCGATCTCCTATGCTTCTGCCGCCTAGGTCTGTGCTCGAGCGGGACTGTCGGAGCGGGTTTCTTCTTCATCTTGCCGAACTTGGGCAGTTTGAGGGGGCTCGAGTGGAAGGGCGAAATGGAAAGCAGAGAGGACCTCGTGCTTGCAGGTGTAGAATTGAGATGAGCAGAATTATCGGAAGGATCTGGGAGGGAAGGAGGCAGAGAGCGTCTGCGCTGGTGCTCGATTGTAGTAGGGACTGTCAACATTTTTTCAGAAGGATGACGATACAGTTCGCGAAACGTCGGCAAATTCAGGGGAATAATTGTATCGGACCAAAAAGAAACGCAAAATGACAAAGTTTTCGATTTGATTGAAAATGTCGCGAATCTAGAGTCTCACGTAAATGAATTTCAACGAAAATTGAATGTTGTGTGGGCTTTGTTATTTCCCAATAGAAAAGGGACGAGAGCTCATGAATTGAGGCCATTTTCCGTGTCCCCGTTTTGCCTTTTCCTTTCCAATCAATTCTATGAACTTCTTCTAGCTTCATATTCGCGTTGAAAAGAATTCCAACCCTTCACTTGACGAGCAGCAGACAGAATGGGAATGCGCGCTCATGACTCAATCAATTTGCCCCGAAAAAAGGCTCTCGGAGGAGAAATTAACAAACCAGGGCAATTTTTGTGAGAATTTTCGAACGATCGCATTCCGAATGGGAATTTTCGAGCAGCGAAAAATAATTATCAGCCTCATGCTCAGCTACAAAAACAGCAGCAGCAATTTATCGAAAGGAATTCTCATTCAGCCATTCACCACTTCCCTCTGTGCGATAAGGAGAATTTTGAAGAGGAGCGCGAATTTTTCATATTCAAACCACTTGTTCTTTCAATTCTTAGAGTTTTATGAGAAAAATGGATTGAGCTTACCGTCAAATGATCGCTTCGACATGGAAGCCATGGAATCGGAAGAAGCTGTGCTGCGTCTCTGAAAATGCGACAATTAATCGATAAAAAATTGTCTATTTTTGAAAAGAGCAATTTTCGCTGTTCAAAATGTCCTCGAAATTTTAGGCTCCTAGAAAAAGACACCACTTTTTTTCTTTTCGTCTCTTGCTTTCTCATACTATTTCTTAGAAAGGGTGGTGTCTTTTTCTAACTGGTGTCCCGGTGTCCTGGTGTCTTTTTCTATGAGCCAAATTTTAAGATCCTGGAAACTTCAACTTTTTCATCTTCTTACTACTGGATTTGAAAATATCGAAGGTGAGAAGTACTAGATGTAAAGTTTCGCAGCATTTAAAAATGAAGAATAGAAATTGAATTACACTAGCGTTCCCAAAAATATTGAATTTTTTGAGCTTCTCTGCTCCCTCTTTTCTAAAATATCGCTTATCGCCCAGGAAAGGGCAAAAATTTAACTCGCTATCCATTAACCATACTGATATGAAGGGAGACACGCATTATTGCGTTATGAGTTTGGTCAGTAGAAACGAACAAGCATTCGAAACGGAGAGATTTAGAGAGGCTAAAAAAAAGTAAACGTTTCTGAGAAGGTTTCTATGAAAGAAAGGCATTCTTTAATGTCTTTTTCTAAAAGTTTAAAAGTTAACGAATAAATGGACTCACCAATTGACCGGGCCCATTTCCCAACGCCCTCGACTCGAGATTCGTGATGACATTCGGCAGATCCAGCGCAGGTCGAGATTTACTGCGTACTTTGAACAGACCCGAAAACGAGAACGTGTCAGAACCAGTCTTCTCCTTCTTCTCATTCCGACGATTGCTGGGTCTGAAAATTAACAATTTTATCAACGATATTAAAAAAGCTTTTATTTTTATCAAGCTTTGGCCTGTTAATTTCAGAATCTAATATGTTCTAAAAGCAGGATTTTTGGGTTTAAGAAATGCAGAGTAGAATGACTGTAAGCAGAGAGGAATTGTCATATGGATTTTCGTGCAGTAAATTTATGGAAGCTTAGAAGGAATTGGGGCTGCACAATTTCTGTCAGTAAACGTGTGTAAGCCTGTCAAAGCAGATTCAACCTCTTCATGGTCTGCGAAGTGAGCGGTCCATTATAAGAGAGTTTCCTAATCTTCCTTGTCGGCGTAGACGCCCTTCTCTGAACGGCACTTTTCGTGCCGAATATATCCGAATTGGAGGACGAACGAGTGTCCTCAGAATATGACGATGTCATTGTCGTCGTGGAGTCGCATGAATGTGTTGATGACGTTGAAGGACGGGAAATTAGCCGCAAAGATCGACGCATAAATGAAGGCATAGAGAAAATGGACGGTGTGCTAGAACTATAGAAGAATTTTCTAATGAATCGTGGAATATACGGAAAAATCTCGAGTCAAATATGTATTTTCAATTTTTAAAATCAGAATGGTCTTCTGAATTATCTAGGATACAGATCTCCGAAATTCAGCTTTTTTCCTTTCAGAAATTGAATTTTCGAAAAATTCTAAGGAAGATAGTCAATCTTCAGCTCAATGAAGTACAATTGGAATTAGAAAATGAGAAGAAAAGAAGAGAATTGGCGTTGCTGCATTAGCTCAGCCCAGCGCCAAGTGAATGCGTCATTTCAGCAAGAAGCAATACTCGCGCCTACAGAAATGCAGGCCTTTTGGAAGAGAGGAGAGAAATGACTAAAGTCCACGAGCCTTTAGTCACAGACACGGGCGATTCGATGATTAGAGCAATCGGAACGATATTTCTATACAGAAATCTAATAAATTGACAGTGAGGAAATGAAATAAGCAGGTCTTCTCACAGGTATTGAATTATCCAATAAGGTTTTGAAATTTTTGGAATCATTATTCTCAAAATTCAAAGATATTTGCATACCGTCTCTTAACAGAAATGGCATGAAGAAAACCAAATTCACTCGTTTAATTTCAGAAACTTATTAAATGAGCCGATAAATTTTTGATAAGCAAAGGTATGATTTTGTAATTAAAAATCTTAGAAGTAGAGAAATAAAAAATAAACACAACTCAAAGGACAGTTCGCAGTTCGATTTTATGCTGTTCGATATTTGAAAAATTGGGTTGTGGTAGCGGTCGACGAAAAGAAAACAAGTTTGTGCGTTGCAGAAGTGCGAGACGACGTTTCCCGTAAAAACTGTAAAAACGCGAGTTCAACACAGCCGATTGATTGATATCTACGAATTCGACAAGGGCGGGGCCGACGAACGGGGAAGGAAAATGGTTTGTCGATGTACACATCGAGTATGAAAAGGTTGGGCTTTGAGGAAAATCATGTTCAGAAAAAGATCTAGCTTCCAATTCTGAAAGAAGACTCAGAAAAGACGTGAAAATGAGAGCGCGTATGAGAGGGAGACGATTTTGGATAGGTAATAAGGAGTGTTTCATGCTATCATATGGTAGAATATTTCTTGAATCGCATTCTGGAAGATGCTTAGAGCCCAGAATTTGTATGTTTTCAATTTTAAATTATCTGAATTTCTCTCACTTGCTACTCTCCGTGAGCGTATTTCTGGCCGCAATGCCTCTGCTCGGAATCGATTGAGGCGAGTAGATCTGAAAATCGACAACAACATCAGAATTCACGAGAAATTCGACAACAAAACGCCAAATCACAACATCTTTCTGCATGTTTTTCAACAACAAAATGTCTTCGCTGAGCCCATATGTGTTTGTTTTCCTGTCAAAAATAAAAGTTGCGGAAATTTTCAGTTTTCAAGGAGTTTTCAAGGGGAGTGATAGAAAAATATTCATCATGCAGTTTTTCGAAATTAGGCAACTGATTAACTCAGATCAGAGTCAAAGGAGTCTACAGCTAACTAATCACTGAACGCTATGTCAATATCACTACAACTCGCAACTTACCGATGTTCAAAAAAGAGCTGAACTTTTGGTTTTGAAGATAAAAATGCGCGTTTTTGCACGATTTGAACTTACCGAATGTGAGGACATTCCGACTGTGGGGAAGTGATTTTTCCAGGAGTTTTTGTTGGTGGAGACTTTACGCTGCAGTACGACAGGGGGTGGCTCGGAAGGAACGGAATCTGAAAATTGAAATTTAAAAAGAGTTGTTTTTAACTTTTTCACAATTAAATTTCGACTATTATACTCAAGAAGATCTCTCAGTTTTACAAGGTTTACTCATGTTTTCATGGAAGAAAAAATCTAGCCTGTAGCATCTTCTCCATTCAAATCCTCTTCAGCCAGAGATGGAGTGGAGCTGCTCTGCTTCCTGTCGAGTTGCGGAATGCCATTTCCGCTCGATTGCTGGCTGAGCAGATCGTTGGTTGTCTCTGGGAGAACCACCTGACTCTGACATCGGCCCTCTGCAGATCGAATCGAAGCGGGGCGACTATCTCGGAAGGGAACTCGCTGGCTCTGAAATTTTCGAATTTTCCATCTTTTCATGGCAGTTTTCCATTCCACACTCACTTTTTTAAAGATAGTACGAGAGGAAAGTAGGGAAAATAAACACACTAGTGTGAACTAAAATA
Source organism: Diploscapter coronatus (assembly GCA_964036155.1). NCBI lineage: Eukaryota > Metazoa > Nematoda > Chromadorea > Rhabditida > Rhabditidae > Diploscapter > Diploscapter coronatus. Next base: position 39,468,247 of record OZ038422.1, on the reverse strand, counting down.
ATAGTAATGAGTGTAAAATGCAGAACACGAAATAGTAAGCCTTATTCATTCATTTTTCGAGTATTTGAGTCCGAGTCGCCTCGCAGACACGCGCACGTGTCTCGCAATCGAGTACATTTTGGCAATCAAACGCGCCCATTGCTCACTTGCGTTCATTCCTTTCGCATATTCGTTCATTTTCTTCGATTTCTTTTCCTCGAGAATAAGCGTAGGACGTTTCGAAAGGATAAGATTTATATTTCGTGAGAAAGCATTTGCAATGGAATTTTTCAAAGAACCGCAAAAAATGTAAGCTTAGATTTTTGAACGAATGGGAGAAAAATGTTATAAAGTAGTTTTGAACTCTTACATCCAAATCGCTGAACCCGGATTGATCGGAAATCGCTCTTCTGTGGATTGCAGAAGTCGACTCTTCACTCGTCTGTGTGCCACTTCGACTCTCTCTGCCTCGACTCTGAAAAAGGCAGTTACATCATCATTTTCATTATATTCCATGCTTGGGTATGCTCATAAGTAAGGCGCAAGTATGATCTTGAATAAGTAGTCATGTACAGACAAGGTAAAGGATAGTATTTTCAGCACTTGTGAGCATTCTTGATCCTTGGTCAGATCAAAATCATCTTTTTTGTTATTTTTATCATCTTTTCCTATCATATTATCGATTATCACGTCGAACGCTCGAAACTCAGCTCACTTCTCTGTCATTTTTCGCGTGGACATTTAGCGATTTTTCTCGCATTGCCTCTCTAATCTGCCCCCTCTTTTGCATGTCATTGTCACTCTCTCCGGTTGCACTCCAGAGCCGTGAATCTGAATCTGCATACAAAATATTGTGTAACTCGCAGCCAACATTTCTAGATGTCATTGTTTTTAGGAGACCAAAATTTTTCTTTATAAATTCAGTTCTGGATTGGAACCATGATTGAGTCGAATTCTGTTCGTTTCGTTCCAAAGTCTCATTTGCTATAGCTTACCATTTCTTCAGGAATTTTAGAAATCATGTCCCTGGACGTTTATCAAAGCTCGCCAACGCCATTTTCGTCACGACTTATTTGAACTTTTCAGATTCAATAAAAGCCAAAATGGATATCGACTATGGGAAGGCAGTGGAAATGGCCGAGGAAGAAAATGCGCATGAACGACAAGGAAGGGATGGTCCTACATTCGGCAACAAAACCCGACTTCTCATTTTGGTGTTATCAATTGTCTGCCTGGTTGGACTATTCTCAAATGCAATTGCCATGAATTTCACTGTAATCTGCATGGACGACGTCGTGAGGCAGCAATGGGATAACAGCAGTTCAGGCGAGTTAGAAGATGATTAAAGAGCTGTTAGTAAATAAGACTTGATTAATTGTATACTTCTATACTAGAGCCAGGAGAGAAGATGAGAAGTTAAGCAAGAATAAGATCTGAGAAAATAATCTTCTTTGCAATGTGATTTTGCTCCTTTTTTCTCCATTGATACTATTATCTTCAGACCCTCGAAAATTTGAAATGAGTAGCCAGCTAACAAGACAAACTCTTCAAGGAGAAAAGAGATAGATTTTTTTTAAATCCTCATTTCTAGACTTGTCAAATGACATCATCGTTTTTCCTTTACTATATGCTTTGGATCATATTGTTATTCAAAAATTACAGTCCAAGTTCATCTTTCCATCTTTTCGACTATATTTTTGATGACAAAAGTCGTCATGCATCTCATTATGCTTAGATTCAACTCGAAACTACGTGAATCACAGTTCCAATGCATACTTCTAAAAGTGAAAGAAATTTACGATTTTAGAGCCCCACTGGCTAAATTCTCCTGCGAAAATATCTTTGCTGTTTTCTGCAAATGCAGTTGGATCTCTGCTTGGGACGATGCCTTATTTGCCTGCCATTGAATATATTGGAGTGAGGTAAGGAAGAAATTGAGATTGAATCGACAAAGATTGACCTTGGTCTATTTGTTAGTGCATTTAAAAAAGAATTGCTTAGGAAAACCATGAGCACCTACGGGTTCATCTCGGGCATTAGCACGATTCTAATGCCTCCCGCGGTTGCTTGGGGCTATGCGCCGACTTTGATGGTTCGAGTTTTACAGGTTGGAATCCAAAATAAAATTTTCGAAAACGTATTTCTCTAGGGAACGGGAACATCGATAATATTCTCGCTAATGGGCGCTATATCCGAACAGTGGTCTATTTTGGCTCAAACGGGGACTTTTATTTCGGTTTTATCGAGTTCCATTCAAGTGAGCCGAATTTTCATGGGGATTTCAAAAACCCCAATTTTCTATTGTAAAAAATGACCTTTCCAGATAAGTAACATCGTCACAATGCCTCTAGCAGGTTTCATGTGTGAATCGTCTCTAACCTGGAGAGGAGTGTTCTATTCGCAGGGAGCAGTCACCGTTCTGGCATACATCATTTTCTACATCTACTACAGAGATTGTCCCAGTAAACACAGGTGCTTGCTTGCAACATAAAATTAGCATTTCGTGTTTTTGTTCTGCAGGCACGTGAGCGAGAAAGAGTTGGGTCGAATCAAGGAGGGGAAAATGGAAAAGATCAAAGGCTATGTGCCGTTCAGGGCTATTTTCTCCAACAAATGTATCATGGCGATTTGTTTGTCGGTGGTTGGAGGAAGCTTCGGTGAAAATTCAACTTATAAAATTTTCAACTTCGTTCATTTAGGATTTTTCATAATGATCTACTACGGACCAACATATTTGAATAAAGTTCTTGGTTTGGACGTGAAAGCAACCGGATTCGCCACTTCACTTCCCTACGTTATTGCAATTGGAGTGAAATTCGTGGCCGGTCCACTTTCCGATTATGCTACATGTTTATCAGAAAAGGTAGTATTTGAAAAGTCCTAATTTTCTGAAATTCGAAGTTTAGAGTCGTTTGATAATGTTCGCAAGTGGTTCACAAGGAATGTTCGCCTTAAGTTTTGCTATCATGGCGCTTGTAAGATAGTCTTTTTTTAAATCTACAAGCTTAAAACAATTCAGACAGACTCTGCTGTTGTTGCTCAAATATTTTTCACGGCTGGTATTGTTTTCACGGGATTCAATGTTGTTGGAACAGTCAAGTGCACGCAACTGGTAAAATTAGAAAAGTGCCCGAATGATTTTTTTTTTGCAAAATTCAACTTTAGGTAGCTCGTCAATACGCCTATGTTGTAATGCTAGCGGTGTCAGTTCTAAATTGCGCTGCGAATTTATTCCTGCCCACTCTGGTCGCCACGATTTGTCCAACAAATGCTCCAGAAGAAGTCAGATATTTCTACTATATGTTTTTGAAGTTTCGATTTCTCAAAATTGATAACTTCAGCATCTGGCAATTTTTACCTCCAAATTACTTGTTTTTTTAGTGGTCCCGCTTATTCATCGCAATAAGCGTGATTGTCGTATTTGTCAATATTCCCTTTGTCATTTTGGCTAGTGCCGAGCCGGCTGATTTCACAAAGCCCGAATTCAGGTTTCTAGTCTCCAACGAGTGACATTTTTTAAATTCGCAATTTTAGAGCTCAGCAAAAATTGTCGCGGTTAGAAAGCGGGAAGCGCTCTATAGCTGATATGGTTTTGCGGAAGAAGTCCAAGTCTGAACCGGCAAAAATTCACGATATGGAGTCGAATTTAGAGAAACCAAAGATTTTAGACGACGACTTGAATAAATATTAAAATTTGGTGAATTGATCTTGAAATGCGCCAGAATACACTAATCTTATCACCATTTCTTCCTCAACGATAATCTTTACTCTCATTTTTCATTTTCGCAGTGGATTTTGTGATCTTATCATTTTTTGATTCTAATTTTCACTAACCTCAACATCCTCCTCGATAATTTGTACGAGTGGTGATTTAGAAGATTCGTAGGAAGTGACTTCGTCCGAAAAATTGACTCTGAACAGACTGGGGCTGTGGCTGTTCGTTTGTGGGTTGTTGTTATCTTCCGGATCTGCAGTATAATTAGCTTTATAAGAAAGAAAATTTCGAAATTTTGAAGAAATACCATACAAAGAATAAGAATTTTTCGACTTTTATTAGTTGAAAAATTTTTAGATGAAAAATATCAAAACTCACCAATGTTGGAGTAAATGGTTCTGTTGTCAAAATCATTAGAATTCGTTCTGTTCGACAGAATCTTGTGCATTGTGTTTGGAGACAGCGGCAGATTGTCTTTCACGCTGTCGTCATCGTAACTCAAGTTCAGGTGATTCTCCATGTCGTTCATTAGGACGGGATGGATGCTCGAAACTGAAAGATTCAAATCGTCAAAAGCATTTCATTTTTGCAAATCCTCTATTTTTGAGAAGTGTCAAGGAAGGAAGCATTATCAGGTGAGTTTAGGCAAAATGAAGGAAATTTATAATTTGAGAAGACAAAAAGTTGTACCTGACATAGAAGGCTCTGTAACCATCATTCCATCCGAATGAGTGAATTGGTTGTGTTCCGCTGCATGCTCTGCAAAAATCAATACTTGCTTCTTCTTTTTTCTTTAGAAATCAATGTCCTACCGCTGTTTAGCGAATCGAGTGAGTGGGACAGCGTTCTCGTCAGATTGGTGATGGGATTCGGCGCTGAGGGCGCGGACGGTGGGGCCAACGATTCAACCATCAGAGGCGAACGATACTCATACCATCCCGAGACTGCAAATTATTATGGCATTATAGCACGGCCCCGTGCAGTTCACACCCTCTTTTCTGGAAAATAGCAAGGGAACGGAATAAACAGATAGCGGCGAGGACTACAAGATGATGAGGGTTGGTAGGGGAATGAGAACTACGAGATCGGCAAATTGTTGATAAGGAATTGTTTTGAATTTGATAGATGCGAGCAGGGTTTGATAAGGCATTTGGGCTTGACACCTGATAAACAGGCAATTCGATTAGATAGGTTTTTTTCTTGAAAACTCAATGAGAATGCTTGTTGTAGTATAACACTCGAGAAACTTCAGCGAAATATTGAGAAAGTATTGATCGTTTACTATACGATTCATGTAGGCCAGACTTTCCAGTGTTATCATTTAACAGACAGACCTCGATGTTCAGGGAAACGGAATCGCGACGAGTCGCTGTAGTAAGGAGGCAGTGGGGAGAATTCGCTGTTGCTGCTTCCGAATGACGAGTTGCCGACGTCGAGGTACGTTGAATACCTGCAAAAAAGAAGAAATAGGATAAATCTGGAAGTTTGAAAATCCAGCGAAATGTATGAATTTGAAACGAGGGAAAACAGATTGAATCGAGGAAAAGGGAAGAGATAGGGCGCCAACCGCCAAGTGGGCGCCGCGCCCTAAAAAGGTCAAACAGACTGCGGACTGCGGCGATGAAATGCAGAGGGACTGTGTGGAAGGCAGGAAAGACAGACAGGCACGCGGCCAGCTCAGTCATTGTTTGTCGCAGGGCAAAATAACGAGAAAGTGAATTTGGCGGCGCAAACCATTTTTGTCGAGGGGAGCAGAGACGTTTTTGCAGGACACTGAATTGCTGAACTGTGAGCAATTGTTCGCTACGCGATGCATCGAGATTACGCTAGCTGAAAGGAGAGAGGGAAAAGAAAGACGCACTTTCTATTGAATAGGTCAGAAAGTTCGCCGTCGAGCTTTACTACACTTTTATGAATCTTACGAGTATCAGACTCAGCCAAACGATATAATGACTATTGTTGCCACATATATTCAGGCAAATGGTATTATGCTTTCGATAGCGCAACTTACAGAAGTTAGCTATCTAGTCTAGTAAAGCGTATTCTGGCAAAAGTTTCTGACCAACCCAATACGATTAAAATGGGTTCCTGGAAAGTACACTCATTTTCGTCATTGAGGCTAATTCATTTTCAAGGTGGTTGAACTTTCCAAATGAATATTCAATAAGATGAGTGAAATTTTCAACAACAAAAAAGACCAAAGGTTCATAACGACTGATTGTGAATGCTATGACTGTTAAGGAAGAAAGGCAAATGACAAGGAATAGTAATCATTTACAAATCAGTTATGAAATCTCGATGACGAATGCAAAGAGTCGAAGAAGTGAATGTTATGCGGATTGCGGCGGGTTGTTTCTGTTTCTGCGTTAGGATTTACGAGTGTTTGTGAAAGCGATTAGAAGGCGACAGGCAAAAGGCAAAATCTGCGAGGGTTTTTTGCAGAGAAAAATGAAAATGGAAATGGGAAATAAGCAATTACAAGTTATTAGCCTGTAGAGAGGGAAAAGGGGGAAAGTTGAACGATGAAATGGTCAATTGGCTAACTCGAATGGATGGATGCGTATGCTTTCATCTCAAATGTGAGTACAATCTTAGAGAAGTGAGAATATTTTTCAAAATATTTCAAATGAATGCTTCCAGACATTAAAGAGTTTGACATTGATACTGAGACTGCGGTGTTAGTGTCAAAATGTTGGACACTGCCAGTGTCAGTGTCGCAAAAATGGGGTCATCTTTAATGTCTGAATGCTTCTGCACGACTCAAATGTGTTGAAATCGATGACTTTTATCGAAACTGCTATCATGGTTATTCTCTTCAAATTAAGAGAAAATGGCTTATTCTGGGTAAACTTGTACCCAAATCATAGTATAATGAAAGGAAAGTACTCGCAATAAACGAAAAGCAAGAAAATTGAAACTCCAACCTGTTATCCAATCTGCTTGACTCCGCTCCAACTCCGGTGCTCGTTCGATCGATGGAATACCTCGGGTAGACGTCTTCAGGCGGTCCGAGAGCCGAGTGAAAGGGAATCGCGTTTTCCATGGAAGTCGTCCTGCGCATCGCCATACCCCCTCTTCTTCCACTGTCAAATAGCCAATCACTGATGAATCACACGCCACCGCCCTTCAAAAAGGAAATCGCTCGTTTCTCGCTGACATCAACACTGCCGCGTTATTATTTGTTAGTTACTGTTTTTTTTTCGTTCCCTCGCAAATTAGCAGTAATCAATAGAAACTCCTTATTTCTAGGCAAAGGAAGAGAATAGAATCAACTCATTTGACAGTACGGATTTAGAGTAATGCGATTATTTTTAAGCCCAAGAAGGGGGCAATTTAATCAACCAAAAGTTGAAAGGGAAAACTACAAAGCAGAAGCTGGGAATGAAATTGAAAAAAAAAACACACCATTGCGACAATATGAAAAGCGGAGTGTCACGTAGTCAGGGAATGGGGAGATACAGGGTTGACGTACGAGTACTTTTTTGAACAAATAAAGTGGAGAAATCAATACGGATGGAGATTTGAAAGGAGAAGCGCCCGCGAGGCAAGTATCATAAAAGGACAAAGGGTCAGCAGTGGGAGAGGATTGAATCGAAAGATCGAAAATAGAGATGGGGATTTGCTTGTATGGGAAAAGTGAAGATCGACTTCTATATGTTCTTACTCTATTTTGGGTAAAGTGATTGATTGGCAAGTGTGTTTGATTTGATTTATCATTGCGAGTTCAGCCCAGTTTTTAAAAAATAGAACAAACACACACGCGAAAGTTTCGCAAAGTTCAGCCGCATGATTCAACATGTAGGCTTTGCAAATTCAATTTTTTTTTGCATGGTTTCGATTTTTCTGCAGCATTAGTTTTTAAAAATACTATATGACGTTATATACTTTTCTTCACTATTGTTCTTCTTTTTTAATAGTAGTCTAACGCTATCTAAAACTGCAATTGATGTTTCACTTTTCCTGCTGATTTCTAAATTTTTCAAGAACGCGAGTTAATTTTTTATCACCATTCGACCAGATCGGGGCTGATAGTGTCTGTCGGTTTGTTCGATTAGGAAATGCCAAGGGCGTTGGCCAATCCCAAATACAAGGAAAAGTGGAAAGAGGGAATGAATGGATGGATGGGTGGATACTTGTTAGTTCACTTGAAAATAGCCCAAGTGTGGAAAGGGAAATTAGAAAGGGGAGGGGGAAAGATGAGTTGGAGAGGGGATGGCCCCGTACAAGCGACACAGCAATGCAAGACACAGATAAGAATGCGACAGAGGGAAAATTATTAGGATGACTCGTCTGGAAACTAGAACTGTACATGAATGTGTACTGAGAACGACAACAGGCAGACAAGTAATAAATTGTTATGACGTGGGATAATTGAGATATACTGCAGAGAAGAAGATCAGAAAACTGCAGGTGCAGAAGTTCAAAATCAGATTGGCAAGAGAGAAGTCGACGTTTTTAGTGGAAAGTTCATTATTTTATGAGATCTGATTGTGAAATTTTAGGGAAAAATTGCAAGTCTGCTCAAAATGAAAGCAGGCTTCATGACAAGAAATGGGAAGCGACGCAAAGACAAACGACGACGCGCTTCTGCAGATGATTGCATAAAAGATTAGAACAGAAAGAAATCATGTTACAATTCATACGCAGAAAGAAAGAGACCTCACTTCTCACTTTGTTGTTTATGTTATGTTTGTGGTGATACTTTAATATCAGTGACAAGAAAATTGTCGATATTCAAGAATATCTTATCACTGATTTATGCCAACCTGTTGCAGACTAGATTGAGATTTTGAAGATGTGCCACAAAATGTCAACCAAATGAGTCAGAGACGATGGGACACCTGAATAAAACTCGTTAGTAAAAGCAAAATCCGAAAACACTGCAAGATATTAGCGAGAAGCTCGGATTTCTCAACGAAAAATTATGTCGAAAAATTGCGAAAAAACCGTTTATTGATTAGGGAGCCAAATTGGGTTGATATATATCGCTCGAGGCGAATTGAGCAAGTGGAAAATGAGAGGAAGGCACTGATAAGGAAATATGACTAGAAAATAGAGAAATCAGGGGAGAGGGGAAGAGAAGCAGAGAAATGATTGTGAATATTCGAGGAGATCAATTGGAGCGCATATATGCAATGATAAAATGATAACGATAAGGGGATAGGGGATTGGATAATTGATTATTCTTGAAGGGAGGAGGGAAGAGGGATTCTCTCAATGAAAGCGATGCTGCAAGAAGCTGGTTCGAAGCATCTGTCATAAAGCAGTGGGGGAAGGGAGAGACTGTCCACGCTGCTGACAGCCGAATGGACATCTAGCGAGAGGGGGATAAATCGAGAGAGCACAGAGAGGGAAAACACAACAAATTTAGACATCATCAAAATAGCAGAAAGAGTCCATGATAGTTTGAGCTGCAAACAACATAAACAATCAAATAGGGATGGAAAAGAGGAAAAGATCAACAAAAAAAACTTGAAAATTCGATACAAGCACAAGTGCGCACTCAATTTTTAAACGTTAACAAAGCGTTCTTATCTTTTATCAAAGAGATAAAATGCTAACATTCAGCAATGAAGTGCTTTATGGAAGTACCAAATTTCCAAATCGTTGTCAATGCAGAAGAACAAATAAAATAATACAGCAAAAATAGTGTTACCTCGCTTCGCAACATATGAAGATGCACAGAGAAGAGTGATAAATAAGTTGTCAACACATAACGATGGGGCTTAATTAACAAATTTGGAGGGTGCCGAGTAAGTGTATTATGAGTTTGCGCATTGCTTTACGTAGCTAACATAGAGAATGATCATATGAAAGCATTCCGTCTGAGCTCTGTATGGCGAATGTTCGAAAATTTAAATATGATAGAATTTATGCGCTATCATCTCTATTCTTTTTCTGCGATAAAGAAGACGATAAAATGTTAACGATGCAGCGCAACGCGTCAACTTCATTTTTGTTTCGGGAAGAGAAGAGTCAGAGTGGGAGGTCGACGGTTTGCAGGAGGACGGGGCCTCTGCTTGCAGAGATGAGGGATGTTGGTGAGGACCGGTGGAGCCGACAGATCTAATGCATATTCCTCTGCTTGGTGTGATTCGTCGGATGAAGAGAGATCTTCCGACGAGGCGACTGGAGCCAGAGGAGGCAGCTCTTGGAGCAAACGCTCTCTGCAAAATATATTCTGCGTATTCGAATTTTAGATGATAGATAAAGTGAAGTTCAACTTATTATTTTTTAAACTGAACTTCGACTTCAAAAAATTTTATAAATTGTAAAAATGTGATCAACTTGGTGTTCTTACTTTTGGCGACCCAAAAAGTCCAGTTGCTCTGTGAAGAGCTGCTTAGCTGTGTCCATTCCTGGGCTCGGGCGATCCTCCTCCTGCGACTGCTGCTGCTGGTGCTCTTCGATCCGACGCAGATTTTCAGAAACCTCAAAATCGAAGCTAGAAAAGAAGATTCACAAGACTGATCTTACCTTTTCACTAGCATCTTCGAGCTGCACAATATTGATGAGCGTAGCTCTGTACTGCTTCATCTTCTCCTCGATCAACGTCTGAATGCAGACAGCCTGCCGCGTCACGTCAGACAACTGATCCTGTGCGTGAATCGACTCATGTCTTCGCAAAATGCACGGCCCAAAGATCAACGCCAAATTCGAGGCTCCCATTTTATTAACCGCTTCCTAAACTTTTTATGGTCTTTTCGCGTAAACTATCGTTTCCACTGCCTGTCTAAAATTTGCTCATGGCCTTATCATAATAAGTCAAACCAAATGCAATTCAGTTATCAGGTGAATGTAGTTGCAGTGTAGAGAATTCCAATGATGTAAGAGTGCTGGTCAAATGAGTTGAAAATTCTTTCTTTAATAAACTGCCTAGGGCATAAAATGTGCATCTGATAAAACACAAAGATTGACTAAAAGAATTTTATTTTTAATCTAGAAGGATAGCATTCACTCTTGCATTTTGAACGAATGAAACACGACTGCAGCTCATAAAATAATAAAGAAACTAACCTGGTGTGCGACTCTGGCCAAGTGATACATGAGTCTGTCGAGTAGAGATCGATGCGCTTTCGGCAATAATTCGATCATAACTGACAGACACCGGACTCGTTCACTCGCTTCTTCCACTTCAGCCACATTCAGGAAGTTCTCATACAGATCGAATGTAATGAGTGGCTCTGTTAATTCACGGAAGAACGACTTGATCAGGGTGGTCAGAACATGCACTGCTACATCGTCCAGGCAGATATCATCCAGGTCTTCAAGTATTTTCTCCTTTGAAAAACGTCCAAAATTTCAAATTCACCTTTAGTAGTTTCAATCATCTTTCTCGCACTTCTGACTTGCGCAATCGAACCGCTCTTTCGATAGACTCCCTCCACAAACAATGCCTTTGTCTCGATGCAGATAAAAAGTCGGTCTATCAGAATTGGCACTTCATGTTCTTCATCCACGAGACTGCTCAACACTGCGCCGAAGAAACGACCCGATGGCTGAACGTATACCTTTCACTTCTTCGAAATGAAGTATCATACCGTATTCAGAGGAAGTCCTGTGAGAGGACACTGTGCATTCACTTTCGTATGGCATTTCTTGTGACAGGTAATGCGACAGGCCACACAAATGAACATTTTCTCCGTGTGCCACATGAATTGGGAACAGACTTCGCAATAAGTCGGCACATGAACAGTATCCGCCCGGAAGCGGTGGCCAAGATGGGTCTGTGAAAAACCATTGCATTTCCAGGGTTTGCCAAAGACTTACCACAGTGACATCAGACCTTCGTCGCTTCTTTCGAATGCTCTTATTGGAAGCGGTCTTCTGACGAGAACCCTTTCTTTTCTGGACTTGTGCAAATTCGTTGAGAAACCCTCGGAAGGCATTGACTCCAAGCGTGGTTGGGAAGGTGACCTTCTCCTCCCTGCACACTTTTGTTAGCACTCCTTCGAATGTCGTGATCAGATCGTGATATTTTAGAGAGGCATGCTCCTCTGTTAGCACTGCTTCATAGCCTGAAATTATCATTTTGAACATGGCAATGCCAAAACTTCACTCACCTATCAACTCCATATGGAATTCTCTCAAGGACTTCTTGAATAGAGCGTCCACAATCGTAGCCCGTTTCGACTTGTTCTCCTCCAAAGTTGACTGTTTCTTGAAGATGAATACAGAAAAATCACGAAGATCCTCAATACATTCGACAATCATTGTGCCAGGATCGGTCTGTATAAATATCATTTTATCTCTCAGATGGCATGAAATTTACTTGTTGCTTTGTCTTAGTCAAACTGAACGTTCCTGCAGCAGCGGCAACATTGGAGAGTGGAGAATTCGAATGTCGGGTTTTACTGTAGGAAAACTGATGAAACATTTTCAGGTAATTTTTACATACACAATGTCCCAAGGCATCCTCGTTGGTGAGCGGGGTGACATCGGAAAACATGCAACTTTGTGCGTGTGCGAGATGCATTCTCGATGGACGCACATCTTGCATTCTAAAGTTCAGAATTGTCGACGAGTAGAGTGATCCTCAACTGACTTTGGCATTTATGTGCCTGAATGATGAAGCTAGGCAGATTCCTACCGCAGACCACGCACATCTCCTGTCGATGCAATCGGCATATCTTCCAATCGTGTTGAGTCCATTTCTCCGCTGCATTCAGGTCTTTGCTAAACTTCTTCTATAAATCGATGAAGGATAACTTTGGTCTTGCCTTGTACTGGGCTCATCCTTCTCCTCTTCATCTTTCCTTCCTCCAAACAAGGCCTTCAGATTCTTCTTCGCTTTGGTGAAGGCAATCTTGCTCGTAGCCTTCTTCTTGCTGAACAAATGCAGGGGCTTCAGCGGTTCTTCTCTCATCATGACTGTATTGCTTTCAGTACTGTTTGCTCTCCTGAAACTAAGACATTTGGGAAGGAATAGACATCAAATTTACCTAATCATTTTCAATTTAGCAGTCGAAGCTGTGGCAGCGAGAGACTGTCTCCTTTGCGTATGAAGTGAAGGTTCAGGTTCACTATAAAGATTGTTATAATATATTTCAGATAGATAAAAAAAATCTCACTCGATGAGTTTCAATCTTGTGTCTTCCAGTATGAACGTTGCATCCAACTCAATTGCATCATCTCCTAGCTCACTCGTGTCCGATTCATCCAGAGCTGCCTGTGTAGAGCCTTCGCTCTCTTCGTCACTGCTTGCGAATGCTTCCAAGGACCGGGGATCGTTCAGGTTGAACGTGGGCAATGTAACGGCCTGCACTCGCTGAACTCGGAATGTGTTCTTGCCCTTTCGAGGAATTTCGCCAAACCTTAAAATGATCAATATCACAAACTTATCGCTAGCATATATATATAGATATTACTTCTTCCTAGCTTTGGATCCACGAAACGCTGCCTGAACGGCAATGACCGCGTCTCGTATCAGCTGATACTTGGACTGTGCCAGGTAGCGTCTCCAATTCGTTTGGATGACGCACGCTGCATAGGCCTGACGACGTATCCTCTCTCGAACGAGCATTCCTCGAATCAGTGCTTGAAGTTTTGTGATGGCAGACTTCATTCGAAGATATCGCTTCCTTGCAATTTGAGCTCTGAACCATTGCTGAAGTGTGCCTGAAGATTTACACAATTCAAATACACACACAAGTCCAGAGGATCTTACTGATGTGCTGCATGATGGTCTTATGCAGATGATCATCGAGAATCAACTTCTCTGCATCCCTCATAAAAATCTTGCTCACACCATATTCGACGTTGTCACTCTCCAAACTTGGATGATTGTGAATGAATTCCTTCACATCTTCGATAGAACTTTGCAACCCATTCTTCAGAAGAATACGATATTGTTGAATGAATGCCTAAATATTGGAAATTTGAATGGAATCCTCCGCTTAGAACTTACCGTATACTCAATTCGGACACTGAAGCCAGCTCTTCTTATCCGTACAGTCTCCAACATTCCAGTGTATCGCAATTGTCGCAAGATGATGTTGTCATCGAAATGGTTAGGAATCTAAACTTTCAGTGTCTTCGAAATAAAAGAAAAATATTCTTACCTTTTCACTGTTCGATTTAATGCAGCGAATGAAGTATGGCGTGGCCTGAGCCAGAGTACTCATCAGTCGACTCAATGAATGTTCGAATTGCTTCGAGACAGAAGTCGGTTTATTCGAAATCCTTTTACGACCCATCGTCTCCTTCAGAATCTGCAGACATTTCAGCGTGCTCAGCTTGTCTTCCGATTTAGCTCCAGGCGTCCTTCTTGCATTCTTGACAATTGTCGAGAACATTGACGTATCGACGAAGTCGGGCAGTTCGAGCTGAAGTTCTCCTCGCAGAAACGCTGACAGGGCAGAATCAGAGCCCCTTCGCTTCGGCTCTTCAGGAGCAACGCGAAGCAGGAAGTCAGACTCACTTCTCTGCAGTCTTCGAGTCTTCTGTCGGAACGCGAACATTCCTCGGAACACAGCTCTCACGATACTCCATCTATGAAGAGCGATTGGGTCGGACGCAAGAACGGCCTTGAGCAGAGCACTCTTGCTCGTCCTCAGTGCATTCAGCACGTCTTGTCGCATGAGGTCCTTATTTTTCTCGCGAAAACCCGTAATTTGATATTTGACCTTTCCCGCGTAGTGAGCGACGATGAAGGCTGGCTCCTTCTTCTGTGGAGTTTCGTAGTATTCATTGCCCTTGAGGAATTGGTTGAGTTTGGCGAGCATCGACTCGTCAGTGCCTGTGTTGATGTTGCTTTCCTCATCGATGAGTCGGAGAATGCCGTATGGTTTGCTCTGGAACAGCTGGACGCATTCAGTATTGTCGGTATATTCGATGTCAGTCCAACGAATTCCTTCCTTTCTGTATTCCTCCTGCTCGAACTCGAAGATGTGCTGATTGAAGTAGGCCTGCAGATGTTCATTCGCATAGTTGATGCAGAGCTGTTCGAATGAATTCCATTGGGCTCCGACGTCTTCGAATCCGAAAATATCAAGGATTCCTAGAATTGAGTCTTTGAAGATTTCGATGAAGTGCTACTGACCGATATAATATCCCTTCCCCAGAGTCTCCCGTCGAATTAGAGCTTCATTAATTCGAAGAACGATCCAATGAAACAGCGCATTGTAGAGACATTTGGCCATGGCGTCTCGGGTATTCGTGGCCTCATTAACACTGAATCTCGTCACAACAGTTTCTGCTTTCATAATGTGCCGCTTCATAGTCAGAGCCTAGCATTTCAGATTTAGATTGAAAATGCTACCGCTATTCATTCAAACCTGAAGAAGTAAGTCCCTCTTGATCTGCAGCAATTCGGCAATCATATCTACGACTTCTTCGTTTTCGATGTAGGCATTTTCATCGGAATGGTAGGCATGTCTCTGAAGAGAAAATCTTATGGAAAACCAATTACGAAATTCCCTACCTTGACATAATTGACATTTCCAAGAAGAAGTACTGCAGAGATCATAGAGAATACGGTATTCTGCGTCTCTTTGCAAAAACCAACACTCCCCATCGCCTTGCGCAGCTTCTCCATTTCACCCTTCTCGTTGATGCTTTCCACGGAAATTACTCCGTTCTTCAAAAATTTTAAACAAATTTTGATAGAGAAATGAAAGGCTACCTGGTTGAGATAATGATAGTCCTTCGGTTTCATCAGATAGTACTTCTTCTTCTCCTCGTCGGTGCATCCTTCCAACAAATAATAGAATACGTGATAGTTCCTTTCGCCTTTAGCTTGGGAAATAATACGCGACTTTTCGAGCAGGTAAATTTCCACGTTTGCACTAAAGTTCACGAAATCATATCAGAAGAAAAATCACACGAAAAAATAAATATTAGAAAAAAAAACACGTTAAAATCGTTTATTGGTTGTCACTGCGTAAAAATGCTCGATAGTAGTAGGGTCATAACTTCACGCATGTAGCATATCATTATGAAGTCATACAATTTCAAAACAACTCACCCCGAAACCATTCCATTTTCCCGATAGTTGATTTTGATGAATTTCCCAAATCGACTACTATTGTTGTTTTGCAGAGTCACTGCGTTGCCGAATGCCTTCAAATCAGTTTCACATAAGACTCAACGAGTTTAGATAAACCTCCAAAACTGGGGCTGCATTGAGCAGGGTCAATTCAGTTGAGCATCCTGTTGAGCCCTTTTGTGACAGGGTTATCAAATGAGACAGAAGATGGTTGGTGGATTCAGTCTTACCCGAACCACTCTCACCACTGATCACCACGCACTGATTCTCTTTGATTCTCAACATACTGAAAAGATTTTGTTATTATTATTGTTTAATTTTAAGAACTCCCTTACTTGTGATAGGTCACATCGGCAATAGCGAAGATGTGTGGAGGCAACGCGCCGAGATTCCGACTCTGGCAGTACAATCGAGCATATTTCGGGTTGTAAATTGGGAAGAAGCTTCAATTGTTTAACGTTTTTCTTCGAGGAAAACCATTTTCTGACCTGAATGGATTGACAGCCACCAAAATCGGTCCGATGTACGTGTAAATGTGGCCGCTGTTGAATCGATCCCTCAAATTGTGCAGAAGAGTTTGTTCTGTCAGTTCGGGCAACATGCACAGGTCGGCATATTCGCGGTCCTGAATCACATGGCTTCAGGTGAATATCAATAATTAGTGGCGATGAAAAATCATTTTAAATTTAGAAAATTCGTCAAGATCAGCTCCAATTTGCCGAAATCCTATCTAACCTGAGGCTGAGTTAAGAATTTGGCCAAGAAATTATCGATTGTGCTGCCTCCATCAATGGATCGAAATCGAATTCCTTCAACAACAGCACGGGAAGCGCCATGTCTTCAAAAAACCAAAATAGCGAATAATTTGGCAATTTTCTCGAACCTCAAGACGAATCGATTTCTCGGCGCAGTTTCATCTCCAATCGGCTGTCTGCTCCAAATCAGCTGCACAGCCACTGGATACTCGCCTCGATCCAATCTTCGCTCTTTAAAGGTCTGCCCTTCCACAGTGCCAATCATCTCATACAACTCGTATTCTTCGGCCTTTTGCAACTCTTCGTTCTCCGCATTTTCTGAATTAAAAAATTCGTTTTTCAAGACTAATTCTGCCCAACGTATTGTCACTAAGGAGGTGATAGCGCAAGCTAATATTTACATATTGTTGCGATTTGCATCATGATGATATACGAATAGAATCAAGTTATTCGACCTTTTCTTGACTCAAGAACCTTCTCGATGAGCTCTTCAGTTGTGCTGCGCTTCTGAAGTTCGACGACAATTCGATCTTGTTGATTTTCCGGGTTGAAGACGTTCATGTACACCGTGACAGTGTGGACATGCGACTCTTCCGTCGTGTGTATCGTGTTTGCCCTTCGCGGGAAGACGTCTATGGTTGGGGAGTGGATTGAATCGAACGACATCTCCTCCATTCAATTGCATCAGAACCCTACAAATTCTTCTATCTTCAGAAATCAAGGCAGGATTTTACAATACTGTTTTCTGACCAAGTGGTTGCAATAGCAAGATTCATATTTGATACTCTTCACAAGTTTCAAAAAAGTCCATCTTCAAGTCTACCTAACTCTATCTTCGACTTCAAATAGATTCTCTTGAATCTGAATTCAGCCGAATATCTGGACAACTTCTGCGATTTCGTTTGATCATATTTGCCGCTCGAGCGGCCGTGTCCTCAATCAAATCAATTCTTTACGTGGGTTCAGTTGTCTGGTTCTGGCTACAATGGCATTCAGAAACCGGCAGACTGCAAACAGCAAAATAAAGTTCTCGACTGGCCAAGTGCTCGAGGCACACAGCCATCTGGCGGAAGAGGAAGAGCGACACGCGGAAAAAAACAAATAAAAACGAGATGGAAGAGGAAAAACAGGAAAAAGAATGAATCCACTGATTATCGATACAAAAACTCGAAAATAGCCCAGTCATCTGAAACATTTCCAATTTCTAAATGACAATGCTGTTCTTTGAAAAAAAAGAATTACAAAAATTTACTTGACAAATGAGCTATTTTCGATATCACATCATTTTGACTAACCCCCCTACTAACTATGTCAATACTTGTGGAGTGATTTCTACAGTAAATCGGTGCGACACAACGAAGCAGATGTAAAAATTGGGGTGGATAAATGAACGAAAAGCTTGAAAATTTAGCTGAAAGAGAAGAAGTGAAGGGAAAACAATGAGTGAGAGAGAGAGAGAGAGATCTGCATGGATTTGTGATAAAGTGATAAAGGAAAGAGCAGATCAATGAGAGAGTTATCAAGTGGAGAGGGTGGAGAGAAAAAGAGGATAAGAAAAATAGAGAGCGGAAGGGGGAGAACACAGGGCCGCGGTGAAACGAAGGCAGAAAGCAAGGCACACGGACGAGAGGAAGATCGATTTTGAAGGTGAAGGGATAAGAAAAGAATCGCTCGATCGAGGAAAGCCAGGTTGAGAGGGGAAACCGAAACAGATGACGGATCGGAGAAAAAGCTGAGGGATTGAAGGAAACAGAGAAAGACTGCAGGACTGAGCATGAGCAGGCAGGGGGAAGCCGATTGCACAACACGATATTATTTGGATGAAATGAAGATTTGAAGATTGCTCACTGCACAATCAACCCATTATCGAAATCCTAGAAGCAACCTAGTACAATTCGCCAGGAGATAATTACCGTCACTTGTAAAATAGGTAAGTTTGAGACCACGAAGGAAAACTTAGTGAATTCTGCAAAAAGTCAAAGTTCCGAATGATTTAACAACAGCGGATTCAAAGAAATCTCGTCGTTTTTCTCCTTTCGACTCCAAGGATTTGAGAGATTCACACGCATCTGTTTGTACAGAGGCAGAACTGCCGATTGCCTGCCTGGCAGGTAGAAATCCCCACTCACATTGCAGAAATGCATTGCTGCAGTTCGGCATTTCTGCACAGAGCAATGCGCGCGAGTGAAGTTCATGTGGTAAGACAGACAACACAGGCAGGCAGGAGAAATAACCATGACTTGCTGATTTGTGCAGTATTTCCAATAGCTGTTTAGTTGACCAACGAAATTGTAGAACATTTATACATTTGGTCATAATATGAAATATACAAATTTAGCACCTTGCTGTTAGAGATGGCAATACCTTGACAAAATATAACTAGACAACACAAAGTAACGAGTATCATTAACAAATTCTTTCAAATTAGGATATCTTGATATCTTACAATTTGCAAAGTAAAAGTTCTAATATTTATAATACTCTTTATGCATCAAACTTATCGCCATTTCAGGTAGCCGTTCATTTTTCATAAAATGCCGCTTACATCTCTAAATGCCTAGCGCAACTCGTTTCCATGGAGACCACACGAAACAACTCTGGAGGAATACCTTCATTCTCTTCAATTTATTAACGATTTTCTAACCAAAAATGGAGCCTCGAGGAAACAGCAGCTCACTTGACGATCCATATTCTGGGTTCGATGATTACGAGCATGCCTATGATCCACAAAACCTTGCTAATGATCGATCTTTCCAGCAAGCTGTTGCTAGATCGAGTCATGGCAGAAGACCGGTGAGCATAATTTGAATCAGAGAAGCATAGAATGAATGAAAATTGTTGCTTCATCTCGCTTCGATTTCAGGCTAAAGAGATAAATAAAAATTGAACTATTTTTTGTGCAAAGATAAAATATCTACGAAATTTCAGACAACATCGTCTCTAGCCGCTAGAGCTCCCTCTTCTGCAGGAATTTCTATTCCCCAATCGAGTTATGGTTCTGTTTCATCCTACGGTGATTTATTAAAGCTGATCTTTATTCAAGTGAAAAATTAGGATCTCGAAGTCGCGCAGGTGGTCGTACTGCAGCTGGAGTGCGTAACGAACCAGCTAGACCTATGACTGCTGTTAGGGCAGCTGGATATACTTCATTCGCCAATAAAGGTTAATTATCCCTTTAATTACCTCAGTTAGTTACTTTTAGTACAAGCCGTTGAGGCTGCAAAGGCAGCAGAAACAAAACCAGCAGACACGACAGAAGAGAAATGCAAGGAAATGGAAGAGAAGGTGATGGACGTTCTGAAGGAAAGTCTGTTCGAGGCCGAGAAGAAACATTTCAAAGAGGCTCTGGAAAAGGCAAAGGAGGCAGGCAGAAGGGAGAGGGCTATCGTCAAATACAGAGAGCAACACGCTATGGTGGACAGCATGAATCTCGATCTCACATTCACTGTCCTCTTTAACTTGGCGCAGCAGGTAATTTAGAGTTGCGCCATTATGCCAAGTTGTCTCAAAATTGCATGAACTTCACCACATTTGAAATTCCTGTTGAAGTTCGTGCAGATAAAGTTGAAGTTAAAAGTACATTTAGAACAACTCTGTTCATTGATAAATTTCATATGTTCAGTACATGAACAACGACATGACCAACGAAGCGCTCAACACTTACGAAATTATCGTCAAGAACAAGATGTTCCCCAATTCCGGAAGACTCAAGGTTCAGCATTTCTTTCTGAACAAAGTAAACATTGACAATTCAGGTGAATATCGGTAATATCTATTTCAAGAAGAAGGATTTCAACAAGGCGATCAAACACTATCGAATGGCCTTAGACCAAGTGCCAAGTATTCAGAAGGAAGCTAGGTGCATTGTTATTCTTTGAAGATCAACTTTGAAATTCTCACCTGCAGAATCCGAATTCTGAATAATATCGGAGTTGCATTCATTAAAATGGGCAAGTATGAAGATGCACTATCAACATTTGAGCATTGTCTCGATGAGAAGCCTGACTTCAAGACTGCATTGAACCTGGGTATTTGCAATGATTTCAAACTCATTCAACAATGTTAAATTTCAGTTCTGACAACCTATTGCATAGAAGATGTCGAGAAGATGAGGGAATCTTTTCAGAAGCTGCTAGATGTGTCCCTTGAAGAGAGTGATGACAATAAAATTCATGTCTGATGAAATTAGGCAGATTTTTGAAAATGTCGAAGTTTCAGGACAAAGAAAACGTTCTGATGAATCAGGTGCTGAATTCTGACTCACTGAAGCAATACGAAAGGCAGAAGAGGTCTGAAGCAGAAAGAGCCATTCTAACTGCTGCCAAAGTGATCAGTCCGGCTATTGCTCCTGAGTAAGTACAAATTTATTTGGATCATACAACAAGTGTGTGGAATCGACATTTTTTTCTCCAACTATGATAGTCTTACTAATTTTCTTGTGTGAATTCACAAATTTCATTAATCCTCCGAATTTCAAGCTATGCTTCTGGGTATGAATGGTGCGTGGAAACTATCAAACAGTCTGTTCACGCAGAATTGGCCACTGAATTGGAGATGAGCAAAGCAGGAGAGTTGTTGAGGAAAGGAGATCTCGAGGGAGCTATAGATGTGAGTCAATTCACAAAATTAACTTTACATTCGAGGAAGTGACAAAAAGAAGCGGCACTTCATCAATTGTGATAACTTGACAACTTTCAGTGATACCAAGTCTTATCGGTTTAATGAATTAAATATTTCCCGTTTAATTTCAGGTACTCAAAGTCTTTCACTCGCAAGAGACGAAAATCGCAAGTGCTGCAGCGAATAACTTGTGCATGATTAGACTCTTGGTGATAATTATCAAAGGTTTCTAAAGAATATTCTGTAACTTTTCAGCAAGGAGGTGAGAAACTTGTCGAGGCACAGGACTATGCGGAACAAGCACTCAAACTCGACCACTACAATGCAAACACGCTTGTCAACTCAGGTTGGTCTTCAAAATTATAGAATCTTCCAACTGCAAATTTAAATGCAGGAAACATCGCATATTTGAATGGAGAATTGGACAAAGCTGCTACTTTGTATAAAGAAGCTCTGAATAACGAGGCTACGTGTGTACAAGTCAGAAAAACTCTTATCTTCAGAGAAAAGACAAATTAAACAAATTCAGGCTCTGTACAATTTGGGTTTAGTCTGTCGACAGCAGGGGAATTTAGAGGCAGCACTCGAGAATTTCTACAAACTGCACCAAATTCTCCTCAATAATGTGCAAGTCATCTGCCAATTGGCGGCAATGTAATGCTTCCATGTTGTTAAGATAGTTAGTGATTTTTGTAATTCAGATACGAGTCCTTGGAAGACACTGCACAAGCTATCGAGCTGTACAATCAAGCGAACAGTTTGGCTCCTTTCGACCCATCGATTCTCAATCGACTTGCGGCTATTTATGACTCAGAAGGCGATAAAACTCAGGCGTTTCAATGTCACTATGATGTGAGTTTCCTTCAATCAGAAATATAGCCCTAGCGGGTATTCGTTGCATTAACACTGATGAAATTAACGTTACCATGAAGTCATATAACCGATTTTAATTCACTGTTCAATCAATTGAATTTCAGAGTTACCGCTATTATCCTTCAAGTCTGAAAGTGATTGAATGGATGGGCGCCTATTACATCGAGACACAGTTCGCTGATAAAGCAGTCAATTATTTCGAGAAGGCTTCGATTATGCAGTTAGTCATTCAAAACATCATCGAATCATGGAAAAACTCAGACCGAATGAAATCCGTTGGCAACTGATGATGGCAAGTTCCCACAGAAGGGCTGGAAACTATCAAAAGGCTCTCGAACTCTACCGGACAATTCATCGACGATTCCCCGAAAACATTGAGTGCCTGAAATTTCTCGTGAGGATCACGTCTGATTTGGGAATGCCCGAGGCCAGAGAGTACATGGAGAAGTTGGAGAAGGCAGAACGGGTCAAGCAGCTGAGGCTGCAAAGAGAGACTGACTCGAGTCAGGGCAAGAGACACTCTGCCAATTCATTAACGGGAGGAGGCAGTGGATCTGCACAGCTTGGACATGGACCTGGTAGGATTTATAGACCTCAGAAATGGCCAAAATGAAAATTGAGGCTCACGAACTCTCATTTCAAGAGAATTCTCTTCCATAGATTTTAACGCATCCCAAAATTCAACATTTCAGATTCTGCAAACAGACCAATGTCTCTGAACAGTCTCAGATCCTCATCCGATCAACCATTTGCTATTGCACAGAGAGATATGAGTATGAACACTTGGAAATTTCTATTGCTAAATTGAGTCACTTCAGAATCAGCCGATTTCTCGTATGAAGATCCATTAGGTGGAGGTCCGACTCGACCGAAAACTGGAGCGAAAGCAAGTAAACGAGAGGATAGCTTTGAAGAATTGGATGACTCGATGTTACCGCAATAATCCCGTTCAATTTGAAAACTTCAAGCTTACACGAAATATTGTGACAGAAAATTTTATTCGCCTAAACTTTTATACCATTAGTATAGCACGAGTATTTCAATATTTTCTTTCAAATCACCAATAAAGTTTTTGTCCTGTTTAAAAATTCAAAATCTCTTCTCCAAGAAGAGGAAGAGCTTTGCCACTCCACGATAGGAAGTGGGTACTTATGCGTTTGTTGCAATTTTTGGGCAGAATTCGCGAAACGATTTACGCCTTTCTTCGAGCTGCTCGAGAATAGAGAAAAGGCCACTTCAGGGTTCAAAAAGGACTGGGCTGGGAAGACGCTTCTAGTCTATTTTTAAAGGGGGCGTTTTCTTCGGGATTTCAGATTTACTATCGATAGAGTATCGGAAATGTTCAATTATTAACCTTAGCATGGTCACTTTTTCACTCAAAATAGGAAAAACTATCTATCTGGTAAAGTTAGCGAATTTACTTTCTATTTGAATTCGAACAGTTTAGACTACCTAAGATTTAGCAGATAGATGTGCTGTACATTTTTAAAAAGGTGGATTTTCAAACTTTCTAAATTCTCAATGTTTGCAGTAGTTTTTCGCCAACCTTTATCACGAGTCCACAACACAGCTATGGCAGCTAGTCTTATGCCGAATTACCCGTCTCGATTTCAGCCTCGTTTCCCAGTTTGCCTCACCTCTGCTCTTTCGACGCGTCTCTCGAGTATCTACAAACCGATCCCTTGCTTTGACGCGATTTGTTCCCTTCCTCTGCCCTGTCCTTTGTCACTGGCTTCAGGCCCTCAGACGCGGATTTCACCTCGAACCAAACTCTCCAATTCTCACACACGTATTGTATTTCGTCCGCCTTATTTTCTCGCTTCTCGACCCTTTGTCCCAATTTTCTTCTTCCTTCTGCAAAAGATCTACTGCTCTCTGCTCTCAATTTTGTGCTCACATAATATAGAAAGTTCTGTTTCTTCCGGTTCAGTTCTTCATATTCTCACATTGATTATCAATTTTCCGCTTTATATTCTAGAAATTTATAACCTTGCGTAATAGTGTGAATTATTAGGAAAGACTAAAGACGTTACAATTCCTTCGCTCATTATTCCTTAAAAGTTGAGAGTTTACATTGTTGCCCTTTCATGTCCTTCATTGTTTTATGTTTCAGTGCAGACGATTTTCAACAGGCCGAATGACTCTTGAATTGCTCACTGCGCTCCACACAACAAATTGCGTTATCCTTGCTCTCGCGACAGCGGCGAGATGCATCGATGGAAACGTGTAGACTGGAGAGAAGAAGTACGGGCTGAAAAGTTGAAGAGAGGGACAGAGCAATGGCATTTTCGGCCCCTTCGAAAGAGCGCGAGTTCCGCTATTTTGGCAACTAGCAACAAAAAGAAGAGGAGCGTTTGTGAATTCATTCATAGAGACGAGAAGAGGTGCGATTAGTCGACTGAAAAAATGTCTGCTCATACGTCCTTCGGCTCCTAGAAATGAGCCGAAAGCAGGCATGTTCGCAAATATTTCCGCGAAAAAGAATGTTTATTTTCTCAATTTTCAGTTTAAAAATTCTCGAATAGATGGATGTTGTCATACTTCATGTTCTTTTAGTTGCATTTGCTTCAGAATAGATTTTTTATCTCCATGATCAGTTCTAAAATTATGATCATTGTTGCTAAAAATTGCTCGAATCTTGCATTTCTTTGATTGCGTCGATTCAGCGGATCGTGTCCCTCTCCCAATCGACTCTGATTGCCTGTCATAATTCGCAGTGTGAGGCGTCACTCAAGTCCCTGTCTTGTCTTCGTCTTGTCTCTCTGTCCCTTCCCTCCCCTCTCGTAGCTCATCTCCTCTCATCTATTCGTCAATCTTCTTGTCGATCAGTCCAATATTTATGATGATAGATTGATGCTTCTCTCTACTATAACAACATGTTAGAAAAATTTCATCTCCACATTTCGTTTTATTGCTTGTTTTGAAAGCTCTTTTAATCTAACTTTTTAGCCTAGTCAAACATTTCTGAGGTTTATCTGTTTGAAGTTTAGCTTTTATGCACTTTGGTTTTCTTTATACTTTTAGGTTTTTATCATAAGGTAAACGCAGTGTCATTTCAAGGAACATTTCTGATCGTAGTTTGTACCGAAGCAACTCATAAACCATCAGATATTTCCTCGTGCAAAAATTCATTTCTCTCGAAAATGACTTTTCCTAACAAAATGCGGATGTTCAAAATTAGCATTTTTCCCGGGTTGCACTATAAATAGTCTCCAAGTTTGAGTCGTCAACTCTAGTTTCCTCTTTCAGCTTTGATGACTCGACAATCATGTTCAATTCTGAGATTCTGCTGACCCTTTCATCACTTGACATTCCTCTAGGGAATTC
Source organism: Diploscapter coronatus (assembly GCA_964036155.1). Lineage (NCBI taxonomy): Eukaryota > Metazoa > Nematoda > Chromadorea > Rhabditida > Rhabditidae > Diploscapter > Diploscapter coronatus. Next base: position 39,442,992 of record OZ038422.1, on the reverse strand, counting down.
TTGGCTCTGCATATTTCTATCTGTCGATCTCGAAATTCATCTCGTTATTTTGGAAGAAATGTTTCCATTCATTCCTCGAGTCATTTCAGAATGAGAATGGTATTCTCTGTGTGATCTCGAGTCGATCATTCAAATGGAGCCGCCATCGACATCTTCGGGCAGTTCAAATTCGAAGCCGCCTGCAGTGGCTCTGCTCTGCAGAGGTGCATTCGATCCACCTACCTTTGCTCACTTTAGGATGTTTGGTAAGACGTTACACTATTTTTTTTTTATAAACAACTCTTGAAAAAACACTAATTTTCTGCAATATAAAAGAGCGAAGGAAAATTGAATAGTAAAAATGATAAACTGCATGAATTGTTTGTCGTTTGAATTTCTGGAGAATTTTCAGAAAGAGCTCGAGATTTCATCGAACGAACGTTGAGTTGGCGAGTTGTTGAAGGAGTCATGAGCCCTTGCAATGACTTGGAGATTGGCATCAATCGGACTACGGCTCATCACAGATTCAAAATGGTCGAGATGGCAACAAGGAATAGCTATTGGATCAGGTCTTTTATCTTCTATAAGTGATTCTTTTTTCCAAGTGAAGATCAGCTTTACAAGAAGCTCTTTGATTTTATCTTTCCTTTAGTTTATCTTTGATCAGTTATTGCATTTAATCCTCTCTCGCTTTTCTATTTGCAAATGACACATGTTCTTATCACGAGAATCAGTTTGTGGAGATAAATTATCTATGATGGATCAACGAGGGTGGAAACGGGAAGAAGAGTTAGAGAATTTAGATGCGGAGATCTGGAATGCTATCAGAAAACGAGCATCTGTCCGAGTGAAGTCTGGAAGAACTATCAGAGAGAATTGTCAGCCAAACATGGGTGCAATGTCAAGGTGTTGCTGTTGTGTGGCAGCAATATGATTGAAAAATTTGGCAAGGCGGAATACAACAAGACAGGGTATTGGACATTTGACGAGGTTGGATGAGTTGATAATTTATTGGGATACATTACTTTGATTGTATGGAAATAAAGAAGATGAAGAAAGAGAATTAATAAGGAGGAATTTTCTATGCTGCCAAGAATTGCAAAAAAAAATCTGAAATTCTTCGAAGATGAGCTTTTCTTAATTTAGCTGGAAGAATTACTGAAAGCTGGAGGCTTGATAGCCATGAGAAGGCCGAGATGCAAAGCTGCAAGAACCATCTACAGCATCGATGTATTGAGAAGGAATCAAGTTGGTTAATTCTTGCTCTTTAGAAAATGCACAATTTTAGAAAAACATCTTCTTGATAGAAGACGAGACTTTTCCGAATGATATTTGCTCGATAAGAATCCGGTAAACTCTGACATAATTTATTTATCTTGCAATATGAAAATTTTAAGATAACGAAATTACATGTAATTTTTCTAGCATATCTCATATCACATCAAAAACACTGCTGTTTTAATTTTTAGCATTTTGCAATCAGTTAGTTATTTTGATTATTGATCTTCATTCTTTCAGAACAGCGATTCGTCGTGGCGAGTCGGTGAAATATTGCCTGAACGACGAAGTGATCAATTACATTTCCGAGCATGATTTGTATCAAAATACGAGGCAATTCACATGATGAAAGATTGCAACCAAAAATTTGTCGATTTGCAGGCGGTTCAACTTTGCCCGAGACATTCTGCCGAGTTCCTCCAGCACTTCATCCACTCCCACATCGATCTCTGCCAGAATCGAACAGACCAAATCCGAACCATCGCCTCTTTCGTCTAATCGGCCGTTGAAGTACCGCATTACGAATATCAGTCCGAGTCAGATAGTGTAAGTCAAGGGGTATTCTATTTTAAATGCATTCTGCAAACTACATGCCATCAAAGCATGAAAAGGCAGAACAGACGCATGGCATCTCTCTAGTCTGCACTATGCAATGTTTCATGTTTTAGTCTTTTAGATACGTCGTTTCAAAATAGCTTTGACTTTTGGAAAATTATGATTTTTCAGATCTACAAAGATAAGCGTCTCTGCCTGTGTGCCCGTTCCGCCAATTCGTAATTCATCTGAAGGGCGAAGTCAACAGTACAAAGAAAATCTGCATTTGCAACTGGAAGAGCATCAAAAACAACTGCTCAAACACATTCAAATCGACCAGCCAACAGAGGGGAAGATGAAAGAAACGGAGAAGGAAGGCAGTAGCAGTCGAGAGTCGTCAGAAGAGGGCATTTCGAAGAAACTCGACGATGTGAAGGGAGTCTCTGTGGAGAGAGACGCACCGCCAGAATATGCGGTCATTAGGAAGAGTGGACGAAGCAACAAACCATTGAGAGAGGTAAGTTAATTTTCTCTGAAGACAACTTTTTTCAAAATCTCCAAGTTATGTCGTTCATAAACGCTCAAAGACAATGCCACTCATAGACAAGATCTCAATTTTAAATGCTTTGAATCTCAACTTCTGGAGGTATCAAATACAGAATTTCGAAGTCGAAGATAAACTCTCGTCCGTCCTTTCTTTGAATTTATCAAATTATCACACTCCTTCTCAAAATTCCTAAATTCAGGAAATGACGATGCTAGAATCAATCAAGAAGACGCCAAAACAAATTCCTAGAGAACCTCTCAAACCGGTAAAATTTAATTAGCTCCTCACACAAAAAGGAATGAATATCTCTATTGCAGATATCGCAGTCCATGGAATTTACGGAGACAAAGCGCGATACTTCCATTGTGGAGCACTTGGAGAGTCCCTATGATAATGTGCCATCGTTGGGTAAGTCATGGTTTTTAGATTACTAGTATTCTGAAAAAAATCACCAGTTGTATACATTACACCGAAATACTGAAATCAGCATATTTTCTATATTTGAATTTTTGAAAATCTATTGATCTTCATATTTCAGATGAATTACTTCTGGCTAGTACCTCCTGGGCGGAATATATGGACAAATGCAATACGTCGAATCAAATGAAATACCAAGGTTTGGTGAAATTAGTTATGAAAAATTCGTGACGTTTCAGAATGTCAATCTGACGAGCATGAGCAATACATCAAAGACATTGGCTATCCAAGTCAGATGTCTGAATCGGCCAGAGCAGTGGATTCCCCAAAAGGGAAGAAAAAGCGAAGTTGGTTCTTCATGCGAAGTAAAAGTCTCAAGGTTAGTAGACTTGGAAGATTTTCAAGGTCCAGAAAAATCGTAGGAACCATCTTCCAAAGCTTCAACCCCATCAGAAGATGAAAGTCTTATCAGAATTTGCGGCGCCGACCGAAGGAATCAAAATCAGACTTCGCCTGAGATCCTCTGGAGGAAGATCAGCAAGTCTATGCATTGGGACAAGAGGCGAGAACTTTGAAATGTCAACAATTCATCCAGAATTTTCAGTTACAAAGAGTCTCCAAAGAAAGAGAAACATACTGTTGCACCACCACCAAGAAAGGAATCAGGCAGTAAAGTCACGAGATTCTTCCAGAATAACAATACAAAGTCTGCAGATAATATTCATAGGGTAGGAAAGTCGTGTCAACTTGAAAATAACGTGACTTCTTGATAATATGAAATGAATTAACTCTAATATTTCGTCTTGCCTTCTTTCTTGTTGAATAGTCACATGGACTTCGAAGCATCAAACTGGTGCATTTGAAAAGCTATGGAATTTAGCTAACAACTCCAATCGCTCCCTATTGCGATCCAATGAGTGTCTCCTGCTGTGATGAATCAGGAGGCGTCACACTGCGATTCAGAAGGTATCGTCTCTCAGCCACTCCAGAAACTACCGTATAGCATTTTGACAAAGCAGACGAATTCCTCACAGAGCTTTTAGTCATTCTTATTTTCGAGTCTTTCAATTTAGGATTTTTATTTGATATCTTTTTCCTATTGGAAATTTGAATAAAATATTTTGTAAAGAAATTTAGTATCGATGATTTTCTTTGAGTGTGTACATCTCAATGCAAAGTTATATTTCCTTCTCGCTCTCTCTTTACGACGCAACTTCCTCGTGAAAAGAGACATTTCGTTCGTGATTGGATGTTGATTTTTTTCCTTTTTGATTTTTCTATCTTTCGTGGAATAGTTTTTGTTCGATTTTAGAATCGTCAAGTGAAGAACGTTAGAGAAGGGACGAAGCCAGCCAACGAAGCAGACGACGGGCAGTAGAAGGGGACCGCAAACGAGTGCAAGGAGTTCATTCGACGACTGTGCAGCGGTTCTCTTCGAGCAGGTACTTTTCAAATTAGTTTTCTTTCGTAAAGAATAAATTCAATGATTTCTTAAGATTGTAAAAAATAAATAAAATGAACTTTGAATTGTGTGTGTGTATAATTTGTGACTTGAATTTATTAGTGATAACAACGATGCAATTTTTATAATTTTTAAACTTGTGGAAACCAACGGAATTTCAAAATTCAGCCATCGAATTTCACTCACGAATGGGTCTTTTCTCGCACCTCATCGCGCTCTGCGTTGGCGCTTATGGGGGTGTCTACTTCGCACAAAACTATGAGGTTTGTCTATTTTGTTGTCATTTATTTAGAAAATTATGGAACTTTTTGTGGGCAGGTAGTTTTATCAAATCCTCACCCTTTTCAAAAATTATTCATTTCTCATGAAAATAAGTTACGAGAAGGAAAAGAAAAGATCTCGTTACGAAGAGATGATATTTGAATGGAGCTGCTTTCATAAAAAAGGACGATTAATTTTCATGCTTCAGATTGGCAAAGTTCCTCCGCTCAACGAATTCTACCAGCGGCTAAACGAAATATTGGAGCAGTACAAGAAGGATAAAAAATAGCAGAATTTCGAGAAAAAAATCCCGTGTCACCAACCCCCTAGGTAAAATCGCCATTTTCCTCGTTTTTCGAAATCTCACTTTCATGACGACCGTGCTTTACATTTTGCGATAGGTTTTAGTGTCTAGATCATAGAATTTATTATCGTTTTATGAATTATCAGACCAGCACTAATGAAACGGTTCAAATAGTCAATCAACACAACAGAGACGAGTAATTTTATTGTTGGATGTCAATGAATTTGTCTATTCGCTAGAAATTTTCAATAAATTTATTTAAAAATATTCAGTAGCAATTTCCTGCATGAATGTCAATTTTGGCGTGGATTCTTTGCTTATCTTTATGCATTTCGCATCTCTTTCTTTCTGCCTCATTCTTTCTTCCTTTTTCATGTGCCATGCTTCAAGTTATCGATTATTCGGCTTTTGCCTGAGGCGGCTCTTGCACCCAAGTCATTGCGAGAAACAAAACACCATTACGGATATTTTGGCTATTTCTACTTTTTACGAATTTTTAAATCAATGAGTAATGGAAGCAAACATGGCAGCTGGAAGAGCCGATTCTAACCTGGAAGATTTCCGGGTCCGAGCTAATCAAGGACAATGCCCACGTGAGTAATTCATTCACTCTAGCAGAATTTTCTATCGGGAAGTTTCGTAATGCAGAAATGTCACTGAAAATGTTAAATTTCTCCATCTTTTCAAATCTCTAACCATGACATGAAAGACACGCACTTTACAATGGCTTTTTGAAAGGGTTAGCGTATTTTCCAATTTAGGCGACTGGGAATGGCCGTGTGAGAACGGAGAATGCATAGCAAGATACGACCGATGCGACGGAATTGCCCAGTGCACGGATGGAAGCGACGAGTGGAGATGTCAGTACGGTCAACTGCCCGAAGCTGCATTTCAAGCCAATCGACAGTTACAGCAAAAAGTTGCGGCTACTGTAGCTCCTACTCAAGCTACAACACTGACAACTGGTACAGTTCATCTGGGTCTGTACTAAATCCTCCAAATTGGTCTCAAGTTAACTACTCTAGTTAACTCGATCTACTCGGTACTTTGGGAGAGAGAGAGACGGAATTGATCTGATCTGAGAGGGGGTTCAGTATGGGGCCTGACAGTTTTTTCAAGTTCACAAGCTTTGTATTATTAGATCGGAAAATTGTACATTTGAAGAATCGGCATTAAAATGTAAAAAAAGGCTGAAAACGACCTTCAGAATCCTATGTCATCCTGACAAAACGTCAACTTTTCACTTGGTTCGTTATATTTTTGGTGCTCGCCATGCTGGTTGTCTATGTGATCAGAAAACGAGCCAGGCGACGGGCTTTGATGAAGAACAGAAGAGGCAACATTCTCGAGGTTAGACGAACAATGCTTGAATTGAAACTAGCCTAGTTTTAGCCGGACTCCGACTCCGAAGACGTCCTGATCAGTTCGATGTATGCGTCTTAACTGAATAAGTATTTGACCATCAACCAACTTTTGTCTAAATTCATAAGCCAAACCGAATATCACAAAAGCTTATCCAAACCGTACGGGAGCTAAACACAGAAAGATCTGATCTAAATCTCGGCATTCCAGTGCTCTACTTTGACATTGTGCATTTTTCTCTGCGTTTTTTTAACCTTCATAAATTTATTGTTTTTAAAAGTTAATTTAAAATAAACTTTGCCAGATAAAAATATACCGTTTTTGGAAAGAATTGAATAAGGCTTGAGAAAATGTTAGAGAAAGTAGGGGTACAATTGATCACTTTGAACTCCTGTATTTGTCAACGGCTATATTTATCAATGACACTTCGTCTTATTTCTCTACTCTTCCTACACTCTCTAGTCTCCCTGTCAGAAGATATATACAGCTGTTGACAAATACAAAAGCAGACAGATTCTCAAAATTCGACCTGCAAAAATCCGCAAATCGACTCGCAGGAATAATAGCATATCGTTTCGAGAAAGAAAGAGCGACACGCTCTTTTCCTCTCAATACGATACATTATTTTTTCTGTGGATAGATTTGCGGGTTTTTGCTGGCCGAGTTTTGGGAAGTCTGGAAGCAGATCACTTTTTGTTCATATTTTACCGGTCAATTTATGGCAGCTGAATTTGTTTCAGCTAGACAGCACCGGCCTCTTTGAGGAGCTTAGCGAGTTTGCCGTTTTTTGCTGCAGCCGCAGTGTCGTCGCCACCACCGATGAATTTCTGGTTGATGAATACGCGCGGGACGGAGCGACTGCCCGTCAAATCCTGAGATTTCTTTTGTTCGTATTTGGGAATTTTGAAAGAAGTAGAGAATTTCAGAATAATAATAGAAACGATTGTGGACTTTGTCTCATTTCAAAGAGTTTTTTTTTTTTTTTTTTTTTTAACTTCTTCCTCTAGCATACAGAACTTTGCAGTACGGAGAATGAGTTCATTTTTTCTTTAGAAAAGATCATATTGTCTGCCTTCGTATTCTAACATTATTTCGTCGTTTTGACTGGCTGTCAATGACGAATTGCAATGATTCATAAACTCTCACGTGTTCACTTACTAAGAAATTATTCAATTTAAAAATTTTTAAGATCATACGATCGGAGTAAGATTCAATGCGCTTTAATGATTTCTGCAAGTGAATGTACATGGCGTTCCGTGTTACTGCTCACTTTTCTTCATCTGCGTTTTCAAACCGACCTTGAGCAGGGTTGGCCAAAGATTCAAATTTTAAAAACCAAACCAAAGACAAAGTTTCGTCTAGCCCTGACCTTGAGATAGTCCTGAATCTTTTCACAGTCGGGATTGTCTTCGATCTCGACCCACTTCATCGTTCCTTCCTTCAGATTCTGCGACTCCAGTGCGTTCCTAGCCTGAAATAAATACAAATAATTCGATCAGAAGTAAAATCGAGATGTGCATTCAAATTCTACAACATCACAATTTGAATTGATGGAATTCAGAGTTGAGGTTGATTGGAGGGGCCCCCTGTAAAATTTACTATTAAGAAAAATTCGGTACTTCCTAGAATCAAAGCCTGGCTAATTATACAGAAGCCATATGAGCGTGCCTTTCTTCTCCCCAACAATGATTTTTCAAATTGTGAAATTGTTAACTTTCTAGCTCATCAGAACTGTTCGAGATTCCGATTTTAGACCATTGAAAATTTTAACTCCGATTCCAATTTCGATTCCTAATTTTCCAAAACCAAACTCCGAACAGTCCTGTAAATCACCCAGAAATGCAGACCTTATGACAGTAGGGACAGTAGGACTTGCTGAAGACGGCCACTTTGTTCGACTGAATGATGCCGTCCACGAACGCCTTCACGTTGCTCATCTTCTGGCGCTGAAAAATAAAATTTAGCGATCAGGAAAATCATCGACAAGAAGAAACGAAATGAAAATTCATTCGAAAAAGCAAAATGGAAAAATAGCGAGTGAAAAAAGAGGGCAAAAAGAAAGAAAGAAGAAATAATGGAGAAAGATGAATGGAAAGCGAGTGACGAAAAGAAAAGGACGAAAGTCGGCAAAGTAGTTGAATTCGTTGCTTCTGCATTTCCGTTTAATGTTTTTTTTTCGGTTAAAATTTTTATTCTTTTTCTTTTTTAGTGTGAATGAGTGCGAAGGATTACATCCGGTTGACGGTGAAGAAGTACCGAAACAAGGTCCTGCCGAAGATCGACAGACCGTGGCGACCTAGAGTCATTGCTTGGGCTGGACCGGCTGCATTTTATCCAAACAGGTCACAATTTCGGGGCTTCGATAAAAAATGGCTGAAAATTGAATTTTCAAGAGTCAGAGTCAGAAATGTGACATCAAAGAAGTCGAGAATATCCCGAATTTCACTTGTTGAATCGGAATTCCAACCTTCATGATTTCGACAAGAGTTACTTGAACAATTGCAGATTCTACGAGAAGGACTCATGGTACAAGGCGCGAATCGACAAGCCGGAGAGATACCCCAAGTTGCATGTCATCGAGCCAACCGACTTCTATCGGCCACTTGCGGAAGTCCTTGCAAAAGGTTTTCTGCTTTATCCACTACAAAACTGACGAACTGAATAAATTTCAGAAGAAGTCGAACGAATTGACATCGGATTCAAGCCGGTCGAAGGTGAAGATGCCAAGAAGGAGCAGAAGAAACTCGACATGGCAGACATGGAGCATCTGTCCAGGAACCTGAAGCTGATGGTCGACTTCGACAAGATCCCATTCGAACAGCGACTCGTCTTCGAGCACTACGGGCTTTTCGATGATTTGTTTGGAAGAGGTATGTGAGTATACGAATCAAGGAACCTGCGAAACGACGCCAAATTGTCACTTCAACTTCAACTTCACTTGCATATCATCTTCATGCAATATTCCCTCACTTTTTGCACTTTACGCCTACTTGTAATCTCCGCCCAGATTCTGTATAAGGCACTGATTATGCAGGAAGTAAATGGAGACTACAAATGACTGCAGATTGAGATCTCGAAATTCCTTGCATTATAAAGCCCTGAAAAATCCAAATTCAACTTACTCCAACTGCAAATTGAAATGAAATGGAGTCAAAGTTGAAAATCAATTTTAACATTCTTCTATTGAACAACTATCAATTTTACAAAGTAATCATCATTCAATTCATTTAGGCGTCTACTTCGAGAGTGTGCAAGGCCTGAACATTGCATTCGGAGACCACCCAGTCTGCTCAGGCAACATGATCACGCCTGCCAACTTGAATGATCCTCCACAGGTTTCGTAACTTGTCCAAGTCTAATTTCCTCTTTTTCAGGTTTCAGTCGAGTCAATCCGAAAGGGCGAATTCAATACGTTGGTGATGGTGAATTTGGATGGAAACGCGACTGAAGCAGAGGGAGAGATGTTCCAATGGATGATTACAAACATTCCTGATGGAGAGGGAGTCGAGAAGGGAGATGAGGTTAGACAGTATTTTTCTTTGAAAATGAACAACATTATGCAAGTACAGTTCTTGCAAGACATGTCAAGAAAAATAGCGCTTGGTTGAAAAGTACTCATTTCGTTACTAAAGAACTGACATTCACTAATAAAATGCAAATAATCGCAGATGAATAAAATAAGGCGTTTTCAGCTGATTCCTTACCTCAAGCCACTTCCCTTCTGCGGCACTGGTTTTCATCGTATCGCCTTCGTTATGTTTCGACACACAGAGAAAATCAACTTGCCATCTAAGGGGTAACGTTTTCAATGATTCATAAAATTAAAAGAACTACGAGGAAAAATTGGGGATATTCTTATCCAGACTTGTAAATCTCAGACCCGCGTGTACCGCATGAATGAGATAGCGTATCCTATTGAGAGGAAAAGAAGATGTATCTTTTTTGTCTCTCAAAAACACTCGTTCATACGGACACACGCGGATTTGAAAGTTTACAACGTCTGCTCTTCTCGCTGAATTCCATAATTCAGTTCCGACATCCCGTCTCGAATCCAGTCATTCTCAACGCTCTACAAGGACAACGAGCAAGTGCTGACTCCGTCTGCAATGCGCTTCTTCCAGTGCGAATACGACAATTCTGTCAAGGAGAAGCTGCACGAAATGGGTGACACTTATAAGATTATTGCTTGAATTCACTGCCCTTGAAATGACACATGCAACTTGAAGGCCTGAAATCGCCCATCTTCAAGTACGAGTATCGCGAGGCGCTCAAGCCCACGCAGTACGAGTTTCCCATGGAACCACATCCATTCGATCTGTATGACTCTTTCACTTTTTATCTCGGCTATTTGGAAAGCATATAGCATCATGAATCGAGACATGAATGAAAGGAATATTCGAAAATGTCGGAACATCGCAATTGGCTAGCGAAATAATATGCAGAGGTAGAAGATGCTTGGTTAAGACACTCGTAATTTTACATGTTATTTCTTCAAGTTGTGACGTTGCAATGTTTCGATATTTTCGAATTGCCAGCAAAATAGGTTAGTTGGTAAATATTCCGCTATCAGATTTAGGCAGAGTTTAAGTTAGAACTTTTATACGAACCCTCTCAAATCAATATGCTATTGTAGAAGTTGATTGTGGACCCCCTTACTCTTAAAAATTCGGTGTAAAATTTCTTATCTATTAATCTCCTTTTATAGTTCTAAGGTCTGCCTGGAAATATGCCTAGGTCTGTTCATCGTGTCTCGTGTCATGATGTGTTCACGATTTCCAAGTTGTCTTTATTTCGTGTCGACCCTTATTCGTTTTTAACCTTCTCGTCTTTCCTAACTATTTTGTGTGGCTTTTCTATGTTTTTCGCTGTTTTTTTCAAAAGACACTTACAGATACTTTGACATGTATCGACCGAGCGACGACGTGGAGCAGGAACGTTTGGAGGAACGTCTCAAGGAAGTTGGACTAAAGGATTTCAAGGTCTTTTCTCACTGACTATTCAAATTGCTAAAAAAAATAATTATATTAATCCAAGAACAAAATTGTAAAAATCCCTAATTCCAAATGAAATTTAACTCGCAATTTTTGTCACACACTACAGAACTGTTTTCAGAGAAAGCCCTATTTGGACGCGAACTACATGGAGAATCGAGTAAACATGACGTTCTGGGAGCACAGACGACTTTTACAGAGACAGGATCGGCTCGCGAGGAATTTGCCTCATTCTTAAATTAGTCACTTTTCTATTGAACATTTTCTAGTAGATTAGGCAGACATTTTTTGATTGTTACGGAGTGAAAATTGTTGGAAATAAATATTTGTTCAAATTTATTAAATTCTCATAGGTTCAGGTAGAGAGCTCAGCTCTGTCTGTCTTTTAGTCTTTTTGTTGTGTTGCTAACACTCTGCTACTGCTGCCATTCTGTGTCTTTCTATCTTACACAACGACCACGCACTATGTGAGAAAGATAAAGATAGAGGAGAGGGAAGACGGAAAGAAGTCTGCTCCGAATAGATCCGATCCTCTATTGATGAGTTGCCAGAGAAAGAAAGATAGAAAGTTTTGCCGAAGACACGGCTTTCGCCATTCGCCTCTCTCCTCTCGATCACGGAAATTTTTCGAAAAAATCGATGTCCCGACAGCTTTCGCTTATCTCTTTGCTATCTGTTTTTGTTGTTCATGTGCATGTGCTGCATTTTCATCATGCACATCCTTCGAGAGGAATGAAGTTTAGATATGACTAAATTTTGTGCCATCCTTTTCTGACGTAGCTCCTTCTCACAAATAGCTTGTCTTATCATCACTTATGCATGCTATTGAACTCAGCTGCGTACATATTTATATTTTCCAAGTACTGTCTCGTACCGTTCGAACCGATAAAAACAAGCTGCCTGGAAAAATAAGCAATGCTGCTGAATTTCGTTGTGCGCGCGCATTTTCATGGCTCGTCAATCTCTCATTCGCTTCCCCTCCTCGAATCACATACTCTTTCGTTGTTTGCACACTCTCTCATAATTCAACTATAGACCCTCTGGGACTAGGACCCCTTCTTCCTTTTTTCTCTTTCACTTCCTTTCACGCTATCTGAGTCTTTCAGTTTCCCTCTCCCCTATTTTTTGGGCTTGTCGTTGTGCTTGCGCATTCTGCACAGCCGTCTTCATCCGTAGCGTGTCATTTTGCCAGCGGCTCTTTTCGTGTCCCCCCCCCCCTTTTCGGCCTAATTCCTCTCGGTTTCTCGTGCTATTTCGTGATTTCCTTCTTTGGGCAGTGACTCCAACTCGAGCAGAGAGTGCAGTGGCAGAGGAAGACAGAAACAGCAGTGTTTGGCAGCCCTCTGCAGGGCACACAGCTCATTGTCGAGGAGTTTAATTCGACAGACGTTCGTCATCTCGACTCAATTTTATCCTCAAACATGGCTCCTCTCAAAGTCTACGTCGCCAGTGTCACTTCCAATCCAGAGGTCAGTCTTCATCAATTTTTAGTCAGTCACCGCAAGATGTATCAAAATTTTGACAATTCATATGCATAAATCTCTTCAAGATCGAGGCTTTGGACTACTTCTTTCTTCTTAGAAGCTTGACTTCAAGAATAATATTTATGAAATCGAAAAAAATTTATCCTAAATGCTCAAGTGAAAAGTCTTTGAACTTGTCAATTTGATCAATTTTTCACATATCTCGTAACGCCTCGAAATTCCCAATTCAACGAAATTCGACTTGATAATTGCTTCACAAAGGTACTCTTTTCTCACACATTTTCAATGTCCTCTCGAATATTTCAGCGAGGGGAGAAAAGGCTGAGCAAAATTCATTGCATTGCATGACTGCAGAGCTCTGTTTATTTTCGAATTGGCGAAAAAGATAGAGAAAAGAAGAGAAGCTAAATGACAATGGAGAGAATGGGAGACTAACTGCTTGATGCATTGAAGCGGAGAAATCGATGCTCGCGCACGGAACATGCAGATTGGAGATGTCAATCGGGTTAGAAATGTGTGCTGGTGACATGAAAAATGCATTTTATAGCATAAACCGATGAATAAAATTGCTTTTCGAGGCTTCTTCAAACCAAAATTGACCTTTCTTCTCAGACTAAACGAAGTTCTGCCTATTAAGCGATATTTCAAATGATTAGAAGCTTGAGATAATTGACATAAGAAATTAGTCAAGAATAGATCATTTTTACAGATCCGAAAACGAGTGCAACGCACTCTCATGCTGCTCGATGCGCTTGGTATTCCATTCGAATCTATCGATATCACTAAGCCGGAAAAGATTGACGACCGAAATTTCATGAAAGAAAATGCCAAGAAAGAAGGGTCAACTAAACCGCCTCTGCCGCCACAATTCTTCTACAACGATGAGTATCTTGGGGTAAAAGGCTTGAACGAATTTTTTTACTAAATGACTAATTGCAGGGCTATGAAGAGTTTGAGGAAAGCGTTGAAACTGACAATATCACCGAATTCCTACGACTTATACCAAATTCTTTGGTGAGTCATTGCTGCGTTCGCATTTTATTTTTAAATAAACATAACACTTAACATATTTTGATTTGGGTGAATTCTTTACACAACATATTTAATTAAAAGTTTATGTCTATGTTTTATAAACCTAACTAATTTTGCATACTGTTGACAGTGACAAATGGATATTAAATATGAGTTCGAAGAATCTCAAGAACGAAAATATATTCCGATTCAAACACTTTTAAAAGTTTACTTTAACTAGCCACTGTTGGCAAATTCCTACGATTATTATTTTGAATTATGAGTTTAGAAATTCAAACGCTGCTTACCTAACAACAGTAACAAGGAGACTGGTGAGATTACTAATCTGTTATGTTGTTTTTGTTTTGAGTTTCCAATTCAACTCAATAAAGACTTCAAAATATGATGAAAGAACATTTTCAGCCCGAGGAACCACCGCCCACTGAGCCAGAAGAGCCCGCTGCCACTAAATCACAAGACGAGGTACGTCCCTATAAAATTCACTATTAATATCAGCACTGACCGCTACCTTTCGTTCGTATGTCGACTAAAATTACATTATTCATTCTCGATTACATTAACTAAACAATTTAGTCAACATTACGAATCACTTGTATAAACTTTCCACTATCAAACAGCCTGTCTTCACTCTCACTCAATGCAGCATGCAAACTTTCAAACTCTTTCACGCATTTCACGCACGAAAATCATTAGAGCACGCACGGCGAATGTTCGCATGGAGATCACATAAAGTCAGGCGCTTCGTTATTACAAAAACTATCTATGCGCATATTGTAAATGTAGAATGAATGCTATGAGCTAATTGTGATTGTATATTGTTTGTGCAGGGCACCAAGAAGGAAGAGGACGAGGAGTACGACGAGGACGAGGAATACGAGGCAGAAGCTGAAGACGAGGGCTATGCCGGGGAGGAGGAAGTCGCTGAAGAAGAGCAAGAACCTGAACCACCAAAGAAGGATGCAAAATCAACAGCAAAACCAGATTCAAAATCAAAGGACAGTAAAACAGTTCCAAGCAAGGATAGCAAAACTGCAGTTTCAAGCAAGGATGGAAAGTCTGTTGCCAGCTCAGCTGATAAAAAGACGACAAGCTCGACAGATAAGAAGCCAGCTAGTTCGACTGATAAGAAGCCAGCCAGCTCCACCGATAAAAAGCCGGGAACTACGACTGATAAGAAACCGGCTAGTTCAACTGATAAGAAGCCAGCCAGCTCCACCGATAAAAAGCCGGGAACTACGACTGATAAGAAACCAGCAAGTACAACTGATAAAAAGCCGGCTAGTTCGACTGATAAAAAGCCGGCTAGTTCGACTGACAAGAAACCAGCAAGTACAACTGATAAAAAGCCGGCTAGTTCAACTGATAAGAAGCCAGCCAGCTCCACCGATAAAAAGCCGGCTAGTTCGACTGACAAGAAACCAGCAAGTACAACTGATAAAAAGCCGGCTAGTTCAACTGACAAGAAGCCAGCCAGCTCCACCGATAAAAAGCCGGCTAGTTCGACTGATAAGAAGCCAGCCAGCTCCACCGATAAAAAGCCGGCTAGTTCGACTGATAAGAAGCCAGCCAGCTCCACCGATAAAAAGCCGGCTAGTTCGACTGACAAGAAACCAGCAAGTACAACTGATAAAAAGCCGGCTAGTTCGACTGACAAGAAACCAGCAAGTACAACTGATAAAAAGCCGGCTAGTTCAACTGATAAGAAGCCAGCCAGCTCCACCGATAAAAAGCCGGGAACTACGACTGATAAGAAACCGGCAAGTTCAACCGATAAAAAGCCGGCTAGTTCGACTGATAAGAAACCAGCAAGTACAACTGATAAAAAACCGAGCAGTGCAACTTCGAAAGAAAAACCAGATGAAAAGAAAGAGGTTAGTTATTTATTTTTAAATTTCTATCGAAAAATTTATACGTATTCAATCTTGCATACAGATATTTTTATTTAAAAGCATGTCGATACATTTCTGATCAATCAGTATATAGTTCACAAAATAATAGCATCTCCTTCTCCCTACATGCATTCGAATAGCATGAAAAATAACTTTTCTTTAGATAGCAAATTTCAATTAGTTTATTCCGAAAATTGCACATGAAGTTTAAGTAAATGAATCAGATCGAGTCAGATATAGGAGGCGAAATGATTACCGTCCAACTATTTTGAATTATGCCTTCAGAAGGCTGCTGTTTCTTCGACAGCGTCAAAGGACAAGAAAGTGGACGATTCTAAAAAGACCGACGTCAAAAAGCCCTCGTCAAGCTCTACATCGAAGGAGAAGGTCGATGAGAAAAAGCCAAGCAGCACAGCATCAAAAGAAAAGGAGGTTAGGTTATTGGAAAATATTTTGTTAAGATGCATGTCAATGTATTTTCGATCGATCAGCATATTCTTCCAAAATATTTGCATCTCTCTCACTACCTGCATGTAAAATACATTTATCTTTCTGATAGATGAATTTTAATTGGTTTATTCCGAAAATTTGATAATTTCATATGAATTTTAAGTAAGTGAATCAGATCGAGTCAGATGTAGGAAGCGAAATGATTACCGTCCAGCTATTTTGAATCATGCCTTCAGAAGGCTGCTGTTTCTTCTTCAACGTCTAAAGACAAGAAAGTCGACGATTCTAAGAAAACTGACGTCAAGAAGCCTTCGTCAAGCTCTACATCGAAGGAGAAGGTCGACGAGAAAAAGCCGAGTAGTACCAGCACTTCGAAAGAAAAAGAGAAGAAGCCCGATGACAAGAAGGAGGTTATTTTTGTTGAATATTTTAAATTCGCAGTGCAAATATCTTGTATTAAATTAGTTCATACTTCTTTCTATAAGATATTTTTTATTAAATAGCATGCCAAAAAATCTCCGTTAATCAATATTTTCGCACGAATATTTGCATCCATTTCTCTATCTGCATTTTGCCTGAATGTAACTAAACGTTTCCCATAGATAGTAGCTAAATTTTATCGAAATTTTACTTGAGAAATTGTACGCGTTTTTTTAACGAATATGGAAAAATCGGGTCATATATAGGTGGAAAAATAATATGTTCACTCTAAGACTCTGCATTATGCTTCAGAAGACAACCGTTCCTTCTTCAACGTCTAAAGACAAGAAAGTCGACGATTCTAAAAAGACCGACGTCAAGAAGCCCTCGTCAAGCTCCACTTCAAAAGATAAGGTTGATGAGAAAAAGCCTAGCAGCACCACTAAAGAGGTTAGTAGTTATTGGGAATTTAAAAATTTTCTGTCGAAAAAACATTTTATATCCTATCTTCCATATCAGATACTTTTCTGATTAAAACCATGTCGATACATTTCCGATCAATCAGTATATAGTTCACAAAATAATTGCATGCCTCTCCCTACATGCACTCGAATAGCATGAAAAATCATTTCTTTAGATAGAGAAATTTTTAATCAGTTTACTCCGAAATTGTACATGAAGTTTAAGTAAATGAATCAGATCGAGTCAGATATAGGAGGCGAAATGATTACCGTCCAACTATTTTGAATTATGCCTTCAGAAGGCTGCTGTTTCTTCGACAGCGTCAAAGGACAAGAAAGTGGATGATTCGAAGAAAACTGACGTCAAAAAGCCCTCGTCAAGCTCTACATCGAAGGAGAAGGTCGACGAGAAAAAGCCGAGTAGTACCAGCACTTCGAAAGAAAAAGAGAAGAAACCTGAAGAAAAGGCGGTTTGTTTTAAAATTCAAGATAGCTGGTGCAGATATTTTGTGTGCAGAAATTGATTTATATCAGATATCTCATGCTAAGTATGTTTAAGAGCATGTGGAATGCATACTCAATCAATCAGCACATTTCCACCAGAATATTTGCATTTTTTCCTTACCTGCACCTGATATGCACTTAATTAGATATTTTCACTGATGGCTTATTTTTATTAGAACACTTATTCCAAAATCGCATGAATTTTTAAGAAAATGAGCTATTACGGGTCAGATGTAGGAGGCGAAATGATTACCGTCCAACTATTTTGAATTATGCCTTCAGAAGGCTGCTGTTTCTTCTTCAACGTCTAAAGACAAGAAAGTCGACGATTCTAAGAAAACTGACGTCAAAAAGCCTTCGTCAAGCTCTACATCGAAGGAGAAGGTCGACGAGAAAAAGCCGAGTAGTACCAGCACTTCGAAAGAAAAAGAGAAGAAACCTGAAGAAAAGGCGGTTTGTTTTAAAATTCGAAATAGCTGGTGCAGATATTTTGTATGTAGAAATGACTCTATATCATATATCTCATGCTAGGTATATTTTTTCGTTTAAAGCATGTGAAATACACCTTCGGTCAATCAATACATTTTCACTAGAATATTTGCATCTTTTCCCTACTTGCAACCGATCCGCATGCATATAGGTGCATTTTCCTAAAGATGGATAATTTGAATTAATGAGCATACTTAATTCAGAAAAAGTAATAAGTTTTTCGGCAAATGAATAAGATCGGACTAGATGTAGGAGACAAATTAATATTACTTGTCAACTTCCTTGAATCGTGACTTCAGAAGGCTGCTGTTTCTTCGACATCGTCAAAGGACAAGAAAGCGGATGATTCTAAAAAGACCGAAGAAAAGAAGCCTTCGTCAAGCTCTACAACAAAAGAGAAGGTCGACGAGAAAAAACCAAGCAGTACAACGACAAAAGAGAAGGAAAAAGAAAAGAAACCAGATGAGAAGAAGGAGGTTTGTTTTAGAGAATTCAAGTTATTGGTGCAAATATCCTATTTGTAATGATAAGTTCATATCCCATCTCCAATGTTAGATTATTTTTTGTTCAAAGGCATGTCGATTATTTCCCCGCTCCATCAAAACTCTTTCCTTTGAATATTTGCATTTCTACCCCTATCTGCAACTGACCTGCATGTAAATTCATTTTCCCAGTTGGTAATTTATTTTTGAATTAGATATTGGAGAAAAACTTGAACTTTTCGTACAGAAGTTCCACAAATGATTCAATGCGGGTCAGATGTAGATAGCAGAATAATATTCTCCCAAAAACTTGGAATTATGGCTTCAGAAAGCAGCTGTATCTTCTTCAACGTCTAAGGACAAGAAGGCCGCCGATGTTCTGCCAAAGGAGAAGTCTGCACCAAAGGCTTCTGAATCGGCCTCGAGAGACAAGAGCACAACACGAGCAGTCTCAAAGACGAGGGTTGATGAGTCCAAGAAACAAGAAGACAAGGTTTCCGGATCTCTATCAAAGGAAAAATCAAGCACGACAACGCCCAAGGCTAAGGTTGATGACTCGAAAAAGCTTGAGGAAAAGAAGGTCTCCGGATCGCTGCCCAAAGAAAAGTCAAGTACCGCCTTGCCCAAAGCCAAAGTTGATGAGTCGAAGAAGCCTAGTGAGGTTTCAAAGGAAAAATCAACGACATCAGTTTCTAAAACAAAGGCTCCAGAATCAGGATCGAGAGATAAGAGCACAACGCGAGCTCCCTCCAAGACTAGAGCTGATGACTCAAAACCAGGTGACAAAAAGATCGCTGGAACCGTCACCAAAGAAAAATCAAGCACCGATAAAGACAAACTCGGCAGCTCAAGCAAGAAGATCACAGATGAACAAAGCAAGAAGTTGGAAAGCAAGGATAAAAAACTTGCTGAGCCTTCGAAATCTAGCGATAAGGATAAAAAGTCATCCATATTGAAGGACGACAGCGAAAAGAAAAAATCTGAACCCTCGAAGTCCAGCGATAAGGATAAAATCAGCAGCTCAAGCAAAAAGGCCACAGACGAGTTAAGCAAGAAGGTCGAGAGCAAGGATAAGAAAGTCGTTGAACCATTGAAGTCCAGCGATAAGGATAAAAAGTCATCCACATTGAAGGACGACAGCGAAAAGAAAAAATCTGAACCCCCGAAGTCCAGTGATAAGGATAAGGTAAGCAGCTCGAGCAAGAAGGTCCAAGATGATAAAAGCAAGAAGACCGATGAGAAGCCCGTCACAAGTTCCAAGGAAAAGAAAGATGGGGTCAAACCAAAGGAACCTGAGGACAGCAAGAAACAGGAGAAACCGAGCACCAGCAAACAGGACGACTCTAAGAAGGAGTCTTCAAAGAAAGACGAGGTCAAACCGGATAAATCCAAGAAGGAGGAAATCAAGATAATCGAAGAGGAAAAAGCTGAAGAGCCCAAAGTTGAGGAACAAAAGCCAGAAGAGTTTGAGGCTGAGGCTGACGTAAGAACTTTGGACGAATTGCAGAGTTCGAATAATATTTGCAAGATGAATTGCATCATAAGCATGTGCCACTCTATTCCTCACAATGGTGTGCTATAGAATGTTGTGTATGATGAATGCTTGTCTGTCTGCTCGCTTCTATCATTAACACTTGAAAAGCTTATACCATCAAGAGAACGCACAATTTGAAATTTTAGGTCGAAGAATCATTTACGCTGAAATTGCCCACGAAGAAAGAGGACGATAAAAAATCACAAGAGGCGGATGCTGGAGACGACGGAGAGGACGAGGTTCTAATTTTTGCTGTAAAATGCGGAAAATGAAATTAATTCCAGGAATGGGATGAGGAGGAAGAGTGGGAAGAGGAGGAGGAGCCTGAGGTGAAACCGCGATATCAATTCGGATCTAGCGGATTGCCATGGAAATTCTAGCCCAATCTAGTCTAATCTCCACTGATTCGAGTAGGTCTCTCTTCTTCTCACATGTGTAACATCTTTGCTTGAAAAATTGGAAGAAGATGAATTATGCGCGACTTGAATCGGCAGGTACTTTTGCATCTGATCTGATTTTCTCTCCTAAAATTTATGTCTGGTCATAACGATCAACATGTCGCAAGATTAACTGCATACAATGAGTAAATTAACGCGCGTGAAAACACATGTATTATTCTTCCGATTTTTCAGATACAATTTTTATTGTCATTTTGATGTTCAAGAAATTCGCTAGAATTAATTGAAAGGTGATGGATATTGAAAGAAAATCTGGCGAATTGAAAGAAAAATAATCTACACTTAAAATGAAGCAATTGGTCATGATTGAACTCGGTCTGCTCAAGATTCTGCCGTTGACATTATCTTCCTGGTGCATAGATACACATTTTTGATTATCATACATATTCTTCGGCCTAAACTAAATTTTGCTTTCTCTAATGTTATTTACAATTAATTAAGTGGCAGCGCGGTGTCTAGCATAATTTTCCAGATCAAATGTGTTTATAGAGCATTTTATTGAGGTTCACACAGGATTGACGATTTTATTGTTATCATTCGGGTATTTATTTCAAGCTCTTCTACATGCTTTCTTCTCGTCGACTTCCTTATTATTTTGATTCTGAGCGTGTTTCAGAATAAATTTTTAATTTTTTTTGCTTTGGACTACAAATTCTGAGTTCAGCTTTGCATGCGTGAGAATGTGAACTATTTTCATAATATATACAGAGCCTCGTTTTTCTATGCTAATGTGGAGAGATGTACTTGGGAACGAATGCTGTTGCTAACGACACAATGGAATGAGAATAAGAGATGATTTAAAAACGAGATGAAGTCTGTCACTAGACAACCGCACAACCGCTGCAGCTGCCTGCCTGCCTGCATTCGGCCCAGTGCAATACAGGGGCTCTATTCTCCATCTCAACTAATCAGCTATTCTCTGAGCTCTAGACTTGATTATACCCAGCCTTTTCTGATATAATAATACCCTTAAATGGCGAATGGAAACGACCCGACCGAAGAAACTTGTATCTGCCAGATCTGCAGATGTGGGTGAGTGCTTATTTTCCTTTCACATTTTATGAGAAATATTAGAAACCACAAATGTGGGCATGTTGATCCCGATTGGGCAACGCATGGAGGAATCGGGGACGAGAACACTGAGTACAAACAGCAGTATCCTGGAAAACACGCTCACAGGTACTAGCTTTTATTTATATCTTGCAAGATGGAAAACGTAGACCGCATGCGATAAAGCCTAATCAGACGGCTATTCAATCTGGGGAATTCGAGGGAAAAACTACTCACAAATTGGATTATGACAGGAAAAACGTTTGTCCTCAAAGAGATTTGCTCATTTGAAATATTTTGCATGCAGGCTGAAAGGGCAAAAGCAATACGACCTGCTGAACATATGATTCAATCGGGTGAATTTGCTGGGAACACCACTCATCGTGTTGATTACGACAGAAAACAGGCAAGCCTATGATGAAATCTTAAAACGGCGACTCTTCAGGGCGAAAGATCACAAGCCATTCGTCCTCCTGAGCACCTCGTTCAATCTGGCGAATTCGCTGGAAACACCACTCATCGAGTTGATTATGACAGGAAGAAAGGAGAACGAGCTGCGGCTATAAAACCGGCATACAACTTGGTGCAGAGTGGTCCGTTTGAAGGCGACACGACGAATCGAGTCGACTACCAAAGGAAAAATGGAGAGCGGTCGAAGGCAATAAGACCTGAAGAGTCTGCCATTGCTAGTGGACCCTTTGAGGTAATCTTATACATGGAAAGTGTTCATAAAAATCGATCTTTTAAGGGTGACACGACGAATCGAGTCGACTATCAAAGGAAACATGGAGAGAGATCTCAAGTTATTCGTCCTCCCGAGCACATGATTCAATCTGGGGAATTTCTCGACCACACAACCAATCGAGTTGACTACAATAGAAAAAAAGGAGAACGATCACAAGCGATTCGTCCCCCAGAGCATCTCGTTCAATCGGGGGAATTCTCTGGAAACACTACTCATAAGGTTGACTATGGAGCAAAGGAGGTTTGATGGAGCTTAGTTCAAGCAGCTGATTTCATGTTAATTTCTCAGGCTGAGAGGCAAATGCCATTTCGACCTACGCAGCATGCCATTCAAAGTGGCGACTTCGAAGGAACGACGACGCATCGAGTTGATTATGAAAGGAAGCAAGGCGAAAGATCGAAGGCATTTCGTCCTACACGGCAGCCAATGGAAAGCGGTCCATTCGAGGTATTATTTCTTGTGGCAAATTTACCTAGGAATATTTGAAGGGTGATACGACAAATCGTGTTGACTATCAGAGGAAAAATGGAGAAAGATCGCAAGCCATTCGACCTCCTGAGCACCTCATTCAATCTGGCGAGTTCGCTGGGAATACAACTCACCGAGTGGATTATGATAGGAAACATGGAGAGCGATCGAAGGCAATAAGACCTGAAGAGACTGGCATAGCTAGTGGACCATTCGAAGTAGTTTTTGTCAGAAAAATTATTGAGCACTTCTATGTTTAGGGCGACACGACAAATCGCGTAGATTATCAAAGGAAAAATGGAGAAAGATCGCAAGCCATTCGTCCTCCCGAGCACCTCATTCAATCTGGGGAATTTCTCGACCACACAACCAATCGAGTTGACTACAATAGAAAAAAAGGAGAACGATCACAGGCGATTCGTCCTCCAGAGCATCTCATTCAATCCGGAGAATTCTCTGGCAACACTACTCATAAGGTCGATTATGGAGCCAAGGAAGCTGAACGAATGCAGCCATTTCGCCCATCTCAGCAGGCTATCGAGAGTGGAGATTTTGATGGGACAACGACGAATCGAGCTGATTTCGTTCGGAAACAAGGAGGACGAAGTCAGGCAATTCGACCTGAAAATCACACGGTGCAAACAGGACCTTTCTACGGTCAATCCACTCATAAGACTGACTTCGAACCAAAGAAGGTTGATCTTCAAAACTTTGGGTTATCTAATTATACTTTATTATTTGAAGGGTGAGCGAAGCCAGGCTATTCGTCCGTCTCAGCACGCAATTCAGAGTGGAGAGTTCTATGGAGACACCACCCATAAAATGGATTTCGAGAGAAAACGGGTCAGCTGACTTCTTGTGTCATTTCATCGAACAAGTTCGTGCACTTTCAGGGTGAAAAAGTAGCCGCTATTAGGCCTTCGCAACATGCGATTCAAAGCGGCGAATTCTTCGGAGAAACAACGCAGAGAAAGGACTTTGAAAGGAAACAGGTGCGCATGATGGTTTGCAAATAAAAATGGCTGAGAGTTTGAGGGCAATCGTCAACAGGCCATCAGACCACAATCCAATTTGTTGGCTCTTGATGGGCCAATGCAGAAAGCCACCGTTACTCATGAGGACTTTGGACGAAAGGAGGGAGAAAGGTTGACATTATAAGGGACCTTCGTTCTTGCACATTGAATAAGTTTAGATCTCAGGCATTTCGTCCTGCAAGACAGATGATTGAGAGCGGTCCTTTCGAGGTAATTTTGATCAAGGAAAATCTATGAAATAAATACTTGAAGGGCGATACAACGAATCGTGTTGATTACCAAAGAAAACATGGAGAGAGATCGCAAGCAATTCGGCCTCCTGAGCATATGATCCAGTCAGGAGAGTTCGCTGGGAACACTACGCACCGAGTGGATTACGACAAGAAGAAAGGGGAAAGATCAAAACCAATTAGGCCAGAAGAGAGTGGCATAGCTAGTGGACCTTTCGAGGTAATTTCTGGTTACGGAGATTCTCTCAAAAAAAAAAAGCATTTTAGGGCGAAACGACATATGGGGTTGGATATCGGCGATTGAATGGAGAGAGA
This sequence comes from Diploscapter coronatus, assembly GCA_964036155.1. Lineage (NCBI taxonomy): Eukaryota > Metazoa > Nematoda > Chromadorea > Rhabditida > Rhabditidae > Diploscapter > Diploscapter coronatus. Next base: position 39,418,812 of record OZ038422.1, on the reverse strand, counting down.
TCGAAGGCAATCAGACCCGAAGAGAATGCTCTAATTACGGGACCGTTTGAAGGCACGACAACCTACCTGACTGGGTATCAGAGGAAAGATGGTCAGAATTTACTCAATGGGTTGATTGAGTGTTCATGAATTCAGGCTATCGTCCGCATGCAGTTAGACATGGAGATGAGTGGCAACTCCCTAGTGGACCCCTTGATGCAAACACGACACAAAGGTTGGACTTCCAACGCAGGCAGGTACCCGATATTTGCCCGGCTGAGAAAGTGCTCACGAAAAGGTGGGTGAATCATACGGGGAAGTAAAGGTCAATGACAATGGTCTTACAGAGATAGGACCTACGAGCCCATGGGTGTCAAAGACGGCCACAGGATGTACAAACATCACCTACGGTCGGCTGCTGCGTGATACTTCAATTTTCCAGAGCTTTTGCAGCTTCTACTTTAATCTCGAGCCCATTTATAATTTCGAGTTCAAGTTATTACGTAACAAGGCTCTGAGCTTATTTTCCGTCATTTTCAGCAAGTTGTTGAACTTTTAATCATTTTTGACTAAGATGCCTGTAATAATGACGAGATGAGAAGGGAATGTTCTGCTTTTCTGTATACTGGTGGGGGAAATTCTTTCCTCTTTCCTCATTTTGTTTGAGTCAACTAGTTGCAAACACTTTGTATCTCTCTGACTGTCTGTCGACTTTCTGCTTGACTTTTCGACAAGTATAACGAGTCTCACAGCAAGGCGAGGTACTGTCAACCTAACCTCTGCTGTTGCTGCAGAGTCAGAGTCTGTCAGTTGACTTTTCTTTTCATTTTCATGTCAATTACCTGTTCATTCCCTTCCCACCTAAGCATTGATTTTTCACACACACACACACACTCGTTCTCTCAAATTTCTTATCCAGCCTCAAGCAATTTTCACCGAATTGACACATTTCGATAAGTAAATAAAGCAGTTTTCATCATTTACTGTTCACCCCTATTTCAAGCCTGAAAGCGTCTCTCTGTCAGTGTATTTTTACGTATATTTTTATCGTCTTCGTCGTCGAAAAGTCTGAATAAATTTAGTAACTTCAATCGAAGTCAGAAAAAAATCTGGCCTTTTCTATTACACTATTACCAATTTGCTGCTACTCGACTCTATCAATATACGTTATTCTTTGAAATCGAGAAACGGCGCAACTGCTGCAACTTTAGGCTTCAGCAGCATCATTTCTGAATGTGAAATGGAAATGCAGAAAGGGACACAGACCGGTCGCTTTGTCCTCGCTATTTCTCAGTCGTCCCTCACTTTCTCTGCATCCTCCTTCTCATTACCTCTCCCAATTTACCTAGTTCTCATCGTTTTCCGCATGCCTGCGGCCATTTACGTCTGGGAGTGATTGGCGACTGTTATTTTGAATCCGTTTTCTCTGAAGTTTTCAATCGATTTTTCGAAAAGACCTTGAAAGTCGGGAATGATGTAATCTTAGAGATTGCTGACAAAATACTTCCGCTCGATTTGATGAGTCCTTGTTTTGCTCCCAATCGAATATCTATGACAAATAAATAGTCAGCTAAGGAATTTTATCGCTTTGCATCTGCGATTCTGGGGAAATAAATATATAAGCTGACCCTAGATAAGTGCTGAAAGCTGCGCGCAGCTTTATTAAGATATTCATCTGTTTGTCTGTATATGTGCTTCTCTGCAATTCTGCTGACTTTCACTCGATCTCTCCTCAAATTGCCTATTGGCAAACCCGTTTCCTCTACGTGTGAGTGTGTCTGTGTCATGACGACGTCGAATTAGATCTGCGCGTCTTCGATTGATTTCTTGCTGCCATTCGCTTTCGTCCATTTTGCCATTCCCATTTCCTTCCTATCGATGTTGTTTGCCCTTTAATCGTTACCATTCTATTGATACCATTCGATACTATTTAGCTATACCATATTACCATTTGGTATGGGTTCTTTCGGCAGGTGGTCGGCATATGGCGCCATTGGCAGATCCATCAAATGCACATTCTTTCTCGTTAGTCTAGTCGCAATTGTAAGTCCTAAACTTGGATTTATCATTTAAAATTGCTAAAATTCGATCAAATGATTTTTATCTGTGATTCTTAGAATGTCATATGATTTCGAACTAAATGTTGAAGAAACTGTTTCTAAAAGAAGTCGCCTGAAAGGGCATCTCCAAAGATATCCAAAATTATAAAAGACATCCTACTGGAAAGACCCCTAGAAAAAGATATCGTTTTTGTTTCTTTTCTTCTCTTGCTTCCTCATACTATTTCTTAGAAAAATTGGTCTTTCCCTAGCCGGTCTTTTTCTATGAGTCCTTTTATTTGTGACCTTGAAGGAGTGGCATATCCTCATTCTAATAATGAACTTCCTGATAATCCAAATGATATGCGAAAATTAAATTAAATACCATCTTTAAAGGCCTTCTCAATATGTTGTATATCGTATGCGAGTTGGTTACTAATCACTCATGCTCAATACGCTGAACTTCTCTCGCCATCACTCTATGTGGACGTCGCCCGCATTCTGCTGATTGTATCAGTGATTGCTATCGTAAACCATCTTATTTCTATCTACACTCTTTGCAAAGAGCTGCGATGTGGAGTTTACTCGGTAATTTTTTCTCGCATTTTATGCGCAATGTCTATAGAAAATTCCAGTCTGCCATCGCCTCTGTTGTTATTTTCGTGATGCTTTTTATCGGAGGCATTATGGGCTTTGTATTCCGATATCAGGTTTGTATGAATTCAACATTTGACAATGATTGAAACTTTAGGTGATAAATTACATACCATTGAATTTGAAAATGCTAACTTCACTACGGGAACTATACGGTACTCACGACATGGAGAAGATCACGAACGCCTGGGATCAGCTTCAATCGAATGTAGGTTTGAAATTCCTTTCGCTGCGTCATTATAGTAGGCGGCTTTCCTCTTCGTAAAATTGAAAGAAGCTACTTTGCGGTAGATCGCAGTTTGTATTGAAGAATCGAGAGATTCGGTCAGGAAGTAGCAAATGAGTCGAGTTTCAGCTTATTTTAAAAATCTGCATCATTAGAGTTCTTCTCTTCTACATTTTGATTTATTTGAGCAAGATAATAGTTTTATGGAGTCAGGGAATTTAGTAAATACATTTGCGAAATTCCCATCCTACGTACACCTACTCTTTTGCTCTTTACTCGACATTTCGAGTTTTCATCCTTTGACCGAAATTCTAAGCCAATGCAGTGTTGTGTCAATAATTCATAAAGAACTTGGACAAATTGAATTTTATTTGATTTATTAAGTTTAAATGTTGCGGGGTGAATGGCACCGACGATTTCCACGTGTGGCGAACCACGAAATGGTTCATGCACGAGAAGAACGAGACCGGCGAGAAACAGCAACTTCCCTCTTCATGGTATAAATCATTATGGCAACCTGGAAACCGCATAACATTCAAGACCTCAAGACATACGAAATAGTATAAGAAAAGAGACTCTACCCCAAAAAGACCTTACCCAAACCAAACACTATTTCACATGTCTAGAATGTCGTGCGATTTCCAAATAGCCAATCATTACAAATAGACCTGCCCACAGGTAAGACACAGTTACGAAACTAAGCCTTAACTATAGAAGAAGGTAGACAAATAAGTATTAGGAATTTGTGCCTGTTTATAGTTGATAGGTAGAAGGTACGAAAATTTTGAATATCATATCGAGGTGCATGTAGGATGTTTCAATACCTGTGGGCAGCTCTGAATACAAGGATAACTTTCTGATGAACATGATATTTTAGTTGCTTTCCATCAAGAGTAAAGGAATGCTTGGCGGTGGACTTATCATCTGGTGCTCAGATTCCCCCAGGACTAATCTACACAGATACTTGCTATGAAATATTCCTCAATGATTTGCTAAATGTGATGGGTGTAGCCGCATGGCTGTCGATTGTCAACAGTTTTGTGCAGGTATTGCTAAATTAATTTTATAAAAATTATGAAAATGCTGCATATTTCATTTGTGTAGATGTAAGAGAAAATACCTACTATTGATTGGAGAGAACGTCGATATCCAAAAATTGCTTTGTTCGTCTCGTTTCTCCCTTACGCAACTCACTATTTCGCGTCCAAATTCGATTTCTAATTGCTGCATGAATATCGATTTTCTCGCCGATTAACGATACTTTGAAAGGAGAGATGAGCTCAGCATATTGCACATTCTCACATTTTCAAACTTCACTATACTCGATTCCTGTAATTTCGATCATGCTCGACTAATTCGTGACAATATTTGCTCAATCAATTTACCTGAATGAGTTCTCCTCGATCTAGACGTGAAGTGTCATATATAAATGTTTTTTTCAGATGATTCCCTGTGCGATGAGCTCATGGTACGCGAGATTGATCAAGAAATAATAGTCAGGATGCTCTTCAATCGTTTGTTCGAAGAATTAAGAAAGTGATGATGTCAAATTTGAGCAAACAAGATTTGTATTGCATAACAATAATTGAGCCATCTAAGGGTAATTGGGATCTTGAATCATTGAAATATTGCCAACTTATGAGAGACGATCCGTTAATCTGCATGTTCAAATTTGTTAAGATTGATTCTCTTGATTGTTCGGACAGAAGCTACACTTCTATCATAAAAATCATAGTATTGAATCTGAGCTTATATCAGCTAAACGGGTTATCGATTACCACTTTTAAGCAATCTCTAGTCTTGTAACACTTTATTGTTGTTGTATATCTATTCTATTTTATTTTGTCTGTAAAATGTCATGACTTCGTTGCAATTCATTGCTCAATGTGTAATATCGTAATTGCAGATAACACAAATGGTCACTTCACAAAATCGTCTGTCGAATTTTAAGATTTGCAAAGAGTAAAGAGTTTTTCTGTATAATAATGAATTCTTTGTGCTAATTGCACATTTAAACTTACCAAGATTATGTTGAATTGAATAACATTATGAAATTCCTATGAGATCACAGATTGTCGATGCTTTATTTTAAACGTCGTAAATAATTTGCGAAGAACTCCAAAAATTCACAGCAAATATATTCGAAGAGAAGATCTTCTTCTGAGACTATTCTTGGCAGTGCTATTCTTTGATTTTGATTTTAAAAATCCTAATGAAACTTTTGCCTTCATAATCGAATATCCGAAATTCCACTCTTCAAACACATTAATGATTTCCAGTAAATTTGCCTTGAATTGACGGTTATTCGGGAACCGCACGACATCAAGATCTCAAGACATGCGAAATGGTGTATGGTTTGGGTAGGGTATTTGGTGGTAGGATTTCTTTCCCCGCATTGTTTCGCATGTCGTGAGGTCTTGAATATTGTGCGATTTACAAGTTGCTGAATTGTTTACAAGTTATGTGTGTTGGTCTTCAGCGATAGCGATTTCGGGCTATAAATCCTCAGCAGTCCTCAATTCTCGCATATCGAATGTCGGGATCCGATCCCCGACTGTCAACAACGAACTGTAAAAGTCTTCGGTTCTCGTTTTCTCTCGGATCGATTCCAATTGGATATATCCTTTGGGCAGCAGTGGCTATTTGTAATCCCCTCTCTTCCAACTCGAGTTTTTCCATCTCTCTTTCATCTCTTCTTCTCTACAGTGCCTGTCTCAGGGCCATGCTACTGCTGAACGCATTCTTTCTCTCTTCTCTGTCTGTCTCTGCCTATATCTGTATGTCATATCAAGGATTTCTTGCAGCCTCTGCCTCTGCAATGTCATATATGCGCAGTCGCCTCTAATTTCTCTCAACCTGACCTGTCGCCTTTGTTCGCAATCGACGAGACTAATTTTTGTGTTATTCGTATATCGTCGTCGTATCAATTTCATTTGAATCTGAACTTCATCAACAATAAGTTAAATTTGAGATTTGCACGCATATTGATATTAGCTTGCTATCGTTCCTTCTAGGTCCAGCACTTATACTTTTATAGCTCAGAATTTAAACTTCATAAGTACTGATCGTATAATTCTTATCAGAGCTTCATGAAGTTTATCGAGAAATATCATGGAGAGGGAATCTAAATTCAAACAGTTGTTTACCTTTCAACGCTTTGGAGGTCAACTTCAAAAATCCCTATTCGTATAATTTTCATCATAGTTCTTCATGAAGTCCAGTTGAAAATAGCATGAAAGCTCGGATTTAGCTTCGTTTGAGCTTCGTGGCTCATGTGCTTTCTTCTTTCCTAACATAGCTTATATGAGGACATGATCTATCATCCTCATTTATCAAAACAGTGCAGATTGTTATAGCTTCATTTGATTTGATTACCTAAGCCATCATCCTTGACTTCTTCCAAACTCCCTCTCACCTGTCTATCGCTTCTTCCTCTTCTTCTTCCTCACTTTTTCAATGACTTTCCTTCTTTCATTTTCTTTCTTCTAACAGTTATATTCCGTATTTCATACAGCCATTCAATAGTAGGCTAGGCGCATTGCCGCTAGCGCCTTTTCAAAGAAAATTGGCGCCCAAAGAATAAAGCAGATGGAGATAGTGCGGGCATTGGAGAGATTCGAAAGATAAACGAACGAAGACAACTGTTCAAAACTGCAAGTCAGCAAGGCGCGCCATTGACGTTCAGCTTTTTGCCGCCTCTTTTTATTTGTCGAAGAGACATAGTATAGCGTAATTATCACCTCACCCTATCACATATCATGTTTCGCAGATATTTTATATCTTTATCGCCTGAATTTCCTATTTGCTCCTCAAAATTCGACAATTTCAATTTTCTTTCATGACACCTCTCTAAATGACAATAACAATAAGCTATCATTTAGCTGGTGAATTATTATTATTATGTCGATCTCATTAACTTATACTTATCTCCGACTTTTATGAAATGAACTTCTTGCGAGATTAGGCCTCATTTAACAGAGAGATAGGCACAAGAGATCGTATCGAATCATCATGATGCTTTTTTATGCATTGTTTATATGTGGATGCTCAACATATTTTCATCTTTGCTAGATGAGCGTTAATCGCTTCGGTCATCAGTCAGTCGTTCTGCTGCTGCTGCACCGTTTCGTCCTTTCCTCGCCTCTTTTATCCCGCTCGCGTTTCGTTGCGTCGTCGGCTTGTCCGTTTTTCCCTCGCGTATTTTCATTTTCGTCTGTCCTCTCGCCTCCTCCTCCTCGCTCTCTTCCTCTCTCTCTCTCTCTTTCTCCATTCCTATTCTTTCCCACATCGCTTCCCTTTCCCTAACTATCGATCGAATCGCCGTGCGGGGCCCAAGGCGCCGAAACGGTCTGCTGTGTGCGAGATGAGTCCCCCTCCCTGTGTCTCTCTCTCCACAGTTTCTCCACAATTGCCCCTTTCCCTCATGCAGTCTCTCAGGATCACACAACCACTTGCTCATCACACCCATCATCCAGAAACAACACCCTTCACATATCAATTCTCCAACAGGTTCTTCAATCGTCTCACTCGTGTGTGTGTGTGTTTTCACACCTGATTCTTCGACTGTGTGATTCTGATTCTGATTCATCCCATCTTTCAACATCGCCCCCATCCTTCGAAAAGTCATCTCACATTTACGGACGATTTCGTTGATTTCATGCCCGCGCATTCGTTCAAGAGATTGTCGTTGTGTGATTGCCTCTCTGCTATTTTACTGCTTTCGACTTTTTCGCGCGCCCTTCAACCTGTATATTCCAATCCTCTCTTCTCTTCATTTTTTGTTTTTTCTTCTTCTGCTTTGCGCGTGGATCAATTCATCTCCCACTCCACTGATTTGTAATGCATATCTTGGCTTTTCTCCTCTGTCTTGTGGATTGGCTTCTCGTTTTTCGTTCTCCTTCTCGAAATGATTGAGTCGCAAAAAATCGTCTCCATTTTCCTTTTCTGCAGCGGCATTTCCTCATACACCTTCCATTTTCATATTCATTCGCGTTCCCTGTTTGCCTCTTCATTTACTCGGTACTTTGCATAACTCGTCTTGCAATATTTGTTCCTTCGTATAATCGTTTCTGCAGGATTTTTGAAAGTTTCAAATTTTATTTGGAGGAGTTTTTTTTGCAGACCAACCTCAAGGCACCGCGACTGCCCGGGCAATTTAGTTTTGGTCCGACTCCTTCGAGGGCCGTTCCTCTTACAGCTAACAACAACAACAGCAACTGCAGCAGACAAGCAGACCAATCGCCCAATTGCAACATGTCGAAGAAAGCGGTGAGTATCGATTTCAACCTTCAACTGATAACAACAACAACAAATGCGACTAGTGATAAGATCAGTTTCACTTCACATTTCACGCTGGCAAAAAGCAGTTCCAGGCGTTTTTACCATTCGCAAACAAAATCAAGAGTTGACCAATTGCGCGCGTCACATTATATTCTGTTTTCAAATGATAAGCGATAAAGTCAAAATGAGAAATTCCTAATCGATGATTAATGTTGACATTCAAGGCGTCAAATTATGGATTATGCATAGATTTTATGAGAAAGTTTTGATAAAAAAATCGATGAGGAAGCGGGGAAACAATGAATGATTAAATTCTTGGAAATTCCATCCACCAATTGGTGGATTTTCCAAGACGGTAAATTTTTGGAATTCTTTTCGAAAATGGTACATTCTGGACTTTCTCGTTTGTCTGCTTATCTTCCAACTTTTGACTTGCCAAGTAACACGCTTATTCCTGTGTCGTTTTTCCGAATGATAATCCCTTATCAATTCTCGAGTTTGTATGCTGTCGCTCCTTTTGCCATCGACACTGCCATCGTGCAGAGTTGCAACACAATTTGGAATCGGATAGCGGATTTTCTCGCGCCAAACAAACTGGTTCTGGGTTAATCCTCCGTGTCTCGAATTGACAAATCTGGAGACCTGCCAGTTCAACAGTCAACTGCTATCTTTGAGCCATCGATTTCATATTACTTCTATTGATTCATTTGTATTTTATCAAATTTTCGAGTTCGAAAGCATTATGAAGAGGAAATGAATTGGTGATAGCTAAAATCATTGCATATTGTCACCTCTTTATGATAACAAGAATTCATTTTTTGACGATTCTTTGTAACTGTTATCAATTTTTTAGAATGACAGAGATTTAAATTTTGATAGAAGAAAACGAATTGGCAATCTTTCTATTACAATAACAAATATTCGTTTTGAGCCTGACTCCATTATCTCCGCTCCTGAAAATGGCATATCGATTGCCATTCTATTAGCATTTTTGTGTTGTAAGTCGAGCCGAACCGTTTTGTGGGCGGAGTTTCAGGCACCGTCCATCCATTTTGCATTCGATTCCATTCGTTGCGTACTGGCTGCTCACTAAGCCCTCCTGTCTTCTCCTCTTTCCATCCTTTTCGCCTTCCTTCCTTCCCCTTCCCTTTTCTATCGGTTTTGATAGCGCGTTCCCCCACCCCACTTTCCCTTTTGCAGTACAACGGCTCTCCATATCGAGGCTAGTAATTTCAGACACGGCTCGATTTTAATTGTGCATTTATTCTGGAACTGAAGATTAGTCTAATTTAGGACTAATTAGCCAATTACGATAAAATGGTGCCTGCTCCAGATGTAAGCGTGAAATGGGACTTTTCTATGAATATAGAGTTGAATGGAAGTTCTGAGCTTGGAAGCTCGGAATTTTCAAAGTTCAGACCTTGTTCTTGCTGGCAACCTAGAAAAATAGTCGCATCTTTGCATAGGAAATAGTACAAGATGAGAACTGTTTCCAACAAATTCTATATACTATTTTCATGCAACGATACTACGATGCAACTACTTGTCCAAATTGCCGTTTTGAATTAATAGGGGCTGTTTATGTTGATGAGTATGACTGATTCAGATCAATGTGCGCGTCACGACGATGGACGCGGAGCTGGAATTCGCGATCCAGTCGAACACGACCGGCAAGCAGCTCTTCGATCAGGTCGTCAAAACCGTCAATCTCAGGGAAATCTGGTACTTCGGACTACAGTACATTGACAATAAAGGTCGAATTTTTTCAAATATATATATTTTTCAAAATTTATATTTTCAAAACAAATGAAAAATAACTTGTTGAAACTTGAAAATAACGTTAACTTTTTGGAAACAAGACAAGGGAATAACGAAAACTTGTTCATTTTGTCTGTGCATAATTTACCATTTTCAATAAAAAATACAAATTCCAGGCCTGCCTACCTGGCTCAAACTCAACAAGAAGGTGCTGTCACAGGACGTGAAGAAGGAGCCAACCTTGTCGTTCCGATTCCGTGCCAAATTCTATCCGGAAGACGTCGGAGAGGAAATCATTCAGGATGTCACTATGGTTAGTTTTCCCTGAATGCAAAATATGTAGCCACAAAAATTGTAAATCACTATATTAGGCAATTTGGCTAGTGCACAACCCCTCTATGTCATTCTTTCATAAATCTTCATTTCTTAAGCCTTATATTATCTCAAATTCATAATATTTTATTTCATTTTTTGCAAAAATTCTTGTGGTTCAAAACGCAAGTTACCCGTAAAGGAATGTTTATTCCTTACATGGAAGTCCTCTTCTCTCTGAACTGAGCACTCTCTGATTGCCCAACAGTCAAACACACATGCACTCTGCACACTCATTGATATTTGTGAATCACAGCTGAATGGCTTGCTCGCGAGACTTGTATTAGAGGGGAAGAGGGAGAAACGTACAATAACAAAAGCAAACCGCACTGATAGAGAGGCAGAGAAGGACTAGCCTATGAATGAATAAATTTGCATATTGACTTATTCGCACAATAATCACTCACTCACTATGCGATAGGAGAGACAAGAGTTGTACAGAAATCGATATAGCGCCAAATAATCCAGAATCATAATAATCGATCATTTAAAATGTCAGTAAACTCATCTTCTTCATCTTCATTTATTTATTCCTGAAGTTAGGATTTGGACTTTCTAAAGCTATCTTTAATTTGAGAAAGGGACAGAGTTGATGAAGAGAAAAATGATGCGAATTTAAAAGATCTTACAATTTTTTCCCATTTAGTTATGGGAATATTTACGGTTCTTTATTGCTATTTTTCGCCTTGATTTTTTGGTAATTTGAGACTCGCTTGCAAATTCTCAATCGACAATGAGGTGATTTGTGAACAAAATCGTGAATTTGAGGGAACCCATTTGGTCAAAGAAAAGAGAGAAAGACTTTGTATTGTTAACGCGCCCCTAAAGGGAAATAAGAAGCCGCTAGAAAGAGGAACTGCACAAACTGTAGTGTTTGTATTTGCTCGACGATCCACACTTTCCTCTATTCGTTTGTAAAGAGCATTCAGGTATACTTCACATGCAAAAACATCTCTAAATTTGCCTGCTTAGTCATTTCGGAGCGCTCTGCTTTCGATCGAATTTAGTGCTTCGTAATGTGAGTGGCATTCGCATTCGCATGACAGACTGCACACAACAAATAAAGTCAGCGACGATCGTCGTCAAAATATTTGACCGGAGTGTTTTCGAGGGGCCAACGTTCATACTATTTCACAGCGCGAGTTTTTGTGGACTATTTGAGAATTACTACAAAATATCAGGATATGCAACACAATGGGCTAAAAGAAAGGCTTGTAAACTTCCTCTATCCAATTTACTTTGCTATGCCTTGTCTTACTTTTTCAAAATTACCTAAAAATGAAATAAGGAGGACCAGAGAATGACATATAATTTATTATTCCCAGTTGCATTTTATTTTGTCATGTTTCTTATAAAATTTTCAGATTTCCGCTTTCCTGTGTCAGTCGATAATTAGTCTTTATTTTTGTACATTCAACTACTAACGATTAGCTGCCACAAGCAGCATTTCTCTATCAGACAAGCAAAAGAAGGGCAGTGCAGTTGGCAGATTGAAAATGGGCAGAAAAGGAAGAGGAGAAAAGGCAAAGCCGTGCGCAATTATGCAAGGGCACTGATAAGGGCGAATGATAAATTGATGAGAGCAACAAGAACTGATATGATGACAGACAGAAAGTAGAGAAGAATTGAAAGAGAGAAAGAGAGACCGATATTCGGTCCTTAGTCGCGCTGCACATAAATACATGCACCAAATAACAACACCAACAAACAGCTACCAAAAATGGAAGAATTATATGAGATTTGACTGGGAAAGAAACTTTGCAAGGAAAGAATTCTTCATCGCACAAATTCTGCTGAAACTCATACCTGCCAACACGTTATGGGAATCATTATTACGAAAAGAAAATTTCAAGACATTGCCATTAGTTCGAGCAATTATATCTTTATGTTTTCTTGTTATCTTAGAACGCGTTCAAATTTTTGATACCGTATCAATGTCAAGCGATTTTACGTGTAAATTCATGACGTCAATGTAAAGCGTGTCAAAAATTTACACGTAAACTCGCTTGACATCGATACAATGCCAAAAAGTATGAACGCGTCCTTATGATTTTAACCAGATCAAAATGGAAGAAGATAACAAATGTGTTGAACTTTTAGCGTTTGTTCTACCTGCAAGTGAAGGACGCGATCCTGACCGATGAGATCTACTGTCCGCCAGAGACATCCGTCCTGCTAGCGAGTTACGCCATGCAGGCCAAATACGGAGACTACAATCCAGAGACCCACAAGCAGGGATGCCTCACTGCTGATAGGTATGCTGAGAAAATGGATAAAATATGATCTTGTGAAATTCTTGCAATTTTACAAATTATGCATTGCAGTTATAAAAAAAAATCAATATTTTATTTGTATAATACTTTGTCAATTTTAAATTACGAATTCTGCCAAAAGTGGCCATTCTTCAGACTGCTGCCCCAGCGTGTGATCGGGCAATTCAAGCTAAGCACGGACGAATGGGAGAAGCGGATCATGACTTGGTGGGCGGACCACAAGAACACCAGCCGGGAGCAGGCCATGCTCGAGTACCTCAAAATCGCCCAGGACCTCGAAATGTACGGTGTCAATGTGAGTGTCTGCATAAATATGTGATGTTTTCAAACGAAATACAAGAATTTCAGTACTTTGAAATCCGAAACAAGAAAGGCACTGAACTGTACCTCGGAGTGGATGCGCTCGGCCTCAACATCTACGAGAAACACGACAGATTGTCGCCTAAGGTGAGTGAGAAAATTAAAAAAAAAAAAAGAAAGTATTCCTGTATTCGTGCATCTTTTCTACTACATTATGACTGAAAGAAAAAGTAGACATTCCATTTTGTATGTGAAGATGATTTGAATTCTTTGACAGGTCGGATTCCCCTGGTCTGAAATTCGCAATATCTCATTCAACGACAGGAAGTTCGTCATCAAACCCATCGATAAGAAGGCTAATGTAAGAAATTTTCTTTCAAGAAGTTAACATTTTGGGAATCTCGCAACTTGAGCAATGTGTGCGTGTGTAAAAAAGGGAAGACATGTTAACTATGTTCCTTGCATTTATCATTCAAGCTGCGACATTTGAAATTAGACTATTTGGAATCACGTGGAATTTGCGAAATAGTATTTTTCAGGCAGATCTTTTCTATAAAACTTATTTCGCACGTCATGTTGTTTTCAAAAACTGCAATTGCAAAAAAGATTACAAAATGAAGATGCTGGTCAATTTACAGGACTTCGTGTTCTACGCGCCCCGTCTGCGAATCAACAAGCGCATTCTGGCACTGTGCATGGGCAATCACGAGCTGTACATGAGGAGAAGGAAGCCGGACACGATCGAGGTGCAGCAGATGAAGCAACAGGCCAGGGATGAGAGGGCACTCAAGCTGGCTGAGCAGGAGAGATTGAATAAGGTCGGGAAGAAAATCTTTGAATTTGAAAGTTCATCAAAATTGTGGCTAATGCAGTATTGTACTATGCAGAAGAAATTGGTCTGCACTAGCAATATTCTGAAGTAGATATACAATTCATTAGGAAAATTCTAATGATACATTTTGTGATCAAGGACAACTGTGTGAATATTCGAAATTTCTAGTGTATGAACGTCTTGAATTGGATTTTATCAAGTTTATCCTCCCCTCATTTGGATTATTCATTCAGTTTAGAAGAGAATTGTTGAAAAAGAAAAAAAACGAATGAACTTCTAGATGTCGTTTATGAATTACACGAGCATTTCAAGGAATTCAGAAAACGAGATAAATAAATCAAAGATGCATTTTTCAGGAGACGAACGCGAGAGAGCAGGCGGAAGCCCGACAGAGGGAGGCCGAGGAGAGAATGCAGAGAATGCTGGAAGACATGGAGAGGGCCAAGAGGGAACTCGCAGAGGCGCACAGCACCATCCACTCGCTGGAGGCACAACTCAAGCAGCTCCAATTGGTAAGCAATACCTTCGTTTTCATACCGTCATTTTAATCCGATTACATTTTGCAGAAAAAGGCAAAATTGTGAGGGAAATGAGTGAAAAATCAGAAGAATTTAGGAAGTTTTCAATGTACTTCGTAAGGAGTAAGATACGTTTTGAAGAAGATACATGAAAATTGAAGAGAATATGAAGATTTGAGAAAAATGATAACATGCTCTTCTAATTCTACTAAAATAAAAGTTAAAAGAGAATTCTTTGCAGGCGAAGGAAGCTCTCGAATCGAAGGAAATGGAGCTGCGCGAGCTGACCGCTCAACTGCAGTCGGAGAAGGCGATGAGCGAAGATGAGAGACGCAGACTCAGAGATGAGGTCTCCAGAAGGGAGGACGAGGTGGGAATTTTGTTCTTTAAAAGTGATTTTTGAAAAATTCATGCAGTCGTACAATGTTCATTTGAAAATCCATTCAGACTGAAATCAAGACTGGTGGAATTAGAAATTTGCATGAGCTTTCTAAAAGAGATTTGGTGAACTTTATTACATTAAAAGCAGCAACCAATGAAATGATTCGATTCGAATATTCATCTCTCATCCTCATTTTTTGTTTCACCCCTCATAATATAACGTTTCACCAAAATCGTATGAAAACATTGATTTTTCAAGAAACTTAGAAAATGTCAATAGAATGAATTTCAGGTGCACGCGATGCGCACAGCCGTGCAACGTCAGCAGGAGGAGACGAACAGAATGCAGGACGAGATGGCGAGAAGAAAGGAGAACGACAGACCCATGCACGACCATCACGGACATACAAAGGAATACATGCACAGCGATGAAGAGGAGAATGGGCATGGACATACTGGTCAGTGCTTTTAAATGAGCAAATTCAAAGTTAGAAAGGCTTTTACCCGAAACGTAAAATGATAGGATAGGTGATGCGCAAAACTAAAATTCCTATAGAAAGTGGCACATAGGGGTGTACGAAATACATGGCTTTAGCGGATCATTTTAGTTTAAGCCCTGCATAGGTCTGAATGAATCGAAAAGTGGGAATAATAGAAGACAGGAAATGGAGAAGCATCTTTTAGCTTCTGAATGAATTTTCAAATTGTACAATAAATGTTGCAGACCTGACGACGGATGCAGACATGCACGTACATCAGAACGAGCTCAATCGCATCAGCACCACTGAGCAGAACGTCAACATTCGACAGAAACTCGACGTGAGTCAAAACAAAGAATGTGCGGAATTGAGAGTAGAATGCTGAGTCTCAATTGCACACCTTTCATCAAATCTTTTCATATTTCCAACTATCTGACTTCTCATTCTGCATACTCTCCCTATCAATTCATTTCTTCAACCCTGGTACATAATCCATTGACTACTTTTCCGAGTGGCAATTTCGTTGAAAAAGGAGCGACTAGAAGCGTTGAAGAACGCGAAATTAACGAGGGTTGCTCAAATCAAAGACTTAACCTGGATTTGTTTGCAGATGCTGACCCGTGAGCTGGAAGGCGTGAAGGACGAGAGAGGAGTGACTGACTACGACGTGTTGCACATGGAGAACAAGAAGGCAGGCAGGGACAAGTACAAAACGCTCCGACAGATCCGAGGCGGCAACACCAAACGCAGAATCGATCAGTACGAAAATATGTAAACGCCTCCCAACCCTCCTCACAGATCTGGGCAGACTTTCAGCCAGAACGAAAAATTATAGGGTAAAGGGCCCGTAAAATTAACTATCCTATAGAACATTGATACACAAAGGGATCCGCTCTAAGGTTTCGGCTTAAACACCCTACCTAGATCTGACTCCTAAACATCACTAATTATTCCATATTAGGCTGATCAGAAAGGTTGTCTCACATGCTATCTTCTTGTTTTCTAACTTCAGATTGTGAATTTTTGATCAGCCTACTATTTATTTTATCGAATTATTAGCCAATTATATATTCATATCAATTAAGTGATTATCTATTGTTTTTCCCCTTTTTAACTAACTTTTAAATTACCCCATTTCTCTCGGTGTAAGATTTATTCTTTGATTGATTTGGAAATTTCTATTTATATATGAAAGATTTTAAATTGAATTTGCTCTTCTCTAGGACGGCTGCTGCCTCGTGTTGTTTTTCTTTTTTTCGTTTATTTTATTGAACATGTTCAGAAAATTATCTGCTTCTAGAAACATGCTTCATTGTGAAATGTTAGTGATTTTCTCTTCTCCTTCCGTGATAAGAGAATGAGATGAATACCTTACACTTAGCAGTGAATTATGCTTCTAGACTCGGACTATTTTTCTGGCTAGGTTCACCAATTCTAATCCTGTCGCCGTGCTTTGTCTATGTTTATCCTTATTTCTCCGTGATTGTCTTCTTCAGCAGATTTCTTCAACTTTCCTGCCCTACTCTCAACATTTTGTGCTATTTCCCCACTTCATTTCGACTTTTTTCGTTCATTTACTACACAATCCTAATCATTTGCTCCGTGTTTTTGAGAAGAATATTCTTGTCTCAAAAATCTCCCATTTTCCTATGAAAGCAATGGTACGCGTGTTGCCTTGTCATTTTTCGCTCTTCGATTATTTTCTTGTAGATTTCCAATTAATTCACCTAAAATATTTATATATTTATCCTATTCCATTGATTAATTTAACCTTCGTATGAAATTTTCCCTTTCGAGAAATTCAACTTCATGAAAACGACAAATAAAGTGTTTTCCTGTAGATGAAGAATGCCAGAATTTGACTTTGACAGTCGTCAAATCGAGAAATACCTTGGTTGTTTTATACTCAGCACTTCACATTTCGAAAATTCAACCCTTTCCCACATAAATCCTTCTTTCTACACGCGTTTCATACAACTGGCAGCATTCTCCCGGTTGCACTCTTTTCCTCGCCTGCGTTCTCTCAGTCTCGCATGCTATCTCTTCTATGCGGACTTGCAATGCATTTTTTCGAAATTTCTTGTTATATTTCGTTTTCTTCCTAAAATTTCAATTTTTAAATAAATTTTTAGAGTGAACCGAGACAATTAGTGAATCGGCAATGGGCTGGCGCGAGAAGGAAGAAGCGTTGCTGTCCAAGCAGAGGGTCCTCGTCGTCGGGGCAGGCGGGGTCGGCTGTGAGCTGCTCAAGAACCTCGTCCTCACGGGATTCAACAACATTCACGTCGTGAGTGAATCAGGCAATTACTATATGACGATACCTATAGTTAGAGATATAGGGGAGGGAAGGAAGGAAGGTAGGGCGAAATAGTGTGGGAAAATAAGTCTTGTCATCTTATCAAATAGTAGTTGTCTTCGTGAAAAAAAAAATAAAATTAAAGTCATTTTTGATCGAAAGATGTGTCACTAAAATCGACCATGAAAATGAACACGATTTCGTGGTATAAGAATCCCGCGAGTGCTTGCGGACGCGCACTTCTTGACATAAATGTTTCTTCAAGTTGAGATGTGTGAAGATTTTGGATTATTTGTTGATTCTGGCTTCATTTGTTCCACACCCACTTTTATTTTCCCCTACCTCTCTCCCTTACTCGCTCCAGAAAGTAGGTGTGGGTATGGACTACAGAAAGTCCTGGATGATTTGATTTTGAATAATTCTTCGACTTGCAGATCGACCTCGACACGATCGATGTCTCGAACCTCAACCGGCAGTTCCTGTTTCGTCGCGAACATGTGGGCAAATCCAAAGCAGAGGTCGCCACGGAGGCCGTGCGTCATTTGCGGCCCGACGTCCGCATCTCCTATGATCATGACTCCATATTCAAGTAAGCAGATCGGATGGGTTAACTGTCGTTTGATATCCAAACTGTTAATAAATTCGTACTAATTTGGATAAATTTCAGCTGCGAGAAATTCAACCTGCCCTTTTACGAGCAGTTTAACTTCGTCATCAATGCGCTCGACAACAAGGCAGCCCGAAGTCATGTGAATCGCATGTGTCTCTCTGCAAGAATTCCTCTTATCGAGAGCGGATCCTCCGGTTTCATGGGACAGGTACGGCAACGCAAGAACAGCAAAATGACTTTGGAAAGAGGGCTCACAAAACATTCCCTCTTGCACTTCATTTTGTCAATGCTACAATATACGTGTTGCATCGTTATAACAGCGGAAACGGTGTCAAGATTTCATAGTGACAATTTTTAAAATGAAAATCACACGCACGCCAGACAAGATTTTAATGTTAAAGAGATTCTTCCTCTTATATGCAATATGCCGTACAATGATAAAAAAGCGAGTTTCACAATGTGACAATTAACCTGACTATTTCATGCTTCAAAATTATTGATGATTGAAAAAATGAAATAAGATGTTTCAGGCTCGAGTGATCATGCGCGACCTGTCGGAGTGCTACGACTGCGAGACCAAAGAGTCCGTGCAGAAGACCTTCCCCGGTTGCACCATCCGCAACACGCCGTCCGAGCATATCCACTGTACTGTCTGGGCCAAACATGTCTTCAAGTAAGGAGGAAAATTCAGAACTGGAACTTTCCAAGTCGAGACTAATCTCACGAGATGAGACTGATTCATTTGAGACAAAGATAAGAATCTTCTTCTCTTTCAAGAAAAGGCATGCTATTCTGCTTCATTTGAGAAATCGTGATTCAAAAAGTCCATCTGGTCAAGCAGCAGTGAATCACGAGAAGTAAGAGATAGTGTTCCTTTCGGATGGAAAAGAAGAACATGATATCCACTTCATTCTTCCCAGGAAATTGTTTCACGAGATTTACAGCAACTAAAAATGCTGCAATTCAAACCTGAAGATGACTACTTTCAGTCAACTCTTCGGGGAAATTGACATCGACGACGACGTGTCGCCGGACGTGAACGACGAGCACAACAAGGCGAATGGAGACGAGGCAGAGAATGGGCACGGCGCCAAAAATGGTGAGGCTGACATGAAACGACACTTGCATTCCAGTCCAGCATCTATTTGATTGTCCTTTTCAAACATGAAGTCGAATTTTAGGTGATGAAAAGATGGAAGAGGACAAGCCCAAAGAGGTAGAGCAGCCAATCAACACACGTGCCTGGGCTGAGAAGGTCAACTACGATCCGGTACTCGTATTGACTAAGGTTAGAAGAATATCTTTGCACCTGGACTGCGTTCTTCCATTCCGACAATCCATTTCTTTTGCAAAACGTATTTTCACTTCTATTTCAAACAATCCCTACCCTCTGTCTGTTTTCTGCGCTTTGCATTTTGTCATTGAAGATAATTTTTCTCTGTATTCTGAATTCTCTATATACTTTCCTCTTGCTCACGGTGAAGATATTGTTTTTGCAGCTGTTCAAGACGGACATCGAGTACCTGTGCTCGATGACTAACCTATGGAAGGAGCGCAAACAGCCCGTGCCGATCGACTTGAACAATTTGGCAGAAAACAGCGCGAGTCTCGAGGGCAATGGCAGCGAGGTCGACGACTACAACACGGTAAGGAAAAGCGAGGGAAAACCCAAACAACAACATGCAATTCTTCTATTCTTCTCATCTGCTTTCATTAGTACAGAAATTCTTGTGATGATTGAAAAAGCTCAAGTTTCTTTCGAAGCATTGAAGAAATAATGAAATCCAAATATGAGAATTCATCACCTTCTTTCTTCAGGTATGGTCCGTGGCCCGGTGCGTGCGCGTCGCGTCGGAGTGCATTGAGGAATTGCGTGAGCGCAAGGCCCGTCTGCCTGAGGGCGAGATCCTCGTCTGGGATAAGGACGACGACGTGGCGATGCGATTCGTGGGCGCCTGCGCGAATATTCGAGCCTCCATCTTTCACATCGACACCAAGACGCTGTTCGACATCAAATGTAGGCAGTCAACCCAACCAATCGAGTGATATTCTTGAACGCCGCTGACAGACTTGCAACTTCTCAAATTTGCTGATGTCTGCGTGAAGGGGGAGTAGCGTGTCACGTCGAGAAAGACAAATCACATGCGTTCTTTCGGTCTTTCGAAAAAAAAACGATACGATTTATTTCATTCAGATAAAACTCATTTAAAAATTACAAGCCTTGCAAAAATAGCGGAGTTTTGTTGCAGCGATGGCAGGCAACATCATCCCCGCAATTGCGACGACGAACGCGATCGTGGCCGGAATGGCCGTCACCGAGGCGCTCAAAATCGCCCACAAACAGTTCAACCGCATCGCCTCTGTTTTCATCGCACTCAACCCCAATCCAAGGGGAAAGGTGAGAAGATAGTCTTCCTTTGTCCAAACTCGCAAATGACTGAGCACTTTCCAAAATGTTTTTTTTGAGGGATGATCAAAGAGAACGCTCTCAGTACTTAATGAATTCAATAACTATTCTACACTCACTCCACCCACCCACACACACACACACACATATTTTGATTTTGAAATCATATCTAGTTTCTGCACAAATGGTCTTTACCTGCCAAAATGAGTTTGGAGTGGAGTGGATGTGGCTTGCGAAAATTCCTATAAATCAATTAGGAGATGAATCTGAAGAAATGATCGAACTTGCAGATCCTGATGGATGAGGCAGCCCGTCCGCCCAACCCAAAGTGCTACGTCTGCTCGGCCAAACACGAGTGCCACGTCACCGTCAACATGAAGGAAATGACCATCAAGACGCTCAGGGACATGGTCAGTCGAAATTCAAAAATGATACCCTTCTTCAGAGATAATCAATTCTTAACTTTTCAAAATACACTCCAACTCTTCTGGAAGTGGCATTGGATGAAGTTACACTGCCTTCTCCTCATTCGAAGTGAGAAGGCAGAGATATGCAGCATAATCAAAATATGCCACTAACTGCTTGAAAACATACAAGTTTCATCTGTATTGAACTGCAAATAGAATTTCCTTGTCAATTTCAGCTGAAAATTCTTACTCATTTATATCAGTGATGAGCATTTTTACGAGAGAACTATTTCTACTTATTGTCTTCTTTAATGATTATTAATTAGGCTTACTTGCAGGTGCTGAAGGGTACGCTGAACATGTTAGAACCGGATGTGATGGACTTTACCACCAAACGCATCATCCTCAGCAGCGACGAGGATGAAATGGGGCCTGGTGAGTGAAGAATTGATTTACTTGCTGTTTCTAATTTTTTGTAACCTTTTATCCCGTTATTTTCTAGAGAATGCATACTACAATAGCTTGAGAATTCTCGAAAAAAAAAATCCAAATAATTCACTTGTTTTTGCAGGATTCGAGAAGAAGAAACTGAGCGAACTGCAGCTGGGCAATGGCACAGTGCTCGAGTGCGACGACTACGCGCAGAACTTCGAGCTCAAACTCTTCATCTTTCACAACGACAAACTTAACGCCGATGAGTTCAAGGTACATTTCTATTTCTATATAGTCTATTAAGTATCAATCAAAATGAGAATTTCGGAACTCTGATCACGATCTTTTTTAATTTCATGATTAAACTTGTTAGCATACCAATTTATTTTTACAGACAGAAAAGAGTTATTTTGGGTTTCTCCTTTTATATTTAATCTTTGAAATGGCAATTCCTATAATTTATTCTCATTATTCTTAATTAAATTCTGAAAGGGAATATTGTTTTGCTTGTAGATCGAATCGCAAGAAGGGCCAGCAGCAAACAATGGAAAGCCGCAGAACGCGTCTGTGAGCAGCAACGACTCGAGGAAACGGACGATACAGGAAGGCGTCGAAGAACTGGAGGTCGAGCCAAAGAAGGCCAAAGTCGATGGAGAGGCGTAGAAGCAAAAGAAAGATTCTCGGCAAGGGTCTACTTTTTGGGAAAGTCGAAATTAGGACACATTATGGTTTTGTTTATTTGAGTGAGCAATGCATGAATAGCCTGAAATTTCATTATTTCGAATTTCTCGAAAAGTAGACTCGAGCCGAAATCTCCCATCTCAGCAACATTCTCACTGCAGTATCTATTTTTTAGTCTCTTGAAGATTTATTCATTTTCTCCCCCTTCGAACTCAAACTTCTTAAAAGTGGATGAACTTTCCAGGAAAGTTTCCTATTTCATTTATTCATCTATTTATTTTATGCCAATGCCGGTATATGATCATATTTTATTTTTCAGTGATCTTTTCCAACTCTCATCTTTTCTTCTTGTTTTATCCCAAAACTCTTAAGATAGGTGATATATATTTAACAGTTGGTATTTAATGTTTTTGTTCTAAATTTTACGACTTTTCATCAAAGAAAGATAAAAATTAAATTGTCGGTTTTAAATATTTCAACTAGTGTTGCTACAACTGCACTTCACTCCCAATATCGTCTTTGTGCACTCGCACTTTTGTGATTTCGTAATTTTCTTTTCAGACTCACTCTTCTGCATCATGCTGCAGTCGATTTGCAGTGGAGCGCACTTTCTGCCTCGACAAAGCGACTCGCAAGCAGACCAGACGAGCGACTGCTTCTCTCCACTGGCAACTTGCTGCTTGTCAACGAGGTTTTTATTTTCTTTTCTCACCCAGAAATGCAGAAGTGGCCATCTAATTGATTTCCCTCCCCTCATTTTCATTACTAAGTCGGAATTCTATGAACCACTAATTTCTCGTCATCCTCGTAAAAGATGGAGTTGCTGATATTCATCTACTTCATTTTCGTGTCAGGCACCAGCATTCTGCCCTACAACACGTTCATGAATGCACGTCAGGTGATTGACAAAACTTTGGCCTCAAACAAGTAATTAAGAAAAGAATGGAGAATCAATTGTACGTGACTCATTAATTTGAGCGGAACAATCGATTTTGTGCTTTTTTTGTTGAAATTTTTCCAAGTTAGAAAATTTGGAAGGAGAGCATCTTTCTATCATTTTCACATTTCCTGATAGTTTTAAAACTGCTGTAATTTCAGTATATTTTCTACAAGTTGCGAGACACGAACGGGACAGAGCCCGTGAATTCGTCCTTTTCCCTTTCCCTACCCGGTCCGCTGCCGCTGTTTCGATTGGGGGAAATCGATGAAAATGGCGAGCAGCTGAACGAACTGCAGAAGAAATTCGAGTCCGCGTTCACAATTTTCACTGGCGTGGCCGCGATTGTCGGATGTTTCCTGAATGCTGCACTCACGAGCAGGTAATTCATCGAAGACAACTTTGAATATTCATTTTTTCTCACCAACAATTTACCTTTAAAACTTGACGAATTTCCAAGATTCCTCTTTTCGAAGCTTCTTCAATATTTGGCTGTGCAGATTTAATTCTTGACAAGTTTACTAGAAAACATGATTGGAACAGTGAAGTGAATTGTGCCAAATCCATCTTTCCTCTAATGCTGCAGAATTGTCATCAATTTTCGACATTTCAGATTATCGAATCCAACCCGAGTTCTGATCGGCCATGTTTCTGTGGTCATCATTTTTCTGCCTGTTCTGATTCTATCGTTTATTGATACAGATGGAGGTACGAAGAAACTCTTTAAGTATGCAAACGATGAATTGCAGCCGAGGAATTCTTCTATTTCACGATGCTCTTCCTGGCAGCGGGAACGAGTGTCATGTCGCAAGGCCTGATCGGCCCCGGCGTTCTCAGTCTGTCTGCACTCTATTCGTCTAAAGAATATGTGAGTTTTTATTCGTTCCATTTGAAATTATCATTTTTGCTTGAAAAAATCAAATTTTTATGAAATGCATTAGAAAGAATGAAGATTAGAAGAATTTTATTCGGAAATGTGTCAATGGCGTGACGATTTGAAGAATATTCGCTATAGTTAAATAAATAAAATAGCGTGAAAAGAAGGAGAAGTAGAAGTAGTATAGGAAAGATAAATCATCACATCATTTACTAGGTGTCTTTTATTCGAAAGATGTCGTTGTCTAAAA
This sequence comes from Diploscapter coronatus, assembly GCA_964036155.1. NCBI lineage: Eukaryota > Metazoa > Nematoda > Chromadorea > Rhabditida > Rhabditidae > Diploscapter > Diploscapter coronatus. The sequence goes on along the minus strand of OZ038422.1, from coordinate 39,394,824 downwards.
GTGTGTAGTAAATGAATTATCTTCAGACCCCAGGAGTAATGATCGGTCAGGCAGCAATTGGGCTGCTTTCCGCTCTGATGGCCATTTTCATCCAGACCATCACCAAGGATCCGATTCGCAATGGCCGACTCTTCTTCGGCTTCGCCTTCGTTTGGACTCTCGTCAGCATCGGCATCTACATTTGGCTGTGGAGAAATCGACCTCGCGAATCGGAAAACCGACAGTCAGATCAGCTGCTGGACGACGAGGATCAACTTATCGGGTATCCTCTTGGTTAAAAATTGAACAAAATAGCAATGAGACGATTTGATATGATAATTTCCAAGTTTGTTAGGATTGATTCTTTTGAAATTCGCTTCATGCCTCCAGGTTTCCAGAATATATTTCTACTTCAGAACAAACGACGAAGAACCGATTGTCATGCGAGCTTCTTCGGAAATAGCCGAGTTGAAATCGAGCGAAAAGTACATGTATGTCTACCGAAAGGTTGGAATTTTCGGATTTTCATCAAACTTGCTTTGAATGTTGCAGACGACGAAGGGAATGTGGTCGATTGCCACAATACTGATCGGAACATTGGCCATTTATCCTGCAGTGGTCAGCCTCGTGACCACGAAATCAACGAACGAAACTTGGAAATGTGAGTTTTTGTGAATAATTTGATAGATCACTAAAATGACAATCTCGAAAAAGAATCGAAACATAAAACCTTCTTTTTTAGAATTTTTTTAATGTCACACCACCTGTTTAACTGAATTTTATCCAAGTCTTTTCAAAATGCATATATTGTGATTTTGAACCTAGAACTAGAAGAAACGATTGAGGATTACTTTCCTTCTTTATTTGTCATTTTTCAGATTATTTCGCTCCGATCGCCTGTTTCTTGATGTTCAACGTCGGTGATGTGATAGGACGAATTTCTGCTGCTGGAACGTCTTTGGTAAGATTTTACTTTTACCTTGAAGAATTTTGTTTACTTTTCTTTTCATCATTACTAATTTGTTCGTCAAACTCCGTGAATTTTCTCAATTCTTGGTATATGATTTGTACACTCATTCAAGTAGCTATTTTTTAGATTTCGCTAAAATTTTTATCTTCAGAAGCAGACGAAAGTGTTTGCAATTTGCGTGATTCGAATTGCACTGATTCCCCTGATGTGTATGTGCAACATCGAGCCCCGTCATCTGCACTTCTTGACCTTCTTCACGAGCGATGGATTGTTCATTTTCTTCATGTTCCTTCTCTCATTCACTCAGGGATTCCTTATGACTCACTCCAGTGTCAACGTTTTCAGGTATTCTCGAATTTTCCCAACAAAATTCCTGTCCAAGAAAATAGAAGAGATGGAGGAGCACTGCTTGAAAACCCCCCTTGGAGTTTGATCAGTTTTCATCTTTACCGACATCATGTCTTCTATAAATGATCGAATTTTCAAAGAGAGAAACGCTGTTTGATTGTTTTGAAAATGAAAAAATCATGAGAATTCACAAGTTTTCGATTTGTAAAGGTGTCACCTTCTTGAATTTTCAGTTTTTATCAAATATTGTGATTTTCAGTGAAGTGGAGGACGAGTTGAAGGATGTGACCGGCGCAATGGTGACGATTTTCTGCGTGATTCCGGCCATGATCGGTTCTATCATCGGATACATCTTTGTCTGTATCATATAGTAACCATCTTTTAGAATTTCAAATTCAAATCGGTTATTTGGAAATTTTCCAGTCTTGTACCATTTTTGCCATCAAGATTGTCATTTATACTCGTCTTTTTAGTTTTCCGACACAAGGAAATCAAGAGTCGTGCAGAAATGACAATTAGGGCTAGACATAAGCTAGAAAAACTCGTCTCACCTTACATGTAATTTTTTGATTTTGAGAAATTTCCAAATAACTGTTCAGTTTCGAATGTCAGTTCTTGTCATAGAATTTACTCTGATTCTACCTAACCCAGCGATCTGTGATTCGTACTACTTGCTTTGTAACTTCATAGTTCAAAAGTATCAGGTATTCAACTTTTATTTTTATTGGGGAGCCATTTTTGCTCATTTTCTAACCTCTATTTCCTATCATTTTTCCTACACATTCCGGTGTATTTGTTGCCACCTTTCACTTGTAATTTATTTCTATGTGCCTTATTTTTATGAAGACATAATTTTTTCAACTTTTTTCCAATGATTTGACAAATTTACGGTTATTCACCGTTCGATACCTTTCTGATTCGATCAGAATTCTTTAAATTTGGCGTGATTTTCAGCCGGTAGTCGGTTTGAGCTTTTGTATGCGCTATAGTCGACTCTCCACCAGCGATACTGTCGAGGAACACTGCCCGCTACTCCCAATGCCCGATTCGGAGGTAAATTTCGACAAACATGCGAAATTTGAGGATTCTTGGAAAATTCCCTGTCCATTTTTAATTCAGTCATCTCCAAACCAGATGGATTTTCCAAGAACTCGAATTGTCAAGGCATTTTCAACTACATTTCAACTGATATCTCTAATTCATAACTTATTTAGTAGTACTCGCAAGAATTTTGAAATGGAGACAGTAGAAGATATTGTAGGACTTGGGTTTGCATTTCCTAAGGCCCTATTTTCATCTTTCTACACATGAGATGAAGTTGAATTGCCCTTTCAATAAGCTTGTATAGCTCCAACTTACAATGAGAGAATGGGATAACTCGATTTAGACACCGCTCCCAAGCACAGCATCATCAATGTCAATACGATATTGGGCTAGTGCTATTATTGCGTTCATTTCTAACAGAACTAGTGATAAGCCTGATTAATTTCTCATTCGAAAACTTTATTTAAAAATTCGGAAAATACATATATCTTTCACACTATTTTGAAATAGCTGTGTATTTTCCAAACGCTCTAGAAGAACGTTAATATTCTAATTTTTGCAGGCAGTGAATGAGTCTTCCGACGACGTGCATTTGCTCTCCACATTGTCAACGCCCTCTTCTTCCTCGTTCAGCATGACCAAGTGAGGCTATTTTTACAATGTGATTACAAATACGCAGAAATATTCACACATCTTTATGAAATTATAAGGAAGAACAGAATACTGGTTCATTTTCATAAATTTCATATGGTTTCAACTGACTAAAAAGTCCAATACTAAAATTATGTCTACACATAATTCTTCATTAAAATAATGTGTATAAAATATTCTTGAAGAATAACAGGCAAGATGCTACGTGTAATGTGGACCGCGTTTCTGCTCCTCTCTTTGCGTATAAAGAACATTTCTTTCTATCTTTCCTTCTTTAGTTATTTTTCATAAAATTGCGAAATTTCCCAACTTCCAAATGAAGCCTGCAAATTAAGATGAAAGGTGCAAAGTCATGAAATCGTCTGTTAAAACAAAATGTGAAATTGGCTATGGTGCGCTGTTACCTAGGTGAATGTTCAAGTCTCCATTTTTATTTGAACTGGCTTTTTCGAATTCATAATCATAAATTCTCGTTATTTTCACTGTCTAGAAATTAGCTTAGAGTTTTATCAGCTACCATTTCCATGGGAATTCATTCGTGAAATTTAAGTTCGCAACAATTTTTGTCAGAGAAGAATGAGACACGTAGAGCTATGCAAGGCCGTGTTGTGTTTGTTTTGATTCACGCATTGTGGGAGGGGAGAGGAGTGAGATGGAAGTTTGACAGCTCTCACATTGAATCGAATATCGAATGGATTTTGGTCTTCTGTCAGGTTCATCGGGATTATTTGTATTTGTTACGTTTTCCTGTTTTGCTAATATTTTTCGTTAGCATTCGTGGCATAGTGAAATTGTACCCGTTAGGCTGCTGACAAGCTAGAAGAGATATGAACTTGAATGGAAAATGAAGTGATAAACAAATTCGAAGAGCGAATGTCTGTTGGAAGATACTGCTTGACGTTCTTGGAAATGAACCAAAGTCGGCTATGAATTAGCATAAACGTAATTTTGAATTGATCTGATTTATAGGAGAAGCTCGATTTCTTAGTTGTTTTTTCAGAGAAAGGAGTGAGTTGGTTGTGGAACGTGCATCTGTGCATCTTTCAGATTTAAGCATCCTCTTCCCTTCTCGATTCCCTTTTTTGTTTGTCAACTTCTCCACATTTGCGGGTTATTCATTGCATCATTGCACCCCACCCCTTTTCGTATCAAATACAGAGAATGAGAGAGGGAATTCAATGGGAGTGCAGAGTAAAGCAGACAAACACAATTCCATCCCTCCTCATTCCTGCATTTCTGCATTGTCGTTCATGTCCATGTCCACACATGTTCATCTCTGTATGTATTTTTGCTCTCTCCCTCTCAAATCGATGCTTATTCCGGAGTTGAATAGGATCCGGGGTATTTAATCCAAACTCCAGTTTCAATTTTAAATTAAAATTTTATTTTTTTTCTAAAATTATCGAAACGGAAGTGAAGTACAGCTTTTTCTTTCCTGTATTATTTTGATTATAGTTTGTCTTTGAAAAAACGAGCCATCTTGAAAGTCCACGATCAACAGGTGAACATGAGGCGTGAGCAGAGGAGGAAATACTTATGAATTTCGTGAATTTTTCAAAAAAAAAACTAAAATCATTTCATTCCCGAATAACCTAAAATTTGGAATTGTCTATGTCTCGATGTCAGTTCTCTGTATTAGTGACAGTGCCTGTTGACTGAAATCGACCCTCCTCCGGTGCTGCTTTTTGTATGAAATGCGATTATCAACCAGTCATTCATTCAGTCAGTAATTCACTCATTCAGTCTCTTTGCCTCTCCAAATTCCCCATTCTCCATTCGATTTCCATTCACGCAACTTTGCATTTCCATTTTTGGCTGCCATTTTTGTAACCCTCGTCGATTTTGCCTCTTTTGCCCTACCGCAATAACATTCCCCTCGATTTATGACAGCGAGTGTGGCCCCGCAAAAATTCTCCAGGTGTTTTCTTCGAAAAGAACGTCTTTCTTCTTCTCTTCAAACCTTAATTTTATCGTTTGCCCTGTTCGTTTTGCCTCGCGTCACGCTTTATTTATCGAGCATTGTTTTGTTTCAATTCGATGAGAAATTCGGCTCGTTTCTAGTGGTTCGATAAATTGCCTGTAATTGATTATGTGAGATAGTTGGGTGGAATTGGGATTCTATGACAATACTCTTGGATTGTTGCCTGAAAGTCGGCTATGAATGGTGATGGAATCAACGGAATTGGACGATGTCAAACAACGCACTGCCAGTCTCCACTCGACTGCCACCACCCTCCCGCTGTCCATAAAGGGGTCTTTCTTGTAAGACGACAGACATGACTTTGCTAAAATTCGTATAAAATACGGAACTTTCCAAATGTTTCAATTTTCCATCTCTAAAAATCGAAGAAATGGTATGTGAGTGTTCAATGAAGTAGCAATATGTAGTCAAGTTTTGATAAATGAAAATCGGGATTCTTATTCTTCACTGTTATCAAGAAAATGGTGAAATGACTTTTTTTGTAAAAGCTATTTCTTTTGAATTTCGATAAATTTCAGCTGTTGTCGCGGCTTCTTCTCCCGTCGTCACGCGCTCCACTCCCGGACCGTCCGGATCGGCTATGGGCCCGTGGGCGTCGAGCCCTCTGCCTTCCCGGCCAACACCGTCTGCAATCAGAAGTACAACATCTTCAGCTTTATTCCATTGGTAGGCATTTTTATGACTTTACGAAGAAAAGATAAAACGCGACGTGCAGAAATAGTTTCGGAGAGAGAGAGATGCATTGTTATTTTCATTTGAACATTTTCTTGTGGCAATGAAATATCGATTCAAATTGCAGGTTCTCTTCCAACAATTCAAATTCTTCCTGAATCTGTACTTCTTGCTCATGGCCTGCAGTCAGTTCATCCCTGTCATACAAATCGGAGCGCCCATCACATATTGGGGTCCTTTGGTAAGTAAATTTTATCGATGGTTGAAGATATAAAAATTTTCGAGAAGAATTGCAAGGTAAAACCTGAGGGAATTATTAAAAAAAATTGTAAAAGTGGAAGAATAATTATAGAAGAAGAGTTCTTTAAGTTGTGCCGATTTTTCAAAGTTACTAACCCACGTTTCTTCACAAGATTTTGGAATATACAGGATTACAGGATAAGAAAGTATCGAGGGAAGGGGAGACGAATACGGAAAAGAGAAATAACACTAAGAAAAAGGATACTATAGGGTAAATCACGTTGTTTTCGACTGCGAATAAATGTGAAACTGAAAATGCCTTTTTCAAGCTATTGATACATGAATTTCAGGGATTCGTGCTGACGATCACGCTGATTCGTGAAGCACTGGACGATTTCGTTCGCTTTCTGCGCGACAAGGAACTGAACAACGAAGTCTACGAGAAGCTGGCCAGAGACGGAGTGCGCGTGAATGTGGCCAGCAGCGACATTCGGGTCGGCGATGTGATCGTCATCGACAAGGACAGGAGGGTGCCTGCTGATGTCGTCCTGCTCAGGACTACTGATAAGGTTGGGGAAATTTTCAGCAACCCACTTGCGCAACATTCTCTTCTTAATCGTTATCTCGTAGTGTTTTCCTTGTTCTAGTTTATCTTTATCTTTTCTGCACCGTCATTAAGCAACTATTGTCTCAAAATTCGAATTTTTGTGAAGAGAAGTATTTCTTCAGACCGGCACGTGCTTTATTCGAACAGACCAACTCGATGGAGAAACTGACTGGAAGCTGCGAATCGCCGTTCCCTTCACACAGCACCTGCAGGAAGAATCGGTTTGTCAAAACGAATCAGAAAACTCATATTTCCTTTGAAAATTTTATACAATGGAAATAAAAGAGAATGTAAAAATTTGCAAAAATTAGTTTTTTCAGGAAATCGTGAATGTGAACTGCGAGATCTACGCTGAGAAGCCACAAAAGGACATTCACGCTTTCGTTGGAACGCTCAAGGTCGGGAAATTGAAGATTTGGTCAAATGTATTTCTAAAAAATTTGCTATGTCAATTTGAAAAGAAGATGAATGGTATATGTAAATCGATTGCCGATGAAAATAAGAATGAATTTATGCTCATAAAACTCTAGAGTGATTCACACGGCGTAATTTTAAAATTTGAAAATGAACTCGATTCTGCAGCTGACAGCCGACGACGAGATCCAAGACGGCTCTCTGAACGTGGAGAACGTGCTCTGGGCGAATACAGTGGTCGCGAATGGAACTGCAGTGGGAATCGTGGTCTACACGGGCAGGGAGACCAGGGCTGTGATGAACACGACTGTTCCCGAGAGCAAAGTCGGATTGCTCGATTTGGAGGCGAGGACTTTTCGTTTATTGTTTTGAAGAAGTGTAAAGTTTCTTCAAGAACTGAATGATTTAATGGAAAACGCATGTAGAGAAGATTAAATTTATGAATAAAAGTCTATATGGAGGGGCTGTTCAGATGACATTGCAGCATTTTCAAAATTTCACATTTTTCTCTTCGAAGTTATGATAAGTTATTTTCCAGGTGAACAACCTGACCAAGTTCCTGTTCTGCTTCGTGCTGGCTCTGTCCTCTGTGATGGTGATCATGAAAGGTCTGGACAACAACTGGTATCGCTATCTGGTCCGCTTCATCCTCCTCTTCTCCTACATCATTCCCATCTCTCTCAGAGTCAATCTCGACATGGCTAAGGTTTGGGGCTTTTCGAATCGATTTCTAAACATTTTCTGGAAAGATTCGATTTTACATGAAATTTATTCTCTACTCTAAAGATACTGATTTTCAGTTGTTCTACGCATGGCAAATCGGCAGAGACAAGCACATCAAGGACACGGTCGTGCGCTCCTCGACAATTCCTGAAGAACTCGGCAGAATCTCATATCTGTTATCGGACAAAACTGGAACACTCACTAAAAATGAGATGCATTTCAAGAAGGTGATTGGACTTTTTGTAATGAAATTCAAAATCTATGCAGGAAAAGAAGCATACAAAAAAGCAGACATGTAAAAAAGTGTCGAATTACTGTAAGCCTATTCTTCTGCATTATTTCATAAATCGCTATGGCTTTCTGAATTGGCATTTCCAAAGTATGGCAAATTCCAGATTCACCTGGGCACAGTTTCATTCGGATCGGACAGTTTCGAAGAAGTCGCGCAACACGTCGCCAGTGCCTATGCAGGCAAATTGGGAAGGTTCGAGCTTTTCTCCTCGAGTTCTGTGTTGTCTGATAAATGAATTTTCAGACATTCGTTCTCTGCCAAACTGCAGAATGCAATCGAGGCAATTGCGCTTTGCCACAATGTCACTCCGATCGTGGAAGCGTCAGGATCTAGTTATCAGGTAAATGTACTCCAAGTTAATGCTCGTTTCAGAATCTAGAATTATTCTCACCTTGTTATAAATGGCATACCTTAGGATATAGTTGGGAAGAAGATGATCAATTCTGCAATCTGACACAATTCAATAAAATCTACTATGACTTTGATTGCAGGCAGCGAGCCCCGATGAAGTTGCCCTCGTGAAGTGGACGGAATCGATTGGAGTGCGCCTCGCTCAAAGAGATCTCACCTCGATGGCTCTGCAAATCGGACTCAACCCCTCGCATCAAATCATCAAGAGATTCCAGGTAAAACAAAATTCAAAATTAGTTCCTACTTCATTTGAAACTCCAACTTCAATTTTGAAGCTGAATTTAACGAGGAATACAGTCGTGCTTTCCTCTACCCTCCTTTACTCATGCACGCGCAGAAGCAGCTATTGATTTTCAGCTTTTGACGAGCCAAACTTGGGATTATCCGCGCCTTTTCCTTGAAATTCGTTGTTAGATCTTCAATCGCATAAGATTTTTGAAATAGAAAAACCGTAAATTTTTCATCGTTGAGGACACCGAAACTAGATGAGATTACGAACAAATGTGCATGCGTGTACACATATTTTGACATTTTACCACTTCTTTTCGGAGGGCCTTGGTTAATAAGACTGTAGATTTGGCCACTTCGTATTGTTCTGCATATTCCCATGCGAAAAGAACTCTTTGATTTTCAGATTCTCCACCTCTTCCCCTTCACAAGTGAGACGAAGCGAATGGGAATCATCGTGAAGGTCGGATTTTGTTCTGAAGAAAAAATGAAGTTTGCCTTTCAGGACGAAACAACGGACGAAATCAGCCTGCTAATGAAGGGTGCAGACACAGTGATGGCCTCAATGGTGCAGTACAACGACTGGCTGGATGAAGAGTGCTCCAATATGGCTCGAGAAGGTTGGAAATAAGGAATATTTGGAAATCAAATTGCGCTGTAATGATTATATGCGCAATTAGAAGGGAGAAGATGTTCAAGCTATGAAGAAATTCCGCGAGAAAAACTGTTTTCTCATCATAATTTCATATAGAAGTGCTCAAAATGGATATTTTCCCCCTGAAATTCATGAAGCCATTCCAGGTCTGCGCACTCTGGTCGTCGCCAAACGGCAACTGTCCGCGAGTGAGTTGGAGCACTTCGAGAAGGCCTATCATACAGCCAAAATGTCGATCACCGACCGATCTGTGAACATGGCTGCGGTGGTGAATCGGATGCTGGAGAAGGACCTGCAGCTGCTCTGTCTGACTGGAGTCGAGGACAGACTGCAGGACCAAGTGACTACCTCGCTCGAGTTGCTCAGGAATGCGGGCATCAAAATCTGGATGCTCACCGGAGACAAACTGGAAACCGCGGTCTGCATCGCCAAATCGTCCGGCCTCTTCAGCAGAAGCGTTGAAGTCCACATCTTCGGCCCCGTCCACAACAGAACCGATGCGCACAACGAGTTGAACAATTTGAGACGGTATGCAGTTTTTCTTGCAAAAATTTACGAAACTTTTCAACACCTCTGACTATAGATAGTTAAAGAATGGAATGATAAACCTTTGATGTAATGAACTTTAAAAACCACTTTCCTTGAAAATGAATGGTTTCCAGAAAGAACTACGACGTGGCCCTGGTGATGCAAGGCTCAGCCCTGAACGTGTGTCTGCAGTACTACGAGTCGGAAGTGGCCGAGCTGGTCTGCGCCTGCTCGGCTGTCGTCTGCTGCAGATGCTCACCGGAACAAAAGGCGCAGATCGTGCAACTCCTCAAGAAGGTCGGCAAATTCATTAATGTCAACTTACTTTTATATCTCTTTGTAATAAGGAAGAGATGTGGTGAAGAAATGAGATTAAATAATAGAAATTAGCTGACATGTTAGCAGGTAAATGAAAACGAAATCAAGTGGAAATTTTCAATAATCGCTTATCGTTTCGTTTTCAGTATCGTTCACCTGCAAGAGTGGCTGCGATCGGGGATGGAGGCAACGATGTGAGCATGATCCAGGCAGCGCATGCCGGAATCGGAATCGATGCTAATGAAGGTTAGGATTCTTGAAATTGAAATTTTGAACTGATTTTTTCAAAACGATTCAATTTGAAGAAATGGCTATGATAAAGCCAAAATTAAATTTAAAAATAAACAATGTTATTCTTCGCAGGAAAACAAGCCTCCCTGGCGGCGGATTTCTCGATCACCCAATTCTCGCACGTGTGCCGCCTTCTGCTTGTTCACGGCAGGTTCTGCTACAAACGGTCTTGTGCTCTGTCGCAATTCGTCATGCATCGGTAGGGGAATTCGTCTAGAAAAATTGATGGAATGATGATTTTCAGTGGTCTGATCATATCGACGATGCAGGCGATTTTCTCGTGCGTCTTCTACTTTGCATCGGTTTCTCTCTATCAAGGAGTCCTCATGGTCGCGTAAGTCACAATTATTTGGTTTTTTTTTCTATTTTGAATGGCTGATATTTTTCGTTATTCATGTTTCTAACTTCTTATAGCAAAAAAGTGGAAAAAAATTATTGCTGTCTGAAAGTGAATAATCGATTTTTTCGACTATTTGGAAACCCCAAGCTCGGAATGGTAGAGAAAAAGATTCTTTTCTCACACTATTTCTCATAGTTTAAGGGGTTGAGGTTTCCAAGTTACCATTTTTGCAGTTATTCGACCTGCTACACAATGCTTCCCGTGTTCTCTCTGGTTGTGGACCGAGATGTGACGGCCACGAATGCACTGACATATCCTGAGTTGTACAAGGAGTTGGGCAAAGGACGGTCTCTCTCCTACAAGACATTCTGCATTTGGGTGCTCATCAGTCTGTATCAAGGTTGGTTTTGATTTGTTCACAAGTCCTCAGATAGTGGCATTTTTTCGGAATATTTAACGATGTAATGAAAATTAAAGTGTGCTTGTACTGTTATACAAGACCATAAAAACGTTTTTTTTGTGAAAATTTGACTTCATGGCTAATTACCTGATATCTGATATTCAGGAGCGGTGATAATGTACGGTGCGCTACTTGTGTTCGACACGGACTTCATCCACGTGGTGTCGATTTCGTTCTCCGCGCTCATCGTCACTGAACTCATCATGGTCGCTATGACTGTCCACACTTGGCACTGGGCGATGTTGCTTGCACAGGTCTCATAGAGTTCATTTTATTATCAAAAGAGAATTCGATCCTTCACTATCTTCTTACTCTCTGGAAAATTATAAGGACGAATATCATGCTGTTCGGAATTTTATCAGTCCTGATTTTTCAAGATTCAATCTTGAGGAGACTTTACATTACATTAATTACTCAAAGTGAATGAATAAAGACTAAGCATAGAATGCTTGCTTGTTCATTCAATTCGCGCAATGCAAACTCTTGTCTCAGCTTCTCTCCATTTTGTTCCTTCAAAATCCATTGACCCTGTACTTTCAGCTACTTTCCCTGCTGCTGTACGCGATCTCGCTGCTCATCTTCGACCAGTACTTCGACCGTCAATTCGTGCTGTCCTGGATCTTCATCTCGAAAACGACGGCCATCACAGCCATCTCCTGCTTGCCGCTCTACGTCGTCAAATTTCTCAGGCGCAAATTCTCCCCTCCCTCATATGCCAAAGTCAACTAGGCTAGATTCTACCTACTTTTATCTATTTCTATAAATACAATAGTGGGCAAAAATATCTAGTCACTCGTAAAACTTTGAGTTCCCGCTTTTGACACTCATAATGGTCAATTCGGGTGATTTTTCGCACTTATAGTGAACAACACAGTGAAAAGCTACAGGCTATATCCTGATTGGTCATAAAATGGCCTCTTGTGAAAGCCGTACACTTTCCAAACCTATATAACTATACAAGAGATAGGGGTAGAGAAGGTAGGACATGTTTAGTCTCAAAATGATGAACAGCATATGCCGAGTATTTCTAGAAAAGGTTAGCCTAACCTACCGAGCTCCTATCCCTATTTTTCTAGTGGACGGCTTTTACGAGACGCCCATCAGATGTATCAAAACCAAACTCGAAATTCCATTGGTGACTAGATAGTTTTGTCCGCCACTATATTTATTTATATCAAGTGCTGATGGACTGAAATGCAACTGTAAATAGCAAAGAAATTATTCAAATTCAAATTCAAACTTTAATTTGAAATAAGAGTGACTTTTCAAAATTCCAGCCTACCAACACTTCATAATTTATGTACTTTTTCGATGGGGTCATTCTTCTTGTGCTTTTACAAAACGTTTTTTAATCATTATCCCACCATCTTTTTCTGGTTCTATGGCTTATTCGGAATCTTTGTTGATTTCCTTTAGGGTGTGCAATATTTTATCTGCTTTGAAACGGATAGAACTGGTAGATGTTATGAATTTGGACAAGTCATGAAAATATTAAATCTTCCGACATTTCCTGACTTGTTCATTTTTATCTGAATGAATTTCACCTGCTCTAATACAGTGTCTTGACTGTGTATGTATGTATGTTTTTCTTCTTTTGATTGCTCGATCACTTGTAGAAGTCACTTTCTTTTCTGAATGACATTTCCTGAAAATAGTGACATTTACAAGCGATCGAATTTTCCGACCTTACGCGTCCACTTTCTTTTCCTTCAAGTGATAATTGAATTGATCATTGTGCTTATTCGTTTTTTACCGATTTTTCTCCAAAATGGATAACTTCGAAAGTACACTTCTTTCTTTACTATTTTGAGAAGTGCATTTTCCAAATCATCGTGGATCGATACATTTCATTTCATTCGGTCTAATTTATCGCCAAATCCTCCTTGTGAAAAGCCAATTCACGGGGTCGACAATTTCAAGTGGAAAGTATTCATTTTGAATAAAGATGGAATTTTTAGGATTTCAGCAAATTGAAGAGCAAACCGTCAAAATGTCGGCTCAGATATCTGATTTCAAATTATTGCTTTTTCAGCTCAAATTATTTTTTCCAGAAGATCTCCATAAATGGGCTGGCTGCTGTCAGCGAGCTGTTTCATCGTGGCCCTGGCGCCCTCATTCGCTCTGTTCTGTCGATTCATCGCTCACGATCCACTACGAATCATCCTCTTCGTTCTAGGGTAAGAGTAGAAAATTATTATAAAAGCCCAAGTTAGTCATTGAAATCATTATTTCTTTTCCAGCATTAATATTCACTATCCCCGTGTCGGTTTTTCTTAGTTTTTCGACGGAAATTTGGAAACGAACAAACAAAATAGCGAATGATCATTCAGCTAGAAGAATTGAAGTTCAAATATTGCTTTGTTTTTCATAGAAAGCAGACTTCTTAAAACTCGACCCACAAAAATGGTGTATGCTTTCGAGAGAAGAAAAAGACGACACGCTCTCTTTTACTCTCTCGATATGACACGCTATTATTTGTGCGGGTTTTCGTGAGCCGAGTTTAGAGAAGTTTGATAGAAAGTCAATTTTCAGAGCCTTTTTCTGGCTGTTATCCCTCTTGTTGGCCTCGTTCTTCAACTACTTCATCTCGTTCCTGTTGAGCACAATCGTGCCCTCGCTGATCATCTTCATCTGTCTGCAGGAAATCGTCCGAGTTCTCTATTTCATGATGCTCAAGAAGGCTCAAAGGTGGGCAAAACCCTGGAGAAAATCACAAAGTGGCAATTTTTAATGAACAAAGTAAAAAATGTGAAAAAGGACGTTAAACACGGAGCACAAGTTTTAGAAACTAATGGAAAAATTTCAGCGGTCTAAATAAAATGACTTCGACAGGCGGTCAGTCGATAGCCCCGGGCGTGTCGCAACTGCACAACTCCCGCCACATGCTCGCCCTGGTCTGTGGGCTCGGAATGGGCGTCTGCTCCTCGCTCTTCCACTGCATGAACACCTTCGCTGCTCTGTCCGGGGAGGCGTCGTTTGGACTGCCTGAGGCTATGGAGGTACATTTTTTCTTGGTTTTCTTCTAAATATCGCGTGCTTCTTGAATTATGAATATAGAAGGTTCAAATGAGGGTTTTTTTTCAGGCAAATTCTCCCCAGACAATTTCTTCCTCTTCCTCTCTGCGTCCCTTCTACGTGGCCATCACCTCAGCTATTCTCCCTCTGTTGCACGCTGCCTGGACGATTATGGTAAGCTACAGTAACTGATGAGTTTGAGAGGTCTAAATAAAATTGCAGGTGTGGCACTCATTCCATCGAATTCATTCCTCTGCGTCCTTCCTGCCAGCCTTCTGCGCGCTCATCACACACCTCATCATGTCTGCATTGGTAAGCAATCATTTGCGATTTCTTGTAAAACTGGCAATCTTTCAAATAACTAGTGTAGAAAAAATGAGAATATCAATTTCGTAAAAGTCATAGAATTAGCATGATCACTGCGTCTTGCTTTTCGCGTAAGGGAAAATATGTTCTTATCCATTCTTCAATGCTATTTACTCGTTCCAAGCTAAAATAGCGCCAAGAAAATGGAGACGAAAGATTCTCTTGTCGCTAAGAGGCATGACAGTAAAGATCCAATAAAATTCATCAGCCACTTTCTGATAGTCATGCTTTTAGAGTTTCCAATCCTCAAATGGACACTACATTCTGGTGATGCTGACTCAGTTCGTTCTTCTGCTTGTCTGCGTCACAATCTGCCATCAGATTATGGGAGGCACGATGAAGAGTTTCACAAATGGTAAGAATCATTCAACAAATTACGGGATCGAATGGAGTTTCGAGTGATTGGAACAAAAATGTATTTTTCTTTTAAATGTTCGCAACAATCATTTTATCTCGTAATTGTTCGAAAAATTGCACTTTTTGATAATAATATTCCACAAGTATATCCTTTATATCCTTTCAAAAAGGTTGAACTTTGAGAAAACTTTTACAGATGAGAGAAAGGGTATTTGGAATTCTCGTAGCCTCAAAGCTTGACGACATAGTAGGTTAGGTGAGAGGAAATGTCAGGGAAAAGCTCGTTCATGTTTTGCATACTGTCTTTTCAAGTTACGAAATTAGCTAATTACCAAAAAACTATGCGACAATTTCTTGTAGCGACCGTGCGTTGCGTGACTCTGCAAGCCTTCTTCCGACCGTCGAATCGACCGACTGCAGTTCCAGTCGAAACACACGAAGAGCAGCAGCCGAACGAGCCGGAAGAGAATCGGCTGGACGAGGCACCTGGCAGCGGCAGCACTTCCACCAGGCAAACCACTGTTAGCAGAACGACTGTCACTTGAATGCAACGAGCGAAAAGGTATACTTGATCTTGAGTACTTTGAAATTCCTGTAAGTATTAGAAAACTGCAGGATCTGCATCTCTTACATTTTTATTTTTCTTTCCTTGACAATCTAGAAAAGTAGATGCATCGCGAAACATCGTTGCAATTGAAATATTTATGGACTTGCTAGGGAAAATATTCCCTTCCTTTACTATTCCGTATACGACGATGCAGCTACTTTTCCAGGTTGCCTTTTTCCTTACGATTCTTTCGAATCTTGTACTTTCTAGATGAATTTTCCCAGCAAATTTACAAAATTTTAATTCGGGCCTATCATTTTGCCATAGACGAAAACGCATTGAAGTTGGTGTTTGTGCAGGAAAAAATTATCTTTGATAATGACCAGAAACTTTAATTCTGCACCCTCACAAACGTGCTTATTTTGCCAAAGTCTTTCACTTTCCTGGTACTCATTTACATATTTTCATTCATTTATTTATCCCAGTGGGTTTTCGAACATTTCTAAATTTATCGTCAATTATCTTATTTATTTATTTGTTGGAGCGACTTTCTCGTCAGATTGATCTCATTTTCATTTTTCGTATTTATTTCGTTAAAATTTCAAGAAGAATACTGAAATTTTGAATTTGAAACTTCAAAGTGCCTCTTTCACTATCCTATGTTATTGGTTTTTGTGCCATAACCATGCTTATCCACATTTTCCTTTTTTCCTTGCACAAGCTAATTCTTCATTTTCTGCAGACACCCTTTCGTCGTTCGTGTGTCGTGACGTGTTGCAACAAAGTCAGCAGAGGTGTTCGAAATGGAGCGAGCAGATTTTGCAGCCGAAAGATGTGAACTCGTCGAAAAACAGGTGGGCAAAGAATGAATCATGCGCATTAACTTGAGATGTGTCGGGGGTGAAATTTTATGCATCACAACCAGATTTTGCTTCCTATGCTTTATCATAGGATGAACGACTAGAAAATTCACACTTCACGGCACGGAACATTCCTGACCCTAACAAATTGAAGGGCAAGCTCGAATAGCTGATTAGAGAATGCTTGAATTTGACTGCTTTTTGGCTGGTGTTGTTTTAATTTATGCCTGCTATTCATTCATTCTTTTCGCAACTCACAGCTCTCTGTGCCAATTTGTCTCGCGCCATTTTTTCATTCTCTTATTTGAAACGTTCGAAATTTCAATTGCATGACGTGAGAATTTTTTCGCTTTAAATCCTCGTTTTCTTGTAAAAATCCGCTATTCTTGCAGCCTCTGCTTCAAAAATGAATAACTCCTGAAAAATTTCGATTTAGAGATGTACTTGCTACAGGGAGTCTATATTCAAAACACGAAATTTCTATTCATTGCACTTTTCCCTTCAATTTCGCAACTTTTTCTTCTGTTTGACTTGTTTCTGTGCAGTGAATTTTGAAAAACGCTTCAAATTCGATGGGTGTGGGGGGGTGAAGAAGGAACGGTTATGTGAGACGCGTAAAAAGCTAAGAATTTACGTCGAAAACGCAGAGTCTAATCGGGGTCATTCATCATCGCATCGGCACTCTCTTAGGCCTGCTCTGTCTTGTCTTCCTCTGCATTCCTGGGGGCTGTCCCTCGAAATGCCATCCCAAGCAAAATTCCTCCGATCTGTTTACGCACCCGCTTAGCCGTACTTCTTTGTGACCCTCGTCATTTCGTTCGGCAGAAGCTGAGTGAATTCGAAAATGGGCGCGGAGAAGGCAGATGGGTGACGCCCCGGCTAGCAGTTACAGCAGACAATGCACAAAACCAACGACTAACTTGCCGAGTAAACTGAACTCTCAATCTCAAATCGGGTTAGAGGCGAGGTGATTAGGAAGGCAAATTGATAAGAGAGATAGAGCGAGATTGGGAGGAGACGAACGAACGAGCTAAGCGCTGCTGCCGTTTGCTCCATTTTTCCGAGGACAGTCAATTTGTTCGGTATTTCCTACTTTTTCTCGCTCGAAAATGTCCGACTGTATTCCTCCCACAGCGATTTCGTCAATTTTCAACACCATGTTCCAAATGCAGCTCCAATCGTAAGGACGCATTCAGATGAGGGGAGTTTGGAATTTCAATTTTAGCCAGAGAAAAGTCCGAATTTTTAGTTATTTAAAAAAAAATTTCCTTTCACTTGAAATTCCGAACAGTCCTATTCATTTAGATTTGCTGATTTGATATGGTCTTTCTCCACCTGTATGCAAAGATTTTCCTCTCCCCCTTCAACTCTCGATTTCATTAACACCCCTGTGTATCACATATCATCCACCCCATTCGCCCTCCCCCTTCCTGTTTTCCTGTATCTTTTCCAGTCATCAGCCACAGACAATGCAGCGAATCGAGGCACACCCTATCAATTAATCAATACGAACCTATTACCGATTGCCTGATTCGATTCCAATCGCTTTTGCCCCATAATAGAGGACAGATCAAAAAGTTCTGTTACAGGTCATGTTCAAATTGTTATTTTATTCATCTCTTTGTCATTGCTGAATCCAGATAAAATTTCACCAGAATATTCGTCTTAATGATTTATGAAATTCGGCAAATGTTCATTTTAACCTGGTTTTAATGGGTGATTGAATTGATGAAGAATAGAATCATTACATGTACCAGAACTTTCTGATCAATCTAACGTCTAACCCTTTCTAACCATAACCTGTTCGCGTTTGCAGCCCTCCCTGCTTGCAGCCAATTTATTCCTTTCATTCCTTCATTCAGTTCATTTGCCAATCAGTCGAATTTCAGAATCGCGACAACAGGCACAATGCCTTCTGTTGCAGAACATCTGCAGAGACTGCTCTGCCACTGCTACGCGGACAAAGCCGTTCCCACTCACACCACCGAATTTGATGCACAGGTGGGATTTTTTTTTTAAATAATGAAAGTCAAAATCAAGGAGGACAAGAGTGAAAATGCGAGTCAGTATAGAATTGATTTTTGGGATAAAGAAATCTAAAACAGGGAGAAATGAGATGAGATGATACCTCTAAATGTCAAAAACGAAATTTGATTCTTAGAATTTTTAAAAATCGAAATTTCGTTTCATCTTTGAAACTCAGCAGAATTTCATTCGCCAGATATCAGTTGATTTTCTTCAAATGACAAAATTTGAAATCGAAAGAAAATAGGCGTGCTCGTGGTGTTATCGAAAGGTGTCGAATGAGTAATGGTTTGCTGATAATGCGAATGAAATGGAAAGGATATTCAATCAAATCCTGCCCATTCATTCGCTCATAGCTGCCCTGCCCTTTTCTAATATTCTCGATTTTGATTTTGTGATGACCTTCAATTTTCCGTTGCGTGGCGCGCTCGAGGACGTATGTACGTTATGTGTGTATATGTGTGTGTGTGCGCGCGCGTTTTGTTTTTCCGTTAACAAAACAGACGAGAAGGCAGGGCTATTCCTCTATCTGCTCATTTTCCACTGATCCGCTGATAAATCTCGATTTATCATCATCATTAATCCTGTGGGCGATAGCTAGAAACCTCAAACCATGCGAAATTTGTTGAAATTACTTTAGAATGATTTTTCTCAACTTTATTTCATCTTATGGCAAGCTCATGCAGTTTTTCACTTTATCTATGTTTTAAATTCAGTCTGTATGGACATTCAAAACGATTGACAGGTGTACTTTTCAAGAATTGGACTATTTCTTATGAGTTTTAGGGCAGCACTACCCAGTGTCCAAGTTTTCATCTGTTGAATTCCAGGGTATGGACTGTTACCAGCCGAGCAGTCGACAACCACCTGCCCCTTCCATTACAATTCCATCTGCTCCGGGGCCACGACCTCCCCTCCGTACCACTCCTCATTCCGCCCCGAGTCCCAGCCACACTTCTCCACCTGCACAGACAAAGACCGAGTCAGACTCGCAGCCCATCTACCACTCGCCCACTTCATCGCCTCGACAATCGGTTAGTTTGCAATTTCAAATTGAAAAATCAAATTAAGCCTCCCCCTCTCCTCTTTCTTCATTCGATTTGGGTCACACAATATCTCGTCTTCTTGTCTTGCCTTTTTCTGTTTCCAATTTCAAATCGCGGACTGATTGTTCGTTCGCTTTCATTTGATTCATTTCATCATTTCTTTCTTTGCTTCTCATCTCTATCCACTTTTCATGCACTATTTCCCCATTCATCATTTACCTTTCACCTTCCCTATCTCGCTTTTCTTCACTAGCCTATTCTTTATCTTCTTCGGTTTCATTTTGGTCGAATCTTGTACCACTGCGATTTTCGTTACTAACAAAATACGTGCGCGCGCGAACCGATGAATCGACATTCGACTTGCTTCGTTTTGAATTTCAACTTGTGGTTTTGTCAACTTGAAATGTGAATCAGAACAGTGGAGTAAGGGAATCAGATAGAACAAAGCAGGAGAATTTGAAAAATAGGTAGGAAGGAAGAAAGGAAGATGAACAGAGCCTTAATCGGACGTAAGGTCACAAAGAATTGAGGTTAGCCTTAGCCTTAGCCTAGTCAACCATCCTCCATCCCTCCATCCATTTCCATTCATTCTACACGATTCTACAATACATCTGCACGCGCATCTTATTTCAATTCAACACGATCTTTTCTTACTTCCATATTTTGATCAGTATTTTCAAACTCCCTTTTAACTTCAACTTGAAAAAAAAATCAATTTGATGTAAATTTTGAAATTTTCTGTGAAGTTTAGTGCATATAAAATTTTTGATTTTTTGTCATCCGAAGTTCAGTTTAGTTTGAAATCACTAGTCTCAGAAACTTCTCACATTTTTATTTTTTCCGGTAAATTTAAGTTTTTCTCCCAAACCTCGATTTTTTCTGCTTCCTCGAATTGCAAAATTAAGCGTGAAGCGATTCCGACCTGTCAGCGCTGCGGCGTCCCTCTTCAACCGCTACTAATTAAAATTTAACATTTTCCCTCTGTCCTCCTATTTTGTTTCTCTGTAATTTCTTAGTCATTGCCGCAGTCTCGTTCTTGCAGCCTCCCAAAATGCAGCATTTCACATTTGATTTCTTTCATTTCCCTCCAACCTATCGTTATCTTCCCCCTGTATTAGACAACTCATTGTTCAACAAACTCGAAAATGCTAATTCGAACTGATAGGTGACTTTCCAATCATCTAATCATCAGTTAATCAGACCAATTCGACTGGCGCCAAATCCATTCCTCAACTCGGTTCTTTGTATTTGTCATCGAAACTTGTCACTATCATTTTGCTTCCAGTTATTTTTTTCCTGATATTCCATTTTCGAAATTTATTCTCCCATCAAAATTTATGCTACACAGGATGCGCAAAAAGTTTGGACCGATGGTTTTTTTTTTTTTTTTCGAAAATTCATCTCCAGGATATTAATAAATAATAATGCATATCTTCAAAAGACTTGAATTTTATCATCCCCTATACAAAAAATGACCTGTATACATTATTTCATTTTGAACTTAGTATGAGAATTTCTACAGCTTCGATTCTAAGTTTGAAAGCTACCCTGTATTTCTGCGCGTCTTTTATTTTGCAAAAAAATATGTTTTCATCCAGATTTTTCCTTACAATTTATGTGAGAGTAAAATTGAGTAATCCTGTCGCCGTTATAATTTGTAAACTCCATCTTGTCGAGGTTCTTCGTCTAAATGCCACTGCCATTTATTTACAAATTATTACGATGCTGATAGGTAAAAAAAAACAAGGACATCGTCTGATCCATATTCATATTCCCCATTCCTCCATTCAGCTTCTGACTATGATTCGCTTATTTGATATTCCATTTCCTTCTTCCTCTCCTCGAACTGTGCGTCTCGCTCTAGGCATCTTCAGCAAAGGGGGGAGTGAAGTTATGAAAACCGGCATTGCTTTCAGCTTCAACATTCAGCTTCTGCCTTCTCCATTTTTAGCAGCAACCCCTTCGTGACCCCTCTTCTTTTCTATTGTCTTATCAATTCGTCTCACTCGCATCTCATCTATCATATCAGTTACCATCTACACATTTTGTCTATCTGCACAAATGTTTGTCTAATTTTTCGCTCCCTTTTCGTAAGTTGATCTGCCTTTCTTTCTTCTGATTTTTTCCTCTAGGGAATTAATATGCCCCCGGCTAATAGTTTTCCGGCTTCCGGTCCTGTGCTCTCGCCAGTAGCTTATTTATTTGTTTCTTCCCTTCTTCCAGCGTCTCCATAGCTATTTTCTAGTTGCGCCCCCTTTTTCCGCCTCCGAGAGTCTCGACTTTCAGCCAATTATGCGCGCTTCTGAAGAATTGAAGGAAAAAATCGCCGAGAAAGTTGATTTTGTAAAAACTCGAGAAATTTCACTATTTGCCGAAACATGACTTGATAATATGAAAGAAAGGATTATGGGGAACGATTTGTAAGGGAAATTGGAAAGTTCGCAACTTCACAACTTGAATTAGCATATAGGGTTAGAAAATGATAAAGGATGACTAGGAAAATGATCTCCCTCTCTCACATACCAACTTTCAAATTGTGAAGTTGCGAACTTTCAAACTTACCACTTTTAACTAGTCAGGATAGGCTTAGCTTATATGGATTTATGCCCTTTCCTTCAAATTTCGGAGAAGTTTCGAATTTCTCAATTTGTCTGAAAGTTTAAGTCGACTTACCGCTTTTAGCAAAATGTTGTTTTCAATTCCACTCAAAATTTAACACTCCCTCTCCAAATTTGAGAAATTTTCACTCAGACCATATTTGACTGTTTCCTCTCCCCCTGTTGCTCAATAGAGGAGTTTGCAATATGGTGTTTTTCAATACGTCCGTCTATTTAGACTCATACTTCCCTACCTCTAACAATTCAATAATAACAATGTATAATTTCAAATTTCTATGCGATAAATGCATTGATCGGAAATTCTCCTCCCCTCTTCACTCAGGTTTTCAACATTTCATTGCCTTTCACTTGGGGATGGATTATCACCTCACATTTGGTCCAAAACCGTCCAATTCTCTGACTTTCCATGTGAGAGAGGATCATTAAAATGTCCACTCTTTCTCGTGATTCGCATAAAATAACAAAGGAGAGTTGTTTGGTTGTTTAGAGTCATTTTTCTTTTGATCAAAGATGAGCCAAGTTTCTACTTTTTATTTTGGCCTGTCCATTGGAAACTTATTTGTAAAAATCGGTGCAATTTGATGTTTTCAATAAGTATGCTAAATTTCAGAGGAACTAGTACCAAAATCTAGTGACTAGTGAATTAGAAAGTACAGAAAGACCATGTTTTTCTTGGAAAACTTCTTGCTCACCACAGTATGTATCTGTTCGAAGTGATTTTTGAACGTCACCACCATTTTCCCTGTGGCTTTGTGACGAGTTAGTCTATGTATGTTTTCGCGCCGCTTCACTATTTCACTGTTTGACTGTTACGAAGCGCATTGCCGCCCTGTTCCTCTACATCTATTTCTCCATAATCTGCATTATCTGTTATCTGTTCGTCACTTCGTCACATTTGGTCATCCGTCTTTCCTCACTCCTTCCCTTATTTGTCCATATGATGTTTGTATGTTTGTCGAATCACTATTTCTGTATCTTTTTCATTCTCTCTTCACTCACAAATCTTTGCTTAACGTTTTTCTTCCTTCGCCTCCCTGCTTCAGGCTTACTTTTTCCTTCCCCTTCTTCCCTGTGTGTGTGTATTTTCTTGCCTTAGGGGACTTTCCCCTTCCTTTTCCTCTTTCCTTCCTTTTTCTACGTCCATTGTGCTCTGCTGACTCGTAACGGTCCTCTCCCTTTCTTCTCGGCTGGTCAATTTCCCTTTCCAAACTTGCTCTGCAATATTTTTGATCTCGAAACTACTCGACAAAATTGGTATTCAAAAATAGCTGAAAATTGAGTTTTGAAACGAAAATCGAGATTTTCAGATGATGTTGACCACGTGCAACAATCCCTACAACAGTAACTCTTCGCATCTCCACATCGAAGATGTCACTGATGATCCTCAGGTAAAACAAATTACTCATTCAAAAGCCATATAGTTTATAGTTCGTGCATTTGAAAAAGTCGAGCGATTTAAAAAGGGGAAAAATCTTGACAAAGGGATAAACACAGATGTTGGCAATTCAGTGCAGTGTAGTACGAATTTTTTCGCACTCCAACAGCCCAGGATAAAACAATGAATTTTCAAGGAAGTTGAATTGAATTTCATAAGGGAAAAGTGGAGTGCGTATTTTTACTCCTTGTAGCTACTATCTTTTTTTTCTTTTCTCCATACTATTTCTCAGAAAAGAGGGTGGGGTGACTACAATGAACTCGCATTGGGGCATTATTTTCATGCTTTCAGTATTCTTCCTATGATCAACCGCAGCGTGACAGCGATGAAGAAGGCGCCTTTCTTGAGTACTGCAGACTGGACAAAGTTGCCCCCGCTCCGAAGGACCAATTCCGACTGTCCACCATTCTGACGCAGTCGACGCTGCCCGATTTCACTGCTAAGAAACCTACGGTTAGTCGACAGCATTGTTTTACAAAAGAACGTTGTCAAAACATCTTTTCCGCTATATTGCTGCTCAATTCAAATAATTATTACTCCTTTCTTTGCCGTATCAAAATTTAGGAAAGAAAATCGGATTTCACAAGTTCCTTTTGCAATGACTAAATAAGATGCGAAAATGAAATCCACGAAAAATGAACAATATTCATCCGAGGAAAAAAAATCTTTATCATCCCATCCTTCGTAGTTAATTCAATTAAACCCTGCCTCGGAAATATTGAGCAGCGCCTTTTCTTCTGTTTGTGCATTCACTTGCGCATCCGAACCACCAAAATCCAAATCTGATGATAGGCCTTCGCCTTTCCCTTTGCTGCCTGGAATCACATCAATCCACTTTTATTCGATTCGAAAACTAGACTCTAAAAGGAGGCAGAAATGATGTCCCGAGACGTGCTCGAATGGTCCAAAAGCCTGCGAAATGGCAGCATAAAAATCACTCAAAGAAAGAATTTGAGTCCCCATCCAAATTCGCTCTTTGTCAGCTATTCCAACAATGCAAATCTAAGGTCGAAATCATTTAACTCGTTCGAGAATCGGAAACAAAATAAGAACAAGGCAAGTGATGATTCGAATTTATAGTGCAAAATATTCAAAATGGCGAAATGTGTTAATTTATTCTATTCGTCCAAATTCGCCAATTTTGCATTTTTCGCATTGTAATATTTTACCCAGAATGTTGCTGAATCGAAATATGCGCGTGCATTCTTCCGAATTGGAATTCTGGGATAGAGGGGCCTGGATTTGGCTAATCAGAATGAGGCTCACTATGTTTCTCTGCCATTTTGCCATTTGTTTTGATTCGATTTTTGAAATTAGTCTGGGTGCCGGCCCTCGCCCAGATTTGCAGATTTGCAACCCCAGAGTCAAGCATCCAGTCAGCTCTGCTTGTGCTGCTCTCTTTCAGGCTTATCCCCTCTTCCAACTCGTTTGCCAGTTTTCAGATTCTCTTTTTCTGCTTGCTGCATCTCTTCGCTGTTCCCACATGCTCTTTGCCTTCTGCCTTCCCCATATCAAGAATATGTGCAAATGTGCGGTCTTTATGAGATAAGCATTCCATTCGGATATATCTGACTTTCTCTTCTTCTGCTCACATTTTGAACGGTTGTATCCTGCTTGTTTCCAATATTTTTGAAGTCCTCAAAAATTTCAAAGTCTAGATATTCCCTACTTCTCCTTTCTCTTCTCATCTCAACGGTCACCCTCTGTCTTCACATTTTTTGTATCTGAACTTCGAAAGTTTAGTTTTATTTGGAACCACCATATATATTGGTGTAAGCGAGCAATATCCTATTGTCTTTAGCCGACAGTGAATAGGAAGCTATTGTCAATCGCAAATTTGGCAAAAGATTTCAAAGTTTCAATATGTCCTCTTCCTTCTTTCTCCATTCTCTGCTCATCTCGACCAACGGTTGTATCCTGTCTTGTTTCCCGTTGCTCCGCTCATTGCCTAGTTAGCACATCGAGAATATCTTCTTCTCCTTCTGCTGTCATTCGCCTTCTCGCCTTCCCTCTGCCTTCTGCCTTCACAGCCTTCATTCGGACGAATTTCCGTTTTCCTCATTTCGCCACTACTCTATCTAGTGCTGCTTTTGCTGTATGCGCCTCTGTCTGTATCTCTCCATCTCTGCACCCTCTCCTGCTCCATTATTCAACGCCTCACTCTCTCATGATTTTGTCGCTGCCGCTGCTGCTGCGACTCTTTTCCTTTCTACTCTTTTACTCATTCAATGAAAGTTTTGTTTCAGTCCTTTTCAGTAACTTTCGCCTTCTGTCATTTCTAAGTTTCTGAATGAATTATGTGAAAACTCGCGCCAGCATAATTCAGCGGTTTTCATGCCAATCATAATAAATTCGATAGAAAAGGGCAGGAAAAATGAAGTTGAGAGCTCGAATTTCGGCGAATTTGAAAGCATTCGAATTGTTGAATTTTCCGACGGCAAAGAGCATCACGAATCATCATTGTTTTTCGCCTCCTTTTCTGCCAGCGCAAATTTTCATTTTGTCCTCTCTTTTTTTCGCTTCTTTTCCTGGCTTTTGCTTCCCTGCTCTGTTTCTGCTGCTTCTGCCGCACAGATTGAGATTTGTTTCACGGTCCTTTCCCATTCCATTCTCCATCCCCTTCATATTTTAGTCAGTCAAAACAACGGCGTGCCGTATTTTTGAGCAAGATGTTTTCTGTTGATTTCAGGCTGTTTTACAAGTGAATTTATTAATGCAGCCTTGATTTTATCATAGGTTTTCTTCGGTAAAATTCATTTTTAATATCGCACTATTCACTTGGGTTGACTGTATATCATGCAGTTCAAAGTTGCGGTATGTCAAATTTTCCGAAATTGGATTATGACTTATCATTATAATTTGGTGAGTTATTAGATATTGCATCATTCTCATTTCATCATGCATTCTTGTTTGTTTTGACGGATCTGTGTTCATCTGTTTCTCTTGTTCAAAACAAGCCCGCGTTCCTGTCCCTGTTATGTCTCCGAAATTCGTAACTTCTACTGGTTTTCGCGTGGTTTTCGAAAAGGTTTAATTTTTCCAAAATTTCCGCTCACCTGCTTTCAACCGCGTGTTGTTCGACGCGGCACAATGTCTATTTCTGGCGCATAAAACTAGGAAATTTTGCAGTTTTTTATGACTGGATGAAAATCATCGAGTCTCCCAAAATATATTCCAACTCCGAATTGAGCTGTGATGTTGAGAAACGTTAAGCGCCTTATTTTGGACATCATTTTATGTCCGATTTTCACATTCGCGTTTCGCATAATCATATAGAGAAGAACGATCAAACAAATAAATTTCTTTGAAGAAAAATATGACCAAAATTATTATTTCTTTTAAAAATTCACCTTCCTAGGAGAGGAAATGATTTTGATGAAAAAAATTGATTTTTTCAAGAAGTTGTAAATTTCTCAGACGTAATATAATTAGTAATTTATTAGTAACGCGGAAAAAATCAATCATTGGGGGCTAAGTAGTACAGGAATTGCTCTAACTCTGTTTATTAAACACGCTATTTAGTCGAAGGAACGAAAGAAATTCCTATGAGCCGGTATGCCGCTCTATGCCCGAATAACCACTTTTTTGTCCCTTATATCTCACTTTTTCCCTTTTCCCATACTATTTTCCAAAAAAGAATAGGAACCACAGTGGGCTTATTTTTGTGCGTTAATAATATTTTCAAAAAAATGATGATGATGATAGCCAATTTTAGGTGATGTCGTCGACCCTGCACACTTCGAAATCCTCGCCCATCTCGATTCCCGAGCCCGTCTTCCGTCACTGCACCGTGTCCGGGTGCAGTTGCTCCGCTTACCATCCGCATGATTGGAGGTTAGTTTCTTCAGTATAAAAATAATCATACCAAGAAAAGTCTTTTATCAGACTTGCAACTTTCTAAACCGCGTTAACCGCATGAAACGGAATAGTGAATATTTTCGAGAGGCGAAAAGAAGGCATACTCTTTTTCTGTCTTTCGATAAGGCACACTATCTCGTTTCATGTGGTTAACCGCGGTTCGACAAGTTGCAAGCCTGCTTCCTACTCTGTGCCTATAAAGTGATTGGACTGGCGGAAAATTTCATAGAACTTTTAACGCTTCGGAAGATGGTGGTATTGAATTTGAAATACTAGATGGTGAATAAATAATCCTCATAGCTTTTTATGATGATCGCTGGCGAATTTGATATTTGCAATTATCGAAATTGTTATTTGCATTTGAAATGTGAGAGAACGATGCTGCAAGACTTTGTCAATCCCGAAATATGATAGACTTTCTTCCCTTGTTCCTGAAAACTCCGCCCCCTTTGCCCCCACCTTTTTATCATCCATACATGCAGATGTTTTGGGAATGTGCAGAAAGATGTGCGAGAACAGAAATGAATGAATGAATTAGTAGGCGCCAGAGTCAGTCAGAAGTGAAGAAGAGGGATGTTTCTGGGATAAGACTTCACACAGACGCAGCATAGACTGTCTTATCTGGGAATTCCTAGACTCGCTGATTTTTATTTCGTGTTAGTCTATTCCAACCTTCCAACTTCCACGAATGCCTCCCTATTTTCTATCAGACTTTTGCGCCCCTTTCAGGTAATAATTATAATCGATGATAGGACAAAAAGTAGATCATTTCTGCTAGAAAGATCGGAATGATGGCTTACTTTGCGATTTTTTAAATCAAGGTAGACCATTGTCAAGTTCATGAAAAAATCGAAGCTTTCCTCTGCCACAACTCCTAATTTCCCTTTGTTTAAAATGCGATTTACAGAACTAGGTGGCAAAAAAATACTATGAAGCGGACGCGTCATCTTTATTATAAACGGAATTTGATGAATGACGCTGCGATGCTATAGTTATCTCTTTGCTCTCTCCAAATTCTATATTTCTCTCTCGAAAATCTGCTGCCATCACTTATTCTGGAAGATTGCACATCGTCACGCAACAACGGCCTACAGGAAATTTCGTCGCTGGCGTATCCCTTCGAATTCTGATGTAGTGTTTTATGTTTTACGACTGCAGTAGATTTATCCCTGGTCCTCTCTATAGCAGTTAAGTGGGAGGGATTTTGGAGGATTTGGGGGAGCATTGCATCACCCCCCTCTCCATTCTTATTCGGACTTCATTCAAGCATATCCCAACAGCAATCCTCTGTGAATGAGTGGCGGCGAATCTCGCCTTTCAGTCTTTTCATCGTCATCCTTTTATTTTTGAATTTTGCATCTCGGAATCTGCGCAGCGCAGGCTCTTTTCATCTTTGCCTTTTTCTTCTTCTTCTTCTTCTCCTTCGAGCCTTTCCCTTTGTGTTGTCTCATCCTCACTTGCATTTTGTGTGTATGTGTGCCTTCTGACAGCATACCAAACAGCAGCCCCTCCTCCATAATTCTGCCCGGGGGAATCCGAATCGAGCCATTTCACCATTTCTTCAGCTAGACTCGGATTCCCAACCGTCGTTGTGAAGCAGCATCTAACCCTTTCATCCCTTCCCTTCCGCTTGTTTAACTTCTTTATGCATCTCTCTGGTTCATATTCAAAATATATCTCTCTGAGTCGTTACTGCATTGCTGCGTCTGTTGAATTCTCTCGGCACTAGCTAGCACTCTAAACAAGAAGCCACTCTGCAAAATTCAGCGCTTGTATGATTTGATCAGTCTGTTTAGGTAAATCACCTTTTTCTTTGTCTTTTATGTTTTTGAGATTTCGGGCCTGTCATTCTCAAACGGTGTAGTGCTAGTTTTGATATCTCTCATCAAAAATTATAGGAATTTTAATTCTGAGAATTTCTTTAGATCAAACTCAATTCTGAATTTTCAAAATTGCAAACTATTATTATCACTCTTTCTTGATATGGAATAATCCTAAGAATTATGTATGCTAATCTTTAACTCTAAAAACTTATTGGAAGATCCAATATTCGTTGCTTTTCCTGTGTCCTCGCAACTTCTTTTTGTGCGTGTCGATGTCAGATTTGCCATCTTCCCTCTTTCTGTTCTGCCTTTTTGCCTCGAGATATGGACCCCGATAATGTGTTTTGTCGTTTGCGGGGCCAGCGAAAATGCAAAATTTGTTCAACTTTGCATCGATCTTACTTCGGGATTTTTCTCTAAAATAGGGACGCTCTAAATCTCATTTCAACCTGCAAAATGATGGCATATTTCTGTTCACAAACTATTCTTTACACTCTTCCCCAATTTTCATATCCAACTATTCGCGCAATCAATCATTATGCAATTGTCAAATAAACTTTATTTTGAAATTTCCAAATTACAAGACAACAAGATAATGAAGTACTATCAGTAGAAAAATAATTGTTCAAATTTTTCCCAATCTCACCCTATACTATTTCGCATGTCTTGTAATTTCCAAATTCTTCAATATTTCGCATTTTCCGGCGATTTCTTCCAGGCGTTCGTTTTGAGCGTTTTACACCTTCCTCAAACCCTCCTATTCATCTGTCTTTGTGTCTGTGTGAGTTTGAGTGCCATCCTTTCATCTCTGTCCTGTCTTTGCAAACTCTCCTTCAATTCTCTTCTCTGCACCAGATCTCACTCATTCACTCACTTCTCGACCCGCCTGCCCTCGGGCTGTGAGAATCCTCAGATCCAACCAAATCTCACAGGGGAATTACTCATACCACGAAGATTTTTGACATCCCTGTAAACACTACAAAATGATATCATCCAAGATCGGCATAAAGTAGCAGGAAAAGAGTTGACTCTACACACTACTAAGACGAACGAATTGAGCAGGAAATACGGTTTGCGTTATCTTCCGAGCTGAATGCTTACCAAAACAGTACAATCTGCACAACTCGCCAATCCCTAGAAGGTCCAAATCCGGAAATATCAAATCTGGCAGCAACATCCCACGGATTAGTCCCGCCACAACACAATCGAATTGCCTCACTCCTTGCCAAACTTGGATATGGGAAGGGATCATTTGTTGTGAAGAGCTGCAGGGCTGAAGAGCACTGAAGCAGTGCCCTGCCCTCTGGGATATTCATATCCACTGTCTGTCTGTCTCCACTCTCTCCATTCTCTCCGCTTCCCTCACTTCCTTGCTTCTTTCTAAAACTGGCCTCAAATCAGCCAGTGCCAAGAGCAGATTTCGCACTTGTCAACGCGCTTCTCCTCCCTGCAATTCCGATTGGAAGCAGCCGAGACGAGGATTTATTCCATTCGAACGCAATTTTCTCGCTCTTCTCAGACACGGATTAACCCGACCCACCTCGTCCAATGCATAAGGATAGCAGATCGAAAATCGTCTGGAATATTCCAAAAATCATCCGACAAAAACCACTTTACTCGTTGGAGTATAATTCGTTGCATTGGCGGGAGATATAAGCAGTGTTAGTTGCTGTGCTTGTGCTGCCCCCTCCCCTAGCCCTACTCTTCTCCTTCCCCTTGGACTCCGCCCACCTCTCTTCGTTCTGCCTGCGACTGACTGCTCTCCGCCTGCTCTGTGTGCCCCATCTCCCATCTCCTTTCACACCCAGAGACTTCATCCAGGAACACACACACACCCGCATTGCACCATTCCATTGATTCATCTTAAACCTATCACTCCCTTCGCCCCACACTCCTATGCGCTCCCTCGGGCGCGTGCTTCGGGCCCGAAGCAACTCCAGAGATCGCAAGGACAAGGAGAAGGAGGAGAAGAAGCAGAAACAGTCGCCCAGTCACTCGAATGTCGACAAGACGGGACGACCTCCCATATCACCGCCCTCGAGTCAACTCCAAAAACCCCCAGAAACATCGAATTCAAATTCGAACAACTCGAACTCCCATGCAACAAACCACCATCACGAGCATGAACACCATCGGCAACACTGCCAAAAGCAGCAACCCTCAACTTCGCAATCGGGGAAACCGGTCAAAGTACAGGCTGATGTAGCGGTGTAAGTCAAGAAAAGTCATTTATTTCTAGTTTTGCTTCAATTTCTATATTTGTTTTTTTTTCTAATCTTTACAAAGTGAACGAAAATGCCTTCTTCTCGAACTTATGCTTTCTTCATCGTTATTCACTCTCAATCTCATCTGCTCGCAAAAAAAAAACTTGAATTTCTCCAAATCTTAGTCTCTAGAATTCCTGAATCTTTTTTTTAGTGTGAACTTTCACAATCTCGTGTCTAGGCTAATTTAATTTAATTGGTTATGAGTATACTTTTGCTGCAAAATCTACCTACTCATTTATCAGAAATGTCTCGTGGTAGTAATTGGTTTCATTCGTGGCGATGCCTAATTTGTACTGGAAATGCGTAGGGAAAGCGGGACTAAAAGAGGGGAGGGAGTGTGTTGGAATTGGCAAAATTTGTTTGAGATTTGGAATCTCAAGTTGCGAGGATCCTTCCTTCCTTCCTCCTTGCCTCTTCTTATCCCATTTACTCGAGTCCCCAAGTCACATCCCCAGGCATATCTCCCGAATATCCCCCCTATATCTCTGTCTTCCATCTGATTCTTTCTCCGACCCTCTCAAGTCCACTTTATATCTCACTCGACATTCTCTTGTATGCAGATTTCCATTTCCTGGCGGGCGTATATCTTCGTAAGCAGCAAATCTTCGAATTTCATTTGGAGGACGAGGCGGAGGCGAATTTGCTTTGTTTCGATTTTCGATGTGATGACATCGCGGTTCAGCCCACCACCCCATTTGTTGCTTCCTACTTTCTACTTCAGGATCCAGGGATTTCGACTCCCCTCTCTGTGATATGTTCTGCCTGACTGGTCTTTCCTGTTTTGCGCGCTATTTTGCCGGATTTCTGCATCTCTCGTCGTCCGAATTTCTCGCGATTCGTTTCGAATTTTCACTCTCTGCTTGTCCCCCCCCCTTTCCCTCGTTTTCCTTCCTGCTCATAGGCTCGAGGCCCATAGTTGGTGGTGGTGGTGTGGTAGTGGTAGAATTCCGCTCTGCCCTCTTTAACTATAGCAGCTTCACAGAGAGCAACGAAATCCGATATATGAAAGAATGAAAGAAGATAGAGAAAGAGAGTCGGGAGGAGAGAGGACGACAAGACCTCTGACTTGGGCAATGCCAATTCGGGCAACGATGAAAAAAATGGAGGCTAGAGAAATAAAGCTCGAGGAAATAGAATGGAAATAATAAGACGAGTCCAATCAATGCAGGAAACGGCTATGAAATCCGCAAGAATCCACCCCGCCAGTCAAATCTCAGATGTCCCCTTTTTGAATTGCCCCCTGAATTTATAGCTGTTTAGAAAATTCATACTTTCATATAGACTATATATACGTTTGGGAAGTTCATACTCTTCTTACCGTAAAACTGAGTTTGGCAAAAAGTCGGCATTTCTTACCACAATGCGTCTTTACCGTAAACATGATGAATTTTCTGAATGTAGTGTGTATGAATGAATTTTCAAAAAATCTTGACTTTTATGGACTAATCGTTGGTTTTTCAGGAAGGTATGCGTCCACTGTCGATGTGATCGGAACGAGCACGAGGCCACAGCGAATCAGACAGGCAGCGTTTACGAGCGACTAGGAATCAAACCACCAGGTGCTTGAATTGTTTGTTTTATTTCTTAAAAGTTGGCCAATGTTTAATTTACTCCTTCCTCAAAGGCAATACAAATTTTAGAGCCTTCTAATTGGGATACTGTAATAAATGACGATGATGATAAAAATTTGGGAGCACAACCTTTTCTTGAGACTATGTTGAAGAAATTAGCCAAATCTGTCGAATTGAATGTTTTTTTTAAAGAGCATTTTCATGTTTCTCAACTTGTTTCTATCTGTATATCTCGATTCCAATTATGTCCACATGCGCTTTCCAGGCATTCCGACCACGCGAGCTCATTCGAATAATGTGAATGCTATTCGAACATTTCTCCCTCCACAAATCTGTCTTTTCTGCCACCGCCGCCGCCAATGCAACCGTTTTTTGCCAGTTGATTTATTCAATTCTTCCCTCTGTTTTGCCAACAACCACACGCATTTACACAGCAATTTTTCAGTTCTTCCGGAAAAGAGAATAGCGTATAATTGGGGGACTGATTTTGGAGAACCTTATATTTGCTAGCGAATTTTCATTGCCAAAATTGTAGCGCCTTCACTTGTCTTAACAATTTGACAATAACAAAA
Organism: Diploscapter coronatus; assembly: GCA_964036155.1. Classification (NCBI taxonomy): domain Eukaryota; kingdom Metazoa; phylum Nematoda; class Chromadorea; order Rhabditida; family Rhabditidae; genus Diploscapter; species Diploscapter coronatus. The sequence goes on along the minus strand of OZ038422.1, from coordinate 39,361,312 downwards.
TGATAAATGCACAGTAGTCAAAGATAAGGGAAGGTTGAGAGTCGAAAAATTTCGACTGAAGATCATTCCATCATGCTCAAATTGCTCTCTGACCCTATTCCTCCACTAAAAAATTCGTGACAATTACAAGAAACCCTGGTTTTCCGCTACAACTTCCTCTGCACATAATTCTAGGCAAATTTGTGTAAAACTTCAGGACGTCGCATATTTGATTGTTTATGAGCAGGAATTGTGAAAGACGATTCCTTTTGCTCGGAAAGATGTTAGAATTACGGGGACAAGCACAACATTTTACTAGGCCAGGAGGCCAGCTGTCATCAAGCAGAGCAATGCAGGACAGAGCAGGGCTATTCCATTCCATTCCATTCCCCAGCCAAAATGTCTGTTTGTCAACGCATCACTTTTTATGCCATACGAAATTTTTCCCACTAAAAACGACATTGATTTTTATCAGGTCTGTTTACCCTCGAGCTCACAGGGGATAACATTTCATGACAGCGGTTTGAGCAGGGATATTGCTGATTGCAATGGGGTTATCTAAGACAGTTTTCCTCTTCTATCCTTCAATATAAGATGAGAATGACAACTTTCGCAACTCTCTCATCAACATATCTGCTCGCTGTTTCTTCGTAATTGCCACTAAATCCTAATCTCTTGCCATCTATTCTTTGGCAATTGACAATGGCGACATTTATAAGAAAAATATGGTATATATGAAAGGTCTGTGTGCTGCTGCATAATTTTCCCTCTCGTTGCAGCTCGAATTCCCATGTTCCTCTGGCATATTCATATACAAAAGCTGCCCTTCCCTCAGGCATGAGCCAATGGTCCTTTCACGGAAATTGTAGCCGCATTTCCTTTTTGGCAGCGGAATTTTTGGCCGCCTTTGACTAGCTGTGGGGGGAAGCGAGAGAAACTCACACACTGCTCATTTCGCATGCTCAGAAAGGCAGCAGTCAAAGCGAGAAGTCATGTCGTTTCCAGCCTGCTGCACACCGTCTCATTCTACTTTAACTATATGTATACGAAATATTTCCACATCCAGTAAAATTCAACTCTTCTCCGAGTTTTAACAACTACATTCAAAACGATGAAAACAACAGCGAATTTACTGAAGCGTGTCTGAAATTAATTGAACTGACACATAAAATGTGGAAGAAGCAGAAACGGACACGCGCGAAATAGGCTAAAAACAAATCGCGCGCAAAGTGGAATTCGGAATTGAAGAATAGAAGAAGGCAAACACAAACAGCAAATTGTCTAGAGGGGAAAGAGAATGTTATCAGCGATTGTGCAAGGAAAAATTAGTCATGCAATTTGAAAATTAAAAAGTTTCAGCCTCAATGCCAATCAGCACTGCAGCTAATTTGAAGGATGCCCCGGGCAGCGTCAGTCATGGATACAGTTGGGTGCCACCAGGATTGAATCGAAAGAAGGTAAATTCCATTGATTCTGGAGAAAAATTGAGTGTTTATTGCGAAATTTCTTATCTGATTGCATCATCGTTAAACGCCAAATCGAATATTTATTATTGAATCATTGCTCTGCTTCATCATTGTTTTATAAACTCGCAAAAAAAATTTTAAATGAAGATCTTCAAATTTAGAACTTTTTTCTTGATAAAAAAACATGATTGATAAACTTTGCAGGTGGAGGAATATATGGCGCAACTGCCGAATCATGTTGTACCTCGAACGAATTCAGCAGGAGAGAAGTACCGTGAGAAGCAGCTCGTGATGCAGCTGCCCAGACAAGACTTGTCTCCCGCCTACTGCAGACACCTGGGAGGAGCCCCAGAGAGGAAGGTCTACGAGGAGTTCGTCAATGCCAGGAATGAAATCGCTCTCGACATCGGCTACGTCAACCCCAACATTCCGAATAGCATTGTGAGTTCTTTTTAGAAGTTGCGAAAACCAATTAATTTGTGCAGGATCGAGAAATTTCAAGAGAACGACAGAAAAGACGAGATGAAAAAGAGTGAATTATGATGAAGGAGGCAACCTGGAAAAGTAGTTGTAATAGTTGTTACATCGTTTCATACGAAACAGTATGGAAGAAGAAACCCATCCTATTTTGCCTACAACGATGCTATGGTGCAACTGTTTTCTCAAATTGCTCATATTAAGAATCCGACTAAATTCAGCGATTTTCAGGAGTGCCACAAATGCAGAGGCATTCTGGAGAAGAACGAAATGGCAGTGATCGCGCCGAAACTCGGAGAGTCCACAGGATGGCATCCACCCTGCTTCGTGTGCAATGCCTGTGATCAGGTTGGAAGTTCTTCGTTATTAAAGTCACATCTTGTCTCTCTCCACAACGCCAATAGAATAAACGACACTAATAAAATAGTGCACAAAGAGTTATTACATTGCTGAAACTTGAGATGACAGTATTCAACAATTCCAACTAAGATTTTTAGCGTTTCTATTTCAGTTACTCGTGGATCTGACGTACTGCGTGAAGGAAGGGCAGGTGTATTGCGAGCGACACTACGCGGAGCTGCACAAGCCGAGATGCTCGGCCTGTGATGAGGTTAGTTTGTAGAATGATCACAAAAAATCTTAAAGCAATCCCATCTTCTCAAATGTACGCTCCTTCGTTATCCTATTCTTATTCGCCCCTTCTTCTACTCCATCCTTTATGATCTTCTTGGAAAATTTATAAAGTTCAAACGTTCTTTAGTCAAAATAGTATGGATAAAACTGAACTTTTGAAGAAGCTTCCCTCCTGACCATTCCCTGAGATCGTGCATTTCTCAAAATTTGCCCCTTACATCTTTCCACGATCAACTCTCCCCCTATCTGTCCGTTCAATCTATATGTGTCATCGTCGATCTCAAAATCGAACTGGCAAAAAAGCCCTCTTCGTTTTGCCCGTCCTACCTGGCTGTGTGTTGTTGCCTTTCAAATGTCCGCCGTTTCATCATCGCCACATTTCCATTTGTGACAACATTTCATTTCTCAAAGATGTCCTCCCTCTACCTTCGCCATCGCCTTTGAATTGAAACCGCGAGGCATCGATCGAATTGTTCATTGTTTTGCATTTTTTTTTGTTTCTCCGAAGAAATCGCCCCCTTTCAAGCTGAAATTCAGCAATTCAGCAATTTTGTGTCCTACAAAAGCCCGAATTTCATGCGCACGCGACAGTTGGTCGATTTTAGCTTAGTTTATTCGGAATTTTTCAGGAAGAAGATGGTAGATGTCTTTGTTTATATTTGGGCAAAAAAAATTAGCTAAAACAAATCACATTTGGCTGATCCTGTTCTTTTTGCCATTTTCGGAGCTTCATCCTTTTCTGCTTCGTTAGTCCATTAGTCCATGCATCTGGATGTGGTTATGTGGCTCAGTGATCTGCCTGCCCTTTCTGCCTTTTGCCTGATTGTGCGTCGCGTCGTCTTGATCTCATCTTCTCTTCCCGAGCAAATTCTCTCGTTTTCATGCTCGATTCTGCCGCCAATTCTGCCCAATTTCTCAATTTTTTCTCGCTTCCTCGTTTTTTGCCTTCCAATGCCTGCCGCCGCCCGTGCAGCAGAAACAGCATCAATTCACAGCCTTTTTTTTCCATTTTTCGTCTTACAACTTTTGTCTCGTTCACTTGTGCTTGAGGTCGGAATATCAGAGATTCATCCTATCACCCTAAAAATTAGAGAATTTTCGATATTTTGCAAAACTCGTTCATTTTTCTGAGGAATACATTAGAAAGAAAGTGAGCTACTCTTCTTTAAAGAAAGTGCTGATGCAACTCCAAATGAGGTAATTTTATTATTGCGTGGATAGACGTTCTTATTTTCCTCAGGTACATCAAAGTGAAGATGGCTTTCACATGATACCAAAATTCCCAATCCCATCCAATTTTTCTTATCCAAACGTCTTGTTGTTGACTAAAATGTATCTATCATTGTTTTTGTGGGGCTAAATATACGACGCAGTTTCTATTTATGAGCACGCAATGGTTGGCCTGGGAATTACAAGGAATTGTGCTGCTCTAACTTCACCATAATTCATTTTTCTGTACTAGAATTGTAGATCAGCTGAATTCAAATTCAATTAAAAATTTTGGTGGCTACACTTTACATGGGGGAATTGTTTCAGCCGACTCTCTTGTTCTATCTTTAAAAATGGGGAGAATTTTTGCAGTATCTCTGATTGAATTGACATTGAACTGCTCTGTTCTGTCTGGAATCGACGACAAATTGCAGCAGCGGGCTTTTGTGTGGTTGTTTGCCCCTCGGCAATTCATGCTCTCTACAGCCACGGAAAAGGCAGCTTCTTTCTTGTAGTCAACAAAGTTTGCAATTTCATCGCATTGCATTGCGCCTTGCTCCAATGTCTTTCTTCCCTTCAAACTTCGCCCGAACAGGCTGTAATATGCACTGATGCGCACCCTTCACTTCCCCTGGTCTGTGCGTTTTTACTGCTTCGTTTTTCTTACCTGCTCTTTTTCACCCCACGGACATTTCCTCTGTCACTCTTGAACACTCGTCAAATTTACGAGCGGCGCAAAAACTTGCTGTTAACAAAATTTTGAGAAGAATCGATGAACTCCCAAGCCATTATTAATCACAAGCATGGGCAGTCAATTTTCTCGGCCGGATGTATTTTTATTTCGACACTCGTTGGGTGAGGGGGCTTTCAAAGTCAGTAGGCGAGTGGGGCGTGGATTTGCGCCTTCGGCCTCGAAAGCCTTCAAGGCCTCCACAAGGCTTCGTTTCCTGTGGGCAACAGGGCAGAGCTATGTCCATTGGGAATGAAAAGAGGTCCGAGGCCGATGTCTATGTGTGCGTGTGCGTGTGTATGCGGAGAAACAGAAACAGGCAGCTTTTTGAGCCTCTCTTTCTTCCTTTTCTAGCCTCTCCCATTCCATTCCATTCCTTCTTTATCCACCCCCTTTCCAAAAAAAGCCCCATTTCCCTCACTGCTTCTGTGTTTCTGCCAAAGAGCTCGAAATCTGACAAATCCCCCAATTTTCATCGCAACGACTGACTGCTGCGAGCGATTAAAAATAGCACCGGTGAACGGCGGGAAAAGTACGCAGAGCGGAGTTTTTTTTTCCGTGAGATCTGAACGACTTTTTCGGCACCTTGTATTTTTAAGCGCCGCTCTTTTCTGCTTCTAATATTTTTTTAAACTGGCGTACACTTTCCAAGTTTAGAATGATCATGTTATCAAAAACTCGTAAATCCTCTCCTCTCCATCATATCTTTCATTGATAAATGCTAGCTTTTCCTTACTCTCATAGGTATGAAAGACGAAACGACTTTTCCAATATTTATCAATGGAGAATGCATTGCGAAATTCGACAGATTTTGTTTTTTACTAGAAGCCGCCTTTTTCATATCGCGTCATTATCTCATTCTGTTTTGCATCGATTGAATCAATGGTTCATTGCTATATCTTTAGTCTTTTTCTTTTTTTCACTTCTGCTTCTGCTCAATCAGGCAGCTTCATCCTCTGCATTACACACTTATTCTTTCTCTTTCTTTCTCCGTTTCTCTTCTCTGCCTCTCTTTATTTTGCTCATTTATTCTCTTCATTCCGTCTTTCATGAATGAATTTCTTTTCTTGACAATTTCTTCGTTTGTTTTCCCAATGACATTTGCCCTGTTTTGGTGGCTTTCTATAAAATTCCCCAGCAAATTATCAGCACAATTTGTAAAACTCATCAGACTTTAGGGTTAGTGAGGAGTGCAGGGGAATGAACAAAAAAAAAAGTCTGGTGAGGCTTACAAATGCTGGATAATTATACAAGAGGCCCTGTTTGGTCGTTGTCTGATATGCCGCGCTGATTCGTATCGGCGAGTTGCGTGCTTCAGGCGTATCTCTATTTTCTGTTTCCCCTCCCTCCCGGAAACACTTTTTGCAGTCGGAGAAACCCCGCTCTTTTTCTCCATCTCCATTCTAATTCACCACCCCCTCCCCAATTTTCGGCTTTATCGTTGTGCGCGCAGTTTTGCAACATAAATTCTCATTTCATCGATGGTCTTGATCTTCATTTCATTCTCATCGAGATCTTCAATTCGATTCAATATGACCACTTGTTAGATGCTTGAGAAATTCCATACGGTTTTCGCTTCATTAAATCGATTTTGCCTGAAAACTTTTTCTATTGACTTTCAAAAAGCTACATTGTCCATTGTTCACTTCTCATCTCTGATATGATGGCCAATTTCTGGGAAAGTGATGTGGTTCGACGTCTTGAATTTGTGAAGAAGTTTATGCAGTTTTTCTTGTTCATTGACACTATCTGAGCAAGAACTGCACGAACTTTCAAAATGAGTGATGGATGAATTTCCCAAAAATGCCCATTTCTGATCTGTTGTATGTCGTCCCGTATTCCATTCCCATTCTCCTTGAATTCTCCTTTCTTTCTTCGTCCTCTCTTCCAAGTTGCGAACTTCTCTCACCCCCTCCCAATTTCTATCATTTTCCCTCATGGGCCATTTGTCTCTCATGTCCTTCCCTTTCTTTTCTCTCTTTCTCTTTCTCCCTTCCCTTAAACTTTCTTTACTTCGACAAACCTCAATATGACTTTATTCACAAGTTCTCCTGTTTTGGAAATAATTATTTTGGTCTGTTTTAGTTGATTTTCTCGGGCGAATACACGAAAGCCATGAACAAAGACTGGCACTCCGCCCACTTCTGCTGCTGGAATTGCGATAAATCTCTCACCGGGCAGAGGTAAGGACAATTTTTATCCTTAAAATGACATTAGATTTCTTGATTTGAAAGATTTATTCACGATTTTCGTATGAGTGAATCCAACTGAGTAGATCAGAGAATTTAAGGATTATGCAATCAATCATGAAATGCTATGATGATTCTTGGTTGATCATTTCAAATATCGTGATCTTGCAACTTTTAATGAATTAATATTATCAGATATATAATGCGAGAAGATCAGCCCTACTGCATCAAATGTTACGAGGATGTGTTTGCGAATCAGTGTGATGAATGTGCAAAACCGATAGGAATCGATAGCAAGGTGAGGAATTCTGAAATCACATAAAATGTGAGAAAACTAGAAACTTGCTAGTAGCACATTGTTGTTGTGAATGTTTTGGAATGGGAATTTCATTTGCATGACATGCAGAGAATTTGATATTGTATTTCATGCAAAAACAATTTTAGTCAAAAATAAAAAAGAAGATCTTTGTTGAAAATCGCAAAGTTCCAAGCTCATAAGCCATACGGATAATGATGAGGAATGGTTCTTTCCTAGACTATTCCGCACTGCTTGTGAACTTGAGAAATTGTGGATTCTAAGTTTTCGATGAGAAATATTATTTCTTTTGGATTATTTGAAGATTTGAATGTAATTTGCAGGATCTTTCGTACAAGGACAAACATTGGCACGAGTCGTGCTTCATCTGCAATATGTGCAAAATCTCCCTAGTCGATCAGCCCTTTGGCAGCAAAAACGACCGCATTTTCTGCTCGAACTGCTACGATCAGGCATTCGCCACACGGTGCGATGGGTGCGGGGAGATCTTCAGAGCTGGTTAGCTATAAGATTTTGTCTATTAGGAATCAAATACTTATGAAAATCTGATCAGAGAAAAATGTGAATTTAAAGACCATACACTTCTGATAGGAGTTTTTGAAAGTTGAATTTCTTACAAAATTACCTCATACACAGTTTTCTTACTTCTATTCTCAATATAAGATGAAGCGAAATGAATTTTTCAAAGTGCAGTAGCGAACATTCTTGTTTCAAACTAAAGATCGAGCATTTGAAGCAACACGTGTATCTTTTCTGTCAAAATGTTTGGATGTTTCACGAAAATCAAAATGACATCCTCACCCTTTGACTCGCTGCATCAAAACGAGGGATTGTATTCCCAAGAGTGTTCTGCTTAGTTTCTTCACTTTCCTTGCCTTTTTCTGCGCCCTTCCTTCGAAACTTTAAATACACGGATATTCTTGCTGCTGCAGAAAGCGCAGACATCATCACAACACAAAATATGAGATAAAATGAGAAGGAAACATCAAAAATTCAAGGAAAGGTCCTCATCTAGATAAAAGGAAGATGTGAATATGCATAGGTCTAGGCACAAATAACGATCACTTCCTTTGCACTGCGCACTGCCTTACAAGCCTTATCTTTTGGAAGTCTTCTGCGTTTAGCTTTAATTGTGCGCAGAAAAGAACATTTTCTTCTCTCCATTTTCCTTACATTTACATAGCGCTTGTAAGGGCGTGATTGTGATTTTTTCATTGCCTTTGGTAAAATTTGGATTGTTTTCAGGAATGAAGAAGATGGAATACAAGGGCAAGCAGTGGCACGACAAATGTTTCTGCTGCGCGACGTGCAAAAACCCGATCGGCACGAAGTCGTTCATCCCCAAGAATGAAGAGGTCTACTGCGCACAGTGCTACGAGGAGAAATTCGCCACCAGATGCAGCAAGTGCAAGAAGGTAACAATTCAAAGAGCCATCAAAACTTCGAAAATTCAATGAGTTTTGCAAATGCACATGTGGCATAATTAGATAATCCTTGAGACTAGCGAGTTCCTTGTGCAGAAAAATGATAAAGTCATAAAGAAGGATCTATTGGATTATGCAATATTTTGGAAAATGACATTTTTCTGAACTCATGATAAGTGAAATGAATTTTGCAGTGGCAACTTGTAAATCACAAGACATCCTTACATAAGGCACGATGAAATAATATGAGAAAAGATAGCATATCCTACATATCTCTATCCTATTTAGTCTAGATCTTGTGCTATGATGTTTACGAGTTTTCTTTTACAGGTTGTGACAACAGGCGGTGTTACATACAAGAACGAGCCGTATCACAGGGAATGCTTTGTAAGTCATGATTCATCTCTCGATTCATCTGAATTGTATGTATTTCCAGGTGTGTACGCACTGCAACACATCTCTGGCAGGGCAACGATTCACGAGCAAAGATGAGAAGCCCTACTGCGCCAATTGCTACGGGGAAATGTTCGCCAAACGATGCAGCGCCTGCACCAAACCCATCACAGGTTCGATTGTTTGCAGTAGAAGTGCCGAATTGAAAAGGGAGCAAAAAATTTGCAGGAATCGGCGGTGCGAAATTCATCTCGTTCGAGGATCGAAATTGGCACAACGATTGTGAGTCTTGATTTGAATTTTGACAAAAAACCAAAACAAAATGAAAAATCTAATTGGAAAATCAGAATTAGGATAGGTTTGAATGATAACATTTCGAAAGAATAATCTTTAGAAAAAAAAAACTAAATTTTCTAGGCTTCATCTGCGCGCAATGCTCGACATCGCTGATCGGCAAGGGCTTCATCACGGACGGCACCGAAGTGATCTGCCCAGAATGTGCCAAAGCCAGGCTAATGGCTGCCAATTGTTGAACCATTCAAAATTACTTAGAAAATTGATCGTTTTGATTATGACATTCCTCGACACTTTCACTCCTTCTAGTAGATAATTACTGAATCGTTAAAATCGAGGCAAATTTGGAAAATACATTCTCTTTATCTTCAACAAAAATTGTATTCTCCGAAATTTCCAAAATCCTGAACCATACTTGCGCAACGGGGATTTTCATGTCTATTCTGGGGGGATCATTTCCGTTGACTTCTTATTCTCTTCCTTTCAAATCAACACTTGAATTCGACTGAATTTCTGCCCATTCTAGTCAAACACTTCCGTTTTTTCCTTATTTTTCAAATTTTTATTTTTCCTTCTATTTTCAATTCCCTCTCAACTTTCGAAGTCTTTTATACAACGATTTTTAACTTTATCAAATTTTTACGCATTTCACAGAATTTGTTGTTTATTGAAGTGAAGCATTTTTGTGAAGTGCTATCTTGAAGTTTTTGAATTGTATCACCGGTTATACGAATTTCATCCCGATTTTTGATGATGTCTTCTTGTGTTCTACGTTTTATTCTATTGTAAAAGTTTGTGCCTAAATTTCCAATGATAAGACCCATTGCAACGTTTTCCTGAAACCATTCGCACTTGCTGTAAAAGTCATTCGTTTTTTGTTATCCTCCTTTTGAAAGCAGATGATTTTTACAATCATGTAAAAGTGAATTCAGTGAATCTTTACAATGGACCCGATTCTTGTTGTAACTCGATTAGTTATCGTGTTTTTGGGGGGACCAATCTTCTACTTTTTCGATACAAAATTTCGAAATCTAATCTTCCGAAATCCGAAATTCTCCCTTTCTGTCAGCAATATTGTCCTTTTTCTTCTCGAGAATTCGTTAGAGCCACTTGTAAATAGTCTCACAGCATTTTCGTGAACTTCCTAATAACTTCCCTATTTAATAGTTGAACCTAATCAGACATAATTATCGCGTAATTTTATTCAATTATTATTTTTAATTTTATCTATTCGAAATCTTGGTGAGTTGCATTTTCTTCTTCGTTTTTGATGTTTTGATAACTTGATGAAGAAAAGAAGATTCATATTTTATTGGAAGAGCTTGTTTGATTTGTTGTGAAAGCATTGTCGTGCGCAATGTGCCATATCTATCCTTTGTTGAGGCTTCTCGTAGTTTAACTTTCCGCTTATTGTAACCATTTCAGAATCAATTCCAGGACGAGAAAAGTAGTGATTTCCTTGATGCTCGATGACGGTAGTTGAATTCTGACGGGTCGAGGACAAGGACCACACGACTTGAAAGCAGTCGAGGGATTCGCGAGGTTGATGGTTTACGAAAGTTGGGGGAAATTACAAGCAGTGTGAGGAATTGCATCAGGAAGTCTATGCAGAGAAAATTCGTGTGATTCCCAGGTTCAATAAGATGTTGCAATTTTTGATGTTATCAGAAATACATAAAGCTCTTATCCGACTTTTTTTACGTTGAAATTTATGCATTGCCGATTTTCATGACGCTTTGTAAGTTTCAAACTGTCTGCAAATTTGTTCCGTCGGCAGAATCAGACTTTTAATTAATTGGAAATGTCTCTCGACTACTATGCAGTTAGTATGTTAGTCAGCACGTGTGCAGAGTTGTCGAGTAGCTCTATTTCTCTCCCGACTGATCATATTGCTTTCCTATTAGTCTTCACTCTCTGCTAGAACAGGCAATTTATCTGGATAAGTAACGGGCCTCACTCTTCCTTACACCCAACTTTCCCCTGTCTGATTCCCCTGTTGCCGTTCCTCTCTCTCTTTCCTCGCTCTGCTCGTTACTCTACAGCTTTTTCATTCACACCTGCTTTTTGCTTTGCCCGTTCCGTTCGTAATTTTTAGCCATCGCTGTTTCTTTGCCTTTGTTATTCCCCTCCAGCTGTATTCATTATTACAGTTAGCGAAAGACACGAAAATATAGTTCCTCGTTTTTTGTGAATGATAGATAAATGTTGAGGCGTTCTGTATGGTTACTTTATCATTCGTGTTTGTTGACTGTTTTCTGACATCTTTAAAACTTTTGAGCTTTCATTTCAAACTGAAAATTGCGCAAGATTACAAGACGATGAAGTAGGATCGGAGGAAAGAAATACACGGAAGTTTATCCTATTCTGCTCTAAGCAATTTAGTATATTTTCTAATTTGCAACTCGCCACTTTTACGAATTGAAATGAGGACAAAATGATAAAATTGTAGTTTTTGATGGATAGTAGCCTAGTGACATTTGTGATTCGAAAGAGGAAGAGAGGAAGAAGGGAAAAGGGGCCATGGGAATGAAGAATCAAATGCAATGCGAAAGGCCGAAAATGGAATGGAAAGGGGAAGGGGGAATTTGGACGCAAGCAGATAAGTGAAAAGTGGGCAGGGGGCAGAGGGAGGTTGAAGCGGAAAGCAGCAAGCAGAGATGCAACGGGAGATTCTCCACCAATTTGCATAAGCAGAAGATTTGTAGATGGACTTTAGGAGATTCGGGTTGGATTTGCAATTTGAGGATAGACTTGTTGACCTTCCATAAAATTCGATCAACTTTCTAAGTATCGGCGAGTTCTACCATGGTCTTTCATAAAGTTAGGATCTTTCACCTTTTCTAGTCGAAAATGATGAGCTTTACTTCTCGGTTTTCATAAATTCCTTGTGCTTTACTCTCCGAAAAATTGGAAAGCGTTACAAATTTACTTTCCATGAAGTTCTCGAATTTCGTTCTCCTCTTCCAAAAAAGTTGCGAATTTTCTACCTTGTCTAAAACTTCTCGAAGTTTACTATTCATCTGAAACGGATCCTGAATTTTACCATTCTTCCTAAAAATTAGTATACTTCACGAAGTTGACCTTTCACCGGCCTATCTAAATCCGAATTGTACAAACCCTTTCTCCTTTATCCGACTGCATATCCCGTGCAATTTGCCTAATCGCTAATCCCTGCTGCTCTATCGATCGAATTGGAAGAGAGAATACGACGAGAGGGGAGAGATGTGAGTAAACCGATTATTGCCAGTGCAGAACATCCTGCGAGAGGAAATAGTGAATGGATGAGAGAGAGGGCAGACACGCGGACAGCGGTCATTTGGAGGCCCTCTCCATCCTTCATTCTCTATTGCATTGCTCCCTCCATCCAAACAGCTATGTTTATTCCGGATATCTTTATCTTTATCCTCCTCCAGCTCGCCGATATGTCACATCTTGTCAAATCACAAATATTCCCCTCTCAAAACTTTCAACTTTCATCTCAATTTCATTTCGATTTCTATTACACTTTAGGAGTTTATCACGTCTCGAATGAAGTTAACTACTCGGCAAAATCCGCATTCTATTCTTTTAGCTTTGAGGCCGACTTCACTCCATACTTTTTCCTAAACTTCTACTTCATGTACTTCTAATTTTCACTTTTCAACCTCACTCGTTTCCATTCACTCGTCCCCTGTCACTCTGCCCCATTTCCCCTAGGCATTTTTACTTCCCCCGTTACTCTCTATCGAATTCAGCTCTCGTTCTGCTTTGTTACAAAGGCGATTTGTGCCTCAAATTGGATTTCGCAATTTCTGCTGCAGTCGCAATGCATTGGCAAGGCCAGCAGCGGGAAATTCTTCGAATGAATTTTAGATTGGTTGAAAAATCGCCTCTCGCCTGCCATGTTTCAAAGCGTCTTTCCTCTTTCCATTTCAGTTCTTTTAGTGTCTCAAAATATGACAGCTTCTGCATTCACTCTGCATTTGTGGTCAATAGGCATTATTTCCATTTTTTGCCGTGTCATCTCTATTCTATTCTATTCTCACCCGAAGCAGAGTAGTAGGCTTGCCAATTGTAAAGAATAGGCCCTGGGGACTGGCCACTCTCGGACTCATTCTCTTTGCATTTCGACTGCCTTCTTCTACCTTTGACTACTCATGAATTACACACACCTGGAACTTCACCCCTTACACTATTTTTAAATTCGGACTTCTTGCAAAATTCGCTTTTTCTATTTTTCACTGATTTTTGACTGAAACGAGATAGATGCTGTTCATTTATACCTTTACACCTTGAATTTCATTCTTCCACAAATTTTAAAACGCACCAATTGCACCAACCCAATCACCCTATCATTTCAGCTTCATTCTATTTTTCTTTTTCTCCTATCCTCTTCTTTGTTCTTTCCTGTAGTTCTTCTATCTAAGAACAGCTGTGCAAAGACCGGTGTTCTGTTCTTCTAACAGCAGAATCAGCACACCGATTCACGTATGCTTCGAGAGGCGACCCATTCAAAATTGGAAACCCAACAAAACAGCGACAAGAGGGCGATTCAATAGTGCGTTTTTAGTGATCTTCTCGGATACAGTCTAGTGCAGCAATGATTTTTACCCTTTTTTGGAAAGATTTACCCTTTTTTCGAAAAATTAAGATTGGAAAAGTGATTTTCAATTGTGAGAGTCAGATTGAATTTTACAAGAAGATCGCTTATCTGATTTTCGTGGTGCATTCTAGTGGAAAAGACCTAGAATAGGTCCACAAACACTCATGGAGCTGTTTATAAAACCTCTTTACAACTTCCTTATTTCTCGACCTACACTATTAAAATGTACTCTACATAATTGTGAACCTTTATCTAAATTATTCTTGACCACATTTCTTTGCGTCTGTGTTTTCTATCTATCATAATGCAGTCCTATTTTTGGTGATTTTAAAATACGAAATGCAATTTTCACGTACTATTTCTCTTTAATCTCCCAACTATTATCGCATCATTTTGAAACTCTCGTTTTTCCGCAGAAATTGTAAACCGTCTGACTCACTCTTCATTCTTCATTTTGCCTTTTTTCATGGCAGGTATCTTCCTCTTCTATTGATGAGTGCCCGAGGAATCGGCACGCGGCCTCTTTTCCTCTTTAATTTTAATTTCTCAATTTCTTCCGCTGTTTTCTGCTACCTCTCCAGGAGTGGTCAGACCTCTTTCCTTGCTATTTTCCTATTTTCTCTTCCTTCCTTCCTTCCTTCCTTCCTTTCTTTCTTTCCTTCCTAACCACCGCCAAGCCATGCTGTAGCAGCGTGTGTCTGTGTGTATGTTATCGACCGCTAGAGAGAAAGACGAGGTGAGAGAGAAAGACCAGCTGAAGAGACAAAAAAGAAGCAGATAGACAGAGTCAGTTCATCCAATCGCTAACACTTACCCTCCCAAGTGGACATTTTACCTTTTTCAATTGTGCTGATTTTACCCTTTCTAGCTTTTAAAATCCCATTTACAATCGATTGATTTTTGCAGATTTTTTTTTTACAATTTGAAAAGTCCATTTTTGAGTGGCACTTACCTCTGCATTGAACATGTGCCGTCTCAATTTTCAATTTTCCTTTTCCAAGCATTCAAAATTGCATTCTTTTCGTCTGATTTTGACCAGATTAGTAAGATTTTTTCGATTTTCTTTTGGAGTTTGAAATTCGTAATTTTCGCGTGATTTATTTATTATTATTCAGATTCGTCCGAATTGATGTGATGCTCTGATCGAATTCGAACTCAAAGAGAAGACAACAAAAGAGACAACGATAGAGTGACAACGGCGACAGAAGACGGTCAACGATGATTTTCGAAGGCGTCGACATCAACTCACTGCCCGACGATATACGGATTCGACTCGATGAGTTGCAGCTCGAGTTGAGTGAAGGTAAATCGATTTTTCTCAGAATTTAGGAAAATTACGAGCTTTTCATGTATAATGAATTGGAAAAATAAGTATTTTAATCAGTATTTATTTATTTTTCGAAAATCAACGAATCTCAGGAGACATCACTCAAAAAGGCTACGAAAAGAAGACCCGCCAACTGCTCGCCCCATTCCAGTCAAAAAATGGTACGTTTTCCCTCTTTTTGTAAATCGTAAACTTGCAAATGACATAACATTTCATGACAATGAGACATGGAAATCCTTGCTCTTATTCTCGAATTTCATGTCTCGTGTCAATATTTTTGTACTTTAAAGAATTCTCGTTCTGAATTGAGAATTTAAAAATTCAAATATTAAATTTCCAGGAGGAGTAGCGAACAAGAAAATGACGAGTGCAGCCGAGAGTCCTGCGAGTCCGAACACACGAGCGCATCGCAGGCAGCAACGACGTCTGACTAGAGAGGAACCCAGATTTCATTCGGGTAAGTTCAAAAACTCTTTAAAAAGGAGAATTTTCAAATTTCAGAAATTCGCCAAGAAGCCGTGCAGCAAGCACTCGCTGAATATTCTGCTGGCAAGAAGGAGAAGCCGAGTCTCGTGCAGCCGAGGAGACGAAACAACACCAGTGTGACGAGAAACCCCAAATATTCAGGTGGGAAAAAGATTATTTGGCTAGGATCTACTTTTCGGGAAAGTTGAAATAGTGTCGCTTCGAATGTCTTGTAGTTCATTCAAAAGAATAAAGTAGACTCTATTGAGATTTGGGATTTTCCGAAAAGTAGACTCTTACCGATTATTTTGAATTATTACTCCTTCTCTTTTTCTGCCATTTTTGGTAAATGCCACCAATTCGAGTGAAAAATAGACAAAAGAAATGGTGACATTTACAAAAAAGGTGACTATGACAAATGAAAAGGAGTATGAAAATAGACAAAGACTAGTTGGATTACTCATTCATTTTCGATGATTTCCAATGAAACCCCGACAATCCGATAATTTGTTATTTTGTCGATGAGCCTAACGAATTCCCTCTTTTCACACACGAACAGTAGCACAATTATCGGATATTTCCTTTATTCGCGTGGTATTTAAGCAGTAAAGCAACCGGTTTCCCCACCTGGTTCAATCAATTTCCTGCCGCCGCAAACAGTCTACTTTGTTACTGGCGGGAAAGGGTGGTGAAAATGTTCATGTGTTGGGCAATTTTACAATTTTTCTGAAAACAGGGTTGATGAAACGTCATTTACAATTTCACCTCTAATCATCCGACTTGAAAGTTGATTTTAACATTTGTGATGTTTCGACACATTTACTCGTGAAATGACAGTTTCAGATTCATCCTCTGGAGACGAAGACAGTTTGTTTGGATCGGTGAATAGAAATGGAAAGCCGAGACGAAGTTATACGAATGGGGAAACTCCTACAGGTAATTAGCAGAAATTTCGTTGATTGAATATTTTCTGTCATATGGGTTTTATATGAGCTGCCAAAAATAATGATAACGATATCAGACAGGGAAAGGCTAAAATATCATTTATTTGTGAAATTCTTGTATTTTTAGTCAGCGTGAACGAGAAAAAAGCGCGTAATCAGATTTGGCAATCATTTTCTGACCATTGCTATGCAAAGAGACGGTGAGTGACTAACTCATTAGGAGTCGTAAAATTGTGCAGGCTGCATTTGGGAAGAAAGATAAGCAGCTCATCCACCTAATTGTTGTGTTCATTTCGTATACGGAGAAGATGCTGACATTTCATAATTGATTATTAATTAGTGAACGAATTTCAGCAGCCCATTCCTCTTCCTCTGGCATCGTGACGAATGGCAGTTCGAGTGTGTCCGCAAGCAGTGGCCCTGCAGTAGAAGCCATGTTGCAACGAGTCCACGAGAAGCATGAAAGGAACATGCAGGTGGGGAAATTTTGTTTTTTTTTGGAAATTTTAATTTATTAAAGGAAGATTTTATAATCTCGGAAAGTTCTTGCCAGCAAGAGCATTTTTCTCCTATACCCGTTTCTCCTCCGTTAAAAAAGAAGGAAAACAAAAATGGAATATCGCCCACTCTCTATAAAACATAAGGCGATTGCAGAGCCTTAGTGGTATATAACGAAAAACTCGTTATGAATGAAGATGGCTCAAGAAAATAGAAAGAATTAATGATAGGAAACGGAATTGAGTGAAGAAGAGAATAATATGTTTTCCATGTTTGAAGAATAACTTTCCAGAATCGCCGCGACATGGAAACGGTGAAATTGCGAGAAAAGGAAGCATCAGCTGCAAAGGCAGAGACAGCCTCTCCACAGACGGACAAAGATGCGATCGCAAAGAAGCGCACGAGCAGAATCGACTACAGGAACAGCAGGATCATCGTGACTGAGGACGAGGAAATCAGAATCTCCCCTGCTGCGATCGAGGTGGGAAAATTTACGATTAGATGATGATGATCTCTTGTGATCCACACCCACTTTTTTTGGAAAGTATAAAACGGGGGGTAGGGGAAAAGAAAGAAGTGGGTGTCAAGTATAAATGGGTGCGAATCACAAGAGGCCGAATTAGACGATAGGAGGGGAGATGAGTATCAAGCCCGGAGTGGCCTTGATAAGAAAGGAGGAAAGAGAATAGCCGGAAAGAAGATAAGCCACACCGCGCACTGCGCAATGGCGCCTAGGCGGGACAAAAGTCAACAAACAAAGGGGAGAGGGATGATGAATTAAAGAAAGAATATTATCGTTTGAAATGAAAAATCGAATTTTCGAATACTTGTTAGGAATTCGTTTCAAAGAATGTTAATGCAGCGCAATATTCGTTGAAAAGTCTCGCATTGAAAAACTTTTACCTGTACTGTCAACATTCTTATTCATCTTTTCTTTTCGGCAGAAAATGCTCAGAATTAAAGACAAAGGAAATGAAAAACCAACTCATTTTCAGGAAACCACCGTGCTTGATGACGCAGTCTACGTGAACACTCAATTCTCGTCGCAAGAGAGACTCGACACCGGACAGGACTACCAAAATGCCATCCTCCCACTCAAACCTGCAAAGGTGTCCGCAAAAATCCAGAACGTCGTCAATGCTTTGCAGGTACGCTAATTCATATCATTTTATGCCATTTTTACAATCCCATAATTTGGAATGCGATATTCTTTGCAAAACTACTCGCGATATGTGCATTAGATTAGGAGGGAAAATCTGAAATGCTACATGGGTGGAATAACCTGATTTTCTATGAGATAAAGGTTAAATTCGTGTGCCCTATACAGAACTGGGTTAATCCCCGAATTTCTGTAAATAATGGGTGAAAATGATTGATGGTTTGGTCTTTACTTGATAAGTTTTTTGCTAATCAGCTAAAATTTGATCAATGGTCTTGAGAATCGAGCTTGAACTTCTTGACAAATAACTGATAAGTTATTTTTCACCTGAATCCTCGGGAAAAGATGAAAAATGCAGGGAGTTTAATGGGAAGAAGTGGCGTTGAAATGATCGAATGGACTAGGCGCAGGGGGATGGAGAATGGATGCTTTATTTTCACGAGCAGCATTGCTCGATTTGACGGCTCTAGAATGACACATATCGACCAGATTTCTTTACGAAATGGTCATTGTTATCCAAGATTTGTTTTGATTATTTCCTCGTTTGTCTTTGTCTGCAATTTCAAACTAGAGCAAAAATCGCCGCTTCTCATCAGAAGCCTAGTTCTGCAAGAACTGTTCAAGCAATATTCTCATGGGCAGAAAGAGAATATTGTCTCATCTTCTATGATTTTCATTTTCTAGTTTGTCTTTGTTTGTGGACTCAAACCAAGACAATAACCCTTTCCCTTTGTGTTCATGATTAGTGTATGTGATCAGCTGCTGCGTTTTTCCTGGCTTCTCTTACCTATCCCCTCCCTCCCTGCACATTCTGCCGTTCTGCACATCACTGCTCGGACACATGGCCCATATTTTCTCCTCCCTCCTTCCCTACTCCTCTTCTTTTTTTCTTCTAAGCTTCATTTCAGCTCGTTCACCCATCGTCATATCTCTGATCTATATTCATTTTGCCTGAAGTACTACATCCGATAAATATGATATCATTTTCTTCGAAAAATATCTTATCTTCCGGTAGAAAAAGATGTTCAATTGCACTGCATAATAATGCCAGATTTCTTGTTGCATATTGAAAGAAAAAGGAGGAAAACACTTGAGATAAATAAGTTCCTGCGTGCAGATATCAGTATGCTTGATTTTTAGTGTAGTTTTGCTGATTTGACATCACTTCTTGTATTATTCAAAGTTGAAAGATTGGAGGTGAAAGTCAACTGAAATAACTAGAACTCGATGATTTTTTCTTCATATATAAACGAAGTTTTACTGATCTGATATTTGACAAGTATTAATCAATCTTATCTATTTTCTGCTTTCCTGCAGCTCTGCGTGCATAAACATAGAACAGCTTTACAAGCAGCCTCCCCCATGTCAATGACTGCTTGGCTAGTGGCCTAGTGGCTATTAGGCAAAAGAGGGCCGCGCCCACCCACCCTTCCTTTATTGAGGCAAAGCAAACATTTCTGATTCTGACCGGACGGTCCGGTATCTACACTTTCCTCCAATAGAAGGCACAATTTTAGATTCATAACTTTCGCGCAATCATGACTATTTCTAGCTAGCTTTATTGTCAAATCGACTTTTTATCTTTCATTTCGATATTTCGTAGAAATTGGAAAACTTTACAGGAAGATCATATCCCTCTTACTGAAAAAATGGAAATAAAAATTTCGATTTTGACTTGATCCTGGAAATTTTTATACTTTTTCACTTAATTCTACTCCGTCCTGAATTTTCGATCAGAAATCATTCAATCACTTATTCAATCTTCAGTGAATGAATTTCCACTTGAAGTAGCCGGAAGCATAGTTCTGTGATAGATAATAGTCAGTCGAATGAAGAGAGTTTCAGAGAAGCAGGCAGCCAAGTTTATTTATCTCTTCTCGAGCCGAAAGATGCAGAATGCTGCGCTGCACAAAGATATTGTGCTGTTAGCGCTCTATTCGATAGACGATAGAAATGCAGGCAGAGAATAATAATAAGAGAAAGAGAACACAGAGCTGCCTGGCTTTCTTTTTCTTATTGCTTCCATTCTTTTCAATTTCCAGTGCCCTGTTCTGAAGGGCTGCGCACTGCCGTTCTGTTCCGGCATTCTTGTCTTGTTAGCATTCTCAATTCAGCTTTTTTTTTTTAAATTTATTTCAATTTTCTTTTAATATTCGACTTTTATTGGGCTTGATAAATCAGAAACTCTGAATTTTATTGCCAGCTAGTTTCTGATGTTCAAATTTTATCGAATGATTAGGTTAGCTCAGAGATTCTCGAATCATTTAAAAACTCAAATTTTCAGTGTGTTGTTGAAAATGCGCTCCAATGTTTATAGAAAAGTTGGATATTTGTCATTTTCCAATTCAAAAGATAAAAACTTCTGTCAACTAGTTTGAGCTTGTTCTATCGCACGATTAAGAGGCTGCTCCGAGTCGCTTAGCTAATTCTCCGTCAAATCAGCTCCAGACGGTTTTGATCATCATCCTGAGGGTTGAGAGCATTTGTTCTTCCGCATTCCTGCTCTCCACGCGAATTGCATCGTTTTGGCAGCCATTTCTTGTGATTTCCCTCAACTTCTCTGCCTCTCTTCTCCAAGTCAAAGTTCAATTGAAATTGCACTCTTTTGCCTCTCGATTTTTTACAAATCTTCTCCATTTTCCCTCGGTCTCCTTCAACTCTCAAATCGCTTTTCGAACGGACATTCGCTTTTTTCCTCCCTTTATCCCCATCACTCTTTATTCCTTACAATCTCACTTCACAAAGCGTATTAACATATATTCAATTCTTCAAACTCTCAACTGACTTTAGTTCATTCGAAAAACGCCTCTCTTTAGAAAGTTTATATTCATGCCGATTCTGAATCGTTCTTTGTCCATGTGTATGTGTTGTGAGAAATCCGAAACGCGGATCCGCTTTTTCTGGTTGTAAAGTTTCCTTGAAAACATTCTCTTATTGAATCAGTTCATTCAGACTAAAAGTCGATTTTAGCTGGGATTTATCAGTGATCGGAGGAAGAGAGGACTTCAAAATTGAGAAACGTTTTTGCCGTTAGTTCGTCAGAAAATCGTTAATTTCAAAATATCTGAGTCAAGTTGAAGTCTCGGCTTTTAAACTTTTTTATTTAAAAGTCTAAATTTCGTAATGATCCTATTAGTGGCATTCTTCTCATCTATCTTCCTGGCAATTTCTATCGTTGATTTAGGCAAACATTTCCATGAATTCATTATTACATCATGGTTATGATTTCACTCCTACTACTTATCTACTTACTATCCATTTGTTTATTCTGATTTCCACTACTTCCCAAATCTAGCAGTAATCTTGTCTCAGTCTGTTTTTCTATCTGACTGCCTCTCATAATTGGACGCCTCTGCCTCTGTAATCTACCTCTGCCAAGTGAACATGAAAATGCAGTCTTTCTGCATTCTGTCTTCTGTCTGTTGCTTTTTGCATTTACATTACTTCTACTTCTTCTTGCAAATCATCTTTCTTCCTTTCTCTACAATTATTCTTGTGTGTTGCTTTTCCATAAACCCACTCCAAACAAGGAGTTAATCCTTCGATTCTAAACTTTGCTTTTCAGCCACAATTATTCTTAGAAAACATTCATTTATTCTCATATTTGTCCGAATTTTTACCTTGATTTCCATTCTGACCTAATATCTTTTGATTCTGATACTTCGTTTTTTAAAAAAAATTCGATTTTTCAATTTCATAAAATCACCGATTTGTACTCATTCACTCATTCCAGGAGTAAGTTGACAAAAATGGACTCTGCAAGTATGTCGTCTGGGATGTCTCCCTCTAATCACTATGCAGTCGGTCGTATTTGTTTTCCCTCCCTAGCCCTTTCCAAAAGGAACTGTGCCGGTTCGAACGGCACGGGGCTGCAGATGAGAAAATCCAGCGACAATCATCGTGACTATCTGCACAGAAAGGCTGCGTCCATGAAGGAGAAACGCATCAGGGCAGAGCAGCGACGACTCGCTCTAGCCGCTCAAAATACCTCCCCCCGACAGCTATCGGCAGATGCAGACGACATCCCTCTGCCTTCGCCCTCGTATTCGAACGGATTGAGCCAATTCTCAGCGAATTCCGACCTATCAAGCTCAATGCGAATGGACAGAAGCATGCCATGTTTGCTTAGAAACAATCTGAATTTCCACTCGTTCGAATACTCCGCTAGTTCGTCAGACTCACATGAAGACGTGTCGCCTTCATTAGCACCGTCTTCAACTATGACACCGTCAATTTATACTTCTGCAGATTACTGTACCCCTCCAGACGATGTGATCTCTTGTGCAACCTCTCTGCAGTGGGTTACATTTAACAACAGGGACCAATTGACGGTGGATGGAAGTTTCTATCAAAGACAGGCAGAGAGAAGGTCTGTCACTCCAGTGTTCTCCAGAAGGCCATCTGATAGAGATCGAAACAGAAGCAGAAAGGCAACGCCTGAACCCATGAACGTCAGTTTGCAAGGAGAAAGCAGAAGAGGCAGTGGAAATTCGAATTCGACCGGAGAGGTCGTCGTGAAGAAGTTCGAGTTGGAAGGTCTGGGCGAGAGACGCATGGGATGGGGCGGCAGGGGCGCCAAGTACTCGGCTTTCGCTGCAGTCGGAATTCTGTCTAAACCAGGACAATCACCGAATAATCAGGTAGTTTTCTTCATTAAATTTGAAAATATTAGATGGGCAATAGTTCTTGTTTATATACCTTTCCTTGAGTAGCCTGATTTATCATTCAAACAAGCAATTGGATCAGAATATGATTTCGATTCAATAACTTGGCTGGTTCTTTTCTCAATGTTGGTTCCGATGATCTTGAGCGGTCAAATCGATTTCGGCTTTTCAAAATTCATTTTCTTCAAATGCTTTCATCCGTGTACTTTGCCCCGTTTCTGAAGAATTAATGAACTAGAGCAGTATTGTTTGAGAGGATTTCGGCTGAATTCGAGAATTAGAAACATCTGCGATTTTGCACAAATGGGATTTCGGAATCTCGCAAGATTCGATGCCTTGAATGTTTTTGTGCTTCCGCGGCAAATCTAACGGAAAGCAGGGAAGCAGCTGCAGAAGGCAGAAGCAGAGCGCACAGGGCCGCAAGTGTTTCGAGTTTGAGAAAAAAGCGAAGAATTTAGTACGACTACGAAAAAATACTGCAGACAAGACATTTTATTACGATTTTTGAACACTTGTCAGTTCAGAGGCTAAAAAAGTCACAATTCCCATTTTATGTGGAAAAAGCGAGAAAAGGTTTGAAACAACTGAAGATTTATTTTTATGCATAGATTCTGAAATACCGAATTAAGACTTTGAAAAATGCCTTATTTTGAAAGTTGCATGAAAATCATGTGCTTTGTGTCAAACAGGGGGAGCATTACTTTGACATTTTGTCAGGCGAATTTGAGGTGAATTTGAGCCCGCGCCATGAAATATCATAATAACAGCTCACCTGATGAACGGATGATGGCAATACACAAAAATTCGTTGCATTCTTTCGCGACGATCCCCATCCTTGATTGACAGGGGACAAGCAAATTTCGACATTTCTTCAGATTGTCTATTACGAATGTATATTTTGAACGAGGCGGGACCGTTTTTCATTATTCTCTTCAAAATAACGCCAACCTTATTGTAAAAATAACATTTTTTCTTTAAAAAGTGAGTGATTTTGCAAAAGTTGAAGGTTTGACAAGTTTACAGGTGACTAATTTTTGCTGACCTGAATTTTACTGCTAAAGAGAAAAGGCAAGAGCTGAAAGTTGTAACCCAATGCTTTAAGCTTAGACACAGGGCGGCGGGAAGGGGATGCGAGGAGAAAAAGTCGGAAAGATGTCTGTCAGCTGAAAGAACTGAAAGAATAGAGACAGATTTTGCCTGGATATTGATAGAAGGTATCGCATTCCAAAATACAGGGAAAATATTATTTGAGATTTTTGAAAATATAGTAAAATGGTCAAATCTGGATGGTTTTGTAAGAAAAAGTCTATAAAGGAAAAAGATCTAATTTTAGCATTTAGAAAGAAAAAGAACTTTCAGAGACCCAAAAGTCGGCCCCTTCACGAGTTCTACAATGACGACGATATTGAGTTGGAGACACTCGCCAAGCAGAGAGACCCCACTGCGCCGAGGCCCGAGGGAGCCATGATGACGCCCGTCAGAGGGGAGAATCCCAGGGAAGCCAACGGAAGCAGCAGTTCCGCGCAGACGCAGCCAAGGAGTTTGGACAGGTTTCGATTTTTTCCTGATTATCAACTGAAGAAGTTACGTAAAATTGTTATTTGGATTTGAGAAAGCAAGTTCATCTAAATACACATGCACATGATCATTAGATCTTCACAACTCTAAGTCGAAATTTATCAGTTGAGTTTTATAATTCACTTTTTAGAACATAATCTTGAAAATTTAAACAATGCAACACCACATTTTCTCTCCGTTTAAAAATCCGTTTCAGCGCTCTGCATCGATTCGGCACGACAGCAGCCAAATCGACGGCAGGCATCGTCCTCGATCAGACGGGCAAACCGGGCGTGCAAATCACTTACGGGAAGCTACTCAGAAGGGCCAACAAAATCGCCTACACCCTGCTCAACAAGACCATCACTGTGGGCAAGGAGAATTCGAAGGTTAGAAATTGTATCAAATTGCAAGAAAATTTATATTTAAAAAAAAAAAAAAGTCGAAGCTTATCAGAATTTAAAAACAAAAAAATTCGTCTAAAAAATCAAATAAAAATCCCTGCAGATGCCAATTTGCAAGCCCGGTGACCGCGTAGCGCTCGTCTACCCGAATGCAGAGCCCCTGCAATTCCTCGCTGCGTTCCACGGCTGTCTGATTGCGGGAGTCATCCCGGTGCCTGTCGAAGTGCCGCTGACGAAACGAGACGCGGGTATCGCGCAACTCGGCTTTCTCCTGGGCAACAATGGAGTCAAAGTCGCACTCACCTCGGAGACTTGCTACAAGGGATTACCTAAGAAGTAAGCATTTTCGAGTGAGATCTTCAATCCCACAGCATTGATGATTTTGAAAATGTGCAAATTTCGACGCACCATTGTCGACCTTAGTGCTCTTTAAAAAAGCGTTTAAGAGGAATGCGAAGAAATGAGAATTGAAAGACGAATTTTGCAGCCCAAAGTTTCTCACGCATATAAAATGGCACAGTTTTTAAACGAACTATCTACCAAATATTTTGTTTCGTCTCACACATTCAATGAAGTTATACGTGCAGATCCTGGACCTATGGGGGCGCAGCAACTCCGAGCGGGTCGAGTTCCCTGAGCGGACAGTCCGCTGAGATGGTCGATTTCAAGGGCTGGCCTCGACTCTACTGGCTCATCACTGAACATTTGGTAGGTTTCAAAAGATTCTGCTACAAATAAAAGGAAAAAGCACTTTTAACTTCGCGTCAAACACCATCACCCCATTCTTTTTTAGGAATTTCAAAAGTGAGCAAATTTCAGCCGAAACCCTCCCGAGACTGGACAGCTGCGGCTCGAGCTGCGGACGACACAGTGGCCTACATCGAGTATTCGACTGACAGGGACGGCGCTGTCAAGGGTGTCTGTGTCAGCAGACAGACGGTAGTGGCGCATTGCAAGGCATTGGTTAACGCTCTGGAGTACAAGCAGAGTAAGTGGATTTTTATGCATTTTGAAAATGCATGCAACTTCCATGCAGTTTCATTAAAATGAAATATTGACGATAAAGAAGGAAGAAATGTATCAGTCTAAACTTGAATTTTTAATGCCTACACGTCATTTATTTATTTGTGAAAAATTTCTTATTTCAAGAGGAGTATAATGTTAATAAAAATGTTGAATTTAACGTTTAAAAAAGAATTGTGAGGTTTACAAAATCGTAATTTCAAAATTCCAGATGAAACCCTCGTTTGCGTGGTCGATTTCAAACGCGAATTCGGCCTGTGGCACGCAGTTCTGGCGGCGACGTACGTGGGAATGCGCGTTGTGTTCGTGCCCTATTCACTGACGAAGATGAACCCTGCAAGCTGGATGGTGATGGCCACCAAAATGCACGCATCCGTGGCTGTCGTCAAAAGCCGAGACCTGCATTGGGGTGTGCTAGCGAGTCGCGATACTTCCGAGGTAGAAAATTTTACTGAGGACAATAGAAAAGACTTGATTTTTGACAACAGGAAACATCACTTTACTCGCAAATTTTTACATTACATTCCTCTGAAGATGAAGATCACTTTCAATTTTCTTTTTTTAAAAATGAACATTTTCCAGATCAACCTCTCCTCCCTCCGCTCTTTGATCGTGGCAGATGGAGCGAACCCCTGGTCTCTGTCATCCTGCGATCATTTTGTCCGAACTTTCTCTGCGCACGGTCTGCGGCCCGATGCAATGTGCCCTTGTGCCGGAAGCAGTGAGACTGGCACTATTTCTGTCAGAAGGTAAGTGCATCATAGCCTTCTATGAAAAATTATTCTGAAAAAAATGAACAAAAATCTCCACATTAAGAAGAACAATCGGATTTTTTGCTTTTCACTTTTGGAAAATTTTCTGATTGAGCACAAAATTGACTGCTTTCAGACCAACAGCCCTTGGAAACGGTAGCAGTGGTAGAGGAGTGCTGTCGATGACTGCATTGAGTCATTCCGTCGTGCGCGTCGATCAAGAAGACTCCCTCAACAGCCTTACTTTACAGGTTTGGATTTTGAACGAATACACATCGCAAATTGACATAGTTCATGGGTTTTCTTTTTATCGCTGAAATTTTCCCATTTTCTATTTCCATGAATTATTCAACCGATCATTTTCATTTCAAGCTTTCATGAGAAAACGAGGGTTGAAAATGTTGCAGGATGCGGGTCAAGTGATTTCGGGTGGCGTGGTAGTGGTCGTCCAGCTGGAAGGTCCAGCTAGACTCTGCAAAGCCGACGAGATCGGGGAGATCTGTCTTTGCGCCAACTCGACAGGACAGTCGTATTGGGCTCTGGAGGGACAGACGCAAGCCACGTTCAAAGTCGAGCCGCTCAACGAGAACGACAAACCCATCGGGGTGCTCAGCTATGTCAGGAGTGGGTTGATTGGATTCATGGCTCCGGTAAATTTTCATCGTCATTTGAAATCCCCTAAAAATTACATGTTTTGAGATGAAGAAAAGACCACCTAATTTATATATTCCTTTTATTGTGGACAGACTTGCGCAATTTAGAACTGAAAGAAATTTTATTTTTGAAACGGAGAACATTGTTCACTTCATTTTCTTCTCACAAACACAGACATTGTCTTTCCTAGTGCTTGGGTTTGTCTAAAATGAGCGATCTTTTCAGGACGGTCTAGTCTTCGTCGTGGGAAAGAAGTCTTCCCTGCTTCGAGTGTCGGGCAGACAGCACTCTGCAGACGACATCATCGCGACAGTCCTTGCCGTGGAGCCGATGCGATTCGTCTACAGAGGCAGAATCTGTGTCTTCTCCGTCAATGTGCTCAGGGACGAGAGGATTGTCATCGTGGCTGAGCAGAAGGCCGGGTGCTCAGAAGAGGTGGGTTCATCAAGAACAAAAAAAAAAAATAATAAGTAAAAGACGAAGTTTCTTATTTATCTTTTTCCATGCACATTCGAATTCCACGTTTGGAATTTCTCCTACCCTCACAATCCTGAAAGGCAAAAAATGCATGTGTAAGGAAAAAGTAGGATGAACTGAAATCTGATTCTACCAATTCGACAGCCTGTTAATGATGCAAAAGAACGGTTATGAAATAAATAAATTTCAGGACAGTTTCAATTGGATGAATCGAGTTCTGCAGGCGATCGAAGCCATACATTCTGTCGGCATCTACTGTATCGCACTCGTTCCTCCGAATCAACTGCCAAAGGTTTGTAAAATCCTCATTTTTGAAACAAACGACATATGCAGATTTGCTTCCAATTACATTCTTTTCTTGCAAAATTTCAGTTTTAATTTCTTAGAAAGATGTTTTTGCAGGCTCCTCTCGGCGGGATTCACGTTTCTGAGACGAAACAACGTTTCGAAGCAGGCGAACTGCATCCCTCGACAATTCAGATGTGCCCCCACAGCTGTATTCTCAATCTTCCGAAACCGAGGTTTTCAATTTTCTCGAGTTCTTCAAGAAAATTGACAATTCAGAGAGCGACAATCTGACGTTGGTCCTGCGGCAATTTTCGTTGGCAATATCGTGCAGGGAGTACGAATTGCAGGAGCTCAGGGCGCTGCATTAGACGATGAAATGGTAAGTTTTTCACAATCAGTAAAAATTAATTCTGGAAAAAGGTCTCACATTTTGATTCATTCCTTCAAAAGAGACAACAATCGATATTTTTTTCAAACGAGGAAGGACTTATGATTTTTCTTTTTGCAGTCTCTCCCCCTGGCAGACATCCTGCGCTCTCGAGCCCAGACGCATGCAGATCATCGCATCTTCACTCTCGTCACTGCAAAGAATGCCGAACACGACACAGCGACTTTTGCGAGTTTGTTGAAGTTCGTGGAATTTCTTTTTCAATTAAAAAGTCCTTTCTACAAGAAATGCTAGCATTCAGTTTTGCAAGAATCTGCAAATTTAAAAGGCAAAATTTGGTTTTCAGACGCTCCGAGAAAGTGGCCGCTCTTCTGACAGACAAGTCTCGTCTGAACACGGGTGACCACATCGTGCTCGTCTTCCAGCCCTCGATCGACCTGATCGCTGCATTCTTCGGCTGTCTGCTTGCAGGAATGGTGCCTGTCTGCGTCCGACCGCCCACCGCAGCCACTCTCCAATCCACGCTGCCAAATCTGCGCTCGACCGTCGACATCAGCAAGGCTGTTGCCATTCTGTCGTCTGCGCCTATCACTAAATTGCTCAAGGTAGGACAATTCTTGGAAAATTCCATAGAGTTTATTGATTTTGAATTCGTAAACTCAGCCATCTTCATATTCAAACTGAATGATTTCAAAAAATCACTTTTCAATCTGTATGAATTCGAAAAACATTCATACAATTAGAAAAAATGAATTCTTTGTTTTGTAGAGCAAAGAAGCGGTGCATTGCGTGGATTCGAAAGCCTGGCCAATGATCCTCGATGTAGAGGACGCGCCTTCCTCCTGGAAGCGGAAGATCAACAGTCTCAGTGAGTTGAGGGAAATCTCGAGGAGCGATGTCTGCTACATGGTTCGATTTTTTTTTTATAATTTTGGAAAATAATTCAAATGTTTCAGGACTTTTCAATGAATTCCTGTGGCCAGTTGTCGGGCGTCGTCATCTCGATGGAAGCTGCGATTTCCCTTTGCAAGGGTTTGAAGGTGAGACGATTTTCAGGAGTTTCGTTAAACTGAAAAAAGGATTATTTTTGCTGTTAAACATCAAAAAATCGTCATTTTTAGTTGTCCTGCGAACTCTACCCCTCTCGTCATGTCCTCGTCTGTGCCGATCCCTATTCCGGTCTCGGCCTGGCCCTGTGGTGTCTGTCTTCCGTTTTCTCCTCTCACCACACGACTCTCATTCCTCCCACAGAAATCGAATCAAATCCACAACTATTCCTTCAGACACTGTCTGCTAGCAAAAGTAGGCAAATTCACGATTTTTGCTAGAAAAATACAAAATATTTTAGTTCGAGATGCCTTCACAACTTATGCAGTCGTGGAGAACAACGTCCGGGAATTAGCAGCACAAGTAGCAACAATGAAGGAACGAGGCGTCAATTTGTCAACGTGAGTTGTTTCTTTTTTCAAATGATAAAATGAAAATTCGAAATAGAGAATGAAGTCGAAAAGATGTTCTATAAACTCTATTTCATTCTGTTTCAGAATCCGCACCTGCGTAATCGTGGCAGAAGAGCGTCCCCGCATCAACCTGCTGCAAGCATTCTGCCGCCTCTTCGCTCCACTCGGCTTGGCTAACAGAGCTGTGTCAACCTCATTCGGATGTGCTGCTAATCCGGCTATTTGCATGCAGGTCTGTCATTTTGACTATATCATTTTTGATTCAACTCGTATGACATCTCTATCCTTTTTCATACAATTTTCTTATAAATTTTTGATGATTTTTCCCTGTCTGTTCAAAATAAACGAATTTCCAGGGCGCAGCAGCTCCCGAGTCATCGACAGTCTACGTGGACGCACGAGCGCTGAGAAACGACAGAGTGACGTTGGTTGGAAAGGGCGCACCGCACTCAATTGCTCTGCTGGAAAGTGGAAAGGTAGAAATGAATCTTGAATAGAGATGAGAAAATTCAACTTTTGAAACAAATCGAAACATTGCTTCTTAATTTTTCTAAAAACTCGAACAGACATTCATTATTCTTCTTGCAGATCATGCCAGGAGTCAAAATAGCGATTGCCAACCCGGAAACACGCGGCCAGTGCGCAGATTCTCATTTGGGAGAAATCTGGGTCTGCTCGCCACAAAACGCATCCGGCTCATTTACCGTATTCGGAGAGGAAAACGGAATGCAGACAGATCACTTTAATGCGAGATTGACTACGGGAGATGTCAAAACTCGGTTAGTTTTCAAAACTATTTTCGAGAAAAAGAAACTTTCTAAACAACAGACTTGCAACTTGTCTGAAATTTCCCCCCACTGCATGCGGTTGCAGTTGTTTTCTTTCAAGGCTGCTAGAGAATTAAAAAAGAATTTATTGATTTGTTGTTTTACAGATGGGCTCGCACCGGCTATTTGGGTTTCCTCCGCCAAACTCAATCCATAACCGAGCATGGCGATCTGCACGATGCAGTGTTCGTGGTCGGGGCACTGGACGAGTCTCTGCAATTGAGAGGAATGCGATTCCATCCGGTCGATCTCGAAGCAACCGTTTCGAAGGCTCACAGACATATTGGAGAAGCGTGAGTGTCGTCTTTCTTCACAAATTTAATAAAATGACGATGATCAAATTTGATTAAACTAAAAAAATGAAAAATTCACAAAAAAAAAAAAAAATCATAAAATCAAACTTCATCTTTAAAATGAATTAGTTTTCAGGGCCGTGTTCACGTGGAACAACCTTCTCGTTGTCGTAGCTGAATGTCAAGGCCCTGAAGCAGAGGCACTTGATCTGATTCCTGCAATCACTTCTTCGGTAAGAATTTTTCTTCAAATGGAAAATGAAGAAGCCACAATTTACAGGTAGTTGAGTGTCAGCAGTTGATCGTGGGCGTGGTTGTGATTGTCGACCCGCGAACGATCCCACTGAGCAGTCGAGGCGAGAAGCAGCGCAATCTGCTGCGAGAGCAGTTCCTCCACAACCAACTCGATCCCATCTACGTCGCATACAACACTTGAAATAATTCAGCAATCCTTTTATTCTTGTCAGGTATGCCTTTCTACGGAAAGTCAGAAATGTTGCAACTTTACTCGAGATAATATCTAGTGTTAAGAGAGTAAGAAAGCGCTCTCTCATTTTTGGTCTACCTGGCTAAATAATTGTTTCGTTACCTACGAAATAGTATGGAAAAAAAGATCTCTTCCTATTTGCCATATAGTTTTAAGTATGGATAACGAAGTAACGAATTATCAAAATGCTCATTTCAAGCATGCTTTATCTTCAAGTTGCAATGTTTCGACATTTCCGAATTTCCCTCTTCTTTCATTTACCGAGCTTCCCCGAAAACTTTGCCTTATCATTCGTGTTCTAGTTATCGAAAGGGCTTGAAAATTGAATGTTTCTTGAAATGTGCTCCATTTCCGAATGTGCCAGGAAAAATGTTAGAAAATTGGCAATTGTCCATGTTTTCAGGAATTAATCAATTTCCAAGTCTTAAAAATATCAACTCTCTTCTTTCTCTCGTCTCCAAATCTGGGATTGTCAATCGACATTTGCCTTAGCTTTTCCCCACAAAAATCCTCATTAAACCCAAATTCAGCGATTATTTTTAGCCTATCATTTCTTCAATTAGGCTCAAATTTGCATTATCTTTTCTTTAGTTTGTCTACCATAACCGGTTATTGTAACTGTTTCATAATTTCTTGAAAGAAAATTCTAGCTTTTCTTGCCTTGCAATTATCTCAAATCAGTAGATTTTCCTGTAAATATTCTAATTTTCCTATTTTTACTGAAAATTGTACATGCAATTCGAGAATTTTGTCTATGTTTTCTGTTGCATTTTCACTCGAACGGGGTAATCTTTTAGAATTTTTCATTCATCATTACATTGTTGCTTTCATTATCAAATTTTGTATTTGGAAATTTTGACAGATAAAGATGTCAACTTTAATTAACATCGATTTTTGCATTGAAAACTCACGAAAAATGAGAACAAGAATGAACATTCTGAAAGTGGAGAAAATTTGACGCAAAATGTGAAATTTTGACTTCAAAAATAGTCGAAATTAGCATAAAATCATTTTTTACCATTTCTTGAGATTTTCACCCAAAATTCAACTTTGTACTTCGAAAATCGAAACATTAAAACAATACGATTGTGCCTCTATACAAGGGCTTCAAAATGGTGTATAATACATCGGGATAAAAATATTCCTGGGGCGTGTAATCAAACTGAATGCGGAATGTCAACAATAACTGTTCACAAGAAATCAATTAACTATTTCTGCTACATATTTTGAAAAAAAAACTTTGAAATTCATTAATGGATTGAAATTACTATAAAATTTGAAAAAATAAATATTGGATTTGGTTACAGAATTTTCAAAATAAAATATTTAAAAGAATATTTATTTCAGCTACAATTTTCTCTCATCACTTTTGGATGTCTTCGAGAGTTGTCTGTATCATGTGCATTGAAGTTAAATTATTATTTCACATTTTATTGAATGAGATTTCTATATTAAATCTGAGATTACTCTAACTAAGCTTTATTTTATGTTAATGTTCCCGACTTCTCGCCATTCATTCGTTTGTGGATCGTATTCCTCGATTGAATTACAAAAATTTTGCTCGAGAATTTGTTGAAATCTAAGTTAAAAAATATTTCGAATAAATATATGCAAAATCTCAGCTCACCCTCCGATTGCATACAATTTTCCGTTAGCGACAATGAGCGAATGATGACATCTTGGATAATTCATATCAGCAATTCGAGAAATTCGATTGCCAGCTGGAGCTGAGGGGTCGAAACACAGACAGGATTTGAATACATCATCATTACCACTAAATATATAATGATACATTATTTATCATAAAAAATTAACGACTTCCATCCTCCAGTTATGTAAATTCTTCCATTTAGCGATACAAGTCCGAAATAAGCTCGTTTTCTTGGAATCTCTCCAACTTCAATCCATTCCCGTTCATCGTCTGATAATCGATAAATCTTTCGGCTATTTCTTCCATCAATAACTGAATATCCATAATTACAATAATGAATATGCTATAATGTGACCGTATAAAATTTCATCGCATGTTATTGTTTGAACGTCACTAATTGGAATAGGAAATGCAGGTCCTGCTTGCCACTTTCCATCTATTAAAACCTGAATAGATTATTTCATGGAGTTTCATTCGATTTTCTTACATCAACTCGATTCGTATCTTCCCCTTTTTTAGGATCCTCTCCACCCAAGCAATACAATTTACCCTTGAAATAAGCCACAGATGCATATTGACGCCATTCAGGAGGAGCTAGACCTGTAAAATTTTTTGAATCGATAATTAATTTTTTTATAAGACCTCTTGAAATCTGTCCGGTATTCAAGTCATATATTTCAGATGACTTTTCAAATGAGTTAATTCCAAAAATCTGAAATTTGATAAATTATTCAAAATGGCCTGTGGTAAAAGACGCCCGGACGCCCAGAACTCCCACTTTTTAGAGAGCGCTCAACTTTGAAAAGTGGGCGTCTTTTACCACAGGCCTTCAAAATAACGAACATAAGAATTTACCTTATTCTGTGTAGTTGCTACTTCATATGGCCAATAACAATTGTGGAATTTTGCAACCTCTTCTACTGAGTAGGTATGTGAATTGAACAGGCATATTCTTCCTTCGAGATTATCATTGTTTTCATAATAAACTAAATTATTACGAATCGTTTCAAAGTTTCTTACTGAGCTT
Source organism: Diploscapter coronatus (assembly GCA_964036155.1). Classification (NCBI taxonomy): domain Eukaryota; kingdom Metazoa; phylum Nematoda; class Chromadorea; order Rhabditida; family Rhabditidae; genus Diploscapter; species Diploscapter coronatus. The sequence goes on along the minus strand of OZ038422.1, from coordinate 39,327,275 downwards.
TTAACATTATTTCTTACGATAGAATAAAATCGGATTTTCATCTAATGGCTCATATTTTATCGGTTTTCGAAAGAGATTCATTAATTTTTTTGTAATTCCGTCCTAAAATAATTCATAATTGATGCTTCGAATATGCGTATTTTTGTGTAACTCTGGGAAAATTCCCTAAACATCCCGATTCAGCGGGACATTTTGGAAGCTTTGAAATTCTTTCGGGAAATCGATTTTCCGAAGACTTCCTGGATCTAACTCCATGGGAAGTTTGCGGGAACTTTCTCAAAGACATTTTGATGAAACCTTTGAAATATTCGCAGCAATAGCAGCTCCATAAGCTACGGCTTCGTCTGGATTTATATCGAATTTCAATTTATCTTTTCCAAATTTATTTTCCAATCTTTGTCGAATATCGGGAATTCTAGTAGATCCACCAACTAATATCTAGGTGTTGCTGTTTATTAGTATATTTTATTAAATTAAACTTTTACCACATAGTCAAGCTGATCTGGTGGTAGCTGTGCCATATTTAGTGCTCTATCAACATATACCATTGTTCTGTCAAATAAGTCACTGCATAAATCATTGAACGTTTCCATCGAAAGCTGAACATTGATAGCAACATCGTCATTTATGTCCAGCTAAATTAACTAAATTTGTATAAATTTCAGTGTGATCTCAACTCCATACGTGAATATTAACAGTGTTATCAGAAGCTGACAAAAATTCTTTTGCATTTCTGCATTCAGTTCTCAATCTTTTGATCAGCCTAGGTTTTTTGTAAATATCATAATCTGAAGCTTTCCGGAATTCACCAATAACGTATTTCATAATTAGACTATCAAAATCTTGTCCCCCTAAAATCGTCCTTACTAAAATTTCACAATGCATTGCTACAACCTAAGTGAGAGTCCCCAGTTATAGCCTTCAATTCATACCCATCTTGCTTTATTTGAGCAATACTAACGTCCAAAGTTCCTAAATACGATTATAATGATTTTTTAACTGATTTGATACCTCCTCCAAAATCGAATATCATTATTTTCGATCTTCCCAATTTAAATTTGTCAATGTATGCAAGTATTGAAGCTGTAGGTTCTTTCAACAAATCCTTCAATTTTAATCCAGCCATTTCAGCCGCTTTCTTCGTTGCAGCAATTTGCCTATCATTGAAAGAAGCCGGTACAGTGACTACAGCTTTTGTCACTTTTTGTTTTGTGTACCTCTTAAAAAAAGAATAAATTTAGTAGATGATTCGATAATCAAATTTTACAAGGTTATCATAATTTATGGAATTCGTTTCATTTTAGTTGGCATGGTTGAACAACTACTCTCACTTTATAGCATCGAGCAAAGCCAAATGATTGAAATGGTGGAAAACAGTGAATCCTGTGAATTGCAATTCAATATTATGATATCCAAGTCTTACCTCTGCTTGATCCTTCAGATATTTGAGTATTTCAGCTGAAACTTCTTCAGGCATTACGAACCTCTCATTAGGTTTTCCTTTATTCAAAACGTATCCGGCAGAGTTCTAAATTTATCTGAACGTATTCAATAAAAGTGCATTATATGAACATTTTTCGTATCCGCATTGAATGTCCATAATTGTCGATCATCAGCTATGGGTAAGTCGTTCAAAATGTGCCACCCAATCAGACGCTTCGAATCTAAAAAATATTATTTTTGGAAAAGTCTTACCAAAAATCACCATAGAGTATATTGGACAACTCTGTATTGCACTCCAATGCAGAATTTCCAACTAAGATTTCGGAATCACAAAAGGCAACCACAGAAGGAATGGTGTATTTGCCTAAAGAATAATTACTTTGTTCTTCAGCTGAAATAACTTCAACAAACCATCATCACTATGAACGGCCGTTGGTTTGTCATTTTCTATGATTGCAACACAGGAATATGTCGTTCCCAGATCGATTCCAATGGAAACCATTCAGCTAAATTGGAAAAATCATATTTTAAATCTGGGCTGGAACCCAAATACATTTTTCGCTTTATCGTCATGATAAAACACATTTGGGTTCCAGCCTTGTTAAAAATCAATAGCATCCGTCGTGATTCTCTTCTCGCAAGACAAACCAATGGAAACACCAACATGCAGTATCTTTTTTTGATGTCACAAAATTCTCAATGATAAGCAATTTTACTATGAGAAAAATTTCAAGGTTTTCAGTATTCGCAATTCCTTCATCATTGACTTTATCGTGAAATGTTAACATTGGCAGAATAACCAATCTAGTGTTTAAATTCCCTTATTGCAAATTTTACTGGTAAAAGCAATGAAATATAGGAATAATTAATAACTTCGTTGAGATCTGAGATAGAAATCATGAGAAGAAGTTTATTGAGCATCAATATTTAATTAGCGAACATTCAATAAAAATTCAGAAAAGGTTTTTTTTCGATATTCCGAATGTTCTTTTAGCGATTTTCATATTTATTATCAACTTATTGAAGCCAATAAGTAACGCTTATTTCCAATGGCAACAACTAGAGAATAACCAAATCTTCCATATTTCATATCAACGATTCGAGAAATTCAACTGTTAATAAGAGCAGAAGGATCGAAGCATAGACAAGACTTGAAGATTTTAAATCTAAATGTTTTATAGATAATAAGAATTGCTTTCAAAATTTACTTCTTCCGTCCTCCAATAATATAAATTTTTCATTTAGTGATGCAAATCGCAAAAGAACCTCGACTTTCTCCAATTTCTCCCACTTAGATCCATTCTCGTTCATTGTCAGATAATCGAAACATCTTATCATTCCAAATACTATCAATAACTGTATATTGAAAATTGTAAATAATGATGAATTTTACAAGTGCAAATGCTACTTTCATCGCCCCGTATTTCTGCTACAACTAGATCTAAGACCTGAAATGGGGCTATTGGTAGTGGCTGAGCAGTAGGCTACTATGATTGGTTATTATCCCATTTGAGTTAATCTTGGTTCAAGTTGTGAATGTTTTTAAAGGTTGAAATGGTATCAAAACGTTCGGTTCACCCCGATATTTTCAATATTTTTGACCCACCCCATAGACATCGAGTTTCGCTTCAAGCTATTTTTTACTAGCGGTTTAATAAAGCTTATAGTGAAATAGCTACAGTAAATCGCATACAGGCAATAGAATTTCTGTTGAACAGAAAGATGGATTCTTCGAAAAAGATACAAATGTATTCAACAAAAAACGATCGTCCTTTTAAATCTATCTAGTATCTAATTCCTTATGGTATTCTGGTCTCTTTCTGTATATATATTGAACCTGGCTCAAATACCATATATATCTATCTGTAACAATACAGGTATGAGTCCCTATTTTGAATTGGTAATGACTGAAAATAAATGTTTTCCTCATGTTAATGATCCCTCTCTGGGCATAGTAAATCGCGTGTTAATGTCCTCCCTTCATTACATTCTTCTTTTTCTTCTCATTCTCAATTTTCCATTGTCAAGGAGACTTATCATCGAGTTATCAGTTTGGGCAGAGCACTTTGCTTGCCATCTAAAGAGTGCTCTGCTTTGCGCTCAATGACTCAACAAAAAGGGTGAAGAGCGCAGGAATTCTTTCGTAATTCTAGTCTACCTTTTCTTTATAATTAGTTATTTGGCATTTTGAAAGAACATGCAATTTCTAGCCATGAATTTGAAAAGTCCGCTACTTGTTCTTCATCAAAATTGTAATCTTAAAAATTGCATGAACTGTACGAATTTTCCAAACTCAAAGTTGATGAATTTTTCATGAAAGCTCTAAAATTAGAATCTAACAACTTTATCTTATTCTCTATCCCTGGTCAGGGATTACGTTAGAAAAAATTATGCTAAATTTCAACCTACAACAATTTATTGAATATTCCCCGCAATTCAATTTTTTCCTGTTTGCTACCTGCAATAATTAATCCCTTTATTGCGTTCTTTCAGCGATCTTATCAACCAACTGCACCCATCAAGCAGTCGTCTTCCTTATTCTCAGAATCGATTTCTAGTCTATCCAGTAGCGCATGGGCAACGCTTGCTGTTGTCAAATCAAAATCACAAATGTACAGCCGGAAGAGAATCAAAACGATAATAAACCGCAGGTTATTTGATTGAGCTAGGAATAAGAGACAAGAACTGAATTTTGAATTCTGGCTCAAGTTTTTAAAAGTTAAACTTCAAAAAATTCATGTCAAGAATAATGATGTTTTACACTGGCTGGTGTTTTTTTTCCTTTCATACTTCAAAGTGATACTCCAATGAAATGGAACATTTTATTTATTGCATACATCAACGATCCATATCTGTTCTTCAAAACCTTTTATTTAAATTTCAGACTGGTATCGAGGAATGGTACTGCTGTTGCATCAACATAATCGATTCTCCGAAGAAACAACACAACGCGCATGAATCGAGAAGCGAAGTCTGGTCATATTTGCTATTTTATTCAATAAATTATAATTTTAGCAGCATGTCATCCATGAACAGCCTCGACCACAACCCATTCACCGAGGAAGAGTATGCTTTTTTGTTTTTCTTAAAGACATTGTTTGAAGGCATGAAGTGAAATGTGAGTAGGAATTGGAAAAGGAAGATAGGCTTGGATTAGAAATTGATTTTTCATGTTGTCAGAAGGTTCATGCGCTCCATGAAGTTGTTTCTTTTTCAATTCAGGCTTTTTAGAATTCAATCGACGAAACAGAAATCACTCCAATAGAAAGACCGACGTCGCTGAATGAACGATCTGTAGACGTTGAAACAGAGACGCATCATCAACATCGTTTCGAGAAGCACCATCATCACGAAAGCCAATCGACAACCAAACAACAATACGACGTTGTTGTCGATGAAGAAGTCATCCATGAAGACGATTTTGCTAAGATTGACGACGAAGAAATTTACGAGCCCGAAGAGGAGTTGCACTATGAAGAATTTCAAAGCTATTCCTTCAGCGAATGTGTACCTGGCTTTGAGGGCTATGTAGCAAGACATACTCCAGCAGAAGTACAAATAGAAACAGAGCAGAATCAAACCCACTATGATATGGTACCGGAGGAAGAGCTATTCTATGAAGAATTTGTAGGACATTCCTTCAGCGAATGCGTTCCGGGATTTGAGGGCTATGCAGAAAGGCATACTCCAGTAGAGGTTCAAACAGAAGCAGAACAGAATCAAACTCACTACGATATGATACCCGAAGAAGAACTATTCTATGAAGAATTTGTAGGACATCCCTTCAGCGAATGTGTGCCCGGTTATCAGGCTTACGAGGAAAGGTATTCGGAGAGCGAAGAAAGTTGTTCGTCTGAGGAAAGTCAACCGAGTGTCAAATATGTTGAGCCAGAAATCGTCGTGCATTTCGAGTTTTACAACCCAGGTAATTTATATACTTTTCGAAGGAAAGAGATTCAGTCCAATATCGATTCACTTCAATATTCATTCGTTTTTAATGAGAAATGATCATAATCAAAATAATAAAAACGAGAATGAACTCTCCAAATGAATAGTGAACGAACTGCGGAGATATTGGCAGTGTAATGCGACGATCGGTCTACAGTGCAGCGGAGATTTTTCTCTGTTCTGCCAAAGTCTCTGATGTACTGAATGATTTTCGAAACGTCTATTTTAGCGTTTTCAAATTTGCTTAAACTTCAGACCTGCCGTACGAGCCGTTGACCATTGTGAAAGAAGAGGTACAAGAGATTGTCATTGACGTGCAGCCCACGGAATCCGAAGACGAAGAAGAATATGAAGAATCGGAAGAGTACGAGGTTGAACGGCGAGATTCTCTCGAATTCTACGATCCTTATGCTGGTTCAGGTATGAACAAAAATTAGTTTACCAGAAGCTAACGTAAATACGTTGTAATTAAACTTGTGAGAAGAAAATTCTTGATCACATTTATACTAATTCTGGATTTTCTCTTCAATAAAAATGCCTTTGTTTTGAAATTTCAAATTCCATCGCTCTTATCTTTCAACAAAACTGCCAACAAAAGGAGGGGAAAAGCTAGTAAAACATCTAATTCCTGTCCGCACTGATAGGAAACGTAACACGACTTTTCTTATCCCTTGTAAAATCTCCGTGAATAATAACAGCTTAAATTCCGCCTCTCGCGAAATGACGGTTAATATTTTTCTAGCAGAAAAATTATCGTGTATGCGGACTTTAAAATTCGAAAACTCATCAACAATGCAAATACTTTTCTAATCGCTAAAAATGAAGGGAAAAGCATAAGAGGCGAATAAAATTTGGCACTTTGATAAGGATCAATCACTAAATTTCCAATCGAATAAGCCCTAAAAGTCGATTTCCAACAATTCCTTAAACTGACTGATCGCAAAACGATGCTTTCTGATAAACTCTATGATGGATTTGGATCGACGATAAGTCTGACATTTGCGCTTCAAAATTTGTCATTCTTGTTTCAAATTTCAGGATCTGAACACACGTTTTACGCCGTAATTTATGAACACAATTCACGAAACGATAATGAGTTGACAGTGCATTTCCTAGACGAAGTTCAAGTTGTTCATGAAAAACCGTAAACTCTAAAATCCTCATAAAGACCAATTTTCCAAATGATTCAGAGGCGATGTTATGTGGACATGTTTGTCGAAAACAGGAGGCGTCAAGGGTCACGTGCCGGTCGAGTGTCTCACGCCGACCTTCCTTCATGAGAACTTCTACCGACATTGTAATCGACAGGTAATGTTTTGCTTATTCGGTATGAAACTACAGCGACAACCTGGATACTTCGCAACCCTTTTACCAGATTTTTTCAAAGATAGTTGTCGCAAAAATTCCAAACACAAAATTAGCTATAAAATGGGTTGTGATGTTGCGAAATCGCGAATAATCCAAGTCACTACTACAGTCGAAACAAAAATTATTCGAATCCAAAACAAACTCAAGACCGATTTTCTCAGCATCCAAGCAGTTCAATCCTGAATTTCGAAGAGATAAACGAATTTAATTTTTTTCAGGAAGCCGAAGGATTGATGCGTTCTACTCCAGTCGGAACGTATCTGATTCGCCCTTCTGAAAAGTCTATGTTCGCTTTGAGTCTCAAGACCGAGCGCGGTTCGATTTTATTGTTCGTCTGATCAACCGACATTAATTTCTAGGAATAAAGCACTATGGTATCAAACATATCAAGGAGCTAAATGGAGGATTTCATATCGATGGAGATTATAAGAAATTCAACACACTGCAGGATTTAGTCGTTAATTTTAAAAGTTCGTAAAAAATCATCTTTCTAGACGTTTCTCTTTCTTCAGACAACCGAGAAGAAATGGCCACAGATTTGCTGTATCCCATCGGAGAAATTCCCGAAGAGCCTCGAGAAGTCGATGAAGAAGAGCACCAGCATCACCAGCACGAAGTGCACACCTTCCGACACTCGGTCACTCAGGAAGTCATCGCTCGTGCAAATTATGAAGCGCAACAAGAAGGGGAGATTTCTGTTCGACAAGGAGAACCGCTGGTGATAAACGGAGGAAAGTAGGTTTGAAAATCTTTGACTAGGGATGAGATTGAATAAGATTAAAAAACCAGAATTACTTCTAAAAATTCTAAATTGGAATGAACTCTCGAACACATATCCAAACAAGAAAATTAATACGAATTTTTATCAACTCCAACTTTATGAACTGAAATAATATAAAATGTCCATTTCAGTAGCAGCCATTACAAGGTCAAATCCCTGTGGACGAGTTCCGAAGGTCTAGTTCCTGCTACCTTTTTAACGAGACAAACTGATCAACAACAGTAAGAAGTCAATCGCATTATCAAGTGATATTTGAAATTCAGTTGGTACACAGGAGATCGTTCTCGAATAATGATTGAGAATGAATTGATGAGCGAGGGCAATGGAGATGGCTCTTTCGCAGTGCGACTTTGCAACGGGGACAGCTATGTGCTGATGGTTCGACAAGGCGGCGCCATTCACAGCTACAGAATCACCGAGAACGAACATGGAGAATTCGTATTCCATGCAGAGAATCGAAACTTCCCCGCGTTATCGCTGCTAGTCGATTTTTACTACGGTAATTGTATTTTCAAAACCTGAAAATCAGAAAGAAACCTTCCTGGAATGCCTGAATAGTTCTAAAAAACCATGTGACTAAATAGGTAAAACTGTTCGAACCTCTCAAGAGATTAACTCAGAAATAACGCCAATTTAAAGAAGAACCTGAAAGGAAGATCAAATATCACGATGAAATACTTTTCAAAATAGATCTTTCACGTTCATGATTTTTTAAAAATGTGTTTATGTCTTTTGCCAAAATTGTAATTTTTCTATCGACTTTGGAGAGACTTTTTCAGAGCGCAACTATAGTCAAGACGATAGCGAAGTGTCGGGGCTAAAATTGCAAAGACCCTATCACAAAGTACAAGAATTGGACCTGGGCATTTACGAAATCGCCATGTCTCGAGAGATTCGATCCGATTTTCTGCAGAATCTGACGCATTTCCACAAAGGTCGACACTACGATATCTATAGTGGAATTTTGACCGGCAGAAAGAATATGGACGTGGTTGTGAAGCAGTGCTTCGAAGATGATCCCATTTCAGAATCTTCTATCAGAGAGTACGGTTTCATTTCTTTTAAAATTCAAGATTTCATAGCCAATACTCTATTCATAGGGTTAGAGTTAAGAAATGATAGACTAGAAGCCTGTTTTCCTAAATAGTCTGCTTATAAAGATGACTTCAACTAAATTACCCAACCTAACCCTCTCTTAGTTATAGATGAAGAGCTTAGATCAATTTTCACATAATTTACTCAGCGATGACCACACAAAGCTCATTTTCGGTATCACTTTTTTTTAGAGAACTCAACATTCTCAACCATATATCGCACCAGAATATCGTCTATTTGCGAGCCTGGACCATTCTGACTCCGCCCTATCGACTGATTTACGACTCGATGAGCAGGAATCTGATCAAGCACTTGCAAACGAACGCGGGCAGCTGGCAGGATGTCGTCGATATGGCCGGACAGATCGCGAATGGACTGGTCTATTTGGAAGAGGAAGGAATAATTCACGGCAATCTGCAGGCCAAGCACATCTTTGTCATGGATCGACTATCGTTCTGTCCGCTCGTCAAGGTTCATTTTTGACTTTTTATCTTTATTTTGCAGATGTTTTTTTTGTGTTTTCAATTTTTATAAATGTTCAGATCGGCGGTTTCCGTAAAGCAAAGAGGTTGGCATACGGAGAATCTGAAATCTACGGCGATGTGATGACACCCGTTCAAACCGAATACGCTGCACCAGAAGTGATTCGAGAGCGACGATTCTCTGCCAAATCCGATATCTGGAGCTATGGAGTAGTCATTTATGAAATTCTCACCAAGGGAGACAAACTCTATCCAAGTAATTGAACTTTTTAGAACGGCGATTTATTACAACATTATTGCAATATGAAAGCTGAAAGATAACAATGATTTTTCCATGATATTGAGAATTTTACGTTGCAATGCCGTGATTTTTCTGAACTTCATTCATATAAACATAACTGATTTCAGAAATCAAAACCGGCGACGAGCTTTATCACTGGCTAGAAGCTGGAAATCGATTGGAGAGACCTGCCACTTCTGATGACATCACTTATAATACGGTAAGTTAATTTGTGCGCTTATTTCTATATTATATTAGAAAATCAAATTGTGATTATTAGAGGACTAAAAATCTAGATGAATAAGAAAGGCGTTTTTCGGTATTTTTTTCATTTTGTCCAGACTTCTTAAAACTTGATCCGCAGAAATAGTAGCGTATCATATTAAGCGAGTAAAAGAGCATGTCTTCTTTTCTTCTCTCGAAAAGATGCACTTTTCTGCGGGCCGAGTTTTGAGAAGTCTTGATTTTGTTGTTTATGTTGTTTTGCCATTTTCTGAAAGTATTGCGTTGACAAAATGACAAGGCTTAATTAAAACATATTCCGAAGAAAAAGGCTTGCCATTCTGTCATTTTGTAGTTCGTATTCATTTTCATGTATGCATTCAACCAGTAATAAATATACAAATTTAGATCCGACAATGCTGGGAGTTTGACGCAACGAATCGACCTTCGTCTCAGGATATTTTCACTATTTTCGACAATCATTTCACCTTTGAACAAACCGTCTAATTTTTTCACTCCTTTTTTGTAACTTATCCCACTTCTTTGAAGAGTAATATCTCTAAACTTCCAACTAACCTATTTCTTTTAGATGTACAATTCCAATTTCTTCCAGTGAAACTTCTCGAGTGTTGCAAAAATTCTCATTACAAAAAAAAAACAAAAAATTTAGTGCTAGTGCAGAATCGTTATTTTCCCAGGCAACATTCAACTGCTTCACATGTTCATGCCGACTTGTCTAATTCCCAAAATTTTTATTTTTATCGCGTTTTTACATTTTAAGAAAAATGACCGTATTTTTGCAATTTTGAATCGCATGATTTGTCTATACACAAGAGGTATTTGGATGAACGTTTGAATAAATCAATAAATAATTGGAAAATTAGATAATTGAATCATTTTGATGATCAGAAAATCGAGATAGGGAATTTTTCGGATTATTTTTGAATTTATTTGAACTAAAGGCTCCGTTTCGACGTTATTTGAACTCAAATTTTTAATTCTCAAAGCAACGATCCAACTTTGGGGAATTTTCTCGGCGATCGTTGCTCCTCTTCTCCTGCAGCTGCAGCTTCCTCCCTTTTCGTTCCGTTCGGAGTGGGCGTCCTGTCGTGGTCGGGAGAGATTGGTTCTGGCATCGGTAACGTGAACGAGAAGAGCCTGAAAAATCTTCACCATTTCTAAAATCTTCATTTTTCATCTATCTACTTCCAAAACTTGTATCTTCCACAGTTCGTCTTTCGTTATTTTCTAAAATTTCACGTTTCAGAAATTGTTGCTTCAAAACCTTCAAATACTTTCTAAAGTTGTGATGCTCTATCAGAATTTTTTTTTTCAAGAAGTTTCATGCCTTTTCTTAGGATTTTCTTTTCATCCCTCATTCCTACCTTGACACTTTCTTCTGAAGAGGAAATGTCTGCTGCTCTGCATATGTTGCCTCTTCTCCGCTTTTTATTTGCTGACTGATCGTAGCCATCTCTGTATCTGCATGTGCTTGTTCATGGTCGTGCGGTTGCGGAGTGGTCGAGTCGCTTCTGTCAGAGACGCAGTCCGAGGAGAACGTCAGCTGGCCATCGAAGACATCTGAAGAATGCTAATTTTTTAAAATCTTTTCTTTAAAATTCTTTTAAATTCGACATTTTTCTTGTAATTTTCGGGAATTTTGGAAATTTCCATTGAATGCTGAAGAATAGTAATGTTGGAAGTGCAGTGAAGTGGGAAACTTCTTGCATTTCCAACATCCCTGATGCTGAAATCTCGAATGAGCCCTAGATTTTTTTTCAAGACGTTAGTTTTATAGTGATTTTTATTTCCACCTTGGTATGCGTCTGCATGACTTGCATGGAGTCGGGATTTGATGGCAGACAAGGGAAGTCTGGGAGAGATGGGCCCAGAGCAGGTGGTGGTTGCAGTCGAGCTGCTGCAGAGCTGGCGGCCAGGCAGCACTTCCTCCTCGTCGCTGCTCGAGTCGAACTTCTTGTACGACGGCGAGTCGAATGTTTCCTGGGAATTCTTCGATTTTTAAAGGAAAAATAGCTAAATTTCGGTCAGGAAATCATATTCCGGAATTTTAGATGAAAAGAAAACGGAAAGGAAAGATAAGAAGCTCAAACGAATTCAAATTGAAATTCAAAAAAGTCGCTTGTAGGCTCAAAATGATTGTAGTATTTCAATTTATAAGGACTGCTTGAGAAACTGATAGACAGCGCGAGAGCCAAACAAGTACAATTTTCAACTTCTTTGGGTTTTTTTTCATTTGTTTACCGATTTATGCATATCTTTCCACATTTTGATTTTGGTGACGTTGTGGAGATGAACACTGACTGGGTCGTACTCGAGTCTCCCGTGGCTATTGTCGCAACCCTCGAGCGTGCAGAAGCAGGGGTACTGCTCGCCTGTCATCTCGTTCACGCCGTCTACCTGCAAGAAAACTCCTTCCCTCATTTTTCCTCTATCAAAATTATTCATCACTTCAAATTTCGAAGAAAAATTGAAATTCGAGATTGTTCTCTTCAATCTCAATTCAATACTCCAGAATCAGAACAGGAATCAAGTGCTCAAAAATATTGAAATTCTATCAGATGTTTCAAATGATTTTCTTCTTTTTCGGCACACCTGACACTGCACTCCATTTTGGAAACACTCGCAAGTCTCGGGGAAGCAGAACCCGTCTGCGCACTTGCAGCCGCACTTCATCCTGCTCTCCCGTAACTGCTCCAATTCGTTCTCTGCCGGCCTTTCGATCTTCACCCCGCTCCTCTTCAATAACTTGGCCCTCTGCTTGCTGTCCAGTCGCACAATCGTTCGAGCTGTGTCGTCTCGCAGATCCTCAAATTTCGAAGTTCTCTACGAGTTTTGTATTTTTTACAGGAGTCTTTTTTGAAAATGTTTTTTCCACAATTCCAACTTCCTATTTTGACAAAGATCTATCTGAATCAATGTTTATCACCTCTTCAGTGAGTTCCTCTTCTAGTCGCAAATCCACTCGTTTCCTGCCTTCCTCCAGCGAAAACGACTTCTCCGTGAAGTGCCGAACGTCCATTGCTGAAATTCCGATGTGTTTCACCCCATTTGGCATTTTTTAAAAATCGGTTTTCCCGTTTTTTCTCACCAATTGTAATTTCGCCTTGGATGGGCACCGTGGTATTGCCCTGGATGCGGTCGAAATACAGCACGTTGAGTTTGTCGAATTTGACGCCGCGATTACAGGTGGACGGAGCTGAACTCGACGTCGAAGCGGCCGGCATTCGAGGAGTTGAGGTGCTGAAATTTCACGTTTAATCTTGTAAGCTTGTATTTTTTTTTTGAAAAATATCTTCCTCTCTAACAGTAACAAATTTCAAGTTTTCAAAGAGGAAATTTGCGATTTTTTGAAGAAAAGATTCTGATTTCTAGAAAATCTGACCATTTGAGAGCGGATTTGGGTTGAACGTGCAGAGAAGCTCCCCTTGTACTGGGTGGTGTCTCGCAAATCGTGCTGGGTTGGGGAGCGATGACGACAGGCCGTCTCGCGGCAGAGCGCACGTCCACCGAGCTGAATTGTCGGTGAGACGGCCGCAGTCGGTTGAGTGGGGTCACTGGAGTTGTGCTGCCGAGTTCGGCCTGAAGAATTTCATTTCTTTCGTAATGCTTTCAATCACGAATTTTCAGAATTCAGACATTTCATTTTGTTTAGCATTTTTATTCACTATTTTCCGCCTTTCTTTTGCTTTTTATCAAGTATTCTAAGCAATAAAAATGGCAAGAAAGACAGAATTTTGATTTTCAATTTCTTCTATTTCTATTTTTCCCAAACTCACCAATGTCTTAGTCAGCCGCAAATCAGCTACACTTTTGATCGAGGCGTTTAGGCGTCGTTGCGGAGTGAGAAAGTTGGCCGGCGTCCTAGTTGGAGTGGGCCTGTCTTTGCTCGCCGACTTCTTTGGAGAACTTGGGGCATTGCCTGGGTTGGCATCATTGCGCAGTTCCGAGGCAGAATTCCTTCTTGGACTCGTCCTCAGCGAAGCAGTCAGTCCTGAAGTTCCGGTAACTTATAAAGATCACTGTTTACATAAATTGAAAAATCTAATGGCAGTGGATATTTTCTATCTTCGTTAATTCTAATCTATCTAACGATGTAACGATATCTTATAGTTGCCTGATATTCCCGTTGTCGTCGCTGGTGTTGCCGTTGCAGTCTTCTGGTCGGAATCGTGCAGATCGGAAGCAGACCTTCTTCTGGGGCTCGTCCAGAGGGGAATGGGCTTGGTCAGGACCGAGACGGGAGTGGATGTCGAGGCCGCTTGAAGTCGATTTTCAGCGGATTCAGATGCAGATCGACGTCGAGGGCTCGTCCAAAGTGGCAGTTTGACAGGAGAAGTTGAAGAGAGGACGGAGGAGGGCGGGGTCTGAAAATCGAAAATTTTAATTTGGAATCTTTGAATTCATTCACTCTTTAGAATTCGAAGTGCATAATTTTTTCATTTATTTCTATTTCAGACCTTTGCTTCAATTTGTGCTGGTCCTTGAATGACGGCTGTTTGAGATTGAGATTGAATCGGAAGATGTGGCTCTTGCTTTTCTCCCTGCTTGACTTCCGCAGACGACTGCCGGATTCCAAGTGAGTCAGGCCCGAGCAGCTTCGAGGAGGACTGAAAATACTTGATTTTTGGCAATTTTTATTTTTCTTCATTCCAACCTTTTCCTTGAGTTTTCTCTTTTTGAAGAGCTGCTCTTTGTAGAGGATGGAGGCGGGTGAATTGGTGACAGGCAGAGCGTAGGGGTCCTCGACCGCAGAGGAAGACTGAAATTGCAAATTCACGAAATATCGAAGAAACGACTGAATTTTTTTTTTGTAAATGTCCAAGTCTGGCAGTTCATTCTCTTCATGGATTGATGAGAACTTGAACGATCAGTAGTGGTATATACATGAAGTCAAATGTGGAGTCCTTGCAGAAACTGAGAAATGACGGGATGGTGACGCGAGCACATGAGATATCCCCACACTATTTCTCCCTCCCCTATCCTCCTAACTATAGGGCGCGCGCGTCATTATCACGCTATTTCAAACTTGCCGTCTTTACAGTGCAGGGAGAATTGTCGTCGTTGAGAAGCGTTCGTTTCCAGATGGGAAGTGGACAGGACGACGCGTCGAGTGGCTGCTGCTGCTGCCTGTCCTTTGTCGCCTGCATCGGCATCTGCAGATTGGAAATGGCCTTCATCCGCTTCAGACCGCACGACTTCATCACGGGGGTCTGCAAATTGCGTCCATTTAAAAAAAAAAAAATAAATAAATAAATAAAAAAAAATAATAATAATAATAATTTTGAAACAAATCGGTGGAATTGAATTTGGATCTTTCTTCTAGAACTAGAACATAAATAAGCAGAGAAAACAATTCTTCGAATTTTCTAGAACAGGGCAATTTGCATTCTTCCAGAACAGAGACGGACTATGTGATATTTGAATTTTCAGAATATCGACACCCGAATTCTGGGTTTCGCCTTGTTGTTGTTCTAAGAGTTTCCGTTCAAGAATCGATGTTTCTGCCCAGTTTCGCATCAATTTCCTCTTTATCTTTCCCACCTCGTCCTGCAGCTGCTGACTACATCCGTTGGCCTGTCGTTCCGGAACCTGTTCCATCGTTTCGCCAGCTTTGCAGATCGCGTCGAAGGGGCGCTGCAAATTTTCAAATTACTCTGGATCAGGAAAATTGCAGAAATCCCGGCCCAAAATCCCTCCATTTTCCTGTACCTTTGCCATGTGAATTGACTGGCTTAAGCCGCCCTCTCCATGCATAAACTAGATTTCGCGTTTGGATAACTGAAAATGCAAAATTAGTAGTTTCGACAATTTAAAAAGCGAAATTCAAAAGCTGAGCAGGAAAAAATGGATCGAAAATCAAATAAACGAGTTTGGCGGGGTGTTTGATTGGCCCGAGAAATTCGCAATGGTGCACGATTTCTCCTTCTCTGCTCATCTCCATTTTCCCTGTTGTTTTTCATGGAAAAATAGCAACATTTCGAGGTATTTCATTCGATTTCGACGAGTTCCGGGATAAAAATCAGATCAGTTTTAACATTTATAAATCATTTTCCAAATCAACTCAACAAGAAAGACCCGCTCTCAAACAAGAATTCCAAGTCTAACAGGTCAAAATCAACAACAAAACATAGAATTTCGAGAAAAAACAAGAATAAACATTTAAAAAAAACCCCAAAGCATAGAATTTGGTGAACACAACAAAAGTCAACAATAAAATCAAAAACGAAATTTGAAAAATCTAAAAGATCTAGAAAATCTAGAATTCAAGAATTAGCGGTGGTCAATTCGAGCCACTGCCTGAGGGACTCAGCCAAGACAGAGGGCAGCTGTTGGATGTTCTTGACGAGCGCGTAGAACGGGAATGGGAAAACGTCCATGTACGAACGCATTATCATCTGAAAATTATAATATCGCTTTATTTGATAGGAGTTTTCAAAATTCAATTTTGGAATACCAGTGAGGATTTGTTAAACTCGGATAAAACTGCCCACCGTAACTCCATCCGGCGCAATATCGACCTTCGTGATATCGGTAATCGATCGATCTCCTGTGTCCATAATGACGAACAGCACAGTCACCCCTTGGAGACGGGCAAGTGAGGATCGGAGCTAAAAATGCGAAAATTCATCGAAATTAATGATGAATTAGTGTTGGGTCAGAAAGGGACAACTCTAATTCCCCACTTCGAAAATTCTGAATTTAATACTTCAATTTCGATTTCAATAATGTGAATATTTAGTCAGAAAATTCTCGTATATTCCTGATGACGATTGAGAAAAAAAATGAGTAACTTTCCAAAATATACCAAAATATCTTACCGTCTGAATTCTGTCAGCAAAAACGCCCCTGCCATCGGAAATAATGACGAGCATCTGCTCGCTGCTGGGCGTCTTCACCTCCTGCAGACTGGCGTGCGCCCAAGTCAACAGCCCTGACAGATTCGTCTGTTTCTGGTCGAATGTCAACTGGAAATTCGTCTTTGAGAAATATTTCTTTTTCAGATAATATCGTGAACGCAGACAAACTTTCGGCAAAATCTACTTTTTCGATTGTTAAAAATTTGATTTGCATGCTGCTTTGTTCACTTGAATGAGAAGCACACAACATAATATCTCCATTTTTAATTTTCCAAACCGTAGACACAGAACCATATTTTCTCGTTTTTTCATAGCTATCACCTTTGATATTCAATTTCCATGATTCGTCAAAACACCACTTACCTTTCTGATGAGTTCCGGCCCTGGCCTCGTTTCGCTGCCAAACGGAATGAGCATTTCGACCTGGCTGCCGAACGAGCAGACGGCTACTGCACCTGCGTCGCAGCGACGGAGCGCCTCTTCCAGAACACACACTGCTTCGCAGGTCACCTGGAAATTTGTCTTCAATGATTACACAGCATTTCAAAATTGCTCTTTTTGCACCCTTCCTTTCAAATTTTCAAAGGTTCACACGCCATTTTTAGAAAATCTCAACTGGTGTATATTGGATTACTCATCTTCGTTCAAATGTGCAATGAAGATTGAACTTAAATTTCGATCTTAAAGAAAAGCAACCTCTTTATCTTCTCAGATATTCGGATTGCTATCGAAAGATAAAAAACAACGCCCAACCTGAGAAATTGCATTTTCCTGCATGCTGGCCGAATCGTCGACAGCCACGAGAACCTGATACTCTTTCTGCGCCTTTTTTGTTCTCCGCATCCAAATGCGGTCCTTCCGATATTCACTCGCGATATACGTCACCAGACGACGCATGTTCAGACGCTTGCCGGTGCGGTAGTCGCCTCTGAAATACATTTCCTTTGTAGGATTTAGAATTGCATTTTTCTAGAATTTCCATCCAATTTTTTCCATTAAAAATATCATTTTCTTCAAATTTTCAAAATTTCAAGAACTCACTGCATGCGACTGGCCCTCTGAGGCTCTAGCACAAGTCGAAGCTTCTCCGCCAATTCGCCGGCCAAAATCGCCACGCTTCGAACGATCTGAGGCCACACTTTCTCGGCATCCAAGGCGGAATTTGTTCTGAATTTTCAGAAAGTTATATTTTTCGAAGGAAAAAGGGGGAAAAACCTTTTCAGTTGGGGATTTTCTTCGGAAGTTGGCTGATCGCCTCCGAGCACGAGTTCCCTCGTCAATTCCTCGCCCAAACTGAACAGGTCCTCTGCGGCCAAATGGATCTTCGCCTCAGATCTTTCGAGGGCGTCTTCAGAATGCTCGATGGATTCCTGGAAATTAGAAATTTGGCTGAAATCTAAGATTTTGATTATTTTTGAGAATTTCAGGATCAAAAATTAGAAAAATCTAGCATCAAACAGTTATTTTCAATCATGATCTTATCGAGAGTAATATTTCGTCGAAAGAACGATGATAATATTCCAAAATTCCCAAAAATAATGCTACCAAAACAAGAAATTCTAAAAGAAAAGTTTGATTTCTTCAAAAATCTGACCTGCTCAGTGTGCTCGATTCCCTTCCAATTGTGCCTTTTGAGCTGATCTCTTTCTTTCTTCTCGAGGTCCTTAGTCTGCTTCGCTTCTTCCATCGAACTGGCGCCTTGCATCTGAAAAGCGAATCGTTTTTTTTTTTTTAGAAATTCAGACAATAACTTTTAAACATATGAAAATCTCATTCCTTGCCAAATTCACTCATTTTCTAACTTATGATCACTTTATATATCGCTTCGGAATTCACCAAACCTACCTGTCTTTGTGCAGCAGCCGCCTTCTCGCGAAGCTTTCCTTGTTCATTCTCTTCGCCCTCGGCTTCTTCTGCCTGCAAATCAAACTTATAAGAGCATTTTTCAAATTTCTTAAAACATCAACACAATTTTGACAAAAAATGTCGAACTAGAATTATGATACACTGTTCGTCCATTCATAAATGATAAATCCAAACCTCTATATCCTCTTCCTGCACATTGTCAGCCAGAAGCTGCCTGTCACTCTCCTTCTGCGCCTCTCTGATGTCTTCCTCAATTTTCTCCTCCTTTTCATCGTTCTCCTTCTCTTTCGCTTCTTGACCGGAGCCCTTCTCGCCTCGTTGATCGTTTTTGCTGAAATTTCAATAACTAAAAAAGTCGGAAAAGTGTGATATTATTTAAAAAAAAAAAAAAAAAAAAAAACAGGACTGTCCAAAATTCTCGTTTAAAAATTTCAAACTTGCTCCGAAATGATAAAAAATTATAATTTTTCAAAATAAAAACCTAAATTGCGTAAACCAATCATTTTGAGAGTAGACCGTTTTGTCCATTAGCATTATTCTACCTCAAACTACAAACTCTTGAAAGATATTTGCAGAAAATCATTTCATAAGATGTTCATAACGTCATACCTTTGTCCCTGTCCTTCTGGCTCTGGTCTGTCTTCCTCTGCGTCCCTTTCATCTTCCATCGCTCCACCCGCATCTTCATTCTTCTCCTGATCGATGTCTTTCTTCTCACCGCCATGGCCTTCCTCATCCATCGTTTCCGCCTCGACGTCATCTCGATTCTCCTGAGCTTCCGAATCGTCGTCCATTTCGACGTCGTTTTGACTTTCCTGAATTTTGCAAATCTCATTCTGTTCTAGGAGAAGAATGCTTACCTGGATCTCATTATCTGCATCTCCCTGCTTCTCCTCTTCAGTGTCAGTCAGATCTTCCTCTTCCTGAATTGACTCGTCCTGATTCTGATCTTCTCCTTGCTGATCATCTTCGTCCATTTCTTGGGAGTCTCTGGAAAAGACAACTTGAAGAATATTTTCTTAGAATACCAAGTTTTTGGGAGAATGAACTTCGCAAAAATTTCGGATATTAAATAAGCCGGAAAAGATAGAAGTCTAGATGCAACTGTAAAATGTCGAAAAATTAAGTTTACCACTCTGGTCCTCCTAGCCTATTTTAGGAACCGAAATTCCCAGATAAAAACAGAATAAAATCTCACTGTTGCTGGGAAATGTCCTGTTCGAAGTCTGCAGTCTGTTCAGTGGAGTCTTCATTTTGCTGCTCTTCCTCCCTGTCCCTTTCGTCCACATTCTCCATTGCTTCTTCCTTCAATTGAGTAAGACATTTTTAAAGTTTCCAAGAACATCATCCTCTTTACCTGCTCCTTTTCATTTTGTTCCTGTTGATTTTCATCGAGGGGTGCAGTTTCATCCTCTTTCGCCGTCAGCTCATTCGTCTTGTTATCCGCTGCTGAAAACTTGCATTTTTTAATCGAAAATCTTTTTTCCCGAAAACGTTCAATGTGCTGACGATAAAAACATGAACTTTCTCTAATTTCCCTTTATACTTTATTTTCAAAGGAAAAAATCCAACCTTGCTGTTCATCATCGATGTTCTTTTCCTTGCTGTCCTGCTTCTCTTCGTCGTCATCCCATAATTTCGGATCGACCTGTTTGTCATCTGCTTCGTCCACGTCGCCCATTTCATCTTCCGGATCGATTTGGTCTTCCTCATTTTCACTCTCGTTTTGATCCTCTTCTTCAGCAGCTTCATTTTTGTCGATATCTTGCAAATTTTCGGAAAAGTCCTGCAAATTTACAATTTTTCAAAGAAAAATAGGACTTTCAAGGCTTTAAAAAATCAACCACAGATAAAATTTTAGGAGCGCAATTAAAAGAAAAAAAAAGCTCTGAATAAAATAACTCTTTCCTACCTCCTCCATTTCGATGGGCTTCTCATTCTTGCCTTCCAACCCTTGTGGCTCAGGCTCTTCATCATCTTGCAGTCCCTCGATTTGGCCAGTCTCTTCCATTTCTTCTGTCACATCCTTTGCATTGCCAGAAGCCTCGCCTTCACCCATTCCGCCTCCTGAAAAACAATTTGCTTTGGTCAATTTTTTCAGGGTCTTCCAAGTTTTTCTTCAAAATAATCAAAGATCCGACCTGCAGTTGAGTCATCGTCTTTTGCCCTTCCTTCTGAATCTCCCTTCTCCATTTTTGGGATCGGATTCAGGTAACCCTTCTCGAACAGCTGCATGGCCAATGAAAGAATTGCATGGTAGGTGAAGCCGAACTGCCTGAAAGCAATAGGTTTGAACATTTGTTTGACTCGAATATGAAAAATCATCTTTCGTAATAGCTTCTTTCAAAAAAGACTTGAAAATTTGCCAACCTGATCCAATTCGAAGCGACATTCAGAAGTCGATCGAGCAGAGCACAGAGAATGGCAGAAAGGGTGCAGACTTCGTCGAAATTCGAAGCCATTTTCCCGAAACGAGACGCCTTCTTCAGCACTGAATCGAGGGTTTTGAGCGCCTGAAAGTTTCCATTTTCATTTTCTTTATGATTTTCGGAAGATTTGTCGAGTTGCATTTCTTATCACCTCACTATTTTTATTAGAACTGCATAAAAGTGCATTTTTCAACAAATTTTAAAATCGTGCCTCCTTGAAAGGGCAGCTTTCGACGATCTCAATGACTGCTTGAATTTTGTCGATGGTCTTCGAGTTCGTCCACTTTTCATCTTCCGCTTCGACTATGGCTTTGTAGAGATGTTGGACGACGAGCAGCAGGGGATCGATTGAAAGTTGGACTTCAGACTTTTCCAGATTGAATTCTTCCTGCAAGAAAACATTTTTGGCTGTGAGTAAACATATCGAAGTTATTGAAAATTTAATACTTTGTTACCAAAGACGAGATAGTGTGGGAAAAGATGAAAAGGGGAAGAAATAATGTTTGGCAACCAAGCACTTGCAGGTATATTTTTTTGGGTGATTTCAACTTTTCAAACCTGAATTTGTTCAGAGACGAGTTGAAGAGTCTGCATGAATTGTTGTTTTTGATCGGGGAAGCATTCAGTCAAATCGGGGTTCGCCCAGAGTTCAGTTGATTTCTGTATGGATTCCGAGATTTGACCTTTCGAGGAAACAAAGGCATCCCTAAAAAGTATGCATTCATTTTCAGAAGAAAAAATGATTTGCAAAAATACTCGACCTTTCAATAATTTTGTCCTTTTGCAATTTCGCCAAAGTCATCTCCAAAGAAGTGACGATTTCGTTCAGTTTGCCGAGATACTTCCTCAGAACCTCATATTTGGGATGAGCCTTGTGCAGACGAACCAATGGGTGGAGTTGGGAGGCAGGAGCGAATTCTGCAAAATTTGTAATCCTTCAAAAAAAAACAAGAAGGTCTATTGGAAAACTATGATAATAATTTTTTCACATTTATATTTCACGAGGAATATCAAACTACTGTTATGTGATAAAGAAAATATTTAAATTCGTAGTCTTGTCTACCTCGTATAAATTTTGCTATCTCCGAATAAAACTTTGGAAATCACGAGAAAAACGACACATCGACTTACTCTGAACATGCAGCTCGTCGTCTGCGCACTGATCGATTCTGAATAGCATCGAATTCATTTGCTGACGAAGTTGATCGACATTCGAGTGGATTTGGCGAATCTGGGCAGAAACTTTCGACTGATCCACGATCCAATCGGCCTGGAGTTCAAATATTGCATTGTTTTTTAAGAAATAAAAATGACCATGATCGCAAAATGGATAATTATGAAAATTATGGAAGGTTTGATCTTTTCTTCGGAGAAACATAATTTCACAAACCTCAGCATTCCCCCAGATTTTCTGCAAATTGTCAGTCACTTCTCTGATCCTCAATTGGTTGTCCTGCATTTCAACGAACCGCTTCTCGTCTTTGATCAACAGAAGCAGACCATACTCTGAAGAAGTAGCATTTTTTTTGAAAATCGACAAACGTCCATACCAATGACTCCGTAGATGTGCTTTCTAGTGGAGGGAGACAACTGATCGCTCACTTTTTGCCATTTCCTCATGCACGCATTCCTTCCGCCAGCACAAATTCGGACGATTTCCTGGAAATTTACGAGAAGTTAAAAAAGGGATTTTTCACAAATAATGATTTTTTTCAAACCTTGACAATACTTGAAAAATAAAGAAAGAAAAACTAACTTCTTCAACTTTCTCTCCGTCCTTTTGCAGAGCCACTTCAAGCAAAGACATTCTGGCGATTTTTTCGAAGTCCAAATTCTGCGCTTTCCTCGCACTCAGTCCGACGGATTGGGCCTCTTTGATGAACATCGCTACTTGACGCTGGCGAGAATTCCTGGCATGGCCCTGCTGCTTTTCCTGAAAAAATCGAATTTTTTATTAGAATATTTTTAAAATCTATTTTTAAAAATTCTCCCCTTTCAAAATTCAAACTTTTCGACAATCTTCAAAGATCAATACTTCCTTTAAAAAATCGAAAAACACACCTTTTCTTCATCAGTTCCCTCGTACTTCACTTCCGCTTTCACAGATTCATCAGTTCCCGAGGCCAATTCGCACAACTCGTCCAATGATTTTGTCTCGCAAATCAAAATCACTGAAAGTTCCCTTTCAAAATTATTTATTTACAGGAAAATACCTTTATCGATGATTTTCTCGACCAACTGCTTCGCCCGCTTCACTCTGCCTTCTTCTGGAACAGAAGTTTGCAATTCAGAAATTTGAAGATCCTTGGATTTTTCGAATTTCTCCAAACTCAACAAAGCGTCGAATTCGGGAAGCACAGACAGGGAAATGCGTTCCTGAAAATTAGAAAATAATGAAATTTCATACAAGTTTGAGCAATTTCGAAAAGAAAACAGCATCATCACATAAGAATTGATCATTTTTTCAAGAGTCAAGAAAAATAGCCTAAAAATCTGCATCTTGACAAGTTAAAGTAACTTTTATTGACACTCTTTTCAAACATTTTTTTCGGAAAAAGAAAAGATAACCAACCCTGTGCTTCTTGACGTGTCGGAAGAACTTGGCATGAGCGGCTTTGGAGTGGGCCTTGAGGTTGTGCAGATTCAGGTCGGTGAATTTGTAAATGTTCAGATGCTCACGGAGTTTGTCAAGAGCAGGATCACGGACAGAAGACAATTTCTGGAAAATGTTAATTTGTTTTTCTCAACATAACTAGAATAAGACCTTGTTGACAACCGACTCGTAAAGGGAGAAATGCGCTGCCAGACTGTGCAGATGGAGCGCAGTTTTGGAAAATCCTGAAAAAATCAATCAATCAGAAGAGTTCTAAAATTTGTCCAAACTTTGGAGAAAAACTGAGAAGAAATATTTTTTCTTGTATTTTTCTAAAATCAAACCTTGTCTGTTAGCCCATTCCGCGAGGCATTTCGTCGTCAGAATCCTGGTTTCAAAATCGACGATGGTGGCATCGTGAATCCAGTTCGTGGACATGGCAATCAGCTGTTCGTCCAATTTCAACGACGAATTGTAGGCTGAAAACCAAACTTTTAGGAAATTTTCTGATTCTTCAAGGAAGAGCCAAAAACTAAGAATGATACGCATGATATTTTGTTCAATTCTAACTTTTTTGACAACCTGGAAAAAGCAAGATGACGAACTAGTATTGGAAAAAACATACAAGACTTCTACCTATCCTATCCTATGCTATTCCGTATGTCTTGCCGTTTTATTGTTTTGCCGTCTTGTTTTTCCAGATTGGTCTTTTTCCTCACAAATAAACATCCGAACTTTCAAAAATAAATACATCTAAAAGCCTAACCTTCATTGATTTTGGAGAAGAGCGGATAGGCGACGAGCAGAGCCTTGTGCCTGGTCTCTGCCTCGACGCGATCGAGCAGTTTTCCCCAGCTGTCCACTTCCAGCTTCTTCCACTCAACGAGGAGTTTCTTCAGAGGATTCAACGTCGATTCCATCGACTCCTTTCTGCTGGCAACCTTTTCCCACTCATCGGCTTGTTCTGAACAAAAAACGTAAGATTTTTCGGAAAAATACAATCAAGAGTTTTAGACATGTGATAAACGAAAAATGTCATAGGAAAAATCTAGTTTCGGTACTATCCTTCGAATTTAAAAGTATTCTTCTAATTTCCGTTCGATTTCCGAAATAGTCTGCACATATTTCATTCAAAAGTGTCGAGATAAAACCCAAAGTCGCAAAGTCTTCAAACTTCTTACCAATGGTATTCTCGAGGAGGACAGCGAATCGCATTTGGGAACTGGACAGAGGCTCGGCATGGAATTCCTTGACAGATGCAAGCACGGACTTCAACGACGCCATCTGAAAATATCCATATCTAATTTTCTTTGGAAGTTTCTCATGATGCAAATAAATGTCGATTTGGTTACGAGAAACAAATTCCATTAACGAACTATTTTGCACGTAATTTTTTTTTTTAAATCATTCATAAAAAGGATTAAAATTTTCTCTTTAACCTCAGGCCATTTCTCGCTCAGATGTTCTGCTCGTTCAGTAAACGGTTTCAACAATTCGAGAGCTTCTTTCAGCAGACGCATCGACGACTTTTTGTAGACGTTGAACACCTTTTGACCACGAGCGTCGACTTGCAACTTTTCAATGATGAAATTCAAAACTCGAAGATCGAAATCTGAAAAATTCCATTTCATTTTCAAAAATAACAAAACGAAAATTATTACCATTCAACTTATCTACCAATCGACTGTCTGTATGGACTTGAGCTTCAACGAGCAGGTGTTTGAGGGAAGTCTGCGTCAGCCAAAATCTCGCTTCTGCGTCATCAAATTCATCTCGAAGAATTGGATCTCTGCAAGTTTCCGATGATTTTTCCTCAGCATTAACTTATCTTCCTATCATTTTTGTCGAAAAAAAATCAAATAATTCATCAGGGCGTGCGGAATTGGAATTAAAAAATCGAAATCGAATTTTTCTAATATCGGAATTGAAATGTCATAAACTTATGTAACTCATCTCTAAATTATTTTTTCGAAAAAATTCAACCTTTCTTCTTCCTTTTCCTCGACCAACGAATTGAGCAGCATGACCAGGTCGACGTCAGAAACGACTTGTTGCTGTCCTCCTTCCTGCAGAACTTCCATCGAGAAGTATTCGTCCATTTCCAGCTCTTCCTTTTCTTCAGCAGTCTTCTCACGGTATTCGAATTCTTTCTCCTTCTCTTTCGCGACATTGCAAGTGTACCTGAAACAGAACAGCTTTTAAAGGAATAAATCGAAAATTCAATACTTTTATTAGTTTAGCCTTTTATATTCTTATGTGAGAAAAAAGCATTAGAAGGAGGAAAATTCAACATTGCCAATTCTGCCCATATCTTATCAATGCTCTTATCATAAGCTATTTCTTATTTTAAAATTTTCAAAGCAAAACGTTCATACCACTTGTGCCAAACATCAGCCAGCCACTTGACGTCTTCTGCTCGCTGTTTCTTCTTCATCTGATCTTCAGAAATTCTCAACCGTTTTCTCATCAACGTGGCCTTGAATTTGAGTGGGACGACAGAAGAAGATGACTCAATCGCCCAGTCTTCGAGCTGTTTGCATTGCAGGAAATTCGAGGCAAGTTTCAGCTGAAAATAATTTTCCTTTATGTTAGCTTATTTCATAATTCCTTGCATCAAATCCAAATAAAAACATTCCATTTTTTCTTTGACGGAGACGAGAGAATCATAACACAAAAAATCTGGGAAGGACCGGAGACGAAAACAGATAAATCTGGCTCTCAGCCCTGTACATTTAATCAGAGAACTTCAAAAAATCCTACATTCAGATCCTTGGGCAGTTGAACTTGCTCGGCGAATTTCCGCGACTGGATGATGGCAGCAACCTCACGGAAGGCGGAGTCGACGCAAACGTGGGCCAGAAGGAAGGTGGCATAGACGTCGATGAATGGAAGATGGTTCGTTAGAAGTTGCTGAAACTTTTACAATTCAATTTGAACAAATACTAGTACTAGAAATTGAGTTTCTAAACCCAAATCTTGGAGAGATCTTTTCCAAGATGTTTCTAAAAGACGTCCCAAACTAGAATGTATTTCATAGGTGGACTTTTTCATAGTTATCTTTGAAAATCAAGCCTTTTCATTCGGAAAATTGGAGAATAATTGTTTGATGTCACCAAAATCAAGACAAATTCGTAATTTCTTCTCACTACAGTTGAACGTCCTTCATGAGAATTTGGTATACGAAATTTTAAGTTCACCCTTCGAAAATCGGCAAACGAGAGAGCAGCGGTGTGGAGGGTGGCTGCGAGCATGTTGATTCTCGACGAGTACTGCTTATCAGATTCATTCGGCTTCTTTTCCAAATCGAGCACGGAAGGAGCCAGTTTCTTGATGCTGTCAGCTATGTGTTCAAGGGAATCGCGAAGGTGAGAATACTGAAATTACAATTACCGTCAAAATTAGTTTTTTTAACCCGAAACATTTAATATAAATGGAAATGTATCCTTGAAAATGAAGGAAAATAATTCGTAAAAATGGATAGTAAAAGCTAATTTAGAGCAAAACTTTTTCATACCTGATTTCTAAAGGGCAAGTAGACGTCAAGGTCCGAATTTTCAGGAATGCTGCAGGTGGTTGACAATTCGCTGCACTCTTCTTCCAGTTTCTGCTTGATCTCTCTCATTCCTTGGATAACGGGATGGCGGCGATCACACTGAGAAGTCAATCTGAAAAGGAAAGTTCCTTCAAATTGTTCTTTTTTCAAACAGGAAAATATTTAAATCAAATTCGATAACCAAAACTTTCGATTCGCATCATCATTAACCTACAATTTCACAAACCAACCTGGCACTTTTCTCCCTGAATTCGCCGAGACACTCGAGTTGGCTGAGAACCATTTTCAACTGCATGTTCGCCTGTCGAAGAAGATCAACCTCGACCGAAGACGGGTCCGGAGTTCCGCAAGGGGGAACAGACTGCAAGAGTTTCATTTTCAAAGGGAAAACAACAACTCAAGTTGTCATGTTTCCAAAAGAGTTCAAGTTTAGTTACCCGTAAAAAATAACTCAAGAAAATATTATTTTAAAAAATTAAGACCGCGTTTCGGTAGCTCTTTCAAAAAATCGCAATTTCAAAGTTCATTAAAAATGCAACAATCTCACATTTATCATGGCCTCCAATCCGGTCTGCAGTCTATTCTGCCAAGAGCACTTCGCATCCAACGATTTTTCCAAATCACCTCGCGCCTTTTCGCTCACCCAGAATCTCAGGTCAAACAGAAGTTTCTGGAGCTCACTTCTGGAAAATCGAAAATTAAAATCTGATCTAAATCTAAAGAAAAAAGATAAGTGATAGAATGTCACAATAAAACAATTTTCTTCCACTAATTCTATGTCGCGATATCTATTGGAGAGGAAAAAGTCTAAATTACCCTATGATTTTTCCATAGTTCTCCGAGCTCATCATCAGGGCGAAAAATTCGAATTTCATCTTGTGCGTGTCGATGTTCAACAGGGAATCGAGCGAGAGTCCTGACAGAGAAGGATCGTATGAAATCGATTCCCACAGAGCATGGACTGTCAAATCGAATGCATCCAGGTTTTTCAGGAAACAGATCTGAAATTTTATTACTTGATCTGTTCTGATGGGTCAAGTTTATCCTTTCAAGTTTTGATCAGCAACGTAAGAGGCTAGGATAAGTTAGGGATTAGGTTTGGTAGGGAAAGGTTAGAAGGTGTATTCGTTCTGATAAGTAAATGGCTAATCCATAATTTTTATCAGTCAGAATTCAAGAAAAATGAAAATTTGCTTGTATGAAAGCCTCAACCTATATTTAAGAAAAGAAATCATTGAGGATTTGTCCTAATCCAAAAATTGTCAACTTTTCGTGCCGTTTTATAACATTCCAAACCTATTCCTTTCGCTTTCAATTTGTGATCAAATTCAACGTTAAATCACATCAATATCACTAACCGCTTTTTCCTTCAGATATTCGCAGGGTAGGATCAGTCTTCTCGCCAAACATTTGTCTGTGAAAGGCAATGAATCGAGAGAATAGACAAGTCGGAGTACAGGACTTGATGATTCCTGAAATGTACAAGCTTATTCATCTTGTCCCGAATTTTACTATCTATCTTAAAATCGATATTCTGCTGATTTTCTTTTTCATTTGTAAAGAAATGCGACTTGTGTTTTCTCACTCATCTTCCACCAAACATTTTCGCAGCTGCACATTTCTCTCATGATTTTCGAAATTTTTCGAATCTCAACGGTTTCCCCTATCTCTTATTTCATCTCTGAAAGTTTTTAATAATGGCTTTTTTACTGTCAGAAAAGAAGAAATGTTATTTTTTCCTCGTGATTTTCTCTAACGATTTGCCATATATTCTTTGCGGGACACTCCCGATTCAGAACTGGCAAATCCAGAACTCCCAATCCAGAACTCCCGATTCAGAACTGCCCAATCCAGAACTGGCAAATCCAGAACTGCCCATTCCAGAACTCCCAATTCAGAACTGCCCAATCCAGAACTGGCAAATCCAGAACTGCCCATTCCAGAACTCGTTCAAAATAGGCTTATAAAGTGATTCTATGAAATGTTCCGATTCAGAACTCGATAAAATAGGCCTAGATAAGCTAAAATGGAAATGTCCTAATCCAGAACTCGTTTCAAATATGATAAAATACGAATGTCCCATTCCAGAACTCGTTCAGAAAAGGCCCGGATATGATGAAATAGGAATGTCCCATTCCAGAACTCGGTTCAAATATGACAAAATACGAATGTCCCAATCCAGAACTCGTTCAGAAAAGGCCCGGATATGATGAAATAGGAATGTCCCATTCCAGAACTCGGTCCAAATATGATAAAATACGAATGTCCCATTCCAGAACTCGTTCAGAAAAGGCCCGGATATGACAAAATACGAATGTCCCAATCCAGAACTCACTCGGAAAAGGCCTGGATAAGCTAAAATAAGAATGTCCCAATCCAGAACTCGGTCCAAATATGACAAAATACGAATGTCCCATTCCAGAACTCGTTCAGAAAAGGCCCGGATATGACAAAATACGAATGTCCCAATCCAGAACTCACTCGGAAAAGGCCTGGATAAGCTAAAATAAGAATGTCCCAATCCAGAACTCGGTCCAAATATGACAAAATACGAATGTCCCATTCCAGAACTCGTTCAGAAAAGGCCCGGATATGACAAAATACGAATGTCCCAATCCAGAACTCGGTTCAAATATGACAAAATACGAATGTCCCAATCCAGAACTCACTCGGAAAAGGCCCGGATATGACAAAATACGAATGTCCCAATCCAGAACTCGGTTCAAATATGACAAAATACGAATGTCCCATTCCAGAACTCGCTCAGAAAAGGCCCGGATATGATGAAATACGAATGTCCCATTCCAGAACTCGGTTCAAATATCACTCCAAATTAATTTTTCATTCCAAAACTCGATCGAAATATCATTTTAGAGTGAAAATATGAAGTGCACCTATTCAGAACTCAGGAAGGAATTTTAGAAACGTTCGCCTCTATTTGGCTTATTTCTTCATTATAGGGGTATTTCGGTGCGTAGATGACGGATCTGAAATCGAAATGTGCTGACGTTGAGTCCTAGCTCAGGATTTGGCTTTGAACATCCATTTAATGCAAAACTTTGTCATTTTTGCAGAGAATAACAACAAAGCTCTTTTCAGTCAATGTATTCAAATTAGGATATTTCTTATACTATCTTACTGTTGCGCGTTATTTTGTCATTTTTTCAAAGAAAATTTTAACCCTAGTACTCACGTCAGCATTTTTTGACTTCATAATTGTGATACATGTACTCAATTTAGATCTTAGTCAAAAAATGAACTAGAAACTCGAGTAATAGATCGGAACATTCCCCTTTCAGATCCGTCATCTACGTACTGAAATACCCTTATAGTCAAGAAATAAATCAAATAGAAAGCGAACGTTTCTAAAATTCCTTCCTGAGTTCTGAATAGGTGCACTTCATATTTTCACTCTAAAATGATATTTCGATCGAGTTTTGGAGTGAAAAATTAATTTGGAGTGATATTTGAACCGAGTTCTGGAATGGGACATTCCTATTTCATCATATTTGGACCGAGTTCTGGATTGGGACATTCCTATTTCATCATATCCGGGCCTTTTCCGAGTGAGTTCTGGATTGGGACATTCGTATTTTGTCATATTTGAATCGAGTTCTGAATCGGGACATTCCTATTTTAGCTTATCTAAGCCTTTTCCGAATGAGTTCTGGATTGGGACATTCGTATTTTGTCATATTTGGACCGAGTTCTGGATTGGGACATTCGTATTTTGTCATATTTGAGTGAGTTCTGGAATGGGACATTCCTATTTCATCATATCCGGGCCTTTTCTGAACGAGTTCTGGATTGGGACATTCTTATTTTAGCTTATCCAGGCCTTTTCCGAGTGAGTTCTGGATTGGGACATTCGTATTTTGTCATATTTGAACCGAGTTCTGGAATGGGACATTCCTATTTCATCATATCCGGGCCTTTTCTGAACGAGTTCTGGAATGGGACATTCGTATTTTATCATATTTGAAACGAGTTCTGGATTGGGACATTTCCATTTTAGCTTATCTAGGCCTATTTTATCGAGTTCTGAATCGGAACATTTCATAGAATCACTTTATAAGCCTATTTTGAACGAGTTCTGGAATGGGCAGTTCTGGATTTGCCAGTTCTGGATTGGGGAGTTCTGA
Source organism: Diploscapter coronatus (assembly GCA_964036155.1). Taxonomy (NCBI): domain Eukaryota; kingdom Metazoa; phylum Nematoda; class Chromadorea; order Rhabditida; family Rhabditidae; genus Diploscapter; species Diploscapter coronatus. The sequence continues at coordinate 39,296,195 of OZ038422.1, read as the reverse complement.
ATTGGGCAGTTCTGAATCGGGAGTTCTGGAATGGGCGGTTCTGGATTGGGCACAAAAATAGTTCTGAATCGGGCAGTTCTGGATTTGCCAGTTCTGGATCGGGAGTGTCCCTTCTTTGCAATTACAAATATTCGAAATTTTCTTCAACTTTTTTCTATAATTTTTAATGCTAATTTTTCCTTCCATATTCAGCAACTTGCGCTCGACTTATTTTATCCAATCAATATGTTCTTCATTATCATTTTCACCACTATCCATAACCAGTGGCAGAGGGTTGATCTCATACTTTATCATGATGTCAAAAATCTGCCACTTTTCTCCCACTTTTATCTTGTGAGGATCACTTTTCAGAGATGCAATTGATCCATTCTCATTCATTTTTTTACAAAAGCACTTACAATCTAAGTCTTCTTCGACTTTTTTATTTCTCTGGTGGAGCGTACCGAGAATATTTCGAGCCTCGAAACGGTCCCGTTCCAAGGAGTTTTCATTTCTTGTTCTATGAAAGAGTGAGACAGACTCATTATTCTTTTTACCTTTCCCTTACAATATCGCTGTCTAGATTCTTGCCTTATCTTTCCAAACTGGATTTGATTGATTGAATATTCTGCATTTGAGAATTTGATCGTCGTTGCATTTCGATATAACGGACAACAGTAGTGAACTGGAGTATCCGGCTGAGAGAGTACTCTTTCTCTCCCTCATACACACCGCCTTTCTTTCTCCCTTTTCTCTCAACTGAGACTCCGATTCCGATCTGACCGGAGTTGAGAGAAAGAGAAGAGAGAGAAAGAAGGGAAAGCATGTGTAGGGAAGAAAAAGTAAGATACTTTTTCGACCGGATTCTCCGGTCCATCACTGACGGACAATTCGACTTGATTAATGAAAAGAATCGCTATTGTTATTTGCAGAATGGAGATGATGATGGAGAGACCCAGAACGAGGTATGTCTACGAGGATGAGGTGAGGACGCGTAAAGCAGCGGTGACCGAGATGGTGAGGAAGAGGAGACTGCAGGAGGCGGAGGCAGAAGCCGAGAAAATCAAGCTGCAGAAGGCTGAAGAGGAGAAGAAGAAACTGCAAGAAGCTGAAGCCGAGAAAGTCAAGCTCCAGGAAGCCGAAGCCGAAGCCGAGAAGAAGAAACTGCAAGAGGCCGAAGCCGAGAAAGTCAAGCTCCAGGAAGCCGAAGCCGAGAAAGTCAAGCTCCAGGAAGCCGAAGCCGAAGCCGAGAAAGTCAAGCTCCAGGAAGCCGAAGCCGAAGCCGAGAAAGTCAAGCTCCAGGAAGCCGAAGTCGAAGCCGAGAAGAAGAAACTGCAAGAGACCGAAGCTGAGAAAGTCAAGCTCCAGGAAGCCGAAGCCGAGAAAGTCGATCTGCAAGAGGCCGAAGCCGAGAAAGTCGATCTGCAAGAGGCCGAAGCCGAGAAAGTCAAGCTCCAGGAGGCCGAAGTCGAGAAAATCAAGCTCCAGGAGGAGGTGAAGACCCTGAAGAAGAAGCTTCAAGAGGCCATGGAGGAGAGGAAGGAGCTGCAAGAGGCTGAGGAGGAGGAAGAAGAAAAGAGGCTGCAGGCAAAAACAGTAAGTTTTAAGATAAGTTTTAATTATATGGTTGATCTTATATTAGAGTTAAGATCAATTTATAATAAAACAAAGCAAGCGAGCAAAAATTAGAGATGCATCAGTTAATGAGAATATTTGAAATTTTAAATGTTTGAGCGTAGAATTACCCACTTCAGGTTTAGTAAGATAACGTGATTTCATTTCAAAACTGCAAAATTTGTCATTATATGCGCGAAAGTACGATCATCATATTGAGAACTGACTGCGCAAGTTTCCAATTCGCAACAACGAAAGGGCGCTAGTAGTGAGATTTTAGGTTGATAATTAAAGTGATTTATCGAAAAGTAATTAATCTATTAAGCTGAGCCGCCATTCGGTTGGCACGATTAGTTAGTTGGGGATTATATATTGTTTATTTATAGGAGAGGAAACACAAAAGGAACTGGCTGCTCAGAGTCGGAGGGATAATCGCTGTTGCAATGCTCAGTTCTGTTCGGAACAATCGGTGAGTTAACAAAATTCTGTAGTAGATTGACAGAAGTCGTTTTCCACAACATTGATTTCCAAGCAGTTTAATTCTTTTCGACGAAAAATGAAACCATAAATTTTCAACAGAAGTTATTTTAGAAATCAGCCCTCTTCCCATTCTCGGGAGCAGCACGCGCAACCCGCCAAATCTTTTCAGAAGAATCAGCAAAGAGCTGTTCCAACAAGCACTAAGGTTGGTTTAAGAAATGCATTTATCAATAATTTAGATTAGACAGTGAGAGTGAGTGTTAGTCAATTCTTTTCTTTTCAATCACATCTCACATATAACTAAATCTTGAAAAAAATTTGTTAAGATTTTAAAATCTGGGATAATGAAATTATTGATAAAGTGACTTTTTGCATTTCGTTTTGGCAGCGAATGTGAAGAGAACTATGATTGTTAGTCGTTGAAGTAAATGATTAAAAGAGTTTGCGAAAAGGCTCAAAAAAGTGAATATTCGAATTTCAGCAAATCGAGAAATGCATCAACAACCCTGTGAGGAGTAAGTTCTCAGTTGACAACAAGAGCACCCAGAAAGAACAGTCCATCATGCAACTGGGCAATCAGATAATGGTGAATTTACACAACTAGTCATACCGTTATAATAATTCATCTTCAGGTTGTTTACGCGAAACTGCCAAACACACCGAAGTTGCCGAGGTCGCCGAATTCAGTGATGGTGACGAGGGCGGATCGAGGCCTGGGACTGGCGCTTGTCAAAGAGTTCCTCAAGAAGCCCGACATCCAAATCGTCATCGCTACTGCGAACAATGTCGCTGCAGCAACTGTATTATTAAAAACGAAGTGAATCAAAAGATGATTGGAAATTCAGGCTCTGAAAGAGATCACCGATCCGCGCCTAAAAATCGTCGAATTGGACCAGACTAGTGACGAATCGATCAAGCGTTCATACGAACAGGTAAGGATCGAGAAGAAAAGTCATTGGGGATGGGAAATTCAAGATCTGAAGCCTTATCTCCATGAAGCTCATAGCTGATAACCTAAATCCGAAATTCCTGATCAAGAATTATTCTGGTACCAAATTAAATGCAGATGAGGTAGTTTCAGGTGGAGAAAATTGTCGGCGATCGCGGTTTGAACCTGCTCGTCAACAATGAGGATGCGTTTCGTAGCTACTCTCTGAAGCCGGGCAAGGAGATTAGCAGAAAGACACTCATCGAACAGTTCAACTGCAACACGTTCGGCGTCGTCATTCTCACTCAGGTAATATTTGAAACTAGGTTTTGAGATATCTTATTATGCATTCCCCTTTCGAAGTTACATCAATATCATTTTGCATAATAAATTGTCCTAATAGTGTATTGCTACGGCTGTATGATGTCAAAAATTTTGAAATGGAGATTCCGAAAAGTTTCATCATAACTATTTTTTAAATTTATTTAATTTTTAGACGTTTCTCCCGCTCCTGATGAGGGCTTCCGCTCTCCATCCCGACGAGACGTGGGGCATCAATCGAGCCGCGGTTTGCATGATTTCCTCGAGTAAGAGACTGAATATCGTCAGAAAGGCGTATCCTTGAAAAGCTCACATAGTTTGGTGCAACTAGTGTTAAGAAACTGAAAGGCGCTATCTGAATAATCTGAAAAGTAATCAATGAAAAATGATTCGAAACGTTTTTCAGTCTTGGGTTCGATCTCGTTGAACCAGTCGGAATCGATGGACCTCGCGGGCTACATAGCCAGCAAGTCGGCCCTCAGCCAATTCACGAAGACGTTCGCCAACGACTGGCAGAGAGAGCACATTCTCGTCACTGCGTTCTGTGGTGGATGGGGGATGACCGCTATGGGAGGCGAGTTCGCCTGGATTAAGGTCAGTTGTCCAGATGCTTTCGAAATCCCTTCTACTAATTCTTGAAAATTATCTAGAGAAAGAAGAAGGAACCTCAAAACAGGGTTGTGGTTGGGCATTCGAAGAAATGAAATTTACTGAATCCTTTATTTTACGCCCCTTTTAAAATATGCCATTTTAAGTGAATGGAGAAAAATGCCATTTTGAAGGCTAAACGATTTTCAAGGGGAATTTTTTACTAAAAATCTCGCACCTTTCAAATTTCAGCCGGAAGTAAAAGCGGAGCGTCTGGTGCGATCCTTCTACAGACTCAACCAGTCGCACAACGGTCTGTTCCATAACAGAAACCTCAAGCCCATTCCCTATTGAATCTCAAACCCCCCGATTCAATTACAAATTGCAGTGAATTCTATTCATAAATCATTCCTGATCGGATGCATATAATCTAATTCTAGCTTATTTTAGTATTACTCGCTCATCTGTATTATACAAATTTCACGATTCTCATTTTTAAACTTTGTTTATTTTTTCGATAATGATTTCTCCTTCATCTTCATTTGGACTCCATTTATTCATCTGTTCATTTCGACTCCAATCATTCGCGTCATCTCCAATCCGTGTCGTTCCATATCTGCAGCTCTCAATATCATCTTCCGTCTGTTTCGGTCGCTTCACTTCCAAGATCTCTCACATCATTCATTGTCTTTTTGTCGCTCACTTCAAGATCATGTCAGTTCTTCTTTCATATTAATCTACTATTCGAGATGATTGAACTTGATTTGAAATCATGCCGCTTCTCAAATTCATGCAATTTTCGAGTTTTGGCATATTATCAATGTGGTTCAGTGAAATTTTCATTCAGTCTCGCATCGCAGTTCTATTCCTATATCCTCCAGCACTGCTGAGCATACCTTTGGTGCTATTTCCTTTGTCCTGTGGCACTGTTCATGCAGTTCGATGCCATTTCTTCACGTTGGGTGGCGTATATCTTGTTCGCTCAACGCTCCCCGGTGACTATCGATGCTGCTTGTCATTTTTAATCTTTGTATATATTTGTATTTTTTAAATTAAAGTCATTAGTTAAATTTATAATTATATCGACTTGAGAAAAACCCTATTTTTAAACTCTAAATTCAAAGATCGAAGATATTGCTAAAAATTGGGATTTCGTACTCATTTCTTTGCTCATTAAATATTATTCTACTTTAATTTTTATGTTATTTACTATAATCATCATTAATTTCATAAAATCTAATAAAATTTAGTAAGTTTCCAGATATTCATCCTAAAATGTATGATTTATTACTTTTCAAGTATTTAGTTTTTTATGTTTGAATTTCAGTCCGATTTATTATCTCTTTCAGTTATTTCGCCATATCATTTTATTCTAGCAATATATGAATTACACTGGCAAATTTTTCATCATTAGCTCTCAAACTTATTTAATTTAAAATTAAAATTGTATCTTAAATTCGCCATAAAGTTCTAATTTGAAAGGCGGTATTTACAGAAGTGTTTGCATGAAGTTAGTCACAAATTCGCTAACATTCTAGAAATGCACATATGGAAAATTTTGATTTTTAAACATCCACAATTGCTCTCCTGCTCAATTAAACATTTCCAAAACTTCAAAATATCTTAAGTCGTCAAATTTGTATACCAAATAGTGGATAAATTTTTATTTGAATAATATCTCAGAATTTTGGGAAGTTAAAAAAAATAATTTCCGGGTCAGGAAAATTCGACTTTAGAATTATGCTACTAGACGCTCATTTGGTCAGTTCTGGAACATAACGAGAGGCAAAATCTGATTCAAAAATAATTATTAGTATTCAAAAATGTCAGGAATGATAAAAACGGATAATATCTGCACGTTCTTGGACTAAACTATGCACAGCTAATTTTGGCAAAAGATATCGAGGATATATGGACTCGAACCATAAATCTCCTGATCAACTCTGGGACAGTGCCGAAGTCAGGCGCCTTACCATTAGGCCATACCCCCTTGACTCCAACTGAGTCTTTTCTCGCTTCGTTCAGCCCCTGCAGAAACGCGGACTTTTCGATCCGCATTGCCTTTACGCGCAAATGACGCTATAAAGACTCGTCCTTTCAGCATGTTGTGTAGATGGACATGGTGAACAACTTTCGTCGTTGGGCCAACCCCCGAATCATTACCGCATGAGCTCCAGAATTTGTTGAAGTGCGACGACCAATCTCAGCATAATGCCTTCATAATACAAATTTTGCAAAAATTCATAACTTCCTTGCTTCTGAACCAAGCTGAACGATTATTTTCTTTTTTTTTGTGGATCTTGAGTAGGGAGAGTGAACGAAAAATAAAAAGAAGCTAAAAATTAATTTTGGCAAAAGATATCGAGGATATATGGACTCGAACCATAAATCTCCTGATCAACTCTAGGACAGTGCCGAAGTCAGGCGCCTTACCATTAGGCCATACCCCCTTGATCCCAGTAGACTCTTTCCTCGCTTCGTTCCAGCCCTTGCTCTGCCTCCCTGACCTTCTCCCCCTTCCCCCTTCGCTCGCGCATCGATTATTTGTGTTGTTTTGGGCTGCACTCTTTCTCTGCGTTCTTTTATACCTTACAAACATCTCTCATTCATTAGTAGAAAATTACAAGTTTCATTTGCAGACCTGTAAAAATCGAAGTATTTTGCGTTGACTATTGAATAAGAAATATTGAACTTTTGGGGTCTAGGTTTGAATCTCGTCTTGTGTTCTCACCCTCGTTCTACATATCTAAAGTCATCAGAATACGTCAATTCCGAAAGTTTTGATTCGCTTTCCGGACCAACGAGTAACGTTCAGTATTTTTTAAATGAACGAATGTGAATATAAAATAATATGCGTATTTTTATTTAAATGCGTTGATTTTATTGGTTTTTTTGTTTCATTTCAGCATTCTTTGCTCCGTTTCTGGATTAAATTTTCATGTGCTAATTTTAGACGGGAAATTAGAATGCTCTTATTTTTGAAATGGTCGTGTTATCATGAGCTCATATGATAACTCCATACTCAAATTAAATCCACTTTTACGGAATGTTTAACTCGTAATTCAGGTTTAGCCCGGTCCAGGTTAAAATTCGCATAATGAAATTTTTCAGAAGTTTGAATGAAAATTTCGGCTTTTAGCTGCCTCACTAGTCCAGATAAAACTACTAGACTGTTCCCTACGTTTGATAGCCTCAGAGACAGACGAGTGTTGTCAGATAATTTATCCCGAAAAATGTCGAATTATGTCTATTTTGCATTACTTTGCCGCGATCAGACCTCTTCATATTCGAATCTCCCATATTTTTCTCGTTTTACAAAAGCGATACAAGTAAGCGTAAACGCACCTTGCACTCGACTCCCTGCAGGTAGGCTCCGATGTCGACCATCTCTTGGAGCTGTCGTTGCGCCTTCGCGATCGCATCTCCACGTCTGTGCTCCTGCAGCTCGTCTGAGTCAATCTCCATTTGCTCGACAGGCTCGGTCTCCTTCCAAGTCAGCCAATTGACCGATTTCATTTCGGAGCTCAATCTGAAATTTTTGGTGATGGTTTTGATGGGATTTCAAATGATCGTTTTAGAAAGAGTAAGGTAGCGCGTTTGTTTAGAAGATGCAAACATTCTTTAATTTAATGGTTTTGAATTCATTCCAAGAGGTCGACTTTTCATCTGATAAATTTGAATCTAGGCAAAATTTTAGAGGTGTGATTTTCACGAATGAATTATTCAAATGCTTGACAAAATCTACCTCGCGAATTCCTCTCCTCTGCCGATGCAGCTGGCATGTCTGTGATGCCTGTATCTGGGCAGGAATTTGTCCATGAATCGGCGCTGATTCTCCGCACTCCAGCCTCTGTAGATCGTCTTGAAGAAGTGCTCGATTTGGCCGCTCAGATTGGAAGAACTGCAATTGTTATTATGCCTTTTTAGAAACATTAATCTTGGAAATACATTTTTAGTTTTCAAATAACCAGGATATTCCTAATTTGAATTTCAATTTTTAGGAGAAAAGTCATTGTTCTCCGACAGAAAATTATGAAATATGACCGTACACAATTGTGAAAATCGGCTTGAAATTACGCTATCGAAAATTCATATAATGGTCGAAAGGTTTGAATTACAAATCAGCAACTTATCAGGTGGATCAATTTTTCCCTACCTCTTTATTTCGTTTTTTTCTGGCTTTAAAATTTTCGAACTTACATGACATGTTTGACACTGTTGAGTTTGGCGTAGATGAGGTAGAGCCACGATTTGAGATCGGCGTTCGAACCAGGCATGAAAGATCGGGAATTGACTGCCGATATGAAGAAGGCAAGGAGAAAAGCAGCCACGAATATCTGCAATGAAAAATGCATTTTTGTTGGACTGAGTAAAATCATCATCCATTATATTCCAAAATTCCCAAAGCTCAACCCACAGAAAAGTGTCATATCAAGAAAGAAAAAGAGCATGACTTTTTTTATCTCTCTCTCGATAAGGTGCACTATTTTCTGCGTGGCGCTTTGCGGAACAAGCTTTGACAAGTCTGATTATATATAATTTTTAAAAAGGTAGAAATTACCTTCTTCTCATTCGCTTCAGATGAAATCCCGAACAATTCGTCCACATCGTTTAGTTTCTTCAGAAAATCAACGACAATGTCCATTCCATCGAATACAATTCGTTGATAGCGCTGCTTTTCACCGTCTGAAATTTGAATAGAAAAAGTTATCTTTCTGAAATGAGGATTTGAAATTTAAAAAATAGAAAAAAAATCATTTCCTATATTCAGAATTTAAGAAAAGAGCATTTTCGTTTGCAATATTTATCATACTAGAATAGTAAAAATGCCTACAATTCATAGTCGAGTATCGCTGTGCCAGACCCATCGCCGAGTCTGTCTTCTGTGGACTCTGGTTGATTCGTGACTTGATCCATTTCGTCAAGGTTGAAATCACGAAGCTGGAAAATAAATAATAAAAATTTAGGCAGCACAAAAAAGGCTAGAAACTTCACTATTCTTGTAAACGGGCTTTTAGGAAGAAATTTGAAATTTAGGACAAAATTATCTTTTCCCTATCCGATTATGTGTTAGAGTTTTGATATGATTATCTCTATTTGTTGCTCTAAAATTCGTACTTCTTCAAATTTCCAGCTTCTTCTTCGGCCAAATGCAAAGTAGAAGAATGGAATCTCGGGTCGAGTGGATGTTCGACTTTCCCAAGGCAGCCGGCCAACTCGGACAGCATTTGTCTGTCGAGAATGTCCTCGATGAGCGCGTCTGGATCGTTAAAATCGAACAAAGACATCAGCCAGCGAGCGTAGCTGAAACGTTGAGATTTTTCTTTAGTTTTTTTTTTTAATTGAAATTGATGAAGAACTTGCTTTTTGGTAGATATAGTGTCTTAAGAAAAAGATAATGTATTTTCTTTTTATTTAAAAAATTATTTTTTATGAATTTCAAAATTTTAGAATCGCTGTTAAAAATTTCAAGTTTGGGAATTGTTGTTTTTCTAATGATTTTCCCTAATCTATTTTGCATAAATTAGACTTTAGAGTTTTACATTTTCCCCTTCAAAACTAAAAATATACCTTTCAGTTCCGAAATCCCTGATCGAAGGCGGACGCGGTTCAAGTGTCTGCTGTTCGTTGATGAGTCGAACGCTTTGCGCCAAAGAGATTTCGCCTCTGGCAGCAAGCATCTTCCCGATTGCATCAGAAGTTCCAAGGTCCTCTTTGAGCACGGTCAGTTGGATAATTTCTTCCTTCGAGAACGACGAGATTATTTTGACATTCTGCAAGTTTCAAGGTTCTCCTTTTTAGTCATTTTAATTGAAAGTTTATGGGAATTGCTCATCAGACATCAGTTTGCAATAAGTTTTCTTAAATTTACTAACAATTTAGATATACTTTTTAAACAACGCTGATTGTAGATAAAAACTGGAAATATGGAGTTCGAATTTAAATAACTTTACTTCAAAAAACAATTAATTTTCCTATCTCTCAAAGAAAACACGGAAATTCGTGAAATTCGAAGTTACAGAGCAAAGGCGCTTAAGAATTGTTGAGAAATTTCCTATTCCAGCATATTTTTTCACAGCTAAAAACTTGTCAAGATTTCGACGAGTTTCAAAAGAAAACTAACCGCTCCGGTAGCCTCGATTCCAGCGACGGCAAGAGCATCTTTGGATGAACTGTACCACCGTTCGCTCTCATCCACGTACAATTCGACGCATCGATTTCGCATCGCCCGAGAGATTTCCCCATCTCGGTCATCCATGGTTAGGAAAATTCTGCAAGAATGCGCTTTTTTAATCAAGTGACTTGTTTCAAACCTAAAGTCAGGATGCGGTTTGATGGGCTGGAAAGAGGACTGTCGTTCGGAAATGACGAGAGAACCATCGTCTTCCAAGCAGCAATTCAGTCGATCCAGCACAGCAGCACTGAAATTCCAAACTTTAAAGTGAATTTCAATGGTCAGGTAAACATTTTTAGGTTTTTAAACAAGGATTGAAAAAATTATTGGAGGAGTTTTAAATGATAGTTTGAAAAATTATGCAAAATATGAAAATCGACTCCATCACTTGAAGATTCCTGCATGAATGCTTTCATTTTTTATAAAGCTTACATAACATTGCAATTAAGGGAATTTACGAAGAAAAAATTGCAAAGTTTAACTGGACAAGATAAAATTAACGCTAGTGGATCAGACTTCTTTTACAGCCAAACTCTTTCGATAATACGGATTTCCTCCTACTATCCTCACCCTATTCCTTAACCTATTTATTCAAAAATTGTCAAACCTGCACAAATTGACGTCCTCGATGAGAATCCACTGGCCTTTGACGTAGGCTTCGACGAAGGGGCTGTCGATCCACTCGAATCGCATCGCGTTTTGCGCAGCCGTCTGCAGGATGCCGTGGCACTCAGCGGTCAGTTCTTCATCGTTGATTTTTCGCAGAGCGGCCTGAAAAATTATAATTTTTATGCGTGAATTTCTGTCTAAAATAGTAGCTTTTTCGGAAAAAAAATATTTTCGCTATTTTTTACATTTCAGTCTGAATTTTCCTTACTTCAGTAGCCTTCTCCAAAGAATCGATCTCAGTCGCTTCCAAAATGCTTCGAAGTGCGTCCGTTTCCAAGTATTTGTAAAGGTGCTTCGCCAATTCTTCGCGAGCAGAGTGCAGATACTTTTCGTCGATTATCTGAAGATTTCTCATTTTTACGACGAAACCAGGAAAAATGGAAGCATTATATCTAATCAAATCATAAATGCTCTCAGAAAATTTTCCAAAGATATTTTTCAAAAATTCAACCTGTTCATACGATCCGATGAGTTCTTGTGCGTCGGTGTCGGTATTCAGTCGCAAAGTCTGCAGTTTCGTGCCACAAATAGACGCCAGATTCTCGACGGTGCTTCGTTTTCCGCAATTCCTGAAAATTTTCATTAGAGCTGTAAAAAGTAAGCAATTTACAGAAACAAAATCGCATTAATTCAAGTGAGCAGAATAACCGGAGATCGAAATAATTTCCTATTATAAAGTTGGATTATAAGAGTTTTTTTCTCACAAATTTTGACTTTGATTATTACTATTTTTTAAGGAAAAAGAACCTTGGTCCGACGATAAGAGCGACCCATTTCATCTTGCAACAGACGGCCAATTCGTAGAGCAGACGCATCTGACAGGGCAAGAGAAGATGGGAATTCAAGGAATTTTGTTCGTCTGAAAAAAACAACAAAATGATTTCTTCGGAAAACTCAAATTTGTCCTACTGTAAGGCAACTCGACAGCTCCGATCTTGATCGTTTTCTTGTCAGTCGTCAGCAGAATCGGAGGCCAAACGGGGCTGTGACCGAAACAACTTTCGACGACTTCGTGGGCCTAAAAGTAAAAAATATGAAGAAAGTCTCGGAAAAAGATTTTTACCCCCAAAAAATTACGATCCCCACACAAATATACACCCAGTTTTAAGAAATCTAGAAGTTGTTTTTGGAAATGCAAGTCATGAATAAATTTGGGGTAAAATATCAGTTAAAAGTTGATTTGCGCAGAAAGCGTGATGAACAAAAAAAATCCCCCACCGCACTGCTCTTCGGGCGACACTGTGATTTCAATCAATCCTATGATTTTGCAAAAAAAAATCATACCCATTTCTGTTCGCCCCTCAGTCTGCCGAAGAAGATAATCTGCATGGCGAGATCGATGCAGTGGAATTGCTCGTAGGCGTCTAACCATCTGTGAAAAAAATCTTTTTTTCTCTCAAAAATCAATTTCCTAACCTCAGAAGATCCCTGGCGTTGAACGCGAATTGCCATCGCGTATTCTCTCGGTGATTCGACAGCTCATCTGCCAATTTCACCAGTTTCTGTCTCCAGTCTTCCGACATTTCTGGAAACTTTCGAATTATTATCTCAAATCTTTTAAAATAAAATGATCGCTATTTATCTTTGTTTTAATTTACATGCGACAGCACTACCTTTCAATGATATAATTTAAAAATGAAACGTCAAAATTCTCCATTCCAAAATGGAATTTTCAAACCCACCCCTTCCGAATCCTGCCAATTGCCTGGTGATGATCATCTGCATGTCGTGCGCGGTGTAGTTGTCGACGTGAATGTTGACGAATCGATTGATGAACGACTTCGGCAGGGCTCGTCTGTTGCCGCCTTGCGCGCGGGGATTCTGGCACGCGAAGAATCGACACTCACTGTCTTCGGGGATTTCGAACGATCTGGAAATGTTTATTTTGAAGGATTGGTAAAAAGACAAAAAAAAAACAATGAATGTTCCCTATCCAATCCTAAAATCCTATAAGATTTTTCCGTGAAAAGTTGAGAATTTAAAAAATCTAACCTATTCAATTCAGCGATGTAGAGAAGACGTCTGTGATCGAAGCAGGCATTGAGTCCCTCGAGGATTGACTGACTCGCCAGATTCATCTCGTCCAGCAGCACCCACTCGCCTGCCTTGATCGCTCTCAGCACAGGGCCGTCCATCCAACGGAACGAGATTGAACCGTCCTCAAGCATGACAGGAACGTCACTGCCGAATAGATCGCACAGGTCCTCAAAATGTAATTGATTGGAAAGTGAAATTTTTTATCTTCGGATTTTTCAAATTAAAATTCTGGTTTCAAATATTTGCAATTTCAATTCTCGCTTTTCAATTTTATTATAAAAATTTGAAATTTTGCAAATCATGAATATCAATTTCGAAAAAGCGTAGAATTTCAAATCAAAAATATTTATTTTTTTCGTTGAAATTCAAAAACTCACTGTTTGCTCTGAAAGATTGAGCCTAGTAATGGGGTGTCCGGTGAGTGCAGCGAGGGCCATGACGCTGGACGACTTGCCGCAGCCGGGTGGGCCCTCGACCAGAATCGGTTTCTTGATTTGCATGCCTCTGATGACGCGGTACAGGTTCTTCAGGCAGGTCGGCGCTTTGAACGAAAATCCCTGTGGCAGGTGCAGCTTCAGCGGACCGTTTCTGAAAACGTTTGGGTAAATTTGAATTCTCATCGACAAGTTTCATCAAATTGCAGAAAACGAGTGAAGACAAGAGTTCTCAATGCATGGCTGTGCATAATGGCACCTTTGAAGTTTTTGCAATTTGCAATGCAGAGCAGAATATCACCCCCAAAATTTCGGTATGCGGAACGAAGCCGAATTTCCGGAATAGAAAATTCCGTACAGCTTTGCTTAAGATTTTCCGACTTTTCATGTCGAAGGAAAATTCGAAGATTATTCAAAAAATTCTACCTGATGCGCAAATTTCCAAATCCCGTGTCGTTCGAGCCAGAGGACAACTGCAATTCGGAATCGACGTCTTCCCAGTGCGCTTCATTGGTTCCGGCGATTTCGAAGAGCTGAAAGTATCGATTTTGAAGCGAAACATTGATAATCAGGCATGGGAAATGTACATCCGAATTTTGGGAACAAGAAATAGACAGAAACGCCCAGATACAGAAAAAATGGTATTTTCTTGAATTTTAGAGATTTGAATTTTATGAAACTCACGATTCGCTTTGCTTCTCCTGTGACATTTTCTGATTCGATGAGTGCGAGTGTCGATGCATCCAGACTCGAAATCGCATCGAGAAACACGGCGGAAATCGTCTCGAACAGGGCTCGAAGTCGATCGAATTTGGCTGTTTCGATGAGGGCTGTGTAGAGTTGCGCACAGGCCACCACGTCACGGACAGAGGGAGAGGTTCTAAATTTTATTTCTAGAAATTAGGAATAGGGGTAGAGAATGATAAGGTAACTTTCATTTTTTCAAAGATTTTTTTCTTCCAATGAAGTTTCCCCAAATTCCCAGTCATTTCGCGATCTTTAAAACATTCCAAAATTCTAACCTCAAAACATGCGCATATTTGCTGTAGAACTGTGCAATCCACTGAACGAGACATTCAGCGACAGTCAGTCTGCCCGTATCTTTGTCAACTTCCAGACTGCCGAATTTGGATCGTTGGTTGAAGATCTCGACGAGTTCCTGTGGCAGATACTCGCACGCCGTCCAGATTTCCGTGAACCGATTGCGCAACGCTTTCGAGAGCTGCAAATTATAGACTTAAAAAATAATAAATTGTGGATTGTAAGGTGAAATTTTAAGCTCAGCAACGAAAAAGCCATCAGGAAGATAAAGTCTTCTCAGATGAATCGGCGATTTTCCATTCTTATTTCAGATGTGAAAATGACTCACATTGAGGTCTTCAAAGCATAGAAAAGTAAGAATTTTCACGCGTCCATCTTTCAATCTTTTCCACTCTTTTCAGTTTAAACAAAATTTTAAAAGAACAACTCTTTCAGCCATAACAATAAAATCCTTTTTTCCAATAATATACTGACCTCCTTCTTGCCATAGTCGCCCCCAGGATTCATGGTAGCGACGATCTGGAATCCCTGCTGTGCATCGACTTTGTGCGCCTCGACTCCAGCGTCTGTGAGCAGCAGTGTTCTGTCCTCCTCGAACAGGGGATTCAATCGCTCGAGCACAGAATCCTCGGCAAGCGAAATCTCGTCGATCAACAAAGGGGCGCCTGACTTCATCGCAGCAATCACTATGCCATCCGACCAGACGAAACTGGAAAACAAGTGTGAATGAGTTTTGAATAGAATAATTGAATTTTTAGATGTTTTTTTTTCGGAGTCCTTCTTTTAATCTTTCTCTTCAAATTTTCAAATTCTAATATCGTTTTTTTTTTTTTTCATTTTTCAATTTCAAGATGTTAAAAGTCGAACCCTCCATCCGCCCTAGGTCTAAGCCGTCCGAGCAGATCAGCAGTCTCGGTTCGCTCGTGGCAATTGATCGTTAGCAGCCGACCTTCGCCCATCGCTTCGGCCATTGACGTCTTGCCTCCACCCGTCTCGCCCACGATCAACACCGCTTCGTTGCGCAGCCAGGCCTGCAAAATATCCGACATTGCAATGTTTTCGAACCGCATAAAACGAAATAGTGCATATTTTAGAGAGACAAAAGAAGGCATGCTTTTTTAGTCTCGATAAGGCACACTGTTTCGTTTCATGCGGTTCGAAACGTTTGGAAAATATTGAATAATTTTTTTTTTTCAAAAATAAAAAAAAATTTGATAACTGAAACGATTTCTTTGATAAATCTACAATTGGCTTGAAGAATTAAGCAAGAAATGATAATTTGCCGATATAAAAATTTTAATATTTTTAAAATCTTAGAAAAGTAAAATATCTCAAAAACCAACCTGATAAGTCAAGACGAGCATCTTTCTCATTCCGAACGTCAGCACGAGATTTGACACATCGACGTGTTTCGGCATGTACGGGGAGCCGAGAGCGAACAGGTCTTCGATCTGGAAATTCACTTTGGACTATTTTATTAGAAGAGAAACTCTTGAAATTTTGAAGACAACAACTTTCAATACAAATATCAGAAACAGGAGAGCTCGAAAGCGAATGTGAGATTTAAAACACATTATGATTCTTAACTAGCTTACCTATGTCTACCACCCCGTATCGTTACCCTGTTCTATATCTATCTCTAGCATAATACTTCTTCTCAACCAGTGCAAAGAATCTACCAGAAAAAAGTTAGTTTGTTGTCAATATTTTGAATAAGAAAAATTAAAATTTCACGATACTTGCCAAATTCATGTTCTACCCTAACCTATCTTCACCCTACCAATCCCTATTCCCAACCCCATACACTCTCATTCCTAATCTCACTTTCCTAATTTCTCTACTTTCGAAACGCGTAAAAATGAATCTTCTAACCTTGATTTTGGTCTTGAGAACAGTTTCGAGCGTGCTGATGACAGTCAGTTCGTCCTCCCTGTTCCTGCACCTGCCAGCCAGAAGCATGTATCCGTGGTTGGCAAGCACTTGGCAGTAATCGTCACAGGTCTCGTCCGTCGAAAGACGCTTCGCCCAACGGAACACATCTCGAAGAGTCATCAGGCCTGGAAGTCAAGTTTAGGAAGAAAAACAAAGTTGCGACTCAAATCAACTCTATAGCGCTCAATCCTATAGGATTTCTTCAGCACAAAATTTTTTAATTGACTACCATCTCTGGCCGAGAAGAGTCCACTGAGGGATCGCTTCATGCGCAGATTCGTCAGCACTTGGATCATCTTCTTCGAGGCCGACTCGGGGACGCGGCATCGCGTGCAGACCTGGAAAAAATCAAATTATTTTTTTTGTAAATTTTTTACTTTAATACATTAATCTGTTTTCCATTCTATTTTCCTTGAAATTTACATAAATAATTCTTCAAAATAAAATTATTTTGTTTATCTCTAAATTCTTTTTGATAAGGCTTTGCTCATTCTGTGAAACGTTCTTTTTCTTCGAAAAATGCAATGATATACTCTCGCTATCTGGACTCGAGTTTTTTTCCTAAACATAAAACAGCCCGTTCATATCAGCCATTTTTCACGATTCTAATCGATTTCTTTTTCCAAATTTCAATTTTACGATTTCAGGTTTAAATCTCGACTAAAAATGATCGCCTAGATCGGTCAATATCGAACGCCTAGTTCTTTAGATTTTATTCGTTAATTTCGCATATTATTGTTCTATATCTATTTTTCATTTGTGTATTTTGTATCCTGTCTTTCTTTTTTATTTTTGTATTATTACTTATTTTTAAAAGTTGATTATTCTGAATTTGTATACTCTTTGCACTATCTTCTATATTCTCTTTTGATACCTATTTAGCTCATTATAGCTAATTTCCCATTATAGCCTCATTATAAACGATTTTGGCAAAAATGAGCCTATACGTGGTACGTTTTGAAGATTCGAATGCCGGTATTTCCAGAAAGGGAAGGAAATTCTTCACGGAGAGTAATAATAAAATATTCCTGTTACATTGACAGACAGCTACGCCTCTTTAGGAGTCTTTTGGGAGGGGGAAAATCAGAAAAATGCCCAAGTCGAAAACACCGACATAGGGACCCCAAAATAACGCTAATAAAGTGGACCTCTAGCAAAAACATACTCCGAATTATTGCAAAAAATCACCACCTCCGTCAAGACTCGAACTTGAAATCTTCTGATTACCGCAGGCACTCAGCCCTGTTTAGGAGTCAGACGCCTTACCATTAGGCCACGGAAGTTATTCAGGGAGTCGCCCTTTCGCCCATGTAACCCTGGCTCTCCTCTGTGTCTCTGTGCTATTGGGAAGCGCTCCCCCTTGTCTTTCGCTCTTTACCGCGTCAAAAACGGTTCAGTAGCGGCCCAAAAACCGTCTACAGTACACCCAATATAGGTGTCAAAAATCGCCTTTTGAAAATTAGCATATTGGCGTGTTTTAACCCTGTAAAGTGGCTGAAAATTCTCTAAAACTTTCGCATTTTCGTCCCTTTCGCTCTGAGCGACGAGAGAAATAGCAGGCGTGCCGGAGAGGGCGCAGAGAAAAACGCGCAAATTGACCGGGTGAGAGACGCGGGAAAAGAGTCTGGTAAAAGGAACTACTCAATAGAACGTGAAGATATAAGATTTCCATGAGATATTCTTTCAAAAAATAACTGATTTTTCAAAACAAATTTTCGACTTTCCTGAAAATTTACGTTTTCCGGGTTTTCACATTTTTGTAAGACTAGAATACACGTTTATTAAGTGAAAATACGTTCCCTTTCGACGATGATAGCTAATAAATTGAAATGAATTGAAGACTTCAGATATTAGTAAAAAGTAACATTAGAATTTTGCTTTTTTTCGATTTCTTCCAACTCCTATGAGAATAGGGGGTGTTGACAGTGCGGTCTGCTATTTTACTGCACCGCCAACGCCCTGATGAGAAAGATTATGTAGTCATTCCAATTTCGCCAATAACAAGAAGAGAAACGTAGTGTTTTTCTCAAAATCCATTATGTTTTTTTTCTGAATTTTCCGGTTTAGGTTTTCAAAAAGAAAAAAATCAATTTTTCCGCTTTCCCAAAAATTGGAATATGCTTGTCAAAATCCAAAGATGTGCAGAGACTAATAGAGTAAAGAATCAGCATAATATCTCAGTACAACAAGGTTTCTACAGTGGAATTCCGATACCGGTTCAAAAATCCGGGTTTTCAGATTTTTTAACGCTTTTTCAACAAAAAATTTTGTGAAAAGTGTTTAAATTTAAAAGAAAACGCCCTTTGCCAAGAATGCGTTGAATTTAGGCATCGTCGTGTATCTTACCAGCATGTCTTTCAGGGAAATAAATAGACTAACCATTTGGCTGAGTTCCTCCATGGGCAGGTGGTTGAATTTGAGGACGATGAATCGCGAGAGGAGTGCCCGAGACAGACGTTTTCTGAACGGTTTTTGATAGAAACGATGCCTTTTAAAGGGTTTTCAGGGATATTTTGATGAAATTTCGAATTTGGCCCGACCTTCCCGCATAGGTGCCAGCGGGGTTCTGCGTGGCGAAGAGGCGGAATCGCCGATGTGCTTTGTGAACCTGGTTCGTCTCCGCTACGAACAGCTCGCGGTTGTCGTCCAGAAGCTGCAAATTTTGTGTTATTTTTGATGAAAAGATACGCAAATTTGATAATGAAGTGTCAAGAGAAGTTGGAATTGGAGAAAAAGCACGAATTTTCCCGATCCTTCTACTTGCTTACCCTATTCAAAGCCTCGATGACGTCAGTGGGCGCGAGATTGAGTTCATCGAGAATCACCCAACTGCCTTCTTTAACAGCGCGGACGAGAGGACCTTCGCGGAACACGAGTCGGCCCTCCGAGTCCGCAACGTATGAGCCCATGTACCTGGAAATTCGGTGTCTTAGATTTTGAGATTAATGCTTGAATCTGAACAAGTAAAATTAAAACTTGAACAATCTTGGGCTGAAATGAAATTTTCGATAAAATTGAATCGGATTTTCGATTTTTGTAAAGATTAGAATTCGATAAATTCGAAGTTTTATAAATTCGAATTTCGATTAGCTTCATTCAAGATTTAGCCAATTTTTGCATGATAATATGGATTTTTTTTCGAAAATCTGCATTTTAACTCACTCCTGCACGTCGGTGTGTTCGTGGTTGTTGATTCTGACAATTGTGTTGCCGGTGATTTTCGCGAGATGGCATACGATCGACGTTTTTCCGGCTGAGGTTTCTCCCTCGAGCAGAATCGGGAATCTGAAATTTTTCTTTAAATTAAAAAAATCATTTTTAGAACGACTATTTTTAGTAGTTATCCTCCGAATTTTCGACAGAAATTTTGTCGTCAACTCTCAAAAATGAATTCTTTTTACCTTCCACTGCCAGTGATTCTCGCGATCTCAGCCATGTTCTCCTTGACGGTTTTTGTCATCACGTAATTCTCGTCTTCCGCGGGCAATTCACAGCCCTTCTCGATCCAGTAGCCTTCGATCTGAAAATTTTTGGATTCTTTTTAAAATATTTTTATCAGGTTCTGTATTTAGGGCTAGGAGAGAGTAGGATAGAGACTAGGGGATAGGATAGTTTAGAATTTTGGCAAGTTAGACTCGAATTTGTGAAATCGAAATTATAAATCTGTGAGTAAATACTAGTTTTTACTTGAAAAATGATTTAACCCACATGAATGTACTCGATCTGACCCTCCTTGAAGTCGATCGGTTTTGGCTGTGGTATCGAAGTCTGTGCGCGGAATTTATCGACGATCTTCTTTTTCATCTCGGCCTTTTGCTCTGTGCTCATGTTCGTCAGAAACGCCATGCAGAGCTGAAAATTTTATTTTTTCAAATCTTCACTTTTTTTTTTTTTAAATTACCGCCTCCTTGAGCGATCGGTCCTCGTTAAGAAACAGGTTGTCGGCCGTGTAGAGGAGTGCGCGGCACAGGGTGCGGAGGCTGAAAATGTTTAAAATAGATATGGAGAACTTTAAAGAATTTCTTGAAAAAGAATTTATCAACAAATATTCTTATCCAACCCATGTTCATATATAAAATTTTAGACTAATTTTTCAAGATTATTTATCCAAAGGCTACCCTCCTCAGCCTTACCCTAACCTGACCTTATTCAAATACCATCAAATTAGCCTCTTTCAAACATTCTATAATTCAAAAAGCGTTCACCATTTTTTCAAAATTTTACCTGAAATGTCCTGGATATTCCTTCTTGGCCTGGAGATAGAAGTCGACGAGTCGCTCGACGAACTGGCTCTTGGCCGAGGGCAGATACGCGTTGACGATCGTCATCAGGGATTGGCGGTTCGAGACGTCGTTCACGAAGAACTCAGTGAATCTGTAAATAAGTTTTATTTTAGAATATTTTTCTATTCCCATTCCGTCATTTTTTTATTCTGATTTTACAGTACCATTTCCTTTTTCTTTTTCTTCTTCACTTATTTTTAGCTTCAATTTGTATGTTTTCGACACTGAATCTCAACTTGATATGTCATTTGAATAGGGTTACTTCCACTTCTACATCATTATTTTAAAAGGGAAAATTCCGTTTACTTTTTCAATATTAATTTCTCCTAAAACTATCATATTTATCAGATTCTCGAGAACATTGATGACTCATTGCTCTATTTCAAATCTTGTCTTTTCAGATACCGCCTAGCTGCGTTACTTTCTGTTTTTTGAATGTTTTCGTTTTTCTCGATCTTGTGAAGGCCATTCTTTCTGACTTTTCCATATTACAACCATTCCATCTAAAACAAATGTCTCAGAGCAAAACCATTCCATCTTTTTTTTTTATCCTCAAATCGATTTTTCAGCTTAAAATTTGAATTTCAGATATCGTATCTCAAAGAACGTCCGCCTAAATTGGACAAATCCCGACGTCTAAATCGTCATATTCGAACTGAAACGACATATTTTGACTAGAAATTTATCCTATCTAGCGACTAAACTTGATAAGTGAATGTAAACATCTGCGCCTATTGAAGCTATCGGATAATCGATCCAATAATGTGCTAAAAATCGACGTGAATGCTGAAGTGAAGACGGATGGACTGGCTATCCAACTGAACGAAGACCGATGCAAATGAGTTGTGGCACCGAAACCTCTTCCTTGTTGACCACAGGACTTCTACGCTATGACTATAAGCACGCCTTTGTCGCTCATGAAGACATCAATGGAACACTGATTCAGCACGGCTCCGACATCATATGGCCTAACATGGGCGGAATTCTGACTTCTCTTCTGAATCACCCACTGATTTTAGTGATCCTAATGCCTACTACATTGACCACATCAAAGTAAGTATAGCTGGTTTTTAAGATATCTATATCATTATGATTAGGAATTTCCCCTGGACTACGTCTCTTCCCTCTCACGATATTGTTTCAACTATCCTGAATTTATCATGCCGTATCTCTCTAAAGCATGGTTCGAAGCAAGACATGTAAGACAGATTAGTTATTATTTAAACAATGTTGTCATTTTTAGCCTGCATTCAGAAGTACTTTGAAAACGTCTCTGCAGAAATCATTGCAAAACTCGAAAGTGTACACGAAACAGTCCAGAAGAATTGGTTCAACTGGAACTTTCAATATCAAAAATTCGGATGATATCATTGTATTTTATAATCAATAAACCCTTTTCTCTTCTTAACTGTCTTTTGGTTTTTGTTTTATGCTCGATAATGAATGAGTGAAAGATGATGATTTTATAATAAATACAAGGGGAATTGATGGTTTTAGCTTATTTTTACGATAAATATTTTCACAAAGCCCCAAAAGAATTTTGTCAGTTTTCAAATTTAAACGCACCTGGCTCTCACACTTGCCGGCAACGTTCTCTTGCCAGAATCCGTAGCGGGGTTCATGCAGGCGAAGAGGCGGAATTTCCTGTGCGTGGTCGGCGAGGCGATGGCGTGCACGATCGCGTCGAGACATTCGGGAGGAGCCAGGTTGATCTGAAGTTATTTTGTATTTTATGAGAAAAACATTTTCTATCGAAGGTTTTTGAAGTTAAACGTTGATTTGGGCAGTGCAGTCTATTATTTAACGGTAGAAAATCTTCCCCGATCCATTTCATTCACGCTACTCCTTCGTTTTAGTTACGAATAGTAAGAAGAAAATGAAAACGGAAAGATTCTCCTGCCGCTAAAGGAGAGGACAATGTGTTGGTGAAATTCTTTGAGCGAAATACAATTTTTAAGAATTAAATTTTAACCTCATCAACAAGAAGCCAGTGTCCCTGCTCTGCCGCTTCGAGAACGGCGCCTTTCGTAAGTGCGAATGGGACAGCACCCTTCTAAAATTTATTCTAATCTTGATTTTAGCGACAGTTTTGGAAATGAAGATTTAAAAATTAGTGAAAATCGTTTTAGAAGTTTTGCAAAGTGATGATATTTAGATATTTTGAATTTCCTTCTAGAATTTACCTGTAATCCCCTCCTGATTCTCCTGGTCCTAACGACGATTTCTGGCCATTTCCCGAGGTTTTCGGGATTTCGCGCGAGGATTTTCTCGGCGGTTTTTTCAACGACATCGAGAAAGTCCGTGAATCGGCCTTGGATCAGACACTTCTGAAATTGTCTTATTGTCTTTTCTGAAAACAAATTAAAATTCTAGTAAATTGAAGAAATAGCGAAATTTTATCTGGTGTGTTTATTTCTAGTTCTAGCAAGATTTTTCCTAAACCGAACCTGAATATTCTCGAAAAAGTTTGCGTTCTTCTGCGGATCGATGGCCTGTCTGAGTGTGTCGTGGAAAAGTTCGTTGAAAGGACCGATCAGTTTGGCGATCGTTGTGGGCTTATAGCTGAACATTTTTAGGTTTCTACGAATTTTAATTAAAAGTTTCCGAGGATTTCCTTGAAAAGTATATGTGTATTTTTAGGTCAAATATTTATTTTTATGTTAATTTGATTTCGAATTTCCTATTTGTTTTTGAGATATTGTTACCCCTGAATGAGTTCGTCCGAGTCGGAAGTGGCGGAGAGATTGACGACTCTGAGTTCCTGTCCGAGCAGATCAGCCAGTGCCTGGACGACGGACGTCTTGCCCACTCCGGTCTCTCCCACGAGGAGAACTGGCTCATTACTGGACACACAGACCGCGATTCGCTCCATCAGAACTAGCACTTCTCTGGAGAAAAAAAATGTTTATATTTGAATTTTTGAGAGTGAATGAGATTGATTTTCTTAAATTCTCTAGAAAAACAAGTGTAAATGTTACTTTTTAAGGTTTTTTTTTTTTGAAAATTTCAATTTTTACCTAGTTTGTCCAAGCTTGTGCCTCTGCCTACATTCGATAGTCAGATTCCTTTCGAGATTGACCCTGCCAATCGCGAGCTGCTTGCCGTCCTGTCGAATCAGTGGAGCGTGGAAATCGAGCAGGGAAGACAGCAGATCCTCGTTGATTTGTAGCATATCAGCTACCTGGAATAGATATTTTAGCTTTCAAAGTTTGGAAAATTAGTTATTTTAAAAAGAGAATTTTAAAGTTCTGGTAGACTTACAATTTTGCAGAGCTCCAGTGACTTGTGCTGCGATTCGAAGAGACACCAGACATCGACCAATTCGGCGAAGACTTTCTCCTGCTGCAGATTCTGGGCGAATGGAAGAATTCTGGAGCAGCCGCGAAGCAGGTCACTAGAATTATTTGAATTCTTCGATTTTGTTTATTTTTAGTGAAATTTTTGATGATGCTTGACAAAGTAGAGTTGAATTGAATAAGGTGGTACTTTTCTTATGAAACTTTTAACATTTTTTTTGTTCAAAAAGAACTATATATATCTCTTCAACGAATCAAACTTCTTACGTGGAAGTGAGTTTCCTGGAAAGCCCCTTCTTCTCGAGCAGTCTGAAGATGAAGACGAGTTTCCTGGCGAAATCGTCGAGTGGAGGGAAGAGTCGCGAGACGAGTTGCTGCAGATGCTCGTCCTCGAGAGCGGGCAGAGCAATGCGCATTTTCACGCCTTCCAGCACTGGATTCCGTTTACCAAAGCCGCTGAAAATTTGGCGTTTTTTTAAAGAAATATTTTGGAGACTGAACTGCCGAGAAAAATAAAGCTGCAAATTTTACGATTTTGAGGATTTTTAGATAGCAAAATGGGCTCGATTTATTTATTCGACAAGAATATAATAGAAGAATAAATATTTATAATGTTTAAGAATTAGAAAATTTGTACCAAATAGTAGCCACGATTCGGACGTCTTCATGGAGTTGAACGACTTTTCCCGAAGGTAGACTTGCGCTTCTTTCTTCGGCGAGTTTCACGATCAGGCTGAAAAGCCATGGGTTTTTTTTTTACATTTTTTTAGTTTTCAACCTGATGACATCTGCATTCGCCATGTCGAGATCCTCGAGCAGGATGAGACCTGGTTCGGTCAGCCACTAAACATAACTTATTTCATTTTTCAAGTTTCAAAAATTGGAATTCTATAACTTTAGAATTAATCAGTTTTGAAAAATCGGCCCACTTCTATTCTCTTTCTAATTTGACAATCTGTCATTTTTTTAAAATTTTCTAACCTCCGAAAACTTGGACATTTGCCAGCGGAATTCTCCGGCCACTTCGGTGCATTGGTACGTGCCGAACAGACTCTGAAAATTCTCAAATTATTATTTTTTCCATAAAAATCCTACTTTTGAATCAATCTGATCCCCCATTTGCAGAGTGCGGAGTGGGAGATTCGATTTCTGAGCGGCGATTTTCACGAGGAACGTCTTTCCGCAGCCGAGCGGACCCTGTAGATTGCAATATTTTTGTATTTTTGAAAGTTAGAAATAGCGAATTTTTAATAAAAGTTTTTTTTTTACCTCAACAGTGGCGAAACATTTCGAACGAATGGCGATCGACAGGTCGAGAGCGAGCATTTTTCGGGATTTGATGGATTTTTCGTCTGAATTTTTATTTTCAGAAGATTCTTTTTCAAGATTTATCCACCATTCAAAGTATCCGTTAGAAATCTTGGTATTTGACAAACTTCATTCAGAAATTCGGAAAAATCTTGGATCAAAAGTTTTTTTTTCAAAAAATATTATTTCAGAAATTTACCTATCTCCTCGAATTCCGGATCGATGACCTCGTCGAAAGGGTCAGATTCCTGCTTCTTTTCGACGTCCTGGAGTCCAACCTCCATTTCCATCTGCTGCATATCCCCTTCGACCTGTCTCTTGCGCTTTTCGCCCCGTTCCTCCTCCGTTTTTCTTTTCCTTTTCATTCGGCTCATTTCTGAAATTTCGGAAACTTTTATCAGCTTGGGTTTTCATTTTTCGATAAAGAAAATTTCGAGCAAAAATTTAGGATTTCAGACAAATAAGAACATCAAATTAATTTTAATTTTAAATTGAAACTTGAAGTAAAGAAAGTTTAAAAAAAAAAAAAAAAAAACCCAAAATAATTTCAAAAGTTTGAAAAACCTAAGAAGCATTCGATCGTTTTCACTGCCTGCGAATTGCAGTTTTCCGTGCCAAAATTCCGCCCCGCCCTCCGAAAATACAAAGGCTCAAGCCACCTTCGCATTTTAGGGACCGTGAATGATTTTTTAAGCTTCATAATTTTCGAATATTATTCCAAATTCGAGTCCTTAAATGGATGTGTAGAAATAGTCCCCGGAAAGGAAACGTGGCACTAATAGACTGTCCATGATGCACTTTAGCTTTTGGGAAAGAGAAATAAAATAAAATAACATTTTTGCAAGAAAAAAAACGAAAAAAAAATAATATCCAAAATTAAAAGATTTTAGTTGTTTTATCTCATGATTTTTCCGTTAATTTTTCCGAGAAAATAGATCAAACTACGAAAAAACGAGAAAGAAAATGAAATAGCATAAAACTAAAAATTCTGCATGTAATTATGTCCAAATTATCTGCTAAATTATCGACAATTACCACAGTTTGCAGAAGAAAATCGTAAATCTATTCAAACAAGATCATTTTCACAGTATCGAGTAAATGGCCCAAAGACCCATTTGCCAAACTAGTCATTTTCTTTCTTCCTCACTTAATTTTTAGCTTCAAGCCGTATATTTCCGACACTGAATCTCAACTTGATATGTCATTTGAATAGGGTTACTTCCACTTCTACATCATTATTTTAAAAGGGAAAATTCCGTTTACTTTTTCAATATTAATTTCTCCTCAAATTGTCATATTTATCAAATTTGAGAGAAAAATTGCGATTCATTGCTATTTCAAATCTTGTCTTTTCAAGCATCGCCTAGCTGCGTTACTTTTTGCCATTTGAATGTTTTCGTTTTTCTCGATCTTGTGAAGGTCATTCTTTCTGACTTTTCCATTTTGCAACCATTTCATCTAAACAAATCTCAGAGCAAAACCATTCCATCTTTTTTATTCTCAAATCGATTTTTCAGCTTAAAATTTGAATTTCAGATATTGTATCGCAAATAATGTCCACCTAAATTGGACAAACTTTGACGTCTAAATCGTCATATATTCGAGCTGAATTAACATATTTTGTTGACTAGAAATTTTTAAAATTTATTAGTAAGAAGACGACAAAAAATCAGCAAGTATTTCAAATAAGAAATTCACTTAAATTAATTCGAAATGATTAATATTTGACTTACACACAATTTGTGAACCAATTCTAACGAAATAGCGCATTTATGTAGGACACCAAATTATCAAGTGCCAAATTTCATCTAAATTGGTTGGCAAAAGTCACCAAGCTGAACATTCAAGTTTTCAGCTTGCTTCCAAACTTTCGGCCGCTATTGTATAAAAGTCGACTTTCTTACAATCAATCCCTCATAATTGATAGATTTTTCACTAGATACTGGTGTCGATCTTGAATGTTGTGTGTGAATAATAAATCGAACTTTATGTGAAAAATATGATTTTACGACCATTGTTTCGCCATTTATCCTAATTATGATTTCTAAAAATTGATAACAATAGCAATTAACTAGAGCTCAAGGTGATAAAAATATCTTGCTATTTGCAGGGAGCTCGAGTTCCTGCTGGATTTTATCCGCTCAATATCAATCGCGGGAGATGAAAGAAACCTATCATCGATCTGCCGACGTTCCTATAAGAGGACTCTGGCTGTGCAGAAATGCACCCTTTCTCTTTCTCTAGCGATCTCTAGTAGCCTTCTTTTCCCGCCCTTCACCCCCCTGTCTTTCTTGTGTCTTTGACCATCCGCATTGTGCGGCTGTGTTTTGTGTTTAAAGAATAAATTGTGCTGATAAGTTTACTGTTCATTGTAAATTTGTCTCTGAAACCCAGCTTAGACTAACAACCTAACCACAGAAAGGGAAAAACCTTTCTGTTCAATGGCATCACTTTATTATATATTTTCCTTTAGTTATCTTCTGGGCGATCTTCTCTTTCTCTGGCTCTATCCCCTCCTCATGGCTTTCCCCGCCCCTTTAGATTTGTGTTGAAGAACAAGCCGTGAACCCAGCGGCTGTCCCCTTTATTTGTGTTAAATCTGTTTAGTGAATTGTTTGTTATAACTAATTAACAGCCACTACCCACAAAAGGTGTACCAAAACCGGACCCCTTTTGTTCAATTATCTTCAAATATTTTTTTCTAAATATCATATCTAAGTATAGTTTTCAAATATTGTTCATGATTAATAAATCCTTTGTACGTAGTTTTACAATAGATCTATTGAATAGTAAATATAATAACTTTATTGATAACAAATATCGATGTACAGCTGTCTGTTCTTAGACGACTGGTAGAAGAATGAATCTAATGAGATCCAATCTCATCAAAGAGATAGAGCACAAAAGAAGCAAAGAATAAAACAACTGCTGTTAAATTATTATCTGTTCTATCGCTGGCGACAATTATAAATGTCTAAAACTAGAAATAACAATGATTAATATATCATAAATAATAATGGATAGTAAATGATTTCAAATCATAAAAAATATTAAAATTTTCTTTTCTATTAATTAAGAATTTTTTAGCTCTTGACAGCTCTTCTAGCAGGAATTTTTTTCTGCTTTTTTTTCTTTTTGTTGATCAAATCTACATTTCCCGACTTTTATCGACGTCTCATCGATTTCGTGTGTCTGCTTATGATCTTCTTCAGCTTCTCTTTGCCTTCTTCACTAATATTCGATTTGGATAGATCAATGGATTTTAGAATGAACTGGCTATCTTCTAGATCTTCCTTGGCTGGGATTAGTTTGTCTTCCCAGACGACATTCTTCGTATCTGTTGCCGGATTGTAGACTGTATACACTTTTTCTTGATCTTGAACTTCGATTGCCGTGGCTATGATTTCGCCTTTTTCGATAGTGATTGGCACATCAGCGAGATTAAGTAATCGGACAAGTGACGTAGCTTCTGGATCGGTTCTGATCAATGACTTCCCTATAGTCAATTTCGGATGCTTGGTAGTAAACCCCAATGGTTCAATGAGTAAATTCTTTGAGGTTGGTGGTAGTTCGGGAGGAAGTCTTCCAGGAAAGGTCGTGTCTGAATGAGGGGGCAATATCTAGACAACTCTAGCTGAAGATTGAATCCTTTTCTTCCAGCGACTCTCCTTTATATATCTATGAGAGAGAGAGATAAAGATACATCCTACATGACATTGTGCCTTAAGCTACGTTTCACATATCCCTCTATTTTGGCCTTTCTTTGAAACTTCAACATGTTTGTTATCGCTTCCTCATACGCTGAGCCATCCGTCGGGTACTTTAGCAGTTTCTCCCACTTTCCTTTGCTGTAATGTAAGAGTGCTGCGAATTTTTTCATATTGTCGATATGAGGGTTTTCGTGGTATAACCCTCTGAACTGTTCCCAGAATGCTGTCCAATTTTGCAGTTCTCCATCGAATGGTATTATTTCCATAAAATTTTGCACTGACATTCTTGGCACTGTCCATGGATCGACTTGCGGACTTTCCATTACCATCTTTATATTCCTTCTTTGCCTTCTTGTGGGCTTCTTCCCAAACGACATGAAAATTCTTCTTGATAATAAATTTGTAGACTTCTAGTCAAAATATGTTAATTTAGTTCGAATATATGACGATTTAGACGTCAAAATTGATCCAATTTAGGTGGAAATTATCTGTTGAGATACGATATCTGAAATTCAAATTTTTAAGTTGAAAAATCCATCTTAGGGCAGAAAATAGAAGAAATGATTGCTGTTTGAGAGATGTTTCGAAGAAACGGTTATAGGAAGAGAAATATGAAAGATATTACCTTTCCAGGTTGCCATGATAAGGGGCAACATGAGGAAAATAGTTCGTAAAGTGAAGAGAACAAAAAAGTGGTAGAAAACAGAAATAAAGAAGTGAAAACAAGGAGAGTATGAATACGGTAATTCGTAAATGATGATATCAATCTTTTCTCACACTATTTCTCTCTACTTCCCTTCTCTCCCCTATCTCCAACGATAGGTATATCGTCATCTACGAATTGCCTATGGGTACAGAGCGCAAGTGCTATTTCAAATTTGAGGATTTGCGTTTTCTAGGTATGGGAGCAAGGAGGAGAAGAACAGTGACTCAATTCTTACTATAAATGGGGCTGCGATTGCATTGCGTACTTCACATAAATAGAGGAAAGAGAGAGATCGGTAGAATTGAGCTAAATCGATAGAAAAATATGGAAATTACTCACGAAGAAACAATGGATCAAGCAGTGTGAGAAAATTTAATAAACGAATGAAAGCTATGGAAGTACGATGAGTAAAGTTGCAGAGAGTGAATTGGAAGAGGGGTACGAAATTACAACGAGGTACCGAGCGTATAGCCTGCAGAGGGAGTGAGGCATATGAAGAGAGCAGAGAAGACATTAATTGATTTCGAAGAAAATGAAAAGATAAATGTTCCTTTAGGAACGTAGCAAAATAATGAGAATAGGAAGAAATTGCGATGTAAGGAGTGTACGCACTTTGTTGACAGATCTAGTTTATTTTCCTTACTTGCAATAACAAAACACCTGACAATAGAATAGAATAGGAATAAGAACTATTGCCCTTTACAGAGCTTATATACAGAGACGAAATAGCGTAAGCCAGAGAAGCATAACGAGACGCAATTTGTATTGATCATGGTGCGAGTGAGGAAGAGTTCTCTGGATTTGTTCCTTTTGCATATAAACATCAGCTGCAAACGAACAAACTAGACTCTTCCCACGTAAATAGAATGAGTTCACATTTACCAAAAGAGATAGAGGCACAGCGAAACAAAAAAAGATAAAAGAACTGTTGATACTTCATCATCAATTCTCGCTGGCGACAAAAATTTAGATTTCCTTTAGTTTCGGAAGGAGAGAATCTAAAAAATCTAGGGAAAAACGATTTAAAAAATGCTGTTTTTTCTAAAATTCGAATGAAAATCAAACATTTAATGGACATTTTAAGAGAGCTACGATTGCATAAATTGCACCTGTTAGGTGTCTGAAATGCAAAAGTTCATGAGTCCAGGTTATTCTGAGGCCGCTTTGTTAGATAGGATATTAGTGCTATCGATTTACTTCAAATTTATAAATAATCATGGAAACACCCATCTGGAAATCCTACCTCAATGTATCACTATGTCTGATTTCGTTGATCGTCTACATTTGCTTGCTGAGAATACTGAAATCGTCGAATAACTATCGGTTCAAAACCACGTTTTTCACCATGTTTTCCGTTATCGGTAGGAAAATTGATGAAAGTTTACGAAAGAAACTCTTAACTTTAGGAAAATGTGATTTAATACTGTTATTTTTCACCACACTTTATTATATTTTCGAAATTTACAAGAATAATTCACGTATGTGATTAATAAATCCTATAATATTTCAGCTATTTTAATTTAGAACAAGATTTGACTTACGGTATTTTGTATCTAGTTACCAATCTTTGGATGTACGTGCTAAATTCGCAACACATAATTTCCGTTCTAGGGCGATTAGTTCTTGCGGTAAATCGATGGACGGCAACTTGTTATGCACAGACCTATGCAAAGGTTAGAAATCCCTCCCTTTAAATCATAATTTATTCACTTAATTTTCGTCGGTGATTGAAGAAATTGATTTTTCAAATGATAATCCTTTCATTTTGGATCAATTCCTATAGACATCGTAATTAAAAAACTAAAGCATCAATACCTTGAAGATAAGGTTTAAAGGAAAAAAATATTGCCAATGATAGATCGTTTTCGACAAAATAAGCTATGCACAAATTCGAATATGCAAAGTGGGCATTGCGTACCTACAAGTAGTCGTCAGTCATTTCTTGAGGGTCAATGAATTGTCGTCTACTCGTTTGCAAACAACGCGCCAATTTCCATGCATCAAGTTTTCTTACCTTTTATTTTATCTCAAGTTATCGATCATTGACAATAATATCAAAATATATAATGCATCCATGTTTGATATAAAAGCATTTCAAATCAAATACTTTCTTCAGATTTGGACCGCAAAACGAATTCGAGGAATTTTAGCAGCCATCATTGTCTACGGTTATTGCACCGCATTCTTCCCAGCTTCAGCAATCGCCAATCGAGTTTCTGATGTCAGAAATTTAATATTTCATCCAAAAATGGAGGTATTTTGATTTCAGATGAGCCAATGGTCTCTTGTGATAAGTCTAATAGCGTACGAGGGTGTCGTGATAACGATGATTATCTCCATTGTACAAAATGCCTACGAAACCAAAGAATTTTCATTCAAAGAAAAGGTATGCCAAAGCTCTGGATAATATCATAAATCATTGAAGACTCTAAAAATCGTATACGAAATAATTTTTTGGTGAATTGAAATTAAAAGTATTCGGATGTGGAGGTGGTTTGTAGCAAAATTTAGAAGAAAATTCTCGTAAATTTTGTTGCAAAACGCCCACGTCCAAAATATTCAGCAATTTCGATTAAGAATGAATGAGAATTATTTCCAGAGCCTTATTGTTGTGACTATTGTACAAGCCTTGGCTAGCAGTATTGTGTTATGCGGAGAACTTATATTTCTTGGGTACATCAATAAATTCTTCGTGGAACAAAGTTATCTAATGACGATTTACTATGCTATTGTGAGTTAAATAATTTCATTAAATTATAAGTGAGTGCAATTCAAGCTTTGTCATTGCTGAAATCTGCAATCTAAGCCCACTAGAATAGTTCACTTTTAATTCCAACTTTAAATAAAATTTAAAAAGTCCGAATTTTGATAGACCTATTGAAATCGAGGAATTTACGTATCTAAAAATTCAGATAGTCATCCTTATTCATTATTATTTTTTTCAATTTCAGTTTTCGTATTTGAGAATTTATCCGGTATGTCTGACACCGTTTTTATTCCTAGTCGTTCCTGCAGTTAGGGAAGAAATTCTGACCTGTGGAGGTCGATGGCGTCCGAAAGTCGAACCTTCGAGCATCCGAATTTTCGAACGGACCCAACAGACAAATACTACAGCCTCGGCGGGACTTGCCTCTGTTGATTCGATCCAAATGACGAAAATTATCTGATTTTATTCGCGAGTTTCTGTCGAAATTTCACGAATTGTTCTCTAATTATTCGATAATTTTAAAAGTTCTGTTGAAGAAAATCATTAAAAAAATGTTTAAATTTCAATAAATCGTCTAGAAATCACTAAAAACGAGATAAAAGAGCAAATTTATATGCCTAGGAGTTTGATCTTTATAAAATGTTTGTCTAATAATTAAAGCAGATCTCAGTAATATTTTATCGATATAATATATGCAAAATATCATTAATTTTGAAGAACTAAATGCTGCTAACACATCTGCCTTAATATATAGTTCTAAATGTCATAGAACTCTTAATAAAATATTCATAAGTTATCACAAAATGATGAATTATTCGCTTTAGATTTATGATAGCTTAAAAATCATTATACGATGCAAGAATAAATGTTTGTTTGTTAAGAACTGCTAAGATATCGTAAAACCTATGATAGTGGTCCATGGGCTTGTGTTTTTTAATCTCAAAACTTTGAAAATTCTCGACTTTTCGAACCCTCATAGCTCATCACTTACTCATCGTAATAACCTCAAATCAAAATATCGTGAATTGAAAATGATCTATCTGACATGTTTGATGAACAACTGGATGTAGAATCTTCTTTTACTTCACTACTTCTAATCATGCTTCATAAGATGTCTGAAGCATTGGTATATGAGAGTGCATTAGCAAAACATTTCTTTTATAGTTAGGATATGACGATTCAATGGGCATGCTTAAAGGTTGTCTTTCTAAATTAGATGATTTATTTTTAACTCGACATAATCATATTCTAGAGATAAATAATTTTTTATTATTGTTGCTTCGTCCTTCATTGCTCTGGTTTGAAATGCCAGTTCGACGTTTTCTTTGTATTCGAACCATTTGAATCACGCCACGCCTAAGTGGTGTTAAGACAATCAGATACATAATGCATGTAGCCAAGCCGTTCATGCCCAGGTGAACAACCATAGGGAAAAATGAGATCCTAAAGTGTATCTAGCTTGTATTAACTATTCAGATAGAGCTAGAGGATGCAGGGGAGCCACGCAAATTTTTCAAGTTTTCGTCTATTTTTACAAAAGGGGAAAATACAGTGAAAGGATCGGCAGAACGCTCACTTTTCTTCACCCTTTTTTGAAAAAGGTGAATATTTTAAAGGTGGACGTGGTCTCATGAATCCGTCAACTCAATCGGAAAAGAGAATGCATAGTCTTGGGAAAAATTTGCAGATAAAAATTAATTCTAATTATTGAAGATATTAAAGATAAATGAAACCTATCTGAGAGTGAAAGGACTTGCCCTACACCTCTATTCTACAGCTAACGAGAATTATTTGTCCAAAATATTCTATGTACAAGACACTGATAAATATCAAGAATTATATCGTAAATTCAATGTGAATCATTGGCAAAATAATATTTGTTTTCAAATTATCAACTATATCGTAAATTTTACCTATCGAAAATTTTTACGTATTCTGAATCAACAGTTGGCATTATTAAGAATACGATGAATGTAGGTACTCCCATGTAGATTTCATACAAAATTATATAGCTTATGATGCCACGAATTATAGTCCTGTGTTGTGCCATAGTTTGAGCCGATAATTTTATCTTACTTCTATTAATTAAAGCTTGAGTTCTGAAACATATTCTCCATTATTTTGATTAGTTAAAAGAATTTTAATACCAATATTGTACCAAGTATTTAGAGAAATTATTCAGAGAGAAAATTCTATTCTATATTTTCGAAATGTTTTACTTTATCCTTAAATCTATTGTTAATTCAAACACAGGGTTGTTGAATTCGATCCGCCAAAAACCCTGTTCAAACATTAATTTTTTAGGATTGTCCAAACAATAAATTCTTACATCTTTGAAGCAAATATGACGAAGAAAGTTAGAAGTATAGAAGCAACTAGAGCTTCAATAAAAATCCATTTCCCAATTGGTCTAGTTTCGAGATTGAATGGCAATACAACAGTTTTTTCAATGAACTCTCTTTCTTCTTGTGCAATATTTGAAATTTCATCATAAGTCGTATCCAAACTTTTCGATCCAATCCAGATATTAATCGCATAAGAAGCAATGACTTTAAAATTATTGAATTATTTTGGAGTAAGACAAATTTCTAGAGCTTAAGAGGATCTTACTTAAAGCTGCTGCTGCAATTATTATTAACCAAGTTAGTTTAGGATTTTTCATATCGTAATATAGTCGATAAAGTGTGAATAGATGAATGATGATTTGTATTAAACAGCATATAAGAACAGTATAAATTAATGAAACAGCTAAACATAAAATCCAAAAGTCGATAAAAACTGAATATTTTCCTATAGGTCCTTCCAAAGTGAATGCCTAAATTCATATGATTATATAAAATCATTTATCTTACTGATAAACTATCGAAAAGACAGTAATTTTCAAGACTAATCAATAATTAAGAATGGGTATTAATAGTCAATGATAATAATATTCAATGTCGAAACTATAAGTTATCAATCAAATAATGGTATTGTAAATTAACTTATCGAATTGGAAACCCATAAGTAGGGGCTGAAAAGTGCAAGTGAATTTGCAAATAGGACACCAAACATAACTTGAATAATTATGCTTCTTCTAAAGTGTAAAATTTACTCTATGAAAATCATTGAACTTACCTGTAGTATGTTTTAAGTTTTCGACCATATTTTGTAATCACGAAATAGAAAAATGCCGCTATAAAGTTCGTCAATATTGCAACTGCATAATTGAGATACTGATTAGTTTGAATGTATCCATGATCTCGATGGTACTCGTAAACTTCCATAAAATTAGCTAAGGGATTGTGGCTTTTATCTATATTCATCTCTTTATAACACTAGCTTTGGTAGGTATAATAGACAAAAGAAATCGAATTATAAGATGAATAATCACAGGTCAATTCAGTTGAAGAATTTGCAGATTTGAATACAGTATTTTATTTCTTATATGAATAATAGATTAAATATTAAAATATTGATCGGAATACTCGAGAAAATGAATACCTAGAAAATTTTAAAATTTACATCAGCATGTGATGGTTAACGATAAAAACATCTGCTTTCATTTTCGATGATAATAAGATTTTGGCACTAAAATTGTAGACACTACATCACATGGCTCTCCTTTTTCTGTCTCTCAGCGAAGGAAATTAAATTCGCCATAACATTCATTATAAACCAGTAATTGGCCTATTGATATAGAAACGGTTACGGTTTTTTCCTCGTTAAGGAGAGACAAAGAGAAATCTGCGCCTCTTCATTTCGTGCGCTATTTCTTTCTTTTAACTCCTGTTGTTTATACCGTAAATGGAGAGTAACTTACACAGTGAATGCATGATATATCGACTAACAAATTTCTGTATTTTAGTCCATTTTATCTCACTTGCAATGCTCTTCTTTAGCTCAACCGCTATCTAGTGCTATAAAAGGACATTAGAAATATAGGTAGGGACCGCCAGCCATTCTGCCAAATTCACTCTGGCACCATGTTTCCTACATTTTTCAGGGTCTGAGGTGCCCCTCTAAACATCCCCACCGAAAAAACCGCGAAAAAATACGTCATTGATTAAAAAATGATAAAATTTAACGCGAAAAATCGGGAAAATCGCTCCTTTTCGTGGACAAGGGAAAGGGGCGTGGCCTATCTGCAAAAGACACTATGCCGCTCGCTCCCCCTTTCTTTCTCTGCCTTTGGGGATCTTTTTCTCTGCACTCTCCTCCATTTCAGCATTGGCTTCTTTTATATTTTCACTGATTATCAGGATCTCAGTTGCTCTACGCAGGATTTTTCTGATTTTTTCATCGAAGATAGACAATTGACCAACTAATCGAAATATGAAATAAAAAAATATGTACCTTTCAAGATATGCCTAGGGTGATCCAATTTAGTAAAAGCAAAAAAATGGTCATTTTGAAATTAATTTTAAAAATATTTTTTGATAAAATTTCGTTTTTTTCTTTCGAATAGCATAATTAGGGAGTATCAAATTTTATTTTAGTCAAGTTTTCAGACGATTTTAACGATCCTTTGTCAAGATACAGTACCGCAAAGGCGAGCATCTATTATTGCCTCGAAAAAAGTTGCTCTACGCAGGATTTTTCTAATTTTTACATATTTTGTAGACATCAACTAGGTGTACCGATTCATCAAAAAAAATTAAATGTGCCTTTTTTATAACTCGAAATATTAGCATTGTCGTAATTTGGTGTGCATTTGACGCGCATTTGCGGACTTATTTCGCATCTAATCAATAAATCGATATCACCACGTGAAAGAGCGGTATCGAATTGTATAGTAGGTACCGATCAACTATTAAAAACAAAAATAAAACAAAAAAAATCGGCGATAATCGAAGGGGCTATCAACTATGGACAATATTGAACCGAGGCAAAGGAGCGGGGCTTGGCGGTCCCTAGCCTTTAATCCAATATCAAAAATAAACATGAAAAATAGTTTGATTATGTAAAGTAGACTCTTCTAGAAGAATTTTCAACGAAATGCTACGTTCATAAACTGCAATTTTATGTGAAAATAAAAAATGAAAAATGTGTTTGGTTATTGCAAAGTTGTCATCTCGGAAGTAAGGCTCGAATGTGCGAGTTATTCGAAGATATAATGAAGTTCCCGAGATGCAATTCTGC
This sequence comes from Diploscapter coronatus, assembly GCA_964036155.1. Taxonomy (NCBI): domain Eukaryota; kingdom Metazoa; phylum Nematoda; class Chromadorea; order Rhabditida; family Rhabditidae; genus Diploscapter; species Diploscapter coronatus. Next base: position 39,258,866 of record OZ038422.1, on the reverse strand, counting down.
AATTACAAGCATGTCGCATTATATCGCAAGTGAAAGTTGTTCTAGGAAAAGCGTTAAAAGTTGAAATTTAAAAATGGATCATATAGTCCATTGTAAAAAACTTGACAGTCGCAGTGCCCTTCGCACAAGAGGGCGGTGCGAACAGCACGCTTCCCGCTCGCGTCGCGGCATGTATTGCGAATTCATTATTCAAACTGGATTTCCACTTTCATTTATTTTTTCAACGTTTTCATTCGTGATTTCTATAATTATTCGATAATCATCGATAATTAGCGGTAATTATCGATAATTACCTTTAGGTGATTCAATGAACAGCCACTTTTCACTTATTTTTCCTCGTATTTTGCAGTGATTTTTTTTGAAAATAATTTTTTAAATAGATTTTTGAATTTCTTCTTCAAAATTGTGATAATTACCGATAATTAGCAGATAATTAGAACATAATTACAGATAAAGGTTTTAGTTTTCTGTTTATTTCGTGTTTTCCGTGATTTTTTATCGTTTTTCTCGATAAAATGATTTCTTGAGTATAATTTCTCAGCAAAATTCTGTAATTATATCCTAATTATCGATAATTACCGAATAATTATAAAAATCACGGATGAAAACGTTGAAACAATAAATGAAAGTGGAAATCCAGTTTGAATAATGAATTCGCAATGCATGCCGCGACGCGAGCGGGAAGCGTGCTGTTCGCACCGCCCTCTTGTGCGAAGGGCACTGCGACTGTCAAGTTTTTTACAATGGACTATATTTCGAATTATCTGCTATATTAAATAAAAAGTAAAATGTTACGAACTACAAAAAATGAATGTTTATTAAAAATCATGTTGCCACCTGCTTTTTTATCCAAATTTATTGATCATAAACATTCACATTTTTCATTACAAATTCTTTGAGCAATTATTTAGACAATATGATTTTAGACTAACAATTATTCATTTCACCAAAATTTTAAACGGCCCCCCCCCAAGAACTACCCTTGTCTTTCTGATTTACTTTATTTCGTGAATCGTTAGACCAGCCTGGTTGGCCGGTAGTATTGTGTCTTGGCTGGTGAGTCTGATTAGGGAAAGTTGGTGGTAAACGACATGAATCTTGTTGATATCCTGGCAATGGCGGCGGCAATGGTGGTACAAGAATCCTATTTGGTTTCGTGTCAAAAACCTTCTCCGAAGAACTAAAGTTGACCTTCGCACCATTGAGCGTCGCATCGAATAACTTTTTGATGTCTGACCCGTTGAGTTCGAGCGATTCGAGTTGTGTCTGCATTTTCTTGATCTCGTTTGCATCAACTTGCTTCGCCTCCCCAGTTTCCATCATATTCCCCAGCACCCGCTTTGTTTCTTGATATTCCGCTAATTGTTCCTTCAATCTTTCCAACCTATTCAACAGATTCGGATTTTTTGTGTTGTCATGCTGTCGTTCGACTTCCTTGATGTTGAACTTCAGGTATTCTTCTATGGCGTCATTATAGGGAACAATTGCATGGGCCCTCAGAAATGCTCCAAATTTTGCACAAATTTCGTCAATTTTCTTCTGCTCCTCTTTATACTTTTCAACACGATCCTTGCGACTTTGAATAGCAATCTCCTGCGTTTCGCGAGCGGTCATATTATCTTCTAGAGCTTTCCTAGTGACTGGATCTTCAACCATTACGGTTACCTTTTCTTGGGAGTAGGTTATGTGCATGTGCAAATCCCATGGACACGAGCATTCTATGCATTTTAAATCCGAGTCCATAGCAACGCATTCTTGTAGTTCCGTATTTGGGACTGTTTCTGGTGTCACATTGGTCAGGTAACAGGGATCGTGACATATCTTCGTGTAGATCGTGTTCAAAACGTTCGTATTCGCGAGTGTCTGGGTTTCGACACAATTGACGCCTGTACATACTGTTCGTGGATATCCTAAGTCAATCACACTCAAACCGATCTGTGGAATCATAAGCATTCCCTGCAGATCGACGTTTCTCAAATCGAGCCTTTCAAGCTGCATCGTTTCGTCGTTCAGAACTTGAATGTTGTCTTGAGTGTTCTGACTTATATCAGCCAATGGCTTGGAAAGCATTAGGATGAGAGCTCTGGCTTCATTCAGAGAAACGGTTTCCTTGACCATATGAGGTGGCACATCCTTTTCGAAATGGTCCAGCATCCGGTTTGTTTCTTTTACAGATTGCGTCCAGCTATTCTCGTAGCTTCTCTTGTCCTCATCAGTAAAATTTTCGCCTGCATGTAGGCAGCATAAAAATCGAAAAGCCTCATTATCCATGCAGTAGATTGTGTCATTATTTGTGTGAATTTCGACACTTCGGTTTTGTTTAAGTTCATCGAGGAATCTATTTAGCGCGGGTAAAGTATCACCAGGGCGATAGAAAGTGGATCGTGCATTCGTAAAACAAAATACAATATTAGCAGCGGCAGAAACGTGCAAGTGAGTCAGCAATTCATTGATGCAGTACCTGAAGACGACGTTCAGTCTTGCGTTATTCGGTTTCAACAAAATGCAAATTCCATGAATTTCGGGGACGTTGGCGATGTATTGTAGGATGGCATTGAAATTTCGATCATCCATGGCCTGGCCTCTCGTGTCGCCTATTCCTGGCGTGTCGATGAGTCGAATCGTTCTATTTCCGGTGTAGAAGACGTAACTGACAGGATCTTGGGTACAAGACTCACCATCCACGAATGATTCGCCCTTAGATTGTCCAACTATGATAGGCTTTACTTTCTGTTGTGAGTCAGTGATGGTAAATTTTGACGGGACGAGGTAAATCTGCTTGCCAGTCTCAGCTTCGTTCAACGTTTTGTAAGCCAGATAGTTTGCGAATCCATTTATCCACGTACTCTTCCCCACACCGGTTTCTCCAAGTATCAAAATATTAAGTTCCTTGCACGGTTTGATTTGCTTGACGAGAGAAGTCAAGTACTTATCATCAAATCCAATGAAATCGAATCCATGTTTCGGATCGGAACACCGGAATTGAAATGAGTTGATAGGAGCAAAGCCGCAATCGCAGTGGAAGTTATGATTGAAATCGTATCGAATTTTCTCTCTGCAATCGCAGCAGTACCATTCACATTTGTTTTTCGAGCAGAAGTCGCCTTTCATTGATTGAGGGCAAATCATATCGGCATCGGCACGTTTCATAGGTTTCTCACTCGCTTTCTTACGATCTTCGACGCATTTGACTAAACATTTCTTCTGCTCCTCAAGTGCATCTCTATAACAGTCAGTAGATGTATAGGAACCTTCTCCATAATAGCAAATTCGATTTCCTTCTGGGACTTTTTCTTGCTCCGAAAGTTTAGGCTGAAATTCGAGATCGGCAAAAATGCAGGGCATTGATTTCTGATTGACTATTGCTTCGAAGTATCGTTTGTTATCTGACAGGTCTTCAGGATTGTTCCAGGAGCAAAAGAAAATAAAGCATTCGTTTATGTTGTTTTTTTTGCGTTCAGTATCAAGTGTTGAGTCTTTTCCGACATAGCGCACCCCTTCTTTCTCAAGAAACGCGATAAAGTTGATCTTCTCGCGTGCAGGTGTTAGATGATCTACAAATGTAGTGATAGATTTTTCCGAAACTGCACTTTGATTGTATCCATGAATGAGTTTGGAGAGGTCATGTAGATCCGCTCTACCATTGCGAACTTCTACAATCAGTTGACGAAGTCGGTCTCGAATGATCGATGAAGATTTTTGGCTTTCATCTACCAGCCAGCTTATTTGTTTCTCGATATCTTCGGTAATGCAATATTTAAATGTTTGTAAGTGGTTAGCAATTTTGCCTAGTTTTCTTTGAATCTGGGGGATTTCGTCGAATATTTTGACAATTTCTTCGATTGTTTCGCCACTTATTGGCGTAACTTTTTGACTGGCCAAATTTATAGACTTGAGATAATCCTTGAATGCAGACAACGGCAGGAGGGTGTAGGTGATAGGAACGCCTTTGCTACCATTGGTGTTCGTAATGCTCGATGGTAGATTGTTTATGAATGCAGGAATTTCATCGAAGCTACGTGGCTGATTGGGCAATGATGGATCGACGAAGAATTCATATCTGAAGCCAGGAGGATGATTTCCGCCTCTAACTCCGTAACCACTGCCGTTCATAATTAGTCCGTCGATCTTAGTCTGAACGTAAAACATTTTGTCATATATTACGTTAGTTTTTTTAGTAAAATATATAAATTTAACTTGTTGTATGCGATTCAACTGAATTTTATTGGGGAGATACTTTAACTTGTGTATTGCAACCTACTATTATGATACATATATTCTGCGCTATTTGATTTTTCCGAGTATTTCTTTTTTCTAATTGTTTTATATAATTTCAACGATGATTTATACCTTTAATGCACTTTTTGCATCGAACTTCGGATCTTCGCTGCTGCATTTTATATTCGTAATTGCGGTGATTCCCCATTGAATTCCGACGACGACATGCGTAGCTCCAGGTGCACTTCGAATTCCATTCGGTGTGATCACATTGAGGACATTGCTATTATTGAAATCGATTGTCTCATACTATAATTTATTTATGTTAGAATGAATTTGGTGGAATGTCTTATAGCACCTTGGTGGTCATTTTGTGCACAAGTGTGGCGCTAGCTTCATACGAATTTGCAGGCGTTGACCATATATAATTACCATATCCATTAACTTGAACAAATCCTCCAAGAATACTAGCCTAAATTTTTGTAATTAGCCTAATTTTAAAGATTGTCCGATATGCCTGTAGTTCTGGTTCGACATTGAGCTGCCTGAATTTGTCACCAATGGAATCTTGGAAGAATTGATCGTTGTTGGTGTTATAGACGTCGGTGAGTTGAATTCCGTTGGAAGGAAAATCGTTGCGGAAAAGTCCGACTCCACAGAATTGGTCAGTATGAGCATCATAGAGTTCACCAAGTTTAGCCATACGACCAAGAGCCTGTCGATAGATTTTGTCGTCTTGAGAGATTCTAAAAATGTCTATATTTTAAACAGGTTAACTAAACTCATTTTATAAAATATTGCACATTGACATTAGAATAAAAATTTTACTATTTTAGGGTAGATGCTATAATGAAAACACTTTTCAATAATTTGGATAATTGTGCATATTTTACTGGATTTTAATAAAACTAACGACGGATTGGGGCTAATCGGAGCAGCATTCTGTGTATTAGAACCGATCCCATTTGAAAGATTTGGAAGAACGGACGCGTTAGTCTTAAAAAATTACTTTTTCACATAAAATTGTTTTAATTTAGACTCGTAAATATTTAAATTGCATACCGTTATCGTTTGAATAGGCGTTGAGTTAGTTGGTTGAGCAGGAGCGACGTTTGAAGTGATTGACGGATCGGAAAAGTTGATGGAGAGTGAATACTTGCTACTAGTATTTATAGGCGTCTTTTCGAACGGCTTGTCAACGTTTATCCAATGGTTGAAGTCGGAATCATAGATCTTGACAAAGTTGATCACTCTGTTAGTTGACGTCGGGTCGAATTTGGCAAAGGCGGCATCAATAAGATCCTGGGCAGTGGCTCCAACAGACAGATTGAATTGAAGTCCCTGGTGAGTTGTGCCGTTGACGATAACGTCAGAAGTAATACCATTCGACCTTTTCTATAAAAAAAATGTCTGATTCCTGCGATAAATTGAAAGGTTATAATACATTTATGGAAAATTTCATAATGTTATTTACGACATTTATTCTATGACATTACCATTTATTTGAACAGAATGATATTTTATGTTGGATTACTAGATCCGAATCGATATTTTTTAGTGAAAATCCTACCTCATTTTTGAAGCGGAATTCGTATTTTTGCTTGTCCGAAACAACGAGAGTGTTCGAGGACAGAGGGATGTCATTGAACTCTTTCGCTCCAGCCTCGCATAACTTCATTGCCTGCACCGTCAGCCCTCTGCCAGTCCACTTGGCCTTCACCATTGCCTTAGACATGAGCTCCGTGACCTTCGTCCCATCAGGGACTTCGAGCTTGAACGTTTCATCTTCCGACGAACCTTCGATCAAGAGAATGACGAGAACTTGAATCATTTATTATCTGAAATAATAAATAGAGATATTGCATCGCTACTAGAGTATTCATAGCGTTTTTGATTAATTACAGAAAAAGTAATATAGGACAATAAGCAAGCAAGATAGATAAGATCATTTATATACTTTCAATAAATATGATACTCAAGAAAGAGAAACTCATAGATTTTTGGAAAAATCGACCAAGCCCAACTTCGGTTTCAGTTTCGTGTTTTATATATGACACGTTCTTCGTAAAAATAGAGTTTTTTTTTTTTTTTTATAAAGGGGGGTGGTACCCAAGAAGTCGACATTCAAATTTCGAGCTGATATTTTGCCCCTGTAGGTTTTCGACTATGCTGACGACGAATATGACGGTTAAAACCCGATCCGACCACTTGTTCCGCCTGTTCCGGAAGGTCTGGATCCGGTCATTCTGGAAAATTCTATTTTTGTTATTCTGTATGGGAAAAATTAAAATTTGGTATCAAAATGCTCGCAGAGATCAGCTGAGCACGATTCTGAAGTGATATCGTCGAAATGACACCGAATAAGGAAGTTATGATGCAAGTAGTAAAACATGTGGAAAATGTCATATTGATTTTTCGCTTTTTAAAATTGTTTATTTTTTAAGTGTCAGGTTCCGTGAGTTATTTATACTGAGAAGTAGCCCAGGTCTTCTAGTTTCTGAAACACTTAACTGTTTTCCTATAGACTACCCGCTAGCGAAGAAATTCTACTTCTTCGACGAGTTGTCATGACTCACTTTTGGCTAATTTTACTTTAAAAATTCACAACTTCCATAATTCTAAACCAAATTCGATATTTATCTTTTTATTGAACAGCATTTAATCCATAGATTATTAGGCAATAAAATAGGAATTTTTTTGAATATCGATTTCTGCAGAAATGCGCACTTTTCGCGTCTTGATTGTGTACTTTTCGGCCCGTACTGCCTTTATACGTAAATGACGTTGAAAAAATTCGTCCTTCCAATATATTGTGTAGATGGACATGATGAACAACTTTGTTCCAGGACCGACCTCGGATTCACATTCTTATGAGCTCCAGAATTTTTTGAAGTTCAATGACTAATTATTGCAAAATGCCTTTAGAGCAGTAAATTTCAAAAAATCATATCTCTCTGTGTATGCACATTCTAGAATAAGTTCTGGAAAAAAGTTGGTCAACTTGAAGAGCTCTACAAGATTTCATGGAAAACTCCGACGTTAACTTACATTACACTTGTAAATATAGTACGGGTATATAAGGTAACTTCGAATAATTTTTTCCTATCAAAAATATTATCTTAAAATTTTATTTTCACTTTTACATTATTTTCCTATTCAAGATCTATAAAATAAAAGAAGAATCATTCAATTTGGTCCGATACACAGGGAGTTATGAATTTTTTAAATTTACTGCCCTAAAAGCACTTTGCAATAATTGGTCGTCGAACTTCAAAAAATTCTGGAGCTCATAAGAATGTGAATCCGAGATCGGTCCTGAAATAAAGTTGTTCACTATGTAAATCTACACAACATACTGGGAGGACAAATTTTTCCCAACATCATTTACGCGTAAACATAGTACGAGTCAAATAGTACGTAATCAAGACGCGAAAAGTGCGCATTTCTGCAGAAATTGGTATTCAAAAAAATTCTTATTTTATTGCCTAATAATCTATGGATTAAATGCTGTTTAATAAAAAAAGAATTATCGAGTTTGCTTAGAATTTATGAGAATTATGGATTTTTGAAATCAAATTTAGACAAAAACGAATCATGACAACTCTTCGAAGAAGTGGCATTTCTTCGTTAGCGGGCAGTCTATAGGAAAACGGTCAAGTGTTTCAGAAACTAGAAGACCTGGGCTACTTCCCAGTATAAATAACTCACGGAACCTGGCACTTAAAAAATAAACAATTTTAAAAAGCGAAAAATCAATATGACATTTTCCACATGTTTTACTACTTGCATCATAGCTTCCTTATTCGGTGTCATTTCGACGATATCACTTCAGAATCGTGCTCAGCTGATCTCTGCGAGCATTTTGATACCAAATTTTAATTTTTCCCATACAGAATAACAAAAATAGAATTTTTCGAAACTACCAGATGCGGACCTTCCGGAACATGCGGAACAAGTGGTCGGATCGGGTTTTAACCGTCATATTCGTCGTCAGCATAGTCGAAAACCTACAGGGACAAAATATCAGCTCGAAATTTGAATGTCGACTTCTTGGGTACCACCCCCCTTTATAAAAAAAAAAAAAAACTATTTTTACGAAGAACGTGTCATATATTTACCGAATGTTGCTTGTTTAAAAAAACTTTCGAAAATCTCAATTTTTCGTGACAAAGGTATCCCAAGATGAAAAATCGAAAAAGCACTACCACGCCACCTCTGGCTATCACGAAAGGCGCCATTTAGATTTTGAGGAAAAGCTCCTAGTATGCCTTCCCAGCATAATAGGTCATGGGCCCTAATGGCGCCATTATGGCCCATGACCTATTATGCTGGGTTACACGATTTTAAACCTTACAAAATATACTAAAAGTCCGTTTCCCCCAAATATAGATGGTGCTTTTTCGACGTTGTCGAAAAATTCTATGTTCATAAGTGTGAATAAAACGAATAATGTAAAATGGAATAAAGCGAATGCGAAATGAATTTCCGGGGAAATGAAAAGGTCACGATTAATCAGTTAGTTTCGTCTCAATTTATAATAGAATTTTTTAAACTGATAAGTAATCCTCACTTATTCAATTTTTATGAAATTTTACCATATCAGTATTCAATAGTTCTATCATTTGTATTCATGAGTAATGTTATACGGTCATAAAGTAGTTTTATAGCAGTTTTTTTTCTAATTTTAAGACTCTAACTGATTAAGGTCTAGGTTATTCCCTATCAATACGTTTTCATCATATATTTGCTTCATTCAGTTACTGTGATTGGCGAATCTTTTGGGAATGTCATGAGCATAATTTATTCGAGGCACAGATAAGAACGCTTGAAAACTTTTCGAGCTGTTTCCAATAAAGGATTAAATTAAAGACAGGCCGTAACCAATTTATATTCAATCCTTATTATATGAGTAAGTTCCATTTGACAAGCTATCCAATTTAACACAAGAAAGACATACAAGTGATCGAAACTTTCCATAGTACTATCGTCGGCTATTTATAGTGTGAATGAATGAAAGAAAATTACTTATAAAGAAAAATTGGCTTACTCTAAACTTTTCAAAATAGTAAATAGGGACAGGCTAGGGTGATCACGTTTTTAGTATAATTTTTTATTATATTTTTATAATTTGATATAAAAATGCACATAAAAAAAGACCAGAAAACGAGAATAGCCAGACGCCTCATACCTTAATTAGTGAAGCGACAATTCGTTCGGACTAATTGGATCTATGATGATAAGAGATACTAGAGAAGGCATTCGTATTCGCATTCAAATTTAAAATGCTCAGATTTTCCATTTTAATAACTAAAAAAGTCTTGAAAAATTACCATAATTCACCCTCAAATGCCATCCTTGTTCAATCTGAAGAAGCATATAAAACATACATTATGATTCATTTCTTCCCCAAAACCCGTCATTTGGCATTTTGTGTTTTCTTCATTGATTATTATTTAGATTAGATCCGAAAAAAAAAAACAGAAATCGTTGATTTTATCTGGCATAAAAATAAATACGTTTATTTTAGAACCGATTCTCCATAATTCTCAAAACTGCCGGACCAGAGATTTAAAATTCGTTTTGAAGGGGTATTTGAGTGTTTTCTACCTAGATTCGACCTGAAAATCATAATTCTGGGCCTTTTTCCCGACATTTTCAACTTCGGAACCAGGCACTGGGGTTCGAGGGTCAAATTTCAAAAGTCATCCTGACACTTCAAAACCTATATCAGATTGTTCAGTTCGACGAGCTGAGTCGAATGGTGCAATATTTTTCGGCTCCGACCTTCCTATCACAAATTACGGCTAAAAGTAGTGCACAAATGTCAAAAATACGAGGCCCTTAATAGAAAAGTCAACTTTTCTCATTTGTTTCTGCATATTACCTCCTAGTTTTTCACACAATAATCTATGAGTCCTTCTCATTCTACTCGTGTAAAAAAATCGTGAATTGTGATACACCAATTGATCGAAAAAATGGTCTGAAGTCAAACCAGAAAATTTCGATTTTCGAAAATGCCTGTGAAAAAATTCAAAATATATATCAATCGATAGAGCTCATTAAACTGAGCAACTTTTGTGAAGATACCTCGGTGAAATTTTCATTCCGGAATGAGATATTTAAAAAAAAAAAAAAAAAAAAACTGAAAAATAGGGCATTTTTCAACAATTTATTTCTCATCATTGGTGTGTGTTAATTCGTTTAATTCTGCATTCAAAATTATTCTTGATCCTTAAATTATGATTCTAAATCAAATTTAGGGGGTAATAACTATCTTCCGGTACTGGTTCCGACAAGTATAAGTCCGGTTTTTTTTTCAAATTTAATCAAGACCGATCATGTTATAGGCCATTCAAAAGCCAGTGAAAGACTTAGTGTAATGCTGAAAACCTCTTGAAAAACGGATTAGTCTATCGCTTTTTATGGTCATTTGAAGATACCCCATTTTTGGTCTTTTTCAACAGGTGATTATATTCAATTACAGTGATGGTATAATGAAACCACTTGCTGAAATTGATAGAAATGGACTCGAATATTACTCACCAGTCAGTTTCGAGTCGATTGATATCCATCTTGGTATAGTACTACTCGGGTACCATATGGGTGGTATACCGTGGACCCATATGGTAGCATGGTAAAATGATAGCACAGTACTCTAGGAAGCAAAAATGAAGTATTGCCCTTCAACTACTATATTCCGAAAGGATTTTTCATTTTGGTTTTATTTTACAAAAGTAATGAATTTTTGAAGATTTTTGTCATTTTTATGAGCTAGACCCATTCAAAACTCCATACCATGCATACCATAATAGATAACCATGAGGTGTCTTTACAAAAGTTGCTTAGTTTGATGAGCTCTATCAATTTTTGTACATATTGTGGGGTCTGACCCTCAAAATTGAAATTTCGATTTTTGGGTCGCCAACTTTGGTGCAATGGTGAAGTGTAGGGTCATACCTAACTTATCGATTTTATAACTGATTTTGAGGTAATTTGATGCGTAGAAGCCGAATATAGCATAAAATTTTTGGAACTCCCCCTAAAAGCTTTCAGAAAAATCGATTTTGTGCAAAATATGCATGTTTTGAAACTGCCATTCTTGACACTTTTTAACTTCAGGACCTCCTCCCGCACCCAGTAAGTGTCTAACTCCCCAAGTCTACATATCAAAAGATGGAAAATTATCTAGACTACTTAATACTTTTTAAATTTTTCGAAAATCTTTCATAGCAAAAAAGTTTTCTTTATGCTGTTTGCAGTAGTTAACATTCAAGCGTACTCTGACTTTACGGACTTTAACCGTTTTTTTTTTCAAAAATGTCCGCCCTAATTTGTGCTTTTTAGGACTGATTTTAGGGTAATTTGATACGCAGAATCCGAATATAGTATTGGATTTTCGGAACTTCTCGTAAAATTTTTCAGGAAAATCGATTTTCTGCAAAAAAGGGGGGTCGGCATACTCCCATTTTTGGCATCAGGACCCATTCCTGACTCAGCAGGTGGTTGTTGCCTGGAAACCTATATACCAGAAGATGTGCAATTCCATGGCCATGTTCATTCTTTTTAAATTTTTCGAAAATCTTTTATAGCAAAAAAGTTTTATTTGTACCCCCCTGAGGGGTGTCAAATCGCCAAAACACCCAACTTTAACCCCCACCTAGCCTCGCCCACTTTTGGGGGTGGGACCTGGTCTCCCCATTTTTGTGATTAGGACCCATAGGTGTATCCACCATATAAGTTTGGTTCGGATCCGAGACACTTTTGCAGTTGTCCGGCCTTTGTTCGGGTTACTCAAAGAACGTGTCTTAAAAAAAAAAAAATCAAAAAATTTGAATTGTTCAAGAAATTGCGATCAACCTAACTTTAAGATGGTGAAATTTTGTAGAAAATGAAATATTTGAAAACTTGTAATTTTGATAATGTTTATTCAAAAAGTTTCAATATAATTATAACCTCAACTCACATATTTTGATAATTATAGATTGATGGATATCTTTCCTGTTGGACAATGCAAGTGAATCTAGTTTATATGTGCAGATCGTACTTTATTTTTTTCATAATCATCATACTCTATTAGTAAAATTGTAAAGTGTGTTTGTTTGTTTGTTTGTTTGTTTGTGCACTCTTATATCTGGAGATGTGATCATACAATTGAGATGGGGTTTGCACCAAACGATGCAGAATTTTCCGGCGGTGTGCAACGTATAGGTTTTGTTTGGGTTTGATCAGATAATTGAGCAATTATCCTTATTTTGCTTTTAGCATTTTTGCTCTCTCATCCCTGCATGCTATTTTCTGCGGGGAGAATGGGCTCTTATTCCGGTGTCTCTGAAAGGAGAGTGAGGTCATTCCGAATGAAAGGGTCGCGAGGCATGCTTGGGTGGCCGAGTGGATAGCGTGTGTGATTTCATGGTAAAGATGATGAGATTGGTAGATGGTAGATTTGAGAGTCCGGTTCTCTTTTACATTTTTATGGATGGAAAGGAACTTGGAGTTTTCCAAAATCTTTGAAGAATGTTAGAAAATGATATCAATGGGATAATTGAATGATGACAAAGATATTTGAAATGGTTGATTTTTTTAATTGGATAGAAAATGAATATGAAGATACAGTATTGGTTGACGCGAGATATGATGAATGAGATTTGGATTGATTGTTCAGAGAGATTTACATTGATTGGTAAGATAGGTTTCATTGATTTTTTTTAATTGTTCGGAGATATTTTGCATTGTGTTTTGAGCTTTGCATTGCTGCTTTTGAGTTTTGTATTGTTTTTGAGTTTAGTATTGCTTTTGAATTTGTATTGCTGTTGTGTTTTGCATTAAATTGCGCGATTATCATTGACATGTTTTCTTCAATTTCTTATCAAAACTCAAAACTATTAGTGTTTTTGTAAAGTGTGTTTGTGCACGCTTATATCTAGAGATGTGATCATCCAACTGAGATGGGGGTTGCACCAAAAGATGGGCAACTTTCTCGCCGTATGCAGACATTTCAGAGTTTGACATTGACAGTGTCAGTGTCGCAAAAATGGGGTCATCTGGGGAATGTCTGGTGGTGTGCAATGTATAGATTTGTTTAGATAATTGAGCAATCTACTTTTTAGTAAATTGGTGATGTCTGTTTGTCTGTATTTCCAACGCTATTGCTTGAAGTGAAATGAATAAAAGTGGTTGAATGTGATACGGTTGGATGGAGGATTTCTCTGGTGAGTGCAACATAAAAACCTGATCGATTTTGGTTCAGGAAATGGGTACTTTTAGCCAAAAATGTGGTTTCCCTATATAAAGTCAGAAAAGAGAAATAGCATGTGACATGGAGAGAGCAAGCGAAAAGGAAGAGGGAGAGAAGGTCCAGTGGATGATCGAATTTGAAAGGAATAAAGGTATGCTCCTATGGAGGAGTGGGAATGACTCCCGGCTCTCAATGGGGCGGCTTAGTGTGAATAGATGATGTGATTAATGTTCGGGTTCTGTTGCCCCTAAGTGATGTGGGTTTATTTTTGCAAAATTTATAAAATACCTCAAAAATTAATTTTTCCCCAAATATTCAAATATTTTGCAAGAGCTACACTTTTTGCGAACATTCCAATCTTTCATCAGAAATGTAGAAATTCACAAGGCAGTTTTTGCCTGAAATTTAAATTTATAAATACATTGTGGGGGAAATTTAGTATGAAATCAATCAAAATCGGAGTTGAAGTCATTTCAGAAAGAAAAGTTTGGAGCTGAACTCAATTTTAGAAAATCACTAAAATCTGTGCTGACAGACCTGTGATCACAGACTTAAGGTTCACAAAGAAGGCAAAAGCAAAGATACGAACAACGAGTGACGCTAGAATCGAATGGTGGAAGGCATGAGAGCAGTCTTCAGAGCAAGCCTGCAAAGACATCGTCAAGGCAATCCCTGAAATCAACCCAAGGGCCTCGGCTGCTGACAACTGGCAACAGTGCGCAGATGCAGTTTGGAAAGTGGCAAGTGAGAAGTTCGGGATGACGAAACCAGGCACAATTCGCATCAAGAAAGAGACTTGGTGGTGGACAAACGAAGTCGAAGCAGCTATCAAGAGCAAGAAAGAAGCCTTCAAACAGTGGAGACAGACTCGCACCCAACAAGACAAAGACGTCTACAACCTGCGAAAGAAAGAGGCTAAGATATAAATCGCGAAAGCCAAACAAGAACACTTCGAAGACCTCTACCGCAGACTGGAAACAAGACAGGGTGAAAGCGAGATCTACCGAATTGCAAAGGCCAGACATGCGAAGACAAGGGACATCGGCAATGTGAGAATAGTGAAGGCAGCAGATGGAAGGGTGTTGTACGAGGACAAAGATATCATGGACAGATGGAGGGAGCACTACAAAGAGATATCCACAACTAAATTCCCTACCCACAGACTCCTCGAGGAACACCCAACGGCAGACCTGGCTGCGGAACGACAGACGCCATCTTCGCACTGAGAATACTCGCAGAGAAGCATCGAGAGAAGAAGCTGCCGTTGCACATAGCCTTCGTAGACCTAGAGAAGGCATTCGATCGAGTACCACACGACCTGATATGGTACAGTTTCAGAGATGCTGGAGTCCCAGAGGAGTATGTCAAGTGGGTGAAGATGCTGTACACCGACAGCCGAAGTCAAGTCCGAAGCATGGCCGGCACTACAAAGCCGTTCGAAGTCACAGTCGGTGTGCATCAAGGCAGCGCAATATCTCCTCTGCTGTTCATCCTGTGCTTGGATCGAATCACCCGAGACATCCAAGGCGAACACCCATGGACACTGCTCTACGCAGATGACATCGTGCTCGCAAGATCAACCAGAGATGAACTCAAGAAAGACCTGAAGAAGTTGAAAGAAAGACTTGAACGGCACGGACTGAGAATGAACACCAGCAAGACCGAGTACCTCGAACTCGAACCAAGGACACCAGGCGACATCGAACTCGATGGCACGAAACTCCCGAGAGTCAATAACTTCAAGTACCTAGGCGACAGAATCTCAGCTGACGGAGAGTCACTGAGTGCCGTCAAGAGTCGAATAGACGCGGCATGGCTCAAGTGGAGACAGTGCAGTGGAGTGCTCTGTGACAAGACTCGAATCAAGTTGCAAGGACAGCATGGAATTTGGAGTTGGATGGTATCCGACCCCGTGGAAGACCGAAGACACGGTACATCGACACCGTGAAGAAAGACATGGAAGATGCGGGACTAAGGGAGCGGGACGCGAGAGATAGAAAGAGATGGAGGGATAGGACTCATGTAGTAGACCCCTCCACATAAAGAATGCTAGGAAAAAAACTAAAATCTGTGCTGAGACTACTTTAGAAAAATATTTTTTATTCTACTTTTTAGTATTTTTGTTAAATGTATCTATTTGTCTGTCCAAGCTTAGTTCTCGATACTAAGCATAGCAGACCCAAGTGTTATACATGGTTGGAAAGGTCTTTTCGTCCTGATGTGCAACGTAAAAAGCTGATCGATTTTGGTCCAAGAAATGGACACTTTTACCCAAAAGACTATTTCCTTACTTGCGAAGGTGTAAAAAGAAGAGAAATAGTGGCGCAAAGCGGAACAACACGATATGTGGAGAGAATTTAGGAAAGGAATAGAGGAAAAGGGACGTAATGATGTGGTCAAGTGGATAGAGTGGTGGTTCGTTTACAAATTGTGGCGGGTGTTCATAACCGATTGAGATCAGAGGTGGGCCGGGAGTCTCGGTGTTCGAGAAATTTGAATCCCGATCCCGGCCAAATTTTAGCGGAACTTCCGATTTTCAAAATAAGCAAAATAGTTACTTTTTAGTAATTTGACAATGGAATGAATTTTCGACTAAGGTGTGTCTCAAAACTATGAACGCACTTTGAGTTCAAGAGCCCCACACCCGCAATACCTGAATTATTCCGGCTCAAATTTTGTACCCAGATGTTCTAATATATTTCCCATATATCTGCAAGATTTCAACCCGATTCAATTTACTATGCTGTTTCTAAGATTTTGTTTTGAAAGTATCCCTTAACTATGGAAAATGTTAAGAGAACCTTCTTCAAAAATGTCTATTTCTGAGTATAGCTAACCTATCAGAAAACTGGTAGCATGGAATGATAAGATCATTATTAGGCTTCCAAAAGATCACAACGATTTATAATAAAAAATCTATAAGAGCCTGGAACAGCATTTTAAGTTTCTTTAAATGGCATATTTTCCCATAATTAGGGCTACGTCGGATGTTTGATGAAGTGTAGATCTCCAGTAACATGATGCAAGAGATGTACTTGGTCTCAAAAGAAGCGGAACGGAATATATTTCCAGGACTTATGTCATTTTTGCGTATATCATATGAAATTTTCGTCCTTTGAATTTTTCGAAGAAACTTTTCTTAACATTTTCCATAGTTAAGGGATACTTTCAGAACAAAATCTTAGAAACAGTATAGTAAATTTAATCGAACTGAAATCCTGCAGATATATGAAGAATACATTAGAGAATCTATGTACAAAATTTGAGCCGAGATAATTCAAGTATTGCGGGTGTGGGGCTCTTGAACTCAAAGTGCGCTCATAATTTGAGACAAGGAATTTTTAATTTTGTCGCCAACGAGTCTACTGATGAAACAGTTCAGGTGAAAAGTGGATAGATATTATTCTTCTGCGAGCTTGATAGTATAAAATTATTATTTGACTTTTGATAGCATTAGCATCAGTCGGAACATTGCAAAAAAGAGGGGTGCGCTCATAATTTTGAGACACACCCTATAAGGTTTATTATACCTTGAAAATGCTAGAAATTAAAAGACTCCCAATCCTGATTCCGAATTTTTTTCAAAGTCGGTCCTGGCCCATCCCTGAATTGAGATACGATAATGCAATCATAGCTCAAAAGTTTCCTTTTCGCAAAACTATCCACTGAAACTTTAATGATAAAATGCACTTTTTGATGAAAAATGACAAAAACTGATGGAAAAGGATAATCAAGCACAGGGAATCTGAAGTTTATTTTCACTTTTAGACAACACAATTGTAGCTATTTGCATATGAACAGAATACGCCTGTTATTTTTAGAATTTGATTGGCAAATGACTAAGACTAATAAAGTATGGTAAAGTAAGATAACCAAGTATGGAACATCCAAATCCATGTTCAATTTCAAAAATTCAAGGTATTTCAAGTTCAAATTAAACAAATTGAAGGTCAAAGTCAAGATCGAAAATCCCACACCAAATTCTAACCAAGTTTGGGCTCAAAATTTCATATAAAGCTCAAATGAAAACTCAAAATCACATCCCAATTCAAATAGTCAAAATTAAAATCAATTTCTTTATAATAATTCAAATAGCATTTTCAATTGAATTAAAATTGAAATTCGGCTAAGCCCTGGCGAAGCCAGGGCCTAGCCGAGGCGGCCGCGAAGCGGCCGTCGAAGGCTAGTATAATCGTATTTATGTACAAACATCCATTGTTACTTTTGAATTCATTCGAGAGTTGTCTGTATCGTATGCATTGAAATTCAGTTATTATTTCACATTTATTAAATAAAATTTCTATATGAAATCTGAGATTAGTATAATCAAGCTTTATTTTATGTTAATTTCCCGACTTCGCGCCATTCATTAGTTTGTGGATCGTATTCCTCGATTGAATTGCAAAAATTGTCACATTCAATGTTTTGAAATCTAAGTTAATAACTATTTGGCATAAAAATAATCACAATCTCAGCTCACCCTCCGATTGCATACAATTTCCCGTTAGCGACAATGAGCGAATGATGTTCTCTTGCATGATTCATATCAGCGATTTGAGAAATTCGACTGTCAACTGGAGCTGAGGGGTCGAAACACAGACAGGATTTTAATACGTCACCCCTAAATATATAATGATACATTATTTATTATACAAAATTAACGACCTCTCTCCTCCAGTTATGTAAATTTTTCCATTTAACGATGTAACTCCAAAATACCCTCCTATTTCGGGAATCTCTCCAACTTCAATCCATTCCCGTTCATCGTCTGATAATCGATATATCTTTCTACTATTTCCTCCATCAATAACTGAATATTCATGATTATAATAATGAATATGCTATAATGTGACCGTATAAAATTCCATCGCATGTTATTGTTTGAACCGAATTAGTTGGAATAGGAAAAGCAGGTCCTGTTTGCCATTCTCCATCTATTAAAACCTGAATAGATTATTTCATGGAGTTTTATTCGATTTTCTTACATCAACTCGATCTGTAACTTCTTTCGTTTCAGGATCCTTTCCATCCAAATAATACAATTTGTCTTTGAAATAAGCCACAGATGCAAATTCACGCCATTCAGGAGGAGCTGGGCCTGCAAAAAATGCAATAAAATTAAATCAATCTATTGGCTTTTGTAATGCTACCTCTATTGAATTGTCGAGTATTCAGATCGAAAATTTCAAACGATTTGTTATAAGAACTAATCATGAAGATCTAAAATTTACAAAATTGGCAATGCCAAATTAAAACAATCTACCTTATCTTTTGTAGTTGCTACTTCATATGATCGTAAATAATTAGTAAATCTCGCAATCTGCTTAGCAGAATTAGTATGCGAATCAAACAGACAAATTCTTCCTTCTCTAACAATATCGTTTTCATAAGGTACTAAATACTAGAATTAATTTTCGCTCATACAAGAAGTATTTTCCTACTATAGAATAAAGTTTTCCTTTCGAGCGCTTTCGGCAGATATTTCTTGACTATTTGCATCATCCGTTTGTTAGTCCAGGCCAATTGTCCCAGGTCTTTGAGTTCGGGATATTCGCAGATCAACAATATAGTTTCGACTGGCAAATTGGCTAGCATCTTTGTTAACAGACCTAAACCATAAAAAATGGTAATAGTAAAAGAATGTCGATTGAATGAGAAAGTTTGCAATTCATGATCTAGAAGCGAATGTAACCCTGTTTAAATAGCATATCAAGCTAAGATTCCGTGTTGGAAATATACAATTGAAGCTAAAATAAGTGAGGAAGAAAAAGAAAAATGGCCATTCATAGAAGACGAAAATTGAGAACTGAATGAAGAGGATAAAGAATTTGGCAAATGGATCTTGGGGTCACTTACTCAGTATTTTCTGTATCTTTTCATGTACTATTTCCTCTTCATTGATAATGCAGGTGATTTTGGAGGTGTTTCGTGACCACTTTCAAAAAGCCTTTGGGTTAAAGTTATCTTTACATTTATCATCGTAGTCTAGCAAGTCCGAATGACGTAGAATTGAACGGGATCTACACTGCTGTTCATAATTATAAGACCCCTACGACTTTTTTCCGAAAACACTTGAAATCCCTTATTTTCCATAGTTAAGACGTGGTTAAAACGATGCCGTATGTTTGAAGCACCGTTGTACTACAACAACGCGGTTTCAAGCAATGAATCAAGACAATAAATAAGTGTAGTTGGATGACCTTACAGCAGAGATTAAAAGTTTGGCTCAAATGCCGGCCTGGGCCGGCCTGGACTCAATCAACCCAGGCCTGGACCTGGACCTGGGCCTGGGCCTGGGTGTTCTCAAAGTTTGGGCCTGGGCCGGCCTGGACCTGGTCGACCTGGGCCTGGGTGTTCTCAAAATCTGGGCCTGGACCGGCCTGGGACCTGAAAACCAGGTCCAGGCCGGCCTGCAGGACCTGGCCAAACTTTTAATCCCTGTATATAGGAAAGGAAGAGACTAGGGATAAAGGTGAGAAATGAGAAAGAAAGTGAATTGAATAAAGCAGAGTTTAAAGTTCTTGACACTAGCACGCTAAACATGGTAGTGAGAAAAAAAGAGAAATAGCATAGAAAAGCGCGGTGGCAGACAACGAGGAGGAAAGCGAGTGTTTTTCTCACTTTTCTTCTCGTTGTCTGCCACTGCGCTTTCCCGTGCTATTTC
Source organism: Diploscapter coronatus (assembly GCA_964036155.1). Classification (NCBI taxonomy): domain Eukaryota; kingdom Metazoa; phylum Nematoda; class Chromadorea; order Rhabditida; family Rhabditidae; genus Diploscapter; species Diploscapter coronatus. Next base: position 39,238,749 of record OZ038422.1, on the reverse strand, counting down.
TCCTCTTTTCTCTTTCACATGTTTAACACTACCAGGTCCCAAAGTTTAATCCCTGCTTTCATGGAATAAGATGAAATCATTATAACTGTTAGAATACATTGGTCTTACTGAAAATACATTTTGTTATTATTCTTTATTTTCTGTTAAAAATTTCAATATAGACATATTTTTTAAAAATACAATAAATTAAAATAAAAAAAAAACGAAAGAAACTTGGGCCTGGTTGGGGCCTGGGCCGGCCTGGACCTGGTCAACCAGGTCCTGGGCCTGGACCTGGACCTGGATGGGCATCAAGACCTGGACCTGGACCTGGGCCTGGGCCTGGGTGTTCTCAAAGTCTGGGCCTGGACCGGCCTGGACCTGGTCGACCTGGGCCTGAGTGTTCTCAAAATCTGGGCCTGGACCGGCCTGGGACCTGAAAACCAGGTCCAGGTCCAGGCCGGCCTGCAGGACCTGGCCAAACTTTTAATCCCTGGCCTTACAGGACCTATAAGATTTTATAGGATATTTCTATCCATTTTTGTAGAATAAATTGTTTTCGAAAGTCTCTTATAGCAAAAGTTTTCTTTGTATCTTCTGTCAGGTGTCATTCTTCGCTATCTATTAGGCAACTAGCAAACTAGCAAATAAAGGTTTGAAAGCACCATTGCTAATTTTTCCCTTTCAAATACCACGTTTTTGCAAGGGAACGAAACTCGGGACTCTAAATATAAATACTATTTTCAATCCTAAAAGCTAGTCTAAATTTATGAATACTAATTTTAATGTAAGAGTTAAAAGAGCTTTATTTTAAAAGAAAAGTCTTGGCCCCAAGGTCCTGAAGTCCGGAAAAGTCAGACCTAAGGTTCCAGTGATAGATAGAAGACGTTATGGTTGAAATACAAGTACATATAAATCAAAATTGACTAAATAAAGAGAAAAATCGATTATGAACGAAAATGTTTGCTATTTTCTGATAAAGATCCCGGAATTTTGGCAAAAACGTTACTGACTACCTGGATCGCATACGTGCATGCATCTAGTCTCAAGTAGTCGGTCACTCACAATACTTATCTTGTTCTTTCTATTTTTAACAAGATTTGCTTATATTTTTTCCAGTAAATCATTAGTGAACTTTCTTTTGTTCTTTTTTCGCAATAATTTAGGAAGGAAGTACCCTTCAAATTCTGAATGTCTCAAAAACCTATCAAGATCGACGATGAATCTAATAAAATGGTTCTGTGCCAGAAATCAGGCCGTAATTTTTATGCTCACCCGTTTCCACGCAGTTTGAAGCTTGCCAAAATGTATTCAAGTAACAGACTTTATGATTCTTTCGACTAGAAAATTCTAATTGTTAGAGGCTCACTATATCTAATTCACTCTCCTTCTATAATCTCTCGCCTGTCCCCTACTATCTCTTCTTTTCCCGCCAGTGCCGCCTAGCGACACTGTTCATTCCCTCTGCATCTTTCCACTCTTTTTCTAGTCTTTTCTTGTTCTTGTTTCATCGATTTCATCCTTCGACCAATTTGAAAAGAAGCTTCATTTCAGCGATTCACTCGATCGAAATGGCTGATTTGTCTGGGGAGACTGCTGCAAGTCAGGTAAATCGGATTTATCATTTCCGAATTGAAATAGAATTGTTTGATGCACTTCTTTCAGGCTGAGACGAGCAAAAATCGGTCGGACAAGCAGAGCGGCGAGGAGTTGAGTGCCTGTCTCAAGGGGACGTACTGGAGCAGGCTGCCCGTCGAGATGCAGATCGAGATTGTCAAGCAGGTAATTTCAATCACATTCAAACTTTGAATTGAAAATCCTTATTTTGGAAGAAAGGCAATAAAAGGAAAATTAACAGCAAATTTTCCGTAATTAAACACGGAAAGATAAAAATTGTAGTGTAATTCAAATGTCTCAAGTTTTTTTTTTTTATCTTATTGATATTTTTAATTTTGATCTTGAAGAATCTGAAAAATTGCTTCAAACAATTTCCAGAAACCTCTTTATAACCCACAACGAACTGAAGGACTTTCAGGAGAGCCTGGACAATGACGACAAGCTGAACCTGCTGTGCGCGTATCCTGAACTGCTCTCGGTCATCAGCAAGTCCTATCCGCACGACAATCCCGATGCTGCAAATGGAGGGGAAGACACAGAGGGCAATCCGCCTAGGATCTGCATCGAATATGTAAGTTTTCTTGAAAGTTTGAACTTACTTTAGAACCATTATCTCGACTTGGAATGAAATTATTCTTTGACTTTCCTGGCTTCAATATTTTAAAGATCAATCAGTTTTCTAAAAAGTATTCATTTCTGTCCAGATCATCTTGATTGATCACGCATTATTGCATATGCTCCTTTATTAAATTGACTTGAAATTTTTTGGATAAATAGAAAATCTAGAGGCATTGACATGTGAAGAAGGAGGAAAACGAAATGAGCTAAAATTTTAATTCCGATTTCCCAAAATGGTCATTTCGACAACACATTCCTAATAATTAATTGAATAGAGATATCTTTCCATTTTATTTTCCCTTCATAATTCGATATATGACTATTTCGAAATTATGCAAATTTCATTTCAGTCGTCAAAGGCAGAGAGGTTCTACGATCATATGGCCGGATTTCTCGACGCGAGACAGCCCCCCAGGATTTTTGGTCTGAAGCACAATCAAGTCATGTTTGTGGTATGTCAACCGCTTTGATTTCGTTGTTTTGCTCAATTACTAAAAGCTGCAATTCTATCGTAACTCCCTCTTATATTTCCATCGGATGGCGTCAATTTTCTCGGCACCAATGCTCAGAGCGAGAGAAAAGGGAAGAAAGGGACATTCGTGTTGCGCAAAGTGCCGTTAACTTGCACACTTCGCATGCAAATAATTCTTTCACCGCGTGCTTACAATAGTGCAGTAAAGTTGTTAGGTTCATGATTAAATTAAAAAGAAAACAATCGATAATTATGCTTCGTTTAAGGGTCTGAACTCTGGGAGCAAGCACGCAGCCATTCTGCTAGACGCACTGGAATCGACTTCGACCACGACCCAAAACCTCGATTTCGACGCGAACGAAGTCGACTTCCAAATGGTGCTCGCCTTCATTAAGGTTAGCATTTATTTCGAAGCAAAACAATTTGTAATCCCAAAATTTTCAAAAGAAATATAAGAAAAATAATGTAAATTTCAAGCATTTCAATTGATAGCTTTTTCTCACTTGCGAACCATCTTTATTTATTCAGAAAATTAAATAGGTCCATACTCTCAACTTTAATTGATTTACTTGTAAGATTCTCTTTGTGCAAGCAAGTATAATTGTAGGTCGAAAAAATAAAGTTAAGTAAAGTATTAATCTAATTCTTCGTTGAAATTTTCCAATAAATTTAGTTGATACAAATGTGTTAAGGTGCTGAAGCCGAGCTATTTGAAACTCGATTTCAACAACAAAAAATGGAGTACTTTGAACGAACTCGTTGAGGCCTGCCCTGCCTTCTTCGAGGTTCACTTCTTTATTGTTTTTGGTCTTAATATGAATGAAAACTTGCTCAATCAATATTCATGCATCCAACTTTCTAAAGAAATTCTATTCTTACTATTCAAGTTCCATTTTTTCTGCTCTTAAATGGGAAGACACATTTCCAGAGAAATTTTTGAAATAGAAATTATTGCGCTCTTTTGGTTCAGAATGAATAGATATGCTTCAGTTGAACGAATTGACTATGCTTGGCCCCGTGTACGCAGACGACGATTCGCTGCTCAGTCACCTATCCAAATTTCCTCCTTCTGTCTGCTTCAACAACATGTTCTCTTCCGCTTTTTTCGAAGGCTTCCTCCACACTGAGGACGCCGTCAAATTCCTCAGGGTAATTTAATCGCCTTATTCTGAAAAAAAAACTAGATTTCTATTCAATTCTTTCGATTTTATTATAAATTTTACAAACTTGAAATATTCAATTATGAATTCCAAATGATCAAGACTCACATTCCGACTTTTTGTAAACTGGCTTATCACTGATCATAAGCCATCCGATTATTAAATACCTAGAAGAATTTTCAATCCCCATATCTGAATCGTACAAAAGTGAATTTAGTTTTCGTAATAAAACGAAAGTGTCTCCTAAAAGTTGATTAAAGGAAATATCGTAAACGATTTTTTAAGAAAATCAAATGAAAGGGAAAATGGTTTCGAACGAAATGAACATTTTGGACGTTTATATTCGATATCAACATTTTTCAACTCATTTTTATAACATAAATTCAGGCTCTGGTCTCGACGAAATTCGAAGAAGGAAGTCCTGCTGCGATCGCTCTTAAACGAATCGTCAATTGGACATTCGACATGAGCTACGAGACAGAGATCGAGGAAGGGGAAACGATGAGGGGCTGCAAACTGCTGTCTGAACTGATCGCAGACATCATTCCACCCGATTCGGAGGTAACTTCATAGATTTTCGCGTTTAACCCGATATTAATCTTTTTTTTCCTAATTTGCAGATCGTGAATTTGAATTCGGAGACGGGCGCGGTCGAGCGTCGCATCTTCGAGCTGCATCTGGCTATGGGCGACGAGCAGCATGTCATCTACGTCAAGGAAGAGGTCAATCATCTCGACAAAGAGAGAGCAATCCAGGTCGAGTGTTCTAAATGAATTAATCCATAAGTTATGGTCATTTCTTTGGAATTATAATACTAAAATTACTGATATATGGAGCTCATAATTTTTTGAACTAGAACTCGCAAATTTTCTCCGAGTTGAATTTAAAATTGACATTTTTCAAAATTAAACTCGAACTCATTGGAGAGTTCAAGTTCGAGTTTTGACATTCCTGTTTAAAACCCATTGCAATTCTTGAACCCTTGATTAAATTAACCCCGAGTTTTACTTTGAAACAACGGAATATGTTTTCAGCTGGCGAATCAGACTACGGACTTGGACGACATTCTGGACTCTCCAGACGGCTCCATCATCTCGGACATGGACGAACAGTTAGTCTTCATCCTTTTTATCCCTGTCTGTCAGTTCATTTCCTCATTTTAGAATGTCCAACTCCGACAGCGATCCAGATTCGGACATGGTCGACTCTGATGAGGAGGTAAGATCGTTTGCTATATTAAAAATATTTTCTTACTTCAAAAATTTCCATTCACTAACTAACGATTTGGCAATCATTGCCAGCACTTTGAAAGTCTTCATTTTGAAATGCATTGCCAAATCTATTATGAAAATCAGTAGAAATCACCCTTAGCAATGCACCTGAAAGAAGGCATATGATATTTTCAAGTATTGCAGAGTTGTGCGTCCATTACTTCTTTTCATTTTGTAAAATTACCAAAACATAATTGTCAAAAATGCTAATTCCGAATCATTCCATTAGCATACTTTTTCGCTTGATTCGTTTTAGAATTTTCAAATTGTATGCATAATGATCAAACATAACACAACAAATTGATATGAATTCAGGGTGATGAGTTTGTGGATGACGACCACTGAACTAGTCACTTCAACTGCACTCGATCATCTTCATTTCCTTTCCCTCTTCACCAATTCAAACTCGTTCATATTCCTCAGTAAAACAGCAAAAATATTTATTTGAATTTATTCATTCCGTTTTTTCAAAGGCTCATACAGATATTCTCTTGCAAAACTGGTCATTTTATTCCATTTAGTCACTATTTATTGTGTTTCGCTTTCTTTCTTTCAGGTTAATTTTCAACCAGTCCTTTGAAAAATGTCTTTCTTTTCTGTTAATTTTATTAACAGCTACAATCAGTCGTTATGACATTCTATGGGTTTTTGTCATTTGTTATCCAACTTCTTTTACCTCGTCTATTTGACTGATCTCATTTATTTACAGTTATTACAGTTCGATGTCCTTCTTTGCTTTACTTTATCGTTTCATAAATAGATGTTATTTGATATCCCTGTCTTTTTTGATATTTTTAATTAGAATATGAGAAAGATACATTTCTCTTCTTCAAATCCGAAGTTGCTAAAGGTCTTTTCCACATTACCTGAATTAGTGAAAATTTTCTCAACTTATTTTCTATCATGTAGCTTACTTTTTTTGAATAAAAGCTAATTATTGGTAACGATAACATTCAGAACTTTAACAGTTCCTTAAGATTATAACTGCATTTATTTCACAGCAGACAATTCGAACTAATTGAATTGCATTATATGAAATTTCTATGCGCAACTGCATCATCGCAATCAAAGATGGTTCGAAATAAGTCATGAAACATCAAAATCAAAATTTGCTTTAAGGGAGCCTATTCGAGGAGTGAATTTTCATACGAATTATAGAATGAATTGCCTCCATCAATCTGCAAACTATTGATATCTCGGAATAATTCAGCCATTGTATTGCTAATCAATGGGATTTCAATTCCTTTCTGAAATTATCACTTCCATTTTAATGATGAATTGTTTATTTTCGAAATGTAAGATGAACGACATTTTGGATCACCCTCATCAAATCCCCTAACGGTTTATGATGGATTGAAGCCCTGCGATAATTTTTAGACAGGAATCTTGCATAAAGAGATCCTGTAGCACCAATTTTGTGTTTTCGTTTTAAAATGATATCATTTTGAAAAAAAAATTATTACAGAAAATTTGATTGGAATTTCGACTTTCGACTTACGGTTTTGGAAAGAGGATTTGTAGAAGTTGGCATAAATTTATCACTCATTTCGAATGAATTTGGTTGGCTCCGAATTCAACCAATGCCTATCAATGGCTTCTTCGTGTGTTGTAAAGCGAGCTGATATTAGTTAGTAAGATAAATATTGGGAAGATCATACAAATACACCGTGGGAACAAGGTATTGATAATTTAAGGAAAATTTGACAACTATTTTATGACATGTAAATCAATCTAACGCAATTTCATCTTTATTAGAAAAATTCAACTTTTCAACTGATATTATGATTTGATTTGAAACATTGACAATAAAATATTTATTCCAGCAAATTCGATTTCAATTGTCACTTCTTCGAGGTGTTCTTACTATCTTCTCTTTTAGATAATATTGAACGTCGAAATATAATATGCCCAAATAGATCGAATGAGCTTTTTTGTCGAAAAGAATACTCTTGGGAAATCACATGAAATGATACGATAAAGATTATGATTATAATTGCTTGAAGACTTCAGAGGGAGGAATTATCGTCTATAAAATGAGATATCAGCGACGGATGGTTTACTTCTTTTTAAAAGCTCTTGCAAACAAATCGAGTTATTTTCTCGACTGAGATTCGGACCGGACCAGAATATTAATTGTCTGGATCCAGTTCGTACATCCTTAATCAAAATACCATTTTCTTTAACTATGAAAAGCAATGCTTTTAATTTATGCATCTTCATTGTAGAGCACTAGAAATTCATGAGCATGCCATATATTGAAACTAACAGAACTTAGAAAAATTTTAAATCGATGCCCAAAGGATTACGGTTATTGGTTTTTCATTGGACTGTTTTGCAATGTATTACCAAGGAAATTTACAGGCCATAAACGATATGATTCTTTGTGATTTTATCAAGAAAAATAAATAAGTGCAAAGATGAAAATGTTAGAGCATGCATGGCTATGAAAATTTCTTTTTAGCTGTTGAACTATTCATTTATTAGTTAAATATATTATTTATTATCCATTTCAAATAAAATGAGAATAAACATTTTGAGATTTTCATAGATCAGATTGTTGTTCGTCGTTCAGTTATCTTTTGCAGGATATCCAGGAAGTACCACGAGGAGGTAGACGAACATCACTTCCCGCCACACAATAACACACACACACACACACACACACACACACCCTGAAAAAAGATATCTCAAATTTATGAAAAAAATACTAATCATAATTATAGATATCTTAAAAATTAACTATACTTACCTCGATGTAAGCACTAGGATCGCCATGCTCCTTTCCCCAGTGCTTGTACATTGTCTTTATCGGTCTCTTTTCATCGCACAACATGCACGTAAAGCGGGGCTTATGGTATTCCTCCTCATATTCTTTGCAAAAGTGATCCAGCAAAAGCTGAATAAATTTTTCAATTTTGTAACTGTATTATCCTACCTCAGGGCTAGTGGAGACGCTATTTTTGCAGATAAGGCATCGAATTCTGCCTTCTTCAAGTGCATCATCGACGATTTCATCCGTTTCTTTTTCAGTACTTTCCTAAATTAAAATAGTGAAGACATTCATTAAATTTTATTTGGGCAATGATTATAACCTCTTTCATCTCTGGCGCTCCTCGCCTCTTCCCAGCCTCCACCTTAGCGATTCTCCTCTGTGCCTGTACACGCATTGCCTCAGGATGGGCTTCTCGCCATTGCGGTGGCATAGATTGTAGACTCCATTCCAGATCGCCAAAACAAGGCAATATCACTTCCTTCACATCCTTCACCGCCCAGTCCTTAAATTAAGAAAATTTGCTTGGTAATTTAATTAGAAATCTGCATACTCCAATTCTGTCTTCATAGTCAGTTTTCGCTTCCTTTCCATGCTGGTTAACACAGTGCTCCTGGGCATTCCTTGCTCGAATTCCGCTATATTCGCACTGGTTGCAGAAAAAGCGATCCACTCCTTTCATCTTCCGGAACTCGATTACAAAAGTATCCTTGAAGTCCTAAAATTTTATTGTTAATTTGAAAACATAAAACCTCGAAAATTTATACATCCTTGCGTTTCTTTCCTTGGAAGCTTGCGATGTTGTATTTGCTGGGGAAATTTTCCAAAGGTAGATCCCTTGCTTCTAAAATTTTGAATGAATTGCGAAAAAACACAAAGAAAATTACCTTCGCGCATTCTCAGAATTTCTTCAATCTCTTTTTCGTATTCCTCATAGATTCGATCATTAGCGCTTTTCCATTGGTCATCCATGTATGGAAGAATAGCAGAAGGATAGTTGAAGCATTGTCTTGACACAGCCAGGACATCATCAGGCGAAAACGCCTAAATATGTTTAAAATGTCATGTCTTTATTTGAATTGATTACCAAGATATTATCCTTCCAGAAGTCGGATTTGATTTTCCTGTGGTCATTCTGGCTATGAGCAACAACTTGCTTCGTAGTCTCTGCCGAATAAGAAGAGCATGTGCGACAGATGTATCTTTTCATCTTTTTCTGCTTGGCATAGGCTTCGAAGAACACGTCTAGCAATTCCTAAATTTAGATTCGTAAAACATTATGCCTATGTTTTTAAGGCGTACAGCTTCAGTTTCTGGACTTTTGAAGAATGCGGTCAGGTTGAAGCGATGAATGCTTGAATCTTTCGGCATCACTGTTTGTCTCCTGCCACCCTTGCTCTTCTTCGATCCAGCTGCTAAAATATGTCTTAAATTAGATTTCTACTATTTTTAATTCTTACATTTCTTGGAATCCAGGGTTGACGTGGATGAAGCATCGGAGTCGTTGGATTCATCTTTCATCGAACTAGCAGCAACTTGGGATGCTTTTGGAGTGGGGGGCTTTGAATGTATCAGCAGGTTTCTAAAATTGACTTGTTACATCTTTGATTCGCACTCGTTTTTAATCTATGACTGATTCTCAGGGAACTTCTCATCAAAAGAATTATCAATATTTTTAAAAATACCGAATCTAAAAACCAAAGTAAGTTTCATATGTTTGAATTTATAGAGTGCAATTGGAATGCGAAATTCGAGTGAATCGATTATTTGAAATACTCACCATATTTTGCTTGTCTTCTTTCCTTGATAGATAATTTGTAGACTTCTAGTCAAAATATGTTAATTCAGTTCGAATACGGCGATTTAGACGTCGAGGTTTGTCCAATTTAGATGGACATTATTTGAGATACGATATCTAAAATTTAAAAAATGAAAATGTTGAGAACTGATTGAAATTAGCTGTATTGCACGATTTGAATGTGAAAAAATCGAAAAAAAGGACGATATTCGAAAGAAAGGAATAAAGAAATGTCAAATGTTTTGATTCGTCGTCGAAATAACAAAGGAAAAAATGCAGAGTGAATACAAAAACAACGTGTGTTCTGGTGCAAGTGTCACAGTTTTGCGATAAGATTTGCAAGTGGCGAGAGGGATTGAGAAACGAGCAAGGAAAAAGAATAGTGAGTGAAGGAAAGGCATGGCTCGTGTGAAATCGAGTTGCAAAGAGTGCAATATCTATCTCCCCACAAGCGACAATGCCATGCCACTTGCGAGATATTTTAGTCTTTCAAAAAGCATATTTCTCTCCCTCTCTCTAACCTATAAATAAATATAAAACATAGAAACAACAAAATAGGCAGCGACATTTCATAAAGTGGGGCCATAGAGTTTTGTGCAGAATTCGATTCTATCCTTGCGCAAAGGTTGTACCGTGTCCTATGAAGCCCTGCTGAGGAGCGGTTATTGCTGGTTGAAAACTTTCACCAATTACCCTCGTTGAGTCCTGAAACACGGATTCCTCGAAATGTTTGCAAACCTCTAGGAGGTAGTAAATAAAAGATAATAAAATCATAAAATAGAAAACAAAATGAAAGCATCCAAATAGAACATGAACATAAAATGCAGAAAAGCAAAGAAATCAGAATTTCGTCCAGCTCTGCTAGACAGGGCCTAAGTCAGATCCCAGACCATTCGAGTCTATTCCCATTAAGCAAAAAATATTCCACTAAAATGGTGTTTCGGATCACTATTGTGTCAATTTTCTATGGATATAATCCGCTTTGCAGGTCTCTTTCTCTACTCTACTGCTTTATAATTTTCCGTTCTGGCAGAAAGTCTGTTTTTAATTTATAGAAATATTGTCTGGTCCTTCTTCAAATACCCCAATCAAAAAGAGAAACAATTTGTGTGAATCCGAACCCTTACTCTCAGAAGAATTGACCGGACGAATGGCAGTGTCAAATCCGCCCGGCTTCCGAGCGGCTGCCGGGCGGAAGTTTCTCGGCGTTCGCACGGCGTTCGTCCGGACAATTCTTTGTTAGTAATTAGCTCGATAGTTACTTTAGCAAATGTAGTAATTTTTCGTAATTCATTCAAAATTGGAATTCTGATTCGATTCGAAAATCGATCATTTCTCTTACAAAAAATTATCGAATTTTTCATATTTAAATCCGAGTATTTGCGTTCTCTAAATATTCTAAATATGATCAAGAGAATTTGAAAGAATAACTGACTGACTGTTGAATAGGTCACTTTCTAAGGAAAGACTAAAATTCGATTAGCTACATTTAATTCGTCTAGTATTTATGTGTTTGAAATAAAAGGATATCTAGAATCGTCGTTATATAGAGCTATGGAGATAAAAGATGAGAAATTATCAGTCAAGTAAGACAATTAGTAAAACTCGTGACTTCGTGACTTGGGAGATAGTGTGAGAAAAATACTCTAGTCTATTCCTATTCTCCAACTATCCTATATATCTCGTCTTTTTTCCAGATGACACATTTTACCTGCCAATTTCAACAATATTCATTGAATAAAATCTTCTTTCAAAACCAGGGTGAAATTACGAAATAGGAGATTAATAAGTAAATGGAAGTTGTGCGAATAAAGCATTAATGATATCAAAGATCGCAAAATAATGAAGGAATGGAGATACTGTAGAATCGCGCTATTTGAAAGAGATTAAGTGAATGTGGGGAAGTTGGATATTTGCAAATAAAACCAAAAACATTAACATCTTCTGTAAAAAAATCAAGTTTTGGGGAGAAGGGTCAATAAAACTGAAAATATGGTGTCGAGTACAAAAAATAGCGACAATTAAATTTTGGCTGATTAGAAGATAGAGATATTGAATCCAGTGCATTCCTCGATGTCATCCAGGGTACGGGTGTTAGGGCGGAAGAGTTTGATGTTCCAGGTCAGTTCCGGGGAGAAGATGCGGAACGTCCTCGAGATCTCGATTGCCGAGCTGTCCTCGGAATTTCTACTCACAAATCTGCAATCATATCACTATGTACAATACAACAAAATTCAATGACAACAACGAGGGACGCAACAAAATTTCGTGAAAAGATTCTCTTTCTCCACCTCACATACACTCTCTCTATTTCTTTCCTTCTTCGCTTCTCTGAACTGAATGCAGACAACAAAAGAAAAAGGGGGAAAACAGTGAGTGGCATTTGGTTAAAGACAGAAGAAGGTTAGAGACAGATTCGCGAGAGTAAAGTTTCGAAACGGAACTCCGTTTCGCACCTTACAAGAACATAATTACGGTTTTTGGGTGGAATGTGAGGCGATTTGTGCTACAAAACTTCCCGCCCCTGTTTAAGTTAGAATTCGTAATCTTCTTTGTTAAAAAATGTGGTTATCATTGAATAAAATCGAAATGAATGTGATACCCGTAAATGGCCTCGACGCACTTGTAGCGCACACCCGACTTGCGAATCTCATCCTCGACTTCTTCGAAGCTCCACGGCTCATAACGACAATTATGATCGTTATCGAGTCCTTTCAGAGTCCATTCGCGCTTGTGCACCGGCGCCCTCATGAAGTTCTGTAAAAAATGGTCCATTTTTGACTCTTTGTAAATTTCACATCATATCATAAAAAAAGTATGTAAGTTATATTCTTTACTAGCACGCCTCCACAAAATCCTGACATTTAAATTTTGCTTAAGATGCAACTTGACGTTTGCAAGCTATTCGTTTTTACTAAAAATATTATATTTTCTACTTGTAAGGTTTCGCAAAGAATGGAAAGTTCCGTAAGAAGACGACTTTTAAAATCTATCGTGCGTACGTGAACTCTTTAATTGGACAACGTTCGCTTGGTACCAATATTTCGCTTTGGAAGGACCAAGGCAAAAAGTGGATAGAAATCGAATGTTACCTTCAACTGATCAGTTTTCTAAATACAGTAGTAAGATAATGTCAATATATTTGCATGGAATAAAGACGAAAAAGTACAAAAACTACCTTGATAATCTCAATAAGATACCAGCTACCAGAATTAACGGTCAATTTCTCTGAAGTCGCGAAAGAAACGATGTCAAGTCCATAGCTCATGTCAGAAAGCACCCAGTTCTGAAAGGATATATCCATTGAACCTGACATTGACATTAACATTAACAATGGAAAAATGAGAATTATCGTGCTATTTTTTTCTTAATGGAATCAAATGAATATAGCCTACGGTATGACGGAACTGAGGCAATTTGAACAGGCGATCGACAATGGAGGTGTCATCGTAGTTGAGGAGCCATTCGAATGTGTTCACTGTGAAATTAAGCAATCATTTTGGAATGTCTCAAAATTTCATATTATTGTTTGATCCTTCATAGGAGACTGATAAGAGCGTAAAATCGAATGGATGAATTTTTTTTTGTTGGAGGGATAAAAATCGATACAAAACTTTGAATTCTCTAATGGAAATGCGCTCTCCTCTTTAACTGTTCTCGCATATTTTTCGAAGAATCACCCAATGAATTACCTACCTTTCTGCATGAATGGGGACATCTTGATTAGGTCAAAGTCGTCCTCGACATCGAACACCTCTCTGTTACTGCAGACCAAGCGCTTGTCTTTGAATGAGCCACGAGTCTGTTCGAGACCGTTGATCACCGTCCAGAACCAGGCAGAGTCGCAGAAGGTCTGAAATATAAATGTTTTTTTTTTTCAGAATTTTTCAAGATTTTCTCTGAATATTCTTTTTTTTAAATGCAGCTCATAGTAAAAGCCGAAAAAATCTGGCTTCGATCAATTTCACTCGAGTTTTCGAGAAAACAGAAATATAACTTCGTTCAGATCTGCCTGGAATTGCATTAGTTGATTCAAATTTCAAGAAAAAAAATTAAACGGAGCTATTTTGATATTTTCAGAATCGTCTAGTCTAAATTCTGTTTTTATAGCGTGAATAGTTTTTGACCTTTTGTCATACGTGTATTCGGAAATAAACACAGCTATGTAAGTCTTGTTCGTCACAAATTGTTCAAGGTAGAAGTGCAAAACTTACGAAATCGAAATGATGGGCGATGGCTCTGGAGAAGAGGAGATGGAGAGGGAGGCGAGGCACATCGGCATGTGTCGTTGCAAGGCGAGACGTCTTCACTGCATATTCCTTCCATTCAATTTGAGCATTCCTCCAATCAGCAGCACCTGCAATTCATATTCAAATTAGATCATTGAAAAAAATAGATTCGAAATTTCGGCCTGATTCTGAAGTCTTTTGAGTCAAGTCAAAATTTCAATTTCGATATTCAAAATTCGAGATTCCATTCATACAACAAATTGTCCAAATGTGCATTGGGGTCTTAAATTCAGTAAATTTATCGAAAAAAAACTGAATGAACTTTAAAACGATGTTTTTGCTTGTTAGATATGGCAAGGGTAAAATTACCTACAGTAATGAGCGTATTGAATGAAAGCGGCGTAGTTCTGTGCATCGTAGTCGGCCATCTGCCTCTTCTGATTGTCTTTGCGAATACAGAAAGGAATTGGACCACTGCTCTGTCCATAGTAGAAGTGAATGAACAGCTCAAATCGCGTCTCCCCCTGGAATTCAAGACAATTTTGATTTTGCTAGAAGTAAAGGACAATGAATGTCGATTCTGATAAAAATTGAGATCAATTCATGACCAAAATCTCATTCCGAAAATGAAAATTCAAATATTTGAGGCATAAGAATTTCGATTCTAAAGATTATTCAGTGTTTTGACCACTCCTTTCTTAGCCCGGTCACGTTTCTTCAAATTTTAAATTAGACCGCGTTCTGCTCGAAGCGATATGGCCATAAATGTGTTCCAATTCTTAGGTCTAAAATTATTGTGAAGCAAATGTTGAATTTAAAATCTCTCATCAATGTTACAGAATAGTGGAAGAACTGACTGAGATAATTAATGACCTAGTTGATATTGCAGTGTCAAAATTTTTAAGCTCTGAAAACAATGTTATTTCGTTCATTTCGTCAAAGGGAACCTTTTGAATTACAAGAATTCGTATCTATAAGCCTCTCACCCTCGACACCTTCAGCCATTTCGGAATTTCAGAGAATTCCAGCTTTTTGACGTCGATCTTCGGTTCGAGTGCCTGTGGCAGATCCTTTCTCACGATGCCCATCATCCGCCTGAAATTTCCCAAATAAAAAATGAATATCAAAATCAGGGACAGCCGAAGCTTCAATTCCGAAACAGAAATCCCGTGAGTTTTGACCAGTGCCAGAAGGGTTCAATTTCCCAAAGAAAGTTGAAGTCGGAATAAATCAGTTTTGAAATTTTTAGAATGAACTCAGACTCGAATTGATGAAAAACCATCCGAGTCGATACGCAGTGCCTCGGCACTGATTTTGGTCCCAAGAATTCCAATTCGGGATCGATTAAAAGTCGTTCAACTTTGCTCTGAGACTTTTGGGGTTATTGCGCGTATCGATTTCAAATTTTCAATTTAGACTGTCTCTGGCAAAACATACTTGTTGGTCCATGCGAGTGTCTCGGCCTCCTCGAACGTCAAATAGTCCACACTCATCGCAATCAGCTCGTCCGGGAAGCTGTTGAGCATTTTGAGCACGATTCGATGCTTAAAATCGATAAAATTAACCGAATATCACGCTTAACAACGAGAAAAAGAGGGAAAAAAGAAAATGCGCCAAAGGGAAGAGGTGTGAAGAAAGGGCGGAGATTAGACAACGAGACCAGGAGTGTGTGGACTGGAATTTTGAATTTTTTAAAGACAAAGACCTCAAAATTTTGCATACCCCTGTCGAGGAAAATCGAACTGAAACGCAAAATCTCGATCGAAAACTAAAAGCTAGTGGTTTTAGGAAAGCGCGCGCCAATAACATTGAAAAGAAATACGAGAAATAGCAATAAGGTTGAGAAGATTTTCAATTTTTTAGTAAAAGATAAGTCCTTGTCTTTGAAATTTCGGCCAAATTTGGCTCAAAGATAAAACTTCGCACGCCCCTGATTGGAAAGGCTACAATCATTAGTCACATCTAAATTTTGCATTTTTACTTATCCACGCTTCCATCTTTCCAATTTATTCCTTTTTCTCAAAGAGGCAGTGTCTGTTTCCACGGAATCGCGGTGATAGGATGATTGATTCCCATACCATGAATTTATAAAATTATCATAGAAAATTCCTCTACTCTATTACTCCATTCTCTATTTCGAGATCTTGAAGTTTTGATCTGACAATCCGACATTTTGACGACTCGGCTTATCGATGTCTCGAACGAAATAACGAATAACAAAGTAATAATATAATAATGAAATCCCCAATTCCTGACTGATTTTGTCGGAGTTTAGGTTTATTTTATTCATTTTTAATCGATAATTCTATTATTTTGATTTTACATTTTATGGCTCTCCATTGGAAAGCGTTCCAAAATTTCTTTAACAACCGTGGAGGTCGTTCTTTGAATTTTACCTCAAAGATCTCTATCGAGATAGTTTCTCGGGCTCACCCCCAATATACTTTCCCTCCCTGCGCTAAATCTCAGTAGGCGAGGCATCTTTCTCTCCCTCCACTTTCTCGTGCTCCCACTTTCATCGACTAGTTAGAAATTCACTTCCCAATTTCGCCAAAATCGTCACAGACTAGAATTTAACTCAGGGATGGGGATTCTATCGAGTTTGAGACTCTATCGCCCTCAAAAGTTTTTTGGGCAAGGTAATGCTTGCGTCGACCTTACTTGGTCGCAATGGAATTTTGGAACGCCTCTCAAAGTGAGAGGCCATGAAATGAATTTTTATGAAGAATTATGGAGAATGAATGAATAGATTTATAAAAACTTGAAAACAACACAACATTGATCAAATGAAAATAACGAAATTACTTATTTTTGAAGCCTTTGAACCATTGAATATTTGGAATCCTGTCAAAGCATGCTCGTGATCTCTTGATCTGGTGATATTTCTGACTAGTTGACTGAAATATTTTGAACATTTCTAGATTTTAGCTAATACTGCAATACTGAATGATCAGATGTAAAAAAGTAAATTAAAGCTATTCCATCATTTCAATTTTCCAAATTTGAACAGAAGAACTGATATGATAATCCATCTGTAATTTGAAATGGATAACTTTTCAGATTTTAGTGTTTTCTGTCTATTTCTTTATCTTTTTTCCCCTTTTCCAAGGGGATTCCAAAAATCATAAGGCTCATATTTGTCTTCCTGCACGGAAATCTTTAGTAAAAGGCGAAAGATTTTCTCGGATAATTGCAGAAGGACGAGAGTGAAGTGTCCATATTTGCATGGATATCTATTCCAGATCGCTTGGACATCGCAGCCTATATTTCTAATGTCCTTTTATAGCACTAGATAGCGGTTGAGCTAAAGAAGAGCATTGCAAGTGAGATAAAATGGACTAAAATACAGAAATCTGTTAGTAGATATATCATGCATTCTTTGGGAAAATGGAGAACGTCGATGTTAAAGACTTAGCACGCATAATATTTAAATCAAGAAAATGACCCAAATAGTGCATTTGGGTAAGAAGAATCCGAATATCAGGGTCTTATCCAGTGTTTTCCACATTTTTGTATCTAAAATTAGAAAAATCTAAAATAGGTAATTTCGTAAAAATTATTTTCACGAACCAAATGCCATCTTAATCGATAGAGCTCGATGAGCTGATCATGGATTTGCGAAAGTTTTCCGAAAATATTATCATTATTTCCTAATTAGGCCTTAAAACTGCTAAATCTAGTCGACTTTCAGTTTCAAACCAAAATATAAAGCGTAAATCGAGAAGGGAATACGTAGATTTAAAAATATTTTTTCCGATGAACTCTGACATCAGATTTGGAACTTTCGACCACAACTGCGGTTGCGGTGGCCAAATTTCAACAAAAGTCCCAAGTCTGATTGTTTTTTTTTCTTAAAACTTCGGAAAGCGTTTGATGAACGGCCCTGATATCAACGTGAAAACTGTAAAAAGCCCCAGAGTAATTTTGGCAAAAGAGTTATGCGGGATCAGAGGCTCGAACTCTGGAATACATTTCGTCTCAAGTAGTCAATCATTCACAACATTCGGAATAAAGAAAACTACTTAAAATGGGAGAATGTTTTGCCTTTCTTAAATCTGCCCATATTTGTTCTACTCAGTAATAAAATATCATAGAGAATAAAAATGGGGAAAGAAATAGGATGTATCTCCAATATTAGCGTATAAGGGAAGATTGTCGATGAATAACAAGTTTTATTATATTTATAACCAACTTTTCAAACTCATTACCCCATAATTTTGTCAAAATTTACATTTTTTAACATTTATTCAGAAATTTTATCAACAACTATCCCCCGATACCTTCGCAAGAGGCGAGGATAGGCAGAGGGTGAGGGTGAGGGTGAGGGTGAGGGTAAGGCAGGGTAGGCCAAAATTGATTCATTTCAGATTCAGAAACCTCAGAATTTTCATCAGCAATACTACTTCCATATACAATATAGTCAAATTCTGCGTCAACAACACTTCCTCGACTTCCAAGACTCCTATCATCATAAGAAACACTCAAATATTCTCGGAATTCACATTTATTCACATTAGTTCAAAAATTTCATCAACAACAATCCTTCGATATCTTCGAAAGAGGCGAGGGTGAGGGACATATTTGGTAAGGCCTGAGTATCCTTTATTATCACAAACTTCCATTATTATCATCAGAAATATCCCAAATAACAACATCATCACCTACAGAATATCATTCACGATCACTTGTACAACTTCAATCAACATTCGTCACTCGTTCACTTTAGTTTTAGAAACGAAAACCTCACATTTTCATCAGCAATATTCATCTTTGACAAAAATCCCTACTTTTTGTATCTGCACCATTCCCACCCATCTCGAATAACAAATACTCGAATTTTTCATCATTCATCAGCAATATACTCATTTTTACAGACAAAACCTCACATTTTTCATCAACAATACTCACTTTTTGAAAACAAACGTCTAATTTTTGTATCTATATCATCCGTTTCATACAATAAAAGCTCAGATTTTGCATCAGCACCACTTATTTCAGAAACAAAAGCTCAGATTTTGCATCAGCACCACTTATTTCAG
Source organism: Diploscapter coronatus (assembly GCA_964036155.1). Classification (NCBI taxonomy): domain Eukaryota; kingdom Metazoa; phylum Nematoda; class Chromadorea; order Rhabditida; family Rhabditidae; genus Diploscapter; species Diploscapter coronatus. The sequence goes on along the minus strand of OZ038422.1, from coordinate 39,219,796 downwards.
AAACAAACGCTCATTTTTCCATTTTAACAACTAAAAACTGCTCAAAAATTGACAGATCAGAGTTCAAATACCGCCTTTCTTTGAACATCCAAATGACATGATGCAACCCCAATCCCCGATATATCCATTCATCCACTAAGCATGCGAGTTAAGGTAGGGCTAGGGTAGGGTTAGGGTAGGGCTAGGGTAGGTGGGGGAAATCAAGTTACAACCACTTTGCATAATTATGGCTCATTATTAGTGATCAATCACTGTTTATTATAATGTCATGTCTCATCTTACATCGCGGCATAACTGTGACTGTTCTGAAGATCCAGGGATGGGGTAAAAGGTGTCCTGGGGGTAATCGGGTGCGGGGAGTCGATTGGTGAGGTTTATTTTAGTCGTACAAGTGCACATATAGCGATAATGACGAGAATTATCTTCGTAAACTAGTGGAGTGCTAGTTTGTGTATGTGCCCAGATTGGTGCCAAGTATTTTCAAAAAGCCCCAGAGTAATTTTGGCAAAAGAGTTATGCGGGATCAGAGGCTCGAACTCTGGGCCTTTAGACGCCATATTTCAATGATTATGAGACTAACGCGCTGCCGACTGCGCCAATCCCGCACATGGGGGCACTCCCCCTGTCTGGCCCTATGTGCCCTATGTTCAGGGCGAAAAGAGAACAAATGAGACGAGCAGAAATCGCGAAAATAGCGTTGTTTGCCATCGATTTATCGTTCAAACGCGGAGAAGGAGGCTGCGTTTTTCTTTAATTTTTTAAAATAAGTTTTTGGCTTTTAGAAATTTTTATTTTTAAAATATTAGAAGGGTTTTTGCCTAAGTTTGAATTTTCGAGTTTTTTTTAGAGAATCACGCAACCAAAACTGTTGAAATAAAGCTATTTAATTCATTTTCATGAGTTTTGAATAGCTTCTCTATAAATCTTTGATTTTACGCCCTAAAGAATAGAAATTATAAATCTTGCTTTCTTCGAGTATGATTTTTTCTGTATTTTTCTTTTTATTAATACGAGGTTTAATTACCAAAGTTTGAGAGGCAACCACCAATATACTACTGTAAATCATTGTCTGACAACTACTACATCTCCAACAAGGTTTGTTACATATTTCAGCATGCATCTTCAAGTTTTAGAATTCTTAAATGATAAACCATGTTTAGAGATCTATTTTTAGTCTGATAAAAATTGGGGAGCATCAATTTAGTAGTTTCATTCTCCTTTCTTCAATGATCAATTTCAAACTCATTAATTGCAGACTTTCTCATTCAATCAACTCTTTTACTGTTTTCATTTTGAAATAATACTATGGTGATTGTTCAGGCCTCTTAACAAAGATGCTAGCCAATTTACCAGTCGAAATTGTATTGCTGATCTGTGAATATCCCGAATCCAAAGACCTGGGACAATTGGCCTGGACTAATAAACGGATGATGCAAATAATCAAGAAATATCTGCCGATATCGCTCAAGATAGCGTTCGAGAGGAAAGTTTTATTCTATGGTAGGAAAATATTCTGTTGTATTCTCGAAAGTTAACTTTAGTATTTAGCGGAGTATAGAAACAACGATGTTAACGAAGGAAAAATTTGTTTATTTGGTTCGCATATCAATTCTGTTAAGCATATTGGAAACTTTACTAATTATTTAGCATCATATGAAGTAGCAGCTACGAAAGATAAGGTTAATTATTTTATTTGGCATTGCCAATTTTGTAAATTTTAGATCTTCGCGATTAGTTCTTATAACAAATCGTTTGAAATTTTCGATCTGAATACTCGACAAATCAATAGAAGTAACGCTACAAAAGCCAGTAGATTGGTTTAATTTTATCGTATTCTTTGCAGGACCAGACCCTCCTGAATGGCGTTGGAGTTCATCTATCGCTTATTTCAAAGACAAATTATATTATTTGGGTGGGTGGAAACCTAAAAAAAGGAAAGATACGAATCGAGTCGATGTAGGAAGATCGAATGAAAGTTCATAAAATAGTTTATTCAGGTTTTAATAGATGGAAAATGGAAAAAAGGACCTACATTTCCTCTTTCAATTAGTCAACTTAGAACAATAACATGCGATGGAATTTTATACGGTCACATTATAGCATATTCATTATTATAATTATGGATATTCAGTTATTGATATAATTAGTAGTGGAAAGATATATCGATTATCAGACGATGAACGGAAATGGATTGAAATTGGGCAGATTCCAGAAAGATTAATTCATTTCGGAGTTGCATCATTAAAAGGAAGAATTTACATAATTGGGGGATTTCGGTCGTTAATTTTGTATGATAAATAATGTATCGTTATATATTTAGTGGTGATTGGCCATTCAATTCCTGTCTGTGTTTCGATCCCTCAGCTCCAATTGACAGTAGATTTTTTCACATCGCTGATATGAATTATGCTCGATATCTTCATTCGCTCATTGTCGCTAACGGAAAATTGTATGCTATCGGAGGGTAAGCTGATTTTGTATATCTTTGTACGAAATATTGGTAACTTAGATTTCAAAGACGCAATATGACGAATTTTTGTAATTCAATCGAGGAATACGATTCACAAGCGAATAAATGGCGAGAAGTCGGAAAAATTAGCATAAAATAAAGCTTGATTATAATAATCTCAGATTTCATATGGAAATGTTATTCAATAAAATGTGAAATAATAACTGAATTTCAATGCATACGATACAGACAACTCTCGAAGACATCCAAAAGTGATGAGGGATAATTGTAACTGAAATAAATATTCTTTAGAACATTTTATTTCAAAAAAGACCTAGGGAGCACTTTCGTCGGACGAAAATGAACTACAGGAGGGTAGGTCGCAAGGGGTTTCTGACGATCGTCCTCCCTAGGACTGGGTCCACTATTCGTCGTAGAGTCTGGTAAAGGCAACTATACCGCTTCTTGCATAATGACATTGAAGAATATGAGGCGGCGACCTTTTCGCGCATGCATATATATCTACTCTTTAGTAAATTATATTATATGGGAGGCGGGCTTTTCTCAACAAAGATTTTGTCAAGAAGCACTATATTTTTGGGCTCATGGAGAAAAACATCGGGACGCCAGTTAGAAAAGTAGACTCCATATTGCGAGGATTACGAGACTGCGCCAAAGAAGCATGCCCCCTTTCGCCCCTCTTCAGGGCCGGGCGGAATTCTGAATTCCGAGAATTTTGGCGTTCCGAATTCCGCGAAAAGCAACATTCAAAATCCCTCCCGGCCCTGCCCCCTTCCTATTCTATCTCACCCTATAGCGTCTAACCCTCTGCTCTAGAGCGAAAAAGAGTAGAGACAGAGGCGAGCAGAAATCGCGAAAATAGCGTTGTTTGCCATCGATTTATCGCTCAAACGCGGAAAAGAAGGCTGCGTTTTTGTTTTTGGTTTTTTTTTTTAAAATAAGTTTTTGACTTTTAGAAATTTTTATTTTTAGAACATTAGATGAAAATTCAATATTTCACGTTCTGAAACTGATACCTCTTACAAAAATCGCTTGAAACTGACTAAAAATTTCGTTTGTTGTTTTTATTATCAATTATCAACTATCATTTTATTTGATTTTATGAACTAAAATTATTATGAATATCTTTATTGACTATGATTAAGGTTCGAATGAGCATAATAAAGACAGCCCTCGAAGACATTCAAAAAAGATGAGGGGTAATTGCAACTCAACTAAATACTCTTTAAAATAGTTTATTTCAAAACTTCTATAATCAAATCTAGTATTTATTTTATAGCAGTTTTCAGCCCACTAATGAATTTTAAAGTAAACTTTCAGAATATATAGCAGAAATAGTTAATCGATTTCTTGTGAACACTTATTGAACGTATTCGAAACATGATATTGTTCGTTAACAGCACCATGTTACGCGTATTTTTCTCATTTTCTCTTCTCAACCAATCTCTCTTTTCACTACCTGATTGGTGATGAGACATTTTCTTCGTCATTTTCATGGTATCGACCCATTTAGGTTTAGTCTAATACCTTTCAATATTTGTTAAAGTTATTTTATCGTTCTCCCACTATAATTTTCGTTCTTCTTAATTATAAATATCAATGCAAGAATGTTTTAATAAACATAAATTTTAACTTACAATCTCATTTGAAGAGAACAGTCTATATAATCAATATGAAGCTTGATCCTAATGAGATATGATTCTTTATTCACCTGAGCACGAATGCTTGAAATAATTTTTATTTAAATTTAAAAAAAAAATAATAATAATAATTGAGAAATGGTGTACATCGGCATCGATTTGGGGACCACTTATTCGTGTGTTTCTGTCATCGAGGATGGCAAACCTGTTGCAATCGTTTGTGAAGATGGTAAATGAGAAGTTTATTATTCGAAAATACACCACTTTCAAGATAATTCAATATTTTAACTGAATATCGGTTATAAGATTGTTGGATAAGAAATTTTCATTAATGATTCTTCATTTGAATTTCATCATATTCAGGAAAGCCTACGATACCTTCAGTAGTTGCATATTGCGAACCAGAAATTCTCGTTGGGAATCCTGCCCTAATGTGCAACACAGACGTGACGAATATTCTATACGGTTAGAAGGAATAAGATCATAAAAATAAAGAATTATTGAAGATTCAAAAAGACTAATTGGCTGGAAATTCTTGCATGATTTGCCGAACGCTGAAACTCGTCAGCTGTGGACTTTTAACGTTGACGCGAGAAATGTAGGAATAAATATAGAGATAATCTTTAAAGATTCATTTAGAACGTAGCCGGTTATGTCTTGAACAAAGGAGCTGCTGAGGAGAAGTTTCTTACACCCGAAGAAGTTTCGGCGGAAATTTTGAAGAAACTAAAAGCTACTGCTGAGGTTGGGCTTGTAGAAAATCTATTTTAAAAACAATTGATGCAGAAACATCTCTCGACGAAAGTGACCGGTGCAGTTGTCACAGTGCCTGCCTTGTTCAATTCTGACCAAATTGCTGCCACGAAGAGAGCCGTTGAATTGGCTGGACTCGAATTGAAATATTTACTGGAAGAGCCCATTTCGGCTGCAATCGCTTACAATCACAAGAAGAAATTCGGGAATTCGAAACTTTTGATCTTCGATTTCGGAGGAGGTTGATTTGTAGTATTTTAATGAGAAATTATAGAAACTTTTCAGGTACTCTTGACATAAGTATCGCTGAGATTAAAGACAAAAATCTCGAAGTAAAGGCTGTTGGCGGAGATACTCAATTAGGTGAAATAGATCAATAGAAGTTTTAAACATATCATTAACTTAGGCGGGCAGGATTTTGATGGAAAAATAATGAAATATTCCATTGATGAGTTCGCTAAATCGTCGTCGAACTATGATATTGTTAATAAGCCAAAACTGATAAAACGACTTCGCGCTGCTTGTAAAGAAGGAAAGGAAGCTCTTTCTTTCAATCTTTCGTCATACGATATCCATGTAAACTAATGATCGGAATTTTCACATCATAGTTTATTTCTAGATCGACATAAACGATGAATTAGATCTAAACGTTGCCATGACCTCGAATAAGTTAAACGAACTATGTAACGAGTTGTACAACAAGGCCATGCATCAGGTGGATAACGTGCTGAATACAGCACAATTAAAAGCACCACAAATCGATCATGTGGTATATTTACAATTACTTTCTGCATTCTTATTTACTTTTTAGATTTTGGTTGGAGGAATGACCAGAATTCCTTTTCTACAGCAAAAATTAACAGACAAATTCGGAAATGATAAGTTGAAATTTGATATAAATCCGGACGAAGCCGTAGCTTATGGAGCTGCGATTGTTGCAAATGCTTTGGAGGTTTGAAAATAGATAATTCATTACTAAAATGGAAATGATAATTTCAGAACGGAATCGCAATTCCATTGATTAACAATACAATGAATGAATTAGCCCGAAACATCAATAATTTGCAGATTGGTGGAGACAATTCATCCACTAATTCGCATAAAATTTTGTTTTATTGTAAGAAACGTTGAAAGTTAAGTAAGAGGTTTTGAAACGATTCGTAATAATTTAGCTTGTTATCCAAATAATAATGGTACATATGAAGGAAGGATATGCTTTTTCAATTCTCATAACTTGTCAGTTCAAGAGATTGCAATATTGGACTATTGTTATGCGCCATATGAATTAGCAGCTACACAGAATACGGTCAATTCTTATGTTCGTTATCTTAAATAATTTCCTTGACTTCAGATTTTTGGAATTAGAAACAGAGATAACATTAAGTCATTTGAGATATTTGACTTGTATACTCCACAAATTTTAAGAGGTTTATCAACAAATCCATGAATGACCGATTCAAAGAACTTTACAGGCCCAGATCCTCCTGAATGGCGTAGATATGCATCTGTAGCTTATTTCAAAGACAAATTGTACTATTTGGGTGGAGGGGATCGTAAAACAAGAAAAGATACGAATCGAGTTAATGTAAGAAGATCGAATGAAAGTCCATGAAATAGTTTATTCAGGTTTTAATAGATGGAGGATGGCGAAAAGGACCTGCTTTTCCTCTCCCAATTAGTGTGGTTCAAACAATAACGTGCGATGGAATTTTATACGGTCACATTATAGCATACTCATTATTGTAATTGTGGATATTCAGTTATTTGTGGTTATGCAAATAGAAAGATATATCGATTATCAGACAATGAACGAGAATGGATCGAAATTGGAGTGATTCCAGAAAGACGAGGCTGTTTCGGAGTTGCATCGCTAAACGGAAAAATTTACATAACTGGAGGATTTAAGTCGTTAATTTTGTATGATAAATAATTTATCATTATATATTTAGTCATCCTAATGTATTGAAATCCTGTCTGTGTTTCGATCCCTCAGCTCCAGCTGACAGTCGAATTTCTAAAATCGCTGATATGAACTATGTTAGATATAATCATTCGCTCATTGTCGCTAACGGGAAATTGTATGCAATCAGAGGGTAAGTTGAGATTTTGCATATTTTTATACGAAATATTTATTAACTTAGACTTCAAAATATTGAGAAAGGAAGTGTTGATTCTTACTGTCCGATAAACTTCTGTGACGCTATTGAAGAATACGATCCACAAACGAATAAATGGCGCGAAGTCGGAAAATTAACATAAAATAAAGCTTGATTAGAGTAATCTCAAATTTAATATAGAAATTTTCTTCAATAAAATGTGAAGTAATAATTTAATTTCAATGCCAATGATAGACAACTCTTGAATGCATCCAAAAGTGATGAGAGGTAATTGTAACTGAAATAAATATTCTTTAAAATATTTTATTTCGGAAATTCTGTAACTAAATCTAATATTTATTTGATAGTAATTTCAAAGTAAATTCCTCAAAATATACATCCGAAATAGTTAATCGATTTCTTGTAAACAATTATTGAACGTATTCGAAACATGATATTGTTCGTTAACAGCACCATGTTACGCGTATTTTTCTCATTTTCTCGATGTTTCACTGAAATAGCCTATATATTTTTTCTTCCCAGTTAACTTCTTTTTTCACTGCTTGATTGGTGATAAGCATTTTCCTTATCATTTTCATAGTATCAATCTATTTTTATTTCAGTTCAATAATTCAGTATTTGTTAAATTTATTTGATCGTTCTGTCACTATTAATCTCCGTTCTTCTTAGCTCTAAATATCAATGAAAAATGTTTAAATAAACGTAAATTTGAACGTACGACCTCATTTGAAGGAGACAATCTATGTAATTGACACTAGAACTTCAATTACTTCTACTAACATTTTAGCTTTAAATTTCTGTATATTTTGTATTTTCCTTTTTATTAATAAAAGGTTTAATATTATCCAAGTTTGAGGTACTATCATCAACTGCTTATTCTATCATCCTAGCCCTTAAACATCCTTTAATTGCCCTAATGGAAGTGGACTGATCCCCTACTGAACCGTTTAACTACAGCATCAGAAATAACCTGGAATCGCATCAGATTGTTGGAAAAAAATTAGCAGAAATCGAATGATTTCGAGGGAAAAATCGCGTCCCTCACATTCCGGCCTTCCTCGAGCACTTCTTCTAGTGAGTTCCTGCATGTGCTCGGTCTTAAAATTTCGGAAATTACTTCTATTCTGATATTTGAACGAGATAATTGGGTGTAATTAATTGTTTTAGTGTTTTAATTGCGTTTTCCTGATCGACAATAAATTTCCCTCCTTTTTCGCTTTCTTTTTCTTTTCGCCGCTCTTTCTCTCCCTTTCGCGCCTGTGCATTGCAGAAGTAGACAGGGCGAAGGGGGAAAGGGGACAAAACAGAGCAGCGTGGCTTAGGAATCGATTTTTAGTTTGGTAAAAATTGTGAAGCATCAATTTAGTAGTTTCATTCTCCTTTCTCATTCAATCAATACTCTACTATTTCCGTTTCGAAATAATACTATGCTGATTGTTTAGGTCTCTTAACAAAGATGCTAGCCAATTTACCAGTCGAAATGATATTGTTGATCTGCGAATATCCCGAATTCAAAGACCTGGGACAATTGGCCTGGACTAATAAACGGATAATGCAAATAATCAAAAAATATCGACCGATGGCGCTCGAGAGAAAAACTTTATTCTATCGTAGGAAAATATTTCTTGTACGAGCGAAAGTTAACTTTAGTATTTAGTGCCTTATAAAAAAGACGAAACTTGGGAAGGAAGAATTTGTCTGTTTGATTCGCATTCTAATTCTGTTAAGCAGATTGCAAAATTTACTAATCATTTAGAATTACATGAAGTAGCAGCTACAAAAGATAAGGTAGATTATTTTAATTTGGCATTGCCAATTTTGTAAATTTTAGATTTTTGCATTAAGATCTGAAAAATGGCTTGAAATTTTTAACTTTAATACTCGAAAAATCACTAGAGGTAACATTACAAAAGCCAATAGATGGGTTTAATTTTATTGCACTCTTTGCAGGACCAGATCCTCCTGAACAGCGTGAAATTGCATCTGTGGCTTATTTCAAAGGAAACTTTTATTATTTGGGCGGATACAATACTTTTAAGGACGACTGGACTAATCAAGTTGATGTAAAAAGATCGAATGAAAGTCAATGAAATAATTTATTCAGGTTTTAATAGATGGAAGATGGCAAACAGGACCTGCTTTTCCTCTTGAAATTAATCGTGCTCAAACAATAATATGCGATGAAACTTTATACGGTCATATTATAGCATATTCATTATTGTAATTATGGGCATTCAGTTATTGATGGATTTTTTGATAATATGATATATCGATTATCAGACGATGAACGGGAATGGATTGAAGTCGGAGAGATTCCAGAAACACGAGCTGCTTTCGGAGTTGCATCGTTAAATGGAAGAATTTACATAACTGGAGGACAATAGTCGTTAATTTTGTATGATAAATAATGTATCATTATATATTTAGTTATTGTGATCATATATTCAAATCCTGTCTATGTTTCGACCCCTCAGCTCCAGCCGACAGTCGAATTTCTCAAATCGCTGATATGGATTATACAAGATATTACCATTCGCTCATTGCCGCTAACGGGAAGTTGTATGCAATCGGAGGGTGAGCTAAGATTTTGCATATCTTTATACGAAATATTTGTTAACCTAGATACCAAAATATTGAGAAAGGAAGTGTTGATTCTTACTGTCCGATAAACTTCTGTGACGCTATTGAAGAATACGATCCACAAACGAATAAATGGCGCGAAGTCGGAAAATTAACATAAAATAAAGCTTGATTAGAGTAATCTCAAATTTAATATAGAAATTTTCTTCAATAAAATGTGAAGTAATAATTTAATTTCAATGCCAATGATAGACAACTCTTGAATGCATCCAAAAGTGATGAGAGGTAATTGTAACTGAAATAAATATTCTTTAAAATATTTTATTTCGGAAATTCTGTAACTAAATCTAATATTTATTTGATAGTAATTTCAAAGTAAATTCCTCAAAATATACATCCGAAATAGTTAATCGATTTCTTGTAAACAATTATTGAACGTATTCGAAACATGATATTGTTCGTTAACAGCACCATGTTACGCGTATTTTTCTCATTTTCTCGATGTTTCACTGAAATAGCCTATATATTTTTTCTTCCCAGTTAACTTCTTTTTTCACTGCTTGATTGGTGATAAGCATTTTCCTTATCATTTTCATAGTATCAATCTATTTTTATTTCAGTTCAATAATTCAGTATTTGTTAAATTTATTTGATCGTTCTGTCACTATTAATCTCCGTTCTTCTTAGCTCTAAATATCAATGAAAAATGTTTAAATAAACGTAAATTTGAACGTACGACCTCATTTGAAGGAGACAATCTATGTAATTGACACTAGAACTTCAATTACTTCTACTAACATTTTAGCTTTAAATTTCTGTATATTTTGTATTTTCCTTTTTATTAATAAAAGGTTTAATATTATCCAAGTTTGAGGTACTATCATCAACTGCTTATTCTATCATCCTAGCCCTTAAACATCCTTTAATTGCCCTAATGGAAGTGGACTGATCCCCTACTGAACCGTTTAACTACAGCATCAGAAATAACCTGGAATCGCATCAGATTGTTGGAAAAAAATTAGCAGAAATCGAATGATTTCGAGGGAAAAATCGCGTCCCTCACATTCCGGCCTTCCTCGAGCACTTCTTCTAGTGAGTTCCTGCATGTGCTCGGTCTTAAAATTTCGGAAATTACTTCTATTCTGATATTTGAACGAGATAATTGGGTGTAATTAATTGTTTTAGTGTTTTAATTGCGTTTTCCTGATCGACAATAAATTTCCCTCCTTTTTCGCTTTCTTTTTCTTTTCGCCGCTCTTTCTCTCCCTTTCGCGCCTGTGCATTGCAGAAGTAGACAGGGCGAAGGGGGAAAGGGGACAAAACAGAGCAGCGTGGCTTAGGAATCGATTTTTAGTTTGGTAAAAATTGTGAAGCACCGATTTAGTAGCTCCATTCTCTGTTCTTCAATGACCAATTTCAGACTTTCTCATTTAATCAACTCTTCTATACTATTTCCATTTTTCTTGTTTAGGTCTTAACAAAGATGTTAGCCAATTTACCGGTCGAAATTATATTGTTGATCTGCCAATATCCCGAATTCAAAGACCTGGGACAATTGGCCTGGACTAATAAACGGATGATGCAAATAGTCAAGAAATATCGACCGATGGCGCTCGAGAGAAAAACTTTATTCTATCGTAGGAAAATATTTCTTGTACGAGCGAAAGTTAACTTTAGTATTTAGTGCCTTATAAAAAAGACGAAACTTGGGAAGGAAGAATTTGTCTGTTTGATTCGCATTCTAATTCTGTTAAGCAGATTACGAAATTTACTAAATATTCTGGGCCATGGGAATTTTCAACCACAAAAGATAAGGTAGATTATTTTGTTTGCCATTGCCAATTTTGTAAATTTTAGATTTTTGCAATTAGTTTTGATAACAAATCGTTTGAAATATTCGATCTGAATACTCAACAGCTCAGCAGAGGTTACTTTACAAATAGCCAATAAATTGGTTTAATTTTATTTCATTCCTTGCAGAACCAGATCCTCCCGAATGGCGTGGATGTGCATCTGTGGCTTATTTCAAAGACAAATTGTATTATTTGGGTGGAAAGTATACTAATCATGTTGATGTAAGAAGATCGAATGAAAGTCCATGAAATAATTAATTCAGGTTTTAATAGATGGAAAATGGCAAACAGAACCTGCTCTCCCTCTTCCAATTAGTCATGCCCGAACAATAACATGCGATGGAATGTTATACGGTCACATTATAGCATATTCATTATTGTGATTATGAATATTCAGTTATTGATGGATGGAATAGTACCAAGATATGTCGATTATCAGACGTTGAACGGAAATGGATTGAAATTGGAGAGCTCCCAGAACAACGAGTTTCATTCGGAGTTGCATCGTTAAATGGGAAAATTTACATATCTGGAGGATGGAAGTCGTTAATTTTGTATGATAAATAATGTATCATTATATATTTAGTAATTTTGATGTATCAAAATCTTGTTTGTGTTTCGACCCCTCAGCTCCAGTTGACAGTCGAATTTCTCAAATCGCTGATATGAGTTATGGAAGAATGGATCATTCGCTTGTTGTTGCGAATAGAAAATTGTATGCAATCGGGGGGTGAGCTGAGATTTTGCATATATTTATACGAAATATTTGTAACTTAGATATCAAGAATATATGGACAATTTTTGTAATTCAATCGAGGAATACAATCCAGATGTAAATGAATGGACAGATGTCGCAAAATTTAATATCTGAAATCTCCAATTTCAATACACTTGTTTTCGTAATTCTCATATGATTTCAATAAAAAGCATCTTTATTCAATTTCGTACATCCTAATTCGATGCCCATGATACAGAAAACTCTTGAAGAAATCCAATAAAGACGCTGAAAATTGTAACTCAAAAGATATTCCTTAAAATACTTTATTTCAAAAATTCTGTAACTAAATCTAATATTTATTTGATAGTAATTTCAAAGTAAACTCCTCAAAATATACATCAGAAATAGTTAATCGATTTCTTGTGAACATTTGTTGAACGTATTCGAAGCATAATATTGTTCGTCAACAGTATCAATCTATTTTATTTCAGTTCAATAATTCAGTATGTGTGTAAATTTATTTTATCGTTCTGTCACTACTAATCTCCGTTCTTCTTAATTCTAAATATCAATGAAAAATGTTTAAATTAAACGTAGACTTTAATTTGCAACCTCATTTAAAGGAAACAATCAAAATAATTAATACTAGAACTTCCATTATCTCTACTAACATTTTAACTTTAAATTTCTCTAAATTTTTGGGCTCATAGAAAAAAAACACCGGGACACCAGTTAGAAAAACATATCGGTTTTTTTTTCTTTTCTTCTCTTGCTTCTTCATACTATCTCTTAGGAAAACCGGTGTCTTTTTCAAGGAACCAAATTTTTGCATTTTTTTAGTTTGGAAACTCTTTAATTTCATTTTTCTTCACAAAAACCTTATTTACGCTCCAGTTAATTTTTTTTATATAAAAAAAATGCTTCGTATCTCAATTTTACATGTCTGCCTGGGGACTCTCCACATAGGGCCAGATAAGGGGAACGCTCCCATGTGCGGGATTGGCGCAGTCGGCAGCGCGTTAGTCTCATAATCATTGAAATATGGCGTCTAAAGGCCCAGAGTTCGAGCCTCTGATCCCGCATAACTCTTTTGCCAAAATTACTCTGGGGCTTTTTGAAAATACTTGGCACCAATCTGGGCACATACACAAACTAGCACTCCACTAGTTTACGAAGATAATTCTCGTCATTATCGCTATATGTGCACTTGTACGACTAAAATAAACCTCACCAATCGACTCCCCGCACCCGATTACCCCCAGGACACCTTTTACCCCATCCCTGGATCTTCAGAACAGTCACAGTTATGCCGCGATGTAAGATGAGACATGACATTATAATAAACAGTGATTGATCACTAATAATGAGCCATAATTATGCAAAGTGGTTGTAACTTGATTTCCCCCACCTACCCTAGCCCTACCCTAACCCTACCCTAGCCCTACCTTAACTCGCATGCTTAGTGGATGAATGGATATATCGGGGATTGGGGTTGCATCATAGTACTTGGACGTTCAAAGGGTGATATTTGAGCTCTGATATTTGAATTTTGGGCAGTTTTTTAGTGGTTAAAATGGAAAAATGAGCGTTTGTTTCTGAGATGGGCGGTGTTGATGAAAAATCTGAGCTTTTATTGTATGAAACGGATGATATAGATACAAAAATTAGACGTTTGTTTTCAAAAAGTGAGTATTGTTGATGAAAAATGTGAGGTTTTGTCTGTAAAAATGAGTATATTGCTGATGAATGATGAAAAATTCGAGTATTTGTTATTCGAGATGGGTGGGAATGGTGCAGATACAAAAAGTAGGGATTTTTGTCAAAGATGAATATTGCTGATGAAAATGTGAGGTTTTCGTTTCTAAAACTAAAGTGAACGAGTGACGAATGTTGATTGAAGTTGTACAAGTGATCGTGAATGATATTCTGTAGGTGATGATGTTGTTATTTGGGATATTTCTGATGATAATAATGGAAGTTTGTGATAATAAAGGATACTCAGGCCTTACCAAATATGTCCCTCACCCTCGCCTCTTTCGAAGATATCGAAGGATTGTTGTTGATGAAATTTTTGAACTAATGTGAATAAATGTGAATTCCGAGAATATTTGAGTGTTTCTTATGATGATAGGAGTCTTGGAAGTCGAGGAAGTGTTGTTGACGCAGAATTTGACTATATTGTATATGGAAGTAGTATTGCTGATGAAAATTCTGAGGTTTCTGAATCTGAAATGAATCAATTTTGGCCTACCCTGCCTTACCCTCACCCTCACCCTCACCCTCACCCTCTGCCTATCCTCGCTTCTTGCGAAGGTATCGGGGGATAGTTGTTGATAAAATTTCTGAATAAATGTTAAAAAATGTAAATTTTGACAAAATTATGGGGTAATGAGTTTGAAAAGTTGGTTATAAATATAAGAAAACTTGTTATTCATCGACAATCTTCCCTTATACGCTAATATTGGAGATACATCCTATTCTTTCCCCATTTTTATTCTCTATGATATTTTATTACTGAGTAGAACAAATATGGGCAGATTTAAGAAAGGCAAAATATTCTCCCATTTTAAGTAGTTTTCTTTATTCCGAATGTTGTAAATGATTGACTACTTGAGACGAAACGTATTCCAGAGTTCGAGCCTCTGATCCCGCATAACTCTTTTGCCAAAATTACTCTGGGGCTTTTTGAAAATACTTGGCACCAATCTGGGCACATACACAAACTAGCACTCCACTAGTTTACGAAGATAATTCTCGTCATTATCGCTATATGTGCACTTGTACGACTAAAATAAACCTCACCAATCGACTCCCCGCACCCGATTACCCCCAGGACACCTTTTACCCCATCCCTGGATCTTCAGAACAGTCACAGTTATGCCGCGATGTAAGATGAGACATGACATTATAATAAACAGTGATTGATCACTAATAATGAGCCATAATTATGCAAAGTGGTTGTAACTTGATTTCCCCCACCTACCCTAGCCCTACCCTAACCCTACCCTAGCCCTACCTTAACTCGCATGCTTAGTGGATGAATGGATATATCGGGGATTGGGGTTGCATCATGTCATTTGGATGTTCAAAGAAAGGCGGTATTTGAACTCTGATCTGTCAATTTTTGAGCAGTTTTTAGTTGTTAAAATGGAAAAATGAGCGTTTGTTTCTGAAATAAGTGGTGCTGATGCAAAATCTGAGCTTTTGTTTCTGAAATAAGTGGTGCTGATGCAAAATCTGAGCTTTTATTGTATGAAACGGATGATATAGATACAAAAATTAGACGTTTGTTTTCAAAAAGTGAGTATTGTTGATGAAAAATGTGAGGTTTTGTCTGTAAAAATGAGTATATTGCTGATGAATGATGAAAAATTCGAGTATTTGTTATTCGAGATGGGTGGGAATGGTGCAGATACAAAAAGTAGGGATTTTTGTCAAAGATGAATATTGCTGATGAAAATGTGAGGTTTTCGTTTCTAAAACTAAAGTGAACGAGTGACGAATGTTGATTGAAGTTGTACAAGTGATCGTGAATGATATTCTGTAGGTGATGATGTTGTTATTTGGGATATTTCTGATGATAATAATGGAAGTTTGTGATAATAAAGGATACTCAGGCCTTACCAAATATGTCCCTCACCCTCGCCTCTTTCGAAGATATCGAAGGATTGTTGTTGATGAAATTTTTGAACTAATGTGAATAAATGTGAATTCCGAGAATATTTGAGTGTTTCTTATGATGATAGGAGTCTTGGAAGTCGAGGAAGTGTTGTTGACGCAGAATTTGACTATATTGTATATGGAAGTAGTATTGCTGATGAAAATTCTGAGGTTTCTGAATCTGAAATGAATCAATTTTGGCCTACCCTGCCTTACCCTCACCCTCACCCTCACCCTCACCCTCTGCCTATCCTCGCCTCTTGCGAAGGTATCGGGGGATAGTTGTTGATAAAATTTCTGAATAAATGTTAAAAAATGTAAATTTTGACAAAATTATGGGGTAATGAGTTTGAAAAGTTGGTTATAAATATAAGAAAACTTGTTATTCATCGACAATCTTCCCTTATACGCTAATATTGGAGATACATCCTATTCTTTCCCCATTTTTATTCTCTATGATATTTTATTACTGAGTAGAACAAATATGGGCAGATTTAAGAAAGGCAAAATATTCTCCCATTTTAAGTAGTTTTCTTTATTCCGAATGTTGTAAATGATTGACTACTTGAGACGAAACGTATTCCAGAGTTCGAGCCTCTGATCCCGCATAACTCTTTTGCCAAAATTACTCTGGGGCTTTTTGAAAATACTTGGCACCAATCTGGGCACATACACAAACTAGCACTCCACTAGTTTACGAAGATAATTCTCGTCATTATCGCTATATGTGCACTTGTACGACTAAAATAAACCTCACCAATCGACTCCCCGCACCCGATTACCCCCAGGACACCTTTTACCCCATCCCTGGATCTTCAGAACAGTCACAGTTATGCCGCGATGTAAGATGAGACATGACATTATAATAAACAGTGATTGATCACTAATAATGAGCCATAATTATGCAAAGTGGTTGTAACTTGATTTCCCCCACCTACCCTAGCCCTACCCTAACCCTACCCTAGCCCTACCTTAACTCGCATGCTTAGTGGATGAATGGATATATCGGGGATTGGGGTTGCATCATGTCATTTGGATGTTCAAAGAAAGGCGGTATTTGAACTCTGATCTGTCAATTTTTGAGCAGTTTTTAGTTGTTAAAATGGAAAAATGAGCGTTTGTTTCTGAAATAAGTGGTGCTGATGCAAAATCTGAGCTTTTGTTTCTGAAATAAGTGGTGCTGATGCAAAATCTGAGCTTTTATTGTATGAAACGGATGATATAGATACAAAAATTAGACGTTTGTTTTCAAAAAGTGAGTATTGTTGATGAAAAATGTGAGGTTTTGTCTGTAAAAATGAGTATATTGCTGATGAATGATGAAAAATTCGAGTATTTGTTATTCGAGATGGGTGGGAATGGTGCAGATACAAAAAGTAGGGATTTTTGTCAAAGATGAATATTGCTGATGAAAATGTGAGGTTTTCGTTTCTAAAACTAAAGTGAACGAGTGACGAATGTTGATTGAAGTTGTACAAGTGATCGTGAATGATATTCTGTAGGTGATGATGTTGTTATTTGGGATATTTCTGATGATAATAATGGAAGTTTGTGATAATAAAGGATACTCAGGCCTTACCAAATATGTCCCTCACCCTCGCCTCTTTCGAAGATATCGAAGGATTGTTGTTGATGAAATTTTTGAACTAATGTGAATAAATGTGAATTCCGAGAATATTTGAGTGTTTCTTATGATGATAGGAGTCTTGGAAGTCGAGGAAGTGTTGTTGACGCAGAATTTGACTATATTGTATATGGAAGTAGTATTGCTGATGAAAATTCTGAGGTTTCTGAATCTGAAATGAATCAATTTTGGCCTACCCTGCCTTACCCTCACCCTCACCCTCACCCTCACCCTCTGCCTATCCTCGCCTCTTGCGAAGGTATCGGGGGATAGTTGTTGATAAAATTTCTGAATAAATGTTAAAAAATGTAAATTTTGACAAAATTATGGGGTAATGAGTTTGAAAAGTTGGTTATAAATATAAGAAAACTTGTTATTCATCGACAATCTTCCCTTATACGCTAATATTGGAGATACATCCTATTCTTTCCCCATTTTTATTCTCTATGATATTTTATTACTGAGTAGAACAAATATGGGCAGATTTAAGAAAGGCAAAATATTCTCCCATTTTAAGTAGTTTTCTTTATTCCGAATGTTGTAAATGATTGACTACTTGAGACGAAACGTATTCCAGAGTTCGAGCCTCTGATCCCGCATAACTCTTTTGCCAAAATTACTCTGGGGCTTTTTGAAAATACTTGGCACCAATCTGGGCACATACACAAACTAGCACTCCACTAGTTTACGAAGATAATTCTCGTCATTATCGCTATATGTGCACTTGTACGACTAAAATAAACCTCACCAATCGACTCCCCGCACCCGATTACCCCCAGGACACCTTTTACCCCATCCCTGGATCTTCAGAACAGTCACAGTTATGCCGCGATGTAAGATGAGACATGACATTATAATAAACAGTGATTGATCACTAATAATGAGCCATAATTATGCAAAGTGGTTGTAACTTGATTTCCCCCACCTACCCTAGCCCTACCCTAACCCTACCCTAGCCCTACCTTAACTCGCATGCTTAGTGGATGAATGGATATATCGGGGATTGGGGTTGCATCATGTCATTTGGATGTTCAAAGAAAGGCGGTATTTGAACTCTGATCTGTCAATTTTTGAGCAGTTTTTAGTTGTTAAAATGGAAAAATGAGCGTTTGTTTCTGAAATAAGTGGTGCTGATGCAAAATCTGAGCTTTTGTTTCTGAAATAAGTGGTGCTGATGCAAAATCTGAGCTTTTATTGTATGAAACGGATGATATAGATACAAAAATTAGACGTTTGTTTTCAAAAAGTGAGTATTGTTGATGAAAAATGTGAGGTTTTGTCTGTAAAAATGAGTATATTGCTGATGAATGATGAAAAATTCGAGTATTTGTTATTCGAGATGGGTGGGAATGGTGCAGATACAAAAAGTAGGGATTTTTGTCAAAGATGAATATTGCTGATGAAAATGTGAGGTTTTCGTTTCTAAAACTAAAGTGAACGAGTGACGAATGTTGATTGAAGTTGTACAAGTGATCGTGAATGATATTCTGTAGGTGATGATGTTGTTATTTGGGATATTTCTGATGATAATAATGGAAGTTTGTGATAATAAAGGATACTCAGGCCTTACCAAATATGTCCCTCACCCTCGCCTCTTTCGAAGATATCGAAGGATTGTTGTTGATGAAATTTTTGAACTAATGTGAATAAATGTGAATTCCGAGAATATTTGAGTGTTTCTTATGATGATAGGAGTCTTGGAAGTCGAGGAAGTGTTGTTGACGCAGAATTTGACTATATTGTATATGGAAGTAGTATTGCTGATGAAAATTCTGAGGTTTCTGAATCTGAAATGAATCAATTTTGGCCTACCCTGCCTTACCCTCACCCTCACCCTCACCCTCACCCTCTGCCTATCCTCGCCTCTTGCGAAGGTATCGGGGGATAGTTGTTGATAAAATTTCTGAATAAATGTTAAAAAATGTAAATTTTGACAAAATTATGGGGTAATGAGTTTGAAAAGTTGGTTATAAATATAAGAAAACTTGTTATTCATCGACAATCTTCCCTTATACGCTAATATTGGAGATACATCCTATTCTTTCCCCATTTTTATTCTCTATGATATTTTATTACTGAGTAGAACAAATATGGGCAGATTTAAGAAAGGCAAAATATTCTCCCATTTTAAGTAGTTTTCTTTATTCCGAATGTTGTAAATGATTGACTACTTGAGACGAAACGTATTCCAGAGTTCGAGCCTCTGATCCCGCATAACTCTTTTGCCAAAATTACTCTGGGGCTTTTTGAAAATACTTGGCACCAATCTGGGCACATACACAAACTAGCACTCCACTAGTTTACGAAGATAATTCTCGTCATTATCGCTATATGTGCACTTGTACGACTAAAATAAACCTCACCAATCGACTCCCCGCACCCGATTACCCCCAGGACACCTTTTACCCCATCCCTGGATCTTCAGAACAGTCACAGTTATGCCGCGATGTAAGATGAGACATGACATTATAATAAACAGTGATTGATCACTAATAATGAGCCATAATTATGCAAAGTGGTTGTAACTTGATTTCCCCCACCTACCCTAGCCCTACCCTAACCCTACCCTAGCCCTACCTTAACTCGCATGCTTAGTGGATGAATGGATATATCGGGGATTGGGGTTGCATCATGTCATTTGGATGTTCAAAGAAAGGCGGTATTTGAACTCTGATCTGTCAATTTTTGAGCAGTTTTTAGTTGTTAAAATGGAAAAATGAGCGTTTGTTTCTGAAATAAGTGGTGCTGATGCAAAA
The DNA here is from genome assembly GCA_964036155.1 of Diploscapter coronatus. Lineage (NCBI taxonomy): Eukaryota > Metazoa > Nematoda > Chromadorea > Rhabditida > Rhabditidae > Diploscapter > Diploscapter coronatus. Next base: position 39,199,625 of record OZ038422.1, on the reverse strand, counting down.
TCTGAGCTTTTGTTTCTGAAATAAGTGGTGCTGATGCAAAATCTGAGCTTTTATTGTATGAAACGGATGATATAGATACAAAAATTAGACGTTTGTTTTCAAAAAGTGAGTATTGTTGATGAAAAATGTGAGGTTTTGTCTGTAAAAATGAGTATATTGCTGATGAATGATGAAAAATTCGAGTATTTGTTATTCGAGATGGGTGGGAATGGTGCAGATACAAAAAGTAGGGATTTTTGTCAAAGATGAATATTGCTGATGAAAATGTGAGGTTTTCGTTTCTAAAACTAAAGTGAACGAGTGACGAATGTTGATTGAAGTTGTACAAGTGATCGTGAATGATATTCTGTAGGTGATGATGTTGTTATTTGGGATATTTCTGATGATAATAATGGAAGTTTGTGATAATAAAGGATACTCAGGCCTTACCAAATATGTCCCTCACCCTCGCCTCTTTCGAAGATATCGAAGGATTGTTGTTGATGAAATTTTTGAACTAATGTGAATAAATGTGAATTCCGAGAATATTTGAGTGTTTCTTATGATGATAGGAGTCTTGGAAGTCGAGGAAGTGTTGTTGACGCAGAATTTGACTATATTGTATATGGAAGTAGTATTGCTGATGAAAATTCTGAGGTTTCTGAATCTGAAATGAATCAATTTTGGCCTACCCTGCCTTACCCTCACCCTCACCCTCACCCTCACCCTCTGCCTATCCTCGCCTCTTGCGAAGGTATCGGGGGATAGTTGTTGATAAAATTTCTGAATAAATGTTAAAAAATGTAAATTTTGACAAAATTATGGGGTAATGAGTTTGAAAAGTTGGTTATAAATATAAGAAAACTTGTTATTCATCGACAATCTTCCCTTATACGCTAATATTGGAGATACATCCTATTCTTTCCCCATTTTTATTCTCTATGATATTTTATTACTGAGTAGAACAAATATGGGCAGATTTAAGAAAGGCAAAATATTCTCCCATTTTAAGTAGTTTTCTTTATTCCGAATGTTGTAAATGATTGACTACTTGAGACGAAACGTATTCCAGAGTTCGAGCCTCTGATCCCGCATAACTCTTTTGCCAAAATTACTCTGGGGCTTTTTGAAAATACTTGGCACCAATCTGGGCACATACACAAACTAGCACTCCACTAGTTTACGAAGATAATTCTCGTCATTATCGCTATATGTGCACTTGTACGACTAAAATAAACCTCACCAATCGACTCCCCGCACCCGATTACCCCCAGGACACCTTTTACCCCATCCCTGGATCTTCAGAACAGTCACAGTTATGCCGCGATGTAAGATGAGACATGACATTATAATAAACAGTGATTGATCACTAATAATGAGCCATAATTATGCAAAGTGGTTGTAACTTGATTTCCCCCACCTACCCTAGCCCTACCCTAACCCTACCCTAGCCCTACCTTAACTCGCATGCTTAGTGGATGAATGGATATATCGGGGATTGGGGTTGCATCATAGTACTTGGACGTTCAAAGGGTGATATTTGAGCTCTGATATTTGAATTTTGGGCAGTTTTTTAGTGGTTAAAATGGAAAAATGAGCGTTTGTTTCTGAGATGGGCGGTGTTGATGAAAAATCTGAGCTTTTATTGTATGAAACGGATGATATAGATACAAAAATTAGACGTTTGTTTTCAAAAAGTGAGTATTGTTGATGAAAAATGTGAGGTTTTGTCTGTAAAAATGAGTATATTGCTGATGAATGATGAAAAATTCGAGTATTTGTTATTCGAGATGGGTGGGAATGGTGCAGATACAAAAAGTAGGGATTTTTGTCAAAGATGAATATTGCTGATGAAAATGTGAGGTTTTCGTTTCTAAAACTAAAGTGAACGAGTGACGAATGTTGATTGAAGTTGTACAAGTGATCGTGAATGATATTCTGTAGGTGATGATGTTGTTATTTGGGATATTTCTGATGATAATAATGGAAGTTTGTGATAATAAAGGATACTCAGGCCTTACCAAATATGTCCCTCACCCTCGCCTCTTTCGAAGATATCGAAGGATTGTTGTTGATGAAATTTTTGAACTAATGTGAATAAATGTGAATTCCGAGAATATTTGAGTGTTTCTTATGATGATAGGAGTCTTGGAAGTCGAGGAAGTGTTGTTGACGCAGAATTTGACTATATTGTATATGGAAGTAGTATTGCTGATGAAAATTCTGAGGTTTCTGAATCTGAAATGAATCAATTTTGGCCTACCCTGCCTTACCCTCACCCTCACCCTCACCCTCACCCTCTGCCTATCCTCGCCTCTTGCGAAGGTATCGGGGGATAGTTGTTGATAAAATTTCTGAATAAATGTTAAAAAATGTAAATTTTGACAAAATTATGGGGTAATGAGTTTGAAAAGTTGGTTATAAATATAAGAAAACTTGTTATTCATCGACAATCTTCCCTTATACGCTAATATTGGAGATACATCCTATTCTTTCCCCATTTTTATTCTCTATGATATTTTATTACTGAGTAGAACAAATATGGGCAGATTTAAGAAAGGCAAAATATTCTCCCATTTTAAGTAGTTTTCTTTATTCCGAATGTTGTAAATGATTGACTACTTGAGACGAAACGTATTCCAGAGTTCGAGCCTCTGATCCCGCATAACTCTTTTGCCAAAATTACTCTGGGGCTTTTTGAAAATACTTGGCACCAATCTGGGCACATACACAAACTAGCACTCCACTAGTTTACGAAGATAATTCTCGTCATTATCGCTATATGTGCACTTGTACGACTAAAATAAACCTCACCAATCGACTCCCCGCACCCGATTACCCCCAGGACACCTTTTACCCCATCCCTGGATCTTCAGAACAGTCACAGTTATGCCGCGATGTAAGATGAGACATGACATTATAATAAACAGTGATTGATCACTAATAATGAGCCATAATTATGCAAAGTGGTTGTAACTTGATTTCCCCCACCTACCCTAGCCCTACTCTCGTTTAATCCTAACTCGCGTACCTGGTGGATGAATGGATATATCGGGGATTGGGGTTGCATCATGTCATTTGGATGTTCAAAGAAAGGCGGTATTTGAACTCTGATCTGTCAATTTTTGAGCAGTTTTTAGTTGTTAAAATGGAAAAATGAGCGTTTGTTTCTGAAATAAGTGGTGCTGATGCAAAATCTGAGCTTTTGTTTCTGAAATAAGTGGTGCTGATGCAAAATCTGAGCTTTTATTGTATGAAACGGATGATATAGATACAAAAATTAGACGTTTGTTTTCAAAAAGTGAGTATTGTTGATGAAAAATGTGAGGTTTTGTCTGTAAAAATGAGTATATTGCTGATGAATGATGAAAAATTCGAGTATTTGTTATTCGAGATGGGTGGGAATGGTGCAGATACAAAAAGTAGGGATTTTTGTCAAAGATGAATATTGCTGATGAAAATGTGAGGTTTTCGTTTCTAAAACTAAAGTGAACGAGTGACGAATGTTGATTGAAGTTGTACAAGTGATCGTGAATGATATTCTGTAGGTGATGATGTTGTTATTTGGGATATTTCTGATGATAATAATGGAAGTTTGTGATAATAAAGGATACTCAGGCCTTACCAAATATGTCCCTCACCCTCGCCTCTTTCGAAGATATCGAAGGATTGTTGTTGATGAAATTTTTGAACTAATGTGAATAAATGTGAATTCCGAGAATATTTGAGTGTTTCTTATGATGATAGGAGTCTTGGAAGTCGAGGAAGTGTTGTTGACGCAGAATTTGACTATATTGTATATGGAAGTAGTATTGCTGATGAAAATTCTGAGGTTTCTGAATCTGAAATGAATCAATTTTGGCCTACCCTGCCTTACCCTCACCCTCACCCTCACCCTCACCCTCTGCCTATCCTCGCCTCTTGCGAAGGTATCGGGGGATAGTTGTTGATAAAATTTCTGAATAAATGTTAAAAAATGTAAATTTTGACAAAATTATGGGGTAATGAGTTTGAAAAGTTGGTTATAAATATAAGAAAACTTGTTATTCATCGACAATCTTCCCTTATACGCTAATATTGGAGATACATCCTATTCTTTCCCCATTTTTATTCTCTATGATATTTTATTACTGAGTAGAACAAATATGGGCAGATTTAAGAAAGGCAAAATATTCTCCCATTTTAAGTAGTTTTCTTTATTCCGAATGTTGTAAATGATTGACTACTTGAGACGAAACGTATTCCAGAGTTCGAGCCTCTGATCCCGCATAACTCTTTTGCCAAAATTACTCTGGGGCTTTTTGAAAATACTTGGCACCAATCTGGGCACATACACAAACTAGCACTCCACTAGTTTACGAAGATAATTCTCGTCATTATCGCTATATGTGCACTTGTACGACTAAAATAAACCTCACCAATCGACTCCCCGCACCCGATTACCCCCAGGACACCTTTTACCCCATCCCTGGATCTTCAGAACAGTCACAGTTATGCCGCGATGTAAGATGAGACATGACATTATAATAAACAGTGATTGATCACTAATAATGAGCCATAATTATGCAAAGTGGTTGTAACTTGATTTCCCCCACCTACCCTAGCCCTACTCTCGTTTAATCCTAACTCGCGTACCTGGTGGATGAATGGATATATCGGGGATTGGGGTTGCATCATGTCATTTGGATGTTCAAAGAAAGGCGGTATTTGAACTCTGATCTGTCAATTTTTGAGCAGTTTTTAGTTGTTAAAATGGAAAAATGAGCGTTTGTTTCTGAAATAAGTGGTGCTGATGCAAAATCTGAGCTTTTGTTTCTGAAATAAGTGGTGCTGATGCAAAATCTGAGCTTTTATTGTATGAAACGGATGATATAGATACAAAAATTAGACGTTTGTTTTCAAAAAGTGAGTATTGTTGATGAAAAATGTGAGGTTTTGTCTGTAAAAATGAGTATATTGCTGATGAATGATGAAAAATTCGAGTATTTGTTATTCGAGATGGGTGGGAATGGTGCAGATACAAAAAGTAGGGATTTTTGTCAAAGATGAATATTGCTGATGAAAATGTGAGGTTTTCGTTTCTAAAACTAAAGTGAACGAGTGACGAATGTTGATTGAAGTTGTACAAGTGATCGTGAATGATATTCTGTAGGTGATGATGTTGTTATTTGGGATATTTCTGATGATAATAATGGAAGTTTGTGATAATAAAGGATACTCAGGCCTTACCAAATATGTCCCTCACCCTCGCCTCTTTCGAAGATATCGAAGGATTGTTGTTGATGAAATTTTTGAACTAATGTGAATAAATGTGAATTCCGAGAATATTTGAGTGTTTCTTATGATGATAGGAGTCTTGGAAGTCGAGGAAGTGTTGTTGACGCAGAATTTGACTATATTGTATATGGAAGTAGTATTGCTGATGAAAATTCTGAGGTTTCTGAATCTGAAATGAATCAATTTTGGCCTACCCTGCCTTACCCTCACCCTCACCCTCACCCTCACCCTCTGCCTATCCTCGCCTCTTGCGAAGGTATCGGGGGATAGTTGTTGATAAAATTTCTGAATAAATGTTAAAAAATGTAAATTTTGACAAAATTATGGGGTAATGAGTTTGAAAAGTTGGTTATAAATATAAGAAAACTTGTTATTCATCGACAATCTTCCCTTATACGCTAATATTGGAGATACATCCTATTCTTTCCCCATTTTTATTCTCTATGATATTTTATTACTGAGTAGAACAAATATGGGCAGATTTAAGAAAGGCAAAATATTCTCCCATTTTAAGTAGTTTTCTTTATTCCGAATGTTGTAAATGATTGACTACTTGAGACGAAACGTATTCCAGAGTTCGAGCCTCTGATCCCGCATAACTCTTTTGCCAAAATTACTCTGGGGCTTTTTGAAAATACTTGGCACCAATCTGGGCACATACACAAACTAGCACTCCACTAGTTTACGAAGATAATTCTCGTCATTATCGCTATATGTGCACTTGTACGACTAAAATAAACCTCACCAATCGACTCCCCGCACCCGATTACCCCCAGGACACCTTTTACCCCATCCCTGGATCTTCAGAACAGTCACAGTTATGCCGCGATGTAAGATGAGACATGACATTATAATAAACAGTGATTGATCACTAATAATGAGCCATAATTATGCAAAGTGGTTGTAACTTGATTTCCCCCACCTACCCTAGCCCTACCCTAACCCTACCCTAGCCCTACCTTAACTCGCATGCTTAGTGGATGAATGGATATATCGGGGATTGGGGTTGCATCATGTCATTTGGATGTTCAAAGAAAGGCGGTATTTGAACTCTGATCTGTCAATTTTTGAGCAGTTTTTAGTTGTTAAAATGGAAAAATGAGCGTTTGTTTCTGAAATAAGTGGTGCTGATGCAAAATCTGAGCTTTTGTTTCTGAAATAAGTGGTGCTGATGCAAAATCTGAGCTTTTATTGTATGAAACGGATGATATAGATACAAAAATTAGACGTTTGTTTTCAAAAAGTGAGTATTGTTGATGAAAAATGTGAGGTTTTGTCTGTAAAAATGAGTATATTGCTGATGAATGATGAAAAATTCGAGTATTTGTTATTCGAGATGGGTGGGAATGGTGCAGATACAAAAAGTAGGGATTTTTGTCAAAGATGAATATTGCTGATGAAAATGTGAGGTTTTCGTTTCTAAAACTAAAGTGAACGAGTGACGAATGTTGATTGAAGTTGTACAAGTGATCGTGAATGATATTCTGTAGGTGATGATGTTGTTATTTGGGATATTTCTGATGATAATAATGGAAGTTTGTGATAATAAAGGATACTCAGGCCTTACCAAATATGTCCCTCACCCTCGCCTCTTTCGAAGATATCGAAGGATTGTTGTTGATGAAATTTTTGAACTAATGTGAATAAATGTGAATTCCGAGAATATTTGAGTGTTTCTTATGATGATAGGAGTCTTGGAAGTCGAGGAAGTGTTGTTGACGCAGAATTTGACTATATTGTATATGGAAGTAGTATTGCTGATGAAAATTCTGAGGTTTCTGAATCTGAAATGAATCAATTTTGGCCTACCCTGCCTTACCCTCACCCTCACCCTCACCCTCACCCTCTGCCTATCCTCGCCTCTTGCGAAGGTATCGGGGGATAGTTGTTGATAAAATTTCTGAATAAATGTTAAAAAATGTAAATTTTGACAAAATTATGGGGTAATGAGTTTGAAAAGTTGGTTATAAATATAAGAAAACTTGTTATTCATCGACAATCTTCCCTTATACGCTAATATTGGAGATACATCCTATTCTTTCCCCATTTTTATTCTCTATGATATTTTATTACTGAGTAGAACAAATATGGGCAGATTTAAGAAAGGCAAAATATTCTCCCATTTTAAGTAGTTTTCTTTATTCCGAATGTTGTAAATGATTGACTACTTGAGACGAAACGTATTCCAGAGTTCGAGCCTCTGATCCCGCATAACTCTTTTGCCAAAATTACTCTGGGGCTTTTTGAAAATACTTGGCACCAATCTGGGCACATACACAAACTAGCACTCCACTAGTTTACGAAGATAATTCTCGTCATTATCGCTATATGTGCACTTGTACGACTAAAATAAACCTCACCAATCGACTCCCCGCACCCGATTACCCCCAGGACACCTTTTACCCCATCCCTGGATCTTCAGAACAGTCACAGTTATGCCGCGATGTAAGATGAGACATGACATTATAATAAACAGTGATTGATCACTAATAATGAGCCATAATTATGCAAAGTGGTTGTAACTTGATTTCCCCCACCTACCCTAGCCCTACCCTAACCCTACCCTAGCCCTACCTTAACTCGCATGCTTAGTGGATGAATGGATATATCGGGGATTGGGGTTGCATCATAGTACTTGGACGTTCAAAGGGTGATATTTGAGCTCTGATATTTGAATTTTGGGCAGTTTTTTAGTGGTTAAAATGGAAAAATGAGCGTTTGTTTCTGAGATGGGCGGTGTTGATGAAAAATCTGAGCTTTTATTGTATGAAACGGATGATATAGATACAAAAATTAGACGTTTGTTTTCAAAAAGTGAGTATTGTTGATGAAAAATGTGAGGTTTTGTCTGTAAAAATGAGTATATTGCTGATGAATGATGAAAAATTCGAGTATTTGTTATTCGAGATGGGTGGGAATGGTGCAGATACAAAAAGTAGGGATTTTTGTCAAAGATGAATATTGCTGATGAAAATGTGAGGTTTTCGTTTCTAAAACTAAAGTGAACGAGTGACGAATGTTGATTGAAGTTGTACAAGTGATCGTGAATGATATTCTGTAGGTGATGATGTTGTTATTTGGGATATTTCTGATGATAATAATGGAAGTTTGTGATAATAAAGGATACTCAGGCCTTACCAAATATGTCCCTCACCCTCGCCTCTTTCGAAGATATCGAAGGATTGTTGTTGATGAAATTTTTGAACTAATGTGAATAAATGTGAATTCCGAGAATATTTGAGTGTTTCTTATGATGATAGGAGTCTTGGAAGTCGAGGAAGTGTTGTTGACGCAGAATTTGACTATATTGTATATGGAAGTAGTATTGCTGATGAAAATTCTGAGGTTTCTGAATCTGAAATGAATCAATTTTGGCCTACCCTGCCTTACCCTCACCCTCACCCTCACCCTCACCCTCTGCCTATCCTCGCCTCTTGCGAAGGTATCGGGGGATAGTTGTTGATAAAATTTCTGAATAAATGTTAAAAAATGTAAATTTTGACAAAATTATGGGGTAATGAGTTTGAAAAGTTGGTTATAAATATAAGAAAACTTGTTATTCATCGACAATCTTCCCTTATACGCTAATATTGGAGATACATCCTATTCTTTCCCCATTTTTATTCTCTATGATATTTTATTACTGAGTAGAACAAATATGGGCAGATTTAAGAAAGGCAAAATATTCTCCCATTTTAAGTAGTTTTCTTTATTCCGAATGTTGTAAATGATTGACTACTTGAGACGAAACGTATTCCAGAGTTCGAGCCTCTGATCCCGCATAACTCTTTTGCCAAAATTACTCTGGGGCTTTTTGAAAATACTTGGCACCAATCTGGGCACATACACAAACTAGCACTCCACTAGTTTACGAAGATAATTCTCGTCATTATCGCTATATGTGCACTTGTACGACTAAAATAAACCTCACCAATCGACTCCCCGCACCCGATTACCCCCAGGACACCTTTTACCCCATCCCTGGATCTTCAGAACAGTCACAGTTATGCCGCGATGTAAGATGAGACATGACATTATAATAAACAGTGATTGATCACTAATAATGAGCCATAATTATGCAAAGTGGTTGTAACTTGATTTCCCCCACCTACCCTAGCCCTACCCTAACCCTACCCTAGCCCTACCTTAACTCGCATGCTTAGTGGATGAATGGATATATCGGGGATTGGGGTTGCATCATAGTACTTGGACGTTCAAAGGGTGATATTTGAGCTCTGATATTTGAATTTTGGGCAGTTTTTTAGTGGTTAAAATGGAAAAATGAGCGTTTGTTTCTGAGATGGGCGGTGTTGATGAAAAATCTGAGCTTTTATTGTATGAAACGGATGATATAGATACAAAAATTAGACGTTTGTTTTCAAAAAGTGAGTATTGTTGATGAAAAATGTGAGGTTTTGTCTGTAAAAATGAGTATATTGCTGATGAATGATGAAAAATTCGAGTATTTGTTATTCGAGATGGGTGGGAATGGTGCAGATACAAAAAGTAGGGATTTTTGTCAAAGATGAATATTGCTGATGAAAATGTGAGGTTTTCGTTTCTAAAACTAAAGTGAACGAGTGACGAATGTTGATTGAAGTTGTACAAGTGATCGTGAATGATATTCTGTAGGTGATGATGTTGTTATTTGGGATATTTCTGATGATAATAATGGAAGTTTGTGATAATAAAGGATACTCAGGCCTTACCAAATATGTCCCTCACCCTCGCCTCTTTCGAAGATATCGAAGGATTGTTGTTGATGAAATTTTTGAACTAATGTGAATAAATGTGAATTCCGAGAATATTTGAGTGTTTCTTATGATGATAGGAGTCTTGGAAGTCGAGGAAGTGTTGTTGACGCAGAATTTGACTATATTGTATATGGAAGTAGTATTGCTGATGAAAATTCTGAGGTTTCTGAATCTGAAATGAATCAATTTTGGCCTACCCTGCCTTACCCTCACCCTCACCCTCACCCTCACCCTCTGCCTATCCTCGCCTCTTGCGAAGGTATCGGGGGATAGTTGTTGATAAAATTTCTGAATAAATGTTAAAAAATGTAAATTTTGACAAAATTATGGGGTAATGAGTTTGAAAAGTTGGTTATAAATATAAGAAAACTTGTTATTCATCGACAATCTTCCCTTATACGCTAATATTGGAGATACATCCTATTCTTTCCCCATTTTTATTCTCTATGATATTTTATTACTGAGTAGAACAAATATGGGCAGATTTAAGAAAGGCAAAATATTCTCCCATTTTAAGTAGTTTTCTTTATTCCGAATGTTGTAAATGATTGACTACTTGAGACGAAACGTATTCCAGAGTTCGAGCCTCTGATCCCGCATAACTCTTTTGCCAAAATTACTCTGGGGCTTTTTGAAAATACTTGGCACCAATCTGGGCACATACACAAACTAGCACTCCACTAGTTTACGAAGATAATTCTCGTCATTATCGCTATATGTGCACTTGTACGACTAAAATAAACCTCACCAATCGACTCCCCGCACCCGATTACCCCCAGGACACCTTTTACCCCATCCCTGGATCTTCAGAACAGTCACAGTTATGCCGCGATGTAAGATGAGACATGACATTATAATAAACAGTGATTGATCACTAATAATGAGCCATAATTATGCAAAGTGGTTGTAACTTGATTTCCCCCACCTACCCTAGCCCTACCCTAACCCTACCCTAGCCCTACCTTAACTCGCATGCTTAGTGGATGAATGGATATATCGGGGATTGGGGTTGCATCATAGTACTTGGACGTTCAAAGGGTGATATTTGAGCTCTGATATTTGAATTTTGGGCAGTTTTTTAGTGGTTAAAATGGAAAAATGAGCGTTTGTTTCTGAGATGGGCGGTGTTGATGAAAAATCTGAGCTTTTATTGTATGAAACGGATGATATAGATACAAAAATTAGACGTTTGTTTTCAAAAAGTGAGTATTGTTGATGAAAAATGTGAGGTTTTGTCTGTAAAAATGAGTATATTGCTGATGAATGATGAAAAATTCGAGTATTTGTTATTCGAGATGGGTGGGAATGGTGCAGATACAAAAAGTAGGGATTTTTGTCAAAGATGAATATTGCTGATGAAAATGTGAGGTTTTCGTTTCTAAAACTAAAGTGAACGAGTGACGAATGTTGATTGAAGTTGTACAAGTGATCGTGAATGATATTCTGTAGGTGATGATGTTGTTATTTGGGATATTTCTGATGATAATAATGGAAGTTTGTGATAATAAAGGATACTCAGGCCTTACCAAATATGTCCCTCACCCTCGCCTCTTTCGAAGATATCGAAGGATTGTTGTTGATGAAATTTTTGAACTAATGTGAATAAATGTGAATTCCGAGAATATTTGAGTGTTTCTTATGATGATAGGAGTCTTGGAAGTCGAGGAAGTGTTGTTGACGCAGAATTTGACTATATTGTATATGGAAGTAGTATTGCTGATGAAAATTCTGAGGTTTCTGAATCTGAAATGAATCAATTTTGGCCTACCCTGCCTTACCCTCACCCTCACCCTCACCCTCACCCTCTGCCTATCCTCGCCTCTTGCGAAGGTATCGGGGGATAGTTGTTGATAAAATTTCTGAATAAATGTTAAAAAATGTAAATTTTGACAAAATTATGGGGTAATGAGTTTGAAAAGTTGGTTATAAATATAAGAAAACTTGTTATTCATCGACAATCTTCCCTTATACGCTAATATTGGAGATACATCCTATTCTTTCCCCATTTTTATTCTCTATGATATTTTATTACTGAGTAGAACAAATATGGGCAGATTTAAGAAAGGCAAAATATTCTCCCATTTTAAGTAGTTTTCTTTATTCCGAATGTTGTAAATGATTGACTACTTGAGACGAAACGTATTCCAGAGTTCGAGCCTCTGATCCCGCATAACTCTTTTGCCAAAATTACTCTGGGGCTTTTTGAAAATACTTGGCACCAATCTGGGCACATACACAAACTAGCACTCCACTAGTTTACGAAGATAATTCTCGTCATTATCGCTATATGTGCACTTGTACGACTAAAATAAACCTCACCAATCGACTCCCCGCACCCGATTACCCCCAGGACACCTTTTACCCCATCCCTGGATCTTCAGAACAGTCACAGTTATGCCGCGATGTAAGATGAGACATGACATTATAATAAACAGTGATTGATCACTAATAATGAGCCATAATTATGCAAAGTGGTTGTAACTTGATTTCCCCCACCTACCCTAGCCCTACCCTAACCCTACCCTAGCCCTACCTTAACTCGCATGCTTAGTGGATGAATGGATATATCGGGGATTGGGGTTGCATCATAGTACTTGGACGTTCAAAGGGTGATATTTGAGCTCTGATATTTGAATTTTGGGCAGTTTTTTAGTGGTTAAAATGGAAAAATGAGCGTTTGTTTCTGAGATGGGCGGTGTTGATGAAAAATCTGAGCTTTTATTGTATGAAACGGATGATATAGATACAAAAATTAGACGTTTGTTTTCAAAAAGTGAGTATTGTTGATGAAAAATGTGAGGTTTTGTCTGTAAAAATGAGTATATTGCTGATGAATGATGAAAAATTCGAGTATTTGTTATTCGAGATGGGTGGGAATGGTGCAGATACAAAAAGTAGGGATTTTTGTCAAAGATGAATATTGCTGATGAAAATGTGAGGTTTTCGTTTCTAAAACTAAAGTGAACGAGTGACGAATGTTGATTGAAGTTGTACAAGTGATCGTGAATGATATTCTGTAGGTGATGATGTTGTTATTTGGGATATTTCTGATGATAATAATGGAAGTTTGTGATAATAAAGGATACTCAGGCCTTACCAAATATGTCCCTCACCCTCGCCTCTTTCGAAGATATCGAAGGATTGTTGTTGATGAAATTTTTGAACTAATGTGAATAAATGTGAATTCCGAGAATATTTGAGTGTTTCTTATGATGATAGGAGTCTTGGAAGTCGAGGAAGTGTTGTTGACGCAGAATTTGACTATATTGTATATGGAAGTAGTATTGCTGATGAAAATTCTGAGGTTTCTGAATCTGAAATGAATCAATTTTGGCCTACCCTGCCTTACCCTCACCCTCACCCTCACCCTCACCCTCTGCCTATCCTCGCCTCTTGCGAAGGTATCGGGGGATAGTTGTTGATAAAATTTCTGAATAAATGTTAAAAAATGTAAATTTTGACAAAATTATGGGGTAATGAGTTTGAAAAGTTGGTTATAAATATAAGAAAACTTGTTATTCATCGACAATCTTCCCTTATACGCTAATATTGGAGATACATCCTATTCTTTCCCCATTTTTATTCTCTATGATATTTTATTACTGAGTAGAACAAATATGGGCAGATTTAAGAAAGGCAAAATATTCTCCCATTTTAAGTAGTTTTCTTTATTCCGAATGTTGTAAATGATTGACTACTTGAGACGAAACGTATTCCAGAGTTCGAGCCTCTGATCCCGCATAACTCTTTTGCCAAAATTACTCTGGGGCTTTTTGAAAATACTTGGCACCAATCTGGGCACATACACAAACTAGCACTCCACTAGTTTACGAAGATAATTCTCGTCATTATCGCTATATGTGCACTTGTACGACTAAAATAAACCTCACCAATCGACTCCCCGCACCCGATTACCCCCAGGACACCTTTTACCCCATCCCTGGATCTTCAGAACAGTCACAGTTATGCCGCGATGTAAGATGAGACATGACATTATAATAAACAGTGATTGATCACTAATAATGAGCCATAATTATGCAAAGTGGTTGTAACTTGATTTCCCCCACCTACCCTAGCCCTACCCTAACCCTACCCTAGCCCTACCTTAACTCGCATGCTTAGTGGATGAATGGATATATCGGGGATTGGGGTTGCATCATAGTACTTGGACGTTCAAAGGGTGATATTTGAGCTCTGATATTTGAATTTTGGGCAGTTTTTTAGTGGTTAAAATGGAAAAATGAGCGTTTGTTTCTGAGATGGGCGGTGTTGATGAAAAATCTGAGCTTTTATTGTATGAAACGGATGATATAGATACAAAAATTAGACGTTTGTTTTCAAAAAGTGAGTATTGTTGATGAAAAATGTGAGGTTTTGTCTGTAAAAATGAGTATATTGCTGATGAATGATGAAAAATTCGAGTATTTGTTATTCGAGATGGGTGGGAATGGTGCAGATACAAAAAGTAGGGATTTTTGTCAAAGATGAATATTGCTGATGAAAATGTGAGGTTTTCGTTTCTAAAACTAAAGTGAACGAGTGACGAATGTTGATTGAAGTTGTACAAGTGATCGTGAATGATATTCTGTAGGTGATGATGTTGTTATTTGGGATATTTCTGATGATAATAATGGAAGTTTGTGATAATAAAGGATACTCAGGCCTTACCAAATATGTCCCTCACCCTCGCCTCTTTCGAAGATATCGAAGGATTGTTGTTGATGAAATTTTTGAACTAATGTGAATAAATGTGAATTCCGAGAATATTTGAGTGTTTCTTATGATGATAGGAGTCTTGGAAGTCGAGGAAGTGTTGTTGACGCAGAATTTGACTATATTGTATATGGAAGTAGTATTGCTGATGAAAATTCTGAGGTTTCTGAATCTGAAATGAATCAATTTTGGCCTACCCTGCCTTACCCTCACCCTCACCCTCACCCTCACCCTCACCCTCTGCCTATCCTCGCCTCTTGCGAAGGTATCGGGGGATAGTTGTTGATAAAATTTCTGAATAAATGTTAAAAAATGTAAATTTTGACAAAATTATGGGGTAATGAGTTTGAAAAGTTGGTTATAAATATAAGAAAACTTGTTATTCATCGACAATCTTCCCTTATACGCTAATATTGGAGATACATCCTATTCTTTCCCCATTTTTATTCTCTATGATATTTTATTACTGAGTAGAACAAATATGGGCAGATTTAAGAAAGGCAAAATATTCTCCCATTTTAAGTAGTTTTCTTTATTCCGAATGTTGTAAATGATTGACTACTTGAGACGAAACGTATTCCAGAGTTCGAGCCTCTGATCCCGCATAACTCTTTTGCCAAAATTACTCTGGGGCTTTTTGAAAATACTTGGCACCAATCTGGGCACATACACAAACTAGCACTCCACTAGTTTACGAAGATAATTCTCGTCATTATCGCTATATGTGCACTTGTACGACTAAAATAAACCTCACCAATCGACTCCCCGCACCCGATTACCCCCAGGACACCTTTTACCCCATCCCTGGATCTTCAGAACAGTCACAGTTATGCCGCGATGTAAGATGAGACATGACATTATAATAAACAGTGATTGATCACTAATAATGAGCCATAATTATGCAAAGTGGTTGTAACTTGATTTCCCCCACCTACCCTAGCCCTACTCTCGTTTAATCCTAACTCGCGTACCTGGTGGATGAATGGATATATCGGGGATTGGGGTTGCATCATGTCATTTGGATGTTCAAAGAAAGGCGGTATTTGAACTCTGATCTGTCAATTTTTGAGCAGTTTTTAGTTGTTAAAATGGAAAAATGAGCGTTTGTTTCTGAAATAAGTGGTGCTGATGCAAAATCTGAGCTTTTGTTTCTGAAATAAGTGGTGCTGATGCAAAATCTGAGCTTTTATTGTATGAAACGGATGATATAGATACAAAAATTAGACGTTTGTTTTCAAAAAGTGAGTATTGTTGATGAAAAATGTGAGGTTTTGTCTGTAAAAATGAGTATATTGCTGATGAATGATGAAAAATTCGAGTATTTGTTATTCGAGATGGGTGGGAATGGTGCAGATACAAAAAGTAGGGATTTTTGTCAAAGATGAATATTGCTGATGAAAATGTGAGGTTTTCGTTTCTAAAACTAAAGTGAACGAGTGACGAATGTTGATTGAAGTTGTACAAGTGATCGTGAATGATATTCTGTAGGTGATGATGTTGTTATTTGGGATATTTCTGATGATAATAATGGAAGTTTGTGATAATAAAGGATACTCAGGCCTTACCAAATATGTCCCTCACCCTCGCCTCTTTCGAAGATATCGAAGGATTGTTGTTGATGAAATTTTTGAACTAATGTGAATAAATGTGAATTCCGAGAATATTTGAGTGTTTCTTATGATGATAGGAGTCTTGGAAGTCGAGGAAGTGTTGTTGACGCAGAATTTGACTATATTGTATATGGAAGTAGTATTGCTGATGAAAATTCTGAGGTTTCTGAATCTGAAATGAATCAATTTTGGCCTACCCTGCCTTACCCTCACCCTCACCCTCACCCTCACCCTCTGCCTATCCTCGCCTCTTGCGAAGGTATCGGGGGATAGTTGTTGATAAAATTTCTGAATAAATGTTAAAAAATGTAAATTTTGACAAAATTATGGGGTAATGAGTTTGAAAAGTTGGTTATAAATATAAGAAAACTTGTTATTCATCGACAATCTTCCCTTATACGCTAATATTGGAGATACATCCTATTCTTTCCCCATTTTTATTCTCTATGATATTTTATTACTGAGTAGAACAAATATGGGCAGATTTAAGAAAGGCAAAATATTCTCCCATTTTAAGTAGTTTTCTTTATTCCGAATGTTGTAAATGATTGACTACTTGAGACGAAACGTATTCCAGAGTTCGAGCCTCTGATCCCGCATAACTCTTTTGCCAAAATTACTCTGGGGCTTTTTGAAAATACTTGGCACCAATCTGGGCACATACACAAACTAGCACTCCACTAGTTTACGAAGATAATTCTCGTCATTATCGCTATATGTGCACTTGTACGACTAAAATAAACCTCACCAATCGACTCCCCGCACCCGATTACCCCCAGGACACCTTTTACCCCATCCCTGGATCTTCAGAACAGTCACAGTTATGCCGCGATGTAAGATGAGACATGACATTATAATAAACAGTGATTGATCACTAATAATGAGCCATAATTATGCAAAGTGGTTGTAACTTGATTTCCCCCACCTACCCTAGCCCTACTCTCGTTTAATCCTAACTCGCGTACCTGGTGGATGAATGGATATATCGGGGATTGGGGTTGCATCATGTCATTTGGATGTTCAAAGAAAGGCGGTATTTGAACTCTGATCTGTCAATTTTTGAGCAGTTTTTAGTTGTTAAAATGGAAAAATGAGCGTTTGTTTCTGAAATAAGTGGTGCTGATGCAAAATCTGAGCTTTTGTTTCTGAAATAAGTGGTGCTGATGCAAAATCTGAGCTTTTATTGTATGAAACGGATGATATAGATACAAAAATTAGACGTTTGTTTTCAAAAAGTGAGTATTGTTGATGAAAAATGTGAGGTTTTGTCTGTAAAAATGAGTATATTGCTGATGAATGATGAAAAATTCGAGTATTTGTTATTCGAGATGGGTGGGAATGGTGCAGATACAAAAAGTAGGGATTTTTGTCAAAGATGAATATTGCTGATGAAAATGTGAGGTTTTCGTTTCTAAAACTAAAGTGAACGAGTGACGAATGTTGATTGAAGTTGTACAAGTGATCGTGAATGATATTCTGTAGGTGATGATGTTGTTATTTGGGATATTTCTGATGATAATAATGGAAGTTTGTGATAATAAAGGATACTCAGGCCTTACCAAATATGTCCCTCACCCTCGCCTCTTTCGAAGATATCGAAGGATTGTTGTTGATGAAATTTTTGAACTAATGTGAATAAATGTGAATTCCGAGAATATTTGAGTGTTTCTTATGATGATAGGAGTCTTGGAAGTCGAGGAAGTGTTGTTGACGCAGAATTTGACTATATTGTATATGGAAGTAGTATTGCTGATGAAAATTCTGAGGTTTCTGAATCTGAAATGAATCAATTTTGGCCTACCCTGCCTTACCCTCACCCTCACCCTCACCCTCACCCTCTGCCTATCCTCGCCTCTTGCGAAGGTATCGGGGGATAGTTGTTGATAAAATTTCTGAATAAATGTTAAAAAATGTAAATTTTGACAAAATTATGGGGTAATGAGTTTGAAAAGTTGGTTATAAATATAAGAAAACTTGTTATTCATCGACAATCTTCCCTTATACGCTAATATTGGAGATACATCCTATTCTTTCCCCATTTTTATTCTCTATGATATTTTATTACTGAGTAGAACAAATATGGGCAGATTTAAGAAAGGCAAAATATTCTCCCATTTTAAGTAGTTTTCTTTATTCCGAATGTTGTAAATGATTGACTACTTGAGACGAAACGTATTCCAGAGTTCGAGCCTCTGATCCCGCATAACTCTTTTGCCAAAATTACTCTGGGGCTTTTTGAAAATACTTGGCACCAATCTGGGCACATACACAAACTAGCACTCCACTAGTTTACGAAGATAATTCTCGTCATTATCGCTATATGTGCACTTGTACGACTAAAATAAACCTCACCAATCGACTCCCCGCACCCGATTACCCCCAGGACACCTTTTACCCCATCCCTGGATCTTCAGAACAGTCACAGTTATGCCGCGATGTAAGATGAGACATGACATTATAATAAACAGTGATTGATCACTAATAATGAGCCATAATTATGCAAAGTGGTTGTAACTTGATTTCCCCCACCTACCCTAGCCCTACTCTCGTTTAATCCTAACTCGCGTACCTGGTGGATGAATGGATATATCGGGGATTGGGGTTGCATCATGTCATTTGGATGTTCAAAGAAAGGCGGTATTTGAACTCTGATCTGTCAATTTTTGAGCAGTTTTTAGTTGTTAAAATGGAAAAATGAGCGTTTGTTTCTGAAATAAGTGGTGCTGATGCAAAATCTGAGCTTTTGTTTCTGAAATAAGTGGTGCTGATGCAAAATCTGAGCTTTTATTGTATGAAACGGATGATATAGATACAAAAATTAGACGTTTGTTTTCAAAAAGTGAGTATTGTTGATGAAAAATGTGAGGTTTTGTCTGTAAAAATGAGTATATTGCTGATGAATGATGAAAAATTCGAGTATTTGTTATTCGAGATGGGTGGGAATGGTGCAGATACAAAAAGTAGGGATTTTTGTCAAAGATGAATATTGCTGATGAAAATGTGAGGTTTTCGTTTCTAAAACTAAAGTGAACGAGTGACGAATGTTGATTGAAGTTGTACAAGTGATCGTGAATGATATTCTGTAGGTGATGATGTTGTTATTTGGGATATTTCTGATGATAATAATGGAAGTTTGTGATAATAAAGGATACTCAGGCCTTACCAAATATGTCCCTCACCCTCGCCTCTTTCGAAGATATCGAAGGATTGTTGTTGATGAAATTTTTGAACTAATGTGAATAAATGTGAATTCCGAGAATATTTGAGTGTTTCTTATGATGATAGGAGTCTTGGAAGTCGAGGAAGTGTTGTTGACGCAGAATTTGACTATATTGTATATGGAAGTAGTATTGCTGATGAAAATTCTGAGGTTTCTGAATCTGAAATGAATCAATTTTGGCCTACCCTGCCTTACCCTCACCCTCACCCTCACCCTCACCCTCTGCCTATCCTCGCCTCTTGCGAAGGTATCGGGGGATAGTTGTTGATAAAATTTCTGAATAAATGTTAAAAAATGTAAATTTTGACAAAATTATGGGGTAATGAGTTTGAAAAGTTGGTTATAAATATAAGAAAACTTGTTATTCATCGACAATCTTCCCTTATACGCTAATATTGGAGATACATCCTATTCTTTCCCCATTTTTATTCTCTATGATATTTTATTACTGAGTAGAACAAATATGGGCAGATTTAAGAAAGGCAAAATATTCTCCCATTTTAAGTAGTTTTCTTTATTCCGAATGTTGTAAATGATTGACTACTTGAGACGAAACGTATTCCAGAGTTCGAGCCTCTGATCCCGCATAACTCTTTTGCCAAAATTACTTGAGGATTTTTACAGTTTTCACGTTGATATCGGGGCCGTTCATCAAACGCTTTCCGAAGTTTTAAGAAAAAAAAACAATTAGACTTGGAACTTTTGTTGAAATTTGGCCACCGCAACTGCAGTTGTGGTCGAAAGTTCCAAATCTGATGTCAGAGTTAATCGGAAAAAATATTTTTAAATCTACGTATTCCCTTCTCGATTTACGCTTTATATTTTGGTTTGAAACTGAAAGTCGACTAGATTTAGCAGTTTTAAGGCCTAATTAGGAAATAATAATAATATTTTCGGAAAACTTTCGCAAATCCATGATCAGCTCATCGAGCTCTATCGATTAAGATGGCATTTGGTTCGTGAAAATAATTTTTACGAAATTACCTATTTTAGATTTTTCTAATTTTAGATACAAAAATGTGGAAAACACTGGATAAGACCCTGATATTCGGATTCTTCTTACCCAAATGCACTATTTGGGTCATTTTCTTGATTTAAATATTATGCGTGCTAAGTCTTTAACATCGACGTTCTCCATTTTCCCAAAGAATGCATGATATATCTACTAACAGATTTCTGTATTTTAGTCCATTTTATCTCACTTGCAATGCTCTTCTTTAGCTCAACCGCTATCTAGTGCTATAAAAGGACAGTAGAAATATAGGCTGCGATGTCCAAGCGATCTAGAATAGTATCCATCCAAACGTGGACACTTCACTCTCGTCCTTCTGCAATTATCCGAGAAAATCTTTCGCCTTTTACTAAAGATTTCCGTGCAGGAAGACAAATATGAGCCTTATGATTTTTGGAATCCCCTTGGAAAAGGGGAAAAAAGATAAAGAAATAGACAGAAAACACTAAAATCGGAAAGGTTATTCATTTTCAAATTACAGGTGGATTATCATATCAGTTCTTCTGTTCAAATTTGGAAAATTGAAATGATGGAATAGCTTTAATTTACTTTTTTACATCTGATCATTCAGTATTGCAGTATTAGCTAAAATCTAGAAATGTTCAAAATATTTCAGTCAACTAGTCAGAAATATCACCAGATCAAGAGATCACGAGCATGCTTTGACAGGATTCCAAATATTCAATGGTTCAAAGGCTTCAAAAATAAGTAATTTCGTTATTTTCATTTGATCAATGTTGTGTTGTTTTCAAGTTTTTATAAATCTATTCATTCATTCTCCATAATTCTTCATAAAAATTCATTTCATGGCCTCTCACTTTGAGAGGCGTTCCAAAATTCCATTGCGACCAAGTAAGGTCGACGCAAGCATTACCTTGCCCAAAAAACTTTTGAGGGCGATAGAGTCTCAAACTCGATAGAATCCCCATCCCTGAGTTAAATTCTAGTCTGTGACGATTTTGGCGAAATTGGGAAGTGAATTTCTAACTAGTCGATGAAAGTGGGAGCACGAGAAAGTGGAGGGAGAGAAAGATGCCTCGCCTACTGAGATTTAGCGCAGGGAGGGAAAGTATATTGGGGGTGAGCCCGAGAAACTATCTCGATAGAGATCTTTGAGGTAAAATT
This sequence comes from Diploscapter coronatus, assembly GCA_964036155.1. NCBI lineage: Eukaryota > Metazoa > Nematoda > Chromadorea > Rhabditida > Rhabditidae > Diploscapter > Diploscapter coronatus. The sequence continues at coordinate 39,177,935 of OZ038422.1, read as the reverse complement.
CAAAGAACGACCTCCACGGTTGTTAAAGAGATTTTGGAACGCTTTCCAATGGAGAGCCATATAAAAGTAAATAATAAGGTCAAAACAGAATTTATCGATCAAAAAAAGACAATAAAATAAACCTAAACTCCGACAAAATCAGTCAGGAATTGGGGATTCTCATTATTATATTATTACTTTGTTATTCGTTATTTCGTTCAGGACATCGATAAGTCGAGTCGTCAAAATGTCGGATTGTCAGATCAAAACTTCAAGATCTCGAAATAGAGAATGGAGTAATAGAGTAGAGGAATTTTCTATGATAATTTTATAAATTCATGGTATGGGAATCAATCATCCTATCACCGCGATTCCGTGGAAACAGACACTGCCTCTTCGAGAAAAAGGAATAAATTGGAAAGATGGAAGCGTGGATAAGTAAAAATGCAAAATTTAGATGTGACTAATGATTGTAGCCTTTCCAATCAGGGGCGTGCGAAGTTTTATCTTTGAGCCAAATTTGGCCGAAATTTCAAAGACAAGGACTTATCTTTTACTAAAAAATTGAAAATCTTCTCAACCTTATTGCTATTTCTCGTATTTCTTTTCAATGTTATTGGCGCACGCTTTCCTAAAACCACTAGCTTTTAGTTTTCGATCGAGATTTTGCGTTTCAGTTCGATTTTCCTCGACAGGGGTATGCAAAATTTTGAGGTCTTTGTCTTTAAAAAATTCAAAATTCCAGTCCACACACTCCTGGTCTCGTTGTCTAATCTCCGCCCTTTCTTCACACCTCTTCCCTTTGGCGCATTTTCTTTTTTCCCTCTTTTTCTCGTTGTTAAGCGTGATATTCGGTTAATTTTATCGATTTTAAGCATCGAATCGTGCTCAAAATGCTCAACAGCTTCCCGGACGAGCTGATTGCGATGAGTGTGGACTATTTGACGTTCGAGGAGGCCGAGACACTCGCATGGACCAACAAGTATGTTTTGCCAGAGACAGTCTAAATTGAAAATTTGAAATCGATACGCGCAATAACCCCAAAAGTCTCAGAGCAAAGTTGAACGACTTTTAATCGATCCCGAATTGGAATTCTTGGGACCAAAATCAGTGCCGAGGCACTGCGTATCGACTCGGATGATTTTTCATCAATTCGAGTCTGAGTTCATTCTAAAAATTTCAAAACTGACTTATCATTCTGACTTCAACTTTCTTTGGGAAATTGAACCCTTCTGGCACTGGCCAAAACTCACGGGATTTCTGTTTCGGAATTGAAGCTTCGGCTGTCCCTGATTTTGATATTCATTCATTTTATATTTGAAATTTCAGGCGAATGATGGACATCGTGAGAAGGAATCTGTCACAGGCACTCGAGCCGAAGATCGACATCAAAAAGCTGGAATTCCCTGAAATTCCGATGATGCTTGAAGCGCCGAGGGTAAGGGATTTATAGATATGAATTCTTGTAATTCAAAAGATTCTCTTTGACGAAATGAACGAAATAACGTTGTTTTCAGAGCTTAAAATTTTGACACTGCAATATCAACTAGGTCATTAATTATCTCAGTCAGTTCTTCCACTATTCTGTAACATTGATGAGAGATTTTAAATTCAACATTTGCTTCACAATAATTTTAGACCTAAGAATTGGAACACATTTATGGCCATATCGCTTCGAGCAGAACGCGGTCTAATTTAAAATTTGAAGAAACGTGACCGGGCTAAGAAAGGAGTGGTCAAAACACTGAATAATCTTTAGAATCGAAATTCTTATTTCTCAAATATTTGAATTTTCATTTTCGGAATGAGATTTTGGGTCATTAATTGATATTATTTTTTTTATTAGAATCGACATTCATTGTTCTTTACTTCTAGCAAAATCAAAATTGTCTTGAATTCCAGGGGGAGACGCGATTTGAGCTGTTCATTCACTTCTACTATGGACAGAGCAGTGGTCCAATTCCTTTCTGTATTCGCAAAGACAATCAGAAGAGGCAGATGGCCGACTACGATGCACAGAACTACGCCGCTTTCATTCAATACGCTCATTACTGTAGGTAATTTTACCCTTGCCATATCTAACAAGCAAAAACATCGTTTTAAAGTTCATTCAGTTTTTTTTCGATAAATTTACTGAATTTAAGACCCCAATGCACATTTGGACAATTTGTTGTATGAATGGAATCCCGAATTTTAAATATCGAAATTGAAATTTTGACTTGACTCAAAAGACTTCAGAATCAGGCCGAAATTTCGAATCTATTTTTCAATGATCGAATTTGAAAATTTATAATGTACTAAATCGAATCGAAAATTATCGAAGTTCTTGATTTGAATATGAATTGCAGGTGCCGCTGATTGGAGGAATGCTCAAGTAGAGTGGAAGGAGTATGCAGTGAAGACGTCTCGTCTCGCAACGACACATGCCGATGTGCCTCGCCTCCCTCTCCATCTCCTCTTCTCCAGAGCCATCGCCCATCATTTCGATTTCGTAAGTTTTGCACTTCTACCTTGAACAATTTGTGACGAACAAGACTTACATAGCTGTGTTTATTTCCGAATACACGTACGACAAAAGGTCAAAAACTATTCACGCTATAAAAACAGAATTTAGACTAGACGATTCTGAAAATATCAAAATAGCTCCGTTTAATTTTTTTTCTTGAAATTTGAATCAACTAATGCAATTCCAGGCAGATCTGAACGAAGTTATATTTCTGTTTTCTCGAAAACGAGTGAAATTGATCGAAGTCTGAATTTTTCGGCTTTTGCTATGAGCTGCATTTAAAAAAAAGAATATTCAAAGAAAATCTTGAAAAATTCTGAAAAAAAAACATTTATATTTCAGACCTTCTGCGACTCTGCCTGGTTCTGGACGGTGATCAACGGTCTCGAACAGACTCGTGGCTCATTCAAAGACAAGCGCTTGGTCTGCAGTAACAGAGAGGTGCTCGATTCCGAGGACTTGGACGAAATCAAGATGTCCCCATTCATGCAGAGAGGTAGGTAATTCATTGAGTTATTCTTCGAAAAATATGAGAATAGTTAAAGAAGAGCGCATTTCCACTAGAATTCGATGAAGTGCACCGAAGAAGGGTAGAGATAAGTTGGATAAGAAATCAAAAGAGTTAGCATTTTAGTTGGGGGTGTTATGGGCTACGGGTTGGTATCTAGCGGATGATTCCGGTCGCTGATTTGTCTCCGTTCTCACAACGACCACGAGAATGCCAATCTAGGGGGAAGGGGAGAAATACAGGAATTTTGAGAAATTGGTGCTCTCATTGTGTGATTTTTTTGAATTTCCGTATAGATTTTCGCTTTTTGTTGAAGTGCAGCTTTTAGTGCCCAAAGTAGAAGCGGTAATAAACATGAGATTGCAAGGTTGAAAATGAGAATTGTGAAGTGTAGAAAATTCGAATTTTGTATCTATCCTTATTCCTCCAGCAAAAGAAAAAATTGATTTATTAGATTTTACGTTCTTGTCAGTCTCGTATGAAGGATCAAATAATAAAATTTAACTGACAAATTCAAAAATGATTGCTTGATTTCAGTGGACACATTCGAATGGGTTCTCAACGGCGATGACATCCCCATGGTCGATCGCTTGTTCACATCGCCTCAGTTCCGTCATACCGTAGGCTATATTCATTTGATTCCATTAAGAAAAAATAGCACAATAATTCTCATTTTTCCATTGTTAATGTTAATGTCAGGTTCAATGGATATATCCTTTCAGAACTGGGTGCTTTCTGAAATCAGCTATGGACTTGACATCGTTTCTTTCGCGACTTCAGAGAAATTGACCGTTACATCTGGTCACTCGTCTCTCATTCATATTATCAAGGTAGTTTCTGTACTTTTCGTCTTTATTCCATGCAAATGTATTGACATTATCTTACTGCTTTTTTTTTCTATAATGATTACCGTACTTAGAAAACTGATCATTTGAAGGCGGCATTCGTTTTCTATCCGCTTTTCGTCTTAGTTCCCTTCAAAGTGAAATATTGTAGCAAGCGAACGTTGTCCAGTTGAAGGAATTCACCTACACACGATAGATTTAAAATTAGCATTCTTACGGAATTCTCCATTTTTGCGAACCCTCAAGCAGAAAATATCACAGGGTTTTGTGGAGACGTGCTAGTAAAGAATATAACTTGTATATTTTGTTTGTGATATGATGTGAAATTTACAAAGAGTCACAAAAAATGGACCATTTTTTACAGAACTTCATGAGGGCGCCGGTGCACAAGCGCGAATGGACTCTGAAAGGACTCGATAACGATCATAATTGTCGTTATGAGCCGTGGAGCTTCGAAGAAGTCGAGGACGAGATTCGCAAATCGGGTACGCGCTACAAATGTGTCGATGCTACTTACAGGTACACATTGTTGATTTTTTTCAATGATAACCACATTTTTTAACGATAAAGATTACGAATAATTCAAACGAGAGGGGGGCGTTTTGTGCTGTATCACCTTTATTTCTGCTCCTATTCAAGAGTGGTACATAGTGATATGATTGCAGATTTGCGGATAGAGATTTCGAGGACAGCTTGATAATCGAGATCTCAAAGACGTTCCGCATCTTCTCTCCGGAACTCACCTGGAATATCAGACTCTACCGCCCTGACGCCGATATCCCGGATGACATTGAGGAATGCACTGGATTCAATATCTCTATCTTCTAATCAGCCAAAATTTAATCGTCGCTATTTTTTGTACTCGACACCATATTTTCAGTTTTATTGACCCTTCTCCCCAAAACTTGATTTTTTTTACAGAAGATGTTAATGTTTTTGGTTTTATTTGCAAATATCCAACTTCCCCACATTCACTTAATCTCTTTCAAATAACGCGATTCTACAGTATCTCCATTCCTTCATTATTTCGCGATCTTTGATATCATTAATGCTTTATTCGCACAACTTCCATTTACTTATTAATCTCCTATTTCGTAATTTCACCCTGGTTTTGAAAGAAGATTTTATTCAATGAATATTGTTGAAATTGGCAGGTAAAATGTGTCATCTGGAAAAAAGACGAGATATATAGGATAGTTGGAGAATAGGAATAGACTAGAGTATTTTTCTCACACTATCTCCCAAGTCACGAAGTCACGAGTTTTACTAATTGTCTTACTTGACTGATAATTTCTCATCTTTTATCTCCATAGCTCTATATAACGACGATTCTAGATATCCTTTTATTTCAAACACATAAATACTAGACGAATTAAATGTAGCTAATCGAATTTTAGTCTTTCCTTAGAAAGTGACCTATTCAACAGTCAGTCAGTTATTCTTTCAAATTCTCTTGATCATATTTAGAATATTTAGAGAACGCAAATACTCGGATTTAAATATGAAAAATTCGATAATTTTTTGTAAGAGAAATGATCGATTTTCGAATCGAATCAGAATTCCAATTTTGAATGAATTACGAAAAATTACTACATTTGCTAAAGTAACTATCGAGCTAATTACTAACAAAGAATTGTCCGGACGAACGCCGTGCGAACGCCGAGAAACTTCCGCCCGGCAGCCGCTCGGAAGCCGGGCGGATTTGACACTGCCATTCGTCCGGTCAATTCTTCTGAGAGTAAGGGTTCGGATTCACACAAATTGTTTCTCTTTTTGATTGGGGTATTTGAAGAAGGACCAGACAATATTTCTATAAATTAAAAACAGACTTTCTGCCAGAACGGAAAATTATAAAGCAGTAGAGTAGAGAAAGAGACCTGCAAAGCGGATTATATCCATAGAAAATTGACACAATAGTGATCCGAAACACCATTTTAGTGGAATATTTTTTGCTTAATGGGAATAGACTCGAATGGTCTGGGATCTGACTTAGGCCCTGTCTAGCAGAGCTGGACGAAATTCTGATTTCTTTGCTTTTCTGCATTTTATGTTCATGTTCTATTTGGATGCTTTCATTTTGTTTTCTATTTTATGATTTTATTATCTTTTATTTACTACCTCCTAGAGGTTTGCAAACATTTCGAGGAATCCGTGTTTCAGGACTCAACGAGGGTAATTGGTGAAAGTTTTCAACCAGCAATAACCGCTCCTCAGCAGGGCTTCATAGGACACGGTACAACCTTTGCGCAAGGATAGAATCGAATTCTGCACAAAACTCTATGGCCCCACTTTATGAAATGTCGCTGCCTATTTTGTTGTTTCTATGTTTTATATTTATTTATAGGTTAGAGAGAGGGAGAGAAATATGCTTTTTGAAAGACTAAAATATCTCGCAAGTGGCATGGTATTTTCGCTTGCGAGGAGATAGAGATTGCACTCTTTGCAACTCGATTTCACACGAGCCACGCCTTTCCTTCACTCATTATTCTTTTTCCTTGCTCGTTTCTCAATCCCTCTCACCACTTGCAAATCTTATCGCAAAACTGTGACACTTGCACCAGAAACACGTTGTTTTTGTATTCACTCTGCATTTTTTCCTTTCTTATTTCGACGACGAATCAAAACATTTGACATTTCTTTATTCCTTTCTTTCGAATATCGTCCTTTTTTTTTTTCGATTTTTTCACATTCAAATCGTGCAATACAGCTAATTTCAATCAGTTCTCAACATTTTCATTTTTAAAATTTTAGATATCGTATCTCAAATAATGTCCATCTAAATTGGACAAACCTCGACGTCTAAATCGTCGTATTCGAATCGAAAAGGCTAAAGAGAAAAAGTTCGTTAGAGCAACGTATTATGTGGGAGTAACTGAAATAGGCGATGGCGCAAAAGTTAGTCTTATTATTTATAATCAGTTTTCTGGGTACGGGCACAGAGGTATTATTGGTTGGAGAAAACGCGTCGATATTCAAAAATTATACACTATTCGTCTCGTTTCTCTTCTATGCGACTCACTATTTCGCTCCTCCAAATTCGATTTCTAATTACTGCACGAATATTGACTTTCTCACCAATCATCAATAATGCACATTTCTTAAAAATAAAATTTTAGGACAGGTCGATCGTACATTTTAAAGACGCAAGAGGCTTATGTTCCTGTTCATCAATGCCTGTGGTAAGATGATTATAACCTGCAGATTTCGCCTATGTTAATTTTATATTTTTAGAAGAGCAGAAGGAAATGTGAGTTCATAGTTGGATTGGGTCGGGGTGAAGTTGGATCGCTCATTGTTAAAGTCGGTAAGTTATTATTTTTTCTATTCGAAATATCTATGTGAGATCTTACAGATACGAATTTGAAATTGCTTGTTGCCGAGGCGGCTGAGGCAACTGCCATCAACTTTCTCTTCCCGGCGGGCAGGCTTATAAATGCACAGGTAAGTAGATATTATTAAATAAGTAAAATAAAAATCTATTTTTAGAGAGGAAACAAGAAAGAAGAAATCAAAAATTGGACTGCTGAACAGCGTTTGCAATATGCAGCCTATTGGATTAACAAGTAAGAACTAAGAGAAAATGTTGAATTTTTTAAATTTAATTTACTTTAGAGCAGTGCAACAGGCTAGAACCGGCACAATTCTCCGAGTCGCATCCGAATTCGTTCTTACTGCGAACATGCTGACCTCGGATGGAATTACAATTGAAACGAATGAATAATGGGCCAAAACGTAAGATTTTTAATTTTGGTTTAATCTTTAGATTTAAGAAATATTTTTTAGCTTTCTCCTCAAAGTCAAAGCAATAAAGAACGAACACTTCAATCATTTTTACCGCTGAGCTAGCTCGTATTTACTGATTCTAAAATATTATATTCTTTTCCTAACTTTGTTGTTTTTGTTTTGTGCTCAATAAATAATAAAGGATTTTTTTTTGCAATAAATACGAAAATTAGTGATTTTAGCTTATTTTTACGGTCAAATTCGACATTTTGACGACTCGACTTATCGATGTCCTGAACGAAATAACGAATAACAAAGTAATAATATAATAATGAGAATCCCCAATTCCTGACTGATTTTGTCGGAGTTTAGGTTTATTTTATTGTCTTTTTTTGATCGATAAATTCTGTTTTGACCTTATTATTTACTTTTATATGGCTCTCCATTGGAAAGCGTTCCAAAATCTCTTTAACAACCGTGGAGGTCGTTCTTTGAATTTTACCTCAAAGATCTCTATCGAGATAGTTTCTCGGGCTCACCCCCAATATACTTTCCCTCCCTGCGCTAAATCTCAGTAGGCGAGGCATCTTTCTCTCCCTCCACTTTCTCGTGCTCCCACTTTCATCGACTAGTTAGAAATTCACTTCCCAATTTCGCCAAAATCATCACAGACTAGAATTTAACTCAGGGATGGGGATTCTATCGAGTTTGGGGTTGTATCGTCCTCACAAGTTTTTTGAGCAAGGTAATACTTGCGTCGACCTTATCTGGTCGCAATGGAATTTTGGAACGCCTCTCAAAGTGAGAGATCATAAAATGTGGATTTTTATGAAAAATTATGGAGTGAGAATTTATGAAAATTTGAGAACACAACACAACATTGATCAAATGAAAATAACGAAATTATGTATTTTTGAAACCTTTGAACCATTGAATATTTGGAATCCTGTCAAAGCATGCTCGTGATCTCTTGATCTGGTGATATTTCTGACTAGTTGACTGAAATATTTTGAACATTTCTAGATTTTAGCTAATACTGCAATACTGAATGATCAGATGTAAAAAAGTAAATTAAAGCTATTCCATCATTTCAATCTTCCAAGTTTGAAGTTGAACTGATATGATAATCCATCTGTAATTTGAAATGGATAACTTTTCAGATCTTAGTGTTTTATGTCTCTATTTCTTTATCTTTATTCCCCTTTCGCAAGGGGATTCCAAAAATCAAAAAGCTCATGTTTGTCTTCCTGCACGGAAATCTTTAGTAAAAGGCGAAAGATTTTCTCGGATAATTGCAGAAGGACGAGAGTGGAATGTCCATATTTGCATGGATATCTATTCCAGTTCGCTTCGATATCGCAGCCTATATTTCTAATGTCCTTTTATAGCACTAGATAGCGGTTGAGCTAAAGAAGAGCATTGCAAGTGAGATAAAATGGACTAAAATACAGAAATCTGTTAGTAGATATATCATGCATTCTTTGGGAAAATGGAGAACGTCGATGTTAAAGACTTGGCACACATAATATTTAAATCAAGAAAATGACCCAAATAGTGCATTTGGGTAAGAAGAATCCGAATATCAGGGTCTTATCCAGTGTTTTCCACATTTTTGTATCTAAAATTAGAAAAATCTAAAATAGGTAATTTCGTAAAAATTATTTTCACGAACCAAATGCCATCTTAATCGATAGAGCCCGATGAGCTGATCATGGATTTGCGAAAGTTTTCCGAAAATATTATCATTATTTCCTAATTAGGCCTTAAAACTGCTAAATCTAGTCGACTTTCAGTTTCAAACCAAAATATAAAGCGTAAATCGAGAAGGGAATACGTAGATTTAAAAATATTTTTTCCGATGAACTCTGACGTCAGACTTGGGACTTTCGACCACAACTGCAGTTGCGGTGGCCAAATTTCAACAAAAGTTCCAAGTCTGATTGTTTTTTTTTTCTTAAAACTTCGGAAAGCGTTTGATGAACGGCCCCGATATCAACGTGAAAACTGTAAAAAGCCCCAGAGTAATTTTGGCAAAAGAGTTATGCGGGATCAGAGGCTCGAACTCTGGAATACATTTCGTCTCAAGTAGTCAATCATTCACAACATTCGGAATAAAGAAAACTACTTAAAATGGGAGAATATTTTGCCTTTCTTAAATCTGCCCATATTTGTTCTATTTAATAATAAAATATCATAGAGAGAATAAAAATGGGGAAAGAATAGGATGTATCTCCAATATTAGCGTATAAGGGAAGATTGTCGATGAATAACAAGTTTTATTATATTTATAACCAACTTTTCAAATGTATTGTCTCATAATTTTGTCAAAATTTACATTTTTTAACATTTATTCAAAAATTCCATCAACAACTATCCCCCGATACCTTCGCAAGAGGCGAGGATAGGCAGAGGGTGAGGGTGAGGGTGAGGGTAAGGCAGGTAAGGCCAAAAATTGATTCATTTCAGATTCAGAAACCTCAGAATTTTCATCAGCAATACTACTTCCACTAGCCTTCAGGGGCCGCTTCGCGGCCCCCTTCGGCTAGGACTTTTGCTTCGCAAAAGTGTGAAACAGGGATGTTTGCGGTACGATGAGCGGAACTTTTTTGATTTTGTGATGCGGTGCGGTGCGCCGTTTCTGCACCGCCAACATCTCTGGTGCAAACCAAAGACAATATCAAAACAAAACAACACCAACTCCAGCACCAAAACAATTTTGTTTCTAAATTAGAATGCATTGCATTTGTTGCATTTCTCATTTTCATGCTCATACTCTCTCATACTATCAAAATTTTTAATTTCATAGCTCTCCCCCCTGAGAATTCATCAAACCATAAAACTAAAACTATCCAATTAGAAAAAAAATTCAATCAGTCATTTCAAATATTTCTTTTTCATCATTCAATTATCCCATTGATGTCATTTTCTAAAACTCTTCAAAGATTTTGCAAAAAAATTTCAAGCCCCTTTTCCTCCATAAAATTGCAAAAAATCGATTCATTAAAGGAGAAATCACTTCTAATAAGGATAATTGCCCAATTATCTGATCAAACCCAAACAAAACCTATACGTTGCACACCGTCGGAAAATTACGCATCTTTTGGTGCAAATCCCATCTCAATTGGGTGGTCACATCTCTAGATATAAGCGCGCACAAACAGACAAACATATTTTACGAAAATACTAATAGAGTAGATGTGATTTTGAGTTTTCATTTGAGCTTTATATGAAATTTTGAGCCCAAACTTGGTTAGAATTTGGTCTGGGATTTTCGATCTTGACTTCGACTTTCAATTTGTTTAATTTGGACTTGAAATACCTTGAATTTTTGAAATTGAACATGGATTTGGATGTTCGAAGCTAATACTTGAATTTGGCCTGTTTGAATTTTAATTTAGACTTTAATTTGGATTGTGAATTAAGATTAAAATCTTGCTTTTTGGGTCGAACTCGCTTTATAATTTGAAATATACATGAAATGTTTATCCAAAAATTTGACTACCATTAAAAATTGGCATAATAATATTGGTATTTAGATATGTAAATTAGGCAGAAAAAAACTGAATTATTTTTTTAAAAAATATATATAATGAACATTTGGCAAAAATAATGAATATTGATCTTTCGGTCCATTATTCATTTTATCTCAACCATAGAAATTATTTGGTCCCATTGAATCTCTCTAGTTCCACCTCGACCCTAATGATAATGACCAATTCTTTGTTAAGCCTTTGCCATTATGCATTTTGAATATACGATAATTTGCTAATTTTATATATCTGTATTTGGAATTCCCATTCTCATTGATCTCATTTCCCACTATCTGGAGACCACCTTTCAAGACCAAGATGTGTCGGATAATGACTACCCATTATTCAATTTTTCATAAGAGAAGAAGTTAATGAAGTCAAAAATATTGAATCGCATAAAAACTGTACATTGCACACGGGTCACGATTATCTTTCGAACCATCTGTGGGTTTCCTTGCTCACAATCAGGTATCGAAATCTAAGCTCAGACACACTCAGCAATTTTACTAAAAAGGAAAGATGTCAGATTCGAATGCTCCATACTTGGTTATCTTACTTTACCATACTTTATTAGTCTTAGTCATTTGCCAATCAAATTCTAAAAATAACAGGCGTATTCTGCTCATATGTAATACCAACAATTGTGTTATCTAAAAGTGAGAATAAACTTCAGATTCCCTGTGCTTGATTATCCTTTTCCATCAGTTTTTGTCATTTTTCATCAAAAAGTGCATTTTATCATTAAAGTTTCAGTGGATAGTTTTGCGAAAAGGAAACTTTTGAGCTATGATTGCATTATCGTATCTCAATTCAGGGATGGGCCAGGACCGACTTTGAAAAAAATTCGGAATCAGGATTGGGAGTCTTTTAATTTCTAGCATTTTCAAGGTATAATAAACCTTATAGGGTGTGTCTCAAAATTATGAGCGCACCCCTCTTTTTTGCAATGTTCCGACTGATGCTAATGCTATCAAAAGTCAAATAATAATTTTATACTATCAAGCTCGCAGAAGAATAATATCTATCCACTTTTCACCTGAACTGTTTCATCAGTAGACTCGTTGGCGACAAAATTAAAAATTCCTTGTCTCAAATTATGAGCGCACTTTGAGTTCAAGAGCCCCACACCCGCAATACTTGAATTATCTCGGCTCAAATTTTGTACATAGATTCTCTAATGTATTCTTCATATATCTGCAGGATTTCAGTTCGATTAAATTTACTATACTGTTTCTAAGATTTTGTTCTGAAAGTATCCCTTAACTATGGAAAATGTTAAGAAAAGTTTCTTCGAAAAATTCAAAGGACGAAAATTTCATATGATATACGCAAAAATGACATAAGTCCTGGAAATATATTCCGTTCCGCTTCTTTTGAGACCAAGTACATCTCTTGCATCATGTTACTGGAGATCTACACTTCATCAAACATCCGACGTAGCCCTAATTATGGGAAAATATGCCATTTAAAGAAACTTAAAATGCTGTTCCAGGCTCTTATAGATTTTTTATTATAAATCGTTGTGATCTTTTGGAAGCCTAATAATGATCTTATCATTCCATGCTACCAGTTTTCTGATAGGTTAGCTATACTCAGAAATAGACATTTTTGAAGAAGGTTCTCTTAACATTTTCCATAGTTAAGGGATACTTTCAAAACAAAATCTTAGAAACAGCATAGTAAATTGAATCGGGTTGAAATCTTGCAGATATATGGGAAATATATTAGAACATCTGGGTACAAAATTTGAGCCGGAATAATTCAGGTATTGCGGGTGTGGGGCTCTTGAACTCAAAGTGCGTTCATAGTTTTGAGACACACCTTAGTCGAAAATTCATTCCATTGTCAAATTACTAAAAAGTAACTATTTTGCTTATTTTGAAAATCGGAAGTTCCGCTAAAATTTGGCCGGGATCGGGATTCAAATTTCTCGAACACCGAGACTCCCGGCCCACCTCTGATCTCAATCGGTTATGAACACCCGCCACAATTTGTAAACGAACCACCACTCTATCCACTTGACCACATCATTACGTCCCTTTTCCTCTATTCCTTTCCTAAATTCTCTCCACATATCGTGTTGTTCCGCTTTGCGCCACTATTTCTCTTCTTTTTACACCTTCGCAAGTAAGGAAATAGTCTTTTGGGTAAAAGTGTCCATTTCTTGGACCAAAATCGATCAGCTTTTTACGTTGCACATCAGGACGAAAAGACCTTTCCAACCATGTATAACACTTGGGTCTGCTATGCTTAGTATCGAGAACTAAGCTTGGACAGACAAATAGATACATTTAACAAAAATACTAAAAAGTAGAATAAAAAATATTTTTCTAAAGTAGTCTCAGCACAGATTTTAGTTTTTTTCCTAGCATTCTTTATGTGGAGGGGTCTACTACATGAGTCCTATCCCTCCATCTCTTTCTATCTCTCGCGTCCCGCTCCCTTAGTCCCGCATCTTCCATGTCTTTCTTCACGGTGTCGATGTACCGTGTCTTCGGTCTTCCACGGGGTCGGATACCATCCAACTCCAAATTCCATGCTGTCCTTGCAACTTGATTCGAGTCTTGTCACAGAGCACTCCACTGCACTGTCTCCACTTGAGCCATGCCGCGTCTATTCGACTCTTGACGGCACTCAGTGACTCTCCGTCAGCTGAGATTCTGTCGCCTAGGTACTTGAAGTTATTGACTCTCGGGAGTTTCGTGCCATCGAGTTCGATGTCGCCTGGTGTCCTTGGTTCGAGTTCGAGGTACTCGGTCTTGCTGGTGTTCATTCTCAGTCCGTGCCGTTCAAGTCTTTCTTTCAACTTCTTCAGGTCTTTCTTGAGTTCATCTCTGGTTGATCTTGCGAGCACGATGTCATCTGCGTAGAGCAGTGTCCATGGGTGTTCGCCTTGGATGTCTCGGGTGATTCGATCCAAGCACAGGATGAACAGCAGAGGAGATATTGCGCTGCCTTGATGCACACCGACTGTGACTTCGAACGGCTTTGTAGTGCCGGCCATGCTTCGGACTTGACTTCGGCTGTCGGTGTACAGCATCTTCACCCACTTGACATACTCCTCTGGGACTCCAGCATCTCTGAAACTGTACCATATCAGGTCGTGTGGTACTCGATCGAATGCCTTCTCTAGGTCTACGAAGGCTATGTGCAACGGCAGCTTCTTCTCTCGATGCTTCTCTGCGAGTATTCTCAGTGCGAAGATGGCGTCTGTCGTTCCGCAGCCAGGTCTGCCGTTGGGTGTTCCTCGAGGAGTCTGTGGGTAGGGAATTTAGTTGTGGATATCTCTTTGTAGTGCTCCCTCCATCTGTCCATGATATCTTTGTCCTCGTACAACACCCTTCCATCTGCTGCCTTCACTATTCTCACATTGCCGATGTCCCTTGTCTTCGCATGTCTGGCCTTTGCAATTCGGTAGATCTCGCTTTCACCCTGTCTTGTTTCCAGTCTGCGGTAGAGGTCTTCGAAGTGTTCTTGTTTGGCTTTCGCGATTTATATCTTAGCCTCTTTCTTTCGCAGGTTGTAGACGTCTTTGTCTTGTTGGGTGCGAGTCTGTCTCCACTGTTTGAAGGCTTCTTTCTTGCTCTTGATAGCTGCTTCGACTTCGTTTGTCCACCACCAAGTCTCTTTCTTGATGCGAATTGTGCCTGGTTTCGTCATCCCGAACTTCTCACTTGCCACTTTCCAAACTGCATCTGCGCACTGTTGCCAGTTGTCAGCAGCCGAGGCCCTTGGGTTGATTTCAGGGATTGCCTTGACGATGTCTTTGCAGGCTTGCTCTGAAGACTGCTCTCATGCCTTCCACCATTCGATTCTAGCGTCACTCGTTGTTCGTATCTTTGCTTTTGCCTTCTTTGTGAACCTTAAGTCTGTGATCACAGGTCTGTCAGCACAGATTTTAGTGATTTTCTAAAATTGAGTTCAGCTCCAAACTTTTCTTTCTGAAATGACTTCAACTCCGATTTTGATTGATTTCATACTAAATTTCCCCCACAATGTATTTATAAATTTAAATTTCAGGCAAAAACTGCCTTGTGAATTTCTACATTTCTGATGAAAGATTGGAATGTTCGCAAAAAGTGTAGCTCTTGCAAAATATTTGAATATTTGGGGAAAAATTAATTTTTGAGGTATTTTATAAATTTTGCAAAAATAAACCCACATCACTTAGGGGCAACAGAACCCGAACATTAATCACATCATCTATTCACACTAAGCCGCCCCATTGAGAGCCGGGAGTCATTCCCACTCCTCCATAGGAGCATACCTTTATTCCTTTCAAATTCGATCATCCACTGGACCTTCTCTCCCTCTTCCTTTTCGCTTGCTCTCTCCATGTCACATGCTATTTCTCTTTTCTGACTTTATATAGGGAAACCACATTTTTGGCTAAAAGTACCCATTTCCTGAACCAAAATCGATCAGGTTTTTATGTTGCACTCACCAGAGAAATCCTCCATCCAACCGTATCACATTCAACCACTTTTATTCATTTCACTTCAAGCAATAGCGTTGGAAATACAGACAAACAGACATCACCAATTTACTAAAAAGTAGATTGCTCAATTATCTAAACAAATCTATACATTGCACACCACCAGACATTCCCCAGATGACCCCATTTTTGCGACACTGACACTGTCAATGTCAAACTCTGAAATGTCTGCATACGGCGAGAAAGTTGCCCATCTTTTGGTGCAACCCCCATCTCAGTTGGATGATCACATCTCTAGATATAAGCGTGCACAAACACACTTTACAAAAACACTAATAGTTTTGAGTTTTGATAAGAAATTGAAGAAAACATGTCAATGATAATCGCGCAATTTAATGCAAAACACAACAGCAATACAAATTCAAAAGCAATACTAAACTCAAAAACAATACAAAACTCAAAAGCAGCAATGCAAAGCTCAAAACACAATGCAAAATATCTCCGAACAATTAAAAAAAATCAATGAAACCTATCTTACCAATCAATGTAAATCTCTCTGAACAATCAATCCAAATCTCATTCATCATATCTCGCGTCAACCAATACTGTATCTTCATATTCATTTTCTATCCAATTAAAAAAATCAACCATTTCAAATATCTTTGTCATCATTCAATTATCCCATTGATATCATTTTCTAACATTCTTCAAAGATTTTGGAAAACTCCAAGTTCCTTTCCATCCATAAAAATGTAAAAGAGAACCGGACTCTCAAATCTACCATCTACCAATCTCATCATCTTTACCATGAAATCACACACGCTATCCACTCGGCCACCCAAGCATGCCTCGCGACCCTTTCATTCGGAATGACCTCACTCTCCTTTCAGAGACACCGGAATAAGAGCCCATTCTCCCCGCAGAAAATAGCATGCAGGGATGAGAGAGCAAAAATGCTAAAAGCAAAATAAGGATAATTGCTCAATTATCTGATCAAACCCAAACAAAACCTATACGTTGCACACCGCCGGAAAATTCTGCATCGTTTGGTGCAAACCCCATCTCAATTGTATGATCACATCTCCAGATATAAGAGTGCACAAACAAACAAACAAACAAACAAACACACTTTACAATTTTACTAATAGAGTATGATGATTATGAAAAAAATAAAGTACGATCTGCACATATAAACTAGATTCACTTGCATTGTCCAACAGGAAAGATATCCATCAATCTATAATTATCAAAATATGTGAGTTGAGGTTATAATTATATTGAAACTTTTTGAATAAACATTATCAAAATTACAAGTTTTCAAATATTTCATTTTCTACAAAATTTCACCATCTTAAAGTTAGGTTGATCGCAATTTCTTGAACAATTCAAATTTTTTGATTTTTTTTTTTTTAAGACACGTTCTTTGAGTAACCCGAACAAAGGCCGGACAACTGCAAAAGTGTCTCGGATCCGAACCAAACTTATATGGTGGATACACCTATGGGTCCTAATCACAAAAATGGGGAGACCAGGTCCCACCCCCAAAAGTGGGCGAGGCTAGGTGGGGGTTAAAGTTGGGTGTTTTGGCGATTTGACACCCCTCAGGGGGGTACAAATAAAACTTTTTTGCTATAAAAGATTTTCGAAAAATTTAAAAAGAATGAACATGGCCATGGAATTGCACATCTTCTGGTATATAGGTTTCCAGGCAACAACCACCTGCTGAGTCAGGAATGGGTCCTGATGCCAAAAATGGGAGTATGCCGACCCCCCTTTTTTGCAGAAAATCGATTTTCCTGAAAAATTTTACGAGAAGTTCCGAAAATCCAATACTATATTCGGATTCTGCGTATCAAATTACCCTAAAATCAGTCCTAAAAAGCACAAATTAGGGCGGACATTTTTGAAAAAAAAAACGGTTAAAGTCCGTAAAGTCAGAGTACGCTTGAATGTTAACTACTGCAAACAGCATAAAGAAAACTTTTTTGCTATGAAAGATTTTCGAAAAATTTAAAAAGTATTAAGTAGTCTAGATAATTTTCCATCTTTTGATATGTAGACTTGGGGAGTTAGACACTTACTGGGTGCGGGAGGAGGTCCTGAAGTTAAAAAGTGTCAAGAATGGCAGTTTCAAAACATGCATATTTTGCACAAAATCGATTTTTCTGAAAGCTTTTAGGGGGAGTTCCAAAAATTTTATGCTATATTCGGCTTCTACGCATCAAATTACCTCAAAATCAGTTATAAAATCGATAAGTTAGGTATGACCCTACACTTCACCATTGCACCAAAGTTGGCGACCCAAAAATCGAAATTTCAATTTTGAGGGTCAGACCCCACAATATGTACAAAAATTGATAGAGCTCATCAAACTAAGCAACTTTTGTAAAGACACCTCATGGTTATCTATTATGGTATGCATGGTATGGAGTTTTGAATGGGTCTAGCTCATAAAAATGACAAAAATCTTCAAAAATTCATTACTTTTGTAAAATAAAACCAAAATGAAAAATCCTTTCGGAATATAGTAGTTGAAGGGCAATACTTCATTTTTGCTTCCTAGAGTACTGTGCTATCATTTTACCATGCTACCATATGGGTCCACGGTATACCACCCATATGGTACCCGAGTAGTACTATACCAAGATGGATATCAATCGACTCGAAACTGACTGGTGAGTAATATTCGAGTCCATTTCTATCAATTTCAGCAAGTGGTTTCATTATACCATCACTGTAATTGAATATAATCACCTGTTGAAAAAGACCAAAAATGGGGTATCTTCAAATGACCATAAAAAGCGATAGACTAATCCGTTTTTCAAGAGGTTTTCAGCATTACACTAAGTCTTTCACTGGCTTTTGAATGGCCTATAACATGATCGGTCTTGATTAAATTTGAAAAAAAAACCGGACTTATACTTGTCGGAACCAGTACCGGAAGATAGTTATTACCCCCTAAATTTGATTTAGAATCATAATTTAAGGATCAAGAATAATTTTGAATGCAGAATTAAACGAATTAACACACACCAATGATGAGAAATAAATTGTTGAAAAATGCCCTATTTTTCAGTTTT
The DNA here is from genome assembly GCA_964036155.1 of Diploscapter coronatus. Taxonomy (NCBI): domain Eukaryota; kingdom Metazoa; phylum Nematoda; class Chromadorea; order Rhabditida; family Rhabditidae; genus Diploscapter; species Diploscapter coronatus. The sequence goes on along the minus strand of OZ038422.1, from coordinate 39,159,329 downwards.
TTTTTTTTTTTTTTTTTAAATATCTCATTCCGGAATGAAAATTTCACCGAGGTATCTTCACAAAAGTTGCTCAGTTTAATGAGCTCTATCGATTGATATATATTTTGAATTTTTTCACAGGCATTTTCGAAAATCGAAATTTTCTGGTTTGACTTCAGACCATTTTTTCGATCAATTGGTGTATCACAATTCACGATTTTTTTACACGAGTAGAATGAGAAGGACTCATAGATTATTGTGTGAAAAACTAGGAGGTAATATGCAGAAACAAATGAGAAAAGTTGACTTTTCTATTAAGGGCCTCGTATTTTTGACATTTGTGCACTACTTTTAGCCGTAATTTGTGATAGGAAGGTCGGAGCCGAAAAATATTGCACCATTCGACTCAGCTCGTCGAACTGAACAATCTGATATAGGTTTTGAAGTGTCAGGATGACTTTTGAAATTTGACCCTCGAACCCCAGTGCCTGGTTCCGAAGTTGAAAATGTCGGGAAAAAGGCCCAGAATTATGATTTTCAGGTCGAATCTAGGTAGAAAACACTCAAATACCCCTTCAAAACGAATTTTAAATCTCTGGTCCGGCAGTTTTGAGAATTATGGAGAATCGGTTCTAAAATAAACGTATTTATTTTTATGCCAGATAAAATCAACGATTTCTGTTTTTTTTTTTCGGATCTAATCTAAATAATAATCAATGAAGAAAACACAAAATGCCAAATGACGGGTTTTGGGGAAGAAATGAATCATAATGTATGTTTTATATGCTTCTTCAGATTGAACAAGGATGGCATTTGAGGGTGAATTATGGTAATTTTTCAAGACTTTTTTAGTTATTAAAATGGAAAATCTGAGCATTTTAAATTTGAATGCGAATACGAATGCCTTCTCTAGTATCTCTTATCATCATAGATCCAATTAGTCCGAACGAATTGTCGCTTCACTAATTAAGGTATGAGGCGTCTGGCTATTCTCGTTTTCTGGTCTTTTTTTATGTGCATTTTTATATCAAATTATAAAAATATAATAAAAAATTATACTAAAAACGTGATCACCCTAGCCTGTCCCTATTTACTATTTTGAAAAGTTTAGAGTAAGCCAATTTTTCTTTATAAGTAATTTTCTTTCATTCATTCACACTATAAATAGCCGACGATAGTACTATGGAAAGTTTCGATCACTTGTATGTCTTTCTTGTGTTAAATTGGATAGCTTGTCAAATGGAACTTACTCATATAATAAGGATTGAATATAAATTGGTTACGGCCTGTCTTTAATTTAATCCTTTATTGGAAACAGCTCGAAAAGTTTTCAAGCGTTCTTATCTGTGCCTCGAATAAATTATGCTCATGACATTCCCAAAAGATTCGCCAATCACAGTAACTGAATGAAGCAAATATATGATGAAAACGTATTGATAGGGAATAACCTAGACCTTAATCAGTTAGAGTCTTAAAATTAGAAAAAAAACTGCTATAAAACTACTTTATGACCGTATAACATTACTCATGAATACAAATGATAGAACTATTGAATACTGATATGGTAAAATTTCATAAAAATTGAATAAGTGAGGATTACTTATCAGTTTAAAAAATTCTATTATAAATTGAGACGAAACTAACTGATTAATCGTGACCTTTTCATTTCCCCGGAAATTCATTTCGCATTCGCTTTATTCCATTTTACATTATTCGTTTTATTCACACTTATGAACATAGAATTTTTCGACAACGTCGAAAAAGCACCATCTATATTTGGGGGAAACGGACTTTTAGTATATTTTGTAAGGTTTAAAATCGTGTAACCCAGCATAATAGGTCATGGGCCATAATGGCGCCATTAGGGCCCATGACCTATTATGCTGGGAAGGCATACTAGGAGCTTTTCCTCAAAATCTAAATGGCGCCTTTCGTGATAGCCAGAGGTGGCGTGGTAGTGCTTTTTCGATTTTTCATCTTGGGATACCTTTGTCACGAAAAATTGAGATTTTCGAAAGTTTTTTTAAACAAGCAACATTCGGTAAATATATGACACGTTCTTCGTAAAAATAGTTTTTTTTTTTTTTATAAAGGGGGGTGGTACCCAAGAAGTCGACATTCAAATTTCGAGCTGATATTTTGTCCCTGTAGGTTTTCGACTATGCTGACGACGAATATGACGGTTAAAACCCGATCCGACCACTTGTTCCGCATGTTCCGGAAGGTCCGCATCTGGTAGTTTCGAAAAATTCTATTTTTGTTATTCTGTATGGGAAAAATTAAAATTTGGTATCAAAATGTTTGCAGAGACCAGCTGAGCACGATTCTGAAGTGATATCGTCGAAATGACACCGAATAAGGAAGTTATGATGCAAGTAGTAAAACATGTGGAAAATGTCATCTTTTTATTGAACAGCATTTAATCCATAGATTATTAGGCAATAAAATAGGAATTTTTTTGAATATCGATTTCTGCAGAAATGCGCATTTTTCGCGTCTTGATTGTGTACTTTTCGGCCCGTACTGCCTTTATACGTAAATGACGTTGGAAAAATTCGTACTTCCAGTATGTTGTGTAGATTTACATGGTGAACAACTTTATTTCAGGACCGATCTCGGATTCACATTCTTATGAGCTCCAGAATTTTTTGAAGTTCGACGATCAACTATTGCAAAGTGCCTTTAAGGCAGTCAATTTTAAAAAAAATTCGTATCTCCCTATGTATGCGCATTCTAGAATAAGTTCTGGAACAAAAGTTGTTCAACTTGAAGAGCTCTACAAGATTTCATGGAAAACTCCGACTTTAACTCCCATTATCCTTGTAAACACAGTACGGGTATATAGGGTAACTTCGGGTAATTTTTCCCGCCAAAATTAATTTCTAAAAAGTTTCTTTTTATTTTTACTTTATTCTCCTACTCAAGATCTACAAAATAAAAAGATAATCATGAAATTTAGTCTGATACACAAAGAGATATGATTTTTTGAAAATATGTATAAAAAGGCATTATGCTGAATTTGGCTATTGCACTTTAACAAATTCTGGAGCTCAAACGGTAATGAATCCGAGGTCGGTCCTGGAACAAAGTTGTTCATCATGTCCATCTACACAATATATTGGAAGGACGAATTTTTTCAACGTCATTTACGTATAAAGGCAGTACGGGCCGAAAAGTACACAATCAAGACGCGAAAAATGCGCATTTCTGCAGAAATCGATATTTTTAAAAATTCTTATTTTATTGTCTGATAATCTATGGACTAAATCCTGTCGAATAAAAAAAGAATTATAAAATTTAGTTTAGAATCTTGGAAGTTATGAATTTTCAAAATCCAATTAGGCAAAAGTGAGTCATGACAACTCGTCGAAGAAGTAGAATTTCTTCGCTAGCGGGTAGTCTATAGGAAAACAGTTAAGTGTTTCAGAAACTAGAAGACCTGGGCTACTTCTCAGTATAAATAACTCACGGAACCTGACACTTAAAAAATAAACAATTTTAAAAAGCGAAAAATCAATATGACATTTTCCACATGTTTTACTACTTGCATCATAACTTCCTTATTCGGTGTCATTTCGACGATATCACTTCAGAATCGTGCTCAGCTGATCTCTGCGAGCATTTTGATACCAAATTTTAATTTTTCCCATACAGAATAACAAAAATAGAATTTTCCAGAATGACCGGATCCAGACCTTCCGGAACAGGCGGAACAAGTGGTCGGATCGGGTTTTAACCGTCATATTCGTCGTCAGCATAGTCGAAAACCTACAGGGGCAAAATATCAGCTCGAAATTTGAATGTCGACTTCTTGGGTACCACCCCCCTTTATAAAAAAAAAAAAAAAACTCTATTTTTACGAAGAACGTGTCATATATAAAACACGAAACTGAAACCGAAGTTGGGCTTGGTCGATTTTTCCAAAAATCTATGAGTTTCTCTTTCTTGAGTATCATATTTATTGAAAGTATATAAATGATCTTATCTATCTTGCTTGCTTATTGTCCTATATTACTTTTTCTGTAATTAATCAAAAACGCTATGAATACTCTAGTAGCGATGCAATATCTCTATTTATTATTTCAGATAATAAATGATTCAAGTTCTCGTCATTCTCTTGATCGAAGGTTCGTCGGAAGATGAAACGTTCAAGCTCGAAGTCCCTGATGGGACGAAGGTCACGGAGCTCATGTCTAAGGCAATGGTGAAGGCCAAGTGGACTGGCAGAGGGCTGACGGTGCAGGCAATGAAGTTATGCGAGGCTGGAGCGAAAGAGTTCAATGACATCCCTCTGTCCTCGAACACTCTCGTTGTTTCGGACAAGCAAAAATACGAATTCCGCTTCAAAAATGAGGTAGGATTTTCACTAAAAAATATCGATTCGGATCTAGTAATCCAACATAAAATATCATTCTGTTCAAATAAATGGTAATGTCATAGAATAAATGTCGTAAATAACATTATGAAATTTTCCATAAATGTATTATAACCTTTCAATTTATCGCAGGAATCAGACATTTTTTTTTATAGAAAAGGTCGAATGGTATTACTTTTGACGTTATCGTCAACGGCACAACTCACCAGGGACTTCAATTCAATCTGTCTGTTGGAGCCACTGTCCAGAATCTTATTGATGCCGCCTTTGCCAAATTCGACCCGACGTCAACTAACAGAGTGATCAACTTTGTCAAGATCTATGATTCCGACTTCAACTATTGGATGAACGTTGACAAGCCGTTCGAAAAGACGCCTATAGATACTAGTAGCAAGTATTCACTCTCCATCAACTTTTCCGATCCGTCAATCACTTCAAACGTCGCTCCTGCTCAACCAACTAACTCAACGCCTATTCAAACGATAACGGTATGCAATTTAAATATTTACGAGTCTAAATTAAAACAATTTTATGTGAAAAAGTAATTTTTTAAGACTAACGCGTCCGTTCTTCCAAATCTTTCAAATGGGATCGGTTCTAATACACAGAATGCTGCTCCGATTAGCCCCAATCCGTCGTTAGTTTTATTAAAATCCAGTAAAATATGCACAATTATCCAAATTATTGAAAAGTGTTTTCATTATAGCATCTACCCTAAAATAGTAAAATTTTTATTCGAATGTCAATGTGCAATATTTTATAAAATGAGTTTAGTTAACCTGTTTAAAATATAGACATTTTTAGAATCTCTCAAGACGACAAAATCTATCGACAGGCTCTTGGTCGTATGGCTAAACTTGGTGAACTCTATGATGCTCATACTGACCAATTCTGTGGAGTCGGACTTTTCCGCAACGATTTTCCTTCCAACGGAATTCAACTCACCGACGTCTATAACACCAACAACGATCAATTCTTCCAAGATTCCATTGGTGACAAACTCAGGCAGCTCAATGTCGAACCAGAACTACAGGCATATCGGATAATCTTTAAAATTAGGCTAATTACAAAAATTTAGGCTAGTATTCTTGGAGGATTTGTTCAAGTTAATGGATATGGTAATTATATATGGTCAACGCCTGCAAATTCGTATGAAGCTAGCGCCACACTTGTGCACAAAATGACCACCAAGGTGCTATAAGACATTCCACCAAATTCATTCTAACATAAATAAATTATAGTATGAGACAATCGATTTCAATAATAGCAATGTCCTCAATGTGATCACACCGAATGGAATTCGAAGTGCACCTGGAGCTACGCATGTCGTCGTCGGAATTCAATGGGGAATCACCGCAATTACGAATATAAAATGCAGCAGCGAAGATCCGAAGTTCGATGCAAAAAGTGCATTAAAGGTATAAATCATCGTTGAAATTATATAAAACAATTAGAAAAAAGAAATACTCGGAAAAATCAAATAGCGCAGAATATATGTATCATAATAGTAGGTTGCAATACACAAGTTAAAGTATCTCCTCAATAAAATTCAGTTGAATCGCATACAACAAGTTAAATTTATATATTTTACTAAAAAAACTAACGTAATATATGACAAAATGTTTTACGTTCAGACTAAGATCGACGGACTAATTATGAACGGCAGTGGTTACGGAGTTAGAGGCGGAAATCATCCTCCTGGCTTCAGATATGAATTCTTCGTCGATCCATCATTGCCCAATCAGCCACGTAGCTTCGATGAAATTCCTGCATTCATAAACAATCTACCATCGAGCATTACGAACACCAATGGTAGCAAAGGCGTTCCTATCACCTACACCCTCCTGCCGTTGTCTGCATTCAAGGATTATCTCAAGTCTATAAATTTGGCCAGTCAAAAAGTTACGCCAATAAGTGGCGAAACAATCGAAGAAATTGTCAAAATATTCGACGAAATCCCCCAGATTCAAAGAAAACTAGGCAAAATTGCTAACCACTTACAAACATTTAAATATTGCATTACCGAAGATATCGAGAAACAAATAAGCTGGCTGGTAGATGAAAGCCAAAAATCTTCATCGATCATTCGAGACCGACTTCGTCAACTGATTGTAGAAGTTCGCAATGGTAGAGCGGATCTACATGACCTCTCCAAACTCATTCATGGATACAATCAAAGTGCAGTTTCGGAAAAATCTATCACTACATTTGTAGATCATCTAACACCTGCACGCGAGAAGATCAACTTTATCGCGTTTCTTGAGAAAGAAGGGGTGCGCTATGTCGGAAAAGACTCAACACTTGATACTGAACGCAAAAAAAACAACATAAACGAATGCTTTATTTTCTTTTGCTCCTGGAACAATCCTGAAGACCTGTCAGATAACAAACGATACTTCGAAGCAATAGTCAATCAGAAATCAATGCCCTGCATTTTTGCCGATCTCGAATTTCAGCCTAAACTTTCGGAGCAAGAAAAAGTCCCAGAAGGAAATCGAATTTGCTATTATGGAGAAGGTTCCTATACATCTACTGACTGTTATAGAGATGCACTTGAGGAGCAGAAGAAATGTTTAGTCAAATGCGTCGAAGATCGTAAGAAAGCGAGTGAGAAACCTATGAAACGTGCCGATGCCGATATGATTTGCCCTCAATCAATGAAAGGCGACTTCTGCTCGAAAAACAAATGTGAATGGTACTGCTGCGATTGCAGAGAGAAAATTCGATACGATTTCAATCATAACTTCCACTGCGATTGCGGCTTTGCTCCTATCAACTCATTTCAATTCCGGTGTTCCGATCCGAAACATGGATTCGATTTCATTGGATTTGATGATAAGTACTTGACTTCTCTCGTCAAGCAAATCAAACCGTGCAAGGAACTTAATATTTTGATACTTGGAGAAACCGGTGTGGGGAAGAGTACGTGGATAAATGGATTCGCAAACTATCTGGCTTACAAAACGTTGAACGAAGCTGAGACTGGCAAGCAGATTTACCTCGTCCCGTCAAAATTTACCATCACTGACTCACAACAGAAAGTAAAGCCTATCATAGTTGGACAATCTAAGGGCGAATCATTCGTGGATGGTGAGTCTTGTACCCAAGATCCTGTCAGTTACGTCTTCTACACCGGAAATAGAACGATTCGACTCATCGACACGCCAGGAATAGGCGACACGAGAGGCCAGGCCATGGATGATCGAAATTTCAATGCCATCCTACAATACATCGCCAACGTCCCCGAAATTCATGGAATTTGCATTTTGTTGAAACCGAATAACGCAAGACTGAACGTCGTCTTCAGGTACTGCATCAATGAATTGCTGACTCACTTGCACGTTTCTGCCGCTGCTAATATTGTATTTTGTTTTACGAATGCACGATCCACTTTCTATCGCCCTGGTGATACTTTACCCGCGCTAAATAGATTCCTCGATGAACTTAAACAAAACCGAAGTGTCGAAATTCACACAAATAATGACACAATCTACTGCATGGATAATGAGGCTTTTCGATTTTTATGCTGCCTACATGCAGGCGAAAATTTTACTGATGAGGACAAGAGAAGCTACGAGAATAGCTGGACGCAATCTGTAAAGGAAACCAACCGGATGCTGGACCATTTCGAAAAGGATGTGCCACCTCATATGGTCAAGGAAACCGTTTCTCTGAATGAAGCCAGAGCTCTCATCCTAATGCTTTCCAAGCCATTGGCTGATATAAGTCAGAACACTCAAGACAACATTCAAGTTCTGAACGACGAAACGATGCAGCTTGAAAGGCTCGATTTGAGAAACGTCGATCTGCAGGGAATGCTTATGATTCCACAGATCGGTTTGAGTGTGATTGACTTAGGATATCCACGAACAGTATGTACAGGCGTCAATTGTGTCGAAACCCAGACACTCCCGAATACGAACGTTTTGAACACGATCTACACGCAGATATGTCACGATCCCTGTTACCTGACTAATGTGACACCAGAAACAGTCCCAAATACGGAACTACAAGAATGCGCTGCTATGGACTCGGATTTAAAATGCATAGAATGCTCGTGTCCATGGGATTTGCACATGCACATAACCTACTTCCAAGAAAAGGTAACCGTAATGGTTGAAGATCCAGTCACTAAGCAAGCTCTAGAAGATAATATGACCGCTCGCGAAATGCAGGAGATTGCTATTCAAAGTCGCAAGGATCGTGTTGAAAAGTATAAAGAGGAGCAGAAGAAAATTGACGAAATTTGTGCAAAATTTGGAGCATTTCTGAGGGCCCATGCAATTGTTCCCTATAATGACGCCATAGAAGAATACCTGAAGTTCAACATCAAGGAAGTCGAACGACAGCATGACAACACAAAAAATCCGGATCTGTTGAATAGGTTGGAAAGATTGAAGGAACAATTAGCGGAATATCAAGAAACAAAGCGGGTGCTGGGGAATATGATGGAAACTGGGGAGGCGAAGCAAGTTGATGCAAACGAGATCAAGAAAATGCAGACACAACTCGAATCGCTCGAACTCAACGGGTCAGACATCAAAAAGTTATTCGATGCGACGCTCAATGGTACGAAGGTCAACTTTAGCTATCAGCCGGCCGCCGAAGGCGGCCGGCGGAGGTTGTATTCGCTTTTAACAATGCGTGACAGTTTGACCATAAAAATCGATGTAAAACTCATTCTGATTGATTTTGAAAGCTAATTTCGATGTCAGATTCATGTTCAGCGTGGTCGAAAACCCTGGTGTACTTTCCGGGGTCGAAACTATATCAGAGATCGAGATATCGACATAGGTCATGTTCAAAAAGTGGTGTTTTCTGATCTCTGTCACGAAATCAGTTGTGCGGATTTTTCTCTCTCAGTTTTAATCCGTTTTCGATGGGGTTTTTTTTAATCGAGAGGCCTATAGAAGTTCTACTTGCGCGCAAAGAATGGGTCATTTTCGACATATGGGGGCGGAGCTACAGTACTCCAAAGTTCGAAAAAAGTGATTTTTCGGAAATAACTTTCTTTAAATCGATTTTTAGCCGCACCATTTTTAATATGTTGTAGAGCTCGCCATTCCACGTCGATTAAAAAAAAGAACGCCGATTTTGGTTCAGATATTAGCGAGTTACGGTAGTTTGAAAGTCCAAATATCTCATTTTCGAGCCAAAGTTAGAGTATAAAAACGAATAGTAGAAACGCTCGAATTTTGTAATTAGATAGCACTTGATGAGTACTTTCTAAAAATATCCAAATTTGGGATTTTTTACTAACAAAAATTTTCGTGACAGCCTCCTGAAAGTCGCATTTCGACTTTCTGGAATATCTCAAAATTTTCCCGAATAAGTCGTCTGCGCGATGTTAACCAAAGTTGTAGAGCCTGGATTGGGCTTTCTAGTGCTTTTTACAGATCCGAGATCCGATGATCCCTTGGTGAGCTATGACGTTTCAAAGTTCCAGCTGTCAATAGCCGGATATCGTCAATGCATTATTTTCGAAATTTGAAACTGTCTACGATACGGCGCAAATGGTTGTCAAGTTCACAGCCGAAAAGGGGTGCCCTGAAGTGTGCGAGTGATCGCCGCTGGGGTTCGGCTCAACGAGCCCCAAATATTTTTTGCAAAAATTAGTAAAGATGAGGAATCATCTTTCGACGTCGACGTGGGGATTCTGAAGTCAAAAATTGAAATTCTTTTTTTTGCACGAAAACGCAGGAAATTGATAGACAAATCGTTCTAGCGTCTGATTGACGACGAAAGATCGCATTTTGACGTCAACAAAATGGATTCTGAAGTCAAAAATTGGAATTCTTTTTTTTTGCACGAAAACGCAGGAAATTGATAGACAATTCATTTCAACGTCTGTTTGACGACGAAAAATCGAATTTTGACGTCAACAAAATGGATTCTGAAGTCAAAAATTGAAATTCTTTTTTTTGCACAAAAATGCAGAAAATTGATAGACAAGTCATTTTAGCATCTGATTGACGATGAAAAATCATCTTTTGACGTCGACGTGAGGATTCTGAAGTCAAAAATTGAAATTCTTTCTTTTTGCACAAAAACGTAGAGAATTGATAGATAAGCCATTCTAGCGTCTGATTGACGACGAAAAATCGGATTTTGACGTCGACAAGTGGATTCTGAATTAGGAATGTTCCAGGAGGTCCAGAAAATGTTCTAATCAGCCAGAAAGTGCTCCGATCGATTCGGAAATATTCCTACATGGTTCACGAATTGATCAAAATTATTTGAATAACGCCAAAATTGTCGGAATCTATAATTCCTGAAACCCACCAACATCGATCGACCACGCTGAACACGAATTACTTGCATGCTATTTCGGATTCTGCAGATATTTTTAGAGTCAAAACTTCGTTTTGAAATGAAAAGAGATCAACCCATTCAAAAGGGGTTTTAAAAAACAAAAAAAGCGGAGGTTGTTTTATTCATGCAAAGCGCTCTATTTGTATCCAAAAGTGATTCGTATGAAAGGAGATCAATAAAAGAAGATCAGCCAATATTTTAATAATCCCGATGCCCGTTGCTTGTACATCACAAGTAGAAATATTTCGGCGACTGATTCCATATTTGAGAGACTTTCACCTGCGAATACAACCGACGCGCCTCTTAGATAGTTTGATTAATTTTTTAAAATGTTCCTGTAGAATGCACATTTAACAATCGGGGAATATTCTTTCAGTGATCAACCAGTTATCCACTAGAGTGATCTCACAAAACAGCATTGAGCCACTAATTTGCAAATTTTACTAATCTTTTATTTCGTCCTATAGATAACTCATAAGTGGTCATTTAGATATCCATTAGAGAAATAGAGAAATTCTAATGCCCTGCTGGGTTCTGCAAGGTAGTGGCAAGAGGACAGTACCTTTTCCCAAACAGATGTCCTGCGAATGTCGGTGATTAGAATAATCATTTTACTTGGAAACGGTGAATAAGAAAAGTTATATTAGAACGAGCGAAAAGAACAAGAATAAATATCTTCCCAGCAAGAGCTATATCATGTGATAAAAACAAAACATTACTTGTGCGTTAGCACAGAAATATTCTTATTAAGAAAGTTCAAAGGAGGCACGTCGGTTGTATTCGCAGGTGAAAGTCTCTCAAATATGGAATCAGTCGCCGAAATATTTCTACTTGTGATGTACAAGCAACGGGCATCGGGATTATTAAAATATTGGCTGATCTTCTTTTATTGATCTCCTTTCATACGAATCACTTTTGGATACAAATAGAGCGCTTTGCATGAATAAAACAACCTCCGCTTTTTTTGTTTTTTAAAACCCCTTTTGAATGGGTTCGGAGAAGGTTGTTGACGCGCAATCAAATAGGAAAAAGAGGCATCCATCACGATTTCTGCCGCCATTGGCAGGATATCAACAAATACAGCCACAAATTTACCCGCCTAGATATAGACAACCCTATGAACCTCCACCCTACTTGCCCAATTATTCACAGCCATACAATCAGCTTAATTATCCTCAAGGTCTCGCTCAGCAAGGGATTTATTATGGAAATGAACGACAACAACATAGACCAATTAACGATCCTTACCATGGAAGGCAGGATAATGCGTTCGGACAGTACCAGCAAGGATCGCATCAAGTCCATGACCCATATGGAAGACGAAATATACCGCTCAACACGTATCCAATTCACCAACCCCTAGACGACCCTTGCCCGCTATCATTGCGATCTTCAATCGATCAACCTACCTATTCTAATCAATTTAGCACATTTCCCAACTACTATCCATATTTTGCAGGAACTAGATATCAACAAAATTCATATCATTTACCACCAACTTATGCGCAAACTTTCCCTAATCAGACTCACCAACCAAGATACAATACTACCGGCCAACCAGGCTGGTCTAACGATTCACGAAATAAAGTAAATCAGAAAGACAAGGGTAGTTCTTGGGGGGGCCGTTTAAAATTTTGGTGAAATGAATAATTGTTAGTCTAAAATCATATTGTCTAAATAATTGCTCAAAGAATTTGTAATGAAACATGTGAATGTTTATTATCGAGAAATTTGGATCAAAAAAGCAGGTGGCAACATGATTTTTAGTAAAAATTCATTTTTTGTAGTTCGTAACATTTTACTTTTTATTTAATATAGCAGATAATTCGAAATATAGTCCATTGTAAAAAAACTTGACAGTCGCAGTGCCCTTCGCACAAGAGGGCGGTGCGAACAGCACGCTTCCCGCTCGCGTCGCGGCATGCATTGCGAATTCATTATTCAAACTGGATTTCCACTTTCATTTATTTTTTCAATGTTTTCATCCGTGATTTCTATAATTATTCGGTAATTATCGATAATTAGGATATAATTACAGAATTTTGCTGAGAAATTATACTCAAGAAATCATTTTATCGAGAAAAACGATAAAAAATCACGGAAAACACGAAATAAACAAAACTAAAACCTGTATCTGTAATTATGTTCTAATTATCTGCTAATTATCGATAATTATTACAATTTTGAAGAAGAAATTCAAAAATCTATTTTAAAAAATCACTGCAAAATACGAGAAAAATAAGTGAAAAATGGCTGTTCATTGAATCACCTAAAGGTAATTATCGATAATTACTGAATACTTATAAAAATCACGGATGAAAACATTGAAAAAATAAATGAAAGTGGAAATCCAGTTTGAATAATGAATTCGCAATGCATGCCGCGACGCGAGCGGGAAGCGTGCTGTTCGCACCGCCCTCTTGTGCGAAGGGCACTGCGACTGTCAAGTTTTTTACAATGGACTATATGATCCATTTTTAAATTTCAACTTTTAACGCTTTTCCTAGAACAACTTTCACTTGCGATATAATGCGACATGCTTGTAATTGCAGAATTGCATCTCGGGAACTTCATTATATCTTCGAATAACTCGCACATTCGAGCCTTACTTCCTAGATGACAACTTTGCAATAACTAACACACATTTTTCATTTCTTATTTTCACGTAAAATTGCAGTTTATGAACGTAGAATTTCGTTGAAAGTTCTTCTAGAAGAGTCCACTTTATATAATCAAACTTTTTCCATGTTTATGGTTAACTGAATAAAATTTTGATATTGAACTAAAGGATGAGATTGGACAAAAGTGTTCTCTATTATTTATTCCCTGCAATTGTTTTATTGTTCTGTGCATTATCCTCTCTATACAAATCACAATTTATTCTTCCCAACTTTGATAAGCTGTAAATGCAGTAATAATTCCAAATTTACTAAATTCTATATTGCTCAATTCTTTCTATTTTCACTTACTAATTATGAATAAATACTTGGTTATATATAATGAGTATATAGTTAGGGATTAGAGGTTACCGTGCTAGAATATTAATATATATTGGCTGGCACCTGATGGGTCTGCTTGATCTTGCTGGTTTGAAACTCAAGAAACATTCAATCACTTTCATTGCCTGCGAATTACAGTTTTTCGTGCCCAAATCCCGCCCCCTCCGAAAATACACAAGCGCTCAAGCCACTTTCATATTTTCTCTTCCCATCGATCAATTTCTAATGAATTTCTAAAGTTTTCTGGTTCGGCTACTTTCTACTAACAATAAAATTCATGAATGTGATCTAGTTCTAGTATTCGATTTTCTAGAAATAAAAAAAATGTCGGATGAAAGTTCGAATTCAAGTCGGAACGGGGACTATGTCGAGGAGGAATTGGACCTCGACATGGAGCTGGATGAGGACGACCCGGAGCTGATGGAACTACTCCAGAGGAAGAAGGAATTGGTCAGTGATCTTTTCTCGAAGTTTTTGGACTTTTCTTTAAAGAGATTGAGAGAATTTTCAAGGAAAAAAGACATGGATTCGTGGTTTTTTTTTTAGTTTTATTTTTTGAAATAAAAATTGAAAAAAAATCAACTAATACCCTGAATTTGACATTTTAGCTAGCGATGGTGGATAAAGATGAGTTGAGCGGTTCGAGTAGCGAAGGCGAAGAGGAAGAAGAAGAAAACGATGACGATGAGGAGAATGAATCGGACAGGAACGAGAGTCGATACGAGGAAATCAGTGAGGACAGCGATAACAATGACGAAGAGCAGCGCATTGAGACGCCTTGCAAGAAAAGACCCAGGTAAATTGCATCTTTTTTCAAAGTTTAATAAAATTACTGGAACAACGAAGAGATTTTTGATTTTAACAAAATCTGAAGTGGATTGCTTTAGTTTTGCATTAGAAAATGAGCATTTCGCTCAAAGCCTTTTTTGATCGTTGAAAATAAATGTGGTTGAAGACGGTATGAACCAAAGTGAAGCCCCTCATATTTTTGATACAAATCTGTTGCAACGCAGAATTTTCACATCTTTAGGAAATATCAACTTGTTAATTTCCAAAGCTCTAAATTTTTAGACTGGACGACTCGTTCGAAAAAGCGATGGAGATTCTGGATGACGAGCAAGACAATTCACTCGATGACAAATTTGAGGATTACGGTAGCGACAACGACATGCAGTTGGCGGATTCTGATGAGTCCGACGTCGACACGGACGATGCTGATGAAGAAATGCCCGAACAGGAAACGTCTATTCCAAACGGGGAAATGAAGAATGAAAAAAGAAGTGCAGAAGATGAACAACATCAACAGGAAATCCAACAGCTGCTGGAGGAGCCCGTGGATGAACAGAAGGGTCAGAGGAATCAACCTCCGCCTAACAAAATGTAAGCATTTTGGTTGTCTTGAAAATTTGATCAGACTTCTCAACGCCCGACCCGCATAAGAAATATTGTGTCATAGCGAGAGAGGAAAAGAGAATTTTCTTTTTTTCTCTTCTGAAATGACGCACTATCTTTTCTGAGGATTGCGTTTTGAGAAGTCTGAATTTGATTTTTGTATAAAATTTGAAAGTGAAATGGGGAGTAGTAAATAGATTCTTAATCTAGGGTTTATTAGATGATGCTACTCGTTATCTGATTAAAACTTTCTATCCTAGCCCCCAATCTTGAAGCTAAAAGCCTCTAAATTTTTTAATTTCATTTTTGTTCTAGTTGGAAAACGGTTCTCGACCGGTTGGACAATGATCATTTCTCGCAGCTTCCCGATGGATGGATGCGCGTTACGCATCACAGCGGAATGCCCATCTACTTGGTAAATGTTTAGTTTTCGAATTCTTCCTTTCAAACCAATAATTTGATAATTTTGCAGCACCGCAAAACCCGAGTGATCACTCTGAGTCGGCCGTACTTTATCGGAACAACTTCTGTCAGAAACCACCCGGTTCCTTTGTCTGCAGTGCCTTGTCTGCATCGGAAGAGACTCGACGATAGAGTAGTTTTTTATTATAATTTTTCCTTTCAAATCAAAAATAGCCTCATTTTCAGATTGCCGCTCTAAAGGAGAAAGCTCCCGAGAACCCTGAACCTGAAGAGAAACGAGAACAAGCCCAGGAAAACGATGCTGAAAATGGCGAGACTCGAAAGGAATCGGAGAATCCGCAAGAATGTCCCGTCAAAAAGTCAATTTCGAAAATGCTGCACGCACCTGCGATTCAGTTAGAGGTTACCAAATTCAGGCCATTTTTTCCTTGTACATCTCATTCTTTTTTGCTAAATTTCAAGATGGAGTTTATTTTATGGAGACTAAATTAAAACAAAAGAAACAATTCCCAGAAATTCCGCTATTTTTCTATTTTTATTTCGAATGTTTTTGCACGCGGTCGCTCCCACCCTCGTGACAGGCAAAGTGCAGTGAAATGTGAAAAGGGTCTGAAAATGAGTTCAGCAGCCCCGAGAGCACACTGTCTGTCGAGGAACGGACCTCATCGTCTGCGAAAGCAAATATCCCTAATTTTCTTTGCTATTCTAGAAGAATCGAGAATTTTTCAAGGATGTTTTTTCTTCTAGAGGAATCGTCGATTTTTCAAAATATTTCAATGTTCTTCAGAAACAAGAGGACAATATTCTGACGCCCCTTCAACTGCGTCAATATTGCGAGGCTAGGTTCAAGTTCCAGCAAATTCCGGTATTCTTAGTTTGTATTCGTTTCAAAAATCGTCTCTTTGCAGGTCACGAAATACCGTTCCTTTAGGGAGAGAATTGAACGCCGAAGTCAACGAAGGATGGAGGCGGTTTTAAAGAAAGCAGGTTAGACATTTTTTAAAGCTAAACAATTTCGAATTTTAACGCATTTAGGAGTCCAACAAAGCGTCAAAGAAGTAATGGAAAACAAGGACATGGCAATTCAGGGGTCTTCTGGGGTATTCTTTTTTTTTTTTTTTGAAAATGTGCTTTCTTATTGAAAATAATCGTTTAGATGCGACTCATCAAAATCCCGACTATGGATGGTCGTTTCCACAAGAAGAACTATGTGCTGAACCCCGTTGGAAAGTCGCCGGTCAACATTCTCAACGAATACGTGCAGAGAGCGTTTAGCGGAAGAGTCACCTACGAATATGAGGATGCGAGGTATTTATTTCTGATGTTTTTTTTCTGATTAGTGACTTGAAAAATGGATCCCTTGCGCTGATTTGATTGATTTTTATTTTCAAAAGTCGACTTCAATAATTTGGGCACGATTTTTAATTGCGATGATGATACTATTTCTTCCCGATTGTTTTTGTAAACTTTTCCAAAAATCGAATTTTCTTAGAAACGTGATCACCCCGTTCCGAGGAATAGCGACGTTGCGAATCAAGAAAGAGGTTCGCTTGAAAATGGCGGAAAGTGTCAAGGAAAAACTGGCGCTGATGATGGAGAAAAGCGCCGAAGCGGGGATTCAGGCTCAGGAAGGTGAAAATCAACTTGAAGGTTCGCGATTTTTTTCTTCTAAATATTTGTAGGGCATATTCAAATGAATTAAATAGTATGCTTTCTAGAATATTCTCAAAGAAGATTATAAATTTGGTTTTTTTTTTAGATTTGATAGTAATCGGCCGCGGTCTGGGAGTGGGGAAGAAGAAGGCCAAAATGATGGCTGCGAAGGATGCGCTGGCGGTATTTTTCAAGAAGACTTTTTTGGTTAAATTTCAACAAATTCCAGACTCTGATTCCTAATTTGAAATTCGACGAGAAATCCGATTTGGTCGTCAGCGGGGAGAACGCGGGCGGAAAGAATACGGTATTTTTATAACTCACCTTTGGAGAAAGTATTTGACCTTCAGACTCTCAAATAAAAACCCACACCCGCGGGTGTTAAATTTTGACAAAAGTTGCAAGTCTGTTGGTCTTTTGGAAATGATAAAATCTACCTGAAAATATTCTAATCGTAAATGGCAATAGAAAATATGCGATTCGCCAGTTTCAAGTTTCCTAATTTGTTGTTTTTTCCAGGAAGACGAAAAAGTGCTCGAGGTATTCGACAATTTGGACATCGAGGACAAGCGAGTTGTTGACTATTGCGCAAAGGCGAATCAGGCAAAACCACTCGCTCTTTTGAAGGTGAAAATCTCAAAAATCGAATTTTCCCCATAAAAATTTGTGTTTTCCAGGATGCCATAAATCGCTCGATCAAATGGCGAGAAGTCAAGCTCGAAACGAGGGGCGAGCCTGTGGGAAATCAGGCAATTTTTCAGCAAAAAAGTTCTTAGTTTTAAAATAATTTTTTAGAAGACAAAAGTGACGTTCATTTTGGGCGACCTGAAAGCCGAAGTGATTGCGGTTGGAGCGAAAAAGGGAAAGCAAATGGTCGCTCAGAGTCTCCTCAAGCAAATGCATCCTGATGTAAGTCTGCTTGAAAATTCTAAAAATTCGGGATTTTCTGAAAAAAAATTAAAGGAAATAGATGAAAATTGAAGAAAAAAAACAGAATAATCGAATAATTTAGTAAAAATACCAATATTCTAAAGCGATTTTTTGCAGTTCAAAAGCTACGGTTCGTTGCTGCGTCGCTACGCGAACCAGACCGAAAAGCAGAATCGACGTCAGGCGCAGAGACACCATGATGAGGTGATTTTTTGCAAATCGTTTTTTTTTAATTCCAAAAATTTAAAGGTGGTTCGTCTTCAAAACCACGGCAGTCAGCTGCAGCCGAATCACGCAGTCATTTCGAAGCTGCAGGAGGAAATGCTCAAAATCGAGATTCTCAGTCAGCAGAGGCCTTCATTCATGAACTTGCCCCGCAATATTCCATGGTGACTTCCAATTCGAGCCGTATTCGTTTCCAATGAGTTGTAAAATGCTTGAATTCATAAGTATCGAGAGCATCAGGGATATGCGGGAATTTCCGTTTCCACCAATTTTTTTTGCCGATTTCGTTCTGTTACTGTTTCCGAAACCTTCAAATCATTTCCGACACATTCCTGGAGTATCAGATCGTGAGAAAGAATGAAATTATAGGTGGAGGAGAGTGTTGTGTAAACTCCACGAGTTTATAAATGGCTTTATTTTGCCGAAAATTTGTAAAATCTACTGGATTCATGATCATAGAAAAGAAAAGCTCAAATGATGGAAAACAAGTTGTGTGAATCCGTATAATTTTACAACTATCCATTTTTCTTCATTTTCTTTCTTGAAATTTTCGAAAATGGGTTTAAAATTTTAGTAGTGCCTTAGACGCCAAGTTGAGATCACTTTAACTTTTCCAAAACCATAGATTGTTTGCCTATTGCCAGGGTTTTAGATGTCTAAATGTCACTTCTATTTTACTTTTGAAAGCCTGCTTTCGAATAAAGCTGCTTAGGCTGGAAGTTGTTTGGAGTTTATCCCTGATTTCGAGCTTAAACTTGAAAAGTTGAGCAACTGAAAAATTGTCAAATAAAGAAAGTGCGAGTGTCGAAATTCGTGAAGTATTTGAAGCGGTGATTCACAACATGCTATATTATACAACACAACAAATAAAGCGAAAGAAAGATCTCATAAAATCGTCCTTCGACTACAGTGGTTTATTGCTAAAATAATCTGATCAATAACCCAAAGAACTGGCATATATCTTCAATGTTTTAAGTCTTCTTAAAATCAATAAATAATTTTAAAAAATAATCGAGTTTCTTCGTATAGATTCTGCCAAAGAACTAAATAATTTGCGAAATTCCCAAACTACTACGCACAAGTGACATAGAGGAGCTAATGTGCAAGTCAAAGAGAATAAACTCATGAAGCGGAATAAGCCTAAAATTCGAAATTTTGATAAATAGTGAATGAATAATGCCTCATTTTTGTGGAATAAAACAAAATTCAAAACGAAAAGAGCAAGGATAAGTGAGAAAGATGTAATAAGTTACAAAGAGACGGGGGAAATGTGTCTAAATAAGATAGTCAAAATTTAGAAGGGCCTACTGTACATGTCACCAAGGATGAATTTATATGGGAGATATTAGGATTAGGGAAGAGAGAAAAATGGTGACTTGTGCATTTGCAAGCCAAACGCCAAAACAATGGAAAACGGACCTCTAAGAAAAGATCTTATAGTTCAAGAAAAATACCATTCATTTGGAAAATTCATGATTTAAAAGAAATTATAGCTGAGCAATTTTCAGAACCCTATCAAGTTCATACAATTTTTAAGTTAAGACAACAAAGAGTAAATAAACATAAAAATTGTATGAACTTCGCCAGAATCCTAAAATAAAAAAAGCCGCATGAATTTTCCAAAACAAAATCCCTAAAAATGGAGTGTATGCACATCAATTCTGGACGGATTATCAACTCATTGAAAAATCACGATTAGCTTTTCTGGATTATCTCAAGGATACACAATGTGTTTCGCGACTACTTTTTTGCCTAGTATATCATCATTCGCAGAAAAAGACGACTAAAGTCAAAATAGTTCAAAATAATAAAAACGAAAACTTTAGGAAAAAATAAATTATGTTAAGTACAAATAGAGTAATGAAGTAATTTGTGTTTGAAATAAATTATTTTTGAATCTTTAGGAAGAAATAATGAAAATAGAAGAGCGAACTTTCCATTCTCTAAATGATTTTAGTAAGTAGAAAATCTACAAATAATATAATATTTGGAAAAAGATTTTTGATAAAACTGATAAAAAGTTTTGATCATTTATAGATACTCCATTTAAGAATGGAGAAAATGATATATAATATCAAGCAGTTTATCAGTTCCTTTTGATAGTCAGTAAATTATCTGAACTAACTTCTTAAAGGCAAAAACTATCGGACGATAATTCGTTTCTTTTTTTTTAAGTAAAGAGCTATTTAAATTTCAAATGTACAGAAATTATCGTCTAACTTCAAAAATTATGGCTTACATGAAGTTAATGTGAAATTGCTTGGGTTGCTAATGAAGAATGAACACGAGGGGTATGGTCTAGAAGGCGAAAGGGTCGCTTGGCGCAGAGGTGGTCTGTGGCTGGCCGAGGGGTGCAGCTGCGACAGACGCGCTGACGGATCCACCGCCACCCTGCGGCATTTGCGGGATTGCACCATACGCCATCTGCGGGTAGACTTGCGGCTGATTGTACATGTCTGCAAATTGACAAGTTGTCACGAGTTTTGTTCTACAAAGACGATAACCGAGTTTTAGCAGTTACGATTGTTTTTGGTTTGTAAATTTGAAAGAGATCCGGCATGTTGGGGTCGTTAGAATCTTAAAATTCGATACTCTGCTTCATCGTCAAAAATGACTGATAGTTTCAGACGAGTTATTTGCAAATTACGCTACTTTCTGTCCCCTCTGCTATTTTCTCATCAAAGTAGGTTTTATTTCCAAAATATTAATTGAAAAAGAGCTTACTCATTCCAGGCTGCATGGCCCATCCCGCCTGTGGCTGTCCGTAGGGCATTTGAGCGCCGTAGGCAGAGGAGGTGGCAGTAACTGCAGCAGAGGCGAATGGGTTGTTGGCCATTGGAGCGACGGAAGTCGAAGGGGCTGGGGGTCGAGCGGGAGGTCCACCCGAAGAGGGTGCATTGCCCCATGGGATTGGCTTGCTGGAATTTGTGAATTTCAGAACGATTTTTTTCTTTAGAAAAGAGTTAATGATATATTTTGCTTTGATAGCAAAACGATCTCATTTCTATGCCTAAGCCCTCCAAGTAGATATGCCAAATCGCGTTTTGGGATAAACTCTTTGAACAGAAAGGTGGTTCGAGTTGAAAATAAGGATTTTGTCAAGAAAAACAAAAATCGTAAAAATTCAACACCCAAAATGAAATATTGTTTGTGTGCGGGTATTTTAGTCGGATTTTTTGCACATAATTATTTTACTAGGTTTATTGTCGATCAAGATAGGGTTTTTTGAGACATTTGAGGTTTTCAAAATTCTCTTTAGCTTCTCCAGACTCTAATTCTGCAACCATTAGCTTTTTTAAAAGAACAAATTCTCACTTGGGATTGATTTGTTGTCCACTGATCTTGAGGTTCTCAGCCAGGTTGGAGAGTGCCGAGTCGATGTCGCCTCCAATCCTCGGCTGCTGTCCACCTGCAGTCGAGCTCGCCATTGGTGCAGCGACGCCCGTTTTGAATGGGTCGAATGGGGCTGCAAGTTCAAAATGTAATTTTTTTTCTTTAAAAAAAATGCACTTCTCGCAAAATTTCACATTACAGAAAGTGAAAAATAAACATGAGATGGGAAGTTTCAGCCTATTTCATTTATCTTCACCTTCTGTAATGTAAAATCCAGCCTATCTTTCTGGGAAGTTCTAGAGGAGCAACTCTTCCTTCAAAAGCATTTCTCTACCGATTGAGCCTCTACAGGTAAAATACAAGTCACGATAAAATGAAACAAAAAAAATAACGATCACAACGACGAAAATACGAAATCTGTCTCCACCTTGAGTGTCTGAAGGATAATCTGCAAGTTTTGATTTTGATTATTACTTTTTCCTTGAAAATTTACTCTGAGCTTCCTCTTGCTGCATCATGTGAGGAGGAAAGGCGGGTGGTGCGGTGTAGCTGGAATCTCCCGCTGCTAAAATTCGATCCTTTCAAAATTAGCGCGAATTTTATAAAAATGGAGGTAAAACATTCGAGAACTCAAAAAATGAAGAGCTTTTTACTTAAATTTCTCACTCACAGAAAGGAGTCTGCTCATAAATCCCGAGTGCATGTGGATTTGCAGGCGGCAGATTTGGAGCGCCTTGAAAGTCCGGCTGGGCGCTCACAACCCCAGAACCAAAGCCTAAAATGAGAGCTTGAAATTTCCCAACTTTAAAGTCTTCATTTTCACATTCACTACGACTTACTCTGCTCGGTTGGTGGTTGCTGTGGGCTTTCGAAGGTCGGTGCGAATTCTGAAGCTTTGCACAGTTAGCAACAAAATACGTCAAAATTTTATGACAACTGATAGAATTTATCGATACCTGGAAAATACACAGGCGAGAAATTTGCATCATGGAAGAAAACAATGCAATCGAAAAGAATGTGAATTGCCAGTAAGGAGGGAATAAAAAGTGGTGTATTTTCCAAGTTTCTCTCAGGAAAGATTACCCTACCCTTTTCTTCACTCGCTTCAGTTGCAAAAGGGTTGAATCCAGGCTGCTCTACGCTTGCATCCGCCGACTCACTAGTGGCGAAAGGGTTGGCTCCAAAATCTGGTGGACTCGTCACTGATTGTTGTTTCGTCATTGTTGGAGGGAAGGGCACAGGGGGCGGCGGGACCTGTGGAGGCACCCCACTCGGTTCCATAAACGGGTTGAATTCTGCTGCTGCTGCTGCAGCAGGTGGTTGGGGAACTTGAATATTTCGCGATTTTACAAAGAAAATCAAACATTCGAGTGAAAATCACTACACGACAAAAGAAATGCGATAAAACGACGAAATTACGAATCACGACGAAATGACTGGGAGAAAGTGTCTCCCGTAGAGGCTCATTCGGTAGAACGTCAAATAAAATAGATAGATAGAACTACACCACTAGAATTCCTAGGGAACTCGAAACGTTGGCTCAAACTTAGGCAACACAAATTTTCGAGTACCCCAGTCTATTCACAACGTCAATATTCTAGTTCTTGTTGAATTTTCTGCTGAATTCGAGAAAATTCAAGAATTTCAATTTTCTCCGAATCTAACCTTGAACTCCATTGTTGGCGGCTACAGAAGGGACTCCGTATGGCTGAGTATAGGCGGGCTGCTGCTGTTGCATGTAGGCCATCTGAAAATATTCATATTCATCTTTTTCAAAAATTCAATCGTTTACCTGTCCTCCCATTTGGGGATACATCATCTGTTGAGCGGTCATTCCATAGCCTGGAATGCCCATGACGCCCTGATTCTGATAGAGTGCGGCGAGGGGAATTTGCGGCTGCTGCTGGACCTGTGCCTGACTGGTGGCTGTCGGTCCGGCTGAGCTGAATTGGGCGAATGGGTTGGTCGAATCGGTAGTAGTTGCAGGCTGAATTTTTCTTATTCGTATCATACCGTATTTCCCTGGTTAAACCCCTGAGGGCTTGCTGTATTAGACACTGCGATTTTAAGGTGAGAGTGTAGACAAAGGAAAAATAGGAAAAGCGATTCGAGGTATTTTACAGACAGTGTCGATATTCTGGCAGTGTATTGTTTATGACGAAATCTGGGAGGTGCAAAGTAGTAGTTATTTTTACCGGTTAGAAAATCGAAAAAAGTAGCACGCGAAAAGAAGCGAGACTAGCCTAAAATCACTTCTCTCATAATTTTAGACCTTCCAGATTTCGACATCAACAATATAACACAGGAGGCCAAACCTGCGAAAAGAAATCAAGTAAATCGTCGTTCTTCTTTTGACCCTGAACGTTTGCAGCCGCTTCTTGAGAGAACGGGTTGTTGGAAGAGCCAACTGAATTTCTTTTTATTTTTAAATAAATTTTGGCCCGCCGTAATTTTCACTCTTTTTTTTGGAAAATAGCATGGGGAAAGAAAAAGAAAACTTGACCTTTATTTTTGCATTCGAAAAATTTGGAGTTTAGAAGTCATGATCAGAGCCGTGCGAAAGTTTCGATTATTTTTATTTTATATATTCGCACGGCCTGGGTAATCGTCTGAATATTCCTACCTCCTTGCGCATTCATCCTCCTCTCCTGCTCGTACTGCTGCATTTTCTGTCTTTCGAGCTCTAAAAAGCGCTGTCTGTCTGCCTCGGTCACTTGGGGCACGCCCTGGAATCCACCAGCCGAGGAGAACATTTGAACCTGGTTCTGGGTCTGGGCGAACTGAAAAAAATCACTTTATTCTGGTTTTTATCAACAAGTCTGAGGAATTCATTAGGAAAGTTAAGAGCTTTCTTTTTACTCTTCTAATAAGACCTCTTCGAATTTTCCAAGAAGATGGTCTTGTATCGTTGATTGGAGAGCAAATCCGACATATTCATGCGCAGCAATTAGAAACCGAATTTGGGGAGCGAAATGGTGAATCGCGTTGAAGAGAAACGAGACGAATAGCGTAACAATTTTTGAGTATCGACGTTCTCTTCAATTAATAATGAGCAGAATGCTATTAGAAATTCCCAATTTTGTCTTCAGATAGATTTTTTTATCTAAGAAGTAAATTTCCTTACGATATTATGCGCTTGAGGGGGAGGTGGGCGGCCTCCTTCTAGCTGAATGAGATGTGATTCCAGAGCCTCGAGAAGACTTGCTGGGGCTCGAGTCAGATCGGGGATCTCGCCCTTGTCGATGCCCACGGACTCGGCCACTCGCAGGAATTCCGCCACTTTGTCCAGACGGGTCTGAAAGTTTGCTTATTTTTTTTAACAAACTGGCTCTTTTTCGAATGTCAAAATCCAATACAAGAATAATGTCAGAATTTAAATCAATTTCATTAGTGCTTCCTAGCACAATCTACGAATATTTGTTTGCTGGATTATTACTGTCACGATAGATTTTCAAGATCATAAAAATATGAAAATTCGAATCCCCGGCTTCAATTTCAAGATTTTCCCCAAACATGAATATTGCACTCTCATAATCCAGATTATTTTCTTTGCCCAATTTCCTTACCAAAAATCCTTTGTAAGTGTCGAGCGCCTCGCGGCACTGCTTCTTGTTCATGGAGAAGTACTTTTCCAGAAGATTAATAATTCCTGAAATTTTATTTCTTTCAGACTCAAATTTATCCGAGAATTTATAAATGGCGATCTGGATGGCAACCTCTTTTTAGAATATGACAGTTCGTTTCATACGGAGAGGAAAATGTCTGTCTTTATCCTTCGAAAAAGTGTGCCATTAAATTCTAAAAGAAGTGTCATGTGTCGAGGCCATCAAGTGAGAGTTCTATTTTTCTAACCATCATTGTAGCAGGCGAAGAGTCTGATGAGGTCGCGGAATAGGAGAATGAAGGAGCAGTTGATGACGCCGTTGTTTAGCTCGCTGGACGAGACCTGGAATTCCAGCAGCGCGTCGATCTGGTTCTGCAGGATCGGCAGCGTTTTTAGCAGCTGCAAAAAATAAAATAAGTTTATTCTTATCTTTTTAGAATTAAAAAAACGTTTCTCATAAGTGAGTAAATTTGTTGAGAATGTCATTTGTGAAGGATTGTCTTATTTTTATTTCGATTTTTGAAATCAGGACATTTTTTTTCAGAAAAGAAGATAACATTAGTTGTTGATTTGCCCCACCTTATCGGCGTGCATCTTCCTGAGCATTCCGTCCTCCCTACCCCGCTTCACCTTGCAGAAGTCGAAAGCGCACGTTCTGTAGGTGGCGATCTTCTCCCCGATGTACTTTCCGTAGCGACGCACGTGATTTGACATGTCATATCCTGAAATTTTTGTTTTTTTTCATAAAAATCATCTAAATTTTTTGTTAGTATCGAAACTTAAAAGCAAAAGTCAAAAACAACGAAAAGTGGCTAAGTTTTTAAAATTCGAAACTCGAAAAAGTATACTGTATACAGGAAGGTAGGTAAGTGAATTATCGCTACGCAAATTAGTTCACAAGCTATGAGTTTTCGGAAAATCTAAAAACTACTATCACTATCACCACAACCAAACTCAATCAGTGAGAATTACTTAACCAAGTCGGAATTTCTAGCTTCTATGATTAGTTTTAGAGCTAGTGAAGTTGCAAATTTTAAATTCAAGGCGAGATTCTTCAAATTTCTATAACTAGTTTGTTGTTGTCCTAACTTACTGGGATTGTACATGAAAGCCGATTTGTTGTATGATGAATGGCCATTGAGTTCGGAGGCAGTATTGCCGTAGTAATCTGGATATCGAATCTGTCTGGGGGAAATGCCGAGCTTATAATAGTGCTGGGGGTGCAGTGCGAGCAGCGGAGAGTTGGGCGAAACCGGCAAACAATGTGCAGCTGAACACCAACACGACATTCAAGCAGGTGGCTAACTAACTAATCTGACTTAATTCATGCAAAAGGCTCCTTGCAAGAGTCGTACACTTGTCAAATCTATATGGCTGTATACAAGGGATAGGAAAAGGCAGGCTATATTCAGTCCTAAAATGATGAGCAGCATGTGTGCAGAGTATTTCTAGAAAAAGCTAGCCTAACCTACCGAGCCCCTACCTTTATCCCTATTTGCTAGTGTACGGCTTTTACGAGAAGCCCATGCAATACTCTATAAAGCAGATGCGCATGTCAACGAGTAGAAAAAAGCTGTGCATGAGAATTTAGACAATACACACCTTGAAAAATATACGAGTTGTGTATGTCACAAATTGCGCTGTGCGATCACAATTGAAAGCAGAAGCATTAGAAAATAGTATGATTTTGGCATTTTTTGTTCAATAATTTAAAAACAAACAAAATTTCGAGAATAGACTTCTCGAGACACGACCCGCAAATCGGTCTGCAGAAAAATAGCACATCGTCTCGAGAGAGACGAAAAGAAGGCACGCTCTTTTCCTCCCGATATGCTAGGCTATTTTTCTGTGGATCGGGTTTTGAGGTCTTCGAGAATTTACAGAAATTAATTGCATTAATTTCAACGAGAATTTTTACATGAAAATTATTGAACAGAAAGTGCCTTTCATTATTCATTCAAGCTTTTATTGAAGCACTTTTTAAACTCACCAGTGGCGCTGTTCTTGTCCAAGAAACTGGTAAGATTGATGGTTGCATTGCAGGAGGCCAGGTATTGGGAGAATCTCTGCAAAAATCGGTATCTTTATTCCAACTTCATTGATTTAAAAATGACTGACCTCGTTACCGTAACACATAATGTTGTGGATGGTGATGAGCGCCTTGTAGACGACGGTCCAATTGGACTGCTGCGTCCTCTCCAGCAGCATGTTCGCCATGGAGGGAATCGACACGTTCGGCTCGTTCGTGCAGTGTAGAAGATCTGCAAAATACGTCATTTTTTCAAAATTAGAAATAATCAATTTTTAAGCCACTCAAGAATAATTTTAGAATGAATATTGTCTAAAAATGAAGAATCTTTAGTTAATACATTGGGATAGAGGTGACGTTTATCATTATCCTGTCTTATTTTTTTTTCAATTGATGCCCGATGTTTTTTTTAATTCCCAAATTCTTACAATCAAGATGTTTCTTCTTGGGCGCCATCAATTCCTCGGTGGTTGCCTTGCAGATGGTCTTGCCCAATTGACTCCCAGCCAGGGAGTGCTTTGCGGCAGTTAGTCTGCAACGTTCGAAAATGAAAATTCAATTATCCCCGAGACTCGAGTAGTTTCTTCCATATTTCAGTACTTTTTTCCCCGTGAGCATGTGCTTTTATCTCAAATAATAGCTTTCTTTTCGACTTTTCAAGAGAAAAATATACTTTTCCGTTTTTTTTCTTTTTAACTTTTCTGTACCTGTCCGAAATGGTCTGTCCGCCCGTAGTAAAGGGCATCGGCTGATGCAGGGCCTTTTCGATGGTCTGCATGGCTGCTTTCTGACGGATTCAGATGACAACACGATCGACGAGGAAAATGCTCGCAAGCGCCCCGCAAGAATGAGATTCAACCTGCAAAAACCAAAATTGAAAATTTGAAAATTCACCAGCAAACAACTGTCACTCTGAGTTTATGAGTCTCACTCACCAATTTGATGAGTTTTTTTTTTCTTTTTTTAGAAACTTTAGTGATGTTTTGCTGGTAAAATCTGCGCAGAAGAACAGTTGATAAAACGATAAACGCGGAGATAGTTTACACGCGGAATGTAGGGAAAAAGCACAAGGTTGATAAAATAAACAAATCGAATATCAAATTTGAGGAGAGGCGATAAGGAAGGAAAATGGAAATGAAAACGATATTGATTGGCTGTGTTTAGTCACCAATAAGTGAAGTGGACGAAGGGATGAAGAAATGAAGGGGAAGAAAAATTGCGAAGTGAAAGTTAGTCTTTACTTTTCTCATTTCGCGCACCGTGCACAGGGAGGAAGTGAGGGAGTGCGCAGACTGTATTTAGCGGGGGTACGTTTGCTCGCAGGGAGCACGTGATTGAACTGTGAAAATTTCGTACTCGAGCTTGCTATTTGGTTAAGGTTTGACGAAACAAATACAACAAAATAGCAACTTGGACCGTGGAAAAAACGAAATGAGCAGAAAAGGGAAGACGGGAGAAGAAATGCGACAGAGAACTTAGTCCAGTGGCAGAAAATTGAGACTGCAAAGAGGTTTTCAGTGAAGTTTGAAAAATGCTTGTGGATTTCGTGATATTCGAACGCGCCTTCAAAAGTGAAAAATGACTGGGAAGGATGAAAGCAAAATAGAAAATTGCCGAGAAGTTATCAAAATTCTCCTAAAAACGACAAAATTCCTGTCAAGTTGCGCGTTGTTTTCCTGGCTGAGAACAGAAGGATTCAGGAGGTTTAGCCCCAAAAAGAGGAGAGGGAATATTGGTTTTCGTTGCTGCTCGTTGCCTAACCCCGCACAGCTCTATCCTCTTTCCTCCCAAACGCTTTCCTGCATTTTCTGCATTATTCCGCTCCTTTCCCTCCTCCTCCTCCTTTTGCTGCTTTCACTGCACTCCCAAAAGCCCGAGCACAATCAATAAGCAGAAGGCCTTGAGCAGCCTCGAGAAGAAGCTGAATGTCGGGCGGCTGTGGGCACATAAAAAATGAAGAAAACCCGAAAAGAAAAGCAGAAGATGATGATAACGAGGAAATGGAAATCTGAATTGGGAATGATATGTATGGGAAACGGCGGAGCAAAGATATTGGAAATTACGAGAGGAGCACAAAATGACGCTGAGAAAAGGTAACACGTCTTCCCAGCTCGCTCGGGTCGATATTATTTGATTTTGATGGTGATAAAGGCTAATCCTAAGGATTCCTGCATGAAACTAATCTCGAACCCCATGAAAGTGGCGTGAGTTGAAGCGCCTGAACGTGATTAATCATCGGAGCAAAATTCGACGGGTAGAAATTGAACCAAATTGAAATGGGCTAGAAACGAAATTTCTGATTCAGTTTCGTTTGAAATGAAGATTGAAAAACTGTAACCGAAGCTTCCGAAAATCGATTTGGATTCAGTTTCAGAGAAAGAAATTTCTCTGAAACTCTCATTCGACAAAAAGCGCTCTGGGGAAAGTTGACGCGACTTGGCGTGTGTTCAGTTTCGGGGAATCGAGTGAGAGGGGAAAGAAGATGAGGAACTTAGTGCCCTAATGCCTGTGCCTTCCTTACGTAAGGAATAAGGAAGAAAGCGGGCAGTCAGCAAAGTCGATGAGGTGGCCTAGGCTGCCTGCAGCGTCTGTCTGCATCCACACACACAAACGACACAGGGGGCGCGGTCGAGTGCCAGTATTTCTGCAACTAAGATGCGTGGATTAGTGTGCAATCGTAGCCAAACAAATCTTGCCACTTTTTCAACTAAAAATTTAAAAAATACTGAAAGTTGGAAATTAGGATGGACGATCAGACTACGAAAATGGGAAATTCGGTTTTCGCAAGGAGAATTTAAATTGAGAACAGAAGAAAAACGCGTTCTTTTGCTCTCCGAAAGGCCTCTGCAAAACAGACTCTCCACATTTTTGCAGTATGAACACGTCCCGAAAATTTTGAACTGTAAAAGTGCAAATAAAAAGCGAAAACTAAAACTAAAATGCAAGTAAAGTGTGAAGCAAGCCTGAAAGCTTGTGACTTTTCAAAATAAAATTTAAAACATAAAACCTTTATCTTCATGTTATTTTTAATCTGGATTTAACGACTAGGGAAAGATCAACTAGAATTCTCAAAAGGTGCGTAGATAAGTAATTTGGAAATTGGAAATGCTCAAAAGGCAACCTGATACAATATGACCCTCTGAATTTTGTATTCTTTTATAAAAAAGGCACTATTTTCGATATTCTATTTTTTGGAAATCACATTTGAAAAAAAATTTGGATATTCTAAAATTAGACTAAAATGTGTAAAGTTTGAGGAGAATATAAGATCCTAATTCTTTGCAGCGCCTCCGTTGGCTTTTTGCTTGGCAAGTTCATTGAAATGTTTTCGATTGTTTTCCGTGTCCATCAACATGATCTTGCCCATCACCTGAAATTTTATATTTTCAAAAATTTCAATTCTCAGGAATTTATGTTACTTGAATCGCAGAAGAAAACAAGTGACAATGGCATGGAGAAGTTACAATTTTTTCGTTTTTTTTTTTTTCTAATTCCACAAAATTTCAGATTCTAAATTCTAACCTGATTGACGAGGAATTTCGGGAGCATTCCCTTCAAGTCGACCATCATGACGACGTCAGTCAGAGTCATGTCCGCCTTTTCCGGGTGTCTTCTGAATCTAGCACCCGCCAGAATCAGGTTTGCCCTGGAATTTTTTACATTATCATTTTCTGTCAAACGACATCTCCGTCACCTGACTTTGCCCTTCATTTTCGGAATTCCTGGAATTTCGTAGCTTCTCGATGCGAGAATGTAGCCGTCATGTGTTTTTCTGTAGATTCTTCCGGACACGAACTCTCTGCCACTCACGACGAGAACGTCGTTGTTGCCGTACTAAATTATGCCAATTCTTTCCATTCAACAAGTTTGAAATTGAATAAAAAATGAATTCGGTCACTTGTAATTCCCGCTCTCCTACTCTTGTGTAATTCCCACCCTTTTCACTTGTTAGTTTCCAAAAAGAAGGTGGCAGCTATAGTGAGTCAACGAAATTGTAGGAACAGTATTAGGAAAGTCTTTTGGAATTCTGCAAACTCACAGTAATGATATCGAAGTTGTCAGTGGGAGAGGCGATCACCGAGGCGAAGTTGATGTTTGGATTCCATTGCGGCAGAGTGGCCACGTCCTTCCACGTGTGGCTCATCACGTTGTCCACGTCAAAGGACATTTCGGCCTGAAAATCAACAAAATCTTAATTCTCTAAACAATGCATATTCAATCATATGGATTACTAAAATGGGCTGAAGTTTTCGAAATTGATGATTTTTTGGAAAGCTCACCTTTCTTTCAAAAAGTCAGATTGTAAAAGAGAAAGTTTCAAAAATGGATACGATTATTGAAAACCAGTGTATTTTACAACTTGCGTTTTTGTAGCTTTTCCAAAAGTCAAATGAAAGTAGAATTCTGAAATAACATATCAAAGACGTACCGATACAGTAACCATTCGTCCTTTGGGTGTGTCCTTCGCATAGACGATATCTCCATCATCGTTCGTCTTCTGAAGATGTTTTTTTTTCCAATTATTTCTTTAGCTGAAAAATCTCACATCCTCCCACCATCCTGTTTTGTTGGCATACGTCGGATCGTTGAAAATCTCTTCTGCATCGTGGAATGCCTCTGCTGCTGCTTTTAGGGCTCCTGCGTACTGAAATCAATTTATAGCTATTTTCTAATGAAAAAGGCTGTCTGTATAGTTTATAAGAAAACCACTAGCACCGATTTGTAAAATTCATTGGGTTTAGGGTTAGGGAGTGTAGGAAAATGAAGAAGTGCTGAATTTTACAAATGCTGGTGATGATGGACTTTCTGATGAATTATGCAGGAAGCCATGAAAAAGCTTCGTTAAAAATGCGAACCTTTTTATTTTCAGGCGACAAAGTGTCGGTGACTCCGTGTAGCGTTACGCTCATCGTGCCTCCCGCGTCCCCTTCAGTCATCACTAAAGATCAAAATTTTAAAAGGAAACGTTTGCGCGTCTGAAAAAATACAAACAAAACAGCGAAGTATCAAGCATTTTGCAATTATCCACTGTCGATCTTGATCAAATTATCTCGGTTAGAAAAACAGAAAACAAAATTCGTCATGTCTCAAACACGAACAAAACAACTAAGAGTAAAAAGTACAATCGAAAAAGCTTCCGAAAGTACGGCTAATTCAAGTACTTCGAGAAACTGAAAGGACTTTGCACTCACGAAAAGTCTTAATGAAAAGAGAGAATAGGATGATAGTGGCGGAATTGCGAAAGAACGCATATCTTAGAGAGAATGCGAAGAAGCAGAGTATGGGAATATTGTAGTCAGTCAGCCACATGAAAGTTTTAAAATTTTCAAATCATGGAAAATCAAACTAAACAATGAGCAGGATATTTATAACCAAAACAGGACAAGAGATAAAAATTTTGCATAATCTGTGGCCTGACAAACTTAATTCCTCTGGAAAAAATGAGAACGAATGAAAATAGTGTGCGAAAACGAGAGAAGGAGTGAGAACTCAAATTAACACTATCTGATCACAGTGTTAAAGATATAAAGAAACCAAGTTTCTTCATCGGATAGAGCTTATCAAGCTATGAATCATTGCTTCAGCTTACCCTTTTCTAATTTGCAATGGGAAATATGCAGGCAGCAACTGAATAGAATTGCGTGGAATAGGTTGGGCATTTTTTTGGAGAATCTGAATTTGGTAATAACCAAAAATAGGCCTAAGCTTGAAGCTATGTGGTAAAATTATGGAGAAGGGACCAAGAAGCAGTAGAATGGGCTGATCTTGGGCGAATGAACCTCGGAATGAGAGGATGTCTGCAACTGGCCAGCATCTACATTCTTTGAGGCTCAAAACAGCTGACACACGAGATTTGGGAAGATCGGACTAATTCCCCCATCTATATTCCCAAAATGATTTCGATTTATCATCAAATCTTGTTAAATTTATACTCAGGCACTAGGATTGCATACTCACTGTCCAGAGGACTTATAATAGAAAAGTAAAATTCTGAGATTGAAACTAAAACTCAAAATTTGAAATTTTGCATCATCGCTAAGTGATTTCTTTCTTCTGAACAAGGATATTTAGATAAAAGAATGGAGATATACGCATGCAGACATTCTTTTTGTGATTCTCATTAAATTTGAGTGGCAATATTTTCTACCGTTCATTAAAGCTTTTATATAACTTTTTGAAAGATAAATAATTTCCACACAAGTTGTCCTGAAGCATCTGCTTATTGAGATAAGGTTTAATGTTGCAGCGCCTTTAGCGCATCTTTGCTTGTCACCCCCGGGGACTATCATCGAGAGTCGTGTTGATTGCGCAATCAGGGAATGGCTCTTGGAGCCGATGAAGCAATGAGGCAATGAAGCAGTGAATGCAGTCATTGGACTGGAGTGGGGCAGAATTGGGTGAATTGGCAGGCAGAATTGGACGGAGATTTGCACATACAGAGCCACTTTGGCACTTCTCACTTCCATAATTGAATGAGAGATGCGCATCGACGATGATCGCTCTGCTGAAGATGCATGCAGAACAGCAGCAGAAGCAGAAGCACGAGCATAAGAGCAACGGCATAAAGCAGTCACAAACAACTTTCTTCTGCCAGACCACTCCAAAGGGTAAGCGATCTTCATTATTACATTTAGGAATATCACTTTGAAAATTCCTCGCTCTTACCTATACAAAAACCAAAATGTGATTAAATTTAAGTCCAAATTTTTAAAAATAGAGATATCTTTTTTATTGTGAGGTTAGACTTTCAACTTAATCATGACACAGAGCTTTGCGTGGTTCGGTGTGGTTTTTCTTGTCAATTAATAACAGTAGTACCGACAAAAAATCTATAAAGTTATCATCATATGAATTTCTGGGCTGAAAAATGTGATACCCAGCATTCCACTACTAAATCCCTACTCTATGCCTTATGGGTAAGCTATTATTTTTTAATTGGTTCGAAATATGCATATTTGCTAAATTTTTGTGGTACTACTTTTATTAATTGCCTTTTTTAAAATTTTTTTAGTCGGTTCTGGTTCGGCTTGATTCGAGATTTTCAATAGTATTTCTCGGTTTGGTTGCAATTTTGCTCGAACCACGCAAAGCCCTGATAATAAGCTAGTAAGCATGAGCTTCATCAAGTAAGGTCAAAAGTCTTGAACCTAACTAAACTTGTTCAGTCCAAGATCTAGAAATTGGTCAAAGTGATATGCTTGACTTCATTCGCTACATTTTGTGAATATCGCTACTCTTAATATCGTAAAAGATGGAGCTATTACCTCAAATTTTGTCCGAGATCTTAGATCTTCACTAGTTACAAATCTCAATCCGCATGATGAACCTCTAAATGGCTTTCAATTTACTCGAAGAGAAAAGTCATAAAATTGTCAGAGCTATCATTTTAGGTAATTGACTCCAGCTTCAAGGCAATTCAACAAAAGATCACATTTTCAATGGTCTATTTGTCTAGCTTCAATTCCATTCATTTCATTTCAGATAGAGCACAGTGCATACTATGGATCCTTCAGCCATATCTGAATCCTTGTTGCAGTTAATCCAGTTCAACCAACAACTGTCTCTGTTCAGCCAATTTCTTCCATTCCTGCCGCTTTATTCTTCATCATATCCGCTCATTCCTGCACAATTGCGGACAGCTCAACCTACTGGAATCAGACATCAATCCTATTTCATCAAGGACCTGTTGGACAATATCGAACATGAGCCGAGGATGGATGATTTTGGAAGAATAGGTGTTTTTATAGGAATTTTGAAAAGTTCAGCCTGTCAAAGTTTTGAGATATTGCCAGTATGAGGATAAAAAAGATCCGCAAAGGGTGTGATCGGTATCAATTGATCTGTTTATCCGAAAAGATATTATTTTGGACTAAATGTTTCAAATCTAGACTAGACACCCGAAAAAAAATCGCAGAAAATTTATAACTTTCTAAATAGCTACTTATCACGAAATTCTATTTTTATTGATTTCAGTGACATCGACTGTACCTTCTGAACCCTACAACTCTGCCCAGAAAAAGAAGAAAGCTCGAACGACATTCAGCGGTCGGCAAGTCTATGAACTCGAGAAGCAATTCGAGGCGAAGAAGTATCTGTCGAGTGCAGAAAGAAGTGAACTGGCGAAGAAACTGGGAGTCACCGAGACACAGGTCGATCGAATTTCACGAAATTCAACTGATTCTTTCAACTCTTGCAGGTCAAAATTTGGCTTCAAAATCGTCGTACTAAGCATAAGAAGACCGTCAGTGAATCACAACCTAATGTTAGCAGTAACTGACAGATTTTTACACAAGCTATGTGTACTCGTGCTTTTTCTCTGAGCGTAGTAGTAAGTACGAATAAAGTTTGGACTTCTGACAGATGTACGAAGATGCTGTTGGTCGGGTTCTCGTAAAATTTCGTGTGGATCGTTGACATTTTTGATATTCGCGAATGACAGCTCGGAATGTGATGTTCTTTCTGGACACTCGAAGAGAGTGCAGAGAGTGCTGATCGGTTGTAAGAGACACAAAGACAGCGAGAGGGGAGATATAGATTTGTGTGCCTGCTTCATGGTATATACTTCTGGCCGGATAAAAACTGGAGAGATATAGAGGAGATATGCTTTGCAGAGCTCTTTGCTTCTTTCCCCCAGTCTATTTCTTCGATTCACATTTATCCGCAC
Organism: Diploscapter coronatus; assembly: GCA_964036155.1. Taxonomy (NCBI): domain Eukaryota; kingdom Metazoa; phylum Nematoda; class Chromadorea; order Rhabditida; family Rhabditidae; genus Diploscapter; species Diploscapter coronatus. Next base: position 39,123,410 of record OZ038422.1, on the reverse strand, counting down.
TCTATCTCTCCTCATCTCTTCCTTCCCAATCAGTGTAACGTCGATTCGCCATTCCCCAATCGCAGAGTCCTGTGCCAAGCCCGCCAAGCATAGCAGCAAATGGACGGTGCCGCTGCCGATCTCTTGGCGCTCTTACCAGGCAAGTTACATGCGTTTACATTACTATTTATGAAATCGAGAACACCCCTCCTACCATATTCGAGAAAAACACATCCGTGCATTACTCATTTCGTGCTCCAGAAAAGTAACTCGATATTTTCTTGTTATGCGGCGCGGTTTCTTTGTATCGTTAAAATCGTCAAGCCTGCCGAGTTTCATGCGTCGAAGCAGGAATTCCTCTATGTCCGTTTCACCGATGATACCCCCAACTCAAACTTAACTCATTCTCAAAGTCGGGGGTTTTGTTTCTCTTTCATTTTTCCCCATTGTTTCTAATGTTACATGTTTCTTTGTTTCTCTTCGCTGCCTGTCTCTCTCAATCTCAGCTTCTTGCGCAAACCTCCACTCATTTGCCTTGCGTTTCTTGCCTTGCGGCAGTCCGTCTATTCTCTGCAGATTTCTGCCAATCGCTAGAGCTAAAAATCGGTCTGATTCTGTCGATATCGGACTGGATCTACTGGATTATGTCTCCACTCAACAAAGCTCAGAATCCGCTGCCAGAACTCTGCTTCGAAAAACAATGGCTCCAGCGTAAGAGCTTACTTATCGATCAATTTCCGCTGTAGTGTGCAGGTCTTCCTCAACATCTTTTATTAGAAATAGATAGATTCAGACCATCTCATATTTCTCACAATTAGTCACACATCTTTACACTTTCCTCGATAAGTTAAAAGTTGCAGCCGGCACACATTTACAACTGACAATGAACTCGCACCCGTGAAAAACTCGCTAATTTCAACTTCTCTCCGAATCTCCCATCCCGACTATAGTCGTCGTTTTACAAGTCTCTTAGCCTACAACTCGAAATATCTCCTTATCATCATCATACCCACAGCTAGCTATTCGAAGGAATCTCTTATCAGTCATTGAGTTACTTTGCGAAATTCGATCCGGAAAAATCGCTCTCCGCTTGAAACTCGACTGCTTTTTCTATTGCTGATGCTGCTGTGTTACATGGAAAATGTCCGATAGATAGCCCAGAGAGCTTGCTCGAAATAGCTGTGAGACATACAATTCTCGAAATGCACGCTCAAAATATCACCGACGATAAGTTTACCTAGCGATTTTACAGTTGAGAATCTTCAAAGAAGAAGAGCTTTTGGGAAAAAACGAGTGAATTTTAGAGGTCCAAGAGGCTTTATCCGAGGAGTTCGATGGAATTGAGTGCAGCATTGGTCCTGGACCTGTGCTTTCACAAGTCCCCTTCAGTCTGTCCTTCAGCCATTTGGGAAGGGGTGTAAGTTTCTTTGAAGATAACTCTTCCTCCATGAACATTTTCTAGGTAACTTATGTGCCTGATTTGAGTTGCATTGATGGATTTGACAGCAATGGGTTTCACAAAATTCCGCTGGGAAAAGTGAGTTTAACTTTATTCCATTTTTCTTTGTATTCTTGGAAAGTTCTCTAGCCATTGTGCTTCTTGAGGCCAGGCTAGTTAGAGAAAAAGACGAGGGGAGACACAAAGCTGGAATTTTTAAGTTTTGTTGACCAACGCGCGAAGATTTCTGGAGGAGAGAGGGGGAGGAAGAAGAAAGAGGCTAAGATAAAGGGGGATCGATCAATAACTCGGAGGAAGCTGCTAGTGGCACGAATGAACTCATTCAAGCACCAAGAGAAAGTGTAACAAACCCGACTGCAGCAGCGATTTTGCAAACAACCAAAGCATGAGCATGAGCCAGAGAGAAGAAATTACTTGTTTGATGGGTATTTCACTATGTCCTTAGTACAAAGTAGCATATGCGATATCAGAGTAGGATTTGGCTGGCCATCCTTCAACGCTTTGATCAGTGAATTCTGTGATTTGATTAGAAACAGATTGTTGACATTGGCCGGCTGCCATGTGCTCATGCGGAGCATCTGCGAGACATTCTCTTATTTTGATGCTCTGATGCCCGCAGGCCGAATTATTTTCTCTGCTGCAGTCCTCGTCGAGAGATGACTGCCTCCCCCGCCCTGTGCATTTCTTCATTTCCTTCATACAAATCAAATACTGATCGAAAATGAAATCGAGACGCGCAGAGACAAAGTGATATGAAGAGAGTGGAGAGGACGAGGAAGGAGTCAGCTGATATGATTGGAAGGTGCTTTCTCGCTTCCTTGAGTCCGCTTGAAGCCTGAGGCTAACATACCTAGGATCTTGGCACTTGCCATTTCGCAATCAAAACACCTCAACAACGTGGGAGCAAAATACCCGGAATTGATTGGCTTGGACTATTTCGATATTTTGACTGCGAATTCCAATGATATCACCTTATCCCCACTTTTTGCAGAATAGCGCTCTCTTCACAGATGGCCTGTCCGGCTGTTGTCTCGAGCTCGCACTCGGCAGAGGCAGAGACTGGAAGACTCCACTGATTCAACTCTTCGATCGCCTCTATCCTAACAAATGGGCTTTCTTCGTTACTGAGCTCGAGCACGTTCGTTAAATTAGTATCGATTTTTACGAAAAGAACTACTTTCAGAGCCAACCCACATACCACGTGCTATCGTGTCACGGCCCTCCGGTCTCCTCCCAACGACGTGAAGACACTCCCGACTCAACCCAATCGTCTCAAGTCAGCTCTCCCACCGCATCAGTCTCCGAGTCGACTAATTTCACCCTATGGCTTGTGCCTGTTTCGAGAATTTTTGCCGTACCCCCTCCTCCGAAGAAAGTTCGAATTGTAAAGAAAATTGTCAAGAAGAAGTCACCGACAAACGCAGAAGGAGCAGCAGAGACTAACGGAACGAACGGTACTATCACGAACGGCACTACCACAAACGGGACAACAAAGGAAAAGAAAGTCGTGGTGAGAATGATTTCTATGAGCTTCGACAAATTTTCAAACTTCAGACTCGAGTTGTGAAAAAGCCTGTTGAAAAGAAAGAATCACCTGCCAAAGAAATTAAAGAGCCCAAAGAACCAACGCCTGAAATGGACAAGAGCAAGAACTCATCGGGGTTCGAAAATCAGTTTTTCAAAATCACTCAAGCTCTGATTTAGCTCAACGATCATCGCAGGAAGCAGTTCGAACTTGGATCAGCTTTCTGCAAATGGAAAAATGCATAATGGACATTCGGACTGGGCGATGAATGAGAAGTCGGAGAAGATTGACAAAAGTGACGATGAAAATTCGATTGCTGAACTTCGCAAGAAGCTCCTCAGTTCTACAAGTTCCAACAAATTAGAAGAGCGATTCTTGGTCAACGGAGAGGTTAGAATTGTCGGAATTTTGTCTTCAAGAGATTGGAGTTTAGCCTCGTCGTTTGGGCCTGTCAAGTCTAACGAATGGATTCACCAATGGCAGCGGCAACTCTTTGAATGGCCTTCTTGGCGGATTGTCCTCAAGTTCGCTGAGTGGAATCCGACCGTCTCACAGTCACAGCCGAGTCAGTGTTACCCCTGACAAAAGACTCGACCCGATCTATGAAGGTTCGATAATTTGGTCCAATAGTTTTCAAAAAGCTCAAATTTAGGAAAAGGCCGCAAAGAGCGAAGCATTTCCCCAGTGAAAACTCACGTTCAACAAATTGTCTGCCGTGTCTCGCATCCCTCCACTTCCAATATTCCTGTGCTAGCTTTGCAGATGATTTTCCAAAAGTGTTTCAATTATGAGCAGGTTCATTTTTATCAAATCTCCAAAAATTATTGACAAGTTTAGCTCGGTCGCCTTCGTGAGGTGCATCCTCATTGGGATGAATTGGCAGGACAACTTTTGAACAGTGGATATTACAAAGTTCTGGAGCGATCGGACAAACTCCTAATGCAGCTGCAGAGAAAACTGCCTTCCGACCCAAGCCTTTCCTACCCCACTTCTGTATTAACCAACATCCAGGTCCACATCCTCAATCCGGTCGATATCATGCGAGCGGTCATCGACGAAGGAGTCTGCTGCTTCCCTTATGGAATGATCCTCGACAAGACTTTCTTATTGTTAGATCAAATTCAACTGCTTCTCATGGGTGGCGAATATGTAAGAAGATTTCATCGAATTTTCGACGATAAAGAAGTTTCAGCCCAAGATTAATTGGGAACCAGTTGCACTCCTGGCGAAGAAGGCAGCACTCCACTACAGACAGTATCTGGAGAAGGTCATGGAAGAAAGGTCTGATATTTTCTTGAAAATTAAAAAAAGTCATGAGGTTCAGAATGGGCGAGAACCTCCGTCTGAAGGCAGCCCAACGAATCATCAGACTCGACTCATTCATGGTTGAGACCAACATCAAAGCCTTGGAGAAGGAGACTGTCAAGGTCATTCTTCAGTTTCCATAAAACAATCAGCGAAGATTTTCAGGCCAAGGACGAGTTGAGATATGAATTGGAGCAGCTGAAGGAGCAGAATGCGCAACTCAGAAGAGACAACAGGACTCTGAAGCAGGAACAAATGAAGTTGGAAACGAGAGTGGAGGTTCTGGAAGGAAAATTCAAAACACTTGCTCGTTTGCTAAGTTAAGCTACTCATATTCAGTAAACCATAGAACGGTATATACTTGACGATTAACTAGACCGTTTCATGATTTATTTATTTAGTTACAGTAATCCTCTAATACAAGCACAAGATTAGTGAACTTCAAGAAACTTCTATTAGAGGCTTTTTTATTTTTATTTTCATTGTTATGGTTGAACTCGTCGTACAGTAATCTCAATTTTTGATAGAGATATTTTTCTTCTCGAGAAAATTTCCGAATCAAAATGACTGTCTAGTTTCTCCAAGTAGCGATCTTCTACTACTTATCGAAAAACCGTTTATCTAATGATTATTATTATTATTCGACTTTTAAAATTTGAAATACAAGAAACGGGTTGTCTCAAAAATGCTCCGAAATGATATTTTACTAAGAAAATGTCAAACAAAAATAACTATTGTCCGTGAATCCTGTGCCATATTTCCCTTTAAAGTGGTGTCACCTTTTCTAATAGTTTATGATTTAGATGACGATGTGTAAGTAAAATGATATCGTTTTTTTGATTATTTGATTCGATGTTAACTTTTTCTCCTGTCAAATGTTGAATTTTTAATAAATTTTCATAGAATCTCCTAATGAGGTTTGTAATTACTAGAAAGTTTGCGACCGACTAATGAAATTAGAGACAGAATGCGCATTCTCGCGCCTTACAAATGGGCAGTGAAAGAATAGGCGGACATATGGTCTTGAGCTATAATAGCGCCGAGGAGAAAGGACAACTTTTACAGTCTGCTGGTAATAACATTTTCTTATCCACATTTTTCTGGCTTTGAAAAGTTGGTCCATTTACACTGACCATTCATTTGGAAAACTCAATAACTTTTGAAGCAAAAGAATATTGTTGGTAATGAAGAAAGTTCGTTGAACTACAAATGAATGGTCGGTAAAATGAGAAACTGGAAGTGATTGCCAAAAAATCTTCTTCCAAAAATTATATTGAATTGAGTCAATATTGTTGGCATTGCAAAGTGATTAGTTTAGTTTTTGATTCTGCAAAGAACTCATGCTTAGTGTGCGCAATTTCGCACTTTTTCTCTGTATTTTGAATTATTTCGTAAGTTTTGACATAGTTTGATATTTCTCTGCTTCACTAGAGAAATGTTGATGTTTCTTTTCTTTTCGGCCAGCTAGGCATTTAGTTGATTTTGCTCGCTTAAAATAGGTCGCCTTTTCAATTCATTAAATAATCTTTGATTTGTGTCGAGTTGACTGAGATTTAAGTGCGAGCTTGCAATTTTACTAGATTGGTGATTTGGTAACAAGGATAGACCGGACACAGAGGAGGGGAATGTGTTCGTTCATTCGAAATAATTGTTTATCCAAATAAAACCCGAATAGTCCCGCTCAAGTGGTCAATCTTCCGAAGATGATCCTCTATCCTCTCAATCTTCCCAATCTACAGATAAAGCCGCACTTATCTGGCCGTTTCTCCTATCTTATGCTCGCAATTCGCACCCTCTTCCGAACACCTGCCCTCCGTGCCAAGAAAACCGGACTGACTCCGCTTATCTCCCGCAATTATCGTAATCCTCTAGCCTGAGACTATCGTGCCTTCTACACTTTTATGGTCGTTGCGTAACAAAGGTTAATAAGGTCCAATCCCATTCAACACGGATCAGACAGGTCTATTGTAAGTTACTACTGATCATCTTCGAATTTTTATCGTCGTTTTTGAAATACATTTTCAGAGTTCCTCGATCGTGGATTATTCGTCAATTCCGTGCATGACACCACTTCTGTATCAGAGCGTCCACGTTAGAGTTGATGAGCGAATTCGGAAACTGGAACATATCAGAGAATTCAAAATTTCAAACAAAAACCAAACAAGTACAAAACAATACGAGAGATGTATATCACTGCTAAATAAAAGCAAAACAAGTTGCACATTACAAATAGAATTTGACACTGGACAATAGTATTCATTTTTGAAGAGTGACTTTAATCTTCATAATTTAAAGACGAAGATCATCTCAATTTTCATGGTCCTCACTTTTATTCTCTGTATTCTGACCCTAAAAATGCCATGTCTTCCTCTTTCCGCGATGTTTTAGCGGATGTATGTTTGTTTGACGGCAGATTGTGTGGAGGATTTATGTCATGCAGATCCCTCCTCTTCCCTGTTCCTTTTCCAGACATTTTTCTTCCTTCTCGGTGACTGATGGTGGGATCTGTCTCTCCTCCTCTTCCTTGTTAGGTTGAGTACAATTAGCATACTCGCCTTCTTTTCTTAATTTGGTCAGTCCCCTTCCCCTCTCCCAGTGACAGCTACATTTTGTCATTTCGTCAATCAAACTCACATCAGTTTTGTCTGCCCTTGGCAGGTGGGCGTGTCCTATCTGCATATTTTTTGCACTGATATAGCCCCGAGGGAATTGATTAAGACATACAGTAAATTAGTCATTTCAAACTTCATTCATTAAAAAGGTACTGGAAAATGTGTAATAAGCCTAGTTTTTACAAACATGTTGTGAAGAAGTTGATATGAGACGGATGTCAAAAATGATGGCTGATAATCATGAAAAGTTTAGCAAGTACTCTTGGAAAGTTCATGTAGTTTGAAAACACTGATAAAATCCACATGGAGTTTCCAAGTAATAATCAAAAATCATTCAGTATCACAAATGAGCGGACTTGAATCGTTGTTTTCTTACAAAAAGTAAACAAAAACTTATCATGGCAGACCTACATAGCAACTATCTGAAAATCTAATTCATCGCCAATAAAAGAAGTTTCGCCAAATTTCGTTGTAGAATAGATTTTCAGAATAGTAGACGTTGGAATCTTTTTTCGTTATAAGGTTTCATTACTGGTCCGAATAGCTTATGTCAGATTTTATTGAGACTCAAGATACATGGGCATTTCTCAGGGCTTATTTAGTTGATTCATTTGTGGGCGACAATGAATAGAGTCCAGATTTAGGTCGCAGGGTCAGGTCTTTCATTTTCGGCAACAAAGGCACCTCCGAACTCTTATGAATCACGCGTGAGAATATGCGCATTTTAGCGGTACTGTATCTTTTCATCTCCAAAAGTTCGTTTATAGGCAAGGAATCGGGAAATCAGAGTTACGATAAAATCAGATCTCAATGAATTTTGATAAAGCTGCGAAAAATACTTGTGAAAGTTTCAAGAAGTGAGAAGAGTTGTGTGTGTGTATGTGTGAAAACTGCCCTGATGCCATATTAAAGTCGAGAATTTTGTCGGAATTTGAGTTTCACCAAGAAATTGGCGGTGGATGCGATTTTAGTTCGTTGGAATACATCGACGGTAGCGGCTGATAGGAGGAAATGTCTGAGCCCTCAAAATCAGCTCCCATAATCGAAGGAATCCCACCAGAGCTACCATTTAGAGGGGAATTACGCTCAGCGAAGGGCTCTTCAATTTCATCTTGATGGAAATGCTTCGTATCAATCAACTCACCTGTTATCATCTGATGACCAGGATCGGATCCTTCGGTAGGCGGACCACTAATAGGCGGCACTTGAGGGCCTTGCAAGGGGAAGGGAGGTGGCATATCACAGAAGAACTCCATTGGTGGAGGACCGAAGAACGGGGGCGGTCCTGAGCCGTCTTAAACTTATATTTATTAAAATGGTCGAAAATGTTGTAAAAGATTTGATGAAGATTTATCTTGATTAAGGTGAAAAAATCTGGAACTTTGAAATTATAGTATGTGACAAAATGATTTGGACTGTTTAAAATTGATTTCGATATTCGACTTTTCCTTGATCGTAATTTAAAATCGCTTCCGTTCATCCCTAATCATCATATTCATTATTTCGGGAATAATTTCCTGACAGAAACAAGACAATGCATGGCCTCGTGTGGGTGAAAGCAATCAGGCTGGCGAATCATAAAACGGGGGGCGCATTTATGCCTTCCAGCAGATTGTAGCAGAAGCTCGTACAATCCAATCTCATCATTGTTTTATGGCGCCATTTTCCTTGTTTGGACTTTTATCCCCATGTCTTGATAAAAGATATTCTAATTTCCCTCACAGCACGCAATTAACGACTTCGCGCGTATTGCGCAAAATTATGGGCTCTTTCATATGAGATTTGCAAACGAATTAGGTGGAGGCTCTTTGCACGGTATTGAAGTTATTGATTTCTGACGCAGCTAAAATGATTTAATGATGAGAAGATAATCACTTTAACTACAAATTAGCCTTTCATAAGTCTTACAAGTTGGTCTTCGCCTACAAAATGAACCTGAGTTTTGAACTTGAAATATTCCTACAGAGAACTACCATTCTCGACGTTTCGTTCAATCTTGAAATAAATTAACTTTTTTACCCGAAAACATGTCCTGACACAGTTCGTCTCTGTTGCCTCTGTTCCTTCTGTTCGGTCTGTACCCGCCATACCGCAGTTGTCTCATTCTTCTTTCTTTGCTTCTCCGATTTTGGAACCAGACCTGAAACGTAGAAAAACCGAATAATTTTGTCATAAAATCCCATTTTTGCTCCTTTTATTTTGTTGTTGTTTGAAGCACTATTCCATATTCCTTCTTTTTCTTCCTCCCTCTTCTTCTCATTCCTATTTACACCCTTTAGGACTACGGTAATTGAATTGGGTATGGGGCAGAAGGAGGAGGGTAAGGCTGCATTCTCGAGGCAAGGAGAGGGTGCTCCCGAGAGAGAGGAGCAGGTGAATTAAAGAGGGAAATGAGGAGAAGAAGAGGAGGAAAGGGGGAATGCAATCAGCCGGAAAAGCGAACAAGTCCAAGGCGAACTAGAAAATGGTGAAGTTGAAGTTGAAGAAGGTCGGACTTCAGCATTGAAGAAGTTTATGAAAACGTTTGAAAAATTTCCGAAAACATTGTATTTTGTCAACACAAGAAGACTTTATATAGTTTTAAATAACTTTGAAAAACTTCACAATCTCACGTATGAAAGTTCTGTAGTTTGACAAATTCGAGAAAGCTTCATTTAATTTCAATCAAATGAATGAAAATTCTCTAAATATCCAACCTGTATGACTCTCATGTTCAGTCCTGTTTCCTGTGCGAGTTGTTCCCGAATGTGTCTTGTTGGTTTTGGCGTCAATGCAAATGCGTTTTTCAATGTTTCCAACTGAAAATCAGAAAATCATCATTTCAATCAACTTTTCTACAGTAACTTTTCATTCGGAATAGTTATGACTGCATTGTTTTTCCTGGCCGAATTCTTGCAACAATGGTAAATGAGAGAACGGGTAAAAAGTTATACTGTCTTTGGAAAAAATGACTGAGAGATGTTTTTGCATAAAAGCAAGCCGAAGACGAAAAGAGACGACAAACGTTTTGCCTTGAAAATATAAACGAGGCTGGGAAGGAAAATAGAGGCAAATGCGCATCAATTATAAGGGAAATCGACAAAAACTCGGACAGATATAAGAATCGATGCGACCCGAAGAAGTTTGTGTTTGATCAACTTTTCAGTGGGAATTTGGAAGATTCATCGGTTTCGGAATTTTTTGGCAAGTTAAAAATCAATATATCCAGAAATGTAAAATTTGCGCGATAAAAGATCTTTTCCCTTTGACTTCCCTATCTTGTTGCGCGTGCTATTTTAATTCAGAGATGACCATAATTTTCAGGCTTTAGATATTCTAAATCTAGATATCATTTAACTCTGATTTGTTCATCAACTGTTTCAATAGCCAAAAGTATTCTACCTACCTGTTTAGCTTTGATGGTGGTTCTGGGTCCTCTTCTCTTCGCAGCAGCAGAATCGTCGATCTTCGAGTCTTCTCCGTCTCCGTCCTCCATTTGCATGTCTTCACAAGTGTCCACGTTCTCTTCGTCAGCATCAGAGTTACATGATCCGTTTGACACTGAAAACTATCGGCTTTATTTGGAAGATGAGTATTTTTTTCATGCGTCTATCTAATTATAAGATTCCTTCTACAATTATTTCTACTCTCATAAAGATCACAATTGTTCCTTCTCACAAATCAAATTAACTCAAATGTAGTTGATCTTCCCAAAAATTTCAGAATGACATTACGAATCTTTTTAGAGCAATTCACAAATTTATGATTTTTCTTGCAAAAATCAGCCCTTTTTTGTTTTCTCACATATTAGTCTTGTCTATGAACCAAGTGCACGATTAGGTTGTACGGAAGAAGAGAAAAGACGATTAGCGAAATAGCGTTGGATATTGAGATAGTGCAGAGAGAAGGGTAAAGGAGATATGCAAATGACATATGCCTGAAGCTGCCTCGAGCAGGAAATATCATCCTGAGGATCAAACCCTCTGTCATTTACCGACAAACTATGATTTTTATCAAATAATTGGATGAAAGTTCAATAAACTCATTGACCTTTTTCACACATGCAGATTTAAGGACTTGGCGGTAAAAGTAACACAAGAGGAGGGTGACAAGAGCATAAGTGGATAGGTCTAATTAGCATGAAAATGGTGGGGATTAGAAGTTTTAGGCGAATTCATACTCTCTGATAAGGCTAACAAGGTGGAAAAAATGACGAATTCTGAAAATTTACTTACCAGGGCGATTCGAAGTCGATGACGGAGTAGAGCTTTTCGTAGCGTGTTGAAAGTCCTGCTGACACACAAAACGATTGCCCTCCAGAATATAGAGCTGAAAATAACCCCTTCTATCCATTTCAGAAGCGTTTTTAATTCTAAAAATTGAACTAAAACCCTCAAAATAAAGTGGAATTGAGCTTAGACTTTCTTTGGCATTTTGTAAAGTCTCCCCTTTTCTTTGTGCTTGTGTTTTGTGATTCTCTTTGCATTTTCTTCCTCGACTTCAAGATTCAAGAGGAATAGATACTTCTTATTTCTCCAAAAATGCATCGGATGCTTCTGTACGATGACTGCAGTGACTGCCTGCACAGACAATTTCCTGCCTGCAGAAAGGAAGCTACAAAGGAAATTGCAATTCCTGCTTGAAGACCCAGACTTTGTGGTTTATCACCACGAGCGAGTTATCGTAGTACTGATAAGAAGAAGAAGAAGTCAAGTTCGATGATTTGAAAATGCACTACTTTTCCTTTCTACTAATCGTCCTTGCATTTCGCCTAATATTTTCTCGGAACATACACTGCCAAAGTCTTGTCGTTGGAAAAAAAAACATTCTAAGATTCAAAAGCGCTGCTGCAATCTAAGCCCAAATCCAAATCTAAACTGCTATTGATATGTTTGCGAACTCGCGTTGTTATCACTTTATCTGCTTAATCTACAGACTGATCGGCCTATCCGAGAGGCTCTTCTAGGGGCTTTTCCAAGCTCATTTCAGGCTCAGTCCTTACAGCCTTTCTTTCCCGGACCAGCAGTACGCTTAGCTAATCCTGCCTCATAAAGCGCCGATTTAAGCGGATTCCTCTTATTTTATCCCGCATCTCGTCGAATCCGTTCTGGGCTCAATCCTCAGCTGAGTTTTTCTTCCCATTCCCAATTTTATGTCCTCATTTTTTCACCGTCTCTTTCCTTTCTGTGGGGTAATTATTCTTGCGTAAATCGATGCCAGCGCCTTGCCAATGTGATAAATAAAATTAGCGCGCAAAATTCGATATCAGCAGGAAAAAAACGTAAAAGTTTCTCTAGAATCTTATCAAGGTTTCAATCAAGTTCATCCTCGTGTGTTCCCTTAGAAAACTCGCTCGCACCTGAGGGACTTGTGCCTTTTTGACGGGCAGGGCGTCTTCTCAGGGGACAATATTTTGATTCTTAGTTCCTCTTGCGCGCGAGTTTTCACCTTTTATCTCAAAATTTCGCGGAGCATCAAAGAATGTGGCAACATTGAATATTCTTACGGCAAAATAAAAATGAAATTCAACATGGGAGAAAATGCGGACCTGTTCCCCGGTATCGAGTCTTCGTTGACAAACAGAGCACTGGAAACAGTGAACGTGGAAAACTTTGTCTCTGGCTCGACGCACGAGGTCCTCTTTCGCCAACGGACCTTCACAACCAGCACAGCGATCGCCGAATCTCCTAAAATGGAAAACTATGACAAAAATGGCAAAGAAAATGGGAATTTCAGGCAATGCATGAAAAAGATAGAATAATTCAAAAGTGAAGAAATCGTCTTTGTACCTAGTAAAATCCTGTTTGCAGAAGATCATTCCATCTCTGGAGAAGCACGTTTCGTCCATCGGCAGGAGACAGTCGTTGCACCGCAGACAGGTCTGATGGTAGGACTTTCCAAGCACGTTGAACAGATACCTAAAAATGATCCATTTTTGCAAAAAACAAAAACAAAAACGTTATTTTCCTAGAAATTCCAGTCCCATCCTCTACTTCTTTCAACTACCGTAACCCTTGAAAGAATGTGAAGACACTGCGGAAAAAGGCTTAGATATTTTGCTGCGTTTTTCAGGTCTGAGACTAGCTCTAAGACGAAGAGGGCGCTTCGAGGGTTAAGCCCAAGACTCACAGGGGTGAAATCGAGATGAAGCTGGAAGGGACGAGGACTAGGGAGAGGAAAGGCGATGCTGCTTCGGATTCCCCCAACAACAGATCTCCCTTCTAGCACTCATTTGCCTATGCAAACAGCAGATTTGAGAAGTCGCGCAATGCCTTGTAAGGGTGAAATATAAAATGTAAAGAATATCCATGAATCCATGAATCGACAAGTCTAGAAGTTTTCATGGGAAAGTGATAATCATCATCAAATCAGAGCGAAAATTTCAATTCTGGCTTCAACGATTTTCGAAACAAGAAAGACTAGAATAGCGAAGTTACCTTTTGTAAAAATATGATCAAGACAAAATTCTGCAAGAGCTGATAACTCACTAGACCTAACCCCACAAGAAACATAATCGAAGTAGCGAAATGCATAATAATTGCCTGGTTGGCGACTCTCGAATTGGAGAATTCAGGCTGAATGTGTGAATAATTCGACGCCCCAGCAGTCTTCAGGCGTGCAGCTGCCATATTCAGGTTCTAGTCGAGACCGGCGGCATAAATGCGCTCTACTATGCTGTTGCTGCTGCTGCTGAGCCCGCGGCTTTTTGTCTGTGCAAATGTTAGGGGAACGAAATTAACTCAAAACACTCTATGCCCTGCACTGCAGAAATTCTCCTTTCTCACTCGAGAAAATTAGCCCCGAAAATTAAAAAAACAACCCGCAGCAGAATTAAATGAAATATCTATTAAGCATCGGTGGTGAATTGAATTCCCACTTTCACAGGGAGGGGATACGGTAGCTGAGAGTTCGTGTAATTAGCATAAAATGATGATTTTACCTGTCGAGAATAGGCAAACCGCAGCCGGCACACACGCTCATGGGCGCTTCGTGTTCGCTCTGAGACGAGATGGGAGGCGGGGTCGAGTCGCGGCAGACCAACTTGTCCGAATAAGGCAGGGAATGCGAAGGAAAAGGGGCACGCGAGACAAGGGAGGGAGGGAAGGGAGGAGAGAAGAGAAGAGGCAGACACTCCCCTCGAGAAGGAATTGGAGATACTGTAGCCCCTCTCTTCCTCTTCTCCTCTAAGGCCGAAAGGCGAAAAAAAACGACGAATCGAAAAATGAGAATTCAACAAAAACGCCACACGACAACTAGTCTGTGATCGTGTTTTGAGTAAAATCTGAAAGAATTCCACAGTTTATGGGGAGTCATCCCGAAGTGAACAAATGGAAAGAGAGGGAGTGTGAAATTGATGGAAGTGGACCCGCGAAGACTCATCATAGACGGGGGGGGGGGACAGAACAATTAGAGGGGAGTGGGAGAGGTAATCGCATTGAAAACAGACAAGTCCACGAAGATCAACTAAATTCTACGATAAAGTTAGCCTAGCTTAATCATAAGGCTATTTTTTAAGCTCTAAAATCGTATTTTTGCTGTAAATTTAATCTAATTTTGAACATTTTCATTGCTGAAAGTAATTGAAGAATAGAGAAGATCTTCAAGAAAATATTCTAATTTCAATCCGAATTCGGTAAAACGTCAGTCAGTCCATTCTAGTTGACAGAATGCACAGCGCCTAGGGCATATCGCTTCAATTAGCATCAATCAAAAAGCGCTTTTGTCAAGCGAATCCTTGAAAAAATGGCTATGCGCGCATCTGCATGAAAACCGTTGAAAAATGACCAGTCCAGTCGGGTTTATGCAAAATAAAGCTCAATTTTTGGGAATTCTATGATTTTTGTGCAATAATTTGGAGTTTTGAATAATTCACGTTTTCGTTCGATTAATTGCTTTGACTAATTAGGCAAAATTCCCCAACTCCCGTTGCAGGTCGATTTCGAATCTCATCAAAATTTCTCGAGATTCGAAATTAGTTTTCCAAAAATGCAGGTGCAAATAGAGGGAGGCTGCTGTGTTTCTCGAGCCGTTCCAAGAACGAAGTCCAGTGAAAATGAGAAATTCGCCACCGAACTGCTGATTTTTACACATTTTCACACATCATGCATGAGTTATTTGCCGAGACAAAAAGTTGATGAATTGTATGAATAAGACAGGCCAATTCAGTTCACCTTTGATTTTCATAAAATCAGCTTCATTATCTTCAGATTTTTGTAACTTCTTCAAAATGTTCACTTATGAAAGCTATGCAACTTTCTTCTTTAATGTTATTTTCTAGAGAAAAACAGGAAACTCTTCAAAACTTGTTAATTTCGGGCGAAAAAAACTCGAAAGACAGTAAAATGACTTGATTAAATTGAAATTTGACAAAAGTAATTCGTCAGTTCCCTTCTTCTTTTCAAGAATGGGCACTGCAAGTCAGTGACAAGGTCATCACTCCAACTCAAAATCCCACACAAAACTCATTCGATCCGTCAAAATATTCCTCACTTCGAATTACAACAAAACAACGTGGGAGAGTTATTTCACTTGTTTTCCAAGCAAAACTGTTCTGCAGGAGACTTCCAATTCGAATTTACGATTATGTGAAGTTATAAGCTAGGCGCGGGATAATTTTCATCTATGGGTTATGGGGGTAAGTTGGAAAAGTGTAAGGGATTGAGTCAAACTTAAATTTTTGTGCAATTTTAGGGGTAATTCCAAAAAACAGATTCTTGATTTCCTTTTCATTGGAAAGTCTTGCAGAATATCATAAACAAGAAAAAGAAGAAAGGGTTAATTTTCCAAAGGCCACGCACCGCCAAACGCTTGTCCCTTTCAATGCACTCGGCTGTGACTCAACACCGGAAGAGCTTTATCTCCTCTCTGAAGGAAATTGCCAAAAGGAATCGTGGGAACTAACCTCGAGGCGATCCGGCTGTGCGGCTATTGTTGTAGGCGGCCGCTGCACACGATTTGCTTGATCAAGCGATACTGTGGATGAAGTGATTCATCCAGAGCGATGTGCTGAAATTAGAAGAATCTTCGAAAGCTTATAGAATTCTTCTACAACAGATTTTGTCATTTGTTGTCGTTGCTTTTGAAAGCTCTTTGTGACAATAATGAAAGATGGCCGACTTCATTGTCATAGTCAGGGTTATTGACAATTAAGTGAGAAAAGTACAGCAAAATCATGCCCAAGTCCGGAAACAGGATTTCGAAATAAAAATGACAATTTCCACGTAATTCATGAGGATGAATTTACGATGTGCGGAATTACATTAATCGATTTTCCTTATCCAAACAAGTCCAATGTGAAAAATGAGTGGAACTTACAAAAAACGCGGTCCTCTTTGTGCCCTGTTCCTGTATGTCTGCCTGCTTTGTAGCTGTCACTGCTCTCTGCCTCTCTTCTTCTGTTCGGTTGCCAATCGACAGTCGTCTTTCTGAAATGCCGCTCAGCGCTCGATTCATCTTCCTAAACATAGCGGTTTTGGAAGGATTTGATAAATCGCGAAATTGAAAAAATGCGATAAATGAAGAAAATTCAAGAGATGGAAAAGTGCAAGTGCTTTTGTGTGGAAAAAGCAGGCAATTTTAATGGATGATAGCCATGTTATTTTTGAAGGAACTTTATAAACTTTATTGAAAATTTCATTTGATCTCAACATAAAATAAATATAAAAAACAAGTTACCGATTCGAAAAACAACAAACAAAAGATAAAAAAAAAACTTGAACAAAAGTGTGAATATGAATCTGACACGTTTAGTCGAATGTTTGAGATCGCGAATAATAAAAAATAAAAAATATCGAAACCTCCATTTGAGCTTACTTTTTCATCTCTTACTCTTCTTCGCTTCCTTCACTTTTCTGCTCTTATTCAGTTCCTCCCTGTTCACCACTGTCCCTGTCCTGCTCCTGTCCACTCTCTTCTTCCTCGATTTTCTGCCTTTTCTCTAGAACTTCATCTCCAGCAGCCTCGTCCTCTGCAGGGCATTTCCTCTTTCTGTCTTCTTCAGCTTCCTTGACTTCCTCTTCAGGTTTCTTTTCAGATTCAGGCTTCCTCTTCCTGAACGCGAACACGAGGTACATGCAGACCGCTTCCCATTCAGACTTCGAGAGGCATTCCTGGAATTTGGAGTTAAACTGTCGAGTTCTTGAAGAAATATGAAGTTTCAGGGTGCGTTTATACCTTTCTGGTATCGTTTTTATGTCAAGTGATTATACGTGTGAATTTTGACATCGATTTCAATCGTGCCAAACTTTCACACGTAAAATCGTTCGACAATGACACGATGTCGGAAAGTATGAACGCGCCCCTACAAATATTATCGAATCGACGAATTCATATTTTCGCAATCTCTTCAATTTTCATCTCATAGAAATATAGAAATCAACTTCTTATCCGAGTCGATTTTTTCGTCAATTCTAGCCTTATCAAGATTTTCAGAAAAAATAGCACTTTTAACTCACAATGTATTTCTGCTTCTTGCCGTCCTCATTCATCTTCTTCAGCTGCTCCTCGGCATAGCCGTACTCATCGGCCTCTCCAGCAGGGTTCTGTCCAGGAAAGGGAGGATATTTCTCGAGGGCCTGCAAATTTTCGAAGATGATCAATCTTCAGAGGGAGGAAATTAGCGAACCCTCATTTTAGAGGCGAGTTCCCTGCCCTCTCTAGAAGCCATCCACTTCTTGGCTGCATCCGGGAACTGTCTTACGAACACCAGATCCATGTCGAATTCGTCCACGAGAATTCTGAAATGTCGCAAATCGATTTAAAACTTTTTCTTCGGAGAAATTGCAAGTTTCCATTTAGGCTGCGCTTCAAAAGTTCCAAAATATTCAACTTGAACACATCAACATGAAATTGAATTTGAAAGGAACTCATTTAAAATGAAGGAAAACATGTTCTCACTTTTGCAGAAGCGAGAAATGAGCGAGGAACTCAGGACAGTTGACTTGTTCGTCCAGAGTGAAGTGGAATTTGGCGCCAAAATGAGGCAACTGCTCGTTTAGAAGCTGCTCCGTGTTTTCGAAGGTAATCGAGCAGACCGCGTTTTTGAACATACCGTTGCCCTGTCGAGCGGCCCACCTATATATAAAACATTCTTCATCTTATCTCAAATAAAATGAATAGAATCATCGTATCGAATGAATTTTCAGGTGAATGAATCGTAGAATGCTAACAATCACAGAAATTTAAAAAAAAAAAATAAGTGACTTATTTATCCTCATTTTGCTATCTTGTTGGATCGATATACTTTCAAATGAATTCCGACTTACACAATTCTGTTAGCATCCGGCAGCGTTCCAATGAAGAATCCACCCGGCTTGAGGTTGCCGACCGCGTTTCTGATGTAGGTGCGCGCGGACTGCTCGTCGCAAAACGAGTAATGCAGGGAGAATTGGCACGACGAAATGTCGAATGGCACCTTGTTCGCGTACTTTTCCATCAGATCGTCCTGGAAATTTGTAATTTTCTAAAAAAATTTCAAGAATTTGGAGACTTCAAAATAAAAGCAAGTCTTAATAAACGATCGAAGTAGTTAGATAAAAAAATCTTTTTGCACAATTCTGTGGGACTCAATTTCTGAATTGCTTTTTCAGATAGAAATTTCAAACCTTGGTCGAATCAGCAACGATGAATTCGGCGGGGAAGAAGAAGTTGCGACGATTCCTGTCCTTCATTTCCTTGTAACGGTCTCTCGCCTGTTCGATCGACACATCAGCAATGTCTGCAACAACATTCATCTTTACTAGGTATTTCTATAAGAAGACTAGATTTTTCCACATCAGCAATTACTATATGGCGGAGTGTATCTTTTCCACACTATTTCCTTCAAATTTCACTCTCTCGTATGTATCTAACTATACAATTCCGCCATTTAGTAATCGCCCTCCACATCAGAAATGAGCAAATGTTCAATTTTAAGAAGCTTGAAGGCTGAGACTAAATTTGGCAAATGAAGAATAGTCTTTAGAAATGACCTGTCATAGTGACACTGGATACTCGGGCAATGTCCCATTTGCGCAGGTCTCCTCCCTTTCCACAGCCGATATCCAAAACTCGGGGGAACTGGACTCCGTCCTGGCGCAGGTGGCCGAGGATTTCATCTGCAAGCTGGTTTCTCATCATTTTAATTTGGTTTTATGCGTTCCAAGAAATGAAATTTGATTTTTTAAAATGATTTTCAGTTTTTAGAGGAATTGTCAAACGAACTCACTGATGAGCATGGATTTGACCCAGTTGTTGAAATTGCGCATGTAGAAAATGCGGCTCTCCGTGCGCTTCTCCACCCCCACCTCCTTCACTGCGTTGTAGTGCTCCGCCACCTGCTCGGAACTCATTCCGAACCTCAACATTTAAAAGTAAGCGAAAATTCCAACTTTTTGAAAGTTCACACAGTTCAAATACAACAACTTGGGAAGTTCATGAGTTTTCTTCTCTGCCAATACCATTTAGCCTAAAGCTATATGAACTTTCCAGATTCATGGTGCCTGAACTGAATGAGTCTTTCAAACAAAAAATTGAAAATTCCACCTTTCGAAAATCAAAACGAAAAAGAAACGAGCAAAACAGTGAGTTGAAAATGAGAGCGCAGAGAGCCAGATCAAGCGCAGTGTTTACAAATCGACTGCGAGAAAGCTGTTCGAAGCTCTTTTCGACTTACGCGGATTTTTCCGGTTTCAGTTTGAATTGTTCGCTATTTTCCGGGGGTTTTGTAAAGCTCGCCGGGTTCACAAAGTACCAGATACTCTTGGAAAGCGACTGGGTCCAGGAAAATTCAAGAATTTCGAAAAAATTTATCGTGAATTCCGTGAATTTTACAAATTTTCATTTCTTTTCGCGAATTTTTGTTTCTGGAGTCAGACTCTCAAAACGCGCGACCTGCAAAACCCGCAAATCGCCCCGCAGAAAAATAGTGCATCTTCCGAGAGAGATTGAGAAGACATGCTCTTTTTCTCTCTCGATATGACACTATTTTTCTGCGGGTCGAGTCTTGAGAAGTCTATTTGGAGTTTTCAGGATTTATGCCTGGGATTTTCTCCTGGAGCAGCGACTCGGATTCGGACAGTCGGGATTGTGACGCGGGGATTGGAAAGAGGAGAAACAAGCTGAATGACGAGGACAAGAACAGGCGAAATGCAGGCAGAACCGACGATTTTGCCACCAAAGTAGAGCAGGAAGACAAGCAGAGTGAACAGACTTGGGTTTTTTTTTCTTCTATTTTTTGGATTCCGAAAGAACAACTATTTGCAGAATTCCACTGAATCGAAGGAGAACATCATCCAGACAAATCAGGAAGAAAACACTCCGAAAAGAACGTGAGAATTCGATTTTCTACACATATTTCGTCGAACTAAAAATTCGACCATTTTGACGAGGAATAATTTTGGTAATAAAGAAGGAAATATCTAGAGACGCAAATGACTTTATGTAGTTGGCAACTTTCAAAAATTTTCTACTCTAAATAGTCATACGATGTAACTAAAACATTGATGTAGAAGGAATAAAATGAAAATTCTTTTTGATCGAAAGATACCACCAAAATCAACCAGGAAAATGAACATGGTTTTTGGTATAAAAGTGCTGAGAACGCCTGCGGACGCGCTCTTCCTGACAAGATTTTCCAATGAACGACAATTTCTATGGATGGTTCATCGATTCTGGTAGTTATCTTTCGTGAATACCGCATTTGAAGGGAACTTGTTTCTTATTTTTCGGGTTTTAATGATCACTTTTTGAACAAAAGCGAAAATGCAAAGGAGAGAGGTTTGCGGTTCCTAGAAATGTCTTGGAATTATCAAGGAAATCGTCACAAAAATGATAGAACTTTCAACCAAGCTCAATTTTTTTTTTTTCAATTCGTGAATTTTCAGAATTTCGCCGTTCGATTTGGAAGTCGAGGAAATGCTGGCGATGCGTTCGAGTCTGCGCAACAACGTCCTCAAAACGCTCGACAGGAATTCCGACGCGAAACCCGACGATTTCTACAACATCCCCAAGTCAACCGTCGTTCCCAAGTTGGATTCTGAAATTGTAATTCTGATCTTTTTTATAGCAATATTTTTTTAACATCTACAATATCATCTTTCTTTAATGTTAATATAGTTGATCATTTATGGGTTTGGCTTCCTGTAAAATTCACCGTGCTTTGGGACTAGGGGGTGTAAGAAAAGAAAGCAAAAAGTCTGGTGAATTTCACAAATATTCGTTGATGAATGGAGAAAAATACAAGACCATGAATTTTGAAGAGAGAAAATTGAAAGAATGAATCTGCAGCTCCGTTCCTTCTCGCCCTCAGGCAGCAGATTCTTCGCAGACAAGTCCCCGCACCGCACTCTGACCATCAAACAAGTCATGCAGCCCTCCACTTCATCCCCAAAGCCACCCACTCCCAGGTCCGTCACACTTATGAAGGAACGACACAAACGGATTCTGGAACTGGAAGAGTAAGAAGTTTTAACTGTTTGAGAAATTCACTCGCTTGGAAGAAGAGCTTGATAAAAATAAAGCCAAATTGAATTTTTCAAGAAAAAAAAACGATGGCTATTATTTTCTACAGAATAGAATTACAGAACTACTCCGAAAAGTGGAAAGTCTTCTGGTCAGAAGAAGTCTCGACGTCGCTTCAACGAAGATGGAGTGAATTCGGATGAAGACGAGAGTGGAGATGAATATCATCCTCCTATGCAGGTCTGATAAATGCAAGTCGAATTCATTTCGAGTTGTCATTTTCAGGACACGTTGGAGCAGCCTACTTCAACCGGTGAAAACGGCAATGAAACGGAGAATCTGACGCCTCGCAGATCTGCAAGGAAAGTTGGTGAGTAGATTTTTTTATTATTTGGATTTGAAAGAGCAGTATAATTTTGTTTCTTCAATTTTCATTTTCTAGCCTATCGTTAAAAAGTTTAATTTTTAGAACACTGAAACTTTACGTCGAAATGCAATTGCAATAGTCTAGATATTTTTCTAAAACTTGAACCTTCAGTGACCTATTCTGAAGACGACCACCTGCCTCTGTTGATGATGCTGGACGATAAAACTGCTGAACGAGTGCTGAAAAAGAAGAATGAAAGGGATACTGTAGATGATGACGATGACATTCCGCTGGCTCAACTCATCAAGAGGAAGGACAAGAGCGGAAAGAAGGAGTCGAAGAAGAGAAAGAGGGAACAAACACCTGCAAAGGCAAAGGGAACTCCTGGATCCAGTAAGAAGAAGAGGAGAATCGGGTCGCCTGATTGTAAGTAGTTTTTAGTTTACTGCCAGAACTGTGCCTGTATTCATAAACACATCGGGAGGCTTCCAGTCGCTTTTTTCGTAATAAAAAGTGATCAGGAGGTATCCGAAAGCCTTCCGATGCGTTTATGAATACGGACAGAGGTCTAATTAAAAAAACAAAAACAAGTTTTCTTCAACTTATTATTAGCAGAAAAAACACCGAATGATATAGAAGTTTATGTTCTTACGGGATTGAGAAATTCCTAAACCTAAATTTCAGACGACTATCGTCCGAAACTCTTCCCAGTTGCAACGCGGCTGTCCCCGTTCAAAACCCGCAGTTCTGCTCCGATAAGAGCGCTCAACGTTACGGTCTTTCTTATTTCTCTCTATTAAAATTTTAAATTAAAAATTTAGGTACCAATCAAGCTGGTCAAAGTCGACTCAAATTTGGAAGATGAAGACGATGACATTCCTCTGTCCGTTCTGAGCAAGAAACTCAGGTCGAAAGACGAATAGACAAAAACGGTGCTAAATTTTTCATTCTTTATTCTTTCACTTTTCCAAACTGGTTATTTATTTTTGTTTCGGGTTGTCATGTACCATCAAGTTTATTGAATTTGTTCGGTGGTTTTTTTCATTTAGAAAAAAAATTATCTTTTTTTTTACTTTTCACTTGAAAATCATAGCGCCTAAAACGCTGGAATACTTGATTCGAAGTTTTATTTCTTATTATTTTTTCTTGTTAAAAATTGCATAATTACAAGGCGTAGCGAAATACCACTGGAAGAAGAATTACAAATTTTTCCCAGGCTATTTCTCATGCCTTGTTGTTTTGTAGTTTTCGAATGGTCGTTTCTCTTCAGATCTGCTTCAGGTACGGGATTTTTTGGGAGGAAGAAAGAATGGAATGGAATGGGAGGAAAAGTATAGAAAAGCAATGCATCATGTGCTGTATGCTTGCTGCAACTTCCCTCGTTCTTTCTCTTTCTCTCCCCCTTGAAAAGAGCTCCTCTCAAAATTACACCGTCTCCCTCTACCCTACCCCATCTCTACATCTCTATCTCTCTTCCCTCTTCCATCCCAGCTCACGGCAGTATTTACTCTCCCTTCTTTATCCCCAAATCTCCCTTTGATTCCTTCTTATCTTATCTTCTTTTGCTCCAATCGTTATCAACCAGATATCTGTATGACTCGCACTTTATCAGTATCAGATTTGGCAAATTTCCCACTCCCCATCTCTTTCTATGCTATTTCGCTAGAGATACTGTATTTTTCGTGGAAATTGCATTGATAGGAAGGGAAGAGGTGAAGGAATGAGGGGAATGCCCTAAATGTGATTGTGTTTCCTTCGAAGTTTGATAATTCCATTTGTTCCTTTCAGAAAAGTGGTCAAACTGCCATAACACCAAAGGGAGCAAAATTGGCGAGCGACACGTCAAGTGTGGCTGCGAAGGCAAAGAGCAGCAAAGGAATGAAGAATAAGGGAGCACAAAGTCAGGCACCAGGTCAGAAATTCGAAAAAATCTAAAATGCTAAATATTAACATTTTTCCATAATTACTATCAACAGATCTGTAGGATTATGAAGTTATTTTATTTATAAATAGCTGATCTTATAATTTTATGATTTAGCTTAAAACTTGAAACTTGTAGACGTGGCAACCATAATGAAGTCGCTGGACGGTCTCTCGCTGGAAGACAAGCTCGCGAAAGTCGTGTCACAGCTGGCGGAAAGCGAGGCGCAGAACGTACAGCTACGACAGAAGGTCGGGCAGGTCGACACTCTCACAAAGGCCAATGCCCAATTGGAGAAGAAACTCGACAAGGCTAATCAGGTTGAAACCATTCTCTTCGAAATAGTTTTCTCGAAGAAGAATCTTGCAAATGTATTGGGTTGAGGGCGACTTGTGCCTCAAACGGAGTGATTGTGCTAAAATTTACGGGGAAAGCCCTACTATTTTTGTACAAATAACCCCCAACCCGCGCAAATGTTATCTTAAAAAATTAAAATTTCTTGTTAAGAAATGCGATCTTTTCTCGAAAAGAGTAATTCTCATTTATTGTCTGAAAGTTAATTATGAAAATTCCAGATCCTCCTTCGAACCGAAGAAGCCAAAAGCAAGCTGGAAGAGCTCTGCAGAGAACTCCAGAAAATGAACAAACAAGTACTTTTTATGAGTTTGAAAAATTTTAAAGAAAAGTTTTAGATTCGCGAAGATAGTGTGAACAAAGTGAAGATGTTGGAGGCTGAAAGACAGAAGGCCGTCGAACAGTTGAGAGGAACGCTTTCTGTGAGCTTTCTTGAAAAATGGAAATTTTTGATAACGATAAAGTTCTTACAAGAAAATGTTGAAGAATTTTGGTGGAAAGCATAAAAGTCGGAAAGTTGTAGTTTTGAAGGAAGAAAATATTTGCAGGAAATCGAAAGAAACATGAAGGAAGGCAGAGAGCGATCTGATTCGCTGGCCGATGACAACAAGCGACTCGCTGAGAGACTGGGTGATCTTTCCAAGGAATACGAAGCCAGAGTCAATGCCATTCAGGAGCAGGTAGAAAATAAAAATTGCAAAAAAAAAAAATCAAAGTTATCACTTTTTCCACTCATTGCTTGTTGAAATGAGAGTTAATTTAGCAAAACTACTAGAATATATAATGTTTATGAGCATTCGCAAATCTAGTTCGAATTTGAAAGAAAATGGAAATATTTCATTTTGTTATCGATCAAAAGTTCAAAAAGAATTAAAATTTTCAGTACAAGGCCAAGGAGAGCTACTGGGAGGAATACAACAAGGCGCGGGACGTCGAAGTCAAACTCCTCAAGACCAAACTTGAAGCCTCGTCCATCAATATTCAGGCAAGATTTTGAAATTTAAACATTTCCAACTTTTTAAGATTCTAGAAACTCGGCCTTGAAAAAGAGGAATTGGCGAAGAACTTGGTGGAAGGCACAGCTAAAGTGGGCGGAGCGATGGAGACTGAAAAGTTGCTCCGAGAACAAGTAGGGCATTTGAATTTCTTCATTTCACATCAAAGAATGAACTTGTGAAAATTGAGGATAAATCTTTGAAAACAGCCGAAACGTCAAAATTTTAAAAATATAATGCTAAATTTGAATATTCTAAATTAGATGGAAATATTTCAGGTGAAACAGTACGCTGAAAAGTACTCGGAATTGATGAAGAGTCTCACCAACAGCAACCAGGCTTTCGACAAATTCAAGAAAGAAATTGATAGAGTTGGGATTTTTTGTTTTCAAAAATAACATGCAAACACATTCAGGTGACCTCGAATTGCAAGAAAATCGAGAACGACTCTCTGAAATGGAAGCAGCGATACGATGAGGCTACCAGGTAGGGTTAAAGATTAGCACAAATCAAGTAAATGCGGATTTTCAGCAACGTGCTCGTCCTGACAATGGCCAAGAAGGATCTAGAAGACAAAGCTTCCGTCCAGACGAAGAAAATCGAGAAACTGGAATCTCTCTGCAGGTATATAGGTTCAATGATTAGAACCTCAACTTTATCTGAACTTTCTTTAAATTCGAGGTTTTAATTTCAGAGCTCTGACCTCCCGCAAAGCAGCTGAATCGAATTCGGAATCGAGACCTGAAGAATCGGTAACGAACGCGGTGAATCAGGAAAATCAGGCAGAGACAGTCACTCCACAAGACAAAGAACAGACCAAGACCGAAGAAGAACAGGTGCAAAATTGAGCCCGAAAAAGTGAATTCTTCGATTTTCTGTTGCCGAAAAACTGCTTTTCATAATTTGAATAGGCCAATTTCTTCTGCAGCAGGGAAAATCATGCATGAAAATGGGCGAAAACATCGATATTTATCATGAAACAGTCATAACTATTCTTTGAAAATGTTATTTTTGTGGGGATGTTGATTTTTAAAATCATTTTATCACAACTTCAGAAGGAATTTTGGAGGATACACTTTCAAATTAACTCATCTCTACACTTTCTCGTTTTTTAATCGTGAATTTTGCAAATAATTTTCTAGAAAAAATCAACGGCCCCAAAATCCATGTTGATTTTCTTGTTGTTTCTTTCCTTTAATGGAACACGCGGATGATATCAAAAGCGCTTTCATAATACTAACCAATTTTTTTTAAAAACTTTTAAGAGTTTCCCCTATGTATTCTACTAAAATAGCACTAACTTCCTGTCAGTTTTCTATCTATTTCTCGATTATCTCCGATCAAAAACTCATTTTTATTCGGAAGTTGTGGTTTCGACTTGAAGTTTCTTTGAAGTTAAATTTTTAGCTTTGAAGTTCGGGTTGAAGTTTCTGGAACTCCTGAATTTAAATTTCAAAAAATAGTCGTCTCGCGACTCGTCTCCTTGGGCTCTTGCCGGTATTCTTGATCTATATGCTTCCTACGGTAGCAATCTTATCCCATTTATTTCAGAAGAATTTCAGAATTTTTCCGAAAGTTCCGGATTTTTTCTGACACTTGAATTATGTATCAATTGTTCAATGATTGTGTATGTAGCCACCAAAACAATAAAATGACCGTGTTTTATTTTTCGGATTTTTGTCTTTTAGAAAATGTAGCTTTCGCTGTGATGGCATACCTTTTCTATTTGAATACTTTTCTGCTTTGGAATTAACCTAGTGTAGTGTTTAGGTTTTTGAAAATCCGAACACAATGACGACTGAAGGATTTGATGCCGATGGCTAGACGAAAGGTGGTGCAATTGATGATGTCTCAGTAGATGGCAAAGTTGAACTTCGGATTCATTTTACAGGTCGGTTTTCATTTTCTTTCAAATTCAAACGAAAAATTGAGAACTACCAGTAAGAAAGTTGTATCTTTGACTTCCTCTTCATAAAAATTTATCCTGTCCTTATCTTCTCTTCCTGTATCTATTGATCTTGGCAATTCGTAAAGCGCACGACATAATGACACACGGCATGACGAAATAGTATGAGAAGGATCATTCTTTTAGCCTACATCACCTCATTCGCTTGCGTTCTCTTGCCAAAATATCGAGCGATTTACAAACAGCTTATTGTCTTGATCTTGAAAATCAAAATCTCCATCCGTAAATCATAGTCAGATCGCCCCTTGGTTTGTCGCTTCCAATTTGCCCGACTCGTTTTATGCCTCTCGGCCCCAGCTTTTCGCCTTCCTTTATTCTTTAGTCCTTTGCGCTCCTCCCTCACATTTTATCTGTGTTTTTTATGAGAAGTGCCTTGCCAGCGTGCCCATCTTTCCTCTGCCTCCTTGCCTTTGCAATGGGTCCCTCTCTCCATTCCACAGCCCCATAGATCCGTTTCGTGAGCAGCCCAAAAAGTGAGAAGAAGGAGACACATTCTGAGACAGAAACCACATGGGCAGGATGCATTGACTGATTTCGGTTGTAGAAGGATAAAGGCTAAAATATGTGGGCCAGATCGGGATAGAGACGTTTTGAGGAGTTGTTGTCTTCTAAGCTCAATGATTGCTCAATTTCTGCAATGATGTTGTTAGTGATTGGAGAGAACGTCGATACTCAAAAATCATTCCGCTATTCGTCTCGTTTCTCTTCTACGCGACTCACTATTTCGCTACAATTCGATTTCTAATTGCTGTATGAATATATCGGATTTGCTCTCCAATCAATGATATAGAAAGCCCTGAACTATTTTTAACAGAGGCGAAGGAGTTCGAATTTTGAGGGTTTTGGGAATTCGGATTTTCGAAAATTAGTGAACTAAGTGGTTTCGATAGTAAAGGAAGAGATGCAGAAATGTGTGAATTAAGATTAGGATAGAGACGAACTACGATTCGAGAAAATTTTGAAATTTGGATTCTCGAATGTTTTGAACTGAATGATTTCGGTAGAAGAGAGACAAAGGCCTGAATATGGGGATCAGAATAAGGTAGACGGGGGTTTTCGATTCCGAAAGATCTTGCCGTTGGTTCAGAATCCAAATTCTACGAGTTTTGAATTTCTCGTCTTTTCTGATTTTGGTTTTTGAAAGCTCAACTTTCCTTTGGTCTTATGCTAGATTGCTCGATTCACCGTCATACTTGGATAATTTATTCTCGCATTACCTGTGCATAATATGCATAATCAAAGACTAGTGAATTTTTGAAGCCCATAAAATCGCGTAAATCGTAAATGTGCCCTAATTAGTTGGTACTTTCGCGGATCCCGGATATCCCTGCCGATTATTCACTTCCCCCTGTGTGTTGCCTTTATTCTTTTCAGCTCATTATGTCTCTCTCTCTCTCTCTCTCTTTTTCAAAAATCTCTTCCTTTTCTCTCTTCGACCTCTCGAATGTGCCTTCTCTTTTCAGCTTCTTTAGTTTTTGTCTCTGTGCCTGAGGCTTGTGCGAGTGCGGCTGGAACTCATCGATTTTGCGGAATGAGTGGAGAGAGAGAGAGAGAGAGAAAAGTGGCAAAAAAGTCGGGAAGAGGAAGGCGAAATAGTGTGGAGATTAGTGGAGAGTGACAGAGAGCGAGAAATAGGGGAGAAAAGACAAGGATAGGAAAAAGAGAAAAGCTCTGGCTGTGGTGGGGCACAAAAACGAGTGAAGAAGGGAAGAAGGGGAACGAATGGAGGGACTCTGAGACTGGGAATGGGGAGTGAATATGAGCGGTCAGGCGTGCGTTCCCCCTTCTTCGAAATTTTCTCCCAGTTTTCTCGTCCCGTCTCGTCCCGACGTCGCGTCCTTGCCGAACTCCTTCCCTTCCCGTCCATTTTTTTTGTCTGCCGAGACCCCGAATTTCGAGCACTTTTTCCGTGTTTCGCACCTCTCGAATTCGTGTGCTATTTCCGATTGCCATTCTTTCATAAGGCTCACAATCCTGGAAACAGAATTCGTAATTGCCAACACTCGCCGAGAGGAAGAAAAATATTTCCGCCCAACAAAGCAGAATTATTTCTCGTGTCATCCAGATTTTCTTTGCAGCCGTTGAATTTAGTCGTGATAGAGAAGGAATTTCTGTAGCTTGGAAAAGCCGGACTTCATGATTTTTGTAGTTGAAATCAGACACTCACAGACATTTGCAGCCTTCTTCTGTTGTTTCGGGTTTATGAATGTGACAAGCTTAATTCTTTCTGATCTGGTTACAATCATCATTCTATAATAGTTCATACCTTGTCACTACTCTTGAATGAGCGCATTTTTCAGCACGTTTTTCTTTTAAGATTTATGAATCCAAATGTCTCTGAGAAAGTTCGTATAACTTGCACTGCTGCCTAACTTGCACTGCTTCTCTAATTCTGTGACGTCCTTTTTCCTTTCTGCCTTTCTGGGCCTGGGTCTCCATGGCGAGTTTGTTCATTCCAAAGTAGCTTTGGGCTTGGCGTCGAGTGCAACTTTCCTCCAAAAATATGCAATATCTCGAATGTTGAAATCGTAGAAATCCCCTGTTGTGTAGATTTGCAGATTAGAGATAAGATGAACGGGACAGCAAAAGGTAGGACATAAGCTGAGATGATAGCGTGGAGAGCAGAGAAAACGAGAATAGACGAGAGACTATGGGGATTAAAGAGAGCAGAAATGACAGACGAAAGGAGCTGCAGAGCAGAGGGCCATTGCCGTGGGGGAGTAGGAGAGAAGCTCGGAACAAGAGAGTATTGGAATGCGGGAGAATGACGGAAAAAGAAAGACTGCCTCCCTCCCTCCCTCCCTCTATTTTCTCTGCTTCCCTGCCGATCACTCTCTCGCCAGGCATCTCGCAAAATTGCACTCTTCTTTTCTCTTTGCCCGTCTCTTTCTATCTTTCTGCCGCTACTTTCTGTCTTTCTGTTCACAGCCTGATGTGCTGCATTATTTTATACGTCTCCACACCCGTTGTCGAGCCCGTTTTTTCCCTCATTAATTTTCGAATTTTTATCCTCGCGCACCCACCGCTTCACTAGCCGCGCGCGTTTTACTCTTTTGGTTTATTTTGAAAATTCCACATTCCCCCAATTTTTCGACGTTTCTTTCATTCTTTCTACTTTCGCGATTCACAATTCGAGAATTCAACGCGCACGCGCGCTCAAGTTTCAACGCCGCGAGGGAAGAGAGATGGAATTTGGTCCTGGATTTGGACAATTGAAACAAATCCTTTTGAAGCGAGGTTTTGAGTGTGGAATTTAATTTTGAGGAACTTTCTGAACTTTTTTTCTAATTCACCTCGAGAAATAAAAAAGATGCTATTTAGAATTGAGTTGGAGACGATTTGTACCAACATTATAGGGAATTCTTTCGTAAATTTTGGCACAAATCGCTTCCGACCCTTAGATTCTAGGATTAAATTCACTTCTAACTTTTCATGCTTTTCTCATTTTTAGTTCGACTTCACGAGATTCTCCTCTAACTTTCGGCCTAAAATTAAAATCCAGCAATTTGATACGCGAGCTGAGTCTAATTGGGCGAGTTTCATAATTTCCGATTGGTTCTCGAATTAGAGGGGATATAGTCGGATAAAGAAAGAAAGCAAAACAGGGGAGAAGCTTAGATTTGCGAAAGAGGAAAGTAGAAAGTGCAGAGCCAATAGAGCAGAGACGCAGAGAGAAGACAGCCCTTCCTATACTAAATATATCGATCGATGATTACGGTGATGTACTCTGGCTAATCTCGTTGTCGAAAATATTCTCATCCTAATCCTTTATATCAGTGCTTTCAATGGACGAGATTAGGCATATTCTTCATTATCCTAGAAGAAATATTCATTTACGTAAATAGAGCTTGTTAAAATCTATTTTATCATGAAAACTAGTACGAAACTCTGACTCAGGCTTCTATTTTTAAAAATTTCATTCCTTTTCGTCATGGTTCAGACGTTTGGAGCTCATTTTTCCTAATCACTGCAGTTCCACCATACAAAATTTTCTCACAATCTTCTATTCATCGCTGATTTGACACCATTTGACTCAGCAAGAAAAGCTTGATCTGATCATGGACCAGTTTTACAAAAATTAGTGGCAATTCTATGACGAAGACGGACTGCAAAATTCTCGAGATTCCATTGATTTCTGGCAAAAACACTCTGCTTCTCTGCGTCTCTTCTCGTAACTATCAATATTTGCCAGTCTCTCGAGTCATTCAATCAAATGGCAGTTATATCTTCGGGATGTGAAACCCGCAGGAGTTCTCTTTCTCTCTCCATCTTGGCCTCAGGCAGGCTTCCGTCAATGAACAGTTGCTTGAAGAGTAGTGAATCAGCGAAAGAGTTGAGAATATGAAGATAGAGCAGAGAAACAGACAAATCTATTGGCATTCGTAACAGAGAAAGTGAGAGAGAGAGAAGCAGAGAGTGAAAGGATAAGCCAGATTAGATTATGAGTCGATATTCCACAAAACGGCTTCTTTACTAAATACGCCCATTTCGGGTGCAGGTGCTTAATTTGTGTCAACTTTCATTTATTCTTTTTTTTCCATTTTCTAGGCTAGTCTTTCAGAAACATTCGATTTTCCTTGAATTTTTAAGATTTTGATCAATCCAAGGTGAATTTCAAAAGAAAGCGATGAAGATCAACCTTTTCTTGCAATTGATAAGAGCAAGATCACGCATTCGCTTGGTGAAATTCAAAATTCTTTCATCTTCTACCCGAATAACAACTTCACCCAAAATAATTATCTACATCGATTGACCGTTGATTTCTCCCGAGAGTTTAGCGATTTGCATAATAAATTCACGCACGAATTCGAAAATATCTCCTCCCCTCTTCCCCCTTCTGAC
This sequence comes from Diploscapter coronatus, assembly GCA_964036155.1. Taxonomy (NCBI): domain Eukaryota; kingdom Metazoa; phylum Nematoda; class Chromadorea; order Rhabditida; family Rhabditidae; genus Diploscapter; species Diploscapter coronatus. Next base: position 39,091,667 of record OZ038422.1, on the reverse strand, counting down.
TTTGAATGAATTTACTCGGGCTTTTGTGCGCCCCTCTCTAAATGCGGCACGCTCTGCCTTTAGGCTCACTTTGATTTCTGTCTTTTCCATCTTGTTACTCTCTCCACTTCTCTTATTATTTCGCAGCTTTTCCCTTGTTGCTTTTACATTTTTTCCTACTCGCGCCTCATTAGACTTGCGTTGTTCAAGCGAAAGGCAGTGTGAGGGAGTGAGGTAGAGACGAGAGAGTTCAGAGTGGCAGAGAAAAGGAGAGGAAGCCAGAGAGCACAGAAGAAAGATGCAGAAAGGAAATGGGTAGAGAGTCAGAGAAATGAGGAAATAGTGAATGATATAGAAGAGAGTTAGAGAAGAAAGGAACAAGGAGAATCGACTTCGACCGTTGTGAGATGTGCTGAAGTAGCTCGGTTCTGATCAAGGCTTCTATTTTCTACTTTTCCTCCCTCTCAATTTCATAGCTATTTCTCGAGCTTCTCTGAATGTCCATTTTTATGCGCGCGACAATTTGCAATGCCCGAGTTTAATTTACGCGGCTCCTTCCTCTCCCTCTCTATATTTCCTAACTTCGCATTCATGAGGTCAAACTCGACTTGTGTAGTGTGTGCAAATTTCTACGTGACTCGAGCCCTAATTTGATCAGCCAAATGAATATGCCAGCTGCTTTTCCTTTCCTATACTTTAACATGTGAAGAGAGATTTCAGAAGAATATGCGAATCGCCTTTGTACCGGAATAGTGAAAATTGCACTTGTGAGAAGCACTACAAATTTTAAAATAACGATACATTTTCTAGATTTATTTAGACTTGACAAATCTGGCCTTCGTAGTCTATACGAGAAATCGAAATTTCCATTTTCAGGGACAGGTGAAATATTTCTGCACCAAATAGGAAAATTTCCAGATTGGGTACTTGCAAACTCGCTTAGGCTTAGACTTCGATTTTGATCAATTATGTCATTCTGTGATGTGGCTTTCTGATAGAGATTTAAAGTCATCATTCTATGAAAGTTTTTATTTAGAGCAACTACTAACAGAGCCTGATATGAGGAGGAATTTCTCTTTCATGTCTGAGAAATTTTTTTTTCATTCATTTCGAATCTTCCCTTATCATATTCAATTTGCTTATTCAAATTTGAAATATACCAGCTTTTTAAAAGCCACAGATTTACGAATTTGTATCTCTCGATTCAGATTCCGATTTAATGTAGGTGTCTAGCACTTTGAATGATCAGTCATGTTTCTCCTCTATCTGAATGCAGCAACATGTCCCCTGGGAGTTGTCTGGTTCGAATAAGAAAGCTTCCCTTTTTGGAGAATATTTCTCTGCCGTAGGTCCTAACACATTTTTGACGCGATCTTGAAACTTGTCCGAGAATAAGGACGAGTTCATGGCAAATTGAGTGTAGTCAACTTGGACCTTATTAATGATGATGCTAATTATTCGAAATTTGTGCAAATTAGAAGTACACCGTGATTTCTCTTCCTTTCAGAATAATTTTCCATGTGTATTTCTTGATCTTTGCATTTATTCCCCATTTTCACGCACTATTTCCTCTAGTTCTATATCTTTCCGCATATCCCTCCTGTGCTCATCATTTTTCGCATCTTTCCTCCATCCGTTTTTGTTTACCGGACTCTCGAATGCAAGTAGAGGGAAGTGGTAAGAGATAAAGGGATTTTGAAGAGAGTACAGAGACGCAGACAGAGAGAATCATGAAATGGGAAAATGCAGCAGCAAAACTCTGCCCGCCAACAGCATCTTCAAATTCCGAGGGTTTTTTTTTCTCTTCCCGAGTTTTTTTCTGCTTCTATTTCGCCCAGCTGGTTTGCGCTTAGATTCGAGATTTGTGCGCTGGTTTCGATCGACTGATTTTTCAAGATCAAAAAAATCTGGGGAGACCATCAGGCTTTTCATACTATTCCCGAGAACCTTTGCAAGTTTTCAAGGGAGAAGCCCGATTTTGCCTCATTTGGCTTTAGGTTAAGTTCGAAGTGTTTGTCTTGGATTCGGAAAATCAATTTCGACTTTGTCTGTGAGTTTGTGTGGATCTCGTTGAGCTCTTTCAGCTTTGCCCTCATCAATGCAAACATTCTGCTGCTGCTGCTGTAACACTGCAGCACGGGGATAGGGGAAAGGGTCTAGGCTCTCTGCTCACAGACAGGGCAGGGCGCAGGGCAAGGGATGGGGAAGGAAGAGAGACAGACTCACTCCGAGCCACCCCCCGTCCACGAAAGCACGACGAAATCAAGTCGACAGGCGTCAAGCATATCCCCTGGACTATCGATCCATCGCTTTATTTTGCTTGATTAGCCTTTATCACTTATCTTCGCTCCTTATCACGATGATATCGCTTTTTATCAAAAGCTTTTCCCATGCGATTGCAAAGTTAGCCGCCTCATTATTGATTGATTATATATCCAATTAGAAAAGAAAACTTTATCCTCAATCTTACATCCATCTTATCACAGATATCATTTTATTTTTAATCAGCTCATTCTTATGAACTCTTGGCCCCAACTTCGATTAGCTCTATCCCCAATCGTATCAATTGCATCACGATGATATCACTTTTGATTGAGCATCAATTCATTTTTCTTAACTCTCAAACAATTAAAAGCGCCCGTTTCATTATTGATGGACTACCTATTCGACCTACCCAAATTCACGATTTTCAACGTTTATCTTCGTCTTATCTCACTCGTATAGCTATGAAATCACTAATGATCGATGCATAAATTCATTTTTGAGCCTTTTTTTTTTATAGATAACTAAAATCTTGCGTTTCTCTGTATCGATTTGTTTGTTCGAAAAAGTTGATCTTCATGATTTTATTCCAATTCTCTAATGTTTGCAGTTAGTCTGGGTGACTCTGCCCCACCAACGCAAGAACTAAACGTGGCAGCCGCAGATGGGAAATGAATGGAGGTTTTCCTTACAAATATCAGAAATTCGAATAGCCGATCAATTCGTCTTCAGGTCGTTTTGACTTTGATGACGGCGGTACTTATGTCGGTGGCTGGGAGGAAGGCAAAGCGCACGGACACGGCGTCTGCACAGGACCCCAGGGCAAGGGCGAGTATGCCGGCGCGTGGCACTATGGATTCGAGGTTTCTTTTCTTTTATTTATTTTAATTTCCTTGAACTGCAACTTTTTGGAAAAGATATCATAGGAAAATTTTGGAAAAGCGATTTAGTCAATCGTCTTTTTCTACAGATAATAATTTTCGAATTTTCCTTGAAAAAGCATTTTTATTGTAGGTGTCCGGCGTTTACACGTGGCCATCAGGAAACACGTACCAAGGCCAGTGGCAGAATGGAAAGAGACACGGACTCGGCATAGAGCAGAGGGGAAGATGGTTATACAAGTAGGCTGAAATTTGTTTGAACTGAAAAACGCTACGATTTCAGAGGAGAATGGACGCAGGGCTACAAGGGTCGCTACGGCATGCGACAGTCGACCAGTTCGCAAGCAAAATACCTCGGCACTTGGTCGGCTGGATTTCATGATGGGTACGGCACGGAGACGTATGTCGATGGAGGTAGGCAAATTTGTATGAACATTTGAAAAACAAATGAAAGTTTTTTTTCGAGTTTGAATCGAAATTCAGCTCACTACTGTTGAAAATTATACGACTCTTAAAAACAATATAGAGAAAAGCGAAGAATAGTTTTTTCTGGATATTTTCTACGTTTAAAAATTCCAGGCAACTACCAAGGCCAATGGCTTCGCGGCATGCGCCACGGTTACGGTATCCGAAAAAGTGCGACCTACGGACAGGCGGCCAAATTCCGATCGAAATCACACACTCACGCGAGTTTGACTAGTCTTAGGAGTGGAAGGGTCGAGGAGGAAACTGCTGAGGATGAAGCTAGTAAGATTTTATGATTCCTAGAGAATTCTGGGATTTTTATAAGAGTTTTCCAAAATTATTGTTTTTTAATACTCTAGAACTTCTGACAATTTGTAAAATATCGATTTTTCCAGAAGAGCGACTCGATGGCCGAGGTGGATTCGTCCTACGAGCGAACAGCGCTGCGCCGCAGAAACGAAGACGGTAATTTTCTGGGAGAATTTCAAAATTATCGACGATTTTTTCTTGAAGATCGCTATCCGAACGAAGTTTGGCCGTGAAGCGGAGCATTTTGTCCGGGTTGCGGATAAAGAAGCAGCACTCCACGGGCGACATTCATCAGAGGGTTACGAGCAATACTGGTTCGTAGGAATTACTTTTATAACCTCTGAAACTGAATATTTTGTTCCTTCGAAATTTTTGATATTTTAGCAAGAAGATTTATCAATGCTGTTCAGAGTCCGAATTTCTCTTCAACACATTTTGAATTTAAAATTCCGAAGGGTCTTGAAAATAATTTTTTCTGAATTTTTATTGTCATTGCCTTAAAAATCTTGCAAACTGACTTTCTGATCTTTTTACTTGGGCAAATCATAACCGCTTTTCTGTCTCATGCTGTGTACGATTTCAGTTGCAGGCAGTCTGCGGTCGTCGGGCTCGACGATGAGCTGCACGTCCGAGGACAGCATCCATCATAGGGGATTGGCTCCTCCTGAGGTTCGTCTTCATTTTTTTATTCCTTAAAATCCTTAAAAATTGCCTCTCGTAGTTAATACCCTCTTTTTTGCTTTTTCCATACTATTTCTAGGAAAAGAGAATGGCAATTACAGCGAGTCTTAGAAATAAATTGTGAGCGTATCTTTACGTGAGTTATTGGACAAAATGACCGATTTTTTCATTGTTTCGTCACTGATGCGCTTTTTTCTCTTCTTGAAACCTCTATTTTAAAATCCCCTTTATCCTTTGATTTTGATCCAAATTTTGCGTCGCAAATCTTGGAAATATCAAATTTCTGCTTAAAATTTCAACCGAGCAAAGCTTGTAGGCGACATTCAACACATGTCACTTTGTATTTGGCCGGAAAATTGGCGCAATTAGGCGTGCAAGGCTTGTGTAATTAGGATCATCCTGGACAATCCTTTTGGGAAGTAAGGGTTTTATTCGAATGCCCCTACTTTTACTCATTCATGAATGGAGAAGGGCCAGACAACACTCGGAAAAGGAGGGAGGGGAGCGTAGGTTAGGGGGACTTAAAAAGAGAGGCTCTAAATGGAAAGAGGGGAAAGCCTGGGTCTTGCCAAAACGGGTCTTTTTCCTCTTCTAGAAAAAGAAATGTAGAGAAAAGGGATAAGAGATTGCGTGGCTATTTTTACGGGGAAAAAGCTAGAAAATAAAATTTCGAATCATTTTGTAAGATAAACTGATCTTCCTTTTATTATATATATATATATTTAGATTGAGGGTAAATTTGACCTGAAAGCCAAAATCCAGAATAGTTACTACGTGCAGAGCTTTATTGTTACCTTCATCTTTCCCGCTTCTCTCTCCTCTCCTCATTTCTCGTTCTGCTTCGCTGATTGACAACTGACTATTGTTCTTTTCACATTTTGCCAAAGGCTACTTGCAAAAAATCGATGCGATGTGATCCAACGGGGAAAAGTTCAAAATTCTATCGATGAAAACTCGAATTGTTACGAATCTGAAACAATGGAAATTTGATAAATTTTAGCTGAAAATATTTTGATTACTAAAAAGACACTGTCTTGGAAAAGTTGATCTTCAATTTTATTGATTTGCAAGTTTCTCCTATCAGTTCTCCAAGAAATCTAAAATTTCTACTTTACTTTTTCATTTTTCGCTGGGCTCTAATGAATGTTTCATGCCACTTGGCAGCATTTTCTTTAGAAGTACCGTGTGAATCTAGCCTTCTATTTTTCCCGAGCAAGTTTAAGGTTGAATCAGAAAAATACCCGAAGATTTTTTTAGGAAACCGAGGAAACAGTCCGATCAAGTTTACCCTGCTCAGGTTGAAATTGACACCGGCCTGATATTTTGACCTTTTGAATAGAGCTGCGCGAAGTTCCATTGAGCTTTTCGAGTGGCCGAAAGCTCTTGAAAACCTGAAAATTCATTATTTTGTTTGTCGATGAAAGTGAACAGGTTTTGAACTTTAAAAATTCGAAATTCCGATTCATTCATTTTTAGGAGTTTTAAAAATTCATTATTTTTGATGCTCAGAGCTAAAAGTTGTCACTTTTTGAAAATCGGAAATTTAGATTCACTAATTTTTGTCTGGATATTTGAAAAGTCACCATTACTTCTCTAGTGATTTTTGAAATTCTCTAATTTTCCCACGCCGCATGACAACAGCAATGCAAAACGAGTGGGGGAATTTCTTGTCTTTTTATCCTTTTATCCATTTTTTATCCTCCCCTCTATACGCCTTTCTTATTCCCTCACAAAACGATCTGATTCGATTTATGAAGAGAATTGAATTTGTGAGCGCATCCCCCAGTTCACAAAGAGACGAAGAAAGGAAAGAAATGAAAAGCCTCAGGACTTGAAAATGAGAAATGAAGGGTAAAAATACGGAGAAATTATGGACAAGTACAAAATTGTCTTTCTTAGTATCTGGGTTAAAGAACAGTATCATTGAAATCTAAACTGAAAAGCAAGCAAAGATCCAAATTTATGAAATATTTACAGGAAGAAGTCGTGGACGACCATGTATCCGAAGTGTACAGCGGAGAGTGGAAAAACGACGCCCGAAGCGGGTTCGGAATCTGCGAGCGAAGTGATGGATTGAGATATCAGGTACACTTGTAACGTGCCATCAAAAATCCCGAACATTATCGTCATGAAGACCCGCTTTTATTGTATAAGATAACAATACTTTTTTGTAAAAAATGTGATAGGATTGCCAGCATTTGCAATGGAGCCAAACTTATCAAATCAACTGATTTAGAATGAAAATGAATATAAACAATATAGACAAGAATTGTGAGTTTCAGGGTGAATGGGCCAACAACGCCAAAAATGGATATGGGGTGACGACGCTCAGAGATGGAACTCGGGAAGAGGGCAAGTACAAGAACAATGTGCTGGTCGTCTCTGCTAGGAGGAAAGGAGTGTTGTTCGTGAGGAGTGGCAAGCTGAAGGAACGAGTTGAGGGCGCTATTGAAGCTGCTACCAGGGCTGCTAGTATCGCACAACAGAAGGTAGGGAGAATTAGAATTTTCTAAAAAAAAATCACCTATTTGTGGCGAAAAACTAATCAAATTTTCCTGAAAACTGACCTTTTCCTTGAAAAATATTTATTTGGAACAATTTTATCTAGTTTTGATATTTTTGAAAAAAAAACATTTCAGGCGGATATCGCCGCTTCCCGAACCTCGACAGCCGACGAACGAGCCGAGCGAGCTGGCTACGTCGCGACGCAGGCCAGGGACGACGCCATTCAGGCACGACTTTGCGCCAAACAATTCGATCCGTCCTTCAAGCAGCCTGGTAGGAAATTCGTTTTTATTTTATTTTTCCTAACTTCGACAAAATTAACGCTAACATTCATTTATCTCAAAATGTGTACAGTGAGATTTGTGAACTTTATGGCCAATATTGTAGTTTTTAAGCCTTGAAATTGATCCTTTGAACTTTCGCGACGAAACAATTGACAAGCGTTTTTTCTAGGAACCGAGACATTGCGAAGGCAGTTGAGGGAGACGCACGGTGGCGAGTCCTTCGGCACTGATCTGTCAGACCCGCTCAGCTACTCCAGACATCTATCCCAGACTCACTCTAAGCAGGCCTCTTTCGAACAGGTACGCTAATTTGTAATTAACTTCCTCTGAAAATGGGCCCGTTGTAGTTATCACCCTCTGTATCTCTCTTCTCCATACTATTTCTAGGAAAATAGGGTGATAACTACAAGAGGATAGGTGTGATAGGTGCATTTTTCAATATAATATTTAAAAAAAAAAACCATGAAATTTTATTATACAATTTTTTAGAACCTCTCCGTGGACCTCACCGACCCATCTGCCTTCATGACTCCGATTGGCGTAGCGCCCTCGCAAATTGGCGCAGGCGGACCTATGGTCGCCCCGAATGTGGCCGTCATGCAGGCACAGGGCAACACACCCATGCACCAAGGCAACACGCCAATCATGAGCAACCACGTCGGACACAATCAGATGGGAAATCATGTCAAGTAAGGAGATTTTTTCTTGAAATTCATTAATTCAATGAATCCTGAAAAGACGCAAATTCCTTATCTATTTATCTTCACGAAGATCAAAGTAAAACACTCCTTTCTGTTATGAAAAATTTGGAAAGGGAAATATACCTTTCTTACCAATTAGTCTAACTTTTGGAATGTTAGAAATAAAAAAGAAAGAAAGAGGTTTAATTTGTTTAGTTTCAATCTGCCTCCTCACCTGCAGCAACAAGGCCTGGACGCAATTGGCGGCAATCCCCAGTCGATGCAGCCTCCTCCAGTCAGTCTGCAACAGTCACAGACACCGATCGGTGGCTACAATCCGCAACAGCAGATCTACACACCGGCTCAGTTGCAGCAGGTCAAATTTCATGAATATCAAAATAGATCAATTTTCTTCTTAAAATTTTTATGGTTGCAAAAAAAACATTTAGAAGGATGATTTATTTCCCATATTTTCATTGGAACAAAAGAATAATCATCAAGGATTGTATACTGTGAACAAATTTATGTCGATATTTGAAAGATAATAGGTCTTTAATGGATATGTTTGTTTCTTTCTTCTAAGCCCCAATCTTTTTACCAATGATTTTGAATTCAGCTTCAACAACAGCAGCAATTTCTCGCTCAGCAACAACAAATGTTGACAGCTCAACAGCAACAGGGCGGACAGCCTCAGTTCTATTCTGGAGATGTCTATTCGCAACAGGCCGGCACGAGCAATGCACCACAACCCCATATGGTCAATGCGCAGGGACAGCCTATCGGGCAACAGGTAAAATTCGAACATTTCGACAATTTCTAGATTTTTATCATTCTTCACTTGAAAATTGGGATAACACCTAGAGACTTCTCTACTTTTCTTAATAAGAAATTCGAAGATTTGATCTTTTGAAAGTTCGTGCAATTGAAAGAGTGATTTTTAAAAATGCTCTAGATTTTTCAAAAAAAAAAATCTCAAAATTAGCATACAATTGTTCAGCCCTACCAGGTTGGTGACGGCGGCCAGATGGGTGACTCGATGATGACGGAATCGATGTCTCAATCCCAGCAGATGGAGACTTCCGCGACGAGTCTCGGACCCTCGACTTCTCAAGCAGGAGATCTCTCGCAGGCAAGCGCCAATCAGTCAGGACTGCAGGCCAACCTAAGGAATCAACAACAGCAGAGCTCGTCCAGGTTCTCGCTCAGGTTGGAATTTCAACAAAATTATATCACCACCAATCAAAAGGCAACTTGGAAACCTCAAGCTATGCGAAATAATGTGAGAAAAAATCGTTTTCCCCTACCATCCCTCTCGCCATATTTCGTATGGCTTGAGGGCTTGAGGTTTTCAAATAGCCTCAATCAAAATACCCGATGAAAAGTAGGAGAAAAATCTCGCTAACTGTAAAATGAGAAAAAACTCATTTTTTCTTCTTTCTCTGTGTAAATATATAAAGAATGTAAGATCTTTTTTATCATTGATAAAGGTTAAATTTCAGTGATGATCACTACGATCAGTACGTGATAACAGAATCGGGCCAGCCCCGGCTAAGGAGAAATCGACCGTCTCTGATGCGACAAAACGACGTTAACGACCCATCTTCGGTGAGTCTTACGCTAATCTCTTTTTACCCCCTGTAAATTTCTGGGTTGAAATTCACGATTTCTAAAGAGTGCAAAGAAAAAGCGGCTTTGAGAGAAGTGTGCCTTTCCTTCCTTCCTTTCTTTTTCTTTCTGTTGTAAAGTCGGGCTGCCAAAGACATGATGATGCAATATTCGTTTCGAGTGGGATTTCGAACATGAGCGTTCTATAATCAAAGAAAAGTCGATAATCTTGGAAAATCGATAATAATGTTAAAAAATCAACCATTTTGGAAATTCAGATGTTGAATCGCCGATCGACGCTAGCGTCTTCTCGCGACAGGAAAGTCGACCCCTCATCGAGCCCAGAAAGTCAAGAGAACATGGGAAGTCTTCCGAATTTGGCTGAGCTGGAAACTGGAGGAGTAAGAAATAAAATTCATTAATTCTCTCGAGAAGATGTTTGATCTTCATCACCTTTTTAACGAAGTATACTTTATGGATCAACAAGATAAAGAGAATTCTGGATAGAGAAAAGGCTGCAACCATTCTAAGTCTGACCAAAAATTTGAAGCTATACATTTTTCCTATGCAAAAACACCTGATCAGTCTGAATTTGAATAATATTTTAGGTGCGACTTCGTCGAGAAGAGGCGGCTCGATTAGCATCTCAACGACGGCAGGAAGTGCTTCGCGACCAGGAAGAACAGGAGCTGCTACGGGCGAATCCACTTCGATATCTATTCCATCCGGGATTGAGGGTGAGTTTTAAAAATATATATAAGCTTGGAAAAACGAAGACCTGGTTTTCAAGAGATCCAGGAATTTCTTGAAAAATATCAAAATTCAAAATTATCAAAGTTATGATCCTAGTTCCGCCAAGAAGTCGATAAACTTGCTGAAAAATACCTCGGGTTTCATTTTATATGAGCATAAGGGGTATTAGGCATCCTTAAAATATAGAAAATTATCAAACTCTATGACCTGAAATTTTCAGGCCTGGCTACTGCGTTGGAAAGTTCCCCTATTGTTAGCTGCCATCAACCTATCCCTAGTCTATTTCCTATTCAAACTATTGACCTACGAGAAACGAACGGGAGGCAACTCCTCCCACCACAAAAGCTAATCCCTGCCAAACCACAAAAATGTCATTTTCTTCACAGAAAAGGTATAATTTTATACTTTCGAATACTTTTCTTTAAAAACTGACTATTTTTCTCCTAAATTCTTCTCTAATCTTTCGATTATTATTTTATAATTTCTGGAGGAAAGTATTCATTTTTGGATGAAAAGATACTCGAAAGCCCAATTTCTTAATCATTTTCTTATCGAATTCCGACACTGCCTTTTTCGAAATTCATTTTAAAAATTGATTTATTTGTTATTTTTGTGAAATTCGAAATTTTTCGAATACTCAACTAGTCACAAATTTCTATGTTTTTTCTAGTTGGAATTTTTCATCTGAAATTCAAGGAATCGTGTTTGCCTTTCGTTCGACTTGAAATGATTCGGTTTCTCCCCACGACGCATCTTTCCCTTCTTTCCAATTACAGTAATCCTTATCATTGATTATCAGATCAGTCAAACACATAGCTCTAATCATTTCATACAGCGGTGCTTTTCTTGAGGATTTAAAGAAAAAAGATATTTATTTAGTTTTTGCCAATTTATCATTTTTCAGTGGTAATTCGGAAAGAATAGATTTAAATAAAAAATTCGATTTTTCCAAATTACCAAAATTTGAATCCATCCATGAATTGTATAGTCTGATGATGAATATCCTTTACCTTCTATGCGCGTATGTCTCTATCAAATCTTATCATTTTCCCATCACATCCATATTTTTATTTAGTTTCTAGGATCATCCCGGTTCTATTCCAAAAGTAGCTCGATTAGTCTAGAAAATTAGGCAAAAATTCTTGATTTAAGTGAGTTCTCTACTTTAATCTGAAAATTGATCTTATTTTCGACTTAGTTGAATTTTCAAATTGCTCGGAAAATGTTCTATTCGTCCCCTCAGCGCTCACACATTTTGATTGATTGAAACTAGTACTTTTCTAATTATTTCGTTTTTCCCTCGATTGTTGAATTTTCAAATTTTTAAACTCTAGTGATTCTTTATGCAATTTTTATATATCGTTTGCCTGAAAGTTAGATGTCTTTGAAAAGGTGAAATTCAGGCAAATGACTTTGAAGTACAACGACGTGTTTTCAAATCGTGACGTCGTTTTGAAAAAAAACCGATTTTTTAAAAATATTGATTTTTTTGGAGAAAAGGTCCAAAATGACGTCACGCAGATTTCTATTTTGTCCGATCCAATCGATGTTTTTCAACACATCCATTTTTCCTTTCAGGGGGATTATCGGCGAGTTGAGAGATGAAGAAATGAAGGAGCGAAGATAAGCTTTATTAAAACTATCTGAGAAGCGGAATGAAAGTTTACAAGCGGATTTTCTTCAGAAAGCTAAAATTGAAAATTCTCGTTTATGCGTTTCTCTTTCAGGTGAAGCAATGCGCGAAGGGCTGAGATATCTTTGTAACTTTGAAGAGATAAAAATCGTTGACATCTTTCAAGATTTCCGAGAATTATCAATTTCCTTTTCAACTTCTATCAATGAAGTGTTGAAGCTCCTTTAACCCACCCCAATCATACCTGTCCAACTCTCAAAGTTTCATGCCTTATTCGTTTATTTTGCGTCTGTTTGTTCTTCGTCGTTCTTTTTCGTATATAAAATATTTTATGAAAAATTATCTATAAAGAATAAATAAATAAATTTATTTCTAAATTTTCTTTTTCTTTGCAAAAAATTTAGAAATTCAGATTATTCCAAGTGAAAATAGCCTAGAAAATCATGTCTATTTCACAATAGCTTAAATGATCTGATAGTTCTAAATTTCTCAAAAATGACGAGATCAGAGGTACTTTTGGTAACTTGTAATCCGCAAAACATAACGACACAAACACATGGAAAAATGTATGAGAAAAGAAATCGCGTATACTTTTCTATTTAACATACGTCTTGTGTCATGATGATACAAGGCAATTACTAAACGCGCGAAGTTCTATAGTTAGAGATAATCAAGAAAATAATTTGGAAGAAGGTGGAAAAGACACTCTGTCATTTAGTAATTGCCTGATATAATGCGATTAACAACAAATTCCCGGTCAAACGATAAGGCAGATAAATAGTTACTTAGCAGTGACAGTATTCCTCTCGGCGGCATGGGAATCGTCCGCAGTCAGGGATGAATTCGAGCTGTCAGCGACCGCAGTCGCGATGAAATTGTCGTAGTAATCTCGCGTCGCTTCGACCATCAAATCCGCCGTGCATTCGGGGGTGTGGCCGATCACTTTCGCTGCAAAATAGTCGATTTTGAAATTCTATAAGGATTTAAAAAGATATTTTTTTTACAAAATGCTCTGTATTTACCATCGAATTTTGGCTCACTATAGTTACCACCTTCTCTTCTGAGAAATAATATGGAGAAAAGAGGGTGGTAACTACAGGAGGCCTCGAATTTTAGAAGTAAATGTAAGAAAAGAGAAATGATAAATACAAGACATACTTATAAAGTTAATGATTTTTTTCAATATATTATTACTCAGTATTTTTATTCCAAGTATATGAAGTTTGTGGTTTTCAAAGAAATTTAAAACAAAAAATCAACCTGGATTCCCAGCGATCAACGAAAAAGGCGGGTAGACAGCGTCTGCAGGCACGACGGAATCGGGCTCGACCTGGCAGCAGTCCTTCAGCACTGCACTCTTCCCGATCACACAGTTCTTGCGGATGTGCACGTATGAGCCGATCTAGAAAAACGTGATTTACCTCAAAACTATTCCGAACTTTAAAAAGATATTTTCATTGAAATTTAATGAGTCCGCCAACCTGTGCAGCAGCAATAACGCAATTCTCCTCGATGTAGACGTGGTCCCCGATGTGGACGGGCATCAGAGTGACGCCCTTGCTGAATTTCTTGTTGCCCGGTCGAATCGTGGTTCGCGGCCCGATGATGCAGAATCGGCCACAGCGAATGTTCGCCATGTCTCCTCGCATCGCGACTTCTTTATGAATTATACACTGAAAAAGTGCATTTTTAAAAGGTGCTCAATTTTTCAAGAATATTATATAGTTAGAAGAAACTGATTTGCGCCTTATGGGAAATAAAAGTGATCGTTAAGAAAAAAAACGAAAACTTACTTTTCCATTCAGCACTATGTTTTGCGTTCCACAAATTTTTGAGTCCTGCCCCGGATCAGGTTTGGCGACTTTGTTGCCGGTCGGCGTCTCCACATAGGTACCCTTTACGTAGCGAATCACCGGTAGGTCCATTTACCCGAAACAAAAAGAGTCGCAAAAAACTACAAACAGACGACAAAAAATAAACGAATTTCAAAATGTGCAGAATAAAATTGCACCCCAACCTTACGCCATCCACTTGGTGCAGCATTTATTGCGAGCGTATCACATGGGTTTTGCCCGATGGATGTTCATTTTCTTTCATTTCGTGATTTTTTGTTAATTCCCCAATTATCTAATTAGCTCTTGGTTTAATTATGATAGGATTATCCGGGATAAAGTTGGATTCGAGCTTTATTCTTGACTTGCATGATTTTTTAATCGATTATCAACTCTGCAGAGCTCGTCACGCCCCTTCATCTCATTTCTCTTCCCTTCGTTTTTCAATTGGCAGAACTCAAATCCGATCGATTGCAAGCCAGCAGTTAGGCTGCGATGCGCTAGAATTGGCATTGGGATCGAGCAATCTGGATTGACTTGTACTGTAATCGGTAGGTTGAAGTATCGATTTATTGATTTTTTAATCAACTCCTATTTCCTGCCAAGAATAATATTCTTTTCAAGGAATGAGTTGAAAAAAGATAATTTTGAAAAGGTCAAGAATTGAAAAAGACTGCTCTTTTCAGAGTTCCATTCATGATGGTCAAGCCGTCCGTCTGTGAAAGCAGCACCCTCGAATACTCGACATTTCGAGTTCCCTACGAAGAACTCAACAGGAAGTTCCGAAATGGGCACAAGATTCTGGAGAAAAATGCATCGACAATCAAGCGGGCGTCGGCAGTCATCAAGCAAAAAGTGACCGGGGCCAAGGAGCCGATTCCCGTTGAAGCGGTTCGAGTTTTCTACTCATTTTGAAGTTTACAAGCTATAAAAATGTCTAAAAGCAGAGATGGAAGAAATTCCTCGAAGAAAAGGGATTGAGGACCATGCAAACATACAAAAACGATTACTTTTCCTGAGAGTTGAATTGAATGATTATTTGCAGGTTGCAAACGCTTTCAACTTGCTGTCCAAACACGCTCCAGAAATGCAGAAAGCAGTGACGAGTATCGTTGAGTCGCAGAAAGAAGTGATTGCGGAGATGAGGAGGAGAATTGCTTATCTCAGGTAAGATCGAATAAAAGAAACTTGAACAAATCGCAACTTCTTCCTCTTTTATTATGTTCTTTGATCAAAACTCATTAAAATGGTCTAAAGTTGCGTTTTTCAGAGAACAGTCCAACGTCAACCCGTCGACTCACGATGAGCTGCAGTGTTGGAGCAAGAGTCAACATCGGGTAGGGAAATTCGAGAAGAAATGAAGAATGAAGGTCGAAATTGCAGACCGCTCGTCTCATCTCTCAATATCTGATGCGTTGCGGTCATCTGGATATTGCGAAAGATGTGTCTGATCACTTCGATGTTGCCCACATGCTAGATTTCGACGTATTTCAGTCGGCCAAACAGGTTATTCTTATTATTTTTCAAGGAGTATTAATTTTTTTCTGAGTTTGAAGATATGGTTCAAAAAGAAATGGAATAGAGAAGGATGAATGAAAGCGAAAAGAAAAATCTGGATTTTTCAAATTATTGACTTTTTGCAGGTGGAGAAATCTTTGAGAGTAGACCACAACACTAAGCCCTGCATGAAATGGATAGACGAGCACAGATCGAAACTGAAACGGATGAACAGCAAGTTGGAAATCAACATGAGGACTCAGGTTGGAGAGCTGTCTTTTAAAAATTGAAAGTCAAAACTTTGAAAGAAACCTAGTATTTTGTGTCTTCTTTCAAGAATATTGCTGATTTTCAGGAAGTCATCGAGTTGGTTCGTGAAGGCAAATCCATGAAGGCCATCGAGTACATCAGAACGCAGATTCCATCAAATCAGAAGAGTGACTTCCCGGATGAAATTCAAACTGTAAGTTCTACTTTCTTTAAAAGAGAAAAGTTAGTATTTTAGATGATGGGCGTAATTAGCATGGGTAGTCTGGGTCTTGCAATGAAAAATGAAAGTGAGGAAACTACGAACGATAAAATGGATACGGACAGATCGAATGACAGTGCAAGTGTGGCCAAGCCGTTGATGCGATTGCAGAAATACTTCTCCGATGAAAGGTGGCACGAATTGGCTGACCAATTCAATAGGGAATTGTTCCGATTGTATCAGGTATTTTTATTTTATGTATGTTTTCTTCTTGAAAAAATAAATTTTATAGGTTTTTTTCAAAATTATAAAATTTCCTAAAGATTTTTTTGAACATTTCAGCTCCCCTCCCAATCTGCCTTTTCAATGGCTCTGCAATGCGGGCTTGCGGCGCACAAAACCCCGATGTGCCACGACGAAAAGTCTCACGAAACGGCCTGTCCCGCGTGCAACAAAAAGGCCTGGGCAATCTCGCACGATCTCCCGCTCGCTCATATCACTAATAGCAGGTATTTTTGAAAATTAGGTTCTGGAAAAGGAGAATATTTTAGAATTCTATGTGGATTAACTGGTGACGTTCTGAACGAAGACAACGTGCCTTACATCTTCCCCTCTGGACATGTTTACGGATTGAGGGCTCTGGAATCATTGAGGGAGGTAGGAAACATTTGAAAAAAACGGCCTAGAAAATACGTCAAATATCTTAAAGACGAGCAAATAAAATAATGTATTTCGAAAGTGATAAAAGTATAGAGACACGTAAATCCCACTATTCAAAAATGAAGAAAATAGTAATTTTGAAAAATTGGTAACTTGTTAAAATCGGAAAATTTGCAGTCCAATGGAATTGTGAAATGTCCTGCAACCGGAGAAATCTGCCAGTGGGATGAATTGTTGCGGGTCTACATCATGTAAAATAGAAGAGAAGCAGAGTCAGTAAAGAAGATAATCAAACCAATTCTTTCAAGAGAATTTTCGATAAATTCAGCGATTTTTCTTAGATTGTAAATTTTGCTTACACTATAATTTTTCGCTTTGTTCAAAGTGCGTCAAATTTCACTTTCATTGTAGATTTCTGTGCCAAGTTTAATTTGGAAGATTTTCCTTGAATTTCTATGATTTTCTATTGTGGATTTTTACGATTGCTTGTGAAGAAAGTTTGCATAATTCGAAAAGTGTATTTTCAAGAAAAAAATCCAGCGCTTTCGCTGAAATGCTTTGAAAATTTCAATTTTTTTGAAGATTTGTGAAATTTTCGAGTTGTCAGAAAATGGACCTGCAGCCGCATCACTGGTTCGCGTTGATTATTCTGGCGGTGCCCCTGCAATATTACCTCTGTCCGGAATCCACTTCCCACGTCAAGTACAGGCTCCAAAGGTTGATTCATTTTTTAACGAAAATAGAACATTTTAAAATTTCACCATTTTCAAACTTATTCGAGATCTTCCATTCGAAAATAATTTTTCTCATTCTTTTCTTCTTACTGTATCGATCAGATTAAGTGATAGTTCATGCGTTAAAGCGTGTCTTTTGCGAGATATGCGCAAAGAGGGAGGCTAAAGTGCAGAGAAAGGAGTCAGCGGAGGATATTAAAAAGAAGGGTACGCAATTTCCTCTCCGCTTCTCGCTATTTTTCGGCACACGAGACCACTTCATTTGACCGAAACAGTATGAAAGTGACTTTTACACAAAAGTCAGCTATGCTAATTTTTAAAGAAATGCATTGAGGTAAATAAATTTCAGACTGATCGACAGTTTGCACGAAATGACAGCGGCCGCGGGAGTGGAGCTACCGTTTTCCAGCCTGCGAATGGAGGGAATGCCCGTGGACGATACGATGAGTACGGAAGAGCTGATGCAGATGAGCCACGAAGACAGACAGAAACTCATCGAGACCAGGAAGGAGCAGACGGACGAGCAAAAGATGTATGGATGTGAGTGAACTTGAACATTAGTTCTTCAAAATTTGATTGATTCTGAATAGCAGTTACTATATAATGGAGGGCGGAAGGCATTCTGCTAAATGACGGCGAATATTTAAAAAAAAAAAAACTGATAAAGTGTCCCCTAACTAAGTTCTCCGTCATATAACTGTTGCCATTCCGAATGCCGATAAATTTCTTTAAACAAGGTAAGAAGGGTAGCGAGAGAAGGAAGAAATAGAATGAACTTTCAGCTGGGTTCAATAACAGCAAAAAGTTGACAAACTTTTTAATAGCATGAAATTTTTGAAAGTGAAAATTCAAATAAAAAATATTTCAGTATCGTCCGAAGTAAGAGAACGCGCCCCGCACGTCATCTTCCGAATTGGTGACGTCGTCAAGCACAAGGTAAATTGAAGGTTGCATTTTTATAAGATGATCCAAAACCTGCGATTTTCAGTCGAATGGGTACAGAGGCGTGATAATCGGCTGGGATCTCACTGCGAAAGCCTCGAAGGAGTTTCTCTCCAAAGTGCATAGGGGAAATCAGGTACAGGATTCGAAGTATAATCACGTCTAAAATGATGGACAGTTTTTCTGGCATTGCTTTGACGTATTCTAAGTTCTCGTCAAGCTTTTTATTGTAGACTATATTATTTTCCATTTCTGGGATTGTATCTCGAAAACCAGGACTGCAAACTTTAGACACGCATAGCAAAATAGTGTATTTTCGAGAGAGCATGCTCTTTTCTCTCTTGAAAAGACATACTATCTTGCTATGCGTGTCTAAAATTCATAGCCCTGTCGAAAATGAATGGATTTGTTGCAGAGATGGATCGAGAGTCCGAACTACGCAGTGCTGATCGACACGAGGGACAGACTCGTGCCGCAGCTGGGCTATGTCGTCCAGGAGAATCTGCAGCTGTATGAGGAGGGACGCGTCCTCCATCCAATCACCTCACAGTACTTCGAGCGATACGACGACAAGAAGAGGAGGTAAGCAGAAAACTTGCAATGATTTGAAATATGAAAAGTGAGCAAAATAGGCGAAATTTAAAATTATTTGATGGTTTTCAAAAATGTTAAGTTTTCTAGTAGTTTCGGAACAGGCTCTGCTTGTTTCCAAAAATTTCAGAAACTTCATAAATAAGAATTTTCAAGATTTCGAATTTAAAAATAAAAATTTACCATAAAAATTCATAATTTCGAACATTTTGTTCCTGAAAATCTGGGACAAGCAAGGAGTGATTCCAGATTTATTCCCCGTCCCGGCTTGAGACGCATCTACCCTGATGACTGAACGAATGGCTGGCTGGTTGGCAGTTGGTTGGTTAGACGGCTAAATGGTTTGTGATTCGGAACTAGATTTTTTTTTTTTGCAAAAACTTGTGACATAGTCAACATAACGGGTAGGTAACGCCTAAGCCCACGGCTGTGATATTTTTTTTATCATTCCCTTCTAAATTACGGTTCTTTGCCTAAATACTGTGAGTGAAAACCTCGTATTACACGTTATTCGTAAGAAGAGAGTTCGTCTGCAAATAAGCTGGTACCCAGTTTTAAACTTGGGACGTTTTCCACCGCAAATACCCCTTTATGCGGTGAATTATCCCAGCCAGCTGGCATTACTATCTTTAATCATGGGACGAGAGATGATGATGAGGAGGATGAATTTTGCAGTGGAAAACACGTCTCAGATCTGCCCAGCTTAACCTATCGTACGGCAGATTTGGGTATCAGCTAAAATTTGTCACTTACAAATAACGTGTCTTAGCTTTTTTCTTCTCTAAAATTTCGATAATTTTTATCCTACTTGATCTGGGTAAAATACGCCTTTGCTTTAAACGGATTTTCTTCTTCTCATAGAGAAGAGACATTTTAGTTTCTTGGGTTAGGATTTCTTATTATTAGCTAAAATATCGATCCTTTGCATTGTGATCCAACTTTTTCCAAAAAGAGTAAACGAGTATTTCTAGGTACACAAATGAAATAAAGTCGGCATGATTTCGTAGTCCAGTTAGCCTAAGCACTAATTTGTGTAGTGACGCGCACCATGCTTGAATAGCCTGATCCCTTTGTTAGCCACCCTTGCAAAAATCACGTAATATTTTTCGTTCCTAATTAATTCCCTAAAAGCGAGATAACATTTACATAAACTCCTTTGTTAGCTAATTTCACGCTTGCTTTCTTCAAATAAGGAAGTTTAACGCTTGTACTAGAGGAATTAATCAACGCTACCACATTTCGTTGTGCACCTTATTACTCGCCTAACAAGTTGGCTTCTGCTTCAGAGCAAGAGCAATTTCATTAGATTACTCTTTCTTTTTTCAGTCATATAGCCTTTGGGAAATAAGTGTACGTCCCCTTCTCATAAGGGATGTTGGCAACCGCACTGCATACACAAACCCCTGAATATCTTTCACTCGAGATTAAACTTTAGGCCATCCAATAAATTCTTGGAACTGAAAAATTAGCATTTCAATTTCCTAATATCCTTTGTTTAGAGATGATGAAAATGGCATTGAAGTTAAAAAAATGTCAATTTGAAAATTCTGAAAAAAAAGAATCTTATCAAATGACCCAATATTAATTATTCAATTCTAAGTAATATGCCGTGCAGTCCCTAATAGCCCCGTTCCTCATTGCAGCTTTCCTGCGATTTTGCCCCTATCTTCCAGCCTTCGGGTCCATATTATGTTCATCTTCCGCTCAAATTGTCCCCCAAGGCATTTTCATCGAGGTGAATATTAAACTCATCATCAGCCAAATGGAGCGGCAGCCCCACATTCACATTTTTGGTAATTCGATATCTTCACAAATCCTCACTTTCCCCGAATTTTTCAGAGGAAAATATAAATATTTTCATCGGCGAATGATGAAGATTATTTTGGATTAAACGTAGATTTTCTGGAAAGGGATATCGCAGATTTTGCCCGAGATCTCTAGGGATAAGCGACATTGTTGGTTCGGGGTTCCTTCGAATAGAAATGTGTGTCAGACTCCACTTTAATTTCAAATTATCGCGAAGTTACAGCTAGAGCTTTTGAACTTTTAGTAAGGTTGAGGTGATAATTTTAGCAACTCCGCGCAAATTTCTGATTTCTCGAGATCTTTTCCTTATTCGGTCAATTTCAGGTCTTTTGCAAGTCGAGTTGGCGAATTCGCTTCGGAAGGAGGGAATGTGTGAAGGTGCGCTTCTTTGCCTTACTTTTAGACATCCGGTCAATGACAAGAAAGCAGCAAATTTAATCAGTTTTCAAATGCATTCTGCATGAAAAATCGAATTTTTGAATTCTGCCCTTTGAAAAAGCGAGGTTCGATATCAAAAAATGAAAACTTGGAAATGCACGACTCATTTAATACTCGATCCTCCATTTTTATCTTATTTAGCTATTTCTAGGCAGAGTATTTTCGAAATTTTCTAAGAATATAAATGCTAATTCAAAATTTCAGAATGGTCCAGAAGATGATGGAAATAATGAGCGCCGAATTCAGGAAAACAACAAGGGTCAGTTTATCCATATATTTTATCTTCTCTTTGTTTTTATAAACACCCTAAAATCCTCCGTGAAGGTTCATCGATAAAGAGGAAAATCGCACGCAATCTTATTCATACCTATTTTGAACTATGAAAATTCGCTCCATTCCATAGAAACTCATTTTGATTTACGGGATTTGGTCAAAATTTTTGAGTAAGACATTTATCTATACGAAATATACAAGAATTTCTTCAAAATTTCTAAAATTTCAATTTTTATGCTATTTTGCCGAAGATAATAACGATATGTAAATATTTGCGAAGATCTATTATCCTTCCTTGAAAACTCCTCCTCTTTCGCCTGCACAAATTTAAGTAAAACGGAACAAAAATCACTGGATAGTAAAAATGAGCGAAACAAAAATCAGCATTGCGTTTTGACTAAGGCTTTGGGGATCATCTTACTCGTTCTAAACCGATGCGTTAAGCAGAAAAAATAGTGCATGCACGAAAAATCTTTAAAGTACTCATCTAAGGAGCATCGAATGATCTTGACTTTTACAGGAACGTTTGATCTGGATTTCTTTCACCTTCAATAAAAGTTAATTTTGAGGTTCCATAAAATTTATTTCAAAAATCGTCACTCTCATATCAAAGCAATAGTTCCTGGGATTTGAAAGTTATTTACTAATTCCAAATTTTATTTTATTATCTTTGATAAAAACAGCGTCGAGAATACGATGCTTTTTCTAATTCCAATAATAGCATATTGAATAACTTCATGCATCATATTCTAATTTCATCCCTTCGTGTTCTTTGTGAAATTACCCCGAAATAGGCCATAAAACATGCAGACAGACAGCTAGTAATTTCTTCAACTTTTCAACTTCGGTCTCATTCCTTTCCCTTATTTCCATTTTTGTTTTTCAGCAGAAATTCATTTAGAATATTCATCCCCCTTTCTTTGTATCTTCCCGTTTCTATAGACAATTTTAGTTTCCATCTTCAGCCATGTCATATGGAGCTCGGAGCTATGAAATGAGAGACTCCAAAGACTTTTCCTCCCCTTTCGGATTTTCTTTTACAATTGAGAAATCCCGGGATTCACCCCCAGGGCTATTTTCTCAGGCTTTTTATGAAGCCATTATGAATTTTTCATTCTTTCGATCAAATATCGGTCAACTTTGAAATCTCGAACATTTCGAAGATGCTCTCATAAATTTAAAAATTATTGCCAAAATCTTGGTCCGCTGAAGCTTAATATTTTTGATGTTCTCACATCCCTTTAATAGAAATTTCGTTAATTGTTATTCTCGATCAAATAGCGGGCAACTTTGGAATCTCGAAATTTTAAGTTAGTCAAAATTTTTGTAGTGTGTAAAGTGAGCATTCCCGACCACTTCATTGCTATCCTCAATATTTCCGGCCAGGAGCATATGGTGCAAATATGCTTTTCATAGATGTTCCAATTCCACAAACTTATTGAACGATCTGATAATTTTGTTTTAGGATTTTACAATTTCCTCCCTAAAATCTTCCCGTCTCACGTCTCCCTCCGATTTTTACCCTATTTGTCTATTTCGCAAATTTTTCCGTGTTCCTCCAGCCATTCACAATTTTCTCGAGGATGATTGTTATAAGCATAAGCAGCTCAATTGAAATTGGGAAATTTCGAGAAGAGGCGCCCCATAGTTGGAGCACAATTTTCTGTCCTCACAAAATAGGGAAAAAGCCGAAAAGCGGCAATTCATAACCAGGGGCGCTTTGCGAGAAAAAACCAAGCCTACCCTTCAGTTTGGCCCGGCAAATGCAGGCTCTACAAAAAAGACGCCCTAAAAGAGTGTTCCTTTCACTAATTTTACATGGACCCGATGACACCGGGAATCAATATTTGCCATATCTTTGTTTTATTCGCTAAAAGAATCATAATTCCCTAGTCCTGATATGAATGATTCATACACCAGCAGCGAACCTTTTTTGTTTTGGAATTCCAGAATTTCGCAAATTTCTGAATTCGAACCGGGTTTCCCTTATGGGAAAACATTCCCGTTTCAATTTATACAACAAGGTTGGTGGAAATTTTTTGAAAACTTTAAATTTCTGAAAATCTGAGCTATTATGACAACAGAATGGTCAAGAAAGGCTAACAATAAGATAAGCTATTTTTCAAATATCATGATTTTCGAATGTCTAAAGAAAATCAATTTAATTTTTCAAGAAAAAGTCGCAACCAAAGTCAGAAAATATTCAACGTGTGTGTGTATGAGATTTTACGAGGTCCCCGTCTCTTTTTTCCCTAACGCCGTATTTTGTCCTTACATCTCATCAATTTTTCATTGAAACTCTCGGCTTCCGTTGCCAAAAACTGCAAGAAATCCCCGCTTTTTTACCCCAAAATCTCCCAACTTTTTCTCGGACCTGTCGCAAATTACGTATGAACGAGTTTTTGCCTGCAAAAGGTTCACTTTGCTCATGTGAAATTTAAAGAATTGCTTACCTAATCGGATTTTGGCCCTTGATAATTTGAATGATTTTGTGGGCTTTCAGAATGCGACCTGCAGAACAGTCATTTCGATTCAGCCTCCAGTCATAACGATCAAAATGCTGCTTCATCTTTTCCTGCTCGTAAATCAGGCCCTGGCAGATCCAGATCCAAAAATGGATAAACGCAAGGAGAAACCTAGTGGGTAAGTAATTTTCAACTTTCACAATGCAACTTGACAAAAATCAAGAGTAGTGATTTTATTGCTAAGTTTGGTAAATCTTCACTTTTGCTTAATGAGAAGAATGAATTTTGTTTAATTTGCCGATTGATACTGGACTTTGATTTTGCTATCAATAAGAGCTCAAAAGACTAACTTGTCAAAAGTGCATTCTCTTTATTTTGGTCTCATCTCTTTCATCAAATTGAATCATCATCATTTCCTTTTTTCTTTTTCCCTTTATTTGCCGATAAAAATGCTTTTGCGCGATGCACATCTTCTCAATTTTCACGCCGACTCTTCAAATTTTGCGTCACATAATTTGAATTGGCGAAAAAATCGGTGCTTTCCTCAATTATAAACTATTGTTTGGAAAAGGAAATCTTAAAAAAAAAAAAAAAACAAAACCAGAAATATATTCAAAATTAACTTTTATGTCGTTTTGATTCTAATTTGGTTAATTCGGAAAAAATCAGATACGAAAAATTACTGGACGAGCAGAAGATAATTCGCCGATTGCTGGAGAGTCCGCAGAGCGACTACGATTGGAGAGTCAGACCGAGAGGCTCGCTGAATCCCAACTCTGAAGCCGGGCCCGTCATCGTTCAGGTCAACAAGTATCTCAGGAGCATTTCCAAAGTTGATGATGTAAGAAATTTCAAATGAATCTTTTAAAAAAGCTGCAAGTTTTTGCAATTTGCAATGATGTTGAAAGAAATCTACCATTATGCAAGAGTAATTGGCATTTTATAGAAAAACATGACATTTTCAGGTAAACATGGAATATTCCCTTCATTTCACTTTCCGAGAAGAATGGGTGGATGAGAGGTTGTACTTCGCCAGCGACCACCTCGATCACATCATTCTCACTCCGGGCCAGAAAATTTGGGTAAGTCTCTTAAAGATAGCAAAGCTAGCATATTTAAAAACTTATCAACTTTTTAGACTGCAATATTGTGGATAAATACGAAAAACTACTTTTCAAGATTTTTTGTTCAAATATCTATTTTAAAAAATTTAACTGAATTTTTCAGACCCCTGACACGTTCTTCCAAAATGAAAAAGACGGAAAGAAACACGACATCGACACGCCGAACATTCTGATTCGTGTTCACAACGGAACGGGCAGAATACTTTATTCTTGCAGATTGACATTGACACTGTCTTGCCCTATGAGGTGGCAAAATTTTCATAGAAAAATGATGTCATTGAAAACAAATTGATAAGAATTTTTTATTCAACGATAGTGATGGAAATATCAATTGTCAAATAAAGAACTATTTTTATTATCACCAATAAAATGATCATTTTCAGACTAGCTGATTATCCCTTGGACGTGCAGAATTGCGTAGCCGATTTTGCATCCTACGCCTACACTGTCAGGGATATTGGTGAGAAAGCACACGAAAAATTATTGGCCTTTGTACTTTTTACCTCTAATTTACCCATACTCTTTTATATTTTCTCGCCTTTTTTTCCTCCTACTAGTTTCCAGAAAAAGGCGTAAAAACAGTCTCTTGTAATCCACACACATTTTTTTGCCTACCTCTCTCCTCAAAAAGTGGGTGTGAAATACAAATGGTTATGAGTGTGGACTACGAAGGCCGGTAAAAGCCACGAAAGACAAGGTCAACTTAGGGGTAAAAAGTCCAATAGACCCGAAATTTCATGAAAATGCTAACTGATTGTAGTCTATGTCTGGAAGAACAAGGACCCGATCCAAATCAAAGACGGTCTTCGGCAGTCGCTGCCCTCTTTCCTGCTTTCGAGAGTCTCCATCGGAAATTGCACTTCGAATACGGCTACAGGTTGAATTTCGATCTTCAGATTCATTAACGAAAGGTTTTTTTTCCCAAACATGGACGACTCTTCTAACTTTGATTTTTTTTTTTATAAAAAAAAACCACCTTTGAGAGAAATAATGAAGAAAAACGAAAATTCTTATAGAGAACTATAAGGATGATAGTAAAATTTGCAGGTTCCTATTCTTGCCTTCGAACAGAACTGCAACTCAAGCGCGAATTCAGTTATTACCTTCTGCAGGTTTGACATTTTCAAGAATCTAAGAAGATGCCCATTTTCAGCTCTACATTCCCTCGTTCATGTTGGTCGCTGTGAGTTGGGTGAGTTTTTGGCTGGACAAGGACTCCGTGCCCGCTCGAGTCACTCTCGGAGTCACAACTCTTCTTGTAAGTTGGACTTTTTGCCACGTCGTGGCTTCCTGTATTTATAGACGGATGAGAAGCAGACGGCTGTATTTGTCAGCGGCTCTTTTTCTTATTTCTCCGTTTTTCCTACGTTCCCTATCCTCTCTATATCCGTTGGCAAATACAGCCGCCTGTGTTCTGCCATTCATCTGCAAACACTGGTAGCACCATATCGACACCAGACGAAATAGTATGGGAAAAGCCCACTATTCAATACCCCTTTTAAATCCTATATTATTTCGCTTCGTGACGACGTGCGCGAAGTGAAAAGAAGAGTTCAAGTGGCTAATTTCTAGACCATGACGACACAGGCTTCGGGAGTCAATGCTAATCTGCCCCCTGTTAGCTATACCAAGGCAAGTTTGGTAGAAAAAATAATTTTCCTGATAAAAATGAATGATTTTTGGACTTTGTACAATCATGATAAGAGCTACAGTAAGACATTGTCATTATCAACAAACTTGGAAAATTTCAAAGCCGAGAGTGTCCGCATGAATGAAATCGTATGTCTTTTCGAGAAAAGCGAAGAAGGTATGCTCTTCACCTCTCTTGATACAAGACACGCTATTTCAGTTATGCAGACACCATCAACTTTGAAAATTTGCAAGTCTGATTGTCAAAAGTGTAATATTAAAAAATTGGACATTTTTCAGGCCATCGATATCTGGATCGGAGTGTGCCTAGCGTTCATCTTTGGCGCTCTGCTCGAATTCGCCCTGGTCAATTGGGCCGCTCGACAGGACATCGTTCGACAAAGCTACAGGGCCAAGCAGCAGGCTAATCTCTTCTTCAGGTTGGTTTTACGGAAAAAAACTCCAAGTTTCCTCATGAGGAAAAATTGAAGTCCGACTTTAACCCTTAAAATTTTAAATCTTTAACTTTGTGCTTCCCTCGATTTCCAAATTTCATAAGAAATACAGTAAGAAGGGTGTGTCTCATTTTTCCAAAAGTCTTTCCCATAAAACCTTTCGAGAAACAAATTCCTTAGATAAGGCCAAGTTTATTGCGAAAACTTTTTCTTTAATTTCAGAAATGAAAACCAGAATATGTACACACCGTTGACGTCCGATGTTAACTCCATGCACATGAGCATCAATTTGAGAGAGGTAAAAAATTAAAAATCGACGAAAATGAAGAAAGTGACTTTTAATAACATGGCAAGAAAGATATCCAAAATGTCTATCTATCCAAACCTACTCTCATTTTTCCATTTTACTTTCATGTTGCTGAAATTCATTCCTTTCCTAAAAATTTCGAAAAAAAAAGAGTAATTTCACAGCGAAAAATCACCAATTTTATTGAGAAATTATCGATTTGAGGTCTAGAGATGACGTGCAGTTGTACGTTTGAGCATTCCCTCTCCGTCTCTGACTTTATCACTGGTCAATGATAAACAAGAACTAATCATTCTGGGAACCGGAATATTTGATTTCCCCACGCAAAAGTACCTTTCCATTTCCTGTTTGGAGCCTGAAGCAGGCGAAAATTCGAATGATAATTGATAAGAATCTAAAGTTTAAAAATAACAAATTTTTTAAAAGCGAAATTAGAATACTCCTAAAATTTCCTAAGTCAAGATCCCGCTTCTTTGATAAGAATATAGAATATAGAAATCGGAAGTGAATAAGCCTAAATTTTCTCTAGTTTCCGATAATATGAAAATCTCACTAAAACTATAGACTATTTGAAAATTGCGAGATCACGAGACATAGGCGGAATAGTATAGGGTTAGGGTAGGGTATGGGGGATGATAGATTTTCTTTTCCCACTCTATTGTTCAATATCCCATGTGTTTCACGGTTTGAAAGTTGCCAAAATTCGACTATTCTTTGCAGCTGTACAATCCCGAGCCGATGGAACAGACATCGAATTGGTGGCGTCAATTCTGGTACGTGAAGTACAACGAGCACAGTAGGAAGATCGACTTGATTTCCCGTGTCATGTTCCCCGCCTTCTTCATCCTTTTCAACATTACGGTTGGTTTTAGTCTCGAAATAACAATGACAAATTCGAAAAAGAATGACTTTCGCAACATTTGGATAGTAAGGGCATGAAAATTTATTACTCACCCAGACCCACATTTGTCATTTCTAGTTCACCTTCGTATATTTGATCTCTTCGATGCTGCCTAAAATCATGCCATCTCAATAAGATATCAAGTCGCGAAAATCGATAATCAAAATTAAAAAAAAAAAATTTACGAAAAATGACGAACCAAGTTCAGTATTGGTGGAGGTACTTGATACCCTACTTGGCTGTGCAACCTCAGGACGATAAATGATAGCATTTCTAAATTATGGTATTCAAAATTCACTAACTTATTCCCCTATCTATCATTCCACTTCAAAGGTTTGTCGGTCCTAAAATTGAATTTTTGAAAATTGTCGAGAATCTAGATCAAAATGATATTGACTACTCAGGAATGGACTTCCTATTTCCTCTAAAACTGATCAAATCAAATATTCGGCTGCCTTGCAAAGTGGGCCTTGATTTCGGATTTTCGTGACCCAAAGATTCTCCTCTTTCGATACTCAACTCACAAAAATCGTCGTTTCAGAAGACGATTCTTTTCACTTTCATACGGGTTTTTCATAATCAATCAAAGCAAATCTCAATAAAAATTTGCAACATAATTCGATGAGCATGAAAACATTCTAATTTCGAGCAGTTTCGTTGTAGTGTGGTGTAGTGAATTACAGTAATTATACTTTAAATCGATAATTTTTATCAACATTTAAATTTTGACCGAGCCTATAAAGTAAGCACTTGTCAACGTTCTTATCAGTAGCCCAAATTTCGACCACACCCCTCAATTTTTTTCTCAAAATGAGAAAATGCTTCATATATTTTCGGACGCGATCTTGACTACTGTATCAAAAAATCTTCGGTGTTGTAATATCATGAAATTCGAAAATCTTGCGAATTTTTATCCAATAAATGGAAAGATCAGTAAGTGACTATCGAAAATTTTGACTCACAAATGTCAAAGGTGTAATCAGAAAATAATGATATCATTATGAGGAGAAAGTGAAAATGAGTGATTTTAGGATATCATATTAATTTTGCAAATTTCTAATATGATAGTAGAAAATGATGATTTGAACATTTTAGATGATTATACTCCATTATCTGCGAGGAATTCGTTGCACTGTTCTAGGCAGAAGTGATGGTGCGAGCCGCGAGTGAAAATAGTGTATCAAGGGAAGTGAGAGTGAGAGAGTCAGAGACCAAATTTAACGAAATGCCTCGCACCTCCCTTTTTCTCGCTAGAGAGAGAGAGGCATTCTCATCTATAATGGAGAATATCATACGGAGAATTTTACATCTCTTCAAGAATTCAAATTTTTCTGTCAAAATATTTATGAAGTAGTGGAATTAGAAGAGTTGAAAATGAGAATGAATTCATATTCAGCAACAAACATTTTTTTAAAATTAAAATTCAACATTAGAATATTCATACATATTTGAAGAAGCATTTTATAACTTACTTGCTAAGCATGGGTGTGTCTACATTTTCATCGGAATAGCTATCAAGCTTATCACTAGTAAAGGAATTTGCACATTATTTCTCCTTTTCTCTACTTCTCTCTAAAACTCTCTGTTTGTATTCGCCAGACCCTTCTTTCTTAGCTCTTCTGCCAACCTAGCATCGATCGAATATTGTGCTCGAACAGTACTAGTATCATCATAACATCAATTGTTCTCATTTATCAGCAGACACTATTTTATTAGGATTTTATCCCCTATTGCCTTTCAAACAATAGTCGTAAAATTATCATTTTCAATGTCATACTACTCCATAATGGTAGTGCGTGATGAAGTGAATGATTATTTAATGGATGTCTTACGTCAGATTTTTAAACTCGTCATAAATTTCGTGACTCTAAAAGTATTTTTTAGTTTTAAATTTACCAAGATTCACAATTTCATCGTTGAAAAAATTGAAATTAAAATCTCTCAAGTTGAATATTTTGCATTAGCTTAAATTTCTTTTGAAGTCCGATAAAAATCCAATCTAGATCTATCATAATCATGATCGATCTTCTTCTTTCAGAATATTTTTTGCCTTCTTTATATCTATTCCAAGTTATTTCAAACTCAAACGTAAATTTAACTTAGGTCCACGATAATTTTGGTTGGTTCTATTTTAAACTTTTCATCGATTCATCTTGGTTTCTTTAAATTTGAGCTTCAAATCATTCTAAACCCAAATCAAACTCTATTCTTAATTTTGTTGATCTATGACAATTATGATCGACTTTTCGACGTTTCACTTCAGCTCCCCCATCGATGTATGTCTAATGGATGGAAGTATCGGTGGCCTTCCTGCACGTGCATAAGTCAGCTTTGTTTGACAACTCTCAGCCCATTGCAGGCCCTGTATGCTTTCAACTATTAGCCCTCGAGGACAGACGACCCATCGTCATCAACGCCAATCCTGCTGAGACTCAGGTTGAGCACTTTTAACAAAATAATAGAAGACTTGATAGGAAATATTGAAATTCCCTAAAGACCGAAAGGTAGTTTAAAAGTTTTCAAAAAAGAAAATTGATGTGAAAATTTTAGAAATTCAAAAGTTAAAACTTTGGATTTGAATATTCATAAAAGCAAAGATTTTTTTATTTCAAGAAAGCTATTATTCTTTATATTGCCATGAATATTGAACTTCACCTCCAAAATGATCAAATCTAATTTTCACGCCATTACTTTCGATTGATTATAATCAATCTTCTAATTTTGCATATGACCGATCGAAAGCGATTAAACGTGTTGATTCTAAATTTTGGGCGGTGAGGGTTAAAACTATTCCTAAAATAAAATTGAAAATCATATGATGCAATGGTGTAGTTTAACACTTGCTTTATGCTATCAGGGGGGACAAGTTCGAAGCACAGCTTCTTGGTGATCGAGCGAACTTTATATTTGTAAATAAAAGTGCTATTTTTAGCAGCCTCATGAGAAGAAGAAGCGAAGTACTGTAGCCGGTTCGAGAGCCACATTCCTAACGCTACCGACAGAGAACATCAGCTACGATGCGGGAGCCAGTGTGGAGGATTCGATCTGCACGATTCTGTCCGAACAAGTCGGGTTGGGAATTTTCATTTTTTTGCAATGATATTATCGTTTTTGGCTAGACGATCATTTTGATTAAAGCTTCCTTTCACTATTGCGCTGAAAGTACACAAAATACCATCCAGCCCAATGTTATATGAAAATGACAAATAATGCAGTTTTATATGACACGAATGAAAATTTTTAAAAATGAATTTTCTCTAATGTTGTAAAATCATATGCGCATCCGTAAATCAATTTTATTTTTGTTGATTTAAAAAGGCATTATTTTCCATTTGCTCATTTCTATAAAATAACGCTCCTAACAATAAGAATAAGTTTATTAGAAAATGCCTTTCACATTGGAAACTCTAGGTCAGCACTTCCTCTGATTGGGTCGTGAAATGCGCTCATATAATGCTAAAATGTCAAACTATAAAAAATTTTTAAATTTTCAATTTTTGCCCGAAAAATTTGAGTTAATTTGAAAACGGAACATCTTTGATAATCTAAATGTTCAGTCGCTTCCTTTCCAAGTAAATTAATTACGTTCGTGCGTGTCCCACTTTTTACGTCATCGAATTGATAATCAGCCTCTCGCCTAAACTCTTATCAAGTTTCAACCTGAATAACATTATTGCGCCTGAAAACAACACGCATTTTATCATTTTATTGTTAGTTTTTCATCTGATTTTGTTCGAGTATGAGTCTGATATTTGATTAAGAAATGGATTACCGTACCAGCTCAATTTGAAAATAACTAGTTTGACATTAAAAATGAATATTTTAGTAGTGAATCATAAGAGAAATATTGAATGACTTGTTGAAAGGTAAAAATTAAAAAAAAAAAAAAAAAAAAAAAAAAAATCCTAAAAATGAAAAAATGAAAATTTTCAGATTCCCAATTAGAAGAGTCACTCGAGTTGATACCTGGACGAACAAGCGGAAAAGACGAAAAAATCTGCAGAGACGAAGTCTGCAACAGGCAAATTCGAGTGCATCGACTGCTTCTGATGATGAAAAGGTACGGTAAGAGGCAACTGAGAAATGACGGGGCTGACGTGAGCTATCTTTGTCCACACTATTCTCTCTACTTTCCTTCTCTCGTCTATCTCTAACTATAGCACACGCCATCCCGTCATTTCTAGATTGTCCGGTAAGATGGTTTTTGAAAGGAATCAATTGATTTAACAAACAACAATTTGGTCTCTTAACTTTTTTTTTTTTTTTTTTTTTAAATTTTTGATTACAGAAATTGTAACCCTAATCTGTCTGAAACCAGTTTCTTTAACTCTAAAAGTAGTGACAAAATGAATATTGTAAAATTGCAGAAGGAACCCACTTATGGCAAAGCGCTCGTCTGCATTCCGGCGAATGAAGGTAGGTTAAATTTGGTGAAAGTCTTGAATTTTCTTGGCTTTATCATAAATAAAATATAGGTAATGACCAGTATGTTGGACGTTTGCCTATTTTGAGCATTTATGCCACTTATAATGTGTCAAGCCTTGCTGAAACTTCTCGGATAATAGATTTATTCCAGACGAGTTCAAGAAGTACCAGGAATCGTTCCAGAACAGCAAGTGGGAGAACCTGCAAACGATAAGGAATTCGCAGATAAACGGAGTCATCGCCTGTTCCGAGCAGATCATGAACTGCATGTTCGAGTTGGAAGAGTGAGTGGAAATCCGAGAATTTAGCACTTCTTATGGTTATCCCCTTCTTTTTTTTATTTTTCTATACTATTTCTCAGAAAAGGGTGATAACTACAGTGAGCCAAAAATTCACCTTTTACACCGATTCTATAACATATCATTTAAAAAATTTCAAATAAGAATAAAAATGATTGAAGTTCAAAATTGTAATTTTTGCAGTTGGCTACTAGACATGCAGACGATCAATCGACACTTCCTCTATCATTTCTTCACCAAAACGCCTTCCAAATCACGCATAATCAAATCAGGTCAGTTAGGAAAAAAAATCATACAGTATTCCTGTCTTATCAATATTTGTCACTGGTTCACATAAACTAAAAAATCCCTGAAAAAGCATGACTTCATAACTTCGTCATTAACTTACGGTAATTCTTCTACTCATCAATTCTTTTTTTTCAAAATTTAGACTTTTTCAAAAGTCCTAACGAATGAAAGTCATTTATTTTGTCGTTCTAAAATTACTGTAATCTTTCTTACCAATGCTTTTTTCAAAATTCATTTATTATTTTAACTACTCCTAAAAATGCCATAATCATACAAATTATCGTAAAATGTTTTTTTCAGTGCATAATATTGCTTATTTTGAACTACCACCCTCCACTAGTAGTGGACCCTCCAGCTACGATCTTCAAGAAAATGAAAATGTAGGGGGTATTTTCAAGCTTTTTAAAAACTAATAATAAATGAAAATTTCAGGTGGATGAAACAATCCGCTCGAGGCACATGTTGCGAGCTCAGATGATTCTCATCGATAAATGCGAATTCTTCTCAATAAATCCGCTGTTCGAGAACCCACTAGCTTCCAATATTTCGGATGTAAGATTTCGGGTGCAAGACGATTGACGATTCCCCCACCGTCTCAATTCTCTCCATTAGTGTGCTAGTTCCTCCCCACATGCTTTCTCGAGAAAGGTCCTCACAAAAATGAGTAGGGGAAATTGTCTCGCACCCATTCGAATTTCTTTCTTGTCCTGAATTTTCCGATCTAAAAGATGCAATGTTTAGTCAATAAAGTACTACTACGAAGGCATGGACACGAAGATGGACCCAGAGAATTCCACCCAGTCGGACTACTCCTATCGATACCCACTTCACAGTGCCGCGTCGCAGAAGAACCCCAAGAGAAATTTGGAGTGAGTTGTGAAGCTTTATCAGTTTTGTTTGCAAAAATATAATCATTTGCAATTCATAAAAGACGAATTTGCAGAAATCTGCTCGAAATCTACGATCCGAACGAAGTGGACGGTCAACTGCGCACGCCGCTGCATTACGCTTGCACCAGAGGGCTGATTGATAATGCCATGGCCATCATCGAATCGTCCTCTTTCATTCAGGTACAAAGCATTCATTTTGAAATAGGACAAGTGGGGGCGTGTCGGCGAGAGTAGTTCTAGCCCTATTGGGAGAAAAGTATTGAAAGAGGAGAGAGACAAGGCTAGAGAAAACAGAGATGGACAGGCAGGAGGAAGCACCGTCTCCACCCTTCTTTTTACTGGGGTGAGAGAGAGAAGGAATTGCCGAGAAAAAAAGAAATTTCAAGGTCTCGCATACATGACTCCGCCCCTTTTTTCTACTTCAAAATAAAAAAGAGTAAACTTAAATAAGAACAATGATTGCATTTTCCAGATAAACGCACAAGACCGCAAAGGCAATACGGCTCTGCATTTGGCTGTGAAGGGAGGGCATGAATATCTCGTAACGTTGCTCCTCAAGCATCCCGCCATTGAAAAGGTGGGGGAATTTGACAAAATTGGAAATTGTCTATCTTCATAAGTCGAGTGTGAAGAATCAGGTTTTGGATGTTTAAAAATTAGTATCATTTTGCCTATAAAATGTCTATGTTAATTTGTATGCAGTGCTTAAAAATTGCAATTTTCTACTTCAGGATATCGAAAACAAAAACGGCATGTCTCCGGCAGATTACTGTAGGTCGCAACAGACCGCTGTTTTCAAGCGAATGCACAAAGACCTGCACAAGAAAGCTGTCTCTGCAAAAAAACTAACGGTTAGTTAGAAACGAGTGCAACTCACTGATAAAATGGGTGGAGTCTTTGAGAGTTGAAGACTTTGGACAGTCCCATTTTGGGAATAAAGATAGAATTTTTGAGGACAATAAGATAAGATAACCAGCAAAGTTTGAAAAAAAATGATTTTAGAAATCGTACTTTTGACTTTTAAGTCACTTTTTGTAATTTGGAAACCGCGAAATCATAAGACATGGGGGAATAGTGTGAGAAAAATGTCTTACCTTACCTCCCACTACTCTATTTTGCCTGTCTTGTGTCTTGATGTCTCGCGACTTCCAAATAACCTCATTTTTCTATTTATGAAGAAAGTGTTCAGGTCCGATCCGCTGGCGGTACGTGGAACGTGAAAAAGTGCAAGGAAAATGATGCAGGGGAAAACACTCAGGAACAGAAGAGTTTGAGGATGATTCTCGAAGAAATCGCCTTCGATAGAAATCTTACGCAAGACGACAAGAACGTGCTCGCCTTCTTTATCAAATCGGAAAATCTACGTTAGTTTAGACTTCTTTATTCATTAAAAAAAATCCCGGAAAGATACAACTGAAAATTTCATGATAAGTTTGAGCTGTTGACAAGAATATGATAAAATTATTTCATCGTGAATATTGGAGACTGTATTTCCTTTTAAAAAATCTTAACTAAACAAAGCCTGTGAAAATTACTCTTTAGAGAAAATATATCTCGATTTTTTGTGTAAGTTTTCAATATTCATGATGATGTTATTTTTAAATGATCGGAAAATTTTTCTTGGAATTATAAGATTAGATTATAAAAGTTTATGCAGTTTTTCTTTATCAATATTATTTCATTTTCAACCTGCATGAACTTGATTCAAGAGTAATTCTGTATGAGTTTCAACTGTAGAGCTTCCAATTCGTCTGAGCGAGTATCCCGCGGACAAACTGGACGCGAAACGATGGAACCTGACGATTTCGGCCTACAAGGGAATCCAGTACACGCACGAGGAGCCCTACATCTTCCTGGGCCGAAGTCCCTTCATCACTTTCGAGGAAGAACAAAAAGCGGTCAGTTCGAATGCTTAGAGTTCTTCAGAGGTGATTTGTAAATGTAAGCACGTAGCCACTAAAAAGTAGCCAATTTATATGAAATAGTGAGTGGAAGAAATTCCCTTGTCAACGCAATTTCGTTAAAGGTGGTTAACTATTTCGGTGGCTACGTAGCTACTTTTACAAATTCCCGCTCTTCATTAGCTTTTTTTTCGAAAGGTTTCATTTTTTACAAGTGGCAACTCTTCTAAAAGGGTGACAATAGTATGACACTATCAAAAGGTCAATCCTTTCGAAATAAAGCCACTTCATCATATCTTCATTTTACTTTCTTTTTAATTTTTAAGAATTACGAAAATTTAAAAAAAGATTAAAGAATTAATTTATATAAAACAGTTATTGAAAGTAAAATGAAGTGATGAAATCAGATCGATAAAAGTACAGTAACCCTAAATGATAATGATAGTAATGTACTTCTCAAAACACCAAAGTCTAAAATACTGTGCTCAGATAAGCGGGGAAGTAAAGAAGTAACTTGCTAATTTTTTTGACAATAGGTGTGGAAACCGGACAAAGTAATTGATAATTTTTCCGAGATTTAAAAATAATCGCTTGATGAAAAGGATTATAAATGACGTTTGAAAACGAAAAAGAAGAAGGAACCAATTGAACCTTTGATCACAGGCGCAGTGTTTTTAATGTGAAAATTTTGACCAGTGACGACAAATTTGTTTGATATTCTTTCAATTTCTTAAATTCGAAGGAGTTTCGAATCTCGGTTTGTATTTCCAAAAAATTTTGGAATCGATTTGATTTTTCAACATTCAGTAAATTTTCTCGTCACTGCTTTTGATCAAAATTAAAATCAGGAAAAGAAATTTTGAAATACAAATCCAAAAACACAGGAGGAAATGAATAGCGGAAATATGGAATTTGAAGGCATTCGATTTATGGAATTCACGCAATCACCGTAGTTGCAGGCATCGCTGCACACCTGAACAGATCTCTAATTTCACTGATCAAATTGCAAATTTTGCGCGTGTTTCGCATTCCTCCCAGTGATAAGATGATTAATTTCCCCGTGCTCATTTCACGTGAAAAGTCGGTCCTTTGGTTCGAAAGAAAGCGATTTTTCAATTCTTCTGCAAAACTTTTACTGACCATATTTTTGAGGATAAAAAATGAATGAAATGATAACAGCATTCTTCGTCTGTGCTGTGGAATTGAACTCTGACGTCAATTGGGATGAGTAAAATTTGATTACCTCAACAAATAACGTAGCGGTCTCTTTTCGCAGCTCGCCACGGCTATTCTCTCGGTTCAAAAGATGGCGAACCTAAAAAGAATCGGGGATTTTCGAAATTAAAAAAATAAACCTACCCTTCGACTAAGTTGAGAATTATACAGTGTGCATCCGGTAACATCTTCAGCCACACCACATTTCCTCTCGGTTATCGTTTTCTCTGAAATTTGTGCCTATAAAATAGTCAATGATTTAATATATGAGGGAAAAATTATTATTCAAGTAAAAACCGCCAATTTTGCTATTTGCTTATTAATATAAAAACCATGATTTAAAAAAAAATATATATATTAATTATTGTAGCCATCTGGAAAATTGATTACTCTTAAAATTAGTGGTAGAAATTGGAATACAACAAAGTAGACAGTGCATCGAGAGGAGTATAAATAGCCAGTCTTAACATCGTTATTACCGATCATGACGTATACGAAATCAGAGCCGCAAGCAGCAAGGATTTCACGAGGAGAAAGGACATGCTCCTACCATTCGGTCACTATTTATACCCCTTGCGATGCAACGTTCGACTAGTCGTATGCGAATTTATTCCAACATAATTTTGAAAATGCTCAAATTGCTGGACGTCTACAATATTTCGAAATGAATGGCAAAAAATCACAACTTTTCTGCCTGAATGCCTCTATTCTTTGAGAGTGACCCTTCTTCTTTTTTATAAAATGCATAGTTATGCCGCTGGCTCTGTCGCTCTGGTTCTCTTCTAATTAGAGCACCCCTTGCCTTCTATTATTTTGCCTAATAAGCCCGCCCTTTCTCCCTTGTCCAGTTCACAAGAGACTCGGCTAATTGCTCTGGGATAAAGAATTATGATGGGCTAGAGTGGAGATATTATGACGAGGGATTATTGACAAATTGAAATTCTTATCATTTTGGAAAGTGGTGTTTACTCTAATTTAAACAATGATTTGTGAAAAAACGTCTTGCAAAATTTAGAAGATCAAGTTCGAATTTTAATGAAAACCAAATAATCGAATGTTTTGAATTGATTCTGATGATCTACTGACGATTTCGCTATGAGAAATGTCATCAGATACTGAAATTGCATTTTGAAATTTACCAGTACAATATCACCAAATTTTCCTTTCGAATCAATAGGCGAAGTTGAAAGTTTCACAAAAATCCTCATCATAATAATGCGTCCACTCCCCCTTTCCGAATTTATTTGCAATCCGCTCTTTTCTCGACGAGATTTCCCCCTTTCGAAAATTTCTCATTTTCGTGCTCGATTTCTTTTTACGTTTACGTGAAACTAAATGGTTTTAGGATGAGGGGAAAAGAGACGGGGATGGGAGATTTGAGAGAGATAGCCAAAACAAGCCCGAACGAGAGTTGTATAGTTGGAATGGAGATTTGACAAATATGGAGAACCATCTTTTAAAAATATTTTATACCATTTTGGTCATTTTGAACTGTTATGATTGAACCATTTCTTCTGGGGCTCTTCTGAATGGCAACAATGGTACGATGCAAAGTTGAGATAGTGACCAATATGGGAATGCCTTGGGCAGTTTACATTTATTCGCCCTTTTGTCCTGTGTCTTTATTGTTCGGCTTTGTTGGTGCCTGCCCCTGTTATGTATGGCCAAGTGGCATTAGTGAAAGACACAGATTAGGCAAAATAAAACGCTCCTGCACCAAAAGGAACGCACATTTAAAGCTCTTCAATTTATTTCCGCGCACTTCAAATATAATTCCATTGAAAATTGGAAACTTCTAAAGCGCTTTTCTTGAAAATTAGCAATTTTTTTTCGCAATTTGTGGAGACATTTTTAAAACAAAGGGAAATTCTTGAAGATGGTCATGCCATTAAAGTTATAAATTTCAGGGAATTGTTCGATATTTTTCATTGTTTTTTTCCAGAAAATTTGGAAGCATCCACAAAGTTGCCATTTTGAAGAGTTACTCAAAAATTCGCCTAATTTTAAAAGGTTCTGAGTGGGCCGGGGGCAAGGGGCAAGGAAAATGAGGATAAGCTCTGGAAGGGACCGGACTAATCTGCCTCTGGGGGCTCGGACCGCTGAAATTCCGAAATGCCCGAAATTGCCCTGAACGGGAGCAATTCATAAGCAGCCGAGAAGTTATCGAGAAGAGTTGCGGAAAGGAAACGTCGAAAATGGGAGAGCCGACAAAGCCGGCACATGATTTATCTTCTTGCAGAAAGCCAAAAAACGAAAATTTTAGAACAATAAGTTGAGATTTAACCTGTATTCCCGCCGCTCCGAAACCAAGTGATGATGCAATGAGTGTGGGATTTGTTAGAACAAGGAGTAGGAGAAATGACACCTTGTTGACAGGCCATTACGTGCCTAAATTTGAACATTTTCGAAAAAAGGAGCCATGAAGCTAAAAGATAAAATAATATGGAAGTTAACAAAATCGAAAATTTTACCTTTCATGTTCATCCTCGGAGTACCACGAATCACTCATATCGCATTGAATGCATTCCAATGCGGATGCTAAAATTTTAATTACTATAACTAAAAAAAACTGAAAATTTGTTCTAAATCTACTCGGCTAAGCATTGATAAATGATTTTCTCATTTTTACTCAGAAAAAGAATGGAAAAAGTCAATTTTATCATTTTTTGCAAATGTTTATTTAAAAAAAAACTACAGTACTCTATTCTTCTTTCAAATATATTCCCAAGTTTTCACTTGTAGCATCTTTCTAGAGTGCTTCTTTGCATTGTTATAAAATGGCAATTTTATTGTCTTTAATTTCGTCCCCGTCCAACATATGGACTGGCATTGGCAATACTTGAATCATAAAGAAAGGGAAGGGAAGGAAGCGGGAATGACCAGAACTGTCAATTGAGCCCGACACATAGTCAACTAGACTAGGGGGCCAAGAATTAGAATAAGACGCAAGAGCTATTATATGCATGAGGTGAGGGAGGTGAGGGCAATTAACGCCCATAGGTCAATCAAAAAGGAATAAGGCAAACCAACAGGAAACTCCAAATTGGTCAGAGAAAAGATTCGGCAGCTTTCATTAGAAATGAAGATTTAGGCAATTCTAATCAAACTTATGGTTCTTATTATTTCATAGATATTATCCTTTATTCAAATTTGAATTTTCTAAAAATTGATCCAGAATTTTCATAAAATTCATAAGAAACTGTTGCAATTCGGAACAAACAAACTGAAAGGTCGCACGCAATATTCAAATATTCCTTATATTCGCTAAAGGCTCGATAAATAAGGATATCTCTTTTAGGTCTTTTAGGGCGCTCAGAGAAGGACATTAGGTTATGTGGGCAAATATTGTAGATAGGTTTACGGTTTGGAAACGGAATCTCGGCAAAAATAGGAGAATCGTGAAAAAAAACTTTGCAGCTGTGTTGCAGCTGTTTAGATTGAAATTGAAATTTGATAGGGAAAAATGAAACATACCATAATGACTGATGAATAATATGAATATTAGCGATGATGGAATGATTACTTCTTGAAGCATAGTGTGATTAGGGAACTGGGAAATTCATCGTAGAAATTTGAAAATCTGAAAATAAAATGTTGGTTTTCAGGATCTACAGAACAAGTTCATTCGGGACATTCTGTATGACGATGCGAAGAAAGCTTTTCTCAATGGATTGTGAGTTTTGGAAATTCTTAAGAAGAAAATGTTATGAAAAATGTGAATTAAAAGTAATTATTTTTGGAAAGGAATGTAAGCAAAAAGTCTGAAGGTTTAAAAAATAAAACTAATTTGTGAGAATAATATGAAACTTATGATTTCAGCCTGATCATCAAAGAATCTGAAGAGAAGAAGCGCGAGTTTTGGCAAAGACGACCCAAATCCGCTTCGTTCGAAATGGCTGCGATCTGTGCGATCATTTCTACAGAAGAG
The DNA here is from genome assembly GCA_964036155.1 of Diploscapter coronatus. NCBI lineage: Eukaryota > Metazoa > Nematoda > Chromadorea > Rhabditida > Rhabditidae > Diploscapter > Diploscapter coronatus. The sequence continues at coordinate 39,050,561 of OZ038422.1, read as the reverse complement.
TTAGCTTTTTGTGTTATTTTCAAAAAATCGTGAAAGTATGCCAACCAATTTTCCTAATATATACTTCAACACATGAAAAGAGATACACAAGATTAGTTCTATAAGATTTTCAAAATTAAAACCGGAAAATGAAGTGTATGGCCATAAAATTCAATCAACGAAAAAGGATTTTTAAAATTTCTCAAATGGCTAAAACAGAACGGACGAAACGATATTGCAAAATGCAAATCCTGGGGATTCCCCTTCCTCTGTTTCTCTAACTCCGCAACCCCGCCCCCTTTCCCTTCTCTTTCCCCTTCATATTTTAGGTGAGATGCACATCTCCGAGCCACGCCCCCTTTCATACTCATAATGCCTCATTACTGGTAGTAATAAGTGAATATGGAAGTGATGAAGAGAATGGAGTGGCAAATGAAAGAGTTATAGAATAGAAGAATACGAGATGAGGTAATGGACCGATGAAACCCTTGAAATGGGGGTTCGAAATCAAAAAGTCGAGAGGAGTTTCTAGGAAAAATCTGAAAATGGAAATAATTTTCAATGAAAAAAAATCATAGTTTTTAGAAATTGGACTTATAATTTTTCCAAAATATCAAATAAAAGTATCAATGCAATTTTTGGCATAAAAATTTCCTATCAGACCTAGAGAAAATGAACTGTTACTTGAGATTTAAGATGGATTGACAGAAACATAAACAGAGGACATGCAGACAGGCAGACAGAAAGGCATAAGGGTACATTTCCATAACTGTGATTAGAATAATTGCTACCTTCATCGAGAAACGCAGGGAGGAGGGGCATAAGGGATTTTACAGCTCTCACAAATCCAATGCGGTAGAATAACATTCCATTCTTTATCCGGAGAAAATATGAAATGCCTATTTTGGAAATCAGACCAACCGGATAATGGGTTTGAGTTGGAAAGCTCCATATATGGGAAGAATGAGGATAGGGCATATCTCCAAAATCTCTTCCTCTACCAGAGACTAGAGATACACCAAAGATGAGCCGCAGTTCATTACCATACGGGCAGAAAATTAGATGCACGAAGGAAGTAATCCTCTCTATAAAGTTCACTCTAAATAGAACTAAATTGAATTTTATTTTACATAGTTTAGCCTAATATAAAATATCAAGGCACTTTTGAAGATAAATCATGCCCATCGCTAACTTGTTTCCTTCTAGTTCAAAATTTTATTCGTTATCTTCAACTTCGACGTTTTTCCCTACTATTTCTAACTAAAATAGCAAGAAATTTTCATGATAATAAAGATCTTCGCAAAGTTAAACCTAAATTATTTGGGGTAAGATGATAGAGTTTCAGTTTCGACATTACGTATTCTTGGGTAATGGTACTTGATCCGCATTTAGTGCCATAGGGCCATTTGAATGGAATAAGGACTATAAGTAAGCCCCTAAAAGGCAATATGGCCTCAATTGCCCCACACACAACCGCATTTCTATGCAGAGGAAACCACGAAATCCGAAAGCTCATAGATAAAAATGAAGACCCAAGTGGGTTCGAGAAGGGGGAATTTTAAATTCGCAAAATTTTTAATTAAAAAATTCGATTTAAAAAAAATTAATCAAAAATTGAAGTGAAGCCGACTTTGTAACGTTAAATTTGAGTTAACGCAGAAATTCTTCGACAAAATTTGCTCTAGATGAGTTTCGGCGGTTTAAAGAAAAAATTGAATTTTAGAAAATTTAATTGAAATCGAACTGGAAATTTTTAGATACTTTTCGTATTTCAAACCCCAAGCACCAAATAGAGGAGACACCAATGCTGTTGCAATATTCGAGCCTTAATTAACTTGCCAGGGTCTCATAAATGAAGGGAAGAGTGGGGGAACACTCGTCCGACATAAATTCGGAATGAAAAAATGAGAAAATTAGAGGAAAACGAAGACAAATGTCGACATTCGGCAATATTTTTATTCGTTTTTTTTCAACAGCAGCAGCAGCAGCAGCAGCAGAGTTTTGTTCGTTGTGCGTTTTGCACGGCGATGGAACCGGAAAAAGGAAAACTGAAACTAATAGATATTGGAGACGGCCATGTGGAATGTCACTAAGCCAGGAGGGAGATAGTGAAATTTTGAGAGAATGGAGGAGACCGAGGGCAGATCTAATTTCCAGCCGTTTATCTGGATTTAGGCGTTTTGGGGTACGCGAGATCTGCGCAAAATGGAATATGAGAACTTGTAAATTTGCTTATCAAATGTTTTCTTGAATCATAAGGAAAGAACATTCGAAGTTTGGACTTTAAAATCGAAATTATGATTTTTAATGCTAATAAGGGATTTCGTATATCCAACGATATCCACCCTCTCTGACCCTCAAGAAGTCCTACACCTAGAGGCCTAAAGATTATCTCGAGAGAGATTGAGTATCTAGGTAAAGCTCTTATAGTAAACGATCACAATATAAGGGTCATAGTAAATTTTATCCACCTTCCTAAGAATTAGTAGTAGGGCATTTTAAAGATGTCCCTATAATAGAAGAAGCATAAAATTTGAAATTCCATTTCCTCCATAGTTTGGTCTTTAAAATTCCAACGAACCAGAAACCTGGGTAACGAAACTAGACACTTGAAATATTCAAGGAAGGGGACAAGATTTTGAAAAGGAACGTCCCATATATAGCCATCATAACATATTGAGCACACGAAGACACAACGCCACTCAATACTAAATTGGCGGGGCTAAACTCCAGATATAAAGAGAGATATCATATTTTTATCGCATATTGAAAGATAGAAAATGAAAGTCGACTGGTATATCTGAGAATTTCCAAGATGCAGCATTTTGCTATGAGAACACGGCAAATCGGAAAGCGGATTAGGATTAGAAAGGAAAAAGAAAGGAAATGGAATACCCACAGGGCATCTGAAGAAATATTAAAAACAACGACTTTGACCAAAACTACGTCTTGCTAAAATAGAGCAAGTTTTCGGAGAACTTTGGAAGATGGGCGAACTTAGTACGAATTTTCTAAATTTCAAGTCGTGCGCTTCATTTCACAAGAAAACTCGACCGAGTTATTGGAAAATAATAAGTTTTGGGGAGTTTGTGCTCCTCTATTTGAGCAGCGAAGACGCTTGTTCATTTTCGGAAGAAATGAGAAAAGGGGAGGACTTCCATTTTTGGAAGGAAAGCTTGATGAAGTTTCGAGGGAAATGAGGCGAATTGGAAAATAATGACCGCTTTGTAGAAAAAAGGCTAGTGTATCATCGTAATTTCTGGCGAAGGGTCACCTTTATCACTCAATATTTCTTTTTAAAATTCAATGAAATTTGCGAAATGGAGAGATTTTTTTAATGAATCAAGTTGATTTGAAATATCAATTCCTGATCCAGGTTTCGAATTTTTCAAAACCAAAGATCACTCTTATAGATGGAGAAAATTATGAATGACATTTTCCAGATACACTCCAAATTCGCTTCCTGACTGGCGCCGTTTCATGCCCAAACATATCATCAATTGGCAGCAGCATGCAAATAAGGAGGAGTTATTCTTGGCTAATTATGAGGTAAGAATTCTTTAATAATAAAAAATTAATAACACCTTATCAACACACAATTTTTGCAACTTTTTGTCGGAGATTGGAAAAAAATGAAGTTAGAAGAGTTAAAAAAATCTATATTGCCTGAATCTGAATATTTCAAATGATCATTTATCATTTTTTCATACAACTCATGAATCTGCTAATTTAAGAAAAACCGTAAGAAAGACCATGACTTTCTGAAGGAGCAATTTATCTACCTGGCCAGGGGGTTTCCCACTTACGGCGCCACGTTTTACCAGTGCTTCTTTTCGCGAGGAGTAAGTATTTTATTGCCAGTTACTAAATGACCACCTGACAATCCCTATAGTTAGAGATGTTAGAGAGAGGGAAGGGAGCTGGAGTAGGGCAAAATAGTGCGAGAAAAGAAAAGGGTCGTCGGATCGTCATATAATAGTTGTCTATATTATTTTCATAGAAACTCAGTGGGGAACGATCGTTGCGCACAAAATGTGTTTCTTGCAAAAAAAAAACTCTTATTCGTTGAATTTAATAACCAATTTCTTAGATTTTGTACTACTTTCATAAATTAATCCTACTTATGATATCATCTTATTTTCTATCATTCGACTTGATATTCTCTCTAATTGCTCGAGTATTGAATATTTGAGACTGACTAGGTTATAGATATGTAGAGTTCTGTGAAAACTAGCCACAGATTTGTATAAAATAATGATAGTGAGAGGATCTAGTCTTGAGAAAAGTAGGGCTAGATAATGGTAAGGGTAGGCAAAGTTTAAAAATATATTGATGTAGAGTAAGACTATATAAAGAACTATTATATAGGATAGGTCATGATAGGGATGAGTGAATAAATATCTAATGCTGCATATGATATTGAAAGGCTAAATTGATAAAAATAACATTGAGTACCTATTTTGAAATTGTCTTGTGTATTGCAATACACTGAATTTACTTATTTATACTTTGGTGAATAACGCTACGGGCCCAGTCAAGGATGGACAATTTGATAAAATCAAAAAAGAAATTCCCTTAGACCTCACTTTTATATAAAGGACGGCGCCACTTTTTGCTATTAGACTTTGACATGTTTGTGAAAACTGCTAGAGATAAAATTTTGTAGACTTCCAAAAAAGAAACTGGAAAACCATAAACCATAAACAATAATCGTGATAAAATGAACATTTCGAACAGGGGTGTACAGAATTGCGATTCTGAATTTGTCAAAATTCAAATTACTCACATCTCTGATTCGGCAACTACTATTTATGATGATCTGGGGGTCCCTTTTTCCACATTATTTCACTCTACCCTGCTTTTCTCCCCTCTTTCTAACTATATGGTCTATCAGGTCGTCATTTAGTAACTGCTCCCGATTTAGAATTTCCTAAAAACAACTCAACGTACAAAAATAACAAGAAAATCTAGGATATTATCTTTATTGTTTATTTTTGAATTTGAGGACGATCGGACGAAAACTTCCCGATCCCGGCCGATTCCTGGGAACGTGGGCATAAACGTGAACGGAGTGCACCTCATTCACGACTACAACAACGAGCGACTCAGGGACTCGTTCGCATTCAGTGACTTCAAGTCACAAGCCACCAGCGAGATGCTACAGGTTAGACATTTTACGACTATTTGGAAACTTCAAGCCATGTAAAATAGGGCGAGAGGGATGGTAGGGAAAACGATTCTTTTCTCACATTATTTCACATGGCTTGAGGTTTCTAAGTTGCCATATTTTACTGGATCTCCCAGAAAACTACGAAAATCAAAATGAGAATAGTTAAGAAAAGATCATAAAGCAAGTATATTTCCTAAGTTTTATCAAAGATTTGTCATGATAGAAATTTTTATAAGGGTTTTTTTCCTCGAAAAGAATGAAAATGAGAGTAAAAAGGAAAGTTCATCAACATGTATGTTTCAAAATTTTCCACCGATTTGTTTCATCCTAGTAGTTTTAAAAGGCTTTTAGAAGCAATCAATGAATGTTGATGAAGAAAATTATGTTCTTTCTAAAAAAAAGTGAGATTCTTGAAAATGATGGAATAATAAATCAAGAATAAAATAAATAAATTTCTGTTTTCAGATAGTAGTAAACGACAGCGGCACGACGAAGCCGCCTCTGCTCGTGGAGACGAAATTTGCCGACCTCCTCATGCACTTCATCCAGCAGTTCAGGAAGAAGCTCGGACTCACCAAATAAAGTGGTTTGTGTTCCATCGTATTCTTCAAAATTCAAAATTAGCATGTTCAAAGATTTGAAGAACAAACCAACATTATCCTGAAACGTGTGAAGGGTCTCCTGTATTTGCAGGCGAATGACAGACAAAGATGGTTGTAATTTACAGATGGTCCTGTTTTCTTTTCTTTATCCCCCCACCAAAAACTAGCCTTAATATCCGCCTGTAAATACAGCCGTCTGCATCTGTTGTTCATTTGTAAATACAGGTGGCCTTGAATTTTGTGAGATAAAAATCAATCTTATCCTAATTATTCCTGAAAGTGGAATCAAGTTTTTGATAGAATCGCAATCATAAAAAATAAAATTCTGTCATAGCATTGATTATGAAATGGCAAAGAAATCATTTTAGCTGATCAAAATCAAGGAACTTCTTGAAGAAAATCGTCAACATTCTACATACAATATTGTTACTTTGTTACGCTCCTGAGATTCTGAAATATAAAAATTCTAGCAGATTTTATTTTTAAATCGCTCATCTCTGGTTAATTACGATTTTGTATCGTTATTGTAATTTATTATGAAGTTGTAGATATCTCCTTTTCCACCAGGTCTAGGGAGCACTTTCGTCAGACGAAAATAAATTATAGGGGGTAGGTCACAAGGAGCTTCTGACGATCGTACTCCCTCGGTCTGTTCTCCACATGTCTTCTTTAACACTATAAAAATGCAATCTCTTTCTTCGAGCTTTAAAACTATATCTTGACTTATCACTACTTGTTTTCTACTGAAATTGTTGTCTATTTTCCAGATATAGTGTTGTCTTCGAATTAATAAAAATTTACTGCTATGAAATGATGATATTCAGGAAGAAAGTGGAAAAGAAATGAAAAATGAGTATTTGGAATATGAGAAATTCGACAATTAACAATAATTAAGAGTGAATATCTGTAAGAATCAAACTTCTAGCAAAGGGGTCCGGACAATTGCAAAAGTGTTTCGGATCTGAACCAAGCCCATATGGGTGGATACCTCTATGGACCCTATTCACAAAAATCCAGGTGCTAGGTCCCGCCCTCTAAAGTGAGCGGGGCTAGATGGGGGTCAAAGTTGGGAGTTTTGACGATTTGACTGTAAACAGGAAGTACAAAGAAAACTTTTGCTATAATAGATTTTCGGGAAGCTATGAATTTTTGTCATTTTCGTGTGTCTGATCCATTCAAACCTCCATACCACGCGTACCATAATAGGAAATCATAGTGTCTTCACAAAAGTTGCTCAATTTTTCGAGCTCTATCTATTGACATGCATATTGTGAGGTTTTTCCTCAAAATTTTGAAAATCTCAGGTTAGGGATACAGCATTGAAGGAAATATGACGGGTTGGTCATAGAGCAACCTTGACTTAAGTCCTCCCTAGGTCTGCGTTCTTAAACATCCGGTAAAGTGACCGACATCATCATTTCATCTAATTCTGTCATGCCTGTTTAATGATCTTTAAAATCTGATCATCATAACATAATTTTATGAAGTTTCAGAATTTTCATTTTCCCCAATCTAGGTCTCGTTCAATTCTACTTTATTCGCACTTGTAGACTACGATCATACGTGTGAAGACAATTTTAACCCAAAGGCTTTTTTGAAAGTGGCTATGAACACTTCCAAAAATCACTTGCATAATCAGTGAAGAGAGAAATAGTGCATGAAAAGATACAGAAAATACCGAGTAAGTGACCTAAGGAACTACTTGCCAAACTCTGATCATTTTTCTTCTTGTTCACTTTTTTAGCTTCAATTTTTATATTTCCAACACGGAATCATATCATTTAAAAATAGGGTTACGTTCACTTCTAAATCATTATTTTAAGAGGGAAAGTTCGGTTTACTTTTTCAATATTAATTTCTCCTCAAATTGTCATATTCATCAGATTCTCGAAAGCATTGATGATTCATTTCTTTCTATCTCAAAATATTGCCCTTTCAGATATCGCCCAGCTGCGTTACTTTCTGCCTTTGAATGTTTATTTTTTTCTCTATCTTGTGAACGGTCATTCTTTCTCTGACTCTTCCACTTTACAACCATTTCCTCCAAGCAAATCTCAGAGCAAAACCATTTCATCTATTTTTTATCCTCAAATCGATTTTTCAACTTAAAATTTGAATTTCAGATATGGTATCTCAACTAATTTGTTCATCTAAATTGGACAAATTTCGATGTCTAAATCGTCATATTTCGAACTAAATTAACGTATTTTGACTAAAAATTTGAAAAATTATCTATCAAGAAACAAACAGACTCCACCGAGGCGGAAAATTCCGACCTGTTCAGCACCAATGGAGTTGTCAATGTGGGGACAGCAGTAATCCCGTTCGATAACAAAAAGGGACTACGCCGCTGTATGTCGATCACGGTAAAATCCAAATATAGTAGTTTCCTAGAAACCAGTTTAAGAGTGAATGTCAGTATTATTCAAAGTGATGCGGAACAGGGGTCCGTCGATTTGGCTGATTTTCACATATATAGTAGTTTTTCACGCTGGTTCTCGTGGTGCTATCTGTTTTTCGTAAAATGCAAGTGGGCGGAGCTACATTATTTATAGTTTTTCATGGGCTATCTAATGCAAAAAGCCGCAGTCGATTTGGTTCCGAGATAAAAAAGTTATGATTTTTTTCCTGAGATCGGTCAGTCAAAACTTCAAGCTACCGTAATCCTGCATACGATAATTTTTATGAAAAACAAACTATACCATGATGATCAGCGTGAAAAACTGAACAAGCTTACTTTTCTGTTTTGTAAAATATATTTTTTGCTTTGCATAAATAAAAAAAACATTAATTACTCAACAAAAGATTTTAAAAATATGGATTTATGGCTTTTCCAAATAGATCATCAGCACAACCAGTGACGAACAACGCTCGAATTATTAAGATCTAATTCTGCGATTCTGGAAGACAACAATGGCACCGAATCAAATGACGTTGAAAAAACAAAGCCGCCAAACGATGATTATGAGAAAGGGCTACAAGTAAAATGAAACAATCAAATATGCTTTTTGATTTATTGAAAAAATGATAATTTAGGACAGAATCGCCCGAACTATCATGACGGAGAAGCCGAGCGTAAAATGGAGTAAAGTTGTTGGCTTAAAAATGGTAAAGGAGGCACTTATAGAAACCTTTGTCATGCAAAAAAAATTCCCACTACATTTCACCGGTAAGATTTCAATTCTGAAAAACTCAAATTTTCATTCTTTCAAGAATTATGCCATTTTTCTCAATCATATTATTTTACTAGACCAGTACTCAATAGGAATGGTGCAGAATCTGTTCATTTTGGCACGAGAACGCAAGCCCTCGATTATATTTCTTAATGAAGTAGGTACTTTTTGGAATTTGAGAAAGTGCAACTTAAATTTTGGATTGATTCGCTTTGTTCGACTCGTTCGCAAGACGAAAGTAACAGCGATATGAGAGTTAAAGCGGAATTTATGGTACAAATGGGTGGGGTCAGAGGGGATAATGACAAAGTCTTCGTGATTGCGGCTACCAACATGCCATGGACCCTTGATAAGGCTATCAGAAGGTTGGCATAATAAGACTTTACCTACTATAGGCTATAGAACCTGAACTTCTCGAAGATTTCGAATAAAATAAAGCTTTCACAATGATAAAATGATAATACTTGAGACGATTCGCGAGGATAATTTATGTTCCGTTGCCTAATTTCCACAACCGTCTCAAGCTGTTCAAACTCAACTGCGGGAAAAACCAAAACGTATTGACTGAGCAGAACTACAGGGTGGGCGATAAAGTGATAAGGGAGAACGATGATGAATTTAGGTTATGGCAGATCTTACGGAGGGATACACCGGATATGACATTTCCATTATTGTCAATAACGCTCTAATGCTACCGTTCAGAAAATTGCATCACGAAACTCACTTCAAGTAAGACCTTTAGAGGGATTTCAAGTAATTCAAGTGAATTTTGTAGAAAGATCAGTGCGCCCTCTGTAAGGGACCCGTCAGTCATCGACCACAATATGTGGACCGCCTGCAGTCCTCACGATAATGGAGCAGTTTTGATGAACTGGTTCGACATTGAAATGACTTCACTTTATGTGCCGCCTTTGTCGATGGTAAGAGATTTCATATATCCTGTAAATATTCAAAATAAAACATACAGATTGATATTGTCACGTCACTCAAGTCGATAGAGCCGACAACAGATTTTAACAGTTTAAAAAGTTTTTATGAATTCAACAGCGAGCAAGGTGAAGAAAGTGATCAACACGGGAGCTCCACAGCTTGGGTAAATCGTTATTACTTCTACTATATATAAAAATTTATTATGTTCTCACGAACCAAATTCTTCTTTGAAAGGAATTTTCCTCGGGGGAAAGAGTTCGAGAAACACTCTTCCCGCGCCATTGTTAATGGAAGGAGTCCTGATGGTTTTAGGCTATATTTAAGGTCGCTATAACCCGGGGACACAGAGGATGGGCGGCGCGAGAAGAGGTCGGGGGTGCTGGGTGGCGTGGAGTTTTTCTGCTTTTTTTGAAGAGTCTTAAAATTTGTTCTTTTACTGAGTGGTGCTTTCCTCTTTTCGTGAAACTATTATCGTTTTTTGTGATTGTGCTAAACTATTTATCTTTTGAAATAAACGTTTCGTATTATCCCGCCTGTTCGTTCCTCCCTTCCAAGCCAACGTCGAAGGTTGCCAAGGCAAGAGATCAGAACCTCAACTTCTTTGTCCACACCCTCTCTTGATTATCCTCTTCATCTCTCACAACCCTTCAAAGTCAAGAAAGAACTTGCCCTGGCACATATTATCTATATTTCCATTTATGGTACTTGGGATTTCAAAAATGTTACTTATAAGGCTGAAGCATACAATATTGCACCTTATTTATAGATGGCTATCAGAAAAATCGAAAATTCTCGGTCCAGAAGATTGGCCTATGATATGTCCAATGTCGTCGAGGAAAAAATGGACGAAGAAGAAAACATCTTGCAATGTTCCCTATGCTCATTAATGTAAGCGGCAGCTCATTCTAATTTTTCTTCAATTTTTATAATTTTTGGATGTTGATCTTTCGATCTTTCGCTGATCAAAAAAGTTTTGCTAATTTTCTCTAACCTAGCGGCTTCCTCATATCGCTTTCTTTATTCTATTGCTCCTTTGTCATCCCTCGATAAGAAGTGAGTTTCTTCTCTACCGTGCAAGATCGTCCAGAAATTCTGTTCTTGCAGAACCAAAAAATTCCCTTTTTTCTGGGCTCTTTTGAGGGGCCGCAGGAACTCCCGCCGCTGAAGGTCAGCCACGCCCATATGGGTTTGTTTTTAGGGCGACTACAAAAAGGTCACTTCGGCTTTTGCTCTCGGGCAGACTTCACGTTCTCAATATTTTGTTCGCATTATTTTGTATCATCTGTTTGTATCAATAAATTTATTTAAATATCCAATAGTCTTCCCTTACTCGGTCCTCACTAACAAGCGACAGCTTCCATCACTAATCGCACTACTTACTCCGTTTCACTTATTCCAGCCATCTTTTCTCTATCCTCAGTGGCCGTCATCTCAAAGGTCGACCGGCTCGTATCGTTATCTCTCTTGAACAGATTCTTTCGTCGTCATCCCCTCGTTCCTGGCCCCTCGTACAGGCCACCCGTTTTCTCCTATCTCTCCCAGAGAGTCACAACACCTCAGGTCAAACCCAATCAACCCTGGGTAATCGATTCTTGCCGGTTGGCATAAATTCTGTTTCTGTTTGTTTTCCAAAATTTGAAAAGCCATTGCCGTCTGATTTTGGTGTTAATCTTTTGAAAAATGGTTGATTTTTGACAATATCGAAGAGAAAAATACTGGTGCATTAACAGAGAAGGAATCACAAAAATCAATCATCAGACCTCTAACGAAATTGAAATTATTATGAAAAACTTTTACTGAGACCGAAATTTTCGTATTTCCTCGATAATCATTCGTCTCTTTGAACTTTGATATTTACGTGAAACTCGTCTTTGTATAATTAAACTTTAATGAATAGATACCATACCTCCTGCAAATAAGGCCATAAACTCATGAAATAGACCGAGACTTGGCATCCAACGACGAACTGTATGATGATGCAAATCCATATCGACTTTCAGGGAGTCGTGCGCTCAGTAAACTCTTCGATTTTATCGATCGCTCTAAAAATTGTCAATTTTTTGGGACAATAGTTGTGCTAAAATTGAAAACATTCAAGAATTTTTCATACTTTTAGAGAAATTAACTTTCAAGTTTGATTATTTTTCACCAAATTAATTTCTAAAGCATTCGACTAATATTAAAAATTTTAGCTTGATTGCATTACGTATTTTTCAAATTATTGGAGCATGATGTACCTTGAAATACATTGTTTGGATACAAATCATAATGCCAAAATTAATAAAGAAATAATTCATGTTGTCATAAATAAATCGTGATTAATTTTCTAGAAGCTCAATATAACATAGCTTGATAATGACTTATGACTTACTTCTCGTTCTTATTGATAATCTTTTCCTGGTAGGCATTGTCGTCTACTCTCTGCGAAGATATGGCAATAGTCATTTTTGAACCCAGATAGAGAATTTAAAGTTCAAGTTAAACTTTATCTAAAATATAAAATATGTCAAAGGCATCCAAATAGATTTCTCAAATATAGACTAACGTTGGTTTAATTTTCATATTCTAGTAGGACGTGTATATTACCATTCCGTACTTTTGTATGATTTTATTTTTTATAATGGTGCGATTGCTCGGGAAAATTTTAGGCGACATCGATCAAAATTTTATCGGAAATTTAACATTTATCAGCTAATAGATCATTTTTTCGAGAACATATCGGAATTATTGTGAAACTTTCGTTGATACACAATTGTGTTTCAGTGTTCGTATTTGCACCCGAAAGTTTTCTCAGTGTTAAACCCTGTATAAGTAGTAAAACGATTATTACAGAATCCATAATTTAGGAGGTAAAGGGGTATTGTTCATCTCTGTAAAGTGGTCAGTCGATTGAAAATCCCTCAACAATCTCAAAACTCTAGGGCGCAAGTGATATTCCCGTTGTAAAAACAAAGTCATGGAAGTATCTTTCTTAAAACCTGATGGGCTAATCAAACTTCTAGCAAAAAACCATATGAAAAACGGACTAGTGTAACCAAATATATGAATTTCTGAAGACGACCATCCGAAAACCCCTTTTTGCGAGTGAATTTTCTAGAAATTTTTGAAAGTTTTAGCGAAATTGCCTTCCTTGACTTTGACTTCACAGAGTGAACGGGACTTGCGCTCTCTAGCTAAATCATAAAAGTCGTTTTAATTCTGATCACGTTTATCGATGGAAATTGTCGAACGAAGAAGAAAAGATGTCAGAAAGTTCAGCAAAAGCTTACAACACCTGGGATTCCCAAGCCGTCTCCGATCCAAGTACTAACCAGGCCCGACGTTGCTTAACTTGCCAGATCGGACGGGATGGCGTGTGCTCAACGTGGTATGGTCGTAAGCGACGGTGTAGTCTTTGACGCTGCACAGTAGCCAGAAGGATGAAGTACACATCAATCAGCCCCAAAATAAAAACTCACTCTTTTCAAACGGCATTGAATCACTTTGAGTTTGTCTTGTGGTTTCACTAAATGAAAATATTTGCACAAAGCTGCAAGTTTTCGAAGAGACATGTCCTATTCGATTAAAATGTAGTTGCATCCCGATGAAAATTTCAGTATTTCATGCTCTAGGACTGATCTTCAAGATTTACCCCTTTTAGAACCAAGAAATCCACCTGTCATCCGAAACAGTCACTCCTGTATGCGATTTAACCGACTATTTGAGGAGACTGAAACTCGCAAAATTCACATTTCTTTGTCTTTTATGCATGATTTTGAATACCTCGATTATGTTCTAGAGCATTTTCACTTCTCTGCTTTCCCTCGTTATTGATCATGATAGCGTGATAATAGAGATATTCGAACAACTATCGATTAACAGGTTTCTCTATTTTTAATCCATTTTATCTCACTTGCAATGCCTCTTTAGCTCAATCACTATCTAATGCCATGAAAGGACGTTAGAAATATAGGCTGCGATGTCCAAGTGATCTGAAATAATATCCATCAAAAAGTGGACACTTCACTCTCGTCTTTCTGCAATTATCCGAGAAAATCTTTCGCCTTTTACTAAAGATTTCCGTGCAGGAAGACAAATATGAGCCTTATGATTTTTGGAATCCCCTTGGAAAAGGGGAATAAAGATAAAGAAATGAAAACATAAAACACTAAGATCTGAAAAGTTATCCATTTCAAATTACAGATGGATTATCATATCAGTTCAACTTCAAACTTGGAAGATTGAAATGATGAAATATCTCTATTTTACTTTTTATATCTGAGCATTCAGTATTACAGTATTAGAGCTAAAATCTCGAAATGTTCAAAATATTTCAGTCAACTAGTCAGAAATATCACCAGATCAAGAGATCACGAGTATGCTTTGACAGGATTTGAAATATTCGATGGTTCAAAGGCTTCAAAAATACGAAATTTCGTTATTTTTTATCCAGATCTGTTTTTATTAATTTTTAATGTTTTTTCTTAGACCCACTATAATTCGTATCCTATTTTTTTGTTGAAAATAGCATGCAAAAATAAAAAAAAGAGGGTGGGAATTACAAGAGCCATTGAATTCACTTGCTTGAATTATGGCATCAACTTCATGTCGATTTTATGCGATATTACCTTGATCATTTTATAATTCGGTTCGCAACTTTGATATACGTCTAAAGCGAACATTTCTATTGATCAGAACATTGACCCCTTATTATATACCTCACTTTCTTATGATATTCTTCTCAAGTAGATTGATATCGGCTTGGTATTTGAAGTTTGCAAAAGGCTATTCAGCTTTGGGTTATTCATTTCTCATCCCGTTTTTATAGCTAGATACCTCTGGAAAAGAAGGCGAGAGAGCATGAAAATGAAGAGAAAAATAAGAAAATTGGAAGAGCGAAAATTTGGTAGACATAGCTTGCGTTCTCTTCATCTATCTGTTGGATTCGAAACTCTACGATTTTGTTTAGTAAAAGCATTTACACTTACCATTTTTCTCGATCTCTTTCGCCACTTGCAAATCTTATCGCAAAACTGGCAACTGCACTAAAGAGCACGTTGTTTTTGTATTCATTTTGCATCTTTCCCCTTGTTATTTCGATGATGAATAAAAACATTTGACATTTCTTTATCCCTTTCTTTCGAAAACCGTTCATCTGATCGGTCTTTTCACATTCAAATCGTGCAATACAGCTTATTTCAATCCTCAACATTTTCATTCTTTTTAATTTCAGATATCGTATCTCAGATAATGTCCACCTAAATTGGACAAACCTTGACGTCTAAATCATCATATATTCGAGCTGAATAAACATATTTTGACTAAAAATCTGGAAACTTATCTATCAAGCAAATCGTGGTGAGTATTTCAAATAAGAAATTCTCTTACATTAATTCGAAATGTTTAACATTTTATTTGCACACAACTTGTGAACCAATTCTAACGAAACTTAACGCATTTATGTAGGACACCAAGTTATGAAGTGCCAAATTTCATCTAAATTGGTTGACAAAAGTCACCAAGCTGAACATTCAAAGTTTTCAGCTTGCTTCCAAACATCTCTCAAACGGCAATCGTTTCTTTTATTTCCTATCCTAAGATTGATTTTTCAACTTAAAAATGTGAATTTCAAATATCGTATTTCAATCAGCTCAAATAATTACACAAAATCGTTTTTAGTCGAAGACACTATCTATCTCAAATGTTCGCTATCCGAATTACGATCCGGAATGGTAAAATTTAGCATAAAAGTAAATCTAATTTTCTTAATATTTATAGTGCACCTTGGAAATGCTATTGCAATGCTGCTATGAAACTTCTTCTTCACTCCCAATTTTTGACAGTTTGCATAATTTGGAGAGAATTGATGTTGACCTTTCCTCTGAAAAATAAAGACCTGATGAAATCAGAAGAAGGAGCATTATCGACGAAGTATTTCATTTGACGCGTCCAAACAGAGGCAATGAATCCTATAATGTCGCAAAGCTTGTTCGCATGATTCAGGAAGGTATAAAGATGCTTAATTGATTCAAATGATATTGAATGGCTAATTCAGATAAAAATCTGGAAGGAGCTAAAGCAATTTATCAGAGACAAAGCGACTCTTCGGAATTTTTGCAGTACATCCTAAGCTATATTGTGGAGGAAATTCCTGAGTCAAAAAAACTCCTTGAAGTTACCCAACACTACATCTACAAGTACGAAAACACTCAATGTGGTCATGTGAGATTTTAAATTTCTAATTTTATTTTCTAACCCATTCCAAATTAAAAATATTCAAATCATCAATCTAAAAGTGATAATTCTAAATTATTTAGAAATTCATTTTCATGATTAATGAAAATGTTTTTAAAAGTGAGAATATATAACATCAATCATTGAATAAATTTATTCAGCTTTTGCTGGATCATTTTTGCCAAGAATATGAGGAGGAGTACCATAATCCCCGCTTTACGTGCATGTTGTGCAATGAAAAAAGATCGGCAAAAACGATGTATAAGCACTGCGGAGAGAAACATGGCGATCCTAGTGCTTACATTGAGGTAAGTATAGTTAATTTTTAAGATATCTATATAATTATGATTAGGACTTTTTCATAAATTTGAGATATCTTTTTTCAGGGTGTGTGTGTGTGTGTTATTGTGTGGCGGGAAGTGATGTTCGTCTACCTCCTCGTGGTACTTCCTGGATGTCCTGCAAGGGATAACTGAACGACGACAACAATTCATCTATAAAAATCTCGATATATTTATCTTATTTTATTTTTAATTTGAAATAGACAATAAATCATGTATTTGATTAATAAATGAATGAATAGTTCAAAAATTAAAGAAATTTTCATAGCTATGCATGCTCTAACATTTTCATCTTTGTACTTATTTATTTTTCAGATTTCCGATAAAACTACGAAGAATCACATCATTTATGCTCTTGAGTTTTTCCTTGCTAGTATATTTTAATTTACCCAGGTTTGAGGTCCCAATAAACTTCTGCAGAATCAACTGTCCTAATTACCGCTAAATCTACTAACTGCATTCATTTGCTAGACCGATCACCCATGAATGAATATCTAACGTTGCATATGATATTGAAAGGCTAAATTGATAAAAAATAACATTGAGTATCCATTTTGAAAATTATCTCCTGTTGCAATACACTAAATTTACTTATTTCTGCTTCTTCTATACTTTGGTGGATAACACTACGCATTTTTCCAAACCATGTTACGACATTTCCAGGAATATGCTGTGTCGTTGTGACAATTCCAAGACTCCTTTCAGTTGCAATTATCCCTCATTACGTTTGACGTCTTCGAGAGCTATCTGTGCCATATTCATTTAATAATTTATTACTCTACGATTTTTATTGAAAGAATAGTTTTAGATGAAATTAATGATAATTATGTCAACAATCTTTATTTTATTATCGACGACTGTCAAATACTCCAAACGTGAAAGTCGTTCAAATTTCCAACTAATTCCTAATACAAAGTTTTCTGCAATTTGAATATAATAAATAACAAGTAGAGATGGGATATCGAACTGAAAGGTTCCTTTCTCTTCAGAGGAGAGAATCTTATCACTGTACTATAGTCGCGTATATAAATTCGGCTATTCGAATATGCATTCAGCTGAGAAGGCATCTATTCTCGTTATTACGATTAGTGCGTTTTCTTCC
Source organism: Diploscapter coronatus (assembly GCA_964036155.1). Taxonomy (NCBI): domain Eukaryota; kingdom Metazoa; phylum Nematoda; class Chromadorea; order Rhabditida; family Rhabditidae; genus Diploscapter; species Diploscapter coronatus. The sequence goes on along the minus strand of OZ038422.1, from coordinate 39,033,051 downwards.
CAGCACTTTCGCTACTCGCAGGCAAGTCTCTCGATATTTTCACTTCCTGCCATTTATTCGTTTGTGGATTGTATTCCTCGATTGAATTACAAAAATTTTCCCATGACAATAATTGTTTTTGAAATCTACGTTAACAAATATTTCGTGTAAAGATATGCAAAATCTCAGCTCACCCTCCGATTGTATACAATTTTCCATTCACAGCAAAAAGAGAATGATGATATCTTGCATATTTCATATCAGCGATTCGAGAAATTTGACTACCAGCTGGAGCTGAAGGGTCGAAACACAGACAGGATTTCAATACATTAAGAAAACTAAATATATAATGATACATTATTTATCATATAAGATTAACGACTTCCATCCTCCAGTTATGTAAATTTTCCCATTTAATGATACGATTCCGAATAAGCCTTGTTTTTCTGGAATCTCTCCGATTTCAACCCATTCTCGTTCATCGTCTGATAATCGATATATCTTTGTAGTTCTATAACCATCAATAACTGAATATCCATAATTAAAATAATGAATGTGCTATAATGTGACCGTATAAAATCTCATCGCATGTTATTGTTTGAGCAGATTCAGTTGAAAGAGGAAAAACAGGTCCTGTTTGCCATTCTCCATCTATTAAAACCTGAATAAATTATTTCATCGACTTTCATTCGATCTTCTTACATCCACATAATTTGTCGGCTTTACCATTTCAAGATCCCATCCACACAAATAATACAATTTGTTTTTGAAATAAGCCATAGATGCAGCAATACGCCATTCAGGAGGATCTGGGCCTGTAAAATTCTTCGAATCGATCATTCATGGATTTGTTGATAAGACCTCTTGAAATTTGTTGAGTGTTCAAGTCATATATTTCAAATGATTTCTTTCTGCCGTTAATTCCAAAAATCTGAAATCTGAGAAATTATTCAAAATAACGAGCATAAGAATTTACTTTATCCTTTGTAATAACTACTTGATATGACCAGTAACAATTGTGGAATTTTGTAATCTCTTCTACTGAGCAGGTATATGAATTGAACAAGTCTATTCTTCCTTCACCATCTTGATAATTCTTTGGATAATAAACTAAACTATTACGAATCGTTTCAAAGTCTCTTACTTAGCTTTCAACATAATTTCTTACGATAAAATAGCATTTTATGCAAAATTTTTCCGCATTTATGCCATTCATTCGTTTGTGGGTCGTATTCCTCGATTGAATTACAAAAACTTTTTTTGAAAGTTGTTTGAAATCTAAGTTGGCAAATATTTGGTATAAAGATATGCAAAATCTCAGCTCACCCTCCGATTGCATACAATTTCCCGTTAGCGACAATGAGCGAATGATTATATCTAACATAGTTCATATCAGCGATTTTAGAAATTCGACTGTCAGCTGGAGCTGAGGGATCGAAGCACAGACAGGATTTCAATACATTAGGATGACTAAATATATAATGATACATTATTTATCATACAAAATTAACGACTCCTGTCCTCCAGTTATGTAAATTTTTCCATTTAACGATGCAACTCCGAAAAAACCTCGTCTTTCTGGAATCTCTCCGATTTCAATCCATTCTCGTTCATCGTCTGATAATCGATATATCATTTTACTTTCATGGCCATCAATGACTGAATATTCATAATTACAATAATGAATATGCTATAATGTGACCGTATAAAATATCATCGCATATTATTGTTTGAACATTCCAAATTGGAAGAGGAAAAGCAGGACCTGTTTTCCATTTTCCATTTATTAAAACCTGAATAAATTGTTTCACGGACCTTCATTCGATCTTCTTACATCAACTCGATTCGTATTTTTATATGTTTTAGGAATATTCCCACCCAAATAATACAATTTGTCTTTGAAATAAGCCACAGATGCAGATTTGCGCCATTCAGGAGGATCTGGACCTGTAAAATTCTTCGAATCGAGCATTCATGGATTTGTTGATAAGACCTCTTAAAATTTGTAGAGTGTTCAAATCATATACTTTAAATGAGTTATTTCTACCATTAATTCCGAAAATCTGAAATTTGAGAAATTATTCAAAAATAACGAACATAGGAATTTACTTTATTCTGTGTAGTTGCTACTTCGTCTGGCTCATAATAATTGTCGAATTTTGCGATCTCTCCCACTGAGCAGGCATATGAATTGAACAAGCATATTCTTCCTTCATGTTTATCATTATTATTTCGACATAAATCTAAATTATTACGAATCGTTTCAAAGTCTTTTACTTAGCTTTCGACATAATTTCTTACAATAAAACAAAATTTTATGCGAATTATTGATATTTCGAGCTAAGCCATTCATTGTATTATTAATCAATACCATTGTATTTCGTTTCTGAAATTATCACTTCCATTTTAGTAATAAATTATGTATTTTCAAAATGCAAAAAACGGCATTTTGGATCACCCTCATCAACTCCCCCAACGATTTATGATGAACTGAAACCTTGCGGTAATTTTTAGACAGGAATCATGTATGGGGAGACCCTGTCGTTCCCTTTTCTAATGAACGAGAAATGACGATTTTGGACAATTTTCAATCGTTGGGATATACTCAGAAATCATGAGCGCGAACTCAATTGACGAAAAGAATGTTAGCAAAATTGAAAAATCCGAAGATGAATTCCAGAGCAGTTATTTTTCCTTGAAATTATTTTGATGAAAAACGGTAAACTGCTACATGATTCATGCACCCTAGTCGTTATTTTGAATGGAGTGTCATGAATCTGTTTTCACAAACGAAAAACCCAGTTGCGCCCTCTAAATGAAAAGTGTCATTTCAAATAGGTGAAAATTTAATCATTTCTAACTAATAATGCTTATATTAATTTACTTCAACGATTCTCCATTTATCTGTTTGCGGATCGTATTCTTCAATAGCGTCACAGAAGTTTGCCGGCCAGTAAGAACCATTTCTTTTCTCAATATTTTGAAATCTAAATCTTTAGGTTATTTTAACCATCATAAGTTTTGCTATTTCTTACCCTCCGATTGCATACAGTTTCCCGTTAGCGACAATGAGCGAATGATAATATCTTGCATAATTCATATCAGCGATTCGAGAAATTCGACTGTTAACTGGAGCTGAGGGGTCGAAACACCAACAGGATTTGAATACATTCGGAGTACTAAATATATAATGATACATTACTTATCATAAAAATTAACGACTCGTATCCTCCAGTTATGTAAATTTTTCCATTTAGCGATGCAACTCCAAAAGAATTTCGTATCTCTGGAAACTCTCCAATTTCAATCCATTCCCGTTCATCGTCTGATAATCGATATATCTTTCTACTCTTACGACCATTAATGGCTGAATATCCGTAATTACAATAATGAATATGCTATAATGTGACCGTATAAAATATCATCGCATATTATTGTTTGAACATTCCAAATTGGAAGAGGAAAAGCAGGTCCTGTTTGCCATTTTCCATTTATTAAAACCTGAATAAATTGTTTCATGGACTTTCATTCGATCTTCTTACATCAACTCGATTCGTATATTTATATTTTATAGAATCCCATCCACCCAAATAATACAATCTGCCTTTGAAATAAGCCACAGATGCAGATTTACGCCATTCAGGAGGATCTGGACCTGTAAAATTCTTCGAATCGAGCATTCATGGATTTGTTGATGAGACCTTTTGAAATTTGTCGAGTATTCAAATCAAACATTTCAAATGATTTGTCTATTTTAAATGATTCATTTCCGCTGTTAATTCCAAAAATCTGAAGCATAAGAAATTATTCAAAATAATGAACGTAAGAATTTACTTTATTTTGTGTAGTTGCTATTTGATATGGCTCATAATAGTTCTGGAATCTTGCAATCTCTTCTACTGAGAAGGTATATGAATTGAACAAGCATATTCTTCCTTTATTTTTACCATTATTTTGATAATAAACTAAATTGTTACGAATCGTTTCAAAACCTCTTACTTAACTTTCAACATAATTTCTTACAATAGAATAAAATTTTATGCGAACTATTAATCAACGGGATTGGCTTTTCCTTCTAGAATATATTTTATTTATATATTCGCAGTATAATAATTTTTACTTCAATAGCATCAGCCAAAATAGCTGCCCCAAATGCGACGGCTTCATCGGGGTTGATATTGAATTTTAATTTCTTTTGTCCAAATTTCGTTTCCAAAATATCTCTTATCGCAGGAATCCTTGTGGTTCCGCCAACCATTATCTGAATAAATAATTTAAGGAAGATATTTCCGATTAGAATGAAAGATTTTCGTAATTATTTACTACGTGATCGATGTCATCTGTCCTAAGTTTAGCCATTCTAAGCGTGTCATCAATTAGATTGGATGTTTTTGCGTAAAGCTTCTCGCATAATTCATTAAACTTTATCTTCGTTAATTGTACATTTAAATCCAAATGGTGATCTGGACCGATATCCAACTAAATTCAGAATATAGTCTTTAGAGTATTTTATGGGTTACGTGAATATTAACAGCAGTAGCTGTGAAGGAAAGCGATTCTTTTGCCAATATACACTCGGTCCTTAATCTTTTAATCAAACGCTTATTCCCAAGAATATCATTATTCGATGTTCTCTTATATTCTTCTAATACATAGTTCATAATTACTCCATCGAAATCCTGACCACCTATAAAATTACAAGCTAATATAAGCACTTTTTATAATTACTATGCCTAAATATTGATCTCCTTTAACGATCTTTATCGTAATACTTCCGTTTTTTATTTCGCAAATGTTAATGTCAAGTGTACCTGAAAAATTCATTGATACAGCTGTTCGGTCGTTTGCTTTCAAATGATGATTATGTACCTACCTCCGCCAAAGTCGAATATCATTATGCTTGAATCCTCTAGCATTTGGGCATCACTGTAGGCAATAGCAGCAGCTATTGGTTCATCGATTAGCATCTTTAACTCGAGTCCAGCCATTTGAACAGCTCTTTTCGTAGCCTCTATTTGCTCTGTCTGAAAGAAGGCCGGAATCGCGACAACAGCTCCAGTCACTTTATCACCGATGTATCTCTAAATTTCGTCCTACTGAGATTTCATTCTTTTCAAACCTCAGCTATTTGTTTGATCTTCTTTAAAATTTCCGCGGATACTTCCTCTGGTGTTATAAATACTTCATTATCGTGCTTAATAACGTATCCAACTTTGTTCTAAAGAATGGATAAAAATAATCGCATTTCAACTGAAAACACGTATTCAAAATGCGAAACTAACATTTCGTGTATCCAAATTGAACGTCCAAAGTTGACGATTCTCCGCAATTGGCAAATTATGCATAAATCTCCACCCGATCAGTCGCTTCGAGTCTTCAATTCATTTACTTTATTTATGTGATCGATCTCTTAAAGGTAAACCATAAAGAACTCGAGACAAATCATTGCTACTTTTGAGTGCAGGATTGCCGACAAGAACTTCTTCATTTTCATACGAAACTATAGACGGAATGAAATTTTTTCCTTAAGTAAATTACCGAATTTGATAATCTTAGACCATTAAGGCAAACCTTCATCATCGAATATAAGTTTACAATGTTCATTTTCTATAATTGAAACACATGAATATGTCGTGCCCAGATCGATGCCGATATACACCATCTCTCAATTATTTTAATTCTATAATTAAAATTATTTTGGAACACATTTCAAGCATTCGTACTCAAATGACTAAAGAATCATAATTCATTGGGATCAAGCTTCATATTGATTATATAGACTGTTCCTTCAAGTGAAATTGTAAATTAAATTCACGTTTATTTAACACATCCTTTATATTGATATTTAGAGTTAAAAAAGAACGAAATTTATAGTGGCAGAACGATAATAATTTTAACAAATAGTGAAAGGTATTGAACTGAAATTAAATAGATTGATACTGAAAATGATAAGGAAAATTTCTTATCATCAATCGGTAGTGAAAAAGAGGGTGCGGATCAAGTTCCCCAATTTTTTTTCCCTGACGTCGCACTATTTTCACGAAAAAAGTGGGACGGGGTGGAGGAACTTGACCCACACCCTGAAAAAAGATTGACTGAGGAGAAAATACATAGGCTATTTCAATGAAACATTGAGAAAATAAGAAAAATACACTAACATTGATTGATACTGCTGACGAACAGTTATATTTTGAATACGCTCAGTAACTGTTCACAAGAAATCGATTAACTATTTCTGTTATATATTTTGAAGAATTTACTTTGGAATTCATTAATGGTCTGAAATTACTATAAATATTGGATTTGGTCACAGAGTTTTTCAAATAAAATATTAAAAAGAATATTATTTCAGTTAAAATTTACCCTCACCACTTTTGGATGTCTTCGAGAGTTGCCTGTATCATGTGCATTGAAATCTTAATAATAGTCGAATAGAAATAATATTCATAAAACATAATATGCCAAATAAAAAGGCCTATATGATACTAAACGGCATTATTCAAAGTCTAGTTCTTCAACTTCTCGCCATTTATTCTTTTGCGGAATGTATTCCTCGATTGAATTATAAAAAATTGTTTCATTATAATTAGAGTTTCGAAATCTAAGTTAACAAATATTTCGTGTAAAGATATGCAAAATCTCAGCTCACCCTCCGATTGTATACAATTTTCCATTCATAGCAAAAAGAGAATGATGATATCTTGCATATTTCATATTGGCGACTTTAGAAATTCGATTGTCAACTGGAGCTGAGAGGTTGAAACACAAACAGGATTTTAGTACACCATTACTAAATATACAATGATACATTATTTATCATACAAAATTAATAGTTTTTGTCCACGATGTATCTTTATTCTGTCCAATTTCCCTTTTCGTTACGCATATTTTGTTGATTGTGTTCTTTCTAAAATTACATGTTATTTTCAGATAAATCTTTATTTGAACTCGGGCGTAGGACGATTGAAATTTCATATGAAAGTGGAATCAAATTGCTGCCAGGAAATCGTAACATTTTTAAACGATACAACAAAAGCTTTAGGAATTTTAGGCTTTTCTCGAAAAGAGACATTTAAAGATTTTTTTTTAAAGAATATAGAAAAATCGACCTAGAAAATATTGAGAAATACCTAACCCGCACGTGAGAAAAAATAAACAAAATTGAATTGTTTTAAAGAAAAGATAACAAATGCTTTAACAAAAAGAAAAAAACGTTAATGTTAACCGAAAAATACAAGAAAATGAAAAAGAACACATTTTTAATAAGAAATCCTATCAGGATGTGATAATTTTCTATGAAAAATGTTTTTCAACTTTCAACCTCACTTCATTGGTACCAGACTTGCAACGCTTTCGAGACGCGGTTAACCGCATGAAATAAGATAGCGTGCCTTATCCGAGAGAAAAATAGGATGTCTTCTTTTCGTCTCTCGAAATGGTGCACTATCTCGTTTTATGCGGCTAACCGCGCGATTCAAAAACGTTGCAAGTATGATTAGTATAAAACTGGATAATCACAGTTTAGCTTAAATTTTGACGGAAAAACTTGAGTTGATTTTGAAGTGGATCGGAAACATCCTCGATTCTATTAACTAGTATAATATAATTTTTAAAACTGAACCCTTCTCTTAAAATCTGCAAAAAATTTTCTTCTCTCCACTTTTACAGGCTATTTCTTCTTTCGAGCTAGAAATAGCATGGGGAGAGATAAAGACTTTGCTGTTGTTAAGAGAAGGACAATGTTAAAAGCGAGGATTTCGGAACTCAACTTGGAACTCTTATTCAACTCGCTAGCGAGTTCAAGCTCGAAAATTCTCGAACTTCCGTAGTCCTTGCCTAAAAAGAAAAATCTCAGACTTGACTGAATATCATTCTGAATGCGCATATCTCAAGAAGAACATGAATCACTGATAAAAGAACTGCAATAACAGGAAACACTTGTTGATTAGAGTTGTCATGATGAAAGAGGGCTTGAGAAACGAGAAGAAATACGCTGCCTTTTAGGAGCAAAAGAGAACAATAATAATAATAATAAACGTTTGAGATTCACCAAAAATAAAGAACGGAAATGAAACATCGGTTGCAAGAATACGGTAATTATTTAGAAATGACATTCTATCATTTTGAATTTGAATTATGCAAAAATCTGGTCCCTTTTAGTTACCGTCGCCTTCCCTGAAAAATAGCAGGGAAGAAGAAAAGCGAGTGAAAACTCTAGTAGCCACAATGTCTTCTTTCAGAATTTTCGAATGCCATTTTCAAATAACCCAAAGAAATACTCTTCTCGACTTAATTAGTCAATTTGTGCGTGATCGGGATAATTAACTAGCTAATCGGTGTGCAATTAGTGACAATTAGGCAGGCGAGTCGGGCGAGTCATTGCCCGTCTTCTTTTCGTCCTTCAGCAGGGGCGTGTTCTCCGAACCACTGCCGATGTTCTGCTGTGAGCCGTGTGGCGAGGGACGGATCACCTGAAAATTTGGGAAATTAAAAAAAAAACAACAAATAGTCTCCTTTAAAAAATTCTTTCAACTTTTCCATTCATTATCTATTTAGAAAGCTCGTCTAATTTCCTAGTTCTAAGATTAATAATGTCAATAAAAGTAGATGAGCTCTCCAAAAATTGTATATATAAAATTTTCAAAACCTAGAAACTGACATATCCTTTACGGGGCCGTTTAAAATAAATGGACTTCACTTCAACCCTAATTTATTACTCTACAAATTTCTCTAGGGCAATCTCAACTCAACTGAAACTTCAAATTGATGAAATGAAACGAGGTATCAGAAACGTGCGAAACGGTCCATTTGTCGATCTACTCTCCTCCTCTGTCCCTCAAAAAGACTTGCAGAAGGAGATGGAAGAGGCACTCGCGCAAGATTAGTCGCACTGTGCTCTGCGCGTCTCTGCACCGTGGGTTTCATCATATCGCACCCCTCGCGGATACGCATTCCATCTCCCTCGGGAAGTCTTCTTTTTTCAATCAGGACAATGACGAGTAACTACTGAGTGTTTCAAAAATCGCGATCTTCAAAGTTCAAATTCAAATAAGAGTCGAGTGAAGTTGAAAGGTCCCTGGAATGCACGGCTCGCGTACCTTTATCATGATCGCCTCGTCGTCATCTTCGGGCTGCTCGATGGGCGCATCGGATCTGAAAATTATAACTTTGCGGAAAATAAATAACCTGATTTAGAGGCTAGGCCAAGTTAACGCTTGATTGCCTCATCGTAATCATAAAGATGGTTAAAATGATTTGAACATTTCAAAGCGTTAAATTTGATGAAATCTTGGAGTTAAAGTCGCGAAGGTACTAGTTTCTAGACTATGAAAATCACAAGGAAAAGTTAGAATGAACAAATGTTTTTAAATAGAAAAAGTTAGAAAAGCCAAATTTGAATGTCAACAATCTTTTATCACCATTTTTCCCAACTTACTTAGTACTTGGTTTCCTGCCACCCTCGACTTCCTTGTTCAGTTCCTTATCCAATGAGGATCTCGAGTCCTTCGTGGCTATATGCTTCCACATACCGCTGTTGTTTACCTGCAATTATCGGAAATTAACTATTTAACCACCCTAATTATCTCAATTAATAACTTAATTACCCCTTAATTATCTGAAAAGTTAATTAGCACATTGACTAGCAAAATTCGTGTGATCGAGTGACTATATATGACTGACAAGGTATTATTGATTGTAGAAACATCTATTTTCTACCGTAATCAGTAGGACAGAATTATTTTTTTCAATATTGAATATTTGTATTTCAAAATATTATTTTTCAGATTCTTATTTTTCTTCAAGAAATGATGTCTTTCTCAAAAGTCGCATCTCTATTCTTTCAGATTACGGTATTTAGCCATTCTAATTTTTGTCCTGACCTCCTTGGTGAGATTGATGGAGTGGCTAGGCTCTTGGATGGAGGCGAGAGGGATCTTGATGACGTTGCCCGAAGTCATGGGAATGTGCAGATGGGCCTCGGTCTTGACCGCGTGAATCGTCGTTTGGTTCTCCGCGTCCAGCTCGATGTCGATCGGCTCACCCTAGAACATAACAAATTTGTCCTAATTTCAAAGCAGTACGAAGACAAATCTAGTCATTTCTCAATGCCAGAAAAGAAGGGCCGAGACAAAATTGTTGAAGTTTGAAAGATAAGAGTTGAAACTTCGTCTTGGCTTGTTGTTAAAAATTGTTAGGTTTTCGCAAACGATCTAGTTCTTGGTTATTGTGAAGCAGGGAAGTTCGAAAATCGAATACAAAATCAAGGTTCTTTCTATCTACTAAATATTCCGAAATTCCCTTTATGAAGCTAATTTTGTTAGAAAATCGCATTTATTTCTCTCGAACTAACCTCACTCTGACGTCTCTTCATGTCCTCCTTCTTCCTGAGATGGAAGTCGGGCATCGGATCGTCGAGGTACTTCAGGTCCGTCGTCGAGAAGAAACGCTCCATCAATTTACGGATTCCAACCATCACGACAAGCTGAAGAAATTTGTATTGTTTTAAGGAAAGCCTCGCATTTTACGGTAAATGATTCCATTTTCGTAAAAGAAGACAACTTTTTGATAATAAAGCTTTGAATTTTCAAATAACCTACCATAATAGGGAAGAGAATGGACGTGGATTTGATGGACTTGACGACCCAGAGAATAATGAGACAGCCGAGTTGGAACATCGTGAACAGATGGATCTTCTTGATCGGCACGTGGCGGATGTAGATCGTGTCAGGTTGGTATCTTTAGTTTTTAATATACATTTTATTTTTTGGAAACAAATAGCCATTTTCTGGTCATCAGTTCGCGAATTTCGAAGGTTATTTCTCTCATTCATTAAGGTCGGAATTTCTTCTCAAAAGTTCAAATACAAAACAGAAGACAACTCACTTCATAGGCATGAGCAGCAGAAGCAGCCTGTCGTAAAGTTGAATTCCACCGAGCGCAGAGATACCTGAAAATTTGCATGAATCATCGATTTTCCTCGAAGTATTTGAATTTACCCATGTAGAGGAAGACGCCGTAGAGGACGGGCATGGGGATGTGGCCGAGCAGATTGGTCGCCAGGACGGACAGACCGATGATCAGGAACGTGACTATGCCCGTCACTCGCTGTTCTCTGACAATTCAAATTTATCTCAGAGCAGGGCAAAATGAGCTTTTTCGGCATTTATGACTACTATATTTGGAATTTCTATTTCTGAGATCAAATATAGTTTTAGTTTTCTTTTTTTTCAAAATCCATGCCTGTGATCGTTTCCGAAAAATTATCGAAGGAAAAATCGGAAATGTTCCTTTCAGATATGGGATCTTCCAGTTTTTCTTGAATTTAAATTTAGATTTTCAACTATTAAAAACCTTTATGCGGATATTTTATTTCCTTTAACGTTGTTTAAAGACAAAATTTGGAGAATAAAAATCGCTTACCTAACACCGATGAACTGAGGCTGCTCTCCAGGCGCCTTGCACTCGCTTTCGACCTGTAATTACATGATAATTGTCTCGACAATTGCCCTGAGTATTTAATTAACTACCTTGAGGGAGTTGATGTGATTGATGGAGAGGACAGTGGCCGCGACGTAAACTGGCATACCGAAAGCACCGACGAGTACAATCAGGAAGCCCAACACGAGCATGTCCAAGTGATAGCCGCATCCCTGAATTGTGCTAATTAAGCCATTAATTAGGACAGTTAACTCTTAACCCTATTTAACTGTCTTTCAAGATAAATCATAACATCACCCATAACTCTAGGGGTAATCAACTAGAGTAATTATTTATCTAATTAGGAGGTAATTGCCTCAACTATTTTTTCTCGTTTATAAAACCTCGCGGAGCGAGGCTCCCAAAAATTTTTCACCGAGTCTTATGTAAGACTCTGCGAGAATTAAAGAATTCGCTCTCCCGCCCTTTCTCTAGCCTTTGCTGCCTATTTGGCGTGTTATCGAAAACTGCACCCATCCCTCTACTCTTATGCGTAGGGGAGGGAGAGAGCGAGACGAACAGAGAGCATGGAGGGAAATAGCGAACGAGTGGGAGAGGGCGAAAAGAAAGGGCAGGGGGAGGGGAGAAAGGAGGCTAGAAGGGGTTTGGGTCAAAACGTACATAAAATATTCGCGTCTTTTCTTTCATTTTTATTGACCATCTTTCAAAACTTGTTTGTTTTTTTGTTTTTAATTTCATTTTTCTTAGAAATAATCATTTTTGCAAATTTTTATAAAATAAAAAAAGCTGTATTTTGTAAAATTAGAATTTTTCGAAATTTGACTAAATTTAAGGAAACATTGATTTCTAAAGAAAGCTACCTTCTTCAATTTATTCTCCTTTCGGTTGACGATGACCGTCGTGATTTGCTGGTCCATGAAAATGAGGATGCAGGCCAGAAGGGCGGGCAGAATTGCGAGAGCGGCTGTCCACCACTCATTCCCGTCGAATGGCGGAACGTACCAGCCTCTGCCTTCCCAGGTTGGCTGAAAAAGCATAAGTTATTTTCATTTGAATTGCAATTTAAGTTCATTTGAATGTAAAACATAGCATCCAAAGTGTTTTACAACACATTTCCTCAGGAAAATAAAGCGAAACTTTGCAATACATTTTCATGCAAAACATTTCTCCTCCAAAACTCACTCTAAATTCCCTCGGCACGTTGAGTTTGGGGGTGTTGATTCCCATGAGGAAGTCGACGATGGTCATCATAGCGATGGCGATCATCACTGCGAAATCCGACATGAGCTTGCGCACCTTCGCCGGGAAATAGCGCGAGCTTCGCATGTTCTGTGATGATCAATTATAGCAAAATGTATGCTTTTCTGGAGAAATTTTCGTAAAGAACCCGGAAAAATAGTTATTTTTACTTGACCTATCGGTCCTTCAAAAATACAATAGAAACAAATAATGGATCAAAATACCATGAAGTTGTTAGTCATTCAGTTTACTATTACTATTCTTTAGGCTAACCTTCAAACTAGTGGCCAAGAAGAACGTGCCGATGCAGAGGAGAACGGACATCAACAATTTGTCCCACAGTTTGAAGCACGCATCGCCCGTGTAAGCGCCTCCGATAGCCACGCAGTGTTCAAGAGAGGCCTGAAAGTCGGCAATTTGTCAAATCTTCCTAGTTTTTACATTCAGACCTTTGAATAGTCGACAAAGGTTTCGTTAAAGGGCACGATCTTCGTCAGGTTGTTCCGTTCGATGTACTCGCCAGCCTTCAGAACGCTCACAGAGGCTGAAATTTCGATTTTTAGCTAGAGGCGATACAAATTCGAAAATTCGAATTTTAAAGATCATAAAATTCAAATTCCAAAGCAATGGGATAATGATTAAAAAGCTCTAAGAATTTCTGCATTTAGATAATTTTTCAAAAGATAGTCTTATAAAATCTGGAAAAAACCCTACGTTTTCCTGTCGGGAAGGTGCAGAGACAGATTCCATTGGGGTTGGTCCGATTGTATTGGATGACATTCAACTGGTTGCTGATTTTGATCAACTTCATAATAGCCTCGTAGATGAAAATAATCGCGATCAGAGTGGCGAACGACTCTTCTGTGAAACGAGTGATGAAGGAGACCTGGAAACTTCTATTTTATAAAACAACATTGATGAAATCTCCAAACCAAAGAACTCGCGTCCGTCACAACGATAATGAAGATGATGATCGCCGTCCAAACGTGAACCTGAAAATCATCAACTTTCAGCTATGTTTCACAAAAATTCGTTGCTTTTTTCCCTTTATAGCAGTATTATTTTATCGTCAAACTTCATCTTTTCGAAGAAAGTTGATTTTTTCGTTGTAAAAAGTCATAATTATCAGATTCTGCTTTCAAAATATACTTTTAAAATCATATATGCTTACCCAAAATCGGAAACTGAGATATTTGATGGCCAAGCGCTGGCACATATCGAAGACGATGGTCTCGAAGACGAGCACGGGGCCCGTGGAGCCAATGATGGTGAGGGGCTGGCCCGCGAACAGATGGTAGACCACACCACAAATTGCTCCTGGAAATTATTGCACAATGGTAGCATTTTGTATTTGTCAGAAAACTGCAACTATTTCCGTAGTTTCATTTTTGATTTTTATAATCTTTCAAAAATCTTTCTTAAATCTACTATTCTTACCTAACAAAATTCACCTATTCATCAAGAACTTCTACTTTATACAGTGAAAGATTTTTTTCAGGAATAATGTTTTTACCTCCAAACAAATTCTCCATAGCGGCCATTCGCTGGTGAGTGGCTTCCTCCAAAAGACCGCCGAAAGTGACGATTGGCGCTAGTAGACCGAAGTACCTAAAACACGCCAATTAACTCGAGTTAATTGCTTTAGTTAGTTCAATTATCCTACATGAATCCAATGGAGGCGAGACATTGGACGTTGAACGCGTCCGTGAAGTCAGAGACGTAGTGAGGCGCCTTTCTCTTGATGTCCAACATAAGACCACCAAATAATTTGCCCGTTCTTTTCAGGGCTGGATCTTGACCATGGCCTGGAATTTAAAAAATTTGAACTTCTTCAAAAGTGATTTTTGCTAACTTCATCAAGGTAAAAAGCAAAAACAAAAAAACTAGGCGAATTTGATCCAAAATTAAAACAAAATCTATTTTAGGAAAATCAAGATTTGTTAAATTTCATAAATCCCGCATAAAAATGTGATGAAATTTCAGCCCAAAATTTAATAACCTTCATTTTTAGAGAAAATTTAGAATACCAACCTTCCTCTTCATCTTCGATTTTCACCTTTTTCTGCTTTTTGCTGCCGACCTCTAACAGGAGTTCTTGTCCAACCTGAATGTTTAAAATTCGTCTTTTACAAAGAGAAAAATCTAGCCTGTTTTCGTTTTTCCTGTGAGGGCAGTTTGTTGGGCGGTTCGATTCGAATATTCGGATCCCATTCGCCAGGGGGCAGCACTGTGACGGAGTCGAGGAATTCGTCAACACCATCGAGAAGATCCGCCTTGTTTCTGGCGCCGTAAGCGACGTCGTGGAATATCTGAAATAATACAAACTATCGTAACTCGGCAACATTTACGCAATAAATAGACTTTTTGGAAAATTCTTGAAAGTTGAAGAAGAAAAACTTATTTTTTTATTCAAGAAAATCATTTGGTTCCTTCAATTAATTCACAACAATTCACCTCGTCAGCCATGAGCGTGGAAATGGCTCTGCCGATCTCCTTGTACTGCTGTCCGTGGCCGGCGGGGCCGAGCAGCAGAAAGATGAATCTGCTCGGCACTGGCACTTCGGTTAGATCCCCTAACTGGTGAGCCTTCTTCAATCGAATGAACGCACAGATGTGACGGTGTAGGAAGTCCACCTCAAAATAGCGTTTTTTTCTTTTTTAATTTTTTATTTTTCATCAGACCAGAAAGTTGTCTTTCAAAATGGATACAAATTCTAACCTCCCCAATAAGAACATTGCTGGCCTCGACTCCAGGAGGCAGTTTCTTCAGGAAATGGATATTTCCTTTCGAGACATCCGATGCAGAATCCTCTTTCGACATCTCTTTCGGCAGGGATTCCACCTGAAAATTCGAATTTTAGCCATTTTATTAGCATGTTTTTTTCTTTAAAACTTAATTTCCACCTTCGGAAGTTCCAAATTGACGGCGGACCCTCCTTTTGTTTCTTCTTCAATTTTTCCGAGATTCCTTCCGTGCGAGAGCGACCTGCCCATATCGGAGATAGATCTGACTGTGCTGAGGAATCCACCAGACTTTTCGCCGCTCGTCCCTCCATTTTTCTTGGCCTGAAAACATCTATATTTTGAAAAATAGAATATTCATCAAATAGTCGAGTTTAAAGATAGATTGAAATTTTAAAATCAGAATTGTAAGGACGAATGCAATCATCTTTGAGATCAGGATTCCTCTTTTCGTATTTTAGATGCTTGAAACCCGTCAATCAAAATCATTGAATATTTATCAAGAAATTGCCCAATTTCGTTTCGATCGGGATGTCTTATTTTTGGTGCCCAACCCATTGTTTTACGGCGCCTCGCAAATTTAGGTGTGAATTTGTTAGTGGGCGTGTATGCACAATTTATTTATGAGCTTTTACGTCTGAAGCGATAAGCAAGTTGACGTTGAGGCTGAATCAGACCAAATAGCATTGAACTTTGATAGAAATCAGAGAAAGAGAAACTCGAAAGATAGTATATGCGATCCAGAGAGTGACAAAGAACGAGAAAGCACATTCGTAAGAGAGCCAGCGACCAGAAGCCTTTTTGCTCTGTCTGATTGTCTGCGTCTCCCCATCTGTCATACTCTCTCGTCTCTTCTTATTTCAGAGATCAGTTTTGTCTGGTTGAAGCGTTGCCCGCGTGGCTTAAAAAACGCTCGCTCTCGCAAATTCAGAGATCCGTCCCAGCCGATTTTAGTCTTGGTTTGGTGTTTCTAGTTTGAAACAGGAAAACTCTAACTTAAAAGAAAGAAAAACCGCAGTTTTGAAATAAATTCTAGCTCGTATTCGAAGGAATAGTAGTAATTTTGCAATATTATGTCATCTGATAAGAAAATCCTTGAAAGGCCAAATTGTATAAGAGGTAAAAACGAAAGATATCATAAAATCCTTCAAAATAATAAAATATTCGAATTCCTACCTGTTCATACTGATGTACGTGTTTTCTGTTGAGTATCTCCCTGAGTTCGTCCACCATTTCCTTGTCGATGTCGCCACTCTTCAGGAACGCATCTATTAAAGCGTCTGAAAATTCAACACTCAAAAATGCCTATTCTTGCACATTTTCAACCGATAATTCCAGGCATGTCAGATTTATCGAGATCGTTCAGAAAGAGCCCGTTCATAAGACAACTTCTCAACTGGAACAGGGAGTGCAGGGAGAGAGTAGCGACGTGGGGTTTGGACCAGCGGTTACCGCCTCAAATATTTCTATTTTTATTTATTGCTTGATCCAGGATAGCGAATTTTAGAAATTTTAAGTTAAACATTAGCATATTTTGCAATTTTTCTTCGACAACAGGAATCTCTGTCATTCATTGTTTGGCCTCATTAGTGATGGGATAAAATTATAACTTGAAAAATCCGAATAAAAATATTGCTCAATTTTAAAAAGATGGAAAAAGAAGATTTTTCGATGAAGATAATTTTTACCTTGCTCGACATCCTCTTCAAATTTCACCCATCTGGCGGTTTCTCTCCACTCGTTGCTGCTCAACTCGCCCATTTCTGTGAACAGGGCTGGCGTCGCTCCATCGTCCTTCTCCTTCAACAGGAACATCACTCGGGTGCCGGGCGCTAAATTTTTCTCGTTTATTCTAATTTTTCATAAATCTGATCATCTAAACCTACATGCCACCATATTTTTTATCCTCAACTTGTAGACTAGAATTGAAAATGTTCTCCTTTTCCTAGCCTAGCTCAGACAGTTTACCTTCTTTTATAGGTAATTAGTTCACTTTTTGACGATTTGATTTTCAATTTTCAAAGAGTAGTAAAATGAAATGTGGGGGCTATAAAATTCCGAGGACTTTATGATTTAGAAAGGAAGAGAGAAGGAGTTAGGTTGAAATCGAAATTCACAGATTAGAGACTGAAGTCGAATGAACAGAGAATTGTCACCGAACATCATATTTTCTCCTACGCATCCTTCAAATTATCATGCAGAAAGTCTTGCATATGAATATTTTCAAGTGCGTAATTTATTCAGAAAAAGTGTAAAGAAAGACCATTCGACGGTCAACTTTTCAAAATTCAAGCTCTATGATTGAAAATTCAAAAACTTACGAAAATAGTCGGGCAGCTGATTGCTGAGCTTATCATGATGTTCATGAACGTAGGTCATTTTTCAATGCAAACTCCGAAAATTAGAATACTGCCTTTATATAAAATTCTGTCTTCTCATCAAAATCTTAGCGTAGCTTCGATTTTTAGTCATTTAAATATTTAAATTCTCGGCTACTAGGAAATTTAGCGAGGAAAATATAAATGGCCGAATGATAATTGATAGTGATGCTAACAGTTAGCAGGTTAAGCTCTGCGAGTGTACAAATAAGGAAGAGCCAAATGACTGATATAGTCGTCAGTCTTATCAAAGTGATTTCGAGTTGGCTACAAATTTCGTGTTCATTTTACACGTACAAAGAGTATCAATTTATAATTTTCTCATCTTATCACTTTATCACCTCGGACGGGTGATTTACCGATCTCTCGTTGTGCTTTTCACGTAGAGTGCATCATCAAGCTTTCGAGTCATAATTTCGTAGTTTAGGCTGTTTTTAAAAGCTATTCTTATCATTGGATTAGAGAATTTTAAGCTTTCCAATCATAAACATATTTCAGACTTTCATTTGTCTATTCTTCATTCATTGAATTATCATTTTCACTCCTTCAAGCTAATAATTATTATTCGATGCACAAAAATAATGCAATTCTTTGAGAAGCGGCCTTATCAAAATCGTCCCTTTTGTGCTGTTTCAATTCACAAATCTACGATTGCTAGCCTCTTTACGAAAATGGGCCAAAGCATAAAAAACTCCGGAAAATTTTGTCTTTCTTGGTGTTGATATTTCGAGAATTTAATCGCGTGCTCTATCATAATCTTATTCAAAGCTGAACATGTTCGCAGATTCCACGAATAAATCATCGCTTTCGCGAGGAGCCTTTTATCATTTTGGCATAACTTTTCCTGATCTTCATGATTTCTTCAAATTTACTTATTTTTTATAAAATAAAATGAAAATCAATTACGTAGTGATGATGAAACTATGCCTGACCCTAGAGCGCCTTTTTCTTAGACTTAATTTTTTCGTGAAGTGGCTTTTTGTTTGTCAAAGATTTTACGGCAATGATGATGGAATAATTACATAAAGGCTTTGCACACATTTTCACCTTTTCTTAACGCTGAACTTTGAAAAGTCACGTTATAGCTCGAAATTCCAAATCCAAAATCCAAAACTCAGGAGTACAAAAGTCCATGGAAAGTTCACCCCATATGGAAATTTTATGAGTTGTAATAAAAATACACAAGTTGAAAAAGAAAACTAATAAAGTACAGTACTTTTTCTTTAGATTTCACCCGCTTGAAAATTGAATGATAATTTTAATGAAAAACTAGGTAAACTTTCCAAGAAATCAAAGTAAAAAAGCTGTATAATTTTCATTTTTTTTCTATAAATCCTTGTCTCAAAACTTTGCTCAGTCGGCTAGAAAATTCGCTAGAGCGCTTGGGCTTTCTGCGGCAGATATTTTTCAACAAGCCCTATATGTTTTCGTCACGAATGAGACATGGTTCTGAGAATTTTCTATAGAGACGAAAAATGAGCGCGCATTTGAAGATTTGCAATACACAAAGTACGAAAGCGTGAGATCAGATTAAAAGGATTTCAAGAAAACTTTTCTTTGGGCGATTTATCCTGTTTTTGTTATGTTTTCAGTGGTTTGTAGGTTTCAAAGTGGGTGAATTTTTAAAAAAAAAAATCTAGGGATTTGAGAAACTCTGAGAAATTTTGGGTTTACAAATAAAAAAATAATTCTGAGTAAAGCTAAGGATGATAAAAATGAGAAAATATCTATTATTATAATTTAGGTTCCAATGTAGAAACAAAAAATAACAATAAATATGAGCTAACCCAACGAGCTAAGTTCAACACTTTCCGCCCTGCCACTGCTCTGTCCAGTCGAAACTACCGCACCTGCGCCTTTGCTGAGTCGGCGTCGTCTAAACTTTTTTTTTTTCATTTTTAAAAATCGACCCCTTGTAGTTCCCGCCTTTTAAAAAAAGAGGATGAGAACTATAGTGGGCCTTAAAAATTCGGGAAAAAATGACTTCTTGAAAATTATTATTGTCTGAAAAAACACGAATCGACGTAAACTTTACAAGAAGCCATAAAATATCATTCATTTTCCAGAGTTATTAGTTTTTGGACCCCAAATCTCAGCCTCGAGCTACATTCATTCCAGGATTTTCGAGTTTATCCAAACATTTTCCAATTTGAAATCAAAAGAAGTTTCGTCGAATTTTGTGGACCTCAGATCCTGTCTCGAACTGCTTATAGCCTCGTCGCCAGTCGAGTGAAATCCCATGGACATCCAGATTTGAGAGCCGCGATGCGAGTCCCTTCCCGATGCGGCCAGATTGCCCTCGACCGCATTCGGCTCGGCCGATTTTGCCCTGGGCAAGCGATCGGGTGGGTCTTCATCCCGTTTCGACATGTTTCTCGATAATTCAGTTTTCCCCTTAAAAACGAAAAAGGTTCAGAGCTACAAGACGCGAAAATCAATGTAGAAATAGGAAAAAATCGGAAGACTAGTTAGTTTTGGGCCAACTTTTCTAATGGATTCTGGTGAATAAATCCCATAGACAGAGAGTTGGATTAGGGAGAAAGTGGGCGGGGCGAGGATAGAGCTCCCAAGGCAGATGGCTGAAAAGGGCCCCCGTCAATAGAAGGAGCAAAGCTGTCTATAGAGGGAGAGAGAGAAATAAACTAGTAAATTGAGAGAGCATAGAGAGGCAGAAAGGGCGAGAAATAGGCGAAGAATCGATGCACACTGCCGGGCTTTGCTGTATATGGAAATTGGTAAAGCCACTTACTCTCCCTGAATAGTCCATCTCGAGCCCTCCTTTCAAATTCCTTCGTTTCTCCTCAAATTCAATAGAGGAATAATTCCCCTGTCACACGTATCTTCTTCTCTGGGCTCGAGATATGAAAGCGCGTAATTACCAGGGACTAAGAAAATTACATAATGAATACTTGACTAGGGGAAAACTCGCATCGCGGCTCGGCATTTTCGATATAAATTCCCATTTCATTTGAGGCCCAATTATTTTTCAAAAATAGCATTTTGAATTGAAAAAATCAGGGATTTATGAAGTTTCGCTTCAGGATTTTGAAAAAAGACGAAAAATTGAAATTATCGCAATTTCATAGATATTTTACCGTCTCTAACATTCTACTCCATAAATCCCTGAAAAAAAATAAAAATAAAGAACTCACATAAGCGACATTTCGACTAAAGTCTTGATGGTCCGCGCTCTGGCAGATTACTTCCTTCAACCAGAAGAAGTTCGGTTGAATCCACCGCTCAGTTTGAGGCCTTCTAGCCGCACTAAAATCGATCTAATAAAAATTTCAAAAAGAAACGAAGAAATCGCTAAACCCCGCCCACTCGAAAAGGGGTGGAGCCACATTCGAAGAAAAATACGGCTTTGAAAATTGATGCGATTTTTCGAAGAAAATGAAAAAATGATAATCTTTCAAAAAAGCCTAAAACTATGCAAATCATCAAAAAAGTGCACATAATAAATCGATATCGCGCACTTTATTATAAAAGAAATCGAGAAAGGTTGAGAGAAACAAAAGGGAAGAATGAGAGAGAATACGAAATGGCGAGATGGACATAGAAAGAGAGATTGTTTGGAAATTCAAAACCTCGATAGAGCTGAACGTAAAAGCCCACAGCATAGACAAGAGGCAGACAAACGATAGAGAGAAGAAAAAAGAAGAAAGGATATCGTGCATTTGTAGGCAAAATGTGATACGTTGAAAATGGGGGCGGAGCACGAGAAGATAAATATTTTTGAAATTTCGGAATTTTTTTGGGAACATCATGAAAATTCTATGAATGTTAGTTTTGAAAAATCATACATTTCTGCCAGCAAAAATCAAATCCTACAGCATTTTGAGCTTTTGCTTGTTCGAAATTAAAAAATCAGGATGATTCAAGTTTTTCATTCACAACAAAAATGTTTGACTGGTTAGCAACCGGGTGGTTACGTGCAAAAATCACTCAGATGGCTAGAGGAAGAAGAACAAGTGAGAAGAGAGAGAGAAAGAGAAAATGGAGCAAAGGATGAATTCTTGAATTGAACTACTCAGAGAGGAAAAGCTCAAAACACAGGAATATCATGGGAAATAGAGAGAGAAAAAGAAAGAAAGAAAAGAGAGAAAGAAGAGGAATTAGTGCCAGCTTTTGTCTCTTTCTTTGACCTGCTCTATCTGTTATTCTCCCTCTTCCTTTCCCAGGCTCTAGAGAGCATTCTCATTCAAATTCCTTCGCATACTGGTCTTGTACCGATGCATTCAAAATGTGCCCCGAAACTTATCTCCTTTGTGAAATCTATACTTTGTAGGAAAACTTTGGATTTCAAGGAAAAAACTTCGAAAATGGAATTTTCGAGGTTTCTAATAAGTTGTAGCTTCTAGAAAAGATTAAAAGAACAAATTCCCAGAAGATTATTCAAAAACGAAATCTTTCCGAAAGAATAATTATTTGAAAAAGACCTAAAATGACTGAATTTTCGGACGTGTTTGTACGAAATCGTTATTTCATGAGTATAAACAACGCACCAATAACAAGCGAAAACGGCAAAGAATTTCAGCTGCTTTGTTGTCGAATGGAGAAAAATGTTCCGGAAGGAAATCGTCGATTTCCCCGAAAACAACAAAATATTGATAAACGTGGAAACTGAGATGATGCGCTTTTCTTATGAAAATCTAACAAGAAAGGACGCATGAACAAACTTCTTCTAAGATGTGAGAGAGTGTGTGAGAAAAAAGGAGAAAAAAAGACAGAATGTAGCTAACTCTATGTATTGAGCCTATTCAAAAATCGAGCAATTCTAACGATTAGTAAGCTATTCTTACTCATAAACTTTGAGCCATTAGTATTTGAAAGGCGGACTTCGTGAAGTAAAATTAGGAAGAAAAAGAAAACTGGCAAATAGAGTGAAGTTTGAAAAAGATTCAAGTTCTCTACTATTTTTATGAATCTAAAGTAAGCTTCATAAATCTGATAAAAGGATGAAGTCCAAGAGAAAATCCCCGTGGTTTTCATGAGAATATATGAATCCGGAAATCCTTCTAAAATCTGAACCCATTTTTTAGGCCGAAAACAAAGTTCCAGAGCTCGAGACAAGGTCGGAGTATTGATGGTTGGACAAAGTTCTGATCGGTGCGATCGGAGAGAAGCGAAAATCCTCGTCTGACAATGAGTCAGTGATAGTGGGATAAGGGAGGGAAGAGATAAAAGGGATAAAGGCGAGATATCCTTCAAGTCCAAGTTTGTGTAATACATCGGGTAGCTCTCCTAACAAAGATGAAGAAAATTCGATTTTCAAAAATTTATAAAAATAAAAAAATCCTTAGAAAAAATAGAATTACCCAGATTTTTAGGACTTAGGTAAGCGATAATCTAGAAGTGTCAGACTCTCTTCTGGGTTTTAAGTTGGGACGGTGAGCTGCCGCTCCTGGACTGCTTTTCGTTGGAACTCTTCTCCCCCTCGTTTCTCTAGCCTCTCTCTCGAAATGCCACGTTCTCTCGCCTTCCGTTTTGGTCTTTCCGTAAGCACAACTGCGTCATGCTCTCCTCTCATCGCGAGCTCCTTCCCTTCTTTCTTTCCATCTTTCCATCTTCCCCCAACTCCAGACCCCGCCCACAAATTCGTGCAACGCATTTTCTACACTCTCTAGGGCCTCTTCATTTCGTATGATCACTACATTTCTGCTTCTTCTCCCTTCTAATTTACATTTACTATTTTCTAGCTCTGGGGGATCCCTCTCTGCCAAGTAGCAAAACGAAGTTTCGAATAATTTAAACGTCGATGAAAATTCGTGGGATATAAAAGTGCATACATGAGAGTGTATTTAGAGTTTTCCATCTTAACTATATGAAGAGGCAGAGACGCAGAGAAATACGCCTTTTGGAAGTCAAAGAACTCTTGCATGCTCTTTGAAGTCTCGATAATTTTAGCGTAGTTAAAAATACGCACAACCACAAATTTCATCTGCGGGCGGAGATTGAAAAATTCATAAAAAAAAAAGTGTGGGATTTCATAAAAATTCAATTTCAAACGACCGAAAGTAGGGGAATTTGAATTGGAATTTCATTCGAACTACAAAACTGATTCCGTGAAGCTTGCCTTTCGCAAAATAAATGGATAAAACGGGATATTTTAGAGGGAAATGCCATTAAACCTTTGATGTTTTAACGGCAATTACAAAGTGAAAACTGGAATTTAAAAATAACAACGAATTCCCAGAAAAATTCGGTTCAAAGTTTATGCAAAAACCACCGAAAATTGGCTTTTTCCCAGGAACTAAAAGGGAAAAAGCATATGCCGAAAACTAGGGGCTTCCCTTTTGAAATTCGTTGCTCCCAAAGGCTTTTGGCTTGGAGAAGGAGAAGTGGGCGGGACTGAACATTCATCAGTAAATCATCCGGAATCCAGTTGGGAAGCAGATTGAAAACCCTCTAGATTTTTTCCAGGATGATTTTCTGATTCAATTTTCGCATCGGAGATTTGAAATCGTCAAAAATCCGGCCCATTAAATTTGACGTGTGAATTGGGACGGGGAAAGAGAAGCATGACAAATAGGGCGATAAGTTGGATAAAAATGGAATTTTCTCGGATTTATTCCTGGATCTTTCTGGACATAAGCAGAGAAGTCATTCACATATTCGAAAGCTTGAAAGCAAGCCTTTCTAATGCATTGCATAAGCACTTTTATGGAAAAGCCACATAGAACGCGAGCGAAAGAACGAAAAAACATGCCAATAAAATGCAAGAATTACCTCGCCAAAGGCAAAAAGGGAATGATTTCAGAAAAGTGCCAATGTGTTTTAGATATCGAACAAAACTTGAAGAAAGAAAAGAATTTTAGAAATCGCTTTCTCTCAAAACACATTTTTTCAAATTATTTTCAGAAAAGTGACTTGAAAAATTAGGTTAATCAAAAATGCATCTTTAGATTTCGATAAAACCCTACAACAAAAATGAGGAAGTTTTTCAAGCTAATATTTCTGATTCTTTGTTTTATCTCTCATTATTTATCTAGATCAGCTAAACTAACATCCTCGTTTTTTTCGGATTAAATATCAAAACCAGCGTTATTTTAGAGAAATCATGCTAAAATTTGCTTAAAGCATAAATAATTTATTCAAGTTTTCTAGAATTTCTCATTTTTTCTAATCTATGACACAGTTACGGTCGAGACATTAGTCGATTTGCGTTTTCTCGAGTTTCTGATTTGAGGATAGGAGGGCATTACGGATGGATCACAGGGGAGAGGAGACTCCTTCAAAATTTTAATTTTTTTTAACTTATCGATAAAAGCTGATAAATAAACCATTCACGTAAAGTATGCTCTAATGCTAAATGTCAGAGGGATTTCCTCTTTTGAAGTGAGAAAAAGGAACGAGTACTAACATTTAGCAACGGAGCAGATATTTCACATAAGAGGGATATTTATCAGTTTTGTGTATATTTCTTTAAAAAATACCGTAAAATACGGATGTTTTGCTGCGACCGCCGCAGAAAGTCGCTTCGAAGGGTCGTAGGTGAATAATAGATTCAGAAGCTCGCAACCAGTGGGCGACACATTTTCAAACACTACCTAATTATTTGCTCGATCATCTGTTTAGTTTCAAATTTTCGAGGAAATATATCTACGACTCTATCTTAAAGATCACTAATCTTTGAGATTTGATATCTCCGATTTCCCGTAGAAATGTCATCAAGATGTGATTTTTGATGTCATTAAACAACTAGTTATTTTTAAGATAGAGATAGGGATATTTGCCTTCCCTCTAACTTTTAATGTAGCGAGTAATCTTGTCCTACAAGCGAGAAAAAGGAGAAACAGAAAGAAAAGGCGAGAAATGACGTTTGGAATAAATGTACTCACTTTTGGAACAAAATTACTGGCAGCCAATTTTTAATTAACTCGAAAGCCGTCCGAATTCATGTGTCCAAACCTTGATGTTATTGAATGGTTGCGGCTTGAGGTCGAACGATTTCAGCGCTGGCAGTTCGTTGATCGTCGGCCAGATTTTCGCGGTCGGCGTACCGAGCAGCTGGATGATTTTGTCCATCTGAACCGAATTTTGTAAACTTTCCAAATATTTTTAGATGACAAGAAAACATCTTGTCTAGCTAATCTTTCATTCTGATTGCATCTATAGTATGCGACATTTTTATTGAAACATTCTTCCGACCTGTTCAATTTCAGTTTTCCCAGGCAAAAGCGGTCTGTGAAGGAGCAGTTCCCCGAGAATACAGCCGATTGCCCAAATATCCACTCCTGGTGTTTGAGTAGTCGAACCAAGCAGAAGCTCGGGACAGCGGTACCTGAAAATTAAATTTTCATGTTTCTCAACAAAAAAAAAACAAAATTCTTACCAAAGCGTAACCACTCTCGGCGTCATTCGCATATTTTCTTCGCCGAAAATCCTCGCCAATCCGAAATCAGCCACCTTCAAAATGCCGCCCGCGGTGAGAAGCAGATTCGAGACCTGAAATTTTCGACTTTTCCTAAATGAGGTTTCCTTTGAAAATTTATTTAAAATAGTTTTTCCTAAAGCCCGATTTTTCGAGCATGAAATTACTTTCAAATCACGGTGAATAATGAAGTTCTCATGCAGATAGGCAGTCGCAGTGAGCAGCTGGATAAGAATGCACTTGACTTCGGCGACCATGAAAGGCACTTGGAGATGATCCAGCAGAGTCGCGAGGTCCTAAAATCGCTTAGATAAAGCTTATCTTTGAAAATGCTGCAACTTTTCGGAAATCGGCTGACCGCATGAAAAGCGATAGTTTTGTTCTTGAGAGATGGGAAAAATATTTTTTTTAAAGTAAAATACACGCTATCTCGCGTTTGATTCTATTAATCGCGGTTCGAAAACGTAAGTATTTTTAGGTAAAAATACCTGTTCGCAATACTCCATGACGAGAAACATGCCTTTGATGTCCTTACTGACGGCTATCTCCTTCAGGTGTACGACGTTGTCGTGTTTGACTCGCTGGAATGTTTTATTCTATTTTTTTTTCGACTTTTAAGGCTCGTAGTTACCATCCCCTTTCCCGAAAAATAGTATGGAGAAAGAAAAAAGTAGCTACAAAGGGTCAATTTTTTCAAACATTTTTTGTCTGAATTTATTTTTCTTTAATTTTTTCCAACCTTCAAAATCGTGATTTCCCTCAAAGCAGACTCCGAAATGCCCGCTGCCGAGCTCTGCTTTTCATCGATGCGCACCTTTTTCAGAGCTACCTAAACTCGCTTTTCATTTTGAAAGATTACTGTAATTCGCACAATTTCATTGGACACGGTATCCCTGGCCCTGTAGACGATGCCGTAAGTGCCCTCCCCGATTCGGTTCAACTTTTCGAATTCGTTCACTTGTCTGCATGAGCCGTAACCAATGTCTTCCTGATTTTAAAAATCTTTTAATATATAAAAAGAATCTTTAAAAAATTTCACGAATTTTACCTCAGGAATTTTATGTTTTCCAAAAGATATAATTTTAAAATTGCAACCTGATTGACGGTTTTCTCCTTGCAGTCAAAGATCGAGGTGTATCGCAACGGACGCGATTCCGACGTCGAACTGCTTGGCGTCACGGCCAACGACGATGAGTTCAGAGACATCTGAATTACAAACAAATTTTAAATAATACAATTTTCGAAAACTACAAATTTGAAAAATCAACAGAATTCACAGAGAGAAACGAATAAACGGTGAGCATTTTAATGAATACCTTCAAAAGAGCATCGATTTCCTCTTTTTTCGGCAATTCTTATTTTCATGTTCGAGAATCAAAATCACCGTTCCAGAATGATACCCACGCCATGTTACGTAATAATCGAGGCGTCTAGTTCAAATGAAGCCGGGAATATCGCTAATGTTCTGGTAAAGTTTACAATCTCCTTCCAGTTTTTCAAGCTTAAAAAATCCAGCTTCGGAATTCCATCAATAAATTCTCCGTGACCGACGATATTCATGGATTCGCTGCTTCGAAACCTCAGAACCAGAAAGACGACGTTAACGTTGAGAATCAGAGTCTCCCGCAGCAACAAAAGCAAGATATAAGAATTCAAATCAGGGATACTGTAGGTTGATTTTCTACTTTGTAGAAGCTATTTTTTCTTTGAAGGGCACGTCGAACGAGGAGTGGGACGATTCTGGCAGTTCTGGAGCGAACGGCCAAAATCTGCACTCGCTTTTAGATCAGTTGAATTCACAGTTCTTGAAAGGTTCGATTTTTTCCTTAAAAATGCTATTCTTCCGTCATTTTTGTATTTTATCGAAAAAAAAAAGGTTAGATTTCAGCCGAGCCCTCTGATGAGCCGAGCTGTTCGACTTCTTACAACCAGAACAGACCAAGTCTGGACTCGATGCTGGAATCGTCCAATTTCCCTCAGGTACCATACCCAAAAACAATTGATCTCACTAGTGGGAAAGCTAGACTTGAGTTACAATTATTATTAGAAATCGTTAAAATTTCAAATCCACAAACGCCGAGTTAAGTCCGAATTTGGTTACAGGACTCGCCCGCTGATTTGGAAATGCCTATGCTCTCTCCCTCAGATGAAACAGGTAGTCTGCTTCCAATTCCATACATCAAGAAATACCCGAACGGAACCATCTCCAGGATTTACCCCTTTATTTGCCGGGTTCGAATTATCTTTATTGTTTTTTTTTTTCCTTTTTTTCTTTTCAATATTTTCTTCGAGTTTTTTTTCCCTTCAGGAATAATTGTTGATGTTTTAGATTTGCAATAAGATCGTGAATGCGAGAAGAATGGACTACGATAAGAGAATGATCCACGCTGCCAGACACTCGAAAATCAAGAGGTTACTTTTCGGGATCTCATTTTTCCCTTCAAGATAGAAAACTCAGGTACATTTGCCCTATTTCCGATTGTGGGTTCCGTTCCCTTTCTCGCTCGGATGTGGTCAACCATGCTCAATACAAACATCAGCAGAGTATCGATGCATCCAATCTGATTGATATCACGTAATTTTTCATTTTTTACAAAAGAAATATTCCTATAGAAATCAATGTTTTTAGGACGGCCGAAGAAAAAACCCAACTGGAAAAGCTTGTATTCAAGTGTTTCCCCGAATACATGGAGATTCTGAAGGATAATCCACAATATGCCGAGGTCGTGAATGACAACGAAGCGAAGAGACTCTACGAGTTGCAAACGCAGAATGGTGGTGCTTATGAAGGTTGGCAAAATTTGATCTTTTTTGAAACTCCTACTTTTGGGCTTCCTGTAAAATTAACCGGTTCATTACGATTCCAATTTGTACAAATCGTCAGGATTTAAGGGTAGGGGGTGTAGGGAAAAGAAAAATAACGTGAATTTTACAAATGTTTATGGTGAACTGGCCAATTTTGCAGGAGGCCATACTTTTGTCATAGTAAATTCTAACTACAAATTTGAAGTGTTGAATGATCACTTAAGCTATTCACTTTCCATCAATACGGATTCGTCTTGAAATAGCATGAACTTTCCAAAAATAACAAGCATAAAAATCCCCCCATTTTAGGTCACTCATCTGACTCGGAAGCAGAGTCATCCCAGTTGGCGGTGGTGAAGAGGCGCTGTTACGATTTTCAGTTCAAGTTAGACGCCGTCGAGTACGCGGAGAAGCATGGCAACAAGCGAAAAGCCGCCGCGTTCTTCGACGTCACCGCGAATGAAATTAGGCAAGTTTTGTTTTCGCAAAAATAAAAGATTTTTTTTTCTAGACGCTGGACGAAACAAAAGGACGAGCTGCTCAAATTAAAGTGGGTCTCCCATTCTTTTTTTTGTTTGAAAATACAAGACTCCCTACTTTTATCCTTAGGGAAGCCGAAGGCAACAAGAAGCGCGTTAAGGGAGGCGGCAGGCAGAAAAGGAAATTCCCTTTAGAAGGTATGAAAAGTTTCTCCTCTTTTCTAAATTTCCTTTTTAGTGAAAGACGGGAAGTCGAAATTGATGAAGACCAGTGAATCTCAGGAGGTTAAAAATCAAGTTTTTTTTTAAATCTGAAAAAATTATGACATCATAAAATAAGTAAGCATAAAAGAATAATCACTATCCTTCCTCTCACCCTATCCTAGTCTATACTCTTTCGTATGCTATTGATGATTGGAGAGAAAGCCGATATTGATGCAGCAATTAGGAATCAAATTTTGGGGTGAAATAGTGAGTCGCGTAGAAGAGAAACGAGATGAATAGCGTAATTTTTTTTTTGGATATTGACACTCTCCAATCAATAATACGGTATTACGATGTTTTCAAATCACAGTATCTTTTTATTTATTTCTCTAAATAAATAACAATATGGAATATTTGAATTACAGCATGCCCAAATATCGAATGCGAATCCGACCGACCGAATCGACGATTCCAACGGTCAGATGCTGGCGAGCATTCTGAACTACGACCAGACCTACGACAAGCAGGCATTCCTCGAGGATGACTTCCAATAAACCGATAAACCCAACAAAAATGTCAACTCAGGTCAATTTGGACAAGTAGCTGCACCGTAGCCATCGTTGCATGCCACAGTGCTTTGAGTTGTCCGGCGTTATTTGTTCAGAAACTGCTATAACTTTCCATCTATGTATTATTTTTTAAATATTTCTCCACTAAAAATTCTTAAAAATATCATCCCGACGATATAAACGGAGAACACTTTCAAAAAATTAATGTAAAGTTAGAAAAGATCGATTTTTGAGTCAATTTTTAGAAGGCTTCGCCGGACAAGGCGAACAGGGCAAAACACTGATGCGAAATAATATAGAATTTGCTATGGGAAGATTTTCTTCCTTTACCATTTCGTATGCAACGATGCAGCTACTTTTCCAGGTTGCCCCATATAACAAATGACACAGACGAAATAGGACAAGCAAGACATAACATTTCCAAGTAATACTATTCCGCACATGTTGTCATGTGTTTTCAAAATTACCCCAGAATCGAACTTTTATTGATCCCTTTGAAAAACCATTTTTGTGATATCTTGTCAAAAATTAGCATGAATCATTCCGCTTTAGTTTTATCATATCAGTTTTTTTATCAGGCATTCCATTTTCATCCAAACTATACCGGTATTTTGTTCAACCTTTTCAAAACGAATGGAATAATAAATGGTTGTTTTCCAATATAAATCCAGTTTTCATAAATCTTATCTCAAAGCGAGATCTAGAGAAGATCCTCTGTTCCAGCCTCTTGGACATTTAATCGATTTATTTTCGATTGGACAATTTTGGTCGGTAATTTAATCATTCGATTTGGAAAATTCCATTTAACGGTCTGGAAAACGTCCTATTAGAACACGACGGCACTACTTTCGAGGAATAAAGAAAGAGATTTTCGCCTCTATATAAAAGGAGTCGTCATGTTCTAAACCAAGAGGGTGCGATCCGGACCGCTCAGACTGATATTTAGAAGCTGCTATTCGATTTAATTGACTAATTAATGTATTACCGTACTACTCGGATGGCGTCACTAAGTTATGCATATAGTAACCCCAGTAACTCTTCTAACCACTTCCTTCATCGATATACAGCAATTATTCTGATCCTATTATTTTTCTTCGCAGTTTTCAGAGACTATCAAAGGGTACTTCTCTATATTTTCATGAAAATTTGATTCTACCAAAATAGGCAAAACCCGACTTCCCAAGGAGGTTGCGAATGCGAAGAATCATTGAAAATGTCCAGAAGTATTCGGAGATGGTGAGATTTTCTTTGGTTTTCTTGAAGAATACTAACTTTAGATCTCCATAGAATTTATAGAAAATGACCCTCATTTTCTATCATTCGCTGAATCTTTGAGTTTGATGCAGGAACCGCCTTTTATAATTTTTGTAAGTTTTTTTCCAATAAAAATGACCAAAATCAAACATTTTTAGTTTGACATGTCAAATTTGAACGTTACTTTGAACCATTTTTGCAATCTCAAGTTTATGTATGGCACTTTGAAAAGGTAAAATTTCTACTAAAATACCATTTTTAGGAATTTTATTTTTAGGGCGACTGCGGTAGCGTTTGAAAAAGAGGCTGAACTTGTATTTCAAAGGCACTATCCCCATGTTCCTGTTATCACGATTGACTTTACCGCGGTTAAGGTAGCTCAAAAATGAGAAAAAAAATTTAAATTTAGAAATTTAGGCCGCAATTCCTGAAGATCTAGAAAACAGGAAATACATCATCTACCAATTAATCCTATTGATTCGAGCAAGAGTCTCGACGCTTTTAGCCGCGAGAAATATCGACTTTTGGTGCATGCAGCAGGTAAAATACCGTAATCTATTATTTCAAAGCACTGCATTCTTTAAAAATGGCTAGTTCTCTTAATTTAAACAAAATTTGAGGATGTTCTAGTAGTAGAAGTCCTTTTTTCAAATGAAGATCGACAAATTCGAATATGCCATATAAAAATTCAGGATTCAATTTGGACCGAGAATTTCCTGTCAATGGATGTCGAAGCGAGGTTCCCTCAGGCCAATCTAATTTTTGATACGGTTGGAAATGACCAGGTTGAATTCTTCTTTAAGTTTCTTTTTTCGATTGGATGACTTTAAGATTCCCATTTATCAGCGCATGAAGGGCTGGATTTGCGGGTCGACGTTTTTCGTGAGAGGCAACAAAATTACTGTCGAGTTCTTCAAGAAGGTAAGAAAACATTCAAAATTTTAGCAACAAATGCGCAATTTTTAGGTGGATTTACTAATGAGATCTCGTCAATCCCCAGACTCAGCGATTATGACATATCTTTGTGGAGCTGCTCGTTTTAAATGCGCAAAAATGCCAAGATGGTAAAAAAAATCTAGCCACTTACAGTCTGAACCAATTGGTAGTTCCTTCTCTGACCACAAATTGTCCTTGTTCAGGATGGTGTCTTCGTCCAACTTCTTTATGGGGAACCGAGATATCACGCCTATAATCATTCAGGTTCAGTTTGCGATAATTTTTTTAACGTTCTCTAAAAATTCAGGTTGATCACGAATCAAATCTAACAAAAATGGAGCTGTTCAAAAGAGAAAAGTTCGTGTTCCGAATGGACAACGGGACGTGCAATTACACAGCTTTGGCTTTCATACGGTGATTGTCATGAAAAATATAAAACGAAACAGATTCTAGTGACTTCCTAATTTCCATATCTTTAGACAAAACCTTTCAAAAACTCATGGATTTTAGACAAGCAGTAAACATCGCCCTGCCTGAGTTGATCTCCACAGAAACCGAGGACAAAACCAGCTACTTGTTTCGGTTTCTCGAGTTTCTCAACGAAGTCATTGGATTCGATCCCTATCACAACAAGTACTTCCTTCACGTTCATGAAGGAATCGTTTGAAAAATTCAAATTTCAGTCATTTTTTAGCTTCACTTTACTTTTCCTATGCTAATTTCTAGCGTTCTCTGGAAACTAGCATAGAAAAGTAGAGAAAGTCTGAAATGCCTTGAAAGTGAAGTTTAAAAGTGGAAAAGTATTTGGTCATGACGGGTTGAACATATTCATTCAAAAACGGGTTAGGAAGTTAGAATAAACAATTCTACAGTAATTCATTTTATTGATTGCTTTCGCCGCGAGCTTGTATAGTGTAAAATCAATTCGAAAAATACCACAAATAATAAGGGATCATCCTACAAATGAATAGAAGTAGGGATTTTGATATTTCAGTCGGTTTTAAAAATCCCATGCTTTAGCATAGATGAGGAATTAGAATCATCAAAATCCCTCAAAATGACCGTCTTTATCATTAGAAGGTCTTTAGAAACGATAAACAAACGAGAGAATAAAATAAAACGAGAAGGATAAATAACGTTGCACTGAATTTTGAAGTCGACCATCATTCAAATCGAATAAAGTTAGAATAAATTTACGAAAAATTATCATCATTTCCAAAGAAAATTACCAACGAAGAAGAAACTCACAGATACGTCTTTGAAAATTCACACTAAAATTCGAATAAATGGAGGGAAGAGAAGAAATGAATTAGAAGGAGTGAAATGAAAGAATACGGATAGAGACCAAGTGTCTAAATGAATTTTGAGAAATAGAGGATTTGGGACATCAGAGATTTCATATATCCTCAAATATCCAAAACCCCCACTCTCATTCCTGATTCTGAACGCGCTTATTCGCACAATAGTATTTCAAGAAGGAAAAAGAAGATTAAATAATTAGCAGTCCGAATAAAATTAGAGGATAGATACCTTTCAAAATTCCTACGAGTAATAGAGGGGAGAGATATTGAATTTTTCTCAAAAAAAAATCGAAGAAAATTCACCAACCAGTTTTATGAGATGTTTCTGACAGAACGAGTAGACGTTTTCAGGGCTATAGGAAAATTTGAGATTTTCAAAAGTTTCACTTTCATCAAATTTTCCTATCAGCTCCTGAGTAAAGGATTAGAAATTGGAGTACATTTTTGAATGAAAAATGACTTGTGATTTTCAAATTTTGGATAACTATGAAATGAAAATTGACTTCAAATTAAAAATCAAACAATTTCTCACTTCAAGTAGTATATTCAGGATTTTGAAAAATTTCAAGTATTTCAGAAAAGAATAAAACATGACGTATAAATAAAAACGAACCTTGACGTCGCCATATTTTACAAGTAACTTTTGCTTATTTTTTGGCTGCGGCAGCTTTGAGCAGCTCGAGTAGCATTCGGGCCTGCGGATTGGACTGCATCTGCTGCTGCAATTGACGCAGCTGCGCGGCGTTCATCGTCGAGAGCGCGTTCGGCGGCATGCCGAATGCCACTGCTGAAATCAAAAGGTTCATTGGTTTTCAAGAGGAAAATGATTTGATTTTTCCCTTGTGTTTTAAGATCTTTATTCTTTCATTCGAAAGAGATGATGCATTTATGCAGATTCTTACAATCAGATTTTTAACGATTTATATTTGCTCATCCAAAAGATGAAACTTTATTTTGAGCTTTGATTTTTCTAAGGTTGAAATGTTTTTCATTAAATCAAAATTTTTAAAAATAACAAACCTAAAGCCTGCAACTGCTGTTGCTGCAAATTATTCTGCGACCCGCTGGAAGATGAAGCCGACGAACTCGAAGTTGAGGGTTCTTCAAGAAAACAATATTAGCTTTAGAACATTCGAGAATATCTCTTACTCGCAGTGGTGGTGCTCGTGTTCGCAGCTGATGCCTGAGCAGCTGCAAGGGCCGCAGCAGCAGAATTGCTGCCTGAGGCTTGTTGCGCTGCCGCCGCTTGACTCATCATCGCCATCGCCGACATGTTCTGGAAATAAAAAATAAGACTTCTAGAACATTATCGATTTTTTAATATTCGAAATAAATTAAAAAATCTAGTTTAGATATTCTAGATAATTTTTTTCGTTCGTAAAATCAAGAATATGGTCTTTTAAGGCTCCGAAAATGAATTGCTCTAAAACGTTTCATATTTTAAAAATTGACCTGCAGCGCAGCAGCACTAGCCATAGCAGTGGCAGCGGAGTTGGATGTGGCCGTTCCCCCAGAGCCACTCGTTGCCGCCATTTGGCGCATCATCTGCGAGGCCAGAATCGGGTTGTTGTTCCACATCTGCATTTGTTGCATCTGGAAATTTGTTCATTTTTCATTTTTTGAAGAGAACTCAAGAATACTCAAATTTAAAACAGTAATTTCAAAGCCAACTTTTCGTCAGGAATAAATGAAGTTATTTCAACTTCAAACTAACGCGCTAAAATTCGTCTTTTTCATCAGAGTAAAATTGAATTTCGTTTTCTTTCTAGAAAAAATGAAAATATTTATCTTCTTAAACTTTTATGGCAACTGAAAAACACCCACCATCTGCATCATCTGAAGTGGGTTTGTGGTCGCGTTTCTGAACATCGCGTTGAACATGGGGTTTGCCTGCAGGGCCTGAATGTTCATGTTTGAATTTTTCAAATTCCTTCAAAATTTTACCTGGTTCATGCTCATGAGCTGCTGTAGCTGCTGCATGCTGAGATTGTTCGGGTTGGTCGAACTCGAGGACGGCTTTTTGCCCGAGGACGTCGAGGGCTGAGACGATTTTGGCGTCGAGGAGGCTGACGCTCCGGAGGCACGCTGAAGAAAAAGCATTTCTTATAGAGAAGTTAAAATTAACAATTGAATTTGGCAAACACTGTTGAATTAAATAGAAGAACTATTGAGAGAGCATAGTTCTATGAAAGGGAAAACACAGAAAGAATGTTCATCTGATCAATTGTTTTTCGAGTTTTATATTTTTTTCCAAAATTTTGAGTATTTGAAAGAAAAAAAACCCTACATTTTGCAATGGAACAGCAGTCCTGTTCAACGAAGGCGTAGAGGCGGAGCTCGTCAAAGAACCAGAGGAATTCAAATTCGGTCGATTAGACAAATTTTGAGGCTGCGCAGGCGAACCGACTCCAGTAGCTGAAATAAGAACAAAATAGAATTTTATAAAAACGATGAAAAATACCTTTGCTGAGAGCAGCCTGAGCCTGTGCCTGTTGCTGAGCGACTTGCGCACAAGCAGCCGCCAGGGCAGCGTCCAGTTTGCCTTCCTCGATTTGCTTGTCGAAATCCTAAAATTTTGTATTTTTTATTATTTCGAAAATATCAAAAGCTGCCTTTTAAAGAAACTTGAATTGAAACATGTATGAACTTTAGAAATAATAAAATTCTTACCTTCTCCTGCATGGTGATTTTCGCGAACGCCTTTCGCAGGAGAGAAGTGTGGTCGTTTCTGAAAAAAATAAATAAAATTTCATCAAAAAATAGAACAAGTACCTGATTTTCTTCTTCTGCGCTTCATGAACGCATTTCTCGCAGTAGAGGTGCATCTCTGTTTCGCTGTTTCCAATCGCCTTCCAGGACGGAGTGTAGTCCGTACCACATTCCTCACACTCATAGCACGGCTCGGATACAGGACTGTAAATTTAGATCCAACGTGATTTATCCAAAGAACAATGTAAATGACATACGCAAAGACTTGTTTGTCCTTGAGCACCCGTTGGACGACCAAATCGAGTCCGATCAGATAGCAGCAATCGGGCTGATTGCCGTTCGGAATGAAGAACATGTCAGGGGGCGGGGCTTTCGGACCGTTCAGTTGCTGGAAACATGTCATAATTAGTTGAAAATTATATTTATGCACAGCCTTACAGGCCTTATCTTTTGGGAATGTCCTGCATTTTTATCTTAACTGAGCAGAGAAGAGAACTCTTTGTCTCTCGTTTTCCTTCATTTTTAAAGGATAAGGTTTTATATGATCGTGTTATCAAAATTTCAGCAAAAAGTTGCAAGTCCGGCTATGAAGTAAATTTAGAGAAAAACTCCCACCATCAACTGTTTATCCGCCTGTTGTCTGAACGCAGCCCTCGCAGCAGCAGCCCTCTGTGCAGGGGACTGAGCAGCCAGCACTTTTGCATGTTGTGCCGCGGCGCTGTTCACAGCCAGGTTGACAGACCCAGTCCCAGGTGGCTGTGGTGTATTCGAGCCGGTTCCGTGCGACGACGACTGATTCATCGAGGTCTGTTGGGCGGCGAGAGAAGCCTGGAAATTAGAAAAAAATATTTTTACGAAAAAAGATAACAAGAACTCTCTGGATATTTGAACGTTTCTCAACATCGAAATTTTAAGAAAATATATCCGAACAGATTTCCTTTCTACATATTACTTTTCAAAAGTAATTTAAATAATTTTTTATTTTCACGAAAGGAAATACCTGTTGTTGCTGAGCCAAAGCTGCAGCGGCCTTTTCTTGCTGCTCCTTCAACTTCTCTGTCTGCTGCTGTTTGAGGTGCTGTTCTTGGAATTGAGTGATGAACTGTGCGAGACAGGTCGCCTGAGTCGCATTCGCCCCGCCTTGACGAGCATGTGCAAGCAGCTGCTGAATGGCTTGTTGCGCCAATTGGGGCTGCTGGGTGAGGCGGTTGACTAACTGAAAATAACTTTTTCTTTAATTTACAATAACTTATAGAGAAAATCTAAATTTAAGAAAAGTCCTAGCTCTTCGGCAAAATGGAAATAAAGACATGAAAAATCGAGGGAAGATTTGGATAGGCATTTTTATGCCCTTTCTTTCAGTACTATTTTCTGGATCGCACGAGATTTGTAACATCTGTGACGAATTTATCGAGTTTCCACGCCAAATCTTGTTACAAATCGCCCAAATGCATTTTTCATTCCCAGAATGACAAAAATTCTCACCTCTTGCTGCTGAGCCGGAGTCATTCCAGCCATGGACAGGAGTGGATTCGGTTTGACATTCAAATTGGTGGCCGATTTTCCGTTTGTGGTTGGAGTTGAGGAATTCCTGTTGAGTGGCTGAGCGACGACAGGCTTGTAGGCTGCAGGGCCCGTCGAAGAGCGATTCAGCATCAGGTTTTGGGCTGTCGTGCGAGCTGCTTGTTGTTCCTGGAAATGGAAACTTTAAAATAAAAATAAAATCAAGACTATTTTCCAGATAAAGCAAAAAAGTAAAAATAAATAGAAGTTGCTGGTAACAATAAAATACCTGCAGCGCCTGGCTGCTCTTGATCTTCCTGAGCATGGTCAATTTTGCCTCCTCCATTCTCAAATCGGACTCCGTCTTCTTGATCAGCAAATTCCTCTCGTACAGCTGTTCGGAATTCAGTTCCTGGTTCATCAACTAGAAAACTTGAAATTAGAGAAGAAAATAGGAATGAAACATTTTACCTTATCGTAGTTGGCCTTGAGCGTGCCAAACTCGCTTTCATTCAACGACGAAATTTCACTCTCGGAGGTCAGCGCGTAGACGTCGCCGTTTCGCTCCTGAAAATAATCAGCAATTTTCAGAGATAGGCACAAAATGTCGGCATTTTTCAAAGCAATTTCTTTTTATTTTCGCTTTTCTCAACCATTATTAGAAAATATTGTCTTGAAATCTCCTCAGATATTTAGGCAAAAATACCTTGATCCCGAACTTGTGCCCGTACTGATCAAGACTGTATCCATTAGCCAGTTTCCTTCTTTTCACGGACGGCTCCGACTCATCGATCTCGCCCTCTTCTTCGTCACTCTGAAAATCAAATAATCACTTTTGCTCAAAAAGCACATTTTACCTCTTCATTATTTTGGGCAATTGTCTGCTGGTTCTCCTGAACGATGTCGTCTTTCAGTTTGATTTTCTCGGCAGCCTTCAGAGCACTGACTCGAGTGGAGCGTCTGAATTTTTATTTTAGAAAATATAGTATTAAAAAAAACTTGGATGGATTTTTCAAAGGGGTGAAGGCAACTTTGTGCCCAAATTGTAGTAGCTTTCCTCGCATTTCTTTTACAAATCACCGCCGATCCTTTTTCAGAAAATAATAAATTTCTGACCTTCTCAAACTGTTAGGAGAAAGCTGAGGGTCGTTGACTTCAGAGGACGAGGCGGTTGCCATTTTGGACGAGGAAGAAGTCGAGTGGTGAGTTCCATTCGAGACCGACTGAAACTTTTAAATTTTATTTTTTACTTTTGAAACTAGACGCACTGTGCTGAGATCGATCGCCGCGTGTCCGTTTCCATTCTCACAACCGTTCGTCAGCGCTGGTTCTGTGCTCACCTGAAATCAGCATTCTAACTTTATTTATTTCTAAAACTTTTCAAAATATACCTTTTCTTCAACATTATCAAATCGTAAAATTTTTTAAAGGTTTATATGAAATTTTTAAACTTCATTTTTTTAATTTTGCTAAAAGTGATAGAAAAGCAAGTACCGGCGCCATATCAATGCAGGCAGCCAGTGTTGGTGTGGTTGATGGCGAGTCGACCTTCCTCAGATCCAACTGAACTTTAACTTGAAGTGCACCGAGTTTTTCACTGCTCAATGCCAGCGCGCATCGATTTTTATCACAGACCGACAAGATCCTGAAACAAGCCAGCTAAAATTACGGTAACTTTAGATGGCGTCCGAGTTCTAACGTCATCAAGAAGGTCTTCTGTATTTATCATCGAATTGTCATCATAACGATTTGTAAATGCTATATTTTTCAGAAGAAAATGATAATCTTTGCAACTTCATAATTTGAATTCAAACAAGGCTGATAAAGAAAAACTAAACTTCCTGAAAGAAAAATTTTAAAAAGAGATAAGTTCAGGATTTTGTGACATTTACAAATAGTCATTACGTAAAATTCAATGATAACACGGAAGGCCGATCCGATCAAATATATATATCCGAGCAAAAATTACAAATAAGAACGCGAACGAAACGAGGAATGAGGATGAATATCGATTCGAAAAAGGGAGAAAAGAAAAGTTGGAGATGAGATACCAAAAATAGAGGCAGTGGTCAAAAAGCGGTGAGATTGCTGAGGGCATAAATAAGGCAGGGGGCAGGGCAACGCTACTGAGCGTTTTTATAAAAGAGATCGATAAATAAAGAGGTAATTCAGAATGACCTGAAAACCGGAAAATCAAAAGGGAAGGGGAGGAATAAACCATGGAGAAGAGATACAAGGTCTTTGGGAAGTAAGAGAATATAGAAAAAGTTCGATGGCTTAAAATGTCGCAATTTTTCTTCGGAAGTTTATCACCTAATTTTTAACAAAATAAAACTTCTGGCACTACTTTAAAGACTTTTTCTTCGAGAAAAAAGTGATTCTTGGGACAAAGGCATATAATTAAAGTAAAAATTTCACAAAACTAACAAAAATGCGTCCTCCTCTGATACCTCCTGGGATAAGTGGCGGATATGAGTTGTAGAGATATGCGACGAGGTTTGATGAGACTAAAGAGACGAAAAAGAGATAAAGCTGAATAGATTTAGAAGAAGAAAGGGAGGGAGGATAAAGATAAAATGGGCAGGCAGAATGGAGGAATGAAGGGAATGAGGAGAGTTAGTTGACAAATGGACAAATGAGACAGCCACTAATGCAAAACGGGGCACTCGATAAACCAACGCAAAAATTAAAAATTCCTCCCCAGCTCTGGGAACGTTAACTGGGAATGGGAATAAAACTCGTTAGGTAGGAAATCGATAGATTCCTGCCTTCTCTTCAAAATAAACTTTGAATTTTTAAGCAACTAGGAATAGAGTATAGTCTGAATATCGTCGTCAGGATTCAGAATCCCTAAATTGGCGTCGCAACCAGGATTCAGATGGTGTCACGACGACGACGACGAAGACATAGACGAACCTTCTGAAATTAAAATAATCGAAGAAAGGGAAAGTGTAGTGGAAGAAGAGGAGAGGCAAGTAAGCGCTAGAGGCACAAAACCAGGCAAATCGTAAATAGAACATACACTGAAGAAGAATGAGATAGAGATGGGGAGAGTGGAGAGAAAAAAGACAGACGAAGAAATAGTATGGGAATGAGGTGAGAGAAAGAGAATGAAGCTGTGACAGAGAGGAGAAGTGAATGAAAAGAAAACAGCAACACTGCAGGAAGAGAAAAGAGACCCTTCTTTGATTCTCTCAAAACTTACCAATTTTCACCAGTCCCCCATCTATAACAAATAGTTGGTTCTAGCCAAATTTCGAAACGTTTCAAATTTTATAAAATGATTAGGTCGGAAAATTTGCAAAATTTCAAATGATCATAAATGTTTAGATAAATGAGTTTTTCATATTTTTTCTCAAAACACTTTTAACCACGTCAAGTTTTCCAATGGTAAATAAAAATTTTGATAAGAACGTTTCAAATACTTGTAGATTCGTAAACATTTCATATAACGATTTCAAAATCGCAATCATTAAGTTAGTCAGGCACGAGGTTCTAGATCACATGAATGAATAAGTCCTGGGTCTGGAAGGGTATGTGGCTTGCAATGACTACAGACCAAGGAAGCACTTTCGTCAGACGAAAATAAACTATAGGGGTAGGTCGCAAGAGCGAAATCATGGTCATGATACCAGGTCGCAGTGGTAAGAAAATTCGACTCCTCTCGGGTTGAAGAGGAAAAGTTGATAAGGGAAATATTGGTGGTTAGGTTGCAAGGAGCTTCTCACGATCGTCCTCCCTAGGTCGGGAATGACTATGATCCCCCCCTTTGCCATTTCCAGCCTCGCGAGCTGCATAACCGCTCGCTTGCGCACCACAGCAGCAAGCAGCAACGTTGTCAGTCAATCGACCAGACACCAAAATAAACAACTCATTCGGCCTCTCGATCGATTCGAATTGAGTCGAATGCAAAAAGATGCAGAAATGGACTGCCCATAAATCACCACGCCAAATACAACTAACTCATCACCTCATCGCTGTCCTTAATCAGCATGGGAGAAACAAATCACGAGTCAATGAAAATCAAAAACTATTCTTTAAATAGAGCTATATGAATTTTAAACCTCAACTTCGACCTCTCTATAAAAAAAAAACAATTTTTATTCAGTCATCGTGAAGGAAAAATGACGAACGAATGAGGATTAAAAAGTCCAACTCCAACTCCATTCTTTCTAATGAAGATCGACACAACTTCAAAAAGTTGTGACCACAAAAAATCAACCTAATAGAACTAACCTAGAAATTTTCAACACACCGATTCCGATCGCAGATCTAGATAGATATCAAAAAATTCAACCATCCCAACCCATAGAATATCTTTTTAGTTCAGCAAATTCAGAAAACCGTTTGGATTATCCTCGGATAGTTGGAGCCCTCAGCGGACAGGAGCGTCTCGCACCACCGCGGCACTCCTCGCATAACCTTCTTCCCTTTATTTTCCTTCTCTGCGCCTCTCAGCCTCCTCAAATCCCCTACTCTCTCGTCGCTGTTCTTCTCACTTTTGCCCCGCGTTTGGTCTCTGCAATCAATGTCTTGTCTCTATGTCTTTCATCCCATTTTGTGTGTGCCTCCTCTCTAATGTTCAACCCAAAACACTGAAATAATCGCTTTTGGGAGGATTTTAACAGGAAAGAGATAAAGTATATCTTAATATCCTGAAATCCTAGAATTCCTAGATCCACTGACCGAAAATTTAGTAAAGACACTGTACCAAACGCATCAACTTTGAAAATCAAAGAATTCACGAGAATAAAAATCGAGATATCCGAAAGTCGTAGAAGTCAGAGAACTCAGAAAATCAAATTTTAGAAAATCGGAAATTTAGGGAAATGAACAAAACTCCCACCCCAACTCTCACCGACCGCTTCGCTCATTTTGAGCGCCACGACCGATGACAAAAAGCTCGGAAAGGACTGCGGAAAAGAGCACGAAGATGGCAGAGAGCGGCAGAGAAAAAGAGCAGCTCAAAATAAGTCGATAAGGAACGAATGAAAGAATGAACGAAATGGCCGAGAAAATAAGGAGGAATGAAGCAAACTTGTTGACCGAATATGGCCCAACTTTGAGGTGCGTCACTATATAGTCCAGAGGTAGTGCGCTTGAGAATTTTAGGCCAGCAGCTCAAAATTCTGCAAAAATCCACCCCTACAGTTGTCATACGTACTGTCTACCGTAACATTTTAAGAGGTACTGTAGATTTATGATCTGGGAATTAAGAAGGGTGTCTGGAATTAGTAAAAATCCAGTGTTAAAGGGCTCGGCCCGGTTGAGTTACTTCCATTTTCAATTCACTCGGTGAGTTTTTCTTTTCTTCTCTCCTCTACTCTGAGAAAGCGCGCCGGCTTCCTATATATTTTTCTCTTGAAAGGTCGCTTATTGATTGAGCGAAATAGCGGGCGGATTAGAGAAAAAGACGCTCATCGTTTCCCCGTCTGACGGTCTGTGCACTCTCGATTTGTTGCGCTCTCTCGCCGTCTCTCTGCGTCTTCACCCCCGAATTTCTCCATCGCAAATCTCAACCGCCTCTTTTCTTCTCTTCTCTCTAACTACACCCAACGCATTGCTGCTTATATTTGGCGTGTGGTGGCGTGGAGATGATAATAAAGGA
This sequence comes from Diploscapter coronatus, assembly GCA_964036155.1. Classification (NCBI taxonomy): domain Eukaryota; kingdom Metazoa; phylum Nematoda; class Chromadorea; order Rhabditida; family Rhabditidae; genus Diploscapter; species Diploscapter coronatus. Next base: position 38,989,532 of record OZ038422.1, on the reverse strand, counting down.
TATCAAGTCATATCTCAAATTGCTCGGGACGACGAGAGCTATCCCATAGTCCTGGGGAGAAGTTGAGAGATACAGTCTGTCAGGAGAAACGATACTGTAATTACAAAATACCGTGAAGAAAACTGGATCCAAGCCAAATCGAATATTTCAAAGTTTAGAAAGATTGCTTGAGATTGATCTCTAGAATTCTCAGTGGAAAACGGACGCACTTCAACGCTTTTTAATCCCAACTTCACTCTAGTCGGAAGTTGATTTGTCCCAGTTAGCATGAAGTGGAGTTTGATTATAAAAATGCTCTAAATTTCAATTTTAGAGATCCGCGAAAAGAAAGTGAATTTAGAAAATGTCCGCTAACAGTGCGGAATAAGTAAAACTAACTGATTAACATGTATGATGAGAAGTGCTCAGAAACGAAATGATTTTTTGTCTCATAAGCGAGTCGGAGGGAGAGCGATGAAGAAATGAAGAAATAGACAAAGCGCGACACGTAGAGAGTTACAGAGATAGACATACAGAGAGATACAGACGAAAGATACTTAGGAAAAAAAAGACGAGAAACGAGAAATAACACTGCAATGGATGGATAGGAGGAAGGGGGCTGCATTTTCCTGCATCAGAGTACGGCCCCGATTTTGTGTTGCTTTAGTTGCTGCTGCACACTCATTGGAAAGAGGAGTAGGGATAGATATCGGTGGTAATCTGCTAAAAATCCGTGCACCCGTTTGCATAATTATTGACCACCCCTACAAATTCTTAGATACCGATATACCGAATTTACTGTAAATGTTTGAATATTCGAAAGGCGCATATGATTTAAAATTTTTTTTTTTTTTTTTTTTAAATCTCTAAATATCTCCAAAGAACTCATCGATGAAATCTATGAGGAAAGCCCACTCCACATTTAGAAAATTAGAGAATATATTTTGACCACCTTCGATCTGGATTTCACGTTTTTCACATTACAAATTGAATCTTTTATATCTTTGACTTGTTGTTCCTATTGTAAGTAGTAAGTAGCTCTTATGGGTAGAGTCCCCAAGTTCCATCTCCTTGCAAAAATATATTTTTGGTAGAAACGTGATAGTTTGAAAGTAAAAAATTGGGAAGGAAGTATCCTTCAAACCTAAAATGTCATAAAAGATCTAATCTAGATCGACGATAAACTTTAAAAAAAATGGTTCTGTGCCAAAACCAGGTCGTAATTTTCGCGTCCACACAATTTGAAGTTTGCCAAAGTATCTTAATTTCAAGTAACAGATTTTTGCAATTCTTTCCCCTGGGAAAATTTTTAATTTTATCTTCCTTCACAATGATATTATTTACCACCCTGTTAGCATTGCTGCCAGTAAATTTGGCCACCAACATCAAATCGCTATATTTACTTGAGGACCCTAAATATAAAATTGGCACAAACAGATTTGGGATATTAGCGAATCAAAAAATAACGAAGAATCTAATGGCCGAATGCACGGTCATGAGTGATTTGTTGTTTTTCTTTGAAATGGCTGCGCATAGCGAGTAACTGCAAGTGAGTTATTTTAGGAATGAGGTCATGATGCAATCTCCATGTAAACAGCTTAGGGGCAATAAAATTCGAATAAGAAAGTACGCCGAGCTTGAAGTTTAGAGCAACGAATGATTTTCGAAATTACTGATGCCAATCGTCATTCATTATCTGATCAGGGCAACAATTGAAAGATTATTGTGATTCGAAAGCTCTATGAGATTTTTAAACTTCTTAGATGTCGATTCGTGGGGTATGCAAAATGAGAGCTAAGCAATTTCATGTTATTCTAAAATTTATCATTGTACATGCCTATACATTTCTACGGTTCAACTTTGAAGCGTGATCATGATAAGATAGATCTAACGCATCTAAAACTCAGGTACTATGATACACAGGGTAGATAAGAATTTTCACTATTAAGCAAGAATCTCTGAAACTGAAGAGCTTTACACACAGAACTGTACCGCGAAGTTTCTAACCGAACCGCGTATTCCCCTCAAACAGATGTGAGAGAAAAAAACTAAAGTTTTCGCGTATTCTAATTTTTCAGCACAAATGCATTGTAACTCCTCAAAAATTTACCGCCGAAATCACCTGATTCTGATTCTGACTACGAATCTAAAAAAAAATTACATATACACCTGGACAACGAGCAGAATTTTTCATACCCGAACGAGAAATCTCAAATTTCACTCTTCCAATAAATCAGTCTATCGAAACTTCTCAGTAGGTAGATCAGCGAAATTATGCAATTCCGTCTCTTCATGCCATGGAATGCTTCAGGCCACCAAGCATTCAGTATTGCCGCATTCCTGCATTCGTCCATTCCTCTACAATCTCTCTATCTGTCCCCTCTGCCCAAACTGGATTTCGATTTGTTTCTGTTTTCCTATCTTCTTCCCTCTCAATATTCGCCCCGCTACTTCTCACCCTTACTTTTCTCAACCAATCTTTAGATTTACATTTGTCATAATAATCGCGATAATTAGTGTGCAAGTACTAACGAACCCAAGTGATATTAAACGCTGAAAAATTAATGAACTAATAAATGGTAAAGCTCAAAATAAAAACAAATGTGCAACAAATCTTCGATTTTCCTAAAATCATCTAAGCCACAGTATCTTTTGTGAAAAAACTTCGTGACATCACCAAAACTATGCGAGATCAAGCCTTCGACGGATCAAATACATCAAAAGCCTGATGGAGCGTACCTGTTCCAGGCCAGTGCCAATCATTGATAACCACTGATCAGTTCCGATCACTTGCGTCATCGGCTGATGTCGTGATGTCGCCGTCGGGCCTTCAGAATCCCGACCGGACACCGTGACGTCATCGGGAATACAGTACCATGAGCAGAGTTAGTGATTTTGGGCCCATAAATGGTTTAGTTGGGAGGCTGAGGATGTCGAACAAGTCAGTGAGTAGAGGGCCGAGACGACGAGAAAGCGGCGAGAGAGTGGGTCGAATGAAGAGACGAGGATGCGATAGACGAATAATCAATACACACTCTCTCATAAAGAGGAGAGGAAAAGAGAAAAGAAAGGGGGAAATAGGGAAAGGGGCAAAGGAATAGGAAAGGGGGGAAGCAAGGCTGGGGCCGAAAAGGAGGCGGGGCAGTCAGGGCACAGCACCGGACATCGCTAACTCATCCAAGCTGGGCACAGATTACTCGATTGACAGTACTTGGGTAAGGTCCAGGGACGGGCTAGTTTCGAAATTCCACGAAAAATGGGCCTCTCCAACGCTATTTCAACATCCCTCCTCCTATCGCTGTTTGTGGCATACAAAAAGGAGTCAGCCGCATTCCTAGGGGCGCTGGGAAAAGGTGACCGAGAGCTCGGAGCATAACGAATATGGGGCTCGTTCGACTCGTCGTGACGGGAGCTACCAAATGGATTTGTCCATAGCCTGGTGAAAATTACCCGCCAAGATATTCGAAAATGAGAACACCAAATCCGGATACCATCCAAGTTACCAAACATGGTAATCGAGCGGGAATAGCAGAGTGATGATCATAAAGTTATTTGGAAGCCCCCATTGAATGTAATACCGCTGCGGCGATATGTTTTCTCGCTCACTTCTGAAATAAAAAAGACAAAGCGAGTTAGAGAGGGAGGCAGAGAAAAAGAGTGGAGAGACAGGAGAATAGGGAAGAATCGAGGAGAAAAAGGCAACTCTAATTGTGAGAGATGCAGATTGCAGATGCCCATAAATATATACAGCAATCGGAAATCGGAAACTGGGGAACATCGAACAGGAAATTAACTAAATTGTATTCTCCACAAGGCGAAAATCTCGACAAGTTATAGTATTCGGGAATTCTAGGAACTTTTGCATCTAGAAGACAATCGTTTTTCAATCTAAAATTGTTCGTTATCATCAGTCAGAGTGTTAGAATTGGGGAATATCTACCGATTAAAATTAAAGCTGCCATTCAAATTTAATCTTGAAGCGAAAGTATAAAAAAATTTATGCAAAAAGTAGAATTATTAGGTTCTTGCAACGTCGTCTATGACATCGTTCGATAAGTTTATGAAATTATTAAAAATCCCCATCTTCAAATGTCAGTGCTATTTGCTCCATCTCAATTCAAAGAATCGTAAAGAAGAGATATTTTCACATACCAGGAACTAATCGAATGGCCCAATAAAAATCACGAGAATCCTTTTTCTCTGAAGTCGCAAATCCTTCAATACCATCTAGAGAAGTTTCAATAAGAATTCCAAAATATTATCCGATCAAAAATTAACCCGATTATTTAATTCAACAACCATCTCTCGTGTGACAAGCTGTCAAAACACAATGGGTTCGGGAAAATAGCCAAATGTGACCATCCGAGAAAATATTCCATTTTTAGTCATAATCTCTATAAAGTCTCAAAATTGCCATTTTTCGAATTCTCAGTTATCTCCATTTTCATTCTCTCTCTCGCATTTTTCAGGCTCAAGCTTAATCGTCGTCAAACTATCAAATGTCCATGAAGCTTGAGCGAAAAAGCGAGCAAGACGAGGAGGGGAGGGAATAAAATTTGTGAGATCATTTTTAATGCTGGCTTATGTTTTATTGGATATAAGTTAGAGACGAAGGGGATTTTGTGTCTGCTTCTCTGGAATCTATTGGTAAATTACATCATTATATTAGGCTGATTTATAATTTGATTTATTTTGAAAGTAGAGACAGAGATTTACCAAAGTGATAAGAGAAGGATTTTTGAAGCAATGAACTTTTTCCTCAACTTCATCAAAATTTGTGAGCACAACTAGAATTGAAGTAAACTTCCGAAAATAGGCTAAGCCAGAATCATTCAAATTCTTCCAAGTTCAAACTTTAGATGCACAGAACTGTAAATGTTTTCTTCTGCACTGAACTTCAACAAGACTGATCTTCGTCAAATTTTCACGAAGATCCACTTCACTGTATCTAAAATTTCATATTGAAGTCTGTGCGGCAAAAGTTGAAGCCATACTTCTTCAGTTTATTATAGTGCAGCTCTATTGAAATTATAATTTTTATTTGGATTCACATCTACTTCGGCCGAAGTTCAATTTCTTCATGTTGGTTAGGGACCGCAAATGGTTTTTCAAATTCATAACTTTCAGCAATTTTCAACTCCAAATAACCAAATTCGGTGTAATTAAAATATTCGTGAACAAAAAACAAAAATCATTTTTGACGGAGTGAATTAGCTAAAACCGATCAGCTAAACTTGAGTATACGCACTTTCTGGTAGAATTCTTCTAACAAAGTCCATGTCTATGAATGGTTCATCGAATCTGGCAATGGCTTTTCGCGCCCCTCCATTTTAAAAGGTATTTGCTTCCCGATTTCGGAGTTTCAAATGGTCACTTTTTGAACGAAAGCAAAAAATGAAAGAAGGCGGAGTTTGCGGTCCCTCATGTTTGTGATTATTATTTATCCGTATAGTCCGCCTGTAGCTATGATGAAGCATCAAGTAATGACTACTCGTTTTTCCTCATATGAATTGCGAGGAGACGGGCGCAGAGAAACAGAGAGTCGGTGGCCAAGTTTTAGGAGAAACACAGACGAAGAATGAGAAGGCCTGAAGCTTGAAGTCGAGGCCAGAAAAAAATGCTAAGCAGAGAATCGATGTTAAAATGGAAAAGAGTGTGGAAAAGTGAAAAACGAAGAATAACTAATGATAGATATAGAATGGCTAGAGGAGAGGGGAATGGAGAGATGAAAGGAGACAACACACAGCCACACTGCTGCTGCTGCTGCTGCTGCTGAGGCGGAGTGAATTCCGAATTCGGCAAACCTAAATTATCGGGGACGGGCTGAGCGCCGCGACAGGAGCTGCAGACAGAAGACAGAAGGGGTATGCGCGGAGATTGAGAGGACTTAGGAGGGAGTTGATGCGAGAGGTATTAAAATTCAAAATTATCCGCAAGTATCTCGGAAAGAGAATGAGTATTGAAAGGTTTAAATGACTTAAGCTAAGAATTTCACAGAATTGGACAAAATCATCACAAAAATATTGTACGAGCTAGAATTTGAAATTTTTTCAAGTCTCAAGCAGGGATATTCGAATCAATCTTTAGTATTTTTAAACGGCAATGAAGATCCTTTCTGAATTTGAATAAACTGCAATTTTCGAAATGACGACTTGCGACTATCTCAGCCCTCAAATAGTGCATCTATCAGAGTGAAGAGTTGCAATTTTGTAAATTTGAGAACAAATTAAATTTGTTTTTATACTGAATGTTATTTTGTATTTTTGCATTGTACAAATATTTTCGTGTCCAATTCCATAAGAGTTGTATGATGATGACTGCAGAAAGGCTCGATCTATAGGCCGAGAGCGATTTGAGGAGAGTCGGAGTTGAGTCATTGAAATTCGTGAGAGAAAAAAGAAGCAGGCGCAGAGACACATACACAGCGCATAGCTGAGAAATACAAATATGATCGATAATTATTTGGCCTTTCGAATTTCCATACAATCATTAGGTTGAGGGAAAGGTCTTGCGAAACTGCAGGTTCTTTCAAAATGAAGCTGCATTTCCAAATGATTGGTAAGATTAAATCCACATCATCAATAACTAATCAAATAGTTGTTCCGAGGTGACAATTTTAATTTGGAGCATGAACCTCAAAGACTTGTTGATCATCTTTCATCACTTTTTCCTAAACTCAGCAATTTCACAATGTAAACAAGGTTTCCATTGTCCAGGGCCTTATGTCAATCATGAAACATGTGAATTCACACACGTTAATTGCCCAATCGATTATTTAATTGCTCAGTTAATTATCTCCTGACAGACCATTAGTTGGCCAATTAAGTGGCCATAATTATGACGATCTCATTAAGCTGATTCGAATGACACCCATATTCATAGGGCGGTTTTGCATTTGGCTGTGCGCCAAGTCGGTGCGGACGAGCGAGAGGGTGGCTAGGGAGGCAGAAAATTGCGATAGACCATGCGAACTGAAGAGATCGAGGGAAGAAGAGCGTAGCTTGGTGGAGAGACACAGACACAGAGAGTAAGTGATGATGACGCCTCGCGACGGTGGGCGCCGCGCTAACCCTTACTTCCCTTTGGCGCAAAAATTCGCCAAATTCTTTGCCCCCTCCTACTTCTAAATACTCTCTAGCGTGGTGCACACTACATCTTCTTCCCGTTTCTGCGCCTTTTCCGTCTCCATTAACCTTCTCACTATTTCAGCGCCTACCTCTTTTTCCCGTTTCGTTGTCTCTGATCTCCTCCATTTCCATGCTCTATCGTCCCAACCAGTGTGGGCCTGCTTCAATCTTCTTCTCTATTTTCGACCGATTCGTGTTGTCTTTTTCGTGTCTCGTTTTCTCTGCGTCTCTCCTCGTTTCGCGTGCTCCTTCCGCCCGACCACAATCATCTCTCGTTATGCCGATCATTTTCCTGAAGCAATATTGATTTAAATGAATGACTGGAATTAGGAATGGGTCGGAAAGAAGAAAAGAAAGGGGGGATTGTCATTGAAAGAAGCAGAAAAGAGTGATAATCGAGTTAATTGGGCAATTCATGAAATTCGACATTTCGAATATGGAAATGGCGTAAACATAAAACTTTCATGAGAGTTGACTGGCAATTTATAGTTGGGCTTGACGACGTAAGCTTCTGATTAGAGAAATGCAAAGGAGTGAATTAATGCATTAGACATTTGCTTTGAAAGTGGGATTTTTGAAAGCGAGCCCATTCTTGACCAAAGTTAACCAAATGTGGACCATTCCCGGATTAGCAGTAAGTGAGTTGGCGTTCTGGCTGGCTCCGCACCGCATCCGAAATGTCTCGATTCCCCCTCGTTTTCTTTACTGCTCTCTCATATTCACGTGCTCGCTCGTCGCACAAGCAACAGCCTGATTGTTTGTCTTCAACTCTTATTCTTATGAGGCACTGCTGCCTCACTTTTCGTCTATTTCTCTCCATCTCTGATGCATTTCTATATAGCACCCCAGCACAGAAAAACGATAGACGAAATAGCGGTCGAATTGCGGAGAGGCGCAGAGAGAATGGGTAGAAGAATCGGACGGGGACGAGAACGCTCGATAATCTACAAGGTATAATAGATGGAATGGGGAAAGCGAAAACGGCGACCACAGAAGACGACAAGCCCAATAACTCATATTATCATCAAATTAACACATGGAGGGAGTTGACTTTTATCAGCGGAAGGAAGCAAAATGAGATCCCAAAAATTCGCCCAAGTATCCGAGAGACACTTGATGAATCGCAATTGATTAGTGATAAGTGTCACACAAAAACACAACTTGTCTATCTCATAAAAAATTCACTCTATCTCGTCATTTCCCGCTTTTTTCTGATTTTATCCTCAAAAATTTCAAAATTCAGTCTCAAAAATGAGTGGTCGCGGCCGAGGCAAACCTCTGAACTACAAGGAGAAATCGGGGATTTCCTACATCAACCAAGAGGATCCGCCCTTCATTCAGAAAATGAAGAAGCAGCTCGGATACAAGGAGCCCGCCAAATTGGATGACAAAGTAAATAAAGAATTTTAAAAATTTAGAAAATTCACGGTTTTTTTCTTATTTTTATTCAGGAATAAGAAAGGTTACTGCACGCACCGTATTTTCTTTTTTGCAGTTCGCAGACGAGCCAGGCCCGAATGACGTGGACGACGACGGAAGCACCGAGGCCGAGCTGCTGAGGATGAAGGAAGAGGACAGGCCGCAGGTTGGAAGCGAAAAATTGAAAATTGCTGAATTAAAAAAATCAAATTTCAGATTATCGTTCTGAATCCCGAAACTGACATCGGACACGACGAAATTCAGAAGAAACTCGACGAAAAGCAAAAGGAGGAAGATGGTTAGGAGAAATTGCGATAATTTTTGAACTTATTGGAAAAAATCATGCACTTTTGAAATGGAAGAATGTTGACAAAGAGGAGCAAAATGAGTGAAATCTCCAAAGAAATTGCATTTTCGAAAATTTGAAATTTTTAGATCGGAAAATCGCAGAAGGAAGAATCACGTTCAAGAAGCCAGTTAAGCGAAATGCGGACTCGGAAAAGGCAGTGGATGAAAAGAAGAAAAAATCAGACGAGAAAAAAGAAGAGCCCAAAGTAAGACGAAAAATGTGCAATAATAACTTCATAAGATTTGTGCAAAATAGACAAGTTGAAGATTTTATCAAAACAAAGATCTAGCGACATTTTTCTAATCTCTTCTTCAAGTGAAACTTCCTTTTCAAATTGTGAAATCTTAACGTGACGTGCGGACTAAGAAAAAACAATTCAAGTTTTTATCAACACAGATACGATATATCAGAATGAAATGTCGAACTTTGACCAATAATTTTATCGTATTTCAGGTTTCCACAAGTCTCTTGTCGTTCGGGGATGATGAAGAAGACGAGTAATTTCATTTGAATCTCAAGTCTCATTTGTTTAAATATTTATCTCATTGTTGATGACTTCAGATAAAAAATAAAGAAATTTTGAAAAAAGAAATATAAAAATCTCGATAGAGAAATGAATATGCAAATGGTCGATGTGCTTCCTTTTCTTGTTCATTTGTCGTAGTTTATTCTCATTCTTTCCTTCTGAAACTGTTGCGACGCTTTGAGGCACATAGCTGTGCTGTTCGTCTGGTTATTCAATCGTTTTTCGTTGAAATTTAATTAATATTTCAAGATTCGTCCTTCGATTTCCAAGAACCTTTTTATTAGAAAATGTTCAAGGCAAAATATCTTGGAAATCACGTAAGCTGTTATCATCTGGCAGCTTGACAATCTCAAGTCCTTAAACTGCGAAATATTGTGAGGGAAGAATTGTTTTCTCTACCACTCCTCACTCTATTTCGCATAGCTTGAGGGCTTGAGGTTTCCAAACGGCTGCGAGTACTTTGTTCCCAAAGCAGAAATAGCGTAGGATAAGAAGAAAAAAGGGGAGAAATAGCGTTTGGTAACAAAGTACTCACTCTTGGGAACAAAGTACTCACTTTTCTTCTACTCTTTGGGAACAATGTACTCACTCGTGGGAACAAAGTACTCGCAGCCTTTCCAAACAGCCTTATCATCTCAATCTGTAGTGCTATTCTTGGATGACTACCATTATCCTCACTTCACACTAGAGACTCCTGGGGGTCTAGCCAATTAGAAGTTGAACATAGATAAAAAAAAATAAGATCGAAAAGGTGTTTTCGAGGAAAAAAAATCTACGCTGCTTCTGACTTCTATTTGTCAGTTTTAACGGATGTTTGAAATCCGTTTGTAGACTTCAGTTTCTGGAAAAAAAACATACTTTTCCTAGCTAATAAAATATTCTAGCATTGAATCATAGAAAGTTGATCATTTGTTATATTTCCGATCGATGATTTATTTATGTTAATTTTTTTTTCCATTTTAAGGATATCAAAGATTCTAACTTCATACGCAATTATTTGCCATCTTCTATACATATGGTCTACAAAAATCTTAGTTTATCTTCGCATTTTTCCAAACAAATGGATGTCCTTTCTGTGTTGTACTTTTGTATGGACATAGAAGGTGGCATGTGTCCATGTAATTCATGCAAGAAATGCATTAGATTAGCCAGTTTGTCGCTAAGATTGAAAGAAGTGAGGATGGAAGGCAAAAGTTGGCGAGCGGACCAAATGAGCCGTGCAAGATGCGACCGGGACTGATTTGGGCATCTACTGCTGCAGGCAGAAAAACGGGACTTGTCATCCTTTACAAAAGAGAAGAGGCAAACCGCTTTTGGTAATAAGGCAATGATAAATGTGTATTGTTCACGCAAAGAAGTTACATAAAAGTGAAGATTTACGAAATTCTTTTCAAAGATATGCCGACTTAAGAGATTTTATGAAGAATTTTAACAAAACTATGAGGTCGTCAAATTTTATGGACTGAAATTTGGAAGATTTTATTCCTATTCCATCTAAAAATTCGCAAGATTTTTCTCTTAAATTAATTAACGAAATTGCAACTATTTTCTAATCCCCATTATTCGCATCGTCTTTCTCACTTATCCCACTTTATCTTCTCTTCGAAGGAGAAGATATTCTCGAATGATAGTCACTGATATGATAAAGGCATAGGGAGAAGAGAATTTGGCAGGGCCGTGAATGGAGAGGGGGGAAGAGATATCACTGCCCAGAGGAAGTTGATAGATTCCCGAAATCGGGCAGTTTTTGATAGGGAGATAAAGCTGTCCCTTCTCATCTCTTTTCTCCTTATCATGCACCTGTCGTCTGACTGTCTTGTCGTCGCGTAATAGGAAACGAGATTTCTCCTTTCTTATGTCTTTATCGTCTTTATCTTTCCTCATTGCATCACCCGCCTTTAGAAATTCCAAATTTTCCAAACCCCACAAGGTGGTTTAATCTTTTAATCCTATACATGGAAACTTTCGCTTAGAGAAAATGCCCATAAACGGGAAGAGGAGATTTCGAATCGGTCCAACGATAATGACAGAAGCATGAGTCAACGCATTCCCAAACACAAACAATAGAAACGAGCCATTTCAATCGAGTAGAAAGTCGAAGTAGCGTGGTCTGATTTAAATAAAACCACCAAAAATTATACAAACGTCTGACTGACTCATCTGATTTCTGACGGGAATTACCCTATGTTGCATCATAAAGTTTTATAGTGAAGAAGATACGTGTTGATTAAGATTATGTAATCTCAGATCTCAAGTATCAAGTTAGTCTCTATCAGTTGCCCCGTATCTCTCAAAATGTTCCTCGTCGTCGTCTTCTTCGATTTTAGCAGGTTGAAAATCTCTCCCTTCACAAATGGCATTTTCTCATCAAAAACGTAAAAGAATGGCATTGGCAAAAAGAGAAAGGTAAAAGTGCAGAGACAGAAGGGAGGAAAGATGGAAGTCAGATAGCCCAGACAGGTAGACAGAAGGGAGGTATCCTTGAGGCCTTGAAGCTGTCGGATTAAGCTGAACATGGAAAATGTCAGGAATTTAAAGTTGGAAATCCATAAGAGTACAATTTCAACACCCTCAGACTTCTTCATGTATCATCGTCATCATCGAAAAGGAATTTTACTTCTGCATGTACTTTCCAAAAGTGGGCGGAGTCAGGCGGGATTTCGCGCGTCAAACGTCGTTGGCATGTGATGATGGCTGATAGCGCGGAAAAGATTGGTCTTTGGCAGAGAGGGAACAGACGAAGAAGACAGACAAGGGTGAAATAGCGAGATGGAGAGAGGCAGACATAGGATACCTATAAAAGGGGATCCTGAATCCGCCCAAAGGCGATATTTTTCTTACGTCTTCTCCTCTCCCCTATCCCTTCACCCATTTGCCCTCTTCCCTCTTTGCCGTAGACGTCTCGAACCGCATTTTTCTTCGTAGGCAAGGCTAAATGGTATGTGTCGTGATCTTATGTGAAAAAAATTGTTGAATCTTAACACATTTTTAGCTGTATACCGTAGTTCTCGTTGCCATCTCAGCAACCCCATTGTACGCCTGCCTCGGCGGAGGAGGAGGAGGCTGCTGTGGAGGTTCTGCTCCAGGTATTGTACTCTCTCTTTCTTGAGAATTTCATTTTTAGGGACGGCGACGTTTCAGAACTGCCTATTTCAGAACTTTTTTTTTATGAATAATCTAGGATTGGAAGTTATGTAAAATGGGCAGTTCTGAAACACCCACTTCGGAAACGTCACACACCCCATTTTTAACTTCAATTTCAGGCTGCGGATCTCCTTGCGGCGGAGGAATCGGAGGAGGCGCAGGGTGATTTTCTACAATTGATCCAATTGAATTATCGCGAAAATATTAAGATACGCCGTCCCACCTCCTCCATCGGGTGGTTATGCTGTAGCTCCAAGTGGAGGATATGCCCAAGCACCAACCGGTAAGAGATCAAGCGCTTCCATCAAACCTAATCAATCACCCTCAAATTCAAGGAGGATACGCTAGCGGCCCAATTGCTGGCGGAAATTACGCTTCTGGACCAATTGCCGGTGGTAGCTACTCGGCACCCGCACCCGCTAGCTACAGCGCTGGCCCAGCACCAAGTTACAGTGCCGGACCTGCGCCAGGTGGTTACAATGCTGGCCCAGCTCCTGGACCTGCACCAGGTGGCTACAATGCTGGCCCAGCTCCCGGACCTGCACCAGGTGGTTACAATGCCGGACCTGCTCCTGGACCAGCCCCTGGACCTGAAGCCGCACCCGCTAGCTACAACGCTGCCCCCGCTCCTGGACCTGCACCAGGTGGCTACAATGCCGGACCTGCTCCTGGACCAGCCCCTGGACCCGAAGCCGCACCCGCTAGCTACAACGCTGCCCCCGCTCCCCAGGCCCCTGCTGTCGGAGGATACCAGGAACAGCAGTCCCAACCAATCGCTCCTCAGGCTCCTCAAGAGGTCGCCCCAGTCCCAGTCGAGGTGAGCCAGAAATTTTCTGCATTTTCTTCTACCTGCACAAATCTGTTCTGAAAACCTTCTCGCACGCCTCTATGCTTTGATTAATTGGGCTCGCTTCTGGCATGTGTTCTGCTGCTTGCAGAATGCGCAGAGTACGATCACTGATAGCGCTGATTATGGCGAAGCGCCTGTCGCATCTGATTCTTCTTCTCAGACTGTCCAACAACAATCTATTGTTGAGGCTGCACCACAACAAGCTGAGGTAGCCGCCGAGCCTCAGAGCCAGGGAGGACAGACCTATCAGCAGCAACCAGCCGCCGCTCCTATTCAGGTACTCAAAATCATCTCGATTTTAGATGACAACAAGCAATTTTAGCCTCAAGAAGCAGCAGTCGCCCAACCAGCGCCACAAGGCAGCTACCAAGAAGGAGCTAAGCGAGGAGTTTTCGTCTTCTAAATCTCTAATTCCACAACTTAGATTATGACTACTTGGGTATTAGTCTTCATATCATAACGTAACGATTTAGATCATGACTAGATTTTATAGGAAATGATTTTCTTTTGAAATGCATACGAAAATCCGCAATTCTCACACACAAAATGATGCTCAGAGGGACCTCAGTTTTGAATAACCTTCTACTTAATTTTGACAAGTCTTTCAAACTCTCAACGCAAGACTTATCTTCTCTTCGACATATTTCATTGTTCACATGAAAGTTTTAATTTATTTATTGAATAAATAATAATTATCGATTTTAGTCACGAGTAAGACATTGTAAAGTGGTTTGACCGGTATGAAGGAGATTTGGAAGATTGGGTGTAATACTTACTAAAAGAAGATAAAACTGGTAATGGTTCACCTGACTCAAGAATTTCATATGATTATGCAAGAAGCAGTGATCTTGGTTTGAGGTAAAAGAGTTTAAGAAAGGAGAAAACTATGGAATGCCCCTGGGCGTTATCGCAGCTACAACATAATTCACGTCACCCAACTTCCTAGTGTAGATAACATTGTCGTTGGGGCTGAATGTCTCGTTTGTACATGAACTTCGACTACTACAGCTGGAAGAGGTATCCAGATGAGACATCGCCGAACTGTTCAGGTCCATATCAGGAATGAACCTGAAAAGAAGACATCCTCGCGGAAAAAATTAACAAATTTACATTCGAAAATAATCTTTGGTCAAATAAACGATTAGTCCGATGCAGAATATGACGGTTCCAATAAAGGCTACTCCCATAATAGACACAGCAGTTGGAGAAAGGCAGGTCAGATTATGAGACTCAAGAGCTGAAATTATTTTTCTAAAACTACCGTCTAAACAATATGAAACCTGATGCTGCTTTTGCTCGTTGCTCGGCCCAATGTTCATCATCATCCAGTCCTTCTGAGTCTCGAATATAGATTGGGGAGGAAACAACGTCCATAACGCTATCAGCCAGACGCTTTTCTCTAGTCGACGTTAATCTGGACTCTTGAGAAGATGTCGTTGCTAAATCTATCCGTGAACAAATTCATGAAAACTCTCCAACTTTGGATATTCTTAGAAGTTGAAGGCTTGGGAGTCGTTGTTGTTGAAGAAACAATCGAAGCAGCTTGTTGGACGCGTCCAAAGAAAGCCTCCCAAGAGCGGAAACCATCATGGTTGGAATTTGTATTATGATCTTCGTCTATGTCGTTCGATGGAGGCATTGGAATCGCCCACGATGAATCCTTCGTCGTTGGAGAAGATTCGGAGTATGAAGCAGTGACAGTGTAGGAAGTTGTCTGGATTCAGAAAAAGATTACGCAAGATTGGTCGACACCTAATCTTACAGTGTTCAGATTCTCAGTCTTGTTGATTGGAGTTGGCTTCGGTTCGTTGTGAGCGCCTCGTTGAGCCCGCTCCTTCTCGTCCACCAGAACGTGTTCCTTCAACCACGGATCTGGGATTCGGTGTTCAAAGGCTAAATCTTGGGATGAAAACTCTTCGACTTTCAAAGTTGTACCCATTCCCTGACCGATCGTGCCATCTGGAGCAGGAATCTCATGAGAAGTCTCACTAATGTGATTGCCAAGAGAGAATGAACCAATGACCTCAAAATTCACCCTATCTCTTCTCGAAATTTCAAAGTCTTTACTTGTGAAGGCACATTTGGATTGACCGATGGATTCGATGGGAAACCCCCAGGCATAACTATTGGAGGACAGTTTGGAGGCTTAAAGACGATTTTTTAATAAAGCGTGACATTTAAATTCTGCACCGTGATCCCAATGCATCCCTCGTTCATCTTATCGCACACTTGGATCTGGCATTGGAAGAAGACGCGCATCTAGAATATCCCAAAGTCTTAAAATCTCATTATTAATCCATTTATTCCAACCTGGTCTGGAAACGTGACAGCCTCGACAACCGTGTATGCTACTGAATATGTTGCATCGTAGACAAGAGGTGGTATTGGGAGGTCATAAATTGGACATCTAATGAAAACAATCTTTAAACAGACTGAACACGCTCTGCCTAACCCTCGATTATCCAGAAAAGCCATGGATTCACCTCTGCCATCATTGATAATGCAATTTCTGACGAGTATTCCGTAATGTCCTAGTTTTATTAATTTTTGGAAATAAAGAAATTCAATTTGAAAAAAAAAACCATTATTGTTGCAGTCCCATCTGTGAACTATCGGCTTTCCAATAGTCGTTGATCTAATCCTTGGTCCATCGAAAGTTCCCTCTCTCAGCGAATACTCACATTGGGGCATCAGATAAGTCGCCTGTTCCAGTGTTTCCGACGGGAATCCGCTAAACTCACGAAAATCGGAGATCTTATTTTCAAAATTGTATTATTCTGGCTAAAATTTACTTCTTGATCTCCATGTCAGTTGTCACGCTGGCGTCTTTGTGCCCGTAGAAGCACCTAATCGAGAAAGCTCTGTCCAACTTCGTCATGAAGTGAGGATGGAAATTAACAACGACTGTCAGAAGAATGTTGACTCCTTGAGGTTGAAGCTAGAAAATCAACATCATTTTGGTTTTAGCAAATTTGCACCTGTCTTATTCGTTTCATTCCGCAATCCGACATTCGGACTGCCAAAGTTGCGCCAGGAGCGTCACTTGTGAAGAACTCTCTCCGACAGACTTCTTCATTGTAATGGCCTTTCACATAAATTGTTCCTCTAGAAACAAATGTTTACATAATAAAAAATGGATGCTTTTACCGAAAAGGATTCCGTGTAGCAATTCCTATAGTCACCTCATCTGAATCACAATCTATCGTAGGCTGGCCGATTATTTCGTTATCGTAATAAGTCTGGCATAAGATAGAAGGGAATATCTAAATCTTCTTGCTGCATAAGATAATGTAACAGAGATCTACCCAAATTAATAATAGACCTAACCGCTCCCTCATATTCTATGGTGGATAAATTTGAGCTATCTGAAATAAAATGTACTGAAACAGTTGTACGAGTTAAAGTTCGAATTCCAAAGAGAAAGCGAGGGAATTTCGCCCTATCTCATTTACATATTGCGCGAAAATCCTTCATAATCCGAGTTCACTTGTAACTTTCGATGCTAATCAATATCAGATTTAGTCAAGTATCATATACCTCTTATGCAAATATAATTAGACCCTAACAAATGTGCAGCACAATGTAAAAACAACCGGTTAGCTGAATCTACATAGCGGTAAGATCAAAGTGCTCTGTCATTAATATCTTATTCCGAAAAAGAGCTCAAACGCATCTACCGTATGACATGAAAATAAAAATGAGATGTAACAAAGAAAATTTATCAAAGAATGGATTGACCAAATTTGACCTTTGGAAGGAATTAGAAAAAAAAAATACAGAGAGACAGTCGAGAGCTACAGGCTTTTTCCCTACTGCCGACCTGAGGACAGGTGCTTTAAATGAGCAAAAAGGCAGCAACAAAAACAGTCGAACGGCCCGCGCGATTGGCACCATGAAAATTATGACAGACAGGGGAATAATGAGAGGGTCAAAAGGCACAAAACGTTAGAACATGTGCACGAACATGAATAATTATCATCGAATTCGCACGAAATGTAATAAAGATGACTTGAGATTAAAAATTGTCTAAGAGACTAAGGTTTTGAGAAATAGAAAAAAGTATATCATTTCATTTTGTCATTTTTGTCGAAAGTTCTCAAATTTAGTTTTAGATCTAATTCAGATTAGTGGGGTTAAAATGATAAAAATAATTATGAATTTGCATTTTTCAAGATCTAACAAAATTCAAGGGGGCTATTGGTCGACCCAGGGTTTAGGTTCAATGGAATGAGAAAGTAGATAGAATCGAGAGCACAATATTCTCGATTTCGATGAATGGAAATAGAGTCCCCTCGGGGCAAGTTGATATGCAAGTTTGGACATAGAAGGGATTTGTGAAAGAGATCGGTGTGGAAAAGTGGAAATAGAATATGAATTGAAGAGAGCCGGCAGTAGTTCCCGCGAGTGGTCCCTAGGTTTGCATTCTTCAACTACCGCACAAAGGCAAGGGTGGAAGGGAAGATCATTCTATACCTATTATTGTAGAGCCTATTCTGGCTGGCAAATGGACGGTGTACGGCAGAGAGGGCGCAGAGAAGCAGACAGTATTTACACGGTAACAAAAAGGGTGTGAAGAGAGTGGAGCTCAGACAGACAAGAACCTCGGACACTAGAAACCAAACCAAAACATAACGCGAAATAACATTCTAACAATAAGAGGGTCACACAGATGAATCAATTTTTATGCGAGAAATATTTTCCTAAAGGCAAAAAAATCGGAAAAATGAAGACCAAACCGGAAAAGGGCATGTTGAAACTGTGCATCCCGCATTGTCTTTCCCGGTTAAAGAGTGCACGAACTTCAAGGAAACGATGTGCAATTCAACACCTTCAAACGTAAATCGAAAAAGCAACATTGACGATTTATTCGGACAACAAAAAGGGCTGACAGGACGTCTCAGGAAATAATTTACTAAGCAAAAATGCAATCAATTCATGTTATTCCTTCTTCTTGCGAGACTTTGTCTTCTTGGCAGCTATTAAATCAAGTTTTTGCTAAAAAGATTGGATATTTTATCTGGGATGCTAATTTTGCGATACCTGATCCAATCCGCTGACTGCTGTCGTATCGTATTCTCGGTTATCCTCCGGATCTTCACCAGTAGATGCGACTCGCCAGACCATGCGGATGATAAACTTCAAATTGAAGACAAAAAGCTGTTGATTTGTGATTTTTTACTCACGTTAAACCAATAAACGTTCATTCCGTAGATAATAATCAACATAACTCCCAACAAAGGCATGAATTTGCCATCTTGAGGACCCAAATAGACGCCCCCATACAGAGTAGCATAAAGAAGCTTGCAAGGATACCAATACAAACGGAATATCACCCTAAGATCCATGTAACTAATATTTTTCGTTTTTTATCTCACCATGCCACTGCAAAGGCCACGAATATGAAATTTCCGGAGATGTAGAGAGATTTGTAGAACCTCCCATCAGTTCGCTTCTTGAAATACATTGCTAACTTTATCATTTCCAATAAAGCGTCAGTATTATCCTGTAGGAACAGCACGAATGCTCCAGGTAGTGTGCATCTAATAAAATCTATAGAAAAAGTCACAAAAATCATTCCTACCCCTCGATATAACTCAACCAAATCAAAGCCAAAGCTATGAAATGATGAGTGAACATCAGCCATGAATCCTAGAGATAAAAATATTTTTACTTCAAACTAAGCTTAATACCTTTCGCCATAAATCCATGAATAGTGTGGCATAGATTGAATGTAGGTAAAATGCAGACTGCGTTAGATAGACGAAATAAACCGTAGGATGAATAGGCGGAATATTTCCATCAGAAAAATCTAAAGATGGAAAACGTTCTTCTTAAACCAAGAAAATCAAAATACCTTTCCACATGGACAAAGGATCGTAGAAAGTGTCGATTGAAGGTATGCAGGTGTGGATATAAAGTGAAAAAATCCATGATAGGCCATAGTAAAACAGCTTCCAACAAGATTCTGGAACTTTATGTGCAAATCTGGGAAATACTCCGCAACTATGCACATAGCCCTAAAATAAAAGAGAAAATTCAGAAAATAATTTTGAAAAATCCCTGGGCTTTCCATTGACAGAAATATCTGAATATCGTGAAGAAAAATGCTAGACTTAGAACAGATACAGTGTCATTGTAGCTGAGACGAACCTCTAAAGCCAATAACGTGGTAAAAATTTTTAAAGAAATTGGAAAACTTGACCTTTCAAATCTTTTAACATTGATAACGGAATTGAATAGTCCGGCCGAATTTTGCCGTAACGGCGAATCCAATGTAGCATAGATTCTGCGCATAGTGGGATCCAAAATTTTCACAAAGTAAGATTAAATAGGAACTCGGAAAAGCTCACTAATTTCAAAGGATCTGCAGTAGAGACTCGATATAAGGTTGAATCCGTTAGATTCTTCTCTGGTAGCATGTTTTACAGAAAATAATAGTGTAAAAATGATCACTAAAACATTGAAAAAATAAAACTAACAAGAGAAGTGCACAGATCAGAGCTCACAGATTTTGATGAAACCTACCAAACAGGAATTTTCAATGACGGGGATCACGATGGTAAAGTAAAAAGATGTCAAGTAGGGGCTTGAAAGCAAAAGATGGGTAAAAACTCTCGATTCTTTACTTGCATTCACGAATTTATAAATTTGCATACATTTTTGACAGACGATTTTGCTGTTCTCATACAAAATACGAGTGAAAAGTGGCTGCGAATGCTCTGGTTCCAGGCCCCTACTTGATAGATTTCGACTTCACCATAGTGATCCCCGTCATTGAAAGCCTCTATTTGGAAAGTTTTATCAAGATCCGTGAGTTCCGATTTGTGCACTTCTCTTGTGAAACAAAAAGAAAGCTCGGGCAAGATAATGCCACCACATGGCTGTAAATGTGAGTGTTGCTTATTTTCAACAAAAGTTATTGTTAGAGCATATGGAGGAATGAGAGAGTTCGAGAAGCAGAGCATGTGTAGAAGGTATTTGCGCAGACCGCGAAATTCGACAGACTGTCCACACCTCTTTGGTAGATACTGTTCTGTTCTGCTCCTCCGAGCAATGTTGCTTTCATCTTTTCATCTCCTAGCTCCTCAAGATATTTCACAAGATGCGAGTTAACCGAAAAGGCAAATACACCACTCGCCTCTTTCCCTCGAGTCTTAAACTCTAAGTGGCCAGTGAAGATTGGACTTTACCCTTTTGAACTCCTTTATAGTCTACAAAATGTGATAAAAATTAGGATAAATCAGAAGATTAAATTCGTAAAGTCGCTTTCAGAACTTGTGAAAATTCGTTATTCGTCGTTAAAATAGGGGCTCCTTTTCTGGTCACTAAGAAACCTTTCAGAATGAAAATTTCTTCTTTTTCGTCTCTTTTCAGGATAAATTTGTTATTAGAGACTAAACTAAAAACTCGCAATAAAAATCTAGCTTTATTTTTCGTCGTCCTCTGTTGATATTGTTTTCCAATGATTGAAACAGGAAGTATACTATTGTTGTTATTTTCGTATTTGGCATGTGGATTTTCGTGAGATTTAGTGACAATTCGGGAAAAATCCTGAGGTTTCTGGACAATTCATCGTTTTCTCAATTTACCGCTTGTTTACGAAGCCTCGGACCTTCTAAAAACAGTTGGCCGGCAGCAGCAAGGCTTTGCAAAGGCACGTAGAGAGAAATGCACAAAGCAGAGAGTGCATTGCAGTGAGGAAGAAGGTTGTTTATCGCAGATCAGCATAATATCCTTTATCTTTGGATCTCTTAATCCGTTCTTATCTTTTCGCCCGCCTGATGTAAAGCTGAGAATCCGGCCTGAACGTGCAGTTGGTGACGATACGCACAGACAAGGAGAGAAATCTTCTCGAGTCATCCGGAAAGCAATCACCCCGGGCAAGGAGGCTATAAAAGCTGCCGGTAGCAAAGCAAGGACACTTTACTTTCAGCTCGAATATTTCCTATTCTGATATTTGAGCCTCTAGACATTTTTCCTAAGATTTTGCAATCTAAGACTGAACTCTAAGAGTGTAAACTTCTATAGGCTCTAAATCTCTATATCTTTATCCCTGAACTGCGCAGATGCAGAGATTCACTCATTACCCCCAACCATATGTTGTATAGAATTCTGGAACTCGAAAACTTATTCATTAACTCTTCCTTCTCTCTTAGAATTTACGAATCTCGTTTATTTTCGCTCCAACATCTTCCTATAATGAACTTCTTTCAGACTACCTAAAGCCCTCCAAAATGTCCAAGGTCGAGTTGACCCGTGACTCGCAGTGGGACTGGCCCCTGCAGCACAATGACGGAGTCGTTAGAGTAAGTTCGGCTTAGATATCCAAGGGAAGAACAAAATTTCCATATTTCAGTTCACCAACACAAGCGACAAATTCGAAGTGTCCTTGGACGCTCAGTACTTCACTCCCAATGAAATCGAGGTGAAAATTCACGAACGAGAGTTGGTCATTCACTGCAGGCATGAGGTGAAATTTGTTGTCGTGTTAAGTTTCAAGAATTGATTATTCTTGATTTGTAGGCTCGCGACGGTGAGCATGGTACTGTGAGTCGCGAAATCAACCGTTCCTACAAGCTCCCAGACGACGTCGACGCCTCCACCGTGCGCAGTCATCTGACTCACAGAGGAGTCCTCCAAATCACTGCCAGCAAGGCCAAGTAAATCTATTGCCCAAAATCAATGTACTTATCTTTTATGCATCTCATATGAATACTGCTAGTGCCTCAATTCTTGCCTTAACCTTTATTTATTCTAAACTTTATGCCATATCTGCCAAAGACGAGATCTAAATGTAGTATATTTTATTTTGAATTTATGAAAAATAAATATTTGTATGAGAAACTATGTAGCTGGTTTTTTACAAACATAGACATGCTTTCTGGCGACACAAGTGATCGGCTTCCATTTGAGCGAATCCTTTCCGTCTTTAGTTTTGTCTGGAGTATCTTGGGTGGAAAACTGCAATTATAAAAATAGCAATTGCTTTTTTTCTATATCGTCTTTGCAATGTTTACAACCTCAAAGTGGATCACCGAGTTTGCAAGAGAGTTTCAAGACATGTGGAAAATTGCGAAAGACTAGGATTTTGAGATAGGATAAGATAAGGGAGAATTTTACACTCCCTCTTCCGAACCAAAGAGCGGTTTGGCAGCTAACAACAACAAACCGATCATCATCCGAAGGAGTTCAAGCTCGTTCTCTTAGGGGGTGAAAAATCAGAAAAAGTAATAGGTACCACGAGATCTTTTTGCCACATGAAGTAAACAACTCATGAACTTATCACAATAGCAATTGTTGTTGATGAAAACTGAGATCTTGCGAAATGAATCGACCTAGAAGACTCACTGTGATACAATTGAAGGCCGAATTTGTTCCATCCTTATTAGGAGGCCAATTCACGAATCCAGACTTTTTATCGTCAAGCCAAGACCACACTTTTGCATCGCGATCTTTAATTTCAAATCTAGAAAGAATAATGAAAAATGATTACTTTTCCGATATAAGCCTAGCCAAGGCAGACTCTTCTCATCCGTGGAAGTCGTTGTATTGGTTAGTGCTAAAATAAGTTTTTCAGACTATTTTTGAGGGAATGTTACAAGAAATGTAGCAATTCTCTTCTTCGCTCTCGATACTCGTCAAATGAGCTTTCATTTTGGAACACAACTTCTCAGCTTTCTGACAAATCAGACCTAGCTTCTTCGTGTCAGCAGTCATAACCTAAAAGTTTGAATATTTTTGTTGAAAAATGTACATTTTCTTATCTTGTAGCAAGATTCTGTCGAATCGAAATATCGCCATCCTGCTTCACAAGTTTTCTTTGGCTCTGGTCTTCTTGTTGTCGTTGTCGTTGTCGGAGAAGATGTAGAGTTTACTTCTGGAGCGTTGTTAGCGACATGAACTGAATTTCTCTTTGGAGCCTTCATCATTCGCTCTTGCTCAGGTTTATCTAATGCCACTGTTGGATTAGTCGCGTTGCTACAAACGAGCACCCAAACTTCCTGCTTCTTCGTATTGACCTTAGCAGAAGTTGGGTCGTAGTCAACAAAGTCCTCTTCTTCATCATTCGAATCTTTGGAATTATTTGTGATCAAATTTTCCTTTCCAGCTTGTTCAGAATCCATGAGCTTGTACTTACACGTGGCGTCGAAGTATTCGGTTCCATTTGGAGGTGGTGAAATGCTGATATTCGAATTTTTTACGTTAATCGATAATGTGGTCTTTAGTAAGTCTGGCCAAGTGGCACTCAATTTATCAATTCCATTTGTATGTTTCTCTCGTTCTTCTTTCGGCAGATTCACAGTGTAGTCATCAGGGTTCATCCATGGCGGATGCGTTGTCAATTTACGATGTCCGTAGCGAGTCGGCGTCGTGATTGCGTTCAGGCTTGTAGTTACTGTAGTAGCCTCTGATTCACTGACATTTGATGAGACATTTGTAATTGGGAAACTGTCGCAGACGAGTACTCGCATCTTCGGTTTATCGGCTTCCACTATTGGAGCAGATGGATCAAACTCATCATCGTAGCTCTCTGAATCCTCATAATCAATTCTCGGCTTCTTCGTTGACGTGGCGCTTGTTTTCTGACCCACCCAAATGTACTTGCAAGTATCGTTGACAATATCATGAGTTTCATTGACTTTAAGAGCTTGTGTTTGTTCTTCTTTTCCATTTGAAATAGTTGTTCCATGAGAGTTCGGCTTTGTTTCCAATCGGCTTTCTTGGACTGGAGTTTTCGTCGTTGTGTAGAACTCTGACAGATTTGGACCTTTAGTTCCGAGGAGTTCTTCGGTTTTCAGTTCCTTGGCCATTTTGTACTTGGTCTTTCTCTCCTTCACTTTACCAGGATTTGGTCGGGTAGCATCAATGTAACGATTATTGTCGATGAGCTTCGGAGACCGCTTCAGATATTCAGTCACAAGAATTTCTTCTTCAATTGGTGTAAAGACGATTTTTATTTCCTCAGAAGAAGGACCTTCAATCCCTTCCAAAGGCAGCAGTATAATTTCTAATTTTGTCTTTCTGCGCCGTTTTCTCTGAGAGACTCTGGCTGGTTTCTTTTCTAATACACTATCATAGCTTTCGTCTTGAACAATCTTCGGAGGCTTCTTGATGACTTCGTCAACAGACACATTTATTGATGGTCCAGAAGCATAAATGAAGTCGTCAAGAGATGGACCTTCTGAGCCGAGAAGAGGTTCTGATGCAAGCGTCCCAGTTTTGTTTGGTCGCTTACTTTTCCGAGCGTGAATTTTAGCAGGAATAATGGAGGCTTCTTCTTTCACGCTTTCGACAATTTTAATCTGCAAAGGCAAAAATCATAAAAGATTTCTTGAGCGAATGCTCTACCTTCTTCGATGATGTGATCGATTGTTCTTCTGCAATAACTTCTATGGGTTTTTCGAAAACATGTTCGGGTTCGTCAGACGAACTCCCTTCCGCTTCATCCAAGACATTACTATCTCTTCCAGAATTCGGACTTCCAGTGTCCACCTGTTTCTTCGGCTCAGACGCGGTTGAATTTCGATTTTGTGGTTCATCTAGGCTATTCCCAGGCTTCGCCTCAACTGGCTCTTGCCCAACCTTTAGTTCTTTCCTTTTGAACGTTGTTCTTCGATATTTGACTCGAGCTGCTAACGGCTCCCCAGGCTCATCGACTTCCAATTTCTCGACAATTGCCTGAAATTTTACTCATGTTTCCAGAAAATGTTATGAAACTAACCACTGGCTTCTTGTAAGTGGATGCAAGTTCTTCTGCGACTTCCGGTTTAGGGAACGGTAGAGAGTCGAGTGGTTCAGCAAACTTGCAGCATACCAATAATAGAAACAAAGATAAGTGAAATTTCCTCATACTGAATGAATTGGTTTGGAAAATAAAGATACCAAAGTATGGATTACGTATGAATCGGATGCACAAAATTCGATGATTTCGATTTAGCATAGATTAATTTATCAATTACATCAAGATCACTATCGCAATTCTGCTGTTTCATTGTGATATATTTCATGCTTTCTCTCCTTGTAAATCGATAAAATTCAATAAGCCCATCCGATCGATACAAATCGTATAATGAGTATTGAACATTCCATGCATCTTTTCAAATTTTCAGATTATTGGGAAAGGATTTCAAATTTATTTCAAAGATTTTGTTACAAAGAATTATTATCATTGAAGACTTGTTTGATGAGATCGACGCATTTGTTCTCTTTGCATTCGAAATGCTCTCCGCAATCTCTTGGAGCCCAGGTGCAGAATCGACCTTCAACTTTAACGCAACTTCCGCCTTCACACGATTCACCCAATTGACACACCTTCGTTGCACAATCTGTTATTTGCTCAAATTTATAAGATTATTTTGAGGACTATGAAATACCATTTCTTCTGCATCGTCCATCGACACATAAGTAAGGCTCCTTGCATTCCCCGATGCAAGGAATTCCATCTACAATTCTGCATTCGCCCATCCGACAGTCCTGATCGTGGGCACATCTTTGAAAATTCCCCATCTTATGATGAAAGTCAATAAATAATACCGATTGAGGCAGGGATCCGCAACACAGACATTGTTAACGCAGATTGCTCCTCCATGACAACTTCCATCTTCGCAAGCTAGACCAATGGCTGAAATACATCTTTCAAGTCTTATTGTTGAACGAATAGTTTCCTTTTCTGTGTTCGGCTTATCTTTGTGATCAAATCATCAATCTAGTAAAATTGCAAAGCTCGCACTTAAATCTCAGTCAACTCGACACAAATCAAGGTTTATTCACTGAATTGGAAAAGCGACCTATTTCAAGCGAGCAAAATCAACGAAATACCTAGCTGGCCGAGAGGAGCATCAATACTTCTCTAGAGAAGCAGAAAAATATCAAACTGTGTCAAAACTTACGAAATAATTCAAAATAGAGAAGAAAAAGATGCGAATTTTCGCAGAATCGTGGCTTTTCTTCTCTATTTTATTTGACTGATGATGCGTACCAAGAACAAACAAGGAGAGGGAGTTAATGAGCTAAAGAATTTTTTTTTATTGATAACAAGCATATGTTCGAAACGGTTTCATTTATTCAAAAGCTTCTTGGGCGCTTTTATACTTCGCAACTCGAACGAGCAGAAGAATAGTATGCGAAAGTGAGAGGCGAAAAGAGGCATGTTTTTCGTCTCTCACTTCCGCATACTATTTCTGTTCGGGCGAGTCGAATCGAAATATGAAGCAGCGATAAAGCACCCTATATAATGCGCTGGTGAAACACTGATACCGTCTGTATTAGACACCGGCTCTTTTTCCTATTTCTCCCCTTTGCCTACACTCTCTCACCCTAAAATCCGGTGTCTAATACAGACGGTGTCGGTGTTCCACCGGTGTATAATACAGGAGCTTGTAAATCGCGAGCGTACTCTTTTTCTACTTCAAAGCTCAAACCATTGTGTCACTGTTTCCCAAAATAATTCGCTTGAACATTAGGATAGGTTTTAAAATGCTATCTTCAATTTTCTAAAACCATGCTTCAGTCAGTCAGTATTTATATGCTTGCGAGAGAGCGAGCAATTTGGTGCCTAGAATTCCCTACTCGTCATTGATAATGGCACGCCGATAGCGCTTACTATATAAAAAATGCGACGATCTTACCGTTTGAACATTGTCCGTGAATGCAATAGAAGCCTTGCTCGCAGTGGACATAGGCGCATTCGTCATTCGGATAGCATTGACCGTGTTGGCAGATCTCGTTCGACTGGCAATTGCATAGAGCCTCGATTTCTCTAAACTTCCCACCCCGTCATTTTTCATAAATAATTCTCTCGTACTTGAGTTGACATTTATTTTGCTGACAAGTCATGGCCGGACCGCAATCGGCGTGACCGATGCAGAACGTGCCGACAAGATTGGCGCATTCTCCATCGCGGCAGATATGACCATCTTCGCAATCAACATTCATGCATTCTAATTCGAAACTCGTTATTCCGTGGCAAAATTAAATGTAATAAATTTAAATTTAGATTTTCCAAAGAAAAGAGATACATTTCGACTTAGTTGATAGAGGTATGCGTTTTGAATTAATTTAGCCCAACTAACTATCGTGAACACACTGTCCATTGACACATTTGCCCTTATCACCACAATTCGTCGTCACTTTCCTAGCTCGGTTTTCAGCGACTATGATATGTCTAAAAGTCATCGTAAAATTTGCAAACCCAAAACATTATGACCTGTTGCATTTAACGGCCGATTTTGGGTAGCACTTTCCTTCGACACAAGCGGTTTCTTCCGAACATCCTATCTAAAAGGAACTGTTACCTGAAAATCTCAAACATGAAGTACTTACATCTTTCGTGCAATTCGTAGATGGTATCATATTTGGGTCATAACAGCCATTGTCTTTACAAATATACCCTGTAGGACACTCGAATTCTCCAAAAATTGGGGGACATCTTTAGACTTTGAATTAAAGACTCAGCATAAAATCTATTACCTATCGCCGCATAATACGTCATTTATGAAAATTAAAACGACAAGTACTTTAAGTTGGAGAAAATTGATAGATAGCATTTTGATGAGAGACAAATAAGAGAGGGGGAGGGAAAGTCTGAGATAATAGATGACCTAAATGAAACGAGATGATGATGATGTATTGGATTGGAATTGATGGATATTTCGAAAATTGTAAAAATTACTGACTTCACAATTATGCAATGACAGGAAATAGGTATTTGATAAGTAAAACTATTAGATACATCAGCATGCAATCATATACTTGAAATTTTATTTTTATCTTCATATTACCTACACCAGTTAATTTATTTTGCAGTATACGATAGTAAATATGCTAAACTTTTTTCTCAGAATTGTTGTGTTCACAGTCCTTTGCCTTGTCCGGCGAAGATCTCTTAAAAATGACTCAAAAATCGGTTTTCTTGTTATGATAGATTTTTCAAAAATCTGTTTTGGTGAAATTGTAGAGACTATTTTAGGATATTTCAGCGAAAAATCTATTTTAAAACTTGTGTGATGAAAAATTCTACTCAATTTTTCAACATAATGACATCGGACATGCCAAGACACTGCACTGTAGCGTTGACAATTCAAACGAGAGCTGTTTGCTACCAGGAGTGGGACCCAAGTAAAAATTTGACCCCTTGGTAAAATGAAAGTAAAATATTTTATCGAAGGGTAAAATTTTTACTTGGTTCTCACCCTCAGATAAGAGAATAGACACACCCCACCCTTTCTTTTAATTTCTTTCCATTTGTTCTCGATTTACACTGAGAAGAAGCGAAGAGGGTAGGAAACCGCTGAAGCATATGGAGTGCTGATCACCAATTATTATGCATTAAGTTTTAGTTTCTGTTAAAATCTCATCTGAAATTTTATGATACTTCCTCGTTACCTAACATATAAGTATTATCTCTTTTCATTTTCTTTAAGTGAAACGCTCAATTTACTAAACTTTACTGGATTTAGAAGCTATTGCCCAAGATGAAATCAACGACTGATAATTCGAATATGAAGAACGGAAACGGGGTCGATGACTCGTCTCTGATTCCAAAGAAGGAGAGCAGGCAGCAGATTCTGAGTGATCTCATTAAAGCTACGAAAGATATCGTCAAACGCCCGACAGTTACTGTCAAGTACTATTTGTGAATCGTCGCCTCCATTAAAGTACATTTCTAGATTTGTCTATGGCGCTGATATGTCGAGGAAGACCTATTTTCTGCCTCTGAAATACGACGACGTGAAGCGATATATAAGAGAGAGATGGCCGATGAAGAAGATGATCATCTACTCTCCACCTACGAAAGAAGGCAAGTTATCCTGGCCGATTCGTGACCAGAAGGGTCTGGACGAGGAAATAAAGGTGGACTATAATCAAATCTTAGAAAACATGCCAGATTTCAGCGACTAGAATCTGAAAAATCTAGCAGATTGATATTATTAATTCATGAGAAAAAAAAATTGTCGACTACAAGCGGGAAAAGTGGGAGCGTCGTTGAAGTAGGCTCAACGGTACCGTGGCAGTTGTAAAATTGTATTATTAGATTCCTTCAATGTGTGTGAAATGTGGTGGCAGCCGAAAATCGACGAACCGCAGCTATTCGACGGTGCAGGACGAGGAAAACCCTATCGACGAGTATACTTGGACGGACGCAGAGCAGTGGCCGGTCATTAGGTATGAGCATTTGAGTGATCTTGGTTTCAAGTTGACTTATTCTCCAGAATATTGGGAACTGGAACAAATGGGGATGTGCTGTTGAAACATACGCCCGATGGATGGCATGTTGCTGTGAAGGAAGTCGTCAAGAACGATAAGGAGACGAACGAATACGATATGGAATTGCTGAGTACGAATATTATCGTTCCAACCCCGATAAAATATTGGGTTCCAGAAAAGCTCAATCATAGCAATATCGTACAGTACTTTGCACTAAATTATCTGGATAATTCCAATCGCATCCAAATCATCATGGAATACATGCCTGGAGGAACGTTGAGGGAGTTTATTGATATCACGTATGAAGATAGCACCCAAAAGAACAAGAATTATCATGGGCTTGAGCCGTTTACGGTTGGAAAATTCCTAGAACAGGTATTTGCGTGCCTGAAATGAGTCTCCACAATCTTCAAATTCAGATCCTTTTGGCAGTCGCCTATCTGCACTCAAGCATGACCGATTTCGCCATCTATCATGGTGACATCAAATCAGCGAATATCTTGATGTACGGAATTTCATGAATTTCTCATTTCAAATAGAACTCTTTTTAGGGATGGGCGTGGAAACGTAAAGTTGTCGGATTTCGGCTCGTGCTGCATGGGAACTGCTCCTTCACAACAATTCAAAGGCTCAATTGCATATTCTGCGCCTGAAGTTCTGCGGGGAATTACCAAGCCTGGTAAGTGCAGGGTCTGTTCTGTCTTTGCCAAAATGAAAGCTTCTAGGACGCTTGGCCGACGTGTGGAGTGTTGGAGTGGTTCTGCTCGAAATGATGAACGGGAAGCTGCCCTGGAGTATTCCACCGTTCGAAAAGTTCAAGCCAATAATCGAGGTTGAGATTGTAAATACGGGATTCCCATTGTTGAATAATTTAGAATCCTGATATTTATTCGAGATTTGTCGAAGTCGCTGGATGGTTACTGGAGACCTATGAGAAACGAATGTACGCTCCAGACATTCTCGATAGATTTTCTTCGGCCGTTAATCGAAGAAGCATTGAAGATATCGAAGAAGAGTTAGAAGCCGCTAATGAAGCTAGAATCTAACTATCTAACTTCATCTTATCATATTTTTGGCTTTCTTTATAGATATCTAGAAACCTGTGCATTTGCATTTGCTTTATTCTTTTTCTTATCAAAATTCGAGTCTGTGATATGATATTACGAGTCAGAATCTACATTGCTCACTTATTTTTTGATAAAGATTTTTCTTTTATCTTTGAGAATTTTATAATTCATCAAATGGTTCAATATACCGTTAAGTATTTTCAACTATGTTTCTTTCTTAATATCAAAAGTAATTGAATTCAGATAAAATGCTAAACGTCTTTCGAGAAACTTTGGCGAGTGTTCAGACGGAGTTGAGTGCAGGGTAAAGATTTTGATTCAAAAAAGTAAAACAATACTCCTAACCCACTATTCTGCAGGGCTGTGCATACGCCATGCATATGATTATCATAAATCAAGTGCCTTTAGATTGAATCGATAAACTATCATTTTGCATCAGTCTTTCTATGGAATATTTCAGAATCGAGAAGATTTTACCTTCTCCTTCTTCTTTTATAGCTCCGAATAATAATCAAAAATCCATCGATGCAACGATAAATGAAATCGTCAATACCAACGCTGGAAGTGAATTGTTGCTCAAGTAAGTTAGAAAGCAAAATTTAAAACAAAAATCATTTAATTTTGAGATATCAAACGACTCTACAGGAAATGCGACAAGCTTCTGAAGAATCAGCTAGATTGGCTAATTTGTGCAGCACGAGAATGGGTCGATCTCAGCAGGTTCATTTTTATCAATCGGATTATTTAATGAATTTCTCTAGATGTGCAAAGAGCGTGCCGATGCTGTATTAGAAATCGACAACTTTCTACGAGACACCTCCGAATTCGACAAGACTATTCGTGATATCAATAAGCAGGTTTGATATGATTGTTGAATAGAAAAACATCCAGATTTTTACTTTAGGTCGATAAATTAGTCCGCTTCTGTCAACAGACAGAACAAGCCTTGACCCATTTGGAGGCTTTAGATAAAATCGTTCAAACTGAAGATGAGGTTGAACTAATTCGGCAACAAGTGAAAATCGCATCAACTATCGTTCAAATTGAGCCCGTTTCATCTGCGAGTTTAATCAGTAAGAACATAAAACATGCTCATTTTTATCTTAATTTTTTAGCAAACCTAAGTCGAGCTGGCGATACAGCTCGAGAGAAACAAGAAGAAGTGATTCTGGAAGAATTTCTAAGTTCCGAAAATAAGTAACACATACGATAGCTAAATGACGTCATATTCAAGTGCAATATTTCACGAATTTCGTCAAAAGAACTCTACATTTTATTATTTTCGTTATTTGATTTTTATGTAACTTATTTATGTTACTGCCGTCAAAATTAGAAGTTGTTACTTGAAAAAGACAAGTTTTATCTAGCGGTTCATCAGGGAGCTTCACCAGAATTCTAAACTTACGACAATTCGGTGCAGACCTAGGGAGGACGGTCGTCAGAAATCCCTTACGACCTATCCCCAGTAGTTTCTTAACAAGTTACTCTCTCCTGTCTTTGATTAGTCAAAATTTTGATCAGTGTGACCTGATATCATAACTATAAGTTCGCTCGTGCGACCTGTCCCCTAGTTTATTTTCGTCTGACGAAAGTGCTCCCTAGGCCTGATTCGGTGCCAATTTTTAACCATTCCCAGATTACTTACGCAATTTCGCACTTATTTTTCGCTTACTTAATCGATAGCCATGTATATTTTTGCTTTAACGTCGACAAGTGTTCACTATGAATAAATAAATTTAGTTTTGCAGTATCCGTTTTTGCGACAATTTGGTTTTCACCATGTCGATATTTGTACGCTTTTTCTATTTTTTCTTTCGAAGTTCCTGATTTTCAGATTTTTATGGCAGCTTCTTCCGATGCACGGGTTTGTTGTTGTTGCGGAGTTCGACCGAAAGCTTTCAACTGCAAGAAATGCACTGCTGAAAAATGTGAGTCTTTTTCATGAGTTCTTTGAAAGTTCACCTTTTCTCTTCAATTTCATTTTTTTCAAATTTCAAACATTTGATGTTTTCAGTGGGCCTCTACGCTCGAAAGGAGAACATCCGATTAAAAGTCGCCGAGAAGCAGCGACTCGCCACGCAGCTCGCTGAATTGGTAAGAAACTCCATTCGTTGGCAACTTAGAAACTACGAGACACCGAGAAATAGTGTGGAAAAAGCTTGTCATTCCCACACCCTACCCTAAAACCCTATGCTATTTCGCGCTATGCCTCGTGTCTCACAGTTTCTAAATAGCTCATTTTTAAAAGTATTTTTATTCAGTTTTTCCATTATCAGGTACAAAGAGCGGAGCCGTTCGTGGATTTGAAGAGTCGCAAGTTGGAACTCGAGAATTTGATCGCCAATTGCAGGCAGAGAATTGAGTGAGTGCTTTAACCAGACATTTTTTGTTGGAAATATCATTGACATTGCAACAATGGAAGTTTGTTTTGAAACTTGTCCGAGTCTTTTCTTTTATTGTTCCATTTTTAGTTCGAAAAAGCGTGAACTCAAAGACATCAACCGAGGCTATCAACAGTCGTACAAATACACCAGTGAATTGAGGGTTTGCAATGTTTTTCTTCAAAACGAAAAATAAGTTATTTTTCCAGGAATATATCAAGAAACACCAGAAATACCTGTCTGCCCTTCGCCTTGAACATGCGAACAAACTCGCTCGTCTGCAGCAATATCAGGCCAAGGTTTGTCTTTTTTGTTAGTTTATTATTTTATTTCTACTTTTCAGCTCGTCACGGTGCGTCAAAGCCTCATCAAACCAATCTGCGCGATTTTCCCGTTTCGCGAATTCAACATTTCCATCGAGAACAACAGAGCGGCAAATAATGGAAGGATGTAAGTTTTTTTCAATGTTAAAAATCTCCAAAGACTTGTAAAATTTCTATAGAAATTATATTTTTTAAATTGGATTTTTAGGCCCTGGATGGTTGTAAATGATCCAGTCGATCCGGGGATTCGCTATCAGGTTTTCCCTCATTTTTTCGTGTTTTTAATTGAGTTTTCTCGAAGATGGGAGCAGCGTACATTTCGGACTCTGCGTGCCTGCAGTTGGGCGTTGCATTGGAGTCCTCGGCACTCTGCCTCGATCCCGAATTCCGACCTGCCTTCGCCGCCTTCCTCTTCGCCATTCAGCTCACTCAGCTCATAGCCATGGTTTTCGACTTTAGATTTGTTCAGGAGGTAAAATTCACTTGATCATTTTTGAAAAGTTCATAATTTGAAAAGGCATGATTTTTTAGATTTCACTAACTTCCATTTTATTTTGTTAGTTGCAGAATTTTAAAGTTGATTATTCTCCGAAGAAAAAACCATTCAGAATATTTTTAGTTTTCCTTCCGTCACTCCAGTCTCCGAGAAAAGTGGACAAGATCGATCTTTGAAAATGAATGGTACGAAGATTTCATAAAATTTCGATAAAATAGTGAAATTTTCAGGTGGAACTTATGTGATACGGTGATCCTGTTGTGTCTGGCGATCGGATTGCCCCCCTCTCGACTCGTCTCTGGAAAACCGCACTCGAATTTAATTGAGTTGGGTCGGTTCGTACTCGATTCTAAGGCTGCCAAGTTACAGGTAAAAAATCTTCCACCTTTAATTTTTTTTCAAAATCACGAAATAAACATTTTGAAAATGAACGAAAAATGTTCAGACAATTCTGAACGCAACGACGCTCGAAAGATACAGGGAGCTCCGCTCGATTAAGCCCCATCATGAAGAGGTAGGTTTTTCGTAACTTTGTCAGTTTCATGGAACTACACATGAGAAACAAGATGAATAAAAGCGTGAAAATTGGAGATAGTTCTAAAGATTCATGCTTTTTCACCATTTTTTCCTCACGATTTTGGAGTTAATTCCATAATACATGAACTTTTTAGCCCGAAGACGAGGGCTATGTGATTATCAATGATGCCTGATCTACGAATTTTTCGATGGTAGCATCTCAAAAATTATATTTTTCAATTTTTTTGTTGTTGTATTTTTCCTCTTTGCCTTTACATTTTCAAGTCTCAGCTATATTCGAAATGGAATCATACGGGCATATATTGTATTTTATGAGCCAAAAAATCGAACCTGTAAATAAAAATGAAAATTCGCAATTCCTCATAATTTTCGTTATCGCGATTCGAAAGGCCAAGTGTTTGAAAAGTTAACACCTTTCTTATAAAAATGTTAGAATTAGACAGGCTTGCGTAGTGCTGGTCTTATCGCTAGCATCTCTCTGATAGGGTATGGATGACTTGTTAAATAGAGTTGACTAGCCTGTGCTTTTCTCTTCTCTACAGTATTTCCAGGTTCTCTGCCTCTTGGCTCGACATACACACCCCCTAAAAGGACAAAGAGGGAATGTTTGCAGGATGACTCTATTGGCATATTATACGACTCTATCTTGCATGATTCTCTTCCCTCACCTATCTTTTCACTTTCACCCATTCCTCCATTCAGTGCACACAGATATGTGCATGCTTTTCCTCTTTATAAATTAGTCAATCGAAATAGATTTCCCTATTCGAGCTCAAAACTCTATATTGAGCTTTCCATTCACAATTCAAATTGGAATTCACGATTCATGTATTGGTAAGGCTACAAATCGGCTGCTTCAAAATATTGCTTTATTGCTAGATTGCAAGTAATAGTGGCTCGTTCTTTTCTGAATAATAAGTAATTACTAACACTTAGCAATCGAACGCATTTTCGGAGCATTCAATTTGCAAGTCTTCCTAATATCTTCTCTGAAACTAAACCTTAAAAATTGCTGTTTTCTTCACGTTTCCAAGGAGTTTTCCAATTTCGAATTCATTTGTCCACTAGTTCATGCGATCTTTTGAATTCTCCTCTAGGTTTTGCTAATGTTTTCGTTCATTTCCAGCTGAATGAGTTTGTCTCAGTTTCATGATTTTCTTATTTTCAGCGTTAAAAGTACAGTATCTCTCGTAATTACTAACGCTTTCTCTTTCACAAAATTTCAAGATTCGCTCTCACTTTGAAGTCTTGAAATTGTCAACAACATTCGAGCATTTTTCTGCACATTTTCGCAATACATCCAAGTCAAATAAATATTCGGGGTCCAATAAACTTGAAAACTCAAGTGCCTGTATTCAGACTTACTCACTCTTTTGAGTCGACTAATTTTTCGTAAGGACTCACTTCTGAAAGATGGCTTCTGATAGTGACGCTATTATCGAAATTCTGTTCATCATTTTCATTCCGGTAAGTTCAAGGGATTTTTAGTAAAAAAATTTGTTCGATTTTTTTTTTTTTTTCAAAAATTGACCTTCACTCATCCTTGGGTAAAATATTCGTTCACTTTTCGAATGTCATCACAAAAGATGAAATTTTACGCCCATAAATCTAGTGACTCAGCGGAAAGCAAACAAACGCTTAAAATTACGTTGAGTGATAAATTTGAAAAAGTTGTTAGAAAAAAAAAAAAAAAGCTAGCTGATAAAATGATTTGATCACTCTTTTCAGCCGCTCGCAATCTGGTGGCACGAGAACAAGCAGTGCGTCACTGCCTGCTGGCTCAACCTGTTACTCTGCATCCTTTTCTGGCTCCCAGGGCTCATACACGCAATTTGGTATTGCTTCCTCAGGAACTAAGCCGGAATTTTTCGGAAGGATAAATTGAATTCGGAATTTCACAAAAACCCCAATCTCAGATAGATTCTTGAAAAATTCACTTATTTTCAATTTAAAAATCGCAATATTTGAAAATCTGGATAAATTTTTCGAGAACCTATTCCTACTGTTCATTTGTTGTGTTGCCTTATGTATTTATAAAAAATAGAATATATAAGAGTTAAATAAAAATCTACTTTATTCCTCAAAGAAAGTGAAAACTGCGTATTTTGTCTGTGAAGGCCGATGCTCGCTTGTGTCGTTAAATCGAATCCCCTCTGCTCATTGCGGGAGCGTCGTCAAATACAAAATTTTTCAAAAATAAAATGTATCATCCAGCAAATTCTTGTAATTCAAAATTACCGTACATCTCATTTCTTCTTACATATTTATAGTTGAAATAGTGAAAATGGAGGTAGAGCAAAAATGACCATTATGAAAAAGTATAATTTACCTGAACACTCTCAGTAGCGACCTATTTATTCGTCCCAACAGCCATCTCCTTGATGATCGTGATTATACCCTGGAATGCTCAACCATTTTTCCAAGTCCCTGATTTTCAATTTACCTTAACTTCGATGAGGATCTCAGCCACTGCAGCCTTGTCGCCGGGGTTGCACTCGACCGCTTTGACCAGCACCTGAAGTTTTTGAAAATCCGCTTTCTTCATTTTGACTTTTTTGTGGAAAATGTATGATTCAAGGGGTTCAAAATAAAATGACAGTATCAGCTCAGGAGCAGACTTCCCAAAACTCGATCCGCAGAAAAATAGTGTATCTTTCCGAGAGAGAAAAGAAGACATGTCCTTTTACTCTCAATATGACACAATTATGTCTACGGGTCGACTTTTGAGAAGTCTGTCCAAGAGAATTTCAAGAATTCATATTTTTAAAGAAAAAGTACTGTTATCATTTTTTTAATTATAGAGGTTTGAATTTTCTAACCTGCCCAAGCATATCGTCGACGAGTTTGGCGACCTCTGGCGACATGTTGTATTCGGGCCTACCTTTGGCCAGCTGCTGTTTCAGGTACTGAAATTTTTATGGCTTCAAAAAAGACAGCGTCTAAATAAAGTTCATCTTCAGAATAAGGAATAAGGTAAGAACGGAGAACGCTTGAGAAGAAATAAACTTTAGCATTTTAGCTGCTCATTAAAAATTCAAACTCGAAACACACAGACCTTGACCGTTTTAACAGCCACGTGCAGAGCCTTCTCTCCGTGAGATGTTTCGGACTTCTGAATTGTTTTGCTTTCAAAATATTTGGAAACTCTTTCAATGTCCGTATTCATAAACGCATCGGGAGCCTCTTGGTGCGTTTATGAATACAGACACAGACCTGTGGAAACTCGACGATCGTCTTCGTGGAAGTTACCAATACCGGACTCGACGTCTTGCATTCCTGACGAAAATTGAAATTAGTTTTCGTTCGACAAAAACAAGTCCGACTTCGATTTTGCTCTCGAACTGACTGCGCACGTAACTCACTGCTTCGTCGAGGATTTCGAGCTCCTGAAAATGTTTATTTTCGAGGTTTGACTTGAAAAAAAACGATTTTCAAACGGACAAAAACAAGAATGACATGTCAATTCACTCGAAACTTGCAAAAGTACGTTTTTTCGCAAAATGTTCAATTTTTCCCTGTCTACCGCGAAGTTATCGACGTCCCCCTTGTGGTAAGCGACGAATCGCAGCTCGGTCTTCACGACGTCGTTCGGCTTCTTTGTTTTTTCGAATCACCAGGCATCTACGAATGCAATTTGTATTTTAAGTTGGACTTGAGGTTAATAACTCGTATCCCATCCACAGCGCGGATACAGACAATGGGTGTGGGATTTGGGGCGGAATCGCAACGTTTAGCATTTTTGAAATATCGAGGAGAGGTGCGGACGTAAATCTTGGAGTGCAAGTCCGAAATTTTCGGAAAAGTCACAAGCCTATTTCAGACAACTATTTATTATTGAATTTTGTCTTTCCCTAACTCGCATAACATCCAGATCTCCACATTTTTACAGTCGGATTCTATTTATTCCTCAAATTTTCGGTCGGAAGTCGTAGAATTCGAGGAATTTCGCCGGAAACGACGTGAAAACCACGTTTTTCTTGCTTTTGATTACCTGCGCGGTTCTTTGTCGGTCATTTTCCTCGATTTGCCTCTCGTTCGGTCGAATCGGAAATGACGAGTGGATATTCTCGACATTCCTCGAGAATCAAAATGCTAATTTCATGATCAGCATCATTTCCATTTTTAATTTCTTTTTGCTTCTTTCGTGGTTTGGTGGTTTAAGCATTGAAAAATGATCGAATTAGCCTCGTAGAGCTGACCGTGTTACTCGACTGACTAACTTTTTCCTATTTTTTCTCTTTGTTGATTTGGTTCAGGGGTAATTTTACTCGTCTGTTCGCATTTTCCCAAGTTCAACCTCATTCTCTTCACTCTTTCCTCAATTATGTGTCAACTTTCGGTTAGCACGGGTTTACTGCTAGCATTGCTGAAAGGAAGGGAATGGAAAGGAGCGAAGATTTGAGAAATCTGAACGTAATGCTTCAAAAGAGATGATAGAGTAGATAGATTTGAGAGGGTTTAGAGAGTCCGAGGATAGAGGACTGTTTCACGCATGTTTTTGCATCCGGTCTATACCTCCATTCGTGGATTTGCGGGGTTTGTTTGCTTCTTTTTCGACAAATGTCCCTTTGATTCAGCAACAAATTACCCGCTTTTCGTCTCGACTCCGCCCTCTTTACTCGTTACCCAATTCGGACTTCAAATAGCCGAGAATCTCGAAAGACGTCGTCACTGACTTCTGACTGATACGGGAAGTGCGGTGGGCAGCATTATTTTTCTTCGTAAACCTTTTGAATGCAGTGATTTTTCGTGGATTTTCTTATTCAATCTTATACTCTCATCCACTTTCTATAAAGATCACTAGGAAAAGTTGCTAACTTTCACGAAAGACTCTCCCATCTATTTGGGTTCATTTAGTGTTTGTTTTTTATTGGGTCACGACGACCCATTTTTAAGTTTTTGTTTTTATGCTTTTTCTTGCTCAAACATAAACTTTCTCCTTTGTATTTTCTATGTCACATTTTCATATTTGGACTGTCTGTGTGTATGCTTCATGAGCTTCTAGTTTTTTTTTTTTCATTCTTCACTAATATCGTAAATTACAGTATGAAATGCACGTGGGCCCCACTGGAAAAGCCTTGGTCGAATATTGTGGCTCGCTACTGTGTCTTCGTTTCGAGGTAATCCACACTTGGTGTATTTTCCCTTAAAGACGGATTTTTCTAGACACCCGTGGCCCTTTATCATCATTCCGACGATTCTATGCATCTGTCTATCGAGCGGAGTTTTCATGCATTTTCGGGTAAACTTTTGTCGTTTTTTCTTCTTTAAGAAGGCCTATTTTCTGTAGATTGTCAGAGGAGTCCACTATCTTTATTCTCCTCTAAATGCTCCTTGGAAGACGGAAGAAGCGGTTTTCGGAGAGAATTGGGCCAACGATGATATTCACTATCATCCAGGTATTTCCGAAACTTTCAAATATTATAGTCCAAGAAAATTTCAGCCAAAGACTTTATGAGACGTCGAGGCGTCTACATGATCATCACGGCGAAAGACAAGGGAAGTATCCTTCGAAAGGGGCATGCAAGGCAGTTCTTGAAGGTAGTAATTTTTTTTAAAAATCTTTTTCACCTCCAAAATTTCGATCTAGGTACTGGAATACATCGGTTCTCACAATTTAACCTCAAAGACAGGAAGAAAGTATTCGTACAAGGACATTTGCCTGCATTTTCAAGTACGAAAGAGTTTCCCTTTGAAAAGTAAAAGTTGATCTTCAGAACGAGTGTTTCTCGAACTCGCACGGTCGATTGATTGCGGACATTTTTGCTCGGGGCGATGAGGTTTGTCATAAAGGATTGAAAATGAACCTTTTCCTTTATTCCAGGATCACTTCAATATCACGTACCCAAAATGGGCTAGTCGCTATGCGACCGAGAAGATCGATGTAATGCGACTTCTTGGAAATGTGTCCTTCAACTCGAACGGCTATGTCAACGGGGCCTCGGCTTGGATGATTCTGTATCAGCTCAAGAAATTCGATGAGAATGTTGGAGAGCTTAGCAAGTAAACATAAAAGTTATCGTGTCTTTCAAACGATTGTTTTTAGAGAGTTCGAAAACGCCATAGCCGCTGAAATTGAGAACGGTACACTATCTGCTCCTCTTCTAAACATTTACTATTTCCACTCTGCAACATTCGATCAAGAACTGGCTAAAGAGCAGGACAGGATCATTCCAAAGTAGGAAATTGGTGAAATTTTTTACGAGAAAAAGCTCCCTTTTAGATTTTCCATAACGTTTTGTGTGCTCATCGTCTTCTCGGTTTTGACAACTTTCACTGTGAAATGGGTTAATCTGCCTGGGGTCAAAGTAAATCAGAAAAGACGAAAATTTTTGGCCATTGACTGGGTAGATCATTTTCCGATAATTAAAGATTCGGAAGTTAATTCCAGGTCTTGAGCAAACCCCTATTGGGTATCGTGGGAGTTATTTCGACTTTGATGGCCATCATTTCTGCTACTGGAATGCTCCTACTTTGTGGAGTGACCTTCGTTGATATGTGTACGGTCATGCCATTCCTGAGTTTAACGATTGGCATTGACGACACTTTCCTAATGTTAGCCGCTTGGCATGAAACGAATAGACTTCATTCGGTAAAAGTCGGAATTTTTGAAAAAAAAAAAAAGTAGATTATTTTCAGGTAGAAGAAAGAGTTGAAACGGCTATGCGTCACGCCGCAGTCTCGATTTCAATCACAACTCTCACGGACTGCATTGCTTTTCTGATCGGAGCTTCAGCACCTCTACCAGCTGTAGGTTTTTCTTCTTTTAGCCCCACCTAACTCTATAATTCTTAGGTAATGTTCTTCTGCTACTACTCTTCCGCAGCGATTTTCTTCATTTTCCTTTATTGCATGACTGTTTTCGTCGCTACACTATCGCTTCAAGGTCGAATCGAAGAACAAGAGAGAAATTCACTGACTCTGAGAGATACGATAAATCTCAAGGAGCATTTTCTTGAAGGTTAGACACATTTCTGGGTTGGAAAAAACGAAATCTTTAGACGTTCCCACGAAGAAGTTGCTCTTTCATATGGGTACACATGTTCATGTTCTGCCTGAAGCCGGCAACAATAATGACGTGAATTTTGTTGACGTCCACAATCCGAAGGTACGAATTTTTCAATGAAGATGGCGAAATGGCGGTATACCTTAGAAAGAACAAGACCATCGGATGTGGTATCAAAAGTTCTTCGAGGACAAATTTGGGCCTTTCATCTCGAAGCCTTGGATGACCGCGATTTTCTTCGGACTTTATATTGCCTACGCTTCATTCGCGATTTATGGAATTTCTAATCTAGTCATTGGATTTGATGTATGCATTTCAGTAAAAGAAATCTGCAAATGAAATAGATTTCAGTTGATTAATGTTGTGCAAAAATCCACCTCTCCTCGAGCCTTTCTCGCAGCTCGAAATTCTTTCTTCCCAATGGACTCGAAGATCGTCGACATAGCCGTGATGAAACCGCCGAATATGGCAGTCAGAAAACAACGGGAGGAGTTCTTCTTCGCTCTGCAAGAATTCGAAACCACTTGGTGTTCTTCGGGGAGAAATAGGTTAGAAAATTAAACCCTTTTCTAAGTTTCAAATCTTTTCAGTACCGACTTTTGGTACTTTGCCTTCCAAGATTACATGAAGGGGTTGGGTTTTGACGACGACATTTGGAATGCTATGCTGGATGATGAAGAGGTGATTTGTGAGAAGACGTCTTCTAAAGAATGCGTTTTTAGTCCTTCGTCTCAAATCTCGAGGGTTTTCTAATGGCCAACGATAAGTATTCTTACGATGTTCTGCGAGATGAAAATGGCACGACGAAAGCCTTCCGGTTGGCTACCAGAGTCACCAACGTCGCTACTGATTCAGACATGTACGAATGCGCTACAACCATGAGGCATGCCATAAACACAGTCGCCTTTGAAATTTGAGTTTATAGAAACTTGTGCAAAAAATATGCCAACTTCGAAATGGCGACTTACACCCCGCTGTGGAATATCGC
Source organism: Diploscapter coronatus (assembly GCA_964036155.1). Classification (NCBI taxonomy): domain Eukaryota; kingdom Metazoa; phylum Nematoda; class Chromadorea; order Rhabditida; family Rhabditidae; genus Diploscapter; species Diploscapter coronatus. Next base: position 38,947,134 of record OZ038422.1, on the reverse strand, counting down.
TGACGAATATGAAATCATGTGGCCCCAGACCATGCAGGACTTGTACTTTTCGATAAGTAAGCTCAGAGTCACATTTATTTCCACAAACCTTGAACTTTAGTCGCAATGCTTCCGGTGTCCCTATTGTTTATTCCTCAACCCTTATGTGTGATTGTAATTGGTAACTATCTCATTTTAATTGACCAATTAAGCGAGATAATTACAGGGATAAACATCTTCTCGATAGCCTTCGGCGTATTGGGCTTCATGACTTTCATCGACATCAGTTTGGATGCAATTTCGATGATCACGATAGCTATGAGTGTTGGATTTTCTGTTGGTAAGAGCACGTTTTTCGTTACGAAGATCAAACTTTTTTTGAAGACTTCGCAGCTCATGTGTCGTATGCATATATGACGGAGAAACGGTTGCCGAAGAAGGATGAAAATATCGCTCATGCCAAACTACGCTATACTTTGGGCACTGTAGGATGGCCTATAATTCAGGTAAAGATTCTCCTCTCAAGTAGGAACGATACCAAGTTTATCTTCACAAGTATTCGAGATTTTGTTTATCCATTTCTAGATTCTCTTCTAAAGCTAAAGTTCTAGGCCTCAATATCAGTCCTTCTCGGCATATCTTCACTCGCTATGGTGGACAGTTATGTCGTACAAACGTGCTTTAAAACGGTCCTGCTTGTGATATTCTTCGGTAAGTTCTTTCACTCATTCAGTTTATATAAAATCCTTTATTAGGCACGGCTCACGCTTTAATCTTCCTTCCGTTGTCTTTAATGGCCGTGCACCGGTGTTACTTATTCGTACGGGGAAAATGACCAATGATCTCATCGACAAAATCGACTTTAAAACGACTTTTTCAAAAATTGTCAAATTTTAAATCTTTACGTTGAAAATCAGGTGCTTTTTCAATAAATCGTCGTTTCACGCGTTTGGGTCTTGTTGCGATTTTTGCATGGGAGGGGGGAGTGGTATTATTGACATGTCTGTTTTTCTCTGCCTCTCTACCCCTTTATCCCTTTGCCCTGCATCTCTCACTCTCTAACCCTGTCTATCTGCATTCACAACTGCAGCAGTGTCTGCTAGTCGGGCTCGACCTCCTAGTGTCTCGTCTCTTTTCCACTCTCTCAACTTGTCTCGTTATTTCGCCGTTCGTATTCATGGTTGTCGTGTTGCGTCGGGCTTGCGTCGCGTCGTGCAGCTGAGCGCGGCCTGCCTAGCGGTCGGTCAGTCACTCAGGGACTAGGCACTGGGCGAGGCGCTGCTTCTGCGTTCCCCTACCCCTTGCCGCGATCACACCAAAACCGATGCAAACGATGCGACGAGGTGGCGGTAAAAAGCGCAAATCAAAAGCTGTATCGATCGAAATATTAGAATTTGACGATGTAACGTAAAAAGCCAACATTTTTCGCAAAAACCACATAGAATAAGGCTCACATCTCTTTCGACGTTTCTCGCAAAGCCACCATTCCAAGTGACAAACAACATCGATTTTTGCCGAGAAACGTCGATATCAAAAATTCATCGGCGGAAAGAAGAAATGAAGCTGGGAAAGGGAAAATATGTTCGTTCGTTGTTCTTGCATTTGAAAGTCCGATTGTTCGTGAGATTTGAGTGGGGAAAAAGTCTTCCTTTTTTCTCGCGTGTTTCCTAAACAGCTCCAAATTGTAGCCCGCTTCCATTAAATTCGTGCAAGCCCGTTTCATATCCCTTCGTCTCTTTCCTTGACTTGTAATCTTCCGTTAACCTTCCAAAATAGATGTTTTCTCGTTGAGCCGGAGCATTTTCATCTTATACTACTCGTATCGATTTTCGATAGAAATGGGTAAACCAATTTGATGGTTGGATTTGCAGGTTTCCATGGCGAGAGAATCGGGAGGGACGGCGTCCATCGCACCGACCAGAAATGGAACCAGTCAGTCGAATCAGAATCAGATAAATCAGACGGAGAATGAAGCTGAAACCTCGACCCATCAAAACGAACAACAGGTATTTGAAATTTCTTATCATTCTTCATTTATAGATTCTAGGAGAAATATAAATCTTTAAAAAAATCGATTGCTCATGTATTCTTCTCTGAAATATTGATTTCAGACCAGTCAATCCTCGAATTCCGAGCCGAAAAAATCGAAAGGAGCGAGGAAAAGCGGAGAAAATTCATCGATTCCGGGCACGAGCGACGGGGAAACCACTGCCAGTGGAAACGCCTATCAACATACTGACTTGAAGGCGCTGCAATCGGGAAATAAAGGTAGGACTTCGAGATCAGGGTTGAATGAGGTTTAGTTTTTAAAACTTAGATGACAAAATTAGAAATTCTATCCAATCCTATTAGGAATTCAAAAAAATTTTAGCTTACTTCTTTGATTTCAGGCGCTTTGAAGAAACAGCCTATTCAACAACAACAAGCAGAGGAGAATCATGAAGAGGAAAATCCCGACAACGAGCTGGAAGAACTGTGTGTGGATGAACGCATGGGCAGGGAGCAGGTACTTTCCCAAAGCTTTTCTATGAAAAGTAATTTCTGATTGTTTCAGAGTGAAGAGCTGATCGAAGAAGACCGTCACTCGCAGAGCGCACAGATGCAGGGCCCGTTCAAACTGCAGTCTAGTCTCGGTGACTATCAATTCATGGTAAACTTAGATTACCTTATCATTCTATCCTACATTTCCAATATCATTCCTTTTCTTGGTATTGTACAAACTTTTCGGTTTTTCTTATTGAGATGGGAATAAGATACTGATTTTGTTACTTTTAGATCGCTCTTGCTGATGCTGTGAGTCTGGAGCCGTGCATTTACGATCCCCGTGATGAACATTACGGGAATCGAATGGCGAGTGTGCAATTCAGAACGCATGTCTGGCAGAGCATTTTGGAACAGATAAATTTCACAGGTCAGAGCTTTCTTAATTTTTGAAATCAGCTTGATATTTTCAATTTGTGGAGGCCGAATCGAAATTTTCAGGCACAATTCAACAACTCCAAACGCACTGGAAACGACTTCGAGACAAATATGTGAGGTGGAAGAAGAAAACCGAGAGGGTTGGTGCTTTTTTTTAAAATAAAAATCGAAGATTTCAATATCTTCCAGGAGCAAAGAAACTCTGATCCTATGGACATTGAAATGATGGAAAGGATGCACTGGTTGGACGATTATTGTGGTGAAGGTAATGATTTTACAACATTCTAGAAAGTTTGTAAAAAGGTAAAAGTTAATTATTTTCAGCATCCGCCCGAGGACAATCCATACTTCGACAGCAATTGGTGCACTCGACAGAGAGCATGAATGCGGATACCTACTACGATAATCACAATATGTCGATTGCGCAGGATCTCATGATTTCGGGGCGAGTTGAATTTTATTTAAATGAAAAGCTACAAATTGATATTTTGAAGAAATGACATGTGGGAATGCAGATTTGCAAATAAAAATTTGTGGGTATCAGTTTTTTTTTTCTCGAAATTTTTGGAAAAAAGTGGGTGCGGGTTCAAAATTTAGAAAAGATACGGGTCGAGTGTGAGTGTCAAAATTTCGAAAAGTTGCAAGTCTGAAGAAATAAAACATCTTTCTTAGCATGTGTTTCTCCGAGTTTCTATTTTTTTAAGCTTTTACAGAACTAGATATTTTTTGCAAAAGAAATCATAAGTTTTTTTCCAGATATCAAACTCCTCGCAACATTTCGATCGTACAAGGTGCGCAATCCTCTCGCCTGAGTCATCAGAATGAGTCTCCCTCCGGCTCGGCCTCGGGAGCGCATTCGACCTCGGTCGTGACAACTTCGTCTTCCAATGGAAGCGGCTACATTCTGCTGCAGCCGAATTCGAATCGACCTGTTCGACTCGTTCCCTTGGCTGAAGCTTCGGGAATTATTTCGAACGTCAATGATGCGGGGTATATTTTTTTGTTATAATTTTAAATACTTGAAATTTCACATATTTTTAACTGAATTTTCAAAGTTTAACTCCAGAACCTCCGGTGCAAAAACGATGACAACTTTGTCTGGAAACAACTCGGGAAATGTCCATCACTCCGCCATAACTAATAAAGGACAAAGAATAATTGTAAGAGGTTCGAGAAAATTTTGGAAGAAATGCTTTTTTCAGATCACTGGAGGTTCATCTGCCACAAAATCCGCTCATAATTCCGAACCGACAATTACCGTGACTGACAGTGGCAGTGTTCCTGGAAGAGCAGCCATGACGCAACAGCCCAAGAAAGGTACATTTTTCCGAGAATTGAAAATGATAAATTTTAGAATCTTTAAAATCATAAAAATTGTCAGAATTTATATTTTTAAAAACGCTTAAAATAATCACTTTAGAGCCAGTCCAACTCCATCACCACGGTACGATGACTATGCTGGTCGATACGACAACTTGCTATCAGAATGGAAGTGGCCAGGTCTGGAAGAAAGTGATCCTTGTTCAAATGTAGTATATTATTTGTTTCAGAAAATGTTCCGTCTCCTCTCCGTGCCAAACACGCCTTCAAATCCGATCGAATACGAGTCGCCTGCAGGATCGACTTCTAGGTACACTTATACTTTTCAGTTTTTGTCCATATTTAGACATTTTAGCGGATCAGCTGGGCCGCCTCCTGTCAAGAAGCGTCTGATCGCCTATCGACCGAATAATGCGAGCAATCATCAGTACACTCCCACTTCGCATCAGGTAGAGGAATATATAGAAAAAGGATAATTTGGAAGGAAAAGAAAACAACTTTTTCCAGATCTTTTCATATTTTTAATTCTCACGTTGATAGAATATAGTTGCACATATTATGCCAAACTTTCTAAAGATTGAATGCTTTTTTCAGAATGTCGCAACCACCTCTGCTCAACACTCTCAATCGATTGTTCTGACGAGTTCTGGACACGCGGCCAGGAATTCAAGCGGCTCAGGAGCAGGACAGAGAATTCTCATTCCACAACAAACCATCTCCCAGTCGCACTCTTCTGGAGGTCTGTCTCAGCTGAACGAGGACATGATTCTGGACGAGGCTGATTCGCTGCAGGATAGATCTATTGTCATGGATCAGGATGGTAAGAAAATTGATAAATTTCGAGAATAAAAGCGATTTCTTCTCTTAAAAACCGATTTAAGAAGACTCGGCCCTTCTCGGCGAATCTCCTCTGCTCAGTTCGATGATGATCGGAGGCGGCCATGAACAACTCCGAGGGCAAACTTCGAACGAGGCTGAACAACATCATCGCCTAGCCGTTCAGCAGCAGCAGGTAATATGAAAAGTAGAATATGTTTTGAGGAACGTATTTCACTATTTCAGAGACTCGTGGCGAATTCCCCGTCTGTAGGAGCAGGCACGTCGGCGACTGTCGGCTATCAGAGCCAATACGACGCGGATTTGGCATTCCAACAACTCATCAGCTCCCACCTGAGTCGACTTACGGATGATGAGGTAAGATTTATAAATGTTACTTTGAAAAAACACTTTAACTAAATTTTTCAAAAATCCGAATAATCACTTCTTCTTTCCATTTTTTTCCAAAAGATCATGTCATTTCTTTATTTCAAATTTTATCTTACAGAAAGCTGTGATGAAGATGAACATTCAAAGAATTCTCCTGGACGCTAGATTCGGCCCTGGGACTTGTATCAGAATTATCCAGGTGAGAAGGCATTCTATTCTTCAAAATTAGTGAATTTTCTTATAGGACGAAGAAACTGAGTTGCCAACAAATAATGTGGTCGCCCATGAGTTGGTGCCAAACAGCCACTAAATCAATCCGAATAAAGACAAAGTGTGGTGCTTTTCCTACAAACTCCCCTTAAGTTTATGCATATTTAACATACTCCTAAATCTCTGACCTCATCTAGCCATGATACGAAACAAAATTATATAACCCCCCTGAATTTTCCTTATTCTCCTCCCCTCAGGTACTGAAAAACTTCACCTTTTTATTTTAATATGTGGTTTTCATGTTGAGTTGATTTTTGAAATTGAATACACTCTGCAAAATTCTAAAATCCTCCCTCTCCACTTCTACACTCGTCATATACAAGTTTTATCGATCATCTCACTGATAACATTGATTTATTCCGGGTCTCAACGCGCGATGTATTTTCGTTATTCATTTTCAGTTATATACGGTATATACGATATCTATCTCCACCCACGCATATTGTGTGAAAACGTCGGGAGCGTTCGAAATCGGAAATTTTTGAAAATTCGAAATTTCAAACGCTTCTGATAAATACAGTAATCTTCTCGTGCTTGGGCAGATGGCTTCGTTTACTTCTACAAGTTTTACAATGAAATAAACAGTAGTTACTGATAAGATTTCGTTGACACCAGAAAATAGCAGTTTCGAATGATGAATTTTCAACAATGTGATGATGTTGTGTCGTTTCGTTTCGTGCATTGCTTTATTCGTTTATCTTCTTTCATGCTCTTCCTTCATTTTTCCGATTTATTTTCTTTCTCTTTTAGTTTCTAGAGTCTGAAAGTAATACGATATTGCGACTAACTGCGTATAATCGGATTTATTCACTTCCGGAATTTTACAAGTCGAGAATATTTTTGCAAACGATGACGATGGATTTTGGGGATCTTCTTGGCTTCTTGATTTTCCAGATCAGGCGAGCGGATTCGTTTTGACGATGCTCTTCTGTTGGGACGCGTTGAGTTGACTCTTGCTCTTTTGCGATTTCTAAACACTCATTTTGTTTCTTTGATTTCCGCAAGGTGTTTTTCCTACGTTCGATTTTTTCGAATTGTTTTTGCTCAAATTCGATGTGCTGCTCGCTGAATTTATATATTTAATTTTGCCCTTTTCGTATGAATTCACCCTGCGTCGGCTCCAACTTGAGGCTAGATTTGTTCGGAACGCCTTTGCCAAAAGTGCCCGGCCGACTTTGAGAGGTCTTTGTTCCGGGCGACTTCCTTTTGTCGCTGGCTGGAAACCATCAGATATGGAGAATTTTCAAAAGATATTGAAAAAAATTCAGAATTATTGGAAAGGCAAAAATCAAATAATTAATGTACTTTCAAGAGTTACGAGATAAAACTGACCCTAGATTTCGTACAGAACTTTCCGAATTTTAGGAAATCAAGAAAGACAATTGAATTTACCCCTGCTTTTGACGGAGTCCTCGCTGGTTTTGTGTCCTTGCCTGTAGCGCGGCTTGACCATTCGACTCGACTTGGGCTTCACGCCAGTTTCTTTAATTTTTTCCTATTTTCGTTTTTCACTTTTCCTACTTTCGGAAGGCACTTTGTCTGGTTTAACGTCTCCATCTTTGTCCTTATCGAGATCGTCTTTGAATTCGCTGTGCTTCGAGTTTTTGCCTCGTCTGCTGGGCGGCGATTTTATGCTGATCGAGCTGCAAGGGAATATAGTTTGACCAGTAAGTTTTTCTTTCCCTTATTTTTCTGGTGAAAACTCACTGTGCCTGTTGCTTGTCAGACTTTTTGAGTGGATCTGGTAATAACTTCAAGTTCTATCATTTCCTTATCAAGGTTATAGAAAACCTGGCTCTTTGCGCTTTTTGAAGCCTTTCTTGCCTTTGCCACAAGCCATCAAACACATCCATAGCAAGGCGAAAACGAATAACTCTAGATAATGTTTTCTTGAATTTTCAAAGATGGAGCGAGAAATACCATAACCCATTTGAGAAGCGCTCTTCGAGTTGGCGTGAATGGGAAATACTCATTTTTCTCGAGTTTTGCTCTTGAGAAATGTATGCTAATTTAGGGTAGATCGATAATAAGCCCCCTTTAGCGATTTGCTTTTGCAATATTTGCTGACCCAGTGGCAAACTGACCCGCTCCTTCTCTTCATTCCTTTACAGTCATCCCTCCCCCTTCCCCTTTATTATTTCCCGTTTTAGGCACTTATTTATTACGCATTCCCTTTCTATTGATGCAATCCAATGGCAATATGGTTTGTGTGGCTCTTCTCAGTTTACCTTATGCCACCTGTGATGTGAGTATCTTTTTATTTTCTTCTTCTAGCCAAAGCAGACCGTATTTGGTCAATAGGCCATTTTATGGTCTACTAAATTATTTTTTTTTCCTCTTTCTAGAAAAATCCTCACAAACTGACCATATCATTACGATCTCTTTCTCATACGCGTTCTCCCTTTTATGCATATTTGTAGGCCGTGTTGAAGCCCTCTATCTAACCCCCTCTTGGCCTGTGCACTATTTACCTAACCTCTCACAGTTTTACCTTCTTCCCCTCTAGATAGACCCCATCTCAATCTCTATCTGACATTGCCGTTCCTTCCCTTACTCTTTTCGCTTTGACTTTTGTCTTTGCATCACACATTTTCTCGCTGCCGAGTTTTGAACATTGACACTTTTTCGTCGATTTCAATGACATTTGTCTGATCAATTCACTTGTATTCAACTGGGATTACAAATTTCATCTTGCCGCTTTTTCTCGACACTTTTTGCAAGAAGTTCAAGAAAATTATTCGAATTCTGCGCAGCTGGGCTATGAATTTGCTGCAATTCGGTCTGGAAAAAGCGACGAAATTCGATCGGGTTTTTGCAGAAATCTTTAAATTTCTCTCGGAAGATGTGTATTTTGATGCTTTGCTGATGGCCTTTCATAATGTAACTCTGCTTGTTGACAGTTCTTTCTTTTCTCTTCTCTCTTTTCTTATCTTTGCCTCGATCAGTACATCAGCCATGTCTCATCTCTATCATAATGTCCTTCACCGCAATCATCTTCTTCCACTCTCCCTTTGCCCTTCTTATCTCAGATCCCAAATCCATTTCATATCCATCAGAGGACAGAAGATACTCGACCTTTGCATAATTTCATTAGTTAAATCAATTCCTTCCAACTTTTTATTTGATCGCTCGTAAAGCATTCCTAACATCATTCTCATCATGTTGAAAAATCCACTCCTTTCATTGAAGTTATAATTGGGGAAAAGAAGGATCGTGTTTACTGAAGATCAACTTTTTATTTTCAAAAGTTTACTTTTTCTCAATTTCTCAAGTTTTCTCTACGATGATGATGATACATCTTTTGATTCATCCCAAAATAGTAAGCGCGAACGACTTTTTTCTCGCCTCTTCCCTTTCCTTTCCCTTTTCCTATCATAAAAGTATCATTCCCCGTTCTTGAATGTCTTTTTCTCCTTTCCGAATTTCGTCTTTTCCTTTTCTTTCTGCTGAGTATTCAGGTTATCACAGCACTTATCGCATTAGTCGTATGAATTTGCATAAACACTAATTTATGATTTGTCTACTGTAGGTCAGAAGAAGATGAGCGCGACGGGCGGCCGCCTTCTGGCGCCATGGCTCGTCGTCGGTATTCTGATTCTCTTCACGACAAAACTCATTCTGACCGAAGAGTACTACGATGACGACAGCTATCAGGAATTCAGTGCTTCGGAATCCGAACGACGTGGACTTTTCCCGAACATCTTCAATTTGGCAACGAATTCGGTGATCACGGCAACTGCAACTTGCGGAGAGACGCATCGAGAGGAGTACTGCAAGTTGGTGGAGCACGTCTTGCTGAGAAACTACGTGACGAGCACTCCAGGGTATTTTCTAAATGTATTTTCCAAGTACTATTTTCATTTTTTTCAGACAATCTCCTCATTGTGACGTTTGCGATGACAACGACTACAATAAGAGGCATCCCATCGAGTACGCTACTGATGGAACGAGAAAGTAAACCTTTCTTTGGAAAGATTTTCTCATTCGTCGAATATTCTCTTTTCAGGTGGTGGCAGTCACCTTCTCTAGCAAACGGTCTGAACTACGAGAAGGTCAACATTACGATCGACCTGCGACAGGAATACCAAGTGGCCTATGTGATTTTGAAAATGGCAATTTCTCCCCGTCCCGGAACTTGGGTGCTGGAGAAATCGCTGGACGGCAAGGAATACATGCCCTGGCAGTACTTCGCTATTTCGGACGCCGAATGTATGCGACAATTCGGAGTGCCTGCAACTGTTGGAGTACCGAGATTCAAGAGAGACGACGAGGTCAGAACATTTGGATGAGGCGAAAGAAAAGAAAAACGTGTTATTTTGAATTTTGCGAAATGTGCTCAATTTCAGGTGATTTGTAGTTCTTACTACTCGAAGCTTCTGCCAATCGAGGATGGCGAAGTCCACGTTTCTCTCGTCAACGACCGCCCAGGAGTCAACCATACCACAATCGTATCTGAGGAGTTGCAGCGATTCACTCGTGCTCGCTATGTCAGATTCCGTCTTATTTCCCCCAGAACCCTGAATGCTGATTTGATGGTCATCGACAGGAAATCGCATCGAATCGACAAGAGTGTCGCCAAACGGTATTTTATTGCGAACTTTCGGAGAGGTAATGTTTCATTCCAGATATTTCTACGCCATTTCGGACATTTCCATTGGAGGTCAATGTATCTGTCATGGACATGCAGAAAGCTGTCCTTCGGATCCGATCACTGGGGTAGTTCGAAATTGCCAGAGCATTTATAAAATGCAAAATTCAGCAATTCAAATGCGACTGCAGACACAACACGTGCGGAGAAACTTGCGATCGATGCTGTCCTCTGTTCAATCAGCTCCCCTGGAAGCAAGGCACCAGTCATGACGAGAACATCTGTCAACGTAAGAAATACAGCAAATTGAAATGAATTCAAAGATACTCTTCAGAGTGCCAATGCTTCAACCACGCCGATAGCTGTGTTTACGACGAAGAACTAGATCGAAACAAGTGGTCAATCACCCCTGAAGGCGTCTATGAAGGAGGTGGACGATGCGTGGACTGTCAACACGACACTGAAGGCTACAATTGTGAGCGTTGCAAGGATGGCTTCTACAGGCCGAGTGGAATGTCGCATTATCGGTAGGAAAATCCATCGAATACCTTTCTTGAAGGTAAGATAATTTCAGACACGACGCATGCCGTCCCTGTGATTGCGATTCTGTCGGTTCTGTTACTGACGTCTGCATCAAGGACGATCAGAGCGCTCACAACGGTCTGCTCCCTGGGGCATGTGTATGCAAACCTGGCTTCGGAGGACGCCGTAATTAAATTCGAATCTACGAAAATTAAATTATCATGCAAAAATAACAGCAGAAAATGAAGACTTTTAATTACCAGCGAATCATCAAAGATAAATAAATCACTTTTTCAGGCTGTGAAATGTGCGCAAGAGGGTATCGAAACTATCCGAAATGCGAGCCCTGCCCGTGCAATCAAGCTGGATCTGTCAATTACAACACCTGTGAAGAGGAAACTTGCAAGTGCAAATCGAATGTTGAAGGTATTTTTTCATTCCGAAAAAATGCTAGAAGATGTTTTCCAGGAGTCTATTGTGATCGCTGCAAAGCAGGAACAATTCATCTGAACGCGGATAACCCTCAAGGCTGTCAGCCCTGTTTCTGCTTCGGTCTCTCGTCGACTTGTCATCAGGCAGACTGGAACACAGCTCAGCTCAGCAACAACATGGGATGGAATCTGACCGACTACACTGGAGGCAACGATGTTCGACCCGAGACTGAAAATGGCGAAGTTCTGATGTTCAATTCGAATCAGAACTCGGGCCGGCAACTCTACTACTGGAAGGCTCCTGCCAATTTCAACGGCAATTTGCTGAACAGTTATGGAGGAAATCTGCACTATTACGTCTATTACGTGCCCTCTGATCAGGGTGCCGAAGTCCCTCTGCCGGATGTTGTGATCGAAGGAAACGGAATGAAACTGGAATACTACGGCAGAATCGAGTTCTTCCCGAGGGAAAACATGACTGTGCAAGTGCCGATCCGAGAGACAAACAACTGGTTCAACTCCGCCACGAGAAGACAGGTCGAGAAGGCTGACATGATGAGAGCTCTGGCGAAGGTGGAAAAGCTGCTGATCAGGGCTATGTATAAGCAGAACCAACTTCAGAGCAGGTAAAATTTAATTTAGAGAGAAAATGAAAGAAGAGTAATTACAGCATCTTCGCCTTGTCTCTGGACACAGCGGTTCCTGCCCCTGAAAAGACATCTGCCGACGAGGAAGACGTCCTTTATCCCGAACCAGCCGACACGAAGATGCGTGGTGTTGAAGTGTGCCAGTGCCCCGACAATACGGCTGGCAATAGTTGTGAATCGTGTGCTCCTGGATACAGACGAGTGAACGACCAACTGTACGCAGGCAGATGCGAGAAGTGCAATTGCAATGATCACTCTAGTGAATGCCATCCAGTCACTGGGGAGTGCATAAATTGCCAGGTAAGATTAAAAATTTATTTAGGGCTCACGAGTGATTTTGCCTAGAACAATTCCGTGACATTTTTTAATGAAATTCTTTTCCCAGAGTACTTAGTTTAATATTTGCCGAAGAAAAATTTCCACAAAATTACCTAATTAACGAAAACAAAAAGTTAAAGCTGATTCTTTGCTTCATAAAGTGGGTGGAGCTCGCGGACTCTAAATTTATTGTGAAACAAGGAAAATTGCCTTTCAGCACAACACGACAGGAAGCCGCTGTGAGAAGTGCATCGCCGGATTCTATGGTAATCCGTCACTCGGAGGCGAAGAAGGTCAATGCTATCCTTGCGAGTGCCCGACTTTGGAGAACAACCATTCGCCCGAGTGCATGATGACTGAACTGATCGTGGCTGAAGCGGCCGCCGAGAAGGAGGACTACTTCGTCTGCACGAAATGTGACAAAGGCTATGAAGGAAACAAGTGTGAACTCTGTGCAGATGGATACTTCGGAGATCCGATGGCCGAAAATGGAACTTGTCAGGTAGTTTTCCAGAGTTTTTTTTTAAAGATAGATGGCAATTTAGGAGTGTGATTGCAATGGAAATATCGATCCGATGGGTATTGGAAACTGCAACTCGACAACGGGAATTTGCCTAAAGTGCATCGACCACACGGACGGAGATCACTGTGAGGTCTGCAAGCCAAACCACTGGGGGTCTGCTATCCAGCATACTTGCAGGTAAATTTCTCAGAATTTAAAAAAAAAAAAAAAAAAAAAAAAAAAAAAAAAAAACAAGTTATTGGAAATTTAGAGAGTGCAACTGTCATTCGCAAGGCTCGACTAACCAACAGTGTTCGTATGAGAATGGCGATTGTGAATGTAAAGATAGTTACATCGGGAAGCAGTGCGATCGATGCAAAGATGGACATGGCGATGTCGATAACGGATGTCCTGCTTGTCAATGCGACAAAGTTGGATCGCTCGGAACCGAGTGTGATCAGGTAGGATATTCTTTAGAGAAACGTCTTGACAAACCTCTTCCAGGTTTCTGGCCAATGCAGCTGCAAGCAGGGTGTATTCGGCAAGAAGTGCGACCAATGTCGTCCTTCCTACTTCAACTTCACTGACGCTGGATGCCAATTCTGCCACTGCAACACCTATGGCTCACTTGAAGGAGGCAAATGCGACCCAGTCACTGGAAAGTGCGAGTGCAGGTAGATCATAATTATTGAAAGAAAATCCAGGGTCGAAATTATAAATCAGGGAGAACGTCGACGGAACGATGTGCGAGAAGTGTGCCGAGGGATTCTTCAACATTTCGAGTGGAGAAGGCTGCGAACCTTGCGACTGCAACGAGCTAGGCTCTGAGGGAAAATCCTGCGATTTGGTGACTGGACAATGTCTATGCAAAAAAGGCGTCACTGGTAAAAAAAAAATGTCATCATCCCTAGAAAATACCGAAGAAAAGTGTTTCAGGATTACAGTGCGATCAGTGTATGCCGAATCACTACGGACTTGATACGGATGGTTGTGCTGAGTGTGAGCCCTGTCCTGCAGATGGTCAGATTTGTGATCCTGAAACAGGCGACTGCGTGTGCCCGGCCAACACTGTGGGGTACTTCTGTGAGAACTGCACGGAAAACGCGTGGGACTATCATCCGCTGAAGGGTTGCAAGTAAAAAAAAAAAAAAAAGAGCTTTCTTGGAATTTGGAAAACAAAACAAATCTAGACTATGCGAATGCTCTGACATCGGAAGCGACGATGGAAAGTGCGATACCCTGACGGGACAGTGTCGTTGCAAAACAGGCTATGTTGGAAGGAAGTGCGACCTGTGCACTCACGGATTCTTCAATTTCCCGACCTGCGAACCGTGCGGATGCGACTCGAGAGGGACTGATCCTTTGCAATGCAAAGATGGACTCTGTCTCTGCAACGATAAGGGAGAATGTCCTTGCAAGGTGAGTTTAAGAGGGGAAAAATTTCCAAATTTATCGTCTTCTTTTCAGAAACACGCTCACGGAACGAAATGTGATCAATGCGCGGAAGGCACTTTCTCTCTAGACGTTTGGAATCCGAAGGGTTGCACCGAGTGTTTCTGCTTCGACCGTTCCAACACCTGCAAGCAGTCACAGCTCGTCTGGCAGCAAATCTATGCAGAGGACAGGGTCGCTGTGTTCGAAGAGCCTTGGGTCTACCACACGAAACGGCATGAAGTCAAAGTTTTGCCGGTACGATAAGAAAAAGCGAAGAAATTTTCTTGAAAGATGGAAGATTTTCAGGAATACCCCCCTCGAGTCAACAGCTACCCGACTGACAACGTGCCTGTGTATTGGCCTCTGCCTCGCATCTTCCTCGGCGACAGAATCACCTCCTACAATGGATTCCTGCGCTTCAAAATCGTGAACGACGACAAACGAAGAGGCATCGCCGGAGTTCGCCCTGATCAACAGTACTTCCGATATTATCCTCAAGTCATTCTCGTCGGAAACAATCGGATCGAACTCGAGCATATCCCATACGAGATCAAGGATGACGGAAAATACAAGATCCGTCTACACGAATCTGAATGGAGAGCGAGAAAATCGCCCGAGCTCGCTGTGACAAGGAAACAACTGATGGTCGCTCTGCAGAATCTCCAAGCCATTTATGTGAGGGGCACGTACAACCATCCAGCCAGACACGACTCGATCAGCATCAGCGAAGTCTCTCTAGATGTGGCCGTGCCGCAAAATGCAACTGGGATTCCGGCAACTTTGGCTGTTGGAGTGGAGCAGTGCAGCGGTTGTCCTCCCGAATACTCCGGACTTTCGTGCCAAGACCCTGCTGAGGGCTACTTCAGGAAGAAGAACAGAGACTACCTGAATTCGCCCGATGACATTCAGTTGATCGGTCATGCGACTCCTTGCATCTGCAATGGGCACTCGGCAAAGTGCAACGCGGAAACTGGCGTCTGTCTCGATTGTGAACACAATACTTACGGTGATTTTTGCGAGTTCTGCAAGCCTGGATTCATCGGCGATGCGAGGGAAGGAGGCGCAAATGCTTGCACGAAATGCGCATGTCCTCTGGTGGAAAATTCGTTCTCCGACACTTGCGTGGCAGCCAACTATGGAAGAGGCTACGTCTGTAACGCCTGCAAACCTGGGTAGATGCTTTTCTTCGATTCGCTTTTTTCAAACAAATTCTATTTTCAGATACACCGGAAGTTATTGCGAGAGTTGCATCGTTGGATACTTTGGCGACCCACAGGTGCCTGGAGGATTCTGCGAACCCTGTGATTGTCATCCAGACGGATCTCTTCATGGAGCCTGCAATCCTCTGACTGGTAAAGAATACATTTTTTGAAAAAAATGAAAGGAAGAAGTTTAGGTCAGTGTGAATGCAGACCAGGTGTGACTGGACGCGATTGCAGTAGTTGTCAGGAGCGTCACGCCTTCATCGGCGGAGTATGCACATCGTGTGACCAAGGCTGCTACCAACCATTAATGATCGATGTTGACAATCTGGAAGAACTCTTGCACAGGCAGAACTTCAGCAACCTGAAGCCCATTCCTTGGAAGCGATTGGCCAGAATTGGCAATGGAACAGAATGTGAGTCTATTCTTTATAATCGAAAATACTTTTAAAGTTTTTAGTGCTGTTCGAATTCGTGAAGGGACTCGGCAACATGGAATCGGGAGTGGCGAAGGACAGTCGATATGCGAAAGAAGCATTCTCTGTGATCGAGGAGAGCAGATTCCAACTCGAAAGGATCAATAAGAGCGAGCACACCTTGGAAATCATCACGGAGAAGACCCAAGAGATCATCAACAAAGCTCAATCCGGATATGCAGACGCTTTCAACACTACCCAATTCCTCAAATTCTATCAAACAGTAGGATTTAGTAAATAGAAGATATCGTCTCAGACTATGCTAAATTTATCCGGTGTTCAATGGTTTCATTATATCTTTCGACTTTCAGTACGGCGGTTCATCTGTTGGAGGTGCTGCTTTAGACAGTTGGCTGATGGAATGTGAAGCCCTGCTGAATGCCACAAAAGAACGAGGGGAATACATTGAGAAGCGACACAATCGAGCTGAAGAAGAAAACAGGTGAGAGTCCTTTTTTTAAGAAAAAGAAGAAGAAAAGGTGTAATTTTAGACGGAACAAGGAACTTCTGAAGCAAGTCAGCGCGAACAAATTGAACCAGACGATCTTTGAGAATCTGAAAAACCGAGTTGACGAATTCGACAAGTGGTTGAGTGAATATAGGTAGTGCAAAGGGTTGGAGTAAGATTTCAGAATCAATTTTTAGAACAACGATTCACGACGACGCGAGAAAAGATACTCTGGAGGCCGAGAAGATGAGCGCTGTGGTGGCGAAGCGGGTCGAACGTTACAAGGAGGTCAGCAATGAGATTGAGCGGTTCCGAGTCGAGGCTGAAGACGATCTCTCGGCTGCAAGAGACGCTGTGGAAAGGGCCAAAGGAGAGGAGCTGCTGAACCTCTACGACGACAGCAAACACATGAACGAGACTGTCACCAGAGCTGAGGATCTGGCAGAGAAGTGCAACAATGTCACCCTGCTTTACGCGCAACTCATCGATGACTACGAAGAGGAGTTCGCAGAGCCGGCGGCGAAGCACGCCGAAGGACTCCGCTTACAGGCGCAGGAGATCGGCGACTCGTTCAAGAACACCAGACTCATCGCAGAGAATCCACTCAAAGCAGCGAACGCCTACGATGAGATCTTCGAGGCAATCCGCAAGTCAGACAAGGCAGCAAATGATGCAGACAACGCAGCCAAAGCGGCCAGTGAGAAGATCGGAATTAACCAGCCCCAACTCGATGAAAACAGCCTCGAGCCGGTTCCCGACGACTATCTGTTGACTGTCCTGGAGAGAACTATGAACTCAACTGAACTCGCTGGAGAAAACGCACGTTCCACTCTGAAATACTGGGACGAAGCTGGACTCGACAAGGATAGAGAGGAACTCGCAAAGAAGCTGGAGGCAGTGAACGAGCATGTCATCGATATGACCAAGAGAAACAGCGCCATCAAGAACCTCTGGAGCAAATTCGACGATCAACACGACAGAACTGCTTCGGTGTTGAACAACGCTGCAAGGGGTGCGGATGAGAGGGCACAGAGTGCGAAGAAGGACGCAGAGGAAATGCAGCAAGCCGCGCGAGAACTGCAGGCTGATGCGGAGAAGCTGATGAATTCGACTGGACAAGGCATCAGGGAAGAAATCGAGAAGATCCGATCTGCAAGAACGAACCTACAGCACTCCAAGCTGAGACTGGAGAAGGTCGAAGGAGCTACGACCAGTAACAAACAGCGAGCGGAAGAGCTGCAGAGGAAGATCGCTCTGATCCGGGACAAGATTGAAGAGGCTAGAGAGAAGGCACAGGAAATTCGACTGTCTCTTCACTCGGACGAGCGTGGACTCTGCAAGCGATCCTACATCTCTCCAGCTCACCCGGGACCTTCCAACACTTTCTCGATTCGATTCCGTCCTCTGCATCGAGTTCCTGACAGCACAATTCTGATCACGAAAACAAAGTCCAGAAGAACGTTGCCGAGTGAATACATAGCGATTGAAGTGAAAGACAAACGAGTTGCCGCTCACTGGAATATCGGGGGAGGAAAGGGCAAGACTACCAATGGGCATGCGATCAATTACATTCCGCTGAACGACAGAAGTACTTGGTATCACATCGACTTGGAGAGGATCGGCAACATGGTCAATTTGACTGTGACCCTGAAGGAAACCGTTGATGGAGGAACACGAGCCAAATCAGCACCGGTTGGAGTGATTGTTGGACAGGCAGAACCTTCTTCCGATGTTGTCTTCAACACTGTTCCTGGAGAGACGAGGTTGAGCTTGGGAACGGATGAAGAGACTGCGAAGGAAGTCGGATTGTCCACGAGCAAGTTACTCGGAGTCGTGGGCGGACTAACTGTGGACGATGTGCAGGTGCCACTGTGGACATTCGCCTCGACAACTGAAGAGTGTGAGGGAGCAAATGCACCGCCGCAGAGAGGCATGCGAGGAAACAGATTCAGGTACTTTGCCTAAATAAAAATGAATTTAAAAAAAATGCTTTTCCTTTCAGAGATGGGTTTGCTCAACTCGAAATGTCGATCCCAGAGAGAACGAAGTCTGTCATTACGATCACTTTCAACGCCTACAGTCCTTCTGGAATGCTCTACTTCCGAGGCAGCGAACAATCGGGTGACTTTATTGCCGTCATGCTTCAAAACGGATACATCGTCTTCAAGGTTTGGAATTTTTTACTTTTCCGAAAATGGTAGGTTTTTCTTCTAGGTCAATTTGGGTGGTCATTCAGTCGCTGAGCTCAAATCGAAGAACACCTATGCTGATGGAAGAGAGCATGTTGTGAAGGCCATTCGGAACGAGGCAGAACTTCATCTGCAGGTAAGTAGAACAAAAATAAAACTTGGAGAGTTTTCCTTTAATTCCAGGTTGACTCTGACGCGGACCGATTCAATACGATCATCCCAGGGGAAAACACTGCTTTCAACGTCGACAACGACGACCACTTTGTGGCTGGGGTGCCTGCCGGTTACAAGACCGATAAATTCGCTGCTCATGGCCTGGAGTGGCGCGGTTTCGTCGGATGCATCTTGCAGGTTAAGCCTTCGCAAATCACCGAATTCGACCTCGATCATCCGAAGCGATCCCAGCGTCGTGAGCCCGGCTGCCAGGTACTAGAATCATAACGATTTACTCTGGGCTAAAATGACCGTAAATCTGTTGTAGATTGTGGAGCACAAACTGGTGCCTTCCGATCGACTCGTCGGTTTTGCTCGTCCTGGATTCCTCCTGACTCAAGGCGTAATCATCAACAACAACTCGACCTTCGGCTTCGCTTTCCGCACCCGAGAGGAAAATGGCACTCTGATCTTCCAATCTTCAAAACTCGCTACTTTCCGAAGAAGACAAAGAGACAGCGAGAACAATGGAAAGGGCTACATGGCTTTCTACCTGTTCAGAGGATACTTGGTCCTGCACTTTGGAAAAGACGCTTCTTCAAGATCTGCTGTTAGATTTTGGAAAGAGAGTGCTTTTCGATAATGATGCGTAATTCAGGTGGTGACTTTCCGCTCTTCAAGTCAATACAATGACGGTCAGATGCACTCGGTATTCATGTCGAGAGAGGGCAAGATGATTCGATTGAGAGTCGATGACAAGGAGATTGGAGAGCCTCAAACGTTGTCCGACGAATCTCCTGTTGGAACCAGTTATAGTCAGGTGGATTTCGAAAACTTGTGTGTGTCACTGACAGTTTCGTTTCCAGATGCTCCTTGGAGGCTTCAACGACCGCTCGAAGCCACCCAGCAATGAAATTCCGTTCGAAGAGCCTCTGATCGGTTGCATTTCGGATGTCTTCCACAACTACAAGAGAATCCCTCTCGTGCCTGAGTCTCATAACGCACTCATCGGCATGTGCTCTCTCGATAATGCTGTCTTCTCTCCTCCAATTGGTATATCATCAATTTTAGATAACTTTAAATTTGCTGTTAAAATCCAGATGAAATGCACGACGTCGAAAGTCATCAGGGACATCGTAAAGCGTCGAAGATTACGGTGGCGCAAGACGAGAAGAGAAACTACTACGTGATTGGAAATGAGAAAGCGACAAATGGAAGTACTGACCTGATGACGGTGATTTTTTCTTTTGAAACAAATTAATGCAGCTTATTTCTTTAGTGTGGAGCAGGCTATCGTTCTCTTCTGAAAGACGGGAAGCATTCTACCCGATTCGGCATTTCCAAGAGTTCGCACAGCAGGATCAACTTCACGCCTGAGTATCCAAACATTACCGAGTAAATCAATTTCTTCTTTATTAGAAGGAAGTAAGAGATTTTCAGCTTCAAAATCTCTTTCTCTCTGAAGACGAATCAGCCCGAAGGAATGGTTTGGGTTTGGGTCAACTACAAAAACTACACGCGATACTTTTTCTTCAATATCCTCGATGGATTCGCAACTATCGAGGTTTCCATTTTTTTTTAGAAACATGTTATGAAAGCCATGGTTTTCAGGTGAAAGGACACAAGAACCCGAGAGTTCTGCAAGCGAACGAAAGACGGCTGAACGATAATCAGTGGCATGATATCGTGGTGGAGAAGCATGGAAAGAGCCTCAAGATTATTGTGCGTCTTTCTTTCATTAAACATTTTTTGAAAGTTCATGAATTTCCAAGCAATCTAGCAGTAAGTTTATTTTAGGTGGATGAATTGTCTCCAGTCGAAATGGCCGACTGTCCTTCGCCCAAAGTGATGCGTAGACGAATGTACGTGGGTGGTGTCATCTCAAAGCATCGTTCGCAGTTTGGTCTCGTCACGCCAGGATTCGATGGGTGCCTCAAGGATTTCATGGTACAGAAAAATCGATCTTCTTTGAAAACAATAGCCTTTAGATGAACGGAATTTCTTACCAACTCGACGGCGAATTCTCTCGAGATCTGATTCCTTGTGCAAAACCAACCAAGGGTGCCTACATTCACGATGGAGGATTCGCAGTTTTCGGTTAGGCGAAGAAAGTTGGGAAAAAAGTATGAACGAATTCAGATGGAGTGCAAAAATCGATCAAGGATGGATCGCGAACGATTCTTATTGATCTTGAATTCCGACCGATAGACAATGAAGGAGTCATCCTGGCGATTCTCTCGAACTCCAACCCGGAACAGGCCAGATTAACGATCGAACTCAGTACTGATAAGGTAAAAAAAACCTCGAAAATGGGCACTAATAATTTTTTTCTTCTTCAGATCCTGGTTACCATGATTCATGCTCCTTCGAAGTTGGAAATTCGAGATGCCATTCCGGCGCTGAAATCGTTCTGCGATGCCGATTGGCATTCGCTTCAGTTGAGGCTACAAGGGAACAACATGACTCTGATTGTTGATAAGGTCGAAAACTTCTTATCTTTATTCCAAAAATGCAATTGTTTTCAGGAGGCCAATTACGTCCCAATTGACTTGATGAGTCCAGCTGCTCGCGATCTCATGCTCAATCTT